>OY997272.1:403221186-408221186 GCA_963921465.1 Triticum timopheevii | reverse complement strand
AAGGAGCTCTACAGGTGTCTCCAAAGGTACATGTTGAGTTGGCGTACTTCGAGATTAGGATTTGTCACTCCGATTGTTGGAGAGGTATCTCTGGGCCCTCTCGGTAATGCACATCACTATATGCCTTGCAAGCAATGTAGCTAATGAGTTAGTTGCGGGATGATGCATTACATAACGAGTAAAGAGACTTGCCGGTAACGAGATTGAACTAGGTATTGAGATACCGACGATCGAATCTCAGGCAAGTAACATACCGATGACAAAGGGAACAATGTATGTTGTTATGCGGTTTGACCAATAAAGATCTTCGTAGAATATGTGGGAGCCAATATGAGCATTTAGGTTCCGCTATTGGTTATTGACTGGAGACAGGTCTCGGTCATGTCGACATAGTTCTCGAACCCGTAGGGTCCGCATGCTTAAAGTTCGGTGACGATTTATATTATGAGTTATGTGTTTTGATGTACCGAAGGTAGTTCGGAGTCCCGGATGAGACCAGGGACATGACGAGGAGTCTCGAAATGGTCGAGACATAAAGATTGATATATTGGATGACTATATTCGGACACTGGAAGTGTTCCGGGTGATTTCGGAGAAAACCGGAGTACCGGGAGGTTACCGGAACCCCCCGGGAGAAGTTATGGGCCTTATGGGCCATAAGAAGGAAGCACACCAGCCCACAAGGGGCTGGTGCGCCCCCCTTTGGACAGGAGGCCGAATAGGAATAAGTTTGGGGGGTGCGGCCCTCCTTTCCTCCTCTCCTACTCCTCCTTCCCTTCCTCTCCTACTCCAACTAGGGAAAAGGGGGAATCCTATTCCCAGTGAGAGTAGGACTCCCCTTGGTCGCGCCCTCCTCCTTGGTCGGCCGCCTCCCCCTAGCTCCTTTATATACGGGGGCAGGGGGCACCCCATAGACACAAGTTGATCTGTTGATCTCTCCCAGCCGTGTGCGGTGCCCCCTCCACCATATTCCACCTCGGTAATATCGTAGTGGTGCTTAGGCGAAGCCCTGCGTCGATAGCATCATCAATACCGTCATCACGCCGTCATGCTGACGGAACTCTCCCGCAAAGCTCTGCTGGATCGGAGTTCGTGGGACGTCATCAAGTTGAACGTGTGCTGAACTCGGAGGTGCCGTATGTTCGGTACTTGGATCGGTCGGATCGTGAAGACGTACGACTACATCAACCGCGTTGTGCTAACGCTTCCGCTTTTGGTCTACGAGGGTACGTGGACAACACTCTCCCTCTCGTTGTTATGTATCACCATGATCTTGCGTGTGCGTAGGATTTTTTTTGAAATTACTACGTTCCCCAACAAGGACGACGGCTCGGCCAAGACACGGAGCGCGATTGGCTCGACCACGGCCAAGACCGTTTCACATAATGCAAGCAGCCAATCCAATCCTAAGAGCATCTCTAACAGATCCCGTAAAAATGGTCAAACATTTAAATTACAGTATAAGTTAAAAAAACGCACTGAATAGATCACGTAAAAGAAGTTTACAGATCCCCGTATATTATCCCCTACATAGCTCATATTTGGAGGTTTTGAGGTCGTTTTGTAGGAAACCCGTAAACTGGTCAATGCCGGAGTAGGCGGCCTGGCGGCGCCACGCGAGCATGCGGAGGAGCTTGGCAATGGCCAACCGGAGTGTCACCGAAGCATGCGGCCGGTCGGAGCATGTGACCTGCCGGAGCGGCGCCGGAGCAGCCGACTGAGCCTATGGCGGCCTAGCACGGAGCCGGCGGCTGTTACGTGCGTGTGTTACGGCCGGCCAACAACTGCATACGTGTGTTCCGGCCGGCCGAATTTCGAGTTCGTTCGTGCGTACGCCGCATGGAAGAAGAAACGTGGGGAGAAAAAGAAGAAGAAAAAACTTTTACCTAGTTTACAATGTCTTTTTTTTTGCGAATATAGTTTACAATGTCTTTTTCGCCTCATGGTACCACAAATTCGTTTTAGGGACCTATATACTGTTTTTACCGGTCGCGTTTTTTCAGGATCTGCTAGAGTTGCTCTAACAACTTTAATTTATGATTTTCATAATACAGTGACCAAGGTGAATTTGCACGAAGAGTACAGGTATCATGCGTGTTTTTTTAGACCATTTCCCTGACGCTGACGAGGCACCGTCGAAAGCAATCAAAACCGAGCAGCCCAAGGCCAGAGCACGGTAACAACATCGCGACGACACAGCGAGATTCAATTTCAAACGTCTCCACATTTCAAACCAAATCACTCGCCTTCCTCCTTCCTCCCACTTCGTTCCCCGCCTCCCAATGCGGACTCGCTTCCTCGCCGCCGACTACTTCTCTCCGGTGCCGGCGGCCTCCTGCTCGGACCTAGCCCTAGCGTCCCTGCGCTTCCCTCCTCTTCCCGTCCCCTCCCTTCCTCCCGACCCGCGTTTCCCGTTTCCCCTCCCTTTCCCCGCCGCGGCCGACCTCCCTGCAGTCAGCATCTCCGGCGACGGTCTCGACTCTCTCCCCATATCCTCCGCGCTATCCGATTTCCTCGCGGCCGTCCTTCCGCAGCCCCTGCCTGCGCCGACTACCCCCGCCGCCGACGAGGTGAGTCGGCTTTTCTGCGGTGGTTCGCGTTCTCTACTCGTGTTGGTTTAATCTAAGTAGCTCGGGTTGGGGGCGCTTCGTATTGCTTTGGTTAATTTGGTTATTCTGTGAGGCAATTTGTGCGGCATTTCTGAATTGCAACGGCCTGGAATGGATGCTTCACGCAGGGATTGGATGATTTCCTCTACGACAGGGGCGTGTATAGCAAGGGTTTTAGCTCGAGGGAGTCTGTTGCATTGAAAATTCCTGATGTAAGTGAACTTTAATGCTTGTATACCCTGCATTTGTGGTTTCCCCCCTTGTTTCATGTAACATCTGTGAACAATTTTTGTGTTTATTGAAGGGATTGGACGAGATTAGCCGCGAGAAGCAAGGGGAGGGAGACGGATCCATATCCATGTCAGATAGATCGGGGGCCTCCACTGATACAAAGGTGATTGCAGTTTGTTCCTGTGTTGTTCAGTTGTGTTGTGACTGTTTGGTAGGAGACCAGTGTGTGATTTCTGCATTTGGTGATGTTAGAGATGGGAACTGCTGAAGGAGCACATATTTGAGGTTGCAGAGGTCGATCTCCCGCAGGTAAGCTTCCTTCATACATACTGGTTATGTCTTCTGTGGTTTCATTATTATGGCTCAAGATATGTTGTTTTCACGGTTTTTAAGGTTTTGAAGGTGCATCCTTTGGTGGTGACCAGTCGGGTGATGGTGTTACCTTATCCTTTCATGTTCCAGATGTGAAAATCCACTTGGTACTTTACATCATCTCATCAAAATTTCCAGCAGTTAGTTTAAGTTTTTAGAATCTACGTTGTGCTTGGACCTGCAGTTAGTTATAAGAGGCAGATCAAAATATTGTGCATAGAGTTTCAAGGTTGTGATACTGCTGTTCCTTTACTGCGTACTGTTACAGTTATATATGTAATGGCGGGAAGCAGGGTTCCCTTGTACCTTATGTATCCAGCATGGTTTCAGAAGTAAAAATTTACATTCATCTCGCCACTGTTCTGTACACTATATATAGCAATCTCTGTCATTACCATAAAGTCGTATCCAATTAGTAAACCAGTTAAGGTTGCTTGCACCCACCGATTAGTGGTTAGTATTAGTATGTTGTCGGTCTGCTTCCCTTGTAGTTCTCTTAACTCAAATCATCATGATATTTGTTAATACAATGTGCTCATAGTTCCATCTTCTATTTGAATTTATTGTAGGATTTCATTGATATTGACACCGAGATGACATTGAGATATCCAACTGAACTTGCGGAATCAATTTATCAAGTAGAGAAAATTCCTGTGAAGCATAATGATGAGGAGGACCTTTTGTCCGGAAGAAATAGTAACTTCTCAGAGATTGCAGCATTAGATTGTGGTGTAGCAATACCACAACTGGAGGCTAGTAGGCATTCTTGGGAGCTTAATGAGTGTCCCACTAAGGCAGAGGTATCCAATATTTTTCATAACCTTGTCGAGCGTTGGGGTGAAGCACAAGTTCAGCATCCAGTGTTGAACTCAACTGAGTTGTTGAGATCAACTGATATGGACATGTTGGCGTTTGTTTCCAAAGATGTCCCATGTGCAGACTATCAAGCAGATAAACCAATGACAGTCAAGGCTGCAGTACAAATGGATCTTGTGAGGATCATTGATAATGTTCTACTTGAGAGAAACTCAGCATTATACCCTCTCAAGCCTGATGGGACTTTTTCAGACTTGCCTTGCTCAGTTCTTTTAGAAGAAGTACAGATCACTGATTTTCCTTCAGAGAATATCTTCAGAATGCTTGTTCAGTCAGATGCAGCTGAGCTGAATACATCTGATGAAATATTCAAAAATGACTTTTGTCAAGCAAGACGTTTCTATGAATCAGTGGTTAGCTCTGAGTTGGTGCTGGTTGACGATACATTCAGATCACTACCTACACCTATTTTAACTGATGAAGATATGACACTGAGGTCTATGGTCCCCCCCATGGGAGAAATACTTAACTCCCTGAAACCACATTCTCTCTCTGCAGCCGACAAAATCTATTTGGACTGGCATCTTTTATTGGAAGGTCCATGCAACCGGGAGATCTGTTCTACCTATGCCAGCATGGTTGAGGAGGTAAAAAGCTGCCAGTTAAACTCTGAGCTGCAAGTCAGTTGTCAGCAGACATCAGCACTTGGCTTTGATTTTCTCGAGTATTTTTGGAAAAGTGTAAAGCACCAAGATGAGGACAAACAGAACAATATTTATGTTCCTATCCGTCTACCTCATGATCCACCTGCTGTAGTGGAAACAGCTCAGAAATACAAACAAGAAAGTGATGCTGGAGGCCACAGCCACTTGGAAAAGTCGAGTTCAGAAAAGGCAACTTCCTTATTTGAGTCAATGTCACAATCCAGTGAACTAAATTTCTACTTGAATGTCAGAAGCGGCACCAAGAGAGGAACTAGTGCTCAAAATGTTTCTACTTTAGATATCCCTACTTTAAATGAAGAAGCAGTTTCTTTTCCAAGCAGGCCAAAAGTTGACAAGCTCATAGAAATTCATCCTGTCAGCCTCTCAGATTCTATTCGAGTCCTTATCGAACACATCCATACAAGCTATACTTCTGCTTTGCAAGAAAGTGCATATTTGAGGCATACTTTCTCAGATGGGGGTTTAAGCATTTCAAAGCAGATGCTTCTTGGACTGATAACTGGAGGAGGTTCAGATGGCCTTGATAGTCACTGTAAACACGAAGATAAGATGGAACTCATTGTACTCTATGGATTAAAACAGGTTGCATATTATCTATGTTTCTTTGGTTTGCATGCTGCCCATCTGTACATGAACAACCTTATTGGAAGCTTTGAAAATATTCCTGAGAGATTAAAAAGTAGTCATTGTTTCATCAGCGAAGCACTGTGGAAAGCTGAGACGCATCAGATTGACTCTCACCCATCATTGCATGACATTGAGATGATCCTGAGATCTAATATGCGTATCAGCCAAAAGATCCTTGTAGTTGCCGATAGAGCTTTCTGGCTGCCATTGGGTAAAAAATTAACTTCGATGAAGATGACATTTGTTGAGCTAGGAAAACACCCTGCTGCATCTTACTTAGATCCGGTGAACAGGGCAAATCCTACACCTTGGGTACCGGGAGGATTACCAAAATCAGACTGCGTTCTGCTAGATAATAAGTAAGTACAGATGATAAACAAATTATGCCAATTATCTGCTCCAGTTCTTGTTTTACTGAGTTCTACACACCAAGTTACTTCTAGAAACAAATAATCTGGTTAACCTTGATGAAAAAAAATTCATTCAAGCACTACCAAAATGTTCTATCCCATTTAGCATACAGAATGTTTAAACCATCTTAAGGGAATTCATATAAGTATAAGATCCAATCAGCTGTATCATTGCGGTATTGCAATCCACTTGTCATCTTAAAATTTACAACTCAATAAGTATTTTTTTGAAAGGATTTGGATTTTTCAGAAGGATCAATTCTTTGGTACTTAATGAGCCATCTTGCATTTTTTGTTCCCATTGATGATTAAACTGCCCTCCCAAAATACTTTTGAGCCTTCACTTTTTCTATTTATGTAGATATTTTTTTATGGTATATCATAACACATAAATTACAGGACATGCACAAGAGACAAAGAACTTAACTTTTAAGGTGTGGAAATTTGTAGCAGAGTTCATTTGTATATCTAGGTAGGTAGCTTTTTTTTCTGCACACATAATAATTTTAGCGTGACTTGTCAAATATTTTTTTGGTCTCAATTTTGAAGGAACATTCCAGATTCATTCCCTTTCAGCGAGTTTGGCATCATACTGGAATACGGAGGTCCAAATAAATCATCTACCCTGTTGTCTCTGGCTCCTAAGTTAGAGGGTTTTCCACCACTACATTTCTTGTGTGTCAAAGTGGATGTTGAAGACCCTTCGGTTGCACTTGTTGAGGACAACCCTACAGACCAGGAGTTGAAAGCCACATTGGTGATTGTCGATTACTTCTTCACACTTGCATTAGTTCGGTCTTTCTTATGCTGGTCATGATATTAGGAACTTATTGATGTTTTGGTTTTACCATATGTTGGTCAAGCTGTTTGCAACTCACTACTGTTTTACCATGCACATGTTAAATATGAAAGGCCACCTGCAAAATGGAAGGTAGATGATTAAAGCAATAATGCAAGCTATTATTATTTTGAACTTCATACACATCTCACTTAAATTTGCAGAAATAAGCAACCGGCAATATGCAAATAATTACAGGTTTCTTAACTCGTTCATCAATGGCTGCACACTTTTGTTGAGCACTGGTTTTACATGCCGGATCTTGTGGGTGGTGTACATTTCATTTCTGAGACCCTCATTAGGGTGCTACCAATGGTTGATGGGGCAGCAAATGATCTCCTATCAAAACATAAATGCGTATGAAGAAATAAGAATCCATGCTGATTATTTGCAGGATACGGTTCTGCATGCACTTAAGAAGGATCTGCAAGAGAAGATGAGCAAGATGCGGATTGTTGATTCATTGAACTTCGTACCAGCAACTACTCAACTGCAAGAACGGCAGGAAAATCTGTGCAAACATCTCACTGCTGGTTCAACAAAAAAAATATCTGCAGATGATCAACTGCTCAAACTAGATTATTTGGAGAAAAAGAATGTTGTCAATGCACATAATTTTGTGCCTGCAGCTGAAGAGCGGCACATAGAGGAAATGTTGAGCAAAAGAACTGTTCTCCATTCACGACATTTTGTGCCTGCACTTGCGAAGAGCAGCTTGACTTCTTCTGTATCTGCAAATGTGATAAAAGCCCCACAAGACAATCTATCTGCTACTGACTTGCCTTCAAGTGTAAAAGTTGGCAGCATCATTCCGGGAAGATTATCTAACCCGGTGATTGTTGTAAATACTGGAAGTCACGGAAAGAATATGATTTTCTCTCGGAGATCATCTTATCAGCAGATACTATCTTTGGAGAAAGGAGGAATGCAGGTTGTGGAACGAGATGTTGATCTTCCCGTGGACCTAATACTCGGTGCTTCAGTTTGCTTAGTATGGTTTGAGACCAAAATCTTTGAGAGCAATGAATTCATAGCGCCAACAGAGACATCTAGTATAACAAATTTTGTAGAGACCATCGCGACCAACATTCTGATGTCAATTAGTTTCTGTTTCGGTGGTTGCATGATGGTAATTGGTTTGAACTCCTGAAATTTTTGCTTTTTCCTGATAGAGTTATCATGGTATACCTGTCTTTGAGTTATATCTGCAGTAACTGAACCGTTTCACTGTGTCTACTTTTGTAGGTCTTTGAAGGCGAACCTCACTCCCTTTCTTCTGTAATGGAGTCATCTGATTCTCTATATGCTGCAGCTGCTAGTCTGGGCATGAACCTGCAGCTATTCTTCTCACACACACCCAAGTCGACAGATGAGATAATTCTCAGTTGCATTAGGAATGTGAATAGGTTGAATAAAGCTCCTTCTCCAGATATACCTGAATCAGAAAGCTTGGCTGAATCATTTCTCACAAAATTCCCTTCAATCAATCCCTTGTCTGCATACATTATTCTTTCTTGTGGAGGCAGCCTTGTGGAGTTCCTCGGCTGGTCACATGAGCGCCGTATTCAGGCTGTTGGGAAGTACCTGTTGTCTCCGCAGAGCATTTCTCTTTTCAATGCTTTGTGCAAATTTGGTGAGTTAGGTGAATCTAAGTCTGTAATGACCGAATGCTCTTCTGTAGATTCAGACATCTGTAGTGCATTGTTGCAGTCTCCAAGGAAAAGGAAAAGGTGTGCCTCACAAGCTATTGCAGTACCAAATAGTGATCGTTTCCATCCCGATCCTCTAAACCGATTGCCTGGTAACTATGTAGAACATAACAATGTATTCTCACAGCCGACGTTCAGGAGGTGCTCCGATGTGGAGGATGCAGTGCCTCAGCTCCCAGAGGTCTTTATGTTCGATCGAAGTTTGAGTAGGGGAGGTGAAGGGGGCTCTTGTCTACCAAGAGAGCACGATATTGATGCAATAATTGGCAATCAGATCATGAGTGATCATTTCAGCAATGGTTTGACTACAGATATGAGGCATTATGACCGAAGGGCTAGCAGTATGGTCGACACATATGACTTCTCTTGGCAACCTGAATCAGTGGGTAAAGAACCAATCAAAAACTCTTTTACCCCAAGCAAACCATCATTCAATAGAACTTACAGTCATCCAGTATTTCCAACTGCATTGGAGATCAATGATGATACTGGTGACTGGGACATTCCAGGAGGTAGACATCACACGTGGAAGGGTGGGGATATTGCCTCAACCCCTTTCAGAAATGATATGGGCAGCAGATATCATGAACCAAGAGAGGAAATAATTCAGAGTCCAGGAAGTTCGCTTGCTTTTCTGAACCGGGATTCTGGCTTTCATGCAACTTCACACGGCTCAGGCTGGGAAATGGATTATCTAAGGCAAATGAACGAGAAAAGAAGAGCGCGTCAGGAGAGATCAAGATGTAATACACCAGCAGTGATGTCAAACTCAAGGATGAGGGATGGTGCTTCCAAGATTCTAAGTCCTCCACCTATTGATTCCTTCAGATACCAAGGGGATAGAGAAAGGGACCGGAGCCCATCTGTTGGGATTCAACGTTATGGGAAAGCCAGAGAAGGATCTAAAGCCCATACCCATAGGGCAAGGAAAGATTTCAAGATGCAACCAAGTGCAAGTCATGAAAACAGGAGGGAGCCGTCCATTGATCCAACATGGACTCCCGTCGACAAGAGAGCGAGACAGGTATATGCTAACAGACTCTGATGCCATAAGACTGCTGCTAGTGTTTATATGCATAAAGTTAATCTGGATGAGTTTGTGCAGAAACTTTTATTTGCAACGCACGGGAAGGAAAAACAAAGCAAGCTGATCTGGAGAAATCAAAATAGCCCTGGTATTGGGTGTGGCTTCCTGAAAAGATACCGGGAAGAAGGTATGTAGATTAGACTTAGAGGTCCTCGGTCCTTGATGTGGTGATGTTTTAATTGATGAAGTATATCCCATGGAAATAGTACTGCATGTGTTAACAACACTTTTTAGTATGTGTAAGTATGTATGAACTTTGTTGGAGGTAGAATGTGCACAAAGTAATACTCCCTCCGATCCATAATAAGATTTTGGATCGGAGGGAGTAGTATACTGTTTATGTTGTCTGACGCACCACAATTTGTTTTGAGACATTGAGGGTGAACCCAGTGTCTACGGTGTCATTTGTCCATCATTTGGTAGAGGGGACAGGGAATGTTTGTCTTGTTCATTGTTCAAGCTGCAAGGTTGATCTGGTCTGGTGATTATGCTGAAAGATGTCTCCCTTTCTCAAACTCACCCTAGCTATTTGTGTCAAGAAGAAAGCAAAGCCACTATGTTGGCATTACGTACTGTTGACTGGATATGCCGGCCAGCCTCAGCGCATACGTATGTTGGTCTACCTTGCCCAGCTACAGGAACCATTTGAAATTGTTGTGACTCGCGTCCGACTTGCGTAAGACTCAACTTGTCGAACCCGTCACCGTCTGGGAGTTGACTATCTGCACTGCTACGAATCCGACACCGACTCGTCTTTGTACTACGAGCCTTTAAATTCACGAGCTGTATCGGCCCTTCTGGCAACGCTGACATCTCTCGTCGAGTTCGATCGTGTCGAGCTGCATCGCTCTGCGTCGCTTCAAGCCGCGCGAGCTTTGCACTCGGCGACCAAGACCGATGCAGCCTGGAGGAGGCTACGCGCCGCGTCCCGGCACGGCCCCGTCCGGCGCGTACTACGTCCACGGCGGCGCCTGCTTCCGCGACGGGAGCAACATGGCCAGCGCTCCGCCCTACCACCAGCCGCCGCAGCCGCAGCAGATGACGCCGGAAAGGAGGGAAGCGGTGCTCATGGAGGCCGGCCGCCTCGCCGCCGAGTACCTGGTTGGCATAGGCGAGCTGCCGCCGCATGTGCTGCAGCACCGACCGTCGGCGCCGCTCACGTTCCAACAAGGACCACTGGCATTACCCCGGTCGCGGCCGTTCCAGGAACGCCCGCTCGCGAGGCAGCACTTTCGGTTTCTCCCGCCGGTTTGGCGCGACCTGGGACGTCCGTTCGCTCCCCGCCCGTTCCAAGGCCGGGCCATCGCCAAGCGGCCCCGTCCGTTCCAGGCGCGCCCGACACTGTTGCATCCAGGACGGTTCCCGACGCAGGTCGCTTTGAATGATGCCCCGGCGGGAGGTGGAAATGGGAGCGCCAGCCAGCCGCTGTCGCAGTCGGGTGACACGGATCAGAGCTCCCAGATGAACCAACGCTAAGGCCCAGATGGTATTCTAGCGTTTGGTAGTGATGCCGGCCCAGCTATATGCTCACAAGCCGCACGCAGTGGCACAACTCTGTAGGCTGCCGTTTAGTATTCTTCACCTCCTTTTCTTTATTATTTCTCAAAAGAAAAACTCCTTTTCTTTAGGGTCGCGTTAACTGCCACACGTGTGGCAGGAAAAGAGACGCACCACACGTCTCTAATGTAAACAGATTGCCACGTCATCGCATGCATGCATGCAGGAATCTTTTTGGATTTTCAGTTTTTAAAATGTTTTATCTCTTAAACGAAAAATCCGACTAAAAATCCGTTTTCACCATTAAATCCCTCGCGATGAGATCTTCGAAACTAGATCCCATGTTGATATGTTTTGATGAAAAAAAATTTAGATTAAAAGTTGCCATGTCTATTGCATATGATTGCCATGATGTTTACACTGAAGTTGCCATGGTATGTTTCAGTTATTTTCTTCTATATTTAAAAGTAAATTTTGACATTTATAAAACGGGGAATTAAGAAACTAGACTTGCCATGAACCATAAACTAAAATTGCCATGATACATGCACGTAAAATTGCCATGGTTCATACAAAAAATAATTTTCATGGTCAAAGTACTGGAGTTGCCATCATCAAAAAACTAAAATTGCCATGATCTACAAACTAAAATTGCCACATGGCAACTTTAGTTTAAGCCCTATGGCAACTGCAGTGTAAACATCGTGGCAACTTCTGGCAAAAAAAAATTTCGTCGAAACATATCAACATGGGGTCTAGTTTTGAAGATCTCGTCGAGACGGATTTAATGGTGAAAACGGATTTTTAGTTCGCTTTTTTATTTAGAAGATACAATATTTTTAAGCCGAAAATCAAAAAAAATTCTGCTGATGTCATCTATTCATACGTGGCAAAATGAGTGGTGATGGAGGCGTGTGGGCGATGTGCAAACGCCCACACGTGTGGGCGTTAACATTTTTGTTTCTTTATTATTGTCATAGAACTCTGAATCTTTTGTGTGCATGCACCTTCGGGCCTGCTGTCTTCGAGGATAGCAGTAGCACACATATGTGAGATAGCTACAATCACAAAATATTTAGTGGCAAATTATTGACATGTTATTAGGAATCTATATTGTTTTGGATTTTGGAATGCACGTCTCTGATCACAAGTTTGAACAGATGACCACATGGTTTTGATCTACTATATGGGGTTCTGCTTAAGATGCAAGGCAGAACAATGGATTGTACCTTCGCATTGTCTTCGAGGATACCACATATGTGTAGTACAGCTACAATCACAAAATATTTGGTGGCAAATTATTGACATGTTATTAGGAATATACTGAAAACAACTTTGAACGGATGGCCACATAGTTTTGATCTATATATGGGGTTCTTATCAAGGATTTAATATTACTCAGTAGGAGACTCGTTGCCTAAATAATGGTTAATCCTATCCAGGTAAAATAAATAAAATTGAAAATAAGAAGAAAAAAAAGAGGGGCATTCCGACAATCGAACTCGGGACCTCTCGCACCCAAAGCGAGAATCATACCACTAGACCAAATGCCCTGTTTTGCTAATTAATAAGATGGGTCTTAATTAAACTATCGTCATACCTAAACGACAGGCTATGTATCATAGAGCACGACTATCCATCTCCGACCACCGCACGCGCACACACATACGCCACCTTCTATGCTTTTAATACACTAGCACAAATGCCCGTGCGTTGCAACGGGAGAAAACAAATAAATATGTTCGTACTTAGAAACCTGAAAACAATTTACAACATAATCAACTTTGCAAGTAGCAAAATAATATCAAAAGCACTCAAAAGTACCAATAGCCATGAATAATGTCAAAAAGATGGTTTAGTGCTCATGAATATAAGTTGGTCCCAAACCCAGAACTTTCATCAGTGGTGTGGCAGAATCTACTTACAACTTGATAGTACAGATTTTTCTTTCTGAAAAAAGTAACCATGGATGCACAAGAAGTCACATTATTCTGGAAGAAAGTCGTGATAGTGGCACTGCTAGCACACTGCACTTGAACGGAATGGGCAGACAATTAGGTACACGAGGTTTTCATTAACACAACAAAGCATATATCATCATCATCACGAGGATAGTTCATCAGATGTTCAAACAGAAAAACTTCCATTTAAGAAAAAAATATATCATCATAATCAACAGCATAAGCTTGCCAGCACGACATCAGGCTTATAAAAAATAGTACTACATGGCCTTTTTTGCTGTAGAATTTTTTATGGAAGATTTGAAGTAATAAAACTTGATGGAAGAGCACAAGTTAGTACATCCAAATTTACTTCAATGCGTTATGCACTCACAACAGATCTAGCTTATCAAGGTTGCATGTAACATCAACATTTGGACAGGGTATTGGAGATAATAAATGAATATAAATCGTCTGAGGCCAAGAATTTTAGGATATATATAGTTACTTGCCTATTGAGTGCCGCTTGGCAGCCTCATCATCGCCAGAGGCCACCCAATCTAATTGGAACTCCCATTGGTACACCTTCCACTCTGCTGCATCAACCATCATATGGGATAGTTTCACTTCATCTACTCAATAAAGAATAAAGCATAAGAGACCGGGTATCTCAATTGTAAGTCTGCTTCACCCCTCCACGTTGGTCAGTTCTTATCGACTACTAACCTACTACCCCCGTCCGGGTTTATTGGTCTCCATTGTATTTCGTGCCAAATTTTAACCATAAATTAAACTCACAAAATGTTCACGCATGTCACCAAACATTATATTTTTGAAAACTATGTTCAAATACGAATCCAATGAGATAATTTTTCTTGACATACATTAACATTTTGTTAGTTAAATCTTTAGTCAAAATTTGGCACAAACTACAAAAGGGACCTATAAACCAGGACGGAGGTAGTATTTCTGAAACGTATGAATACATGCATAGACCTGGCCATTTACGATGGTAAACATCGCTAAGGCTTGAAAGACATAAAGAAGTTCATGGTGGGATATTACTCCTTTGATTAAAATGTACTCCCTCTTAAACTAATATAAGAGCGTTTAGATCACTATTTTGGTGATTTAAACGCTCTTATATTAGTTTATGGAGGGAGTAGCGAATAACTTTCCACTAAAGGGCAATGTATAAGTTTTTTTTGCGGGGTAGGGCAATGTATAAGCTAACAGCGCTAGCATAGGAAAATTGCGATAATGCATCCATAGTTGAGAACAACAGTAGCAAGTCAGTGACGGAGCTTGGCACAGAAAGTTGGGCGGGCCGGCTGTAGGAAATAAATGGCCCAAAATAGCGTATACACTGGAGAAAATCACATGGGCTGGGTGGGCCATGCCCCATTTGGTCTTGCCGTAGCTCTGCCACTCGTAGCAACTAAATGAGATAATTGTAGACTATCTATAAAAATGCTGAAATAATGTATGCCAGGATATCCAATAAAGTTTGTATTATTATACATGTACATTGTTGAAACTCACTTGAACTCGTGCAAGTATCCATGGATTGTTCGCTAAATCCGTGGAAGATTAAGAAGTGGAAAATAGAGCATAATCATTGGCTTTCCGTGTGATTTAACTTATGTTCTGTATTATAGACACTATGACATGAGTAGCAACTTGAATAAAGCTTACCTGAAAGAATAATACCACAAAGTCATCTCACAAAGTGCCCAGGCAACGGGTCGGGAAGCATTCATAAAGCCATTGATGCTCCTTTCCGTAGGAGAAATAACAACTAACAATCAACTATGTTAGTCATCCATGCTTATATGGTAAAAAGCATGGTGAGTTAAGTAACGTAATCTTTAGAGCTAAGCAAAAGAGAGAAAAAAATACATGTCTGGCGGAGGACATGGCATGACTATGTCTATATGGACCTCCAAGTCTATTCTCATGATGGTTCATCTTTGGAATACATCCCAGGTTATGGAACCCTCATCGAGTTTATCAATGAGTTCTACAAACTTCAGCCTACACAGAGGAAACAAATTGTGACGAAGAATCTTTACCTAATAATAAAGCAAATTGGGTTTCTTTCGTCCGTCATGACATTTTTCAAAAAAGTCCTTCTATTTCAGAGAAGTCAACCCGCAGTCCTGTTTTAAGTGAAAACGAATCGTTTTTTCGTATTTTACACAAAAGTCCCTGTATTTTCTTGAAATCAACCCGCCGTCCGGATTTAAGTCACACCCGAACCGTTATTTTACGTTTTTCGAAACCCCCCCCAACGTTTTAGGTAATTCATCCGCGGATCATATGTAAGTCAAACAAATACTTTTTTAAGTCATCCATATCTTTTAAACCGTAACTCCGATTTGAACATGTTATATATGAAATTTGATTAGAAAAATATGTAGAATATGAATATGAGATTATTTTTTACCTATTAAGTATTTTTAATATTATTTTGGAATATATTTAAATCAAACAAATGATTTTCTAAATTATCCGTATCTTTTAAACCGTAACTTCGATTTTAACATACTATATATGAAATTTTATTAGAAAAATGTGTGGAATCTAATATGATGTTAATTTTACCTGTTAAATATTTTTAAAATATTGTTTTGAAAGCAAACTTATAATTTCTAGCGCAAGATCTGTTTTCCTTTCGTACCGGCGGCGACCCGGATTGCAAATAAACACCCCATTATAACCATATAGGCAAAAGAAAACATCAATAACTACACATGCATACCTCTGAAAAATGTCGCAGGGAAAAACAGCAGATTTCTCATCGCGAGAATGAGAGAGAGAGAGAAAGAGAGAGAGAGAGAGAGAGAGAGAGAGAGGGAGGGAGAGAGAGACGCCTTAGGATTAACACGTTTTTTTGTTGTTCTGTGTGAACACCGAGGCCATCGCCGGCGAGGGTGAGAAGGAGGATAAGCGGCAACACAAATATGATGCCTCGCAAATATAAAGGAGATGGACCTATTGAGTGATGGTTGTTGGGTTAAGAGTGTGTGTTATGTTTTTTCTCCCGTTGCAACGCACGGGCTCTTTTGCTAGTTAAGATAAAAATAATAATGCTGAGCTACTGCATCCAAGAACATACCTGTCGGAGTTTATAGTTTTTCAGAAAACCTTGAATCTTCACTGACACTGAACTGCCCTGGCAATATTTCCATCTTAGGTATACACAAAGACATCACTCTGCAGGGGCACGATATAATCCACATAGCTATCCCGTTCTGGTATAACTCGAGTGGCTCTGGTGCATCTACTACATTTACCCAACAACCGCTGAAAGGATCGATATAGTTGACTAGAGGGGGGGGGGGGTGAATAGGCAACTAACAAATTTTAGCATTTCTTTACCAAATTAAACTTTGCATCAAAGTAAGTTGTCTAGATATGCAACTAGGTGAGCAACCTATATGATGCAACAACAACAAGCACACAAGCAAGCAAGGGCTAGAATACAATATAAGCTTGCACAAGTAAAGGTGAGAGATAACCAAAAGTGGAGTCGATGGAGACGAGGATGTGTTACCGAAGTTCCTTCCCTTTGAGGGGAAGTACGTCTCCGTTGGAGCAGTGTGGACGCACAATGCTCCGCAAGAAGCCACTAGGGCCACCGTATTCTCCTCACGCCCTCACACAATGCGAGATGCCGTGATTCCACTATTGGTGCCCTTGGAGGCGGCGACCGAACCTTTACAAACAAGGTTGGGCAATCTCCACAACTTAGTTGGAGGCTCCCAACGACACCACGAAGCTTCACCACAATGGACTATGGCTCCGTGGTGACCTCAACCGTCTAGGGTGCTCAAACACCCAAGAGTAACAAGATCCACAAGGGATTAGTGGGGGGAATCAAATTTCTCTTGGTGGAAGTGTAGATCGAGGCCTTCTCAACCAATCCCTAGAGAATCAACAAGTTTGATTGGCTAGGGAGAGAGATCGGGCGAAAATGGAGCTTAGAGCAACAATGGAGCTTAGGGATGAAAGAGGTAGTCAACTCGGAGAAGAAGACCCCCCTTATATAGTGATAGGACAAATCCAACCATTACCCACTTATCCAGCCCGCGACATGCAGTACTACCGCAACAGACATGCGGTACTACCGCAAGGCCTGCGGTACTACCGCAAGGCACCACGGTACTACCGCTTGTGCGGTAGGAGCCAGACCAGCCCTGTTGCGATGAAGCAAAGAGCGGTAGAACCGCCGGAGCGGTACTACCGCTCGCCCTTGCGGTACTACCGCAAGGCAGGGTTTGTCTGGGCTGGGAAGGCATAGACGAATAAAAATACATCCGTGGCTACTTCTGCTGAGTTTCGATCTGTGCAAAAATCCGACACGGTACTACCGCATACAGGGAGCGGTACTACCGCGTAGGGAGCGGATGTAAAAACTTACATCCGCCCCTACTTCCGCTCGTGTTGTTGTGCTGGGCCCGATGCCACGGTACTACCGCGCCTGGGGAGCGGTACTACCGCAAAGCGCGGTACTACCGCGTCCCCGGCCGGTACTACCGTGGGCCTCTGCGGTACTACTGCTCCCTTGAGCAGTACTACCGCATGCCACAACTCAATAACACTAGGAGTCCTTCATTTTACAAAGACACGGATAAACGGTCGGTGCTCCAAAGAGGCAAAGGAAAGATGGTGCAAAGGAACAGACGTGTACATGTTGATTCCATCCTAACCTTTCCAAAGCGGACCCCCTCTTAATAGTACGGCTTTCCTACGAATCAAATCCACCGAAAAGAAACATAGAGAAACACCATCTTCACTAGGCTCCGAGGGGCAACGAATCGTCTTGTGCCTAAACATGAGATATCTGAAATGCTCAATGCACATGATTAGTCCGCAAATGCATTGTCATCAATCACCAAAACCACATAGGGTGAAATATGACCTTACAATCTCCCCCTTTTTGGTGGTTTGATGACAATACGAGATTTGCACATAAGAGTACACAAATGAATATAAGCAAACCCAACACCTAAAAAATATAGAAATGCTCCCCTAGATGTGTGCACTCTTTATAAATGCTTTGGACTGCACAACACACATACTAGGATCAACACTCCCCCTATATTTTATAGACGAGGCATTCCTTGCAACAATATAAATAACACTAAGCATGGAGGCAAGGCAATGGATATGAGCATAAAGTAAAGGGCACAAGATAGCATACGCTCACAAACTACTAAGCATAATAGATAATAAGATAAGCTAGAGCGCATATGTCTTACACCATATGATAGTCTCCGGGACTCACGAACACAAGCAAAAACAAACAAACCAAAGCAACACAAACGAAGGTCCAACGAAATGAAACCAAAGAGACACGAAAGCAAATCCTACACTCTCTCCCCTTTGGCATCGAGACACCAAAAAGGCAGAGAGGACACCTACGACACAGGTGGTAGCATCCTCTGCAAAGATCACTCAACACGCTCCTCCTCGGACTCGACAGCTGGGATGGTCTCCTCCTCTGACTCGGTCCACTGGCAGCCCTGCTTGGTCATCCAGTCAGCCTCCGGAGTGATGTTCACCTCTGACCCGCTCTCCACGATCTCGCCGAATGTCCTCAAGATCCTCTTGTCGCACTAGCGACTCTCCTTGGAAGCAACATGGGTCCTGTACTGCCCCTTGGCCTGCATGCAGAACAAGGTATTCATCTTAGCCTTTAGCTTCTTAGCCCAAGAGGGCTTAGTGGATGGAGGATCATACCCAACAGAGCTATCCTCAGCCTCCTCCTCCTCAACCCCATCCTCATCAACGTCCATCCTAGCAGCCTCAGCCTCAGCCCTGGTAGTGGTATTGGCCCCACTTGTTCTTCTGACGCAGCTTGATAGGCTCGTGGCGAATCCAGTTTGGAGCAGAAAAGTCTTCCTCTAGAAACATCTTGTCCCAAGTCTTTGAGATCAGAAGGTGCAGGTATGGACCATAGATGGGAACTTTGCAATTATAGACTGCAAACCGGAGCTCATTCCACATGATATGAGAGGTATCCAGAGGCTGGGCAGCATGATGACGCGCCTCCTCACACAGAAGCATCATATCGATGAGATAAGCATGCACCTTATCCTTGTCACCGATGCGTGGAAAGAGAGTGTTGCGGAAGATTCAGTGCATGACATCGAGGAAGGGGTTGAGCACCCAAGACTGAGTGCCATTGGGTAGGTTCTTCTCCACAAGAAACGACATAAGCTTGTCCTTGTTGGCAGACTCTGGGTTGCCATCAGGGCGGGCACCAATGGGCACATCGAGCCCCTCATCACGGACATGCAGCAACGTCATGAATTCCTTCCAAGTAGCAGACAGCTTCTTCCCATTGGTCATCCAAGTCATAGTCCGCTCCCCATCCGTGTGGAAGTGGACGGAGGCAAATAACTGCGCCACGAGCTCCGGGTCAAAGTCCATATGGAACGTGATGAAGTCTTCAATGCCAAACTGCTCCACCAAGTCTAATGCCTCACCAAAGTAGTTCCGGTCCTTCCTTAGATTATTAATATCAATCCACTTCATTGGAACATAGAGATTGTGCTTAGACTTGATCACATCGATGTAGATGAGATTTTGCTGCTTGGTCCAGAACAACTCATTCCCTCTGATATTCTCATGAGGGTTCACATAGGGATTGATCCTCCTTCGAATGATGAACTCAGATAGAGGCATCTCATCCATGCCAAGAACTGGCTCCTTGTACCTTTTGGCGGTCTTCTTGACATTGCGTGGTTGGGCATTGGAGCCCTCCGGTGCCTCTTAATTGCGAAGCCCCTTAGAGCTCGTGTCGCGACTTGGATTCGAGCGACGAACATTGGAGCCACCACCTATGACACACAACACACAAACACACGAGAGAACCGAGAAGGATCAATGCAAAGACCAAAGCCAAAACAAACGAAACACGTAGAAATAAGATTGGATAGTCGCAACAAGGTAGTTTAGATGTCACAGGTAGTACCTCACCACTAAGAGGATGTAAAAGTTTACTTCCACTCTAGCCGCGGTAGTACTACACCGGGATGGCACGGTAGTACCGCGCCTAGAGCGGAAGTAGAATTTTATTTCCGCGCCCGAGCGGTGGTACCGCTCTAGATGAGCGGTAGTACTACACGAGGCGGATGCGGACAGAGCGGTAGTACCGCACGGGAGGTGCGGTAGTACCGCTCGGAATCAAATCTGGCACAAAACGGATCTAGGCACATCCGCAACTTTGGATCGGTACTACGGTTGATCAAAAATACCATGTGGCAACATACCAAATAGCATCTCTACTGCACTACTACTCTCCTACATCCTTCTCTTGCAAAGATTTGGCCAAAAATCTCAAGAACAACATGCATCTCCCCAAAACCTAGAAGCAAAACTACAAGGCAAAGAGAGAGGGACTTGGGGATAAACCTTGTTCCATGGCAAGAGGGCGAGGTGGGGATCGATCCCACTGGTCGGAATGCGAGGAGAGTGGCTGGAGATGGAGATCCGGTGAGGCCCTTCGGCGCCGTTCTTCGGTAGGAGAGAGAGATGAAGTGGGGACAATGAGTTGAATGGGTATGGGGGAGTTGGAACTCCCCCTACCCGCTCTTGACCCCCACCCGCTCACGACGATGCGGTAGTACCGTGGGTCATCGCGGTAGTAC
Organism: Triticum timopheevii; assembly: GCA_963921465.1. Classification (NCBI taxonomy): domain Eukaryota; kingdom Viridiplantae; phylum Streptophyta; class Magnoliopsida; order Poales; family Poaceae; genus Triticum; species Triticum timopheevii. Next base: position 408,200,667 of record OY997272.1, on the reverse strand, counting down.
CACACACAGGGCGGTAGTATCGCTCTTCCAGCGGCAGTAAAAAAGTACTGCCATGCTAGTAGCGGTAGTACCGTGCTCATCTCCTGTGGTAGTACCGTGGCTTGCCATGGTAGTACCGTAAACCCAAGAAAGTGGACATTTTGACAAAACAGAGCAACACGGCCTTTGCAAAGCAACCTTCAAGTGACCGGACACGCAAACGAGCACACACACACGAGGCAACTCAAACACAAACATGGCTCAATAAGAAGGCAAAAGACAACGAGAAGCGAAAACGAGCCAAAACCTCTCTAGAGGAGAGGGCGGTGGCCTAAGCCACATATGTTTGAGTCAATTGGTATGGCATCGTGAAGAATTATCCTTGGGCCCATGACCAAAACTCATCTTTGAAGCACAAGTACCATAAAAAATTGCTAATGTGAAAGAGTTGATAAATTTATGCATAATGGGGGGAGGGAGGGTTCATTGTGACAACAACACTCCCCCTATGTCCATGCTACACCTAAATAAGACGTCAAGATGAGTATGGTGGGGTGTGCATGGGTTTAAGCTACATTGCTCGAATTAATGATATTTAGCTCATGCCTTAACTCGCGAAATCTTGCTTCATCCAAGGGCTCCGTGAAAATATCTGCAAGGTTCTCATGAGTGTTGACATATTTGAGCTTGATCTCCCCTCGCCTAATGTGATCCCGGATGAAGTGATACTGAATCTCAATATGCTTCGTCTTGAAGTGTTGCACCAGGTTGAGAGAGATCTTGATGGCACTTTCATTGTCACACCAAAGAGGCACTTCGTCACAAATTACACCATAATCCTTCAAAGTTTGCCTCATCCATGAAGCTGAGCACAACAACTACCGGTGGCCACATACTCCACTTCGGTGGATGAGAGAGACACACAACTTTGCTTCTTAGAAGATCAACTCACCAAAGAGCAACCAAGAAATTGGCGCCCTTCGGAGGTTGACTTCCTATCCGCTCTGTTTCCCGCCCAATCCGAGTCTGAATAGCCCAAAAGGTTGAAGTTGGCTCCTCTTGGGTACCATAAGCCAAAGTTTGGGGTATGAGCCAAATATCGAAAGATTTGCTTGACCGCCACATAGTGGCTTTCCTTAGGTGTGGCTTGAAACTGTGGCAAATTCCCACACTCAACATGATATCCGGTCTAGATGCACAAAGGTAAAGCAAGGACCAATCATGGAACGATATACCTTTTGATCCACTACTTTACCATTGGGATCTATGTCACGTTGGCATTTGTGTAGGACCTTGAAGTATGTCTAGAGGGGGGGTGATTAGACTACTTGACCAATTAAAAACTTAACCTTTTCCCAGTTTTAGAGTTTGGCAGATTTTAGCTATTTAGGACAAGTCAAGCAATCATCACACAATTCAAGCAAGCATGCAAAGAGTATATAGGCAGCGGAAATTAAAGCATGCAACTTGCAAGAAAGTAAAGGGAAGGGTTTGGAGGATTCAAACGCAATTGGAGACACGGATGTTTTTGGCGTGGTTCCGATAGGTGGTGATATCGTACATCCACGTTGATGGAGACTTCAACCCACAAAGGGTAACGGTTGCGCGAGTCCACGGAGGGCTCCACCCACGAAGGGTCCACGAAGAAGCAACCTTGTATATCTCACCATGGTCGTCGCCCACGAAGGACTTGCCTCACTAGCGATAGATCTTCACGAAGTAGGCGATCTCCTTGCCCTTACAAACTCCTTGGTTCAACTCCACAATCTTGTCGGAGGCTCCCAAGTGACACCTAGCCAATCTAGGAGACACCACTCTCCAAGAAGTAACAAATGGTGCGTTGATGATGAACTCCTTGCTCTTGTGCTTCAAATGATAGTCTCCCAAACACTCAACTCTCTCTCATAGGTTTTGGATCTGGTGGAAAGAAGATTTGAGTGGAAAGCAACTTGGGGAAGGCTAGAGATCAAAATTCATATGGTAGGAATGGAATATCTTGGCCTCAACACATGAGTAGGTGGTTCTCTCTCAGAAATGGTAAGTTGGAAGTGTAGGTTTGTTCTGATGGCTCTCTTCACGAATGAAGAGGAGGTGGAGGGGTATTTATAGCCTCCACACAAAATCTAACCGTTACACACAATTTACCAAACTCGGTGGGACCGATTCAGAAGACTCGGTCAGACCGATTTAGTAAACCTAGTGACCGTTAGGATTTTTGGTAGGACTGACATGCAACTCGGTGAGACCGATTCGGTTAGGGTTAGGGCATAACGTAATGTCGGTAAGACCGATTACACAAACTCTGTGAGACCAATTTTGGTAATAAGCTTTCCAGAGAGTTGGTCAGGTAAACTCGGTGGGACCGATTTGCTCTTTTCGGTGAGACCGAAATGTTACAAAAAGGAAACATAGAGTTTACATTGCAATCTCGGTGGGACCGATCGCTCACTTCGGTTAGACCGAAACGTTACGAAGGGAAACAGAGAGATTACAGTCCCATCTCGGTGAGACCGAGATCCCTATCGGTAAGACCGATTTGCTTAGGGTTTGTGGCAGTGGGTATGACTTTTGGAATCGGTGGCGCCGGATAGGAAGAATCGGTGTCACCGATTTTGGCTTTGGGTTTAGGTCATTTGTGGATGTGGGAAAGTAGCTGAGCGTTTTGGAGCATATCACTAAGCACATGAAGCAAGAGGCTCATTAAGCAACACCTCATCCCTCCTTGATAGTATTGGCTTTTCCTATAGACTCAATGTGATCTTGGGTCACTAAAATATAAAATGAAGAGTCTTGAGCTTTTGAGCTTGAGCCAATCCTTTGTCCTTAGTATTTTGAGGGATCCACTTTCATCATCCATACCATGCCATTCATTGAGCTTTCCTGAAATAATAGTCTTGGAATAGCATTAGCTCAATGAACTATATGTTGTTATGAATTACCAAAACCACCTTGGGATAGTTGCAATTTCAATTTCCCCCTTTTTGGTAATTGATGACAACATATAGATCAAAGCTTCGACAAATGATAATAAGATTGAATAACATCGTCTCTTTGAGAAGTATGTGATAAGCAAGAGCTCCCCCTAAATTTGTGCATAATTTAAGATTTGCTTTGGACTACAAATGCACAATGAATTAGGCTCATGGGTTACTCTTCCATGTCACATACATCTTGGTGGAGCGCTCAAAATAATAAGTATTGAATACATGCACTCATCACCAAGCAAAGTGAATGATCACATAGGATAAGATAAGATAATATCATCAAACATGCATAAGTGTAGCTTATGATGAAACACATGATCATCAATGTCTCACAAGCATAGTATCTCAAGCAATCAAAAGCAAACAAGTTTAACCACCAAATAAAGCAAGAGAGAAAAAAAGCAACACTCTTTCTCTCGAAGCCTATGATCTATACATTTTTCTCCCCCTTTGGCAACAAGTTACCAAAAAGTTCATAGAAAACGCATAGTGCTAGATCGACTCTCAGGCTTGATCTTCAGGTGGTGGTGTCCGGATAACTCCAAGGACGAAGGCTTCAGTTGAAGTAGAGGGTGCTGGAGTTGATGCTGGAGCTGGTTGCACTGGAGCTGAAGGGGCTGTAGCCGGTGCAGATGATGTTGCTCTAGTGTCTGTCACAGGCACTTCAACTAACCTCTGGGCTCTAGGTACTCTGGCAAACACATTAGTTGTAGTCTTGCCTTGCCTCTCCTGCATGTCATCCTGCAGCTGCTCCACAACAGATTGAATCTCAGTTACTTTGACATCAAGGTCATGGAATTTGAGTTCCATGATTCTCTCTAGGCTCTCCTCATTCTGAGTGAGGGTGGCCAATCCCTTCTCAATCCTCAGTGTTGATGCTATCAAGTAACCAAGCTGCTCCTGCTTGTTCTTCAAGAAATACTCAGATGCCTCCTCTTGAGTTGGCATCTTGGCAGCCTTCTCCTTCCTTGCCTTCTCCTTCTTCTCTTGAGATTGAACTGATGATGGATCATTCTCATTCATGACAACCTCATTGTCCTCAAAGTCTGGATAAAGTGGAAAATGTTCCTTATCCAATTGATATTTCCCTGTGCCCATCTTTGAGTTTATCAACTCCTGAATCTGAGGGGCATATCCACAGCTCCTCTTCTGATCTGCTGCAGTCCTCTTAATGGTTTCAATCATAAGGCTCATGACTTTGAACTTCTGTGGCACATCAAACACATGCAACATGTTGATGGCATGCCCTCTGATCATGTTATGGTCACCAGACTTGGGCAACAGAGTGTGCCTCAGAATCCAATTGATAGTTGGCAGCCCTGACAGCAGAAATTGGACTGATCCAAACTTATGTGTCTCAACAGCCTTGTCTGGGATCTCCTTGTACATGTGTGCCATGGAATTGTGATCCATCTTCTTCTTTGCATAAATGTCCAGGTCATCCTCATTTTCCTTTGGGGCATTTACAAGACTTGCCCATTCTTCAACAGTTGATTGGTATCTGGTGCCTTCTGACATCCAAACTATCCTTCCATCTGGATAGAAATATGCTGTGGAGTAGAATTGCATGATAAGTTCATCATTCCAGTTGGTGAGCTTTTGCCCAACAAAATCAGCAACGCCACAAGCAACAAAGCTGTCTTGCACTCGAGGATAGTGCTCTTCATTGTCCTTGATGTAGGTCCAGTCGACCCACCCCATGTCACAAACTATGGGCTTCTTATCCAACAAGATTGTCTCATAGAAGTCCTGCTGTTCCTTTGTATGGAACCTGTAGTCAACAGCAGTTCTTCTCCTTGAGGCATATGGATCCTCCATCCTACATAGCCTCAACCCTGAGTCCTTCCTGATCCTCATGTCCTCAGCCACAGAATGGGCATCATTGTGGTCTGGTATCTTGGGCTTGAGCTTCCTTAGGACCTGTCCTTCTTCATCTTCTTCATCAGCAACATTTGGCACTGGGGCCTTGTTCTTCTCAGCAGCTGGAATACTCCTAGTATTCCTCTTTGGTACAAGCTTGGCCTTGGAGGCAGCTTTGGGTGCTTCCTTGGGCTTAGATGTTGCAGCCCCTGATCTTATAGCATCACCCATAAGCTTGGGTGCCTTTGGTGCTGGTGCAGCAACCTCTTCTTCCTCTTCAGAATCTCTTCTCATAGAGGGTTTTCCAAGAACCTGGGCAGTTGTGGTTCTTGCTCTCTTCTTCTTCTTGTCCTGAGCACCTTCATCCTCTGATTCAATGGTAAACTTCATTGTCTCTCCAGTGAGAACTTTCTTGGGTTTGGAAGATGTGACTTTCTTTTCAGGTGCCTCTTTGGGTTCAGTCTGTTCTGGCACTTGAGTGGACCTTCTGGACTTGGGCATTGGTGTCCTCTTGGCAGGAACTTTCTTTTTCAGTCCAGGCTTTGTGCTATGTGTTGAGCCATATTCCTTCTTGAGCACTACTTTCTTGGAAGTAGCCTCATCTTCTTCAGCTTTGTAGTCCTCATCCTCTGAGTCTAAAGTTCTCTTCCTCCTTTGCCTGGTAGCAACCTTAGGCAGGTTGCTAGGAGTGCTTCTGCTCCCTTCATCTGTACTTGAGGGACTAGTGCCCTTGCTCATGTCAATCTGCTCTTCTGACCTGTTCTGGCTGTCACTCTGGTCTGACATGCTGCAAACACTGACTGCTGACCCTGTGAAGAGTTGTAGATGAGATAGAATAGATGAGCATCACAAAATGCAGAGATTTTTGCAAAAGAATGATTCAAAAATTCAGTTTTAGTTTTCCACAGAAAGCATTTCGGATCAACCAATTTTCAAACTCGGTGATACCGAAGCAGTTTTGGAACCTAAACTGATGATCTCGGTTGGACCGAGTCACAGTTCGATGGCACCGAGACTGCTAGGGTTTCACAAAGTCCTAAAATCGGTCGCACCGATTAGCAATTCTTGGTCAGACCGAGAGTCATTAGTGCAATGGCATAAGCCAAATCGGTGGGACCGAGTGAGGGAGTCCTGGACTAGGGGGTGTCCGGACAGCCGGACTATCATCGTCCGCCGGACTCCAAGACTACGAAGATACAAGATTGAAGACTCCGTCCCGTGTCCGGATGGGACTTTCCTTGGCGTGGAAGGCAAGCTTGGCGATACGGATATGTAGATATCCTACCATTGTAACCGACTCTGTGTAACCCTAGCCTCCTCCGTGTCTATATAAACTGGAGGGCTTTAGTCTGTAGCACAACATACATTACAACAATCATACCATAGGCTAGCTTCTAGGGTTTAGCCTCCTTGATCTCGTGGTAGATCCACTCTTGTACTACCCATATCATCAATATTAATCAAGCAGGACGTAGGGTTTTACCTCCATCGAGAGGGCCCGAACCTGGGTAAAAACATCGTGTCCCTTGTCTCCTGTTACCATCCGCCTAGACGCACAGTTCGGGACCCCCTACCCGAGATCCGCCGGTTTTGACACCGACATTGGTGCTTTCATTGAGAGTTCCTCTGTGTCGTCACCGATAGGCTTGATGGCATCTTCGACCAACAACGCTGTCCAGGGTGAGACTTTTCTCCCCGGACAGATCTTTGTATTCGGCGGCTTCGCACTGCGGGCTAATTCACTTGGCCATCTGGAGCAGATCGAAAGCTACGCCCCTGGCCGTCAGGTCAGATTCGGAAGCCTAAACTTCACGGCCGATGTCCGCGGAGACTTGATCTTCGACGGACTCGAGCCACATCCAAGCGCGCCGCACTGTGACGACGGGCATGATCTAGCTCTGCCACCGAACAGTGCCTTGGTGGCCGCACACGGATCCGCTTCGGCCATTAGTCCGGAGCCGATCGCCCAGATCGAGGGCCAGTGGATAGACGCCGCCCTGGGGGTTTCAACATCCACGGCGATGAAGCCGAACACTAATCTTGTCCCCTGCGAAATTTGTGATTCCGAGGTGCCGGACTCCTTGCCGGACTCCGAACCTCCCGCGCCCCTACCAATCAAATCGGATTGGGCGCCGGTTATGGAATTCACCGCCGCGGACATCTTCCAATACTCGCCTTTTGGCGACATCCTGAATTCACTAAAGCATCTCTCATTATCAGGAGAGCCCTGGCCGGACTATGGACAGGATGGTTGGGATGCGGACGACGGAGATATTCAGAGCCCACCCACCACCCACTTTGTAGCCACTGTCGACGATCTAACCAACATGCTAGACTATGACTCCGAAGACATCGACGGAATGGACGACGATGCCGGAGACGAACAAGAAACAGAGCCTATAAGGCACGGGAGGACCACCTCGTCACATGACATATACATGGTGGACACCCCAAAGGAGAGCGATAACGAGGATCAACGGGCCGCGACAGAAGATAACCCCGCCGATAAACGACCAAAACGGCGGCGCAGACGCCGCCCTAAGACCTGCCTCAACGACAACAACGCTCCAAAGGAGCCCGTAATACAGCAGGGCTCACAAATGGACGATGAACATGCAGATAAGCAACCGTCCGAACATGACGAGTCAGATAATCAGTCCAGGCCCGGCGAAAACGACAGTCCGGACGATCTCATGTCGGACACGCCGCCGGAGAGCAAAAACCTTCGGAAAAGACTCGTCGACACTGCAAGAAGCCTGAAGAAGGAAAGGCGGAAGCTCAAAACAACGGAAGACACACTCAGAATGAGATGGAGCAAAGTGCTCAAAACCGCAGATAAATACGGCAATGGCCACCAATCAAAGAGCTACCCGAAGCGTAAGCTGCTACCAGAATTCGACGAGGAGGCCATAGAGCCTCCACCGTCAAAAAATAAAGAGGCTGCCTGGTCGGATAGATGGCCAGTTGATAGGCCAAATTCTGAAAGCGGCGCCACACATAAACCAACCAACAAACTTGGAAGGACAGATGGCCCAGCTAGGTCCATCTACGGGCCAAAGAAGAAGGCCCCAAGAAGCAAGGCAACACGTCAAGTGTCCGAAGATAGCAGCACACACAAATACAGGGGCGCCGCACACCCACTATGTTTCACCGATGAGGTGCTGGACCATGAGTTCCCAGCAGGATTTAAACCCATAAACATAGAGGCCTACGATGGAACAACAGACCCTGGAGTCTGGATAGAAGATTATATACTGCATATACACATGGCCAGAGGAGACGACCTCCACGCCATAAAATACCTACCCCTCAAGCTCAAAGGGCCAGCCCGTCATTGGCTTAAAAGCCTCCCAGAAAACACTGTTGGAAGTTGGGAAGAGCTCGAGGACTCGTTTAGAGCAAATTTTCAAGGGACTTATGTCCGCCCTCCGGATGCAGATGATCTAAGTCATATAACTCAACATCCCGGAGAGTCAGCGCAGAAATTCTGGAACAGGTTTCTTACCAAAAAGAACCAAATAGTCGACTGTCCGGACGCCGAAGCCTTAGCAGCTTTCAAGCACAATGTCCGAGACGAATGGCTTGCCAGGCACCTTGGTCAAGAGAAACCGAGGACAATGTCCGCACTAACAAGCCTCATGACCCGCTTTTGCGCGGGAGAGGACAGCTGGCTAGCAAGATGCAGCACCAGCGACCCAAGTACATCCGAGATAAGGGATGGAAACGGAAAATCACGGCGCAGAAAAGAACAGCGCCGAAATAAAGAGAAAAGCCCAAAGAGCACGGCAATTAACGGCGGATTCAAATGCTCGCGGCCAAACAACAAAAAAACGCCTCTTAAGGATGGCAGGGACGATCTGTCCAGCTTAAATAAGATTCTGGGTCGGATATGTCAAATCCACAGTACCCCCGGAAGGCCTGCAAATCACACCCACAGGGATTGTTGGGTTTTTAAACAGTCCGGCCGACTAAATGCCGAACACAAGGGGCTCGACACGTCAAGCGAAGAAGATAAACCCCACCAGCAGAGCACCGGAAAACAAAAGACTTTCCCACAAGAGGTCAAAGCAGTAAACTCACTTCATGTGACAATACGGAAAAATAGTGCGGCACTTTCTAAAAAGAGCTTCGCGCGGTCCAACCCAGCAGACCATAGAGATTGGATATCAAAACCAATCACTTTCGACCACCTGGACCATTCCAGAAGCGTTCGAAACGCGGGACGGACTCCCCTGATATTGAATCCCATAATAGATGGATTACAATTCACTAACGTCCTAATGGACGGAGGCAGCGACTTAAACCTGCTGTATTCAAACACAATCCGTAAGATGGGGATAGACCCTACCAAAATTCGACACAGCCGCACTTCCTTCAAAGGAGTGACGCCAGGCCCTTACGCCAAGTGCACAGGCTCCATATTACTAGAAGTTGTGTTCGGATCGCCGAACATTTTTCGACGCGAAAAATTAATTTTTCACATCGTCCCATTTGAAAGTGAATATCAAGCACTCTTGGGACGAAAGGCTTTTGTCCGCTTCAACGCCATACCGCATTACGCGTCTCTTACACTCAAGATGCCCGGTCCGCGTGGCGTCATTTCAGTGCGAGGGTCACTTAACGACCCCGGACTCGGATAGACGAATCCGGCTTCAGCAGGCTAGGGGCTCCCTAGCCGCATACCTCTTCACAGGGGGCTGCGCGCACAAACAACCGCGGGTTCATACAAACCCCGCTTTAATCATTTATATTTCTTCTTTTACACATATTTTTTGCACGAATTGTTTTCAAACTAAACGTTCCTCTCTTTTTACAGATGAACAGCGTGCATACCCGTCCAGGACAACGGCGCAACGGAGACACAGGCGCAGACGTGCAGTAGGGACCCGTTGTGAGGATTCTTTTCAGATTAAGACCATGCGTAAACCTTTTTTACTGTCTCTTGTTGTTATTCTCCCTTGGTTTCTTCCTATAGCCAAAGCGGAGTCTGACGCTTTGGCATCGGCCGCGTCAGAAGACCATGCCCGTACCTAGACACTAGGGGCTTAGGGCATTGTTCCGCCCATTATTATAAAGACCGAACACCTCAGGGAGTGTTCGGCGTCTCGAGTTAGGCATTATATGCATCAGCTCTGAATCATGTCTTTGGTCAAATGTTGGGTTTGCCCGGCTCCTGTGTTTTGCCACCTTACGTTCCGTATCATTGGCTAACGCGGCACCAGGAGAACTACTGCGATTGTGCCCCAGTTCGGCTGGGCGAGCACCTCAGTAGAGAAAGCCAAAAACTGACTGTCATGATACAGCGAGAGACTGGTCAACCACTCGATCGACTACCGGAATGTTTAGAATTCCCCGCTTTGATGAAGGACCGTTTCCCGGTCAGGCACACACGCGCCCCGAAATTCGGAGAAGTGCGGTGCCACCAGGGGCTATATCGTAGCCCCACCCTCGAGCTCCACTGGCTAAGTGAAAGTGATAAAGCATTATAGTCCGGATTGCCTCGTTCGCTACGCTACCACCTCCTTAAACAGGACCGAGACGTCGGATTAAGTGTGAAAACGCGCTATTTTTGCGAACACCCCCGCACCTTGTGCGTGGGGGCTGAAGCCGAAGACTGTAATCTTTCAAGTTATACAAATGTATACGTAAGCAGCCGCACAGGAGAAGTTTTACTACTTGGGACGCACAAGTATAAAAAGCAGTTATAGCATAATCATTGTTTTACAAGCTAAAACGTTCATTTGAACGTGATATTTTTCGAGCACTGCGACTCTATTACACTAGCGCCACGCATAACTTCCCCGAAATAGTGCTCGGCAGGGAGCCGGCTTTCATCCGAACCCTGGGCGGCAACAGTGGTGGCATCCATCTCCGGACAGTGTGCCTTCACACGGGCAAGAGCCATCCGCGCGCCCTCGATGCAGGCCGACCGCTTCATCTCCTTTATATGCGGCACCGCTCCAAGGAATTGCTGCAGTAAGCCGAAGTAGCTCGTCGCCTTGGGCCTCTCTGGCCAGACATGAGCCACAATGTCAGTCATGGCAAGTCCGGACAACCTATTTAGCTCGGCCCATTCGGCCAACCGGTCGGTCAACGGAAGTGAGCGATCCGGACTATGGAATTGAGACCAAAATAGCTCTTCCGTCTTGTGATCCTTCTGGCTCCGGAAGTGCTCAGCGGCATCAACCGCACTTGCCACTAAGTCCATATACGGATCCTCCGGACTCCACAGCCGATCAAATTGAGCATACTTTTGATCCATAAACCGGCGACGCAGCAGATAAGGCTTGCCAGCCACGACATCTCCGGCCTGGCGCAGCTCCTCCCTCATGGCCCGCATTGCAGAGCGGGCATCCTTGGCCTCAGCGGTGGCCTTCTTCAGGTCTTCCCGCTCCGACAAGCGCTCCTTTTCAAGAGCCTCATTGCGGTCGGCAGCATCCTTCACTTTTACGGCCAATTCGGCCACTTCTTCCCTGCTTAGGCAGTGAGCAGCCTTTTCGGCTTTCAACTCCTGGGCCGCCCTCGAGGCAGCCGCGTCACTCCTTCGGGCTTGCTCCTTAGCTTGAGCAAGTTCGGCCCGAAGGCTCTCCACGGCAGCAGCACCGTCTGTACAACAGCATATAATTTATCAAGAGGAGGGCTTTGACCCCATTAACAAAGCGACCGTGGAGAACTCATTTACCTTGCGACTCGTCAAGTCGCCGGTTGACAAGTGCGATGTCCGCATCCGCCGCGTCAAGTTGCCGCATTAACTCGGCAACCCCACTAGTCCGGCTAGCCCTCGGACTATCCGCCACCTACATAGGAACGGCGACATTCATTTCTTGCGATTTCGATCCTCGGCACGCTGTCATCTTCGACAACCTACCGAGTCTCAGGGGCTACTATCTATACAGAGCACACTTTTATGTGTAAAACTGTCAAGAATAGAAGGTGCGTCATTTTCGCGTACCTCAAATCCCGCCAGCAAACTCATAGCGGCATTACGCAATCCGCTCTCGGCGGACAAAATCCTTCCAATCACCATGTGCATCAACGCACGATGATCTTCTGAGATGGACGCCCTCTCAAGCAGATTCTTCAGTTCTCCCGGCCGGATACTAGCGGGCGCCGAACTCTCCGGCCCCTCCGGACTCAGGGATACCCTCCGTGACGATACTTCAGGCTCGTCTGCCTTATCTGATGGCGCAGCACACGGGGGCGTTTCGCTCTCCATCATCTCCGAAAGAAGGTCCCCCGAAGACGAACTCATCTGTGAAGGCTGCAAATCCGAACTGCAAAATGAAAATTTCGGTCACCCGCAGAAGCATAAATGGAGGTATTTTCTTACTGATGAAATTCCCTTTTTCATACTCACGGCTCGCTGGAGGGCTGATCCTTTGGCGATGATTGTGCGTCCGGATTCTCTCCGGACGCCGGATCCCCCGGTGAAGATCTCTTCCCACGCTTAGGGGCTTTGGCCTCCGGATCTTCGGAGGCGGTCCTCTTCTCCCCCTGAAGGGAGGGGTTCTTGATTCCCCCCTCTTCAGGCGCCCCTTTGGGCGAATTATTAGCTCCTCTATTTTCCCCTTCGCCCCCTTCTGTGGGCGCGATCTCCAACATTCTGACCAGCACGGGCTCCAGTGCGGTCTCTAGGAGGGGGGGCGGACACCTTATCAGCCTTGATCGCGCCACCCATTCCCATGAAGAGTAATGGGTCAGGAGGCGAACTCTAGAAAGGCATATAAACAGAATGTCCGGACTCTGAGCTATTTACTTGAGTATCCGGGCGATTGCGGCTTAGGCCTGCGTCTTCGGCTAATTCCGGACACGCCACCTGCGGTCCGAAGAACAATTTGTACATCTCCACGGGTGTCGCACCCATAAAGTGTTGGAGAATCCAAGGTCCCTCCGGGTTGAACTCCCATAGACGGAGAGGACGGCGTTTGCAGGGCAGAAGATGCCTGATTAGCATAACCTGCATCACCACGATCAGGTCGATCTCCCTCGCTTGGAGGTCTCGAATCCGGCCCTGCAGTGAGGGCACGTCTTCGGATGGCCCCCAATTGAGCCCTTGGTTGACCCACGACATCAGTTGGCGTGGAGGTCCCGGGCGGAATGAAGGCGGCGGCTTTTGCCTGCTGCCCTTCGGAGTGGTGATATAGAACCACTCCTGCTGCCACAGTCCGAGTTCCTCTTGGAAGGAACCCTCGGGCCACGAGGCATCAGCCTTTTTGCTTATGGCCGCCCCGCCGCACTCCGCTTGGCGCCCCCCGATCATCTTCGGCTCCACCTTGAAGGTCTTCAGCCACAGGCCGAAGTGGGGAGTGACGTGGAGGAAGGCTTCGCAGATGATAATGAATGCGGAGATGTGGAGGATGGACTCCGGAGCCAAGTCGTGAAAGTCCATCCCATAATAGAACATGAGCCCTCTCACGAAGGGGTCCGTCGGGAAGCCTAAACCCCGACGGAGGTGGGATACGAAGACGACGTATTCACCGGGCTCGGGGGTGGGCACGGCCTGCCCTTGGGCAGGCAACCTATGCGAAACCTCGTAGGCCAGGTAGTTGGCCTCACGTAACTTCAATATGTCCTCCTCCGTGACGGAGGAGGGCATCCACCGGCCCTGGAGGTCGGAGCCGGACATGGTTGAGGATCCGAAGCGCTCGAATCTGAGGCTCTGGGTGTTGGAACTGGGAGCGAGGAGGAGATTCGATGCGAGATTGAAGAACAAGAACGAGCCTTGGTCCTCTTAGAAAGGGGAAAAATACCAAGAGCCGTCTCCGTGACCGTTTGGGATTAACCTTCGATAGAGGAGGCGTGGCGACGGGAACGGTTAGGTTACCCACGCACGTATTGATGAGAATCCTGGAATAAGGGGAACACGATCTCTACTTCGACAAGACGTGCCAAGGAAACCGCTTCGCTAAACGTGCTGAGGCGGTATAGTAAAAAATGATTCAAACAGTGGCTTGGTAGCGGTGTGATGTCACGCCGCATAATACGTCAGCAGATTGAACTAGTGTACATTTTATTCTCTCTACGGTGGAATGTGGAATTTATTTTGCAGAGCCGGACACTATCCTGGTGTTCATGATCTTCTCTGGATTATTCAAGGGAGGAGCCCGCCTTGCAATGCCGAACATTATGCGCGCCGGACTTATCGTCATTGAAGCTTGGTTCAGGGGCTACTGAGGGAGTCCTGGACTAGGGGGTGTCCGGACAGCCGGACTATCATCGTCCGCCGGACTCCAAGACTACGAAGATACAAGATTGAAGACTCCGTCCCGTGTCCGGATGGGACTTTCCTTGGCGTGGAAGGCAAGCTTGGTGATACGGATATGTAGATCTCCTACCATTGTAACCGACTCTGTGTAACCCTAGCCTCCTCCGGTGTCTATATAAACCGGAGGGCTTTAGTCCGTAGCACAACATACATTACAACAATCATACCATAGGCTAGCTTCTAGGGTTTAGCCTCCTTGATCTCGTGGTAGATCCACTCTTGTACTACCCATATCATCAATATTAATCAAGCAGGACGTAGGGTTTTACCTCCATCGAGAGGGCCCAAACCTGGGTAAAAACATTGTGTCCCTCGTCTCCTGTTACCATCCGCCTAGACGCACAGTTCAGGACCCCCTACCCGAGATCCACCGGTTTTGACACCGACACCGAGTTTTTCAACTCGGTGGGTCCGAGATGGTTTCGGCGGAAACCTAACCCTAAAATTTTGAATCTCATCTAATCTACGGACTATATTGAGTGGATAGGATTGTTTCAATCGTGGCAAGAATCAATAAGAATATAATGTGCTGGGAATCAGACCAGGATAGCACAATGATCGAGTCCATACCCTAGCTTGGCGATGAACTCGCTACGGCGGCAACGGCGGGGCGGAATCCGTTGACAGCGGCGGAGACTAGCTACTGGAGGCGGCTGGCGACGAGGAGGCGATCCGGAGAACTTCGATGGCATAGCGAGCTGTTGCGCGGCCAAAAGGGTTCGGAGAAATTTCCAAAATTTTGCCCGTGACTATATATAGCCCGACCCTGTCGGTGTGACCGAGTGGAGCAACTCGGTGGCACCGAGATGCATAACTGTGTACAGTTACAGCAAATCGGTGTGACCGAAAATTTCAAATCGGTTGCATCGAGATTGAAAACTTAGATCAACTTAATGATCTCGGTAGGACCGAAATGGAGGAATCGGTCAGACCGAGAATCACAAAGAGGTTTTGGAAGTTTAAGTCTATGACAGATCGGGGACTCCGAGTGCTCCTCACACAGAGTGGTTCGAATCTGACTTGATCAAATTTTGTGATGTAGCATGAATAGAGTTTGAGATGAGAAAAGCATAGATAGCTAGAGAAAGTTCTTAGGCATTCTTGTCCATCCACTTGGCAAAAAGAAAAGAGGCCAAACAATCAAAACAACAAGTGGATGTCCTTGAATGAGTAAAATATGCACCAACATGCTCACACAATAAGATGGCAAATGAAATATGTGGCAAAGCATGCACAACCAATTCTAGCATCTATCAAACAATTGGCGATGACTAGGTCATCTATATATGAGTATATTGACTTAGGAGTCAAATGAGAACATTTGATCATAGGTCATACTCATCGTTTAAGCTCAAGTGGGGTTACCACTTTTACATAATGCATTGATGTGTTCACACTATTAGAGTTGCTTTGACTCAATTCTTAGAGTTAAGCTCCCCCTAGATGTGAGATCCCCCCTTAGAGGGATGAACTAACCTTGGGTTTTGTCGATGATGACTTCATGTAGGTGTTGAAGATGTGGATGCTCAATGTTGATGTAGATCATTTGGAGCAATCCTTTGGAGTGAGTTGCACTTTCAACTTACCTACATGGGTTAGTCCCACAAGGAACAAACAAGAATATCCATAGACATAGAGTGATGCACACACAAGATGATGTCCATGAAATCTTTAGGTTACCTTGTCCCTTGCCTTACCAACATGAGGGTTTGTGACTCCTTGAACTAGTGCAAGATGTGGAAGTTGATTGCACTTGTTCTTGCCATAATGATATGAGTGAAGAATGTTGGCGGAGTCACCCTCAAGAACTCTCTAGTTCTTCTTCTTCGGGATCCACATCATCTTGATGGGAATCCTTGGAGTTGTAGTTGTACTTGACGAAGTAGAACTTGACGTAGTCTTGGGAACCACTTGAACGAGGCCTTAGGTGCTTCTTCAAATGCATCAATCTCTTCTTGAAGCTTGTCCTTGCCTTTGTTCTTGTGGTCTTGTGGTGGAAGATCATCTTGTGCTTGTGTTCCCTTGAAGGAAGTAGGATCATACTTCTCTTGTTGAGGAACAAACTTCGTCTTGGGGTATTGATCTTCTTCCCACTCAACTCCATTGGCATTGAACTTTCGTTCAAAACCAACACCTTGATTCTTCCGGTGCCGTCCTTGCTTGCGTACAATTTCCTCGAATTGCTTACTCCCGGCAAGGCTCTTGTAAACACCTTTCTCTATAATTCCCTTCAATAAGCTATTTTCTTGCTCAAGTGTAACTTGGCTAAGAGAATCATTAGTGGAATCAAGAGAACTACTAGAAGCAACAATATTAGATTTGACATTATTATTGTTACCACTAGAGGAAGTATATTTCTTGTACTTGTTACTAGACTTGACTTGAGGCATGTAAGTAGATAAGAGTAAACGCTTGGCAATGTAAGAAGAACTTTTCTTACGGAGATCATCATTGATTGCTTTTAAGAACTCATGCTCTTGCTCAAGATTGAGCTTTTCAAAGCGTAACTTCTCATGAGCCCTTAAAAGTTCTCGATGATCTTCGAAGATAGTTTCATGAGCTAGCTTAAGAGTGTTTAGTTCTTTAGTTAGAAGCTCAATCTTCTCCTTATCATTGTCATTCGTTTTATCTTGATTAGCATGATTAATTGACGTTTCATCATAGTATTCATCACTAGAG
Organism: Triticum timopheevii; assembly: GCA_963921465.1. Classification (NCBI taxonomy): domain Eukaryota; kingdom Viridiplantae; phylum Streptophyta; class Magnoliopsida; order Poales; family Poaceae; genus Triticum; species Triticum timopheevii. The sequence continues at coordinate 408,183,900 of OY997272.1, read as the reverse complement.
TTGTCAACAAGTAAATCATCATCCACAAGCAAGTCATCTTCATCACTATTGAAATCAACATACTCAGCATGTGTTACCTTTGGACCTTTGGCCATGAAGCATCTTCCAAGTCCTTCATTTGGTGAATCAAATATGTCGTAGGAGTTGGTTGACACAAGTGCTAGACCGGCAACACCTTCATCTTGAGTACATTCGGAGTCGGAGTGATAGATTCTCTTGGAGTGATTGTCGGAGTCGGAGCCGGAAACCCATTCACCAACATGAGCTTGATGTCTTTGTTTTGTGTAGCTCCTTGATGACTTGTCCTTCCTTTCCAAATCCTTGCTTCTCCGTGAGGGTCTTCGTTCATAATGATCATCTCTACTCCTCCTCTCTCTTGGTGGTGATTCTTCTCTTTTGCTTCTTCTTCTTGGAGAATCTTTTGTTATTGTAAGACCTTGACTTGGAACTTCTTTCTTTGCTTCTACTCTTGTAGAATTTGTTGAAGTTCTTCACCATTAAGCTCAATTCTTCATTGAAGGTTTGTTTCTCACTTGATGATGTGGGGGATTCACTTGAGGCTTTGTAAGCACCACTTGACTTGTTGTGAAGTTCCTCCTTATCCTTGAGTGACATCTCATGAGCAACAATTCTTCCAATGACTTCCGTTGGCTTGAGATCTTTGTAGTTTGGCATCATCTGGATCAATGTGCACACGATATCATACTTTCCATCCAATGCTCTTAGGATCTTCTTGATGATGAATTTGTTGGTCATCTCTTCACTCCCTAAGCCGGCAATCTCATTTGTGATAAGAGCAAGCCTAGAGTACATTTCAGCGACACCTTCACCATCCTTCATTTTGAACTTGTCAAGCTGACTTTGGAGCACATCCAGCTTGGATTCCTTGACAGATTCGGTACCTTCATGCATATCAATCAAAGTATCCCAAATTTCCTTTGCATTCTCAAGACGGCTGATTTTGTTGAATTCTTCGGGGCACAATCCGTTGAAGATGATATCACAAGCTTGAGCGTTGTATTGCAGCATCTTCAATTCTTCCGCATTAGCTTCACGGTTCGGTTCTCTCCCATCAAAGAATTCACCTTGCAAGCCAATACAAATAATTGCCCAAACGACGGGGTTATGTCCGAGAATATGAATTTTCATCTTATGCTTCCAACTAGCAAAATTAGTACCATCAAAGTAAGGACCTCTACGGTGATAATTTCCCTCGCTAGAAGCCATACTCTCCTAGGTTGTGAAACCAAGGCTATGACCACCAAAAGCTATGGAAATCAAAGAAAATGGAGACCAAGCTCTGATACCACTTGTAGGACCTTGAAGTATGTCTAGAGGGGGGGTGATTAGACTACTTGACCAATTAAAAACTTAACCTTTTCCCAGTTTTAGAGTTTGGCAGATTTTAGCTATTTAGGACAAGTCAAGCAAGCATGCAAAGAGTATATAGGCAGCGGAAATTAAAGCATGCAACCTGCAAGAAAGTAAAGGGAAGGGTTTGGAGGATTCAAACGCAATTGGAGACACGGATGTTTTTGGCGTGGTTACGATAGGTGGTGCTATCATACATCCACGTTGATGGAGACTTCAACCCACGAAGGGTAACGGCTGCGCGAGTCCACGGAGGGCTCCACCCAAGAAGGGTCCACGAAGAAGCAACCTTGTCTATCCCACCATGGCCGTCGCCCATGAAGGACTTGCCTCACTAGTGGTAGATCTTCACGAAGTAGGCGATCTCCTTGCCCATACAAACTCCTTGGTTCAACTCCACAATCTTGTCGGAGGCTCCCAAGTGACACCTAGCCAATCTAGGAGACACCACTCTCCAAGAAGTAACAAATGGTGTGTTGATGATGAACTCCTTGCTCTTGTGCTTCAAATGATAGTCTCCCCAACACTCAACTCTCTCTCATAGGTTTTGGATCTAGTGGAAAGAAGATTTGAGTGGAAAGCAACTTGGGGAAGGCTAGAGATCAAGATTCATATGGTAGGAATGGAATATCTTGGCCTCAACACATGAGTAGGTGGTTCTCTCTCAGAAATGGTAAGTTGGAAGTGTAGGTTTGTTCTGATGGCTCTCTTCACGAATGAAGAGGAGGTGGAGGGGTATTTATAGCCTCCACACAAAATCTAACCGTTACACACAATTTACCAAACTCGGTGGGACCGATTCAGAAGACTCGGTCGGACCGATTTAGTAAACCTAGTGATCGTTAGGATTTTCGGTGGGACTGACATGCAACTCGGTGAGACCGATTCGGTTAGGGTTAGGGCATAACGTAATCTCGGTAAGACCGATTACACAAACTCGGTGAGACCAATTTTGGTAATAAGCTTTCCAGAGAGTTGGTCAGGTAAACTCGGTGGGACCGATTTGCTCTTTTCAGTGAGACCAAAATGTTACAAAAAGGAAACAGAGAGCTTACATTGCAATCTCGGTGGGACCGATCGCTCACTTCGGTTAGATCGAAACATTACGAAGGGAAACAGAGAGATTACAATCCCATCTCGGTGAGACCGAGATCCCTATCGGTAAGACCGGTTTGCTTAGGGTTTGTGGCAGTGGCTATGACTTTTGGAATCGGTGGCGCCGGATAGGGAGAATCGGTGTGACCGATTTTGGCTTTGGGTTTAGGTCATTTGTGGATGTGGGAAAGTAGCTGAGGGTTTTGGAGCATATCACTAAGCACATGAAGCAAGAGGCTCATTAAGCAACACCTCATCCCTCCTTGATAGTATTGGCTTTTCCTATAGACTCAATGTGATCTTGGATCACTAAAATATAAAATGAAGAGTCTTGAGCTTTTGAGCTTGAGCCAATCCTTTGTCCTTAGTATTTTGAGGTATCCACTTTCATCATCCATGCCATGCCATTCACTGAGCTTTCCTGAAATAATAGTCTTGGAATAGCATTAGCTCAATGAACTATATGTTGTTATGAATTACCAAAACCACCTAGGGATAGTTGCACTTTCAATTTGACGGGCATTGCAGTGGAAGCCGGCTTGACATCACTTAGCTTGAATCTCTTGAGCATGTCTTGAGTTTATTTAGCTTGGTTGATGAAGGTTCCTTCTCTTCTTTGCTCGATTTCGAACCCGATAAAGAACTTCAACTCTCCCATCATGGACAGCTTAAACTTTGAGGTCATGAGAGCGGCAAATTCCTCATTGAAAGCTTTGTTAGGGGAACCAAAGATAATATCATCAAGATATAGTTGGCATACAAACAACTCCCCTTTGACCTTCGTAGTAAAAAGGGAGGGGTCGATTTTCCCAATTTCAAACCCACGATCTTTCAACAACTTGGTAAGGTGCTCATACCACGCACGTGGAGCTTATTTAAGGGCATAGAGTGCCTTATTGTAAGTGCATCTAGTGCCCCTTAGTGATTTTGGTGTATTGAAGACTTATAGGTTAAGGGACTAATATGTTTGTGAGTGTACACAGGCTCTATAAGTCGACGAGGAGTTTGATATTTATGATGAAAGTCGACCCCTAAAAATGTATGTCTTCAGCTGAAGACTTTGGTTCTCCTGAAGATTTTGAAAGTGAAGAAATTGGTGTGACCTTGAAGACTTGGATATTCATGCGAGGATTATGAAGCGTGAAGACTTTTGTTTTTGTAGTTTCATTTTCTCTTTCTTGATTCATAGGAAACACCGTACTGTTAAAGGGGGTCGAGGTAATATTAAGGAAACTGATTTCCAAGTGATGCTCATCTCAAAATCCTACACCTATCCAATCCTTTCGAGTGAAGCCATTGGAAATCTCATATCAGTTCAGTCAATTTCTTCAGCGATAGAGGCGAAGATCTTCTGGTCTCTGAGGAATTTGTTCTGACTCAGGAGTTAGGAATTTGCTAGTGCGGATTGCCTACACAGTGAGGAACATGATAGCCCCGAGGAATTTGAACCTCAAATATTCGACCGTTGCTGTGCTATGCGCCAGCTGTCCAAAAATATCTTCCACCTAATAGTCATATCATTGAAGGGCATTTATGTCTTATCATGTCAGGCTGCTCCCTAGGCTATAAATAGCCGCCCCTTCAAGCACTAGCTGGTTGGCTGCTCCGCAAGAAACTGACACTTGTCATTGAGAGCACCCCATCCTCCGAGGACTTTGAGCGAAAATCATCAAGTGAGGAAAACCCAAACCCCAAACCCAAACACCTACAAACCCAAAGTGATTGAGCATCACTGAAGAGATTGTTCCTGTGTGGAACCGACACTTGTTACCTTTGAGGACTGTGTATCCTCCAGACGGTTAGGCGTCATGGTCTAAGCATCCAAGAGGAATTGTGGATCGCCGAGTGACCAAGTCTGTGAAGGTTTGAAAGTCACCTGTGAAGACTTACCATGAGTGTTGGGCGAGGTCTGTGTGACTTTAGATCAAGGAGAATACGGTGAGGACTATGTGTCCGGGTCTGTGTGTCCTCGAGTTTAAATACTCAGCCACTCCAACTAGACGTACAACTGCCACAACAGTTGGAACTGGTCTACCAATTCATTGTCTTCACCAAGCCAACTGGTTCTATTTCTTCAACCCTTTCATTTCCTCATTCATGTGTTGATGAACCTGATCATTACTGTTTGAAGACTTTCACTGAAGACTTTCTCTATTCCTCAATCCAATTTCTTCAATCACATAGTCTTCAACCTGCTTATCCTGTTTTCACGCTATCTATACTCTGTGCTTGTTTTCATTTCATCATGATGACTATGTTGTTGATCTGTTATGCTTATACCTGAGTACTTATTCTGCTGCTAGTGTGTCGTTGCTTAGGAATTTCTTCACCTAGAAATTCCTTAGTGACGAATTTGTAAAAATCGCCTATTCACTCCCCCCTCTAGTCGATATAACGCACTTTCAGTTGGTACCAGAGCAAGGTACTCCCTTGTTCTGTTTGATTTTGGTTTAACCACCTGGAGTTTTAGTTATGTCGACTGCAGGAATGATCAAGGTCTCGGATGGGTGTGCTACCTTTGATGGGACGGAGTACCCTTACTGGAAGAACAAGATGCGCATGCATCTTGAGGCAATTGATAACGATCTCTGGTATGTTGTGGAAAATGGTGTTCCCTCGGTCACTCCGTCTGTGAATGCTACTGATGTGAAGAGATTCAAGCAACTCTATTCTCAAGCAAAGAATGTCATATGTGGCCATCTGAGTAAAGGACAGTATGGCAGAGTGAGTGCTTTGGAAAATGCTAAGCTGATCTGGGATAGGTTGTCCAAGGTCAACGAAGGAGTATCTACTCAACGTGACTCCCGAGTTGATGTTCTTCACAATCTCTTCAACCGCTTCAAAAGACTTGACAATGAAAATGTTCAGCAAACCTTCGATCGCCTCACTGACATCTCAAATGAGCTTCAAGCACTTGGTGCCACTGACATCACCGACCATGAGGTGGTGAAGAAATTGCTGAGGTCACTTGATTCCTCATCCGATACCCTTGCATTGATGATTCAAGAGCGAGCTGATTACAAGTCTCTAGATCCCGCTGATATCCTCGAGAGGCTAAACACTCATGAGTTCCAGCTTGCTGAGAAGAGAAACCTCTATGGACTGAGCTTTGGAAGATCACGTGCGCTGATGGCCAAGGCAGTCTCTGAATCTGAAGGTGAAGATTCTGGTAGCAGCCTTGGTGACCCTGAAGAACTGAGCCAAGAGCTAGCAATGCTCGTGAATAAATTCCAGAAGTTCTCTCACCGTGGTCGCTTTGGAAAGTCTTCAAGGAGTGATGATTCCTCGTCCCGTGACTATAAAAAGAGAACTTGCCACAAATGCAAGAAACCTGGTCACCACATGTCTGATTGTCCTCTGTGGGAAAAGGAATCAAAGAAGAAGAAGTACAAAGATGAAGATTCTTATGACTCAAATAAGAAGAAGAAATCTTTAAAGTCCTCATCATCAAAATCTTCAAAGTCTTCATTTCACAAGAAGAGTAGTTCCAAGTAGGCATAGGCATTTATTGGTAAGGAAATGGACTCTAAAGCTGAATCTGAGAAAATGTGGAAGAGGAGGAATCCAAGGAGTCGGACTCTGGTGTGGCAAGCCTAGCCCTCGCTACTGCTTACGTCAGTAAGTCCATCTTCAACACTAAAGAAAATGACCTCCACAACTCTGCTGACAAGAGCGTCGATGACTATGCTCCCATCTATTGCTTCATGGCAAACGGTGTCAAGGTACTCAAACATTCCCCCTCTGAATCCAGTGAGGATGAATCTGATGATAATCTCAAACCTAGCTATTTCAAACTAGCTAAAATTGCTATTAAACAACAAAAGGCTTTGGAAAATATTCAAAATCTGCTAGACAAAAGCAATGACTTGTTGGCTGAGGAATTGAATCGAACTAAGACCTTGACTGATAATCTTCAGAGACTTCAGTCTAGGTTTGACAACCTTAAAAATCATCATAACACTCTCTTATCTGATCATGAGAAGCTTTCCTATGAATTTATTCAGAAAAAGCAAGATCTTGAGAAGTTAAAAGTGAGTTATGAAGATCTTCAGAAGGAAAACGATTCATTGCTTGCTCAGCAGATCAGTTCCGCTCAGAAAGAATTTATTCCACCATGTCTGAAATGCATTGAGCGTGAATCTACTAATTCTTCACCTGAATGTTCAAATGATTCTATTGCTGCAAATCCTTCAACTGTCTCTGTGGTCACAAATTCCTCATCTGAGGATACCACAAGTATCACTAACGATAATTGTAGGGTTGAAGAAATTGTATGTGACAAACATATACAAAAGTCTCAAAGGCATCAGACTCTTTGCGATGTGCTCAAAAAGCAGATCTTGAACAGGAACCCTTGAAAAGAGGGTATTACCTTTGAGAGGAAACTCAATGCTGATGGGACCTACTGGAAACCTGAGCAGTACCCCAAAACCTCATGGGTTGCTGCAAAAGGACCTTCCGTAGATCCGTGCACTTTATCTGGCTTTACTTGTGAATCTTCATATTCCTCTGATGAGTCATTTGACTCTAACTATAAACTGTTCAAGAATCAGAATGGTGAAGTATTTGCTCGATATGTTGGAACTAACTGCAGGAACGGTCCCCCTATGAAGAAAATCTGGATTCCCAAAAGGTGCCTTGAAAATCTTCAGGTGAATGTCATCATGACACCACCTATGAAGAATAGGAACCCCAGATCAAATTCTTCATATGGATCCAAGTCCTATTATGGACCAAATTCTTCATGTGGATCAAATTCCTCATGTGGATCAAAATCCTCATATGAACATCATCGTGCTAACACTTCTATTTCGCAGGGAAAGTCTAAAGGCTATGAATATGTGCATTATTCTTCAAACCATTATGTTCATAAGTCCTCGAAGAATTTCTCTGCTTATGCATATGCTTAATTATCCTAACCCCTCTTCTGTGAAACAAAGTGCGCTGGCTTCAATGCCATCTTCTACTTATGGAGCTCGCAGAATGATGAACTCTTTGCCACCCCTTCAAATGTGGGTGGTGAAGAAACAGAACTAATCTCTTATGCAGGTTCAAGTCTCCAGACAAACTTAATCGTCTGAAGAATTTGCTGGAGACCTGAATGTGCTTGAATGGACGCAAGCTAATCATGAAGAAATGAATTACTCATTTCTCACGTCCTCATGTTGCTATATCTTTTACTGTTGATGAAGTTGATATCATATTCTTCACCGATGAAGTATATCGGTTCATAAGTTGCACTAATTCATCTGCAAGATGAACAACCCAAAGCTACTGAGTGGGTCCTCGACAGTGGATGTACAAATCACATGACCGGTGACAGGAACTTATTGATGGACACTACTTTATCTCCATCTCATCTGAAGCATATCACCTACGCTGACAAAGGCAAAACCAAGGTATTGGGTCTAGGTAGGATTGCGACCTCAAAGGATAGACACATGGACAAAGTCATGCTTGTCGAGTCCTTAGGATTCAATCTCATGTCTGTCTCAATGCTTTGTGATCTTGATATGGTTGTCGTCTTTGGAAAATATTTTAGCATTGTGCTAATGGAATCTGACAATTCCAAAGTCTTCGAAGGCTTTAGGAGAGGAGGCTTGTATATTTTTAATTTCTCTGCAGGACCATAGCCTGCCACATGTCTACTTGCAAAAGCTTCAGAAGGCTGGTTATGGCATCGACGACTTGGTCATGCTGGGATGAGGAACTTGCATACACTCGTGAAGAAGAAGCATCGAGGGTGTCAAATTCCTCAAAGATCATCTTTGTGGGGCTTGTGAGGCTGGAAAGATCAATAGAGCCAAGCATACCTCGAAGACTATCGTGTCCACTTCTCATCCGTTTGAATTACTTCACATGGATATCTTTGGCCCTACTCATTATGCCACGTTCACTAACTCTGCATCATTATATGGCTTTGTCATTGTTGATGATTATTATCATTACACTTGGGTGCATATCATCACTTACAAAAATGAAGTGAAGGAAGTCTTCAAACGATTTTCCTCAAGAGCATCTATGAACTTCGGTGTGAAGATCAAGCATATCAGGAGTGATAATGGAAACGAGTTCAAGAACACTGGTCTCAATGAATATCTTGATATACTTGGTATTACTCATGATTTATCTGCTCCCTATAATCCTCAGCAGAATGGCGTCGTGGAGTGCAAGAACAGAACTCTTGTTGAGATGGCTCACACTATGCTTGATGAATATAAGACTCCATAGCGTTTCTGGCCATATGCTATTGATACTGCATGCCACATCATCAACAGAGCATATCTTCACAAATTCTTCAAAAAGACCTCATATGAACTCCTCACTGACAAGAAACCCAATGTAAGTTATTTCAAAGTCTTCGGTGCTAAATGCTGGATTAGAGATCCTCACCACCACTCTAAATTTGCACCAAAAGCACATGAGGGTTTTATGCTTGGTTACGGAAAGGACTCGCACACCTACAGAGTCTTCAACACCTATCATCACAAGGTTGTTGAAACTGTAGATGTGCGGTTTGATGAAACTAATGGCTCGCAAAGAGAGCACCTACCTCCTATGCTAGATGAAATGTCACTTGAGGAATCCATCAAGTTCAAGGCTACCGAGGATGTCATTCCTACTGAAGAATCTGCTGAAGGAGTCATTCCGGATCATGCAGAAAATCATGCTGGTGCCACTAAAGAAAATGGCCCTGAAGAAATTACTGGGCCTAATCAAAGTCGTCAACCTGCTCATCCTCGTGTTGCAAATGAAGTGTAGATTGAGAGAATTATCAACGACATCAACGCACCATGTCCTCTCACGTGCTCAAAAGCTTCACATTTGTCTAAATTTTGTGGGCATTTTGCGTTTGTCTCTATCACGGAGCCCACCATAGTTGATGAAGCATTCATGGAATCTGAGTGGATTCAAGCCATGCAATATGAATTGCATCAATTCGAGCTCAACAATGCATGGGAGCTTGTCAAGCGATCAGACCCACGCAAGCACAACATCATCGGCACCAAATGGATCTACTGCAACAAACAAGATGAGAATGTACTTGTGGTAAGGAATAAGGCTCGTCTTGTAGCTCAAGGCTACACACAGGTTAAAGGAGTTGATTTCGATGAAACTTTTGCACCTGTTGCTAGACTTGAAGCTATTTGTATATTGCTTGCTTATGCTAACCATCGTAATATCATCTTACAACAAATGGATGTGAAAAGCACATTCCTCAATGGTAAGCTTGAGGAAGAAGTATATGTTGCTCAACCAATAGGTTTTGAGGATCCAAAATTTCCAGATCACGTCTACAGACTCAACTAGGCACTTTATGGCCTCAAGCAAGCACCTCGGGCGTGTGACGAATTTTCCTATATGATGAGTGAGGAATATCAAATGTCCATGACGGGAGAGTTGAAATTCTTCTTAGGTCTTCAAATTCGTCAACAACACAATGGCATATCCATATCCCAGGAGAAATACCTCAAGGATGTGCTGAGGAAATTCGGCATGCAAGATTGCAAAGGCGTCAAAATCCCTATGCCCACAAATGGCCATCTATGCACCGATGAAAATGGTAAAGACTTCGATCAAAAGGTATACCACTTCATGATTGGCTCTTTATTGTATCTATGTGCATCTAGGCCAAATATTATGCTTAGTGTTTGCATGTGTGCCTGATGTGATGATACGTGTTTGTCACAGTAGGTCGCGTTTTTTGTCATGCATGTACATCCATGACGATTTTATGACAGAATCAAGATAGTCATACCTGTGCTGTCGTAGAAGTGTTCCATGACATTACCAAAATTATCATCACGGAAGTGTCCACTTCCATGACGATAAATCGCGCGTCACAGAAGTGCTTTCGTCAAGGGTGACCGACACGTGGCATCCACCATAACGGAACACCGTTAAGCTATCGGGTCAGGTTTTGGATCCGATAGCCCGTTAACAGCCCCGACCAATGGGGATTTTCCACGTGTAAAATCATCATTGGCTGGAGGAAACACGTGTCGGCTCATCGTTGGGACAGATGTCATCCACTCATTGGACAGAAGGCGCCTATGATACGTCGACACGTGGCACGGCCCAATAGAGGCCCATTCCCGTGAAAAGGCCGACCTGTTTGACTTGGTCAAAAGGTGGCGGGCCGGCCCATGGAAAGCCTGTTAACGACCTATTCGCATATAGCCCATTTACAGCCCGCTAACCCAAGGCCCGTTACGCCCTATCCGAATTAGGCCCAGTAGCGTCATCTGGGCCATCCAATATGATTCCAGCCCATTTTCACTTCTGGCCTATGTATGGCTCATGACGTCTTTCGGCCCATATGAGGCCCTATGTAACTCTTGGCCTATTAACGGCCCGTGGTGAAACTGGCCCGCAATGAATAGTGTATCACTTTACAGCCATTAACGGCCCGTGGTGAAACTGGCCCGTAATGAACAATCTATCACTTTATACCCATTAAGGGCCCGTTATTCAGTTGGGCCGTTTCCAGAAAATGTTATCTTTCGGCCTTCTCAGAGCCCATTTATTCTTGGGCTCATTTCTAGCATCGTTTACTTACGGCCCGTTACTGTCATTTTCTGCTTGTGGGCCAAATTCAGCCCGTGGTTACATCGGCCCGTTTGTGGTCCATTAATACGTTGGGCCGTTTTCATAGCGTCATCAAATACGGCCTATTAATGATGGCCCGTTATGGTCATACGGCCCGTATAAGGCCCATTGATGATACGGCTCGTAGAAGGCCCATTGTTTCTACGACCCGTAGAAGGCCTACTGTTTCTACGGCCCGTAGAAGGCCCACTGTTTCTACGGCCCGTAGGAGGCCTAGTGTCACTATAGTAAATAGTAGCCCATGGTTATTGTGGCCTAGTTTTAAAAAATAGGTTATTGCAGCTACTAGCAAACCGCGGAAAAAGAACTGCACTGACTACAAGCAAACAAATAAACAAGACAACAAGGAAATAAATAAGCAAGCAACTTATGCTAGGCTATCACGGCTATTACACATATTAAATCCACTGGGCATCAAAGTTTGCCACCGGTGCAAATATAGGGAACAAAGCAGCATATCATATACACTGGTTGTCAAAGTTGGCGACCAGCGCAAATAAACGCCGCAGCAAAACAAATCCAGAACTGAAAACACTTCAGAAGATCTCAAGAAACAATATCCTGGGTACCCATAATGCTGGCAAGATGCTTAGCAAGCTTATTAACTTTCTCTTGTTTGGCGCTTAAATCCTCCAACACTTGCTGTTGCACCAGAAAATATGCATCTGAATTCTGCAGGGTCTTCCTCAGTCTTTCAGCTTCCTGTCGCAGCATATCTGATCGATGTCTTTCAACTTGAAGTTGAGAATCAAGAAGACGAACTGATTCAGGCAGCGAGTTCGAAGAGCTTGTGCCAGCAGTAGTGGCCAGTAACTCGAACACTACATCAAGACAGGACTTTTGGGTTCCCTCACTGTCGTCAAGATAGTTTTTATCAGCTTTCTTGGAGACCAACAGGGATATCTCACTATCTTGAACCTTATCTGCATTACTTCCTCTACCATTGGATAACGCGGTACTGTTCTCCAATATTTTGTCCGCATTCTAAAAGAGAAACAAGCAGACACATCACATGTTTACCATGTTGTATATGAAACTCATTTGGTAAATGAGTTCAGTAGTAAAGTGGACAGGATAACAGCATGAAACAAACATATATCTATGTACCGTGGTCACTTTATGGTCTATATCATTCTAGTTTTTGTTGCCAAATCAAGATAGAGACACAATTCAAATAATATTTGTTCAAGACAAAGCAGAATAGATAGAATATAAGTGTGGGTAACTATAGAGCAATAACAACACTTGTAATGTGCATGACATGAGAACATAACTGTTTATTCAATTGAAACTGAAATCAACATAGAGCAGGTTACAACAACAAACCAGTTAAAGAAACAGGTTTAAAACATACCTGTTGCACCATTGGAGTTTCAATTCCATCCTTCAAATTTGAAAATAGTTGGTATGAGTAAATACAGTAATGCAAGAGCAAAGGAGTATGAACCATAGCTACAGAACCTGACCTGAGAACAAATCTTCTTCTCCTTTAAGCGTTGAGTTGGGATTCGGAGTGGTGGTCCTCGTGCTTTGGGCACTGCAGTTCCCTTACTAACTGCTCGTGTTTGGGTGCTCTGTGGTGGAGACGGTGCTGTGTCAACTGGAACTGGGTTACTATCTGCCGGGGTTGGGGTTAGAAGGGGTGTAGCTAGTTCTCTGTCCAATTGGGTAGGGGTACAATCTGCGAGAGTCTGGGTTATGTGTGGTGGATCTGGTCCTTGGGCAAGTACAACCATGGTTCTATCTGCATCAACTAGTAGCACTATCTTTTCTGAAGACCGTGTTGTTACTCCCTTAGATACTGCCATCACGCTCTCCAATTCAAATGGCTGGTAAACAAGAAAAGTAATTGAAAGTATAGACATTGTATGATAGACAGGTGCAATGGATAGTGGGGAATAAAAGAGGGCATGAAATAATTCATATTTATGTTGTCTAACCAAACAGGATAGCATGACACAATTTCACATATATGATGGCTAACTAAACAGGATAGCATGACACAATTTCACATTATGATGGCTAACTAAAAAAGATGGAAAGACATAGTTCAAAATATGAGTCTATGTAAACAGGATGACATGACATAACTATATAATGTGTTTATTAAATAGGTTGGCATGCCATAATTCACACACATTCATGGATAGAATGCCATAATTCTAAATATGGTGACTGTAAACACTAAACAGGATGAGATGATATAACTATATGATGTCTTTATTAAATGGGTTGCCATGCCATAATTCAGATAGATGATGTGTATGTACTATGTAAACATGATGGCATGATATAATTCAAATATATGATTTATATAGTAAGCAAGTAAGCAGATGGCAATCCATATATGATGTAAAAACTAAGCAATGCAAGGCAACATGCATGACATGGGTAATATAACCCTGCCAAGTTTGAGCATAGACCTCAGGGGGAAATAGGACTGGTCATCAGTCTCTGAATCCTCCACTGAGTAGCTCTCTGTAACCAGCAAGATGTCTGCTTCAGCAGGTAGCGTTGTCTGCTCTAAATACCTTGTTTTCACTCCAGATACTTCCATCACCGCTTCAAATGGCCGATGCACAAGAAGAGTAGTTGAATATACAAAAGTTGTCGACAAACGGAACACATAATACAAAAAAATGATAGCATGATATAATTCACATACATGATGATTGGCTAAACAACATGGCATTGCATAATTCACATATATAATGCCTTTGCAACAAGATAGCATTGTATAATTCACATATATAATGTCTTGCAATAAGATGGCAATGCATAATTCACATATATGGTAATTAGACACTGAACATGTGGCATTCACACAAAGCATGTCTAAACTAATCAAATGGCATAGCAATGCGAGACACCATACACACAATATGAGCAACATAACTCTGCCAAGTTAGAGCATACACCTCGGGGGGGGGGGGATAGGACTGGTCATCTGTCTCTGAATCCTCCTCTGAGGAGCTATCCGTAACTAGCGAGGTATGCGCTTCGTCAGATAGCATAGTCTGCTCTGAAGACCTTGTTTTCACTCCAGAATTTGCCATCACCGTGTCAAATGGCTGATGCACACGAAGAGTAGTTGAATGTACTAACATTGTTGACAAATGTAATATGGAACGAAAAAAAGGATGGCTTGATATAATTTACATATAAGATGTCTGGCTAAGCAGGATGACATTGCAAAATTCACATATATGATGCCTGGCTAAACAAGATGGCGTTGCATAATTCACATAAACGATGAATAAACTAAACAGATGGAATTCGCCTAAAGGATGTCTAAACTAAGCAGATGACATATTTGATGTATAAAGTAAGCAATGCAAGACACCATATGCATGATATAACCAACATCAGCATGCCAAGTTAGAGTGAAGACCTCAGGGGGTAAATAGGAGTTATCTTCTCCTTCTGAATCCCCCTCAGAACAGATATCTTCCTCTCGATTACAATCCGAAATGCGTGGAGGGGGGGCTGCCTTTGCGCCTACCATGGAGCGATGTCTGCATGAAATTTTATTGCCACGCAAGGCTCGTCTCTTTTGCTCTACATATCCAGTTCCATTGTTTACAATAACTGTCATGCATAGGAATAAAACATAGTGAGATTATGTAAGGAGTGCATGCAGAAATCCAGAGTGATGGTAGCAACCTGTGGATAGACCCAAAACTAATAATAGCAGGCAGATAATGGCTTCAGTTAAAAAATACAGATAATGGCTTCTTTACTTTTTGTTTCCCACCCAACATGAAACTCATAGTAGACACTGGAGATTAACCAGATAGTAGATAGATACTATTGATAGCGGCCCCGATATGTACCCCACAACCATTTAAAAACTCAAGTTTGACCATTAGTTTGGAGCTGACTCAGAGTCTAATCGGTGAACAGGACGATAAAGTAGCATGTAATATTAAGCGATGAATAACGTAAGCAGACACGAAAGAGTGCAACCTCTCTTGCGGACCCGTGTAGTCCTCGAGGTCATCTGCTCAGTTGATGCTGGTAATGCAGTTTTCATGGCTGCCAGCGGCGGGGAAGAAGATCTAAGGCGGCGAAAGACAGTATGGACGCCGGATCCCTGCTGTGCTGGACCCTTTTGTCGTCGGGGCAGCTGAGCTGGGGTGGACGACGGCGCAGCAAGAGTGGGACAAACCACGCAAGGTTTTCTTTGACAACTATCTGTAAGAGAAGTAATTCTGTAAGGGCTCGTTTGAATTGGAGGATTCCAACAATGCAGGGATAAGAAATAGACAGGAATAGGATAGGAATGCACATGCAAAACAGAGAATTTAAAAACATAGGATTTCTGCCAATCTGGGTGTTTGATTCACAACAATTGGAAGATCACAGGATGCAAAGAAGCATGGTGAGATTAAGTCAAACCACAAGAAAATGTACGGTTATAATGCTATTATGCTACTATCTCTTAGTCTTGTGCTTCATGAATAGGAATTTGAAAAGGAGGACAAGTGAAAATTAATATTCCTACGTTTTTTCTTTCAAGGAGACACTAAAGGAACAAATCCGTGTGCTTAGTGGACAATATATATAATAAAAAAGAGATGCAACAAGTGTACAACCTCTTTGGCGAAGCCATGTCGATCTCAGCGTGATTGGGTTGGCCGGTGAGGATGCTCCGACTGACTTTGCTGTCGGAGGAGGGGAAGAAGATCCTAGGCGTCTGGAGATGGAGCCCGAGGTACTGCTCCGCTGTGATGGAGGGTTTCGTCATTGGAGCAGCTCCGGTGAGTTGTACGACGCCGAGGCTGAAGCAAAACAAGAGAGACAATGAACAACGTTAACCTGAGTGGAATTCTAATAGCATCTCCAATACATGACGTAAAATACATAACCACAAAGTGCTAGATGTAAAATACATCAGCCGCTCATCTCTGAACTTAACTGTCGAAACTGAACTTAACTGTCGAAACTGAACTTAACTGTCGAAACTGAACCTAACTCGAAACTGAATTTTGCTATTGAAACTGAACGCACTAGCAAGGTGAGGCTACACGTCGGTCGACTGACTTTTTCATCTCTTGTCAGTCGATTTTACAGCCGTTGGATACGAAATCAAGGGCCTGCGGTTCATCTTCAACTTCCACCCCCTGAGCCGCCAGCCACCATCGGCCAAACAGCAGCCCCCCGCCGCCCGCTCGCCCCGAAAACACTCCCCACCGCCGGTCCGCCGCCACCCCGGCCATCCCTCTAGGCCCCCCTGTGCCGAGATTTTTCTCCGGCGATCCCCACGCCACCGCCCCGCCACCGCCCCGCCACCGCCGGCGACCACCGCCCCCATCCTGAACCCTAAGATAGATAGTGGGGTACCTCTCCGGCGAGCCCCCCTCCCCATTGCGGCTGGTTCTTCCTTCACCCCGGCGAGCCCACCCCTTGAAAATCGACTGACCCAAAAGTCGATTCAGTCGACTGAAGTGTAGCCAAATCGGAGCAGCATCGCAAGCAAGATCAAGAGCGAGAGCAGCAGCACGAGCAAGTGCAATAGAAAGAGCAGACCAGGTAGGGGACCTAGAGCAAGAGCAGAGCAGCAGCGCAGGCGAGAGCTAAAGCAGCAGGAGCTCCTACTGATGTGGACGTCGCTGCCGAGGGAGCAATGCCATGGAGGAAGTGGCCGGCGACGCCGCCGTGGATGGAGCCGCGCCGTGTCGGCTCGGGACCGAGTGCCGGCAGCACCATGAGATTGAACGAAGAAGAAAATGCGGCGATTAGTGTACAACCTCTTTGGTGGCGCTGATTAGGCCGCAGCTTTATCCGAGGAAACAGTGATGATGATGCTCTTCCGGTGGTGCAGGTGAAGACGGCGGTGTGGGAATGTAGGTGGCGCGAAAGACGAGGGGAACGTCGGGGCAGCTCCTTGGAGGTGGAGGACGGGATGGCTGAACCGGCGGGACGATGAGATCGACGATGAGGGACGTTGAGGTGTTGCTGTGGACGACATCGTCGGGGAAGAGGCTCCGGCTGGGTGGCGGACGGAGCAGGGTGTGGGGTTTCGTCACGGGTTTTCACGGCCTTGGTGTACGAATGGGTGGGCATATGGGATGGCAGTGGGGAACCATGGCTTAGAGACGCGCTTGTCCGAAATGTGGGGTAAGTTACAAAAGTACCCCCCACCGATTTGAGGCGGTTCTTTCGGTTCAGGGGTACCACGGGCATTTTGCGTGTCGGGATTTCACAGGATGTGGGAGTTGTCGCACGCGTTGTAATTCCGGAATAGCAAGGCGCGGGTTGAGATGGAGGGAGTTGTCGGAGCACAACGAGACAAAGATATATCTTAAATATTTCGGGCTAACAAGGCGCGGGTTGAAATTTCTGGACAAGCCTAATGTGTACTGTACCAAATCAATGCGCACTACAAATGTCATTCAAAACTTTGAATTCATGTTATGTTCAATTAAAATATTTCGCTACGTGTATAATGCATGCAACCTACTACTCAAATGAACGTTTTAGTGCATTCCAAACGTATATACTACCGCTTCAATATGAACTATATTTGAATAAGATCTACAATAATGATTGTTGTGAAGTCAAAGCATTTGAATTCGTTTCTCTGTTTTAATAAGATCTACAATCATCATTATTGTCAAGTTAAACCATCGTTTGTGTATTATCTTCATAGCACACCACATGATTAGTCTCGAGTTACATATGAACTATGTGTACTATGTGAACTCGAACTAGATTTTTTGAATCCACATTATTTTGATTTCAAATCACATTACATTTCTAGCTCTAGCTAGATCTTCATAATCTAAACCATGTCTCATATGTATAATGTGTTTATCACATTATGTATGGTGCCCCGCCCCCTACTCCTACAAGTATTTAGATGTGAGTTGCAAACACCACACATTACCACAAATTCAAATAAAATGTGAGAATGTTCGATATATAGTATTGTTTAGATTGATCGATATTTAGTTGTAAGCTGCAAATGCCGCACATTATCACAAATTCAAATAAAATGTGAGATTGTTTGATGTATAGTATGGTTTAGATTGTTCGGCATTTAGCTGTGAGTTGTAAACGCCATGCATTATCACATTATGGTATAACATGTGCACAGCACGTGTATCACCCTTATATTCATGCATGCAATGTTTAAAACACTATGATCTCCTATTCAAATATATGAATCCGCTTTCATATCAAATTATGATCTTTGTTAGTCTCTTACACCCACACGATCCTCTAACCTTTGTAGCTACAACTAACTTTCTCTCGTGCAAGCACACACCCTCCTCGCCCTCCCCCTCCCTCGGCATTCTATCCACCGGGCACATTCATTTTTTTCTTTAGGTCGTTCTCCCAGAGTCTCCACAACTCCTTTCCGACACACACCGATCGATAAACCTCTCCAGCGATGCCTGCCTACAGCATACACACACAGCTTCAATCTCCTCCTTTATGTGTCCTTTCCTCGTGTCTCTCATACGGTCAGACACACGTGTAAACTCTCGCCCCTCTTTTCATCGATCTCACAACCGCACACTCCTCCCCCTATCTAGCTAGTAGTTGGGCCTCTCGCACCACCTCCTAGCTCCATTCTCTCTGTCTATCCGTCTCGCTGGGCCTTATTTGCCTCTAACAAATGGACGTACACCGACCGATCTCTCGCTATACATATAGCCAGCTAGGTCCTTATAACTCGTTTTTACCCACACGTCGATTGATCTACCTCATTAGTTGTGTCTCTTCCTTCCTCTGACAAACAACAATTGATCTACCAATCTAGTTAGGTTTGCCTACCAAACACATGGTTCCCCTTCATCATCCATGGATGCGTCCCGACAGATCTATCACACACAAGCACACATAGAAAAACATCCCCACTCTTATTGATAACATTGCAGTTCCACCCTCAGTTTGTCTAGTAGGCCTCTCCCAACATCTCCGAGAAGCAACTCCATCACCCATCCATCACTCTACCCCTCTTCATCCCTCTCCCTCCCTCTCTCTCTCCTCTCTCTCTCTCTGTCCCATCATATTTCCCATCCTTCAGTTATGTATGGATGTCGACTGATCTCCCTCAAGACATAGCTGGGTCTCTCCTTCTCAACACATATACGAGTCGTTCTACCTCTATAGTTAGGCCTCTGCCTACCCCTCCCCCACCCCTCCCCCCCCCACACACACAGATACATCAAGTGCTCTAGTCATGTCTCCCTGCCACACACAAACTTGACATGTGCCCTCTAACGTTCTGGTAGGCCAGTCGCCCTATATCTTTGACTTGCACACACACACACAATTTCGATGGCTCTCTTTATCGATCTCGCACCCACCCACTTGATCCTCTCTTCGACTCTATCGATAGCTATGACCCCTCCCTCTCTTCTCATGGATTGCCCGACCCTCTGTGTATGATATGCATAGGCCTCCATTTCACACACATTGCATGCAAAATTTTGTTTGAGATGTCATCAACACATATTCCCACAAATAACTCACGAAATCAACCCCCCACCCCACCCCCACCAGAAAACAAAAAACACTCACGAATGCAGTTTGTATCTCTCACACACACCCACGTAGGTGGGGGACGTGCACGAAGAGAAGAGGTGCATGCACGGTGCACGTACTCCCGTCTCTTTCCCAACCGCACCCGCGCGGGTACACGGTGGAGCTCATTTCTGTACGAAAAAGACAGCCCACGTGGTAATTTGGCACGTGTACTGGTTGTCCACTTGGTGGAGGGAGGATCGTCTACCACGGGTGAACAAACAAATTGCAATTTGACGCGTTATGTTAAATTAAAAAAGAGGCAAACCATGTGGGGCCTACCTTAGAGGAAAGGTTCTATACACTGGAGTACTTTTGATGTGTCCCGTCAACTTGCAGAACGAGGAGAAGCTTGCTTAGTACGCCGTCTCCCCCTCCCACAGGCGCGGTGGCTCGCAGGATGAGGTGATGCTTGCTCCACCTTACGCCCGCTCCCTCGCCCATGCGCGCGGTGGCTCGCAGGACGAGGAGAAAAATTTACTACACGCTCCGTTTACTCCTCGTCCCTACTACCTTGGTTATAGAGATTATATCATATTGTTTGGAATATATTTGTCCTTTAGTAGATTTCAATATGAACTACTAGTACATACTCCAAACACTGATGTATATAGACGTAGTTTAGAGTGTACATTCACTCATTTTGCTCCGTATTTAGTAGTACTCTCCCTCGCCCCTCGACCCTCGCCCACATGGTGGACGTGTAGCAATTCATTCGGTCTCATATAGCCAGAACGATATATACTGCACTACCATTATTGCTTGACTTCCCGAAGAGGCGAAGAGCCAATCACAAGGTTAATATTTTGGAGATGCCAAGCGCAAGGTTATAGGAGAACGAGTAGTAGGTGCCGCGTCATTTATAAATAAAGTTTTTTTTTCTTCAGTGGCATGTACGCAATATGATAGGTTCATATGGAGAGAAAAGGAAACCGTTCCACTATATACATAGTTAGGACGGGCCAACCTACACGGTTGCTTGCTGGGGTTGCTCTCTTCACACTCTCTCGCATAAAACGATTGTGGCCACATCTCTAACATCCCGACGGATCACGTCCGCTTGGGGGAGGGGTGGATGCTTAGTGTAGATGCGGTGGCCATCGTCGACGGTGAAAACCCACTATCGGCACGTCTCGATCAGGGGTCCCCGCCGTTCTCTCTCACAAAGCCGGTGAGGTTGCCTTCGTCCCTTGCTCACTGTCGCGACGTGGGCAGTTGCTGCCTCCCGCCGTCCTCCTGAAGGTTGAGCTACGTCCCTCAGGTACAACTCCCTTTATAGCCAGCTTGCATCACTGCTCCAGCTGCCCACATCACTTCCTGTGGATATTTCTCTACTTCTTTGCCCTGCACATACCTGATACCTCTACTGGCTTCTATGTACTGTATTTGTGATGAGTTTATGTCTCATCAACTACTCCCAGTAATCTTATTCTAATCACGCTTCTTCAATATCTTTGCCATAGGGATGTTCATCTCGATTTTGGTGAAACTGCACAAAATGATCCGATGGTCAAAAGGTTGCAAACTTCATTTATTAGGAAGCTCGAACATTGCCAGCAAATTGAAGCCTGGTCAGGGTTCACGGTTCAAGGGCTAGGGACTGCATGGATCGTTTTTTCTTTAGCTGCCTCTGTTCCAAAATAAGTGTCAACTTTAGTAGTAGTACAACTTTTTACTAAAGTTTGCACAAAGTTGAGACACTTATTTTGGAACAGAGGGAGTACATATTTGCTATGATATGTCAATCATTGAGATGCAATAGCATGCATGTTAGTCTCCTTTGTATTTGATGAAATGTTGCAACTTGCAACCTTGGACGCAAGATACATGTAACAGGAGTTGGAAGCTTCATAGCATTGTACAAATTTATCTCGCTGATAAATTACAGTATGTACTAGTACTATACTAGTACTTCATCCGTTCCTAAATATAAGTCTTTGTAGAGATTTCACCATGAACCACATGCGGATGTATATAGATGCATTTTAAGTGTAGATTCATTCATTTTGTTCCGTATGTAGTTCACCTAGTGGAATCTCTACAAAGACTTAACTACTACTAATAGCTAGCCCCCACTACTAGGAATTCTCTATCCTCTCCTTGAGCCACATCATCAAAATTGATGTAGCCGTTAGATGAAGTAAATAAGTCATAATAGCTGTCTGATCTAGACGTTGAGAGGCTCCGCACTAAGCCACATGCAAGCATGCAGAAATACCGTGGCACATGCATGTGAGTGGGTTTTAAACCACATCAACATGTCTGCATGCAAGCATGCACCGGTAGCATGCATGTAAGTGAGCTTTTAAGTCCCATTATCATGTCAAAAAGAAAAATATAATCCCATTATGCAGTAGGAGTTGGCTGATCTTTTTTCCTTACGTGGGATGATCTAAATGATGATGGGAGTTTATTTGGTTTAGCTACCACATTTGTCATGCGGTTATAGATTTTTTTTAGTTCTATGAAATCGATAATTTTGCACAGAGAGATATACCGCTGTTCCGCAACAACGCGTGGGGACTCATCTAGTAATATTTAGGAATGGAGGGAGTACAATGTAATGAGTTAGGTGTCGCACGGTGGTAGTGTGAGGTGGGCCATGTAATCACTGAGCCTGCATGTTTTCACTACTCTTGCACTCCTCCGCTGTAAGAATGGAGAAAATTGTAATCTACTACCTCCTTTCGCCGAAAGCGTGGGACATCCAGCAGTCCTACCACCTTAGTAATAAAGACCAATGAGCCGTCAAATCACATAGACCCAGCAGTAAGTTGGACGGACGAAGCAACCATCACTCTTGCGCCAGTGAGAGGTCGCGTGCGCTCTGCCCGGGCATGAATGCGGCACCGATTCTTTGGAGCGGCGCTGACCGTTTCGGGCGGGAAGCGCGCGCGGGCGATGGAGGGGCTTTGGGTGGGCCAGGCTGGTCAGGAGCAGGCGTGGCAGCTGTCCGCATGTCCCTACCCGGAAACGAGAGGATGCACCGACTCTCGCGGCTAAAATCGTACACTACACACCATCTCTCTGTAGGAGTAGGTCGATCTGTCGCACTCTCTAACACACACATGCTGTTAAACACACACACGCACACGCACGCACCTTGGTCCCGTTGCGCCTTCTAACATGACTTATTACACCTAGACGGAGGGAGTAGTAAGTATACGAGATACGGTGGCACGCTGACTTAAGTCGAATACAAGTGCCCAAAATTTATGTGCATTTTATAATAAGGATTCACTTAAAATAGTACGTGAGCAAACAGAGGGATCAATTGGACAGTGTTCCCGAGCAGTAGCGAGATGTGTGAGGTAGTAAGATACACCGCTAGCGCTTTTAATTTTTCTTATTAATTTGTTTGTTTCACCCTCTGACTGGTGGGACCCAACGTACTACGTGGAGAGAGGTAAGGTGACTAAGGCTGCATTATTTCCGCACCACTGTGGATAGTCTTACCACCAAAGCCACATGACACGATTATGGTTGAAATCCTAATGACTCCCACACAAACAAAAAAAACACGGCATGCCTGTCACATGAATGTAGGAATGTATAAAAGGTTATTTTCCTCCCGTTCAACACAACGGGAGGGTTGTGTAGCTGGTTAGCCTGTTCGCTCATCAAACTTGAGGTCTCGGGTTCGATAACTACACTTGAGCATAAATTTTGCCAGGAGGATTCTTTGTCTGGTCAAAATGTTTTCTAGGGTTTGCACGCTTCACACTCTCTCTCCAGTATATATATACACGCTGGAGCCTCAGCGCTTGTTTTTGCTCTCTTCACACTCTCTCGCCCTCTCCCGCTGGAGCCTCAGCACTTGTAGTTGCTCTCTTCACACTCTCTCGCCCTCTCCAGATCTAAACAAGACTTCATTGGCCTCTCTCTCTTCCCTCACTGCTGCTCAAAGAGCCGGCAGGATCCGTCCGCCGGGAAGGGAAGGAGGCTTAACACTGTCGCCGGCGAGGGAGGGAATCCACTACCGTTGCAGCTGTTCACTTTCCACCCAGCGGCGGCGCGGGAGGGCCTCTGACCCCTTCTTCTTCGGCGCCGTCCCGTCGCCCACCGAACCACGCCCAGAGAACCTTAAGGTATATTTTACTTACTCCACATGCATTGCTCTAGCTGCATGTATACCATGAATCTAGGACGTGGTTCAAAGAGGAAAGGAGTGGGGGAAAGTAGTGGGAAAAGTTGTATATAGCATGAATCTAGGACGTGGTTCAAAGAGGAAATGAAGGGGGAAAGTTGTATAGCATGAATCTAGGACGTGGTTCAAAGAGGAAAGGAATGGGGGAAAGTAGTGGGGAAAGTTGTATCGCATAAATCTAGGACGTGGTTCAAAGAGGAAAGGAAGGGGCGAAAGTACTAGTTCAAAAAGGAAAGGAAGGGACAAGGTTGTAGAGTTTGAGCAGGACTAGATTTGCTGCGCTCACATAGGGAAAGGTGTCTAAGATAACAAAATTGGGACCAACACAAATATGCTCCTTGGTTGTTTGTTCTTTGTTGCAACAGACTGTGCATGACCACAGTACATCGGTAGATACACATGGTGCTGGTGCGTCCACTGTCCCGTGCAACTCATTAGCTGTTGTTAATCTAAGGCCCTGTTTGGTTAAAAACTCCCTAGTCCCTACCTGCTTGGTTCCAGGGACTAAACATGGACTAGAGGTTATTAGATGACATGCTAAAAGACCAGGTTACCCCTAGTAATGAACTAATAGAAACAAGGTGCGATGCGTGGCAGGGGCAACTGTTGGAAAAAGTCCCAAAAAGACTCCCTCGGGGTCTTCTTTCTTTAGTCCCAAATGCCCACTTTTAGTCCCTAAAAGTCCCTCCTGTTTGGTTCAGATGTGACTGACACGGAGTTTTTTTAGTCCCTACACCAAAATGTCCCTATAAACAAACACCCTC
Source organism: Triticum timopheevii (assembly GCA_963921465.1). Lineage (NCBI taxonomy): Eukaryota > Viridiplantae > Streptophyta > Magnoliopsida > Poales > Poaceae > Triticum > Triticum timopheevii. Next base: position 408,159,378 of record OY997272.1, on the reverse strand, counting down.
TAATAATGTCGCTGGAAAATTGATGCAATGCCACAGTTAAAAGCAAATTACATGTTTAACGAATTTTATTGTTAATATAATCTCTATGTTAATATTAATCAATGCCGCCGTTTGAGAAATGCTACTGTCTTGCTTTCTTTCCCATTTAGATAAGGTAGATGCTTCTTTTTGTTGGCTTCTGTGTCATCCACCGTTATTGACCACTAATTATTTCCTTTGCACCTCTGTGTAAATAGGGTTATCTACTTCACCTCATTGCCATTGTGACGTTTTGTTGCACTGCACAAAACACTTTTGTTTTAAGAGTGTTTTGTGCAGTTCAACCAAAATGTCACACCGACAACGTTGCTTGATTGCTTGATCTTAGTGGAACTGCACAAGAGGAGATCTTACTTCCTATCCGTTAAGGCGAATTTGGTTCAGATCTTCTTCTTGTGAGTTGTTTGAATTCCACATCATGAGAGGTTAGTACTAGCCTTCTTTCACATGATTCTACAGTGTGCTTTCATATGTTGTGCTACTTGTACGATAATGTTGCTTGATTTTAGTGAACTACACAAATGGAGACAAGACTTCCGATCTGTATGTGCACTGTAATATCCCATTGAGGTAAGATAAGGATATTACACAACTGCTGGCCTGTATTTTGCCACTTTCATCAGAAAATTAAGTTTAGTACTATACTTGTGCTCCCTAATTGACATGCCAAATCTTACATTGAAAGTGAAGCTTGTCTGTTATTGAACCAAGTGATGAAGGGGAAGAACAAGTGGAAGAAAAACAAAAATCAACTCCCGGTGCTATAATGAAGCACTGGAACTGTGATGACACAAGTAATGATATAGTTTTGCATCTTAATTTATTGCTATGGCTAGAACGAGCAATTGTTTTCCCACTGATTTGATGCCATACGTAATTATCTCTACTTGTGCAAACAGGGATCTTCTTTGAAGATACCATATATTTTAGTGGAACTGCACAAGAAGATGTTGGAAACATTAAACTAATCGAGGAGTATATAGTAAGCATGGCCACCCCCGTAGATAGCAACAGATGGTTCCGGAGAAGTGCTTCATTTGTATGCTCTACACAATCAGCCTCCTGACAAATGTTGGTACTCGCCCACTGATTTCATCCATATGATTGAGCTTTGTCATCTCTATTGGTGTTGTGCTACTGTTTAGATACTGTCATGAAAAAGTGGTATTGTCCTTGAGAAGTGCTTCATCTGTGCTGTTTTAAATATTTCCTTTCCTTTTTTTCGAGCAAACAGGGATGCTAGCATTTAGTAGTCCTCTTGTCTTTGCACAACAGGATCATCTTCCTCTGAAGAAGAATATGGAGTACGTGAAGTGACTAGTTCTGATTATGCCAGGATGAAGAAGCCGTGTCTATCTTCTCATCAGAAGGAGCAGTTGAAGATGGTTACATTACTCCCCACAAGACCAAACTAACTTCAGCTTAGAAGGACTGACAAATCTCCATTTTTTTGCTGTGAATCGCGAGTACACTGTTGTACTAGGATTCTTTCTGGTGAGTTCCATTTTTCTAAAAGTGTGCTCTACATGGACCATGTATGTGCCTGTTGAAACTGTCAATTCATAGTACAGTTTGCTTTATACTAATCACTTTTTTGTATTTGTGAAAATAGGGGTGCTCAGCTTGATTTCAACGGGAACTGCCCAAAATGTTCATGAATACATCATATCATTCATTTCCACCACAAGAAAGGAGGTGCCCATAAGTTCAAGGCGTTGCAACATATAAGGGCGAAATCATACAAGCTACGCGCGAATTTGGTTGATTTTGGTGGAACTGCACAAAAAGAACAGCTGGTTTATTTAGAGCGAGGTGCCATGTCAATGTCTGAACTGATGGCAAACCCTGCCCATTCCACAATCGTAGGCATTTGATATTTTGGAATGGGTTAACCTTGTCAAATTTTGTTCATTGATTTTAGCAAGATATGCATTTGATATTTTCGAATGGGACGCCCTTTGCTGTCAGCAGCGTCGATCAATTTTTTCTTTATTCTTTAGTTGTGAAGTAAATATTGCCTCTGACATGTGAGTCGCTGAGATGCATAATCATCGATTGTTTTGAATGTTCTCTATGAATTGCCAGGCCTGTGTGTTTGATTGCAATGTATAGAAACACTAAAAAGCTGCTCAAACTCTTTGTACTCATTCTATTCCTTTTTACTTCGCACATTGTGAAAGTGCATACTTTTTTGTATAAGATTGGTCAAAGTAGAGATACTTTGACTGCAGACAAAACTTGTATGCAAACTAGAAAGGACCGGAGGGAGTACATGTGAAACTGCTGCAAACATGGTGATCACCCTGGGAATAATGCTAGTACGTATTGTTTTGCATGTTCATCCAATGCCAGTGATACAGGAATTCGAACTAATCAAAATAAATTCATTGATACACGGTCGGATTTCATATAAACATGCCGGATTTCATTACATTTCATACGTTCTTCAACTAAAAAGGGGTGTTTGTGGCCGCACGCATCTCCCAGATGCAGAGGCCGGGGGTCATCCTCCTTTTCTTAAAAAAACTAAAAAGGAGTGCGCTGGAGGTATAATTAATTAACCGAAGCTACCCACCTGTGTCCCGCTGAGCCGAGCAGAAGCTTCAGTGACTTAACTGTAGGTGAAGTTGTGTAACTGACATGTGGCCTGTTGGGCCCATGTGTCAGTCAGCCAAATGCACCAGAAGTTAAGTAGAAGCAGCGTTCTTCTCCAGCGCAGCTCTCCGACTCCACATTGCCGCCAAGAAGCTAACCGGCCGTCAATGGTCAACCCGCCTAGCTTGGCTTGAACCGGAGGGTAGCAGCGGTGGCCTTACTTGGACCCGAGCGGCGGCGACCTACCGTGTTTTACTCTTCCTTGTTTTCTGTGTGGTGCGGCCTTGTTGGCAGCGGGGCGGGGCCTTGGCGGAGTCGGCGATGTCCTCTGTCACGTTGCTGGCGGGCAGCGCCTCAGCGGAGCTGTGGAAATCCTCCTCCACGTTGCCGGCAGGGTGGGGCCTCGGCTGAGCCGGCGATGTCCTCTTCCTCGTTGTTGGCGGGGCGAGGCCTCGGCGGAGCCGGCGGTGTCCTCTGCCTCGTTGTTGGAACCGTGGGGCCTCGGTGGAGCCGGCGGTGTCCTCTACCTCGTTGTTCGCGCTGCAGGGCATCGGCGGAGCAGGGTGTCATCGATGCCAGCGGAGCGGGGACTCGTCAGAGCCGGCATTGTCCTCTGCCTCGTCCTTGGTCTCGCCAAACAGCGCTTCACCCGCTTCATCGCCCTCTTTGCTAGCCTCTTTGTAGGCGGCCGCAGCCTCCTCCACCCGCATGCGGTACCGCCAGCGCTTGAGGCGGCCCTTGCGGGCAGAGCGGTACGAGTCGAGCAGCGCCTCCTGCTCCACCCACTCTGCGGTGATCTGCTCCTCCGCCTGCAGGTGCTCCTGGAGGAGATGGTGGTTGTAGGCAGCGTCGGCCTGCACCTCCCGGAACTGCTCCTCACGCATCTACCTCACCCTATCCATATATTGGGTATGGGCCTCGCCGATGGTCATGGTGCAATGCACCGGCGAGCATGGCGCGAAGGAGGGGGTTGGCGCCGGATCGTCGACTACCATGTTCTCCATTGGGACGTCGTCGTCCTCCGGTTGCCTGCCGGCCAGCCGGTCGGCACCAATGGCTTCCATCTCCTTGTGGTCCGTCGTCCGCCCATCCCGAAGAGTGCTGGAGCGCGAGGAAGCCATGGTGGGCAGTAGTGGTGTGGACAGGAAAAAGGGAACGAATGCGGATGACTACGGCTACGGCCGGCGCAACAGTTTATATAGCAATGGTGGGTGGGCGGAGGGACGGACGTGTGGCACCGGAGTAGCCGCCTCGGCAACCGCGTATCATTAATGTGTGCGGCAGATGAACGGACGGACGACACTTGTGGCATTTGAAGGCAGAGCAATCGCCTGCACCGGGAAGCGGGGCGGCCGACGCTGACTGTTTCGGGCGGAAAGCGCGCGCGGGTGAGGAGTGACTTTACTTGGATAGGATGACAATAGGGACCCACCAGGTCCATAGCCTCACGTACGCAAGTGCCTCCTTATTATATATATATATATATATATATATATATATATATATATATATATATAACTATAATTTATTTTGCTTCCTCCTGGTTTCCTGACATCACGGTCCCACACCATTGTCAACCTATGTACTCCCTCCTTTCCGGTTTATAGGGCTTATCTCAAAATTTTAGTTTTTCCATTTTATAAGGCTCAATTTGGTTGTTCTCCATCACATGTTCAGATTCCAAGGTGCATTAAATCATTGCATGCAAGTATTAAGAGAAAATTGACCAATGCATGTACTTTATGCATGCATGCATTGCAATTAATGCATTGATAAACATAATTTTTTGAGGATAACAAGAGCATTAATTAGGTGCTTTTGCAAAACTACAAAAAGTATTCCACCACTCGCCATCTACCTTGATTTGTGAGATTTTTGAATTGAGCATTATAAACCGGAAAGGAGGGAGTAGTCAATAAATGAGAGAATTGCACAAGAAGCGGCCGACAGCTGGGACCAAGCAGCTCGAGCAGTATTTGTGTTTTTGAGGTGTGAGCACTGCAGAGTTTTTCGATGTTTAGCCCAGATATTAATTTTTCTCCTCTGAACAACAACGAAAACATCGCTGCAGGTATTAACTGGGCGGGCTGTGGCCCGTCTAGCCCAGGCCAGATATCCAGCCCAGATATTAATTTTTTTCAAGCTGAAAATGGCTAGCCCAGCTATACTTTCTTTTAGGAATACCCAGGCAAGGTCAAGTTGTTATTCTCCGCCCTGCTGGGCTGCAAATCTTTCCTAGGAGGGATGCGTTATGCTTAACAAGAAAATGGGCTTTAATAAATAATAAATGGGATGTAATTATAAAAACTGGGTAGTAACTATAAAAAAAATGCACCAAACAGTGATTACTTTATAAAATATTACTTTTGGATATTGAAATTTTTAATTTCATTAATTGTCACGAGCGTAATGTTTCATTGGATTTTTACGTAATATCAATTTATATTGAAATTGTATTTAATCTGACTAGAAATTTCAGGATAAAAATATTCAGATCCCATCAAAATGTGGGAAATTTTATTGAATTCTGTTTTGAACGGTTGGTTGAAATGGGCTGTACTTTTAAGAAACTGTAAATGGGTTGTAGTAAATTCCATTAGAATTTAAAAATGGGCTACACATTCTTACAAATCTCAAATGGGCTATAAGTTCTCTGCCACACATTTCTGGCCTTACTAAGTTGACGCGTCCCCTAAAAAAACAGAGTTGACGCGTATGCAAGGCTTTGTCAACTTATAGCAACACACGGTTCTAGCAGCAGTGGTCGTTGGATGTCCATCCAACGGATGCCGTGCTTCTTCTTCAATGTCGGATATTCTAGCTTCACCCGCCCAAAAAATGATTCCTCCCCCTGACATCTGGGGCGCACCATTTCGGAAGCTGACCTGTGGGCCTACTAAGTTGACGTACCAAGGGCTTTGTCAACTTAGTCAATATAAACGATTCTAGCTGCAGTGACCGTACAATGTCCATCCAACGGCCGTCGTGCTTCTTCAACCTCTGGTCTTCTTGCTCCAGCCACCCAAAGCAGCGCCGGTCGTGCCGCCTGCTCCTGTCTCCCGTGGCCGGCTGTGCTGCCGCGGAGGCCTCACCGCCCCCTACTACTCCCACCGCTGGCCAGGCCATCCCTCCACTCACCCACACCCCCTGTTATTCTACGGTGACGGCAGTGTAGCTGAACCAGTGAACCCTCGTACTTGTCTCCGCGTGTGCATCCACTGCCGCGTCTTCCCCGGCTCCGCGTCGTCCCCTTCCTAGGCCTCGCCGTCGTCTACCGCCGTGGTGCTCTTGGCGCGGCGTGGTCAACATGGTCAAGGAACGACTTCCATCGGACGTGGACTGTACGTGGAGAGGCTGACAGCTGGGTCCACGGCAGTCGCAAGGAAGTGCCTCCTTATTACGCGCAAAATAATTATTCCTCCACCTGACAGCAGGGACCCACCGGAGGGGCCACCGTATTTCACGAAAAAAATGATTCGCCCCCTGATTGCTGGACCCACGAGCTACATCTTCGCACGCAAGGAAGTGCGTCCGAAAAAAATGATTCGCCCCCCTTACTGCTGGGACCCACCAGCTACATCTTCGCACACAAGGAAGTGCGTCCAAAAAGAAAAACGATTCGCCCCCCGACTGCTGGGACCCACTAGCTACACCTTCGCATGCAAGGATGTGCGTCCGGGTAAAAAAACGATTCGCCCCCTGACTGCTGGGACCCAGCAGCTACACCTTCGCATGCAAGGAAGTGCGTCTGGGCAAAAGAAAACGATTCGCCCCCCTAACTACTGGGACCCAGCAGCTACACCTTCGCACGCAAGGAAGTGCGTCCGAGCAAAAAAAAAAACCAAAACGATTCGCCCCCCTGACTGCTGGGACCCACCAGCTACATCTTCGCAGGCAAGGAAGTGCCTGACAGTCGGGACCCACCTGGTCGAAGCGTACGTAGCGTTGTCATCCTGGTCGCGAACGTGTACGTACATACTGTTCGATGTAGAGGCGCGCACGTGTCGTAGTAGAGGCGCGCACGTAGCATGTACACCTACGTACAACGGCCAGGGTGCAAGAAAGAAAATACGGCCATGTATGTGTACATAGGGGCGGGGTCTCGAACACCTAGTCGCGCATACGTACGGGGAGGGCTTGTGTTCATGGGGAGGCAACGGAATGCGTCATGTTCATGGGGAGGCAACGAAATGCGTCGTGTTCATGGGGAGGCAACGAAATGCGTCGTGTTCATGGGGAGGCAACGGAATGCGTCGTGTTCATCGGGAGGCAACGGAACGCGTGGGAGCCAACCGGCTTGGACGGAACAGGCGATGGAAACAAGGCCTGGCGTACCGCAGAACGGAGGAAACGGCCTTGTGTTCGACCGGCCACATTTGGAACGGGGTCCTGTTGATTGGGAGGGGTGTGGCATACCGCAGAACGGAGGAAACGGACCTCCTACGGTCGAAACGGGGGTCCTGTTGATCGGGAGGGGTGTGGCGTACCGCAAAACGGATGAAACAGACCTCCTATGGTCGAAACGGGGGTCCTGTTGATCGGGAGGGGTGTGGCGTACCACAAAACGGAGGAAACGGACCTCCTACGGTCGAAACGGGGGTCCTGTTCATCGGGAGGGGTGTGGCGTACCACAAAACGGGACTCCATGGGATACTGTTCATCTCCACCGTCGACCTCCTCCAGCCTCCACGGGCTACCGTCGACCTCCTCCAGCCTCCACGGGCTCCTGTTCATCCAGCCTCCACCACGCGCTACTCCACCGGCTACTGTTCAACCACCCTCCACCGTCTACTGTTCATCCAGCCCTCCACCGTCTACTGTTCATCCAGCCCTCCACACCACATGGTCCTGTTCAACCACCCCTCCACGGGCACCCCTCCACCGTCTACTGTTCATCCAGCCCTCCACACCACGGGGTCCTGTTCATCCAGAGGCAACGCCACCGCTCACTGTTCATCCACCCCCCCGCGCGCAATGCTCACTGTTCATCCAATCGACCAGCTTCAGTTAGCAGCAGTAGCGAAGGAATCGCTCCATCGGGTTCAGTTAACAACCATTGATCGATCGCTCGGGTTCAGTAATGCGTAGCCTGCAGTGCAATCGCTCGGGTTCAGTTAGAGCCCAACGCCTCGCTCGGGTTTAGTTAGAGCCAACGCCTCGCACACACGCGCGTACGTGTACGAGAGAAACTCGCATCGCTCGGCCCCCGACCTCCCACCGTAACCAGCAACTCCCCGAAATTTTCCTACCCCTCGCTTCTACCATGGTTTTTTCCGTCATGGACGGCCCAAAGAATGTCATGCAGTTGCGTCTCTGGCCCGCCCAGGACGAAAAGCCCATTTTCTGTCATGATTTTTTGTCATAGAAGTAGGAGCCCACCACATCTATGATGATACCGGGTTCTGTCACAATTATCGTCATAGAAGTGTCATATGTATGACAGAAAAAAATTTGTTCGGCCCAAAATGTCACGGATGTGTCTTTTTTTGTAGTGATATATATATATATATATATATATATATATATATATATATATATATATGAGTTTTTCATGTCCTCTACAGCATTCACTTATAGCTAATTCTTCAAGTTGCTTTTTCAACTAAGTGAATGTGATCGGACCCGTTCCCCCTCTATGCTAAACTCAACCCAGCCTATTCACAAATTCTTCATGTGCGTTCTATTTGAAACCCGTTCAAAATCTTCATTTTGTCCTTGACAGCTGAAGAATTTGCCGCTCAAATCCTTCTGCATCCCATGACTGGATTAAACAACTCACTCACAATCTCACACGATCTCCACCTCTCTGTACGTGGGTGACACATGTCGCTAGGATGGCAAGGGTTAGGGGCACGTTCATCCAAATTCTTCGGATGAACAGTTTTTCACTTCCTTATAAATACCCCTCCCCTTGCCCCTCAGTTCATTTACTCCGCTCGACCTCTCCCTCTCCCGCTCGAGCTCTCTGACCTAGCACCGCTGCTAATCTCCATCGTCACTGGTGAGGAAGAGCTTAGCTACCTCGACTTCGTCGCCATCGTACTCGCGCCGGCCGCGGAAATCTTCACCTCCGCCGCTGCAGTAGCTGTCTTCCTCCGCCAAGTTAGGGCGTGGAAGATCTGAACAGACGAGCTTCTCTAGTTCATCTCTCTGTTCATTGCGTTCTTCGTCAAGGGTAAATAAAACTCGCTTTTACTGCCCTTGTTGATTCTGATGATTTACACAAAATCTTCAAAAGGTGTTTATTCTTCAATCTTCACATTCCTAAACACCACAATTGCGTTTGTTCTTGATCCTTCTCTCTAAGATGTACTTTTCTTCAAGATTCCTCAATTGTGTGGATTTCCAATCTATACAACTCTGGAACCTAAGACAAGAACTCTTAGTGAAATTCTTCAAGACTCCCTGGTCAAATTCCTCAAACTTGATTCCTTTTAAAAACAAATTCTAAGAACGCATATGACCTCTTCAAATTCTTTGCACCTATACTCTGTTCATAGGTACACATGTCTGCTGCTGAATCACTAGGTTCTTGTCAACTTAACTCATTTGCAGCGTTCCTCGAAGAAAAATTGCATACTTCCTCAGAGACATCTATTATTCAGAATCCTCAGCTGAAGAAAATGACTGAAGAAAAGCGTCCTCATAAGGGAGGCAAGAGGCCTGAGACAAACACAGCTTTCGAAATCCCTGGAGATATCTATGCAGATTACTGCACTCCTGATGAGGCCACTCATGGCAACGAGAATAAAAATAAGCACAAAGTGCGCATTCAGCGGATTGAACAAAGGTGGGCATGGGAATGGAGGGATTACCGCTATGTAACTCCCAAATACATGAAGAATTCGCAGTAAATCCTCCGTTCCCAAGACCTCCACTGGCACCATGCCAAGAAGCCGATCCCTCAAGCATCATAAGAGGTGAGGAATTTCTTAAAGAATGGGCCAAGCACCAAAGGAAACTGGCAAAAGTAGCAAAGGAGGCAGTGAAGAAATTCAACGAAGATTCTGCTGCTGCTGCTGCTGAAGCATCTGCTAGTCAGCCTAAGAAGGCTATGAAAAAGAAATCTGCAGTGAAGCCATCTTCCTCTGCAATGCCCTCACGGCCTAGCTCCTCAATGCCCTCGCGGCCCATCTCCTCGAAACCCTCAGGGTCTTCTGCTCAAGCAAAGCCCTCAGTTGCACCTTCAAAGTCCTCAGCACCAGTGCATCTTACCACGTGCCAATGGACCACAGGCTTTTCAATTGCTTCAGGAGCTTTAGCAAGTTCCTCAGCACAGTCGCAGCTGCTGAAGAAAAAGGTCACTACTGGACGCGGCACAAGGCCAAGTCCTCACAAGAAGCAGGCTACCTTTGAAGTTCCATCGTCTAAAGACGAAGCTGATGATGAAGAACTAGCTCAAATCATCAGAGACCGACAAAACCGGGCCACTAGTGCCAAAGGCAGTGCTGTGCCGCTCTTGCTGGATCCAAAGAACATCCTCGACTACATTGATCATTGGCATAAAGATCCCAACACACCCCTTCCTGATCTGAACCTCACACCAGGCCAAAGTCACGTGTTGACTGCTTTCATTGCTGAAGAAAAATGGAAGTTTGAGAAGGCCAAATCAGTGAAGAAAGCTTAGTACAGAAATGAGCATTATTTGAAGAAGAATGTGCTGAAAATGACAACTGAAGAACTTGTGACTATACAGTCAGAAATCGAAGCTCTCAGTGATGAATTTAATGCTTACAAAGCTGATTATCTAGGAGCCAAAGTCAGATTCGTCAAACTGGCTAAAGGCCTCAAGCCCAATGTTGTTGTTGAAGTGCAACAAGAAGTTCCTCATGGTGAAGCATCTGCTCAGCCCACCGAAGAACATGCCAGCACCGCTGATGAAACTCAGGCTGCTGAAGAAACTGATAGTGTCAGGGCTGATGATGATATTCCATCTCCTCATGAAACTGCCAGGGCAACCACCAACATTGCGACTGAAGAACAAGCCAGGCCAGCTGAAGCATCTGTCGCTGCGCCTAAAGAATCTGAACCTGCCAGGGCAACTAACACAGTTGTGCCTGAAGAATCTGTGCCTCTTTCATCTGCTCCTCCTGCACAATCTTCACAGATGAAAAGCACCCTTCTTCCTTCTGCATCAGAAGCGAAGAAAACAAAGGCTGCCGAAAGGGCAACAACTAAGAAGAGGAAAGCATCTGCCGCCTCAGAGTCTTCAGCACCAAAGAAAATGAAGACTTTGGCGAGCTCTTTTGAAAATCCAATAGATGTTGTCCCTGTTTCAAGCATGCCATCAAAGGAAATTGTTCCCTTTGGTGAGGATTATGAAATCCCAAACGACTCAGATGAGGATGATCCTTCTTCTGCTTCGATAGAGCAGTTGGATGAGGAAATTGAAGCTGACCATGCCATTTCGACTCCATTGGTATTATCTCCCATGCCTCAGTTCACAGCTGAAGAGGCAGGTGTTGAGGAAGTTGATGAAGATGATGAAGACGTGCGTATCAGACATTCCACTCCTATTATGAATGATGACTTCTGGGAAAGTCATCACCCCAATTCACCCCAATTCACTCCTCTGCAACAAATTCCTCAGTCCCCGGTTCAGACAAAAGAAATTCATACGGGATCTGAAGAACTTCAAGCTTCACTTCACTCCATCCCCAAAGAAATTCTAGCCACTAGTGCTGATGAAATTGAGAAGAAGACAGCAGAAGAAACTGCTCCGGAGATTCCTCAGCCAACTCCAGAGGTTGCACTTGAAATGGTTGTGAAGACTTCAACTATAAATCTTCAGCCCAAGCCACAGAATCCTCACTCCAAGAAGCAGAAGTTCAAGGCTGATGACTTCTTTGCTGAGCATCATTTCTTCTCAGATTTCAATCCATATGACGCTGCTCGTCTTCGCTGAAAGCGCTTCTGGACTGCTTCACAGATGAACTTTTATTCCTTGTTGCTGTTTGACAAGGACAAAGTGTTTGACCATGAGCATCTTCCTCATGTGGATATGGAGTCACTTCCATGATTTACTCCAGTCCTCAGTGTTCTTCATGATGCATGGCTACTCAACTTTTGTGTCGACATCTGCGATTGGAATGAAGAGCTAATTCTTCAGTTCTATGCCACTCTGCATCTGACAGACAATGTTGATGATGTGAATTCATGGGTTTTGGACTAGATAACTGACAATACTCATCAGAAAGCTCCGACCTCTGAATTGCTTCATGCCGTCCTAGTTAGTCCGCCCACTGAAGGAGCTCTGAATCTTTATGAGGAACCTGAACTGTCAAATCATCTGATGCAAGTGCTGATGAATCCTTTGATGGTTGGCCAAGCTCCAAGGACCAATTTCCTCGTCAAGGAATTGTTGTATGTTCCAAGGACTGTCTATCGCATCTTGGCCAAAACCCTCAGTCCGATCAAGGGCCACAACTCTGAAGAAGAAGAGGTTGTTGGCATCATGAAGAATCTGCTGTTCAACATCATGCATGGTATTCCAATCAACTATCATGATTTCTTCATGAGGACTTTGGCCAATGCTGCTTTGTCACCGTTTGAATTGAAGCCTTATGCTCCCTGGATCATGAAATTCATTAGATCAAGGACTTCAATTCACTACAAGGCTGATTTTCAAAATCATCTCAGCTATTTGCCCCCGATCGAAGTCCTCAAAAGAACTATTTCCTCAGCTGATGAGAAGGGCAAGGTTGCAGTTATTGATGAAGGCACTCGTCCTTTGGATGGACAGTTTTGAAAGGCAGCATCCTACTCCACTAATGATGACTCTGCCACACATGATACTGCTGCAAATTCTTCAAAGCTTAATCCTCAGGCAACAGCTCCGCGTGTGATGACTGGTCGTGAGCTGTTTCTAAGTCTTCATCAGAAGGTCGACAGAAATCACAAGTGGGTCAAGCATCAGTTTGGTGCTATTCTTCACAACATGACAGTCACTCAAAATATTGTGAAGAAGAATTACTATTATCTTCATCAAGTCTTCGACTGCACCTGGGCTATTCTTTCACATGTCTACACTGATGATGAACTCAACAAGATGGACTTCCAACAGGACTTTGACTGGTCTCAGCCAACTTCGAAGAAATTCAAGAAGGTCAAAGTTCCTCCGCTGGTCGTCAGCTCATATTCTTCATCGTGCGAGACGGACGAAGCTGAAGATTTGGAAGACACTGCAGTACACCCTACTACAATGGACGACCCCAACAACGCTGGTGCTCCTCCATCGACATCATGAAGAAATTTTTCAGGGGCGTTAGTCCTCACTTTTCGTCTCTTTTGGTCATTTGATGACAAAGGGGGAGAAATTTGAGTTAATCTTCAAGCGGGTCTTTATATGGGCGTTTTTTTGCTAAGCTACAACTCTCACTCTTCTAAAGTATTTGTTGGATCGAGTTGTAAACTTAAGTCCGATGGTGACCTGATACTTTTCCTCTGCTTTTCTGCATGCTATTTCCTCATATTTGTTAATGCATGCATGCTGAATTACATCAGTCACCATATTTCATCATGCATTTCAAATTCTTCATTCTATATGTTAAATGCATGTATGCATTACAAGATATAGGGGGAGATCTCCATGATATAACTCTACAATGTGCATTGCTGTTTGAAATCAAATTCCTCACATATGCACATATTCAGGGGGAGTTCTTCTATATCTTGCAATCAAATTCCTCAATATTGAGCACTTTCAATTAATATGTTCATCCTTGTTGAAAACTTAACCTATTTGTCATCAATCACCAAAAAGGGGGAGATTGTAAGTGCATCTAGTGCCCCTTAGTGATTTTGGTGTATTGAAGACTTATAGGTTAAGGGACTAATATGTTTGTGTGTGTACACAGGCTCTATAAGTCAATGAGGAGTTTGATATTTATGATGAAAGTCAACCCCTAAAAATGTATGTCTTCAGCTGAAGACTTTAGTTCTCCTGAAGATTTTGAAAATGAAGAAATTGGTGTGACCTTGAAGACTTGGATATTCATGCGAGGATTATGAAGCGTGAAGACTTTTGTTTTCGTAGTTTCATTTTCTCTTTCTTAAGTCATAGGAAACACCGTACTGTTAAAGGGTGTCGAGGTAATACTTAGGAAATTGATTTCCAAGTGTTGCTCATCTCAAAATCCTACACCTACCCAATCCTTTCAAGTGAAGCCATTGGAAATCTCATATCAGTTCAGTCAACTTCTTCAGTGACAGAGACGAAGATCTTCTGGTCTCTGAGGAATTTGTTCTGACTGAGGAGTTAGGAATTTGCTAGTGCGGATTGCCTACACAGTGAGGAACATGATAGCCCTGAGGAATTTGAACCTCAAATATCCGACCGTTGCTGTGCTATGCACCAGCTGTCCAAAAATATCTTCCACCTAACAGTCATATCATTGAAGGGCATTTATGTCTTATCATGTCGGACTGCTCCCTAAGGCTATAAATTGCCGCCCCCTTCAACCACTAGCTGGTTGGCTGCTCCGTGAGAAACCGACACTTGTCATTGAGAGCATCCCATCCTTCGAGGAATTTGAGCGAAAATCATCAAGTGAGGAAAACCCAAAACCCAAACCCAAACACCTACAAACCCAAAGTGGTTGAGCATCACTGAAGAGATTGTTCTTGTGTGGAACCGACGCTTGTTACCTTTGAGGACTGTGTATCCTCTAGACGGTTAGGCGTCATGGTCTGAGCATCCAAGAGGAATTGTGGATCGCCGAGTGACCAAGTCTGTGAAGGTTTGGAAGTCACATGTGAAGACTTACCACGAGTGTTGGGAGAGGTCTGTGTGACTTTATCTCAAGGATAATATGGTGAGGACTGTGTGTCCGGGACTGTGTGTCCTCGAGTTTAAATACTTAGCCGCTCCAACCAGACGTACAACTGTCACATCAGTTGGAACTGGTCTACCATTTCATTGTCTTCACCAAGCCAACTGGTTCTATTTCTTCAACCCTTTCATTTCCTCATTCATGTGTTGATGAACCTGATCATTACTGTTTGAAGACTTTCACTGAAGACTTTCTCTATTTCCTCAATCCAATTTCTTCAATCACATAGTCTTCAACCTGCTTATCCTGTTTTCACGCTATCTATACTCTGTGCTTGTTTTCATTTCATCATGATGACTATGTTGTTGATCTGTTATGCATATACCTGAGTACTTATTCCGCTGTTAGTGTGTCGTTGCTTAGGAATTTCTTCACCTAGAAATTCCTCAGTGACGAATTTGTAAAAATCGCCTATTCACGCCCCCTCTAGTCGATATAATGCACTTTCACTTATCGAGTTGGTACACATGATTGGGGAAATAGGGATCCTTGAACCCCGGGGGTTGTTTGACATACACCAACTCATTAATAGGACCATTAAAAAAACACTCTTCACATCCATTTGTTGCAACTTGAAGTTATGATGAGAAGCATAAGCAATCAACAAACGAATAGATCCAAGGCGAGCAACGGGAGCAAAGGTTTCACCGTAGTCGATACCCTCAACTTGGGAGTAGCCTTGTGCTGCCAAACGAGCCTTGTTGTGAACGATAATTCCATGAGCATCTTGCTTATTCTTGAATATCCACTTGGTTCCAATGACATTATGGTTCCCCGTTGGCCTTGGCACCAATCTCCACACCTTGTAGTGCTTGAAGTTGTTGAGTTCTTCATGCATGGCATTGAGTCAATCCGGATCCTTGAGCGCCTCATAGACCTTTTGCGGTTCGACACAAGAAACAAACGCGTGATGTTCATAGTTTGCTAATTGTCTATGAGTGCTTACCCCCTTTCTTAAGCTTCCAAGCACATTCGTCATGAGATGAGCTTTGGAGTGAGCTTGGATGCAATCTTAGCGGCATGACGTGTCGGTGTACAAAAGTATGGGTGTTTCTGTACCCCTTACTAGTGCACGGGCGGGTGCAGCCACCCCCGCAGCAAGGCTTGGCGAGGCAGAGGAAGCAAGAAGAAGACAAGAACGAAGAACATCAAGACAGCTGCCTGGAGTAGCAAGCAACAAGAGGCAAGGAAGGCCACGCCCGGTAACAAGCCTTGCCGAGGTGACTTGCACGCCCCCTCCCGGCAAGCCCCTTGCTGTGGCAGTTTGCAAAGAGACCAGCAAGGCCACAACCCTTGGGATTGAGAGCTCTAACACCATCGACAATGTTCAAGATCAAGGCTTGGAGAGAACATGCCTGGTAGCGTGCGGCTCCTCACGAAGATCGACAACCCACGAGTCCACGTGGGGCCAAGTGATAAAGACCCCCGGCAAGACCCTTGCCGGGGAGGACTCCAAGGCTCCCGGCAAGCCTTGCCAGGGACGTTCGTGGGGCCGCGGCCAGGCCCGCGCTTGGCAGGGTTCTGCCACCTCACCACCCCTCCAACGCAATGATAAGCATGCCAGCTAAGTAGGTGCCTGCGTGGCAGCATGCAGATCTTTGTGGAAGCCTACCACTTTGCCAACACAGCAGCTGGTTCGCCATCGTTGGGCTGCATGCCTCGTCGACCCAGACGCATGGCAAGACGAGGGGAAGCGGTGAAGGGCGGGATGGCTTATGTTGCCGTCCCCAATAAAGCGAGAGGACACGTAGGCATCACATTAAATGCGCTTGTCCTATGTGGTCGGGCGATAAGCTTGTATCATTGTAGCTTGCCACCTCCTGTGTGCCACTGTGGCGACCCCTTTGTGTATAAAAGGAGGCCCAGGGCGCACAGAGAGGGGATTCAGACTTCTGGACAAGGCACGCATCGCAGCTAGTTCAAAAGCTCAAGAACACTCATAAACCAGATAAAGTAGGACTAGGGTATTATGCATTCTCACGGCCTGAACCTGGATAAAAGCCCCTGTGTCCTAACGGCTCGACCTGCTCTTCATGCAACTAATCCCCATCGAATATAGAAGGGATCCTTGTGACCCCATAGGTGATCGGTTTCCCCGACATCTTTGGCGCACCAGGTAGGGGGGATTGGATGTGAGAATCTGGTCAGCTGTTAGTACAGTAGCTCTTCCATTGCCATGGCTCCGAAGAAGAAGGCAAGTGGCGGCGCCCATGGCCGCAACGGTGATCTACGTCGCGACCAAAAAGCTAAGTTATCTCGACCTTGAGTAATTCTTCCTTTTTATGAGGTTATCCCCCCCGATGGTTTCAGTCCTTGTATGGAGAACCTGCACGCGAAAGGAACCCTACCGCGATTGGCAACGCCCCTGTTCTGTTTTGAGTCCGCTCAATAGTTCGGGTGTTGCGCCATGCCAAGAACGGTGGGGGGCCTTACCGTAATCGACAGCGCCCCTGTTCTGCCTCGAGTCCGCTCGACAGTCCAGGTGCTGCGGCAAGAGCGGCAGGGTAGCCCGCAGGCGTCGACGCCCTTTGTAGGTTGCTAAGGATCCGTCCTTCTAGCGCCTACGGCAAGGGGTGCACATGCCGGCAGGCGTGTCCAACTAACTGTAGGGTACCAAAAATACAAGGATGGACTAGAACGGGAAGATAATATGCAGCTAGTTCAGAGTACAGTAAAAGTTATATTACATCAAAAGTTGCCGCGATTCTAACTTAAGATAGTCTGTCTTGGGTGCGGACTCGTGGCAACTACAAGGGACGTAGCAGTTAATCCCGGCGCTGGCCCTCCAACCTCGTGACTCCGCTGACGCAGCTGATGATAGGCTCGATCTGCTCCTCGAGCGTCTGACGGTCGACGTCCTCCTGCAAGCTGTCGAGCGCCTAAGCAAAGTCGACGCTGGGGTTCTAGTGCGCCACCTTGGTGAGCACCTTGATCAAGGCGTCCCAGCAATGCTGACGGGACTCCTCGGCTAGGTAGGCCGCCCTGGTGGACTGGAACAACTTTAAGGTGGCAAGGACACGCTAGAAGAACTCGGATAGCCTGGCGCTCTCGACCACTCTCGCTTCATGGGAGAACCTGAAGTTTCGCATGCCCATGGCAGCCAACTGCATGGTCATTTTCTCCACAACATCCATGAGGTGGCTGGTCCAAAGCTTCATGGTCTCCACAAGCTCATTGTGGGAAGTGGCGGTAGTCTTCAGCAGCAACTGTTCATCCGCAAGACCCTTGGCTAGAATGTGCTCACAGGCTCTGGACCCCGAGAGCATCTTCTCCTGGCTGTCCAGCTTCAGCTTCAGATCATTGATGGACTCATTGGCCGTGGAGAGTAGCTTGGTTTTGTCAGATATGGTGGTCTGCATCTCTGCCAAGTCATAGAGAGTCTTCTCTCTGTCGCCCTTGAGCGTGGAGATCTCCTTGGTCAGCTCAGCCAGGCTCACCTTCAGCTTCTCCACCTTGCCGGCCAGCTCAGTTTTGGTGGCCTCGGCCGCTTCAGCATGGTCGATGGCCTTCTTCAGCTTGCCGACGTGGTTGAGGGCCAGAGCATCGAGCACCTCCTGGTGCTTTTGCGACAGGTCTTGAGTCCGCTACACGACGAGCCGCTCGATCTCCTCATCCTTGGCGCGAAGCATGGCGGCAAGTGCCGCTTCACGAGTGACCAAGTCCTCCTCCTGGACATCAAGGGAGATGCGGCGCTGCGTCTGATCGGACTCGTCCTTGGTAGCTTTGGCCTTTGCCACCTCCTGCGCCTTGTCAAAATCAGCTTGCTTCAAGAGGAGGTCCTGCTGGTGCTCGTTCAGCTAGACTTGAGAGGCCCTTAGATCCTCCCAAGCCTCTACAAACCAGGGTTTCATCTGGGCGACGCGCTCCTGGAAATCTGCCTCGGCCTTGTCCACGGTCTCCATTCTGGAGTCTGCCTTCTCCTTACGAGCCCGGTGGAGAGCCTGGAGCTTGTGGAAGTTGGCACTCATGGCTTGAAGGAGTTGGTCCTCCTCGGAGACGCCACTGCTGACACTCGGTTCGTCAATGACCTGGAGCCCAGCGACGGTGAGGATTTCCTCGTCAAAAACCTCCCCCTCGACCGGAGTCCTGGTGCCTACCTCTCCTGGAATGTTGACGAAGAGGTCATCGCCAACCTTCAAATACCTGCTCGGGGTAGGGGCTGAGGAGGAGGAGGGTTGGTCATTGACCACCTCCTCCCTGGCAGGTTCCTTGGCGGCCTCATCAGTGGCGGCTCTGCGGGCCTCCCCAGCAAGCCCCACGGTGGCCTCCTCGGCAGCATCCTTGCCAGCCTCTCCGACAGGCTCCTCAACCACCTTCTCACCGGCAAGCCCTATGGCAGCCTCTTCAGTGGGTCCCTTGGCGGCTGAGGGAGTCCTGGACTAGGGGGTGTCCGGATAGCCGGACTATCATCATCGGCCGGACTCCAAGACTATGAAGATACAAGATTGAAGACTTCGTCTCGTGTCCGGATGGGACTTTCCTTGGCGTGGAAGGCAAGCTTGGCAATGCGGATATGTAGATCTCCTACCATTGTAACCGACTCTGTGTAACACTAGCCCTCTCCGGTGTCTATATAAACCAGAGGGTTTTAGTCCGTAGGACGAACAACCATTACAACAATCATACCATAGGCTAGCTTCTAGGGTTTAGACTCCTTGATCTCGTGGTAGATCTACTCTTGCACTACCCATATCATCAATATTAATCAAGCAGGATTAGGGTTTTACCTCCATCGAGAGGGCCCGAACCTGGGTAAAAACATTGTGTCCCTTGTCTCCTGTTACCATCCGCCTAGACGCACAGTTCGGGACCCCCTACCCGAGATCCGCCGGTTTTGACACCGACATTGGTGCTTTCATTGAGAGTTCCTCTGTGTCGTCACCGATAGGCTTGATGGCTCCTTCAATCATCAACAGCAACGCAGTCCAGGGTGAGACTTTTCTCCCCGGACAGATCTTCGTGTTCGGCGGCTTTGCACTGCGGGCCAATTCGCTTGGCCATCTGGAGCAGATCGAAAGCTACTCCCCTGGCCATCAGGTCAGATTTGGAAGCCTAAACTTCACGGCTGACATCCGCGGAGACTTGATCTTCGACGGATTCGAGCCACAGCCGAGCGCGCCGCACTGTCACGATGGGCATGATTTAGCTCTGCTGCCGGACAGTGCCCTGGAGGCCGCACATGAGTCCGCTCCGGCCCTTAGTTCGGAGCCGACCGTGCAGATCGAGGATGGGTGGCTAGACGCCGCCTCGGGGGCTGCAACTTCTATGGTGATGGAGCCGAATACTGATCTTGTCCCTTGTAAAGCCCGTGACTCCGAGGTGCCGGACTCCGAACCTCCTGCGCCCCTACCAATCGAGTCCGATTGGGCGCCGATCATGGAGTTCACCACCACGGACATCTTTCAGCACTCACCCTTTAGCGACATCCTGAATTCGCTAAAGTGTCTCTCGTTATCAGGAGAGCCCTGGCCGGATTGCGGTCAGGACGATTGGGATGCGGACGACGAAGAAATTCAAAGCCCACCCACCACCCACTTTGTAGCCACTATCGACGATCTAACCGACATGCTAGACTAAGACTCCGAAGACATTGACGGTATGGACGATGATGCTGGAGACGACCAAGAACCAGTGCCTACGGGGCACTGGAAGACCACCTCGTCATACGACATATACATGGTGGAAATCCTAAAGGATGGGAATGGCGAAGAAGCAGCGAAGGCAAATTCCTCTAAGAAATAGCCCAAGCGCCGGCGTCAGCGGCGCCACTCTAAATCCCGCCACAGCAAGAATGGAGATTCCGGCACCGGAGATAATAACACCCCAGAGAGTGCCGAAGATAACCCCCTCCAGCAAGATTTAGCACAGGAGGATGGAGAAGCCAGCCCCCATGAGAGAGCGGCAGACGAAGAGGTAGAGGATGATAATTACATGCCTCCCTCCGGAGACGAGGCAGGCCTCAACGACGACGAATTCGTCGTGCCCGAGGATCCTGTTGAACAAGAGCGTTTTAAACGCAGGCTTATGTCCACGGCAAACAGCCTAAAGAAAAAGCAGCAACAGCTCTGAGCTGATCAAGACCTGCTAGCCGACAGATGGACTGAAGTCCTTGCGGCCGAAGAGTATGAACTCGAACGCCCCTCCAAAAGCTACCCAAAACGCAAGTTGCTCCCCCGATTAGAGGAGGAGGCATATAAATCTTCATCACCAGCGCACAATACGGCAGACCGACCACCTCGTGGCCGTGACAGAGAGGCCTCTAGGCCCTCCATCAGGACCGTACCCGGGCACCGCTCGAAAAAGTATGAAGCCACGGGGGAATGCGCCGGACTTGCAAGACATATTGGAGGACAAGGCAAGACAATCAAGATCGATCTACGGATCATGTGGGTGCGCCACGATGCGAGACGACTACCGTCGCGCCGGATACAACAACTCCGGCCAGGCCGAACACAGTAGACAAAGCTCGCTCAAGCTACGTCGTGATATTGCCCAATACAGAGGCGCCGCACACCCACTATGCTTCACAGATGAAGTAATGGATCATCAAATCCCTGTAGGGTTTAAACCCATGAACATTGAATCCTATGATGGCACAACAGACCCCGCGGTTTGGATGAAGACTATCTCCTTCATATCCACATGGCCCGCGGTGACGATCTTCATGCCATCAAATATCTCCCACTCAAGCTTAAAGGACCAGCTCGGCATTGGCTTAACAGCTTGCCTGCAGAGTCAATTGGGTGTTGGGAGGACCTGGAAGCCGCATTCCTTGACAACTTCCAGGGCACATATGTGCGACCACCAGACGCTGATGACCTAAGCCACATAATTCAGCAGCCAGACAAATCGGCCAGACAGTTCTGGACACGGTTCTTAACAAAGAAAAATCAAATCGTCGACTGTCCGGATGCAGAGGCCCTCGCAGCCTTCAAACATAACATCCGCGACGAGTGGCTGGCCCAGCACCTAGGACAGGAAAAGCCGAAATCCATGGCAGCCCTCACATCACTCATGACCCGCTTCTGCGTGGGGGAGGACAGCTGGCTAGCCCGCAGTAACAACCTCAGCAAAAATTCTGGCAGTCCGGATACCAAGGACCGCAATGGCAGGTCGCGTCGAAACAAAAACAAACGCCGCGTTAACGGCGATAACACTGAGGATACGGCAGTCAACACTGGATTCAGAGGCTCTAAACCCGGTCAGCGGAAAAAGCCATTCAAAAGAACTACTCCGGGTCCGTCCAATTTGGACCGAATACTCGACCGCTCTTGCCAGATACATGGCACCCCCGAAAAGCCAGCTAATCACACCAACAGGGATTGTTGGGTATTTAAGCAGGCAGGCAAATTAATTGCCGAAAACAATGACAAGGGGCTGCATAGCGATGACGAGGAAGAGACCCGGCCACCGAACAGTAGAGGATAGAAGGGTTTCCCCCCACAAGTACGGACGGTAAACATGATATACGCAACCCACATACCCAAGAGGGAGCGGAAGCATGCACTTAGGGATGTATATGCGATGGAGCCAGTCTCCCCGAAGTTCAATCCATGGTCCTCTTGCCCGATCACTTTTGATCGAAGGGATCAACCCACCAGTATCCGCCATGGCGGATTCGCCGCATTGGTTTTAGACCCAATCGTCGATGGATTTTACCTCACCAGAGTCCTGATGGACGGCGGCAGCAGCCTGAACCTGCTTTATCAGGATACAGTGAGCAAGATGGGCATAGACCCATCAAGGATTAAACCTACAAAGACGACCTTCAAAGGCGTCATACCAGGTGTAGAGGAAAATTGTATAGGCTCAGTCACACTGGAAGTGGTCTTCGGATCCCCGGATAACTTCCGAAGCGAGGAGTTAATCTTCGACATAGTCCCGTTCCGCAGTGGCTATCACGCTTTGCTCGGACGGACCGCGTTTGCAAAGTTCAACGCGGTGCCGCATTACGCATACCTCAAGCTCAATATGCCAGGCCCTCGAGGTGTCATCACGGTCAATGGAAACACGGAACGCTCCCTCCGAATGGAGGAGCACACAGCGGCTCTCACGGCAGAAGTACAGGGCAGCCTCTTAAGGCAATTTTCGAGTCCGGCCGTTAAGCGACCGGACACGGCCAAACGCGCCCGGAGTAACATACAACAAGACCACCTGGCACGTTCCGAGCATGCGTAGCAATGCGGCCCCAACCCCAGCTCTTGCATAACTGCAAGACCAGTCCTTCGCGTACATCATTAAGCTCTGGAGATACCATGGGCATAGGGGGAGGGGCATGACCATGACAGGCCCAGAGTGCGGCTTAACCACACCAGGGGCTCCCAAGTATGTCGGTCTTTTCCTTTTTCTTTTTTCTTACCCACAGGACTCCGTTCACCAGAGGCCTTGTCCGGCAGTAGACTTGCCGAACTCACGATGCAACAGCCAGGGAAGGAGAAAGGCTACGACGAACACTCAGGTGGTCTCCATTACGAGCATTAAATCTGTTTAATACACCATTCCGCAGCCTACCCCTGGAGGGGGACATGTTAAACTAGTCCAATCCCTTGCTTACCGCACTATTTGTATCGCTCTGCATTCATGGCAGTATTTCTGAATAAACAATGCATCGCTTTTTTGCTTATAATCACATTTCTTTCTTATATATGTTCGTTTCCGACATGTCGCATCCGTACACTTTGGTACGGCCGAATACACCAAGGGCTTAAGTTCCCCGCATTATGGTGTGATAAGTCCGAACACTTTCACAAGTGCGGCACCACGAACTTATAGCATTATATGCATCGGCTCCGAATCATGTCTTGGGTCAATAGTTGGGTTTGCCCGGCTCCCATGTTTTGGTACCTTACGTTCCGTTTTATGGGCTAAGGTAGCACTGGGAGAACCACTGCGATTGTGCCCCGGTTGAGCTGGGCGAGCGCCTCAGTGGAGAAAGCTAAAACTGACCGTTATGATAAGGCGAGAGCTGGTCGCTGTTCGAGAGGTTTTTTCGAGTCCCTAAAGACTTATGCCGCTTAGAGCGAGGAACCGGCTTTGTCCGGCCCAGGCATGGATAGCACCCCAAACTCGGTCTTCCGAACACTAGGGGCTTCGCCAAAATTTAAAATTATAGAATTCTATGGCTAAGTGAGAGTGTTCAAGCATTATAAGTCCGGTTGCCTCATTCAATGTGTTGAGCGCCTCCCTAGATGGACCCAAACATGGGAACAAGAGAGCTCAAGTTTATCCCGAACACCCCGGCACTAGTGGCATGGGGGCTGAAGCCGACGACTTACATCTCTTAGATTTGATAAACGGCCGCACAGAAGGTAATATTTTAAATTAATAAGCGTTGCTTAGCGCATATGAACACAGTTTTCAGCGCACAGGATAACATAATGCGATTTTACTCAAATATTACATCCTTGGAGCACTCATCCGCAATCATGCGGGCTCCCTTCAAGACACTCTTATAATACATTTCGGGCGTGCGATACTCCTTGCCCGCCGGCGGCGTGTCCGTCAGAAGCTTCTCAGCGTCCATCCTGCCCCAGTGCACTTTTGCACGGGCAAGGGCCCGACGGGCACCTTCAATGCAGGTGGACTGCTTGACGACTTCCACCCAGGGACACGCATCCACCAGCCGCCGCACCAGGCTGAAGTAGCTCCCAGGCATGGCCTCCTTGGGCCACAGCCGAACTATGAGGCCCTTCATGGCCTGTTCGGCTATCTTGTGGAGCTCGATCAGCTGCTTCAGCTGGTCGCTAAGGGGCACCGGATGTCCGGCCTTAGCATACTGAGACCAGAAGACCTTCTTCGTCGAGCTCCCCTCCTCGGCCCGGTAGAATGTAGCAGCATCGGACATGCTGCGAGGCAGATCTGCAAACGCTCCTGGAGAGCTCCGAATTCGGGTAAGTAACAGGTAATTCACATTCACATGCTTGCTTTGCATGAAAAATGCCTTACCCGCCGCTATTTTCTTCACCGCCTCAATCTCCTGGAGGGCCTTATGGGCTTCGGCCTTAGCGGCTTTGGCACTCTCAAGAGCCGATGCAAGCTCGGACTCTCGAGTCTTTGAGTCGCGCTCCAAACTCTCACGCTTTTCCACGAGGGCCTGGAGCTCTTGCTGCACCTCCGCCACCCGCGCCTCCTATTTCTCTCGCTCAGCTCGTTCCGCGGCCACATTACGTTCGGCCGCGGACACAGCCTCCTTCAAGGTCGCGACCTCGTTCGTGGCCCCTGGAATACCCACGTTATCCTCATTATTTCTCTTGCAACCAAAATCCTTTTATGTAAGGTAAAAATTCAATACGGTCTCACTCACCTTCCTTGTCCTGGAGATGCTTCTTGGCACGGCCGAGATCGCTCTCAGACTGCTCGAGGTTCTGCTTCAAAGCATCGACCTCCGCAGTCAGTGCGGCAGAGGTCAGCAGCGCAGCCTCCAATCCCATATTGACATATTTTTTTAGAACTCCTGCGTATATCTTTGTAAGATCCTCAGTCCGGTTTTTCCTTCCGAACACCGAACCGAGCATTAGGGGCTACTGTCTATGCGGTATTATATTACATGTCCTAAAATTCTTACCTCAAAGCCTGTTAGAAGGCTGCTGCAGGCTTCGGTCAGCCCGCTCTTGGCGAGCTGAACCTTCTGAATCACCGCACTCATGACAGTGTGGTGTTCTTCTTTGATGGAAGCGCCGTTGAGCGCCTCCAACAAGTTATCCAGCGCCTCCGGTTGGACGGCGGCTGCCGGTGTCACAGTCTTGCCCTTCTTACGAAGGGGCCGCTTGCCGGACTCTGGAACCACTGCGGGTTCCGGTGCGGAGTCCGGTGCGAAGTCCGGGAGGTTGCCCTGTGGCACCTCCGGAGCCTCCCCCTCCCGGTGGGTCCCCTCCTGGGATCCCACCTCGGCGTCATCAGCGTCACGAGGGGTGGAGGCGGTCGGAAGGGAATCCATATCCGACGGAGCCAAGGACCCGCTCGATGAAGCGGGAAGATCGTCCTTGGCCGGACTACAGGTTGTATGCGGCATTAGAAGGACACCACGTGGCGAAAAGAGAAATTATAAATCATCCAGGAATTCGGACACTTACGATCTTGCCAGGGGCTTGGCCCTAGAGGGCCACTCCTCGTCACCGTCGTTGGTGTTGGCGGAGCAGTCCGGAGAAAGGGTCCATCCTTTCTTGGACCCTTCGGCCGCCCCCGTTGGGGAGGCCTTCCTCTTCTTCTCTCCCCCCGCTGGGGAAGAGGCCTCTTTCTCCTCCTCCACGTGGGAGGATTCCGCCTCGGAGTCATCGGATGATGAGTCCGATATCACCTGGCGCCGGGAACTCCTTCGGGTTCCCGTGGCCTTCTTCTTGGCCTTCTTCTCTGGCACCACGTAAAGGGCCGGAACCAGCAGCCCCGTTAAACGGGTGTCCGTTAGGTCTTCAGGAAGGAGAGCCAGACAGTTAACCTGTCCGGACGTCTTCTGCCAGTCCTGTTAAAGGCATTGGGAGTTTTAGATCCCACATAGAGTCAAACTATGAAAGAAATGAGCGCCCCATAAAGGATAACATAGCTAACCTTGCCGGCTGGGCACTGCGTGCTGAATCCGCGATCTTCAGTTGCGGATGCGGGGGCTTCTCCACCCTTGAACAGCACCCTCCAGGCAGCTTCGTACATCGTGTCGAAGGGCCCGCTCAATGTCCGGTGCTGTGCCGGATCAAACTCCCACAAATTGAAAGCCCGTTGCTGGCAGGGGAGAATCGGGCGGACGAGCATGACCTGGATCACGTTGGCAAGCTTGAGCTTCTTGTTCACCAAGGTCTGGAGACAGGACTGGAGTCCGGTCAGCTCCTCCGAACTACCCCATAGCAAGCCCTTCTCTTTCCAGGAGGTGAGCTGCATGGGGGTACCAGATCTGAACTCGGGGGCCGCTGCCCATTTAGGGTCACGCGGCTCGGTGATGTAGAACCACCCCGATTGCCACCCTTTGATGGACTCCACGAAGGCACCCTCGAGCCAAATGATGTTGGGAATTTTGCCCACCATGACGCCTCCGCACTCCGCTTGGACGCCCTTCACTACGTTCGGCTTGACATTGAAGGTCTTTAGCCACAAGCCGAAGTGGGGCTGGATGCAGAGGAAGGCCTCGCACACGACGATGAACGCCAAGATGTTGAGGATGAAGTTTGGCGCCAGATCGTGGAAGTCCAGGCCGTAGTAGTACATGAGCCCCCGGACGAAGGGTTGAAGTGGGAAGCCCAGTCCGCGGAGGAAGTGGGGAAGAAATACGACCCTCTCATGGGGCCTGGGGGTGGGGATGAGCTGCCCCTCGTCAGGCAGCCGGTGCGCAATGTCGCTGGACAGGTATCCGGCGCCGCGCAGCTTCTCGATGTGCCCCTCCATAACGGAGGAGGCCATCCACTTGCCTCCCGCTCCGGAAATGGCTGGAGAAGGTTGAGGCGAGATGTGCAGACTTGGGCGCTTGAGCTCGAGTGCGCGGAGATGGATAGGCAAAGGAGGAAGAAGGCGTAGGTAAAAAAGGCGGATCCTTATCCCCTTATATATGGGCGGGCGAAGACTATGCGTCCCCACCGGCCTGGTAGAACTCGCTTATCTCCCAAGCGTCACAATCAATGGCGTGGTTGGGTTACCCACGTCCGTATTGATGGGAATCCCGGAATAAGGCGAACACGATCTCTTCTTCGACAATACGTGCCAAGGAAACCGCTTCGCTAAACGCGCTGAGGTGGTATAATAAAAACGATTCAAGTAAAGGCTTGGTAGTGGCGTGACGTCACACCACAAAATACATCAGCAGATTGAACTTGCGTACATATTATTCTCTCTATAGTGGTATGTGGAATTTATTTTACAGAGCCGGACACTATCCTGGTGTTCACAATCTTCTATGAATTATTCGGAGGAAGAACCCGCCTTGCAATGCCGAAGACAATATGCACGCCGGACTCGTCGTCATTGTAGCCTGGTTCAGGGGCTACTGAGGGAGTCCTGGACTAGGGGGTGTCCGGATAGCCGGACTATCATCATCGGCTGGACTCCAAGACTATGAAGATACAAGATTGAATACTTCGTCCCGTGTCCGGATGGGACTTTCCTTCGCGTGGAAGGCAAGCTTGGCAATGCGGATATGTAGATCTCCTACCATTGTAACCGACTCTATGTAACCCTAGCCCTCTCCGGTGTCTATATAAACCGGAGGGTTTTAGTCCGTAGGACGAACAACCATTACAACAATCATACCATAGGCTAGCTTCTAAGGTTTAGCCTCCTTGATCTCGTGGTAGATCTACTCTTGTACTACCCATATCATCAATATTAATCAAGCAGGAGTAGGGTTTTACCTCCATCAAGAGGTCCCGAACCTGGGTAAAAACATCGTGTCCCTTGTCTCCTATTACCATCCGCCTAGACGCACAGTTCGGGACCCCCTACCCGAGATCCGCCGGTTTTGACACCGACAGCAGCCTTCTCAGCAGCAATGGTGGTGGCCTCATCCTCGGCATCCCTAGCGGTCTCCATGATCACCTCATCGACGTCTGCCCGATCCACCAAGGAAGAATCTGAGGCCAAAGGAAGGAAATAGGCGAAATCAAAACCGGAAAAAGTTTTAAACAGAGAGAAAGGAAGAAGCTAAGACAGCGTATAGTTGGGGGCAGAAAGCGCCTACTTACCCACAATGGGTGGGGAGGGTGCGTGTCCCTCCCCGGCGACGTCTACTGCCGAGATGGGGTCACCGGCGCCTATGCCCGCCTGCACCTCCTCCGAGCGCAAGAGCTCATCAGTAGGTTCCCTTGCCAGGGACGCCCCTCTGATCGGCGTGGTTGACACGGCGGTGTGTCGGCGGCGGCCCTTGGGGGCTCCTCCTGCTCCCATTCCCTTCCTGCAGTTCCGGCAAGATCACCAGTGAGAAGACGTGCTCCAACACCCGCCAACAAGAGATAAAGGGCAAACTCACGTTGTGGGCTGCGCCAGGGCTGGACTCCGGACTGGTGAAGATCACCCCTGGTGCGCGAGGGGTGCTTGCCGGGGGCTCAGTACTCATCGAGGCTCCGTCCCTTTTCGCCCTCTAGGCCAGCGTCTCCGCGTCACTACAAATAATGAAATCGGGTTAAAAGTCAAGTGATTCAGCTAAAGAATCAGGAAAAGGATGGATAGAGCAGAGTTCATACTCGTCCTCCTCTTCTTCCGCCTTCCTCTTCCTCCTCGGGCTGAATGACCCAAGGTCATATTTGCCCACCGGGACGGAGCCTGCCGGGGGAGGAGATGGAGTCCTTATACGCCCAGCCGCAGGAGAAGCAGCGGTGCGCCTGCTCGAGGAAGAGGACACAACGCCACGCCTGCTCGAGAAGGAGGCGGCAGCTGTAGATTTCTTCAACGTGTCGGCCCTCTTCGCCGCTGCGTCCGCCTCCAGTGCCTCCGCGACTGCGCGCCTCGTCTGGTGCATGGGCCCTGCCCGGGCCCCTTGCCGCTGCATGGCCTTGCCGGGGCGAACTGGCTCGTTGGAGCCGGCCTGTCGCAAGACGCGCTTTTTCTTTGGGGTCAAGGACTCGTCCGCCCCAGACGCCTCCTCAGCCGGCTCTTCGGCCGCCTCCACGGTGGGAGCAGCCCCGATGCCCGTGCCAGTGGTCTCTCCAGCGGGCTCCACCCACTTGAGGAATCTTTGTTCCTCTTCGGCCTCCTCGGCCCCGTCCTCCACGGTGCCATAGCTACCGGCCTCCGCGGCAAGATTCACATCCTTCGCCCTGGCGGCAATATACGCTAGCTCTTGAGCGGTGGTGGGGTGGATGAGTTCTGGCTCATCACGGACGTTGTCGGGGATATACCCCGCGGTATGAACCGGTCGGAAATATGACCCGACCGGGCTTGGCGGTTTACTTGAGACCTGGTTAACACTTGGCGATTCACAGGGGACCTGCCCTGCCCAGACGATTTACAAGCAACCTGCCTGAATGATATGATTCACTGGTAACCCGGTGGGCGGTGTGCGGATGAAAAGGCCCAAGGCCCAAAAGGCTGGTTTATGTTAATGGTGGGACGGTTTAAGAGGAAAGGCGGGAGGAATATTTACCTTACAAGGAGTTAAGACCCGGACTTGTATCCGGTTTGTATTATAAGGTAGATAGTCCTAATCCAAATAGGACTCCACATGTAACCCACCCCTCTAACTTATATAAGGAGGGGCAAGGCTCCACGAAGAGGGACGAGCAAGATGAAACAATATCTAGGGCTAGACACAAAGAGTCGGTTTACCGGCTACTCTCGTGTGATGATAATGAGACCTAGCCCCAAACAACATGTAGGGTTGTTACTGGATGATGTTTCCCGGGGCCCAAAGCTGTCTAAATCCTTGTCTTTCTTGCATCTCTCGATTCTGCTCAACCCCTCTCAAGCTACCACATAGATGCGTTGGCCTCACGACTAAGTCCTCACACTAGGACATCTGCCGTGAAAAAACCACAACAGTTGGGGCCCACCGTGGGGCCTGCGCATGGTGGTGTTGAGTTCTTGGAGGGATCTCTCCAGGGATCGAGAAGTTTGCAATTTTCCGAATGAGCCGGTTTGGAAGGGTGTGCATCAACTTCAGTTCATCGAACCAGATTTTAGATCTATGAGATTTAAGGTTCAAGAAAATTAGGGCTACAACTTGTCCGTCGCTGTCGTCGGGCAATCTGCCGATATAAGAGGCCAACAGGAATCTAATCCTCGCGTCATTGTACAATCGAAGGGACGTGATCAAATTTTCTCGGTGACTGTTGTGTGTGGCATCTAGCGGTCCATCAAGCCATCAAGTCACAAATGATCTGAAGCCAGATCGATGTTGGAAGTACCGCGTGCAAGAGACCAAAACCGACAGGAGTTGTGTACACGTACCAGTCACCGAGTTTGCTGCTCCAATATCCCATATATTTTTCTACTATCAATACATTGACCGAGTCCAGACAGAGGACAAGCTAGACCAGTCGGGTTCAGAATAAAATAAGAAAGGAAAGGATATGCCAGGAGATAGATCCGCCGGTGGAGCAGTCTGTCCAACACAGTCAAAACCAAAATAGCAACAAGCATTGTTTCCTATCTGAAATAGGAGGCACGTGATGCCAGAGACAGCTGTGGAAAATTACTATTACTAGTATATTAATCCAGTCAGATCTGAGCACAAGTTCAAAAGGCAAAGTCAAATTGTGTGGCCTCACGTGGAGCATCACCCATGAAACTATGTCTCCGTCTCCACTACTATTACCATCAAAATTAAATCAGGCATAGCACCATTTGTGTGGCGGTTGCTTTTGGGTCAGTTGATATTAAGCCAATTTTAGTTGACTGATCTCTGTCGAGTTGTCCCAGAGTCGTTGTTTTCCGCCCCTGCCGCAAGCCGGGTCGTCATCACTTCCGCTCTGAGTCACCCGGATTGGGCCCTGCTGTGACCCGCCTTGCCTGTTGTGGCCTGTCTCCATTGAGACCCGTCGTCGAGCCTGCCTTAGGCCAACTCCACCGCTCGACCCCAAACGAACGTCCGTTTTGTCCGGTTTCTGTCCGTTTGGGTAGGGATTTGGGGTCGTGTCCGGGCCTGTCCTCGGATGCGGTGGTCGTGCGCCCAGCGCGCGGCCGCATCCATTTGCCCCATCCTGTCCGTGATGGTCAAAAATGCCTAAATTTGCATCAAACTACTTCCAACCCAAATATTTGTCTGAAAATTAAAATAGTTTTACAACCCAATTGAAATTGTCTTAAATAAAATAGTTTTACAACCAAATCGAAATTGTCTTGACTGAACATAAATTGGACCAATACATCTATTGGTTGCCAATGTGATCCCAGACGTGCTCAACCAAGTCATTTTGAAGATTCAAATGAGTGTGCCAATCACGCATCTCACGGTGGAATTGGACAAACTGTTCAAATGTGGCCGGGTCTTGGTGCAGGGGCTCAATATTTTCATCTTGATAATCCAATCCTTGGTCGAAGATACTCTCATCACGCTCGTCCTCGACGATCATGTTGTGCATGATCACACAAGCAGTCATCACCTCCCAAAGCTTCCTTTCATCCCATGACAGTGCAGGGTTTCGAACGATACCCCACCGGGATTGAAGCACACCAAAAGTACGTTCCACATCCTTTCTAACACTCTCTTGCATTTGGGCAAATCTCTTTCTCTTCTCACCTTGGGGTTTCGAGATTGTCTTCACAAAAGTTGACCACTGAGGATATATACCATCTGCTAGATAGTATCCTTTGTTGTACTGGTGGCCGTTGATCTCAAAGTTGATAGGTGGGGAGTTTCCTTCTTCAAGCCTCGCGAAGACTGGAGAACGTTATAGCACGCTGATATCATTGTGAGAACCTGCCATACCGAAGAAAGAATGCCATATCCAAAGATCTTGCGATGCCACCGCTTCTAATATGACAGTGCACCCGTTAACACGCCCCTTGTACTGGCCCTGCCAAGCAAATGGACAGTTCTACCACTCCCAATGCATACAATCAATGCTGCCAAGCATGCCTGGAAAGCCTCTAGCTACATTGGTCGCCAACAATCTCTCTGCATCAGCGGCAGTTGGCTGCCTCAAGTACTCTGGGCCAAACACCTCGATCACAGCCTGGCAAAACTTGTACATTGACATCAGACATGTTGTCTCACGCATACGCACATACTCGTCCACCAGATCGCTTGGAATACCATATGCAGGCATGCGGATGGCCGCGGTGCATTTCTGGTAAGAGGAGAATCCAAGCTTGCCAAGGGCATCCGTCTTGCACTCGAAGTATGGGTCATGAGCAACCACTCCCTCTCGGATACGATTGAACACATGCCTTGCCATACGAAAACGGCGACGAAATTTATCCGGCTTGAAGAGCGGGGTGTTGGCAAAGTAATCGGCATAGAGCAGGGCGTGGCCTCCCTCCCTGTTACGGTTCAGGTTGGGAGCATGGCCAGGGAGTGACCCCCTGTACCGAGGAAGCTGCCGTTGAATATGGTCGTGAACGACCAGTGCAGCCACCACAAGATCTTCATCATCCGACGACGAATCGTCCGATGAACAAAGGAAGTGATGGAAGAAAAACTCGTCTCCACTGTCCATACCTTTGTTGGCAAAAGGTCAAACACCTTGCGGTCGCAGTGGCGAAGCGGCCGCGATGATCACCTCGACGTAGCAGGGTGGTTGCCGGCCGAATACTGGCCGCTCTGGAGCTCTCGTCGGAATCTGCCTCGGCCGCCGTGGTCCGTCGCCGGCAGTCGTGTCCCCTCCGGCACCGGCAAGGACGGCGCCGGCCAAACCTCCCCCGATAGACGACCAAAACTATGGCGAAAGCGTGGGCGTGGTGGCGGCCATGTCGAGACGTGGTTTGGTATGGACGGCGGGGGGGCTGCGCGGTGAGGAGGCGGCCGGAGAATAGGGCGGCGCCGGCGGAGGGGTGGGGCGGGAGAGAGGGTGAAGCGTTGGGAGTGGAGGGACTGCTAGTGTCCCCGATAGGAGGGCCACGGGGGGGGGGGGGGGGGGGGGGGCAAGGGCGTGCGTCGCGGTTGTCCGCACGCGTCCGTTTCACCCCAAACCGAGTGCAAGTTTGGGCCGGGGATGGGTCGAAAACGGACGGCATCCGGACATTTGTCCGTTTGAGGCCGTGCGCTGGGCCGCCTCTTTTGTCCCTTTTACCCCAAACGGATGGAGCCGGACAGGATAGGGTCGCGCGGTGGAGTTGGCCTTAGCTGCCGCTTTGGTTCAATGCACCCGCCTGGGTTGACCCGTCTGCCGTCATCACCGTTGTAGCGTGTTTTAAGCTGCCCTCACTAATGCGCACTGAGTTGTTGAAAGGTTTGCCGGGCCTGACAGCTGGCTTGTCGCGGCTGTTTCTTTTTGGATGCATCCCGCGGGTCCGTTGACTAATCAAAGTACTCCTGCGGTGGCGAGGGATAGCGGCAGCCTCGTTTATCCGGTCTACATACATTTACACAAAGTGCACCCGAAGGCAAACTGCAAAACACTCGTGTTGTGGATACATTATATAGTACTGCTAGTACTACATGGAGATTAAAAGCTACAGCTGTTTCTTCATCTCATTAAAGACAAATGAGTTTTTATGGACGGAATAACAAAAAAAACAATGAATCATTGCGGCAGTCACGAAGGCCACATGAAGTGGTACTGCTTCATCAGCTAGACGTACATGCAGGCAATTTATTTCCTCACCAAGTACGTCCAGCATTATCCACCATCAGTATCCGTATTCATCCGATAAAAATACCAGGTGCTATTTACCTTATTTATTTTTCAAGCACATATTAATTCGTCCGAGCAAAACTATTTTCCCCTGCTGTGTTTTATATGCAGGAGAATTATTCATTACAAAGTGGCTTTATACCGCGGAGATGGAGGTGTGCCAACATCATTCGGCACAGGTGGTTGTCCTAACTCAACGGACTCCCGCACCGGCTTACAATGCCTTGGCCGACTCGCCCGTCCACGCCGCCTTACAACACCACGGACGACTCGCTCGTCTGCCCTCTTGGCGGTTCACGTGTACGCACCGGTTTACAATGCGGAGGACAACATGTTCATCTGCGCCGGTTTACAACACTGCGGCCGACTCATGTGTCTGCGCTACCTCTGATGCTACGGTCGTTTTACTGTCCGCCCTGCGGTCCGGCCTACTCAACGTGCCGGGTTGGCTAACGGACACCGATGAGGATCATAAGGTACAAATACATCAGGTGATATCTATCTAGATTATTTTAAATAGCACGTACCAACTTTTTCCTTTTGAGAACAATTACTCTGGCTTATGATATTATTTATGCAAGACATTTGGTCACTGCAAGAGCGGTAGCGACTCGCCCGCGTCCATACTGCCTCTAATGTTGCGGTTGTTTTTTGCGTCTGCCTCTGCGGTTTATCATATATCAACACAATGCGGCTCACTTGCCCATTCGCACGGTTTACCGCACCGCTTCACCATGGTGGTCAACTGATCATCAAACTCCGCGGCAGATAAATACTGGCCTAACATATCAGGTGAAATCCATCCAGTATATTTTTATTATATATTGCTTTCTTTAGAAGAGCAATTACTCCGACTTGCAAAGTTACCTAATGCACGACCCTAAACCGCCATATTGGTGCAAATTTAAAGGCCATCAGAAAATTGCCGACTTAAAAAGAAGGATTCCGGTTTAAAATCTGGTTCTAGGGAAAGTTGTCTCCCACAAAGCTTTGAAGCTCTCAATATCCGGTTTACGAAATTCCGGTTCAAAAGAATAATCTCTCGCAAGTTTGAGTTCTCAGGAAAAAATTAAAGGGGCTAAAGAGAGTTTGTTGCACAGCACAACTCAAACATAGGCACCCGGCGAGCACAGCTCAGAAATATATCACTTGGGGGCTTCCGGCTTATTGAGCTAAGTTATGAATTACCTTTTTGATCCAGCTTATACGCCATGTTTACAAAAAAATTGGGGGCTTGTTCCCAAAGTTAAAAGGGGCCAAAGAGAGTGTTGCAAAAGCACAACTCAAACATAGGCACCCATTGAGCACAACTCAAAATATTGCTCGGGGGCTCTTTGCTTCTACAAGAACAAAGAGTCTATAACCTTGTAATAGGCTATAAAAGCCAGGCTTGGAAGCGAGGTGTGTTCACCTAAAACCCCGGGTTATCCTGCCTTTTTAAGTAAGCCACTCTGCCTAGGTAATCTTGGTATGACCCGTCGAACGTTTGACAAGTTAATCTTATAAAGACCCCTGAACTTGTCATAGTTAAAATGACGATTGGTTAATGTGAGGTCCATCTTATAAGGCTTTGTAAAATGGTTTAACTCAGTGGCCTGGCAGCCCATGAAAAGCCTCGCCTTTTTGCATGTTTTCTTCTCAAATCTTTCTTTTGGAGGTTTATTTTGATGAGGTTTATATTAATCCGGTATTTGTTGAACCGGTCTGGCTTTTGACTATAAGTGGCAGTGCAAAATTACAAGATAACCGGTGTCTATTGATCCGGCTTACCTTTCGGCTATAAGTTGTCAGCACACGATCAGCTATAATCTGGTGTTTTGACCCGGTCTGGCTTTCGACTATAAGTCACCAGTATGATATTAGGATATCTGGTGTTTATTAACCCCGTATGGCTTTATTTATAAGCCGGCAATGTATGGTAATTACCAGTGCTCAAATTTCGGGTTATCACCCTTACTGCATTGGTTTGATAACCCGGCAGTATGGTCAAATATCACAGGAACCGGTTTTCAAACCGGATTATATTATTCAAATCTTAAATAGCCAACATGGCTGGATTTTTATTATTATGGTTATCAATACCAGTATTATGATTGCGGTTTTCAAAGTCGCTTCAGCGCAATGGCTATTATTTTATCAATCGATATGATTTACTCTACAATGGAGAGAATAGTCCTGAATCGCTGCAGGCTTACGCCCCGACACTTGGGGGCTACATTATTCAAGTTGAGATTATATCAAATGCGCAAGTCCCATGTCACTGCCAGCATGCACCATGGCACATGGGGGCTAATGCAAGATTACTTTTTATTGGCCTTATTGAAGACCTGACTCATCACATTATAATGAGCTGGCCCTTGGGGACTACCCATTGCTCCTGTCAACAATTCAAGGTACACAAGTCTTAATCCATTATATTGAAGGGTCCACTCACTACAAAAAAAGACACATCCCTGACATTTTGGGCCGAACAAATTTTTTTATGTCATACTTATGACACTTCTATGAAGATAATTGTGACAAAACCCGGTATCATCATAGATGTGGTGGGCTCCTACTTCTATGACAAAAAATCATGACAGAAAATGGGCTTTTCGTCCTGGGCGGGCTAGAGACGCAGCTGCATGACATTCTTTGGGCCGTCCATGACGGAAAAAACCATGGTAGAAGCGAGGGCGAGGAAAATTTCGGGGAGTTCCCGGTTACGGTGGGTGGTCGGGGGCCGAGCGATGCACGTTTCTCTCGTACACGTACGCACATGTGTGCGAGGCATTGGCTCTAACTGAACCCGAGCGAGGCGTTGGGCTCTAACTGAACCCGAGCGATTGCACTGCAGGCTACGCGTTAATGAACCCGAGCGATTGATTGATGGCTGTTAACTGAACCAGATCAAGCGATTCCTTCGCTACTGCTGCTAACTGAAGCCGATCGATGCTGCCTCTGGATGAACAGTGAGCGTTGCGGGGGGGGGGGGGTCGGATGAATAGTGAGCGGTGGGGGTGGATGAATAGGACCCCGTGGTGTTGCCTCTGGATGAACAGGATCCCGATCGATCGAGCCGGTTGGGGCTGGATGAACAGGACCCCGTGGAGGGCTGCATGAACAGGACGACCCCGTGGAGGGCTGGATGAACAGTAGACGGTGGAGGGGTGCCCGTGGAGGGGTGGTTGAACAGGAGCCCGTGGAGGGGTGGTTGAACAGTAGCCGGTGGAGTAGCACGCGGTGGAGGCTGGATGAACAGGAGCCCGTGGAGGCTGGAGGACATCGACGGTGGATGAACAGTAGGCCGTGGAGGCTGGAAGAGGTCGACGGTGGTGATGAACAATATCCCGTGGAGTCCCATTTTGCAGTACGCCACACCCCTCCCGATGAATAGGACACCCGTTTCGACCGTAGCGCTCCAACACAAGTCCGTTTCGTCCATTTTGCGGTACGCCACACCCCTCCCGATTAACAGGACCCCCGTTTCGACCGTAGGAGGTCCGTTTCCTCCATTTTGCGGTACGCCAGACCCCTCCTGATGAACAGGATCCCGTTTCAAATGTGGCCGGTCGAACACAAGGCCGTTTTCTCCATTCTGCGATACGCGAGGCCTCGTTTCCATCGCCTGTTCCGTCCAAGCCGGTTGGCTCCCACGCGTTCTGTTGCCTCCCGATGAACACGATGCATTCCGTTGCCTCCCCATGAACACGACGCATTCCGTTGCCTCCCCATGAACACGACGACGATGCAGTTTCTCCATTCCGACCCAGCCATGTACACGAGCCCTGGCCGTACGTATGCGTGAGTAGGCGTTCGAGACCCCGCCCGTATGTACGTACGTGGCCGTATTTACTTTCTTGCACCCTGGCTGTTGTATGTACGTGTACATGCTACGTGCACGCCTCTACTACAAAACATGTGCGCCTCTACATCGACCAGTATGTACGTACACGTTCGCGACCAGAATGACAATGCTACGTATGCTTCGACAAGGTGGATCCCGATTGTCAGGCAATTCCTTACGTGCGAAGATGTAGCTGGTGGGTCCCAACAGTCAGGGGAGCGAATTGTTCTTTTTTGCCCAGACGCACTTCCTTGCGTGCGAAGATGTAGCTGGTGGGTCCCAGCAGTCAGGGGGCGAATCATTTTTTTGCATGTAATATGGACGTACTTCCTTGCGTGAGATGATGTAGCTGGTAGGTCCCAAGAGTCAGGGGGGAAACATTTTTTCGCGAAATACGGTGGCCCGTCTGGTAGGTCCCCGCTGTCAGGTGGAGGAATAATTATTTAGTGTGTAATAAGGAGGCACTTCCTTGCAGCTGTCGTGGACCCAGCGGTCAGCCTCTCCATGTACAGTACTCTTCCAATGGAAGTCGGTCGTTGACCACGTTGACCACGCCGCGTCGAGAAAACCACGACGATGGACGACAGCGAGGCCTAGGAAGGGGACGACGCGGAGCCGGGGAAGACGCGGCAGTGGGTGCCCACGCGGAGAGGAGTACGAGGGTCCATTGGTTCGGCTGCGGTGTGAGGCTGCGGTCGCCGCAGAATACAGGGGGTGTGGGTGAGTAGAGGGATGGCATGGCCAGCAGTGGGAGTAGTAGGAGGCAGTGAGGCCTCCGCGGCATCACAGCCGGCCACGGGAGGCAGGAGCATGCGGCACGACCGGCGCTGCTTTGGGTGGCTGGAGCAAGAAGACCAGAGGTTGAAGAAGCACTACGGCCGTTGGATGGACATTGTACGGTCATTGAAGCTAGAATCATTCATATTGACTAAAGTTGACAAAGGCCTCCAGTCAACTTAGTAGGCCCACAAGTCAGCCTCCCACCATGGTGGGTCCCAGCTAGCAGGGGGAGTATTCATTTTTGTGTGCGTAATATGGAGGCACTTCCGGTGGGTCCGAGCTCACAGCGGGACGAACGTTTTTTTCGCGAAATATGGTGGCCCGTTGATACGTCTCCAATGTATCTATAATTTTTTATTGCTCCATGCTACTTTGTCTACTGTTTTGGACTATATTGGGCTTTATTTTCCACTTTTATATTACTTTTGGGACTAACCTATTAACCGGAGGCCCAGCCCAGAATAGCTGTTTTTTTGCCTATTTCAGTGTTTCGAAGAAATGGAATATCAAACGGAGTCCAAATGGAATGAAACCTTCAGGAACGTGATTTTCCAACCGAACATGATCCAGGAGACTTGGACTGTACTCCAAGAAGTGCCAGAGGCGGTCACGAGGGTGGGCGCGCCCCCTACCTCGTGGGCCCCCTGACGCTCCACCGACGTACTCCTTCCTCCTATATATACCTACGTATCCCCGAACGATCATATGAGGAGCCAAAAACCTAATTCCACCGCCGCAACCTTCTGTATCCACGAGATCCCATCTTGGGGCCTGTTTCGGAGCTCCGCCGGAGGGGGCATCCACCACGGAGGGCTTCTACATCATCACCATAGCCCCTCCGATGAAGTGTGAGTAGTTTACTTCAGACCTTCGGGTCCATAGCTAGTAGCTAGATGGCTTCTTCTCTCTTTTTAGATCTCAATACAATGTTCTCCCCCTCTCTCGTGGAGATCTATTCGATGTAATCTTCTTTTTGCGGTGTGTTTGTTGAGACTGATGAATTGTGGGTTTATGATCCAGTATTATCTATGGAAAATATTTGATTCTTCTCTGAATTCTTTTATGTATGATTGAGTTATCTTTGCAAGTCTCTTCGAATTATCCTTTTTGGTTTGGCCAACTAGATTGGTAGTTCTTGCAATGGGAGAAGTGCTTAGCTTTGGGTTCAATCTTGCGGTGTCCTTACCCAGTGACAGAAAGGGTTGCAAAGCACGTATTATATTGTTGCCATCGAGGATAACAAGATGAGGTTTTTTTTATCAAATTGCATGAATTTATCCCTCTACATCATGTCATCTTGCTTAAGGCGTTACTCTGTTTTTAACTTAATACTCTAGATGCATGCTGGATAGCAGTCGATGAGTGGAGTAATAGTAGTAGATGCTCAGTTCTCTCAATTGCTCAATAGTAATTTGTTCACCCACTATAGAAAATCTATGCTCTTGAGAGAAGCCACTAGTGAAACCTATGGCCCCCGGGTCTATTCTCATCATATCAATATCTATCACTTTATTTACTTGCTTTGTTTTACTTTGCCTTTTTACTTTTTACTTTGCATCTATCTATCAAAAATACCAAAAATATTATTTATCATATCTATCAGATCTCACTATCGTAAGTGACCATGAAGGGATTGACAACCCCTAATCGCGTTGGTTGCGAGTTGCTACCATTTTGTGTAGGTACGAGGGACTTGTGCGTGGTCTCCTACTGGATTGATACCTTGGTTCTCAAAAACTGAGGGAAATACTTACGCTACTTTGTTGCATCATCCTCTCCTCTTCGGCAAAATCCAACACAGTGCTTAAGAGGTAGCAAGAAGAATTTCTGGCGCCGTTGCAATCCCTATCTCTCACATTACATTATTTTCCATTTGCCTCTCGTTTTCCTCTCCCCCACTTCACCCTTGCCGTTTTATTTGCCCTTCTTCCATTCGATCTTATGTTTGCTTGTACCTTCTTTTTGCTTGCATCTTCGCTCGCTAAAAGTTTATGGATCCTCATCCACTTGCTAATCTCTTTAAGAGATCCAATTATGTTGAACCAATTGCTAGTGAGTTTTGTGCACTAGATTATCTTTATGAGGTTTTGCTTGAAATTCATGAATCTGAAAATTGTGATGAAAAAATTTATGAAGAGATTCACGATGGCTCCTTGAATAAAAAGCATGATTGCAATTATTTTACTATAAATTCTCTTGATGTCAATTGTGCTAATAATATGCAAAACCCTAAGCTTGGGGATGCTAGTTTTGCTATATCTACTACTTGTTGCAATTGGGGTGATTCTTCTTATGATCTTGAAAATTTATTTAAGTCCCATGATGAATATGAGACTGATAATAGTGTTTGCAATAATATTAAAAGTGGGTTTGGAGAGGTCATGACTTTAGTTAATGTTAATCCCACTATGTTGGAAGAGTGTCAACTTTGCATGCATGTGGATCGTGTTGAGAATATGTTACGTGATAGCTATTTTGTTGAATTTTCCTATGATCCTACATGTAATTATTATGAGGGAGGAAAATATGGTCGTAGAAATTTTTATTTTACTAAATTACCTCTCGTCATGTTGAGATTGCTATCGTCTCTTTCTACTTCCTTGCATATGCTAGTTTTTGCTTGCCTTGAAAATTTGTTTTCTTATAATATGCCTATGCATAGGAAGTATGTTAGACTTAGATGTGTTTGTCACATGTTTCATGATGCTCTCTTTGCGCTTCAATTCTTGTCTTTCATGTGAGCATCATTAAAATTATCAATGCCTAGCTAAAAGGCTTTAAATAAAAGCGCTTGTTGGGAGGCAACCCAATTTTATTTTGTGTTTTTTGTTTTTGCTTCTGTTTAGGAATAAATAATCCATCTACCTTCTTTTTAGATGTGGTTTTATCTTTTAATTAGTGTTTGTGCCAAGTAGAGCCTATAGGATAACCTACGATGATAGTTGATTTGATTCTGCTGAAAAACAGAAACTTTGCGCGCACGAATATAATTTTGTTAAATCACAGGAACGAGATTTTGCGTTGATTCTTTTTGCTGCTGTTCAATAAACAAATTTTCCAGGACTTCCAATTTTGGTAGAATTTTTAGAATTCCATAAGTTTGCGTTAGTTACAGATTGCTACAGACTGTTCTGTTTTTGACAGATTCTGTTTTTCGTGTGTTGTTTGCTTATTTTGATGAATCTATGGCTAGTAAAATAGTTTATAAACCATAGAGAAGTTGGAATACAGTAGGTTTAACACCAATATAAATAAAGAATGAGTTCATTACAGTACCTTGAAGTAGTCTTTTGTTTTCTTTCTCTAATGGAGCTCACGAGATTTTTGTTGAGTTTTGTGTTGTGAAGTTTTCAAGTTTTGGGTGAATTCTTTTGATGGATTATGGAACAAGGAGTGGCAAGAGCCTAAGCTTGGGGATGCCCATGGCACCCCAAGATAATCCAAGGACACCAAAAAGTCAAAGCTTGGGGATGCCCCGGAAGTCATCCCCTCTTTCGTCCACTTCCATCGGTAATTTACTTGGAGCTATATTTTTATTCACCAACATGATATGTGTTTTGCTTGGAGCGTCTTGTATTATTTGTGTCTTTGCTTGTTAGTTTACCACAATCATCCTTTCTGTACACATCTTTTGAGAGAGCCATATATGAATTGGAATTTGTTAGAATACTCTATGTGCTTCACTTATATCTTTTGAGCTTGATAGTTTTGCTCATAGTACTTCACTTATATCTTTTGAGCATGATAATTTTTGCTCTAGTGCTTCACTTCTATCTTTTAGAGCAAGGTGGTGGATTTGTTTTAAAGAAACTATTTATCTCTCATGCTTCACTTAGATTATTTTGAGAGTCGTTAATAGCATGGTAATTTGCTTAATGTTAATATACTTGGTATTCAAGATATGTGAAACTTTCTTTTGAGTGGGTTGAATACTAAGAGAAGTTTGATGCTTGATAATTGTTTTGAGATATGGAGGTGATAATATCGAAGTCGTGCTAGTTGGGTGATTATGAATTTGAGAAATACTTGTGTTGAAGTTTGCAAGTCCCGTAGCATGCACGTATGGTTAAAGTTGTGTAACAATATGAAACATGAAGTGTACCTGGCTTGTGCATCCTTATGAGTGGCCGTCGGGGATGAGCGATGGTCTTTTCCTACCAATCTATCCCCCTAGGAGCATGCGCGTAGTACTTGATTTTTGATGACTTCTAAATTTTTGCAATAAGTATATGAGTTCTTTTGACTAATGTTGAGTCCAAGGATTATACGCACTCTCACCTTTCCGCCTTTGCTAGACTCTTCGGTACCGTGCATTGCCCTTTCTCACCTTGAGAGTTGGTGCAAACTTCACCGGTGCATCCAAACCCCGTGATACGATACGCTCTATCACACATAAACCTCCTTATATCTTCCTCAAAACAGCCACCATACCTACCTATCATGGCATTTCCATAGCCATTCCGAGATATATTGCCATGCAACTTCCACCACCATCATCATCATGACATACATTAATTTTGTCATATTGCCATTGCATGATCATGTAGTTGACATCGTATTTGTGGCAAAGCCACCATGCATTATTTTCCATACATGTCACTCTTGATTCATTGCACCATCCCGGTACACCGCCGGAGGCATTCATCTAGAGTCATATAGTTCTAAGTTTCGAGTTGTAATCCTTATGTTGTAATCAATAGAAGTGTGATGATCATCATTATTAGAGCATTGCCCAAATAAAAAAATGGGGGAAGGCCAAAGAAAAGGCCCAAAAAATATATTAAAAAGGGCAATGCTACTATCTCTTTTTCCACACTTGTGCTTCAAAGTAGCACCTTGTTCTTCATGTAGTGAGTC
Organism: Triticum timopheevii; assembly: GCA_963921465.1. NCBI lineage: Eukaryota > Viridiplantae > Streptophyta > Magnoliopsida > Poales > Poaceae > Triticum > Triticum timopheevii. The sequence continues at coordinate 408,116,245 of OY997272.1, read as the reverse complement.
TCCTATATTGTGCTTCAAAGTAGCACCTTGTTCCTCATGTAGTGAGTCTCATAAAGTTGTCCTTTTCATACTAGTGGGAATTTTTCATTATAGAACTTGGCTTGTATATTCCTACGATGGGCTTCCTCAAATGCCCTAGGTCTTCATGAGCAAGCGAGTTGGATGCACACCCACTAGTTTTCTTTTGTTGAGCATTCATAGCTCTAGTGCATCCGTTGCATGGCAATCCCTACTCCTCATGTTGACATCAATTGATGGGCATCTCCATAGCCCGTTGATTAGCCTCGTCAATGTGAGACTTTCTCCTTTTTTGTCTTCTCCACACAATCCCCGTCATCATATTCTATTCCACCCACAGTGCTATATCCATGGCTCACGCTCATGTATTGTGTGAAGGTTGAAAAAGTTTGAGATTATTTAAGTATGAAACAATTGCTTGGCTTGTCATCGGGGGTATAGAAGTTGGGAACATCTTTGTGTGACGAAAATGAAGCATAGCCTAACTATATGATTTTGTAGGGATGAACTTTCTTTTGCCATGTTATTTTGAGAAGACATGATTGCTTTGATTAGTATGCTTGAAGTATTATTATTTTTGTGTCAATATGAACTTTTGTCTTGAATCTTTCGGATCTGAATATTCAGATCACAATTAAGAAGATTTACATTGAAATTATGCCAAAGTATCACTCCGCATCAAAAATTCTTTTTTATCATTTACCTACTCGAGGACGAGCAGGAATTAAGCTTGGGGATGCTTGATACGTCTCCAACGTATCTATAATTTTTGATTGCTCCATGCTACTTTATCTACTATTTTGGACTATATTGGACTTTATTTTCCATTTTTATATTACTTTTGGGACTAACCTATTAACCGGAGGCCCAGCCCAGAATTGTTGTTTTTTGCCTATTTCAGTGTTTCGAAGAAACGGAATATCAAATGGAGTCCAAACGGAATGAAACCTTCGGGAACGTGATTTTCCAACCGAACGTGATCCAGGAGACTTGGACCCTACTCCAAGAAGTGCGAGAGGCGGTCACGAGGGTGGAGGGCGCGCCCCCCTGGGAACACCCCCTACCTCGTGGGCCCCTTGACGCTCCACCGATGTACTCCTTCCTCCTATATATACCTACGTATCCCTGGATGATCAGCTGAGGAGCCAAAAACCTAATTCCACCGCCGCAACCTTCTGTATCCACGAGATCCCATCTTGGGGCATGTTCCGGAGCTCCGCCGGAGGGGGCATCCACCACGGAGGGCTTCTACATCATCACCATAGCCCCTCCGATGAAGTGTGAGTAGTTTACTTCAGACCTTTGGGTCCATAGCTAGTAGCTATATGGCTTCTTCTCTCTTTTTGGATCTCAATACAATGTTCTCCCCCTCTCTCGTGGAGATCTATTCGATGTAATCTTCTTTTTGCGGTGTGTTTGTTGAGACCGATGAATTGTGGGTTTATGATCCAGTATTATCTATGGAAAATATTTGACTCTTCTCTGAATTCTTTTATGTATGATTGAGTTATCTTTGCAAGTCTCTTCGAATTATCCTTTTTGGTTTGGCCAACTAGATTGGTAGTTCTTGCAATGGGAGAAGTGCTTATCTTTGGGTTCAATCTTGTGGTGTCCTTACCCAGTGACAGAAAGGGTTGCAAGGCACGTATTGTATTGTTGCCATCGAGGATAACAAGATGGGGTTTTTATCATATTGCATGAATTTATCCCTCTACATCATGTCATCTTGCTTAAGGCGGTACTCTGTTTTTTAACTTAATACTCTAGATGCATTCCGGATAGCGGACGATGAGTGGAGTAATAGTAGTAGATGCAGAATCATTTCGATCTACTTGTTTTGGACGTGATGCCTATATACATGATCATTGCCTAGATATACTCATAACTATGCTCAATTCTGTCAATTGCTCAACAACAATTTGTTCACCCACCGTAGAAAATCTATTCTCTTGAGAGAAGCCACTAGTGAAACCTATGGCCCCCGGGTCTATTCTCATCATATCAATCTCTATCACTTTATTTACTTGCTTTGTTTTACTTTGCCTTTTTACTTTTACTTTGCATCTATCTATCAAAAATACCAAAAATATTATTTATCATCTCTATCAGATCTCACTATCGTAAGTGACCGTGAAGGGATTGACAACCCCTAATCGCGTTGGTTGCGAGTTGCTATCATTTTGTGTATGTACGAGGGACTTGTGCGTGGTCTCCTACTGGATTGATACCTTGGTTCTCAAAAACTGAGGGAAATACTTACGCTACTTTGCTGCATCATCCTCTCCTCTTCGGTGAAATCCAACGCAGTGCTCAAGAGGTAGCACCCGTCTGGTGGGTCCCAGCAGTTAGGGGGAAACGTTTTTTCCGCAAAAAATGGCGGCCCGTCCGGTGGGTCCCAGCAGTCAGGGGGAAACGTTTTTTTCGCGAAATACTTGTGGCCCGTCCGGTGGGTCACTGCTGTCAGGTGGAGGAATAATTATTTTCCACGTAATAAGGAGGCACTTCCTTGCGGCTGCCGTGGACCCAGCTGTCAGCCTCTCCACGTACAGTACTCTTCCCATGGAATTCGGTTGTTGACCACATTGACCACGCCGCGCCGAGAGCACCACGGCGGTGGACGACGGCAGGGCCTTGGAAGGGGACGACGCGGAGCCGGGGAAGACGCGGCAGTGGATGCCCACGCGGAGAGGAGTACGAGGGTTCACCGGTTCGACTGCGCTGCCGTCACCGCAGAATAACATGGGGTGTGGGTGAGTGGAGTGGAGCGATGGCCTGGCCAGCGGTGGGAGTAGTATGGGGGTGGTGAGGCCTCCGTGGCAGCACAGCCGGCCACGGGAGGCAGGAGCAGGCGGCACGACCGGCGTTGCTTTGGTCGGCTGGAGCAAGAAGACCAGAGGTTGAAGAAGCACTACGGCCGTTGGATGGACATCGTACGGTCAGTCGAGCTAGAATCGTGCATATCGACTAAGTTGACAAAGCCCTCTGTCCCCGTCAACTTAGTAGGCCCACTATACTGGGTCCCAGCTAGCAGGGGGAGTATTCATTTTTTTGTGCGTAATAAGGAGGCACTTCCTTCCGTGCGAAGATATAGCTGGTGGGTCCGAGCTGTCACCGGCGGTAACATTTTTTTTTGCAAAATACAGAGGCCCTTTAAGTGGGTCCCTGATATCAGGTGGAGGAATCATTATTTTGCGCGTAATAAGGAGGCATTTCCTTGCACGCGGTCTGGACCCAGCTGTCTGCCTCTCCACGTATAGTCCACTTCAGATGCATGTCGGTCATTGACCACATTGACCACGCCACACCGAGAGCACCAGGGCGGTAGACGACGGCGAGGCCTAGGAAGAGAACGACACGGAGCCAGGGAAGACTCAGCAGTTGTTTCCCACGTGGAGGGGAGTACGACTGTACGAGGGTTTACTGGTTCGTCTGCCGTCGCCGGAGAATAACAGCAGGTGTGGGTGAGTATAGGGATGGCTAGGCCAGCGATGGGAGTACGATGGGGCGATGAGGCCTGCGCGGCAGCACAGCCGGCCGCGGGGAGGAGGGAGCAGGCAGTCCCGCCGGTGCTTGTTTGAGCAGATGGAGCAGGAAGAGCAGAGATTGAAGAAGCATGACGACCGTTTGATGGACATCCAACAATCACTGCTTGTGCGTCAACCTTTTTTTAGGAAAGCCTCAAATCTGTGGAAAATAGCATACAGACCATCTGCCATTATTTCTAATAATTTACAGCCCATTTGCTAATTCTTACAGTTTTTTTGGAGCCCATATTCTTTTTATTAGCATTACAGGCCATATTGTGGCCACGGTTAAAAAATTATATGAAGTTTTGCACATGTCCATGCGGTCTGACCTATTTTTAATCCCGAAATTTCGAGTCACATTCAGACTGATTTTAAAAATAAATGTATATAAATATAAAATCCAATAAATTGTCCACGCATAAAAATCAATGCAATTTAAAATCTCGAAATGAAAAAAAGATATTCAAAACTAATTGCCGGTTTGATGTGTTTTAAAAATGTACAACCCATTTCTCATTACTGATAGGCCATTTTCTCGGCCAGCCGAATGAAGCTCTCCTCGTCTTGAAAGATTTGCAGCATAATAGGCCTGATAAAGTGACTTACTTGACAAATCACAAAAAAACTGGGCTAGCCATTTTCAGAAAGAAAAAAAAACTACTGGGCTGGTCTGTGGTAAACATAAAAGAAAAGGCTGTCTAGACAGGCCAGAGTGTCCCGCACAGCCCAGTTGACACCCTGCTTCCGTCTCAAAAACAAATTAGATAAATGCCACTCCAATTATGGCGATTCATAAAAATGCCACTGCAATTTTTGCAAACTTTGAAAAACGCCACTGCAGTTTGCAAACTTTGAAAAATGCCACTCTGGACTTTGAAAAATGCCACTAGAAATGGCATGAAATAGCATTTTTCAAAGTTTGGAAATTGCAGTGGCATTTCTCAGAAACACCAGATTTGGAGTGGCATTTATCAAATTAACCCAAAACAAAAAGAATTGGGCGAGCTGTTGGGTCCCTTGTGTAAGCCGCTCATTGTGCAATTCTCTCGTTTATTAACTACGTCGACAATGGCATGGGACCCAGATGTCAGAAATCCACTAGGAGGAGCCATTTTTATTAGCTTGAAATAAGGAGGCACTTGCTTGCGTACTGCCATGACCTTGGCGGGTCCCTGCTGTCATCCTCTCCACATACAATCATCTCCTGATTGTGTACGCGTCAACTTGGTAGGCCCACAAGTCAGCCTCTAAACCCGTGGAGGACAAATACAACCCATTTAAAAAAATAACAGCCCATTCCATACGTTCAAATGGAAAATTCAACATTCAGAGCAAAGTAACAGGTCGGATCCACATATAGAGTACTGAACTTCCACATTGACAACCATCATAGCCAACTTAACTATCTACTCCCACTAATACTCTAGTAGCGTACAAGTACTAACTTACTCTTAGCTAACTAGACGATGCTGGCCGCCATCTGTGGTACACGCTAAACGCCAGCACTGGCATCCTATGCCTCGCCTCAGACTTACAAGAGGTGCGATAGGGCGCGTTGCTTGCGCGCGTTTGCCCTTTCCATGCCGGCGGGGTCCACCGAAGCTTAGGCTTCCCAGCCGGAAACCCACTTGACGAGTTGGTAGTAAAAATCGGCGTGCCCGACAGCCTCCAGGGCTATTTGCCGGGCGCAGGCCTCCAGTAGTCGGCCCAGTTGCGGGCGCTCTGCTCGCAACTCAAAGCATCGGTGCGCTGCTGCTCCATGTCCCGCTGGCGGCGCAAATCGGCGATACGTTGCTCCTCCGCCAGGCGGTCGCACTCCAACAACTCCTACTCCTCCGCCAGGCGGTCGCATTCAAACAACTCCTCGATCTCCGCATTGCCATCTAAAGACAGATAGAATGCCTCCTCCCTCCGTCTGCCTTCCGGTGAAAAACCGAACACTAGTTCCGGTGGTGACCGCCTCCGGCGTCGCCTACAGCGGGCAGGCGGGGGCATGGCGGACGTGGCGAGCAATGTCGGGCTGGTGGGGGCTTATGAGGATATGGCGAGTTGGGTCACGGTACCACCGAAGAAGGCCAGGAAATAGTACTTATAGGCGGAAGGTAGCGCGACGGTCATCAGAATTCAATGCATAAGTAGGCATGGCTTAGCGCGCCAGCTTGCCGTGGAAAACTAGAGAAACTGAAATTATGACTGTGCCGTCCTGTCCCGTCTGGGTCGCACGCCGGCAAGGCGGTCAAACGAGTGCACTCGGATTATCTCCCTCCTTGTCAATAATGATTCCACGGATTTAAAAAGCCCGCAACAATTAAAGCGCATCTTCTTTCGCATAAGTTAGCTGCCTTAATTACGGTCGGCTGCATGCAGACACTCAGAATCGCTCGCAGCTAGTACGCGGAGCAGCATGCAACGAGTCGCAGTCGAGGGTACACATGCAGCCACTTAAATTACTGGAATTAATTAGGCTTAAACTTCTGCATGCCGTTAATTATTGCCATGCCTTGGTCTTGCTGCTTTGCTCATGGGACTAATAAACCCGGACGGAGGGAGTACCTTGGTTGGTGAGAGGTTTGAATTAAGCCCTGCAAACTGGAAAGGAGGTACTAGTACGTGCATGATCCGCTATTTATTCGTGTAGGATCGAGTAGGTCGTTTCTTGAATTGAGCCCTACAAACCGGAAAGGAGGTAGTACGTGCGTGATCCGCTATTTATCCGCGTAGGATCGAGTAGGTAGGATAGTGTAGCTTGTCAGTTTCTTCAGAGGTAGGCATTTTTATTCAAAAAACTGCCACTTCGGATCTTGCATCGCAAATAAAACTGCTAGGAGCGCATTAGTAGGCTAGCTAGTGATCGATCAGTAACTTGTAAACACTGAGCAAACAGAAATAAGTAATTGTTAATGCATCTCAATGATTCACAGATCATATACAAATATGTAGCTCCAAAAGCAAAGATCAGCCACTTCGGATCTTGCGTCGCAACTAAAACTAACTAGTACGATTCCCATACATAAGATCAACATGTTAATGCATCTCAATGATCCACAGATCATATACAAATATGTAGCTCCAAAAGCAAAGATCTAGAAAAAACATCTGTTCTTCCTACTAACATGGATGCTTCTCTTGGCCAACATTTAGTACAGACTGAAGGAGAAATTTGTTTGTGAAGTCTACAATTCCTCTTGCAAACGTAAGTTGTTTCACCAATAGCTGGAACCATGAAGAATGAACCACACATGATGGAGGAACATCCACTGCAATATGATTTGGTATTCTCCCAATCACACCGCGAGACTATTTTCGGAATACAAACTTTAACTTAGGCAAAATGATGCCCATTGTATAATCAAACCAAAGCAATGAAGCACCTAGTGTTGGCCAATAAATAGTATAGTACTACTTTTCTGCAGTCCATGAAGTGAATATCCAATCTTTCTGTGTCTATTTTCAAATGGCACTGCATGCAGTGACTATACTATTCTCTTGTGCAGTTCAACCAAAATTGCAGACACATTGTTTGTTTGCCAAATAGCAACGGGCAGACATCTCTGTCTTCACAAATATCAAGAAACTAGTAAACATATACCACGCCTTGTATTTTCGGTTTAAACATGTCTCTTCCGCTTAGCATCTGTCATGTTCTGCACTGGACAATCTGATACAGTTATGTTTTGCCCTGAACAATTTCATTGAATTGATTTGCTGGTTCAGAGCAGAAATATAGCGCCTATTCTTCATCAGACCAAGGATATCCATGTTCGGAGTGATGGAAGAGGTGAAATCGATACAATCGAAATTGAGCATCCAATCATTGAATCCTGTCCTGCACCTCCAATGTAGGTCCACCCTGCCAATAAATTCACATGCAAACCACTAGTATTATTATCTAATGTCAGTACAAAAAGAGTAGCAAGATAGTACCAAACCATGTACCTTCGTAATGAACAACTCATAGTGCCACCAATTGGATATAAAGGTTTGGAAGAAAACATGCTCCTAATGTTGAACCAGTTGGACTTTTTGTGCAGTTCCACTAAAATCGAGCATCCCTGTTTGCATAGATATTGAAAGTGTGATTACTGTAAAAACGACACTAGTTAAAGCATAGACTCACAAATATAAGCATTCCAATTTCTTAATGGAAAAGGTAGCAAGACTGATTCTAACCACCTGTTTGAAGGAATAAATAAGGCAATAGCGGCTGATGTCAGAAAGGCATATATAGTTCTTTTTGAAAGAATGATCGAGTCCTGACCTTTCCTATTCTTTTAAGCATATTTTGTGTAGTTCAACTAAAATGAAAGGCCATCACTGCCTTGACAATTTAGTGACACTGTACAAAAGGAAATGACTTAACATTACATCATGATGTCAGGTATGTAGTCGACAGGCATTAGAGACAAACATACATACCTCCTCCTATAACATAATGAAGATTAATTTTAACAAAGGTGTGACTAGCTTTACCGAGATAATTTGAGTGAACTCTACACCCTCTGTTCCTTAATATAAGACGTTTTCGCGGTTCGATTTAAAGTACCCAAATGTCTAGTGTTTAGAAAAACAGGTAGTAATTTACTTGAGCACATATCTGGGAAAGCTTGCCACACTTTATTTATGTCCATACGCTAATGCAACACCATTCGAATACTACAAATATACACTAATCCAGTGGCTAGTGCAACAGTAGAGTAGTTAGTTTATTACAGGGTACAGTACAATGGTTTTACTGAACAGATTTCAATAAACTCTAGCACTGGAAGATTTCTATAAGAATTAACAATACAAAATGTAAAGGTAACAAGTTTCAGCATTGGTATACTAGCTGTGCATGAGCATTAAACCAAATACAAAAGTCTGAAGGTAACTAGCATTATTAACTAATGACAGTATAAAAAAATTGCAAACCATGTACGTCCAAGGTAAATATCATTTCGAACTCGGGGGGACCTTAAAATTGCTATCCCAATCTTGATAATCGATCAACCATAAAAACTTGATCAGACGAATCAAGAGAACAGTCGGAGGAGGAGGTGCCCACTCTTGACCTTTCCTCTTGTCTTCATAAATTTTTGTGCAGTTTAACCAAAATAAAATGATATCAGCGCCTTGGCATTTTGGTGACACTGTACAAAAAAATTAACTTTTCTCATGAAAGTGAGGTATGTAATCTATAAGCATTAATAGTGCAAAAATCTGAAGGTAGTAACAAGTTTCATCATTGGTATACTGGCTGTGCAACAACATTAGAATGCCTTAGCTGAAAAATCTTTAATACATCCACAATCAACAGCTAACCCTGAAATAATCCAATGACATTAAATGGCATTGCTTAAATTTAACGGTGGCATTAGACTGAGAGCGGCATTAGTTAAATGTGGCATCACTTTAGTAGTAGCATTGCTTGACTTGACTGCTGGCGTTATACTAATAGCAAAAAAAGTGGCAATAAGAGCATGGGAGGCCCATTCGGATAGTGGGCGCACCAGTACGATGTACCTCCACGGACGCAGAGTGGGGAGGGAGGTATGGTTGCCCAAAGCAACAAATATCCAGGCAGCATATGTGGATTACGTCCCATTTTTGTTCTCTTTAGCCACCTTTTTCCTATGTGAGGACAACAAACCGATCGACCTGGTCATTATCTATTGTGTTGTCATGCCTTTCTACCCTTCTTCAACCAAGAGACACGAGACTCGTTCCTTAGCTACTGATTTTCCCCTTTTCAACCTAGTTGCGGGTTCGATGCCTACTCTCTTGGACAGTACAGTCTCCCTTCCTTTCCTTATTCAACCCAGATATGGATTAGTCTGCATGAAGTAGGGTTTCCTTTAATAGTGCAAATTATGGTTTTCGTCTGCGTGGCCAGCAGAGCAGAGGATAGAAAATTGGGAAGATGGTGGAATGGAAAAAGATCCACATGCAACGACATGGCAGATGGGGCAATAGAACAAGGGTATGGTTCGAAAATAGGTAGCATACCTGAGAGTCGGTGGGAAGTGGCTTCGCTCGTGGTAGTTGTCCTCCGCACACACTACGACAGCGAGCTTGGGGACGGAGGCCATCCCGCGCGGGCGCTAGGTCTAAGAGGACGGCCTTGTTGTCAGTGCGTGACCTCGCTCGCCGACGACGAGTGCGTCAACGTTGCACGTCCTTTTCTTCCCCGGCAGATCTATGACCACCGGTGAGGAGGGAGAGAGAGGCTGTCTTTTTAGATCTGGAGAGAGGGTGATAGTGTGGGAAGCAAGTGGGCAGCCCTTAGCAAGAAAGCGCTGAAGCTCCAGCCTATATATCTTTTTATACTACTAGTACTGGAGGTGGAGTAGTGGTAGAGTAGTTTATATTTTCTCTGTGTACAGTACCAGTTAGTCGTGCTTCAAAATTGAACGGCATGCCGTTAAAAAAATAAAGGTCGATAACTAATGCGGCACCTCGGGCCAACGCGGCCAGATCGAATTTTGCACGAGAAATTACACACAATGTTTCGTTGACATGTGGTCCCGTTCCAACATATCAGTGAGACGACGGCGAGTCCTTTTCTACTAGTATTTATGAATGGAGGTGTAGGCCGGGGTGCCTCTTCATGAACCGTGGCAAACTGCAACCTTCCACCGACTCTTCGCTTTTCCCTCTCGATTTGGAACTGATGTCACATGCTCTTCCTCTCCCTCCTCCATCTTTCTTCAGCCCTTCACCCTTCCTTCTACCATTGTTCGATCATCTTCTCCATGGAGGGAACAGGCCGGAAACGACCCCGTTATTCTTGCCCCGATCTGAAAGATGACGTGGTGGAGAAACTCATTGATCGGTGTGACGTCATCACCTCGGCTAGCATGGCAGGTTCGTTCAAGACCATTCTCAACTCAACTAATAACATCATTACAAGGAACCCAAGAGTCAACGAGCGGTTTGATCTCCCCTATCTTCTTCGCTGTGACCCTGATGACTGGCGCGGGGACGACGGAGGCCTCGCCTTGTGCAAGTTGATGCCGTTTGATAATGATACATATGATGTTAAGATGCCATCGCTTGAGGGTAAGGCTTGGGCAGGCGCAAATGGAGATTGGGTTGTTTACATTGGGTCCAACCGCGAGTGCGAACTTGTGAATGTGTACACTCGTGACCGGGTTCCACTTCCAAAAATCTCAGTAGACTGCCCAGAGGTTGATCACACCGGTATTGTATGCACGTTCAAATACGATCATGGTGACTGTCTTCTATGGAGGATAGCAATTTTTCGAGTTCCCAACCACTCTAGGACTTACAAAAACTATGAAGTTGTTGCTATCTTCGACAAGCTTGTTGCCGTCCTTCATGGTTCCACTAGGTGGATATTCCTCAAAAATCAGTTTCTGTACACGGATGAGTACTGTGATGAAATTTAATACGAGGGCCTTGTGTTTGCTTCCACCACTCATGGCACTGTTTTTGCATGGGATCCTCGTAGTTTTGGTACGTTTGTCTTCCACCGTAATTATAATTGTTTCATCCACATGCATGCGGGTTAGCAAGTTTCCCTTTACTAATTAACCTTCTTGTTGTGTTTCCAAGGTCCTGTGAATATTTCACCACCTATACTTGAAAAAATTTATAACCAAGAGGAAGATGACGATGGTGATGATCACGAACATGAGGACGAGCAGCGCCCATATACTCTGTGGCGCCTGGCAACTAATTCTGATGGATCATCTATTCTTATGTGTATACAGCCCACTGATGATGTTACTACTAAGGAAGCAGGTGTAGTCTCCCATGGTTGCACTCTCCAGACCTATTCCAACACCCGTTGCATGGTATTCGGGATGGATAGTAGTGTGCTAGCACCAACACCTTCTCCCTGGTATATGTACTGATAGTCTTGGAGAAAACTCGCTCTTCCTTGGACAAAACTATCCAATGATGGTGAAAGGCGATCCAACTGCTATTGACACAACGTTACTACCATTTATGAGAAGCAACTATGTCTATACCTCAGACATTTGGGTGGTTCCCTACCCTGGTACTGATATAGTAGGCTGCTTCAGCCTGGATAATCAGTCCTGCGTTGGTCTCGAGATTGACAATGGATGGCCCATCCCAGAGAATCACTTGTGGTTCAAAGCAAGCGTTTCCAACGCCGAGGAACGGTTGAGTTGAAGTTCATTTCATTGCTTGTTATTTGTTGTGTGATGAAAACTTTAGTATTTATAATGTATCCTCGTTGTCGATGTGGGTTGATGACCTGTTGTATGTAATAAAATGATATGCCTGTGATAAACTTACTAAATTTATGAATGGCTTTCGAGTCGCTTCTCTGAATGAGTGGTGCGACGAGGCAAAAAAATATTTTCCGAATACATAATTGTACGTGCATTGCAACAGGTTGTCGGATGAGGCCAATCAACAATAGTAGTACACTATTTGTACTAGCTTCACATGCTTCGCGCGTTGGGCGGGTCTTTTTACTGTAGCCATATGTTAATGTGTTCGCTATACGTAACCATCACCTCGAATCCTCGATACTAGTACTATATAAGTAGTAGGAGTAGTAGGGTGGCATGGGCCAGAACAAGCATTCACGTCCAGGAGTACGTCACACGCCACCAACACGACATCCATCTGACACCATATTTCTTGGAGTCCGTGCTAAAGCAATCTCTTCAACCTTGTCGTTTCTCTAACTTCAGCCATTGCACGGCGGGCGAGGTGGGGGTTTGCCGATAGTCGGTTTCCTCAACTGCGATCCCACTTGTAAGGCCAACTCCAACACACGACCCCAAATGGACCTCCGTTTTGCACGAACTCCAACGATAATTTTGACTAGAAAAGCAAGACCAAAGAAAACAAGAACCACAAGAATACATTTTACTAGAAGATATCCAACTTCCATAACTGCTCCTGTAAGTTGGATTAGTGCCTTCTCGATGCATTCATTGTTGATCTGCGGAGGCTCGATCTTGCGTGCTTCTTTCTTCTTCGAGTGTAAAGAAGTAGATGTTGCTTCCTCGCATCTAGTCTCATGTCTAGCCTCTATTCTAGTAGGAGTATCAACAAGTGCACTAGTCTCATCTCTAGCCTCTATGCTAGCTAAAAGTGCTAGAACATCTACTAAATTGCATTCTATCAATATATCGATGTACTCTTCTTCCCAATACCAAAACTTGCATCCATTCTACTCCCTCCGTTCCATAATACATGCCTTATATTTGTCAAAATATAGATGTATCTAGACATGTTTTAGTATATAGGTACATCCATTTTTGGACAAATGGAAGTCAAGTATTTTGGAACGGAGGGAGTACACAATAAAATATTTAAGTTAGCACAACTAGTCTAATCCGAGAGCAAAACCGAAGATTTGGTCGGGTTCTTCCTCCTTTTGCCAACACGTGGGACATCCAGCATCCAGGTCGTGTCATGCAAGAAAATAGAGTGGTAGTTGAAGCCACGTGATTTGCATCTTGGGTTAAACTGTAAATAGAATCTTACTACTCTTGAGTAACTCCAAAAGCAGTCACTGAAGATCTTTATTGGATTTGTTTTTCATCACCAGCACGCCGAGGTGAAAGATGTGCAGGTTCAGTGGGTCCTCTTGCGTTTTCACTAACATGTGGGACCGCACGTGAGCAAACAGACGATGGGCTCCGCATGTCCGCTGGCTGGCTGAGAAGAGAGATAGAGGAGGGCTGAGCACGGACTCCAGGAAATTTGTTCTACGTACCTCGATATAGGCTCGATATAGTGGGGTGGCATGGGCCATAACTAGCATTCATGTCTAGCAGTACGACACACGCCACCCACACGAGTCCCATCCGACACCAATTTTCTTGGAGCCCGTGCTACAACCATCTCTTCTCCCTCCTGTTTTCTCAGCCATCACACGGTGGGCGGGGTGGGGGTTTGCTGATAGTAGGTTTGCTCAACTGCGGGCCCACTTGTAAGTGAAAATGCAACACCGCACGCATTCCCCCTTGAGCGGCGTGCCGGACCAATCGTGTGGGGGTGTGACGCGAACACGGCAGGCTTTTCCTTTTGAACTCGTAACTCGTAAAATTTGTTCTGCTCCATGGCGCGACCGATAGATAGAAAATAACGATTTTTCCTAGAGTAATGCGAAGTTTGGTTCTGGCGGCATTCATGCATGGAGTACGTACGAAAATTATGAAGTTGATGCGAAAGGTAAGATAATTACTAGTAGTACCATATACTAATACATGGATTTGACGGAAAGATAAAAATACATACGGATCCACCAACGACATCCTCACGCCCTAGTGCGCCGGGTCACCAACCGACGTGTGAGGAGTAGCGGCGTTGGCGGCGAGCTCAACGTGCTTCTGAACAATGCCGTCCAAGGTTGCCCTACGGTCCAAGAAGGCCAGCGTCCTATTGTCCTCCTCTTGCATGTAGTAGTTCTTGTGGACGATTTGCGCGTAGACGTGGGTGATTATGTCGATGGTGTATTGATGCGCCAGGCGCTGCGCGGCGAGCGTGACCTCGAGGTGGAAATTCTCCGGCACGACGGCGGGCAGTCGCAGGTCCACCAGTGTGTCGAAGAGGTTGTCACCATAGTGGCGTTGAGGGTAGCGGGCATCACAGAGCCTGGGCGCGTCGGCTGGAGGCGTACGTCAAAGTCGTCTGCGAGCTTCTTGATGATGGTGAACTTGTCGAGGAAACGGACGAGGACCTCGTCGAACAAGGAGACGAAGCTGTCGTCCAAGCGGCCCCTCGCCCTGGCGGCCTCAAGCAATACCTGGAGACGTTCCTCGATGCTGGGCCGCAGTCCGGCGTCATGGACCATCTGGCATAGCCGGCTGATGCTCGCGCTCATCGCCTCCATGGGTCTAGCTTAGCTTCTAGTCAACTGATCTTGCGATTCGAGTGATCACTCTTGCCCTTGGTTAGCGTGCGTAGGTGCGTAGGATTTTGTACTACTCCTCGGCCCTCTACTGCACCTGCCTTTGGTTGTATGATAGGTGGGACAGCCACCCCTTGAGCCCACGTGTCATTCACCCAAATGCACTTGCAGTAAGTTAATGAAGCTGCGTCCCCCTCCATGCCGGTGCAGTATAGTCATCTCACCGGACCTCTAGTTGGGGCCAAATGAGAGAAGTTTGGTGTTTACTGGTTTATTGGTCCCCTTTGCATTTTGCGCCAAGTTTTGACCTTTGATTTAACTAATAAAATGTTAATGCATGTAAACAAAAATGTTGTGTAAGTCACCTTACGAAAACCAAATAATCCCAAAACACTTAGGCACGGTACATTAACTCCCTCCTCGTTTCTTATTTCGTGACATATCAACCAATGAGATATGTGGGCCATGCATGCTTTCAATGACTTGAGACTACCAAACATGACATGTAGTGTTTAGTTCATTGCATGTAATCCTATTAATTAGCAAAAAAAGACATTAAGTTCTCTCGCCGATAGGAATAAAACAATACACCATGTATTTATTTACAGAGGGAGTAGTACACTTTTTGTGACATGCATTACTAGATATTGCTAGTCAAATACTAAAATCCAGATGGACGTGGTAGTACTCCTAAATCCAGACGGTGGTGCTACTAGTACTAGTAGTGGTACTACCAATGTAGTAGGAGTACTAGCACTGTACTACCCGTTGGTCAAATTATTACGTGCTACTCCTCAAAGTGAAGTGACAAGACCCTGCGCCGGAGATGACACCTGAGTATAGGAGCCGTGTTCAGCATACCATAGTCAGCCTCACCGTCTGCAGTCACTATCATCATGGCTGTAGAGCTAGCCTACTTACAACTAGCCTTGCTCGACATAATTTCCCGTGCGTAGATGCCCGTGCATTGCACGGAACACCAAGATTGGGGGTGGACGGCGCCGGCAGTAGCCATCGCACCAGATTTTTCCACGGCCTTCTAGATGTGGTGGGGAGGTGATAAGGCTGATTGTGAGAGACAAGGATTTGTTTGTAAATAGGGAACAAGTGTGGGCATCTTTTTGCAAAAATGGAGAAGTTTGGTTTGTATGCGTCAGATCTAGATCCGACGGCAATTGGTGAAAGATGGGAGGCACAACATCATCACCAACTCAGGACCTGTTTGATTTGCAGGATTTTGAAAGCGCAGGAATAGGACACGGCAATATTACAAGTTTCAAACTGATATTACAAATGTTAGGAGTAATGTTGCACCTACGAAGAGGGAATTACTAGGAAGTTTACGTAAGAACTTTCGTTACTTTAGGTGGATGCAGCATTATCGTACAAACTAAAATCCACCGCCCTGACAAGTCACTAATGGGCAAATAAGTTTTCGAGTCTCTGGCCACTTGATGTTTCAAAAACAAATTCAGCTTCTGCGGAGACTTTGTCATTTAGGCTTAGACGCTTGCGGTGATCACCACGCCATTCATTGTTGCGCCAGAGAACGCCAAACCTCATTACCTTGAGCACACTTGCCTCTAGAACAAAGAACCTGGCCAATTTAATCTCAGATGTGCTGCCTCGGTAGTCGATCAAATCAATTTCTATAAGATGGAGATCAAGGCATTCGATGAGATTGTTATAGTGCAACACATTTTTCACTTTTGGGTCTTTTTTTATCTGCAAAAGAAGAGAACATATTAGAGCAGCTGGCTGTATAAGATTGCCGTGTCATCAAGAGGTACCAATATCATTCTCTCATACGATAGGGTTGGCTGGCTAGTGATATTTTTTCACTCTCTCTCTCTCTCCCTCTTTATGTTTCCTCTCATTTAACTAGGAGCACGTGAAGAGCTTGGGCATTTGTTGCCTTCCACTATGTGGCCGATGCCATATTTCGCAAAAGTATGCCACATAATACGCATCGATGTCAAATCAAAAGATTTTGGCACCGCTCTCGCAATGTGAGAGATTTGGCACCGCTGTGCACATAGACCCACATGTATAAACAAATCAATCAAACCAACTACACCAGCCTCTCACTCTCCCAAACAAGTGTTTTTTTATTGCCTCAGTCCTCTCTCTCTCTCTCTCCCACTCAGTGTTTTTTGATTCTGTGAGTTAATTTGGCACCGGAGCAAAGTAGGTGATCCAGATTGGGGAACCAGGTGAGCAATGGAGGGGCATCGATGCCAAATGCATCACAAGTGAATTTGGCACGTGTTTTGGCCTACGGATGTATCTAGTTACATTTTAGTGTTAGATACATTCGTATCTAAACAAATGTAAGACAAGAATTTTGGGATGGAGGGAATACTACCTCGTATTTAGTATAAAATTTTGACCATAGATTTACCTAAGAAAATGCCAATGCATGTCACTAAAAATTACACCGTTTGAAATTATGTTCAAATACGAATCCAACGATATAGTTCTTAGTGACATGCATTAACATTTTTTCAGTTAAATCTATGGTCAAATTTTTATACTACAAAATTGGAAGAGTAAACCAGGACGGAGGTAGTACTTGCTCTTAGGGTAACCATAGAGTTACTAGAGTAGTCTAAGTTACTTTCCACTATGACTAGCCTAGGCTACTATAGTAGTACAGCATAAAAACGATGTAGGTGATCACGTGAGAAAAAAATACTAAAAACATTTCTTTCGGTGCAGTGCGTAGATGCAGTTTTGAACACTACACTTGTCATCGTAATTTGGGAAAATTACAAAAAAAATTGAGCTATGTTGTGATTACCGTTTACTAATAGGAAAGAGGTTTCACCTCGATGAGTAGCTTCTCCGTGCACGGAAAGCATGTAAGGAATCCAACAACTTGGTCCAGATTGGGGCCAATAGATTTTAGTGCCAAGATCTTCACTGTGCGCATGGACTGGGTCAAGCTTGTGGGAATCATTTTCTGGAAGACGGTCGTAATACATCAAGAAGAAATTTAACAATGTGAATTTCAAGAAGACGGAGAAGAAGATGAGTGTTGTACTTGAACGACTACGGATCCAATAAAGAGTTCGGAGAATTTGGCAGACGAGTACACCAACGCTGTCAATTTCGGCGCGTCAATGACCCTGATTTTTGTTGGACCTTCTATATCCAATACAAGCAATCTCTCAAGGAAAGGCGCATTCTCAATTACCATAACGTGGAACAGCTGGAGTGATCTCTTCCCAATTGATGTCTTGTTGCGGGGCCAGCAAGACACATAAATCCATCAGAGATTTGTCGAGGCGATGTAGAGGCTAATGAATCCGTGGATCTGCTCAAGACGAAGGTACTCGAGCGCAGTACAGCTGCGGAGCAGGTGCTCCATAGCCTTCTTCGAGATGACAACGTCAAAGAGGTCAAGCTGCTTCAGTTGAGGGAGAAGAAGGGCGGGCGCGGCATTAATCTGGGGAAGATAGCAGGAGCTGAAGCTGGCGCGGCGCAGCGTTGGCATGAGGCGGAGCACGGACGGCGGCAGAGAGCGACATCGTCCAGCTTCAAAGCTGAGCTCCTCGAGCTGATCTAGGGCGGGGGATAAGAACCACTCGTCGAACTTGGGTTGGACCTTGCAGTTGGTACTGAACATGCGGATGTCAAGGCGTCTAGCTGGCCCAGAGTGCGATGAAAGGATCTTGGAGACTGCGGCCATGCGTTCGCAATCCCCGTCGCAGAGGCAGCTGTCGACGACGAGGTTGAGGGGGACGTGGCGCCAGAGGGGGCGCCACCGCCGAGAGAGCAGGGCCGTCCGCAACGCAGATTTGGTGGGGAGGAGGCCGATGATGACGAGCAACATGTCATCGGTGAGGCTGCTGATGAAGTCCAGGCTCGCCAGATGCGGTTTTGGCTCAAGCCGCCTCCGCTTGTTGGCTACCTCGCCGTCCATCTCAACCCGCGGCGATGCCGGTGTACACGTGTGCTGGTGTGTGTTGTGTGCTGGGTGTGCGCGAGTGCGTCCTTCTATGCATGCCGCCGCGCAATGGTGAATTGTGCACGAGTGCGTCCTTCACGTGCAAGAAGCGTGTCCTCAATGCACCCTCAATTCACTAGCATGTGGGGTGCTACCCCGAGTGGTTTCAACTTTGTTTACTTCACCGCATGTCAGATGGGCCTCTACTTTACTTATTTTCACCCACTGCCACATGGGCCAGCACACGAAGATACAGAACACGAGCTGACAAGGCAGCATGTGGACTGGTTGACCGGTCAACTAAACAATATACGGAGCTATGCGCTGACACAGTGAGCGTATAGTCCGTCAGTATAGAGAGTTCAAGTGAGAGGGGAGGCCCGTGAGAGATAGTAGAGAGAGAGAGAGAGAGAGAAAGAGCTACTCCCTCCGTTCGACAATGTAGTTCCAACATTTTTTTAAAGTCAAACTTTTGAAACTTTGACCAAGTTTATAAAGAAATTACTTATATGTACAATACCGGAGATAAATGATAGTATGAAGTAAGTACATGTTGTGATGAATCTAATGATCGTTCCATATGTAAATGTTTTTCTCCACATATACCTGGTCAAACTTTTATGAGGTTTGACTTTTCAAAACATCCATATGCTTATGGACGTGACAGAGTCCCTAACTAGAGAGAGAGAGAGAGAGAGAGAGAGAGAGATAGAAAGAGTGAGTGAAAAAAGTGTGTGTGCGTGTGTGAAAGAGACATGGACAACACACGACAAAAGTAGAGAAAAAGCATGCATGTCTTATGCAAACAAATCACATGCATCTTTGACAACGGAGGCAAGGTGAGGAGATAGTGTGTGGTTGTTTGGAACCGAGAGAGCAAGACCCCTAGCACGTGGCCAAGAGGGGTCTGACAAACAAGGGAGAGAGGTCGAGAGAGACGTACGGAGAATATGCAGACATGGGGAGGAGAGAGTGTATGTTTGTCATAGAGAGATCCCCTGGAGATCATGATGGGACTACATGGGTGGGAGATCGAGTGACAAGGTGTGTGCGCGATAGAAGATGCCGCGAGAGATATCGAGATAGACGTATGGATGGAAGGAGACAATAAGTGTGTTCCTGATGGCTAGTAAGAGATAATCATACTTAGGAGGGGGGAGTGCTTGCGCCTATGATGGAGTGACGGATTATGGTACTTAGGGGGGTGCGTGTCACATGGAGAGAGAACAAGGGCGGAGAGTGTTGGATGGGTCTATATGTATAGCGCGAGCGAGACATGTGTATGTGTGAACCAGGGAGATATAAGGTCAGTTTGCGTTGCGTCCTGAGCATCTTTTGCCTGGCCTGGGGTTAGGGCTGGATTTCATGCACGCTTGTTTGGTTACTACCCTGTAAAAAAGAAAGCCCGTCTGGCATAGATTCCCTTGCACTTTAATTAGCATGGCTGGACTCCAGACACTGCAAGTAGCCTGGCCCAGGCGACCGATTTCGAATGCTTGGCCATGCCTGGTCGTGCGGCCACGAGGCTAACAACAACCTGGATGGATATTAGCATTAAATAATTGCTGCATGGATTGATTGATGGGACGTTGATGCTTTTCCTGGCCCAGGCATGAACCAAACACTTCAGCACCACACAAGACTGGCCAGGCAGAAATATTTTACATCTCACGTCCACACCAGGTAGTACTGGCCATCAAGGCATGAGGGTCAGGTCATGAACCAAACTGACCAATAAAGTTTGAGAGAGATTGAGGATCCCCGATAAGGCTGAGTGGTGCGTCAGATAGCTGAGAGGGGGAAAGAGATATTCCATCCGCTCGATAATGCAGTGCATGCAAATTTTTTAGAAGTCAAATTTTGGAAACTTTGATCAGGTTTACGCAAATGTTATTTATATCTACAATACCAAAGATACATCATACAAAACTACATCTCATGGTGAATCTAATGGTATATGTTTGTCGTTCTAGATGTAATTGTTTTTCTCCACATACATGGTCAAACTTTGTGATGTTTGACTTTTCAATAAATCTATATGCTATGGACCAAGGAGAGTGCCTAAGTCGAGACATATCAAGTGCGTGTGAAGGAGAATGAGTAAGTGTGCAAAAAGAGTATTTGTGTGAAAGAGAAAGTGACAACAAACGATATATTAGAGAGAGAGTGTTTGTGTTTTTTCATTTCTTATGCGAACATATCACGCATGCATCTCCGAGATAGAAAAGTGAGGCGAGGAGATACACGAAGATAGCTAGTGTGTGATTGTTCGCAACGGAGAGAGACACCCCTGTAGCACATGTCCAATAGAGGTCTAGCCAACAAGGAACAAAGGTCGAGAGGGACACATGGAGGACATGGATGCATGGGGAGGGAGAGAGGGTGTGTTTGTGATAGAGAGATCCCCTCGAGATCGTGAGGGGACTATATGGGTGGGAGATCGAGGGAGGTGCGTGCGCGATATAAAGATGCCCCGAGAGAAATCGAGATAGACCATGCACATGTTTGTGATGGAGACTAAGATTAGCTAGTCATATACATATAGGGGGGACTGCGCGTGCCTACAATTGAGTGAGAGACCATCATACTTGGCTAGCTAGGCATGGGATTGTGTGTGTGTGTGTGCGTGTGAGAAGGAGAGAGAACGAGGGAGAGAGATAGAGTTTTAGATGGGCCTATCGAGTGCGAGTGAGATATGCATGTGTATGCGTGACCCAGGTGGATGGAGAGTTTGAGAGAGGGGGGGAGAGCTCCGAGACGACAGAGTGGTGCGTGAGAGAGTTACGGGCAACGAGCAAAGGAATTTGTGTGCGTACGATAGTGCACCCAAGATCTCTAGCTTGGACTAGCTAGAGTATCATACATAGTGTGCGAGAGAGACCTATAGATGGTGTATATATGCATGCGAACTAGAAAGACACCCCCCCACACACACACAAACACAAAAGAGAGAGAGATGGAGATAAAGGGAGAGGGACCAACAAGTTTTTTTGTGTCGGATGCGTGCGACAGAATTGAAGATTGTCGGAGAGAGAGAGAGAGAGAGAGAGAGCAGGAGTCCGGGAGAGGGGAGGGTCACGTTTTATGCATCAAAGACTGATATAAACCATGTTTCGATATAAACTTGCATTCAAATATTTAAATTGGAGAACATGTTATCTGCAATCCACACATGAACGGATATATGCGTATATCAAACAAGTTCATTAATTTGACTTTCAACATGTTCATGGAGTACTATAATACTGTACAACATGCGACTCGATTGAGGTGTTCAATTTTGGATTTAGTTCACTATTTTGACCTAGTGAACGATCTATTTCATTGAATCGAGATATTTCATTTTGGGTTTGATTCCCGTTTTTGAGTAGGTCAACTATTAGTCATATAGTAAATCGCTAGCAACGAGCATGTAAAAACACATTACTCCTGAGCATCATCTCTCCATCTAAAAAAGAAGTGGCAAGCTAATATTTCAAAATTTGATTCGAATCGACTTGGTAAGGTAGACGTGGATGCTCGTCCTCCCAAAATTTGAATGAACCGTTAAACATCCTCTGCCCGGTGGAATTCGCCCGAGCAAATAAACGGGAGACGCAAAATTACTGTCCTATGTGGGACACGCATCAATTGGCCCGTTGTACATCGAGGGTAGGTTCGTAACTTTATCCATGTGCGCCTTCACCTCGGCCAAAATGACATGTGCCGAATAATTCATAAACCATGGTCGGCAAAACACGCTCTCCTCGCCCGAAATAGCTCGAGCCCACTATTTCAAAACACGCTCTCCTTGCCCGAAATTGCTCGCGCCCACTATATTTCAAAACACGCCCTCCTCGCCCGAAATTGCTCCCTCCCACTATTTGGGGAGAAGCAAAGTTAGTCTACTATCCCCGACCCTCGGTACACAGACCCAAGCCGAGAAGCCTAAAGGCAGGGGTAGAACTGTAACTCCCCCTCACATTTCAGACAAATGCGTCTGTAAGACATGGTTCCACTCCCCTCCCAATCCCCCCTCCCCCACCCCCCCCCCATTCATACCTTGTGGGCACCAAATCACCTTCTCCCCGGGAAGCTCCCTTCTCCCGAGCCGCGAAACCTCAGCCCCTCCTCCATGGCGCCCCCACCGCACCAATTTCACAGCCGCCCTCCTCCCTAATGCCGGAGACGCTGTCCATTTGCCGTCGTGCACTAGGCCGTGTGCCTCTTACTCTGTGCTGCTGGAGCTGCCTCGACGACGGCCGCGTGAACCGTATCGGAGCCGATTCACCCCCGCAGTTGGTCATGGCGCCGGAGCGGCTCCAACTTCGGATCCGTCCAGAGTCCCGTCTCTGCTTCCCCGTAGCCGTTAACCGTCACGACATCGCTGTTTCCCTGCCGCCGGTCGCCACCGCAACCGCACCGGCCTCACCGACTCAGCAGCTGGACCTGCCTACTTCACCATGCCTCCAGATAGGTCGCATCCTCATCTAAAATCACTTTATTTAGGCGTCAATTGTCTAAATTTTTATTCTGGGCCAATCGATTCCCAATGGGAAGCAGCACCCCTCGAGGCGGCGGAGCTCCTAGGCTGCCGGTTGGCTGGTGTCTAACGTAAGGGTGCGGGGCTACAAGTTCGCCGCGGAAGCAGCGCTTAGATGGCTATCTTTTAGAGTTGTGTGGGTTGAAGGTACTGCCGCCGCCGGATCTGGAAGACGGGGAGTCTTTGTGGATTGGCCCGGGGGCGGCGCAACCACGGCAGTGCGGTGGGGTGGGGAGCGGGGTTTTGGCTGGGAAAACGGATGGCGGAGGCAGGCTGCTCTACCGTTGGTCGCTGGCTCTTCGGGGAAGATTCCGAACAGTGTCAGCCGTGAGGCACAAGACGGCCATCAAGCCATCCGGCGTAGATCGGACAGTACCAAAATAAAATAAAATCGTGTGACCCCAATTTAGTCTTCAGTCAACAGACGTGTGACCACTCTCGTACCTTGCTGTTGATCTCTTAGTGTATTTCTTCAGATCAAAGAGATATGTCGTTCTTAACATTATGCATTATCTGCATCTTCAGACACACCGTCTTCCGACTCACCGCAGCTGCTCCAACAAGGGAAGCATACACCAGAAGGGAGCTATAGTCCCCAGTCAATAGTTCCCTGCATCGAATGCACATGCCCGACATGGACAACCACAACAACTGTTGGGCCATCGACAAGTCAGCACATGATGCTCACTCCTATGGATGGCAGCCAGATAGGTTGTACCCTCATCTTACTTGTGTGCAACATTTATGGCTTTGTTATTCATCTAAGCATGGAAAATAGATCATCACATTTCACTGTATATTCATGCTGATCTCTTACGGGTCTTGTTCAGGAGTTAACGCAGTTCCATAGTTCAGCTAAGATACTTGTTCTTTAGGTAACGCTGTTCCATAGTTATCATCCATCAACCAATGCTATCCCACAGGCTGGTGATTATAGTATTATACCACTTCTAGTATTACCTATATTGTTCTTAAATACTTTTGTGTGCCATCTAGTTAATCTCGAGTACAAACGATACATATAATGTATCGTTCATCTATGTTCTCCCTTTAGTTTATGAGACCTGTTGCTGCTAGTTAAGCCCAGTCCTACTATTTATGTCATCTCCTGTAGGCACTCATTACATAAATCTAACTACTAGTTGTCTTCCATGCATGTCATATATAATTGCACACACTGATATATCCACAAGAACCTCACGAAGCAATGTAAAGGCCAATAAACTTTATGTCAATGATACCCAATATGATGGAACATGTAAAGGCAGTTCTTCAGAAGACTTGCAGAAAGATGATGAATCCTCTTCACCCCACAAGGTCCTTGCTCTAACTTGGCCTGTGATATGGGTACAACATGCATATAATGTCCTGGAGTGTATCTACTCTGTTGCAATGCCATGTTCTTAGCATGTTGATCATGCATGTAAATATGTCATGCCTTCCTGTTTTTCAGTACCTATTCCATTCATGATAACATGTTTTCAAATTCAAGTACTGTCATTCTACTCTATCGCAATGCCATCTGCTTAATTTGGACATCATGCTTCTGAATATCTTATACATTGTTATTCATCAGTATGTACTTCATCTGTCTACCATACCATGTTTTTTTCATTGAAGTGTTGTTCTAGTGCTCTGTTGCAATGCCATCTTAGTTTCCAAATCATACACGTGTATGTTGCCTTAGTTATTTCTGTACGTATTCCGCTAGCATACAATTTTACATTCAACTAGTGTTTTTTTTGTTGTGTTGTCCTGTCGTATCCCTAGCTCTTACACCATACTCCCAAACCGTCCGGATTACATGTTGCCGAAATGGATAAAAAAGGATGTATCTAGAACTGAAATACGCCTAGACCCATCCATTTTTTTCCGGATGGAGGGAATACATGTCAATATGTCATGCCTTTGTATTCTTCAGTACCTATTCCATCTCTCTGTTGTAGCATGTTTTATAATTAAAGCACCATTCTTCTATACAAGGCATGCAAGGGGAAGATGATTATGTTAGAATCTGAAGGGTTACAAACAAGGCCTTTGCAAAAGATCCAAACGCCAGGAGATAATAAACCAACTCCAGTTTTTATAGATACTTCTCCAGCACAGAGAAACCCAACTCCTACTGATAATAAGAAGATTCCAATGGCCAAAGAACTAGTCCGCTCCAGTCCAGCAAAAATATGTCAATTCCATTCTAAGAAGCGTGTGCGTATCCTTGCATCATGAAATTTTATAGCATGCTGATCATATTTTCTACATGTTTCTTACCCATCTCTCTTTTAGAAAATAAGCTTAATAGATAGAAGAATTTATGCACTAGTATCGTATGAGGAAAGATTCTTGCAGGAATTCTCTGTGCTCCAATGCAGATGTAAGTACCTGTTGTATAGCACTATATTTTTTACATCAGCATGTATTTTGTTAATCGGCGTGAATCCAACCTTTATCTGGTCTAAATTTAGTTGTAGCAAAATGTATGATTAAAGGCCACAATGTTGATTTTTGTAAGGAAAACTGCCTGGTAGTTTTGCATCCTGAGCTGCATGAGTGTACTATCTCATATCAGTGGGTTTGAATACTTTGGTTCTGCAGTGGGTTTTCAGTGTTTTTTTACTGTGTTGTCCTGTCGTATCCCTAGCTCTTACATCATACTCCCTCCGTCCGGATTACATGTCGTAGAAATGGATAAAACTGGATGTATCTAGAACTGAAATACGCCTAGACCCATCCATTTATTTCCGGATGGAGGGAATACATGTCAATATGTCATGCCTTTCTATTCTTCAGTACCTATTCCATCTATGCTGTAGCATGTTTTATAACTGAATCACCATTCTTCTATATAAGGCATGCAAGGGGAAGACGGCTATATTAGAATCTGAAGGGTTACAAACTAGGTCTTTGTAAAAGATCCAAACACGAGGAGATAATAAACCAACTCCATTTTTCATAGATACTGCTCCAGCACAGAGAAACCCAACTCCCACTAATAATAAGCAGATTCCAGTGGCCAAAGAACTAGTCTGCTCCAGTCCAGCAAAAGAATGTCAACTCCATTCTAAGAAGCGTGTGCGTATCCTTGCATCATGAAATTTTATAGCATTCTGATCATATTTTCTACATGTTTCTTACCCATCTCTCTTTTAGAAAATAAGGTTAAACGATAGAAGACTTCCTCCATTGGGATCGTATTCGAGGAAAATATCTTGCGGGAATTCTCTGTGCTCCAATGCTGATGTAATTACCTATTGTATATCACTATATTTTTACATCAGCATGTATTTTTTTAATCGGCGTGAATTAACCTTTATCTGATCTAAAATTAGTTGTAGCAAAATGTTAAAGGCGCCAATGTTGATTTTTGTAAGGAAAACTTCCTGGTAGTTTTGCATACTGAGCTGCATGAGTGTACAATCTCATATATCGCACATTACTGAATTATAGTGCTTCTCTGGTTGCCCATTCATTCATTGTGTCAATGTTGCTTTCGTATTACCTTACCTGGCTGATGATAGATGTGCCATATTGTGTTAATTTGGTGTAGGCTAGTTGCCCAAATGTTCGTTGTGTCAATGTTGCTTTCCTATTATCTGACTTGGCCAATGATAGCAATGCTAGTGTGTTAATTTGTGCAGGCTGCTGAAGATAAGAAGACAAACTCTGAAAACAGCAAGGCAACCCCATTGTTTCTTTCCAGTAAATCTAGGCCAGGTAATATGGCAATAACTCATGATTAATCTGTTTGGTTCCCGTCCTAATTTATGTTATGATGCAGTGGTCGAGACACTCTGCACTATCAATAATACAAGCCTGCCAAAATCGCCATCTGAATCTGTTCAGTATCCTCTGTTTCGAATGCAATGGAATAAATGTATGTTTGTGAACCAATTAATGGCTGAAGCAATGATGGAAATGGTGGATGAATCAGAGGTGCAGAGTCGTGCGACACAACAACTGATCAATGTTTTCAGAGACAGTGTAGCAAAGCAGCAAGAACTTGCCCACATGCTTATGGGCGTCATTTGTGCTGAGGTTGCAGATTGTGATATTGTAGATGGTTAGGTTCTGCTCATTTATTTGCACTGGCATCAATCTTTAATTGCCCAGTGGATGTAATTTCCTGTAATATATGCTGGATGTGCAACGTTATTCCCTGTATGTCATACCTTTGCTTGATCGGTTTTGGTCCTGTGCATAATTGCTCGTTGTCATGGGCTCAAATTATCTAATTTAGCCTAAAGACATGTACGAACTTTAGTGGGCCCATTAAGTTATTGGGTTGTTCCTTGGTCGAAAGTTAATGGTCGGCCCTCATACCTCCCGGGTCGTTAACAGGCTGGCATCGAAGCGGGCAACAGGTGGGCCCAATTTATTTCACGGGCCGTTAACAAGTCGTTACTTAGTTTGGGCTACATATGGCCCAACTATACTATAGGCCTTTAGCAGGCCGAAAGAGACAGCGGGCTTGTACTGGACCATGAAGAGCATGGGCCGCTAAGAGGCCGAAAGTCAGGTCGTATTGTAAATGGCCCAACTGTGTTGTGGGCCTTTAGCAGGCCGAAAGAGAAACCGGGATGGTATTGGACCTTGAAGGGCATGGGCCGTTAAAAGGCCAAAACTAAGGTCCGACTACAAATGGCCCAACTCATTTATGGTCCGTTAACAGGCCGAAAGGCATACAGGGCCAGGAATTGGCCGAACACTTAAATGGGTCGCCAAAAGGCCAAAACTCAGGTCCAACTACAAATGGCCCATCAGATTTATGGGTCGTCAACAGGCTGAAAGTGACACCACGCCGGAAATTGGCCCAACACTTAAATGGGCCGCTAAAAGGCCGAAACTCAGGTCCAACTACAAATGGCCCAACAGATTTATGGGCCGTAAACAGGCTAAAAGACACACCGGGCCGGAAATTAGCCCAACATTTAAATGGGTCGCTGAAAGGCCGAAAGATGTACATCCTAAAAGTTGGCCCATCCATTGAATGGGTCGTTAACAGGCCGAAATATCATCGGGCCGATATTGAGCCCAAATATATAGTGGGTTGTTAACGGGCTCGAACTGACGATGGGATGCAATGGTGTCAAATCTTTAACGGGCCATTGACGGGCCGAATTGGCACATCTCGTATGGGCCGTGGTCTTAAATGGACCTGACACAAGTAGGCCTTATATGGGCCGGCCTGCTAATTTTTACTGGGCTGGCCTTTTTCGTCGGAATGGGCCACTGTTGGGCCGTGCCACGTGTCGATCTATCATAGGCACCTCATGTCCAATGAGTGGATGACATCTGTCCCAACGGTGAGCCGACACGTGTTTCCTCCAGCCAATGATGATTTTACACGTGGAAAATCCCCATTGGTCGGGGCTGTTAATGGGTTATTGGATCCAAAATCAGACCCGATAGCTTAACGGCATTCCGTTACGGTGGATGCCACGTGTCGGTCACCCTTGACGAAAGCACTTCTGTGACGCCGATTTATCGTCATGGAAGTGGATACTTCCGTGATGATAATTTTGGTAATGTCATGGAACACTTCTACGACAGCACAGGTATGACTATCTTGATTCTGTCATAAAATCGTCATGGTTGTACATGCATGACAGAAAATGCGACCTACTGTGACAAACACGTATCATCACGAAAGTGTTTTTTTGTAGTGACTGCTCAGTTGGTAAAGCACAAAGCTCTTAACCTTGTGGACGTGGGTTCAAGCCCCATGATGGGAGTTACATCATATGATGTTATTTTCAATGAAATATATATAAAGCCGCAGCTCAGTATTATCTTACTGAGCCAACCCTTGGGGGCTACACGTTGCAGTTCAAGTCTACATGATCATATTTATAAAGTCCCTGCTCATTATTGCATAATGACCCGACCCTTGGGGGATACACTATTTGAAGTTTTTATGAGCATAAGGCAATTATAATTCCCAGGCTGCTGCAAGCATGACAACCCGGCACTTGGGGGCTACATATGTGGAATATTCAGTGTTGACTAATGACTAAGATGATTAACTTGGATTTCTTCAAGGTTATAACATTTATATTAAAGCAAGTCTTAAGTGGTACTACGCTCCCTTCTTAAGACTTGGGGGCTACAGGTGATATGCAAATAAAGGGGGAACATTTTAAAGTTCTCAGTTTTGAACAAACCAGGAAGATCAATTGTGTGACCCGGCGTTGGTAATAATCATGAACCGGTGACTATAACAGTCATGACCCGGAATTATCAGTTTTTATAACCAGACAATGGTGTTAATCATAAACCGGCAAGTTCTACATCTTCAAGCCGGCTAGATATCAGTTGAATATTTCAAAGACTAATATTTTTGTCAAAGTCAGAGCATTGAAGGCCGACTCAAATGGATTTTTGATTTACAATATTTCTTATGCAAGAAAGTTGATTATGAAGCTGGTCTGTTGACCCGGACTTTTTATAAGAAGGAAAGGACTAGGACTTAAGGATGTTCAGGTGCCGGTTTACAAGAATTTTTAACCCGGAGCACAACCCGTCAATTTTGTTCTTGTTTTTGTTTTACATGATCAGTTTAACATGGATAAATCCAAATTAAACTGGGGCTTATTGTCGGGGATATACCCCGCGGTATGAACCGGCTAGAAATATGACCCGGCCGGGCTTGGCGGTTTACTTGAGACCCGGTTAACACTTGGCGATTCACTAGGGACCTGCCCTGACCAGATGATTTACAAGCAACCTGCCCGAATGATATGATTCACTGGTAACCCAGCGGGTAGTGTGTGGATGACAAGGCCCAAGGCCCAGAAGGCCGGTTTATGTTAATGGTGGGCCGGTTTAAGAGGAAAGGCGTGAGGAATATTTACCTTACAAGGAGTTAAGACCCGGACTTGTATCCGGTTTGTATTATAAGGTAGACTAGTCCTAATCCAAATAGGACTCCACATGTAACCCGCCCCTCTAACTTATATAAGGAGGGGCAGGGCTCCCCAAAGAGGGATGAGCAAGAAGAAACAATTTCTAGGGCTAGACACAAAGAGCCGGTTTACCGGCGACTCTCTCATGATGATAATGAGACCTAGCCCCAAACCGCATGTAGGGTTGTTACTGGATGATGTTTCCTGGGGCCCGAAGCTGTCTAAATCCTTGTCTTGTGTTGCGTCTCTCGATTCCGCTCAACCCCTCTCAAGCTACCACATAGATGTGTTGGCCTCACGACTAAGTCCCCACACTAGGACATCTGCCATGACAAAACCACGACAGACGTGGCCCTCCGACAAGTTGTCGAAGAACCGCTGCACATCCTCCGCTTTTGGCTCGGCCTAGGTTGGATCCAGGCCGTGAGCATTGAAGATGGGCATCATGGCAATAATCTTGGTCTGGCGAGAGATATTGCTCATCGGGTGCACCCCTGCCGGCAACCTGAATGGGTGGCCTTTCTTGTCGGCCTTTGCGGCCTTGCCGACCCACTCAGTGTTGTTGTCCTCGTCCGTCTTGAGCTGGAAGAGCCTCTGGCAGACGGATGCATGCTGCATCATGGTGAAATTGTTCTTTAAGCCGCATCGGAGCCCCATGACATCCACTGCGTTCCTGAAATCCCAGGCTGGCCTCCCTTTCTGGTGCAAGGGAGCGATGCAGCGACGAATGAAATCGGCCTTGACCATCTCCAGTACAATGCTAGCAGAGACGAGGCGGAGGATCCTGGTGGTGGCGACCGTGAGCTTCGCGTCGTTGGGGTCGGAGTCGCTCCAATCGTCATCGCGGACTGGCGGGCTTGATGAACCTCGCAGAAGTGTTGTGGGTCTTCCTCCTTGATCCAGCACCACCGGCCCCGCCATTCATCCCACCGCTCCTTCGGGAAGCCCTCTGGGTATGCACCCTTGCATAGAGGCCTCGGGATCCAAGCGACGGAGCCAGAGATGGTGTCCCCTTGTTGAATCTAAGGGAAGAAATAATGGCAGAAAAGCGTCGTGCTAGGGTAGAATCCGGCAAAGCCCTTGTAGAGATGGGTGAATAGGGCCATGCACGCCACCGCATTTGGCGTGAAGTCCAGGAGGTGGAAGCCATAGGTGTGCATGATGTCATTGAAGAAATCAGAGAAAAGGGGGCAGAGGCCGCAGGAAAAGTAATCGACGAAGAAGGGGTAAACCTTTGGGCCGGCCTTGGCAAAGAGGGCGGGGATGACCTTGGTGGCGGGATGCCCCGTCGTCTCCTTCCCCCATAAGCACAGGAACTGATCCTTGGGCGTGAGCATATCAATCATCAGAGAGAAGAGGGCGTGCTCCTTCCGCATCTTCACCAGCTCACTCTCCGGCAACTCCTTCCCCGCGGCGGCCTTGGCCGCTTTCTTGCCCTTGCTGGCCTTGGGCGCCACGGCAGCTATGGGGGAGGAAAGGGATTGTGAGGCGATGGAGGCGCGGCGGTGGTGAGAGGAGGCGCAAAGCTCTGGTTCAGATTTGGGGGAGAAGAGGGGAACAACGGTTCCGAGAATGGGGAAACAGAGGAGGTACATGAGCAGTGCCCTCGCGATTGGGAACAGCGGTTCCGAGATTGGGGAAACAGAGGAGGTAAATGAGGAGTGCCCTCGCGGTTTTTCCTTTTTATGGGGAAGGCGCGAGCCAGCTCTTTACCATTTATTACGAGATGACGCATGCATGCCATGCACCATCCCACGCACGACCCCCACATCACGCACTCGACGCGAGTTGTGGGGGGACACAACTGCCAGAGAGATGGTGGCAGTTCGCCTCTGCCACGCCCTCCCGCGCATTGCTTTGGGCCTGGCCCAACTATGCCCTGAGCTTATGTGTGGCCCAGGCTCGGGGGCTCCTCTCGGTGTACAAAAGTATGGGTGCTTCTGTACCCCTTACTAGTGCACGGGCGGTCGCAGCCACCCCCGCAGCAAGGCTTGGCGAGGTAGAGGAAGCAAGCAGAAGACAAGAACAAAGAACATCAAGATAGATACTTGGAGTAGCAAGAAGCAAGAGGCAAGCAAGGCCACGCCCGGCAACAAGACTTGCCGAGGCGACCTGCACGCCTTGCCCGGGCAGTTTGCAAAGAGACCAGCAAGGCCACAACCCTTGGGATTGAGAGCTCTGACACCATCGACAATGTTCAAGATCTAGGCTTGGAGAGCACATGCCTGGTAGCGTGCGGATCCTCATGAAGATCGAAAATCCACGAGTCCACGTGGGGCCAAGTGATAAAGACCCCCGACAAGACCCTTGCCGGGGACGGCTCCAAGTCCCCCGCCAAGCCTTGCCGGGGACGTTCGCTGGGCCGCGGCCAAGCCCGTGCTCGGTAGGGTTCTACCACCTCACCACCACTCCAACACGACGATAAGCTTGCCAGCTAAGCAGGTGCCTGCGTGGCGGCATGCAGATCTTTGTGGAAGCCTAAAACTTTGCCAACACAGTAGCTGGTTCGCCAGTGTGGCGTTGCATGCCTCATCGACCCAGACGCGTGGCAAGACGAGGGGAAGCGGTGAGGAGATTCATACTTTTGGACAAGGCACGCATCGCAGGTAGTTCAAAAGCTCAAGAACACTCATAAACCAGATAAAGCAGGTGTAGGATCGAAAGTATGTCTAGAGGGGGGTGATTAGACTACTTGACTTAATAAAAATCTAGCCTTTTCCCAATTTTAGTTCTTGGCAGATTTTAGCAACTTAGCACAAGTCAAGCAATATCAATACAATTCAAGCAAGCATGCAAAGAGTATATGAGCAGCGGAAAGTAAAGCATGCAACTTGCAAGAAGGTAAATGGGAGGAGTTTGGAGGGAGCAAACGCAATGTTGACACGGAGATTTTTGGCGTGGTTCCGATAGGTGGTGCTATCATACATCCACGTTGATGGAGACTTCAACCCACAAAGGGTAACGGTTGTGCGAGTCCACGGAGGGCTCCACCCCCGAAGGGTCCACGAAGAAGCAACCTTGTGTATCCCACCATGGCCATCGCCCATGAAGGACTTGCCTCACTAGGGTAGATCTTCACGAAGTAGGCGATCTCCTTGCCCTTACAAACTCCTTGGTTCAACTCCACAATCTTGTCGGAGGCTCCCAAGTGACACCAAACCAATCTAGGAGACACCACTCTCCAAAAGGTAATATATGGTGTGTTGTTGATGAACTCCTTGCTCTTGTGCTTCAAATGATAGTCTCCCCAACACTCAACTCTCTCTCATAGGATTGGATTTGGTGGAAACAAGATTTGAGTGGAAAGCAACTTGGGGAAAGCCAGAGATCAAGATTCATATGGTTGGATTGGAATATCTTGGCCTCAACACATGAGTAGGTGGTTCTCTCTTAGAAAATGAATGCGGGAAGTGTAGGCATGTTCTGATGGCTTCCCTCACGAATGAGGAGAGGGTGGAGGGGTATATATAGCCTACACACAAAATCTAACAGTTACACACAATGTACCAAACTCGGTGGGACCGAATCAGAAAACTCGGTCAGACCGATTTAGTTCAGAATGTCACCATTAGGCATTTCGGTGGGACTGACATGTCAATTTAGTGGGACCTATTTTGTTAGGGTTAGGGCATAATGTAATCTCGGTGAGACTGATTACACAAACTCAGTGGGACCGACTTTGGTAATAAGCTAACCAGAGAGTTGGTCAGGCAAACTCGGTGGGACCGATTCACTCATTTCGATGGGACTGAAATGTTACAAAAGGGAAATAGGGAGTTTGCATTGCGAACTCGGTGGGACCGATCGCTCATCTCGGTTGGACTAAAACATTATGAAGGGAAACAGAGAGTTTGCAATCCCATCTCGGTGAGACCGAGATCCCTATTGGTGGAACCGAAGTGTCTAGGGTTTCTGGCAGTCACTACAAAAAAATACACTTCCGTGATGATACATGTTTGTCACAGTAGGTCGTGTTTTCTATCATGCATGCACATCCATGACAATTAAGTGTCCACTTCCATGACGATAAATCGCGCGTCATAGAAGTGCTTTCGTCAAGGGTGACCGACACGTGGCATCCACAATAACGGGACGCCATTAACTGCCGTTAACCTATCGGGTCCGGTTTTTGGATCCGATAACCCGCTAACAGCCACGACCAATGCCGAATTTCCACGTGTAAAATTCTCATTGGCTGATGGATCCACGCATCAGCTCCGCGTTGGCACAGGTGTCACTCATCGAACGGCCGAGATGGGCCTATGATATGTTGACATGTGGACCGGCCCAAAAGTGGCCCATAAAGTTTAAATGGGTCGGCCCAACCGAAGGCCCATAAGATTTAGCAGACCATAATGGGCCGGCCCAGCTAAAGGCCCACAAGATTTTGCAGACCATAATGGGCCGGCCCAGCTAAAGGCCCACAAAATTTAGCGGACCATAATGGAGCCCAGCTAAAGGCCCACACGATTTTGCAGACCATAACGGGCCGGCCCAGCTAAAGGCCCACAAGATTTTGTGGACCACAATGGGCCGGCCCAGCTAAAGGCCCACAAGATTCTGTAGACCATAATGGACAGGCCCAGCTAAAGGCCCAACATTCTCTGTCAAATCGGCCCATCAACCGCCTGTCCTAAACTTGTCATCAACACGGCCCATGGTCACTTCTGGCCCATTAACAGTCCGCTAAGTAATTGGGCCGAATTACAGCCCGGTGTATTTCCGGCCTGTTAAAGGTCCTGCTTCATTTGGGGCCATTTACAGGCCATCAAAACTTTCAGCCCATAAACGACCGTGAAGGATTTGGGTCATATTTGGCCATGTCCGACATTCGGCCTGTTAGAGGCCCACTATAGATTTGGGCCACTTTCGGCATGTTGTCATTTTTGGCCTGTTAACGCCGGACGAAAACCATGGGCCATATGTGGCCCAACATCATATCACGCCCATTAACGGTCCATATAAAAATGACGATAAACTAGCCCGACCGAAGTTCCGGCTTGTTAAAGGCCCGTGTATTAGGTCGGCGCATTTACGGCCCGTCCGAATTTCGGCCTGTCAAAGATCTGCATCATAAATGGGCCACCATTTCGGCCTACTAAGACAAGTGGGTTATTTGGCACAATCAGGGCCCAATCTCACTTTCGGTCTATTAAAGGCCCATGTTTTTTATGGGCTCGAGATATTTACACCTGTAAACGGCCTATTTTTACTGAGGGCCCAAATTATGTTTAAGCCTGTTAAAGGCCCACTATGGGCACATGCCTACCAGAAAAATATGAAAGCTTATGCCGATTTAGGCCTAGATATTTTTAGTGGGCTACATGCCAATTTCGGCCCGTAGATGTTTTTAGCCCAATTGGAATGAGCCCGACGAATGTTGGCATGTTGGGCTCCTACGAAGCTTTCGGCCGAATACATTACTGAGATAAACCTACACTATACAAAAATAGCGTCGTAATTACTGCAGCCTGTGGCAGCATCATAAATGTTGTATCACAACAAAATAAATTCCAACCATACAACAAAAGGCCTGTTGGCATAAAGTTTACAGTCCTTCCAGATAAAAGCACCATCAGATGTATAGAAGCACAGATCATTTGACCTGAGTGCTAATGTTTCATGCTGTAGAATCTGATGGAGTAGCACGATCTTCACCTTTTTCCGCCATTGCTCTTGAACAACAAAGCGAATGTCTGATAGTCTGGTTTCAAAACCATTCATATCTTGACGACCTTTGTCAACCACTATTCTTGTTTCCGAAACGACGTCCGTTAGGGATTGGACTTGTGTCTGGAGCACAGATATATCACTCTGTCTAGCAGGAAGATTTTCTTCAGTAGGCGATTTGGACAAGGTTACCTTGACAACCAACCCAGAATTACGCAGAAGGTGCTTTTTGCACTGTTAGTGGAGAGATACTGACACACTGCAGCAAGAGGTGACATTGTGCCTGTGGTAGCCTCGTCACCTTCACGTGGTTGTGGTTGTTCAATCATTTGTTCCATAGCTTCCTGAAAGTTTGAACTTTTAGATTAGTGTACCAGATAAGTTACTAATGAGACAAAAACAAACAAAGTAGGTTAAACATTTATACATAACTTATTTTTGTGAACTACTGTAATACATTAGCATGTATTGTAGTGCCAACTACATAATAAAATCACTTTCGGAACATATGTCCATGTAGCATGCCTAATGTACTCTCTATTTCCTCACATTCGTTGACATCTAAGGATAAAGAGACATGGTTTAAAGTAGGATGAACATAGTATGACATCATTCATATCATGGGCAAACAGATATAAAACAAACAGGCTATTTTACCATTGTGTGCGCACGTTAACATAACAACTAGATTACAGATCAAGACCAAAAGAATGTCCTTCATCTCTTTTAAAACATGTAAGGTGAAATGATACGTTAAGACAACTGTGTATAAAAGTGAACAGGGTAACCGACATTGGCTACAAACCAAGTAGTCAAATGAACACATCATAGTACCAATCAGTTCAAGGCGGGAGGAGTAAGGACTTACAACAGCGGCTTGAACTGGTGTGCTCATGCCCTTCATCTTGCTGGTGTGGCGATCCTTAAAGATTTGCACTGCATTCCTATGTATTTGGAACAAGTCAATATAGATACGATAATATGGCACAAAAAAAAGAAGGAAGTAGCAGCTATTTACAAGAGCCTTGCAGTGTGCAATATAGCTAAGAGATCCTGTTGTCTGTTGGAATTTCACTTTAGAACGGTTGGTTTTGTTCTTCAAACAGTTAGCCTAGAAGAAGATACACTTGTAAGGCACATACATAAATACAAGTTCAATATGTGGTCTGATCAAATATATATAGCCTACCTGATACTTTGGATCAGACTGGTGTTTAATGAGGGTTGTCCAGTCTTCATCTGTAATATATTCCACTGGAGATGTTTGGGCGATTTCATTGTTAGCCTTTCCTTCAAAGTGAGATTTCTAAGGTGGTACCGATATTGTCGCAGAGCAGACTGAAAAATATGAGTGCATGCTT
The DNA here is from genome assembly GCA_963921465.1 of Triticum timopheevii. Lineage (NCBI taxonomy): Eukaryota > Viridiplantae > Streptophyta > Magnoliopsida > Poales > Poaceae > Triticum > Triticum timopheevii. Next base: position 408,079,459 of record OY997272.1, on the reverse strand, counting down.
GTTTAGTTGCATCATCTTTTGGATCCAACTTGAACCTCATCTGTTGAAAAAAGAATGTGAGTCTTATTAGGAGGAAGCTAGAAAGTATGGGACAGAGCAAGACAATATTACTAATTGCGATGAATAACATTACTTACGGATAAATGGTCAAGGAAGGTGTTAAACTGGGTATTGTGTTTCTCATTCATGTACTGGATCCACGTTGGGAGGATATGTGCATGACACCTAATGGCAACGGTTGCCTCTGATACTAACTTGGATGACTCTGTAGCATCACGTGGCCTTTTGAAACCTGCCTCAAAATGGATCTCCATTCTTCCTCCTTTAGATTTTGTTAATCTGTCAAGCATTATCCCTGATGTCTGTTTCCGCTTGCATCGTGGTGCTAGTTCAACAAAGTGTTAGTGTACATCAAACTGTGAGAGTACATATAAAGAAGCATGCAATTGCAACTTGACTCGGTCAGGTACCGTTTTGGTGTTGATGCTCATGAGGTTCATATGATCTTGCCAAGTCCTATTGTGTCAGCAGTGCTTCGGAAGTAGTGTTAGGTGTGAAGGCAGCTTGGGAACTGGCCAGTTCCGGAGCAAACAAACGAGTAACTCGTTGGGATGTTGGTACAGTTGAAGCGGATGTTGCAGCCGGTGGAGCAGGTGATACTGTGTTTGTAGATTTAGCCGGTGGACTTGGACCTTCTACTGCACTATAAGTACCAGCAGAATCTCGACGGAAGATCCTTTTCCATTTCGCCCGACGAGTAACAACACTCCCTACTATATTATTTTCCTTGCTCTTTTTTGACTTTGCCATGTCAAGCCGTACCCACAACACAAAAGAATAAAATCGCTCTTCAGAACTCATTGATGCATGATACAGACAAGCAATACTTTGATGTAAGACAACCGTATGAGGATGGAATATGTAAGAAAAATAGGACGGCATGACATATTCACAGCTACGATGTGCAAACTAAGCAGAAGGATTTTCAAGAAAATAGAAGTAATGCAAGCTAGACACCATATGAAAGATGCAACCAATATTACTCTGCCAAGTTAAAAGTGTCTTGTCATAAGTGGCAATTCGAAAAATTAGAAGCAGTACAACGTAGAAATCAATGCAAGATGCAACCACTATCAAACTGCCATGTTAAAAGCATCCAATCATGAGTGACTGATGCGGGATACACAACAGCAGTACTTTGATGTAAGAACATGGTATGATAGATAGATGCAGTGCATTCTAGACACAGAAAGCCATGTCATATGCACATGTATAACGTATAATCTCAGCAGGTGCAATTTAATCAAAATCTAAGAAATACAGGCTAGATAACATATCCAACATGAAACCAATTGTCACACTGTCAACTTATAGCAAGCACCTACGATGGTGGAGTACAGGAGATGAACTCATCATGTAGACGTGGGACTTCAACTTCAATAGCAGTAGCAGTGGCAAATCTAGAGAGTCTCTGTTTGCGTCGGTGCAGAGGACCACAAACATCCCCTAACTTACTCTTTTCCTTCCTATTTTCTGATATTGCCTTATGAAGTCAAAACCACAAGAATATGAATAAAATTAGCTCTGCATAACTGGTTGATGCATGATACAGACGAACACTACTTTGATGTAAGGCAACCGCAGGATAGGAGGATGGAATATATACAAAAAAATACAGCGTTTCATATTCACACGTACGATAGGACGATGGAATATGTATGAAAAAATAGTAAGCGGAAGGCATTTCAACAAAATTAGAAGAAATGAAAGCTAGGCACCATATGAACATGCAACCAATATCACTCTATCAGGTAAAAAGTGTCTTGTCGTAAGTGCCATTTCAAGAAATTAGAAGCAGTACAAGCTAGAAGACAATGCAAGATGCAACCTACATCACAGTCCCAAGTTAAATGTGTCTTATGGGTAAGTGATCGTTGCAGGTATAAGTTGTAAGCTACGCAGATGCAATTCAACATAATCAGAAGCAATACAAACTAGACATCATACGGAAAACGCAACCACATATAACAGTTCCAAGTAAGAGCAAGCACCTGTGATGGTGGAGTAGGGGGTATGTTCTCATCATGTACACGTATGTTCTAGAAACAGGAACACGTGTCATATTCACAGGCATTATGTGTAAAGTAAGCAGATGCAACTCAAGTTAGAAGCAATACAGGATAGACATCATATGCAACATGCAACCACATATAATAGTGCCAAGTTAGAGAAAGCACCTGTGATGCTGGAGTAGGGGAGATGTGCTCATCATCTACATAGCTACGTTGACTGTCCAGCCTTGTGTTGTCTTGCGAATCTTGTTGGGAGGATGGCGGAGTAGAATCTGTAGAGACCCCCTGTTTGAGTTGCTCCGAAGGACCACCATCATCCACTATCGGACTAATTTCCTTCAGCTGTAATGATTTTGCATTGTGAATTCAAACCGATAAGAAAAAGGAATACAATTCGCTCTTCAGAACTCATTCATGCATGATATTGATGAACACTACTCGGATGAAAGGCAAACACATGATGCGAGGATGGAATATGTATGAAAAACAGGATGGTGTGACATATTCACACCTATGATGTGGTAACTAAGCAGAAGGCATTTCAACAAATTAGAAGCACTGCAAGCTAGACACCATATGAAAGATGCAACCAATATCACTCTGCCAAGTTCAAACTGTATGGCGTTTCAACAAATTAGAAGCAGTACATGCTAGAAATCATATGCAAGACACAACCAATATCACAGTGGTGACTTAAAGGTGCCTTATCATAAGTGACTGATGCGGGGTATGCAAGAACAGTAGTCTGATGTAGAAACAGGAACACATGTCATATTCACATGCATTATGTGCAAAGTAAGGAGATGCAATTCAACAAAGTTAGAAGCAATACAAGCTAGACGTCATACGCAACATGCAACCACATATAATAGTGCCAAGTTAGAGCAAGCACCTGAGATGGTGGAGTAGGGGAGATGTGCTCATCATCTACGCAGCTACGTTGACTGTCTGGCCTTGCGTTGTCTTGCGAATCTTGTTGGGAGGATGGCAGAGTAGAATCTATAGAGAACCTCCATTTCAGTTGCTCGGAAGGACCACCATCATCCAGTGCCTTGCCAATTTCCTTCAGCTTTATTGATTTTGCATTGTGAGGTCATACCGACAAGAAAAAGGAATATAATTCGCTCTTCAGAACTCATTCATGCATGATACTGACGAACACTACTCTGATGAAAGGCAAAGTCATGATACGAGGATGGAATATGTACGAAAAAATGGACGGCTTGACATATTCACACCTATGATGTGGTAACTAAGCAGAAGGCACTTGAACAAATTAGAAGCACTGCAAACTAGACACCATATGGAAGCTGCAATCAATATCACCCTGCCAAGTTAAAACTGTCTCGTCATAGGTGGCATTCATCAAACTAGAAGCAATACATGCTAGAAATCATATTCAAGACACAAACCAATATCACACTGCCAACTTAAAGGTGTCCCATCATAAGTGACTGATGCAGGATACACAAGAAGAGTAGTTTCATGTAAGAACATGGTGTGATAGACAGATATAGTATGTACCAAAAACAGGAAAGCGTGTCATATTCACATGTATCATGTGTAAGCTAAGCAGATGCAGTTTACACTAATTAGGAGCAATACGAGCTAGACACCATATGCAACATGCAACCAGATATCACACTGGCAAGTTAGAGCAAGCACCTTGGATGGTGGAGTAGGGGAGCGGAGACTTGGACCTTGTAATGCACTATCAGTACAAGGAGAATCGGTACAGATGCCCCGTTTACGTTGCTGCAGAGGACCACCATCATCGCCTTCCTTACTCTTTTCCTTCCTCTTTCTTGATTTTGCCTTGTCAAGTCAAACCCACAAGAAAAAGGAATAAAATTTTCTCTTCAGAACTCATTGATGCATGATACCGACGAACACTACTTTCATGTAAGGCAGCCGCATGATAGGAGGATGGAATATGTATGAAAAACAGGACCACGTGACATATTGACATGTATGATGTATAAAATGTAAACTAAGCACAAGGTTCTTGAACTTGTTAGAATCAATGCAAGCTAGAAACCATATGAAAGATGAAACCAATATCACTCTGCCAAATTAAAAGGGTGCCCTGACAAATGTATTTGACCAAATTAGAAGCAATACATGGCAACATGCTAGAAATAATATGCAATATGCAACGAATAAAGGTGACTCATCGTAAGTGATTGATGAATGATACAGAAGAGAGGTAGTTTCATGTAAGAACAAGGTTAACACATAGATGTAGTGTGTACCAAAAATAGGAAGGCATGTCCACAGGTATAGTGTGTAAACTAAGCCAGATGGAATTTACCCTAATTAGAAGCATTACAAGCTAGACACCGTATGCAACATGCAACCACATATCACACTGCGAAGTTAGAGCAAGCACCTGTGATGGTGTTGTAGGGGAAGTGCGGTCTTCAAGTACAGAGCTACGTTCAATATCTTCATTTAGGCTTGCTGTTTCTTGAGAATCATGTGGAGAGGATGAAATTGCATTCTTTATAAGAGTATTGCATCTCATATTAACCCACGCGCGTGACTGTCTCATCATAAGAGATAGATCCAGGATACACAAGAACAGTAGTTTGATGTAAGAACATGGTCTGATAGGCAGATGTAGTATGTACCAAAAACAGGAAGGCGTGCCATATTCACATGTATAATGTGTAAGCTAAGGAGATGCAATTTAATAAATTAGGAGCAATACAAGCTAGGCACCATATGCAACATGCAACCAGATATCACACTGCCATGTTAGAGCAAGCACCTTGGGTTGTGGAGTAGGGGAGATGAGATTTGGAACTAGCACTTCAGTACAAGTAGCAAGAGAATCTGCAGAGATCATCTGTTTCGGTTGCTCCAGAGGACCACTATCATTCCGTGCCTTCGTCCTTTTAGATTTTGCCTTGTCAAGTAAACACACAAGAAAAAAGGAATGAAATTCGCACTTCCAAATTCGTTGATGCATGGTACTGACGAACACAACTTTTATGTATGGCAACCACATTGTAGGAGGATGGAATATGTATGAAAAACGCTAAGCAGAAGGCATTTCAACAAATTGGAAGCAATGCAATCTAGACACCATATGAAAGATCCAACCAAAATCACTCTACCAAGTTAGATGTGTCTCATTATAAGTGGCACTTCAACAAATTAGAGGCAATACATGTTTGAAATGATATGCAAGATGCAACCAATATACACTGTCAACTTGAAGGTGTATCGTCAGAAGTGATTTATGAGGGATACACAAGAAAAGTAGTTTGATGTAAGAACATGGTTAATAGAAAGACGTAGTATGTACCAAAAATAGGAAGGCATGTCATATTCACAGGTATAATGTGTTAACAAAGCAGATGCAATTTACCCTAATTAGAAGCATTACAAGGTAGACACCATATGCAACATGCAACCACATATCACACTGCCAAGTAAGAGCAAGCACCTGCGATGGTGGTGTGGGGGAATTGTGGTGATCAACTAGAGAGCTACGTTGACTATCTTCATTTAGCCTTGCTGTTTCTTGAGAATCGTGTGGGGAGGATGACACTGCACTCTTTAAACGAGTAGGGCGTCTCACAGTAACCCACTCGGGTGACTGTCTCATCATAAGTGATTGACGAGGGATACAAAAGAGCATTAGTTTGATGTACGAACATGGTTAATAGACATATGTAGTATGTATCAAAAATAGGAAGGCATGTCATTATCAAAGGTATAATGTGTAAAGTAAGCAGATGCAATTTAACCAAATTGGAAGCAATACAAGCTAGACACCATATGCAACATGCAACCACATTTGACAGCGCGAAGTTAAAGCAAGCACCTGGGCTGGTTGTGTAAGGCAATTGAGATCATCAACTGCAGAGCTACGTTTACTGTCTCCAACTGCTAACACTGCACCCATTAGAGCGCAGAAACGCTTAGTGCTTATCTTCGAATTACACTGGAGCGACTTCTGTCTTTCCTTTTCTGCATTCATCAACACTGTGTCAGAGTCTGAAATACCCATGCATAAAAAACAATAGTGTGAGTATGAGTGAAGTGTGTGCACAATAAGTATAGTGTAAAGGTAGCAGATAGCAGGTTGGTGAGAAATAAATGACGGGAGACATATGATAGCTCTACAACATGCATGGCACACTAAATTACTACATAATTCTATGAAAATAACAGTCGACTGAAAACAAATAGGTTAGTCCATTTTTTCTGCACCGTCCGATGTATAAAGAACGGGCAGATCGCCTTCATCTACCTCCAGCCAGTCAGTGTTGACGATCTTCCTCGAAACGCCAGCGACCACCGGCCCAGTATTCCTCCTCTGCATGCGCCCTCCCCTCGACCTCACTGCACCGCCGTGCTTGGCACCGCCCCCAGCCATCCATTCAAGCCCCGCCAACCTCCAGATCGGGCGCAAGCAGCTCCTGCTCCCCACACCCCTATGATAGACACCGATGCGCCGCTTCCCCAGGGAACAAACGGACTAGGTGCTCCGCGCGCCTAAGCGGGTGCTGCTTCTTTTAATTGCGGTTCGACTGACCCTGAATTGAAATCCAGGCGGGCTACTGACCTCTAGCAAAGGTGAAACAGTAAAGGGAGGAAACCTTGCGCATTTAGTATCACAAAGAAGATGCAGTAAGAAGTGCTCAACTAGTTTCTTTCGTGGGATGAATACGATGTGAGCAGAGACGTAAGATTTGCATGAATAAGGGAAGAGGAGTACCTCTTTCTGCTGGCAGTGTTGTGTCCTCCTTCTGTTTTTCCAACGATCTTCTTGTGGTTTGCTGGAAACGAGAAGTTGTGGAGGACGGTGGAGCCTTGGACGAACCCATGGCCAAGTTGTTGAGTGTGGTGCGGTGGCCATCTGTCAGCGGCGGGGAACCAGATCCGAGGCGGCGAACGACGGTGTAGCGGGAACAGCTCCGGTGCGGTGGACGGTTGTGACAGTGGAGCGGCAGCAGTGAGGCACATGACGGCGTGGTTGGAGTGGTTCTGGTACGTCGCACGTTGGCATCGGCGTCGGGGAGGCAGCTCTGCCTTGGCTTCAGCTGCTAAGTCCTTGAGGGCGTTGCGGTTGCGGTTGCATTGAACGAGACGTCGGGGTACCGACTCCGGCATGATGGAGGAGGGCGGCGGTGGATTGGCCGCTATGGGGTGAAGGACGGAGGAGGCTGGGGTTTCGCGGCTGGTGGAGAGGGTATTTTGGCGCCCACGGAGTATGAATGGGGAAAGGGAGGGAGGCGGGGAACTAAGGGGGAACAATGTTTCGGTTTGAGATGCGCTTGTTTGAAATTTGGGGGAAGTTACAAACTTTGCCCCCATCTAAACTTTCAGACATATTGCGGGTTGGGGGTAGGACAGTAATGTCAGGTGTCCCAAATGTGGGCGGGATAGATTTTGGTTGAGCGCATGGGTGTTTAGGCGCCCACGGCGTATGAATGCTTCTCGGAGGCGTTTGAGATTGGCGTCTTGGTGAAGTTACAAACCTACCCCGGTTTATACCTTTGGACATCGGGCCAATAGGCTACATGGGCCAGAGTTAGGACAGTAATTTCCTACCACCAAACATTAGTCTCACGCGGTTTCAGGTGACCACAGGCCTATTTGGCGCTTCGTTCAATATTTGGGAGTAGAAGCATTAACGTTTTCGGTTCTCTTGAATTGAACTTTCAGGATTTGTCAAACTTCACAAATCTTTACTCTTGAAAATCCTAAAGCTACGATTATTTTGGAATGGAGGGGGGTACATTTGAATATACATTGTACACGAGTATATATTAAAAAATATGCAACTTACCTCAGTTCATGCATGGTTCCAGATATAATCTCCTTGGATGCAAAAAAAAGTTAGATATGCGTATGAATATATATAGCATGTTCAAACTCACAACAAAGATTGATGCCCCTTTTACATTTGATTTACAAATGCCATTATATTAAGTTCAAATAGATGAATGCACTTCCTATGAATTCGAATCTTCGAAACCCCCTTTATGTTGAATTCGACATGTATTCTATTTCGTAGCTAGCAATTTGGACTGTATCCATGCAAGTGACAAATGTATAAAGTGCTTCACACTAACAACATGGAGTGCACTAATTAATGTTTATATATGAATTGCAAAAGCATCCATTGCCTGTATTTCAAACCGCTCTCACTCTATGGATCGATAATATGAAATAAACACATGCACATGCTAGAATTCAATAGAGTATGGGTGTCTGATAGACCGATTTTCGTCCATACACAATTTGCAAAATTCATGATCTCATCCAAAAATAATAATGCCATTTATATTTTAATTTAATGTGTAGAACCGCCTTTTACACGTAGATGCACTATGCCTCGGCCCGTTCTCACAAACGCGTTATATATCTCTCTATCTAACGCATAAGTGCACACACTTTATATGCATCGGCATTTTTCTTTCACACATGCTCACAATCTCTCTCAGGGTGTCGGGGTGTCTCACGCACATGCTCTCTCTGTTTCTCTCTCTCTCTTTCTGACTACTATGTACCACTCTTTTCACTAATCTCAGTTGGAAAACACTATTTCTCTCACATGCATATATACACACGCACGGTCTCTACTAGCCCTCTATACACACATATATGTGCCTACGTGTCTCCCGCACGCACATTATCTTTAGGCCTCTCTCTCACACATTGCCCCCCCCCCAGACACACCTCTCTCTTAGTAGTTGACAGATATGATTTCATCATATCATTCGGTAGGATATCCCTAGCTGTTAGGCTGGATGGTAATACGAGGCAAAGTTTTACCCTAGTTCGGACCCTTGCAGTTGAAGAAAGAGCCTACACCTGGTACTGTATATTAGTGATAGGGGTGTGTACAAAGTACACGTGAATACCAGGCATTGTGCATGTGTGCATACTATCGACGAACTGGCCCCCAAGCTTCTATAACATACTGGGGACCTAGGGTTACAAATCATATATAGCTGGCTTATCACCAGTGGGGATAGAGTCCTCCGCGACTCTGGTAGCTTTGTGTTGTACGCCGAATCCTCCACATGGGTCTTCGTATAACGCGTCTCGGTCCAACCTATATGTGGTGCAGGATGGAACCGACCCATGAGTCTTCATGTTGACCCACCACAACTAGAAATGATGTGCCCACCACACCACAAACGCAATCGGCCACTAAGAAAATAAGCATATACAATAGTACAACAGTATCTAGCTCACGATACGTCTCCAAATTTTTTTGATGACACTGACGGACTTTGCATTTGATGCGTGCTCCGTATTTTGTTGACGACACTTACGATCATTGTATTTGAAGCGAAAGCACGATATGGTCACTGGACTTCAGAATAAGCTCATCATGGTCACCACATACATTTTGTCGTGCTAACCAACATGTGGTTGGATGGTTAGGAGGACAGTGGTTTCTCGAGCCCACCAAGGTTAAAGTCCCGGTGCTCGCATTTATCTTGTGTTAATTTCAGTATTTTCCGGCGATGTGCGTTCAGTGGGAGGAGACGTTCCACTCGACTACGAGGCACCTATGCTGACTTCGTTAAATATCAAGATCATATATGCTGGCCCACTCTCTTGAAGGTGCTCATAGGGGTAGGGTTCGCGTGTGTGCGCTTATAGCGGTGAGTGCTTGTGCATATATATGAGCCCTTGCGTCTGTACCATGTTAAACAAATACATGTCATGACTATATGGTCACTGGCTTACCCGTACAACTCCGTATTTTGTTGATGACACAATCAATTGACTAGTCAAACGTTCCACGCGGCGCAACTAGTGTTGCACCATCGGGGCGCGTAACCGTGGGGCCCACCTGTCAGCCCGTATATGAAAGAAAGAAATGGTAGTTTAAGTCTGTACTGTGTTAATAAAATAGGAGTACATTTTAGGGTGATCATACAGTCACTAGCTCACCGTATAGCTCCGTAATTTGTTGATAACACGATCAATTGACCAGTCAAACGGTCCACATTCAGCAGCGCACATTACCATAGGGCCCACCCGTCAGCGCGTATATGAAGGACAGAAATGGTAATAAATTAGTGGTCGGTGGGTATTCGAAGTCGTGAGACCTCTGGTTGGCAGTCGCCGGCGGTTGGGGGCGTTGATTGGGCGGTGGGGTGGGGATCGCCGGAGAAAAAGCTCGGCGCGGGGGGGGGGGGGGGGGGGGCTAGAGGGATGGCCGGTGCGGTGGCCGACCGGCCGTGGGGAGTGGTTTTGGGTAGGGCAGGGCGGCGTGGTGGCGCGGGCTGGCCGCGGGCGGCGGGGGCTGGCGGTTCGGCCGGTGGTGGCTGGCGGCTCAGGGGGTGGAGTTTGATGATAAACTGGAGGCCCTTGATTTTGTATCCAACGGCTAGAAAATCTAATGACCAGGATGAAAAAGTCAGTAGACTGACGTGTAGCCTCACCCCGCACGTACACATGCACGCATGCAAGACATGCACACATGCAAGCGTGCAACACTAACACATACACATAACGTACATACGCACGTACGCACCCATGCATGCAACACTGAAAAATAACCTTGCATGCACGCAACACTCGCACGCCTGCATGCACACAGCACACGACGCAAGACACACGCTCAACCTATACGTGCATGCACCCTTTGTTAAGGACATGGATTGTTACAGGTATTAATCAATCTTATCTGTGATAAGCAGAACATTGATGCCTGCAACGGTCTTTATGAATCACAACATATCGAATGGGATATCAACATAGTTGGCTTATCTACATGAAAAAGATGATGTCACACTCAATGAACAATCATCAGTTTATGAAATGGCCGCTTCTGACCGCCCTGGCCCACCAAAGGTTCCTCTATTGTGCGCTGCCTGCGTTGGGTCGCGACATGCAGGTCATGTACCCAAAGATCCCATACATCAGTGGAAGAACGGCGTGGTGTCCTAGGTCAGAGTCGAGGGCGCCACTCGCTGCACACCCGGTTGAACACGCCTCCTTGCCGCATTCAAACGCCTCCATGAAACCCGCCCGTGTGGAAGCCGAGAAACCCACTCTGGACACACGTCCGTTCATGATCGAGCCGGCATTAAACGCAACGCTGGCCGAGCTCCTCCCGTCCGCCGTCTATTTAATCTCCTATTTAAACAAGGCCAAACACCGATCAAGAATCGCACACCTCTGCCGCTCCCCTATCTCCTCCTTCACCATTTTGTCCACTCTTACAATGGCTTACGAAGAGTAGTTATTCCGCATCCAAGCCGGTTGGGTAGCCCGCCGAATACGAGCTATGCAGCTCGCTAATCCACCTCCCTCCCCTCGCCTGACGGAGCCAGTTGCCGCCCCAAGCCGGTGTGCGGTTCAGCAACTCGCCGCTCCAGGCTAGCTCGACGAGGAGCGGTGCACGAGCGTCGTTGCTGCCGTCCATGCCTCCGCCTCGTACCGCGTCTCCTGTTTTTGTGGCCGTGACTCCCATGCCGGCGGCCGCGCCATGCAAGCAGCGACAGATGTCGGGTGCGCGGAGAGCGACGAGTTAGTGGCCAGCGCCTCCGCGTCCGCCGCCATCATCGAGGAGAAGTAGAACACGGGAGGCCGCCGCCGCTTGGGTCCCATGAAGGCCACCGTGGAGGTGTCGCCGGCGTACACAGCAGGTGTCTTGCCGGATCCTTTTGTTGCGAGGACCTTCGTCGACCCCGCATGGGCTCCACGGAAGAGGGGAATGTTAGGATGAACTCGAGCCGGTGCCGGCCATGGCGAAGTAGTGGCCGGTGATGAACTCGAACTGGTGTCGGCCATCATCATCTTCGACATCAACCAATGATATCAGTTGGGCAGTGGGGAAGCGAGTCGTCCTTTGCGCTGAAGCATATACCTCCAAGGCTCCCGGCAGTCCGGTGATCGTGCTGCCGGACATGAGGAACACAAATCGATTGGCGGGTGACCATTTAGGCCAGGTATTATATACATGTGTTGTCCAGAACTAGCACCGTGTAGTTCATTTGAACGTAATGAAATCCGTCATGTTTGTATGAAAGTCCGATATTTTATATGATTTCCGTCATTGTTTTGTGAAATATCAGTTTGTCTACGTGTTTGCGTGAATTTCGTCTGGTTGGTTGAGTTGCTGTCATAATGTGTGCGGCTACGGTTGGATGGCGTAATTTGTGGGTCGCCTGTCGGTCTGCGGGCGGCTCGGGCGGCGTTGTGCGACAAAATAACACAGTTCATGCGATCTCGTCTCCAACGTGCGCGCTAGAGGATGCATGACAGCATGAGCACCCGAGCCATTCCTCGTTCATCGGTGAAAAGGCACCGGTGGACAAAAGGGTCGCCAATATTTTGGCTACCCCAGGCAAGATCCAAACAGCCCCTGCCAACAGACTCAAATCCCTCATTCGCCATGGAATTTTGCCATGTGTTGTTTTCATGGACTAGCAAGATGCCCGTGCATTGCACGGAACATCAAGATGCATTTTTTTACAAACTCCCGCATGCCTGCAAGGGATAATTAATGTCCTCCTTTGCTAGTACCACGAGGCAAACACCATTAATATTGCATCGATTAGTGTTAGTGGCCTTGTATATCTGCAAATTGTAATTTTGATAGTGGCCCCTTGTATATAAAAATGGAGGGAGAAAGATGAGAGATAAGGTGAGGAGGAGTGGGGCGTGGTGGTGACTGGTGGTCGGACTGGGCGGAGGCATGGGGATGGACGGTGCATTATGTCTAGGTTTGTATCTCTCTCTCACACACACCCACGTAGGTGGGGGACGTGCACGAAGAGAAGAGGTGCACGCACGACGCACATACTCCCATCTCTTTCCCAACCACACCCGCGCGGGTACACGGTGGAGCTCATTTCTCGATGAAAAGGCAGCCCACGTGGTAATTTGACACGTGTACTAGTTGTCCACTTGGTGGAGGGAGGATCATCTACCACGGGTGAACAAACAAATTGTGACTTGATGTGTTATGTTAAAAAAGAGGCAAACCATGTGGGACCTACCTTAGAGGCAAGGCTCTATACACTGGAGTACTTTTGATGTGTCCCGTCAACTCGCAGAATGAGGAGAAGCTTGCTTAGTACGCCATCTCCCCCGCCCACGGGCGCGGTGGCTCGCAGGATGAGGTGAAGCTTGCTTACGAGTAGTAGTAGTAGTAGTACTATAGGCCTGACGACCACTCCCTCGCCCACACGCGCGGTGGCTCACAGCACGAGGAGAAAATTTTACTACTCCCTCTGTTTACTCCTCGTCCCTACTACGTACCTTGGTTAGATAGATTATCATATTGTTTGGAATATATATGTCCTTTAGTACTCCCTCCATTTACTTATACAAGGCCACTATAAAAAAAATACATTTTGCATCTATACAAGGCCACAAATAGTAATCGAGACAAAAGTTAGTACTCCCTCCTTTCCAGTTTATGGCTCAATTTCAAAATCTCTCCAACCAAGGTAGACGGTGAGTGGTCGAATTAATTTCGTAGTTTGCACAAGTAATTAGTACGCTCGTTTTTCTCAAGAAGTTATGTTTACCGAGGCATTAATTAGAACAAATGCATGAATGACCACTAAATTTCCATGAACTTCTACATGCATTGGTGAGTTTCCTCTTGACACTGCTTGCATCGGGTGATCTAACGCACCTTGAAAGCCAACATGTAATGGTACTACTGCTAGTAGTAGAATTGAGACTTATCAAACGGAAAAACGAATGTTTTTAGATGAGCCCTATAAACCCTAGTGGGTACGTACTCCGTAAAAACAGTTTTTTCCAAAACTAAGTCGCTCCCTTTCATGAATTTTGTAGTATACTCCTCCGTCGACGCTCCCTTTCATGAATTCTGCACTTCCTGTCACCGACATGTGGGACATATAGCAACTGGGTCGACGTGTCAAGCACGAAATAACAGTGCAGAACAGCAGGGGGGACGCACCCCACTCATACCGGCCCAGTAGTAGTAATGAGCAATGAGACGTCAAATTACAATGCCGCACCTTCCCAGACGGACGAAGCAACCATTATTTCACACTTCGGTTCGCCATCATCTCAAACCACATAGTATTACTTCTGCCACAAGAGGGACACGCGCATCGCCTTGGTACATCATGACACGTGGGACCGCATGACAGGCCATGCTCCCCCGCCGATCGCTCTGTAAAATCACCTCATTTTTACTATACTTCCTCCATATCGGTTTACTACATGGCATGCACGTCGTTCTAGGTTGAGAATTTAACTGGCTATATATGTGATGAATAGTACTCTAGCCTTTTAAAAAATGTGTACTTTTGTACAGTAGTAGTATCGATGGATTGCGCCATGGAGCAAAAATTGAAAATTAAAAAAAGGTGGTACATATAGAGAGCGCTCGCCAAATTATGCATATAGAACTATTAAAAAAGCTAGTACGTGCTTAATTGGGGTGCTAAATTCTATTAAAGATAAACTAGTGGTATGTACATACTGAAGAGTTAAAGTAACGAGAAGAAACATAACATAGTTCTGTTGGGGGCTCAGCACAACACACCCCTCAAATTAAAGTAAGCACACCTAAAATTAAACTATGCAACTAATCCGGTAGACACTTCGTTAGAACCACCATGAGCAACGATACTGACACCTTACTCACTCGGAGTCCTCGTCCACGTCCTCGACTTCGTCCTTGTCCCTCTTCCTCTTGACCGATACTTCTTTGCTTGAACCGCACACTTGGCTCTTGCTCTTCATCCAACCCTTGTAGATATTGAAACAAAGGTAGTCATCCATTGCAGTGTAGTGGATGTGGTCTATATCTTGTACATTCCGCTGCCATGCATGACGATGAAACGTGTAATGAGGTTTCTCCAGTTTACGGTACGAAGGATGAACCATGGCTCCTGCCAGGGTCAGCATTGAAGGCTGGCCAAAGGGCAGCATCCGATTCTTCTGGAGATCGAAGGGGTTGCCTACAACGAGGCCTATCCAACCCAGGACTTCTTTGTCGTTCCTAAAGTCTATAGTAACGAATTTGACTAGGTTGCTCTTGAGGAAGTTCTTAAAATCCAGGCATTCAACGTCGGCATGGCATATGTGGTAGACCAAGCATAAGTCATGCACGCAAACCTGGATCACGGCGGGCTTCTTCCTCTCTTCGTCCTTTAGATCCTTCTCTCGTCCCAGGATTGTGGTGTACTCAATATCTAGCCCAGTAACCCACTCATCATCTGAGTTTTTGAACATGTGTCTGAAGCGAGAAAGGCATCCTTTCACTGCCGCGAAAGAACGGGTGTAGATGACGTCGAACTCATCGCCGGTGATGGTTCTAACCTTGTACTCACTGCCGATCATGGAGATTTGGGACGCCATGGATTTGGGAGGAGGGTTAGGATTAGCGGAACTGCCGTAATGTGAAAGGACGGGATGACTAGGAGCGAACCGCCGTAGTATTAAAGGACGTGCGGGGACGAGTAGGAGCGAACTGCCAGCGTGCGAACGGCAGGGTAGTGGCTTTCCATTCTCCCATGATACGGGCTTCTGAGAGCCCTTGGATCTGAGATTGAACGGTTGCATGGCGTGATTCTAGACCTATGGGTGAATATCCTATCCTGGAGGGTTATTCTGCAAATTTTCAGCCACTTAGCATGTGACCGTTTGGTCTCAGATCCAAGGGCTGCGAGCAGCCCGTATCATGGTCGCGCCTACCACGACCGTCGCGTCGCTCACGTGGTCGCGCCCTTGGAGATTTAACACGGTGTGTTAGGCTATCTGATGTTGGCATGTCATACATAGTCATCACTTTGTCACTCATACTACAACAAGGTTAGCTATAAGGTTGGCTATAAGTGTATTTACTTTTTTTTACTTCTCTCTATCTCTTTCTTCGTACTCCCTCTGTCCCATAATATAAGAACGTTTTTGACACTAGTGTAGTGCCAAAAACGTTCTTATATTATGGGACACAGGGAGTAGTATTTATTGCATTTGCCAAGGAGTGACCTCTTCCAATGAAATGGTGTGCTTATTAGTTTTTTGTTGCTAAGTTTGCTTCATTTAATTAGCTATAGACTCAAAATTGTCTTTTCACCTAGGTACACGCGCTTAGCACCATTTCTTCCTTGGGTCACCAAACTAGTCTCTCACTCTTCTTGATTAACTTGCCACATCAGACTTTATGCCTATGTGGCAAGCTTAGCACCTGTAGGAGCAAGTAAGTACAATAATGCGCTTTACATGGCATTTTTGCATATGTGGAGGAAAGAGCGGCAAGGAAAAAGTGGAGAAGTGGGCTCTCATGCAAGAGCCAACCTCTACTACATGGTGGAGCATTGGGAGAGGCACCTGTATGGAGGTGGTCAGGAATCGGGAGACTCACGCCGGTCGTAGCGCCGCAGTTAAAATGATAATGGCAAGTCAAATCACGGGGCCCCACCTGTCCAGCAGTAACTCGCTGTCAAATCACACAGCCCTACATTTGCAGCATCCTACTCCCTCATCTTCTCGCGTCTCTGTCGAACCGACTAGACGGAACTGCCCCGCCTACTGTGCAGGAAAAGCCCCGCCCTCGACTTTTAAATACAACTACATCCGCTTAAGAATCCAATGATATACTTTTTGTGACATAGTAACTCATATTTAGTTAGTCAAATGGATGACCTAGAACTACGTGCACGCCCTATAAACTGAGACGCCTAAAAATAAAAAACCGAGACGGAGAGGGTAGTTCAGCACGTATCTTTTTAGATCAATATAGTCGGGATTCACCAAGGAGCAAAACCAAGTGGTAGGATGCTCCTGTCGTGTTGGCGTAGCAACTCAAGCAGGGTCAGTCCACACACGAAATGGTGACACACTTAACAGGACCCCTTTGGCCGACATGTGGCTCATCCACCATCTTGTTCCACGTGTGATGCACCAAATTACAGTTCGGAGCAGCGGTTGGAATTGGAGGCACCCCGGTCGTAGCGCCGCAGTAGTAGAAAATGAGCGATGAGGGGTCAAATCACAAAGCCCCACCTTTCCTGCATTAAGCTGGATAGACGAAGCAACCATCATTTCACTCTAGGGCGCAAGAGCATAAAGAAAAGAGAAAACAATGATGCGTGCGGCGGCTACATAGGGCACCCTAGGGTAGGGGTGTCCACTACAGATCCTTTTTTTGAAAGCGCCTCCACTATAAATCGGCTTCTCCCTCGTCCTCTTGAAGAAAACCGATGATGGGTGCGGCAGTAGGGTTTGTAGGAGTACTATGGCATGTGGGGCCACGTCGTAGTAAACGGGTTCGAGTCGACGCCTTAAATATGTGTGGGCCGCTTGGTTTTACGGAAACGAGGCAACATTTTGGGTTCGGGGACCAGTGGAGATATAGTACGTACAAAAAATTGTGGACGTAGGTTCGACCGAAAGGCAATGATGCATGGGCCCTGCATTTTGATATACCCGGGGCCGCGTGAAATTTGCTACTCTACTCAAAACTAGTAAGGTACACATGCATTGAACGCACGAGACTTTGAAACCAAATTATGAATAAATACGCACTATAGCATGTAAAGCTTTGAGTCATATATGCATGATGTAGATGTTCGTTTAGTTCTTATAGTTCATCTCATTCAAAATCAATTAGTTCTATAAAAATGTTAAGATTCATGGGGTTGTGCATTGTAAAGCATAAAGTAAAAAACAAATAATGGCAATTCATTTAGAAAAAAAATCAATTATGATACAGAAGATTCTAGAACAAAGGAGAAGTGCTTGTGTTTTGAGGTTTGTGCATTATGCTTAAGTTCAACCATGGAGTCTTCTAAATTGTACATGTGGCAGATCTGGTGGAATGTTGATGATATCCAACGGCCAGTAGTGCTCGGATTTGCCATCTCTACGTCGGATTAGCTTCATCCAGCAACCATATTTCAAAGTTATTAGCACACTATATAGTTCTTGTGCCATAGTTGCATGCTTTGGAAAAAAGCTACTAGTGGGTTGTACTATCTATTTAGGAATAGAATATGTATACATGGAAGTTGTAGGGAAAGAGATGACATGGAGCATCTCAATTCCTATGAGTAGGGATTGCAAAAGAGATGTCATTTGGTTCACATCATAGGAACTTTTCTATTGAATCTAGAGATGACATGTATCTCAATTCCTATGAGGAGGGATTAGAAAAGAGATGTAATTTGGTTCATATCATAGGAACTTTCTGTTGAATATACGCTAATGTTTATTTTCCTTTGAAATTAAGGGAGTATAGGAATTCATTCATATGAACCAAGTGGCTCTAAAGCTATAGAAATGATATCATGTTTATTTCCTTTGAAATGTGGAGTATATGAATCTATTCCTATGAACCAATTGGCTCTAAAGGAAAAAATCCTATAAAAATCATATCATATAGAGTTACTATGATATTCCTCAACACCAAAGGATGGTTGAAATTGTTGCGGTGATACGATGGTCTTTCTTTGTAGAATCCTCCCCCATCTTTATAGTTACCTCTCGAAGATGAATGAAATGATATATACAGGGTATTCTACATGTGCAATTTGGTACACAAAAACTCGATAAAAGTTTACGAGGTTTGAATTTTCAATAAAGCTATATGCACTGCATTTCGGAACGGAGGGAGCATACGGCAGTTGCTAACACTCACGTGGAAGATTTGTGTGTAGGAGGAGTGGCTATTCTGTTAAATGACATGGAAAAACTGACACTGTCGGATGCCGATCTAACAGTTCTTACGGTGTTCGTCAGGAAAAGGCTTGTGGCGAACGTTTGTTGGATAATGATTTACGGACACATGCATTGCATTGATACGTGCCCCCCTCTCTCTCACACACACGCACCCTCACGAGTCACGACTCTCCCGAGTCCTCTCGCAGACTCGCACGTCGCACCCACAATCTATTTGCAGGTAGACGTCACGCACATATGTGCTCTTCACACCCTACCCTCAGAACTTCTAAAAAACAAAAGACGTCGCGCAGATTTTATTTTAGCTCACACGTCACACACTTATACTATTACTCTTGCAGCGAACGTTCTTTGGGCACAGTATATTGTACTCTCACGAAGAGAAGCGGTGCATGCACGCACTAGTTCTCTCAGACCCACTCGCGGGTACACGTAGGAGCGCATTTTTCTGAAGATGGTACAACAAAATCACTCCGCTATATATATAAGCAGGAGCCTTAGCGCTTGCTTTACTAGGGTTCCTCTTGTTCACCCTCTCATGTTCTCCAGATCTAAGCAAGACATAGGTGGCCACACTCTCTCTCAGCTCACGGCTGGTCATAAATCCGGCCGAACAACCTCGACTGGGGCAGGGGTGTAGGTGCATCATTCACGCTGTCGTCGGTGGCGAGGGAGGAGACACCAACGGCTGCCAGCGTGTCTCGAGCGGCGGCCATGCCGTTCTCTCCGAGAGAGCGCCGGCTTGAGAGGGCCTCCGGCCCCTTCTTCCTCCCTGCGGTATTGTGGCCAAGATGCGGCCTCCCGACGCCGTCTTTGCCACATGCCGACGACCCTCAGGTATATATTCCGTCGAAATAGAACACCTACCTTGCTCTACGGCCCCAGCTCCCTTCGTGTGGATCTTTTTTTACTTCCGTCCGTTGTTCCAAAGCCACCTAGACTTTTACTATTATTAGAGGTAAATCTAGTTTATACAGTCGACTCTTAAGAGTTGGTTCAAACAGGGAAGAAAGTGGGAAAGTTGTAGCATGAATCTAGGACTTGGTTCTAAGAGGAAATGGGGGAAAGTAGCAGTTACTGGCTACCCAACTGGTCTCTTGGTTGAAAAGACGAAGAAAGCATGGTGGATGGCGAAGGGTGGGGGGAAGTGGACCTATCACTTGGTTGAAAAAGGAAAGAAAGTGAGGGGTGTTGGGGGACAACACAAATGAGAATGAGCAGGTCTAGATTTCCTGTGCTCACATAGGAAAATGTCGCCGAGGAGTTAAAAATGGGACAAATGCAGACATGCTGCCTGAGTGTTTGCCACTCTCGGCAGCCACATCCGCCTCACCACTTTATGCCCATGCCGCCCATATCGTTACCGTTAATGTAAAATCACAAGAAGCATTAAGCAATGCCACCTAATGTCACTATAAGTAATGGTCTAGTGCCGTCGATAAATTGAAGCAATGCCACCACCATTTTATGAAGTGCTTCTGTCTTGCTTTATTTCCCATGAATTGTGTTTTTGCAGTTACACTTAAATCTCACACCGCTAACATTGCTTCATCCCAGTGGAACTACACAAATTTGATTGCACATTTACTGACCATGTGCTACTCTCATGACAGTAATACCAATGCTATTGTTCTGCATGTTAATCTAGTGGCATTGTTGATGAGATGTGATGCTACTTACTTAAGGACTCTTCATACTGTGAATCTAGTGCCAATTATAACACAATAGATGCTGTTGTTAATCATACGCCACTGCAAATATCTGTCACTGTTTAAATAACCGTATTTTGTATTTGCACAAACAAGGATGTCTGTCTCCATATCGTTTCGGGATGTCTGTCTCTGTATCGTTTCTATCCGCGCAATCAAAAGCACACACCTCAGTTTTAGTAGAACTGCGCAAAATGAGATGTCTATCCCTCGTTGACGTCGTCTAACCTCCAGTCTTCAAGGTATTCCTACATTGGTAGTAACTAAGGTAGAATGACCAACGCAATCTAAAAGAAGCTGATTCATATGTTTTACTTCCTGATTGCAGTGCAGGGACGAGCGAAAACAACTGCATCCTAGTCCGGAATGCACTTTCTACCAGTTCATCAATGGACCGAGGACTAGCTGGCACGGCTGCACGGCGGTTTTTTGGACAGGTGCGCGTACAAGAGGCATTTTGGTCTGCTTATTTCTACAAATAGCGGTGCTTAAATTTAGTGGAATGCACATGAATTTCACCTGGTCGGTACACTTCATGGTTCAGTTCAGCATTCCAGCTGAGACTACAATTATAATTGGTTATTCTGGAATGAGAGAACCTAACCATGGATGGTGTCAACAGGGAAAAAGCAGAGTGAACTCCAGGAAATTTAAGCCTGCCAGGAGGCCCTTTGCTCAGAGAAGCCTTGCTTGTTTTTTCCTGGTTTGTAAACCTTCTCACAACTTTGTCTTTTGCTGTGAACTAGTATATGTTTGTTATGTTCTATAAATCATTAAGATGTATAAAATAGCTTAACTTATGCTTTTCAAGTTTTTTATGAAGACTAGTTTAATGTGAGTGTTCCACATGAGCGCTGGACTAGCGTGTGAACGTTTGGAATTTACATTGTGGCCTCAGTTAACTGCATGAACCACTATAACAAGATACATAGTTGCTTATATGTCAGACAGCAAATTGTTGATTGTTAGCTGGTCGATAGCCTAGTGTTGAAGCGAGCGGAGCCAATGTGTTGTGTTTTGCACAACTGCTTACAAGTGGGGTAGCACCTACAGTGTTTACAAGTACTTATGTATATGTCGGCGCACAGTTCTCGAACGAGTGCTCTATTTCATCAAAACACACACTGCTCGTATGATAAACCGTGAACTTATGTCTTACCATGCCATATTCATGAAAAAACTAGTGAGGACGCATCTGTTTCGGCAACAATTACGATGGTTCTCACATGATTCACGGGCACACAAAAGTAGCAGCAGTTCCCATAGACAGATTCAAACAGAGTACTAGCCCCAGAGGGGTCGATAACAGGCAAGGTTTGGATAATTAGACACAATCCAAACTACTATTAAACACTAGTTGGGGCAACTATTTCATGCCTCGATCTAATTTGGGCTGGACACAAGATGGACCTTGCCATGAACATCATCGAGGACGTCCCGCAGCAGCTCAATCCTGTGAACCTTCATGAACACAACCTTGTGGCATTGCCACTGATAAACTTGTTTGTGGAGGCATGCCACGTCATCTTCCTGCGTAAGCTTGACAAGAACAGTATGCCTAAAATACGAAGGAGTAGCTTTGAACTTCTTGTTCTCCAGTACACCCTGGACAACACGCCTGGCAACAGTGAGGCTAGAATACAACTCATCACTGGTATAACCGCAAATGGCTTCCAGGATCCAACAGCCTAAGAACTCTGTTTTTCCAGTGTGTATATTCAGCTCATCCGCCTCATAGAGAGTGACATGTACAACCACACAATCCTTGTCTGCATCGGGGCTCTAATTGAAACAGAAACAAATTCTGAATTACTTTTCAGTATATGAAACACAAGTTATTTAAACCACTATGTATAGCATGGCATCGAAGCTAATAAAATTTTGCATTATTAATCACCACATACTTAGATGAAAAACCACAATCGAGATCGGCAAAGAAGAAAATCACCTTGGGCATCTCAGTAGGGGGGGCGACGCATCCTCGAAGGGGGAAAACTGCTCCTGAAGTGCCATGGGGGCTGTAACCTCAAACAGGGCGTTGACCATCTCAGTAGTGGCCGTGAGCGTATCTGGGGTCGGCTCGATGGCTGCCTCCATCTTCTTGGATCTCTCTATCTCGTGGGGATCAGCCTCCCGCGTCTGCTGCAATATTGATAGATCTTTGCCTTGTTCTCCTTGGTCCATCATGAAACTGACGAATACTAGGAGACCACTGAAAGGAAAAAGAGAGTGAGGATCGGTTACTGCTTTGCAAAAGTAATTTTTTTTTTCTCTGAACGAAAATATACCAACATCACGAATCCTCTTACCTTCCCTTCGTTGGGAGAGAAGAACAGTGGTAGATGCGAGTGTTGCCTTTCTTGAAGATGGTGAGGGAGAAAGGGATTCAGTGAAGAGTGAAATGATGGTTGCTTCGTCCGTCAAACTTAGACTGCGGGGAGGTGGGGTTTTGTGATACGACGGCTCGTTACTTCCGCGCTACGACCGGGGTGACTCTCCGCCTGCATACTGCCTTCTAATTTGGTGGATGGCATTTGGGCCCGCGCGCTGCATGGCCCGCATGTCGGTGAACAAAAGTATAACGGCATTCAGTAGAGGGAGACGTTTCAATGCCCTAGGAGGAGCCAAAAGCGGTAGAGTGTCTCCACTATACTAGCAGTAATTGTTTTTCTGGGTAGCTGTAGAGTGTCTCCACTGTACTAGTAGTGATTGTTTCTCTGGGCCCAAGACAAAACAGCCCATCCACACTAGTAAATAGTAAAATCAATTCAAAATCCCATATATTTACTGAATGAGAGGCGCTACCCACACCCAGCACACCGCCCCCCAAAAAAACCTGGGTGCTCTTCTTCCTCCTCGCTCCCACCGACCTCACATCAGCTCGCTCCACTCGTACCCCCAAATTACTCACCTCACTCCTATAGAAAACCCCAGCTCCCCTTCTTCCTCACTACTACAAAAAAACCCAGCTCCCCTTCTTGTTCACTCGCACTACAACTAGGCTCGTCATTCGTTACTCTGCTCAAATCTGTGAGCGCGACGTGACGCCCTCGAGGAAAATGTAGTCAGCTGACCCCAGCGCCAAGAAGACGAGGCTCCCGCCAGCGGCGATGCCTGTTGTAGATCCCGCACTCGGCAGCGCGGGGAGAAGCGGCGACCCCGCCCACACTGGATCCCAGGAACCCGTAGAATCTTGGGTGGACCGCATCAGCGATATCCCGGAGGCCGTCCTTGGGGAGATCATCTCGCTTCTCCCCACCAAGGATTGCTGCCGCACCCAAGTCCTCTCAATTCGGTGGCGCCCTCTATGGTGGCCGTGCCTCTTAATCTCGACTGTCGTCAGCTATCTCTCTTCAGTGATTTTGAAATCCCCAGAGCCATCATCTCCTCCCACCAGGGCTCCGTTCAAAGCCTCTGCATCCCGTCATGCTACCTGAGCAAGCATACCATGCCCTGCACGGTGGACGCCTGGCTGAAATCCCCTGAATTCACAGAACTATAGCTGCTTGAGTTCTACTATTCTCTTGGAAATTACATACCACATACCGAACGCCATGAACTTGTGCCCTTAGCACCGATGTCCATCTCGCGGTTTTCCTCCTCTCTCCACACCGCCACCTTTGCACTGTGCTACCTACCAGACAATCTGGTACTAAACCTTCGACTCCCATTTCTCAAGAAACTTTCACTTGTGCGGGTTCGTATATCGGAGGCCTCATTGCACAACATCATCCACTCCAGTTGCCCTGCCCTGGAGTGCTTGGTGCTTGTTTTCACAGTTAGAATTGGTTGTCTCCAAATAAAGTCGCCTAACCTTGTAAGAATTGGAATTTCTTTTGACAGAAGGCAGCTCATCATCCAAGATGCCCCTTCACTTAAAAGGTTGATCCTTGATTCTAGTTATTCACTGTTGCAAATAACCATCCTCTCTGCGCCTAAACTGGAGACCTTGGGTGTAATACATGATCTCTGTGCTCATTTCAATATGGTGTTTGGCTCCACAGTTCTTCAGGTACTTTATATTATCATCTACACTTGTAACCATAAGCTGCATTTTCAATTTCTGCGCATAAGTTATATATCATCTTGGAGTACACATTTTGTACTAACATTATGTTCTATGCTCAATGAAGAGTTTCTCAATGGATGGCCTATCAATGGTGCTGGATTCTGTCAAGATCTTATATATCCAAATGAATAGTTTTGATCTGAACAAGATTATTGGCTTGTTGCAATGCTTTCCATGTCTGGAGAAGTTGTATATAAAGGTGATAATTTCACACACATCGGAAGCCCGCATATAGTGTACTAGAATTAACCGTTCAGCTATTGCTCTTTTGACACTCTTTTTTTAGACCTTAACTGTTTTCAATCTTCATGTCTATTTAGGCAATAGGACGGGGGTAAGAAAGTTATAACCAATCAGTGGATTCGTAAGCATTGGGATTTTCTCACTTCTCATGAGATTCGATTGAAGACAATAATGCTAGAACGATATGTAGCCAACCGTGCAAACACTAGATTTGTCACATTCTTCCTGCTGAATGCGAGGTTACTATTGTCCATCAGGCTTAAGTTTATCAGCAACATGGTTTTGATGGATGGGTATGTTGAAGAGAAAAAAAGGAGTTTCAGGTGGGCAAAAGAGCTTCTGAACGTGTCGGGCTTCTATTTACAACATATTGTGGTCATAATCCAGTAAATTTTACGACCCAGGATGTTCATTCTATGGACCTGACCGATCCATTTGACTGTGACTGCCAAAAATAGTGCTGGAGTTAGATGTTGTTGCCCTTTTCAACCTGGGTTTTTTTGTAAACTTGATGAACAATCAACCCTCGTGCTTTTGTACAGTTTGTAAGATGGAGTTAGATGTTCCTGCCCTTTTCAACTCAGTTGTGACTGTCATATTTTCTTTGAAACAAGGCAAATGGCTTGCCATTCGTTTAATTTAGAGTTAAATATTGTAACAAATCCCAACCAAGGGAAATAACATCACTCTCACCGGCTGCTTGAGCTCACTGTGCTTTATAGAAGCCAAGTGATTAGCCCCCACCAGCACCCACAAACTTATTTCGAACTAGCACATCAAATGGGCTGTAAATTTTCATAGGAAAGGCTGCATGACCGTGACAGATTTGGATTCTAGCATTTGGGACCCGTGAGGAAATAGCCTATCCAAGGTGGTGTCGACTTACTAGCCAGTCAACAAACGATTCTGCCTACCAGCCGTTGGATTAACATCCAACATCTGTCGTGTATCTTCTATCTCTTGTCTTCTTCTTCCTCCAGCCGCCCAAACCAAACCACCCCGTCGGCTCTGCCTGCTCCCACCTCCCATGGCTAGCTGCGCCTCCGCCGCCCTACCGTACGTACCCTCCAATGTTGGCCAGTCCCTCCCTCTATTCCCCCACACGTCCTATTATTCTCCGGCGACGTCAGCCCCAACACGCACCCGCACCCGAACGAGTCAACCCTCGTACTCCCCTCCGCCTGCGACTGGACCGGCGCATCTTCCACGACTCATATTTGTTCCGTCTGAGGCCTCACCATCGTCCTCCGCCTTGCGGCCTTGGTTCGCTCTCCATGCACGGTGTGCTGCCCTCTTGTGTTGTCAACTTCGTCAACAACCGAGAGGTACAAGGAGATGACTGTACATGGAGAGGATGACAGTAGGGACCCACCAGCGTCATGGCAGTACGCAAGCAAGTGCCTCTATATTACAAGCCCAGAAATATGGTTCCTCCTAATGGTTGGACATCTGGGGCTCACGCCATTGTCAACATAGTCAATAAACGAGAGAATTACACTACGAGCGGCTGACACCAGGAACCCAGTAGGTTGCGCAGTTTTTTTAGGAACAAGCAGTTGTTATTTATACTAGTTTTAGCGATGGATCAGGGTAACAATGGGGCTGTGCGGGGGCTGTGGCCTGTGGCCCGTCTAGCCGGGATTTATTTATGTTTACCACATCATGAGCCCAGTTGCGTTTTTTTCTTGTTGAAAATGGCTAGCCCAGTTCTATTTTTTTAAAAGAAATACCCAAACAAGGCCTACTTGCTTTATCGGCCCTACTGGGCTGCAAATCTTTCAAGACGAGGAGAGTTTCATTCGGTTTGCCCAGAAATGGGTTGTACATTTTTAAAACACATCAAACCGGGAATTAGTTTCTATTTTTTTCATTACACGATTTTAAATTCCATTGATTTTTATGCGTGGACAATTATTTGGATTTTATATTTAAATAAATTATTTTTCAAAATAGTTTGAATGTGAATTGATATTTCTGGATTAAAAATAGTTGACTGCACCAAAATATGCAAAATTTCGTATACTTTTTAACCATGGCCACAATATGGAGTGTAATGCTAACAAAAAGAAGATGGGCTCCAAAAAAATTCTTAAGAATTGGCAAATGGGTTGTACATTATTAGAAATAATGGCAGATGGGTTGTATGCTGTTTTCCACAGATTTGAGGCTGACTTGTGCGCCTACTACAGGTTGACACGTATGCTTTCATAAAAAAAGGTTGACGCACGCGCAACGCCCTGTCAACTTAGTCAACACACAAGAGCAGTGACTGTTGGATGTCCATCCAACGGCTGTCGTGCTTCTTCAATCTCTGCTCTTCATGCTCCATCCGCTCAAACAAGCGCCGCGGGACTACCTGCTCCCTCCTCCCACGGCCGGCTATGCTGCCGCGCAGGCCTCTCGGCCCCACCGTACTCCCATCGCTGTCCTAGCCATCCCTCTACTCACCCACACCTGTTGTTATTCTCCGGGGACGGCAGACGTACCAGTAAACCCTCGTACTCCTCCGCGCGGGAAACAACTGCCGAGTATTCCCTGGCTCCATGTCGTTCCCTTCCTAGGTCTCACTGTCGTCCACCGCTCTGGTGCTCTCGGCGCGTCCTGGTCAACGTGGTCAATGCATGACGTCCATCGGAAGTGGACTATACATGGAGAGGCTGACAGCTGGGTCCACGATCGCATGCAAGGAAATCCCTCCTTATTACGAGCAAAATAATCATTCCTCCACCTGATAGCTAGGACCCACAGGAAGGGCCTTTGTATTTCTGGAAAAAAACATTCCCCCCGCTGACAGGTCGGACCCACCAGCTATATCTTCGCACACAAGGAAGTGCCTCATTACGCCCAAAAAATGAATACCCCCTGCTAGTTGGGACCCACCATATTGTTGGGCTGACTTGTGGGCCTGCTAATTTGACGGGGATGGAGGGCTTTGTCAACTTAGTCAATACTCCAGTGACCGTATGATGTCCATCCAACGGCCATAGTGTTTCTTCAACATCTGGTCTTCTTGCTCCAGCCGCCCAAAGTAGCGCCGGTCGTGCCGCCTGCTCCTGCCTCCCGTGGCCGGCTGTGCTACCGCGGAGGCCTCACCGCCCCCATACTACTCCCACCACTGGCCAGGCCATCCCTCCACTCACCCACACCCCCTGTTATTCTGTGGCGACGGCAGCCTCACACCGCAGCCGAACCAGTGAACCCTCATACTCCTCTCCGAGTGGACATCCACTGCCGCCTCTTCCCAGGCTCCGCGTCATCCCCTTCCTAGGCCTTGCCGTCATCCACCGCCGTGGTGCTCTCGGCGTGGCGTGGTCAATGTGGTCAACGACCGACTTCCATCGGAAGAGTACTGTACGTGGAGAGGCTGACAGCTAGGTCCACGGCAGCCGCAAAGAAGTGCCTCCTTATTACGCATAAAATAATTATTCCTCCACCTGACAGCAGGGACCCACCGAACGGGCCACCAGTATTTCACGAAAAAAACGTTTCTCCCTGTCTGTTGGGACCCACCGGACGGGCCACCGTATTTCGCGAAAAAACGATCCCCCGCTGTCAGCTTAGACCCATCAGAAGTGCCTTCTTATTACACACAAAAAAAATGAATACTCCCCCTGCTAGCTGGGACCCACCTTGGTGGGAGGCTGACTTGTGGGCCTACTAAGTTGATGGGGACGGAGGGCTTTGTCAACTTAGTCAATATGAACGATTCTAGGTCCAGTGACCATACGATGTCCATCCAATGGCCGTAGTGCTTCTTCAACCTCTGGTATTCTTGCTCCAGCCGCCCAAAGCAGCGCCGGTCGTGTCGCATGCTCCTGCCTCCCGTGGCCGGCTGTGCTGCTGCAGAGGCCTCACCGCCCCTACTATTCCCACCGCTGGCCAGGCCCTGCGGTGACAGCAATCTCACACCGCAGCCAAACCAGTGAACCCTTGTACTCCTCTCCGCGCGGGCTTCCACTGCCGCGTCTTCCCCGGCTCCGCATCGTCCCCTTCCTAGGCCTCGTCGTCGTCCACCGCCCTGGTGCTCTCGGCGTAGCGTGGTCAACATGGTCAAGGAACGACTTCCATCGGACGTGGACTGTACGTGGAGAGGCTGATAGCTGGGTCCATGGCCGCAGCAAGGAAGTGCCTCCTTATTACACGAAAAATAATGATTCCTCCACCTGACAGCAGGGACCCACCGGACGGGCCACCGTATTTCACAAAAAAAAACGTTTCCCCCCTGACTGTTGGGACCTACCAGCTACATCTTCGCACGCAAGGAAGTGCGTCCTTATTACGGGCAAAAAAATGATTCGCCCCCTAACTGCTGGGACCCACCAGCTACATCTTCACACGCAAGGAAGTGCATCCGGGCTAAAAAACGATTCGTCCCCCTGACTGCTGGGACCCACCAGCTACATCTTTGCATGCAAGGAATTGCCTGACAGTCGGGACCCACCTGGTCCAAGCGTACGTAGCGTTGTCATTCTGGTCGTGAACGTGTACGTACATACTGGTCAATGTAGAGGCGCACACGTGTCGTAGTAGAGGCGCGGACGTGTCGTAGTAGAGGCGCGCATGTAGCATGTACACATATGTACAATGGCCAGGGTGCAAGAAAGTAAATATGGCCACATACGTACATACGGACGGGGTCTCGAACACCTACTCGCGCATACGTACGGCCAGGGCTCGTGTACATGGCTGGGTCGGAACAGAGAAACTGCGTTGGCATTGTGTTCATGTTGAGGCAACGGAATGCGTCATGTTCATCGGGAGGCAACGGAAGGTGTCGTGTTCATCGGGAGGCAACAGAACGCATGGGAGCCAACCGGCTTGGACGGAACAGGCGATGGAAACGAGGCCTGACGTACCGCAGAACGGAGTAAACGGCCTTGTGTTCGACCGGCCACGTTCGAAATGGGATCTTGTTCATCGAGAGGGGTCTGGCGTACCTCAAAACGGAGGAAACGGACCTCCTACGGTCGAAACGGGGGTCCTGTTGATCGGGAGGGGTGTGGCGTACTGCAAAACGGATGAAACAGACTTGTATTGGAGCGCTACGGTCGAAACGGGGGTCCTGTTCATCGGGAGGGGTGTGGCGTACCGCAAAACGGGACACCACGGGATACTGTTCATCTCCACCGTCGACCTCCTCCAGCCTCCACGGGCTACTGTTCATCCACCGTCGACCTCCTCCAGCCTCCACCTACGACTGTTCATCCACGGGCTCCTGTTCATCCAACCTCCACTGATGAAGTCATGTACCTAGGGTAGGGTCACGGACCTGTCCTAAGTACCCTTCCCAAGGACATCCTCAGAAGAAGCTGCCTTCCAGTCGACCAAGAGAGACTTCACTCGACGGACTCGAAGGACTCGACCATGAAGACTCACTCGACCACCAGGAGATCAAGAGCCACTCTGCATCCAAACGGTCTGTAATTAAGTAGTCTTTATGGCATTGATGACACTTTATATAGGGCATTTCTAGTAACGCCAAACCTTTATGTACTTTAAACCCTGCATAACTGAGGGCCGGAGGGGTCTGGCGGACACTATATAAGCCACCCCCCTCCTCGGTGTAAAGGGTTCGCACCCCTGTAACCTACACACGCATAATCCAGTCGACCGCCTCCGGGCTCCGAGACGTAGGGTTGTTACTTCCTCCGAGAAGGGCCTGAACTCGTAAATCCCTTGTCTATACAACTGCTCCATAGCTAGGATCTTGCCTCTCCATACCTACCCCCTATTCTACTGTCAGACTTAGAACCACGACAGTTGGCGCCCACCATGGGGCAGGTGCCTTAGCGATTTTTGGAGAAGTTGCAATTGTTCCGATTGCTTTCATCATGGTTTCAGTTGGAGTTTTGGTCGAGGGCCGCGAGATCCGTCTCGGCGCGCTCACCTTCATCGCCGACGACTCCGCTTGGCTCCAAGAAGCTCCACTCGACATCGACGCGCTCCCTGTCCGCGGTGTGATGCATTTTTGGGCGTGTCTCCGCGGCGTCTTGCTGCGGCAACCGTCGACTCCATATCGGTAGACTCCCGTGTCGTCGCCCATTCCTGTCTCCCGCCAATGCAAGCACTCTGGTCGGTCGAGGCTCCAGCGGTGGGTGAGGCACGCAGTGGCTCGCCAATCGGCCACCACCCAAGTCGCGGCAATCGAGCCCGACGAATCTCTCTATGGCCTGTTCGATCTGTCGACTGGCTCTGTAGAGACCGCATCCGAGTGCGACAGCAGCGATCTGGCGACTGAGGTTCTGATGGTCAATGGGCCTCGTAGTCCTCCCGGTTTCCCCCGCACCGACGAGGTAGACGGTGGAGGCGACTCCGCTCAGGCCCACGAGGAATATCAGCCCGAGCCACTCACTTCCCTGCAGAGAGAAGATCTTCGTCGCCGGAACATGGATGCCCTGCATACTCCCATCGCAAGAGAAAACCCCGAGGCTCGCGCCTTGGAGGAGGCACGTTTGGCCAACTTGGCTGAACGCGCTCGACTGGAGAACCTCCAGCGAGCACTCGACGAATGCGCGCGGCAACAAGTACCCGACTCCAGTCGACGTCAACTCTTTCCGCAACCGACTCAGGTATATCGAACCCCGATTCAGAATTTAGCAGCTGCAGCCCGTATAGCAGAGTCAATTCAGCCCTCTCAGTCGGAGGCTGGCAGAGGCTTGATGCAGATCAGGGATTTGCTCCGAGCAGCAGGAGATCAGAATTCAGCTGTGTCACAGTCACGCAACAGGATTCACAGTCGATCCGTTGCTGTGAATATAGTTCAGTCGGCTCACAGCCCAAGATCGCCTCCGCGGCGTGAGGGACGCAAAGGTCGACGTGACCAGTACAGTGACCGATTCGATCGAGATGATAGGCGTCGAGTGCCCACTCCTCCCCCAAGAGGTGGGTCTTACGCCCATCGACAGCAAGATGACAGGCGCCAGCTCAGTGTTGGGCGAAGAGCTCCGGTCGACCCCAGGGAACCAGGCTTTGACGCGCGTTCCATCATCGTGCAAGGTCTGGTCGATCGGAACAGAGCTCATCGAGGTGGCCATGAGAGAGATGCGCCCACTAGTAGTCGCGTCCATGTTTCAGGTCCAGAATGTTTCAGCAGGACTATCAGAGCTGCAGTGATTCCCCCCAACTTCTGGTTGGCGACTGGAGTAAGTAAGTTCACCGGTGAGTCCAAGCCTGAAACCTGGCTTAAAGACTACCGAGTGGCGGTACAGATTGGCAAAGGGAATGATGAGGTGGCTATGAAGAATTTACCACTCATGTTGGAAGGTTCGGCCAGGGCGTGGTTGAATCAGTTAGCTCCTAGCAGCATTTACACTTGGGAAGATCTTTCCCGAGTGTTCGTCAGGACATTCGAGGGAACTTGCAAGCGACCAGCTGGATTGATAGAGCTGCAAGTCTGCGTGCAGAAGTCGAATGAAACCTTAAGAGATTACATTCAGAGATGGATTACTTTGCATCATACGGTGGAGAACGTGTCAGATCACTAGGCAGTATGCGCCTTCAAGGATGGTGTTAAGAATAGAGAGTTGAGTTTGAAGTTTGGTCGAACCGGAGATATGACCCTGAGTCGAATGATGGAAATTGCCACCAAGTACGCCAATGGTGAAGAGGAGGACCGACTCCGGAGTGGCAAGTACAAGCCAAGTCAGTCGGAGAAAGGAAACTCCAGTCGGAAACAGAAGCGGAAGGCCGAGCCAGCGGCTCCTGGAGAGGCTCTGGCCGTGACTCAGGGTAAATTCAAAGGAAAGCCCAAAGGATCTTGGAATCCCAAGAAGGTGAAAGATAAAGAAGGAAATGACGTGATGGATCTGCCGTGTCACATTCACACGAAGAAAGACGAAGAGGGTAACTTCATCTACCCGAAACATACCACTCGCCAATGCCGGCTCTTGATCCAGCAGTTCCAAGGAAAACAGCCCAAGGACAAGGAAAAGGAGTCAGACAAAGCTGAGGACAAGGAGGACAGCGATGGAGGATATCCTCATGTTAATTCCACTCTGATGATCTTTGCTGATGTGGAAAGCAAAAGCCGATTGAAGGTTATCAACCGTGAGGTAAACATGGTCGCCCCGGCGACACCAAGCTATCTGAGATGGTCTCAAACTCCCATTACATTCGACCAGTCCGATCACCCGACTCATATAGCCACCCCTGGGAGGCAAGCTTTGGTGATCGACCCGGTCATTGAAGGCACTCGACTGACGAAGGTGCTAATGGATGGTGGTAGCGGACTGAATATATTGTATGCGGAGACGCTGAAAGGAATGGGCATTCCGATGTCCAGACTAAGCGCCAGCAACATGAGTTTTCATGGAGTTATACCTGGAAAGAAGGCCGAGTCACTCGGCCAAATAGCTCTGGACGTGGTGTTCGGTGACTCGAAGCATTTCCGCAAAGAGAGGCTGACATTTGAAGTCGTGGATTTTCAGAGCGCTTACCACGCTATTTTGGGGCGACCAGCTTACGCACGGTTCATGGCTCGACCATGTTACGTGTACCTCAAACTGAAGATGCCCGGCCCCAAGGGCGTGATCACTATCACTGGCAATCGGAAGAAGGCAGAAGAGTGCTTTCAGAAAGGCTCGAAGATTGCCGACTCCCAGATAACAGTGGTAGAGCTGGAAGAGTACAAGAAAAATGCAGATCCGAGTGATTTGTTGCGGGCCAAGAAGCCTGCCACAGAATCAGCGTTTCAGTTGTCTGGCAAGACGAAGCCCGTTCACATTCACCCGACCGACCCCAACGCAGCTCCGACTCATATTTCCACCACACACGACCCAAAATAGGAAGAAGCGCTCATCCAGTTCCTCCGTGAGAACTGGGACATCTTTGCATGGAAGCCTACTGACATGCCGGGTGTTCCCAGGGGGCTAGCTGAGCATCGTCTTAGAGTCGACTCAAAAGCAAAACCTGTCAAAGAACATCTTCGACGGTCCGCCGTCCAGAAGAGAAAGGCCATTGGCGAGGAGGTGGCTTGACTGTTGGCAGCAGAGTTTATCCGAGAGATATATCACTCCGAGTGGCTCGCCAATGTCGTCATGGTCCCCAAGAAGGACAAGTCACTTTGCATGTGCATTGATTTCAAGCATCTCAATCGGGCCTGCCCGAAAGATCATTTTCCTCTCCCTCGCATCGACCAAATTTTTGACTCGACTGCGGGATGTGAGAGATTGTCTTTTTTAGACGCTTATTCCGTATACCATCAGATCCGTCTGTATGGACCCGATGAGATCAAAACAGCTTTCATCACTCCATTCGGGTGCTTCTGCTATGTCACCATGCCATTCGGCCTCAAGAATGCCGGGGCCACGTTCATGAGGATGATTCAGAAGTGTTTACTCACTCAAATCAGTCAGAACGTGGAAGCGTACATGGATGATATTGTGGTCAAATCGCGAAAAGGTTCCGACCTGTTGAATGACCTCGCTGAAACATTTGCCAATCTCAGGAGGTATGATATCAAGCTCAATCCATCAAAGTGCACATTCGGAGTTCCTGGTGGAAAGTTACTCGGTTTTCTCGTTTTCGAACGAGGAATCGACGGTAACCCAGAAAAAAATTGGCACTATACTCCGAATGAAACGCCCTGTGCGGGTGCACGATGTCCAGAAACTTACTGGATGCTTGGAAGCGTTAAGTCGATTCATCTCTCGTCTCGGTGAAAAGGCATTACCTCTTTACCGACTGATGAAGAAGGCAGACAAGTTCGAGTGGACTCCAGAAGCTGATGCAGCGTTTGCCGAGCTAAAAGCTCTGCTCTCCACCCAGCCGGTGCTTGCTGCTCCAATCAGCAAAGAGCCACTGTTGCTTTATATTGCAGCCACAGGACAAGTCGTCAGTACAGTGCTTACGGTTGAGCGGGAAGAAGAAGGGAAAGCCTTCAAAGTTCAGCGCCCAGTGTATTATCTTTCTGAAGTTTTGACTCCATCGAAGCAAAGATATCCTCATTATCAGAAGCTTGTGTATGGGATCTACATGACCACGAAGAAGGTTGCTCATTATTTCTCTGATCATTCCATTACAGTCGTCAGCGACGCCCCACTTTCAGAGATTCTGCACAACAGAGATGCAACTGGTCGAGTGGCGAAATGGGCGATTGAACTCCTTCCCCTTGATATCAAGTTTGAGGCAATGAAAGCCATTAAGTCCCAAGCAATAGCATATTTCCTTGCCAAGTGGATTGATCAATAGCAGCCGATTCAAGTTCACTCGGAGCATTGGACCATGTTCTTTGATGGCTCTAAGATGTTAAATGGTTCGGGTGCTGGGGTAGTTTTGGTTTCCCCCAGAGGAGATAAGCTCAGATATGTGCTCCAGATTCACTTTGATTCCTCCAACAATGAAGCAGAATACGAGGCACTTTTATATGGGTTGCGCATGGCCATTTCACTCGGCGTCCGTCGCCTTATGGTTTATGGCGACTCAGATTTGGTGGTCAATCAGGTGATGAAGGAGTGGGACGTTAGAAGCCCAGCCATGACTGGATACTGCAATGCAGTGAGGAAGCTTGAAAAGAAATTCGAAGGGTTAGATCTCCATCATATACCCCGACTGAAAAATCAAGCGGCTGATGACTTGGCAAAGATAGGTTCCAAGAGAGAAGCCATTCCTAGTGATGTGTTCTTGGAGCATATCCATACTCCATTAGTCAAAGAAGATCCTTTTACCGAAGAAGCTCCGCAGCCCAAGAGTGTCACAGATCCGACTGAGGTTGAAGTTCCAACAGTGGTCGACCTGGTCATGGAGGCTTTAGTGATCACTCCCGATTGGACAGTACCATATGTCGCGTATATCTTGAGGAAAGAGCTCCCGGAGGACGAGGAAGAGGCTCGACAGATCGTCCGCCGATCCAAAGCCTTTACTGTGATCAAGGGGCAGCTGTACAGAGAGAGCGCGACTGGAGTTGGTCAGAAGTGCATAACGCCAGAAGAAGGTCGGATAATCCTTGATGACATCCACTCGGGGACCTGTGGCCACAAGGAACAAACAAGGATATCCATAGACATAGAGTGATGCACACACAAGATGATGTCCATGAAAGCATTAGGTTACCTTGTCCCTTATCTTACCAACAAGAGGGTTTGTGACTCCTTGAACTAGTGCAAGATGTGGAAGTTGTTTGCACTTGTTCTTGCCAAAATGATATGAGTGAAGTGTGTTGGCGGAAGTAAGCAATTTGAGGAAGGTGTTTACAAGAGCCTTGCCGAAAGTAAGCAACTCATTAGTGGAATCAAGAGAACTACTAGAGGCAACAACATTGGATTTAGCATGATTATTGTTACTACTAGAAGAAAAATCTTTCTTACTCTTGTTGCTAGATTTCACTTGTGGCATGTAAGTAGATAAGAGTAAACGCTTGGCAATGTAAGAAGAACTTTTCTTGCGAAGATCATCATTGATTTCCTTTAAAAACTCATGTTCTTGCTCAAGGTTGAGCTTTTCAAAGCATAACTTCTCATGAGTCTTTAAAAGTTCTCGATGATCTTCCAAGGTAGTTTCATGAGCTAACTTAAGAGTGTTTAGTTCTTTAGTTAGATGCTCAATCTTCTCCTTATAATTGTCATTCGTTTTATCTTGATTAGCATGATTAATTGACGTGTCATCATAGTATTCATCACTAGAGTTGTCAACAAGTAAATCATCATCACCTAACAAATCATCTTCATCACTATTGAAATCAACATACTCGGGGTGTGATACCTTTGGGCCTTTAGCCATGGAGCATCTTCCAATTCCTTCATTTGGTGAGTCAAATATGTCGTAGGAATTGGTTGACACAAGTGCTAGACCGGCAACACCTTCATCTTGAGTATATTCGGAGTCAGAGTGATAGCTTCTTTTAGAGTGATGGTCGGAGTCGGAGCCCAATACCCATTCACCAACATGAGCTTGATGTCTTCACTTTGTGTAGCTCTTTGATGATTTGTCCTTCCTTTCCAAATCCTTGCTTCTCCGGGAGGTTCTTCGTTCATAATGATCATCTCTACTCCTTCTCTCTCTTGGTGGTGATTCCTCTCTTCTACTTCTTCTTTTAGGTGAATCTTCTCTCCTTTTGTAGGGAGTCGTACACTCATTGGAGTAGTGTCCGGGTCTTCGACAATTGTAGCAATTACATTCATGACTCGAAGATCTTTTGTCATTGTAGGACCTTGACTTGGAACTTCTTTCCTTGCTTCTACTCTTGTAGCATTTGTTGAAGTTCTTCACCATTAGGCTCAATTCTTCATTGAAGGTTTGTTTCTCACTTGATGATGTAGGAGCATCACATGAGGCTTTGTAAGCACCACTTGACTTGTTGTGAAGCTCTTCCTTATCCTTGAGTGACATCTCATGAGCAACAATTCTTCCAATGACTTCCGTTGGCTTGAGATCTTTGTAATTGGGCATCATTTGGATCAATGTGCACACGGTATCATATTTTCCATCCAAGGCTCTTAGGATCTTCTCGATGATGAATCTATTAGTCATCTCTTCACTTCCTAAGCCAGCAATCTCATTTGTGATGAGAGCAAGCCTAGAGTATATTTCAGCGACACCTTCACCATCCTTCATTTTGAACTTGTCAAGTTGACTTTGAAGCACATACAATTTCGATTCCTTGACGAAGTCGGTACCTTCATGCATATCAATCAAAGTATCCCAAATTTCCTTTGCATTCTCAAGGCGGCTGATTTTGTTGAATTCTTTGGGGCACAATCCATTGAAGAGAATGTCACAAGCTTGAGCATTGTATTGTAGCATCTTCAACTCTTCCGCGGTAGCTTCACAGTTCGGTTCTCTCCCATCAAAGCATTCACCTTGCAAGCCAATACACACAATAGCCCAAACGGCGGGGTTATGTCCAAGAATATGCATTTTCATTTTATGCTTCCAACTAGCAAAATTAGTACCATCAAAGTAAGGACCTCTACGGTGGTAATTTCCCTCGCTAGACACCATACTCTCCTAGGCTGTGAAACCAAGGCTATGATCACCAAAAGCTATGGAAACCAAGGCAAATGAGACCGTAGCTCTGATACCACTTGTAGGATCGAAAGTATGTCTAGAGGGGGTGATTAGACTACTTGACTTAATAAAAATCTAGCCTTTTCCCAATTTTAGTTCTTGGCAGATTTTAGCAACTTAGCACAGGTCAGCAATCTCAATACAATTCAAGCAAGCATGCAAAGAGTATATGAGCAGCGGAAAGTAAAGCATGCAACTTGCAAGAAGGTAAATGGGAGGAGTTTGGAGGGAGAAAACACAATGTTGACACGGAGATTTTTGGCATGGTTCCGATAGGTGGTGCTATCGTACATCCACGTTGATGGAGACTTCAACCCACAAAGGGTAACGGTTGCACGAGTCCACGGAGGGCTCCACCCACGAAGGGTGCACGAAGAAGCAACCTTGTCTATCCCACCATGGCCATTGCCCACGAAGGACTTGCCTCACTAGGGTAGATCTTCACGAAGTAGGCGATCTCCTTGCCCTTACAAACTCCTTGGTTCAACTCCACAATCTTGTCGGAGGCTCCCAAGTGA
The DNA here is from genome assembly GCA_963921465.1 of Triticum timopheevii. Lineage (NCBI taxonomy): Eukaryota > Viridiplantae > Streptophyta > Magnoliopsida > Poales > Poaceae > Triticum > Triticum timopheevii. The sequence continues at coordinate 408,041,193 of OY997272.1, read as the reverse complement.
CACCTAACCAATCTAGGAGACACCACTCTCCAAAAGGTAATAGATGGTGTGTTGTTGATGAACTGCTTGCTCTTATGCTTCAAATGATAGTCTCCCCAACACTCAACTCTCTCTCATAGGATTGGATTTGGTGGAAAGAAGATTTGAGTGGAAAGCAACTTGGGGAAAGCCAGAGATCAAGATTCATATGGTTGGATTGTAATATCTTGGCCTCCACACATGAGTAGGTGGTTCTCTCTCAGAAAATGAATGCTGGAAGTGTAGGCATGTTCTGATGGCTTCCCTCACGAATGAGGAGAGGGTGGAGGGTATATATAGCCTCCACACAAAATCTAACCGTTACACACAATGTACCAAACTTGGTGGGACAGAATCAGAAAACTCGGTCAGACCGATTTAGTTCATAATGTCACCATTAGGCATTTCGGTGGGACTGACATGTCAATTCAGTGGGACCGATTTTGTTAGGGTTAGGGCATAACATAATCTCGGTGAGGCCGATTACACAAACTCAGTGGGACCGACTTTGGTAATAAGCTAACCAAAGAGTTGGTCAGGCAAACTCGGTGGGAACGATTCACTCATTTCGATGGGACCGAAATGTTACAAAAGGGAAATAGGGAGTTTGCATTGCAAACTCGGTGGGACCGATCGCTCATCTCAGTTGGACTAAAAAATTATGAAGGGAAACAGAGAGTTTGCAATCCCATCTCGATGAGACCAAGATCCCTATCGGTGGAACCCAAGTAACTAGGGTTTCTGGCAGTGGCTATGTCCAATGAACTCGGTGGCACCGGATGGATCAAATCGGTGGGGCCGAGTTTGACTTTTGGTTTGGGACATATGTGGATATGAGAAAGTGGTTGAGGGTTTTTGGAGCATATAACAAAGCATTTTGAGCAAGCAATCCATTGAGAAACACCTCATCCCCTTTTAATAGTATTGGCTTTCCTATAGACTCAATATGATCTTGGATCACTAAAAGTAAAATGTAGAGTCTTGATCTTTAGAGCTTGAGCCAATCCTTTGTCCTTAGCATTTTGAGGGGTCCACAATCCTAATCCATGCCATGCCAATCATTGAAATTTCCTGAAATATTCATCTTGAAATAGCATTAGTTCAGTGAGCTATATGTTGTTAATCATTACCAAAACCACCCAGGGATAGTTGCACTTTCAGCAGGACTAGGGTATTACGCATTCTCGTGTCCCGAACCTGGATAAAAATCCCCTGTGTCCTAACGACTCGACCTGATCTTCGTGCAACTAATCCCCTGCCGAACATAGAAGGGATCCTTGTGACCCCATAGGTGATCGGTTTCCCTAACACGAGGCTCCAATTCCTCCTTAGGAGTGAGTTGAAGAGAGGTAACTTGATCATCTTGAGCGTCATCCTGAGCTTGTTCTTGATCTTGAGCTTGCTCTTGATCTTGAACTTGCTCGGGAGGGAGAACTTGAACTTGGGCATCACTTGGTGGTTCACCACCATCTTAAGGTTGATCTTGTCCTTCACTTTGTTCTTCGGAAGCCTGTGGGTCTTGGGTTGGTGATGGCTCCACTTGAGTGGAGCATTGTCCTTCTCCTTCGGCCACAAGGGGTTTGATACGTCTCCAACGTATCTACTTTTCCAAACACTTTTGCCCTTGTTTTGGACTCTAACTTGTATGATTTGAATGGAACTAACCCAGATTGACGCTGTTTTCAACAGAACTGCCATGGTGTTATTTTTGTGCAGAAATAAAAGTTCTTGGAATGACCTGAAACTCCATGGAGTTACGTTTTGGAATTAATAAAAAATATTGGAGAAAGAATCTTTCCACGAGGGTGCAAGGCGTGCCCACCCCCCTGGGGCGCGCCCCCTGCCTCATGGGTCCCCTGGACCTCCATCGACCTCAACTCCAACTCCATATATTCACGTTCGGGGAGAAAAAAACAGAGAGAAGGATTCATCACGTTTTACGATACAGAGCCGCCGCCAAGCCCTAATCTTCCTCGGGAGGGCTGATCTAGAGTCCGTTTGGGGCTCCGGAGAGGGGAATCCATCGCCATCATCATCATCAACCATCCTCCATCACCAATTTCATGATGCTCACCGCTGTGTGTGAGTAATCCCATCGTATGCTTGCTGGACGGTGATGGGTTGGATGAGATTTACCATGTAATCGAGTTAGTTTTGTTAGGGTTTGGTCCCTAGTATCCATTATGTTCTAAGATTGATGTTGCTATGACTTTGCCATGCTTAATGCTTGTCACTAGAGCCCGAGTGCCATGATTTCAGATATGAACCTATTATGTTTTCATGAACATATGTGAGTTCTTGATCCTATCTTGCAAGTCAATAGTCCCCTACTATGTGTTATGATCCGGCAACCCCGAAGTGACAATAATCGGGTCCACTCCTGGTGAGGACCGTAGTTTGAGGAGTTCATGTATTCACTAAGTGCTAATGCTTTGGTCCGGTACTCTATTAAAAGGAGGCCTTAATATCCCTTAGTTTCCAATAGGACCCCGCTGCCACGGGAGGGTAGGACAAAAGATGGCATGCAAGTTCTTTTCCATAAGCACGTATGACTATATTCGGAATACATGCCTACATTACATTGATGAATTGGAGCTAGTTCTGTGTCACCCTATGTTATAACTGTTGCATGATGAATTACATCTGACATAATTATCCATCATTGATCCATTGCCTACGAGATTTTCACATATTGATCTTTGCTTAGTTACTTCTCTGTTGCCACTGTTACCATTGCTACTAAACTGCTACTATTACGTTTGCCACCGTTATCGTTACCTCCATACTACTTTGCTACTAAATACTTTGCTGCAGATGTTAAGTCTTTCAGGTGTGGTTGAATTGACAACTCGGCTGCTAATACTTGAGAATATTCTTTGGCTCCCCTTGTGTCGAATCAATAAATTTGGGTTGAATACTCTACCCTCGAAAAATGTTGCGATCCCCTATACTTGTGGGTTATCAGGGTTCCTCAATGGATAGGATATGACCAACACCCATTCTTCTTATGGCTTGGGGAGGAATTTCATCACCTACATCACAAGTGCCACTTTGCTCCACTTGGGAGCCGTTATTCTCGTCAAACTCCACGTTGCACATCTCCTCAATGAGTCCCGTGGACTTGTTGAGGACACGGTAAGCATGAGAGTTTGTAGCATAACCAACAAATATTCCCTCATGAGCTCTAGCCTCAAATTTAGACAAACGAACACCTTTCTTGAGAATGAAACACTTACAACAGAACACCCAGAAGTACTTGAGGTTGGGCTTGTTAGCGGTAAGTATCTCATATGGAGTCTTGTTCAAGCCCTTGCGGAGATAGAGCCGATTGGATGCATGGCAAGCGGTGTTGATGGCTTCGGCCCAAAAGTTGTAGGGAGACTTGAACTCCCCCATCATGGTCCTTGCCGCCTCCATCAACGTCCAGTTCTTCCTCTCCGCTACACCATTTTGTTGAGGGGTGTAAGGTGCGGAATATTGATGCTTGATCCCCTCATCACTAAGAAACTCATCCAAGGTGTAGTTCTTGAACTCGGTGCCATTGTCACTTGTTATAGTCAAGATCTTTGCATTGTGTTGACGTGAGCTTCATTTGCAAAGTCGATGACGGTTTGTTGAGTATCACTCTTCCTCTTGAAGAAATATACCCAAGTGTATCTTGAATAATCATCCACAATCACCAAGCAATACTTCCTACCCCCAAGACTATCACAGGATGGAGGCCCAAAGAGATCCAAGTGAAGGAGCTCCAAGGGTCTCTTCGAGTAGATGATAGTCGTGGGAGGGTGAGCCTTCTCATGTAGCTTTCCTTCGATACAAGCACTGCAAGCACGATCTTTGGCCAAACTAACATTTGTTAGTCCACAGACATGGTCCCTCTTGAGAAGACTGTGCAAAGATCTCATATTGACATGGGCTAAACGGCGATGCCAAAGCCATCCCACGTCAACTTTAGCCATTAGGCATGTCACGGTCTTAGTGGGTCGCTCCAAAAAGTTAATCACATAAAGACCATTCTCGACATGCCCAACAAAGGCTACTTTAAGAGTCTTGCTCCACAAGAGGGCCACGGTATCAATATCAAATAAAGTGGCAAAGCCCATGATTGCAAGTTGATGAACGGAAAGTAAATTGTATGCAAGGGACTCAACAAGCATGACTTTCTCGATCATGAGATCATGAGAAATGACCACCTTACCAAGACCCAATACCTTAAAAGACGAGGCATCACCCCACTCAACATTGGTGGGCATAGATGAGACCTTGCGTACGTCCACCACCAAGTCCTTGCTTCCGGTCATATGATTTGTGGCTCCACTATTGAGCAACCATGATCCCCCACCAGAAGCAAACACCTACAAGAGATCAATGCTTGGTTTTAGGTACCCATTTTGTAATGGGCCCTTTAATGTTAGTAACAAGGGTCTTAGGAACCCAAATAGACCATTCAATGTACTCATAAGGAGAACCAACAAATTTGGCATAAACATGCCCATCACTAGCACGACATAGCACATAAGAAGGGTTAAAGTCGTCGGCTTTGTTCGAAGGAGTGGCAATGCCCTTCTTGACACCACCACCCTTCACATTGTTCTTCTTCTTGTCCTTAGGAGCACCCTCTCCCTCCTTCACAAAAGTTTTCTTGAGAGGAAGAGGTTGTTTGGCCTTGTCATTCTTCTTCTTGTTCTTAGACTTGGGTGCAAACCCAATTGCCTCCTTGCCCACAACTTCCTTTTGATTGCTCAAAAGATTGTTGAGGTTCTTCTCACCTTGTATGCAAGACACAAGGCCTTTCTCAAGTTGCTCCTTCAACTTGGCATTCTCCTCCACAAGATGCACATGCTCACAACATGAGTTAGTAGCATTTGCATTATCAATTAAGACCATATGAGGAAAAGTGGCTTTCTCCTTGGTTAGCTTCACTTGGAGTTGATCATGAGACTCCTTGAGGCTATAATGAGCACCCTTTAAGGCCTTGTGAGCCTTGTCAAGTATCTCAAACTCCTCCTTGAGTCTAGCATGGTCAACCCCAAGTTTAGCCTTCTCGAAATTGAGCACACGACATACAACAAGAGCATGATCAAGATCTTTCTTTAATTTAGCATGATCATTGTTGTGTGACTCCTCAAGAGCCAAACGATGACCACGCTCTTACTCAAGCGCATTAGAGAGATCCGATATCTCATCGGCATAGTCACAACTATGTCCTTCCATCTTAGAGATGGTTTCTTCGTGAGCCTTGATCAAGTCATTGGCTTCACCAAGTTGTTCCAAGAGAGCAACAAAGTGCTTCTTGGATTTACCCTTGAGCTTACTCATGAAAGACTCAAACTCATTCACTTCCTCATTACACCCCTCACTTTAATCAATGCAATCCATCAAGGAAGGATTAGTAGCGATGGTAGTTTTGATGTTGGGGGTTGGTGCCAGTAATTTAGACAGGACAACTAGGGTTCCCCCTATTCCCCCGCCACCGCTGGCCTCCCTTGCCTCCTCCCGCCGGCGCCCCCCCCCCCCCCCCCCCCGGCCTTCCTCCCTCTCCTCCCACCTCTTCCCCCTCCCCCGGCGCTCCCGTCACCCCCCGAGGCGGCGGAGCGCCCCCTGCCCACCTCTCAGTCCAGACCCCCTCCTCCTTCATCTCCCTTTGCCGCCGCTGGAAGCGGCCTCTGGCGTGCCCTGGTGGCGTCGGTGCTGGCGGAAGTCCCTTTCCCGCGTGCCTGGTGGAGGATTTGGGGCTCCCCTGCCCGGCGGCGGTGCTGCTCGGCTGGCGGCAGTGGGGCCAGGCGGCGGAGTTCTCCGGGCCTCGGGTGCTCTCGACGCGGTGACGTGGCCATTGGTTGTGGGGCGCCGCGGTGGGCGGCTGGCCGGCGGCGCCCGCTTGGCCTAGATCTGGGCCTTTTGGGCCCCATCTAGGCTAGGACGGGCCTGCGGTCCGGGGCGCGACGGCATAGCTCTCTGGTGGTGAGGCGAGGCGACCGTGGCTGCGATGGTGATGGCTTTGGCGGCCGGCGTGCTGCAGCGTGGCTGCAGGGACTGTCCAGACCCGTTGGGGTCCGGTCGGGCCAATGGTGGCCTGGCAAGTCCCTGTCGCTATGTCCGGTCGGCTCCGCGCGGCGGTGGAGGTTGTTCCCTCCTGTCGGCTGCGTTGCGGTTGCCACCGAGCCTAGTGTCTTCTCGTCCTACCTCCAGGTCTCGTGTTGGTGGCCTTAGTGAGACGGTGAAGATGGTGCGTTATCCGTGGTGGCACAGGCTGGTGGGCGGCATGTTGGGCGGTGCGCTTCTATTTGTCTAGGGTGGCGGTGGTGGTTTCGGGGCGGGAGAAATCTCTGGCGGCTCGTTCGCCACCGGCGCGGCTACGCCCGTGGGTGTTGCCGGACCCTCCTGAGGGGCGTTAGTGATACACCTTCCCCACTACCATCCGCGTACCAAGGGAAACACTAGGACTTGTCCGGGCAGCAGCGTCGTCATCGTTGCATTTCTTCATGAAGATGTTGCTTGGTACGCGAGGCTTCGGAGTGCTTGGCGGGCGGTGGTACTTCTCCGGAGGGTACAGCGGGTGTCGGCCATCTTTGCTTTCTTTTTTCTTTCTCTCCTTTTTCTTTTGGGCTTGTTTATGCTGCGGCCCCAGCAAGCTAGTTGTATCGGTTGGATGTTGCTTTATAATCTAAAGCGGGGGGAAACCCTTTTTCTTTATGATGTTGGGGGTTACCTTATAGGTGGCTTTGGCCATGAGGCACTTGGCGGTGATGTTCTCGTTGGGTGAGTTGAAGAGAGACACCCGTGGAGTCGTGGCAATGGTAACGAAGGCCATGGCCATCGCCTCACCGTCATCATCATCATCATCATCATCATCATTGTACTCTTCTTGAGCCACCAACCCCTTGGAGGGAGTCTTCTTGGTGAAGTTGTTCTTGTTGGGGGAGGACTTAGCTATGTCTTTTCGGATAAGCTTGCCACGATTGTCTTCCCGCTTCTCGTAAGGGCACTCCACGAAAAAGTGCCTCACATTGCAACAATTGTAGCATGTCCTCACACGTTGCTTGCCCTTGATGCCACTTGAGTTGTTCTTGTTGAAGTTGGGCCTTGAGTTCTTATTGGTCCAAAATTGCCTTGAAGCGAGAGCCATGTGCTCATGGTAATCATATTTTGTATCTTTGGGGTTACTCTCCTCATCTTCCCCTTCATCCTCTTCTTCCACACTTGCCTTGTTCTTCAAATCTAGGTTGGGTTTCTTCGCCCATTGAGAGAACATCAGTGCATTGTCGGCGGTCTTGTCCAAGATTGTCATAGCAACAAACTCATCCAACACCTCACTTGAGGACAAGGTATGGAAGTCCGGCCTTTGATGGATGACAGATGACATGGCCTTGAGAAACTTGCGCCTGATCCAATTGTCATCCGTATCCTTGCTCCCATGATCTCAGAGTGAGACCATAAGAGTGGTTAATCTCCGATAGAGCTCACGAGGTTCTTCATCTTCATTCATCGCAAACTCATCGGCTTCATCTTGCACCATTTCATAGTTGGAGCGTTGAATGCTTGCGCTTCCCTTGTAAATGGAAACAACATGTTCCCAAGCTTCCTTGGCCACGGTGAAGGGTCGGAGATGAGCAGTATCTTCAGGTGGAATTGCATCTTGAATAATGAAGAGAGCAGACTCGTTGAATTGATTATCCGCGGCTTCTCTGGGGTGAAGTTGCTTGGGTCATGCGGGTAGAAACCTTGCTCAATAATTCTCCAAAGGTTAGTGTTACTATGATTTAAATGACGTTTAAAGCGATAGACCCAAGAGGCAAAGTCTTTGTTTTCCACAAACTTAGGAGGAGGACCAACATGATTTAAATGAGTGGAGGGAACCGGTCCTCCATAAGTAAGAGGTGGTTCAACATGGGCAAAGATGCCATTTCCACTTCCACCACTAGGCAAGGTAACTTTATCACTAGAGGCCTCCCCCTTATCGGAGTTAGCATCCGCCACCTTGTTAGTGGGAGCGACCACTTCCAACGGTGCGGTGGATAACTTAAGACCATCAAGAAACTCCTGGAACATGCCTTTGACCTCGGTCGTCATGGAGGTTTTCAATGTGTCCAAAGCCGCATTGAATTCCTAACGTGAGACCGGGGATCCCCCATCGGCCGAAGACGAGGATGGATTCACACTGGGGTGCTCCTCCTCACCGTCTATGGTGTCAACCATACTCTTCGGACGGTCAAGTCCTTAATAAAGAGACGAGGCTCTGATACCAACTGAAAGGATCGATATAGTTGACTAGAGGGGGGTGAATAGGCAACTAACAAATTTTAGCTTTTCTTTACCAAATTAAACTTTTCATCAAAGTAGGTTGTCTAGATATGCAACTAGGTGAATAACCTATATGATGCAACAACAACAAGTACATAAGCAAGCAAGGGCTAGAACACAATATAAGCTTGCACAAGTAAAGGTGAGAGATAACCAAAAGTGGAGTCGATGGAGACGAGGATGTGTTACCGAAGTTCCTTCCCTTTGAGGGGAAGTACGTCTCCGTTGGAGCGGTATGGAGGCACAATGCTCCCCAAGAAGCCACTAGGGCCACTGTATTCTCCTCACACCCTCACGCAATGCCAGACGCTATGATTCCACTATTGGTGCCCTTGGAGGCGGCGACCTAACCTTTACAAACAAGGTTGGGGAAATCTCCGCAGCTTAATTGGAGGCTCCCAATGACATCACGAACCTTCACCACTATGGACTATGGCTCCATGGTGACCTCAACCGTCCAGGGTGCTCAAACACCCAAGAGTAACAAGATCTACAAGGGATTAGTGGAGGGAATCAAATTTCTCTTGGTGGAAGTGTAGATCGAGGCCTTCTCAACCAATCCCTAGAGAATCAACAAGTTTGATTGGCTAGGGAGAGAGATCGGTGAAAATGGAGCTTAGAGCAACAATGGAGCTTAGGGATGGAAGAGTTAGTCAACTCGGAGAAGAAGACCCCCCCCCCTTATATAGTGGTAGGACAAATCCAACTGTTATCCACTTATCCAGCCCGCGACATATGGTACTACCACACCAGACATGCGGTACTACCACAAGGGCCTGCGGTTCTACCGCAAGGCACCGTGGTACTACCGCTTGCACGGGAGGAGCCAGACCAGCTCTCTTGCGATGAAGCAAAGAGCGGTAGAACCGCCGGAGCGGTACTACCGCTCGCCAGGTTTGTCTAGACTGGGAAGGCGCAAACGAATAAAAATACATCCGTGGCTACTTCCGCTGAGTTTCGATCTGTGCAAAAATCCGACACGGTACTACCGCATACAGGGAGCGGTACTACCGCGTAGGGCGCGGATGTAAAAAATTACATCTGCCCCTACTTCCGCTCGTGTTGCTATGCTGGGCCCGATGCCACGGTACTACCGCGCCCGGGGAGCGGTACTACCACAAAGCGCGGTACTACAGCAAAGCGTTGTACTACCGTCCCCGATCGGTACTACCGTGGGCCTCTGCGGTACTACTGCTTCCTTGAGCAGTACTACTGCATGCCAAAACTCAATAACACTAGGAGTCCTTCATTTTGTAAAGATACGGATAAACGGTCAGTGCTCCAAAGAGGCAAAGGAAAGGTGGTGCAAAGGAACAGACACGTACGTGTTGATTCCAACCTAACCTTTCCAAAGCGGACCCCATCTTAATAGTACGGCTTTCCTACGATTCAAATCTATCGAAAAGAAACATAGAGAAACGCGGTCTTCACTAGGCTCCGAGGGGCAACGAATCGTCTTGTGCCTAAACATGAGATATCTTAAATGCTCAATGCACACGATTAGTCCACAAATGCATTGTCATCAATCACCAAAACCACATAGGGTGAAATATGCCCTTATAGCCGCGTTGCAGGCACCCTGCAGAATTTTTTGTCATACAATACACGTCCATTAACACGAGCAGCAACAATAATACGCACGAAGGTCCACCAATCGTCTTAGATACTTGTCGTCAGCAGAATATCATTGACCACACTTGTAGCAAAGAGAGTTATAACCAAACCTGAAAATAAGATTACCCTCCAAAACGTTAAACTTTTAGAAAAGTTTTTCAGAAAACCTTGAATCTTCACTGACACTGAACTACACTGGCAATATTTCAATCGTAGGTATACATAAAGACATCACTCTGCAGGGTCACAATATAATCCACAGCAGCTAGCCTGTTCTGGTACAATTCGAGCGGCTCTGGTTCATCTAATGTATGTACCCAACAGCCGCATTGTAGGCACCCTACAAATTTTTTTTGTCATACAATGCACGTCCATTAACATGAGCATCAACAATAATACACACGAAGATCCACCAATCGTCCTAGATACTTGTCGTCACCAGAATATCATCGACCACACTTGTAGCAAAGAGAGTTATAACCAAACTTGAAAATAAGATTACCCTCCAAAATGTTACATTTTTAGAAAGCCTCCCATGCGTCTGTGTCGTCGTCGTGGCCGATCCACACCCTGGGAGGTCTGCTACCTTCCTCGGGCTCCCTGGACCTCTCGGTAATGTATCTTCGAGAGAGCACGGTCGGGTTGGCTCACGCACTACTCTTCTACCTCGGGCTCCACCTCCTGTTCCACCACCCGGTCGCTCCCTCGAGGTCATGAGTCAGCGGCGCCGCGGGGGCTTCGAGGTGGCTGTGGTTTGCTCCGGCTGCGCGTCCGGGGGCGGTGGGTCAGCCATGGATGGAGAGAGAGAGAGAGAGAGAGAGAGAGAGAGGGCGAAAAGTTCACCGGTGTGTTGGCCAGGGACGCACCGACAGCAAGGGGCAATTTATTTCTTTTGGTGCATCTAATTTTGTAGGAAAAGGTCATAGTAGGGGGATCAAATAGGAGAGATAATAGGGGAGGTGTGGACTCAGTAAAGGAAACGTGATGGGTTACGGGAAGGAGATCAAGTCGGACGTGGCATGTGATGGCGACGTCTACAATAAAACTTTTTTTAGGTAAAAATGATGCCCACAACATGGACCTACCTTATCAGCATCTTCGGCCTTCTAAACCGTGGACATAGGCGTAGACAAACGCCTTTTAAATTTGAGCCGTTAATCTTTTTGATTGACATAAAATTAACGGATGTAAAGAGGTGACATATGGAGAACTATGAAAGCCTCCGTCCTTTATTATTAGGTAAAGATAAAGCTGATAATTTTAATTCAGTATACCTACTTGCAACATCCAGCTTCTGACCCCCCCCCCCCCCACCCCCACCACCACCGACTTTGACATAGCTCCGCCAGTGTCATTTTTAGGCTTCATTCGGTTCTCATACCACCTTTTGCCATCCAGTCCTGATAAATTATTTCCCTTATAATCCTCCCGAATCCCTGTACATGGTACTTGCCGGTTAGCCCTAGGAAATCACTCTTTTACTATTGATGAGCATTCAAATGTTTCAACAAATCTCTACATTACAAGCATTCAAGCATTATAGTATGGTGGAGTACATCGAATAAATATCTGAAAACAATGCAACACAAAACAATGAACAAATCTCTAAACAAAACAATGAACAATTTCATGACCCTATGCTATGATACTTCTACTTCCGCTACAATGTTTTTTGCCGCGGTACTTCTGCTATAATGTTACTGTGGTAGAAGTAAGATATATCCCGCAAGAAAAGTAGGATATGAAGGCATTAGGCTAATTCACGCGTGTAGGCACGCTCGATTTCCGACATGCTGTTTATTCGTGATTTGGAAAGTGTGTACTATTAGGATTACTTGGGGGGGGGTTAAATAAGGGTCGGTCCCTTCAGGGGAAATTTAGTTGTGAATTGGTTGGGTTTGCATTACTTGAGGGGTTAAACACGATATCGAGAAATAAGAATGACAGTGATCCTCCCGGCTCCTCAGCCGTTTCGATTCCTGGCCATTGGATCTTCGTGCTTGATCAGATCTGGGCCGTCGGATCGAGCCCTCGAATGACCTCGTCCGTCGGATAAAAAATAGTTACTGTTGCAATGAACAGTTTCACCTCGACCGTGCCACCACGCGTAAATAGCCTGCCCCGCCGGTGGCATTTTCGTCATTTCACTCGCCCGGGGTATAAAAGGGCCGGCTCCCATGGAGGCAACCCTAGCCGGCTCCCCTCCCCCTCCCACGCGCCTCCTCTCCCTCTCTCTCGTTCCCCTCCCCTCCCATCGCCTCCCCTCCCACACGCCTCCTCTCCTCCCGCCCACATCGCCGCCGCCGCCACCCGCCTCCCTGCGCCGTCGGCGGCCAGATCCACCGCAGCAAAGCCCCCTCTCCCCAACGACGATGAGCAAAAGCGGAGGGAGGACGAGAAGCACGACGGCAGCGGCAGCGGGGAGGAGCAGCAGCAGGGCAAGGTGGCGGCGAGTGGGCGCCCGCCCTCCCCGTCCGCGAGCTGGTCCCCGGGCATGGGGGCGGCTCCCGAGCCCTCCTGCTCAGCTCGTGGCGCCGGGGCCCAGGCGCGTGGGTGCCGTGATGCTCGCGGAGCCACTGCAGATCCTCGCCGACCAGGCCGCGCTGGCGCTCGGGGCGCTCGCCGCTGTGCTCCCCGGCGACGACGATGACCCCGTAGCGGACGGCGCGTGGGAGGCCGACCTCCATGACGTGCTCCTCTTCCTCTACATCCAGTCCTACAAGCGCCTTGTGCCAAGGCCTCGATTCCATCCATTTGCTCCCGTGTCGCACGCTGGCTCGCCACTGTTTATCAGGGAGCAAAGCACCCCGGGCATCTCTCTCTCTCTCTCTCTCTCTCTCTCTCTCTCTCTGTGTGTGTGTGTGTGTGTGTGTGTGTGTGTGATGTCAACCTCGGTTGCCTTTTATTTTCAGATCTGCAATGGCCTGAAGAATGAGGCAATCCTTGGAAGCAGCACGTACATGTGATCCCCCTCTCACTCTGATTCCAAGGTTGTTTCTCTCCATATTCCATTCCTCTCACAATTTGTTTCTTTTCCTGGCTTTTACTTTATCATGTGCGTGCTATGCTTCTAACAAAATATCTAATTTTATTGCTTTTCATGTCTATGTAAGCATTATGTTCTCCTTTGTTTAATTTCATTATTGCTATGCAAAGAGAAATCAAGGATTACTTTTCTTGGTACATATGCAGTGTATTTATGTTTTGGGTGGTAACAATTCAGTTAGAGGTGAGATGCATCGACATAGATGGTTGAAGGCTATACATTAATTGGATAGATAGATTGAGCAATACACCTGTTGTGCCATCATCGATGAATTAAGAGAAGAATAGATGGTGTGTTTGGCAAAATATCCAATAGTCAGCGTTGGTGTTTAGTGGGTTTTAAGCATTTCTGGCCACTGCCAAGGGAACGGCTGCTCTATTTACCCTTATTGTTGGTTTCACTTGCCTAGCCTAGGTATGCTGAGATAATCATTATGTGAGGTGATCTATCCATCGTCAGAGTTCCCTCATTAGTATCCCTGATTGTTAATTGCTATGCTTAATTGGATACTCTGTGTTGTGTTGTTTGCCTTTTTTGACCCAAATAAACCACCCCATTACCATATTTTACATTAATGCCATATTTAATCATTGACATAACTTTGGAGGTTTAGTTCAGTTAAAAAGATGATGCCATGTGACTGGAAAGTATATATGTTCAGATCATAATTTAAATGGATATAGTGATTGGCAATAGATAAATCATATTACCCTTGCATTGCAGATTATTTCCTTTTTGTGGTTGGCATGAATGACTTTTGTACTCAATGGTTTAAGCAGTTGTTCTAGGATGCCGGTCATCCTCCAGCCTCCTCAGCCGCTTGGCATGTTGGGGAACATAGTAATTTCAAAATTTTCCTACGCACACGCAAGATCATGGTGATGCATAGCAACGAGAGGGAAGAGTGTTGTCCACGTACCCTCGTAGACCGTAAGCGGAAGCGTTATGACAAAGTGGTTGATGTAGTCGTACGTCTTCACGATCCGACCGATCCAAGTACCGAACGCACGGCACCTCCGAGTTCAGCACACGTTCAGCTCGATGACGATCCCCGGACTCTGATCCAGCAGGGTTTCGGGGATGAGTTCCGTCAGCACGACGGCGTGGTGACGATGATGATGTTCTACCGACGCAGGGCTTCGCCTAAGCACCGCAATGATATGACCGAGGTGGAATATGGTGGAGGGGGCCACCGCACACGGCTAAGGAACGATCACGAAGATCAACTTGTGTCATGGGGTGCCCCCTGCCCCCGTATATAAAAGAGGGAGGGGGGAGGTGCGGCTGGCCAAGGAGGGCGCGCCAAGGAGGAGTCCTACTCCCACCGGGAGTAGGATTCCCCCTTCCAAGTAGTAGGAGTAGGAGTCAAGGAAAGGGGGAAGAGAAGAGAAGGAAGGAGGGGGCGCAGCCCCTCCCCCTAGTCCAATTCGGACTAGGCCTTGGGGGGCGCCCAGCCTCTCCTCTCTCTTTCCCCTAAAGCCCAATAAGGCCCATATACTCCCCGGCGAATTCCCGTAACTCTCCGGTACTCCGAAAAATACCCGAATCACTCGGAACCTTTCCGAACTCCGAATATAGTCGTCCAATATATCGATCTTTATGTCTTGACCATTTCGAGACTCCTCGTCATGTCCCCGATCTCATCCGGGACTCCGAACTCCTTCGGTACATCAAAACTTATAAACTCATAATAAAACTGTCATCGTAACGTTAAGCGTGCGGACCCTATGGGTTCGAGAACTATGTAGACATGACCTAGAACTATTCTCGGTAAATAACCAATAGCGGAACCTGGATGCTCATATTGGCTCCTGCATATTCTACGAAGATCTTTATCGGTCAAACCGCATAACAACATACATTGTTCCCTTTGTCATCGGTATGTTACTTACCCGAGATTCGATCGTCGGTATCTCAATACCTAGTTCAATCTCGTTACCGGCAAGTCTCTTTACTCGTTACGTAATGCATCATCCCACAACTAACTCATTAGTCACATTGCTTGCAAGGCTTATAGTGATGTGCATTACCGAGAGGGGCCAGAGATACCTCTCCGACAATCGGAGTGACAAAACCTAATCTCGAAATACGCCAACCCAACATGTACCTTTGGAGACACCTGTAGTACTCCTTTATAATCACCCAGTTATGTTGTGACGTTTGGTAGCACCCAAAGTGTTCCTCCGGTAAACGGGAGTTGCATAATCTCATAGTTACAGGAACATGTATAAGTCATGAAGAAAGCAATAGCAACATACTAAACGATCAAGTGCTAGGCTAACGGAATGGGTCATGTAAATCACATCATTCTCCTAATGATGTGATCCCGTTAATCAAATGACAACTCTTTTGTCCATGGCTAGGAAACATAACCATCTTTGATAAACGAGCTAGTCAAGTAGAGGCACACTAGTGACACTATGTTTGTCTATGTATTCACACATGTATTATGTTTCCGGTTAATACAATTCTAGCATGAATAATAAACATTTATCATGATATAAGGAAATAAATAATAACTTTATTATTGCCTCTAGGGCATATTTCCTTCAGTCTCCCACTTGCACTAGAGTCAATAATCTAGTTCACATCGCCATGTGATTTAACACCAATATTCACATCTGTATGTGATTAATACCCATAGTTCACATCATCATGTGATCAACACCCGAAAGTTTTACTAGAGTCAATAATCTAGTTCACATCGCTATGTGATTAACACCCAAAGAGTACTAATGTATGATCATGTTTTGCTTGTGAGAGAAGTTTAGTCAACGGGTCTGTCATATTCAGAGTCGTATGTATTTTGCAAATATTCTATGTCCACAATGCTCTGCACGGAGCTACTCTAGCTAATTGCTCCCACTTTCAATATGTATCCAGATTGAGACTTAGAGTCATCTGGATTGGTGTAAAAGCTTGCACCGATGTAACTCTTTACGATGGGTTCTTTTATCACCTCCATAATCGAGAAATATTTCCTTAATCCTCACTAAGGATATTCTTGACCAATGTCCAGTGATCTACTCCTAGATCACTATTGTACTCCCTTGCCAAATTCAGAGCAAGGTATACAATAGGTCTGGTACATAGGATAGCATACTTTATAGAACCTATGACTGAGGTATAGGGAATGACTTTCATTCTCTTTTCTATTGTCTGCCGTGGTCGGGATTTGAGTCTTACTCAATTTCACACCTTTGCAACACAGGCAAGAACTCTTTCTTTGACTGTTCCATTTTGAACTACTTCAAAATTTTATCATGGTATGTACTCATTGAAAAAACTTATCAAGCGTCTTGATCTATCTATATAGATCTTGATGCTCAATGTGTAAGCAGCTTCACCGAGGTCTTTCTTTGAAAAACTCCTTTCAAACATTCCTTTATGCTTTCCAGAAAATTCTACATCATTTCCAATTAATAATATGTCATTCACATATACTTATCAGAAAGGTTGTAGTGCTCCCACTCACTTTCTTGTAAATACATGCCTTTCCAAAAGTCTGTATAAAACCATATGCTTTGATCAACTCATCAAAGTGTATATTCCAACTCCGAGATGCTTGCACCAGTCCATTGATGGATTGCTGGAGCTTGCACACTTTGTTAGCATCTTTAGGATTGACAAAACCTTCTGGTTGCATCATATACAACTCTTCTTTAATAAATCCGTTAAGGAATGCAGTTTTGACATTCATTTGCTAGATTTCATAAAATGTGGCAATTGCTAACATGATTCGGACAGACTTAAGCATCGATACGAGTGAGAAAATCTCATCGTATTCAACACCTTGAACTTGTTGAAAACCTTTTGCAACAAGTCGAGCTTAGTGGATAGTAACACTACTATCAGTGTCCGTCTTCCTCTTGAAGATCCATTTATTTAACATGCTTGCTGATCATCGAGCAAGTCAATCAAAGTCCATACTTTGTTCTCATACATGGATCATATCTCAGATTTTATGGCCTCAAGCCATTTCGCGGAATCTGGGCTCATCATCGCTTCCTCATAGTTCGTAGGTTCATCATGGTCTAGTAACATGACTTCCAGAACAGGATTACCATACCACTCTGGTGCGGACCGTACTCTGGAAGACCTACGAGGTTCTGTAATAACTTGATCTGAAGTTTCATGATCATCATCATTAGCTTCCTCACTAATTGGTGTAGGAATCACTGGAACTGATTTCAGCGATGAACTATTTTCCAATTCAGGAGAAGGTACAATTACCTTATCAAGTTCTACTTTCCTCCCACTCACTTCTTTTGAGAGAAACTCCTTCTCTAGAAAGGATCCATTCTTAGCAACGAATGTTTTGCCTTCGGATCTGTGATAGAAGGAGTACCCAACAGTTTCCTTTGGGTATTCTATGAAGACGCACTTCTCCGATTTGGGTTTGAGCTTATCAGGTTAAAAACCTTTTTCATATAAGCATCGCAACTCCAAACTTTAAGAAACGACAACTTGGGTTTCTTGCTAAACCACAGTTCATATGCTGTCGTCTCAACGGATTTAGATGGTGCCCTTTTAACGTGAATGCAGCTGTCTCTAATGCATAACCCCAAAAGAATATTGGTAAATCAGTAAGAGACATCATAGATCGCACCATATCCAATAAAGTGCGGTTACAACGTTCGGACACACCATAACGTTGTGGTGTTCCAGGTGGCGTGAGCTGTGAAACTATTCCACATTGTTTTAATTGAAGTCCAAACTCGTAACTCAAATATTCGTCTCCGCGATCAGATTGCAGAAACTTTATTTTCTTGTTGCGATGATTTTTCCACTTCACTCTGAAATTCTTTGAACCTTTCAACTATTTCAGACTTATGTTTCATCAAGTAGATATACCCATATCTGCTCAAATCATCTTGTGAAGGTCAGAAAATAACGATACTTGCCACGAGCCTTCATACTCATTGGTCTGCATACATCAGTATGTATTATTTCCAACAAGTCAGTAGCTCGTTCCATTGTTCCGAAGAACGGAGTTTTAGTCATCTTGCCCAAAAGGCACGGTTCGCAAGCATCAAATGATTCATAACCAAGTGATTCTGAAAATCCATCTATATGGAGTTTCTTCATGCGCTTTACACCGATATGACCCAAACGGCAGTGCCACAAATAAGTTGCACTATCATTATTAACTTTGCATCTTTTTGCATCAATATTATGAATATGTGTATCACTACAATCGAGATCCAACAAACTATTTTCATTGGGTGTATGACCATTGAAGGTTTTATTCATGTAAACAGAACAACAATTATTCTCTGATTTTAAATGAATAACCTTATTGCAATAAACATGATCAAATCATATTCACGCTCAACGCAAATGCCAAACAACATTTATTTAGGTTTAACACTAATTCCAAAAGTATAGGGAGTGTGCGATGATGATCATATCAATCTTGGAACTACTTCCAACACTCACCATCACTTCCCCTTCAACTAGTCTTTGTTTATTCTGTAACTCCTATTTCGAGTTACTAATTTTAGCAACCGAACAAGTATCAAATACTCAGGGGCTACTATAAACACTAGTAAGGCACACATCAATAATCTGTATATCAAATATACCCTTGTTCACTTTGCCATCCTTCTTATCCACCAAATATTCAGGGCATTTCCACTTCCAGTGACCATTTCCTTTGCAGTGTAAACACTCAGTTTCAGGCTTTGGTCCAGCTTTGGTCTTCTTCATGGGAGTGACAACTTGTTTGCCATTCTACTTGAAGTTTCCCTTTCTTTCCCTTTGCCCTTTTCTTCA
Organism: Triticum timopheevii; assembly: GCA_963921465.1. Taxonomy (NCBI): domain Eukaryota; kingdom Viridiplantae; phylum Streptophyta; class Magnoliopsida; order Poales; family Poaceae; genus Triticum; species Triticum timopheevii. The sequence goes on along the minus strand of OY997272.1, from coordinate 408,022,439 downwards.
AACTAGTGGTCTTGTCAATCATCAACACTTGATGCTCTTTCTTGATTTCTACCTTCGTCGATTTCAATATCACGAAGAGCTCGGGAATCGTTTTCATCATCCCTTGCATACTATAGTTCATCACGAAGTTCTAGTAACTTAGTGATGGTGACTAGAGAATTCTGTCAATCACTATCTTATCTGGAAGATTAACTCCCACTTGATTCAAGCGATTGAAATACCCAGACAATCTGAGCACATGCTCACTAGTTGAGCGATTCTCCTCCATCTTTTAGCTATAGAACTTGTTGGATACTTCATATCTCTCAACTCGGGTATTTGCTTGAAATAATAACTTCAATTCCTGGAACATCTCATATGGTCCATGACGTTCAAAACATCTTTGAAGTCCCAATTCTAAGCCGTTAAGCATGGTGCACTAAACTATCAAGTAGTCATCATATTGAGCTAGCCAAACATTCATAACGTCTGCATCTGGTCCTGCAATAGGTTTGTCACCTAGTGGTGCATCAAGGACATAATTATTCTGTGCAGCAATGAGGATAAACCTCAGATCACGGATCCAATCCGCATCATTGCTACTAACATCTTTCAACTTAATTTTCTCTAGGAACATATCAAAATAAACATATGAAAGCAACAACGCAAGCTATTGATCTACAACATAATTTGCAAAATACTACCAGGACTAAGTTCATGATAAATTTAAGTTCAATTAATCATATTATTTAAGAACTCCCACTTAGATAGACATCCCTCTAATCCTCTAAGTGATTACGTGATCCATATTAACTACACCATGTCCGATCGTCATGTGAGATGGAGTAGTTTCAACGGTGAACATCAATATGTTGATCATATCTACTATATGATTCACGCTCGACCTTTCGGTCTCCGTGTTCCGAGGCCATATCTGTTATATGCTAGGCTCGTCAAGTTTAACCTGAGTATTCCGCGTGTGCAACTGTTTTGCACCCGTTGTATTTGAACGTAGAGCCTATCACACCCGATCATCACGCGGTGTCTCAGCACGAAGAACTTTCGCAACGGTGCATACTCAGGGAGAACACTTCTTGATAATTTTAGTGAGAGATCATCTTAAAATGCTACTGTCAATCAAAGCAAGATAAGATGCATAAAGGATAAACATCACATGCAATCAATATAAGTGATATGATATGGCCATCATCATCTTGTGCTTGTGATCTCCATCTCCGAAGCACCGTCGTGATCACCATGGTCACCGGCGCGACACCTTGATCTCCATCGTAGCATCGTTGTCGTTACGCCATCTATTGCTTCTACGACTATCGCTACCACTTAGTGATAAAGTAAAGCAATTACAAGGCGTTTGCATTTCATACAATAAAGCGACAACCATATGGCTCCTGCCAGTTGCCGATAACTTCGGTTACAAAACATGATCATCTCATACAATAAAATATAGCATCACGTCTTGACCATATCACATCACAACATGCCCTGCAAAAACAAGTTAGACGTCCTCTACTTTGTTGTTGCAAATTTTACGTGGCTGCTACAGGCTGAGCAAGAACCGTTCTTACCTACGCATCAAAACCACAACGATAGTTCGTCAAGTTAGTGTTGTTTTAACCTTCGCAAGGACTGGGCGTAGCCACACTCGATTCAGCTAAAGTGAGAGAGACAGACACCCGCCAGTCACGTTTAAGCACGAGTGCTCGTAACGGTGAAACCAGTCTCGCGTAAGCGTACGCGTAATGTCGGTCCGGGCTGCTTCATCTCACAATACCGCTGAGCCAAAGTATGACATGCTGGTAAGCAGTATGACTTGTATCGCCCACAACTCACTTGTGTTCTACTCGTGCATATGACATCTACGCATAAAACCTGGCTCGGATGCCACTGTTGGGGAACGTAGTAATTTCAAAATTTTCCTACGCACACGCAAGATCATGGTGATGCATAGCAATGAGAGGGAAGAGTGTTGTCCACGTACCCTCGTAGACCGTAAGCGGAAGCGTTATGACAACGCGGTTGATGTAGTCGTACGTCTTCAAGATCCGACCGATCCAAGTACCGAACGCATGGCACCTCCAAGTTCAGCACACGTTCAGCTCGATGACGATCCCCGGACTCCGATCCAGCAGGGTTTCGGGGATGAGTTCCGTCAGCACGACGGCGTGGTGACGATGATGATGTTCTACCGACGCAGGGCTTCGCCTAAGCACCGCAACGATATGACCGAGGTGGAATATGGTGGAGGGGGGCACCGCACACGGCTAAGGAACGATCACAAAGATCAACTTGTGTCATGGGGTGCCCCCTGCCCCCGTATATAAAGGAGGGAGGGGGGAGGTGCGGCCGGCCAAGGAGGGCGCACCAAGGAGGAGTCCTACTCCCACCGGGAGTAGGATTCCCCCTTCCAAGTAGTAGGAGTAGGAATCAAGGAAAGGGGGAAGAGAAGAGAAGGAAGGAGGGGGCGCAGCCCCTCCCCCTAGTCCAATTCGGACTAGGCCTTGGGGGGGCACCCAGCCTCTCCTCTCTCTTTCCCCTAAAGCCCAATAAGGCCCATATACTCCCCGGCGAATTCCCGTAACTCTCCGGTACTCCGAAAAATACCCGAATCACTCGGAAACTTTCCGAACTCCGAATATAGTCGTCCAATATATCGATCTTTACTTCTCGACCATTTCGAGACTCCTCGTCATGTCCCTGATCTCATCCGGGACTCCGAACTCATTCGGTACATCAAAACTTATAAACTCATAATAAAACTATCATCGTAACGTTAAGCATGCGGACCCTACGGGTTCGAGAACTATGTAGAAATGACCTAGAACTATTCTCGGTCAATAACCAATAGCGGAACCTGGATGCTCATATTGGCTCCTACATATTCTACGAAGATCTTTATCGGTCAAACCACATAACAACATACATTGTTCCCTTTGTCATCGGTATGTTACTTACCCGAGATTCGATCGTCGGTATCTCAATACCTAGTTCAATCTCGTTACCAGCAAGTCTCTTTACTCGTTACGTAATGCATCATCCCGCAACTAACTCATTAGTCACATTGCTTGCAAGGCTTATAGTGATGTGCATTACCGAGAGGGCCCAGAGATACCTCTCCGACAATCGGAGTGACAAAACCTAATCTCGAAATATGCCAACCCAACATGTACCTTTGGAGACACCTGTAGTACTCCTTTATAATCACCCAGTTACGTTGTGACGTTTGGTAGCACCCAAAGTGTTCCTCCGGTAAACGGGAGTTGCATAATCTCATAGTTACAGGAACATGTATAAGTCATGAAGAAGGCAATAGCAACATACTAAACGATCAAGTGTTAGGCTAACGGAATGGGTCATGTCAATCACATCATTCTCCTAATGATGTTATCCCGTTAATCAAATGACAACTCTTTTGTCCATGGCAAGGAAACATAACCATCTTTGATAAACGAGCTAGTCAAGTAGAGGCACACTAGTGACACTATGTTTGTCTATGTATTCACACATGTATTATGTTTCCGGTTAATACAATTCTAGCATGAATAATAAACATTTATCATGATATAAGGAAATAAATAATTACTTTATTATTGCCTCTAGGGCATATTTCCTTCATGGCATTCCAAGCCGTTGGATCTGGTTGCTTGATGCGATCTGAGCCGTCGGATCGAGCCCTGGAATGACCTTGTCCGTCGGATAAAAAAAGTTACTGTTGCACTGAACAGTTTCACCTCGACCGTGCCACCGTGCGTAAATAGCCTGCCCCACCGCGTTTGAATCACGTGCCACATCGGTCGGAAGCCATTCTTGCTAGGGCGATGATGATTAGTCGTGGGTATCAAGTTGGGTCCTCCCTCTTGTCTCTAGAATCCTTTTTGATCCAGTGATACTTATTGTTCTGTCCTTTGGATGGTCATTCTTATTGAGTGATAACCAGGGTAGCTCCACTGTATAAACAGATTGATCTGGTGATAAGAGATGATGGGGTAGATTATATGATGAGGAAAGGCAAATCTGAGCCCATATGCATTGAACCCTGAACCCTTTTTATTCGCACGTGCCCCACCGGTCGGAAGCCATCCTTGCTAGGGCGATGATGATTCGCTGTGGCTGAAATAAGTGTGCCTTTGAGCAATCAAGGCACCTGTCGGTATCAAGTTGGGTCCTCCCTCTTCTCTCTAGAATCCTTTTTGATCATGTGATACTTATTGTTCTGTCCTTGGATGGTCATTCTTGTTGAGTAATAACCAGGGCAGCTCCACTGTATAAACAGATTAATCTGGTGACAAGAGATGGCGGGGGTAGATTATATGATCGAGGAAAGGCAAATCTGAGCCCACTATGCATTGAACCTTGAACCCTTTTTATTTGTATTTAAAGGTGTTGCTTATTTTTGCTCCAGTGTTTATAGCCGTCTTATGTGAATATTTCTTCTCTCTCATACCTTTATTGCATATAAGTTATTCTTGACTTTTATTGTTTGTTGTTGGTCCTTGATTTCATCTGGTTAAGAGTAAGCAAGTTGTCGGTTCAATGGCTTGTTTTAATTTGTTGATAAACCAGCAGAAACCATGGTGTCATGTTTCTAATAACAACGTCTTTAGGCTAGTTAATGTTTGTATTGGAGCCCACTACCTTTTATTTCGCTTGTTTCTTACCATCTTCCTTGCTTCTCTGGCTGTTTCACGGTTGGGACGGTGGCGTGGCGTTGGGGCTGTCTTGCGGGTCGGACGGAGAGGGAGCACACCGAGTGGGCTTCTAAGGTTTGTTGTTATTCCTCCCTACCAATTGCTTCCCTACACTGCTTGATGGGCTATTCCTTCTCCACAGCAAGAGTGTGGTGTTTCCTTAAACGCTGTTGTTGTTCTAGGTTTGATTATTTGTAGGCTTGTATGCTGCTGCTGCCGCTATTGTATGCTTAATCCGTATGTATAATTGTTTTTTAAAAAAGCCATCCACAGTTTATGGCAGGATACACAGAGAAGAACAAGCAACTTATCTGAAAATGGAAGAGCTAGCACCAAAGAGCCCCAGCCCAATTCACGGATAGTGGTATGATGCCTCTCCTGCCTTTTTATTAAGATGAACATGCTTTGTTTGGTTAACTGAATAAGGCATCTCAAAATAATTATGAGAGATTCTCATTTGGAGCTTCACTAAGAGTATAAGATGCATTTGTTAGGACTAATGCTCTCCTTTTCACTGTATATCTCAGATCTTAACCAACAATAGCTAGAACAGGGTACATTTAATGTAGTTTCAAAAAAACATGATACATCAAAATTGGCCAGAATATTGAAGTCACTATTTTTTTTAATTGATGGGTAGGATGGTCCTCTTCGGGTGCTTCGACTTAAGTTTTCAGACAAGCTAAACTTCCCTTGGGAAGAAAAAGCGTCGTACTGTGTTGTAATAAATGATCTCTCCGTTTTTTGAAAACAACCAACTCTCCCTCTTATTAACTACCTCCTTAATGTGCCTTCCTAGCCTCTGTCATTTCGTTCACTAAATTTTTTCGCTCTGCGGTTGTGTGTCCGGTTAAGCTAGCGAAGGTTGAGGTTTTGATTTTGAATGGAAGACTGATCTTCTAATATGTTTGAGGGCTAACAAAGTGGCACATGCTTCAAGTACCAAGAAGATCATTTATTGCAAGATAATAAGACATAGGGGTAAGCTTCTCCATTTGTATATCCATGGTTTTTTTCTTTCAAATGATGCCTCCGTGTTTATGTTGTCCTATGTATAAGATAACTATTAGAAAATTTATTGTTTTGCAATTTTTCTGCTATTAATGATCTGCTATTCTCCATAACCCTAATCTCTGTGTTTCTGCTCTGTCCATGGCATTGCTATTTCTATTCGGATGTGTCGGTGTCTACTCTGCATTGATGTACAAGCATTTTGTTTTCAAGGTATGCTCTGCTATTAAACAGGTCTGTCTATCTCTCAATCTTGATTCCCTTGTGGCGGAAAGCTGAGATGCCATGTCTTTGTGAGATGCCAATGACATTATAATTTGATGCCTGTAGCAGCTTATTTATTTTCATTGAAATGATTTTATACCCTCTGTTAGTAGCCATTTTCCTTTTTTTAATGCCACCAAATTAAATGCCATCATTTCCAATGTGTGTGTGACAAATTCTGCTCTAAACAAATATATGAGACGCACAAATGCACAAATGAGTGTTCATATCTAATTGTTATGACATGTGTAATTATATTTTGATCCAAATTCCTGAACAAGCATAGGTATGAATACTAATGTCAATGCAATTTCTCTCTTCCAACGTCAATCCTCAACGAATCTCACAACAAGTGTACTAGCGCTCCTCCGCAGCGCTCCTCCCCCTCCCGCGCCGCCGGCCGCTCCGGCCACGGCGGCCACCTCCTAGGGCCGTGAGCTGCCCAACCTAACCCCTCCGCGCCGCGGGTCACTCCGGCCTCGGCGGCCACCGCACCCACCCCGCCTGTAGCGCCCAGCTGGAGGTATGGGCCGCCCCCGCTCACGTAGATCCAGTGCTAGCGGTAGCAGGCGCGGATCCACGCCCGCGTCGCCTACGTCCTCCAGTCCTTCCATGGTGCCGGATTCCCAGCTGCCTCTGGACGTCAATGCGCGAGATCCGTTCTCCCGCCGCGGATCCTGCTTCGTGGGGAGTGCTCCACCGCCTCGGCCCTGCTCCGTCCAGCGGATCCTGCTGCGGATCGCGTCTCTTTGCCGTTTTCGGAGCGACCGTGTCTTCAATCCATAGTTGTTGCGCCTGCGGTCTCCACCACCTCACCTTCCTCGGAGCCTGACCGCGGTTGGACTATGGTCTCATCCCGGAAAGGCCGGCGCCCCGGCTCTGGCACTATGGGCAATAGGCAGCGCTCCTATCCATCCATCCCTGGCCGGCGCGGTGCCCTCAATGCGACTGCTGGCCGGGCGGCCTTCTTAAGCCAGTTCAGGGGAAAGTGCTTCCGTTGGTTGAGCAAGAAACACCGTAGGAAGGACTGCCGGGACCCGATCTGCTGCATCATCTGCAACCTCTCCGGCTACTTCGGCCGGGAGTGTCCGCAGAACCCCAGGCGCAACCCCGCCGCGGCCTCCGCTCGGGTGCCGGTGCGGGATAGGCTTCGTTTCCCTGCTGCTGCTTGTAGCCTCCTCACCACCATCCGTCACCGCGCCCCCGACACCTGCCATGGAGGGCACCCACGTCGCCGACCCTGCGCGCCGCCCGCGCCACAGCTGCAAGGTGGTCATGTCCACCCCCGCTCTGGAGCACGCCGTCTTCGTCCTCAAGCGCCAGGCCGTGCTGCTCACGGCGGCGGACGCCAGGCGCACATCCTCGGCCATGGCGGTCGGCCAGGAGCTGGAGGCGCGGCTGCGCATCCAGCCGCACCAGCTGAGGATCACCTGCCACGATCCGGAGGACTACCTCATCATCTTCGACCTGCCGGTCCACCAGGAGCAGGTGGCCAAGCTGGGCGCGCTGACGGTCGACGGTGCCAAGTTCTTCATCAAGCGCTGGCACGAAGATGACCATGTCGTGGTCCAGACGTTCAACTACCACGTCCGCGTCGTCATCGAGAAAATGCCACAGCACTTCTGGTCTGTGGAGGGGGCGGAGGAGGCGCTCGGCTGTCGTGTCGACCGCCTCAACAGCCGCACGTTCAAGCGCAGCCACACCAAGAGCTTCGCCTGCTGGGTCTGGGTCTGGGACGTCGGCCTCATCCCAACCAAGCACACCTTTTGGCTGATGCAGCGCGGGGCGGGCAGAGTGCAGGAGATGTTGGGCTTCTCGCCGCCCGGCCGTGTCGTCGCCATGCCGCCATCAGCAAGCCGCCACGACGTCCTCATCCATGTCGACCGCATCGAGGACTAGACCCCGTATGAGCCGCAGTCGCCGCGCTCTGCTCAGAGCGGCCTGCCGTCCTCGGACTCAGATGACGACGACAGGCCAATGCCGCGCATCATCCCGGTGGCCTCCTGGAAGAAGGGCGTGGAGGATGGTCAACGTGAGCCGCAGCACCGTCGTCAGCTCGCCACGCTGGTGGATGTGGGCTACCGCGGAGGTGCTCGCGGTGGTGGCCGCAAGGACGACGAGGGCGACGACCAGGGCGGGCACAGGTCTTGGAAAGACACCCTCCTGGGTCGCAGCCGCGCGGGTAAGGACAAAGTGGTGGACACAGAGGCCTCCTCGCGTCGCCGCAGCCGTTCACCTCCGGGCCAGCGCTGCTCCGAGAGCTCCAGGGGCCACCACAACGCTGGCCGCCGCCGCGCTGAGGGTGCAGGGCCAGCCCTGCTCTACGCCCCGCGGCCCCTGCCCCCTCAGGCGCCCGTCGATGCGCCACCGGTCGCAGACCCGATCGCGGACTTCTTCGCCAGCGCCAAGATAGCACTGTCACCGCCGCCACCCTTCGACTGCATGGCCGCTGAGCTGGAGGCTCATGTGGCAGCGGCCGTCTTCGAGCCGCTACTTTTCAACGAAGAAGTCAACAACGACGAGGCCGCGTCCACGGGTCTGCTTGACGCCTTCGGCCCGACTCTAGCGGGCCCAACTACTGCGATGGGCCTCCTACGCTGCAACGAGCCGACCCGCCCCACAGTCGTCCAGATGTAGCTTGGCGCCGTCACACAACAAGTCTGCCGCCTGCAGCTCGACGCGGCGGCCGCACCTGCAGACGAAGCTGCTGCACCGAAGGATCTCTTCCAAGGAACGAAGCCGCCTCTTGTGCCCACTGCGCCTGTGCGCCGTTCGTCGGCCCCCCCAAGACCAGGGCTGTGCCGCCGCCCGTTCGTCACAGCGCCAGGCAGGCGGCCAACCCGTCCTCAGTCCCGGTGGCGCAGCGGGGAACCCTCAGGCTGGTACGCGAGCTGGGCCTGTTGGGTCCCAAGGAGAAGATGACTGCCAAGGCCGCTGAGAAGCTTCTGCGCAAGTTTGACGAGCCGCTCTCCAACGAAGACATTGCCTGCATCGCCAAGCTCACCTGCCTCAATCACGAGGCGCTGCGTGTTGCTGCTGCCATGGCAGGACCCGATGGAGCTGCCGATGAGGCCGTAGTGTGACCATGTTAGTCTCAGCTTCTATTAGTAGCCTCCAACGGCGCCCGGCCTTCCGCTGGGTTATGCTAGGTCTTGTCCCTGTTCTTGTCAGGTTAGCTGGTAGGTTTAGTTGGTGCTGGCGCGGTTTGGGGCCTATTGGAGGGCGTCAGCATCCCCTTGAGAGCAGCTGTGTGTGTTTGTTTCCCTCCTTGATCCTTTTCAATGGTAGTAGTAGTCGTTGGAGCATGCTTTGGTTTCCTTATGGATGACAACCACTGTCCAATTCTTAGCTGGAATGTGCGAGGGCTGAACATGCCAGCTAAACGCGATGCTGTGTGCGAAACGGCGACAGCGCACCGTCCGGCGATCCTATGCCTCCAAGAAACCAAGATTGATGTCTGGTCGCCGACTTTAGTCAAGGAGGTAGGAGGAGCGAGGCTGTCTGAATGCATCGTCCTCCCGGTGATAGGCACCAGGGGAGGGATCGCAGTCCTGTGGGACAACCAGATCGTCTCCATCGCCTCTCATGTTGTAGGAGAATTTGCAATCACTGCAAAAGTGACCGTCCTGCGTTCGGCAACTGCGTTTTGGCTGACCGTAGTCTACGGGCCAGCAGACGAGGCTAGAAAGGATGAGTTCCTGCGTGAGTTAGCTAGATCAGCACCACCCTCTGCTGAACCTTGGCTTCTTACGGGCGATTTCAACGTAATCTATGACGCTAGGGACAAGAACAACTTCAATTTAAATAGGCGCACTATGGGTAGGTTTAGAGCTGCGATAGACTCGGCTTGTCTGCGGGAGATCAAGTGCAAGACCACACGCTTCACGTGGAGTAACGAACAGCAAAACCCTACATTAATTAGTATAGATAAGTTTTTCTGCAACGTCAACTGGGAGCTGCTCTTCCCCGCTTATGGGATGATGACCTCTGCCACGGCATGCTCGGATCATTGCCCACTGATCTTAGCACCTTGCGACGCCCCTAAGCGCTCTGCTTGTTTTCGTTTTGATCATTCTGGCCGAAGTTTCCACATTTTCAAGCCACCGTCGAGCGGGCTTGGAATAGGCCAGTTATGCAGCACTGCGCTTTCTCAAGGTTGCAAACCAAGCTGACCCACACTGTTCGTGATCTAAAGATTTGGAGCAACTCCCTTTTCAGTGATGTGAAGCTGCAGTTCCACATTGCCAGCGAGGTCATCTTGCGGCTAGAAGTTGCTCAAGAAACAAGAGCTCTGTCGGCTGCAGAATTTACACTGCGCAGACTGCTCAAGATGAGATTGTTGGGGCTGGCGGCCATCGAGAGAGCCAGGAAAAGGCAGGCCTCCAGGGTGCTATGACTGAAAATGGGGGATGCTAGCACCAAGTTTTTTCATGCCAAGTTCAGTTCCAGGAGGCGCAAGAATTTCATTTACTCCATACAGAGCGACGATGGTTTTGCAACAACACATGTAGACAAGGCCCAAGCCATCCATGATCATTTTAGCAAAGTGATGGAAGCAACCATAGGCCGGAATGTCACGCTAAACTGGGAAGCGCTGCGGCTGCCAAGAGTGCAAGCTGCTGGTTTGGACAATCCCTTCTCTGAAGATGAAGTTTGGGCAGCAATCTTGCAGTCACCAGCAGAAAAAGCACCGGGGCCTGACGGTTTCATTGGCACCTTCTTCAGAACCTGCTGGCTAACCATCAAGGATGACATTATGGCGGCATTCCACCGCTTCTACAGCCTTGCGGGGGGAAACCTAGCTGCGCTGAACACGACGCTTGTGGCGCTGCTGCCAAAGAAAGAGGGAGCTGCGAGAATGACTGACTTTCGGCCGATCAGTTTGATACACTCTTTTGCCAAGTTGGTGACCAAGGTACTGTCGATCAGACTGTCAAAAGTGATACACACAATCTATTGGAAATATGCCCTAGAGGCAATAATAAATTAGTTATTATTATATTTCTTTGTTCATGATAATAGTCTTTTATTCATGCTATAACTGTATTATCCGGAAATCGTAATACACGTGTGAATACATAGACCACAATATGTCCCTAGTGAGCCTCTAGTTGACTAGCTCATTGTGATCAACAGATAGTCATGATTTCCTGGCTATGGACATTGGATGTCGTTGATAACGGGATCACATCATTAGGAGAATGATGTGATGGACAAGACCCAATCCTAAGCATAGCATAGAGATCGTGTAGTTCGTGTGCTAAAGCTTTTCTAATGTCAAGTATCTTTTCCTTAGACCATGAGATTGTGCAACTCCCGGATACCGTAGGAGTGCTTTGGGTGTACCAAACGTCACAACGTAACTGGGTGGCTATAAAGGTGCATTACAGGTATCTCCGAAAGTGTCTGTTGGGTTGGCACGAATCGAGACTGGGATTTGTCACTCCGTGTAAACGGAGAGGTATCTCTGGGCCCACTCGGTAGGACATCATCATTTGCGCAATGTGACCAAGGAGTTGATCACGGGATGATGTGTTACGGAACAAGTAAAGAGACTTGCCGGTAACGAGATTGAACAAGGTATAAGGATACCGACGATCGAATCTCGGGCAAGTACAATACCGCTAGACAAAGGGAATTGTATACGGGATTGATTAAGTCCTTGACATCGTGGTTCATTCGATGAGATCATCGTGGAACATGTGGGAGCCATCATGGGTATCCAGATCCCGCTGTTGGTTATTGACCGGAGAACGTCTCGGTCATGTCTGCATGTCTCCCGAACCCGTAGGGTCTACACACTTAAGGTTCGATGACGCTAGGGTTATATAGGAAGCTTGTATGTGGTTACCGAATGTTGTTCGGAGTCCCGGATGAGATCCCGGATGTCACGAGGAGTTCCGGAATGGTCCGGAGGTAAAGATTTATATATGGGAAGTCCTGTTTTGGTCACCGGAAAAGTTTCGGGTTTTATCGGTAAAGTACCGGGACCACCGGGAGGGTCCCGGGGGTCCACCAAGTGGGGCCACCAACCCCGGAGGGCTGCATGGGCCATGTGTGGGAGGGAACCAGCCCCAGGTGGGCTGGTGCGCCCCCCACAAGGGGCCCAAGGCACAGGGGAGAGTGGGAGGGGGCAAACCCTAGGGCAGATGGGCCCTAAGGCCCATGCTCCCTGCGCCTCCCTCTCCTCCCCCTCTTGGCCGCCTCCCCAAAACCCATCTAGGGCTAGCCGCACCCCTTGGGGGTGGGAAACCCTAGAGGGGGGCGCAGCCCCCTCTCCCCCTATAAATAGTGAGGCCTAGGGGCTGCCCATAACACGTGATTTCATCTCTCGTTGGTGCAGCCCTGCGTCCTTTCTTCCTCCTCTTCTAGCCACGCTCCTCCACCACCACCACGCCGTTGTGTTGCTGCTGGATGGAGTCTTCCTCAACCTCTCCCTCTCTCCTTGCTGGATCAAGGCGTGGGAGACGTCATCGGGCTGTACGTGTGTTGAACGCGGAGGTGCCGTGCGTTCGGCACTTGATCATCGGTGATTTGAATCACGACGAGTACGACTCCATTAACCCCGTTCACTTGAATGCTTCCGCTTAGCAATCTACAAGGGTATGTAGATGCACTCTCCTTCCCCTCGTTGCTGGTTTCTCCATAGATAGATCTTGGTGATATGTAGGAAAATTTTAAATTTCTGCTACGTTCCCTAACAGTGGCATCATGAGCTAGGTCTATTGCGTAGATTCTTTGCACGAGTAGAACACAAAGTAGTTGTGGGTGTTGATGTTGCTCAATATGCTTACCGTTACTAGTCCAATCTTGTTTCGACGGTATTGTGGGATGAAGCGGCCCGGACTGACCTTACACGTACTCTTACGTGAGACAGGTTCCACCGATTGACATGCACTTGGTGCATAAGGTGGCTAGCAGGTGCCAGTCTCTCCCACTTTAGTCGGAACGGATTCGATGAAAAGGGTCCTTATGAAGGGTAAATAGCAATTGGCATATCACGTTGTGGTGTTGCGTAGGTAAGAAACGTTCTTGCTAGAAACCCATAGCAGCCACGTAAAACATGCAAACAACAATTAGAGGACGTCTAACTTGTTTTTGCAGGGTATGCTATGTGATGTGATATGGCCAAGTAGAATGTGATGAATGATATGTGATGTATGAGATTGATCATGTTCTTGTAATAGGAATCACGACTTGCATGTCGATGAGTATGACAACCGGCAGGAGCCATAGGAGTTGTCATAATTTATTGTATGACCTGCGTGTCATTGAACAACGCCATGTAATTACTTTACTTTATTGCTAACCGGTAGCCATAGTATTAGAAGTAATAATTTGGCGAGACGACTTCATGGAGACACGATGATGGAGATCATGATGATGGAGATCATGGTGTCATGCCGGTGACGATGATGATCATGGAGCCCCGAAGATGGAGATCAAAAGGAGCAAAATGATATTGGCCATATCATGTCACTATTTGATTGCATGTGATGTTTATCATGTTTATGCATCTTGTTTACTTAGGACGACGGTAGTAAATAAGATGATCCCTTACACAATTTCAAGAACTGTTCTCCCCTAACTGTGCACCGTTGCTACAGTTCGTCGCTTCTAAGCACCACGTGATGATCGGGTGTGATGGATTCTTATGTTCACATACAACGGGTGTAAGACAGATTTACACAGCGAAAACACTTAGGGTTAACTTGACGAGCCTAGCATGTACAGACATGGCCTCGGAACACGGAGACCGAAAGGTCGAGCATGAGTCGTATAGTAGATACGATCAACATGAAGATGTTCACCGACGTTGGCTAGTCCGTCTCACGTGATGATCGGACACGGCCTAGTTGACTCGGATCATGTAATCACTTAGATGACCAGAGGGATGTCTATCTGAGTGGGAGTTCATAAGATGAACTTAATTATCTTGAACATAGTCAAAAGACCTTTTGCAAATTATGTCGTAAGCTCGCGCTTTAGTTCCACTGTTTAGATATGTTCCTAGAGAAAATATAGTTGAAAGTTGAAAGTAGCGATTATGCGGACAGTAGAAAACTTATGTCCTTAATGCACCGCTCAGTGTGCTGAACCCCAAACGTCGTTTGTGGATGTTGCGAACATCGGACATACACGTTTTGATAACTACGTGATAGTTCAGATAAACGGTTTAGAGTTGAGGCACCAAAGACGTTTTTCGAAACGTCGCGGAACATATGAGATGTTTCGAGGGCTGAAATTGGGATTTCAGGCTCGTGCCCACGTCAAGAGGTATAAGACCTCCGACGATTTTCTTAACCTGCAGACTAAGGGAGAAAAGCTCAATCGTTGAGCTTGTGCTCAGATTGTCTGAGTGCAACAATCACTTGAATCGAGTGGGAGTTGATCTTCCATTTGAGATAGTGATGTTTCTCCAAAGTCATTGCCACCAAGCTGCTGGAGCTTTGTGATGAACTATAACATATCAGGGATTGATATGATGATCCTTGAGGTATTCGCGTTGTTTGACATCGCGAAAGTAGAAATCAAGAAGGAGCATCAATTGTTGATGAAACCACTAGTTTCAAGAAGGGCAAGGGCAAGAAGGGATACTTCATGAAACGGCAAATCAGCTGCTGCTCCAGTGAAGAAACCCAAGGTTGAACCCAAACCCGAGACTAAGTGCTCCTGTAATAAGGGGAACAACCACTGGAGCAGAATTACCCTAGATACTTGGTAGATGAGAAGGCTGGCAAAGTCGATAGAAGTATATTGGATATACATTATGTTAATGTGTACTTTACTAGTACTCCTAGTAGCACCAGGGTATTAGATACCGGTTCAGTTGCTAAGTGTTAGTAACTCGAAATAAAAGCTACGGAATTAACGGAGACTAGCTAAAGGTGAGCTGACGATATGTGTTGGAAGTATTTCCAAGGTTGATGTGATCAAGCATCGCACGCTCCCTCTACCATCGAGATTTGGTGTTTGCGTTGAGCATAGACATGATTGGATTATGTCTATCGCAATACGGTTATTCATTTAAGGAGAATAATGGTTACTCTGTTTATTTGAATAATACCTTCGATGGTCTTGCACCTAAAGGAATGGTTTATTGAATCTCGATCGTAGTGATACACTTTTTCATGCCAAAAAGATATAAGATAGTAATGATAGTACCACTTACTTGTGGCACTGCCATGTAAATCATATTGGTGTAAAACGCATGAAGAAGCTCCATGTTGATGGATCTTTGGACTCACTCATTTTTGAAAAGATTGAGACATGCGAACCATGTCTATTGGTGTATATGCATGAAGAAACTCCATGCAAATGGACCGTTTGAACTCACTTGATCTTGAATCACTTGAGACATGCAAATCATACCACATGGGCAAGATGACTGAAAGCCTCGGTTTCAGTAAAATGGAACCAGAAAGCAACTTGCTGGAAGTAATACATTTTGATGTGTGCAGTCCAATAAGTGCTGAGGCATGTAGTGAATATCGTTATGTTCTTACTTCACAGATGATTCGAGTAGATGTTGAGAATATTTACTTGATGAAACACAAGTCTGAATTATTGAATGGTTCAAGTAATTTCAGAGTGAAGTAGAAGATCATTGTGACAGGAGGATAAAATGTCTATGATATGATCATAGAGATGAATATCTGAGTTACGAGTTTTGGCACACAATTAAGACATTGTGGAAATTGTTTCACAATTAATACCGCCTGGAACACCATAGTGTGATGGTGTGTCCGAACATCATAGTTGCACCCTATTGTATATGGTGCGTACCATGATGTCTCTTATCGAATTACCACTATAGTTTATGGGTTAGGCATTAGAGACAACCGCACTCACTTTAAAAGGGGCACCACGTAATTCCGATGAGATGACACCATATGAACTATGGTTTAGAGAAACTTAAGCTGTCATTTCTTATAAGTTTGAGGTTGCGACGCTTATGTGAAAAAGTTTCAGGTTGATAAGCTCGAACCCAAAGCGGATAAAATGCATCTTCATAGGACACCCAAAACAGTTGGGTATACCTCCTAATTCAGATCCGAAAGCAATAAGGATTGTTTCTAGAATCGGGTCCTTTCTCGAGGAAAAGTTTCTCTCGAAAGAATTGAGTGGGAGTTTGGTGGAGACTTGATGAGGTTATTGAACCGTCACTTCAACAAGTGTGTAGCAGGGCACAGGAAGTTGTTCCTGTGGCACCTATACCAATTGAAGTGGAAGCTTATGATAGTGATCATGAAACTTCGGATCAAGTCACTATCGAACCTCGTAGGACGACAAGGACGCGTACTACTTCGGAGTGGTACGGTGATCCTGTCTTGAAGGTCATGTTGCTAGACAACAATGAACCTACGAGCTATGGAGAAGTAATGGTGGGTCCAAATTCCGTCAAATGGTTAGAAGCCATGAAATCCGAGATAGGATCCATGTATCAGAACAAAGCATGGACTTTGGTGGACTTGCCCAAAGATCGGCAAGCCATTGAGATAAATGGATCTTTAAGAAGAAGACGGACGTGGATGGTAATGTCACCATCTATGAAGCTCGACTTGTGGCGAAAAGTTTTTCACAAGTTCAAGGGGTTAACTACGATGAGATTTTCTCATCTGTAGCGATGCTTGAAGTCTGTCAGAATCATATTAGCGATTACTGCATTATTTATGAAATCTTGCAGATAGGATGTCAAAACATTGTTTCCTCGACGATTTTCTTGAGGAAAGGTTGTATGTGATACAACCGGAAGGTTTTGTCAATCCTGATAGATGCTAATAAGTATGCAAAGCTCCAGTAATCCTTCTAAGGACTGGAGTAAGCATCTCGGAGTTGGAATGTACACTTTGATGAGATGATCAAAGATTTTGGGTTTGTACAAAGTTTATGAGAAACTTGTATTTCCAAAGAAGTGAGTGGGAGCACTATAGAATTTCTGATGAGTATATGTTGTTGACATATTGATGATCAGAAATGATGTAGAATTTCTAGAAAGCATATAGGGTTATTTGAAAAGTGTTTTTCAATAGAAAACCTGGATTAAGCTACTTGAACATTGAGCATCAAGATCTATAAGGATAGATCAAAAATGCTTAATGGTACTTTCAAATGAGCATATACCTTGACATGATCTTGAAGGTGTTCAAGATGGATCAGTCAAAGAAGGAGTTCTTGCCTGAGTTGTGAGGTATGAAGTTAAGACTTAAAAGCTCGACCACGGCATAATAGAGAGAAAGGACGAAGGTCGTCCCCTATGCTTAAGACGCAGGCTCTACAGTATGCTATGTTGTGTACCGCACCTGAAGTGTGCCTTGCCATGAGTCAGTCAAGGGGTACAAGAGTAATCCAAGAATGGATCACAGGACAGCGGTCAAAGTTATCCTTAGTAACTAGTGGACTAAGGAATTTTCTCGATTATGGAGGTGGTAAAAGAGTTCGTCGTAAAGGGTGACGTCGATGCAAGCTTAACACCTATCCGGATAGCTCTGAGTAGAGATACCGGATACGTATGATGGAGCAACAATTTAGGATAGCTCCAAGTGGAACAGTTATTTGGAATAGCTCCAAAGAGAGCGTGGTAGCTACATCTAGGAGATGACATAGAGATTTGTAAAGCATACACGGATCTGAAAGGTTCAGACCCGTTGACTATAACCTCTCTCACAAGCATAACATGATCAAACCCTAAACTCTTTGGGTGTTAGTCACATGGGGATGTGACGTTGAGTGTTAATCACATATCAATGTGAACTAGATTATTGACTCTAGTGCAAGTGGGAGACTGTTGGAAATATGCCCTAGAGGCAATAATAAATTAGTTATTATTATATTTCTTTGTTCATGATAATAGTCTTTTATTCATGCTATAACTGTATTATCCGGAAATCGTAATACACGTGTGAATACATAGACCACAATATGTCCCTAGTGAGCCTCTAGTTGACTAGCTCGTTGTGATCAACAGATAGTCATGATTTCCTGGCTATGGACATTGGATGTCATTGATAACGGGATCACATCATTAGGAGAATGATGTGATGGACAAGACCCAATCCTAAGCATAGCATAGAGATTGTGTAGTTCGTGTGCTAAAGCTTTTCTAATGTCAAGTATCTTTTCCTTAGACCATGAGATTGTGCAACTCCCGGATACCGTAGGAGTGCTTTGGGTGTACCAAACGTCACAACGTAACTGGGTGGCTATAAAGGTGCATTACAGGTATCTCCGAAAGTGTCTGTTGGGTTGGCACGAATCGAGACTGGGATTTGTCACTCCGTGTAAACGGAGAGGTATCTCTGGGCCCACTCGGTAGGACATCATCATTTGCGCAATGTGACCAAGGAGTTGATCACGGGATGATGTCTTACGGAACGAGTAAAGAGACTTGCCGGTAACGAGATTGAACAAGGTATAAGGATACCGACGATCGAATCTCGGGCAAGTACAATACCGCTAGACAAAGGGAATTGTATACGGGATTGATTAAGTCCTTGACATCGTGGTTCATCCGATGAGATCATCGTGGAACATGTGGGAGCCATCATGGGTATCCAGATCCCGCTGTTGGTTATTGACCGGAGAACGTCTCGGTCATGTCTGCATGTCTCCCGAACCCGTAGGGTCTACACACTTAAGGTTCGATGACGCTAGGGTTATATAGGAAACTTGTATGTGGTTACCGAATGTTGTTCGGAGTCCCGGATGAGACCCCGGACGTCACGAGGAGTTCCGGAATGGTCCGGAGGTAAAGATTTATATATGGGAAGTCCTGTTTTGGTCACCGGAAAAGTTTCGGGTTTTATCGGTAAAGTACCGGGACCACCGGGAGGGTCCCGGGGGTCCACCAAGTGGGGCCACCAACCCCGGAGGACTGCATGGGCCATGTGTGGGAGGGAACCAGCCCCAGGTGGGCTGGTGCGCCCCCCACAAGGGGCCCAAGGCGCAGGGGAGAGTGGGAGGGGGCAAACCCTAGGGCAGATGGGCCCTAAGGCCCATGCTCCCTGCGCCTCCCTCTCCTCCCCCTCTTGGCCGCCTCCCCAAAACCCATCTAGGGCTGGCCGCACCCCTTGGGGGTGGGAAACCCTAGAGGGGGGCGCAGCCCCCTCTCCCCCTATAAATAGTGAGGCCTAGGGGCTGCCCATAACATGTGATTTCATCTCTCGTTGGTGCAGCCCTGCGTCCTTTCTTCCTCCTCTTCTAGCCACGCTCCTCCACCACCACCACGCCGTTGTGCTGCTGCTGGATGGAGTCTTCCTCAACCTCTCCCTCTCTCCTTGCTGGATCAAGGCGTGGGAGACGCCATCGGGCTGTACGTGTGTTGAACGCGGAGGTGTCGTGCGTTCGGCACTTGATCATCGGTGATTTGAATCACGACGAGTACGACTCCATCAACCCCGTTCACTTGAACGCTTCCGCTTAGCGATCTACAAGGGTATGTAGATGCACTCTCCTTCCCCTCGTTGCTGGTTTCTCCATAGATAGATCTTGGTGATACGTAGGAAAATTTTAAATTTCTGCTACGTTCCCCAACACAATCATCTCACCGGCGCAATTGGCCTTCATGAAGAAAAGGTGCATCCAAGACAGCTTCCTGTACGTGCAAAATGGAGTACGAGCGTTGCACAGAAGCAAAACACCGTCACTGCTACTGAAACTTGATATATCGAAGGCGTTCGACAGTGTTTCCTGGGATTACCTGCTGGAGCTGCTGCAACAGATGGGCCTCAGTGCTCGGTGAGGGAGTGGGTGGCATGGTTGCTATCGATGTCGAGCTCTCAGTTCCTTCTTAACGGATCGGCAGGAACCAGGATCAGGCACCGGAAAGGGCTCCGCCAGGGCGACCCGCTGTCACCGCTGCTTTTCATTCTTGCAATTGACCCGTTGCAGCGACTGATCGATGAGGCGGTAATGCAACAGATGATCAAGCCGCTACCAAGGAGAGATCTCAAGCTAAGGGTCAGCCTATACGCTGACGATGCAGTGATTTTCATGAACCCGGACAAGGCAGAGATGGATGCTTTGGTTGAGATCATGCACAAGTTCGGAGAAGCCACAGGTCTGAAGATCAATTGTCAGAAATCAACTGCAACTCCGATCCGTTGTGAAGACGTTGACATCCAGCAGGTGCTGCAGAGTTTTGGGGGAACTGTGGCTATGTTCCCTATGAAGTACCTAGGGCTGCCTCTTACCCTCACCAGAACCAGGATCGTGCACCTCCAGTTCGTCCTCGATCGGATCAGGGCAAGGCTGGCCGGGTGGAAAGGAAAGCTCATGACCATCGCCGGCAGAAGGGTCCTTGTCAGAGCAGTTCTAAGCGCAGTCCCTACATTCGCTCTCACCGTACTCCGCATGCCGAAGAGGTTTTTCAAAGAGATCGACAAGGTGCGGCGACGTTTCCTTTGGGCACAGGATGACGAGCTTTCCGGTGGCAAATGCAAGGTCAATTGGTCCAAGGTCTGCTCCCCTTTGGACAAGGGGGGACTGGGGATCATTGACCTCGAGCGCTTCGGCACAGCTCTACGGCAAAGGTGGCTCTGGTTAAGATGGAAGCACCCAGAGAGGCCGTGGGTGGGCATGGAAGTGCCGTGCTCGGAAGCAGACAAGGTTTTCTTCAGCGCGGCTACCTCAGTCACAATTGGAAATGGCCAAACTACTGGCTTCTGGACGTGCTCCTGGTTGCCAATGGGCGCGCTCAGGGTGTTGTTTCCCGCCCTGTACCAGCACTCGAAGCGGAAGAATAGGTGTGTGGCCGATGCACTGCATGAGGATCGCTGGATCCAGGATCTAGCGCATGGGCGCACCGAGCTGGTGGTGCAAGACTGCGTGTGTTTGGCAAGGTTGCTGCGCACTGCGTCCATCTCTCTCAACCTGGACTGCTCGGATGAAATCAGATGGAACTTAGAGGGCAGTGGCTGCTACTCGGCATCGTCAGCTTATCGAGCGCAATTCCTGACAAACCATGGCTCGGTCTTCCCACAACTCATCTGGAAGACATGGGCGCCTGGGAAGCTGAAGGTCTTTTGCTGGTTGATGATGCTGAATAGGTTGTGGAGTAACGACCGATTGCAACGACGAGGATGGCCAAACTCATACTTCTGCGCATTCTGTAGGCGCAGCCTTGAGACTGCTGAGCACGTCTTCTGGACATGCCCGTTCACTGCCTCGCTATGGTACACTATGTCGACATGGCACGGCTGCGAGGCCCTGCGGCTGCAGCCTGAAGATGGCAACACAACGGCAGTTGATCGGTCCTGGGGTTTGTGGAGCGCTCAAAGCCAGAGTTCAGAAAAGGGATTAAATCGCTGGTGATGCTGACGCTCTGGGAGACCTGGCTGCACCGCAACAGCTGCACATTCAGAGAAAAGGAGCCCTCCGCGGCAGCGATCATACAGGCAATCAGGAGAGGCATTGATCTGGGGCGACAAGCCGGGGCAACCTGCCTAATGCACCCATTCACCTTGCCTCCAGAAGGGATAGGCTGATTATCAGGCCGCTTCGCTTCTTCGTTTTTCCTTTTTCTTTTCATTCCTCTGTTTTTCTCTATTTCCTGGTCTATGGATCAGTGTCATGCCCCTATTGTTTTTCCCGCAACTCTCCCTGCTATGATTAACATGAAAACACCAGCTCTCAAGCTAGGTCTTTCAAAAAAAAAAACTAAATCCTTTGAAGGAGCAGAGATTGTAACTACACAGAAGTACACTGGACTAACAATATGTTTACTACCATTTTTTCGTGAATAGAGTAGTGACAATAAGATTGTTACTTGATGTACAGAGTCAGAGTATATGAGTTGTATTTGACCTTTTATATGATCTCAACTTTACTATTCCCAGTCATCGTATGTTTTGCCGGATTACTGTTAACGCAATTTTGTTTCTCAGAGCACTGGTAGCAACCACATCATGAAAGGGTCGACGAACGATGATCCGATATGCGTTGCTGACAGTGAAGGTTAAATTTCAGTGCACTCTCTTGCAGCACGATCATTCTGTACTATCTTTTGTACTTGCTACATTTCTGTGCTATTTATGTAACATCCTAATTCTTACTCCCTCTGTAGCTCTTTGATGGATCATGTCCATGTTTTACTGGAACGCGATATTGGAATGTTTTGATTGCTTCTCCATGTAATTGTTCTTTTATTGATTTTTTAAAGTTTTCCTCTCATTATTTCTGGTGGCCAGCTCATGGGTCGGCTCCCTCCTCCCCATCGGACCTGGCAGGAGGATGAGCGCCCTCCCCCGCGACCGGCCGCACACCCCCTGTCGCCGTGCCACCGCCGTCGCCCCGGCCCCCATCCTCGACCTCACGCCGCCCAGCGTCTCCTCCCTACCCCCTTGGCACTCGGTAGGAGGAGTGCAGGAAGCTCGTGGGTCACCTCCCTCCTCCTCTGCATGCGTGGGCTCACGCAGACGCACTGTGTAACAGCCTAACAGGTTGGTCCTTGAGCCCCGCAATCTGTTCGATGTTTTGTGCACCAGGGAGTGGGCTCACAGGCTGATGCAGCTTAAGTAATTTGCATCCATGATTAAGTGTTCAGGCACTGGGTTAATTCCTTCTGGTCTCATGTGCAGAGTTGTTACTGGTGGAATGAATGATTTGGTTTAGTATGGTGGTGCACAGAATTGTTGATATTGGAGTCAGTTACCTTTACATGCTTAAACACTCTGTTAATTGTCTGCAGTACAGAATTTGCATGCTGTTGCAACAAATGGTTTGGTTTAGAGTTTTCATATAGTGTGAAGAAGATCAATAGTAAGTGGAATGGATCAGTCTGTTAAGTTTTATCCAATGTTGTTCTTGGCCTAAACGATTTGGTCCAGTCCTGTAAGAGAGCAATAGCATCCGGATCCAAAGTAATTAGTCGTGACGTTTGTTGGCATAATGTATTAAAGCTTTATCCTTTTGGTATATCATTTTTGCATTTCCTATGAAAACGCATTACGATATGTAATAGACTTTGGCACTCTAGACATTTTTGTTTTTCTTAACTTATGAAAAATAAATCATGCCTTACCGGGCTGGCTATGGCGGGTGCGAGTGGGGTGCGGCAAGCCGCACTTCCTATCTAGTTATGTGTGGATTCGATGGGCCTGCATGCCATCCCGTTCATGTTCGTGTTACGCATGTAAAAAGTGGTAGGTTCTACGTGTTTTAATTGCTATGGTTACTAGATAGGCAAAGCGTGGCCCTGTCGGAAACCAAGCATTCCAACACGGGCGTGCGAAGGAGTCAATTCGTGTTTAACTATAATATAGGTCCCATGTGTCACCGCCAAAGCAGCTATGAAATGTGTTTAGTACTTATTATTGATGAAGGCCACAGCTTGTCTAGAACAATACAGAAATTTGTGAATATATTAATGTCTTTGGTAATTTTATACGTGTAGCTATTGAATGTCGACGTTGATGTGCGACGTGGGCCTCTTCTTCATCATATAGCGAGAGCAATCGACAACTACCCCGCGTGTCGCCCTTATCGTGATTTTTATGGAGAGAAATCAATAGAGAAGACACGAGAGAGAAAAAAAATATCATGTATAAGAGGCGCGGGGACGCCACGCTCCCGCATTGTCTCCACTCGCTCCGTCCGTCGGGGAAACCAGCACCAGCAGCGCCAGCGAGAGGGGAGCAGGGGAGAGGGGAGGAGGAGCTGAGGGCCGGAAGCGATGGGGCTGGGCGTGAGGGCGGCGCCGTTCACGTACGTGGCGCACGCGCTGGCCGTGGCGGCCGCCGCCATGGTGCTGTACTGGTGCATCCACTTCCGCGGCGGCCTCGCCTTCGAAGCCGACAACAAGAACCTCATCTTCAACGTGAGTACCACCTGTTCCCTCTTCTCTGGCTGCAGACGGTTTTAGATTCCGCCTTTTTGTTTTGTTCCCTAAAGGAAAAGAAAAAGGCGAAATCGAGTCGACTGGGGCTGTGGGGGTGGGTAGGTAGCATCCTGAAAGAGGAAGTGGGCGTCTAGATTTGATTTGACCGTCGTGTCCGTGCGATTCAGAAAAGCGTCTGCTTGAGTTTCTGCTGCGAGCGTTGGCTTGGTGATTTCTGTTATTGGTTCCGTGGTCCGTGGAGATTAGATGATGCTTGGCTCTAGCCAGATGAACTTGTGATAAGAACAACTTCTGCTTGCGTTATATATGCACCGATAGGTGAGCAATTTTTTAAGCCAGTCTGAACAAAATGGACACGCACGTCATTGCGTCCGTGTGCTTGGGTCTTCTGTTGTGCTGGTGCACATCAATTGTATTCCAAATGCCAACCCCGCGTTTCTGTTAGGGTCATTAGCTAACTGCTCTCTAACGCATCTGAAAATGTCTAGTAAGTGCTAGTGTCTGCCGTACTATATGTACGTTTCAGTTAAAAAACATCCAGGTCTCTGAGTTAATTGCAGATGGAGATGTCTAATAAACCAATAACCGTTGTCCTTTGTTTCCCCCAACTCCTGACATGGATTTCCAAAGACTCCCTCGGTGAGAGGTGGAGCTTCAGAATTACTACTTGTGTTTCCCTGCTGTTTGTAACAGTTTTTAGGATAAAAACTTGTTTACATTTAGCAATTTCGAGAATGTTACTAATGTTAAACATTGCAGGTTCATCCTGTTCTTATGTTGATTGGCTTTATTATTCTTGGCAGTGAAGGTAATGCTGAAAATTCCTCAACTTTTCTGGCTCGTTATTTTTCTTTTCTTTTTTTGTTAAGACTTTGTCCATTTTGGCAGCTATAATGGTATACAAGGTACTACCTACGGTGAACCATGATACAACTAAGTTGATCCATCTAGTACTCCATGCTATTGCGCTTGTGCTCGGTGCGGTCGGGATATACTGTGCTTTCAAGAATCACAATGAAACTGGAATTGCAAACCTTTACAGTCTGCATTCTTGGCTTGGAATAGGAACAATTTCTCTATATGGTATTCAGGTATGACCGTACGACTTCCGATATCATTGCAATTCTCTATTCCGTTTATCAACCTGCTTCATTTGATCACATTGGTTTTGTGTATTTGTAAATGACTGTAGTTTTTAAAACTTTTATGAGTCCGCTGACACAGTTCACTTACAGTAGAACAGACAGACGATATTTTAAGCATTTAATAAAGTATGAGTATTGGATTATTCTAAAAATGTATGCATAGGTAAGACTATGGAAAATTTATATGGGTGAATCTATGTGCTTTAAAAATGTGTTATCAATATAACACTTCCGCTTCGGTACAACCCCCTAAACACATCAACGGCTGTGATTATCCTATACCCCTTCATAATAAAGGGCATGATGGTATTTTTGAAAGTACGTTGTCCACAACCAGACCTCCGATACGAACAAGCACGTCGCTAGGATGCACATCTGGGCCAGGCGCTAGGCCACTTGCTATTTAAAGCAAGACGTAAAAATCTTGAAAAAAGAGCTACCACGTCTCCCAAACTTCACATCTTACCAATCCACTACGCTGCCCATTGGTGATAAAAGTAGCACGAGATTTCTAAGAACATACTACGCCGGTGCGCAAAACCAGTCCATCGGCCCATCAATCTGGACCACCCAAGAAAAAATTATGTGTTTTATTCACACTTCTCAAGACTCGATTATCAACTGTAGGCTTTCTTGCCTAAAAAAAAACTGTAGGCTTTTTGCTTGTGGAGATATTTTCTAAAATGCCAAAACGCTATATATATGAATGCAACTAAAAAGAACACCAAAAATACTTTTTATGCATGCAACCTGCCTGCCATTGACGACAAATTGATCTAATAGGACGTTTTCTGTAACATGATAGGGCCATCTTAGATTTTGACACAGGGACCTCGATTTTGATGGACCGCCCTGGAACACACGAACACCCCAATCTCCAAGGAGGAAAAACATTCGCGAAATTGAAAATGTTCATCGATTTAAAAAAAGTTCACGAATTTGACAAAAAAAAGTTTGCAAAATTGAAAAAGTTCATCGATTTGAAAACAAGTTCACAAATTAAATACTTTATTCATAGGAGGCTGCCCGACCGGGCCAGTTCTCAGGGCCTCGTACATTCCAATTCAAGGCACAATGCCAAGCTGTTTTGGTTTTCAAATCTTTCTGCATTTTCTGGAGTTTTCTTGGCCAAAAAAGACCGATAAATGACCGAACGTGTAGCAAGTTGCATACTATGTCAGAAATGATTCAGACCTGACATGGATGTCTACCATGAACATGCCCACCTGTTTACAAAAGTTGGGGTGATTTGAAGGATGTCCAAACATATACCATGACGGAGGGTGTTCGGGTAGGCGTGAAGGCTTCCTGTGAAAGTATGTTGTTTTTCGACATCCTTGAAATGACCCCAAATTATTCATGGCCCTATATGACCAATTCAAGGGAACATGCCAAGTTGTTTTGGTTTTCGACAAATTTTGTAGTTTTCAGAGTTTCCTTGGTAAAAAAAGACCGATAAATGGACAGGCGTGTCAGAACTTGCATACGGTGTCAGAAATTATTCAAACCTGATATGGATAATTACCATGGTCATGCCCACATGCTTGAAAAAGTTGGGGTTATTTCAAGAATGTCTAAAACTGGACCATATTTCAATGGGGGCTGTTCGAGATGGCCAGAAGGCTCCACCTGAGGGTTCGTTGTTTCTTGACATAATTAAAATGGTCTCAAATTTTTTCCAGCGACTTCTATGATCAAATCAAGGCACCTTGCCAATTTGTTTGTGTTTTCGACAATTGTTACATTTTTTGGAGTTTTCTCGATGAACACTGGCCGATAAATGGCCGGACGTGACACAACTTGCATATTGTGTTGGAAATTCATTCAAACCTCGCATGGATGCCTACCATGGGCATGCCCACTACTATAAAAAGTTGAGGACATTTCATGCATGCCAGAAATAGATCACATTCAACAGAGGGTGTTCGAGTAGGTGAGAAGGGTTCGTTTGTATTTTTTGGCATCCATCAAATGACCCCAATTATTCCATGATCTTATATTTCCTATCCTGTTTTATTTTTTCTTTTTATTTCCTATCCTATTTTATTTTTTCTGTTTCTGTTTTCCTTTTTCATCTTCTTTGACTTTTTGTTTTTTTGTTTATTGTTTCTATTTCTCAAATTCAAAATTTTCAAAATGCAAATTGTGTTTGTATTTTTTCTGATTTTTTTAAAAGTTTATGTACAATTTTTAATTTCTATTTTATGAAAAAAAGGGAAAATAAAAACGAAAGAAAAGCAAAGAGTGAAGGTGCTGCGTTTTTTTCTTAGCATTATTTATCTCGTTCAAAAAGAGGAAAATAAGGTAAGTAGGAACGCAAGGTTAGCTATCTCAGATGGTTGTGCACTTACGCACTGTTCCTGAGGACTCTGGATCGAATCCCAGGTCGGACGCCCACTTTTTTAAAGTTTAAGACTTAAAAATGAAACTAAACGGGCCCATGAGGGACGAGTGTGGCCGAGAATTGTACAAACCTAAGGCCTATACATTCTAGTGGGTAAAATTTGTGAAATGTCCGTACTACCCTTTATACGTTTTGTTAGGGGGTGTGTACCGAAGCGCTCCTCTCAATATAAATGACCGATAAACTTCATGCTTGTATTTTTATGCATTACTAATCAGATCGGTGGCGGAAAAATGGATTGGTTTAGAGCTGATGCATGCCACAATTGTTGACCTACGAAGTTGCATTATAGTTGAAGTCAAAAGAATTAGAGATTTTGTTTTAATTGAGTTTTGACGAGTGCTCTTTAATTTGCGTTTGCCACAGTGGATATTTGGATTCTTGACCTTCTTCTTCCCTAAGGCTGCGCCAAATGTGAGGAAGGGTGCTCTTCCTTGGCACGTACTTCTTGGAATCTTCGTTTACATTTTAGCCCTAGCAACAGCAGAACTTGGGTTTCTGGAGAAGCTCACCTTCCTCCAAAGCTCAGGCATCGACAAATATGGGCCAGAGTCATTTCTGGTGAACTTCACGGCATTGGTTGTTGTGCTATTTGGTGCCTCTGTTGTTGTAGCTGCTGTTGCCCCAGCTCGCCTTGAAGAGCCACAGGGTTACGCTCCAATCCCAGAAAACTAGTATTTGTGAAGTGTACTGCATACACAGATATTCACAAAGTTTGCTCTCACCATAATGCTTCGATACCAGGATCTCCCCGATTTGAAAATAAATGATCTGATAAGAAAATGTTGTGCATCTTCTGTGTATATGTAAATACATACCAAGTACATATTGTTCTTCCATGTATCATGTAAACATCTATGTAAGCAGCTATTTTACAAATTACATATTTTTCGTGATCTGATGAGTTTTATTGTGTTCTACTTTTATATTTTTGTTGCTGCTATTCTATAAGTATAGCTGAGTTAACCTGTGCTTCAGAAGCAAGTACATAAACTGCCGAACAGAAAGAGAGATGCTACTTAGTTTCGTTGGCAGATTGAAGTAGTACTTGTTTGCTCATGGTGATGTTGTTCATGGTGACAAATGCAAGATCAAACTTTCATCATCCCTTATTACTCACCACATAGCTACAGATTAGGAAACAGTCCCCTTTCGCAAAAAAATAAAAGAGATAAGATTAGGAAACAGTCCAATCAAGAAAACAGCTAGATCGAGTGGTATGGGACAAATTTCACAAAGCAAAGGGGATCAACAATCTTAGAAATCTCAGCATTTACAGTGACAACCAACCCCAAGTCGCCGATGTAAAATTCATTAGTCGCGGTAAGCACCAATTGACGGCCACTCAGTCAGACGGACGCCGTTGAACCCAAAGAGCCCATCGCAGATCACCACTTTTTTTAGTGCGTCAGTCTCACCCCATCAATTGAACACAAAAACTGAAAAAAGAGTACATATCAACACACAGCCTATGGGCCAAAAGAATCGCAAAAAAAGCCCAACAAGACAAATAAAACAATAGCCCACGAAGACACGAACAGTCTGGTCACCCAAACGAACAACGAATATTGTCTCAAAAAAAAAAACGAACAACGAATATTTCTCAGGGAAAAAAACCATCCATAAATGATGCAGTCGGAGCTAAGATTAGCAAACAAACCCAACGCTTAACTCCCTGGCTGAGATTTAACTACTTCTCGGTCAACTAAGGTTAATTAAACTAATTCTTAGTTGACTCGGAGTTAGAAAATGTAGAAAATATTTCATAATTTTCAAGCAACAATGAAACATGTGCGGTTTTTCGGCTTCTATTCATCATCCCTTGTTCTTCTTTGTGACTCCCTTCGCATCCCGCCTCTAGCGGTCTGTTTTGCGAATTTCCTCCCATGCACAACCTAGCTTGGTTCTGGAGAAGCTTTCTTGTAGTAAGACGACACTAGTGTAAAAAAAAAACTCTTATATTATGGGACGGAGGGATTTTGTTCGCTTCATTTCTTTTCTCACGTTTTTCTCTGACTAGGCATATTTTGGTCTTGTATGACTTCCAGTGTGATCATGTGTGTGTGTGTGTGTGTGTGTGTGTGTGTGTGTGTTGATTATACGCATTCTAGTCATGCAGAGCCGGATATGTATGCGTTCATTGTGTTTGTAAGTCAATAAAAATCGCACTTTATATCATGAAAAAAAGGCATAAGCCAGCCCCTTCCAGGTTAAAAATGTCATAGGTCACAACTTCCTGGCAAGGGTAAAATAAGGTCAATAAAATAAAAGGCGCTCTTTATGAAAAAGAAATGCACAAGCTAACCCTTCTTTATTTTTCCTAGTAAAAACCGACACAACCTCAAAACCTCCCGGCAAAGGATAAACATAATCATTTATGTAAAGAATTATTTTGTGCATTGATAATTGATTGATCGTGCACTAGGCACATATATATTGAGAAACAGTATAACTAAGCGACCTAGGAGCCTCCATAGCGCTTTACCTTTGATGGCCGTCCGATTACGTCGATCGCATGCTATCTGGATGTCCTGATGTTTCTCTAGGGCCGCTGCTCCGTGGAGCTATCTGGGCCAGCTGTGATTGATCGGGCTGCTGGGCTCGCTTTGGCCGATGAAGTGTAAAACGTGGTCATAGCACAAAAAAGTACTCTGAGTAGGTGGGTGCGTTCATCATCCCAGCGGCCGTGACCAATCAAATCACTCCTGTTTGAACATCAACACTGAGTCAATTATCCTGTTGTTAAGTCTGGACATAATTTCTGAAAAGAATTCTGGAGATAATTGCTCCAGTAAAAAAAGGCTGGGCAGAATTGCTCTTACTTATATGTCCCGGAAAACAATTTTATATCCACCTATTGAGCTAAATTGTGAGATGCTTGATTATTGTGGTAATTTTTTAAGTCAAGTGCTTTTTCTAGCCTCTTGTGTGCTGCACTATGTCAAGAAGTATCTCCATAAAAATCTTCCATTATGTGCAAAACTATCCTTTTCATATATATTCTCCGAAAGTGAAAACACATGTTCGAAAGGGTATAGATGAACATTTCGCTATTCAAGTATTAGATATTTAGAAAACCTCCAAGGTTTTGAGCCCTGAAAAGGTGGATGTCAAGAAAAGTAAACGGCTTAAGAGAGTTTGCTCTAGCACCCATTATGTAAACCATACCATAACCATATTAACTAACAGATATGAGGTGTAAAGAGGGATCTCGAACAACCATATTTTTTGTGAAAATTGTCACTCATTATTATGTCTAAAAAATTATAATTTAGAATTATTTTCAAAGCTTAGACATTTTATGTATTATGTCACCAGTAAAATGTTACCCTCTGAAAATTGTCACTTGTTGTGTCTGCCTATGAAAGAACGAAAATGATATTTTTCGTGTTTGTTTCAAGTCTATGATTTTTTTCTAAAATAATTATGTTGGTGATCCTTTAAAGCTTGGGTGGGTAATTATATTTTATACAAGAATTATTAGTGTATGTGCCATTTGACCCGTCAATGAGATGTCGTGCAACGGGACAAGCCTAAAAGTTTTGCCCCTTAGCAGCAACATCATGTATATTTAGAAGAATAGTCTATGTAAAATATTGTATTGGTATAATTGTCTAATATAGTATAGTTTATATTTTTAAATATTTATATAATTTTTTAATTTTTTTAAATGAACAGGAGGTGCGACTGGTATCTTGTCTCCTAAGATACACGTACATACAGAGGGAGACAGACTCTACAGGTACTACATAGGAAACCTAGACCTATACATGTACACATGTTCAACACTCCCCCGCAGTCAAAGCGTCGTCGGTGACGCAGAGACTGGACCGAAAGCCCTTGAATGTCGAGGTGGGAAGTCCCTTCGTCATAACATCGGCGAACTGCTGATCGGTGGGCACATGAAGAACGCGAACACGATCAAGTGTGACGTGCTCCCTGACGAAGTGTATGTCGAGCTAAATACGCTTCGTCTGTCGATGATGAACAGGGTTGGCAGCAAGGTACACCGTGGAGACGTTGTCACAGTAGACAAGCGTCACCTTGGTAACCTCACATAGCAACTCCTGAAGTAGCTGTCGTAGCCAAGAGCACTCCGCGACGGCGTTGGCCACAACCCGGTACTCAGCCTCGGCGCTCGATCGTGAGACCGTGGGTTGTCATTTCGACGACCACGAAATCAGAGAGGGCCCGAGGTAGACGCAGTAGGTGGAAGTGGAGCGTCGAGTGTCGGGACACCCGGCCCATTCGGCGTCGGAGTAGGCGACAAGGCTGGTGTTAGGTGATGCCGTCAGGATGAGACCCATGGCTGTGGTGCCACGTATGTACCGAAGAATACGTTTCACCAGAGCCCAATGGGTGTCACGAGGAGCATGCATATGAAGGTACACCTGCTGGACAACGTACTGAATGTCCGGACGCGTCAGCGTGAGGTACTGAAGCGCACTGTCGGTGTACTAAAGTAGGGGCGCTCCTTTGTACCCCTTATTTGTGCACGGGCAGTCAGAGCCGCGCCCACGACCACACTTAAGCAGGGCAGAGACAGGAAATCAGAGCCACAACAGAGAATCAAAGCAACGCCAAGACAGAGGCATAAAGAGCAAGAAGGCAAAGTGGTTTCCCCGGGCAAGATCCTTGCCGGGGCGGCCTCCACGGCCCCGGCAAGGGCCTTGCCGGGGAAGCCTACCTGACGCCCGCAGGGCGCGCCACCCTTGAGCCCCAGTTCCTCTAGCGCCGCCAACCGCGTTGGGACCAAGGCTCGGGAGGCGCCTCCGTGATGGCATGCAGATCTTTGTGAAGACAAGAACAACACTCTAAATCAGAAGAGTAGAAGACGACGAACCTCGGCGAGATCCTTGTCGAGGAAGCCCATAAGACCCCCGGCAAGATCCTTGCCGGGGACGATCGCAACACCACAACAAGACCCTTGCCGAGGGCGTCCGCGAGGCCGCAGCCAGGCCCTTACCCGCCAGGCTTTTTGCCACCGCTCCCATGCAGCTGCCAGCCCACCAGCTGGGTAGGCACCTGCGTGTCAACGCAAGGCTTCTCGGCCAACGCAGCGCATGCCTACGTGGTGGCATGCAAATCTTCGTGAAAGCCCTACCATCGCGCCACCTCAGCAGCCTGCCAGCCTACATGGCGCTGACCGCCTCGCTGGCCCAGGCGCGTGTCGAGGCAGGGCAAAGCGGCAGTAAAGTGGAGGGGACACGTCAGGGGCGCATTAAATGCACTTTGTTCCGTAATGGCAAGGGATAGGCTTAATCACAATACCCCGATGCCACCTCCTGTGTGCCACTGTGGCGATCCCCTTGCCTATAAAAGGAGGCCCGAGGCATCTAGGAGAAGGATTCAGACTTTTGGACAAGTTACGCCCATTGTAGCTAGTTCAAGAACCTCAAGAACACAAATATACACATCAAAGCAGGACTAGGGTATTACGCACATGTGCGGCCCGAACCTGGGTAAACGACTTGCGTGCTCGTACTGACTGCTGATCCTGCTCTCCTCACAACCCAGCGCCCCGCAACCGTAGTAGGGATTCTCGTGATCCCATAGGTGTCATTTCCCACCGACATCTTTGGCGCGCCATCTGGTTTTGCAGCCAGTGGCACAGTTCTTCATCGCCATGGCTCCCAAGAAGAAGGCGACCAGGCGATAACCCCGTCGGCGGATGCGGCGAGCGTTCGCGCAATGACGATAAAAGCTAAGTCATGCAAAAACTTCGAATAATTCCTTCTTATATAAGGTTATCTTCCTCGGAGATCCTTCCTCTATATGGGAAACCTGCATGCAGTGGGGCCCTTCCATTATCGGCAACGCTCTTGGTCTGTTTCGAGTCTGTTCAACAGATCGAGCGGCTGCGTAGAGGGCGGCAGGATGGCCTTCCGCTACCGGCAGCACTCTCGCTCTGCCTCGAGTCCGCTCGACAGTTCTAGCGGCCACACTGAGAACGACAAGGTGGTTTGCACGGCGGCAAGCACGCCCTGCCGGCTGCTAAAGGATCCGTCTTTCGAAGCACAACGGTTTGGGTTTACGCGCAGGCAAGCCTACCTAGTAAGCGTAGGGTGGACGTACAGAGAAAGGTTAAACATGAAAATAACATGCATCATATTAAAAGTACTGCAGAGTTATATTAGACCAATTATTGCTGCGGTTCTAACTAAAGATGTGAATTGTCTTGGTGATGAACCTGCAGCGGCAACAAGAAAAAGGGCGCCTAGTCCCGGCGCTGGCCCTCCAACCTCTGGATTCCGCCGACGCGGCTGATGATGGGCTCGATGCGCTCCTTGACCCCCGAGAGGTCTGCATCACCCGGCAAGCTGTCCAGCGCGGCGTCAAAGTCAAGGTCGGGGTTCCAGAATGCCAGCTTGGTGAGAACCTTGGTCATGGCGCCCTGGCAAATCATCCAGGACTCGTTGGCCAAGGAGATCGCCTGGTTGGAGTCGAGCCATTCCAGGGCACCAAGAACGCCCTCGAAGAACAAGGTCAGCTTGGCGTGGGGGCTCGTGCCCAGTTCCGGGGCATACCTCACTTCCGGCATCTTCATGTCGGCCAGCTGCTTGGTGATCCTGTTGGCGACGTCGGCGAGGCAGTTGGTCCAGATTTTGTCGCCCTTCACGGAATCTGCGTGGTTGGCGGCGTCGTTCTTCCGCAGCTGCTTCTCCTCCATCAGGCTCTTGGTCAGGGCTCCTTCCCAGGTCTGGGCCTCCGAGAGCGCCCCCTCAAGGCTCACCAGCTTGAGCTTCAGGTCCTTGATGGTGTCGTTGGCTGTGGAGAGCAGCCCAGCCTTGCTGAGGACCACGGAATGCGCTTCGACCAGAGCCTCGTTGAGCGTGTTCTTCTCTGAGGACAGCTCCAGGATTTGCTTCGCTAGGCCGTCTCGCTCTGCCTCCAGCTCCTTCATCTTGTTGCCGTGGGCCAGGGCCTGGGAATTGAGCGCTTCCTTGTGCTTATGCTCCAGCTCTTGGGTCCGCGCCGCGGCAAGCTTCTCGACCTCCTCATCCTTGCCGCGGAGCGTAGCGGCAAGCGTCGTCTCACGGGCGACAAGATCCTCCTCCTGGGAGTTCAGCTCGGCCTCGCGCTGAGACCGGATGGCCTCGTCCTTGGAGGCCTCCTCCCTCGCTTCCTCCTGGGCCTTCTCAAAGTCGGCCTGCTTCAAGAGGAGTTCCAGGTCGCGCTGCGTCAGCTGGTCTTGGGCGGCCTTCAGCTCCTCGTGGGCCTGGCGGAACCAAGCCTGCGCCTCGGCGACGCGCTCCGCAATTTCTGCTTCCACCTTGTGCGCCACCACCTCCTTGGACTTTGCCTTGTCCAGACGGGCGCGGTGGAGCGCCTGAAGCTTGTTGAAGCTGGCACTCATGGCCTGGAGGAGCCGCTCGTCTTGGGTGCCGCCACCAGCGCTCGGCTCGTCGACAACCTCAAGCCCGGCGGCGGCGAGCACTTCGTCGTCAAACACCTCCTCCTCGGTCAGCGCCCTGGTGCTTGCTGGCCCTGGGAGGTGAACGAACATGTCGTCGCTCACCTTCAGGTACTTGCCTGAGCCGGAGGCAGCGGACGAGGAGGGTTGGTCGTCAACCACCCCCTTCTTGGCAGAGGCCTTGCCGGCCTCCTTCTCGCCAGAGGCCTTGCCGGCCTCCTCCTCAGCAGCACCCTTGCCGGCCTCCTCGGCGGTGCCCTCGCCAGTCTCCCCGGCAAGCCCCTTGGTGGCATCCTCGGCCGCGGTCTCGGCGGCCTCCTTGGTGGCGACCTTCTCAGCCTCAGCCACGGCGTCCGCGGCAACCTCCTCAATGATGGTATCGGTGTCCCCCTGGTCCGCCGGGGGGGACCTGGACGCCGAAGGAGGAAATAAGGCAGGGCCAAAGCCAAAGTTTAGGAGAAAAGAAAGAAAAGCAAGGGAGGACAAATGACTAACCCGTGCCGGGCTGGGAAGATGTGGCCCCCTCCCCGCCAACGTCTGTTGCCGGGATGGAGTCACCAGCGCCCAAGTCTACCTCCTCCTCCTCCGTGCGCATGGGCTCGGTATCTGGCGCCCTTGCCGGGGACGCCCCTCGGGGCGGTGTGGTCGATGGGGGCGGCGTGGTGAAGGAGGCCCTTGGTGGCTCCTCCTGCTGTCATTCTTCTCCTACAAACCGCGGCAAGGTCAACGACAAGAGAATCGGGCCCCGACAAACACTAGCAAAGGGTGGATGGTGAACTTACGCTGGGGGCTGAGCCAGGAGCTAGGTCGCGGGATGCTGTCCGGGCTGCTCTCCACCACCAGCGGTGCCTTTGAAGTGCCCATCGGGGGCGAGCTGCCCGTCGAGGCTTTGGCCCTCTTCGCCGCCCGCCGAGCCAGTGTCTCCGTATCCCTGCGAGAATAAGTCAAATCAAGGAGGGCGGCATGATTCGTAAGGATGGAAGCAGTGAGGGGCAGAGCGCTTACTCGTCGTCCTCCTCCTCTGCTGCCTTCCTCTTCCCCCTCGGGCTGACGGACGAAAAGTCAAAGCCGATGTCCGTGCCGGCACCTGTGGGGCGAGGGGGAGGCGAAGGAGTCCAGAAGCGTTTGGATAAAGAAGAGGCGGGCGTCTTCTTCTTTGCCAGCGCGGTCTTCTTCTTCGCCGCTACGAACTCCTTCTTTGCCGCCGCGGCCCTCGTCACGCGCGCGGCCTTCCCCGGAGCCGCTTGCCACGCCACAGCCTTGCCAGACTGGACCAGCTTGCCAGAGTTGGCCCGACGCAAGACGCGCCTCTTCTGTGTAGCCGGGGGCTCGCCGGCCTCGACCTCTTCCTCGGATGACCCTTCGCCCATGCATTCGCCGGGGGGGGGGGGGGGGGGGGGCGTGCTGGCACCGGCCACCTCCTTGACGGCCTTCACCCACCCGGTGAGCTCCTCCTCCTCCGCGGCCGCGGGAGCCTCGTTCTCCATGCCGCCGGCCTCGCCAGCAAGCCTGGCGAGCTCCGCCTCCATCGCCCTAGCGGCAATATAGTTCAACTCCTCCTGGGTGGTGTCCTGGATGAGCCGCGGTTTGTCGTGGTCGAGTTCTTCGACCAAATTGCCTAAGAACTCCTCCACCTCACGTGTCGGGGGCTCGACCCAGGCCGCGTCGAGACCGTGCGCGTTGAAG
The DNA here is from genome assembly GCA_963921465.1 of Triticum timopheevii. Taxonomy (NCBI): domain Eukaryota; kingdom Viridiplantae; phylum Streptophyta; class Magnoliopsida; order Poales; family Poaceae; genus Triticum; species Triticum timopheevii. Next base: position 407,985,994 of record OY997272.1, on the reverse strand, counting down.
GGCAGCATCATGGCCAAGATTTCGGCCTGCCGGGAGTTGTTGCTCAACGGGACCACTCCCAGCGGCAGCCCGAACAAGGGCCCCTTGACAACCTTGCCGGACTTTGCAGCCTTGTCATTCCTCCTCACCTTTCCGTTGGCATATTCCTTGAGCTGGAAGAGCCTCCAGCAATACCAGGTGTGCCCCAGCACTGTGAAGTTGTTCTGCAGGCCGGTGCGGAGCCTCATGATGTCGGCCGCATTCCTGAAATCCCTGGCCGGCCTCCCTTTCTTGTGCAGCGGAGCAATTCGGCGGCGGATGAAATCCACCGCGATCATCTCGAGGGTGAGCCCGGCCTCGGTAAGGCGGCGGATCTTGGTGGTGGCAATCAATAATTTCTTGTCGTTGGGGTCGAGGTCGCTCCAGTTCGCGCCACGGGGCAGCGGCTCCTGACGAACACCCCGGCAGAACTCCGGCGGGTCCTCCTCCACGATCCAGCACCACCGGCCCCGCCACTCTTCCCACTTCTCCTTCGTGGCGCCATCTAGGTACGCGCCTCTCTCCTGAATCCTCGAGATCCAGGTGACGGTCCCAGAAAGAGCACCCCCAGGTTGGACGCGGGGGGATAAGTAGTGGCGGAAAAGCACCGTGCGGTGCACCACTCCGGTGAAACCCTCAAAATATGGGAGAATACGCCAGGTGCACCACGGCATTCGGCGTAAGATCCAGTAGGCGGAAGCCAAAAGTGCGCATGATATCGTTGAAGAAGTCAGAAAAAGGGGGGCAAAGCCCGCAAAAGAAGAAGTCGACGAAGAATGGGTACCGTTTCTAGCCGCCTTCTTGCAACCCACGGGAAGGGCACGCGTGTCGGGGTGCGCCGGCGTCGCCGCCCCCACAACGGCTTGTAGTAGTCCCTGAGCTCGAGGGCGTCGATGGACGACAGGACGAAGTAGGCGGCCTACGCCCGCCGCGCTGCCACCTCGCTCTCCGGCGTCTCCTTCTCCCTCGTATCCTCGGCCACACCTTTACCCTTGCCAGATTTGGGCTCCATGGCAGCTGGGAAGAGAGCGAGAAGCTAGGGGCGGTGGGAAGCACAGCAACAGCCAGCAAGAGCTTGAGGAAGAAGAAGATGGGGACGACAATGGCGAGATTGGGGAGGCACAGGGGGGTAAATGAGCCGCGCGCCCGCGGTTATTCCTTTTTATGGGGAAGGTGCGGGCCGCCTCTTTTCCCATTTATTGTGACGTGATGCATGCCTGCTGCGACAGCCCCACGCATGCCCCCCACGTAACGTACGACCCCCACGTCGCGTGTTCAACGGTCGTCGTGGGAAAGCGCAGCGGACGGGAAGTTACCGCGGTAAAAAATGTCCCGCCTGCCCGCTCACTGTTCTGGGCCTGGCCCAACAACGTGTCGTGCTTATGTGTGGCCTAGGCCCGGGGGCTCCTGTCGGTGTACTAAAGTAGGGGTGCTCCTATGTACCCCTTATTTGTGCACGGGCAGTCAGAGCCGCGCCCACGGCCACACTTAAGCAGGGTAGAGACAGGAAATCAGAGCCATAACACAGAATCAAAGCAATGCCAAGACAGAGGCATAAAGAGCAAGAAGGTGAAGTGGTTTCCCCCGGCAAGATCCTTGCCGGGGCGGCCTCCACGGCCCCGGCAAGGGCCTTGCTGGGGCAGCCTACCTGACGCCCGCAGGGTGCACCACCCTTGAGCCCCGGTTCCTCCAGCGCCGCCAACCGCGTTGGGACCAAGGCTCGGGAGGCGCCTCCGTGATGGCATGCAGATCTTTGTGAAGACAAGAACAACACTCTAAATCAGAAGAGTAGAAGACGACGAACCTCGACGAGATCCTTGCTGAGGAAGCCCACAAGACCCCCGGCAAGATCCTTGTCGGGGACGACCGCAACACCACGGCAAGACCCTTACCGAGGGCGTCCACGAGGCTGGAGCCAGGCCCACACTGCCCAGCTTTTTGACACTGCTCCCATGCAGCTGCCAGCCCACCAGCTGGGCGGGCACCTGCGTGTCAATGCAAGGCTTCTCGGCCAACTTAGCGCATGCCTACGTGGTGGCATGCAAATCTTCATGAAAGCCCTACCACCGAGCCACCTCAGCAGCCTGCCAGCCTACATGGCGCTGACCGCCTCGCTGGCCTAGGCGCATGTCGAGGCAGGGCAAAGCGGCGGTAAAGTGGAGGGGACACGTCAGGGGCGCATTAAATGCACTTTGTCCCGTAATGGCAAGGGATAGGCTTAATAACAGTACCCTGATGGCACCTCCTGTGTGCCACTGTGGCGATCCCCTTGCCTATAAATGGAGGCCCGAGGCATCCAGGAGAAGGATTCGGACTTTTGGACAAGTTACACCCATTGTAGCTAGTTCAAGAACCTCAAGAACACAAATATAAACATCAAAGCAAGAATAGGCTATTACGCACCTATGCGGCCCGAACCTGGGTAAACGACCCGCATGCTCGTACTGACTGTTGATCCTGATCTCCTCACAACCCAGCGCCCCACAACCGTAGTAGGGATTCTTGTGATCCCATAGATATCGTTTCCCGCCGACACGCACCGACGATGGAGCGGTAGACGGGAGCGTCGGACGCCGGAGAACCCTCGACGGCGGACACCATAGCCTTCGTGTCGACAGGCGTGGGAGCAGGCTTGCAGTTAAGCATGCCCGCTCGCTCCAGAAGCTCGTAGGCGTACTTATGCTGGTGCAGGAAGAAGCCAATGGCCTGGTGCACGACCTCGATGCCGAGGAAGTAGTGGAGAGCCCCCAAGTCCTTGAGGGCGAAATCGGTGCCGAGGCGAGCTATGATATGTTGAAGGAGGGCTGGCGAGGATGCGGTCAGGATGATGTCATCGACATACAAGAGGAGGTACGCGGTGGCGGGGCCCTGGCGATAAACAAACAGGGAGGCATCGGACCGTGTGGACCGGAACCCCTGCTGCTAAAGGAAGGCCGCGATCCGCTGATACCAGGCCTGAGGTGCCTGCTTCAACCCATAGAGAGAATGGGAGAGCAAGAACATGTGGTCCGGATAGTCAGTGTCGACGAAACCAGTAGGCAGCTGACAAAACAACTGCTCGTCGAGATGGCCATGCAAGAAAGCATTAGAAACATCGAGCTGGTGGACTGGCCAGGCGCGAGAAACATCAAGATGGAGGACAACGCGAATCGTGCCCGGTTTGACAACCGGGGAGAAGGTGTCGGTGAAGTCCACGCCGGCACGCTGGTGGAAGGCGCGCACCACCCAACGCGCCTTGTAGCACTCGAGAGAGCCATCGGGGAGAGTCTTGTGATGGAAGACCCACTTGCCAGTGATGACATTGGCACGGGGAGGCCGCGGGACAAGCTGTCATGCACGGTTGCGCTGCAGGGCGTCAAACTCCTCACGCATCAAAGCTAGCCAGTTCGGATCCCGAAGGACTGCATGAGCGGAGGTAGGGGGCGGAGACGGCGCCGAGGTAGATGCAACACACGCGTACTCGTCCGATGGGTAGCACGTGCTAGGATGAAGTGTCCTAGTCCGAGCCCGAGTAACCACACCGATGAGGGGTGCGGGCGCGGCGACGGGGACCGCGGAGGGGGCCGCGGCAGGGGCGGCCGAGGAGGCCGCGGTGATGGGGGCCACAGCAGGGGCCGCGGCAACAGTGCGCGGCTGGGTGGTCCAGCAGAGGTGGAGGCAGGGGCGAACCGCGCCGCGGGAGACGCCGAAGGTGACGATACCTGCTGAAACGGGAACATCAACTCATCAAAGTGCACATGCCGCGAAGTGAAAACACGGTGGGACACTAGATCATAGCACCGGTAACCTTTGGTGTTGGGAGGATAACCAAGGAAGATGCAAGGAAGCAATCGGGGAGCGAGTTTATGAGGAGTAGTGGATGCGGTGCTAGGATAACAGAGACACCCAAAGATGCGAAGACTATCATAAGATGGAACCGCATCGAAGAGGAGCTGGTGAGGAGTGTAGCAGGAACGCCACAAGCGAATGTTAATAAGGAGGCTGGACGTCGTGAGCGCGTCCGGCCAGAACCGAGGAGGCACGTAGGAGTGGAAAGCAACGTGCAGACACAGTCATTAAGAGTGCGAATGATGCGCTCGGCGCGATCATTCTGCTGTGACATGTAGGGAGATGTGAGGCAAAAGATGGTGTCGTGTGACGCAAGAAGATTGCGGACGGCGACGTTGTCAAACTCCTTGCCGTTGTCAGTTTGCAAGGCGAGAATAGGACGACCAAACTGTGTGGTGACATATGAATAAAAGGTTGTGAGTGTGGCAAGAGCATCGGACTTGCGATGGAGAGGGAATGTCCACACTTAATGAGAAAAATCATCCAATATCACCAAATAGTATAAGTAGCCCGTGTTGCTCGCAATCGGGGACGTCCAAACATCACTATGCAATAACTGAAATGGAAAGGTGGAAATGTTTGTAGACTCGCTAAAGGGAAGACGAACGTACTTGCCAAAACGGCAAGCCTCACAAGTGTGGTCGTCAACCTTATTACATGAGAAAGAAAAAATCTGAAGAGTCTAACGCATAATGGTGGAGTTGGGATGACCGAGGCGGGCATGCCAAAGATCGACACTAGCGGCAAAGGCGGCAGGACGATGGGTGGTGGTGGCGCCGGAGGGATGCATCGGGTAAAGCTCGTCTGGGCTGTCACATCGGTGGAGAACCATCTGTTGGGATCTACGGTAGGGTGCGTCGACTGCAAATTAAAAATTCCTACGCGCAGAACAACCAAGAACATGCTACGGGAGATGGATCATAGATCGTTACCACTAGACGCGCAGTGCCGTGTAGCGGAAGTAGAGTTGAGGCAGCGCGTTCCCGGAGTCGCCTCGCGTTCCCGGAGTCCTCCTCCTTTCCGGTCTCCCACATAGCCAATCAGATCACACGGACAGGTTCGCCGAAGAGGCGCAAGTGCACCTCCTCTAATGGTATCCGCATGTGCAGGAGGAACGTTGTGCGGCGGACTGCTAGGTCCGATCACATAACCAGCAGCGAGTGGAGGTGGCTATTCACAACACATGTAAACCCTAATGACAACGCTGAAGCTATTAACCGCATGAGTGTGCCGCACCTCCACTTTATATAGGCGTTCGTCGCGGGCTCAACACTTGGGCCTCACACGGACCCTAGAGCCCACAAGTCTACTCGGCCACAATTCGAATACAGCTCGGATCACATCCGACCAGTGTCCTCGGATCCGACGTCATAGGTTCCTTCCCTTAAGCGCACGACCCCTTAGGTTCAAGTCGGCTTGGCCACAGTTCGGATCACCTCCGAACTGCACGGTTGGTAGCGGCCTCTAGCAAGGCATGCCAAACACCAAGTAGACTATGAAGCTGGTTAGGCGAACCTGTACAACATGTCACACTTCTGTTCCCTTTGCCACACGATATATGTTGTCGGGCTCAAGGCGAGACTGTCATCCTTGTGCTAGCCTTCTCGTTCCAGTGATACCGACCACAAACTGGATTATCTCATAATCCTTGTCGCATGGCCATGCTTATCCTGGTCGGATCACACGAGGGGCCCAGAGTATATCTCTCCTGATCGGAGGGGCAAATCTCATCTTGTTCGACCATGTCTTGCAGCATGGGACTGGATAAACCCGAAACCTACGTTTGTAACTACCCAGTCACGGAGTAGCGTTTGGTCGGCCTAAAGCAAGTCTTTCACCATCCCAGTACATGCGTCAGCTCAAGTCTTAGGACATAGAACGTATGTTGTACTAGAGACTCATAGATGACATATCGCTGTGTCTCATAGTTGGGTCTGTCCGACTCGGACCTTATCTCGACTCGGATTCGACTACGTCGAATCCGAACAGACCTTTCCAAGTCCATATTATCTTGTTAGCATCCAATGCTCCATTACTAGTGAGACCGAGCCATCGATCGTGTCATATGCTAGTCTAGTCGGCTGCGCGTCCACACAGCCCTTTCGCCTAGGGACCTTTTAGGACAATCATCATACAATGTATAGTCCCATAAATAAGTCATGTACTTGCTGACACACATCATTGATAATGTCCAATGACTATTTTTATTCATAAACACATAGGAAATATCATCATACATGATTGCCTCTAGGGCATATCTCCAACACCATCCGTGTACGGGCGTCCTTCACAGAAAAACCGATATCGTCAAATTCAACAGTGATAGGATTCTCACGAGCAAGGCGACGAACAGAAACGAGATTAGTGACTTGCTACCTCTTGAGCACTACGTTGGTTTTCCCTTGAAGAGGAAAGGGTGATGTAGCAAAGTAGCGTAAGTATTTACCTCGGTTTTTGAGAACCAAGGTATCAATCCAGTAGGAGGCTCCTCAAAAGTCCATCGTACCTACACAAACAAACAAGAACCTCGCAACCAACGCGATAAAGGGGTTGTCAATCCCTTCACGGAAACTTGCAAAAGTGAGATCTGGTAGAGATAATAAGATAAGATAAATATTTTTGGTATTTTTATGATATAGATTGGAAAGTAAAAGATGCAAATAAAAGTAGATCGGAAACTTATATGATAAAAGATAGACCCGAGGGCCATAGGTCTCACTAGTGGCTTCTCTCAAGATAGCATAAGTATTACGGTGGGTAAACAAATTACTGTCGGGCAATTGATAGAAAAGTGCATAGTTATGAGATTATCTAGGCATGATCATGTATATAGGCATCACGTCCGCAACAAGTAGATCGAAACGATTCTGCATCTACTACTATTACTCTACACATCGACCGACTCCTGCCTGCATCTAGAGTATTAAGTTCATAAGAACAAAGTAACACATTAAGAAAGATGACATGATGTAGCACTACAAAAAAAATACACTTCCGTGATGATACGTGTTTGTCAGAGTAGGTCGCGTTTTTTGTCATGCATGTACATCCATGACAAATTTATGACAGAATCAAGATAGTCATACCTGTGCTGTTGTAGAAGTGTTCCATGACATTACCAAAATTATCATCACGGAAGTGTCCACTTTCATGATGATAAATCGCGTGTCACAGAACTGCTTTCGTCAAGGGTGACCGACACGTGGCATCCACCGTAACGGAACGCCGTTAAGCTATCGGGTCTGGTTTTGGATCCGATAACCCGTTAACAGCCCCGACCAATGGGGATTTTCCACGTGTAAAATCATCATTGGCTGGAGGAAACACGTGTCGGCTCACCGTTGGGATAGATGTCATCCGCTCATTAGACCGAAGGCGCCTATGATATGGCGACACGTGGCACGGCCCAACAAAGGTCCATTCCTGTGAAAAGGACGGCCCGTTTGACTTGGTCAAAAGGTGGCAGGCCGGCCCACGGAAAGCCTGTTAACGGCCTATTCGCATATAGCCCATTTACAGCCCGCTAACCCAGGGCCCGTTACACCCTATCCGAATTAGGCCTAGTAGCGTCATCTGGGCCGTCCAATATGATTCAGCCCATTTTAACTTCCGGCCCATGTGTGGCCCATGACTTCTTTCGGCCCATATGAGGACCTTTGTAACTCTTGGCCCATTAACGGCCCGTGGTGAAACTGGCCCGTAATGAACAGTGTATCACTTTATACCCATTAACGGCCCGTTATTCCATTGGGCCGTTTCCAGCCCAAGTTACCTTTCGGCCTTCTTAGGGCCCATTGATTCTTGGGCTCATTTGCAGCATTCGGTTACATACGGCCCGTTACTGTCATTTTCTGCTTGTGGGCCAAATTCAGCCCGTCGTTACAGTCGTCCCGTTTGCGGTCCGTTAATACGTTGGGCCGTTTTCATGTCAAAAAAACCCGTTGGGCTGTTTTCATAGAGTTATCAAATACAGCTTATTAACTGCCCATTATGGTCCATGAATAGTACGGCCCATGATTGGCAAAATGATGATACGCCCCGTAGAAGGCCCATGGATCCTACGGCCCGTATGAGGCCCATGGATAGTATGGCCCGTAGAAGGCCCATGGACCCTACGGCCCGTAGAAGGCCCATTGATCCCTAAGGCCTGTATAGAAGGCCGATGGATCCTACGGTCCGTATAGAAGGCCAATGGTCCTACGGCCGAACGAAGGCCCATGGATCACACGGCCTGTAGGAGGCCCATGGTTACAACAGTCCGTGTGTTGCCATGATTATTTTGGCCTAGTTACCAAAAATAGGCTATTGTGGCCACTAGAAAAACACAGAAAAAGAACTGCAGTGACTACAAGCAAACAACTAAACAAGACAATGAGGAAATAAATAAGCAAGCAATTAAGGCTAGCCTATTACCGCTATTACACATATTACATCCACTGGGCATCAAAGTTCGCCACCAGTGCAAATATAGGGAACAAAGCAGCATATTACATACACTTGGCCGTCAAAATTGGCCACCAGTGCAAATAAACGCGACAGCAAAACGAGAGCATAACTGAAACAACTTCAGAAGAGCTCAAGAAACGTTATCCTGGGTATCCACCATGCTGGCAATAAGCTTAGCAAGCTGATTAGCTTTGTCCTGTTTGGCGCTAAAATCCTCCAACACTTGCTGTTGCACCAGAAAGTATGCATCTGAATGCTCCAGGGACTTCCGCAGTCCTTCCGCTTCTTGTCGCAGCACAGCTGGTCGATGTCTTTTAGCTTGTAGTTGAGACTCAAGAAACCGAACTGATTGAGACAGTGAGTTTGAATAGCTTGTGCAAGCGGTAGTGGCCAGTAACTCGAACACTAAACCAAGACATGACTTTGGGGTTGTCTCGCTATCTTCAAGATAGTCTTCCTTAGCTGTTTTATCAGCTTTGTTGGAGACCAACAAGGATGTGTCACTATCCTGAACCTTATCTGCATTACTTCCTTTACCATTGCTTAATAAGGCACTCTTCCCCAATATTCTGTCAGCATTCTAAAAGAAGAAACAAGCAGACACATAACAAGTTTAGCATGTACTAGTACATGAAACTCATTTCGGTGAACCAGTTCATTAGTAAGGTGGACAGGATTAAACTACCATGTCTTCTATTGCCAAGTACTAGTACATAATAAAAGCATCAAACAAACATATATCTATGTCCTATGGTCACTACATTGTCTTGCCAAATCAAAATAGAGACACGGTTCAAATCATATCAGTTCAAGACAAAGCAGCAGTGAAAGAATACAAAGCGTGGGAAACTACACGGCACAACAATATTTCAGATGGGTACCACGGGTCTACATTTACAACAACACTATTGGCTCTGTTGTGATGCTAGTAATGTGCATGAGATGAAAGTCAATTGTGTACACAATTGAAATTGAAATCAAAAGAGCTATTGATAAGAGCAAACCTGTTAACGAAACATGCGTGAACATACCTGCCGTGCCATTGGAGTTTCGATTGGATCCTTCAATTTAAAAATAAGTTTGTATGAGTAAATACAATGATACAAGAGCAAAGCAATCATAGTTAAAAAAGGCGCGCCTAAGTGAGCGCTTAAGCGCGCCTAGGCTCTAGGCGTTGGCAAAACGCATTGTGCATAACTACGCTTAATCTGTGCATAACTGTGCATAAGCATGCGCTTTGGTCAGTAAAGTGCAAGGCGGTGGCAAAACGCACAATTAACGCCTAGCGCTTTTTTGAACTATGATAGCAATGGAATATTAAATTAGAACAGTTGTTCTTCAGGTTTAGGCACTTGTTCTACATGAACAGAGTACAGTAAGACGCAAGAATATAATACTTAAAAATAGAAAATGAGCTCATAGTCCTTACCACATTCTTGGTTCGGAACCAATATAGAACAAGGCGTTCCCAGTCATCGTCCAGTAAATGTGTCTCAGGAGAACGTAAGGGAATTTGATGAGTTTCTTTGCCGGTGAAGTACGTTTTCTTCAGGTAATTCCGATACTGCCACCAAGCATTCTTGAAGATAGCAGAGGTATTAACACAGGTTACCTCATCCTGAGTTTCCAAATCGGTCCTTCTTTATAAAGAAAAATGGGAAAATTTGCTGTATTACAACCATCATGGAGGTAGGATGTATGGGACGAAGCAAAGTAATTACCATGAATAACATTACTTACACATAACTCCTAGACAAACACCTGCAACTGGCATTTTCCTTCATCTTCAGTATAATATTCCCAAGATGGGAAGATACGCACATACGATTTAACAACATCAAATGCGATAGATGCTAAACTACGACTGGCTGGTTGTGCTTCCTCCACGGGAATAGGCGTACTAACTGGGAGCTGGGGTTCGCCGTGATAGTACTGGCCCTTTGGGCACTGGAGCTGCCTTACTAACTGCTCTTGTTTGGGAGCTCTGTGGTGGAGATGGTGCTGTGTCAACAGGAACTGGGTTACTATCGGGTGGGGTTGGGGTTAGATTGGGTGAAGCTGGTTCTCTGTCCATCGCAGTAGGGGTACAATCTGCGAGAGTTTGGGTTATGTGTGGTAGGGCTGGTTCTTGTGCATGTACAACCGGGGGTGCTATCTCCACTAATAGGTAGCACTGTTTTATTTGAAGACCGTGTTTTTATTCCGCTAGATACTGGCATCACCCGCTCCAATTCAAATGGCTGATAAACAGGAAACATAGTTGAATGTACAGACATTGTATGAGAGATAGATGCAATAGATAGTGTGGAAAAAAGAGGGCATGAAATAGTTGACATGTATATTGTTTAACTAAAACAGATATCATGACATAATTTCACATATATGATGTCTATCTAAACTGGATAGCATAGCATAACATAATTCAAAGATATGGTGAATAACAAAACAGGACCGCCTGACATAATTCACCTACATGCTATCTAAGTAATCAGGATCACATCATTTAATTCACATATGTAATTTATATGCTAAACAGAGGGCATTCGATATGATGTCTGAACTAAGAACATGGTGTTGGATATTGTGTATATGATGTCTAAACTATGCAATGCAAGACACCGTATGCATGATATGAGCAGTATAACCGTGCCAAGTTAGAGCATGCACCTCAGTAGGGGAATAGGACTGGTCATCTGTCTCTGAATCCATCTTTGAGGAGCTATCGGGACCCAACAAGAGATCTGCTTCGACGGGTAGCACTGTCTGCTCTGAAGGCCTTGTTTTCACTCCAGATTTTCCATCTCCCACCCAAATGGCTGATTCACAGGAAGAGTAGTTTAATGTACAAACATTGTCGACAAATGGAAATGTAATGAAGAAAAGAATGGGCAAGATATCATTCAAATATATGATGCCTGGTTAAACAGGATGGCATTGCACATTTCACATATATTATGGCTGGCTAAAAGACATGAGACTGCATAATTCCCATATATGATATAGAAACTAAACAGGTGGCATTACAGAACATGTCTAAACTAAGTAGATGACATATATGATGTCAAAAGTAGGCACTGCAAGGCAACATATGCATGATATGACTAACATCATCATGCCAAGGTAGAGCAAACACCTTGGGGGGTAAATAGGAGTGGTCAGCAGCGTCTGAATCCACCTCAGAACAGATATCTTCCTCTGGATTACAATCTGGAGAGGCGTGGGGAGGGTTTGCCATTGAACCCACCATGGAGCAATGTCTGCATGACATTGTATTGCCGTGCAAAACTCTTCTCTTTTTCTCTACATGTGCAGCATGACTGTGTACAATATCTGACATGCATACGAAAAAATATGGTGAGATTATGTAAGGAGAGGATGCAGAAATTTAGAGTGATGGTAACAACCAGTGGATGGATCCAAAAATAATGATAGTAGGCTGATGATTGCTTTAAATTAATAAAAAGACAGATGATGATTGCTTTACTATTTGTTTCCCACCCAAGATGAACAACATAGGCATACCCTAGGTGAACCAGATATTAGACAGACATACTATTCATTGCTGCCTCGATATGTGCCCCACAACTAATTTAGAACTCAAGTTTGAACATGAATTTGGACCTGAGTTGGGAGTCCAAGAGCTGAACAAGACGATAAAGTAGCAGGTAAGTTTAAGCAATGCATAACATAAGCAGAAACAAAAGAGTGCGACCTCTCTTGTGGACCCATGTACTCCTCAGGTTCATCTGCTGAGTCGATGATGGTGATGCCATTGGGGTGCGTGCCGGCGGCAGGGAAGGAGATATGAGGCAACGAAAGACGGTCAGGAGTCGTGATGTCTGGTTTGGTGGATGCTTCTGTCGATGGAGCAGCTCAGGTGAGGTGGACGACGTCGCGGCAGGAGCAGGACAAACCACACAAAGTTCCCTTCGACATGTACCTGTAACTGAAGTAATTCTGTAAGGGCTTATTTGGCTTGCATGATTCTTAAAACGCAGGGATAGGAAAAACACCGGAATAGGATAGGAAAATGCACATGGTAAACAGAGCATTTGTAAACACAGGATTTCTATCAACTTGGGTGTTTGGTTTACAGGAATTGGAAGAGCAGAGGAATGTAAAGAAACATGGCCGAAATAAAGAGAAACCATATGAAAGCGTGTACAGTTAGAATGTTATTCTGGCACTAATGCACTTGGTCTTGTTTTCATGCATAGGATTTTGAAAAGTAGGTCCAGGTGGATGTTTTGCTTCATTCCTTTCAACAAAATGCATGAATAATTGAATAGTAGAGTGCCATTGGAAAATTCCCTATTGCTATGTTTTTCCGTTGAACCAAAATAGCCCTAATGGATCGACGTGAATGTATAGTAATAAGTGACGCAACAAGTGTACAACCTCTTTGCCGTAGCCGTGTCGACCTCAACATCATTGGGTTGGTCGCTGATGCAGTTGAGGCAGAGGTGGCTGTTGGAGGTGTGGAGGAAGATCTGAGGAATCTGTAGACGGCGTCTAGGGCACTGCTCTGTTGTGATGGATCGTTCTGTCGTTGGAGCAGCTCCGGTGAGCCGTAAGACGCCAAGGCTGAAGCAGCACAAGATAGACATCGTCAATCTCAAGTGGGATTCTAATAGCATCTCCAATAGATGATGAAAAATGGATGTAAAATTAACATCACCAAAAACCACCTGACTACAACAGATGAGGTAAAAACTGTTGACTCTGAACTTAACTATCGAAACTGAAATTAACTATGGAATCTGAATGCTACTATTGAAACTGAACGCAATGGTAGCAGAGAGACACTTGACATGTAGTTTAGGGAGGGCCTGCAGTTCATCTTCAACCTACACACCACTGAGCCGTCTGCCACCACCGACCGAACCGCCGGCCCCAGCGCCGCCTCGCTGCCCCAAAACAACTCGCCACCGCTGCCCCGGCCAACCCTCTAGGCCCCCCGCCCCCCACCCTGAACCCTAAGATAGATAGTGGGGTACCTCTCCGGCGAGCCCCCATCCCCCCCAACCCCTGAAAATCGACTGACCTAAAAGTCAATTCAGTCGACTGAAGTGTGGCTTAATCGGAGCACAGCAGCAGCACGAGCGAGCGGGAGAGCAGCAGTAGCAGCTGGGCGAGCGAGCGATCGAGCGAGAGCCGGAGCAGCAGCAGCAGCGTGAGTGAGCGAGCGAGAGCCAGAGCAGCAGCAGCGCGAGCGAGCGAGCGAGAGCTGGAGCAGCAGCAGCAGATCCGGCTGGTATGGACGCCGCCGCCGAAGGGGCCTCGCACTAGGGGAGAGCCGCCGTGGAGATGTTGCCCGCGGCGCCGGCTTCAAGGTAGCCGCTCCATGGGGGTGCGGGATTGGAGCACCGTCGGCGCCGGGAGGTCGAGTTAAGGAGAAGGTGCGATGCGATGAGTGTACAACCTCTTTGGTGGCGCCGAGTAGGCCTCGGCTTTGTCCGAGGAGTCGGTGAGGATGCTGCGGTTCCAGTGGAGCAGGTTAAGGCAGCGCTGTGGGGATGGAGCAGCCGCGATAGACGAGGCGATCGTCAGAGCGGCTCCTTCGAGGTGGAGGACGGGGCGGCTGAACCGGCGGGACTGCGAGATGGACGACGGATGCTCATCCGGGGAGGTGGACGAGGGACGTCGAGCTGTTGCGATGGATGATGTCGTCGGGGAAGAGGCTCCGGCTGGGCAGTGGTGACGTGGCGGACGGAGGAGGGTGGGGTTTCGCGGCTGGAGCGGAGAGGTTATGGCGGCCTGGGATTTCGAATGGCGAAAAGGGGGCGATGGGAGGGTGAGGGAGTCCTGGACTAGGGGGTGTCCGGACAGCCGAACTATCATCGTCCGCCGGACTCCAAGACTACGAAGATACAAGAATGAAGACTCCGTCCCGTGTCCGGATGGGACTTTCCTTGGCGTGGAAGGCAAGCTTGGCGATACGGATATGTAGATCTCCTACCATTTTAACCGACTCTGTGTAACCCTAGCCTCTCCGATGTCTATATAAACCGGAGAGTTTTAGTCCGTAGGACACAACATCCATTACAACAATCATACCATAGGCTAGCTTCTAGGGTTTAGCCTCCTTGATCTCGTGGTAGATCCACTCTTGTAATACACATCATCAATATTAATCAAGCAGGACGTAGGGTTTTACCTCCATCAAGAGGGCCCGAACCTAGGTAAAACATCGTGTCCTTTGTCTCCTGTTACCATCCGCCTAGACGCACAGTTCGGGACCCCCTACCCGAGATCCGCCGGTTTTGACACCGACATTGGTGCTTTCATTGAGAGTTCCTCTGTGTCGCCACCGATAGGCTCGATGGCTTCTTCAATCAACAACAACGCCGTCCAGGGTTAGACCTTTCTCCCTGAACAGATCTTCGTATTCGGCGGCTTCGCACTGCGGGCTAATTCACTTGGCCATCTGGAGCAGATCGAAAGCTATGCCCCTGGCCGTCAGGTCAGGTTCGGAAGCCTAAACTTCACGGCCAACATCCGCGGGGACTTGATCTTCGACGGACTCGAGCCACAGCCAAGCGTGCCACACTGTCACGATGGGCATGATTTAGCTCTGCCGCCGGACAGTGCCTTGGTGGCCGCACACGAATCCGCTCCGGCCCTCAGTCCGGAGCCGATCGCCCAGATCGAGGACCAGTGGCTGGACACCGCCTCGGGGGCTGCAACTTCCGCGGCAATGGAGCCGAACACTGACCTTGTCCCCTATAAAGCTCGTGACTCTGAGGTGCCGGACTCCCTGCCGGACTCCGAACCTCCTGCACCCCTGCCAATCGAATCCGATTGGGCGCTGATCATGGAGTTCACCGCTGCGGACATCTGTCAGCACTCGCCCTTTGGCGACATTAT
The DNA here is from genome assembly GCA_963921465.1 of Triticum timopheevii. Taxonomy (NCBI): domain Eukaryota; kingdom Viridiplantae; phylum Streptophyta; class Magnoliopsida; order Poales; family Poaceae; genus Triticum; species Triticum timopheevii. The sequence continues at coordinate 407,970,835 of OY997272.1, read as the reverse complement.
AAATTCGCTAAAGCATCTCTCGCTATCCGGAGAGCCCTGGCCGGATTATGGCCAGGATGGTTGGGATGCGGACGACAAAGAAATTCAAAGCCCACCCACCTCCCACTTCGTAGCCACTGTCGACGATCTAACCGACATGCTAGACTATGACTCCGAAGACATCGACGGTATGGACGACGATGCCGGAGACGAACAAGAACCAGCGCCTACAGGGCACTGGAAGACCACCTCATCATATGGCATATACATGGTGGACACCCCAAAAGATGGGGACGGCGAAGAAGTAGCGGAGGCAGATTCCTTAAAGAAACAGCCCAAGCGCCGACGTCAGCGGCGCCGCTCTAAATCCCGCCAAGCAAGAATGGAGATTCCGGCACAGGAGATAATAACACCCCAGAAAGTGCCGAAGACAATCCCCTCCAGCAAGATTCAGCGAAGGAGGACGCAGAAGCAAGCCCTCACGAGAGAGCGGGAGATGAAGAGGTCGAGGATGATAATTACATACCTCCCTCCGAAGACGAGGCAAGCCTCAACGACGACGAATTCGTCGTGCCCGAGGATCCCGTCGAACAAGAGCGTTTCAAACACAGGCTAATGGCCACAGCAAATAGCCTAAAGAAAAAGCAGCAGCAGCTTCAAGCTGATTAAGACCTGCTGGCCAACACATGGACCGAGGTCCTCGCGGCCGAAGAGTATGAATTCGAACGCCCCTCCAAAAGCTACCCAAAGTGCAAGTTGCTCCCCCGATTAGAGGAGGAAGCATACATACCTCCATCACCAGCGCACAATACGGCCGACCGACCACCCCGTGGTCGCGACAGAGAGGCATCCAGGCCTTCCATCAAGACCGTACCCCGGCATCGCTCGAAAAGTACGAAGCCACGAGGGAACGCGCCGAACTTGTGGGACATATTGGAGGATAAGGCAAGACAATCCAGATCTATCTATGGATCACGTGGGCGCCCCGCGACCCACGACGAATACCGTCGAGCCGGATACAACAACTCCGGCCGGGCCGAACACAGCAGACAACGCTCCCTTGAGCTACGTCGTGATATTGCTCAATACAGAGGCGCCGCACACCCGCTATGCTTCACTGACAAAGTAATGGATCATCAAATCCCTGAAGGGTTTAAACCCATAAACATTGAATCCTACGATGGCACGATAGACCCCGCGGTTTGGATCGAAGATTATCTCCTTCACATCCATATGGCCCGCGGCGACGATCTCCACGCCATCAAATACCTCCCGCTCAAGCTTAAAGGACCAGCTCGACATTGGCTTAACAGCCTGCCCGCAGAGTCAATTGGGTGTTGGGAGGACCTGGAAGCCGCATTCCTCGACAACTTCCAGGGCACATATGTGCGGCCACTAGACGCCGATGACCTAAGCCACATAATCCAGCAGCCAGACGAATCGACCAGGCAATTCTGGACACGGTTCTTAACCAAGAAAAATCAAATCGTTGATTGTCCGGATGCAGAGGCCCTCGCAGCCTTCAAACATAACATCCGCGACGAGTGGCTAGCCCGGCACCTAGGACAGGAAAAGCCGAAATCCATGGCAGCCCTCACATCATTAATGACCCACTTCTGTGCGGGAGAGGATAGCTGGCTGGCTCGCAGCAACAACCTCAGCAAAAATGCTGGTAGTCCGGATACTAAGGACCACAATGGCAGGTCGCGTCGAAGCAAAAATAAACGCCGTGTTAACAGCGACGACAAGGAGGATACGGCAGTCAACGCCGGATTCCGAGGCTCTAAACCCGGTCAGCGGAAGAAGCCATTCAAAAGAACCACTCCGGGTCCGTCCAATTTGGACCGAATACTCGGCCGCTCATGCCAGATACATGGCACCCCCAAAAAGCCAGCTAACCACACCAACAGAGATTGTTGGGTATTTAAGCAGGCAGGTAAGTTAATTGCCGAAAACAACGACAAGGGGCTGCACAGCGACGACGAGGAAGAAACCCGACCACCGAACTGTAGAGGACAAAAGGGTTTCCCCCCACAAGTGCGGACGGTAAACATGATATACGCAATCCATATACCCAAGAGGGAGCGGAAGCATGCACTAAGGGACGTATATGCGATGGAGCCAGTCGCCCCTAAGTTCAATCCATGGTCCTCTTGCCCGATCACTTTCGATCGAAGAGACCATCCGACCAGTATCCGCCATGGCAGATTCGCCGCATTGGTTTTAGACCCAATCGTCGATGGGTTTCACCTCACGAGAGTCCTGATGGACGGCGGCAGTAGCCTGAACCTGCTTTATCAGGATACAGTGCACAAGATGGGCATAGATCCCTCAAGGATTAAACCTACAAATACAACCTTCAAAGCCGTCATACCAGGTGTTGAGGCCAATTGTACAGGCTCAGTCACACTGCAAGTGGTCTTCGGATCCCCGGATAATTTCCGGAGCGAGGAGTTAATCTTCGACATAGTCCCGTTCCGCAGTGGCTATCACGCTCTGCTCGGACGAACCGCGTTTGCAAAGTTCAACGCGGTGCCGCATTACGCATACCTAAAGCTCAAGATGCCAGGCCCTCGTGGAGTCATCACGGTCAACGGAAATACAAAACACTCCCTCCGAACGGAGGAACATACAGCGGCTCTCGCGACAGAAGTACAGAGCAGCCTTTTAAGGCAATTTTCGAGTCCAGCCGTTAAACGGCCGGACACGGCCAAACGCGCCCGGAGCAACATCAACCAAGACCACCTGGCACGTTCCGAGCACGCGTAGCAATGCGGCCCCAACCCCAGCCCTCGCAAGATTGCAAGACCAACCCTCCGTGTACATCATTACGCTCTGGAGATACCATGGGCTTAGGGGGAGGGGCACGACCACAACAGACCCAGAGTACGGCTCGACCACACCAGGGGCTCACAAGTGTGTTGCTCTTTTTTATTATTTTCCTTCTTTGTATACACAGGACTCCGTTCACCAAAGGCCCTTTCCGGCGGTGAACCCGCCGAACTCACGATGCAACAGCCAGGGAGGGAAGAAGGCTACGACGAACACTCAGGTGGTCTCCATTACGAGCATTAAATTTGATTATATACACCAGTCCGCAGCCCACCCCTGGAGGGGGACATGTTTAATTAGTCCAATCCCTTTCTTACCGCACTATTTGTATCATTCCGCACTCATAGCAGAATCCCTTGAATAAATAATGCAGCACTTTTTGCCTGTTATTGCATTACTTTACATATATGTTTACTAATGACATCTTGCAACCGTATATTTTGGTACGACCGAATACACCAGGGGCTTATGTTCCCCGCATTATGGTGTGATAAGTCTGAACACTTTCACAAGTGCGGCACCCCGAACTTATAGCATTATATGAATCGGCTCCGAATCATGTCTTGGGTCAATAGTTGGGTTTGCCCGGCTCCCACGTTTTGGTACCTTACGTTCCATTCTGTCGGCTAAGGTGGCACTGGGAGAACCACTGCGATTGTGCCCCGGTTGAGCTGGGCGAGCGCCTCAGTGGAGAAAGCTAAAACTGACTGTCATGATAAGGCGAGAGACTGGTCGCTGTTCGAGAGGTCTTTTCGAGTCCTTAAAGACTTATGCCGCGTCAAGCGAAGAACTGGATAATGTCCGACCAAGGCGTGGATAGCGCCCCCAACTCGGTCTTCCGAATACCAGGGGCTTCACCGAAATTTAAAATTATAGAATTCTATGGCTAAGTGAGAGTGTTCAAGCATTATAAGTCCGGTTGCCTTCTTCGTTGTGTTGAGCGCCTCCCTAGATGGACCCAAGAATGGGAACAAGATTGCTCAAGTTTATCCCGAACACCCCAGCACTCGCGGCTTGGGGGCTGAAGCCGACGACTTGCCATCTCTCAGATTTTATAAACGGCCGCACAGAAGGTAATATTTAAATCAAACAAGCGTTGCTTAGCGCATATGAACAAAGTTTTCAGCACACAGGATAATACATAGCGAGTCTACTCAATAATTACATCTCTGGGGCACTCATCCGCAATCTTGCGGGCACCTTTCAGGACAGTCTTATAGTACATCTGGGGCGTACGATACTCCTTGCCCGCTGGCGGCGCGTCAGTGATAAGCTTCTCCGCATCCAGCCTGCCCTAGTGCACCTTTGCGCGGGCAAGGGCCCGACGAGCACCTTCAATAAAGGCGGAGCGCTTGACGACCTCCAACAAGGGGCACGCATCCACCAGCCGCCGCACAAGGCTGAAGTAGCTCCCTGGCATGGCCTCTCCAGGCCACAGCCGGACTATGAGGCCCTTCATGGCCTGCTCGGCTACCTTATGGAGCTCGACCAGCTGCTTCAGCTGGTCGCTAAGGGGCACCGGAAGGCCGGCCTCAGCGAACTGAGACCAGAAGACCTTCTCCGTTGAGCTCCCCTCCTCACCACGGTAGAATGCGGCGGCATCGGATACACTGCGAGGCAGATCTGCAAACGCCCCTGGAGAGCTCCGAATTCGGGTAAGTGTCAGGTAGTTTACATTAACATGCTTTCTTTGCATGAAAAATGCCTTACCCGCCGCTATTTTCTTCACATCCTCAACCTCCTGAAGGGCCTTATGGGCCTCGGCCTTGGCGGCTTTGGCACTTTTGAGAGTCGAGGCAAGCTCGGACTCTCGAGTCTTTGAGTCGCGCTCCAAACTCTCATGCTTTTCCATGAGAGCCTGGAGCTCTTGCTGCACTTCCGCCACCCGCGCCTCCTGCTTCTCTCGCTCTGCCCGTTCCGCGGCCGCATTGCGTTCAGCCGCGAACATAGCCTCCTTCAGGGTTGCCACCTCATTCGTGGCCCCTGCAGTACCCACATTATCCTTGTTATTTTTATTGCAACCTAAATCCTTTTCTGTAAGGTGACTATTCAAAGTGGTGTTACTCACCTTCTTTCTCCTAGAGCTGCTTCTTGGCATGGCCAAGCTCTCGCTCGGACCGCTCGAGATCCTGCTTCAATGCACCGACCTGTGCAGTCAGTGCGGCAGAGGTCAGCAGCGCAGCCTGCAAACCCATATTGACATAATTTTTTAGCAACCCTGCGTACATCTTTTTAGATCCTCAGTTCGGCTTTTCTTTCCGAACACCGAACCGAGCATCAGGGGCTACTGTCTATGCGGTATTACATTACATAATTTTAAACTTCTTACCTCAAAGCCTGTTAGAAGGCTGCTGCAGGCTTCGGTCAGCCCGCTCTTGGCAAGCTGAACCTTCTGAATCACCGCACTCATGATAGTGCGGTGTTCTTCCTCGATGGAAGCGCCTTTGAGCGCCTCCAACAAGTTGTCCGGCGCCTCCGGTTGGACGGGGGCCACCGGTGTCACGGTCTTGCCCTTCTTGCGAAGGGGCCGCCTGCCGGACTCTGGAACCACTGCAGGTTCCGGCGTAGAGTCCGGCGCAAAGTCTGGGAGGCTGCCTTGCGGCGCCTCCGGAGCCTCCTCCTGATGGGTCCTCTCCTGGGATCCCACCTCGGCGTCCTCAGTGGCGCGAGGGGTGGAGGCAGTCGGAATGGAATCCACATCCGACGGAGCCAACGACCCGCTCGACGAGGCGGGGAGATCATCGTCGGCCGGACTGCGAGCAGTATGCGGCATTAGAAGGACACTATGTGACATGAAAAGAAATTGCAGATCATTCAGGAATCCGGATACTTACGATCTCGCCGGAGGCCTGGCCCTTGAGGGCCACTCTTCATCGCCAACGTTGGTGTTGGCGGAGCTGTCCGGGGGAATAGTTCTTCCCCTCTTGGACCCTTCGGCCTCCCTTGTTGGGGAGGCCTTCCTCTTTCTCTCTCCCTCCTCTGGGAGAGAGTCTTCTTCCTCCTCCTCATCTTCAGGGGAGGAATCCGCCTTGGAGTCGTCGGACACCTGAAAACGGGAACTCTTTTGAGTGCCCGTGGCCACCTTCTTGGCCTTCTTCTCCGGCACCACGTGCGGTGTCGGAACCAGCAGCCCCGCTAGACGGGCGTCCATTGGGTCTTCTGGTATGGGAGCCGGGCAGATGAGCTGCTCGGCCTTCTTCATCCATTCCTGTCAAAGGAAAAGGGAGATTGAAACCCGCTTAGGGTCGAACTATTAACAACATGTGTCCCGTAAAGGGGTAGAATCACTTACCTCGTCAGCTGGACGCTGCGAGTGAAATCCGCGATCTTCCGTCGCGGATGCGGGGGTTTCGGCGCCCTTAAACAGCACCCTCCAGGCGCCTTCGTACGTCGTATCGAAGAGCCCGCTCAATGCCTGGTGCTGTGCCGGATCAAACTCCCACAGGTTGAATGCCCGTTCTTGGCATGGGAGAATCCGGCGGACGAGCATGACTTGGACCACATTAACAAGCCTGCGCTTCTTGTTCACCAGCTTCTAGATACAGGCTTGGAGTATCGTCAGCTCCTTTGAACTACCCCATAGCAAGCCCTTCTCTTTCCAGGAGGTGAGCTGCACAGGGATACTAGATCTGAACTCGGGGGCCGCCGCCCACTTAGGGTCGCGCGGCTCGGTGATGTAGAACCACCCCGACTGCCACCCCTTGACGGACTCCACGAAGGCCCCCTCGAACCAGAGGATGTTGGGCATCTTGCCCAACATGGCGCCTCCGCACTCCGCCTGCGCGCCCTTCACTACCTTCGGCTTGACATTGAAGGTCTTGAGCCACAAGCCGAAGTGGGGCTGGATGCAGAGGAAGGCCTCGCACACGACGATAAACGCCGAGATGTTGAGGATGAAGTTCGGCGCCAGATCATGGAAATCCAGGCCGTAGTAGAACATGAGCCCCCGGACAAAGGGGTGAATTGTAAAGCCTAGTCCGCGGAGGAAGTGGGGGAGAAATACGACCCTCTCATGGGGCCTGGGAGTGGGGATGAGCTGCCCCTTGTCGGGCAGCCGGTGCGCGATGTCGCCGGAAAGGTATCCGGCGCTGCGCAGTTTGGTGATGTGCTCCTCCTTAACGGTGGAGGCCAACCATTTACCTCCCGCTCCGGACATGGTCGGAGAAGGTTGAGATGAGATGCGCGAACTTGGGCGCTGGAGCTCGAGTGCGCGGAGATGGATAAGCAAAGGAGGAAGAAGGCGTAGGTAAAAAGGCGGATCCTTATCCCCTTATATATAGGCAGACGAAGACTATACGTCCCCACCGGCCTGGTAAAACTCGCTTATCTCCCAAGCGCCACCATCAATGGCGCGGTTGGGTTACCCACGTCCGTATTGATGAGAATCCCGGAATAAGGGGAACACGATCTCTGCTTCGACAAGACGTGCCAAGGAAATTGCTTCGCTAAACGCGCTGAGGTGGTATAATAAAAAATGATTCAAGTAAAAGCTTGGTAGTGGTGTGACGTCATGCCGCAGAATATGTCAGCAGATTGAACTTGTGCACATATTATTCTCTCTACGGTGGAATGTGGAACTTATTTTGCAGAGCCGGACACTATCCTGGTGTTCACAATCTTCTATGGATTATTCAAAGGAGGAACCCGCCTTGTAATGCCGAACATTATGCGCGCCGGACTTATCGTCATTGAAGCCAGGTTCAGGGGCTACTGAGGGAGTCCTGGACTAGGGGGTGTCCGGACAGCCGGACTATCATCATCCGCCGGACTCCAAGACTACGAAGATACAAGATTGAAGACTCCGTCCCGTGTCCGGATGGGACTTTCCTTGGCATGGAAGGCAAGCTTGGCGATACGGATATGTAGATCTCCTACCATTGTAACCGACTCTGTGTAACCCTAGCCCTCTCCGGTGTCTATATAAACCGGAGGGTTTCAGTCCGTAGGACACAACATCCATTACAACAATCATACCATAGGCTAGCTTCTAGGGTTTAGCCTCCTTGATCTCGTGGTAGATCCACTCTTGTAATACACATCATCAATACTAATCAAGCAGGACGTAGGGTTTTACCTCCATCAAGAGGGCCCGAACCTGGGTAAAACATCGTGTCCTTTGTCTCCTGTTACAATCCGCCTAGATGCACAGTTCGGGACCCCCTACCCGAGATCCGCCGGTTTTGACACCGACAGAGGGGGTGAAGCATGACTTAGGGACGCGCTTTGTAAGTGCATCTAGTGCCCCTTAGTGATTTTGGTGTATTGAAGACTTATAGGTTAAGGGACTAATGTGTTTATGAGTGTACACATGTCTATAAGTCTATGGGGAGTTTGACATTTACAGAGAAAGTCGACCCCTAAAAATGAATATCTTCGACTGGAGATTTTGGTATTCCTGAAGACTTTCATAAAGACTTTGAAAGTGAAGAAATTGGTGTGTCCGTGAAGACTTGATATTCATGCGAGGAATATGAAGCTTGAAGACTTTCGTTTTTCATAGTTTTGTTTTTCTCTTTCTTGAGTCATAGGAAACACCGTACTGTTAAAGGGGGTCGAGGAAATACTAAGGAAAATTTTCCATGTTATGCTCAACTCAAAATCCTACACCTACCAATCCCTTCGAGTGAAGCCATTGGAAATCTCATACAGTTCAGTCAATTTCTTCAGTGATAGAGACAAAGCTCTTCTGGTCGCTGAGGAATTTGTTCTGACTGAGGAGTTAGGAATTCGCCAGTGCGGATTGCCTACATAGTGAGGAACATGATAACCCTGAGGAATTTGAGAGTCAAATTTCTGACCGTTGATGTGCTTTGCGCCAGCTGTTCCAAAATATCTTATCCACATAACGGTCATATCATTGAAGGGCATTTATGTCTTATCATGTCGGGCTGCTCCCTAGGCTATAAATAGCTACCCCCTACAACCACTAACTGGTTGGCTGCTCCGAGAGAAACTGACACTTGTGATTTGAGAACAACCCATCCTCCGAGGACTTTGAGTGAAAATCATCGAGTGAGGAAAATCCAAACCCAAACACCCACAAACCCAAAGTGATTGAGCATCACTGAAGAGATTGATCCTGCGTGGATCCGATGCTTGTTACCTTTGAAGACTATGCTTCTTCCAGACGGTTAGGCGTCATGGTCTAGAGCATCCAAGAGGAATTGTGGATCGCCGAGTGACCAAAGTCTATGAAGGTTTGGAAGTCGCCTGAAGACTTACCACGAGTGATTGGACGGGGTCTGTGTGACCTTAGTTCAAGGAGAATACGGTGAGGACTTGGTGTCCTGAGCTGTGTGCTCAGAGACTGGGTGTCCGGGACTGTGTGTCCTCGAGTTTAAATACTCAGCCGCTCCAACCAGACGTACAACTGAGACAGCAGTTGGAACTGGTCTACCAAATCATTGTCTTCACCAACCCTACTGGTTCTATTTCCTCAATTCTTCCATTTCCTCATTACTGTGTTAAGTAGTTGTTCATATCTGTGTTTGAAGACATTGACTGAAGACTTTCTCAATTTCCTCAGTTCAATTTCTTTAGTCTGTTTGTCTTCATCTTGTGTTATCCTGTGTTTACGCTTTCTGTACTCTGTGTTGTCTTCATTTCATCATGATGATTGTGCTTGTCTTCTGTTATGCTTACTTCTGAGTACTTATTCCGTTGCAAGTAGTTCTTCGCTAAGGAATTTCCTCACCAGCAAATTCCTCAGTGAAGAATTCATAAAAATTGCCTATTCACCCCCCCCTCTAGTCGATATAACGCACTTTCACACTTGTCCAAAATGTAGGGTGTGTTACAAAAGTACCCCCCACCGATTTGAAATAGCGGCCCTTTCGGCTCAGGGTTAGAAGGGGGATTTCACGTGTCGGGATTTGGTAGCTGGAGGGAGTTTTCGCGCGTGTTGTAATTTCGGAATAGCAAGGCACGGGTTGTGAAGGCACCAGTTTTGGGAGCACGATATCTGAATTTTCGGGATATAACAAGACGCGGGTTGAATTTTAGGGACAAGCCTAACATGTAGTAATATTGTACTTTTTTTGACTGCATAGTAATATTGTACTTGTACGTACCAAATCAATTCGCACTTCCCTCAACCAAAAAGAAAAAAAAATAAAACTATTCACACCACACAAAGAGACAGTCTTGCCCCGTTTTACTATACAAATGCTATTCAAAGCTACTCCCTCCTTCCATCTATATAGGGCATAATGCGTTTTTCGATGCTAACTTTGACCAAATATTAGAGCAATGATATATGACGTGCAACTTACACAAAGCACACCATTAACTTCGTCTGTGAAAGGTTCTTTCAATGATATAATTTTCACATTGTGCATGTCATGTACTATTAATCTTGTCAATAGTCAAAGGCGGTCTTAAAAATCTCACTACGCCCTATATAGATGGAAGGAGGGAGTATGAATCCATGTTATGTCCGATTAATTTTTTTTGCTTTGCTGTATAATGCATGTAACCTACTCATACCAACATTTTAGTGCATTCCAAATGTCTATACTACCGCTGTAATTCGAACTAAATTTGAATTCGTTTCTCTATTTCAATAAGAATCTACAATCATGATTGTTGCCAACTTCAACCATCATTCATGTATTACCTTAATAATACACCACATGATTACCATAGAGAAAGATATGAACTATGTGTACTACATGAACTCGAATTCTATTTTTTGAATACACTTGATGTTGATTCCAAATAATAGCTCATTTGATGTACTAACTATATATTCATAATCTAAACCATGTTCCATACGTACACCGTGTTTATCACACAAAGTATAGTGCTCCGCCCCTATATCATGACAAGTATTTAGACCGGAGTTGCAAAACCCACACATTAGCCCAAATTATAATCAATGTTATACATTATGATATCTTCTTCAAGTATCCGTATCCACCTTTTTATAATGAATTATGATCTTTGTTCGTCTTTTACACCTTCACGATCCTCTTCTATTTGTATCTAGCTAGCGCTAACTTTGTATCGTGCATGCACACGCCCGCCCCCCTCACACACCCTTAGCATCCCCTCCGTCGCGCACGTTCATTATTTCTCTTTAGGTCATCCAGCAACGGTGTGTGTAGGCCCCCGGCTCCTTCTTTTTGGCACACACCGGTCGATATACTTCTCTAGCCAAGTGTGCCTACAACAAACACATATATACTTCCCCTCTTCTCTTCTCACCGTCCATGCCCCCATATGTCCAATACGATTCCACGCAGGTGCACACTCCCACCCCTCTTTTCATTAGTCACATGCTCGCACACTCCTCCCCCTCGACATGGTAGGCCTCTTGCACCACCTCCTAGCCACACTCTCTCCCCCTGTCTGCCTCTCCGGACCTTATTTGCTTCTAACACATGCAGGCGTGTATATAAACTGATCTCCCTACATATATCCAGGTCGACTATAATTCGTTTTCACCAAGCACCGATACACTTACCTCGCTACTTATGTCTCTCCTTTTCTCGGACACACGACGGTTGATCTTCCTATGTAGTTACGCATGCTTACCACAACCATATCTTCTCCCCTCATCATCCTTGAATACCTCCCGACCCGTCTCTCACACGCACGTGCATAAACAGACAGACATCCCCCGCCCTCTCTTATTGATATTGCACTCATATCCTCTGAGGGAGTCCTGGACTAGGGGGTGTCCGGATAGCCGAACTATCACCGTCGGCCGGACTCCAAGACTATGAAGATACAAGATTGAAGACTCCGTCCCGTGTCCGGATGGGACTTTCCTTGGCGTGGAAGGCAAGCTTGGCAATACGGATATGTAGATCTCCTACCATTGTAACCGACTCTGTGTAACCCTAGCCCTCTCCGGTGTCTATATAAGCCGGAGGGTTTTAGCCCGTAGGACGAACAACAATCATACCATAGGCTAGCTTCTAGGGTTTAGCCTCCTTGATCTCGTGGTAGATCTACTCTTGTACTACCCATATCATCAATATTAATCAAGCAGGAGTAGGGTTTTACCTCCACCGAGAGGGCCTGAACCTGGGTAAAAACATCGTGTCCCTCATCTCCTGTTACCATCCGCCTAGACGCATAGTTCGGGACCCCCTACTCGAGATCCGCCGGTTTTGACACCGACATTGGTGCTTTCATTGAGAGTTCCTCTGTGTCATCACCTATAGGCCCGATGGCTCCTTCGATCATCAACAACAACACGGTCCAGGGTGAGACTTTTCTCCCCGGACAGATCTTCTTATTCGGCGGCTTTGCACTGCGGGCCAATTCACTTGGCCATCTGGAGCAGATCGAAAGCTACGCCCCTGGCCATCAGGTCAGATTCGGAAGTTTGAACTATACGGCCGACATCTGCGGAGACTTGATCTTCGACGGATTCAAGCCACAGCCGAGCGCGCCGCACTGTCATGATGGGCATGATTTAGCTCTGCTGCCGGACAGTGCCCTGGAGGCCGCACAAGAGTCCGCTCCGACCCTTAGCTCGGAGCCGACTGCACCGATCGAGGACGGCTGGCTGGGCACCGCCTCAGGGGCTGCCACCTCTATGGCAATAGAGCCAAACACCAAGCCTGTCCTTTGCAAAGCCTGTGACTCCGAGGCGCCGGACTCCTCTCCGGATTCCGAACCTCCCGCGCCCCTGCCAATCGAATCTGATTGGGCGCCGATCATGGAGTTCACTGCCGCGGACATCTTTCAGCACTCGCCCTTTGGCGACATCCTGAATTCACTAAAATCTCTCTCTTTATCAGGAGAGCCCTGTCCGGACTATGGTCAGGAAGGTTGGGATGCGGACGACGAAGAAATTCAACGCCCACCCACCACCCACTTTATAGCCACTGTCGATGATTTAACCGGCATGCTCGACTTTGACTCCGAAGACATCGACGGTATGGACGACGATGCAGGAGACGACCAAGACCCAGCGCCTACAGGGCACTGGAAGGTCACCTTGTCATACGACATATACATGGTGGACATCCCAGAAGATGGGAATGGCGATGGAACAATGGAGGATGACCCCTCCAAGAAACAGCCTAAGCGCCGGCGTCAGCGGCGCCACTCTAAATCCCGCCATAGCAAGAATGGAGATGCCAGCACCGGAGACAATAACACCCCGGACAGTGCCGAAGACAACACCCTCCAGCAGGATTCAGTGCAGGAGGATGCAGAAGACAACCCTCATGAGAGAGCGGCAGACAGAGAGGTAGAGGACGATAATTACATGCCTCCCTCCGAAGATGAGGCAAGCCTCGACAACGACGAATTTGTCGTGCCTGAGGATCCCGTCGAACAAGAGCGTTTCAAACGCAGGCTTATGGCCACGGCAAGCAGCCTCAAGAAAAAGCAGCAAAAGCTTAGAGCTGACCAAGATTTGCTAGCCGATAGATGGACTGAAGTCCTTGCGGCCGAAGAGTATGAACTCGAACGCCCCTCCAAAAGCTACCCCCAAACGCAAGCTGCTACCCCGATTAGAGGAGGAAGCACATAAACCTACATCACCAGCGCACAATACGGCCGACCGGCCACCTCGTGGCCGCGACAGAGAGGCCTCTAGGCCCTCCGCTAAAGCCATACCCCGGCGTCGCTCGAAAAGTACAAAGCCACGGGGGAATGCGCCAGACTTACGAGACATATTGGAGGATAAGGCAAGACAAACAAGATCGATCTACGGATCGCGTGGGCGCCCCATGATGCGTGACGACAACTGTCATGCCGGATACAGCAATTCCGGCCGGGCCGAACACAGTAGACAAAGCTCGTTTGAGCTGCGTCGCGATATAGCCCAATACAGAGGCGCCGCACACCCACTATGCTTCACAGACGAAGTAATGGATCATCAAATGCCCGAGGGTTTCAAACCCGTAAACATTGAATCATACGACGGCACAACAGATCCTGTGGTTTGGATTGAGGACTATCTCCTTCACATCCACATGGCCCGCGGTGATGACCTACACGCCATCAAATACCTCCCACTCAAGCTCAAAGGGCCAGCTCGGCATTGGCTCAACAGCTTACCAGCAGAATCAATTGGGTGTTGGGAAGACCTGGAAGCCGCATTCCTTGATAACTTCCAGGGCACATATGTGCGACCACCAGACGCCGATGACCCAAGCCACATAATTCAACAGCCAGACGAATCGGCCAGACAATTCTGGACATGGTTCTTAACCAAGAAAAATCAAATCGTCGACTGTCCAGATGCAGAGGCCCTTGCAGCCTTCAAACATAACATTTGCGACGAGTGGCTTGCCCGGCACCTAGGACAGGAAAAGCCGAAATCTATGGCAGCCCTCACATCACTCATGAACCGCTTCTGTGTGGGTGAGGACAGCTGGCTAGCCCGCAGTAACAACCTGACCAAAAACTCTGGTAGTTCGGATACCAAGGACAGCAATGGCAGGTCGCGTCGTAATAAGCACAAGTGTCGCATTAACGGCGATAATACCGAAGATACAGCAGTCAATGCCAGATTCAGAGGCTCTAAACCCGGTCAGCGGAAAAAGCCATTCAAAAGAACTACTCCGGGCCCGTCCAATTTGGACCGGATACTCGATCGCTTGTGCCAGATACACGGCACCCCCGAAAAGCTAGCCAATCACACCAACAGGGATTGTTGGGCGTTCAAGCAGGCAGGCAAGTTAATTGCCGAAAACAATAACAAGGGGCTACATAGAGATGACGAGGAAGAGACCCGGCCGCCGAACAATAGAGGATAGAAGGGTTTCCCCCCACAAGTGCGGACGGTGAACATGATATACGCAACCCACATACCCAAGAGGGAACGGAAGAGTGCACTCAGGGACGTATATGCGATGGAGCCAGTCGCCCCAAAGTTCAATCCGTGGTCCTCATGCCCGATCACTTTTGATCGAAGGGACCACCCTACTAGCATCCGCCATGGTGGATTCGCCGCATTGGTTCTAGACCCAATCATCGATGGATTTCACCTCACTAGAGTCCTGATGGACAGCGGCAGCAGCCTGGACCTACTTTATTAGGATACAGTGCGCAAGATGGGCATAGACCCCTCAAGGATTAAACCCACAAGGACGACCTTTAAAGGCGTCATACCAGGTGTAGAGGCCAACTGCACAGGCTCAGTTACACTGGAAGTGGTCTTCGGATCCCCGGACAACTTCCGAAGCGAGGAGTTAATCTTCGACATAGTCCCGTTCCGCAGCGGCTATCACGCACTGCTCGGACGAACCGCGCAAAGTTCAGTGCGGTGCCGCACTACGCATACCTAAAGCTCAAGATGCCAGGCCCTCGAGGAGTCATTATGGTCAACGGAAACACTGACTGCTCTCTCCGAACGGAGGAGCATACAACGGCTCTCATGGCGGAAGTACAAAGTAGCCTCTTCAGGCAATTCTTGGGTCCAGCTGTTAAGCGGCTGGACACCGTCAAGCGCGCCCGGAGTAACCTATAGCAAGACCACCTGGCACGTTCCGAGCACGCGTAGCAATACGGCCCCAACCCCAGCCCTCGCGAAATCGCGAAGCCAGTACCACGCATACATAATTACGCTCTAGCGATACCATGGGCATAGGGGTAGGGGCACGACCACGACATGCCCAGAGTGCGGCTCAACCACACCAGGGGCTCCCAATTGTGTCATTCTTTCCTTTCTTCTTATTCACAGGACTTCGCTTCCCAGAAGCCCTGTCCGGCAGTAGACTTGCCGAACTCACGATGCAACAGCCAGGGAAGCAGAAAAGCTACGTCGAGTATCCAGGTGGTCTCCATTACGAGCATTATACCTGTTTTACATACCATCCCGCAGCCTACCCCTGGAGGGGGACATGTTAAATAGTCCCATCCCTTGCTTATCGCACTATTTGTATCATCCTATTTTCATTGCAGTATTTTTTGAATAAACAATGCATCTCTTTTTGCCTCTAACTGCATTTCACTTTTTTTTTTCATGTTCACTTATGACATGTTGCACCCGTACGCTTCGGTACGGCTAAATACACTAGGGGCTTAAGTTCCCCAAATTATGGTGTGATAAGACCGAACACTTTCACAAGTGCGGCACCCCGAACTTATAGCATTATATGCATCGGCTCCGAATCATGTCTTGGGTCAATAGTTGGGTTTGCCCGGCTCCCATGTTTTGGTACCTTACGTTCCGTTATATCGGCTAAGGTACCGCTGGGAGAACCACTGAGATTGTGCCCCAGTTGAGCTGGGTTGAGCACCTCAGTGGAGAAAGCTAAAACTGACCGTCATGATAGGCCGAGAGCTGGTCGCTGTTCGAGAGGTTTTTTCGAGTCCCTAAAGACTTATGCCGCTTCGAGCGAGGAGCCGGCTTTGTCCGGCCCCAGGCATGGATAGCGCCCCGAATTCGGTCTTCCGAACACTAGGGGCTTCGCCGAAATTGAAAATTATAGAATTCTACGGCTAAGTGGGAGTGTTCAAGCATTATAAGTACGGTTGCCTCGTTCGTTGTGTTGAGCGCCTCCCTTGAAGGACCCAAAAATGGGAAAAAGAGCGCTCCAAGTTTATCCCGAACACCCCAGCACTCGTGGCATGGGGGCTGAAGCCAACGACTTGCCATCTCCCAGATTTGATAAACGGCCAAACAGAAGGTACTATTTTAAATTAACAAAGCGTTGCTTAGCGCATATGAACAAAGTTTTCAGCGCACAGGATAACAAATTGCGAGTCTACTCAAAAATTACATCTTTGGAACATTCACCCGCTATAAGGCGGGCACCCTTCAGGACACCCTTATAGTACATCTCGGGCGTGCGATACTCCTTGCCCGGCAGTGGCACATCCGTCACAAGCTTCTCAGCGTCCATCCTGCCCTAGTGCACTTTAGCATGGGCAAGGGCCTGACGGGCACCTTCAATGCAGGCGGAGTGCTTGATGACTTCAACCCATGGACAGGCGTCCACCAGCCGCCGCACCAGACCGAAGTAGCTCCCAGGGATGGCTTCTTTGGGCCACAGTCGAACTATGAGGCCCTTCATAGCCTGTTTGGCCACCTTGTGGAGCTCGACCAGCTGCTTCAGCTGGTCGCTCAGGGGCACCGGATGTCCGGCCTCAGCATACTGAGACCAGAATACCTTCTCCGTCGAGCTCCCCTCCTCGGCCCAGTAGAATGCGGAAGCATCAGACACACTGCGGGGCAGATCTGCGAATGCTCTTGGAGAGCTCCGGATTCGGGTAAGTAACAAGTAATTCACTTTCACGTGCTTGCTTTGCATGAAGAATGCCTTACCCGCCGCTATCTTCTTTATCGCCTCAATCTCCTGGAGGGCTTTTTGGGCTTCGGCCTTGGCGGCTTTGGCACTCTCAAGAGCAGAGGCGAGCTCGGACTCTCGAGTCCTCGAGTCACGCTCCAAACTCTCGTGTTTTTCCTCGAGAGCCTGGAGCTCTTGCCGCACCTCCGCAACCTGCGCCTCCTGCTTCTCTCGCTCGGTGCGTTCCGTTGCCGCATTGAGTTCGGCCTCAGACACCGCTTCCTTCAGGGTCGCCACCTCATTCGTGGCCCCTGCAATAGCCACGTTATCCCTGTCATTTTTTGCAACCAAATCCTTTTCTATAAGGTATTACATTAATAAGGTATTACTTACCTTCCTTGTCCTCGAGCTGCTTCTTAGCACGAACGAGCTCGTTCTCGGACTGCTCGAGGCTCTACTTCAATGCATTAACCTCCGCAGTCAGTGCAGCAGAGGTCAGCAGCATAGCCTGCATTCCCATATTGACATATTTTTGTTAAATTCCTGTGTATATATTTTTTAGATCCTCAGTTCGGCTTTTCTTTCCGAACACCAAACTGAGCATCAGGGGCTACTGTCTATGCGGTACTATTTTTACATATCTTAAATTACTTACCTCAAAGCCTATTAGAAGGCTGGTGCAGGCTTCGGTCAGCCCGCTCTTGGCGGACTGAACCCTCTGAATCACCGCACTCATGACAATGCGGTGCTCCTCGTCGATGGAAGCGCTGTTGAGCGCCTCCGGCAAACTATCCGGCGCCTCCGGTTGGACGAAGGTCACCGGCGTCGCAATCTCACCCTTCCTATGAAGGGGTCGCCCACCGGACTCTGGAACCACTAAAGGTTCCAATGCGGAGTCCGGTCCAATGTCCGGAAGGTTGCCCTGCGGCACCTCCGGGGCCTCCTCCTCCTGGCTGGGCCCCTTCTGGGGCCCCACCTCAGCGTCGTCTGCGTCACGGGGGGAGGAGGCGGTCGGAAGCGAAGCGCTATTCACATCCAACGAGCCCAAGGAGCCGCTCGACGTAGCGGGGAGATCGTCCTTGGGCGGGCTACATGATGGTATTCGGTGTTAGAAGACACTATGCGACAAAAGAAAAATCATGCGTTATTATGGAAAGCCGGACACTTACGATCTCGCCAGGGGCTTGGCCCTCGAGGGCCACTCCTCTTCGCTGTCGTCGGCATTGGTGGAACAGTCCGGAGGGAGGGTCCTCCCCTTCTTGGACCCTTCGGCCTCCTCCGTTGAGGAAGCCTTCCTTTTCTTCTCTCCCCCCGTTGGGGGAGAGGCCTCTTTCCTCTCCTCCTCGTCTTCGCGGGAGGAGTCCGCCTCGGAGTCATCGGACGATGAGTCCGATAACACATGGCGCCGGGAACTCCTCTGAGTTCCCGTGGCCTTCTTTTTGGCCTTCTTCTCCGGCACCACGTAAGGCGCCGAAGCCAGCAGTCCCGTTAATCAGGCATCCGCTGGGCCTTCTGGCAAGGGAGCTGGACAGTTAACCTGCCCGGACGTCTTCTGCCAGACCTGTTAAAGGTAATGGGAGTTTAGATCCCGCATGGTGTCAAACTATGAAAAACAAGTGTCCCATAAAGGGTAAAATAGCTTAGCTCGCCGGCTTGACGCTGCAAGCTGAATCCGCGATCTTCGGTAGCGGATGAGGGAGCCTCGGCGCCCTTGAACAGCACCCTCCAGGCATCTTAGTACGTAGTGTCGAAGAGCCTGCTCAAGGTTGGGTGTTGTGCCGGATCAAACTCCCACAAATTGAAAGCCCGCTGTTGGCACGGGAGGATCCGACGGATGAGCATGACCTGGATTACGTTGACAAGCTTGAGCTTCTTGTTCACCAGGGTTTGGACGCAGGATTGAAGTTCGTTCAGCTCCTCCGAATCACCCCATGTCAGTCCCTTCTCTTTCCAGGAGGTGAGCCGTGTGGGGATGCCAGATCTGAATTCGGGGGCCGCTGCCCATTCAGGGTCACGCGGCTCGGTGATGTAGAACCACCCCGATTGCCAACCTTTGATGGTTTCCATGAAGGCACCCTCGAGCCATGTGATGTTGGGCATCTTGCCCACCATGGCGCCTCCGCAGTCCGCTTGGCGGCCGCCCACTACCTTCGGCTTGACGTTAAACGTCTTCAGCCATAAGCCGAAGTGGGGCTGGACGCAGAGGAAGGCCTCGCACACGATGATGAATGCCGAGATGTTGAGGATGAAATTCGGGGCCAGATCATGGAAATCCAGGACGTAATAGAACATGAGCCCCCGGACAAATGGATGGTGTGGGAAGCCCAGTCCACGGAGGAAATGGGGAAGGAACACCACCCTCTCATGGGGCCTGGGGGCGGGGACAAGCTGCCCCTCGTCGGGAAGCCGGTGCTTAATATCGTTGTGCAGGTATCCGGCTTTCCTCAGCCGTTTGATGTGCCCCTCCGTGACGGAGGAGGCCATCCACTTGCCTCCCGCTCCGGACATGGCTGGAGAAGGTTGAGGCGAGATGTGCGGACTTAGGCGCTGGAGCTCGAGTGCGCGGAGAAGGATAAGCAAAGGAGGAAGAAGGCGTAGGTAAAAAGTTGGATCCTTATCCCCTTATATATGGGCGGACGAAAACTATGCGTCCCCACCAGCCTGGTAAACTCGCTTATCTCCCAAGCGCCATAATCAATGGCGCGGTTGGGTTACCCACGCCCGTATTGATGAGAATCCCGGAATAAGGGGACACTATCTCTGCTTCGACAAGACGTGCCAAGGAAACCGCTTCGCTAAACGCGCTGAGGTGGAACAGTAAAAACAATTTGAATAAAGGCTTGGCCGTGGTGTGACGTCATACCATGAAATACGTCAGCAGATTGAACTTGTATAAATGTTATTCTCTCTACGGTGGTATGCGGAATTTATTTTGCAGAGCCGGACACTATCCTGGTGTTCAAAATCTTCTATGAATTATTCGGAGGAGGAACCCACCATGCAATGCTGAAGACAATATGCGCACCGGACTCGTCGTCATTGAAGCCTGGTTCAGGGGCTACTGAGGGAGTCCTGGACTAGGGGGTGTCCGGATAGCCAAACTATCATCGTCGGCCGGACTCTAAGACTATGAAGATACAAGATTGAAGACCCCGTCCCATGTCCGGATGGGACTTTCCTCGGCGTGGAAGGCAAGCTTGGCGATACGGATATGTAGATCTCCTACCATTGTAACTGACTCTGTGTAACCCTAGCCCTCTTCGGTGTCTATTTAAGCCGGAGGGTTTTAGTCCGTAGGACGAACAACAATCATACCATAGGCTAGCTTCTAGGGTTTAGCCTCCTTGATCTCGTGGTAGATCTACTCTTGTACTACCCATATCATCAATATTAATCAAGCAGGAGTAGGGTTTTACCTCCACCGAGAGGGCCCGAACCTGGGTAAAAACATCGTGTCCCTCATCTCCTGTTACCATCCGCCTAGACGCACAGTTCGGGCCCCCCTACCCGAGATTCGCCGGTTTTGACACCGACACCCTCCGTTTGTCTAGCAGGCCTCTCCCATCATTTGTGAGACGCCACTCCACCACCAACCCTCCGACGCTCTACCTTTGTCTTTTTCCCAACCTTATTCCTCTGCTACACATATCCATGGATGCCGATCGATCTCCCTCAATACATAGCTAGGTCTCTCTCCTTCCCCAGACATATACTAGTCGACCGGTCTCTACCCCCCCCCCCCCCCACACACACACACACCGATAGTCGAACGTTGTAGGTAGGTATCCATGCCACAGAGAAGAACTGCACCTCTGCCCTCTCAAATTCCAGTAGGCCAGCCGCCCTGTATCTTTGACGTGGGCAAACACAAATTCGATGGCACTCTTTATCGATCGCGCAGCCACACACTTCATCCCTGTTTTCAATTCTATCGATATCTCATGTCCATGACTCCATTTCACACACATTGCATATGTTACGTTTTTCTGATTGAGATATCATCAACACATTGCCTCTATTTCGCACAAACCATGTCTCTCACACCCACCCACGTACGTACCTGCACCTAAAGAAGAAGTGCACGCAGGACGCACGTACTCACGTCTCGTTCCCGGCCACACCCACGCGGGTACACGGTGGAGTTTGTTTCTGTACGAAAAGGCAGCCCACGTGATAATTTGATGCGTATAGCGGTTGTTTACTCGAAGGAGGGTCGGGTACCATGCCCAGAATATAAAACGATTGCCGTGGGGAAAATGGAAAAATGGGTTTGTCTCTCGCGAGTCTCGTCACACAATCTCACACAAGGCCGTCGTGGCCTCTCTCTCTCAGCGTTGGTCAGTGATCCCGGCCGCATCCCGTCCGCCGGCGAAAAGGGAGGATGTGCATCGTCTCTTCGTTTGACGGCGTTGAGGCATCTCGTCCCGATCTGCGGTACCCGCCGTTCTCTCTGACCAAATTCCGGCGCGGTAGGGCCTTCGCCACTTGCTCGCTGCCGCAGTATGGGAAGATCCCGGCCGCCGGCGCCCTCCTAGTAACATCCCGCCGACCCTCAGGTACAGCTTCCTCCGGCCTTGCTCCACTGCCCATCTTCCCACGTTGCTGCATGTGGATCTTCTTTGGTTGTTTGCTTAAATCGTATCTCGGCCGACGTACTTTCCATCTTGCAATCTCGTCCTCAAACCATTTTTGATAAACCACCATATGCTATCTTTCCCTTTTTACATGGAACATGCTTCTTTTTTGTCGGCGTATGTGTCTTCAACTCATGTTAATGGGCAGTAATTGTTTCCTTTCGACCTCCTTTTGCAAACAGGGCTATCCATTTTCACCTTGTTGCTATTGCGACCTTTTGGTGAACTGCACAAATCACTTTTCTGAAGAGTGGTTTGTGTAGTTCCGCCAAAATGTCACACGGGTAACGTTTTTACATTTATGTGGGACTGCGGAAAGGGAGAATGGTTTTTCTATCCTCCTCATCCAACTCTGTGCCTAATCTTCTCCGACAAGAAGTTAGTCCTAAAGAGAGATCGTAGAGGTGATCGGCTTCTATTTATGTGTGGTATGTTTCATCATCTAGTTCCACTATTATTGTAATCACACTGACTGGATATCTTTGCAAACAGGGATGGTCCGCCCGATTTTAGTGGAGCTGCACAAAATGATCGGATTATGGTGTCCTTCATACACCTCTTTTTTGGCTACAGAGCTGGGTGAAACTAGCTGCCAAGCAATGAACACTGTGCCAAGGAAATGGAGCCATGCCTACGAACAGCATCGATCAATTATATTTTTTTCTTTATTTGTACACCTTCTCACAACTTTGTCTTCAGTTGTGAGGTGAATATTTGCGCTGATCTACGAACCATTGAGATGCATTAGCCATGGTAGTTTCATTTGTATTTGATGGAATGTTGTAACGAGATAATCTCGAGGTAAGACACATGAATCCTAAGTTGAAACCTTTTTTTTCCTGCGGGAACCAGAGTTGAAACCTTCATAGCATCACAGTACAATTTCATCAAAATTATGCGTACATATAAACAAATCCTGAAGGATTGATAGCAATGCCAGAAACAATTCAACTTCGTTTCACTGACATGTTGGACATCCTTCATCCGGTTCCACCTTCCATGGAGCAATATTGAGTGCACAACACAACTTCAGCGAAAGATTCACCCCGGTCATTGCGCCACAGTAGTAATGACTAGTGAGCAGTCAAATCACAGAGCCCCACCTTCGCCACAGTAAGTTGCTCGGACGAAGCAACCATCATTTCTCTATTCCTTCAATCCACTGGTACTCCCATATTCCCACAGTAAAGTTGCTCGGGCGAATCAACCATCACTATATCCTCTCACGTGTGATGACCACAGGAGCTATCCATTCAAATTGCATGTTAAAAAAATAAAGGTCGATAACTAATGCGGCAAACTTTCAAAAAAAAAAACTAATGCGGCACTTCGGGCCAACGCGGCCAGATCGCATTTTGCACGAGAAATTACACACCATATTTCATTGACATGTGGTCCCGTTCCAACATATCAGTGAGACGACGGCGAGTAGTAGGAGTATTTCCGAACCGATGTGTAGGTCGGGGCTCCCCTTCGTGAACCGTGGCAAACTGGCAACCGTCCACCGACGCTTCGCCTTTCCCTCTCGATTTGGAACTGCTGTCGCACGCTCTTCCTCTCCCTCCTCCATTTTCCTTCAGCCCTTCACACTTTCTTCTGCCATTGTTCGATCGTCTTCTCCATGGAGGGAACAGGACGGAAACGACCCCATTATTCTTGCCCCAATCTGAAAGATGACGTGGTGGAGGAACTCATTGATCGGTGCGACGTCATCACCTCAGCTAGCATGGCAGGTTCGTTCAAGCCCATTCTTGACTCAACTAATAACATCATTACAAGGAACCCAAGAGTCAAGGAACGGTTTGATCTCCCTATCTTCTTCGCCGTGACCCTGATGACCGGCGCCGTCACGACAGAGGCCTCGCCCTGTGCAAGTTGATGCCGCTTGATAATGATACGTATGATGTTAAGATGCCATCGCTTGAGGGCAAGGCCTGGGCAGGCGCAAATGGAGATTGGGTTGCTTACATTGGGTCCAACTGCAAGTGGGAACTTGTGAATGTGTACACTCGTGACCTAGTTCCACTTCCAAAAATCTCAGCAGACTGCCAAGAGGTTGAGCACACCGGTATTGTACGCACGTTCAAATACAATCATGGTGACTGTCTTCTACGGAAGATAGCAATTTCTCGAGTCCCCACCCGCTCTTGGAATTACAACAACTATGAAGTTGTTGCTATCTTCGACAAGCTTGTTGCCGTCGTTGCTGGTTTGACTCGATGGACATTGCTCAAAAATCAGTCTTTGTACACGGATGAGTACTGTGATGCAATTGAATACGAGGGCCTTGTGTTTGCTGCCACCACTTGTGGCACTGTTTTTGCATGGAATCGTTATGATTTCGGTACGTTTGTCTTCCACCGTAATTATAATTGTTTCATCCATATGCATGCGGGTTAGCAAGTTTCCCTTTACTAATTAACCTTCTTCTTGTGTTTCCAAGGTCCTGTGAAAATTCCACCACCTATACTTGAAAATTTTTATAACCAAGGGGGAGATGACGATGGTGATGATCACGAGCATGAGGACGAGAAGCTCCCATATACTCGTTGGCGCCTGGCAACTAATTCCGATGGATCACCTCTTCTCGTGTGTATACAGCCCACTGATGATGTTACTGCTAAGGAAGCAGGTGTAGTCTCCCATGGTCGCACTCTCCGGACCTATTCCAACACCCATTGCATGGTATTCGGGATGGATACTAGTGTGCTAGCACCAACACCTTCTCCCTGGTACGGAATTCATAGTCTTGGAGAAAACTCGCTCTTCCTTGGACAGAACTATCCGATGATGGTGAAAGGCGATCCAATTGCTGTTGACACAATGTTACTAGCACCATTTATGAGAAGCAACTGTGTCTATACCTCGGACATTTGGGTGGTTCCCCACCCTGGTACTGATATAGTAGGCTGCTTCAGCCTGGATGATCAGTCCTGCGTTGGTCTCGAGATCGACAATAGATGCCCCGTCCCAGAGAATCACTTGTGGTTCAAAGCAAGCGTTTCCAACGCCGAGGAATGGTTGAGTTGAAGTTCATTTCATTGCTTGTTTTTTGTTGTGTGGTGAAAACTTTAGTATTTATAATGTATCCTCGTTGTCGATGTGGGTTGATGACCTGTTGTATGTAATAAAATGATATGCCTGTGATAAACTTACTAAATTTATGAATGGCTTTCGAGTTGCTTCTGTGAGTGAGTGGTGCGACGAGGCAAAAAAGTATTTTCCGAATACATAATTGTACGTGCATTGCAATAGGTTATTGGATGAGTCCAATCATCAACAATAGTAGTACACTATTTGTACTAGCTTCACATGCTTCGCGCGTCGTGCGGGTGTTTTTACTGTAGCCATACATAACCAGCACCTCGAATCCTCGATACTAGTAGTACTATATAGTAAGTAGTAGGAGTAGTAGGGTGGCATGGGCCAGAACAAGCATTCATGTCCAGGAGTACAGCACACGCCACCAGCACGACTTCCATCTGACACCAAATTTCTTGGAGTCCGTGCTAGAGCAATCTCTTCAACCTCGTCGTTTCTCTAACTCAGCCATCGCGCGGCGGGCGAGGTGGGGGTTTGCCGATAGTCGGTTTCCTCAACTGCGGTCCCACTTGTAAGGCCAACTCCAATGCTCTATCAATATATGGATGTACTCTTCTTCCCAATACAAAAACTTGCATCCATTCTACTCCCTCCGTTCTAGTATTTGTCAAAATATATATGTATCTAGACATGTTTTAGTATATAGGCACATCCATTTTTGGACAAATGGAATTCAAGCATTTTGGAACGGGGGGAGTACACAATAAAAAATTTAAGTTAGCACAACTAGTCTAATCCGAGAGCACAACTGAAGATTTGGTCGGGTTCTTCCTCCTTTTGCCGACACGTGGGACATCCAGCATCCAGGTCGTGTCATGAAAGAAAATAGAGTGGTAGTTGATAAGTTGAAGCCACGAGATGTGCATCTTGGGTTAAACTGTAAATAGAATCTTACTACTCTTGAGTAACTCCAAAAGCGGCCACCGAAGATCTTTCTTGGATTTGTTTTTCATCACCAGCACGTTGAGGTGAAAGATGTGCAGGTTCAGTGGGTCCTCTTGCGTTTTCACTGACATGTGGGGCCGCATGTGAGCAAACAGATGATGGGCTCCGCGCGTCTGCTAGCTGGCTGAGAAGAGAGATAGAGGAGTGCTAAGCACGGACTGCAGGAAATTTGTTCTACATAACCAGCACCTTGATATTCGCGTGTGGTTGTTTCTAGAATAAAAAAAGGAGATACCTCTACTTATGTTACTCCCACTACGCCTAGCCTAAGGTTAGTACATGACCTTGCGCTTGGCTCTTCGCCTCTTCCGGAAGTCGATGGTTCTACAGTAGTGCTTCTGACAATCTGACACCAAATGAACTGCTTCATGTCCACCGCTTGTAAGCAAAAGTTTCTCCTCGTGCTGCGAGCCACCGCGCACGCGTTGGCGAGGGAGAAGGCGTAATCAAGCTTCTCATCGTTCTGCGAGTTGACGGGACACATCAAAGTTATTTACTAGTAGTACGTACTCTCTCCAAAAAAGGGTTGACCATGTCATTGCTACCATCCCGTGCTCCGTCGTTGAGTACGTGCACTATTCACGTGCCATTCACGTGCCATCGAGGAGATAAAATATTGCGTAGGTGCCATCGAAGTGCACGACTCACTTACGGAAAAGGGTCTTCCCCCGCACGACTCACTTACGCACTGCTTATCTGATTATCTCCATTTTCTTGCATGACACGTGCACCTTGATCCTAGATGTCTCGCGTGTTGGGAAAAGGATGAACAAAGCTCACGTAAAAGAAAAGAGTTGAAGAGCATAAATTCCCGACGACCGAGGAGGAGCAAGGAACCTCGCGGTGGAGCGTCTGCAAGGAACCTTGTGCGTTTTCCCCTGTTTTTTGCCGCCTGCCCACCTATAAACAACTAAAAGAACATGAACTTTTCGTTAACCACTAGAAACGGTACATCAGGATGCTAAGTTGAAGATGTTTTATACTCCCTCCATTCCCAAATATAAGTCTTTTTAGATATTTCAATAAGGGACTACATACGAAACAAAATGAGTGAATCTACACTCTAAAATATGTACACAAGCGAACGCACTTACTCCATCCGATCCAACTCATGCACCTACACGCACAGCATGGAGCACACAACGCACGTACACAAGACGTGCATGCACACACGCTCGGCCACAAAATGCACGTGAATAACACATGCATGCGCACACATGTCACGACCGGTTTTCGGGTATTAATTTCCAGAAAATGGCCGTTGTGCTCACCAGCCACAGGATTACTGTTAGCTGATGAGGCACCAACTTGATACAGAAAATTCCAAGCAAAATAAAAAATATGTAGTACAAGACCATTCTGGCCTGTGAGTACAACAAATGGTTTCTAGTGGTTGATGGCGGAAGCGGTTTATGGATCATCAGTGTCTATGGGACTCCATTTCCCACAGGAACAGCTGACCAGGTAACTCCTATCTTCGCGAGGCTGCTACCACCACTGCTTAGGTTCCGGGGCTGTCATCGCGTCGCTCCTCTCCATGCAAGAAATCTGGCCAAGACAATAGCCAGGGACAAGCCAGTGAGTACTTTGAATGTACTCGCGAACATTATGAACATTGGGATAATATAAATGATAATCATGCGCTGAAATATTCTATGATCACATCGTCAGTCATAAGATAAAATCTCTGATGCATGCAAGCATGTTATTTATATGCAAAACGAATAAGCAAT
The DNA here is from genome assembly GCA_963921465.1 of Triticum timopheevii. NCBI lineage: Eukaryota > Viridiplantae > Streptophyta > Magnoliopsida > Poales > Poaceae > Triticum > Triticum timopheevii. The sequence continues at coordinate 407,943,412 of OY997272.1, read as the reverse complement.
AATGGAATGGAAATAAAATGCCGCAGTCGGGCGTCTGTGCGACACCACATAAAGGGGCTTATAAAGTAAATAAATAACAAGCAGTGCCACAGTCGGGTGTCTCAGCGACACCTCATAAAGGGCTTATAAAGTAAATAAATAACAAGCAATGCCACAGTCAGGTGTCTCAGTGACACCACATAAAGGGCTTATAAAGTAAATAAATAACAAGCAATGCCATAGTCGGGCGTCTCAGCGACACCACATAAAGGGCTTATAAAGTAAATAGATAACAAGCAATGCCACAGTCGGGCGTCTCAGCGACACCACATAAAGGGCTTGTAGAATAGATAATCACAACGAATATCCAGGAGGTAGAACCGTCCCAGGGATACTCAATGATATAATGGGTTAGTCCATAATAAGCATAAACATAATTATCACAAGTCATCAGTCATGACCCATGTTCTGGTTTAGTAGTTTCTCCTCCGAAGACCGACACTTGACCCAACCCGGACTGTAGTCCTTAACAGTGGACACGGCTATTCGAATGGGTTTAATCTCTGCAGACTGTGTACTCTTTACCCACGAGTAACGGATTCCTTTAGTCCATCAAGACTAATTCCGTCTACGGTCTTTTATATGAAAATGCACCTGACTTGCACACACCAGCTTAACTTACCGGTGTCTGGAATCACCCACGACACCCGTTAAGCAAAACTCTAAGTGGGAAGGCTACAACCTCAATTAGCATGGGATCACAAAATTTATACCGCGCACAAAACTGGGGAAGCTACCCCCTCGGCTACAACCAAAACACCCATGCCCCCTGACCGGATGACTGGCTTTAATCCATGGCCATGGTACCCTCATCCCGGCCCCTCTATATGGTGTGTGCTAGAAAGGGGTTGACAAATTACTGAACCGTACCCTACCTGTGGCAGGGACAAGTGGTAGCACGAAACAAGTGTGGGGGTTACTGGAACAAGACTCGATCTACGATCGACTCAGGAGGTTTATAATTTCCCTGCATGACATGTATAACAAATATATTTCAACCAACACAATCAACACTCATTATACCTTACTATGCCATACCGGACATAACCGTCCCGACGGAGACCGGTGACAAGCTCACGCCTACCCAAGGCAGAGGCTTTCCCGGATTCCTTTCCGGCATGCATGCAAGGTACATGAGGATGATTACCATCACAAGTATACTCATTTCCAACAGCAAGGAAATCACTAATAAGCATTCATGCAAATGATCATATCACCACATAAAATAACGAGTTTTTTCGAAGTAAGGTGGTGTTATAACCGCGTCAACTAACACACCAAAAATATTATGCCAGGGTTCAGGATGCTTGCCTTCAAGTTGTGGGGAGGCAGGGTGCACTCCAAAACCTTTGAAGGCTTTCTCCTCTCTCCAAAATCCTATTTAAAATATTTTTGAATCAATATATAGTTTCAAAAACAGTACCAAAAAGTTGTCTGAATTTTTTTCAAATAAATCTTAAAATGAACTAGACTAAATTTGAGGGAGGTAGGAAAAAGAATCGATTCATTTGGGGTTTTATTTAAAAAGATATAGCCAGTCAAAGATTTGGTCAAAATCTGTTTTTTTAATAAAACAGAAAAAGAAAAGAAAATGTTTCGAGTGTGTACACGTCGAATACGTACTTTGCAAATACGTTACCACTTAAAACACGTGGCAGCGGGGCTGGTCACTGACAGTGGGTCCAGGGGGCCCACTGGTCAGGTTTGACCAGTCCATCTCTCCCTCCTCTTCCTCTGCCCGAACGGAGGCGAGGCAACGGCAATCAACGCAGGCGAACGGCGGCTCCCCGCGGGCTCCAGAGGGTCGGGATGGATCCGCAAGACCGGGGCGGTCCTCCCGGTGGTCGTTGGGTCAGCGGGGGTGGTGGGAGTCGCCGACGGTGAGCTTCGCGGCGAAGGAGGCTTCGGGAGCAAAGTGGGTTTGGGGCTACGGTGGTTCCCGATCAAAATCGAGCAGGGGGATGGGTTCACGGGAGGAAGAGAGAGCTTCTGGTGGAGAGAGTGGAGAGGGGGAGGCCCTGGTGGCGCCGGAATGGCCGGGGCAGTGGCGGCGGCTGCGGTTGCCGGAGATGGGGAAGGAGACCTCCCCGGGTCGATTGGCTGCCAAAGGGGGTCCTAGGGAGATGGCTTGAGACTGCCTACGTGTGGGGACGAGCTCGGGGCTTCTTAAATAGGCGATCGGGGTCGGTTCCGACGGTGGCCGCGGATAAGGTCGCCGGCGACCGCCATTCTGTAGCTAGGGCGACGTGGCGGCGACGTGTGCTAGAGGACGAGGTTGAGGATGAGTTCGCGCTGTCCCAGGGGCAGGTGGCGAGCGGGAGAGGCTCGGGCGGCACCGACATGAGCAGGGGCTGTCGGGCGGCCGTGGCGGCTAGCTCCTGGCTTGCCGGAGACGTGGCGAGGGCATGCTTGGCGTGTTGCGGTGAGGAGGGGAGTGAGTGGCGTGGCTCTACAGAGCGGGAAAAACCAGGGGCGCGATGTGTCAGCTCGGGCGCAGCACGTGCAATACGTGTGCTCTGCTCGCGCCCAGAGCACGCACGGAACGTGCTCGACGAAATGCCGGGGCATGCTAGGGGTCTCGGGTGAGGTTGGCAAGCAACATAACTAGATTAGTGATAGAGGGAAGATCAAGGGACAAGGTGGTTTGGTCAGGAGACCAAGTTCATAATGCAAACAAAAACTCATGCCAAATATGTTCATGATCTCAAGGTGTTTGACAAAATGCCACGGGCACCTAGGCATTTCTTGGAGTGGCCAAATTTTCTAGAGTGGGGTCTCTTTAGATGAAAGAGAGGGTGGTGAGGTTAGTTTGTGAAAAGCACAAACTTGCTAGTGCAAGTTTTGCAGAACTTCAATTCTGGACAGGAGGTGAATGGCATCATTTCATGAACCAAAAATGATCCAATGGGTGCATGCTCCTGGACTTAGGGGTTTAGCATGGAGGACTACAAGTAGGTAAAAGAATCATGGATAAAGGAGCAACTTAAAATATAGTTGTTGTACAAATCATCAAGTTGAACCAGAGTGGAAAAGAGGTTGATTCACTCAATTATACCAAAGAACATCACTAGGTTTTTGCAAAAAGTTAATTAACATACTCATATTGACATCCCAAAATTTTGGTGGAAGTTTTAAAGAAATGTTTAAATAGGTTGTAGTGCAAAATTGCCCACTGGACCAGATTTGAAAATTTGGGATAGAGCTCAAAATATTCAATGAAAGAAATATCTTTTTGCATAAAAGTGATTTAGAAACATCACATGACATCTCCAAATTTTGGTGGTATTTTTAAAAGATTTTATCAAATGGTTGTAGTTCAAAAAGGACCACAAACCATGGAAAAACCATTTTTAAAGGAATAAAGATCAGGGAAATAATTTTATAATTAATTCCTCTGATGAAAGAAAAGTTTTATTTGAGAGGGTAAGAGAGTCCAATAAATTTGGGAAGTATTTCGCTTGAGGTAAAAACTCCATGATAATAAGAAAGGAAATGTTTCAAAAATCAAAAGTGAGCCCAGAAAATAAAAGTTTTAATTTCCTGGTAAAATTTTAATTAACAAAACAAGGTTAAAATTTTTGGGGTGTCACAACACACTCGGCTGCATGGAGGCGTGCGCCATTCGCGGCGACGTCCGGTTCGTCGTGCTACGGCGAAGCTCGCACGCAACGGTGCATAGCATCTCTTGCAGCACCTCTTTGCCGTCGTTGCTCAACTACTAGTCGGAGACGAAGACGACCGCAGCCTCAGCCTTAGAGCTAGCACCGATGGAAAAACACGCACGCTGCACGCACACGAGCACATACGGAGTGCCCACGACGTGGTGGTGGTGCGTCCCCAGTTGCCTCTACTCCTTCTGCGCACGTTGTCTATCAAGGCGGCTGCATGCTAATGATGATGTGGGTGAGATCTTCTAGGACTCAGATGATGACGAGGAAAATTATGAGACACAAGGTGACGTACACCGTCAAGGTCCACGGTCAAGGGGGTGCTAGCAAGTGCTTAGATGTGCTTAGAGCAAGTACAATAGAGCTGAGTCAGCGGGCTATAAGGAATAAACAGTAGTATATTTCTGCTTAGTTGGAGGAAAGAGAAGAGGAGAGAGAAGGTAAGCGGGCTCTTCGTGAAGAGCCAGCTCTAGCACGTGCTCCTAGGCACTTTGTAGTACATGTTGACTATAAAATGGGCTGTAGGCTTATAGCCAGCAGCTGGCTATACTATTAATGCTCTTTAGATGAGGTGCTAAGTGCATTAAATGGCTTAGTAACTCAAGTGTTCAATGCATAGGTGCTTAGTATATTGGTGCCACATCATATTTTATGCCTACGTGGCAGGCTTAGTAGCTATACATGGTGGAGCACTGGGAGAGGCCAAGGCTGGTCATAGTGGGGAGTACCTTGTACTGTAACATATTACTATGTTACTCTAAACATCTCTATAAACCGGAAAGGAGGGAGTAGTAACATACACTAGTGTCATATGCAGAGTATGGGAGCACATGATATTTCCCCGTCCGGACCGATCCCAAGTTGGCTTCTCACGTTCTTGGCCCAACAAAAACCCCTCCCCCCTCCCGCGCGCGCTTCCCGCCCGGCGCCAGCTGAGCCCGCCGCTCCACATTGATGGAAAGTCAGGGCGATGGGACCTCTCACTGCTTCCGCCGTTGAAGCGGCGCGCCGACCGAGGGCACCGCCCGCTGCACGCCCGGCATTTCAGACTACACAGTGGATAGTAACTTTTAGAGCAAGTACTACTATAATTAGATGACATAAGCAGGCTATAAGGATTTAAATATAGTATTTGTGCTTAGTTGAAGGAGAGAGAAGAGGAGAGAGAAGAGAAGTGGATTGTAAACTTGTAGCCGGTTGTACCCCAACATACTCTACTTTGTAAGACAAAAGGCGGGGCCATTATTAATGATATTGTATTTATACTAATGGGACTAACGGACGCCTTAATTACTCCATTTTTTTTGAGACAAATCTTGGTGGGGCTATTATTGACTTTTTTTGAGCTATTATTCACTTGGACGTGGGGTTTGGGGACCAAAGGCCTACTACCTCTGTCCGGGTTTATTGGCCCCCATTGTATTTCGTGCCAAATTTTGACCATAGATTAAACTAAGAAAATGTTCACGCATGTCACCAAACATTATATTTTTCAAAACTATGTTCAAATACAAATCCAATGAGATAATTTTTCTTGACATGCATTAACATTTTGTTAGTTAAATCTTTAGTCAAAATTTGGCACAAACTATAAAAGGGGCCTATAAACCAGGACGGAGGTAGAACTATTATACTCCGACCTGACATGCTCTACCCTAGTCGCCGCTGTATCATATGGTTTCGCACCATTCCAGATCTTAGCGCCACCACGCAATTCTTCTCCAGCCCTCCTTCCGGCGTGCACCGCGAGAAGGGACAACAGTCCTCCGAACCCCGCCTTTCGTGATCCTGTACGGGACAGGGGCGATCAGGTTTTTGGGGAGCACACTCCTGTGACTGCTGCCAGCGACGACTTCCTCAACGACAGCCTTCTTCCCCGACCTCGGTAACCTCTTCATCAACGACATGAGTGACAACATCAACCACATCGGTTCTGCTCCCGCTGTACAGTATGTGATTCTGTCCTCCTGGTTTAGTCCGCATCATTACTTTGATGTTTGCAATTGTCATCATGATCTATTTACTGCCGATTCAGATTAAATCTCATACTAAATTGCTCATATATTCAACAATCCAATCCAAAAACCTGATCACAGGCAATTTACTCCGAGTTGTTTTGCTGCGCTTTTGAAGCCGCCTACTTTTAAGGGGGTGAAATATAAAAGGTGGCGCACAAGAGCAGTATATTGGTTTCAGATCATGTGCTGCTATGACGCCACTAAGAGTAAGCCTGAGGGCGATCTTAATCCTACATAGTAGGAAGCTTTTCAGAACATGGATACCCTCTTGAAAGTGCGTTATATCGACTAGAGGGGGGGTGAATAGGCGATTTTTATGAATTCTTCACTGAGGAATTTTATGGTGAGGAAATTCCTTAGCGAAGAACTACTTGCAGCGGAATAAGTACTCAGAAATAAGCATAACAGAAGACATGCACAGTCATCATGATGAAATGAAGACAATCACAGAGTACAGAAAGCGTAAACACAGGATAACACAAGACGAAGACAAACAGACTAAAGAAATTGAACTAAGGAAATTGAGAAAGTCTTCAGTCAAAGTCTTCAAACACAGATATGAACAACTACTCAACACAGTAATGAGGAAATGAAAGAGTTGAGGAAATAGAACCAGTAAGGTTGGTGAAGACAATGATTTGGTAGACCAGTTCCAACTGCTGTCTCAGTTGTACGTCTGGTTGGAGCGGCTGAGTATTTAAACTCGAGGACACACAGTCCTAGACACCCAGTCACTGAGCATGCAGCTCAGGACACCAAGTCCTCATTGTATTCTCCTTGAACTAAGGTCACACAGACCCCGTCCAATCACTCGTGGTAAGTCTTCAGGCGACTTCCAAACCTTCACAGACTTTGGTCACTCGGCGATCCACAATTCCTCTTGGATGCTCTAGACCATCATGCCTAACCGTCTGGAAGAAGCACAGTCTTCAAAGGTAACAAGCGTCGGATCCATGCAGGATCAATCTCTTCAGTGATGCTCAATCACTTTGGGTTTGTGGGTGTTTGGGTTTGGATTTTCCTCACTCGATGATTTTCACTCAAAGTCCTCGGAGGATGGGTTGCTCTCAATTGACAAGTGTCAGTTTCTCTCGGAGCAGCCAACCAGCTAGTGCTTGTAGGGGGCAGCTATTTATAGCCTAGGGAGCAGCCCAACATGATAAGACATAAATTCCCTTCAATGATATGACCATTAGGTGGATAAGATATTTGGGTCAACTGGCGCATAGCACAGCAACAGTCGGAAATTTGACTCTCAAATTCCTCAGGGCTATCATGTTCCTCACTGTGTAGGCAATCCACACTGGCGGATTCCTAACTCCTCAGTCAGAAAGTCCTCAGCGACTAGAAGAACTTCGTCTCTGTCGCTGAAGAAATTGACTGAACTGTATGAGATTTCCAATGGCTTCACTCGAAGGGATTGGTAGGTGTAGGATTTTGAGTTGAGCATCACATGGAAATTTTTCCTTAGTATTTCCTCGACCCCCTTTAACAGTACGGTGTTTCATATGACTCAAGAAAGAGAAAAACAAAACTATGAAAAGGAAAGTCTTCAAACTTCATATTCCTCGCATGAACATCAAGTCTTCACGGACACACCAATTTCTTCACTTTCAAAGTCTTCATGAAAGTCTTCAGGAATACCAAAATCTTCAGTCGAAGATATTCATTTTTAGGGGTCGACTTTCTCTATAAATATCAAACTCCTCATAGACTTATAGACCTGTATACACTCATAAACACATTAGTCCCTTAACCTATAAGTCTTCAATACACCAAAATCACTAAGGGGCACTAGATGCACTTACAATCTCCCCCTTTTTGGTGATTGATGACAATATAGGTTAAGTTTTCAACGGGGATAAACATATGAAGTGTAAGTACTAATATTGAGGAATTTGATTGGAAGATATAGAAGAACTCCCTCTGAAGATGTGCATAGTGAGGAATTTGCTTTTGAAGCAATGCACACTTGAAGAGTTGAATCACGGAGATCTCCCCCTATATCTTTTAATTCATACATGCATTTGACATATAATATGAAGAATTTGAAATGCATGATGAAATATGGTGCCTGAAGAGATTCAGCATGCGAGCAGTAATATTAATGAGGAACAAGCATGCAGAGTCACGCATCAAAAGCATCAGAGCACAGTGCATAAAAAGTATCAGAGCACCATCGGTTTTAAGATTACAACTCAATCCAATAAAAGTTTCAGAAGAGCGAGAGTTGTAACTTAACAAAAAAACGCCCATATAATAGACCCGCTTGAAGACTAACTCAGATTTCTCCCCCTTTGTCATCGAATGACCAAAAGGATCGAAACTGCGGACTAACGCCCCTGAAGATTATCAAGTTGATGGAGGAGCGGCAGCGTTGTCGGGGTTGGTTGTCAAAGTAGGGCCTGCGGCAGTGTCATCCAAGTCTTCATTTTCATCAGTGGCGCGCGATGAAGAATAGGAGCTGGATTCCAAGGAAGGAACCTTGACCTTCTTGAATTTCTTCGGTGGAGGTGCAGACCAGTCAAATTCTTTCTTGAGATGCATGCTCTTAAGATCATTAGCGCTGTAGATGTGAGATAGAACAGCCCAGGTACGGTTGAAGGTTTCATGGAGGTAGTATTGGTTTTTCCTCACTACATTGTGGGTTGAGGTCATGTTGTGAAGAATTGAACCAAACTGACGCTTGACCCATTTATGATTGCGATCAACCTTCTGATGAAGACTGAGGAGTAACTCACGATCAGTCATCACCCTGGGAGCTGTGGCTTGAGGAATTTGCTTGGCAGAGGTGTTGGCGGCAGAATCATGTGTGGCAGAGTCATCATTGGTGGAGTAAGATGCAGCCTTGCGAAGTTGACCATCCAATGGACGAGTGCCTTCATCTATCACAGCAGTTGCCTTGCCTTTGTCATCAGCTGAGGAATATGTCCTTTTGAGGACTTCAATTGGAGGCAAGAAGCTGCCATAGTTCAGAGTATCAGCCTTATAATTGAGTGAAGACCTTGTCCTGATGAATTTCATAATCCATGGTGCATAAGGCTTCAGCTCAAATGGTGACATAGCAATATTTGCCAGAGTCCTCATGAAGAAATCATGGAAGTTGATGGGAACGCCATGAATGATGTTGAAAAGCATATTCTTCATGATGCCAACGACTTCTTCATCATTTGAGTCGTGGCCTTTGATAGGACTCATTGTCTTCGTCAGAATGCGATAGACAGTCCGAGGCACATACAGTAATTCCTTAACGAGGAATTTGATTCTTGGGGCCTGCCCTGGCTTCAAGGGCTTCATCAGCACTTGCATGTAATGATTTGTAAGCTCAGGTTCATTGTAGATGCAACGAGCACCATCAAGGGGAGGACTGAGTGGAAGGACACGAAGCAATTCAGTTGCTGGTGCCTTGTAGTGAGTATTTTTAGACATCCAGTCCAGCACCCAAGTGTTCACATCTTTAGAATTTCCTGTGATGTGCAGCGTCGCATAGAATTGAAGAATGAGTTCTTCATTCCAATCACAGATGTCAGTGCTGAAATTCAGTAGTCCAGCATCGTGAAGAACACTAAGGACTGGCTCGAAGCACGGCAGATTCCATGTCCACGTGAGGAATGTGTGCATGCTCGAAGACTTTGTCTTTGTTAAAAAGCACATAGGAATAGAAATTAGCTTGACTAGCAGTCCAGAAATGCCTCTTCCTTATGCGAGCAGAATCATATGGATTATAGTCAGTGAAGAACACATGCTCGTTGAAGAAATCAGCAGCCTTGAACTTTTGCTTCTTTGAGAAAGGATCCTTTGGCTTGGGCATAGGAGTGTCAGTGATTTGTAACACAACCTCAGGAATCACAATCTCAGGTTCTTCAGGCTGAGGAATTTCTGGTTCCTCTTCAGTGGCAGTCTGCATGTTCAAGTTATCAGCAGCAGCAGTTTCTTCAGCACTAGTGGCTGGAATTTCTTCATGCATAGATGAGGTGGGATGAGTTTCTTCAGAGCCCATTTGAACAGTTGGTGCAGGGGACTGAGGTATTTGCTGTAGTGGAGTGAAGTGTGGGGAATTGGGATGCTGACTTTCCCAAAAGTCATCATTCATCACAGGCATGGTGCATCTAATGCCCACGTCTTCATATTCAAGTTCTTCAACGCCAGCCTCTTCAGCTGTGAACTGAGGCATGGGCGAGGAAGCAGCTGGAGTTGAAGGGATTGTATCCACTTCAATTTCTTCATCAATCTGCTCTGACGAAGCAGCAGAATGATGTTCTTCATCAGATCCGCTAGGGATCACATATTCTTCACCATAAGGAACAAGCTCCTTTGATGACGTGGTGGAAATCGGAACAGCATCAATAGGGTTTTCATAAGAGCTGGTCATAGTATTCATTTTCTTCGGAGCTGAAGAATCTAAAGCAGACGATGCTTTCCTTTTCTTCACTACAGCTTTCTCTGCAGCCTTGGTCTTCCTCACATCTAATGCAGATGGAAGGGTAGGAGTTGGTGTAGGCGCAAGAGGAGCTGAGGAATTTGTTGGTATTTCCTTAGGCGCAACTGATGCAGTTGGCCTGACTTCTTCATTTTCTTCGGACGCACCACTAGTGGATGCCCTGGCAGTTTCATCAGCGGCTGGAATGGAGTCATCAGCTATGGAACTAGCATTTTCTTCAGCAGGCTGAAAATCATCAGCGGTGCTGGCATGTTCTTCAATTTGCTGAGCAGAGGCTTCAGCTTGAGGAATTTCTTGTTGCGATGGGGCTGCAACATTGGTGAACTTCTCAGTCAGTTTAACAAACCTGACTTTGGCTCCTTGCCAATCAGCATAATAGGAATTGAAATTGTCGCTGAGGGTTTTGATCTCAGACTGGATCTTGAGGAGTTCATCAGGTGTCATTTTGACAACATTGTTCTTCAGGAACTTCTCTTTCCTGAACTGAGCCTTCTTGATCTGCCTGGCCTTCTCAAATTTCCACTTTTCTTCATTTATGAAGTGGGTCAGCACGTGACTTTGGCCAGGTGTCAGATGAAAATCAGGCATAGGAGTGTTTGGGTCCTTGTGCCAGAGATCAATGTAGTCGAGGATCACCTTAGGATCCAAAAGTAGTGGCACATTTGTGCCTTTGGCTCTAGTGGCCCTTTCCTGCCTGTCTCTAATGATATCTGCGAGTTCTTCATCATCAGCTTCATCATCAAATGGCACATGGAAGGCGACTTGTTTCTTCTTCGGACTAGGCCGAGGACCTCGTCCAGCAGTGGCCTTTGCCTTCAGCAGAGTAGGGCCTGATGAAGAATTTGGTGCAGCTGAGGAACTTGCTGAGACACCAGAGGCAATGGAGATGCCTGTAGTCCTTTGGCATGTGGCCAAATGTACCGGTGTTTGGGACTTTGCCGGAGCAACTGAGGACTTTGGAGGAGCTGGTGCAGCTTGAGGAATTTGCCGTGAGGGCTTTGAAGAGATTGGTCGTGAGGGCTTTGAAGATTCTAGCCGTGAGGGCATTGCTGAGGAGCTTGGACGTGAGGGCACAGTTGAGGAAGGACTTGGCTTGTGAGCGAGCTTCTTTGCCATTGATTTCCTAGGCTTGTCAGAGGCCTTTGTGGCAGCAGCAGCAGTAGAGTCTTCATTAAATTTCCTCACTGCTTCTTTGGCTTGTCTAGCCAACTTGGCTTGGCGCTTGGCCCATTCATCAGGAAAATCCTCACCACGCTTGATGATGGTGGGATCAGCTACTTGGCCAGGTGCCAATGGAGCTCTTGGGCATGGAGGATTTAGAGCAAATTTCTTCATATACTTTGGAGTTACATATCTGTACTCCCTCCATTCTCTTGCCCATCTCCTTTCAATCCTCTGTATGCGCACCTGGCGCTGATTTTTGTTTTCTTTGCCGAACTTGGCCTCATCAGGTGTGCAATAGTCCTTATAGATGTCATCAGGGATCTCAAAAGCAGTCATGACCTCAGGCTTCTTTCCTCCTTTCTGTGGTTTCTTACCTTCAGCCATATTCTTCAGATGAGGAATTTGAACAATTGAACACTCTAAAGAAGTATGCAGTTTTTCTTCAAGGAACGTTGCAAATGAGTTAAGTTGATGAGAACCTAGTGATTCAGCAGCGGACATGAGTACCTGTGAATAGAGTATAGTTGCGAGGAATTTGAAGAGGTCATATGCGTTCTCAGAAGGTTTTCAAAATGAACAAGTTTGAGGAATTTGACAAGATGAGTCTTGAAGAATTTCACTAAGCGTACTTTGTCTTAGGTTCCAGAGTTGTATAGATCGACGATCCACACAATTGAGGAATCTTGAAGAAAATGATGCTTAGGGAAATGAATCAAGAACAGATGGCTAGTGAGGTGTTTCGTATGTGAAGATTTGAAGAATAAAACACTTTTGAAGATTTTTTAGTAAAATTGTGAATCGAAGAGGGCAGTAAAAGTAACTTTTAATTACCCTGGTTGAAGAACACGACGAACTGAGAAGAGTAGATTGGAAGCTCGTTAGTTCAGATCTTCCACGCCCTAACTTGGCGGAGGAAGACAGCTACGGCGGCGGCGGAGTGAAGATTTCCACGGCCGGTGCGAGTACGACGGTGATGAGGTCGAGGCAGTGAAGCTCTTCCTCACCAGCGACGATGGAGTAGCGGTGGCGCTAGGGTTTGAGAAGCTCGAGTGCGGGAGAGAGCGGTTGAGCGGAGTAAAGGAAGTGAGGAAGGGTGAGGGGGTATTTATAGTCGCAGTGAATAACTGTTCGCCCGAAGATTTAGGACGAACGTGCCCCTGGCCCTTCTCATTCGCTTGACATGTGTCACCCACGTACTGAATAGTGGAGATCGTGTTAGATCGTGGGTGAATAGATAAATCTATCGTGGGAAACGGGATGGTTTGAGCGGCAAAACCGAAAATTTTGGATAAGATAGGTTTTAAAGTTTCGTTCGCAATTTCTTCAGCTGACAAGGACACAGTGAAGATTTTGAACGAGTTTCAAATAGAACGCACATGAAGAATTTGTGAATAGATTGGGTTTAGTATAGCATAGAGGGGGAATGGTCCGATCACATTCACTTAGCAGAAAATGCAACTTGAAGAAATAGCCATAAGTGAATGCTGTAGAGGACATAAACCCATATATATATATATATATAGCCAATGAAGAAAGACGACGAAAACAGTGAAGATTTTGCAAAGTTGAAGAATTTGAAAAACTGAGGAATTTCAAAACTGAGGAAAATCTCAAATTGAAGATTTTCAACTTTTTGTGGTGGCGTGACCCACCGTATAAGAATGATGATTTCAGACACCGCGTAGAATTGTCGTAGGGTTCTGAGAATCAAATTCTTCATTAATTTCTTCACACTTAGAGGGTAATTCTTCATTGATTGAAGAAAAACATTTCTTCATGTGTTGCACATCTAAGTCATCAATTTGGCATAAGTGTTAGGATGTGTGTCCTTTTCAAACAACATTCGAAGATTCTAAGATATTTTGCTCACACCACAACTTGCTAAATTTCTTCTCATCCAAGGGCTTTGTGAAGATATCGGCTAGCTGTTCTTCAGTCTTCACATGTTCAATAGCAATGTCGACCTTCAACACATGATCACGAATAAAATGATGACGGATCTGAATGTGCTCTGTCTTCGAGTGCTGAACTGGGTTATGAGCAATCTTGATGGCACTCTCATTGTCACAATAGAGAGGCACGTTCTTCATGTTGATGCCGTAGTCCTTGAGAGTTTGCTTCATCCACAGCAATTGAGCACAGCAAGAACCAGCAGCAATATACTCAGCTTCAGCAGTAGACAGTGATACGCAGTTCTGTTTCTTCGAGGACCAACAGACCAGAGATCGTCCGAGGAAATGACAAGTACCAGATGTTGACTTGCGGTCCACACGATCACCAGCATAGTCAGAGTCAAAATATCCAATGAGATCAAAGGTAGAGCCCTTGGGGTACCACAGTCCTAGTGTTGGTGTGTGAGCTAGATATCGAAGAATATGCTTCACAGCCTTATGGTGTGATTCCTTCGGTGAAGCTTGAAATTGGGCACACATGCAAACACTAAGCATTATATCTGGCCTAGATGCACATAAGTACAATAAAGAACCAATCATGGAGCGGTATACCTTGTGATCGAAGTCAATACCATTTTCATCAGTGCATAGATGGCCATTTGTGGGCATAGGAATTTTGACTCCTTTGCAATCTTGCATGCCGAATTTCCTTAGAACATCCTTGAGGTATTTCTTCTAAGATATGAATATGCCGTTGTGCTGTTGACGAATTTGAAGACCTAAGAAGAATTTCAACTCTCCCATCATAGACATTTGATATTCTTCACTCATCATATAGGCAAATTCTTAACTATAACGTTGGTCGGTACATCTAAAGATAATATCATCAACGTATATTTGGCACACAAACAGTTCACCATCATAAGATTTAGTAAAGGGAGTAAGGTCGAGTGAACCGGGTGTGAAGCCATTCTTCACGAAGAATTCCTTCAAAGTATCATACCACGCCCGAGGGGCCTGCTTGAGGCCATAGAGGGCCTTGTTGAGTCTGAAGACTTTGTTAGGATTCTTAGGATCTTCAAAACCTGGGGGTTGAGCAACATATACTTCTTCCTCAAGCTTACCATTGAGGAATGCACTTTTCACATCCATTTGATATAAAGTGATATTATGATGATTAGCATATGCAAGTAATATGCGAATAGCCTCAAGTCTAGCAACAGGTGCAAAAGTTTCATCGAAATTAATTCGTTCAACCTGTGTGTAGCCTTGAGCTACAAGTCGTGCCTTATTCCTCACCACAAGGCCATTTTCATCTTGCTTGTTGCAGTAGATCCACTTTGTGCCGATGATATTATGCTTGCGAGGATCTGGACGTTTGACCAGTTCCCAGACATTATTGAGCTCGAACTGATGTAATTCTTCTTGCATAGCCTGAATCCACTCAGGCTCTAGAAATGCTTCATCTACCTTAGTGGGCTCTGTGATAGAGACAAAAGCATAGTGCCCACAAAAGTTAGATAAATGTGAAGCTTTTGAGTGTGTGAGAGGACCTGGTGCTTCAATGTCATTGATGATCTTTTCAACTTGCACTTCTTTTGCAACGCGAGGATGAGCTGGTTGTCGTCAAGGAATTTGATCAGCATTTTCCTCGGGTACATCAGCTAGACGGTCTTCGCATTCGGGAATGAATTCTTCAGTAGATTCTTCGGTAGGAATAACATCCTCAGTAGCCTTGAGCTTGATAGAATCTTCAGGTGCTGGTTCATCTATCACAGAAGGTAGGTGCTCTCTTTGCGAGCCATTAGTTTCATCGAACCGCACATCTACAGTTTCAACAATCTTGTGAAGAGCGATGTTGAAGACTCTGTCGGTGTGCGAGTCCTTTTCGTAACCAAGCATAAAACCTTCATGTGCTTTCGGTGCAAATTTAGCATTGTGATGAGGATCTCTAATCCAACATTTAGCACCGAAGACTTTGAAATAACTCACATTGGGTTTCTTGTCAGTGAGCAGTTCATAGGCAGTCTTCTTGAAGAATTTGTGAAGATATACTCTGTTGATGATGTGGCACACAGTATCAATTGCATCAATCCAAAACCGATGAGGGGTTTTGTATTCATCAAGCATAGTGTGAGCCATCTCAACAAGAGTTCTGTTCTTGCGCTCCACGACGCCATTTTGCTGAGAAGTATAAGGAGCAGATAATTCATGAGTAATACCAAGTTCATCAAGATAGCCATCAAGACCGGAATTCTTGAACTCAGTTCCATTGTCACTCCTGATGTGCTTGATCTTCACACCAAAGTTGGTTGAAGCCCTCGAGGAAAATCGTTTGAAGACTTCCTGCACTTCATGTTTGTAAGTAACAATGTGTACCCATGTGCAACGAGAGTAATCATCAACAATAACAAAGCCATATAGAGATGCATCATTAGTCACAGCAGAATAATGATTAGGACCGAAGAGATCCATGTGAAGCAATTCAAATGGTCGAGTGGTAGTCATGATAGTCTTCGCTGGATGCTTGGCCTTGGTCATTTTTCTAGCTTCACAGGCACCACACAGGTGATCCTTGAGGAATTTGACATTCTCAATGCCAATGACATGCTTCTTCTTCGTGAGCGTGTGCAGATTCCTCATGCCAGCATGACCAAGTCGTCGATGCCATAGCCAGCCTTCTGAAGCTTTTGCAAGTAAGCACACGGCAGGTTGTGGTCCTGTAGAGAAATCAACAATGTACAAGTCTCCTCTCCTAAAGCCTTTGAAGACTTTGGAATTGTCAGCTTCCATGATCACAACACAACGATACTTGCCAAAGACAACAACCATATCAAGATCACAAAGCATTGAGACAGACATGAGGTTGTATCCTAAGGACTCGACAAGCATGACTTTGTCCATGTGTCGATCCTTAGAGATCGCAACCTTACCTAGACCCAATACCTGACTTTTGCCTTTGTCAGCGAAGATGATATGCTTCAGATGTGACGGTGTTAATGGAGCATCCATCAATAGATTCTTGTCACCAGTCATGTGATTTGTACAACCACTATCGAGGACCCACTCGTTTTCTTTGGGTTGATCATCCTGCAGATGAATTAGTGCAGCTTACAAACTCATATACTTCATCAATGAAGAATATGACATCAGTATCATCAGTTCAATTTCATCAAGCAATAGCACAGATAAGCAGTATTGAGGACGTGTGAAATGAAAGTTCATTTCATCATGATTCTCCTGCGTCCTTTCAGGCATTTTGTCAGGCCCCCAGCAAACTCTTCAGACGTTAACGCACGTCTGGAGACCTGACCCGGCATAAGAGATTAGTTCTTTTTCTTCACCACCCACATCTGGAGGGGTGGCAAAGAGTTCATCACTCTACGAGCACCATATGAGAAAGGTGGCAAAGATGCCAAACCATTTCGTTTCACATAAGAGGGGTTAGGGTAAGCATATGAATAAGCAGAGAAATTCTTCGAGGACTTATGAACATAATGGTTTGAAGAATAATGCACATATTCATAGCCCTTAGCTCTACCCTGCGAAACAGAGTTGTTAGCACGATGATGTTCATATGAGGACTTTGATCCTTTTGAGGAATTCGATCCATGTGAGGAATTTGGTCCGTATGAGGACTTGGATCCATATGAAGAATTTGGTCCATATGAAGAATTTGGTCTGGGGTTCCTATTCTTCACTGGTGGTGTCAAGAGGACATTCACCTGAAGACTTTCAACATAACTTTTGGGAACCTAGATTTTCTTCATAGGGGAACCGTTCCTGCAGTTAGTGCCAACATATCTAGCAAATACTTCACCATTTTGATTTTTGAACAGTTTATAGTTGGAGTCAAATGACTCATCAGAAGAATGAGGAGATTCACATGTAAAGCCAGATAAGTTAGATGGATCAACTGGAGGTCCCTTTGTAGCGACCCATGAGGTTTTGGGGTACTGCTCAGGTTTCCAATATGTTCCATCAGCATTGAGTTTCCTCTCAAAGGCAATACCCTCTTTCCTAGGGTTTCTGTTGAGGATCTGCTTTTTAAGCACATCACAAAGAGTCTGATGCCCTTTGAGGCTTTTGTACATGCCTGTCATATACAATTCCTTCAGCCCTGCATTGTCAATCATACTAGCAATGTCCTCAGATGAGGAATTAGTGATAGCAGAGGCAGGTGAAGAATTTGTAATATTTGAAGCATTTGAACATTCAGGTGAAGAATTAGCAGATTCACGTTCAATGCACTTTAAGCATGGAGGATCAAATTGTTCCTGAATGGCGCTGATTTGTTGAGCAAGTAATGAATCGCGCTCCTTCTGAAGATCTTCATAACTCACTCTTAACTTCTCAAGATCTTGCTTTCTTTGAAGAGATTCAGAAGATAGCTTCTCGTGATCAGACAAGAGAGTATTATGTTGATCTTGAAGGGCGTCAAACTTGGAATGAAGTCTCTGAAGACTTTCAGCCAATGCTTTTGACTGATTCATTTCTTCACCCAACATATCATCGCTCTTGTTTAGCATGTAGTGAACTTTTTCCAAGGCTCTTTGTTGTTTATGGGCAAGGGAAGCAAGTTTGACATAGCTAGGTCCAAATTCATCGCCAGATTCATCATCACTAGATTCGGATAGGTAGGATTCGGTTACCTCAGCACCGTTTGTCATAAGGCAGGGGGTAGACAATGATGATTCTGGTTTGAATGTCATCGCATTGAGAGATTCCTTGTAATCCTCAAACCAAGGATCATGACGAGTCCGATGACCTTCATAGACCTCAGAGAGACGGTCCCAGATTAGCTTCGCGTGATTGAGATGCATGATGTTCCTGAACTGATTTTGAGACAGACTAGAGCAGATGACATCCTTCGCTGTGAGGTTGAGCAGTGTATACTTGCGAATGTCATCAGCCTCAGCCATCTTGCATAGATCGGTAAGACCAATCTCGGTGACGGTCCACAGTTCGCTGTCCATAGCCATGAGTCGCTTTTTCATCATGGCCTTCCACCGAGGATACCCATGACCGTCAAAGATGGGGCAGGAAACGTTCCTCGATCCTGCAGTCGACATAACTAAAAACTCCAGGCGGTTAAACCAAAATCACACAGAACAAGGGAGTACCTTGCTCTGATACAAATTGAAAGTGCATTATATCGACTAGAGGGGGGGTGAATAGGCGATTTTTATGAATTCTTCACTGAGGAATTTGATGGTGAGGAAATTCCTTAGCGAAGAACTACTTGCAGCGGAATAAGTACTCAGAAATAAGCATAACATAAGACATGCACGGTCATCATGATGAAATGAAGACAATCACAGAGTACAGAAAGCGTAAACACAGGATAACACAAGACGAAGACAAACAGACTGAAGAAATTGAACTGAGGAAATTGAGAAAGTCTTCAGTCAAAGTCTTCAAACACAGATATGAACAACTACTCAACACAGTAATGAACAAATGAAAAAGTTGAGGAAATAGAACCAGTAAGGTTGGTGAAGACAATGATTTGGTAGACCAGTTCCAACTGCTGTCTCAGTTGTACGTCTGGTTGGAGCGGCTGAGTATTTAAACTCGAGGACACACAGTCCCGGACACCCAGTCACTGAGCACGCAGCTCAGGACACCAAGTCCTCACCGTATTCTCCTTGAACTAAGGTCACACAGACCCCGTCCAATCACTCGTGGTAAGTCTTCAGGCGACTTCCAAACCTTCACAGGCTTTGGTCACTCGGCGATCCACAATTCCTCTTGGATGCTCTAGACCATGACGCCTAACCGTCTGGAAGAAGCACAATCTTCAAAGGTAACAAGCGTCGAATCCATGCAGGATCAATCTCTTCAGTGATGCTCAATCACTTTGGGTTTGTGGGTGTTTGGGCTTGGATTTTCCTCACTCGATGATTTTCACTCAAAGTCCTCGGAGGATGGGTTGCTCTCAAATGACAAGTGTCAGTTTCTCTCGGAGCAGCCAACCAGCTAGTGGTTGTAGGGGGCGGCTATTTATAGCCTAGGGAGCAGCCCGACATGATAAGACATAAATGCCCTTCAATGATATGACCGTTAGGTGGATAAGATATTTGGGTCAGCTGGCGTGTAGCACAGCAACGGTCGGAAATTTGACTCTCAAATTCCTCAGGGCTATCATGTTCCTCACTGTGTAGGCAATCCGCACTGGCGAATTCCTAACTCCTCAGTCAGAACAAAGTCCTCAGCGACCAGAAGAACTTCGTCTCTGTCACTGAAGAAATTGACTGAACTGTATGAGATTTCCAATGGCTTCACTCGAAGGGATTGGTAGGTGTAGGATTTTGAGTTGAGCATCACATGGAAAATTTTCCTTAGTATTTCCTCGACCCCCTTTAATAGTACGGTGTTTCCTATGACTCAAGAAAGAGAAAAACAAAACTATGAAAACGAAAGTCTTCAAGCTTCATATTCCTCGCATGAATATCAAGTCTTCACGGACACACCAATTTCTTCACTTTCAAAGTCTTCATGAAAGTCTTCAGGAATACCAAAATCTTCAGTCGAAGATATTCATTTTTAGGGGTCGACTTCCTCTGTAAATATCAAACTCCTCATAGACTTATAGACCTGTGTACACTCATAAACACATTAGTCCCTTAACCTATAAGTCTTCAATACACCAAAATCACTAAGGGGCACTAGATGCACTTACACCTCTTCAAAGCCGCCCTGCTGAGTGTTCTTGACGATTCCATTGTGGATTCGTATATGTTGTTTGACAGCGGCAAAAACATGTGGGCTGCGCTCGAGGCCACGTTTGGGCCCTCGGGCGCTGGCAACGAGTTGTACGTCATGGAGCAATTATGTGACTACAAGATGACTGATGAGCGCTCTGTTGTTCAGCAGACTCATGAGATACAGTCACTCTCTAAGGAACTTGAGTACTTTAAGTGTGTGTTGCCGGACAAATTTGTTGCTGGGACCATCATTGCCAAGCTTCCACCTTCGTGGAACGATTTTTCTACTTCTCTGAAAAACAAGAGACATGAGTTTTCTGTTTTGGATCTCATTAGCACTCTTGATTTTGAGGAGAAGGTGAGAGCAAAAGACACACGTGCTCGGGTCGCCGAGGGAGCTTCTAGTGCCCGCATGGTACACGAGAAGAACTTCCAGCCCAACCAGCCCCAAAACAACAAGAACAAATCTCAGGGGAAAGGCAAGTTTGATGCAAAGAACAAGCCGTCACATTCTACCAACTTCAAGAAGAATTCTCATAACGGGAAGGGATACAAACCTCAATTTTGGTAGCACCGCACAAAATTTATATGGCCGCATCTACCTGCTGTCAGCTAACCTCATGGTGCTCCAGGTATTCCTACATTCGTAACTAGGTACAATGACCACCGCAAGATGAAATTAGCTTATTCGTACGTTGACTTGCTAAATGCAGTGCGGAACGATCCTGTCATGTCTGGAGGAGCAAACAAGCAGTGCAGCCGAAGGTGGAAATCAACCAAGGACTTATGAAATTATATGTAATCTTCCTCAGGCAGGTCAGTATCCCCTTCGTCCAAATGATCGTGTTTTGTCATGCCGAGCTATTGATATATGCTACTATTTTGCAACACCGTTTAAGTATAGCTATTGTTTTCCTATCTTTTCAGATTCAAGACAATGAATAGGATATCAGGGGAACTACACAATATGGACCCATGTTGAGTCATCTCTATTGCCTCATGTGTTTGCTGCAAATGTGCCAGCATCAATTGCAAGATGAGGCAGCTAGATAGCTGTGGAGTTGCCAACATGCTCAAAGTGCTCGCAACATTGAGAAGAAATAAGCATGCCCAGGAAATTAATGCATGCGCAGGGAGGCCCTTTGCCCAGAGAAGCATCGACCGATTTTCTTTATTTCCACACCTTCTCACAGTTTTGTATATTGGTTATAGTATGGTGAATCATTGAGATGCATAGACATGCTGAACTTTTGTTCGTCTGAATGTTAGTTTAATGTGAGTGTCTGCATCCAGTACCGCATCCTCTAATTTGGTGGATGCACACAGAGAAAATAAATCTCCTTAATTTACTCCATAACCACCCTATTAAATAGGCCTAGTAACAAACCAGGCGCATGCAGTGGCCGGCGGGCACATGCATCCTGCATGCATGGCAGTCATGCAGCAACGCAAAAGAAGAGAGCGGTTCTTGGGAAAAAGCGAGTAGTTAGTGCAGCGTGCCTTATAAACACGAACAACTCGCTCTCCCGCTTCCGTCTCCCCACCCAATTCCCCCTGCTCCCCAATCTTCCTCACTCGTCCAGAAAACCCCGCTCACCTTCTTCCTCACTCGTATAGAAAACGCCTGCTCCTCTTCTTCCACTCCTATAGAAATCCCCAACCCTCCTTCTTCCCCACTCACACTACCACTGGGCTTGTCTCTGGCTACTCTGCTCAAACCCGTGAGCTCGGCGCGACGCCCACAAGGAAAATGGAGTCGGCTCGCCCCAGCGCCAAGAAGATGAGGCTCCCGCCAGCAGCGACGCCGGTTGTAGATCCCGCACCCGGTAGTGCGGGGAGAAGCGGCAAGCCCCCCACCACCCAGATCTGAGGAACCGGTAGAATCTCCGGTGGACCGCATCAGCGATCTCCCAGACGTCATCCTTGAGGAGATCATCTCGCTTCTCCCCACCAAGGATTGCTGCCGCACACAAGTCCTCTCAACTCGGTGGCGCCCTCTATGGCGCACCGCGCCCCTCAATCTCGATTGTCGTCAGATATCTGTCCTTCCTGAATTTGATCTCATCAGAGCCATCGTCTCTTCTCACCAGCAGGGCCCCATTCAATGCATCTGCTGTTGGGGAACGTAGTAATTTCAAAAATTTCCTACGCACACGCAAGATCATGGTGATGCATAGCAACGAGAGGGGAGAGTATAGTCCACGTACCCTTGTAGACCGTAAGCGGAAGCGTTAGAACAACGCGGTTCATGTAGTCATACTTCTTCACGGCCCGACCGATCAAGCACCGAAACTACGGCACCTCCGAGTTCTAGCACACGTTCAGCTTGATGACGTCCCTCGAACTCCGATCCAGCCGAGTGTCGAGGGAGAGTTCCGTCAGCACGACGGCGTGGTGACGATCTTGATGTACTACCGACGCAGGGCTTCGCCTAAGCACCGCTACGATATTATCGAGGTGGATTATGGTGGAGGGGGGCACCGCACACGGCTAAGAGATCCAAGGGATCAATTGTTGTTGTGCCTAGAGGTGCCCCCCTGCCCCCGTATATAAAGGAGCAAGGGGGGAGGGGCGGCCGGCCTAGGAGGGGCGCGCCAAGGGGAGTCCTACTCCCACCGGGAGTAGGACTCCCTCCTTCCTTGTTGGAGTAGGAGAAGGGGGGAAAGAGGGGGAGAGGAGGAAGGAAAAGGGGGCCGCACCCCTTGTCCAATTCGGACCAGAGGGGGGCTGTGCGCCTCCTTCCTTTCGCCCTCTCTCCTCTATTCCCGTATGGCCCAATAAGGCCCATATACTCCCCGGCGAATTCCCGTAACTCTTCGGTACTCCGAAAAATACCCGAATCACTCGGAACCTTTCTGAACTCCGAATATAGTCATCCAATATATCAATATTTACGTCTCGACCATTTCGAGACTCCTCGTCATGTCCCCGATCTCATCCGGGACTCCGAACTCCTTCGGTACATCAAAACTCATAAACTCATAATATAACTGTCATCGAAACCTTAAGCGTGCGGACCCTATGGGTTCGAGAACAATGTAGACATGACCTAGAACTATTCTTGGTCAATAACCAATAGCGGAACCTGGATGCTCATATTGGCTCCCACATATTCTACGAAGATCTTTATCGGTCAAACCGCATAACAACATACGTTGTTCCCTTTGTCATCGGTATGTTACTTGGCTGAGATTCGATCGTCGGTATCCCAATACCTAGTTCAATCTGATTACCGGCAAGTCTCTTTACTCGTTATGTAATGCATCATCCCGCAACTAACTCATTAGTCACATTGCTTGCAAGGCTTATAGTGAAGTGCATTACCGAGAGGGCCCAGAGATACCTCTCCAACAATCGGAGTGACAAAACCTAATCTCGAAATACGCCAACCCAACATGTACCTTTGGAGACACCTGTAGTACTCCTTTATAATCACCCAGTTACGTTGTGACGTTTGGTAGCACCCAAAGTGTTCCTCCGGTAAGCGGGAGTTGCATAATCTCATAGTTACAAGAACATGTATAAGTCATGAAGAAAGCAATAGCAACATACTAAACGACCAAGTGCTAGGCTAACGGAATGGGTCATGTCAATCACATCATTCTCCTAATGATGTGATCCCGTTAATCAAATGACAACTCTTTTGTCCATGGCTAGGAAACATAACCATCTTTGATAAACGAGCTATTCAAGTAGAGGCATACTAGTGACACTATGTTTGTCTATGTATTCACACATGTATTATGTTTCCGGTTAATACAATTCTAGCATGAATAATAAACATTTATCATGATATAAGGAAATAAATAATAACTATATTATTGCCTCTAGGGCATATTTCCTTCAGTCTCCCACTTGCACTAGAGTCAATAATCTAGTTCACATCGCCATGTGATTTAACACCAATATTCACATCTGTACGTGATTAATACCCATATTTCACATCATCATGTGATCAACACCCAAAGGGTTTACTAGAGTCAATAATCTAGTTCACATTGCTATGTGATTAACACCCAAAGAGTACTAAGGTATGATCATGTTTTGCTTGTGAGAGAAGTTTAGTCAATGGGTCTGTCATATTCAGAGCCGTATGTATTTTGCAAATATTCTATGTCCACAATGCTCTGCATGGAGCTACTCTAGCTAATTGCTCCCACTTTCAATATGTATCCAGATTGAGACTTAGAGTCATCTGGATTGGTGTAAAAGCTTGCATCGTTGTAACTTTTTACGACGGGTTCTTTTATCACCTCCATAATCGAGAAACATCTCCTTAGTTCTCACTAAGGATATTCTTGACCGCTGTCCAGTGATCTACTCTTAGATCAAAATTGTATTCCTTTGTCAAACTCAGAGCAAGGTATACAATAGGTCTGGTTCACAGCATAGCATACTTTATAGAACCTATGACTGAGGCATAGGGAATGACTTTTCATTCTCTTTCTGTTTTCTGCCATGGTCGGGTCTTGAGTCTTACTCAACTTCACACCTTTGCATCACAGGCAAGAACTCCTTCTTTGACTGTTCCATTTTGAACTATTCAAAAATTTATCAAGGTATGTACTCATTGAAAAATCTTATCAAGCGTCTTGATCTATCTATATAGATCTTGATGCTCAATGTGTAAGCAGCTTCACCGAGGTCTTGCTTTGAAAAACTCTTTTTCAAGTATCCTTTCATGCTATCCAGAATTTCTATATCATTTCCAATCAACAATATGTCACCCACATATAATATTAGAAATGCTATAGAGCTCCCACTCACTTTCTTGTAAATACAGGCTTCTCAAAAAGTCTGTATAAAACCATATGCTTTGATCAACTCATCAAAGCGTATATTCCAACTCCGATAGGCTTGCACCAGTCCATAAATGGATTGCTGGAGCTTGCACACTTTGTTAGCATCTTTAGGATTGACAAAACCTTATGGTTGCATCATATACAACTCTTCTTTAATAAATCCATTAAGGAATGCAGTTTTGACATCCATTTGCCAGATTTCATAAAATGTGGCAATTGCTAACATGATTCGGACAGACTTAAGCATCGATACGAGTGAGAACTCATCGTATTCAACCCCTTGAACTTGTTGAAAACCTTTTGCAACAAGTCGAGCTTAGTGGATAGTAACACTAATATCAGTGTCCGTCTTCCTCTTGAAGATCCATTTATTTAATATGGCTTGCTGATCATCGATCAAGTCAATCAAAGTCCATACTTTGTTCTCATACATGGATCATATCTCAGATTTTATGGCCTCAATCCATTTCGCGGAATCTGGGCTCATCATCGCTTCCTCATAGTT
Organism: Triticum timopheevii; assembly: GCA_963921465.1. NCBI lineage: Eukaryota > Viridiplantae > Streptophyta > Magnoliopsida > Poales > Poaceae > Triticum > Triticum timopheevii. The sequence goes on along the minus strand of OY997272.1, from coordinate 407,918,176 downwards.
CGTAGGTTCATCATGGTCTAGTAACATGACTTCCAGAACAGTATTACAGTACTACTCTGGTGCGGACTGTACTTTGGAAGACCTACGAGGTTTTGTAGTAACTTGATCTGAAGTTTCATGATCATCATTATTAGCTTCCTCACTAATTGGTGTAGGAATCACTGGAACTGATTTCCGTGATGAACTACTTTCCAATTCGGGAGAAGGTACAAATTAACTTATCAAGCTCTACTTTCCTCCCACTCACTTCTTTCGAGAGAAACTCCTTCTCTAGAAAGGATCCATTTTTAGCAATGAATATCTTGCCTTCGGATCTGTGATAGAAGGTGTACCCAACAATTTCCTTTGGGTATTCTATGAAGACGCACTTCTCCGATTTGGGTTCGAGCTTATCAGGATGAAACTTTTTCACATAAGCATCGCAGCCCCAAACTTTAAGAAATGACAACTTGGGTTTCATGCTAAACCACAGTTCATATGTTGTCGTCTCAACGGATTTAGATGGTGCCCTTTTAATGTGAATGCAGCTGTCTCTAATGCATAACCCCAAAACAATATTGGTAAATCAGTTAGAGACATCATAGATCGCACCATATACAATAAAGTGCGGTTACGACGTTCGGACACACCATAACGTTGTGGTGTTCTAGGTGGTGTGAGCTGTGAAACTATTCCACATTGTTTTAATTGAAGACCAAACTCGTAACTCAAATATTCGTCTCCGCGATCAGATCACAGAAACTTTATTTTCTTGTTACGATGATTTTTCCACTTCACTCTGAAATTCTTTGAACCTTTCAACTATTTCAAACTTATGTTTCATCAAGTAGATATACCCATATCTGCTCAAATCATCTTGTGAAGGTCAGAAAATAACGATACTTGCCACGAGCCTTCATACACATTGGTCTGCATACATCAGTATGTATTATTTCCAATAAGTCAGTAGCTCGTTCCATTGTTCCGAAGAACGGAGTTTTAGTCATCTTTCCCAAAAGGCACGGTTCGCAAGCATCAAATGATTCATAACCAAGTGATTCCGAAAATCCATCTTTATGGAGTTTCTTCATGCGCTTTACACCGATATGACCCAAACGACAGTGCCACAAATAAGTTGCACTATCATTATTAACTTTGCATCTTTTGGCCTCAATATTATGAATATGTGTATCACTATGATCGAGATCCAACAAACTATTTTCATTGGGTGTATGACCATTGAAGGTTTTATTCATGTAAACAGAACAACAATTATTCTCTGATTTTAAATGAATAACCGTATTGCAATAAACATGATCAAATCATATTCATGCTCAACGCAAACGCCAAATAACATTTATTTAGGTTTAACACTAATCCCGAAAGTATAGGGAGTGTGCGATGATGATCATATCAATCTTGGAACTACTTCCAACACTCATCGTCACTTTCCCTTCAACTAGTCTTTGTTTATTCTATAACTCTTGTTTCGAGTTACTAATCTTAGCAACCGAACAAGTATCAAATACTCAGGGGCTACTATAAACACTAGTAAGGCACACATCAATAATCTGTATATCAAATATACCCTTGTTCACTTTGCCATCCTTCTTATCCACCAAATATTCAGGGCATTTCCGCTTCCAGTGACCATTTCCTTTGCAGTGTAAACACTCAGTTTCAGGCTATGGTCCAGCTTTGGGCTTCTTCGCAGGAGTGACAACTTGCTTGTCTTTCCACTTGAAGTTCCCTTTCTTTCCCTTTGCCCTTCTCTTGAAACTAGTGGTCTTGTCAATCATCAACATTTGATGCTCTTTCTTGATTTCTACCTTCGTCGATTTCAACATCACGAAGAGCTCGGGAATCGTTTTCATCATCCCTTGCATACTATAGTTTATCACGAAGTTCTAGTAACTTAGTGATGGTGACTAGAGAATTCTGTCAATCACTATCTTATCTGGAAAATTAACTCCCACTTGATTCAAGCGATTGAAGTACCCAGACAGTCTGAGCACATGCTCACTAGTTGAGCGATTCTCCTCCATCTTTTAGCTATAGAACTTGTTGGAGACTTCATATCTCCCAACTCGGGTATTTGCTGGAAATATTAACTTCAACTCCTGGAACATCTCATATGGTCCATGACGTTCAAAACGTCTTTGAAGTCCCGATTCTAAGCTGTTAAGCATGGTGCACTAAACTATCAAGTAGTCATCATTTTGAGCTAGCCAGACGTTCATAACTTCTGCATCTGCTCCTGCAATAGGTCTGTCACCTAGCTGTGCATTAAGGACATAATTCTTCTGTGCAGCAATGAGGATAAACCTCCGATCACAGATCGAATCCGCATCATTGCTACTAACATTTTTCAACACAATTTTCTCTAGGAACATATCAAAATAAACATATGAAAGCAACAACGCAAGCTATTGATCTACAACATAATTTGCAAAATACTACCAGGACTAAGTTCATGATAAATTTAAGTTCAATTAATCATATTACTAAAGAACTCCCACTTAGATAGACATCCCTCTAGTCATCTAGGTGATCACGTGATCCAAATCAACTAAACCATGTCCGATCATCACGTGAGATGGAGTAGTTTTCAATGGTGAACATCACTATGTTGATCATATCTACTATATGATTCACGCTCGACCTTTCGGTCTCCGTGTTTCGAGGCCATATCTGTATATGCTAGGCTCGTCAAGTTTAACCTGAGTATTCCGCTTGTGCAACTGTTTTGCACCCGTTGTATTTGAACGTAGAGCTTATCACACCCGATCATCACGTGGTGTCTCAGCACGAAGAACTTTTGCAACGGTGCATACTCAGGGAGAACACTTCTTGATAATTAGTGAGAGATCATCTTAAAATGCTACCGTCAAACAAAACAGAATAAGATGTATAACAGATAAACATCATATGCAATCAAAATATGTGACATGATATGGCCATGATCATCTTGCGCCTTTGATCTCCATCTCCAAAGTACTGTCATGATCTCTATCGTCACTGGCACGACACCATGATCTTCATCATCTTGATCTATATCAATGTGTCGTCACATGGTCGTCTTGCCAACTATTGCTCTTGCAACTATTGCTATCGCATAGCGATAAAGTAAAGCAATTATTTGGCACTTGCATCTTATGCAACAAATAGACAACCATAGGGCTTCTGCCAGTTGCTGATAATTTCAACAAACATGATCATCTCATACAACAACTTATATCTCATCACGTCTTGACCATATCAAATCACAACATGCCCTGCAAAAACAAGTTAGACGTCCTCTACTTTGTTGTTGCAAGTTTTACGTGGCTGCTACGGGCTTAGCAAGAACCGTTCTTACCTACGCATCAAAACCACAACGATAGTTCGTCAAGTTAGTGCTGTTTTAACCTTCGCAAGGACCGGGTGTAGCCACACTCGGTTCAACTAAAGCTGGAGAAACTGACACCCGCCAGCCACCTGTGTGCAAAGCACGTCGGTAGAACCAGTCTCGCGTAAGCGTACGTGTAATGTCGGTCCGGGCCGCTTCATCCAACAATACCGCCGAACCAAAGTATGACATGCTGGTAAGCAGTATGACTTGTATCGCCCACAACTCACTTGTGTTCTACTCGTGCATATAACATCAACGCATAAAACCTAGGCTCGGATGCCACTGTTGGGGAACGTAGTAATTTCAAAAATTTCCTACGCACACGCAAGATCATGGTGATGCATAGCAACGAGAGGGGAGAGTATAGTCCACGTACCCTCGCAGACCATAAGCGAAAGCGTTAGAACAACGCGGTTGATGTAGTCGTACTTCTTCACGGCCCGACCGATCAAGCACCGAAACTACGGCACCTCCGAGTTCTAGCACACGTTCAGCTCGATGACGTCCCTCGAACTCCGATCCAGCCGATGTCGAGGGAGAGTTCCGTCAGCACGACGGCGTGGTGACGATCTTGATGTACTACCGACGCAGGGCTTCACCTAAGCACCGCTACGATATTATCGAGGTGGATTATGGTGGAGGGGGGCACCGCACACGGCTAAGAGATCCAAGGGATCAATTGTTGTTGTGCCTAGAGGTGCCCCCCTGCCCCCGTATATAAAGGAGCAAGGGGGGAGGGGCGGCCGGCCTAGGGGGGGCGCGCCAAGGGGAGTCCTACTCCCACCGGGAGTAGGACTCCCTCCTTCCTTGTTGGAGTAGGAGAAGGGGGGAAAGAGGGGGAGAGGAGGAAGGAAAAGGGGGCCGCACCCCTTGTCCAATTCGGACCAGAGGGGGGCTGCGCGCCTCCTTCCTTTCGCCCTCTCTCCTCTATTCCCGTATGTCCCAATAAGGCCCATATACTCCCCGGCGAATTCCCGTAACTCTCCGGTACTCCGAAAAATACCCGAATCACTCGGAACCTTTTCGAACTCCGAATATAGTCATCCAATATATCGGTCTTTATGTCTCGACCATTTCGAGACTCCTCGTCATGTCCCCGATCTCATCCGGGACTCCGAACTCCTTTGGTACATCAAAACTCATAAACTCATAATATAACTGTCATCAAAACCTTGAGCGTGCGGACCCTACGGGTTCGAGAACAATGTAGACATGACCTAGAACTATTCTTGGTCAATAACCAATAGCGGAACCTGGATCCTCATATTGGCTCCCACATATTCTACGAAGATCTTTATCGGTCAAACCGCATAACAACATACGTTGTTCCCTTTGTCATCGGTATGTTACTTGCCCGAGATTCGATCATCGGTATCCCAATACCTAGTTCAATCTCGTTACCGGCAAGTCTCTTTACTCGTTATGTAATGCATCATCCCGCAACTAACTATTAGTCACATTGCTTGCAAGGCTTATAGTGAAGTGCATTACCGAGAGGGCCCAGAGATACCTCTCCGACAATCGGAGTGACAAAACCTAATCTCGAAATACGCCAACCCAACATGTACCTTTGGAGACACCTGTAGTACTCCTTTATAATCACCCAGTTACGTTGTGACGTTTGGTAGCACCCAAAGTGTTCCTCCGGTAAACGGGAGTTGCATAATCTCATAGTTACAGGAACATGTATAAGTCATGAAGAAAGCAATAGCAACATACTAAACGACCAAGTGCTAGGCTAACGGAATGGGTCATGTCAATCACATCATTCTCCTAATGATGTGATCCCGTTAATCAAATGACAACTCTTTTGTCCATGGCTAGGAAACATAACCATCTTTGATAAACGAGCTAGTCAAGTAGAGGCATACTAGTGACACTATGTTTGTCTATGTATTCACACACGTATTATGTTTCCGGTTAATACAATTCTAGCATGAATAATAAACATTTATCATGATATAAGGAAATAAATAATAACTTATTATTGCCTCTAGGGCATATTTCCTTCATCTGCATCCCGACAAGCTACCTGATGTCCATACCCGGCAAGGTGGACGCTTGGCTGACATCCCCTGAATTCGGAAAACTCCAGCAGTTTGAGTTCTACCATTACCACGAAAGTTTCATACCACGAACATACCAAGAATTCGTGCCCACGCCCCCGTTGTCCATCTCGCGGTTTTCCTCCTCTCTCCACACCGCCACCTTCGCCCGGTGCCATCTACCAGACGATCTGGTACAAATGCTTCGACTCCCACTGCTAAAAAACTTTCGCTTGTGGTGGTTTATCTGTCGGAGGCCTCACTGCACAGCATCATCCACTCCAGTTGCCCTGCCTTGGAGCGCTTGCTGATTGTTTTGGGAATAGAAATCGGTATCAGTTGTCTCCAAATAAAGTTGCCTCACCTTAAAAGCATTGGAATTTGTTTTAAAGGACAGCAGCTCATCATCAAAAATGTCCCTTCACTTGAAAGGTTGCTCCTTCATAGTTGTTATACACCTTCAGAAATAACTGTCGTCTCTGTGCGCAAACTGGAGACCTTGGGTGTAATTCGTGACCCGTTTAATAATCACAAGGAGTTGGTGTTTGGCTCCTCACTTTTTCAGGTACCGTATATTTTCATCTACACACTTGTCATCTTATGCTGCATTTTCATTTGTGCGCATAAGTTTTATATCATTTTGGAGTACACTTTGGGCACTAATATTATGTTATATACTCAATGAAGAGTTCGTCCATTGATAGCCTATCAATGCTGCTGGATTCTGTCAAGATCATATATATCAGAATGTATAGTTTTGATCTGGACATAATTATTGGCTTGCTGCGATGCTTTTGATCTCTGGAGAATTTATACATAGAGGTGATGATTTCATGCACATTGAAAACCCGTATATATTGTACTAGAATTAACTGTTCAGCTGTCGTTCTTTCGACATATTCTTTTTCAAACCTTAACTGTTTTCAATCTTCATGTCTACTTAGGAAGAACCACATGGAGAAAAACATATAACGAATCGTTGGCGTAATAAGCACAAGGATTTTCTCAATTCTCATGACATTCGTTTGAGGACAATAACGATGGGACAATATGCATCCAACCAGGCAAACAGAAGCTTTGTCACATTCTTCCTGTTGAACGCGAGGTTACTATTGTCCATGAGGCTTAATTTTTACAGCAAGAGATTTCTCACGGACGAACATGTTGAACAGCAAAAAAAGAAGTTTCAGGTGGACAAATGGGCTTCTAAACGTGCTCGGCTTATATTTACAATAAGTTGTAGACATCCTGAAATAAATTTTTTTTGCACAGGATGTTGATTTTATGGATCAGACCGATCCACTTGTTTGTGACTGCAAAAAAGAGTGGTCGGGTTAGATGTTACTGTCATGTTCAATCTGGGTTTTGTCTAAAATTTGATGAACAATTAATCCTTGGGCTTTTTGTACCATTTGGATGCTTAACTTGCATGTTGTTGCCCTCGTACTCCCCTCGACCTGCCACTACACTGCCGCATCTTTCATGGCTGTTGTTCGTTCCCGTCCGAGGCCTTGCCATTGTTCTCCGCCTTGGTTAGCTCGCTGTGCTCGCCGCCGTATGGTGTTGTCAACATGGTCAACAACCAAGAGGAATCAGGAGATGACTGTACGTGGAGAGGCTGACAGTAGGGACCCATTAGGGTCATTGCATTTCGCAAGCAGGTGCCTCGTTATTACAAGCCAAAACAATACTTCCTCCTAATTGTTTGACAACTAGGTTCCACGCCATTGTCAATGTAGTCAATAAACGAGAAAATTACACAACGAGCGGATAACACCAGGGACCCAGCAGCTCGCCCAGTTGTTTTTCAGTTTCAGAGACGGAGCTCAACTACACGCTGTGTAGGGGCTGTGGCCCGTCTAGCCCACGCTTACGCTTTTATTAAGCACATGACGAGCCCAGTTGATATTTTTTTCTTTCTGAAATTGGCTAGCCCAGTTCTTTTTTTTTGGATAATACCAAAACCGAGGCCTACTTGCTTTTCTCAGCCCTGCTGGGCTGCAAATCTTTCAAGACAAGGAGGGATAAGAAATAGGCTTCCCCAGAAAATGGGCTATAAGTTGTAAGAAATGGGCTGTAAATTTTTAAACCAAAGCCAACCGGTAATTGCATTAAAATATCATTTTTTCAGGATTTCTCTACTCTCTACTCTTATAAAAACCAAAGCCAACTGGCAATTACATTAAAATATCATCTTTTCACCCACAAGATAAACTACTCATACAAATGCATCTTCATGTTCCGTGCAACGAACGGGCATCTTGCTAGTTAAGATTCTAAATTTCATTCTTTTTTTGCGGAGAATTGTTTTTTGAATTTTATTTTGATATAATTTTTTGAAAACTATTTTTAACGTGACTCGAAATTTCGTGATTAAAAGAGTTCGGACTCCACCGAAATATGCAAAATTTTGTTGAATTTTTTAGCAATGCCCAGAATATATGGTATGTAATGCTAATAAAAAGAATATGAGCTTCAAATATCCTTAAGAATTAGCAAATGGGCTGTAAATTATTGAAAATAATGGCTAATGGGCCGTATGCTGTTTTCCACAGATTTGGAGGCTGACTTCTGGGCCTACTAGGTTGACGATGACGCTGTCCTAAATTTTTTTGACGCATACGCAAGGCTTTGTCAACTTAGTCAACACACAGCAGTGACTGTTGGATGTCCATCCAACGGCCGTCGTGCTTCTTCAATCTCTGATCTTCCAGCTCCAGCCACCCAAACTAGCGCCGGCGGGACTGCCTGCTCCCTCCTCCCGTGGCTGGCTGTGCTGCCGCCAGGCCATCCCTCTAACCACCCACACATCCTGTTATTTTCCGGCGACGTCAGCCTCACCCCGTAGCCGACCAGTCAGCGCTCATTCTCCCCTCAGCGTGGGCATCCGCTGTGGTCGCTTCGCCGGCTTCGGGTGGTTCTCTTCCTGGGCCCCGCCCTCGTCCATCGCGTTTGTCCTCTCGGCGCGGCGAGGTCAACATGGTCAACAAACAACAACCATCAGAAGAGGCTGACAGTAGGGGCCCACACAGGAAAATGCCTCCTTATTATGTGCAAAATAATGATTCCTCCACCTAATAGCTGGGACCCACTAGAAGGGTCTTTGTATTTCGCGAAAAAAATGTTCCCCCCGCTGTCAGCTTGGACCCACCGGAAATGCCTCCTTATTACGCACAAAAAAATTAATACTTCCCCTGCTAGCTGGGACTCACCTTGGTGGGAGGCTGACTTGTGGGCCTACTAAGTTTACGAGGACGAAGGGCTTTGTCAACTTAGTCAATATAAATGACTCTAGCTCCAGTGACCGTACGATGTCCATCCAACGGCCATAGTGCTTCTTGAACCTTTGGTATTCGTGCTCCAGTCGCCCAAAGCAGCGCCGGTCGTGTCGCGTGCTCCTGCCTCCCGTGGCCGGCTGTGATGCCGCGGAGGCCTCACCGCCCCCTACTACTCCCACCACTGGCCAGGCCATCCCTCTACTCACCCACACCCCCTGTTATTCTGCGGCGACAGCAGCCTCACCCTCGTACTCATCTTCATGTGGGCATCCACTGCTGCGTCTTCCCCGGCTCCGCGTCGTCCCCTTCCTAGGCCTCACCGTCGTCCACCGCCGTGGTGCTCTCGGCGCGGCGTGGTCAATGTGGTCAACGACCGACTTCCATCGGAAGAGTACTGTGCGTGGAGAGGCTGACAGCTGGGTCCACGGCAGCTGCAAGGAAGTGCCTCCTTATTACGCGCAAAATAATTATTCCTCCACCTGACAGCGGGGACCCACCAGACGGGCCACCATATTTCACGAAAAAAACATGTCCCCTTGACTGCTGGGACCCACCAGCTACATCTTCGCACGCAAGCAAGTGCGTCCGGGCAAAAAAACGATTCGCCCCCCTGACTGCTGGGACCCACCAGCTATATCTTCGCACGCAAGGAAGTGCGTCCGGGCAAAAAAACAAAACGATTCGCCCCCCTGACTGCTGGGACCCACCAGCTACATCTTCGCAGGCAAGGAAGTGCCTGACAGTCGGGACCCACCTGGTCGAAGCGTACGTAGCATTGTCATTCTGGTCGCGAACGTGTACGTACATACTGGTCGTAGTAGAGGCGCGCACGTACACGTACGTACAATGGCGAGGGTGCAAGAAAGAAAATACGGCCACGTACGTACATACGGGCAGGGTCTCGAACGCCTACTCTCGCATACATACATGGCTGGGTCGGAACGGAGAAACAGCGTCGTCGTCGTGTTCATGGGGAGGCAACGGAATGCGTCGTGTTCATGGAGAGGCAACGGAATGCGTCGTGTTCATCGGGAGGCAACGGAACACGTGGGAGCCAACCGGCTTGGATGGAACATGCGATGGAAACGAGGCCTGGCGTACCGCAGAATGGAGGAAACGAACCTCCTACGGTCGAAACGGGGGTCCTGTTGATCGGGAGGGGTGTGGCGTATCGCAAAACGGAGGAAACGGACCTCCTACGGTCGAAACGGGGGTCCTGTTGATCAGGAGGGGTGTGGCGTACTGCAAAACAGAGGAAACAGACCTCCTACAGTCGAAACGGGGGTCCTGTTGATCGGGAGGGGTGTGGCATACCGCAAAACGGACGAAACGGACTTGTGTTGGACCGCTACGGTCGAAACGGGGGGGAGGGGTGTGGCGTACCGCAAAACGGGACTCCACGGGATACTGTTCATCTCCACCGTCGACCTCCTCCAGCCTCCACGGGCTACCGTCGACCTCCTCCAGCCTCCACGGGCTCCTGTTCATCCAGCCTCCACCGCGCGCTACTCCACCGGCTACTGTTCAACCACCCCTCCACGGGACACCCCTCCACTGTCTACTGTTCATCCAGCCCTCCACACCACGGGGTCCTGTTCAACCACCCCTCCACGGTCACCCCTCCACCGTCTACTGTTCATCCAGCCCTCCACACCACGGGTTCCTGTTCATCCAGAGGCAACGACACTGCTCATTGTTCATCCCAGAGGAAGCACCGATCGGCTTCAGTTAGCAGCAGTAGCAAAGGAATCGCTCCATCGGGTTCAGTTAACAGCCATCGATCGATCGCTCGGGTTCAGCAACGCGTAGCCTGCAGTGCAATTGCTCGGGTTCAGTTAGAGCCCAACGCCTCGGTCGGCTTCAGTTAGAGCCAACGCCTCACACACACGCGCGTACATACGAGAGAAACGCGCGTCGCTCCGCCCCCGACCTCCCACCGTAACCGGCAACTACCCGAAATTTTCCTCCCCCTCGCTTCTACCACGGTTTTTTCCGTTATGGACGGCCCAAAGAATGTCATGCAGCTGCGTCTCCGGCCCGCCCAGGACGAAAAGCCCATTTTCTGTCATGATTTTTTGTCATAGAAGTAGGAGCCCACCACATCTATGATGATACCGGGTTTTGTCACAATTATCGTCATAGAAGTGTCATATGTATGACAGGAAAAAAATTCGTTCGGCCCAAAATGTCACGGATGTGTCTTTTTTTTGTAGTGTAGAGGGATAAACTCAAGCAATATGATATAAATCCCATCTTTTTATCCTCGATGGCAACAATACAATACGTGCCTTGCTGCCCCTGCTATCACTGGGAAAGGACACCGCAAGATTGAACCCAAATCTAAGCACTTCTCCCATTGCAGGAAAGATCAATCTAGTAGGCCAAACCAAACTTATAATTCGAAGAGACTTGCAAAGATAATCAATCACACATAAAAGAATTCAGAGAAGATTCAATTATTTCTCATAGATAAACTTGATCATAAACCCACAATTCATCGGATCTCGACAAACACACCACAAAAAGAGTTACATCGAATAGATCTCCAAGAAGATCGAGGAGAGCTTTGTATTGAGATTCAAAGAGAGAGAAGACGCCATCTAGCTAATAACTATGGACCCGAAAGTCTGTGGTAAACTACTCACAACTCATCAGAGAGGCCTTGGAGATGATGTAAAGGCCCTCCATTGTCGATTCCCCCTCCGGCGGAGCACCATCGAAGGCTCCAAGAAGGGATATCGCGGATACAGAAGGTTGCGGCGGTGGGATTAGGTTTTCGTGGTGCTCCTAGATGTTCTCGGGGTACGTGGATATATATAGGAGGAAGAAGTAGGTCGGTGGAGCCACGAGGGTGGGGGCGCGCCCACCGCGCCCACCCCCATAGGGCGCACCGGGCACCCTCGTGGCCGCCTCGTCCGCTTCTTGACATACACTCCAAGTCTCCTGGTTTGCAATTGTTCCAAAAAGATCGCTCCTGAAGGTTTCATCCCGTTTGGACTTCGTTTGATATTCCTTTTCTTCGAAACACTGAAATAGGCAAAAAAACAGCAATTCTGGCTGGGCCTCCGGTTAGTAGGTTAGTCCCAAAAATGATATAAAAGTGTAAAGTAAAGCCCATAAACAACCAAAACAGGTAATATAATAGCATGGAACAATAAAAAATTATAGATACGTTGGAGACGTATCAAGCACCCCCAAGCTTAATTCCTGCTCGTCCTCGAGTAGGTAAATGATAAAAACAGAATTTTTGATGTGGAATGCTACCTAGCATAATTCTCAATGTAATTTTCTTTATTGTGGCATGAATGTTCAGATCCAAATGATTCAAAATAAAAGTTCATATTGACATAAAAACAATAATACTTCAAGCATACTAACAAAGCAATCATGTCTTCTCAAAATAACATGGCTAAAGAAAGTTATCCCTACAAAATCATATAGTCTGGCTATGCTCTATCTTCATCACACAAAGTATTTAATCATGCACAACCCCGATGACAAGCCAAGCAATTGTTTCATACTTTAGTATTCTCAAACTTTTTCAACTTTCACGCAATACATGAGCGTGAGCCATCGACATAACACTATATGTGGAATAGAATGGTGGTTGTGGACAAGACAAAAAAGGAGAAGATAGTCTCACATCAACTAGGTGTATCAATTGGCTATGGAGATGCCCATTAATAGATATCAATGTGAGTAGGGATTGACATGCAACGGATGCACTAGAGCTATAAATGTATGAAAGCTCAACAAAACAAACTAAGTGGGTGTGCATCTAACTTTCTTGCTCACGAAGACCTAGGGCGTTTTGAGGAAGCCCATCATTGGAATATACAAGCCAAGTTCTATACTGAAAAATTCCCACTAGTATATGAAAGTGACAACATAGGAGACTCTCTATCATGAAGATCATGGTGCTACTTTGAAGCACAAGTGTGGTAAAAGGATAGTAGCATTGTCCCTTCTCTCTTTTTTTCTCATTTTTTGTTTCTTTTTTGTTTCTTTTTTTATTCTTTTTTTCTTTTTCTTATTTTCTTTTTTTATTTGGCCTTTCTTTTTTTTCTATTTGGCCTTTCTCCCTTTTTTTATAAAGTTTGAAGTCTCATCCCAACTTGTGGGGGAATCATAGTCTCCATGATCCTTTCCTTACTTGGGACAATGCTCTAATAATGAAGATCATCACACTTTTATTTACTTACAACTCAAGATTACAACTCGATACTTAGAACAAGATATGACTCTATATGAATGCCTCTGGCGGTGTACTGGGATATGCAATGAATCAAGAGTGACATGTATGGAAGAATTATGAAGGTGGCTTTGCCAGAAATACGATGTCAACTACATGATCATGCAAAGAGCAATACGATAATGATGATGCGTGTCATAATAAACGGAACGATGGAAAGTTGCATGGCAATATATCTCGGAATGGCTATGGAAATGCCATAATAGATAGGTATGGTGGATGTTTTGAGGAAGGTATATGGTGGGTGTATGGTATCGGCAAAAGTTGCGCGGCACAAGAGAGGCTAGCAAAGTGGAAGGGTGACAGTGCGTATAATTCATGGACTCAACATTAGTCATAAAGAACTCATATACTTATTGCAAAAATCTACAAGTCATTGAAAGCAAAGTACTACGCACATGCTCCTAGGGGAATTGATTGGTAGGAAAAGACCATCGCTCGTCCCCCGACCGCCACTCATAAAGAAGACAATCAATAAATAAATTTTGCTCCAACTTCATCACAAAGCGGTTCACCATATGTGCATGCTACGGGAGCCACAAACTTCAACACAAGTATTCCTCAAATTCATAATTACTCCACTAGCATGACTCTAATATCACCATCCTCATATCTCAAAACAATTATCAAGCATCAAATTGATCATAGCATCCAATTCACTTTCCATGATAGTTTTTATTATACCCAACTTGGATGCCCATCATTCTAGGACCAATTTTATAACCATAGCAAATACCATGTTGTTCTAAAAGACTCTCAAAATAATACAAGTGAAGCATGAGAGATCAACAATTTCTACAAAATTAAACCACCGCCGTGCTCTAAAAGATATAAGTGAAGCACTAGAGCAAAAAATTTCTAGCTCAAAAGATATAAGTGAAGCACATATAGTATTCTAATAAATTGCAAATCAAGTGTGTCTCTACCAAAAGGTGTGTACAGCAAGGATGATTGTGGTAGTCTAAAAAGCAAAGACTCATATCATACAATACGCTCCAAGCAAAACACATATCATGTGGCGAATAAAAATATAGCTCCAAGTAAAGTTACCGATAAACAAAGACGAAAGAGGGGATGCCTTCCGGGGCATCCCCAAGATTAAGATTTTGGTTGTCCTTGAATATATTGGGGTACCATGTGCATCCCCAAGATTAGGCTCTTGCCACTCCTTATTCCATAGTCCATCAAATCTTTACCCAAAACTTGAAAACTTCACAACACAAAACTCAATAGGAAATCTCATAAGCTCCGTTAGTGCAAGAAAGAAAAACCACCACATAAGGTACTGTAATGAAATCATTATTTATTTATATTGGTGTTAAACCTACATTATTCCAACTTATCTATGGTTCATACCCCCGATACTAGCCATAGATGCATCAAAATAAGCAAACAACACACGAAAAACAGAATCTGTCAAAAACAGAACAGTCTGTAGAAATTTGTAACTTTAGAATACTTATGGAACTATAAAACTACTAACAAAATAGCAAGTCCTAGAAAATTTGTCTATTGATCTACTTAAAAAAGAATCAACGCAAAAGCACGTTTATGTGATTTATTAAAATTATTCTCGTGCGCGCAAAAGTTTCTGTTTTTCAGCAGAATCAAATTAACTATCACCGTAGGTTATCCTATAGGTTCTACTTGGCACAAACACTAACTAAACATAAAACCATATCTAAATAGAAGCTATATGAATTATTTATTACTAAGCATAAGCAAAAATCAAGGAACAAAAATAAAATTGGGTTGCCTCCTAACAACCGCTATCGTTTAACCACCCTAGCTAGGCATAAAAGCGAGAATAGATCTAAGTATTGCCATCTTTGGCATTCAATTCATAAGTAGCTCGCATGATAGATTCATAAGGTAATTTGAATTTCTTTCTTGGAAAGTGTTCCATGCCTTTCCTTAATGGAAATTGGAATCTTATATTCCCTTCCTTCATATCAATAATTGCACCAATCGTTCTAAGGAAAGGTCTACCAAGAATAATAGGACATGAAAGATTGCAATCTATATCAAGAACGATAAAATCTACGGGCACATAATTCCTATTTGCAACAATAAGAACATCATTGATCCTCCCCATAGGTTTCTTAATGGTAGAATCCGCAAGGTGCAAGTTTAAAGAGCAATCATCAAAATCATGGAAACCTAGCACATCACATAAAGTTTTTGGAATCGCGTAAACACTAGCACCCAAATCACACAAAGCATAGCATTCATGATCTTTAATTTTAATTTTTATAGTAGGTTCCCACTCATCATAAAGTTTTCTAGGTATAGAAACTTTCAATTCAAGTTTTTCCTCATAAGATTGCGTCAAAGCATTAACAATATGTTTGGTAAAAGCTTTATTTTGACTATAAGCATGTGGAGAATTCAACACGGATTGCACCAAGGAAATACAATCTATTAAAGAACAATTATCATAATTAAATTCCTTGAAATCCATAATAGTGGGTTCATTGCTATGTAAAGTTTTGACCTCCCCAATCCCACTTTTACAAAATTTAGCATCAAGATCTAAAAACTCAGAATCATTGGGACGCCTTTTAACTAAAGTTGACTCATCTACAGTCCCATAATTATCAAGGTTCATATTGCAAAACAAAGATTTAATAGGGGACAGATCAATAACTTTTAGATCTTCATCATTGTTTTCATGGAAACTAGAAGAACACGCTTTTACAAAGCTATCTTTCTTAGCACGCATCCTAGCGGTTTTTTCTTTGCACTCATCAATGGAAATTCTCATGGCTTTGAGAGACTCATTGATATCATGCTTAGGTGGAATAGATCTAAGTTTCAAAGAATCAACATCAAGAGAAAGTCCATCAACGTTCCTAGCCAATTCATCAACTTTAAGCAATTTTTCTTCAAGCAAAGCATTGGAATTCTTTTGAGAGACCATAAATTCTTTAACACTATTCTCAAAATCAGAGGGAATCTTATTAAAATTTCCATAAGGGTTGTTGTAGGAATTACCATAATTATTAGAGGAGTTACTAGGAAACGGCCTAGGATTAAAGTTTCCTCTATACGCGTTGTTACCAAAATTATTCCTACCAACAAAATTCACATCCATAGATTCATTATTATTCTCAGTCAAAGTAGACAAAGGCATATCATTGGGATCAATAGGAGCACTCTTAGTAGCAAACAATTTCATAAGTTCATCCATCTTTCCACTCAAAACATTAAGCTCTTCTATAGCATGCACTTTTTTACTAGTAGATCTTTCGGTGTGCCATTGAGAAATTAACCATAATGCTATCAAGGAGTTTAGTAGCTTCTCCTAAAGTTATTTCCATAAAAGTGCCTCCCGCGGCCGAATCTAAAAGATTTCTAGAAGCAAAATTCAATCCGGCATAAAAAATTTGTATGATCATCCATAAATTCAAACCATGAGTAGGGCAATTATGAATCATTAATTTCATTCTTTCTCAAGATTGGGCAACATGCTCATGATCAAGTTGTTTAAAATTCATAATATCGTTTCTAAGAGAGATGATCTTAGCGGGAGGAAAATACTTAGAGATAAAAGCATCTTTGCACTTATTCCATGAATCAATACTATTTTTAGGCAAAGACGAAAACCAAGTTTTAGCACGATCTCTAAGTGAAAACGGAAATAACTTCAATTTAACAATATCATTATCCGTATCTTTCTTATTTTGCATATCACACAAATCAACAAAGTTGTTTAGATGAGTAGAGGCATCTTCACTAGGAAGGCCGGAGAATTGATCTTTCATAACAAGATCCAACAAAGCAGCATTGATTTCACAAGATTCGGCATCATTAAGAGGAGCAATCGGAGTGCTAAGGAAATCATTATTGTTGGTATTGGAAAAGTCACACAATTTGGTATTATCTTGCGCCATCGCGACAAGCAATCCAATACACAAGCACACAAGAAGGCAAGTGAAAGAAAGAAGAGAGCGAGAAAGAGAGGGCGAATAAAATGGCAAGGATGAAGTGGGAGAGAGGAAAACGAGAGGCAAATGGCAAATAATGTAATGCGAGGGAGATGAGTTTGTGATGGGTACTTGGTCTGTCTTGACTTGAGCGAAGACCTCCCCGGCAATGGCGCCAGAAATCCTTCTTGCTACCTCTTGAGCATTGCGTTGGTTTTCCCTTCAAGAGGAAAGGGTGATGTCGCAAAGTAGCTTAAGTATTTCCCTCAGTTTTTGAGAACCAAGGTATCAATCCAGTAGGAGGCTCCTCAAAAGTCCCTTGTACCTACACAAACAAACAAGAACCTCGCAACCAACGCGATAAAGGGGTTGTCAATCCCTTCACAGAAACTTGCGAAAGTGAGATCTAATAAAGATAATAAGATAAGATAAATATTTTTGGTATTTTTATGATATAGATTGGAAAGTAAAAGATGCAAATAAAAGTAGATCGGAAACTTATATGATAAAAGATAGACCCGGGGGCCATAGGTCTCACTAGTGGCTTCTCTCAAGATAGCATAAGTATTACGGTGGGTGAACAAATTACTGTCGAGCAATTGATAGAAAAGTGCATAGTTATGAGATTATCTAGGCATGATCATGTATATAGGCATCACGTCTGCAACAAGTAGATCGAAACAATTCTTCATCTACTACTATTACTCCACACATCAACCGACTCCTGCCTGCATCTAGAGTATTAAGTTCATAAGAACAAAGTAACGCATTAAGAAAGATGACATGATGTAGAGGGATAAACTCAAGCAATATGATATAAACCCCATCTTTTTATCCTCGATGGCACCAATACAATACGTGCCTTGCTGCCCCTGCTGTCACTGGGAAAGGACACCACAAGATTGAACCCAAAGCTAAGCACTTCTCCCATTGCAAGAAATATCAATCTAGTAGGCCAAACCAAACTGATAATTCGAAGAGACTTGCAAAGATAACCAATCACACATAAAAGAATTCAAAGAAGATTCAATTATTTCTCATATATAAACTTGATCATAAACCCACAATTCATCGGATCTCGACAAACACACCGCAAAAAGAGTTACATCGAATAGATCTCCAAGAAGATCGAGGAGAACTTTGTATTGAGATTCAAAGAGAGAGAAGAAGCCATCTAGCTAATAACTATAGACCCGAAGGTCTGTGGTAAACTACTCACAACTCATCGGAGAGGCCTTGGAGTTGATGTAGAGGCCCTCCATGGTCGATTCCCCTTCCGTCGGAGCACCGGCGAAGGCTCCAAGATGGGATCTCGCAGATACAGAAGGTTACGGCGGTGGAATTAGGTTTTCATGGTGCTCCTGGATGTTCTCGGGGTACCTAGATATATATAGGAGGAAGAAGTAGGTCGGTGGAGCCACGAGGATGCGGGGCGCGCCGGGCACCCTCGTGGCCGCCTCGTTCGCTTCTTGACGTCCACTCCAAGTCTCCTGGTTTGCAATTGTTCCAAAAAGATCACTCCCGAAAGGTTTCATCCTGTTTGCACTCCATTTGATATTCCTTTTCTTCGAAACACTGAAATAGGCAAAAAAAACAGCAATTCGGGCTGGGCCTCCGGTTAGTAGGTTAGTCCCAAAAATGATATAAAAGTGTAAAGTAAAGTCCATAAACATCCAAAACAAGTAATATAATAGCATGGAACAATAAAAAATTATAGATACGTTGGAGACGTATCATGACTAAGTCAGGAGACACAAGAACATTAGACATATTGACGGGAGTAGAAGTAGAGGGAAATGACATATGACCGACATGTGTAATGGGTAGGGAGGAACCGTTACCAACGGTGATGCGAGTGGGAGTATGTACACGAGTGGCAGGCGTGAGGTTACCGGGATGAGCAGTCATGTGAACGGTGGCGCCCGAGTCCATGTACCAGTCACCGCCGCCACCATAGGAGCTCGGGGACGGGGCGGAGTGCAGAGCAGCGAGAAGGGCCGGGTCCCACGACAACGGCACCTGAGGAGGGTGGGGGCGGCACCGATGGCCGGCGCGGCAGCGGCGCTGTAGGCGGGTGCGGGCGGGGGCGCGACACCGTAGCCGCTGTAGGGAGCGGCATTCTACACGGCGAAGAGGGCCTGGTGGCTCGCCGGGCGAGGGCCAAGGATTCCCAGAGTGGGAGCCCGAGGGACCGACATCGAGTACGCGTGGACGACGCCGGTCCACGGGTTGGTGTCGTACATCCACGGAGGATTCGCTTGCTACTGCTGTTGACGAGCCCCCACCCCCACCGGCGCTTGTTGTTGCTTGCGCCCGCCCCCGCGGCGGTTGCCGCGGCGCCCGCCACCAGGCTGCTGGGGGCAGCGGGAGGGGCGGGCGATAGGGGGAAGTACCTCGGAGGTGCGGGGGGCGGCGGCTGCTGGCGCGGCGCGGGTGGGGCAGCCAGTGGTGGGGCGCCACAGGAGGTGCCGGCGGCAAGGGCGTGATGCTGCACACGCTTCTTGACCCTCTTCATCCGGCGCTCCTCCAGCCGCAAATACGCCACGAACTTGGGGAAGGAGGGCTCCGGCATCAAGGTGAGGTTGGAGGTGGCGTTGCCGAAGTCCTCGTTGAGGCCGGCGGTGAGCGTGTTGAGGAGGAGGTCGTCATCAACCTTGGCGCCAATGTCGCGGAGCTCATCCGCCAACGTCTTCAGGCGGCGGCAGTAGTCATCAATGGACTGTTCATCCTGGTGACATTCAAAAAATTCCTGCTGCAAAAAAAACGCGGCGCTGAAGCTTGTTGTCGGTGAAGAAGCCGTTCAGCTTAACCCACATGGCCCGGGCATCGCCGGCGGCGCTCACGACTGTGTGGAAAAAGTCCTTGGAGATGGTGGTGAAGAACCACCGGATGATCGTGCGTCGATCGCGGTCCACTCGGGGTCGTGCACCATGGCGCGGGAGTCAATGGTGCCATCCACATGATCCACGAGGTTGTTCTCGCGGAAGAACAGCGAGAAGTACGTCTTCCACGCGAAGTACGTGGAGTTGGAGGCGTCGAGGACGACTGGGACGCGTGCGTGGACGTTGATGTCGCGGATTTCAGCAGGGTCAACGGCGAAGGGGTTGGAGTAGGTGGAGGCGTTGGACGACATGGCGGCGAGGGTTTAGGGAAGGACGCGGCGCGGCTGTGGTAGGGCGGCGCGGCGGGAGGGCGGCGCGGCGGATAGGAGAGGACGCGCAGGGAGGCGCGCGTGGAGAGAGGTGGCGGCGGCGGCGGTAGCCCGAGGCGGCGGCGGCTAGGGTTGGCGGAAGCGGGAGGATCGACTTGCGATAGATATCAAGTAGAGAATGATTTGGTGCATCGATAATTGATTGATCGTGCACTAGACACATATATATAGATACAAGGGGTGCGATCGGTATCTTGTCTCCTAAGATACACGTAGATACAGAGGGAGACAGACACTACAGGTACTGCAAACGAAACCGAGACCTACGTACATGTACACATTGTTCAACAATTTATATATAAATAGCTAGCCCCCACTAAGTTATTTCTCTCAACATGCAAGTATGACGCAAACCAACCTGTGTTGGATGGTTAGAGGGGTTGTGGTATCCCCAGCCCACCGGGGTTCAAATCCTGGTGCGCGCATTTATTCCTGGATTTATTTCAGAATTTTCGGCGATGCGCATTCAGTGGGAGGAGACGTTCCCGTCGACGACGAGGTGCCTACAGTGACTTCGTAAATTTCAATGATATGCCGACTCAGTCTTTCAAAGATGCTCATAGGGATAGTGTGTGCGCGTGTGCGTTCATAGCGGTGAGTATATGCGCGTGTATATGAGTGCTTGTGTCTGTATTGATATTCAAAAATAAGCATGCAAGCATGACACCTCTTCATGCATCATGCATGGCAAAAGGCCCACCTCAATGCATGCAACCATGCATAAGAAAAAGCCCACCTCAACATGCAAACATGAAAAATTATATTCCATTATACTATTTATTACATTAAAAAAAATATTGCTATACAATAATCAGACACAATGAATCATATGCATTTGCAATTTTAGCTCCCATACTCTTACTTCTAATATTCATGCTCCATACAACTGGACCTTATTGGAATATATTGCAGAACATTCCCGCAACAATGCGCGGGGTATCATCTACTAAAATCAAAAAGGATCACACGCTGTATTCGGAAAGAGCAAGCATGATCGATTATCTTTCTCCTTTTCAGCGACGAGCACTATTCTATCCAGCTGGGGTTCGTCCAAGTTGGCAGGACACCAAATCTTTACTTGCTTTCCAGACCTACTGGCCGTCCAACAAAGCAGGCAGGAAGCAATAATCAAAGCGCCGGCGACAGCTCATGTCACTACATGAGCGAGCAGCCAGATGGGTTTCCACATCACAACTGATGTGAAAACCGCGTCTTTATCAAAGAAAGGAGATGTACTAATTGAGTAGGTACGCCCAAATGCCTTGAAACGCACTCCGCTAGCCCTATTGTTTCCTTGTATTTTTGCATGGCGACGGTAGGTATTGCGTTTTGCATTCTGAATGAATATCGCGACGCTGGAAAGGTTCTTGGAAAAGAAGAAGCCGGCGGCTGCCTGAGAACTGAAAGTATGGGTACAGGCTGGTCCGACACGACGACGCAGGACGGGAAAGGACCGGCTGGTGAGAGACCGGAGACACGAAAACAGGTGGGCTCGTGGTGGGCTTTAATGCGTAAAATACAGCCCAGAGATCGGAGGATCTCTCTGTAGCAGTTTAGTGTAATACTAGTTGTTTACGTAGGGTTGCCTCAAAAAAAAAGTTGTTTACGTAGGGACGAAGATACTAATTAAAGTGGAGACGTGATGCAGGAGCGAATCAGTGGGAGGAGAAGGCGGGCTTAGGAATGATCATTAGCATCGACGTCGATTGTATTGTACCAACAAGGCATGGCAACAACCCTTGCAGCTGTGGATCGATCGTTTTGAAGCCGCGTCCGCAGCTTGACGGCGAATATATCCCTAGGATTCGATAGTCCAGTTTGTACCGTGCTCCCACCTACTTGGGCCTGCCCCAAACGTGCCAATTCAACGCTGCACTGTCCCTGTCCACGCGGATCCTTCCGCCTTCGGGCACAACGGCCGCGCGATGCCGATGCGTCGGAGGAGGCGGACGGCCGGAGGAGGGACGGCACGGCCTGCGTGTGCGCCATGAAAACCACCGATGGACGGCTTCCGTTCCGTTGGCAGACCAAGGCCTAGGCCAAGGCGCGCGTCATTTCATTCAATTTTCCCGTGGGTGTGTCAACACCCACGCACACGTACATGCGCACGCACGCAGCCCCACTAAGCTCCCGGATAGCCTAATTATTTATCTCCTTCATTTTTCCAACTCCCCGCTGGCCAACCTTTCCTCCAGGCTCCTGTCAAAAAAATAAAATTTAAAAAGCTTTTCCTCCAGGCCAGGCTAACGGCAGCAGAGCCACTTAACCCCCTTCTATATATTGCTGCGCGTCAAGCCGCGGTTGGGTATCGCTAGTGACAGACAGTGAAGCAGCTGCGGAAGTTTCTCACCGCAACAAGCACCTGTGTGCGTGCGTGCGTGCGTGATGGCTGGGGAGGAAGCGAAGAAGGCGGTGCCGGCTGCTGCGGCGCCGGAGGCAGTCGCAGAGAAGGACGTGCCAGTGGTCATCCCGCCTCCCCCAGGGGCCAAGCCACCGGCTGACGACTCCAAGGCCCTCGTCGTCGTCGACAGCAGTGAGTAAACCTCTCCTCTCAGTTGCCAGTAAATTTCCAAACCGGTCGATCTCCAGTGCCGCCTTTTACTGTAAAGAGAAGATCTGAGACATGCTAACCATTCTCAACTGTGAAGAGCTTTCATATGCGCATGACCAACTGGTTCATATCTGCATCAACTATTGCCTGCTCTGTTCGCCATGTTTTCTGCCATACAAGGTTCAGTCAAGTCACTGCACCTGAGTTCTGATACCTTCCTCCGGTTTCTTGTACAGAAGCTGCCGAGAAACCTCACCCTGAGAAGAACATCCACAGGGGCTCACATGAAAGAGGTGATTGAATGATGATTCAACTCTGTTCCTTCTTCTCGTCTCTGTTGAGTACAGCCGGCTAAGCTAACAACATACTGTAATATATAACCTGCTTTCAGACGTCGCTCTTGCAAAGGTGGAGACGGAGAAGATGAGCTCTTTGATCAAAGCATGGGTGGAGAACGAGAAGGCCAAGGCTGAGAACAAGTAAGTTGTCAACAATAGATCCATTATCACCCGTTCATTCTGCACTGGGATTGTCAGTGAGCTGGAAGAATCCTTTTTTAGTACTACCCCTCCCTATTCAGTGTCAGCCCTGGAAATTCCTGTTACCAAACTTAGGACTGGAAAGTTGTCACACCACAAGCTGTGCTATTTTGTAGTAAGAGTCACACTGGCAGTGAGAATCACAAAACCTCAAAGGCTCAACTCAAAACTTTAACATCTTAGTCCAGCCGTTCAGGTCTCACACATCATGGGCATCTAGTGACAGTTCCAAAACCTCGAGACTTTGCAGTGCCATAAATCTAGGTTACCCCAAAACTTTTTTTTTTATGATCTTCAGAACCTCTCTTCTTGAGGCCACAAGGGTATGGTATGTCTAACTCACTACATCTATATGTGTTTACTGTCAGTTACAACATCCTATATCTATTCAGGAAATAAGTTGCAAATCATAACTCCAAATAAATTGAAAGCCGCAACTTTAATCCGTTGCTGTATATGTCACAACAGGGCTGCTAAGAAGCTATCGTCTATTCTTTCGTGGGAGAACACAAAGAAGGCAACCATAGATGCTCAACTGAAAAGGAAGGAAGTAAGTCCTCCATTTCAATTTCATGTTTCTCAAGTTGCATTTTGAGTACATTTTATTCTTTCCAGGTAA
Organism: Triticum timopheevii; assembly: GCA_963921465.1. Lineage (NCBI taxonomy): Eukaryota > Viridiplantae > Streptophyta > Magnoliopsida > Poales > Poaceae > Triticum > Triticum timopheevii. Next base: position 407,894,385 of record OY997272.1, on the reverse strand, counting down.
TTACCTTGTCTTGGCCATCAATATAATTAATTCATCCTGCATGTCTTTATTCCTTTTCTTTATTGCTGGCGACCTGCATTTTTTCTGAACCATGAGTGCCCGGCATATTTTATCTGAACTTTTTACAAAAGAAACAAGGAGTTCTTTTTTTTCTTTCTAGAATCTGTTGACTCTTAGCGCCAGATCCAGCCAATACAACCATAAGAGTCCACTCCTGGCATCTGCATTACTAGAATCCCACATACACGACACTTGCAAGAACAATAAAGTCTTGCCATAACATGAAGGCGTGAAACGACTTAGTTTGAACAAGGAAGAACAACCTAAGGTCCTAGAAGAACGATTCAAAGACTAAACCATCATCCATGCTGGGTAAACATCTCCTTGCCCACCCGCTCCACCATGGTACACAATATGAAGAATGTATGGAGAGTAATTTTTTTTCTAATATAAAGAAGGATCCGTTTATGTTTTCAGTGACCTTTGCTAGCTGACAAGTTATTGCTTACTCGATATATTCTCGTAAAAGCATTTTATGTGCATGCGCTGATTGGCAAATGCTCTTGATTTTTTACGAGCGTTCAGGAAGAGTTGGAAAAGAAGAAGGCCGAATATGCTGAGAAGATGAAGAACAAAAAGGCGATCGCCCACAGAGAAGCTGAAGAGAAGAGAGCAATGGTAGTGGCCCGGCGTGGTGAAGAAGTTCTCAAGGCCGACGAGATGGCAGCAAAGTACCGTGCAACCGGGCTGGCTCCCAAGAAACTTCTCGGATGTTTCGGGGCATAAGAAGCACCTCAGTATTGGAGGTGATTTGCTCTGTGTAGCTGCTTTCCTTCTTCATGTTCTGAAAATGTGTCTTGTTTTCTGCGAGTTAAGTTTGCTACTCTTCATGTTATCTTTTTTTTGCTGGGAGCTATTCTTCATGTTGCATAGCATGTAATTGCAAAGACAGATTTTTGGTGGTACATATATAGCATCCACTGTTCGCGTTGTCTAAGATCAAACAATTACTTTTCTTTTGTAATGTCTGTTGGGTCTGATGTAGCGACTTCATGGCTTTCTGCATGAGATGTTCAGAGTATCATCTCTTCTTGACTCATGGATTTTATCTATAAGATGCTACTCTTTCCATGACAATGCTTGTTTCTTCTTCCAGTGTGCAGTCTTGGTAATGACGGCATATGTAGGCAACAGGAATAAAGGATATACCAAAGACAGCAAGGAGACTTACCGAATTTGAACCTAACAAGTTCGCCACCGAATTTTCAGTCCAAAATTTGGTCTCAGAGCTCTTATTTTATTTCTATGGCAGTTTTCACCATGGTTGATACAGATATGAATGTCATTCCACAGGCACATGTTAGAGGATGCATTTTGATGTTCACTAAGCTCCTTTGCATTTCATCCGATAAATGGGAATATTACATCCCTAGCCTCTACAATTCCGCAAGTGCACAAAGTCCCTTTGCATAAACAAGATTCTGACAAAAAGGAAAGCACAAACATACATGAGCAGGGAACTGCAAGCACTACAGTTGGCTAACATCCAGAAGCCAAAATTGGATCCTCACTACCATTGCTTAAATCGGCTGGCCTTTGGGAACAACCTGATCCTTGATCCACATGTAGATAGGCACTAGCACATAGTACGACGCGCATATCGTCCCGATGGCGAAGCGGAAGAGGAAGGCGAGAAGATTCACCGGTTCCTCAACATCCTCAGCCTTGGGACCGAGCTGCAGCAACAACATACCAATGGATAAGAGACGGCAACGCACTTGGAACATTGAGATGGAGAAAATAAGTCTGGCAGCTACAGATGCATGGAATGTACCTGCAAAGGGGAGTCGCCAGAAGCTCTCTTCACGCCTGTCACGGAGCATCCCATGATCAAGCCATGCCGACGAACACCACGGTACCACTTGGGCCCGATCCTTTTGAGCTTGACATCCTCGAACCCTGCCTTGGTGAACCACTCTATGTACTCTTCTTCCGTGGGGAAGAGCATCCACATGTCGGCGAAGAAGCGAGATAGCCAGAATGTTGGGTGAACTGGACCAATCAAACAGGCAAGCCCACCAGGCTTCACGACCCTGTAAGCTTCCTTGATTCCACGCTGCGGGTCAGGCCAATACTCAATGCTGGAGAATAACACCATCTATGAGCATGGCTGATGAAACGGAGGCATAAGAGATATGAACTCGACTCACATTTATAAAAATCTAATCCAGGTCACAAATATAGACTCCTGGAGGATGGAATCACGAGAGATTGGCTGGCGACCCTGCGGGCGACTCCGCGCGCACCTCCGCCGCTCCTTCGCCGGCGATCTCCCGCCTCGCCACCCCCCCCCCCCCCCCCCCCCCGCGGCCCTGCTGCCCTGCTGCAGGGTGCCCTGCCGGCCTCCCCCGCCGCCGCAGCGGCGCCGGGCTGTTTCTCCTGAGCCGACTACGCTGAGGATCCCCCGTTCCCCCCTCCCGTCGCTTCTCCGGTCACGGCGCTCCCTTGCCCCGGCCGCCGGTCTCCCCCTCCCTGCCGGCCAGGGAGCGCGGCCCCCCACGTGCGGGGCTCGGCACCCGGCCGGCGGGCGTCCCCCTCCCCCCCTCGGCTCCTCTGAGCCCTCCCCGGTCTGCCCCCCCCCCCCCCCCCCCAGCTTGGACCTTGGCTGGCCGGGCCTCCCGTCGCCGGCGCGGACGCACCTGGGGCGTGGCTGGACGCTCCGATAGGGGCGCCGCCCGCTCCTCCTGGCGCCGCCCGGTGGTGCCGGCTCGGCCGCCGGGTCCCCCGCCCCCTTCTCCCTCGCCGATTTCTTCCTCCCCCTCGGCTCTCCCGCGCCTGGCGCCCCGCGCCGCCCCCTACCGGCCATTTATCGCTCACTTCGGGACCTCCGATCTCCGCGTGCGGGCGGTACGGGGCGCGATGGCTCTCCCTCCTCCCCTGCTCGTCCCCGCGCCGGCGGCGGCGCCCATGGCCGGGGGCGGTAGGGTTCCAGCTCCCCGCCCCGTCCTCACTCGGCGAGTGGGCCGACCGGCTCGGGTGGCTGGGCTATTGGGCCCTGGCCCGGGCCGGCCTTTGGACCCCCCAAGCCCGCTGCTGGGCCTCCCTCGGCCAGCTGCGGACCGGTCCGCCCAGCTTCCCCACTCCCCCTCCCGGCTGGGCCGGCCTGCCTCCGACCCTAGGCCCAGGGCGGGGGCCGCGCCTTCGATCTGGCCCCCCTGTGGATTTCCCCTTCCTCCCCCGATCCGCGCCGCCACTCCCACCCTACTCCCCACGCCTCCCAACCCCCGGCTCTCTCCGGTGCCGCTCGCCGCCCCCGGTTCCCCTCCGGCCGGCGCCCCGGAGCCCATCCCTCAGTCTCCCTCCCCTGCTTCTCCCTCCCCCCCAGCCCCGTCCCATCCCCCCTCGCCGCCGCGCTCCATGCCGCGGGAATGGGACGATCCCGCGCCCTGGGACAAGCGTAAGGCCGGCGAGCTCCACCGGGAGCCCGCTCGCCCCTCCCCCGACGGTCTTCGGCGCGAGGAGGAGCTCCGGAGGGAGCTCCGCGAGCTCCGTGAGCGCCGCCGTTCCCCTCCCCGCCGCGAGGGCCGTGGCCGGTCCCGCTCCCCTCGGGCATCCCCGGGCGAACGGCGTGGTCGCCGGCGTTCCCCGTCGCCACCCTCCCGCCGGGTCCGTTCGCCCTCCCCATCCCGCACCGCACGGCTGAGCCCGCCCCGCCCCCGGGATGGGATCCTCCCCACCCCGGTGGAACCCCGTCGCTACGTGCCTCCCCATGCCGCGGCCTCCGGGGGTGCGGCCCCGGCACCGGCTCCCGGTGGTGGCCCCGTCCGCGGTCGGGCCGGTCCGGCCACAAAGAAGAAGCGGCGTGGCGTGCGCGTCGCGCCGACCGTGCCTCCGCCGGCGGGCCATGGCTCCACTCCCGCGCCGGGCCCCGTCTCCGGCCTCCCTCGCCCCCCTTGCTTCAACTGTGGGGTGAGGGGTCACTCTCAGGTCACCTGCGCCAACCCCCAGTGCTGCTACCTCTGCAAGGACCCCGGCCACCCTGCCATCCTGTGTCCGGATAGACCGGTGGTTTCTGAGCTCATGATGTATGGGCACGGGATTGAGGGGTTGGGCTTCTTCCACCTCGAGGTCCCGGATGCTCCTCCACCGTCTCCCTCCCTCCAGGCGATTGTCACTGTCGTTGATGGCGTGGCATCCCCGGAGATGATCGAGGCGGAGCTCAACCACCTCTACCGACACCAGTGGGACTGGGTGGTCACTCCGACCGCTGGCCACATCTTCTCTGTCGTCTTCCCCGACGCTGTCAGCTACGGCTACGCGACGCGTAGTGGCCGGATCACCCTCGCCCTCAACCAGCTGGTGGTCGAGATCTCCGAGCCCGTTCTCGACGCTCAGGTTGTGGCCGTCCTCGACACCGCCTGGATCCTCATCTCCGGCCTGCCTGATATTGCGCGGTCTGAGCTCGTCATCCGCCAGATGTCCCGTCTCCTGGGCAAGGTGGTGGCCGTGGACGAGCTCTCACTCCGCAAGGAGGAGGAGGTCCGGGTCAAGGTCAAGTGCCTCGACTCCTCCAAGCTTCGCGCCTCAGTCCGTGTCTTCTTCAACGACCAGGGCTTTGACCTCAGGTTCGCCCCCGAGCCCCCCAACCACATTGGGCGCCCCCGTTCCTTCGACGCTGGCCTCCCCGGTGGCAACCCGGGGGCTGGTGGGGACTACCACGGGCGGCACCGCTCCCGTCGCTCGGATGAGGAGGGGGCTTCTGAGGACTCCTGCTCCCCTTCCCCCTCGCACCCCCCCTCCCCCCCGCCGACCGGGGGGGCCAGGGCCGCAAGGCCGCTCTCCTTCCTCTGCTGGCTGACTCTGCCCTCGCGCCGGTTTCCTCCTCCGAGGGGAGTGACATCTCCAGTGTGGGCATGGTGGTCTGCCCGGCCTCCTCCCCACGCTCTCCCATGTCGTCCCCTGCCTCTGGGACGACCTCGGCGGACATGCTCCTCGTCGCCTCCTACACCCACGTGGAGACGGCGGCGCCTGAGGAGGGGGTGGCCTCGCCGATGGCTGTCCCCCTCTCCCCGACCGCCTGCGCTCCTCCTGACTCGTCCCCCCCTCGGAGGGTGGATGCCCCGGTCGCTCCCCCTCTCCCGCTGGACGACCCGGCCCCGGCGCCGTCGCCCCTCCACATCCCGTCGCCCCCGCCTCCTCCACCACCGGCAGGGCCGCCGCTGTCTGAGCTCCTCCTTTCCGGCTACGCTGGGCCGGCTCAGCTGGCGTCGCCGTCTTCGCCGGTTATGCGGGAGGGGGCGACCCGTGTGCTCACTCCGATGGCGGCCCAGCCTCCTCCCCCCCGCTCAGCAGCATACTCCCGTCGCAGCAGGTCCCGTCGCAGCAGGTCGACCTCCTCCCCGGTGGTGGCTTCTCGCCGGAGTGCGCGGCTGGATGCGGCTCACCCGGAGGGATCCCCGGCTCTGCCCATCCGCGAGCGGGCCGAGCTCCGCGCGGCTGCCCGTAACTTGGAGCCAGGTACACCCCCCGTCCCCACCTCTGCTTCGTCTTGTTCCTTTTCTGCACTAGAGTCTATCCCCCTAGGCAACCTGGCCAAAGTGGCTTCCGACTCTGCTATCATTTTCAGGGGGGAGGTTGGCCCCCCTTTAGTTCAGATAGCTGCCATCCGGGCGCGCGAGATCCTTGAGGGGAAGCTTGCCGAGGCCCGTGTTGCTCTTCTTTCCCCCCCGGACGCTCCCACGGACGGGGTTCCTCCCTCTACTTCCAGGCCGCGGCTTCCGGCTCCCCCTCCTCCGGGTGAGGTCCGTGGCCGTACCCGCTCCCGCACTGCCGCTCTTCGCGCGCAAAGCGCCTCCCGTGTCCTGGGGTCAAGCAGCCCCCCGATGGCCCCATAATGCGGGCCCTCTTCTGGAACATCCGCGGCTTCGGCCATGATGGTCGTCGCCGCCAACTTGTGGAGTACATGCGAGAGGAACACATCGACATCGTTGCTGTCCAGGAGACCATGCGTCGCGAATTCTCGCTCCCCGAGCTCGATCGTTTGAGCTCCCACCTCTTTGCGTGGCACTGGCTCCCTTCTAGTGGGAGCTCAGGCCACTCGGGTGGCATCCTTTTAGGCGTGAAGGATGCCACATTCGAGGTGGGCAGCATGGACCGGGGGGAATTCTTCGTCAGCATGGAGCTTTTCGAGAGATCCCTCAACTTCAAGTGGGAGATCATCATTGTCTACGGGCCTGCCGACCATAGTAGATCGGCAGCCTTCCTCGCGGAGCTTCACCAAAAGATCTCGGCCGCCTTCCTCCCCGTGGTGGTGGGTGGCGACTTTAACCTGTTACGCGTGGCGGAAGACAAGAGCAACGGCAATGTTTGCTTTGCCAGGATGCAGATGTTTAATGACTTCATCGCCGACCTCGCCCTTCGGGAGATTGATAGGATTGGTGCACGGTTCACCTGGACCAATCGGCAATCCTCCCCGACCCAGTCCGTTTTGGACAGGGTCCTTGTGTCCCCAGATTGGGACCTCCGCTGCCCCCTCTCCTCCCTCCGCGCCATCACTAGGATTGGCTCGGACCATGTCCCCCTTCTTCTCTCCTCCGCGGACGAGCGTCCGCCGATCCCTCCTCGTTTCCGCTTTGAGACCTTCTGGATCTCCCAGGCAGGATTCACTGACGCAGTATGCGCCCGGTGGATTGAGGCCCGGGCCCACCCCCACCCCCGGCCTCCCTCGGCGATTGACACGTGGCACTTCTGTGCGAAACGTGCTAGACAGTTTATGAAGGGATGGGGGGCCAACCTTGGGCGCGATGCTAGAGAGCGCAAGAAGGCGCTGCTCTCCGCGATTCAGGCTCTTGACCTCCGGGCTGACTTGGTGGGTCTGTCTCCGGATGAGTGGCTCGCCCGTTATGACCTCGAAGACCAACTCTCCGTGATCTACTCCGATGAGGAGGCCCATTGGCGCATTCGGGGCGCCCAGAAGTGGGTCCTGAAGGGTGATGCGAATACCGCCTACTTCCAGGCGATCGCCAACGGCCGCCGTAGACGCAACACCATCCCCCTCCTTTGGGATGGGGACACTCTTCTCCAGGACCCTCGCGACATCCGGTCTCATGTCGACGGCTTCTATAGGTCCCTTTTCTCTGCCGCTCCTCGGAGCGGCATCTCCCTCGCCCTCGATTGTTGGACCGGTTCTCAGTTAGTCTCCAGTGCGGAGAATTCAGCCCTGACGGCGCCCTTCTCCGAGCAGGAGGTTTGGGAGGCTATCAAGGGTATGAATGCTGCTTCGGCTCCTGGTCCTGATGGCCTCCCTGTTATCTTCTTCCAGACCTTCTGGAACGTGATTAAACCAGAGGTCATGGCCATCTTTGAAGAATTCTTTGTGGGTGCTATCGACCTAGGTCGCCTCAACTATGGGATCATCTCTCTCATCCCCAAGGTCCCTGGGGCGTCCGACATCCGCCAGTTCCGGCCGATCACGGTCATTAATGTGATCTTTCGGATCTTGGCCAAAGGGTACGCCAATAGGGTGACCATGCTTGCTGACCGGATCATGCATCCTAACCAGTCGGCCTTCATTAGAGGGCGATATATCCTGGATGGTGTTCTGGTTCTCCACGAGGTCCTCCACGAGGTTCGGACCAAACGCCTTAAGGCGGTTTTTTTGAAGATCGATTTTCACAAAGCCTATGACTCGGTCAGCTGGACCTTCCTCAGAGAAGTCCTTCTTCGGAAGGGCTTTGATGATCGCTGGATCACTAGGGTCATGCAGATGGTCTCTTGCGGTCGCACGGCGGTTAACATCAACGGCGAGGCTGGTCCCTTCTTCCCTACCCTCTGTGGGGTTCGCCAGGGCGACCCCTTCTCCCCGTTTCTCTTCAATATGGTGGTGGACGCCTTGGCTGCCATTCTTGATAAGGCCAAGGCTGCTGGCCACATTCGTGGGATTACCCCACATCTCTCTGGGGGCTCCGGGATTTCCATCCTTCAGTATGCTGACGACACGATCATCATGGTCGAAGGCTCGGAGATGGACATCGCCAACCTCAAGTTCCTCCTTTGCTTCCAACAGATGTCGGGTCTCAAGATCAACTTTGATAAGAGCGACGTCATGGTATTGGGATACTCCCCTTCTGAGTCTCTGGCCATCGCCAATCGGCTTAATTGCCGCTTGGGCTCTTTCCCCACCTCCTACCTGGGGACCCCCATTAGTGACTCGCGTCTCTCTGCCGCGGACTTGAGGCCCGCTATCTCTAGGCTCCAGTCCCGGTACAAGCCCTGGCAGGGGAGATGGCTTTCGAAGGCGGCCCGAACTATTCTCATCAACTCCTCCCTCTCTAGCCTTTTGCTGTTCCTTATGAGCTTCTATAGCCTCCGTGAGTCCCTACATAAGGAGATCGCCAAGATCCAGTCTCGCTTCTACTGGGCTAGCGAGCATGATAAGCAGAAGTACCACATGGTCAGCTTGCCTGACATCTGCAAGCCCCGGGAGCAAGGTGGCCTGGGCATCATGTGCTCCAAGCGAATGAACATCGCTCTCCTCTCCCGCTGGCTCTGGCGCATCGCCCAGGGCCACGGCGGCCTCTGGTTGGACATTATCCGGAATAAATACCTTCGAGGTCAACCCCTTGCCTTCTGCCAGAGATCGGGCGGCTCCCAGTTCTGGCAGTCCATTGTTCAGCTCCTCCCGGTGCTTCGCATTGGGACCTCCATCTCGGTTGGCTCCGGCCTCTCGACTCTCTTCTGGTATGATCGTTGGGCCGGTGACTCCCCCTTCGCGGCCCGCTTCCCCGCCCTTTTCTCTATCTCCGGTGACCCCATGATATCGGTCAATAGGGCCCTTCTTGATCTGGGGCGTCTGGCCTTCCATCGACCGTTCGGGCCGGCGGAATCCGCCGCCTGGCGTGAGTTACTTGACTGCGTCGCGCTGCACGAGCCACTGGTGGATGACAGGCCGAACCGTACCCGCTGGCGGCTGGAGCCGTCGGGCGTGTTCACCACCAAGTCACTCTACTCGGCCATCGCCCCTTCCTCCGCTCCCCTCCCCTTATTGATGGTTTGGACCGTTCGCGTGCCACTGAAGATTCGCATCTTCATGTGGCAATGGATCCAAGGTAGGCTCCCATCTGGTGTGGAGGTCCGCAAGCGCAATGGCCCGGGCACCGGTATCTGCCCGCTCTGTGGCGTCCCGGAGGACTCGAACCACATCTTCTTCTCCTGCGTCTCCGCCCAATTCCTCTGGAGCTGCTTTCGCGAAGTGGTCGGCGGGAGTTGGTGCCACACCAACTTCCCGGACCTATTTGCTGAACTCCAACTGTCCCCCGTGTCCACGCGCCACATTAGGTGGCTTGAAGTTGGGGTGCTGGCTTGGACGTTGTGGACCGTTCACAATAAACTTGTGATCCAGCACGCTCCCCTCCGTCGCTCTACTGACGCCCTCTACAAACTCTCGGGTTTTTTGCAGCTTTGGCGGCCGCTTAGTCGCCCCCCGGACAGGGACGCCATCTCCGCCTTCATCGCCGACATCCGTTCGATGGCTGTCCGCCTGTCTCCGCCGCCTCCGCCGCCACCGCCGGAGCCCGATTAGCCACCTCGTGTTGGGTGCGCTTTGCTGGTGTTGTGTTTTTTCTTCCTTTTTTGGGCTTGTTGAGCTGTGCCCTCAGCAGAACCTTTGTGCTGTGAGACTCGTGTGTGTGGGTGTGGACCTATGTGGTATGTATGTTCTGTGGCGGTTGCTTTATCTATAAAGCGGGGCGAAAGCCTGTTTCGGTTAAATATAGACTCCTTTCAATGTTCAAGCAGCAGCTTAACATATAGGGAAGGATTGACCAAAGGTATCTGTACATGTCTATACAGATCTGAAGATAGTTAGATCGTTTCTTCCAGCAGAGTATCAGGACTTCAATAACATTTCTCGAATCATGGATAACTCGAAACAAGAGCATTATCATTTGCTTCAAATTACACCAGTACCAATATATCCTTGCAGGCTACTGAACCATTGTGTTTAGTGTTTACAATGTTTATACTGCGTTCAGATGGGTTTCGTCAAGTAAAATCAGATTGGTATACAAATCTAGATATATTAAGACAGGCAATAAAAAGGTATTGACATTACTAGTAGTAAGAAGCAACAGGAAAAGATGAAGGTTAAGAAAATACTAGCCTACTCAAGCTGGTATAAGATCAGTATATACAAAGAGATACTATAAGATAAGACATCCATACAATTGATAAGAGCATCACCTTCCAGCGGAGACATAGCGGTCAAATGTGTCAGTTGGAAAGGGGAGGTCCTCAGCATCACCCTCCATGATGCTCACCCCCTTCAGTGCCTCCTTCTGCCGAGCCTTCTCAATCTGGTGTGGTGACTGGTCCAGCAGGGTCACATTGTCGTTGTCCACATGCTTGACAATCCCCAATGTAGTGAACCCAGTTCCACCACCAACATCAACAACCTTGAACTCATTGTTGTAGAGTTCAGCGGGTTCCAACGCATCATCCCTCATGTCCTCAGTCCAATGCCCTGGATTTATAACATGGTCATATACTACGGAAAGAAACCTGTAGAACCAGAAGGCCTCCTTCTTGTGCTGTATGAACCTAGGCTGTGACGCTGGCCTAGCAGAGGAGACTGCACACGTTGGTACCACATACTTTGCTCCTGACCAGACACCACCTTTGTTTCTCAAAGGGTTCAGACCAATCTTGGAAGGCCCCAAGAATCCTAACCCACTGGGAACTCTATATGTGGATGAACAAGCCATTTCTTGATCTCTGTATGCAAAGTTAGATCAAACTGTGAACGGGTTAGTTCCTAGGGGCAAGAAAATGCTGGAGATATAACAAACAAAAACCCAGCAAAAGGGAAAATAACTATGTAACTCCTAAACAAATCTTTGCGAGTTCTTCCATAGACTTGTAAGGGAAATAAATAGAGGTCACGTACCAGTGCTCCTGTGAGTTGTGAGGTGGCCATGGAGACAAGTTCTTGGCCTTCGTCAACTCATTTCTAAGTCCAGGATAACTTCAGGCCATAGAAACATGAGAACTACCAGCAGACATGTGTGCAAGATTTGTGTGTGTGGTGTGTGAGAACTTGTGTGCTGCAGCAAAAGGCTTTGACATTTCTATTCCTTCAGAATTTTGATGGTTTTTGTCTGTTCTGCTTCTACTGATGTGGACATGGGGGTTGTGAATTTATGGTTGTGGATTTGCCACTTCCATGTCTTGAACTTGCCATTCAAATATTACACCTTATTTGCTGGATATATTCTACATAAGCAATTAATCTTTTGTTTTGCAAGTCATACCAGCATTTTTATTGCATAAATTTATACTACAACAAAAAAAGCATACAAAGGCATTGTTATAATTTGCATCAGATAATAACTGGTCAACAACAACAACAAAGCCTTTAGTCCCAAACAAGTTGGGGTAGGCTAGAGGTGAAACCCATAAGATCTCGCAACCAACTCATGGCTCTGGCACATGGATAGCAAGCTTCCACGCACCCCTGTCCAACTGGTCCTTTCCCTAAAAATAATTTAATGGCCCTAAATTGTAAGTGGGTACCTCTTAACTGCAATGACTCATGAGGACAATTACTCTTGTTAACTCGTAATCAACCAAAGTAAACCGTGCGTACCTGGTTTCTGCCAAGTGACCCAAGAACAACAGTGGATCAGAATGGAGCAAATGCTACAGTTATATTGCATGACTTATATAATGTACGCATCACATAAATACATCACAGAAGAGGCACCGAATTCATTTAGTTGGTTACCATTATTCCAAACGACCTCAAGGCGACTTTACAACTAGATGGCAATGCCAGGACAAAACATGTGTACATTTGGTTAGTCTAGCTTACCAACATTGACTTTGTAAGTTTATACCCTTCAGAGTATGGCAATATAGTGTTACAGGGCCATAGGTCGGCGTTTGAAGACCATTCTCATTCAAAATGGAAGGCAAATTGCCACTTCTAATTACTTTTTGTTGATAACAAGCTTCAGCGGACCACTTCAGATTTATGTATGCAGCTCAAGATTCCAGTATGTTTCCTGTCTAAACACCTTTCTGATTAGCTGTGGCTGCTTTCTGTTGTTGAGCTTGCACAGCCTCGAGCTTCCTTAAAGCAGATGAACTCAATTTTTCTCCCTCGGTATCTCCAGATAAAAGATCAACAACCTCAACCTGCAATGAAGCTCATCAGTTCGGCTATGTGCTCCATACACTTGCAAGTTCATAGGAAATATAGAATACATGAGCACACCTTCAGTAATGGCAGTTCTTTCCCTTCTCTTTTCTGATTTACAGCAAGTCCACCACTTAGTGTCTCCTTACTAAATATAAATAACATTTCCACATCAATGAGGCACAGCAAGCAAAGCTTAAAGTAAACAAGGACATGCATGATTAGGATGGCCCAATTGGAACATCATACTTTTCTAGTCCAAAATGGAACTGTAATATGCAAGTTCAACATCAATATATTTCAGATGCTTATAGTACAGAGTTGAAATTAGTGGAAGGATGACTTCTACCTTTTGGTAAGATCGCATGCATGAAAGAACAAAAATGGCATATTTGTCAATAGCTAAATGCCAGAAAAACTGTAATGCAAATGTACATACCTGACAATAATGGCATCCAGCTTATCATCAATAATGGATGGGCCATATGGATCCTCAATAGGCTCCACTTGTACTATCAGTTCTGGTTTAATAGACTGTGATTTACAACAAACCAGTCATGAGCTTTTGCAATATGTTATAATGGTCACTAGACAAACAACAAACACATGGGCATTTGTACTTTTTGGTAGCTCCTTCTGGTACCCCACACATAGCTAACGATTCAATACGAAACTGACAAGCACTTAAAAGTTCAGTCCATAAGCACTTGTTCCCAACGATAAAAAGTCGCCTGTATCTGAAATCGCAGTACAGGCTAAATTCATCTCCAGAAACTCTTTACAAATGTAGCATTGCAATGCTAAAGAAACAAAAACAGACAACAAGGAAGAGCTCTTTAGTACAAGGAGATTCTCTATCAAGCGTAAAAACAAAAGAACATTCACAAGTAGAACGATAGTAATAAGTCGGTCCTCAAATGCCACAAAACTTCATTTCGAAGTCACTCACTACTGAAATTCCAAATGCTCATTGAAAGCATCAAGATGCACAAGAGCAAATACTTGTTTGCCAGAAACTAAATTCTCAACATGACTGCAGAATTTCCACTCCTCGGACCAAACAAACCAATAATTACCGGTACCTTGCACCAGTTCAGCAACCTAATCATATCCACAGCTTCGTTGCATACAGGACCACACAAACGTCAAACAAAAGCAACACGCCGATCTAGTTACCCATCCAAATCGACCTCATCACTAGCTATCCGCCGAATCATTTTTAAGTCTCTGCTACCAGAAATCGCATAAAACAAGGAGGCAAGACTGACAAACCTTGATGTAATCCTCCACGGCCTTGATGCGCTTCTCCACGGGTTCGATAAGCTCGGCGTACTAGGTATGGGGATAAGAACACGACCAAGAAGCATCATGACTCCAAGAACTGGTGAACATGGGTGGAAATCAAAAGCACCTTTTGGGGGAAAAAGGCGAGATTTCTCACCTCCTTCTTGGCAAGCATGGGGCCCGTGCAGACGCCCACCACGATCCGATCCCTCGCCAAATCTGCCGAGGCCTACCACCCAACAATCCAAACACCCAAACAACACAACGAAGGAAGATTTAATCGGAAGGAATGCAAAAAAGAAAAGAGAAACAATCCTGCCCATTTCTGTGTTCCGGAGCAACCACCTTGAGGAGGCGTCGGTGGCCGTCGTGGAGGCGGTCGAAGGTGCCTCCTAGGACCACGGAGCCGTACGGCGGAGAGTCCTCCGCCGCCGGAGCTGGCGACGGCGGCGCTCCGGTTGGGATGTCGCCAGAGACGGGGGCAGCGATCATTTCTTTTCTTGTTGTTTTCCCCTTCCTCCTCCTTGTGGTTGTAGATTGAGGGCCCAGATTGACTCATACATGTGCTTAGATCTCTTCTGTCTTCCTTAAAAAACAAAAACTTTTGATCTATTCATGTCAATCATGACAGTAAAACAAATACCAGACATAATAAAAATTATCTATTTTTTTGCAAGGAATAAAAATTATATCCAGATTGGTAGACCACCTAGCGACGACTCCAAGCACTGAAGCGAGCCGAAGGCGCGCCGCCATCATCACCCCTTCTTCATTGGAGCCGGGAAAAACTTGTTATAGTAGACAATTGGGAAGTCCTCGTGCTAGGAGCATCTCCACTCGCACCCCCAACAGGCCCCCCCAGGACGCGATTATTTCCGCCGGCGCCAAAAAAACCCAGTAGCCCCTCCCCCCCCCCCCCCCCCCAGACGCCAAATTGCGTCGATTCGGCCCATTTTTTGGCCCGGCGATCCCAGGCCGAACCCAGTGCACTGGGGGCGCTCGAGGGTTCCGGCGGAAGGAAAAGTGGCGCGTGGGCCACCACTGTCAGGCGAAAAATGATTTTTCCCCGCCCAGATTCGCCCCGCGGTGTAGGACGGCACTTGCCCTTTGGCTGCCGTGCTGATCCCGGTGCAGCCCACCTGCCCACGGTCGTTCATCCGCCGCTAGAAAGGCCATTTCCCTGTCGGAAAGAGAGGGTTTCGCCGCAGCAGCCTCCATCCCGCTCCTTTCCATCGCTCCAGCCACGCAGGGGGGATACCGGCGGCTGCGCACCTACCACGCCCGCCAGGTGTTCGGCGATGGACTCCGACGACGAGGAGGCTTCGGCGGCGCTGCTGGAGGAGGAAGCTGAGGCTGATACCCAGGACGCAGAGCACCTCATGGTCCTCGCCGCTCTGGCCGGCCTGTTCGCGAGCAATGCCAAGCCGCGATGAGGTGGCTCGGTGCCGGGCCGCCGTAAGAGCAAGCAAAGGCATCGACTGGAGGGCTACTGCTTGCTCTACGCCGACGCTCCACTGCACGACGAGAAAGTATTTCGGTGCTGTTATCGGATGAGCCGAAAGCTCTTCCTCAGGATTGTGAATTCCATCCGGGAGTTCGATAGCTACTTCATTTGCAAGAAGGATTGCACCGACACACTTGGATTCACCTCACTCTAGAAGTCCACAACAGCTATGAGGATGCTTGCATACGGAACTCCCGGTGATTCACTGGAAGACTATGGACGCATGGGCGAGTCCACGACCATTGAGTGTATGTACAAGTTCTACAGGGCAGTGGTGGTAGTGTTTGGACCTCAATACTGGCGATCACCCAATGCTGAAGACACTACTCGGATCCTAGCACAGAATGCAGCAAGAGGATTTCCTGGGATGCTTGGAAGCATCAACTGCATGCATTGGAAATGAAAAAACTGTCCATTTGCTTGGCAGGGGATGTACAGAGGCGCCAAAGGCGTTTGCAGTGTGGTACTTGAGGCAGTGGCCACACATGACCTCTGGATTTGGCACTCCTTCTTTGGTATGCCAGAAACTCACAATGACATCAACATACTGCAATGCTTGAATGTTTTTGCCAAGCTTGTTGAAGGTCATGCTCCTCCGGTGAACTTTGAGGTCAATGGGCGCCCCTACAATAAGGGATACTACCTAGCAGATGGCATCTATCCGAGATGGTCCACATTTGTGAAGACTATCTCAAACTCTGTGCCAGGAGGCAAGAACTCCTACTTTGCCAAGTCTCAAGAGGCTTGCAGGAAGAATGTCGAGCGGGCATTTGGTGTGCTCCAATCTCGATTTGCTATTGTCCGGTACCCCACTCTGACCTGGTCAAAAGATCAAATGTGGGAAGTCATGACTTGATGTGTCATCTTGCACAACATGATTATTGAGAGCGGGCAGGAAGAGCCAGTGTTTGACACTGAACCATATTACAGGCAGGGTCCTCTTTTGGGCAGAAGAAGAAGCCACAACGAGGGGAATGGCTGGGAGGAAGAAGAAGCCACCCGCCGTTGTAGCAAGACCTCGTCGCCCACACGGCCGGAAGGGACGACCAGCACCCTCGCACGCCATCCACCGGAGAGATTGGCGCCACCATCTCCACCCAAGGTCGCCACCCTGGCTTCCAAAGCCCCTCACACCGGCACGATGCAGTACATCCTTGCCGGCACCTTCACAAGAAGACACACAAAAGCTGGAGGGATCCTTAGGTGGCGGTGGATAGGAGGGATGAGGACATGAAAACCATTGATCCTGTAGAGTCGGGGATGACTCCTTTTGAGAGGGGGAGGATGATGAGGACATCTCAACCTTTGACACCACACCAACAATCATCATCGGTCCAATCATAAGAAGTCATGCAATGCAAACACATAATCAGGTGAACACTAACTTGACTTTATCATATGAACTTGAAAACATGGTTGTGCCTTCACCACCTTTGTTGTTGATTGAACTCAGGTGCTATATCAAAGAAGACCAACCACATTTCAGTCTGTGCAAAACAATGTTTTATGATGAAGAAACAAAGTTGGGAGTTCAAGAAATAAGTGGTCTACAGAAGAAACTATGTTCCGATTCTAATGAAACAATGTTTTGGACGAGTTTAGCTACCCCAACTTCCGAAATATTTTTTAACTCGAGTTTGTTGCTAAAGAAACACTATATAGACTCCAGCAAACAATGTTTGGTTGGGAACAGCCAACCACACACCAAATAGGAGAGCTCTAGAAGCTACCTCATTAATTCCTGAAGCTGTTCAGTTTCACACCAATACTGGTTCTCTTTCACACCTAAGTTGGTTTCCAAAGCTAGTTTGTTTTCACACCTATCCAGGGGGTGTCCCTAATATAAATAGGCTCTCTCACCTTCTTTGGGGGACTTTTACCATTTCTATCATTAGACCAAACCAAAGACTCCTCTTGAGATCGAAGAGCTCTTGTTACCCTTATTCGTTGTTCCTTGAGAAGTCGCTCCTAATATGTGCTCCACGACTAGATCGTATTGTGTGGGTTAGAGTTCGTGGTTTTCCTTCCGGATTGCACCTATATCGTGCTCCACAACTTGAGTGTGGTTGTGTGGGGGTAGTTTTGGCGGGTATGGATCGATAAAATGTTTGGATTGCAGGCTACGGTTAGCATCCTCCTCGCGGGGTCATTGATACGTCTCCAACGTATCTATATTGTTTGATGTTCCATGCTATTATATTATCAACCTTGCATGTTTTATATGCAATATTATGCTATTTTGTATCATTTTTGGGGACTAACCTATTAACCTAGTGCCAAGTGCCAGTTGCTGTTTTTATTCCTTCTTTTTGCCTTTATAGAAAATCGATACCAAACGGAGTCCAAATGGAATGAAACTTTTTGACGATTTTCTTTGACCACAAGACACCCTATAAGCTTTGAGAGGAGGCCAGAGGAGCCACGAGGTGGCCACAAGCTCGTAGGGCACGCCCCCAAGCTTGTGGGCCCTCTGTGGCTCATCTAACCCTAATTCTTCTTCTAAGAATACCCAAATATTCCCCGTAGACCAGAGGGCACACCAAAAAATACTTTTCCACCACCGCAAGTTTCTGTCCTCGTGAGATCCCATCTGGAGGCCTTTTCTGGTACTCTGCCGGAGGGGGTTCGATCATGGAGGGTTTCTACATCAACCTTGCTGCCCTTCCGATGATGTGTGAGTAGTTTACCACAGACCTATGGGTTCATAGCTAGTAGTTAGATGGCTTCTTCTCTCTCTTTGATCTTTAATACAATGTTCTCCTCGATGTTCTTGGAGATCTATTCGATGTAATCTTCTTTTGCGGTGCGTTTGTTGAGATCCGATGAATTATGGGTTTATGATCAGATTATCTATGAATATTGTTTGAGTCTTCTCTGAACTCTTTAATGCGTGATTAAGATAGGTTTGTATTTCTCTCTGATCTATTGGTTTGCTTTGGCCAACTAGATTGATCTTTCTTGCCATGGGAGAGGTGCTTTGTAATGGGTTCAATCTTGCGGTACTTATTCCTAGTGACAGAAAGGGACATGATACATATTTGTATTGTTGCCATTAAGGAAAAAAGATGGGGTTTGTTGATACGTCTCCGTCGTATCTATAATTTTTGATTGTTTCATGCCAATATTATTCAACTTTCACATATTTTTGGCAACTTTTTATATGATTTATTAGGCTAACTTATTGATCCAGTGCCTAGTGTCAGTTCCTGTTTTCTGCATGTTTTTTGTATCGCAGAAAATCCATATCAAACGAAGTCCAAATGCTATAAAATTTCACGGAGAATTATTTTGGAATATATGTGACTTTTGGGAGTTAGAATCACCGCAAACGGAGGCCCACACAGCCCACAAGACACCAGGGCGCGCCAGAGGCCCCTGGAGCGTGGTGGTGGGTTGTGCCCTCCTTGAACGTCGGTTGGAGCTCTACTTCGGGTGCAAGGAAGCTTATATCTGGAAAAAAAATCATATTAAAATCTTAGCGCAATCGGAGTTACGGATCTCCGGGAATATAAGAAACTGTTTTCGGCCAGATCGGGGGAATGCGAAACAGAAGAGAATAGGGAGGGAGATCCAATCTCGGAAGGGCTCCCACCCCTCCGCTGCCATGGAGACCAAGGACCAGAGGGGGAACTCTCCTCCCACCTAGGGGGAGGCCAACGAAGAATAAGAAGGAGGGGGGCTCTCTCCCCCTCGCTTGCCGCCGGGGCAACGATCGAGACGTCGATCTACATCAACAATCTTGCTACCGTCAACACTAACTCTCTCCCCCTCTATGCAGCGGTGTAACACCTCTTCTCCCCGCTGTAATCTCTACTTAAACATGGTGCTCAAGTCCATATATTATTTCCCAATGATCTATGGTTATCCTATGATGTTTGAGTAGATCCGTTTTGTCCAGTGGGTTAATCATGATCTTGGTTGGTATGATTGTATATTTTATCTATGGTGTTGTCCTACGGTGCTCTACGTTCTCACGCAAACCTGAGGGGCCCCCGCTGTAGGGTGTTGCAATATGTTCATGGTTCGCTTATGGTGGGTTGCGAGAGTGACATAAGCTTAAATCCGAGTAAGTGGGGTATGACGTATGGGAGTAAAGAGGACTTGATACTTAATGTTATGGTTGGGTTTCACGACCTTAATGATCTTTAGTAGTTGTGGATGCTTGCTAGGGGTCCAATCATAAGTACATATGATCCAAGTAGAGAAATTATGTTAGCTCATGTCTCTCCCTCATATAAAATTGCAAGAATGATTACCGGTACTTGTTATCAATTGCATAGGGACAAATAACTTTCTTGTTGTGACAAACCCTTTTTCTAAACACATAACTTTTATTATCTTGCAAAGTACTTCTAGTTTTATTCTTGCAAAGTAGTTCTAGCATCACACCTACAAAATAGTTTCATACTTGTTTTCGGTAAAGCAAACGTCAAGTGTGCGTAGAGTTGTATCGGTGGTCGATAGAACTTTAGGGAATATTTGTTCTACCTTTAGCTCCTCATTGGGTTCGACACTCTTATTTATCGAAGAAGGCTACAAACGATCCGCTATACTTGTGGGTTATCATTTGTTCATATTGTTTGGATCTATCCCTCTATATCATTTCATCTTGCTTAAGGCTTTACTCCGTTCTTGTTAACTTAATACACTAGATGCATGCTGGATAGCGGTCGATGTGTGGAGTAATAATTGTAGATGCAGGCAGGAGTCGGTCTACTTGTCACGAACGTGATGCCTATATTCATGATCATTGCCTTAGATATCATCATAACAATGCGCTTTTCTATCAATTGCTCAAACAGTAATTTGTTTACCCACCGTATGCTTTCTTTCAAAAGAGAGGCCTCTAGTGAAAACTATGGCCCCCGGACCTATCTTTTATCATATTATTTTCAGATCTATAAAATAAAAAACATAAAAATACCTTGCTGCAATTTATTTACTTTTATATTATTTTTCACTTTTACTTAACTTTTATATCAATCACTATCAGATCTCATCCTTGCAAGTAACTGTGAAGGGATTGGCAACTCCTTTATCGTGTTGGGTGCAAGTATTTGTTTGTTTGTGTAGGTGCAACCATTGTTGACTTGTGTATTCCTCCTAGTGGATTGATACCATGGTTCTTAACTGAGGGAAATACTTATCTCTACTTTGTTGCATCACCTTTCCTCTTCAAGGGAAAAAACAACGCAAGCTCAAGAAGTAGCAAGAAGGATTTCTGGCGCCGCTGCCGGGGAGGATCTACATCAAGCCTACCAAGTACCTATCATAAACTCTCATATCTTGAATTGACATTATTTGACATTTGCCTCTCGTTTTCATCTCCCCCACTTCTAAAATGTTTTCAGAAAAACACAAAAATATTTGCCTTCTTCCCGTTAGCTTTTTCTTTTGCTTTTTGTTTGCTTGTGTGCTAGATTGCTTTCCTTGTCACGATGTCTAAAGATAATAATGAGTTTTCCAACACTAATAATAATTATTTTATTAGTATTCCGATTGCTCCCACCACTAGTGCGGAATCTTATGAAATTAATGCCGCTTTGTTGAATATTGTTATGAAAGAACAATTTTCTGGTATTCCAAATGAAGATGTTGCATCCCATCTTAATACTTTCGTTGAATTGTGTGATATGCAAAATAAAAAAGATTTTGATAATGATATTGTTAAATTGAAGCTATTTCCATTCTCACTACAAGATCGTGCTAAAACTTGGTTTTCATCCTTGCCTAAAAATAGTATTGATTCATGGAATAAGTGTAAGGATGCTATTATTTCTAAGTATTTTCCTCCCGCTAAGATCATCTCCCTTAGGAATGGTATAATGAATTTTAAGAAACTTGATCATTAAAATGTTGCACAATCATGGAAGAGGATGAAGTTAATGATAAGAAATTGACCTACTGATCATGGTTTAAGTTTATGGATCATCATACAAAATTTTTATGTTGGATTGAATTTTGCATCTAGAAATCTTTTAGATTCCACCACGGGTGGTACTTTTATGGAAATCACATTAGGATAAGCTACTAAACTCCTAGATAATATATGGCAAATTACTCTCAATGGCATACCGAAAGATCTTCTACTAGTAATAAAGTGCATGCTTTTGAAGAAATTAATACCTTGAGTGGAAATATGGATGAACTTATGAAATTGATTGCTAGCAAGAGTGCTCCTATTGATCCTAATGATATGCCTTTGTCTACTTTGATTGGGAATAATAATGAACCTATGGATGTGAATTTTGTTGGTAGGAACAATTTTGGTAATAACACATATAGAGGCAATTTTAATCCTAGGCCGTTTCCTAGTAATTCCTCTAATAATTATGGTAATTCCTACAATAATTCTTATGGAAACTATAATAATATACCCTCTGATCTTGAGAATAATATTAAAGATTTTATTAACTCCCAAAAGATTTTCAATTCTATGGTAGAAGAAAAATTACTTAAGATTGATGATGTGGCTAGAAACGTTGATAGAATTTCTCATGAGATTTATTCCCTTAAGATTATATCTATGCTACTCAAGCTTGATAATAATGAGTTTCTGAAATCCATTCAAATTTCTATTAATGAAAGTAGGGAAAGGACCGCTAGGATGCGTGCTAAGAGAGAATGGCTAGAAAAAGTATGTTCTTCCAATTTTTGCGATAATCATGATGAAGATCTTGAAGTGATTGGTGTGACTTCTATTGAATCTTTGTTTGCTAATATAAAACTTGATAAATAAGGGACTAGAGAGGAGTCAACTTTAGCTAGAAGGCGTCCCAATAATTTCGAGGGTGAAGATTGAGACGTCTTCAACGTATCTATAATTTTTGATTATTCCATGCTATTATATTATCTGTTTTGGATGTTTAATGGGCTTTAATATTCTCTTTTATATTATTTTTGGACTAACCTATTAACCGGGGGCCCAGTGCCAATTGCTGTTTTTTTGCCTATTTCAGTGTTTCGTGGAAAAGGAATATCAAACGGAATCCAAACGGAACGAAACCTTCGCGAGGATCTTTCTTGGAACAAACGCAATCCAGGAGACTTGGAGTGGAAGTCAGAGATGCAATGAGGCATCCACGAGGCAGGAGGGCGCGCCCCCACCCTCGTGGGCCCCTTGTAGCTCCACCGACCTACTTCTTTAACCTATATATACTCTTATACCCTGAAAACATCCAAGGGAGCCACAAAACCACTTTTCCACCGCCGCAACCTTCTGTACCCATGAGATCCCATCTGGGGCCTTTTCCGGCAATCTGTCGAAAGGGGATTCGATCACGGAGGGCTTCTGCATCAAGACCATAGCCTCTCTGATGATGTGTGAGTAGTTTACCACAGACCTTCAGGTCCATACTTATTAGCTAGATGGCTTCTTCTCTCTCTTTTGTTCTCAATACAAAGTTCTCCTCGATGTTCCTGGAGATCTATTCGATGTAATACTTTTTGCGGTGTGTTTGCTGAGATCAGATGAATTGTGGGTTTATGATCAAGATTATCTATGAAGAATATTTGGATCTTCTCTGAATTCTTATATGCATGGTTTGATATCTTTGCAAGTCTCTTCGAATTATCGGTTTAGTTTGGCCTACTAGATTGATCTTTCTTGAAATGGGAGAAGTGCTTAGCTTTGGGCTCAATATTGTGGTGTCCTTTCCCAGTGACAGTAGGGGCAGCAAGGCACGTATTGTATTGTTGCCATCGAGGATAAAAAGATGGGGTTTATATCATATTGCTTGACTTTATCCCTCTACATCATGTCATCTTGCCTAATGCGTTACTCTGTTCTTATGAACTTAATACCCTAGATGCATGCTGGATAGCGGTTGATGTGTGGAGTAATAGTAGTAGATGCAGAATTGTTTCAGTCTACTTGACACGGACGTGATGCCTATGTTGATGATCATGCCTAGATATTCTCATAGCTATGCGCTTTTCTATCAATTGCCCGACAGTAATTTGTTCACCCACCGTAATATATGCTATCTTGAGAGAAGCCATTAGTGAAACCTATGGACCCCAGGTCTATTCTACATCATATTAGTTTCCCGTCAACTTGCCAATTTCTATCATTTTTTATTTTGCAATCTTTACTTTCCAATCTATACAACAAAAGTACCAAAAATATTTATCTTATTATGTTTATCAGATCTCACTTTTGCAAGTGGTTGTGAAGGGATTGACAACCCCTTTATCGCGTTGGTTGCAAGGTTCTTGATCGTTTGTGCAGGTACTAGGCGACTTGTGTGTAGTCTCCTACTGGATTGATACCTTGGTTCTCAAAAACTGAGGGAAATACTTACGCTACTTTGCTGCATCACCCTTTCCTCTTCAAGGGAAAACCAATGCATGCTCAAGAGGTAGCAAGAAGGATTTCTGGCGCCGTTGCCGGGGAGATCTACGTTCAAGTCAAGACATACCAAGTACCCAACACAAACTCTTCTCCCTCGCATTACATTATTTGCCATTCGCCTCTCGTTTTCCTCTCCCCCACTTCACAAGATTTGCCCTTTTCTTTCGCCCTTCTTCCGTTCGATCTTGTGTTACCATGTACCTTCTTTTTGCTTGCATCTTCACTTGCTAAAAGTTTATGGATCCTCATCCACTTGCTAATCTCTTTAAGAGATCCAATTATGATGATCCTATTGCTAGTGAGTTGAGTGCACTAGATTATCTTTATGAGGTTTTGCTTGAAATTCGTGAATCTGAAAATTGTGATGAAGTACTTTTTGAATCGATTCACGATAGATCTTTGAATAAAAAGCATGATTGCAATGATGATGTAAATTGTGCTAATAATATGCAAAACCCTAAGCTTGGGGATGCTAGTTTTGCTATGTCCTCTACTTGTTGCAATGATCATGATTGGGGTGATAGTGCTTCTTATGATCTTGAAAATTTATTTAAGCCCCATGATGAATATGATATTGAAAATAGTGTTTGCAATATTATTGAAAGTGGGTTTGGAAGAGTGTCAACTTTATATCCCACATATTTGGAGAATGTTCAATCTTATGAATTTTTTGATAAAAGTGGGTTTGGAGAAGTCATGACTTTAGCTAACGTTAATCCCACTATTTTAGAAGAGTGTCAACTTTGCATGCATGTGGATCGTGTTGAAAATATTTTATGTGATAGCTATTTTGTTGAATTTTCTTATGATCCTACATGTAATTATTATGAGAGAGGAAAATATGATTGTAGAAATTTTCATGTTACTAAATTACCTCTAGTTATGTTGAGATTGCTATTGTTTCTTTCCGCTTTCTTGCATATGCTAGTTTTTGCTTGTCTTGATAATTTGGTTGCTTATAAAATGCCTATGCATAGGAAGTATGTTAGACTTAGATGTGTTTATCATGTGCTATATGATGCTCTCTTTGTGCT
Source organism: Triticum timopheevii (assembly GCA_963921465.1). NCBI lineage: Eukaryota > Viridiplantae > Streptophyta > Magnoliopsida > Poales > Poaceae > Triticum > Triticum timopheevii. Next base: position 407,870,017 of record OY997272.1, on the reverse strand, counting down.
TCAATTCTTGTCTTCGTGTGAGCATCATTGAAATCTCAATGCCTAGCTAGGGGCGTTAAACAATAGCACTTGTTGGGAGGCAACCCAATTTTATTTTTTTCCTTGCTTTTTGTTCCTGTTTAGTAATAAATAATCCATCTAGCCTCTGTTTAGATGTGTTTTTATGTTTTAGTTAGTGTTGTGCCAAGTAGAACCTTTGGGAAGACTTGGGTGAATTCTTTGCGATCTTGCTGTAAAAAATAGAAACTTTAGCACTCACGAGATTAGCTGCCATTTTTTACTGGAGAGTTATTTTAGGTTTATTCTTTTTGATGATGATTAATATACAAATTAATCACGTCCAACAATTTATTTTAGAATTTTTGGAGTCCCAGAATTATTCGTTTGATATAGTTTGCTACAGACTGTTCTGTTTTTGACAGATTCTGTTTTTCATGTGTTGTTTGCTTATTTTGACGAATCTATGGCTAGTATCGGGGGGTATGAACCATAGAGAAGTTGGAATACATTAGGTTTAACAACAATATAAATAAAGAATGATTTCATTATATTACCTTAAAGTGGTGGTTTGTTTTCTTATACTAACGGAGCTCATGAGATTTTCTGTTTAAGTTTTGTGTTGTGAAGTTTTCAAGTTTTTGGGTAAAGATTTGATGGATTTTGGAATAAGGAGTGGCAAGAGCCTAAGCTTGGGGATGCCCAAGGCACCCCAAGGTAAAATTCAAGGACAACCAAAAGCCTATGCTTGGGGATGCCCCGGAAGGCATCCCCTCTTTCGTCTTCGTCTATCGGTAACTTTACTTGAGGCTATATTTTTATTCACCACATGATATGTGTTTTGCTTGGAGCGTCTTGTATGATTTGAGTCTTTTCTTTTTAGTTTACCACAATCATACTTGATGTACACACATTTTGGGAGAGTCACACATGAATCGTAATTTATTAGAGTACTCTATGTGCTTCACTTATATCTTTTGAGCTAGATAATTTTGCTCTAGTGCTTCACTTATATCTTTTATAGCACGGTGGTGGTTTTATTTTATAGAAAATATTGATCTCTCATGCTTCACTTATATTATTTTGAGAGTCTTTTAGAACAACATGGTAATTTTCTTTGGCTATAAAATTAGTCCTAATATGATAGGCATCCAAGATGGGTATAATAAAAACTTCCATATAGAGTGCATTGAATACTATGAGAAGTTTGATACTTGATGATTGTTTTGAGATATGAAGATGGTGATATTAGAGTTATGCTAGTTGAGTAATTGTGAATTTGAGAAATACTTGTGTTGAGTTTGCAAGTCCCGTAGCATGCACGTATGGTAACCGTTGTGTAACAAATTTGAAGCATGAGGTGTTTCTTTGATTGTCCTCCTTATGAGTGGCGGTCGGGGACGAGCGATGGTCTTTTCCTACCAATCTATCCCCCTAGGAGCATGCGCGTAGTCCTTGGTTTTGATGACTTGTACATTTTTGCAATAAGTATGTGAGTTCTTTATGACTAATGTTGAGTCCATGGATTATACGCACTCTCACCCTTCCATCATTGCTAGCCTCTTCGGTACCGTGCATTGCCCTTTCTCACCTTGAGAGTTGGTGCAAACTTTGCTGGTGCATCCAAACCCCGTGATATGATACACTCTATCACACATAAGCCTCCTTATATCTTCCTCAAAACAGCCACCATACCTACCTATTATGGCATTTTCATAGCCATTCCGAGATATATTGCCATGCAACTTTCCACCGTTCCGTTTATTATGACACGCTTCATCATTGTCATATTGCCTTGCATGATCATGTAGTTGACATTGTATTTGTGGCAAGGCCACCATGCATAATTCATACATGTCACTCTTGATTCATTGCCCATCCCGGTACACCGCCGGAGGCACTCATATAGAGTCATATTTTGTTCTAGTATCGAGTTGTAATCCTTGAGTTGTAAATAAATAGAAGTGTGATGATCATCATTATTAGAGCATTGTACCGTGTGAGGAAAAAAACCAAAAAAAAGAGAAAGGCCAAAAAAAGAGAAAGGCCAAATAAAAAAAGGAAGGCCCAAAAAAATGAGAGAAAAAGAGAGAACGGGCAATGTTACTAACCTTTTTACACACTTGTGCTTTAAAGTAGCACCTTGATCTTCATGATAGAGAGTCTCTTATTTTGTCACTTTCATATACTAGTGGGAATTTTTCATTATAGGACTTGGCTTGTATATTCCAACAATGGGCTTCCTCAAATGCCCTAGGTCTTCGTGGGCAAGCAAGTTGGATGCACACCCACTTAGTTTCTTTTGTTAAGCTTTCATACATTTATAGTTCTAGTCCATCCGTTGCATGGCAATCCCTACTCCTCGCATTGACATAAATTGATGGGCATCTCCATATCCCGTTGATTAGCCGCATCGATGTGAGACTTTCTCAATTTTTGTCTTCTCCACACAACCTCCATCATCATATTCTATTCCACCCATAGTGATATGTCCATGGCTCGCACTCATGTATTGCGTGAAAGTTGAAAAACTTTGAGAATACTAAAGTATGAAACAATTGATTGGCTTGTCATCAGGGTTGTGCATGATGAGAGCATTTTGTGTGATGAAAATGAAGAATGGACAAACTATATGATTTTGTAGGGATGAGCTTTCTTTGGCTATGTTATTTTGAGAAGACATAATTGCTTAGTTAGTATGTTTGAAGTATTATTATTTTTATGTCAATATTAAACTTTTGTCTTGAATCTTTCGGATCTGAACATTCACGCCACAATAAAAAAAATTACATTAAAAATATGTTAGGTAGCATTCCACATCAAAAAATCTGTTTTTATCATTTACCTACTCGAGGACGAGCAGGAATTAAGCTTGGGGATGCTGAACGTCTCCAATGTATCTATAATTTTTTATTGTTCCATGCTATTATATTATCTGTTTTGGATGTTTAATGGGCTTTAATATGCTCTCTTATATTATTTTTGGGACTAACCTATTAACCGGAGGCCCAGTGCCAGTTGCTATTTTTTGCCTATTTCAGTATTTCGTAGAAAAGGAATATCAAATGGAATCCAAACGGAGTGAAACCTTCGCGAGGATCTTTCTTGGAACAAATGCAATCCATGAGACTTGGAGTGGAAGTCAGAGATGCAACAAGGCAGCCACGAGGCAGGAGGGCGCCACCCCACCATCGTGGGCCCCTCGTAGCTCCACCAACCTACTTCTTTCGCTTATATATACTCTTATACCCTGAAAACATCCAGGGGAGTCACGAAACCACTTTTCCACCCCCGGAACCTTCTGTACATGTGAGATCCCATCTGGGGCCTTTTCCGGTGGTCCCATCTGGGGCTTCTACATCAACACCATAGCCTCTCCGATGATGTGTGAGTAGTTTACCACAGACCTTCGGGTCCATAGTTATTAGCTAGATGGCTTCTTCTCTCTCTTTGGTTCTCAATACAAAGTTCTCCTCGATGTTCTTGGAGATCAATTCGATGTAATACTTTTTGCGGTGTGTTTGCCGATATCCGATGAATTGTGGGTTTATGATCAAGATTATCTATGAACAATATTTGGTTCTTCTCTGAATTCTTATATGCATGATTTGATATCTTTGCAAGTCTCTTTGAATTATCGGTTTAGTTTGGCCTATTAGATTGATCTTTCTTGAAATGGGAGAAGTGCTTAGCTTTGGGTTCAATCTTGCGGTGTCCTTTCCCAGTGACAGTAGGGGCAGCAAGGCACGTATTGTATTGTTGCCATCAAGGATAAAATGATGGGAGTTATATCATATTGCTTGAGTTTATCCCTCTACATCATGTCATCTTGCCTAATGCATTACTCTGTTCTTATGAACTTAATACCCTAGATGCCTGCTGGATAGCGGTTGATGTGTGGAGTAATAGTAGTAGATGCAGAATCGTTTCGGTCTACTTGACACGGATGTGATGCCTATGTTCATGATCAAGCCTAGATATTCTCATAACTATGCGCTTTTCTATCAATTGCGCGACAGTAATTTGTTCACCCACCGTAATATATGCTATCTTGAGAGAAGCCACTAGTGAAACCTATGGCCCCCGGGTCTATTTCACATCATATTAGTTTCCCGTCAACTTGCCAATTTCTATCGCTGTATATTTTGCAATCTTTACTTTCCAATCTATACAACAAAAATACCAAAAATATTTATCTTATTATCTTTATCAGATCTCACTTTTGCAAGTGGTCGTGAAGGGATTGACGACCCCTTTATCGCGTTGGTTGCAAGGTTCTTGATTGTTTGTGTAGGTACTAGGCGGCTTGCGTGTAGTCTCCTACTGGATTGATACCTTGGTTCTCAAAAACTGAGGGAAATACTTACGCTACTTTGCTGCATCACCCCTTCCTCTTCAAGGGAAAACCAACGCATGCTCAAGAGGTAGCAAAGATCTTAATGAAAAAATTGATAAAAGTGGGTTTGGTGAGGTCAAAACTTTAACTAGTGATGAGCCCGCTCTTTTGGATTTCAAGGAATTTAATTATAATAATTGTTATTTTATTGAGTGTATTTCCTTGTTGCAATCTATGCTTAATTCACCTCATGCTTATAATCAAAATAAGGCTTTAACTAAATGTATTGTTGATGCTACGATGAAATCTTTTGAAGAAAAACTTGAGTTGGAAGTTTCAATCCCTAGAAAGCTATATGATCAATGGGAACCTACTATTAAAATTAACATTAAAGATTATGAGTGCAATGCTTTGTGTGATTTGGGTGCTAGTGTTTCCACTACTCCAAAAACTTTATGTGATGTGCTAGGTTTTAATAAACTTGATGATTGTTCCTTAAATTTGCACTTAGTGGATTCTACTATTAAAAAACCTATGGGAAGAATTGATGATGTTCTTATTATTGCATATAGGAATTATGTGCCTGTAGATTTTATTGTGTTCGATATAGATTGCAATCATACATGGCCCATAATTCTTCGTAGACCTTTCCTTAGAACGATTGGTGCAATTGTTGATATGAAAAAAAGGAAACATTAGATTTCAATTTACATTAAGGAAGGGCATGGAAACATTTCCAAGAAAGAAAATAAAGTTGCCATATGAATCTATTATGAGGGACACTTATGGATTAAATACCAAAGATGACAATACCTAGATCTATGCAATATGCCTAGCTAGGGGGCGTAAAACAATAGCGCTTGTTGGGAGGCCACACAACTTTATGTTTTTTTTTACTTTTTGCTTCTGTTTTTTTAAATAAATATGCAATTATACTTCTGTTATGATTGTGTTTTAGTTTTCTAACTAGTGCTTGTGCCAAGTAAGACCATTGGGATGATTTGGAAGACTGTTGATTTGATTCTGTGAAAAAAACAGAAACTTCTGTTGTTAAAATTTGCTGGAGCATGATAAATTCTGCATTTTTACACTTTATTTATATATTGCCCATGTTGTCCTAATTTTTCAGAATTTTTGGAGTTACAGAAGTTTCACTAAAGTCCAGATTACTACAGACTGTTCTATTTTTGACAGATTCTGTTTTCGTTGTGTTCTTTGCTTATTTTGATGAATCTATGGGTTGTATCGGGGGGTATGAACCATGGAGAAGTTAGAATACAATAGATATAATGCAAATATAAAATTGGAACGAGTTTACAACAGTACCTAAAAGTGGTGCTTTGATTTATTATATTAATGGATCTCACGAGTTTTCTATTGAGTTTTGTGTTGTGAAGTTTTCAAGTTTTGGGTGAAGTTTCGATGGACCATGGAATAATGAGTGGCAAGAGCCTAAGCTTGGGGGTGCCCATGGCACCCCAAGGTAATATTCAAGGACAATCAAGCATCTAAGCTTGGGGATGCCCCGGAAGGCATCCCCTCTTTTGTCTACAATCCATTGGTAAATTACTTGAGGCTATATTTTTATTCACCATTATGTGTTTTTCTTGGAGCATCTTGTATTATATGAGTCTTTGATTTATTTGCCTTCTAGTTTGCCATAATCATCCTTGCTGGACACAGCTTTTTAGAGGGACACACATTAATCGTGAATTTGCTAGATACTCTATGTGCTTCCCTTATATTTTTTGAGCTAGGTAGTTGCTCTAGTGCTTCACTTATATCTTTTGGAGCATGGCGGTGGTTATATTTTAAAGAAATTGATTAACTCTCATGTTTCACTTATATTATTTTGAGAGTCCTATAAATAGTATGGCAATTTGCTTGGGTTATGAATTTAATCCTAATATGATGGGTATTCAAGGGGGATATAATAAAAACTTTCATGAAGATCATTGAATATATGAGAAGTTTGATTCCTTGCATTTGTTTTGAGATATAAAGATGGTGATATTAGAGTCATGCTAGTGAGTAATTGTGGTTTAGTAAGAATATTTGTGTTAAGTTTTGTGATTCCCGAAGCATGCACATATGGTCTCTCGTTATGCTATGAAATTGGAGCATGATTTATTATTGTTTGTCATCCTTTGCGTGGAGGTCAGGAGCGCGCGATGGTTAACTCCTACCAACCTCTCCCATAGGAGCATGCGTATTAGTACTTTACTTCACGAGCTAATAAAATTTTGCAATAAGTGTGTGAGTTCTTTATGACTAATGTGAGTCCATGGATTATACGCACTCTCACCTTTCCGCATTTTGCTAGCCTCTTAGGTGTTGTGCATTGCCCTTTCTGACCTTGAGTTGTGGTGAAAATTGCTTTACCGGTGCATCCAAACCCCGTGATATGATACACTCTATCACACATAAGCCACCTTATATCTTCCTCAAAACAGCTACCATACCTACCTATTATGGCATCTCCATAGCTAGTCCGAGATATATTTCCATGCAACTTCCACCATTTTGTTTTATTATGACACATATCATCATTGTCAAGCAATTGATAGAAAAGCGAATAATTATGAGAATATCTAGGCATGATCATGTATATAGGAATCACGTCCGTGACAAGTAGACCGAAACGATTCTGCATCTACTACTATTACTCCACACATCGACCGCTATCCAGCATGCATCTAGAGTATTAAGTTCATAAGAACAGAGTAACGCATTAGGCAAGATGACATGATGTAGAGGGATAAACTCAAGCAATATGATATAAACCCCATCTTTTTATCCTCGATGGCAACAATACAATACATGCCTTGCTGCCCCTGCTGTCACTGGGAAAGGACACCAAAAAATTGAACCCAAAGCTAAGCATTTCTCCCATTGCAAGAAAGATCAATCTAGTAGGCCAAACTAAACCGATAATTCGGAGAGACTTACAAAGATAACAAATCATACATATAAGAATTCAGGGAAGAACCAAATATTGTTCATAGATAATCTTGATCATAAACCCACAATTCCTCAGATCTCGACAAACACATCGAAAAAAGAATTACATCGAATAGATCTCCAAGAGAATCGAGGAGAACTTTGTATTGAGATCCAAAGAGAGAGAAGAAGCCATCTAGCTAATAATTATGGACCCGAAGGTTTGTGGTAAACTAATCACACATCATCGGAGAGGCTATGGTGTTGATGTAGAAGCCCTCCGTGATTGATTCCCCCTCCGACGAAGCGCCGGAAAAGGCTCCAAGATGGGATCTCACGGGTACAGAAGGTTGCGGCGCTGGAAATAGGGTTTCATGGTCCTGTCGGATGTTTTTGGGGTATATGAGAATATATAGGCGAAAGAAGTAGGACGGTGGAGCCACGAGGGGCCCACGAAGGTGGGGGCACGCCCTCCTTCCTCGTGGCCTCCTCGTTCCTTCCTTGACGTCTACTCCAAGTCTCCTGGATTGCGTTTGTTCCAAAAATAACTCTCCCGAAGGTTTCATTCTTTTTGGACTCCGTTTGATATACCTTTTCTGCGAAACACTGAAATAGGCAAAAAACAACAATTTGCACCGGGCCTTGGGTTAATAGGTAGTCCCAAAAATAATATAAAAGTGTATAATAAATCCCATTAAACATCCAAAACAGATAATATAATAGCATGGAACAATCAAAAATTATAGATACGTTGGAGACGTATCAAGCATCCCCAAGCTTAATCCCTGCTCGTCCTCGAGTAGGTAAATGATAAAAAACAGAAATTTTGATGTGGAATTCTACCTAACATAATTCTCAATGTAATCTCCTTTATTGTGGCATGAATGTTCAGATCTGAAAGATTCAAGATAAAAGTTTAATATTGACATAAATATAATAATACTTCAAGCATACTAACTAAGCAATCATGTCTTCTCAAAATAACATGGCCAAAGAAAGTTATCCCTACAAAATCATATAGTTTGGCTATGCTCTATATTCATCACAAAATATTTAAATCATGCACAACCCCGATGACAAGACAAGCATTGTTTCATACTTTTGATGTTCTCAAACCTTTTCAATCTTCACGCAATACATGAGCGTGAGCCATGGACATAGCACTATATGTGGAATAGAAGGGTGGTTGTGGGGAAGACAAAAAAGAAGAAGATAGTCTCACATCAACTAGGCATATCAACGGGCTATGGAGATGCCCATCAATAGATATCAATGTGAGTGAGTAGGGATTGCCATGCAACGGATGCACTAGAGCTATAAGTGTATGAAAACTCAACAAAAGAAACTAAGTGGGTGTGCATCCAACTCACTTGCTCACGAAGACCTAGGGCATTTTGAGGAAGCCCATCATTGGAATATACAAGCCAAGTTCTATAATGTAAAATTCCCACTAGTATATGAAAGTGACAACATGAGACTCTCCATCATGAAGATCATGGTGCTACTTTGAAGCACAAGTGTGGTAAAAGGATAGTAACATTGTCCCTTCTCTCTTTTTCTCTCATATTTTTTATTTTTTTATTTGGGCCTTTTCTCTCCTTTTTTTCTTTTATTTTTTATGGCCTCTTTTTTTCCTTTTTTTCATCCGGAGTCTCATCCCGACTTGTGGGGGAATCATAGTCTCTATCATCCTTTCCTCACTTGGGACAATGCTCTAATAATGATGATCATCACACTTTTATTTACTTACAACTCAAAAGTAACAACTCAATACTTAGAACAAATATGACTCTATGTGAATGCCTCCGGCGGTGTACCGGGATATGCAATGAATCAGGAGTGACATGTATGAAAGAATTATAGAGGTGGCTTTGCCACAAATACGATGTCAACTACATGATCATGCAAAGCAATATGGCAATGATGAAGCGTGTCATAACAAACGGAATGGTGGTAAGTTGCATGGCAATATATCTCGGAATGGCTATGGAAATGCCATAATAGGTAGGTATGGTGGCTGTTTTGAGGAAGGTATATGTTGGGTGTATGATACCAGCGAAAGGTGCGCGGTATTAGAGAGGCTAGCAATGGTGGAAGGGTGAGAGTGCGTATAATCCATGGACTCAACATTAGTCATAAAGAACTCACATACTTATTGCAAAAATCTATTAGTTATCAAAACAAAGTACTATGCACATGCTCCTAGGGGGATAGATTGGTAGGAAAAGACCATCGCTCGTCCCCGACCACCACTCATAAGGAAGACAATCAATAAATGAATCATGCTCCGACTTCATCACATAACGGTTCACCATACGTGTATGCTACGAGAATCACAAGCTTTAGAGCAAGTATTTCTCAAATTCACAATTACTCAACTAGCATGACTCTAATATCACCATCTTCATATCTCAAAACAATCATCAAGTATCAAACTTCTCATAGCATTCAATGCACTCTATATGAAAGTTTTTATTATATCCATCTTGGATGCCTATCATATTAGGACTAATATTATAACCAAAGCAAATTACCATGCTGTTCTAAGGGACTCTCAAAATAATATAAGTGAAGCATGAGAGATCAATAATTTCTATAAAATGAAACCACCACCGTGCTCTAAAAGATATAAGTGAAGCACTAGAGCAAAATTATCTAGCTCAAAAGATATAAGTGAAGCACAAAGAGTATTCTAATAAATTCCGATTCATGTGTGTCTCTCCAAAAGGTGTGTACAGCAAGGATGATTGTGGTAAACTAAAAATAAAAGACTCAAATCATACAAGACACTCCAAGCAAAACACATATCATGTGATGAATAAAAATATAGCCTCAAGTAAAGTTACCTATAGACGAAGACGAAAGAGGGGATGCCTTCCGGGGCATCCCCAAGCTTAGGCTTTTGGTTGTCCTTGAATTTTACCTTGGGGTGCCTTGGGTATCCCCAAGCTTAGGCTCTTTCCACTCTTTATTCCATAATCCATCAAATCTTTACCCAAAACTTGAAAACTTCACAACACAAAACTCAACAGAAAATCTCATGAGCTCCGTTAGTATAAGAAAACAAATCACCACTTTAAGGTACTGTAATGAACTCATTATTTATTTATATTGGTGTTAAACCTACTGTATTCCAACTTCTATATGGTTCATACCCCCCGATACTAGCCATAGATTCATCAAAATAAGCAAACAACATACGAAAAACAGAATCTGTCAAAAATAGAACAGTCTGTAGTAATATGTATCAAATGTATACTTATGTAACTCCAAAAATTCTGAAATAAATTGATGGACGTGAGGAATTTGTCTATTAATCATCTGCAAAAAGAATCAACCTAAAATCACTCTCCAGTAAAAAAATGGCAGCTAATCTCGTGAGCGCTAAAGTTTCTGTTTTTTGCTGCAAGATCATAAAGACTTCACCCAAGTCTTCCCAAAGGTTCTACTTGGCACAAACACTAATTAAAACATAAAGCCACATCTAACCAGAGGATAGATGAATTATTTAGTACTAAACAGAATCAAAAAGCAAGAAACAAAAATAAATTTGGGTTGCCTCCCAACAAGCGTTATTGTTTAACGCCCCTAGCTAGGCATAAATGCGAGAATAGATCTAGGTATTATCATAATAATGGTAGTGAAAATTACGAAAACTCATCTCATACTCCCTACGTTCAGCGGCAAGTTTTCTTTGTGGCAAACATAAGTAATCAAAAGGGCTAAATTTAATGGGACAAAAGTCCCCAAGATCAAACTCGGGAGGTATGGATTCCTCCTTTGGCCCCTTATATTGCACAACCAATTCAACATTATAAGCATTCTTTTGGCAATAAGTCATAAGCCTTTGTTCAAGAGAAAAACCTAACCCATTGTTCTGAATAGCAAAGTCATCATTGAGTTCAGAAATTCTATCCAACTAGAACATCGGTAGGAACCTTCTTTCTAAGGTTTTCATTGTAAGCAACATGATCTAAAGATCGTAAATGCATTAAGTCTTCTTGATTAAAAAGGATCGCTTCTATGGGAGGACGACCAGCGTCCACCCTACAATGCAAAAAGAGTTCATTTGCCTCTTTCATTATAAATCTAAACTCATGTGCCAAAAATATAGTAGTTGCTCGCTTAACAAAAGAATGTTCGATATTGGAAAACTCTAGAAAAATCCTTTGTATGCAAGGATGCATATGAATAAATTGTTTTTCAAGTTCAACTACGAGCAAAGATATAGCATCCGCAAGACTACTAGTTCTATGAAGAATAGACCCACCCATGGAGGGTAGGGCACCAGCACAAGTAAAGAAATCTTGAATAACTCCTTTCCCAATAATATTACCACTACCAATCCGAAACTTTTTAGTGTGTAAAACAGTAGGATGTTCGTGAGGATCTGATACGTCCATTTTGCATCATGCTTTTATATCAATATTTATTGCATTATGGGCTGTTATTACACGTTATGTCACAATACTTATGGCTATTCTCTCTTATTTTACAAGGTTTAACATAAGGAGGGAGAATGCCGGCAGCTGGGATTCTGGGCTGGAAAAGGAGCAAATATTGGAGACCTATTCTGCACAGCTCCAAAAGTCCTGAAACTCCATGAAAGTCATTTTTGGAATTAATAAGAATTATTGAGCGAAAGAAGTACCAGAGGGGGCTCACACCCTGGCCACGAGGGTGGGGGGCGCGCCCACCCCTACTGGGCACGCCCCCTGCCTCATGGGTCCCCTGGTGGCCCTCCGGTGCCCATCTTCTGCTATATGAAGTCTTCTACCCTGGAAAAAAATCATAAGCAAGCACACGGGACGAAACTCCGCCGCCACGAGGCGGAACCTTGGCGGAACCAATCTAGGGCTCCGGCGGAGCTATTCTGCCGGGGAAACTTCCCTCCGGGAGGGGTAAATCATCACCATCGTCATCACCAACGATCCTCTCATCAGGAGGGGGTCAATCTCCATCAACATCTTCACCAGCACCATCTCCTCTCAAACCCTATTTCATCTCTTGTATCCAATCTTGTATCAAAACCACAAATTGGTACCTGTCGGTTGCTAGTAGTGTTGATTACTCCTTGTAGTTGATGCTAATTGGTTTATCTGGTGGAAGATCATATGTTCAGATCCTTAATGCATATTAATACTCCTCTGATCATGAACATGAATATGCTTTGTGAGTAGTTACGTTTGTTCCTGAGGACATGGGTGAAGTCTTGCTATTAGTAGTCATGTGAATTTGGTATTCGTTTGATATTTTGATGAGATGTATGTTGTCTCTCCTCTAGTGGTGTTATGTGAATGTCGACTACATGACACTTCACCATTATTTGGGCCTAGAGAAAGGCATTGGGAAGTAATAAGTAGATGATGGGTTGCTAGAGTGACAGAAGCTTAAACCCTAGTTTATGCATTGCTTCGTAACACTACAAAAAAAAGACACATCCGTGACATTTTGGGCCGAACAAATTTTTTTTCTGTCATACATATGGCACTTCTATGACGATAATTGTGACAAAACCCGGTATCATCATAGATGTGGTGGGCTCCTACTTCTATGACAAAAAAATCATGATAGAAAATGGGCTTTTCATCCTGGGCGGGCCGGAGATGCAGCTGCATGACATTCTTTGGGCCGTCCATGACGGAAAAAACCATGGTAGAAGCAAGGAGGAAAATTTTGAGGAGTTGCCAGTTACAGTGGGAGGTCGGGGGCAGAGCGATGCGAGTTTCTCTCGTACACGTACGCACGTGTGTGCGAGGCGTTGGCTCTAACTGAACCCGAGCGAGGCGTTGGGCTCTAACTGAACCCGAGCGATTGCACTGCAGGCTATGCGTTACTGAACCCGAGCGATTGATCGATGGCTGTTAACTGAACCCGATGGAGTGATTCCTTCGCTACTACTGCTAACTGAAGCCGATCGATTGGATGAACAGTGAGCGTTGCGGGGGGGGGGGGGGGGGGTGGATGAATAGTGAGTGGTGGCGTTGCCTCTGGATGAACAGGACCCCGTGGTGTGGAGGGCTGGATGAACAGTAGACGGTGGAGGGGTGGCCGTGGAGGGGTGGTTGAACAGGACCCCGTGGTGTGGAGGGCTGGATGAACAGTAGACGGTGGAGGGGTGGTTGAATAGGACCCTGTGGTGTGGAGGGCTGGATGAACAATAGACGGTGGAGCGGTGCCCGTGGAGGGGTGGTTGAACAGTAGCTAGTGGAGTAGCGCGCGGTGGAGGCTGGATGAACAGGAGCCCGTGGAGGCTGGAGGAGGTCGACGGTAGCCCATGGAGGCTGGAGGAGGTCGATGGTGGAGATGAATAGTATCCCGTGGAGTCCCGTTTTGCGGTACGCCACACCCCTCCCAATGAACAGGACCCCCGTTTCGACTGTAGGAGGTCCGTTTCGTCCGTTTTGCGGTACACCACACCCCTCCCGATCAACAGGACCCCCGTTTCGACCGTAGGAGGTCCGTTTCCTCCATTTTGCGGTACGCCACACCCCTCCCGATCAACAGGACCCCCGTTTCGACCGTAGGAGGTCCGTTTCCTCCGTTTTGCGGTACGCCACACCCCTCCCGATCAACAGGACCCCTGTTTTGATCGTAGGAGGTCCATTTCATTCGTTTTGCGGTACGCCAGGCCTCGTTTCCATTGCTTGTTCCGTCCAAGCCGGTTGGCTCCCACCCGTTCCGTTGCCTCCCGATGAACACGACACATTCCGTTGCCTCCCCATGAACACAACGCATTCCGTTGCCTCCCCATGAACACGACGACGACTCTGTTTTTCCGTTCCGACCCAGCCATGTACGTATGCGCGAGTAGGCGTTCGAGACCCCGCCCGTATGTACATACATGGACGTATTTTCTTTCTTGCACCCTGGTCGTTGTACGTACGTGTACATGCTACGTGCGCGCCTCTACTACGACACGTGCGCGCCTCTACATCGACCAGTATGTACGTACACGTTCGCGACTAGGATGACAACGCTACGTACGCTTCGACCAGGTGGGTCCTGACTGTCAGGCACTTCCGTGCCTGCGAAGATGTAGCTGGTGGGTCCCAGCAGTCAGCGGGGTGAATCGTTTTTTTGCCCGGACGCACTTCCTTGCGTGCGAAGGTGTAGTTGGTGGGTCCCAGCAGTCAGGGGGAAACGTTTTTTTCGTGAAATACGGTGGCCCGTCCGGTGGGTCCCCGCTGTCAGGTGGAGGAATAATTATTTTGTGCGTAATAAGGAGGCACTTCCTTGCTGCGGCCGTGGACCCAGCTGTCAGCCTCTTCACGTACAGTCCACGTCCGATGGAAGCCATTCCTTGACCACGTTGACCATGCCGTGCCGAGAGCACCAGGGCGATGGACGATGGCGAGGCCTAGGAAGGGGATGACGCGGAGCCAGGGAAGACGCGGCAGTGGATGCCCACGCATAGAGGAGTACTAGGGTTCACTGGTTCGCTGCGGTGTGAGGCTGTCGTCGCCGCAGAATAACAGGGGGTGTGGGTGAGTAGAAGGATGGCCTGGCCAACGGTGGGAGTAGTAGGGGGCGGTGAGGCCTCCGCCGCATCACAGCCGGCCACGGGAGGCAGGAGCACGAGACACGACCGGCGCTGGTTTGGGCGGTTGGAGCAAGAAGACCAGAGGTTGAAGAAGCACTACGGCCGTTGGATGGACATTGTACGGTCACTGGAGCTAGAATCGTGCATATTGACTAAGTTGACAAAGCCCTCCGTCCCCGTCAACTTAGTAGGCCCACAAGTCAGCCTGCCACTAAACTGGGTCCCAGCTAACAGGGGGAGTATTCATTTTTTTGTGCGTAATAAGGAGGCACTTCCTTGCGTGCAAAGATATAGCTGGTGGGTCTGAGCTCTCAGCGTCGGTAACATTTTTTTCGCGAAATACTGAGGCCCTTTCGGTGGGTCCCCGATGTCAGGTGGAGGAATCATTATTTTGCACGTAATAAGGAGGCATTTCCTTGCGTGCGGCCATGGACCCAGCTGTCGGCCTCTCCACGTACAGTCCACTTCAGATGCATGTCGGTCGTTGACCACTTTGACCAGGCCGTGCCGAGAGCACCAGGGCGGTGGACGACGACGAGGCCTAGGAAGGGAACGACACGAAGGCAGGGAAGACTCAGCAGTTGTTGGACGAGGTCTGCGTGGCCTTAGTTCAAGGAGAATACGGTGAGGACTGGGTGTCCTGAGCTGCGGCTCAACGACTGGGTGTCCGGGACTGCGTGTCCTCGAGTTTAAATACTCAGCCGCTCCAACCAGACGTACAACTGAGACAGCAGTTGGAACTGGTTTACCAAATCATTGTCTTCACCAACTAACTGGTTCTATTTCCTCAACCCTTTCATTTCCTCATTACTGTGTTGAGTGTTTGTTCATATCTGTGTTTGAAGACTTTGACTGAAGACTTTCTCAATTTCCTCAGTTCAATTTCTTCAGTCTGTTTGTCTTCATCTTGTGTTATCCTGTGATTACGCTTTCTGTACTCCGTGCTAGTCTTCATTTCATCATGATGACCATGCTTGTATTCTGTTATGCTTACTTCTGAGTACTTATTCCGCTGCAAGTAGTTCTTCGCTAAGGAATTTCCTCACCAGCAAATTCCTCAGTGAATAATTCATAAAAATCGCCTATTCACCCCCCTCTAGTCGATATAACGCACATTCAATTGGTATCAGAGCGAGGTACTCCCTTGTTCTGTGTGATTTTGGTTTAACCGCCTGGAGTTTTAGTTATGTCGACCGCAGGTATGATCAAGGTCTCGGCTGGGTGTCCTACCTTTAATGGGACGGACTACCCCTACTGGAAGAACAAGATGCGAATGCATCTTGAGGCAATTGACAACGATCTCTGGTATGTTGTGGAAAATGGTGTTCCCTTTGTCTCATCCTCACTGAACGCTACTGATGTGAAAAGATTCAAGCAACTCGATTCTCAAGCGAAGAATATCATATGTGGCCATCTGAGTAAAGGACAGTATGGAAGAGTGAGTGCTTTGGAAACTGCTAAGCTTATCTGGGATAGGCTGTCCAAAGTGAATGAAGGAGTCTCAACTCAGCGTGACTCTCGAGTTGATGTTCTTCGGAATCTCTTCAACCGCTTCAAAAGACTCGACAACGAAAATGTCCAACAAACCTTTGATCGCCTCACTGACATCTCAAATGAGCTTCAAGCCCTCGGTGCCACTGACTGTTGGAAATATGCCCTAGAGGCAATAATAAAAGTATTATTATATTTCCTTGTTCATGATAATTGTCTTTTATTCATGCTATAACTGTATTATCCGGAAATCGTAATACACGTGTGAATACATAGACCACAATATGTCCCTAGTGAGCCTCTAGTTGACTAGCTCGTTGTGATCAATAGATAGTCATTGTTTCCTGACTATGGACATTGGATGTCGTTGATAACGGGATCACATCATTAGGAGAATGATGTGATGGACAAGACCCAATCCTAAGCCTAGCACTAAGATCGTGTAGTTCGTTTGCTAGAGCTTTTCCAATGTCAAGTATCTCTTCCTTAGACCATGAGATTGTGCAACTCCCGGATACCGTAGGAATGCTTTGGGTGTACCAAACGTCACAACGTAACTGGGTGGCTATAAAGGTGCATTACAGGTATCTCCGAAAGTATCTGTTGGGTTGGCACGAATCGAGACTGGGATTTGTCACTCCGTGTAAACGAAGAGGTATCTCTGGGCCCACTCGGTAGGACATCATCATATGCGCAATGTGACCAAGGAGTTGATCACGGGATGATGTGTTACGGAACGAGTAAAGAGACTTGCCGGTAACGAGATTGAACAAGGTATAAGGATACCGACGATCGAATCTCGGGCAAGTATAATACCGCTAGACAAAGGGAATTGTATACGGGATCGATTGAGTCCTTGACATCGTGGTTCATCCGATGAGATCATCGTGGAACATGTGGGAGCCAACATGGGTATCCAGATCCCGCTGTTGGTTATTGACCAGAGAACGTCTCGGTCATGTCTACATGTCTCCCGAACCCGTAGGGTCTACACACTTAAGGTTCGATGACGCTAGGGTTATAAAGGAAGTTTGTATGTGGTTACCGAATGTTGTTCGGAGTCCCGGATGAGATCCCGGATGTCACGAGGAGTTCCGGAATGGTCCGGAGGTAAAGATTTATATATGGGAAGTCCTATTTTGGCCACTAGAAAATGTTCGGGAATTTTTTTTCGGTATTGTACCGGGAAGGTTCTAGAAGGTTCTGGAGTGGGGCCCACCTGCATGGGGGGACCCACATGAACGTGGGTAGTGGGGGCAAGGCCCCACACCCCTGGTCAAGGCGCACCAAGATCCGCCCTTAGAAGGAATAAGATTATATCCCGAAGGGATAAGATCAAGATCCCTAAAAAGGGGGGATAACAATCGGTGGGGAACGGAATGATGGGATTTCTTTCCTCCCACCTTGGCCAACGCCCCAATGGACTTGGAGGGCAAGAAACCAGCCCCTCCACTCCTATATATAGTGGGGAGGCGCATGGGAGCTTTACACGAAGTTCTGGCGCAGCCCTCCCCCTCTCCCAAGTAGTCCCTCCTCTCCCGCGGTGCTTGGCAAAGCCCTGCAGGATTGCCACGCTCCTCCATCACCACCACGCCGTTGTGCTGCTATTGGATGGAGTCTTCCTCAACCTCTCCCTCTCTCCTTGCTGGATCAAGGCGTGGGAGACGTCACCGGGCTGTACGTGTGTTGAACGCGGAGGTGCCGTGCGTTCGGCACTTGGTCATCGGTGATTTGGATCACGACGAGTACGACTCCATCAACCCCGTTCACTTGAACGCTTCCGCTTAGCGATCTACAAGGGTATGTAGATGCACTCTCCTTCCCCTCGTTGCTGGTTTCTCCATAGATAGATCTTGGTGACACGTAGGAAAATTTTGAATTTCTGCTACGTTCCCCAACAGTGGCATCATGAGCTAGGTCTATTGCGTAGATTCTTTGCACGAGTAGAACACAAAGTAGTTGTGGGCGTTGATTTTGTTCAATATGCTTACCGTTACTAGTCCAATCTTGTTTCGACGGTATTGTGGGATGAAGCGGCCCGGACCGACCTTACACGTACTCTTACGTGAGACAGGTTCCACCGATTGACATGCACTTGGTGCATAAGGTGGCTAGCGGGTGCCAGTCTCTCCCACTTTAGTCGGAACGGATTCGATGAAAAGGGTCCTTATGAAGGGTAAATAGCAATTGGCATATCACGTTGTGGTCTTTGCGTAGGTAAGAAACGTTCTTGCTAGAAACCCATAGCAGCCACGTAAAACATGCAAACAACAATTAGAGGACGTCTAACTTGTTTTTGCAGGGTATGCTATGTGATGTGATATGGCCAAGAAGAATGTGATGAATGATATGTGATGTATGAGATTGATCATGTTCTTGTAATAGGAATCACGACTTGCATGTCGATGAGTATGACAACCGGCAGGAGCCATAGGAGTTGTCTTAATTTATTGTATGACCTGCGTGTCATTGAACAATGCCATGTAATTACTTTACTTTATTGCTAACCGGTAGCCATAGTAGTAGAAGTAATAAGTTGGCGAGACGACTTCATGGAGATCATGATGATGGAGATCATGGTGTCATGCCGGTGACGATGATGATCATGGAGCCCCGAAGATGGAGATCAAAAGGAGCAAAATGATATTGGCCATATCATGTCACTATTTGATTGCATGTGATGTTTATCATGTTTATGCATCTTGTTTACTTAGGACGACGGTAGTAAATAAGATGATCCCTTACAAAATTTCAAGAAGTGTTCTCCCCTAACTGTGCACCGTTGCTATAGTTCGTCGCTTCTAAGCACCACGTGATGATCGGGTGTGATGGATTCTTACGTTCACATACAACGGGTGTAAGACAGATTTACACACGCGAAAACACTTAGGGTTAACTTGACGAGCCTAGCATGTACAGACATGGCCTCGGAACACGGAGACCGAAAGGTCGAGCATGAGTCGTATAGTAGATACGATCAACATGAAGATGTTCACCGATGATGACTAGTCCGTCTCACGTGATGATCGGACACGGGCTAGTTTGACTCGGATCATGTGATCACTTAGATGACCAGAGGGATGTCTATCTGAGTGGGAGTTCATAAGATGAACTTAATTATCCTGAACATAGTCA
Source organism: Triticum timopheevii (assembly GCA_963921465.1). NCBI lineage: Eukaryota > Viridiplantae > Streptophyta > Magnoliopsida > Poales > Poaceae > Triticum > Triticum timopheevii. The sequence continues at coordinate 407,850,575 of OY997272.1, read as the reverse complement.
AAAAGACCTTTTGCAAATTATGTCGTAGCTCACGCTATAGTTCTACTGTTTAGATATGTTCCTAGAGAAAATATAGTTGAAAGTTGATAGTAGCTATTATGCGGACAGTAGAAAGCTTATGTCCTTAATGCACCGCTCAGTGTGCTGAACCCCAAACGTCGTTTGTGGATGTTACGAACATCATACATACACGTTTTGATAACTACGTGATAGTTCAGTGAAACGGTTTAGAGTTGAGGCACCAAAGACGTTTTTCGAAATGTCGCGGAACATATGAGATGTTTTGAGGGCTGAAATTGAGATTTCAGGCTCGTGCCCACGTCAAGAGGTATAAGACCTCCGACGATTTTCTTAACCTGCAAACTAATGGAGAAAAGCTCAATTGTTGTGCTTGTGCTCAGATTGTCTGAGTACAACAATCACTTGAATCGAGTGGGAGTTGATCTTCCAGATGAGATAGTGATGTTTCTCCAAAAGTCATTGCCACCAAGCTACTAGAGCTTCGTGATGAACTATAACATATCAGGGATAGATATAATGATCCTTGAGGTATTCGTGATGTTTGACACCGCGAAAGTAGAAATCAAGAAGGAGCATCAATTGTTGATGGTTGGTGAAACCACTAGTTTCAAGAAGGGCAAGGGCAAGAAGGGATACTTCATGAAACAGCAAATCAGCTGCTGCTCTAATAAAGAAACCCAAGGTTGAACCCAAACCCGAGACTAAGTGCTTCTGTAATAAGGGGAACAACCACTGGAGCAGCATTACCCTAGATACTTGGTAGATGAGAAGGCTGGCAAGGTCGATAGAAGTATATTGGATATACATTATGTTAATGTGTACTTCACTAGTACTCCTAGTAGCACCAGGGTGCTGGATACCGGTTCGGTTGCTAAGTGTTAGTAACTCAAAATAAAAGCTACGGAATAAACGGAGACTAGCTAAAGGTGAGCTGACGATATGTGTTGGAAGTGTTTCCAAGGTTGATGTGATCAAGCATCGCACGCTCCCTCTACCATCGAGATTTGGTGTTTGCATTGAGCATAGACATGATTGGATTATGTCTATCGCAATACGGTTATTCATTTAAGGAGAATAATGGTTACTCTATTTATTTGAATAATACCTTCAATGGTCTTGCACCTAAAGGAATGGTTTATTGAATCTCGATTGTAGTGATACACATTTTCATGCCAAAAGGTATAAGATAGTAATGATAGTACCACTTACTTGTGGCACTGCCATATAAGTCATATTGGTGTAAAAGGCATGAAGAAGCTCCATATTGATGGATCTTTGGACTCACTCGTTTTTGAAAGGATTGAGACATGCGAACCATGTTTGTTGGTAGATATGCATGAAGAAACTCCATGCGAATAGACCATTTGAACTCACTTGATTTTGAATCACTTGAGACATGCAAATCATACCACATGGGCAAGATGACTGAAAGCCTCGGTTTCAGTAAAATGGAACCAGAAAGCAACTTGTTGGAAGTAATACATTTTGATGTGTGCAGTCCAATGAGTGCTGAGGCATGTAGTGGATATCATTATGTTCTTACTTCACAGATGATTTGAGTAGATGCTGAGAATAACTTGATGAAACACAAGTCTGAATTATTGAATGGTTCAAGTAATTTCAGTGTGAAGTAGAAGATCATTGTGACAAGAGGATAAAATGTCTATGATATGATCATAGAGATGAATATCTGAGTTACGAGTTTTGGCACGCAATTAAGACATTGTGGAAATTGTTTCACAATAAATACCACCTAGAACACCATAGTGTGATGGTGTGTCCGAACATCATTGTTGCACCCTATTGGATATGGTGCATACCATGATGTCTCTTATCGAATTACCACTATCGTTCATGGGTTAGGCATTAGAGACAATCGCACTCACTTTAATAGGGCACCACGTAATTCCGTTGAGATGACACCGTATGAACTATGGTTTAGAGAAACCTAAGTTGTTGTTTCTTAAAGGTTTGGGGCTGCGATGCTTATGTGAAAAAGTTTCAGGATTGATAAGCTCGAACCCAAAGCGGATAAAATGCATCTTCATAGGACACCCAAAACAGTTGGGTATACCTCCTAATTCAGATCCGAAAGCAATATGGATTGTTTCTTGAATCGGGTCCTTTCTCGAGAAAAGGTTTGTCTCGAAAAGTTGAGTGGGAGGATGGTGGAGACTTGATATGGTTATTGAACCATCACTTCAACCAGTGTGTATCAGGGCACAGGAAGTTGTTCCCGTGGCGCCTACACCAATTGAAGTAGAAGCTTATGATAGTGATCATGAAGTTTCGGATCAAGTCACTACCGTACCTCGTAGGGTGACAAGGATACGTACTACTTCAGAGTGGTACAGTAATCCTGTCTTGAAGGTCATGTTGCTAGACAACAATGAACCTATGAGCTATGGAGAAGTGATGGTGGGCCCAAATTCCGACAAATGGTTAGAAGCCATGAAATCCGAGATAGGATCCATGTATCAGAACAAAGCATGGACTTTGGTGGACTTGCCCAAAGATCGGCAAGCCATTGAGATAAATAGATCTTTAAGAAGAAGACGGACGTGGATGGTAATGTCACCATCTATGAAGCTCGACTTGTGGCGAAGAGTTTTTCACAAGTTCAAGGAGTTGACTGCGATGAGATTTTCTCATCCGTAGCGATGCTTAAGTTCGTCGGATTCATGTTAGCATTAGCTCCATTTATGAAATCTGGCAGATGGATGACAAAACGAGTTTCCTTACCAGTCTTCGTATGGAAAGGTTGTATGTGATACAAATCAGAAAGTTTTTGTCGATCCTAAGGATGCTAAAAGGTATGCTAGCTCCAGCGATCCTTCCATGGACTGGAGTAAGCATCTCGGAGTTGGAATGTGCGCTTTGATAAGATGATCAAAGATTTTGGGTTTATACAAAGTTTATGAGAAACTTGTATTTCCAAAGAAGTGAGTGGGAGCACTATAGAATTTCTGATGAGTATATGTTGTTGACATATTGATGATCAGAAATGATGTAGAATTTCTAGAAAGCATATAGGGTTATTTGAAAACTGTTTTTCAATGGAAAACCTGGATTAGGCTACTTGAACAATAAGCATCAAGATCTATAAGATAGATCAAAATGCTTAATAGTACTTTCAAATGAGCACGTACCTTGACATGATCTTGAAGGTGTTCAAGATGGATCAGTCAAAGAAGGAATTCTTGCCTGAGATGTAAGGTATGAAGTTAAGACTTAAAATCTCGACCACGGCAGAATAGAGAGAAAGGACGAAGGTCGTCCCCTATGCTTTTATCATAGGCTCTCTACAGTATGCTATGCTGTGTACCGCACCTGTAGTGTGCCTTGCCATGAGTCAGTCAAGGGGTACAAGAGTGATCCAAGAATGGATCACAGGACAGCGGTCAAAGTTATCCTTAGTAACTAGTGGACTAAGGAATTTTCTTGATTATGGAGGTGATAAAGAGTTCGACGTAAAGAGTTATGTCGATGCAAGCTTAACACCTATCCGAATAGCTCTGAGTAGAGATACCGGATACGTATAATGGAGCAACAATTTAGAATAGCTCCAAGTAGAACAGTTATTTGGAATAGCTCCAAATAGAGCGTGGTAGCTGCATCTAGGAGATGACATAGAGATTTGTAAAGCACACACGGATCTAAAAGGTTCAGACCCGTTGACTATAACCTCTCTCACAAGCATAACATGATCAAACCCAGAACTCATCGAGTGTTAATCACATGGTAAATGTGAACTAGATTATTGACTCTAGTAAACTCTTTGGGTGTAAGTCACATGGGGATGTGACCTTGAGTGTTAATCACATATCGATGTGAACTAGATTATTGACTCTAGTGCAAGTGGGAGACTGTTGGAAATATGCCCTAGAGGCAATAATAAAAGTATTATTATATTTCCTTGTTCATGATAATTGTCTTTTATTCATGCTATAACTGTATTATCCGGAAATCGTAACACACGTGTGAATACATAGACCACAATATGTCCCTAGTGAGCCTCTAGTTGACTAGCTCATTGTGATCAACAGATAGTCATGGTTTCCTGACTATGGACATTGGATGTCGTTGATAACGGGATCACATCATTAGGAGAATGATGTGATGGACAAGACCCAATCCTAAGCCTAGCACTAAGATCGTGTAGTTCGTTTGCTAGAGCTTTTCCAATGTCAAGTATCTCTTCCTTAGACCATGAGATTGTGCAACTCCCGGATACCGTAGGAATGCTTTGGGTGTACCAAACGTCACAACTTAACTGGGTGGCTATAAAGGTGCATTACAGGTATCTCCGAAAGTATCTATTGGGTTGGCACGAATCGAGACTGGGATTTGTCACTCCGTGTAAACGGAGAGGTATCTCTGGGCCCACTCGGTAGGACATCATCATATGCGCAATGTGACCAAGGAGTTGATCACGGGATGATGTGTTACGGAACGAGTAAAGAGACTTGCCGGTAACGAGATTGAACAAGGTATAAGGATTCCGACGATCGAATCTCGGGCAAGTATAATACCGCTAGACAAAGGGAATTGTATACGGGATCGATTGAGTCCTTGACATCATGGTTCATCCGATGAGATCATCGTGGAACATGTGGGAGCCAACATGGGTATCCAGATCCCGCTGTTGGTTATTGACCAGAGAACGTCTCGGTCATGTCTACATGTCTCCCGAACCCGTAGGGTCTACACACTTAAGGTTCGATGATGCTAGGGTTATAAAGGAAGTTTGTATGTGGTTACCGAATGTTGTTTGGAGTCCCGGATGAGATCCCGGACGTCACGAGGAGTTCCGGAATGGTCCGGAGGTAAAGATTTATATATGGGAAGTCCTATTTTGGCCACTAGAAAATGTTCGGGATTTTTCGGTATTGTACCGGGAAGGTTCTAGAAGGTTCTGGAGTGGGGCCCACCTGCATGGGGGGACCCACATGAACGTGGGTAGTGGGGGCAAGGCCCCACACCCCTGGTCAAGGCGCACCAAGATCCCCCCTTAGAAGGAATAAGATCATATCCCGAAGGGATAAGATCAAGATCCCTAAAAAGGGGGGATAACAATCGGTGGGGAAGGGAATGATGGGATTTCTTTCCTCCCACCTTGGCCAACGCCCCAATGGACTTGGAGGGCAAGAAACCAGCCCCTCCACCCCTATATATAGTGGGGAGGCGCATGGGAGCTTTACACGAAGTTCTGGCGCAGCCCTCCCCCTCTCCCAAGTAGTCCCTCCTCTCCCGCGGTGCTTGGCAAAGCCCTACAGGATTGCCACGCTCCTCCATCACCACCACGCCATTGTGCTGCTGTTGGATGGAGTCTTCCTCAACCTCTCCCTCTCTCCTTTCTGGATCAAGGCGTGGGAGACGTCACCGGGCTGTACGTGTGTTGAACGCGGAGGTGCCGTGCGTTCGGCACTTGGTCATCGGTGATTTGGATCACGACGAGTACGACTCCATCAACCCCGTTCACTTGAACGCTTCCGCTTAGCGATCTACAAGGGTATGTAGATGCACTCTCCTTCCCCTCATTGCTGGTTTCTCCATAGATAGATCTTGGTGACACGTAGGAAAATTTTGAATTTCTGCTACGTTCCCCAACACTGACATCACTGATCATGAGGTGGTGAAGAAACTATTGAGATTGCTTGATTCCTCATTTGATACTCTGGGACTGATGATACAAGAACGTGCTGACTACAAGTCTCTTGATCCTGCCGATATCCTCGAAAGGCTAAATACTCACGAGTTCCAGCTTGCTGAAAAGAGAGATCTCTATGGTTCAAGTTATGGCAAACCACGTGCCCTGAAGGCCAAGGCTGTGTCTGACTCTGAATGTGAGGATTATGGTAGTAGCCTTGGTGATCCTGAAGAATTGAGCCAGGAGCTAGCACTGCTCGTGAAGAAATTCCAGAAGTTCTCAAGATGTGGTCGCTTTGGAAAATCCTCAAGAAGCAGTGATTCCTCATCCAGTGACTATAAGAGAAGGTTGTGCCACAAATGCAAGAAACCTGGTCACTATATTCAAGATTGTCCTCAGTGGGAAAAGGAAATGAAGAAGAAGAAATACAAGGATTACAGTTCTGATGATGCGAAGAAGAAGAAGAAATCATCAAAATCTTCGTCATCAAAATCCTCGAAGTCTTCATCTCACAAGAAGAGCAGCTCCAAGAAGGCTCGGGCATTCATTGGCAAGGAAATGGACTCTGAAGCTGAATCTGAGGAAAATGAGGAAGAGGAGGCGTCTGAAGAATCCAAATCTGGTGTGGCGAGTCTGGCCTTTGCTACTGCTTTCGTCAACAAGTCCATCTTCAACACTGAAAAAACTGACCCCACCGACAAGCCTGATAAAGATAATGATGGCTACGCTCCCACCTATTGCTTCATGGCGAAAGGTGCAAAGGTACTCAAATACAACTCCTCTGAATCTAGTGAAAATGAATCTAATGAGGATCTTAAGCCCAGCAGCTCTAAACTTGCTAAGATTGCTGTAAAACAACAACGGGCTTTTGAAAAGGTTCAAAACATGCTAGACAAAAGTGATGATATGTTGGGTGAAGAAATGGATCGCACTAAAGCCCTGACTGAAAATCTTCAGAGACTTCAGTCTAAGTTTGATAACCTTCAAGGTCATCATAACACTCTCTTATCTGATCATGAGAAACTTTCTTATGAATTTCTTCAAGGAAAGCAAGATCACGAGAAGCTTTCTTCTGAATTTCTTCAAAGAAAGGAAGATCTTGAAAAGCTAAGAGTGTGTTATGAAGATCTTCAGAAGGAGCGCGATTCATTACTAGCTCAACAAATCAGCGCTTCTCAGGAAGAATTTGTTCCTCCATGCTTAAAGTGCATTGAACATGAATCTGCTAATTCTTCACCTGAATGTTCAAATGCTTCAACTATTACAAATTCTTCATCTGCCTCTGCTATCACTAATTCCTCATCTGAGGACATTGCTAGTATCACTGACGATGCAGGGCTGAAGGAATTGTACATGAAAGGCATGTACAAAAGCCTCAAAGGGCATTAGACTCTTTGTGATGTGCTTAAAAAGCAGATCCTCAACAGAAACCCTAGGAAAGAGGGTATTGCCTTTGAGAGGAAACTCAATGCTGATGGAACATATTGGAAGCCTAAGCAGTACCCCAAAACCTCATGGGTTGCTGTAAAGGGACCTCCAGTTGATCCATCTAACTTATCTGGCTTTACATGTGAATCTCCTCACTCTTCTGATGAGTCATTTGACTCCAACTATAAACTGTTCAAAAATCAGAAGGGTGAAGTATTTGCTAGATATGTTGGCACTAACTGCAGGAATGGTTCTCCTATGAAGAAAATCTGGGTTCCCAAGAAGTGCCTCGAAAGTCTTCAGGTGAATGTCCTCATGACACCACCTGTGAAGAACAGGAACCCCAGATCAAATTCTTCATATGGACCAAATTCTTCATATGAATCCAAGTCCTCATAGGGACCAAATTCCTCATGTGGATCGAATTCCTCAAAAGGATCAAAGTCCTCATATGATTATCATCGTGCTAACAACTCTGTCTCGCAGGGTAGAGCTAAGGGCTATGAATATGTGCATTATTCTTCAAACCATTATGTTCATAAGTCCTCGAAGAATTTCTCTGCTTATTCATATGCTTACCCTATCCCCTCTTATGTGAAACAAAATGGTTTGGCCTCTATGCCACCTTTCTCATATGGTGCTCGCAGAGTGATGAACTCTTTGCCACCCCTCCAGATGTGGGTGGTGAAGAAAAAGAACTAATCTCTTATGCAGGGTCAGGTCTCCAGATATGCGTTAACGTCTAAAGAATTTGCTGGGGACCTGACGAAATTGCCTGAAAGGACACAGGAGAATCATGATGAAATGAACTTTCATTTCACACGTCCTCCTACTGCTATATCTGTTTACTGCTTGATGAAATTCATTTGATGAACTTGATATCATATTCTTCACTGATGAAGCATATGAGATTGTAAGCTACACTAATTCATCTACAGGATGATCAACCCAAAACTACTGAATGGGTCCTCGATAGTGGATGTACGAATCACATGACTGGTGACAAGAATCTATTGATGGATGCTCCTTTATCACCGTCACATTTGAAGCATATCATCTTTGGTGACAAAGGCAAAAGTCAGGTATTGGGTCTTTGTAAGGTTGCAATCTCTAAGGATAAACACATGGACAAAGTCATGCTTGTTGAGTCCTTAGGATACAATCTCATGTCAGTCTCAATGCTTTGTGATCTTGATATGGTTGTTGTCTTTGGCAAGTATCGCTGTGTTGTGATTATGGAAGCTGACAATTCCAAAGTCTTCGAAGGCTTTAGGAGAGGAGATTTGTATATTGTTGATTTCTCTACAAGACCACAACCAGCCGTGTGTCTACTTGCAAAAGCTTCAGAAGGTTGGCTATGGCATCGACGACTTGGTCACGCAGGCATAAGGAATTTGCACACGCTTGCGAAGAAGAAGCATGTCATTGGCATTGAGAATGTCAAATTCCTCAAGGATCACTTATGCGGAGCCTGTGAAGCTGGAAAAATGACCAAGGCCAAGCATCCAGCGAAGACTATCATGACCACTACTCGTCCATTCAAATTGCTTCACATGGACCTCTTCGGACCTAACCATTACTCAACAGTCACTAATGATGCATCTCTATATGGTTTTGTCATTGTTGATGATTACTCTCGATATACATGGGTACACATTGTTACTTACAAACATGAAGTGCAGGAAGTCTTCAAACGATTTTCCTCGAGGGCTTCAACCAACTTTGGTGTGAAGATCAAGCATATCAGAAGTGACAATGGAACTGAGTTCAAGAATTCTGGTCTTGATGATTATCTTGATGAACTTGGTATTACTCATGAGTTATCTGCTCCCTATACTCCTCAGCAAAATGGCATTGTGGAGCGCAAGAACAGAACTCTTGTTGAGATGGCTTGCACTATGCTTGATGAATACAAAATGCCTCAGCATTTTTGGATTGATGCAATTGATACTGCGTGCCACATCATCAACAGAGTATATCTTCACAAATTCTTCAAGAAGACGGCCTATGAACTCCTCACTGACAAGAAACCCAATGTGAGTTATTTCAAAGTCTTCGGTGCTAAATGTTGGATTAGAGATCCTCGCCACAACTCTAAATTTGCACCGAAAGCACATGAAGGTTTTATGCTTGGTTACGGAAAGGACTCGCACACCTACAGAGTCTTCAACATTGTTCTTCACAAGATTGTTGACACTGTAGATGTGCGGTTCGATGAAACTAATGGCTCGCAAAGAGAGCACCTACCTTCTGTGTTAGATGAACCAGCACCTGAGGATTCTATCAAGTTCAAGGCAACTGATGATGTCATTCCTACTGAAGAATCTGCTGAAGAATTCATTCCTGTTCATGAAGAACGTCGAGCTGATGCACCTGAAGAAAATGCTGAGGAAAATGGTGCTGAAGAAAATGCTGATCAAATTCCTCAGCGACAACTAGCTCATCCTCGCGTTGCAAAAGAAGTGCAAGTGGAGAAGATCATCGATGACATTAGTGCACCAGGTCCTCTCACACGCTCAAAAGCTTCACATTTATCTAACTTTTGTGGGCACTATGCTTTTGTCTCTATCACAGAGCCCACTAAGGTAGATGAAGCATTTATGGAGCCGGAGTGGATTCAGGCTATGCAATAAGAATTACATCAGTTTGAGCTTAACAATGTCTGGGAACTGGTAAATCGTCCAGATCCTCGCAAGCATAATATCATTGGCACAAAGTGGATCTACCATAACAAGCAAGATGAAAATGGCCTTGTGGTGAGGAATAAGGCACGACTGGTAGCTCAAGGCTACACACAGGTTGAAGGAATTGATTTCGATGAAACTTTTGCACCTGTTGCTAGACTTGAGGCTATTCGCATATTACTTGCTTATGCTAACCATCATGATATCATCTTATATCAAATGGATGTGAAAAGTGCATTCCTCAATGGTAAGCTTGAGGAAGAAGTATATGTTGCTCAACCCCCAGGTTTTGAAGATCCAAAGAATCCTGACAAAGTCTTCAGACTCAATAAGGCCCTCTATGGCCTCAAGCAAGCCCCTCGGGCATGGTATGATACATTGAAGGAATTCTTCGTGAAGAATGGCTTCACACCCGGTTCACTCGACCATACTCTCTTTACTAAATCTTATGATGGTGAACTGTTTGTGTGCCAAATATATGTTGATGATATTATCTTTGGCTGTACTGACCAACATTATAGTGATGAATTTGCCTATATGATGAGTGAAGAATATCAAATGTCTATGATGGGAGAGTTGAAATTCTTCTTAGGTCTTCAAATTCGTCAGCAGCGCAATGGCATATTCATATCACAGGAGAAATACCTCAAAGATGTACTGAGGAAATTCGGCATGCAAGATTGCAAAGGCGTCAAAATTCCTATGCCCACAAATGGCCATCTATGCACTGATGAAAATGGTATTGACTTCGATCACAAGGTATACCACTCCATGATTGGTTCCTTATTGTACTTATGTGCATCTAGGCCAGATATAATGCTTAGTGTTCGCATGTGTGCCCGATTTCAAGCTGCACCGAAGGAATCACACCATAAGGCTGTGAAGCATATTCTTCGATATCTAGCTCACACACCAACTCTAGGATTATGGTACCCCAAGGGCTCTGCTTTTGATCTCATTGGATATTCTGACTCTGACTATGCTGGTGATCGTGTGGACCGCAAGTCAACATCTGGCACTTGTCATTTCCTCGGACGATCTTTGGTCTGTTGGTCCTCGAAGAAACAGAACTGCGTATCACTGTCTACTGCTGAAGCTAAATATATTGCTGCTGGCTCTTGCTGTGCTCAACTACTTTGGATGAAGCAAACCCTCAAGGACTATGGCGTCAACGTGAAGAATGTGCCTCTCCTCTGCGACAATGAGAGTGCCATCAAGATTGCTCACAACCCAGTACAGCACTCGAAGACAAAGCACATTCAGATTCGTCATCATTTTCTTCGTGATCATGTGTTAAAGGGCAACATCTCCATCGAGCACGTGAAGACTAAAGAACAGCTAGCTGATATCTTCACTAAGCCCTTGGATGAGAAGAGATTTAGCAAGTTGCGGTGTAAGCTAAATATCTTAGAATCTTCGAATGTTCTTTGAAAAGGACACACATCCTGACACTTATGCAAAATTGATGACTTAGATGTGCAACACATGAAGAAATATTTTCTTCAATCAATGAAGAATAACACTCTAAGTGTGAAGAAATTAATGAAGAATTTGATTCTCAGAACCCTACGACAATTGTACGCGGTGTCTGAAATCATCATTCTTATACGGTGGGTCACGCCACCACAAAAAGTTGAAAATCTTCAATTTGAGTTTTTCCTCAGTTTTGAAATTCTTCAGTTTTTCAAATTCTTCAACTTTGCAAAATCTTCACTGTTTCTGTCGTTTTTGTTCATTGGCTATATATATATATATGAGTTTATGTCCTCTACAGCATTCACTTATGGCTATTTCTTCATGTTGCTTTTTCTGCTAAGTGAATGTGATCGGACCCTTCCCCCTCTATGCTATACTCAACCCAATCTATTCACAAATTCTTCATGTGCGTTCTATTTGAAACTCGTTCAAAGTCTTCACTGTGTCCTTGTCAGTTGAAGAAATTGCGAACGAAACTTTAAAACAAATCTTATCCAGATTTTCGGTTTTGCCGCTCAAACCATTCCGCATCCCACGATGCATTATTATATTCACCTACAATCTTACACGATCTCAACTACACAGTACGTGGGTGACACATGTCGCGTGAAGGAGAAAGGGCAGGGGCATGTTCGTCCCAAAATCTTCGGGCGAACAGTTTTTCACCGTGGCTATAAATACCCCTCTCCCCTTCCTCACTTCATTTACTCCGCTCGACCGCTCTCTCTCTCTCACTCGAGCTCCTCAAACCCTAGCGCCGCCGCTACTCCATCGTCGCCGGTGAGGAAGAGCTTCGCTGCCTCGACCTCGTCGCCGTCGTACTCGCGCCGGTTGCGGAAATCTTCACTCCGCCGCCGCCGTAGCTGTCTCCCTCTGCCAAGTTAGGGCGTGGGAGATCTAACCTGACGAACTTCATGTCTGTTCTTCTCAGTTCGTCGCGTTCTTCAGTTCGGGTAATTAAAAGTTACTTTTATTACTCACTTTGATTCTCAAGCTTTCCTGAAAATCTTCAAAGGTGTTTTATTCTTCAAATCTTCACACATATGAACACCTCACACACTGTATGCTCTTGATCCATTTCTCTAAGCAATCATTTTCTTCAAGATTCCTCAATTGTGTGGATCTTTGATCTGTACAACTCTGGAACCTAAGACAAGAACGCTTAGTGAAATTCCTCAAGGCTCAACTGGTCAAATTCCTCAAAACTTGTCTTTTCGAAAAACCTTCAGAGAACGCATATGACCTCATTCCTTGCACCTACACTCTGTTCACAGGTACTCATGTCCGCTGCTGAATCACTAGGTTCTCATCAACTTAACTCATTTGCAACGTTCCTCGAAGAAAAATTGCATACTTCTTCAGAGTGTTCAATTGTTCAAATTCCTCATCTGAAGAATATGGCTGAAGGAAAGAGACCGCAGAAAGGAGGAAAGAAGCCTGAGGTCATGACTGCTTTCGAGATCCCTGATGACATTTATAAGGACTATTGCACACCTGATGAAGCCAAATTTGGCAAAGAAAACAAAAATCAGCGTAAAGTGCGCATTCAGAGGATTGAACGGAGATGGGCAAGAGAATGGAGGGAGTACAGATATGTGACTCCAAAGTACATGAAGAAATTCGCCCTCAATCCTCCATGCCCAAGAGCTCCATTGGCACCTGGCCAAGTAGCTGATCCCACCAGCATCAAAAGTGGTGAGGACTTTCCTGAAGAATGGGCTAGGCGCCAAGCTAAATTGGCAAGACAAGCCAAGGAGGCAGTGAGGAAATTCAATGAGGATTCTGCCACTGCTGCTGCTACTGAGGCCTCGGTCAGACCGAGGAAATCTATGCCAAATAAGCCTGCTCGTAAGCCAAGTGCTTCACCAACAGCGCCCTCACGGCCAAGTTCCTCAGCTATGCCCTCACGGCATATTCCTCAGACTGCTACTGCTCCACCAAAGTCCTCAGCAGCTCCATCAAAGTCCTCAGCTCCTGTGCATCTGGCTACATGTCAAAGGACTATGGGTTTCTCGATTTCCTCTGGTGTCCCAGCAAGTTCCTCAGCTGCACCAATGTCCTCATCAGGCCCCACACTGTTGAAGACTAAAGCAACAGCTGGACGTGGTCCTCGGCCAAGTCCAAGGAAGAAACAGGTCGCATTCCATGTGCCCTCTGATGATGAAGCTTCTGATGATGAACTTGCAAAAATCATCAGAGATAGACAAGTGAAGGCCGCTAGAGCCAAAGGCACATCTGTGCCACTGCTTTTGGATCCGAAGAAAATCCTCGATTACATTGATCTCTGGCACAAGGACCCAAACACCCCAATGCCTGATCTTCCTCTGACTCCTGGTCAAAGTCACATGCTGACCCATTTCATCACTCAAGAGAAATGGAAATTTGAAAAGGCAAGAGAGATCAAGAAAGCGCAATACAGAAAGGAGAAGCTCCTGAAGAAAAATGTTGTCAGAATGTCACCTGAGGAACTTCTCCAGGCTTAGTCTGAGATTCAAGCCCTCAGCAAAGACTCTGATGCTTACTATGCTGATTGGCAAGGAGCCAAAGTGAGATTCGTCAATCTGACGAAGAAAATCACAAGTGTTGCAGACCCATCGCAACAAGAAAATCTTCAGGCTACAGACTCTGCTCAGCCTGCTGAAGAACATGCCAGCACCGCTGATGACTATCAGCCTGCTGATGAAAATGCTAGTTCCAGGTATGATGACTCCATTCCAGCCGCTGAAGAAATTGCCAGGGCATCCACTAGTGGTGCGCCTGAAGAAACTGAAGAGACCAGGGCAAGTGCATCAGTTGCGCCTGAAGAAAATCAACCAAATCCCTCAGCTCCTCCCACGCCTACACCAACTCCAATTTTTCCATCTGCCTATGAGGTGAAGAAGACCAAGACTAAGGCTGTAGAGCGAGCTGCAGTGAAGAAAAGGAAGGCATCAGCTGTGTCAAATTCTTCGGCTGCAAAGAAGATGAAGCAAATGACCAGCTCACTCGAAAATCCAATTGATGCTGTTCCAATTTCCTCCATGTCATCAAAGGAAATTGTTCCTTTTGGAGAAGACTATAAGATCCCAAACGGATCTGATGAAGAAAATCATTCTGCTGCTTCGTCAGAGCAGTTTGATGAAGAAATTGAAGTGGACGCAATCCCTTCAACGACAATTATTTCCTCACCTATGCCTCAATTCACAGCTGAAGAGGCTGGTGTTGAGGAAATTGAAGATGAAGATGTGGATATTGGATGCAACACACCAGTGATGAATGATGACTTTTGGGAAAGTCAGCATCCCAATACTCCTCTCTTCACTCCTATCCAACAGATTCCTCTGTCCCCAGCAACAACAGTTCAAATGGGCTCTGAAGAAACTCATCCCACTCCCTCTGTGCATGAAGAAATTCCAGCCACTAGTGCTGAAGAACCTGCTGCTGCTGATCCTCAAGCTGCACAAGAAGAGGAACCAGAAATTCCTCAGCCTGAAGTACCCAAGCTCGCGATTCCTGAGGTGGTGATGCAACTCACTGACATCCCTCTGCCCAAGCCGAAGAACCCGTTCTCAAGCAAACAGAAGTTCAAGGCTGAAGACTTCTTTTCCGAGCATGTATTCTTCACTGACTACAACCCTTATGACTCTGCTCGCATAAGGAAGAGGCATTTCTGGACTGCTAGTCAAGCCAACTTCTATTCCTCAGTGCTGTTTGACAAAGACAAAATCTTCGATCATGAACATATTCCTCACGTAGATATGGAATCTCTGCCTTGCTTCGAGCCAGTCCTCAGTGTTCTTCACGATGCAGGATTACTCAATTTTTGCACTGACATCTGTGATTGGAATGAAGAACTCATTCTTCAATTCTATGCTACACTACATATCACTGGAGACGCTGAAGATGTCAACTCATGGGTGTTGGATTGGATGACTGAAAACACTCACTACAAGGCACCGACAACTGAATTGCTTCGTGTCCTTCCTCTTGATCCTCCCCATGACAGTGCACGTTGCATCTACAATGACCCTGAACTGACAAATCACTACATGCAAGTGCTCATGAAGCCTTTGAAGCCTGGGCAGGACCCTCGTACCAAATTCCTCGTCAAGGAATTACTCTATGTGCCTCGGACTGTCTATCGCATTCTGACAAAGACAATGAGTCCTATCAAAGGCCACGACTCAAATGATGAAGTCGTTGGCATCATGAAGAATATGCTTTTCAACATCATTCATGGCGTTCCCGTCAACTTCCATGATTTCTTCATGAGGACTCTGGCCAGTATTGCTATGTCACCATTCGAGCTGAAGCCCTATGCTCCTTGGATAATGAGATTCATAAGGGCAAGATCTTCACTGAATTACAAAGCTGACACTCTGAACCACGGTAGCTACTTGCTTCCCATTGAAGTCCTCAAACGGCCAGTTTCATCATCTCATGATAAAGGCAAGGCAGCTGCTGTGATCGATGAAGGCATTCGTCCATTGGATGGTCAATTTCGCCTGGCTACATCTTACTCTACCAATGACGACTTTGCCACACATGACACTGCCGCAAATACCTCAGCTAAGCAAAATCCTCAAGCCACAGCAATCAGGGTGATGACTGACCGTGAGTTACTCCTCAGTCTTCATCAGAAGGTTGATCGCAATCACAAATGGTTAAAGCGTCAGTTTGGTGCAATTCTTCACAATATGACCTCAACACACAATGCAGTGAAGAAGAACCATTACTACCTTCATGAAACCCTCAACCGCACCTGGGCTGTCCTCACTCATGTCTATAGCACTGAAGAACTGAATACTATGGGTCTCAAGGAAGAATTTGACTGGTCTGCACCTCCTCCGAAGAAATTCAAGAGGGTCAAAGTTCCTCCACTGGTGGCCAGCTCTATTCTTCATCGCGTGACACTGATGAGTATGAAGATTTGGACGACACTACGGCAGGCCCTGCTACAACAAACAACCCCGACAACGCTGGCGCTCCTCCATCGACTTGAAATTCTTCAGGGGCGTTAGTCCTCAGTTTCAATCCTTTTGGTCATTTGATGACAAAGGGGGAGAAATCTGAGTTAGTCTTCAAGCGGGTCTATATTAAGTGCATTTTGTTAAGTTACAACTCTCGTTCTTCCGAAACTTTTATCTGGATCGAGTTGTAATCTTAAACCCGATGGTGCGCTGATGCTTTTGTTGCATTATGCTCTGATACTTTTGATGCTTTATTCGGCATGCTTATTCCTCGTTAATATTATTGCACGCATGCTGAATCTCATTAGGCACCATATTTCATCATGCATTTCAAATTCTTCATATTATATATCAAATGCGTGTATGAATTACAAGATATAGGGGGAGATCTCCATGATTCAACTCTTCAAATGTGCATTGCCTCAAAAGCAAATTCCTCACTATGCACATCTTCAGGGGGAGTTCTTCTATATCTTGCAATCAAATTCCTCAATTTCAGTATTTACACTTCATATGTTTATCCCCGTTGAAAATTTAACCTATGTTGTCATCAATCACCAAAAAGGGGGAGATTGTAAGTGCATCTAGTGCCCCTTAGTGATTTTGGTGTATTGAAGACTTATAGGTTAAGGGACTAATGCGTTTGTGAGTGTACACAGGTCTATAAGTCTATGAGGAGTTTGATATTTACAGAGAAAGTCGACCCCTAAAAATGAAGTTCTTCAACTGAAGACTTTGATATTCTGAAGACTTTGAAAGTGAAGAAATTGGTGTGACCTTGAAGACTTGGTATTCATCTGAGGAACATGAAGCGTGAAGACTTTTGTTTTAGTAGTTTCATTTTCTCTTTCTTGAGTCATAGGAAACACCGTACTGTTAAAGGGGGTCGAGGAAATACTAAGGAAAAATTTCCATGTGATGCTCAACTCAAAATCCTACACCTACCAATCCCTTCGAGTGAAGCCATTGGAAATCTCATATAGTTCAGTCAATTTCTTCAGTGACAGAGACGCAGTTCTTCTGGTCACTGAGGACTTTGCTCTGACTGAGGAGTTAGGAATTCGCCAGTGCGAATTGCCTACACAAAGAGGAACATGATAGCCCTGAGGAATTTGAGAGCCAAATTTCCGACCGTTGCTGTGCTGCGTGCCAGCTGTCCCAAAATATCCTATCCACCTAACGATCATATCATTGAAGGGCATTTATGTCTTATCATGACGGGCTGCTCCCTAGGCTATAAATAGCCGCCCCCTACAACCACTAGCTGGTTGGCTGCTCCGAGAGAACTTGACACTTGTCATTTGAGAGCAACCCATCCTCCGAGGACTTTGAGCGAAAATCATCAAGTGAGGAAATCCCAACACCAAACCCCCACAAACCCAAAGTGATTGAGCATCATTGAAGAAATTGATCCTGCGTGGATCCGACGCTTGTTACCTTTGAAGACTGTGCTTCTTCCAGACGGTTAGGCGTCATGGTCTAGAGCATCCAAGAGGAATTGTGGATCGCCGAGTGACCAAGTCTGTGAAGGTTTGGAAGTCACCTGAAGACTTACCACGAGTGATTGGACGAGGTCTGCGTGGCCTTAGTTCAAGGAGAATACGGTGAGGACTGGGTGTCCTGAGCTGCGGCTCAACGACTGGGTGTCCGGGACTGCGTGTCCTCGAGTTTAAATACTCAGCCGCTCCAACCAGACGTACAACTAAGACAGCAGTTGGAACTGGTTTACCAAATCATTGTCTTCACCAACTAACTGGTTCTATTTCCTCAACCCTTTCATTTCCTCATTACTGTGTTGAGTGTTTGTTCATATCTGTGTTTGAAGACTTTGACTGAAGACTTTCTCAATTTCCTCAGTTCAATTTCTTCAGTCTGTTTGTCTTCATCTTGTGTTATCTTGTGATTACGCTTTCTGTACTCTGTGCTAGTCTTCATTTCATCATGATGACCATGCTTGTATTCTGTTATGCTTACTTCTGAGTACTTATTCCGCTGCAAGTAGTTCTTCGCTAAGGAATTTCCTCACCAGCAAATTCCTCAGTGAAGAATTCATAAAAATCACCTATTCACCCCCCCCTCTAGTCGATATAACGCACTTTCACTAGGCCAGCGATGGGAGTACGGTGGGGCGGTGAGGGCTGCGCGGCAGCACAGCCGGCCACGGGGAGGAGGGAGCAGGCAGTCCCGCCAGCGCTTGTTTGAGCGGCTGGAGCATGAAGAGCAGAGATTGAAGAAGCACGACGACCGTTGGATGGACATCATACGGTCACTGGAGCTAGAATCGTTCATATTGACTAAGTTGACAAAGCCCTCCGTCCCCGTCAACTTAGTATGCCCACAAGTCAGCCTCCCACCATGGTGGGTCCCAGCTAGCAGGGGGAGTATTCATTTTTCTGTGCGTAATAAGGAGGCACTTCCGATGGGTCCGAGTTGACAGCGGGGGGAACGTTTTTTCGCAAAATACGGTGGTCCGTCCGGTGGGTCCCAGCAGTCAGGGGCAAATGTTTTTTCGCGAAATACGGTGGCCCGTTCGGTGGGTCCCAGCAGTCAGGGGGGAAACGTTTTTTCCGTGAAATACTGGTGGCCCGTCCGGTGGGCCCCCGCTGTCAGGTGGAGGAATAATTATTTTGCGCGTAATAAGGGGGCTCTCCCTTGCGGCTGCCATGGACCCAGCTGTCAGCCTCTCCACGTATAGTACTCTTCCGATGGCAGTCGGTCGTTGACCACATTGATCACGCCGCGCCGAGAGCACCACGGCAGTGGACGACGGCGAGGCCTAGGAAGGGGACGACGCGGAGCCGGGGAAGACGCGGCAGTGGATGCCCACACGGAGAGGAGCACGAGGGTTCACTGGTTCGGCTGCGGTGTGAGGCTGCCGTCGCCGCAGAATAACAGGGGGAGTGGGTGAGTGGAGGGATGGCCTGGCCAGCGGTGGGAGTAGTATGGGGACGGTGAGGCCTCCGCGGCAGCACAGCCGGCCACGGGAGGCAGGAGCATGCGGCACGACCGGCACTGCTTTGGGCGGCTGGGGCAAGAAGACCAGAGGTTGAAGAAGCACTACGGCCGTTGGATGGACATCGTTGACCATGCTGTGCCGAGAGCACCAGGGCGGTGGATGACGGCGAGGCCTGCGAAGGGAACGACACGGAGCCGGGGAAGACACGGGAGTGGCTGCCCACGCGGTGGAGAGTACGAGGGTTGACTGGTTCGACTGCCGTCGCCGAAAAATAACAGGAGGTGTGGGTGAGTAGAGGGATAGACAGGCCAGGAATGCGAGTATGATGGGGCCGTGAGGCGTGCCCGGCAGCACTGCTGGCCACGGGAGGCAGGAGCAGGCGGTTCCGACGGCGCTGGTTTGGGCGGCTGGGGCAGGAAGATCAGAGACTGAAGAAGCATGATTGCCGTTAGATTGACATCTAACAGCCTGACGCTGGTAGAGTCGATTGTTGACTAAGTTTCTTTTTTGCGAAACCTTGTGTACGCATGAACTTGGTAGGCCCACAAGTCAGCCTCCAAATCTGTGGCAGACAACATAAAGCACATTTGCTATTTTTTATAATTTGCAGCCCATTTGCTAATTCTTAAGTAATTTATTACAGCCCATTTTTTGCCCAGGACCACGGTAAAAAAGTTAACCTTATTTTGCATATTTTGGTGGAGTCTGAACTGTTGTAATCCCGAAATGATAAACATTTTTTTAGAACTTGTTGATTTGCCAAAAAAATCATTTTGTTTTTGTGAGCAAATAAGACGTGGGACAATTGAGTTGGTTTAAGGGAAAACCAGTGGTAAAAAAATCAGCGCTGGGTGGGAAAAAACAACAAAAATAAGGATGTAAATATGGAAAGGGAATTTCATGTGTTTTCAATATAATGATACGTGTATATGAACTAGTAAAACTATAGGTAGAGATTAGAAAACGGATGTAGGACATGCGTTTCAAGAGGAAAATAGAACTGGGCTGTGTGTTTGATTCAGTAAAAAAAACTGCCTGCAGATGTTGTAAGACAAAATATAACTAACGCTGGAGGGCCAGAGGCCAGTAGATACCTGCTGGATCTTTGTGTCCCGTTGTCTTCATGGGCTGGGCCTGTTAAAAACAAAACCAACCCTGGGCAGTCTGCAGCCCAGTTGAAACTTGCTCGACCTGAAAAAACAATATACGTGCTCAATAAACGAGAGAATTCTGCAAGTACAGACTGATAACTGGGATGCAGCACGGATATTGTTTTTTTATCGTGATAATAAGTGCATGCACTTGTTTCGAAAAAATTGGAGAACTGGGAATTCGAACGGCGGGTGCTTATGCTACCCATCAAATAAAAATCAGGTGCCTGAAAATTCGTTTCGAAACAAATGATTCAGCTTTATATCCACGCCGACCCTCGGCATGATGGTTGGAAGCAAATGCAAGTTCATACCAAAAGATCGTTAACAACAATACCAACTTGCGGACGACAAGGTAGTACAACTATCAATACCTAACTAACTTATAATCTTTTTATTCCTGGCCCTAGTGTTTGTCTGGTAGAAAATCTTGCAGAGGACCAGTTCCCGCTCCTTCTCTTGCTCCAGGTCCCCGAGGTGGTACTGGTGCATCACCCAGTTGGTCCTCGAAAACTCGAAACTATGGAATACTAGGGAAAAATGCATGGTTGGAAATACTAGCAATGTTCATGTCTGTTGCAATGAATCATAGTTAGAATAATACTCATTCACAAACTTGGTACAAAACACTCTAATTTTGATATACATATGTTTCAATTAGAATATATTCCTTGGGCTGCTTTGGTGAGGTCAGGGAGGGATGTGGTTGGTTTTAAGATACTAATTATGGGTTTTTCTGCAAATTGGTAGACAAGTGGGATGTTGGTGAGGAAAGGCAACAACTTACCTCACAATCGTTAGATGTAGATCTAATGGTCAGAAACGACGGATGGCAGGCACACCAGCATCACCAACTTAGTCTTGTGTAGGAGTACTAGCAAGATCCGTGCATTGCACGGAACATCAAGATGCATTTTTTATAAAACACTTGTTGTGGTTGACCCTTGCGGGAGTAATCCCATGTGTAAAAACTAATGATATCTCGAGAAATATGAGATAAGGTGAAGAGGAGTGGGGTGTTGTGGTGGTTGGTGGTCGGACTAAGCGGAGGCATGGGGATTGACGACACCGGCAGCGGCCACCAAGCCAGTTTGTTCCAGAGGCTTAATTGCTCAACAATGAGGTTTGTTGGAGAGAGGGATGAACGAGGGAAGGCTTGTCTGCAAATGTGGAGAGGGGTGTGGGTATCTTTAAGTTTAATTTCCATCCATCGGATATAGATCACACGGTCTATATTGCAACATGGCACACGTACCATCATCACCACCTCGGTTTTTTATAAGAGAAGAAATATAAGTATGGAGATACAAACGTATTATTGATACTTGCTTCCGTAAACTAGCATCTACATTCTATTCAACGCCTCAGCATGTGGGGCCTTAGCACAATGACTTCTCGACTGTGTAAAACAAAGATTTTCCCATCGCCGACAAGGAGGGGGTGACGGCGGCGCGCTTTTTGGCTTGCTCTAGTCCTAGTAGTCATACTAGGTGGTCTAAGCACGTGTAGATTTATTCTTTTTCACGTCTCGTGTTCGCCGTACTGCCACGACTGTTGATGAATAGACGGTAAGTTATTAATGGGGGAACCCTTGATGAGCGTGTTTGTGTGAAAGAGAGAGACAGTGTGCGTGTGTGATATGTTAGAGACTGAGGCAATGATAACAGATTCTTTGTGTCTATGTGTGTGGAGGATAGAGAGAGACATGTACATGGGGCTTTGTGTTGTGTAACATGGAGACACATATACATAATTAGAGAGTGAGTTTGTGAGATACACATGCGGACATGGGGAGAGATGAGGATCCAGATAAATGGGGTGTTTGTGCGTGTTTGTGTGTGTTTGTGCACGCGTTTGTGTGTGAGAGGGAGAGAGTGTACATGGAGTAGAGAGACCACTGTTGATGTAAACCTAGTATAAGGGAAGGGGGAATGGTGTGACATGTGTAGTAGCGGGATAGCACGGGTGCGGGCTGGGGGAGCAGACTATTTGGAAGAGACATTGAGTGTGTGTGTGGGAGAGGGGTGTGAGAGCGAGAGAAAGAGAGAGCTAGCGACGGAGAGAGAGAGGAAGAGAGGGGGCGAGAGGGGTCGTTTGTGTCCATAAATGGCGTATAGATAGGGAGACAATGTTGATGTTGTCCGAAATTGGCCTATGAACGGAGACGCAAGGGAAGCGAGTCATCGTGTGTGTGATAGGGACTTCATGAGAGATCTAGAATAGATGGTCTAGAGAACAATGTGCGAAATCGAGAACGATTATACATTAGGGAGCTATGTAAAGAGTCACGACATATATGTATACATGGAAGGAGCTGGGGCGGGTCCGCATGTGGGAGAGCTAGAAAGAGGAGAGTGGTGCACAAGGAGACAAAGTGTGCTTGTTTGCAGTGGGGGTGGTGTGTGAGGTGAGTGCGCGAGAACCACATAACTAGGGAGATAGACGTTTGGGGGCGACGTTTTGTGTGTATGGGAAATATACACTCTACATAGTGCATGTGCTTGGCTAAGAGAGATAGCGGGAGACCTGGAGAGTGAGGGAAGAGATGTGTGCATGCCCGAGAGACAAAGTGATAGAGACCTATGTTGGGGTCCGGACTTTACAAGAGAGAGGGGTGTTAATGTGCTCGTGTGTTGGTGTTTGGGGGAGAGAACGACTTCTCTATGTGTGTGTGTGTGTGTGTGTGTGTGTGTGTGTGTGTGGTGGTGGGGGGGGGGGTTGACTTCAGATAAAGAGTGAGGTGTCTATATTTGAGGGACTTTAGCGTGACATATTGTGCACTCATGGTTGATCCATTTGTTTCACAATTTGTACTATGAGATAACGATACTTTTGAACATGCGTGATATACCTTGATGTACCAGAATTACAAACCTAAGATTGGAATTTTAGAATTCGACTCCATCATTAGCTTTTGTAATTCATTTAAATGGAGGTACATTTTTTAAGCCGGGATTTCGTGATTTCAAATTCATATATCAAACCTAGAGATATACACATACGGGCTTGTTCAAACTTTATAATCATCCACTTTATTCATACACATACACATTTTTGCTTTTGTCATCATAATTAGGATAAACACATTTGGAATTTCATTTGAATTGGACCGTATGATGGTATTTTCTTGTAGTAGCTCAATGATCCATATTTGAATTGAATGGATAATCTAAGTTTCGAGTTGGAGACATTGATTTTCAAAACTTGCACATTTTTTTTGCGTGCAAAACAAACAAATTGTCGGCCATGACATCATAGTCGACCGTACGAGAGCAGAATACTTATAATTTTAGGCGCCAAAAGCTTTCAAACTTCCCGCTCACATCGAAATATCACGCGCCCGAAAGTTTAGCCCTGCGGTATTCCTGTTTTACCCCTGCCACATGAACGGAAAAGGGCTGCTTTGGTAACTCCATTGTTTTCCCCTCTTTGCCCCCAACATTCTTCCCCAGAGCCCCTCCCCTTCCCCTCCCCGACCCCCCAACCACGGCAAGCTACCGAATCTAGTCCTCCGCCGCAGCGGTGGAAGTCACACCCCGCCGGATCTACCTTTCGCACCTTGGAACCCCCAACTGCCAACTCACCACTTCACCAGAGCCGCTTCAACGACTGGCTTGTCCACCGCTCCAGATCTCCTTGACCGCCATCATGGTCCACCGCACTGGATCTGCTTAACCGGCGCCCTCCACCACAGCGTAGGCCCTTCACTGACTCCCTCATCCGCCCCTTCGCTGGCCCTTCATACAAGCCCTCGTCCGACACAACAGATCCGCCTCATCGAAAGCACTATACAACGCGCCCGCCGAAGCCTTCGTCCACTGCACCAGACCCGCTCCACGGACGCCATATTCAACTCCACCGGCCCTGCTTTACCGACGCCGCAGCCTCATCAGGTTATTTTGATTTGTACTCCTTCGGTTTTTCTCTTTATTGTGCAACTGTTCACTTACCACAGATGAGATTTCTTGTATGTCGACAGGCGCCACAACCGTAGCACCGAAGCAGCTTCAGCGACGGCGACAGCCGGCCCAAACTCAACCGCAACACGAGCACCATCGATGATCCTTAGCTATCAAGTATGACAACGATACCCATACGCCACCGAGAATCAGGTACTATTATCCAACGGCCGGCGCCTACGTTCACTTTCCTAGCATAAGCACCGCACCTTTGAATTTCTTCAGGGCATCATTCAGTTTTTCATGAGACGCGTTATTCTGCTTGCACCTGTAGGGCCATACTTCTCGCAGTGAACATGTTACATGTGTTGAATTACATACCAGTGCACATATAGTTAATATGCTTTAGTTTTGTTCTGATGCCTCCTGTTGGTTCCATCAGACTGCTTAATGTTCTCTATGCTTAATTACACATCAGCAAACTAGCATGTGGTTCCGCTGCTTTTTGTTCGTTTTACCCTACATTTTCTGATGCTAGCTATTACATCACTGCTCCGAGCCTCTGTTCATTACTTGTTCTTGTGTTCTTGATCTTCCCAAGTTGCATGACTAATTTGATGCTTCTATTAATTATGGAGCTGCCAACCCCATCAAGCAAAATATTTGTTCTTTTGGTGCTGGCACCTCGAACAAGCATAAAAATAGATGGAAGCAGATATATTGTCGTGTATGCACACACCCTTCTTTCATTAGTTTAGATGAACCATTGATGATCAATTCGGACCAGTGCATGCGATTAAAATTAATTTTACCTAAATAGATGGTGCAGAATAAACTACAACAACTAGATTTGCAACCACGGGATGCTGACGATATCTTCAAAGAACATTGCAACAGCAGCTAGGCTTCACAGCAACATATGGTAAGCCAGTGTGTTTTAGTACATGTTAAATGTAATGCGAGTGGGCTGCTTGCTTGGATTGTGCCCACAACGTGTAATCCTACCGAATTACAAATAGTTCAGTTGTCTTCTTTGTTGTATTGCTTGATTCGAATGCTTGTTTGTTGTTACATTATACCTGAGTTGGCCAATATGTCAGCAGTGCCTGCTGTACTATCGTAAAGAAATGCATGCCTATTTCATTTGAGTCCTTAACTTTTCCTCTCAACTTCATCACAAGACTGTCTTCATAGTTTATACGAGGCCACACTATTAAGTGCTTTTTCAGATTATTTCAACTGCTTAGATGCCTTGGCAACTTAAATATAGCGGTTGTACACTCCCTTTCAACTTTCATCTTACCATTTTAATTTATTTTCGGCTGATGCTGCTTTGAACCATTTAAATATAGTTTGCCATGCTCGGCAATAATTCGTCCGTCGTTTACCATGTAAGCTTACTGCCTGGATCATACGATAACTATCTCTTACTTATGTCCAGCGGAAACCTTTCAGGATGCCGTTCACACTAGGACACAATGTACAACCCCAGAATCTATTTGTGGAAGCAGTGCGCCATCCATGTTACCAGATGGTAGCAGTTCAGAGGCAACACCGTCGGAGAGCAGTCTGAGCACAGATATTATAGTGCTTGAGGCTCTATTAGAGGCAGAAAGAGATGGTGTGGCTACCATGAATGAGGTAATCTTTATCTTGAGGCTGGAAATTACGGAATTAGCGGCACGCATTATGCAAGCAACCCAAGAATTGGAGGAAGTAAGAATGTTGCCTTTGAAGACGGAGGAGGTCCTGCTGTTTCTGCTAGCTGAAGTCCAAGGTAATCCCGGTTCTTCTTTAGATACCAGTTGAAATTGTCATTAGATTATTGTACTTGCATGTTGTGTCATGTCTCTGAATGGATTATGTTGCCAGACCCCCTATGTTGTCCGGAATTCCATGTTGTCCATGTGTTGTAATGATCCAAATTTTTTAGGCGAGGTAATCCTTAGTACTTTATGATTGACATAAGGTGAACTGTTTTTCGTGTGAGCATATTTATTGGATGAAATAACTGTTTGAATTAGAGTGTATCCAACCTACTGAATTCGAAGATCACGGCATTTCTAAATCATAATCATATATAAAGGTGGAATAAATCTTTGTTGTGGTTTTGAAGAAATAAATAACAAAACGTATAATTATCTGTGGATATTCATAATCGAATACAAACTGGATTTGAATTTAGTTTGCCAGGTCCTAGGGCAAACGTGAATGCTAATTCTCCCAAGTTTTGAACGAAGCGGCTAAACACCCACTATAATTTTTGGGCTGCCCGAAGCAAGTGTTTGCGAGATGAAAATTACTGTCTACCCCTGACACTTGACATCCTTATCGACCGGATTTACACTGCTGTCGATAGGGGTAGACTAGTAACTTCAGTCAGACGTGACACGATGGCCTCTGAGCCCATTCAGACACGGTGGGCGCCAAACGTGGGTGGCAAAACAAATTTGATTCAAGCTCATCCGAAAGACATGTGTCTCTTCCTCCATTTCCCCATTCATACACGGTGGGCGGCAAAACAAACTCTCCTCGTTCGAAATCGATGTAGGCTAATATTTTAAATAGGGGCAGATGTGTAACTTCCATCAGACGTGACACAACCGCCCTACCTGTCAGCCCCGTTCATACACCGTGGGCGCCAACCGTGGGCGGCAAAACACCCTCTCCTCACCCGAAATAGTTACCGGCAAATATTTGGGAGATGCGAGATTACTGTCCTATCCCCAACCGACGCGATGTCTGAAATTTTAAACGGGGGATAAGTTCGTAACTTTCCCCCATTTTAGAGAAGCGCGTCCCAAAGTTTGAGATCGCCCCCCTCCCCTCCATTTCCCAATTCATACACCGTCGGCGGCACGACAACCTCCGCACTATGGCCGGCCTCCTCCGTCCGCCACCCCATCCTCCACCTTGCCGGAGCCGCTACCCCTACCCCATCGTCCACTTCAAGAGATGGACGTCTCTCATCCACGGCGCTGGACCAGGATCCTTTCATCGCCTCCTCTCGCTTCATCAGCACCGTCGTCCACCTTGCCGTTGCCGCTCATACGACCGCCTCGTCAACGGCAATAGGATATATCCCCCGACCCGACTGTCTGTCGTCTAAAGTCTTCTTCCCCGCCGCCGACAGCCATCGCACTCGCAGCACCCTCAACGTATCAGCATAGGCCTACACGACGTCGCAAGAGAGGTGGTACTCTTCCATATGTGCTTAAGTTATTGATCTCACCCGGAAAATAGATCGTAATTTGTTTACTGTACTTTTCTTGTCCATACCAAATCGTAGTGGCTAGTTGAAAGCAAACATTGGTTGCGAAGTAGCTTTGTCCGTTTTGCACCTTTAGATCCGCCATGGCACGGGCACTATACTCGTAAATCTTATGGTTTCCCCCCTTTATATTCACTACCATCATCGTAGGTGCTTCGTGTCGTGCTAGCACTGCTCCTCAAGACCTCAACCCAAAGCTTACGTGTTAAAATACGAATCTGATATGATGCTCATATCACTAAAACAGAGAACGTTTAATTGGTCACCTAATGTTCCTATATTCGTTTCAAAAAGCATGTGCGCCACCCACTGGTCCAGCTAGTTCCACTTTCCTGATTTTTCTCTTGATGCTTAGGGTTTTCCCCTTTTATCTACTCTACTATGATCTCCGTAGGTGCTTTCTGTCGTACTAGCATTACTCCACCCTTCAAGCTAAACAACACAACACTCAGAATTCGAAAGCTTAGTTGTTCAAATATGATTGTGATATGATACTGATATTAGTTAACCGACACATTTAATTGGTTAGCTAAAGGTCCCACTTGAGTTTCCAAATGCATGTCGCGACATATAGAGAGACAGCATAATTGCATTTATTTGTCACTTGTTGACCGTACTTTCTTGTCCATACCAAATCTTAGTTGTTATTTCAAAGCAAACATCGGTTGCTAACTACCCTTTGCGCGGTTTGCAGCTTCAGATCTGCCATCCCACTGCCACGGTCAACACTGTACTGATCATGCTTATGTTTTCCCCATTTTATGATGACCACAATTAGCCTACGTGGTTCGTGTCGTAATAGCACTGCTCCACCCATTGAGCTAAACAAGCTTAGTTGTACAAATTCATATATGATATTATTGCTGATATTAGTAAAACTGAGAGATGTTTAATTGGTTAGCTAAATGTTCCTACTTTAGTTTCGAAATGCATGTGAGCCACATATGGAGAGACCGGAAAGAATAGTATTTCTCTATGCGCTCTGGTTCATCATGGGTGGCCAACCGACATTGTATTGAAACACTTATAATATCTTCAATCTTCTTGCTCTTCTGCTCTTCTTTAGATGTTACTCTTCTCTTGCGGTCGACTGGTCAGGTCGAGTTGTTCTCCCTTAGTATATTTTGAATCTGTCAGGTCAGGTCGACTTGTTCTTCTTTACTATATGTTGAAGCTATCATCTGTGAAGTGTCAT
Organism: Triticum timopheevii; assembly: GCA_963921465.1. Classification (NCBI taxonomy): domain Eukaryota; kingdom Viridiplantae; phylum Streptophyta; class Magnoliopsida; order Poales; family Poaceae; genus Triticum; species Triticum timopheevii. The sequence goes on along the minus strand of OY997272.1, from coordinate 407,821,895 downwards.
CACTTCTGGAGCTCTCATATTTTGAGTAGTAAGCCACATTATATTAATGCACACAACGAATTACAACATGCATGGCATCTTTTAAAAGAATTGCAGAGATAGCACAAAGCGGTTTACAGGGAGGCAGTATTGGATTAGAATCACTTCTGCATTACAAAGAAAATCTCACTTGTTTTTATGTTTTCATGCATGTCAGATATTGAACATTATCAAAATGAACATGAGAATGGGCGCACGAGAGGAATATTGCAGAACGATCCACTGGCTAACAAACTTGGCATGGTGGAGGATGGCCTATCTTATTCACCCATCAAGGTGCTTGCTCTAACTTTGCAAAGTTGTATTGGTCGCACATATTTTGCATCTGACATCTTGCATTTCTTCTACTTTGTTACACCATCTGCTTAGTTTAAGCATCATATATGAGTATATGCCATAACTATCCATTTTCGGTACCTATTCCATGTGTCGTCACACTATGTTTTTCCAGTAAAATGTTGTTCTTTCGTGATAGATGTCCAAAAGGAAGAGGGTGAGTGCAGATCCTCAAGGAGTACAAACTAGGTATTTGGAAAAGGTAGTGGTACCTGTTAAATCATATATATCAGCAGCCATAGAAAACACAGGCCCAACTGTACCACAGTTTACCCCTACTCCAGTGGCCAAACCCCTATTAGTACTGCTGGGAGCCCAGCATCAGGTACTGTCTATGATATCAATTCAAAATTTGAACTCCTAAATTTCTGCTTGTGCCTTACCTTCTCTCTTGTATGAAAACTAATTTCAGATGAATCTCCTTGCTCAAAGGATCATACGATCTCAAAACAATAATGGGTTCTGCATTGCTCTTGTCAGTACCTCTCTCCCTTTTGCCTTGTAACGCTGTACTTAATTAATTTCTATTTGATTATGTGTCATCAGTTTGCACCTGAGCTTCATTATCCTCTGTTTCTTCCAATATTATTTGATCTATATTTACTCTTTGCAAAATGTAGAATAATGGCAACGCTTATAAAGAATTTTCTTTGGGGAATTTATTGAATTATCCTTCCATCAACATGGAGAAGGGCTTTGTCCAGCCCGTGTTAACATGTAATGTAAGTTCATCCTTCTCAAGCCTTCAAACTTTGTTCTAGTATAGATTTGGATAGGCATCATTGCCTCCACTACTGTTTGCTTTGCTGTTTACATCTGATTGGATGTTTGCAACAACTACCAGTTTCAAATTGTAGTTGTAAAAACATGTTCCTTATGCAGAACAGATCCATTTATTTGCTTATATAATTGTGAAACCTGTTACGTGTCTCCTTGTTTCTCTTTTAGAGTCGTATCTCTTATGCCAGGCAGAACTTTAGGGAAGATAGTGAGCCAAACCATCTTGAGGACAGCGAGATGACCCCAAGGTCCTGTCTTGATGAAGACAGTGAGTTGAAGCTACTCACCAGCAGGTGTGAGACAACCTCTGTGCAGTCGCTGCCTCAGTCAGTTCGACTTCTTCAGTCTCAACTTAAAGCAGAAAGGCTTGCTTCAGCTCAGCTCCGACTTGAAGTCAAAGATGCAATGAAGATGTCAGAGGACTGCCGTGCGCACCATCATGCCTTAAATCTAGTGTTGATGCATCTATCATTGACACAATTGAGGTCTACTCAGCTTCTTCAGCTGTTTGGGGGGCCTGACCTGGCTAGGCCTAGTGCCTTCTGAAGTGCTCTTAGTTTTGTATATTCTTTTGTCGGCGCGTTTATTTGCACTGGTGGCGAACTTTGATGCCCAGTGGATGTAATATGTGTGATAGCCGTGATAGCCTAGCGTAAGTTGCTTGCTTATTTATTTCCTTGTTGTCTTGTTTATTTGTTTGCTTGTAGTCATTGCAGTTCTTTTTCCGCGGTTTGCTAGTGGCTGCAATAACCTATTTTTAAAACTAGGCCACAATAACCATGGGCTAATATTTATTGTAGTGACACTGGGCCTCCTATGGGCCGTAGAAATAGTGGGCCTTCTACGGACCGTAGAAACAGTGGGCCTTCTACAGGACGTAGAAACAATGGGCCTTCTACGGGCCGTAGAAACAATGGGCCTTCTACGGGCCGTATCATCAATGGGCCTTATACAGGCAGTATGATCGATTGGCAAACATGGGCCAATAACAGGCCGCATTATGGCCGTAAATGGGCTAGAGTTCGAATCATCCATTCATGGGCCGACCATAACGGGCCATCGTTAATAGGCCATATTTCATGACGCTATGAAAACGGCCCAACGTGTTAACGGACCACAAACGGCCGACTGTAACCACGGGCTGAATTTGGCCCATAAGCAAAAAATGAATAGTAATGGGCCGTAAGTAAACGAATGCTGGAAATGAGCCCAAGAATAAATGGGCTCTGAGAAGGCCGAAAGATAACATGGGCTGGAAACGGCCCAACGGAATAACGGGCCATTAATGGTTATAAAGCGATACACTATTCATTACGGGCCAGTTTCACCACGGGTCGTTAATGGGTGTAAAGTAAAACACTATTCATTACGGGCCAGTTTCACCACAGGCCGTTAATAGGCCAAGAGTTACATAGGGCCTCATATGGCCCGAAAGACGTCATGGGCCATACATGGGCCAGAAGTGAAAACGGGATGGAATCATATTGGGTGGCCTAGATGATGCTACTGGGCCTAATTCGGGTAGGGCATAACGGGCCTTGGGTTAGCGGGCTGTAAATGGGCTATATGTGAACAGGCCGTTAACAGGCTTTACATGGGCCGGCCCGCCACCTTTTGACCAAGTCAAACGGGCCGGCCTTTTCACAGGAATGGGCCTCTGTTGGGCCGTGCCACATGTCGACGTATCATAGGCGCCTTCTGTCCAATGAGTGGATGACATCTGTCCCAACAGTGAGCCGACACGTGTTTCCTCCAGCCAATGATGATTTTACACGTGGAAAATCCCCATTGGTCGGGGCTGTTAACGGGTTATCGGATCCAAAACCCGACCCGATAGCTTAACGGCGTTCCGTTACGGTGGATGCCACGTGTCGCTCAACCTTGACGAAAGCACTTCCGTGACGCGCGATTTATCGTCATGGAAGTGGACACTTCCGTGATGATAATTTTGGTAATGTCATGGAACACTTCTACGACAGCACAGGTATGACTATCTTGATTCTGTCATAAATTTGTCATGGATGTACATGCATGACAAAAAAACGCGATCTACTATGACAAACACGTATCATCACGGAAGTGTATTTTTTTTGTAGTGTAAGGGGCTGATTTGGATTCACTAGTTTCATGCTATGGTTAGGTTTACCTTAATACTTCTTTTGTAGTTGCGGATTCTTGCAAGAGGGGTTAATCATAAGTGGGATGCTTGTCCAAGAAAGGACAACACCCAAGCACCGGTCCACCCACATATCAAATTATCAAAGTAACGAACGCGAATCATATGAGCGTGATGAAGCTAGCTTGACGACAATTCCCATGTGTCCTTGGGAGCGCTTTTCTCATTATAAGAATTTGTCAAGGCTTGTCCTTTGCTAAAAAAAGGATTGGGCCACCTTGCTGCACTTTATTTACTTTCATTGCTTGTCACCCGTTACAATTTATCTTATCATAAAACTATTTGTTACCTACAATTTCAGTGCATGCAGAGAATACCTTACTGAAAACCGATTGTCATTTCCTTCTGCTCCTCGTTGGGTTCGACACTCTTACTTATCGAAAGGACTACAATAGATCCCCTATACTTGTGGGTCATCAAGACTCTTTTCTGGCGCTGTTGATGGGGAGTGAAGCGCCTTTGGTGAGTGGAACTTGGTAAGGAAACATTTATATAGTGTGCTGAAATTTTCTGTCACTTGTTACTATGGAAACTAATCCTTTGAGGGGCTTGTTTCGGGGCATCTTCGCCCCGACCAGTAGAGAAAAGATTTGCTCCTCAACCTACCAAACCTACTGAAAATGTTTACTTTGAGATTCCTTTGGGTATGATAGAGAAACTGCTAGCTAATCCCTTCGAAGGAGATGGAACATTGCATCCTGATTTACACCTTATCTATGTGGATGAAGTTTGTGGATTATTTAAGCTTACAGGTATGCCCGATGATGTTGTTAAGAGGAAGGTCTTCCCTTTATCTTTGAAGGGAGATGCATTGACATGGTATAGGCTATGTGATGATACGGGATCTTGGGACTATAAACGATTGAAATTGGAATTTCACTAGAAGTTCTATCCTATGCATCTTGTTCATTGTGATCGTAATTATATAGTGTTTTAAATAGCGGGCTATGACATATAGCGGCAACCGTTAAAAACAGCTATAGCGGAGCTATAGCGGGCTATAGCGAGGCAAATTGTACATGAAATCATTTAGCGGCAACATGCTCAAACAGTTATAGCGGAGCTATAGCCGACTATTTTAAACTAATTATATATATATATATATATATAATTTTTGGCCTCGCGAAGGAGAAAGCATCGCTCAAGCTTGGGGGAGGCTTAAGTAAATGTTATATTCATGCCCCAATCATGAGCTCTCAAGAGAAATGATTATTCAAAAATTTTATGCTCGGCTTTCTCTCAATGATCGCACCATGCTCGAACATCCTATGCTGGTTCTTATATGCTGAAGACTATTGAATTCAAGTGGGACTTATTGGAAATAATTAAACGCAACTCTGAAGATTGGGGTTCCGACGATGGTAAGGAGTCAGGTATGACACCTAAGTTTGATTGTGTTAAATATTTTATGGATACCGATGTTTTTCGTGGATTTAGCGCTAAATACGGACTTGACTCTGAGATAGTACCTTCTTTCTGTGAATCTTTTGCTACTCACGTTGATCTCCCTAAGGAGAAATGGTTTAAATATAATCCTCCCATTGAAGTAAAAGTAGTTGCACCTGTTGCAGTTTAAGAAAAGACTATCACTTATAATGATCCTATTGTTCCTACTACTTATGTTGAGAAACCACCTTTCCCTGTTAGGATAAAGGATCATACTAAAGCTTCAACTGTGGTTCGTAAGAGTAATACTAGAACATATACACCTCCTGAGCAAATTAAAGTTGAATCTAGTATTGCTATGGTTAAAGATCTCTTGGCTGATAATATTGATGGGCATGTTATTTATTTCTGTGAGGAAGTTGCTAATATTGCTAAACACGATGCTAAGATATATAGACCTATTGTAGGCATGCCTGTTATTCCTGTTAAAATAGGAGATCATTGTTATCATGGCTTATGTGATATGGGTGCTAGTGCTAGTGCAATACCTATTTCCTTATATAATGAAATTATGCATGATATCGCACCCGCTGAAATAGAAGATATTGATGTTACTATTAAGCTTGCCAATAGAGATACTATTTCACCAGTTGGGATTGTTAGAGATGTTGAAGTCTTGTGTGGGAAAGTTAAATATCCTGCTGATTTTCTTGTTCTTGGTTCCCCACAAGATAGCTTTTGTCCCATTATATTTGGTAGACCTTCTTGAATACCGTTAATGCTAGGATTGATTACAAAAAGGATGTTGTTACTATTGGTCTGGGGGATACAACACATGAGTTTAATTTTGCTAAGTTTCGTAGACAACCCCATGATAAAGAATTGCCTAGTAAGGATGAAATTATTGGTCTGGCTTCTATTGCCGTGCCTCCTACTGATCCATTATAACAATATTTGCTAGACCATGAAAATGATATGTTTATGAATGAAAGAAGGGAAATAGATGAAGTATTCCTTAAACAGGGTCCTATTCTGAAACACAACTTACCTGTTAAAATCATAGTGGATCCTCCTCCACCCAAGGGTGATCCCGTGTTTGAGCTCAAACCTTTACCTGATACACTTAAATATGCTTATCTGGATGAAAATAAGATATACCCTGTTATTATTAGTGCTAACCCTTTAGAACAGGAAGAGGAAAGATTATTGAAAACTCTAAAGAAGCACCGTTCTGCTATTGGATATACTCTTGATGATCTTAAGGGCATTAGCCCCACTCTATGCCAACACAAAATTAAATTGGACGAAGGCTCCAAACCAGTTAGAGATCATCAACGACGGTTAAATCCTAAGATGAAAGAAGTGGTAAGAAAGGAGATACTAAAGCTCCTTGAGGCAGGTATAATTTATCCCGTTGCTGATAGGGAGTGGGTAAGTCTAGTCCATTGTGCCCCTAAGAAGCGAGGTATTACTGTAGTCCCTAATGATAAAGATGAATTGATCCCACAAAGAAATATTATAGGTTATAGGATGGTAATTGATTTCCGTAGATTAAATAAAGCTACTAAGAAATATCATTACCATTTACCTTTTATTGATCAAATGCTAGAAAGACTATCCAAACATACACATTTCTGCTTTCTAGATGGTTATCTGGTTTCTCTCAAATACCTGTGTCAGCGGACGATCAAGCAAAGACTACTTTTACTTGCCCTTTCGGTACTTTTGCTTATAGACGTATGCCTTTTGGTTGATGTAATGCACCTGCTACCTTTCAAAGATGCATGATGGCTATATTCTCTGACTTTTGTGAAAAGATTTGTGAGGTATTCATGGATGATTTCTCCGTTTATGGATCCTCTTTTGATGATTGCTTGAGCAACCTTCATCAAGTTTTGCAGAGATGTGAGGACACTAGTCTCGTCTTGAATTGGGAAAAGTGTCACTTTATGGTTAATGAAGGCATTGTCTTGGGGCATAAAATTTCTAAAAGAGGTATTGAAGTTGATAAAGCTAAAGTTGATGCTATTGAAAAGATGTCGTGTCCCAAGGACATTAAAGGTATAAGAAGTTTCCTTGGTCATGCCAGTTTTTATAGGAGGTTCATTAAGGACTTTTCTAAAATCTCTAGGCCTCTGACTAATCTATTACAAAAATACATTCCTTTTGTTTTCGATGATGATTGTGTAGAAGCATTTGAAATACTTAAGAAAGCTTTGATCACTACACCTATTGTTCAGCCACCCGATTGGAATTTACCCTTTGAAATTATGTGTGATGCTAGTGATTATGTTGTAGGTGCTGTTCTAGGGCAAAGAGTTGATAAGAAATTAAATGTTGTCCAGTATGCTAGTAAAACTCTTGACACTGCCCAGAGAAATTATGCTAGCACTGAAAAAGAATTCTTAGCAGTTGTATTTGCTTGTGATAAGTTCAGACCTTATATTGTTGATTCTAAAGTAACTATTCACACTGATCATGCTGCTATTAAATATCTTGTGGAAAAGAAAGATGCTAAACCTAGACTTATTAGATGGGTTCTCTTGCTACAAGAATTTGATTTGCATATTATTGATAGAAAGGGAGCTGAGAACCCCGTTGCAGACAACTTGTCTAGGTTAGAGAATGTTCTTGATGACCCACTACCTATAAATGATAGATTTCCTGATGAACAATTAGCTGTCATAAATGCTTCTCGTACTGCTCCATGGTATGCTGATTATGCTAATTACATTGTTGCTAAATTTATACCACCTAGTTTCACATACCAACAAAAGAAAAAGTTCTTTTATGATTTAAAACATTACTTCTGGGATGACCCACACCTTTATAAAGGAGTAGATGGTGTTATTAGACATTGTGTACCTGAGCATGGACAAGAACAGATCCTATGCAAGTGTCACTCCAAACCATATGGAGGACACCACGCTGGAGATATAACTGCACATAAGCTATTGCAATCCGGTTTTTATTGGCCTACTCTCTTCAAAGATGCCCGTAAGTTTGTCTTGTCTTGTGATGAATGTCAGAGAATCGGTAATATTAGTAGATGTCAAGAAATGCCTATGAATTATTCTCTTGTTATTGAACCGTTTGATGTTTGGGGCTTTGATTATATGGGACCTTTTCCCGCCTCTAATGGATATACACATATTTTAGTTGCTGTTGATTACGTTACTAAGTGGGTAGAAGCTATTCCAACTAGTAGTGCTGATCATAACACCTCTATTAAGATGCTTAAAGAAGTTATTTTTCTGAGGTTTGGAGTCCCTAGATATCTCATGACTGATGGTGGTTCACATTTTATTCATGGTGCTTTTCGTAAAATGCTTGCTAAGTATGATGTTAATCATAGAATTGCATCTCCTTATCACCCACAGTCTAGTGGTCAAGTACAGTTGAGTAATAGAGAGCTCAAATTAATTTTGCAAAAGACTGTTAATAGATCTAGAAAAAATTGGTCCAAGAAACTTGATGATGCATTATGGGCCTATAGAACTGCATACAAAAATCCTATGGGTATGTCTCCATATGAAATGGTCTATGGAAAAGCTTGTCACTTACCTCTCGAACTTGAACATAAGGCATATTGGGCTATTAAAGAGCTCAATTATGATTTCAAACTTGCCGGTGAGAAGAGGTTATTCGACATTAGCTCACTTGATGAATGGAGAACCCAAGCCTATGAGAATGCCAAGCTGTTCAAAGAAAAAGTTAAAAGATGGCATGACAAAAGGATACAAAAGCGTGAGTTTAACGTAGGTGATTATGTGTTGCTATTCAACTCTCATTTAAGATTTTTTGCAGGAAAACTTCTCTCTAAATGGGAAGGCCCTTACGTTATCGAGGAGGTCTATCGTTCCGGTGCCATAAAAATCAAAAACTTCGAAGGCACAAGTCCGAGGGTGGTGAACGGTCAAAGAATCAAACACTATATCTCAGGTAATCCTATAAATGTTGAAACTAATATTATTGAAACCGTGACCCCGGAGGAATACATAAGGGACACTTTCCAGAACATTTCAGACTCCGAAAGGGAATAGGTATGTGGTACGGTAAGTAAACCGACTCCAAAACAATTCTAATAGCAATTTTTCTCCGTTTTGGAATATTTAAGAAAATAGGAAATTAAGAAGTAGTCTGTAACACCCTCAGTGTCATGCTACAGTAATCCCCTGTTAATGGTGCCAGGTCACCATGCTTACTGAGCTAATTATCACTTGATGAAAAATCAAAGTCAAATTCAAATTCAAATTATGAGGGCAATTCAAAATTTCTCAAACATGAAAACAAAAATTTTCATCATGTGCCAAATATTCCACAACTAATATTGGTGGTGAACCAACATTTTTGCAAAGGGTTTAAGTGGCCTAAACTACTTAAAACAGTGACCTAAGCAATAAATTAAATAGCTTTTTAATTTATAAAATTGGCAACTATTCCAAAAGCCTCCCAACCTTTTTGAGGCAGTGCAGTTTAATTCTTTGAAATTGTTTTGGCCAATGGCATATTTTTGCAAAGTCATTAATGGCTAAAGGAAAAGGCAAAATGCTGCTGGAAAAAGAAAAACAAAAAAAGGAAAGAAGAAGGGGTGGGAGAGCCCTTGGCCTCCCCTTGGGCTTCGGCCCATCCCAGCAGGCCGGCCCACCTCACCCAGCCTGGCCGGCCCAGCTCCCCGAAGTGCGCCTCCCTCCTGTTCCTCCGACCGAGCGAGGCAGAGCGTGCCCGTCGCCGCCGAACCACCTCGCCGTCGACGCCTCCGCGAGAGGATAAGGCCTCCGCGCCCCCTCTCGACGCCTCGGCCTCCTCCCTAGCTACCCCCACTCACCTCCGCCTCTCCCACTCCCCTTCAGATCCCCCTCGAGCACTCCCCTCTCTCTGACCCAAGCGCGCCCGCCGCCGTCGCCGTGTCGATCCCGCGGCCACCGTCGTCCGTCTGCTGCTCCGACAAGTCCGGGAGCTCCGTCATGGTCGGCCTGTTCTTCCTCTACACTGGATCGGGACCGGGAGCGCCACCGTCGTCGCTTTCTTCATCTTCCTCATCTACGGCCAACGCACGACCACGCCGTCAATTCGCTCTGGCGAGCTCTCCCCCGAGCCCGCTTTGCACATCTGCAGGAGCGCTGTGAGCTCCTCTCCTTCTCCCCTCACTCTCTGCTCATCCCCGCGCTCGTAGCTGCCGACCACGTCATGGCCGTACTCGTCGCCGTAGACGAGCTCGCCGCCGTGACCACCGTAGCCCGAGCTCGCGTCCGAGCTCATAGACGAGCTCCTGGAGCTCGTGCGAGTCCAACGAGACCCCTAGCACGCCTTCCCGTGCCATGCAGCGCCATATCCAACGACGCCTGAAGTCCGGCGTCCGCTGCGTTGCTCGCCGCCATCACCTCCATCCAGCTCCGGCATCGTGACCACTCCGGTTGGACGTGACATCTTCTTCCCGTTCGAACGCGCCCGCCCGCGGCCATTTTGGCCGCCAGACAGCGAATCCCGACGCACGGCCGCGCCCTCCGCCGCGGATTTGGTCGCCGGAGCTAGCTCCGGCACCACCGCTGAGCTGGCACACCTGGGGCCACCCCCTGGGTCACTGCCAGCGGGCCCCGCGGGCCCCTATTGACTAAGTTGACTCAGTCAACTTTGCTGACTGGGCATCCCTTGTCAATGACAGGCGGGCCCCACTCGCTAATTAACTTCAATGAAATTTAAAATGTTTAATTAACCTAAGCAGACACTGACACCCGGGGCCCACGCATTTATTTAACCTTGTTTAATTAAAATAAACTCTGTTAAAGCCTCTGTCTCTGCCAGGTGGGACCCACTGGTTAGTTTGACCTGGGCAGTGAGTCTGTTGACTGCTGATGTGATCCCACGCTATGTTGACGTCATTTTTCCTTTTCTGTTAATTTAAATAATTCCAGAAATTGTTTTAATCTTTGAAAATTCATAGAAAATAAACCGTAACTCAGATGAAAATGTTTTCTACATGAAAGTTGCTCTGAAAAATCCAACGAAACCGAATACGCGGTCCGTTCATCTGTCACATGCCCCTAGCATGCTGAACATGGGACATTCCCCCTCCGGTCATCTGTTTGACACAGGCCCAGAACCGGGAAAACATTCCCGGTTGATTCCCCCCCTTAACCTTTATCGTGTAGCCATACGTTAGGTCACTCCCAGCACAGCATATTGCCACGTTCTGCTTTGTGATGCTATGTTTGCTTTATATTTACTGTTTCTTCTCCCTCTTTTCCCTGGTAGACCCTGAGACCGATGTTGCCCCTGTGATCGACTACGTCGACGACGACCCCTCCTTGCCAGAGCAACCAGGCAAGCCCCCCCCCCTTTGATCATCCCGATATCACCCATTCCATTCTCTCATGCTTGCATTAGATTTTGCTACTGTTATTGTTTGCTCCTATTCTGATGCATAGCCTGCTTTTATATCTGCTGTTGTACCTTACCTGCTTATCCTAAACTGCTTAGTATAGGTTGGTTAGTGATCCATCAGTGACCCCCACCTTGTCCTTGATTGCCCTGCTTCATCACCGAAGACCCGATCAACGGGATCGAAGACCAGGCCCCGGCACCGCACATCACTTTCCCCTTAGTTGCTCGACACTGCCGGGTTACTATCGAGTGCTGAGGGTGAGACCTCTACAGCACTTCTGATGTTAACCCTGTAGTGTAGCAATTCGGTCGTGGTCATCGAGGGTGATTCCGCCTTAACCACTTCCGATACGACCCTGTTGTGCAACCCCTCAAGTGTGAACCTCGGGGGTGATTCCTCTTATGTTCACCTTGATGATTACGTCGAGTGGAATTCATCGGGGGTGATTCCTCGGGTTTTCCCCTTGATGTTTAGACACATAGTTACTATGATTACTATGACTTTAAACTGAACCATGTTACTAAAGACGGGTCGACCCTGAGGGGTACCCGCGCGAGCATAATTGCGAGTGATGTGGAGACGGGTTGACCTGGAAGGTGCCCGAGAGATAATTACGAGGCGTGGCCGGGCGTTCTTAGCCCTTGCCGCAAGTCCTCGAGATGGGGCAACGGGGTCACATCTTTCGTGAGTCTCCGCTTTTTACCGTGCGTTCCTAATCCATTACGATTTGGATATTTGATCCGAGGAGCCTCTGGCCTGATAGCACTAACCATCACGTGGGCATAGTATGGGCGTTCTGCGTCATATACATCAGCCGAAGCTTAATAGACGTCAGCGACTGAGCGGCGCGCGCCGGGTTGGACTGCGTAAGCACCTGCCTTGTTGAAGGAGGTAGCTAGGTCTGCTCACCGGCCGCGTACGCAACGTGCAGGAGTTCCCGGGGAGATGGCCCATGACCCCTGGGGGCATAGGTTTAGTCCGGCGTGTTGGCCTCTCTATTAAGCCTAGGTCGGGTTGCGGCGTATTGTTTGGCCGAGGCCGGGCATGACCCAGGAAAGTGTGTCCGGCCGGAGTTAAGTGAGCGTGGTGGGTAAGTTGGTGCACCCCTGTAGGGAAGAAAACATCTATCGATAGCCCGTCCTACGGTAACGGACACTTGGAGTTGTATCCCGATTGATACAACTAGAACTAGATACTTGTGATGAGAATTGGATGGTGATGAGAAGTGGTTTGTTATGATAACTGGATAGTATGGCTCTGGGATTTCTTTCTCGCAGGGAGTCGAGAAAGGATCTCCGGCCGAGGTTGATAACACTACTATTACTTTACTTTATGCTACTCTACTCCCTCCTGTTTGCTGCAAGATGGTGGTTTCCAGAAGATGCTAGTCTTCGATAGGACTAGGCCTTCTCTCTATTCTGGCATTTCTGCAGCCCAGTCCACATATACAGCCTTCCTTTGATAATGTTGCATATGTAGTGTAGATCCTTGCTTGCGAGTACTTTGGATGAGTACTCACGGTTTCTTTGCTCCACCTTTTCCCCCTTTCTGCTTCTTACCGGTTGATGCAACCAGATGTTGGAGCCCAAAAGTCAGATGCCACTGCCAATGTCTACTACTACGTGGAGACCGCCGACGACCAGGAGTAGTTAGGAGGCTCCCAGGCAGGAGGCCTTGCCTTTTCGATCGATGTTGCTTTTGTGCTAGCCTTCTTAAGGCAAACTTGTCTAACTCATGTCTGTACTCAGATATTGTTGCTTCCGCTGACTCTTGTGTATTCGAGCTTATGTATTCGAGCCCTCGAGGCCCCTGGCTTGTAACATAAAGCTTGTATTATTTTAATTTATGTCTAGAGTTGTGTTGTGATATCTTCCTGTTAGTCCTTGATCTTGATCGTACACATTTGCGTGTATGATTAGTGTATGATTGAATCGGGGGCGTCACATAGTCCGGGAAGGACACGAGGCCTCCACGAGGGTGGAGGGCGCGCCCACCCCTACTGGGCATGCCCCCTGCCTCGTGGGCACCTCATGCGCTCTTCGGACTCCGTTTTCTTGCACGATACTTCTTTTGGTCGGTAAAAATTCATTATATAATCTCCCGAAGGTTTTGACCACCGTATTGATGTCTACTACACAACCTTCTTCTTGTAGATGTTGTTGGGCCTGCAAGTGCATAGGTTTGTAGGACAATAGAAAATTTCGCTCAAGTGGATGACCTAAGGTTTATCAATCCGCAGGAGGCGGAGGATGAAGATGGTCTCTCTCAAACAACCCTGCAACCAAATAACAAAGAGTCTCTTGTGTCCCCAACACACCCAATACAATGGTAAATTGTATAGGTGCACTAGTTCGGTGAAGAGATGGTGATACAAGTGCAATATGAATGGTAGATAAAGGTTTTTGTAATCTGAAAATATAAAAACAGCAAGGTAACTAATGATAAAAGTGAGCGTAAACGGTATTGCAATGATAGGAAACAAGGCCTAGGGTTCATACTTTCACTAGTGCAAGTTCTCTCAACAATAATAACATAGATAGATCATATAACAAGCCCTCAACATGCAACAAAGAGTCACTCCAAAGCCACTAATAGTGGAGAACAAACGTAGAGATTATGGTAGGGTACCACCTCAAAGTTATTCTTTCGGATCAATCTATAAAAGAGTTCGTACTAGAATAACAACTTAAGACACAAATCAACCAAAACCCTAATGTCACCTAGATACTCCATTGTCACCTCAAGTATCCTTGGGCATGATTATACGATATGCATCACACAATCTCAGATTCATCCAACCAACACAAAGTACTTCAAAGAGTGCCCCAAAGTTTCTACCGGAGAGTCAAGAACGTGTGCCAACCCCTATGCATAGGTTCATGGTGGAACCCGCAAGTTGGTCACCAAAACATACATCAAGAGGCACGTGAAACCCATTGTCACCACAGATAAACACGGCAATACATACATCAAGTGTTCTCATAAAAGACTCAATCCGATAAGATAACTTCAAAAGGGGAAACTCAATTCATCACAAGAGAGTAGAGGGGGAGAAACATCATAAGATCCAACTACAATAGCAAAGCTCGGGATACATCAAGATCATGCCATAGAGGAAACACGAGAGAGAACACGAGAGAGAGATCAAACACATAGCTACTGGTACATACCCTCAGCCTCGAGGGTGAACTACTCCCTCCTCGTCATGGATAGCGTCGGGATGATGAAGATGGCCACCGGTGATGGATTCCCCCTCCGGCAGGGTGCCAGAACGGGCTCCCGAGAGGTTTTTGGTGGCTACAGAGGCTTGCGGTGGCGGAACTCCCGATCTATCTTGATTTTTGATGGTTTTAGGGTACGTAGGTATATATAGGCGAAAGAAGTCGGTCGGGAGGTGCTCGAGGGGTCCACGAGACAGGGGACCGCGCCCTGTAGGGGGGGGCGCACCCCCTATCTCCTGGGCTCCTCGAGGACCTTATGGCTTGGACTCCAAGTCTCCCGGATGATAATCTTCCAAAAAATCACGTTGCCGAAGGTTTCATTCCGTTTGGACTCCGTTTGATATTCCTTTTCTTCGAAATACTGAAACAGGCAATAAAACAGCAATATGGGCTGGGCCTCCGGGTAATAGGTTAGTCCCAAAAGTAATATAAATGTGTGAAATAAAGCCCATAAACATCCAAAAGGGGTAATATAATAGCATGGAACAATCAAAAGTTATAGATACGTTGGAGACGTATCAAGCATCCCCAAGCTTAATAGAATTTTTGAAGTGGAATGCTACCTAGGATAATTCTCAATGTAATTTTCTTTATTGTGGCATGAATGTTCAAATCCAAATGAATACAAAATAAAAGTTCATATTGACATAAGAAATAGTAATACTTCAAGCATACTAATCAAGGTAATCATGTCTTCTCAAAATAACATGGCCAAAGAAAGTTATCCCTACAAAATCATATAGTCTGGCTATGCTCTATCTTCATCACACAAAGTATTTAATCATGCACAACCCCGATGACAAGCCAAGCAATTGTTTCATATTTTAATAATCTCAAACTCTTTCAACTTTCACGCAATACATGAGCGTGAGCCATGGACATAGCACTATATGTGGAATAGAATGGTGGTTGTGGAGAAGACAAAAGTGAGAAGATAGTCTTGTCGGTGTTCTGGGAACGGGGGTACCCAGACTTGCCTGCCTGCGGCCTGCGGCGTGGCTCAAGGAGTGGCCCACCACGACCCATCTTCGTCAACACATGCTCAAGAGCCTCGCGAGGGGCCAAGCCTCGCGGGGCGGACGACAGGAGACTTCCTCAGGCATAGCCTCGTCAGGCCGGCTCGTGAGGAGGCGGAGAGATCAAGGCAGGGTACCTCACGAGGTGCCCGTGACGCAAGCCATGACGACCAAGGCCAGGCGGGCGCCAGGCGGGCACCAGCCTGCGCAAAGTCCTTGTTTCCTCTTTGGTGCAAAGGGGGCAAGCGCAGGCAAGGATATCAAGCAAAGGCAACCATTTCGGTGCAACAAGACCAAGACCAGCAGGACGGCAGGACGAAGGTCATCGTGGAGCCCAAGCCGGCGTCATCGTCAGGGTCTTTGGCAGGCGAGGACCAACTTTAGTCAGGATAAGTGTACTAGATGTTCCCCTTCAAAATGGCCAATTGTTGGCGCCCTTCCCGCTCAATATTTGGGAAGAGGCCCGGGGCCTTCACCTATAAGTAGGACTAGCCACCCACAGGGTAGAGGGGTCGAGGATCGGATCCACATCTGAGACATAGAGAGAGAGAAAGAGAGGCGACTGAACTCCCCTAGCAGTTCATCGCCCTAGCCAAGAACAGACCCTCGCGAGGTTGTTCTTCCCTTGTACTGTTCTTCGTCAGCCCCAGAGGCAATCCACCACACCACAAACTGGAGTAGGGTATTACACCACAATGGTGGCCTGAACTAGTATGAATCTCGTGTCTCTTGTGTTGTTCTTCGTGTAGTTTTAGATCCTGGTGAGGCGGTGAGACATGGGTAGGCTGGAGGTGTGATCTCCGCACGCACCCCAGTGTTCGAACCTTGAGGGTCTGCCGGAACCCGAAATGCGATATTTGGCGCGCCATGTAGGGGTGCGCCGGAATCTGCCTTCCGTCGCCTCGTGTTTCGCCGCCCGTCGCATCATCGTCATCATGTCCAGCGACCCAACGGGCAATCCTGATCCCTGGGCGACCTGGCCTGCCCACGCGGAGCCGCTTGCCCAGGGCGACCTCAACCCCGTGCCCCAGGCAGCCTGCGGTCCGCATGTGCTGCAGGCCACGGGCGACGCGGTCAGACGACACCAGCTCTCACGCCGTGGCAGGTGCGGTCGGCAGCCAGGGCCTCAAGCCACACCGCGGCCACGGCGCCGTACTCACGGCGAGAGCAGGCGAACTCAAGGGCTGCGCTCACAGTAGCTCAAGTGCTACTGCAATGCAGGCTGCTAGAGGGCGGCCGCGACGTGCTACTGGAGCTGGTGGTAGAGCTCCTAGGCTCCGCCGCCTCCGGGGCTCACCCCTTCTGCACCCAGCCGCCGCCTCAGGCCCAAGGCGGATCGCACAGAGGCCCTGCACACGCCCGCACAGCACCAAGCGGATTCCAGGGCCACTCCAACGCCAACCTGGCCGTCAGCGCCTGGCCACCAACGATGCTGCCTCCGCCTCCGACCAGCGAAGGGGGATCCACCGCAGCCCACGGTCCCGGTGAGCCGTCGCGCTACCACTCCCAGGTTGGCACCATGAGCAGAACTGCGTGGCACACGGGGCACTACGGTGAGGCTTTCGGGGCGGCGGCCCCGGAGGTGTATGTGCCCCACATGATGGATCAAGGACACGCGCAGGAGGAAGACCATGGCCAGTTCCTCGGCCCAGGCTGGGGAGAAGAAACGCCCGAGGCTGAGCTCTTTCAGGAGCCCAGGGAAGGCCCCGTCGACCGCGCCGGAGGCAGCGACTATCGGGTACCGCTCATCCCTCAGGAACAGGCATACGCTAACCATGGATTGTAGGAGGTACAGGTCGTCGCAGCGGGTGGCTGCCCCAATCTAGCAGCTCCCCACCCCTCAGGAGGAGGGCACCGGGGGCTGCAGGAGAGGGGCCGAGATCCGGCCTCGCCCACGCGGCGCTCGGAGCATGGCGTCCTCAGGAGGTAGGCCCTCTGCCGGGGAGGTGCCCCAGGGCCTACCCCCGGCAGAGGACCCGTGGTCGTCAGGGGAACCACTGGCGACCACTCTATCCCATCGGCGGCGTCCTTGGTCTCCGGCCATCGTCGATGGCAATAGAGTGTGGTGCAAGGCGTGGCCCTCGTCTGGTGATATGAGCAAGGCCGGTACCTGTGAAGAAGGCCCAGTGCCTGTGAAGCTCGCCGCCCCGTGACACTCTCACGTAATAATGAGTGGGGCTGTACACGCCCCGGAGTCTCCGGAGAGCCGCCCTCGGGCCTCAGGGGCTCCCGCCCACGCCCAGTGGCAGCACTTAGCTCCGCGCTGGTGAGAAGACGTCGAAGACTAGACTAGGTTCCGGACGCGGCTTTTTTCTGCTTTCCTTGCTTTTCCCCTTGGTTGTTGCTTTTCCCTGTTCGGATTTAAGTTGGATTTGAGCTTGAGACTTGCGTGTGTTCGGGGAAGGGGTGTTTAGTCTCGTTCGAGCATTCTCCCGCGTTTTGGTCACCGCTTTGCGTCCCTCCGGCTTTAGCCGCCTCCCCTCATGAGCCCCTCGCGAGCCGGGCTAGGCCCAGCATGCACGCAGCCCAGACTGCCGTCGCCACGTCCTCTCAGGAGGTTCTCCTTGCAGGTTCAACAGGCTCGTTCAGGAGACACTCAGGACACCATGGCCGTCCGCAGGCTAGCTCAGGGCCCACACGAGTCAAAGGTAAAACAAGCCAGTCGGCTCGCCATGAACCAGCCGCCTGGCGCAGGCACACGGGTTATATCATGTCTACAAATATGCTAACTGCAAGTTTTTACACGAGGGGCTCCCCCTCCCAAAATGCTCTTACAACCTCCTGGGCCAAGCCTGAACTCTCTCTGCGCAGGGTAAAAGTAGGAACAGCACACGGTCAATCGGATAAATCCCCCAATGCATCCTTGGGGACACCTTCGGAACCGCCACTAGCATCGCTGGCATCGCCATCGCCTTCTACACCGCCGCCACCAGCACCTGGGCCATTCAACACTCCGCCCTCATCAGCAGCTACGACCACACCGTCGTCATCAACGGTGAAGGCCCTAACAAGGGCGTCCATGTTGTCTTCCACCCAACTCGCTAGATTGTCCCGGATCGCCAGGGGTACTGGTGCGATGGCGGCATCGAAGTCGAAGTGGGGGTCCATGTTCTAAAGATGACTGAAGGCGCGGGAAAAAGCACGCCCAAGTAGGGCCCGTCTCCTCTCCTCCACCAACCTGTCGGCTCTGCCCGAACGAACCTCCAACTGCGTCACCACATCGGTGCAGAACTGAAGGTTACCAGCATAGTTAACCACACGAGGCTCCCCAACGGCTACCTCGCAGATGATGCCCAAGGCCGTGTTAGCTCTTTCCCGGAGCTCGCGGAGCATGGGGCTGTGCACGTGCTCCAGGGTCTGCCGCTGGCGTATCTCGTCTTCGTTCCACCGCGCAACGACCTTAGCCGCGTCCACCCTTTGGTGGAGGAGAAGCACCTTAGCGCGGGAGGAAGCTAGTTTCGCCTGTGCCGCACCAAGGGCAGCCCAGGCAGCGTCCGCACGCCGCGTCACTTCATCCAGCTTGGCCTTCAGGGCGGTGGTCCTGCCCTCTGCTTCGACCTTGATCAACTCTAGCCTTTCCTAGAACTCGCGCTCGAGGTTCGAGCGGGCTGCCGCCACCCGGCGATCAACCTCTTCTGAGGCTCGGGCTTCCCTCGCGGCAGCATCATCCTCCGCCTGCGCCACCAGGTGCTCCCTCGTCTCCAATCGCTTGAGTTCCAGGGTGCGCTCAGTGGCATCCAGCGTCAGTGCCTCCTCACGTTTCTGAAGCTCTGCCCGATCGACCGAGCCCCCCTCCATCGACGCAAGAGCCGCCTCACGCAACTCCACCTGTTGCTCCAGGGAGCTACTCCAGGCCCGGAGCTCCCACGCCTGCTCTTCTGCGACCCTGCGCCGCTGGTCAGCCTCCTGAGCCTCCAAGACGGCCCGGGAGTAGGCCTCCCGAGAAGCCGCCAGCGACACCTCGGCCTTCTCATTATCGAGGTCACGCCGTGGCATGCAAGAGCAATGGCCAACTTCAGCTTGCGCCTCTCCTCAGCTAGGCGCAGGTCCTCGGCCTCAAGACGTGCATCCTCGTCAGCGAGCTCTACACCAAGCTGGCTCACCGCGTCCGCCGCCCTCTGGAGGAACCCTTGGCAGAGGGCGCGGCACTCCCGAGCGCGCTCGAGCACGTCTTCCGCATCACCTTCCGCCTCGGGCGCGCGAGGAGGGTCACGGATCAGCACGCCCCCTCTGGGCATGGGGCTGGTGGCTGGCGCCCTCGCGATGGCCGGACACGCCTCGCTAGAAGCCTGGCTCGGAACCGGTTCGCCCTCCAAGGAAGATCGCAAGGCTGACCTCAGCCAGTCGCCATCCACAACCAGTCGAAGAACCCAGGGCAGGCTGGCTATGCCCCGGGAGGGCTCGTGAAGGATGGTCGCGAGGTGCGCAGAATCAGGATGCATCACAGGATGGCCTGCCTCTCCAATCGGCCTCACCGCAAGGGCAGTGCTGGAGCTCGGGGCGCTTGGGGAAGGTGGAGAGGGCGAGGCCTAGAGGGATGGCTCCTCAGCCATCTCCGTGAACTCGGCAGGAAGGGCCCTGCAGGGCAATGATCAGTTGAAGCAGCAGGAAAGTAAGGAACAGAGAAAGGGAAAGGCTTACTCATCAGTGGCGAAGTACTTCTTGTGCTTCAATAGGCAGCAAGGGTAATCATCACCCAAGGCCTCCCTTCTCTTTTGGAGAGCCTCGAAGTCCACGCGGAAGCGGCCCAGGAGCTCAGCTCAAAGGTCCGCCTGCGATGAGGAAGAAGCGCCAATATGACCGGCGCCGGGGGCATCGCCCTGGCACACGCCGCCGGACGCCGGACCATTAAGGGTGGCCGGGGCCTCTGGGGCCTCTACCACGGGAGCCGCGGGCCGCGGGTCGATACCTTCAGCCACCACAGGGCGGGTCTCAGGAGCTGCCGCCTCAGGAGTACCGTGTGGCGTCACCGTCCTGATGGTGGCCCCCTCAGCCCCCGACGCCCTTTGCCTCCCAGCTCCACCACTCGAGGAAGGATCATCGTGGGCAACCGGAAGGGCAACCACCACAACTGGGTTCTCACGAGGTCCCCTGAGGCCCGCAGGGCGCAACCCCCATTCGTTGAAGCTGGGCATCTGCTTCACAAAATCACCCCTGTTTGAGCAAAGGTACAGCAGGGCGCCACCATGCCGGATGCTGCCAGGAGAAGGGTCGCCAGTTAGGATCTTAAGAACCTTCCTCAGCATTTCAGGCATCAGATCTTCCTCCTGGAGCCTCATGCGGTCTTCACGCCCCCCGAAGGACCACATCCGGCGGGAATGGTGCTGGAGAGGGGCAATGCAGCATAGGAGGAACTCCTTCACCACCTTGGGTGCCGTCACATCGAGCGCCCTCAAGTTCGCGAAGCGATGCCAAACGAAGATGAGCCGGGGGCTCGTGAGCGTCTCCTGGCCCCAGCCCGAATTGAGGATAGCGGGCACGATTGGCTCCGAAAGCAGGGGGCTGGGCACCCCGGCATCCATGTATAGCCACCGCTCACGGAACCCGGTCGCAGGCGGAGGAAGGCTGAAATTGATTCCCGAAGCCGTTGTTTCTGGTGCGGCAAGGAAGCTCACGCACCCCAAGCATTGGGCGGGATCGCTGAGACGCAAAGGGAAGAAGTGGAGCAGCAAGGCAACTGAAGGAGGAATGCCCACCATCGCCTCGCAGACAAAAGCAAAGACGGCAAGAAGAGTAATGGATTCGGGACCCAAATGCATCATGTGGATTTGGTAATGAGAAAGAACAGTGTTGAAGAAATCAGAAAAGGGGGAACCAGACCCACCCATAGAGCGTCGGCAAAGTACCGGACCTCGGTGACTGTTCTATCAATGGAGAAGTGAGACGCGGGCCAGACCGTCGTCCTCCCGCACTCGTTGAAGATGGTGGCAATGGCAGAACTGACCTTGTCCGAGCCTTCCCAGTTGAGTATGATCGACCGGTCAACAGCAGGAGCCACCGACGGCGACGGGCGGGGCGAGGGCACATGCTTTGGCCCTTTCCCCTTCTTCATCGGAGCCATGGCAACAGGAAGGGAGAGGATGCGAGATCGGATTGGAAGTAGAGGCTGGAGCTCGAGAGAAGGAAGAGCAGGAGGCGCGTGAGTGGCGAGAACAGGGGAGATTGTGTGCAACAGTGGGTCCGCCTAGCTGGGCCGCAAAATAAGGAGGCGTGGGGGAACAGGGATGCCCACGTCCAATCAACTGCCACATGGCACCCAAGGCCGCAGGCTATTTGGGCCCGCGGCGCTTCGCACTTGCCTCTTCGCTTCTCTGCTAAGCCAAGTCCAAGCGCGCCTTGGGCCCGGGGGCTACTGTCGGCGTTCTTGGAATGAGGGTACCCAGACTTGCCTACCTGCGGCCTGCGGGGTGGCTCAAGGAGTGGCCCAACATGGCCCATCTTCGTCAACACATGCTCAAGACTCTCGCGAGGGGTCAAGCCTCGCGGGGCGGACGACAGGAGACTTCCTCAAGCACGGCCTCGCCAGGTTGGCTCGTGAGGAGGCGGAGAGATCAAGGCGGGGTACCTCACAAGGTGCGCGTGACGCAAGCCATGACGACCAAGGCCAGGCGGGCGCCAGGCGGGCGCCGGCCTGCGCAGAGTCCTTGTTTCCTCTTTGGTGCAAAGGGGGCAAGCGCAGGCGAGGGTATCAAGCAAAGGCAACCATTTCGGTGCAACAAGACCAAGACCAGCAGGACGAAGGTCATCGTGGAGCCCAAGCCGGCGTCATCATCAGGGTCTTTGGCAGGCGAGGACCAACTTTAGTCAGGATAAGTGTACTAGATGTTCCCCTTCAAAATGGCCAATTGTTGGCGCCCTTCCTGCTCAATATTTGGGAAGAGGCTCGCCTATAAATAGGACTAGCCACCCACAGGGTAGAGGGGTCGAGGATCGGATCCACATCTGATACATAGAGAGAGAGAGAGAGAGAGAGAAAGAGAGGCGACTGAACTCCCCTAGCAATTCATCGCCCTAGCCAAGAACAGACCCTCGCGAGGCTGTTCTTCCCTTGTACTGTTCTTCGTCAGCCCCAGAGGCAATCCACCACACCACAAACTGGAGTAGGGTATTACACCACAATGGTGGCCTGAACCAGTATAAATCTCGTGTCTCTTGTGTTGTTCTTCGTGTAGTTTTAGATCCCGGCGAGGCGGTGAGACATGGGTAGGCTGGAGGTGTGATCTCCGCGCGCACCCCAGTGTTCGAACCTTGAGGGTCTGCCAGAACCCGAAATCCGACAAGTCTCACATCAACTAGGTGTATCAACGGTCTATGGAGATGCCCATTAATAGATATCAATGTGAGTGAGTAGGGATTGCCATGCAACGGATGCACTAGAGGTATAAATATATGAAAGCTCAACAAAAGAAACTAAGTGGGGTGCATCCAACTTGCTTGCTCACGAAGACCTAGGGCACTTTTGAGGAAGCCCATCATTGGAATATACAAGCCAAGTTCTATAATGAAAAATTCCCACTAGTATATGAAAGTGATAACATATGAGACTCTCTAACATGAAGATCATGGTGCTATTTTGAAGCACAAGTGTGGAAAAGAGATAGTAGCATTGTCCCTTCTCTCTTTTTCTCTCATTTTATTTTTTTTCTTTTCCCTTTTTTTCATTTTCTTTTTTCTTTGGCCTTCTTTTTTTCTCTTTTTTTTCTTTTTGGCCTTTCTCTTCTTTTTTTTTGTAAAGTCCGAAGTCTCATCCTGACTTGTGGGTGAATCATAGTCTTCATCGTCCTTTCCTCACTGGGACAATGCTCTAATAATGAAGATCATCATACTTTTATGGATTTACAACTCAAAGCTAGAACAAGATATGACTCTATATGAATGCCTCCAGTGGTGTACCGGGATATGCAATGAATCAAGAGCGACATGTATGAAAATTATGAAGGTGGCCTAGCCACAAATACAGTGTCAACTACATGATCATGCAAAAAGCAATATGACAAAAGTAATGCGTGTCATATGAACGGAATGGTGGAAAGTTGCATGGCAATATATCTCGGAATGGCTATGGAAATGCCATAATAGGTAGGGTATGGTGGCTGTTTTGAGGAAGGAATATGGTGGGTGTATGGTACCAGTGAAAGTTGCGCGGTACAAGAGAGGCTAGCAATGGTGGAAGGGTGAGGGTGCGTATAATCCATGGACTCAACATTAGTCAAAAGAACTCATATACTTATTGCAAAAATCTAGAAGTCATCAAAAACCAAAGCACTACGCGCATGCTCCTAGGGGGATAGATTGGTAGGAAAAGACCATCGCTCGTCCCCGACCGCCACTCATAAGGAAGACACTCAATAAATAAAATTGTGCTCCAACTTCATCACAAAGCGGTTCACCATACGTGCATGCTACGGGAATCACAAACTTCAACACAAGCATTCTTTAAATTCATGATCACCCAACTAGCATGACTTTAATATCACTACCTCCATATCTCAAAACAATTATCAAGCATCAAGTTGATCATAGCATCCAATTCACTTTCTATGATAGTTTTTATTATACCCAACTTGGATGCTCATCATTCTAGGACCAACTTTGTAAACATAGCAAATACCATGCTGTTCTAAAGGACTCTCAAAAATATATAAGGGAAGCATGAGAGACTAGCAATTTCTACAAAATATAACCACCGCCGTGCTCTAAAAGATATAAGTGATGCACTAGAGCAAATGACAAACTACTCCGAAAGATATAAGTGAAGATCAATGAGTAGCTAAATAATTATGTAACTATGCGAAGACTCTCTAACATTAAAGAGTTTCAGATCTTGGTATTGTATTCAAACAGCAAGCAAAACAAAATAAAATGACATTTCAGATCTTGATAGTTGTTGAAGAAGAAAGGTGGGATGCCTACCGGGGCATCCCCAAGCTTAGATGCTTGAGACTTCTTGAAATATTATCTTGGGGTGCCTTGGGCATCCCCAATCTTGAACTTTTGTGTCTCCTTAGTTCCTCTCATATCATGGTTTCCCTTTTTATCAAAAGCTTCATCCACAACAAACTCAACAAGAACTCGTGAGATAGGTTAGTATAAACCAATGCAAAACCTTATCATTTTCTACTGTAACAAATCACTAAAATTATTATTCAACATTGCATACTAAATGCCTCTGCATATTTAATACTCCTATCCTCAAATAGAATCATTAGACAAGTAAGCATATGCAAACAATGCAACCATAACAGCAATCTGTCAAAACAGTATAGTCTGTAAAGAATGCAAGATTCATCATACTTCCCTAACTCCAAAAATTATGAAGTAAAATTCCCACTGTAGTAAATCTATCAGAGCTCATTATGCAAAAAGTTGCAACATTATATCATACTCTGACTTTTCTAGGGAATTTTTGCAACAGCGGTAAACTTTCTGTTTTTCAAACAGCAACATGCATACTAGCAAAATAAGCATGGCAAAGGCTATCCTTGACTTTTTTATTGAAACTAAAGATGCAAAACATTATTATAAATAACAGCAAGCAAATACTAACAAAAGAAAATGACATGGCACTCCAAGAAAAACACATATCATGTGGTGAATAAAAATATAGCTCCAAGTAAAGTTACCGATGAACGAAGACGAAAGAGGGGATGCCTTCCGGGGCATCCCCAAGCTTAGGTGCTTGAGTCTTACTTGAATATTACCTTGGGGTGCCTTGGGCATCCCCAAGCTTAGGCTCTTACCACTCCTTATTCCATAGTCCATCGAATCTTTACCCAAAACTTGAAAACTTCACAACAAAAAACTCAACAGAAAACTCGTAAGCTCCGTTAGTATAATAAAACCACCACTTAGGTACTGTAATGAACTCATTCTAAATTCATATTAGTGTAATATCCAATGTATTCCAACTTATCTATGGTTCATACCACTGAATACTAGCCATATATGCATCAAAATAAGCAAACAACACATACAAAACAGAATCTGTCAAAAACAGAACAGTCTGTAGTAATCTGTAACAAACGTATACTTCTGAAACTCCAAAAATCCTACCAAACTAGGAAGTCCCAAGAAATTTGTGTACCAATCCATAGCAAAAAGAATCAGATCATAATCACGTTTCTGTGAATTAACAAAAGTAATTTACTGGGTGCAAAAGTTTCTGATTTTCAGCCGGATCAACACAACTATCACCGTAAGCTATCCTAAAGGTCTTACTTGGCACTTTATTGAGACAAAAGCTATAAAACCTGATTAGTACAGTAGCATAATCATGTGAACACACAAAAACAGTAATGATAAATGTTGGGTTGTCTCCCAACAAGCGCTTTTCTTTAATACCTTTCTAGCTAGGCATGATGATGGCAATGATGCTCACATAAAAGATAAGAACTGAAACATAACGGGAGCATCATGAAGCATATGACTAGCACATTTAAGCCTAACCCACTTCCTATGCATAGGGATTTTGTGAGCAAACAACCTATGGGAACAATAATCAACTAGCATAGGAAGGCAAAACAAGCATAGCTTCAAAACTTTAAGCACATAGAGAGGAAACTTGATATTATTGCAATTCCTACAAGCATATGTTCCTCCCTCATAATAATTTTCAGTAGCATCATGAATGAATTCAACAATATAACCAGAACCTAAATCATTCTTTTCATGATCTACAAGCATAGAAAATTGACTACTCTCCACGTAAGCAAATTTATTCTCATCAATAGTAGTGGGAGCAAACTCAACAAAATAACTATCATGTGAGGCATAATCCAATTGAAAACTAAAATCATGATGACAAGTTTCATGGTTATCATTATTCTTAGTAGCATACAAGTCATCACAATAATCATCATAGATACTCCCTCCTTCCATCTATATAGGGCCTAATGCGGTTTTCAAGACCGCCTTTGACTATTGACAAAATTAATAGTACATGACATGCATAATGTGAAAATTATATCATTGAAAACTCCTTTCGCATACGAGTTTGACGGTATGCTTTGTGTAAGTTGCATGTCATATATTATTGCTCTAACATTTGGTCAAAGTTAGCCTTGAAAAACGCATTAGGCCCGATATAGATGGAAGGAGGGAGTAGCAATTTTGTTCCCATAATCAATTGGAACCTCTACCGAAATAGTGGAATCATCACTAAATAAAGTTGACACTCTTCCAAATCCACTTTCATCAATATAATCATCATAAGTAGGAGGCATGCTATCATCAAAATAAATTTGCTCATCAAAACTTGGGGGACAAAAAATATCATCTTCATCAAACATAGCTTCC
Source organism: Triticum timopheevii (assembly GCA_963921465.1). Taxonomy (NCBI): domain Eukaryota; kingdom Viridiplantae; phylum Streptophyta; class Magnoliopsida; order Poales; family Poaceae; genus Triticum; species Triticum timopheevii. The sequence continues at coordinate 407,795,261 of OY997272.1, read as the reverse complement.
CCTGGCTTGTGGCTTTGCATATCATTAGCATCATGGATATTCAAGGAATTCATACTAACAACATTGCAATCATGCTCATCATCCAAAAATCTAATACCGAACATTTTAATGCATTCTACTTCTAGCACTTGAGCACAATTTCCCTTACCATCATTCTCACGAAAGATATTAAAAAGATGAAGCGTATGAGACAAACTCAATTCCATTTTTTTGTAGTTGTCTTTTATAAACTAAACTAGTGATAAAACAAGAAACAAAAAGATTCGATTGCAAGATCTAAAGATATACCTTCAAGCGCTAACCTCCCCGGCAACGGCGCCAAAAAAGAGCTTGATGTCTACTACACAACCTTCTTCTTGTAGATGTTGTTGGGCCTGCAAGTGCACATGTTTGTAGGACAGTAGCAAATTTCCCTCAAGTGGATGACCTAAGGTTTATCAATCCGTAGGAGGCGTAGGATGAAGATGGTCTCTCTCAAACAACCCTGCAACCAAATAACAAAGAGTCTCTTGTGTCCCCAACACACCCAATACAATGGTAAATTGTATAGGTGCACTAGTTCGGTGAAGAGATGGTGATACAAGTGTAATATGGATGGTAGATAAAGGTTTTTGTACTCTGAAAATATAAAAACAGCAAGGTAACTAATGATAAAAGTGAGCATAAACGGTATTGCAATGATAGGAAACAAGGCCTAGGGTTCATACTTTCACTAGTGCAAGTTCTCTCAACAATAATAACATAGATAGATCATATAACAAGCCCTCAACATGCAACAAAGAGTCACTCCAAAGCCACTAATAGTGGAGAACAAACGTAGAGATTATGGTAGGGTACGAAACAACCTCAAAGTTATTCTTTCGGATCAATCTATAAAAGAGTTCGTACTAGAATAACACCTTAAGACACAAATCAACCAAAACCCTAATGTCACCTAGATACTCCATTGTCACCTCAAGTATCCGTGGGCATGATTATACGATATGCATCACACAATCTCAGATTCATCCAACCAACACAAAGTACTTCAAAGAGTGCCCCAAAGTTTCTACCGGAGAGTCAAGAACGTGTGACAACCCCTATGCATAGGTTCATGGGTGGAACCCGCAAGTTGGTCACCAAAACATACATCAAGAGGCACGTGAATCCCATTGTCACCACAGATAAACACGGCAAGACATACATCAAGTGTTCTCATAAAAGACTCAATCCGATAAGATAACTTCAAAAGGGGAAACTCAATTCATCACAAGAGAGTAGAGGGGGAGAAACATCATAAGATCCAACTACAATAGCAAAGCTCGGGATACATCAAGATCATGCCATAGAGGAAACACGAGAGAGAACACGAGAGAGAGATCAAAAACATAGCTACTGGTGCATACCCTCAACCCCGAGGGTGAACTACTCCCTCCTCGTCATGGATAGTGCCGGGATGATGAAGATGGCCACCGATGATGGATTCCCCCTCCGACAGGGTGCCGGAATGGGCTCCCAAGAGGTTTTTGGTGGCTACAGAGGCTTGCGGCGGCGGAACTCCCGATCTATCTTGATTTTTGATGGTTTTAGGGTACGTAGGTATATATAGGCGAAAGAAGTCGGTCGGGAGGTGCTCGAGGGGTCCACGAGACAGGGGGCCACGCCCTGTAGGGGGGGGCGCCCCTATGTCCTGGGCTCCTCGAGGACCTTCTGGCTTGGACTCCAAGTCTCCCGGATGATAATCTTCCAAAAAATCACGATGCCGAAGGTTTCATTCCGTTTGGAATCCGTTTGATATTCCTTTTCTTTGAAATACTGAAACAGGCAATAAAACAACAATATGGGCTGGGCCTCCGGTTAATAGGTTAGTTCCAAAAGTAATATAAATGTGTAAAATAAAGCCCATAAACATCCAAAAGGGGTAATATAATAGCATGGAACAATCAAAAATTCTAGATATGTTGGAGACGTATCACGTATCAGGCAAAAATCTTCTGTCTTTGTTTGAGTTGTTTCTGTTACAGATTTAGAGCAAGATGTCTTCTCAAGAGTCAGTCGGGGAGAGTCGGGTGTCTCACTCGACACCAGGTCCAGGAGCAAACAGCGATGCTTATCACTTTGGGCCATCAAGGAGGATGAGATGGAGGCCGACTTGAAAAGGATAGATGCCATGGAGGAGGATCAAGAAGTTACCTCTCGCTTCCAAGAAGGATTCATGATGGGGGAACTACATAGCTCAGCTATTCCAAACTTGTTCATCCCTTCCAATGTTAAATTTCTTTCTTATGAAAATATGAAAAAGAGTGTCACTTGTTCTCTAGAAGCCATGCAGCATCCTTGGGTAAAAGGAGCTTTAGCCGTCACGGGCAAGCTTCACAAGGAAAATATGGACCTCAAGCAACAAGTTAATAAGCTCGAGGAGGAGAATCATATCGTGAGGGGTATCATCGCCAAGAAGATCACAACACCAGCTCTGAAGAAGGAGACATAATCACATGGGTATGGGCACTCCCCTCGGCAACTGCCAAGCTTGGGGGAGTTTCCCCGGTATCGTATCACCATCACACTCCTATCTTTACCGTTTTTCTTAGTTCGATCCTTTTGGTAATATCTTGATCTATTAGAATAAAGTTTTGGTATGATTTAGTTTTGAGTTTTGCTTTGTGATCCCTCTTTGTAATCGAGTCCTTGAGCTATATATAATAAAGATTAGTGTTGAGTCAAGGGCTTTGCTATCTTGCTGTGATCTTGAGAAAATAGAAAGAATAAAAAGAAATAAAAGAGTTCATATTGATCTTATGGATAGTAATGACTTCACATATAGAGAGTATGGGGCATAAAAGTCATTGAGAGTTGACAAACTTAGTTTTGGTCATCGTTGCAATTAATAGGAAGTAATAAAGAAAGAGAGGTTTTCACACACACACACATATATATACTATCTTGGACATCTATTATGATTGTGAGCACTCATTAAGTATGCCATGCTAAAGAGTTGATGTTGGACAAGGAAGACAACGTAATGGGTTATGTTTTCTCACATCTTAGTTAAAGTATATTGTCATGGATCGTCCAACATGTTGAGATTTCCTTTCCCTCTCATGCTAGCCAAATTCCTTGCACCAAGTAGAGATACTACTTGTGCTTCCAAATATCCTTAAACCCAGTTTTGCCATGAGAGTCCACCATACCTACCTATGGATTGAGTAAGATCCTTCAAGTAAGTTGTCATGTTGCAAGCAATAAAAATTGCTCTCTAAATATGTATGACTTATTAGTGCGGAGAAACTAAGCTTTATACGATCGTGTGATATGGAAGTAATAAAAGCGACGGACTGCATAATAAAGGTTCATATCACAAGTGGAAATATAAACTGACGTTCGTTTGCATTAAGATTTTGTGCATCCAACCCCAAAAGCACATGACAACCTCTGCTTCCCTCTGCGAAGGGCCTATCTTTTACATTATGCAAGAGTCAAGGTGATCCTCACCTTTCCCTTATTCATTTTATCCTTTGGCAAGCACCTCGTGTTGGAAAGATCCTGATATATATATCCAATTGGATGTAAGTTAGCATGAACTATTATTGCTGACATCACCCAAAGGTGAATACATTGGGAGGCGAAATTATAAGCCCCTACCTTTCTCTGTGTCTTATTAAAACTCCATAACCATAAGTATTGCGTGAGCGTTAGCAATTGTGGAAGACTATATGATAGTTGAGTATGTGGACTTGCTGAAAAGCTCTATTCTTGACTCTTTCCGATGTTATGATAAATTGCAATTGCTTCAATGACTGAGATATAGTTTGTTAGTTCCCAATGAAGTTTATGATTCATACTTGACATTGTGAATAGATTGTTACTTGAGCATAAGAAATCATATGACAAAATCTATATATGTTGCTATTATAAGAATGATCATGATGCCCTCATGTCCGTATTTTATTTTTTTATCGGCACCTCTATCTCTAAACATGTGGACACTTTTTTTCGATATCTGCTTCCGCTTGAGGACAAGCGAGGTCTAAGCTTGGGGGAGATACGTCCATTTTGCATCATGCTTTTATATCGACATTTATTGCATTATGGGCTATTATTACACGTTATGTCACAATACTTATGGCTCTTATTTTACAAGGTTTAACATAAGGAGGGAGAATGCCGGCAGCTGGGATTCTAGGCTAGAAAAGTAGCAAATATTAGTGACCTATTTTGTACAGCTCCAAAAGTCCTGAAACTCCATGAAAGTCATTTTTGGAATTAATAAGAATTATTGAGCGAAAGAAGTACCAGAGGGGGCCCACACCCTGGCCACAAGGGTGGGGTGTGCGCCCACCCCTACTGGGTGCGCCCCCTACCTCATGGGTCCCCTGGTGGCCTTCCGGTGCCCATCTTCTGCTATATGAAGTCTTCTACCCTGGAAAAAATCATAAGCAAGCTCACGGGACGAAACTCCACCGCCACAAGGCGGAACCTTGGCGGGACCAATCTAGGGCTCCGACAGAACTGTTCTGTCGGGGAAACTTCCCTCCGGGAGGGGGAAATCATCACCATCGTCATCACCAACGATCCTCTCATCGGGAGGGGGTCAATCTCCATCAACATCTTCACCAGCACCATCTCCTCTCAAACCCTATTTCATCTCTTTGTATCCAATCTTGTATCAAAACCATAAATAGGTACTTGTGGGTTGCTAGTAGTGTTGATTACTCCTTGTAGTTGATGCTAATTGGTTTATCTGGTGTAAGATCATATGTTCAGATCCTTAATACATATTAATACTCCTCTGATCATGAACATGAATATGCATTGTGAGTAGTTACGTTTGTTCCTGAGGACATGGGTGAAGTCTTGCTATTAGTAGTCATGTGAATTTGGTATTCGTTCGATATTTTGATGAGATGTATGTTGTCTCTCCTCTAGTGGTGTTATGTGAATGTCAACTACATGACACTTCACCATTATTTGGGCCTAGAGGAAGGCATTGGGAAGTAATAAGTAGATGATGGGTTGCTAGAGTGACAGAAGCTTAAACCCTAGTTTATGCGTTGCTTCGTAAGGGGCTAATTTGGATCCACTAGTTTCATGCTATGGTTAGGTTTACCTTAATACTTATTTTGTAGTTGCGGATGCTTGCAACAGGGGTTAATCATAGGTGGGATGCTTGTCCAATAAAGGACAACACCCAAGCACCGGTCCACCCACATATCAAATTATCAAAGTAACGAACGCAAATCATATGAGCGTGATGAAAACTAGCTTGACAATAATTCCCATGTGTCCTCGGGAGCGCTTTTCTCATTATAAGAATTTGTCTGGGCTTGTCCTTTGCTACAGAAAGTATTGGGCCACCTTGCTGCACTTTATTTACTTTCATTGTTTGTTACCCGTTACAATTTATCTTATCATAAAACTATCTGTTACCTACAATTTCAGTGCTTGCAGAGAATACCTTACTGAAAACCGCTTATCACTTCCTTCTGCTCCTCATTGGGTTCGACACTCTTACTTATCGAAAGGACTACGATAGATCCCCTATACTTGTGGGTCATCAGGATCATCAAAAGCATCAAAGTTTCCCATGTTATTAACACTATCCTTATCAATGATAACCTCCCTAGTTTCAAACATGATGACAACAAATCACACAAAGAACGAGCATACAAAAGGCAAGCGAAAAGAGATGAATGGAAAAAGAGCGCGAATAAAATGGCAAGGGTGAAGCGGGGGAGAGGAAAACGAGAGGCAAATGGCAAATAATGTAATGCGAGGGATAAGAGTTTGTGATGGGTACTTGGTATGTCTTGACTTGTGCGTAAGCCTCCCCGGCAACAGCGCCAGAAATCCTTCTTGTTACCTCTCGAGCATGCGTTGGTTTTCCCTTGAAGAGGAAAGGGTGATGCAGCAAAGTAGCGTAAGTATTTCCCTCAGTTTTTGAGAACCAACGTATCAATCCAGTAGGAGGTCACACGCAAATCGCCTCATACCTACACAAACAAATAAGAACCTTGCAACCAACGCAATAAAGGGGTTGTCAATCCCTTCACGGCCACTTGCAAAAGTGAGATCTGATAGAGATAATAAGATAAATATTTTTGGTATTTTTATGATATAGATTGGAAAGTAAAGATTGCGAAATAAACGGAAGCAAATATAGTAAATTGATAGAAAGGTAATATGATGAAAGATAGACCCCGGGGCCATAGGTTTCACTAGTAGCTTCTCTCAAGATAGCATAATTTACGATGGGTGAACAAATTACTGTCGATCAATTGATAGAAAAGCGAATAATTATGAGAAGATCTAGGCATGATCATGTATATATGCATCACGTCCATGACAAGTAGACCGAAACGATTCTGCATCTACTACTATTTCTCCACACATCGACCACTATCCAGCATGCATCTAGAGTATTAAGTTCATAAAAACAGAGTAACACATTAGGCAAGATGACATGATGTAGAGGGATAAACTCAAGCAATATGATATAAACCCCATCTTTTTATCCTTGATGGCAATAATACAATACGTGCCTTGCTGCCCCTGCTGTCACTGGGAAAGGACACCGCAAGATTGAACCCAAAGCTAAGCACTTCTCCCATTGCAAGAAAGATCAATCTAGTAGGCCAAACTAAACCGATAATTCGGAGAGACTTGCAAAGATAACAAATCATACATATAAGAATTCAGAGAAGAACCAAATATTGTTCATAGATAATCTTGATCATAAACCCACAATTCATTGGATCTCGACAAACAAACGGAAAAAATAATTACATCGAATAGATCTCCAAGAGAATCGAGGAGAACTTTGTATTGAGATCCAAAGAGAGAGAAGAAGCCATCTAGCTAATAACTATGGACCCGAAGGTCTGTGGCAAACTACTCACACATCATCGGAGAGGCTATGGTGTTGATGTAGAAGCCCTCCATGATCGATTCCCCCTCCGACGGAGCACCGGAAAAGGCTCCAAGATGGGATCTCACAGGTACAGAAGGTTGCGGCGGTGTAAATACGGTTTCGTGGTGCTCTCAGATGTTTTTGGGGTATATGAGAATATATAGGTGAAAGAACTAGGTCGGTGGAGCCACGAGGGGACCATGAGGGTGGGGGGGCGCCTACCCCCTGGGCGCGCCCTCCTGCCTCGTGGCCTCCTTGTTCCTTCCTTGACGTCCATTCCAAGTCTCCTGGATTACGTTTGTTCCAAAAATAACTCTCCCGAAGGTTTTATTCCATTTGGACTCCGTTTGATATTCCTTTTCTGTGAAACACTGAAATAGGCAAAAAAACAGGAATTTGCACTGGGCCTTGGGTTAATAGGATAGTCCCAAAAATAATATAAAAGTGTATAATAAAGCCCATTAAACATCCAAAACAGATAATATAATAGCATGGAACAATAAAAAAATTATAGATACGTTGGAGACGTATCATGGTGACAATGGGGTATCATATTGATTCACTTGATATGTGTTTTGGCACTCAACTCGCGGATTGCCAAGGTGACATTGGGGTAATCTATGCATAGGGGTTGATGCACGTTTTTGTCTTTGTTTCTCCGGTAGAAATCTTGGGACACTCTTTGAGGTTCTTTGTGTTGGATTGAGTATTAGGAATATGAAATTATTTAATGCATATCGTATAATCAACTCACAGATACTCGTGGTGACATTGGAGTATCTAGGTGACATTAGAGTTGGTTGATGTGTATCATATGGTGTTATTTTAGTACGAACTCTTGGATAGATCGATCGGAAAGAATAACTTGGTGTTATTTTAGTGTGAACTCTAGGATAGATTTATCGGAAAGAATAGCTTTGAGGTGGTTTCATACCCTACAAACAATTTCTTCTTATGTTCTCCGCTATATAATAACTTTGGAGTGATTCTTCATTGCACGTTGAGGGATGGTTATATGATCCAATTATATTAGCATCGTTGAGAGACTGCACTAGCTAAAATACGGACCCTAGGCCTCATTTTCAAGCATTGCAATACCGTTTGTGCTCACTTTTGTTACTTGCTACCTTGCTGTTTTTTATTGTTACTACTACAAAAATAAATATCTACTATCATTACTACACTTGTATCACCATCTCTTCGCTGAAGTAGTGCACCTATACAATTTACCATTGTATTTGGTGTGTTGGGGACACAAGAGACTTGTTGTTATTTGGTTGCAGGGTTGTTTGAGAGAGACCATCTTCATCCTACGCCTCCCACGGATTGATAAACCTTAGGTCATCCACTTGAGGGAAAATTGCTACTGTCCTACAAAACTCTGCGCTTGGAGGCCCAACACGAACCTACAAGAATAAAGTTGTATAGTAGACATCAAGCTCTTTTATTGCGCCGTTGCCGGGGAGGTGAGTGCTTGAAGGTATATCTTTAGATCTTGCAATTGAATCTTTTAGTTTCTTGTTTTATCACTAGTTTGGTTTATAAAAGAAAACTAAAAAATGGAATTGAGGTGGCCTAATATTATTCGTCTTTATCATGTCTTTCTTGAAAATGATGGAAAGGAAAATTGTGCTCAATTGATAGAAGAAGAATTCAATAAAATGTTTGGCATAGAATCTTTGGATGATGAGGATGATTGCAATGTTTTTGGTATAAATTCCTTGAGTATCCATGATGCTGATGATATGCAAAGCCATAAGTTTGGGGATGCTTTATTTGATGAAGATGATATTTTTAGTCCCATAAGTTTTGATGAGAATATTTATTATGATGATTGCATGCCTCCTATTTCTGATGATTATATTGATGAAAGTGGATTTGGAGAGGTCATGACTTTATTTAATGATGATTCTACTACGTTGGAAGAGGTTTCAATTGATTATGACAACAAAGTTCCTATCTATGATGATTATGGTGATGACATGTATGCTATAAATAATAATGATAACCATGAAACTTGTCATCATGATTTTAATTTTCAATCACATGATAGTTATTTTGTTGAGTTTTCTCCCACTATTATTCATGAGAATAAGTTTGCTTTTATGGAGAGTAATAAAATTTCTATGCTTATGTATCATGATAAGAATGCTTTATGTGATAGCTATACCGTTGAATTCATTCATGATGCTACTAAAAATTATTATGAGAGAGGAATATGTGCTTCTACATATCTCAATAATATCAAGTTTCCTCTCTATGTGTTGAAAGTTTTGAAGTTGCACTTGTTTTTCCTTCCTATACTAGTTGATTCTTGCTCCCATAAGTTGCTTGCTCACAAAATCCCTATGCGTAGGAAGTGTGTTAGACTTAAATGTGCTAGTCATATGCTTCATGATGCTCTTTTTGTGTTTTAATTCTTTACTTTTATGTGAGCATCATTGAAATCATCATGCCTAGTGATAACCCACAAGTATAGGGGATCGCAACAGTTTTCGAGGGTAGAGTATTCAACCCAAATTTATTGATTCGACACAAGGGGAGCCAAAGAATATTTGCAAGTATTAGCAACCGAGTTATCAATTCCACCACACCTAGAGATTAATTATCTGCAGCAAAGTGATTAGTAGCAAAGTAGTATGATAGTTTTGATAGTAGTAGCAACAACAATAGTAGCGGTAACAGTGATAGCAATGATTTTGTAGCAAGTGCAATGGTAACAATAGCAGTAGTAACTTAGCAGAAACAATATAAGAGAGTTTCGTAGGCATTGGATCGGTGAATTCATTGGATGATATTCATCATATAACAGTCATAACCTAGGGCGATACGGCACTAGCTCCAGCTCATAAATATAATGTAGGCATGTATTCCGTAAATAGTCATACGTGCTTATGGAAAGAACTTGCATGGCATCTTTTGTCCAACCCTCCCGTGGCAGCGGGGTCCTATTGGGAACTGAGGGATATTAAGGCCTCCTTTTAATAGAGAACCAGAACAAAGCATTAACACATAGTGAATACATGAAGTCCTCAAACTACGGTCATCACCGGGAAGTGTCTCGACTATTGCCACTCCGGGGTTGCCGGATCATAACACATAGTAGGTGACTATAACTTGCAAGATCGGATCTAGAACATGGATATAATGGTGATAACATAAACGGTTCAGATCTGAAATCATGGCACCCGGGCCCAAAGCGACACGCATTAAGCATGGCAAAGTCATAGCAACATCAATCTCAGAACATAATGGATATTAGGGATCAAGCCCTAACAAAACTAACTCGATTACATGATGAATCTCATCCAACTCCTCACCGACTAGCGAGCCTACAAAGGAATTACTCACTCCCTGTGGGGAGCATCATGGAATTGGCGATGGAGAAGGGTTTGTGATGACAAAGATCGATGATCCCCCTCTCCGGAGCCCCAAACGGACTCCAGATCTGGCCTCCCGATGAAGAACAGGAGGTGGCGACAGCTCTGTCTCGTGAAACACGATAATTCTTTCTCTCTGATTTTTTCTCCAAATATGTGATTTTATAGCATTGGAATCAGGGTCTGCGGGGCCAGCAGGTGGGGACAACCCACCTGGGCGCGCCTGGAGGGGGGGTGCCTTGGTGGGTTGTGCCCACCCATGTGCCCCCCTTCGGTGGTTCTTGGCTCCAGAAATTCTTATTTATTGAATAAAAAATCCTCGCGAAGTTTCATTCCAATTCGATACCTTTTATTTCTGCAGAAAAATAACACCATGGTAGTTGTGCTGAAAATAGCATCAGTCTGGATTAGTTTCATTCAAATCATGCAAATTAGAGTCCAAAACAAGAGGAAAAGCGTTAGGAAAAGTAGATACGACGGAGACGTATCACCTAGCTAAAAAGGCATTAATGAAAAGCGCTTGCTCCGAGACAACCCAACACTTTTACCTACTGTTTTTGTGTCTTCACATGATTAAGATACTGTATTTATCATGTTTTATAAATTTTGTTTCAATAAAGTGCCAAGTAAAGGCTTTGGGATAGTGTGGATGATAATTGGCTTGATTCTGTGCAAAAACAGAAACTTTTGCTTCCAGTAACAGAATTATTTAAGTTCACTAGAACGTGATAAAATTCTGTATTTTTTACAGATGATTGATACAAAAATTGCCTAAGTTTTTCTAATTGTTCAGAATTTTTGGAGTAACATAAGTATGGTCATTGTCCAGATCATTTCAGACTGTTCTGTTTTCGACAGATTCTATTCTCAATGCATAGTTTGCTTGTTTCCTAGTGTCAATGCCTTATAGTGCTCAATATCAATTGTGGAAATGATAAGGTACAATAGGTATTGTGTGAGAAAAATTATGAATCTTGTCTTTGACAATACCAAAGTGAATGGTTTGCTCTTTATCATACTAACCCATCTCATGAAGTTCCATTAAGTTTTGTGTGATTGAAGTTTTCTAGTTTTGAGTGACATACCGATATGAGGAGAATAAGGAGTGACAAGACGCTAAGCTTGGGGATGCCCAAAGCACACCAAGGTAATATTCAAGGAAGATCCAAGCAACTAAGCTTGGGGATGCCCCAGAAGGCATCCCCTCTTTCGTCTCCAACATTATCGGTAACCTCACTTGGAGCTATATTTTCATTAGTCACATGATATGTGTTTTGCTTGGAGCATCATTTTATTTTATTTGTATTTGATTGCTGCTATTTAGAATAATTTTTTGCATCTTTCATTTCAATAAAAATGTCAAGGATAGCCTTTACCATGCTTATATTGCAAGTCTATATGTTGCTGTTTTGAAAACTGAAAGTTTTCTATCATTGTCTGAATTGTTAAAAAATGTGAGAATGCCATGAAATATTGAATTTTTCACACAATAAGCTATGAAAAAATTTCTACAGTGTGGTGATTTTTTAGAATTTTTTGAGTTACAGAAGTATGAATCTTCTTGCATTCTTTATAGACTGTACTGTTTTGACAGATTACTGTTACGTTTGCATAAGTTTGCTTGTTTAATTATTCCATTTGAGGATAGGAGTATTAAATATGCAGAGGCATTTAGTATGCAATGTTAAATAATAATTTTAGTGATTTTCTACAGTATAGAATGATAAGGTTTTTGCATTGATTTATACTAACCTATCTCACGAGTTCTTGTTGAGTTTTGTGTGGATGAAGTTTTTAAGATTTAGAGAAACCGTGATATAAAAGGAATTAAGGAGACACAAGAGCTCAAGCTTGGGGATGCCCAAGGCTTCCCAAGTTAATATTCCAAGAAGTCTCAAGCATCTAATCTTGGGGATGCCCCGATAGGCATCCCACCTTTGTTCATCAACAGTTATTAGTTAGCCTCGGTTGACCCTAAGTTTTGCTTCTTCACAGATGTGTGCTATTCTTGAAATGGCATTTTATTTTGTTTTGCTTGCTATTCTAAAAAGCTACTTAGATCTAAAGGTTTTTAAATAAGAGAGACTCCTCAAATGGCTACCCATTTACTTAACTACTCGCTTGATCTTCACTTGAATGAACCGAATATCATGAAGTTGAAATCATATGTCCATATCATACCTAGTAGTAGCTTCACATTGGGCTTAGAAAGTGAAATATTTTGAAGCTTGATCACAATATTGGTCATACAAGCAATTCATGAATGATTAGTATAAGGAAGCGAACTTTCACATATAAATATATTATCTTGGACATATTCTATGATTGTGAATACCCATTAATTATTTTCAAACTTTAGAAAATTAGTTGAAGTTGGACAAGGAAGACAATGTAATGAGTTATGGTTGTGTATATTTGCATAGAAGTTATATTGTCATGGATCCTCCAAAATGTGGTGTTTGCCTAGGATCTTTTGCTAGCCAAAAAATCGTACTAAGTAGAGATACTACTTGTGCATCCAAAACCCCTTAAACCCATTTTATTGCCATGAGTGTCCACCATACCTACCTATGGATTGAATAAGATCCCTGAAGTAAGTTTTCATCGGTGCATAAAGCAATAAAAATTGCTCCTAAATATGTTTGATCTTTTATTGTATGGGAAAATTAAGCGTTGTAAGAAGTTGTGATGGCAAAGTAATAAAATTGACAGACTGCAAAATAATGGTTGCTATCATAAGGGGCAATATAATGTGATGTTCCTTTGCATTAAGATCTTGGGCATCCAAATAAAAAGCACATGACAACCTACTTCCCTCTGCGAAGGGCCTATCTTCTACTTTTCAGCATTTACTTTTATGCAAGAGTAAATAGAATGCATTCTCATTTCAACCTCAATTATTCTCTAGTTGGCAAGCATCATGTGGTGGGGAAATATCTAGGCACATATGACCAGTCAAATATATTTGATCATGAATTATTATTGTTGACAATTGTCTCTATGATAAATGAGTTGGGAGGAAAAATATTAAGCCCCTATCTTTCTCTGTGCTCGATGGATGTCATTTGTTCTAAGAATATGCTTTGAGTACTAGCAATCATTGAAGAATATATGATGATTGAGTATGTGGAGCTCTTACTTAGACTCTGTTGAATAAGTTGAATTGCAATTGTTTTGTGACTAAGAATATAGGTTGTTGAGTTTCAAGAGAATTCATTGTTTGAACCATAACATGTGAATTGGTTGCTACTTTATCATGATGAGTTTTATGAGAAAGAATTGTTGTTATGGTGCTAGAAAAAGTGATTGAAATTATCATTGATCAAACTTATGCACTTTGCTAGCATTCAGACTTCATAAATTATTTCTTTTATCATTTACATACTTGAGGGTGAGTAGGAATTAAGCTTGGGGATGCTGATACATCTCCAACGTATCTATAATTTATGAAGTATTCATGTCATGTTTACAACAATTTTATATCATTTTGGTATGATTTGCATGGAACTAACCCGGACTGACGCTGTTTTCAGTAGAACTACCGCGGTGTTGTTTTTTGTGTAGAAATAAAAGTTCTCCAAATGCAACGAAACTTTTTAACGATTTTTCTGGAACAAAAGAGGCACTAGAAGCTTCACGGGAGGACCATAAGGTGAAGGAGGTGAGCACAAGACACCTGGGCACGCTAGGAGGCCCAGTCGCGCCCAGGTGGGTTGTGCCCACCTTGAGGCCCATCTTCGTGTGATTCCAACACTGAAATATCCTATAAATAGAGAAACCATCAGAAATAACCCTAGATCAGAAGTTCCGCCGTTGCAAGCCTCTGTAGCCACGAAAAGCCAATCTAGACCCCGTTCCGGCACCCTGCTGGAGGGGGAAATCATCACCGGTGGTCATCTTCATCATCCCGGCGGACACCATGATGAGGAGGGAGTAGTCCACCCTCGGAGCTAAGGATTTGTACTAGTAGCTATGTGTTTAATCTCTCTCTCTCTCTCTCTCTCTCTCTCTGTCTCTCATGTTCTTGAGATGGCACGACCTCGATGTATCATGGGCTTTGTTAATATAGTTGGATCATATGGTGTTTCCCCTTCTCTATCTTGTTGTGATGAATTGAGTTTTCCCTTTGAGATTTCGTTTTATCAGATTAAATACTTTTATGGATTTGAGAGCACTTGATGTATGTCTTGCTATGAATACCCGTGGTGACAATGGGGTATCTGAAAGCACAAGTGCTCCCTAGGTGGTTTTGGTAATTAATGTCAACATATCTCTTGTTGGACTAACACTTTTATCTAGTATGTTTCAGATAAGTTCAACAATGGAGTGGCGTGGACTAAAGGATGTGGGAAGTCCTTCTAGATGCTAAGGACAAAGGATTGGCTCAAGCTTCAAGCTCAATACTCTTCATTTTACATTTTAGTGATCCAAGATCACATTGAGTCTATAGGAAAAGCCAATACTATCAAGAAGGGATGAGGTGTTGCTTAATGAGTTTCTTGCTCCACAGTGCTTAGTGATATGCTTCAAAACCCTCAACTACTTTCCCACTTCCACACATATGACCTAAACCTAAAGTCAAACTCAGCCCCACCGATTCTTTCTATCCGGCACCACCGAGTTCAAATGTCATAGCCACCGATAGCGATCTCGGTCTCACCGAGATGGGATTGTAATCTCTCTGTTTCCCTTCGTAATGTTTCGGTCTAACCGAAGTGAGCGATTGGTCCCACCGAGATTGCAATGTAAACTCTCTGTTTCCCTTTTGTAACATTTCAGTCTCACCGAAAAGAGCGAATCGGTCCCACCGAGTTTACCTGACCAACTCTCTGGTTAGCTAATTACCAAAATCGGTCTCACCGAGTTTGTGTAATTGGTCTCATCGAGATTACGTTATGCCCTAACCCTAACCATATCGGTCCTACCGAGTTGCATGTCGGTCCCACCGAAAATCCTAACAGCCACTAGATTTACTGAATTGGTTCGACCGAGTTTGTTGATTCTGTCCCACCGAGTTTTGTAAATTGTGTGTAACGGTTAGATCTTGTGTGGAGGCTATATATACCCCTCCACCTCCTCTTCATTCGTGGAGAGAGCCATCAGAACAAACCTACACTTACAACTTACCAGTTCTGAGAGAGAACTACCTACTCATGTGTTGAGGCCAAGATATTCCATTCCTACCATATGAATCTTGATCTCTAGCCTTCCCCAAGTTGCTTTCCACTCAAATCTTCTTTCCACCAGATCCAAATCCTATGAGAGAGAGTTAAGTGTTGGGGAGACTATCATTTGAAGCACAAGAGCAAGGAGTTCATCATCAACGCACCATTTGTTACTTCTTGGAGAGTGGTGTCTCCTAGATTGGCTAGGTGTCACTTGGGAGCCTCCGACAATATTGTGGAGTTGAACCAAGGAGTTTGTACGGGCAAGGAGATCGCCTACTTCGTGAAGATCTACCGCTAGTGAGGCAAGTCCTTCGTGGGCGACGGCCATGGTGGGATAGACAAGGTTGCTTCTTCGTGGACCCTTTGTGGGTGGAGCCCTACGTGGACTCGTGCAACCGTTACCCTTCGTGGGTTGAAGTCTCCATCAACGTGGATGTACGATAGCACCACTTATCAGAACCACGACAAAAACATCAGTGTCTCCAATTGCGTATGAATCCTCCAAAACCCTTCCCTTTACATTCTTGCAAGTTGCATGCTTTACTTTCCGTTGCTCATATACTCTTTGCATGATTGCTTGTTATGTATTGTGAATGTTAAACTTGTGCCTAAACTCCACTCAAACCTAAAGAAGTTAAAAACTGCAACTTTGATACTTAGTGTCTAATCCCCCCCCTCTAGACACCTCTTCTCAAGGTCCTACAAGTGGTATCAGAGCTTTGGTCTCCATTGCCTTGGTTTAATCACCATTGGAGGAAGATGGATGAGTCTACTTTGGGGAGTCTTAGACATAGAGTGCCTATTCTTGATGGAGAGTATTTTCATGAGTCGAAAATGAGATGCTTGTAATTTTTAATCAATATCATTTGAACAAGTACATTGCTAGCCCTTGTGCACCTCATGTTGATCCTATGCATCCTACTCTTGATGAGTCAATTGACATGATTAGGAATCTTAGAACTGTTAATCTTATCACTAGAGGCTTGCCTAGAAACTTAATTAGAAACTTGCCTACTCTTGAGTGTGCCTACACTATATGGAAATTTCTTGAGGAACGCTTTCCAAATTATTCCTTGAAAAATCTATATGAAATTCTCCATAAGTCTATTGCCTTGAGTAAGATGAATACTAGTGATCCTATGTTTGGTGTCGGTGTCATAACCGGCGGATCTTGGGTAGGGGGTCCCGAACTGTGAGTCTAGGCGGATGGTAACAGGAGACGAGGGACACGATGTTTTTACCCAGGTTTGGGCCCTCTCGATGGAGGTAAAACCCTACGTCCTGCTTGATTAATATTGATGATATGGGTAGTACAAGAGTAGATCTACCACGAGATCAAGGAGGCTAAACCCTAGAAGCTAGCCTATGGTATGATTGTTGTAATGTATGTTGTCCTACGGACTAAAGCCCTCCGGCTTATATAGACACCGGAGAGGGCTAGGGTTACACAGAGTCAGTTACAATGGTAGGAGATCTACATATCCGTATTGCCAAGCTTGCCTTCCACGCCAAGGAAAGTCCCATCCGGACACGGGACGGAGTCTTCAATCTTGTATCTTCGTAGTCTTGGAGTCCGGCGGACATTGATAGTCCGGCTGTCCGGACACCCCCTAGTCCAGGACTCCCTCAGTAGCCCCCGAACCAGGCTTCAATGACGATAAGTCCAGCGCGTTTATAGTCTTCGGCGTTGCAAGGCGGGTTCTCCCTTCAAATTCCATGTACCTGCCAAACAGTGTCCGGCTTCATCTTGAATACTGTGTTTCTCGGCTTCTACGCCAAATAATGGCCCTCTTCCACGCATCGCACGAATGCGAAAAGCCAGGGTGTCTTTTGCATTTCACCCCCCAATTGTGCGAGTCGCCCGCCTATAAAAGAGGCAAGAATCCAGATCCAAACCACACCGTCTTCCTCCCGCGAATACTCCATCGAAGCGCCTTTGACCTAGAAATCCATTCCACCATGGATCGTCAACGCGGCTCTTCTTCACGCGCTCCCAGCCCATCGCCGGGGAATTGGAGGAGGTGCTCTATTCCACACAACGAGCTTGTGAAGCTCCAAACGGGGGGATTCCTCCCTCCGGCCTTCATGATCCCAGTCCGGGCTGGACTGGTTACTTATCAAGGTGGGAGACAGGCGGAGGACACTTCAAGCCCCAATAAGGGGGAGCGAGTATGTTTTGTCCCTTATCTGATGAGGGGACTCGGATTTCCAATACATCCGTTCCTCCGCGGGCTCCTGAAGTTCTACGGACTCCAGCTCCACCACCTCACGCCCGCCTCTGTCCTGCATATCGCGGGCTACGTAGCTCTTTGCGAGCTATTCCTGGGCATTGAGCCCCATTTCGCATTGTGGAAGAGGCTGTTTTGCCTCGTACCCCGTTCTCACCAGGGGTCCATATATCAAGTGGGCGGCGCCGAAATATGGCGCATCGCCGGGACCGGATACCTATCCGGCACTCCCAAGAAGGCGTCCGAAGACTGGCCCTCGGAGTGGTTTTATATAGAAGACGCTCCGCTGCCAGACCCAGTTCGGATCGGCCTCCCGGAGTTTAGTGCTGCTCCCTTGAAGAAACGCCTCAGCTGGCGCCCGCGGAGCCCCCGATTGGAGGAAGACAAGAGCGTCCACTACTTGATGGGCCGGATAAGATTAATGGCTCATTCCGGCTTGACCATGATCGGAGTCATGGCGACATGCATCAAGTGAGGGGTACAGCCATTGCAATACAGAGGCCACCCCATGTGGGATTTCAACGGGGAAGATGATGCTACCCGGCACAGCCGCGAAGGGCCGGATTCGGCCGAGGATCTGGCGAAGATCCTGTCCAGCCTGTACAAGGGGGAGAAGGAGGATTTCCTTCGAACGGACCCTTTGAATGGGTTTTCCATGATCAACCCCAGAGGATGGGTAAGTGAACACCTTGAAGGGCCCAACCCATGCTTTCGAAGTTTAAGCTTCTTACATTATGTCTTCGGCACAGGATCTACGCCGGACTGTGGAGGACATGGTGAGTCCAGCTCCGCAACCCGAGGATCCAAAAGGATCCCTGGATCCGGCCTCCGAAGAGGACCCGTATATCGAGGTGGAGCTGATCGACGGGGTGTATCACCAGCTCAGCATAGACAATGCTTTGGTCGCCATTACGGCGGACTACCCCGGGCTAAGTCCGGCTTCCCAGGTGACCACGATCGAAGTCCGGACACCATTATCTCATCCCTGCCCATTTCTGACCTTCGCGAACGATGGTATTTTGCAGGAAGCGCCTTTACGGCAGGAAGCCGAGCCCGCGGCGGCCGACCAACAGAGGTCAGTCCGAACCAGCAGGCGGAAAAGGAGCACAGTGTGGACGGAAACGCCGCAAAGGTATAGCTCGTATTTGAATTTTTAGAGCAACGTTCCGAGGAAACGTCTGAGTGCTCATGATCTTTGTAGGAGAAAAAGCGCTCGCCGGACTGCGAGCGCAGGAATTGCCAATCCGACCAACACCGGCCAGGCTCCAGCGCCCGGCCTGGAGGGGGAGGCAAGCGCAAGACGCGAGCCGGATCCTTCTCCAACGGAGGATACCGACAGACTGTCCGCCACCAAGTCTGAGGTGGAGAGCGCCATGAACCATAGGCGCCGCCGGACAGTATTTCAAGAAGCGTGCTTTTCCCCTGAGGCATTGGATGCTTTTAACGCAGGGGACGCGCATCTCCGTGCTGCTCAAAATGGTTTTACCAGAGCCACGGAGCAGTATGTGAAAGACATACGGGTAAGGGAATTTTAATGGTTGTATATACCAGTAGCCCCCGAGACTTAAAGTAGTTATGCTAACTGATTTAAGGATCATTGGAAATTTCAGGCACTTAACGAGAAGAACGCCCAGCTGTCTCGGGAGCTACAAGATTGCAAGGCCCAACTTGAGGCCGCACTTGCTGCCGCAGGAGGAGACGGAAAGACCCCTCCTGGTAACACATTTTTATTAATAAATATAAGCGCTGTGCGGCGTGCGCGCGAGTCTAATAATGACATTTGCAGGTACCGCCGGACAAGATCCGGACAGGCAAGCATTGCTACGCCAGCTAAAGGCCGGCGAGAGTGTGCTGAATAGGGTTCAGCAGGAAAGGAACAAGCTCCAGGATGCCAACGCCAAGCTCGGAGAAGAGCTGAAAGGCGCTCAGGCCGAGCTGTCCGGCTCCGTTAAGGAGAATCAGCGGCTTCGTCGTGGCATTTATAGTGAGTGCTTGAGCGAACTCTTTTGAAAAGAAGAGTTCGGCGAGGAAGTATTTTGACATGATATGTCTTGTAGATATACTCACGGGTCGTCCTGCAGAGGAGATGCCCATATCAATGGGTGATCAACTTCCCGAACTGTTGCAGCTACTCGAACGAGTTCGGCAGGCAATGAGCGGCGTCGTTCAGGCTTTATGGCCAGCCCTCACCCTACCCGAGGGCCTCGGGGAGCTTGCGGAGAAGCTGCAGGGAGTGCGGCAGCGCTTCCGTTTGTGGAAGATTTCGGCTTGCCGTCAAGGTGCCAGGGAGGCTTGGGCCATGGTGAAGACGCGGTACAAGAAGGCGGATCCCAACCACATGGCCGAAGTTAGACCGGTGGGGCCCGATGGGAAGGAGATCCCTGTGAGTTTAGTGTATAGCCAAGTAGAGTTGGCTGCTAAATTTTCCCAACAGGACTGTAAACTAGACAGCCTGTTAGACGGGATTGAGGAGGAATACAATCAGTAAATTTGACAATGTATGTTATCCTTTAAAGTGACATGTGAAATGCCTTCTAGCCGGATTGTAGATCGTTTGTCTTTGCCGACCTTTTCTCTTCGACCTCGGGACCCTAGAGTCCGGAGTGTGTCCGAATACCTTTTTGGTTAAGAAACAACCGTGGTATGCATGGAGACCAGGCGTAGGGGTCATTAGTGCTTTATCAGACAAGTGCCCAACTAGTTATGTTATATTACATGGTTAGTAAGAAACATCTTCCAGGGAGAATAGTTCCGTTAAGGGTTCCTTTCCCTGGGAGGCATGCCCTAAAGTGCATGTCTGGACTGCAAAGAAAGCAGTAAAACATCTGGGGGCAAATAGATAAATAGGTAAAAAGTCATCTTTTAAGTCACCGACCGAATATTCCCTTAAGAACGCTAGCTTTCGGTTTCACCCAGTCTGAGGTACACATCCGGCTGACCCGGCAGTAACAATCGCAGAGGTGCTCCCTTTACCTCCTAGCCGAACAATCGGGAACGTAGGGGTAAGCATAGGAGCCAGGCAACCCAGCTTGGCCAAAACTTAAGTCATATCGATGCATATAATGGCGAGTGAAAGGTACATGTGGAAGCTTGACACATGTGCTGGGTATAAAACCCGTATAATTGAGCTTCTGTAAAAGAAGCCCCCAGGAATAATGAGTGCGGATGGCACATCATGCGTATGCAAAGAATGCAAAAATATGCCCGGAAGGGCTTTTAAGTGAAAAGGATAAAAAGAGAAACAAAAGACAGCCGAAGTGTAAAAGTTTGGACGGGGGAAGGGGAGGAACTCTTAATCCGGCGCTAGGCATAGAATCGTCGGAGGCGGGCTGCGTTCCATGGGTTCGGCTCGAGTCGGTGATCCGACGCATTTCGTAGATGGTATGCTCCGCCGGTCAGTACTTGATCGATAACGAAGGGGCCCTCCCATTTGGGCTTGAGCTTGTCCTTTTTCTTGTCCGGCAGGCGTAGAACTAGTTCACCAACGTTGTAAGTCTTGGCCCGTACTTCTCTGCTTTGATATCTTCGGGCCTGCTGCTGATAGAATGCGGAACGAGCCTTCGCGACGTCACGTTCTTCCTCCAATGTGTCCAAGCTATCCTGCCGATCAAGCTCGGCCTCTCTTTCCTCATACATGCGCACTCGAGGTGAGTCATGAATAATGTCACAGGGAAAGACTGCCTCTGCGCCGTATACCATAAAAAATGGTGTGAATCCGGTAGTACGGTTAGGCGTTGTCCGCAGCCCCCAGAGTACGGAGTCGAGCTCCTCGACCCATTGTGTGTCGGATTTGGTGAGTGACCTCACTAGTCTGGGTTTAATGCCGCTCATTATTAGACCATTTGCTCTTTCCACTTGACCGTTGGTTTGAGGGTGATAGACTGACGCATAGTCGAGCTTGATGCCCATATTTTTGCACCATGACTTAACCTCATCGGCTGTGAAGTTCGTGCCGTTGTCGGTGATGATGCTGTGGGGGACTCCGTAACGGTGTACCACCCCTGATATAAAGTCTATCACTGGTCCGGACTCTGCCGTTTTGACCGGTTTGGCCTCTATCCATTTGGTGAACTTATCCACCATGACCAATAGGTACTTTTTCTTGTGGGTTCCCCCTTTAAGGGGTCCAACCATGTCAAGCCCCCAGACCGCGAACGGCCAGGTAATGGGTATGGTTTTGAGGGCGGTGGGTGGCATATGGCTCTGATTAGCAAAGAGCTGACAACCAACGCATCGCTGGACCAAGTCCTGTGCGTCTTCCTGAGCCGTCGGCCAATAAAATCCTGTACGGAATGCCTTTCCTACAAGAGCCCGGGCTGCTGCGTGGTGTCCGCCTAGTCCGGCATGAATTTCAGCCAGGAGGTTTCGCCCTTCTTCTTCGGAGATACACCTTTGAAGGACTCCGGTGGTACTTTTCCTATAAAGTTCTCCCTCATGGACCTTGTAGGCCTTCGATCGTCGGACTATGCAGCGGGCCTCATTTTGGTCTTCGGGAAGTTCCTGCCTAAGTAAGTAGGCTAGGAAAGGTTCTGTCCACGCGGCGATTACTGCCATTATGGCGTGGGCGGAGGGTGTTATGTCGTCTGCCGAATCACCGGTTGGTGCGGTTTTCTCCGGTTTGTCGCTACCGGGCTCCTCTTCCCATAGTACGGATGGCTTGAAGAGCCGTTCCAGGAAGATATTTGGAGGGACAGCATCACGTTTCGCACCGATGCGTGCCAGGACGTCGGCCGCTTGGTTATTATTTCGGGCTATGTGATGGAATTCGAGTCCTTCAAACCAAGCTGACATTTGTAGGACAGCATTGCGATATGCTGCCATTTTCGGATCCTTGGCGTCGAAGTCTCCATTTATTTGGGATATTGCAAGGTTTGAGTCCCCGCGCACCTCTAGGCGTTGAATGCCCATGGAGACCGCCATCCGGAGACCATGTAACAGGGCCTCGTATTCGGCTGCATTGTTGGAGTCCGTGTACATTATTTGAAGTACATACTGGACTGTATCTCCGATGGGGGACGTCAGTACGACGCCAGCCCCCAGTCCGGCCAACATTTTGGAGCCGTCGAAATGCATAGTCCAATTGGAGTATGCGCCGTACTCTTTAGGGAGTTCGGCTTCAGTCCATTCGGCGACGAAGTCAGCCAAAACTTGTGACTTTATAGCTCGTCGAGGTTTGTAAGTGATGTCGAATGGTAAGAGCTCAATGGCCCATTTTGCTATCCTGCCCGTTGCGTCGCGGTTATTTATAATGTCATTGAGTGGTACTTCAGAGGCCACTGTTATCGAGCACTCTTGAAAGTAGTGCCGGAGCTTTCGAGACGCCATGAACACCGCATATGCTATCTTCTGATGGGATTTGCAGGGGGTTAACACAGTGGATACATAATACACTGGTTTTTGAAGAGGGAATTTATGCCCTTCTGTCGCTCGTTCGACGACGAGGACTGCGCTTACAACTTGGTGTGGTGCTGCGATGTATAACAACATTGGTTCGCCCAGAGTGGGCGCAGCCAGGACCGGATTTGTTGCCAGTATGGCCTTTATTTCTTCGAGTCCGGCAGTGGCAGCATCCGTCCACTCGAAGTGTTCGGTGCGCCTGAGGAGGCGATAGAGGGGCAACGCCTTTTCTCCTAAACGGGAGATAAAGCGGCTTAAGGCTGCCACGCATCCTGTTAATTTTTGTATTTGTTTGAGGTCTTTTGGAATATCCAACTGTGACAGAGCTCGGATTTTGGCCGGATTTGCTTCAATTCCTCTACCGGATACGATGAAGCCCAGCAGCTTTCCAGCTGGTACGCCGAAAACACATTTTTCCGGATTCAGCTTGATGTCATATGCTCTGAGGTTGTCGAATGTGAGCCTCAAATCGTCTACTAAAGTTTCGACGTGTTTTGTTTTGACGACTACGTCGTCTACGTATGCCTCGACTGTTTTGCCGATCTGGGTGGCCAGACATGTTTGAATCATGTGCTGATATGTTGCGCCGGTGTTTTTGAGTCCGAAGGGCATCGTGTTGAAGCAGAATGGTCCATATGGAGTGATAAATGCCGTTGCGGCTTGGTCTGCTTCCGCCATCTTGATTTGATGATAACCAGAGTATGCGTCCAGGAAGCACAACGAATCGTGCCCTGCTGTGGCATCGATAATTTGATTGATGCGGGGGAGAGGGAAGGGATCCTTTGGGCAAGCTTTATTGAGGTCTTTAAAATCGACACAGAGGCGCCAGGATTTATCCTTCTTTGGTACCATCACCAAATTTGCTAGCCAGTCCGGATGTTTGATATCTCTAATGAATCTGGCTTCCAATAGTTTGGCTAGCTCTTCTCCCATTGCCTGTCTTTTGGGCTCGGAAAATCGTCGAAGATCCTGTTTGACTGGCTTGAACCCTTTTAGGATGTTTAGGCTGTGTTCTGCCAACCTGCGAGGGATTCCGGGCATGTCTGAAGGATGCCAGGCGAAGATATCCCAATTTTCCCGAAGGAATTCGCGCAGTGCGGCGTCTACTTCGGGGTTCAACTGTGCCCCAATGGAGGCCGTCTTTGTTGGGTCCGTTGGATGGACCTGGAATTTTATTATCTCGTCTGCTGGTTTGAAGGAGGTGGACTTGGATCTTTTATCGAGTATCACATCGTCCCTGTTCACCGTAGAGCGCAGCGCGGTGAGTTCCTCTGCCGCCAAGGCTTCGGATAGTGCCTCGAGGGCTAGTGCGGCTGTCTTGTTTTCGGCGCGGAGTGCTATGTCCAGATCACTAGCGAGAGTGATTATTCCGCTGGGCCCAGGCATTTTAAGCTTCATGTACCCGTAATGAGGTATTGCTTGAAAAATTGTGAATGCCTCTCGTCCTAATATGGCGTGATACCCACTGCTGAACGAGGCCACCTGGAACGTGACTTCTTCGGATCTGTAATTGTCTGGAGAGCCGAACACCACATCGAGTGTGATTTTTCCAGTGCAGCGCGCTTCCCGACTAGG
The DNA here is from genome assembly GCA_963921465.1 of Triticum timopheevii. Classification (NCBI taxonomy): domain Eukaryota; kingdom Viridiplantae; phylum Streptophyta; class Magnoliopsida; order Poales; family Poaceae; genus Triticum; species Triticum timopheevii. Next base: position 407,770,627 of record OY997272.1, on the reverse strand, counting down.
GATTATTCCTCTAAAGGTTGTGTTGCTTCACTCAATACGGCTCTAATCGATTTCCATGTTTCGCAGAGTTTCCTCATAAATGAGGTTTAGTCCGCTGCCGCCGTCCATGAGGACTTTTCTCAGTCGAAAGCCGTCCACTATGGGACTAAGTACCAGTGCGGCTGGGGCTCTGGTTGTTCGGAATGTGGGCTCGTCGCTGCCATTGAAGGTAATAGCTGTGTCGCTCCATGGATTTGCTGTTGCTACTTGGTAGACTTCGGCGAGTTCGCGGATTGATCGTTTTCACATATTATTTGATGCGAAAGTCTCGAAGACTGTTGATACCGTGCTGGTATTGTTGGAGTGGTTTCCCGGAGCTAGAAGCTCTTCGCCACTTTTGGCCACCTGCCGTAATATCCAACATGCTCGAAGGCTATGTGTTGGGATGGCTCCCTCTGTATTGTGAAGCTTACAGGGTCCATTGAGCCATCCCTCCAGTACGGTTTCATTTCCCTTATTGGGTTTTTGTTTTTTCGTTTTTGCATCTGGGGCCTGAGTGTAAGGCGCCCTTTTACTGCGGACTGGGTTTGGGGCCGGATTATCCCAAAATTGATTTTCGTCTTTCCGGAAACTCTCCATCGCACAGTACTTTCGTACAATGGATGCCAGATCGGTGAAGCGCGTAATTTTGCGACGATCAATGGCGTTTAGTATTCCCTTGTCCATGCAGTTATTGCGGAAGATTGATATTGCGTTTTCCTCTCGGCAGTCCTTTATCCTGTCCATAACCAGGAGGAATCTGGCCCAGTAGTGATGTACTGTTTCTGTAGGCCCTTGCCGTATTAGAGATAGATCGCATATGTCTGGGCGGGTGGGTGGAATAAAATCCGGATCCCTGCCCATCTTGAGGCTCAAAGGCCAAGGGGTTTCCGAATTCGGAAGTGTGGTTTGCTTGGGACAATCCAGCGAGTCCGGGGCGATGCATGATTTTAAGTTCAATGCTCGATCGAAGTCCGTCCCCCCGCGGGAATCCGGCATGGAGGGTTCGGGAATCCGGACATGAATTGTTTTCAACATTGGCAAAGAGTTGCCGTATTGCTCCTCTACCACTGCGACATGGTGGGTGGCCTGGGGAGAGTTAATCTCTCTCAGATCGGTTTTAAGCCCAATATGGTTGTAGTCTGTAGCGACTCCCAGGGCGGCGATGCGATCCAAGAGCTCATTAACAGTCGAGAGCTCTATTGGATCTAACTGTTTGGCAGCTTTAGGGCTGACGCAAAGATTGCTTTCGACGACTTGAGAAGTCATTGCCGAAGCGGCGGCCGGACAGGCGGTCATGAGAAAACCACCAAGCCGGATAGTTTGGCCGGCGACCAAGGCCCCTCCGGCGAAAACACCGTCTTTGAAGACGGGTGGAGGCATCCGCTCTATCGGTGACGACACAGGGGAACTCTCAATGAAAGCACCAATGTCGGTGTCAAAATCGGCGGATCTCGGGTAGGGGGTCCCGAACTGTGCGTCTAGGCGGATGGTAACAGGAGACGAGGGACACGATGTTTTTACCCAGGTTCGGGCCCTCTCGATGGAGGTAAAACCCTACGTCCTGCTTGATTAATATTGATGATATGGGTAGTATAAGAGTAGATCTACCACGAGATCAAGGAGGCTAAACCCTAGAAGCTAGCCTATGGTATGATTGTTGTAATGTATGTTGTCCTACGGACTAAAGCCCTCCGGCTTATATAGACACCGGAGAGGGCTAGGGTTACACAGAGTCGGTTACAATGGTAGGAGATCTACATATCCGTATTGCCAAGCTTGCCTTCCACGCCAAGGAAAGTCCCATCCGGACACGGGACGGAGTCTTCAATCTTGTATCTTCGTAGTCTTGGAGTCCGGCGGACATTGATAGTCCGGCTGTCTGGACACCCCCTAGTCCAGGACTCCCTCAGTGATCATCTATTTGAACTTACAAACCTTATGCGTGCTAAAGGAGATGTTGGAATTATTGGTGATATTATTTCTGAAGCTATAAGAATTCATAAGCAAGATCATTGTCAAACTCACTCTAACGAATTACCCTCTCTAGGACTTGATCCACCACATGACGATGTTGAACATGGATACTATGATGAGGATGATGATAGTGACTTCGATCTTGACGATGCAATGAGGCATTTTGGTCTTATGGCAAATCTTCGGGGATATATGTCAGGAGGAAAGGAATGGGTTCTTGACAGTGGATGTACCGATCACATGACCGGAGATAAAGACATTTTTTGTGAGCTTGCTGAAAATGATAGTCCTCAAAAGTATGTCACTTTCGGTGACAACTCAAAGGGTAAGGTGGTTGGCCTCGGTAAGGTGGCCATCTCACATGATAGCTCCATTCAGAATGTTATGCTCGTTGAATCTCTTGGCTACAACTTACTTTCAGTATCTAGACTTGCTGATTTTGGTTTCAATGTCCTATTTACTGAAGTAGATTGCCAAGTGTTTCGTCGATACAATCATAAAATGGTCTTTACCGGTATACGTAGAGGTGATCTTTACATTGTTGATTTCTCAAAAAAGGCTCAACCTAAAACTTGCTTTATTGTTAAATCCTCAAAAGGTTGGTTATGGCATAGACGACTAGGTCACGTTGGCATGAGAAACCTTGACAAGCTTAATAAAGGGAATCATATCCTTGGTGTTAACGATGTCATATTTGATAAGGATAGACCTTGCAGAGCTTGTCAAGCAGGTAAACAGGTTGGAGGAAGGCATCCCGTGAAAAATATCATGACCACAAGGAGGCCACTTGAGCTACTTCACATGGATCTTTTCGGTCCCAATGCTTACAAGAGTCTCGGTGGAAATTCTTTTGGTCTAGTTATAGTTGATGAATTTTCAAGATTTACGTGGGTGTTCTTTCTCGATGATAAATCGCAGGTCCAAAAGATCTTCAAAAACTTTGCCAGGAAGGCTCAAAATCAGTTTGAAGTGAAGATCAAGAAGGTTCGCAGCGACAACGGAATGGAGTTCAAGAACGCAAACGTGGACACCTTTCTTGACGAAGAAGGGATTTCACACGAGTTCTTGGTTACGTACACACCTCAACAAAATGGAGTTGTTGAGAGGAAGAATCGGACGCTCATCGAAATGGTGAGAACGATGCTTGATGAGTACAAGACACCGAAGCACTTTTGGGCAGAAGCGGTTGAGACAGCTTGTCATGCAACAAATCGCTTGTATCTTCACAAGCTACTCGGCAAGACGACATACGAGCTCCTCACCAGTAACAAACCCCAAGTTGGATACGTTCGAGTATTCGGCTCAAAGTGCTACATTCTTGATAAGCATCGTCGTTCTAAATTTGCTCCTAAGTCTCATGAAGGTTTCCTACTAGGTTATGGCTCAAACTCTCACACTTACCGTGTCTACAACAATTTCACCCGAAAGGTTGAAGAGACGGTAGATGTGAACTTTGATGAATCTAACGGCTCGCAGGTAGAGCAATTGCCAATTGATGTAGGAGACAAAGATCCTTCGGAAGCAATCCAAGACTTGTCTATTGGCAAGGTCCGTCCAACAGAGGTGAAGGAGAGTACCTCGTCCGTCCAAGTGGAAGCTTCTACTTCATGGCAAGGTGAACTAAGAGTTGATATGGAAGCATCCACAAGTGGGACACACCAAGATGAAGAAAACGAGGAAGTGCATCAAGATGAACGGTAACAACCTCCTTCTCCACCACAACAAGAGAACGACAACGCCAACAATGAAGAAGGCCAAGAAGAAGAACAAGATGAAGAAGAAGTTCAACCAAGAACCAAGCAAAAGCTTTCACGAGTTCGAGCAAGAATTGCTAAAGACCATCCCGTCGAGCAAATCTACTATGAAATTCAAACCGGGAGAATCACTTGCTCTAAAAATCGTTTAGCTAACTTTTGTGAAAACTATTCTTTCATCTCTAGCATTGAACCTATGAAGGTCGAAGAAGCATTATAAGATCCGGACTGGATAAATGCTATGCATGAAGAGCTACACAACTTTGAGAGGAACCAAGTTTGGACATTGGTTGAGAAGCCCAACAACAACCACAACATCATTGGTACCAAATGGGTGTTTCGCAACAAGCAAGATGAAGATGGACAAGTAGTTTGCAACAAAGCACGTCTCGTCGCCCAAGGCTACACACAAGTCGAAGGTATGGACTATGGTGAGACTTATGCTCTCATTGCTAGACTTGAGTCCATTTGCATCTTACTTGCCTATGCTAATCACCATGATATCACCTTGTACCAAATGGACATTAAAAGTGCTTTTCTAAATGGTGAAATAGAGGAGGAAGTTTATGTTAAGCGACCTCCCAGCTTTGTCAATCCTAAGAAACCAAATCATGTTTACAAACTTCACAAAGCCCTTTATGGTCTTAAACAAGCTCCTAAAGCGTGGTATAAATGCTTGACCAAGTTCCTTATTGAAAAAGGCTTTGAAATTGGGAAAATTGATTCCACACTTTTTACTAAAAGGGTTAATGGAGAACTATTTGTGTGCCAAACCTATGTTGATGATATTATATTTGGTTCAACTAACCCTCATTTTAGTGAAAAGTTTGGGAAGCTAATGTCGGAGAAGTTTGAGATGTCAATGATGAGTGAACTCAAATTCTTCCTTGGGTTGCAAATCAAGCAAACTAAGGAAGGAACTTTTGTTTCTCAAACGAAGTACACTAAAGACTTATTCAAGAAGTTCAATATGCAAGAGTGCAGAGGTATGTCTACACCCATGCCTACTAGTGGACACCTTGATTTGACCAAAGATGGTGAACCGGTTGATCAAAAGGTTTATCGCTCTATGATTGGTTCATTGTTATATCTATGTGGTTCACGTCCCGATATCATTCTAAGTGTGTGCATGCGTGCAAGATATCAAGCCGGTCCTAAATAATGTCATCTTAAGGTCGTGAAAAGGATAGTGAGATACTTAATCCATACACCAAATTTTGGCATTTGGTATCCTAAGAGGGCCTCTTTCGATCTTGTTGGCTACTCCGACTCGGACTATGCCGACGACAAGGTTGATAGAAAGTCCACTTCAGGTACTTGTCAATTTCTTGGTAGATCTCTTGTGTCTTGGTCCTCCAAGAAACAAAACTCGGTATCCTTATCTACCACCGAAGCGGAGTACATTGTCGCTGGTTCATGTTGTGCTCAATTACTTTGGATGACCCAAACTCTTAAAGATTATGGGATATATGTGAAACATGTTCCATTGATTTGTGACAATGAAAGTGCTATCAAAATTGGTCATAATCCCGTACAACATTCTCGAACTAAGCATATTGAAGTTCGTCATCATTTCATTCGAGATCATGTTGCTAAGGGTGACATTAATCTTAAGCATGTTCGCACCGAAAAGTAATTAGCGGATATATTCACTAAACCTCTTGATGAGAAAGTGTTTTGCATGTGAGAGGAGAATTGAACATCATAGATGCTTCAAACTTGGAGTAGAAACTCCATTGGACACATGCAAGACATGAGCTTATGACTAATCCTTGATATTTCTCTTATAATGAAGATCTTATGTCTTGGATATATTTGCATCTTGCATGTCATATAACCCATGTAGGTACTTGGTTGGATCAAATTCCATGAGATTGTAATCTACTCACATCTTGAGCAATCTCTACATCACAAAGTCTCTACACTATGGTGGTTGAAGACAAGGAAGCATGGAATCACTCAAACATATCCTTTGACAAATTCTATGTTGAGCTTCATGATTGTCATTTTTGGGTACACAAGTGCTCTTCCTTGCAAGAACTAACCCATGTAGGTAGATGGACTCAAATTCCAAGTGGTGCTCCCAACTCTTGATGAGCTACATCAACCTTGAGCAACCTACACAAGTTCAACTACATGGTCAACACCACCAACCAAGGTATGTTATTCCATCTTAGAGAAGCTTTACTCCAAGTCATGAGCTAAAGCAACTCGACAAGATGTGAATACATCAAGATGCTTAAATGAAAAATGGCAACCCCATTTTGAGCTTAAACGATGAGTATGACCTATGATCAAGTGATCTCACTTGACTCCTAAGTCAATATACTCTAACATAGGTGACTTTGTCGCCGACCATCTCTAGATGAAGTTCTCTTGTGTTCTTTTCTATGTTTTTGCATTTGTCTCATGCATATTTGTTTCCCCTTTAAAAAAAACTTCATCTAGATTTCTTTCTATTTGCTCTGCATTTTTTGCATCCAATTCGTTGCATATCATTCAGTAAATTCCTTGCAAATCTTTGTGAGATCTTACTAGTCTAGTGAGATGAGGTGACAAGTGTTTTCTCTGCGATGAACTCGGTTTCACCGATTTGTTGTTTACGGTCCAACCGAATCCTTTCGGTACAACCAAAGCATACCACTTGGTGCCACCGATTTCACAACAGGAAAAACAGTTTGCCACTTATTCTGTGTTTCTTCTGATCCATCTCCACTCAATGAATCTTGTCCTCTACAAGCATCACATTTTTATAAATGCTTTGTGCTGTGACTCAAGGATCAAACCCTTCTTGGAAATTGATGTCAAAGGGAGAGAGAGAGAGATCACATCAAAGCTTATCACTTAGAGAGATCACACCAGAGAAAGACATCTCCAGGGGGAGAGAATACTCAAGTAGAAAGTATTTCTCAAGGATCCCAGATGCTTGGTGTTCAAGAGGAGAGATGCCACATGTCTTCTTGAGGGGAAATACATGTTCATATGTGCTTACTTGCATTAGCTCTGTTCAATTATATCCTTTAGCTCTGATTTTCTGTTCCCTGTCTTCTCCCAGTATCCCATGCTAGATTCAGGGGGAGCAAGACATCTAAGGGAAAGAAATCATTTAAATTCATTGCATATCTTTACTCTTGGGGACATGTCTAATCCAATGTGGTACTTAGTACTCACTCTCTACATGTCATCCCAGTCTTGGTATTCTTGTGGTTTCTTCTGTTTGCTCTGGCTAGTAGATGTACTTGTGTTATCTAACCTTGTTTACGCAGGTTCATTCCATCCTAAGCCAACTCAAGACTACAAGGTAAGTATATGCATCACAATCATGTGTATGAGGAATTCTTGCTGATGTACATACTGTTTGCAAGAAGGACTCATGGGCATGAAGGTATTTTCTTTAATATTCTTTGCTCTGATGCATATGGCCAAGATACATGTAACACATTGCCTGCTCTATCATGGTTACGCTCTCACATGCTCTATATTCCATATTCACATGATTGCATACATGTAGGGGGAGCCTATGCTTGTTACATGTCTTTCCAAAGATTTACTTGCTATTCTTTATATCTTTATCTAAAGCTTTGATGTATGTTGTCATCAATTACCAAAAAGGGGGAGATTGAAAGCAGAAGTGCTCCCTAGGTGGTTTTGGTAATTAATGTCAACATATCTCTTGTTGGACTAACACTTTTATCTAGTACGTTTCAGATAAGTTCAACAATGGAGTGGCATGGACTAAAGGATGTGGGAACTCCTTCTAGATGCTAAGGACAAAGGATTGGCTCAAGCTTCAAGCTCAAGACTCTTCATTTTACATTTTAGTGATCCAAGATCACATTGAGTCTATAGGAAAAGCCAATACTATCAAGAAGGGATGAGGTGTTTCTTAATGAGTTTCTTGCTCCACAGTGCTTAGTGTAAGGGCATATTTATCCCTAAGGTGTTTTGGTGATTGATGACAATGCTTTTGCGGACTAATCGTGTGCCTTGAGTTTCTCAGACGCTTCATCGCTAGGCACGAGACGATTCGGTGCCCCTCGAAGACTATTGAAGACGGCGTTGTTCTATGTTTGTTTTTGGTGGATTTGAGTCGTAGGAGAGCCGTACTATTAAGAGGGGGTCCGCGTCGGAAAGGTTCAGGTGGAATCATCACATACACGTTTCCCTCCTTGCCTCCACCTTTCCCTTGCACTTTGGAGCTTCCCTCGGTTATCCTCTTTGTGCTTTTTCTGGCGACTTCTGCTGAACTTGTGGTAGTACTGCTCTCTGGAGCGGTAGTACCGCAAGCACCTGCGGTAGTACCGCTGGAGCCCATGGTAGTACCGTGGCTCCCAGGCCTAGTGCCGCTCCGGTACGGTAGTAGGGGCGGATGTAATTTCTTACATCTGCGCCCCCACGGTAGTACCGCACGTCCCGCGCGGTAGTACCGCGGGTGCCCACGGTAGTACTGCTCCCCTGGAGTCGTAGTACTGTGGCCCTCATGCCTAGTACCGCTGCATCGCGGTAGTAGGAGCGGATGTAATTTTTTACATCCGTGCCTCCATGGTAGTACCGCGCTTCGTGCGCGGTAGTACCGCGTGCGGCCTGGTTCAGCTGGGTTACGGTAGTACCGCGCCTTAGCGGTAGTACTGCGTTGGATTTTTGCACTGTTTCGTTTCCAGCGGAAGTAGGCACGGATGTATTTTTATTCATCCGCGCTCTTCATAGGCTAGAACATTCCTGCCTTGCGGCAGTACCGCAAGGGGGAGTGGTAGTACCGCGCTCGTGGAAGTACTGCTCTCAGTCAGGCAGGTCCTAGTCTCTGCTGCTGCCGCGGAAGTACCGTGGTCCCTCACGGTAGTACCGCGGGTCCTTGCGGTAGTACCGCGCTCCTGGAGCGGTAGTACCGCATGTCGCAGGCTGGACATGTGAATAACAGTTGGATCTTTTCCATGACTATAAAAGGGGTGTCTCCTACCTCTAGTTGACTACCTCTTCCACCTCTAAGCTCCATTGTTGCTCCAATCTCCATTTTCGCCCGATCTCTCTCCCTAGCCAATCAAACTTGTTGATTTGCTCGGGATTAGTTGAGAAGGCCTCGATCTACACTTCCACCAAGAGAGATTTGATTCCCCCACTTATCCCTAGTGGATCTTGTTACTCTTGGGTGTTTGAGCACCCTAGACGGTTGAGGTCACCTCGAAGCCATAGTCCATTGTGGTGAAGCTTCGTGGTTTCGTTAGGAGCCTCCAATTAAGTTGTGGAGATTGCCCCAACCTTGTTTGTAAAGGTTCGGTCGCCGCCTTCAAAGGCACCAATAGTGGAATCACGGCATCTCGCATTGTGTGAGGGCGTGAGGAGAACACGGTTGCTCTAGTGGCTTCTTGGGGAGCATTGTGCCTCCACACCGCTCGAACGGAGACGTACTTCCCCTCAAAAGGAAGGAACTTTGGTAACACATCCTCGTCTCCACCGGCTCCACTCTTGGTTATCTCGCGCCTTTCTTTTGCAAGCTTACTTGTTTCTTATCACTTGCTTGCTCGTGTGTTTGTTGTTGTTGCATCATATAGGTTGTTCACCTAGTTGCATATCTAGACAACCTACTTTGATGCAAAGTTTAATTTGGTAAAGAAAAGCTAAAAATTGTTAGTTGCCTATTCACCCCCCCTCTAGTCAACTATATCGATCCTTTCAATTGGTATCATAGCCTCGTCTCTTTATTAAGGACTTTGCCGTCCGAAGAGTATGGTTGACACCACAGACGGTGCGGAGGAGCACTCCGGTGCGAATCCTATCTCGTCTATGGCCGATGGGGGAACCTCGGTCGCTCGTGAGGAATTCAATGTGGCTCTAGACTTAAACTGTCCACCTCGCCGATGAAAGTGGGTGATCCCACTAACAAGGTGACGGATGCTACCTCTGACAAGGGGGAAGCTAACAGTGAAAAGAGTCCTTCTACTAATGGTAGAAATGGCACCGACATCTTTGCCGATGTGGAACCTCCAATTTATGGAGGACCGATTCCCTCTACTCATTTAAATCATGCCGGTCCTCCTCCTAAGATTGTGAAAAATGAGGATTTTGATTCTTGGGTGTATCGCTTCAAGCATCATTTAAATCATGTGAATACTAATCTTTGGAGAATCATTGAAGAAGGTTTCTATCCACATGACTGAAGCAACTTCACTCCGAGAGAAGTGGTGGATAATCAATTCAATGAGAGTGCTCTCTTCATCATCCAAGATGCAATCCTTCCCGAAGATCTCCCTCATCTTCGACCTCATGCCATGGCCAAAGACGCATGGCAATGCATTGTGTCTCTCTATCGAGGAAGTGCTAGCATTCAACGCTCCAACTATGAAGTGGTGCAAGATGAAGCCGATGAGTTTGCAATGAAAGAAGATGAAGAACCTCATGAGCTCTTTCGAAGAGTGACCAAACTCGCGGTCTCACTCCAAGATCATGGGAGCAAGGACACGGATGAAAATTGGATCAAGCGCAAGTTCCTCAAGGCCATTATGCCCTACAACAAGGCCATGTCCTCCGTCATTCGTCAAAGACCAGATTTCCACTCCATGACCTCAAGTGAAGTGTTGGATGAGTTCGTTGCAATGAGCATCTTGGACAAGACCGCCGACAATGCGGTGCTCCGTTCTCAAAGGGCAAAGAAGCCCAACCTTGCCTTGAAGGCCAAGGTTAGTGTGGAAGAAGAGGAAGAAGAGGAAGATGTGGAGAGAAACCCCGAAGACACGAAATATGATTATCATGAGCACATGGCACTTGCTTCAAGACAATTTTGGAGCAAGAAGAATACAGGACCCAACTTCAACAAGAACAACTCAAGTGGCTTCAAGGGAAAGCAACGAGTTAGAACTTGCTTCAACTGTGGCAATGTGAGCCATTTCGTTGCGGATTGTCCTTACGAGAAGCAGGAAGACAATGGTGGCAAGTTCATCCAAAAAGACAAAGCCAAGTCCTTCCCCAACAAGAACAACTTCACCAAGAAGACTCCTACTCGTAGGTTGGTGGTTCAAGAATAATACCATGAGGATGACGATGATGATGAAAATGGAGAAGCAATGGCCATGGCCTCCGTTGCCATTGCTATCACACCCCGGGTGTCTCTCTTTGATTCACCCAACGAGAACATCACCGCCAAGTGCCTCATGGCTAAAGCCTCTAACAAGGTAACCCCCAACATCAAAACCACCATCATTACTAATCCCTCTTTTGAGGGTTGCATTGATGAACATGATGGGTATAATGAGGAAGTGAATGAATTTGAGTCATTTATGAGTAAGCTCAAGGGCAAATCCAAGAAGCACTTTGTTGCTCTCTTGGAACAACATGGTGAAGCCAATGACATGATCGAGGCTCACGAAGAAACCATCTCTAAGATGGAAGGTCATAGTCGTGACTATGCCGATGAGATATCGGATCTCTCTAATGCTCTTGAGGAAGAACGTGGGCATCGTTTGACTCTTGAGGAGTCATACAATGATGACCATGCTAAGTTAAAGAAAGATCTTGATCATGCTCTTGTTGTGTCTCGTGTGCTAACTTCTGAGAAGGCTAAACTTGGGGTTGATCATGCTAGACTAAAGGAGGAGTTTTATGTACTTGACAAGGCCCACAAGGTATTGAAGGGTGCTCATGCTAACCTCAAGGAGTCTCATGCTCAACTCCAAGTTAAGCTAACCAAGGAAAAGGCCACCTTCCCTCACATGGTATTAATTGATAATGCATATGCCACTAACCCGTGTTGTGAGCATGTGCATCTTGTGGAGGAGAATGCCAAGTTGAAGGATCAACTTGAGAAAGGCCTTGTTACATGCATTCAAGGTGAGAAGAACCTCAACGACCTTTTGAGCAATCGAAAGGAAGTTGTGGCCAAGAAGGGAATTGGGTTTGCACCTAAGTCCAAGAATAAGAAGAACGACAAGACCAAACGACCTCCTCCTCTCAAGCAAACTTTTGTGAAAGAGGGAGAGGGTGCTCCTAAGGAGAAGAAGGAAAATGTGAAGGGCGTTGATGTCAAAAAGGGCAAAACCATCTCCTCCAACAAAGCCGGCGACTTTAACCCGTCATATGTGTTGTGCCGTGCTAGTGATGGACCTGTTTATGCTAAATTTATTGGTTCTCCTTATGAGTACATTGAATGGTCTATTTGGGTTCCTAAGACCCTTGTTACTAACATCAAAGGACCCATTACTAAATGGGTACCTAAAACCAAGCAGTGATCTCTTGTAGGTGTTTGCTTCCGGTGGGGGATCATGGTTGCTCGATAGTGGAGCAACAAATCATATGACCGAGAGCAAGGACTTTGTGGTGGATGTGCAAAAGATTCCATCTATGCCCACCAATGTCGAGCGGGGTGATGCTTCACATTCTAAGGTATTGGGTCTTGGCAAGGTTGTCATTTCTCATGATCTAACGATCGAGAAAGTCATGCTTGTTGAGTCCCTTGCATACAATTTACTTTCCGTTCGTCAACTTGCACTCATGGGCTTTGCCACTTTCTTTGACATTGATACCATGGCCCTCTTGTCGAGCAAGACTCTTAAAGTAGCCTTTGTTGGGCATGTCGAGAACGGTCTCTATGTGATAAACTTTTCGGAGCGACCCACTAAGACCGCGACATGCCTAATGGCTAAAGTTGACGTGGGATGGCTTTGGCATCGCTGTTTAGCCCACGTCAATATGAGATCTTTGCAAAGTCTTCTCAAGGGGGACCATGTCCGTGGACTAACAAATGTTAGTTTTGCCAAAGATCGTGCTTGCAGTGCTTGTATTGAAGGAAAGCTCCATGAGAAGGCTCAGTCTCCCACGACCATCATCTACTCGAAGAGACCCTTGGAGCTCCTTCACATGGATCTCTTTGGGCCTCCATCTTTTGATAGTCTTGGAGGTAGAAAGTATTTCTTGGTGATTGTGGATGATTATTCAAGATACACTTGGGTATACTTCTTCAAGAGGAAGAGTGAGACTCAACAAACCGTCATCGACTTTGCAAATGAAGCTCAACGTCAACAAAATGCAAAGATCTTGACAATAAGAAGTGACAACGGCACCGAGTTCAAGAACTACACCTTGGATGAGTTTCTTAGTGATGAGGGGATCAAGCATCAATACGCTGCACCATATACCCCTCAACAAAATGGTGTTGCAAAGAGGAAGAACCGGACGTTGATGGATGCGGCAAGGACCATGATGGCGGAGTTCAAGTCTCCATACAACTTTTGGGCCTAAGCCATCAACACAGCATTTCATGCATCCAATCGGCTCTATCTCCGCAAAGGCTTGAACAAGACTCCTTATGAGATACTCATCGGCAACAAGCACAATCTCAAGTACTTCCGGGTGTTCGGGTGTAAGTGTTTCATTCTCAAGAAAGGTGTTCGTTTGTCTAAATTTGAGGCTAGAGCATATGAGGGCATATTTGTTGGTTATGCTACAAACTCTCATGCTTACCGTGTTCTCAACAAGTCCACCGGACTCATTGAGGAGACGTGTAACGTGGAGTTTGACGAAAATAACGGCTCCCAAGTGGGGCAAAGTGGTACTTGTGATGTAGGTGATGAAATTCCTCCCCAAGCCATAAGAAGAATGGGTATTGGTCATATTCTACCCATTGAGGAACCCCTTGTGGCCGAAGGAGAAGGACCATGCTCCACTCAAGTGGAGCCATCACCTCCCCAAGACCCACACGCTTCCAAAGAACAAAGTGAAGTCCCTCAACCTCGTGAACAAGACCAAGGGCAAGATCAATCTCAAGATGGTGGTGAACCTCCAAATGATGCCCAAGGTCAAGTTCTCCCCCTCGAGCAAGTTCAAGATCATGAGAAAGCTCAAGATCAAGAACAAGCTCAAGACAGCGCTCAAGATAATCAAGTGAACCCTCCTCCCTCCACATCCGAGGAGGAATTAGAGCGTCGTGCCGCGAAGATTGCTTCCAAGCTCACCACCAAAGGCCATCTCATGGAAAATGTGGTTGGAAGCCTAAGAAAGGTGGTAAGCACTCGTAGACAATTAGAAAACTATTGTGAACATCACGCGTTTGTCTCTTGTGTTGAACCCCAATAGGTCTATGAGGCTCGAAGACTCGGATTGGTCAATGCCATGCATGAAGCAATCAACAACTTCGAGTACAACAAGGTGTGGAGATTGGTGCCAAGGCCATCGGGGAACCACAACGTCATTGGAACCAAGTGGATTTTCAAGAACAAGAAAGATGCTCATGGGAACATCATTCACAACAAGGCAAGATTGGTAGCACAAGGCTACTCCCAAGTCGAGGGTATCGACTATGGTGAAACCTTTGCTCCCGTTGCTCGTCTTGAATCCATACGTTTGTTGATTGCTTATGCTTCCCATAACAACTTTAAGTTGCAACAAATGGATGTGAAAAGTGCTTTTCTTAATGGTCCTATTAATGAGTTGGTCTATGTCAAGCAACCCCCCGGGTTCGAGGATCCCTACTTCCCGGATCATGTGTATCAACTTGATAAGGCACTCTATGGCCTTAAACAAGCCCCACGTGCGTGGTATGACCACCTTACCGAGTTGTTACAAGATCGTGGATTTGAGGTGGGGCAAATCGATCCCACTCTTTTTACTAAGAAGGTCAAAGGGGAGTTGTTTGTATGCCAACTATATGTTGATGATATTATCTTTGGTTCCCCTAACAAAGCTTTCAATGAGGAATTTGCCGCTCTCATGACCTCCAAGTTCAAGATGTCTTCGATGGGAGAGTTGAAGTTCTTCCTTGGTTTTGATATCAAACAAAGAAGAGACGGTACCTTCATCAACCAAGCCAAATACACTCAAGACATGCTAAAAAGATTCAAGCTAAGTGATGTCAAGCCGGCTTCTACTCCAATGCCTACCAAGTGCCAACTTGACATTGATCCCAATGGTAAAGCGGTGGATCAAAAGGCATATCACTCCATGATTGGCTCCTTGCTTTACCTTTGTGCATCTAGACTGGATATCATGTTGAGTGTGGGAATGTGTGCACGGTTTCAAGCCGCACCAAAGGAAAGTCACTATGTGGCGGTCAAGCGAATCTTTCGATATTTGGCTCATACCCCAAACTTTGGCTTATGGTACCCAAGAGGGGCAAACTTCAAGCTTGAAGGATATACGGATTCTGATTGGGAGGGAGACAAAGTGGATAGGAAGTCCACCTCCGAAGAGTGCCTATTTCTTGGTTGCTCTTTGGTGAGTTGGTCCTCCAAGAAGCAAAGTTGTGTGTCTCTCTCGTCCACCGAAGTGGAATATGTGGCAGCCGGTAGTAGTTGTGCACAACTCTTTTGGATGAGGCAAACTGTAAAGGAGTACGGTGTCATTTGTGACAAAGTGCCTCTTTGGTGTGATAATGAAAGTGCCATCAACATTTCTCTCAACCCGGTGCAACACTTCAAGACTAAGCATATTGAGATTCGGTATCACTTCATTCGGGATCACATTAGGCGAGGGGAGATCGAGCTCAAGTATGTCAACACTCATGATAACCTTGCAGATATTTTCACGAAACCCTTGGATGAAACAAGATTTCGCGAGTTAAGGCATGAGCTAAATATCATTGATTCGAGCAATGTGACTTGAACCCTTGCACCTCCCACCACACTCAACTTGTTGTCTAGTTTAGGTGTAGGCATGGACAAAGGGGGAGTGTTGTTCTCTCAATGAACTCTCCCTCCCCCCATTATGCATAAATCGATCAACTCTTTCACATTAGCCATTTTTGATGGTACTTGTGCTTCAAAGACGAGTTTTGGTCATGGGCCCAAGGATAATTCTCCGCAGTGCCATACCAACTAACTCAAACATAGGTGGCTCCGGCCACCGCCCTCTCCTTTTGAGAGGTTGTGTTGCATGGTTGCATCTTGTTGTCTTTTTGCCTTTGGGTTGTGCGTGTTCTTGTGGTGTCTCTTGTGCTAAAAGTTTCCTTGCAAAGACCTCTTTTGTGTGTTGAAACCTGCTTTTTCTTGAGCTCACGGTACTACCGCAGCCAGCTATGGTACTACCGCGTGTGGAGAGCACGGTACTACCGCTCCCACGCCTGGGAGAGCGGTACTACCGCTTGGGAGAGCGGTACTACCGCTTCGGTGCGGTACTTCCGCCCAAGCGGTACTACCGCGATGATATGCGGTACTACCGCGCCGTCATAGATGCGTGGGGATAAGGACGGGCAGGGAGAGTTCTAACTCCCCCATACCCATTTGTCAGTTTCCCCACTTCATCTCTCTCTCTCTCCCTTGCTCAAGAACGGGGCCGGCGTCCTTCGCCAGATCTCCGCCTTCGGCTGCTCTCCTGCGATTCTGTCCGGTGGGATCGTTCCCCACCACGTGCTCTTGCCATGGACCAAGGTCTTTCCCCAACTCCCTCTCGTTTTTCTTGTTTTCTTTTCCTCTAGGTTTGTGGGGAAGACTTGTGTGTTCTTGAGATTTTTAGGCTAAATCTATGCAAGAGTAGGATGTAGGAGAGTAGTATTGCGTAGGGATTATACTTGTCTTTTTGTCCTGTGCTAGATTTGATCACCGTAGCAACTCCGCGGTTTCACGGTTCTTCTCAGATTCAAACTTTCGTTCGGATCTGACGCGGTGCGGTACTACCGCCCATCAGGCGCGGTACTACTGCTTGTCCGGTACTACCGCCCGTCTGGCGCGGTACTACCGCACTCGCTGCGGCACTAAAATTTTACAACCGCTCCCACCACGGTACTACCGTGACCTCGCACGGTACTACCGCGACTTGGAGCGGTACTAAAATTTTAGTACCGCAGGATCTGGCAGTACTACCGTGGATCACATCTATCTCATGGCAACTTTCACGTATACTTTCTATGTGTTTCTTGTGCTTTGTCGTGGTCTTTGCATTGATCCTTTTGCTTGTCGTGGGTGTTTTTGCGTTTTGTGTCTCAGGTGGTGGCTCTTGCCGTTCCAATCCCAGTCATGACACCGGCTCTAAGCGTCTGCGCAATCTAGGTGAAGCAACAGAGGGCTCCTCTGCCCCCAAGCGCCATGTCAAGACATCAGCTAGTAAGCATAAGGAAGCCAATAAGGGCATGGACGAGATACCCCAATCTGAGTTCGTCCGTCTCAGGAAGCTCAACCCGTATGTGAACCCTCGTGCTACTGTCAGAGGTTGTGAGCTGTTTTGGAACAAGCAACATACTCTCACTTATCTGGATGTCATCAAGAACAAGCAGAATACCTACGTGGATGTCAAATGGATAGAAATGCATCACCTGAGGAAGGACAAGCATCATGAGTACTTTGCAAAAGCTCTGGACTTGGTGGAGCAGTTTGGTATTGAACATGTGATCTCTTTTCACCTTGACTATGACCCTGAGCTTATCTGTCAGTTCTTTGCCTTAGTATACTGTCACCCTGATGAGGAGCGGAGGATGACCTGGATGACCAATGGCCGTAAGTTGACTGCTACTTGGAAGGAGTTCATGGACCTGCTCCACGTTCCTGATGACGGGCTCAACACTCCCATGGGTGTCCGCCCCCATGCTAATTCTGAGTCTGCTAACAAGGACAAGCTTCAGCCATACTATGTTGAGAAGGCGCTTGCAAATGGCAAGTCGGCGTGGGTGCTCAAATCCTTTCTAGATATCATGTATCGCATCTTCCGCAACTCATTGTTTCCCCGCATTGGTGACAAGGACAAGGTTCATGCCTATATGGTGGATATGATGCTCCTGTGTGAGGAGGCTCGTGTGTCTCAGACTCAGCCACTTGATGTCTCACACATCATGTGGTGTGAGCTTCGGTTTGCGGTGTTCAACCGCAAGGTGCCTATCTATGGACCCTATCTGTTTCTGCTGATCTCGAAGACTTGGGAGAAGATGTTCCCTGGTGATGAGTTCCTTGCTCCAGACTGGATTCAACATGATCCCATCTGTCTCCGTGTCAAGCCCAACTGGGCCAACACTACTACTCGTGCTGAGGCGTCTGCTGCTAGGGCTGCTGTTGATGAGGAGGATGCTGGTGCAGAGGATGTTGCTGAGGGCCGTGCTACTAGGTCTTCCCATGGTTCCTCTATGCCCTCGTGGGCCAAGAAGCTGAAGGACAAGATGAAGACTCTTTTCTGCATGCAAGCTAAGGGGCAGTACAGGACTCACGTGGCATCCAAGGAGAGTCGTCGCCGGGACAAGAAGATCTTGCAGTTGTATGGTGAGGATGTGGCTGGCGGTTCTGAGGATCGCATCACTCCAGAGGCCGAGTGGATGGAGAAGCAAGGCTACAGGTGGACTGACTCTGAGGAGGATGTCGAGGAGACCATCCCTGCCGCCGAGTCTGACGAGGATCGTTGGGATGAGTTCCCTGCTTGAGCCACCCCCTGTGTGTAGGTGTCCTCTCTGCCTTTTTGGCGTCTCGATGCCAAAGGGGGAGAGAGTGTAGGGATTTGCGAGTCGTGTGTCGTCGTTCGTGTTCGGTGTGTTTGCTTTCTCATTTGAACCTCGTTTGAACCTCGTTTCAGTTGCTTTGGGTTGCTTTACTTCATATGGTGTAAGACATATGCACTCTATCTATCTTAGCGAGCTTGTGATATATTGTGCTACCTTTGTGCTATGCTCTTGCTTAGATGTTAGTTATCTTGCCTTTGTCTCTAAAATATAGGGGGAGTGTTGATCCTAGTTTGTGTGCTATGCAGTCCAAAGCATTCCATCTAGATTGCACACATCTAGGGGGGAGCCCGTCTATATTTTAGAGAGGAGGGGTTTGCCTTTGCTCAATATTATCTTCTTTTGTGCAAATCCCGTATTGTCATCAATCCACAAAAAAGGGGGAGATTGTAAGGGCATATTTATCCCTAAGGTGTTTTGGTGATTGATGACAATGCTTTTGCGGACTAATCGTGTGCCTTGTGTTTCTCAGACGCTTCATCGCTAGGCACGAGACGATTCGGTGCCCCTCAAAGACTATTGAAGACGGTGTTGTTCTACGTTTATTTTTGGTGGATTTGAGTCGTAGGAGAGCCGTACTATTAAGAGGGGGTCCACGTCGGAAAGGTTCGGGTGGAATCATCACGTACATGTTTCCCTCCTTGCCTCCACCTTTCCCTTGCACTTTGGAGCTTCCCTCGGTTATCCTCTTTGTGCTTTTTCTGGCGACTTCTGTTGAACTTGCGGTAGTACTGCTGTCCGGAGCGGTAGTACCGCAAGCACCTGCGGTAGTACCACTAGAGCCCATGGTAGTACCGTGGCTCCCAGGCCTAGTGCCGCTAAGGTACGGTAGTAGGGGCGGATGTAATTTTTTACATTCGCTCCCCCACGGTAGTACCGCACGTCCCGCGCGGTAGTACCGCAGGTGCCCACGGTAGTACTGCTCCCCTGGAGTCGTAGTACTGTGGCCCTCATGCCTAGTACCACTGCGTCACGGTAGTAGGAGCGGATGTAATTTTTTACATCCGCGCCTCCACGGTAGTACCGCGCTTCGTGCGCGGTAGTACCGCGCGCGGCCTGGTTCACCTGGGTTACGGTAGTACCACGCCTTAGCGGTTGTACCGCATCGGATTTTTGCACTGTTTTGTTTCCAGCGGAAGTAGGCACGGATGTATTTTTATTCATCCGCTTCCTGCCCGCGGTAGTACCGTGCTCGCAGAAGTACTGCTCTCAGTCAGGCAGGTCCTAGTCTGTGCTGCTGCCGCAGAAGTACCGTGGTCCCTCACGGTAGTACCGCGGGTCCTTGCGGTAGTACTGCGCTCCCGGAGTGGTAGTACCGCATGTCGCAGGCTGGACATGTGGATAACGGTTGGATCTTTTCCATGACTATAAAAGGGGTGTCTCCTACCTCTAGTTGACTACCTCTTCCACCTCTAAGCTCCATTGTTGCTCCAAGCTCCATTTTCGCCCGATCTCTCTCCCTAGCCAATCAAACTTGTTGATTTGCTCGGGATTAGTTGAGAAGGCCTCGATCTACACTTCGACCAAGAGAGATTTGATTCCCCCCACTTATCCCTAGCGGATCTTGTTACTCTTGGGTGTTTGAGCACCCTAGACGGTTGAGGTCACCTCGAAGCCATAGTCCATTGTGGTGAAGCTTCGTGGTGTCGTTGGGAGCCTCCAATTAAGTTGTGGAGATTGCCCCAACCTTGTTTGTAAAGGTTCGGTCGCCGCCTTCAAGGGCACCAATAGTGGAATCACGTCATCTCGCATTGTGTGAGGGCGTGAGGAGAATACGGTGGCCCTAGTGGCTTCTTGGGGAGCATTGTGCCTCCACACCGCTCCAACAGAGATGTACTTCCCCTCAAAAGGAAGGAACTTCGGTAACACATCCTCTTCTCCACTGGCTCCACTCTTGGTTATCTCGCGCCTTTACTTTTGCAAGCTTACTTGTGTCGTATCCCTTGCTTGCTCGTGTGTTTGTTGTTGTTGCATCATATAGGTTGTTCACCTAGTTGCATATCTAGACAACCTACTTTGATGCAAAGTTTAATTTGGTAAAGAAAAGCTAAAAATTGTTAGTTGCCTATTCACACCCCCCTCTAGTCAACCATATTGATCCTTTCACTTAGTGATATGCTTCAAAACCCTCAACTACTTTCCCACTTCCACACATATGACCTAAACCTAAAGTCAAACTCAGCCCCACCGATTCTTTCTATCTGGCGCCACCGAGTTCAAATGTCATAGCCACTACCACAAACCCTAGGCAAATCGGTCTCACCGATAGGGATCTCGGTCTCACCGAGATGGGATTGTAATCTCTCTGTTTCCCTTCGTAACGCTTCGGTCTAACCAAAGTGAGCGATCGGTCCCACCGAGATTGCAATGTAAACTCTCTGTTTCCCTTTCGTAACATTTCGGTCTCACCGAAAAGAGCGAATCAGTCCCACCGAGTTTACCTGACCAACTCTCTGGTTAGCTAATTACCAAAATCGGTCTCACCGAGTTTATGTAATCGGTCTCACCGAGATTACGTTATGCCCTAACCCTAACCATATCGGTCCTACCGAGTTGCATGTCGGTCCCACCGAAAATCCTAACGGTCACTAGATTTACTGAATCGGTCCGACCGAGTTTGTTGATTCAGTCCCACCGAGTTTGGTAAATTGTGTGTAACGGTTAGATTTTGTGTGGAGGCTATATATACCCCTCCACCTCCTCTTCATTCGTGGAGAGAGCCATCAGAACAAACCTACACTTCCAACTTACAGTTCTGAGAGAGAACTACCTACTCATGTGTTGAGGCCAAGATATTCCATTCCTACCATATGAATCTTGATCTCTAGCCTTCCCCAAGTTGCTTTCCACTCAAATCTTATTTCCACCAGATCCAAATCCTATGAGAGAGAGTTGAGTGTTGGGGAGACTATCATTTGAAGCACAAGAGCAAGGAGTTCCTCATCAATGCACCATTTGTTACTTCTTGGAGAGTGGTGTCTCCTAGATTGGCTAGGTGTCACTTGGGAGCCTCCGACAAGATTGTGGAGTTGAACCAAGGAGTTTGTAAGGGCAAGGAGATCGCCTACTTCATGAAGATATACCGCTAGTGAGGCAAGTCCTTCGTGGGCGACGGCCATGGTGGGATAGACAAGGTTGCTTCTTAGTGGACCCTTCGTGGGTGGAGCCCTCCGTGGACTCATGCAACCGTTACCCTTCGTGGGTTGAAGTCTCCATCAACGTGGATGTACGATAGCACCACCTATCGGAACCATGAAAAAACCATCTGTGTCTCCAATTGCGTTTGAATCCTCCAAAACCCTTCCCTTTACATTCTTGCAAGTTGCATGCTTTACTTTCCGCTGCTCATATACTCTTTGCATGCTTGCTTGTTATGTATTGTGAATGTTAAACTTGTGCCTAAACTCCACTCAAACCTAAAGAAGTTAAAAACTGCAACTTTGATACTTAGTGTCTAATCCCCCCCCCCCTCTAGACACCTCTTCTCAAGGTCCTACAGTATCATATTGATTCACTTGATATGTGTTTTGGCACTCAACTCGCGGATTCCCGAGGTGACATTGGGGTAATCTATGCATAGGGGTTGATGCACGTTCTCGTGTTTGTTTCTCCGGTAGAAATTTTGGGGCAATCTTTGAGGTTCTTTGTGTTGGATTGAGTGTTATGAATCTGATTTTTTTTATGCATATCGTATAATCAACTCACGGATACTCGCGGTGACATTAGAGTTGGTTGATGTGTATCATATGGTGTTATTTTAGTATGAACTCTTTGATAGATCGATCGGAAAGAATAGCTTGGTGTTATTTTAGTACGAACTCTAGGATAGATTGATCGGAAAGAATAGCTTTGAGTTGGTTTCATACCCTACAAACAATTTCTTCTTGTGTTCTCCGCTAGATAATAACTTTGGAGTGATTCTTCATCGCACGTTGAGGGATGGTTATATGATCCAATTATA
Organism: Triticum timopheevii; assembly: GCA_963921465.1. Taxonomy (NCBI): domain Eukaryota; kingdom Viridiplantae; phylum Streptophyta; class Magnoliopsida; order Poales; family Poaceae; genus Triticum; species Triticum timopheevii. The sequence goes on along the minus strand of OY997272.1, from coordinate 407,748,519 downwards.
TTAGCTTTGTTGAGAGATTGCACTAGCGAAAGTACGGACCCTAGGCCTCATTTTCAAGCATTGCAATACCGTTTGTGCTCACTTTTGTTACTTGCTACCTTGTTGTTTTTTATTGTTACTACTACAAAAATAAATATCTACTATCATTACTACGCTTGTATCACCATCTCTTCGCCGAACTAGTGCACCTATACAATTTACCATTGTATTTGGTGTGTTGGGGACACAAGAGACACTTTGTTATTTGGTTGCAGGGTTGTTTGAGAGAGACCATCTTCATCCTATGCCTCCCATGGATTGATAAACCTTAGGTCATCCACTTGAGGGAAAATTTCTACTATCCTACAAAACTCTACGCTTGGAGGCCCAACACGAGTCTACAAGAATAAAGTTGAGTAGTAGACATCAATGGGCTTCCTCAAATGCCCTAGGTCTTCATGAGCAAGCAAGTTGGATGCACACCGACTTAGTTGTCTTTTGAGCTTTCATACACTTATAGCTCTACTACATCCGTTGCATGGCAATCCCTACTCCTTACATTGATATCAATTGATTGGTATCTCCATAGCTCATTGATTAGCCTCGTCAATGTGAGACTTTCCCCTTTTTTGTCTTCTCCACACAACCTCCAACGTATGATATTATATTACCAACCCTGGATGTTTTATATGCATTATTATGATATTTTATATCATTTTTTGGACTAATCTAGTAACCTAGTGTCAAGTGCCACTTGTTGTTTTTTCCTTATTTTCGCCTTTATAGAAAACAAATACCAAACGGAGTCTAAATGGAACAAAACTTTTTGACAATTTTTCTTGGACCAGAAGACACCCTAGAAGCTTCAGAAGGAGGTGTAAGTGCATCTAGTGCCCCTTAGTGATTTTGGTGTATTGAAGACTTATAGGTTAAGGGACTAATGTGTTTGTGAGTGTACACATGTCTTATAAGCCTCTGAGGAATTTGATAAATCTGATGAAAGTCGACCCTAAAAATGAATGTCTTCATCTGAAGACTTTGGTTTTCTTGAAGACTTTGAAAATGAGGAAATTGGTGTGACCTTGAAGATATTGATACTTTTGTTTTTGTAGTTTCATTTCCTTCTCTTGAGTCATAGGAAACTCCGTACTGTTAAAGGGGGTCGAGGTAATACTAGAAAATTTTCCAAGTGATGCTCATCTCAAAGCCTACACATACCCAATCCTTCGAGTGAAGCCTTTGGAAATCTCTTGAAGTTTGGTTAATTTCTTCAGTGACAGAGACGAAGATCTTCTGGTCTCTGAGGATCTGACTGGGGAGTTAGGAATTCGCTAGTGCGATTTTCCTACAGTGAGGAACATGATAGCCCTGAGGAATTTGAGAGCTTAAATTTCCGACAGTTGTTGTGCTTCGCGCCAGCTGTCCCAAATATCTTATCCACATAATGGTCATATCATTAGGGGCATTTATGTCTTATCATGTTGGGCTACTCCCCGGCTATAAATAGTCGCCCCCTCAACCACTAGCTGGTTGGCTGCTCCTAGAGAAACTGACACTTGTCATTTAGAGCATCCCATCCTCCGAGGACTTTGAGAGCAAATCAACAGTGAGGAAAACCCAAAACCCCAACACCTAAAATACAAAGTGATTGAGCATCACTGTAGAGATTGTCCCTGTGTGTAACCGACGCTTTTTACCGCTGAAGATTGTGCATCTTCCAGACGGTTAGGCATCAAGATCTAGAGTATCCAAGAGGAATTGTGGATCGCTGGGTGACGTAGTCTGTGAATGTTTGGAAGTCACCTTGAAGACTTACCACGAGTGATTGGGTGAGGTATGTGTGACCTTAGCCCAAGGATAATATGGTAAGGACTGTGTGTCCTTTGGTTTAAATACCAAGCCACTGCAACCAGACATACAACTGTCGCATCATATGGAACTGGTCTACTAAATCACTGTCTTCACCGAGCTACTGGTTCTATTTCCTCAACTCTTTCATTTCCTCATTTACTTGTTGATGAAATTGATCATTACGGTTTGAAGACTTTCACTGAAGACTCTCTCAATTTCCTCGATCCTACAGCCATTGTGTCTTCTGCCTGCTTATCTTGTTTACATGCTACATGTGCTCTATGCATGTTTCATTTCATCATGATGACTATGCTACTGTCTTGTTATGCATGCACCTGAGTACTTATTCTGTTGCTTGTATTTTGTCAATTAGCTAATTCCTCTAGTAGTAATTCCTCAGTGACGAATTTGTAAACATCGCCTATTCACCCTCCTCTTGTCGAGATAACACACTTTCAGGAGGCCAGAGGAGCCACGAGGTGGCCACAAGCTCGTAGGGCGCCCCCCCAAGATTGTGGGCCCCCTGTGGCTCATCTAACCCTAAATCTTCTTCTATAAATACACAAATATTCCCCGTAGACCAGAGGGCACACTAAAAATACTTTTCCGCCGCCGCAAGTTTCTGTCTTCGTGAGATCCCATCTAGAGGCCTTTTCCATTACTCTACCGGAGGGAGATTCAACCATGGAGGGCTTCTACATCAACCTTGCTGCCCTTCCGATGATGTGTGAGTGGTTTACCACAGACCTACGGGTCCATAGCTAGTAGCTAGATGGCTTCTTCTCTCTCTTTGATCTTCAATACAATGTTCTCCTCAATGTTCTTCGAGATCTATTTGATGTAATCTTCTTTTACGGTGCGTTTGTTGAGATCCGATGAATTGTGGGTTTATGATTGATTGCGGCTTGAACTACGTCGGTATTTCCCCAAAGAGGAAGGGATGATGTAGCACAACAGCGGTAGGTATTTCCCTCAGTGATGAGACCAAGGTTATCGAACCAGTAGGAGAACCACGCAACACCACGTAAACAGCTCCAGCACACAAAGAACAAATACTTGCAACCCCACGTACGAGAGGGGTTATCAATCCCTCATGGGTAAAAAGATAGGTAAAATTGTAGTGGATTGGATAAATAGATCTCGCCGGAACGCGAGATAAAACAAATAAATAAATATTGCAGCAAGGTATTTTTGTATTTTTGGATGAATAGATCTGAAATAAAAGCAAATAAAAATAGACCGCGAAGGCAAATATAATAAAGAAGAGACCCGGGGGCCGTAGATTTCGCTAGTGGCTTCTCTCGAGAAAAATAGCATATGGTGGGTAAACAAATTACTATTTGGCAATTGATAGAACTTCAAATAATCATGACGATATCCAGGCAATGATCATTATATAGGCATCACGTCCAAGATTAGTAGACCGACTCCTGCCTGCATCTACTACTATTACTCCACACATGGACCACTATCCAGCATGCATCTAGTGTATTAAGTTCATGGAGAAACAGAGTAATGCAATAAGAACAATGACATGATGTAGACAAGATCTATTTATGTAGAAATATACCCTATCTTGTTATGCTTAATAGCAACAATACATACGTGTCGGTTCCCCTTCTGTCACTGGGATCAAGCACCGTAAGATCGAACCCATCACAAAGCACCTCTTCCCATGGCAAGAAAAGTCGATCTAGTTGGCCTAACTAAACCAAAGATTCAAAGAAGAAATACAAGGCTATAAGTAATCATGCATATAAGAGATCAAAAGACTCAAATAACTTTCATGGATAAAAACATAGATCTGATCATAACATCAAAGTTCATCGGATCCCAACAAACACACCGCAAAAAGAGTTACATCAAATAGGTCTCCAAGATACCATTGTATTGAGAACCAAAAGAGAGAGAGGAAGCCATCTAGCTACTAACTACGGACCCGTAGGTCTAAATGAACTACTCATGCATCATCGGAGAGGCACTAATGAGGATGATGAACCCCTCCGTGATGGTGTCTATATTGGATCTGGTGGTTCTGGAACTTGCGGCGGCTGGAAATGATTTTCATTGACTCCCCTAGGGTTTCTGGAATATTGGGGTATTTATATAGAAAAGAGGCGGTGCAGGAGGCCACCAAGGTGGGCACAACCCACCTGGGCGCGCCTGGGCCCCAGGCTCGCCCTGGTGGGTTGTGCTCCCCTCGGAGCACCCCTCTGGTACTTCTTTGGCCCAACAGGTGTCTTCTGGTCTAGAAAAAATCTCCAAAAAGTTTTGCTGCGTTTGGACTCCATTTGGTATTGATTTTCTGTGAAGTAAAAACAAACAAAAAACATCAACTGGCACTTGGCACTATGTCAATAGGTTAGTCCCAAAAAATGATATAAAGTTGCTATAAAATGATTGTAAAACATCCAAGAATGATAATATAACGGCATGGAACAATCAAAAATTATAGATACGTTAGAGACGTATCAACATCCCCAAGCTTAATTCTTGCTCGTCCTCGAGTAGGTAAATGCTAAAAACAGAATTTTTGATGTGAAATGCTGCCTAACATGTTCATCACATATTCTTTTCTTCGTAGCATGGACATTTGGACTTTTATACGGTTCAAAGCAATAGTCTAGTTTTGACATGAAGATTTCAATACTCAAGCATATCAACAAGCAACCATGTCTTTCAAAATATCAACGCTAAAGCAAGTTATCCCTAGCCCATTATGCTTAATCATTGATCCATTCATGAAACACACTCGCATATTAGCTACACCCAATGCTCAAATACAATCATAGCGCCCCTTAGTTGGTGCTTTATAAGAGAAGATGAAGACTCAAGTAAAAATAAAAATTTGCATAAAAATTAAATAGAAAGGCCCTTCACAGAGGGAAGTAGGAATTTGTGGAGGTGCCAGAGCTCAAAGCAAAAAAAGTAGAGATAAAACATTTTGGGTGGCATGTTTTCCTGTCAACGAAAACGATCGAGTAGTTCCCAATACTTTCCATGCTAGATATGATAGGTGGTTCCCAAACAGAAAATAAAGTTTATTCCTTTTCAACCATACTTTCTCTTTCTAGGGCTAGCCGTATCCATGGGTGCCTTCCATACCAACACTTTCCAATGAATTTATTATTTGACAACATAAAGTAAATTCATTTTTTATTTCGGGACTGGGCATCTCTAATACCTTTGTCGTACTCTCATGCAATGACAAGTGAATAAACACTCATCTTGAGAATAACACATCTAGCATGGAAATATATAAGCCACCCCTACCGTTTCGTGAGCGGTACGAGCACAAAAAAGAGAAATTTATTTTGAAAATTAGAGATGGCATATACAAATTTGCTTAGAACGGCAAAAGAATACCACATATAGGTAGGTATAGTGGACTCATGTGGCAAAAACTAGTTTAAAGGATGAATATTACTCAAGATCCTCTGTTTTCGATTATCTTTGGATGCACAAGTAGTGATCATACTTAGTGCAAATGAAGGCTAGCAAAAGATTGAGAAGCATCCAAGCAAGAAACGAAAAATCTCATAAGCGAGCATTAAGCATAAGTAACACCGGATAATGCACCACAAGTAGGATGTAATTTCATTACACAACTATTGACTTTCGTGCTTGCATAGGGAATCACAAACCTTAACACCAATATTCTTACTAAAACATAATTACTCATCAACATGACTCACATATCACTATCATCATATCTCAAAACTATTACAAAGAAACAAGTTTATTTTGTCCAATGATCTTCATGAAAGTTTTTATTATATCCCTCTTGAATATCTATCACCTTGGGACTAGTTTCATATGTTGCTTTTAATAAGCTAAAAAAATATAAGTGAAGAGCATGAGCATCATTCTTCTTTCTCTCAAATTAATCTAAGTGAAGCAAGATAGAATTTCTTCAAATTTTACTAACTCTAAAGTAAATCTAAGTGAATCATGAGACCATTTATTCAAAAATAATAAAGCACACTGTGCTCTAAAAGATATAAGTGAAGTACTAGAGCAATTCCATAGCTCATAAAGATTTAAGTGAAGCATAGGAGCAAGCATAGCATAATTTTGGCTCTCTCAAATAGGTGTGTCCAACAAGGATTCATGACTTAAAATAAAAGGAAAAACAAACAAAGACTAGTATCATACAAGACGCTCCAAGCAAAACTCATAATATGTGACGAATACAAATATAGTTCCAAGTAAAATACCAATGGTTGTTAGAAGAAAGAGGGGATGCCACTCGGGAGCATCCCCAAGCTTAGTTGCTTGATGCTTCTTGAATATTATCTTGGGTGCCTCGCGCATCCCCAAGCTTAGCCTTTTGCTAATCCTTCCATCGCGATCTCACCCAAAACTTGAAAACTTCAATCACATAAAACTCAACAAAACCTTCGTGAGATCCGTTAGTATAAGAAAGCAAATCACTACTTTAAGTACTGTTGCAAACCCATTCATATTTTATTTTTGCATTATATCTACTGTATTCCAACTTTTCTATGGCAAAAACTCTTCAAAGGAAACCATAGAATCATCAAAACAAGCACACAACGAAAAGAAAACAGAATCTGTCAAAAACGGAACAGTCTGTAGCAATCTGGATATTTCGAATACTTCTCTAACTCCAAAAATTCTTAAAAATGGGGACAACATAGGAAATTTGTATATCAATCTTGTGTAAAATATTCAGAATTTTATCGCGCTTCTGTCATTTTTAACAATTGTGTGACTGGCGCACAAAGTTTCTGTTTTTCAACAAGATCAAATCAACTATCACCCAAATCATCCCAAAGGCTTTGCTTGGCACAAACACTAATTAAAACACAAAAAACACAATCATAACAGTAGCATAATTGTGCAAACACTCAATAACAGAAAGAAAAAGACAAAAATATTTTTTGTTCATTGGGTTGCCTCCCAACAAGCGCTATCGTTTTACGCCCCTAGCTAGGCATAAGATTTCAATGATGCTCACATGGAAGATAGTAATTAAAACACGAAGAGAGCATCATGTAAAATGTGAAAAAACACATTTAAGTCTAACATACTTCCTATGCATAGGAATTTTATAAGCAAACAAATTAAGGCAAGCCAAAACTAGCATATGCAATGAAGAAGAAAGAAACAATATCAATCTCAACATAACGAGAGCTAATTTAGTAAAATGAGAATTTCTACAACCATATTTTCCTCTCTCATAATAATTACATGTAGGATCATTGTTATGACCGGCGAGGTCTATGGCCGCCGTGGGCCCACTGGGCAGGCTTAAGGCCCAAGTTATCTTAGGTTTATTTTCAGATTTGTGGTTATATATACTAGTTGTAAAACTATTTTGAGAATCAAGCAATAAGACTATTCTATTGCCCGGCTCCCAGAGGAGCCAGAACCCTAAACCCTAGCCGCCTCCCTGCTTGCGCCGCCGCCGCCATCACGCCAGGACGGCGCCTCGCCGCCGGCCACCGCGCTCCAGCCCTCGCCCAACTCCTTCCTTCCCCTACAACCTACGCCCTCGAAGGGGCAAAACCCTAGCTCCTAATACCTTGGTATCAGCTACCCAGGTTACGACCATGTCGTCCTCACTGCCAAACCCGCCTCCACCACAGCTGCCGCTGCCCACCGGATCCCCCACCGCCGCTGCCACTGACTCCACCAACGCCGCCGCTGCATCGCCGAGCGCCACGGCCTCCCTCTCGGCGCCAATCTCCCCCGCCCCCGGCACTACGCCGGATCAAGGCCAGGGCCAGCCGCAAACATAGCAGCCCCCGCCGTCGCCTACCCCAGCGCTGCAGCAGTTCACCCCGGAGGCCATGGCCGGCGTGCTCAACGACTTAGTCGTCGTGGTCCAGGGCATCCGCCTCTTCCTGGCCAGCCCGTACGGGCCGCCCCCGCCGCTCCATCCGGCCCTCGCCGCGGGCCAGCAGCCCCTGCCGTGGTACTCCGTACCCGCGGCCATCACCGGGGGCTACCCGGCGCCGGCATCAACACCGCCATGGCCACAGTGGCCGACGCCGCCACCTGCGGCGCCGCCCGCGCCGCCCGCCGCCGCCTTGGGGCCGCAGTGGCCGACCTGGACCGCGCTGTCCGCGCCGGCCCCAGCCGCGCCGTCCCTCCCGGCGGCCACCGCGCAGGGGCCGCCACCAGCACCACCGCCGCCCAGCCCTAGCTTGGGTCGTCCCTCGCCAAGCGGCCTCCCGATCCAGGAGGTCCGCTTTCCATCGTCACCATCTCCGCTGCCAGGCTGGCTCTACGGGACGTCCTCTCCACCAGCCTACCCGGAGGCCCGGCCACCATCGGGGTCCCAGTTGCAGCCCGAGGCGTCGGGCACCGCGGGGAACTATCCCGACTTCTCCACCATGGACCGCGCGCCGTCCTCAGCTCTCCGCACCACCGAGGCGGTGGGCCATGGCGCGCCACACCAGCAGCCGCCTCGGTTCGCGAAGATCGACTTCGCCACCAACGACGGCTCGAACGACCCGCTTAACTGGTTAAACCAGTGTGACCAGTTCTTCCGGGGGCAGAGGACACCGGCGTCTGAGCGGACTTGGCTCACGTCCTACCACCTTCGGGGCGCCGCCCAGACCTGGTACTACGCACTCGAGCAGGATGAGGGCGGCATGCCTCCCTGGGATCGTTTTCGGGGCTGTGTCTCCTTCGTTTCGGACCACCACGGCGCGGCAGCCACTTATCCGAGCTGGGCCGTCTACCCTTCACCTCCACGGTCCAGGATTTCGCCGACCGCTTCCAGGCTCTGGCGTGTCACGCACCGGGGGTGACGGCACTCCAGCGGGCGGAGCTCTTCGTCGGGGGCCTTCCCGACCACATCCGCGTGGACGTTGAGATGAAGGGGCCCCAGGACCTCCAGACGGCCATGTACTACGCTAGGGCGTTCGAGCAGCGCGCCCAGGCCTTGACACGGCCAGCAGCACCTCGGGGGGGCCGAGTACCTCCACGACCGCCGTCGGCCGCGCCTGCTTCTTCAGCCGTCACACCGGCGACCGCTTCGATAGGATGCTGCCCTTCAGGCACCTTTCGCAGGCCGAGCAGCTCGAGCGCCGCCGCCTGGGGCTGTGCTTTAATTGTGATGCACCCTATACCCCGGGCCATGTCTGCCCACGCCTCTTCTACCTGGAGACCATCGACGAGACGGAGGACGTGGTCACTGAGGAGGGACTCGGCGATCCGGCTGCTGAGGTCGCGCCGGCACCTGCACCGGCTACGGCCCTTGTCGTCTCCCTTCACGCATTGGCCGGCATCCGCAATGAGCGGACTATGCTGATCCCGGTCATGATCCACGGAGAGACTCTGGTGGCCCTGTTGGACACGGGATCCACCCATAACTTCCTTCCGGAGTCTACTATGCAGCGACTCGCATTACATCCCACGGGCGGGGAGCAGCTCAGCGTCACCGTCGCTAATGGTGACCGCCTCCGCTGCCATGGGCTCGCTAGAGACGTTTCCATCACTATCGGTGACGAGCACTTCATCATCACTTGTGCCGGCATCGATTTGGGCTGCTTCGACTTCATCCTCGGCGTCGACTTTTTGCGGACTCTCGGACCCATCCTGTGGGACTTCGACGCCCTGACGATGACCTTCTGGCGCATGGGCCGCCACATCCGGTGGGAAGGCGTTGGCGGCACCCCAGCGTCGCCCCCACTCCAGCTCGCCGCGGCCACTGCGGAGGCCGAGCATCCACTGCTGGATCACCTCCTACAGCAGCACGGTGATCTTTTTGAGGAACCCCGGGGCCTTCCGCCGGCCCGGGTCTATGACCACCGTATTCATCTCCTGCCAGGGTCGGCTCCTGTGGCAGTACGGCCCTACCGGTACCCTTAGTTGCAGAAGGACGAGTTGGAGCGACAGTGCACGCTCATGCTTGCCGCGGGCATTATCCGGATATCGACCTCACCCTTCACGGCACCGGTCCTCCTTGTCCGCAAGTCGGACGGCACTTGGCGCTTTTGCATCGACTACCGCACCCTCAACGCTCTCACACTTAAGGATAAATTTCCTATCCCGGTGGTCGATGAGCTTCTGGATGAGCTACATGGGGCACGCTTCTTCACCAAGCTGGACCTCCGGTCGGGGTATCATCAGGTGCGCATGCATCCCGACGACATCGCCAAGACGGCGTTCCGGACTCATCACGGCCACTTCGAGTTTTTGGTGATGCCCTTTGGCCTCTCCAATGCCCCGGCGACATTCCAGGCCTTGATGAATGATGTCCTCCGACCCTACTTACGTCGGTTTGTGCTCGTTTTCTTTGATGACATTCTTATCTACAGCGCCTCTTGGGCGGAGCACCTCCAGCATGTCGCCATCGTCTTCAACGAGCTTTGGGCGCATCATCTTCATCTTAAGCGCTCGAAGTGCTCATTCGGGACGCCTTCGGTCGCCTACCTCGGCCACGTCATCTCGGCCGAGGGTGTGGCCATGGATGCCGACAAGGTGGCGGCCGTTGCCGCCTGGCCGATACCGCAGTCTCCGCGGGCCCTACGCGGATTTCATGGCCTTGCGGGATACTACCGGAAGTTCATCCGGGAATTTGGCCTCATCGCGGCCCCACTCACGCGCCTCCTCCGGCGCGACGCCTTCTCTTGGGATGAGGAGGCCACTTCCGCATTCGAGGCCCTCAAGGGGGCCCTTACGACGGGACCCGTACTACAGATGCCAAATTTCGACCTTCCCTTCACCGTCGACTGCGACGCCTCCGGTGCGGGGTTTGGTGCGGTCCTGCATCAGGGCGATGGACCCCTCGCTTTCTTCAGCCGCCCCTTTCCTGCACGCCATCTTAAGTTGGCGGCGTATGAGCGTGAGCTGATTGGGTTGGTGCAGGCAGTACACCACTGGCGGCCCTATCTTTGGGGTCGTTCTTTCCGGATCCGCACGGATCACTACAGCCTCAAGTTCATGCTGGATCAGAGGCTCTCGACGGTTCCGCAACACCAGTGGATCAGTAAGCTCTTTGGCTTTGATTTCACTGTCGAGTATCGGCCAGGGCACCTTAACACTGTCGCTGACGCCCTGTCCCGGCGTGACGCCGATGTGGACGACGGCGAAGCGGAGGGGGCGGCCTTCTGCATATCACCGAGCCCTCGTTCGCCCTCTACGCCGACATCCGCCACGCGACCGCGGCCGATGCCCTCCTCTTGCAGCAGCAGCTGGCGGCGGGTGAGCTGGACGAGCCGTGGCGCCTCGCCGAGGGCCTGCTTCTCCACGGGCGCCGCGTCTTCATCCCAGCACACGACGATCTTCATCAGCAGGTGCTGCGTCTCGCCCACTCGGCGGGCCATGAGGGCGTGCAGAAGACACTTCATCGCCTCCGTGCCGACTTCTACGTTCTGGGTGATCGTGCCTTGGTCCGTGATTGGGTACGGTCTTGTGTGACGTGCCAGCGCAACAAAACGGAGACATTGCGCCCAGCTGGCTTGCTTCAGCCCTTGGAGGTTCCATCTCAGGTTTGGGCGGACATCTCCATGGATTTCATCGAGGGTCTTCCCAAGGTGGGCGGCAAATCCGTCATTCTTACAGTGGTCGACCGCTTCTCCAAGTATGCCCACTTCATCGCCCTGGGCCACCCATATTCAGCGGCATCTGTGGCCCGGGCCTTCTTTGATGGCATTGTCCGTCTCCACGGGTTTCCTTCTTCGATCGTCAGTGATCGAGATCCTGTCTTCACGGGCCATGTGTGGCGCGACCTTTTCCGGCTGGCAGGCGTGAAGCTTCGCCTGAGCACTGCCTTCCACCCTCAGACGGACGGCCAGTCCGAGATCGTTAACAAGGTGATTGCCATGTATTTGCGTTGTGTTACAGGTGATCGCCCTCATGCATGAGTGGACTGGCTCTCATGGGCGGAGTACTGCTACAACACTTCTTTTCACTCCGCCCTTCACGGTACGCCATTTGAGGTGGTGTATGGTCGGCCGCCTCCGCCGATCCTGCCTGTGGATGCGGCCTCGGCACGGACCGAGGCGGCCGGGGCTCTTCTGAAGAGCCGTGATGAGATGCTTGCGGAGGTCCAGCAACGACTTCTCCAGGCCCAGCAGTTGGCCAAACGATACTATGATGGCCACCATCGCGAGGCGGAGTTCGCACTACTAGGAAAAGGGCTATAGATGGAATTGACACTAATGGCGCACCAGACAGGTGGTGCGCCATTAGTATATACTAATGGCGCACCACCTTCTGATGCACCATTAGTGTTGAAACTACTAATGGCGCACCCTGCCCACGGTGCGCCATTAGTACCAATTCTTTTTTTTAACTAGTGCGCCTGTCCAAACATACTAATGGCGCATCCGCTGGTGGTGCGCCATTACTAGTTGTAACTAGTAATGGCGCACCAGCCAGAAGGTGCGCCACTAATGTTATTTTTTTATTATTGTTTTTATTCCTTTTTTTGCAAAAGTACTAATGGCGCACTCGCACGCGGTGCGCCATTACTAGTTCAAACTAGTAATGGCGCACCGTGGCAGAGTGCGCCATTAGTGTGTTTTTTTTTGCAAAACTACTAATGGCGCACCACCAGGGGGTGCGCCATTAGTAACCTGGATTACTAATGGCGCATTTGTTGCTGGTGCGCCATTAGTAAGTGGGCAGCAACAAGATATTTTGGACAGCCTCTCCTCCCACACTCACTTTCTCCCCACTTCATTCTCTCCACCGCCTCCTCCTTGTCTCAGGTGCCTTCTCTTTTTCACCTCATTTCCACCATAGATTCATTCAAATTAAGTGGTTAAGTTACCTTGTTTTGCTAGGTAAGTAAGGGGGGAAGCTATATTTATGTTGTTCTCCCTACAACAATGTGCACATGCACTTTTTATGGCCTAGCTAGATCTATGTATGTTCGTGGTGTTGCATATGTTTGTGGTGTTGCATATGTGTTTGTGTTTGGAGGTGTACCGGTATTTGAAATGCGATAGTTGCCAATATTTTGCCGGAATGTTGATTTATTTCCGTTTCGGCGAGAATTTTGGCATTAAGCATTCTTTTTGGTCCTATTTTTAGGGAAAGTCATGCCAAATTTTTTCTTGGCTCTAAAATATCATTTTGCTCTACCCCGCAGGCGACCATGGTCCGCACGATGACCGAAGGCATCGTGAATAGGTTTTTGAGGTCCGCGAAGGCCGAGATGCTTCAAAAGAACGAGACGGAGATAAGATGTCCGTGTCGAAGATGCAAGCTGAATAGCCTTATTGCGGACCCGGATTCCGGGCAGGTGCGGGACCACCTGCTCTTGCGTGGTTTCATGGATGGCTATCGGTGGCAAGGTGATGAAGATGACTACGAAGTCGTCCATGGGGGCCGGGCAAGAAATGAGGAAGGGCAGCAAGACAACCACCGCGGCTCGGGGGGGCGAGAAGACGAAGAATCCCCAGGAGATGATCACGACAGTGATGCTGTACACAGTCATCATGTAGAAGATGCAGGGCATGATGATGATGCCGGCGGAGCAAACGACGCTGGACCATCGATGGCTGGGTGCAGGACCCTCATATTCAAGAGCTGCTTCTCAAGCAGACGGATAACGCAAGAGCTGCCGCCCGAGAGAAAGCCAAGATGGATCAACTTGAGTTAGATGCGGTTACTCCATTGTATGAAGGATGCAGGCCCGAGGATACCCGCCTGAAAGTAATGCTCATGGCTCTGGAGATGAAGGTAAAACACAAAATGACCGACGCATGCTTCGACGAGAACATGTCATTCTGGCACGAACGTCTTCCCAAGGGGAACAAGTGCCCGACCAGTTTGGAGGAGGCGAAGAAAATCGTGTGTCCTCTGGATTTACCGCACGTGAAATACCATGTGTGCATGAACAATTGCATCATTTATCGGGACGAGCACGCGGAGTCTACCATATGTCCGGTGTGCGGTGTCACTCGATACAAGAAGAGGAAGAAAGCTCCTCGAAAAGTGGTGTGGTACTTTCCGATCACTCCTCGTCTGCAGCGGTATTTCGCGGACCCTAAGGTAGCAAAGCTCCTGCGTTGGCACACGGATAGGGAGGAGAAGAAGCGAGAAGATGACGCAAATGATCCAGAGATAGATAAAAAAGACAAGATGCTGAGTCACCCTATGGATGCGAGCCAGTGGCAAGCGTTGAACTTCGAATACCCAGAATTTGGGAACGATCCAAGGAACATCGTGCTGGGCACGAGCACCGATGGAGTCAATCCGTTTGGCAGCCAGAGAAGCACACATAGCACCTGGCCTGTGTTTGTGTGGACGTACAACCTTCCCCCCTGGTTGTGCATGAAGAGGAAGTACATTCACATGAGTATGCTAATTGAAGGGCCGAAACAACTAGGGAACGACATCAATCTGTATCTGGGGCTGCTGAAAGAGGAGCTTGACACGCTGTGGAAAACGCCAGCCAATACGTGGGACGCCGCAGAGAAAGAATATTTCCCTATGAGAGTCGCACTGCTCACGACGGTGCACGACTATCTCGGTTACGGATATCTTGCGGGGCAGGTAGTCCACGGATTTTCTGGATGCGTAAGGTGCATGGATGACACAACGTATCGCCAGCTAGATAGAGATCCCGGGTCTTCGAAAACCGTGTTCATGGGACATCGAAGGTGGCTTCACGACGATGACCCGTGGAGGAAACGCAAGGATCTGTTCGATGGTGAAACCGAACCCCGAAAACGCCCGTGTACGAGGAGCGGCGAGGAAATAGACAAGCTGTTGAAAAATTGGAAAGACTGCCCACTGCCGGGAAAGAAGCAAAAGGCGCCAGAGCCGGGAAAGAAGCGAAAGGTGCCAGAGCCGCTGCTGAAGGTATGGAAAACGAGGTCTGTTTTCTGGGACTTGCCGTACTGGAAGATCCACCGTGTGCCTCACAGCCTTGATGTCATGCATATCACGAAGAACGTGTGCGAGAGTCTGCTTGGTACCCTGCTCAACATGCCAGAGAGGACCAAAGATGGGCCGAAAGCAAGGGCAGAATTGAAATCAATGGGCATCAGGCAGGAGCTTCACGCTATATATGATGATGATGATGATGATGATGATGATGATGATGATGATGATGATGAGGCGAAGCAGGACACAGAAAGTCGTCGCAAAGGCAAAAAGGCCAAGAAGACCGGAAATGACTACCCTCCCGTGTGCTTCACTCTAAGTCAGGAGGAGATCGAGCATTTTTTCACCTGCCTCCTAGGAGTAAAACTTCCTTACGGTTACACGGGGAAGATAAGCAGATACCTAGACCCAGCGAAGCAGAAGTTCAGCGGGATGAAGTCTCACGACTGTCACGTGCTGATGACGCAGATACTTCCAGTTGCAATCCGTGGGATCATGGACGCGCACGTCCGTGAAATGCTATTTGGCCTATGCAACTTCTTCGACGTCATCTCTCGGAAGTCGATTGGCGTGAGGCAACTCAGAAGGCTACAGGAAGAGATCATGGTGATACTATGCGAGCTTGAGATGTACTTCCCGCCCGCATTCTTCGACGTTATGGTGCATCTGCTGGTCCATATAGTGGAGGATATCATCCAACTCGGGCCGACGTTCCTGCACAGCATGATGCCGTTCGAAAGGATGAATGGTGTCATCAAAGGATACGTTCGCAACATGTCACGTCCAGAAGGAAGCATAGCCAGGGGCTTTCTGACCGAAGAGTGCATCTCCTACTGCACGAATTATCTAGGCATCGAGAACCCCGTTGGTCTGCCCGTCAACAGGCACCTTGGCAGGCTCGCTGGATGGGGTCACCGTGAGGGTCGCCGCGAAATGCATGTCGACTTCGAGGGTCGACTCGCCGACTTTGAAAGAGCAAACCTAGTCGCGCTACAACACATAGACGTGGTCGATCCTTGGGTGGTAGAGCACAAAACCTTTATTAAGAAGACGTACAATGACCGAGGCCAACAGAGGACGGACGGAGATATACTCAAAGAGCACAACTCATGTTTCACGCGTTGGTTCAAGCAGAAGCTTCTGTCGTACCCTTTACATGAGGATTCTTCCGCGGAAGAACAACTCATATTCGCCTTGTCACAGGGCGCCGAGCACAACCTGATGACCTATGAGGCGTACGATATCAACGGCTACACATTCTACACCGAGGCCAAGGACATGAAGAGCGATGGTTATCAGAACTCCAGGGTAACGATGGAATCCTACACCGGTAACGACAAGGACAGATACTACGGAAGGATCGAGGAGATCTGGGAGCTGAGCTACGCTGGAGAGAAGGTCCCGATGTTCCGTGTCAGATGGGCCAAGAACGTCATAAAAGAAGACCGGTATTTCACCACCATGGTTATACCCGAAGCCAAATCCAAGACCGCGGGCGCAAACGTCACCGCGAAAAATGAGCCATGGGTACTGGCTTCCCAAGTGGACCAATGCTTCTTCATTACCGACCCGCCAAAGCCCAGTCGTGTTGTCGTGAGGAGAGGCAAAAGGAAGATCATTGGAATGGATGGAGTAGCCAGTGAGCAAGACTTCGACAAGTACGGCGACCCGAGGATCGAACATGACGATGATGATGAAGTAGCAGCATACACCACAAGAAGAAGCAGGACCACCCTACCTAAAGGACGTCCGTTCCATAGAGGAACTCCATTTGCGAAAAAGAAGGGCAAGAAGATTGTGAACAGATAGCTAGCTAAGATCGATTGTATTTAAATCGTAGACTTCATTTCTCGATTGTATTTCATGGGCACTTTTTGAACTATCATGAATATTTTTTAATTTCATGGACACTCGATCTCGATCCCCCTCCATCTCGATCGCTATCCCACCTCGCCAGATCCGGTCCATCGGCCGCCCGCACCCTCTCGATTCCCCTACTCAACCGCCGCCGCCGACCCCCCGCACCCTCCCCTACTCAACAGCCGCCGCCGACCCCCCGCACCCCTCCCCTACTCAACCGCCGCCGCCGACCCCCCGCACCCCTCCCCTACTCAACCGCCGCCGCCGACCCCCTGCACCCCCCGCACCCTCCCCCGCTCCACCGGCATTACTGTTTGATGATATTTTTAAAAAAATTATTACTGTCTTATAAAAAAAATATTACTGTTATGATTTAAACAAGTTTGAACATATTTAAACACAAATAAGTATCAAACAGCGTTTTAAATGCTAAAAAAAAATTTGTGGAGCCTGGGAGTCGAACCCAGGACCTCCTGGTGTGAGAACTGGCTGCTGAGCAGTCAAGCTAGTAGAGGGGACTTGATGTGGATCAGTTCTGGTGGTACATAACCTGTTTGCTCGAGTTGAAATAAAAAAAATACTAATGGCGCACCACGGTCAGGTGCGCCATTAGTATGGATGTACTTATGGCGCACCGAGGGGTGGTGCGCCATTAGTATTGTGCCCATGCGCCCCCGCCGCCTCCCTCTCCCCTTCCTCCCCCTCGAGCCCACGCCGTCCGCCCAAACCTAACCCGACGCCGTCCGCCCGCGCCCGCTCCAACGCCGCCGCCCTGCCTCTCCGCCCTCTCCTCGCCCTTGCCCTCTCCCTCCCTTGCCCTCTCCTCGCCTTCCCTCTCCCTCGCCCTCTCCCCGCCTTCCCTCGCCCTCGCCCTCTCCCTCCCTCGCCCTCTCCTCTTCCCCAGAGCCCAGAAAGCCTCGTCGCCGTCGCACCGTCCCGACACCGTCCGTCGCCCCGCCTCCCTTGATGCCACCGTCGCCCCGCCGCCCCAGCGCCGCCCCGACACCACCGTCGCCCCGCCGCCCTCGACGCCGCCCCGAGGCCACCGTCGCCCCGCCGCCCCAGCGCCGCCCCGACACCACCGTCGCCCCGACACCAGCGCCGCCCCGACACCAGCGCCGCCCCGACACCAGCGCCGCCCCGTCCAGCAACGTCCTACCTGTTTGGCCAAGTGTAGGTAAATTTCAGTCCTTTTTTACATCCCAAATTGTCATATGACCATCACCATATCCTACTAGCAGAAGATCCCCTTGTGGGTTAAAGCACATGGCAGTCACTGGTGATTGGGTTTTCTCACCTTGGTTCCAAAAGAACTGCATCTGAAATAATAAAAGCAATCTTTACAGACCGAAAAATCAAAGTGACATACAATTCCCAGGACATCAGAACCACTAATCTACAACAACTGTCCTCATTTCAAATCATAACCAGTATTAGGGTTTTATTATGTTCCACATTTGAGTTCATCCAACAAGATTTTTGAATAGCAAATGGCTACAGGCTTATAAGATTAGTAGCTATATGTGCAGCCACTTAATTATTATATGACTGGCAAACATTTGAAATGTGCAGTACACCCCAATCCAGGAGATTACTTTTCAAGTTCATGTATTATCTTGGAAAAATATTAATTTTCAGCGAGCAAGCAAGAGAAGAGAACACAAGGGTTAATTGTTCAGAGATTAATTGGTGAACAGTGGAACAAGAAGTTAAAAGTGCCTTGATGATTTGGGTGGGCAAAACATTAAAAAAACAGTTTCTTCTGGTTCCTTGTTTGTAAAAGAACATAGAGATGTATCATAATCATCTGAAACATCTGGATGCATCTAACTATTTCTACCATTTATGTATGGCATGGCAATCAATGTCACACAATCAATCAGCTTTTTAAATAGAAATTATGGCAAATCAATCAAAGTTGGCATGATTACATTCTGGCACAAAGGAATAATTGCTTTAAATGTATGAATATTTGAGTAAGGAGCCCTTGTCTTCTTTTGTTGCCATCAACTGCTAAAGACTATAAGTGGGCCCCACTATGAAGGATGTGGTACTGTTTGGCCTATTTTCCACAGCCTTGCCTTAGTGAACTTTGGACATAAGTGTGAGAACAGGGAATAGGCGACACAAAAAATTTAGTGTGTACATAAACCCCACATGGTCAACTTCTGGCAACACCATAAAGCACGCAAATCTGACAGGGTGATGCACAAGTCCTGCTGACAGTACCAATGTACAGCAACAGATAAGTAGTTTTTATATATTATTATGTGCTGCATGTAGTGTTTTCTTCTTTATTCCCTATTAAACAACCAGATGGATTACCGAAAATAACAAGCTCTAGTGTGTAGATTTATTCCAATGTGTTACTGTCACTGATGCATAGCATAGCAGCAACTGGAATTTCAGTCATGTTAATAGGGCTCAGATGACAAATGAGCCACTTGAGCAGATTCCTTGTGGGGACCTTATTCTACCTCTTGTTTCTGCTCCAAATCTAAGATTCTGTATGCTTTTGAAATTCTACCTAAATGCCATGTTTGTATTCAAGTCTCGCATACTAGGGCAGTAATGGGAACACCATATGTTTGCACATCAAGTTCAATATCATTATTTGCAACACACTGAATCTGGATTGACTTAATTATACAAGATGTAAGTGCAACCCCGATCACAAGACTTATTTCTGGATAAGATGCATCTTTAACAACTTTGATACTATTTGGATCAAAGTTAAATGAGCACATAGATGACAAAAAAAGTTCAGATTGTAAAATGTTCATTTTGCTGCTAGTGCCCATTTAGCAGGTTCTTACTTTGTTTGTACCAAGATGATTAAGCCATTTGCTCCTTTGTTCCTGTAGCGAAGTCGAGCTGGACGACCGAGGCTGCCATCCTGCCTTGGCCTGCACTGCACACATAGAGTTCCTGGAGTACTACCACCACCCGGACCTCGTCGCCTCCTCCCCTGCATGGTGAGCACAAAGCAAACTGTTATTTCGCCACAATAGATTACTAGGCTGTTTCCTGATGTAGGGTTCAGTGTTTCCTCGTCACCATGCATGTTATTATATATGAAAAGAAGGCACTTTGTCTATGCAGAGTATGTGTACAAAGTTGTGAATTAACAAAAGAATTCTGTACTTATTTTGCTGCACTCCACTGTGCTTATAGTTGGACAAAGCACCTGGATAATTGGGCTTGGTCATCATCAGCAGCATCACGCATGCAATTTGTTTTAGTGTTTGTTTCATAACATATGTGGACCCATATATCAATGACTGATATTCTCTAATGCATAAACTTTGATCAATTTTGAGTAATTGCTTAGAGGGATGATCCTGTGTGAGCTGGTGGAGTGATTTGTTTCTACATAAAGCTCTTTAGTCAGGCTGGTTTTCGTGAAATACACATGAAGCTTCACCAGCTCCTGTGGGTGTGGGATCCATGTGACATGTGACATTGCATCCATGTCCACCTGGGATAATGATTTTGCAGGTACCCTGGGAGGCCCTTGAGTTTGCCGGAATGTCGATTAACTTCCGTTCCGGCAAATTCGGGTACTCCATATGTCCTATTTTCAGCAAAGGTCATGCTGAAATTTTCCGTGAATTTTAGCATGACTTTGCTAAAAATAGGACATATGGGGTACTTGTGACTAATGCATGGGCCGGGGTATCGTAGTAGTTAATTAAGTAGGATCAAGTGCCCCGGCGTACTTGTGACTAATGCATGGCTTTTAGGGTGCCTCGGTGTCGATAAAAACCGAAATGATGAAAGCTTGGGCTTTTAGGGTGCCTCGGCGTCGAAAAACCCTCAATGATAAAAGCTTAGATTTTAGGATGCCTCGGTGTCGACAAACCCTAAATGATGAGACCATGATCTTGTTCCTTGACAATAACCAACTTTTTGACCAAACTTTGTTTCTATTTAGAGAGAAACATGGCCCACAATGATGAGGCCGGGGGTTCGGGTGGCAAGGCATTCTGGGAGCTGTCCCAGGAGATGGAGGAACAACCTCACTTGTATGAGGCCGCCGCCTTCCCCACCGATCCTAAGACCACTGATGGTGCCGCCGAGGATGACCACATTGATGCCACCACTGATGGTGCCGCCGAGGATGCCACCACTGATGATGGCGGCGCCCGCACAGATGGCAGCCAACCGAAGAGGCAACGGAAGGACCGGCGCCCGATCGTGCTCCTCACCCTCAAGGAGGAAGTTACTGAAGTGGACTCCAACGGGAATCCAACGGCGCCCGAACGAATAGTCAAGGGGTACTCGCTTCAGCTCGGGTGCATTGTCCGGAGCACCGTCTCGATCAACACCGAGAACCTGAGGCATCCTGACCGAGGGAATTTGCGCCACCTCCTCTTCATGAAGCTGCACGAACGATACAAGTTCCCCGCTGAATTTGCAAACACAAGCCTCAAAGGGAATAAAGTGAACAATGCTGCCCTCACAAAGATGAGCAAGGCCCTGTCTACTTGGAAAAGCAATGTGAAGAGAATGATCGAGAAAGGTGAGAGTTATCAGAAGATCAAGGAGAAAAATCCTTCGATCACCGAAGATGAGTACAACGACTTCAAGATCAATTGCTCGAGCACCGCAAGCTCCCAATCAAGTGAGTGGGGGAAACAAATGCGGGAGCTGAACATAGGGGAACACACACTTGGTCCCGACGGTTACAAAGTGGCGGAGCCTATATGGGACAAGGAGGAGGCGGACCGTGCCGAGCAAGGCCTACCGCCCCTCTTCGAGAAATACAGCGGTAACAAGCAGACCAGGAACTTTGTTAGGGCCCGGTACAAGAAGGACCCGAAAACAAAGGAGCTTACCACGGATCCGAAGACCAGGCAGCTTGAGCTTGTTCTGGTAAGGAATACACCCCCGCGTAATTAGCTCCATATGGTTGCATTCTAATTAATGAAGCCAAATTTCTAAATGGTTCACATTCCTTCCGCAGGCGACTGAAAGCAGTAGCGCGGGGTCGACTAAGAGCAACCCTTGGGACACCACTCTAAATAGGGCGTTGAATGTAATGAAGAACAAGGATAAGCTCAGTAAGCCGACGTCAGCTGGTCGTGTGGCCGGCAAAGGCTTGTCGACAAAATGGGGGTCATACTATACCGCTGGTGTGCGGAAGGAGAAAAAGACCAGCTCGGAAAGTCAGGCGCGAGAGGTTCAAGAACTCAAGGCACAGGTGGCGCGGATTCCGGAGATTGTCCAAGAGCAAGTGGAACAACGACTCGGAGCGACGATCACCGCCCTTGTGCCTACCTTGATCTCGGGGTTGAGTGCGTGGATTGCGGGCGGCCAACAGGGGCCGCCCCCGACTCCTAGCTTCACGGCCAGCAACTCGCATAATGCGATGGCGGGGCCATTGGTGCCTCCGGCGGAGGCGGGATTGGTGTCTCCGACGCCGGCACGGGAGCTTAATGCACCCGGGTGTACGCCGGCCGGCACCTCTTCAGCAAGCGGCCCCTCCGTCAACTGCATGCCCGCCGTTGGCGGTGCGTCGACATTAGCCGAGCTTGACACCATCATCACAGTAACTAATTAAGCCTCTCTCGGCCGAGGACTTCATCTCCTTGCCTTTGACTGGGCATCCCTGACGCTCTACATGTTTTCGCAGGGCGCCGCCGATGTTCCGTGCACTCTCCTCCACTTCGTGAACAACGAGTTGGTCGATGTCGCCAAGGGCAAAATCGTTCAACCGGGCAACCCCTTGTTCCACGGTACCCAGATGCCACCCAACTTGTTTAGGGTTCAACTGGTTCGGGTGCTGCCAGGCTGCGACGACTTGTTACCTCCGATTCGACCCGTCGGGGCCGATGATGAAGACGTGATGACCCTCAGCGCCTGCCTGAGCTGGCCCCTGCTTTGGCCGAAGATCCAGATTCGTTTGGGGGCGGGGGACACCACCCCAAAGACAACACCGCCAGTCGTGCCGGCGCCAAGTCGGCCCCATGGCAAGACCGCCGTAACGGTGCCGGACATCCCTATGCCACTGGATCCAAACATGCATATGGCACAGGATCAGAACAACGACGACGACGACG
Source organism: Triticum timopheevii (assembly GCA_963921465.1). Taxonomy (NCBI): domain Eukaryota; kingdom Viridiplantae; phylum Streptophyta; class Magnoliopsida; order Poales; family Poaceae; genus Triticum; species Triticum timopheevii. Next base: position 407,725,951 of record OY997272.1, on the reverse strand, counting down.
ATGATACATTTGGCAACGTCGATCAGTACTTTGCCGATCATGGGTACGATGGCGACTTCATGGGGCCTCCTTCTCAAGAACCAAACCCAACAAAAGACGTGTGCGATCTAGCTGGTACCGCGGAGAAGCCAAGTTGCAACAGGCGCCGTTTGGCGTTCAGCTCTCAGGAGACGCCTCCAGCTGCCGACTTCACCGAGCCTCAGATAGGCGAGGTGCGAAATATTATCAGCCTCAACACACTCAAGAAGGCGGTCTGTGAGCAGAACTCGGTCCCATTACAGGAGAAGAAGAAGGCACGCAAAAGAAAGACTAAGAAGGGTGCGAGCCAGCCGGCACGGAGTACGATCCGTGCTCAGGACGGGCCACCTTCACCGCAGGATATCTCGAGGAGGGTGCATGTGGCGGGTAGGGCGATGCTACCGACAAATATGCTCAATGCTGCAACCGGTGCTATGCGGAGTCTACATGACAGTGTTCTTGCTTTGGAGAAGCGGCGTCTCAGAGAGAAGGATGTGGCATACCCGGTTTTCGCGGCCAAGGTGCCAGAGGGCAAGGCTTTGTGGATAACTCCATCGGGCGTACGATCGTCCTGCGTTTTGATGACATCCACGCTATGTTGAACCTTCATCCGCTGCACTACACCTCCGTTCGGCTATTTTCGCTGAGTATGGAGATGCGGATCATTCGCGACAAGACCTCGGGCATCGTGATAGTCGACCCCTTCTACATGCGTGCCAAGATCTTGGGCAGCGCTGGGGACCGGCAAGTCGCGAGTTCTTACCTCGAAGGCGTCATTCTGGCAAACCAAGAGAAGGATAACTTCCTCGTGCCTTACTTTCCCGAGTAAGTCCTCCCCTCAACCGGCCCGTAACATATGAATTCTTACATTTCGATCATTTTTCTTTTAACATTCCGTGTTTTCTGCAGTGACACACGTTGCACGCTCATCCTCCTAAGCCCCAAATATTCCATGGCCACGTATTTCGACCCAGACCGTCAGTCGAACGTAGACTACACAAATGTCAAGAAGGTTCTTGATGATGTTCTCCCCGGCTACGCCAAATCTGGAGGCACCTTCACCAGGCATATTCGTAAGTACGGCAAGCACGTGTTCTCCCACAATACGACGTTCTGCTGCGTCAAGCAGCCGCCTGGCGGTCAGAAGGGTGCCTACTACGCCATCCATCACATGCGGGCGATCGTACGGGACCATCATCAACTTCTGCTACCGAGTAAACTCAAAGATTGGGCAAAGAGCGTGTCGGCAATCCAGGACGCGGACCTCCGACAAGAATTCTTTCGCATCCAGTCGGAGTTTGCGGAAATCATCCATCAAGATGTCCTTCGTACCTCGGGGCAGTTCTACCTCAACAATCAACCGTCCAACAGTGACATCGACACAATGTTACAAATGCAGGCTGACAACGACCGTTATTTCATGACTCCCACGATAGACGGCGGCTTCATCCACGCTCCAGTCCCTTGAGTCGAGTCGAAAGCAGTGATGCTGTGTCTAGTTCTGAAACATCGATTGGCTCATGTTGTAATTAAACTTTAATGAACTTGTAGTATGTCTCTTTGGTTTCGAGAGTCGTTCAACTTAGATGTAATCGATGCTATTAATGTCTTGCTTTTCTCTTCCGATCGTTCTATTGCATACTTATATATTGCTTATGTATTGTCTGTGAATTGGTACTAACGTTTCGTTTGGCTAGTGCATAGCGATGCCGACGTATGTCGTGTACAAGGGTAAGGTTCCCGGAGTCTACGATGACTGGGAGGAGTGTTGGAGACAGGTTCACCGATTCAGCGGTAACAGTTACAAAGGGTACACCACTAGGGCCGAGGCCGAATCTAGATACGCCCGCTATCTAGCGGGAGAGGGGAGGGAGCGTTGGAGGAACCGGATGAAGACGAGTTTCATCGTGATGATGCTCATCGTGATGACCGCAGCTCTCTTCTATGTGATGGTAGTTTAGATGATCGATATCGACTTGTAATGTGAAGACAAACTCGCTACTCGCGGTCTCGAGACTTGTAATATAATGTTCTATCTTTGTTCGGTCTTTTCAATTCGGAGACTAATATGATGAATTGTATTCGGAGACTAATATGATGAATTGTATTCAAAGACTAATCTTCTATTGTATTCGATGAATCTGTTGTTGATGTGTGCTGTCTATATTTTGTCAAATTATACATTTTGTAACCTGTGCAAAAAACAGAAAATAAAAAATAAAAAAAAACCTAATATTCATACTAATGGCGCATCACATGACAGTGCGCCATTAGTATGACAATGCATACTAATGGCGCATCACTGGGTAGTGCGCCATTAGTATGCCGCGGTTACTAATGGCACATCCGGTGGTGGTGCGCCATTAGTATGCCAAAGCACCTGGGTATACATGGCCCCTGGGAGGCATACTAATGGCGCACCCTGGCCTATACTAATGGCGCACCCGCGGTGCGCCATTAGTATACCAGATACTAATGGCGCACCAGGTGGTGCGCCATTAGTAAAAATTACTAATGGCGTGCTATTAATGGCGCACCACAGATGCGCCATTAATGACCATATTAGGTGCGCCATTAGTAGGGGTTTTTCTAGTAGTGTCGCGGTGGGAGATTGGGTATGGCTGCGTCTACTTCACCGCTCTACGCAGTCATTGGACCCCAGCGCCCGGAAGAAGCTCGGTCCTCGGTATGCCGGTCCCTTTGCTATCCTGGAGCGCATTGGGAAAGTGGCATATCGTCTTCAGCTTCCGGCCGGCGCACGCATTCATGATGTCTTCCACGTCGGGCTGCTCAAGCCATTCCGCGGTGATCCACCCGCGGCACCGCCGGCCCTACCGCCGGCCTCGGACGGACGTCTACTTCCTGCACCGGAGAAGGCGCTCAAGGCCCAGCTGCGCCGCGGCGCCTGGTACATGTTGATTCGATGGGTTGGACTACCGGAGGAGTACGCTACTTGGGAGCAGCGCGACAAGTTCCTCTAGCACTACCTCGACTTTCATCTCGAGGACAAGCTGTTTGCGCAGGCGGGGAGAGATGTTATGACCGGCCAGGTCTATGGCCGCCGTGGGCCCACTGGGCAGGCTTAAGGCCCAAGTTATCTTAGGTTTATTTTCAGATTTGTGGTTATATATACTAGTTGTAAAACTATTTTTAGAATCAAGCAATAAGACTATTCTATTGCCCGGCTCCCAAAGGAGCCGGAACTCTAAACCCTAGCCGCCGCCCTGCTTGCGCCGTCGCCGCCATCACGCCAGGACGGCGCCTCGCCGCCGGCCGCCGTGCTCTAGCCCTCACCCAACTCCCTCCTTCCCCTACAACCTACGCCCTCGAAGGGGCAAAACCCTAGCTCCTAACAATCATAATCAAATTCAACAATATAACTATCACATAAAATATTCTCTTCAAGATCCATAGGCATGCAAAGTTGACACTCTTCCAATATAGTGGGATTCATCAAACAAAGTCATGACCTCTCCAAACCCACTTTTATCAAAAATTTCACAAGATTGAACACTCTCCAAATATGTGGGATTATTTTACCTAGAGTTGACACTCTTCCGAACCCACTTTCAATATTACTGCAAACATATTCATCATGAGGCTTAAGTAAACTATCAAGATCATAAGAATCATTATCACCCCAATCATAATCATTGCAATAAGTAGTGGACATAGCAATATTAGCATCCCCAAGCTTGGGGTTTTGCATATTATTAGCACAATTGACGTTAATAGAATTTATAATAAGATCATTGCAATCATGCTTTTCATCCAAAGAGCTATCATGAATCACTTTATAAATTCCTTCTTTTAACAATTCATCACAATTTTCAGATTCATGAATCTCAAGCAAAACTTCATAAAGATAATCTACCGCACTCAACTTACTAGCAATTGGTTCATCATAATTTGGTCTTTTAAAAAGATTAGCAAGTGGATGAGGATCCATATCAATAGATTTTTAGCAAGCGAAGATGCAAGCAATAGAAGGCATATGGCAACACAAGCAAAGATGAGATCTGACAAGAAAAGGGCGAACGAAAAAGAGGGTGAATAAAATGGCAAATTTTTGTGAAGTGGGGGAGATGAAAATGGGAGTCAAATGGAAAATAATGTAAATTGCAAGGAGATGATATTTGTGATTAGGAACCTGGTAGATGTTGGTGATGTCTCCCGGCAATGGCGCCAGAAATTCCTTTTGATTGCGGCTTGAACTACGTCGGTATTTCCTCATAGAGGAAGGGATGATGCAGCACAGTAGCGGTAGGTATTTCCCTCAATGATGAGATCAAGGTTATTGAACCAGTAGGAGAACCATGCAACACCACGTAAATAGCTCCTACACGCAAAGAAAAAATACTTGCAACCCGACGTAACAGAGGGGTTGTCAATCCCTCACCGGTAAAAAGATAAGTAAAATTGTACTAGTAGATTGGATAAATAGATCTCGCGGGAACGCGAGATAAAACAAATAAATAAAAATTGCGGCAAGGTATTTTTGTATTTTTGGATTAATAGATATGAAAATAAAAGCAAATAAAAATATATCGCGAACGCAAATATAATAAAGAAGGGACCCAGGGGCCGTAGATTCCACTAGTGGCTTCTCTCGAGAAAAATAGTATACGGTGGGTAAACAAATTACTGTTGAGCAATTGATAGAACTTAAAATAATCGTGACGATATCCAGGCAATGATCATTATATAGGCATCACGTCCAAGATTAGTAGACCGACTCCTGTCTGCATCTACTACTATTACTCCACACATGGACCGCTATCCAGCATGCATCTAGTGTATTAAGTTCATGGAGAAACGGAGTAATGCAATAAGAACGATGACATGATGTAGACAAGATCTATTTATGTAAAAATAGACCACGTATTGTTATCCTTAATAGCAACGATACATACATGTCGGTTCCCCTTCTGTTACTGGGATCAAGCACCGTAAGATCGAACCCATCACAAAGCACCTCTTCCCATGGCAAGAAAAGTCGATCTAGTTGGCCTAACTAAACAAAATATTCAAAAAAAAAAATACAAGGCTATAAGTAATCATGCATATAAGAGATCAAAAGACTCAAATAACTTTTGTGGATAAAAACATAGATCTGATCATAAAGTCAAAGTTCATTGGATCCCAACAAACACACTGCAAAAAGAGTTACATCAAATAAATCTCCAAGAGACCATTGTATTGAGAACCAAAAGAGAGAGAGGAAGCCATCTAGCTACTAACTACGTAACCGTAGGTCTAAAATGAACTACTCACGCATCATCAGAGAGGCACCAATGAGGATGATGAACCCCTCCGTGATGGTGTCTAGATTGGATCTGGTGGTTCTGGAACTTGCGGCGGCTGGAATTGATTTTCATCGACTCCCCTAGGGTTTCTAGAATATTGGGGTATTTATAGAGCAAATTAAGAGGCGGTGCGGGAGGCTACCAAGGTGGGCACAACCCACCTGGGCGCGCCTGGGGCGCCTGGGCCCCCAGGCGCGCCCTGGTGGGTTGTGCTCCCCTCAGAGCACCCCTCTGGTACTTCTTTCGCCCAATAGGTGTCTCCTGGTCCAGAAAAAATCTCCAAAAAGTTTTGCTGCGTTTGGACTCCGTCTGGTATTGATTTTCTACGAAGTAAAAAACAAGCAAAAAACAACAACTGGCACTTGGCACTATGTCAATAGGTTAGTCCCAAAAAATGATATGAAGTTGCTATAAAATGATTGTAAAACATTCAAGAATGATAATATAACAGCATGGAATAATCAAAAATTATAGATACGTTGGAGACGTATCAATGATCAGATTATCTATGAATATTATTGAGTCTTCTCTAAAATATTTTATGCATGATTAAGATAGCTTCATATTTATCTTTGATCTATTGATTTGGTTTGGCCAACTAGATTGATTTTACTTGTTGTGGGAGAGGTGCTTTGTAATGTGTTCAATCTTGCGGTGCTTATTTCCAGTGACAGAAAGGGACATGACACGTATTTGTATTGTTGTCATTAAGGATAAAAAGATGGGGTTTGTTCATATTGTTTGGATCTATCCCTGTACATCATGTCATCTTGCTTAAGGTGTTACTCCGTTCTTGTTAACTTAATACACTAGATGCATGTTGGATAGCGGTCGATGTGTGGAGTAATAGTAGTAGATGAAGGCATGAGTCGATCTACTTGTCACGGAAGTGATGCCTATATTCATGATCGTTGCCTTAGATATCATCATAACTATGCGCTTTTCTATAAATTGCTCAAACATTAGTTTGTTTACCAACCGTATGCTTTCTTTCAAGAGAGAAGCCTGTGGTGAAAACTATGACCCCCCGGGTTTATCTTTTATCATATTATTTTCAGACCTATAAAATCAAAAACACAAAAAATACCTTGTTGCAATTTATTTACTTTTATCTTATTTTGCACTTTTACTTATATTTTATATCGACCACTATCGGATCTCATCCTTGCAAGTAACCATGAAGGGATTGATAACCCCTTTATCGTGTTGTGTGCAAGTATTTGTTTGTTTGTGTAGGTGCAACCATTGGTGACTTGTGCGTTCTCCTACAGGATTAACTGAGGGAAATACTTATCCTTACTTTGCTGCATCACCCTTTCCTCTTCAAGGGAAAAACCAACGCAAGCTCAAGAAGCAGGAGTCATAATCTCTTAATTACTTTTTTTCGATGCTTGCAACTAGTTATCCCATCCTCATCGATCCTACACTATGAAGATCGAACCTCCCCTCGGACATCTTCTTCCCCGAAGATGGTGTCGCATCAAGGGAGGAGAGGTTGTGGCATCTAGGGTTTGGATCACTCCTGCGCCGCCCAAGAGGGGCGACGTGAGAGCCAGGGGGAGATCAACCAATTACCTCAAATTTTCTCCAACAAAATTTTTCTACCAACAATGGGTCCTCATTGTTGTCAGCATCCTTATTACTTAAAACAATGCCTTATGATCAGGAAAACATGATCATCATGCAACACATGAGCTAGTCATAGAGACGAGACTAGAGAACTACTTAGTGTTTATGTTTCCACATGTGCAACTGGGTTTTCCTCAGAATCTTATATTCAAGAACCATTACAGTTATATAACAGGAAGTAAACATTAATTATGAACATGTAAATAAATAATAATACTTATTATTTTCTCTCGGGCATATTTCATTAACATAGTAAGTGTTTGAGTTTGTTATGACTAATGTGAGATTGATGCCACATTGTTTTTTTACCTTTATTCTGCTAGCTTCTTCGGTATCAAGCATTTCTCACTCTCACATCGAGACTAGGTTCATACTTCGCTCATTACTGAGTCCAAATTATGTGATTTTTTACCGTTTATTTCGTGTCTACATGATAGGCTTTGTCGGGCTTTATTGCGTTCGCGCACTTCTTTGGTCCATTTTCCCCAGGATGTTTTCGGATGTGTTTGGAGTTATAAGGAAAGAACATCAAGAAAGGTTATGAAATCACATCGATCAACGTGATTGATAGTAACCTTAAAAGATTAAAAGGATTTGGGAGAAGCTGGGGGCTGCACATGGCGAATAGAGCGCTTGCTTGTACCACTGATCATAGCGCTCTTCGTTGCCACCTCCTGATCAACTACTTCTCCCCCGTGCAATTTGATCGGAGATCAGACGCCTACAGCCACCACAAGCTCATCTAGGAGGAAGAACCTGACATGTGTCACAATGTCCATTTGTGAGTAGTACTCTTTGGACTAGGGGTTCATAACATTAGCTAGATGGAAATCTCTCCTATATTCATAAATGCAATGATCACGTGAGCTATCTTACATGATTATGATCCATATGATGTAACTTCTATGGTGCGTTTGTTGCGATGTCATGAATTATCACTTTACATGTTTTATTCATGGATTTATAAGAGTTCTTTGCTCCATGATTTATAAACATATATGCTCTTCGATCTACCAGTCTTGCATTGGACATGTTTAGACGAATGATCTCTAAGAGGGAGTTGTGTATGTTAGATGGGTTCAATCTTGCAAGTGATCCACTATAGTGATAGAAAGTGGAAAGACTTGTATTATATTGCTACCACTAAGGACAAAAAGATAGTTAAGCCGTTGTCCTGATGATGAATGCGAGGTAAAGAATATATTGTCTACAACATGTTATCATACTTAATGCAATGCTCTGTTTTACTTAATACCTTTAAGATGCATGCTGGATAGCGGTCTTTGGGTGGAGTATTAGCTATAGATGCAATTGGATTACGGTCTGTAGATGTACGAACGTGATGGATATATGCAATTATACCATGTATTATGATCATAGTTATAAAAATTGTAATGTAATCAACACACAATTGTAACTTGTTCATCATGCCACGTTATGTTTTATGAAGAAATGTCACTAGTGAAATTATGGATCCCATCCCATTCATCCTTATTGTTGTCCACCTCGATGTCGCTACTTATTTCTCGTTACAATCTGAACCTTTACTTTTTTCGTTGCAATTATCACTTCCAACCATGAGTTACATTAATGCTTATAACTAGTAAGGCTACTGATACTCACAATCTCACCGGTTTCATTGGGACCAAAACAAGTATTGTAGTCCTGTGTTGATCATATTGACTGTTGTTCAAGCGCTCATACTAGCTCGATAAACCTTAAGTTCACCCATTTGAGGAAAACTCTTACTTACCTACAAACCTTTGCAATTGGGGGTCCAACAGCTTCCTATATTAGAGGAAGCAACCACCTTATTTGATTAAAATTGTAGCCTACTTTCATGTACTAGAGGGGGCTTATCTGTGAGTATATAATACAATTGGATGGGAATACCCTATGGACGTGCATGTATCAAGTCTATTTATGAGTATTTAGGGACCTCTCGGACTTGCACCTAGTCGTGCCTGAGTAGGTGCTTCAAAGGGAGAAGAATGTGCACGCTAAGTTCCGGACTTGAAGTTACAAGAGATACCGTTTCTGTAATCGTGGGAGCACATAATCACATCTCATCTCCTCGAAGATCACTACCTAACTACCAACACTAGTCAACGCATATGTAGGGTTGACTGCCCTCAATCAAAGATGTCAAATAGCATGTTGTTCCATGAGGCATACACATGTAAATTAGCTCGCTGTAGATTAGATCTACAACATTGCAATCCTCCTTTTGTTCAATATACAGTAGAAGCAGTAACTAGGGCTTCTACCCATCCGCGAGCTAGAACTTCGGTGAACCATTATGTCGCCATCGCCAATGGGATCCCTTTGGAGACCACTCTTCTCTATACTATCTTCCATGAACCCTGGTAGATCATGAAATCGATAGTGCATTGATCATCCATTGTATTCAAGCATTTCTAAAAAAACCTTAATTTAGAGGGGTTTTAATCATGCAACGATGACATCAAATGATGTGCATTATATCACACCATGGCCACTAACTCCTAATAACAATATTTTACAACTTAGGTCACTTCAACCATTGCCCAATGTGATGCCTTTTATAGGCTCCTGGCTCAAAGCATAGTTGTATATTCTAGAAAAAAAATCTATAATACTTCCTGCATAAAAAAGGTTATTTTCGTCTTATTTGGCCTATGCACTTGGGCAATAGAGGCGACGACTTTGGTCTATGAGAAATGATGTGGGCTTTGGTGAGTTAAGCTTCATCACGAGTTGGCTTGTTTTCACTTTGGGCTGACATTGACGGAATACACTATTGGCCCTTAAGATGCTTGTTTCTTCGTTATTGGTAGAAAGCACACGCCTCTTCCTTTGATGGATCGTAAGTGGGTCAATCCATCTATTGCGTTTACTTGAGTGGAACTCCCTCCCGTTTTTGGGATGTTTCCAACCCGCTTTTTTTTTTCTACCAATTTTCTTGGGTTTTTTTCTTTTTTTATTTTAAATTTCATGAACTTTTTGAAAATTAATGAACAATTTTCAAATCTGAAATTTTGTAGAAAATTTGTGACCGTTTATTAAAATTCATGATTTGTTAATTCACAACCTTTTTTCAAATACATGATTTTCTTTAAATTTTTGAACTAGTTCCAATTCACAAACTTTTGAAAAATCAATTAACATTTTCATATTCTTGGATATTTTTTTATCATGTGGACATTTTTAATTTGAAAAATTAGTAGCCAGTTTTTTCTTGAACGGCAAAGCAGCACCATAGAAAAACCGAGCGAAAAAAATGAGCGTAGCGGCAGTCCGACAAGCAACCACTTTGCCATTTTATTGGGCTGGCCCATGTGTGCTCGGGCGCTAACAGAAGCTATAAGCTTTGGACTTTCTTCCCCTAAAAAAACTTTGGACTCTCGTCATTAACCTTTTTCTCTTTAACATAAAATACAGATGTAGGCAGTCATGCGAGCGCACATACACTCATCATATGAACGCACACACCTCGTAATTGGCCTCATGATTTTTGTTCTGTTTCTTTTTTTGTTTTTTTGTTTTTGTCTTTGGACTCTCGCCGGACAGAGACCAGAGTCCCTGCCTGGGTTCTATAATTCGTCACGAGCAGAATAAAGCAAGTCATGCACTCACACGTATGGGCTCTTCTCTTTCTAAACTGTTGTTTGGTTAAGATGGTCCGTGATGAGCTTAACCTGCCGTGTCAGCAGGATTATAATAAACCTGTTTAAGTAATGGAAGTGCTTTATTCGTAAGAAAAACATCGATAAGATTGAAGTGCAAGAATATACATATGGGTCTCGTGTTCTTGTGATTGTCTCGAAAACCATCCTTTTTCTAAGGGAAATGCTATTTTCCATTGAAACAAAGCAACAAGTACAGGTAGAAAAACAATCTGTCACTTGATTCAGAAATTTTCTACTACTCCATAAAAGATTATTCAGAGCGCAATCATATCAAGAGAGGACCACGCTATCGGCTGACATGACATTTAATCATCTCCCAGAAGGGAATCGTTAGCGGTAGCATACGGGTGAGGAGCTGCCTTCTTCAGTTCCTGCCTGCCGATGAAGCCATAGGCAGCTGATGTTGGGGAAACTTTTCACTGCTCTCTTTTGGATTTTTGTCTGAGCTTAGCAATAAATTACTTCTTGCTGGCTTGGCCCCTTAGCTCTCCGGTGCATTTACTGAATAGAAACAAGTCAAACACAGTCGTCCACTGCATATTTGGGACCCTTCTTTCCAAGTAAGCCCAGACGGTTTACGCAGGATATCTTACTATTACTGTTTAACATCACCGGATGTTACACTAATGCAATTGAAAAACAGAGGGTAAAAGGAAATGCTTAATTTTAGTGTTTTTTCACCGACGTACTGTAAACTACTGCAGGATTGTTAGCTATCGGTGTGTCAAGGAATGGACCAGACAATTGCCCATGCGTTGTACCGGGGTAAATATTATAGTAAAGAGAATGCTATTTTTAACCATTATTTAATAAGTGTTTATTGGCTTAACAAAGAAAACAAAATTTTATATGGAAAGTAATGAAAAATACTAGGAATAGGAAAATTTTGTATGGTAAAACTACTCATTCATTTGATTTAAAGGAATGGACTACGGGGAAAATGGAGGAATTTTACCTTTGGATTGAGTTTCATAAGAAAGAACAAGGAATTTTACAGTCTACTCTGTTGCGAGGGAGGAAGAGAATGGGATTCAACACACTTGGATTATGCTCGAGGCTGCAGAGTTATACAGGGCGCTGGCCGCAGCCGAGCGTGATCGTGGGTGTGCCACTACCGAGCGACGTGCAGCACTATTCAACAAAACTGCTGCACGGTCAAAGCTACCTAGGCCGTATACAATATAAGAATACAGACTCCATAACTATCTTGGCTAACATACTCAAACCTCTTTTTTACATTCCTATGCACAAAGAACGAGACAAAGGCCATAAGTAGCATAATATCAACTTCATCTTATCTTTTGGCATATGGTTTAAAGGTAATCTGAGCATGTATTTTCAAATTCTTGTGTTCTTCTTATTCGTGGGAATCAAACATCCCATTCTGTAGATTTCTATGTTTTCACAATGCTTTGTTTTGCACATACAATCTTATTATATTCCCGCGGATTTTCTATTCCCGCACTTTAGAAATAATGTGAATCAAAGAGGCCCTAAGAGATGGGGCATTTAAGGTACTTTTGAGAGAAAACCAGTGAGAAAAAACAAATGTGATAGAAAATAATCAAAAGGAGAAAAAGAAAAGTTGAACAAAGAATGAGTGGACGACAAAATCTTACCCTTTTTAGATAGGAAGAGAAGAGATTGAAAGGAACCTGCAAAAGAAAGATAGAAAGGAGAGAAGGGAAGAGATAAATAGGAGGGATATGCCACGACCTTTGATCCAGGGAGGCCGAGAGTGTGTAATAACAATGTGCAACAAAGGAACGCCTCCCTTTGGCTATGCAAAAATCAATGTAGATGGAGGCATCTCTGGTAGTGGAACCGGTGTTGCTGTAGCGGTTTGCAGTGATCATGTTGGCAACTTCCTCGGCTCGTCGCCTTTAGTACTTTCGGGCATAAGTGACCTTGCTACACTGAAAGCTATCGCTTGTTGCGAAGCGCAGGCATTAGCTGATGATCTATCCTTCCAGAAGTTGGTTGTTGCATATGATTACAAGCTCATAGTTGATAATATCAAAGAAGGAACGAGAGGAGTTCACATCACTATTATTCGAGAGATTGCTGGAAGAAGAATCAACTTTGAGAGGTGTAGCTTTTTCTGATCTCCCTGGCCGGCTGAGGCTCCGCTCCTAGGGTTCCCCCCGCTCCGCCGCCGCCGCCGGCCCCCTCCCCCCACCCTCCCGCGCCTCCGGCCGCGCGCGCCGCACCGCGCCCCGCCTTCCTCTTTCCTCCCGGCCCGCCCCCCGCGTCGCCTCCCCGAGCGAGACGACCGGGGGCCCATCTCCCCGCCCTCCAGCGCCTCCCCCTCCCGTTCCTCTCCTCCCGCCGCCGCCGGCCTGCGCCACCGGGCCCTACCCGCGCGGTGTTAGCGGCGGCGGCGGTCGTCCCTTCCCCGCGCGCGGTGCCACGGCTCGGGTGGTGGCGTCCCGCGGCGGTGCTCCTCGGTCAACGGTGATTCCGGCAGCGGCGGCTGCTCCTGGCGGCACAACTCCGGGTGGCCTAGAGGCGGCGGCGCAGCCCCTTGGCGGCGCGCTGGCGCGGTGGATGGTGGCGGCGCCCTCCCGGCCCAGATTTGGGCCCTTTTGGGCCCCATCTGGGTCTGGACGGGCCTGACTCGATCTCGCCTGCGGCGGCTCCGGCGGGGGCGGTGGTGGTGCGGCTCGTGCGGGGGGTGGTGGAGACGGCGGCACGTCTACTGCAGCTCGGCGACGGGTGCTTCACGAGCCCCTTTTGGGCTCGGCCGGGCCTCGAGGGCCTGGTACGCTCCCCTTGCCGCGTCCGGTCGGTGACCGCCGATGGCGGTGGAGGTTGTCTCCTCCGGCGTGGCTGCTCTCGCTGCCAATCCTCCTTCCCAGCTGCTCCCTCTCGTCCTCGTCGGTCTCGCTTTGATGACCACGGTGAGGCGACGGTGATGATGGCAAGTCCGTGGTGGCGCACGTTCGTGGGTGGCTTGTCTGGTGGTGCGCGTCGGACCGTTCGGGGTTGTGGGTGTTTGGCGGATGGGAAAAATCTGGGCCGGCTTGCCGGCACCGACGCGGTGACGCCCGTGGGCGCCATCGTTCCTTCCTGAAGGGCGTCGAGTCTTCCCCTTCCCCACGCCCCTCCGCGTACCGGGGGAAACCCTAGGACCTATCCGGGCAGCAGCGTCATCGTCGTCGTTGTGTTCCTTCATGAAGGTGCTGCTTGGTATGCGGAGGTTCGAGGTGCCTGGAGCGAGGTGGTACATCTCCGGTGGGCGCGACGGTTTTGCGTTATCATCGTTTTCGTCGATCCGACGCTGTGGACATTATTTTCTCTCTTCTTCTTTTTTTTTGTTTTTTTTTGGGCATGCTTGTGCTGTTTGCCGCAGCATTGGACTCTTGGTTGTATCGGGCGGTTGCTATATCAATATAGCGGGGCGAAAGCCTTTTTCGTAGCTTTGGCTTTGAAGGTCGAGCATCAATGTAGCACGCTCGTCATCAACCGTACACTGTTCGTCGAGCAGTGTATGCATTCTACGGATGTACATTGCACGCTTGACCGATGCAATGATCAAATATGCCAAAAAGAACATGTCGATAAGGTGCAACACTAGTGACGGGAATCATTTGGTTATGGTCCAATCACTCCGTCACGCATCGCATGTCATGCCCTGTTTTCTCAAAGTTACGTCCACCGGCCATCAATGGCACGTAAGAGCAGCTCTAACGCTATACCAAAATCGCCACTAAATGTTTGCACCGCCGTGTCTTTGACGTTTATTTTTCTATCTAACATCATGCCGCAGACCGTGGACACGTCCGGGCATCTATAATTCCGCAAACCGGCACCAAACCGGGGGATGTTTCCGGGCATCCAGACTTGTGCCATGTACATATGTGCTCGCTCCACACTACCCAAAGTCATCGCAACGCGTCCCACTCTCGAACGACGGTCACATACTCATGCTGGTCTACCGCTTCAGAGCGAACGCGATTAGACGATGCCCGTCAGATGGACGTGACCAAACGAGAGGTCGGCACTGCTTCAATGTTCACGTGGTGAGTGAGAAGTCTACTTCGTTCGCTGCGTCGTGTTTAAAGCGGTGTCGGGTCTGCCTGCCCCGGCTATTTAAGCAGGCAAGCAGCGCCGGCCAACCCGTAGCTGACTCTCTCCTCTCCTTCCCGCACATCATCACCAACTCTCTCCTCTCATCACCTCGACCGAGCGATAGGCAAGTCCGACGAAAGCGGGTGGTTCTTGGAACCAGCAGGTGGATCCGAAGGAAGCTCAGGTCGTGGCGCCGCTGCCCACGGTCTTCGGGGTTAGTCGTCCTCCATCGCTTTGTCGGTGAAGGAGGAGGTTGTGATATCCTCCTCCTCTGGCGAGTAGCAGATGTCGCCGTCCCTCCTCGCTGAGGAAGCGCAAACTGGCGAGGAGTTCCACGCCATAATGGAGCTTGCGATCGGGAAGTCGCACCGCGAGCGTTGCCCGGCGCCGCCCTCGCCGCCTCATCCCCACATCAAGCAGGACCCCCCTCCCCCGGTGCAACCGTGATGTCCAATTCGGACGCCGCGTGAAGAAGCGGGTCAAGGAGGAGCCACAGTCGCCACCGCGCGACCAGTTCGGACAGTTGGCCAAGCCGGTGTCCATGCCGTGTCGTTTTTCGTGCGCCAAGGAGGTGGTGCCGTCATCGCCACCCCGTCGCTACTTTGAGCGGCAGTGGCGCACGGTGAAGCGAGAGGAGGAGGTGCCTGACAACGCCATCGTGAACGCGGGCGACCGCATCCTCCACTACCTCGGATGTGACGGTGGCACCTCGTCCTCCTCGCTTGCCTACACATGAACGACATTTGTTAGACCTACCTTTGCCCCCCATAGGACATAAGCTTGGCTATACAACAGCCGAGGTGTTTTTCAAAATGATCTTCAATACATTTCCACTCATTTTGACGTAATTTACGAAAATGCATTGAAATACAAAATGCAAATTAGCCAAACTCGAATTAAAAAGTTGTTTGTATTTATCTCCTATTTCCTTGCTTTTCCAAAACATAAGAGTTCGCTCTTGTAAAAATCGAATAATTATGAAAGACAAAGGACCGCTTCATGTTTTAGGTTTTTTCCATGTCATGTTCACTATGAGAGTCATCCCACAAACTTATCTCAACATACAAGCATGCGCCTCATCATACAACTATGAACAAGATAAGACTCACCTTAACATGTCATCACATATGAGAAAGGACCCACTACAACATTCAATCATGCATAGAAAAATGTTTTCCATTCAATTATTCTACTTTTATATGTTCAATATAAATAGATGGACAAATGTTTTCTACCACCAGTGATAGTTACCACCACTTGAGTTTCATATGTTATATGTAGTATCTATCAAATCGAAGAGTATGTACGCGTAGTATGTAGTACATAAGATTGTTTAGGTGATGTATATATTACTTTTTAGATAGTATGTATCATATTTTGAGTATACTCCTTTTTTACGTATAAATATGTACGTATTTCACAAATATAACCATGGGTCATCTTGCAATTTTTTCATGTACCTCACTTTGAAATATCTTATATATAGTATACGAACACACTTAAAATGATAAAATGATATATATATATATATATATATATATATATATATATATATATATATATATATATAATACCACATGATGGTATATAAGACATGTGGGGTAACTACCCCTAGGTGGTAGGCATAGTTGTATGTATTGTAAATTTTGGTTCTCATGTCATCAAACTAAATTTTCATCGGTCAATTCCGGCAACAAACGCCTAAGGTAACTAGGTTGTAGAAACATCTGAGGCTTCCTTTAGAAAGCCTAAGAGCATCTACAGCCGGGCTCCCCAAACCGGCATCAAACGCCCGGGCGTCCCGCCCGGTTGACTTGTCACGATTTGTCGATCCAGACGGGCTGATCGGCACCCGATGGGGTCCCACGCGGAACGCCCGGAAACCTAGTGGTCCGAGGGACGCCGCGTCCGTCGCCGCTTCGCCGCCCAAGACCAAATTCAGCTATTTAAACCGGCGTCCCGCAACCCTAACCCATCCACCTCCCTCCTCTCGTGCCGCCAGTCCGTGGCCATCCACCTTCTCCTTCTCCCGCTCCGGCGCCCTACCCACAGTCCGACGCTCCGCCAACGCTCCGGCACTGCGCCATGGTCAGGAGCAAGATCACCTACTATGCCATGCTGACACCGGAGCGCCGCTACGAGATCCAACAGAAGATCCGGGCGTGGCAAGCCGCACACACCTCCCGCATCGTTGCCGGGCTGCCTCCGGACTCGCCGGAGCCGAAGGAGGAGGAGGAGCAGCCGGGGGAAGAGGAGGAGGAGGAGATGGCTCCGATGGAGGTGTAGGAGGCGGAGCAGCAGGAGCCGGAGCTGCAGGGCTTCAACATGGAGCAGGCGAAGGTGGAATTCGCCATTGCCCAGTCCGACGAGATGGTGGAGCAGCATGCCATCCTAGAGTCCATCCACAATGAGGCCTATGTGGAGGCCAACTGGGCGTTCCTCCGGCGGGAGCAAGCGGAGTCCGACGCGCTCTTCGCCGAACTCGACGCGAAGATAGAGGCGGAGGAGGCCGGAGCGGAGCAGCCGAAGGAGGCGGAGCTGCAGCTGCCGGACCCGGGCATGGAGATCGTCGACATCTCCGACGACAAGTAGTTAGGTGATCAACGTAGTATATAGGTTTATTTTAATTTGCATGTCTTTGTATGGATTTGAGAATCTAGTATAAGATGTCCCGATGCAATTGTTGAAATTTGAGGCATGTCCGATCACTGCCCGCGTACACGTCCGTGCGTATTTGAGGGGCCGGATTTGCCAAGTCCGGCTATAGATGCTCTAAGGTTAGAACAGCTCGAAGACGAGGTGCATTTGGATCGAACATCAAACGATGTATTAGAGCGTCTCCGGAGAGAATCCCATCACAAGCCGTAATACACCATGATGTCCAGCCTTAGCCCCAGTTAAACCTCCTAACTGAAGCCCTAGCTAACTGCTATACCAAAAATCTCTCGCGCATCTTGCTTGGCACACGTACTAGCTAACTACTTCCCCACGCGCGCCATACGCCCACCGGACGCCACAAAAGGCAAGCATATACTCCTACAACATACGTACATGCGCACAGGCGTACGTTAGAGGTACTTATACCACCACGTATGTACGTACGCGATCCCCGCGCTAACGGTCTTGCTAGAACGCCGTGTCCAGGGACGCCTCGGCGAGCACGTCGAGCGGCGGGAACAGCGTGAAGCCGCCGTGCCGGCCGTGGAACAGGCCCAGCTCCTCGCCCGCGAAGTCGAGAAACATCTGGTACTCGGCCGCCGCCGCGTCCATCTCGTTGGACGCCGCCGAGGAGTCGTCCCCCGGCACCACAGCCTCCTCCTCCTTGACGGACACTGGCGCGGCCGCCTTGCGGAAAGAGCTCCCGATGTCGGAGTTCCACAGGCGGAGGAAGACGTCGGCGGGCTTCGCGTGCTCGGCCACCGCGACGCCGGCGGCCGCCGTCGATGAAGAGGACGCGGAGCCGGAGGTGGTGGCCGTCGCCGCGGCGCCGGACGAGGAGAGGAGCGAGAGGCGCGCCTCGGCCTCCAGGCGCGCGGTCTCCCACTGCGCCATGTGGCGCGCGGCGGGGCAGCCGGCGGTCGGGCCGGGCGGGGGCTCGTCGAGGCCCATCCGGCGGAGCTGCTTCTTGAGGTGCGTGTTCCAGTAGTTCTTGATCTCGTTGTCCGTCCGGCCGGGCAGCTGCGCCGCGATCATGGACCACCTGCGCAGCACAAAGAGAGCAGCAGGACAGGCCCGCCGTCACTTGCAATCAAGAAAGATACTCCATTACTCACACGTCACTCCATCACCCTGATACTACCGAGTATACGACTCCAACATGTGTACTTCGTTGTAAATAAATTCTAATAGGACTACACGAGTTATGCGTCCGAAATGCTACATCAGGTCGCATCATTGAGCGCGCGTACGGGGCCATGCAAGCACTGTGTGTGTGCACAGACAGAACACAGTGGCACGCTGGGCCGAGCTCATGGCGATAGTGCGTGAGCTACAGTAGGTTGGTTGCATACTTGCATTAGTGCCGAAATGTGCTTAGCTCAAGAGGCAAATTAAGGCTTGGGCTCTTACTTGTTGCCGACGATGCCGTGGAGCTGGACGATGGACTTCTGCTCCTCGGCGGTGAAGGGCCCGCGCTTGATATCCGGCCGGAGGTAGTTCGTCCACCGTAGCCGGCAGCTCTTGCCGCACCGGTTCAGCTCTGCAGGCAACGCCACCCAGTGCAGTTCACACATCAAAACTCTCTCTTGGAGAACTGAAAACAGTGCAAATTTTTGTGTTCCCCACGAAAGCTTGCTCAATCAAACTGGAAACTACTACTCGTCCGCTTCTTTTACAAAACAAATAGCGATTTGTAGGGCAGCACAACCAAGCATGCAAAAAAACCGGTAATCCAAAATCGAAATACACCATTGCTAGGTCCATGACTGGCACAAGAGTAGAACGTAGAAGAAACACCGAGCTAACGAGCAGTAGTAAAAAGTCATGGTTGGACTGATGGATCTGAGGGAGAAGACAGACCTGCGAGCTTGGGGAGCAGGCGCCAGCTGCCATGGCCGTTGGCCTGGATGAAGTCGACGAGCTGTTTGTCCTCCTCCGGCGTCCACGGCCCCTTCTTGAGACCCTTCCTGTCGCAGCACGGCGCCCTCCCCATGGGTAATGATCTCCCTCGCGCTCCCGAGCAGAAGGATGACTACAAGGAAAACTCAACTGGTACTAGTAGTTGCTGGAGGATCGAGGCGCCAGCGCGCGCACGAGGCTAGACCGACGTAGCCGTCGAGGCCTGGGGGATAGAGCGGACCGGGCGATGAATGCGATGTGAAACGAGAGGGGGGTGTCCCGGAGTGGAAGGGAAAGATTTGGGGGGCGCGGGGGACGAGGATGGTTTTGTTTGGGGCCGAGGAGGATCCCGGGGGGCGCACTTTAATGCCGGAGATCTCCACCTGCGCTGCCGCAACAAGAAACGGGCGCACGAAGCGCGCGACAGGGGTGACATCCAGCCCAGCTCCGTTCAATCGTTTGCGTGTCGGGGCATGCATTCCATACGGGGCTCAGCTCACAAAGGACGTGTTTGGTTGTCCACGTGAATGGCAACCAAATCCACGAAGGAAAAATTTAGATTGTTTGGTTGCCGAATTCACTATTTGACCTGCATCGTGTGATATTTAAAACATCTCATAGTTAGACCGCTAGGAACCGGCTTGGCCGAAGCTGGGGAGGGTAACACAGCGCGGAGCTCGTACGACCACGGAGATGGCGCGAGCTTGCACGCATATCCAAAAAATCGGGAGGAGGATTTCGGGTTACCTTCGCCGATTCGGTCACTCTATATAGCACCCTTCGCCTCAGCGCCGAAACTCCCGCCATCATTCTCCCCCCTTTCGAGTTTTCCCTCCAACATGAATTGACATCAATGCGCAGCTAAGGCCAACTCCACCGCACGACCCCAAACGGACGTCCGGTTAGGCCGGATTTTGTCCCTTTGGGGCGGCAATGGATTCGTCCATGTCCGCTTCTGTCCGTTGGGTCATGCGTGCGCCCACCACGCGGCCGCACCCCAAATCATGTCCGTGTTGGACGTGATTAAAAAACAAAAAAACTTAAATAAAATGACTAAAAAGGTAAATAAACGCAGCTAAAAAACATAAAACATTAGTTAGGGGTCAAGCCCACAAAACGGCCCAGTTTCACGGTTCCCAGTGCCATAATTAACATAAAAACAAAATAAAAAAACGCCGCCCGCGCGCTCCTGCCGTGGGCGTCGCCGTCGCCGTCTTCAGTGGCCGACGGTGTCATCGTCGTCGCTGACGAGGTCCACGTACTCCGACGGCGTCCAGAGGTGGGCCGGCGGTCCGTGGTAAAGCGGGGGCGGGCAGCAAGGCGGGGGCCTGCACCACCTCCTCCCGTGGCAACGCGACCTCCTCCGGTGACCGCGGCGGCGTGGGGCACCAGTTCACGCCCCCCCACGGCGTCGGCCATCTCCAGCGCGGTGCACGACCAACTCCACTGCTGGCCCACCAGGCCGGAGTGGAACTCGGCCACCGGCTCCTCCTCCCTCGCCTCCTCCGCGGCCACCATGTCCAACTCGGGAATGGCGACGTCGCCGGCCGCAGAGCTTGTCGTGCGTGTACATGGAGTCCTCCATGACACGCGCCATGAGACGGGCCTCCTCCTCCGCTGTCATGCGAGGAGGTGGTGGTGGCGATGGAGAGGGTGAAGGCGACGGCGTGGGCGTGAGGCCGCGCATCCGCGTACGCCCGCGCTCCTAGGGAGCATGCGCTGCGCGCTCTGGACGTGGCCGTCGCGGCCCCGTCGACGTGCCGGCAAAGAACGACGCACGCCGCACGTCATGCTCGTCCTAGAGCCACGTGTCCCAGAGCAGTGAGTCGGGGGCGTACCTGTCGTCGTAGTACAGGTCGTTGGGGAGGAGGCGGCGGCGGCGCTGGATCTCCTCGCGACGCGCACGGCCGCTCTGCGGCACCGGTGGGATCGGCACCCGGTCGGCGGAGAGGTGCCAGTTATTGGGGAGGTGCACATCGCTCCACGGGAGCGGCGTCCTCGTCTCCCAATAACGGCGGCATACATCCGCCGCGATGTACTGCCGGCCGCGCGCGCCGCTGGCCGTAGGGCCGATGGTGAACGGGGCAGACGCGGGGGTCCGACGCGGTGGCGGTGATGCGGGCTCCTCCTTCACGGAGCCGCGGCGGTGCCCGACGACGACGACGCCTCGCGGTCGTGCTTCCCATTGCGACCGTGGTTCCAGAAGCCCATGGCGGCTGCGAGGTGGCCGGCCGGCGAGATCGGGGACGGGGAGAGGGCTAGGGTTTGGGGTGTTGGTCTCGAGGAGGCAGGAAGGGCCTGACTAGGGAGTGTGGACGACAGCCGGTCCACGGCTTCCCCATTTAAGAGTGAAAGCGACGGTTCGCTGTGCGGATGACAGGTGGGGTCGACCACCCGTGCGCATTTATGTTGGGCGGTGGGAGGTAGGTGGCCGCCTGCCATGTGGCCCCGACGCGAACAAGCGCGCGTCCGTTTGCTGTCCGCCGCGACCCAAACCCGGCGCATGTTTGCGCTCGAAATAGGTCAGCCCGGACACAAAACAGACAAGATGGGTCCGGGCCGTCGCGCGCTGGGCCGCCCGGTTTGTCCATTTTACCCCAAACGGACGGGGCCGGACGGGATGGGGTCGCGCGGTGGAGTTGGCCTAAGCGGTGCTTCTTCTCCGACGGGCGGTCTACAGCGGCGGCGACTTGTGTCCTCCTCTTCTTTGACATGTTTTGTGTCTCACTCGAGCTGCAGCGATGGCCTCTACGAGTTCAATCACCCTCTTTCGTGTACTCGTTATAGCTAGATCTGGTAGCATATGGTAGGGTTTGATGTGAGAGCATGTGGTAGAGTTTGATCTGTGACCAGCTTGCAGCATTGTGCACTACCGATCTAGGAGAATGTGATGTTGCGGTAGCTATTTGTGATGGATTTGTAGCATGCTAGGGTTGTATCATAGTGTTGAACACATGATTGGTAGCTAGTTGCGACACACTGGTAGAATGCTTCTTGGTGTATGTGCTAATATCGTGTTGTGTTGAGCTAGATGGTCTGGCAGTGTGTGCTATGCTTACTATCCATGTGTGTGCTATGATTGTAGGACATGACCACGCATATGCAAGAGGTTAGTCGGACCATTGTCCTATCTGAGGGCTAGTTCCCGTCATCCTATATCGAGGGCTCCCAGCCTCCCATCGAGGATCAGATGCCCCCTGATTCAGATGTGTTCCTGGGTGAAGGCATGGATCCTCCTTTTGTGCCTACAACAATTGTGCTCATTGTGCCAAATGTTGTTGCTATTGCCGCTGCACAAACAGCAGCCGCAAAGGCAAAAAAGGATGGTAGGGGGAACAACATGAAGTGACAGCAATTCCTATCCATGTTCGTGATTCACAAGATGTGTGAGCTCAGATCTAATGGGGTTAGAACTGACAAGGGCTTCAAGGAGGTGCACTTGAACACCGTTGCGAAGTAGTGTTTCGAGTTCTGTGACTAGGAGGTGATCTCCGCTCAGGTCTACAACCACTTCAGGAAGTGGAGACCTAGATGGATCCAAGTGTCCAAGCTTAGAGACCTTAGCAGTGTCTCATGGAACCAGACCACTTGCTCGATCATTTTGGAGGCAGAGCACTACCAAGGCTGCACCTCGGTTAGCTCACGTCCTCCTTGTTTAAGCCTGTTAACCATTGTCTTCTTGCAACTAACAACGTTGTGTTTCTTTCCTAGGATCACCCCAAAGATGCGAAGTTCCTCAACACACCCATCTAGAACTACAACCAGATGCAGCACATCTTCTTCTTTGGGCTGGCAACCGGCAAGCATGCCATGGGCTCCGGTGAGCCACTCAGTTCGCCCATGCCTGGGTTCCCAGACACCCAGGATCCAAAGGCCATCGTCCTTGATGGTCCAGACAAGGGCTTTGAGCACATCTCTATGCTTGATAAGAAGAGTAAGAGAGGCGGCTTGATGGAGGATGAGATCAGTGTCTTCACTAACTTGACTCAGGTCGTTAAGGAAGTGGCAACCGCCATCAGGGACAACAAGTCAATCGACGTCCACCTTGACCTCTACACCACCGTCATGGACCAAGGTGTCTTCAACCAAGAGGATCTGATGGCTACTCTGAGCCACATGCTGGACAACAAGGCCTAGGGTGTTGGGTTTGTTGCCATGGAAAGCGCTCACAGGGTGCTCTGGCTCACGAGCTGGCTGGGCAAGTACTACCACTAGTGTTATCTCTGGTGGTCGTGAACGCATGCATAATCCTCGACGGCGATGGCGATGGTGATGGAGATGCCGACGACGATGACGATGACGACATATATTTTGTGTAGCCAGGGCTTGAAAACTATTTATGGTCTATATATTTTGGTGATGTGGTATACACTAACCCCTCACGCTGATGACGAACTTGCGGTGGTAGGAATACACCCTCTTTTGGATGTGGTGGTAGGATCGCACCATAGTAGTGGTAGGATGAACTTGCTTTGTCGTATGATCATGCATGCTTTGTTATGTTTCATGTCTAGTGTGCTCCATTGCTTGCTGCTTGAATTGTTTCTCTTCTGCAATGCTAGGACAAGTGGTATTTGGTGTTGCAAGGAAGGGTTCCAGGGGTTTACAATTCATGGGAAGCATGCAATGAACAAGTGTCAGGTTACAAGGAAAGTTGTCATAGAGGGTTTAAGAGTATGCAAGTGGTAGAGAATAGTTACTCCAAGGCCGTGCTCAAGCAGGCATGCAAGAGTGTTGAAGTTGGCAAGGTGGATCGACAGACCAGGATGAAGAACTTCATCATCATCGTCCAGCTCGTGGTGATTGCAGTGTTGTTATGTTGGTGTGATCGGTGTGATCATGTGTAAGGTGTAGCGGTAAGCTCACCATGTAGGGTACAAGGTTACCACACCTTGTTGCATTTGTGCAACCAAATATCCTGTATTTGCATCTGCCCAGCCAATGCAGGACACCAAACACCATGCCAAAATCAATCACCTAATGCAGGCAGCCTCGACGCGGGCAACAAAGGGAGGTGCAGATGTTGGTTTTTCCCCATGATTCCTCAACCAGGCCCGAGTGAGAAACACATGCAATGCAGGCAAATTGAGGGGAGCAACCAAAGATGTCCAAAATGATGTGCCATGGCTTGGGTAGGTAAGGGCATCTCCTGCCCGTACAAAAACAAAAGAAAAAGTAAAGGTATCTCCGCTCCTAAAATTGACACGCTATTCCACGGACATGGAGGTGAGGCTATCCATCCAACTTTGTCCCCTAAATGCCTCATTATGTTTTCTCAAAGCCCACAACACTCGAAATAATAACATGTCAAATCTTCGATGGGTGAAAATATTCAAATGTGGTAGTAGTTCAATGTAGTCCCTCCATCCAAAATTACGTGTCATGAAAATGGAATGTATTTTTAGTTCTAGATACATCCATTTCTATCCATTTTTGCGACAAGTAATTTGGCACAAGGGGAGTAAATATTACAATCTAGCTAAGTATTGAAATAAAATAGTTGAAACATGAATTCAGCTACCCAGAATCCCCTCGCTATACACCAGATCGGAGAACCCCATTGCTAGAACCGAGAACCAGAAACCCCTCTCCAGATCGACCAGATCGAAGGACCCCGTCGCCAGAACCCAGAACCAGAAACCCCTCTCCAGATCGACAACTCCATCGCCAAAACCCAAAACCAGGAACTCATTGCTAGATTGAAAAACCCATAGCCAGAACACCAGATTAGAAACCCATCCCCAAGCACATAAACTCATGGCATCTTCTTCAACCTCTGCCGCAGCCTTGACAGCCAAGTCACCAGAAAGCTTACTCGCCTGAATTACATTCTTTGGCGCACCCATAATCTTTCCCAAGTCTATAGCGCTAGATCCTATGGCCTTCTCGATGGGTCTGATCCAGAGCCAGCCAAGCAAGTCGTCATGAAGGAAAGGAAGGGGAAGGACAACACCATCACCAACCCCGAGCATGCGATCTGGGTCAGGCAAGACAAACACGTGCTCGGTTACCTCCTCCACAATTTGACAAAGGAGGTCCTGATTTAGGTAGTATCAATTCACACTCCTGCTTCTCTATGGAAATATCTTGTAACCATGTTCTCTTCCACCTCCAGATCAAAGATTAACAACCTTCGTGTCACCCTCACCAACGCCAACCCAGAAGGGGACTCAGACCGTGGCCACCTACTTCGCGTGCATGAGGTCCCTTGCGATGAACTTGCAGGCATTGGGAGTCATCTCAATGATGTAGAGATAATCTCCCACATCCTCCCTGGCGTTGATCTCGACTACCAACCACTCATCTCCGCCTTCGACGTCCACACCGAGCCGCTCTCCCTTGACCACCTCTATGTAATGATGTCAAACTTTGATCAACGTGTTGAGTTTTTCCAATATTCTCACAGCTTCAAGTCTTGAGCTGATGTCGCAGCTCGTGGTGACCACAGTTCCTCCAAGGGCTACTATCTACCGTATCTATAATTTATGAAGTATTCATGCTATATTTATATCAATCTTGTATTCTTTTGGTGTACTTTTATATTACATTTATGGACTAACATATTAATCTAGTGGCCAGTGCCAGTTCCTGTTTTTTGCAAGTTTTTTGCTTCGCCGAAAAACCATACCAAACGGAGTCCAAATGCGATAAAAATTTATGGAGATTTTTTATGGAATCACTAGTGCGAAAAAGCCTAGCTATGGCATGGCAAAAAGTGCCTTGCTGGCGTAGAGACTCAACGCCACTAATATGGCGCCAGTGAAAACAGTTTAGTGGTGACGTTGAGACACGTCAACAGTATTTTAGTATTGATGGTGTGCCACCTGGCTAATGCCAACAATATATTGTGTCATATATGGTGTTTATTGTGAGGCAATGCCAGCCATTTGTATTTTTCAGCAATAAAAAAATATACCCAGCTATTAGTATATGTGCAGCCATTTAGGCTTCTAGTGATAAGTCTCAAATCACAAAAATATACCCAACTATGAGTATATTTTTCAGTAACTAGCTTGCTACCTACAAGCAAAAGTTATCCGGTAGCTAGCTACAAAGAAAAAGTATCGCCACCTCATGCAACTAGTTATCCGCTAACTAGTTATGATGAAGAATGATCCTCATATCACACAACTTGTTCTTGTTGTTCTGTCCCTCCTTTCTGAAATAGACGTTGCGGGTCTTTAGCTCCTCCCTCTCGGCCTTCAGGAGCCGTATGTCCTTCATAGACTATCTTGGCGACCAGTAGCTCCTTCTGGTCGATGAGCTTCAATTTCTTATCGCAGAGATCAGATTTCTCGTCGATTATCTCGTCCTTCTCTTTCTTCAGGGAGTCATTCAAATCCTTTAGTGCCTTCATTATACTCTCCTTTGACGTGACAAAAGTTCACGACTGAGCATGTCCACGCCATGTACCGTAGCAGCTATTGGACCGGTTCTGGAGATGGGTCTCATACATACGCCTGGCAAGTCAAATATTTGAAATCATCAATAAAGAATGGTTAGATGATATATGTATAAATGCATGTGTTTGCAATGCTCATGGATGTTTTTGTAATCTTACCTAGTTGGTGCTCATTTCGCCTTTGTCAACTTCATAGGCCATGAAGTTGCACAAGGACTGGTAGTGGCTGTTCCAGCTAGTCATGGCTGGAACGTGAAAATAATAACAAGTATAGGTTATTATGACAAAGAACCAAACACACACCTAACTTGCATGTGGCAATATACGAGCAACATGGCAATATACAAGCAAGACCAAGACCAAGCAACATGGCAATATACAAGCAGCATGGCAATATACAAGCAAGACCAAGGCCAAGCAACATGGCAATATATAAGCAAGACCAAGACCAAGCAACATGGCAATAGACAAGCAACATTAGCAAACTATTATATTCATCAAGGGTAAAACATCAACAATATATCATAGCATATGGATGGAGTATCCTACATGGCAAGTTCTAATTCTGCCAGTTACACACACCTAATAACTTGGTCAAACTTGCCTAAGTTGAGTGGTGACAAAGTGTGGCAAGTTGTGGCTTGGAACCAAACAACCTCTAAGGCCTTGTTTGGATTGTGACTATATTTGCCACACCTAAATTTGAGCATTACTTTCGAGTGGAGATTTTCTTTGGACACACAACTATTTTGCCACACCTAACTTGGAGCATTACTTTCTAGTGGAAATTTTCTTTGGACACTATATTTGCCACATACTAGTGGTTGGGGCGCCACCCCATGGCACCTCCTGAGATGAAGTTAGGGCGGTGCTAGGTGGGAGGCGCCCGTTTCACCCGCCTATTTGTATTATGTAGTGTTATTGCATTAGACTCAAAATACAACAATATGAAAATAAGGTGAAGCAACATATTTTTTCTTTTTTTCATTCATAAACCACACAACTTGTTGCTTCAAATATATCACATACATCATGTTTCTAGGAGGCACTAGTCAAGTTCATACTAAAAGAACCCACATTGGGCAACTGATCAAATCTTCGTCACACTCACCACTCTGAGACTGCTATTTGGTAATTAAGTGCAAGCTTTTCCTATGGAAGTATGGATACTTTCTTATAGATGTCTAAGGAATCTTAGCACCTGGTATTTTCAACGGACTGATCACCACAAACTAAGAATAGAGAAACAGGGAGCACGAGAACCATAAATCAAGAGGCCAAATGAGAGTGATTGGGCTCACAGAAAGGGTCTTCTCATTGATGTGTGACATCTAGTCGAGTCACCCACACCTTATTCTTCAACCGCCCCGACCTCCTCCCATGGTTGCATTTAGACATTGCCTCCTCATTTGCCCCCTTGTATTTTGTGCTTCAACACTGGACGTGAACAAAAGATTCAGCTAGTCATACTCTAGATCCAACAGTGGGTGGTGCATACAATTGAACTCGGCATACATCCATGCTCAACAGATCAAACGAGATAGAAAAATATCAGTGTACTTTGTCCCAAACAAACTCTCAATCGATGCCTTACTTCAAATTAGACATCTCCTACAACTAAGTTGCAGATTGGTGGATTCCAAGAAATTGGTTGTAGACATTGTCCTTCCACTAAAAGGCACACTCATTTCAGAATTCCTTCAATACCATATATACTCGTTTCTTGAGGATCTAATGTTCCATTTCAAAATTCCATCACTATCATTTTGATTTTGACACATGTCAGAAGGCGTACTAAGTTATGAGTGAAAAGTAGCAACTACAAGTAATTGCAGTCATGAAATAAAGGTTAGGAAGATGATTTATAGCACTGACCCCATGAAAGTGCTAGTTATCGACTAGAGGGGGGTGAATAGGCGATTTTTATGGAAGTCTTCAAAACTCAAGGTCTTTGAAGACAAATAGTTAATAAGAACCTCTATGATATGCAGCAGAAGATGAACTACACTAGAAAGCTCATAGTCATGTAAGCAATATAGTGAAAGCACGAAGACTAATAGCAGCTATGTAGTATGGATCGGAATGGAAGATCGTGTGAAGCCAATAGTAATAGTCTTCCACAAAAACAGATCAGGCAGGCAGGCAATGACTTCATGAAGACAAACTGAAATGTAAAGGAGGTAGGAGATAGAACCAGTAGCTTGGTGAAGATAGGGATTTGGTAGACCAGTTCTAGTTGCTGCGAAAACTGTACGTCTAGTTAGGGAGGCTGAGATTGAGCTCAGAAGACTGTGTCTTCACCTTATTCCCCTTGAGCTGAGGACACCCAGTCCTCGCCCAATCACTCTGGTAAGTCTTCAAGGTAGACTTCCAAACCTTCACAGACTCCGTTCACCGGTGATCCACAATGACTCTTGGATCCTCAGAACGTGATGCCTAAGCGGCTGGAGGATACACAGTCCTCAAGTGTAACAAGTCTTCAGGTCACGCAGACAGAAATACTTCAATGATTCCTAACACTCACTGGTACGCGTCAGTGCTATACAAACGGTTTTAAACCCCTTTCCGCGACGGCATTTGGAACCGTCGCCAAGTGAGTGTTGGCGATAGGGGGTCCTTCCCACACGACCTAGAAATCTCGGGGATAGGCCCTCCTGGGACACTAGATGAGTTCGTGTGCGATCGGGTGACCCATAGAAACCCAATCATTTCCGTAGGTATGTACATCCCACACGGTGAATCCCAGAAAACATTTCCGTAGGTATGTACATCCCACACGGTGAATCCCAGAAAAACATTTCCGTAGGTATGTATATCACACACAGTCAATCCAAGGAATACGTTTCCGTTCTTATGTACATCCCACACGGTCAATCCAGGGAAAACGTTTCCGTTCGTATGTACATCCCACACAGTCAATCCAGGGAAAACGTTTCCGTTCGTATGTACATCCCACACAAGTTTATTTATAGGCTCGTGTGTGATACGTGTAACTATCACACACGCTCTGCCTTGGTTAACCGTTTGCTTTTATCAACTTTATCACACACGATTTGATGAACAAAACTGTGTGGCATTGGGCTATCCATCACAAGCGCTTTTACTTCTAGAACCGTTTGCAAAGTTCCATGACCCATTTTGCAGATTTATTAGTTTACAATTAATAATTCTAGTATTACGGAAATTCACATTTCATATCCAATAGTTGTTTGCCAATTTCATATCAGGCACATAGATATATTTTAACATCACAGTACGATAGCTACCGGAAAATAGCACAGTACAACATATGGATAGTTCAACTTCATAAGAACAATATTAGAACAATATATTCATTTCCCTAATCAAGATCATCCAGGCTCTCCTTATCCACCTCTGCTTTCAGTTCAATAAGAACCTGTTTTGCACTGGCCAACTGGGAAAGTGCTTCCTCCTTCGCCAACACCATCTTAGCAAAGTCTGATTTAAAAAAATCTAAGCTCATTCTCCACCATCCTCTTTTCACCGCGCGTCTTCAAATATTCTTCAGCGTTGACAACACTATCTCTAAGCCTACCTCTGTTCTCTTCCTGATACATGCTCCAGAGCTTTGCTAGGCACATCTTCAAAGACTGTGGCCACTCTTGATCAACCCACTCCGAGTAAGAACACTTCCGTTCATCCTATAATATTTAAAACTAGACAAGAAATGATTGTAGGGAAAATGGGTTTATAGCAACATAAAAAATCACCAATACTTATTTTGAAAAACTGAAGAAACGGGTTAATTATGACATATCTTCTCAAAAAGATTAATGTGCAGATGAATTAATTGCTATTGACACAACAACCAAATTCTGAAACATCAGAAGCTATAATTAACTACAAGAACACTAAAAGTTCTTACTCATGTACTATAAATAACAAATTGAAAATTTTAAGAGGAACGTAAATATAACTGCAATAGCATAGCGACAGTGTTTGGATGATATCAAATTGATACTAACAGGTGTGTACATGCACAAATTTAGTAACATAGAACTAATAGCAGTAAGGCATCCACTATGTATGCCAAAACCGGGGTAAAGACAACTGTTGCTACATCTCGTACCAGTGCCCTGCACTGGAGAGCCGATGCAGCAGAAAAAATTAGGGACCCGAACTCCCTAGCACCTAGTTGCTCCGACGCCCAGTTCCTTTGTGCCATAAAGATTTAGTATTTTACTGCTTGGCTGCTCGGATGTGTGGACAAGTTGGCTCCAAAAATTGCTGAAGCGGTGCCAAATAATTTTCTAATGGCACCGCTGATGAGATGGCAACATTTTTAGATACTAGGTACAAACCGTGACACTGTCTTAGGATGCGTTTGGTTGAAGGTGTGGTATGAATGGGTTGGGACCGTGACAGTGTCTGAATCACATCTAAGAAATGATTTGTAACAAAGACAGAGGGTCTAACATTCTCTGCACATGCCAGAAACTTCCTCCCATTGTCCACAGATTCAAACGCAACTAGCTTCACGCATGGAGATTGATGGTGACAACGAGCAAACAGATCTTCAGCCACCCCGCTCCATTTGTTGCAACTGATGGTCCTACGGAACTACAAGAGGAAGAAATGACTCAAATCGACCGCCGGGTAAAAATCCTTCATTCAAAGTCATAGCCTGAGAGAGAGAAGAGAGGCATACCTAGGTGGTGAAGGAGTCGTTGTCGTCGGAGGAACCGCTGGAGAGGTCTTTGAAGAAGACCATGGCGACCCCGGTGGTAGGATGAGAGACGGCGAGAGCGAGGAAGCAAGCGAGTAAGCGGCTATAGCTTAGGAAGGAAGGAAGGAAGGGGGAAACAGGGGAAATGTGACTTTTGATCGGGGATAAAAGGGGATGGGGAGGGGGAAGGGTATATATTTCGGTGGTAGGCCAAAAATTTTGAAATGCGGAGGGAAACTTTGCGCACAGTGTCGCCGGACACCATTCACTTTGAACGATAGTGTGCATCACAAACAATTCTTCTGCTTAACGTGCATGAGATGAGTTTGATAATTGAAATTTTGGTGGAAATTTTCCCGCGTACGTTATTGCATAATTTAACATCGCTTGCTAATTTGGGCACACAAAACAGCGTACAGCACACAGACCAGACTTACTGAATTGAGCAATTTTAGTAATTAAACAGAGACAGTTCACCTAAGCATTGCTCTAACAAAAGACTAGAATTAAAAAAAAGCCTAAGTACAAATAATTTTAACAAATCCGCCGTCGCGCCGGCCTATGCATCGCCGGTGTGAGATGAGATGTTGATGACTTGTCCTGGCGACATGCTGCCATTGGTGGACTCCGCATCCCCCCTGCTGAAGTCGACCATGTCCTCATCCTCCTCCTCGTCCTCGTCCTCGGCGTCGCCCTCAAGGTTGTAGTACTCGTAGTAGTGGCTGCGCCAGAGCTCGCGTTGGTACATCATCATCGAATCCTCGATGGACAGACTCTTCTCTACCTCGACCCGGGCCACGTGCAACTCCTCCTCCCGATGCCCCTCGATCTCCGTCGCCTCTTGCATCTCCAGCTCCCGATCGACGACCTCATAAGGAAGCGGGTGCTCCATGGCCATCGCCGCCTTTTCGGACGTGGGTTGCATGCTGGATTCCGAGGTGGCCTGGAATATCTTGGCGTGGATGGCCTCGACCCAGGCCAGGGCGACATCGGCGGCACGAACGGTAGCTCGAGCGCTCTCGGTGTTTGCAGTCATCGTTGCAGCAGAAGCTGCAGATGTCTCGGCTGCTGCAGGTGCCCTATCGGCTACCGCAGGCGCCCTCTTGACGGAAGCGGCCACGCTCAATGCGGGTGCGACGGTACACTCGGCGTAGGCGGCCGTGCTCTCTGCGCAGGCGGTGGCGCTCGGGGGGGGGGGGGGGGACGCGGCCATCGTACGAGCCTTCACGAAGCATTTCCACGGCGTCATCTTTGCAAGAAGAGGGTGCGGGAATGGGGATCGGGATTTGTGGATTCAAGGGTTGCCGACACTGGAGCAGACGAGCCAGCGAAGCTTAAGGAGGAAGACTTAAATAGACTCAGAATTTTTTCATCACAAACGATTCCTACAAAACAACTGTGTGTGATGTTGTAGATATTTTTTATTAGCTGTGAAAGACGAATTTGGAGTAAAGTGACAACGGATGGTGTTTTAAATGTACGAGAAAATGTGTAGTACTAATACAACTGTCATGTCAAATTTTGAAAAATTTCAGGGGTCATTTGACCTTTTAAGACATTTAAGTGATTTTCTAGCCATTTAATGACCGTAATTGAAATTTGAACTACATGTACATGCAGAAGCTCACCAAAACAGTTTGAAAAGTCATATTTTGTTTACTTGTGTGCGATTTAATTCCACCTGCAGTAAATTGGAAGGAATTTTCAAACATATTGGTCTAACGGCTATGACACAATTAAGCATGGACTGCCACATCATTTAAATTCCAAAAGATTAAAAACATGAAACCTTGCTTGAGGTAATGTCATACCACCAAGATGATGTGGTACAATCATTGGCCTGTTTGACGAAAGTTTGGACACACACCCTCACAAACCGGAGCAACTCACTAGAAGGCTCATGGTTCCGAGAGGGAACAATGCATGTTTGCCGACGAACGGCAGATAGCTTCCTCTTACGGCCTTCAAAAATTTTCTACTTGTAATGTGCACTCATACTAACTATCCTGTGAAAATTTGAAAAATTTCAGGGGCCATTTGACCTTTTGAAGACATTTAAGTGATTTTCTAGCCATTTAATGACTGTAATTCAAATTTGAACTAGATGCACATGCAATGGCTAACCATAACGGTTTGAAAAATCATGTTTGTGTACTTGTGTGCGAGTTAATTCCATGTGTAGTAAATTAGAAGGAATTTTCAAACATATTGGTCTCACGGCATGGACACATGCATGGAGTGCCATGGCATTTTAATTCCAAAATATTAAAAAATGATCAGGAAACCATGAAACTTTGCTTGATGTAATGTCATGCCACCAAGATGATGTGGTACAAAAATTGGCCTATTTGACAAAAGTTTGGACACACACCCCTCACAAACCGGGGCAACTCACTAGAAGACTCGTGGTTCCGAGAGGGAACAATGCATGTTTGATGACGAACGACAGATACCTTCCTCTTATGGCCTTCAAAAAATTTCTACGTGTTATGTGCACTGATACAAACTGTCATGTGAAAATTTGGAAAAATTCAGGGGTCATTTGACCTTTTGAAGACATTTAAGTGATTTCCTAGCCATTTAATGACCGTAATTCAAATTTGAACTAGATGTACATGTAACGGCTAACCATAATGGTTTGAAAAATAATATTTGTGTACTTGTGTGAGAGATAATTCCTTGTGCAGTAAATTAGAACGAATTTTCAAACATATTGGTCTCACGGCATGGACACATGTACATGCATGGAGTGCCATGTCATTTTTATTCCAAAAAAATTAAAAAATGATCAGGAAAACATGAAACCTTGCTTGATGTAGTGTCATGCCGCCAAGATGATGTGGTACAAAAATTGGCCTATTTGATGAAAGTTTGGACACACACCCCTCACAAACCGGATCAACTCACTAGAAGGCTCGTTGTTCCAAGAGGGAACAATGCATGTTTGATGACGAAAGGCAGATAGCTTCCTCTTATGGCCTTCAAAAAATTTCTACGTGTAATGTGCACTGATACAAACTGCCATGTGAAAAATTGGAAAATTTCAGGGGTCATTTGACCTTTTGAAGACTTTTAAGTGATTTCCTACCCATTTAATGACCGTAATTGAAATCTGAACTAGATGTACATGTAATGGCTAACCATAACGGTTTGAAAAATCATATTTGTGTACTTGTGTGCGAGTTAATTCCATGTGCAGTAAAGTAGAAGGAATTTTCAAACATATTGGTCTCACGGCATGGACACATGTACATGCATGGAGTTCCATGGCATTTTTATTCCAAAAAATTAAAAAATGATCAGAAAAACATGAAACCTTGCTTGATGTAATGTCATGCCACCAAGATGATGTGGTACAAAAATTGGCTTGCTTGAAGAAAGTTTGGACACACACCCCTCATAAACCGGAGCAACTCACTAGAAGGCTCGTGGTTCCGAGAGGGAACAATGCATGTTTGATGAAGAACGACAGATAGCTTCCTCTTACGGCCTTCAAAATTTTTTTACGTGTAATGTGCACTGATACAAACTGTCATGTGAAAATTTGGAAAATTTCAGGATTCATTTGACCTTTTGAATACATTTAAGTGATTTCCTAGCTATTTAATGACCGTAATTCAAATTTGAACTAGATGTACATGCAATGGCTAACTATAACGGTTTGAAAATCATATCTGTATACTTGTGTGTGAGTTAATTTCCTATGCAATAAAGTAGAAAGACTTTTCAAACATATTGGTCTCACGGCATGGACACATGTACATGCCTGGAGTGCCATGGCATTTTTATTCCAAAAAGTTAAAAAATTATCAAAAAACATGAAACCTTGCTTGATGTAATGTCATGCCACCAAGATGGTGTGGTACAAAAATTGGTCTGTTTGACGAAAGTTTGGACACACACCCCTCACAATCCGGAGCAACTCAGCTTCTCGATGAAGCTGGCCATAGACTTCTCAACGCCGACAATGTCTGTCAGGAACGTGGTGGGAATCAGTAGGTCCAGTAGGGCCTGCCGCGCGGCATCGTCGATGACCACGCCAACCACAACGTCCACGGCCAGGTGGATATGGGCATGAGCGGCGGGTCGACCCCGGCGTGTACGACATCACCTCCCCGAGCTTCATCGTGTGGCTCATGTCCAGTACACCAAGCCCAATCCCGATTCAATTCCCATAAACTGCCGACACAATACCAGATCTGATAAGAGACAACGAACCTTGTCCGTGAAGACGATCTGGGTCTTAAAGTAGCTGGCAAGGGAGAAGCTATCGGGCCACTCGCCGGACAGCACACCGTCCGGTTTGTCAGTGGCGGCTGTACCCTAGCTAGAGGCAAGGAGGAAGGGAGATGGATAGGGTACAAGTGTAGCAGGGGGCGGCGGCGGCTGCGGTAACCTAGCTAGGAGGAGATGCTACGTGTGAAGGGATGAAAAAGGCGCTTGTCCAATCGGCGCTCGACGAAGTCGCGTATTTTTCTTCTTAAAATTCAGCACAGTAAATGGACAGGTGTACACCCCCAGCGATCGCCCTTAATGTGTACCTTAATGTTTTTGATTGCCACATTGGACATTCAACTATTTGAACTAAACCGAAGATTCAATGAGAAGCTAGTGATATATGTGAGATGGTGAACAAGTAGTACACAACAACAACTCAAACACTTTGTTATGGATTACAACAACAACTCGAACACTTTGTTATGGATTACAACTACAACAAATTGTCACTACCTAGCAGTGATGAACCCCAGCGATGCAAATAAGAAAATTGATAGTGGCAGTGGCCTACAACAAAAGAGGGAGGGATGATATGCTCACCTGGGTTGGAGGCGAGGGTGATCAAGCTTAGCAGTGATGAACCCCAACAGCAACTCGCCGTCGCCTGCTGCAGTCGCTGAAACCCTAGCATAGGGAATGCGAAACACACCTCTAATTAAAAATTTCCTAATGGACCAGGTGAGAGTGGGAGGCTCACATGTGTACCTCAGGACTGGAGAATGACGACAATCGCCAGAATCGGCCGGAATTGAAGTGGCGACGACGAGCGGTGAGACAGAGGGAGAGAAAGGGGAATGGAATAGAGCGGCACAGGGTAGAGAGAGGGAGTGGGCCGATGGGGCCGTTGCCCCGTTGGTTTTGACCTCCATGACATCATAATCCTATTTGGGCTAGCCCAATAAGAAAAAAGGTCACCACCTAAGAAATATCATTATTTCCATTTATAAATAATAGAAATTTATTAAAAGTAAACTATAATATACTATAAAAAAGATCACCTCATAAAAACAAAAAAAATTGAAAGTGTCAAACCACATATTTGAAGGCTCAAAACTATATATTTCAAGTCTTAAACTAAAATTGAAAAAGGTAAATTTAAAGTCTCAAAGTACATATTTTAAAAAATGTCATTATTTCTATTTACAATAATAGAAATTTAATAAAAGTAAACCATAATATACTATAAAAAAGATCACCACATAAAAAACTAAAAAGGGAAAACAGTGGAAGTGTCAAACTACATATTTGAAGGCTCAAAACTATATATTTCAAGTCTTAAACTAAAAAGGGGAAAAGTAAATTTAAAAGTCTCAAAGTACATATTTAAAAAATTTCATTATTTCCATTTAAAATAATGGAAATTTAATAGTAAACTATAATATACTATAGATAAGATCACCACATAAAAAACTAAAAAGGAAAAACATTGGAAGTGTCAAACTACATATTTGAAGGCTCAAAATGTCTTAAACTAAAAAGGAAAAAAAAAATTAATGTCTCAAAGTACATATTTTAAAAAATGTCATTATTTCTATTTGAAATAATAGAAATTTAATAAAAGTAAACTATAATATACTATAAAAAGAATATACCCAAAAAGATGTAAGAATGTTGGCATTGACAAAATAACAACATTGTCGTCAGAACCAACAACACGCCACAACTAATTATAATAGTACTGGCATTCCATGTTACTCCACGACAGCACAAATTGTTGATCCCATATACTTCTGACGCTACCCTGTTTTCCAACGCCACCATTATGCCCCTACTAATGTCGTACCAAATAAGCCAACACCACCATTATTTGAAAAAAGTAGTGGTGGCGTTGGTTGCAAATGTCGCGCCACCACCGAAAGTTGTGGCTAGCAATTTTTCCACTAGTGAATATATGTGATTTTTGGGAGAAATAATCAATGCAAGACGGTGCCTAAGGGTCCCACAATGCAACAGGGCACGCCCTACCCCCTGGGTGTGTCCAGATGTCTTGTGGGCACCTCATAGGTCGGTTGATGCCCTTCTTTCGCCGCAAGAAAGATAATTTTAGGTTAAAATCCACTCAAAATTTCAGCCCAATAGAAGTTACGAATCTCTAGGAATATAAGAAATGGTGAAGGGCTCTGAAAATAGTAAGACAACAGGGAGATCCAATCTAGGGGAGAGCTCCCTCTCTCCTCGAAGGGCCAAGGAAGAAGAAGGATGTGCCCCCTTCCCTCTCTCCTTCAGTGGCGCCGAGACACCATCGGGCACATCTCCTCTATCATGATCACCACCAACTTCTGCTCCGTTCTCATGGTGATGTCTGAGTAGGTCATCATCGAGGCTGAGGATATGTACTAGTAGCTATGTGCTCTCTCTCTCTCCTCTCTATCTCTCTCTCTCTTTCTCTCTCTCTCTCTCTCTCTCGTGTTCTTGATATGGCACAATCTTGATGTATCATTAGCTTTTTAAATATAGTTGGATCATATGGTGTTCTTCCTTCTCTAGCTTTGTTGTGATGAATTGAATCTTGCTCTTTGAGGTTTCGTTATGTTGGATTGAATATTGTATTTGAGATCACTTGATGTATTTCTTGCATGTGGATACTCTGGTGAAAATTGGGTATTCTATTGAGTCACTTGATATATGTTTTGGTAATCAACTTGCGGATTCCCGTGGTAACATTGGGGCAATCTAGGCATAGAGGTTGATACACATTTTCGACCTAATTTCTCTGATAGAACTTTAGAGTGATTCTTTCTCACACATTGAGGGGTTGTTATATGATTCAGTTACGTTAGCACTGTTGATAGATTGCACTAGTGAAAGTATGAATCCTAGGCCTTGTTTCTAAGTATTGAGACACCATTTTTATTCACTTCTATTGCTTGTTACGTTGCTGTTTTTAATTGTTCAAATTACAAACACCTATTTCTACTGTCCATATTACACTTGTATCACCATATCTTTGCCGAACTAGTGCACCTATACAATTGACAACTATATTGGGCGTGTTGGGGACATAAGAGATTGCTTGTATATGATTGTAGGGTTGTTTGAGAGAGACCAACTTCATCCTACACCTGCCGCAGATTGATAAACCTTAGGGCATCCACTTGTGTGAAATTTACTGGTGTTCTACAAAACTCTGCGCTTGGAGGTCCAGCAGAGTCTGCAGGAATAAAGTTGCATACTAGACATCAAGCTATTTCTGGCTCTGTTGCCGGGGAGCTGAGTGCTTGAAGTTATATCTTTAGATCTTTTTTTGAAGGTTAAACAGTAAGAAAGGCTCCTACTGCAAAATTATATTAAAAAGATCACACATCTTTACAGGGGGTAGGGGGGAGAGGGAGATCTACATCAGAGCTATATATTTTTACAAGTATATCTCAGGGGGGAGCTATGCTATGTCAGTAAAGCTATAGAGATTAAGCTATAGTGACAAGGAAGTCAGTGATCAAATGCTTCTTGTGCTCAGGCAGCCTGTGTACAATGTTTGAGAAATCTGCCACGAATCTAGCCTTCCAAGATGGGAGGGAAGGGGTCACTTGCCAAAAGTAGTTGTTGTTTCGTTCTTTCTAGAGATTCTAGGCGGCCACAAGGAAAATGTCCATGATCAGCTTCTGTCGATGCCTAGACTTGAGGTGGGTCATCATATCCAAGCGATTGCCAGCAGCCGGCCAACTAATGTTAAGCTTACTCCAACATTGCTTACTGAACGCGCAATGGAAGAAAAGGTGCTCCGCTGTTTCTTCCAGATGACCCCCACGGAGAAGACAATCCAGATTGGTCCCGATATTGTAATGCCTTCACTTCAACATATTACGTGTATTAAGGCGATCGACCAGGAGGAACCACCCAAACACTTTGATCTTAGGTACACCTTTTGCTTTCCACAACCATCAAAAGGCAGCATGGGCAATGACCTCACGAAAGAAGAACTTGTAATAATCTAAGGTTTTAAAGAGCTGCGCCCCCACGTGCAAATCCAAATATCTTTGCCCTCAGTCAGGGTTATGGAGCTGACATCATCCTGGAGTGCACAAAGCTCTGCATGGGCCTGTACAGAGAGAGGAAGATGAAACGCCTCTCTCACATCGAGGGTCGTGAGCATTGTATTGACCGATGCATCTTCAAGGGTGGTGTAAGAGAATGCGCGAGGGAAGGTTTCCTAAAGAATATGTTGATTCCAGTCATCTTTCCAAAATAAAGTTGTCCGACCGTCGTTGATCAAAACTTTCGTGACCCCACGATAGATTGGCATGAGTTTGACAAGTTCGCGCCACCAGAAGGATCCACATGGGGCCGACGCATGCGGGATCGCACCCGAGTAGTAGGTGTCCCAGACAAGTTTCACCCAGGGTATATCCAGTCGGTTGTAGAACTTGTGGAGCATTTTGAGCAACATCGCATCATTTTGAACTTTGAGATTAAGCACCCCCAATCCTCCATTCTTTTTTGGGCGGCAAACCACATCCCAAGCAGCCAGTGGGTTAGATTTATCACCAGTCTCATTTTTTTTCTTCCAGAGCCCATGCCTTCGGATCTTATCAAGCTGCTCAACAATTTTAGGTGGAAGGCGGAGAACTCCCATGGGGTAAATGGCCAGCGAGGTGACTAGGGAGTTCATGAGAGCCAACTTTCCAGCATATGACATGAGAGACATAGCCACCGTGATCCTGCCTTCCGCTTTGCACACCTAGGGGGTCATGTCCAGTACCGATGGTTTGGTGGTTCCCAGTGGGAGACCGAGGTACGTGAATGGCATGTCAGCCATGATGCAACCAAAGATAGTGGCTAGCTCCGTACATTTTTCTTGTGGAGTGTCGATGGGAATCAACGTAGACTTATGAAAGTTGATGTGCAGACCAACCGAGGCAGCATAATCAGTAAGAATTGTCTTCATGATTTCCGCTTGAGTGACACAAGCAGGCATGACAATAATAGTGTCGTCAACGTATTGGATCACCGGAAAGTCGGCCGTATTGGTGGATGGGATAGGCAGTTGTAAGCGGTTATCTTGCAGGGACTCATTGATAGCCGTTTGAAGTAAATCCGCAGCAAGAACAAATATGAGAGGAGAAAGAGGGTCTCCTTAACGCACCTGCATTTGCACCAAAAATGTTTACCTGGTACCCCGTTTAACAGAACAGAAGATTTTCCTGAAGATGATAGGCTCATGATCCAGGATAACCATTTATCATTCAACCCCATGTTCCTCATAATCTGGATGATGGCATCATGATGAACAGTATCGAACGCCTTGGCAAAGTCTAATTTGAGGAGGATAATTTCACGTTTTGAGGCTTGACATTGGTGTATATATTCGAAGGTCTAGGCAAGGCAGTCATGAATGGATCTCCCCATCAAAAAACCATATTGATTTTTGTGCACAATGTTCAGAATCAGCTTTTGAAGTTGGTTAGCCAGAATTTTAGTAATAATTTTGAGACAATAGTTAAGCAGCGTGATGGGTCAGAAGTCATTGATAGTTTCAGGGGCCCTGGTTTTAGGTATGAGAGTGATGTACCCATAGTTTAGACTTTCAAGTTTTAAGGTACCACTGTGGAACTCATCGGAAAGTCGATAAAAATCTCCTTAATGATGGACCAACATGCTTTTAGGAATGCACCATTAAAGCCATCAGGACCCAGAGCACAGTCCGGGGGCATATCCTTGACGACATCATCGATCTCCTTATGAGTGAAGGGGACGGTCAGGCTATCAAAATCCACTTGCGAACGAAGCATGCTGTAAAGATTGAATCTCATTTGTGGCTTGCACGTAGTACCCATATGCTTTTTTAAGGCCTCAAACAGGACTGATTCCTTGCTGGAGTGATCATCCACGATCGTTCCATCATCCATTTTCAGAGTAGAGATACAATTTTTTTGATATCTTTCCGTATCCACAGCTTGAATTTTTTTTGAATTTTCATCACCAAACTTGATCCAGCGTATAGTGCATCGTTTCTTCCAGTATTCTTTTTGATATCATAAGAGCCAAAGAAGATGAATGCGTAGGATGCGCTGAGAATTCCCCTCGGGTATGGTCAGTTCACGTTTGTCTGCAATATGATCCAACTCCAATAGTGTTTTATTGGTGTTCTCAATTGCAGTTTTTAACCTAGAAATACTTTTGCTCCAGACGGTGAGGTCATGCATGAGGGTTTTTAAGTTTCTGACAGAGGCTGACAGCTGCATTGTTATGTTTGCCATGACGAATGGGTTTATTCCAAGTGGTGGTCACCACGTCAAAGAAACCAGGGTGTGCAATCCAATAAGATTCAAAATGAAACATCTTACACTTGGGGATGGTTGTTTGAATAACCACATTGCAAGGTATATGGTCGGAGATTGGTTTACTAGTTTGGTTTTATAAAAGAAGATTACAAAAAAGATGGAAGTGAAGTTGTGCCAAATTGCTTATCTTTATAAAGTCTTTCTTGAAAATGATGGATCGGAAAATTGTGCCAAAGTGTTAGAAGAAGAATTTGATAAAATGTATGGCATAAAACCTTTGAATGATAAACATGATTGCAATGATATTAGTATGAGTTCTTTGGAAATCTATGATGCTAATGATATGCGAAGCCATAAGCTTGGGGATGCTATGTTGGATGAAGATGATCTTTATAGTGCCACTACTTCTGATGAGCAAATTAATTATGATGATTGCATGCTTCCTATTTATGATGATTACAATGATGAAAGTGGGTTCGAAAGAGTATCAACTTTATGCAATATTGATCGCACTATTTTGGAGGGTGTTGAATCTTATTGTAATAATAATGGAAGTATATTGGGAGAGGTCGTGACTATATTTAGTGATGATTCCACTATTTAGGAAGAGGTTTCAATCGATTATGATCACAAAGTTGCTATCTATGATGATTATTGTGATGACATGTA
The DNA here is from genome assembly GCA_963921465.1 of Triticum timopheevii. NCBI lineage: Eukaryota > Viridiplantae > Streptophyta > Magnoliopsida > Poales > Poaceae > Triticum > Triticum timopheevii. The sequence continues at coordinate 407,683,445 of OY997272.1, read as the reverse complement.
TGCTATTAAGATTAATAATAACCATGAAATGTGTCATCATGATTTTAATCAAGTATCATATGATAGTTATTTCATTGAATTTGCTACCACTACTATTGATGAGAATAACTTTGCTTATGTGGAGAGTAATAAAAATCCTATGCTTATGGATCATGGAAAGAATGCTTCTAGTGATATTCATATTATTGAATTTTTTCATGATGCTACTGAACATTATTATGAGAGACGAACATATGCTTGTAGGTATCTCAACAATATAAAGTTTCCTCTCTATGCATTAATTTTTTTGAAGTTATGCTTGTTTTGGCTTCCTATGCTGGTTGATTCTTGCTCCGGAAAAAGATTGCTTAAAATATCCCTATGCATAGGAAGTGGGTTAGGCTTAAATGTGCTTGCCATATTATTCATGATGCTCTCTTACATGTTTCAATTACTATTGTTATGTGAGCTTCATTAAAATCAGCATGCCTAGCTACAAATGCATTAAAGAAAAGCGCTTGTTGAGAGACAACCCAATATTCACTCCTACTATTTTTTCGTGTCAACATGATTAATCTACTATAGTAATCATGTTTTGTATTTTTTCCAGTAATGTGCGTAAATCCTTTGGGATAGTGTGCATACTAGTTGAATTGATTTTGTGCAAAAACATAAACTTTTATGCCAAGTGCAGGAATTTTCAATTTTTACTAGAATGTGATGCCGGTCTGAGATTTTTACACAGTATTGATATACAAATTACCTACGTTTTTTTCAGAATTTTTGGAGTTACAGAAGTGTGGTTTTAGTTCAGATCATTACAGATTATTTTGTTTTTTTACATATCCTGTTTTTAATGCATAGTTTGCTTGTTTTATAGTTTTTATGACTTATATTGGTCAATATAAATTGTAGAAATGATAGAGTAAATTACTCATTACTTAAGAACAATTATGAATCTTGTCTTGACAGTACCAAAGTGAACGATTTATTCTTTATCATACTAACCTATCTCACGAGTTCTCTTAAGTTTTGTGTGATTGAAATTTTCAAGTTTTGGGTGAGATGTTGATACGTCTCCATCGTATCTAGTTTTCCAAACTCTTTTGCCCTTGTTTTGGACTCTAATTTGCATGATTTGAATGGAACTAACCCGGACTGGCACTGTTTTCAGCAGAATTGCCTTGGTGTTATTTTTGTGCAGAAATAAAAGCTCTCGGATTGACCTAAAAATTCACTGAGAATATTTTTGGAATAAATAAAAAATATTGGGGAAATAATCAACCAGAGGGGACCCACCAGCTGACCACAAGGGTGGAAGGCGCCCCCCTAGGGCGCGCCTCCCTACCTTGCGGGTCCCCTGGACCTCCACCGACCTCAACTCCAACTCCATATATTCACTTTCGGGGAGAAACAAATCAAAGAGAAGGATTCATCACATTTTACGATACGGGGCCGCTGTGGCCTCTTGTTCTTCATCATGGGCGGGGGGGGGGGGGGGCAGATCTGGAGTCCGTTCGGGGCTCCGAAGAGGGAAAATCAATGCCGTCGTCATCGTCAACCATCCTCCGTCACCAATTTCATGATGCTCACCGCCGTGCGTGAGTAATTCCATTGTAGGCTTGCTGGACGGTGATGGGTTGGATGAGATTTATCATATAATCAAGTAAGTTTTGTTAGTGTTTGATCCCTAGTATCCACTATGTTCTGAGATTGATGTTGCTATGACTTTGCTATGCTTAATGCTTGTCACTAGGGCCCTAGTGCCATCAATTCAGACCTGAACCCGTTATGTTTCCATGAATATATTTGTGTTCTTGATCCGATCTTGCATGTTGTAGACACCTATTACGAGTTATGATCCGCATACCCCAAGGTGACAGTAATTGGGATTCTTTTCGGTGATTACCATAGTTTGAGGAGTTCATGTATTCACTAAGTGCTAATGCTTTGTTCCGGTCTATTAAAAGGAGGCCTTAATATCCCTTAGTTTCCATTAGGATCCCTCTGCCACGGGAGGGTAGGACAAAAGATGACATGCAAGTTCTTTTTCCATAAGCACGCATGACTATATTCGGAATACATGCCTACATTATATTGATGAATTGGAGCTAGTTCTGTGTCACCCTAGGTTATAACTATTGCATGTGGAATGCCATCCGACATAATTATCCATCATTGATCCATTGCCTACGAGCTTTTCACATATTGATCTTTGCTATGTTACTTTGCCGTTGCCACTGTTACAATTGCTACAAAACTGCTATTGTTACTTTTGCCACCATTACCGTTATTTCCATACTACTTTACTACTAAATACTTTGTTGCAGACATTAAGTCTTTCAGTTGTGGTTGAATTGACAACTTAGCTGATAATACTTGAGAGTATTCTTTGGATCCCCTTGTGTCTAATCAATAAATTTGGGTTGAATACTCTAGCCTCATAAACTGTTGCGATCTCTTATACTTGTGGGTTATCAAGACCTTTTTCTGGCGCTGTTGCCAGGGAGCATAACTATATTCTTTGAGTCACTTGGGATTTATATCTGTTGATCACTATGAAGAATTTAAAACATACCAAGACCAAGATATATCCCTCTACTATGAGGGGAGGTAAGGAACTACCTTCTAGCTCTTTACTTGATTCACCTTCTGTTTTGAGTAAGGTTGCGACACCTACACCTGCTATTGATTCTGATATGTCGCATGTTACTGATGATGCTATTTCTGCTATGAATGATGCTTATGATGCTACTACTTTGCTTGATAAAACTGTGCCACTGTGTGAATTACTTGATGAACACCTTGCTAGAGTTAGAACTATTGATTATGCTGAAGATGGTGATATTTCTAAAACTGATGAAATTATTGAAACTGAAAACTTTTAAACACCTCTCGGACCTAGCTCTCTTAGATATGAACTTCCTGTTTTGCCCGAGGGTTATGTTATGGATGGAGAGGTAGCTAGGGACTTTCTTGCTTGTAAGGATAGAGATAATTTTAAAAATTATTGTGCAAGTGGAAAGAAAGGTCTTTGAATGTACTTCACCTATCTTTGTTACTGATAAGGATTATGAATTCTCTGTCGATCCTGAGTTAATTACTTTGGTTGAATCTGATCCTTTCTATGGTTATGAATATAAAACTGTTGTGGCACATCTTACTAAATTGAATGATATAGCCACCCTATTTGCTCATGAGGATAAATTCGCTATTACTATATTCTTAAGTTGTTTCCTTTCTCGTTAAAGGGTGATGCTAAGTTATGGTTTAATTCTCTTGCTCCTGGTTGTGTGCATAGTCCCCAGGATATGATTTACTACTTCTCTGAAAAATATTTCCATGCTCATAAGAAACAAGCTGCTTTAAAGGAAATATTTAACTTTGTGCAAATTAAAGAAGAAAGTATCCCACAAGCTTGGGGGAGTGTTCTCCAATTACTTAATGTTTTGCCTGATCATCCTTTCAAGAAAAATGAAATACTTGATATCTTTTATAATGGACTAACCGATGCTTCTAGGGACCACCTAGATAGTTGTGTTGGTTGTGTTTTCAGGGAACAAACTGTTGAGCAAGCTAAATTGCTATTGAATAATATATTGAGTAATGGTAATGATTGGACACTTCCTGAACCAATTCCTAATCCAACTCTGAAGAAAAGAGGTATTCTATTTTCTCAGTCCTGAAGATATGCAAGAGGCAAAGAAATCTATGAAAGAAAAAGGTATTAAAGCTGAAGATGTTAAGAATTACCGCCTATTGAAGAAATACATGGTCTTGATAACCCGACACAGGTAGTAGAGGTAAATTCTCTCTATAGATTTGATGAAGGTGATATTCCTCATAATAAGTTTGCTAGTCAATGCCCTGATGAGTTTGATAATTTAATTGTTAAATGAGAAAATTTCAATGCTTATGTTAGTAGACAATTGAAACGTAATGCTTACATGCTTGACTACTTGGGTGATTATATGAGTAGAACCGTTAGTGATCTTAAGATCATTAGTAAGCATGCTTCCATGGTGAAAACTCAAGTAGAACAAGTACTTAAGGAACATGATGATTTGCTCAATGAGTTGAATAGTAAGAATAATGGTAATGCTGTTAGGGTTATGACTAGAGGTAGTAAGATGACCCAGGAACCTTTATATCCTGAGGGCCATCCTAAGAGAGTTGATCAAGATTCTTAGGGAATAAATATTGCTGCACCTAGTCCTCCTAGTAATAAAAAGAAAAAGAAAACTGATAGGACTTTGCATGCTTCTAGTGAACCTGTTATAGATACACCTGAGAATCAAAATGATATTTCTATTTCTGATGCCGAGACACAATCTAGTAATGAACATGAACCTAGTGCTAATGTTAATGATGATGTTCATGTTGATGCTCAACCTAGAATGATAATGGTGTGGAGGTAGAACCTGCTGTTGATCTTGATAACCCACAACCAAAGAATAAACGTTATGATAAGAGAGAATTCGTTGCTAGGAAGCATGGTAAAGAAAGAGAACCATGGGTTTAGAAACCCATGCCCTTTCCTCCTAAGCCATCCAAGAAAAAGGATGATGAGGATTTTGAGTGCTTTGTTGAAATGCTTAGACCTGTCATTTTGCGTACGCGTTTGACTGATATTCTGAAAATGTCTCCTTATGCTAAGTATATGAAAGATATTGTTACAAATAAAAGAAAGATACCGCAAGATGAAATTTCCACCATGCTTGCTAATTACACTTTCAAGGCTGGAGTACATAAGAAACTATGAGACCCAGGTGTTCCAACTATACCATGCTCCATTAAAAGAAACTATGTTAAAACTGCTTTATGTGATCTTGGAGCCGGTGTTAGTGTTATGCCTTTGTCATTATATCGTAGACTTGAATTGAATAAGTTGACACCTACTGAAATCTCTTTGCAAACGGCTGATAAATCAGCTGCTATACCCATCGGTATTTGTGAGGATGTGCCTGTTGTGGTTGAAAACGTTACTATCTTAACAGACTTTATTATTGTTGATATTCCCGAGGACGATAGTGATACGTCTCCAACGTATCTATAATTTTTTATTGTTCCATGCTATTATATTACTCGTTTTGGATGTTTAATGGGCTTTACTATACAATTTTATATTATTTTTGGGACTAACCTATTAACCGGAGGCTCAGCTCAAATTGCGGTTTTTTTTGCCTATTTCAGTGTTTCGCAGAAAAGGAATATCAAACGGAGTCCAAACGGAATGAAACCTTCGGGAGAGTTATTTTTGGAACAAACATAATCCAGGGGACTTGGAGGGGACGTCAAGAAAGAAACGAGGCGGCCACGAGGCAGGGAGGCCCGCCCAGGGGGGTAGGCGCGCCCCCACCCTCGTTGGCCCCTCGTGGCTCCCCTGACCGACTTCCTTCGCCTATATATACTCATATACCCTGAAAACATCCAGGAGCACCACGAAACCCTATTTCCACCGCAGCAACCTTCTGTACCCGTGAGATCCCATCTTGGGGCCTTCTCCGGCGCTCCGTTGGAGGGGGAATCGATCACGGAGGGCTTCTACATCAACACCATAGCCTCTCCGATGAAGTGTGAGTAGTTTACCACAGACCTTCGGGTCCATAGTTATTAGCTAGATGGATTCTTCTCTCTCTTTGATTCTCAATACAAAGTTCTCCATGATCTTCTTGGAGATCTATTTGATGTAATTCTTATTGCGGTGTGTTTGTCGACATCCAATGAATTGTGGGTTTATGATCAAGATTATCTATGAACAATATTTGAATCTCCTATAAATTCTTTTATGTATGATTGGTTATCTTTGCAAGGCTCTTCGAATTATCAGTTTAGTTTGGCCTACTAGATTGATCTTTCTTGCAACGGGAGAAGCGCTTAGCTTTGGGTTCAATCTTGCGGTATCCTTTCCCAGTGACAGCAGGGGCATCAAGGCACGTATTGTATTGTTGCCATCGAGGATAAAAAGATGGGGTTTATATCATATTGCTTGAGTTTATACCTCTACATCATGTCATCTTGCCTAATGCGTTACTCTGTTCTTATGAACTTAATACTCTAGATGCATGTTGGATAGTGGTCGATGTGTGAAGTGATAGTAGTAGATGCAGAATCATTTCGATCTACTTGTCGCGGACGTGATGCCTATATACATGATCATGCCTAGATATTCTCATAACTATGCACTTTTCTATCAATTGCTCGATAGTAATTTGTTCACCCACCGTAATACTTATGCTATCTTGAGAGAAGCCACTAGTGAAACCTATGGCCCCCGGGTCTATTTTCCATCATATAAGTTTCTGATCTATTTTATTTTGCAACCTTTACTTTCCAATCTATATCATAAAAATACCAAAAATATTTATCTGATTATTATCTCTATCAGATCTCACTTTTGCAAGTGGCCGTGAAGGGATTGACAACCCCTTTATCGTGTTGGTTGCAAGGTTCTTATTTGTTTGTGTAGGTACGAGGGATTTGTGTGTAGCCTCATATTGGATTGATACCTTGGTTCTCAAAAACTGAGGGAAATACTTACGCTACTTTGTTGCATCACCGTTTCCTCTTCAAGGGAAAACCAACACATGCTCAAGAGGTAGCAACAAGGATTTCTGGCGCCGTTGCCAGGGAGTCTACGCACAAGTCAAGACATACCAAATACCCATCACAAACTCTTATCCCTCGCATTACATTATTTGCCATTTGCCTCTCGTTCTTCTCTCCCCTACTTCACCCTTGCCGTTTTATTTGCCCTCTTTTTCCCGTTCGCCTCTTTTTTGCTTGCTTCTTGTGTGCGTGTTTGCCCTGATGGCCTTGCCTAAAAACGTTGATCCTCACCTTAGAAGGTTTGAAGAAATCAAAAACAATGTTAGAAGCTTTATTTACAATTTGAGCATAATAATTTCTTTAGGAACATGTTTAAAGAATGAAAAAGCTTTATGGAATACTTGAATAAAGAGCTTGATGATATGTCTAAGGAATTTCATGGTTTCAAATCTCAGTTTGCTCGTCTTGAAAACTCGATAGCCCAAATTTCGGATAAGAAGGCCACCTTAGTTAATAAGATGGCCACCAAACCAGAAGGGTTAGAAGGAAATAATGATGAAGATCTAAAAGTGATTGATGTGTCTCCTATTAAATCTTTGTTTTGCAATATGAATCTTGATAATGATGGGACTGGAGATGAGCCAACTTTAATTAAAAGGTGTCCCAATGATTCAGAGTTTTTAGATCTTTATGCAAAAATTGATAAAAGTGGGATTGGGAGGTCAAAACTTTACAGCAATGAACCCACTATTTTTGATTTCAAGGAATTTAATTATGATAATTGTTCTTTACACTACAAAAAAATACACTTCCGTGATGATACATGTTTGTAACAGTAGGTCGCATTTTTTGTCATGCATGTACATCCATGACGATTTTGTGACAGAATCAAGATAGTCATACCTGTGCTGTCGTAAAAGTGTTCCATGACATTACCAAAATTATCATCACGGAAGTGTCCACTTCCATGACGATAAATAGCGCGTCACAGAAGTGCTTTCGTCAAGGGTGACCGACACGTGGCATCCACCGTAACGAAACGCGTTAAGCTATCGGGTCGGGTTTTGGATCCGATAACCCGTTAACAGCCCCGACCAATGGGAAATTTCCATGTGTAAAATTCTTGTTGGCCGGACGAAACACGTGTCAGCTCGTCAGTGGGTCAGATAGACGCCTATGATATGTCGACACGTGCCACGGCCCAACACTGGCCCATTTAGCTTACAAAGTCGGCCTATTTGACTTGGTCAAAAGTTAACGGGCTGGCCCATGAAAAGCCTGTTAATGGTCTCTTCGCAAATAGCCCATTTTACGGCCCGTTAACTCACGGCCCGTTAGGCCCTATAGGAAATCGGCCCAACAATGTCATGTGGGCCGTCGAATATAACACCAGCCCTTTTCACTTTTGGCCCATGTATGGCCCACGACGTCTTTCGGCTCATATGAGGCCTTCGTATCTTTCGGCCCTTTACAGGACCATGGTGACTCTAGCCCATAATGAACAGTAATTTTCTTTGTACCTGTTAACGGCCCGTGATTTACATGGGCCATTTCCAGCCCGTGTTAGCTTTCGGCCTATTGACGGCCCATACGTTCTTGGGCTCTTTTTCGGCCCTCGATTACTTCCGACCCGTCACTAGCCCGTTCCCTTAATGGGCCAAATTTGGCTCATGGCAAGAGTCGGCCCGTTAATGGCCTGTTCCCTTAATGGGCCAAATTCGGCCCATGGCAAGAGTCGGCCCGTTACTAGTCTGTTACCCTAATGGGCCAAATTCGGCCCATGGCAAGAGTCGGCCCGTTTCTGGCCTGTTAACCCGTTGCGCCATTTCCAGCCTGTCCTATATTCTGGCCCATTAACGACCCGTTATGCCTGTGACATAATTAAGCCTTTGCTGTCCTACGGCCTGTTAACGACCCATTACCGTGCTGGGCCGATACCAGTTACGCACCTTTATAGCCCATGTAGACCCATTTATCCGACGGCCCGAGGCCCATCGATTCTACGGCCCTGTTGGAGGCCCATTTATCGACGGCCCATAGGAGACCCATGAATCCTACGGCCCGTAGGAGACCCATGGATCCTACGGCCCGTATATGGCCCATAGTAATTGCGGCCACTAGCAAACTAGGGAAAAAGAAGAGTAGGAAATAAATAAGGCCGAAACTAACGCTAGGCTATTAAGGCGATTGCACAGATTACATCCACTCGGCATCAAAGATCGCCACTAGTGCAAATATAGGGAACACCCTACACTATACAAAAATGGCTTGTTGTTTTCTTCAGCTGGTGGCTGCACGTTAAGAATAAATTTTGTATCGCACCAAAACAAATTACAACTATATAACAAAAGGAAGGTTGGCATAAAACTTAACAGTCTAGCAGATAAATGCACCATCAGAAGTTCAGAAGCTCAGTTCATTTGACCTGACTATTATGTTTTCATGATGTATTGTCCGATGGAGCACCATAACCCTCGCCTTCATTTCCCCTAGGCTCCTGAACAACATAGCAAATGTCTGATAGTCTGGTTTCAAAACCATGCATATCTTGACGACATCGAACAATGTCTCTCCTTGTTTCACAAAGGGTCTCTGTTAGGGAATGGACTTGTGTCTGGAGCGCAGATACAACATTGCTTTGAGCTTGCATATCTTGATCATGAGGTAGTTTGGACTATATTGCCTTAACAACCAACCCAGTATTACGCAGGAACGTGCTTTTGGCACTGTTAGTGGACAGGTACTGACCCACTGCAGCAAGAGCTGACATTGCGGTTATAGTTGCCTCGCCACCTTCAGAAGGTGGCGGCACCACCATTTTTTCCATAGCTCGCTGAAAAGTTGAGGTTTTACATTAGTAGTACCAGAACAGAAGATATTAAGGAGGCAGCAAAACCAAACAAAATAGCTTTGGTCTATATACAGAACTTATTCTGGTGAACCCATGTAAAATATTAGTTGTATTTTATTGCAAAGTACATAATAAAACCAGGTTCCAAACATATGACCATGTACCATCGCTAATGTATTGTCTATTTCTTCACATTGTATTGAGGGCTAAGGATAAAGAGACGAAGTCTATAATACGGTTAGCATAGTATGACATCATTCATATCACAAAACAACTGAGAACAGACAAACAGGCAATTGTAACATTGTGTGGGCAAGTCCAGCATGGAACTAGATTACGGGTCAAGATCAAAATAACATCACTCCTCTCTTTTAAACCTTGTAAGGTGCAATGATACGCTAAGACAATTGTGTATAAAATTGAAAAGAATAATAGACATTGGCTGCAAACCATGCAGTTCAAGGCACAAGTCAGAGTAAGTAGTAGTTAAAAGGCATGAGGATTAAGGACTTACAACAGCGGCTTTGACTGGTGTAGTCATGCCCTTCTTCTTGCTGGTGTGACAGTCCTTGAAGATTTCCACAGCATTTGGTTTAGGTACTTTTTGGACCTTGCGGGATTTCTTCTGCATTTCGAACAAGTCAATATAGATCTGATAATATGGTAAAGCGAAAAGAGTGAAACAACAGCTAATTACAAGAGCCTCGCAGTGTGCAATATAGCTACGAGATCCTGTCGTCTGTTGGAATTTCACTTTCGTATGGTTGGCCTTGTTCTTTGAACAGTTCGCCTATAAGAAGATAGATTTGTGTGGCACATGCGTAAATAGGACTTCAACATGTGATCTGATCACATATATATAATGTACCTGATACTTCGGATCAGATCAGTGTTTAACAAGACCCCTCCAAACTTCATCCGATATATTTTCCACTGGAGATGTTTGGGAAAGTTCACTGTTAGCCTTGTCTTCAAAGTGAGTTTTCCTCAAGTTATACCGATACTATCGCAGAGCAGACTTGAAAACATGGGTGCAAGCTTGTCTAGTTGCATCATCTTGGCTATCCAACTTGAACCTCATCTGTTGAAAATTATGGGAGTCTCATTATCAGCAACCTAGAAAGTATGGGACAGAGCAAGACGATATTACTAGTTTCCATACATAACCATACTTACAGATAAATGGTCGAGGAAGGTGTTGAACTGGGTTTCGTCTTTGTCATTCCTGTACTAAATCCATGTTGGGAGGATACGTACATGGCACCTAACGGCAGCCGCTTCCTCTGATACTAACTTGGCTGACTCTGTAGCATCACGTGGCCTTTTTAAACCTGCCTCAATACGTATCTCCATTCTTCCTCCTCTAGATTTAGTTAACCCATCGAGCATTATCCCTGATGTTTGTTTCCTCTTGCGCCTAGGTTCTAGTCCAACAACGAACATAGGAAGTGTTAGTGTACATCAAACTTTGAGACTACATATAAAGAAGCATGCAACTGTAACTTGACTCCAGCAACTACCTTCTTGCTGTTGAAGCGCAAAAGGTTCATCTGATATTGCCAACTCGTCTTGTGTCAAGAGTGCTTGGGAAGTAGTGTTAGGTGGCAAGGGAGCTTGGGAACGTGCTGCTAGCTCAGTCGACGCATGAGTAAGTCGTGCAACTGGTAGTATTGTGGTAGGTGTTGCAAGAACCAGGGCTGTCTCTGCTTGTTTGGTGGCAGCTATTTATTTTTGTTTGGCTTTTTTTTGCAGCTCGTGTAGCATGGGATGCCGTGTTTGTAGAATTTTCCGCTGGACTTTGACCTTCTGTTGCACCATCAGTACTAGCAGAATCTGCAGGATTCATCCGCTTCTCATTCCCTACCATTCTGTGTTTCTTCCTCTTTCTCTGTGCCATGTTAAGTCAAGCCGACAAGAAAAACAAATAATAATTTAGTTCTTCAGAACAAATTGATGTGTGATGCAGACGAACTGAACTTTGATGTTAGACAACCACATGATAGGAGGATGTAATATGTATGAAAAACAGGACGAAAGAGATAACCAGAACTATGATGTGTAAACTAAGAAGAAGACATTTCACCAAATTAGAAGCAATGCAATGGAAGGTAGACACCATATGAAAGATGCTACAAATATCGCTCTGCCAAGTTAACAATGTCTCATCGTAAATGGCATTTAAACAAATGTGAAGCAGTACAAGAAATAAATCATATGCAAGATGCAAACAACATCACACTACCATGTTAGAGGTCTCTCGTCATTTGTGCCATTGCATATTCATAGCATTGCATATTCACAACTTATGATGTGTAAACTAAGGAGAAGGCATTTCAACAAATTAGAAGCAATGAAAGCTAGACACCATATGAAAGATGAAACGAATATCACTCTACCAAGTTAAAATTGTCTCGTCATAAGTGCCATTTCAACAAATTAGTAGTACAAGCTAGAAAAGAATGTGATATGTAACCTATATCACACTCCAAAGTCAAACGTGTCTTATGATAAGTGATTGTTGCAGGTTACACAACAGTAGTAATTTGATGTAAGAACATGGTGTGATAGACAGATATTGTATGTTCTAGAAACAAGAACACGTGTCTTATTCAAGTATAATGTGTAAAGTAAGCAGATGGAATTCAACAAAATTAGAAGCAATACAAGCTAGACATCACACATAACATGCAACCACATATAATAGTGCCAAGTTAGAGGGAGCACCGGTGATGCTGCACTAGGGGAGACGTGCTCATCATAAACACAGCTTTGTTGAGTGTCTATGTATGTGTTGTCTTGGAAATCATCTTGGGGGTGTGGAGGAGTAGAAACTGTGGAGGCCCTCCGTTCGGAAGGAGCACCTTTATTCGCTGCCTTGCTAACTTCCTTCCGCTTTGATGTAAGGCAAGCACATGATACCAGGATGGAATGTGTACAAAAAAACAGGACGACATGTCATGTTCACAACTATTTGTGTAAACTAAGCAGAAACCATTCCAGCAAATAAGAAGCAATGCAAGCTAGACACCACATGAAAGATGCAACTAATATGTCTCTGCCAAGTTAAAAGCGTCCCATCATAAATGGAATTTCAACAAATTAGAAGCAGTGCATGCTATAAATCATATGAAAGATGCAACTAATATCGCACTGCATATACTAAAGGTGTCTCGTCATATTGATTGATGCGGGATACAAAAAAACAATAGTTTTATGTAAGGACATGCTTAATAGACAGATGTACTATGTACTAAATACAGGAAGGCATGTCACATTAACAGGTATAATGTATAAGCTAAGCAGACTAGCACATGCAGTTTCACCAGATTGGAAGAATTACAATCTAGATACCATATGCAACATGCAACCACATATCACGCTGCCAAGTTAGAGCAAGCACCTGCGATGCTAATGTAGGGGAAATGTTGTAATCAACTATAGAGCTACGTTCACTATCTTCATCTAGCATTTCTGTTTCTTGAGAATCATGTCGGGAGGCTGACGCTGCATTCTTTAAATGAGGAGTAGTCCCCTTGCCTGCCTGCGTCGTCATAAGTGATTGATGAGGGATACACAAGAACATTAGCTTGATGTAAGAACATGGTTAATACATAGATGTACTAGTATGTACCAAAAACAAAAAGGCATGTCATATTCAAAGGTATAATGTGTAAGCTAAGCAGATGCAATTTAACCAAATTGGAAGCAGTACAATCTAGACATCCGGCTGGAGTGGTGAGCATGATCATCTAGGACCTGAGAGCCTGGTGGGAGGCGGGCTACGTCGCCACCATCGCAGCTTTTTAGTTGTCTTCCAGTTGATGCCTATCTTTGCTGGGCTTGTCACTGGCTCGGCCAGTGCCCTGACTAGCTATTTGTCTTCTGGTGCTCATGAGATGGTGGTTCATGTAAAAAGATATCTTTCCTTTCGAATACAAGCTAGACACCATATGGAACATGCAACCACATATGACACCGCGAAGTTAAAGCAAGCACCTGGGATGGTGGTTCATTGCGAGCGAGGTTATCAACTCCAGAGCTACGTTTACCGTCTCCATCTGCTGACACTGCACCCTTTATAGCGCTGTAACGTGTCGTGCCTAACTACGAAGAAAGCTGGTTCAACTTCTCTCTTTTATTTTTTACTTCTCTTTCGGCACTCTAAAATACCCTTGCATAAAAACACAATAGTGAGAGTATGGGTGAAGTGTGTGCAGAACTAATGTACTATAAAAGTAGCAAATAGCAGGTGGCTGAAAAATAAATGACAGGAGACATATGATAGCTCTACAACATTGCATGGCAAACAAAATTAGATTCTACTCCGTATGATTATGTAATATATGAGCATAGGAAATGCAGGTACTCCTCCAGCACACCACCACATGTGGTCATATCTAAGATAAAAGTCGACTAAAAATAAATAGGTCAGTCGATTTTTTTAATGAATCTTTCGATCTATAAGGAACGGGCAGATGGCCATCGTCTACCTCCCACCATTCACTGTTGACGATCTTTCTCAAACCGCCAGCGACCACCGGCCTAGACCCCTGCCTCCGCCTCCCCGCCCTCCCCTCGACCTCACACCAGCCATGCTTGGCAGCGCCCCCAGGCCATCCCTTTAATCCCGGCCGACCTCCAGATCGGGCGCCAGTAGCTCTAGGCCGCACACGCCCCTAAGATAAACACCAAGGCGCTGCTTCCCCGGCATAATAGCCGTACTAGCGCCTGTTACACCGGGGAATGCTTCCATTAATTGGGAATCAACTGGCCAGAAATTGAAATGTAGGGAGGGCGACAGACCTCTAGCTAAGGTGAAATAGTATATGAGGAGAAACCTTGTGCATCGCAAGTTACTAGGAACATCTAGTATCAAGAAGAAGCGGTCAACTAGTGTCTTCTGTGGGATGAATACCGTGCAAGCAGAGACGTAAGATTTGCACGAATAAGGGAAGAGGAGTACCTTTTTCGGTTGCCGGTGTGGACACCTCCACATGTCGCGCCGATCTTCTTCTTTTTACCGAGGAAACCGATGTTCTAGAGGGTGCAGGCTTGGACGAACCCATGGCCAAATTGTTGACTGTGTTGCCATGGCCGTATGTCGGCGGAGGGGAAGCAGATCCGAGGCGATAAAGGACGGCGTAGCAGGAACAGCCCCGGTGCGATGGAGGGTGGCGAAGTTGGAGCGGCAGCGGTGAGGCGTAGGACGGCGTGGTTGAAATGGCTTGGGTACGGACGGCTCGGCCTTGGCTTCAACTACTAGCCATGGAGGGCGTTGCGGTTGAGGTTGCGGTGGACGACGACGTCGGGGTATCGGCTCCGGCATGATGGAGGAGGGCGGCGGTTGATGGGTGGGATGGGGTGGCGGACGGAGGACGCCGGGGTTTCGCGGCTGGTGGAGAGGTAGTTTTGGCACCCACAGAGTACGAATGGGGAATCAGATGGGTGGGGGGAACCATGTTTCGGTCTGGGACACGCTTGTTTTTGGCATTTTTGAACAGAAGATGGGACGCGCTTGTTTGGAATTTGGGGAAAGTACAAACTTTGCCCCCCTCTTAAATTTCGGACCTACCGCGGTTCGGGGGTAGGATGGTAATCCCAGGTGTCCCAAATAGTGGGCAGGAGCGATTTCGGCCGCGCGCATGTGTGCTTAGGCGGCCATTGTGTATGAATGTTTTTCGGAGGTGGTTGCGTGGCGTCTAGATGAAGCTACAAACCTACCCCGGTTTAGACATTTGGACATCGGGCCGGTAGGTTTCACGGGTCGGAGTTATTAGAAAAGTAATTTCCTTGTACTACCAAACATTGGTCTCACGCAGTTTCGGGCGAGTAGAGGCTCTTTTGGCGCTTCGTTCGAAATTTTGAAACACAAGCATTCACGTTTAGAGTACTCTTGAACTATGAGGACTGACCTAAATAGACAACATTATATTTGACCTTGTATGTTTGAAAACCTCATTGAGTTATCCGCTTCTTTTTGAAATTTTGACACTTGAAAATCCTATAACTACGATTATTTTGGAATGGAGGAGCTAAATTTGAATCTATTTTGTACACGACTACATATGCTATTATGTACAAAATCAGAGCAAAGATTGGTGCCTCCATAATTTAGGTATGGTTTACAAATGCCATGATATCAAATTCAAATAATTGAATGGACTTCATGTTGAATTCGATTTTTTAAGGGATAATTGATTTTATGCCCCTAGTTGGGTCACACTCGGCAGGTTTACCCCTAGTTTCCGAAAATACTTGTTCCTGCCCAAACCACTCTGCTCCTTTTATGCTTTTGCCCTTTAACTGTTTGACCATCACTTTGAAAACTTCATAAAAAATTCATACTAACTCAGAAAAATTCAAATAAGATATCAAAATGTTCAGAAAAGCATCACCTATACGTGCATGTCATTTGCATTCATGAAAAAAGTGTTGGCCACTCCCCATCTTAGTTTTATCTCATATGACCTTAGCATGAATAGTAAAATCTAAGAAAAATCTAAAAATTCTAAAAAAATTTGGTGGCAAACTTTGACCAATGTTTTGAGTGCTTGCCAAGTTTCATAAGGAAATGACATTCATGGAAGTCGTGGCAAAAAACAAAAATCAATGCTCCAAAATTTCATTTTTTCCACGACTTCCACGAATGGCATTCCCTTATGAAACTTGGCAAGCACTAAAAACATTGGTCAAAGTTTGCGACCAATTTTCTTTAGAATTTTTAGATTTTTTTTAGATTTTACTATTCATGCTAAGGCCATATGAGCTAAAACTAAGATGGGGACTGGCCAACACTTTTTTCATGAATGCAAATGACATGCACATATAGGTGATATTTTTCTGAACATTTTGATATCTTATTTGAATTTTTCTGAGTTAGTATGATTTTTTTATGAAGTTTTCAAAGTGATGGTCAGACGGTCAAAGGGCAAAATCATAAGAGGAGCAAAGTGGTTTGGGCAGCAACAAGTGTTTTTGGAAACTAGGGGTAAACCTGCCGGGTGGGACACAACTAAGAGCACCAAATTAATTATCCCTTTTTTTAAACCACCTTAAGTTGAATTCAAATATATGCTAGTTCATAGGTAGCTATTTATAATGTTCATTGTGTAACTTTTGTATGTATAATGTGCTTTACACACACAACATGAACTATACTCACGTTTATATTCGATTGCTAAAGCGATGCATTTTCTGGAGTTCAAAATACTAACTATGTGGATCAATTGTGTTGAATAATAACATAGACATGCTCAAATTCCATAGAATCTAGATGTCTGATGGATCAATGACCGCTCCTAATGCGAATTGCAAATATCATGATCCCATCCTAATATTTGGATACAATTTATATCTTTAATCAATGTGTACATCTGTCTTTTACGTGTAGTTTCACTCTCCATGGGTGGTCTCTCACACATGCTCACACACTCTCTCCCGAGGTGTCTTTCTTGCACACATGCTCTAGATATAACCCTCCCTCCCCCTCGTAACAATTTACAACTGTTTTCAGTAACCTTTATCACAAGCACTCTTCCTCTCGCAAACATACACACGCACAATCCCCGTCGACCCTTTCTATATGCATGGACCTGCCTACGCGTCTCATGTACGCACATTATCTTTAGGCCTGTCTCTCACGCATTGTCTCACACCTCTCTTCCTAATCGACGAGTATGATTCTAGCAGAGCATTCTGTAGGATGCCCCTTAAAGTTAGGTTGGATGAATAGTAATATCAGAGATAAAGGGGTTACCTTAGTCCGATAACCTAGGGTTACAAATCCTAGCCGACTTTGTCAGTGGACACATAGTCCTTCACAATTCTGCTATCTTTGTCTTGTACGACTAGTCATCCATGGGTCTTCCTAAATGCGTCACGGGCCGACCAATGTGGCGCAGGACGAAACCGAATGAAGGGCCTCACCTCAACCCACCGGACCTCACATGGTGACACACCCTCTGCCCCCACGTCTCATTATCTTCTCACAGCCACACATACCAACACAAACACCACACACACAGAAAATTTCTCCTGGTGCCTCTATTCCCTCCCCCCTTGCATATACACACTCAAGGGAATGGAATCTCTCATCGTGACGTCATATTTGTCTCTCTCTCTCTCTAGACCACTCTCATTTCTCGTGCTATCTCTCCCACGCCCCCCCCGTCAGCCCCTCTATCCATGCCTCTCTCGAATACGTAATGCACACACATACCTCTCTAGGCCCCGCCAAATGCATCAACTACACATTCACACGTGTTACATCACGTACCCCATTGATCTAAAAAGCCCTCTCTTCATGTTTATTTTGCATACAACATTCCTTTTGAATAAAGTGTGGCCAAAAATTATTTTAGAGTTTCTACATATATACAACATTACAAAGTTATATGGAGGAATACGAACGCTCATTTGCATTGCATGGTGCCCACAATAATATTTATTCCGCATTGTGAATTTGTATATTTTTATACTGTATACAAAGTTAGTCATAATAAAGAGAGACAAAGAGCATATCTCTCTCCATCGCATACCCCCCTGTATGCCCCTTTCACGTATGCACACAAAACTATCTCCAGGTCCTCTAAAAGTAAGCCCCCAGAAAATTCACGCATGTTTCATCTTTCTCTCGCGATATATGCAATGACGATCATTGTATTTGAAGCGAAAGCATGATATGTTCATTGGACTTCAGAATCCACTCATTACGGTCACCATTTACGTTTAGTTGTTATTTTACAGTCACGGGCTCACCGTACAACTCTGTATTTGCTCATGACATGACTTGTTAAACGCTCCATGTGGCACCTCTAGTGTTGCATCACATTATCTCACTACCATCGTGCCCACCTGTCGACTTGTATCTACTCTACATCTACACTCTTATAAAATACATAAAATACACTCTTATAAAAAACAGAGATGTTGATGATGGTGTGCCTGCCATCCTACAATATAGGCCGTCTGATTTATATCTGATGGATAGGAAAGAAACTATGGCAATTTTGCAAAAAGGTACCCACACACCTCTCCACATTTGCAAATAAGGCCTTCCCTCGTTGATCCTTTTCTCTCACAAGATAAAAAAGTCATACAAATGCATCTTGATGTTATGTGCAACGCACGGGCATCTTGCTAGTAAGAATGAAAACAAACAACAAAAAAAATATTTGGACGGTGGTTCGAAGTCATGACCGCGGGCACATCGGACAAGGTGGCCTTGTATTGGTATGCTGAGCCGTCTGTTTTAACACACAGGAGCTGGTGTGGTGATTATACACACACGCACGCATGCACACGAACTGCATCCATGCAACACTCACACAAACACATGCACCCACGCACGCACGCAACACTCACAGTACACACACAGCCACGCACGCACGCAACACTCACACGCACACACGCACGCATGCATGCACACACCAGTACACCACACGACGAACACACACTCTCATGCTCAAGTGCTCAACCTACACGTGCATGCGCACACATCAGGCCCTGACAGACACATACACAACTAGGTGATTCCCGCGCACGGGTTGGAGCCTTGTCACGCCTGCATAAATTTGTGTTTATCTGACCTTTTCCCTATGCGAATTGACAGGTGGGACCCACAAGGAACGTGGTCAATTTAACTAGTCAACATGGCGCCACGCAGACTATTTGGCCGGTCAACAGAGTGCAATCCGATGCTGAACCGTGAGCAAGTGACTGTATAATCATCGCAAAACGTATATAGTGACCGTAATCAGCTTATTCTGAAGTTCGGTGACCGTATTACGCTTTTCTCTCTGTAGGCCCTCCAAAACTACATCTCTACACGTTCTCGCATGTTACAACACTACTACTACACTCTAACACAATAAATCATATGTGTTTTTAGTTTTACTAGATATCATATTGTTACTTATAATTATTCAGTTTGCATACATTAAAATTGCCTTTGAAATGTATGGCCAGTATCATCTACCGCGCGGGAAAAATCCCGCCCTTTCCTGTTTAATCGAGTTTGTATCGATGGATCGTGCGAAACAGCAAAACTATAGTACTATATAGTACAAGTGACAGTTCATTGGGCCGTCGTGTCGTCTACTCCTCCGTCATAAGAGTGGAGCGCTCGCTTTCATAAATCTTCTAGTCCCTTTCACCGACATATGGGACATCAAGCTACCGGGTCCACGTGCCATACCGGAATACAGTGCAGAGCAGCCGGGGTGAAGCACCCCAGTCATGGCGCCGGCGTAGTAATGAGCAATGAGGCGTCAAATCACAAAGCTGCACCTTTCCCGCAATTAAGTTGGAGGGACGAAGTAATAATGCTAAAAAAAGAAGTTGGAGGGACGAAGCAACCATCATTTCACTCGTTGTTGAATCCGCTTCTCCCTCATCTTCTTCAACTTAACCACGTGTTGCTTCTGCCGTTGTTCTGCCTCATGTGGGACACGGATCGGCTTGGTAAAGCACTGACACGTGGGACCGCATGTTAGCAAACCGCCAGGACAACGTCCTCCGAAAATAAGAAGCCTAATCCTAGACTTACAAAGGGTTACGTAGCTGCTACGTATACTTTCCATCTAATCTATATATGCCCCCTGATCTTCAGGTGGGGTGGGCCTAATCCTCTCCTTTAATCCAATCAAATAGTCCCACATCACATCAGTTCGTAACTTTACGTAAACCATTACGTGGATGTAGCATTGCTCAAATAAGAAACCTCCCCCGCCATCCGCGCGTCAAAATCACCTCCTTTTTACTAATCTTGATTCTATAATTTTTTAGATCAATATAATTGAGATTTGTATAGATAGCACACAGGAGCAAAACCAAGTGGTACGGTTAAGGGCATCCACAATGTGTAGCCAAATGTGAAAATAGCTTTTGGCATCGTGGGAACCATTGTGGACGGTGTTGCCAAAGCCAAAAAGATGGAACCGAAGCTCCCTAATTGATTGATTGAAGAAATAGAAAAATGCAACGTCTCTCCTCTTTCTCCCATGCTTGGACGCATGTAGTACAGGCATCAAATCACAAAAGCACGAACGAAGCAACCATCATTTCAATCTTCGCTGACTCCGCTTCTCCATCGTCTTCTTCGAGAAACCATCTCACCGCACTAGTACTCCTAGTAGTACTAGTAAAGGACTTCTTGGATGCAAATAAGGTGGTTGTCTCGGCTTGCAGGCGGCACTTGCGAACAACTTACCGTGGTCTCCCTCAATGGTGTTCTCCGTCGAACGCGCTTTGCCAAACCACACAGAAAAAAGATATCGTCGACATCACCGCAATGGGGAAGGAAGTCAAATATAGTTACTACCTCCATTTTTTTGTACACAAGGCCAGTATATCAAAATTACAATTTTCAAAGGGCCACTAACACTAATCGAGGCAAAATTGATGGGGTTAGCAACCAAGAAAATTAATATCCCCTGCATGCATGCGGAAGTGAGAAGGTTGGTTTGCATGGCGCTGCATTAATCAAGCGAATGAGGAGTGAGATGGTTAGCTCTTTGGTCTTTGGAGAAAAAAATACGCGTTAATTGACATGTGAAACGAGGATTTGTATCGATTAAATCCCGTGAAGGAAAACCCCGCCTTTCTTTTTTAACACTAGTACTCCTAGTACGTACGTACTTATCCCATTTGGGTCTAGGCCTTGCATTGCCAAACTTCATCACACATTTTTGCCAAGCTTGCCTAAAGTTTTCAAAATGAGAAGGAGGTACACCTGCACACGGCTGTCGCGGTCGCACCGCACCCTCACACGGTCACTCCTGCATGCCGCGGTCGCACCGCACCCTCACACAGTCGCTCATGCACGCCGCAAACCCAACCAAGGGAGCGCACCCTCACTAACATGAGTTGTCGCATGTGAACAAACCAAACTCAGCCATCCTATTGCTGACACATAATTTTCGTTCATAGAGTATGTTTTCCAACCGCATGTTGGGGAGTATCCGTACGACCCGTGCGGTGGTCTGTTGGGGAAGAAGAAGAGGTGAGGAAGAAGGAAAGAAGGGTTAGGAGACGTAGGATATTCATCCAACCACGTGAAATGGTAGACTGACCCAAGTCAGGCGACTTGCATAACAAATATATGTTTTTATATAGCAAAAGATCCATAAAAACAACAACATAAAGAAAAACTATCACTGCTCGCGGAAAGAGACGGCCTCGTCGTCTTTGGCTGCCGGCGTGAACCAGCCGTCGCTGCCTACGTGTGTCTCCACATCGTGGTTGTCCTCGACCTCCAGCTACTCGTTCAAGCGGAGCGTGCGGGCGCTCTGCACGGACGAGAGCACAACCCGGTTCAAGTCGAGGATGTCCGGTTCTGCCTGCAGGAGAGCCTCGATGGCAGCGGCATCCGCGCGCTCTGCGTCGAGTCGAGCCTCCGCCGCCCGGTTCAAGTCCAGGACGTCCGGTTCCGCCTGCAGGAGGGCCTCGATGGCAGCGGCATCCGCGCGCTCTGCATCAAGTCGAGCCTCTGCCGCCCGGTTCAAGTCTAGGACGTCGGGTTCCGCCTGCAGGAGGGCCTCGATGGCAGCGGCATCCGCGCGCTCCGCCTCAAGTTGAGCCTCCGCCGCCCGGTTCACATCCACGACATCCGGTTCCGCCTGCAGGAGAGCCTTGATGGCAGCGGCATGCGCGCGCTCCACGTCGAGTTGAGCCTCTGCCTCCCGGTCCTCCTTTAGTATCGCCATGTTGAACCGCTGGTCCGCCTGCACCATGGGGGACTCGTACGCCGGCACGAAGTCGACGTCCATCGTCTCATACCCATCGGGGGCCTTCTGCACCGCGACCTCCGCCATGAACATTGGATCAGCTTCCTCCTCCTCGTAGCTTGGCTCTAGAGAACTCGGGGATTGGCCCGCCGCAAAGTGAGCTTGGGAACGGAGCTCTGTGGCGCCGACCGCCGCTGCGATTTCTGCGCGGCGCTCAGGCGTCAGCATCTTGTAGTAAGTGATCTTGCGGTGCACCATGGCTTTCCGGTGAACTAGGGGACGCTTGATGCAGGCTAGGGGATCGAAAGGTAATGGGCTGGAGATTTGGTGTGGTTTTAGGGCAGTGGCTGGCGTAGGTCGAGCAGCGAAGGTTCTGGTGTGAATAGTGGTTCCGGTGACGACCGGTCAATCGGTTTTGACTGTACATCGCTCTTGTCGCGTTCGTGTTGCAGCCCGGCACGCTGGACTCTCCACATCCCTCACCGAATGGAACGCGCTTCGTCTTGCGTTTTCGCTCGCTTGTGGGACCGCAGTTGAGAGCAAACCGACGTCCCCCCTCCCCCGCCCGGGTCATTTATTATACTACCACTCCCTCCGTTTTATGCGGAGTAAATAAAAACAGAGGGAGTATACTACGGATGAGGATCCCCTGACGTGGCCGAACCCATTGAGTAACTGACATGCGGGGCCTAGCAAGCATGGGGTCCGCCAGTAAGTGACCGAAAGGGAGGGTAAGGCAGGGATACCTATGTCAGAGGATCCACTTCCACTACTACTCCCTCCTTCCATTTACTATACAGGGCCTAATGCATTTTTCGAGGCTAACTTTGACCAAATGTTAGAGTAATAATATATGACATGCAACTTACACAAAGCATATGGTCAAATTCGTATGTGAAAGGAGTTTCCAATGATATAATTTTCCCATTATACATCTCATGTACTATTAATCTTGTCAATAGTCAAATTGGGAACCATCTCGAGTACAAATCTAGGAGTACGTATGAATCTAACAATATTGATTGGGCGTTGTTGAATGTTGATACCTTTTTGACCAAAGTAGAGATACTTTGACTACACATGAAACTTATATGTAAACTAGAAAGGATAGGAGGGAGTATATTGTACGTTCAAAAACGAAACGAACATTGAATACCCTTTATATATGATTTGCGGATGCTATGATCACTGGTTCAAAATTTTGAATCCGCCTTACGTATCACGTGCCCCCACTCGTTCCCTCTCGATTTCATCTCAGGGTCCGGAGATCTATTGAAAGAGGACTAGGGTGGGTACATGCAAATGATACTCGGTGGAATGTTCAAATGAGGCATGCGGGAGGATGGACTTGACCGGAGGGCGACATGATCGATGGAGAAGAGGGTTGGAGAGGAATGAGAAATAAGCAAATGCCACATGATTATACTTGAACGGCTCAAAAAAACAATAAGTTGTCTCGCTTGGCCTACATAGTGAAAGGCCTAATGCGCAACGCGGAGCACTGATGCTCGAATATGTCCGGGAAAACAGGGAAACCGACATGTGGGGCACACCCGTCGGGATGACGTAGCGCAAACTAGTCCAATGGAGGAGCTGGCCCACGACCTCCTCGCCATCGACAACCGTTCATGTGGGTCGTTGGGGCCAACAACGGGGCGCAGCTCCAGCACCGCCTTTGGACACGACGACCGCGGGGAGTGACACGCTCATATCGTCGCTAGACACGGTCGGTTTCAGTGTGCCGAGGGTGGCGTTAGTGCTGTGGCACGACCAACAGTATGTTTGGTTTGTGCCCAAGGTTGCCCCATCAAAGCATTGGGTAGCCAAAATTTTGGTTGAGGTATTGGTTGCCCATGATTTGGCCGACATTGGCAAGAAAAATGAACTAGAGTTGGCTCGAGTTCATTGGCATGCCAAAAAATGGCAACCATCCAAACAAAGACCAATCTTTGGGTCATGACCAAAATTTTGGTTGAGGTATTGGTTGCCCATGATTTGGCCGACATTGGCAAGAAAAATGAACTAGAGTTGGCTAGAGTTCATTGGCATGCCAAAAAAATGGCAACCATCCAAACAAAGACCAATCTTTGGGGCATGATCAAAATTTTGGTAAGGTGCACTTTTGCCACAATCCAAACACACCCAAACACCCGACTTGTCGAGGATGCACGGGGCGCCGCGACGCGTCCACAGAGTGGTGTAGCGCGGCCAACTTCATCCTCTGGACCTGAGACCATGCCGGGTAGTCTTGCTTTTTCAATGACATGCAAGGATCGCATGTGAGCAAAGGGAATCTCCAACGTTGCCACGACCGCAGCTGACTACCCTGGCACACCAAAACCCTCATCCCTCGCGCCATCGCGCGGTGCGTTCCCAGCCGGCGCCAGCTGCTCGCATTCATGCCGTCCGTTTGTATGTCGTCATTAAGAGGATCGGTGCCCGAGGAACCAACTCCGGCGACTTAATGACGCACCCGGACGCTTGGCCTCACCGGAATGCACTACTTAAAGCGGCAACGCCCAGCTAACCTCCACACCATAGCGCATCGTCCTCCTACCTGGCACCACATCCGCCAGGACCACAAGTGCGAACTCTCTGCGGGAGAGCTTGTCTTCGGGGATGAAGCTCGAGGTCGCCGCCCTCGCTCAAGTCGCCTCTCATGACGCAATAGCGGCGTAGCCGGATGCGGACGTGACTGCACAAGCGGTGGCCACGCTGGCGGCCGACGACGGGAGCACCGTCAGCCATGCGTCCTACTTGCCACCGTCCAATGTACGGCACCGCCGAGGTCGGGGATTCCTCCGAGGATGAGTAGCGCATGGGAGGCAGCAGGGCATGGTGTGCCAACTGGCCGGTCCGTATCCCGTGTTCTACTCTTCCTCGCCGGAGACCGCACCTTCACTTCACGGGTCTTGAACCCCGCCCCCGTACATAGAGATCGCAGATGGAGGACGTCAGTCGCCGCTGTAGAATAGGTTTAGGGTTGGGTTTCTTTTGTTTTTCTGTCCTATAAAAGTTTGAAATGTAATGAAAATCTGTCGTGTTTGCATTAATCTCGGCCGGTGTATATGAACTTTCACAATAATATACATATTGTAGGAGTACTAGCAAGATGCCCGTGCACTGCACGGAAGATCAAGATCTTGTGGGAGAAAAGGATGAACGAGGGAAAGCCTTATCTGCAAATGTGGAGAGGAGTGCGGGTAAATTGTCATAGTTTCCTTCCTATCCGTTAGATATAGATCGGACGGCCTATATTGCAGGATGACAGGCACACCATTGCTACGTCTCGAGCTTGCGTTGGTTTTCCCCGAAGAGGAGAGGATGATGCAGCATAGTAGCGTAAGTATTTCCCTCAGTTTTTGAGAACCAAGGTATCAATCCAGTAGGAGGTCACGCGCAAGTCCCTCGTACCTGCACAATACGATAGCAACTCGCAACCAACGCTTAGGGGTTGTCAATCCCTTCACGGTTACTTACGAGAGTGAGATCTGATAGAGATAATAATAATTTTGGTATTTTTGATAGATAGATGCAAAGTAAAAAGTAAAGGCAAAGTAAAAACAAAGCAAGTAAACAAAGTGATATAGATTGATATGATGAGAATAGACCCGGGGGCCATAGGTTTCACTAGTGGCTTCTCTCAAGAGCATAATTATTCTACGGTGGGTGAACAAATTACTGTTGAGCAATTGATAGAATCGAGCATAGTTATGAGGTTATCTAGGTATGATCATGTATATAGGCATCACGTCCGTGACAAGTAGACCGAAACGATTCTGCATCTACTACTATTACTCCACTCATCGACCGCTATCCAGCATGCATCTAGAGTATTAAGTTAAAAACAGAGTAACGCCTTAAGCAAGATGACATGATGTAGAGGAATAAATTCATGCAATACGATAAATACCCCATCTTGTTATCCTTGATGGCAACAATACAATACGTGCCTTGCAACTCTTTCTGTCACTGAGTAAGGACACCGCAAGATTGAACCCAAAGCCATGCACTTCTCCCATTGCAAGAACTACCAATCTAGTTGGCCAAACCAAACGGATAATTCGTAATGACTTGCAAAGATAACTCAATCATACATAAAAGAATTCAGAGAAGAATCAAATATTTTCCATAGATAATACTGGATCATAAACCCACAATTCATCGGTCTCAACAAACACACCGCAAAAAGAAGATTACATCGAATAGATCTCCACGAGAGAGGGGGAGAACATTGTATTGAGATCCAAAAAGAGAGAAGAATCCATCTAGGTACTAGCTATGGACCCGAAGGTCTGAATTAAACTACTCACACTTCATCGGAGGGGCTATGGTGTTGATGTAGAAGCCCTCCGTGGTGGATGCCCCCTCCGGCAGAGCTCCGGTACAGGCCCCAAGATGGGATCTCGTGGATACAGAAGGTTGCGGTGGTGGAATTAGGTTTTTGGCTCCTCCTCTGATCATATGGGGATACGTAGGTATATATAGGAGGAAGGAGTACGTCGGTGGAGCTCCCTCGTGACCTCCTCGGAAGCTTCTTGGAGTAGGGTCCAAGTCTCCTGGACCACGTTCGGTGAGAAAATCACGTTCCCGAAGGTTTCATTCCGTTTGGACTCCGTTTGATATTCCGTTTCTTCGAAACACTGAAATAGGCAAAAAACATCAATTCTGGGCTGGGCCTCCGGTTAATAGGTTAGTCCCAAAAATAATATAAAAGTGGAAAATAAAGCCCAATATAGTCGAAAACAGTAGATAAAGTAGCATGGAGCAATCAAAAACTATAGATACGTTGGAGACGTATCAAGCATCCCCAAGCTTAATTCCTGCTCGTCCTCGAGTAGGTAAATGATAAAAAAGAATTTTTGATGCGGAGTGATACTTTGGCATAATTTCAATGTAAATCTTCTTAATCATGGCATGAATATTTAGATCTGAAAGATTCAAGATAAAAGTTCATATTGACATAAAAATAATAATACTTCAAGCATACTAATTAAACAATTATGTCATCTCAAAATAACATAGCCAAAGAAAGTTCATCCCTACAAAATCATATAGTTAGGCTATGCTTCATTTTCGTCACACAAAGATGTTCCCAACTTCTATACCCCCGATGACAAGCCAAGCAATTGTTTCATACTCAAATAATCTCAAACTCTTTCAACCTTCACGCAATATATGAGCGCGAGCCATGGATATAGCACTATGGGTGGAATAGAATATGATGATGGGGTCGTGTGGAGAAGACAATAAAGGAGAAAGTCTCATATTGACGAGGATAATCAACGGGCTATGGAGATGCCCATCAATTGATGTCAACATGACGAGTAGGGGTTGCCATGCAACGGATGCACTAGAGCTATGAATGCTCAACAAAAGAAAACTAGTGGGTGTGCATCCAACTTGCTTGCTCACGAAGACCTAGGGCATTTTGAGGAAGCCCATCATTGGAATATACAAGCCAAGTTCTATAATGAAAAATTCCCACTAGTATAAACAAGACAATTTATGAGACTCACTATATGAAAAATGTGGTGCTACTTTGAAGCACAAATATATGAGACTCACTACATGAAGAACAAGGTGCTATTTTGAAGCACAAGTGTGGTAAAAGGATAGTAACATTGCCCCTTCTCTCTTTCTCTCTCTCTCTCTTTTTTTATTGGCCTTCCCTCTTTTGTTTATTGGCCTTTCTTTTTTTTCTGTCCGGAGTCTCATCCCAACTTGTGGGGGAATCATAGTCTCCATCATCCTTTTCCTCACTAGGGCAATGTTCTAATAATGACGATCATCACACTTCTATTACAACAACTTGATATTACAACTCGAAACTAGAACAAGATATGTCTCTTTATGAATGCCTCCGGCGGTGTACCGGGATGGTGCAATGAATCAAGAGTGACATGTATGGAAAATAATGCATGGTGGCTTTGCCACAAATACGATGTCAACTACAAGATCATGCAATGGCAATATGACAAAAGTAATGCATGTCACGATGATGGTGGTGGAAGTTGCATGGCAATATATCTCGGAATGGCTATGGGAATGCCATGATAGGTAGGTATGGTGGCTGTTTTGAGGAAGATAAAAGGAGGTTTATGTGTGATAGAGCATATAGTATCACGGGGTTTGGATGCACCGGTGAAGTTTGCACCAACTCTCAAGGTGAGAAAGGGCAATGCATGGTACCGAAGAGGCTAGCAAAGGCGGAAAGGTGAGAGTGCGTATAATCCATGGATTCAACATTAGTCAAAAGAACTCATATATTTATTGCAAAAATTTAGAAGTCATCAAAAATTCGAATACTACGCACATGCTCCTAGGGGGATAGATTGGTAGGAAAAGACCATCGCTCGTCCCCGACCGCCACTCATGAGGATGCACAAGCCAGGTACACTTCATGTTTCAAATTTGTTACACAACTTTAACCATACGTGCATGCTACGGGATTTGCTAACTTCAACACAAGTATTTCTCAAGTTCACAACTATTCAAATAGCACGACTTTTATATTATCACCTCCATATCTCAAAACAATTATCAAGCATCAAACTTAATTTAATTCACTCAAAAAAGAGAAAGTTTCACAAATCTCGAACACCAAGTATATTAACATTAAGCAAATTACCATGCTATTAATGACTCTCAAAATAATCTAAGTGAAGCATGAGAGATCAAGTTTCTTTAAAACAAATCCACCACCGTGCTCTAAAAGATCTAAGTGAAGCACTAGAGCAAAAAATTATCACGCTCTAAAGATATAAGTGAAGCACATAGAGCAAAGCTATCAAGCTCAAAAGGTATAAGTGAAGCACATAGAGTATTCTAACAAATTCCAAATCATGTATGGCTCTCTCAAAAGTGTGTACAGCAAGGATGGTTGTGTTAAACTAACAAGCAAAGACACAAATAATACAAGACGCTCCAAGCAAAACACATATCATGTTGGTGAATAAAAATATAGCTCCAAGTAAATTTCCGATGGAAGTGGACGAAAGAGGGGATGCCTTCCGGGGCATCCCCAAGCTTTGACTTTTTGGTGTCCTTGGATTATCTTGGGGGTGCCATGGGCATCCCCAATCTTAGGCTCTTGCCACTCCTTGTTCCATAATCCATCAAAAGAATTCACCCAAAACTTGAGAACTTCACAACACAAAACTCAACAGAAATCTCGTGAGCTCCGTTAGAGAAAGAAAACAAAAAACTACTTCAAGGTACTGTAATGAACTCATTCTTTATTTATATTGGTGATAAACCTACTGTATTCCAACTTCTCTATGGTTTATAAACTAATTTACTAGCCATAGATTCATCAAAATAAGCAAACAACACACGAAAAACAGAATCTGTCAAAAACAGAACAGTCTGTAGTAATCTGTAACTAACGCAAACTTCTGGAACTCTAATAATTCTACCAAAATAGGAAGTCCTGGAAAATTTGTTTATTGATCAGCACCAAAAAGAATCAACGCAAAAGCACGTTTCTGTGATTTATCATAACTAAATTCGTGCGCGCAAAGTTTCTGTTTTTCATTAGAATCAAATCAACTATCATCGTGGTTATCCTATAGGTCTTACTTGGCACAAACACTAATTAAAACATAAAACCACATCCAAACAGTAGGTAGATGGATTATTTATTCCTAAACAGAACCAAAAACAAAAAACACAAAATAAAATTGGGTTGCCTCCCAACAAGCGCTATCGTTTAACGCCCCTAGCTAGGCATAAAAGCAAGGATAGATCTAGGTATTGCCATCTTTGGTAGGCAATCCATAAGTGGCTCTCATGATAGATTCATATGGTAATTTTATTTTCTTTCTAGGAAAGTGTTCCATGCCCTTCTTTAAGGGAAATTGGAATCTAATATTCCCTTCCTTCATATCAATAATTGCACCAATCGTTCTAAGGAAAGGTCTATCAAGAATAATAGGACATGAAGGATTGCAATCTATATCAAGAACGATAAAATCTATGGGCACATAATTCCTATTTGCAACAATAAGAACATCATTAATTCTTCCCATAGGCTTTTTAATAGTGGAATCCACAAGATGCAAGTTTAGAGAGCAATCATCAAAATCACGAAAATCTAGTAAATCACATAGAGTTTTGGGGATAGTAGAGACACTAGCATGAAACTCAAAATCCTTAATTTTAATCTTAATGGTAGGTTCCCATTCATCATGGAGTTTTCTAGGGATGGAAACTTTCAACTCAAGCTTTTCTTCATAGGATTGCATCAAGGCATCAACAATGTGTTCGGTAAAGGCCTTATTTTGACTATAAGCATGAAGAGAATTTAACATAGATTGCAACAAGGACATACAATCAATCAAAGAGCAATTTTCATAATTAAATTCCTTGAGATCCAAAATAGTAGGTTTAGCAGCATCACGGTTTCTATTAATTTCAACCCTACTTTCATCAATTTCATCATCAAGATCTAGAAACTCAGAATTCTTAGAACGCCTTCTAGGTAAGGGAAGATCATATTCAGATTCATCAAGATTCATATTGCAAAACAAAGATTTAATGGGGGACGCCTCAATAACTTTTAGATCTTCATCTTGATTTTCATAGGGATTAGAAGAACACGCTTTAATAAAGGCATCTTTAGAAGCACGCATCCTAGCGGTTCTTTCTTTGCACTCGTCAATGGAAATTCTCATAGCTTTGAGAGACTCATTGATATCATGCTTAGGAGGAATAGATCTAAGCTTTAAAGAATCAATTTCAAGAGAAATTCTATCAACGTTCCTAGCCAAATCATCAACTTTAAGCAATTTCTCTTCAAGCAAAGCATTAAAATTCTTTTGTGAATTCATAAACTCTTCAACACTACTCTCAAAATCAGAGGGCATCTTATTAAAATTTCCATAAGAGTTTTTGTAGGAATTTCCATAATTGTTAGAAGGATTGCTAGGAAAAGGCCTAGGATTAAAATTCCCTCTATAAGCGTTGTTACCAAAACTATTCCTACCAAAAAAATTCACATCCATAGATTCATTATTATTCTCAAGCAAAGTAGATAAAGGCATATCATTAGGATCAAGAGGAGTATTTTTAGGAGCAAACATCTTCATTAGTTCATCCATCTTTTCACTCAAAACATTGATTTCTTCTATAGCATGCACTTTTTTACTAGAAGATCTTTCGGTATGCCATTGAGAATAATTAGCCATAGTATTATCAAGCAATTTTGTTGCATCTCCCAACGTAATTTCCATAAACGTGCCTCCGCGGCCGAATCTCAAAGCTTTCTAGAAGCAAAATTCAATCCGGCATAAAAATTTTGTATGATCATCCATAAATTCAAACCATGAGTCGGGCAATTGCGAAGCATTAATTTCATTCTTTCCCAAGATTGGGAAACATGCTCATGATCAAGTTGTTTAAAATTCATGATATCGTTCCTAAGAGTGATAATCTTAGCGGGAGGAAAATACTTAGAGATAAAAGCATCTTTGCACTTGTTCCAAGAATCAATACTATTTTTAGGCAAAGACGAAAACCAAACTTTAGCACGATCTCTAAGTGAAAACGGGAATAACTTCAATTTTACAATATTGTTATCCGCATCTTTTTTCTTTTGCATATCACACAAATCAACAAAATTGTTTAGATGAGTAGCGGCATCTTCACTAGGAAGGCCGGTGAATTGATCTTTCATAACAAGATTCAGCAAAGCGGTATTGATTTCATAGGAATCATCATTATTAAGAGGAGCAATCGGAGTACTAAGGAAATCATTATTATTGGTATTCGAGAAATCACACAATTTGGTATTATCTTGTGCCATGGAAACAAGTAATCCAACACACAAGCAAACAGAAAGGCAAAGGGAAAAGGCAAACGGGAAAGAGAGGGCGAATAAAACGGCAAGCGTGAAGTGGGGGAGAGGAAAATGAGAGGCAAATGGCAAATAATGTAATGCTAGAGATAGGGATTGCGATGGGTACTTGGTATGTTGACTTTTGCGTAAGCCTCCCTGGCAACGGCGCCAGAAATTCTTCGTTGGTTTTCCCCGAAGAGGAGAGGATGATGCAGCACAGTAGCATAAGTATTTCCCTTAGTTTTTGAGAACCAAGGTATCAATCCAGTAGGAGGTCACGCGCAAGTCCCTCGTACCTGCACAATACGATAGCAACTCGCAACCAACGCTTAGGGGTTGTCAATCCCTTCATGGTTACTTACGAGAGTGAGATCTGATAGAGATAATATTTTTGGTATTTTTTATAGATAGATGCAAAGTAAAAAGTAAAGGCAAAGTAAAAACAAAGAAAGTAAATAAAGTGATATAGATTGATATGATGAGAATAGACCCGGGGCCATAGGTTTCACTAGTGGCTTCTCTCAAGAGCATAAGTATTCTACTGTGGGTGAACAAATTACTGTTGTGCAATTGATAGAATCGAGCATAGTTATGAGGTTATCTAGGTATGATCAAGTATATAGGCATCACGTCCGTGACAAGTAGACCGAAATGATTCTGCATCTACTACTATTACTCCACTCATCGACCGCTATCCAGCATGCATCTAGAGTATTAAGTTAAAAACAGAGTAATGCCTTAAGCAAGATGACATGATGTAGACGAATAAATTCATGCAATATGATAAATACCCCATCTTGTTATCCTCGATGGCAACAATACAATACGTGCCTTGCAACTCTTTCTGTCACTGAGTAAGGACACCGCAAGATTGAACCCAAAGCCATGCACTTCTCCCATTGCAAGAACTACCAATCTAGTTGGCCAAACCAAACGGATAATTCAAAGTGACTTGCAAAGATAACTCAATCATACATAAAAGAATTCAGAGAAGAATCAAATATTTTCCATAGATAATACTGGATCATAAACCCACAATTCATCGATCTCAACAAACACACCGCAAAAAGAAGATTACATCGAATAGATCTCCACGAGAGAGGGGGAGAACATTGTATTGAGATCCAAAAAGAGAGAAGAAGCCATCTAGCTACTAGCTACGGACCCGAAGGTCTGAAGTAAACTACTCACACTTCATCGGAGGGGCTATGGTGTTGATGTAGAAGCCCTCTGTCGGTGTCAAAACCGGCGGATCTTGGGTAGGGGGTCCCGAACTGTGCGTCTAGGCGGATGGTAACAGGAGACAAGGGACACGATGTTTTTACCCAGGTTCGGGCCCTCTCGATGGAGGTAAAACCCTACTCCTGCTCGATTGATATTGATGATATGGGTAGTACAAGAGTGGATCTACCACGAGATCAAGGAGGCTAAACCCTAGAAGCTAGCCTATGGTATGATTGTTGTTGTGTCCTACGGACTAAAACCCTCCGGTTTATATAGACACCAGAGAGGGCTAGGGTTACACAGAGTCGGTTACAATGGTAGGAGATCTACATATCCGTATCGCCAAGCTTGCCTTCCACGCCAAGGAAAGTCCCATCCGGACACGGGACGAAGTCTTCAATCTTGTATCTTCATAGTCTTGGAGTCCGGCCGATGATGATAGTTTGGCTATCCGGACACCCCCTAGTCCAGGACTCCCTCAGTAGCCCCTGAACCAGGTTTCAATGATGATGAGTCCGGCGCGCATATTGTCTTCGACACTGCAAGGTGGGTTCCTCCTCCGAATAATTCATAGAAGATTATGAACACCAGGATAGTGTCCGGCTCTGTAAAATAAATTCCACCTACCTCCGTAGAGAGAATAATATTTACACAAGTTCAATCTGCTATGTATTTTGTGGCATGAAGTCACACCACAACCAAGCTTTTACTTGAATCGTTTTTATTATACCACCTCGGCGCGTTTAGCGAAGCGGTTTCCTTGGCATGTCTTGTCGAAGCAGAGATCGTGTTCCCCTTATTCCGGGATTCCCATTAATACGGACATGGGTAACCCAACCGCGCCATTGATTGCGGTGCTTGGGAGATAAGCGAGTTTTACCAGGCCGGTGGGGACGCATAGTTTCGTCCGCCCATATATAAGGGGATAAGGATCCACCTTTTTTACCTACGCCTTCTTCCTCCTTTGCTTATCCATCTCCACGCACTCGAGCTCCAGCGCCCAAGTCCGCACATCTCACCTCGACCTTCTCCATCCATGTCCGGAGCGGGAGGCAAGTGGATGGCCTCCTCCATTACGAAGGGGCACATCAAGAAACTGCGCAACGCCGGATATCTGTCCAGCGATATCGCGCACCGGCTCCCCGACGAGGGGCAGCTCATCCCCACCCCCAGGCCCCATGAGAGGGTGGTATTCCTTCCCCATTTCCTCCGCGGACTAGGCTTCCCACTCCACCCCTTTGTCCAGGGGCTCATGTTCTACTACGGCCTGGATTTCCACGATCTGGCCCCAAATTTCATCCTCAATATCTCGGCGTTTATCATCGTGTGCGAGGCCTTCCTCTGCATCCAGCCCCACTTCTGCTTGTGGCTCAAGACCCTCAATGTCAAGCCGAAGGTTGTGAAGGGCAGCCAAGAGGTGTGCGGAGGCGCCATGGTGGGCAAAATGCCCAACGTCACTTGGCTCGAGGGTGCCTTCGTGGAATCCATCAAAGGGTGGCAATCGGGGTGGTTCTACATCACCGAGCCGCGTGACCCTAAATGGGCAGCGGCCCCCGAATTCAGATCTGGCATCCCCATGCAGCTCACCTCCTGGAAAGAGAAGGGCCTGCTATGGGGTAGTTCGGAAGAGCTGACCGGACTCCAGTCCTGTCTCCAGACCCTGGTGAACAAGAAGCTCAAGCTTGTCAACGTGATCCAGATCATGCTCGTCTGCCGGATTCTCCCCTGCCAGCAACAGGACTTTAATTTGTGGGAGTTTGATCCGGCACAGCACCGGACCTTGAGCGTGCTCTCCAAGACTACGTACAAAGATGCCTGGAGGGTGTTGTTCAAGGGTGCCGAAGCTCCCGCATCCGCTACCGAAGATCGCGGATTTAGCATGCAGCGTCCGGCTGGCGAGGTAAGCCATGTTATCCTTTATGGGACACTTACTTTTCATGTTTTGACTTTATGCGGGGTCTAAACTCCCAATACCTTTAACAGGCCTGGCAGACGACATCCGGACAGGTTAACTGTCCGACTCCCTTTCCAGAGGACCCAGCGGATGCCCGTTTGACAGGGCTACTGGTCCCGGCACTTTACGTAGTGCCGGAGAAGAAGGCCAAGAAGAAGGCCACGGGAACCCGAAGGAGTTCCCGGCGTCAGGTGGTATCGGACTCATCGTCCGATGACTCCGAGGCGGACTCCTCCCACGAGGACGAGGAGGAGGAGAAAGAGGCCTCTCCCCCGGTGAGGGGAGAGAAGAAGAGGAAGGCCTCCCCAACGAGGGAGGCCGAAGGGTCCAAGAAGGGAAGGACCCTTCCCCCGGACTGTTCCGCCAACGTCGGCGACATCGACGAGGAGTGGCCCTCAAGGGCCAAGCCCCTGGCGAGATCGTAAGTATCCGGACTCCTAGATGATTTATAATTTTCATTTTTGTCACATGGTGTCTTTCTAATGCCGCATACAACCCTGTAGTCCGCCCAAGAACGATCTTCCCGCTTCGTCGAGCGGGTCCTTGGGCACGTCGGATATGGATTCTCTTCCGACCGCCTCCATCCCCCGTCACGCTGACGACGCCGAGGTGGGATCCCGGGAAGGGACCCACCAGGAGGAGGAGGCGCCGGAGGTGCCGCAGGGCAACCTCCCGGACTTTGCACCGGACTCCGCACCGGAACCTGCAGTGGTTCCGAAGTCCGGCGGGCGGCCCCTTCGTAAGAAGGGCAAGACTGTGACACCGGCGGCCTCCGTCCAACCGGAGGCGCCGGATAACTTGCGGGAGGCGCTCAACGGCGCTTCCATCAAAGAAGAACACCGCACTGTTATGAGTGCGGTGATTCAGAAGGTTCAGCTCGCCAAGAGCGGGCTGACCAAGGCCTGCAGCAGCCTTCTAACAGGCTTTGAGGTAAGAATTTTAAGATATGTAATATAATACCGCATAGACAGTAGCCCCTGATGCTCGGTTCAGTGTTCGGAAAGAAAAGCCGGACTGAGGATCTAGAAAGATATACGCAGGAGTCTTAAAAAATATGTCAATATGGGATTGCAGGCTGCGCTGCTGACCTCTGCCGCACTGACTGCGGAGGTCAATGCTTTGAAGCAGAGCCTTGAGCAGTCCGAGAGCGAGCTCGGCCGTGCCAAGAAGCAGCTCGAGGACAAGGAAGGTGAGTAACACCGTATTAAGGTTGTACCTTACAGGAAAGGATTTGGTTGCAAGAGAAATAACAAGGATAACGTGGGTACTCCAGGGGCCACGAACGAGGTGGCGACCCTGAAGGAGGCGGTGTCCGCGGCCGAACATAATGCAGCCGCGGAACGAGCCGAGCGAGAGAAGTAGGAGGCGCGGGTGGCGGAGGTACAGCAAGAGCTCCAGGCGCTCGTGGAAAAGCACGAGAGTTTGGAGCGTGACTCAAAGACTCGAGAGTCTGAGCTTGCGTCGGCTCTTGAGAGTGCCAAAGCCGCTAAGGCCGATGCCCACAAGGCCCTCCAGGAAATCGAGGATTTGAAGAAAATAGCGGCGGGTAAGGCATTCTTCATGCAAAGAAGCATGTTAAAGTGAATTACCTGTTATTTACCCGAATTCGGAGCTCTCCAGGAGCGTTCGCAGATCTGCCCCGCAGCGAGTCCGATGCTGCCGCTTTCTAGAGGGCCGAGGAGGGGAGCTCGGCGGAGAAGGTCTTCTGGTCTCAGTATGCTGAGGCCGGACATCCGGTGCCCCTTAGCGACCAGCTGAAGCAGCTGGTCAAGCTCCACAAGGTGGCCGAACAGGCCATGAAGGGCCTCATAGTTCGGCTGTGGCCCAAGGAGGCCATGCCTGGGAGCTACTTCGGCCTGGTGCGGCGGCTAGTGGATGCTTGTCCATGGGTTGAAGTCATCAAGCACTCCGCCTGCATTGAAGGTGCCCGTCGGGCCCTTGCCCGTGCTAAGGTGCACTGGGGCAAGATGGATGCTGAGAAGCTTGTGACAGACGCGCCACCGCCGGGCAAGGAGTATCGCACACCCGAGATGTATTATAAGGGTGTCCTGAAGGGTGCCCGCATTATTGTGGGTGAGTGCTCCAAAGATGTAATATTTGAGTAGACTCGCATTTTGTTATCCTGTGCGCCGAGAACTTTGTTTGTATGCGCTAAGCAATGCTTGTTAATTTAAAATATTACCTTCTGTGCGGCCGTTTATCAAATCTGAGAGATGGCAAGTCGTCGGCTTCAGCCCCCATGCCACGAGTGCTGGGGTGTTCGGGATAAACCTGAGCGCTCTTGTTCCCATTTTTGGGTCCATCTAGGGAGGCGTTCAACACAACGAACAAGGCAACCGGACTTATAGTGCTTGAACACTCTCACTTAGCCATAGAATTCTATAATTTTAAATTTCGGTGAAGCCCCTAGTGTTCGGAAGGCCGAATTCGGGGCGCTATCCACGCCTGGACCGGACAAGGCCGGTTCCTCGCTCTAAGCGGCATAAGTCTTTAGGGACTCGAAAAAACATCTCGAACAGCGACCGGCTCTCGCCTCATCATGACGGTCAGTTTTAGCTTTCTCCACTGAGGCACTCGCCCAGCTCAACTGGGGCGCAATCACAGTGGTTCTCCCAGCGCTACCTTAGCCGATATAACGGAACGTAAGGTACCAAAACATGGGAGCCGGGCAAACCCAACTATTGACTCAAGACATGATTCGGAG
Organism: Triticum timopheevii; assembly: GCA_963921465.1. Taxonomy (NCBI): domain Eukaryota; kingdom Viridiplantae; phylum Streptophyta; class Magnoliopsida; order Poales; family Poaceae; genus Triticum; species Triticum timopheevii. The sequence goes on along the minus strand of OY997272.1, from coordinate 407,645,621 downwards.
CCGATGCATATAATGCTATAAGTTCGGGGTGCCGCACTTGTGAAAGTGGTCGGACTTATCACACCATAATATGGGGAACTTAAGCCCCTGGTGTATTTAGCCGTACCAAAGTGTACGGATGCGACATGTCATAAATGAACATATGTATAAGAAAGGAATGCAATTATAAGCAAAAAGGTGATGCATTGTTTATTCAAGAAATACTGCCATGAATGCAGGACGATACAAATAGTGCGGTAAGCAAGGGATGGGATTATTAAACATGTCCCCCTCCAGGGGTAGGCTGCGGAATGGTGTATAAAACAGATATAATGCTCGTAATGGAGACCACCTGGATACTCGTCATAGCCTTTCTCCTTCCCTGGCTGTTGCATCGTGAGTTTGGCAGGTCTACTGCCGGACAGGGCCTCTGGCGAACGGAGTCCTGTGGGTAAGAAAAAAGAAAAAGGAAAAAAGGAATGACACACTTGGGAACCCCTGGTGTGGTTAAGCCGCATTCTGGGCCTGTCGTGGTCGTGCCCCTCCCCCTATGCCCATGGTATCTCCAGGGCGTAATGATGTACGCGAAGGACCGGTCTTGCAATTTTGCAAGGGCTGGGGTTGGGGCCGCATTGCTATGCATGCTCGGAACGTGCCAGGTGGTCTTGTTGTAGGTTACTCCGGGCGTGTTTAGCCATGTCCGGTCGCTTAACGGCCGGACTCGAGAATTGCCTTAAGAGGCTGCACTGTACTTCTGCCGTGAGAGCCGCTGTATGTTCCTCCGTTCGGAGAGAGCGTTCAGTGTTTCCGTTGACCATGATGACTCCTCGAGGGCCTGGCATCTTGAGCTTGAGTTATGCGTAGTGCGGCACCGCGTTGAACTTTGCAAACGCGGTCCGTCCGAGCAGAGCATGATAGCCGCTGCGGAACGGAACTATGTCGAAGATTAATTCCTCGCTTCGAAAGTTATCCGGCGATCCGAAGACCACTTCAAGTGTGACTGAGCCTGTACAATTGGCCTCTACACCTGGTATGACGCCTTTGAAGGTCGTCTTTGTGGGTTTAATCCTTGAGGGGTCTATGCCCATCTTACGCACTGTATCCTGATAAAGCAGGTTCAGGCTGCTGCCGCCGTCCATCAGGACTCTGGTGAGGTGAAATCCATCGACGATTGGGTCTAAAAGCAATGCGGCGAATCCGCCATGGCGGATGCTGGTGGGGTGGTCCCTTCGATCAAAAGTGATCGGGCAGGAGGACCATGAGTTGAACTTCGGGGCGACTGGCTCCATCGCGTATACGTCCCTGAGTGCACGCTTCCGCTCCCTCTTGGGTATGTGGGCTTCGTATATCATGTTCACCGTCCGCACTTGTGGGGGGAAACCCTTCTGTCCTCTATTGTTCGGCGGTCGGGTCTCTTCTTCGGCATCGCTATGCAGCCCCTTGTCAATGTTTTCGGCAATTAGCTTGCCTGCCTGCTTGAATACCCAACAGTCCCTGTTGGTGTGGTTAGCTGGCTTTTCGGGGGTGTCGTGTATCTGGCACGAGCGGTCGAGTATTCGGTCCAAATTGGACGGACCCGGAGTAGTTCTTTTGAATGGCTTTTTCCGCTGACCAGGTTTGGAGCCTTTGAATCCGGCATTGACTGCCGTATCCTCAGTATCATCGCCGTTAATGCGGCGTTTGTGCTTATTGCGACGCGACCTGCCGTTGCGGTCCTCGATATCTGGACTGCAAAATTTTTGCTGAGGTTGTTGCTACGAGCTAGCCAGCTGTCCTCTCCTGCGCAGAAGTGGGTCATGAGAGATGTGAGGGCTGCCATGGATTTCGGCTTTTCCTGTCCCAGGTGCCGGGCAAGCCATTCGTCACGGATGTTATGTTTGAAGGCCGCGAGGGCCTCCGCATCCGGACAGTCGACGATTTGATTTTTCTTAGTTAAGAACCGTGTCCAGAATTGTCTGGCCGATTCGTCTGGCTGCTGAATTATATGGCTTAGGTCGTCAGCGTCTGGTGGTTGCACATACGTGCCCTGGAAGTTATCAAGGAATGCGGCTTCCAGGTCCTCCCAACACCCAATTGATTCTGCTGGCAAGCTGTTAAGCCAATGCCGAGCTTGTCCTTTAAGCTTGAGTGGGAGGTATTTGATGGCGTGAAGATCATCACCGCGGGCCATGTGGATGTGAAGGAGATAATCTTCGATCCAAACCGCGGGGTCTGTTGTGCCACGTAGGATTCAATATTCACGGGTTTAAACCCTTCGGGGATTTGATGTTCCATTACTTCATCTGTGAAGCATAGTGGGTGTGCGGCGCCTCTGTATTCGGCTATATCACGACGTAGCTCAAACGAGCTTTGTCTACTGTGTTCGGCCCGGCCGGACTTGCTGTGTCCGGTGCGATGGATGTCGTCATGTATCGTGGGGCGCCCACGCGATCCGTAGATCGATCTTAATTGTCTTGCCTTACCCTCCAATATATCTCGCAAGTCCGGAGCGTTCCCCTGTGGCTTTGTGCTTTTCGAGCGGTGCCGGGGTACGGTTCTAGTGGAGGGCCTAGAGGCCTCTCTGTCACGGCCACGAGGTGGTCGGTCAGCCGTATTGTGCGCTGGTGATGCAAGTTTATATGCCTCCTCCTCTAATCGGGGGAGCAGCTTGCGCTTGGGGTAGCTTTTGGAGGGGCGTTCGAGTTCATGCTCTTCGGCCGCAAGGACTTCAGTCCATCTGTCGGCTAGCAGATCTTGATCAGCTCTAAGCTGTTGCTGCTTTTTCTTGAGGTTGTTTGCCGTGGCCATAAGCCTGCGTTTAAAACGCTCTTGTTCGACGGGATCCTCAGGCACGGCGAATTCGTCGTCGTCGAGGCTTGCCTCGTCTCCGGAGGGAGGCATGTAATTATCATCCTCTACTTCTTCGTCTGCCGCTCTCTCATGAGGGCTGGCTTCTCCGTCCTCCTGTGCTGAATCTTGCTGGAGGGGGTTGTCTTCGGCACTGTCTGGGGTGTTATTATCTCCGGTGCCGGAATCTTCATTCTTGCTGTGGCGGGATTTAGAGCGGCGCCGCTGACGCCGGTGCTTAGGCTGTTTCTTGGAGGGGTCTTCCTCCGCTGTTCCCTCGCCATTCCCATCCTTTGGGATGTCCACCATGTATATGTCGGATAACGAGGTGGCTTTTCAGTGCCCAGTGGGCGCTGGTTCTTGGTCGTCTCCGGCATCGTCGTCCATACCGTCGATATCTTCAGAGTCGTAGTCTAGCATGTCAGTTAGATCATCGATAGTGGCTGTTAAGTGGGTGGTGGGTGGGTTTTGAATTTCTTCGTCGCCCGCATCCCAACCATCCTGGCCGCAATCCGGCCAGGGCTCTCCTGATAACGAGAGATACTTTAGCGAATTCAGGATGTCGCCAAAAGGTGAGTGTTGAAAGATGTCCGCAACGGTGAACTCCATGATCGGCGCCCAATCGGATTCGATTGGAGGGGGCGCGGGAGGTTCGGATTCCGGCGAGGAGTCCGGCACCTCGGAGTCACGAGCTTCACAAGGGACTAGGTCAGTATTCGGCTCCATCGCCGTAGAGGTTGCAACCCCTGAGGCGGTGTCTAGCCACCCGTCCTCGATCTGCGCAGCCGGCTCCGAATCAAGGGTTGGAGCGGACTCGTGTGCGGCCTCCAGGGCACTGTCCGGCAGCAGAGCTAAATCATGCCCATCGTGACAGTGCGGCGTGCTCGGCTGTGGCTCGAATCCATCGAAGATCAAGTCTCCGCAGATGTCAGCCGTGAAGTTCAAACTTCCAAATCTGACCTGACAGACAAGGGCGTAGCTTTCGATCTGCTCCAGATGGCCAAGCGAGTTGGCCCGCAGTGCAAAGCCGCCAAATACGAAGATCTGTCCGGGGAGAAAAGTCTCACCCTGGACTGCATCGTGGTTGTTGATGATCGAAGGAGCCATCGAGCCTATCGGTGACGACACAGAGGAACTCTCAATGAAAGCACCAATGTCGGTGTCAAAACCGGCGGATCTCGGGTAGGGGGTCCTGAACTGTGCGTCTAGGCGGATGGTAACAGGAGACAAGGGACACGATGTTTTTACCCAGGTTCGGGCCCTCTCGATGGAGGTAAAACCCTACTCCTGCTTGATTGATATTGATGATATGGGTAGTACAAGAGTGGATCTACCACGAGATCAAGGAGGCTAAACCCTAGAAGCTAGCCTATGGTATGATTGTTGTTGTGTCCTATGGACTAAAACCCTCCGGTTTATATAGACACCGGAGAGGGCTAGGGTTACACAGAGTCGGTTACAATGGTAGGAGATCTACATATCCGTATCGCCAAGCTTGCCTTCCACGCCAAGGAAAGTCCCATCCGGACACGGGACGAAGTCTTCAATCTTGTATCTTCATAGTCTTGGAGTCCGGCCGATGATGATAGTTCGGCTATCCGGACACCCCCTAGTCCAGGACTCCCTCACCCTCCATGGTGGATGCCCCCTCCGGCGGAGCTCCGAAACAGGCCCCAAGATGGGATCTCGTGGATACAGAAGGTTGCGGTGGTGGAATTAGGTTTTTGGCTCCTCCTCTGATCATACGGGGATACGTAGGTATATATAGGAGGAAGGAGTACGTCAGTGGAGCTCCGAGGGGCCCACGAGGTAGGGGCACGCCCAGGGGGGCGCGCCCTCCACCCTCGTGACCTCCTCAGAAGCTTCTTGGAGTAGGGTCCAAGTCTCCTGGATCACGTTCGGTGAGAAAATCACGTTAACGAAGGTTTCATTCCGTTTGGACTCCATTTGATATTCCGTTTCTTCGAAACACTAAAATAGGCAAAAAACAACAATTCTGGGCTGGGCCTCCGGTTAATAGGTTAGTCCCAAAAATAATATAAAAGTGGAAAATAAAGCCCAATATAGTCCAAAACAGTAGATAAAGTAGCATGGAGCAATCAAAAATTATAGATACATTGGAGACGTATCAACCATCATCACCAACTCTGCTTTTTATTGAACGGAGACAAATCTAACATGCGAAGTAAAATAAACACATAGGGTCTATACATACACAAATTATCTTAGGCACTCCAATAGTACGTCCACTACACATTCACGCATTTCACATCTTTCTACATCTACGGGAACCTACGAAAGGGTTAACGTAAATTGCCTCTCTCTCTCCTCCCCTGATTTTCATGGTGGTGGGCCCCTCCCTCCCCCCAATCTACAATCAACAGCTCACACGTCTCACATTACGTTAATTACGTAACAGGGATTACGTAGGTGTAGCATTACTCGTCCTAAAAAACCCCAACTAAGCCAACCACCCAGCATATCGCGCGGGAAAAGACCCGGCCGCACCATTTTGGTCGGGATTACTAGATTACTAGTTGCAGTATCAATGGATCGCGCGAAGCAACATTTTTTTTGAGGGGGCAAAGCACCTAGTTTAAAAGGAAAAAAGGCGGTACACTCACAGCACTCCTGTCGCGGTCGCATTGCACCCCACACACGTTCGGTCCTGCACACGGCTCACGCAAACGGAACACGCTTCGGCTTGCCTCTTCACTGACACGTGGTACTGCACTTGGAGAAACCGACCATGCGCCAAACCCCCCTGCCCACCGAGCGAAAATCCTCCCCCCCCCCCCACACACAGAAAAATTCCCGCCAAATCTGATTCAACCGCCCTTCGGCCAACTAGCCAGCAGTATTCCCCAAACCCCCTCCCCCCGCCCCCCTCCACTCCATTCGCTCCACCAAATCTGCCCTCCCCACCGCGCCGATACGTCGGCACCATGGTTTGGCGATCCTCTCGCTCCCATAGTACGCTCTCGTATACTGCCGTCCTCTAGCCGCGCCGCCACCTCTGGCTACGTTCTTGTGGAGGCGCACGGCGGTCAGCATCGCCACCGCTGGCGACGTTCGTGTGGAGACGCACAGCGGTCAGCTTCTCCCACGGTACGCGCATTCTAGAATGAGGTCCTGTTCATGTCGGTGTAGCGCTGAATGTTAGCTGATAGACACCGTTAATCTCACTATTTGCCAAAGTAGTTTACTGTCAATATGCTTTGCTTAAGAAGCTTCCTTGCCCTGTTCTGCACTTAATCTGCTTAGCTGAGATGGCATGCCAAGGCCGATTAGTTGCTAAAATATCCTGCCATATATTTATTGTGACGTAGATTGCCATGTTCTAGTAGCCAATCTGTTAGGTGAAATATCTCTACACCATTTTATTCTCGATCTTTGTTGCTGCGATGGCCTTCGATGTTTGATGGTTGTGTGCTCGGCCTCATTGACTACTGAAACAGCCTGCCATAATTTAGCCTCAAATATGTTTGCTGAATTAGCTTTACATATATTTTTTTACTTAGATATGCTCGTCCAAATATCTTGCCATAGCTTTAGACATCGACCTAGGTATTTTTTTCTGGACTTCATAAAAAAGCATATATGTTTTTCCTGTAATATCTAGTAGAAGAACTAATTTATATGTCTAACAGATGGACAGGACTTGGATAACTTCTGCTTGAAGATTCTCCGCTGCATATGTCGAGGGGGTTGAAAACTTCATGAACTTTATCAGAGCTGAGTACGGTGGTCCGAAATCAGATGTGCTCTGCCCGTGTAGCAGTTGTATGAATTCAATTACAAGACCCCAGTCAACTGTGCAAAATCATCTACACTTGTATGGGATGTCGGTCACATATACTAGGTGGGTTCATCATGGTGAAGCTGTGAACGTCAATGTTATTGACTACGTGGAAGCAATAGATCACCATCTTAATCTGCCTGATGCTCAGGTGGAAGAGGAGGAGGAGGTGGTGGTGGCGGAGCCAGTGAGTTTGACCAACATTGAAACAATGCTACGAAATGCTCGTGCATTCCGTGAACTTTCACCTGCAGAAGAAAAACGGGGGGCCCGCATGTTGGAACAATGCAACGTTGCTGTCACCCCAGGAAATAAGCTGTCAGTATTCTCAGCTATGGTCACCTTTCTTCAGGTGAAGACATCTGAGCGGATGACCAACAAATCATTTGATGCGGTGTTGGCTGCTTTCCGCAAATCTTTCCCAGATGCGTCTGAGCTGCCACACACCTATAGTAAAATGAAGAATTTCCTTCGTGAAGTTGGAATTGGATATGATATGATCCATGTTTGTAAGAATAATTGTGTTCTGTTCCGGAAGGATTATGCCAACTTAAGTGAATGCCCGAAATGGAAATCATCAAGATGGAAAGATGGCGATGCTGTGAAGAGGATTCCTCATAATGTTCTAAGACATTTTCCAATTACACCAAGATTGCAGAGGTTGTTTCATGATGCTGAAACAAGAGAGGATGTACTGTGGCATTCTAGGAACCAGGAGTATAGAGATCAAAATGTAATGAGCCATCCATCTCATGGTAGTGAGTGGAAAAGCTTCAATGATAAACACAAAGAGTTTGCTGCTGACCCGAGAAACATTAGACTTGGCTTAGCTTCAGATGGATTTAACCCATTTGGCCACCAGAGCGCCACATATAGCATGTGGCCAGTGCTTGTTATCCCTTACAACATGCCTCCAAATGTCTACACCAAAGAATCAAACTACATGATGGCCTTGCTCATCCTAGGTCCAAAAAGTCCTGGAAAGGATTTTGATTTGTTCATGGAGCCTCTTGTGGAGAAACTTCAACAGCTATGGAAGGGTGTTCTCACTCGAGACCTATATAGCATCCCACCAGCTGATTTCTTTCTGCGTGCTGTTATAATTTGGTGCATCCATGATTATCCGGCTTTGGGCACTATGTCAGGGTGAACGACACATGGTTACAATGCATGTGTTCGCTGTGACAGGAATCTGCTGTCATACGCAATACTTACCAAGATCTGTTACATTGGACACCGCCGTTTCCTTGCCAAGGACAAGCCGCATCCTAGAAAATACCGAAGACATGTGTTCAATGCAAAGCATGAAAACCGTGATGCGCCAAAGAGGCTCATCGTCGATGAGTTGCAAGTGGAATTAGAGAAGGTCAGGCATATTACACCAGGAAACCATCCTGGTAATGGTAGCGGGAAAAGGAAGTGTGGCAGGGCAGAAGAGAGATAATTGTTTACCCGTATGTCAACTTTGTGGGACTTCGAGTGGTGGAAAGATTTGGATCTGCGGCATAATCTTGATGTGATGCACATCGAGGAAAATATATGTGACAGCATTATCGGCACAATTCTTAATATTGAAGGCAAGACGAAAGATACCTTAAACTCTAGGATTGATTTGACACACCTGGGTATCAGAAAGGATTTGCAGGTGCAAGATGAAGGTAAACCACGGGATATGGCACCAGCTGTGTACTTGGACAAGGTAAAAAGAAAATAATTCTGTGAGGTCCTGTCACGTGTGAGATTCCACATGGATTTCCTTCCAACCCTGAAAGGAGAGTCAGTGTAGATGGAAACAAGGTACAAGGGTTGAAAACTCATGACTGCCACGTCCTACTTCAAAGGGTTTTACCTGTTATCCTTAGAGGATTGGGCCGCCCCGACATATACAAAGTAGTTGCAGAGTTGGGACAATTCTTCAGGGAACTCTGCAGTAGAAATATCAGGATAGATGCTTTGAAGCGTCTTAGAGACAAGATACCAACTATCCTATGTGACCTTGAGAAGATATATCCTCCAGCCTTCTTCGATGTGATGGTGCATTTGGCTGTTCATCTACCTGATGAGGCACTACTTAGAGGTCCAGTACAGTATGGCTGGATGTACACTATTGAAAGACGGCTAGGCACTTTCAAGGGCTATGTTAGGAACATAGCTAGATCCGAGGGTTCCATTGCAGAGGCCTACATTGCTATAGAAGCGTTGACATTCTGCTCAAAATACATTGAAACAGCTTATCAGCTTAGCAAAGAGGTGGGTGAAGACAATCCCGAGCTCAATGTTTTCGATTATTCTATTCGAGTTACACGGAAGAGTCGACAAGAGGACAAACCTAATGATTTGGACAAAATGGTTTGGTATGTGTTGAATAACTGTCCTGAGATACTACCTTATATCAAGTAAGTGCAGTACTGCAGCTTATACATCGTAATCTACTAAAATTGCAGCACATTCTTATATATTTAGATGTTTGACGCGATCACTATGTTGTGACGCATCTACAAAGAGGAGTTACTGCCGCAAAATCCAAGAAACATTGACAAACTGGTTATGGCAGGATTTGCGAAATGGTTCAAGAACCATGTAAGCTTTTGAAGTGCACTATCAGTTTTTTTAATAGTACATAAGATGATCAACTTGTCTATTTTCTAACATAGGTTAAGAAGATGCGGGATGATGGGCAGGCAGTTGATTATGCCCTTTACTCACTAGCAATGGGTCCTGATACTCGGGTAAGACATTATGAATCTTGCGTTGTTGGAGATGTGTGCTACAACACCCTTGCACGAGACGAAGGCAGGAAGACACAAAACAGTGCCATCATGAGCATGGATACGTATGACAAAGAGATAACTGAAATGTATGCTAACATAACAGACATTGTTCAGTTGTAGTATATATCCAGTTTCGAGGATCATCGGTGTGTGGTTCTGTTGTGTTGTCGTTGGTATAACCTGTTTTCCAGGATCGCAAAACCCAGAGCTGATGATTATTTCAAATATGTCAAGGCGGCGTACCAGACCAACGAGGCTTTTATTTTGGCAAATCATGCAACATAGATATTTTTCTTGGAAGACACATTTGCACATAGCGATGACTGGAGAGTATTGCAAAGGTTTGAGCAGAAGAATTCGTTTAATGAAGTTGCACAACAAGATGATGCTTACACTGCTCCTGATGTACAAGATAACACAGTTGTTCCTAATATCTTTGAGAACCATTACGTCAATGACGCCGGCGAAAAGATTTCCTGTCGTGTTGTGGACATACAAGAATTGATCAAGAAGAAGCCAACGTTCGAGGACGTTGAGGACGAAGAAGAAGATGACACCATGGGGAATTACGATTCAGACTGATACACATGGCGAAGATGTTGACGCTGCTGCTGCGGATGATGATTACATTGCTTTTGTCGTATTTGCGTGTCAGAAGACGTTTTTTTATCTACTATGTGAAATTGTGTTTGCTATGACAACTGAAACCTGATGAACATGTTGTTTAGTGCTGTGAGAACATCACTTGTTATGTATGCTGATTTGTGTTTGGTGATTGTATGACAACTAAAACATGATGACATTGTTGTTTAGTTGTACTCATATTTGGCTGTGAAACTTGAATTTGATGACATATTTTGCTGTTGGACTGCAATTTGCTCGACGTCTTCGAATGAGAACAAAGCTGACCGGACAAGGCCTCTGCTATTTATTTATTTATGAGCAAAAGGGGATACCCCCTGATTTCCGTTAGTAGAAATCATTAGATGTTCACAACACTAAGCCCAGCCTGCTACACAGGTTTCATTCATTACTAGTTTCAGCAAAGTGCTCATGTCGTAGCCACTGAATACATCACGAGTGCTACATACATTGCAAATAAAGAGACAATCATCCTACAAAGCATATCAATTTTGCCCATTATCTTCACAAGCTCTTTCATCTCCTCATTGCTATCAAGGTCGTTCAGCAGCTGTTAATTGGCCATGATCAGAGGAACTGCATCTTTAACCTTCTGCTCTGCATATTCCTCTTCTGCCGTTCCTTCAGTTACTTGTCCAACACCCCAACCTGCTGGTATTGGGATTCCTCGGCTAACCAAATAATCAGCGTAGTTGCATTCCCCCACATCAGCAACTTCCCAGAAATACAAATCACACGAATCTTCCCTTTTCTGCACGAATCAAATTGGAAGATCATCAACCAAACTATTAAAAAATCAGCAACTGAAAGCAGCAGAACAACACTTAAACATATTATTACCCCATGATTCGGGCATTTGTAGAAGACTTGGCCAGGGTTGCGGATTGTGGTTGAGAAGTGACGGTGACTCTGCGTGATTTGCAGCAGTGGCTCCACACCAACGGCATCGGGTTGGAATGAGCAATCAGCTGCAGTGCGCGTGCCGGCTGGGGTGTGATGAGACCCACAGGCGATGGTACGGGTGCCGACTTGGCGCATATCTGGTTGTTGCCTGCTGAAGAACAGGTAGACGAGCAGCCAGCAGACATGGTTGCTGCGGCCAGAGCTTCTGATGCTAGGCAGAGTAAGTAGAGAAGAGGAGAAGCGAACGTTGGATATGTCAGTTTCATTACTTGCAAAGTAGCATAGCATCATATATATTCATAGTCTAGGTTTGGATTCGAACCAGCTACAGGAGCACCTCTCTCTTTTTTCTAAAACTCGGCAACGTCTCTTTACTGGTACACTAGCTTGTTCTATACGCCTTCCCAAGTCTTTGATTTTCTTTCCCTTTTTTTGCGAGGAAGGAAGGAGGACAAAATTGAGAGTTCCTGGGACTCGAACCCAAGACCTCTCGGTTGAAAACCAAGGGTGCTAGTCACTTATGTGGCGATCCCTGTGAGGAGGACGACAGACGAATGCATTTTCCTCGCAGTTTTCTTCCTATATATAAAAAAGTATGCTACTTGGTGTCCGCTTAGTCAACAAACGATTGTGCCAACCTTGACCGTTGGATTTAGGCTGGCTGTGATCTTCCCCGGCTCATGTTCGTTCCCGTCCGAGGCCTCACCATCGTCCTCTGCCTTGGTTCGCTCACCGCGACGCCGCCCTCCGGTGCTGTCAACATGGTCAACAACCGAGAGGAATAAGGAGATGACTGTACATGGTGAGGATGACAGTAGGGACCCAGCAGCGCGCAGTAATTTTGTTTTTTCGGGACGGAGAAGGGTATCAACTGCCTTGTGCGGGACCCGTGGCCCATCTAGCCCAGGCTTTTATTTCATAGTTTAGCACATGACCACTCCAGTTTGTTTTTTTCCTTTCTGAAAAATGGCTAGCCAGCTATTTTGTTTTTTGCAGAATAACCAACATAGGCCTACTTGCTTTTCTACGACCTGCTGGGCCAGAAATCTTTCAAGATGAGGAGGGATGCATTTTGCCCAGAAAATGGGCTATAAGTAATAAGAAATGGGCTATAAGTAATAAGAAATGGACTATAAGTAATAAGAAATGGGCTGTAAAATGAAAAAATACAGCAAACATGCAATTAGTTACAAAATACTGTTTTCTTTCGGATTTTGATATTTTAAATTTCATTGTTTTTGTGCGGGTAAAATTTCATTGAATTTAAATTAAGGTATATTTAGATTTAAAATTAATTTGAATCTGGCTAGAAATTTCGGGCTGTATGCTGTTTGGGACAGATTTGGAGGCTGACTTGTGGGTCTACTAGGTTGACGTGTACTTTGCTTTGTCAACTTAGTCCACAAATGATTCTAGCAGCAGTGACCGTTGGATGTTAATCCAACGGCTGTGCTGCTTCATCAATATCTGATCTTCTTGCTCCAGCCGCCCAAACCAGCTCCGGAGGGACTGCCTGCTCCCGCCTCCCGTGGCCGGCTGTGCTTCCGCACAGGCCGCACCGCCCCACCCTACTTCATTGCTGGCCAGGCCATTCCTCTACTCACCCACACCTCCTATTATTTTCCGGCGACGGCAGCCGGACCAGTAAACCCTCGTACTCCCCACCGCGTGGGCAACCATTGTCGAGTCTTCCCCGGCTCCGTGTCATTCCCTTCCTAGGCCTCGCCGTCGTCCACCGCCATGGTGCTCTCAGAACGGCCTGGTCAACGTGGTCAACGAACGACATCCATCGGCCGTGGACAGTACGTGGAGAGGCTGACGGCTGGGTCCACGGCCACACACAAGGAAATGCCTCCTTATTACGCGCAAAATAATGATTCCTCCACCTGACAGCTGGGACCCACTGGAAGGGCCTCTGTATTTCGTGAAAAAAACGTTCCCCCGCTGACATGTCGGACCCACCAGCTATATCTTCGCACGCAAGGAAGTGCCTCCTTATTACGCACAAAAAAATGAATACCCCCTGCTAGCTGGGACCCACCATAGTGGGAGGTTGACTTGTGGGCCAACTAAGTTGACAAGGACGGAGGGCTTTGTCAACTTAGTCAATATGAACGATTCTAGCTCAGTGACCGTACGATGTCCATCCAACAGCCGTAGTGCTTCTTCAACTTCTGGTCTTCTTGCTCCAGCCGCCCAAAGCAGCGCCGGTCGTGCCGCATGCTCCTGCCTCCCGTGGCCGGCTGTGCTGCCGCGGAGGCCTCACTGCCCCCTACTATTCCCACCGTTGGCCAGGCCCTGCAGCGATGGCAGCCTCACACCGCAGCCGAACCAGTGAACCCTCGTACTCCTCTCCGCGCGGGCTTCCACCGCCGCGTCTTCCCCGGCTCCGCATCGCCCCTTCCTAGGCCTCGCCGTCCTCCACTACCGTGGTGCTCTCGGCGCGGCCTGGTCAACATGGTGAAGGAACGACTTCCATCGGACATGGACTATACGTGGAGAGGCTGTCAGCTGGGTCCACGGCCGCAGCAAGGAAGTGCCTCCTTATTACGCGGAAAGTAATGATTCCTGCACCTGACAGCTGGGTCCCACCGGATGGGCCACTCTATTTCGCAAAAAAACGTTTCCCCCAACTGCTGGGACCCACCAGCTACATCTTCGCATGCAAGGAAGTGCATCCGGGCAAAAAAATGATTCGCCCCCCTGATTGCTAGGACCCACCAGCTACATCTTCGCACGCAAGGAAGTGCGTCCGGGCAAAAAAAATTATTCGCTCCCTTGACTGCTGGGACCCACCAGCAACATGTTCGCACGCAAGGAAGTGCGTCCGGGTAAAAAAAACGATTCGCCCCCTGACTGCTGGGACCCACCAGCTACACCTTCGCACGCAAGGAAGTGCGTCCGGGCAAAAAAAACAAAACGATTCGCCCCCCTGACTGCTGGGACCCACCAGCTATATCTTCGCACGCAAGGAAGTGCCTGACAGTCGGGACCCACCTGGTCGAAGCGTACGTAGCATTGTCATTCTGGTCGCGAACGTGTACGTACATATATACTGGTCGATGTAGAGGCACGCACGTCTCGTAGTAGAGGCGCGTATGTGTCATAGTAGAGGCGCGCGCGTAGCATGTACACGTATGTATAGCGGCCAGTGTGTAAGAAAGAAAATATGGCCACGTATGTGTACATACGGGCGGGGTCTAGAATGCCTATTGGCGCATACGTATGGCCAGGGCTCGTGTTCATGGCTGGGTCGGAACGGAGAAACATCGTCGTTGTCGTGTTCATGGGGAGGCAATGGAATGCGTCGTGTTCATGGGGAGGCTACGGAATGCGTCATGTTCATCGGGAGGCAACGGAACGCGTGGGAGCCAACCGGATGGGTCGGAACAGAATGCGTGGTCGTGTTCATCGGGAGGGCTTCGACGGAACAGGTGATGGAAACGAGGCTTGGCGTACCACACAACGGAGGAACCGGACCTCCTACGGTCGAAACGGGGGTCCTGTTGATCGGGAGGGGTGTCGTGTACAGCAAAACAGAGGAAACGGACCTCCTACGGTTGAAACGGGGGTACTGTTGATCGGGAGGGGTGCGGTGTACCGCAAAACGAAGTAAACGGACCTCCTATGGTCGAAACGGGGGTCATGTTGATCAGGAGGGGTGTGGCGTACCGCAAAACGGACGGAACGGACCTCCTACGGTCGAAACGGGGGTCCTGTTGATCGGTAGGGGTGTGGCGTACCGCAAAATGGATGAACGGACTTGTGTTGGAGCGCTACGGTCGAAACGGGGGTACTGTTCATCGGGAGGGGTGTGGCGTACCGCAAAACGGGACTCCACGAGATACTGTTCATCTCCACCTTCGACCTCGTCCAGCCTCCACGGGCTACCATTGACCTCCTCCAGCCTCCATGGGCCCCTCTTCATCCAGCCTCCACCGCGCGCTACTCCACCAGCTACTGTTCAACCACCACTCCACGGGCACCCCTCCACCATTTACTGTTCATCCAGCCCTCCACACCACGGGGTCCTGCTCATCCAGAGGCAACGCCACCGCTCACTGTTCATCCAACCCCCCCGGCAACGCTCACTGTTCATCCAGTCGATCGGCTTCAGTTAGCAGCAGTAGCGAAGGAATCACTCGATCATGTTCAGTTAATAGCTATCGATCAATCGCTCGGCTTCAGTAACGCGTAGCCTGTAGTGCAATCGCTCGGGTTCAGTTAGATCCCAACCCTCGCTCGGGTTTAGTTAGAGCCAACGCCTCGCACACACGCGCATACGTGTATGAGAGAAACGCGCATCGCTCGGCCCCCGACAGCCCATCGTAACCGGGAACTCCCCGAAATTTTCCTCGCCCTCGCTTCTACCACGGTTTTTCCGTCATGGACGGCCCAAAGAATGCCTTGTAGCTGCATCTTCGGCCCGCCCAGGACGAAAAGCCCATTTTCTGTCATGATTTTTGTCAGAGCCCACCACATCTATGATGATACCGGGTTTTGTCACAATTATCGTCATAGAAGTGTCATATGTATGACATAAAAAAGTTTCGTTCGGCCCAAAATGTCACGGATGTGTCTTTTTTTGTAGTGTTAATAGACTGTATTTCCTTGTTGCAATCCGTGTTAAATTCTCCTCATGCTTATAGTCAAAATAAAGCTTTTACTAAACATATCGTTGATGCTTTAATGCAACCTTATGAAGAAAAATTTGAATTAGAAGTTTCTATCCCTAGAAAACTTTATGATGAGTGGGAACCTACAATTAAAATTAAAATTAAGGATCATGAATGCTATGCTTTGTGTGATTTTGGTGCTAGTGTTTCCAAGATTCCAAAAACTTTATGTGATGTGCTAGGTTTCCGTGAATTTGATGATTGCTCTTTAAACTTGCACCTTGCGGATTCCACCATTAAGAAACCTATGGGAAGAATTAATGATGTTCTTATTGTTGCAAATAGGAATTATGTACCCGTAGATTTTATTGTTCTTCATATAGATTGCAATCTTTCATGTCCTATTATTCTCGGTAGACCTTTCGTTAGAATGATTGGTGCAATTATTGATATGAAAGAAGGAAATATTAGATTTCAATTTCCATTAAGGAAAGGCATGGAGCACTTTCCTAGGAAGAAAATCAAATTACCTTCTAAATCTATTATGAGAGCCACCTATGAATTGAATACCAAAGATGGCAATACTTAGATCTATTCTCGCTTTTATGCCTAGCTAGGGGCGTTAAACGATAGCACTTGTTGGGAGGCAACCCAATTTTATGTTTGTTCCTTGCTTTTTGTTCCTGTTTAGTAATAAATAATTCATCTAGCTTAGATGTGTTTTTATGTTTTAATTAGTGTTTGTGCCAAGTAGAACCTATAGGATCATCTTGGGTGATAGTTAATTTGATCTTGCTGAAAAACAGAAACTTTTGCGCGCACGAGAATAATTTTAATAAATCACAGAAACGTGCTTTTCAGTTGATTCTTTTTGAAGTAGATTAATAGACAAATTTCCTAGGACTTCCTAGTTTTGTAGAATTTTTAGGGTTCCGGAAGTATTCGAAAGTTACAGATTACTACAGACTGTTCTGTTTTTGACAGATTCTGTTTTTCGTGTGTTGTTTGCTTATTTTGATGAATCTATGTCTAGTATCGGGGGGTATGAACCATAGAAAAGTTGTAATACTGTTGGTTTAACACAAATATAAATAAAGAATGATTTCATTACAGTACCTTAAAGTGGTGGTTTGCTTTTTCGCACTAACGGAGCTCATGAGATTTTCTGTTGAGTTTTGTGTTGTGAAGTTTTCAAGTTTTGGGTAAAGATTTGATGGATTATGGAATAAGGAGTGGCAAGATCCTAAGCTTGGGGATGCCCAAGGCTACCCAAGGTAAAATTCAAGGACAACCAGAAGCCTAAGCTTGGGGATGCCCCGGAAGGCATCCCCTCTTTCGTCTTCATTCATCGGTAACTTTACTTGATACTATATTTTTATTCACCACATGATATCTGTTTTGCTTGGAGCGTCTTGTATGATAAGAGTCTTTACATTTTAGTTTACCACAATCATCCTTTCTGTACACACCTTTTGGGAGAGACACACATGAATCAGAATTTATTAGAATACTCTATGTGCTTCACTTATATCTTTTGAGCTAGATAATTTTGCTCTAGTGCTTCACTTATATCTTTTTAGAGCACGGCGGTAGTTTTATTTTGTAGAAATTATTGATCTGTCATGCTTCACTTATATTATTTTGAGAGTCTTTTAGAACAGCATGGTATTTGCTTTGGTTATAAAATTAGTCCTAATATGATGGGCATCCAAGTTGAGTATAATAAAACTATCATATAGAGTGCATTGAATACTATGAGAAATTTGATACTTGACAATTGTTTTTAGATATAAAGGTGGTAATGTTAGAGTCATGCAAGTTGGGTAATTATGAAATTGAGAAATACTTGTGTTAAAGTTGGCAAGTCCCGTAGCATGCACGTATGGTGAACATTGTGTGAAAAAATTGAAGCATGGGGTGTTCTTTGATTGCCTTCCTTATGAGTGGAGGTCGGGATCGCGCGACGGTTAACTCCTACCAACCCTTCCCCTAGAAGCATGCGTAGTAGTACTTTGCTTCGAGGGATAATAAACTTTTGCAATAAATATATGAGTTCTTTATGACTAATGTGAGTCCATGGATTATACGCACTCTTACCCTTCCACAATTTGCTAGCCTCTACGGTACCGTGCATTGCCCTTTCTAACCTTGAGAGTTGGTGCAAACTTCGCTGGTGCATCCAAATCCCATGATACGATACGCTCTATCACACATCAAAACAGCCACCATACCTACCTATTATGGCATTTCCATAGCCATTCCGAGATATATTGCCATGCAACTTTCCACCGTTCCGTTTATTATGACACGCTCCATAATTGTCATATTGCTTTTGCATGATCACGTAGTTGACATCGTATTTGTGGCAAAGCCACCTTTATAATTCTTTCATACATGTCACTCTTGATTCATTGCATATCCCGGTACACCACCGGAGGCATTCAGAGAGAGTCATATTTTGTTCTAAGTATTGAGTTGTAATTCTTGAGTTGTAGATAAATAAAAGTGTGATGATCTTCATTATTAGAGCATTGTCCCAAGTGAGGAAAGGATGATGGAGGCTATGATTCCCCCACAAGTCGGGATGAGACTCCGGACTTTATGAAAAATAAAAGAGGCCAAAGAAGCCCAAATAAAAAAAGAGGCCAAAGAAGCCCAAATAAAAAAAGAAAAAAAATGAAAGAAAAAGAGAGAAGGGACAATGTTACTATTCTATTTCCACACTTGTGCTTCAAAGTAGCACCATGATCTTCATGATAGAGACTCTCCTATGTTGTCACTTTCATATACTAGTGGGAATTTTTTTCATTACAGAACTTGGCTTGTATATTCCAATGATGGGCTTCCTCAAAATGCCCTAGGTCATTCTGAGCAAGCAAGTTGGATGCACACCCACTTAGTTTCTTTTCTTGAGCTTTCATACATTTATAGCTCTAGTGCATCCGTTGCATGGCAATCCCTACTCCTCGCATTGACATCAATTGATGGGCATCTCCATAGCTTGTTGATTAGCCGCGTCAATGTGAGACTTTCTCCTTTTTTGTCTTCTCACACAATCCCTACGCTCATGTATTGCGTGAGGGTTGAAAAGGCTAAAGCGCGTTAAAAAGTATGAACCAATTGCTTGGCTGAAACCGGGGTTGTGCATGATGGGAGCATTTTGTGTGACGAAAATGAAGCATGACCTAACTATATGGTTTTGTAGGGATAAGCTTTCTTTGGCTATGTTATTTTGATAAGACATGATTACTTTGTTAGTATGCTTGAAGTATTACTATTTTTATGTCAATATTAAACTTTTATCTTGAATCTTTTGGATCTGAACATTCATGCCACAATAAATAAAATTACATTGAGAAATATGCTAGGTAGCATTCCACATCAAAAATTCTGTTTTTATCATTTACCTACTCGAGGACGAGCAGGAATTAAGCTTGGGGATGCTTGATACGTCTCCAACGTATCTATAATTTTTGATTGTTCCATGCTATTATATTACCCGTTTTGGATGTTTAATGGGCTTTACTGTACACTTTTATATTATTTTTGGGACTAACTTATTAACCGGAGGCCCAGCCCAAATTGCTGTTTTTTTGCCTATTTCAGTGTTTCGCACAAAAGGAATATCAAACGGAGTCCAAACGGAATGAAACCTTCGGGAGAGTTATTTTTGGAACAAATGCAATCCAGGAGACTTGGAGTGGATGTCAAGAAATAAACGAGGTGGCCACGAGGCAAGGAGGCACACCCAGGGGGGTAGGCGCGCCCCCCACCCTCGTGGGCCCTCGTGGCTCCCCTGACCGACTTCCTTTGCCTATATATACTCATATACCCTGAAAACATCCAGGAGCACCACGAAACCCTATTTCCACCGCCGCAACCTTATGTACCCGTGAGATCCCATCTTGGGGCCTTTTCCAGTGCTACGCCGGAGGGGGAATCGATCATGGAGGGCTTCTACATCAACACCATAGCCTCTCCGATGAAGTGTGAGTAGTTTACCACAGACCTTCGGGTCCATAGTTATTAGCTAGATGGCTTCTCCTCTCTCTTTGATTCTCAATACAAAGTTCTCCTCGATCTTCTTGGAGATCTATTTGATGTAATTCTTTTTGCGGTGTGTTTGTCGAGATCCGATGAATTGTCGGTTTATGATCAAGATTATCTATGAACAATATTTGAATCTCCTCTGAATTCTTTTATGTATGATTGGTATCTTTGCAAGTCTCTTCGAATTATCAGTTTGGTTTGGCCTACTAGATTGATCTTTCTTGCAATGGGAGAAGTGCTTAGCTTTGGGCTCAATCTTGCGGGTGTCCTTTCCCGGTGACAGCAGGGGCAGCAAGGCACATATTGTATTGTTGCCATCGAGGATAAAAATATGGGGTTTAGATCATATTGCTTGAGTTTATCCCTTTACATCATGTCATCTTGCCTAATGCGTTACTCTGTTCTTATGAATTTAATACTCTAGATGCATGCTGGATAGCGGTCGATGTGTGGAGTAATAGTAGTAGATGCAGAATCGTTTCGATCTACTTGTCGCGGACGTGATGCCTATATACATGATCATGCCTAGATATTCTCATAACTATGCACTTTTCTATCAATTGCTTGACAGTAATTTGTTCACCCACTGTAATACTTATGCTATCTTGAGAGAATCCACTAGTGAAACCTATGGCCCCCGGGTCTATTTTCCATCATACAAGTTTCCGATCTATTTTTTTGCAATCTTTACTTTCCAATCTATATCACAAAAATACCAAAAATATTTATCTTATTATTATCTCTATCAGATCTCACTTTTGCAAGTGGCCGTGAAGGGATTGACAACCCCTTTATCGCGTTGGTTGCAAGGTTCTTATTTGTTTGTGTAGGTACGAGGGATTTGCGTGTAACCTCATACTGGATTGATACCTTGGTTCTCAAAAACTGAGGGATATACTTACGCTACTTTGTTGCATCACCCTTTCCTCTTCAAGGGAAAACCAACCCATGCTCAAGAGGTAGCAGATAGTATGTCGACCATCCTTGGTAGACCCTTTTTGAATACTGCAGGGGCTGTTATTGATCGCAACAAAGGCAATGTCACTTTTCATGTTAATGGTAGTGAGCATACGGTACACTTTCCGAAGAAACAACCTCAAGTTCATGGTATCAATTCTATTGGAAAAATTTCAACTATCACTATTGGAGGTTTTGAATTCCCTCTCCCTACTATCGAAAACAAATATAATATTCTTATTGTTGGGGACATGCATATCCCCGTTGAGGTAACCTAGTGTTATTCAAAAATTCTTCGGTTTCATGTTATTCAAAAGAAGTTTGTTAATAGGACCTGATCAACCTTGTTAATGGATTCCTTTTGATGATCATGAGATGGATGAATTTAGAAAGCACAACCTTCTGTACATACCTTTTACTTTCTATTATTTAGAATAAATAAAGCAAAAATAGTATTATTTGTCTATTTTCTGAATTATTCGTACAATTAAAAATAGCTCAAAAATAAAAGTACTCCAAATGCCCTAAAAATTTAGTATGATTTTTTATAGAATATTTTAGAATTTTTGGCACTGAGAACACACCAGGGGTCTGCACCAGTGGACCACAAGGGTGGAGGGCGCGCCCCTGCCTTGTGGGTCCCCCTCACTTATTCCAGCATCCATGGACTTCGTCTTCCTCCAATAAAAATCATCCCGTTGCTCAAACTCATGTTCTTGCTCATCTTGCTGTCATTTTCAATCTCGTTGTGCAAAGCTCCATTTGCAAAACTGTTTTGGCGGATTGTTCTTTGGTATGTGACTCCGCCAATGGTCCAATTAGTTTTTGTTCTAGTGCTTTATTTATTGCAATTTTTTGATGCTAAGGTGACCTTGTTCTTGAGCTTGCATGTCAAATTTATATGGTCCAATGTAGTTTTGATGCATGATATAGCCTCTAGACACTTGTAGGAGTAGTTGCTATCAATCTCGTTGAGTTTGCTTCACTTTTTATTTTGATTACGAAAAATTTCAGAAATTTTCAGAGGAAACAAATGATGAAGAGATGGTTGAGAGGCTCTTCAAGCCGGGGTTCAAAGGAAAATGAAAATGAAGAGAAGAAGAAGCCCAAGTACAACCTTCCTCGCACCGCGAAGGTTTGGCCGTGTGAATGGCCAGGCGATGCATTCTTGAGGGCGGCCAGAATCTATGAGGATTTCTATTATTTGGCTGATAATGCAGGCATCACCGACTTCCTCCACGATAAGTGTGATCAATACCTCCTACTCACTAATACCTTCGTGCAAAAAATTTACTTTCATGCTAATAAATCACCACCCACCAATTTTATATATATGATGAGCATAAGGAGATGACGCTTTATGATTTTTGCGAGATTTGCAAATTTGCTTATGAGGGCAGCGTCAGTGAACCACGTCCTAGAGATGTGGAAGATTTTATTGATGAAGTTACCGTAGGGGAAGGGAGAGGAGTGTCAGAAGCGAGAGTGGCTAGTTTGCATTTTTCCTGTTTTATACTGGTACTCATAATTTGCTGGGAGATGTTTAATTGGTCGTGGAGAGAGTGGAGGCCTTAGTGCCCCTGACCTTGCTATTTTGCGCCATGCTTTACTTCGTGATAAAACTTTTAGTTTGGGCGCCGTTGTTGCTGGACGGTTGAGTTTAAACCGCTCGAGGGGTCCTCTCTTTGGAGGTGTCTATGTCTCCCGCCTCGCTAGATGCTTCGAGATACCCATTAGGCATGATGAGGAAGAGGCGACCCACTAGATACTTATACTATAACAATATGGTAGCACATGATTTTATTAGTGATGATAAGGATAGGAGACTCATCTATAACCTGGTATTTAGCTAGGAGACTTGTCAAATTATTACTTTGCCTGCACCTTCTTTGTGTGATATTCATTCAGGCAGGTACCTCATCATGCCCGAGGACATTTATGCATACTAGGAGCGGACGCGATCCCCAGTTCCTGAGCCAGAACCATCACCTGATCCGTATGAGGAGTCTGTCTATCAGTGGGAGCCACAGGAGCTCGCTAACCAGTGGAACCCTCAAGATCCTCCTCGGTACCGAGGAGAGGGCTGCTCTTATCCGTGGGCATAGACCAACTTAGGCCAAAAGCCAAAGCTTGGGGGAGTATGTATTTCTCACCAACATTACATTCATGTTCACACACTCATTCCAGTTGTCGGTGTTCATACTTTTTCATTGTATTATCCATGTTAGTCTATTACTTTTTCTGGCTTTCTTCTTGGTGTCTGAAAAAGTTTGAGAAAATCCAAAAAAAAATTAGTTGTAGCTTATTTTCTTTCCATGTTTATTTAGTAGTACTATTAAAATAAAACCTAAAAAGATTTCTCGTTCTTCTTTTGCTTGTTGGGAGCTTTCCCATGTACATCATTTTTCTCGTTCTTGTTTTACTTTCTTCAGAAAAACAAAAACTCCAAAAATATTTCAGCGTGTTTCTTTGAAATTCTCTTTCCTTTTCTTTGAGTCGAGAGGAGAAGACCACGATGAAAATGATGACTGGCTCTCATATGCATTATTGTTGATCTAACAAAGAGCCCATATTACCTTGTCTTCTCCTTTCAATAAATGTTTGTAGATTCCAGCTTAGTCCAATGCACGTGCACCACGCTTATTATTATTCACACCGTTCGGTCGTGCAAGGGAAAGGCAATAATGACGATATGTGATGAAATGATTGAGATAAGGAAAAGCTGGTATGAACTCGACCTATCTTGTTTTTGTAAATATGATTAGTTCATCATTCTTGATTCAACCCATTATGAATAAAACATGTTTGGATAATGACAATTAGAGATATAGTTAATCACGCCATGCTTAATTAGCTAGGAGCTTATAATGGTTTACCTTGCGTGACAACATGCTTTTAAAATGGTTGTGATGTAGTATGATAGGATGGTATCCTCCTTTGAATGATTCGAGTGGCTTGACTTGGCACATGTTCATGCATGTAGTTGAAACAAAATCAACATAGCCTCCACGATATTTATGTTCATGGTTATTTATATCCTACTCATGCTTGCACTCAATGTTGGTTAATCTCAATGCATGTTTATGACTATTGTCACTCTCTAGTTGGTCGCTCCTTAATCTTTTGCTAGCCTTCACTTGTACTTAGAGGGAATACTACTTGTGCATCCACTTCCATAAACCCAATGTTGTTCCATATGAGTCCACCATACCTACCTATATGCGGTATTTACCCGTCGTTCCAAGTAAATTTGCATGTGCCAAACTCTAAACTTTCAAATAATAATTTGTTTTGTATGCATGAATCGCTCATGTAGCGACTGGGGGCTGTCAGTATCTTCCATGCTAGGTGGGTTATCTCATGATGAGTGTTGATTCACTTGTCATTCATGAGAAAGTGGCAGGTAATTGGGATGCCTAGTTCCATGCTCGAAATCAAATCAATATATAATTTCAAACAAAACTCCCCCAGGACTGTTGTTGGTATGGACGGTACCTGTTGTTTCGGACTAGCCGTGGAGTGTGCTTGTTGGTGGGGGGGGGGTAAAAACTTTATCATTCTGTTTGGGAACCGCCTATAATGTAGCTAGCATGGAAGATACCGAGATCTCTTGGTTGTTATGTTGACAACGAAAGCATACCACTCAAAATTATATTCATCTCTGTTTTAAAACTCGAGCTCTGGCACCTCTACAAATCCCTACTTCCCTCTACAAAGGGCCTATCTATTTACTTTTAATGTTGAGTCACGATCCTCTTATAAAAGGCACCAGTTAGAGAGCACCATTGTCATTTGCATGCTTTGTTATTAATTGATATTGAGTATGACTGTGACTAGATCTCCTTTACCATGAATTACAATGTCTACTCAGTCCTTGATCTTCAGTCGTGCTCTGCGTTTATGTTTTGTGGTCTCAGAAAGGGCTAGCGAGATACCATTTTGTTATATCATATCATGATTGTTTTGAAAAAGTGTTGTCATCCGAGATTTATTATTATTGGTCGCTAGTTGATTATGCCATGGATATGAGTAAATGTGAGACCTAACTGTTATTGTGAATATGGTTAGTTTATTATATTTGCTAAAAACCTGAATGCTGGCTATACATATTTGCAACAACAAGATCAAACAAAGTTTGTAAAAGTTTTTCTTTATCACTTTTAGTTTATCAACTGAATTGCTTGAGGACAAGCAATGGGTTAAGCTTGGGGAAGTTGATACGTCTCCATCGTATCTACTCTTCCAAATATTGTGCCCTTGTTTTGGACTCTAATTTGCATGATTTGAATTGAACTAACCCGGACTGACGATGTTTTCAGCAAATTTTCCTTGGTGTTACTTTTGTGCAGAAATAAAAGTTCTCGGATTGACCTGAAAATTTACGGAGAATATTTTTGGAATAAATAAAAATATTGGCGAAAGAATCAACTAGAGGGGACCCACCAGCTGACCACAAGGTGGAGGGCGCCCCCGAGGGCGCGCCCCCTGCCTTGTGGGTCCCTTGGACCTCCACCGACCTCAACTCCAACTCCATATATTCACTTTCTGGGAGAAAAAAAATCAGAGAGAAGGATTCATTGCGTTTTACGACATGAAGCCGCCGCCGCCTCCTGTTCTTCATCGCGAGGGCAGATCTGGAGTCCGTTCGGGGCTCCGGAGAGGGGAAATCGACGTTGTCGTCATCATCAACATTCCTCCATCACCAATTTCATGATTCTCACCGCCGTGCGTGAGTAATTCCATCATAGGCTTGCTAGATGGTGATGGGTTGGATGAGATTTATCATATAATCGAGTTCATTTTGGTAGGGTTTGATCCCTAGTATCCACTATATTTTGAGATTAATGTGGCTATGACTTTGCTATGCTTAATGCTAGTCACTAGGGCTCGAGTGCCATCAATTCAGATCTGAACCCTTTATGTTTCCATGAATATATTTGTGTTCTTGATCCTATCTTGCAAGTTGTAGACACAAATTACGAGTTATGATCCGCGTACCCCAAAGTGACAATAATTGGGATTCTTTCCGGTGATTACCATAGTTTGAGGAGTTCATGTATTCACTAAGTGCTAATGCTTTGTTCCGATTCTCTATTAAAAGGAGGCCTTAATAACCCTTAGTTTCCATTAGAACCCTGCTGCCGCGGGAGGGTAGGACAAAAGATGTCATGCAAGTTCTTTTCCATAAGCATGTATGACTATGTTCGGAATACAAGCCTACATTATATTGATGAATTGGAGCTAGTTCTATGTTACCCTAGGTTATAACTGTTGCATGATGAATGCCATTCGACATAATTATCCATCATTGATCCATTGCCTACGAGCTTTTCACATATTGATCTTTGCTATGTTACTTTGCCATTGCCACTGTTACAATTGCTACAAAACAGCTACTGTTACTTTTTCCACCGTTACCGTTATTTCCATGCTACTTTGCTACTAAATACTTTGCTGCAGATATTAAGTCTGTCAGGTGTGGTTGAATTGACAACTCCGCTGCTAATACTTGAGAATACCCTTTGGCTCCCCTTGTGTCGAATCAATAAATTTGGGTTGAATACTCTACCCTCAAAAACTGTTGCGCTCCCCTATACTTGTGGGTTATCAGATATCGATATGAGGAGAATAAGGAGTGGCAAGACCCTAAGATTGGGGATGCCCAACACACCCCAAGGTAATATTCAAGGAATACTCAAGCGTTTAAGCTTGGGGATGCCTCGGAAGTTACCCCCTCTGTCGGTGTCAAAACCGGCGGATCTCGGGTAGGGGGTCCCAAACTGTGCGTCTAGGCGGATGGTAACAGGAGACAAGGGACACGATGTTTTTACCCAGGTTCGGGCCCTCTCGATGGAGGTAAAACCCTACTCCTGCTTGATTGATATTGATGATATGGGTAGTACAAGAGTGGATCTACCACGAGATCAAGGAGGCTAAACCCTAGAAGCTAGCCTATGGTATGATTGTTGTAATGGTTGTCTTCTCCTACGGACTAAAACCCTCCGGTTTATATAGACACCGGAGAGGGCTAGGGTTACACAGATTCGGTTACAATGGTAGGAGATCTACATATCCGTATCGCCAAGCTTGCCTTCCACGCCAAGGAAAGTCCCATCCGGACACGGGACGAAGTCTTCAATCTTGTATCTTCATAGTCTTGGAGTCTGGCTGACGATGATAGTCCGGCTGTCCGGACACCCCCTAGTCCAGGACTCCCTCAGTAGCCCCTGAACCAGGCTTCAATGACGATGAGTTCGGCGCGCATATGTTCGGCATTGCAAGGCGGGTTCCTCCCCCGAATAATTCATAGAAGATTGTGAACACCAGGATAGTGTCCGGCTCTTGAAAATAAATTCCACATTCCACCATAGAGAGAATAATACATACACAAGTTCAATCTGCTGACGTATTCTGTGGCATGACGTCACGCCACCACCAAGCTTTACTTGAATCGTTTTTTATTATACCACCTCAGCGCGTTTAGCGAAGCTGTTTCCTTGGCACGTCTTGTCGAAGCAGAGATCGTGTTCCCTTTATTCTGGGATTCCCACCAATACGGACGTGGGTAACCCAACCACACCCGTCGCCACGCCTCCTCCACCGAAGGCGGGCTCCGAACGGTCACGGAGTCGGCTCTTGGTATTCTCCCTCTTTATAATGGGACCAAGGCTTGTTTCTTTTCTTCAATCCTCAGTCGAATCTACTCCTTGCCCCGAGTTCCAACACCTAGAGCCCCATATTCGAGCGCTTCGGACCTTCAACAATGTCCGGCTCCGACCTACAGGGTTGGTGGATGCCCTCCTCCGTTACGGAAGAAGACGTGCCAAAGCTGCGAGAGGCCAAGTACTTGTCTTACGAGATTTCGCACAGGTTGCCCGCCGAAGGGAAAGTCATCCCCACCCCCGAGCCCGGCGAGTATGTCGTGTTTGTATCCCACCTCCGTCGGGGTTTAGGCTTCCCGATGGATCCTTTTGTGAGAGGGCTCATGTTTTATTATGGGCTGGAATTCCATGACTTGGCTCCGGAGTCCATCCTCCATATTTCCGCATTTATTGTCGTCTGCGAAGCCTTCCTCCGCGTCACCCCTCACTTCGGTTTGTGGCTTAAGACCTTCGACGTGAAGCCGAATATGATCGAAGGGCGTCAAGCAGAGTGCGGCAGGGCGGTTGTGAGCAGAAGGGCTGACGCTCCGTGGCCCGAGGGCTCTTTCCAGGAGGAGCTCGGCTTATGGTAGCAGGAGTGGTTCTACATAGCCGCTCCCAGGGGCAGCAGGCAGAAGCCGCCGCCCATCTTCCGCTCGGGCCCTCCACAGCAGCTGATGTCATGGGTCAGCCAAGGGCTCAACTGGGGGCCGCCAAAGGACGTGCCCCTATTGCAGGGCCGGATTCGAGACCTCCAAGCGAGGGAGATCGATCTGGTCGTGGTGATGCAGGTCATGCTGATTAGGCGTCTCCTGCCCTGCAAACGCCGCCCTCTCCGGCTGTGGGAGTTTAATCCGGAGGGACCACGGATTCTCCAACACTTTATGGGTATGACACCCGTGGAGATGTACAAATTATTCTTCGAATCACGAGAGGTGTGTTCGGAATTGACCGAGGACGCCGGCCTAAGCTGCAATCGCCCGGATACACAAGTAGCTCCGAGTCCGGACATACCGTTTGTTTGCCTTTCTATGATTCGCCCTTTGACCAATTTCCTTCTAAACAGGAGTGGATAGCGCAGGCAAAACTGATACGGTGTCCGGCCCCCCTCCCAGAGACCGTGCCGGATTCCGTGCTGGTCAGGATGCTGGAGGTTGCGTCTTCAGAGGAAGGCGAAGGGGAGAACAGAGGAACTACAGCCTCAACCAAGGAGGCTTTTGAGGAAGGGGGGATCGAGAATCCCTCCTTCCAGGGGGAGAAGGGGACCGCCTCCGAAAGCCCGGAGGCCAAAGCCCCGAAGCGGGGGAAGAGATCTTCACCAGAGGGTCCTTCGTCCAGAGAGGCTCCGGCCGCAAAATCTCCCCTAAAGAATCAGCCCTCCAGCGAGCCGTAAGTAGAAGAAAGGGAGTTTTATAATGAGGGACATCCCAATTTTTACTTCTGAGGATAACTTAGGTTTTTACCTTGTAGGTCGGATCTCCGTCCTTCTCAGATGAGCTCGTCTTCGGGGGAACTCCGTCCGGAGATGATGGAGAGCGAGACGCCTCCATCTGCCGCACCATCGGATAGGGCGGACGAGCCTGAAGTGTCATCACGGAGGGTATCCCCGAGTCCGGCAGGGCCGGATAGTTCGACACCAACTGGTATGCGGCCGGGAGAGCTGAAGGATCTGCTTGAGGGGGCGTCTATCTCAGAAGGTCACCGTACACTGATGAGTACGGTGATTGAAAGAATCTCATCCGCCGAAGGCGGATTGCGTGATGCTGTCAGGAGTTTGCTGGCGGAGTTTGAGGTATGTAAAAATGCCATACCCTTTGACAGTTTTACTCATAAAGTGCGCCCTGTATAGATAGTAGCCCCTGAGACTCGGTGGGGTGTCGAGAACGACAGCGTGCCGAGGATCAAAATCCCAGGTATTGATGTTCGCCTTTTCTAAGCAGGTGGCGGATAGTTCGGTGGCTAGCCGGACTGATGGAGTTGCCGAACTAAAGCGGCAACTCGATGTTGCGGATGCAGACATCGCGCTAGTCAACAGGCGACTTGATGAGTCTCAAGGTAGGTTTCTTCTCCGTGGTCACCTAGTAAGGGAGCCGAAGCCCACCCCTTACAATATATGTGCTTGACGCAGATGGTGCCGCTGCTGTGGAGAGCCTTCGGGCAGAACTTGCTCAAGCCAAGGAGCAAGCCAGAAGGAGTGATGCGGCTGCCTCGAGGGCGGCCGAAGAGCTAGAAGCCGAAAGGGTTGCACACTGCCGAAGCAGGGAAGAGATGGCCGGAATGGCCGTGAAGTTAAAGGATGCTGCCGACCACAACGAGGTTCTTGAGAAGGAGCACCTAGCGGAGCGAGAGGACCTGGGGAAGGCCACCGCCGAAGCCAAGGATGCCCGTTCTACAATGCGGGCTATGAAGGAGGAGCTGCGCCAGGCCGGAGACATTGTGGCTGGCAAGCCCTTTCTGCTGCGCCGAAGGTTCACAGATCCCAAGTATGCTCATCTTGGCCATTTGTGGGGTCCGGAGGATCCCTATATGGACTTAGCGGCGAGTGCGGCGGATGCCGTTGTGCACTTCTGAAGTCAGAAGGATCACAAGATGGAAGAGTTGTTTTGGTCTCAATTCCATAGTCCGGAGCGTTCACTTCCGCTGACCGATCGGTTGGCCGAGTGGGCTGAGCTGAATAGGTTGTCCAGACTTGCCATGACGGATATCATGACTCATGTCTGGCCGGATAGGCCCAAGCCGAAGAGTTATTTTGGCTTGTTGCAGCAATTTCTTGGAGCGGTGCCGCATATCAAGGCGATGAAGCAGTCGGCCTGCATAGAGGGTGCGCGGATGGCCCTCCCCCGTGTGAAGACACATTGGACGGAGATGGATGCCACCGCTGTTGCGACCCAGGGTTCGGACGAGAGCCAGTTACCCGCCGAGCACTATTTTGGGGAAGTTCTGCGTGGTGCTCGTGTAATAGAGTCGCAGTGCTCGAAAAATGTCACGTTCAAATGAACGTTTTGGTTTGTAAAACGATGTTTATGATGTAAGCGCTTATTGGTACTTGGAGTTCAAGTATTAAAATATCTCCTGTGCGGCCGTTTAATGTATACTTGTGTATAACCTGAAAGATGGCAGTCTTCGGCTTCAGCCCCCACGCACATGGTGCGGGGGTGTTTGCAAAATAGCGCATTTTCACACTTAATCCAACATCTTGGTCCTGTAAAGGACGTGGTAGCGTAGCAAACGAGGCAACCGGACTATAATGCTTTATCACTTTCACTTAGCCATAGGAGTTTGAGGATGGGGCTACGATATAGAGCCTAGGGGCACCGTGCTCTCCGAAATGTGGGGCGCGTATGTGCCTGACCGGGAAACGGTCCTTCGTCAAAGTGGAGGAATTCTAAACATTCCGATAGTCGATCAAGTGGTTGACCAGTCTCTCGCTATGTCATGACAGTCAGTTTTCGGCTTTCTCTACTGAGGTGCTCGCCCAGCCGAACCGGGGCACAATCGCAGTAGTTCTCCTGGTGCCGCGTTAGCCGATGATACGGAATGTAAGGCAGCAAAACACAGGAGCCGTGCAAACCCAACATTTGACCAAAGACATGACTCGGAGCTGATGCATATAAGGCCTAACTCGAGACGCCGAACACTCCCTAAGGTGTTCGGTCTTTATAATAACGGGCAGAACAATGCCCTGAGCCCCTAGTGTCCAGGTACAGGCGAGAATTTCTGGCGCGGCCGATGCCAAAACGCCAGCCTCCTCGTTGGTTATGGTGAGAAACCGTGGGATGTGATCAACAAAAGACAGTAAGAAAGGTTTACGCAGGGACTTAATCTGAAAAGAATCCTTGCAACGGGTCCCTGCTGCACGTCTGCGCCTGTGTCTCCGTTGTGCCGTATCCTGGACGGGCGTACACGTTGTTCATCTGTAAAAAGAGAGGAACTTAGTTTGAAAGGAAATCATGCAAAAAATGTGTTAAAAATTGAAATGTTAATGAATGAATAAGGCTGAGCTTATATTAGCTCATACGTACAGCCCCTTGTAAAGGGGTGTGCGGCTAGGGAGCCCCTAGCTTATTTATGCCGGACTCGTCTAACCGTGTCCGGGGTCTTTGAACGACCTTTTAATGAGATGATGCCGCGTGGACCGGGCATTTTAAGTGTAAGAGACGCGTAGTGTGGTATTGCATTAAAGCGGACAAAAGCTTCACGTCCCAATAGTGCTTGATGGCTACTTTTGAATGGGGCGATATGAAATATTAGCTTTTCGCGTCGGAAGTTGTCGGGTGACCCGAACACAACTTCTAGTAGTAAGGAGCCCGTGCACTTGGCGTAAGGGCCTGGCGTCACTCCTTTAAAGGAAGTGTGGCTATGTCGAGTGTTAGTAAGGTCTATCCCCAACTTGCGGATTGTGTCCAGATAGAGCAGGTTTAAATCACTGCCGCCATCCATCAGGACTTGTGTAAATTGTAGTCCGTCGATTATAGGATCTAGTCAGAGTAGTCCATCCTGCGTTTCGAATACTTCTGGAATAGTCCAGGTGATCGAACGTAACTGGTTTTGACATCCAACCTCGAGGTTCCGCTGGGGTGGACCGTGCAATACCTACTTTGGCGGGTGCCGCACTGTTGTTCCGCACTATCACATGAAGTGAGTTTACTGTTTTGACTTCATGTGGGAAAGTCTTTTGTTTTCCGGCGCTCTGCTGGTGGGGTTCATCATCATCCTCGCTTAGCGCGTCGAGCCCCTTGTGTTTGGCGTTGAGTCGGCCGGACTGTTTGAACACCCAACAGTCTCGCTGGGTGTGGTTTGCAGGCCTTCCGGAAGTACTGTGGATTTGACATATCCGATCCAAAATTTTGTTTAAGTTGGATAGCTCATCACTGCTATCCTTAAGAGGCAGTATTTTGTTGTTCGGCCGCGAGCTTTCGAATCCGGCGTTGACTGCCGTGTTCTTTGGGCTTTTTTCTTTATTTCGGCGCTGATCCTTTCTGCGTCGTGATTTTCCGTTTCCATCTCTGATCTCGGATGTACTCGGGTCACTGGTGCTGCATCTTGCTAGCCAGCTGTCTTCCCCCGCGCAAAAGCGGGTCATGAGGCTTGTTAGCGCGGCCATTGTTCTCGGCTTCTCTTGGCCGAGGTGTCTGGCGAGCCATTCGTCCCGGACATTATGTTTGAAAGCTGCTAAGGCTTCGGCGTTCGGACAGTCGACTATTTGGTTCTTTTTGGTAAGGAACCTGTTCCAGAATTTGCGCGCTGACTCTCCGGGCTGTTGGGTTATGTGACTTAAATCATCTGCATCCGGAGGGCGGACATAAGTCCCTTGGAAATTTGCTCTAAACGCGTCCTCGAGCTCTTCCCAACTTCCAATAGTATTTTCTGGGAGGCTTTTGAGCCAATGCCGAGCTGGCCCTTTGAGCTTGAGGGGTAGATATTTTATGGCGTGGAGATCGTCTCCTCTGGCCATGTGTATGTGGAGGATGTAATCCTCAATCCAGACTCCAGGGTCTGTTGTTCCGTCGTATGCCTCTATGTTTACGGGTCTGAACCCCGCTGGAAATTCATGATCCAGCACCTCATCAGTGAAACATAGTGGGTGTGCGGCGCCCCTGTATTTGGGTGTGCCGTTGTCTTCAAATACTCGACGTGTTGCGTTGCTTCCTGGGGCCCTCTTTTTTGGCCCGTAAATGGACCTAACCGGGCCGTCTGTTTTACGAGGATCATGTGTCGTCTTGTGTGCGGTGCCGTTTGTCGCTTTTGGCCTGTCATCTGGTTGTCTATCCGGCCAGGCGGCCTCCTTGCTTTTTGACTGTGGGGGCTCTATGGCCTCCTCGTCGAACTCTGGCAGCAGCTTGCGCTTCGGGTAGCTCTTTGTTTGATGGCTATTGCCATATTTGTCCGCGGTCTTGAGTACCTTGCTCCACCTCATTCTGAGTATGTCTTCCGTTGTTTTGAGCTTCCGCTTTTCCTTTTTCAGACTTCTTGCAGTGGCGACAAGTCTTTTGTGAAGGTTCTTATGCTCCTGTGGTGTGTCCGGTGTGAGGTCGTCTGGACTGTTGTTTTCGCCGGGCATGGATTGATTATCCAGTTCGTCCTGTTCAGATGGTTGTTTGGTTGCATGTTCGTCCACTGGTTTGCCCTGCTCTATCGCTGGGTCATTAGGAGTGTTGTTTTTGTCGAGGCGGGACTTAGGGCGGCGTCTGCATCGCCGTTTTGGTTGTTTGTCGGCGGAATTATCCTTTGCCGCGTCCCGTTGCTCCTCGTTATCGCTTCCTTTTGGGGTGTCCACCATATATACATCATGGGTTGGGGTGGCCTTCTAGTGCTCTGTAAGCGCTGGTTCTTGATTGTCTCCGGCGTCGTCGTCCATACCGTCGATGTCTTCGGAGTCGTAGTCTAGCATGTCGGTTAGATCGTCGACAGTGGCTACAAAGTGGGTGGTGGGTGGGCTTTGAATTTCTTCATCGTCCGCATCCCCACCATCTTGGCCGCAGTCCGGCCAGGGTTCTCTTGATAACGAGAGATACTTTAGTGAATTTAGGATGTCGCCAAAGGGTGAGTGCTGAAAGATGTCCGCGGCGGTGAACTCCATGATCGGCGCCCAATCGGATTCGATTGGCAGGGGCACAGGAGGTTTGGAGTCCGGTAAGGAGTCCGGTGCCTCGGAGTCACGAGCTTTATAAGGGACGAGGTCAGTATTCGGCTCCATCGCCGTATAGGTTGCAGCTCCCGAGGCGGTGTCCAGCCACCTGCCCTCGATCTGCGCGGTCTGCTCCGAACTATGAGTCAGGGCGGACTCGTGTGCGGCCTCCAGGGCACTGTCCGGCGGCAGAGCTAAATCATGCCCATCGTGACAGCGCGGCACGCTCGGCTGTGGCTCGAATCCGTCGAAGATCAAGTCTCCGCGGACGTCGGCCGTGAAGTTTAGGCTTCCAAACCTGACCTGATGGCCAGGGGCGTAGCTTTCGATCTGCTCCAGATGGCCAAGCGAATTGGCCCGCAGTGCAAAGCCGCCGAACACGAAGATCTGTCTGGGGGGGAAATTCTCATCCTGGACTGCGTAGTTGTTGATTGAAGAAGCTATCAAGCTTATCGGTGATGACACAGAGGAACTCTCAATGAAAGCACCAATGTCGGTGTCAAAACCGGCGGATCTCGGGTAGGGGGTCCCGAACTGTGCGTCTAGGCGGATGGTAACAGGAGACAAGGGACACGATGTTTTTACCCAGGTTTGGGCCCTCTCGATGGAGGTAAAACCCTACTCCTGCTTGATTGATATTGATGATATGGGTAGTACAAGAGTGGATCTACCACGAGATCAAGGAGGCTAAACCCTAGAAGCTAGCCTATGGTATGATTGTTGTAATGGTTGTCTTCTCCTACGGACTAAAACCCTCCGGTTTATATAGACACGGAGAGGGCTAGGGTTACACAGAGTCGGTTACAATGGTAGGAGATCTACATATCCGTATCGCCAAGCTTGCCTTCCACACCAAGGAAAGTCCCATCCGGACACGGGACGAAGTCTTCAATCTTGTATCTTCATAGTCTTGGAGTCCGGCTGACGATGATAGTCAGGCTGTCCGGACACCCCCTAGTCCAGTACTCCCTCACCCTCTTCCGTCTTCAATCTATTGGTATACCTCACTTGGAGCTATATTTGTATTCGTCACATAATATGTGTTTTGCTTGGAGCGTCTTTTTTGTGTGTGCTATTTAATAAGATCATTAGATCTAAGAAAATTAGTGGGAGAGAGTCTTTACATAGCTACATATTTACTTTAACTACTCACTAAACTTCAATTATATCTTTTTGGGAGTAGTTTGTCATTTACTCTCGTGCTTTACTTATATCCTAAGAGTAAATGTTTGAATAAATTGAATAGCATAAATCTGAAATCATACATGCTTCATATGCTTAGTAGTAGTTTCACATTTAGTTTAGAAGTAAAATCTATTGAAGATTGACAACACAGTATTGGTCAGACAAGAAATTCCTGAAAGATTAGTATAAGGAAGAGAAATTTCACAAACATATTATCTTGGACATCTTTTGTGATTGTGAATACCCATTCATTATTTTCAAACTTGATCAAAAAAGTTGAAGTTGGACAAGGAAGACAACATAATTAGTTATGTTCGGGTGTATTTGCATAGAAGTTATATTTTCATGGATCCTCCAACATGTGGTGCTTGTTTATAGTCTTTTCTAGCCAAAAATTTTAGACCAAGATCACGTTCCAGTAAAAAAAATGAAAATTCCTGCACTGGGCGCATATGTTTCTGTTTTTGAACAAAATCAATTCAACTATCATCCAGATCATTCCAAAGTCTTTAATTAACACAAAACTCAAAAGAAAAGATAAAAACATAATCATTATAGTAGCAATAAATCATGTTGGCACACAAAAATAAAAAATAAAAAGCAAAAAGATAACTATTGGGTTGCCTCCCAACAAGCGCTATTGTTTAGTGCCCCTTGTTAGGCATAATGCATAGTTTCAAGTGTGATCATCCTTGGTCTCCTTCCCAAAGTGGCCAAAAATATTTTCAACCTTACTCTTTCCCAATCTACTTTCCTTGCACTCATTAATTAGTTCTATTAGTTGATTCACCTTTACATGGTAATTATCAAATCTTTGCTCTAATATCTCATATCTCTTGTTTTGATTGACAATATGGCTGTTTAGTTTATTGGTAAGGTTGTGCAATCCCTTAAAATTTGCCTCCATACTAGTTTTAGTTTCTTTCAGCATCTCGGTTTGGTGATAACTTACTAGAATGTTAGGTTCAATAGCTTCTATTGTGGGTTGTCCTAGAAAATTATTCATCCTCTCATATGAGACAAAGCATTGTTTCCACCACAACTATTAAATCCAAAATGTGTCTATGACGGAGGCATAAACCAACATAAATGCTTTTAAGTTATGTTTTACATGGCATTTAGTATTAGCCCTTGCTTGCATTTCTAGTAATCTATCCCAAGCTTCTTTTAAAGACTCATCACTTAGTTGTTTAAAGTTTAAAATCTCATAACCCACCCCAAGGTACAGGGGAAGGGGAACTTCAGGAGAAGACCTTGCCATGGCAACGAACAAACAAAGCACACAAAATTATTTTTGGTATTTTAATTTTTGAGAAGTAAAGGGAAATAAAAAGTAGAACAAGTAAATGATATATGTGTGGGAAGGAACCTATATTTGTTTGGCGAAGCCTCCCCGGCAACGGTGCCAGAAATTCGTCTGCTACTTGTGGTATGCGTTGGGATTTCCCTGAAGAGGGAGAGTGATGTAGTATAGTAGCAGATAGTATTTCCTTCAGTTAAGAACAAAGATTATCGAACCAGTAAGAGACACACACAAAAATACTTGCACCCAACGCAAGCTAGCTAGATGGTTGTCAGTCCCCTTATACTCGTTAACTGCAAGGGTTAATTCTGCGATAGATAGATAGATAAATTGCAAAGGCAAATAAAGATAAATAAATTTTAGCAAATCTTTTTTAGAGTTTTATTAAATATAAAGTGAATGGACCCGGGGCCATAGAGTTCACTAGAGGCATCTATGTCAAGAGGATAACAACGGTGGATAAAATGACGGTTGGGCCATTGATAGAAAAGCGCATAACTATGATGTTATTTATGCTATGATCATTATATAGACATTACGTCCGAGACAAGTAGGCCGACATCCATCTATATCTACTACTATTACCCCACCCTGATACGTCTCCAACGTATCTATAATTTTTTGTTGTTCCATGCTATTATAGTACCAAACTTGGATGTTTTATATGCAATAATATGCAATTATATATCATTTTTTGGGACTAACCTATTAACCTAGTGCCCAGTGCCAGTTGTTGTTTTTGCTTGTTTTTCGCCTTTCAGGAAATCAATATCAAACAGAGTCCAAAAGGAGAAGAAACTTTGGATTACTTTTTTCTGGACCAGAAGAGACCCCAGAAGGTTTGGGAGAAGACCTGAAGAGTCATGATGGAGCGACAAGCTAAAGAGGCACAGCGGTGGATAAAATTACTGTTGGGCCATTGATAGAAAAGTGCATAACAATGATGTTATTCACGGCATGATCATTATATAGACATTATGTCGGAGACAAGTAGACCGACATCCATCTGCATCTACTACTATTACTCCACCCTAATATGTCTCCAATATTTCTATAATTTTGATTGTTCCACGCTATTATAGTATCAAACTTGGAAGTTTTATATGCAACATTATGCAATTATATATCATTTTCCGGGACTAACCTATTAACCTAGTGCCCAGTGCCAGTTGCTGTTTTTTTGCTTGTTTTTCACTTTTCAGAAAATCAATATCAAATAGAGTCCAAACAGAAAAAAAAACTTTGGATTAATTTTTTTTGGACCAGAAGAGACCCTAGAAGGTTTGGGAGAAGACCTGAGGAGTCACAACGGAGCGACAAGCTCAGAGGCGCACCCCAGGGGGGCGCCCCCAGGCTTGTGGGCCCCTCGTGGCACCTCTTGACCTAATTCGGCCTCTACAAATTCTCAAATATTCCCCTGACATCACAGAGCCTCCCGAAATACTTTTTCTACCGGCGCAAGTTTCTACACAGAGCCTCCCGAAATACTTCTCCGGTTCCTTGCCAAAGGGGGAACTGATCACAAAAGGGCTCTACATCAACCTTGTTGCCTTTTCGATGATGCGTGAGTAGTTTACCTAAGACCTACGTGTCCATAGCTATTAGCTAGATGGCTTCTTCTCTCTCTTTGATCTTCAATACAATGTTCTCCTTGATGTTCTTGGAGATCTATTTGATGTAATGACTTTTTGCGGTGTGCTTGTAGGGATACGATGAATTGTGAGTTTATGATCAGATTTATCCATGAATATTACTTGAGTTTCTCTGAAATCTTTTATGCATGGTTATTATAGCTTCGTATTTCTCTCCAATCTATTGATTTGGTTTGGCCAACTAGATTGATTTATCTTGCAATGGGAGAGGTACTTTATAATGGGATCGATCTTACAGTGCTCAATCCCAACTACTTAAGGGGACATGACACATATGTAACATTGCTATTAAGGGTAAAAGTTTATTCATGCATGGGTTCACTTTGTCTACATGATGTAATATTGCTTAAGGCGTTACTCCGTTCTTTATGAACTTAATACTCTAGATGTATGCTGGATAGCGGTCGATATGTGGAGTAATAGTAGTACATGCAGAATTGTTTCGGTCTTCTTGTCTTGGACGTGATGACTATATATATGATCATTGCTTTGGATATCGTCATGATTATTTGCTTTTCTATCAATTGCCTAACAGTAATTTGTTTACCCACCTTATGCTATTTTTCAAGAGAGAAGCCTCTAGTGAAAACTATGGCCACAGGGTCTATTTTCCATCATATTAAAACCAAAAATACCTGGCTGCATGTTCTATTTATTTATTTATTTATTTGTATTTTTTTGCGATCTATCTATCTATCATCATACAATTTAATCTTGCAAGTAATTGCCAAGGGATTGACAACCCCTTGTTCGCGTTGGGTGCAAGGATTTGTTATCTTATGTGCAGGTACTGCCAACATGGTGTTGCGTGGTTCTCCTACTGGATTGATGACCTTGGTTCTTAACTAAGGTAAATACTTATCTCTACTATACTGCATCATCCTCTCCTCTTCCAGGAAATCTCAATGCAGATTACAAGTAACTGGAAGAATTTCTGGCGCCGTTGCTGGGGAGACACCATCAACATCTACCAAGTACCATCGCATAAACTCCCATCTCCTTGCATTTACATTATTCACCATTTGCCTCTCATTTTCATCTCCCCCACTTCTATAACATTTTACAAAAACACAAAAATATTTTTTGTTTGCCTTTTTTGCTTGTTGGCTTGTTTGATTGCTTTTTTCCTTCATGTCAACACACCAAAAACAGAAAAAAAAACAGGAAAAGTAAAGACATATGGATCCTCATCCACTTGCTAATCTTTCCAAAAGATCTAATTATTATGAGCCAATAGCTAGTCAGTTGAGCGCACTAGATTATCTCTATGAAGTTTTGCTTGAAAATCATGAATCTGAAAATTGTGAGGGAGTGTTAAATGAAAAAATTTATAAAGTAATTCATGATAGCTCCATCAATGAAAAGCATGATTGCAACGTTGTTATTACAAATTCTATTAATGTTAATTGTGCTAATAATATGCCAAACCATGAGCTTGGGGATGATAATTTTGTCATATCCACTACTTATTGCACTGATCATGATTGGGGTGACAATGCTTCATATGATCTTGAAAATTTATTTAATCCTCATGACAAATATGGTATTGATAATAATGTTTGCAATAATATTGAAAGTGGGTTTGGAAGAGCTCGACTTTAGGTAAAAATATTCCCACATATCTAGAAAGTGTTCAATCTTATGATTTTTTTTATAAAAGTGGGTTTTGAGAGGTCATGACTTTAGTTAATGTTAATCACACTACCTTGAAAGATTGTAAAACTTTTATGCATGTGGATGCTACTTCTTGAGCTTGCGTTGATTTTTCCCTTGAAGAGGAAAGGGTTCCCAGTGCCAGTTGTTGTTTTTGGCTTTTCAGGAGATCAATATCAAACAGAGTTCAAACGGAGAAAAAAGTTGGATTAATTTTTTCTGGACCAGAAGAGACCCTAGAAGGTTTGAGAGAATACATGAAGAGTCACAAGGGAGCGACAAGCTCAGGAGGCGTGCCTAGGGGGTGCCCCCATGCCTATGGGCCCCTTATGGCACCTCTTGACCTAATTCCACCTCTATAAATTCTCAAATATTCCCCTGACATCAAAGAGCCACCCGAAATACTTTTTCCGCCACCGCAAGTTTTTGTTCTCGTGAGATCCCATCTGGAGGCCTTCTTCGGTACTCTGCCGGAGGGGGAATTGATCACAGAGGGGCTCTACATCAACCTTGCCGCCCTTCCGATGATGCGTGAGTAGTTTACCTCAGCCCTACGGGTCCATAGCTAGTAGCTAGATGGCTTCTTCTCTCTCTTTGATCTTCAATACAACGTTCTCCTTGATGTTCTTGGAGATCTATTTGATGTAATGACTTTTTGCAGTGTGCTTGTTGGGATCCGATGAATTGTGAGTTTATGATCAGATTTATCCATGAATATTATTTGAGTTTTCTCTGAAATCTTTTATGCATGATTGCTTTAGCTTCGTATTTCTCTCTAATCTATTGATTTGGTTTGTCCAACTAGATTGATTTATCTTGCAATGGGAGATATGCTTTA
Organism: Triticum timopheevii; assembly: GCA_963921465.1. Lineage (NCBI taxonomy): Eukaryota > Viridiplantae > Streptophyta > Magnoliopsida > Poales > Poaceae > Triticum > Triticum timopheevii. Next base: position 407,605,178 of record OY997272.1, on the reverse strand, counting down.
TAATGGGTTCAATCTTGCAGTGCTCAATCCCAGTGATAGAAGGGGACAGGACACGTATGTATCATTGCTTTTAAGGGTAAAAAGATGGGGTTTATTCATGCATTGGATTACTTTGTCTACATCATGTCATCTTGCTTAAGGCGTCACTCCATTCTTCATGAACTTAATACTCTAGTTGCATGATGGATAGCGGTTGATATGTCTCCAACGTATCTACACTTTTTTATTGTTCCATGTTGTTATATTATCATTCTTGGATGTTTTATAATCATTTTCTAGCAACTTTACATCATTTTTTGGGACTAACCTATGGACATAGTTCCCAGTGCTAGTTGTTGTTTTTTTTGCTTGTTTTTACTTTGCAGAAAATCAATACCAAACGGAGTCCAAATGCCACAGTATTGGAGATTTTTTCTTCCCAGAAGACATCCATAGAGTCAAGGAAGCACACGAGAGGAGGCTCGTGGAGCCCACTAGGCACCAGGGCACGCCTGACGCCCCTGGCACGTGCTGGTGGGTAGTTGGGTTCATGGGAGTCCTTTCCACCGCCTCTCAGCTCTATAAATACCCAAGTATTCTAGAAACCCTAGGGGAGTCGACGAATATTTGTTTTAACCGTCGCAAGTTCTAGAGCCACGAGATACAATCTAGAGCCCTTCTCCAGCACTCTGCCGAAGAGGAACACGATCACAGAGGGGTTCATCATCCTCATTGGTGCTCCTTTGATGATGCGTGAGTAGTTTACCTTAGACCTACGGGTCCGTTGTTAGTAGCTAGATGGCTTCTTCTCTCTTTTTGTTCTTCAATACAATGTTCTCTTCAGAGATCTATTCCATGTAATTCTTTTTGCGGTGTGTTTGTTGGGATCTGATGAATTGTGAGTTTATGATCAAATCTATCCATACATGATTGTTATAGACTCGTACTTCTTCTCTGATATTTTGGTTTTGTTTGGCCAACTTGATTGATTTATCTTGTAATGGGTTCGATCTTTTGGTGCTCAATCTCAGTGACAGAAATAGACATGACACACATGTATCGTTGCTATTAAGGATAAAAAGATGGGGTCTATTCCTACATGAATAGATCTTGTCTACATTATGTCATCATTCTTATTGCATTACTCTGTTTCTCCATGAACTTAATACAATAGATGCATGCTGGATAGCGGTTGATGTGTGGAGTAATAGAAGTAGATGCAGGGAGGAGTCAGTCTACTAATCTTGGACGTGATGGCTATATTCATGATCATCGTCTTGGATATCTTCTATCAATTTCCCAACAGTAATTTGTTTACCCATTGTATGCTATTTTATCGAGTGAAGCCACTAGTGAAATATACGGCCCCCGGGTCTTTTTCTCATCATATATTTTCAGATCTATATTGCTATTTGTGTTTCCAATTTATTTACATCTTTTGTTTCAGATCTATATTATCAAAAACCCAAAAATATCTCGCTGAGTTTTATTTGCTTTTATTTTATTTGTATCTATCAATCTACCTATTTATTATATTTCAATACCTTGGAGGGATTGACAACCCCTCTACGCGTTGGGTTGCAAGCATTTGTTGTTTGTGTGTAGCTGTTATCTACATAGTTTTGCTTGGTTCTCCTACTGAATTGATAACCTTGGTTTCATAACTGAGGGAAATACTTATCGCCACTATGCTGCATCATCCCCTCCTCCTCGGGGAATTTACTGACACGAATCATAAGTAGCAGGAATAATTTCTGATGCTGTTTCTGGGGAGGATCAAGTTCAGATCTATCAGGTACCCCATCAAAAATCTCATATCCTCGTAGTTTACATTATTTGCCATTTACCTCTCGTTTTCATCTCCCCCACTTCTTAAAGGTTTTTATGAAATCACAAAAATAGTTGCCTTCTTTCCGTTTGCCTTTTTGTTCATTTTCTATCTTTGCTTATGTGACATGTATCTTCTATTTTCTTACATCTTCGCTTGCTAAGAATCTATTGATATGGATCCTCATCCTGTTGCCAATCTATTCGGAAGATCCAATTATGATGAACCAATTGCTAGTGATTTGAGTGCACTAGATTCTCTTTATGAAGTTTTGCTTGAAGATCTTGAATCTGAAAATTGTTATGAAGTGTTAAACAAAAAATATATAAAGTGATTCATGATAGCTACTTCAATGAAAAGCATGATTCCGATGATGTTATTATAAATTCTATTAATGTCAATTGTGTTAATGATATACAAAACCCTAAGCTTGAGGATGCTAATTGTTTTATGTCTACTACTTATTGCAATGATCATGATTGGGGTGATAATGATTCTTATAATCTTGAAAATTTATTTAAGCCTCATGATGAATTTGTTTGCAATACTATTGAAAATGGGTTTGGAAGAGTGTCAACTCTAGGTAAAAATAATCACACATATTTGGAGAGTGTTCAATCTTACGAAATTATTGATAAAAGTGGGTTTGGAGATGTCATGACTTTAGTTGATGTTAATCCCAGTATTTTGGAAGATTATAAAACTTTTATGCATGTGGATCATGAAGATAAAATCTTACATGATAGCTATATTGTTGAATTTGAGTATGATCCTATATGTAATTATTATGAGAGAGGAAAATATGGTTGTAGAAATTTTCATGTTACTAAATTACATCTCGTTATGAGATTGGTATTGTTTGTTTCTTCTTCCTTGCATATGCTAGTTTTTTGCTTGCCTTGATAATTTGTTTGCTTATAAAATGCCTATGCATAGAAGTATGTTAGACTTAAATATATTTGTCACATGTTTTATGATGCGCTCTTTGTGTTTCAATTATTATCTTTCATGTGAGCATCATTGAAATCTCAAAGCCTATCTTAATAGCTATAAAGAAAGAGCTTGTTGGGAGGCAACCCAATAGTTATCTTAATTTTTGTTTTTGTTTTGCTTTTCTTTCTGTTTTTCAATAAATACACAATTATGCCTCTGTTATGATCATGTTTTCATGTTTTAATTAGTGTTTGTGCCTAGTAAAGCCTTTAGGATCACGTTGGTTGATAGTTGATTTGATCCTGTTGAAAAACAGAAACTTTTGCACCAAGTTCTGGAATTTTAGAAAGTCACAGAATCGTGCTTTTGCTCTGAATTTTCCACACAAGATTCATATACAAATTTCACGAGTTGTCCTAATTTTTAAGATTTTTTGGAGTTACAGAAGTATGGTCAATGTTCAGATTGCTACAGACTGTTCTGTTTTTGACATATACTATTTTCGTTGCGTAGTGTGCTTATTTTGATGAATCTATGGATTGTATAGGGGGGTATAAGCCATGGTAAAGTTAGAATATAGTAGGTATAATGCATTAATAAAATATGAATGGGTTTGCAACAGTACTTAAAGTGGTGAATTGCTTTATTATACTAACGGATCTCACGGAAGTTTTGTTAAGTTTTGTGTGATTGAAGTTTTCAAGTTTTGGGTGAGATCACGATGGATGAAGGAATAAGGAGTGAAAAGAGCCTATGCTTGGGGATGTGCTACCTCTTGAGCTTGCATTGGTTTTTCCGTTGAAGAGGAAAGGGTGATGCAGGAAAGTAGAGTAAGTATTTCCCTCAGTTTGAGAACCAAGGTATCAGTCCAGTAGGAGACAATGCACAAGTCACTGAATACCTGCATAAACAATCAACAACTTGCACCCAACGTCATAAAGGGGTTGTCAATCCCTTTACAGTTACTTGCAAAAGTGAGATCAGATAGAGATATATAAATGGTAAAGTAAATATTTTTGGTTTATAGATCGGAAAGTAAAAGATTGCAAAATAGTAGATCGGAAACTAGTATGATGTAAAAGAGAACTTATATGATGGAAAAGAGACCCGGGGGCCATTGGTTTCACTAGTGGCTTCTCTCAAGATAGCAAATATATATTACGATGGGTGAACAAATTACTGCCGAGCAATTGATAGAAGAGCGCATAATTATGACGATATCTAAGGCAATGATCATGAACATAGGCATCACGTCCGTGTCAAGGAGACCGAAACGATTCTGCATCTACTATTATTACTCCACACATTGACCGCTATCCAGCATGCATATAGAGTATTAAGTTCATAAAGAATGGAGTAACGCATTAAGTAAGATGCCATGATGTAGAGGAATTAACTCAAGCAATATGATGAAAACCCCATCTTTTTATCCTCGATGGCAACAATACAATACGTGCCTTGCTTCCCCTACTGTCGCTGGGTAAGGACACCGCAAGATTGAACCCAATGCTAAGCACATCTCCCGTTGCAAGAAAAACCAATCTAGTAGGCCAAACTAAACCGATAATTCGAATAGGCTTGCAAAGATATCAAATCATGCATATAAGAATTCAGAGAAGACTCAAATAATATTCATAGATAATCTGATCATAAATCCACAAATCATCAGTTCTCGGCAAACACACCGCAAAAGAATATTACATCGAATAGATCTCCAAGAACATCGAGGAGAACATGGTATTGAGAATCAAATAGAGAGAAGAAGCCATCTAGCTACTAGCTATGGACACGTAGGTCTGTGGTAAACTACTCACGCTTCATCGGAAGGGTAATGGTGCTGAAGTAGAAGCCCTCCATGATCGAATCTCCCTCCGGCAGGACGCCGGAAAAGGCCCCTAGATGGGATCTCACGGGTACAGAAGGTTGCGGCGGTGGAAAAGTGGTTTCGTTGATCCCCTGGATGTTTTTGGGGTATAAGAGTATATATATAGGCGAAGGAACTAGGTCAGGAGACCCACGAGGGCCCATGAGGCATGGGGGCGCGCCCTCCACCCTCGTGGCCGCCTCGCTGCGTCTCTGACTTTATCTCCAAGTCTCCTGGTTTGCTCCTGGTCCAAGAAAGATCATCGTGAAAGTTTCATTCTATCTGGACTCCGTTTGGTATTCCTTTTCTGCAAAACTCTAAAATATGCAAAAAAAACAGAAACTCGCACTGGGCTCTCGGTTAATAGGTTAGTCCCCAAAATAATATAAAATAACATATAAATGCCTATTAAACATAGAAAACATATAATATAATAGCATAAAACAATCAAAAATTATAGATATGTTGGAGACGTATCAAGCATCCCCAAGCTTAATTCCTGCTCGTCCTCGAGTAGGTAAATGATAAAAACAGTTTTTTGATGTGGAATGCTACCTAACATACTTATCCATGTAATTTTCTTTATTGTGGCATGAATGTTAAGATATCAAAGATTCAAAATAATAGTTTAATATTGACATAAAAATAGTAATACTTCAAGCATACTAATAAAGCAATCATGTTTTCTCAAAATAACATGGCCAAAGAAGGCTATCCTTACAAAATCATATAGTCTGGCTATGCTCCATCTTCATCACACAAAATATTTAAATAATGCACAACCCCAATGACAAACCAAGCAATTGTTTCATACTTTTGATGTTCCCAAACCTTTTCAATCTTCACGCAGTACATGAGCGTGAGCCATGGATATAGCACTATGGTGGAGTAGAATATAGTGGTTGTGGAGAAGACAAAAAAGGTGGAGATAGTCTCACATCAACTAGGCATATCAACGGGCTATGAAGATTCCCATCAATAGATATCAATGTGAGTGAGTATGGATTGCCATGCAACGGATGCACTAGAGCTATAAATGTATGAAAGCTCAAAAAGAAACTAAGTGGGTGTGCATCCAACTTGCTTGCTCACGAAGACCTAGGGCAATTTGAGGAAGCCCATCATTGGAATATACAAGCCAAGTTCTATAATGAAAAATTCCCTAGTATATGAAAGTGCCAAAATAGGAGACTCTCTATCATGAAGATAATGGTGCTACTTTGAAGCACAAGTGTGGAAAAAGGATAGTAGCATTGCCCCTTCTCTCCTTTTCTCTCATTTTTTTGTTTGGGCCTTTCTCTTTTTTTTATGGCCTCTCTTTTTTTCCTGCCCGGAGTCTCATCCCGACTTGTGCAGGAATCATTGCCTCCATCATCCTTTCCTCACATGGGACAATGCTCTAATAATGAACATCGTCACACTTTTATTTACTTACAACTCAAGAATTACAATTCAATACTTAGAACAAACTATGACTCTATGTGAATGCCTCCAACAGTGTACTAGGATATGCAATGACTCAAGAGTGACATGTATGAAAGAATTATGAACGGTGGCTTTGCCACCAATACAATGTCAAGTACATGATCATGCAAAGCAATATGACAATGATGAAGCGTGTCATAATAAACGAAACGGTGGAAAGTTGCATGGCAATATATCTCGGAATGGCTATGGAAATGACATAATAGGTAGGTATGGTGGCTATTTTGAGGAAGGTATATGGTGGGTGTATGGTACCGGCGAAAGTTGTGCGGTACTAGAGAGTCTAGCAAAGGTGGAAGCGTGAGAATGTGTATAATCCATGGACTCAACATTAGTCTTAAAGAACTCACATACTTATTGCAAAAATCTATTAGTTATCAAAATAAAGTTCTACGCGCATGCTCCTAGGGGGATAGATCGGTAGGAAAAGACCATCACTCGTCCCCGACAGCCACTCATAAGGAAGACAATCAAAAAATAAATCATGCTCCAACTTCATCACATAACGGTTCACCATACGTGCATGCTACGGGAATCACAAACTTTAACACAAGTATCTCTCAAATTCACAACTACTCCACTAGCATGACTCTAATATCACCATCTTCATATCTAAAAACAATCATAAAGAATCAAACTTCTCATAGTATTCAATGCACTTCATATGAAAGTTTTTATTATATCCTTCTTGGATGCCCATCATATTAGGACTAAATTTATAACCAAAGCAAATTACCATGCTGTTCTAAAAGACTCTCATAATAATATAAGTGAAGCATGGTAGTTCAACAATTTCTATAAAATAAAGCCACCGATGTGCTCTAAAAAGATATACGTGAAGTACTAGAGCAATATTGCCTACCTCAAAAGATATAAGTGAAGCACATAGAGTATTCTAATAAATCACGATTCATGTGTGTCTCTCCCTAAAGGTGTGTACAGCAAGGATGATTGTGTTAAACTAAAAAGCAAATACTCAAATCATACAAGACGCTCCAACCAAAACACATATCATGTGGTGAATAAAAATATAGCCTCAAGTAAAGTTACCGATAGACGAAGATGAAAGAGGCGATGCCTTCCAGGGCATCCCCAAGCTTAGGCTTTTGGTTATCCTTGAATAATACCTTGGGGTGCCTTGGGCATCCCCAAGATTAGGCTCTTGCTACTCTTTATTCCATAGTCCATCAAATCCTTACCCAAAACTTGAAAACTTCACAACACAAAACTCAACAAAAAATCTCATGAGCTCCATTAGTATAAGAAAATAAACCACCACTTTAAGGTACTATTGCAAACTCATTGTCTATTTATATTGGTGTAATATCTACTATATTCCAACTTTTCCATGGTTCATACCCCCCGATACTACCCATAGATTCATCAAAATAAGCAAACAACACGAAAAAAACAAAATATGTCAAAAACAGAACAGTAATCTGTAACTCTCGAATACTTCTGTAACTCCAAAAATCTTGGTAAATTAGGAAAACCTGAGCAATTTGTGTACCAATCCAAGAGCAAAAAGAATCAGATCAAAAGCACATTTATGTGAATTTTGAAAACTAATTTACTGGGCGCAAAAGTTTCTGATTTTTAGCAGGATCAACACAACTATCACCGTAAGCTATCCTAAAGGTTTAACTTGGCACAAACACTAATTAAAACATAAAACCACATCTAACCAGAGGCTAGATGATTTATTTATTACTAAACAGTAACAAAAAGTAAAGAACAAAAATAAAATTGGGTTGCCTCCCAACAAGCGCTATTGTTTGACGCCCTTAGCTAGGCATTGATAATTTTAGTGATGCTCACATAGAAGAGAAGAATTGAAGCACAAAGAGAGCATCATAAAACACGTGACAAATACATCTAAGTCTAACATACTTCCTATGCATAGTAATTTTATAAGAAAACAAATTATCAAGAGAAGCAAAAGCTAGCATATGCAAGGAAGAAGAAAGAGACGATAGCAATCTCAACATTAAGAGAGGTAATTTAGTAACATGAAAATATCTACAACCATATTGTCCTCTCTCATAATAATTACATGTAGGATCATAAGCAAATTCAACAATATAGCTATCACATAATATATTCTCAATGATCCACATGCATGCGAAGTTGACACTCTTCCAAAATAGTGGGATTAACATTAGCTAAAGTCATGACCTCTCCAAACCCACTTTTACCAAAAATTTCATAAGATTGAACATTCTCCAAATATGTGGGATCTAAAGTTGACACTCTTCCAAACCCACTTTCAATATTATTGCAAACATTATTATCAATCTCATATACATCATGGGACTTAAATAAATTTTCAAGATCATAAGAAGAATCACCCCAATCATGATCATTGCAACAAGTAGTGGACATAACAAAACTAGCATCCCCAAGCTTAGGGTTTTGAATATTTTCAGCATAATTGACATCAATAGAATTTATAGTAAAATTATTGCAATCATGCTTTTTATTCAAGGAGCTATCGTGAATCTCTTCATAAATTTCTTCATCACAATTTTCAGATTCACAAATTTCAAGCAAAACTTCGTAAAGATAATCTAGTGCACAAAACTCACTAGCAATTGGTTCATCATAATTGGATCTCTTCAAAAGATTAGCAAGTGTATGAGGATCCATAAACCTTTAGCAAGCGAAGATGCAAGCAAAAATAAGGTACATCGTAACTCAAGCAAACAAAAGATCGAACGGAAGAAGGGCGAAGAAAAGGCAAATCTTTTCGAAAATCATTTTAGAAGTGGGGGGAGGAAAACAAGAGGTGAATGGCAAATAATGTAATGCAAGAGATGAGAGTTTATTATTGGTACTTGGTATGGCTTGACTTGGCGTAGATCTCCCCGGGAACTGCACTAGAAACTGGCAATTTGACGGGAGAGAAATCTTGATCCGACTTGCCGTAAATCTCCCCGGCAACTGTGCCAGAAATTCTTCCTGCTACCTCTTGAGCTTGCGTTGGTTTTTCAATTGAAGAGGAAAGGGTGATGCAGCAAAGTAGAGTAAGTATTTCCCTCAGTTTGAGAATCAAGGTATCAATCCAGTAGGAGATAACACACAAGTCACCGAATACCTAGACAAACAATCAACAACTTGCACCCAACGCGATAAAGAGGTAGTCAATCCTTTTGTGGTTACTTGCAAAAGTGAGTTCTGGTAGAGATAGATAAACGGTAAAGTAAATATTTTTGGTATTTTTGGTTTATAGAATCGAAAGTAAAAGATTGCAAAATACTAGATCGGAAACTAGTATGATGTAAAAGAGAACTTATATGATGGAAAAGAGACCCGGGGGCCATAGGTTTCACTAGTGGCTTCTCTCAAGATAGCAAATATTACGGTGGGTGAACAAATTACAGCCGAGCAATTGATAGAAGAGCACATAATTATGACGATATCTAAGGCAATGATCACGAACATATGCATCACGTCCGTGTCCAGTAGACCGAAATGATTCTGCATCTACTACTATTACTCCACACATCGACCGCTATCCAGCATGCATCTAGAGTATTAAGTTCATAAAGAACTGAGTAACGCATTATGTAAGATGACATGATGTAGAGGAATTAACTCAAGCAATATGATGAAAACCCCATCTTTTTATCCTCAATAGCAACAATACAATACGTGCCTTGCTTCCCCTACTGTCACTGGGAAAGGACACCACAAAATTGAACCCAATGCTAAGCACTTCTCCCATTGTAAGAAAAACCAATCTAGTAGCCCAAACTAAACCGATAATTTGAATAGACTTGCAAAGATATCAAATCATGCATATAAGAATTCAAAGAAGAATCAAATAATATTCATAGATAATTTGATCATAAATCGACAATTCATCGGATCTCGGCAAACACATCGCAAAAGAATATTACATCGAATAGATCTCCAAGAACATCGAGGAGAACATGCTATTGAGAATCAAAGAGAGAGAAGAAGCCATCTAGCTACTACATATGGACCCGTAGGTCTGTGGTAAACTACTCATGCTTCATCAGAAGGGTAATAGTGTTGATGTAGAAGCCCTCCATGATCGAATCCCCCTCCGGCAGGACGCCGGAAAAGGCCCCTAGATGGGATCTCACGGGTACAGAAGGTTGCGACGGTGGAAAAGTGGTTTCGTGGCTCCCCTGGATGTTTTGGGGTATAAGAGTATATATAGGCGAAGGAACTAGGTCAGGAGACCCACAAGGGGCCCACGAGGCCGGCGGCGCGCCCTCCACCCTTGTAGCCGCCTTGTTGCATCTTCGGCTTCATCTCCAAGTCTCCTGGTTTGCTTCTGGTCCAAGAAAGATCATCGCGAAAGTTTCATTCCATTTGGACTCAGTTTGGTATTCCTTTTTTGCGAAACTCTAAAACATGAAAAAAAAACAGAAACTAGTACTGGGCTCCCGGTTAATAGGTTAGTCCCAAAGATAATATAAAATAGCATATAAATGCCTATTAAACATCCAAAACAGATAATATAATAGCATGGAACAATCAAAATTATAGATACGTTGGAGACGTATCAGCATGCCCATGACACCCCAAGGTAATATACAAGGAGTACCAAGCAACTAAGCTTGGGGATGCCCCGGAAGGCATCCCCTCTTTCTTCTAACGACCAACGGTAATTTTACTTGGAGATATATTTTTATTCATCACATATCATGAGTTTTGCTTGGAGCGTCTTGTATTATATGAGTCTTTCCTTGTTTTGATTTTTAGTTTGTCACAACCATCCTTGCTGGACAGACCTATTTGAGAGAGCCATAATTATGCTATGATTTATTATAATTGCACTCTATGCTTCACTTAAATTTTTTGAGCCATGGAATTGTCCTAGTACTTCACTTATATCTTTTTGAGCATGGTAGTGCTATTATTTTGAAGAAATATGCTCTCATGCTTCACTTAGATTATTTTGAGAGTTGGTAGAATTTTTGAAGAAATTCTCTCATGCTTCACTTATATTATTTTGAGAGTGAAATTTTGAAGAAATATGTGCTCTCGCACTTGACTTAAATTTGTTTGAGAGCTTTTTACTAGCAATGGCAATTTGTTTTAAAAGGAAAAGTGATAGATATTCAGGAGGGATATAATAAAAACTTTCATGAAGATCATTGGACATAAAAACTTGATTCCCTACAATAGTTTTGTTGTATGGAGATAGTGATGTGTGAGTCATGTTGGTGAGTAATTATGCTTTAGTAAGAATATTGGTGTTAAGGTTTGTGATTCCCTATGCATGCACATTACATCAATAGTTATGCAATGAAGTTACATCCTACTTGTGTTGCATTATTTGGTGTTAGTTATGTTTAATGTTCGTTTATGATGGTTTTCGTTTCTTGGTTGGTCGCTTCTGAATCTATTTGCTAGCCTCCATTTGTACTAAGTGGGAATACTACTTGTGCATTCAAATTCCTTAAACCCAAGTTGTGCCAAATGAGTCCACTATACCTACCTATATGTGGTATTTCCATGTCGTTCCAAGTAAATTTGTATGTGCCAACTGTAATTTTCAGAATAAACTTCTCTGTTGAGTGCCCGTAGCACTCATGAAGTGGCAAGGGGTGCCCAATATTTTACATGCTAGGTATGTTATTCTCAAGATGAGTGTTTATTCACTTGTCATTGCATGAGAGTGTGGCGGTAATAGGGATGCCCTGTCCCGAAATGCAAAAAATATATTATAATAAATTCCTTTGGTTTGTGTTGGTATGGAAGCACCAGTGGATATGGCTAGCCATGGATTTTGAAAGAATGGTGGAAAAGGAAAATAAACTTTATTTTATGTTTGGGAACCGCCTATGATTTATCTAGCATGGAAGATATTGGGAACTGTTAGTCATTTTCATTGACAGGAAAAGCATGCCACCCAAAATAATTTTATTTCTCAATTTAATCTTTGAGCTCTAGCACCTCTACAAATCTCTGGTTCCCTCTGTGAAGGGCCTATCTATTTAATCTATGCAATTTTTATTTATTGAGTCTCCATCTTCTCTTATAAAGCACCAACTAGGGAACACTATTATCATACTTGTGCATTGGGCATTGTTAATATTCGAGTGTGTTTCATGAATGGATCAATGATTGATCATAATGGGCTAGGGATAGCTTTCTTTAGTGTTGATATTTTGAAGGACATGTTTGCTTGTTGATATGCTTGAGTATTGATGTCCTCATGTGATGACTGATACATCCATTTTGCATCATGCTTTTATATCGATATTTATTGCATTATGGGCTGTTATTACACGTTATGTCACAATACTTATGGCTATTCTCTCTTATTTTACAAGGTTTACATAAAGAGGGAGAATGCCGGCAGCTGGGATTCTGGGCTGGAAAAGGAGCAAATATTGGAGACCTATTCTACACAGCTCCAAAAGTCGTGAAACTCCACGAAAGTCATTTTTGGAATTAATGATAAATATTAAGCGGAAGAAATACCTGAGGGGGGCCACCCACCGTCCACGAGGGTGGGGGCGCGCCCTACCCCCCTCGGCGCGCCCCCCTGCCTCGTGGGCCACCTGGCAGCCCCCCGGTGCCCGTCTTCTGCTATATGAAGTCTTTTACCCTGGAAAAAATCATAAGCAAGCTTTCAGGACGAAACTCCGCCGCCACGAGGCGGAACCTTGGCGGAACGAATCTAGGGCTCCATGGAGCTGTTCTGCCGGGGAAACTTCCCTCTGGTAGGGGGAAATCGTCACCATCGTCATCACCAACGATCCTATCATCGGGAGGGGTCAATCTCCATCAACATCTTCACCAGCACCATCTCCTCTCAAACCCTAGTTCATCTCTTGTATCCAATCTTTGTACCGAAACCTCAGATTGGTACCTGTGGGTTGCTAGTAGTGTTGATTACTCCTTGTAGTTGATGCTAGTTGGTTTATTTGTTGGAAGATCATATGTTCAGATCCTTAATGCATATTAATACTCCTCTGATCATGAACATGAATATGCTTTGTGAGTAGTTACGTTTGTTCCTGAGGACATGGGTGAAGTCTTGCTATTAGTAGTCATGTGAATTTGGTATTCGTTCGATATTTTGATGAGATGTATGTTGTCTCTCCTCTAGTGGTGTTATGTGAATGTCGATTACATGACACTTCACTATTGTTTGGGCCTAGAGGAAGGCATTGGGAAGTAATAAGTAGATGATGGGTTGCTAGAGTGACAGAAGCTTAAACCCTAGTTTATGCATTGCTTCGTAAGGGGCTGATTTGGATCCATATGTTTCATGCTATGGTTAGGTTTACCTTAATACTTCTTTTGTAGTTGCAGATGCTTGAATTAGGGGTTAATTATAAGTGGGATGCTTGTCCAAGAAAGGGCAGTACCCAAGCACCGGTCCACCCACATATCAAATTATCAAAGTAATGAACGTGAATCATAAGAGCGTGATCAAAACTAGCTTGACGATAATTCCCATGTGTCCTCGGGAGCGCTTTTCTCATTATAAGAACTTGTCCAGGCTTGTCCTTTGCTACAAAAAGGATTGGGCCACCTTGCGGTACCTTACTTACTTTCATTGCTTGTTACCAGTTACAAATTATCTTATCACAACACTATCTGTTACCTACAATTTCACTGCTTGCAGAGAATACCTTACTGAAAACCGCTTCTCGTTTCCTTCTGCTCCTCGTTGGGTTCGACACTCTTACTTATCGAAAGGACTATGATAGATCCCCTACACTTGTGGGTCATCAAGACTCTTTTCTGGCACCGTTGCCGGGGAGTGAAGCGCCTTTGGTAAGTGGAACTTGGTAAGGAAACATTTATATAGTGTGCTGAAATTTACTGTCACTTGTTACTATGGAAACTAATCCTTTGAGGGGCTTGTTCGGGGTATCTTCACCCCGACCAGTAGAGCAAAGAGTTGCTCCTCAACCTACTGAACCTACTGAAAATGTTTACTTTGAAATTCCTTCGGGTATGGTAAAAAAACTGCTAGCTAATCCCTTTGCAGGAGATGGAACATTGCATCCCGATTTACACCTTATCTATGTGGATGAAGTTTGTGGATTATTTAAGCTTGCGGGTATGCCTGATGATGTCATTAATAAGAAGGTTTTCCCTTTATCTTTGAAGGTAGATGCATTGACATGGTATAGGCTATGTGATGATATGGGATCCTGGGACTATAAACGATTAAAATTGGAATTTCACCAGAGGTTTCATCCTATGCATCTTCTTCATCGTGATAGTAATTATATATATAATTTTTGGCCTCGCGAAGGAGGAAGCATCGCTCAAGCTTGCGGGAGGCTTAAGTCAATGTTATATTCATGCCCCAATCATGAGCTCTCAAGACAAATGATTATTCAAAACTTTTATGCTCGGCTTTCTCTCAACAATCGCACCATGCTTGATACTTCTTGTGCTGGGTCTTTTATGATGAAGACTATTGAATTCAAATGGGATTTATTGAAAAGAATTAAATGCAACTCTGAAGATCGGGATTCCAACGATGGTAAGGAGTCACGTAAGCATTTGGATAATATTGCTTTCAACATTAATCGGCGTACCTGAGATATAATGTTTTATTCGTTGCCCATTAACAGCCTTCGGGTTAGTACCTTCGGCATTATTTATTTTGATAGCTCCAGATCGATAAACCTCCGTGATAACATTGGGTCCTTCCCATTTGGAGAGGAGTTTTCCTGTAAAGAATCTGAAAACGAGAGTTGTACAAAGGAACATATTCTCCAACTTCGAACTCATGCTTTTGGATTCTTTTATCATGCCATCTTTTAACTTTTTGTGTAGATAACTTGGCATTTTCATAAGCTTGGATTCTCCATTCATCTAATGAGTAATATCAAATAACCTCTTCTCACCAGCAAGTTTGAAATCATAGTTGAGTTCTTTAATTGCCGAATATGCTTTATGTTCTAACTCAAGAGGCAAATGACAAGCTTTTCCATAAACCATTTTATAAGGAGACATACCCATAGAATTTTTATATGTTGTTCTATAAGCCCAAAGTGCATCATCTAATTTCTTAGACTAATTCTTACGGGACCTATTGACAGTCTTTTGTTAAATTAATATTATTTCTCTATTTTTAAATTCAACTTGACCACTAGACTGAGGATGATAAGGTGATGCAATTCTATGGTTACCATCATACTTAGCAAGCATTTTACGGAAAGCACCATGAATAAAGTGTGAACCACCATCAGTCATTAAATATCTAGGGATTCCAAACCTTGGGAAAATAACTTCCTTAAGCATTTTAATAGAGGTGTTGTGATCAACACTACTAGTTGGAATAGCTTCTACCCACTTAGTAACATAATCAACAGCGACCAAAATATGAGTATACCCATTAGAGGAAGGAAAAGGTCCCAAGACATAAAATCCCCAAACTTCAAATGGTTCAACAGCAAGTGAATAATTTATAGGCATTTCTTGACGCTTACCGATATTACCTATTCTTTGACATTCATCACATGATAAGACAAACTTACGGACATCCTTGAAGAGAGTAGGCCAATAAAACCCAGACTGCAATACCTTGTGAGCAGTTCTGTCTCCCACATTATGTCCTCCATAAGCTTTAGAGTGACATTTCCATAGGATTTGTCCCCGTTCATGCTCAAGTACACAACGTCTAATAATACCATCTAGTCCTTCTTTATAAAGATGTGGGTCATCCCAAAAGTAATGTCTTAGATCATAAACAATTTTTTTCTTTTGTTGGTATGTGAAGCTAGGTGGTATGTATTTAGCAACAATATAATTAGCATAGTCAGCATACCAAGGTGTAGTGTTTGAAACATTTATTGCAGCTAACTGTTCATTAGGAAAGCAATCATTAATAGGTTGTGGGTCATCAAGAATATTTTCAATACTAGACAGGTTATCAGCTATGGGGTTCTCCGCTCCTTTTCTATCAGTGATGCGCAAATCAAATTCTTGTAGTATAAAAACCCACCTAATGAGTCTAGGTTTACCATCTTTCTTTTCCATAAGATATTTTATAGCAGCATGATCGGTGTGAACAATTACTTTTAATCTACAGTATAGGATCTGAATTTATCACAAGCAAACACAACTGCTAAGAATTGTTTTTCAGTAGTAGCATAATTTTGTTGGGCATTGTCTAGAGTTTTGCTAGAATAGTGAATAACATTCAGTTTCTTATCAACTCTTTGTCCTAGAACAGCACCAACTGCATAATCAGTAGCATCACGCATAATTTCAAAAGGCAAGTTCCAATCAGGTGGTTGAACAATAGGTGCAGAAATTAAGGCTTTCTTTAGTCACTACAAAAAAATACAATTCCGTGATGATACGTGTTTGTCACAGTAGGTCGCATTTTTTGTCATGCATGTACATCCATGACGATTTTATGACAGAATCAAGATAGTCATACCTGTGCTGTCGTAGAAGTGTTCCATGACATTACCAAAATTATCATCACGGAAGTGTCCCCTTCCATGACGATAAATCGCGCGTCACAGAAGTGCTTTCGTCAAGGGTGACCGACACGAGGCATCCATCGTAACGGAACGCCGTTAAGCTCTCGGGTTGGGTTTTGGATCCGATAACCCGTTAACAGCCCCGACCAATGGGGATTTTCCACGTGTAAAATCATCATTGGCTGGAGCAAACACGTGTCGGCTCACCGTTGGGACAGATGTCATCCACTCATTGGACCGAAGGCGTCTATGATACGGCGACACGTGGCACGGCCCAACAGAGGCCTATTCCTGTGAAAAGTCCGGCCCGTTTGACTTGGTCAAAAGGTGGCGGGCCGGCCCACGGAAAGCCTGTTAATGGCATGTTTGCATATAGCCCATTTACAGCTCGCTAACCCAGGGCCTATTACGACCTCTCCGAATTAGGCCCAGTAGCGTCATCTGGGCCGTCCAATATGATTCCAGCATGTTTTAACTTCCGGCCCATGTGTGGCCCATGACTTCTTTCGGCCCATATGAGGTCCTTTGTAACTCTTGGCCCATTAACGGCCCGTGGTGAAACTGGCCCGTAATGAACAGTGTATCACTTTATACCCATTAACGGCTCGTTATTCTATTGGGCCATTTCCAGCCCAAGTTATCTTTCGGCCTTCTCAGGGCCCATTGATTCTTGGGCTCATTTGCAGCATTCGGTTACATACGGCTCGTTACTGCTTGTGGGCCAAATTCAGCTCGTCGTTACAGTCAGCCCGTTTGTGGACCATACATACGTTGGGCCGTTTTCATGTCAAAAAAACCTGTTGGGCTGTTTTCATAGAGTTATCAAATACGGCCTATTAACGGCCTGTTATGGTCCATGAATATTAAGGCCCATGATTGGCGAAATGATGATACGCCCCGTAGAAGGCCCATGGATCGTACGGCCCGTAGAAGGCCCATGGATCGTACGGCCCGTAGAAGGCGCATGGACCTACGGACTATAGAAGGCCCATGAATCCTAAGGCCCGTATAGAAGACCAATGGATCCTACGGCCCATATAGAAGGCCAATGGATCCTACGGCCGGAAGAAGGCCCATGGAACATACGGCCTGCAGGAGGCCCATGGTTACAACAGTCCATGTGTTGCCATGATTATTCTGGCCAGTTACCAAAAATAGGTTATTGTGGCCACTAGAAAAACACAGAAAAAGAACTACAGTGACTACAAGCAAACAACTAAACAAGACAATAAGGAAATAAATAAGCAAGCAATTAACGCTAGCCTATTACCACTATTACACATATTACATCCGCTGGGCATCAAAGTTCGCCACCAGTGCAAATATAGGGAACAAAGCAGCATATTACATACACTGGCCGTCAAAATTGGCCACCAGTGCAAATAAATGTGGCAGCAAAACAAGAGCATAACTGAAACAACTTCAGAAGAGCTCAAGAAACGTTATCCTGGGTATCCACCATGCTGGCAATAAGCTTAGCAAGCTTATTAGCTTTCTCCTGTTTGGCGCTAAAATTCTCCAACACTTGTTGTTGCACCAGAAAGTATGCATCTGAATGCTCCAGGGACTTCCACAATCCTTCCGCTTCTTGTCGCAGCACAACCGATCGATGTCTTTCAGCTTGTAGTCGAGACTCAAGAAACCAAACTGATTCAGACAGTGAGTTTGAATAGCTTGTGCAAGCGGTAGTGGCCAGTAACTCGAACACTAAACCAAGACAGGACTTTGGGGTTGTCTCGTTGTCTTCAAGATAGTCTTCCTTAGCTGTTTTATCAGCTTTGTTGGAGATCAACAAGGGTGTGTCACTATCCTGAACCTTATATGCATTACTTCCTTTACCATTTCTTAATAAGGCACTCTTCCCCAATATTCTGTCAGCATTCTAAAAGAAGAAACAAGCAGACACATAACAAGTTTAGCATGTACTAGTATATGAAACTCATTTCGGTGAACCAGTTCATCAGTAAGGTGGATAGGATTAAACTACCAAGTCTTCTATTGCCAAGTACTAGTACATAATAAAAGCATCAAACAAACATATATGTATGTCCTATGGTCATTGCATTGTCTTGCCAAATCAAAATAGAGACACGGTTCAAATCATATCAGTTCAAGATAAAGCAGCAGTGAAAGAATACAAAGTGTGGGAAACTACACGGCACAACAAAATTTCATATGGGTACCACGGGTCTACATGTACAACAACACTATTGGCTCTGTTGTGATACTAGTAATGTGCATGATATGAAAGTCAACTGTATACACAATTGAAATTTAAGTCAATAGAGCTATTGATAAGAGCAAATCTGTTAAAGAAACATGCGTGAACATACCTGCTGTGCCATTGGAGTAACGATTGGATCCTTCAATTTAAAAATAAGTTTGTATGAGTAAATACAGTGATACAAGAGCAAAGCAATCATAATTAAAAAAGGCGTGCCTAAGTGAGCGCTTAAGCGCGCCTAGGCTCTAGGCATTGGCAAAACACATTGCGCATAACTACGCTTATTCTGTGCATAAGTGCGCATAAGCATGCACTTTGGTCAGTAAAGCGCAAGGTGGTGGCAAAACGCACAATTAACGCCTAGTGCTTTTTTGAACTATGATAGCAATGGAATCTTAAATTAAAACAGTTGTTCTTCAGGTTTAGGCACTTGTTCTACATGAATAGAGTACAGTAAGACGCAAGAATATAATACTTAAAAATAGAAAATGAGCTCATAGACCTTACCACATTCTTGGTTCGGGACCAGTACAGAACAAGGCGTTCCCAGTCATCGTCCAGTAAATGTGTCTCAGGAGAACATAAGGGAATTTGATGAGTTTCTTTGCCGGTGAAGTACGTTTTCTTCAGGCAATTCCAATACTGCCACCAAGCATTCTTGAAGATAGCAGAGGTATTAGCAAAGGTTACCTCATCCTGAGTTTCCAAATTGGTCCTTCTCTATAGAGAAAAATGGGAAAAGTTGCCGTATTATAACCATCATGAAGGTAGGATGTATGGGACAAAGCAAATAATTGCCATGAATAACATTACTTACACAGAACTCCTGGACAAACACCTGCGACTGGCATTTTCCTTCATCTTCAGTATAATATTTCCAAGATGGGAAGATACGCACATACGATTTAACAACATCAAATGTGATAGCTGCTAAACTACGACTAGCTGGCTGTGCTTCCTCCACAGGAATAGGCGTACTAACTGGTGGAGTTGGGGTTCGTCGTGGTAGTACTGGCCCTTTGGGCACTGGAGCTGCCTTACTAACTGCTCTTGTTTGGGAGCTCTATGGTGGAGATGGTGTTGTGTCAACAGGAACTGGGTTACTATCTGTCGGGGTTGGGGTTAGATTGGGTGAAGCTGGTTCTCTGTCCATCGCAGTAGGGGTACAATCTGCGAGAGTTTGGGTTATGTGTGGTAGTGCTGGTTCTTGTGCATGTACAACCGGGGTGCTATCTCCACCAAGAGGTAGCACTGTTTTATTTGAAGACCGTATTTTTAGTCTGCTGGATACTGGCATCACCCGCTCCAATTCAAATGGCTGATAAACAGGAAACATAGTTGAATGTACAGACATTGTATGAGAGACAGATGCAATAGATAGTGTGGAAAAAAGGCATGAAATAGTTGACATGTATATTGTTTAACTAAAATGGATAGCATGACATAATTTCACATATATGATGTCTATCTAAACTGGATAGCATAGCATAACATAATTCAAAGATATGATGAATAACTAAACAGGAACACATGACATAATTCACCTACATGGTATCTAAGTAATCAGGATCGCATCATTTAATTCACATATGTGATTTATATGCTAAACAGAGGGCATTCGATATGATGTCTGAACTAAGAACATGGTGTTGAATATTGTGTATATGATGTCTAAACTATGCAATGCAAGACACCATATGCATGATATGAGCAGTATAACCGTGCCAAGTTTGAGCATACACCTCGGTGGGGGAATAGGACTGGTCATCTGTCTCTGAATCCATCTCTGAGGAGCTATCGGGACCCAACAAGAGATCTTATTCGACAGGTAGCACTGTCTGCTCTGAAGGCCTTGTTTTCACTCCAGATTTTTCCATCTCCCACCCAAATGGCTGATTCACAGGAAGAATAGTTTAATGTACAAACATTATCGACAAATGGAAATGTAATGAAGAAAAGGATGGGCAAGATATCATTCAAATATATGATGCCTGGTTAAACAGGATGGCATTGCACATTTCACATATATTATGGCTGGCTAAAAGACATGAGACTGCATAATTCCCATATATGATATAGAAACTAAACAGGTGGCATTACAGAACATGTCTA
The DNA here is from genome assembly GCA_963921465.1 of Triticum timopheevii. Lineage (NCBI taxonomy): Eukaryota > Viridiplantae > Streptophyta > Magnoliopsida > Poales > Poaceae > Triticum > Triticum timopheevii. Next base: position 407,584,311 of record OY997272.1, on the reverse strand, counting down.
AACTAAGTAGATGACATATATGATGTCAAAAGTAGGCACTGCAAGGCAACATATGCATGATATGACTAACATCATCATGCCAAGGTAGAGCAAACACCTTGGGGGGTAAATAGGAGTGGTCAGCGGTGTCTGAATCCGCCTCGGAACAGATATCTTCCTCTGGATTACAATCTGGAGAGGGGTGGGGAGGGTTTGCCATTGAACCCACCATGGAGCGATGTTTGCATGACATTGTATTGCCGCGCAAAACTCTTCTCTTTTTCTCTACATGTTCAGCATGATTGTGTACAATATCTGACATGCATAGGAAAAAATATGGTGAGATTATGTAAGGAGAGCATGCAGAAATTTAGAGTGATGGCAACAACCAGTGGATGGATCCAAAAATAATGATAGCAGGCTGATGATTGCTTTAAATTAATAAAAGGACAGATGATGATTGCTTTACTATTTGTTTCCCACCCAAGATGAACAACATAGGCATACCCTAGGTGAACCAGATATTAGACAGACATACTATTCATTGTTGCCTCGATATGTGCCCCACAACTAATTTAGAACTCAAGTTTGAACATTAATTTGGACCTGACTTGGGAGTCCAAGAGTTGAACAGGTCGATAAAGTAGCAGGTAAGTTTAAGCAATGCATAACATAAGCAGAAACAAAAGAGTGCGACCTCTCTTGTGGACCTGTGTACTCCTCAGGTTCATCTGCTGAGTCGATGATGGTGATGCCGTTGCGATGGGTGCCGGTGGCAGGGAAGGAGATCAGAGGCGGCGAAAGACAGTCAGGAGTCGTGATGTCTGGTTTGGTGGATGCTTCTGTCGATGGAGCAGCTCAGGTGAGGTGGACGACGTTGCGGCAGGTGCAGGACAAACCACACAAAGTTCCCTTCGACACGTACCTGTAACTGAAGTAATTCTGTAATGGCTCATTTGGCTTGCATGATTCTTAAAACGCAGGGATAGGAAAAACACCGGAATAGGATAGGAAATTGCACATGGTAAACAGAGCATTTGTAAACACAGGATTTCTGTCACCTTGGGTGTTTGGTTTATAGGAATTGGAAGAGTAGAGGAATCCAAAGAAACATGGCCAAAATAAAGTGAAACCATATGAAAGCGTGTACAGTTAGAATGTTATTCTGGCACTAATGCACTTGGTCTTGTTTTCATGCATAGGATTCTGAAAAGTAGGTCCAGGTGGATGTTTTGCTTCATTCCTTTCAACAAAATGCATGAATAATTGAATAGTAGAGTACCATTGGAAAATTCCCTATTGCTATGTTTTTCCATTGAACCAAAATAGCCCTAATGGATCGACGTGAATGTATAATAATAAGTGATGCAACAAGTGTACAACCTCTTTGCCGTAGCCGTGTCGACCTCAGCATCATTGGGTTGGTCACTGAAGCAGTTGAGGCAAAGGTGGCTGTAGGAGGTGTGGAGGAAGATCTGAGGAATCTGTAGACAGTGTCCAGGGCACTGCTCCGTTGTGATGGATCGTTCTGTCGTTGGAGCAGCTCCGGTGAGCCGTAATACGTCAAGGCTGAAGCAGCACAAGACAGACATCGTCAATCTCAAGTGGGATTCTAATAGCATCTCCAATAAATGATGTAAAATGGATGTAAAATTAACATCACCAAAAACCACCTGACTACAACAGATGAGGTAAAAACTGTTGACTCTGAACTTAGCTGTCGAAACTGAAATTTACTATGGAACCTGAATGCTACGGTTGAAACTGAATGCAATGGTAGCAGAGAGGCACTTGACATGTAGTCTAGGGAGGGCCTGCAATTCATCTTCTACCTGCACCCCCCCTAAGCCGCCAGCCACCACCGGCCCCAGCGCCACCTCGCCGCCCCGAAACAACTCCCCACCGCCGCCCCGGCTAGCCCTCTAGGCCCCCCGCCCCCCACCCTAAACCCTAAGATAGATAGTAGGGTACCTCTCCGGCAAGCCCCTGTCCCCGCTGCGGGTGGTTCTTCCTTAACTCCGGTGAGCCCCCCCACCCCAACTCCTGAAAATCGACTGACCCAAAAGTCGATTCAGTCGACTGGAGTGTGGCTAAATCAGAGCAGAGCAGCAGCACGAGCGAGGGGGAGAGCAGCAGCAACAGCAGCTGGGCGAGCGAGCGATCGAGCAAGAGACGGAGCAGCACAGCAGCGCGAGCGAGCGAGCGAGAGCCAGAGCAGCAGCAGCAGATCCGGCTGGTATGGACACCGCCGCTGAAGGGGCCTCACACTGGGGGAGAGCCACCATGGAGATGTCGCCCGCGGCGCCGGCTTCAAGGTAGCCGCTCCATGGGGGTGTGGGATGGAGCACCGTCGTTGCCGAGAGGTTGAGTTAAGGAGAAAGTGCGATGCGATGAGTGTACAACCTCTTTAGTGGCGCCGAGTAGGCCTCAGCTTCGTTCGACGAGTCGGTGAGGATGTTGCGGTTTTGGTGGAGCAGGTTAAGGCGGCGCTGTGGGGATGGAGCAGCCGCGATAGACGAGGCAATCGTCAGAGCAGCTCCTTGGAGGTGGAGGACGGGGCGGCTGAACCGGCGGTACAGCAAGATGGACGACGGATCCTCATCCGGGGAGGTGGACGAGGGACGTCGAGCTGTTGCGGTGGACGACATCGTCAGGGAAGAGGCTCCGACTGGGCAGCTGTGACATGGCGGATGGAGGAGGGTGGGGTTTCGCGGCTGGAGTGGAGAGGTTATGGCAGCCTGGGATTTCGAATGGCGAAAAGAGGGCGATGGGAGGGGGTGAAGCATGACATAGGGACGCGCTTGTCCAAAATGTAGGGTGTGTTACAAAAGTACCCCCTACCGATTTGAACTAGCGTCCCTTTCGGCTCAAGGTTAGAAGGGGGATTTCGCGTGTCAGGATTTGGCAGCTGGAGGGAGTTTTCGCGCGCGTTGTAATTTCGGGATAGCAAGGCGCGGGTTGTGAAGGCGCCAGTTTTGGGAGCACGATATCTGAATTTTCGGCATATAACAAGACGCGGGTTGAATTTTAGGAACAAGCCTAACATGTAGTAATATTGTACGTGTATGTGTTGGGGAACGTAGTAATTTCAAAAAAATTCCTACGCACACGCAAGATCATGGTGATGCACAGCAACGAGAGGGGAGAGTGTTGTCCACGTACCCTCGTAGACCGAAAACGGAAGCGTTAGAACAACGCGGTTGATGTAGTCGTACGTCTTCACGGCTCGACCGATCAAGCACCGAAACTAGGGCACCTCCGAGTTCTAGCACACGTTCAGCTCGATGACGTCCCTCGTACTCCGATCCAGCCGAGTGTTGAGGGAGAGTTCCGTCAGCACGACGGCGTGGTGACGATCTTGATGTTTTACCGTCGCAGGGCTTCGCCTAAGCACCGCTACAACATTATCGAGGAGGACTATGGTGGAGGGCGGCACCGCACACGGCTAAGAGATCAAGAGATCAATTGTTGTGTCTTTGGGGTGCCCCCTGCCCTCGTATATAAAGGAGCAAGGGAGGAGGAGGCCGACCCTAGGAGGGGCGCGCCAAGGGAGTAGGATTCCTACTCCTAGTAGGAGTAGGTTTCCTTCTTTCCTAGTCCAACTAGGAGAAGGGGGGAAAGGAGGGGAGTGGAGAAGGAAGGGAGAGGGGGGCCGCGCCCCAAACCCCTTGTCCAATTCGGACTGCGCTTGGAAGGGGCGCGTGCCACCTCCTCGCTCCTTCCCACTAAGGCCCAATACTCTTCCCCGTATTCCCGTAACTCCCCGGTACTCCGAAAAATACCCGAATCACTCGGAACCTTTCCGATGTTCGAATATAGTCGTCCAATATATCGATCTTTACGTCTCGACCATTTCGAGACTCCCCGTGATGTCCCCGATCTCATCCGGGACTCCGAACTCCTTCGGTACATCAAAAGTCATAAACTCATAATAAAACTGTCATCGAAACCTTAAGCGTGCGGACCCTACGGGTTCGAGAACAATGTAGACATGACCGAGACACGTCTCCGGTCAATAACCAATAGCGGAACCTGGATGCTCATATTGGCTCCCACATATCCTACGAAGATCTTTATCGGTCAAACTGCATAACAATATACGTTGTTCCCTTTGTCATCGGTATGTTACTTGCCCGAGATTCGATCGTCGGTATCTAAATACCTAGTTCAATCTCGTTACCGGCAAGTCTCTTTACTCGTTATGTAATGCATCATTCCGTAACTAACTCATTAGCTACATTGCTTGCAAAGCTTATAGTGATGTGCATTACCGAGAGGGCCGAGAGATACCTCTCTGACAATCGGAGTGACAAATCCTAATCTTGAAATACGCCAACTCAACAAGTACCTTCAGAGACACCTGTAGAGCTCCTTTATAATCACCCAGTTACGTTGTGAAGTTTGGTAGCACACAGAGTGTTCCTCCGGTAAACGGGAGTTGCATAATCTCATAGTCATAGGAACATGTATAAGTCATGAAGAAAGCAATAGCAACATACTAAACGATCAAGTGCTAAGCTAACGGAATGGGTCAAGTGAATCACATCATTCTCCTAATGATGTGATCCCGTTAATCAAATGACAATTCATGTCTATGGCTAGAAAACTTAACCATCTTTATTCACGAGCTAGTCAAGTAGAGGCATACTAGTGACACTATGTTTGTCTATGTATTCACACATGTATTATGTTTCCGGTTAATACAATTCTAGCATGAATAAGAAACATTTATCATGAAATAAGGAAATAAATAATAACTTTATTATTGCTTCTAGGGCATATTTCCTTCAGTCTCCCACTTGCACTAGAGTCAATAATCTAGTTCACATCGCCATGTGATTTAACACAAATATTCATATCTGTATATGATTAACACCCATAGTTCACATCGTCATGTGACCAACATCCAAAGGGTTTACTAGAGTCAATAATCTAGTTAACATCGCTATGTGATTAACACCCAAAGAGTACTAAGGTGTGATCATGTTCTGCTCGTGAGAGAAGCTTAGTCAACGGGTCTGTCACATTTAGAGCCGTATGTATTTTGCAAATATTCTATGTCTACAATGCTCTGCACGGACCTACTCTAGCTAATTGCTCCTACTTTCAATATGTATCCAGATTGAGACTTAGAGTCATCTGGATCGGTGTGAAAGCTTGCACTGGTGTAACTCTTTACGACGAGCTCTTTTATCACCTCCATAATCGAGAAATATTTCCTTAGTCCTCACTAAGGATATTCTTGACCAATGTCCAGTGATCTACTCCTAGATCACTATTGTACTCCCTTGCCAAATATAGAGCAAGGTATTCAATAGGTCTGGTTCATAGCATAGCATACTTTATAGAACCTATGACTGAGGCATAGGGAATGACTTTCATTCTCTTTTCTATTTTCTGCCGTGGTCGGGATTTGAGTCTTACTCAATTTCACACCTTTTCTACACAGGTAAGAACTCTTTCTTTCATTGTTCCATTTTGAATGACTTCAAAATCTCGACAAGGTATGTACTTATTGAAAAACATATCAAGTGTCTTGATCTATCTCAATAGATTTTGATGCTCAATATGTAAGTAGCTTTACTGAGGTCTTTCTTTTAAAGAACTCCTTTCAAATACTCCTTTATGCTTTCCAGAAAAATTCTACATCATTTCTGATCAACAATATGTTACTCACAATTATTTATCAGAAAGGCGGTAGTGCTCCCACTCACTTTATTGTAAATACAGGCTTCACCGCAAGTCTGTATAAAACTATATACTTTGATCAACTTATCAAAGTGTATATTCCAACTCTGAGATGCTTGCACCAGTCCATAGATGGATCGCTGGAGCTTGCACATTTTGTTAGCACCTTTAGGATTGACAAAACCTTCTGGTTGCATCATATACAACCTTTCCTTAAGAAAACCATTAAGGAATGCAGTTTTGACATCCATTTGCCAGATTTCATAAAATGTGGCAATTGCTAACATGATTCGGACAGACTTAAGCATCGCTACAGTTGAGGAAATCTCATTGTAGTCGACACCTTGAACTTGTCGAAAACCTTTTTGCGACAAGTCGAGCTTTGTAGATAGTAACACTACTATCAGCGTCTGTCTTCCTCTTGAAGATCCATTTATACAATATGGCTTGCCGATCATCGGGCAACTCCACCAAAGTCCACACTATGTTCTCATACATGGATCCCATCTCAGATTTTATGGCCTCAAGCCATTTCGCGAAATCTGGGCTCATCATCACTTCCTCATAGTTCATAGGTTCATCATGGTCTAGTAACATGACTTCCAAGACAGGATTACCGTACCACTCTGGTGCGGACTGTACTTTGGAAGACCTACGAGGTTTTGAAGTAACTTAATCTGAAGTTTCATGATCATCATCATTAGCTTCCTCACTAATTGGTGTAGGAATCACTGGAACTGATTTCTGTGATGAACTACTTTCCAATTCGGGAGAAGGTACAAATTACCTTATCAAGCTCTACTTTCCTCCTACTCACTTCTTTCGAGAGAAACTCCTTCTCTAGAAAGGATCTATTCTTAGCAACGAATGTTTTGCCTTCAGATCTGTGATAGAAGGTGTACCCAACAGTTTCCTTTGGGTATTCTATGAAGACGCACTTCTCCGATTTGGGTTCGAGCTTATCAGGTTGAAAACCTTTTTCATATAAGCATCGCAACTCCAAACTTTAAGAAACAATGGCTTAGGTTTACTGCTAAACCATAGTTCATGCGGTGTCGTCTTAATGGATTTAGATGGTGCCCTATTAAACGTGAACGCATCTGTCTCTAATGCATAACCCCAAAACGATAGTGGTAAACCGATAAGAGACATTATAGATCGCACCATATCTAGTAAGTACTATTACGATGTTCGGACACACCATTACATTGTGGTGTTCCAGGTGGCATGACTTGCGAAACTATTTCACATTGTTTCAAATGAAGACCAAACTCGTAACTCAAATATTCGTCTCCACGATCAGATCGTAGAAACTTTATTTTTCTTGTTACGATGATTTTCCATTTCACTCTGAAATTCTTTGAACTTTTCAAATGTTTCAGACTTATGTTTCATCAAGTAGATATATGCATATCTGCTCAAATCATCTGTGAAGGTCAGAAAATAACAATACATGCCGCGAGCCTTAACACTCATCGGATCGCATACATCGGTATGTATTATTTCCAATAAGTCAGTAGCTTGTTCCATTGTTCCGGGGAACGGAGTTTCAGTCATCTTGCCCAAAAGGCACGGTTCGCAAGCATCAAATGATTCATAACCAAGTGATTCCGAAAATCCATCTTTATGGAGTTTCTTCATGCGCTTTACACCGATATGACCCAAACGGTAGTGCCACAAATAAGTTGCACTATCATTATTAACTTTGCATCTTTTGGCATCAATATTATGAATATGTGTATCACTACGATCGAGGTCCAACAAAATATTTTCATTGGGTGTATGACCATTTGAAGGTTTTATTCATGTAAACAGAACAACAATTATTCTCTGACTTTAAATGAATGACCGTATTGCAATAAACATGATCAAATCATATTCATGCTCAACGCAAACGACAAATAACATTTATTTAGGTTTAACACTAATCCCAAAAGTATAGGGAGTGTGCGATGATGATCATATCAATCTTGGGACTACTTCCAACACTCATTGTCACTTCCCCTTCAACTAGTCTCTGTTTATTCTGTAACTCCTGTTTCGAGTTACTAATCTTAGCAACCGAACAAGTATCAAATACTTAGGGGCTACTATAAACACTAGTAAGGCACACATCAATAACATGTATATGAAATATACCCTTGTTCACTTTGCCATCCTTCTTATCCACCAAATATTCAGGGCATTTCCGCTTCCAGTGTTCATTTCCTTTGCAGTGTAAGCACTCAGTTTTAGGCTTTGGTCCAGCTTTGGTCTTCTTCATGGGAGTGACAACTTGTTTGCCATTCTACTTGAAGTTTCCCTTTCTTTCCCTTTGCCCTTTTCTTGAAACTAGTGGTCTTGTCAATCATCAACACTTGATGCTCTTTCTTGATTTATACCTTCGTCGATTTAGACATCACGAAGAGCTCGGGAATCGTTTTTGTCATCCCTTGCATACTATAGTTCATCACGAAGTTCTAGTAACTTAGTGATGGTGACTAGAGAATTCTGTCAATCACTATCTTATCTAGAAGATTAACTCCCACTTGATTCAAGCGATTGTAGTACCCAGACATCTGAGCACCTGCTCACTAGTTGAGGAATTCTCCTCCATCTTTTAGCTATAGAACTTGTTGGAGACTTCATATCTCTCAACTCGGGTATTTGCTGAAAATATTAACTTCAACTCCTGGAACATCTCATATGGTCCATGACGTTCAAAACGTCTTTGAAGTCCCAATTCTAAGCCGTTTAAGCATGGTGCACTAAACTATCAAGTAGTCATCATTTTGAGCTAGCCAAACATTCATAATGTCTACATCTGCTCTTGTAATAGGTTTGTCACCTAGCGGTGCATCAAGGACATAATTCTTCAGTGCAGCAATGAGGATAAACCTCAGATCACGGATCCAATCCGCATCATTGCTACTAACATCTTTCAACACAGTTTTCTCTAGGAACATATCAAAATAAACATATGAAAGCAACAACGCGAGCTATTGATCTACAACATAATTTGCAAAATACTACCAGGACTAAGTTCATGATAAATTTAAGTTCAATTAATCATATTACTTAAGAACTCCCACTTAGAAAGACATCTCTCTAGTCATCTAAGTGATCACGTGATCCAAATCAACTAAACCATGTCCCATCATCACGTGAGATGGAGTAGTTTCCAATGGTGAACATCACTATGTTGATCATATCTACTATATGATTCATGCTCGACCTTTCGGTCTCCGTGTTCCGAGGCCATATCTGTATATGCTAGGCTCGTCAAGTTTAACCTGAGTATTCCGCGTGTGCAACTGTTTTGCACCCATTGTATTTGAACGTAGAGCCTATCACACCCGATCATCACGTGGTGTCTCAGCACGAAGAACTTTCGCAACGGTGCATACTCAGGGAGAATACTTCTTGATAATTAGTGAGAGATCATCTTAAAATGCTACCGTCAATGAAAGCAAGATAAGATGCATAAAGGATAAACATCACATGCAATCAATATAAGTGATATGATATGGCCATCATCATCTTGTGCTTGTGATCACCATCATCACCGGCGTGACACCTTGATCTCCATCGTAGCATCGTTGTCGTTACGCCATCTATTGCTTCTACGACTATCGCTACCGCTTAGTGATAAAGTAAAGCAATTACAGGGCGTTTGCATTTCATACAATAAAGCGACAACCATATGGCTCCTGCCAGTTGCTGATAACTCGGTTACAAAACATGATCATCTCATACAATAAAATATAGCATCACGTCTTGACCATATCACATCACAGCATGCCCTGCAAAAACAAGTTAGACGTCCTCTACTTTGTTGTTGCAAATTTTACGTGGCTGCTACGGGCTGAGCAAGAACCGTTCTGACCTACGCATCAAAACCACAACGATAGTTCGTCAAGTTAGTGTTGTTTTAACCTTCGCAAGGACCGGGCATAGCCACACTCGGTTCAACTAAAGTGAGAGAGACAGACACCCGCCAGTCACCTTTAAGCAACGAGTGCTCGTAACGGTGAAACCAGTCTCGCGTAAGCGTACACGTAATGTCGGTCCGGGCCGCTTCATCTCACAATACCGCTGAACCAAAGTATGACATGCTGGTAAGCAGTATGACTTGTATCGCCCACAACTCACTTGTGTTCTACTCGTGCATATGACATCTACGCATAAAACCAGGCTCTGATACCACTGTTGGGGAACGTAGTAATTTCAAAAAAATTCCTACGCACACGCAAGATCATGGTGATGCACAGCAACGAGAGGGGAGAGTGTTGTCCACGTACCCTCGTAGACCGAAAGCGGAAGCGTTAAACAACGCGGTTTATGTAGTCGTACGTCTTCACGGCTCGACCGATCAAGCACCGAAACTATGGCACCTCCGAGTTCTAGCACACGTTCAGCTCGATGACGTCCCTCGTATTCCGATCCAGCCGAGTGTCGAGGGAGAGTTCCATCAGCACGACGGCATGGTGACGATCTTGATGTTTTACCGTCGCAGGGCTTCGCCTAAGCACCGCTACAATATTATCGAGGAGGACTATAGTGGAGGGGGGCACTGCACACGGCTAAGAGATCAAGAGATCAATTGTTGTGTCTTTGGGGTGCCCCCTATCCCCGTATATAAAGGAGCAAGGGAGGAGGAGGCCGGCCCTAGGAGGGGCGCGCCAAGGGAGTAGGATTCCTACTCCTAGTAGGAGTAGGTTTCCTTCTTTCCTAGTCCAACTAGGAGAAGGGGGGAAAGGAGGGGAGTGGAGAAGGAAGGGAGAGGGGGGCCGCGCCCCAAACCCTTTGTCCAATTCGGATTGGGCTTGGAAGGGGTGCGCGCCACCTCCTCGCTCCTTCCCACTAAGGCCCAATACTCTTCTCCGTATTCCCGTAACTCCCCGGTACTCTGAAAAATACCCGAATCACTCAGAACCTTTCCGATGTCCGAATATAGTCATCCAATATATCGATCTTTACGTCTCGACCATTTCGAGACTCCTCGTGATGTCCCAGATCTCATCCGGGACTCCGAACTCCTTCGGTACATCAAAACTCATAAACTCATAATAAAACTGTCATCGAAACCTTAAGCGTGCGGACCCTACGGGTTCGAGAACAATGTAGACATGACCGAGACACGTCTCCGGTCAATAACCAATAGCGGAAACTGGATGCTCATATTGGCTCCCACATATTCTACAAAGATCTTTATCGGTCAAACAGCATAACAACATATGTTGTTCCCTTTGTCATCGGTATGTTACTTGCCCGAGATTCGATCGTCGGTATCTCAATACCTAGTTCAATCTCGTTACCGGCAAGTCTCTTTACTCATTATGTAATGCATCATTCCATAACTAACTCATTAGCTACATTGCTTGCAAGGCTTATAGTGATGTGCATTACCGAGAGGGCCGAGAGATACCTCTCCGACAATCGGAGTGACAAATCCTAATCTCGAAATACGCCAACTCAACAAGTACCTTCGGAGACACCTGTAGAGCTCCTTTATAATCACCCAGTTACGTTGTGACGTTTGGTAGCACACAAAGTGTTCCTCCGGTAAACGGGAGTTGCATAATCTCATAGTCATAGGAACACGTATAAGTCATGAAGAAAGCAATAGCAACATAGTAAATGATCAAGTGCTAAGCTAACGGAATGGGTCAAGTCAATCACATCATTCTCCTAATGATGTGATCCCGTTAATCAAATGATAACTCATGTCTATGGCTAGGAAACTTAGCCATCTTTGATTCACGAGCTAGTCAAGTAGAGGCATACTAGTGACACTATGTTTGTCAATGTATTCACACATGTATTATGTTTCCGGTTAATACAATTCTAGCATGAATAATAAACATTTATCATGAAATAAGGAAATAAATAATAACTTTATTATTGCCTCTAGGGCATATTTCCTTCAGTACGTACCAAATCAATTCACACTTCCCTCAACCCTCTGTTGGAAAAGGCAGTGCCTAGGAGGTGCTTAGGCATGCCTAGGCGCTAGGCAATGGCCAAACGCCTCGCCTAGGGCATAAATGGAGGTCTAGGCAGGGCAAGCAAGGAATTGCCTACCCAAGCAGGAAATCATGCCACATACTGCACTGATATGCCAAACGGGTTATATTGCAATGGCAGTAGAAGGTAATTAACTTATTTATATACCCTAAACTAATATCAACACCCATATAATAATCAAAAATACACTATGAGTAAAAACTATATTACCGCCTAGGCCACGCCTAGGGCGCTTAGGCACCGCCTAAGCACTAGGCGAAGGCCAACCGCCTCGCTTACGCCTACCGCTTTTTCCAACCTTGCCTCAACCAAAAAGAAAACGAAAAAAAATAAAACTATTCACACCACACAAAGAGAGAGCCTTGCGCCGTTTTACTATACAAATGCTATTCAAAGCTACTCCCTCTTTCCATCTATATAGGGCCTAATGCGCTTTTCGATGCTAACTTTGACCAAATATTAGAGCAATAATATACGACATGCAACTTACACAAAGCACACCGTTAAATTCGTCTGTGAAAGGTTCTTTCAATGATACAATTTTCACATTGTGCATGTCATGTACTATTAATCTTGTCAATAGTCAAAGGCGGTCTTAAAAATCTCATTACGCCCTATATAGATGGAAGGAGGGAGTATGAATCCATGTTATGTCCGATTAAATTTTTTCGCTTGCTGTATAATGCATGTAACCTACTCATACCAACATTTCAGTGCATTCCAAATGTTTATACTACCGCTGCAATTCGAACTAAATTTGAATTCGTTTCTCTATTTCAATAAGAATCTACAATCATGATTGTTGTCAACTTCAACCATCATTCGTGTATTACCTTAATAACACACCACATGATTACTACAGAGATAGATATGAACTATGTGTACTACATGAACTCAAATTCTATTTTTTGAATACACTTGATGTTGATTCCAAATAATAGTACATTTGATGTACTAACTATATATTCATAATCTAAACCATGTTCCATACGTACACCGTGTTTATCACACAAAGTATAGTGCCCTGCCCCCTACATTATGACAAGTATTTAGACCTGAGCTGCAAAAGCCACACATTAGCCCAAATTATAATCAATGTTCTATGTATTATACGTAGTACTAGCAAGATGCCATGCGTTCCACAGAACATCAACATCATCAAGGGGCCTAATTTGCAAATATGGAGAGGGGTGTGGGTATCTTTTTTCAAACTTGCCATAGTTTCCTTCCTATCCGCCAGATATAAATCGGACAACCTATATTGCAGGATGGCAGACACACCATCATCAACAACTATGTTTTTATAAGAGTAGAGATAAAATATATTATATGTAGTATAACATGTTCATAACCACACCATGTGTATCACTGTTATATATATTCACACATGCGTCAGTTTAAAACACTATGATAAATTCTTCAAATATCCGAATTCACTTTTTATAATGAAGTATATATGATCTCTATTCATCTTTTACACCCACACAACCCTCTTATCTTTGTAGCTAGCGCTAACTTTCTCTCGTGCATGCACACGCCCGCATCCCTCTCACCCTCCCTCAGCATTCTCTAGCTCCATCGCGCAAATTCGTCTTTTCACTTTAGGTCGTTCACCCACGGCGTGTGTAGGCCCCCCAACTCCTTTACAGAACACATCGATCGATATGCCTCTCTAGCCAGGTGTGCCTAGCACAAACAAGCTTCCCCTCTTCTCTTGTCACCGTCCATGCCTCACTCCCACCACTCTTTTCATCAATCTCGTACTCGCACACTCCTTCCCCTCGATATAGTATGCCTCTCGTACCACCTCCTAGATGCATCCCTCTCTCTCTATCCTTCTCCTCGTGCCTCATTTGCTTCTAACACACACATGCATGTATACCGATCGATCTCCCAACATATACCTAGATCGACTTTAACTATCCCCCCCATCGATCGATGTACCTCACACGTTTATGTCTCTCCTTTCTCTAACAAAGGGCGATTGATCTTCCTATATAGTTACGTCTACTTACCACAACCATATCATCCCCCCTCATCATTCATGCATGCCTCCTGACCCGTCTCTCACACGCACGTGCACAGACAACAAGCAGCCATCTCCTCTCTTATTGATATTGCGGGCGTGCCCTCCGTTTGTCTAGCAAGCCTATCCCACCATTTGTTAGAAGCAACTCCACTACCACCCCCTCCAACACTCTAGCTTTGTCTCTCTCCCAACCTTATTCCTCTCCTGCACATATGCATGGATGCCGATCGATCTCCCTTAATACATGAGGCAGATCGATCTCCTTAATACATGAGGTAGGAATCTCTTCTCCTCCACACATATACCAGCCATTGTACCTCTATAGTTAATTGGGCCTCCCTCTTCCCCCACCACACACCGATAGCCGAGCGCTGCAGGTAGGTATCCATGCCACAGAGACAAACTGCACATGGCCCCTCTCACGTTCCAGTAGGCCAGCCACTCTATATCTTTGACGTGGGCACACACAAATTCGATGGCACTCTTTATCAACCACGTGCGTGCACACACACACACACACACACACACACCATCATCATCATCCCTCTCTTCAATTCTATGGACACCTCAAGCCGATGATACCTCCACTCTCTTCTCGTGGATCGCCCCCTCTATATATATGTTATATCCAGGACTCTATTTCACACACATTGCATATGTTACATTTTTTTGATTGAGCCCCCCCCCCCCAAAAAAAAACTCTCAAGAACCCACACACTATATCTCTCTAGGTTTGTATCTCTCTCACACAACCCCATGTAGGTGGTGTACGTATACAAGAAGAGAATAGGTGGACTGTGCACGTACTCACGCTTCGTGCCCAGCCACACCCGCGCCGGTACATGGTGGAGCTCATTTCTTTATGAAATGGCAGCCCACGTGCTAATTTGTACGCCTATAGTGGTTGTTTACCTAGGGAGGTCGTGTACCACGCATGCACGAAACAAAGTTCGACTTGACGCGTTGCCGCATTATTTTTAAATAAAGTTATAGGGCTTAATGGCACGTACACAGAATATAAAAGGATTTTTATGGAGAAAAACGTAGTCCGCTCAACTATATACAATGGAGCCTACCTGCCCGGTTTGTCGCTCTTCAGAGTATCTCACACAAGGTTGCGGTGGCCTCTCTCTCTCTCTCACCGTTGGTCACTGAGCCGGTTGCATCCCGTCCGCCGGGGGAAAGGGAGTGTGGTGGCCTCTCTCTCTCTCTCACCGCTGGTCACTGATCCGGCCGCATCCCGTCTGCCGGGGGAAGGGAGGAAGTGCATTGTTTCCCCGTTTGACAGCGCCGAGGCAGCACGTCCCGATCTACGGTACACATCATTCTCTCTGACCAAGCTCCGGCGCGGCAGGGCCTACGCCACCTGCTCGCAGATTCTGCCCGCCGCCGCTCACCTAGTTACATCCCGATGACTTCCAGGTATCCCCTCCGGCCTTGCTTGACTGCCCGTCTTCCCACGTCGCTGCATGTGGATCTTCCATAGTTCTTTGCCAAAAACGTAGCTCGTCCGGCGTACTTTCCATATTGCAATCTCGTCCTCACACCGTTTTAGACAAACACAACCGTGTTGTTATCTTCCCTTAGGATAAGGAATATGCTTCTTTTTTGTCGTCGCATGTGTCATCAACTGTTATTGGCCAGTAATTGTTTCCTTTCTACCTCTTTTTTGCAAACAGGGCTATCCATTTCACCTCGTTGCTATTGCGACCTTTTGGTGAACTGCACAAATCACTTTTTTCTTAAGAGTGTTTTGTGCAGTTGTACTAAAATGTCACACGGGCAACATCTCTACATTTTAGTGCAACTGCACCAAGGGAGATTGGTTTTGCTCTATCCTCCTCATCCAACTCCGAGCCTAATCTTCTCCAACTAGTTAGTCTTAAGAGAGACTGCAAAGGTGATCGGCTTCTATTTGTGTGTTTATTGTTTCATCAGCAGTCCTCTATTATCGTAATCACACTTAATATCTTTGGAACAGGGACGCTCAGCTCTATTTTAGTGGAACTGCACAAAATGATCGGAATGTTGCATGCTCCAGACAGCTACTTTTTTCCCAACATGCCTTGTTGATTTAGACAGAGCTGGGGGGACATTGCTGCCAATGAAAGCATGGATCAATTTTAATTTAACACCTTCTCAAAACTCTGTCTTCAGTTGTGATGTAATTATTAGCTCTGATCTGCTAATAATTGACATGCATTAGAAAGGAAGTTAGTTTTTTATTGTTTCCAAAAGAGCATTGATGGCAAGACACACGAAACAAAAGCTGAAAGGTCACACCATTGTACAATTTCATGTCGCTGGAAAATTATTTGTATAGTACGTCAATTATGTAAACAAATGATGGAAGCTTGATAGCATTGCCAGAAGCCTCTTCATCATCCGGGTCCATGTGCCATGCACAAAATTATACTCCTTAGTTCCTAAATATTTATCTTTTTACAAATTTCAATTGGGCATATTTTAGAGTGTAAATTCACTCATTTTGCTTCGTATGTGTACTCCCTCCATTCCTAAATACTCTATTCGTCTTTCTAGAGATTTCAACAAGTGACTACATACGGAGCAAAATGAGTGAATCTACACTCTAAAATATGTCTATATACATCCGTATGTAGTAGTCCATTTGAATCTCTAAAAAGACAAATATTTGAGTAGTCACTCATTGAAATCTCTAGAAAGACAAATACTCCAGAATATATTTTAGAACCGAGGGGGTAGTGCACAACCGCATGGGAGACTCAGCCCGGTCGTTGCACCGCATTAATAGTGAGTAATGAGCAGTCAAATCATAAGCCCCACCTTTCCCACTGTAAGTTACTCGGAAGAAGCAACCATCAATACGTTCTTCTTTGAATCCGCTCATACTACTCCATCCGTCACTGTTTATAGAGCGCGCTTTAGAAAAAAGAAAAAATCTATGGGACCAAGGCGACTAACGATCGGCCTGAAAAATAGCATTAGTAGTTATAGCACGGCGTCTATTACTAGAGGGAATAATGCGTACACACATGCATGCAGTGCTTCCACCCCGGGTACACACATGCATGGACTTACTCCACTCTGTAGTAGTAAGTACATGGAGAGAAAATTGTGGACTTGATTGCGGTTACCACGCCCTAATTAATTGAGCATTAAACCAAACGCGTCTAAAGTCTCTCTGATGGTGGAAATGCATCATAATGAAGTGCGCCCTGTAAACTGTGACGGAAGGAGGAGTAGTATGAAGGTGCAAAACCAAGTACGCGTATGGCCAGTCGGTCAACGCACCTCCTCTTGGCATATCACTGACATGTGGGACAGGAGTGTGAGCAAACCGATCTCAATTGACAGCAAAGAGCCAGCCCGCCGTTCCTTGAGAGAGACGAGGAGCGAGAACACACAGACGGGCTCGCACGGAGGCCAAGATATATTCGAGCATGGTTGGTTGATCGATATCATTCATTACATGTTGGGCTTCCATTTTCCGCCCTTCTCTGGAATAAACGTGTACTTTATCAAAGATAAAAAATAAGAGTACAGACGCTCCACCATGCAGTTCTAGTAGTAGTACTACTCGTACTACTGCGCTTGGCTCTTCGCCTCTTCGTGAAGTCAAACAATGATGGTAATCCGCATGTTGGGTACTACAGTGTATGCCTCTGACAATCTAACACCGAATGGACTGATGCATGTCCACCGAGGGTAGGTTGCATTAGTCAA
Organism: Triticum timopheevii; assembly: GCA_963921465.1. Lineage (NCBI taxonomy): Eukaryota > Viridiplantae > Streptophyta > Magnoliopsida > Poales > Poaceae > Triticum > Triticum timopheevii. The sequence continues at coordinate 407,566,904 of OY997272.1, read as the reverse complement.
AAGGTGTAAGCGAGGTTCACCTTGTCCTGCAAGCTTCTCCTCGTTCTGCGAGTTGATGGGACACACCAAAAAGTAGTGCTAGTCCATACTCCCTCCTTTCCGTTTAATATGGATTAATCTATTTTGCGGGTAAATGAGAGAGCTTTATTCATATATCTTAGGACGATCAGCCAAGACACTGGTCACTAGGAAGTGAGGTACCCTGCAAAAAAAGAAGTAGGAAGCGAGGTGTTTCATCAAGCCAGCTCTCGGCCACATTCAAAGTGCAGCAAGCACGGTTCGCACGAAGATGCGCCGCAAGGTTTGCTGACCTGTTTACATGCTGAATAACAAAAAAAAGAGGAAATATTATCGAGTGCTCATATTTGTAACAGGATATGAGCCAGAATTAAGCGAGAATTGTGGCGAGTGTTCCATGCAATCAACTTCCATTATCACATGTGAGAACCCTCGAAGAGAACCAAATGTGTTGAAGATTGCTTTATCACATTTTAAAATTATAATAAGAGTGCAGAAGCTCCTCCATCCGGTTCCTAGTACTAGTATAGTACATACCTTTATAGACTATAGTAGTAGTAGTACTAGTACTACTAGTAAACTTTGCGCTTGGTTGTTCGCCTATTCGGGAAGTCGAACAATAATAGCACTAGTAGTATAGTGTATACTTCTGGCAATCTGACACCGAATTAACTGTTGCACGTCCACCGCCTGAGCGAGGGAGAGCTTGCATTAGTCAAAATTTTCTCCTTGTCCTGCGAGCCACCGCGCGCAAGCTTCTCCCGTCCCGCAACCTTCTCCTTGTTCGGCAAGTTGATGGGACACAGCAAAGTAATGTTAGTCCATACTGCCTCCTCTCCGGTTAATATGGCTTAATTTCAAACGAGATAAATACACTATCTGTCACTCTGTATTTATAAAAATACAGTCAGTGGACATCATAATACGCTCATTGCGCTCAATATATATATTTTTCGGTGTTTGTACGGTCACTAGCTCACCCTGACTGAGTATGTGTGTGCATGCACGTGTAGGTTGAGCACTTGAGTGTGACCGTGTGTGTTCCGTCGTGTGCTCGGACATGCATGCATTAGGGTGTCGCGCGCGTTTTTGCGTCCATGTGTACGTGTGACTGTTGCATACACGTAGGGGGAGTATGTGTAGGGGCCACTAAGGAGCAGTCAAATCACACAGTAAGTTAGTCGGAAGAATCAACCATCATTTCACTCTTCAATGACACGTACGCAATATAAAATGGTTGATATGGAGAGAAAAATAAAACCACTATATATACACTAGAAGGAGCCTAAGCTACAAGCCTGCTTGCTTAGGTTGCTCTCTTCACAAGCATAGAACAACGGACCTGATCCCGCAGCTGGGGGAAGGGAGCAATGTTCTGCGTAGACGCGGTCGACATCAGCGAGGGAGAAAACCCACTATCGATGCGTCCCAATCGGGGGTCACCGCGGTATGGGCCGATGCCGCGTCCCAACCGCCCTTCTAGCTACAGCCCGACGTCCCTGGTAGTCCATCTTCCTTTTGGAGCCGGCTTGCTCCACTGCCGTAGCTCCATCTCCATGTCGATCTTTCTCTACTTCTACTGGCTTCTACTTGTGATGAGTTTATCTCTCATGAACTAGTGCCAGTACTATTATTCTAATCACACTTCTTCAATATCTTTGCCATCAAGGATGCTCAGGTCGATTTTAGTGGAACTGCACAGAAGCATCGTATGATCCGAGGGTGCCAGTCGTCTTTCCGTTGATAGGTTCTACCTGGCCAGGAAATTAAATCATGTTTAGGGTTTAGGGTTTAAGTCGTAGTGACCCCATCAGTAGTTTTTCTTTCGTACACACTCTCACAACTTTTTTCTTTAGTTGTGAAGTAAATATTGGCTATGATCTGTGAATCATTGAGATGCATCAGCATGCGTGTTAGTTTTCCTTTGTATTTAATGGAATGTTGTAACGGGGCAACCTTGGAATAGGAATGAAAATGGAGTGGAAAGTTTCCGTTTTTCCGGAGAAAAAATGGAAACGGAGAGAAACCAACATTTTGTTTCGTTGGATCGCGCCATCAAGCAAAACCAAAATTTAAATCACGTATGTCGTGTTCGTGTCTCACCCTCCTCCATGGCTCGACCCCACACGGTCGCTCGGCATGCCACTCACCGAAACCGAGTATACGATAACTTTCCCGCCTGCTTGTCGATGGATCGCACTATGGAGTACTAGCACTACTGGAAGAGATTGATGAGTTGGGGGAGGACAGCTAGCTGTAGCATGGACTCCCAAGAACTTTTTACATGCATGTTGTAGCCGACTATTGTGACCTTTGAATGTGGAGCAGCCGCGTGCACCCGGAAGCGGCGCGGGCGACGCTCTCTCGGCCGGCGCGCCGCTTCAATGTCGGCGCCAGTGAGAGGTCGCGTCCGCTCTGGCCGGGCATGAATGCGCACTGACCATTTCGGGCGAGAAGCACACGCGGGTGATGAAGAGGGTTCGGGTTGGTCAGGACCGGTCGTGGCAGCGGTCCGGACGTCCGCAAACAAGAGATGTTGTACGTTAATATTGCTGCGTATATAATTAACAACGTAAATAATGTGCCAATTGGACAAATATGATTGGAGATGGAGATGGAAATGGAAATGGAATTTTACGTAAACACGGATATGCATGTATATGTCTATGTGTGTGTGCGCGATGACTCTCGCGACCTGGAAGCGGGGGCGTGTTTTTGATCGAGTTCTCTTTCTTGGTACGTTAGAAAATCAGTTTGTCTAATTCACATCTAGATGTTATTTAAGAATATCACATCTAAGCTCCCACAAGTATATAATGTAGCAACAAGAAACAAAAAAACTAGGACAAAAAATAGACCACAAACAGAGTGGACATCAACTTATATGTGACATAACTATGTCACATCTAGATGTGTCCTAGACAGACCCTTAAAAAATTGGCTGCCAGTTTTCGTTTCTTTTTTCTGGGAACGTGTGTATTCTATTTAAAACCACTGCTATGGAGAGATTTTTTTTACTCCATTATAGCCTCTTGTTTGATAGAGTTTCTCGCGTCTCGCTCTCTCACCCTCTCCATATCAAAACAAGATGACAGTGTCCACTCTATCTCGCTCCTCACCGGTGGTCACAGATCCGGCTGAATCCCGTCCGCTGCGGGAGGTGAGGAGGTGCAGCGTTGACGTTGTCGCCATTGGCGACGGAGGAAGCCGATGCACACCGTCCCCTCGGAGTCGGCGCTGCCGCGGACGCAGATCCTCCACGCCCTTGTTCGCTGTCGTCGTGTGGGCAGATCCCGCCCACCTGCCTAAACGACATCTCACCCACCTGAGGTATAACTTCTTGTACTGGTCCAGCTCCCCGGGTCGTTGCGTGAGGGTTTTCTTCTATGCGACTACTCCCCAGCTCCCCATGTATAGTAGCTAGGGTTCGTCCGCTGGTCCAACATCACCTACTAGTACTATTATAGAGGAAATGTCACTCGAAAAGTTGTCCTGATTTATGTCTCGGTGGAGGTATACATGTTGTTTCGACAAAAAGTACATGGTGGTTGTGCGGTCATTGTCCATATGGTGGTAGTACTATCACTGGTTAAATGAAGAAATGCTTTTTTTCTCAAGTATCCTGGTTTAGTTCCCATCAAGATAATTATGATGCTTCTGTTTGTTGGTGTGCTTTTCATTAATTCTTATTGACAATTGAGATGTCGTTGTTGACCCTTTTTTATATTTTTGGAAACAGCGATGCGTATCTCCATACCCGGCCATGTCTTCCTCAATTTTAGTGGAACTGCACAAAATTGGATGGCCATTGTTGTTCCGCCTCACTGTCCTCTGTCATGTGGTTCTTCCTTCCTCGAGCTTGATTACTGAGAAGAAACAGATCACAATGAGGATTTGTCGAACTTCATAGGTGCCTCACCCAAATTTGATGCCAAATGGATGATGCATCACCACGATGACCTATCGATGCTCATGGTTGCGCCTCATGGTTGCGTCGGCTGGTGAAGCTGATCGATTTTCAATGAAAAACAAGTTGTCTTCCATCAGTGCTCTTTCCTTGTTACGCATAAAGATGATATCCTTCGTCAGTTCACCTTGGTTGCGTTGGAGACGCAGTCGTCTTTCACGTTGGTGCAATTTTATCACACAATTGGCTATGAACCAAATGTTTCCTCGAAGAAGGATCGACGTTGGTACTAAGCGCATAAGTTTTGTATTGATTTCTAAGCCTTCTCACAACTTTGTCTCCAGCTCCATTTTTATTTACTCCGCATATTAGATTTGACTGAAGTCAAACTTTGTAATACTCTCAAACCTTTTCGATAATTGAAATTAAAATTCTTTATTTGTACACACTCTCAGACGTTTCCGATAATTCGGCGCATGTGTGGTTGTTCACTTAAGGGAGGGTAGTGTACCGCACGTGAAGGACAGGAAGTGCGACCAGGACGTGTGGGCGTGGGCGTGGAAGTGCGACCAGAACGCGTGGACGCGTGGGCATGGGTGTGGAAGTGCGACCAGGACGCGTGGACGCGTGGGCGTGTACCGCACATTAAATAAAGAGTTTTGTTTCGTACTTACACAATTTAAAATGATTGTTATGGAGAGAATAAGAAAACCACTCCACGAGAGTACTATATGGACGCAGCTTCATTGGCTGAGTGCACCTGCCTTTGGGTTTATGACAGGTGGGCCCAAAATGTGTCTGGCTCACCTGTCATACAGCCAAAAGCACGTGCAGTGAAGGCACCGGAGCTCAGTCCGTACTACAGTAGTATATATATAAGCTGGAGCCTCAGCGCTTGTTCGTTAGGGTTTGCACTCTCCACACTCTCGCCGCACTACATATTTAAACCCTAACGAACAAGACTGTGTTGGCCTCTTGTCTCTCTTCCCGGTACTTACACAATTTCGTACTTATACACGCTGGAGGCTCAGCGTTCATTTGCTAGGGTTTGCTATATTCACAGTCTCCCACCCTCTCTTCACCTCTAAACAAGATTGTGTTGGCCTCTTGTCTCTCTCTCCTCCCTCACAGCTGGTGAAGGAGGCGTCCGTATCCCGTCGCACCGGGAAGGGGAGGAGGTGCAGCGTTCACTCTATCGCCTTCGGCGAGGAGGCAATCCACTGCCGGTTGCGTTGTTCTCTTTCACCCAGCGCCTATGCGGGAGGGCCACCGACCCCTTCTTCCTCGCTGTCGTACGTAGTGTGGGTAGATCCGGCCTCCCGCCGCACGCCTTGCCACATCCCGACCCCTAAGGTATAAGTTCATTTGAAATCGTCGTTGCTCTAGCTGCATGTGGATCTTTTTCGATCTGTAGTCGAATCTAGGTCTTGGTTCAAAGAGGAAAGAAGGGTGCGGTGGGCTGGAGCAAGAATCTAGGATGTGGTTCAATGAGGAAAGGAGGGACGGAAAGTAGTATAGACTGGCTATCCAGCCGCTTTGTTGGTCTAAAAGGGAAAAGGGGGTAACCCAGTACACACATCTATACGGAACCGATCTCTTTGTTGAAAAGGGAAAGAAACTGGGGGGTCGGGTAGTTTGTGCAGGACTAGATTTGCTGCCCTCACACAGGAAAAAGGTTCAAAGAGAACAAATATGGGACCAACGCATATATGCTACTTGGCTACATACTCTGCATCACCCATTTATACGTGTGGACGCCCATGGTGCTGGCATGTCCCATGCAGCTATTTTGTTGTTGTTAATCTAAGAATGCCGCCGGAAAATTGAAGCAATGCCACTATTAAAAGTAAATTACATTTTTTAACGAATGTTGTTTCAAGAGAATGTCTCTATTAATATGAATCAATGCAACCATTTTAGAAATGCTACTATCCTACTTTGTTTTCCATCCAAGATAAGTTAGATGCTTCTTTCTGTCACCATTTGTTTCATCCTCCTTTATCGGCAAGTAATTGTTTCCTTTTTTGCCTCTGTTAAAACAGGGGTATCGATTCAACTTGTTGCTATTGCGACATTTTGCTTCGCTACTCGAAACACTTATGTTTTAAGAGTGTTTCGTGCAGTTCAACTTGAATGTCACACCGGTGACTTTGCTTAATTTAGGTGGAACTGCACAAAAGGAGATCGAGATTTGTTTCCAGTCTTCATGGCGAGTTGTTTCGAATCTTGGTCTCATCCACATGATGTTCAGTGTGCTTTGAGATGTTGTGCTACTTGTTTTGGTATTGTTTTAAATAAATGTTGAATTGAAGCTATTGTATTGCTGTCTTTTCCCATTAAATAGTGAACAAAAATGGGACCAACCCAGACATGATGCTTGTTGCTTTGTTACAACAAATTCAGCATCACCCCCTTTATAAGCCAGTAATTGATGCCACTCTCAGAATTAACTACTGAATCTTATTTCAAAACTGCAACACTTGTTGGGATTACATTTTGCGTCCGCATGTTTCATCCTCCTTTATTAGCTAGTAATTGATTCCTTTTTTGCCTCTGCTTAAACAGGGATATCTATTCAACTTGTTGCTATTGCGACATTTTGCTTCGCTACACGAAACACTTTGCTTGATTTTAGTGCAACTGCACAAAACGAGATTCGATTTCCTATTCGTGTTGGCAGATTCGTATGTTATCCTGGTGTTCAAATGAAATGTCAGTACAGGCCTTCATCCACATGATTGTGCAGTGTGCTTTGAGATGTTGTGCTACTTGTATTGGTACTGTTTTAAACAAATGTTGAATTGAAGCTATTGTATTGTTGTCTTTTCCCATTAAGTAGTGAACAAAAATGGGACCAACCCAGACATGATGCTTGTTGCTTTGTTACAACAAACTCTGCATCACCCCCTTTATAAGTAGATGGAAGCACATACTGTTGTTGCGCCCACTCTCCCCTGGAACTGTTTATGCTTTTCGTTAATCTAATGCCGCTGGTAAAATTAAGCAATGCCACTCTCAGAATTAATTAACTACTGAATCTTAGTTCAAAACTGCAACACTTGTTAGGAATGGTACTATCCTGCTTTGTAGTTCTTTCTACATGTTTAACCAAGGTATTGTTAAGATAATGTCTTTGTTAAAATGAATCAGTTGCATTGTTTTAGGAATGGTACTTTTCTGCTTTCTCGTTCTTTATACATGTTGAAACAAGGCATTGTTAAGATAATGTCTCAGTCAATATGAATGAATCACACTGATGGAGAATTGCTACTCTCCTGCTTCGTTTCCCATCAACCGTTATTTCTCAGTAATTGTTTCACTTATACCTATTGTTGCTTACAGGGATATCAAAATTAAAGCTCGGTTTTATTCCGACTTTGATTTTAGTTGAACTGCACAAAAGGAGCCAATGTGTCCAAGGCAAACTGCTGCATTACTGGGTCCAGTTGGTCGTTCCACTTTGCAAAAAGAAGCAGTCACTGTTTGCGCTATATTATAGAAGGAATGACCGAGAAGCTTTACAAAGTATTATTAGACGCTGGTGACATGACTAGTCTACAGAGAGCATTGGCAATTTAACAACACGTGGAGTGCACTGGGCGAAAAGTGCCCAAACAAGTACAAGAAGCTACGACAGGACTCCATGATCATAGGCATTACATATTTTGAATGGGAAAAGCTTGTCAAAGTTTAATCATTGATGTTAGCAAGAAGACGTTAGTTTAATATATTGGAATTGGAAAACCTTGTCAAAATTTGCTCATTGATGTTAGCCAGAAGACATGCATTTGATATTTTTGAGTGGGACGCCCTTGCCGTGAACAGCGTTCATTGTTTTTTCCTATTCCTGTGTTCAGTTTAGAAGTAAACAGTTACTCTGCTGAGATATTCCTATGTTAAGAGTTTGTTCTGAATATTGTCTATGTAATGCCAGGCCTTGTGTTTGATTGCAAAGTTGAGCTTGGAATGTTGTGGCATGCGGCATCACGAGATGTTCACCATGCCTCCTGAGAATAATGCTTCGTATTGTTTTGCATGTCGATCTAATGCCAGTGATTTGCTTGTTAAGAAGATCATCCTCTTCTATTGTTTCTGTGCTTAAGAAGTTCATCGTCTTATGTTTCATTCATAGCCTATACGATAAGTCGCGTAGGTTAGACGTGAAACCATATGATCTTCCGACCAACTCATGATATTAGGCCGTGATTGGATCGTCGTTTTCCAACCAAAACCGCTTGTAAAACTGACGCTTGTAAATAAAAGCAGATGGTCTCGGGCGAAGCGCTTGGTTGGTCGATTTCGACTAGTAAAATATCGGAAGTACTTCACACACGATAAAAACGTTGAATGACACTCGGACGATTGCTAATCCAGCCGTTAGTTGTTGTTTCAGCCTTGCCCATGGATGGCATGATACGCACGTCGTGCATGTATCGTCTGGTAATGTCGTCCATATAGCAGTGCTCGTAAAATATATACTGGTCTCTCAAATTACACGCGTAACCCGCCGGTTTTACTTATAGACCTCGAGCCATCGGTTTCATTACGCCTGTATTTTACGCGTTGTTTCCGATGACGAGTAAATTACACTTGTATGTTAACATAGGTTTGAAATAAACCAAAGCTCCCAAGCGCGGCCTTAACGTTTCATGCCGTCTCAGTTTCTTGAAGGTGCTCATAGGTGTCCGATGATCCTGGCTTCCTGAATGAGCAGCGGGCGCTGTATCAGACCATTCGTAGGGCTCCGTTGTCCTTTGAGTTGTTGTGCTCGCCGTGGTGCCGAGCATTGTTAACATCGTCAATGAACATGAGGATTCAGGAGATGACTTTATTTTGACTGGATGACACTAGGGACCCACTAGGGCCATAGCCGTACGTACTCAAGTGCCTCCTTATTATGTATAACTATATTTTTTTGCTTCCTCTTGGTTTCCTGACATCACGGTCCCACACCATTGTCAACCTATGTAGTCAATATAAACGAGAGAATTGCACAAGGTGCGACCAACAGCTGGGAACAAGCAGCTCGAGCAGTATTTGTATTTTTGAGGCGTGAGGACTGCAGAGTTTTTCTTGGCGATGATTTCGTTGTTGTTCAGAGGAGAGCAGGGTATTAACTGGGCGGCTGTGGCCCGTCTAGCCCAGGCCAGATATCCAGCCCAGATACTAATTCTTTGAAGATGAAAATTGCTAGCCCAGCTATACGTTTTTTTGAGGGATACCCAGGCAAGGTCAACTTGTTATTCTCTGCCCCGCTGGGCTGCAAATCTTTCCTAGGAGGGATGCATTAGGCTTAACAGGAAAATGGGCTTTAAAAATAATAAATGGGATGTAATTATAAAAACTGGGCAGTAACTATAAAAAAACGCACCAAACACGAATTAGTTTATAAAATATAATTTATGGATTTTGAAAATCTTAAATTTTCATTGTTGCGCGTGCAATGTTTCGTTGGATTTTTACGTAATACAAATTTATATTTAATCTGACCAGAAATTTCGGGATAAAAATATTTTGGATCCCATCAAAATGTGGGAAATTTTATTGAATTATGTCTTCAACGGTTGGTTGAAATTATTAATCGTTGTCCTAGCTAGAAAATTGGCTGTACTTTTAACAAACTGTAAATGGGTTGTAGTAAATTCCATTAGAATTCAAAAATGGTTTGTACATTCTTAGAAATCGCAAATGGGCTATAAGTTCTCTGCCACACACTTGTGGGCCTACTAAGTTGATGCGTCCCTTAAAAAATAAGTTGACGCGTATGCAAGACTTTGTCAACTTATTATAGTCAACACACGTTTCTAGCAACAGTGACCGTTGGATGTCTATCCAACGGATGTCGTGCTTCTTCTTCAATCTCGGATATTCTTAGCTTCGGCCACCCAAAAAATGATTCCTCCCCCTGACATCTAGGGCGCACCGTTTCGGAGGCTGACCTGTGGGCCTACTAAGTTGGCGCGTACCAAGGCTTTGTCAACTTAGTCAATATAAACGATTCTATCTTCAGTGACCGTACGATGTCCATCCAACGGCCGTAGTGCTTCTTCAACCTCTGGTCTTCTTGCCCCAGCCGCCCAAAGCAGCACCGGTCGTGCCGCCTGCTCCTGCCTCCCGTGGCCGGCTATGCTGCCGCGGAGGCCTCACCGCCCCATACTACTCCCACCGCTGGCCAGGCCATCCCTCCAATCACCCACAACCCCTGTTATTCTGCGGCGATGGCAGCCTCACACCGTAGCCGAACCAGTGAACCCTCGTACTCCTCTCCGTGTGGGCTTCCACTGCTGCGTCTTCCCTGGCTCCGTGTCGTCCCCTTCCTAGGCCTCGCCGTCGTCCACCGCCCTGGTGCTCTCGGCGGGGCGTGGTCAACATGGTCAATGACCAACTTCCATCGGAAGAGTACTGTACGTGGAGAGGCTGACAGCTGGGTGCACGACGGTCGCAAGGAAGTGCCTCCTTATTACACGCAAAATAATTATTCCTCCACCTGATAGCAGGGACCCACCAGACGGGCCACCTTATTTCGCGAAAAAAACATTTCCCCCCTGACTGCTGGGACCTACGGACGGGCCACGTATTTTGCGAAAAAAACATTCCCCCCGCTGTCAGCTCGGACCCAACGGAAGTGCCTCCTTATTACGCACAAAAAGATGAATACTCCCCCAGCTAGCTGGGACCCACCTTGGTGGGAGGCTGACTTGTGGGCCTACTAAGTTGACGGGGCGGAGGGCTTTGTCAACTTAGTCAATATGAACGATTCTAGCTCCAGCGACCGTACGATGTCCATCCAACGGCCGTAGTGCTTCTTCAACCTCTGGTCTTCTTGCTTTAGCCGCCCAAAGCAGCGCCAGTCATGCCGCCTGCTCCTGCCTTTCGTGGCCAGTTGTGCTGCCGCGGAGGCCTCACCGCCCCCTACTATTCCCACTGCTGGCCAGGCCATCCCTCTACTCACCCACACCCCTTGTTATTCTGCGGCCACGGCAGCCTCACACTGCAGCGAACCAGTGAACCCTCGTACTCCTCTACATGTGGGCACCCACAGCCGCGTCTTCCCCGGCTCCGTGTCGTCCCCTTCCTAGGCCTCGTTGTCGTCCACCGCCCTGGTGCTCTCGGCGCGGCGTGGTCAACGTGGTCAAGGAACGGCTTCCATCGGACGTGGAGTGTATTTGGAGAGGCTGACAACTGGGTCCACGGCCGCAGCAAGGAAGTGCCTCCTTATTACGCGTAAAATAATTATTCCTCCACCTGACAGCGGGGACCCACCGGACGGGCCACCGTATTTCGTGAAAAAAAACATTTCCCCCTGATTGTTGGGACCCACCAGCTACATCTTCGCACACAGGGAAGTGCATCCGGGCAAAAAAAATGATTCACCCCCCTGACTGCTGGGACCCACCAGCTACATCTTCGCACGCAAGGAAGTGCCTGACAGTCGGTGTCTGTTCAATATCCAGCGTATCTCGTAGTAGGGGTCCTAAGCTAGGCGTCTTGGAGCGATGGTAACATGGACACGGATTTTACCCAGGTTCGGGCCCTCTTGATGGAGGTAAAACCCTACGTCCTGCTTTTGATTGTATTCATATGGGAATAGTACAGAGTACATGTGTCTACCACGAGATGATAGTAATGAATATGAGATTGTCTATTGACTAGCCTGGCCTCGGTTTATATAAGACACCGGAGGCCTAGGGTTTAGGAGAGTCCTTGTCGTGGGCGCCAAGTCTTGTGGAGTCTTCCTTGTATGCGGCAGGGGTCGTCCGAACTAGCCCACGAGTATACGGCCATGGGGGTCCTCGGCCCAATCCAACTGATCGGGAGATGACATGGTGAGTACCCCCTAGCCCAGGACACCGTCAGTAGCCCCCTGAACCGGTCTTCAAGTTGGGGACGCTCCTTGGTTCTTCCGATCTGTTCTTCACCTTCGGTCGTCGGTCTTGAAAACTGGTTCAACAAATCTTTCCATCTTCGATCTTGAGGATCGCCAAAGTGAATCCAAAGAGTTTACATGTCGGGTACCTAAGGAGCCCCTTTAAGTTTCCGGCCTTTATCAATGCCTCGTTATTTTTATGCCACACCTCAGGTTTGAACTTGTTCAAGGTATCTTTTGCCGCCAAGCACCAACGCCGGACCGCTTTCGAGCTCCAACGCCGGAATGTGTCCAAGCTCCAACGCCGGACTATGTCCAAGCTCCAACGCCGGACTATGTCCAAGCTCCAACGCAGGACTTTGTCCAAGCTCCAACGCCGGACTATGTCCAAGCTCCAACGCCGGACTATGTCCAAGCTCCAATGCCGGACTATGTCCAAGCTCCAACGCTGGACTATGTCCGAGGTGTCATAGATCACCTTGGTTCAAAAAAGTTGAAGGAGTTTAGCCGAGCTTAATGCCGGAAATGCCCTCTACGGAGCCAGCCACTGTCGTCCGAGCTTTATGCCGGACTGCTTCCGGGGTGTCTATTGTAGTCGAGCACCAACGCCGGACTGTATCCGAGGTGGTGCACCACCTCGGCCATGGGCTGATTTTTATGAATTTAATTCCGAATTATGCCATGTAATCTCTGCCGAGATGTATAGCCAGTAGCCCTCAAGGTGCGTGTTGGCCTAATATCCGGGATGCACCTGAAGGAAAAAATCAAACCGCTGACCCTAGTAGCCCTTGAGACTCAAGTCGATTCATAAAATTAGTCCGAGGATCAATTCCCAGCTCGGCAGCATACTTAGGAATAGACACGCGGTGTGCAAAGTCCTCGAGACTCAGGTTGGGTGCGGCCGACCAACCTGAGGATAATAATCTCCTCGAAAACTATATTGTGCTTTAAATTTTTTGCATTGGATTGTAGATGCAGTAGCCCCCGAGACACTGGTCGGGTGGCAACACCATATCAGGGGATCGAAGTGCCCTTTTAATATTTGTAAATAATAAGCCCGAAGCGTAGTAGCCCCCAAGCCTTAATGCAGGAACGGGAGGCCGAATTAAGGATCGATATCCATAGTAAAACCATAAATTATGTGTAATGATGCCATGTATCCAAGTACTTTACATCATTAATGCTCGGATCCGCATTGTACAAAACTTTGTTGACCGACCATCAGCTTCAACCTCCTCGGCCAGCAGCCGAGGAGTGTTTGTCCTACTTTATAAAGCCTTTATGAGGGCAAAGATTTACGGCAAACAAGGCAATCCGGCCGTACGGTTTTATAAACAAAGGTACGCAAAGAGGCGTGTTATATTATTGTTTAACATAAGGAAGTGGTTAACACTGTGGCCAACGTGATGAACGGCCCGTCATTTAACATAGTCATCGGATCGCTGACCAGTTCACGCTTATTGTGTAATTCAGTTTTCGGCTTTCTCCACCGAGGTGCTTAACCATGCGAGCTGGAAGCACAATCCCAGTGGTTCTCCTTTTGCACACCTAACCGAACAAAGTGAAATATAGGAGGCAAGCACAGGAGCCGGGCAACCCAACTATTGACCGAAGACATAATTCGAAACTGATGCATATATAGCAATATCCGAGAAGTTTTGCCGAATCTCTGAAGGTGTCCGGCGTTGCACTGCAAGACTTATGCGGAAAACGCACAAATGGTTGAAAAAGTGCCATAGGATTGGAAAACCAAAAAACATCAGTAAAAATTGACGTCCGAACTAGATCAATTGTTCGGTGCCAATCAGAAAATTGGTCTTAGAGAAAAAAAGAATTGTACTTCTGTCGTGCTTTAACATGACACATCCTATCTCAAGACTTCAAGCGGGTCAGCCTACGGCTTCAACCTCCTATCCCGAAGGCGGAGTACTTCTCGTTAGGGCAGTTTAGCAAACTTTAGCGGCTTTAAGAGAGAAATTAGGCTCCCCGGCTATTGACCGCACACTCGCGTCGAAAAAAGAAGTGATAGAAAAAAGACTTTGCAACGACTAAGAAGAACAACACTTATTATAAAACAACTCACATAAATTTAAGAGCCCCCGAGTGACTTGGATAAAATAATTTTATGTATAATGATTGTATGTACCGAAGTACTTATATTATATCTGTGTTCACCCGAACTTTATACGCGTCTTAACCGACCATCGGCTTCTCCCTCTTCGGTCTGGACCGAAAAGTGTTATGTACTCCATCTGCCGAGAATATCGACGGTGTTTCTGATAACCAGGCAATCAGGACATAAGGCTGTAACAGACAAAGTGCGTTCAGGGAACTTATGCTATATTACCGACAAAGTGTAAGAAGCATCTTCGAAGAAAATAGTACCCCCACCGATACCTTTCTTCGGTGCTCATTGTTACTATGAGACTTGTGCAATAGATTTTTTGTACTCATGAGTTCCGTCGTGTGCCGACCATTATTGAAAACAGTAAGAGCGCTAGCTTTCGGCTTCACCCAGTCTGAGATCCGGCTCGGACGACCCGATCGTGACAATCGCAGAGGTGCTCCCTTTACTCCATAGCCGAACAATCGGGAACGTAGGGTTAAACACAGGAGCAAGGCAAGCCAGCTTGTAAATCACTTAGGTCAATATGGTGCATGTTGTGGCGTAATACACGAACAAGGAACGAAGCCGTACAAGTATAATCATATGCAAGAGGAAAAGCTCCAGCAAGGGAGCCTCCAAGTAAACAGGGTATTTGAATTTGTGTGTCACAAACAAAGTTTGGACAAGGAAGTTTTTCACAAACATCTTTTTGCTAAAAAAAGTAAAATGCTTGGTCGAACCGAACAAAATTTAAAATTTTAAAACTTTGAGCATGAAAGCGACTTAGCTGGTTAATGTGCGAGGTTGCCAACACAGGGCCGCGCTCCAAGGCAACGACACAATTTGGTCGACGGAGGTGGGCGACGACGTCACCCAGCGGTGTGGCGTAGTGGAGGCCGATTATCTGCATGCATGAAGTAGCACAAAGCAGATAGCAAAAAATAAATAAATAAAAATTCTTTACAAAATTCTTTATGTAAAATAAATTATTAACAGAGATGTGGCGTGGCGCGAGGCCATTGTCGACACAGGGCATTGGCGCGGCGGGATGACAAAATCCGAATTCGCACGGGCGCCCGAGTTACGGATGCAGTGCATATAGGGCAGCGACAGCATATCAGGTCGCCCTGAAAGGCGACCGCAGTGTAGACCTGATTGCAAAACCTGCAGCACAAAAAATGCTGACCTGCAGAGAATACTCTTTGAACAGGAAACGCATGTACATGCGTCAACAAAATATCTCTGCAAAAAATAGTCCAGTACAAACGGACAAAAAATATTCTGTGTGTAATAATTTCGTGTGATAAATGAATAGTTAGGAAAATTTGAACATGTGTAACGAGCGACGACCGTAGTAGACCGAAGCAAATAAAAAGAAATAGTTTGCACGAGCTAGTACCGAGAATAGACTGTTCTCGCTCTATAGACGTGAAGTAGTAGTACTTGAATTACTAGAATTTAGCGATCCAATCTAGGGTACCGTGCTGCTAAAGTAGCAGTCAATTTGGTTAGTAGAACTTTAGGTCTACGCTTTAATCAAAGAAGGAAAAAGGGAAGCAGCAAACAACGGCTGGCTAGGAGCTGAATTAAAAAAGGGAAGAAAACAAATGTGGCTGACGTGCCGCCGCTGAACTGAACTCTCGCCGGCCAGCCGCACGCACTATTCTATATAATCTCGATTTGACCCGCACAAGCAATCCGCTACCTCCAGGCTGCCGTTTGTAGGCGCACTTCTCCAGGATTTTTACGGCGTGCAGGATAGCTCGGGTCTGATCTACTGTCAAACGGCGGATACAATAGTCGCCGCAGGACCTGGCTCTTTGCTGGCTACGATCTGATCTACAGATAAAACAAAAGAGGCGACAGCAAAAATCCTTTGCAAACAATCCAGTTTATAAAATACTGATTTAACTGAAAAAACATCACCTGATCATTGATTTTGATTCCCATCAAACCACGACGAACACCTAGCAGGCTCTCAATGAAAACACCAATGTCGGTTCAATATCCTGCGTATCTCGTAGTAGGGGTCCTAAGCTAGGCGTCTTGGAGCGATGGTAACATGGACACGGATTTTACCCAGGTTCGGGCCCTCTTGATGGAGGTAAAACCCTACGTCCTGCTTTTGATTGTATTCATATGGGAATAGTACAGAGTACATGTATCTACCACGAGATGATAGTAATGAATATGAGATTGTCTATTGACTAGCCTGGCCTCGGTTTATATAAGACACCGGAGGCCTAGGGTTTAGGAGAGTCCTTGTCGTGGGCGCCAAGTCTTGTGGAGTCTTCCTTCTATGCGGCAGGGGTCGTCCGAACTGGCCCATGAGTATACGGCCATGGGGGTCCTCGGCCCAATCCAACTGATCGGGAGACGACGTGGTGAGTACCCCCTAGCCCAGGACACCGTCAGTCGGGACCCACCTGGTCGAAGCGTACATACCATTGTCATTCTGGTTGCGAACGTGTACATACGTATATACTGGTCGATGTAGAGGCGCGCACGTATCATGTACACGTACGTACAGCGGCCAGGGTGCAAGAAAGAAAATACGGCCACGTATGTGTACATACGGGCGGGGTCTCGAACGCCTACTTGCGCATACGTACAGCCAGGGCTCGTGTACATAGCTGGGTCGGAACGAAGAAACAGTGTCGTCGTCGTGTTCATGGGGAGCCAACCGGCTGGGTCGGAACGGAATGCATAGTCATGTTCATCGGGAGGGCTTGGACGGAACAGGCGATGGAAATGAGGCCTGGCATACCGCAGAACGGAGGAAACGGCCTTGTGTTCGACCGGCCACATTCGAAACGGGATCCTGTTCATCGAGAGGGGTCTGGCGTACCGCAAAACGGAGGAAACGGACCTCCTATGGTCGAAATGGGGGTCCTGTTGATCGGGAGGGGTGTGGCGTACCGCAAAACGGACCAAACGGACCTCCTACAGTCGAAACGGGGTCCTGTTGATCGGGAGGGGTGTGGCGTATCGCAAAACAGACGAAATGGACTTGTGTTGGAGCACTACGGTCGAAACGGGGGTCCTGTTCATCGGGAGGGGTGTGGCGTACCACAAAACTGGAATCCACGGGATACTGTTCATCTCCACCGTCGACCTGCTCCAGCCTCCACGGGCTACCGTCGACCTCCTCCAGCCTCCACAGGCTCCTGTTCATCCAGCCTCCACCGCGCGCTACTCCACCGGCTACTGTTCAACCACCCCTCCACGGGCACCCCTCCATCGTCTACTGTTCATCCAGCCCTCCACACCACGGGGTCCTGTTCATCCAGAGGCAACGCCACCGCTCACTATTCATCCAACCCCCCCCCCCCCTGGCAACGCTCACTGTTCATCCAGAGAGGCGGCATCCATCGGCTTCAGTTAGCAGCAGTAGCGAAGGAATCGCTCGATCGGGTTCAGTTAACAGCCATCGATCAATCGCTCGGGTTCAGTAACGCGTAGCCTGCAGTGCAATCGCTCGGGTTCAGTTAGAGCCCAACGCCTCGCTCGGGTTCAGTTAGAGCCAACGTCTCGCACACACGCGCGTACGTGTATGAGAGAAACGTGCATCGCTCGGCCCCCGACAGCCCATCATAACTGGGAACTCCCCGAAATTTTCCTCGCCCTCGCTTCTACCACAGTTTTTTCTGTCATGGACGGCCCAAATAATGTCATGCAGCTGCATCTCCGGCCCTCCGAGGAGAAAAAGCCCATTTTCTGTCATGATTTTTTGTCATAGAAGTAGGAGCCCACCACATCTATAATGATACCGGGTTTTGTCAAAATTATCGTCACAGAAGTTTCATATGTATGACAGGAAAAAAATTGTTCGGCCCAAAATGTCATGGATGTGTCTTTTTTTTTTGTAGTGAGTGTTTCAAAGGCTTCCAAACAATTATCATCAAAATCAAAAGGGATATCCTTTTGTAAAAGATTTGTAAGAGGCCTAGAAATTTTAGAAAAGTATTTGATAAATCTCCTATAGAAACCAGCATGACCAAGGAAACTACAAATACCTTTGATATCTTTAGGACATGGCATTTTCTCAGTTGCATCAACCTTAGCTTTGTCCACCTCAATACCTCTTTCAGAAATTTTATGGCCCAAAACAATACCTTTGTTAACCATGAAGTGGCACTTCTCCCAATTCAAGACAAGATTTGTTTGCTCACATCTCTGCAAAACTCGATCAAGATTGCTTAAACAGTCATCAAAAGACTTCCCATAAATAGAAAAATCATCCATGAAAACCTAAATAGTCTTTTCAGAAAAATAGAGAATATAGCAGTCATACATCTTTGAAAGGCAGTAGGTAAATTGCATAAACCAAAAGGCATACGTCTATAAGCATAAGTTCCAAAAGGACAAGTAAAAGTGGTCTTTTCTTGATCAGGTTGAGAAACAGGTATTTGTGAAAAACCAGAATATCCATCAAGGAAGCCAAAATGTGTGTGCTTAGATAATCTTTCTAGCATTTGATCAATAAAAGGCAGAGGGTAATGATATTTTCTAGTTGCTTTGTTTAATTTTCTAAAATCAATTACCATTCTATAGCCTGTGACAATTCTTTGTGGAATAAGTTCATTCTTACCATTAGGAACAACAGTAATACCTCCCTTCTTAGGGACACAATGAACAAGACTTACCGATCTACTATCAGCTATAGGATAGATTATACCTGCTTCCAGAAGTTTCAATATTTTGGTTCTTACCACTTCTTTCATCTTCGGATTTAAACGACATTGGTGATCAACAACGGGTTTAGCATCAGGTTCCATATTAATCTTGTGCTGGCATAGAGTGGGACTAATGCCGTTACGTTCATCAAGAGTATATCCAATAGCAGCTCGGTGCTTCCTTAGAACTTTCAATAATCTTTCTTCTTCATGTTCTAAAAGGTCGGCACTAATGATAACAGGATATATCTTTTTCTCGTCAAGATAAGCATATTTCAAAGTGTCTGGCAATTGTTTTAATTCAAACACATGATCACCTTTAGGTGGAGGAGGACCTCCTAGAGTTTCAATAGGCAGATTGTGTTTAAGCAGAGGTTGTTGTTCGAACAAGATTCTATCTATTTCATTTCTTTCATGCATATGAAAATCATTTTCATGGTCTAGCAAATATTGTTCTAAAGGATCAGAGGAGGCATAGCAATAAAAGCAAGACCAGTTATTTCATCCTTACTAGGCAATTCTTTATTATGATGCTTTCTACTAAACTTAGAAAAATTAAACTAATGAGATTCATCACCAAAACTAACACCGACAGTTTGTTTCTCACAATCTATTTTAGCATTAACGGTGTTCAAGAAAGGTCTACCAAAGATAATGGGAGAAAATTCATCTTGTGGGGAACCAGGAACAAGAAAATCAGTAGGGTATTTTATTTTCCCACACAAGACTTCAACATCTCTAACAATCCCAATTGGTGATATAGTATCTCTATTGGCAAGCTTAATAGTAACATCTATGTCTTCTATTTCAGCGGGTGCTATATCATTCATAATTTCTTGATATAAGGTAAAAGGAATAGCACTCACGCTAGCACCTATGTCACATAAACCATGATAATAGTGATCTCCTATCTTAACTGAGACAACAGGCATGCCAACAATAGGTCTATGTTTATCTTTTTCATCGGGTTTGGCAAGTCTGGTAGCTTCATCACAGAAGTAAATAACATGTCCATCAATATTATCGACCAAGAGATCTTTAACCATAGAAACACTAGGTTCTACTTTGATTTGTTCATCTGGTTTAGGTGTTCTAATATAACTTTTGTTGACCACAGTTGAAACTTTAGCATGTTCCTTCATCCTAACAGGGAAAGGTAGTTTTTCAATATAAGTAGTGGGAACAACTGGATCAACATTATAAATGACAGTTTCGTCTTTAGCATGTACCGGTTCTTTAATTTCTTTTTTAATTGGCGGGTGATATTTGAACCACTTCTCTTTAGGAAGATCAACATGAGTAGCAAAAGATTCACAAAAGGAAGCTACTATCTCGGAGTCAAGTCCATATTTAGTGCTAAACTTTTGAAAAGCATCGGTATTCATAAAAGATTTAACACAATCAAACTTAAGCTCAATAGTGGACTCTTTACCTTCTTAGAGTTCCCAATATTCAGAGTTCTGTTTAATTTTCTAAAAGATCCCACTGGAATTCCATAGTCTTCATAAAAGAACCAGTACAAGAAGTATCGAGCATGGATTGATCATTACGAGAAAGCCGAGCATAAAAATTCTGAATAATAATTTCTCTTGAGAGCTCGTGATTGGGGCATGAATATAACATTTTCTTAAGCCTCCCCCAAGCTAGAGGATACTTTCTCCTTCATGAGGCCAAAAATTATATATATAATTCCGATCACGATGAACTAGATGCATAGGATAATTTTATTGATGGAATTCCAATTTCAACCAATTCCAGTTCCAAGATCCAATATCATCGCAAAGCCTATACCATGTCAATGACTTTCCCTTCAAAGATAAAGGGAAAACCTTCTTCTTAGCTTCATCTCCAGGTAAACATGCAAGCTTAAACAATCCACAAATTTCATCCACATATATCAAGTGCTTATCAAGATGTCCGGTTCCATCTCCTGCATAAGGATTAGCTAGCAGTTGTTCTACCATACCCAAAGGAATTTCATATTCAATATTTTAAGTAGGTGCAGTGGGTTGAGGGGTAACTAATTGTGGTTCTGTTCGAGGTGAATATACCCCGAACAAACCCCTCAAAGGATTGTTTTCCATAGTAACAAGTGACAATAAATTTCAGCACGCAATAATAATTTTTCCTTACCAATTTCCACTTACCAAGAGCGCTTCACCCCCCGGCAATGGTGCCATAAAATAGCCTTGATGACCCACAAGTATATGATATCAATTGTAGCCTTTCGATAAGTAAGAGTGTCAAACCCAACGAGGGGCAGAAGGAAATGATAGGTGGTTTTCAGCAAGGTAATGTCTGCAAGTGCTGAAATTCTAAGTAACAGAGTAGTTTGATAGCAAGATAATTTGTAACGAGCAAGTAACGGTAGTAGTAACAAACTTGCAGCAAGGTAGCCCAATCCTTTTGAGGCAAAGGACAGGCCAAAACGGTCTCTTATGATAAGCAAAGTGTTCTTGAGGGTACACGGGAATTTCATCTAGTCACTTTCATCATGTTGGTTCGATTTGTATTTGCTACTTTGATAATTTGGTATGTGGGTGGGTGGACCAGTGCTTAGGTGCTATTATTACTTGAACAAAACTCCTACTTATGATTAACCCCCTCGCAAGCATCCGCAACTACGAGAAAAGTATTAAGAATAAATTCTAACCATAGCATTAAACGTTTGGATCCAATTGGCCCCTTACGGAATAGCACATAAACTAGGGTTTAAGCTTCTATCACTCCCGCAACCCATCATCTAATAACTACTCCACAATGTATTCCCTTAGGCCCAAATATGGTGAACTATCATGTAGTCGACGTTCACATGACACCACAAGGGAATCACAACATACATATCATCAAAATATCGAACACATATCAAGTTCACATGATTTCTTCAGTGGCCTCAAGAACAAAAGTAACTACTCACAAATGATAATCATGCTCAAGATCAGAGGGGTATTAAATAGCATGATGGATCTGAACATATAATCTTCCACCAAATAAACCATATAGTAATCAACAACAAGATGTAATCAACACTACTAGTCACCCATGAGCACCAATCTATAGTTTCGGTACAAAGATTGAACACAAGAGATGAACTAGGGTTTGAGAGGAGATGGTGTTGTTGCAGATGTTGATGGATATTGCCCTCCCCAAGATGGGAGAGTTGTTGGTGATGATGGTGATGGTGACGATGATTTTCCACTCTGGGAGGGAAGTTCCCTCGGTAGAATCGCTCCACTGGAGGGCAAAAGTGCTCCTGCCCAAGTTCCGCCTCGAGACGGCATCGCCTCGTCCCGAAAGTCGTCTCCTTATTTTTTTTCTAGGTTAAAATGACTTATGTACCATAAGAGGGGCACTGGAGGTGGGATGGGCTGAGCACAACCCACCAGGGCGTGCCCAGGTGGGTTGTGCCCACCTGGTGGGCCCCCTCTGGTACTTATTTGCTCCAATAATTCTCATTTATTCCATAAAAAATCCTCGTGAAGTTTCAGCTCATTTGGAGTTGTGTAGAATAGGTGGCCTGATGTAGCTTTTTAGGTCCAGATTTCCAGCTGCCGGAATTTTCCCTCTTTGTGTGAACCTTGCATATTATGAGAGAAAAGGCATCAGAATTACTCCAAAAGGCATTATTATGCAATAAAACAACATAAATAATAGTAGGTAAACATGATGAAAAATGGACGTATCATCATGTCAAATATAGACTATTGCTTTGAATCATCTAAAATTCCAAATGTCCATGCCACAAAAGAAAATAATATGAGATGAACATGTTAGGCAGCATTCCCCATCAAAAATTCTGTTTTTATCATTTACCTACTCGAGCACGAGGAGGAATTAATCTTGGGGATGCTTGATATATTATCATTAGTTTTTTATTGTTCCATGTTGTTATAGTATCATTCTTGGATGTTTTATAATCATTTTCTAGCAAATTTACATCATTTTTCGGCACTAATCTATTGACATAGTGCCCAGTGTCGGTTGCTATTTTTTGCTTGTTTTTTACTTCGCAGAAAATCAATACCAAACGGAGTCCAGATGCCACGAAACTTTGGAGATTTTTTTTCTACCCAGAAGACATCCATTGAGTGAAGGAAGCACACGAGGGGAGGCCCGTGGATCCCACTAGGCACCAGCGCGCGCATGAGGCCCCTAGTGCACCCTGGTGTGTAGTGGGGCCCATGGGAGTTGATACGACTCCGACGTATCTATAATTTATGAAGTATTCATGCCATGTTTACAACAATCTTATATGGTTTTGGTATGATTTTATTAGAACTAACCCGGACTAACGTTGTTTTCAGCAGAACTACCGTGGTGTCATTTTTTGTGCAGAAATAGAAGTTCTAAGGATGGGCTGAAAATTTACGGTGATTTTTTATGGACCAAAAGAGACCCCGGAAGCACTAGAGATGGGCCAGGTAGTGGACGAGGTGGCCACAAGCCAGGGGCACGTCCTACCCCCAGGGTGCGCCCCTACGGCTTGTGGGCCCCTCAAGCACCCCCTTGACGTGAGACCGATGCCAAAAATTCCTATAAATACTAAAACCACCAGAAAGAACACTAGATCAGAAGTTTTGCTGCCGCAAGCCTCTGTAGCCACGAAAAACCTATCGGGACCTTGTTCTGGCACCCTGCCGGAGGGGGGAATCATCACCGGAGGCCATCTTCATCATCCCGGCGGTCTCCATAATGAGGAGGGAGTAGTTTACGCTTGGGGCTGAGGGTAGTACCACTTGCTATGTGTTTGATCCCTCTCTCTCGTGTTCTTGATTTTGCATGATCTTGATGTACCGCGAGCTTTGTTACTATAGTTGGATCATATGGTGTTTTCCCCCTCTCTATCTCATTGTGATGAATTGAGTTTTACCTTTGAGATTTCACTATTATCGGATTGAATACTTTTATGGATTCGAGAACACATGATGTATGTCTTGCGTGGGATACCAGTGGTGACAATGGGTTGTTCTATTGATTCACTTGATGTATGTTTTGGCACTCAACTCGTGGATTCCCGAGGTAACATTGGGGTAATCTATGCATAGGGGTTGATGCACATTTCTGTCCTTGTTTCTCCGGTAGAAATCTTGCGGTACTCTTTGAAGTTCTTTCTGTTGGATTGAATATTATGAATTCGAAGTTGTTTGATGCATATCGTATAATTGACCCACAGATACTTGTGGTGAGATTGGAGTGTCTAGGTGACATTAGGGTTGATTTATGTGTATCATATGCTGTTATTTTACTACAAACTCTAGGGCTGTTTGTGACACTTATAGGAATAGCTCAATGGATTGATCGGAAAGAATAACTTTGAGATGGTTTCGTACCCTACAAGCAATTTCATCTTATGTTCTCCATGATAGGAACTTTGGAGTGACTCTTTGTTGCACGTTGAGGGATTGTTATGTGATCCAAATATGTTATCATTGTTTAGAGAATTTGCACTAATGAAAGTATGAACCCTAGGCCTTGTTTTAAAGCATTGCAATAATGTTTTTGCTCACGTTTGTTACTAGTTACCTTGTTGTTTATATTTATTCTGATTATAAAAATATATTTCTACCATCCATATTACACTCGTATCACCATCTCTTCGCCGAACTAGTGCACCTATACAATTTACCATTGTATTGGGTGTGTTGCGGACACAAGAGACTCTTTATTATTTGGTTGCAGAGTTGTTTGAGAGAGAACGTCTTCATCCTATGCCTTCCATGGATTGATAAACCTTAGGTCATTGACTTGAGGGAAATTTGCTACTGTCCTACAAAACACTGCGCTTGGAGGCCCAACACGAGTCTACAAGAAGAAGGTTGCGTAGTAGACATCAAGCTCTTTTCTGGCGCCGTTGCCGGGAAGGCGAGTGCTTGAAGGTGTTTCTTTAGATCTTGCAATTGAATCTTTTAGCTTCTTGTTTTTTTCACTAGTTTGGTTTACGAAAGAAAACTACAAAAAATGTAATTAAGGTTGCCTCATATTATTCATCTCTATAATGTCTTTCGTGAAAATGATGGAAAGGAAAATTGTGCTCAATTGATAGAAGAAGAATTCAATAAAATGTTTGGCATAAAGTCTTTAAATGATGAGCATGATTACGATGTTGTTGGTATGAATTCTTTGAATATCCATGATGCTAATGATATGACAATCTACAAGCCTGGGGATCCTACGTTTGATGAAGATGATATTTTTAGTCCCCCAAGTTTTGATGAGAAAATTTATTATGATGATATCATGTCTCCTATTTATGATGATTATATTGATAAAGTGTGTTTGGAAGAGCATCAACTCTAGGTACTAATGATCCCACTATTTTGGAGGGTGTTGAATCCTTTCACAATATTGATAAAAGTGGATTTGGAGAGGTCATGACTTTATTTAGTGATGAATCCACTATTTTTGAAGAGGTTTCAATTGATTATGACAACAAAGTTCCTATCTATGATGATTATGGTGATGACATGTATGCTATCAAGAATAATGATAACCATGAAACTTGTCATCATGATTTTAATTTTCAATTGGATTATGCCAATCAAGTATCACATGATAGTTATTTTGTTGAATTTGCTCCCACTATTATGAATGACAATAAAATTGCTTATGAGGAGAATAATAAATTTTCTATGCTTGTGGAGCATGAACAGAATGCTTTATGTGATAGTTACATCGTTGAATTCATCCATTATGCTACTGAAAGTTATTATGAGAGGGGGATATATGCTTTTACATATCTCAGTAATATCAAGTTTCCTCTCTTTGTGTTGAAAGTTTTGAAGTATTGCTTGTTCTACCTTCCAATGCTAGTTGATTCTTGCTCCCATTATTTGTTTGCTCACAAAACCCCTATGCATAGGAAGTATTTTAAGCTTAAAAGGTTTTGCCATGTGATTCAAGATGCTCTCTTTGTGTTTCAACTCTTTACTTCTATGTGAGCATCATTGAAACCATCATGCCTAGCTACGAAGGCATTAAAGAAAAGCGCTTGTTGGGAGACAACCCAACACTTATACTTAATGTTTTAGTGTGTTCACATGATTAAGATACTGTAGTAATCATGTTTTATAGCTTTTGTTTCAATAAATTGCCAAGTAAAGCCTTTGGGATAGTGTGGATGATAGTTGATTTGATTCTGTGCAAAAATAGACACTTTTGCTCTCAGTCCAGGAATTATGAAAATTCACTGGAACATGATTTTGATCTGAATTTCTGAAACATGATTGTATACAAATTCCCTACGTTGTCCTGATTTTTCAGTATTGTTAAAGTTGCAGAAGTATGGTAGTTGTTCAGATCTTTACAGTATGTTCTGTTTTTTACAGATTATGTTTTCAATGCATAGTTTGCTTGTTTCGTAGTTTCTGTGGCTTGTATTGCTCAATATAAATTGTGTAAATGATAAGGTATAGTAGGCATTGTGTGAGAACAGTTATGAATCTTGTCTTTGACAGTACCAAAGTGGATGATTTGTCTTTGCCATACTAACCTATATCTCGCGAAGTTCAGTTAAGTTTTGTGTGATTGAAGTTCTCAAGTTTTGGGAGAGATATCGATACAAGGAGAATAAGGATTGACAAGACCCTAAGCTTGGGGATGCCCAAGGCTCCCCAATATAATATTCAAGGAAGATCCAAGCAACTAAGCTTGAGGATGCCCCGGCAGGCATCCCCTCTTTCATCTCCAACATTATCAGTAACCTTACTTGGAGGTATATTTTATTCGTCACATGATATGTTTTTTGCTTGGAGCATCATTTTCTTTTGTTTAGATTTGCTTGTTGTTCTTTACAATAATGTTTTGTATCTTTTATTTCAATAAAAGTGTCAAGGATAGCCTTCACCATGCACAATTTGCAAGTATATGAGTTGCTGTTTCAAAACAGAAAGTTTATCGCTATTGCAAACATTCCCTAGAAAAGTCAGAATGTGATAAAAGCTTGAAATTTTTACATAATATGCAATGATAAATTCTCTACAATGTGGTGAATTTTCAGAATATTTTGAGTTAAATAAGTATGGATCTTCCTTAATCTTTTACAGTCTGTTCTGTTTAGACATATTGCTGTTATGATTGCACTATTTGCATATGTTTGCTTGTTTAATGATTCTATTCAAGGATGGGAGTATTAAATATGCAGAGGCATTTAGTATGCAATGTCTAATTATAATTTTAGTGATTTTCTACAATAGATAATTATAAGGTTTTGCATGGATTTCTACTAACTTATCTCATGAATTCTTGTTGAGTTTTGTGTGGATGAAGTTTTTGAGATTCAGGGAAACCGTGATATGAGAGGAATTAAGGAGACAAAAGAGCTCAAGCTTGGGGATGCCGAAGACATACCTAGTTAATATTCCAATAATTCTTAAGCACATAAACTTGGGGATGCCCGGTTGGCATCCCACCTTTCTTCTTCAACAATGATTGGCCAGTTTTGGTTGAGCCTAACTTTTTGCTTCTTCACATGATATGTGCTATCCTTGCAATGTCATTTTATTTTGTTTTGCTTGTTGTTTTAATAATATCCCAAGATCTGAAATTTTTAAATAAGAGAGAGTCTTCACATAGCTACATAATTATTTAACTACTCATTGGTCTTCACTATTATCTTTTTGGAATAGTTTGTCATTACTCTCATGCTTCACTTATATCATTTTGAGAGTCTTATAACTAGTATGGTAATTTGCTTGGGTTATGAATTTAGTCCTAATATGATGAGTATTCAAGAGGGACATAATAAAAAATTTCATGAAGATCAATGAATATGTGAGAAGTTTGATTCCTCACATTTGTTTTGAGGTATAAAGATGGTGATATTAGGGTCATGCTAGTGAGTAATTGTGGATTGATAGAAATACTTGTGTTAAAGTTTGTGATTCCTGAAGCATGCATGTATGGTGAACCATTATGTGATTGTATTCCTTTGTGTGGAGGTCGGAAGCGCGCGATGGATAACTCCTACCAACCTCTCCCCTAGGAGCATGCGTATTAGTACTTTGCTTCGATGGCTAATACATTTTGCAATAAGTATGTGAGTTCTTTATGACTAATGTTGAGTCCATGGAATATACGCACTCTCACCCTTCCACCATTGCTAGCCTCTCTAGTACCGTGCAACTTTCGTCGGTGCATTAAACCCACCATATACCTTTCCTCAAAACAACCACCATACCTACCTATTATGGCATTTCCATAGCCATTCTGAGATATATTACCATGCAACTTCCACCATTCCATTTTATTATGACACGCCCCATCATTGTCATATTGCTTTGCATGATCATGTAGTTGGCATAGTACTTGTGGCTTGGCCACCGTTCATATTTTTATACATGTCACTCTTGATCATTTCACATCCCGGTACACCATCGGAGGCATTCATGTAGAGTCATATTTTGTTCTAGTATCGAGTTGTAATTCCTAAGTTGTAAGTAAATAAAACTATGATGATCATAATTAGAGCATTGTCCTGTGTGAGGAAAGGATGATGGAAGCTATGATTCCCTCACAAGTTGGGATGATATTCCGGAATTAAATAAATAAAAAGAGGCCAAAGATCCCTACAACGAAAAAGAGGCCAAAGAGCCCAACAAAAAAAGGGAAAAAATAATAATAAGAGAAAAAGAGAGAAGGGACAATGTTACTATCCTTTTTCCACACTTGTGCTTCAAAGTAGCACCATGTTCTTCATGATAGAGAGTCTCCTATTTTGACACTTTCATATACTAGTGGGAATTTTTCATTATAGAACTTGGCTTGTATATTCCAATGATGGGCTTCCTCAAATTTCCCTAGGTCTTCATGAGCAAGCAAGTTGGATGCACACCCACTTAGTTTCTTTTTGAGCTTTCATACACTTATAGCTCTAGTGCATCCGTTGCATGGCAATCCCTGCTCACTTGCATCGATATCAATTGATGGGCATCTCCATAGGCCATTAATTTGCCTAGTTGATGTGAGACTTTCTTCCTTTTTGTCTTCTCCTCACAACCTCCACCATATTCTATTCCACCTATAGTGTTATATCCATGGTTCACACTCATGTATTGCGTGAAAGTTGAAAAAGTTTTAGAACACTAAAAGTATGAAACAATTGCTTGACTAACACTGGGATTGTGCATGATGAAATATTTCATGTGATGAAGCTAGAGCATAGCCAGACTATATGATTTTGTAGGGATAACTTTCTTTGGCTGTGTTATTTTGGTAAGACATGATTTCTTTATTACTATGCTTGAAGTATTATTGTTTTTATGTTAATACTAAACTTTTGTTTTGAATCTTATGGATCTGAATATTCAT
Organism: Triticum timopheevii; assembly: GCA_963921465.1. Classification (NCBI taxonomy): domain Eukaryota; kingdom Viridiplantae; phylum Streptophyta; class Magnoliopsida; order Poales; family Poaceae; genus Triticum; species Triticum timopheevii. Next base: position 407,538,024 of record OY997272.1, on the reverse strand, counting down.
GCCACAATAAGAAAGATTACTTGATCATGAGAAGTTTTATAAGATGAGCTATTGTTTGTGATATATAATGATGCTAGAAAAAGTGTTTGGAATTATCATTGATCAAACTTATGCACTATGCTAGCATTCACACTTCATAAATTATTTCTTTTATCATTTACCTACTCGAGGATGGCCAGGAATTAAGCTTGGGGATGTTGATACATCTCCAACGTATCTATAATTTATGAAGAATTCATGCAATGTTTATAACAATTTTATATGATTTTGGTATGATTTTATTAGAACTAATCCGGACTAGTGTTGTTTTCAGCAGAGCTACCGTGGTGTCATTTTTTGTGCACAAATAAAAGTTCTCGGAATGGGCTGAAAATTTATGGTGATTTTTTAGGACCAAAAGAGACCCCCGAAGCACCAGAGCTGGGCCAGGAAGTGGACGAGGTGGCCACAAGGCAGGGGCGGGCCCTACCCCAAGGGCGTGCCCCTACGGCTTGTGGGCCCCTCGAGTACCCCCTTCACGTGAGACCGACACCAAAAATTCCTATAAATACTAAAACCACCAGAAAGAACCCTAGATCGGAAGTTCCACCACTGCAAGCCTCTGTAGCCACGAAAACCTATCGGGGGCCTGTTCTGGCACCCTGCCGGAGGGGGATTCATCACCGGAGGCCATCTTCATCATCCCGGCGGTCTCCATGACGAGGAGGGAGTAGTTCACCCTCAGGGTTGAGGGTATATTCCAGTAGCTATGTGTTTGATCCCTCTCTCTTCTGTTCTTGATTTGGCACGATCTTGATGTACCGCAAGTTTTGTTACTATAGTTGGATCATATGGTGGTTTCCCCCTCTCTATCTCATTTTGACGAATTGAGTTTTACCTTTACGGTTTCACTATTATCAGATTCAATACTTTTATGGATTTGAGAACACTTGATGTATGTCTTGTGTGGGATACCCATTGTGACAATGGGGTGTTCTATTGATTCACTTGATGTATGTTTTGGCACTCAACTCGCGGATTCTCGAGGTGACATTGGGGTAATCTATGCATAGGGGTTGATGCACGTTTTTGTCCTTGTTTCTCTGGTAGAAATCTTGGGGCAGTCTTTGAAGTTCTTTGTGTTGGATTGAATATTATGAATCTGAAGTTGTTTGATGCATATCGTATAATTTACCCACTGATACTTGTGGTGACATTGGAGTATCTAGGTGACATTAGGGTTGATTGATGTGTATCATATGGTGCTATTTTACTACGAACTCTAGGGCTGTTTGTGACACTTATAGGAATAGCTCAATGGATTGATCAAAAAGAATAACTTTGAGGTGGTTTCATACCCTACAAGGAATTTCATCTTATGTTCTCCGCGATAGGAACTTTGGAGTGACTCTTTGTTGCATGTTGAGGGATTTTTATGTGATCCAAATTTGTTATCATTGTTGAGAGAATTTGCACTAGTGAAAGTATGAACCCTAGGCCTTGTTTTAATGCATTGCAATACCTTTTTTGCTGACTTTTATTACTAGTTACCTTGCTGTTTTTATTTATTCAGATTATAAAAATATATTTCTACCATCCATATTACACTCGTATCACCATCTCTTCGCCAAACTAGTGCACCTATACAATTTACCATTGTATTGGGTGTGTTGGGGACACAAGAGACTCTTTGTTATTTGGTTGCAGGGTTGTTTGAGAGAGACCATCTTCATCCTACGCCTCCCACAGATTAATAAACCTTAGGTCACCCACTTGAGGGAAATTTGCTAGTGTCCTACAAAACTCTGCACTTGGAGGCCCAACACAAGTCTACAAGAAGAAGGTTGTGTGGTAGACATCAGGAGTCCTTTCCACCGCCTCTCAGCTCTATAAATACCCAAGTATTCCAGAAACCCTAGGGGAGTCGATGAAAAATTGTTTCAGACGCGACAAGTTCCAGAGCCATGAGATCCAATCTAGAGCTCCTTTCCGGCACTCCGCCGGAGAGGAAAACGATCACGGAGGGGTTCATCATCCTCATTGGTGCTCCTCTGATGATGTGTGAGTAGTTTACCTCAGACCTATGGGTCCGTAGTTAGTAGCTAGATGGCTTCTTCTCTCTTTTTGTTCTTCAATACAATGTTCTCTTCGCAGATCTATTCCATGTAATTCTTTTTGCGGTGTGTTTGTTGGGATCCGATGAATTGTGAGTTTATGATCAGATCTATCCATACATGATTATTATAGCCTCATATTTCTTCTTTGATATTTTGGTTTTGTTTGACCAACTTGATTGATTTATCTTGCAATGGGAAGAGGTGCTTTGTAATAGGTTTGATCTTGCGGTGCTCAATCTCAGTGACAGAAAGAGACATGACACGCATGTATCATTGCTATTAAGGATAAAAGGATGGGGTCTATTCCTACATGAATAGATCTTGTCTACATCATGTCATCGTTCTTATTGCGTTCCAATTTATTTACCTCTTTTGTTCCAGATCTATATTATCAAAACCTCGAAATTATCTCGCCTATTTTTCATATTTCAATACCTTGGAGGGATTGACAACCCCTCTACGCGTTGGGTTGCGAGGATTTGTTGTTTGTGTGCAGGTGTTGTCTACATAGTTTTGTTTGGTTCTCCTACTGGATTGATAACCTTGGTTTCATAACTGAGGGAAATACTTACCACCGCTATGGTGCATCATCCCCTCCTCTTCGGGGAATTTACTGACGCGGATCACAAGTAGTAGCGGTCGATGTGTGGAGTAATAGTAGTAGATGCAGAATCATTTCAGTGTACTTGTCTCGGACGTGATGCCTATATATATGATCATTTCCTTGGATATCGTCATGGTTATATGCTTTTCTATAAATTGCCCAACAGTAATTTGTTTACCCACCATATGGTATTTTCAAGAGAGAAGCCTCTAGTGAAAACTATGGCCCTCGGGTCTATTTTCTATCATGTTAAAACCGAAAATACCTTATTGCACTTTTAATTTATTTATTTTATTCTATATTTTTGTGCAATCTATCTATCTATCAACATACCATTTAATCTTGCAAGTAACCGCCAAAGGATTGACAACCCCTTGTTCGCGTTGGGTGCAAGGTTTGTTATCTTGTGTGTTGGTACTACCAACATGGTGTTGCGTGGTTCTCCTACTGGATTGATAACCTTGGTTCTTAACTGAGGTAAATACTTATCTCTACTGTACTGCATCATCCTATCCTCTTCAAGGAAATCCCAACACAACTTACAAGTAGCACACCCCTCGACTGCTATCCAGCATGCATCTTGAGGTCTTAAGTTCATAACAAACAGAGTAATACTTGAAGCATGATGACATGATGTAGAGAAAGCAAGAACAAATAATATGTTCGAGGCCCTGTTTTATGCTTAGTAGCAACAATACAAATACGTGCCTCGCCACCCCTCATGTCATAGAGTGAGGACACCGCAAGATTGAATCTACTACCAAGCACCTCTCCCACTGAAGGTAAATCGATCTAAGTGGACAGAATAGATAGATAGATCGGAGAGAAATACAAGGCTACAAAAATCACACATAATAAAGTTAGGAAAAGACTTAATTACTTTCAATGTATAATCTGATCATAAACCTACAATTCAACGGATCCTAGCAAACACACTACAAAAGATTACATTAGATTGATCTCAGATGAGAACATTGTGTTGAAGATCGAGAGAGAGAGAGAGAGAGAGAGAGAGAGAGAGCTACTGCAATGGACCCGTAGATCATGTGTGAACTAATCACGCATCATGGAGATAGCAGCAAGGATGATGTAGATAATCTCCGTGATGGATTTCCCCTCCGACAGAGTACCGGAAAAGGCCTCCAGATGAGAACGTGGAAAACAGAGGCTTGCGTCAGCGGAAGAATTGTTTCAGGTGCTCCCCTGGTGGTTTCTGAATATTTATGAATTTATAGCACTAGAATTAGGTCAGACGGAGCAACAGGGGGCCAACAAGGGGGCATGTCGCGCCTACCCCCTTGGGTGAGCCCTGCTACCTTGTCGTCTCCTCATTTGTCATCTGGACTCCCCCTGAAGCTTCTAGCGTCACTTTTGGTCCAGAAAAAATCGTCAAAATGTTTCATTGTGTTGGGACTTTGTTTGGTAGGGATTTTTCATAAAACCAAAAACAAGCAGAAAACAACAACTGGCACTTGGCATTGAGTTAATAGGTTAGTTCCAAAAATGATATAAAATGGTATATAAAGCATACAAGATTGATAATATAATAGCATGAAACAATCAAAAAAATAGAACGTCGGAGACGTATCAACATGTAGCAACCCCTATCCCCTATGCCACTACCATTCATCCCTACTCCATTTATCGAATGCTAAATAAGGGTTTCCCTGTGGACGCAGCTGAGGCAGTCTCTGTTTATCCCTACTGCAATGATCCAAGGAGGAGGGAGATAAGAAATATCACTACCGACCTCCGCTTCCCACCTTCACGTCAGTAGTAATAACCTTCCCTCCAAAGGAGGCATATGTTGGATGGTCGATTTCACCCAACATCAAGAAGATCATTAACATAATTACATAAAGAGGATGTCATCCTGTTGTCATTCAATCTTAAACATACTAAGGTTCCTCCATATCCCCGAGAACTAGGGAAACTACTCACACATCGAGGGTGTGAACATCATGGGTGAATCATGATGAACATGGGGATGGCATAAAAGTAACTAAAAAGTGAATCCACACCAACAAATGTATTATAAAGATGTGGAGATGGGATGGTGATGGCGAAGACGGATGGTGATGACGCCCTCTCGATGCAGTAATGCGGGGGCCGGGTCCTTCAATCAATTCCCCCTCTGAAATCCTTCCGGAAGCTAGGTTCTCCGTTCTGGACGAGTTTTTGGTGGCTAGGCATCTCTGATTCCCGATCGGATCACGCAGGGGTGAAATAGTTGACTAGGCGGCAGTGACATTATGATGTACGACCAACAGTATTAGCGCTTGCACTCATACCATATGTCGTCGAGCGCTTTGTTGCCTCATACACAACTTATTTCTTCTCCTGATATAGGTGAAGGTGCCTTTATTTCGATGAGATGATAAATTGTCGTTTTTGATGGAGTAGACTTTGATGATCCAACTACTAACATGTGAAGACGCCGCACCTTAGCAATAGCTAAACCAACTCTGAGAAGTTATTGACCACGCTGAAGCACGATCAAGCTGACCACGAGGGTCTATTTCCTGCAGGCAAATGAATAACAAGCAAGAAATTGAGATTGCAATCTGGATATTGCGAATTTAAGAGGAAAGCTTTGTTGAGGAACTTGGGGTCTAAAACGTCTTGGCCTAGTCATCGGACAAAAACGAAATACACGAGTTGCAACTATGGCAAACTTTAATCTGAACAAAAACCAAGTCTAAATGATGCTTTAAGGGTTGTATTTATAGGGGAAAAGAGAAGGGACTTTGTCCACCCTTCGCAAGGTGGGACTAAAACACCTCCTAAGTCGTTTCCCCTACAATACGGACTCTAAAAATAGCCTATTAAGTAGTATTTTGAAATTACGTGGTCTGGCCCAAAAATAAGGTGTCGCAACACCTGTGATAAACTATGGACAAAATTTATGAAAGGCCATCTTGTATATTTCGTCCAGGTCATTGTATGCCATCATGGTGGCTTCAAAGTGCAGAAAACACCACTGGAAACTCCATCCTTGCTTCCTTCGCGTTCACCTTCATCTCCATGCTTAATCATACTCCAATGTTCATTCTTCTTGTCCATGCTAGGGCCTTCATTTGTAAGCAAAACAAGTTTATTCAATTTAGGCAACATCATATTCTCATGAACAGTAGACTCATTACCAAGAAACAAAAGTACTTGGTATTTTAATTGGCGTGCGTGAGCTCTAGTAATTGGTCCAATATGTGTAGCGGCAGAGGTTCTGGGTGTCATTGTGGTAGTGATGTCCTCGTCATCTCCCTTATTCTTTATTCTTTTATGTTAATGTAATATCACATTGATTAGTGTGATTTCATCACCATTTCTTGATGCTATTTCCCTAAACTCCAATATGACCCTGCATGTGACAACCTGGCAAAAACATATAAAAGAGGTGCACGGATGCAATAAAATCCAAAGAATCCTATAGCTATGGAACATAATAAGAGGTGCAAAAAAACACAAAAATTATACTCATCAACTCCCTCAAACTTAGAGGTTTGCTCGTCCCCGAGCAGATTATGCAGCTTATAAAAAGATAATTACCAAAATCACACATGAGGGCTACATGCACTTTCACCTCTGACCTAAAAGTAATTCTAGCAGAGTCACCATATACCTCCCAACCGATTGACCCGGTCTAACCGAATGCTTAGGCCTACCTCGAGCCTCCTCCAAATTTCAGTTTATGGTTTCTAAACCATGCCATGCAATACTTGTTTTGAATAATAACCATGAAAGAAATAATAAGGTAAACTAGGCAACATCAATTTGGTAATCCATAGCTGATCACGAGCACAGATGCTCCAGGGTGAAGAGTAAAATTATTTAAAATAGTGAAAAAATACGGAATTTGTACAAATCAAAGATGAACAAGTTTTCTAAGGGCATGCAGAATTCCACGACGATTTCATATTGGTGGAGCTCAGGAAGGGAAAATCATTGCTTCAAAATCGAATTTTTTAACCCTTCTCAAAATGCCAATGTTTTCTACAACTCCTCAGATGCCCACTCGCCATGAAATCTTGTATTCCCTTTGAAAACTTATTCATCTTTGATGCCAATATTTTTTGAACTTTTTTACTATTACTTCTGATTTTACTATTCATCATAGGGAGCATTTACTCCCTAGCACCAAAATGTCGTCCTCAAATCAGTTAGGTAAATTTCAAACTCCTTTGATCAAGGATTTTCATAGGAATTTGGGAGGATTACAATCCTTAGGATTTTTATCTATGTTGGTTGTTTGATTCATAGGATTGAATCCTATAGGAATTTTTCCTAAGAATATTTTTGTACTACTTCCCATTGAATTTCTAGCATCCACTCAAACCTCTTTGAAAGAATCCTTTGTTTTTCCTACGATGCAATTAAACAACCAAAATGATGTAGGATTGAGATGAGCATAACATTTTAATCCTATGTTTTTCCTATTCCCGTGTTTTTAGAATCTTGCGAATCAAAGAGGCCCTTCTTCTTTGTCAACTAGGGAACTGTGATTGTTCTAATATGTTTGAATGTCAAACGAAATCTATAGCTCCACACTAACTTAGCAAGGAGGCCGCTGATAAAAGGGAAAAAACATAGCAAGGAAACCATCACACACAATGCCTCATAATCCTAGTCTCTCTAGGCCTTTGCTCCTTTGCAATTACCTCATTTTTTAGCTCGATACAATTTTTGTCCACAAATGTCCGCCGACATCCTGTCGGGTGCAAGTCATCCAACCGTGACCACCAAATTTCGAATATTGAAAATAATCAAGGATATATACCATAGTGCATCAATAAATCAAAGATAAATATTTCAATGCAACAACACTTAAAAGAAATTATTATAATCCAAACATAAAGTTGTGAGACATAAAAGTTCAAATTTAAATTCAATTGATTTGAACACATGTTCTAATTGTCCATATGAAATCCCCACAAATGCTCAACCAAATCATCCTGAAGTTGTGTATGAGTTCCTTGATTACGAATCTGATGATGCGGTTCCAGAAATTGCTCAAATGTTGCCGGATTATGCTCTCGAAACTAGATAGGATCACCCATCTATTGAAAATCCTGACCATGATGAATTGCCTCACCCACATCCTTCACAATCATGTTATGCATGGTCACATAACATATTATCACCTCTCATTGTTTAGCAGGTCCATAAAAAACTACAAAACGGTCTTGGAGCACTCCAAATGCCATTTCCACATCCTTTCTGGCACCTTGTCTTGCATCAAAGTGAAATTTTTGTGACCCCTTGAATCAGAGATGGTCTTGACACAGGTCGCCCATGGAGGATGGATAGCATCAAAAAGATAGTACCTCTTGTTATGCCCATGCCCATTGATGATATAATTGCACGCAGGGGCTTTGTTCGCACACAATCTTGCGAGATAATGGAGACCATTGTGTTGATGTCGTCGTGAGACCCTGGCATGACAAAGAAAGATTGTCAAATCTAGTGATCGTAGTGCAACTGCTTCAAGAATGAAGAAGGGCTTTTTATGATGGCCCTCATATTTCCCTTGTTGGCAATTCTTCATTTCTAGTTATCAAACCAGGGATCCGAGCATAAATGGAAACCATCTTGATTCTCCAAGTGCCATGAGCATTGTTTTGTCTTAAACATTTGGTTCTCTCAAGTACTCTGGTCTAGACCGCTCCAGTAGAAAATTTAACCATAACTTCTAGCGTGTGCTCTCAGACATCCGGAGGTAACCTCTCCCATGAGTCAGCGGTGCCATACACAAAACATCCTCATTGCATCGGTAAACTTTTGGAGACCAGAAAACCAAAGGCGGCCAATGGCATCCGTCTTCGGCCTGACGTCATCATCATAGGACTTGGCTCTTTACATGATGCACATGAACAATGGTCGTTGCATCCAAAATTGACATGGAAAATAGGGTTCGCATAACACATCAGAGGTAAAATAGTCATCGGAGATCAACATGCCTCGTGTCTGAGCCGATTTAACACTTGATGTCCCGGCTTTGAAACCTTGAAGGTTAGAACATGCTTCGTCGCACGATCCATTTCTTCAATAATCGCCTTCATCACCATCTTCTTGATCCAACGAAGACGAATCCATGGACTAGGCATAGATGTACTCCTCATTGAAAGCTACCGTGTTTGCTTCAAAGAAAAAGATGAGAACATCAAGAGATTTCACTATGGCATCTAACTGAATAGTTGTCGTGCATGGTGTCCACCATGGATGGCGTCAGCAGGGGCGAGGGTACCTAGGTGGCAACCGGATCCGATGGAGTGCGGCGGCGGCGTTGGTTTGGCGGGCTGGGAGTGGGAAGAGGGTACTAGGTCTCCGGGAGCGGATGAGGAGGACGGGACTATGAAAATATGCGGACTCAGGGGGTGGATCTGTGGTGTCGGAATCTGACGTGACAGGTGTCCGTACTCCTCCGGAGGTCTCATCGATTTGTAGGTGATTTGTGGGATTTCGAATGTTGGTAGTGGTGCTGTCTGATTTGATTATCTGCATTGGATGGCTAAAAATGACCCGACGATCAGGTCCAAATATTTACGAGCATTTTGTTGAGAAGATGCCCTGCCATTAGCAAGGAACCGCTGTGGAAAGAGAAAACATAGCAAGGAGACCACCAGAGATCCACACGCCGCACCATAGCCCTACTCTCCCGGGCTCACTTGGGCTCAGTGCAAGTACGACGGAGCGGTGGCGGGGCTTCGGGCTCTGGCCGCGAGCGTAGCTGCGCCGCACGTACGTACTCCTACTCCTACACAGCCGCGTCTACGCGCAGAGGCAGCAGGGAGGGTGATGAGTGGGGAGTCGTACAGCGAGCGAGGGGGGAGTAAATGGGGCTCGCAAAAGGCCGACGAGGTGAGGACGTGAGAAAGCAGTAACTTTAAATGAACCCTCTGGCCTTCGAGCGTACCCCTAGCTCGGATTTTGAGCAAAGGAAAAGGAGTAGTACTACGTACTTGCATGTGTGTGCGCGCGCGCGCTGCGCTGTGCTGTGCTGGGCTCTCTCGTGGAATTGAATGCGGAGCTCAGAGTTCCCTGCGTCGCTGCGACAGGCACCGGCTGCTGTCGCTGCTGCTGTTGCAGCCGCAGGCCGAGGGTCACCCATCATCATGGCCGGCCTCGCCGCGCCCGCGCAGGTGCTCGGCCCCGTCACTGAACCGCTCCTCGACGTGTACCGCCGCTGCCATTGCTGCAGCCGCGCACAAGAGCTGTCGACGTGAGCAGTGCGCGTTTCTGTTTCTCCATCGGAAGGGCCAGATAAGCCAAACGTATGATCCGATCCCATCATGATGCAGTACCACCTATGGACCGTATGGTACATGTACATGTACTACGGTCTACAGGATGGTGGGCTTGCATGTCGCAAATACAGCATTGCGGAGGAATTTAGGGATGGTCACATAAGACATCGTAATGTACGTATTTTTTCGCTTGTGCGTCCACGTTCAACTTTTCAGTCAGGCACTCCTGCTCTCGTGGCATGACAGTCACAAACTTGTCGAGAACTAAAGACGACGCAGGGGGGGCAAAACTTATCACCTGAGTGCGATGGCACCACAAAATAAATAGCACTCCTGTGCCCGTTACATGACAGTCACAGACTTGTCCAGAAAAGATGGCACAGGGGGGCAGAAATTTATCACCTAAATGCGATGGCACTACAAAATCGGTATGGAGAGAGCGCAGAAAACACACACTGCCACTATTCGCATGCATGGCGCACAAGAAGTATACGCTGCGCTATAGTAACACTGGACTGCGTCTGATTCAGGAGCGTTTGAATATTTCCTGAACAACGTCCTTTGACTCGTCCCATGCCGCCTCAACTAAGGACTAAAAAAAAGGCGTATCACGGACCGGACAGAGCCCGTTGCCACTCTCAGCTTACAAGACCATGCACTCTGCACGCAGTCTGCAGAGACGAGTTTCGCCGGGAACGGTGGTTCCATAGACAGATATGAAAACCCGCGAGGCAACGGGGTTCAATGTTCATGATTGCATTTCCCTTTTCTTCTTTGTTGCAAGAGTCGAACTTTCAAAACATTTGACAGGATTACCCATTTCTAATAACCACTGTAAAACAGACATAGATCACCACAAATATAGCTTTGAAACACAAACCCAGAATGCATTTGATATTATTTTTTCACATCAGAGTTAAATAACAGGTCAGCGATTATGCAGAACCACTTCTTCTCAATACTTGACTAGCTAGGGGACCTTCTAATCCCATAATCATCAAAGAAAAATACGTCATAAATATCATGGTAGAAAGCATACATCATAAAGATGCACGTATACAATCTCAAAAAAAAAAATATGCACATAGACGGCACAGAATGAATCAACAGAAAGACGGTTGATAACCAACAATGAGGCAGCAAATAACAGTTCAGTGTCTACTGGCATCCCTTGTCCAGCACAGATAGCAGCAGATAAGCTCTGTTTATTCAACAATACATTGTCGACTTGGAAATATCCAGCAGAATTTAAGCGAGGACCATGACATACAGGCACATTGCCTAGGCATGATGCAAGAGCTAGACTGCGTAGCACAATGCAGCTGAATGCACATTATTGACAGACCCATATCCAGTTCACCGCCAATAGCCAAAAGCCCCAGCGACTACTAGGCATGATGCAAGAGGAAGGTTGCATATGCATAGCACAATGCAGCTCACTGCACATTATTGACACACTCATATCCAGTTCACCTTCTAATGGTTGAAAGCCCTAGGGACTACTACTACGCATCGATAGTTCAGAGCTCAAGTTGGACGACCGACTTCTGATTGACACCTCAACACAACACACGACCAAGCTGGAACCTGGGATAACTTGTGTGCACCAACAGTGCAGACCCACAACCAGTAAGTAACAGGGTTAAAATGTCCTGTGAGAAATAGCTAACGACACCACAAAGAAACGAAAGGAACTATGATGTCAAGAACTAAAAGACCACGGCTAGACCAATAACAGGCACCTAGCAATGTACACCGCCGTGTGCCTGAAACAGTAACAGGACATTTGCCCTGAGTTAACCACACTAATGTCAGCATAACAACGTCAATCAGAACACCCAGATGTCTTGTCTCACACATGATCCACTAATGTTCCCATATACCACAGGAGGCCCACGATAAGACCTGCAAACACGACAGAAGGTAAACATAAGCTGTGGCAGGAGGTAAAAACATGAAGAACACAAGCATATATGTTCTGTTAGAGACTAAGAATTGATCTCTAATCGCATAATTCAAATGTGATCTGCAAAAACCGGGCGTGTTTGTCACAGCTAACTATCATTGACTACGTGGGTGCAGCACCAACCAGACACACTCCAGGCTTGCCATGCACGCAACTGGTGTGGCAACCATCACCATCTACATGTAGTTGTATTTCCCTCATACAGACAGCTTTGCGCAGAGGTCACGAGAGGAGTCGCTGTATAGCAACCAGCACAGCCAGCAGAGTAGCACGGAGAGCAGCGAACAGCCTCGGCCTTGGAAAGTAAGGGCAGCAGCGGCAGCATCAGTAGTAGGCAAGCAGCACACTAGCAGCGACTCCAAATCCAGGGAGCGCCAGGCGCGAGACCAAGTTGCAGGCCCAAGCACTAGAAGGCTGGACCAAGTAGTAGTAGCAGTAGGCCCAGGCATGAAGCAGAGCCACACACGGTGCACTGCGGGAGGAGAGCAGGGGCGGACTGCTGGCGAAGGCTCTGACAGATGGGAGAACCAGCACGGTGAAACGGCGCCTTGAGGTGGAGTCGTCGTGCCTGGGTGGCGGCGGCTCAATTCCAGTGGGAGGCAACGACTTTAGTGGATGGCGGCGACTGCAATAGGAGAGATGGCGGCACTGGCTGGAAGGAAAGATCTGGGTGCGGCCGCCAATGAAGAACACAGGCAGCCGTCGAGGGTCCCAATCCAAGAGGTGGCCTCTGGCTGCCCAGTAGCGAACGTGTAGAGGCCTAGCGGCGCATCGATCCAATGCGGCCCAAGTTGATGCAAGGGACGGTTGGGATGAGTTCCACCAGGGTCGAAGGAGACAGCCATCGCTTGGTCTTGGAGCAGAAGCAGAGGAAATCTTGATCGGGAAGAGGTCGATATGTAGAGAAGTCACCGGACAAGCACAGGAGACGCGCAGATCGTACAGACCGGAAAAAAAAAAACGATCCAGAGCAAGGACGAGTTTTGGCGTCCGAGGGAGACCTAAACCTAGGCTCTGATACGATGTTATGATGCAACTTATCTCTATTGCAAGGCCCACGGGGCATATATATATTACACAAGACTTGAGGTGCAAGGAAAGGAAACATAGCCTAATAAGGACTCCTAGACCAATAATAATACTCCCTCCGTCCCAAAATTCTTGTCTTAGATTTGTCTAGATACGAATGTATCTAATACTAAAATGTGACTTGATACATCCGTATTTAGACAAATTTAAGACAAGAATTTTGGGACGGAGGAAGTACTTCCTAACAAAGTGCTTTCTTTGGTTCAATAGTTGCATTTGTAGGTTAGAAAAAATCCCTAAGCTGTACTAACTTGACACACAGTTATGCCGATATGTAAACTAGGAGATACAAATGTGATGGATCAAACTTGTGAAGTGACAACCCACATAAGGTACAAAATTGTGCAAATTTACAAGCAGCTTCCACAATTAAACGAACCAATGGATGCCACACAAACCCCCCAAATAACAATGTTACAATAAAAGCTTCAGGTGACAGTGAGCATATTTTCAGTCATTGTGAATTCGTGATTCAAAAACTAAACAGTTAACGGTTAAGGATCATGACATGAAACCACAAACAAGAACAATTTGTTACCTGACAGGTGATGAGATGGTATTTACAAGAGTTGTCTTCTTATTACTCAGAGAAAGTGAATGCATGAGAAAGCACTATCCTATCATTGGCAATATATGGCCTGGTCTATCTGAGGGGGAATTGGTTTTATCTCAGTCCCAAGCTCCTGCTCAATCCTATACCTGTTCCGGAAACAATATTCTGTCAAGAGAGCAACTAAAGAATATAAGAGGTCAAGAAATTTGAGGTAGGAAATGAGCATACAAGTTAAAGCGATCCTCATAGGTGATCAAATTCACAGCCAAACCAAGGTGACCGAATCTCCCAGATCTACCAACCTATAAAGCCAAAAAAGGTTATGAGAATCATTAAAAATCAGAGCAGGAAGAGATATTATGAACAAAGTAACCAAAATATCAAGGATAAACCATTTACATGATACACAAAAATTATTTCTCTATTCGGATAAAAACCATTAAGGCTGTGTTCGGGACAACGGAATTTTACAGGAATCGTGGAGGTTTCCTTTGCTGTGGATTTCTTTTCTTCGGAGCATTCGGTGCAAAGGAACAGCCACACTGATGCCAAAGAAAAGGCTTCCTATCCTCTGCTTTTCAGAGGAACTTGAGCATGCGTCGAAGCTCATTTTTTGTGTAGGACCAAGGCAAACAGGTGCAGCCCTGGACTGCTGGTTTTGATGCGTTTGAATGTAGAAGCAGGGTGGACCTGGTTCAGATGGACCATCCAATGGCACGTGAAAGCAAAAACGATGGTGGTGCATGTGGTCCGTGTTCACGTGTAACAATGATTCACCAAGAGGCAAGCACAGCGGGTTGCCCTTTAGTTTTTAATCCATCCGTTAATTTATTATATCTCCTGTGCTGGCTTTCTGGCGTTCCGAACACCACTAGTTGAACTTTTTGCTGCAATTTCAAGCCTGTAGGTTTTCACTTTGGCCTCCATCCTATTCCTACGCATTTTTCTATCCCTTTGTTTTGTGCCACGTTCCAAACAGGGCCCGGGATTGTGGAACAGATAAAACAATATTCCCAGAATACGTCATAATACGAAAATTTGATTGTCACGGTATGAGAAATTGAGTCAAAAAAAGATCATTTGCATACCCTGTGGAGATACGTTTCAGAGCTCTTGGGGAAATCAAAATTGATAACAACATTAACAGCTTGAATATCTATCCCCCTTGTGAAAAGATCTGAAAAAGATGAAGCCACAGACGTAAGAAACTTGAACAAATGGTATGCCACACTTCTTCCAGGTTTCCAGCAACAAGTCCAACAACTACTAAACAATTTTACTACTCCCTAGATCCATATTAACTGACGCTGGTTTAGTACAAAATTGTACTTTGTACTAAACCAGCGTCAATTAATATGGATCAGAGGGAGTAGCATCTATTTCTTAATAAATTCACCACTTAAGTGATTCTGCTTATAACAAGCAGTTGATGGAAGTTTGAAGTGATCGCTGGAAAATTGACTGGCATGAAACAACAATATTAGATTTTTCTTTTCGATTGTGTCTTTCACTACCAGAACTAATTTGAGACACTCGTCTCTTAGTTAGTCACTTGACATTTGACAAGTATCTCTTCGGGGATAGGACTCTACTGAAATTTAAAGCAGCAAACTAAATAGATGATTTGTTGAGGACAAAACATGTATAAGTGATTGATTAGACCGAGTTAAAATTTCAAGTACACTGTGCCTTTTCATCATCAAAATAAATTGCATAATGTCAAGGATGAAGACAAGCTTAGATTGAGTGACACAAATATGTTATTTGTACGCAAGAACACAGATAACTCGGACCAGATAGCATACAAAGGGAGATGAACTAGCAATGAGTTCCAAATAGAAAACGGGCAATACAGAAGGCACATAATTGCTTACCTGTACAAACAAGGTTCCTGCATGCCCCATTACGGAAATCATGGAAAACTCTGTTACGATGGTCCTGCAGCATCTTTGCATGGATGTAGAAGCATGAGTAACCAAGCTCCGTGATCTTTTTCGCTAATAGCTCAACACGATTTACAGAGTTGCAGAATATTATTGACTGATTTATTTGAAGCTGTACCAATATAAACATAAATTGGATTATTTATATGTATGCGGAAGATCAAAATGTCCAACTAAATTAAGGGACAGTTATTAAACCTTGGAAAAGAGGGTGTTAAGACAATGAACTTTCTGCCTTTCTTCTACAAAAGCATAAAATTGTGTAATTCCCTTCAGTGTAAGTTCATCCATGAGGTTAATAACATAAGGTTTAGGCAGATATTTATCCTTGAACTCCTTGACAGTCACAGGGAATGTTGCTGAAAACATTAAAATCTGTCGACTCGCTGGAAGGTAACGGATCAACTGCTCTATAGAAGGTTGAAATTCAGGAGAGAGAAGCTTGTCTGCCTGCGAAAAGCCAACACCTCTCATAAGAAAGCACAAACATGTGTATGTAGATATATTTATTTATTGACAAGCCCAAGACTACAGAAGCAAATTCATTCAGGTTAAATTCTACAAACAAAAATAGCTTCAAAACATTTACTATAATGTCCCAAGCAGGTTGGGGTAGGCTAGACATGTAACCCAAGAGAAAATAGATTCAATACATTTCATTATAGTATATTACAAGATGAAGAAGAGGGCGCCGCCACCTTGTTTCTCAGCTTCAGGTACTATTTGTCCTTAGGAACCATAACTCAATTCTTTTACAGACTAACCTTACCTTCGTACATACTCTTTACCAGTGTTTCATCTTTCTATCATTCTTATTCACAAGTAACTTAAGCAATGATCTTAATGCCAGTGCTTCTCACTACCAACTATTACCTCCGTCCCAAAATTCTTGTCTTAGATTTCTAGATATGGATATCTAACACTAGAAGTAACGGAGGGAATACTATTTAGCCTAAATACAGGAACTCATTTTTCACGGGGTTATTATTGCTTGCAAGTATACATGCTTTCTCATGATTTTTTTCGCATTCTTGTTGTTTTTTCCAAATGAACTAAATAGTACTCCCTCCGTCCCAAAATTCTTGTCTTAAATTAGTCTAGATACGGATGTATCTAATACTAAAACCTGACTTGATACATCCGTATTTAGACAAATCTAAGACAAGAATTTTAGGACGGAGGGAGTAATGAGTTCGATGTTACAGTTTGGTTTCAAAAAACCTTATTTGTTCGACGGGAACTAGAAAGGGCAGTTACTTGATGTAGCGGTTGAGAGACGAATCATATATTTGCATGTTTGAGTCAGGGAAAACAGAATCGGTGTAGGCATAGTCCAATAGCTACAAATTCTTCTTCTGAAATGGTTTTCTTAAGGCACTTCTACAATGACGACTGAAGGCATAGTGTGAGATGTAATAACTATTTGGTTTGCTGATGAACTCAAGTTATGTTTGCAACTAAAGTCATGGTGCGGGCGTGCGGCACAATTGCTCAGCTCCATACCAAGTTACCAACCAGTTATAAACCCCTGGCATGTTTGGTTCATGTACTACTCCTTAAGGTTGCAAACTTCACAACTTCTTTTGCTCATACCCAAGGAGTACTTATCAAGCTATATGTTACATTGTAAAAATAGGAGCCACATTTCTAAGGGCATCTTTCAACAGTTCTTTGAGTCGGTGACGTGCGCGACTCTCTTGGCAAAGAGTACTTAACACAGGTGTGGCCATGAACCAGAGCAGGTGTTAACTTAAACTGAGTCAACTTGCCTATCTACCAAACAGGCCCAGCAAAAAAAATGCTAGCTGCCACAAGTAGCTACATAAACTGTGGGTTCGAAAACTTTTCAGAACAGAGTGGCAAGTACGGTCAGCAACCAGCAACCAAACAGACAGATACAAATACAAGTGAACAAATATTCACCATGTATTAAGATTAAAAAAACAGACATTTACAAGACAATGCAAGCAATGTGACTACTTAGATACGCTTAGAATGAATTACCTCGTCCATAACAAGCATTGAACAGTCCTTCAAGATGCAAACACCTTTCTTCGTAAGGTCCAAAATACGTCCAGGCGTTCCAACAAGTAAATGGACAGGTTGATATAGACGAACAATATCATCCTTCAGGCTAGTTCCACCAGTGGTGACCATAACTTGAATCTTCAGGTGCTTGCCAAGCTCTTTGCAAACTTGGGATGTCTGTAGAGCCAATTCCCTTGTGGGAACAACTATAACAACTACAAATTACAGGAGGCAGCATTCGATTATTAAAACTTTCTAGTACTATATAGCTGACTAATGCACAGGTACAACGAAACAAAAACAAATAAAACCCCGTGTTGGGAAGAAGCAAATATACATGTCAAAGTTTCTATCAGCTATTACTATCAAGGCACGGGTAATACATTTGACCCCGAAACAGTATCTATCAGATCAAGTGAGGATGCAGACCAAACCTTGAATAGCATTTTTGTCCTGGTCGATCTTTTCCAGTGCAGGAATACAAAATGCAGCTGTCTTGCCAGTTCCATTTTTTGCTCTAGCAAGAATATCACTACCAGTTAATGCAATAGGAATGCTTTCTTCTTGGATTGGGGAGGGATTTTCAAATCCTTTCTCATATATTCCCATCAGGAGTTCACGCTTAAGAAAATAGTCTTCAAACTCATTCCCTTTGGTGGCAGTAACATCCTATACAAAGAACGAGACAAATAATAACGATCACATCAAGACACAAAGCAAGGAAGCAACATTATGAATTAGCTTATTGAACACGGCATTAACCAAAGATCCAAGGGATCTAACACTTGTGGGGATAAAAAAATCCATAACCAAAGTTTCTTAATATGCCAGTATTATCATTACAATAATATATAGGATGAAGTCTTATTTATTCATGTTGAAAATACAAGTAACTAGCATTAAGGATCAAGTAATGAAATATTGATTTGCATGTTATGGTATGAAGATAACTCATGGATTTCAGACAAAACAGCATCCAAAACTAGGATCGCCATATATTTGGCGTGCAATGTAGGCATCACAAACAAAAGTTGATAAATAAAGAAAATTGTGGGTACAATTTTTACCACAGCAAGAAATAACTAGTTACACAAAGTAGAGATAGCGACCGACACATTGCAAAGTTTAGGTATTCCTGGTATCGGAAGTACCCTAACTCCAGAAACAAACACAAAACGAAGAATCAAGATGGCATGAATTACCTCTGTCCTGAATCGTGTATCTGCGGGTGGAAGCTTCAGTTGGGCCTTCCAATCTTGTGAACTGCACAAACCAAGTATAATAATTGCTGAGTGGCCATCTCCAGCTCACGTTTCTCCACTTAGAATGGTTATTTATGATCATGTCTAGACTAATGATTCATTAGTTACCCGATGTTTGCTAAACTACATTGTATTACAATTCAGCTAGAAACATAGAATGCGGAAAACTAATGTGGGTTGCTTAGCATCAGAAAAAGAAGCATCTCCCACAGCATTCGGTTGGCTTTCGCAAGCTACATTGGTGATGCTTAAACTATGTGTTGAAGCATCAGCTACCATGACCTATAAGTTGCCATCCAAACTACTAAGCTTTTATCGTCTCACCTAGGATCGTTGCCGACCGCCGCTGGGGGTGGCGCCACGACCTTGGGCCCGCTGGTCCCGGCCGCGGTGATCTGGTTTCGCCGCAGCCACTGCTGCTGCTGCTGCTGTTGCTGCTGGTGGTGGTGGTGATTTTGGTGATGCTGCTGCTGGTGGTTATTTTGGTGGTGCTGCTGCTGGTGGTTATTTTGGTGGTGCTGCTGCGGCTGCGGCTGCGGCTGGCGCTGCACGTATTGTTGCTGGTGCACCGCCGACGTCTGCTGGTGGTGGTTGTTCTGCGACAACGGCGGGCCACGCCCGTAGTAGTTAGGGTTCCCGCCGCGACCGTTGCCGGTTCCGGGAGGGTACCTGGCGCGTGGATCCATGGGTGAGAGGAGGGATCAGATCTTGTCAGGAATCGGCGAGAGAAGGGGCGGATCGAACAGCGACGAGGAGATCGGGAAGGGGAAGTGGATTCGGATGGTGGAATCAAGGTGTTGGGCGCCCGGATCAGGCCGAAATTTGAACCCCTTCTGCCTAGTGTTCGTGCCGGGGAGGAGGAGCGAGACGACGGAACGGAAGGGATGGGAGCGTCGCCGAACGTCTGAAGCTAGGGCAGCGACGAGTTGGAATTGGAGGAGGGAGACAATTACAACAATGCCCTGCCAAATTTATCTGCCTACGCCTGAAAACGGAAAAAATTACTACTACTAAGGCTGGTCATAGTGGGAGTAACATAGGTAGTAACATAGATGCCACATAAGCAAAAATGATGATGTGGCAAGTAGTTAATGAGGAGAGAGGTAAATAGAGTAACATAATATGTTACCATCACATAGCGTTTTCCAATGCATAATGAGTCTACAAAGTAATAAATGAAGGCAACTATGTTACCACACTTATGACACTACCCATTATGAAGGTAGTAACATAGACTAGTAACATAGTCTAAGGCTGGTCGTAATGGTAGTATCATAGTTAGTATTATGCATGCCAACTAGACAATTTTGATGAGGTGGCATAGTATTAAATGAAGAAAGAAAGGGTGTAGTATCATATCATGATACCGTATCATAATAAATGCTATGCTACTTTGTGTCATGCATGGCAATAAATAAAATACTACATGATACTAATATATGATACTATGCATTAGGGAGATAGTATCATACACTAGTATCATATGCATGATACTAATATATGATACTCCCCATTACAACCAGCCTAAGTTACTCTCCACTATGACTAGCCTAAACAAACCTTGTACTGGTAGACGACAGGGCCGTCTTCAAAAATTTTGGGCCCGGGTCGATATACAAATTGGGGTCATAAATTTAAATTTTTGTATACTGAACAACTATCCACAAAATGCCTCATAGCTATCCAGGAAATATCTCATGTGAAAGCATACAAAAAATATCTCAACTGCACAATATATATAATTTAAACTTAATACTCAATGATCAAAGAAACATATAAAACATGACAAAAATAAAAATAATAAAAAGGGATACAAATGAATACCAAATCAATAGCTTGCCTTATCCATCCCTCCCATATGTCATATTTTTGGACACTCCTCTTTACTGTTGTTGCATGCCACCAGTGAAAATATATTTGTATCTTATTTTTCTGGAATAACAAATAAAATTAATATAAGTCATTTTGCATTTAATCCATACATGCATACAGTTCTTTTTTGAGTCAATCTCTACTATTAAAAAGGATCGAACGTAGTGATGGTTCGGCCTCCTTCCCCGCCTCCCCACCGCCCTTCGTTCGACCAGCGTCCCCCCTCGATTCCCACTTTCCCGATAAAAAGAAAAAGGAAAAAAACATCAAAAAATACCCCACGTCCCCAACTCTCCTCACCAAACTACCCCATCGCTCCTCCCATCCCATCCCTCCCGAGAAAAATCCCCCAAGCTGCCGATCTCCATTGTGCTATTAGCCGACGACCGCCTCCCTCGTAGATCACCTCGGCCCTCCTCCACGCGCCCGCTGCCCCCACAGCCGTGGTCTGACTCATCCTCCTCTTCGCTCACCGCGCCGGCGAAGGCGCTCAAGCGGGCGTCCATGGATCTGCAACTCTCACCTCCTTCCTGCCGCTCAAGCGCTGCCCACAGATAGAGGATGGCTTCAGCCGCGTCAACAAGGTCGAGGAGTCCCTTGACCCAACCCTCGCCCTCGCCTGCCTCGACGGCCTCGCCCGTCCCGATGGGGTCGGTTACTCTATCTCCATCATCCATCTCATCTCCGGCGAGTACGGTATCAGTGTCGACGCCACATTGGACAAGAACAGCGTGTGCTCATCGCTAGCTCGTTTGAGTTTTTTGGTCGACACCGTGATGCCAGCGCCCACGCGGCAATTTGCATGTTCTTCAACGAAGGGAAGGACGAACACCGACGTCACCTCTCGCCCTATCCCGTCCGGTAACAAAAACCCTATCCTCCCACTCCGTTCTCAATGAACCAAACCAAGCAACACACAAACTACGTGGGTAAGGAACCTTATGTATCTGACGACGATGCTAGCAAGCTCCGTTGACCTTGACCGGAACCATCCCTCCAGCAGCAAGGTTCTCAACCCCCCCCCCCCCCCCCTCCCCCCCTCTATCTTTCTTGTTTCTTTTATACTGTACATCCTTATCTGAATTCTGAAGTGACTTGCTGTTCTTCTATGAATAACTGCTGATTCTTGAATAAAATTGACTTCTTTGCAGATTCTCATATGGTGAGAAGAAAGATATAGTTAACCTTATGCGCTGACTGTTGTTTGGATGTCGGCCATCACAGATCAAAGGATGGTTCTCTGAGACGCTGTGGAGGTGTGCCACACTCGCCGGCGATGAGCTCCAGGTCAGATAGTAGCGGCTGACGAGCAGAGTCCACTTGTGGAGACGTCATCCAGCTGGTTTTTTTATGCCTTTTGTACATTCTTGCCTTGGCAACAAGAACTTCGACTGGTTTGATTTGGTTCAGTTTGATTTGATTCTGTAGCTTTGGTAGTGTTTAATTCTTGGATATGAGATGGAAGAATGAGAAAATATGAACTCGTAAAGGTTACAAGTTTGACTTATTTAGAGGTAATTTCAGAGCTACAACATGTAATGCCCCACACTACAGACCCCCTTCGGGTCTCATATCTTAAAAATTGGACCTCGGAATTTTCCATGTGAGCATAATTGATCTTCCTATGCATTTTTTTGGTTTTTTAACATGAATAATTGTGTTGTAAACACAATAGTTTCTGCATTATATACTTGATATTTGGTTCTTCTAGATAATCATGATGCAGAGAAAGTAGATTGGAAAGTAAGAGGTGAACTTTCCCTTCTTTCTTGAGAGATTGTTAAGCAAAGGAGAGATGTATCGGTGGTAGATTTTTGGCTGGCAATATCTATCTACTGAAGATAAATGTTCTTGATCCACCGCTTGGATAAGAGATCTGATGATGCTGATGTTGCTACTTGAGAACTTTACTTGGCCCATAATCCGCGACATTCTGATGGTTGCATAGATTAGAGAAAAAATGGACAAGGTATTGGTTGTTTTCTTGCCATCTTAGTGTTAAATAATTACCCTGTACCTTAGTATCCATAGATAACATTTTTGTATAGCAAAGGTGATAGCTAGATCATAAAATTGGCTGATCTGCATGCCTGATTTGAAAGTACAATCTGTACTCATAGCAAGACTTTTATCGCTCAATATATGTGAGAGATGCTTATATTCTTGGGTTTTCATTGTATAACTTATTACGATGAGACGTACTTCCCATTGTGTTATCCTGCAAATGACTTATGTGAAAATTTGCACATTTTACCACTCGATCAGCTGCTTAATCCGTTCACTAAACTGCACATTGCTTAATTACATTATTTATCGCAGAGCTTTTACTTGGTGTATGTTAAATATCAGTTTGCTTTAGTGATACTTGGTTGCTCAAGGGTAGTAGCATTACAAGGTATGAGAAGTAAACATGAAGCGTAAAATACAAAGCAAACACGAAGCTCTCGCATCATACCTCAAACTGATTTCCTACAGATTTTCCTACAGAACTACTATGCTGAGTCATAAAGTAAATAGAGTACTTTTTTTGTTATGTATATGCTATGTGGTTGCAGCACAATGGACCCTTGGTAAATATATTTCTTTCAGGTTCTAGACGAGACCAACCAATTAAGAAAAACCTTCTGTCCGATAGAGATGCAGGTTTGTCACATTTCACAAAACCGAACATAATTTCCTTGTTACATCTTCTGTTCAATTCATGCTTTTGACTAGCTGATGTGTGCACTTCGTTTTGGAAGGCTGATAGGATTAGTAATGTTTGAACGTGGCCTGACCCTCCATTCATTTGTGATTTGGCTTGTCATGGCTTTCTAATTGCAACGGGAGCTGGGCATGACTTTACATATTACGAAAAAAGCGTCACATTTAATACAGAGCATGAGGGGTTGTCTAGCCAATCAAGAGCATGTTAGTAAAGTACTAAATGCTTCCTCTTTTTTCTCTCCAAAAAGCGGGGACAAGTTGTTTGTCCATATTGCAATTTCTGTGTGAAGCCGTGTAGATGCCGGGAGCTGGAACTGGACGATTGCGTCAGCAAGGATGAGAAGCAGACTGTGCGCCACCGCAAGGACAGGAGCGCCGGCTCCTGTGCCAGGTACGAGGTTGACAACAGCCACCGCGATCCCAAGGTCACGCTACCTGCAGACTGCTCCAAGGATATGGTTGTATAATGCCAATTTTTCCAATTGATATTACTAGGAGTAACTACTCAGGTATCGTGCACATTTTTGAGAAATTTAATTTCAGACTGATATGTAGCTACTTGTTACAAAGAAAGGGCAGTCAATATAATAGATAGCCAAAAATAATTCTTGGTTTGGTGTGCTGTAAAAGAAATTATGGTATGGCCTATCTCGACTTGATAGGGAGAATGTCCGGGGAGCTAAAAAGCATGATTTGTGTGCATCTTAAAATATGGCCTGGGAGTTCTGACCTATCTAGACTAGATGTGTGCAGTCTATATTTTTTCTTAATCAAGCAATCTTGTGATATACTCATAATTAATGGTATTGGCCAGGCTCAGTTTTTTCTCAGGGGTCCTTCAGATCAGATGATAACGTAACTTCTGTTGTAGAGGAGTTCTGTAGATGATTAGCACCTTCAAGTGCCGCTCAACATGGTGGGAAGGATAATTTAAGTGGCCAGAATTATGTGGAAGGTGCTGAAAAGAGGGGTAAGTTTAGTCGCCTTGGAACTATGTTAGTCTAATGATGAGAATTTTATCGATCTTTTGGGATCAATCAACTACAAAATCTAAAACTTGAAAATACAGTAAATTCTTTTGGATAGTTACACTCGAAAATATGAAGACTCGCGGCTAAAAAACATGGGGCTGTACATTAGTTTTATCATATGGACCTAATGAGAATTGTTATACCATGGTGTTTTTATGTTGTTAACATTCCACCAGCAATATGGGCTATGACAATACACTCTCTAATCTTTAGCTCAATATGTTTTTCAACAATGTCCTAATCACCCTGTTTTTCATGAAACTAATAGTTGCTTTTTGTTTGCTTTGTTTAGATGTACTATTGTTAATATTTTGTTGGGATTTGTCTGATCTCTGTAGTTTGTTAGCTAGGCAGTACAAGTTTGGCTAGAGTTTATATGCTATTACAATTATATATGATGTTGAGAGGAGGCATGTGGGACTTATACTGTGTATACTAATAGACACTAACTTCTTGCAAGTACAAGCTCTTCAGCAAGTTTGTTTCTCAACTCTTCAGCATGTGTTCATTGTTCCCTTATGTTGACTTCCTTTTCACCCCAAGATATATTGCACAAGGCTCCCAACATTCTTTAGATCAATTTTGTCAACTTATGCTGGTTTGCCAAATACAATTCTAGAACTCTCAGAGCAACATCTTCTGAAAGGACAATCATTCTGAGGAATGGGCTACCAGATTGCATGCAAACGGGTTATGCATTAATTTCAAGCACACAAGAAAAATTGTTGAAATATCTCAGGTGAAAGAAATATTGCAAGTGAATATATATGGCACTTAGAAGAACACTTGTCATGTAAATGAGTTCTTTTTTTTGCAGTGCCAAGGTGTTTTAGTGAACTTCATGGGTGATGCAGGACAACAAAGGAAGGAGAGAGAGCTGACGGCATTGAACGTGTGTGCCGGTCATCTCCGTAGACATGGAAGACCTCGCCGATAAGAATTGATTTTAGAGAAGTAGTGTGTGAGATGCCCAGTGAAGACAATGATTTTGGGTTCATACCAACCACGTGTTACAGTTAAATTTGTACGTGACAAGTCATCACGGCAATATGCATAGTGTGATAAAATGGGAGAAATTTTAAAATGTGACATTATAGTTAATTGGGTATTTGACATAATTTGTCTCCTGTAGTAAGTGAGATTTGCTAAGGTTGACGGCGGTCATCATCTCTTGTAGTATGTCAGATTTGCTAAAGTTGAGAAATGTCTTTAATGATGTTAAAGCGAGAGTGGATCTGGAGAAGAAACAAGCGCCGGGAGAAAGATGTCCTTTTGTCTTCTTCCAAGAAAAGTGTGGTTAAGGAGTCATATGACTGATAGAAGGAAATAAGTGCATGATATTTGTTACTCCCACAGATCCATAAAAAGTGTCGTGCGTGAAAACAACTTGGTGTCATGTTGTTTGATAAACATATAAAATTAATACAATTATTTGGGTCTGTGTGGTTTTGTATTCCGTGTAATGGACATTCAATTAGGTAGGAAGTAGAGCGACGACAACAAACCTTGAGCAAAGGAGTGGATCGAGAAAGTAGAACATGTGGAAAATGTGATGAAGTGGGACAAACATGTTGAAACATATAGCCCACATTTTCTATCAGTTCAGACTTTTAGATAAACCTTTTATTTTGACCAGATTTTTAGATAAATTTAATGGACCATGACTTCAATATAACACCTTAACAAAGTATACCCAGAGTGTCATTGTTATGTTGTCCCGTGACAACGTACGGGCATTCAACTAGTATCAGTTAAATGTTCAAATTCACTATAATCTTGAAATAAACACATACATCATATGTCAGTTCAAATACATCTTGTATTGTCGTTTGCCTGGGTCAATCAAAGAAATTACTCACATGTCAGTGGTCGAGGCTGCGAGCAGTGCTGATGTTTCTCGGATTTGGAGTCCCTGCCATTTTTGGGCATGGATAGTTATGGCAAGTACCTGGTGGCAATAGCACCACGACCGCGGCGGCCGTGCAGAGGACGGGGAGCACTGCCAGAAACCATGCGATGGTACTAGCGCGTAGCAGATACTAGGCGGGGCTAGACATGGGAGAGCGGCCGCCGTCAGCGTTATGCAACATACCAGCAGTTGTCGAATTCGTCGCAGGGGAGCATGGGAGATGGCTAGAGGCGGCACGATATGCGTGGGCAGAGGACTGTGGAAGGGTCACAGAGCTAGGGCAAAGGCTATAGCAGGCGGTTCAACTCCTCTTTTTTTTCTCCAATTGGGGGCCCCAAGATTTGGGGGGCCTTGTGCGGTCGGGCACTTTGGCCCCCCTCATCAACGGGCCTGGTAGACGAAAACTAAATCGAGCCATATAAACTTCTAGAGCCCAAATCACCACCAAACTATCCTGGTCTATTTTGAACCTTGAGGAAGTTCCCAAACAGGGATTCATCAACATGGCAAATCGATCCAAGAATTATTGGGTTGTCTTTTTTAAGAAATCTCGCTTCGTTTTATTAAGCATCTGACATGTTCATGGATACAGAGATTGGGTTATGGGAAGGGAAAATTTTGTTTTTGCCATTCTAGATTTTGCCAATTTTCCTTATGCCACTCTAGATTTTGACATTTCACTTTTGCCACTCTTAGTTTTTGACAATTATCACAATTGTCATTCTGTGGCACAAGTGACATAATTTTATTTTATTTTTGCCACTCCTAGCTTTTGAAAATTATCACAATTGCCACTCTGAAAATTTTGCTTTTGCCACCGGAATGGCAATTGTGATAATTGTCAAAAACTAAGAGTGGCAAAAGTGAAATGTCAAAATCTAGGATGGCATAAGGAAAATTGGCAAAATCTAGAGTGGAAAAAACAAAATTTTCCCTTATGGGAATGTCCCAGCCATAAGTGGCGACCTACATCTAGCACATAGGCGTGCTTGACGAAAAAAATAAGCTTCAAAATTAAAGTTTCCATTCCAAAAATAAAATTACAACTATGAAAACCGGTTCTTATACTTGTATCTCGCGAATAATCGTTGCATGTGTTTCACAAGTTCCCTCATCGATATCTTGTATCACATCCTTGCAGTATGTCGCAATGTGAATTCTTCCAAGATTGTTGAATGCGGCTAAGGGAAGGGGCGCGACAAGCATTTGGGCCGGCCTACTATGCCATGCTCGTGTTATTAAAATTTTGTTCAAAAAATTTGAAAATATGTTCATGTTTGCAGACTCTGTTCATAAATTCAAAACATGTTCATGTTAAAAAATATTTTCAAAAAATGTTCGTATTTTTAAAAAATTGTGCCAATTTTCAAAATATGCCCATCCTTTCAAATTTTGTTCAAAAAATAAAAAATTGTTCGGTAATTCAAAAAATATTCATGCATTTAATATATTGTTTATAAGTTAAAAAATGTTTTTGTTTTCTATTTTTGGCCACAAATTACAAAATGTTTCGTTTGGAATTTCAAACAATCTTCAACATGTGTTCTTCAATGATTTCTTCTTATAATCTGATGTTCATATGTGAATAGTCCAATAAGGTATGGGCTGAGGCATAGGCCTCGCAACCCATTGTATTTGTCGTGGGATCAACGGAATGGCTTTGAATTAACATTCCGTGTATGTGAAATAAAATTGTTTCGTAGAAGTATCTTGTCTTGTCCGTGATTAAAAGTGCAACTATCCCTGGGTGGTTTTGGTAATGATTAACAACATATAGCTCATTGAACTAATGCCATTACAAGATAAATATTTCAGGAAAGTTCAATGGTTGGCATGGCATGGCTAAGGAATGTGGACCCCTCAAAATGTTAAGGACAAAAGATTGGCTCAAGCTTCAAAGTCCAAGACTCTACATAATTTTCATTTTAGTGATCCAAGATCACACTGAGTCTATAGAAAAGCCAATACTATTAAAAAGGGAATGAGGTGTTGCTTAATGGCTTGCTAGCTCAAAATGCTTAGTGATATGCTCAAAAAGCCATAAACCACTTTCTCATATCCACATATGTCCCAAACCAAAAGTCAAACTCGGCCCCACCGATTTGATTCATCCGGCGCCACCGAGTTCATTTGACATAGCCACTGCCAGAAACCCTAGTCTGGTCTCACCGATAGGGATCTCGGTCTCACCGAGATGGAGTTGCAAACTCTCTGTTTCCCTTCATAACGTTTCGGTCTAACCGAGATGAGCGATCGATCCCACCGAGTCTGCAATGCAAACTCTCTATTTCCTTTTCGTAACGCTTCGGTCCCACCGAGACGAGCGAATCGGTCCCACCGAGTTTGTCTGACCAACTCTCTGTTAGCTTATTACCAAAGTCGGTCCAACCGAGTTTGAGTAATCGGTCCAACCAAGATTACGTTATGCCCTAACGCTAGTGATATCGGTCCCACCGAGATGACATGTCGGTCCCACCGAAATTGCCTAACGGTCACATATGTACTGAATCGGTCCGACCGAGTTTTCTGATTCGGTCCCATCGAGTTTGGTACAATGTGTGTAACAGTTAGATTTTGTGTGGAGGCTATATATACCCCTCCACCCTCTCCTCATTCGTGAGGGAAGCCATCAGATCGTGCCTACACTTCCATTACCCATTTTTTGAGAGAGAGCCACCTACTCATGTGTTGAGACCAAGATATTCCAATCCAACCTTATGAATCTTGATCTCTAGCCTTCCCCAAGTTACTTTCCACTCAAATCATCTTTCCACCAAATCCAATCCTATGAGAGTGAGTTGAGTGTTGTGGAGACTATCAGTTGAAGCACAAGAGCAAGGAGGTCATCATCAACACACCATCTATTACCTTTTGGAGAGTGGTGTCTCCTAGATTGGTTAGATGTCACTTGAGAGCCTCTAACAAGATTGTGGAGTGAAACAAGGAGTTTGTAAGGGCACGGCGGTCACCTACTTCGTGAAGATCTACCCTAGTGAGGCAAGTCCTTCGTGGGCGATGGCCATGGTGGGATAGACAAGATTGCTTCTTCGTGGACCCTTCGTGGGTGGAGCCCTCCGTGGACTCGCACAGCCGTTACCCTTCGTCAGTTGAAGTCTCCATCAACGTGGATGTACGATAGCACCACCTATCGGAACCATGACAAAAACATTTGTTTCTCCTATTGCGTTTGCACTCTCCAAACCCTTCCCTTTACATTCTTGCAAGTTGCATGCTTTACTTTCCGCTGCTCATATACTCTTTGCATGCTTGCTTGAATTGTGTTAAGATTGCTTGACTTGTGCTAAGTTGTTAAAATCTCCCAAGAACTAAAATTGGGAAAAGGTTAAGTTTTTAATTTGGTCAAGTAGTCTAATCACCCCCACCCCCCTCTAGATATACTTTCAATCCTACAATTGGTATCAGAGGTTTGGTCTCCATTTGCCTTGATTCCATAGCTTTTGGTGATCATAGCCTTGGTTTCACAACCTAGGAGAGTATGGCGTCTAGCGAGGGAAATTACCACCGTAGAGGTCCTTACTTTGATGGTACTAATTTTGCTAGTTGGAAGCATAAGATGAAAATGCATATTCTTGGACATAACCCTGCCATTTGGGCTATTGTGTATATTGGCTTGCAAGGTGAATTCTTCGATGGGAGAGAACCAAACCGCCGCGGAAGAGTTGAAGATGCTGCAATACAACGCTCAAGCTTGTGATATCCTCTTCAACGGATTGTGCCCCGAAGAACTCAACAAAATCAGCCGCCTTGAGAATGCAAAGGAAATTTGGGATACTTTGATTGACATGCACGAAGGTGCCGACTCTGTCAAGGAATCCAAATTGGATGTGCTTCAAAGTCAACTTGACAAGTTCAAAATGAAGGATGGTGAAGGTGTCGCTGAAATGTACTCTAGGCTTGCTCTCATTACAAATGAGATTGCCGACTTAGGAAGTGAAGAGATGACCGACAAGTTCATCATCAAGAAGATCCTAAGAGCCTTGGATGGAAAATATGATACCGTGTGCACATTGATCTAAATGATGCCCAATTACAAAGATCTCAAGCCAACGGAAGTCATTGAAAGAATTGTTGCTCATGAGATGTCACTCAAGGATAAGGAAGAGCTTCACAACAACTCAAGTGGTGCTTACAAAGCCTCATGTGATGCTCCTACATCATCAAGTGAGAAACAAACCTTCAATGAGGAACTGAGCTTAATGGTGAAGAACTTCAACAAGTTATACCATAGTAGAAGCAAGGAAAGGAGTTCCAAGTCAAGGTCCTACAACGACAAAAGATCTTCGAGTCGTGAACGTAATTGCTACAATTGTGGAAGACCTGGACACTATTCCAATGAGTGTACGGCTCCTTACAAAAGGAAAGAAGATTCACCCAAAAGAAGAAGTAGAAGAGAAGAATCACCACCAAGAGAGAGGAGGAGTAGAGATGATCATCGTGAACGAAGAACCTCCCGGAGAAGCAAGGATTCAAAAAGGAAGGACAAACTATCAAAGAGCTACACAAAGCGAAGACATCAAGCTCATGTTGGTGAATGGATATCCGGCTCCGACTCCGACAATCACTCCGAGAGAAGCTATCACTCCGACTCTGAATATACTCAAGATGAAGGTGTTGCCGGTCTAGCACTTGTGTCAACCAACTCCTACGACATATTTGACTCACCAAATGAAGGAATTGGAAGATGCTTCATGGCTAAAGGCCCAAAGGTATCACACCCCGAGTATGTTGATTTCAATAGTGATGAAGATGACTTGTTAGGTGATGATGATTTACTTGTTGACAACTCTAGTGATGAATACTATGATGAAACGTCAATTAATCATGCTAATCAAGATAAAACGAATGACAATGATAAGGAGAAGATTGAGCGCCTAACTAAAGAACTAAACACTCTTAAGTTAGCTCATGAAACTATCTTGGAAGATCTTCGAGAACTTTTAAAGACTCATGAGAAGTTACGCTTTGAAAAGCTCAACCTTGAGCAAGAGCATGAGTTTTTAAAGGCAATCAATGATGATCTTCGCAAGAAAAGTTCTTCTTACATTGCCAAGCGTTTAATCTTATCTACTTACATGCCACAAGTCAAGTCTAGTAACAAGAGTAAGAAAGATTCTTCTTCTAGTAGTAACAATAATCATGCTAAATCCAATGTTGTTGCTTCTAGTAGTTCTCTTGATTCCACTAATGATTCTCTTAGCCAAGTTACACTTGAGCAAGAAAATAGCTTATTGAAGGGAATTATAGAGAAGGGTGTCTACAAGAGCCTTGCCGGGAGTAAGCAATTTGAGGAAATTGAATGCAAGCAAGGAAGGCACCGGAAGAATCAAGGTGTTGGTTTTGAACGAAAGTTCAATGCCAATGGGGTTGAGTGGGAAGAAGATCAATACCCCAAGACGAAGTTTGTTCCCCAACAAGAGAAGTATGATCCTACTTCTTTCCAAGGGACACAAGCTCAAGATGATCTTCCACCACAAGACCACAAGCAAAAAGGCAAGGATAAGCTTCAAGAGGAGATTGATGCATTTGAAGAAGCTCCCGATGCCTTGGTCAAGTGGGTTCCCAAGACTATATCAAGCTCTACTTCATCAAGTTCCACTACTACCCCAAGGATTCCCATCAAGATGATGTGGATCCCAAAGAAGAAGGACTAGAGAGTTCTTGAGGGTGACTCCGCCAATATACTTCACTCACATCATTTTGGCAAGGACAAGTGCAATCAACTTCCACATCTTGCACTAGTTCAAGGAGTCACAAACCCTCTTGTTGGTAAGACAAGGGATAAGGTAACCTAATGCTTTCATGGACATCATCTTGTGTGTGCATCACTCTATGTCTATGGATATTCTTGCTTGTTCCTTGTGGGACTAACCCATGTAGGTATTGAAAGTGCAAATCACTCCAATGGATTGCTCGAAATGATCAACAACGTTGAGCATTGAAAGGATCGATATAGTTGACTAGAGGGGGGTGAATAGGAAACTAACAATTTTTTGCTTTTCTTTACCAAATTAAACTTTGCATCAAAGTAGGTTGTCTAGATATGCAACTAGGTGAACAACCTATATGATGCAACAACAACAAGCACACAAGCAAGCAAGGGATACATCACAAGTAAGCTTGCAAAAGTAAAGGCGCGAGATAACCAAGAGTGGAGTCGGTGGAGACGAGGATGTGTTACCGAAGTTCCTTCCTTTTGAGGGGAAGTACGTCTCCGTTAGAGCGGTGTGGAGGCACAATGCTCCCCAAGAAGCCACTAGGGCCACCGTATTCTCCTCACGCCCTCACACAATGTGAGATGCCGTGATTCCACTATTGGTGCCCTTGAAGGCGGCGACCGAACCTTTACAAACAAGGTTGGGGCAATCTCCACAACTTAATTGGAGGCTCCCAACGACACCACGAAGCTTCACCACAATGGACTATGGCTCCGAGGTGACCTCAACCGTCTAGGGTGCTCAAACACCCAAGAGTAACAAGATCCGCTAGGGATTAGTGGGGGGAATCAAATTTCTCTTGGTGGAAGTGTAGATCGAGGCCTTCTCAACCAATCCCGAGCAAATCAACAAGTTTGATTGGCTAGGGAGAGAGATCGTGCGAAAATGGAGCTTGGAGCAACAATGGAGCTTGGAGGTGGAAGAGGTAGTCAACTAGAGGTAGGAAACGCCCCTTTTATAGCTATGGAAAAGATCCAACCGTTATCCACGTATCCAGCCTGCGACATGCGGTACTACCGCTCCAGGAACGCGGTAATACCGCAAGGCCACGCGGTACTACCGTGAGGGACCACGGTACTTCCGCGGTAGTAGCAGAGACTAAAACATGCCTGGCCAAGAGCAGTACTTCCGCGAGCACGGTACTACCGCTCCCCCTTGCGGTACTACCGCAAGGCAGGAAGGTCCTAGCCTACGAAGGGCGCGGATGAATAAAAATACATCCGTGCCTAATTCCGCTGAAAAAGAAACAGTGCAACAGTCCAACACGATGCTACTGCTGGGGAGCGGTACTACCGCATGGCAGCTGAAACAGGTCGTGCATGGTACTACCGCGCAAGGACGGCGGTACTACCGTGGAGGCGCGGATGTAAAAAATTACATCCGCCCCTACTACCGCGAAGCAACGGCACTTGGCAGGCCGAGCGTGGTACTACCGCGCATGAGGTGCGGTACTACCGCGGAGGCACGGATGTAAAAAATTACATCCGCCCCTACTACCGCGAAGCAGCGGCACTTGGCCTGGGAGCCACGGTACTACAGCTCCAGAGGAGCGGTACTACCGTTGGCTCCCGCGGTACTACCACAGGTGCCTGCGGTACTACCGCTCCAGGGAGCAGTACTACCGCAAGCTTAGCAGCATGAGCCAGGACAAACGCACAGAGGATAGACGGGGGATGCTCCAAAGTGCAAGGGAAAGGTGGAGACAAAGAAGAAAGCGTGTACGAGATGATTCCACCCAAACCTTTCCGACGCGGACCCCCTCTTAATAGTATGGCTCTCCTACGAATCAAATCCACCAAAAAGAAATGTAGAACAATGCCGTCTTAAATAGTCTTTGAGGGGCACCGAACCATCTTGTGCCTAGCAATGAAGCGTCTGAGAAACTCAAGGCACACGATTAGTCCGCAAAAGCATTGTCATCAATCACCAAAACACCTTAGGGATAAATATGCCCTTACAATCTCCCCCTGTTTGGTGGATTGATGACAATACGGGATTTGCGCAAAAAGGAGATAATATAGAGCAGAGGCAAACCCCTCCTCTCTAGAATATAGACGGGCTCCCCCTAGATGTGTGCAATCTAAATGGATGCTTTGGACTGCATAGCACACAAACTAGGATCAACACTCCCCCTATATTTTAGAGACAAAGGCATGATCACTAACATCTAAGCAAGAGCATGGCACAAAGGTAGCACAATATATCACAAGCTCGCTAAGATAGATAGAGTGCATATGTCTTACACCATATGAAGGAAAAAAATCCAAAGCAACCGAAACGAGGTTCAAACGAGGTTCAAACGAGAGAGCAAACACGCCGAACACGAACACGACACACGACTCACAAATCCCTACTCTCTCTCCCCCTTTGGCATCGAGATGCCAAAAAGGCAAAGAGGACACTTACACACAAGCGGTGGTTCAAGCAGAGAAATCATCCCAATGCTCCTCATCAGACTCGGCGGCAGGAATGGTCTCCTCGACGTCCTCCTCAGAATCAGTCCACATGTAGCCTTGTTTCTCCATCCACTCAGCCTTTGGAGTGATGCAATCCTCAGAACCGCCAGACATGTCCTCTCCATACAGCTGCATGATCTTCTTGTCCCGGCGGCGACTCTCCTTGGATGCCACGTGAGTCCTGTACTGCCCCTTAGCTTGCGTGCAGAAAAGAGTCTTCATCTTGTCCTTCAGCTTCTTGGCCCACGAGGGCTCAGAGGAACTATGGGAAGACCTAGCAGCACGGTCCTCAGCAACATCCTTGGCTCCAGCCTCCTCCTCATCAACAACCCTCCTAGCAGCAGACGCCTCAGAACGAGTAGTAGTGTTGGCCCAGTTGGGCTTAACACGGAGACTGATGGGATCATGTCGAATCTAGTCTGGAGCAAGGAACTCATCACCAGGGAACATCTTCTCCCAAGACATGGAGATCAGGAGAAACAGATATGGTCCATAGATAGGCACCTTGAGGTTGAACACCGCAAACTGAAGCTCACACCACATGATGTGTGAGACATCAAGTGGCTGAGTCTGAGACACACGAGCCTCCTTGCACAGGAGCATCAATCCACCATATAGGCATGAACCTTGTCCTTGTCGCCAATGCGAGGGAACAGAGAGTTGTGGGAGATGCGATACATGATATCCAGAAAAGAGTTGAGCACCCACGCCGACTTGCCATTGGGAAGCACCTTCTCAACATAGAATGGCTGAAGCTTGTCCTTGTTAGCAGACTCAGAATTAGCATGGGGGCGAACACCCACGGGAGTGTCGAGCCCGTCATCAGGAACCTGGAGCAGATCCATGAACTCCTTCCAGGTAGCAGTCAACTTATGGCCATTGGTCATCCAGGTCATCCTCCGCTCCTCATCAGGGTGAAAGTAAACTAAGGCAAAGAACTGACAGATAAGCTCAGGGTCATAGTCAAGGTGAAAGGAGATCACATGTTCAGCACCAAACTGCTCCACCAAATCCATAGCTTCTCCAAAGTACTCACGAAACTTGTCCTTCCTCAGGTGATGCATGTCTATCCACTTGACATCCACGTAGGTATTTTGCTTGTTCTTGATGACATCCAGACAAATGAGAGTCTGCTGCTTGGACCAAAACAATTCACTGCCTCCGATGGTAGCACGAGGGTTCACATACGAGTTGAGCTGCCTGAGACGAACGAACTCAGAAGGAGGAATCTCGTCCATGCCCTTAGCGGGTTCCTTGTGCTTGCTAGCGGAGGTCTTGACAGAGCGCTTGGGGGCAGTGGAGCCCTCTGGTGCTTCCCCAGGATTGCGCAGACGCTTGGAGCCAGTGTCACGACTGGGATTGGAATGGCGAGAGCCACCACCTGAGACACAAAGCGCAAAACACCCATGACAAGCAAAAAGGATCAATGCAAAGACCACGGCAAAGCACAAGAAACACACAGAAAGTATACGTGGTAGTTGCCATGAGATAGATTGGACCCAACGGTAGTACTGCCGGATGCTACGGTACTAAAATTTTAGTACCGCTCCTAGTCGCGGTAGTACCGTGTGAGGTCACGGTAGTACCGGGGTTGGGAGCGGTAGTAAGATCCTAGTGCCGCAGCGCGTGCGGTAGTACCGCGTCGGACGGGCAGTAGTACCGGACAAGCGGTAGTACCGCACAAGTGGCACGGTAGTACCGCACCACGACAGATCCGAACCAAAGTTTGAATCTGAGAGAAACCGCGAAACCATGGCGGTACTACGGCTGATCAAATCTAGCACGGGACACCATATCAAGTATAATCCCTACGCAATACTACTCTCCTACATCCTACTCTTGCATAGATTTAGCCTAAAAATCTCAAGAACACACATGTCTCCCCCAAAAACCTAAAGGCAAAGAAAACAACCAAAACAAGAGGGAGTTGGGGAAAGACCTTGATCCATGGCAAGAGCACATGGTGGGGAACGATCCCACTGGACGGAATCGCAGGAGAGCAGCCGGAGGCGGAGATCAGGGGAAGGACGCCGGCCCCGTTCTTGAGCGAGGGAGAGAGAGAGAGACGAACTAGGGAAAACTGACGAATGGGTATGGGAGAGTTAGAACTCCCCCTGCCCGTCCTTATCCCCACGCGTCTGCGACGGCACGGTAGTACCGTACGTCATCGCGGTAGTACCGCTTGGGCTGAAGTACCACACCAAAGCAGTAGTACCGCTCTCCCAGGCGGCAGTAAACAATTACTGCCGCGCTGGGGCGCTAGTACCGTTCTCTCCTCAAGCGGTAGTACCG
The DNA here is from genome assembly GCA_963921465.1 of Triticum timopheevii. Lineage (NCBI taxonomy): Eukaryota > Viridiplantae > Streptophyta > Magnoliopsida > Poales > Poaceae > Triticum > Triticum timopheevii. Next base: position 407,501,241 of record OY997272.1, on the reverse strand, counting down.
TGGCAGGCCGCGGTAGTATCGTGAGCTCAAGAAAAACACACGAAAAAATAGGTCTTTGCAAGGAAACTTTGAGCACAAGCGACACCACAAGGACACGCACAACCCAAAGGCAGAAAGTCAACAAGAGACAACCACGCGACACTACCTCTCAAAAGAGAGGGCGGTGGCCAGAGCAACCTATGTTTGAGTCAGCTGGTATGGCGCCGCGAAGAATTATCCTTGGGCCCATGACCAAAACTCGTCTTTGAAGCACAAGTACCATCAAAAATGGCTAATGTGAAAGAGTTGATCGATTTATACATAATGGGGGGAGGGAGAGTTCATTGAGAGAACAACACTCCCCCTATGTCCATGCCTACACCTAAACTAGACAACAAGTTGAGTGTGGTGGGAGGTGCAAGGGTTCAAGTCACATTGCTCGAATCAATGATATTTAGCTCATGCCTTAACTCGCGAAATCTTGCTTCATCCAAGGGCTTCGTGAAAATATCTGCAAGGTTATCATGAGTGTTGACATACTTGAGCTCGATGTCCCCTCGCCTAATGTGATCCCGGATGAAGTGATACCGAATCTCAATATGCTTCGTCTTGAAGTGTTGCACCAGGTTGGGAGAAATCTTGATGGCACTTTCATTATCACACCAAAGAGGAACTTTGTCACAAATGATACCGTACTCCTTTAAAGTTTGCCTCATCCATAAGAGTTGTGCACAATAACTACCGGCCGCCACATATTCCGCTTCGATGGACGAAAGAGACACACAACTTTGCTTCTTGGAAGACCAACTCACCAAGGAGCAACCAAGAAATTGGCACCCTCCGGAAGTGGACTTCCTATCCACTTTGTCTCCCGCCCAATCGGAATCCGTATATCCTTCAAGCTTGAAGTTTGCCCCTCTTGGGTACCATAAGCCAAAGTTTGGGGTATGAGCCAAATATCGAAATATTCGCTTGACCGCCACATAGTGGCTTTCCTTCGGTGCGGCTTGAAACCGTGCACATATTCCCACACTCAACATGATATCCGGTCTAGATGCACAAAGGTAAAGCAAAGAGCCAATCATGGAGCGATATACCTTTTGATCCACCGCTTTACTATTGGGATCAATGTCAAGTTGGCACTTGGTAGGCATTGAAGTAGAAGCCGGCTTGACATTACTTAGGTTGAATCTTTTTAGCATGTCTTGAGTGTATTTGGCTTGGTTGATGAAGGTACCTTCTCTTCTTTATTTGATATCAAAACCAAGGAAGAACTTCAACTCTCCCATCGAAGACATCTTGAACTTGGAGGTCATGAGAGCGGCAAATTCCTCATTGAAAGCTTTGTTAGGGGAACCAAAGATAATATCATCAACATATAGTTGGCATACAAACAACTCCCCTTTGACCTTCTTAGTAAAAAGAGTGGGATCGATTTGCCCAACCTCAAACCCACGATCTTGTAACAACTCGATAAGGTGGTCATACCACGCACGTGGGGCTTGTTTAAGGCCATAGAGCGCCTTATCGAGTTGATACACATGATCTGGGAAGTAGGGATCCTCGAACCCGGAGGGTTGCTTGACATAAACCAACTCATTTATAGGACCATTAAGAAAAGCACTTTTCACATCCATTTGTTGTAACTTAAAGTTGTGATGGGAAGCGTAAGCAATCAACAAACGAATGGATTCAAGGTGAGCAACGGGAGCAAAGGTTTCACCGTAGTCGATACCCTCGACTTGGGAGTAGACTTGTGCTAACAATCTTGCCTTGTTGCGAATGATGTTCCCGTGAGCATCTTGCTTGTTCTTGAAAATCCACTTGGTTCCAATGACTTTGTGGTTCCCCGATGTCCTTGGCACCAACCTCCACATCTTGTTGTACTCGAAGTTGTTGAGTTCTTCATGCATGGCATTGAGCCAATCCGGATCTTTGAGCGCCTCATAGACCTTTTGGGGTTCAACACAAGAGACAAACGCGTGATGTTCACAATAGTTTGCTAATTGTCTACGAGTGCTTACCCCCTTTCTTAGGCTTCCAACTACATTCTCCATGAGATGAACTTTGGTGGTGAGCTTGGAAGCAATCTTCACGGCACGACGCTCTAATTCCTCCTCGGATGTGGAAGGTGGAGGGTTAACTTGATTATCTTGAGCGCCGTCTTGAGCTTGTTCTTGATCTTGAGCTTGCTCATGATCTTGAACTTGCTCGAGGGGAAGAACTTGACCTTGGGCACCATTTGGAGGTTCACCACCATCTTGAGGTTGATCTTGCCCTTGGTATTGTTCACGAGGTTGAGGATCTTCACTTTGTTCTTCAGAAGCGTGTGGGTCTTGGGGAGGTGATGGCTCCGCTTGAGTGGAGAATTGTCCTTCTCCTTCGGCCACAAGGGGTTCCTCAATGGGTAGAATATGACCAATACCCATTCTTCTTATGGCTTGGGGAGGAATTTCATCACCTACATCACAAGTACCACTTTGCTCCACTTGGGAGCCGTTATTTTTGTCAAACTCTACATGACACGTCTCCTCAATGAGTCCGGTGGACTTGTTGAGGACACGGTAAGCATGAGAGTTTGTAGCATAACCAACAAATATGCCCTCATAAGCTCCAGCCTCAAATTTAGACAAACGAACACCTTTCTTGAGAATGAAACACTTACACCCGAACACCCGGAAGTACTTGAGATTGGGCTTGTTACCGGTGAGTATTTCATAAGGAGTCTTGTTCAAGCCCTTGCAGAGATACAACCGATTGGATGCATGACATGCTGTGTTGATGGCTTCGGCCCAAAAGTTGTATGGAGACTTGAACTCCGCCATCATGGTCCTTGCCGCATCCATCAACGTACGGTTCTTCCTCTCCGCGACACCATTTTGTTGAGGGGTATATGGTGCAGCATATTGATGCTTGATCCCCTCATCACTAAGAAACTCATCCAAGGTGTAGTTCTTGAACTCGGTGCCGTTGTAACTTCTATTGTCAAGATCTTTGCATCATGTTGACGTTGAGCTTCATTTGCAAAGTCGATGACGGTTTGTTGAGTCTCACTCTTCCTCTTGAAGAAAAATACCCAAGTGTATCTTGAATAATCATCCACAATCACCAAGCAATACTTTCTACCTCCAAGACTATCAAACGATGGAGGCCCTAAGAGATCCATGTGAAGGAGCTCCAAGGGTCTCTTCGAGTAGATGATGGTCGTGGGAGGGTGAGCCTTCTCATGAAGCTTTCCTTCAATACAAGCACTGCAAGCATGATCTTTGGCAAAACTAACATTTGTTAGTCCACGGACATGGTCCCCCTTCAGGAGACTTTGCAAAGATCTCATATTGACGTGGGCTAAACGGCGATGCCAAAGCCATCACACATCAACTTTAGCCATTAGGCATGTCGCGGTCTTTGTGGGTTGCTCCGAAAAGTTAATCACATAAAGACCATTCTCGACATGCCCAACAAAGGTTACTTTAAGAGTCTTGCTCCACAAGAGGGCCACGGTATCAATATCAAAGAAAGTGGCAAAACCCATGAGTGCAAGTTGACGAACGGAAAGAAGATTGAATGCAAGGGACTCAACAAGCATGACTTTATCGATCGTTAGATCATGAGAAATGACAACCTTGCCAAGACCCAATACCTTAGAAGACGAGGCATCACCCCACTCGACATTGGTGGGCATAGAAGGAATCTTGTGCACGTCCACCACCAAGTCCTTGCTCCCGGTCATATGATTTGTTGCTCCACTATCGAGCAACCATGATCCCCCACCGGAAGCAAACACCTACAAGAGATCAATGCTTGGTTTTAGGTACCCATTTAGTAATGGGTCCTTTGATGTTAGTAAGAAGGGTCTTAGGAACCCAAATAGACCATTCAATGTACTCATAAGGAGAACCAATAAATTTAGCATAAACATGCCCATCACTAGCACGACACAACACATATGACGGTTTAAAGTCGCCGGCTTTGTTGGGGGAGGTGGTTTTGCCCTTTTTGACATCAACACCCTTCACATTTTCCTTCTTCTCCTTAGGAGCACCCTCTCCCTCTTTCATAAAATTTTGCTTGAGAGGAGGAGGTCGTTTGGTCTTGTTCTTCTTCTTCTTGTTCTTGGTCTTGGGTGCAAACCCAATTCCCTTCTTGGCCACAACTTTCTTTCGATTGCTCAAAAGGTCGTTGAGGTTCTTCTCACCTTGAATGCATGTCACAAGGCCTTTCTCAAGTTGATCCTTCAACTTGGCATTCTCCTCCACAAGATGCACATGCTCATAACACGGGTGAGTAGCATATGCATTATCAATTAATACCATATGAGGAAAGGTGGCCTTTTCCTTGGTTATCTTAACTTGGAGTTGAGCATGAGACTCCTTGAGGTTAGCATGAGCACCCTTCAAGACCTTGTGGGCCTTGTCAAGTACATCAAACTCCTCCTTGAGTCTAGCATGATCAACCCCAAGTTTAGCCTTCTCGGAGGTTAGCACACGAGACACGACAAGAGCATGATCAAGATCTTTCTTTAACTTAGCATGGTCATCATTGTATGACTCCTCAAGAGTCAAACGATGCCCACGCTCTTCCTCAAGAGCATTAGCACTACTAGGGAAAAGGCTAGCAGCAGCGCGGGTTTTCAGGCTAGCAGCAGCGCGGGTGGCCGTGCTACTAATAAGGCGCTACAGCTAACTCATAGTAGTAGCGCGGCCCCAACCAGCTCTACTACTGTTGAACGATATCAGCAGCGCTTTTTAGGAACGCGCTACTATTAACTAGCTGTAGCGATTTCTTCATCCCACGCTACTGCTATATCTTTCATCATTTTCCCTTTCAGTTCTCCTTTCACTTTCAGTTCTCCTTTCAAATGCTAGATACTAGGTACTACTAGTAGATATCAAATTCATAAACCATTACTAGGTACGGTAGTACTCCCTTCGTTCCAAATTACTCGTCGTGGTTTTAGTTCAAACCACGACGAGTAATTTGGAACGAAGGGAGTACTAAGATAACAATTTCATGCATAGCCAACATGCATCCTCAAGCAGTACATGGTCATATCAACGGCCATCATCATATGTAGTTCTAGATGATATCGACGACGATCATCATATGTAGTTCTAGATGATATAGCCACACACACATATGTAGTTCTAGCTAGATGATATAGCCACACACACATATGTAGTTCTAGATGATATAGCCACACACACATATGTAGTTCTAGATGATATCGAAGACAATCATCATCCTCAAGCCTGGGCGGTTGGTGTTCCTGATAGTAATTAGGATGGCCTGTCCAACACGAAGATTCTTGCCATCGAGGAATTTCTTCCACCCAACCGAGCTTAAGTGTGTGCGACCGTCAGTGTCCACGCGGTAAGTACAGGTTGTGACGGAGCCCCTTGCAGTAAGGCGTAGTCCAGCTGAGCCTTCTTCATCAGGCTCGATACCATAACTCACAGATATGCTCTTTGCCAATTTCTGAATAAGAAAAACATATCAATTAATAAGCATGTGATCGAACTCTACACTAAAACATATATATCATCGACTAGATTCCACACAACATACCATATCATTGGACTGTACACTAAGTAATTCACACTATTAATTTGCATTTGTAAGTATAACATACCATATCATGTCGATCAACCATGGTATTTGTCAAGCGGGTCACGAATGGCACCCCGACAAAGTCAGCACGTGGCGGAATTATGTCCCACAGGTTGGACACCTCCTCCTCACTCAGCCTTGTTCTTTGAGCTACGATGGCTTCATGAAGTGGGTCCTCATCATCTTCATCGAGTGGGTCCTCATTATCTTCATCATCTTCATCATCTTCGTCATCTTCATCATCTTCCACCAGGTTGAGATAAATGACAGCTAGCTTGGGTCTTTCTGCTCGGAAGTTGAAGCTGATCAACTCACCACCAGTAAGATGCATGCGAGCGACGAAATGGGCCCATCCATCTCCTCCAATCTGTGACATATTGCGTCCTTTCTCGACCTCCACAGTGTACGGCCCCCCAGGAGCCTCAAATGTCACAGTGTCTCCTGTCAGCTTGTTGAATTTCAACCTCACATTGCATGGGACGATCTGTGTAAACTAAGCAAAATGACACAATGCAGTAATGCCAACACTAAAAATAAAATAGTTATTACATTTCATCTAATTTCTTACCGCCGCATGACGAAAACTCGGCTGGAAGTAGATGCCGAACAGCTTGCCAGTTGCAAGGCTGCTGGCGCATCTTGACTTGCACAGTTGACATAGTGGTGGTGGTGGTGGCGCCATTCTTCCTAAAGCAATATGAGCAAAGGGTTACTAAATCAACTAAATCAAAATGTTCCTAAGTCAACTAAATCAACTAGCCTACTAAATCAACTAAATCAAAATGTTCTAAGTCAACTAAATCAACTAACCTACTAAGTCAACTAAATCAAAATATTCTAAGGCAACTAAATCAACTAGCCTACTAAATCAACTAAATCAAAATGTTCTAAGTCAACTAAATTAACTAAATGAATTAGCCTACTAAATCAACTAAATCAAAATGTTCTAAGTCAACTAAATCAACTAACCTACTAAGTCAACTAAATCAAAATATTCTAAGGCAACTAAATCAACTAGCCTACTAAATCAACTAAATCAAAATGTTCTAAGTCAACTAAATTAACTAAATGAATTAGCCTACTAAATCAACTAAATCAAAATGTTCTAAGTCAACTAAATCAACTAGCCTACTAAATCAACTAAATCAAAATGTTCTAAGTCAACTAAATCAACTAGCCTACTAAGTCAACTAAATTATATCAACTAAATCAAAATGTTGCATATGAGCAGGAGGGAGAAGGAGGGCGAATCGAGGAGGGAGAAGAGAGTAGGATGGAGGAGGAAGGTGGAGCGAGGAGGGGCCGGCCGGCGCGGCCACTTGAGGGAGGACGGAGGAGGAAAGCGGAGCGAGGAGGGGCCGGCCAGCGGCGAGTGGAGAGGGAGGACGGAGGAGGAGGCCGGTACCGAGTCCAGCAAGGAGGAGGAGGTGACGGCGCGCGGCGCAGACGGAGGAGCGGCGACGGGGGCGCGCGGCGCACACGCGCGGAGGAGAGGGGCGACGGGGGGGCGCAGCGCAGATTTAATTTGAGTGGCAGTGTGTGAGTGGATCCGAAGGGAGGAGATCAGGGAGATGGATGGCTTAGTAGTAGCGCTCTTCAGAAAAACACGCTACTGCTAAGCTATCTAGCAGCAGCGCTTTTCACAATAAAGCGCTACTGCTATATGTCAGCATGCAAAAATACACATTGATCATCAACGATCTTTTTGTGTACAATCTGATTTGACAATATGAGTCTTCACCGGTTTAGGAACAGGTGAAGACTCATATTGCAGCCACAAATTCTACACATAGAGTTCAATGAAGATCAAGTGCTTGTCAAAGTGTGAGAAGTAACATATTTAAGGTGGTAGAAACTCTCTTCACGGAGCGAGGTGGGACTAAATTTTTGTAGGAAACTTAGCAGTAGCGCTTGTCTGGGAAATACGCTGCTACTATGCTACGTAGCAGTAGCGTGCGTCGTATTAACGCGTTGCTGCTATAACTAGCCTCGCGGCGGCCTTGTAGGAATTATAGCAGCAGCGCGTCTTTGGGTGGACGCGCTACTGCTATATTTGTATCAGCAGCGAGTTTCAGTGGTCCGCGCTACTGGTAGTTAGCAGCAGCGAGTTATTTTGAGGCGCGCTGCTGATAAGATTCTGTGTATAGGCTTTTCCCTAGTAGTGTAGAGAGATCCGTTATCTCATCGGCATAGTCACGACTATGACCTTCCATCTTAGAGATGGTTTCTTCGTGAGCCTCGATCATGTCATTGGCTTCACCAAGTTGTTCCAAGAGAGCAACAAAGTGCTTCTTGGATTTGCCCTTGAGCTTACTCATAAATGACTCAAATTCATTCACATCCTCATTAGACCCCTCATGTTCATCAATGCAACCCTCCAAAGAGGGATTAGTAATGATGGTGGTTTTGATGTTGGGGCTTACCTTGTTAGTGGCTTTAGCCATGAGACACTTTGCGGTGATGTTCTCGTTGGGTGAATCAAAGAGAGACACCCGGGGAGTGTAGTAATGGCAACGGAGGCCATGACCATTGCTTCTCCATTTTCATCATCATCGTCATCCTCATGGTATTCTTCTTGAACCACCAACCCACGAGTAGGAGTCTTCTTGGTGAAGTTGTTCTTGTTGGGGAAGGACTTGGCTTTGTCTTTTCGGATGAACTTGCCACCATTGTCTTCCCGCTTCTCGTAAGGACAATCCACAATGAAATGGCTCACATTGCCACAGTTGAAACAAGTTCTGACTCGTTGCTTGCCCTTGAAGCCACTTGAGTTGTTCTTGTTGAAGTTGGGCCTTGAGTTCTTCTTGCTCCAAAATTGCCTTGAAGCAAGAGCCATGGGCTCATGATAATCATATTTTGTGTCTTCGGGGTTGCTCTCCTCATCTTCCTCTTCTTCCTCTTCTTCCACAATAACCTTGGCCTTCAAGGCAAGGTTGGGCTTCTTTGCCCTTTGAGAACGGAGCACCGCATTGTCGGTGGTCTTGTCCAAGATGCTCATTGCAACGAACTCATCCAACACTTCACTTGAGGTCATGGAGTGGAAATCCGGTCTTTGACGAATGATGTAGGACATGGCCTTGTTGTAGGGCATCATGGCCTTGAGGAACTTGCGCTTGATCCAATTGTCATCCGTGTCCTTGCTCCCATGATCTCGGAGTGAGACCGCAAGTTTGGTCACTCTTCGAAAGAGCTCACGAGGTTCTTCATCTTCTTTCATTGCAAACTCATCGGCCTCATCTTGCACCACTTCATAGTTGGAGCGTTGAATGCTAGCACTTCCTCGATAGAGATACACAACGCATTGCCATGCGTCTTTGGCCATGGCATGGGGTCGAAGATGAGGGAGATCTTCGGGAAGGATTGCGTCTTGGATGATGAAGAGAGCACTCTCATTGAATTGATTATCCACCACTTCTCTCGGGGTGAAGTTGCTTCAGTCATGTGGATAGAAACCTTCTTCAATGATTCTCAAAAGATTAGTATTCACATGATTTAAACGACGCTTGAAGCGATACACCCAAGAATCAAAATCCTCATTTTTCACAATCTTAGGAGGAGGACCGGCATGATTTAAATGAGTAGAGGGAATCGGTCCTCCATAAGTTGGAGGTTCCACATGGGCAAAGATGCCGGTGCCATTTCTACCACTAGTAGAAGGACCCTTCTCACTATTAGCTTCCCCCTTGTCGGAGTTAGCATCCGTCACCTTGTTAGTGGGATCACCCACTTTCAAACGGCGAGGTAGGTAGTTTAAGTCCTTCTAAGAATTTATTAAACATGCTTTCTACCGTGGTTGTCATGGAAGTTTTCAATGTGTCCAAGGCCACATTGAATTCCTCACGGGACACCGCGGTTTCCCCATCACCCGTAGACGAGATCAGATTCACACTGGAGTGCTCCTCCTCCCCATTGTCTACGATGTCAACCATACTCTTCGGACGGCAAAGTCCTTAATAAAGAGACGAGGCTCTGACACCAATTGAAAGGATCGATATAGTTGACTAGAGGAGGGGGGGGGGGGTGAATAGGCAACTAACAATTTTTTGCTTTTCTTTACCAAATTAAACTTTGCATCAAAGTAGGTTGTCTAGATATGCAACTAGGTGAACAACCTATATGATGCAACAACAACAAGCACACAAGCAAGCAAGGGATACAACACAAGTAAGCTTGCAAAAGTAAAGGCACGAGATAACCAAGAGTGGAGCCGGTGGAGACGAGGATGTGTTACCGAAGTTCCTTCCTTTTGAGGGGAAGTACGTCTCCGTTAGAGCGGTGTGGAAGCACAATGCTCCCCAAGAAGCCACTAGGGCCACCGTATTCTCCTCACGCCCTCACACAATGCGAGATGCCGTGATTCCACTATTGGTGCCCTTGAAGGCGGCGACCGAACCTTTACAAACAAGGTTGGGGCAATCTCCACAACTTAATTGGAGGCTCCCAACGACACCACGAAGATTCACCACAATAGACTATGGCTCTAAGGTGACCTCAACCGTCTAGGGTGCTCAAACACCCAAGAGTAACAAGATCCACTAGGGATTAGTGGGGGGAATCAAATTTCTCTTGGTGGACGTGTAGATCGAGGCCTTCTCAACCAATCCCGAGCAAATCAACAAGTTTGATTGGCTAGGGAGAGAGATCGGGCGAAAATGGAGCTTGGAGCAACAATGGAGCTTGGAGGTGGAAGAGGTAGTCAACTAGAGGTAGGAGACGCCCCTTTTATAGTAATGGAAAAGATCCAATCATTATCCACATATCCAGCCTGCGACATGCGGTACTACCACTCCAGGAACGCGGTACTACCGCAAGGCCATGTGGTACTACCGTGAGGGACCACGATACTTCCGCGGCAGCAGCAGAGACTAGAACATGCCTGACCAAGAGCAGTACTTCCGCGAGTGCGGTACTAGAGCTCCCCCTTGCGGTACTACCGCAAGGCAGGAAGGTCCTAGCCTACGAAGGGCGTGGATGAATAAAAATACATCCGTGCCTATTTCCGTTGAAAAAGAAACAGTGCAACAGTCCGACACGGTACTACCGCTGGGGAGCGGTACTACCGCATGGCAGCTGAAACAGACCGCGCACGGTACTACCGCGCAAGGACGGCAGTACTACCGCGGAGGCGCGGATGTAAAAAATTACATCCGCCCCTACTACCGTGAAGCAGCGGCACTTGGCAGGCCGAGCGCGGTACTACCGCGCATGAGGTGCGGTACTACCACGGAGGTGCGGATGTAAAAAATTACATCTGCCCCTACTACCATGAAGCAGCGGCACTTGGCCTGGGAGCCACGGTACTACAGCTCCAGAGGAGCGGTACTACCGTTGGCTCCTGCGGTACTACCGCAGGTGCCTACGGTACTACCGCTCCAGGGAGCAGTACTACCGCAAGCTCGGCAGCATTAGCCAGGACAAACGCACAGAGGATAGACGGGGGATGCTCCAAAGTGCAAGGGAAAGGTGGAGACAAAGAAGAAAGCGTGTACGAGATGATTCCACCCGAACCTTTCCGACGTGGACCCCCTCTTAATATACAGCTCTCCTACGAATCAAATCCACCAAAAAGAAACGTAGAACAACACCGTCTTCAATAGTCTTCGAGGGGCACCGAACCGTCTTGTGCCTAGCGATGAAGCTTCTGAGAAACTCAAGGCACACGATTAGTCCGCAAAAGCATTGTCATCAATCACCAAAACACCTTAGGGATAAATATGCCCTTACAAACATCCACATCTTCAACACCTACATGAAGTCATCATCGACAAAACCCAAGGTTAGTTCATCCCTCTTAGGGGGATCTCACATCTAGGGGGATCTTTACTCTAAAGAATTGAGCTAAAGCAACTCTAATGGTGTGAACACAACAATGCTTTATCTAAAAGTGGTAACCCCACTTGTGCTTAAACGATGAGTATGACCTATGATCAAATGTTCTCATTTGACTCCTAAGTCAATATACTCATATATAGATGACCTAGTCATCTCCAATTGTTTGATAGATGCTAGAATCGGTTGTGCGTGCTTTGCCACACATTTCATTTGCCATTTTATTGTATGAGCATGTTGGTTGCATATTTTACTCATTCGAGGACATCCACTTGTTGTTTTGATTGTTTGGATCTTTTCTCTTTTGCCAAGTGGATGGACAAGAATGCCTAAGAACCTTCTCTAGCTATCTATGCTTTTCTCGTCTCAAACTCTATTCATGCTACATCACAAAGTTTGATCAAGTCAGATTCGAACCACTCTGTGTGAGAAGCACTCGGAGTCCCCGATTCGTCATAGACTTAAACTTACAAAACCTCTTTGTGCATTTCGGTCTGACCGAGAAATCCATTTCGGTCACACTGAGTTCACTAAGTTGATCTAGGTTTTCATCTCGGTGCAACCGATTTGAACACTTCGGTCACACCGAGTTGCAGCAACCGCTTGCGATTCTGCAATCTCGGTGCCACCAAGTTGTTCCACTTGATCACGCCGACAGGGTCGGGATATATATATACCCACGGGTGAGATTTTGGAAATTACTTCAAAACTTCTCAGCCCGCGTGTGTCCTGCTCTGCCTCCTCGGGTCTCCGGATTGTCTCCTAGCTGCCAAAGACCTCCCGCCGTTGGACTCTGCCGCCGTCGACAGATTCTGCTTCGTCGTCGCCGCCGTAGCGAACACTCACCGCTCTAGGGTGTATGTTCGACCCCTTGTGCTGTCTTTTTCACTCCGATTCCTAGCACAAGGACAATGCCATGCTTCTTGCCATGAATGAGATTAATCTATCCAGCTAAATCTTCCTTAGGTCTAGATTGATACGAAAATTTTAGGGTTAGCTCTCCGCAAAACTCATCTCGGACCGACCGAAATGTAGAAATCGGTCTCACCGATTCGGCTTAGGCCATTGCACATGTGCTTTTCGGTCTGACCGAAACATGCAAATCGGTGTGACCGAGTTCAGGATTCTGTGAAACCCTAGCAATCTCGGTGCCACCAAACTGTGACTCGGCCCAACCGAGTTCACTAGTTTAGGTTCCAACTGTTGCTTCAGTATAACCGACTTTGTCAATTCGGTAGCTCCGAGATCACTTCTGTAGAGAACTAAAACTAAGCTTTTTGACTCAGTCTATTTTGCAAAACCTCTCTACTTTGTGATGCTCATCTACTCTACCTCATCTACAACCTATTCACAGGATCTGCTAACAGTTACCTGCAAGATGTCTGACCAGAGTGATAGCCAGAACAGGTCTGAACAGCAAGGACAGTTGATGTAGGGTGGAACCCTATAGCGTCGATCTTTCACGTTTGGAGTGGGATCCCTCGAAGAACACGATGAACACGGGGAAGAACGGGGAGAAATCACAAGGGGAAACACTCAAGAACAAGTCCAAATCACACATCCACTAGACAATCAAACACACAAGATCACAAGGTACATGAACAACAAAGGGAAAGATACAAGGTAAGGTTCATCTCCAAGAGGAGGTCTTGATGATATCCTAGATGGATCTTCCCACAAGGGGGTCTTGATGATATCCCGCGGGATCTTCTCCTAGATGGAGGTCTTGGCCTCCAATGGAGTAGTGGTCTCTCTCTCAAGAGTAGAGATAGGTAGGAGCAAAGCTCACCTAAGAATGAGCTATCACTTTGCTAACCCTAGAAAGGAGGTGGAGGAGGTCTATTTATAGCCCAAGGGGCGAAGGGGTAAGTGAGGGGCGAATGGGTACACGGGCCTCGGACCGGAGGCATGCACGCAGGCAAAGCCCGGATGATCCAGATGGGGGTCCGGATGATCCGGCCATCGTCCGGATGATCCGGGAGGGGGCCCGGATGATCCGGCTTCACATGAGGCCTTCGGGTGTCTTCGGACGAATTATTCGGATGATCCGGAGGGGGACCTGAATGATCCGGCCGAGCCCGGATGATCCGGATGGCGGTCCGGATGTCCGGCCTGGCTCCTGCAGCCGCTCCGTCTTCTTCTCCTTTCTTCCGTCTTCTCTTCCACGCTTCCCTCGCGGATGGTGTAGTCGTTCCTTGGTGCTTGCACTCCTCCTCGTCGTCCGTGAAGTTCCGACAATACCTATGCATGCACACGGGAGAAGTGTCAAGTAGTATGCCATCCTCGAAGGGGTCAAGTGAGCACGTGTAAAGGAGATGATTCACCTTAGTGTGTGTGAAGTAGATGTCGCACGTGTCACTTGCCAAATGGGCTCTTGACATGGTGATGTCCGTAGGATGCTCCGCATCATCCCCTCCCCCTTGGGAAAGATCCGACCTTGGATCGAAAACCAAATCACCATGGGAAAGGGATGGCGTTGCCGTGTAGAAGTGGTCGATCAGCAAGTTCTTGTCATCTTGAAGTTCCAAATGGGCACTCTCCAATGTCGCACCGTCTTGTAATTCCTTCAAAAGTAGCAAAGATAACAAGCACTTGGAAAAACAAATGTAGTTGTCGTAAGAGCAAAACCAAGCATTCAAGAGGTGATTCACCCAACAAGTGTTGTCATCAAGCATAGCATATGGTTTGACAAAGGAGTGTGTCATGACATTTGGACATATAAATTGAGCACAATCAAGTACATCATGGGAACAAGCATGTAAATGGGAGGTCAAGATGCAAATATATGTGATAAGTGAACAAGCATCTACCTCAAGGTCATAGCAAGCATGCAAAAAGAGCTCAATGAACGGTCTATGGTAGGCATAAGAGTCATTCACAACACCAAATATAGTGAAATGTCTAAACACATGGGGCAAGTGCAAGACAATCCAAGCATAACGTGCATAGGGTGTAGTGAAGATATCGTTGCACTCAACACAATGGAAAGAGCAATTGTTCATCATGTGTGAGGCAATCAAGTCAAGCATGTGATAAGCAAAGGGACATGGCATATGTGAAGAACTAGATGCAACACACAAGGCATATATGTCATGGGGCATGGCAATGTGGTAATGAGAAGTCGAAGCAACATCGCTAGCATGTGTGCAAAGTGTCGTGGAGCAAGCAACACATGAAGTATGATCCACAATATGCATGCTCATGGTTTGGGTGTTCTCGAGATAGAAGGATATCACCTCGAAAGCATGTCCTTGTGCGTTCTTCACAATGTCAAAGTGGTAGGAAGTATGGTGTAGAAGCGTGTCGCGATCGATTGTATGAGGCTCGCTCTCAAGAGCTCGAATGGTCAACTCACGTGAAGTGGAAGTCGACACAAAGTCCAAGTATCCTACACATGCAAAAAACAAAACAAAGTACGTATGCACATGGTAGAGAAACACATCATCCAGCATGATGGTTCTCATCTTTTGCACATAACCATTAGAAGCAGAAGTGCATGAATAATATGATGCAACAATGGCTAAATTCATGGCACTAGGTATATGGTGCAAAGAAGTAAGACAAGCATGCTGCACGAGGAATATGTCAAAATCTCCAATCATATGCGAGAATGCTATGGGGGCAATCTCATGAGCAAGACTATAAGCATTGTTGCACTCAATACATGGCAAATCATCTAGCATGAGAGAGGCAACACATGGAGATATATGACACGAAGCAATATGAATCATGTGCAAAGCATATAGATGGTTGTCATCAACCGCATGAGATGAGCACTTATAACACAAGAGACAATGATCAAGATATATCATGTGAGAGGCATGAGCATATATGTCATCAACCCAAGAAAGCAAGTAGTGGAACATGGGTGATGCAATACAGCGAGCATTCATAGCTATCAAATCAAGCAAGCTAGTAGTGCGAAGATGCAACATACTAGGAGGAATCATGGCAAACATGTCATTGGTGCAAATAGTGGGCATGAATAATTCACAAGTCATAGCACAAGCATGAAAGCAAGATATGAGTACAATATCATGAATGTATTGGCGAGAGGCCATATGTGAATAGCAATGGGTCATCATGACTCTCCCAACACAACAAGCATCAATAGAATGGGGCACATGATAAACATGGCAAAAGCAACAAGGATCTCCACCAAGCATGCAAATACACATAGGAATATCATAATGGAGAATCATGGGTAGAAGCAAACAAGGGTCACAATTGCATGGCAAAGGCACAGAAGCAAGCATAGCATGCAAAGTGAACACGGTAAAATGAGCATAATGTGAGAAGTGGTAAATGGCCCATAGCCGTGTGAGAGCCAAGTAGAGGAGTTGCGCGTAGTCCTTGCGCGAAGGGAACGGTGGTAAGGATAGTCCACGGGATCCCAAATCGTCATTGCTCTCAAGAGCTCGTTTTGTCAACTCGTGGGATTGCGAGGTTGACAAGTATTCATGGGTACCTACACAAAAGAGACACAAACCAAAGAAATTGTGCGCGTGGTAAATGTACACATCATCCATCATGATGTGTATGTGCACGTGTGAGTTAGCACAAGATAAGCATCGCTCAAAGAAATTTGATGCATGGTATAAGAACATGTCATCCATCATGAAAGAATAGGTATTATGTATGACACGATGGGGACACAAATTGAGCAAACAAGTATATGGCACATCAAAAGCATGTTTATTCATGGGGAGCATATGGTGCACACAAGTATTGGGATCATGTAAAGGATGGGATGGGTCAAAATCTCCTAAAATGTATGAGGAAACTATGGGGGTCTCCTCATGAGCAATATCGGAAACATCATATGGAGAAAATGGACAACATCCAAAATAATGCATATCTAAAGCTAGGTGGTCATGGCATGGCATATGAGATAAATGATGCAAAGGGAGCATATCAATATCATCACAAGAGAAACAAATGCCAATAACCATGGGCTTGTCATCTATGTCATATGTGCAAATTGGGTTTATTTTAATGGCATATGCATAGTCACTACAATGAGATTGCAAATATGACATACGGGAGATCTCATGCATAGCATATGACAAGTCAAGCGGATCATCAAACATGATGTGACCTAAAGAATTGTCACAATAAATCCTATGTAACATGGCATCACAACTAATAGGCTCCACAAGAGAATCATCATACTCATCATAAATGGGCAAATCATCGCATGGGGAAATCATACTAGCATGAAGCATGGCAATAGGTGGATCAACATCATGCAAGCAATCAATGTCAAGAATGTCCACTAGTGGGACTAGAGCATCACCTTCACCTATGTTACCTTTTTCATTCCACTCAAGTGGTGTAGGTGAGGTGGGAAAGACCAAATGGTGGTCATCATCATCATCTTGATGGAACCATGTGGGCGGTGCATCATAATCCACCATGGCCATCGTCTTGTCCAAAGGGAGGACGAAGTCGTCGAGGATCGGCGCGTCATCATAAATGGGACCTAGCACCAAACGAGAAGACACAATAGAGGTAGAGGTCAAGTTGTTAGAAATGCAAATGGCCTCACGAGACCTATCAACTATCTCACTCTCTCTATGTGGTGGTTCACTCACTCCCTCAAAGTAGGTGCACTCAAACTCACGTATGGTGGAGTCACTCATCTCACTCAAGTGGTGGGGGTTGTGGCTCTCCTCACATGGGAATTGTGGTAACTCATCATATATGGGGCTAGTCGTGAAGTCACTCTCACTCTCAATATGGTGGCACAAGTCACTCAAGTCATCATACGTCGCCGTGGTCGAAGGGAAGATCCCATGCTCAACCATCTCGTCGTCGTCGCCGTGGATGAAGGCCGAAGATGGCACATCATCACTCTCCTCCATGACCGAAGGGAAAATCCCATGCTCTATCATCTCGTCACCGTCGCCGTAGATGAAGGCCGAAGATGGCACATCATCACTCTCGCCTCCAAAGATGGAAACATCATCCTTGCTCGCCACCTTGTCGCTCGCCTCCAAAGCTTGGTCCTTGATGGTCTCCGTAGTCGTACTCGTTGCCGCACCGTCTTGAAAAAGAGTCGAAGTAGACTCGGCACCATCAATGCCACAAAGAGGGATGGCGGTGAAGTCAAACTTGGGAGCATCGTCTTGGAGCTCGTCGGGTTGGACATCTTGGTGGTACTAGCCTCATGCTTGTCGTAGAGCTTGGTCGCCGCGAAGTTTGCTTGGGGTGGAGAAGCCTTGGCCTTCATGAGTTCTTGTTCCGCCTTGAGAGCACCAATGTAGTAGTCGTCGATGGACTTGTAGTTCTCGAGGAAGATGGTCTTGGAGATGTCATTGTGCAATCCCATCATGAAGTGGAACTTCATCGAAATGTGGTCGTCCACGCCGGCTCGTCGCAAAGCAATCTTCATCTCCTTGAAGTACTTGTCGATGGACTTGGATCCTTGGATGGTGTTCTCCAATTGGTGTCGAAGTTGTTCCGTGTAGGTTGGAGGCACAAACTCTCGCCGTAAAGCTCTCTTCGTCTTGGGCCAACTCATCTCGTAGCTCTCTGAAGGTGTGTGAAGCCACCATATCGAGGCGTGGTCGTGGAAGTTTCTTGTGGCGCACTTCACTTGATCTTCGGGACGAACTTGATGTAGCTTGAGGTAGTCGTCCATCAAACGCTCCCACTCGAGGTACTCCTCGGGTTCTTGAGTCCCATATAAAGGAATCACGTGGTCGATGTCGAGGTCGTAGTAGCTCGCGGAAGTCGCGGACTTGAGCTTGGGGAGCTTCTCTTGAGCATAGTCTTGGGGTTCTTGTTGGCGAAGATGCCGTATGTCCGTAGGCGAAGATGCCTTGAAGTCGCTTGGCGAAGATGCCAAGGGAGATGGTGAAGTCATTGAGCGGTTGTTGATGTAGAGCTCTTGACCTTCACGTTCTTGTTGGTGATGGTGTCGATGCCGATGTGATCTTGCCGGAGATGGTAGCTCGGAAGCATGTGCTCTTGAGCGTCTTGTCGAAGATGAGGAAGATCGCTTGTAGGACTTGATGAGGGCTTTGATCTCCTCCATTTTAGCTTGCATCTTGGCGTCGGAGTTGTTGGTCATGGCATCGAACTCGTCGTTGTTGTTGTAGACCGAAGATGAAATGCCTTGCCTATCCATCACAAGACTCGAGTAGAGGTGAGTAGGAAATGAGATAAACAATACCAAGTTACCTTTTCCCAAAGTTGAGGATGTATCCCGTGTCACTCAATGTGAGATGAAAGAATAGTGGAATTGGTACCGGACTTGTTCACTCACACCTATCAAGTAAAGCTTATGGTAGAGCTCGGTGAGGATAGTGGCACAAAAATTTGATGCAAAATGTTAGCAAGAGTCAATAATGTTGAAAGAGATTCACAAATTCGCAAGCGAAACAAGTAGACCAATAGCTAAGAATGGCACACGGAAACACACACACGGATAGATAAATGGGGTCGTGCAACCAAGGAATGAGCACAAAATGTGGAATCCACGGAAAACGCTCGTGTTGCACAACTCAAGAGAGACGCTAGCACGATTGCTCAATAGGCGGATACGACACTTGTGCACAACCTATAATATGCAAAATGGATATTCTTCTATCCCAAGTATGCTATGTATGTATGGTTCCCGGTGTTTCTCTCAAGCATGATATCATATGATGTAGATTTTGGTATGGCTCTTATGTTCAATGGGGTATGATGCTATGGCACTTGCTCACGAGCTCTTTGCTCTCTTTTTGCTTAAAAGCTTTTTCTCTTTTTTTTTCTATGGCCACTTTTGCACAATGCACAAACCAAGATAGCAATTGTGTATATGCGGGAACAAACTTGAGGCACAATGGATGATATGATACCAAGATGATATGGTATGTATGCAATGGAAGGTATGATCACTACTGTGCACAAGTAACGTTGCCGGCAATACTCAAATGGCTAGTCTCGATAGGCAAGTAACACAAAATGGGCTAGGGGTTAACAATGCAATTGCAAGGGAATATACAAAGATGTCGTCGAGGTTACCGTCCTTTGCGATGATGAGTGGCGGTGTTCTTGGTGTAGATACCAAGATGATGGAGACCCGTCCCTAAGTAGCCGAAACACCTTAGGAAACGGAAAAACCGCAAACCCAAAATCTCAAATGACAAATGTCAAATGGTGGTAGCAGAAAGCGGTGGTGGTTTGCTCTTGGCAATGTGGAAGTGGGATGATGGGCTATACACGATGTAAGAGTTGGAAGCACACGGTCCCTAAGTAGCCGAAACACCTTAGGAGACACAACTCACAACACAAACAAAATTGGTTAAGTTTGGGATGGCGGAAGTGTATGGTGGGTAAGCCTATGCGGAAGGTATGGTGGTGGTTGATGAAGAAGCAACCGTCCCTAAGTAGCCGAAACACCTTAGGAGACTCAAGTCACTACTCAAACAACCTCAAATGCTATGGTGAACAAATTGGGTTAGGTTGCGGAAGTCGGTGGTGGCTATGCGGATGATATGGTGGAAGGCCTAGGCAAACTTGCCAAATTTCAGAAAATATGATGGAGTCAAATGATGTTGGTGGTATTTTTGTGGGATGGGGGATGTCAAGAGCTTCAAAACGAGCTAAAGAACGTCAAAAACGGAGTTCGGATGAATTAGTTATGACCAAAACAAAATTTCAGCCGAGTCAATGTCAGGGTTAACCGGACATCCGGGAGGAGGTCCGGATGATCCGGGCTAGGTCCGGATGATCCGGGTGTACATCCGGATGATCCGAGTTCATCAGCTCCGGTTCTGTTTTCTGGGTGCGTGGGGTATCCGGACGTCCGGGGGGGGGGGGGGGGGTGGGGCGTCCAGCTGATCCGGGGGATGTCCGGATGATCCGGGAGAAGGTCCGGATGATCCGGGCAAGTCAATCCGCTCGGGATTTGCTTGTGGAGACGAATTTTTGGGCAGAATTTGGGGATTTTGTGGTCAAAATTGACGAGATTTCATGGATGGAAGGTGGGGAAACTTGGGGAAATGCTAGATCCACTTGAAACCAAGCAAATCCACGGATCAAAATCAACAAAACATCATCAAACCAACAAATCACAAAAAAATTTGGGGGCTATTTTTGGTGGGGATTTTTGGATTTAGGACGAAATCAAGCAAAAGAAGGCTAGAAAACGGTGGGAGGGACTCCAAATACGTGATAAACGTGGCTCATGATACCATATGATGTAGGGTGGAACCCTATAGCGTCGATCTTTCACGTTTGGAGTGGGATCCCTCGAAGAACACGATGAACACGGGGAAGAACGGGGAGAAATCACAAGGGGAAACACTCAAGAACAAGTCCAAATCACACATCCACTAGACAATCAAACACACAAGATCACAAGGTACATGAACAACAAAGGGAAAGATACAAGGTAAGGTTCATCTCCAAGAGGAGGTCTTGATGATATCCTAGATGGATCTTCCCACAAGGGGATCTTGATGATATCCCACGGGATCTTCTCCTAGATGGAGGTCTTGGCCTCCAATGGAGTAGTGGTCTCTCTCTCTCAAGAGTAGAGATAGGTAGGAGCAAAGCTCACCTAAGAATGAGCTATCACTTTGCTAACCCTAGAAAGGAGGTGGAGGAGGTCTATTTATAGCCCAAGGGGCGAAGGGGTAAGTGAGGGGCGAATGGGTACACGGGCCTCGGCCCAGAGGCATGCACGCAGGCAAAGCCTGGATGATCCGGATGGGGGTCCGGATGATCCAGCCATCGTCCGGATGATCCGGGAGGGGGCCCGGATGATCCGGCTTCACATGAGGCCTTCGGGTGTCTTCGGACAAATTATCCGGATGATCCGGAGGGGGACCCGGATGATCCGGCCGAGCCCGGATGATCCGGACGGCGGTCCGGATGTCCGGCCTGGCTCCTGCAGCCGCTCCGTCTTCTTCTCCTTTCTTCCGTCTTCTCTTCCACGCTTCCCTCGCGGATGGTGTAGTCGTTCCTTGGCGCTTGCACTCCTCCTCGTCGTCCGTGAAGTTCCGACAATACCTATGCATGCACACGGGAGAAGTGTCAAGTAGTATGCCATCCTCGAAGGGGTCAAGTGAGCACGTGTAAAGGAGATGATTCACCTTAGTGTGTGTGAAGTAGATGTCTCACGTGTCACTTGCCAAATGGGCTCTTGACATGGTGATGTCCGTAGGATGCTCCGCATCAACAGTTGAGTGAGGGCACTTGTCCCTCCAGTAGCTATGATGAGGGCAGCAGGAGCACACCTAGTAACTTGCCCAAGGCAGCTACTAGAACAAGGAAGAAGAGAACTTCTCATTCAGAGGATGAAGACTATGTTGCAGCTGAGGATGAGGCCACTTCCAAGAAGAAGGTGGTGAAGAAAGAATTTGGCACTGCTGCATCAACTAGGCCAGGCATGAACAAGAAGGCACCAGCTAGGACAGTGCCTACATCCAAGCCAAGAAAAGTCGCCACAGGTTGAAAGAACATGCGGTGCCCCCATGTTTGGTTTTGGTAATTGAGGACAATCTCTATGGACTAATGGTTGCATTGAGTTATATTTGAAGGTTTTGTCCATAGGCTTTTCTTGAAGTCCATGTGTTGGTTTCAAGGAGTTTATGAGTTGACCAAGGTGCTATTAAGGAATTATCCAAAGATTGGTCATGTGAGTGTTGAGCTTATTGCAAGCATGTCTTGAAGAAGAAGATTGTGTGATCATTCATGTTTACCTTCAAGACATCATCCAAATGCAGAGAGTTGGAAAGATTCAAGGTTGATCAAGACTAAGTCAAGAGTGAATCAAGTTGATCAACTCACAAAGCGTAGAAGATGTACCGAGAGGGACCAAGTCATCCCATGGTATGGTAAGCATTGTCAATTACGCTCTATGTACTAACCCATGGTCTTTGTGAGAGTTCTTTGTGGGGTTAGGATGCGGTGTGCAAGTTCAAGTGATGCATCACGAAGAGATCAAGTGCTTGAATCTTGCCGCCCATTGTGGTGACAATGGACTTGTGAAGATGAGCCGAAGAGTGGCTCACCCATAGTGGACTATGGGGGAGCAATCATCTAGTCTTCATCGAGCCAACGCAATCAAGAAAGGTGGTCCAACTTGAGGGAGTCAAGATCGTCACCATCTAGCTCAAGTGGACCATGTGCAAGGCAAAGGTTTTCCCTTGATAGGTTTTATATTTTACCGGTCTCATGGTGGTAGTTGGGAGACCGGGTTATAGGATCGTTTGCCGTACTATCAAGGGGGGCTCTCAAGTTGGTAGCTTGATCGTATTGTTAGTAGAGAGCTCAAACCATTGCATCCTTGCATCATGTTTATTGGTTCTTGTTTGGTTCTCTTTGTGAGTCTTAGAGCTTATGGTCATCTTGATGACAAGCTTGAGTTCATCAAAAACGGAGTTCGCATGCGTCTTCTATGATGTTTTCGGTGTTGGAGGTTTTACCGGTCTTATCCGAGGAAGGGTTCTCACCATTTTCTTATGGGCCTTTTCTCATATGTTTATTATTGGTATTTATTTCAAGATTGTGTTAGCCCTTGTCGCTAGCTTTCCAACAAACTTGGTTTCGTCGAATTCGGAGTCCATTTGCAGAAGTTGTGGTAGTTTTGGTGTTCTGAAAAGGCTGCAGTGGTACTACCGCAGGTAGGAGCGGAAGTAATTTTTTACTACCGCTCTTGGGAGCGGTACTACCGCTCTTAGGAGCGGTACTACCGCTTGGAGCAGTACTACCGCGGCTACTTCCGTGGCTACTTCAGCTCGGGACCAAAAACTCGTCACAAGTCCAGCGGTGGTAGGCACGGATGTATTTTTTTAGTACCGCTCGCAAGCAGTAGTACCGCTACCCTTAGCAGTAGTACCACTACCCCTAGCGGTAGTACCGTGAGGTCAAGCGGTACTACCGCTCCGTCGGTTCTTTTGGCTTTTTTGCCTCCTCGTTGTTGTGTTTCAAAGGGCTACTACCGCCCTAGCGGTAGTACCGCTCCTTGGAGCGGTAGTACCGCTCGGTGCAGGCTGTGAGCATAACGGTTGGATTTTTCCCCACCTATAAAAGGGGGTCTTCTTCCCCATTGAACCTAATCCTTTGAGCTCGTGTTCTTCCCCATTGTTGACCTTCTTCGAGCTTGCTAACTCTCAATCCCTCCATGGATTCTTGCTAGTTTTTGAGCGAAAAGAGAGAGGAGATCTAGATCCACGTTTCCACCAATCACTTTCTCCTCTAAGTGAGGGGAACCCCTTGGATCTAGATCTTGGAGTTCTTCGTGTTCTTCTTTCGTTCTTCCTCTCATTTTCCTCCCTAGCATTAGTTGCTTTGGTGGGATTTGGGAGAGAAGGACTTGGGCACTCCGTGTGCCCTTGCCATTGCATTTGGTGCATCGGTTTGAGTTCTCCACGCGATACATGGAAGTTACAAGTTGAGAAGCTTATTACTCTTGGGTGCTTGGTGCCCTTGAGCTTGTTCCTCTTGGGTGCTTGGGTGCCCTAGACGGTTGGTGGTGTTCGGAGCTCAATCATTGTGGTGTAAAGCTCCGGGCAAGCGTCAGGGTCTCCAATTAGGTTGTGGAGATCGCCCCGAGCAATTAGACTGGTACCGGTGACCGCCCCCAAGGGTTGCCAAAGTGTACGGGTTCGGTGACCGCCCCCAAGGGTCGCCATTTGTACGGGTTCCGTGACCGCCCTCAAGGGTCCCTTAGTGGAATCACGACATCTTGCATTGTGCGAGGGCGTGAGGAGATTACGGTGGCCCTAGTGGCTTCTTGGGAGCATTGTGCCTCCACACTGCTCCAAATGGAGATTAACATCCGCAAGGGTGTGAACTTCGGGATACATCGTCGTCTCCGCGTGCCTCGGTTATCTCTTACCCGAGCCCTTTACTTATGCACTTTACTTTGTGATAGCCATATTGTTCTTTGTCATATATCTTGCTATCACATAGTTGCTTACCTTGCTTAGCATAAGTTGTTGGTGCACATAGGTGAGCCTAGTAGTTGTAGGTTTTGTGCTTGACAAATTAACCGTTAGGTTTATTCCCCATTTGTTCAAGCCTAAACCGTAATTATTTTAAAGCGCCTATTCACCCCCCCCCCTCTAGGCGACATCCTCGATCTTTCAATTGGTATCAGAGCC
The DNA here is from genome assembly GCA_963921465.1 of Triticum timopheevii. Classification (NCBI taxonomy): domain Eukaryota; kingdom Viridiplantae; phylum Streptophyta; class Magnoliopsida; order Poales; family Poaceae; genus Triticum; species Triticum timopheevii. The sequence goes on along the minus strand of OY997272.1, from coordinate 407,476,723 downwards.
TCATCTCTCTTTGTTGGGCTTAACCGCCTAGAGAGTAAAGATGTCGACTAGGGGATTAGGATTCTCTGACACTCTTAGTTTTGATGGCACAAATTTTGATGTTTAGGTAATTCGCATGCTTAATCTCTTTAGGGTCATGGACCCAAATTTAGAGCGAATTATAGATATGGGTTTTTCTCCTCCAAAGGATCCCCAAAGATTATCTTTAGAGGATGAGAAAAACTCTTATCTCAATGCTCAAGCTTCTAATGTGCTTTTCGATGCTTTGAGCAATGTAGTTATATTTCAACTCATGTCGTTCCGGGATGCTCATGAGTTGTGGACAAAGCTTCAAGATAAATATGGTGTGTCCAAGTTTTGTAAGGATGATTGTTCTCCCTCCACTTCCAGCCGTGTTGTGTTCTCAACTTCTTCTACTTCACCTACATGTGGTTCGCCACAAGGTAATGGCATGGTGAGTAGTGGTGTTCATTGCAATGATGATAGTGGGCTTATTGTTGATAATCCTTCATCACTTTCTTATTGCAATGCTTCATCTTTGGACTTTAACACTTCTAGCACTCCAAATGTTTCACATGCTTGTGTTGATAGTCCTTGCATATCATGTAGAAATTGCTTGACTAAATCTCATGATGATATGCTTGCTATGTCTTGTTGCCATGATAAAAATGCATCTATTTCCTCGAATTGTTGTGCTAACAATGTAGAGGAAACCGAACACTCCATGAAACAAGATGTGGTGTTTAATGGTGCCTCAAGGGATCCTACATCATCATCTATTGCTTTTTGCCTTATGGCTAAGGCATCAAAGGTATCTCCTACTTTGTACCCCAATATGTCTCTGGATGATGATGTTGATGCTAATGATGATGAGGATAATGATGAAGAGAATGATAATGTTGCCTCCCTAAAAACTAAGGGGAAATGATTTTTAAAGCTCTTCACAAAAATAAAATTGCTCGTTCCAACTTCATGGAAATAATGTCCATTGCCATTGATGGCAAGAAATACATTGAGGAGTTGGAATCTCATCTAGAGGAGCATGAGGTCACCATTGAGGAAATGGAAGCTCATGGGCATGATTACGCAAATGAGATCGCGGAGCTATCTCAAGCTCTTGAACATGAACAAACCACCTCCGAATCTCTTGAGGAGACTTTTGCTCTAGAATTATCTAGAGTGAGGGAATCTCATGATAGAGCTCTTGAGGTGGCCAATGATTTCATAACTAAAAATGCCAAGCTTGAAGTTTCTCATGCTAGACTCCTTGAGGATTTTGAGCACCTCGAAAATGGCTCAAGGGTCATCAAGGGTGAGCTCATCAAACTCACCGAGTCTCATGCCCAACTTGAAGCTTCGTATTTAAAAGACCTTGCCAAGTTGTCCTCTCCTATTGTTGTAAATGATGATGCTTGTGCTACTAACTCTATTACTTGTGAAGCATCCATTTTGAAGGAGAATGTTGAGCTACAGGCTCAACTTGAGGTGCTATCTAGCAATTATGGGAAATTGGAAGAAAGTCATGAAAATCTCTCAAGCTCTCATGATGATCTTCTAGTATCCCATAGTGTGCTAAAGATAGCTCATGAGGCCATGATTGCTAAGGTAACATCTAGTGAGCCTCATGTGTATACTAGCACTACTTCTAGTCAAAATAGTATATTGCCATGTGCTAGCCCTTGTAATTCATCTACTCACAATGTTGGTACATCTTGTGATGAATTGCTTTCCTTGCCTTGTTGCTCTAACTATGAAGCTTATACTTCCTCTAGTACTTGTGTTGAGACTAAGCATGTAGAGGAAATCAAAGAGATCAAGGCCCAAGTCACTTCTTTGAAGAAAGACTTGGAAAAGAGTCATCAAGGGAAATCCACACTCAACAATATCTTGAGTGTGCAAAAATCCCCCAATGACAAAGGTGGACTTGGGTTCAACTCCAATAAGAATAAGAAGTCCAAGATGAACAAAAGGAAGGGCCAAGAACAAGTCAAGAATTCGGCCAAGATTGTTTGCTTCAAGTGCAAAGTAGAAGGGCATCATGTTAGATCTTGCCCATTGAAGAAGAAGGCCATTAGTGTCAAGCAACAAGGGAAGAGGGCACAAGTTCAATCTCATGCTCAACCTCAAGTTGAAGAAAGGCCTCTTCCCAAGAAGACTCAAGTTAATGCTTCCCTTGTTGAGAAATCAAGTGAGAAGAAAGTGAAGAGTAGACATTGCTACTTATGTCGTGAGAAAGGCCACGTCGCTTCTTCATGCACTAGTGGTAACTTATCCAACCCAATTACTATTGATGATATCTATTCTCTTGGGAAGGATAAGGTCGGCAATGTGTTTGCCAAGTTTGTTGGTACTCAAAGTGGTGTCAAGAAAAGAACCATTTGGGTTGCCAAGCCTATTGTGACTAACCTCTTAGGACCCAACTTGGTTGGGGACCAACAAGCTCAAACTTGATCAATAGGTGTTGTTGGAGGGAATTGGAGACTTGGCTACATTATGAAGATTTGAGGGGTCTTCATTATCCATATTATCTCAAGCCAAGTCATTAGGAGTCTCAAGTTTCTATGTTACATCCAATGTTCCTCCTTGTAGTAACTCGTACTTAAATTGTTTACATTGATAGTTACTTGCCCTTAGCATGCTGTGGTTTTGTACCTTGCATGTGTTTGTATATGATGTGTTCCCAATTTTCTTAACTTGAGTAATCAAGTTTGTGTATGTTGGTTTGCACATCATGTACATGTGTGGTGCGTTGAGCCTTTGTGCATCTTGTTTGTTTCTTAGTTGGCTCTTGTGAGATATTAATGGAATATCTCATTATGGGGAGTGATGTGCTTTGTGCACCTCACAATCCTATAAATGTGTGTACATGAGGAATACCATCTAGTATTGATATTACAAGATTATCTAGTCACTATGTGGTATGCCTTCTCATGAGAAATTCAAATTCTAAATAGTCCATTAATCATCTCTTGTTGGATCCTCTTATTGCCTCTTGTTAAGTTTTCTTTGGTATCACATTATGGGGGAGTAATATGCTATGTGCATATTACAAGCCTAGAAAATGTGTACATTTGAGATATTGTTACCTATAATTGATATTATAAATTATCTTGTTCCTAGGTGACATGTTAGCTCTACAAGTTGCAATTTAGTTGTGTTTGGTGTGAAGATGATGTTGGATATCCTTGCTATCTACCACTGGGAATTATTTCCAAATACTCCTTGTCTCTTGACAATTGGTAATCACTTATGTGTGGTAGAAATTATTGATCATCTTCACATTGGCGTTTGCTTTTTATTTGCCTTATCTCTTGCCAAGGATTGTGTCAACTCCCGTTGTCTTCCATACCACTTGTGGATCTTGTTAATTTCTTGTTCTTGTCTAGTGTTTTCTAGATATAGTGAAAGTGGTGATCCCACCTTGTTCATTTTGTATTCAAATGCAAATTCTCTATAATGCACAACTCGTGGGGGATCTATCCTATTTTCTACAAAACACTTGTGATCCTTATCAAATGTGTGTTGGTGGAAGTCAAGCCGTTTTCTTTTTGGTACCTTGTGCCATCATGAAACTTTGTTGAGAGCTTGGTTTGTTTGGAACCATCCTCTCTTTGGGAGTTTGACATCTTTAATTTACTGTGTATCAATGGATATCTCATTCCTTGATGTATCTTTAATGATATCTTCCAAGTGATGATTTCTCCATTTGGTATCCTTTTTCACTTGGCATTTCGTTTTCATTTGGTTTCGGTTCTTGAAAGTTTTGAGCATGCATGTTTACTTCATGTGTTTTATTTGGCATGCTTTCTTTCTTTGACCCAATATATAGGGGAAACTCCACCAAGTCTCAAATTGGATGAGATGTGCATGAGATTCATTTTCATATCTATATGCACATATCTATGTGGAGTTTGCCCTATGTATTGTTGGTTCTCTAACTCTTTGGTCCCAATGAGCTTGGGTACCATTTTGTTTGTGTTGTTGTTCTAGGAACAATTGGAGATGCATTGGATGCTCGGCTCACTCACAAGGAAGGTGTTTCCACCATGTGCTTATTGGAGTCAAGCTAGGATGATCAATGAACTACCATCTACCTTCAATTGGTATCTACTACATCCTTCCAATAGTATCTCGGTAACAAGTATCATCATCTACTTCATGCACACAATTCTTGCATCAACCTTGTGTAGGTTTTATCATGGCATGTAATTCATTCTTTCTTGTGATACTTGTTTCCTTTCTCAAAGCATCCCAACAATGATCTCATGTTGCTAGTTGTGATGTCTTTGATGTGTGGTAGGAGTTCATTTATATACAATAAGACCATATCTAGCCATGTGCTATGCTTCCAAGCAAATATCTTATTGGTAATATGTATGACTTCCTTTTGGATATCTTATTCCTTCGTGTTGTAACTATGTCGGGTGTACATCCTTCTTTGTAGACATATATCATCATGATTTTGTCTACCTAGAACCTTATACATCTGAGAGAAATTACATCTCTAGATGATATCCTTTCTTTCACGTCCACCTTGTCTTTCTTATGTTATTTCTTTGGTGGCTCCATGAAAGCTTTTGTCTTGAGTGCGGGTCTTATCTCGTTGCATCTTGATGCACTCTTGTCTGGTGAAGATTATTTTCCTCTTGCTTATATTAATGAGGCTTGCCATCTTAATTGGTTCTATGTTCACCACGGGTTGTCACAAGCATAAGTTCTCTATTTGCTTATTAGTAAGCTTGTGAACCCATTTGCCAATTGTGTGTGGGAATGATAGGCCTTGTACCGTGTGCCTCATTCTTTCAAGACTATGTTGATGCTTAATGCTCATCCTAATTTTAGTCTTCTCAAGTGCTTCGCCATGACTCACACACATCATTTTGGTTGAGCCTATTCTTAAGTTGCCTCTTTTACATGTTGCTCAACCATGTGCTTGTTGCAAGCGCTAGGCTTTGTTTCCTATATGCTCACTTGCACTGGATGTGAGTTTCTATTGATTTTGGGGGAGCTATGATCCTATTTTGTGCACTTTGTATCCAATACAAATATTCTTATTTGTGCACAAATCATGGGGAACTTCTCTAGTTTCTTTAGAACACTCCTTTGCTCATATCATAATATCCTTCATTCATGTGGCTCTTAGGATCTTTGGTCTAGTTGGTTTAATTGATATCCTTTGATTGCTTGCTTCAGTTGGTATCTTTTGATTGCTCGATTTCTTGTTTCTCTCTTTGTTATGTCTTTGTGGCATATCATTCTTTTGCAATCTTTGGGCCTCAATATAGTTTGTCTTCCTCCAAGTATTTACCATTGGATATGTGTATTGCATTCCACTCTTTTTGTTTGAGATACACAATTTATGGAGGAACACTCTTTATATTGGCTTTCTAAGCTTTTCACCCATTTTGGCTATCAATGCCAATGGGGGAGGAGTTTCAGAGAGTTTTGTGGAGAAGTCTTCAGAGTTTTCTCCTTGCTTTGGTTTTGGTTCCTAAGCATTTGCATCCCATTCTCATGCATCATTGGTTGTTGCATTATATGGTGATGCATAACTCCTTGTATAATCTCTCTTGAAAGTGATTGTCATCAATTACCAAAATGGGGGAGATTGAAAGAACATGCGGTGCCCCCATGTTTGGTTTTGGTAATTAATGACAATCTCTATGGACTAATGGTTGCATTGAGTTATATTTGAAGGTTTTGTCCATAGGTTTTTCTTGAAGTCCATGTGTTGGTTTCAAGGAGTTTATGAGTTGACCAACGTGCTATTAAGGAATTATCCAAAGATTGGCCATGTGAGTGTTGAGCTTATTGCAAGCATGTCTTGAAGAAGAAGATTGTGTGATCATTCATGTTTACCTTCAAGACATCATCCAAATGTAGAGAGTTGGAAAGATTCAAGGTTGATCAAGACTAAGTCAAGAGTGAATCAAGTTGATCAACTCACAAAGCGTAGAAGATGTACCGAGAGGGATCAAGTGATCCCATGGTATGGTAAGCATTGTCAATTACGCTCTGTGTACTAACCCATGGTCTTCGTGAGAGTTCTTTGTGGGGTTAGGATGCAGTGTGCAATTTCAAGTGATGCATCACGAAGAGATCAAGTGCTTGAAGCTTGCCGCCCATTGTGGTGACAATGGACTTGTGAAGATGAGCCGAAGAGTGGCTCACCCATAGTGGACTATGGGGGAGCAATCATCTAGTCTTCATCGAGCCAACGCAATCAAGAAAGGTGGTCCAACTTGAGGGAGTCAAGATCGTCATCATCTAGCTCAAGTGGACCATGTGCAAGGCAAAGGTTTTCTCTTGATAGGTTTTATATTTTACCGGTCTCATGGTGGTAGTTGGGAGACCGGGTTATAGGATCATTTGCCGTACTATCAAGGGGGGCTCTCAAGTTGGTAGCTTGATCATATTGTTAGTAGAGAGATCAAACCATTGCATCCTTGCATCATGTTTCTTGGTTCTTGTTTGGTTCTCTTTGTGAGTCTTAGAGCTTATGGTCATCTTGACGACAAGCTTGAGTTCATCGAAAACGGAGTTCGCATGCGTCTTCTATGATGTTTTCGGTGTTGGAGGTTTTACCGGTCTTATCCGAGGAAGGGTTCTCACCATTTTCTTATGGGCCTTTTCTCATTTGCTTCTTATTGGTATTTCTTTCAAGATTGTGTTAGCCCTTGTCACTAGCTTTCCAACAAACTTGGTTTCATCAAATTCAGAGTCCGTTTGCAGAAGTTGTGGTAGTTTTGGTGTTCTGAAAAGGCTGCAGCGGTACTACCGCAGGTAGGAGCGGAAGTAATTTTTTACTACCGCTCTTGGGAGCGACTACCGCTCTTGGGAGCGGTACTACCGCTTGGAGCAGTACTACTGCGGCTACTTCCATGGCTACTTCCGCTCGGGACCAAAAACTCGTCACAAGTCCAGCGGTGGTAGGCACGAATGTATTTTTTTAGTACCACTCGCAAGCAGTAGTACCGCTACCCTTAGCAGTAGTACCGCTACCCCTAGCGGTAGTACCGTGAGGTCAAGCGGTACTACCGCTCCATCGGTTCTTTTGGCTTTTTTGCCTCCTCGCTGTTGTGTTTCAAAGGGCTACTACCACCCTAGCGGTAGTACCGCTCCTTGGAGCTGTAGTACCGCTCGGTGCGGGCTGTGAGCATAACGGTTGGATTTTTCCCCACCTATAAAAGGGGGTCTTCTTCCCCATTGAACCTAATCCTTTGAGCTCGTGTTCTTCCCCCATTGTTGACCTTCTTCGAGCTTGCTAACTCTCAATCCCTCCATGGATTCTTGCTAGTTTTTGAGGGAAAAGAGAGGAGATCTAGATCCACGTTTCCACCAATCACTTTCTCCTCTAAGTGAGGGGAACCCCTTGGATCTAGATCTTGGAGTTCTTCGTGTTCTTCTTTCGTTCTTCCTCTCATTTCCCTCCCTAGCATTAGTTGCTTTGGTGGAATTTGGGAGAGAAGGACTTGGGCACTCTGTGTGCCCTTGCCATTGCATTTGGTGCATTGGTTTGAGTTCTCCATGCGATATGTGGAAGTTACAAGTTGAGAAGCTTATTACTCTTGGGTGCTTGGTGCCCTTGAGCTTGTTCCTCTTGGGTGCTTGGGTGCCCTAGACGGTTGGTGGTGTTCGGAGCTCAATCATTGTGGTGTAAAGCTCCGGGCAAGCGTCAGGGTCTCCAATTAGGTTGTGGAGATCGCCCCGAGCAATTTGACGGGTACCGGTGACCGCCCCCAAGGGTTGCCAAAGTGTACAGGTTCGGTGACCGCCCCCAAGGGTCGCCATTTGTACGGGTTCGGTGACCGCCCTCAAGGGTCCCTTAGGGGAATCACGACATCTTGCATTGTGCGAGGGCGTGAGGAGATTACGGTGGCCCTAGTGGCTTCTTGGGGAGCATTGTGCCTCCACACTGCTCCAAACGGAGATTAGCATCTGCAAGGGTGTGAACTTCGGGATACATCATCGTCTCCGCATGCCTCGGTTATCTCTTACCCGAGCCCTTTACTTATGCACTTTACTTTGTGATAGACATATTGTTCTTTGTCATATATCTTGCTATCACATAGTTGCTTACCTTGCTTAGCATAAGTTGTTGGTGCACATAGGTGAGCCTAGTAGTTGTAGGTTTTGTGCTTGACAAATTAACAGTTAGGTTTATTCTGCATTTGTTCAAGCCTAAACCATAATTATTTTAAAGCGCCTATTCACCCCCCCCCCCCTCTAGGCGACATCCTCAATCTTTCACAGGTGAAACTATGAAGTTCACCATTGAATCTAAAGAAGAGGTAGCTGGTGAGGACAAGAAGAAGAAGAGGGCAAGAACAACAACAGCTAAAGTTCTTGGAAAGTCCACAATGGTGAGATCAGATGATGAAGAGGAAGAGGATGCTGCTAAGCCCAAAACTGCTCCCAAATCTGCTACTCCAGCTCCCAAGACTGCACCCAAGAGGAGTACAAGGAACATACCTGCTGAGGAGAAGAACAAGGCCCCAGTGCCTGAGACTGAAGAAGAGGAAGCTGAAGCCCAAGTGCTAAGGAAGCTAAAGCCAAAGATCCTAGATCATAATGGTGCACATCCTGTTGCAGAAGACATGAGGATCAGGAAGGATGCAGGACTGAGACAGTGGAGAAAGGCTGACCCATATGTTGTCAGGAGAAGAACTGCTGTGGATTACAGGTTCCACACAAAGGAACAACAAGATTTCTATGAGACAATCCTGCTTGACAAGAAGCCCATAGTGTGTGACATGAGATGGGTTGACTGGTCATACATTAGAGAGAATGAAGATCACTTCCCAGGTGTTTATGATAGCTTCAAGGCATGTGAGGTTGACAAGTTTGTTGGCCAGAAGCTCACAAAGTGGAATGATGAGCTGATCATTTAATTCTATTCAACTGCTCATTTCTATCTAGATGGCAGAATTGTATGGATGTCAGAGGGTACAAGGTACCAATCTACAGTTGATGAGTGGGCTAGATTGATCAATGCCCCAGAAGCTCATGAAGATGACTTGGATGTCTATGCCAAGAAGAAGAAGGATCACAACTCAATGGCTAGCATGTACAAGGAGATTCCTGATGCAGACCTGGAGACTCACAAGTTTGGCTCAGTGAAGCACTTGCTATCAGGGCTGCCTACTATCAATACCATTCTGAGGCACACTCTGTTGCCAAAATCAGGAGATCACAGAATGATCAGAGGACACTCCATCAACTTGCTGCATATATTTGATGTCCCTCAAAAGTTCAAAGTGATGAGTCTGATTGTGGAAACAATCAAGAGGACAGTTGCAGATCAGAAGAGATCTTGTGGGTATGCTCCACAAATTCAGGTGCTCATCAACTCCAAGATGGGCACAGGCACATATCTGTTGGACAAGGAGCATTTACCCCTCAAGCCAGACTTTGAGGACAACATTGTTGTCATGACTGAGGAAGATCCATCCTCTTTGCAAGCACATGAGAAGAGAGAGAAGGCAAGGGCAGAGAAAGCTGCAAAGATGCCAACAGCTAAAGAGGCATCTCAAGTGTTCTTGAAGAGCAAGCAAGATCAGCTTGGATATCTGATCCAATCCACCTTTGCAGATCCCTGGGTCTATTTTCTATCATATTATTTTCAGATCTATAAAACCAAAAACCCAAAAATACCTTTCTGCAATTTATTTATATTTACTTTATTTTACACTTTTACTTATCTTTTATACATATCTTTGTCAGATCTCACTCTTGCTAGAGACCATGAAGGGATTAACAACCCCTTTTTCACATTGTGTGCATGTGTTTGTTAGTTTGTGCAGGTGCATTTATTGGGGACTTGTGTGTTCCTCCTACTGGATTGATACCTTGGTTCTTAACTGAGGAAAATACTTATCTCTACTTTGTTGCATCACCCTTTCCTCTTCAAGGGAAAAATCAACGCAAGCTCAAGAAGTAGCAGGACTTTGGTCATTGTTGCTCAGTCTCCTTTTGAATTGAAGCCGTATGCACCATGGATTATGAGATTCATTAGATCCCGGTCTTCAATCCACTACAAGGCTGATCTTCAGAATCACTTGAGTTATTTGCATGAAGTTGAAATTACTCAAAGCACACTGTCAACAGTTCCTGGAAAAGGCAAGAATGTTATTGATGAAGGAATTCGTCCCCTTGATGGAAAATTTCGTCAACCTATTTCCAGCTCCATGGCTGGTGAATCTGCAAGCCAAGATACTGCAGCAAAAGCTTCAAGACCATATTCTTCACCAGAACTGTCACGTGTCATGACTGACCATGAGTTGCTTATTAGCCTTCACTAGAAACTTGACAAACATCATCGATGGGTTAAGCATCAATTCGTTGTTGTTCAAGAAAATACGACAGTGACGCATAACATCGTCCACAAGGACATATAGTATCTCCATGAGATATTTGCTCGCAGTTGGGCCACATTTTGCATCTCAAATCAGCTGAAGAACTTCCTGCTGAACATTTTCAAATGAACTTTGACTGGGCTGAACCGCGAAGGAAGAAGTTCAAGAAAACTCAAGTTCCTCCTCTAATGCCGAGCTCCGAGTCTTCATCGCGCTCCACCGACGAAAATGAAGCCGTCGAAGACACTGCTGCTGGTCCCTCTGCACCGCGCGACCCCACGAATGCTGGTGCTCCCTCGACCTCACCGCGATGTTTTTCTTCAGGGGCACTAGTTCTGAAATTCCTCACCTTTTGGTCATTTGATGACAAAGGGGGAGTAGTTTGAGTTAGTCTTCAAGCGGATTGTTATATGGGTTGCTTTTTCTTAAGTTGCAACTCTTGAACTTTTCTGGATGTGCTCTTTGATGAGTTGTAACTTAATAACTGTTGGTCGTCTGACTCTTTTGCTTCATTTGACAGGCATGCTCCGATCTTAATCATGTCTGCTCATGCATGCACAATTTCGTCAGACACCAATTTTCATCATGCATTTATATTCCTCGAATATCTTATGATCATGCATGATTGGATTCCAAGATATAGGGGGAGATGTCCACAATTCCAACCTGCCATGTTCATTTGCAATCCAAAGCAAATTCCTCATATGCACATCTTCAGGGGGAGTTCCTCAATACCTTGTAACCAATTTCTTCAAACTCTGTACTTACACTTCAATTATTTTTACTCCCCTTGAAACCTAACCAATTTGTCATCAATCACCAAAAAGGGGGAGATTGTAAGTGCATCAAGTGTCCCCTTAGTGGTTTTGGAGTATGAAAGAAAAATAGGTTGGAGAACTAATGTGTTTGTGAGTTTACACAAGAGACATAGTCCCAGAAGATTTGGCTTAACAGATGGAAGACGACCCCTAAAAATGAATTTCTTCAAGTGAAGAATTTGATGATGATATTGGTACGTCATTTGAAGAAATTGATGTGAAGACTTTGAAGCTTGAAGACTTTGCTTTCATAGTTTCTTTTCTTCTTCTTTAAGTCATAGGAAAAACCGTACTGTTAAAGAGGGTCTAGGTGAAACATATTTCACATTTCCAAAGTGATGCTCAAACCCATACACAAAAGCCGCTTCGAGTGAAGCCTTTGGAAATCTCCAGCACAGCTGACGCATTTGCTAGCGATAGTGACAAAGTTCATCTGGTCACACTGAGGAGTTAGGAGTTCGACAGTGCGTTTTGCCTAAAAATGAGGCCTCCCCTCGAACAACTTGTTGGTTGACTGCTCCGAGAGAACTTGACACTTGCCATAAGAGAGCAACTCATCCTCTGACGATTTTGAAAGAATCCTAAGTGAGGAAAAAACCAGAGTCAAAGTGATCGTGCATCACTGAAGAGATTGATTTGTGTGATCCGACGTCTGTTACTTTTGAAGACTGTCATTCTTCCAGGCAGTTAGGTGTCAAGTTCTGAGCACACCAAGGGTCATTGTGGTGTGCCGGTGAACAAGTCTGTGAAGGTTTCGGAAGTCTACCTTGAAGACTTATCACGAGTGATTGGGCGAGGTCTGCGGGCCTTAGCTCAAGAGGAATATGGTGAGGACTGTGTGTCCTCTGAGTTGCGACTCAGCCACACCTCAACCAGACGTACAGTTGATGCAACAACTGGAACTGGTCTACAAAATTCCATTGTCTTCACCGAGCCAATCCGGTTACAGATTCCTCAACCCTCTCTTACATTATTCCGCTGCTGAAGAGTTTGTGATCTATGCTCTGATGAATTTGAACTGAGGAATTTCATCACATTATCTTTCATTTCCTTAGTTCATATTCTTCATGCATGTATGATTGTATGATTGCATGTCCTTCACTCTTACGTATCCTGTTTGCATGTACTCTGATTCTGTGGTGACTTAGTTTCCCTTGCGTTTGTACTTCTTCACTCTGATCTTCGTCCCCCCCAGATAACCTGCGCTTTTCAAGCATGCGGCCATAGCTGATTTGGGATAGGTTTAAAGAGAGGGCACCTGTTCAGGTCGACGGGGTCAAATGCTGGACGATGGGATGCGGCAGCAGAGGAAAAGGATGTGAAATGAGCGGCGGTAGGTGTTAGGCGCGTGGGAGGACGAGGGGAAAGTCGATGCATGAAGTTCTTACAACAAGTTGGGCCGGCTTCAATAATTGTAAGATAAACTAATCACTGGCACAGCTTAAAGCCAAAACGTGAAAGGTCAAGGGTCCCTTGACAGTTGTTAAAGTGGAAGAGAGCTTGACTCTTCCCTTCACAGTGCTCTATTAAAGCGAGATCTGGGAAGATAATATTAACTCTTAACTAGTAGGAGTATATCAAATCAACAACATGTGCATTCTTCTCGAACCCTTTCCATCTTACTGTCGGTGCTCTACTCTCCGAACCAAACCAAAGCGGACAACATCGCACATGCACCAGTATACATGCTGTCAAACTGATTGCTCTATACATACATTACATATACGGCCATAATTTACACTGCAGCATTACGAACGCGCCTTAAACCTGACGAAATGTCTACCAAATTTCAAGAAACTCTATAATTCCTCCTTCTCCCTTGGCGATGATGCTCTAGTTGAGCCCGAAGAACTCGGTCATGGAGAGCAGGTCGCAGAACCCGCCGCCCGCCTGCATCTGATCCATGCTGTCCAACTGCTCCAGGAACTCCCAGCAGGTGCCGCTGTCGCCGAAGCCGCCGTGCAGGGGATCCTCCACGCCGGGTGGCCCATCGACCTGCGCGGACCCCTGGCTCATCACCCGACGCTGATCGCCGCCTCCTGCACCAACCACCCCCGCGGCTTCCGGGCCAGGTGCCGCCGCCGCCACCTGGCCACCGATGTAGTCCATGTTGAGCCAATCTGCGAACATCACCTTGGGAGCCACGGGCGCGTGGGCCCTGCAGGCCGGAGGCTCGGTCACGGTCAGACAGCTCGAGTCGGCCGACGACGACTCGTGCGGCGGCTCCGATGAGCCGGAGTTCGACGGCCGGCCGGCCCGTTCCTGCGCCGCACCGACTTCCCCTGTGCTCGGGCTCTGGGACCCGTCTGAATCCGCGGCTGAGCTCGCCGCGTGCCGGTTGGGCGAGTTGGGGGCCTCCTTGCCACCCTCGACCCTCTTCTTGAGGTACGAGTTCCAGTAGTTCTTCACCTCGTTGTCGGTCCTCCCCGGTAAATGCCGTGCGATCCTCGACCACCTGCGGTACATGTTTCGCGTCAATAATTAAGCCAGCGGGCCCGAGTTACTTGCGGTTCACTTAACTCTGGTTTTGGTTTCTGTCGGTCGGCGGGGTTCACTTAGTGGGAAAATGATTTCAGCTTTTGCATTGCCAACTTGACGTTTCTTTCGTCCTTTATTAAGTTTCTCGTTCTTTTCTCCTTTTGTGGCTCGGATATTACTACTATAAACAAAACAAAATGTGTCACTTGGGTGAGAGGGACGAGCGTGGTGTACGTAGTCTATTCCTTCATGTGGACCACCGATCGATCATCGGATATTTTTCGGGGGACATAATTGCAAGGCCCAATAAAGAATCTAATCTCCTCGCGAGGCCACACTAGGTGCCAGTTGGGATCGTCAAGGCAGCTGTTTCCATTAACTCGCAAGTGAGGAGCGCGGATTGGTCCAAATAGTCGACGCCATGTTCTCGCCGCTCTACTGTACAGCCAAATTCAATACTAGTGCCGGCGGTGTTCTCTGCAGCAGCAACTGCCAGAGGATATACCAGAGAGAAACTCTGAAAAAGAAGAATGTTTTTTCCTTTCCAAGATAGATAGATAGATAATGATTTTGAGCAAACTTGCGCTAGGACGCAACTGTACTGTATGCCATTTAGCGTCCGTCCGCCCGTCCGTCCAAGCCCACAATATTTTATCCTAACAAGCTAATAATCGGAGCGAAAAGCAGTTGCAATCATCACAATGTGCACCCAGCAGACAGAGGGGAAAATCTCGTGGATTTGGAGCGTCCGTGGAGCGTGAGCGTCAGCATCAACTCCACTACGGAAAAGGGTCGCCCTTTTCCGTTCACTCTTTTCTTTCCTTCCTTCATTCACTCGAATTAACGTGTTCTAGAACGGGATTGCCGCCAGCTCAGCGCCGCCGAGCATGGACAATTACACTGGTACCTTTCACCTCCAAACGGTGGGCTACAGTACGAGCGCTACCTGCCTAGCTAGTGTGTGCGGGGGGAAACCTAAAAGGAAAACATGGCAGCGGCATCTAGTAGACAGACAACGTGGAGAAGTGTCTTTCGATCGATCGTCTCAATCATTTGCGTACAGTACAGTACAGAGAGTAAGTAAGTAAATAGCGTGTGCTGGACCGGGCTGCTTACTTGTTGCCGAGGGCGGCGTGGAGGCTCATCACCGTCTCCTCCTCCTCCGGCGAGAACATGCCGTGCTTCAGCCCCGGCCGCAGGTAGTTGATCCACCGCAGCCTGCAGCTCTTGCCGTTCCGCTGGAGCCCTGCGCGCCGCACCGGAGAATTTCAGTTGGAACCAGCGAACCAATGTGCATTCCTCTTTTCGGACAGATGAAACTAACTACTGCCACGAACAAATCGAGGCCAATTCAGACGAGCTGGCCGGAGAGAGAAGGAAATTCAGTCGAGGGCCGCCGATTGCCGGTGCCGGAGCACCCGATCGTCGACCCAACGCACCGAATTCTCCTCAATTATGCCCCCTTTTCGTGCTCGTAGAAATGCGGACGCGAGAGCGGTGGTCGGCCTTACCGGCTTTGGCGGGAAGCGCGCTCCAGCAGCCGTGGCCGTGCCGGAGAATGTAATCGCGCAGCTTCTGGTCCTCCTCCGGCGACCACAGCCCCTTCCGGTAGCTCGGCCTGGGCTTGTCGCACGCCTTACACCCCATTGCTTGCTTGCAGGCGGACGACCGACGCGGCACGAAACCTCGGAGAGGTCTACAGGAGGCAGCAGCGGTGGCAGAGGCTTCGGGTTCAAGCTTTGGGATGGAGGAGCGTTCTGGCGTTTCCACAGGGGAGCAGTAGGTGGGAGTTTTATAGCCATGGAAAGGGGGTGTGTTTGTGTCGTTTGGGAAATAAAAAAATTACGTGTTATCATCACCACTAGCTCAATTTTGCGATTACTGGTATTAATGTACTGATGTTATTTTTGCCGCCTGAGAAAAAATATTGTAATGCCTTTTTTAGGGGAAATTATTGTAATAATGCCTTAGCGATGGCCAATGCATCTTACTCCAAAAAATCAATTTTACATTTGTTTTCAACATTATTGAAATATTAAATAGATGAGTGTGAGAGAGTGAGGTTTTAAAGAACGTCAGGAGACCAGGAAGCGTGATAATTAATCAAAATCAAGGCCAGCTGCGATCGGCAATGAAGTGGAAAATAAGTAAGGTGAGAGTACAGGTAGTGGGGAAAACCGGCAAATCGTCTGCGATGACGTGACAGCTTTTCAAAACCCCATTGCTTTCGTCCGGTGTATGTTTTTCAAACTGTTATGGAGGACACGCCTCGTCGGGTCGGAAGTGGCAAATATCAAACGGTAACATCCGCGCCAGCTACAAGACATCGGTAAGACATACGTATTTGATTTACTTGGATTGATTACTATCGCTTTTGGATTTCCCCCTTGCTTGGTTCTAAAGTGCAGCAAGGGTCTAGAAAGCAAAACTATTTATGACTGGCCCTTTTCCTTTGAAGCGGAAAGAGAGTGACTTGCTTGTAATAGAAGCCAAGAATGAAGGAGCGGGGCAGAGCAGGGCAGAGCAGGCACTATCTATCTATCTACTGGTATGAAGGAGCGAAGCAAGAGTATCTATCACCATTCAACACAGACGCGCAGAAAGTCCAAAAGAAGAAACAAGCTGCAGCCCCTGCTATATACAATCAACGCTCCATGATGAGAGTTGAAAGTGTCAAACTTGACTGTTGGTCTCGGAACGGAACCATCATGTTGCCCGTCCGTCGGCCAGAAGATCCCAGCGTGTCATCGCCCAATTTAGCGCCCCTCCATCAACAAAGCGTGTCCGGAAATTCGTACTGCACCGACTGGACGATCCCATGTCCGTGTTTAGGTTGGCTACTAGGTTAACCGACGACGCAGCAATAGCATGCACGGCCGCGTGCGTGCGTCGGTCCGTCCCGTCCGTGCCCGCGCGCGCGCACCGCATGCACCGGCACCGCAAAAGGCGAAAGCGTCGGGGGCTTCCAGCGTTTTCCACGCGCCCTCGCCGCATGCGGCGCTCCTCCGGGGCACCGACGACGCGGCCGCGGGCGGTCAGTGGGAACGGACGTCGTCAGATGGCTGGCATGTATACAACCGGTGGCCTTGTCATTTGATCCCTGCGTGCGTGCGTGGGTGTATACGCATGCGTGTTTGACGTCCCGATTTGTCCGTAGCCAGCCCCGGAGCAGAGTTGGTGCCTGGCTGTCAGGGAAAGGTTATCTCCTCGATCGATCGGCGGCCAGCGGCATATGCATATCTCGGGGGAAATCGGCGCGCGGCGTACGTGGCCATCGCCTCGCCCGTCGTCGGGCATGGGGGCTGCCCAGCCCAGCTGGTCGAACAGGGACGAGAAATTCGACCCGGCAGACGTGCATGCATGCAGTATACTACTCCACTAGTCACGAGACCAGTTCTTATCAATGGTTAACAATCGGTGACTTGTCTTAGTCTCCCAACAGAGACGCTAACAGTCGATGTCTACGTATGGCATGGTTAACTGGGGTGACGGACGTATGTGCATGTGGCTGGGTCTCACCAGACTCGAAATTAATTAGACGGGCGGTTTAGGGGGGCTGCACTAAGCTGCATGCCTCGTGTCATCGTGTGCGTTTTATTTTTTTTTGAAAGTGTGTCATCGTGTGCGTTGCGCGCGACGTGACCATGCACGTCTAGGCACGAGGCGGACGAAAGCTTGAGATGATTGATTCCAACGGGCGTACTAACAATTTTATAAACGGTGCATGCGGCACGACAGCGAAAATCAGAAGCCGTGCCATGACGATGATGTAGTGTGCACTGTCATGGTAGCGTGGTCCCGCCATGCATTAGCTTTTTCGCCTTTGATGGAACCCCTTGATAACGCCCTTCTCATTTTCTTTTCTCCATACCGCACTACAAGGAAGATTCTCCTGGATATTGCATTGCGAGGTAAGGGCATCTCCAACACCAAACGGTAAATTTTCTTTCTTATCCGTCCGCGGAAACGGATAGTGAAAACGGCCATCGAATGATGTCCGCATACATTTCAAGGATGGTTTCAACTAAACGGACCAAATTCATGCAAACTTAGAGTTCAGATGAAAAATAGCACAAATCTAGCATGCAAATAAGTATAGTTCAACAATGTTTCAAATTCGACAAGATTAACGGATGTCCAACAAGTTTTTCATAACGAATCATGTCGTTCCACACATACTGCTCCTTCAGCTTCATCCAACAGTGTGTGTACGCAAATGATCGTCTCTCTTTCCTGTGGTATATCACGGCATCACGCACATGCTACACAAGGTGTAGAGCAACACTAAGTGAATGAATGATTTAAACAAGTTGAGCAAGAACAAACAAAACTTATGATCTCCTCCTCTGCCACGCGTAAT
This sequence comes from Triticum timopheevii, assembly GCA_963921465.1. Lineage (NCBI taxonomy): Eukaryota > Viridiplantae > Streptophyta > Magnoliopsida > Poales > Poaceae > Triticum > Triticum timopheevii. The sequence continues at coordinate 407,458,712 of OY997272.1, read as the reverse complement.
GGCCCCTTGCTTCCAGCTGACCAACCACGTGAAAAAACTTGGTGACGGTGGTTTGGATGGCGTACCGGCGACACGACATAGAGATGTGCATGTCGTAGGGGCGCAATGTGCTTTCGTGCGTGAAAAGATTCATGCACTTGCTGCTAGAAGGTCCCTCCTTTGCTCCTGCCTACGAAATCCGCGGATACGGCCAACCACGCATCGCACAACAGCTCATCCTCCATGGTCGTGTACCCCTCCATCCTTCATACTGTGAAAAACACATGGCATCCGAAATTAAGCTAAATGGAATTTGACCTAACACTTGTTGGGCATGGTGTCCTCCATGGAGATTGTCGACAGGGGGCAGAGTGTACCTGTGTACAAACAGCTCCAGGATGGACAACGCTGTCATAAAAGACGAGCCCGTCGGTGCCGGTTGCAGATGTCCGCAATGCCTCTGTGGTGGCCGAGAGGTACATCGGCGACGGTGAAGGTGGAGGGTGCAAATGCAAAGCAAGGGGGAGAAGGGGCGAATTGGAAGCAAATGGGATCGGGAGGGGGATGTAGTGGGCATCAGATATCGGAGTCCTACATGGCTGCTGTCCGGACTCCCGCAACTCCCCTTCCCCCACTTTGTCTCCACTTCGCGGGAGAAAGTGCATCCGAACTGCCGAGCGGACCAATACAAATCCGCGTTAGATAGCACAACATGTCCGGACTGCATGGTCCGAACGTATGCGGACAGTTTGAAGGTCCGTGTTCGAGATGCCCTAAGACCAACTCTACCAGAGTTGCCATAGTCCCGATCGAAACTGCTTCATGCACGATCCTTGTGCCTGATGCATGCACGACAATGAAATCTAACACCCAATGTATGCACGCATGTCCGGCCTCGAATGCCATCTGAAGGACGGCCTCGAATGCCATCTGAAGGCTATAGAGGCGAAGCACAAACACAGAGTTTAGTTTTCACTTTTTTTGCTTGATTTAAACACTTGGAATCCCCTAAAGAATTAAACCTTTTTCACACCAAGCAATCATGATTTTTTCTTAACAAGATGCATGAACAAAAGCGTTAACCGACAACATGCCCAAATCACACCACCCTCTTGTGTGCGCAGGCTCTCTGCCGGTATGTGCACCGGCGCCTCCTCTTCGGCGTGTGCCTTGTAGTCTTTTGAGGTTCCTCGAACGTATGATGATATCCCGTGCATGCTCCCAAAATACTGGAGCCTATGGAGTCATTATGCTCGGATCCATCGTAATGAAATGATTCTAGTCATGTAGGTGGGCGTCTCTCACCCGATCGGCATTAATTGGAGCGTACACCGCTCCATATCCGACTTGAGTTTGAGCCTCTTCTCCTCAGTGTCCAGTTGGTGTCATTTGCTCTCTTGGATAGCCTCTCATCTCGCCTTCTTATCTTCATCCTTCTTCTTTTCCATCTCTAATTTTCCTTACTTCGTCTTCTACGTACTTGTTTCTTGCACTAATCAACTCATCTATCATTTTTTATGGCGTCCACCTCTCCTCTCTTGACCATTTCCTTTTCTCTTTTCCTCCCTTCGGGGAGTCCAATGCTAGCCGTCAAAATTGTAGTTCTAGGCACATTTGTCATTTCCTCCCCCTCAGCATCATCTCTAATGCCATCCATCTCCAAAGAGAAATTGGTGCCCTTCACACACTTGGACTGTCATCCTCATTCCCCATCTTCCTCTTATCATGATCTTCCAACAAGTTCCAACAATGCTGGAGGCAAAAAGTCTGCGCCTCAGCTCCGCCATTTGTTTAGGCTTGTCTTGGGCTATGTCATCATAAAACATACAAATGCACAATCTGATGAGAAGGCCCAAAGTAATGAAAATGAAGAAATAAAAAACAACAAGATTGCTTAGACCAATGGTTGAACCTCTACCAGGAGCGTGCTTCACTTTTACCTTACAACTGGCCCATCGGCTACACATCTCTTGAATCATAATCCATCAGTTCGGGAGAGATTTGAGGTATGTTTCCTTCTTCGCCCAACATGAAATATGGAACGCTTCTCCATTGCCTAATGATCAACCGCGTTAGTGTGAGACTTTCTTCAAAAAAAAATCTTATTTTTAAACCTTCATCATCATTATTCTATTTGTTCATTTACGTGCCATGATCGAGGCTCGCATGAGAACATAAGTTAAGTACTGAGTGGTTGAAAATGAGAGTTATGTGATTAATTTACTTGGCGGACACTCTGTGTCGTGTTATGATAAAATGTTTGATATGGTAAAACCTTAGCACATAAAGTCTCATGATACACTTATCATTCCACACCCTTCTCCACCTGCACCAAATAAGTATAGTCAGACTACAATCTCTCCCCCCTTCCCTCCGTCACACCACCCCCCCTCGCGCCAGCGACCAAGAGGCTCCAATCCTAGCCGCTGGGTCACCGCTCCTTCCTCTCCCTCCCCTCCGTCGCCGCTGGTGGTCGGTGCCGGGCATAGCCTATGTGTGCGACGATGACGGCGGAGGCACTCCTCCCTCTCCCGGGTCATAGGGTGACGCGGGGTGCCCTGGCTCGAGGGTGTGACCCTGATTTGGTCTGCGGCGGCGGCGCTGATCTGGTTCATGGCGGCCCAGATCTGGACTCCGACGGTGTGGAGGCCGACCGGCGTCCTAACGGCAGCTGTGGTGGCAGTGTTGGCGCTGCTCATCCCGATCTAGGGTAGAGGGCCTTGGATCCTAGGTGGCGGCCCCTAGGATGGCCTCCCTGTCCGGTGGCGCGGTGGGGTGGGCGGGCTGCCGGGGATTGGGTCGGGTGGCCGGCGGTCCACCGACGGGTTGGTGCCGCGACTTCTTGCCTCGGCGGCCAACGACATCGAGCTACATTTCCCTCCAATCCTTGCTTCGTGCACTTCATCATAACGGACTTGGCTATGATGCTTGTCAGTCACTGATTGGGGCAGAGCGGGAGGTGGGGATTCGGATTGTGATAATTCCTTGTTCGGCTCCTGCCGGTCGCGTCGATGACGCCCGAGGTTGCCGTTTCTCTCCCTGGAGACGTCGTTCGGGTCCGCCCCACCTTTTCCCACTGCACGATCTCTCCGGTGAAAACCCTAGGGCGGTGACAACGCTCATGGCGTCGTGTCCTTCTTGAAGGCGCCGTCGTGAGAGCTAAGTAGTGTCGGGCATGGCTTGTGTTCATGGGTAGTTGTAGTTGGCATGCCCCTCTTCCTCTAGGGGGGATCTTCTTCGGGGGAAACCCTAGATCTGGGTCTCCTAGATCGGATGATGACAGAAACTATGGTGTAGATTTCCCTATTCATGACATTGTTTTGGAGCAGGTGCTGTTTGGAAGGGCCCAGAGGCAGAGCAGGGTTTCATATTCCGCATCGATGACGATGGATCTCGGCGGCATGGGACAGTGGAGGCTCAATGTACGATGTGGGTTGACGGACTCGGGCAGGAGGGCGATGCTGTCTGGCGTCATGGTGGCGTCGATGGCAGAGAGGCCTGACAAGGTCGGTGCATCAATTCTGCTCTGAGGAGGGATAGATGGAAGATTGAGGTGACGGCTTTTGCAGCGTGTGGCGCTCACTGGAAGTGTGTCGGACCGGTGTGTGACCCAGTCCAGGTAGTGGCTTGGATGCGGCGGACGGCTTTAGATGTTAGGCTTTGACGCGATATCTTTTTGGTATTAGGCCCAGACATTTGGCACCCCTTCATCAAGGGGACAGGAGTAGGAATAGGTGTTGCCAAGATGGTGGCTTCAGACTTATTGATGTATCACCTTGTATGGTCTTTGTGAATAATTAATAAAATGGTTGCATGCATCATCCAAATGTAGAGGCCGGGGGTACATCCTCCTTTGGAAAAACACTTATCATTCCTTATAAATGTTATAGCGGTGATGAACATGCTGTGAAAGCCTTGATCCATAAAACACAATAATGGTTTTGCTTATATATTTTGATGTTACTTGCTTTGTATCGATTATTGCATTGCATCACTATGCATTAGAGTCATACCCAATTACGTCGGATCAATTATAATTCATGCTAGTCGCATTTACAATCAAAAAGTATTTTGTTATCATCTACCTTCTCGAGAACAAGCAGGAATTAAGCTTGGGAACGTTGATACATCTCAAACGTATCTATAATTTTTTATTGTCTCATGTCCTGTTTATATCATGTTGGCACAATTTTGGCACCAATTACATTACTTTTATGGACTAGCCTAATAATTCCGTGCCCAGTGCAGTTGCTGTTTTCTGCATGTTTTTGGATTTCAACGAAAATCAATTTTATCAGGCTAAAAAATCTAGAAAAAATAACGGGAGTTTGGCATCTAGAAGCATACAGCGGCAACCGACATGTTCCAGGGGCCACTCAGGGCCCCCATGCACCACCCCCATGTGCCATGGGGCCGCGTGGACCCCCTGGACTTCCGTCTAATCGTCTCTTGGTCCTTGCGTCCTTATATACCTCCGAAACTATCCTGGATTTTTATGCCCTGATTTTTCACCACCGCAGACCTATGTTTCATTACAATCCAATCTGGAGGACTTTTCGATATTCTGCTAGAGGGGGGATTCTTCACGGTGGCCATCTCCATCAAGTTGAAGGCCATCATGATTTCCCGTGAGTAGTTTCCTATGGACTATTGGTCCGTAGAAGTAGGTAGATGGTTCTATCTCCCTTGCTTCTAAATACAAAGATCACCTAAGCGGCCCTGCATGATTGTGATCCATTTGATGTAATCTATTGGTGTGTTAGTTGGGATATGATGAATTGTCACTTTATGATCAGATTTACCCATGAATCTTTTTAAGATCTATTTGGTTTCTTTGCTACGTAATTCTTATTCATATATCTGTTGGGGAACATAGTAATTTCAAAAAATTTCCTACGCACACGCAAGATCATGGTGATGGCATAGCAACGAGAGGGGAGAGTGTTCGTCCACGTACCCTCGTAGACCGTAAGCGGAAGCGTTATCACAACGCGGTTGATGTAGTTGTACGTTTTCACGATTCGACCGATCCAAGCACCGAACGTATGGAGCCTCCGAGTTCAGCACACGTTCAGCTCGATGATGATCTCCGGCCTCCGATCCAGCCGATCTCCGGAGATGAGTTTCGTCAGCACGACGGTGTGGTGACGATGATGATGTTCTACCGGCGCAGGGCTTCGCCTAAACTCCGCGACGATATGACCGAGGTGGAATATGGTGGAAGGGGGCACCGCACACGGCTAAGGAACGATCCGTAGATCAACTTGTGTGTCTATGGGGTGGCCCCCGCCCCCGTATATAAAGGAGCCAGGGGGGAGGAGGCCGCCGGCCTAAGGGGGCGCGCCAAGGGGGGAGTCCTACTCCCACCGGGAGTAGGACTCCCCTTTTCCAAGTTGGAGTAGGAGAGAAGGGGGAAAGAGGAGGAAGAGGGGAAGGAAAGGGGGGCGCCGCCCCCCTTCCCTTGTCCTATTCGGACTAGGAGGGGGAGGGGCGCGCGGCCCCCTCCTGGCTCCTTCCTCTTCTCCCTCTTGGCCCATGTAGGCCCATTAACCCCCCGGGGGGTTCCGGTAACCTCCCGGTACTCCAGTAAAATGCCGATTTCACCCGGAACCATTCCGATGTCCAAACATAGGCTTCCAATATATCAATCTTTATGTCTCGACCATTCCGAGACTCCTCGTCATGTCCGTGATCACATCCGGAACTTTGAACAAACTTCGGTACATCAAAACTTATAAACTCATAATAAAACTGTCATCGAAACGTTAAGCGTGCGGACCCTACGGGTTCGAGAACTATGTAGACATGATCTAAAACCATTCTCGGTCAATAACCAATAGCGGGACCTGGATGCCCATATTGGTTCCTACATATTCTACGAAGATCTTTATTGGTCAAACCGCATAACAACATACTTTGTTCCCTTTGTCATCGGTATGTTACTTGCCCGAGATTTGATCGTCGGTATCCAATACCTAGTTCAATCTCGTTACCGGCAAGTCTCTTTACTCGTTCCGTAATACGTCATCTCATAACTAACTCATTAGTTACATGCTTGCAAGGCTTAGGTGATGAGTATTACCGAGAGGTCCCAGAGATACCTCTCCGACAATCGGAGTGACAAATCCTAATATCGAATTATGCCAACCCAACATGTACCTTCGGAAACACCTGTAGAGCACCTTTATAATCACCCAGTTACGTTGTGACGTTTGGTAGCACACAAAGTGTTCTTCCGGTAAACGGGAGTTGCACAATCTCATAGTTGTAGGAACTTTGTATGAGTCATGAAGAAAGCAATAGCAGTATACTAAACGATCAAGTGCTAGGCTAACAGAATGGGTCATGTCAATCACATCATTCTCCTAATGATGTGATCCCATTAATCAAATGACAACACATGTCTATGGTCAGGAAACATAACCATCTTTGATTAATGAGCTAGTCAAGTAGAGGCATACTAGTGACTATGTGTTTGTCTATGTATTCACACATGTATCATGTTTCCGGTTAATGCAATTCTAGCATGAATAATAAACATTTACCATGATATGAGGAAATAAATAATAACTTTATTATTGCCTCTAGGGCATATTTCCTTCAATATCCTCTTCAATCTATTCTTCGTTCTTTGACCAGGTTTGGGGTTTGATCTTCAGGAGGGAGTTGTGTATGATAGTTGGGTTGAACCTTGCAAGTAATCTATTGTAGTGACAGAAAATGGAAAAGGCTTGTATTGTGCTGTTGCCACTAGGGATAAAAATATGATTGCGTAGTTGTACTTTGAACGCAGGGTGAAGACAATATATAATCTACTTGCAATACTCTATTTTTTACTTAATACTTTGAGATTCATGTTGGATAGCAGTCTTCGGTGGAGTATATACTTTGTGTTACTTAATACTTTAGGATTCATGTTGGATAGCGGTCTTTGGTGGAGTATTTGCTATAGATGTAGTTGGATAATGGTCTATAGATATTTGGATATGATGCTCGTATGTTGATTATTGATGACCCACAAGTATAGGGGATCGATCATAGTCCTTTCGATAAGTAAGAGTGTCAAACCCAACGAGGAGCAGAAGGAAATGGCCAGCGATTTTTAGCAAGGTATTCTCCGCAAGTACTGAAAGTAGCAGTAACAGATAGTTTTGTAGCAAGTTAATTCGTTACAAGTAGCAAGTAACAATAGTAGCAAAGGTGCAACAAGGTGGCCCAATCCTTTTTATAGGAAAGGACAAGCCTAAAATCTCTATATATTAAACAAAGCATTGTCGAGGACACGTGGGAATTCTCATCTAGTCATGTTCATCATGTTTAGTTGATTCGCGTTCGCTACTATAATAATTTGATATGTGGGTGGACCGGTGCTAGGGTGTCGTTCTTACTTGAACAAGCAAGCCTCTTATTATTATGCCCTCTTGCAAGCATCCGCAACTACGAAAGAAGAATTAAGATAGATCTAACCATAGCATGAAACATATGGATCCAAATTAGCCCCTTATGAAATAACGCATAAACTAGGGTTTAAGCTTCTATCACTCTCGCAACCCATCATGTACTTATTACTCCCCAATGCCTTCCCTTAGGCCCAAGCATGGTGAAGTGTCATGTAGTCGACGTTCACATGACACCACTAAAGGAAGAACAACATACATATCATCAAAATATCAAATGAATACCAACTTCACTTGATTACTTATAACAAGACTTACCCATGTCCTCCAGAACAAAAGTAACTACTCACGAATCATATTCATGTTTAATATCATAGGTGTATTTAATATGCATAAGGATATAAACATATAATCTTCCACCAACTAAACCAATTAGTATCAACTACAAGTTGTAATCAACACTACTAGTAACCCACGGGTACCAATCTAAGTTTTTGGGATAAAGATTGAATAGAAGAGATGACTAGGGTTTGAGATGAGATGGTGCTAGTGAAGATGTTGATGAAGATTGGTCCTTCCATGATGAGAGGATCATTTGGAGATGTCGATGGATTCGATTTCCCCCTCCTGGAGGGAAGTATCCCTAGCGGAATCGCTCCGCAGGAAATCGAGAGTGCTCCTGCCTAGGTTCCGCCTCAAGAGGGAGGTGCTTTGTCTCGAAAGTCTCCTCTTGATTTCTTATAGGGCAAATAGCATCATATAGGAGAAGGAGGGCCCCAGAGGCCTGCTGGTGGGCCCACAAGCTTGGGTGGCACGCCCAAGGGGGCGCCACCTCAGCTTGTGGCTCACTTGTGGTTCCCCTCCCGATGATTCTTCTTCTAGTTTTCTTTATTAATTCCAAAACAATTCTCCGTATATTTCTAGGTCATTTGGAGCTATGGAGAATATCTATCTCTGATGTAGCTTTTTCAGGCTCAGAATTCCAGGGCCGCCAGTCTCCCTCTTCATGTGAAACTTGCAAATTAAGAGAGAAAAAGCATTAGAATTGCATAATAATGTGAAATAATAATCTAAAGAATAATAAATAACAATAGGAAAACATGATGCAAAATGGATGTATCAATTATGCCATGGATAGTGATAGTTATAAACATTGCAATTTAATCGATGCTCAACTATAATTTGTTTACCGCACATTGATTTATTTTGGAGAGAAACCACTAGTGAACCTATGGATATTGGTCCATTTTCTTCCTGTTAAACATTCAATCTCAATCAACGCTCTTTTAGTTTATTTCTTCCCATTCAACTTCCATCAAAGCATTTTTCTATTGGCTTTAATTCTTTGTAACTAGCAAGCTAGTAGGACTGACCATCACTGATCTCGTTGGGTGTCCAGGAAGTTGTGTATCCATGTGTGCAGGTGCTGATCATTGGTTGTGTTATTAAGCTCATGTTGGATCGATAAACCCTGCACTTGAGGGAAGTTGCTGCTTGCTCAAATCCTTGCACTTGGAGGCCCAACACATTCCTAATTAAGAGAAAGCAAGGGGAAGAAGCAACTCGAGATGGAGAAGTGGCGGGAAGAGGAAAGGTATGTCAAAACAGTTGAGAGAGGTGGATTGAGAAGCTTACTTGGGTATGTTTCCCATAAAAGGGCTGGGTTAAAGTCAGCTTCTTCTTATCCACTCTATCCACCAACTAAAATCATTTTGACATACATAGCAGATCCTTGACATGGAATAATTTATAACAAGCTCATTTGAAAGGCCAACCGGGATATCAATATGATCCATGTAGATGATGTGTGACAAAAAACAAAGAGCAAAAATAGCTTTAGGCACTAGGGGCTTGAGATATACCAAATATATAGTGCATGCAACAAAAGGAACCGACTGTTGTTCAGCGTGAAAATGGTGCACACCACTAGCATAGGCAGACATGAGATAATCTGAAACTCCTTTTCCAATGTTGCATGGTTCTGCTTCTTTTCTAGAAACACTGCAACCCCCTCAATGGTTGGTGCCATAAAGTTCTCATCCAGGGCGATCGTGCACTAAAGCCAAGTCTAGAAGGGAAGCCAAGTGACAGAGTAAAATCCGGCATATATTGGGTAGGGGGTCCGAACTAGTAGTCTCGACATGATGGTAACAACGGCACGAGTTTTTACCAAGGTTTGGGCTCTCCTTAGAGATAATGCCCTACATAATGCTTGTATTTGTATTGATTTGGGATGGAGTACAAAGTATAGGCGATCTACCACGAGATCGTTGTGTGTCGTATACGAACCTATCCCACATTTTATATATGTACTAGGGGGCTAGGGTTACAACCTAGTCGGTTACATACAAGGAGTACATGTTGTAGACGACCTCTAATATCTTGGAGTATATGTCAATTCTTCGAGAGCCTTCCTTTTATACACCATGAGCCGCCTCGATATGGCCCACTGGTGAGCAAACATGGGGGTCATTGGTCCGGCCCACTTAGACAAGAGACATTGTGGTGAGTGAACTCCAATCTGGGACACCATTACTAGGTACTCAAGGTTTAACATATTCCCAATGTATGGGCATAGGACTGTTGCCAAGGCAATGAGTATCCATGTCCTGTCCACCATCACCTTATTTGTCTCGCCACAAGCTTTTAGCAAAGAAATTGTATGTGCAATTGGGGCCCTGTTCACATCTTTATAAATGCTTCAAATGTCACATTAATCACACTTTTTTAGAAGCGTCATAGCTCTTTCGCTGGTTGCACATTCAAACCCTTCTTCACCATGAGCCTATTAAACTTGATGACCTTGTTCTTGTATAAAAAATCACACAACATGGGTCAGGTGAACCATGTCAGTGTGGAGGAGATTGAGGAGCAGCCCGACTTAGTCATCGGTAAGTTTTTGATTAATGCATTTATAGCACTTGTTCTTTTTGATACTGGTGCATCTCATTCATTCATATCAAGGGGATTTGTGGATAAGTATAAGTTGCCAACAGTAGAGCTTAAGTCACCTATGTTAGTGAGTTCCCCAGGAGCAGAGTATATGGCTAGTAGGGGATGCTATCAGTTGCCAGTAACCATAGGTAGACATGTTTTCCCCACTGACCTCATTGTCCTGGAGTCACAAGGATTGGATGCGATACTAGGCATGTATTTGGTATCCAAGTTTGAAGGAAACTTCGATTGCGCTAGTAAATCAATTCTTCTCACCACCCCGGAAGGAAAGAGGATCAAGTATGTGTCTAGGCATGCGCCGAGGAGGACTCAGGTGAATTCCCTGTTGGGAGTTGTGCAGGAGGAAGTACTAGTGGTGAAGGATTACCCCGATGTATTTACGAAAGAGTTACCAGGCATGCCGCCAGATCGAGATATTGAGTTTTTGATTGAGTTATTGCCAGGCACCGGACCAATGTCCAAGAGGCCGTACCGGATGCCCGCAAATGATCTGGAGGAAATTAAGAAGCAGATAAAGGAGTTATTGGAGAAAGGTTATATTCGACCAAATTCATCACCTTGGGGAGCCCCAGTGCTTCTAGTAGAGAAGAAGGATGGATCTTTGAGGATGGTTGTTGATTATCGTGCGCTGAATGAGATGACGATCAAGAACAAATACCCTCTGCCGATGATCAATGATTTGTTTGACCAGCTATAGGGAGCTAAGGTTTTCTCCAAGATTGATCTTCAATCAGGTTATCATCAGTTGAAGATCCGAGAGCAAGATATACCTAAGACAGCTTTTACGACGAGGTATGAGCTATATGAGTATACAGTTATGTCATTTGGTTTGACTAATGCCCATGCCTATTTCATGAGTATGATGAACAAGGTGTTCATGGAGTTCTTGGATAAGTTCGTTGTGGTTTTCATTGATGATATGTTGGTCTACTCAAAGAATGAAGAAGAGCATAAGGAACATTTGCGCTTCGTTCGAGAAGCTCAGGGAACATCAGTTGTATTCCAAGTTCAGCAAATGTGAGTTTTGATTGAAGGAAGTTGGATTTCTCGGACATGTTATATCCGGAGAAGGAATAGCAGTAGACCCTACCAAGGTTGCATCTCTCACTAAATGGTTGGCACCCACCTCAGTGGGAGAGATCAAAAGTTTTCTTGGACTCGCAGGTTATTACTGAAGATGTATTGAGAATTTTTCCAAGATAGCAAAGCCCATGACAGAGTTATTGAAGAAGGGCACCAAGTTTAAATGGACTGAGGATTGTGAGGCTAGTTTTTAGGAATTGAAGAAATGTTTGGTTACAGCCCGAGTGCTGATTCTCCCACATACGCAAGGATTTCCAAGTGTATTGTGACGCTTCAGGTCGAGGACTTGGAGGTGTGCTTATGCAGGACGGAAGAGTTGTTTCATATGCCTCATGACAGCTTTGACCTCATGAGTTCAACTATGCTACACATGATTTGGAGTTAGCAGCCGTAGTGCATGCGCTCAAGACATGGAGACATTTTGTCATCGGTAACCGTTGTGATGTTTACACAGATCATAAGAGTTTGAAGCACATCTTCACGCAGAAGGAGTTAAACCTCAGGCAAAGGAGATGGTTGGAGCTCATAAAGGATTATGACATGAGATTGCATTATCATCCAGGAAAGGCCAATGTCATAGCAGATGCGTTGAGCCGCAAGAGATATGTTAACACACTCATAACCGGAGGATTACCTCAGGAGTTAGCAGACGACCTTCGAGAGCTATGCTTGGAGATAGTTCTGAGAGGTTATGTTATAGCAATGGAAATTCAGTCCACTTTGTTGGGAAAGATCAGAGAAGCCCAGAAGACGGACAAGGAGATTGCAGAAATAAAGGAAAGGATGAGTAAAGGAAAAGCTAAAGGTTTTCGTGAGGATGAGCATGACACCTTATGATTTGAGGATCGCATTTATGTGCCTAATGACCCTAAGATCAGGAAGTTGATTCTTCAGGAAGCTCAAGATTCACCTTATTTGATTCGCCCAGGCAACACCAAGATGTATCTGTGAAGGAAAGTTTCTGGTAGGACTGGAATGAAGAAAGATATTGCAGAGTATGTAGCAGTATGTGATGAATGTCAGAGAGTTAAGGCAGAGCATCGGAAACCAACAGGGTTACTTCAGCCTTTGCCAATACCCGAATGGAAGTGGGATAACCTTGGCATGGATTTTATCACTGGATTACCCAGGACCCGTTCAAGCTATGACTCTATTTGGCTTGTAGTCGGTCGCTTGACGAAAGTAGCCCATTTCATCCCCGTGAAGACAACTTATACAAGTGCTAAGTTGGCAAAGATATACATGAACTGGATCGTGTGTCTGCATGGAGTTCCGAGGACCATTGTATAAGATAGAGGAACACAATTTACTTCAAAGTTTTGGAATCAGTTGCATGAAACTTTGGGTACCAGGCTAGAGTTCAGTACATCCTTTCAAACAGATGGACAAACTGAGAGAGTCAATCAGACTTTAGAGGACATTTTGAGAGCTTGTGCGCTATATTATGGATCTAGTTGGGATGATAATTTACTCTATGCAGAGTTCTCCTATAACAACAGTTATCAAGCTTGTTTGAAGATGGCCCCTTTTGAAGCTTTGTATGGAAGGAGGTGCAGGACACCATTATCATGGGATGAAGTTGGAGATAGACAATTGTTCGGACCAAACTTAATCAGAGATTCCGAGGAGAAGGTTAAGTTGATTCGGGACAGACTCAAGATAGCCCAGTCTAGGCAGAAGAGTTATGCAGATACCAAACGCAAGGAGGTAGCCTACGAAGTCGGAGACAGAGCATATCTTTGTGTGTCCCCACTTTGAGGATTTAAGCATTTTGGAGACAAAGGGAAGCTAGTACCACGATTTGTAGGACCATACAGAGTTTTGGAACGCATGGGAGAAGTTGCCTACAAGTTAGAATTACCCGAAGGATTGTCAGGAGTTCATGATGTATTTCACATTTCCGAGTTGAAGAAGTGCCACACAGAGATGGCCGGCATTCCTCTAAGAGATACAGTGCCACTGGAAGCAATTCAGTTGGATAGAGATCTGACCTATGAAGAGAAGCCAGTTAAGATTCTCGAGTTTTCCAGCCGAGTTACTCGCAGCAAAGTCATCAAGTTTTGCAAAGTTCAGTGGAGCCACCATACCGAGGAAGCCACCTAGGAGTGAGAAGAAGATCTCCGCAAGGACCACCCACACCTTTTTGCTGACCAACCCGAATCTCGAGGGCGAGATTCATCTTAAGGGGGGTAGGTTTGTAACATCCCAATTTTCAATTTGGATGTTATACATAGATCATTCATATGCATTTCATATTTTATTGCATTTTGGTTTTTATTTGGTTGTGATCCAAGAAATCTTAAGCAACTCAAGGACCCAAGGAGAGAGTTGGAGGTTTCATAAATTATCATTTTGAATTTATTCAAATTTGAAAAGTGGATCTATTTGATTTCAACAAATTCTTTCCAAGTATTTCAAATAACAAAAATAAAAGAGAGAAGATAAAATCACTTCTTCAAAACAGAGGAGAAATATTGGAAAAGAAATTTAGAAGTCAAATTATTGTACTTGCTATTTTATTTGGTTAAATTAGAGAAAAACATGCATTTTTAAAAATTGCATTTAGTCCAGAAAAAAGTTTATCTTGTCCCAAATATTAGGAAGGGATGGTGAAAATTGTTTCTAGAATTTTTATTTTATTTTATTAGGATTTTCGGCGCAACACTGGTTTTAAAAAAAAGTCGCGCGCCGACTAGGCCGACCCAGCTGAGCCAAGCCAAGGGCCCAGTCGCCAACTGCCTCGCCCCCGACCCCGTGCTCGCGCCGGACTCCCACCGGAGACCGAGCCGCCCCCGCCGCCGTGACCCCCTGCCCAAGTCGGCCTCTCCACAAGGCCTTTAAAAACGGGACCCCCGGCCCCCTCTCACCCCGTCCCGACCCTGCCGCTGCCTCGAGCTTCGCCATCACAGCGCCGCCACCACCCGCTTCTAGCACTGCCGCCGCCTGCATCTAGCGCTGCCGCCGTCCACTACCCTCACCGCCGCCGCCGCTTCAGCCGTCGCGCGCCGCCTGCTGCCGCCGCCGCCTCGCCCCGCCGCCCGACGCCAGAGTCTCGCCGGAGCTGACGCTGCCTCGCTGTTGACCGCCTCGACCGATCCGGTATAAAACCGTCCCGGTCCACCTGTTAAACAGTGAGCGTTCACCCGTTAGAATCTGTTAACGAATGAATTCATTCGTTAGTTTTTGTTAGCGGACGTTTGTCCGACAGATTTTTCTATTTCTGTTTATTTTCACCCAAGGACCTATTTGCGAATAGTTTTATCGCGATTTAGCCCCTGATTTTCAAACTAGCGTAACGTTTCGCTGGTTTATCCAAATTAGATGAAACCAACCTCTAAATCTTCGTAACGGTCCCCTCTTTCTAGTAAACCAACTTGAACATGATTTTGACAATTTAAAATTCGAGTTTAGTTCAGATTAGTATTCGATCTTGTTTCGTTTGTATCTTGAGTTTCGTAGCTCCGTTTGAGTAGATTCTTTTTGCAAATATTAGCTAATCACTTGTACCTACTGTTAAGATCTAATCCACATGAAAATAATGCTATTAGAGTTATTTTTCTGTTTAGTTAAGTTGTTTGCTTATTTCGAGTTTTATTTGGACCTTTTCTCGATTTCTCTTTGCTTCGTTTGATTGATTACTTATGTATGCTACTGTTTGTCTACGCTAGATTTTCCGGAGTGCGAAGCTTGTTACTACAAATCTCTAGAGTTTTCCGATCATGAGCAAGGCAAGTTACACTTTGATCATACTCTTCGATACCCAGTTTTTACTATGCATTAGTTTTGCCCCTCAAATATTTCTATGAGTAGGATTGGGAACATGTGGTTTGGTCGTAGTATTGAGGTAGGAACCTATTACCTTTGATCACCCCGGGAATATATGTTATGCTCAATTATCTCTTAGCCATGCTCGTAGACGGGGATTGCATCGTGATACACATGGATGTTATGAGAGTTAATAATTTTGGATAACATTAAGGTGGCAACTTTAACACACATCTGGGTGGATTGGTTGGGGCACCTGGAGAAACGAGTGCTAGCCCGTTTGGGAAATCCCGGAGTACCTGTGTGATTTTTCCTCAGTCCACCACCCAGGCTCAAAGGGATCATATGATATTTCATGCCTAGAAACTTCCGTGTGCAGCCACAAGCCATTATGGGCTCTGTCATAGTTGAGTAAGTTGCGTGAGCTCTTAAAGAGGTGGACTAGCAGATGTAGGGGAAAGTAGGTGTACCGGTTTACCCAGAGTAGAGAGTTAATGCTTCAGGAAGACTATGTCTTGATCTTTTGATCATGGATGCATTTGAGTCTTGTGGAGAAAAGTGCGCAACCTCTACAGAGTGCATAAACTAATCATGGTTAGCCATGTCCCCAGTTATGGACATCTTGAGTATCTAGAAGTGGATATTATTGTTGATTTCATCACTCTTTAAATAATTGAACTGGGTTTAATGATGATACTTGTTTAAAGTTGGGATTTGAGTTGGAGGAACCTTCTCAAATATTGGTATAACTTTGTAGTAAATAAAATTTATTCCTTTGTTGTAGGAAAAAATTAGCTTTATGCAAAACATTAAACTTAGAGCCTCCACCAGCCAAATATGCATGTAGATATAGTTCTTGCATCCATTGCTTTACAGTGTAACTCTGCCAGCATATTTCATGTGTTGACCTACACGGCTGCAACGTCTCATGTTGCAGACTTCTCAGACGACGAATAAAGTGCGATAGGTCGTTGTCATGCACTCAGCTATGCCGTTGGAGTTGATGGACTCATTTATCTTCGAAGCTTCTGCAGTTATTTAGTTTAGTTGGCCTTCAGCCATTTTATTTGTGTAACAGATACTCTTTTGGGGGACCTCAATGTAATAAGTGTGTGATTAAACTCTGTTATAATTCCTCGAGTACTGTGTGTGTCAGCATACCGATGCAGGGATGACACTTAAGCACAGAGACTTCCGTCCATTGGGATCGTGGTTGCTACAATCTTCAACATCAACCAGGTTCCTAATCACAAATATCATCTCCTCGCAATTTACTTTATTTGCCATTTGCCTCTCGTTTTCATCTCCCCTGCTTTACAAAAAATTGCCATTTTTTTCGCCCTCTTTTTCGTTTGCCCTTATGTCTTTCTTGGTTTGTTTGCTTGTCTGATTGGCATAATTGTGGGTTTTATCTGAAATCCGAAACCAAAAACTTATGGATCCACATCCACTTGCTAATCTTTTGAAGAGATCCAATTATGATGAACCTATTTCTAGTGATTTGAGTGCACTAGATTATCTTGATGAGGTTTTGCTTGAAATTCGTGAATCTGAAAGTTGTGATGAAGTGCTTCATGAAGTGATTCACGATAGATCTTTGAATGAAAAGCATGATTGCGATGATGTTATTATAAATTCTATTAGTGTCAATTATGTTAATGATATGCAAAACCCCAAGCTTGGGGATTCTAGTTTTGCTATGTCGACTACTTGTTGCAATGATCACGATTGGGGTGATTCTTCGTATGATCTTGAAAATTTATTTAAGCCCCATGACGAATATGAGATTGACAATAGTGTTTGCAATAATATTGAAATTGGGTTCGAAAGAGTGTCAACTTTAGATCCCACATATTTGGAGAATGCTCAATCTTATGAAATTTTTGATAAAAGTGGGTTTGGAGAGGTCATGACTTTAGTTAATGTTAATCCCACTATTTTGGAAGAATGTCAACTTCGCATGCATGTGGATCGTGTTGAGAATATGTTATGTGATAGCTATTTTATTGAATTCGCTTACGATCCTACATGTAATTACTATGAGAGAGGAAAATATGGTTGTAGAAATTTTCTTGTTACTAAATTACCTCTCTTCATGTTGAGATTGTTGTCGTCTCTTTCTTCTTCCTTGCATATGCTAGATATTTCTTGTCTTGATAATTTGGTTGCCTAAAAAATGCCTATGCATAGGAATTATGTTAGACTTAAATGTGTTTGTCACATGTTTTTGGCCCTCTCTTTGTGCTTCAATTGTTGTCTTTCATGTGAGCATCATTGAAATCTCATGCCTATCTTAATGGCTATAAAGGAAGAGCTTGTTGGGAGCCAACCCAATGAATAAAATTTATTTTTGCTTTTTTGCTTTGTGTTCTTGAGTGTTAGCACAATTATGCTACTGTTATGATTGTGTTTTTTGTGTTTTAGTTAGTGTTTATGCCAAGCAATGCCTTTGGGAAGACTTGGGTGGAAGTTTATTTGATCTTGCTGAAAAACAGAAACTTTTGCGCTCATGAGATTCATTGTCAGTTTTTTACAGAAGAGTGATTTTAAGTTGATTCTTTGTGCATAGGATTAGTAGACAAATTCCTCACGTATACCAATTTATTTCATAATTTTTGGAGTTACAGAAGTACTCGAAATTTTCAGATTGCTACAGAATGTTCTGTTTTTGACAGATTCTGTTTTCTTTGCGTTGTGTGCTTGTTTTGATGATTCTATGGTTTTCTTCGATGACTTTTTGCCATAGAGAAGTTGGAATAAAGTAGATATAATGAAAAAACAAAATAATAATAGGTTTTCTAAAGTACTTATAGTAATGGTTTGGTTTCTTATACTAACGGATCTCACGAAGGTTTTATTTGAGTTTTGTGTGATTGAAGTTTTCAAGTTTTGAGTTATCTTACGATGGATAAAGGAATAAGGATAAGAAAAAGGCTAAGTTTGAGGGTGCCCGAGGCACCCCAATATAATATTCAACAAAGTATCAAGCAACTAAGCTTGGGGATGCCCCAGAGTGGCATCCCCACTTTCTTCTAGCGACCATCGGTATTTTGCTTGAAACTATATTTTTATTCGTCACATGATATGAGTTTTGCTTGGAGCGTATTGTATGATATGAGTATTTGCTTGTTTATCTTTGTGTTTTAAGTGTCGAATCCTTGCTGGACACACCCTTTTTAGAGAGTCAAAAATTATGCTACGCTTGCTCATATGCTTCACTTCAATTTTTAGAGCCATGGACTTGCTCTAGTACTTCACTTATATCTTTTTGAGCACGGTGTGCTTTGTTAATTTTGAAGAAATGCTCTCATGCTTCACTTAGATTTATTTGGGATTTAGTAAAATTTTAAGAAATTCTCTCTTGCTTCACTTAGATTGTTTTGAGAGAAAGAAAAAAATTTATGCTCATGATCTTCACTTATATTTGTTTGAGCTTATCAAAAGCAACATACGAAAATAGTCCCAAAGTGATAGATATCCAAGGAGGATATAATAAAAACTTTCATGACGATCATTGGACAAAATAAACTTGATTCTTAGTAATGGTTTTGAGATATGATGATATGATATGTGAGTCATGTTGATGAGTAATTGTGCTTTAGTAAGAATATTGATGTAAAGGTTTGTGATTACCTATGCAAGCACGAAAGTCAATAATTATGCAATGAAATTTATATCCTACTTATGGTGCACTATTCGGTGTTACTTATGCTTAATGCTTGGGTACGAAAATTTTCGTTTTTTGGTTGGTCGCTTCTCAATCTTTTTGCTAGCCTTCATTTTGCACTAAGTATGATCACTACTTGTGCATCCAAAACCCTTTAAACCAGTTTTGCTATATGAGTCCACTATACCTACCTATATGCGGTATTTCCATGCCGTTCTAAGCAAATTTGCATGTGCCATCTCTAATGTTCAAAATAAATTTCTCTTTTGTTTGCTCTACTACTCGTGAGGCGGTAAAGGGTAGCCAATATTTTCCATGCTAGATGTGTTATTCTCACGATGAGTGTTTATTCACTTGTCATTGCACGAGAGTACAACAAAGGTACTAGGGATGCCCAGTCCCAAAATCAATAATGAATTTAATTTATGTTGTCAAATAATAAATTCCTTGGAAAGTGTTGGTATGGAGGGCACCCGTGGATACGATTAGCCATGGAAAGTTAAAGTTATGGTGGAAAAAGGAATAAACTTTATTTTCTGTTTGGGAACCGCCTATGATGTATCTAGCATGGAAAGTGTTGGGATGCTCCAAGTCGTTTTCGTTGGTAGGAAAAGTACGCCTCTCAAAAACAATTTTATCTCTCAATTTAAGCTTTGAGCTCTGGCACCTCTACAAATCCGTACTTCCCTCCGCGAAGGGCCTTTCTTTTACTTATGCAATTTTTATTTTGAATTTGAGTCTCCATCTTCTCTTATAAAGCACCAACTAAGGGGTACTATGATCATATTTGAGCATTGGGTGTAGCTAACATTCGAGTGTGTTTCATGAATGGGTCGATGATTGAGTATGATAGGCTAGGGATAACTTGCTTTAGTGTTGATATTTTGAAAGACATTGTTGCTTGTTGGTATTCTTGAGTATTAAAGTCTTCATGTCAAAACTACACTATTGCTTTGAATCATATAAAAGTCCATATGTCCATGCTATAAAGAAAAGAATGTGATGAACATGTTAGGCAGCATTCCACATCAAGAATTCTATTTTTGTCATTTACCTACTCGAGGACGAGCAGGAATTAAGCTTGGGGATGCTGATATGTCTCCAACGTATCTATAATTTTTGATTGTTCCATGCTGTTATATTATCATTCTTGGATGTTTTATAACCATTTTATAGTCAATTTATATCATTTTTTGGTACTAACCTATTGACATAGTGCCCAGTGCCAGTTGCTGTTTTCTACATGTTTTTTACATCGCAGGAAATGAATATCAAACGGAGTCCAAACGCAACGCAACTCCTGGAGGATTTTTTTGGGCCCGAAGATAGCCAATGGGCCAAGGAAGCACCTGAGGGGTTGCTCGAGGTGAGCAGCACCCACCAGGGTGCGCCAGGAGCCCTAGGCGCGCCCTTGGGGGTTGTGCCCACCTCAGGTGTCCCCCGAACCGCCTCTTTGCTCTATATATACCCAAATATTCCAGAAACCCAAGGGGAGTCGACGAAATATTGATCCAGTCGCCGCAGAGTCCAGAACCACCAAGATCCAATCTAGACGCCGTCATGGAGGGGTTCACCACTTCCATTGGTGCCTCTCCTATGATGCGTGAGTAGTTCTTTCTAGACCTATGGGTCCGTAGTTAGTAGCTAGATGGCTTCCTCTCTCTCTCTCTCTCTCTCTCTTGATCATCAATACAATAGTCTCTTGGAGATCCATATGATGTAAGTCTTTTGGCGGTGTGTTTGTTGGGATCCGATGAACTTTGAGTTTATGATCAGATCTATGTTTTTATCCATGAAAGTTATTTGAGTCTTCTTTGATCTCTTATATGCATTATTGCTTATAGCCTCGTATTTCTTCTCCAATATTTGGGTTTTGTTTGGCCAACTTGATCCATTTATCTTGCAATGGGAAGAGGTGCTTTGTAGTGGGTTCGATCTTACGGTGCTTGATCCCAGTGACAGAAAGGGAACCGACACGTATGTATCGTTGCTACTAAGGATAACAAGATGAGATCAGTATCTCCCGCAATAGATAAATGGATCTCGTATACATCATGTCATCGTTCTTATTGCATTACTCCATTTTCTGATGAACTTAATACACTAGATGCATGCTGGATAGCGGTCGATGTGTGAAGTAATAGTAGTAGATGCAGGCAGGAGTCGGTCTACTAATCTTGAACGTGATGCCTATATAATGATCATTGCCTGGATATCGTCATGATTATTTGAAGTTCTATCAATTGCCCAACAGTAATTGTTTTCCCACCGTTTGCTATTTTTTCTCGAGAGAAGCCACTAGTGAAACCTACGGCCCCCGGGTCTCTTTTCATCATATTTACCTTCACGATCTATTTTCTCTTGCATTTATTTTTCAGATTGTTAAACCAAAAATACAAAATACCTTGCTGCAATTTATTTGTTCCACGATCTATTTATCCTATCTACCACTTTTTACCTCACGTTATTTGCCTACTTGAGGCGCCGTACCCGAAAGGGATTGACAACCCCTTTAACACGTCGGGTTGCGAGGTGTTGTTATTTGTGTGCAGGTGCTGTTTACGTGGTGTGAGGAGGTTCTCCTATTGGTTCGATAACCTTGGTCTCATCACTGAGGGAGATACCTACCGTCGCTATATTGCATCATCCCTTCCTCTTTGGGGAAATACCGACGTAGTTCTACCAGACATCCACAATACAAAGGACTCATGAATACATATTGATACGTCCATTTTGCATCATGCTTTTATATCAATATTTATTGCATTATGGGATGTTATTACACATTATATCACAATACTTATGCCTTTTCTCTCTTATTTTATAAGGTTTACAAGAAGAGGGAGAATGCCGACAGTTGGAATTCTGGACTGGAAAAGGAGCAAATATTAGAGACCTATTCTGCACAACTCCAGAAGTCCTGAAACTTCACGGGGATCAGTTTTGGAATAAATAAAAATATTGGGCGAAGAAAGCACCAGAGGGGGGCCACCAGCCAGACACAAGGGTGGAGGGCGCGCCCTACCCCATTTTTTTGACAATGAAAACAGCAGGAGAAGCTCCTAGTATTATTTTAATTAAAATGTTAACCCACCTCAGAAGAGTTTTACAAGAAGCATTACAACAAGGTTTCGGGCTAGCCACTTTGGGCAGCCCCCTAAAATAAAATACACAGAGGCAGTTATATATAGGTGTGTGCTACTATTGTAAGAGAATTCTTGTATCCTTCCAAGATGGTCAAGCTTTGGGGATTTAATCTATATCCTAAAATTGAGAAGTCCTCTTTCAGCTTCCTCAGCCAATCAAGATGTGTGGCCACCTCCCCTTCAAAAATCATTTTGTTTCTTTGTTTCCATATATTCCAGGAAGCTAGGGTGGTGATTTCTTTAAACAATGGTCTCTGCCATCTCTCTTTGGCTTGGTCATGTCTTGCTTACATTTCCAGGTTGTTGGTCCATTCTATACCCAATATCTCCCAGCACCTGATAGCAAAAGGGCATTGATAGAATAGGTGGTTGTTTGTTTCAAGAACAGCATGCTCACACAGAGGGCAGTTATGATCATCACCAATATTGAAGTGTCATCTCTGAAATAAATCTCTGGTGTTTATTCTGTCAAGCAGCATTAGCCAAGCAAAAACCTTGTGTCTCATGATGCATTTGCATTTCCATATCGAAGTTATAACTTGGGGAGCCTGCACATTCCTGAACATGAAGTCATAGAATTTTTTTGGTTTGTAATTTGCGTCCCCCCAACAAAGAACCCAGTTGTCCGTGGCCATCTGATCCAGAGATAATTCAGTCAAAGTTGCCTGAAGATCATCCAATTCTGGTCTGGCCTCCAATGATAATGGTAACATGAAGTTATCTTCAGGCCAATTGTTATTGTAGAACTGCTCCAAAGAAATGTCCTCATATGTGGTGAATGAGAACAGATGTTCATGAGTGTTCATTAAGGGTTGCTCCTTGTCGGTGTCAAAACCGGCGGATCTCGGGTAGGGGGTCCCGAACTGTGCGTCTAGGCGGATGGTAACAGGAGACGAGGGACACGATGTTTTACCCAGGTTCGGGCCCTCTCGATGGAGGTAAAACCCTACGTCCTGCTTGATTAATATTGATGATATGGGTAGTACAAGAGTGGATCTACCACGAGATCAAGGAGGCTAAACCCTAAAGCTAGCCTATGGTATGATTGTTGTAATGTATGTTTTCCTACGGACTAAAGCCCTCCGGTTTATATAGACACCGGAGGAGGCTAGGGTTACACAGAGTCGGTTACAATGGTAGGAGATCTACATATCCGTATCGCCAAGCTTGCCTTCCACGCCAAGGAAAGTCCCATCCGGACACGGGACGGAGTCTTCAATCTTGTATCTTCGTAGTCTTGGAGTCCGGCGGACGATGATAGTCCGGCTGTCCGGACACCCCCTAGTCTAGGACTCCCTCAGTAGCCCCCGAACCAGGCTTCAATGACGATAAGTCCAGCGCGTATATAGTCTTCGGCATTGCAAGGCGGGTTCTCCCTTCAAGTTCCATGTACCTGCCGAACAGTGTCCGGCTTCATCATAAATACTGTGTTTCTCGGCTTCTACGCCCAATAATGGTCTTTTTCCACGCGTCGCACGAATGCGAAAAGCCAGGGTGTCTTTTTACGTTTCACCCCCCAGTCGTGCGAGTCATCCGCCTACAAAAGAGGCAAAAATCCAGATCCAAACCACACCATCTTCCTCCCGCGAATACTTCATTGAAGCGCCTTTGACCTAAAAATCCATTCCATCATGGACCGTCGACGCGGCTCTTCTTCACGCGCTCCCAGCCCACCGCCGGGGGATGGGAGGAGGTGCTCTGTTCCGCACAACGAGCTAGTGAAGCTCCAAGCGGGGGGATATCTCCCTCCGGCCTTCATGGTCCCGGTTCGAGCCGGGCTGGTCACTTATCAAGGTGGGAGGCAAGCGGAGGCTACCCCAAGCCCCAATAAAGGGGAGCGAGTATGCTTCGTCCCTTATTTGATAAGGGGACTCGGATTCCCGATACATTCATTCCTCCGCGGGCTCCTAGAGTTCTATGGACTCCAGCTCCACCACCTCACGCCCGCCTCTGTCCTGCATATCGCGGGCTACGTAGCTCTTTGCGAGCTATTCCTGGGCATTGAGCCCCATTTTGCATTGTGGAAGAGGCTGTTCTGCCTCGTACCCCGTTCTCACGAGGGGTCCATATATCAAGTGGGCGGCGCCGAAACATGGCGCATCGCCGGGACCGGATACCCATCCGGTACTCCCAAGAAGGCATCCGAAGACTGGCCCTCAGAGTGGTTTTACATAGGAGACGCTCCGCTGACGGACCCAGTCCGGATTGGCCTCCCGGAGTTTAGTGCTGCTCCCCTGAAGAAACGCCTCAGCTGGCGCCCACGGAGCCCCCGATTGGAGGAAGACAAGAGCGTCCATTACTTGATGGGCCAAATAAGATTACTGGCCCATTCCGGGTTGACCATGATTGGAGTCATGACGACATGCATCATGCGGGGGGTACAGCCATTGCAATACAGAGGCCACCCCATGTGGGATTTCAACGGGGAGGACGATGCCACCCGTCATGGCCGCAAAGGGCCGGATTCGACCGAGGATCTGGTAGAGATCCTTTCCGGCCTGTACAAGGGGGAAAAGGAGGACTTCCTTCGAATGAACCCTTTGAATGGGTTTTCCATGATCAACCCTAGAGGATGGGTAAGCGAACACCTTTAAAGGCTCAACCCAGGCTCTCGAAGTTTAAGCTTCTTTACATTATGTCTTCGGCGCAGGGTCTACGCCGGACTGTGGAGGACATGGTAAGTCCTGCTCCGCAACCCAAGGATCCAGAAAGATCCTTGGATCCGGCCTCCGAAGAGGATCCGGACATCAAGGTGGAGCTGATCGACGGGGTATTTCACCAGCTCAGCATGGATAATGCTTTGGTTGCCATTACGGCGGACTACCCCGGACTGTGTCCGGCTTCCCAGGTGACCGTGACCGAGGTCCGAACACCATTATCACTTCCTTGCCCATTTCTAACCTTCGCGAACGATGGTATGTTACAGGAAGTGCCTTTACGGCAGGAAGCCGAGCCCATTGCGGCTGACCAACAGAGGTCAATCCGGACCAGCAGGCGGAAAAGGAGCGCGGTGCGGATGGAAACGTCGCCGCAAAGGTATAGCTCGTATTTGAATTTTCAGAGCAACGTTCCTAGGAAGCGCCTGAGTGCTCATGATCTTTATAGGAGAAAAAGCGCTCGCCGGACTGCGGGCGCAGAAGTTGCTGATCCAACCTACAGCGGCTAGGCTCCAGCGCCCGGCCTGGAGGGGGAGGCAAGCGCAAGACGCGGGCCGGATCCTTCTCCAACGGAGGACACCGACAGACTGTCTGCCACCGAGTCTGAGGTGGAGAGCGCCATGAACCATAGGCGCCGCCGGACAGTATTTCGTGAAGCATGCTTCTCCCCTGAGGCCTTGGACGCCTTTAACGCAGGGGACGCACATCTCCGTGCCGCTCAAGATGGTTTTACCAGAGCCACGGAGCAGTATGTGAAAGACATACGGGTAAGGGAATTTTAGCGGTTATATATACCAGTAGCCCCCGAGACTTAAAGTAGTTATGTTAACTGATTTAAGGATCATGTGAAATGCAGGCTCTTACCGAGAAGAATGTCCAGCTGTCTCGGGAGCTGCAAGAATGCAAGGCCCAACTTGAGGCCGCACTTGCTGCCACAGGAGGAGACGCAGAGACCCCTCCTGGTAACACATTTTTATTAATAAATATAAGCGGTGTGCGGCGTGCGCGCAAGTGTAATAGTGACATTGCAGGTGCCGCCGGACAAGATCCGGACAGGCAAGAATTACTGCGCCAGCTAAAGGCCGGCGAGAGGGTGCTGAATAGGGTGCAGCAAGAAAGGAACAAGCTCGAAGATGCCAACACCAAGCTCGGAGAAGAGCTGAAAGGCGCTCCAGCCGGGCTGTCCAACTCCGTTAAGGAGAACCAGCGACTTCGTCGCGACATTTATAGTAAGTGCTTGAACGGACTCTTTTGGAAAGAAGAGTTCGGCGAGGAAGTAAATTGACATATTATGTCTTGTAGGTATACTCACAGGTCGCCCTGCGGAGGAGATGCCCGTGTCAACGGGTGATCAACTTCCCGAGCTGTTGCAACTATTCGAACGAGTTCGGCAGGCAATGAGCGGCGTCGTCTAGGCTTTATGGCCAGCCCTCTCCCTACCCGGTGGCCTTAGGGAGCTTGCGGAGAAGCTCCAGGGAGTGCGGCAGCGCTTCCGTTTGTGGAAGATTTCGGCTTGCCGTCAAGGTGCCAGGGAGGCTTGGGCCATGGTGAAGACGCGTTACAAGAAGGCGGATCCCAACCACATGGCCGAAGTTGGACCGGTGGGGCCCGATGGGAAGGAGATCCCTGTGAGTTTAGTATACAACCAAGTAGAGTTGGCTGCTAAATTTTCCCAACGGGACTGTAAGTTAGACAGCCTGTTAGACGGGATTGAGGAGGAATACAATCAGTAAATTTGACAATGTATGTTTTCCTTTAAAGTGACATGTGAAATGCCTTCTAGCCGGATTGTAGATCGTTTGTCTTTGCCGACCTTTTCGCTTCAACCTCGGGACCCTAGAGTCCGGAGTGTGTCCGAATACCTTTTTGGTTACGAAACAACCGTGGTATGCATGGAGACCAGGCGTAGGGGTCATTAGTGCTTTATCAGACAAGTGCCCAACTAGTTATGTTATATTACATGGTTAGTAAGAAACATCTTCCAGGGAGAATAGTTCCGTTAAGGGTTCCTTTCCCTGGGAGGCATGCCCTAAAGTGCATGTCCGGACTGCGAAAAAAGCAGAAAAACATCTGGGGGCAGATAAATGAGTAGGTAAAGAAAATCCTCTTTTAAGTCACCGACTGAGTATTCCCTTAAGAACGCTAGCTTTCGGCTTCACCCAGTCTGAGGTACACATCCGGCTGACCCGGCAGTAGCAATCGCAGAGGTGCTCCCTTTACCTCCTAGCCAAACAATCGGGAACGTAGGGGTAAGCACAGGAGCCAGGCAACCCAGCTTGGCCAAAACTTAAGTCATATCGATGCATATAATGGTGAGTAAAAGGTACATGTGGAAGCTTGACACATGTGCTGGGCATGAAACCCTTATAATTGAGCTTCTATAAAAGAAGCCCCCAGGTATAATGAGTGCAGATGGCACATCAAGCGTATGCGAAAAATGCAAAAGTAAGCCCTCAGGGGCTTTTTAATAAAAAGGTTATGAAAAGAGAAACAAAAGACAGCCAAAGTATAAAAATTTGGACGGAGGGAGGGGACGAACTCTTACTCCGGCGCTAGGCATAGAATCTTCGGAGGCGGGCTGCGTTCCATGGGTTCGGCTCGAGTCGGTTATCCGATGCAGTTCGTAGACGGTATGCTCCGCCGGTCAGGACTTGATCGATAATGAAAGGGCCCTCCCATTTGGGCTTGAGCTTGTCCTTTTTCTTGTCCGGCAGGCATAGAACTAGTTCACCAACGTTGTAAGTCTTGGCCTGTACTTCTCTGCTTTGATATCTTCGGGCCTGCTGCTGATAAAATGCGGAACGAGCCTTGGCGACGTCACGTTCTTCCTCCAATGTGTCCAAGCTGTCCTGCCGATCCAGCTCGGCCTCTCTTTCCTCGTACATGCACACTCGAGGTGAGTCATGAATAATGTCGCAGGGCAAGACTGCCTCTGCACCGTATACCATAAAAATGGTGTGAATCCGGTAGTACGGTTAGGCGTTGTCCGCAGCCCCCAGAGTACGGAGTCGAGATCCTCGACCCAGTGCGTGTCGGATTTAGTAAGTGACCGCACTAGTCTAGGTTTAATGCCGCTCATTATTAGACCATTTGCTCGTTCCACTTGACCGTTGGTTTGAGGGTGATAGACTGAAGCGTAGTCGAGCTTGATGCCCATATTCTTGCACCATGACTTAACCTCGTCGGTTGTGAAGTTCGTGCCGTTGTCGGTGATGATGCTATGGGGGACTCCGTAACGGTGTACTACCCCGGATATAAAGTCTATCACTAGTCCGGACTCTGCCGTTTTGACCGGCTTGGCCTCTATCCATTTGGTGAATTTATCCACCATGACCAATAGGTACCTTTGCTTGTGGGTTCCCCCTTTAAGGGGTCCAACCATATCAAGCCCCCAGACCGCGAACGGCCAGGTAATGGGTATAGTTTTGAGGGCGGTGGGCGGCATATGGCTCTGATTAGCAAAGAGCTGACAACCAACGCATCTCTGGACTAAGTCCTGGGCATCTGCCCGGGCCGTCGGCCAATAAAATCCTGTACGGAATGCCTTTCCTACAAGGGCCCGGGCTGCTGCGTGGTGTCCGCCTAATCCGGCATGAATTTCAGCCAGGAGGTTTCGCCCTTCCTCTTCGGAGATACACCTTTGGAGGACTCCGGTTGTGCTTTTCTTATAAAGTTCTCCCTCATGGACCTTGTAGGCTTTCGATCGCTGGACTATGCAGCGGGCCTCGTTTTGGTCTTGGGGAAGTTCCTGCCTAAGCAAGTAGGCTAGGAATGGTTTTGTCCACGGGGCGATTACTGCCATTATGTCGTGGGCTGAAGGTGTTATGTCATCGGCTGAATTGCCGATTGGCGCGGTTTTTCCGGTTTGTCACTTCCGGGCCCCTCTTCCCATAGTACGGATGGCTTGAAGAGCCGTTCCAGGAAGATATTTGGAGGGACAGCATCACGTTTCGCACCGATGCGTGCCAGTACGTCGGCCGCTTGGTTATTATCTCGGGCTATGTGATGGAATTCGAGTCCTTCAAACCGAGCTGACATTTTTAGGACAGCGTTGCAATATGCTGCCATTTTCGGATCCTTGGCGTCAAAGTCTCCATTTATTTGGGATATTGCAAGGTTTGAATCCCCGCGCACCTCTAGGCGTTGAATACCCATGGAGACTGCCATCCGTAGACCATGTAACAGGGCCTCGTATTCGGCTGTGTTGTTGGAGTCCGTGTACATTATTTGAAGTATGTACTGGACTATGTCCCCGGTTGGGGACGCCAATATGACGCCAGCCCCCAGT
This sequence comes from Triticum timopheevii, assembly GCA_963921465.1. NCBI lineage: Eukaryota > Viridiplantae > Streptophyta > Magnoliopsida > Poales > Poaceae > Triticum > Triticum timopheevii. The sequence continues at coordinate 407,429,775 of OY997272.1, read as the reverse complement.
CCGGCCAACATTTTAGAGCCGTCGAAATGCATAACCCAATTGGAGTATGCGCCGTACTCTTTAGGGAGTTCGGCTTCGGTCCATTCAGCGACGAATTCAGTCAAAACTTGTGACTTTATAGCTTGCCGAGGTTTGTAAGTTATATCGAATGGTAAGAGCTCTATGGCCCATTTTGCAATCCTGCCCGTTGCGTCGCGGTTATTTATAATGTCATTGAGTGGTACTTCAGAGGCCACTGTTATTGAACACTCTTGAAAGTAGTGTCAGAGCTTCCGGGATGCCATGAACACCGCATATGCTATCTTCTGATAGTGTGGGTAACGGGATTTGCAAGGGGTTAACACAGTGGATACATAATACACTGGTTTTTGAAGAGGGAATTTATGCCCTTCTATCTCTCGTTCGACGACGAGTACCGCGCTTACGACTTGATGCGTTGCTGCGATGTATAACAACATTGGTTCGCCTAGATTGGGCGCGGCCAGGACCGGATTTGTTGCCAATATGGCCTTTATTTCTTCGAGTCCGGCAGTGGCAGCATCCGTCCACTCGAAGTGTTCGGTGCGTCTGAGGAGGCGATAGAGGGGCAGTGCCTTTTCTCCTAGACGGGAGATAAAGCGGCTTAAAGCTGCCATGCATCCTGTTAATTTTTGTATCTGTTTGAGGTCTTTTGGAATATCCAACTGTGACAGAGCTCGGATTTTAGCCGGGTTTGCTTCAATTTGTCTACCGGATACAATGAAGCCCAGCAGCTTTCCGGCTGGTACGCCGAAAACGCATTTTTCCGGATTCAGCTTGATGTCATATGCTCTGAGGTTGTCGAATGTGAGCCTCAAATCATCTACTAGAGTTTCGAAGTTTTTTGTTTTGACGACTACGTCGTCTACGTATGCCTCGACTGTTTTGCCGATCTGGGTGGCCAGACATGTTTGAATCATGTGCTGATATGTTGCGCCGGCATTTTTAAGTCCGAAGGGCATCGTGTTGAAGCAGAATGGTCTGTATGGAGTGATGAATGCCGTTGCGGCTTGGTCTGCTTCCGCCATCTTGATTTGATGATAGCCAGAGTATGCGTCAAGAAAGCACAATGAATCGTGCCCTGCGGTAGCATCGATAATTTGGTCGATGCGGGGGAGAGGGAAGGAATCCTTTGGGCAAGCCTTATTGAGGTCTTTAAAATCGACACAGAGGCGCCAGGATTTATCCTTCTTTGGTACCATTACCAGATTTGCTAGCCAGTCCGGATGTTTGATATCTCTAATGAATCCGGCTTCCAATAGTTTGGCTAGCTCTTCTCCCATTGCCTGTCTTTTGGGTTTGGAAAATCGTCAAAGAGCCTGTTTGACTGGCTTAAATCCTTTTAGGATGTTTAGGTTGTGTTCTGCCAACCTGCGTGGGATTCCGGGCATATCCGAAGGATGCCAGGCGAAGATGTCCCAATTTTCCCGGAGGAATTCACGCAGTGCGGCGTCTACTTCAGGGTTCAATTATGCCCCAATGGAGGCCGTCTTTGTTGGGTCCGTTGGATGGACCTGGAATTTTATTATTTCATCTGCTGGTTTGAAGGAGGTGGACTTGGATCTTTTATCGAGTATCACATCGTCCCTGTTCACCGTAGAGCGCAGCGTGGTGAGTTCTTCTGCTGCTAAGGCTTCGGATAGTGCCTCCAGGGCTAGTGCAGCTGTCTTATTTTCGGCGCGGAGTGCTATGTCCGGATCACTAGCGAGGGTGATTACTCCCCCGGGCCCAGGCATTTTGAGCTTCATGTACCCGTAATGAGGTACTGCTTGAAAAATTGTGAATGCCTCTCGTCCTAATATAGCGTGATATCCGCTGTTGAACGGGGCCACTTGGAACGTGACTTCTTCGGATCTATAATTGTCCGGCGAGCCGAACACCACGTCAAGTGTGATTTTTCCGGTGCAGCGTGCTTCCCGACTAGGGATTATTCCTCTGAAGGTTGTGCTTCTTCGCTCAATACGGCTCCAGTCTATTTCCATTTTTTGAAGAGTTTCCTCGTATATGAGGTTTAGTCCGCTGCCGCCATCCATGAGGACCTTTGTAAGCCGAAATCCGTCCACTATGGGACTAAGCACCAGTGCGGCTGGTGCTCGAGCTGTTCAGAATTTAGGTTCGTCGCTAGCGTTGAAGGTGATGGCTGTGTCACTCCATGGATTTGCTGTTGCTACTTGGTAGACTTTGGCGAGTCCGCGGATTGTTTGTTTTCGCATATTGTTTGATGCGAAGGTCTCGAAGACTGTTAATACCGTACCGGTATTATTGGAGTGGTTTTCCGGGGCTAGAAGCTCCTCGCCACTTTTGGCCACCTGCCGTAGTATCCAACATGCTCGAAGGCTATGTGTTGGGACGGCTCCCTCTGTACTATGAAGCTTACAGGGTCCATTGAGCCATCCCTCCAGTACGGTTCCGTTTCCCTTATTGGGTTTTTGTTTTTTCGTTTTTGCATCTGGGGCCTGAGTGTACGGCACCCTTTTGCTGCGGACTGGGTTTGGGGCCGGATTATCCCAAAATTGATTTTCGGTTTTCCAGAAACTCTGCATCGCGCAGTACTTTCGTACTATGGACGCCAGATCGGTGAAGCGCGTAATTTCGCGACGATCAATGACGTTTAGTATTCCCTTGTCCATGCAATTATTGCAAAAGATTGAGATTGCGTTTTCCTCTCGGCAGTCCTTTATCCTGTCCATAACCAGGAGGAATCTAGCCCAGTAGTGATGTACTGTTTCAGCGGGCTCTTGCCGTATTAGAGATAGATCGCATATGTCTAGGCGGGTGGGTGGACTAAAATCCGTATCCCTGCCCATCTTGGGGCTTAAAGGCCGAGGAGTTTCCGAATTCGGAAGCTTAGGTTGCTGGACATGATCCAGCGAGTCCGGAGCGATGCATGGTTTTAAGTTCAATGCTCGATCGAAGCCCGTCCCTCCACGGAAATCCGGCATGGAGGGTTCGGGAATCCGGACGTGACTAGTTTTTAATATAGGCGAGGAGTCGCCGCATTGCTCCTCTACCACTGCGACGTGGTGGGTGGCCTGGGGAGAGTTAATCTCTCTCAGATCGGTTTTAAGCCCAATCTGATCGTAGTCTGTAGCGACTCCCAGGGCGGGGATGCGATCCAAGAGCTCATTAACAGACGAGAGCTCTATGGGATCCAACTGCTCGGCGGATTCCGAGCTGACGCAAAGATTGCTTTTGACGACTTGAGAAGTCATTGTCGAAGCAGTGGCCGGACAGGCGGTCATAAGAAAACCACCTAGCCGGATAGTTTGGCCGATGGCCAAGGCCCCGTCGGCGAAAATACCATCTTTGAAGACGGGTGGAGGCATCCTTCCTATCGGTGACGACACAGAGGAACTCTCAATGAAAGCACCAATGTCAGTGTCAAAACCGACGGATCTCGGGTAGGGGGTCCCGAACTGTGCGTCTAGGCGGATGGTAACAGGAGACGAGGGACATGATGTTTTACCCAGGTTCGGGCCCTCTCGATGGAGGTAAAACCCTACGTCCTTCTTGATTAATATTGATGATATGGGTAGTACAAGAGTGGATCTACCACGTGATCAAGGAGGCTAAACCCTAAAGCTAGCCTATGGTATGATTGTTGTAATGTATGTTGTCCTACGGACTAAAGCCCTCCGGTTTATATAGACACCGGAGGAGGCTAGGGTTACACAGAGTCGGTTACAATGGTAGGAGATCTACATATCCGTATCGCCAAGCTTGCCTTCCACGCCAAGGAAAGTCCCATCCGGACACGGGACGGAGTCTTCAATCTTGTATCTTCGTAGTCTTGGAGTCCGGCGGACGATGATAGTCCGGCTGTCCGGACACCCCCTAGTCCAGGACTCCCTCACTCCTTCAGCCACACATCTTTCCATAGACGGATAGTGTCTCTCGCTGCCGGTAAACAAGTTGTAATCCCACGATATACATCCATCAGGGATAACACGTCACGCCACCAGAAAGAACCACACACTGGTTTGGCATGAGGAGGGATTCCATCAGAGTAGTACGCGTCCCATAAGATCATCACCCATGGAGTGTCATGCTTATGTATTAATTTGTGTAGGTATTTAATCAGTAGGGCATTGTTTTGAATTTGGAGGTTGATGACATCAAGCCCTCCTTTCTTCTTAGGACGGCAAACCAGGTCCCAGGCAGCGAGAGAATGTGTTTTAGCATCTTTGTCAATTTCCTTTCTCCATAAACAATGCCTTCTAGCTCTGTCAAAGATTTCAATCAGCTTGAGAGGTAGTTTTAAGACACACATTGCAAAAGAGAGAAGCGAGGAGAGCGCTGAGTTGATTAATTGCACACGTTCTCCATATGATAACCAAATTGCAGTTCCCATTAGTCTTCTCTCGATTCGGTCGACTAAAGGCATTAGCTCTTTATCAGTGGGTTTTTTTGTCCTGAGTGGAAGACCAAGATACGTGAACGGCATTGATCCAACTTAACACCCAAAAACCCTGGCTAATTCAGAAACTTTTGTCTCCTCCACATTGATCGGCATTAGCTGAGATTTTGAGTAGTTGATTTTCAGGCCGGTAGCACGAGTGTAAGAATCAAGGATGTCTTTAATTGTGACCAGATCTTCACCATTGGCTGGGACAACAATTAGTGTGTCATTCGCGTACTGGATAACAATGAAGTTCTTGGATGCATGCCGATTGATTGGCAAATTAATTAGGCCTTCAGACCAGGCTTTATTGATTAGGGATTGTAATAAATCCGCCGCCAGCACGAATAATAAAGGTGATATCCGATCCCCTTGTCTCACCCCCCGCTTGCATTTAAACTTTTTACCAGGTATACCATTAAGAAGAATTGAAGAGGAGCCTGAATCGAGCAACATCTTTATCCACATGCACCATCTATCATCAAACCCTTTGCATTTAAGAATTTTCAAAATGAACTCATGCTCCATCGTGTCAAACGCTTTTTTGAAGTCAAGTTTTAGAATGACAATCTCATTCCCAAAATGCTTGCATTGGTGTAGATATTCGAATGCCCAACCAGGACAATCTTGTATAGTCCTAGTCTTTATAAAGCCATATTGGTTTCGATGAACAATTTTTAGAATCAAGTGTTGGAGTCTTTCCGCTAAAATCTTTGTGATGACTTTGAGCACACAATTCAGCAAGGAAATTGGTCTATAGTTGTTAACCGTTTCTGGAGTCAGTTTCTTTGGGATTAAGGTAATGAGCGAGGTGTTTAGATAGTTCAGGTTCACTGTACCTTCCCAAAAATCTTGGCAAAGTTGGTAGAAGTCTTCTTTAATAATGTCCCAACAAACCTATAGAAAAATACCGTTAAAACCATCTGGCCCCGGTGCCCGATCAGCAGGAATCAGTTTTATGACATGATCGATCTCCTCTTTGGTGAACGGGACGTAAAGCTCATCTAGACCTTGACACTTGTGCACAAGTTCAGAAAGCTCAAAGTCAAACTCAAGTTTATTAGAAACGCCCATTCTATTCTTAAAACACTAGAAAGCAGCTGCCTTTTCATCATGATTTTCAATAAGACCCCCATCCGGTAGCATCAGATTAGTGATTGAATTCCTGCATAATCTCTCAGTGGCATGCGCTTGGAAATATTTGGTGTTTTCCTCTCCTTGTACTGCCCATCGAAACATGCACCTTTTTTTCCAATACTCACTTTGGTATTTTAACAACCTAAGTAAGTGAGCTTTAAGAATGAGTCTGAAGTTAGCCTCGGGAATGGATAGAACTCTGATTTCCTCCAAATTGTCTAGCTATAGCAGAATTTTATTGCAGTTCTCAATTAGTAGCTTGATCTTAGAAATTGATTTACTCCATCTCTTTAGCGCATATCTCAGTCTATTCAGCTTAACAGAGATTCTAGTGGCACTAGAAGTTGCTTTAATCGGAGCATTCCAAGAGTCCTGCACCACTTGCATGAACCCCAGGTGTGACGGCCAAAAAAATTCAAATATGAAAAGTTTACATCTAGGAATAGCTGTATCCACTGATAAAACACAGGGAATATGATCTGAAATTGGTCGAGCAAGAGGTTTTACCACAGTGTTAGGGAACTTCAAAATCCATTCCGGGGAGGAAAAAAATCAATCTAATTGTTCCAACAAGGGAGATTCCTGCATATTACTCCATGTGTATTTTCTTCCTTTAATTGGAATTTCCAATAGTGCCAGCTCACTAATAATTTCATTAAATTTAATGACATCATCCACATTTCCACCTGGCAGATTTCTGTTGTCTAACGATCTCATAAAGTTAAAATCACCCATGAAAAGCCATAAATCATTCGCCTCAACATTTAAACTTTCCATCCACTGTGTAAAAAGATCTCTCTCAGGGCCATCGCAAGGTCCATAAATGTTTGACAATAACCAAGTATCATTAGTTTGAACTGATGTTAATCTGATCGTGAGAGCAAAAGACAATTTATGCACCACTTGGCCTGAGAATTGACTACTACACCAAATAATTATAGGACCACCTGAAGCACCGACCGAAGGGACAAATTCAAATTTGTCGAAGCATCTTGGACAACACTTTCTAATATAAGAATGATCGAACTCTGTTTTTTTCATTTCTTGCAAGCATATAATTGAACAGTTTGACTCATCAATTTTGTTACGCAGTGCATCACATCTAGTACTAGCGTTTAAGCCACGCACATTCCAACAAAGGACATTCCACAAAAGGGACGACATAAAGGTTCAGAGCAACTCAAGTTTAGGACAAAGCAAATAGTTCAGAACTAAGCACAAAGATAAACTGAAAGACTTGCAGAACTACCCCATTGGGTGCGCCCCCTACCTTGTGGCCCCCCTGGTAGGCCCCCGCCGCCCATCTTCTACTATATGGTGTATTTTGCCCTGAAAAAAATAAGAGAGAAACTTTCGGGATGAAGCACCGCCGTCTCGAGGCGGAACTTGGGCAAAACCAAGCTACGGCTCCGACAGAGCTGTTCTGCCGTGGAAACATCCCTCCGAGAGGGGGGAAATAATTGCCATCGTCATCACCATCGATCCTCTCATGGAGAGGGGTTCAATCTCCATCAACATCTTCACCAGCACCATCTCCTCTCAAACCCTAGTTCATCTCTTGTATCCGATCTTTGTCTCAAAACCTCAGTTTGGTACCTGTGGGTTGCTAGTAGTGTTGATTACTCCTTGTAGTTGATGCTAGTTGGTTTATTCGGTGGAAGATCATATGTTCAGATCCTTAATGCTTATTAATACTCCTCTAATTATGAACATGAATATGCTTTGTGAGTAGTTACGTTTGTTCCTGGGGACATGGGAGAAGTGTTGTTATAAGTAATCATGTGAATTTGGTATTCGTTCGATATTTTGATGAGATGTATGTTGTCTCTCCTCTAGTGGTGTTATGTGAACGTCAACTACATGACACTTCACCATGATTTGGGCCTAGGGGAAGGCATTGGAAGTAATAAGTAGATGATGGGTTGCTAGAGTGATAGAAGCTTAAACCCTAGTTTATGCGTTGCTTCGTAAGGGGCTGATTTGGATCCATATGTTTCATGCTATGGTTAGGTTTGCCTTAATTCTTCTTTCGTAGTTGCGGATGCTTGCGAGAGGGGTTAATCATAAGTTGGAGGCTTGTCCAAGGAAGGACAGCACCCAAGCACTGGTCCACTCACATATCAAATTATCAAAGTAACGAACATGAATCATATGAGCATGATGAAAACTAGCTTGACAATAATTCCCATGTGTCCTCGGGAGCGCTTTGCTTTATATAAGAGTTCGTACAGGCTTGTCCTTTGCTACAAAAAGGATTGGGACACCTTTCTGCACCTTGTTTACTCTTGTTACTTGTTACCCATTACAAATTATCTTATCAGACAACTATCTATTACCGATAATTTCAGTGCTTGCAGAGAATACCTTGCTGAAAACCGCTTGTCATTTCCTTCTGCTCCTTGTTGGGTTCGACACTCTTACTTATCGAAAGGACTATGATAGATCCCCTACACTTTTGGGTCATCAAGACTCTTTTCTGGCGCCACTGCTTGGGAGTGAAGCGCCTTTGGTAAGTGGAATTTGGTAAGGAGACATTTATATAGTATGCTGAAATTTACTGTCACTTGTCACTATGGAAACTAATCCTTTGAGGGGCTTGTTCGGGGTATCTTCATCTCGACAAGAAGAGCAAAGAGTTGCTCTTCAACCTACTGAACCTACTGAAAATATTTATTTTGGAATTCCTTCGGGTATGATAGAGAAACTGCTAGCTAATCCTTATGTAGGAGATGGAACATTACATCCTGATATATCTAATCTATGTGGATGAAGTTTGTGGATTATTTAAGCTTGTAGGTATGCCCGAAGATGTTGTCAAGAAGAATGTCTTCCCTTTATCTTTGAAGGGAAAGAAATTGACATGGCATAGGCCATGTGATGATATTGGGTCATGGAACTACAACCGATTGAAATTGGAATTTCATCAGAAGTTTTACCCTATGCATCTGGTTCATCATGATCGTTATTATATATATAATTTTTGTCCTTGTGAAGGAGAAAGTATCTCTCAAGCTTGGGGAGGCTTAAGTCAATGTTATATTCATGCCCCAATCAAGAGCTCTCAATAGAAATTATTATTCAAAAAATTTATGCTCAGCTTTCTCATAATGATCGATCCATGCTCGATACTTCTTATACTAGTTCTTTTATGATGAAGACTATTGAATTCAAATGGGGTTTATTGGAAAGAATTAAACACAACTCTGAAGATTGGGAACTCGACGAAGGTAAGGAGTTAGGTATAAACCTTAAGTTTGATTGTGTTAAATCTTTTATGGATACCGATGCTTTTCGTGATTTTAGCACTAAATATGGACTTGACTATGAGATAATAGCTTCTTTCTATGAATCATTTGCTACTCATGTTGATCTCCCTAAGGAGAAGTGGTTTAATTATCATCCTTGCATTGAAGTTAAAGTAGTAGAACCTATTAAAGTTGAAGAAGAAACTATTACGTGTAATGTTGATCCTATTGTTCCTACTGCTTATATTGAGAAACCACCTTTCCCTGTTAGAATAAAGGATCATGCTAAAGCTTCAACTGCAGTTCATAAGAGTTATACTAGAACACCTACACCCCCTTAACAAATTAAAGTTGAACCTAGTATTGCTATGGTTAAAGATCTCTTGGTCGATAATATTGATGGCCATGTTATTTATTTCTGCGAGGAAGGTGCTAGAATTCCTAAACCTGATACTAAAGATAAACATATACCTGCTGTTGGCATGCCTATTGTTTCTGTTAAAATAAGAGATCATTGTTATCATGGCTTGTGTGATGTGGGTGCTAGTGTGAGTACAATACCTTATACCTTATATAAAGAAATTATGAATGATATTGCACCTGCTGAGATAGAAGATATTGATGTTACTATTAAGCTTGCCAATAGAGACACTATTTCACAAGTTGGGATTGTTAGAGATGTTGAAATCTTGTGTGGGAAAATAAAATGCCCTACTGATTTTCTTGTTCTTGCTTCACCGCAAGATGACTTTTGTCCCATTATATTTGGTAGACCCTTCTTGAATATTTTTAATGCTAAGATAGACTGTGAAAAGGATATTGTTACTATTGGTTTAGGGGATATGTCTCATGATTTTAATTTTTCTAAATTTCGTAGACGACCTCATGATAAAGAATTTCCTAGTAAGGATGAAATTATTGGCCTTGCTTCTATTGTCGTGCCTACTAATGATCCTTTAGAACAATATTTTCTAGACCATGAAAATGATATATTTATGAATGAAAGAAGGGAAATAGATGAAGTACTCTTTAATCAAGGGCCTATTTTGAAACACAATTTGCCTGTTGAAACTCTAGGAGATCCTCCTCCACCCAAGGGTGATCCCGTGTTTGAGCTTAAACTATTACCTGATACTCTTAAATATGCTTATCTCGATGAAAAGAAGATACATCCTGTTATTATTAGTGCTAACCTTTTAGAGCACGAAGAAAAGAAATTATTGAAAGCTCTAAATAAGAACCATGCCGCTATTGGATATACTCTTGATGATCTTAAGGGCATTAGTCCCACTCTATGTCAGCACAAAATAAAACTGGAGAAAGATGCTAAACCAGTTGTTGATCATCAACGACGGTTAAATCCTAAAATGAAAGAAGTGGTAAGAAATGAAATACTAAAGCTTCTGGAGGCAGGTATAATTTATCCTATTGGTGATAGTCAGTGGGTAAGTCCCGTTCATTGTGTCCCTAAGAAGGGAGGTATTACTATTGTTCCTAATGTTAAGAATGAATTGATACCACAAAGAATTGTTACAGGTTGTAGAATGGTAATTGATTTCCACAAATTAAATAAAGTTACTAGAAAAGATCATTACCCTCTACCTTTTATTAATCAAATGCTAGAAATATTATCCAAACATACACATTTTTGCTTCCTAGATGGTTATTCTGGTTTCTCTCAAATACCTGTGTCAAAAGATGATCAGAAAAGACCACTTTTACTTGTCCTTTTGGTACTTTTGCTTATAGACGTATGCCTTTTGGTTTATGCAATGCACGTGCTACCTTTCAAAGATGTATGGCTTCTATATTCTCTGACTTCTGTGAAAAGATTGTTGAGGTTTTCATGGATGATTTCTCCATTTACGGAACTTCTTTTGATGATTGCTTAAGCAACCTTGATCGAGTTTTGCAGAGATGCGAAGAAACTAATCTTGTCTTGAATTGGGAGAATTTCCACTTTATGGTTAATGAATGTATTGTCTTGGGGCATAAAATTTCTGAAAGAGGTATTGAAGTTGGTAAAGCAAAAGTAGATGCTATTGAAAAGATGTCGTGTCCTAATGATATCAAAGGTATAAGTAGTTTCCTTGGTCATGCTGGTTTCTATAGGATGTTTATTAAAGACCTCTCTAAAATTTCTAGGCCTCTCACTAATCTCTTGCAAAAATATGTTCCTTTTGTTTTTAATGATGATTGTGTAGAAGCATTTGAAATACTTAAGAAGGCCTTGATTTCTGCACCTATTCTTCAGCCACCTGATTGGAATTTACCCTTTGACATTATGTGTGATGCTAGTGATTATGCTGTTGGTGTTGTTCTAGGACAAAGAGTTGATAAGAAAGTAAATGTTATCCATTATGCTAGTAAAACTCTAGACAGTGCCCAGAGAAATCATGCTACTACTAAAAAAGAATTTTTAGCAGTTGTATTTGCTTGTGATAAGTTCAGATCTTATATTGTTGATTCCAAAGTAACTGTTCACACTGATCATGCTGCTATTAAATATCTTATGGAAAAGAAAGATGCTAAACCTAGACTTATTAGGTGGGTTCTCTTGTCACTACTGCAGGATGCTGCTAACGCGACACTACGATCAGAGACCCTTCGACGAAACTGTGTGCGATGCAATAATCACAAACAGTGGTGTAAAAGACCATCAAAAATGTGCAAAACATTGCGATGACGGATGCATCAAAGACGGTTCAGATTTTAGTTGCGTGTGCTATGTAGGGCATATGGTTCAGTTCAATGAACTACGATGAGGAAGAAGAACAGAAACGGGCAGCCAGATGAAGGCGTGTGTGATATATGGCATACCGTTCAATCGGATTAACTGTTTGTGATGAGGCGGAACAACAGAAACGGACACCTAGATAAAGGTGTGTGCGATTGAGGGCATACGCTTCAGGAGGATTAAGTGTTTGTGATTAGGCAACAGAACAGAAACGGTCAGCCGGATCAAAGGTGTGTGCGATTGATGGCATACACTTCACACGGGTGAACTGTTTTCGATTAGCCACAACAAACAGATATAGTTAGACAGGTCAATGTGTGTGCGCTAGATGGGCACACATTCTAATTAAAAGAAGCATGCGCGATGGTAATAACGAGCGCACACGGTTCTTGGAACAAGACGTGTGCTGACATTGCCTGTTGCGGTGCACCCTATGTGCAAATGCCACGTACGCGATCGAGAAAGCGTGCCCACGTTACGCCGTCTGGGAATAGTGCCGCACTTAGAAATTATAGAACCGTCAATAAATTTTGAGCCCGAGTCCAGTCACATTCCAAATCGCAAACCTGTTCACACCGATAAAAACCTAAACGGTTTCCCACTTAGGAGCGTATTAGTACTCGGTTATAAATACTACTACTCCAAGATGACTTCACATTCCTCCTCAACTCCTCATCCAAAAAAACAAACAAGTCATTCATCATCGTTCCCTTGCGTCTGCCATGGCCAGCGTGAGTTCTGGGTCGAGAGATTGCCACCAGGGAGAGGCGAGCATGGAAGCGGAAGCACGAGAGATGCCCCACCTCACCGTGAAAGCAGCCAACATGTCCCGTCGCACGGCCGTAGCAGCACAGAGGTCCTGCCGTGCCGCTGAGGCAGCACGGAGGTCCCGCCACGCCGTTATGTAGCAGACTGGTGCGGCCATGCCGCGGAAGCAGCAAAGATGTCCGGCTGCGCCACAGAAGCAGCACAGATGTCCTCCCGCGCCGCGACGAGCTAGGAAAATGTCTTGCAACAAGCGAGGACTCTTATAGGCGCATGCATGCGATCGTCCATAGCCAGATGAATTAGATCTCTGGCTAGGCGAGGTTGCTGGACGATATGAAAGCCTTGTTTGAACAGGCTACCGGCGTCATCCGGCAAATAAGGGAGAGCAATGAGAAGCTCCTGGTTGAGCGCGACTTGCTGAGGGCAAAGATCATCGGAAGTGCGGAGCAGCAGGAGGAGACCACTGCCTTGTTGAAGAGGACTAGCGTCATCATTGAGAAAGTTATGGACAAGAATGCTGTGATGCGCATGAAGCGCAAAGGGCTGGCGGAGGAATCCGTGGATGCTCTCAAGCAGCACATTGAAGACAGGAAAGACCTCATCGCCGCTCGCCGCGGAGGCTAGTTCCCATGACCTACAGCAACGCATTAAGAAATAGAGATCAGCGAGCCAGATTGTTGTCTTGCTTCTTCTTTTGCCCTTGTGTATTTCGGGCATTGCCGCATGTGGCTTTTTTTAATTATGTTCCTAAATATGTAAGACAATTATTATCCACCGTCATCATCCTTATTTTCATCATGCTTGCTATAAATCGCAGTCGATGCTATATAGGTCCATCGGATCTTACATCAAGATCCGTGCAAAACTTTCTTTTCAGATTTTCATTTTTCTCTCTTAAATCTCAGTCCAATGAGACATAGCCACGCCGTGAAATAGGGGCTCGGGCGCCATTAATGGAGATGTTGGGAGGGAGGTGCGCAACGGATAGAGGTCAAAGGGCGCTGCTCCCGATGAGCACACACAGGGGTCTCATCGCATGCCTCCCGTACTCAAATAGCTACCCCGCACGATACCTCCTAGCCAATAAAAAAGGGGACGCGTGGCGGCACGTAATTGTTAAGTAGAACGCCCACGGTTTCAATAATAGTTGTGTTTCTGATTTGTAACGTGACAACACTTATTCCAAAATGACTTTGTGATTGTTAATGTGTGCGCCTTCGCAAATTGGACAGAAAAATTACCACAGCATGTTGGTGCCATGTCATGACACCATGCCAATTTTCATGATTTGCAGGTGTGTTTTGGATATACATGAATTAAAAAAATGAAGTTTTTCAATCTTTTTGGCCGAGCCACAACGCCCAGATGTTTGAATTTCATTCCCATTTCTTGCATGGGACCTAAAAATTCACACAAGGACACACTTGTGATTTTTCAAAAAACTTTGGTGCACTGGAGCACGTGCTTGTAGTTCAAATTTGAATTATGCACATTAAATGCCCAAAAATTCAGTTAATGTATAAAAATGCCAAACGAACCTGGAATAATTCCAAAATTTAGCACCATACTTCTACTTGGTCTAATCTGCTTGTGTAAAAAATTAAGGCGGGAGAAGGTAGTGTACATATGTCTTTTCACACACGGAGGTGACACGTTCCCTCTCGGAACCACGAGCCATCTTGAGAGAAGCTCCGGTTTGCAAGAAGCTTATACCAAAGCTTGTCCCAATTCGGCCAAAAAATTTACCGCGACATGTTGGTGCCATGTCATGACACCATGCCAAGTTTCATGATTTTCAGGCGTGTTTTGGATTTACATGAATTAAAAAAACCAAGTTTCTCAATCTTTCCGGTCGAGCCACGACGCCCAGATGTTTGAATTTCATTCTCATTTCTTGCATGGGACCTATAAATTCACCCAAGGACACACATGTGATTTTTCAACCAACTTTGGTGCACCGGAGCATGTGCTTGTAGTTCAAATTTGAATTTATGCGCATTAAATGCCTAGAAATTCATAATGTATAAAAAGGTCAAACGAACCCGGAATAATTCCAAAATTTAGCATGATATTTCTATTTGGTCTAATCTCCTGTGTAAAAAAGTGAAGGCGGGAGAAGGTAGTGTACGTATGTCGTTTCACACACGAAGGTGACATGTTCCCTCTCGGAACCACGAGCCTTCTTGCGAGAAGCTCTGGTTTGCAAGAAGCTTGTACCAAAGCTTGTCCCAATTCGGCCAAAAAAAATTACGGCAGCAGGTTAGTGCCATGTCATGACACCATGCCAAGTTTCATGATTTTCAGGTGTGTTCTGGATTTACATGAATTAAAAAAAATCAAGTTTCTCAATCTTTTCGGCCGAGCCACGATGCCCAGATGTTTGAATTTCATTCTCATTTCTTGCATGGGACCTAGAAATTCATCCAAGGACACACATGTGATTTTTCAACCAACTTTGGTGCACTAGAGCTTGTGCTTGTAGTTCAAATTTGAATTATGCACATTAAATGACCAAAACTTCAATTAATGTATAAAAAGGCCAAACGAACCCGGAATAATTCCAAAATTTAGCACGATACTTCTATTTGGTCTAATCTTCCTGTGTAAAAAAATTAAGGTGGGAGAAGGCAGTGTACGTATGTTGTTTCACACACGGAGGTGACACGTTCCTCTCGGAACCAATAGCCTTCTTGAGAGAAGCTCCGGTTCGCAAGAAGCTTATACCAAATCTTGTCCCAATTCGGCCAAAACATTTACCGCAACATGCTGGTGCCATGTCATGACACCATGCCAAGTTTCATTATTTGCAGGCGTGTTTTGGATTTACATGAATTAAAAAACCAAGTTTGTCAATCTTTCCGGCCGAGCCACGATGCCCAGATGTTTGAATTTCATTCCCATTTCTTGTACAGGACCTAGAAATTCACCCAAGGACACACATCTGATTTTTCAACCAACTTTGGTGCATTGGAGCATGTGCTTGTAGTTCAAATTTGAATTATGCACATTAAATGACCAGAAATTCAATTAATGTATAAGAAAGTCCAAACGAAGCCGAAATCTTTCCAAATTTTAACACGTCACTCATATAGTTTTATGTTACCTTTGTAAAAACACAAGGGGGGAGGCAGCGTATATCGTTTCAAACACAAAGGTGACACGTCCCCCCTCAGGAACCACGAGTCTTCTCGAGAGAAGCTCTGGTTTGCAAGAAGCTTATACCAAAAACTTGTCCAAATGCAGCCAATTTTTTTACCACAACATGTTGGTGCCATGAAATGACAGCATGCCAAGTTTCAGGATTTTCAGGCGAGTTTTGAATTTCCAGGAATTTTAAAACCAAGTTTATCAATGTTCCCGACCGAGCCACAATGCCCAGATGTTTGAATTTCATTCCCATTTCTTTCATGGGACCTATAAATTCACCCAAAGACACACATGTGATTTTTCAACGAACTTTGGTGCACTTGAGCATGTGCTTGTAGTTCAAACTTGAATTATGCACATTAGATACCGAGAAACTCACTTAATCCATAAAAATGCCAAACGAACCTGGAATAATTCCAAATTTAAACATGACACTCAATTAGTTGCATGTTCACTGTACATAAATGTTCTAGAAATTCAAACACCATCCTTTCCATCTGCAACACCACTTTCTCTTTCCAAACATAATGAAAAAATCTGGTATACCACAAACATTTTACTAGAAAGAATCGTGTGGGATGTGATATAAAATATCTTGGCGCACCGTCTTGTCTGGCTTACGCGGGAAGCTTCGTCGTCTACAGTCCATCGCCCCCACTCGAACCACACTTGCGCACCAGTTTCTCGTGGCACCGAGCGAATCTTTATTGCCACCGCGGAAATATTGATCTCCCCGCCCCTCCCTCCCACCAAAAGCCACATTTCAACTGTTCCTCCTTGCTTTCCAAGTTCATACCTTCACTGCTGCTTACTGGCAGCTCACCTCCTTGTCGGCGACCCTTCTTCTTACAGCGCCGCCTCCTCGCCGGCGTCCCTTCTTCTTACAGCGCCACCTCCTCGTCGTCGACCCTTCTTCTTGCAGCGCCGCCTCCTCGCCGCCGACCCTTCTTCTTGCTGCGGGGCCTACTCGCCGCCGATCCTTCTTCCTGCTGTGCGGCCTCGTCGACATGGTCAGGTAATCCACATCCCACCCGCACCATCCTCCTCCTTTCCCGTCCCACATGCCCCGACCGACAATGCAACACCTTCCGCCGAAATCCCTGTCCCCTCCTCCAATTAAGCGCCGCCCACAGCCATTTTGCATGCAGTATAACATGGATCTCAATAGCATCTAGCAGCGGAGAAGCAAATTGTGGCCGCACACGCGCACGAGGTCTCTATGGCTGCCATGCGTGCCGACCGCCAGATCTTGGAGGAGCACCTCATCTTCAAGGCCACCATCGACACCGCCACGTGATTGTCTACTTTAAAATACAATTCGTGATGTTTTCTCGAGGCCACCGTCAATGCCTTCTAGTGATTTGTCCTCTGTAATGTTAATATGCAATCTGATATTCAGTTTACAGTTTGATCCTCTGAAATGTAATTTTCAGTTAACACTTTGGTTCTCTAAAATGTAATGTTCAGTTAACAGGTTGGGCAAGAATTGCTACATTTCATAGTAGTGTTCTCAAGCATTCTTTGGTTTGTTAATTGTCTTATCTTCTAGTACATGTTTCTATTCTGCAATGTCATGCTCAGTTAACTATTTTGGTTCATTTGGTCTGCTGTCCATTTAACTGTTTGGTTCAGTTCTGCAATTTGATTTTCATTTGTTGTGAATACAATTTTGTATTGTTACGCATGTGAAATAAATCGAATTTGGCTGTACTGAATACATATTCTACTAATAGTATCTTCCTTATGTGTGTTGCAGGGAAACAATGGGAGACATTGCGGTTTACCATCAAGGTTTGTTCAAGCATGGTCCTTTGGCTAATAGCACATTATTGTGTAGTTGCAGGAATCATTCTAATATTTAGGTTTCTTACAATTTGGTCTTGCACATGTAGGTCCTGCTGTCAGAGGCTTAGACCCACTGTTTGACCCATTTTTCATATGGGGAAATGAGATGTCCATGAATATCAGCCAAGTTAAGAAACTCAGAAAGATTGTTAGGATGAAGAAACTTGCGACGAATAACAACAAGATCTTTGTTTGCACAATGAAGAAGACATCAGACAACTATAGGATGGTACTAAATCTTTTACCTTGTTTTTACCCCTTGCGCCATTTCAAAATTTATAGCAGCGATTTATGCATATCTTTGTTTTCAGTACTTTTCAAAGCAGTTCATCGATGATTACCTCTCAAACCACCTGCATGGTCAAGAGGCGAGGAAGGTATTCATTCAACACCCTCGGTACAATATTGAAGTCTTGCTGAAGAGGATGAAGGTTGGGCGGGCAATTATCCAAATCCACTGACCTAAAGTTGCAAGGACATTCAACATCACTGAAGGCTCAATATTTGCCTTCCGGTTCAGTAGCTTCCCAGATGAGATTCATCTGTCTATTTACCGTGTATGATGCTACTTTCCAAAGCTTTTGAAGTTGCATGTGAAACTTGGTGCTGTTGTGTAATGGGGGAACTGAGTGCCGAAGCTATATGATGTAATTCGATTGTGAAATCCTCGTTGTTGTTATACAGATATGAAATATCTGGTGTGTTTTTATAAGAACTATCAATTTGATTAGTACATGGATTATCAATAATAGGCTAATTACCCTACTTATTGGGGTTTTCTATTGCAGACGGTTACTCAGACAACACCGTGGGCGATGAACTCAAACAACCCGCATGGTTTCTAGAAAGTAGACGTGTTCGATAAACTAACAATCACACACGGCTTCCGGCAGAGAACTGTTTGTGTTAGGCCACCTTGCACAAATGTTTCCACACGAAAAACTGTTTGTGATATACATACGAACAGAAATGCTTTTCTGGGATTCACCGTGTGAGATGTACATAAGAACTGAAACAATTGGGTTTCGATGCCACGCCAGATCGCACATGAGCTCATTTTTCCCCAGCCTGTGTGCCAGGAGGGCCTTTCCCCGACGGTTTCTAGGTCATGTGGGAAGGACCCCTCTATCGCCCACACTCACTTGGTGACGGTTCCAAACGCCATCGCGGAAAGGGGTTAGAAACCGTTTGTATAGCGGGTCTCTGCACTAGTGTGTTACAAGAATTTGATTTGCATAGTATTGATAGAAAGGGAGCTGAGAACCCCATTGCAGACAACTTATCTAGGTTAGAAAATGTTCTTGATGACCCAGTGCCTGTTGATGATACACTACTAGGGAAAAGCCTAGCAGCAGCGCGGGTTCTAGGTATATCAGTAGCGCGGGACACATCGCTACTAATAAGGCGCTACAACTAACCCGTAGCAGCAGCACGTGCGAGCCCATGCTACTGCTATACAAGTGTAGCATCATCGTTCTTGCCGGGAGCTCGCTACTGCTAATAGCTATAGCGTGCTTCTCCCGTGCGCGCTATTGCTACTGTCGCACTGTTGCTAACTTTTCTCCACTTGCTACTGCTAATTTTAGTAGTTTTTGTTTTTTTTCTGCATATTTGTTTTGTATTTGAACATGCTTTATAGAAGAATCTTTAGCACATACAAATGTCATCATGATACACATATAAATGGTTGCGAGACCACAAATGTAATCATAGCATATACATACAGATAGTCTCATCATAATCATCATCCAACACAAAGTGGTATCTTGTCATCATCTCGAAAATAGCGATACATGCAAGTCTCGAATACTTGCAACTACAACGTCATCCATCTAAACAAAGGTATACGCAAGAAGAGCTATCACTATGACTGAGAGTGGAACTATGCAGTACATGAGGCGGCGGTTACGAGTCCTCTCTCGCGCTAGCGTGAACCTCAGGTAACTAGCTTCTCCTTCTTATATGCTTTTGAAGCCTTTATGGATGGCGCCCGAGAACCCATTCACTTGCGCCTGATACTCAGGCCACTCGTTGTACACCCCCGGAACCTTCCCTTTGTACACGACATAGAACTGCCATCTCGCCATCAAGAAGCTAGGTACCTGTTAGACATGCATCTTCATCAAGAGGATGTACAATCATATGCAACAAAATATACTAGAGCAACACGAAAAAGAAAGGGTTAGCAACTAGATGCAACATACAGTACGCAAACTAATTAACTAGAGGTACGCAGGTCATCATACCCAAACTAACAAAGTAGCGTTACGCAAGTTCGGCAGGGATCGTGGACATCACAAAGTTTCATCGCTACAAAAAGTATACAAGTTCAACCGACACATATCATCATCATCGGCATCGTAAATCACTAGAAGTTCCATCCTTCCATATCATCCAGGATGGACCCTAGCATCTTGAATGGCGTGAGGTCATGACATTGCATGCCTATGCGAGTTCGGACGTCAGCTCGCGATATAGGGCCGTGGTGGAACATCCCCTTCTCATCGACGACTTCTTTCATGATGATCGTCGCAATGTCCCTTTGGATGTGAAAGAAGTCATCTCTTCTGAGTATATAATCCGCTTGTCCATGAGAATCTACCTACTTGTGGATATGATCATCATTTTTGCCTGTCATGCGAAGCTTTTGGTGATCCGTGCTAAACTCAATCATGAGATGGAGGATGTAGAATCCATCTTTCTTGCTTGGTTTTGAGACTTGGATGCAGCAGAAGTTAGTTTTATGCGCGAAATCCATCTTCTTGTTCCTTTGTTTCCTGATCTGCATGTGGCCACCTCTAATGCTGAAGCCTTGGAGAGCATCGTCTAGAATATTCATTATGTGGGTGTAGTCCTTCTTCTCATAGTCTCTGGAAGGGTCGAAATACACGGCGTGGGAGACTTGCGGGTAAAGAACGATAAGGACGGCGCGCCTGTTGCTGCGGGGAAAAAGACACCTCAAATTATTCTCCATATGAGTGAGAAGGAATGATTGAAATGTACGAAAGGTTTGTCCAGAATTGACTTACTTTGGATGATAAGGCAGGAGGACAATTTCCTGGTCCTTATTCTATACCATGAAGTTTTGGAGGTAGTCCCTAGCAGTTTCACGCTCAAAGTCACCGAGACTCAAGAAAGACTCGTGCATGTAGTACGGATCCGCCACACAGATTTGCGAGACCTCTCCTCTCTTCATGACGGAGCTCATATGTAGCACAAAAAGGCAGACGATTGTATAATTGAGCCGCCTTGTCAGAAACATCTCAAAGATAATGTCAAACCGCAGGAAGAACACCTCCGCGGGCCGTGTGTCAACGTAGCACTTCCCCTCAGGCACACGAGCCGCGTATGTCGGATATCCTGGATCCTTCAAGGCTAGTAGGCTTTTCTCAGTCAACAGCAGATGGTCATGCAGTCTCATGAGATCCCCTGATAGTGCCTCCAGCGGTTTCGACGATAGCATCGGCTCGCCCGTGAGATGGAACACGGCCGCACCTTTCGTGGGTACACGCTCTTCAGAATCCATCGTTTGGCTGTTATGTGCTCTCGCTTGTTTGGAGGCAGTTATCTTCCCCGATCTCTTCCTCTCCTTTTTCTTGGGAACACCTTCCAGACCCTTCCTTAAACCCTGCCCCAGTGTTGCCGGGCTAAGCACTGTACGACCCATGGCTAGTTGAGCCTGTGTTGAGGCGGCATCTTCAGGCGTGTCCTGTGAGGATTTCATGAAGAGGGACTTCTTGCAATCCCTGCTACGACCTTCCTGCCCGAGCAGATCATCCATATCCTCATTAGCATGCTGATAGCCCGATTCGTCATATGGTTGACTCATCATATCTATGTCACAATCATACACGTTTGTATTGAGGAAACCCATTGGGTTGACCTCCGTCTCATCATCCATTCTCTGTTCTGCATGACCGATTACATCAGCCAGTACTATTGCACCCCCTTCATCACGTCATCCGCCACTCTCACCCGGCACTACAGGAGCAGGTAATTGCATAGGCGAGGTGGTGGTCTCCGCACATTCTTGTTGATGTGTGGTTATTGGTGTTCTCTCGGCCAGCTCTAGATGAATAAGATTCTTCGTCCATAGCAGCACCCAACCCTTGCAGCTTCCAATCTGCGGCGGGGTCTCATCGTCCCCTCCCACATGCTGTACTGGAGGAGGCAAATCCTCGTGCCCCGATTTCACACTGGACAAGTTAACCCTGAAGTGCCCAGCGGGGATTGGTTGTTTTGTGGAACGTGGGATGCAAGGGGTTCATTATCATCCCCTTTCCCACGTCCACCTTCTGGCCTTTGATCAAGTAGAGTATGGTGCACGGGGTTTCTTCGGCCTACAAACACATGTCTGTGGCGTAAAACAACCGAAAGGCAACGAAAATGGAGTATTCTCTCCATCTCTCTCTCTCTCTCTCCCTCTCTCTCTATATATATATATATTGGTGCGACATGTAATTACCATGAGGGCGTCGAGCTCAGCCAAAGACGAAGGCCCACCTAGCACGCCAGAGACTGAGGACGGGCTGCTATGAGCGGGAGCGAGTGCGAGAGGAGGCCCGGTTGCGTGAGCAAGTGATGGTGCGGTGGTGTTGATGTTCACGGAGTTGCTCCCGACGAAACTGGGCAACGGGAAATCATGTACCGTCTTGTCTGGATTTTCCTTCATCCAGTTGATGTTAGCTGGAACCAAGTTAGTAGTGAAATCATTTCTGCAGGCAGTTACAGCTGCATTGACTGCCTGCTGTAGCAACTCATGTTTCTCCTCAGCTGTTTTTTTCACGTCCTCAGCTGCTTTTTTCTCGACCGCAAGCTTCACCTTCTCGTTGATGTCCGGCTGACTAAACTTCTTTTTCTGCTTCTTGGCCTCTGGGCCCTCATTGTAAAACTCCTTCCACGTGGCACCATCTCCAGCGCCGTGCACACGACCATATTGCGGCTGCTGGTCCAAAGGGAGTCCCTTAGGTTCATTCAAGGCCCGGTTGAGATGGGTGTCCCACTCAGGCCTCATCGGAGAAGTAGGGCCTTCGGCTGCAAGCTGGTGTTGCTTCTCCTGCAGAAGGAGCGTGAACCATTTAGGAATGTGTGGTCGACTAGATCTGGAGCTAAATGTAAGGTGGTAAAAGAATAATTACCAGTAGTCTGATCAATTTCCTTGTGATCTGGTCTGTGTAAAAAACCTTCTTTTCCTTGTCCCACTTGTAGCGGGCCCTAATGAAGTCATGCTCCAAGGGGTTGGTGAACTTCGCGAAGGGGTCTGGGAGACCCGCGGCTTCACGTTCCGCGTCCTCCTTATCCCATATGGGCCTTTTACCGAGGTAGCCACGGCTTCCGAGGTGATGCTTCCCCATGTTCCTTTGCTGAAGGCTCTTGAATTTTGCAGCCTTGGCCTTGGCTGCCTCGGTAGCGCAAGTGTCCTTGAACTTTTCGAACTCCTCTTCCGTAAGTGTCGGATTTTCCTCCAAAATCCTGGACAGGGGTTCCTCAGCCTAAATAGCTCTTTCACCCTCCCTTTCCAGGAGGCCACATCATTGCTGAACATGCCCATGGCGTGATTGTTAATCTTTCTCATCTTCGGATCATCCCACGGTTGTTCTATGTTATCATCCCGGTCGGGGAACTTGAATCTCTTGTGCAACTTCGTCAGGAGCAACTGCATTAAATGTTCTTTACTCCTTAAGTCATCGTCGTTGATGCTCGCGCATTCCCATAGGATGCATCCTTCTTGGTTCTCGTAGCACTTGTGAGGTTCTTCCGGCTCTAATGGCTCACACTTGCCAGGTGCCATCTTTGTGATCACTAGTCGTCCAATCCCTAGTTTGTTAGGTTTTTGTATCCTCTGATCCTTCTGCTTCTTCTTTTCGGTAGCGGCATCGGCACCGGTACCATCCCCGCCGGTATCTTCCCCGCCGATACCTTCCCTGCCAGTACCTTCCCCGCCGGTCTCGGCGCCGCCATCGGTGCCGGCGCCGTCGGTGTCGATGTCGGTGTCAGTACCATCATCGGGACCGACCTGCAAACCTTGACTTTGCTTAGCAGTCAAATAGTCGAGGTACTCTTGTTCACCCTCATAATCCATCTCGTCGACATCTTGGTCAGAAGGCCCAGTTTCTTCGTTGTTCGACATGTTTTCCTATGATTAAGTCTCCTCATTTAATTATAAAACTATGAAAAAAATGAGAAATGACATAAAAAAATTTATGTTGTCGGAATGTCGTTTCCCCGCTAGTCCGAGCACTGGATATGCCTACCATCTAGCACAAATCATGCCAAAATTGACGGAAAATTTCGGCATGACCTTTGCTAAAAAATGGACATATCGAGCGCCTGAAATTCACCAGAATAGAAATGAATCAACATTCCGGCGTAACATAGGCCACTCGGATCCTGCACATAATCATCATGTGCAAATGTCATGTCCAAAACATCACATGTCCACATATCACATGTCCACTTCATAACTAAAACCTAGATAAATTCATAACTAAATATATAACCTAATTAACCATTTGCCCTAACTAAAACCTAAGTAAATTAACCAAAAAAACCTAGCTACCAGAGAGAGGAGGTGCGGTGGGGGGCTTACAGAGGGTGCCGGCCCGACGATGGCCGAGGTTGGGAGGGGGTCGGGGTCGAGCGTCGGGGCCGGAGCCGGGGTCGGGGCCGGGGCCATGGGCGAGCGCTGGGGCTGGAGCCGGGGTCGGGGTCAGAGTCGGGGGCGAGTGCAGGGCCGCGGCGAGCGCAGGGCGCAGTGAGGGCAGCGGCGCGATGAGGGCACCGGCGCGGCGAAGGCTGGGCTCCCGCGGCGCGACGGGGGAAGAGAGAGTGGGGATTTGGGGAAAAGAGGCGGGACAAAGACAGGAGTGGGGATTTTGGGGCTTAAGTGGGAATATCAGTAGCGCGTTTACGAGAAACGCGCTATAGCTGCTACAGGTAGCTATAGCGGTTTTCTTAGAAACCGCTACTGCTATCTTGACTAGCTGTAGCTCTTTTCTCACAAAAGCGCTGCTGCTATATCCAGTATAACAGTTTTCCTGTTTGTTTTGTTCTATTTTTCTTTTCCTTTATTTTCTCTCACTTTTCTTTTCCGAGAGCAGTGAACGATGGGAAGGCCATATATATTGCATCGTTCGACGGTTAAGTATGTATATAAAATAGGAACATATATATTACATCATTGGACCCATGCATAATAATGGCTGAGTAGGTATACAAAATAGGAACATATATATTACATCATTTGGCCGATAACATACGGTTCCTCAGCGTTGACGTTTTCATTTTTGAGTCGGCTTCTTTCCTTCTTGTTCGTCGAAGAATAATTGAGCCCCTCATTGTGACTTTGCCTTTTCCATGGAGTACGATTTTTCTTAGGTAATGTAGTATTGATTCTTCTTTTGACGTATACTTCATCATCATCGTCATCTTCCCTCATTGGGTTGCCGTACTGATCGTAGTCTTCCTTGTTGGCGACTCCATCCATTCCAATGATGTTCCTTTTGCCTCTCCTCACGACAACACGGTTGGGATTGCGCGGGTCGGTTATGAAGAAGCATTGTGTCATGTGCTTAGCGTATACCCATGGCTCGTTTTTTGCGATAACGTTCACGGTAGCGCTCTTGGTGTCGGGTATAGTCATGGTAGTTAAATTCCGGTTTTCTCTTTCAACATTCTTAGCCCATCTGACACGGAACATCATCGTGTTGTGCAGTCCAGAGTAGTCAAGCTCCCAGATCTCCTCGACCCTTCCATAAAATTGTTCAATTACGCCGTTGTCACTGCCGGTCATGCATTCCATCATCACCCCTGAGTTCTGATCATCACTGTCCATATCTTCGGCCTCCATGTAGAACGTGTATCTGTTGATATCGTATGCCTGATAGGTTACGAGGTTGGGCGAGGGGCCATGTGCTAAGGAGTATATGAGTAATCTGTCCTTAGAGCCCTCCTCCGGGGGATTAGCAATAATATGCTCTTTGAACCAATGTAGGAAAGTGGAGTTGTGCTCTCTAGTAACTTCGGCGTCCGTCCTGCATACCCCCCCGGTCACGATACTTCTTTGCGATAATATCTTTGTGCAGTGCCACGAAAGGATCTACCTCATCTAGGTGTTGTAGCACTACCAAGTTTGCTCTGTCAAAGTCGCTGCATCGATCTGAGTATGCCACATGCAGTTCCCTGCGACCGCTGCAGTGACCTTCTCCTTCGAGCCTCCCATCGTGCTTGTTAACGGGCAAACCAACACTAACACCAGGCGGCTGGTCTGCCACATATAGAAAATTCTCGCAAAAAGAGATGCACTCTTATGCCACATAGCCCTGGACGATGCTTCCCTCCGGACGAGACATGTTACGAACGAATCCTTTGATGATCCCATTCATCCTCTCAAACGGCATCACGTTGTGCAGGAATGACGGCCCCAGGTCTATTATGTCGTCCACAATATGGACACACAGATGCACCATCACTTCAAAGAACGCGGGCGGGAAGTACATCTCAAGCTCATTCAGTATCACAACAATCTCATCCTGTAGCCTTCGGAGCTGCTTCACACTGATCAACTTACGAGAGATGACGTCGAAAAAGTTGCATAGACCAATAAGCGTGTCACGGACGTGCTTGTCCATTATCCCTCTAAGGGCAACAGGTAGTATCTGCGTCATCATCACATGACAGTCATGGGACTTCATCCGCTGAACCTTTTCTTGTCCCTATCTAGATATCTACTTATCTTGCCACAGTAACCGGAACTAACTTTGACTCCGGTAAGGCACTTAAAGAATAGATTGATCTCAGCCTGCCTTAGGGTGAAGCAAGAAGGGGCAATAATCCTCTTTCTTTATTTTCTTGCCCTTCTTCTCCCGTTCCTCTGTCTCCGTCTATGTCCTGTATGACTTTTTACGGGGCGGCATGTGTAGATCTTCCCTGATATTCAAATCTTGCAAGCCTTTTCTTGACTTCGGCCCATCCTTGGTCTTATCCGGCATGATCATCAGTGTCGCGAGCAAGCTCTCAAGGACATTATTAAAGATATGCATTTGATCAAGGCAATGAGGTGTATCGAGTTTGTGCCAGTACTCCAATTCCCAGAACACAGACCTCGTCTTCCATACCTTCAGCAGCGGCTCCGACGCCTTTTTCATCGTCTTTCCAGGCGCGGGGCACTCCTCCAGTTTTTCAAGGGCTCATCGATTTTAGCCACTTCGCTTACGTGGAGGTCCTCGATGCTCAGCGTGACCATTGAATAGATCTCCACGGGTCATCCTGTTCGAGCCATCTTCGATGCCCCATGTACACGATTTTCCCAGACCCACCATCTTTCCTTGACGTTAGCTGCTGGGACGTCGTATCATCCATCCGCGTGCATCCGCAATATCCATGGCACACCTGGCCTGTGACATATCCGTAACCGAGATAGTCATGCACCGTCGTGATCAGCGCGGCTCTCATGTAGAAATACTCGCTTTTGCTGGCATCCCATGTATTGGCCGGTGTTTTCCATAACGTGTCTAACTCCTCTTGAAGTAGCCCTAGATACAAATTAATATTATTTCCTGGTTGTTTCGGCCCTTGAATCAACATGCTCATGTGAATGTACTTCGACTTCATGCACAACCAGGGGGGAGGTTGTACATCCATACAAACACGGGCCATGTGCTATGGTTGGTGTTCTGGTTGCCAAACGGATTCATGCCATCGGTACACGCGCCGAGCATGATGTTCCTTGCATCGCATTTGAAATACCGATAGAAGCTGTTCAACGCTCTCCACTGGCTTCCATCCTTGACGTGTCTCAGCTTCGGATCATCTCCATCATCAGGCTTCTTCCTCTCTGTGTGCCAGCGCATTAGCTTTGCTTCCTTGGGATCTATGAAATACCGCTGGAGATGGGGAGTGATCGGTAAGTACCATACAACTTTCTGGGGACATTTCTTCCCGGCCTTCTTGTATCGAGAAGCATTGCACACCGGACAGCTTGTTTTTCCGCGTGCTCCTTCCAATAAATTATGTAATCGTTGATGCATGCATGGTATCTAACGTGCGGCAGATCAAGAGGGTACACGATCTTCTTGGCCTCATCAACACTAGTAGGACATAGATTTCCCGCGGGAAGAACATCCTTTAGGTACTTTAGATGCTCATCGAGGCTGGTGTCGGTCCATTTGTTTTTAGCCTTCATCTTCAGGAGTTGGAGCGTGAAACTCAAGAAGGTCACCCCAGGATTGCAACCATCATACAATGGAGTGTTCGAGTCTACCACCAGTTGCTCCATCTTAGCCTCCTCTCTAGAAGCAGCTCTCTCAGTACTCGTCTCCTTGCGAAGCAGTGCTTGAACATGAGGGTCCCGCACGATTGAACTTAGTACCGACGAACTCTGCTGCGTGGAGTCCATGTTCTCTCTGCCGCCATGTACGACCCCTTCTCATCCGCCATGTTCGTCCCCTTCTCTGCCGCCTGATACATTTCCAACATATCTACTTTTCCAAACACTTTTGCCCTTGTTTTGGACTCTAACTTGCATGATTTGAATGAAACTAACCTGGACTGACATTGTTTTCAGCAGAACTGCCATGATGTTGTTTTATGTGTAGAAAAGAAAAGTTCTCGGAATGTCCTGAAAATCCACGGAGCGACTTTTTGTAAAATATAAAAAATATTGGCGAAAGAATCAAGACCAGGGGGCCCACACCCTGTCCATGAGACAGGGGGCGCGCCCCCTCCCCCTGGGCGAGCCCCCCTATCTCGTGGGCCCCCTGGACCTCCACCGACCTCAACTCCAACTCCATATATTCACGCTCGGGGAGAAAAAAATCAGAGAGAAAGTTTCATCGTGTTTTACGACATGGAGCCGCTGCCAAGCCCTAATCTCTCTCAGGAGGGCTGATCTGGAGTCCGTTCGGGGCTTCGGAGAGGGGGATTCGTCGCCGTCGTCATCATCAACCATCCTCCATCACCAATTTCATGATGCTCACTGCCGTGCGTGAGTAATCCATCGTAGGCTTGCTGGATGGTGATGGGTTGGATGAGATTTACCATGTAATCAAGTTAGTTTTGTTAGGGTTTGATCCCTAGTATCCACTATGTTCTTAGATTGATGTTGCTATGACTTTGCTATGCTTAATGCTTGTCACTAGGGCCCGAGTGCCATGATTTCAGATCTGAACCTATTATGTTTTCATGAATATATGTGTGTTCTTGATCCTATCTTGCAAGTCTATAGTCACCTATTATGTGTTATGATCCGACAACCCCGAAGTGACAATAATCGGGATACTTCTCGGTGATGACCGTAGTTTGAGGAGTTCATGTATTCACTATGTGCTAATGCTTTGTTCCGATTCTCTATTAAAAGGAGGCCTTAATATCCCTTAGTTTCCACTAGGACCCCGCTGCCACGGGAGGGTAGGACAAAAGATGTCATGCAAGTTCTTTTCCATAAGAACGTATGACTATTTACGGAATACATGCCTACATTACTTGATGAACTGGAGCTAGTTCTGTGTCACCCTATGTTATAGCTATTACATGAGGAATCGCATCCGGCATAATTATCCATCACTGATCCATTGCCTACGAGCTTTTCACATATTGTTCTTCGCTTATTTACTTTTTTGTTGCTACTGTTACAGCCACTACAAAACCCAAAAACATTACTTTTGCTACCGTTACCTTTATTATCATATTACTTTGCTACTAAGTACTTTGCTACAGATAGTAAGTTATCCAGGTGTGGTTGAATTGACAACTCAACTACTAATACCCAAGAATATTCTTTGGCTCCCCTTGTGTCGAATCAATAAATTTGGGTTGAATACTTTACCCACGAAAGCTGTTGCGATCCCCTACACTTGTGGGTTATCAAGACTAATTTCTGGCGCCGTTGCCAGGGAGCATAGCTCTATTCTCTGAGTCACTTGGGATTTATATCTGTTGATCACTATGAAGAACTTGAAAGACACTAAAACTACGATCTATCCCTCAACTACGAGGGGAGGTAAGGAACTGCCATCTAGCTCTGCACTAGATTCTCCTTCTGTTTTGAGTAAGCTTGCGACACCTAAACCTGCTACTGCTATGAATTCTGATATGTCGCATTTTATTGATGATGCCACCTCTGCTATGCATGATACTTATGATGAAACTACTTCTGTGCGTGATACTACTTTGCCATTAGGTGAATTTCTTGATGAACAACTTGCTAGAGTTAGGGGGAATGAAATTATTGAAGATGCTATTATTGATGATAGTGATGATGAAAATTCTCCCAATGATTATGAATTGCCTGTTGTTCCTGAGAGTTATGTTATGAATGAAGAAGCTGCTAGAGCTATCTTTGCTTGCAATGATAGATATGATCTTAAGAAATTATTAGCTAAATGGAAGCAGCAGTCTCCTAATGCTAGAATGAAACCCGACCCTGCTTTTGCTACTTCACCTATCTGTATTACTGATAAGGATTATGAATTCTCTGTTGATCCTGAGATTATTACTTTAGTTGAATCTGATACTTTTTATGGCCTTGAATCTATTACTGTTGTGGCACATCTTACCAAGTTGAATGATATAGCTACCCTGTTTACTAATGATGAGAAGTCTCGCTATTGTTATATCCTTAAGATATTTCCGTTCTCGTTAAAGGGAAAGTTTTGTTTTTGCCACTCTAGATTTTGCTAATTTTCCTTATGCCACTCTAGATTTGACATTTCACTTTTGCCACTCTTAGTTTTTGACAATTATCACAATTGCCATTCCCGTGGCAAAAGCAAAAAGTTTAGAGTGGCAATTGTGATAATTATCAAAAGCTAAGAGTGGCAAAAATGAAATAAAATTATTTTGCTTTTGCCACAAAATGGCAATTGTGATAATTGTCAAAAACAAAGAGTGGCAAAAGTAAAATGTCAAAATCTAGAGTGGCATAAGGAAAATTGGCAAAATCTAGAGTGGCAAAAACAAAATTTTCCCCTCGTTAAAGGGTGATGATAAGACTTGGTATAAGAAACAAGCTGCCTTACGGGAAATATATAATTTTGTAGTCCCCAGGATATGATAAGACTTGGTTGTGTGCGTAGTCCCCAGGATATGATTTATTACTTCTCTGCTAAATATTTCCCTGCTCATAAGAAACAAGCTGCCTTACGGGAAATATATAATTTTGTACAAATCAAAGAAGAGAGTCTCCCACAAGCTTGGGGGAGGCTTCTCTGGTTACTCAATGCTTTGCCTGATCATCCTCTCAACAAAAATGAAATACTTGATATCTTTTATAATGGACTAACCGATGCTTCCAAGGACTACTTGGATAGTTGTGCTGGTTGTGTTTTCAGGGAAAGAACAGTCGACAAAGCTGAATTACTATTGAATAATATGTTGACTAATGAAAATAATTGGACTCTTCCTGAGCCAACTCCTGAGGCAACTCCTGAACCAATTGAGCCAACTCCTGAACCTATTCCTAAACCCACTCCGAAGAAGAGAGGTGTTTTATTTCTCAGTCCTGAAGATATGCAAGAGGCAAAGAAATCAATGAAAGAAAAAGGTATTAAAGCTGAAAATGTTAAGAATTTACCTCCTATTGAAGAAATACATGGTCTTAATATACCGCCTGTTGAAGGTAAATTCTCTCTATAGATAACCCGACACAGGTAGTAAAGGTAAATTCTCTATATAGATATGATAAAGTTGAAATCCCCTCTACTAAATTTCATAGCCCATGCTTAGATGAATTTGATGACTTTATGGCTAGACAAGAATGTTTTAATGCTTATGTTGGTAGAGAGTTAAAGAATAATGCTTTTGAGATAGGACGCGTGAGTGATAATATGGCTAGAGCTAAAGGTGAACTTAAACTCGTTAGCAAATATGCTTCTATGGTTGCTACTCAAGCTGAGCAAGTACTTAAAGCTCAAAATGATTTGCTTGATGAATTAAATAATAAAAATGACTTTGCTATTAGAGTGGCTACTAGAACTGGTAGAATGACTCAGGAACCTTTGTATCCTGAAGGCCACCCTAGGAGAATCGAGCAAGATTCTCAGAGAAATAATTTAGAGGCAACTAGTTCTTCTAAGAAGAAGAAAAAGAAAAATGATAGAACTTTGCATGCTTCTAATGGACCTACTGTAGACACACCTGAGAATCCCAATGATATTTCTATTTCTGATGCTGAAACACAATCAGGTGATGAACATGAACCTAGTGATAATGTTAATGATAATGTTCATGTTGATGCTCAACCTAGCAAAAACAATGATGTAGAGATTGAACCTGCTGTTGATCTTGATAACCCACAATCAAAGAATCAATGTTATGATAAGAGAGATTTTGTTGCTAGGAAGCACAATAGAGAAAGAGAACCATGGGTTCAGAAACCCTCCTCCTAAACCATCCAAGACAAAGGATGATGAGCATTTTGAGCGCTTTGCTGAAATGATTAGACCTATTTTCTTACGTATGCGCTTAACTGATATGCTCAAAGTAAATCCTTATGCTAAATATATGAAGGATATCATCACAAACAAAAGAAAGATACCGGAAGCTGAAATTTCCACCATGCTTGCTAATTACACTTTTAAGGGTGGAATACCAAAGAAACTTGGAGATCCCGGGGTACCAACTATACCATGCTCCATTAAAAGAAATTATGTTAGAACTGCTTTATGTGATCTTGTAGCCGGTGTTAGTGTTATGCCTCTCTCTTTATATCATAGACTTGAATTGAATAAGTTGACACCTACTGAAATATCTTTGCAAATGGCCGATAAATCTATTGCTATACCTGTCGGTATTTGTGAGGATGTGCTTGTTGTGGTTGCAAATGTCACTATCTTAACGGCTTTGTTATTCTTGATATTCCCGAGGACGATAGTATGTCAATTATCCTTGGTAAACCTTTTCTCAATACTGCAGGGGCTGTTATTGATTGCAACAAAGGCAATGTTACTTTTCATGTTAATGGTAATGAGCATACGGTACACTTTCCGAGGAAACAATCTCAAGTTCATAGCACCAATTCTATTGGAAAAGTTCCAACTATTATTATTGGAGGTTTTGAATTTCCTCTCCCTACTGTCAAGAAAAAGTATGATATTCTTATTGTTGGGGATTTTCATATCCCCGTTGAGGCAACTTAGTGTTATTCGAAATTTCTCCAGTTCCGTGTTATTCGGAATGAGTTTGTTAACAAGACTTGATCAACCTTGTTAGTGGATTCATTTTGATGATCATGAGATGGATGAAACTAGAAGGCACAACCTTCTGTACCCTCTTTTTACTTTTTGTTATTTAGAATAAATAAAGCAAAAATCTGTCTGGTTTCTGAATTATCCGTGCATTAAAAAATATCCCGAAAATAAAAGTGATCCAAATGCCCTACAAATTTAGTATGATTTTTTATGGAATATTTGAGGATTTTAGGCACTGAAAACACTGCAGGAGGGGCAAGCACCTGGCCACGAGAGTGGAGGGCGCGCCCACCCCACCTGGGTCCGCTCCCCTGTCTCATGGGCCCCTGGTGGCCCCCCTCCACTTATGCCAGCACCCACACACTTCATCTTCTACCCAAAACCCCATCCAGCTCAAGCACGAGTTCTAGCTCATTTTGCTGCGATTTTCGATCTCGTTGCTCAAAGCTCCATTCACAAAACTGCTTTGGGAGATTGTTGCTTGGTATGTGACTCCTCCATTGGTCCAATTAGTTTTTGTTCTAGTGCTTTATTCGTTGCAAATTTTTGCTGCATAGGTGACCATGTTCTTGAGCTTGCATGTTAAATTTATGAGGTCCCAAGCAATTACAATGCATGATATAGGCTCTAGGCACTTGTAGGAGTAGTTGCTATCAATCTTGTTTAATTTTATTCACTTTTATTTTGAAGTTACTAAAATTTCAGAAACTTTTCATAAAAAGAATTATGTCTAGGAGAATGTACCAAGGTGGTTCCTCGGTGAAGAAAGGGCCCAGGATTGCTATACGTGAGCAAGATGTTGAATTGCCGAGGGACGTGGATGTACGAGCTTGTGAGTGGCCATTCGATGATTTTATGGTCGAAGCAGGCTTCAAGGAGGAATTTGACACGTATGTGTGTAATGCTGAGCTGGAGGACTTCTTACAGTGTCCTCAATACTATCAATTGACTGATTCCTTTGTGCGGCGGTTCAAATATAACTGTACGCGTAATTCTCCTAGTGTCCTATTTGATATTTATGATACATCTTATACCATGGACTTAGAGGATTTTACAACTGCTTGCAAACTCCCGCAGTGGGGTAATATTAATGATCCTCACAAATCTGAATTTAGAAATTTCCTTGCTAGTATTACTGTGGGAGAATCTAGGGACATCGCACAAGCTACCATAGGGAGCATTCATTTTCCTGCTATACATTATTTTCCTCTCTTCATTGGTAGATGCATTAACTGTAAAGATGAAGCATGTCACATGTGTGTCCCTGATTTGTGTCCTCAAGAGTGTTGTGTTAGGTTATAAAGGTTATAACTTGGGGGCAATAGTTGCACGTAGGTTGCAGAATAATAGTAGAAAGGGAGATTTATTTGGGGGAATTTATGCAACCCGTATGGCTAATTATCTTGGTATAGCCCCACAAGAAGGGGATATGATTATACCCCCTGTTCATTTGGATTATGAAGCTATGGTTAATCATCAATTTTTAAGGAGGAATGAACAATTCCTCCAGTATCGACTAATCTATAACAGAGGCAACGTCGTCCATGTTACTCTTCCTGCTCCCCACCTTTTTGATTATCAGGCAAAAGAAAAGATATGTTGTCACCAGGGAGGAAGCAGTTGAACATGAGGGGAGAGCGGAGGCAGCTCGCCAACATGCCACAGCTCAGGAGGCAGTTGCTTCTGCATCTCGGTACAACTCCAGCTACAACTACGGATATCAGCTAGGCGGTCCTTGGTATTAGACCAACTTGGGCCAAAAGCCTAAGCTTGGGGGAGTAGGTATTTCACACCGACTTTACATTCATGTTCACACACTAGTCGTCGGTGCTCATAATCTTTCATTGTATTATCCATGCTAGTTTATTTTTATTTTTCGCTTTCTTCTTGTGTGTTTGTTAAACCTTAAGAAAAACAAAAAAAATTAGATAAGTTTAATTTCTTTGCCTGTAGTAGAAATTAAAACGAAAACCAAAAAAGATTTCTCGTTCTTCTTCTTACTTGTTGAGAGCTTTCCCGTGTAAATAGTTTTCTTTTCTTTTCTTTCCTTTGGGGGTCGAGAAGACCATATTGAAAATGCTTAGTGGCTCTCGTATGCATGATTGTTTATTTAACTTAGAGCCCATATTACTTGTCTTCTCTTTTGAGTTGTATGTTGCAGTTTCCAGCTTAGTCCAATGCGCGTGAACTCTTAATATTATACACATCGTTCGGTCGTGCAAGTGAAAGGCAATAATGACGATATATGATGGACTTCTTGAGATGAGAAAAGCTGGTATGAACTCGACCTCTCTTGTTTTTGTAAATATGATGAGTTCATCATTCCTGATTCATCTTATTATGAGGTAAATATATTTGCAATGACATTTAGAGATTATAGTTGCTTGTGCCATGCTTGAGTAGCTATGAGTTATAATGGTTTACCTTGCGTGCCAACATGCTATTAGAATAATTATGATGTGGTATGATGAGATGGTATCCTCCTTTAAATGAATTGAGTGACTCGACTAGGCACATGTTCACGCATGTAGTTGAATCAAATCAACATAGCCTTCACGATATCTATATTCATGGTGGATTATATCCTACTCATGCTTGTATTCGCTGTGAATTAATTTTAATGCATGTTTATGACTGTTGTCGCTCTCTCAGTTGGTCGCTTCCCAGTCTTTTGCTAGCCTTCACCTGTACTAAGCGGGAATACTGCTTGTGCATCCAAACACCTTAAACCCCCAAAGTTATTCCAATGAGTCCACCATACCTTCCTATATGCGGTATTTACCTGCGTTCCAAGTAAATTTGTATATGCCAAACTCCAAACCTTCAAATGAAATTCTGTTTTGTATGCTCGAGCAGCTCATGTTACAACTAGGGCTGCCTATATCTTCCATGCTAGGTGGGTTATGCTCAAGAGGAGTGGACTCTGCTCCTCATTCACGAGAAAGGGCCGGTAACCGGGATGCCCAGTCCCATGATCCAAAAAGATCAAAGCAAATCAAAATAATTAAACAAAACTCCCCCAGGGCTGTTGTTAGTTGGAGGCACTCGTTGTTTCGAGCAAGACATGAATTGATGCTTGTTGGTGGTTGGGGGAGTATAAACCTTTACCATTCTGTTTGGGAACTGCCTATAATGCATATAGTATGGAAGATACAGCCATCTCATAGTTGTTGCGTTGACAGTGAAAGTATGCCGCTCAAAATGTTATTCAATATCTATTTTAAAATCGAGCTCTGGCACCTCTACAAATCCCTGCTTCCCTCTGCGAAGGGCCTATCTATTTACTTTTATGTTGAGTCATCACCCTTCTTATTAAAAAGCACCCGCTGGAGAGCACACTGTCATTTGCATTCATTACTATTGGTTTATATTGGGTATGACTTGACTGGATCTCTTTTACCATGAATTACAATGGTTAGTCAGTCCTTGATCTGTAAAGGTGCTCTGCATTTATGTTTTGCGGTCTCAGAAAGGGCTAGCGAGATACCATTTTGTTATATCATGTTATGATTGTTTTGAGAAAGTGTTTTCATCCGAGTTTTATTATTATGGCTCGCTAGCTGATTATGATATTGATATGAGTAATTGTGAGACCTAAGTGTTATTGTGAGTATGGTCAGTTTGTAATATTTGCTGACTTGAATGCTGGCTTTTCATGTTTACAACAACAAGAGCAAACAGCGTTTGTAAAAGTTTTTCTTTATCACTTTCAGTTTATCAACTGAATTTCTTGAGGACAAGCAAAGGTTTAAGTTTGGGGGACTTGATACGTCTCCAACGTATATACTTTTCCAAACACTTTTGCCCTTGTTTTGGACTCTAACTTGCATGATTTGAATGAAACTAACCTGGACTGTCACTGTTTTCAGCAGAACTACCATGATGTTATTTTATGTGTAGAAAAGAAAAGTTCTCGGAATGTCCTGAAAATCCACGGAGCGACTTTTTGGAAAATATAAAAAATATTGGCGAAAGAATCAAGACAAGGGGCCCACACCCTATCCACGAGACAGGGGGGCACGCCCAGGGGCTCGTGGGCCCCCCGGACCTCCACCGACCTCAACTCCAACACCACATATTCACGTTCGGGGAGAAACAAATCAGAGAGAAAGTTTCATCGCGTTTTAAGACACGGACCCACCGCCAAGCCCTAATCTCTCCCGGTAGGGCTGATCTGGAGTCCGTTCGGGGCTCCGGAGAGGGGGATTCATCGTCGTCGTCATCATCAACCATCCTCCATCACCAATTTCATGATGCTCACCGCCGTGCGTGAGTAATTCCATCGTAGGCTTCCTGGACGGTGATGGGTTGGATGAGATTTACCATGTAATCAAGTTAGTTTTGTTAAGGTTTGATCCCTAGTATCCACTATGTTCTGAGATTGATGTTACTATGACTTTGCTATGCTTAATGCTTGTCACTAGGGCCCGAGTGCCATGATTTCAGATCTGAACCTATTATGTTTTCATGAATATATGTGTGTTCTTGATCCTATCTTGCAAGTCTATAGTCACCTATTATGTGTTATGATCCGACAACCCCGAAGTGACAATAATTGGGATACTTCTCGGTGATAACCGTAGTTTGAGGAGTTCATGCATTCACCATGTGCTAATGCTTTGTTCGGTTCTCTATTAAAAGGAGGCCTTAATATCCCTTAGTTTCCACTAGGACCCCGCTGCCACGGGAGGGTAGGACAAAATATGTCATGCAAGTTCTTTTCCATAAGCACGTATGACTATTTACGGAATACATGCCTGCATTACATTGATGAACTGGAGCTAGTTCTGTGT
Source organism: Triticum timopheevii (assembly GCA_963921465.1). NCBI lineage: Eukaryota > Viridiplantae > Streptophyta > Magnoliopsida > Poales > Poaceae > Triticum > Triticum timopheevii. The sequence goes on along the minus strand of OY997272.1, from coordinate 407,392,501 downwards.
CACCCTATGTTATAGCTATTACATGAGGAATCGCATCCGGCATAATTATCCATCACTGATCCATTTCCTATGAGCTTTTCACATATTGTTCTTCGCTTATTTACTTTTCCGATGCTACTGTTACAGCCACTACAAAACCCAAAAACATTATTTTTGCTACCATTACCTTTATTATCATATTACTTTGCTACTAAATACTTTGCTGCAGATACTAAGTTATCCAGGTGTGGTTGAGTTGACAACTCAACTTCTAATACTCAAGAATATTCTTTGGCTCCCCTTGTGTCGAATCAATAAACTTGGGTTGAATACTTTACCCTCGAAAGTTGTTCGATCCCCTACACTTGTGGGTTATCACCGCCATGTCCGGCCTCTTCCCCACTGCCATTATCGATCATCTCTTCGTCTTGCCCCGTGTCGTCATTGCCTGCCCCGTCGGTGTCCTCAACATCGTCATCCTCATCTTCAATTATCCACCGAATATAGCCATCCATGAAACCAGCCATGAGCAGGTGCGCTTCGACACGACCATCGTCATGGGGGTCGAGCCAAACTATTCCTTTGCATTTTCGACACGGACATAAAACCTCTGTCCGGTTATTTTCTTTCATGTCCTGCACCGCTGACCGCAACCACCTGTCCACCATCGTTCCACTGACCATCGTGAACGTCTGCACGGTAATAATAAACAAATTGATTATAAAAATGCGTGCATGCATCAAAGTCATACAAAAATTCAGCATGACCTTCCCTAAAAAGGACATATATAGATCTAGAGTTTGCCCGGAATTTGCCGAAACGGAAATAAATCAACATTTCGGCAAAACATAGGCAACTCAAAAGCACAATCTGGCGTCAACTCATGCCACACACACAATTTCCATCATATCTCCCAATTATCATATCATACACGCATAAACATATTTCCATTTTGCAAAAGCATGAAATTTTAATCACCTCCATCTCGAGATCGAGCACACGGTGGAGATGATGATGTAGGGAGATCAAAAGTGCACAAAGCTCTTCTTGACAAAGATAGACCTAGTTAGGGGGCAAATAGGTCACTTAACTAAATGTTACATCTACCTAGCTAGATAATTTGGGAGGAGACAACTTCAACTAGTGGAGGGGGAAGGAAAAAGAGAAAGGAGATGCATTAATGGAGTTGGTGTAGTTAGCTAGGAGTAATGAAGAGAGAGAAAGGTAGGTAGAAGAGGGAGAGTAATGGGGGAGAAGTATTGTGGAAGAGGAAGAGTGAGAGAGGGAGGATGTGGGACGTAGGGGAAAGGGAAGAGAGGAGATGGGGAAGGGGAGGACGGGTGGGGAAGGGTGGTGGGTTGGTGCGGCTTAGCAGCAGCGCGGGATGTAAAACGCACTGCTGATAAGAGAGTAGCAGCAGCGCGCTTTCCACACACGCGCTACTGCTAAGTAGGACCAACAGCGTGCCCAATTTGAAAATTAGCAACAGCGACCTCAGAAAAAGCGCGCTACTACTATAGCTTTAGCAGCATCGCATGTCGTGACACCGCGCTGCTGCTAAATGTAGGTTGGTGGACGCTGTCGGTCGATATTTGTAGCAGCTCGGGTTATTCCACGCGCGCTACTGCTTACGTTGTGTTAGTAGCGAGTTTTGCATACCCGCGCTACTGCTAATTAGCAGCAGAGCTTCTTTTTGAGCCTCGTTGCTGCTAAGATTCTGTGTATAAGGTTTTTCCTAGTAGTGATAGCTTTCATGATGAACAATTAGCTGTCATAAATGCTTCTCATAATACTCCATGGTATGATGATTATTCTAATTACATTGTTGCTAAATTTGTACCACCTAGTTTCACATACCAGCAAAAGAAAAGGTTTTTCTGCGATTTAAGACATTACTTTTGGGATGACCCACGCCTTCATAAAGAAGGAGTAGATGGTGTAATTAGACATTGTGTACCTGAGCGTGAACAGGAACAGATCCTACGCAAGTGTCACTCCGAGGCTTACGGAGGACACCACACTGGAGATAGAACTGCACATAAGGTATTCCAATCCGGTTTTTATTGGCCTACTCTCTTCAAAGATGCTCGTAAGTTTGTCTTGTCTTGTGATGAATGCCAGAGAATTGGTAATATTAGTAGACGTCAGGAAATGCCTATGAGCTATTCACTTGTTATTGAACCATTTGTTGTTTGGGGCTTTGATTATATGGGACCTTTTCCTTCCTCTAATGGGTATACACATATTTTAGTTGTTGTTGATTACATTACTAAGTGGGTAGAAGCTATTCCAACTAGTAGTGTTGATCATAACACTTCTATTAAGATGCTTAAAGAAGTTATTTTTCCGAGGTTTGGAGTCCCTAGATATTTAATGATTGATGGTGGTTAACATTTTATTCATGGTGCTTTCCGTAAAATGCTTGCTAAGTATGATGTTAACCATAGAATTGCATCTCCATATCATCCTCAATCTAGTGGCCAAGTAGAATTGAGTAATAGAGAGATTAAATTGATTTTGCAAAAGACTGTTAATAGAACTAGAAAGAATTGGTCCAAGAAACTTGATGATGCATTATGGGCTTATAGAACTGCTTATAAAAACCCTATGGGTATGTCTCTGTATAAAATGGTTTATGGAAAGGCTTGTCACTTACCTCTTGAACTAGAACATAAGGCATAGTGGGCTATTAAAGAGCTCAACTATGATTTCAAACTTGCCGGTGAGAAGAGGTTATTTGACATTAGCTCACTTGATGAATGGAGAACCCAAGCCTATAAGAATGCCAAGTTGTTTAAAGAAAAGGTTAAAAGATGGCATGACAAGAGGATACAAAAGCATGAGTTTAATGTAGATGATCATGTTCTGCTATACAACTCTCGTTTAAGATTTTTTGTGGAAAACTTCTCTCTAAATGGGAAGGTCCTTACATTATCGAGGAGGTCTATCATTCCGATGCCATAAAAATCAACAACACCGAAGGCACAAATCCGTAGGTAGTAAATGGTCAAAGAATCAAACATTATATCTCAGGTAATCCCATAAATGTTGAGACCAATATAATTGACACCGTAACACCGGAGGAGTACATAAGGGAAACTTTCCAGAATGTTTCAGACTCCGAAAAGGAATAGATATGTGGTACGGTAAGTAAACCGACTCCAAAACTATACTAATACCAATTTTTCTCCGTTTTTTAATATTTAAAAAAATTAGGAAAATTAAAAGTAGTCTGAAAGAGTCACGAGGCGACGACAAGGGTGGAGGGCGTGCCCTACCCCCTGGGCGCGCCCCCTACCTTGTGGCCACATCGTGTGCCCTCCAGACTCCGTTTTCTTGCACAATACTTCTTTTGGTCGGTAAAAATTCATTATACAATCTCCCGAAGGTTTTGACCACTGTACCATGACAAAATCCTCTGATTTTGTTTCGAGCTGTTTTTCTAACAGATCTAGATCGCCATGACGTCTCTAAGCGCAAGTTAGGGAAGAAGCCTACATCATCAACAACTCCATCATCACCACCTCCGAAGAAGGAGACATAAATACATGGGTATGGGAACTCCCCTTGGCAACCGCCAAGCTTGTTGGAGGTGCCCCGATATCGTATCACAATCACACCTTTACCTTTATTGTTTTTCTTAGTTCGACCCTTTTGGTTATATCTTGATCTAGTAGAATAAAGTTTTAGTATGATCTAGCATTTAGTTTTGCTTCATGTTCCATCTATGTAATCGAGTCCTTGAGTTATATATAATAAAGAGTAGTTTTCAGTTGAGGGCTTTGCTTTCTTGCTATGATCTTGAGGGAACTAAAGAAAGAATAAAAATACATAAAAAGATCATATGTTGATCTTATGGAGAGTAATGACTTCACATATAAAGAATATGATCAATAAAAGTTGTTGAGAGTTGACAAGCATTGTTTTGGTCATTAATAGGAAGTAATAAAGAAAGAGAGGTTTTACATATAAATACACTATCTTGGACATCTTTTGTGATTGTGAGCACGCATTAAAATATGACATGCTTAAAAGTTGATGTTGGACAAGGAAGACAACATAATGGGTTATGTTTTCCTATATATGAATAGAAGATATATTGTCATGGATCATCCAACATTTTGAGCTTGCCTTTCCCTCTCATGCTAGCCAAATTCTTTACACCAAGTAGAGATACTACTTGTGCTTCCAAACATCCCTTAAACCCAGTCTTGCCATGAAAGTCCACCATACCTACCTATGGATTGAGTAAGATCCTTCAAGTAAGTTTTCATCGGTGCAAGCAATAAAAATTGCTCTCTAAATATGTATGATCTATTAGTGTGAAAAAATAAGCTGTATATGAACTTGTCGTATGGAAGAAATAAAAGCGACGGGCTGCATAATAAAGGTCCTTATCACAAGCGGCAATATAAAGTGACGTTCTTTTGCATTAAGATTTTGTGCATCCAACCATAAAAGCGCATGACAACCTCTGCTTCCCTCTGCGAAGGGCCTTCTACCTTCATACAAGAGTCATGGTAATCTTCACTTTTCCTTTTTAAACTTTACCCTTTGGCAAGCACTATGTGTTGGAGAGATCCGGATATATATATATCCACTCGGATATAGGTTTTCATAAAGTATTATTGTTGACATTACCCTTGAGGTAAAAGGTTGGGAGGCGAAACTATAAGCCCCTATATTTCTCTGTGTCCGATTGAAGCTTTGTACCCATAAGTATTACGTGAGTGTTAGCAATTGTGAAAGACTAAATGATAGTCGAGTATGTGGACTTGCTGAAAAGCTCTTATAATGACTCTTTCCGATGTTATGATAAATTGCAATTGCTTCAATGACTGAGATCATAGTTTGTTAGTTTTCAATGAAGTTTCTGATTCATACTTTACCTTGTGAATGAATTGTTACTTTAGCATAAGAAATCATATGACCATATATGTTGATGTTCTAAAGATGATCATGATGCCCTCATGTCCGTATTTTATTTTATCGACACCTCTATCTCTAAACATGTTGACATATTTTTCAATTTTTGCTTTCACTTGAGGACAAGCAAGGTCTAATCTTGGGGGAGTTGATACGTCCATTTTGCATCATGCTTTTATATCGATATTTATTGCATTATGGGCTGTTATTACACGTTATATCACAATACTTATGCCTTTTCTCTCTTATTCTATAAGGTTTACATGAAGAGGGAGAATGCCGGCAGCTAGAATTCTGGACAAGAAAAGGAGCAAATATTAGAGACCTATTCCGCACAGCTCCAAAAGTCCTGAACAGAGATCAGTTTTGGAATATATTAAAAATATTGGGCAAAGAAAGCACCAGAGGGGGCCACCAGTCAGCCACAAGGGTGGAGGGCGTGCCCTACCCCCTGGGCGCACCCCCTACCTTGTGGGCCCCCTAGCAGGCCCCCAATGTCCCTCTTCTTCTATATGGTGTCTTTTGCCCTGAAAATAAATAAGAGAGAAGCTTTCGGGACGAAGTGCCGGTGTCTCGAGGTGGAACTTGGGCAGAACCAATCTAGGGCTCCAGCGGAGCTATTCTGCCGGGGAAACATCCCTCCGGGAGGGGGAAATCATCGCCATCGTCATCACCATCGATCCTCTCATCGAGAGGGGGTCAATCTCCATCAACATCTTCACCAGAAACATCTCCTCTCAAACCCTAGTTCATCTCTTGTATCCGATCTTTGTCTCAAAACCTCAGATTGGTACCTGTGGGTTTCTAGTAATGTTGATTACTCATTATAGTTGATGCTAGTTGGTTTATTTGGTGGAAGATCATATGTTCAGATCCTTAATGCTTATTAATACTCCTTTGATTATGAACATGAATATGCTTTGTGAGTAGTTACGTTTGTTCCTGAGGACATGGGAGAAGTCTTGTTATAAGTAATCATGTGAATTTGGTATTCGTTCGATATTTTGATGAGATGTATGTTGTCGCTCCTCTAGTGGTGTTATGTGAACGTCGACTACATGACACTTCACCATGATTTGGGCCTAGGGGAAGGCATTGGGATGTAATAAGTAAATGATGGGTTGCTAGAGTGACAGAAGCTTAAACCCTAGTTTATGTGTTGCTTCGTAAGGGGTTGATTTGGATCCATATGTTTCATGCTATGGTTAAGTTTACCTTAATTCTTCTTTCATAGTTGTGGATGCTTGCGAGAGGGGTTAATCATAAGTGGGAGGCTTGTCCAAAGAAGAACAACAACCAAGCACCGGTCCACCCACATATCAAATTATCAAAGTAACGAACGTGAATCATATGAGCATGATGAAAACTAGGTTGAAAATAATTCCTTTGTGTCCTCGAGAGCGCTTTGCTTTGTATAAGAGTTCGTCTAGGCTTGTCCTTTGCTACAAAAAGGATTGGGCCACCTTGGTGCACCTTGTTTACTCTTGTTACCCGTTATGAATTATCTTATCACACAACTATCTGTTACCGATAATTTCAGTGCTTGCAGAGAATACCTTGCTGAAAACCGCATGTCATTTCCTTCTGCTCCTCGTTGGGTTTGACACTCTTACTTATCAAAAGGACTATGATAGATCCCCTACACTTGTTGGTCATCACATATGTAAATATCATCATCACATGATTGCCTCTAGGGAATATCTCCTACATTCTCCACTTGCACTAGAGTCAATCATTTAGGCATCATATGCCCATGGAGCTCATGTGCGCCTCATGCTTCGGCCGTGGGTCAGGTTTCGTCAATGGATCAGCAACATTTGCATCCTTGTGTACCTTGCATATGTTTACATCACCTCTTTCGGCAATGTCGTGAATAAGGTTAAAACGCCTAAGTATGTGTTGGGTTTTATGATGGTTCTGTGGTTCCTTGACTTGTGCAGTGACACCACTATTATCACAACAAAGGTCCAATGGCTTAGACGCACCCTCAACCACACCAAGATCAGAAATAAAATTCTTCACCCAAACACCTTCTTTTGCAGCTTCAGAAGCCGCAATGTACTTAGCCTTGTAGAATCAGCTACCATATATTGCTTGGAGCTCCTCCAGCTCACTGCTCCTCCGTTCGGAATAAACACAAACCCAGATTGCGATCGACTATCATCCCTATCAGTTTGGAAACTAGCATCGGTGTAACTCTTCACGACGAGCTCATCCTCACCTCCATAAACCAGGAACATATCCTTAGCCCTTCTCAAGTACTTAAGTATATTCTTAACCGTTGTCTAGTGACTCTCACCTAGATCAGCCTAGTATCTGCCCACCATGCTAAGAGCAAAGCTAACATCGGTACGAGCACATACCATAGCATACATGATGGACCCAACAGCCGAAGCATACGGAATCCCATCCATGCGTCTTCGCTCATCTGGAGTCGAATGACTCTGAGTCTTGCTAAGACTAATGCCATGTGACATGGGCAAGAAACCCTTCTTGGCATCTTGCATGTTGAACCGCTTGAACACCTTGTCAATATATGCACTCTGGCTTAATCCAATAAGCCTTATCGATCTATCTCTATATATCTTGATTCCCAAAATATAAGCTGCTTCTCCCAAGTCCTTCATTGAAAACTATTTTTCAATGAGTCCTTGACAGATTCAAGCATTTGAACATCATTTCCAATCAATAATATGTCATCCACATATAAGATCAAAAATGCAACTGAGCTCCAACTGACCTTCTTGAATACACAATGATCATAGTCATTCTTGATGAAGCCAAACTCTTTGACTGCTTCATTAAAACGAATGTTCCAATTCCGAGATGCTTGCCTTAATCCATAAATTGATCTCTGAAGCTTGCATACCATGCTAGACTTCTTTGGATCAACAAAACCCCCGGGCTGTGTCATATACACATCCTTGGTTAAATTTCCATTAAGGAAAGCCGTTTTGACATCCATCTGCCATATCTCATAGTTGAAATATGTCGCTATAGCAAGAATGGTCTGGATTGATTTAGGCATCGCTAACGGTGAGTAAGTCTCACCATAGTCAACACCTTGAACTTGTCGATAACCTTTAGCAACAAGTCGAGCCTTATGGAATGTGACAATTTCCGTCCATATCAGTTTTCTTCTTAAAGATCCACTTGCACTCAATGGCTCAAACGCCATCTGGCAGATCAACCAGTTCAAAACTTGATTGTCATCCATGGACTTTAATTCGGATCTCATGGCCTCAAGCCATAACTCGGAATCAGGGCTCTCCATTGCTTCTTCATACGTAGTCGGCTCATTATTCTCCAAGAACAACACATTGCAATCATGCAAATTTCATAACTTTTCCAACCTTTGTGGAACCAGCGTCGACTCCACCACGGGTTCCTTGACTAATTCCGTTGTGACAGAATCACCTACCGAAACGTCCCCATGTGGTTCTCGAATTTTTTTGAGTCAGACCGTCCTCCCACTAGCCTTTCGATTGAGAAACTCTTTCTCAAGGAAAACTCCATGTCGAGCTACAAACACTTTGCCGTCTTCACGGTTGTAGAAGTAATATCCCAAGGTTTCCCTTAGATATCCCACGAATATGCACTTGTCTGATTTGGGTGTGAGCTTGTCCTACTGGAGTCGCTTGACATATGCTTCACATCCCCAAACTTTTAGAAAAGACAAAATGTGACTCTTCGCAGTCCATATCTCATATGGTATCTTATCTACGGACTTAGATGGTACCCTGTTTAGTGTGAAAGCTGCAGTTTCTAGAGCGTATCCCCAAAATGACAAGGGCAAATCTGACTGACTCATCATTGATCGGACCATGTCCAACAGAGTCCGATTCCTCCATTCTGACACGCCATTTCCCTGTGGCGTACCAGGAGGAGTCGGTTGTGGAACTATTCCACAACTCTTCAGATGATCATCAAACTCCTAGCTCATATACTCACCGCCATGATCAGATCGTAGAAGTTTGATTTTCTTGCCGAGTTGATTTTCCACTTTGTTCTGAAACTCCTTGAACTTTTCAAAAGTTTCTGACTTGTGCCTCATCAAGTAGACATATCCATATCTACTCAAGTCATTGGTAAAAGTCACGAAGTATTGGAAACGACCTCTGGCTGTCATGCTCATTGGTCCACATACATCACTATGTATAAGTTCCAACAGCTTGGACGCCCTCTCGCAACTCATTGCAAAAGGAGTCTTAGTCATCTTACCGAGTAGGCAAGACTTGCATGTCTCAAATGATTCAAAATCAAGCGAAGTTAGAATTCCATCATCATGGAGCTTCTTCATGCGCTTTTGACTAATGTGTGCTAGTCGACAATGCCAGATGTAAGTTTGGACTTATCTCATTAGGCTTATGCCTCTTGACATTTATGTTACAGACTGATTCACCTTCAAGATCTAGGATAAATAATCCGTTCACAACGGGTGCAAAGCCATGGAACATATTATTCAAGTAAATAGAAGAACCATTGTCCTTAATACTGAATTCATAACCTTGTCTCATCAAACATGAGGCAGAAATAATGTTTCAACTCAAAGCAGGAACATAATAACAATTATCAAGTTCCATTACAAATCTTGAAGGTAAATTAAGTTGCATGCCGACGGCCAATGCAGCAACTCTTGCTTTATCCCAGCGCGTCTGTCAACTTCTCATCTTGCAACATTCCTAGTTCTGCTTAGCTCTTGCATCGAGTTGCGTATGTGAACAACCGATCCGATATCATATACCCAAGAGCTATGAGAAACATCAGCAAGATAAATGTCTATAACATATACAACAAGTGTACCTTTAGAAGAAGTCATACTTCCAGTCTTCTTGCCCTCCTCGGCAAGCCACTTGCTGCAGTTCCTTTTCCAGTGTCCGGTTTCCTTGCAATGAAAGAAAATACTCCCCGAGGTTGTCCCTGACTTAGGGGTAGCGGCGACAGTTGGAGTTGCATCCTTCTCTTTTCCCTTTGCCTTAGCCTTTTTCTTGGACCAGCTCTTCTCACCATCAACACTTGACGATGCATACCTTTCTTGATATCCTGCTCTGCCACTTTGACATCCCATGCAATTCAGTGAGCTTTTTTTCCATCCCATGCATATGGTAGTTCGAGATGAACAACCCATAGCTATTCGGAAGAACCTAGAATTGTATCAGTGGACAACTCGTCCCCAAGTGGGAAGCCCAACCGGTCCAGAGCTTGCATGTACCCGATCATCTTGATCACATGTGTGCTCAGTGGATCACCCTCTTTTAGCTTACAATCCATCAAGGATCGCCAGACATTGAACCTTTTGGTCCTAGCCTGCATTTGAAACATGCTCTTGAGGTTCTTGATCATATCAAAAGCCTCAATATTTTTGAACTGCTGCTGCAGATCGGGCTCCATAGAAGCCAGCATGAGACAGCTGACCTTGTTTGATTCATCAAAGAGTTTCTAGTTGTGGCATTAGCATTATCGACAGGTTCCTCTGGAAGTGGATTCTCTAGAACTTGTTCCCTTTTCTCATGCCTAAGAACAATTCTCAGGTTTCTATACCAGGTGGTAAAGTTTGTTCCATTCAATTTATCTTTTTCCAGGATTGATTTCAACGCAAAAGGGGTAACTTGAGAAGGTGGTGCCATTTATCTACAACGGAAATATGCAAAAGACTAATACATGTATTCATGAAGAGTAATTCATATTAAATTTTTTAATAAGATCATTACTCCCAGTAAAATCAACATCCCTCGGTTGATATTTAGTGATTCAAGATCCAAGATCAACATGTCAACTAGTGAGCTTTTGCATCACTACTAGAAGACAAGATCACTCGATAAGAAACTCTTGCTAATCATATCTACATATGACTCTTGTTGTTGGGGACATCTCATGCCGCGCCAACTCCTATGCCTCGTGGCCCAAAACTATTTTGATAGCCACGACAAGTCAACCAATGCTTCATGTGTAAGTGTCCGACACAAACCCATCACTTCGAGGAGATCTAGTGGCACCCAAATTTTATAGGCCCACCACTAAATATACTTGACATGTGAAGGTGCAGCAATTGGGGAGGCATTTATACTTGAAATTCTTTGAGGGATCACCCTACTTAAAACATCTACCATGCAAAAGAATGGTGCATAAAAGGGATAAACTTTCACATGCAGTTTATATATGTGTGATATGGTATAGCCCCTTTTCACAGCGCATGGCGATCTCCATCTCCACGTGCGCGGTCTGCCCATGGTGATCTCCATCTCCATTCATGGTTGTCCTCGTGGTGATATCCATCTCCATGCCATGGTGTCAACCGCCAAGTGTTACATAAGATACTATGCTATTACAAATTAATAGCTACTGATAACCCACAAGTATAGGGGATCGCAAAAGTTTTCGAGGGTAAGTATTTAACCCAAATTTATAGATTCGACACAAGGGGAGCCAAAGAATATTTGGAGGTATTAGCAGCTGAGTTGTCAATTCAACCACACCTGGAGATTAATTATCTGCAGCAAAGTGATCAGTAGCAAAGTAGTTTGATAGTTTTGATTGTAGTGACAACAGCAACGGTAATGATAACAGTGATAGCAGTGATATTGTAGCAGTAATGATAGCAGTAGCAACAGTAGTAACTTAGCAGGAACAATATAAGATAAATTCGTAGGCATTGGATCGGTGACTTGTTGGATGATATTCATCATGTGATAGTTATAACCTAGGGCGATACGGCACTAGCTCCAGTTCATCGATATAATGTAGGCATGTATTCCGTAAATAGTCATACGTGCTTTATTAAAAGAACTTGCATGGCCTCTTTTGTCCTACCCTCCCATGGTAGCGGGGTCCATACTGGAAACTAAGGGATATTAAGGCCTCCTTTTAATAGAGAACGGAACAAAGCATTAACACATAGTGAATACATGAACTCCTCAAACTACGGTCATCACCGAGAGTGGGCCTGGTTGTTGTCACTCCTGGGTTGTCGGATCATAACCCTAGTAGGTGACTATAACTTGCAAGATCGGATCTAAAACATGGATATAATGATGAATTCATAAAGAGTTCAGATCTGAGTTCATGGCACCCGGGCCCAAAGTGACAGGCATTAAGCATAGCAAAGTCATAGCAACATCAATCTAAGAACATATTGGATACTAGGGATCAGGCCCTAACAAAACTAACTCGATTACATGATGAATCTCATCCAACTCCTCACCGACCAGCGAGTCTACGAAGGAATTACTCACTCCCAGTGGGGAGCATCATGGAATTGGTGATGGAGATGGGTTGGTGATGACGAAGAATGAAGATCCCCCTCTCCGGAGCCCACACGGACTCCAGATCTGCCCTCCCAAGGAAGAACGGGGCTTGGCGGCGGCTCCGACTTGTGGATCGTGATAATTCTTTCTCCCTAATTTTTTTCTGGAAATATGTGATTTTATAGTATCAGGGGGATTGTCAACGGGGCCACCAGGTGGGTACAACCCACCTGGGCGCGCCCTGGTGGGTTGTGCCCACCCAGGGCCCCTCTCTGGTGGGTCTTGGCTCCAAAAATCCTCTTTTATTCCATAAAAGTTCCTCGCAAAATTTCGTTCCATTTCGAGAACTTTTATTTCTGCACAAAAACAACACCGTGGTAGTTCTACTGAAAACAGTGTCAGTCTGGGGTTAGTGTCATTCAAATCATGCAAATTAGATTCCAAAACAAGAGGAAAAGCATGAGAAAAATCCGATACGTTGGAGACGTATCAACTCCCCCAAGCTTAAACCTTTGCTTTTCCTCAAGCAATTCAGTTGATAAACTGAAAGTGAGAAAGGAAAACTTTTACGAACTCTTTTGCTCTTGTTTGCATAAATAAGCTTAAACAGCACCCAGGTTTTTAGCCAACATTATAACTAACCATGTCAAAAATAACATTTAAAGATTATAATAACTCATATCAATGACATAGTCAGCTAGCGAGCAATAATAAAATATCTCAAACAGCAACACGTTGTCAAAACAACCACGATATAATATGACAATAGTGGTATCTCGCTAGCCCTTTTTGGGACCGCAAAACATAAATGCAAAGCACCTCCAAAGTTCATGCGGCGACTAAACATTGTAATTCATGGTAGAAAAGATCCTGTCATGATGCACCCAACATTAGCTACACATAATGCATAAATCATGACAACTGTGCTCTACTCAGTTTCTGGCGCTTGTTTTAGAAGCTGGTGACACAACATAAAAGTAAATAGATAGTCCCTTTGCAGAGGGAAGCAGTGATTTGCAGAGGTGCCAGAGCTCAATTTTTAAAACACAGATAAATGATATTTTAGGACATACACCCTTCTTATTTACTTCACGACAATCAGTTATCAATATCTTCCATGCTAAGCATGCTAGTGGCGGTTCCCAAGCGGAAATGTAAAGGTTTTGACTCCATTGGGAGTTTTTGTTTGATTATTTCAGAGATGAACTCTTGTTCATGTTTGCAGTTTGGGACTGGGCATCTCTATTACCGCTCATTTTCTCGTGCGATGGCGAGTGAATAAACACTCGACCTGAGAATAACTCGCTTAGCATGGAAGATACCGACCACCTCCTGTCGTTCCATGAACGATCCAGGCACACAAAAAGGATAATTTTTAGAAGTTTTTAGAGGTGGCACATGCAAATTTACTTAGGATGGCAGGGTAATACCGCATATAGCTAGGTATGGTGGACTCATCTGGAATAACTTTGGGTTCAAGGTTTTTTATGTACAAGCAGAATTCCCACTTAGTACAGGCGAAGGCTAGCAAGATTGAGAAGTGGCCAGCTAGAGAGCAACAACGGTCATATCCACGCATTATGCATAAGTAACATTGGACACTAGCATGAGTAGGATATGAACACCATGAACATAAATATCATTGAGTCTATGTTGGTTTTGATTCAACTACATGCATGAACATGTGCCAAGTCAAGCCACTCGAACATTCTGAGGAGGATACCATATCATCTTACTACATCACAATCATTTTAACGCTGTGTTGATATCCAAGATAAATCATTATTCACTCCCAGCTAGTTATGCATGACATGAGAAACTATAATCTCTAATTGTCATTGCAAACATGTTCAATCATAATGGGCTGAATCATGGATACTAGGTTAAACATATGTAGCGACCCGACCTCAGATGGTCAAGTCTCTGTGCTCAGGTGTCATCCCTGGATCAGTAATGCTGACACCACACAGTACTTCGAAGGATTTATAACAGAGTAGCAATCACACACTTATTACATTGAATGTCTCAAAAGAGAACTTATTACAATAATATGGCTTAAGGCCATCTAATGCGATAACAACGGAAGGCTTGGAAGATAAAGTGAGTCCATCAACTCCAACGGCATAGCTGAGCTGCACGGCAACGACCTACGAACCTTACTCCTCATCTGAAAAGTCTGCAACATAATACGTTGCAGCCCGAGAACGGGTCAGCACATGGAATATGCTGGCAATGTAACACAAAAGAGCGATAACAGAATAATGCTACCACTACATGCATATTTGGCTGGTGGAAAGCTCTATGGTTACAGTTTTGCGAAAAGCCAATTTTTTCCTACTTCAAAGGAATCAATTTTAGTTTAACTATCATGCTAGTTGAAACATCATTTGAGAAGGTAAACCCCAACTCAGTGATCCCAATTAAAAGTACTTAACAACCCAGCAATATTAATTTAGGAGTGTTGAGATACATGCGAATACTCAAGTACTAGATACTCAGAATTGTCCATAACCGGGGACACGACTAACCATGATTAGATTGTACACTCTGCAGAGGTTTGCGCACTTTTCCCCGCAAGACTCGATCGCCTCCGTTGATTCTTGCACTGCAGGGTGTTTGAGAGATGGATGACCGAGACACAGTCTTTCAGAAGCATTAACTCTCTACTCTGGGCAGGCCATACCAAACCTACAAACCCACTACCTACTGATCCACCTCTTCAAGAGCTTCACGCAACTTACTTATCTATGCTAGAGCCCATAATAGCTTACGGCTGCACACGGAAGTTTCTAGCATGAATAGACTCAGTTCCTTTTGAGCCTGGGTGGCGGTCCATAGGAGAATCACACGGTAACCCCGGGATTTCCAAAAATAAAACAGGCAATCACTGGTAACCCCAGGTGCCTCAATCCACCCAGATGTGTATTAAAGTTGCCACCTTAAGTAAACCATTAATTATCAATCTCACATCTGTCATGGATATCACTCAAACCCAATCCACGTCTACGAGCATAGCATGGCAATATAAGCATAACGTAGAAGTAACTCCCAAGGGTTTGATAATAAACAGGGCAATAGGTTCTACCTCAGCAACTACTTCCCAATATCAACATGTTAAAGGCATCCTAATCATGCAATGTTTGAGGGTGAAACTAATGCATAAAAACTGGGTATGAAAAGAGTATGATCAACGTGTTACTTGCCTTGCTGACGATCCGGGAATCCTAGAGACTCGTAGTAACACGCTTCACACTCCGGGAATTCTATCGCAAGCAAACAATAACATACATAAGCAACAATCAAAGATGCACAAGTAGAACTCCAAATAAAAGAGTTTGACCGGAGAGTTCAACTTAAGAACTCCGGTTTGCAAAAGAATCAAATCAAACGAAGCAACGAAACTCAAACGGCAAAAGAAACAACTTCATTTTGCTATTCTGGATCTAAGTCAAATTTTACAGAAGAAAAATCTTGTTTGAGTTGATTATTCGGAAAGAGGGTTTTGAGATGAAACTCCAGGCGCTTGAATTGCCTGATTCCGACAAACGAGCGAAAAGATAAACAGGTTTGAAAATCAGATCAGAAATCACGATCAGAATAATTCGTGGAATAAATCCGATAAAAAGAAAAACAGTGAACGGCTAAACGAACGAACGTTCGTTAGCAGAAACTAAACAGTGAACATGTTCGTTAAAACAAACGGACGAACGGACGTTCGCTAAGTAAATAAACCGGGAAAAAAATAAACCGATCTAGAAAAAAACGATCTAGGGTTTTCAAAAAAAAAACGAAGGGTTAATTTAAAAAAAAACGGCGGCGGGGTCGGGTACCTCCGGCGAGGCTCGTCCGGCGGGGCGGCGGCTCCGGCAGGGCTCGGCGACGGGCGGCGGGGCTCGGGGTGGCTGCGGGGTGGCAGCGGGAGGCGGCGGCGGCGCGAGGGCGACGGCGGCGGATCGGGGCTCGGGGCGGGCCCCGACGGCGGCGCGGGTGGCGGATGGTGGCGGGTGGTGGTGTGGCGGCGGGGCGGCGGCTTAAATAGGAGGGCGGGGCGGGCGGCTTGGGGAAGGGGGCGCCCGGGGGTGGAGTCCGGCTCGGACTCGCCCTCGGCGTCTGTGCCAAACACGGCGGCGGCGCGGGGCTGGGCCAGCCTGCTCGGCTGGGCCTTCGGCCTGGTCGGGCGCGACGTTGTTTTTTTTAATCATTCCGCCAAAGGAAAAATTTCTAGAAAAATAAATAAAAATCTAAAAATTCCAAAACAAGTTTTCTCCGTCTAAATAAAATATTTAGAACAAGATGAACTTGTCTTAGCCCCTAAAATGCAATTTTAAAACATGCAACATTTTTCTAGGGCAAATAAAAATCCCGAATAAACTCAAATAAAATCCAAAAAAATGATTTTAACATTTTTCCTCCGATATTTCAATTATTTTGGAGAATTCATATTATCTCCCCTCATTTTTTTTGAATTAAATATTTTCCGGAGAGAAAATAATTAAAATCAAATCCTCGTCTTCACTATTTGATAAAAATTTCAAATATGAAAATTAGAAAATCCCCAACTCTCTCCGAAGGTCCTTGAGTTGCGTAGGATTTCGAGGATTGCAAAGGAAAAAGCAATAAAATATGATATGCATGTATGACCTATGTATAACATGCCAAATTGGAAATTTGGGATGTTACAAACCTACCCCCCTTAAGATGAATCTCGCCCTCGAGATTCGGGTTGGCTAGAAAATAGGTGCGGATGGTCCTTGCGAATATCCTCCTCTCGCTCCCAGGTGGCTTCCTACTCAGTATGATGACTCCACTTAACTTTGCAAAACTTGATCACCTTGTTGCGAGTGACTCGGCTATCAAACTCAAGAATCTTTACTGGCTTCTCCTCATAAGTCAGATTATTATCCAGCTGAATCGCTTCCAATGGTACTGTATCATTTAATGGTGTATCGGCCATCTCAGCATGACAGTTCTTCAGCTGTGATACGTGGAATACATCGTGAACTCCTGACAATCCTTCAGGTAACTCCAACTTGTAGGCAACTTCTCCCATCCGTTCCAAAATACGATACGGTCCTACAAATCTCGGGGCTAACTTTCCCTTGACTCCAAAACGTTTTACTCCCCTCAAGGGCGATACTCGTAGATAAGCTCTATCTCCAATTTCATAAGTTACTTCCTTGCGTTTTGTCTGCGTAACTCTTCTGTCTAGACTGGGCAATCTTTAGTCTGTCTCTGATCAGTTTAACCTTTTCCTCTGATTCCTTGATCAAATCTGGTCCAAACAACTGACGGTCTCCTACCTCATCCCACATCAATGGTGTCCTACATCTGCGTCCATACAGAGCTTCAAATGGTGCCATCTTCAAACTGGCCTGGTAACTGTTGTTATAAGAAAACTCTGCGTACGGCAAATTATCATC
This sequence comes from Triticum timopheevii, assembly GCA_963921465.1. Classification (NCBI taxonomy): domain Eukaryota; kingdom Viridiplantae; phylum Streptophyta; class Magnoliopsida; order Poales; family Poaceae; genus Triticum; species Triticum timopheevii. The sequence goes on along the minus strand of OY997272.1, from coordinate 407,374,932 downwards.
CCAACTAGATCCATAATCTAGCGCACAGGCTCTCAACATGTCCTCCAAAATCTGATTGACTCTCTCTGTCTACCCATCTTTCTGCGGGTGAAAAGTTGTACTGAACTCCAATCGGGTTCCCAAAGTCTGGTGTAACTGATGCCAAAACTTTGAAGTAAACTGGGTTCCTCTATCTGATACGATGCTCCTCGGAACTCCATGTAAACATACGATCCTGGTCATATATATCTTGGCCAACTTTGCACTTGTATAAGTTGTTTTCACCGGGATGAAATGAGCTACCTTAGTCAATCGATCCACAACTACCCATATAGAGTCATATCCTACCTTGGTTCTGGGTAATCCGGTAATAAAGTCCATACCAAGTTTGTCCCACTTCCATTCGGGTATTGGCATAGGCTGTAACAGTCCGGCTGGCTTCTGATGTTCTGCCTTTACTCTCTGACATACATCACATACGGCTACATACTCGGCAATATCCTTCTTCATTCCAGTCCACCAGAAACGTTCCTTCAAGTCCAAGTACATATTGGTGTTTCCGGGGTGAATCGAGTATGGTGAGTCATGGGCCTCCTGAAGTATCAACTTCCTGATCTCCGAATTGTTGGGCACATAAATTCGGTCCTCAAACCACAAGGTATCGTGCTCATCCTCGCGAAAACCTTTGGCTTTACCTTCGCCCATCCTCTCTCTTATCTCCGCAATCTCTTTGTCTTCCTTCTGAGCTTCTCGAATCTTGTCCAACAGTGTCGACTGAACTTCCATTGTTGCAAGAAAACCTCTTGGAACAATCTCCAATCGTAGTTCCATGATCTCTGCAGCTAACTCCTTTGGCATTCCATTGCTCACAAGAACATTAGCATAACTCTTCCGGCTCAAAGCGTCTGCTACGACATTGGCCTTTCCTGGATGATAGTGTAGCTTCATGTCGTAATCCTTTATAAGTTCCAACCATCTCCTCTGCCTGAGGTTCAACTCCTTCTGTGTGAAAATGTACTTCAAGCTCTTATGATCCGTGTATACATCACAACAGTTTCCAATAAGATAATGTCTCCAGGTCTTTAATGCATGCACCACGGCTGCTAACTCCAAATCATGCGTGGCATAGTTCAACTCGTGTGGCTTCAGTTGTCGTGAGGCATATGAAACAACCTTTCCTTCCTGCATAAGCATACAACCAAGTCCCAAGCGAGAGGCGTCACAATACACTTGAAACTCCTTATGTATATCTGGCAAGGTCAGCACTGGGGCTGTAGTCAATCGCTCCTTCAGCTCTTGAAAACTTGTCTTGCACTCCTCCGTCCATTTGAACTTAGTATCCTTCTTTAACAATTCAGTCATTGGTTTAGCAATTTTGGAAAAATTCTCAATGAACTTCCGGTAATATCCTGCCAGTCCAAGAAAACTGCGGATCTCGCCAACTGAAGTGGGTGCCAACCATTCAGTAACCGACTGAACCTTACTGGGATCCACTGCTATACCCTCTCCAGATATAGCATGCCCAAGAAATCCAACTTCTTTCAACCAAAATTCGCACTTGCTGAATTTGGCATATAACTAGTGTTCCCTGAGTTTCTCGAGAACCAAACGCAAGTGTTCCGCGTGCTCCTCTTCATTCTTCGAGTATATCATAATGTCATCAATGAATACCACAACAAACTTGTCCAAATATTCCATGAACACCTTGTTCATCATACTCATGAAATAGGCAGGGGCGTTAGTCAGTCCAAATGACATGACCGTATACTCATATAATCCATACCGAGTGGTAAATGCTGTCTTGGGTATATTCTTCTCTCGGATCTTCAACTGATGGTATCCCGATCGTAGATCAATCTTTGAAAACACCTTAGCTCCTTGTAACTGATCAAACAGATCATTGATCCTCGGTAAGGGATACTTGTTCTTTATCGTTAGTTCATTCAGAGCTCGGTAATCAACAACCATCCTTAGGGATTTATCCTTCTTCTCCACCAAAAGTACTGGGCCTCCCCAAGGTGATGAACTTCTACGAATGTAACCTTTCTCCAACAACTCCTTAATCTGCTTCTTAATTTCCTCCAGATCATTTGCTGGCATCCGATAGGGTCTCTTGGATATCGGTCCTGTTCCTGGCAATAGCTCTATCAAAAACTCAATGTCTCTGTCCGGTGGCATACCTGGTAACTCTTCGAGGAAAACATCCGGAAAATCCTTTACTACAGGTACTTCCTCCTGTACAACTCCCGTGAGGGCATTTACTTGGCTCCTCCTAGGCACATGCCTGGATACATACTTAATCCTTTTTCCCTCCGGGGTAGTGAGATGAATTGACTTACTAGCACAGTCAATACTTCCTTCATACTTTGACATCCAGTCCATACCTAATATCACATCCAATCCTTGCGACTCCAAGATAATTAGGTCAGACGGAAATACATGTGTGCCAATGATTAGGGGTATCTGGGTGCACCATCTGCTAGCCATGTACTCTGATCCTGGCGAGCTCACTAAGAGGGGTGTCCTAAGGATTTGGGTTGGTAACTTAAACTTTTCCATAAATCCCCTTGATATGTATCAATGCGATGCACCAGTATCGAAAAGAACAATAGAGGTAAAGGACTGAACCGAAAACTTACCTATTACCGCGTCCGGCTGCTCTTCAACCTCCTCCACGTTAACGTGGTTCACTTGTCCTTTGTTGAATGGATTGGGCTTCTTCCCTGCGCTCCCGTTTCCATTCCCATTCTTTCCTTTAGAGCAGTCGTTGGCATAGTGCCCTGCCTTCCCGCACTTGTAGCAAACAACTTGGCTTAAGTCTCTCTTTGCGGGTGTAGATGGGTTAGAGCGGTTCTGGTTATTGTTGGCTCCATTCCCATTCCCGTTCTTCGCACCATTATGGTTATGCGATCCTCCTCCAGCATGGTTATGTCCTCCATGGTTATGAACAAGTCCTACTGAGTTCGGGGTCAAGCGGGGCTTCTGGTGAGCTCCGGAGTTGTATTTTCCTTGTCCATACTTTCTCTTACGATTATCAATCTGCTGCTGCTTCCCTTCAATCATTAGGGCCTTATCTACCAACTCCTGGTAGTTGTTGAAGGTTGCTACCATCAACTGCATACTCATCTCATCATTCAGCCCTTCCATAAACTTCTCCTGCTTCGCGGCATCTGTGGCCACATCATCAGAGGCATAACGTGATAACTTGCTAAACTCATCCACGTACTGGCCAACAGTACGATTCCCCTGGCGTAGGTTGCGAAACTCACGCTTCTTCATCTGCATAGCTCCAGTTGAGACATGGGCAGTGCGAAAAGCCTGCTGAAACTGAGCCCATGTGACAGTGTCGATAGGATAGGTGGCTGTGAAATTCTCCCACCATGCTGCTGCAGGTCCATCCAGTTGGTGTGCGGCAAAACGCACCTTCTCAGCATTTGTGCATCCAGCGGTCGTTAACTCCCTTCCAATACGACGTAGCCAATCATCTGCAACTATTGGCTCGATGCTACTCGAGAACACCGACGGCTGTAACCTTAAGAAACGGGCGAGGTTATCCACTGGCGGCGGGTTGTTGTTGTTGGCATTGTTGTTATTGGCATTGCCCTGGTTCTGAACTAGCAATTGCATCAAGGCATTCTGCTGCTGGATCAACTGGGTGATCTCCGGTGGGAAAACAAACTCGGGGTCTCTCCTCGGAGGCATCTGATGGGTTTAGATGGAAGAGATTTAGAATAGAAAAAGATCTAGGGGAGAAACACTACCCATATGTATATGAGGCAAACACAAGCATTCATTCCATCAATCAAGCAAGGGCATACAAAACGGTCTAATACTATCGCAAAAGTGCTCACTACTACTACTAGTTACATGGGGGAAATGCTACTATCATATGGTGGTCATCTAGAAATTTTGATCAGTGGAAGACTCCATGATGTCAGCTCCAGCTTCATCTTCGTAGTCATCATCACTTGAATCCGAATCAGTGTCGTCGATGATGATGTAGTTGTCCGAACGAATGGGGTCTTCTTTCGGAACTGGTCTTCCCATGAAAATTCCGATCTTCTCGACTAGGTCGTCATTCTTCTCCAATAGCGTCTTGATTTCCTCCTCATATCCATCGCATGTGAACTTAAGTTCTTCCTCCAGCTCGATGATCCTGGTCTTCGCCTTCTTCAACTCGATCATATCTGCGCACATCTGGTTCTCCTGACGTCGAATGTGCTGGTTTTGCTCCTGGATAAAGGCTGTGACAGATCTATCCTTCCTGGTGCTGATCATCTCCCATTGTTCATCTTGGCGCCCACATATTTGATAGATGGTATCTTCTAGTTCCTTGTTGTAGATTTCTCCAATGCGTCCCATGGTAATATGAGCTGCCATACTCTTGCCAAGGCTCCAAGTGGGTGCTTCGAAAGAAAATTCTATGGGTTTAGAATTTGGCGAGAACGTCCTTCCTGGAACTCGTACTTGAATCATCCAGCACTCTTCTTCCGGTAGAGTGGCGTTGTTCGTCCCAGTGAAGCTTGGTATTCCAATATTCAAGTACCTAGTGACTTCCTTCAAGTGACGTCCAAAAGGTGTGTCTTCATCCGGTTGTGCAAACTTGGTATTCATCTCCTTCATCCTAAAGAGTGGAAAGAGAAGAGGAGTCAGAAATGAGAAGAGAAGTGTGACCTATGGTTTATCTTAGTGGTCGTGTCCTACACTTAGCGTGTGCTCTGATACCATCTTGTAGCGACCCGACCTTAGATGGTCAAGTCTCTGTGCTCAGGTATCATCCCTGGATCAGTAATGCTGACACCACACAGTACTTCGAAGGATTTATAACAGAGTAGCAATCACACACTTATTACATCGAATGTCTCAAAAGAGAACTTATTACAATAATATGGCTTAAGGCCATCTAATGCGATAACAGCGGAAGGCTTGGAAGATAAAGTGAGTCCATCAACTCCAACGGCATAGCTGAGCTGCACGGCAACGACCTACGAACCTTACTCCTCATCTGAAAAGTCTGCAACATAATACGTTGCAGCCCGAGAACGGGTCAGCACATGGAATATGCTGGCAATGTAACACAAAAGAGCAATAACAGAATAATGCTACCACTACATGCATATTTGGCTGGTGGAAAGCTCTATGGTTACAGTTTTGCGAAAAGCCAATTTTTCCCTACTTCAAAGGAATCAATTTTACTTTAACTATCATGGTAGTTGAAACATCATTTGAGAAGGTAAACCCCAACTCAATGATCCCAATTAAAAGTACTTAACAACCCAGCAATATTAATTTAGGAGTGTTGAGATACATGCGAATACTCAAGTACTAGATACTTAGAATTGTCCATAACCGGGGACACGGCTAACCATGATTAGATTATACACTCTGCAGAGGTTTGCGCACTTTCCCCCTCAAGACTCGATCGCCTCCGTTGATTCTCGCACTGCAGGGTGTTTGAGAGACGGATGACCGAGACACAGTCTTTTAGAAGCATTAACTCTCTACTCCGGGCAGACCATACCAAACCTACAAACCCACTACCTGCTGATCCACCTCTTCAAGAGCTTCACACAACTTACTCAACTATGCTAGAGCCCATAATAGCTTGCGGCTGCACACGGAAGTTTCTAGCATGAATAGACTCAGTTCCCTTTGAGCCTGGGTGGCGGTCCATAGGAGAATCACACGGTAACCCCGGGATTTCCAAAAATAAAACAGGCAATCACTGGTAACCCCAGGTGCCTCAGTCCACCCAGATGTGTATTAAAAGTTGCCACCTTAAGTAAACCATTAATTATCAATCTCACATCTGTCATGGATATCACTCAAACCCAATCCACGTCTACGAGCATAGCATGGCAATATAAGCATAACGTAGAAGTAACTCCCAAGGGTTTGATAATAAACGGGGCAATAGGTTCTACCTCAGCAACTACTTCCCAATACCCACATGTTAAAGGCATCCTAATAATGCAATGTTTCAGGGTGAAACTAATGCATAAAAACTGGGTATGAAAATAGTATGATCAACATGTTACTTGCCTTGCTGACGATCCGGGAATCCTAGAGACTCGTAGTAACACGCTTCGCACTCCGGGAATTCTATCGCAAGCAAAAAATAACATACATAAGCAACAATCAAAGATGCACAAGTAGAACTCCAAATAAAAGAGTTTGACCGGAGAGTTCAACTTAAGAACTCCGGTTTGCAAAAGAAGCAAATCAAACGAAGCAACGAAACTCAAACTGCAAAAGAAACAACTTCGTTTTGCTATTCTGGATCTAAGTCAAATTTTACAGAAGAAAAATCTTGTTTGAGTTGATTATTAGGAAAGAGGGCTTCGAGATGAAACTCCAGGCGCTTGAATCGCCTGATTCCGATAAACGAGCAAAAAGATAAATAGGTTTGAAAATCGGATCAGAAATCGCGATCAGAATAATTCGCGGAATAAATCCGATAAAAAGAAAAACGACGAACGGCTAAACGAACGAACGTTCGTTAGCAGAAACTAAATAGTGAACACGTTCGTTAAAACGAACGAACGAACGGACGTTCGCTAAGTAAATAAACCGGGAAAAAAAATAAACCGATCTAGAAAAAAACGATCTAGGGCTTTTCAAAAAAAACCGAAGGGTTAATTAAAAAAAACGGCGGCGGGGTCGGGTACCTCCGGCGAGGCTCGTCCGGCGGGGCGGCGGCTCCGGCGGGGCTCGGCGACGGGCGGCGGGGCTCGGGATGGCTGCGGGGTGGTGGCGGGAGGCGGCGGCGGCGCGAGGGCGACGGCGGCGGCTCGGGCGGCGGCGGATCGGGGCTCGGGGCCGGCTCCGACGGCGGCGCTGGTGGCGGGTGGTGGCGGGTGGTGGTGTGGCGGCGGGGCGGCGGCTTAAATAGGAGGGCGGGGCGGGCGGCTTGGGGAAGGGGGCGCCCGGGGGTGGAGTCCGGCTCGGACTCGCCCTCGGCGTCCGTGCGAAACACGGCGGCGGCGCGGGGAAGGCGGCGGCGCGGGGCTGGGCTGGCCTGCTCGGCTGGGCCTTCGGCCCGGTCGGGCGCGGCGTTGTTTTTTTTTAAAATCATTCCGCCGAAAGAAAAATTCCTAGAAAAATAAATAAAAATCTAAAAATTCCAAAACAAGTTTTCTCTGTCTAAATAAAATATTTAGAACAAGATGAACTTTTCTTGGCCCCTAAAATGCAATTTTAAAACATGCAACATTTTTCTAGGGCAAATAAAAATCCCGAATAAACTCAAATAAAATCCAAAAAAATGATTTTAACATTTTTCCTCCGATATTTCAATTATTTTGGAGAAGTCATATTATCTCCCCTCATTTATCATTATTTTTTTGAATGAAATATTTTCCGGAGAGAAAATAATTAAAATCAAATCCTCGTCTTCACTATTTGATAAAAATTTCAAATATGAAAATTAGAAAATCCCCAACTCTCTCCGAAGGTCCTTGAGTTGCGTAGGATTTCGAGGATTGCAAACGAAAAAGCAATAAAATATGATATGCATGTATGACCTATGTATAACATGCCAAATTGGAAATTTGGGATGTTACAACATATTTACAAAAACAGAACAAGTCGAGTCCATACCAGTTTCTCCCTGCCACTTGCAGTTCATCTGATGTCGTCATTATTGCCTTTCACTTACACGACCGAATGATATGAAAATAAAAATAGTGCAAGAATGCCATGGACTAAGCTGGAATCTGCAAACATTTTATTCAACAGGAGAAGACAAGGTAAAATGTGCTCTTATTAGTTCATCAATTATTCATATGAGAGCCACTCAACATTTTCATCGTGGTCTTCTCCTTGGTAAGACTCGAATAAAAAAGAAAAGAAGTTTAGAGAAACACACTGAAATATTTTTGGAGTTTTTAGTTTTCTAGAACAGGCAAATAAAAGGGAAAAGAAAAAACGAGAAAAACTATTTACACGAGAAAGCTCCCAATAAGAAAAAGAAGAACAAGGAAATCTGATTGGATTTTCTTTTTAATACTACTACTAAGCATGCAAAGAAAGTAAATTACTACAGCTATTTTTTTGTTTTTTCTATAGTTTTTCAAACACATAAGAAGAAAGCAAGAAAAATGAATCTAAGCATGGATGATACAATGAAAAAGTGTGAACACCTACTAATGAAATATGTGGACATGAATGTAAGGTCTATGGGAACACGTACTCCCGCAAGCTTAGGCTTTTGGCCTAACTTGGTAGACGATCAGTAGCCTGGAGGGTAGTAGGGGTGCTGAGGAGCGGGCATCCACGCATCCCACTGCTGAGGCTCCTCCTGTGCCTCTGCAGCCGCATGAGCGCTTCGGTAGGCAATGATGTCTGCAGGCATAATCCTATATCCGCCCCTAGCAACAGAATCAAACAAGGCAAGAGCAGGCAACGGAATAATATCACGAGTTCTTACACTAAAAACCATGTTATAAGGAATGGGGATGTCAGGAGATTTATTATCAGAGAAATGGTGGTGATCCATGGCTGCTCGGTCTAGGTAAACCTAGGTCAGAGGGTAGTCATGAGGGCGTATCTCAACCTCAAAGTGAGCCGCCAAACGAGTAGCAAAAATCCCACCATGTATTTTACCCTGAGGTTTATTAAGATGCAGGCGACGAGCAACAATAGCTCCCAAGATATAAGTGTTCTCACCCTCCAGTGCTCGGTGTAAAACATCAAAGTCTGGTGCGCTGAGCGCGCCTACTTTCTTTCTAGCAAGCAGGCACTTAGCAACAAATAAAGCAAAATCATGTACAACAGGAAAGTGTAAGCTAGCAGCCGTGATGGTCGACACTCCTCTCTCATCCCTCACCATCAAAGTGCGATAAAAGGCCTCAAACTCGGTCGGCCTAGGCTCAGCCAAGCTCCCATCAGAAGGGATCATGCATATGTTACAATATTCAGTAAGTGGTATTTGATGATTTTCAGCATATAAATCAAAGCTCACTTCAGGAGGATTATTCCTAGGTAGGAAAGTAAAACTTTGAACAAAGATGTTTGTGAGGATTTGGTGCTGATCACACTCATCTGCAATGAAGTCAATGAGACCGGCATTAGCAATATATTGCATGAACTCCTCAAAAATTCCAGCCTCTTGTAGGAACGGGATGTGCGGCCATTCGCATGGCCGTACTTCCGCCAACCTCCGAGGATGGAGATCACTGTCAGAAGACTCCCCAATAACACCCTTGGAGTTCTTCCTCAAGCCAAACTTCCTGAAGATATTCATGTTCATGTACAATTTCTGAAAATAATTTTTTTTGAGGTGACAAAAATTTGTCAACAAAACTTCATAAAATTTATAGCAACTACTCCTAGGGATACATAGAGGCCATAGCAAGCATTCAACCTACTTAGAACACTAAGAATTCATCATGCAAGCTCATCTATAGCAGCACCAAGAGTAGCTAATTATTCAAAGTATAAACCACTAAAAACACTAATTGGACAAATGGTGGAGTCACATACCAAGCAACAATCCCCCGAAACAGTTTCGGAAATGGAGCTTCAAGCTAAGAGATCGAAATCCGCGGGTTTGAGCTCAAGAACACGGGAGAGAGAGCAGTGGGGACTTTTTTCTGGAGGTAAGTGATTATGTGGGCCAAAGAGATAAGTGAGGGGCCCATGTGGGGACCACAACCCACCAGGCCACGCCTGGGGGTCCTAGCGCGCCCAGGTGGGTTGTGCCCACCTAGTGCACCTCCCTATGGTATTATTTGCACCAAAAATTCTTAAATATTCAGAAAAAAATCATATCAGGTTTTCAGAGCATTCTGAGAACTTCTATTTTTGGGTCATTTTTTATTGCATTGGAAATTCAGAAAATAGACAAAACATGGCATTTTATTTTATTTAACTAATAAAAACAGGAAACAAAAGGTAGGGACAGAAGGTAGTGCTTACTAAATTCATCAACTTCATACCGTTCAAAAATGATTCATTAATAACCACTTTCGATTAGCATGAAACCGAAGAACTTTCGTAAATCACTAAGTTACCTCAATGGGGATATGCATTGCCCCAACAACAAGCATTTCATATTTCTTTTTGACAGTAGGTAGAGGTATTTGAAAACTTCCAATACTGATTGTCGGAGATTTTTCAATAACATTAATACCATTCACTTGGAATTGTCTTCGAAAAGTGCAGCGTATGCTTATTACCATTAATATGAAAAGTGACCTTGCTTTTATTGCAATCGATAACAGCCCCTGCAGTATTCAAGAAGGGTCTACCAAGGATAATCGACATGTTGTCGTCCTCGGGCATCTCAAGTATAACAAAGTCAGTCAGAATAGTAACATTAGCAACAACAACGGGCACATCCTCACAGATACCGATAGGTATGGCGGTTGATTTATCAGCCATTTGCAAAGATATTTTAGTAGGTGTGAGCTTATTCAGATCAAGTCTTTTATATAAAGAGAAAGGCATAACACTAACACAAGCTCCTAAATCATACAAAGCGGTTTTCACATAATTCTTTTTGATAGAGCAAGGTATAGTTGGTATACCCAGATCTCAAAGTTTTTTAGGTACTCCATCTTTAAAAGTATAGTTAGCAAGCATAGTGGAGATTTCAGCTTCAGGTATTTTTCTCTTATTTGTAATGATATCTTTCATATACTTTGCATAAGGAGGCATTTTTAAGATATCAGTCAAGCGAGTACACAAAAAGACTGGCTTTAGCATTTTAGCAAAGCGTTCAAATTCTTCATCATCTTTCTTTTTAATTGACTTGGGTGGAAAGGGCATAGGTTTTTGAACCCTCGATTCTCTTTCTTTACCGTGTTTTCTAGCAACAAAGTCTCTTTCATCATATCTTTTATTCTTAGGTTGTGGGTTATCAAGATCAACATGTGGTTCTATCTCAACATCATTATCTAGTTCTTTACATTATTTGGTTGAGTGTCTTCATGAACCTAATCATTATCCTTTTCATTGTCACTAGGTGGATGTTCATTACCAGATTGAGTTTCAGCATCAGAGATAGAAGTTTCATTTTCATTATGAGGAGGTTTGTCTATTTCAGGTTCACTAGAAGCATGAAAAGTCCTATCATTTTTCTTTTTCTTTTTCTTTTTAGAAGGACTAGGTGCACTAGTGTTATTTCTTTGCGAATCTTGTTCAATTCTTTTTGGGTGTCTCTCAGGATAAAGTGGTTCCTGAGTCATTTTACCTCCTCTAGTTGCAACTCTAACAGCAAAGTCATGTATATTATGATTCATTTCATCAAGTAATTCTCTTTGTGATTTAGCAACTTGTTCTAACTGGGTTTGAACCATAGAAGCATGTTTTCCAACACCTCTAACATCATTTGAGATTCTAAATAGCAAGTCACTCAAGCGAGCAATCATATCAGAATTATATTTCAATTGTTCCATAACTTTTGCATTGAAGTGATCTTGCTTTCTAATGTAATTGTCAAACTCATAAAGGCATTGACTAGGATGTTTATTATGAGGATCATCACTATCATTGAACTTCATTAAAGATTTTACCTCTACCACCTTAGGCAGTGGTGATGTATCAAGCCCACGTATTTCTTCGATAGGTGGTAAATTTTTAACATCCTCGGTCTTAACACCTTTTTTCCTTCATAGATTTCTTTGCCTCTTGCATATCTTCAGGAATGAGATATAAGTTACCCCTCTTCTTCGGAGTGGGTTTAGGCGGTGGTTCAGTAATAGTCCAATCATCATAATTTTTCAATAAGTTATTCAATAATTCCTCATCTTGACCAATAGTTCGTTCCCTGAAAACACAACCAGCACAACTATCTAGGAAGTCCCTAGAAGCATCAGTTAGTCCATTATAGAAGATATCAAGTATTTCATTTTTCTTAAGAGGATGATCAGGCAAAGCATTAAGTAGCTGACAAAGCCTCCTCCAAGCTTGTGGGAGACTCTCTTCTTTAGTTTGAATAAAGTTAAATATTTCCTGTAAGGCAGCTTGTTTCTTATGAGCAGGAAAATATTTTTCAGAGAAGTAGTAAATCATATCTCGAGGACTACACACACAACCAGGAGTAAGAGTACTGTACCAAGCTGTAGCATCACCCTTTAGTGAGAAAGGAAATAATTTGAGAATAAAGTAGTAACAAGTTTTCTCATCATGAGTAAAAAGGTTGGCTATATCATTCAACTTAGTAAGATGTGCCACAACAATTTCAATTTCATAACCATGGAAAGGATCAGATTCAACCAAAGTAATTAACTTTGGATCGACAGAGAATTCACATAATCCTTATCAGCAATAGTAATAGGTGAAGTAGCAAACTTAGGATCACATTTCATTCTAGCATTCAGAGATTTTTCTTTATACTTGTGTAATAATTTCTCTAGATCATCTCTATCCTTACAAGCAAGAATATCTCTAGTTGCCTCTTCACTCATAACATAGCCTTCCGGTACCTTAGGCAATTCATATCTAGGAGGGCTAGCTCTAGCAAGTGTTTCAGGAGTTTCAGTTTCAAGCTCATCATTAGATTCAACAACATCATGTTGTATTACTCTAGCAATTTGTTCATCAAGAAATTCACCGAGTGGCACACCATCATTATCGAGCATGGTACTAGCATCGTCATAAGCATCATTCATAGTAGAAGTAGCATCATCAATAACTTGCGACATATCAGAATTAATAGCATGTGGTGGTGGTGTTTGATACGTCTCAAATGTATCTATAATTTTTGATTGTTCCATGCTATTATATTACCCCTTTTGGATGTTTATGGGCTTTATTTTACACATTTATATCATTTTTGGGACTAACCTATTAACCGGAGGCCCAGCCCATATTGCTGTTTTATTGACTGTTTCAGTAGTTCGAAGAAAAGGAACATCAAACGGAGTCCAAATGGAATGAAACCTTCGGCAGCATGATTTTTGGAAAGAATATGATCCTGGAGACTTGGAGTTCAAGTCAGAAGATCCTCGAGGAGGCCAGGAGATAGGGGGGCGCCCCCCCTACTGGGCGCGCCCCCTGTCTCGTGGGCCCCTCGAGCACCTCCCGTCCGGCTTCTTTCGCCTATATAAGCCTACGTACCCTAAAAACATCGAATATCAAGATAGATCGGGAGTTCCGCCGTCGCAAGCCTCTGTAGCCCTCAAAAACCTCTTGGGAGCCCGTTCCGGCACCCTGCCGGAGGGGGAATCCATCACTGGTGGCCATCTTCATCATCCCGGCGCTATCCATGACGAGGAGGGAGTAGTTCACCCTCGGGGCTGAGGGTATGTACCAGTAGCTATGTGTTTGATCTCTCTCTCTCTCTCTCTCTCATGTTCTCTCTATGGCATGATCTTGATGTATCGCGAGCTTTGCTATTATAGTTGGATCTTATGATGTTTCTCCCCCTCTACTCTCTTGTGATGAATTGAGTTTCCCTCTTGAAGTTATCTTATCGGATTGAGTCTTTATTTGAGAACACTTGATGTATGTCTTGCCGTGTTTATCTGTGGTGACAATGGGATATCACGTGCCACTTGATGTATGTTTTGGTGACCAACTTGCGGGTTCCACCCATGAACCTATGCATAGGGGTTGGCACACGTTTTCTTGACTCTCCGGTAGAAACTTTGGGGCACTCTTTGAAGTACTTTTGTGTTGGTTGGATGAATCTGAGATTGTGTGATGCATATCGTATAATCATGCCCATGGATACTTCAGGTGACAATGGAGTATCTAGGTGACATTAGGGTTTTGGTTGATCTGTGTCTTAAGGTGTTATTCTAGTACGAACTCTTTAATAGATCGATCCGAAAGAATAACTTGGAGGTGGTTTCGTACCCTACCATAATCTCTTCGTTTGTTCTCCGCTATTAGTGGCTTTGGAGTGACTCTTTGTTGCATGTTGAGGGTTTGTTATATGATCTATCTATGTTATTATTGTTGAGAGAACTTGCACTAGTGAAAGTATGAACCCTAGGCCTTGTTTCCTATCATTGCAATACCGTTTACGCTTTCTTTTATCATTAGTTACCTTGCTGTTTTTATTATTTTAGATTACAAATACCTTTATCTACCATCCATATTGCACTTGTATCACCATCTCTTCGCCGAACTAGTGCACCCATACAATTTACCATTGTATTGGGTGTGTTGGGGACACAAGAGACTCTTTGTTATTTGGTTGCAGGGTTGCTTGAGAGAGACCATCTTCATCCTACGCCTCCCACGGATTGATAAACCTTAGGTCATCCACTTGAGGGAAATTTGCTACTGTCCTACAAACCTGTGCACTTGCAAGCCCAACAACGTCTACAAGAAGAAGGTTGCATAGTAGACATCAAGCTATTTTCTAGCGCCGTTGTCGGGGAGGCTAGGTAAACGGTACTCACACCCCGTCAACTAAGCTCTTTTCTGGCGCCGTTGCCGGGGAGGTGAGTGCTTGAAGGTATATCTTTAGATCTTGCAATCGAATCTTTTTTTTCTTGTTTTATCACTAGTTTAGTTTATAAAAGAAAACTACAAAAAATGGAGTTAAGTTTATCTCATACGCTTCATATTTTTAATATCTTTCGTGAGTTTTATGGAAAGGAAAATTGTGCTCAAGTGCTAGAAGAAGAATGCTTTAAAATGCTTGGTACTAAATCTTTGAATAATGAGCATGATTGCAATGTTGTTAGTATGAACTCTTTGAATATCCATAGTACTAATGATGATTGCACTAGTTATGATGATGTCTCCTATAAGCATGTTGATTTTTGTGGAGTGCATGTTTGCATGAACACACCAAATAGAGAAGATATATATTGCAAGAGGCATAAGAATTTAGAAACTAAATGGTTGCAAGAAAGGCTAAACGTGAGTGCTGAAAATTTAAAATTCCTTTGCCGTACTTGTGAATTTTGCAATGAACGTGGTCATTTACATCTCCAATGCAAATTGTTTCATTTTTAGAGAAAAGACGCAGCCGAGCCCGAGAAGGGCGCTAGCCTAGTCCGACTTTGAATTAACAAAGCCATCAACCGGCCAGGGTACAACTGCAGAGTACAACAACAAACTAGAACAAAGAAAGCTGCAAGATACAGAGGCGCTGGAAAGCAGCTCACAAGCCTCAAGCACTTCACACAGGAAGGATATACAATGCAGCACCTAGCTGAAGAACTTGAGGTCCTCCACCACGACTACACATGGTTGGGAGCAATGTCGGCTTTGGAGAGGAAATGAAGCTGCACCTACATGGCCTGCCTTCACCAAAACCTAAGGGCCTCGGCACGACACGACCATCCAACCCCGTCTTCGAAGGAGGCCACAACCTCCTCGCCTGGATCGCAAGGCACCGAATCATCGAAAAACAGGAAGTTCCCATGAACATGGATGAAAGCCGCCGGGCAGACCCAAGGAGCGGATCAGAGCACCCAAGTGTGCCGACGAGGCTCAGCCAAAGCAGAGCAAGCTGCAAAACCAACGGGCAGAGCACGGTGGAGGAAAAGCTAAAGCTTGGACGAAGAAGAACACGCCACCGGCTGCTGTCAACGCACCCCAACAGTGCCCACCACCCCATCCCTCAAGGCGACGCCTTCAAGAAGGTCACGGCGCCGAGAACGCCGCCGCCGCCGCCCACCGGAGTTAGGGTTTCCACCCAAGGAGTAGGGGGGATGGGTAGTGGAAGGGCAGACCTTGACTGACGTCTTCATGAAGAAATTCGGCGCCCGCAGGCGTCGTCATCGCGGCTGGCCGGAGCCGACCAGGGGTTTCCCCCAGTCTGGATCCCAACCATCAGAGACGCCCACAGGACGGTGCTGGCCAGCCACGCCAGCTCAGCCGGGATCCGTCGAGGGCGACGCACACTGAGCAGGGGACGGAGAACAGGAGTCGGGTCGAGCGCCGCCAGCCACCAAGGCAGCCACGGCCAGATCTGGCGCCGCCAGCCACCAAGGCAACCACGCGAGGTCCCAGTCCACCGGAGTTCCGTCGGCCACCCAACCAGAATGCCGGCACCACGCCAACCCCCGAAGCATGCCGCGGAAGCAGAGGGGCCTCACCGGGGGACCGCCGTCCCAGATCCAAAGCCCTCCGATGTGGCCGGAGCAGCGAAGGAACGCCGCCGCAGTCCCCAGCTGTGCAACGGGCCTTGCCCGACGCCAGCCTCGTGCGGCGGCGAGGGAGAGGAGAGAGGGAGTGGATCTACACCGGCGGGAGGGAGGAGGCCCCCGAGTCGCCCACGCGGGGCGGCGCGGGGAAGGGGAGGGGAAAAACGTTTCGCTCACATTACAACATAATTGGCTCGACCCATGCAAATTGTTTCATGACCGAATCGTGTCCAAAAATTGTGATGATTTGATCTCCCTTGCACATTACAATGAACTTACTTTGCTTTTGAGTTATGAAGAGTTGAAACGTTTAACTAAGCCTATTCCAAAATTTAATCTTGGGCATTTCCTTGATATTGATCTAGAAAAGATTTATATGTTTTGTGCGGAGAATTGCATTGAAAATCCTTATATTGCCAATTACCTAAAGAAAATAAAGCAAATAGAAGATGATGAGAATACTAATGAAAGGGAAGAGACTTCCCAATATCCGCCTATTATTTCTTATGATGAATCAGGTAACGAGGAGGAGCTTCCTATTCAACCAATCTCGTCAATAAGGAGCCCAAAGAGGAAGGTTGAACCCACACATAATGTGAAAAAGAAAAGGAAAAGAAGGAACAACAAAGGTAAAAAGGTATCCCTTCCAAATGATGTTGCTCCTACTACTCATTGTGATGATGATAATTGCTATACTATTGGTGCTATCCATACTATTAATGATATGAGTGATTATGCTTATGATATGAAAAGGCCCAAGCTTGGGGAAGCTATGTTTGATGAGATTGACATATTTGAGAATATATTTGCTGAAATTAATGTTTGTTCCAAGCTTGGGGATGCTACGTTCAATGAAGATGATATTTTTAGCATCCCAAGTTTTGATATGTAAAGTTGTTATGATGATAGCATGTCTCCTACCTATGATGATTATATTGATGAAAGTGGGTTTGGAAGAGTGTCAACTTTAGGAAGTAGTGATCCCACTATTTTGGAGGATGTTGAATTTTATTGTGATGAATACGAAAGTGGATTTGGAAGAGTGTCAACTTTATTTAGTGATTCCACTATCTTGGGAGAGGTTTCAATCGATTATGATGAGAACGAAGTTGCTACTTATGATGATTATTGTGATGAAACTTATGCTATAAAAAGTAGTGATGATTATATTTATAAATCTTGTCATGATTATGATAACCCTTTTTCTGAACATTACTCTTTTAATGTGGAAACAATTTTTAGTGTTCAAGTCCTTTATGATACTCCCACTATTCCGAATGAGAAGAATTTTACTTATGTGGAGAGTAGTAAATTTTCTATGCTTGTAGATCATGAAAAGAATGCTTTAGGTGCTGGTTATATTGTTGAATTCATTCATGATGCTACTGAACATTATTATGAGGGAGGAATATATGCTTGTAGGAGTTGCAATAATGTCAAGTTTCCTCTCTATGTGTTGAAAATCTTGAAGCTATGCTTGTTTTACCTTCCTATGCTATTTGATTATTGTTCCCATAAGTTGTTTGCTCACAAAATCCCTATGCATAGGAAGTGGGTTAGGCTTAAATGTGCTAGTAATATGCTTCATGATGCTCCCGTTATGTTTCAATTCTTATCTTTTATGTGAGCATCATTGTCATCATCATGCCTAGCTAGAAAGGCATTATAGAAAAGCACTTGTTGGGAGACAACCAAATATTTATCCTTACTGTTTTTGTGTGTTTACATGGTTATGCTACTGTAGTAATCATGTTTTATAGCTTTTGTTTCAATAAAGTGCCAAGTAAGACCTTTAGGATAGCTTACGGTGATAGTTGTGTTGATCCTGCTGAAAATCAGAAACTTTTTCACCCAGTAAATTAGTTTTGTTAATTCACAGATACGTGCTCTTAATATTATTCTTTTTGCTCTGGATTGGTACACAAATTGCTTAGGACTTCCTAATTTGGTAGAATTTTTGGAGTTCCAGAAGTATATGTTTGATACAATTACTACAGACTGTTCTGTTTTTGACAGATTCTGTTTTCTATGTGTTGTTTGCTTATTTTGATGAATCTATGAGTAGTATAGGAGGGTATGAACCATAGATAAGTTGGATTACAGTAGATATTACACCAATATGAATTTAGAATGAGTTCATTACAGTACCTAAGTGGTGATTTTATTTTCTTATACTAACGGAGCTTACGAGTTTTCTGTTGAGTTTTGTGTTGTGGAGTTTTCAAGTTTTGGGTAAAGATTCGATGGACTATGGAATAAGGAGTGGTAAGAGCCTAAGCTTGGGGATTCCCAAGGCACCCCAAGGTAATATTCAAGGACAACCAAGAGCCTAAGCTTGGGGATGCCCCGGAAGGCATCCCCTCTTTCGTCTTCGTTCATCGGTAACTTTACTTGGAGCTATATTTTTATTAACCACATGATATGTGTTTTGCTTGGAGCGTCATTTTCTCTTGTTAGTATTTGCTTGCTGTTATTTATAATAATGTTTTGCATCTTTAGTTTCAATAAAAATGTCAAGGATGACCTTTACCATGCTTATTTTGCTAGTATACATGTTGCTGTTTGAAAACAGAAAGTTTACCGCTGTTGCAAAAATTCCCTAGCAAAGTCGGAGAATGATACAATTTTGAAACTTTATGCACAATGAGCTATGATAAATTTACAACAGTGGGAATTTTATTTCATATTTTTTGGAGTTAGGGAAGTATGATCAATCTTGCATTCTTTACAGACTGTACTGTTTTGGCAGATTGCTGTTATGTTTGCATTGTTTGCATATGTTTGCTTGTTTAATGATTCTATTTGATGATAGGAGTATTAAATATGCAGAGGCATTTAGTATGCAATGTTAATTAATAATTTTAGTGATTTGTTACAGTAGAATATGATAAGGTTTTGCATTGGTTTATACTAACCTATCTCACGAGTTCTTGTTGAGTTTGGTGTGGATGAAGCTTTTTGATAAAAAGAGAAACCATGGTATGAGAGGAATTAAGGAGACACAAAAGTTCAAGCTTGGGGATGCCCAAGGCACCCCAAGATAATATTTCAATAAGTATCAAGCATCTATGCTTGGGGATGCCTGTTAGGCATCCCACCTTTCTTCTTCAACAACTATCGGTTAGTATCTGTTGAGCCTAAGTTTTTGCTTCTTCACATGACTTGTGCTATCCTTGCAATGTCATTTTATTTTGTTTTGCTTCCTGTTTGAATACAATACCAAGATCTTAAATTCCTTAATGTTAGAGAGTCTTCACATAGTGGCACAATTATTCGACTACTCATTGATCTTCACTTATATCTTTCAGAGTAGTTTGTCATTTGCTCTAGTGCATCACTTATATCTTTTAGAGCACGGTGGTTATATTTTGTAGAAATTGCTAGTCTCTCATGCTTCAATTATATTATTTTGAGAGTCTTTTAGAACAGCATGGTATTTTCTATGGTTACAAAGTTGGTCCTAGAATGATGAGCATCCAAGTTGGATATATTAAAAACTATCATAGAAAGGAATTGGATGCTATGATCAATTTGATGCTTGATAATTGTTTTGAGATATGGAGGTAGTGATATTAAAGTCATGCTAGTTGAGGTGATTATGAAAAATGCTTGTGTTAAGGTTTGTGATTTCCATAGCATGCACGTATGGTGAATCGCTTTGTGATGAAGTTGGAGCATAATTTTATTTATTGATTGTCTTCCTTATGAGTGGCGGTCGGGAACGAGCGATGGTCTTTTCCTACCAATATATCCCCCCAGGAGCATGCGCGTAGTGCTTTGGTTTTTGATGACTTCTAGATATTTGCAACAAGTACATGAGTTCTTTTGACTAATGTTGAGTCCATGGATTATACGCACCTCACCCTTCCACCATTGCTAGCCTCTCTTGTGCCGCGCAACTTTCGCCGGTACCATACACCCACCATATACCTTCCTCAAAACAGCCACCATACCTACCTATTATGGCATTTCTATAGCCATTCCGAGATATATTGCCATGCAACTTTCCACCATTCCATTCATATGACACACATTACTTTGTCATATTGCTTTTTGCATTATCATGTAGTTGACATCGTATTTGTGGCAAGGCCACCTTCATAATTTTCATACATGTCGCTCTTGATTCATTGCATATCCCAGTACACCGCCAGAGGCATTCATATAGAGTCATATCTTGTTCTAGCTTTGAGTTGTAAATCCATAATAGTGTGATGATCTTCATTATTAGAGCATTGTCCCAGTGAGGAAAGGATGATGAAGACTATGATTCCCCCACAAGTCGAGATGAGACTTCGGACTATACAAAAAGAAAAAGGAAAGAGAAAAGAAAAAAGAAGAAAGGCCAAAAAGAAAAAAAGAAAGGCCAAAGAAAAAAAAGAAGAAAAATAAAAAAATAAAAAAATAAAATGAGAGACAAAGAGAGAAGGGACAATGCTACTATCTCTTTTTCCACACTTGTGCTTCAAAGTAGCACCATGATCTTCATGATAAAGAATCTCCTATGTTGTCACTACTATTGAGAATTTTTCATTATAGAACTTGGCTTGTATATTCCAATGATGGGCTTCCTCAAAATGCCCTAGGTCTTCATGAGCAAGCAAGTTGGATGCACACCCACTTAGTTTCTTTTGTTGAGCTTTCATATATTTATAGCTCTAGTGCATCCGTTGCATGGCAATCCCTACTCACTCACATTGATATCTATTAATGGGCATCTCCATAGCCCACTGATATGCCTAGTTGATGTGAGACTATCTTCTCCTTTTTTGTCTTCTCCACAACCACCATTCTATTCCACATATAGTGCTATGTCCATGGCTCACGCTCATGTATTACGTGAAAGTTGAAAAAGTTTGAGATTATTAAAGTATGAAACAATTGCTTGGCTTGTCATCGGGGTTGTGCATGATTAAATACTTTGTGTGATGAACATAGAGCAACAGCCAGACTATGATTTTGTAGGGATAACTTTCTTTGGCCATGTTATTTTGAGAAGACATGATTACTTTGATTAGTATGCTTGAAGTATCACCATTTTCATGTTAATACGATTTTTTGTTTTGTATCATTTGGATCTGAACATTCATGCCACAATAAAGAAAATTACATTGAGAATTATGCTAGGTAGCATTCCACATCAAAAATTCTGTTTTTATCATTTACCTACTCGAGGATGAGCAGGAATTAAGCTTGGGGATGCTTGATACGTCTCCAACGTATCTATAATTTTTGATTGTTCCATGCTATTATATTACCCCTTTTGGATGTTTATGGGCTTTATTTTACACATTTATATCATTTTTGGGACTAACCTATTAACCGGAGGCCCAGCCCATATTGCTGTTTTATTGCCTGTTTCAGTATTTCGAATAAAAGGAATATCAAACGGAGTCCAAACGGAATGAAACCTTCAGCAGCATGATTTTTGGAAAGAATATGATCCTGGAGACTTGGAGTTCAAGTCATAAGATCCTCGAGGAGGCCAGGAGATAGGGGGCGCGCCCTCCTACTGGGCGCGCCCTCCTATCTCGTGGGCCCCTCGAGCACCTCCCGACCGACTTCTTTCGCCTATATAAGCCTACATACCCTAAAAACATCGAATATCAAGATAGATCGGGAGTTCCGCCGTCGCAAGTCTCTGTAGCCACCAAAAACCACTCGGGAGCCCGTTTCGGCACCCTGCCAGCGGGAGAATCCATCACCGGCGGCCATCTTCATCATCCCGGCGCTATCCATGACGAGGAGGGAGTAGTTCACCCTCGGGGCTGAGGGTATGTACCAGTAGCGATGTGTTTGATCTCTCTCTCTCTCGTGTTCTCTCTATGGCACAATCTTGATGTATCACGAGCTTTGCTATTATAGTTGGATCTTATGATGTTTCTCCCCCTCTACTCTCTTGTGATGAATTGAGTTTCCCTCTTGAAGTTATCTTATCGGATTGAGTCTTTATTTGAGAACACTTGATGTATGTCTTGCCGTGTTTATCTGTGGTGACAATGGGATATCACGTGCCACTTGATGTATGTTTTGGTGACCAACTTGCGGGTTCCACCCATGAACCTATGCATAGGGGTTGGCACACGTTTTCTTGACTCTCCGGTAGAAACTTTGGGGCACTCTTTGAAGTACTTTTGTGTTGGTTGGATGAATCTGAGATTGTGTGATGCATATCGTATAATCATGCCCACGGATACTTGAGGTGACAATGGATTATCTAGGTGACATTAGGGTTTTGGTT
Organism: Triticum timopheevii; assembly: GCA_963921465.1. Classification (NCBI taxonomy): domain Eukaryota; kingdom Viridiplantae; phylum Streptophyta; class Magnoliopsida; order Poales; family Poaceae; genus Triticum; species Triticum timopheevii. The sequence continues at coordinate 407,352,660 of OY997272.1, read as the reverse complement.
AATTTGTGTCTTAAGGTGTTATTCTAGTACGGACTCTTTAATAGATCGATCCGAAAGAATAACTTTGAGGTGGTTTCGTACCCTACCATAATCTCTTCGTTTGTTCTCCGCTTTTAGTGGCTTTGGAGTGACTCTTTGTTGCATGTTGAGGGATTGTTATATGATCTATCTATGTTATTATTGTTGAGAGAACTTGCACTAGTGAAAGTATGAACCCTAGGCCTTGTTTCCTATCATTGCAATACCGTTTACGCTCAATTTTATCATTAGTTACCTTGCTGTTTTTATTATTTCAGATTACAAATACCTTTATCTACCATCCATATTGCACTTGCATCACCATCTCTTCGCCAAACTAGTGCACCTATACAATTTACCATTGTATTGGGTGTGTTGGGGACACAAGAGACTCTTTGTTATTTGGTTGCAGGGTTGCTTGAGAGAGACCATCTTCATCCTACGCCTCCCACGGATTGATAAACCTTAGGTCATCCACTTGAGGAAAATTTGCTACTGTCCTACAAACCTGTGCACTTGTAGGCCCAACAACGTCTACAAGAAGAAGGTTGCGTAGTAGACATCAGTGTTGCGAGTTTACTCATAACAGAAGGTGAATCTAAAGCAGAACTGGATGGCAGTTCCTTACCTCCCCTCGCCCTTAAGGGAAATATCTTAGTCTTTCGATCCTTCAGATTCTTCATAGTGATAAATTGATAACAATCCCAAGTGACTCAACAAATATAGCTATGTTCCCGGCAACAGCGCCAGAAAAAGGTCTTGATAACCCACAAGTATAGGGGATTGCAACAGTTTTCGAAGGTAAGTATTTAACCCAAATTTATAGATTCGACACAAGGGGAGCCAAAGAATATTTGAAGGTATTAGCAGTTGAGTTGCCAATTCAACCACACCTGGAGATTAATTATCTGTAGCAAAGTGATCAGTAGCAAAGTAGTTTGATAGTTTTGATAGTAGTGACAACAGCAACGGTAACGGTAATAGTGATAGCGGTGATATTGTAGCAGTAACGATAGCAGTAGCAATAGTAGTAACTTAGTAGGAACAATATAAGATAAATTCGTAGGCATTGGATCGGTGACTTGTTGGATGATATTCATTATGTGATAGTTATAACCTAGGGCGATACGGCACTAGCTCTAGTTCATCGATATAATGTAGGCATGTATTCTGTAAATAGTAATACATGCTTTATTAAAAGAACTTGCATGACATCTTTTGTCCTACCCTCCCATGGCAGCGGGGTCCATATTGGAAACTAAGGGATATTAAGACCTCCGTTTAATAGAGAACCGGAACAAAGCATTAACACATAGTGAATACATGAACTCCTCAAACTACGGTCATCATCGAGATTGGGCCCGGTTGTTGTCACTCCGGGGTTGTCGGATCATAACCGTAGTGGGTGACTATAACTTGCAAGATCGGATCTAAAACATGGATATAATGATGAATTCATAAACGGTTCAGATCTGAGTTCATGGCACCCGGGCCCAAAGTGACAAGCATTAAGCACAGCAAAGTCATACCAACATCAATCTAAGAACATAGTGGATACTAGGGATCAGGCGCTAACAAAACTAACTCGATTACATGATGAATCTCATCCAACTCCTCACCGATCAGCAAGCCTACGAAGGAATTACTCACTCCCGGTGGGGAGCATCATGGAATTGGCGATGGAGATGGGTTGGTTATGATGAAGAACGAAGACCCCCCCCCCCCTCTCCGGAGCCCAAACAGACTCCAGATCTGCCCTCCCGAGGAAGAACAGGGCTTGACGGCGGCTCCGTCTTGTGGATCGCGATAATTCTTTCTCCTTGATTTTTTTCTGGAAATATGTGATTTTATAGTATCAAAGGGATCATCAACGGGGCCACCAAGTGGGTACAACCCACCTGGGCGCACCCTGGTGGGTTGTGACCATCCAGGGGCCCCTCTCTGGTGGGTCTTGGCTCCAAAAATCTTTTTTTATTCCACAAAAATTCCTCACAAAGTTTCGTTCCATTCCGAGAACTTTTATTTCTGCACAAAAACAACACCATGGTAGTTCTGCTAAAAACAGCGTTAGTCCGGGGTTAGTTTCATTCAAATCATGCAAATTAGAGTCCAAAACAAGAGGAAAAGCGTGAGAAAAAGTCGATACGTTGGAGACGTATCAGCTAATGAAAGTAAATTACATTACATGGCTTCTCATGTTGACACGCAGGTCATCAATACAAGAATGGGACAACCATATGGCTCCTGCCAGTTTCTGCACTCATGACACGCAGGTCGTGAAACAATAATACACAAGCAAAATTCATGGGCTATACCAAATCACAAACATTCCCTGCAAAAACGAGTTAGACGTTCTACCGCCGAAGATAAAACCTCCCGAAACTCTATTTTCCAAGCGGATTTTGGCCTAGCCAGAAGCGCTGAAATCTCGATCCGACATTTCAAATCTAATCCAACTTTCGTTAGCTTCAGTTTGACAGGTCATGGAGCAAAAACGGAGTTCGTATGCAAAAGTTACAAACGTTTTACCGAGACCGCTCCAACAGATTTCAGCACTGCAGAAATCACATTTCCACAGTGTTGATCTTTATTCCGATTTGATCAATCTCATTGATCTTCGTGTGCTGCATCCGGATTTACATTCCACTGTCTACCGCGATGGCAGATACCGACCGGTAGGGTAACTCATGTCACGACCTCTACGTCACGATCACGGAAACAAGATCACGGAAACAAGATTACGAAACGAACCTTCAACACTGACATGCGCAGCAGATCTCATCGACCCGCACCTAAACCGATCTACTCCCTCAGTTCCTAAATGTAAGTCTTTTTAGAGATTCCACTAGAAACTACATACAGATGCATATAGACATATTTTAGTGTGTAGGTTCACTCATTTTGCTCCGTATGTAGTCCATAGTGAAATCTCTAAAAAGACTTATATTTAGGAACGGAGGGAGTACATATCTGATATGCATATCATCGAATCTATCACCTCACAGCGGAGGTTCTGATACCACTTCAGGAACATGTGGTATGCTACGCCTAGTGCCAAATAAAATTTTCTATCGCGCACCCAAGATCATGCTGCTGTAAATAGATTACGAGATCGGGTTTATCACTAGATGCGCAGTCACCGCAGTGGAAGAAGAGTTGGTGATGCATGTAGCCGATCTCCCGAGCTGTCTCCTCCTTGCGTCGTCGATCTCCTGCGAACAGCGAAGACCCGCGAACAGTGATCTCCCGTGACAGCACCTCATGTTTCCCTCGAACGGTTCATCCAAGCACCGTAGATACGATGCCTCCAAGGTATCCACACGTGCGGGGTGTAGCAGCGGGCGGCGGACTGCTAGGTCCGGTCGCACGTCATGGGCACGGGGAGTGGCAGCGACTATCAAGGGTGGGAAAATATTAACCCTAAGTGGTGCGCCCACTCCCCTTTATATAAACCTCCGAGGTGGGCTCAACACTTGAGCCCACTAGGAGTGTGCGTCCATTTTCCACTCGGATCCAATCCGAATGGGCTACAGCCCCTTAAGTGTGCGACCCTATAGGTATAGGTTCATGTACACATGGACACGACCAAGTCCATAGTTGGTAGCGGCTCCTAGCAGAACGTGCCAACTCCCATGTGTGCGTAAAGTCGTCTGATGAACCTCGACAATGTGTCATATGCAACATTCCTTTTGCCTCATGATATTTGTTGTCGAGCTCAAGGCGAGTACTTGTCACCCTTGTGATAGCTCGACCTCTCTTCTCCAAATCGTGATACAGATTCCCGAACAGGGTTAACACTTAACCCAAGTCGCATGGCCATGCTTTCTGAATCTGATCACCCGAGAGGGCCCAGATTCCAAATAGGAGGGGCAAATCCCATCTTGGTCAACCATGTCTCGCGGCATGTCTCACGACTCACCCAAAAGCTACCTTTATAACTACCCAGTTACGGAGTAGCGTTTGATAGACCCTAAGTGAGTTGATCCTCATCCCGAGAACATGTGAGGACCTCAGGTCTAGGACATGGCATAAATATTGTACTTGAGACTAACACATGACTTGCTGCGTCTCAAAGTGGGTCTGTCCGACTCTGTGATCTCCATCCCTGAGTCCATACTATCGGTTTAGCATCTCCATGCACATGACTTGAACATAGCCATCAACCGAGTCGTATACTAGTCAAGTATATGTGTCCGCATAACCTTATCAACTAGGGACCATTAGACAATCATCATACAATACATAGTTCCACAAACAAGTCACATACTTATTGATATATATCATTGATGATGTTCAAGGACAATACAAAGGACTCGTGAATACATATGAAAATATCATCATCACATGATTGCCTCTAGGGCATATCTCCTACAGATGCCACTCAGACAAGATAAACGAAACCTGCACACACACACACAAACAAACAAATGCTTGCACCCAACAACAACAAGGGGGTTGTCAATCCCCTTGTTCTCACCAATTGCAAGGATTAATCTGGTAGTGATAGATAGATCAGATAAAAAGGAAAATAAAAGTAAATAAATTACAGCAAGGTATATATTTTAGGGTTTTCATAGATATAAAGTGAATGGACCCGGGATCCATAGTTTCACTAGAGGCATCTCTCTCATGAACATAGTATGGTGGGTAAACAAATTACTTTTGGGCAAGTGATAGAACAACACATAGTTATGATGATTCATCAAGGCATCATCGTCATGGTGGAGGCAGCAAGGTCGATGAAGATTGCCTCCCCAATGGTTTCCCCCTCCGGCAGAGAACCGGCGGAGGCCTCCAGATGGGATCGCGGAAGAACAGAGGCTTCCGTCGGTGGAATAATTGCTTCGGATCTTGCTCTGGTGCTTTCTGGACTTTAGGGAATTTATAGCGCTGGAATTAGGTTAGACGGACCCACATGGGAGTCACAAGCTCACACGACGCCCCCCTTCCTGCGCGCCCTCCGAGTTTGTTGCTCCCTCAAATGTTGTTGGTGCATCCTCGAAGCTTCTAGGGTCTCTTCTGTTCTAGAAAAAAACACCGTAAAACTTCATCACGTTTGGGTTCCGTTTGGTATATTTTTTTGCGAAACAATGAAATAAGCAAAAAATCAGAAACCGGTACTGGACACTAAGTTGATAGGTTAGTCCATAAAAATAATATCAAATTGCATATAAAGCATATAAAATCGACAATATAATAGCATGCAACAATTAAAAATTTATAGATACGTTGTAGACGTATGAGTGTCCAGGCGCAAATCATATGAATGTAAAAAAAATTGCCTCAATCTACGCAAATGAGCCATGGATACATTTGTAACTCTTTTGAATTGTTTACTTTCCATTGTATTTTTAATTTGTGCTTTTAATATTGTCTTTTTTTCATGTTTTTTTATATTTGTGATACTTCAACTTTTACCGAGTTTTTGTATTCTAGACCCCCCTCCCCCCCCCTTCAATTTAGCTTTTGTTTTCAGTTTTCATTTTCTATGCGGACCAAATGACAGGGTTGTCATGTTGCATTAATCATGGGAACACTATCGTCCAGATCGCTTTGATTGAGGTACAAATTCCCCCAAAGACTATATCATGTGGATAAGATTACTTGCTATAAATAAATGAATTTATATTAATATTTTGATTATTGGACCACCCTGGCCCATATGGCAGGCTACTTCACTGGGTAAAAGACCAAAATACTTGGCAACAAAAGTTAAAGGTGAATTTTTCGAATTTTGAAACTAAATACCATATATAGGAGGAATGATCAAAATGTATCACTCTGAACATGATGTGTATATAGTACAACATAGGAGTAAATTTGAGGAAAATAAATAAATATTCCGCTTGGTCTTTTGAGGTTTAATCTCCGGTAGGGCTGCAAACGAGTCGAGTTCGAGCGAGTTGGAGTTGGATCAGCTCAACTCTTATTAAAATTCTAGCGAGCTCAAGCTGAGTGAAGCTCAAGATCAAGTTGTAGAACATGAGTCGTGTTCAGCTTGTAATGATCTCAAGTTAGTTTCGAGCTAAATGAGGCGGTAAAGATTATAAATTTATGATGATTATTCCAAATTAAGGACACAACACGACACAACTTTGTACGGCCATCTCGTCGGGAGAGCTCCTCTCGGTCTCTTGGGCGAACTAGCAATAGATGTTGGACCTAGCAATAGATGATGGTCTTTGTCGATGAAAAACAAGAAAACGAAGGTGCATATGCTCGAAACTTTTATGAAAAACAACAGGATATTTAACACGGTATCATAATTAGGCCTAAATCGTCTCTGCACTTAATTAAGGTTGCATGTTTGCTGGTAAATAAAATGGAAATAAATCATGGACAACATAAATGGTAACAAATTATTTTATTTCCATTTAATATATAGCATGATCATTTAACAATTAAAATCGAGCCATTATTAGCTCAAGATCAGCTCATTTCTCGATCAAGCTACATAAAGTGTTCAAACTCAGCTTGTTTCTTTTCAAGTCGATCTCGAATCGAGCCAAAAAACTAGTCGATCTCGAGCGGCTCACGAACCTCGAGTTTTTCTTGCAGCCCTAATCTGCGGCAATGTTAAAAATCAGACGCAAGATTTTTAACCATGACAAATTTGATGCATTGACGACAAATTATGTTGTTGGGAGCATGTCAACTTCCTTCAGTAAACATAGCAAATCCATGCCATGCTAAGGTTTTTGCCAAGATTTGTCATGTCTGCTGAACGAATTTGTCATGTTCGCAACAACATAATTTGCCATAAAAATATCGACTTGAGTACTTCACCATGGTTAAAAAATCTGACTATAGATTTGTATGATAATCCTTAACCTGTTGGGAGACACGCGTGGACCCCACGGTATAGCCGCCACGAAATGCATGATTGCTCGCGGGAGCAAAGCATAACGAAATATCGGACTGTACCGACGCTCATCATTAGTCATTATTATTTTTATTACAATGGCAATATGACTTCTCAGGATGTTCGTACGTACCGGTGCACATATTTTCTTCTGACGAGGAGTACAGCAGTTTGTTTCACCGCTTGAACACAACACACCGGCATTAGGAAACGATGGGACCTTTGTAAATTATGTGGCTGGTACAAACGACTTCATAAGAATGCTATTCTTGGCCAATGGAGCAACAGGTTCCTTAACAACGTTAGTTCTAAGTTTCCTGCAGCCTGCCAGATCACTGCTTAAATGTGGGTTTGGTAGTGGACTTCAGCGATCCACCAATACTAAACGGAACATGTGTTTCAGAAAAAGAGAAAAGTCAGTGACACTGTCAGAGAGAAAACTTTTGGAGGTTGTTGGGATTATCATTCATGCATGCCTACTTATTTCATTTTTCTAAAGGGAGAACGACAAAGGACACCCCATGGTTCAAGTGCGAAAAAAAGAACTCTTGAAATCATAGCATATCTTATCTCCGCAAATATACAAGTCTGCCAGCGGCCGCGCAGGCATATAGAATCTGGTTGGGAATAAATCTCACGAACTCATGCAGTGGCCTTTCTTCTTCGTCTGTGTCATCAAGTGAAGATGCAAGATTGCAAGGGTTCGCGATTCATTTGGTTCTTTTTCTGACTTGAAGTCTTCTCGCGCAAGAGCCAGGTAGCGACCGCAACTGCAACCTGAAACTGACTCGCGAACTCCTCTTTATGCAATGACCAGTGAGATTAGGCACGGTTCGAGAAAAGAAACAAGTGAGATTACATCTCTGTTGCATGCATCATGCGTTGGCAAGGAGCTAGTGGCGCAATGACGTTGACGCAAGGTGGAGTGTCAGCCTCGGCGTACGTGGTATAACAACGCCAAGCGTATATACATGATGACCAGAGCCAGGGTCGTATTGCCAGTCTGTTGGAAAACGTAAGCTGCTGCGAACTCAGATATTCTGGAATACTCGACCGATAATCTGACACCAACGTAATCATTCAGAATTTGGTTTGTCGGTCCACTCAGCATCTTTGTTCGACGCCAATACATGAAGGGATCTTTTTGCCGTTTGGACGGGCCTATTGAATTATTCTCTTTAGTTTATGTATATATGTATATGTATGCTTCGCAGGGCATATACGAAAGCAGCACGTAGGTCGCACGATATAAAAAAAAGGTTCCATCTCTTATTGGCCACAGAGAATAACATATCCATTGCACACTTTAGCACATGAGTTACAACAATTATTATACCGTGAACCGTCTGTTTCCACCGAGCAGTAAGTGCATTTCCTCCTAGTTTCACATGCAATAAATATATACTCGATTTATCACAAATTAATGTATATCAAGTAATAGAGATCAAAATGATTAATAATATCTACGTATATAGTAGTGTCTCATATTGTCAAACCCCACTACAAGTCATTAAAGAGCAGTTTTGCTTCCATGTCATTAAAATTGGTGTAGTAGCTTGTTCTAATAATTTTTGTCTGAGAGACTCTCAACCAAGTAACATGCACCAAAATGTATTCAAACCGAGCTTTAAATCCTGTCGCATTTAACTGTGACATATTCAACTTGTTATGGTATTTTTTGGTTTTTATTTCTATAGAAATTTTCTCACATAGTTTAAACCAAAAGGAACAAATTTAAATTTTACACAATATTTAGAAATCACGCAGCAACATGTGGGGTATCAACTAGTATTTTCATACACCTTAAACCATAAAACTTAAACGTAATTACTTTTTTATCCTTTTAAAATATTCACATTCCATACACTTGCTACACTCTAAACCATACGTATACTTTATGCAAAAGTATGGCCAGAATATATTTTCAGACACTTTGAACCATAAACTTACGGTTTTCATATGTAACCTTTTAATTTATTTAAGTTGATTCATTTTTATTTTTTGGAAACAAAAATGAATCTGGAATTGGAAAATGAATCTGGAATTGGAAAATGAATATTTGTTTGAACCTATCTCGAGATTAAATTTCATAAAAAACTAATTATGGCCTATATTAGAAGTCCCTTTTTGGTCTACTGACCAAGTTTCTTTTGGTCTTTTAACTCCACACACACATGTAAAAATGAATCTGGAATTGGAAAATGAATATTTGTTTGAACCTATCTCGAGATTAAATTTCATAAAAATCTAATTATGGCCTATATTAGAAGTCCCTTTTTGGTCTACTGACCAAGTTTCTTTTGGTCCTTTTAACTCCACATGCACGCGCGCGCGCACACACACACACACAGACGCACACGCACACGCACACACACAATTTGGTTCCTGACCTCTGTCAAAGTTGTATGGTCGATAAAATGGATACTTGCTTTGCCCCTGTGGGTGATAAGGCCAAAAGAACAAAATAGAAAATGTTAAAGAAATTGAGGGGAAAATGAAAAGAAGCGGCAGCTTTGTAGAAAGGAAAAGAATTGAGGATTATAGAAATCAATAGGGACTAACATTTTTATTGACAAAAGTAGATATTATGAGGGATTTGAGTACACAAATTTTATAAATATGCATGAAAATAAAAAAATATTTTATGATTTTAATCAGTATTCCTATGTTTTATCAAATTTGAGGGTTTCACTCATATTAATGATAGTTCCTTTGTTGCGAAATTATAAAATCTAGGGATTTCGATTAAATTCATGAAGTATTTAAGTTTCTTGACATTTCATAATTTTGTATGGATATTTTTGTAAGAGATATGATGTTATTTCCTTTCTCTATGTTTACAAATGCACCTTCATTTCACCCGTTATAGTGGTCTGACTGTTCTCAGTGACCAAATATTTTTGGCACTTCAATTTAAGGGTCAAGTAGTGTTAGTTTCGAGTTTAGGATCCAAATTCAACTCATCCAACAGTTGATGGGCAAAAGAAATGTCGTGTATGATCATGTTTATATATTTTTTTTTCTGGAAAAATGGTTTTAGTTACTGAATTATAGAATACTTTGAATGATTATAGACAATCTATAAATTGCTGAAAAATGAATACTGTTGTTTGGAAAGCATTTTCTGTGGTATTGGATTGTTCGTATTGACACAAAAAAAGGACATTGTTGAGATTGAAAATAGGGGTAGAGATGGTGTTGTGGGCCTTTTGCTTGGCTGATGGTATTTCGAGCATTTTTACGCCAAAAGAGATGAATACGCAATTAGCGGTTGTTTGTAGACCACGGATTTCACGGCGATGGCATATATTGATATATGCATGCTATGTAGTGACATGAAAATAAACAAGTCGTCTTTTAGTTGCAAATGAGGGATCAGAGTGTTGTTCAGTGGTGTTGAAGGGATTTGTTCGCTCCTGCTACGTATATAAATCACAGCATGTGCACTAGATTAGTATCACAATATAAATGATACTCGTCTAATCTCTACTGACCAGAAATGTCATGTCAATAGTCATATGGAACACCTTTTCTGCCGGCTATTGTAGGCTAAATAAATCAGGTTGGACTTTTATGTACGCATGCAGACAGCATGACAAGTTCATAACTAGTTAGTTCCATTAAGAGACCATGACTATGTCAAGAAATCAAGAAAAAGTATACTTGCAAAATGCAGCATCAATAACACATCGGAATACCATCGTCGGTCGAGACCGATATGGTATACGCATTTCTTTCTGTTTCCGGAAGGAAGCTGCCGGTGGAAACGACGAATTGCCAAGCCACTGGATTTGATGACTCCTGCTTAAACTTGTCGCCTCGTGGAGCAGGTGCGTACGCTGAGTCAAAAACATTTATCCGGGGAATTTAGTATTGCACGAGGCAGATACAGGCCCCTCATTAGTGAGATCAAAGTGTTTTATTACATGCAACTTACGAGCTCATCGTTAATTTAGTACTCCGTCCTAAAGTAAGTGTCTTAACTTCCTACAGTACAAAGTTGAGACTTATCTTGGGACGTGGAACATTAGTCTCGATCTGCAGAAAGATTCGTCACTGCTTCAGTTCATTTTGCATGTTTTTTTTGGTTGTGTGTGTGTGTGTGTGTGTGTGTGTCTCCTTCTCGGTTGCATTCTTACTGTTTGCGTATGCGACATATTTATTTCACATCTCAGGATGTTGGCCCACGAGGCCACGACAAAATGATCAGTATGAATAGAACCAGTGTTGCTCTATGGCGAAAAGCTATTTGTTTGACTAGTTCACACTTCTGCCAAAGTGCTACGTCTTGTTGGAGGGACTTATGTGTGATGAACCAGAGAGAGAGGGGATGAGTTTGGTAGGTGGGGGGGGGGGAGGGAGCAGGAGGTGAGATGCGTGAGAGACGAAGGGGATGAGGTTTGGATCGATCAACTTTCTAATCAAGTCATGCCCCTCTCACGGTGGCTACAGGAGTTTAAGTACACACAGTCCACGCCCGAGTGGGCTTTATGATTACAAGGCCGATGGCCCAATTCAGCCCCAACACTTGGCCTAGCACTCCTGTGCATCTCTGTCACCCTGTATCCGTTTCAGAGGACTGAAAAGGAGGATCAGGTGTGACATTCGCCCCCTCTTGAGCGGCGTCGTCATCCCAGATAGTGGCGTCAGGGAAACGGCGGCGCAAAACGTCTTGATCTTCCCAGGTGGTGGCGTCGACGGGTAGAGTGGACCACTGGACTCGGAGCTGCACCATGGAAGTCGCCCCTTTCTTCACCTCCCGTCGCTCCAGGATGCCAATGGGACTGAGCGGCAGAGCAGTGAGGTCTGGAATCTTGGGCAGCTCGACGAAGACCGGCGAGTGGTTGGGGGTGAACGGCTTCAGCTGCGACACGTGGAATACCGGATGGATGCGGCTGTCCGGTGGTAGCTCCAGGCGGTAGGCGAGGACGCCGATGCACTCGATGACGGTGAAGGGGCCGAAGTACTTGTACACCAGCTTGCGGCAGGGGCGGCTGGCGACAGAGACTTGAACGTACGGCTGGAGCTTGAGGAGTACTTGGTCACCAACAGTGAAGGAGCGCTCCGAGCAGTGCTTATCGGCTTTCCTCTTGAAACGGTCTTGAGCTCCGGCGAGCCGGGTGCGGAGTAGCTCGGTGTGAGTCGCCCAGTCGAAGTCGCCCGTGTTGGCGTCGGGCGAGAGCTTGTCGGAGAAGGTGGGAAGCTCTCCCAGATTGGCTTCTCTGCCGTAGAGAGCCTTGAAGGGTGAAAAATTAACGACGAGTGGTGGGACGAATTGTACCAGAACTCCGCGGCGGCGAGCCACTTGCGCCATTGCTTGGGCTGGTCGTGGATGGCGCACCTGAGGTACATCTCGAGGCACTGGTTGACCCGCTCGCTCTGCCCGTCGGTTTGGGGGTGTTACGCCGTAGTGTAGAGGAGCTTGGTGCCGGCGGCAACGAGAAGTTCCCGCCACATTGCTACCTCTTGAGCACTGCGTTGGATTTCCCCGAAGAGGAGAGGATGATGTAGTAAAGTAGCGTAAGTATTTCCCTCGGTTTTTGAGAACCAAGGTATCAATCCAGTAGGAGACCACGCACAAGTCCCTCGTACCTACACAAAACGATAGCAACTCGCAATCAACGCTTAGGGGTTGTTAATCCCTACACGGTCAATTACGAGAGTGAGATCTGGTAGAGATAATATTTTTGGTATTTTTGATAGATAGATGCAAGGTAAAAAGTAAAGGCAAAGTAAAAACAAAGCAAGTAAATAAAGTGATATAGATTGATATGATGAGAATAGACCCGGGGGCCATAGGTTTCACTAGTGGCTTCTCTCAAGAGCATGAGTATTCTACGGTGGGTGAACAAATTATTGTTTGAGCAATTGACAGAATTGAGCATAGTTATGAGTATATCTAGGCAATGATCATGTATATAGGCATCACGTCCAAAACAAGTAGATCGAAACGATTCTGCATCTACTACTATTACTCCACTCATCGACCGCTATCCAGCATGCATCTAGAGTATTAAGTAAAACAGAGTAACGCCGTAAGCAAGATGACATGATGTAGAGGGATAAATTCATGCAATATGATAAAAACCCCATCTTGTTATCCTTGATGGCAACAATACAATACGTGCCTTGCAACACTTTCTGTCACTAAGTAAGGACACCGCAAGATTGAACCCAAAGCTAAGCACTCCTCCCATTGCAAGAACTACCAATCTAGTTGGCCAAACCAAAAAGAATAATTCGAAGAGACTTGCAAAGATAACTCAATCATATATAAAAGAATTCAAAGAAGAATCAAATATTTTCCATAGATAATACTGGATCATAAACCCACAATTCATCGGTCTCATCAAACAAACCGAAAAAGGAAGATTACATCGAATAGATCTCCACGAGAGAGGGGGAGAACATTGTATTGAGATCCAAAACGAGAGAAGAAGCCATCTAGCTACTAGCTATGGACCCGAAGGTCTGAAGTAAACTACTCACACTTCATCGGAGGGGCTATGGTGATGATGTAGAAGCCCTCCGTGGTGGATGCCCCCTCCGGCAGAGCTCCGGAACAGGCCCCAAGATGGGATCTCGTGGATACAGAAGGTTGCGGCGGTGGAATTAGGTTTTTTGGCTCCTCTTTTGATCGTTCGGGGATACGTAGGTATATATAGGAGGAAGGAGTACGTCGGTGGAGCTCCGAGGGGCCCACGAGGTAGGGGGGCGCCCCCAGGGGGCGCCCTCCACCCTCGTGACCTCCTCGGAAGCTTCTTGAGTAGGGTCCAAGTCTCCTGGATCACGTTCGGTTGGAAAATCACGATCCCGAAGGTTTCATTCCGTTTGGACTCCGTTTGATATTATGTTTCTTCGAAATACTGAAAAAGGCAAAAAACAGCAATTCTGGGCTGGGCCTCCGGTTAATAGGTTAGTCCCAAAAGTAATATAAAAGTAGAAAATAAAGCCCAATATAGTCCAAAACAGTAGATAAAGTAGCATGGAGCAATAAAAAATTATAGATACGTTGGAGACGTATCAGGCATCCCCAAGCTTAATTCCTGCTCGTCCTCGAGTAGGTAAATGATAAAAATAAGAATTTTTGATGCGGAGTGATACTTTGGCATAATTTCAATGTAAATCTTCTTAATTGTGATATGAATATTCAGATCCGAAAGATTCAAGACAAAAGTTTATATTGACACAAAAATAATAATACTTCAACCATACTAATCAAAGGAATCATGTCTTCTCAAAATAACATGGCAAAAGAAAATTATCCCTACAAATTCATATAGTCTGGCTATGCTCCATCTTCCCCACACAAAATATTTAAATCATGCACAACCCCGATGACAAGCCAAGCAATTGTTTCATACTTATGACATTCTCAAAACTTTTCAATCTTCACGCAATACATGAGCGTGAGCTATGGATATAGCACTATAGGTGGAATAGAAGGGTGGTTGTGGAGAATACAAAAAGAGGGAAGATAGTCTCACATCAACTAGGCGTATCAACAGGCTATGGAGATGCCCATCAATAGATATCAATGTGAGTGAGTAGGGATTGCCATGCAACGGATGCACTAGAGCTATAAGTATATGAAAGCTCTATAAAAGAAACTAAGTGGGTGTGCATCAACTTGCTTGCTCACGAAGACCTAGGGCATTTTGAGGAAGCCCATCATTGGAATATACAAGCCAAGTTCTATAATGAAAAATTCCCACTAGTATATGAAAGTGTCAAAATGAGAGACTCTCTATCATGAAGATCTTGGTGCTACTTTGAAGCACAAGTGTGGTAAAAGGATAGTAGCATTGTCCCTTCTCTCCTTTTCTCTCAATTTTTTATTTGGTCCTTTCTCTTCTCTTTTTTTATGGCCTCTCTTTTTTTGTAAAGTTTGGAGTCTCATCCCGACTTATGGGGGAATCATAGTCTCCATCATCCTTTCCACACTTGGGACAATGCTCTAATAATGATGATCATCACACTTTTATTTTTCTTACAACTCAACAATTACAACTCGATACTTAGAACAAAGTATGACTCTATATGAATGCCTCCGACGGTGTACCGGGATATGCAATGAATCATGAGTGACATGTATGAAATAATTATGAACGGTGGCTTTGCCACAAATACAATGTCAACTACATGATCATGCTATCAATATGACAATGATGGAGCGTGTCATAATAAACGGAACGGTGGAAAGTTGCATGGCAATATATCTCGGAATGGCTATGGAAATGCCATGATAGGTAGGTATGGTGGCTGTTTTGAGGAAGGTATATGGTGGGTGTATGATACCGGCGAAAAGTGTGTGGTATTAGAGAGGCTAGCAAACGTGGAAGGATGGGAAAAAGTGCGTATAATCCATGGACTCAACATTAGTCATAAAGAACTCATATACTTATTGCAAAAATCTAGAAGTTATCAAAGCAAAGTATTACGCGCATGCTCCTAGGGGGATAGATTGGTAGGAAAAGACCATCCCTCATACCTGACCGCCACTCATAAGGAAGACAATCAATAAATAAATCATGCCCCGAGTTCATCACATAACGGTTCACCATACGTGCATGCTACGGGAATCACAAACTTCAACACAAGTATTCTTTGAATTCACAACTACTTTAGCTAGCATGACTCAAATATCACCATCTTCATATCTCAAAACAATTATCAAGCATCAAACTTATCTTAGTATTCAACGCACTCAAGAGAAAGTTTCACATATCTTGAACACCAAGTATATTAACATTAGGCAAATTACCATGCTATTAAAGACTCTCAAAATAATCTAAGTGAAGCATGAGAGATCAAATAGTTTCTTTAAAACAAATCCACCACCGTGCTCTAAAAGATCTAAGTGAAGTACTAGAGCAAAAATTATCACACTCCAAAGATATAAGTGAAGCACTATGAGCAAAACTATCAAGCTCAAAAGATATAAGTGAAGCACATAGAGTATTCTAACAAATTCCAATTCATGTATGGCTCTCTCAAAAGATGTGCACAGAAAGGATGATTATGGTAGACCAACAAGCAAAGACACAAATAATACAAGACGCTCCAAGCAAAACACATATCATGTTGGTGAATAAAAATATAGCTCCAAGTAAATTACCGATGGAAGTGGACGAAAGAGGGGATGCCTTCCGGGGAATCCCCAAGCTTTGACTTTTTGGTGTCCTTGGATTATCTTGGGGGTTACATGGGCATCCCCAAGCTTAGGCTTTTGCCACTCCTTGTTCCATAATCCATCAAAAGAATTCACTCAAAACTTGAAAACTTCACAACACAAAACTCAACAGAAATCTCGTGAGCTCCGTTAGAGAAAGAAAACAAAAGACTACTTCAAGGTACTGTAATGAACTCATTATTTATTTATATTGGTGTTAAACCTACTGTATTCCAACTTCCTTATGGTTCATAGACTGAATTACTAGCCATAGATGCATTGAAATAAGCAAACAACACACGAAAAACAGAATCTGTCAAAAATAGAACAGTCTGTAGCAATCTGTAACTAACGCAAACTTCTGGAACTCTAAAAATTCTACCAAAATAGGAAGTCCTGTACAATTTGTTTATTTATCAGAAGCAAACAGAATCAATGCAAAAGCACGTTCCTGTGATTTTATCATAACTAAATTCGTGCGCGCAAAGTTTCTGTTTTTCAGCAGAATCAAATCAACTTTCATCGTAGGTTATCCTATAGGTCCTACTTGGCACAAACACTAATTAAAATATAAAACCACATCCAAACAGAAGGTAGATGGATTATTTATTCCTAAACAGAAGCAAAAACAAAAAACACAAAATAAAATTGGGTTGCCTCCCAACAAGCGCTATCGTTTAACGCCCTTAGCTAGGCATAACAGCAAGGATAGATCTAGGTATTGCCATCTTTGGTAGGCAAACCATAAGTGGCTCTCATGATAGATTCATATGGTAATTTTATTTTCTTTCTAGGGAAGTGTTCCATACCCTTCTTTAAGGGAAATTGGAATCTAATATTCCCTTCCTTCATATCAATAATTGCACCAATCGTTCTAAGGAAAGGTCTACCAAGAATAATAGGACATGAAGGATTGCACCAATCGTTCCTTCATATCAATAATTCCTATTTGCAACAATAAGAACATCAATAATTCTTCCCATAGGTTTTTTAATAGTGGAATCCGCAAGATGCAAGTTTAGAGAGCAATCATCAAAATCACGAAAATCTAGCAAATCACATAAAGTTTTGGGGATAGTAGAGACACTAGCACCCAAATCACACAAGGCATGAAACTCAAAATCTTTAATTTTAATTTTAATAGTAGGTTCCCACTCATCATAGAGTTTTCTAGGGATAGAAACTTTCAACTCAAGTTTTTCTTCATAAGATTGCATCAAGGCATCAACAATGTGTTCGGTAAAGGCTTTATTTTGACTATAAGCATGAGGAGATTATAGCACGGATTGCAACAAGGAAATACAACCAATCAAAGAGCAATTTTCATAATTAAATTCCTTGAGATCCAAAATAGTGGGTTTAGCAACATCACGGTTTTTATTGATTTCAATCCCACTTTCATCAATTTCATCATCAAGATCTAGAAACTCCGAATTCTTAGAACGCCTTCTAGGTAAAGGAAGATAATATTCAGATTCATATTGCAAAACAAAGATTTAACGGGGGACACATCAATAACTTTTAGATCTTCATCTCGATTTTCATACGAATTCGGTTTAGCAGCCATCTTATTGACTAAGGTAGCTTGCATATCCGAGATTTCAGCGGTCATCTTTTCGAGACGAGCAATTTGGGCCCTTATACCATCAAATTCTTTAGACATATCATCGAGTTCTTTATTCATGAAGCTCATAAAACTTTTTTGTTCCTTAAGTTCGTTTCTAAAGAAATTATTGTGCTCAAATTGCAAAACCATAAACTTTCTAACATTTCTTTCGATCTCCTCTAGCCTTTTAAGGTGAAGGTCACCAAATCTAGGTAGAGCCATCGCAACAAGTAGGCAAACTTAACACACGAGCAAACAGAAAGGCGACGGGAAAAGGGAAAACGGGAAAGAGAGGGCAAATAAAACGGCAAGGGTGAAGTGGGGGAGAGGAAAACGAGAGGCAAATGGCAAATAATGTAATGCGAGAGGTAGGGATTGTGATGGGTACTTGGTATGGTTGACTTGCTTGCGTGAGCCTCTCCGGCAATGGCGCCAGAAATTCTTCTTGCTACCTCTTGAGCACTGCGTTGGATTTCCCCGAAGAGGAGAGGATGATGCAGTAAAGTAGCGTAAGTATTTCCCTCAGTTTTTGTGAACCAAGGTATCAATCCAGTAGGAGACCATGCACAAGTCCCTCGTACCTACACAAAACGATAGCAACTCGCAACCAACGCTTAGGGGTTGTCAATCCCTTCACGGTCACTTACGAGAGTGAGATCTGGTAGAGATAATATTTTTGGTATTTTTGATAGATAGATGCAAGGTAAAAAGTAAAGGCAAAGTAAAAAACAAAGCAAGTAAATAAAGTCATATCGATTGATATGATGAGAATAGACCCGGGGGCCATAGGTTTCACTAGTGGCTTCTCTCAAGAGCATAAGTATTCTATGGTGGGTGAACAAATTATTGTTTGAGCAATTGACAGAATTGAGCATAGTTATGAATATATCTAGGCAATGATCATGTATATAGGCATCACGTCCAAAACAAGTAGATCGAAACGATTATGCATCTACTACTATTACTCCACTCATCGACCGCTATCCAGCATGCATCTAGAGTATTAAGTAAAAACAGAGTAACGCCGTAAGCAAGATGACATGATGTAGAGGGATAAATTCATGCAATATGATAAAAAACCCATGTCGGTGTCAAAACCAGCGGATCTTGGGTAGGGGGTCCCGAACTGTGCGTCTATGCGGATGGTAACAGGAGACAAGGGACACGATGTTTTTACCCAGGTTCGGGCCCTCTCGGTGGAGGTAAAACCCTACTCCTGCTTGATTAATATTGATGATATGGGTAGTACAAGAGTAGATCTACCACGAGATCAAGGAGGCTAAACCCTAGAAGCTAGCCTATGGTATGTTTGTTGTTCATCCTACGGACTAAAACCCTCCGGTTTATATAGACACCGGAGAGGGCTAGGGTTACACAGAGTCGGTTACAATGGTAGGAGATCTACATATCCATATCGCCAAGCTTGCCTTCCACGCCAAGGAAAGTCCCATCCGGACACGGGACGAAGTCTTCAATCTTGTATCTTCATAATCTTGGAGTCCGGCCAATGATGATAGTTCGGCTATACAGACACCCCCTAGTCCAGGACTCCCTCAGTAGCCCCTGAACCAGGCTTCAATGACGACGAGTCCGGCGCGCATATTGTCTTCGGCATTGCAAGGCGGGTTCCTCCTCCGAATAATTCACAGAAGATTTTGAACACCAGGATAGTGTCCGGCTCTGCAAAATAAATTCCACATACCACCATAGAGAGAATAATATTTACACAAGTTCAATCTGCTGACGTATTTCGTGGCATGACGTCACACCACGGCCAAGCCTTTACTCGAATTGTTTTTATTGTTCCACCTCAGCACGTTTAGCGAAGCGGTTTCCTTGGTACGTCTTGTCAAATCAGAGATCGTGTCCCCTTATTCCGGGATTCTCATCAATACGGACGTGGGTAACCCAACCGCGCCCGTTGGCACGCCCCCTCCATCGAAGGTGAGTCCCAAACGGTCACGGGGACAGCTCTTGGTATTCAACCCCTTTATAACGAGACCAAGGCCTGTTCCTTTTCTTCAATCTTCAATCGAATCCGCCCCTCGCCCCGAGTTCCAACACCCAAGGCTCCAGATTCAGGCGCTTCGGACCTTCAACAATGTCCGGCTCCGACCTGCAAGGCCGGTGGATGCCTTCTTCCATCACGGAAGAAGATGTGCTTAAGCTGAGAGACGCCAGGTATCTAACCGGTGAAATTTCGCATAGGTTGCCCGCCCAAGGGCAAGTCATTCCTACTCCCGAGCCTGGTGAGAGCGTGGTGTTCGTGTCTCACTTGCGTCGGGGTTTAGGCTTCCCGATGGACCCCTTCGTGAGGGGGCTCATGTTTTATTATGCGCTGGAATTCCATGACTTGGATCCGGAGTCCATCCTCCACATCTCATCGTTCATTGTTGTATGCAAAGCCTTCCTCCACACTACCCCTCACTTCGGATTGTGGCTCAAGGCCTTCAACGTGGAGCCGAAGATGATCGAGGGGCGGCAGGCAGAGTGCGGAGGGGCAGTTATAAGCAAGAGGGCTGACGCTCCATGGCCCGAGGGCTTTTTTTCAAGAGGAGCTTAGTTTGTGGCAACAGGAGTGGTTCTATATCACCGCTCCCAGGGGCACCAGATGGGTGGCGCCGCCTGCCTTTCGCTCGGGCCCTCCACAACGGCTGGCGTCATGGGTCAACAAAGGGCATGATTGGGGGCCGTCCAAGGACGTACCACTGTTGCAGGGCCGTATTCGAGACCTCCAAGAGAGGGAGATCAATCTGGTTGTAGTGGCGCAGGTCATGCTGATTCGGCGCCTTCTGCCCTACAAACATCGCCCCCTCCGCCTGTGGGAGTTCAATCCGGAGGGACCGCGAGCTCTCCAACACTTCATGGGTGCGACGTCCATGGAGATGTATAAACTGTTCTTCGGATCCCAAGAGATGTGTCCGGACTTGACCGAGGACGCAGGTCTGAGCTGCAATCGCCCGGATACTCAAGTAAGTAGTCATGTGCCCGGACATGCTATCCGTACATTTATCATAAACTTGCCCTTTAAAGAGCTGTCCCTTGAACAGTGATGGATAGCAAAAGCAAAACTAATAAGGTGTCCGGCCCCCCTCCCTGAGACCACGTCGGATCCTGTGTTAACCAAGATGCTGGAGGCTGCGCCTTCGGAAGAGGGCGAAGGGGGGAACAGGAAAGCTACCGCCTCCGCTAAGGAGGCTCTTAAGGAAGGGGGGATCGAGAATCCCCCCTCCAAGGGGAGAAGAGGACCGCTTCTGAAGATCCGGAGGCCAAGGCCTCAAAGCGGGGGAAGAAATCTTCACCAGAGGGTCCCGCGCCGGGAGGAGCCCCGGCCGCACTGTTTCCCCAAGGAAATCAGCCCTCTAGCAAGCTGTAAGTAGAAAGGGGAGTTTTGTAATAAGGGACATCCCTGTTTTTATTTCTGACGATAAACGAAGTTCTTACCTTGTAGTTCGAATCTCAGCCCTTCTCAGCAGAGCTCGTCTTCGGGGGATCTTCGTCCAGAGATGATGGAGAGCGAAACGCCTCCATCTGCCGCACTATCAGGCGGGGAGGACGACCCTGAGGTGTCGTCGCGGAGGGTCTCCTCGAGTCCGGCGGGGCCGGAGAGTTCGGCACCAACTGGTGTACGGCCGGAGGAGCTGAAGGATCTGCTCGGGCGGGCGTCTATCTCAGAAGGTCACCGTACGTTAATGGGTACGATGATTGAAAGGATTTCATCCGCTGAGAGCGGGTTGCATGAGGCTATCAGAAGTTTACTGACGGGGTTTGAGGTACGCGAAAATGATATACCTTCTGTCAGTTTTGCACATAGAATGCGCCCTGTATAGATAGTAGCCCCTGAGACTCGGTACGGTGTCAAAAGCGACAGCGTGCCGACGATCATAATCTCAGTTATAAGATGTCGCCCTTCCTATTTAGGTGGCGGAGCATTCGGTGGCCAGCCGGACTGATAGATTTGCCGAACTGAAGCGGCAACTTGACGTTGCGGATGCGGACATCGCGCTGGTCAATAAGCGACTTGACGAGTCACATGGTATGTGTCTTCTCCGCGGACACCTGGTAAGGGAGCTTGACGCCCATGCCTTACTACATGTATGCTTAATGCAGATGGTGCCGCTGCTATGGAGGAGCTTCGGGCAGAGCTCGCCCGAGCCAAGGAGCAAGCCAGAAAAAGTAATGCGGCTGCCTTGAAGGCGGCCGAAGAGCTAAAAGCCGAACGGGCTGCTCACTGCCGAAGCAGGGAGGAAATGGCCAAGATGGCCGTGAAGCTGAAGGATGCTACCGACCGCTGCGAGTTTCTTAAAAGGGAACGTCGAGCGGAGCAAGAGGACCTGAAGAAGGCCACCACCGAAGCCAAGGATGCCCGCTCCGCGTTGAGAGCTATAAAGGAGGAGCTACGTCAGGCCGGGGATATCGCGGCTGGAAAGCCTTTTCTGCTATGTAGGAAGTTCACGGATCCGAAGTATGCTCAGTTGAGCCAGTTGTGGGGTGCGGAGGATGCTTATCTGAATTTGGCGGCGAGTGCCGCAGACGCAGTCGCACACTTCCAAGGCCAAAAGGATCACGGAATGGAAGAGCTTTTTTGGTCATAATTCCATAGTCCGGAGCGTCCACTTCCATTAACCGATCGATTAGCCGAGTGGGCTGAGCTGAATAGGTTGTCCGGACTTGCCATGAAGGATGTCATGGCTCATTTGTGGCCGAAAAGGCCCGAGCCGAAGAGTTATTTTGGCATGGTGCAGCAGTTCCTTAATGCAGTGTCGCATATCGAGGCGATGAAGCGGTCGGCATGCATAGAGGGTGCACGGATGGCTCTCGCCCATGTCAAAACATACTGGGCAGAGATGGTGGCCACCGACGTTGCATCCCAGGATTCGGACAGAAGCCAATTACCGGCCGAGCACTATTTTGAGGAAGTCCTGCAGGGCGCTCGTTTAATAGAAACGCAGTGCTCGAAAAATGTTATGTTCAAATGACATGTATGATTTGTGAAACCATGTTTCAAATATAATATAAGGGCTTTTTATACTTGTGCGTTCAAGTGTTGAAATACCTCCTGTGCGGCCGTTAACGTATATGTGTATATAACATAAAAGATGGCAGTCTTCGGCTTCAGCCCCCACGCACATAGTGCGGGGGTGTTTGCAAAAAAAGCGCATTTTCACACTTAATCCAACGTCTTGGTCCTGTGAAGGAGGTGATAGCGTAGCAAACTAGGAAACCGGACTAAAATGCTTTATCACTTTAACTTAGCCATAGGAGTTCGATGGTGGGGCTACTATATAGCCCCTAGGGGCACTGCGCTCTCCGAATTTTGGGGCGCGTATGCGCCTGACCGGGAAACGGTCCTTCGTTAAAGCGGAGGAATTATAAACATTCCATGGTCGATCGAGTGGTTGACCAGTCTCTCGCTATATCATGACAGTCAGTTTTCAGCTTTCTCTACTGAGGTGCTCACCTGGGCGAACCGGGGCACAATCGCAGTAGTTCTCCTGGTGCCGTGTTAGCCGATAGAGCAGAACGTAAGGCAGCAAAACACAGGAGCCGGGCAAACCCAACATTTGACCAAAGACATGATTCGGAGCTGATGCATATAAGGCCTAACTCGAGACGCCGAACACTCCCTAAGGTATTCGGTCTTTATGAAAACGGGCAGAACAATGCCCTAAGCCCCTATTGTCCAGGTACGCGCAAAAATTTCTGACGCGGCCGATGCCAAAACGCCAGCTTCCTCCTCGGTTATGGTGAGAAACCGGGGTATGTGTATCAACAAGAGACAGTAAGAAAGGTTTACGCAGGGCCTTAATCTGAAAAGAATCCTTGCAACGGGTCCCTACTGCACGTCTGCGCCTGTGTCTCCATTGTGCCGTATCCTGGACGGGCGTAGCCCGGTGTTCATCTGTAAAAGAGAAGAACTTAGTTTGAAAAAAAGGATCGTGCAAAAAATGTATAAACATAGTATAAGTCAAAAAATGGATAAAATTGAGCTTTATTGTCTCTTATTGTACATGCGTGCGTCCCCTTGTAAGGGGGGACGCGGCTAGTAAGCCCCTTGTTTATCTGTGCCGGACTCGCCTAACCGTGTCCGGGATTTGAATGACCTGTTTGGGTGCTTTGATCAGTAAAGCCGGATTAATGTGTGGCTGTCAAGGCAGTCTCACTTTCTTCCGTATTCAAGGAACACTCGAGGTTTTCCTTTATTGAGATGATGCCGCGTGGACCGGGCATTTTAAGTGTAAGAGATGCATAATGCGGTATTGTGTTAAAGCGGGCGAAAGCTTCGCGTCCCAATAGTGCTTGATAGCTACTTTTAATGGGGCAATGTGGAAGACTAACTTTTCGCGACGGGAGTTGTCGGATGAGCCGAACACAACTTCTAGTGGTAGAGAGCCCGTACAATGGGCATATGGGCCTGGCATCACACCTTTAAAGGAAGTGTTGTTATGGCGTATTTTGGTTGGGTCTATCCCCATTCTGCGGATTGTAACCTGATATAGTAGGTTTAGATCACTACCGCCGTCCATTAGGACTTGTGTAAATTGTAGTCCGTCGATTATAGGATCTAATATCAGGGCAGTCCATCCTGCGTTCCGGATACTTCCAGAGTAATCCTGATGGTCGAAAGTGATTGGTTTTGACATCCAGTGTCGGGACTCCGCTGGGGTGGACCGTGCGGCGCGTATTTTAATGGGCGCCGCTCTATTTTTGCCTGTTGTCACATGAAGTGAGTTTACTGTTTTGACCTCTTGTGGGAAATTCCTTTGTTTGCCGGTGCTCTGCTTGTGGAGTTCGTCATCGTCCTCACTTGGTGTTTCGAACCCCTTGTGTTCGGCATTAAGTCGGCCGGACTGTTTGAAGACCCAACAATCTCTGTGGGTATGGTTTGCAGGCTTCCTGGAGGTGCTGTGGATTTGGCATATCTTGTCCAAGATTTTGTTTAGGTTGGATAGCTCGTCGCTGTTGTCCTTGAGAGGCAGTGTTTTGTTGTTCTGCCGAGAGCTTTTGAACCCGGCGTTGACTGTCGTGCTCTTTGGGCCATTTCCCTTAGTCCGACGCTGGTCCTTTCTGCGTCGTGGTTTCCCATTTCCATCCCTGACCTCGGATGTACTTGGGTCGCTGGTGCTGCATCTTGCCAGCCAGCTATCCTCTCCCGCGCAAAAGCGGGTCATGAGGCTTGCTAGTGCGGCCATTGTTCTTGGCTTTTCCTGGCCGAGGTGTCTGGCGAGCCATTCGTCTCAGACGTTATGTTTGAAGGCTGCTAAGGCTTCGGCGTCCGGACAGCCGACTATTTGGTTCTTTTTGGTGAGGAACCTGTTCCAGAATTTGCGGACTGACTCTCCGGGCTGTTGAGTTATGTGACTTAAATTGTCTGCATCCGGAGGGCGGACATAAGTCCCCTGAAAATTTGCCCGAAACACATCCTCGAGCTCTTCCCAACTTCCAATGGTATTTTCTGGGAGGCTTTTGAGCCAATGCCGGGCTGGCCCTTTGAGCTTGAGGGGTAAGTATTTTATGGCATGGAGGTCATCTCCTCTAGCCATATGTATGTGCAGGATGTAATCCTCAATCCAGACTCCGGGGTCTGTTGTTCCGTCGTATGCCTCTATGTTTACGGGCTTGAATCCCGCTGGAAATTCATGATCCAGCACCTCATCGGTGAAACATAGGGGGTGTGCGGCGCCCCTGTATTTGGGTGTGCCGTGATTTTCGAATACTCGACGTGTTGTGTTGCTTTCTGGAGCTTGCTTTCTTGGCCCATAGATGGACCTGACCGGGCCATCCTCTTTGCGGGGATCCTTATGTGGATCACGTGCCGGCTTGTGTGCGGCGCCGCTTGCCGCTCTTTGTTTGTCGTGTGGTCGTCTATCCGACCGGGCGGCCTCTTTTTTTTTTGATTGTGGGGGCTCTAAGGCCTCCTCATCAAATTCGGGCAGTAGTTTGCGCTTCGAGTAGCTTTTTGCTTGGCGACTATCGCCGTATTTGTCTGCGATCTTGAGTACTTTGCTCCATCTCATTCTGAGTACGTCTTCCGCTGTTTTGAGCTTCCGCTTCTGCTTCTTCAGACTTCGTGCAGTGGCGACGAGCCTTTTGTGGAGGTTCTTCTGCTCCAACGGTGTGTCTGGCGTGAGATCGCCCGGACTGTTGTTTTCCTCAGGGATGGATTGCTTATCCAACTCATCCTGTTTGGATGGTTGTTCAGGGGCATGTTCGTCGTCCACCGGTTCGTCCTGCTCTATGGCTGGGTCTGTATGGGTGCTGTCTTTGTCGAGGTGGGACTTTGGGCGGCGCTTGCGTCGCCGTTTCGGTTGTTTTTCGAGGGAATTATCCTTTGCAGCGTCCCGTTGTTCCTAGTTATCGCTTCCTTTAGGTGTATCCACCATATATACATCGTGAGTTGAGGTGGCCTTCCAGTGCCCTGTGGGCGCTGGTTCTTGGTCGTCTCCGGCATCGTCGTCCATGCCGTCGATGTCTTCGGAGTCGAAGTCTAGCATATCGGTTGAGTTATCGACAGTGGCTATAAAGTGGGTGGTGGGTGGGCTTTGAATTTCTTTGTCGTCCGCATCCCAACCGTTCTGACCATAATCCGGCCAGGGCTCTCCTGATAAAGAGAGGCACTTTAGCGAATTCAGGATGTCGCCAAAAGGCGAGTGCTGAAAGATGTCCGCAGCGGTGAACTCCATGATCGGCGCCCAATCGGATTCGATTGGCAGGGGCACGGAAGGCTCGGGGTCCGGAGAGGAGTCCGGCACCTTGGAGTCAAGAGCTTCACAAGGGGCAGGGTCGGTATTCGGCTCTATCGCCGTAGGGGTAGCAGCCTTCGAGGCGGCATCCAGCCACTCATCCTCGATCGGCGCAGTCAGCTCTAGGCTAAAGGTCGGAGCGGACTCTTGTGCGGCCTCCAAGGCACTGTCCGACGGCAGAGCTAAATCATGCCCATCGTGACAGTGCGGCGCGCTCGGCTGTGGCTCGAATCCGTCGAAGATCAAGTCTCCGCGGATGTCGGCCGTATAGTTCAAACTTCCGAATCTGACCTGATGGCCAGGGGCGTAGCTTTCGATCTGCTCCAGATGGCCAAGTGAATTGGCCCGCAGTGCGAAGCCGCCGAATACGAAGATCTGTCCGGGGAGAAAAGTCTCGCCCTGGACCGCGTTGTTGTTGACGATCGAAGGAGCCATCGGGCCTATAGATGACGACACAGAGGAACTCTCAACGAAAGCACCAATGTCGATGTCAAAACCGGCGAATCTCGGGTAGGGGGTCCCGAACTGTGCGTCTAGGCGGATGGTAATAGGAGACAAGGGACACGATGTTTTTACCCAGGTTCGGGCCCTCTCGGTGGAGGTAAACCGTACTCCTGCTTGATTAATATTGATGATATGGGTAGTACAAGAGTAGATCTACCACGAGATCAAGGAGGCTAAACCCTAGAAGCTAGCCTATGGTATGATTGTCATTTGTCCTACGGACTAAAACCCTCCGGTTTATATAGACACCGGAGAGGGCTAGGGTTACACAGAGTCGGTTACAATGGTAGGAGACCTACATATCCGTATCGCCAAGCTTGCCTTCTACGCCAAGGAAAGTCCCATCCGGACACGGGACGAAGTCTTCAATCTTGTATCTTCATAATCTTGGAGTCCGGCCAATGATGATAGTTCGGCTATCCGGACACCCCCTAGTCCAGGACTCCCTCACCCCATCTTGTTATCCTCGATGGCAACAATACAATACGTGCCTTGCAACTCTTTCTGTCACTGAGTAAGGACACCGCAAGATTGAACCCAAAGCTAAGCACTTCTCCCATTGCAAGAACTACCAATCTAGTTGGCCAAACCAAAAAGGATAATTCGAAGAGACTTGCAAAGATAACTCAATCATACATAAAAGAATTCAGAGAAGAATCAAATATTTTCCATAGATAATACTGGATCGTAAACCCACAATTCATCGGTCTCAACAAACACACCGCAAAAAGAAGATTACATCGAATAGATCTCCACGAGAGAGGGGGAGAACATTGTATTGAGATCCAAAAAGAGAGAAGAAGCCATCTAGCTACTAGCTATGGACCCGAAGGTCTGAAGTAAACTACTCACACTTCATCGGAGGGGCTATGGTGATGATGTAGAAGCCCTCCGTGGTGGATGCCCCCTCCTGCGGAGCTCCGGAACAGGCCCCAAGATGGGATCTCGTGGATACAAAAGGTTGTGGCAGTGGAATTAGGTTTTTTGGCTCCTGTTCTGATCGTTCGGGGATACGTAGGTATATATAGGAGGAAGGAATACGTCGGTGGAGCTCCGAGGGGCCCACGAGGTAGGGGGCGCGCCCAGGGGGGCGCCCTCCACCCTCGTGACCTCCTCAGAAGCTTCTTGGAGTAGGGTCCAAGTCTCCTAGATCACGTTCGGTTGGAAAATCACGATCCCGAAGGTTTCATTCCGTTTGGACTCCGTTTGATATTCTGTTTCTTCGAAATACTGAAAAAAGGCAAAAAACAGCCATTCTGGGCTGGGCCTCCGGTTATTAGGTTAGTCCCAAAAGTAATATAAAAGTGGAAAATAAAGCCTAATATAGTCCAAAACAGTAGATAAAGTAGCATGGAGCAATCAAAAATTATAGATACGTTGGAGACGTATAACACATGGCGCTGGTAAAAATCTTGTCGCGATCCGAGACGATGGAGTGCGGGACGCCATGGAGCTTGATGATGGACTCCCAGGACGCCCACGCGACCTTTGTAGCAGTGAACTGGTGGCGTAGAGGCACAAAATGAGAAAATTTAGTCAGGCGATCAACAACCACCATGATCGTGTCATACCCCCTCTGATTTGGGGAGTCCTTCCACGAAGTCCATGGTCAGATCATGCCATGGTTCAGTGGGAATGGGCAGTGGCTGTAGTTTGCCTGCAGGGTGCCGGTGTTCGTGCTTGGATTGCTGACACGTCAGACACTGATGAACAAAATCTTCAACGCCCTTCTTGAGGCATGTCCATGCGAACAGCTTCCGTACCCGCTCATAAGTGGCCGTGACACCAGAATGACCCTCCACTGCACTGTCGTGCAAAGCAGAGATGATCTTGGTCTGTAATGATGTGTTTGCTCCGATCCAGAGGCGTTCCCCTTGATGAATGATGCCCTGACGCAGCGTGCGACCTTGATCATCAGGGCTCCTGATCGCGAGCTGCCCCAGGAGGTCCTGGGCTGTGGCGTCTGTTTCATACGAATTTGCCACTTCCTGGAGCCACTGCGGTTGGCAAATTGAGAGCGCGTCGAGTACCAGTCGATGGCCAACTCACGAGAGTGCGTCTGCCGCGCTGTTGTCCGTGCCTCACTTGTATCTGAAAGTTAACTGTAGACCGACCAATTTTGCCATTGCCTTGCGTTGAAGTTCTGTTTCCAGCTGCTGCTCGCCCAATGCACACAGACTCTTGTGGTCCGTGTGGATTTCGAAAGGGCCACACTGTAGATACTGACGCAACTTGTCAACGACCATCATAACCGCCAAAAAAAACTCCTTCTCATAGGTCGATAGTTTCTGGTTTTTGATGCCCAACGCTTTGTTCATGTATGCGATGGCATGGCTGTTCTGAACCAGGTCTGCCCCGACGCCAGTGTCACAGGCGTCCGTTTCAATAGAGAATGGGAGGTTGAAATCCGACAACGCGAGCACTAGTGTCTGGGTCATGGCGAGCTTGAGCTTGTCAAACGCCTCTTGCGTGCTGTCGGTCCAGTTAAATCCCTTCTTGGTGAGTAACTGGGTGAGTGGTTTGGCGAGGATTCCATAGTTGCTGACGAACTTCCTGTAGTATCCTGTGAGCCCCAAAAATCCATGAAGCTCGGTGGTTGCTGTAGGAACTGGCCATGCCAGCATTGCACTTGTTTTGCTAGCATCTGTGCCAACCCCATCGCGTGAAATCACGTGCCCTAGATAATCAATGCTAGGCTGAGCAAATGAGCACTTGGAAGCTTTGGCATATAGTTGATGCTCACGCAGCGTCGCAAGAACTAGACGTAGGTGTTCTTGGTGCTCCTCCAAATCCATACTGAACACCAGTATGTCATCCAAAAAGATGATAATGAACTTGCGAGTATACTTGCCAAAGATGGCATTCATGAGGCACTGGAAGGTGGCTGGGGCATTGCAGAGTCCAAACGGCATGACTCGGAAGTGGAAATGGCCATTGTGGGTCTTGAAAGCTGTTTTTTCTTCATCTTCCTCCCGCATCCGTATTTGGTGGTAGCCCGCGCGAAGGTCGATCTTGGAGAAGTAGGTGGCCCCGGCCAGTTCGTCCAACAGTTCATCAACCATAGGCAGGGGGAATTTGTTCTTCACTGTTATCTTGTTGAGGCGGCGAAAATCAATGCAGAAACGCCAGCTCCCATCCTTCTTCTTGACCAGCAGCACCGGGGCTGCGTAGGGGCTCATACTACGCACGATCACACCGGATTGCAGCATGTCTTGGACCTGTTTCTCAATTTCGTCCTTCTGAGTGGGAGAGTACTGGTACGGTCTGGTGTTGATAGGAGTAACGCCAGGCTCCAGGTGAATGTCGTGATCGTATTGACGATGCAGTGGTAGGGCGGTGGGTTCAGCAAAGACGTCGTTGAACTCCTTCAGTACTTTCTGAATTCTGCGTGGCACTATGGTGTTGGGCTGCTTATCCACGCGCTCGACAATGACCAAGGCAGTAGTCCAGATATCATTGGCGACCTCCATACGGTGCAGTTCGTAAGCGTCCAGTTCTGAGATTGGGGGCAATTTGCTTGCTCAAACTCCTTGCAGATGCACTGTTTTCCCTTCAGTTTGAAACGAGATAGTCTTCAGTTGCCAATGGCAGTTCATTGGGCTGTGTTGTGACAGCCAGTCCATCCCCAAGACCCGATCATATGCGCTGAGCTACAGTACGTGCAAATCTGTGTGAAATGTGTGGCCAGGTACTTGCCAGGGCAGTGACCGGACGATCTTGTCGCAGTGAAGGCGCTGTCCATTTTCTACACGCACTAAAACTGCTGGAAGAGCTTCAAGTTGAACTAACAGGTGAGCAACGAAAGCTTCACTGACAAAGCTGTGGGTGCTGCCCGAATCCACCAATAGCAGCATCACCTGATCTCCAACTTGAGCTCTCAAACGGATGGTTGATGGCGTTTCGTCCCTGGAGACCGCATGATGAGACAGGGAGCAGCATTCCGGTTCCTGAGCCGCTGGGGTGTCAAGCAGCTGCAGAGCGTGAACCATATCATCAGATAAGATTTCTCCATAGTCACCTACTTCGATCATCAGAATTTGCCCTGTTCTTTTGCATTGATGTTCCCTCGAGTATTTGTCACCACAACGAAAACAGAGGCCGTTGGCTCACCAGAAATCGCGAAGCTGCCGCTCACGGGCATACTCATCTGCGCCCGCACGCAGGGGAGCAGCAGCGTGGGCTGGTGCCGGTGCGGCCGCTGTTGTTGGTGGTGGCCGTCCCACTGGTGTGATCCGAGCGCGTGGCGCGCGTTGTTTCTCGAGCTCTTCCTCCTGGATGCGAGCGAACACTGCTGCACGTGTGATGCTTGTTGGTGCCTGAAGGCGAACACCTGACCTCAGCTCATCCTTGAGGCCCAACAGAAACTGAGAGATGAAAATTTTTGGGCTCAATGTGGGATCCAATGAGAGCAAATGGTACATTGCAGTTTCGAATTCCTGACGGTACTCCTGCACTGTTCCTGTCTGCCGTAACTGAACCAGATTGTGCATCTGAACATCAAATTCTTCAAGCCCAAATTCCTCTTCCACGGCTGCTCTGAATGCTGCCCACGAAATGCCCGGATGCTTCTGCATGTACACCTGCAGCCACATCGCGGCCAATCCTTCCATGTATAGCGTGGCGGTGGTCACCCAACTATGGAGTGGTACGCGGTATAGCTCGAAGTAGGACACACAGCACTCGATCCAGATGCGCGGTGTGGTTCCGTCGAACCGAGGGAAATCAGGCTTGGGTGGCTTCGTGTAGTGGTCGTAGGCGCGCTCCGTTGGTGACGGGGCCCCGGGGAGCAAGAGCGGGGGGCTGTGATTGACCAGCCATGCGAATGACAGCTGCGTCACGCCATCTGTGTACAGGGGCGATGGCGTGGAGCGGTTCGGCGGCGGCGGCGGTGGTGGTGGTGCCCGCGTAGAGGAGTCCGCGGCCAACGACGAAGACATGGCGCCCGTGCTTCTGGACGCGACTAGATCAGGCGTAGGTGTGGACTTGCGGGCTTCGTCCACATCCGCCTGGGTGAGATCTATCTGGTTGGATAGCAACTTGATTTCCTCCGAGAACTGGCTGTTGTAGGAGAGCTGCGCCTCATGGCGCTCGTCGGCCGTCTTCTGGTTCAGGTCTAGCAGGCGGATGACCGCCTCGAGCAAACCCTGTAGTTTATCTGTGGTTTCCGACATGGCGTCGAGCACACGGCGGGTGTGGGCCGTGGGTTTGGACGGGGGCGCCGTGGTCTCGCTCCAAATTGAACCGAACCCCGAGCAGGATTTCGGGTGAGCTCACCGGAGCGGCTTGCACCTAACCCGGTGGAATTTTACCGATCGATCGAGAGGGTGTGAGATCAACAGCGGCAGCGATTTATGGAGAAAAAAATTTGTTGGCTCTGATTACCAGATTGTGATGAACCAGAGAGAGGGGATGAGTTTGGTAGGTGGGGGAGAGGGAGCAGGTGAGATGCGAGAGAGACAAAGGGAATGAGATTTGGATCGATCAACTTTCTAATCAAGTCATGCCCCTCTCACGGTGGCTACAGGAGTTTAAGTACACACAGTCCACGCCCGAGTGGGCTTGATGATTACAAGGCCGATGGCCCAATTCAGCCCCAACACTTGGCCCAGCACTCTTGTGCATCTCTGTCACCCTGTATCCATTTCAGAGGACTGAACAGGAGGATCAGGTGTGACATTATGATTAAACACAACATCAAAACTCTATCTGTCCTATTCTACTTGACTGCATGTTCCTTGAACTCTAGTCAATTTACTCGGGGTTGATTCTTCAAGCAACTCATCAAAACAGTTGTCTTTTCGAGATGAGGTAGTGGTGATCTTGAAGCTACATGCTGATAACCCACAAGTGTAGGGGATCGCAACAACTTTCGAGGGTAAAGTATTCAACCCAAATTTATTGATTCGACACAAGGGGAGCCAAAGAATATTCTTGAGTATTAGCAGTTGAATTGTCAATTCAACCACACCTGGATAACTTAGTATCTGCAACAAAGTATTTAGTAGCAAAAGTGGTATGATAATAATGGTAACGGTAACAAAAGTAAAGATAAATGTTTTTGGGTTTTTGTAGTAGTTGTAACAGTAGCAACGAAAAAGTAAATAAGCAAAGAACAATATGTGAAAAGCTCGTACGCAATGGATCAGTGATGGATAATTATGCCGGATGCGATTCCTCATGTAATAGCTATAACATAGTGTGACACAGAACTAGCTCCCATTCATCAATGTAATGTAGGCATGTATTCCGTAAATAGTCATACGTGCTTATGGAAAAGAACTTGCATGACATCTTTTGTCCTACCCTCCCGTGGCAGCGGGGTCCTAGTGAAAACTAAGGGATATTAAGGCCTCCTTTTAATAGAGAACCGGAACAAAGCATTAACACATAGTGAATACATGAACTCCTCAAACTATGGTCATCACCGAGAAGTATCCCGATTATTGTCACTTCGGGGTTGTCGGATCATAACACATAATAGGTGACTATAGACTTGCAAGATAGGATCAAGAACACACATATATTCATGAAAACATAATAGGTTCAGATCTGAAATCATGGCACTCGGGCCCTAGTGACAAGCATTAAGCATAGCAAAGTCATAGCAACATCAATCTCAGAACATAGTGGATACTAGGGATCAAACCCTAACAAAACTAACTTGATTACATGGTAAATCTCATCCAACCCATCACCGTCCAGCAAGCCTACGATGGAATTACTCACGCACGGCGGTGAGCATCATGGAATTGGTGATGGAGGATGGTTGATGACGACGACGGCGACGAATCCCCCTCTCCGGAGCCCCGAACGGACTCCAGATCAGCCCTCCCGAGAGAGATTAGGGCTTGGTGGCGGCTCCGTGTCGTGAAACGCGATGAAACTTTCTCTTTTATTTTTTTCTCCCCGAACGTGAATATATGGAGTTGGAGTTGAGGTCGATGGAGGTCCAGGGGGGCCACGAGATAGGGGGGCGCGCCCTACATGGGGGGGCGCCCCCTGTCTCGTGGACAGGCCCTAGGCCCCCTGGTGTACTTATTTCTCCCAGAAATTCTTATTAATTCCAAAAAGTGCCTCCGTGGATTTTCAGGACATTCCGAGAACTTTTCTTTTCTACACATAAAACAACATCATGACAGTTCTGCTGAAAACAGCGTCAGTCCGGGTTAGTTTCATTCAAATCATGCAAATTAGGGTCCAAAACAAGGGCAAAAGTGTTTGGAAAAGTAGATACGTTGGAGACGTATCAACTCCCCCAAGCTTAAACCTTTGCTTGTCCTCAAGAAATTCAGTTGATAAACTGAAAGTGATAAAGAAAAACTTTTACAAACTCTGTTTGCTCTCGTTGTTGTAAACATGAAAAGCCAGCATTCAAGTTTCAACAAATATTATGAACTAACCATACTCACAATAACACCTAGGTCTCACAATTACTCATATCAATAGCATAATCAGCTAGTGATCCATAATAATAAAACTCGGATGACAACACTTTCTCAAAACAATCATAACATGATATAACAAAATGGTATCTCGCTAGCCCTTTCTGAGACCGCAAAACATAAATACAGAGCACCTTTAAAGATCAAGGACTGACTAAACATTGTAATTCATGGTAAAAGAGATCCAGTCAAGTCATACCCAATATAAACCAATAATAATGAATGCAAATGACAGTGTGCTCTCCAGCGGGTTCTTCTAATAAGAAGGGTGATGACTAACATAAAAGTAAATAGATAGGCCCTTTGCAGAGGGAAGCAGGGATTTGTAGAGGTGCCAGAGCTCGATTTTAAAATAGAGATTGAATAACATTTTGAGCGGCATACTTTCACTGTCAACACAACAACTATGTGATGGATGTATCTTCCATACTACATGCATTATAGGCAGTTCCCAAACAGAATGGTAAATGTTTATACTCCCCCAACCACCAACAAGCATCAATCCATGGCTTGCTCGAAACAACGAGTGCCTCCAACTAACAACAGCCCTGGGGGAGTTTTGTTTAATTATTTTGATTTTCTTTGATCTTTTGGATCATGGGACTGGGCATCCCGGTTACCGGCCGTTTCTCGTGAATGAGGAGCGGAGTCCACTCCTTTTGAGAATAACCCACCTAGCATGGAAGATATAGGCAGCCCTAGTTGAAACATGAGCTGCTCGAGCATACAAAATAGAATTTCATTTGAAGGTTTGGAGTTTTGCACATACAAATTTACTTGGAACGGCAGGCAAATACCGCATATAGGAAGGTATAGTCGACTATGGAACAACTTTGGGGTTTTAAGGAGTTTGGATGCACAAGCAGTATTCCCGCTTAGTACAGGTGAAGGCTAGCAAAATACTGGGAAGCGACCAACTGAGAGAGCGACAACAGTCGTAAACATGCATTAAAATTAATTTACACCGAGTACAAGCATGAGTAGGATATAATCTACCATGAACATAAATATCATGAAGGCTATGTTGATTTGATTCAACTACATGCGTGAACATGTGCCAAGTCGAGTCACTCAATTCATTTAAAGGAGGATATCATCCCATTATATCACATCATAATCATTTTAATAGCATGTTGGCATGCAAGGTAAACCATTATAACTCATAGCTAATCAAGCATGGCACAAGCAACTATAATCTCTAAATGTCATTGCAAATATGTTTACTTCATAATAAGCTGACTCAGAAACGATGAACTCATCATATTTACAAAAACAAGAGAGGTCGAGTTCATACCAGCTTTTCTCATCCCAATAAGTCCATCATATATCGTCATTATTGCCTTTCACTTGCACGACCGAACGATGTTTATAATAATAAGAGTGCACGTGCATTGGACTAAGCTGGAATCTGCAAGCATTCAACTCAAGAGAGAAGACAAGTAATATGGGCTCTAAGTTAAATAAATAATCATGCATATAAGAGCCACTAAGCATTTTCAATATAGTCTTCTCGCCCCCCAAAGGACAGAAAAGAAAATAAAAGTATTTACACGGGAAAGCTCCCAACAAGTAAGAAGAAGAACGAGAAATCTTTTTTGGTTTTCGTTTTAATTTCTACTACAGGCAAAGAAATTAAACTTATCTAATTTTTTTTGTTTTTCTTAAGGTTTAACAAACACACAAGAAGAAAACTAGAAAAAGAAATTTAAACTAGCATGGATAATACAATGAAAGAGTATGAGCACCGATAACTAGTGTGTGAACATGAATGTAAAGTCGGTGAGAAATACGCACTCCCCCAAGCTTAGGCTTTTGGCCTAAGTTGGTCTAGTACCAAGGATCGCCGCTACTCTCCCCTGTGTAATGAGAGGTGTAATCAGGATACCACTGGCTGGTCATCTCCGGATCCCATTGGACAGATGATGCACAATAAGGGTCCAGTTCAGGTTCCGGCTCAGGTTCAGGTTCTGGAGTAAAAGCTTGAGCTCGATGATTGTTCACCGCTTCCGATGTGACAAGAAAATTTTCTGCACGCAAATCAAACAACAAAGGTGCAGGCAAAATAATAATCTCAAAGTGTTTCTTATTGAATATAAGTTTATACAAGAGCATCTTTTCCTCGTTGTCAACAATAAACTTGTGTGCTACCATGCTCTTGTAATCTAAAATGTGAGGAGGCAATTTTATCTCCTCCTTCTCATGGTGCCTAATGGGTATCTGAAAATGTTTAGCAAGACGTGCAGCATAGATACCTCCAAATATGGGGCCTTTTGTAC
This sequence comes from Triticum timopheevii, assembly GCA_963921465.1. Lineage (NCBI taxonomy): Eukaryota > Viridiplantae > Streptophyta > Magnoliopsida > Poales > Poaceae > Triticum > Triticum timopheevii. The sequence continues at coordinate 407,316,036 of OY997272.1, read as the reverse complement.
GGTTCAGGGCTAGCCGTTTAGCAACGACGGCACCCATACTAAAAGTATTGTCTCCAAGCAAAGCATGTTGAAGAATGATAATATCAATAACGCTCAAGTTTCCACTATTTCCACGACCAATCAAGCATCTACTAGCAAATATGGCAAAGTATCGTAAAACAGGAAAGTGTATGCTAGAGACTTTTGCCTCAGAGCCCTTCTTTGGCTCCTCTACAGCAATAGTATTAACGAAGCCACCCACATCTTCACGATGGGGTTCCTCTAATTCTCCCTCATAAGGTATCCTACATACCGCGCAAAAATGACGTAAAGACATTTCTTTGAATTCATCGTATAAATGAAATGATACTGTAGGCGGTGACTTCTTAGGATAATAATAAAAGTTTTGCACGAAAGTATTGGTAAGTAAGAGATACTGATCGATTCGATCATTGATGAAACCGGTGAGGCCTGCAGTCTCGATTAAAGCATAAAAGTCTTCATGAATTCTAGCTTCTTTCAAGAAATCCTCGCATGGCCATTCACATGATCCTACTTCCACTAAGCGACGAATATTATACTTGGTTTTTTCCTTCTCTTTGGCTTGTTTTTCCTGAGAGCTTTGGCTAGAAGAGCCCCTCAAAAGTTTCCTCAACATTTTCTGAAAATTTCTGAAATTTTAGTAACTTCAAAATAAAAGTGAATAAAACTAAACAAGAATGGTAGCAACTACTCCTACAAGTGCCTAGAGCCTATATCATGCATTGGAATTTCTTGGGACCTCAAAAAATATAACATGCAAGCTCAAGAACATAGTCACCTATGCAGCAAAAAATTGCAATGAATAAAGCACTAGAACAAAAACTAATTGGACCAATGGAGGAGTCACATACCAAGCAACAATCTCCCAAAGCAGTTTTGTGAATGGAGCTTTGAGCTAAGAGATCGAAAATCGCAGCAAAACGAGCTAGAACTTGTGCTTGAGTTGGATGGGGATTTTTTTGGGTAGAAGATGAAGTGTGTGGATGCTGGCATAAGTGGAGGGGGGCCACCAGGGGCCCACGAGACAGGGGGGCGCGCCCTATGGGGGGGCGCCCTCCACTCTCGTGGCCTAGTGCTTGCCCCTCCTGCAGTGATTTCAGTGCCTAAAATCCTCAAATATTCCAGAAAAAATCATACTAAATTTGCAGGGCATTTGGAGCACTTTTATTTTCGGACTATTTTTTAATGCACGGATAATTCAGAAAACAGATGGATAATACTATTTTTGCTATATTTATTCTAAATAACAGAAAGTAAAAGGAGGGTACAGAAGGTTGTGCCTTCTAGTTTCATCCATCTCATGATCATCAAAATGAATCCACTAACAAGGTTGATCAAGTCTTGTTAACAAACTCATTCCGAGTAACACGGAACCGGAGAAATTTCGAATAACACTAAGTTACCTCAACGGGGATATGAAAATCCCCAACAATAAGAATATCATACTTTTTCTTGATAGTAGGGAGAGGAAATTCAAAACCTCCAATAGTAATAGTTGGAACTTGTCCAATAGAATTGATGCTATGAACTTGAGATTGTTTCCTCGGAAAGTGTACCGTATGCTCATTACCATTAACATGAAAAGTGACATTGCCTTTGTTGCAATCAATAACAGCCCCTGCAGTATTAAGAAAAGGTCCACCAAGGATAATAGACATACTATCGTCCTCGGGAATATCAAGAATAACAAAGTCCATTAAGATAGTGACATTTGCCACCACAACAGGCACATCCTCACAAATGCCGACAGGTATAGCAGTTGATTTATCAGCCATTTGCCAAGATATTTCAGTAGGTGTCAACTTATTCAATTCAACTCTACGATATAAAGAGAGAGGCATAACACTAACACCGGCTCCAAGATCACATAAAGCAGTTCTAACATAATTTCTTTTAATGGAGCATGGTATAGTTGGAACACCCGGATCTCCAAGTTTCTTTGGTATTCCACCCTTAAAAGTGTAATTAGCAAGCATGGTGGAAATTTCAGCTTCCGGTATCTTTCTTTTGTTTCTAATGATATCCTTCATATACTTAGCATAAGGATTTACTTTCAGCATATCAGTTAAGCGCATACGTAAGAAAATAGGTCTAATTATTTCAGCAAAGCGCTCAAAATCCTCATCATCCTTTGACTTGGATGGTTTAGGAGGAAAGGGCATGGGTTTCTGAACCCATGGTTCTCTTTCTTTACCGTGCTTCCTAGCAACAAAATCTCTCTTATCGTAACGTTGATTCTTTGATTGTGGGTTATCAAGATCAACAGCAGGTTCAATCTCTACATCATTGTTTTTGCTAGGTTGAGCATCAACATGAACATTATCATTAACATTATCACTAGGTTCATGTTCATCATCTGATTGTGTTTCAGCATTAGAAATAGAAATATCATTAGGATTCTCAGGTGTGTCTACAGTAGGTTCACTAGAAGCATGCAAAGTCCTATCGTTTTCCTTTTTCTTCTTTTTAGAAGAACTAGGTGCCTCTAAATTATTTCTCTGAGAATCTTGCTCGATTCTCTTAGGGTGGCCTTCAGGATACAAAGGTTCCTGAGTCATTCTACCAGTTCTAGTAGCCACTCTAACAACAAAGTCATTTTTATTATTTAATTCATCAAGCAAATCATTCTAAGCTTTAAGTACTTGCTCAGCTTGAGTAGCAACCATAGAAGCATATTTGCTAATGAGGTGAAGTTCATCTTTAACTCTAGCCAGATTATCGCTTACGCGTCCTATCTCGAAAGCATTATTCTTTAACTCTCTACCAACGTAAGCATTAAAACTTTCTTGTCTAGCCATAAAGTCATCAAATTCATCTAAGCATGGGCTATGAAATTTAGTAGAGGGGATTTCAACTTAATCATATCTATAGAGAGAATTTACCTTTACTACCTGTGTCGGGTTATCAAAATAATGTGGTTCTTCAACATGCGGTATATTAAGACCATGTATTTCTTCAATAGGAGGTAAATTATTAACATCTTCAGCTTTAATACCTTTTTCTTTCATTGATTTCTTTGCCTCTTGCTTATCTTCAGGACTGAGAAATAAAACACCTCTCTTCTTCGGAGTGGGTTTAGGAATTGGCTCAGGAGTTGGCTCAATTGGTTCAGGAATTACTTCAGGAATTGGTTCGGGAAGAGTCCAATTATTTTCATTAGTCAACATATTATTCAATAGTATTTCAGGTTCGTCGATTGTTCTTTCCCTGAAAACACAACCAGCACAACTATCCAAGTAGTCCTTGGAAGCATCGGTTAGTCCATTATAAAAGATATCAAGTATTTCATTTTTCTTAAGAGGATGATCAGGCAAAGCATTAAGTAACCGAAGAAGCCTCCCCCAAGCCTGTGGGAGACTCTCTTCTTTAATTTGCACAAAATAATATATTTCCCGCAAGGCAGCTTGTTTCTTATGAGCAGGGAAATATTTAGCAGACAAGCAATAAATCATATCCTGGGGACTACGCACACAACCAAGAGCAAGAGAATTATACCAAGTCTTAGCATCACCCTTTAATGAGAACAGAAATATCTTAAGGATATAAAAATAGCGAGACTTTTCATCATGAGTGAACAGGGTAGCTATATCATTCAACTTGGTAAGATGTGCCACAACAGTTTCAGATTCAAGGCCATAAAAAGGATCAGATTCAACTAAAGTAATAATCTCAGGATCAACAGAGAATTCATAATCCTTATCAGTAACACAGATAGGTGAAGTAGCAAAAGCAGAATCGGGTTTCATTCTAGCATTAAGAGACTGCTGCTTCCATTTAGCTAATAATTTCTTAAGATCATATCTATCATTGCAAGCAAATATTTCCCTAGCAGCTTCTTCATTCATAACATAACCCTTAGGAACAACAGGCAATACATAATCATTGGGAGAACCTTCATCATCACTATCATCAATAATAGAATCTTCAATAATTTCATTCCCCCTAACTCTAGCAAGTTGTTCATCAAGAAATTCACCTAATGGCAAAGTAGCATCACGCACAGAAGTAGTTTCATCATGCATAGCAGAAGTGGCATCATCAATAACATGCGACATATCAGAATTCATAGCAGTAGCAGGTTTAGGTGTCGCAAGCCTACTAATAACGGAAGGAGAATCTAGTGCAGAGCTAGATGGCAGTTCCTTACCTCCCCTCGTAGTTGAGGGAAAAATAGTAGTTCGGTCGTCTTTCAAGTTCTTCATAGTGATCAACAGATATAAATTCCAAGTGACTTAGAGAATAGAGCTATGCTCCCCGGCAACGGCGCCAAAAATTAGTCTTGATAACCCACAAGTGTAGGGGATCGCAACAGCTTTCGAGGGTAAAGTATTCAACCCAAATTTATTGGTTCGACACAAAGGGAGCCCAAGAATATTCTTGAGTATTAGCACTTGAGTTGTCAATTCAACCACACCTGGATAACTTAGTATCTGCAGCAAAGTATTTAGTAGCAAAAGTGGTATGATAATAATGGTAACGGTAGCAAAAGTAAAGATAAATGTTTTTGGGTTTTTGTAGTAGTTGTAACAGTAGCAACGGAAAAGTAAATAAGCGAAGAACAATATGTGAAAAGCTCGTATGCAATGGATCAGTGATGGATAATTATATGCGATTCCTCATGTAATAGCTATAACATAGGGTGACACCGAACGGACTCCAGATCAGCCCTCCCGAGAGAGATTAGGGCTTGGCGGCGGCTCCGTGTCGTGAAACATGATGAAACTTTCTCTTTTATTTTTTCTCCCCGAACGTGAATATATGGAGTTAGAGTTGAGGTCGGTGGAGGTCCAGGGGGCTCACGAGATAGGGGGCGCGCCCTATGGGGGGGCGCGCCCCCCTGTCTCGTGGACAGGCCCTGGGCCCCTGGTGTACTTCTTTCGCCCAGAAATTCTTATTAATTCCAAAAAGTGCCTCCATGGATTTTCAGGACATTCCGAGAACTTTTCTTTTCTACACATAAAATAACAGCATGGCAGTTCTGCTGAAAACAGCGTCAGTCCGGGTTAGTTTCATTCAAATCATGCAAATTAGAGTCCAAAACAAGGGCAAAAGTGTTTGGAAAAGTAGATACGTTGGAGACGTATCACGTGCCACGGCCAAGAGGCCCAATTTGGAGGCCAAGATGTTTGACAATTGAACTACATTGTTGTTCCAAAGCATTAGTACCGCCAAGAGTGCTAACATCCAGGCTTTGAGCAAAATCCGCCATATGTGGCGTCCGAGGAAGACAACTATGAAATGGTCGAAGTCATCAAGCTTCTATCCTTGAGGCACATAATGTGACAAGAGGATGTTGCAATAGTTTCATGCACAGTTGTGCACCGGCCTGGTCCGTTCAGGCCACTCACATTCCACCACCATTAGTTAATAGTTTGTTCAATCATATGCCTAGAGAATATATAGCATGTAGCAAACCAAGCCTGGCGAAATGCACAGCCGCATTGCAAGCTGCAAGAAAGTGTAGATCAACAACTTATTTGTGATTCCAGTACAATTTTGTCTAAATGAAATATGCATGAGTTACAACAGACTCATCTACTGTTGCTTCATTGAAATCCACAAATAAACTTCAGTAGCCAACACATTGTAATGATCTATTGCAAACTTCCAGATTTGTAGGATCAGAAATTGACTAGAGGGGGCGGGGGAAAATAGGAGATTTAAATTTTTCTTCGAAAATAGTAAGTCTCTCAACACAGCATGACGAAATAAAATGACTAAGGGAATTCTAAGCAGAGGAAAAACTGATGAAGGGATTGACTTAGATGAAAAACTAAAAGACATTATTGCAAGATATCTGTCAGAACTGAAGCTACAAGAATAACTAGATAGCGGGAGAAGTAAAGCATGTGAACATAGAGGCATATCACATTAAGTACAACAAGATGGAAAACAAACACACACATGGCTGCGGTACAGAAGGAGATGCTCTTCAATCCCAAAGGACTGAACACAGATGAACAACACAACGAGGGATAACTCAACATAATGTAAGTACCAAAAGTAATATAGAAAGAGAAAGAACCAGTGTTGCTCGAAGGCGAAAGGCTATTTGTTTCACTAGTTTACACTTCAATTAAAGTGCTACATCTTATTGGAGGGACTTGTGATAGAAAACATGAGCAAAACTCTCTCTGTCCTATTCGACTTCACTGCAAGTTCCTCGAACTCCAACCAATTTACTCAGGGTAGATTCTTCACGACAATTTCTAAACGTACACAGACAAAATCATCAGCAAACTATAATGACTCTTGGTCACTCGGACAGACACCTAACCATCTAGTGAGTGTGGAGCTCATTGAGTAATCGGCAAGATCTGGATCTCAACGTAGTTCTATGCAATTGCTCAATCACTTCACTAAGTTTTTGGCGCTGGGTTTTCTCTTCGCGAAATCCCCCAATTTTCTCTTCTTGAGCCTTCAACTCACTTTCCTTCTCAGTTTGCTTTTCACTCTCCTCATCAACGTGCATAGAGGAGGTTTATTTTTCCATTTCCATCTGAGCTTGCTTCTTAGATGAGTTTTTCATCATGACATCATTGTTTTTATCAGAAGCACTTGGCATCGGTGAAGTAATTTCTCCCTCCCGTGGGTTTGATGCAGAGGGAATTTCATCAACTTTTTCTTTTATGCGGGGTGGGACAGCGTTTTTTTCATGAGCACTTGGCTGCAGTGAAATGACTTCTTCTTCCATATTTCATTGAGCCCTCATCTCAGGAATAACATCCTCATTCGCAATATTTTCTTCTATGTAGCTTTGGCCTAGAGGGATATAAACCATACATACAATGATCAACTAACGATCAGTGTTTTCAATTGTTTTTCAACTTCATGCACCACTTACCTTTTCTTGATGGCAGCATAACCAACCATTTATGAATTACGGTTCATGGTCACGTCAAACACTACCTTAGTGAGACGAATATACCATGTGCCACTACTGGAATCCAGTTCTTTGCCGTCTGCCAGTTCTTTGTCGTCAGCTGGCTGACGGCAAAGAAGGTCTTTGCCGTCCGCTTACATAAAACGGACGGCAAAGAACTGGTTGATGGCAAAGAAGGTCTTTGCCATCAGCCAGTTCTTTGCCGTCAGCTAGCGGACGGCAAAGAGGAAGGTGGGCCCCAATAACGGGCAGCTAAAAAAAACTAACGGCCAGCCCTTTGTCATCCGCTATCGGACGACAAAGGGGGCGGACGGCAAAGGATTAACCTAACTAACGGCTGCCCCCACCCCGCCTCTCTCTCTTTCTCTCTCTCTCTCTCTCTCTCTCTCTCTCTCTCTCTCTCTCTCTCTCTCTCTCTCTCCGTGCGCCTCTCCCCAATGAGACCACTGGCGCCCCCACCACCCGCCGCCGCCCCGACCAGCCGCCGCCCTCTTGCCCCGTCGCCCCACCACCCGCTGCCGCCCCGTCGCCCCACCACCCGCCGCCCTGGCCCCGTCGCCCCACCTGCCGCCGCCGCCCCCTCGCCCCTCGCCCTGTCACCCGCCACGGCCGCCCCCTCCACCGGGTCGCCGCCCCCAGCCGCCGCAGCCCCCGTCCGCTGGGCCGCCGCCGCCCCCACCCACCGCGGCCTCCCCCTCCACGGGCCGCCGCCGCCCCCACCCGCTGCGGCTCCCCTCCACCGGCCACCCCGACCCACCGGTGAGTAATCTTTCCCCCCTTTTTTAGTTTAGTTTATTTTAGATTTTCTTAGTTAATTTATTTTGTGTTTTAGTTATAGTTTTACTTTAATTTTGGTTTCATTTTAGTTTTAGTTTTATTTTTAGTTTAGTTTATTTTAGATTTGTTTTAGTTTTAGAGTAGTAGTAGTAGTAGTAGTAGAAGAAGAAGAAGAAGAAGAAGAATAAGAAGAAGAAGAAAAAGAGGAAAAAAGAAGAAGAGGGGAAGAAGAAGAAGAAAAAGACACGTTTTTATACTTTCTTATTTAGGGTTCCGCCACGTTTTGCAGTTTCTTTCTTTTCTTTAGTTGGATGTTTTTATACTGCTAACAAGTTGCCTAGTTTGCTGACCGAAAGAAGTTAAATTAGTTATTATATGAAATTCAACTAAATTCAACATTTTTGACGACTAGTGCTACTAATAAATTCAACTAGAGCCATCATATGTCCACAAGTGCATTGTTTTTTGAATGAGAAATGATAACTTGGTGTAGTTGATTATCTTCTGCTCAAAATTTCTTATGTTATAATGTTGTATGATAATGTTGTAAGGGTACTAATTGGTCTCTTCTACTGCTTATCAGAGATGGGGGGAAGCCGCCATCGCAGACTCCGCTCTGCCACACCGCAGTATGAGTTGGATGCTTCCGAGTTCTTCAGTATCATACTTGGGACTTCAGTATCATCCATGAGGCAGGTATATAAAAGGAGAGATCTCCCCTTCACCCATCTCATTATGATAACTATGTTGTTTGCTACATCACTCATTGTCCCAAAACTACAGAGGCTGCCTGACACTTTTATGAACATGCTGGGTGAAGATCCGCCAAATAATGTGAAGCTATGACAGGCCGGCAGCGGGTTTCGCAGGCTGTGGGACGTGGAGTTGGTGATCAAGGAGGGCCACATGTACTTGTGTTGTGGCTGGGAGAAGTTCTACCGTGCCTACAACCTGCGGCTGGGGTACTTCCTTCTCTTCAGATACGACGATGACGCCACCATGCTCATCGTGAAGGTGTTCAGCGCGACTATGTGTCGCATGCGCTATGCTGACGACGATGATGCCAGTACGTTCTGCCTCTTCTTATTCCTCTACATTTGGCTTTGTCTCGCATCGATTGTTAACGGTCATTGTTGCATTTGGATAGGCAATGGGAGCAGCAGCAGCGACACTGGCTATAGCCAAAGCAGCAGCGATTCTGGCTGCAGCAAAGACAACAAGGAGGAGGATCCGGATTGGAGTGGGGAAGAAGAGGAGCAGAGTGGTTGAGGACTTCTTCTTCTTCTTCTTCTTCTTCTTCTTCTTCTTCTTCTTCTAGTATTCTTCTAGTCTTCTTCTTCTTCTTCTTCTTCTTCTTCTTCTTCTTCTTCTTCTTCTTCTTCTTCTTCTAGTATTCTTCTAGTCTTCTTCTTCTTCTTCTTCTTCTTCTTCTTCTTCTTCTTCTTCTTCTTCTTCTTCTTCTTCTTCTAGTATTCTTCTAGTCTTCTTCTAGTCTTCTTCTTCTTCTTCTTCTTCTTCTTCTTCTTCTTCTTCTAGTATTCTTCTAGTCTTCTTCTTCTTCTTCTTCTTCTTCTTCTTCTTCTTCTAGTCTTCTTCTTCTTCTTCTTCTTCTTCTTCTTCTTCTAGTATTCTTCTAGTCTTCTTCTTCTTCTTCTTCTTCTTCTTCTTCTTCTTCTTCTTCTAGTATTCTTCTAGTCTTCTTCTTCTTCTTCTTCATTTTCTTCTAGGTTAGCTCCATTTTACTTAAGTATGCTTACTTCTTATAGTCTTCTTCTTCTTCATTTTCTTCTTCTTCTTCTAACATCTTGTTTATCATTTTGCAGATTTGATTTAATTCACGGAAGCTTGCATGGATGGAGTGCTTCTTTTCCATTTGTGCTTTTATTTTGTATCAATGAACTTGCATGGTTGGAACTTGTTAGACATGGATGGATAACGGTGTTGGACGAACAATGTGAAACTTTTGTAATATGTAAGGATGCATGAAACTATATATGTGTTGGTTATGTATGTATATATGATGAAACTTGTGTGTTGGATATGCTTGTTGTGTATATATGTATATTTGTGAATTGCTGCCAAATTGAATGAATTAAATTAAAAACAGGGTTGTACAGGCTCTTTGCCGTCAGCTAGCTGACGGCAAAAATTTTTTGCTGTCAGCTAGCTGACGACAAACATGCCACGTGGCAGCTAGGGACTGGCATGTTTGAGCACTTTGCCGTCTGCCAGCGAACGGCAAAGACCTTAGCCTCTTTGCCGTCTGCTGGCTGAAGGCAAAGCACGCCGTTAACACCTAACGGCTCTCACCCCACCTCACTGCCGTCCACAATCGTTGACGCCTGCTGGCCACCAACGGCGAACGGCACAATCCTTTGCCGTCCGTTTCCAGGAAGCGGACGACAAAGAAGGTCTTTGCTGGCACGTGTTCAGATGGACGGTTTGTCGTCTGCTGGCGGACGGCAAAGGAGTTTGCCATCCGTGATCCATGCCTTTGCCGTCCGCCATGGCGGACGGCAAAGAAGTGGATTCTAGTAGTGTGCGTCTTTTTTCATGGATGACAGCGATGGCACTGTTGCACTCCACGGAAACTTCGTCCAATTCGTGAGTTTCATACTCGGGAAACACATAAACCATTTTCTCCTCAGCTTCATCTCTGGCATGCATAGCCGTAGTGAAATCACCAACGATTTTTCAGCTCATCCAGCAACTTAGAGGTAGCATCGATGATTTTGCTAGGAATTCGCAGAGAATGAAAATCAACATTGGGAGGTTCAGCAACAAATCTCTCCAAGTTCTACATAATCGATGGAACATTGTAAGACATGAAGCCAGCCATATTGTAATAGCAAGTCTCTCAACACAGCCCACTGGAATAAAATGACAAAGGTAATTCTAAGTAGAGGACAAACTGGTGAAGGAATTAACTTACATGAAAACAAAAAGACACTACCGTGAGATATCTATTAGAACTAAAGCTACAAGGATATGGTAGCAGTAGATGTAAAACATGCGAACATAGAGGCATATCACATTAAGTACAACAAGATGGGAAACAAACACAAATATGGTTGCGATGCAGAGGGAAATTCTCTTCTGTCTTGAAGGACTAAACATAGACGAATGAAATAATTCAGAAATAGAAGAAACAATGTTGCTCGATGGCGACAAGCTATTTGTTCAACAAATTCACACTTCTGCTAAAGGGCTATGTCTGGTTGGAGGGACTTGTGACTAAACACTCTCTCCGTTTGATTCTCCTGGGTTGCTCAGACAAACCCATGTCAATTAAACTGAAGCAAGGTTGGGGTGGGGTGACTATTTATAGACTAAGCAACCACGAGAGTGAAATTACTAATATGGGTCTGCGCCACTCAATGGTCAACCAACAAGTGTCCAACAGTCGGATTTGAACTCACACGACAACTTTACTTCAGGACCAAGGTCAAGAAGAACCTCGTCTCTGACTTCTAGTAAGAACACGATGCATGAAGAGATTTCTCTCTACTTCACTAGGAGATAGGTAATGATTGAGCATTCAATAAAGATCTAAATCTTGTCTAACTTGGACCCCCCCCCCCCCCTCTAAACAGTACGGTAGCCATATGACTCAAATGAAAGAAATGAAACTACGAAATAGAGCTAGTCTTCTCGTCGTCTTCAATCTTCTTCGCCGCAGTCAATTGTTCCTCGAACAGCACACCAAATCAATTGTTCACGCCGCATTTTTAGGGGGGTTGTCTCCTACATGCAATCTTCTTGATGGCAAGCTCCTCGCTAGCTCAATAATCTTTCCTGCAACATAGATAAATCTTTGTAGAAGTTTTAGCAAACTTTTCGATAACTCTGGTGACCATTTTACCATGTGTACACTAGCAAACACATTAATTCCTCAACTATTTTTTGCAATAATCTTTAGAAGACTCAAGGGGCACTAGATTGCATATACAAGATTGTAGGCGTAGAAAACAAGGAAGCAGTTGCCCAAGGACGAAAACACAAGTGCGCAAAACAAAAGCAAAGGAAAGATCTCTAGAGTTAGAGCATCTCTAAAAATCCCTTATCCTATAATTTAAAAACATATCCCATGTCCCCAAAAATGCTATTTTTAGTGGACTAAACTTTTCTTCATCTATAAGTTCCCCTAAAACTTAATCCCCAAATATTTTGGAACACATTTTTTTACCTAAACTCATTTAAACACAAATTATAAATATTTCATTGCATAATTCAATTTACGTATCACATGAACATCATGCATAGCATTATTAAACAATTTATGGTGTGCTATATTAACACTACATCAATGTCAAGCTAGGTTAAGCATCGAGATAAAACATAGGAAAACTACATACTAGATAGCTCTACTCGTTATGGCCTAAACCAAGAATATGATCAGTGCAATGACCCTCACAAAAAACACTGATGCTGCTAATCTAGAGAGTATGAACCAAATCATTAAAACAACTAGAATTGCAAGGGGAAGCGCCTTAAATTTCGTTTTCTTGTCTTGCATCTCGTTGATTTGGACATGCTTCTCGCGTGCATCTATCAACGCATCATCTAGCTTCTTTTCAGTGATCGATTGTAGTAGTCTAACATTTGGTCTACGTAAAGGTTTATGAAATGGACCCATATGCATGTGCTGCAAGTGAATCCTCTCTGGGCGCTTGTATGATCTGAGCAACGAGATTCTTATACCAAATTGCAAACATCAAGGATTTGTGTTATACGTTGCTTTCACGACCACCAAAATTCAAAGATTCTCAAATAAAAGAAGTCTCAGTTGGGATTCCCGGGTCTGTGCAAGGTTTTTTTAAGGACACAAGAAGCCGCAGGGGATCAGTGGGTGCACACCAGATTTTGGGCGGCATCGTCGTCGGTGCTACACGATCTGCAAGGATATCCGACGGAGGTGCTGTTGCAGCGTGATGATTTGCAGGAGTTTGTAGGCCACGACGGAGAGCTCACGACCAAGCCAAGAGGAGAGGCGGGGAGCTCGTCCATGGTGGCGATGCAGGGGTTGTCCCTCTTGCTCGGACCTGGCCTCTTCCGTGTGGCTTGGCCAGCTCTATCCAAGTTGAGATGGGGACTAGCTTGATGGGGGGGAAGAGGGTACTCTTCTCTGGTTGGTAGTTTCCTTGCGTTTTGGTGTCGGTGACGGTTTGGAACTGGCGTCCGTGAAGGATCAAAGCGCCTCTCAGAGGGGTTGTTCTACCGCCTGGTAGATCGATGCCGATGGCCACGGGCGTGGTGTCGTCCAAGCTCGCGAGGGCAAGAGTTCGGGCTTGCCTGAAGGCGGCCATCGGTAGTCAGTAGGTTGTGTACCCTCGGTCCACCAGGATTGCCGGGGACGCAACAATGCATCATCATCTCACTGCCATGACTTGGTGGCTGGCGCAAGGCTAGGATGGAAGGAGGTGCCTTCTTCCCTTCCCTTCGTGGTTGGTGTGTTGTGATGTGGATGCTAGGTGGAGTCTTGGGTACATGGATGTAGGGGCGGCGGCCTCGGGTGGTGGTCTGCATGGTTGGGTCTCCAGCGAGTATCATGGCGGCAGTGATGGCTATGTCACTTGGTCGCGTGGGCGATGAGGGGTGTGACGGCGGGTGGCTCGGGCTCATTCTCTTCCGTGGTGATGCTCAGATTCTGATCTGGAGGATTATACTTATCGCAGATATCTTGGATGTCTCGTTGTGGCACTGGTAAGCTGCCGAGCGAAAGCTCCACGCTTTGGCGCCGATGGCGGTGGTGCCTATGGGTGCCACACTCCTCTTGAGGACGACATCATGGTTCTCCTACCCATGCCAGGGTTCCGGATGAAGACCCTTGGCCATCTCGGACTCGGCAGCTACGACACTTGGTGTCGTTTTCCCTCTTGAGGGCGTTGCCGTGAAGCTTAGTTGTCCTAGGGTGGGTCGTGGTGGTGGCTTTGGGCCTTAATGTACTCTCTCTCTCTCTCTCTCTCTCTCACACACACACACACACAGTCATTTTATTTATCGCCTTTGGTATTTTTCAATGTGTTTTATATTGTCATGTTATCCCAGGGATGTGCTTTGTACGAGTGTTTCCTTATTGCTTTGTATCGTTTCAGGTGGGTACATTAATTTGCTTTATCTGGAAAACAGCGAGAGCCTATTTCGTGGGACTGAAAATAGTCTAGAGTGATGCCTTTTTTCGCGTGAAAGAGTGTGGCTTTTTTAAGAGGTCCAAAGCTATAATTTGAAGGAGTTAGACGTTTAGGAATCTGCTAGCTAAGGATCAATTTTTCCAAATTAGAATTTTGTTTTCTAAATATAATATTTATGGGATCCGGTAGAGATGATCTTACTTTTTATCTCACTTGGGGGGCACACACCGTTAAACCGCACGGGTCAAATGATGAGGACGAAAAGGTGCAGGTCAGACAAGACACGCACTCTTCCGTGATACAGTATACTTGTACATCATGATGTCCCCGGCGGCTGGCTCAACTCGTCCCAGCCCCAGCACTGTTATTATATTTCCAGCTCCAATTATTGGCACACGATCATCATGCGCGACCCTAGAGACGATCGACGCGGACGCCCTACACAAGCAGGGCGCCACTGTGCAGCATTGACATCCAAGTGGTACAGGTTCCTGGACCAGCCAACACAGGTACTTGCATTACTTCTGCCTCTGGTTCTCCTTGTCCGTGCGTGGTGGCATCGTGCCACTTTACTTCTTTGACCTGATCCCCTCCTGCTCCGTGTATTGGCAAACAACTTTCCTTGTACCAGGGCATGTACGAGTCGCTAGTCGGGTGGGCCGCCGCACAACCTCAGGAAACTAGCTAAGGTTCAGTGCATCGGATTCGGTGACATGAATTGCTACCTCCCTATGATAAAAACACTACTGTGTACAAGTCAAGAGCTAGTCATATATCCCATGTTAACCAGGGGCATCACGGGCAACACGCACGTTTAATTCAGGGGGCGGGGTCCATCTCAGATGACGTGCAGCAAACCTGAGGGTTCAGACGCGTGTTGGCTTCGCTGTCTGTTTGGTTGGTTTTTCTAACCTAGTACTGGGTTGGTAAGTACGTAAACAACTACGATGCCGACCGCTCCGACTACTCACCTAAACGCTCCCAATCAGCGTAAACTAATGCGCACAAGAAGTTAAATTTCGTTGCGGCAATGATTCATGGCAATGCCATTGGATGTCCACCGCTGACTAGCCGATCGGTGTAAATAGACTGGACAACATGCTCCATCTGTTTAATCATTCCTATAGCTAACGATGGCAATTTTACCCATGGGTACCGTACCCGCATGGGCAGGGTATGGGCGCATTTTTATACCCATGGGTAGTACCCATACCCTACCCGTTAAGTCATGGGTAGGGTACGAGTATAACCTTGTACCCGCGGGTATACCCACGCCCTGCCCGCTTGTGAATTAATGTTAAATTGTCATCAATTAATCATTAATTTGTCCTGTGACTTGTTTACTCCTATTCACTTATGAGTATGTTGTACTCATCTACTTGTTATTGAGTTGAGATAATTGTTTTTTTTTTGTCGAATGTGCTATCAATAAGTGTAATAATGTGAACAACTCGTGCACTATTTGTTCTACCTGTTGGGTACTCAATGGGTACGGGTACCCATCGGGTATGGGTATGGGTAAAGTTTCATACCCATGAATATGGGTATGGGTAGAATTTTGTACCCACTGACTATACGGGTATGGGTATGGTATTGCTCTACCCTGCCCATACCCTACCCATTGCCATCCTTACCTATAGCCGGATATATAAAGGCGGTTGGGTTAGCAGAGCCCGGGCATTCTTAACCAGTGGAATGCAGGGTAGGACCGGATCAGGAGGGAATAATTTACTGCTTAGTCTTATCTTCTTCTTCTTCTTCTTCTTCTTCTTGTATCTTTTAAAAAGATCGAGCAGTTTAAATTCAGAGTTAACGAGGCTGTTCCATTAGTTTTTTTTGCAGGGACATTAGTTTGTATTTGCTGATTAAATGTCTGGAGATTAAATTGGTCTATACCTGCGTTTGGAAGAAGTACTATATTTATTACTGGAATTATCATATACTCCTTTTTTTTTGAGGGGATCATATACTCCCTTCGTCTGGAATTAGTTCCATCTGTTTGTGCACACCTAATTCCGGAAGGAGAAAAGATGTTCTTTTATTAGCAGATCAACTAGCAAAAGAGCCCGTGCGTTGCAACGGGAGAGAAAACATAACACACGCTCTTAACTCAATAACCATCACTCAAGACCACAATAGGTCCATCTCCTTTATTTTTGCGAGGCATCATATTTGTGTTGCCGCTTATCCTCCTTCTCACCCTCGTCGGTCATGGCCTCAGTGTTCACACAAAACAACAAAAAACGTGTGTTGAATATGGTTATAAGGCGTCTCTCTTTCCCTCTCTCCTCTCTCTCCCTTCCTCCCTCTCTCTCTCTCTCTCTCTCTCTCTCTCGCTTTCTCTCACTCTCGCGATGAGAAACCTTTTGTTTTCCCCTGCGACATTTTTCAGAGGTATGCATGTGTAGTTATCGATGTTTTCTTTTCCCTATATGGTTATAGTGGGGTGTTTATTTGCAATCTGGATCGCCGTCGGTATGAAAAAAACGGATCTTGCGCTATAAATTATAAGTTTGCTTCGATAAAAATATTTTAAAAATATATAACAGGTAAAATTAACATCATATTTAGATTCCACACATTTTTCTAATAAAATTTCATATATAATATGTTAAAATCAAAGTTACGGTTTAAAAGATACAGATAATTTAGAAAATCATTTGGTTTGACTCAAATATATTCCAAAATAATATTTTAATATACTTAACAGGTAAAAATAATCTCATATTCATATTCTACATATTTTTCTAATCAAATTTCATATATAACATGTTCAAATTGGAGTTACGGTTTAAAAGATACAGATGATTTTAAAAAGCATTTTTTTACTTAAATATGATCCGCAGATGAATTACCTAAAACATTAGGGGGGGTTTCAAAAAATGTAAAATAACGGTTCGGGTGTGACTTAAATCCGGACGGCCGGTTGATTTCAAGAAAAGACAGGGACTTTTATGTAAAATACGAAAATAACGATTTATTTTAACTTGAAACAGGACTGCGGGTTGAATTCTCTGAAATAGAGGGAATTTTCTGAAAAATGCCATGACGGACGAAAGAAATCCAATTTGCTTTATTATTAGGTAAAGATTACATATGTAGCGATTCGCAAAATATAGTAAAATTGTAGTGTTGCACTAGTCCTTCAAATCTACATTGCGAATGCAACATGTAGACGACAAATACCTAAGGCCGGCACCTGTATTCTGACAAAGCCATACTGACTATTCCAATGGTACATTAGATCTACACATGCTCTCAGTCTTGCTTCCTCTATGTCAAATGAAATAATTTCGCCTTTGTCCATGCACGTTACGTCGTACCCTACTAACCTGGCCTTTTCTACTAATACTTGGTGATACAGTGGTCAAGCGGTCAATTATATGGATGGTTCAGTTTTAACCACCCCTAAACTTTGTGAAGGACTAGTGCGTTTTTTCACATCTGACCACCCCAAAGGTCCCAGTGAATAATGTACCATTAGATTTCTCTCTTGCCACGTTAACGTGTAATTTCTTACTCCGGTTCAAAGGTGCAACGTTCTTATCATGAATATATATACCGTACATATTACAAGGACAACGACGAGTCAATGAAAACATAACATGCAAGGAATGTGATTACTAAATTCTATGGTAAGTTTTTTTTGAAACAGTTTGGATTGCTTACCACATGTGTCACGTGGTTAATTCTCTGATCAAATTAACGACTGTGCTGATATCATATTCAGTCATTAACATTATGAGTTTTGTCTTTTTTTCAGGAAATGTGAGACAACTTTTTTTTTGACGCGATGTGAGACAGCTATAGAATATGAGCTAAAGTCCAGGGTAGCAATTGTAGCTTATAAAGATCTACTGGGTTTGTATCACCACACAAGAGCTAAGTTCGGCTCGGACAGATTCCTATTAGGAATAGCCTAGAGTGCAACGACTATTAGACCGGCCCAATACTGTAGCTAAGCTCTACTATTTTTTATCTGAGTTTTTTACCGATATTTCCACCGTTTAGCGTTCGTTTTCTTTCGGTTTTACTCTGCTTTTATTCATTTTTCCTATTTCCTTTTATTTTAGATTTTAGAGTCCTTATTTCTTTCTTTCTTTTCTTTCCTTTTCTTTTGACACATATCCAATATTTTTATCCACATTGTACATTTTTCTTGTACAGAAGAAAATTGTTTTATACTCCCTCCGTTCGGAATTACTTGTCGCAGAAATGGATGTATCTACACATATTTTAGTTCTAGATACATCATTTCCGAGACAAGTAATTCCGAACGGAGGGAGTATATGCTTAATATTTTTCAAATCGATTATCAAATTTTTTAAATATATGTATTGATGAAAATTGTTTTTGACACACATTTTAGTTTTTTATACAGCTAAATCATTTCTATATGCGTTTAACATTTTAAAATACATCATTCACATTTTTCATATATATGTTTTGATGTCAATTGTCTTTCAAAAATATTGTGCATTTTTTGTGTACAGCTAAAATATTTTTATATGCATTTAACATTTTTTAACATGATTCACATTTTTACAAACACATGTTTTGAACATGTGTTATATATATATTTAGTCGCATGTTGAAACATTTTTTTGCATGACAGGAAACATTTTTGTAAAAAAGTGAAGTTTTTGTTTATGTTGCCTAAAATTTTTTAAATGCCACAACCATATTTTTAAACGTGTGAACATTTTTTAATATAACATAGAGTTTTTTGAATAGTGTGAAACCGTTTTTTTAATTATATGAGCATTTTTGAATTGTATAATATTTTAAATGTCTCACATACATTTTTTTAAACGCGTTAATATTTTTGAAATGTCACATATTAACTAAATAATTTCAGATATTAACTATAATACGGGAATATACATTTTATAGATACATGAGCACTTATTTTCTAAATGGTCATGTACTTTATAAAGGTGTCCAAATATTTTAAAATTATGTTAATATTTTCCTAAAAGATGTTCGCCACATTTCTAAAAATGTTCACGTAATTGGAAGGCACCCATGCGTTTTATGAAAAACACGATGGCTTTTTCAAAAATCTTGTGAGTATTTTTAGAATACATGGCGATCAATTTTTGGATACACGACAAACTATTCAAAATATATGCAATTTTTTTAATGTGATGAAGAATTTGTATGTATAGTTGGAACATTCTTTAAATAGACAATGGACATTTTTGAAATGTGATGAACATTATTGAGATAAATGATGAACACATTTCTATATAGTATGAGCATATGTTAAAACGTGATGAACAGATTTGAAATACAAGATGAGCCATTTTTGAAATATACTATTATTTTTAAAAAGACATGGTGATTTATTTGTTGAAAACGACGTAAGTTTTATAATACGCAATGCTCATCTTTCAGAAAATACACACTGATTTTTTATACGAATATTATGAAAAATAGATGATTAAAAATAATAAACATAAGAGAACAAAATTATTAGGATAAAAATGAAAAAGGAGAAATGGTAAAATATGACAATAAGAAGAATCACTGCAAAAATGTGTTCCATTTTAAAAATACATGCTGAACAATTTATAAAATCAGAATTAAGAGTTTTTAACCAAATTTGTTTTTGCAAAAGTACGCGATGAACATTTCTAATATATATGAGACATTTTTACAAGACATTATGAACATTTTTAACATATGTAGTAAAACAGTACTATATCTGTCCGAGATAAAGGTCCGGCGAGCCATTGTACGTTATACGGATTTACAATGCAGTGGCAGTTAAACGGATGAGTTGTTCCCTCGACCCCCCCCCCCCCCCCCCTCCAATTTGCTGCTTTAATTAGAATTGAGTTTTTTTTAGTCTTTTAATTATGACCGAGTCTATTTCTGACAAATACTTGGGCCTACCCTCCATGATTGGAGTTGACAGAGTGGACTGTTTTAAGCATTTGATTGAAAGGATCATGCAGATTGTGAACGGTTGGAAGGAGAGGACTCTTTCTTATGGCGGCAAAGAAGCTTTAATTAAAGCGGTGGCTCAAGCTATCCCGACGTATGCGATGAGTGTGCTTAAATTCCCCAAACAATATGTAAGGGGATCACTGACGTAATTTCGCACTACTGGTGGGCTGATGGTGAGAACCAACGTAAATTACACTGGTTCGCATGGTGGAAAATGTGTGTCCCAAAGGAGAGAGGAGGTATGGGATTCCGTGACATTCATAGTTTCAATTTGGCTATGCTGGCAAAACAGTGTTGGAGGCTTATTGAGAACTTTGACTCCTTGTGTGCATGAGTTTTAAGGGCAAAGTACTATCCTTCAGGTGACATTCTAAACTGCGAGTTAAAAAAGGGCTCATCTTATGTGTGGCAAAGTATATGGGCTGGGGTACAAACCTTCAAGAAAGGTCATATTTGGAGGGTAGGGGATGGAGCAAAGATCCATATTTGGGACGATTGTTGGATTCCCAGCAGTTCTAATAGGAGTATCATCACTACCAGAGGTAACCGAGTTCTTACGATGGTCAGTGAACTTATTCATCCAGCCACGAGGGAGTGGGATGAGCAGCTTATAAGAGATAATTTTTGGCCCATAGATGCTGACAGAATTCTTCAGATTCCTATCTTTCATCTGGCATTTAACAAAGAATGGGAGATTCATTGTAAGGTCGGCTTATCATAAACAGTGGGAGGACACATATAGTAACGGAAATTCTACTATGTTTGGCATAGGAGGATCATCGCCACACCCAATATGGAAGAAGTTATGGAGTCTAAAAGTACCAGGAAAAGTGAAGATTTTCCTGTGGAGATGCTTACGCAATGCGATCCCTTGTTTCTGTGTGTTGGCAAACCGTCACATTGGGAACATTTCTCAATGCCCTATATGCAAACAAAGTGCAGAAGATATTTGCCATGCTTTATTTAAGTGCCCAAGAGCAAAGATGGTTTGGGACGCCCTCGGGTTGTATGAGGCCATTGGGAAAGCGACCCAACTTGACAGGTCAGGTGCAATGGTCATTGAGTTCCTATTATGCGATTCATCAATCGAATGCCATATATGGAGCCGATTCAGTTTTCAGAAATTGTTGCTACCACATGCTGGTGCCTGTGGTGGCAGAGAAGATGCACTGTACGGGATGAGGAGGTGTTGTCCCCGGTGCGCACGGGTATTGCGATCCATGCCTTGACATTGAGCTATTACGTGCGGCCAGGAAACCTGCAGCAACGCCCAGAATAAATCAGTGGAGGAGGGGACTAGCAGGACAAGTTCTGATTAATGTTGACGCTTCGTTTTCAAACCATGACTACACTGGATCATGTGGCGCGGTGGTAAGGGACTACACGGGGCAATTCGTCGCGGCCGCGACGGCGAAGTTATATCATGTACCCGATGTTGTTTCTGCAGAAACTGCAGCCTTGTTGGAGGGACTGAAGCTGACGACAAAATTGGGATGCAATAATATCCTAGTTCGTACGAACAATGTTACGGTAGTTGAAGCTCTGAAGGAAGATGAAGGCTACTCAATGGTGGCAGCACCAGTTTTTTCTGCATGTCGTAGTGAGTTTGATAGTTTCGGAAAGGCTTTTATCGAATATTGTAATAGAGAATCTAATGTAGTCGCTCATGTGTTAGCTGAGTGGGGCCGGGCGAATCACCCATCGGAGTGGTTTGACTCTCCGCCGGGATTCATCGTGAAATATTTAGCGGATGATGTAAGTGTGATTTGAGTTTAATAAATCTGGCCTTCCCCTAAAAAAATGATTGAGTGCATGCAGCCATATACACTAGGTAGCCCACCGAGCATGCAGGCAGTTACAGCGCGAGCTTGGTCCCTCTAGATGCCGCGCAACCAATCACCATGCTAATGGCCACTGTCCATCACCTCCAAACCAGGCAGGGCAGCCACGAATATGATGCAATCGGCGTCATGGCTGCAGGAACCAGCCGCACCGTGCTACATGCGTTGACGATGACCAGTGGGGTGTTGCAACCGAGAGTAATTTTGCTAGAACCAGTTGATGGAGAAATTGGAAGCGGCAAGGCGATAAGCTGCAACCGATATTCACCGAACGTCCGCCGAGAATCGTTTTGCTGCAACCGGCTTTTTTTTTTAAGCTGGAACGGGCATGATTTTGTGCTGGGAATGGCAAGAGTTTTTGCTGGAATGCAATTGGTATTGCTGGAAACCGCTCCAGAAAATGCTACCACCATTTTTTGATTTGCTGGAAACGGCACCCAAAATTGCAACCATCGGCTTTTGGGTTTGCTAGAAGGAATTGCCCAATATTCTTTCACCGGATTTGGTTTTTGCTGGAACCCGCTCCAAAAAATGCTTCCGCCGGCTTTTTGGCTGCGAGCCATGCATTGTGTGCCATTGATGCTGCGACCGGCAGTGGTGCCGTTGGCGTCCATGGTGCGACGAGCTACAACCAAGGGTCTGAGACAATTTTTGTTACAACCGTTATCGGTGTTTGCTACAACGATGGCGGAATTTGCTATGACGATAATGGCCAGGCGTTTGTGACCAGCAAGGCGTCTTCCTCCATAGTGACACTGCGAGCCCATGGTGGCCAGCGAGCGTGCGGTGGCCGAGGGCGAGCACGCGATGCCCGAGGGACGAAAGCGGCGGCCATGTGTTTACTCTGTGATTTTGTTGTAAGGAAGGGATACACGAGGGAGGAAAGAGATGTTGACTCAGATTCAACGATACGTGTCGCATCCGATGGCTGGGGGCCGACCGGCCAAAATTTCGGCCGACGCATCGGTGCCTAGCAGTCGTCGATTTTTATTGTGCATGGAATTTTGTATTTCTGTAGTACATGAACTTTTCTTTTGGGTTGTAAGATTTTTTTTAGCAAGGCTTAAACAATATCGTAACCGGTTTGAGAACAATCTGTCGAATATCACCCCTATCCAAACTCCAAGGGGAGGGAAAACCACGATGGTGCCTTCATGAAGGGTGTGGCTCTCAAGGGAGTTGTGGCTGCCGGTGGTTATACCACGCTTTCACCCATGCTTGAATTCACAACATCTTAGATGTATGCTACAATGGAGCCACCGGATGTCAATCGCCAGTCATCATGCAACCTCTGATCATGGTGTAATAGCTAGTCCGCCACCACCCTCACTATCTTGGGCCATTGCGGAAGAGAGTGAAGAAAGCGTACCCATACCCTGCCGCCGGACAGCTAGGCAAAGACACAGAGCGACTCCTCGAGACGAATCCGTCTCCATAGAATACCGCCCCAACGCGGGCTTCCTGTTGCTACCGAGGCGATGACGAGCGCTAGAGGAAGGAGGATGAAGAGGAACCCTTCACATGTCGCCCCCCCCCCCCCCCCCCCCCCCCGCGTCGGCCATGCGAGGAGACACAGAGCGGAAGTGCTTGCTACTTTCTTGCAACGAATGCTGGTCGATTGGGATAATGGTTTTTCTGTTTTTGTGATATTTCATTGAAATTCACTGAATTCATTAATTTTAGAAGACATTGAATATTCCTTTCCACCAAAATCTTTCATTAATTTAAATAGTACTACCTTCGTTCCTAAATATAAGATGTCTTGGCAGTTTGATCTAAACTGCCAAAACGTATTATATTTAGGAACAAAGGATGTACAAAGGAATTCAAATATATTTTTAAAGTTTCAAATGCTTAATTAAATTGAAGTGTATGTTTCAGCCCTTTGTCCGAAACGTAAACCGAAAGCGCCGAAATTCATTTCGGTTGTTGCTCAAAGTGAAAGTGAAAACTAGATTTGGATTAAGGAAATGAGAACCTGGACCCAAAAAATACAGACATCGCGAACCAACCTGTGGTTGGATGGTTAGGGCATCTCCAGCCGCGCCTCCAAGAAGGCCTCCCAGGCAATTTTTTTGCGCCGGCGCCGAAAAAACGGCCCAGTCGCGCCCCCAGAACGCCAAAAATCGCCGGCTTGGGCCGAAAACAGCGCCGGCGGACCCAGCCCAAACCCGGCGCGCTGGGGGGCGCCCGGGGGTGCCGGGGCGAGTTGTTTTGGCGCGAAGAAGCCGCGGGCCAGCCGCGTCAGCGACCCGGCGCCTCGTCTTCCCCCAACGGCCTCGGTTTCCGCGGGGAATCAATGGCAAGGCTGCCGCCGGTCAGCCTTGCCATTGATTCCTTCACGGGCGGCGCGTCACGGCTATAAAAGCCGGCGGCCTCCACTCCACTTCCTGTGCCCACACCAGTCCCGCCCCGCTCCTCGCCGCCGTCCAGACCCTCCCTCTCCCTACCTCTCCCGCGCGCCATCGCCGTCGCCATGGCAGAACGCTTCCCCGGGGACGAGGCGGCGGCCAACGGCTTCGGCCGCCGTTCGCTCCGCCTTCTGGAGTCCTGGCTCCTGTTCCAGGCGAACATCCCGGCGCCGCCGGACATGCGCGCCGGGCCATCGGGATGGAGGCTCAGCGCCGGGGGAGTGCCCATTCCCCCGTTGCCCGACGCCGCGGCGAAGCCGGAGTACTTCGCCGACGAGGTTGAGATCGTCCGCACGTCCCTCCCCGACGCCCAACGCTCCCTCCCCCAGTACGCCACCGACAACCACGCCGCCTGGGCGGCGTATTTCGAGCGCCGCCAGCAGCAACATCTGGCGTCCACCAACGGCGCGCCGGTGGTCGGTGGGCGGCAGAACAGCGAGGGGCGCCACCTCTGGTGGGGCGTCCCCGGCCGCACACTCGAGGGCGTGCTCACACACCTTGAGGGCGGCAACGACCCGCCGTTGGCATACCCCCCGGCGACGCACCGGCGCGTCGGGACATGGGCGCCAAGGTGGTTCGGGTCTTCCTCCTCCTCTTCCTCCTCCCGATCCTCCTCGCACTCCTCCGGCGCTCCGGCCCTGCTCGCCGTCAAGGCCGAGCCTGCGGCGGAGTCGCCGCTCGGTCGGCGCACTCGCAGCGCCGGCATCGTCATCCACGAGGGCGGCCGGCGCGCTTCGTCCTCGGTTCCTCCGCGCTTCGTCAAGCCGAAGACGGAGCCGGGACTGGCGACGGTGAAGACGTAGCCGGGACTGGCGCCGGTGAAGACGGAGCCGGGTCTGGCGCTGGCGAAGGCGGAGCTCGTCGACGACGACGCGGCCCTGGAATGGGCGCGCCAGGACTCCATTGCGATGGAGAAGGCGCGCCGGAAGAAGGCGAAGGAGCGCCAGCGCGCCGAACTGCGCCGCTTCGAGGAGCGCCGACGCGGCCGCGACGAAGACGGAGTCGTCGTCCTGTGCGACAGCGACGAGGACGACGCGCCGCCGCCAGTCCACCATGGCGACGTCGGGTCCAGCCGGGGCGTGCGCGTCAAGGAGGAGAAGGTCGACGACGACGATGGCAGCGACGGCGGCGACGACTTCAGCGCCTTTCTTTTTTAGATTAGCTTAATAATGTAATGAAAATGGGCGAATTTGGCCGAAATTCGCCATGTTCGGACGAAATTTAACTGCTCTTTGTTATAACTTCGCCGAACGCCCCCCCCCCCCCCTTTTTTTAAACTCGCCTGTAGGCGGCCCTGGGGGTCGACGGCTGGGCGAGGACTCGCCCCCAGGGCCTTTTTTTTCGCCGGCTCACCCCCAGGCGGCGCTTTTAGACGCCCCCTGGGGGGCCAACGGCTGGAGATGCCTTAGAGGGACAGTGGTATCCCCAGCTCACCAGGATTCAAGTCTTGGTGCTCGCATCATTTCTGGATTTATTTCAGAATTTCCGGCGATGCGCTTTCAGTGGGAGGAGGCGTTCTCGTCGATGACGAGGCGTCCACGGTGACTTCATAAATTTCAAGATGACATGCCGGCTCAGTCTCTCGAAGGTGTTCATAGGGGTGTGTGTGCGCGCGTTTATAGGGATGAGGGTATGCGTGTATGTATGAACGCTTGCGTTTGTATTGATGTTAAAAAAAAATACAGACCTCAAATTTGCAACAAAAGCTGGCAGCAACTGCCCAGCACGATTGTTTCGATGGAAGAAGGCATCCATTTCAGCATGTCATGTTGGTGGCTCACACGGTCTGGAATGGACATGCACTTAATCCAGACACGACACGCCCATGAAAAGAGGAGAACCGGAGAAAGGAAGCAAACATGAGAGAGACATTACTTCCAAAATTAGACAATGCTTTTAGCTTGACTGGTTCTGTGCGGTCTGGAGGCCATGCATCTCCTATCTTTGCTCGGCCCGCGCCCTTTTAAAGCGTCGCCCATCGCGGTCTCCATCTCGTTCTCGAGACGCCACGCTGGTTCCTCCCATCCACGTCGATCGCCGACCAACCGGAGGAGACGCGCCTGAATAAGAAGACGACCGTGCGTCCCCATTGCTCGGCCGATCACCGGCGCGCATCGCCATGTCTTTCACCGGCACGCAGGACAAGTGCAAGACGTGCGACAAGACCGTCCATTTCATCGACCTCCTCACCGCCGACGGCGTCTCCTACCACAAGACATGCTTCAAGTGCAGCTACTGCAAGGGGACCCTCTCGGTACGCATTGCGGCCCCGGCCTCAGCGCAAGCTTTTCGCGTTGAATCCAACGGCAAATATGTTTCGCTTTTGTGTCCTCTTATTATATACGTATACGTATACGTCTGTGCAAAATGGGAATTTTGGCGTTTCATTTTCTGCATGGCCTCTAGATGTGCAACTACTCTTCCATGGATGGTGTCCTCTACTGCAAGACCCATTTCGAACAGCTCTTCAAGGAGACGGGGAACTTCTCAAAGAATTTTACGCCAGGTAATGCGAAATCGCAGTCCTAGCTATTATACTGCTGACCAACAGATATTCTGACATTTTGTTCCGTCGTTACTCAGGTGGCAAATCCGCAGAGAAGGGCGAGGTACAGTTCCAGTGTGCAGACGTCGCATCTTTCCTTCTCAGATTATTCGCCGGTTCCCGTCACATGTGTTATGGGTAAACTTATTTACATAGCGAATTCAAAATCTCCTGCAGGCAAAAGCTCCAAGCAAGATGTCATCTGCCTTCTCTGGAACTCAAGATAAATGCGCGGCCTGCCAAAAGACCGTGTACCCATTGGAGAAGGTAAGAGGAATGCTGCAATGTTACTTACTTCGATAGTGGAGCAAGAGAAAGATCTCAAAAATAATTTTGGTAAATAAAAAACCACATTGCAAATCTTTACGTTTGGGTTCAGCTTACTCTGGAGGGCGAATGCTACCATAAGAGCTGCTTCAAGTGCTCGCATGGTGGCTGCATCCTGACGACCTCCTCGTACGCCGCGCTCAACGGAATCCTCTACTGCAAGATCCATTTCTCACAGCTGTTCAAGGAGAAGGGAAGCTACAACCATCTCATCAAGACCGCGCAAACAAAGAAGGAGAGCGTGGAGGCTGCGGCTGCAGCAGAGGCAGCGGCGGAGGCACCTGCTGCAGCAGAGCCGGAAGCGCCCCCGCAAGATGAAGCATAGACCAAAGATTATTAGGAGCAAAGCAAAGAAAAAACAGAACCAAATATATATCCTATATATATATTGAAAAAAGCCTCCGCAATTTACAGACAGTAATTTGCAATACTTCCTTCCCTGCTTCCATTTTTGTACGGCCTCTCAAAGCTTGCTTTTGTTCAAGCTGGAATTGTATCATTTCTCGAAAACTTGTCACCTGGACATGAAACTATTGGTTTGCACAGCCAAAAATATTACTTTGCGTTGCACGAATACTTTCTTTGAATTTTCTGAACATAAGGGGCAAAGACATTTCTTTTAGGGCCTCCTTGATTCAAATGATTTGTAAAGGGAATTTGGAGGATTCCAGGGTTTCTAGCCTACATGTGCCATTCCAAAAATTCATGAACATGATGTCCCTTTCGTGTATGATTTTTGACATACTTGTGTTTTTTCTTGTACCTTCTGTATATTGCATTTCGGTATTTCTTTATGACATCTAATATGTATCTCTGGACGAAACCCTTCTTTGGATACCCCAATTTGTTCAATGTTGTGCATCATTTTATGGCCTCCGTTCATATACATGGAACGAGAAGATTTCTTGTATTTGTAGCCCAATCCCTTCCCTCTTTTCCACAGTTAAACCTCGGGGCGAGATTCCATTAGAGGGGATCGATTGTAATAGCCAGATTCCATTAGAGGGGGTCGATTGTAATAGCCAAAGAGCAACATATTATTAGCAAAATACTGTGCACCATGATCATCTCATAAGCATCGCCATTCGTTTTAATATGAAAATATGGATTAATTTAACCCTAAACTTTTTCTTAAAGGTCTAAACCCCTAAATTTGCCAATTGTCCAACATACCCTTTCAAACAATCCTTGCCATGGCCTCAAGTTCATCATGTGGGCCCACCAAAATTTAAGGATTAGAAAGATTTAATTTTGATTTTGGATTAAACTAATTAAAATGAAAATTGATAATACATATAGATTTTTTTTACCTATTTTAATTGAGGATTTTACATGGTGAAATCTCTTGAAAGCCTATATTTAGCCCTCCAATATTATTAGGAAGCTACAGTAATTATTCCATATTTTTCTGATGAATATATAACACATTTACAGTTTAACCCAAATATAAATAATGATTTATATCCATATAAAATATAAACACATTCCAAAATTTTTTTTGTGGCTTGGAAATAGCTAGAGGCTTCACCTGAATTTTTAATAAATCTTGATACCCCTAGTTAATTTAAAATGCTGCAACAATTATGAGAACCATACTACCTCGATGGCGGAAGGTTGTGTGAGGCAACGAAGCGATGAAGGGCCGCAAACTGCTGCTAGTGAGAGAGAACAACGCAAGGAGGATTTTATCCTCAACACCTCGTGATGGGAGGCATCCGAGATGACTAGTGCGCGGCCGGCCCAAATTTTCAACCGGCCCGCGCCTAGTATTGGACTTCAAGTTTTAGGTTTCTTCAAAGTCAAATTTATTTAAGTTTGACAAACTTCATTGGAAAATATGCTAATATCTACAACATCAAATGCACATAAAAATACACATGTATGAAAATATATTTTATAAAGAATCTCTTGAGATTAATTTGATGTTCTAGATGTTAAACTTGGTCAAACCTAAACAGGTTTGACTCTGGACAAACGCAAGACTTCTTATTTTGAAACCGTGAGGAGTGCTTCAAAGTTGAAACTAGAACAACGATCATTATCATTAGCACACATTGTAACAAAAGATACAATAAGAAAGATACTTTTATTAGACGAAAATAAGACTATGTATTACGGTTCTGTCTATAATAAAGTCTATCTAAAGACTCAAGTATCTAGCACGACCGAGATGGTATCGCGATTAAGCTTCAAATCATCAAACGAGGCACCAACGTCGAGCAGCTCTTCAAAGTTCTGTCTAGCCAACCTCATGATCCGGAAGGCCTGCTCCGTCCCCGTCTGTTCATGTACAACCGATCTGCAGTATGCAAAGAGCACCGCGATTTTCCGCGTAGCCCCAAACTCCTTGGTGACCATGTTACCAGCAGGGAACCGTATCCTCAGCTTGCAGACCGTCTCTCCGTCCATAGGCTGCCCGTCGTCCACCGCAGGTGCCTCTATCTCATCAACCTTGGGCGCCGGAGCCGCCTCGATATTGTCAACCTTGGGCGCTGGAGCAGGTTGTGCACCAGAGGCAGCGGTGTTAGGCATTGCAGGTTCTTGTGCAGCAGAGGATTCGACCTTGGTTACCGGTTGAGCGTCAGAGGAAGCGGTGTTAGGCACTGCGGTTGCAACTTCTTGTGCAGCAGGGGTTTCACTTTCACCGCTTTCGAGCGTCGCCGTTCTTGGGACTATCTTGGGTTTGGACGTCAAGCTAGGCTTCGACACGGTGAAGTTGCCGATGCTTGTCAGGAAATCATCGGGCTGCTGGACAAGGCACCACTTATCGAGCAACTGCCCCGTGATTGGGTCGAGGACGAGCACGGCCGGAAGCTGATGATGATCGACATTGTAGTAGCAGCACACCTTGCGCCCCTCGTCGCCTTCCCGCCCACTCTTCTCCAGAAGCAGGAAGATGAAGTTGTCCTTGATCACCTGGACGACCACCTCGTTCGACCACAGGTCTCGGTTGTGTTGCTGCGACTTGAAGTCACCGCGTGACTGTAGGTTCACCAGCAGCCATCGGTCCTTGCTCGCCGCGTGTGCTTTGGCGTCGTGGAAGCTTCCACCAAACATGATCTCGTACGGAGGCCGGAACAGCTCTTCCAGCGTCTTGTCGGTCTGGCCCGGTTGCCCCTCCAGTGCCTCCATGCGGCCGTCGTTGCTGTCAGTTTCCGCCGCCTCCAAGTAGGCGCCGTCGTCGTCCTGGTGGTCGTCGATGTAGTCGTCGTCCGACTCCGTGCCGTGGTACTCGTCTTCCGCCTGCATGTCACCGTACTCGTGCTCTTCTTCCATCGCATCGTTGTCCTCTTTCCCGTTATCTTCTTCGGCCACCTTCATTTGTTCGTCATGGTCGCTCATGTTGATTTCTTCGGTTTCCTTCGAGCCGGTGTCACCATCAGACCCCCACCCGGTCGCGGTTATGTCAGGCATAAATGTATATTCCATCGGCGCCGGACGATCAACAGACCATGGAGATGGCGGCGCCCTGTCAGCGTAGAAGTTGCCGTTGCCGTACAGCGTGGCGGGGATGGGATCGCGCACCCTGTCGCCGGGCATCGTTTCAGAGCGGGCAGCGACGGGAGCGGTGTCACCATCAGATTCCCACCCGGTCGCGGGTATGTCAGGCATAGATGTATATTCCATCGGCGCCGGACGGTGAACAGACCAGGGAGATGGCCGAGCCCTGTCGGCGCTCCATATGGACGGGGCGGCGCGGGCAGTGCTGGAACCGGCAGCGTACAAGTTGGGGTTGCCGTACAGCGTGGCGGAGCGGGCGGGGATAGGATCGCGCACCGCGTCGTCGTGCATCGTTCCGGAGCGGGCGGCCACGGGGGGATCGGGCGCGGGGTCGGCGGCGCCGGTGGTGAAGTAGCGGTTGATGGCGGCCTCGAGTTGCCAGCCACAGGAAGCAAGGTGACGCTCGGCAGTCGACCGTGAGTCGCAGGCCGTGACCTCCATGAAGGAGTCGACGACTGCCTCTCGTAGGATGCCGTCCTCCATCTTGGGCGTGATCGAGCGGCGCGGTTCTCCGGCAGATGACTAGCTAGCTAGCTAGGGTAGAGCTCCCCGGTTGGTTTGTATGGTATACCGTGATTGCGCGGAGGCCTTCCTTTATATTGGTCGCGATCGATCTGCCGAGGCCGAGTATGAGAAGAAGACGGTCGCAGATCTTCCGCCAGGATTTCCTGTTGGCGCAATTGTTAACCCTCCCAGTAATATTCGGGGTTAGTTTCTGCTGGCGTTTTTTTTTGAGGGTTAGTTTCTGCTGGCGTGAGACCGCATTGCTGACGCTTGACCTTGTGGGCTTTCCCATATTTCAGACTATATCGGGCCCCCGGCCTGTAAAGAGGATCTATTTCGTGAATTTAGAAAACATTCATGTTTTTTTTAAATGATCACAAACTAGAAAGATGTTCATGGATATAAAAATGTCCCACATTTTAACAGAAGTATCATTGAATTCAAAAAAATGTCTGCGAACTTTAAAAAAGACATGAACGTAGAAAATATTCAGAAATTCTAAAAAGATACTTGTAAATTTTAAAAATATATAATGAACTTTTAGAAATTTATTTAGGCCATTTTAAATTAATATATTTTTTGGCCTTCCTAATGCTCCAAGGTTGGTCCCCAAGAGTTTGAAGAGAGCAATAAGTTTTGCTTCGGCAATCCATGGAGGCAACACCCCCTAGCTCCAGTAACCAACACCAGAACATTATACAAGGATTTTCCTTGTTTCCCCAAGGTGGGGCGAGCTGTTGGTGGAGGTCTGAAGGAAATGATGGAGACGCGGCCACCAACCATCGAGGCAGTCACACAAACTTCTGACTATCATGTGGCCCCTCCTCCATTGATCCCGAGAGATATGGGAGCCCCTCACTAGAGGCTTGCCCTCTCCGGTCCCAAAGTTTATCGTGGATAAGGATAGTCCCGAGGTGACTTCGACAATTGGTCAGGATGCATCGGATTGGCTAGGGAAATCTAGAGACTTGGCGAATGATTCTGGGGCCCAGAAACACGCAGGTGCTTCACTTTATTTTGTGGTTTACCTCTCTCAGGATGCTCAGGAGGTGGCACTACTCGAATCTGGCATTTTGCCGTCCGCCAAGTCTTTGTCGTCGACCAGCTGACGGCAAAGAGGCTCTTTGTCGTCCGCTTCCACAAAGCGGACGGCAAAGAAAGTGCAGATGGCACAAATGCTATTTGTCGTCAGCTGCTTCTTTGTCGTCGGGCAGCTGACGGCAAAAAGCTAGAAGGCAGACGGCAAAGAGCCAAGTGGGCCCCACAGGGCACGGCGTGGCTAGGTCAGATTCTTTGCCGTCAGCTAGCGGGCGGCAAAAGAGGTGATTACTTTGCCGTCTGCTGGCCGACGGCAATGTTAGTCCTTTGTCGTCTGCTGGCCGACGGCAAAGAGGAGACGTGGGCCAGCCCTAACAGTGGCCCTCGTTGTCGTCTGCTAACAGACGGCAAAGAAGGCCCACTTAACGGGTCGAGCCCTCTCCCCCCTCTCTCTCTTTATCTCTCTCCCTCGCGTGCGCCCGCCTCGATCTCCTCTGTTGCCGCCGCAGGCCATCCCCGCCCCGTCGCCCCGTCGGCCCGCCGCCCCGCCGGCCCGTCGCCCCGCCGCCCCGCCGGCCCGTCGCCCCGCCGCGCCCCTGTTGGGGAACGTTGCAGAAAATAAAAAAAATTCTACGCTTCACCAAGATCAATCTATGGAGTCATCTAGCAACGAGATAGAGGAGTGCGTCTACATACCCTTGTAGATCACGCGGAAGCGTTCAAGAGGACGGGGTTGAGGGAGTCGTACTCGTCGTGATCCAAATCACCAATGATCCTAGTGCTGAACGGACGGCTCCTCCCGTTCAACACACGTACGGTTGGGGAAGACGTCTCCTCCTTCTTGATCCAGCAAGGGGAAGGAAGAGGTTGATGGAGATCTAGCAGCACGACGGCGTGGTGGTGGAAGCAGCGGTGATCTCGGCAGGGCTTCGCCAAACTCTACGAGAGGGAGAGGTGTTGCGGAGTGAGAGGGAGGCGCCAGGAGCAGGGGTGCACAGTCCTTCCTCCCCCACTCTTTATATAGGGGCCCTGGGGGGCGCCGACCCCCTAGAGATTGGATCTCAAGGGGGGCGGTGGCCAAGGGGGTGGCTTGCCCCCCAAGCCAAGTGGGGCGCCCCCACCCCTAGGGTTTCCAACCCTAGGCGCAGGGGGCCCAAGGGGGGCGCACCAGCACACCAGGGGCTGGTTCCCCTCCCACTTCAGCCCATGGGGCCCTCCAGGATAGGTGGCCCCACCCGATGGACCCCCGGGACCCTTCCAGTGGTCCCGGTACAATACCGGTGACCCCCGAAACTTTCCCGATGGCCGAAACTGGACTTCCTATATATAATTCTTCACCTCCGGGCCATTCTGGAACTCCTCGTGACGTCCGGGATCTCATCCGGGACTTCGAACAACATTCGGGTTACCGCATACTAGTATCTCTACAACCCTAGCGTCACCGAACCTTAAGTGTGTAGACCCTACGGGTTCAGGAGACATGCAGACATGACCGAGACGACTCTCCGGCCAATAACCAACAGCGGGATCTGGATACCCATGTTGGCTCCCACATGTTCCACGATGATCTCATCGAATGAACCACGATTTCGAGGATTCAAGTAATCCCGTATACAATTCCCTTTGTCAATCGGTACGTTACTTGCCCGAGATTCGATCGTCGGTATCCCAATACCTCGTTCAATCTCGTTATCGGCAAGTCACTTTACTCATACCATAATGCATGATCCCGTGACCAACCACTTAGTCACTTTGAGCTCATTATGATGATGCATTACCGAGTGGGCCCAGAGATACCTCTCCGTCAAACGGTCCGTGTCAACCCAACAGACACTTTCGGAGATACCTGTAGTATACCTTTATAGTCACCCAGTTACGTTGTGGCGTTTGGTACACCCAGAGCACTCCTACGGCATCCGGGAGTTACACGATCTCATGGTCTAAGGAAATGATACTTGACATTGGAAAAGCTCTAGCAAACGAACTACACGATCTTGTGCTATGCTTAGGATTGGGTCTTGTCCATCACATCATTCTCCCAATGATGTGATCCCGTTATCAATGACATCTAATGTCCATGATCAGGAAACCGTGACCATCTATTGATAAACGAGCTAGTCAACTAGAGGCTCACTAGGGACATGTTGTGGTCTATGTATTCACACATGCATCACGATTTCCGGATAACACAATTATAGCATGAATAATAGACAATTATCATGAACGAGGAAATATAATAATAACCATTTTATTATTGCCTCTAGGGCATATTTCCAACAGTCTCCCACATGCACTAGAGTCAATAATCTAGTTACATTGTGATGAATCGAACACCCATAGAGTTCTGGTGTTGATCATGTTTTGCTCGCGGAAGAGGTTTAGTCAACGGATCTGCGATATTTAGATCCGTATGTACTTTGCAAATATCTATGTCTCCATCTTGAACATTTTCACAAATGGAGTTGAAGCGACGCTTGATGTGCCTGGTCTTCTTGTGAAACCTGGGCTCCTTGGCAAGGGCAATAGCTCCAGTGTTGTCACATAAGAGAGTGATTGGCCCCGACGCATTGGGTATGACTCCTAGGTCGGTGATGAACTCCTTCATCCAGATTGTTTCATGCGCTGCCTCCGAGGCTGCCATGTACTCCGCTTCACATGTAGATCCCGCCACAATGCTTTGCTTGCAACTGCACCAGCTTACTGCCCCACCATTCAAAATATACACGTATCCGGTTTGTGACTTAGAGTCATCCAGATCTGTGTCGAAGCTAGCGTCGACGTAACCCTTTACGATGAGCTCTTCGTCACCTCCATATACGAGAAACATATCCTTAGTTCTTTTCAGGTACTTCAGGATATTCTTGACCGCTGTCCAGTGTCCCATGCCGGGATTACTTTGGTACCTTCCTACCAAACTCATGGCAAGGTTTACATCAGGTCTGGTACACAGCATGGCATACATGATAGACCCTATGGCTGAGGCATAGGGGACGACCCTCATCTTTTCTCTATCTTCTGCCGTGGTCGGACATTGAGCCGAACTCAATTTCACACCTTGCAACACAGGCAAGAACCCCTTCTTGGACTGATCCATATTGAACTTCTTCAATATCTTATCATGGTATGTGCTTTGTGAAAGACCTATGAGGTGTCTCGATCTATCTCTATAGATCTTGATGCCTAATATGTAAGCAACTTCTCCAAGGTCCTTCATTGAAAAACACTTATTCAAGTAGGCCTTAATGCTGTCCAAAAGTTCTATATCATTTCCCATCAAAAGTATGTCATCCACATATAATATGAGAAATGCTACAGTGCTCCCACTCACTTTCTTGTAAACGCAGGCTTCTCAATAAGTCTGCATAAACCCAAACGCTTTGATCATTTCATTAAAGGTAATGTTCCAACTCCGAGATGCTTGCACCAGCCCATAGATGGAGCGCTGGAGCTTGCATACCTTGTTAGCATTCTTAGGATCGACAAAACCTTCCGGCTGCATCATATACAGTTCTTCCTTAAGATGGCCGTTGAGGAATGCCGTTTTGACGTCCATTTGCCATATCTCATAGTCATAGTATGCGGCAATTGCTACGGGAGAGAAAGTCTCATCGTAGTCAACCCCTTGAACTTGTCGATAACCCTTAGCGACAAGTCGAGCTTTATAGATGGTAACATTACCATCCACGTCCGTCTTCTTTTTAAAGATCCATTTGTTTTCTATCGCTCGCTGATCATCGGGCAAGTCTGTCAAAGTCCATACTTTGTTTTCATACATGGATCCTATCTCGGATTGCATGGTTTCAAGCCATTTGTTGGAATCTGGGCCCGCCGTTGCTTCTTCATAGTTTGAAGGTTCATCGTTGTCTAACAACATGATTTCCAGGACAGGGTTGCCATACCACTCTGGTGTGGAACGTGTCCTCGTGGACCTAGGAAGTTCAGTAGTAACTTGATCCGAAGTACCTTGATCATCATCATTAGTTTCCTCTCTAGTCGGTGCAGGCACCATAGGAACATTTTCCTGAGCTGCGCTACTTTCCGGTTCAAGAGGCAGTACTTCATCGAGTTCTACTTTCCTCCCACTTACTTCTTTCGAGAGAAACTCTTTCTCCAGAAAGGACCCGTTCTTGGCAACAAAGATCTTGCCTTCGGATCTGAGGTAGAAGGTATACCCAATGGTTTCCTTAGGGTATCCTATGAAGACGCATTTTTCCGACTTGGATTCGAGCTTTTCAGGTTGAAGTTTCTTGACATAAGCATCGCATCCCCAAACTTTTAGAAACGACAGCTTAGGTTTCTTCCCAAACCATAATTCATATGGTGTCGTCTCAACGAATTTAGATGGTGCCCTATTTAAAGTGAATGTAGCTATCTCTAGAGCGTACCCAAAATGATAGCGGTAAATCGGTGAGTGACATCATAGATCGCACCATATCCAATAGAGTGCGATTACGATGTTCGGACACACCGTTACGCTGAGGTGTTCCAGGCAGCGTGAGTTGTGAAACGATTCCACATTTCCTTAAGTGCATACCAAATTCATGACTTAAGTATTCTCCCCCACGATATGATCGTAAGAACTTTATCTTTTGGTCATGTTGATTCTCTACCTCATTCTGAAATTCCTTGAACTTTTCAAAGGTTTCAGACTTGTGTTTCATTAAGTAGACATACCCATATCTACTCAAGTCGTCAGTGAGAGTGAGAACATAACGATATCCTCCGCGAGCCTCAACGCTCATTGGACCGCACACATCAGTATGTATGATTTCCAATAAGTTGGTTGCTCGCTCCATTGTTCCGGAGAACGGAGTCTTGGTCATTTTGCCCATAAGGCATGGTTCGCATGTGTCAAATGATTCGTAATCAAGAGACTCCAAAAGTCCATCAGCATGCAGCTTCTTCATGCGTTTGACACCAATGTGACCAAGGCGGCAGTGCCACAAGTATGTGGGACTATCGTTATCAACTTTACATCTTTTGGTATTCGCACTATGAATATGTGTAACATCACGTTCGAGATTCATTAAGAATAAACCATTGACCAGCGGGCCATGACCATAAAACATATCTCTCATATAAATAGAACAACCATTATTCTCGGATTTAAATGAGTAGCCATCTCGCATTAAACGAGATCCAGATACAATGTTCATGCTCAAAGCTGTCACTAAATAACAATTATTTAGGTTTAAAACTAATCCCGTAGGTAAATGTAGAGGTAGCGTGCCGACGGCGATCACATCGACCTTGGAACCATTCCCGACGCGCATCGTCACCTCGTCCTTCGCCAGTCTCCGCTTATTCCACAGCTCCTGCTTTGAGTTACAAATATGAGCAACCGCACCGGTATCAAATACCCAGGAGGTACTACGAGTACTCGTAAGGTACACATCAATTACATGTATATCACATATACCTTTGGTGTTGCCGGCATTCTTGTCCGCCAAGTATTTGGGGCAGTTCTGCTTCTAGTGTCCCTTTCCCTTGCAATAAAAGCACTCAGTCTTAGGTTTGGGTCCATTCTTTGGCTTCTTCCCGGCAGCTGGCTTACCGGGCGCGGCAACTCCCTTGCCGTCCTTCTTGAAGTTCTTCTTACCCTTGCCTTTCTTGAAACTAGTGGTTTTATTGACCATCAACACTTGATGTTCCTTTTTTATTTCCACCTCTGCTGATTTCAGCATTGAAAATACTCCAGGAATAGTTTTCACCATCCCCTGCATATTGTAGTTCATCACAAAGCTCTTGTAGCTAGGTGGGAGCGAGTGAAGGATTCTGTCAATGACCGCCTCGTCTGGGAGGTTAATCTCCAGTTGGGACAATTGGTTGTGCAACCCAGACATTTTGAGTATGTGTTCACTGACAGAACTATTTTCCTCCATCTTACAACTGTAGAACTTGTCGGAGACTTCATATCTCTCGACCCGGGCATGAGCTTGGAAAACCATTTTCAGCTCTTCGAACATCTCATATGCTCCGTGTTGCTCAAAACGCTTTTGGAGCCCCGGTTCTAAGCTGTAAAGCATGCCGCAATGAACGAGGGAGTAATCATCAGCACGTGACTGCCAAGCGTTCATAACGTCTTGGTTCTCTGGGATGGGTGCTTCACCTAGCGGTCCTTCTAGGACATATGCTTTCTTGGCAGCTATGAGGATGATCCTCAGGTTCCGGACCCAGTCCGAATAGTTGCTGCCATCATCTTTCAGCTTGGTTTTCTCTAGGAACGCGTTGAAGTTGAGGTTGACATGAGCGTTGGCCATTTGATCTATAAGTTCATGATAATTAAGTTCATCTAATCAAATTATTTAATGAACTCCCACTCAGATTAGACATCCCTCTAGTCATCTAAGTGATACATGATCCGACTCAACTAGACCGTGTGCGATCATGACGTGTGACGGACTAGTCATCATCGGTGAACATCTCCATGTTGATCGTATCTTCCATACGACTCATGTTCGACCTTTCGATCTCTTGTGTTCCGAGGCCATGTCTGTACATGCTAGGCTCGTCAAGTCAACCTAAGTGTTTTGCATGTGTAAATCTGTCTTACACCCGTTGTATGTGAACGTTAGAATCTATCACACCCGATCATCACATGGTGCTTCGAAACAACGAACTTTCACAACGGCGCACAGTTAAGGGGAACACTTTCTTGAAATTATTATAAGGGATCATCTTATCTACTACCGTCGTACTAAGCAAATAAGAAGCAAAACATGATAAACATCACATGCAATCAAATAGTGACATGATATGGCCAATATCATATTGCTCCTTTGATCTCCATCTTCGGGGCGCCATGATCATCTTCGTCACCGGCATGACACCATGATCTCCATCATCGTGTCTTCATGAAGTTGTCATGCCAACGATTACTTCTACTTCTATGGCTAACGTGTTTAGCAATAAAGTAAAGTAATTTACATGGCGTTATTCAATGACACGCAGGTCATACAAAAAATAAAGACAACTCCTATGGCTCCTGCCGGTTGTCATACTCATCGACATGCAAGTCGTGATTCCTATTACAAGAACATGATAAATCTCATACATCACATATATTTCATTCATCACATCCTTTTGGCCATATCACATCACAAGGCATATGCTGCAAAAACAAGTTAGATGTCCTCTAATTGTTGTTGCATGTTTTTACGTGGCTTCTATAGGTTTCTAGCAAGAACGTTTCTTACCTACGTAAAACCGCAATGTGATATGCCAATTTCTATTTACCCTTCATAAGGACCCTTTTCATCGAATCCGCTCCAACTAAAGTGGGAGAGACAGACACCCGCTAGCCACCTTATGCAACTAGTGCATGTCAGTCGGTGGAACCTGTCTCATGTAAGCGTACGTGTAAGGTCGGTCCGGGCCGCTTCATCCCACGATGCCGCCGAAGCAAGATAAGAATAGTAGTGGCAAGAAAATTGACAACATCTACGCCCACAACAAGTTTGTGTTCTACTCGTGCATAGAAACTACGCATAGACCTAGCTCATGATGCCACTGTTGGGGAACGTTGCAGAAAATAAAAAAAATTTACGCTTCACCAAGATCAATCTATGGAGTCATCTAGCAACGAGATAGAGGAGTGCATCTACATACCCTTGTAGATCGAGCGGAAGCATTCAAGAGAACGGGGTTGAGGGAGTCGTACTCGTCGTGATCCAAATAACCAATGATCCTAGTGCCGAACGGACGGCACCTCCGCATTCAACACACGTACGGTTGGGGAAGACGTCTCCTCCTTCTTGATCCAGCAAGGGGAAGGGAGAGGTTGGTGGAGATCCAGCAGCACGACGGCGTGGTGGTGGAAGCAGCGGTGATCTCGGCAGGGCTTCGTCAAGCTCTACAAGAGGGAGAGGTGTTGCGGAGGGAGAGGGAGGCGCCAGGAGCAGGGGTGCACAGCCCTCCCTCCCCCCCTCTTTATATAGGGGCCCTGGGGGGCGCCGGCCCCCTAGAGATTGGATCTCAGGGGGGGCGGCGGCCAAGGGGGTGGCTTGTCCCCCAAGCCAAGTGGGGCACCCCCACCCCTAGGGTTTCCAACCCTAGGCTTAGGGGGGGCCCAAGGGGGGCGCACCAGCCCACCAGGGGCTGGTTCCCCTCCAACTTCAGCCCATGGGGCCCTCCGGGATAGGTGGCCCTACCCGGTGGACTCCTGGGACCCTTCCGGTGGTCCCAGTACAATACCGGTGACCCCCGAAACTTTCCCGATGGCCGAAACTGGACTTCCTATATATAATTCTTCACCTTCGGACCATTCCGGAACTCCTCGTGACATCCGGGATATCATCCGGGACTCCGAAAAACTTTTGGGTTACCGCATACTAGTATCTCTACAACCCTAGCGTCACCGAACCTTAAGTGTGTAGACCCTACGGGTTCGGGAGACATGCAGACATGACCGAGACGACTCTCCGGCCAATAACCAACAGCGGGATCTGGATACCCATGTTTGCTCCCACATGTTCCACCATGATCTCATCGAGTGAACCACAATGTCGAGGATTCAAGTAATCCCGTATACAATTCCCTTTGTCAATCGGTACGTTACTTGCCCGAGATTCGATCGTCAGTATCCCAATACCTCGTTCAATCTTGTTATCGGCAAGTCACTTTACTCGTACTGTAATGCATGATCCCGTGACCAACCACTTAGTCACTTTGAGCTCATTATGATGATGCATTACCGAGTGGGCCCAGAGATACCTCTCCGTCATACGGAGTGACAAATCCCACACTCGATCCGTGTCAACCCAACAGACACTTTCGGAGATACCTGTTGTATACCTTTATAGTCACCCAGTTACGTTGTGACGTTTGATACAACCAAAGCACTCCTACAGCATCCTGGAGTTACACGATCTCATGGTCTAAGGAAATGATACTTGACATTGGAAAAGCTCTAGCAAACGAACTACACGATCTTGTGCTACGCTTAGGATTGGGTCTTGTCCATCACATCATTCTCCCAATGATGGGATCCCGTTATCAATGACATCTAATGTCCATGGTCAGGAAACCATGACCATCTATTGATAAACGAGCTAGTCAACTAGAGGCTCACTAGGGACATGTTGTGGTCTATGTATTCGCACATGCATCACGATTTCCGGATAACACAATTATAGCATGAATAATAGACAATTATCATGAACGAGGAAATATAATAATACCCATTTTATTATTGCCTCTAGGGCATTTTTCCAACAGCCCCGTCGCCCCGTCGCCCAGCCGCGCCCCGTCGGCCCGCCACCCCACTGGGCCCTGTCGCCAGAGTGGCCTGCGCCGGGCCGCCCCGGTGCCGGACCCCTCCCCGAGGTCCCTGCGCCGCCCCGCCCCGCTGCCGTCCTCCTCCCCGCGGCCCATGCGCCGCCCCGCCCCACCGGCCGACCTCGCCGGAGAATAGGTAATTGTTTCTGTTTTTTTCCTGTTTTTGTTCTCTATTTTCTTGATTTGTTTTAGGTTAGTGCTTGGCTTAATTAGGTGTAGTTTTGAGTTTTTAGGTTTAGGTTAGTGCTAGGTTTAGGTGTAGTTTTGAGTTTTTAGGTTTAGGTTAGTGCTAGGTTTAGGTGTAGTTTTGAGTTTTTAGGTTTAGGTTAGTGCTAGGTTTAGGTGTAGGTTTTCCCTGTTTTGTTTTAGGTTAGTGCTAGGTTTAAGAAGAAGAAGAAGAAGAAGAAGAAGAAGAAGAAGAAGAGGAAAAAAGAGAAAGAAGAAGAAGAAAAAGAAAAAGAGGGTTCATCAGTGTCGGTGGTACCCTAAATAGTAAGTATCGTCAGTGCGAGGTACATGTGGCCGTTGGTGTCGAATACTACATCCAGGTCCCACAAGTGACACAGGGGTCCTGCGTCCAGCAGCAACAGTTCTCGGCGTCGATGGCGGTCGAACACCATTGCGAATTTGTCTGGCAGCCTCAGAGATGACGATTGAAACCTAAGTGTTGAAACTTGAAACACCCAAACTAAATCAAGTCGGTTTGGTTGTTTGAAATGTCAAAACTTGGCTTTAATGCTCATTGCAGAGGCTTCCAGACAAATTCGCCAAGGTGTTCGACCGTCGTCGGCCACCAGAACTATTGTTCCGGGATGCCGGGTGCCAGCTTCACTTGTGGGATGTGCATCTAGTGTTCAACGCCGACCACCTCATGTACCTTGCACCGATGGAAGTTGCTATTTAGTTTACCCGGGGACGAGCGGGTTAGAGGGCTCCTCGGTGTCGATGGTACCGTAAATAGCAAGTATTGTCAGTGCGAGGTACATGTGGCCGTTGGTGTCGAATACTTGCTATGTTACTCATCTTTCGATTTAATTATGCAGTTATTTTGTCGTTGCGAGGGTCTAGTGTTCGACGAGCTCTGCCCCTGCGTTCATTGGTGAGCACAAATGAGATCTCCTCCTCCCCCATTCATTTGCTCTGTTCCGGTCTTCATGTCGATGAAACTTGCTAGCTATAGGTGTCAATCATCAGTATGCGTAACCACTATGCGTCTCCTGTTCGAAAGGGTTATATCTATAAATATGCATGCATTTGCATATTGATAATCGTGATTCTTTCGAATTGTCCAACGCTCTCCATGGACAGCCCGAGTATGTGTAGATTGGGTTCGTTTTCCCATATGCTCAGCTCCGGATCTGATGCAGAATTTTGTCAGTGCCTCCCTGTTGTTCTCCGGGTACACATCCTCTCTGCTTATTGCCGAGACGTGTATCACGAGAACAACGGGGAGGTGCTGACGAAATTTTGCGTCGGATCAGGAGCAGAGTATGGGAAAACGAACCCGATCTACACATACTCGGGTGGGATTAGGACCCATCCTTACCTATTAGCGTGTAGGTTG
The DNA here is from genome assembly GCA_963921465.1 of Triticum timopheevii. Taxonomy (NCBI): domain Eukaryota; kingdom Viridiplantae; phylum Streptophyta; class Magnoliopsida; order Poales; family Poaceae; genus Triticum; species Triticum timopheevii. Next base: position 407,273,265 of record OY997272.1, on the reverse strand, counting down.
CATGGACGTAATAAAACTAACAAACTCCATTAACTGATGAATATGGTTTGCTTAATTATGTATATATTTCTTGTGTGTCCAGTAGGAAGTCAATATGAGTGATCGTGCGTGGATGTACACCGGTTACACTAGTCAGTATGTTTGGACCGAGGAATAGTTAACAAAAACTAAGGGGTTTGTTAGAGCCGCATTTGCAAATGGCCAGAAATTTAGTTGGTGCCCCTGTGCCCGGTGCAACAACTATAATCAGAGGGACGAGCTTAAAATGAGTAAACACCTACAGAAGTTTGGTTTTTACGCCTGGTTACACGGTCTGGACATTACATGGTGAGTTTGCCCAACGTGCTAGAGCCGAAGTGGTTCATCGTTGCACCGACGAGCATGGTACCGGGACCGTAGACATGGTGCAATACTTTGACGATGCTCGGGACTCAGACGAGGAGATGGAGGAATCTGCAAAGGACTTCACTGAAATGTTGGAGTCCTCAAAACGTCCTCTCCACGAGCACACTGAGCTTTGTCAGCTGGATGCCATCTCACAAATAATGGCTTTGAAGGCTCAATTCAACTTGGGCAGAGAATGCTACAACGCGATGATGACAGTATTCGAATGATTTCTACCCAAAGGCCATGTGCTACCTCCAAACCTGTACCAGTCAGACAAAATCCTCCGTGCTCTTAAGATGCCCTATGAGAAGATACATGCCTGTGAGAAAGGATGTGTCTTATTTAGGCTTCAGTATGAGGACTTGAACTATTGTCCTATTTGCAATTCTTCCAGGTATGTTGTGGTAGACAAACGGTATGGGTGAGAAGACGCAGACCAAAATACCCGTTAATGTTCTTCTGTATATGCTAATTGTACCAAGACTTCAATGTCTTTTCATGGTCAAGGAGACGGCCAGACAGATGACATGGCACAAAACAGGCAAAAGAACCGAACTAGATGCCGATGGGAATGTGATTATGGTGCACACATCGGATGGTGAAGCGTGGAAGCACTTTGATGCATTACATAAGGAAAAAAGGCAAATCCAAATCATCCTCGAGTCGCCATCAGCACAGATGGGTTCAGTGTGTTTGGTCAGATGTCAGCCTCATACAACTGTTGGCCCGTGTTTGTCAATCCACTCAATCTCCCCCCCGGGCAGATTATGCAAAGAAAGAACATTTTCCTGACGTTGATAATTCCAGGGCCCAACTATCCGGGAAAGAATATGAATGTGTACATGCAGCCGCTTAAGGAAGAATTGCAAGAAGCTTGGGATAATGGGTTCAAGACATACGACGCCTTTAGCAAAGAGAACTTCATAATGCGTGCCTGGTACATGTACTCGACGCATGACTTGCCGGCGTATGCGCTGTTCGTTGGCTGGTGTGTGCATGGAAGGTTCCCGTGCCCCACATGCAAGGGAGCTCTTGAGTTTCGTTGGCTGACGGCGGGGCACAAGTATAGTTTCTTCGACTTGCATATACAGTTTCTAGATCCTCGCCATAAGTTCAGGAAAGACAAGAAGAACTTCATGAAAGGTAGAATTGTCAAACACTCTGCACCACCTGCGTTGACAGGCCAACATACCCTAGATCAGTTAAACGCTCTCGAGCCAGATCCAGAGCGTCCAGGGTATTTCAAGGGGTATAATAAGGAACACGCCTAGACTCACAAGACATGCTTCTGGGGTCTGCCTTACTTCAAAGACCTCCTTTGCCCACACAACATCGACGTGATGCACACTAAAAAGAATATCGCCGAAGCCATTTTGGTACATTGTTCGGCATAGAGGGGAAATCAAAGGATAATACTAAGGCTAGAAACGATCAAGAGGAGCTCTATGATAGATCGTTACAAAACATGCAAGATCCGAAAGGAAAGCGGAACCGGAAGAAGCCAAAGGCGTGGTTCAATCTTGGAAGGCCAACTGAAGGAAATTATTTTGTGGGTGATAATGCATTTGATGTTCCCCGATCGGTATGCAACAAATCTAAAGAGGGGAGCGAATCTTGATAAATTGAAAATATTTGGTCTAAAAAGTCATGATTGGCACATATGGATTGAGCGGATAATGCCGGTGATGTTGCGTTGCTTCATCCCTGAGGATGAATGGCTAGTACTGGCAGAGCTGAGCTATTCCTTCCGTGTTCTTTATGCGAAAGAACTATCGCCTGGCCTCCTAGAAGAAATGGAATAGTTGGCGCCGCAGTTGATATGCAAGTTAGAGATGATCTTTCCGCCAAGCTTCTTTAATCCAATGCAACACTTGATTTTGCATCTCCCGACCGAGGCACGATTGGGGGGGCCCGTGCAAAATCGTTGGTGCTATTCAACTGAGAGGATGCAGAAGACACTTCGAGCAAAATGTAAAAATAAACATAGAATAGAAGCATCGATGGCCGAGGCATTCATCACTGAGGAGGCGTCAAACTTTGTGACAGCACACTACGAAGCCAAAATTCGTCATTTGCATAATCCGAAGCCTCGGTACAATGCTGACGAGCCTAAAAAGGGTCAATCCAACCTCAACCTATTCAAAGGGAATCTCGCACCATCCAGTGCTTGGAAACCAGTATCATTGGATGTTGAAGAATGGTGCACCATTTCGCTGTATCTCTTTAACAACCTAACAGAAGTGCGGCCGTACATCGAGTAAGATCTCGTTACATTGTTTGGCAACTTCTAATTTCTTTGAACTGCTCTTATTTCTGGATATTTGATGCAGTCGATACATCGCCATATTCTCATATGGAGCGGTGATCCAAAAGGATTCCGTCGAAGAGTATGAGCTTCTGGCAAAGCAAGGAGGCAAATATCCCGGTTTCATCTCTTGGTTCAAAAAAGGGTAATTTCCATTAGACCCTTTCATTTCTTTGGCTAATTTGCGACTAATGCAACAATCCTTTCATATTAAACTTGTAGGCTAATTCAGAGATTATGGATGCCGAATTGAGACAAGTAGCTAATGGTTTTGACTATAAGGTCCATTCATTTGACAATTATGACATCAACGGGTATCGCTTTCGTACCTATGTCAAAGAGCTATCTATGGCTGACTGAAAATCTACAAATTGTTGTGTCTCTGCTATCGGCGAAGGAGGTGTCGAGTATTATGGAAGAGTTGAAGCAATTTATGAATTTCAATTCTATGGTGAAAACCCACCAAACGTCATAGTCTTCAGATGTTATTGGTTCCAGCCCAGGGAGACTAGAAGGACTCATGAACATATAGGGCTAGTCGAAATCAAACAAAGCACCCATTTGGATGTTCCCGATGTCTATATTACGGCTCAACAGGCAACCCAAGTTTTCTATCTACCGTGGGCCTATCAAAGTGATCCAAATCTCAGTGGTTGGGATGTCGTTTATGAAGTGCCGCCACGTGTTAGACCACCTCCCCCCAATGAAGAGGATTATGAACGTCACATTAACCAAGACACATATGAAAAAGGAGAATTCTTCCAAGAAACACGTCTTGCCAAAAAACGTTTCAAGAAACGCTCTACTCCACACCAGAATATTGAAGTAGACAACGATAGTGAATCTGACCCTAAGCCGGAACAAGAAGAGCCGGAAGAAGAAGAAGTTACTGCTACAGATGAACTATCAATGCTTGAACGATTACGTAAAGGTGGCCTTCCACATGATGATGCATTTATTAATGATGATGATGAGCACGTCATTACCGATAGTGATGATGATGATGCATTTATTAATGATGATGATGAGCATGTCATTACCGATAGTGATTATTAGGTATTCAAATTATTATGTTATACTTTGTATGATTTATATAGTTGGTACGTATAATTTTCTTACTTTGTATGATTGTTTCTTATACATGGTGCCATGGTCTTGATTTCCGTCCCCGTCGGCCCTCGCCCGCTTTATGATTCGGATGTGGTAAATTCTCTTTCATAACTATTTGTTGCATTTCGCATTTATGACAATTATGGCCATCAAGTTGACATAGAGATATTTTAATCTAGGAGGTATGTGAACCGGAATTTGAAACCGACCCTCTTGTCGAGAAGTTAAATTTAGTTGAAAAAGAAAATGAGTATTTGAAAGAAAAAATTAAAAGAATTAAAGAAGAGAAGATGACATTGGAGTTGTATGTTGCCGATGTCATCGACGATCACAAGATGAAGATGAATGCAATGCGCTTGAAGATGGATGCAATGCGCCTGAAGCTTAAGAAGATTAGAAAATATGCCATTGATAATGAGGCTTGGTATCATTATGCCGTTGGATCAATTGTTACCTTAGTTGCGATCTTCATCATATTTGTTGTGATGAGGGTAAGTTTTCTCTAATGTTTTGCTTTACAAATGGATGCTTAGCTTATTTTCCTCCTAAATGGCATAATTACCTAAGTTAGATAAAAAAATGAGCTATACTTAGCTTATTCAGTTCATTTATGACATACTTAGCATACTTAGGTCAAAAATGGCATGATAATCTTTGTTACCTCCAAAATGATATAAACTTAGCTTATTTTCCTCGAAAATGACATAATAACCTTACTAAGCTCCAAAATGACCTATTTACCTAGCTTAGCTCTAAAATGACCTACACTTAGCATTTTTACCTAGCTTAGCAATAAAATGACATTTTTACTAACCTTAGTTAGAAGAATAAGAAGATAAAGAAGAGGGGGGGAGAAAAAGAAAGAGAAGAAAAAAATCTTCTTCTTCTTCTAGCTAGTCTTGTTGTTCTTTTTCTTCTAGCTAGTCTTGTTGTTCTTCTTCTTCTTACTTTCTTCTTCTAACTTTCTTCTTTCCCTATTTGCAGATTTGCTTTAGATGAGGAAGCTTACGTCGATGGAGTCTACTATTCTCTTTATGCTTCCTTTTTGTTTTGATTTTGTAGGATGAACAATGTGAAACTTGCTACCTATATATGCATGTATGGATGAAACCATTGTATGCTTGTTGTTGGATATGTTCGCTAGCTATATATGTTGCATATGGACTTTTGATTTGCTATGTATATGTGTTGGATGATCATATCCATATGGCAGGGATATGATTTGGTATGTATATGTGTTGGTATGCCTATCAAAAGTATTTTCATATGTGTGTGTGTGTGTGTGTGTGTGTGTGTGTGTGTGTGTGTCTATATATATATATATATATATGTGAAATTCTGTGAAATTGAATGAATTTAAGAAAAAAAACAGAAAAAACAAGGGCTATACAGGATCTTTGCCGTCTGCTAGCGGACGGCAAAGATATTTGCCATCCGCTAGCAGACGGCAAAGAGGACACGTGGCAGTCACCTGTGCAAACTGGGAACACTGACTGCCTATTTGGTCATTTTGCCATCTGCAAGACGGCAAAATGACCAAATAGGCCTGGCAAACAGGCCATCTATGTCGTCTGCTGGCAGACGGCATAGCTGGCCACATGGCAGCTTCCCAGTGCTGCCCTAGCTAAGCTCTTTGTCGTCCGTCAGCCGACGGCAACGAGCTTTGCCTCTTTGCAGTCTGCTGGCTGATGGCAAAGAGCGCCGTTAACCCCCTAATGGCTCTCACCCCACACCGCTGTCGTCCGTCGTCGTTGCCGTCTGCTGGCCTCGGATGGCGGATGGCACAATCCTTTGCCGTCCGTTTCAGAGGCGGACAACAAAGAAGGCCTTTGCTGACACGTGTTCAGCCGGACGATTTGCCGTCTGCTGGCTGACGGCAAAGGACTTTGCCATCCGGGATCTGTGCCTTTGTCGTCCGCCGTGGTGGATGTCAAAGAAGCCGATTCCAGTAGTGTGGGGCCATTGGGTGTGAACCACGCAAATGCAAATCCGGGGAATGTGACAACTCTAGACCATGCTCGTGAGGTCTGGCCACCAGATGCGAACCATGCATATGCCATTCATGGCAACATGACTGAGCCAGATCAAGCCCGGCCGATGGATTCACACGTAGGGCTTAACTACAACATGCATATCATGGAGTCGACATGCACGAGATCTTCGGTTGAGGGCAAGACTGCTCAAGAGAGGCGGTGGCTTACACCAAACTTAAGTGATTCTGCTCCAACATTGTGAAGAGATTAGCGTTTCCATTGCTCCATGAAGTAATGCATCCTCACTTCATCCTAATAATGAGCCGTTCACCCCACAGTGTAGTTCTATAATGGCTACCGAGCAGGTGATTAGGGCTCTATCAATGCCACTCCTGCTAAAAACATTCTACTATGTGCCTTGGGTCTTGCTGCTGATGACCTGGTGGTGGATGAGACTACAATTCAAAAACTCAAGGGCATGCTTGACTCTCCTTTGCGTGAGAAGCATGTTTGTGCCATAACGGCCCTCTTGGGTAAGACCTTACCTTCAGCTATGAGTTGGAGGCCATCACCTCAAACATTGATTCGTCCCCATTGAGTCCTTTTGCTTCGGTGTTGGTGCTGATTCATTTATGGATCAAAAGCCATATGTGATCTTCTGGAATGTTCATGGTCTGAACTATCCAGCCAAAAGAAACGCAGTGAAGGAATTTATTGCTATGGTGAGGGTGAATGTGGTGTGTCTCTAGGATATCAAACTTGGTCTAATGGACCAGTTTGTGGTAGTCCAATGCTTAGGTCTATCGTTCAATAGTTTTGCTTATTTGCCGGTGATGGAGACCGAGGGAGTATACTACTTGCATGGGATACTTATCACTTGATGATGGGTAACATCCAGATTACTAGCTTTCTAACTGGCATGGTGCACACAAAGGCTGGTAATAATGGTGGGCCATTTTGGTCTATGAAAGTGCGTTATATCGACTAGAGGGGGGGGTGAATAGGCGATTTTTTATGAATTCTTCACTGAGGAATTTGCCGGTGAGGAAATTCCTTAGCGAAGAACTACTTGCAGCGGAATAAGTACTCAGAAGTAAGCATAGCAGAATACACACATAGTCATCATGATGGAATGAAGACAATCACAGAGTACAGAAAGCGTAAACACAGGATAACACAAGATGAAGACAAACGGACTGAAGAAATTGAACTGAGGAAATTGAGAAAGTCTTCAATCAAAGTCTTCAAACACAGATATGAACAAACACTCAACACAGTAATGAAGAAATGAAAGAGTTGAGGAAATAGAACCAGTAGGGTTGGTGAAGACAATGATTTGGTAGACCAGTTCCAACTGTTGTCTCAGTTGTATGTCTGGTTGGAGCGGCTGAGTATTTAAACTCGAGAACACACAGTCCCGGACACCCAGTCGCTGAGCACGCAGCTCAAGACACCAAGTCCTCACCGTATTCTCCTTGAACTAAGGTCACACAGACCTCGTCCAATCACTCGTGATAAGTCTTCAGGCGACTTCCAAACTTTCACAGACTTCGGTCACTCGGCGATCCACAATTCCTCATGGATGCTCTAGACCATGACGCCTAACCGTCTGGAAGAAGCACCGTCTTCAAAGGTAACAAGCATCGGATCCACGCAGGATCAATCTCTTCAGTGATGCTCAATCACTTTGGGTTTGTGGGTGTTTGGGTTTGGATTTTCCTCACTCGATGATTTTCGCTCAAAGTCCTCGGAGGATGGGTTGCTCTTAAATGACAAGTGTCAGTTTCTCTCGGAGCAGCCAAGCTAGCTAGTGGTTGTAGGGGGCGGCTATTTATAGCCTAGGGAGCAGCCCGACATGATAAGACATAAATGCCCTTCAATGATATGACCGTTAGGTGGATAAGATATTTGGGACAGCTGGCGCGCAGCACAGCAACGGTCGGAAATTTGACTCTCAAATTCCTCAGGGCTATCATGTTCCTCACTGTGTAGGCAATCCGCACTGGCGAATTCCTAACTCCTCAGTCAGAACAAATTCCTTAGCGACCAGAAGAACTTCGTCTCTGTCACTGAAGAAATTGACTGAACTGTATGAGATTTCCAATGGCTTCACTCGAAGGGATTGGTAGGTGTAGGATTTTGAGTTGAGCATCACATGGAAATTTTTCCTTAGTATTTCCTCGACCCCCTTTAACAGTATGGTGTTTCCTATGACTCAAGTAAGAGAAAATCAAAAGTATGAAAACGAAAGTCTTCAAGCTTCATATTCCTCGCATGAATATCAAGTCTTCATGGACACACCAATTTCTTCACTTTCAAAGTCTTCATGAAAGTCTTCAGGAATACGAAAATCTTCAGTCGAAGATATTCATTTTTAGGGGTCGACTTTCTCTGTAAATATCAAACTCCTCATAGACTTATAGACCTGTGTACACTCATAAACACATTAGTCCCTTAACCTATAAGTCTTCAAAACACCAAAATCACTAAGGGGCACTAGATGCACTTACAGTCTATGGTCTGCAAGGAGACAAGTTGAAAACCAAATTCCTAGATGAATTGAGTTTGAGGCGCTCGGCTTGCCAGAGACCTTGGATGTTCTAGGTAACTTTAATAAAATCTTGAGAGGATCGAAGAAAAAGATTGCTTATCTTAATAAAATATGATGAACAAGTTCAGGGCTTCGTGGATGACCATGAACTTAAGGAATTGTATATGCATGGGCAAAGCTTCACCTAGACTAATGAGAGAGACACACCCACTATGACAAAGATGACCATGTTTTGATCTCGGTGGATTGGGAATTGGACACTTGAAGCAATGCACACTTGAAGAGTTGAATCATGGAGATCTCCCCCTATATCTTGTAATTCATACATGCATTTGACATATAATATGAAGAATTTTAAATGCATGATGAAATATGGTGCCTGAAGAGATTCAGCATGCATACAATAACATTAACGAGGAACAAGCATGCAGAATAACACATCAAAAGCATCAGAGCACCGTGCATCAAAAGTATCAGAGCACCATCAGTTTTAAGATTACAACTCGATCCAATAAAAGTTTCAGAAGAGCGAGAGTTGTAACTTAGCAAAAAAACGCCCATATAATAGGCCCGCTTAGAGACTAACTCAGATTTCTCCCCCTTTGTAATCGAATGACCAAAAGGATCGAAACTGAGGACTAACGCCCCTGAAGAATATCAAGTTGATGGAGGAGCGCCAGCGTTGTCTGGGTCGGTTGTCATAGTAGGGCCTGCCGCAGTGTCGTCCAAGTCTTCATTTTCATCAGTGTCGCGCGATGAAGAATAGGAGCTGGCCACCAAGGAAGGAACCTTGACCTTCTTGAATTTCTTCGGTGGAGGTGCAGACCAGTCAAATTCTTGCTTGAGACCCATGTTCTTCAGATCTTCGGCGCTGTAGATATGAGATAGAACAGCCCAGGTACGGTTGAAGGTTTCATTGAGGTAGTATAGGTTTTTCTTCACAGCATTGTGGGTTGAGGTCATGTTGTAAAGAATGGAAACAAACTGACGCTTGACCCATTTATGATTGCGATCAACTTTCTGATGAAGACTGAGGAGTAACTCACGATCAGTCATCACCCTGGGTGCTGTGGCTTGAGGAATTTGCTTGGCAGAGGTATTGGCGGCAGAATCATGTGTGGCAGAGTCATCATTGGTGGAGTAGGATGCAGCCTTGCGAAATTGACCATCCAATGGACGAATGCCTTCATCTATCACAACAGTTGCCTTGCCTTTGTCATCAGCTGAGGAAAATGTCCGTTTGAGGACTTCAATTGGAGGCAAGAAACTGCCATGGTTCAGAGTATCAGCCTTGTAGTTGAGTGAAGACCTTGTCCTGATGAATTTCCTAATCCATGGCGCATAAGGCTTCAGCTCAAATGGTGACATAGCAATATTGGCCAGAGTCCTCATGAAAAAATCATGGAAGTTGACGGGAATGCCATGAATGATATTGAAAAGCATATTCTTCATGATGCCAACGACTTCTTCATCATTTGAGTCGTGGCCTTTGATAGGACTCATTGTCTTCGTCAGAATGCGATAGACAGTCCGAGGCACATATAGTAATTCCTTGATGAGGAATTTGGTTCGTGGGGCCTGCCCTGGCTTCAAAGGCTTGATCAGCACTTGCATGTTATGATCTGTAAACTCAGGTTCATTGTAGATGCAACGAGCATCATCAAGGGGAGGACTGAGTGGGAGGGCACGAAGCAATTCAGTTGCTGGTGCCTTGTAGTGAGTATTTTCTGACATCCAGTCCAGCACCCAAGTGTTCACATCTTCAGAATTTCCTGTGATGTGCAGCGTTGCAAAGAATTGAAGAATGAGTTCTTCATTCCAATCACAGATGTCAGTGCAAAAATTCAGCAATCCAGCATCGTGAAGAACACTGAGGACTGGCTCGAAGCACGGTAGATATTCCATGTCCACGTGAGGAATGTGTGCATGATCGAAGACTTTGTCTTTGTCGAATAGCACAGAGTAATAGAAATTTGCTTGACTAGCAGTCCAGAAATGCCTCTTCCTTATGCGAGCAGAATCATAGGGATTATAGTCAGTGAAGAACACATGCTCGTTGAAGAAATCAGCAGCCTTGAACTTTTGCTTCTTGGAGAATGGATCCTTTGGCTTGGGCACAGGAGTGTCAGTGAGTTGCATCACAACCTCAGGAATCACAATCTCAGGTTCTTCAGGCTGAGGAATTTCTGGTTCCTCTTCAGTGGCAGTCTGCATGTTCAAGGTATTAGTAGCAACTGTTTCTTTAGCACTAGTGGCTGGAATTTCTTCATTCACAGATGAGTTGGGATGAGTTTCTTCAGAGCCCATTTGAACGGTTGGTGCAGGGTACTGAGGTATTTGCTGTAGTGGGGTGAAGTGTGGAGAATTGGGATGCTGACTTTCCCAAAAGTCATCATTCATCACAAGCGTGGTGCATCCAATATCCACGTCTTCATCTTCAATTTCCTCAACGCCAGCCTCTTCAGCTGTGAACTGAGGCATGGGCGAGGAAGCAGCAGGTGTTGAAGGGATCGCATTCACTTCAATTTCTTCATCAATCTGCTCTGACGAAGCAGCAGAATGATTTTCTTCATCAGATCCACTAGGGATCACATATTCTTCACCATAAGGAACAAGCTCCTTTGATGGCATGGTGGAAATCGGAACAGCATCAATTGGATTCTCAAGTGAGCTGGTCATAGTCTTCATTTTCTTCGGAGCTGAAGAATCTGAAGCAGATGATGCTTTCCTTTTCTTCACTGCAGCTTTCTCTGTAGCCTTGGTCTTCCTCACATCTGATGCAGGTGGAAGGGTAGGAGTTGGGGTAGGCGCAGGAGGAGCTAAGGAATCTGCTGGTATTTCCTTAGGCGTAACTAATGCAGTTGGCCTGACTTCTTCATTTTCTTCAGGCGCACCACTAGAGGATGCCCTGGTAGTTTCTTCAGCGGCTGGAATGGAGTCATCAGCCCTGGAACTAGCATTTTCTTCAGCAGGATGAAAGTCATCAGCGGTGCTGGCATGTTCTTCAGTTTGCTGAACAGAGGCTTCAGCTTGAGGAATTTCTTGTTGCGATGGGGCTGCAACGTTGGTGAACTTCTCAGTCAGTTTAACGAACCTGACTTTGGCTCCTTGCCAATCAGCATAATAAGCATTGAAATTATCGCTGAGGGTTTTGATCTTAGACTGGATCTTGAGGAGTTCATCAGGTGTCATTTTGACAATGTTGTTCCTCAGGAACTTCTCTTTCCTGAACTGAGCCTTCTTGATTTGCCTGGCCTTCTCAAATTTCCATTTTTCTTCATTGATGAAATGGGTCAGCACGTGACTTTGGCCAGGAGTCAAATGAAAATCAGGCATAGGAGTGTTTGGGTCCTTGTGCCAGAGATCAATGTAGTCGAGGATCACCTTTGGATCCAAAAGCAGTGGCACATTTGTGCCTTTGGCTCTAGCGGCCCTTTCTTGCCTGTCTTTGATGATTTCTGCAAGTTCATCATCATCCTCTTCATCGTCAGATGGCACATGGAAGGCAACTTGTTTCTTCTTCGGACTCGGCCGAGGACCTCGTCCAGCAGTGGCCTTTGTCTTCAATAGAGTAGGGCCTGATGAAGAATTTGGTGCAGCTGAGGAACTTCCTGAGACACCAGAGGCAATGGAGATGCCTGCAGTCCTTTGGCATGTGGACAGATGTACATGTGTTGAGGGCTTTGCCGGAGCAACTGAGGACTTTGGAGGAGCAGGAGCAGCATGAGGAATTGGCCGTGAGGGCTTTGAAGAAATTGGCCGTGAGGGCTTTGAAGATTCTGGCCGTGAGGGCATTGCTGAGGAACTTGGCCGTAAGGGCACAGTTGATGAAGCACTTGGCTTGTGAGCAGGCATCTTTGCCATAGATTTCCTAGGCTTGTCAGAGGCCTTCAGAGGTCTTCATTAAATTTCCTCACTGCTTCTTTGGCTTGTCTAGCCAACGTGGCTTGGCGCTTGGCCCATTCTTTAGGAAAATCCTCACCGCACTTGAGGCTGGTGGGATCAGCTTCTTGACCAGGTGCCAATGGAGCTCTTGGGCATGGAGGATTTAGAGCGAATTTCTTCATATACTTTGGAGTTACATATATGTACTCCCTCCATTCTCTTGCCCATCTCCTTTCAATCCTCTGTATGCGCACCTTGCGCTGAATTTTGTTCTCTTTGCCAAACCTGGCCTCATCAGGTGTGCAATAAGCCTTATAAATGTCATCAGGGATCTCAAAAGCAGTCATGACCTCAGGCTTCTTTCCTCCTTTCTGTGGTTTCTTACCTTCTGCCGTATTCTTCAGATGAGGAATTTGAACAATCGAATTCTCTGAAGAAGTATGCAACTTTTCTTCAAGGAATGCTGCAAATGAGTTTAGTTGATGAGAACCTAGTGATTCAGCAGCGGACATGAGTACCTGTGAACAAAGTATAGTTGCGAGGAATTTGAAGAGGTCATATGCGTTCTCAGAAGGTTTTCAAAATGAACAAGTTTGAGGAATTTGACCAGATGAGTCTTGAAGAATTTCACTAAGCGTACTTTGTCTTAGGTTCCAGAGTTGTATAGATCGACGATCCACACAATTGAGGAATCTTGAAGAAAATGATGCTTAGGGAAACGAATCAAGAACAGATGACTTGTGAGGTGTTTTGTGTGTGAGGATTTGAAGAATAAAACACCTTTGAAGATTTTGTAGTGAAAGTTTGAATCAAAGAGGGCAGTAAAAGTAACTTTTAATTACCCTGGTTGAAGAACACAACGAACTGAGAAGAGTAGATTTGAAGCTCGTCAGTTCAGATCTTCCACGCCCTAACTTGGCGGAGGAAGACAGCTACGGCGGCGGTGGAGTGAAGATTTCCATGGCCGGACCGAGTACGACGGCGACAAGGTCGAGGCAGTGAAGCTCTTCCTCACCAGCGATGATGGAGTAGCGGCGGCGCTAGGGTTTGAGAAGCTCGAGCGAGAGAGAGAATGGTCGAGCGGAGTAAAGGAAGTGAGGAAGGGTGAGGGGGTATTTATAGTCACAGTGAAAAACTGTTCGCTCGAAGATTTAGGACGAACGTGCCCCTGGCCCTTCTCATTCGCTTGACATGTGTCACCCACGTACTGAAAAGTGGAGATCGTGTTAGATCGTGGGTGAATAGATATGTCCATAGTGGGATACGGGACGGTTTGAGCGGCAAAACCAAAAATTTGGATAAGATTAGTTCTAAAGTTCCGTTCGCAATTTCTTCAGCTGACATGACACAGTGAAGATTTTGAACGAGTTTCAGATAGAACGCACATGAAGAATTTGTGAATAGATTGGGTTGAGTATAGCATAGAGGGGGAAGGGTCCGATCACAGTCACTTAGCAGAAAATGCAACTTGAAGAAATAGCCATAAGTGAATGCTGTAGAGGACATAAACATATATATATGAAGAAAAACGGCGGAAACAGTGAAGATTTTGCAAAGTTGAAGAATTTGAAAAACTGAAGAATTTTAAAAACTGAGGAAAAACTCAAATTGAAGATTTTCAACTTTGGTGGTGGCGTGCCCCATCGTATAAGAATGATGATTTCAGACACCGCGTACAATTGTCGTAGGGTTCTAAGAATCAAATTCTTCATTAATTTCTTCACACTTAGAGTGTTATTCTTCATTGATTGAAGAAAAACGTTTCTTCATGTGTTGCACAAGTAAGTCATCAATTTTGCATAAGTGTTAGGATGTGTGTCCTTTTCAAAGAACATTCAAAGACTCTAAGATATTTAGCTCACACCGCAACTTGCTAAATCTCTTCTCATCCAAGGGCTTTGTGAAGATATCGGCTAGCTGTTCTTCAGTCTTCACATGCTCAATAGAAATGTCGCCCTTCAACACATGATCACAAAGAAAATGATGAAGAATCTGAATGTGCTTTGTCTTCGAGTGTTGAACTGGGTTGTGAGCAATCTTGATGGCACTCTCATTGTAACAGTAGAGAGGCACATTCTTAATGTTGATGCCGTAGTCCTTGAGAGTTTGCTTCATCCACAACAATTGAGCACAACAAGAACCAGCAGCAATATACTCAGCTTCAGCAGTAGACAGTGATACGAAGTTCTGTTTCTTCGAGGACCAACAAACCAGAGATCGTCCGAGGAAATGACAAGTACCAGATGTTGACTTGCGGTCCACACAATCACCAGCATAGTCAGAGTTAGAATATCCAATGAGATCAAAGGTAGAGCCCTTGGGGTACCATAGTCCTAGTGTTGGTGTGTGAGCTAGATATCGAAGAATATGCTTCACAGCCTTATGGTGTGATTCCTTTGGTGTAGCTTGAAATCGGGCACACATGCAAACACTAAGCATTATATCTGGCCTAGATGCACATAAGTACAATAAAGAACCAATCATGGAGCGGTATACCTTGTGATCGAAGTCAATACCATTTTCATGAGTGCATAGATGGCCATTTGTGGGCATAGGAATTTTGACTCCTTTGCAATCTTGCATGCTGAATTTCCTCAGAACATCCTTGAGGCATTTCTCCTGAAATATGAATATGCCATTGTGTTGTTGACGAATTTGAAGACCTAAGAAGAATTTCAACTCTCCCATCATAGACATTTGATATTCTTCACTCATCATATAGGCAAATTCATCACTATAATGTTGGTCAGTACAGCCAAAGATAATATCATCAATGTATATTTGACACACAAACAGTTCACCATCATAAGATTTAGTAAAGAGAGTAGGGTCGAGTGAACCGGGTGTGAAACCATTCTTCACGAAGAATTCCTTCAAAGTATCATACCACGCCCGAGGGGCCTGCTTGAGGCCATAGAGGGCCTTGTTGAGTCTGAAGACTTTGTCAGGATTCTTTGGATCTTCAAAACCTGAGGGTTGAGCAACATATACTTCTTCCTCAAGCTTACGATTGAGGAATGCACTTTTCACATCCATTTGATATAAAGTGATATTATGATGGTTAGCATAAGCAAGTAATATGCGAATAGCCTCAAGTCTAGCAACAGGTGCAAAAGTTTCATCGAAATCAATTCCTTCAACCTGTGTGTAGCCTTGAGCTACAAGTCGTGCCTTATTCCTCACCACAAGGCCATTTTCATCTTGCTTGTTGCGATAGATCCACTTTGTGCTGATGATATTATGCTTGCGAGGATCTGGACGTTTGACCAGTTCCCAGACATTGTTGAGCTCGAACGGATGTAATTCTTCTTGCATGGCCTGAATCCACTCAGGCTCCAGAAATGCTTCATCTACCTTAGCGGGCCCTGTGATAGAGACAAAAGCATAGTGCCCACAAAAGTTAGATAAATGTGAAGCTTTTGAGCGTGTGAGAGGACCTGGTGCTTCAATGTCATCGATGATCTTTTCAACTTGCACTTCTTTTGCAACGCGAGGATGAGCTGGTTGTCGTCGAGGAATTTGATCAGCATTTTCTTCAGCACCATTTTCTTCAGCATTTTCCTCAGGTACATCAGCTCGACGATCTTCGCATTCCGGAATTAATTCTTTAGTAGATTCTTCGGTAGGATTGACATCCTCAGTAGCCTTGAACTTGATAGAATGTTCAGGTGCTGGTTCATCTATCACAAAAGGTAGGTGCTCTCTTTGCGAGCCATTAGTTTCATCGAACCGCACATCTACAGTTTCAACAATCTTGTGAAGAACGATGTTGAAGAATCTGTAGGTGTGCGAGTCCTTTCCGTAACCAAGCATAAAACCTTCATGTGCTTTCGGTGCAAATTTAGCATTGTGATGAGGATCTCTAATCCAACATTTTGCACCGAAGACTTTGAAATAACTCACATTGGGTTTCTTGTCAGTGAGGAGTTCATAGGCAGTCTTCTTGAAGAATTTGTGAAGATATACTCTGTTGATGATGTGGCACACGGTATCAATTGCATCAATCCAAAAACGATGAGGTGTTTTGTATTCATCAAGCATAGTGCGAGCCATCTCAACAAGAGTTCTGTTCTTGCGTTCCATTACACCATTTTGTTGAGGAGTATAAGGAGTAGATAACTCATGAGTAATACCAAGTTCATCAAGATAGTCATTAAGACCGGAATTCTTGAACTCAGTTCCATTGTCACTCCTGATGTGCTTGATCTTCACACCAAAGTTGGTTGAAGCCCTCGAGGAAAATCGTTTGAAGACTTCCTGCACTTCATGTTTGTAAGTAACAATGTGTACCCATGTGTAACGAGAGTAATCATCAACAATAACAAAGACATATAGAGATGCATCATTAGTCACAGCAGAATAATGATTAGGACCGAAGAGATCCATGTGAAGCAATTCAAATGGTCGAGTGGTGGTCATGATAGTCTTCACTGCATGCTTGGCCTTGGTCATTTTTCCAGCTTCACAGGCACCACACAGGTGATCCTTGAGGAATTTGACATTCTCAATGCCAATGACATGCTTCTTCTTCGCAAGCATGTGCAAATTCCTCATGCCTGCGTGACCAAGTCGTCGATGCCATAGCCAGCCTTCTGAAGCTTTTGCAAGTACGCACACGGCAGGTTGTGGTCCTGTAGAGAAATCAACAATGTACAAGTCTCCTCTCCTAAAGCCTTCGAAGACTTTGGAATTGTCAGCTTCCATGATCACAACACAACGATACTTGCCAAAGACAACAACCATATCAAGATCACAAAGCATTGAGACAGACATGAGGTTGTATCCTAAGGACTCGACAAGCATGACTTTGTCCATGTGTCGATCCTTAGAGATCGCAACCTTACTTAGACCCAATACCTGACTTTTCCCTTTGTCAGCGAAGATGATATGCTTCAGATGTGACGGTGTCAATGGAGCATCCATCAATAGATTCTTGTCTCCAGTCATGTGATTTGTATATCCACTATCGAGGACCCACTCATTTGCTTTGGGTTGATCATCCTGCAGATGAATTAGTGCAACTTACAAACTCATATACTTCATCAGTGAAGAATATGACATCAGTATCATCAGTTCAATTTCATCAAGCAATAGCACAGATAAGCAGTATGAGGATGTGTGAAATGAAATTTCATTTCATCATGATTAGCCTGCGTCCTTTCATGCATTTTGTCAGGCCTCCAGCAAATTCTTCAGACGTAAAAGCACGTCTGGAGATCTGACCCTGCATAAGAGATTAGTTCTTTTTCTTCACCACCCACATCTGGAGGGGTGACAAAGAATTCATCACTCTACGAGCACCATATGAGAAGGGTGGCAAAGATGCCAAACCATTTCGTTTCACATAAGAGGGGTTAGGGTAAGCATATGAATAAGCAGAGAAATTCTTCGAGGACTTATGAACATAATGATTTGAAGAATAATGCACATATTCATAGCCCTTAGCTCTACCCTGCGAAACAGAGTTGTTAGCAAGATGATGTTCATATGAGGACTTTGATCCGTTTGAGGAATTTGATCCATGTGAGGAATTTGGTCCGTATGAGGACTTGGATCCATATGAAGAATTTGGTCCATATGAAGAGTTTGATCTGGGGTTCCTGTTCTTCACTGGTGGTGTCATGAGGACATTCACCTGAAGACTTTCAATATAACTTTTGGGAACCCAAATTTTCTTCATAGGGGAACTGTTCCTTCAGTTAGTCCCAACATATCTAGCAAATACTTCACCATTCTGATTTTTGAACAGTTTATAGTTGGAGTCAAATGACTCATCAGAAGAATGAGGAGATTCACATGTAAAGCCAGATAAGTTAGATGGATCAACTGGTGGTCCCTTTGCAGCAACCCATGAGGTTTTGGGGTACTGCTCAGGCTTCCAATATGTTCCATCAGCATTGAGTTTCCTCTCAAAGGCAATACCCTCTTTCCTAGGGTTTCTGTTGAGGATCTGCTTTTTAAGCACATCACAAAGAGTCTGATGCCCTTTGAGGCTTTTGTACATGCCTGTCATATACAATTCCTTTAGCCCTGCATCGTCAGTGATACTAGCAATGTCCTCAGATGAGGAATTAGTGATAGCAGAGGCAGGTGAAGAATTTTTAATATTTGAAGCATTTGAACATTCAGGTGAAGAATTAGCAGATTCACGTTCAATGCACTTTAAGCATGGAGGATCAAATTCTTCCTGAGTACGCTGATTTGTTGAGCTAGTAATGAATCGTGCTCCTTCTGAAGATCTTCATAACTTACTCTTAACTTCTCAAGATCTTGCTTTCTTTGAAGAATTTCATAAGAAAGCTTCTCGTGATCAGTTAAGAGAGTTTTATGATGACTTTGAAGGTTGTCAAACTTAGACTGAAGTCTCTGAAAATTTCCAGTTAAGTCTTTAGTGCGGTCCATTTCATCACCCAACATATCATCACTTTTGTCTAGCATGTTTTGAAGTTTTTCAATAGCCTTTTGTTGTTTCACAGCAATCTTAGCAAGTTTAGAGTAGCTAGGCTTAAGATTTTCATCAGATTCATCCTCACTTGATTCAGAGGAGGGGTATTTAGTTACCTTAGCCTTTGCCATGAAGCAATAGGTGGGAGCATAGTCATCATTGCCTTCATCAGCGTTGTTGGTGTTGTCATTGTCTTCAGAGTTGAAGATAGACTTGCTGACAAATGCGGTAGCAAGAGCTAGACTCGCCACACCTGACTCAGACTCCTCGGATTCCTCTTCTTCCTCATTATCCTCAGATTCAGCCTCAGAATCCATTTCCTTGCCAATGAATGCCCGAGCCTTCTTGGAGCTGCTCTTCTTGTGGGATGAAGACTTCGAGGATTTTGATGATGAAGACTTTGAAGATTTCTTCTTCTTCTTGGCATCATCAGAACTGTAATCCTTGTATTTCTTCTTCTTTGGTTCCTTGTCCCACTGAGGACAATCTTGAATGTAGTGACCAGGCTTCTTGCATTTTTGGCATAGCCTTCTCTTATAGTCACTTGATGAGAAATCACTTCTCCTTGAAGATTTTTCAAAGCGACCACGTCTTGAGAATTTCTGGAACTTCTTCACGAGCAGTGCTAGCTCCTAGCTCAATTCTTCAGGGTCACCAAGGCTACTACCAGAATCTTCACACTCAGATTCATACACTGCCTTGGCCTTCAGGGCACGTGGCTTGCCATAGCTTGAACCATAGAGATCTCTCTTTTTAGCAAGCTGGAACTCATGAGTATTTAGCCTCTCGAGGATATCAGCGGGATCTAGTGACTTGTAATCAGCACGCTCTTGAATCATCAGTGCCATAGTGTCAAATGACGAATCGAGTGATCTCAGCAATTTCTTCACCACCTCATGATCGGTGATGTCGGTGGCACCGAGCGCTTGAAGCTCATTTGAGATATCAGTGAGCCGATCGAAGGTTTGCTGAACATTTTCATTGTCGAGTCTTTTGAAGCGGTTGAAGAGATTGCGAAGAACGTCAACATGAGAGTCAGGTTGAGTTGAGACTCCTTCATTTACTTTGGAGAGCCTATCCCAGATAAGCTTAGCAGTTTCCAAAGCACTCACTCTACCATACTGCCCTTTACTCAGATGACCACATATGATATTCTCCGCTTGAGAATCGAGTTGCTTGAATCTCTTCACATCAGCAACATTCAGGGAAGGTGTGACTGAGGGAACACCATTTTCCACAACGTACCAGAGATCGTTGTCAATTGCTTCAAGATGCATTCGCATCTTATTCTTCCAGTAGGGTAGTCCATGCCATCGAAGGTAGGACACCCGGCAGAGACCTTGATCATACCTGCGGTCGACATAACTAAAACTCCAGGCGGTTAAACCAAAATCACACAGAACAAGGGAGTACCTTGCTCTGATACCAATTGAAAGTGCATTATATCGACTAGAGGGGGGTGAATAGGCAATTTTTATGAATTCTTCACTGAGGAATTTGCCGGTGAGGAAATTCCTTAGCGAAGAACTACTTGCAGCGGAATAAGTACTTAGAAGTAAGCATAGCAGAATACACACATAGTCATCATGATGAAATGAAGACAATCACAGAGTACAGAAAGCGTAAACACAGGATAACACAAGATGAAGACAAACAGACTGAAGAAATTGAACTGAGGAAATTGAGAAAGTCTTCAGCCAAAGTCTTCAAACACAGATATGAACAAACACTCAACACAGTAATGAGGAAATGAAAGAGTTGAGGAAATAGAACCAGTAGGGTTGGTGAAGACAATGATTTGGTAGACCAGTTCCAACTGCTGTCTCAGTTGTACGTCTGGTTGGAGCGGCTGAGTATTTAAACTTGAGGACACACAGTCCCGGACACCCAGTCGCTGAGCAGCAGCTCAGGACACCAAGTCCTCACCGTATTCTCCTTGAACTAAGGTCACACAGACCTCGTCCAATCACTTGTGGTAAGTCTTCAGGCGACTTCCAAACCTTCACAGACTTCGGTCACTCGGCGATCCACAATTCCTCTTGGATGCTCTAGACCATGACGCCTAACCGTCTGGAAGAAACACAGTCTTCAAAGGTAACAAGCGTCGGATCCACGCAGGATCAATCTCTTCAGTGATGCTCAATCACTTTGGGTTTGTGGGTGTTTGGGTTTGGATTTTCCTCACTCGATGATTTTCGCTCAAAGTCCTCGGAGGATGGGTTGCTCTCAAATGACAAGTGTCAGTTTCTCTCGGAGCAGCCAAGCCAGCTAGTGGTTATAGGGGGCGGCTATTTATAGCCTAGGGAGAAGCCCGACATGATAAGACATAAATGCCCTTCAATGATATGACCATTAGGTGGATAAGATATTTGGGACAGCTGGCGCGCAGGACAGCAACGGTCGGAAATTTGACTCTCAAATTCCTCAGGGCTATCATGTTCCTCACTGTGTAGGCAATCCGCACTGGCGAATTCCTAACTCCTCAATAAGAACAAATTCCTCAGCGACCAGAAGAACTTCGTCTCTGTCACTGAAGAAATTGACCGAACTGTATGAGATTTCCAATGGCTTCACTCGAAGGGATTGGTAGGTGTAGGATTTTGAGTTGAGCATCACATGGAAATTTTTCCTTAGTATTTCCTCGACCCCCTTTAACAGTACGGTGTTTCCTATGACTCAAGAAAGAGAAAAACAAAACTATGAAAATGAAAGTCTTCAAGCTTCATATTCCTCGCATGAATATCAAGTCTTCATGGACACACCAATTTCTTCAATTTCAAAGTCTTCATGAAAGTCTTCAGGAATACCAAAATCTTCAGTCGAAGATATTCATTTTTAGGGGTCGACTTTCTCTGTAAATATCAAACTCCTCATAGACTTATAGACCTGTGTACACTCATAAACACATTAGTCCCTTAACCTATAAGTCTTCAATACACCAAAATCACTAAGGGGCACTAGATGCACTTACATTCTATGGTCTGCAAGGAGACAAGTTGAAAACCAAATTCCTAGATGAATTGAGTTTGAGGCGCTCGGCTTGCCAGAGACCTTGGATGTTCTAGGTAACTTTAATAAAATCTTGAGAGGATCGAAGAAAAAGAATGCTTATCTTAATAAAATATGATGAACAAGTTCAGGGCTTCATGGATGACCATGAACTTAAGGAATTGTACATGCATGGGCAAAGCTTCACCTAGACTAATGAGAGAGACACACCCACTATGACAAAGATGACCATGTTTTGATCTCGGTGGATCGGGAATTTGACAATGCTGATTGCTTACTCCATGCACTTGAAGGAAATATGCCCTAGAGGCAATAATAAAGTTGTTATTTTATATTTCCTTATTGATGATAATGTTTATTATTCATGCTAGAATTATATTAACCGGAAACTTGATACATGTGTGAATACACTAAACACCGTGTCCCTAGTATGCCTCTACTAGACTAGCTCGTTGACCAAAGATGGTTAAGTTTCCTAGCCATGGACATGAGTTTTCATTTGATGAACGGGATCACATCATTAGTGGAATGATGTGATGGACAAGACCCATCTGTTAGCTTAGCATAATGATCATTCATTTTTATTGCTATTGCTTTCATCATGTCTAATATATATTCCTCCGACTATGAGATTATGCAACTCCCTGACACCGGAGGAATGCCTTGTGTGCTATCAAACGTCACAACGTAAGTGGGTGATTATAAAGATGCTCTACAGGTATCTCTGAAGGTGTTTGTTGGGTTGGCATAGATCGAGATTAGGATTTTTCACTCCAAGTATCGGAGAGGTGTCTCTGGGCCCTCTCGGTAATGCACATCATATGAAGCCATGCAAGCAATGTGACTAATGAGTTAGTTGCGGGATGATGCACTATGGAACGAGTAAAGAGACTTGCCGGTAACGAGATTGAACTAGGTATGAAGATACCCACGATCGAATCTCGGGCAAGTAACATACCGGTGACAAAGGGAATAACATATGTTGACATTGCGGTTCGACCGATAAAGGTCTTCATAGAATATGTGTGAACCAATATGAGCATCCAGGTTCCGCTATTGGTTATTGGCGGGAGAGGTGTCTCGGCCATGTCTACATAGTTCTCGAACCCGTAGGGTCTGCACGCTTAACGTTCGACGACGATAGGTATTATATGAGTTATGTGTTTTGGTGACCGAAGGTTGTTCGGAGTCCCGCATTAGATCACGGACATGACGAGGAGTCTCGAAATGGTCGAGAGGTAAAGATTGATATATTGGAAGGTGGTATTCGGACACCGGAATGGTTGTGGAGTGTTTCATGTATTTAATTTGAATTTGAATTTGAATTATGCCTTGGACCAAATGAGGATTAGCAACAGTAATGTGATGACATGACACCACTAACTTGGGATTAATGTAGCTTAATTATCCGGGCGTTACATGGTCGTCCTGAGGCTGCGTGGTCGGATCTCGAGATCTGTCATCTAGTCCCGGCCGCAAGTGGCGGGGAGACATAGTTGCTGGTGAAAACCGAGCCGACGGCGTTTTGCGTCGTTACCTTGATGAAGTCATTATTGTGTAACTATTGTCGACCCACTCGTGCTGCTCCGGGGGAAACCCTAGGATCTGGTCTTCCAGATCGGATGATGACGACGTGGCGGTTTCGTTTCTTTCTTAGGAGCATTGTTTGTGGAGCAGCGCTGAAAGATAGAGGCATGAGGTGGAGCGGCTTCATCCTGCAAGGAGCTTCGGTGAATATGTCAAGTTATGCCTGGCCGATAAGTGCTACGCACGACAGATCTTTCGGAGACTTCAAGCTATGTCGGCTGGTGCCTGGTGGTACTTGGCGGCATGGTGTTGCGGTCTACCGGCGGCGACCGTGACGTGCTCAGCAATTTGCGCGCAGGGCGAGGGTACCGTTGGGCACCATCGTTGACGGATGGCCGAACTAACAAAGATGATGCGGATCTCTTTTCTGAAGATGGGTCAGCGGTCCGATGATAATGACGGCTTCTAAAATGTGTGTGGTGTACGTTTTAGGTTTGCGACAGCGGCTGTAGGTTCCGATACGTTATGTGGATGGATTGAGCGCGACACCGGTTTTAGATATGAAAAGTGAAAGCACTCCATATTATTAAGTTTGTAGGTGTGAGTGATGGCTTTAATGACTTGGTGTATATTTTTCTAATCTTTATTAAACAATTAATAAAGATGGTTATATGCATCGACTAGAGGCCGGGAAGTTTTAACCTCTTTTTCGGGGGGAAAAACCTGGACCCGCTACAGCGAACGATCGAGGGAAATGGAAATGTTTGATGGACAGTTTCGCAGGAAAGAATCGTTCGCTGGAGGCAACCCCTAGCTGACTTATTACCCCAGCTAGTTGGGTCGACATTAGGCCCTGTTTGGTTCATAAGTCCTACGACTTTTTTTAGTCCCAACTTATAAGTTTCAAGTCCCTAAAAAGTTCCAACCTGTTTGATTCTTGGGACTTATAAGTCTCTATAAGACCATATTAAAACTATAAGTCCCTATAAGTCCCTCCTTGAGAGTCTTATTTCATAAGTCCCAAATGCCCACTTTAAGTCCCTATAAGTCCCTCCTGTTTGGTTTAGATGAGACTTATAGGGACTTTTTTAAGTTCCTAAACCAATAAGTCCCTGAAAACAAGGTGACAAACAAATTGTAGGTCAAGTCAATGATTGCAATCGTAAGTGAAATTTAAGGCGACGGTTTTACATACAAAATTTTGAAGTCGACAAGTTGAACTGTTTATAACATAAAAAAGATCTCTTGGGATTAGCCAGTCGTACTCGTACAGCAAGGTTCTATACTTCTATAGTCACATGGACTGATGGTTCCGTTCTTCGTGGAAATACAGCCTCAGCCTCAGGGTCAAAATCAGTACACTCCCGGCACATTAGGTGCGGAAGCCAACCAACCATGAGCGTCCTTCATCTGCTCCTTTTCTTGCTTCTTCATGTCCTTCCCCTCGCATCTCCGGCCGTCGACGTCGACCAGTTCACGTTCGATGGCTTCGCCGGCGCGAACCTCTCGCTCGACGGCACGGCCACGGTCACCCCGGACGGCCTCCTCATGCTCACCAACGGCACGACTCAGCTAAAAGGGCACGCCTTCTACCCTGTCCCCGTGCGGTTCCACAAGGCCGCCAACGGCAGCGCCTCCTCACGCTCCTTCTCGACAGCCTTCGTGTTCGGCATCGTCAGCGAGTACGACGACTTCAGCAGCCCCGGCCTGGCCTTCGTCGTCTCCAAGAGCAAAAACTTCTCCACGGCGCTCCAGAGCCAGTACATGGGCCTGGCCAACGCGGCCAACAACGGCAACTCCAGCAACCACTTCCTGGCCGTCGAGCTCGACACCATCGTCAACGCCGAGTTCGGGGACATGAGCAACAACCACGTCGGGGTCGACGTCGACGGCCTCTCATCCATTGTCGCCGACAACGCGGGGCACTACGAGGACGGCACAGGCGCGTTCATGAACATGAGCCTGTTGAACCGCACGGCTACGCAGGTGTGGGTGGACTTCGACGCGCGCACCTCTCTCGTCAGCGTCACCATGGCACCCCTTGAGCTGCCCAAGCCCAAGAAGCCTCTGCTCTCCGCCACTGTGAACCTCTCGTCGGTGATCCAGGACAAAGCCTACGTTGGCTTCTCGTCATCCACCGGCGTCGTGTCGAGCCGCCACTACGTGCTTGCCTGGAGCTTCAAGATGGATGGTGGACAAGCCCCGCCGCTAAACATACAGAAGCTGCCGGCCCTGCCGTTCACGACCCCCAAGCGCCGGTCGAAGACGCTGTATATCGTGTTGCCGATAGCATCGGCAGCGTTGGTGTTAGCACTGGCCATCGCTGTCGTCCTGATTGATCGGAGGCGGCGCAGGTATGCGGAAGTAAAAGAGGACTGGGAGACGGAGTTCGGTCCGCACCGTTTCTCATTCAAGGATTTGTTCCACGCCACCAAGGGGTTCTCCGACGAGCGGCTGCTTGGCATCGGCGGGTTCGGGAGGGTGTACAAGGGGGTGCTTCCGACGTCCGGGGCGGAGGTTGCAGTGAAGAAGGTGTCGCACGAATCGAGGCAAGGAATGAAGGAGTTCATCTCTGAGGTGGTGAGCATCGGCCAGATTCGTCACCGGAACCTCGTCCGGTTACTCGGATACTGCCGGCGGAAGCGTGAGCTCTTGCTAGTCTACGACTACATGCCAAATGGCAGCCTCGACAAGCTTCTGCACGACCACAACACGATGGTCTTGAGCTGGAGCCAGAGGTTGGGGATCATCAACGACGTCGCCTCCAGCATACTGTACCTCCACGAGGACTGGGAGAAGGTGGTTCTGCATCGCGACGTCAAGGCGAGCAACGTGCTTCTGGACGCCGACATGAACGGGCGGCTAGGCGACTTCGGCCTCGCGAGGCTGTACGATCACGGCACCGACCCGCACACCACGCACGTGGTCGGCACCATGGGCTACCTAGCCCCGGAGCTCGGGCACACCGGCAGGGCCTCCAAGGCGTCCGACATCTTCGCCTTCGGCGTGTTCATGCTGGAGGTCGCCTGCGGGCGGCGGCCCGTCTCCCAGGACGAGCACGGCGACCACCTCCTGCTGGTGGACAGCGTGATCGAGCACTGGCGCGAAGGAGCGATCACCGACGCCGTGGACCCGCGACTCCGAGGCGACTTCCCTGCCGAAGAAGCGAGCTTCGTTCTGAAGCTGTGCTTGCTGTGCTCACACCCTCTGCCCAGCGCGCGCCCGGGCATTCGGCAGATCATGCAGTTCCTGAGCGGTGACACGCGGCTCCCGGAGGTGTCGGTAGAGCACGTAAGTGTCGACGTGCTAGCGCTCAGGCAAAACCAGGTGGTTCACTCGCACTCTTCTTTGCCGTCCACGGAAGCCGGTAATATTTCTGATGTTCCTGCAGCGAGGTAGTAATAAACACAAGATAAGGGAGCGACTAGATGTCAATTGACTGGATATAATATTTTGATCAGTCAGCTTTGTATTTTTATTGCGCCGCTCAAGAGGAGTTTGGTTGCTGTTTATGACGCCGCTCAAAGAACTCGTCAATACCTGCCGAGAGAATCCCAACCCTATGTTAATTGGGGGATTTCAATATTCTTCGATATCAGCAAACAATGACCGGTTTGACACTAGATGGCTGTTTCTTTTTAATGCTATTACTGATAGTCTTGATTTGCGGGAATTCAGTATGTCTGGTTGCCAATACACTTGGGCCAATAACAGAGCAATCCCAACCTTTGAGAAACTTGACCGGGTACTAGTTACCACGACTGGGAATTTAAGTACCCCCTAGCTTCGGTACGGGCACTAGAGAGAATCGAAGCCTTATCGGACCACGCTCCATTATTGCTTACCGATTTTGGTCAGGCAGCTCCAGGTGCGAACCGTCATCAGTTCAATTTTGAACTGGGTTGGCTCACTAGGGAGGGTTTTCATGAGTTGGTTAAAAAAGTGTGGCAGCGCCAACCTCGTGGTGACACGCCAATTCAACGATGGAATAATCGTATCCGTGCGCTGCGCCGATTCCTTCGTGGTTAGGCCAAACACACCGCTGGCATCTATAAGAAAGAGAAGCAGTGACTTTCTTCCTTAATTGATACTCTCGATAAAATCGCAGAGGCGAGGCCCCTTTCTGCCATGGAGATTGAGCAAAAAAAGTCATCTCAATGAGCAGTTAGCCCGTCTCTTACGCGAGGAGGAAATTAAATGGTGTCAAAGGTGTAAGAAGGACTCGCTTGTCCTAGGTGATGATAATACGAAATACTTTCAAATGTTGGCCAACGGCAGACATAGAAAGAAACGTATCTTCGCTCTAGATCAGGAGGAGGGTCGGATTGAGGGGGACGCCTCCCTAAAGAACTTCATTACTAAGTATTACAAAGAACTTTTTGGTCCATCAGCGGATACAACGCTCGAGATGGATGAGTCTATACGTCATGACATTCATTAAGTTTCAGCTGCGGAAAATGATTTCCTAACCTCTCCATTCTCGGAGGAGGAAATTCGGACTGCGGTGTTTCGGATGGAACATAACAAGTCTCCGGGTCCGGATGGTTTTCCGGCGGAGTTCTATCAAAGTTTTTGGGAAATGATAAAATCAGATTTGGTCCAGCTGTTTAATGAACTGCATGCTCACAAACTTGACATCTCCCGTTTAAATTTTGGGGAAATTATTCTTCTACCTAAGACGAAAGATGCTAGTCGGATTCAATAATATAGACCGATTTGCTTACTAAACGTAAGTTTTAAAATCTTCACCAAGGTTGCGACTAACCGGCTGAACGGGGTGGCAGACCATGTAGTCAAACCCACCCAAACAACTTTCATGCAAGGACGGAACATATTGGATGGTGTTGCTGTTCTACATGAAACAGTCCATGAGCTTCATCATAAAAAGTTGAATGGGGTTATATTTAAAATTGACTTCGAAAAAGCTTATGATAAAGTGAAATGGCCCTTTCTGTTGCAAACTTTACGCATGAAGGGGTGTTCTGATACATGGTATCGATGGGTAGAGAGTTTCGTGTCTGGAGGTAGTGTGGCCATCAAGGTAAATGATGATGTGGGTAACTACTTTCAGACTAGGAAGGGGCTTCGTCAAGGGGACCCCGCATCCCCGATTTTGTTCAACATTGTGGTTGATATGCTAGCTACTCTTGTTGAGAGGGCCAAGATAGCTGGTCAAGTCACTGGTGTCATTCCTCATTTGGTAAAAGGATGCCTATCTATTTTACAATATGCGGATGATACCATTTTGTTCTTGGATCATGATTTAGAAAAAGCCAGAAACCTTAAATTGATGTTATGTGCTTTTGAGGAACTCTCTGGACTCAAAATCAATTTTCATAAGAGTGAACTCTTCTGCTTCGGCGAGGCCGCAGAAGTAGCACAAGATTATGCTGAAATCTTTGGCTGTCATCTCGGACAATTTCCGATTCGTCACCTGAGTATCCCCATCCATTATGGGCGCTTGACTATAGATGAATGGAAGCATGTAGAAGAGAGACTGGAGAAATGCCTGGCCAGTTGGAAGGCCAAACTCTTGTCCTTTGGGGGTCGATTAATTTTGATCAACTTAGTCCTCATCAATATGGTTCTTTACATGCTATCATTCTTTCATCTATCAAAAGGAGTGCTTCAGCGTCTAGATTACTTTAGATCAAGATTTTTTTGGCAGAGTGATAATGAAACCAAGAAATATCATTTGGCTAGGTGGAACATATTATGTCGTCCTAAAAGCCAAGGGGGACTTGGAATCCAGGAGCTTGAGATAAACATTGCACTTCTCAGCAAATGGGTGTATAAACTACTCACTGAGAATGGTGTTTGGCAGAAAATCATTCGTAATAAATACGTGGGTTCCAAAGCAATATCCCAAGTGTATTGGAAACCTGGCGATTCTCATTTCTGGAGTGGGGTGATGAAAGCTAAAGAATTCTTTTTCCAATTTGGAACTTTCTCGGTTAGGGACGGCTCCCAAATCCATTTCTGGGAAGATACCTGGTTGGGGACTAATCCCTTAAGTGTGCAATACCCAAGCTTGTACCGGATAATTAGACATAAGTTTGTCACGATCAAACAAGTTTTGGGTCAGGAAAATCCGGATATTTCTTTTTGTGGGGACCTTATAGGACCTCATTTGGCAGCATGGAATGAATTGCTCATCCATCTGGGGGCTATCCAATTGTCGGAGGAACCAGATAACTTTAGATGGAAATTGCATCAGAATGTCAAGTTTTCGGTCAAGTCCATGTATGATGCAATGGACCATGACGAGGTTCCGATAGATAACAGGAAATTGTGGAAGCCAAAAATCCCTCAAAAAATGAATATATTCCTATGATTTCTTAATAGAGGGGTGATCTTAACTAGGGATAATTTGGCACAACGAAACTGGTAAGGGTGCAAAAAATGTGTTTTCTGCCATCATGATGAGTCCATTAAACACTTATTTTTTGAATGCAAGTTTGCTTGGTCTGTCTGGGCCATTGTCCAAATAGTTTCGAATCTTTATCCCCGACGTAGTGCACGAAATATATTCGGCAACTGGTTGAGGGGCATAGATAAACAATTTTCTGCACACATTCTTGTGGGGGCGGCCGCGTTATGTTGGGCTCTGTGGCTCACCAGGAATGGCATTGTTTTTAACCATAAATGTGTTTCATCTCCTATGCAGGTTATTCATATACGTTCGCGATGGCTCCATATGTGGTCTATCCTGCAGAGGCCGAAGGATAGAGACTTTTTTATGATGGCGTCTACTCGGCTGGAGCGTTCAGCGGGGGGGGGGGGGGGGGGGGGGGTTCTACCCCCATGGATGACGGTGTGATCTTCGGATAGGATCGGCCACATCATAGGCTGGCTTTATTTTGAGTTTGTAGTAGTGGCTGTTTGAGCCTTTTCTTTTTCCTTTTCAACTTTTTAGACTTGTTGGTTGTGTGCATCTTTTTATGCAGAGGCCGGGCGTTCTATGATGCGATTGTATCAACTCGATATTTCAATTCAATGAAAAGCCCTTTATCCAAAATAAAAACCTTTGTATTTTTACGATTCTTTGGGTCGGGATCATTCGCAATGTGTAACGCCACAGCCGTAAGAGCTGATGCATGCAAGGATGATTCTCCTACATGTTGCGTCGTCAATGCCTAAGCAACTCGTATACATCAACTTAATTGTGGTTTACAGGTGCATTCATACACGGATGACAGCTCTATATAAATACAGTACTCCCATCGCCGTATATATGTATGTACGCATATGTATGTAAACAAAAAGAGGCAAATACAAAAAAATTGTCATTGGTATTACCTAGTAAAATAAATACAAAATTTACACACAAATGTTTTATAATACCCAAAAATAAGCATATAATAGTGGTATTTTCACAGAAAAGGAAATTTCCTAGGAAGGAATGAATTAGCGGCAATGGTATTATCATTAAGAATAAAAAAAATGAAATAAAACCAAATGAACATAACAAGTTTTTCTAAGAATAAAGAAAAAGAAAAAAATAAAACAAATAATGAAAAACTGCACATAGTTTATATAGAATTTGCGCATTTTTATAATATGCAAGAATAAGCATATAATAGCGAAATTGTCGCAAAAAGAAAATTTCTAAGCAGGAATTAATTAGGGGCATTCATATTAATCTTAAAGAAAAAGAAAATAAAAAACTAAAAAAATTCAAAAATGATATTTTTTTCTAAGAAAGAATAAATTAGTGGAATTGGTATTACCATTTCAGGATAAAGAAAATGAAACAAAATCAAAATAATGAAGTTTTCTAAGGAAGAATGAATTAGTGCCATACCCTTCCAGAAGAAAGAAGATGAAATGATAACTTAAAAAAATCAAAATAGTGAAGGTTTGTAAAGAAGAATGAATTGCTTGCATTGGTATTACCCTTTCAAAAGAAAGAAAATAAAAACTAATGTGAAATAAAAGCTAAAACAAAATTATAATAATGAAGTTTTCTAAGGAAGAACAAATTAGTGGCATTGGTACTACCCATTCATAAGAAACGAAATGAAAATCCTATAAAACAAAGTTAAATAGTCAAGTTTTTAAACAAACGATGAATTAGTGGCATTTGGTATTACTCACAAAAAGAAAGAATATAAAATCAAACTAAAAAATAACGACAAAATTTGCACACAATTTACACAGGAATTGAGCTTTGTTAAAATATGCAAGAATAAAGGTACAGTAATGTTTTTTTGCAAAAAACAAAGTTTTCTAAAGAAAGAATGAATAGTCGCATTGGTATTTGATCCATGGTGTCTATACTTTTTCAAATCGTAATAATGAAGTTTTCTACTCCCTCCAACCTTAGTTCAAAACCGTGACACTTATTTCCTATCGGAGGGAGTAAGTAATAATGAATTACTAGCAAAGGAACTACTCTATAAGAATACAGAAAATAATGATAAAATTCATGCGCAATTTAATGTCGAACTTGCGCTTTTTTATAATATGAAATTTTCGCAAAAAATAAGGCACGAGTTAGCGTCACTAGTACTACCCTTCAAGAGGAAAAAAATGAAAATAAAATAAAAAACAAAATAAAAAATACTGAAGTTTCTAAGAGAATGAATTAGTAGCATCAGTATTACCTAGGGACCTGTAAAATTAAAGAAAGGCAAAAAGCAAATAATGAAAAAATTTGTGCACGGTTGCACATAAATTGTTCTTTTTAATAATATGCAATAATAGTCATATAATAGTGAACTTTCATTATAAAAAGATTCCTAAGAAGGAATGCATTAGAAGGCATTGGTATCCCTTAAAAAAGAAATAAATGTAATAAAAACTTAAACAAAATCAAAATAATAAAGTTTTCTAAGGAAGAATAAATCAGTGGCATTGGTATTACCCTTTAAGGATAAAGAATTTTTTTAAAAGATGAGTTTTGCACACAATATTAAAAAAATGCTTTTCAATAATATGCAATAATATACATATAATGGTGGAATTTCGTAGAAATAATTCTTAAGGAATGAATTAGTGGCATTGGTTTTACCATTGAAGAAGAAAGAAAATAAAACAATAAATATAAAATTCTAAATAGGGAACAATTACTTAGTAGCAATAGTATTGACGTTTAAGGAAGAAAGATAACAAAAAGGTTTCAGAAAACTTGCACACAACTTCGTTCTAAGCTTGCACTTTTTGTAGCATGCAATAATCACAAAGTAGTGTAATTTTCACGCATATTGCATAGTATTTTTGTGAGTACATTTCCACTCACCAACATTCCAAAAATACCCACACAAAAAAATAAAAATCAACTAACAAAAAAAAAAGCAAAACCCACACACACGCGTGCACACAGTAACACACACACGCGCAGATAGAAACATTGTAAAAGCAGGAAAAAAACATTAAAGAACACACCGAAAGATGGCATAAGAAACACATTTGACCTCATATATTTACATTGCAATTCAAAAATATCTTTAAATTCAAACCAAAACTAGCTAGCTGATTGATCTCAATGAGTTTGCACCAACACGCCGCATTAATGCTCTCGGCGGCTGCGTCACCCCTCATGCAAGTTGCATGCATGCAAAAGTGTAGGTGTGTACATAGAATGGAAAAAAGAATTCGACTGACCATAATTGATTTTTTAGTCGACTGATGTATAGCTAAAGCGCAAGAATAAACCAGGTAGTTCATGGGAGGAAGAGGAACCGAGGAAACTCGACTCCTAGAATGTTCTTTCTCCCAGTCTTGCTAAGTCTCAGTCGACTTAGACTAAGTCTCAATCGATGCTCTATCCGTGAGATCTTACATTAAGATCAGTGCAAAATTTTCTTTCAGATTTTTCTTGTTCTTTTTTGCATGTTATGTGAAAGTGCAACTATCCCTAGGTGGTTTTGGTAATTCACAACAACATATAGCTCATTGAGCTAATGCTATTCCAAGACTATTATTTCAGGGAAGCTCAATGAATGGCATGGCATGGATGATGAAAGTGGATCCCTCAAAATACTAAGGACAAAGGATTGGCTCAAGCTCAAAAGCTCAAGACTCTTCATTTTACATTTTAGTGATCCATGGTCACATTGAGTCTTTAGGAAAAGCCAATACTATTAAGGAGGGATGATGTGTTGCTTAATGAGCCTCTTGCTTCATGTGCTTAATGATATGCTCCAAAACCCTCAACTACTTTCCCACATCCACTAATGACCTAAACCCAAAGCCAAAATCGGTCACACCGATTCTTCCTATCCGGCGCCACCGATTCCAAAAGTCATAGCCACTTCCACAAACCCTAAGCAAATCGGTCTTACCGATAGGGATCTCGGTCTCACCGAGATGGGATTGTAATCTCTCTGTTTCCCTTCGTAACGTTTCGGTCTAACCGAAGTGAGCGATCGGTCCCACCGAGATTGCAATGTAAACTCTCTGTTTCCTTTTTGTAACATTTCGGTCTCACCGAAAAGAGCAAATCGGTCACACCGAGTTTACCTGACCAACTCTCTGGAAAGCTTATTACCAAATCGGTCTCACCGAGTTTGTGTAATCGGTCTTGCCGAGATTACGTTATGCCCTAACCCTAACCGAATCGGTCTCACCGAGATGCAAGTCAGTCCCACCGAAAATCACTAACGGTCAATAGGTTTACTAAATCGGTCCGACCGAGTTTAACAATTCGGTCTCACCGAGTTTGGTAAATTGTGTGTAACGGTTAGATTTTGTGTGGAGGCTATATATACCCCTCCACCTCCTCTTTATTCGTGGAGAGAGCCATCAGAACGAACCTACACTTCCAACTTACCATTTCTGAGAGAGAACCATCTACTCATGTGTTGAGGCCAAGATATTCCATTCCTACCATATGAATCTTGATCTCTAGCCTTCCCCAAGTTGCTTTCCACTCAAATCTTTTTTCCACCAGATCCAAAACCTATGAGAGAGAGTTGAGTGTTGGGGAGACTATCATTTGAAGCACAAGAGCAAGGAGTTCATCATCAACGCACCATTTGTTACTTCTTGGAGAGTGGTGTCTCCTAGATTGGCTAGGTGTCACTTGGGAGCCTCCGACAAGATTGTGGAGTTGAACCAAGGAGTTTGTAAGGGCAAGGAGATTGCCTACTTCGTGAAGATCTACCGCTAGTGAGGCAAGTCTTTCGTGGGCGACGGCCATGGTGGGATAGACAAGGTTGCTTCTTCGTGGACCCTTCGTGGGTGGAGCCCTCCGTGGACTCGCGCAGCCATTACCCTTCGTGGGTTGAAGTCTCCATCAACGTGGATGTACGATAGCACCACCTATTGGAACCACGCCAAAAACATATGTGTCTCCAATTGCGTTTGAATCCTCCAAACCCTTCCCTCTTACTTTCTTGCAAGTTGCATGCTTTAATTTCCGCTGCCTATATACTCTTTGCATGCTTGCTTGAATTGTGTGATGATTGCTTGACTTGTCCTAAAGTAGCTAAAATCTGCCAAACTCTAAAATTGGGAAAAGGTTAAGTTTTTATTGGTCAAGTAGTCTAATCACCCCCCCTCTAGACATACTTCAAGGTCCTACAAGTGGTATCAGAGCTTTGGTCTCCATTTGCTTTGATTTCCATAGCTTTTGGTGGTCATAGCCTTGGTTTCACAACCTAGGAGAGTATGGCGTCTAGCGAGGAAAATTATCACCGTAGAGGTCCTTACTTTGATGGTACTAATTTTGCTAGTTGGAAGCATAAGATGAAAATGCATATTCTCGGACATAACCCCGCCGTTTGGGAAATTATTTGTATTGGCTTGCAAGGTGAATTTTTCGATGGGAGAGAACCGAACCGTGAAGCAAATGCGGAAGAATTGAAGATGCTGCAATACAACGCTCAAGCTTGTGATATCATCTTCAACGGATTGTGCCCCGAAGAATTCAACAAAATCAACCGTCTTGAGAATGCAAAGGAAATTTGGGATACTTTGATTGATATGCATGAAGGTACCGAGTCCATCAAGGAATCCAAGTTGGATGTGCTCCAAAGTCAGCTTGACAAGTTCAAAATGAAGGATGGTGAAGGTGTCGCTGAAGTGTACTCTAGGCTTGCTCTTATCACCAATGAGATTGCCGGCTTAGGGAGTGAAGAGACGACCGACAAATTCATCATCAAGAAAATCCTAAGAGCATTGGATGGAAAGTATGATACCGTGTGCGCATTGATTCAAATGATGCCAAACTACAAAGATCTCAAGCCAACGGAAGTCATTGGAAGAATTGTTGCTCATGAGATGTCACTCAAGGATAAGGAGGAACTTCACAACAAGTCAAGTGGTGCTTACAAAGCCTCAAGTGAAGCCCCCACATCATCAAGTGAAAAGCCAACCTTCAATGAAGAATTGAGCTTAATGGTGAAGAACTTCAACAAATTCTACAAGAGTAGAAGCAAAGAAAGAAGCTCCAAGTCAAGGTCTTACAATGACAAAAGATCTTCTAGTCGAGAGCGCAATTGCTACAATTGTGGGAGACCCGGACACTACTCCAATGAGTGTACGGCACCCTACAAAAGAAGAGAAGATTCTCCTAGAAGAAGGAGCAAAAGAGAAGAATCACCACCAAGAGAGAGGAGGAGTAGAGATGATCGTTATGAACGAAGACCCTCACGGAGAAGCAAGGATTCGGAAAGGAAGGACAAGTCATCAAGGAGCTACACAAAACAAAGACATCAAGCTCATGTTGGTGAATGGGTTTCCGGCTCCGACTCCGACAATCACTCTGAGAGAAGCTATCACTCCGACTCCGAATATACTCAAGATGAAGGTGTTGCCGGTCTAGCACTTGTGTCAACCAACTCCTACGACATATTTGATTCACCAAATGAAGGTGTTGGAAGATGCTTCATGGCCAAAGGTCCAAAGGTAACACATCCCGAGTATGTTGATTTCAATAGTGACGAAGATGACTTGCTTGTGGATGATGATTTACTTGTTGACAACTCTAGTGATGAATACTATGATGAAACGTCAATTGAAAATGCTAATCATGCTAAAACGAATGACAATGATAAGGAGAAGATTGAGCTTCTAACTAAAGAACTAAACTCTCTTAAGTTGGCTCATGAAACTATCTTCGAAGATCATAGAGAACTTTTAAGGGCTCATGATAAGTTACGCTTTGAAAAGCTCAATCTTGAGCAAGAGCATGAGTTCTTGAAAGCAATCAATGATGATCTCCGCAAGAAAAGTTCTTCTTACATTGCCAAGCGTTTACTCTTATCTACTTACATGCCTCAAGTCAAGTCTAGTAACAAGTACAAGAAAGATACTTCCTCTAGTAGTAACAATAATAATGTCAAATCCAATATTGTTGCTTCTAGTAGTTCTCTTGATTCCACTAATGATTCTCTTAGCCAAGTTACACTTGAGCAAGAAAATAGCTTATTGAAGGGAATTATAGAGAAAGGTGTTTACAAGAGCCTTGTCGGGAGTAAGCAATTCGAGGAAATTGTACGCAAGCAAGGAAGGCACCGGAAGAATCAAGGTGTTGGTTTTGAACGAAAGTTCAATGTCAATGGAGTTGAGTGGGAAGAAGATCAATACCGCAAGACGAAGTTTGTTCCTCAACAAGAGAAGTATGATCCTACTTCCTTCAAGGGAACACAAGCTCAAGATGATCTTCCATCACAAGATCACAAGAACAAATGCAAGGACAAGCTTCAAGAAGAGATTGATGCATTTGAAGAAGCGCCTAAAGCCTCGTTCAAGTGGGTTCCCAAGACTACGTCAAGTTCTACTTCATCTAGTACAACTACAACTCCAAGGATTCCCATCAAGATGATGTGGATCCCGAAGAAGAAGAACTAGAAAGTTCTTGAGGGTGACTCCGCCAACACTCTTCACTCATATCATTTTGGCAAGAACAAGTGCAATCAACCTCCACATCTTGCACTGTTTCAAGGAGTCACAAACCCTCATGTTGGTAAGGCAAGGGACAAGGTAACCTAATAATTTCATGGACATCATCTTGTGTGTGCATCACTCTATGTCTATGGATATTCTTGTTTGTTCCTTGTGGGACTAACCCATGTAGGTAAGTTGAAAGTGCAACTCACTCCAAAGGATTGCTCCAAATGATCTACATCAACATTGAGCATCCACATCTTCAACACCTACATGAAGTCATCATCGACAAAACCCAAGGTTAGTTCATCCCTCTAAGGGGGGATCTCACATCTAGGGGGAGCTTAACTCTAAGAATTGAGTCAAAGCAACTCTAATAGTGTGAACACATCAATGCATTATGTAAAAGTGGTAACCCCACTTGAGCTTAAACGATGAGTATGACCTATGATCAAATGTCCTCATTTGACTCCTAAGTCAATATACTCATATATAGATGACTTAGTCATCGCCAATTGTTTGATAGATGCTAGAATTGGTTGTGCATGCTTTGCCACATATTTCATTTGCCATCTTATTGTGTGAGCATGTTGGTGCATATTTTACTCATTCAAGGACATCCACTTGTTTTTTTGATTGTTTGGTTTCTCTTCTTTTTTCCAAGTGGATGGACAAGAATGCCTAAGAACCTTCTTTAGCTATCTATGCTTTTCTCATCTCAGACTCTATTCATGCTACATCACAAAATTTGATCAAGTCAGATTCGAACCACTCTGTGTGAGGAGCACTCGGAGTCCCCGATTCGTCATAGACTTAAACTTCCAAAACCTCTTTGTGATTCTCGGTCTGACCGATTCTTCCATTTCGGTCCTACCGAGATCACCAAGTTGATCTGAGTTTTCAATCTCGGTGCAACCGATTTGAACTTTTCGGTCTCACCGATTTGCAGTAACTGAACACAGTTATGCATCTCGGTGCCACCGAGTTGTTCCACTCGGTCACACCAATAGGGTCAGGCTATATATAGCCACGGGAAAAAGTTTGGAAATTTCTCCGAAACCCTTCGCCCGCGCAACAGCTCGCTCTGCCATCGTGGTCTCCGGATCGTCTCCTCGTCGCTAGTAGCCTCCTGTCGCTGGTCTTCGCTGCCGTCAATGGATTTCATCCCCGCTGTTGCCGCCGTAGCAAGTCCACCACCAAGTTAGGGTATGGACTTGATCCTTTGTGCTATCCAGGTCTGAATCCTAGCACATTGTTTTCATATTGATTCTTGCCACGATTGAGACTCTTCTATCCAGCCAAAATAGTCCATAGATTAGATGCGATTCAAATTTTTAGGGTTAGGTTTCCGCCGAAACCATCTCGGACCCACCGAGTTGAAAAACTCGGTCTCACCGATTTGGCTTATGCCATTGCACTAGTGACTCTCGGTCTGACCGAGAATTACTAACCGGTGCAACCGATTTGAGGATTCTATGAAACCCTAGCAGTCTCAGTGCCACCGAACTGAAACTCGGTCCAACCGAGATCATCCGTTTAGGTTCCAAAACTGTTTCGGTATCACCGAGTTTGAAAATCGGTTGATCCGAAATGCTTTCTGTGGAAAACTAAAACTGAACTTTTGAATCATTCTTTTGCAAAAATCTCTGCATTTTGTGATGCTCATCTTTTCTATCTCATCTATAACTCTTCACAGGGTCAGCAGTCAGCTTTTGTAGGATGTCAGATCAGAGTGACAGCCAGAACAGGTCAGAAGAGCAGTTGGACTTGAGTGAGGGCACTAGTCCCTTAACTTCAGATGATGGGAGCAGAAGTACTCCTAGCAATTTGCCTAAGGCTGCAACTAGGCAAAGGAGGAAAAGAACATCAGATTCTGAGGATGAAGATTACAAAGCTGAGGAAGATGAGGCCACTTCCAAGAAAGTGGTGCTCAAGAAAGAGTATGGCTCTGCACAGAGCACAAAGCCAGGTCTGAAGAAGAAAGTTCCTGCCAAGAGAACTCCAATGCCAAAGGCCAGAAAGTCCACTCAAGTGCCAGCTCAAGATCAACCCAAAGAGGCACCTGCAAGGAAAGAAGCATCATCAAAACCTCAGAAAGTCCCCACTGGTGCAACTATGAAGTTCACAATTGAATCAGAGGATGATGGTGATCAGGATAAGAAAAAGAAAAGAGCTAGAACCACAACTGCCAAGGTCCTTGAAAAGCTCTCAATGAGAAGGGATTCTGATGAAGACGAAGAGGATGCTGCACCAGCTCCTAAGGCAGCTAAGCTTATGGGAGATGCAATCAGATCAGGGGCTGCAACATCCAAGCCCAAGGAAGCACCCAAAGCTGCCTCCAAGGCCAAGCAAGTTCCAAAGAGGAATACTAGGAGTATTCCAGCTGCTGAGAAGAACAAGGCCCCAGTGCCCAATGTTGCTGAAGATTCAGAGAAGAAGGACAAGTCCTTAGAAAGCTCAAGCCCAAGATTCCAGACCACAATGATGCCCATCCTGTGGCTGAGGACATGAGAATCAGGAAGGATTCAGGACTGAGACTGTGGAGGATGGAAGATCCATATGCTTCAAGAAGAAGAACTGTTGTTGACTACAGGTTCCACACAAAGGAACAGCAGGACTTCTA
Organism: Triticum timopheevii; assembly: GCA_963921465.1. NCBI lineage: Eukaryota > Viridiplantae > Streptophyta > Magnoliopsida > Poales > Poaceae > Triticum > Triticum timopheevii. The sequence continues at coordinate 407,233,617 of OY997272.1, read as the reverse complement.
TGAAACAATTCTGTTGGACAAGAAGCCCATAGTCTGTGACATGAGGTGGGTTGACTGGAAATTCATCAAGGAAAATGAGCAGCACTATCCTAGAGTGCAAGATAGCTTTATTGCTTGTGGAGTGGCAGATTTTGTTGGACAGAAGTTCACCAACTGGAATGATGAGCTTATCATGCAGTTCTACTCCACAGCACATTTTTACCCAGATTGGAGAATTGTTTGGATGTCTAAAGGTACAAGGTACCAGTCCACTGTTGAAGAATGGGCAAGTCTCATAAATGCCCCCAAGGAAAATGAGGATGACCTGGACATTTATGCAAAGAAGAAGTTGGGTCACAATTCAATGGCTCACATGTACAAGGAAATTCCAGACAAAGCAGTAGAGACTCACAAGTTCGGATCAGTTCACTTTCTGCTGTCAGGGTTGCCAACCATAAATTGGATTTTGAGGCACACTTTGTTGCCCAAGTCAGGTGACCATAACATGATCAGAGGGCATGCCATCAACATGCTGCATGTGTTTGATGTGCCACAGAAGTTCAAAGTCATGAGCCTGATCATTGAAACAATCAAGAGGACTGAAGCAGATCAGAAGAGGAGCTGTGGATATGCACCTCAGATTCAAGAATTGATCAACTCAAAGATGGGCACATGAAAATATCAGTTGGATAAGGAACACTTTCCACTTTATCCAGACTTTGAGGACAATGAGGTTGTCATGAATGAAGATGATCCATAATCAGTTCAAGCTCAGGAGAAGAAGGAGAAGGCAAAGAGGGAGAAGGCTGCCACGATGCCAAATCAAGAGGAGACATCTGAGTATTTCTTGAAAACCAAACAAGAGCAGCTTGGTTACTTGATAACATCAACTCTGAGGATTGAGAAGGGGTTGGCCACCCTAACTCAAAACCAGTAGAGCCTGGAAAGAATCATGGAACAGAAATTCTATGATCTAGATGTCAAGGTAACTGAGATTCAGTCAGTTGTGGAGTAGCTGCAAGATGACATGCAGGAGAGGAAGGGCAAGACAACCACCAATGTGTTTGCCAGAGTGCCCAGAGCCCAAAGGTCAGTTGCAGTGCCAGTGACAGACACTAGAGCAACAACTTCAGCACCAGCCACAGCACCTTCAGTTCTAGTGCAACCAGCTCCAGCACCAACTCCTCCAGCTCCATCCACTTCAACTGAAGCCTTCATCCAAGGAGCCATCTCTACACCACCACCAGAAGATCAAGCCTAAGAGACGATCTAGCACTATGCATTTTCTGTGAACTTTTTGGTAACTTGTTGCCAAAGGGGGATAAATATGTATAGATCATAGGCTTCGAGAGAGAGTGTTACTTTTGTTCTCTCTTGCTTTATTTGGTGGTTTTTCAAACTTTGTTTGCTTTTGGTTGAGATACTATGCTTGTGAGACATTGATGATCATGTGTTTGATCATAAGCTACACTTATGCATGCTTGATATTATCCTATCTATCTTATGTGATCACTCACTATGCTTGGTGATGGGTGCATGTATTCATTGTTTATTATTTTGAGTGCTCCACCAAGATGTATGTGACATGGAAGAGTAACCCATGAGCCTAATTCATTGTGCATTTGCAGTCCAAAGCAAATTAAAACTATGCACAAATTTAGGGGGAGCTCTTGCTTATCACATACTTCTCAAAGCGACGATGTTATTCAATCTTATTATCATTTGTCGAAGCTTTGATCTATATGTTGTCACCAATTACCAAAAAGGGGGAGATTGAAAGTGCAACTATGCCTAGGTGGTTTTGGTAATTCATAACAACATATAGCTCATTGAGCTAATGCTATTCCAAGACTATTATTTCAGGGAAGCTCAATGAATGGCATGGCATGGATGATGAAAGTGGATCCCTCAAAATACTAAGGACAAAGGATTGGCTCAAGCTCAAAAGCTCAAGACTCTTCATTTTACATTTTAGTCATCCATGATCACATTGAGTCTATAGGAAAAGCCAATACTATCAAGAAGGGATGTGGTGTTGCTTAATGAGCCTCTTGCTTCATGTGCTTAGTGATATGCTCCAAAACCCTCAACTACTTTCCCACATCCACTAATGACCTAAACCCAAAGCCAAAATCGGTCACACCAATTCTTCCTATCCGGCGCCACCGATTCCAAAAGTCATAGCCACTGCCACAAACCCTAAGCAAATCGGTCTTACCGATAGGGATCTCGGTCTCACCGAGATGGGGTTGTAATCTCCCTGTTTACCTTCGTAACGTTTCGGTCTAACCGAAGTGAGCGATCGGTCCCACCGAGATTGCAATGTAAACTCTCTGTTTCCTTTTTGTAACATTTCGGTCTCACCGAAAAGAGCAAATCGATCCCACCGAGTTTACCTGACCAACTCTCTGGAAAGCTTATTACCAAATCGGTCTCATCGAGTTTGTGTAATCGGTCTTACCGAGATTACGTTATGCCCTAACCCTAACCGAATCGGTCTCACCGAGATGCAAGTCAGTCCGACCGAAAATCACTAACGGTCACTAGGTTTACTAAATCGGTCCGACCGAGTTTAACAATTCGGTCCCATCGAGTTTGGTAAATTGTGTGTAACGGTTAGATTTTGTGTGGAGGCTATATATACCCCTCCACCTCCTCTTCATTCGTGGAGAGAGCCATCAGAACGAACCTACACTTCCAACTTACCATTTCTGAGAGAGAGCCACCTACTCATGTGTTGAGGCCAAGATATTCCATTCCTACCATTTGAATCTTGATCTCTAGCCTTCCCCAAGTTGCTTTCCACTCAAATCTTCTTTCCACCAGATCCAAAACCTATGAGAAAGAGTTGAGTGTTGGGGAGACTATCATTTGAAGCACAAGAGCAAGGAGTTCATCATCAACGCACCATTTGTTACTTCTTGGAGAGTGGTGTCTCCTAGATTGGCTAGGTGTCACTTGGGAGCCTCCGACAAGATTGTGGAGTTGAACCAAGGAGTTTGTAAGGGCAAGGAGATCGCCTACTTCGTGAAGATCTACCGCTAGTGAGGCAAGTCCTTCGTGGGCGATGGCCATGGTGGGATAGACAAGGTTGCTTCTTCGTGGACCCTTCGTGGGTGGAGCCCTCCGTGGACTCGCGCAGCCATTACCCTTCATGGGTTGAAGTCTCCATCAACGTGGATGTACGATAGCACCACCTATCGGAACCACGCCAAAAACATCCGTGTCTCCAATTGCGTTTGAATCCTCCAAACCCTTCCCTCTTACTTTCTTGCAAGTTGCATGCTTTAATTTCCGCTGCCTATATACTCTTTGCATGCTTGCTTGAATTGTGTGATGATTGCTTGACTTGTCCTAAAGTAGCTAAAATCTGCCAAACTCTAAAATTGGGAAAAGGTTAAGTTTTTATTAGTCAAGTAGTCTAATCACCCCCCCCTCTAGACATACTTCAAGGTCCTACATTATGTCACTTGAGTGAGACTTGGTTAAACCTCAGTCGACTAAGTCCTAACCCTTTTTCTCCATGTACAGTCCCATGAGAAGATGGGCCTTCTGATCGGAACATCAACTTGTTTTTTCAAGCACGTGCTAATGTTCTTCTATCGCATGGTTGAAATTTCTAAGTTATCCTACTATTTGTCAGTTATATCTAAAAATATATTGCATCGGTCACTTATCATCTAGACCATCAGATCTTCATCCAACGGCCCAGAACTAGCCGCATACTGTTCATCTTCTTCCTTTGCACGCGACGATTCCTCCCCCTCCCCCGCGGACTACGCAGGCCTAACTGCCTACCTCCACCCCCTCGCAGCAGGCGGTTTTTACTGCCTCGTTGCTTGCCCTCCCCTCGACCTACTCCCGCCGTTCTGGCCGCCGCCTCGGCCATCCCACTAAGCCCCCCACACCAATGAATAAACTCTGGCAATCCCCTACACCCCCACCCACCCCTAAGATGGATAATAGGGTTGTGGCTTCCCTCTAAGATAGATAATGAGGTTATGGCTTCCGCCTAAGATAGATAGTAGTGGTTCTCTGGCGAGGTGCGCTCAAGAAGAAGGAAGAAAGAAGAAAAAGGTGACTGGTACACCAAAAAAATAGCAAAACTGTACTTGTTTTTTCTTTTGAAAGTTAGCAGGAGAACTGCTAAGATTCCATTTAAGAAGTGATAGCTGATGGCAAAGTATAGATAAAGGTACAAGGTACTAGAAAAAACAGCCGAAGCCAAAGAAAGAACAACGGGAAGAAGAAGAAGAATAAGAAGAATCACCCCAAAACGCGTCGACACATCCTCGGCCTGGGTCAAAAGGTAAGGGCATCTCCAACGCGGACCTTCAAACCACCCTTATCCCTCCGAGCCGTTTGGGTCAGAAGTGTTTTGCCATCCAACACGGTCCTGTATCCATCCGCCGACCGGTTCGGGCGTCGTTTTCCCCACAAAATGGAGGCAAACTTGGAGGGTCTTTGCGGGAGTCAGGACACCAGCCACATAGGACTCCTATGCTCCTGACCCAATGAAATTATCGTGCCGGTCCCTTTTTCTTCCACTCCACCCAGCTTCCCCTTCTTTTCATCCGCACCCTCATTGTCCGACGCCGCTGTTGTACCTCTCCAGGCACCGCCCAGGCATCGTCGGATGTCCGTAGACCTCATTCACGTTACTGCCCGCCTTGGACTACGCCATTGTCCACCCAGGAATCCCTCCGCAGTGAGGTACCCTCAGCACTACTGCCGACGCCGTCCATGGCGCACTGTGCCCAGGAGGTGTTTGGTCAAATGTCATTGAACTTCTTTTTGAACTTGTTGTTGGTTTCTAGAGAAGTATGATGGTGGGGTATGCGACGTTCGAGAATGAGTTGTTGTGCGATGCGTGGTTTGCCGTTTCTGAGGACTTTGTAGGCATGAACAAGGGCCCGACCTTTCGGCAAATCTTGCATGCTTCGTTTCATGAGCGAAATAACTTCGCATCCTACAACATGCGCACCATCCATGGACACAGTGTGAAGTCGCTGAGCCTCGGTGATACACCATCTGCAACTCCTCATGAAGTTTTGCGGTGTGATTCACCAAGTAGAGAAAAGGTAGTCATTGGGCATGTCAACCATGAGATCGTAAGTGTTGCTTCATGTTTACTCTATATATTGGTTAATTCATTCACTCATTCAATGTTGTTGTACATGTTGTATAGCTTACAGGCACAGCCATGATATACTATAGGACCGAGGGCAGTCCATTCACACGCATGCATTGTTGGATGAAGGTTAAGGGGTTGTTTGTGCGGGACGACACATGTGCCGATTCTGCCTCTAGTATCGTTGAATTTGGAATAAATGATTCCAAAAAACTTGCAGAGCATCCACTTATCTTGCTGAATTTGAACTATTATTGTACTCGAAATATTTGTGCATGGATGAATTGTATTATTTCTATAATGACTTTGACTATTGCGGGCTATTTTCTATAAATTATGACTGAACTTTGTTGAATCTTATCGTGTTTGTATGAATTTAGTCCGGCTTGAAATGTGTGCAGACAAGGTTGAATGGCCGGCTTCCATTTCAGTGCCCGTATTCATTCCCACCGATCCACGGACGTATATACGTTGTCTAATTTAAGGGATATTGTCGAGTGCTACTGCGTGGATTCGGACCCCAGCTATACTGATATTTCTGTGCTACAGTACATGTTAAACCTACTTTTGGATTTAGTATACTGTATACTTGACTGTGAAATGGCATGGACAACGGTTTGCTACTGATACTATCTTCATTGCTTCACCGAAATGCAAATATTAGTCAAGTCTCCCCAATTATTGTTATTTGTAAACATTCGGCGTGTCGACCTGCCGCTTCCAAACAGTACTAGAAGGACAGAACACGACCACCCTGCATCGTTGGCACTCTTTGCTCACTCGAAAAAAGAAAGACACTCTTTGCTCACCAGAGGTAACATCACTTTGTTCTGCCAGAGACCAAGTACAACATACAAATGCACGGTCAATTCATGTTACTCGTAACTCCTTGAAATAGACTTTGCTTCCACTTTATAAATAAAATCATCACGTCAATACAGAAGGCACAAACAGATCCGAAAAAGCATAAAAAAGAGGGGAAAAAGACCTCCGGGTGGCCATAGTCTTAGGGGGCTTGCGGCGAGACAAGGCGGCGTGCGGTAGCAATTAAACCATGATCTTCAAGCGCGTGCTATTTACTTCTATCGCGTGCTCGAAATTTCTGCATTATCCTACTTGTCTTCGCAAATCGGGAAAAGAAACATGGAAATGGTGAGAAGAAACATCGACTCTTCTGTAGTCTGAAAACCGGTGAAACAGCAGAGCGATATTGTCGACAGCTACAGTGCTAGTACTTGCGTAGATTGGGACCCAGCTACTGATATTTCTACGCTACATGTTAAACCCACTTTTGGATTTAGTGTACTTGATTGTGAAATGCAATGGACCACGGTTTGCTACTCAGTTGGATACAATCTTCATTGCTTCAAAGAAATTCAATATTATTAGTCAAAGTCTCCCGAATTGTTGCTAACGCCCTCGCAAAAAACAAAATGCTAACACTCCGCGTGCCGACCTGCCGCTTCCATACGGTACCTTTTTTTCTTCCAAAATGGTCCAGATCTATTATTAAAGTTAAAAGTACAAAACATCTCAAACATAGTAAAAATTACATGAAGACCACCGAACAACCACTACCACCGTGAGAACGAGCCACTGACGTACCGCTATCGTTGATCCCTTACCCCTACCGGAGCCTGCTTGACCTTGTCGATGACAGTCGAGAAGTCTTCATGCACGTGCCCCTAAGGACCAGCGCCCTAAAGCCGCAGTTGTCATTGGTGAACCCTTGAATAAATCTGAATCACCTGACACCAGATCTCGTCACATGACGAGAAACCCTAAGGGCATTCCAAGGCGGATCCGGAAAACTCGCATGCGTCCGGACCGCGGAAGTCATCCAACGCGGGCCTGTATCGGTACGCGGCGCGATCCGTAAGCAATTTCTCTCACAAACCGAAGACAAACATGAGAGCTTTGCTGGAGTCTCGACCGCTCCTAAGACCTCTTCTGACCGCTCTGGCCCACCAAAACCCCCTAGCTGGCCGTCCCGCGCTTTCCATCCCATGCCTTGCGCCGTTTGCTGCGCCGCATTCATGTCAGCCCAGAGCATGCAGCGGCCGACATTGATGGCGTGATTTGACCGGATAGGAAGACGGTGCAGGCGGGCGCGACCTTTCGGCCGCCGCCGCCGCTTCAACATGGACGTCGCGTCCCGAGAAACCAACTCCGGCCGCTGCACCGCATTGAAGCGGGCTGACCGCCCCTCCACCTGCCCTGGTCGTGGCTATTTAAGTCGTGCTCCGGCATCGTCCAGATCACACCGTCCTCCTCCCTCTCGCCGAGTTCTCCCCCCTCTCTGAGCCCGGCGGCGATGCCGAAGTCCTGGTTCTCCGCGCCGGCAGGCAGCACCAGTGGAAGTTCGTCGACAGACGGATTGTGGCGTCTCCACCCTCGCTCACCTGGACCATTCGTATCCACGGCGGCGGGCTCCTCCGACAAGGAGGAGATAGTCCTCTCCTCCGGCGATGAGGAGGACCAGTCCCAGCAGCGGCCACCTCTACTCTCGGAGGCGGCTCTGACGGACGAAGAAATCTTCCGTCGGATGGAGATCATGATGAAGCGCTCGCTCCGTTAGATGGGTCCGACGCCACCGTCACCGGCGCGCGTGAAGGAGGAGCCACCATCCCCGTTGCGGGTCCGCATTAAGCGGGAGTTGGCATCCCCACGCCGGCAGGTGAAGGACAAGTCGACGTCCACGCCGCGGAACTGCGGCCTCCACAACGGCGGCCGTGAGAAGTAGGAGCCGACGCCCCCCCAGCGCCTCTGCCGCATGAAGGAGGAACCGCACAGCTGCTACGTGCGGATCGATGGCCCCTCTTCATCACCACGATGCTAATGTTGCATGACGAAGGAGGGGCTGCTGCCAGCGATTGCCAAGGCGCGCAACCTCATCCTCCACTATCTTGGAGGTGACGGTTATGGTTGTGCCTCCGGCTCTTGGGCCGTGGTATCGAGGCTGAGCGTGTGGCAGCAGGCGAGGTACGACCGGCCCAATGCAGGTCGCCGCTCTGAGTTTGCCAAGACGGACGTTGTTGGGGATATAACTACTGGGTATGAACCGCCCAGGAGGGACCGGGTCATACCACTGGCAACTTATCCTGAGGATGGCGGGTCATAGCAAGCCCATTGATGGCTCAAGACCCAGAGGCGACTTAAGGCCCAAGAGGATGAACCACCATATGAATAACTTGTATTGTAAGGCAGGATTAGTTAGTCACCGAGCCGGACACGTTGTCTATGAGACGGCCGGAACTCTGTAAGCCGCCGGGTGTTAACCTGTGTATATAAAGGGACGACCCAGCGGCGAGTTAGGGGAGAAAAAGAAAAGGTCGAGGACTAGGTCAAGCGTATTCGATCCCTGGTAATCGAAGCCCAAGCAATACCATCCTACACTGGATTAGGCTTTTACCTCCACCGCGAGGGGCTGAACCAGTATAAACTCTCCGTGTCCCTTGTCCCATTTAACCCCTTCAAGCTAACTGCATTGTGATGGCTCCACACCTAAGTCCTTACGCTAGGACATCCGACATGACAATTCCATGACAGTTGGCACCCACCGTGGGGCCAACACACGGTGGTTTTGAGTTCTTGAAGGGCAGCTTCGCATGGCTCAAGGGGTACGCTGTGGGCTGGATGACCAAGAGTCGTCGCGGCAAGCTCTACATCGACGACGAGGCCTGGGGCCCCGAGGCCGACTCAATCGAGTACGGGTACCCATTTGGCAGAATCCACGTCTTCATCGGCAAGATTGGTGAGTCGAAAGCTGAGCCGGATATCTGCGCCGACATCGTCGAGTCGGCTCGGCGCGCGCGACCCGCCAAGGTTAAAACCGCCCCGAAGCATGTATTTGTTGGTTTCGTTCATGGAGCGGAGCTGGAAGGAGGATCTGAATCTGGTGGTGAGACGGTTGTCTACTCAGGCGATGAATCTTCTACTGGTGAGACCGACTCCATCTACCAGGTTCAGGATGGCGGGCTTGGGGGCTGTTCCGATGGTGACAGTATTCCGGACCCCTACGAGCCGCCACACCGGGTCATGGTCTTCATGGCCGGTACACAGCCAGGGCAGGACTCTACGACTACGGCAGCAATGATCTTTGGGCTAGCAGCGGTGACGGCTTCCTGGGCAGGAGGCCATGTGCGCCCACTGGCTCAAGTCTTGTCTGATCTGTTGGATGCTCTGACAACGTTGTTAACGGCGGAGGTTAACCCGGTGAGTCAAACTCAGCATAACGCGGAGGTTGCAAAACTACATGATGAGATAGCACAAGCCAAGGAGGAGTTAAACACGGAGAACACCCGGATGGCAATGAAGCGAGCCTCCTTACAAAGGGAGGCAGAACGGCTTCAGGCAGAGAGCTTCCGCTTAAGCCTGGACCGGGATGCATCAAACACTGTCTTCAATAGAAGGCATGTGAGCACGCTGCCCCCCAACTTACAGTGCGAGGAACCTTTTCAACACGCCTGGGGCAGGAACCAGTAACCCGCCTGGTGTGGACCGGGCCATTGAGGCGCCGGCGGGTGGAGAACCGGTTCAGCCACGAGCCGCAGACCCCCCCCCCCCCCCCCAGTTTGAACTTGACCCCTCCTCGGCACGTTCCAACACCTCTGGGGCATTTTTCTAACCCCTTGCATAACATGATAGTTGCGGCTACTCGACTAGTGGCTCTCCCAGCTCAGGATGAGTCGTCAGCGACAATGGAAATACGGAGAGCCGGAGAACTTCTTCAGACGGTTGTGGCCCAATAGGCGGCTTATTCGTACAGTAGTGATCGTATCCACTCGATACCACATCCAAGCAGGAGTTATAGCAGGCATATTGATGAACCGGCCGTGTCAAGCAGTGAACGGCACCGCAACCAGCCTCGTAGGCCTGGCCCGCCGCACGCTGGTAATGATGCTCAAATCTTGGTAGACCAGGGCAGAGCGCGGCGTGAGGCGGAACTGGCGGCTCAGTTAGCGGCTCAACAACAATCTCCAGTTTATCCTTCAGCGTCCGTAGAGGCAGGAGTGACCTCTAGAACCTTGAGTGTGCCATGTTTAGTGCCGGCTTTATGCAATGAGTGCTTGCCTAAGGATTTCAAGGGCCCTCATAAGGTGCCTAATTACACGGCAGATCAGCGCCCAGAGGCTTGGATTGAAAGTTATGAGATGGCTATGGAGATGCTAGATGTCTGTGATGTTGCGTGTGCTAAGTATTTCACCATGATGTTGGATGGGCCGGCTCGTACTTGGTTGAAAAGCCTGCCCGCTAACTCTATTGGATCATGTGCAGAGTTGAAGAGGCGTCTTATCCAAAAATTTAAAGATACATGCAAGAAGCCTATGTTGATTCTAGATTTGGATTCTTGCGTTCAAGGTGAAGTCAAGTCAACAACTCATTGGGTGTGCCGGATCTCATCTATCATACACTCGTCGGATAGTATCAATGCCGGTTCTGCAGTCCTGATGTTGGAGAAAAATTATCGTTTCATCCCCCTTAAGCAGAAGCTGGGGCGGCTTAAACGCCACTACAACGACATGGGGGAGCTAATAGCGGCTCTCGTCAAATATGCCGACTCTGATAGTACCAAGGACCCCGAGTCTGATGATGAAAGGTCGGGTAAGGGAAAGAAGTGTGGTAGTGTGAAAGGGCAGCAGCATAACCCGGCAAGTCAAGGTGGCAATGGTAAGCGCAAGACTGATGGAAATTTAGACTTCGTGGCTAACACCAGTGCGCAGAATAACAATCGGCATCACAAGGGAAAGCCGACCCGGTTTGGAGGAACAAGATTTAACCTTGAGGCAGTGATGAATCAGCCTTGCCCAAGGCACGGTACGCGCGAGAAGCCAGCTACTCATCTGTGGAAGGATTGCTTCATCATGAAGGAGTTTAAGAATTCCAATTTTTTCAATCATGGCCCTAATGGCGGTTCTGGATCCGGCTCTCACGGACCTGGCTTTGGTGGTGGCGGTTCAAACTCTGGCTTTCAGGGTCAAGGCAATCAAGGTGGTTTTAATTAACAGTCTGGTCAAGGAAATCATCAACAGTAGTCTGGTTATCAAAGTAATCCAAAGTAGCTGAATGGTGGTCAGTATCATGTGTTCACCACAAGTCTATGCAAGCGAGATCAGAAAATCCATAAGCAGGCGGTGAACTCTGTTGAACCGGCGGTGCCCCGGTACTTAAGGTGGTCTAAGCAGCCTATTGTATGGAGCCGAGAGGAGCACCCGCCCCGGGTCGACAATCCAGGTCAGCTGGCATTGGTGGTTGCTCCACAGGTAGGAGGATATAAGCTCACGAAGGTGCTCATGGATGGAGGCAGCAGTATCAATATCCTTTACTATGAGACCTTTTGTCGTATGAATTTAACTGACAAGGACCTTAGGCCGTCTTCTACTGTCTTTCATGGGGTGATGCCTGGTAAGTCGGCATATCCTGTGGGAAGGATAACACTGGAGGTGGATTTTGGAGATGACAATGATTCGAGAGCTGAGAAGTTAACCTTTGAGGTGGTGAAAATCAAGAGCCCATAAAATGCTTTGTTTGGGCGGTCGGCTTACGCCAAGTTTATGGCACGACCATGTTATGTTTATTTGCAACTTAAGATGCCGGGTCACAAGGGCACCATCACGATGCATGGCAATAGAAGAATCACTCTGGATTGTGAAGAGGGTGATGCTGCTTATGCCGAGTCGGCTTGTGCCACTGAGGAATTGAAGTTTTTTAAAGACACCCGGCGGATATGATGCCTTTGAAGAAACCAACCACAGAGAACGAGCCCTTAATGAAGTTTAAGTCGGCAGATGATACTAAGATGGTTGATTTTGCTCCTGGTGATTCATCAAAGCAGTTCAGCATCAGTGCTAATATGGATCTGAAATAGGAAAGCACGCTCATTGAGTTCATCCGTGAGAACCGAGACATCTTTGCATGGAAGCCTTCTGACATGCCAGGTGTACCGAGGGAACTTGCTGAGCACACTCTTAATGTGGATCCCAAGTTTAAGACGGTCAAACAGTTTCTTCATCGGTTTAATGAGGAGAGGCACAAGGCAATTGGTGAAGAGGTGGCCTCGCTCTTGGCAGAAGGGTTCATCATTGAGGTTTTTCATCCTGAGTGGTTGGCTAATCCGGTTCTAGTCTCTCCCTAATAATAAAGCACCTAATAATAAAGCACGGATTGGGTCTCCGGGTTCACCGTCACAATACGCTTTCTTCCTGTGAATTTACGCTTTCGGTTTGAATTTAAACGTATAAGCGAGGTGGTACTAATTCGTGGAACCACGAATATATAGATTGATGGTTCAGATTTAAAAGTTGAAGGGTTTTCACATATATATAGATTGTTGGCTGGCCCATGAGAACTCGATCGGATCAATCATCCCAAGCCCAGCCAAAGAGTTCCTGCGTTCCTCCATCGATCACATCTCGATTGATCTTTCCTTCCTTTCCTCAAAAGAAAAAGATTGATCTTTCCTTCCCAACTCTGATTCCTTATAATCCTCAAATCAAATATAAAAAAAGACTATGAGTCCTTACGTGTTGGATACGAACTACCTCGACCAGAACGTAATACATATACGGAGCCCCTATCATACCCAGCGGGTCGATCAATGTGACGGGCCGGTGCCTAGACAAGCGGCGAGGAAGCTCAACGGAAGCACGGGAGAGCACGCTAAAGAGAGAGCCGGCCATCTATACGGTGGTCGCTGTAACACCGGAGCGGCTGCGGCTGTTCACTTGGCCATCCATCTTCGACGACGATGTGAGGAATTCACTATATATGAACGGGAAAACAGACAACATCGGTGGAGGAGCCCAGCTCACCCAGATCAAGGACGGCCGGCTTAGAGCGAATCGCTCCGGCCGCCCTTGTCGACGGGTTCAAGCCTCAAACGGATCCTCGACCCGATCGACGTCCATGTGACGTGCTCTGCAGCCATGGCGAGTGCATGAACGCATCAAACCTAGAGCGGGCGTCTGAAGTCTTGACCGGGATCCCACCATAGAGAACGACATAAAGTAACTCATTGCGGCGACATCGTGAACGCGGCACTGAGCCACGTGGTCGCGTCGTGGAGGTTGCGCGCCAGCACGCGCGCCGACCCGGCCCGGGCCATGGCAAACTGCACGGAGGCCGCGAAGGGGTCCTTGGCCGCCCGCGACGCCGACGAGGACAGCGCCTTCCTGGAAGCGCCCGGGTACACCGTCGACGAGCAGATGGCAATGACGTTCACGCCCAATGCCTCCGTCCACAATACTTACGTGACATTGCCCCCGCGGCCCCGCCAACCTTGGAGGTCGTCTCATGTTAGTGTTGCTCTCCGGCGGCAGCAACAACTGCTAATTTCATGAGTGCATCCACTATGTGGAAGCCATGCATCTATATGGCCTGCTACTGCTTGAACAAATTTCTAGACTAGATGAAGGAAAGGATACACACGCTGCCTGGACCAGAAGTTGAGATGCATGGACGGGGGAGACGAGCTCTCAATGCTGCCGCTGCCTAGATCAGAAGTTGAGATGCATGGACGGGGTAGACAAGCTCGACACTTACCAGCTGGCGCCCGTTGGCATTGACGACCACCAGAGAGAGAGGACGAGGTCAATGGCAGCAAGCAAGAACAAGACGGGCAGGCCGATATTCTGCAGTCGACGAAAAAAAAACTACTCTAAGACTGCCAGAGTACGAATGGACTGGGCATCATGCTGTGACGCGACGTCGTTGCTTAACACGCACACACGCATATTTGTACAGAGTTAATTGCATGTTTGTGTTTTTAACATTCAATCATTTAATTTCAAAAATATAACTTATTTTTAATATTTGAAGACCAGATCATTGTGGTGTGCCAGGCTTTTATCTCGTTGCTGATAAATGAAAAGAGAGTTGCATGTGCTCATATTGTTGCAACCACGGGTTATGCTACGCTTATTGTATAATACCGATAGACGATGGAGTTTGCATGCGCTCATATTATTGCACTCAAGGCTTGATGGAAGAAACAGAAGGACTTGATTTACGGGGCTTGTAAATTGGTTGCATTAACTTAAAAATGCCTAATGTATGTAAAGAGTACTATATCCTCCGGTCGCAGTTGAGAGTATTGATCAAAGTGCCCTATCCACATGGAAGGTTCCTATCCATTTTCACGGCAGCCGATTTCAAAGAGTTTATTCATCCCATCATGCTTGTGTTGTGTCGTGGAATGAAAGGGGGTCTTGAGCAATTGGGTTAGGGAAGTGTGGGTTTTTTTTCACCCGATGCAACGCACGGGCGTTTGTGCTAGTACTTAAGAAAAATGGCACTTGGCATATGTGTGCGGATTATACAGACCTTAACACAAAGCCTGTCTGGCTGATCCTTTTGGTCTCCCACGTATTGATCAGATTATTGATGCTACGGCGGGTTGTGAGCGTTTGAGTTTTTGGATGCTTACTCTGGTTATCATCAGATCAAAATAGCAATTAAGGACCAGGAGAAGACAACTTTCATCACTCGCTTTGGAGCCTTCTGTTATGTGTCTATGCCTTTTGGGATCAAGAGTGCCCAGGCGACTTACCAACGGTGTGTTCAGAATTGCCTCCATGGCCAGATTGGGCGCAATGTTCATGCTTATGTGGATGATATTGTTGTGAAATCTAGGAAGAAGGAGACATTGATTGAGGATCTCAAAGAGACCTTTGATAATCTCCGGGTCTACAAGATGATGCTTAACCCGGCCAAGTGTGTTTTGGCATACCAGCAGGCAAATTATTGGGTTTATTGGTGTCTGAGAGAGGCATTGAAGCTAACTCGGAGAAGATCAAGGCCATCACCTCTTTGTCTAAGCTAGCGTGTATCAATGACGTCCAGCGTCTGGCGGGTCGTATCGCGGCTTTGAGCCGGTTTATAAGTCGCCTGGATAGAAGGCTATCCCCTTGTATCAGATAATGAAAAAGACAGATGACTTTGTCTCGAGCGATGTTGCTAATGAGGCATTTGAGGCACTTAAGAGGCAACTGGCTGAGCCGCCGGTTCTTGCAGCTCCCATTGAGAAGGAGCCCTTGCTATTATATGTGGCTGGAAACAACAAGGCTGTTAGTGTGGTAGTTGTGGTTGAAAGGAAGGAGTCATGCAAGGAACATCCGGTTCAAAGGCCGGTTTATTATGTCAGTGAGGTGCTCATTGAGTCCAAGCGGAGATACCCACATTGGCAGAAGCTGGTTTATGGCGTGTTCATGGCTAGTCGCAATCTGAAACAATATTTCCTTGGTCATCCCATCACTATGGTTAGCTCTGCTCCTTTGGGGGATATTATTCAAAACAGAGAAGCCACAGGTAGGGTAGCTAAGTGGGCCATTGAATTGGGACCCCATGGTTTAAAGTATGTGCCTCAGACAGCTATAAAATCTCAAGCACTTGTGGACTTTATGAATGATTGGACAGAGTTGCAGGTGCCTGAGGATAAGCCGGACAATACATATTCGACTATTCACTTTGATGGATCCAGGAAGTTGGAATGCTCGGGGGCTGGAGTTATATTGACTTCCCCACGAGGTGATAAATTTTGTTATGTTTTAAGGTTAATGTTCCCTTGTACTAACAATGCAGCTGAGTATGAAGCCTTACTCCATGTTCTTCGGATGGCTAAAGAGATGAATCTAAGCCCAGTAAGATGTTTTGGCGACTCAGATTTGGTGGCTCAGCAAGTGTTAGGGGCTTGGGATTAAAAGGATCCACTCATGGCGGCTTATCATGGAGAGGTTGATACTATTGCTTGTCACTTCAAGGTTATCAAGTGGAGCATGTTGATTGCAGGAAAAAAGAAGCTGCTAATGCGTTAAGCCGGCTGGGGTCTCAGCGTAAGCCGGTTCCCCCTAATGTTTTCATTGATATTTTGCATAACCCATCAGTAAAGTTGCCTACGGAGGAGGACTTGGCAGTTCCTGACCCGGAGGCACAATTGGTGGCGGCTCTTCATGTTATCCCTGATTGGACTGTCCCATATTTGGCTTATATGACCCGAGGCGAGTTACCTGAGGATGAAACTTTGGCTAGGAAGATAACCTGGAGGCCTAAGTCAATGACTATTGTCAATGGTGAGCTTCACAGATGAAGTGTCATAGGGGTGTTTCAACGATGTGTTTCTCCTGAGGAGGGCTGTGAAATTCTAAGGGAGATTCATGAGGATATTGCGGTCATCATGCCGGCTCTAAGTCTCTCATTGCTAAGGCCTTTTGTCATGGGTTTTACTGGCTGACGGCTCATGCTGATGCAGAGGATCTGGTCAGTAAGTGTGATGGCTGTCAGAAATTTTCAAGATGAGCTCATGTGCCGGCTCAAGAGTTGAGGATGATTCCAATTACTTGGTCGTTTGTAGTCTGGGGGCTGGATATGGTTGGGCCTTTCAAAAGGTCCAAGGATAAAAAGGCCCACCTCTTGGTGGCGGTTGACAAGTTTATAAAGTGGGTTGAGGCTGAGCCGGTCAGCAAATGTGATGCAGCCACGGCGGTTCAATTCATTAAAAAGGTGATCTTTCATTTTGCGTATCCTCATAGTATCATCACTGATAATGGTACTAATCTGTCTAAGGGAGCAATGAAAGAATTCTGTCAACAAGAGCATATACGGCTTGATGTGTCATCAGTGGCTCACCCCTAGCTAGTCTAATGGCCAAGATGAACGAGCTAATCAAGAAATCTTGAGAGGTATCAAGCCCCGACTTATGGTTCCTTCGTAGAGGAGACCGGTTTGTTGGGTGGAGGAGTTGCCTAAGTGCTTTGGAGTATCAATACCACCCCAACAGATCTACGAGTTACACGCCTTTCTTCATGGTTTACGAAAATGAGGCGGTTCTCCCTGGTGACATACGTCACGATTCCCCTCGTGTGGCGACTTATGTTGAAGCTGATAATGAGAAAGCACGCCAGGATGCTATTGACCTGTTAGATGAGGAGCGTGACCTTGCGGCGGCTTGTTCGGCGATTTACCAGCAAGATCTACGTCATTATCATAGCCGCCGAGTTAAAACCAGGACCTTTCAAGAAGGAGATTTGGTGCTCCGGCTCATCCAGGATCAAACTGACGTGCACAAGTTATCCCCACCTTGGGAAGGGCCCTTTGAGGTCAGCAAAAATCTGAACAACGGGTCATACTACCTTATCGATGTTCGAGACGACAAGTACTCTCGCATGTCGGAGGAGGAGACTCGTCGGCGGTGGAATATTGCTCATCTTCGGCCTTATTACACCTGAGCCACCGGCTCTTGTGATGTACATATCTTGTCTATGTATATATTATCATGAATATAATAAAGCCGACATCCCTGATAATTCAGGGCCTCTGTCGTTTCATTTCTGAGAATATGAGTCTTTATTGTCACTTCATACGATCACTTGGGGGCTTCCTGCTCATTGAGCATAGCTATGACTACCCTCTTGATCCGGCTTGTACGCCATGATTAAAACATACTTGGGGTCTTCCTGCTCATTGAGCATAGCTATGAATACCCTACTGATCCGGCTTATATGCCTGGACTGAAATATTACTTGGGGGATTTTTGTTCATGAACAGAGCTTTGATGACCCTTGTAATCGGCTTGGACGTCGGGTGTATTCACCAAAAAATCCGGGTTATCTTTCCTTTGTAAGTCTGCCACTCCACCCAGGTAATCCTGGAATGACTCATCGTACTCTTGACAGTCAATCTTATAAAGACCCTGAACTTGTCAACGTTAAAACGACGATTGGTCATGTGAGGCCCGGCTTACAAGGTTTGACTCAGCGGCTGTGCGGCCCTTGAAAGCATTGGACTTTGAGGCTTGGCGGCCTATGAAAGCCTTGTTTTATGATTTATATTTGATTTGAACATTTTTTGAGATTTGTCCCTATTTATAAGGGGGCGAATACAAGGCATGCATGGGAATCAAGGAGGCCGAAATCAACGTGTGGCTATATGGACGCCTCGATTTTCAGGATGCTTATTAAGACATGGGTCAGTTAAGATGTTCTGGGCCTCGTGCGGAGTTAATGCAAAATGACGTCATGGCGGTTTATGAAGATTCTAAGAGCTGACGTCATGGCGGGTTACAACAAATGATGCAGCTCTTTACAAGTCGGATATTGAAGATTGATATGAACAAGTTCATATCAACCCGGGGCCTAATGTTGGGGATATAACTACTGGGTATGAACCGCCCAGGAGGGGCCGGGTCATACCACTGGCGACTTATCCTGAAGGTGGCGGGTCATAGCAAGCCCATTGATGGCCCAAGACCCAGAGGCGACTTAAGGCCCAAGAGGATGAACCGCCATATGAATAACTTGTATTGTAAGGCAGGATTAGTTAGTCACCGAGCCGGACACGTTGTCTATGGGACGACCGGGACTCTGTAAGCCGCCGGGTGTTAACCTGTGTATATAAAGGGACGAGCCGGCGGCGAGTTAGGGGAGAAAAAGAAAAGATCGAGGACTAGGTCAAGCGTATTCAGTCCCTGGTAATCGAAGCCCAATCAATACCACCCTATACTGGATTAGGCTTTTACCTCCACCGCGAGGGGCCGAACTAGTATAAACTCTCTGTGTCCCTTGTCCCGTTTAACCCCTTCAAGCTAACTGCGTTGCGATGGCTCCACACCTAAGTACTTATGCTAGGACATCTAACCTGACAATTCCATGACAAACGTGGCCCTAGAGGGGGTCCGCAACAACCCCGACCTCGCCGCCGCGAAGGCGCTTGACTAATCCATCACCATAGCAAAGACGACCGCCAGACGCGGCCACCGCCTTGATGGCGAGCTCTCCAAGATCAGTGAGGAGTGGCCATTGCGCGACTGCTCCACCAATGTCGGCAGGGGCAAGGCCGCTGCCAACGCCATCGGTAGTGGCCAGGGTGGCCCTTCACATCGTGCAACAGGAGGCGGAGCAGCTCCTCCACGAGTGTCAGGCAGCCGCCGGATAGGGCTGCCACGGCCCTCCGGCATCCTTGCGTTGTTAGAAGGACGGCGATGATGGCACGGACGCTGATGGCGGTGCGGTAGGACAGGGCGGCTACACTTAGAAGGTAGTCATCCGACATAGGGTTTAGTGGTTTTCAAACTTTTTAGTAAAATGGACGAAATATCGTCTATTTATGTAAATTATATTAGAACTTGAATGAAATCCATTTGGCTTGCATAATTTTCATACGGTTTGTTGAAAAGATGTTCAAAATTTATGCAACTACAGTTGGATGTCGTCCCCCCCCCCCTCGGACGGATGTGGGAGAAAATTTGCGGATTGCCGTTGGAGATGCCCTAACCTCACGGTCCCAAGGAGATGATAGGAATCTACGCCAGAAATTCGTCTACTACGTCTGGATGGACGAACTCGAGGTTGATCGGTGCCCAGAAGACAAACTCGAAGAAGAAACACCGCCAACCGCCCAAGTGCCGCACCTGCGAAGACTAAAAAAACCTAACATGAAGTACTAACCGGAGCTGAGGCACCAGAATTCACCTTCTCGCCGCCGGTCACTGGAGCGGAACGCAGAGGGGAGGCGAATCCACCGGCTTGACGGCGAAGTCTGAAGATGAAAGTTTACTCTAGCTGCCAAGGGATAAGGGAGGTACAGAAAGACACTAGAAGAACATAACACGACCATCGTGCATCGTTGGCACTCTTTGCTCACTCGAGCGAAGGTCAATTTGTTCTGCCAGAGGCAACGTCGAAGATACAGATGCATGGTCAATTCGTGTTACCTATACTCCTACCTTACATCGCTCCTCGGGGTAATTATTTTCTTTTCGAAATGGAGGATTCCTGCATTCATTGAGAAGAAAGGAGTTGCTCAGTTAATTGGAGAAAACCGAGCCCAATTTACTCTAGAGAACCGGACGAAAACCATCACAACCGCTAAGTGACGCACATAATATACCCCATGCACAACACTCAAAAAAGGGCCTTGACGACACAACACACACATATGCCATCTTCATCACTCCTCCCTTAGAGGCGCCAACACCATCCCTAAACCCTGAGTGAATGACTCCGACTTCGCCATAGCCAATTGTCGACCCAACCCACATTGTGAAGGGTGTGTGGAGATGTATGAAGACCCGTCCAGACTCAGTCACCTGCAGCCAAACAGCACAACTCTGACTCTAACAAAGAACCACAAAGGAGAACTAGGCACGAATGACGGCGCAGAAAATTGTTGAACAAACCACATGCTGCCCACCGAGGCCTCGGCATCACAGCTTCAACTTCACAACAACAAACCAGCCGAGGCAATCCCGCAATCACGCTGGAGAAGATCCAACTACGCCGAATAAGACTCTGAAGAGAACATTGTACTGAAGGTCAGAGAGAGAGAGTCATCTAGCTACTGCTATGGACCTGTAGGTCCTGTGAGGAACTACTCACGCATCATCGACAATAAGGTTGATGTAGAGGCCCTCGATGATCGATTCCCCCTCCGATAGAGTACCGGCGAAGGCCTCCAGTTGGGATCACGGAAGAACATAAGTTTATGGCAGCTGAATAATTGTTTTAGGTCTCACTCTAGGGGTTTCAAAATATATGGGAATTTATAGCGCTTGTATTAGGTCAGACGGAGCCACGAGGGGCCCACAATGGGGCACGGCGTGCCTACCCCCTGGGCACACCGTGTTGGGTTGCCGTCTCCTTGTCTCTCGTCTGGACTTCCGCCAAAGCTTTCAGGGTCCCTCCTAGTCCAGAAAAAATCACAAAAAAGTATCATCGCATTTGGACTTTGTTTGGTAGGGATTTTCTATAAGATAAAAATAGGCAAAAAACAACAACTATTAGTGTGATGGGTTAATAGGTTAGTTTCCAAAAATGATATAAAATGACATATAAAGCATACAAGATTGATAATATAATAACATGAAACAATTAAAATTTATAGATACGTCGAAGACATATCACATGCTCAACCTTGGTGTGCGGGGCTATGACCGATATGGCTGGACGACTTTTTTTGCATGCACCTGGGTCAGCGTGTTGCATGTTCGGCACTATGTGGAGCTTTCATCCATTGGTCCTATTTGAATGCGGAAGGGCTTTTCTTTTCTGCCATATAATTCTAATAATATGGCGCTTTCATCCGTTGGTCCTATCCGGCGCTTCATGTTGGTGAACCTTGTTAACAAAT
Organism: Triticum timopheevii; assembly: GCA_963921465.1. Taxonomy (NCBI): domain Eukaryota; kingdom Viridiplantae; phylum Streptophyta; class Magnoliopsida; order Poales; family Poaceae; genus Triticum; species Triticum timopheevii. The sequence continues at coordinate 407,212,388 of OY997272.1, read as the reverse complement.
CTCGGTGTCGTGCTCGTGCTACGTCATCGCTTGTCCCCAACGGATTGACGATGACCTCGGATAATTGAAGGAAATATGCCCTAGAGGCAATAATAAAGTTGTTATTTTGTATTTCCTTATTTCATGATAAATGTTTATTATTCATGCTAGAATTGTATTAACCGGAAACTTGATACATGTGTGGATACATAGACAAAATTCCGTGTCCCTAGTAAGCCTCTACTAGACTAGCTCATTGATCAAAGATGGTTAAGTTTCCTAACCATAGACATGTGTTGTCATTTGATAAAGGGATCACATCACTAGGAGAATGATGTGATGGACAAGACCCATTAGTTAGCTTAGCATTATGATCGTCCAGTTTTATTACTATTGCTTTCTTCATGTCAAATACATATTCCTTCAACTATGAGATTATATAACTCCCAGATACCGGAGAAATGCCTTGTGTGCTATCAAATGTCACAACTTAACTGGGTGATTATAAAGATGCTCTACAGGTATCTCCGAAGGTGTTTGTTGGGTTTGCATAGATCGAGATTAGGATTTGTCACTCCGAGTATCAGAGAGGTATCTCTAGGCCCTCTCGGTAATACACATCATAAGAAGCCTTGCAAGCAAAGTGACTAATGAGTTAGTTTCAGGATGATGTATTACGGAATGAGTAAAGAGACTTGCCGGTAACGATATTGAACTAGGTATGAAGATACCTACGATCGAATCTCGGGCAAGTAACATACCGATGACAAAGGGAATAACGTATGTTGTCATAATGGTTCGACCGATAAAGATCTTTGTAGAATATGTGGGAGCCAATATGATCATCCAGGTTCCGCTATTGGTTATTGACCGGAGAGGTGTCTTGGTCATGTCTACATAGTTCTCGAACCCGTATGGTCCGCACGCTTAACGTTCGATCAATTTTGTATTATATGAGTTATGTGATTTGGTGACCGAATGTTGTTCGGAGTCCCAGATGAGATCATGGAAATGACGAGGAGTCTCGAAATGGTCGAGAAATAAAGATTGATATATAGGATGATAGTATTCGGACACCGGAAGTGTTCCAGGTAGTATTAGGTTCTATCGGACTACCGGGGGGGGGGGGGGGGGTTACCGGACCCCCCCCCCTCTCGGGGGAATAATGGGCCTTATGGGCCATAAGAGGGGAGCACACAAGCCCACAAGGGGCGCCCCCTTAAGGCAGGAGGCATAATAGGAGAAAGAATAGGGGGTTCGCCCCCCCCCCTTCCTTCCTCCCTTCCCTCTTCCCTCCCCCCCCTTCCGGTAATAAGAAAAGGGGGGATTGGACTAGGGCCCCAAGTAGGATTCCTCCTACTTGGGGCGCACCAAGGCTGCTCCCCTCCCCCTCCCACCTATATATACATGGGGAGGGATGCCTAGAACACACGTCAACTATTGTTAGCCGTGTGCGGCGCCCCCTCCACAGTTTACGCCTCCTGTCATATTCTTGTAGTGCTTAGGCAAAGCCCTGCATGTATCACTTCACCATCACCATCACCACGTTGTCATGCTGACAAAACTCATCTTCTTCCTTGACACTCTGCTGGATCAAGAGTTTGAGGGACGTCATTGAGCTGAACATGTGCAGAACTCAGTGGTGTCGTACGTTCGGTGCTTGATCGGTCGGAACGAGAAGAACTTCGACTACATCAACTATGTTTTCAAACGCTTCCGCTTTCGGTCTACGGGGGTACGTAGACACACTCTCCCCCTCTTGTTGCTATGCATCTCCTAGATAGATCTTGCGTGAGCGTAGGAATTTTTTTAAATTGCAAGCTATGTTTCCCAACAGTGGCATCAGAGCCAGCTCTATGCGTAGATGATATGCACGAGTAGAACACAAATAGTTATGGGTGGTGATCATCATACTGCTTACCACCGATGTCTTATTTTGATTCGGTGGTATTGTTGGATGAAGCGGCCCGGACCAACCTTACATGACCACGTTCATGAGACTGGTTCCATCGACAAACATGCAACTAGTTTTGCATAAAGGTGGCTGGCAGGTGGCTGTTTCTCCTACTTTAGTTGAATTGAATTTGACTGCGGCTGGTCCTTATTGAAGGTTAAAACAACAAACTTGATAAATCACCATTGTGGTTTTTGTGCCGTAGGTAAAAATGGTTCTTGCTAGAAGCCCGTTGCAGCCACATAAAACTTGCAACAACAAAGTAGAGGACGTCTAACTTTTTTTTGCTGGGCATGTTGTGATGTGATATGGTCAAGACATGATGTAATATACGTTGTTGTATAAGATGATCATGTTTTGTAAAAGTTATCGGCAATTGGCAGGAGCCTTATGGTTGTCGCTTTATTGTATGAAATGCAAACACCATGTAATTGCTTTACTTTATCACTATGCGTTAGCGATAGTTGTAGAAGCTATAGTTGGCGAGACGACCACGTCGCGACGATGGAGATCAAGGTGTCAAGCCGGTGACAATGGAGATCATGATGATGCTTTGGAGATGGAGATCAAAAGCACAAGATGACGATGGCCATATCATGTCACATATTTTGATTGCATGTGATGTTTATCTTTATGCATCTTATTTTCCTTAGTATGGCGGTAGCATTATAATATGATCCTTTAACTAAATTTCAAGGTATAAGTGTTCTCCCTGAGTATGCACCATTGCGACAGTTCTTCGTGCTGAGAAACCACGTGATGATCGGGTGTGATAGGCTCTACGTTCACATACAATGGGTGCAAGACAGTTTTGCACATGCGGAATACTCGGGTTAAACTTGACGAGCCTAGCATGTACAGACATGGCCTCGGAACACTGGAGACCGAAAGGCTGAATGTGAACCATATAGTAGATATGATCAACATAGAGATGTTCACCATTGATGACTACTCCATCTCACGTGATGATCAGACATGGTTTAGTTGATTTGGATCACGTATCATTTAGATGACTTGAGGGATGTCTATGTAAGTGGGAGTTCTTAAGTAATATGATTAATTGGACTTCATTTACATGAACTTAGTCCTGATAGTTTTTGCATATCTATGTTGTAGATCAATGGGAAGTGCTACCATTCCCTTGAATCTTAATGCGTTCCTAGAGAAAGCTATGTTGAAATATGATGGTAGCAACTACACGGACTGGGTCCGTAATTTGAGGATTATCCTCATTGCTGCACAGAAGAATTATGTCCTTGATGCACCGCTAGGTGAAAGGTCTGATGCAGGAGCAGATGCTGATGTTATGAACGTCTGGCAAGCTCGATCTGATGACTACTCAATAGTTCAGTGTGCCATGCTTTACGACTTAGAATCGGGACTTCAAAGACGTTTTGAACGTCATGGACCATATGAGATGTTTCGGGAATTAAATTTAATATTTCAAGCAAATGCCTGAGTTGAGAGATATGAAGTCTCCAACAAGTTCTATAGCTGCAAGATGGAGGAGAACAGTTATGTCAGTGAACACATACTCAGAATGTCTAGATATCATAATCACTTGACTCAGCTGGGAGTTAATCTTCCGGATGATTGTGTCATTGATAGAGTTCTACAATCACTGCCACCAAGATACAAAGGCTTCGTGATGAACTATAATGCATGGGATGGAAAAGACTATTCCCGAGCTCTTCACAATGCTCAAAGCTGCGGAGGTAGAAATCAAGAAGGAGCATCAAGTGTTGATGGTTAACAAGACCACTAGTTTCAAGAAAAAGGGCAAGGGAAAGAAGGGGAACTTCAAGAAGAATGGCAAGAAAGTTGCCACTCTCGGGAAGAAGCCCAGAGCTGGACCCAAGCTTGAAACCGAGTGCTTCTACTGCAAAGGGACTGATCATTGGAAGCGGAACTGCCCCAAATATTTGGCGGATAAGAAGGATGGCAAAGTGAACAAAGGTATATTTGATATACATGTTATTGATGTGTACCTTACTAATGCTCATAGTAGTGCCTGGGTATTTGATACCGGTTCGGTTGCTCATATTTGTAACTCGAAACAGGGACTACAGATTAAACGAAGATTGGCTAAGGATGAGGTGACGATGCTCGTCGGGAATGGTTCCAAGGTCGATGTGATCGCCGTCGGCATGCTACCTCTACATCTACCTTCCGAATTAGTTTTAGACCTGAATAATTGTTATGTGGTGCCAATGTTGAGCATGAACATTATATCTGTATCTTGTTTAGTGCGAGACAGTTATTCATTTAAATCATAGAATAATGGTTGTTCTATTTATATGAGTAATATCTTTTATGGTCATGCACCCTTGAAGAGTGGTCTATTTCTTTTGAATCTCGATTGTGGTGATACACATATTCATAATGTTGATGCCAAAAGATGCAAAGTTTATATTGATAGTGCACCATATTTGTGGCACTACTGTTTAGGTCATATTGGTGTAAAGCGCATGAAGAAACTCCATGCAGATGGACTTTTGGAATCACTTGATTATGAATCATTTGATACTTGCGAACCATGCCTCATGGGCAAGATGACTAAAACTCCATTCTCTGCAACAATGGAGCGAGCCAATGACTTATTGGAAATAATACATACCGATGTACGCGGTCCGATGAGTGTTGAGGCTCGCGGCGGGTATTGTTATTTTCTGACCTTCACAGATGATTTGAGTATATATGGTTATATCTACTTAATGAAACACAAGTCTGAAACATTTGAAAAGTTCAAAGAATTTCAGAGTGAAGTGGAGAATCATCGTAACAAGAAAATAAAGTTTCTATAATCTGATCGCGAAGGTGAATATTTGAGTTACGAGTTTGGCCTTCATTTAAAACAATGTGGAATAGTTTCACAACTCACGCCACCTGTAAAACCACAGCGTAATTATGTGTCTGAACATCGTAACCGTACTTTATTAGATATGTAATCTATGATGTCTCTTACCGATTTACCACTATCATTTTGGGGTTATGCATTAGAGACAGCTGCATTCACGTTAAATAGGGCACCATCAAAATCCATTGAGACGACAGTTTATGAACTGTGCTTTGGCAATAAACCTAATTTGTCGTTTTTAAAGTTTGGGGATTCGATGCTTATGTCAAAAGGCTTCAGCCTGATAAGCTCGAACCCAAATTGGAGAAGTGTGTCTTCATAGGATACCCTAAGGAAATAATTGGGTACACCTTCTACCACAGATCTGAAGGCAAGATCTTTGTTGCCAAGAATGGATCCTTTCTAGAGAAGGAGTTTCTCTTGAAAGAAGCGAGTGGGAGGAAAGTAGAAATTGATGAGGTAATTGTACCTTCTCTCAATTTGGAAAGTAGCTCATCTGAGGAATCTGTTCCCGTGATGCCTATACCAACTAGAGAGGAAGCTAATGATAATGATCATGAAACTTCAGATCAAGTTACTACTGAACCTCGTAGGTCAACCAGAGCACGATCCACACCAGAGTGGTACGGTAATCCTATTTTGGAAGTTATGTTACTGGACCATGACGAACCTGTGAACTATGAAGAAGCTATGATGAGCCCAGATCTCGATAAATGGCTTGAGGCCATGAAATATGAGATAGGATTTAGGTATGAGAAAAAACTGTGTACTTTGGTGGATTTGCCCGATGATCGGCGACCCATAGAGAATAAATGGATCTTCAAGAAGAAGACTGACGCTTATGGTAATGTTACTGTCTATAAAGCTCGACTTGTCGTAAAAGGTTTTTGACAAGTTCAAGGAGTTAACTACGATGAGACTTTCTCACCTGTAGCGATGCTTAAAGTCCATCCAAATCATGTTAGCAATTGCCACATTTTACGAAATCTGGCAAATGGATGTAAAAATTGCATTCCTTAAATGGATATCTCTAAGAAGAGTTGTATATGATGCAACCAGAAGGTTTTGTCGATCCTAAAGGTGCTAACAAGATGTGCAAGCTCCAATGATCCATCTATGGACTGGTGCAAGCATCTCAGAGTTGGAATATACGCTTTGATGAGGTGATCAAAGCATATGGTTTTATACAGACTTACGGTGAAGCCTGTATTTACAAGAAAGTGAGTGGGAGCTCTGTAGCATTTTTGATATTATATGTGGATGACATATTATTGATTGGAAATGATATAGAATTTCTGGATAGCATAAAAGGATACTTGAATAAGAATTTTTCAATGAAAGACCTCGGTAAAACTGCTTACATATTGGGCATCAAGATCTATAGAGATAGATCAAGACGCTTGATAAGACTTACAATGAGTACATACCTTGACAAGATTTTGAAGGAGTTCAAAATGGATCAGTGAAATAAGGAGTTCTTGCCTGTATTGTAAGGTGTGAAGTTGAGTAAAAGACTCAAAACCCGACCACGGGAGAAGATAAAGAGAGAATGAAAGTCATTCCCTCTGCCTCAGCCATAAGTTCTATAAAGTATGCCATGGTGTGTACTACCAAACCTGTTGTGTACCTTGCCATGAGTTTGGCAAGGGGGTACAATAGTGATCTAGGAGTAGATCACTGGACATCGGTCAAAATTATCCTTAGTTACCTTAAAAGGGACTAAGGAAATGTTTCTCGGTTATGGAGGTGATAAAGAGTTCGTCGTAAAGAGTTACGTCGATGCAAGCTTTGGCACTGATCTAGATGACTCTAAGACTCAATCTAGATACGTATTGAACGTGGGAGCAATTAGCTATAGTAGCTTCATGCAGAGCATTGTAACATAAAAATTTGCAAAATACATACGGATCTGAATGTGGTAGACCCATTGACTAAACTTCTCTCACAAGCAAAACATGATCACACCTTAGTACTCTTTGGGTGTTAATCACATAGCGATGTGAACTAGATTATTGACTCTAGTAAACCCTTTGGGTGTTGGTCACATGGCGATGTGAACTATGGGTATTAATCACATAAAGATGTGAACTATTGGTGTTAAATCACATGGTGATGTGAACTAGATTACTGACTCTAGCGCAAGTGGGAGATTGAAGGAAATATGCCCTAGAGACAATAATAAAGTTGTTATTTTATATTTCCTTATTTCATGATAAATGTTTCTTATTCATGCTAGAATTGTATTAACCGGAAACTTGATACATGTGTGGATACATAGACAAAATACTGTGTCCGTAGTAAGCCTATACTAGACTAGCTCGTTGATCAAAGATGGTTAAGTTTCCTAACCATAGACATGTGTTATCATTTGATAAACGGGATCACATCATTAGGAGCATGATGTTGTGGACAAGACCCATTCGTTAGCTTAGCATTATGATCGTTCAGTTTTATTGCTATTGCTTTCTTCATGTCAAATATATATTCATTCGACTATGAGATTATGCAACTCCCGGATACTGGAGGAATGCCTTGTGTGCTATCAAACGTCACAACGTAACTGGGTGATTATAAAGATGCTCTTTAGGTATCTCCGAAGGTGTTTGTTGGGTTGGCAAGGATTTGTCACTCCGAGTATCGGAGAGGTATCTCTGGGCCCTCTCGGTAATGCACATCACAAGAAGCCTTCCAAGAAAAGTGACTAATGAGTTAGTTGCAGGATGATATATTACGGAACGAGTAAAGAGACTCGCCGGTAACGAGATTGTACTAGGTATGAAGATACCGACGACCGAATCTCGGGCAAGTAACATACCGATGACAAAAGGAATAACACATGTTGTCATAACGACTCGACCGATAAAGATCTTCATAGAATATGTGGGAGCCAATATGAGCATCCAGGTTCCCACTATTGGTTATTGACCGGAGAGGTGTCTTGGTCATGTATACATAGTTCTCAAACCCGTAGGGTCCGCACGCTTAACATTCGATGATGATTTTGTATTATATGAGTTATGTGATTTGGTGACCGAATGTTGTTCGGAGTCCCGAATGAGATCATGGACATGACGACGAGTCTCGAAATGGCCGAGAGATAAAAGATTGATATATAGGATGATAGTATTCGGATACCGGAAGTGTTCTGGGTAGTGTTGGGTATTTATCGGACTACCGGGGGGTTACCAAAACCCCCCGAGGGATTAATGGGCCTTATGGCCCATAAGAGGGGAGCACACCAGCCCACAAGCGGTGGCGCCCCCCCCCCCTTAAGGCAGGAGGCCGAATAGGAGAAGGAACAGGGGGTTCGGCCCCCCTCCCTTTCCTTCCTCCCTTCCCTCTTCCCTTTTCCCCCTTCCGGTAATAAGGAAGGGGGGGGGGGGGGGGCGAATTGGACTAGGGCCCCAAGTAGGATTCCTCTTACTTGGGGCGCACCAAGGATGCTCCCCTCCCCCTCCCACCTATATATACATGGGGAGGGGGCGCCTAGAACACACATCAACTATTGTTAGCCGTGTGCGGCGCCCCCTCCACAATTTACGCCTCTGGTCATATTCTTGTAGTGCTTAGGCGAAGCCCTGCGCGGATCACTTCACCATCACCGTCACCACGCCGTCGTGCTGACGGAACTCATCCACTTCCTCGACACTCTGCTGGATCAAGAATTCGAGGGACGTCATCAAGCTGAATGTGTGCAGAACTCAGAGGTGACGTACATTCAGTGCTTGATCGGTCAGAACAAGAAGAAGTTCGACTACATCAACCGCGTTGTCAAATTCTTCCGCATTCGGTCTACGAGGGTACGTAGATACACTCTCCCCCTCTCGTTGCTATGCATCTCCTAGATAGATCTTGGTTGAGCTTAGGATTTTTTTTTTGAAATTGCATACTACGTTTCCCAACAATAATTCTAACATGTTTTGCAATCCTTTTAATTGTTGAACCGCCTGCAAATTTGTAAACTTTTGCTTTCTTTAAAACATGATTTTTAAAATATATTTTGCCATGTTTTAGAATTAGTGTTTGCCATGAAATTGTTAGTTATAATCCATGGCAAAATAAGAGAATTTTTTTATAAAAACCATGTCAATTTTTGTAATTTACGAACGCAGTTTTAAAAATTAATATGGAAATTGTCATAAGTTTTGTGTACTCAAAATATAGCATTTGTTTCCTCAAAACATAGAAAAGTATGATATTGTGTCGCCAAGTTTTATAGACATTTTGTTTTGCCAAAAAAATTCAATGTGTATCCCTCAGTTTCATACAAGTTTTGCCATGTTATTTACTTTATTTTAGCTATAAACTATTCACCGTAAACTTTTTGATGTTTATTCCATGGGCACTTTTAAGTTCCTTACTACATTTTTCAATAACTTTTCTCATGTCAAATTTATTGTATTGGCCATGTCAAATTTACTGTAGTGACACATGGATTTCTCCTCTCTCCTGTCGGGACAGTGACCGGGCTATACGATTGGATGTTTGAGAGATCCGGTTGTAGATGCTCTTATAACTATCAAAATTGAGGTCTAAATACCAGTTTTTAAGGTTTTGTGGTGTGTCATAGGAAATAACTATTTTTGCCGCAATTAGAGGTTCAAGATGTGCGACAACTTTTGTAATGGATGGTGGAGGGAGAGACCTCCTATATGTTGCTCTTTACGATAAGTAGTCGGCGAGTCGCACAGGGGCAACCCATTGCGGTGGCGGCGAAGCGAGGGTGAAAAACACAAAAAAAGGTAGTGCGAGGTCGCTAGAATCGAACCCGCCACTGCCCAGTGATGTGGGTTCACTGCTAGCCACACCAACCAGAAGCTCAGGCTTCGGGTGCAACACAATACTTAAAGAACTAACCGCAGTATCAGACTTAACACTTGGAAAAATCAAGAACAACTTTTTTAAAATTGTGATTTTTAACTTGTGAATAATTTTAAAAAAAATTCTGAAATCATGAGCAAATTTTGAAATTCCCGAACTTTTTTTGAAAATGAGTCCATTTTTTGAATTTGTGAAGAAGTTTCAGAAACAAACATTTTTTGACAGAAATAATTTGTAAAACTCGTTTTTTTGTTTTTTTGAAACGCTGAACAATATTGAAAATTTTGAACAAATTTCGAGATGCCAACCTTTTCTGAATACATGATTTGTATTTGAAAAGCGGATCACTTTTTTAAACTTTGAACAATCTTTGAAAAAATAGTCAGGAACCATCCAGAAGGTTCTCAAAACCGGAAATGGTCGCACGAAAAAAAGCTAATTTTCTTTTGAGGAGAAAAAAGAAGCTAATTGATCTGGCCCATGTACCATCGAAGGTGTGCGATACCTCGACAACTTGTCCCAGAATGCGGTAAATAGGGTTTTCCGGGAGGAGTTCGTTGGGGGCCCCAGAGGGAAGCCTTGCATCGGGGCAGCTCGAGATGGGCCGGCCCAGCGGCGCGCGAGGGCACAGCCTCCTCTTTGTGTTTTTCTTTACGTTTTCTGTATTCCCTTTTCTTTTATTTTTTACTTTCATTTATACCTCAAAATACTCTAAATACATATAGACTACAAAAAATTCTCTATAATAATATGGATAATGGTCGACCAAGCATTTGAAAAATGTTAAATATCTAAAGAGAAAATGTTTTTCATGTATAAAAATATTTATTATGTATTAAAAAATGATAATCAAGCATTTGAAAAAATGAACAAGTATTTAATGTTAATCAAGCATTTAAACAAGTATTTAATGTTAATCAAGCATTTGACGAGTTCAAACCCCACCGGCGCTTTTTTTGAGAATTTCTACAGAAAAAGTAATGTAACATGGGCCGGCCCAGCGCGCAGCTATAGTATGCGCCCGTTTGCTGGAATCGAATAAACGGTGCTGAAAGCGCCATTTAGGAAATCCCGGAAATCACTAGTTAAGGAGTACTCCTTGTGGAGATCACTCCAACTTTCCCAGGTTGCGACAAGTGGCGCGCTGCATGTGCACCACTTGTCGCAACCTGGGAGTTTTCCCTTTTTTCGTAGATCCGTTTATTCAAAACGTTTTATCTCTTAAACCACGCGTCCAAATCTTGAATCGCTTTCGCCGTTGGATTCCTCTCGTCGAGATCTTCAAAACTAGATCCCATGTTGGTAGGTTTTGACGAACTTTTTTTCATGAAAAAAAAACTGGACGAAAAAGCCGAACGGGTAGCATGGGTTTTTTCCCTTTTCGAAAGAGGCACGCATGTGCCTCTGACGAAATCACAACCATGCCTCTCGCGGAAGCAAAACCATGCCTCTCGTGGAAGAAAAAAAAATAGAAAACGTGTTTTTTTTTCGTTTCCAAGAAGGCACAGCCGTGACTCTCGTGAAAGCACAACCGTGCCTCTCGCGGAAGCAAAAACATGCCTCTCGCGAAAAAAAAAAACAGAAAACATGTTTTTTTTTCGTTTCCAAGAGGCACGGCCGTGACTCCCGCGAAAGCACAACTGTGCCTCTCGCGGAAGCAAAACCGTGCCTCTCGCAAAAGGAAAAAAAATAGAAAACGCATTTTTTTCCGTTTCCAAGAGACACGGCCGTGCCTCTCGCGAAAGCACAACCGTGCCTCTCGCGAAAACAAAACCGTGACTCGTGAAAGAAAAATGTGTTTTTTTTTGCAATTTTTTTTTGAAACATTTTTTTGGCCGAAAAGCTAGGGAAGACCGGTGGAAAACCAAAACGTCAAAAAAGGAAAAAAAAACGTTTAAAAGGCCGAAAACGCGTGCGGAAAAATAAAAAAATTCGGAGGAAGCGCCCAGAGCGTGACATGTGGCGAATGGCTGAAAGCGCGCCAAGTTGCGCTGATCTTTGCGAGGCCCCCGAAGGAGCGCTCGTTAATTAGTTGCTCCCGAAAATCCCGGAGGACTCGCCCCAGAGGGAACCCTTGCGTCGGGGCACCTCGAGATGGGCCGGCCTAGCCGCGCGTGAGGGCACAACCTCCTCTTTGTGCTTTTCTTTACGTTTTCTGTATTCCCTTTTCTTTATTTTTTTTACTTTTGTTTGTACCTGAAAATACTCAAAATACATATATACTACACAAAATGCTCTATAAAAACACTTGATAATGGTTGACCAAGCATTTGAAAAATGTTAAATATGTAAAGAGAAAATGTTTTTCATGTATAAAAATATTTATTATGTATTAAAAAAATGATAATAGAGCTTTTGAAATAAATGAACAAGTATTTAATGTTAATCAAGCATTTAAATAGTATTTAATGTTAATCAAGAAATGACGAGTTCGAACCGCACCAGCGCTGTTTTTTTGAGAGATTTTACAGAAAAAATAATGTAACATGGCCGGCCAAGCGGAGCTGTAGTGTGCGCCCGTTTGCTGGAATCGAATAAATGGGCGCTGAAGGCGCCGTTTAGGAAATCCCGGAGGACTTGCCCCAGAGGGAAGCCTTGCGTCGGGGCAGCTCGAGATGGCTGGCCCAGCCGCGCGCGAGGGCACAGCCTCCTCTTTGTGTTTTTCGTTATGTTTTCTGTATTCCTTTTTCTTTATTTTTTTACTTTCATTTATACCTCAAAATACTCTAAATACATAAACTACAAAACATGTTCTATAAAAATACTTGATAATGGTTGACCAAGCATTTGAAAAATGTTAAATATGTAAAGAGAAAATGTTTTCCATGTATGAAAAATTGTATAAAAATATTTATTATGTAAAAAATAAAGTTGTAAAAATGAACAAGTATTCAATGTTAATCAAGCATTTTAAGAAAATGTTAAATGTGTAGAGGAAAAACGGTGATCAGGCATTAAAAAAATGATGATTTGTTTATTGTGTACATGAAAATATTGATAAAATATTTCAAAAAATATTGAGCAAGTATTTGAAAATATATTTCAAGCATTTATGAATGTTAATGTGTGCAGAAAAAATGTTGGCCGTGTATTAAAAAATGATGAATTTTTTTACCATGTATATGAAAATACTCACAAAGTCCCAGCAAAGTACATTACCCTCATCAAGGACATGTACAATAATGATGTGACAAGTGTTCGAACAAGTGATGTCGACACTGATGACTTCCCGATTAAGATAGGACTGCATCAGGGGTCAGCTTTGAGCCCTTATCTTTTTGCATTGGTGATGGATGACGTCACAAGGGATATACAAGGAGATATCCCATGGTGTATGCTCTTTGCGGATGATGTGGTGCTAGTTGACGATAGTCGGACGAGAGTAAATAGGAAGTTAGAGTTATGGAGACAAACCTTGGAATCGAAAGGGTTTAGGCTTAGTAGAACTAAAACCGAGTACATGATGTGCGGTTTCCGTACTACTAGATGTGAGGAGGATGAGGTTAGCCTTGATGGCCAGGTGGTACCTCAGAAGGACACCTTTCGGTACTTGGGGTCAATGCTGCAGGAGGATGGGGGTATTGATGAAGATGTGATCCATCAAATAAAGCCGGGTGGATGAAGTGGCGCCAAGTTTCTGGCATTCTCTATGACAAGAGTGTGCCACAAAAGCTAAAAGGCAAGTTCTACAGGACGGCGGTTCGACCCGCAATGTTGTATGGCGCTGAGTGTTGGCCGACTAAAAGGCGACATGTTCAACAGTTAGGTGTGGCGGAGATGCGTATGTTGAGATGGATGTGTGGACACACGAGGAAGGATCGAGTCCGGAATGATGATATACGAGATAGAGTTGGGGTAGCACCAATTGAAGAGAAGCTTGTCCAACATCGTCTGAGATGGTTTGGGCATATTCAGCGTAGGCCTCCAGAAGCTCCAGTGCATAGCGGACGGCTAAAGCGTGCGGAGAATGTCAAAAGAGGGCGGGGTAGACCGAATTTGACATGGGAGGAGTCCGTTAAGAGAGACCTGAAGGATTAGAGTATTACCAAAGAGCTAGCTATGGACAGGGGTGCGTGGAAGCTTACTATCCATGTGCCAGAGCCATGAGTTGGTTGCGAGATTTTATGGGTTTCACCTCTAGCCTACCCCAACTTGTTTGGGACTAAAGGCTTTATTGTTGTTGTTGTTGTTGTTATGTATATGAAAATACTAATCAAGCGTTTGAAAATTTGTTGAACAAGTATTTGCGAAAATATTGAACAACTATTTCCAAAATGTTAAACGTGTACAGAAAAAATGTTGATCATGTATTAATAAAATGATGAATTTTGTTATCATGTCTATAATAATATTAATGAAGCATTTGAAAAAATGTTGATCAAATATTTGAAAAATATTAACTAGCATTTGGAAAATGTTAAATGTGTATAATAGAAAATGTTAAGCGATCATTGGAAAAAATAATGATGACCATGTATTAAAATAATGATGGAAAAACTTGATCATGTGTATAATACAAATGTTAACCGATCATTGGAAAAAATTGAACAAGTATGTGTTAATTAAGCATTTTTAAAAAGGTTCATGTTGCATTTAATAGATATTAATCAAGCATTTGAAAACATGTTAAATGTGCATAGAAAAATGTTTAGCTTTCACTAGAAAATCTTAATCTTTAATAGAAAAATGTTAGTTATGGATTTGGAAAATTTTAAGAGTATTTATAGAAAAAATGGGAACATGTATTCAAAAAATGTTTATCTTGTACTTGAAAAATGTTAATCAACTATTTGCATTTTTTGAAATATGTATATTACAAAATGTTAAATTTGTATTATAAAGTGTTATATATATATATTCAAAAAGTATTGTTGATGTACAAAAATGTAGAATGAAAATAAAAAGGACAAAGAAAACCAAAAAAGAAACAAAATAAACCAAAGAATAAAAGAAAAATGTAAAAACAAAGAAACGAATGCAGAAAAAAAGAAATAAATGAAAAAAGCTTTGAAAACCAAAGGAAACAAAAAAATGAAGGATAAAAGAAGGAAAATGAGTAAGAAAATAAAAGCTGATAAAAACAATGAAAGAAACAAAGAAAAACAAAAAAATGGAGAAGAAATAAGAAAACCAAATAAAAACAAGTCGAGTCTTGTGCAGTGGCTAGCTGCGCTGGGGAGCAACTAGGGCGTGTTTGGCAGCCGTAGCAGCTGGGCCTGTCTAGCTCAAGCTTGGCTCACATGAGGCTGGTTGAGCAAATGCAGCCCATAATCCAATATTTGCAACCTGTTTGGTTGCCCGCATTTAGTTCTCACGCATTATGGGATTGCTTAGCGCATGATGTTTGATTACCCGCATTGTCTGAACTCACACATAAGCACGTTATTTGGTTGCATGCAACCCTTGTTGTATGATAACTTCTTTGGTGTTGTGGTGAGGTCACCAGCACACATCGGCGTCAGGAAGAACACACACAACATAACCTAGTAGTAAACATAAATATTGTGCCACATATAAGTAGACCAGTTCAAACATAGTACTAAGCACACGATATTAAACTAAAGCAGAAGGAGCATACGATGGGCTGTCCTAGGCGTTCACGGCGCAAGCGTCATCATGCTTCCCACACTTGGTCACCACTTCAATGCCATAGTCATTGAAGATGATGACATTCAGCATGTCGGGAGTGGCTACTTGTGAACTACGTTGGGATTTCCCGGAAGAGGAGAGGATGATGCAGTATAGTAGAGATAAGTATTTCCCTCAGTTAAGAATCAAGGTTATCAATCCGGTAGGAGAATCATGCAACACTTCGTTAGCAGCACCTGGACACAAACAACAAATCCTCGCAACCCAACGCGAACAAGCGGTTGTCAATCACTCGGCGGTTACGTGCAAGATTAAATTGTATGGTGTTTGATAGATAGATTAAACAAAAACACAAAATAAAATAAATAAATAAAAAGTGCAGCAAGGTATTTTCAGGATTTTATATAGGATAAAAGTAGACCCGGGGGCCATAGTTTTCACTAGAGGCTTCTCTCTTGGAAATAACATACGCTGGGTAAACAAATTACTGTTGGGCAATTGATAGAAAGCAAATAATCATGATGATATCCAAGGCAATGATCATGTATATATGCATCACATCCGAGACAAGTAGATCGACTCCTGCCCGCATTTACTACTGTTACTCCACACATCGACCGCTATCCAGCGAGCATCTAGAGTACTAAGTTCATAAAGAACGGAGTAATGCCTTAAGCAAGACGACATGATGTAGACAAAATAAACTCACACATGAATAAACTCCATCTTTTTATACTTAATGACAACGATACAATACGTGTCTGTCCCTTTCTGTCACTAGGATTGAGCACCGCAAGATCGAACCCATCACAAAGCACCTCTCCCATTGCATGAAAAATCAATCTACTTGGCCAAACAAAATCAATAGATCGGAGAGAAATACGAAGCTATCACAATCTTGCATAAAAGAGTTCAGAGAAAACTCAAATAATATTCATAATCTGATCATAAACTTACAATTCATTGGATCCCAACAAATACACTGCAAAAAGTCATCAAACATCGGATAGAACTCTAAAAACATCGAGGAGAACATTGTATTGAAGATCAAGAGAGAGAGAGAGAGAGAGAGAGAGATCTAGCTACTAACTATGGACCCGTAGGTCTGTGGTAAACTACTCACGCTTCATTGGAAGGGCGGCAAGGCTAATGTAGAGCCCCTCCGTGATCAAATCCCCCTCTACCATAGTGCCGAAAAAAGCCTCTAGATGGGATCTCGTGGTATTGGAACTTGCGACGGTGGAAAAAGTATTTTGGCTGGCTCTGTGTTGGTTTCACAATTTTAGAGAATTTATAGAGGCAGAGTTAGGTCAAACGGAGCCACTGCCCCACAAGCCACGGGGGCGCGCCCACCCCCCTAGGCGCGTCCTGGTGCCACATGGGCCACTGCTCCATCTTCTCGTCCCACCCGAAGCTTCCAGGGTCTCTTATGTCCAGAATAAAATCTCTAAAAAGTTTCGTGACATTTGTACTTCGTTTGGTACTCATATTCTGTAAAACCAAAAATAGGCAAAAAATAGTAACTGGCACTGGCACTAAGTTAATAGGTTAGTCCCAAAAAATTATACATAATTGCTTGTAAAGGTATACAAAACATCCAAGATTGATACTATAATAGTATGGAACAATAAAAAAATTATAGATACGTTGGAGACGTATCAAGCATCCCTAGCTTAATTCATGCTCTTCCTCGAGTAGGTAAATGATAAAATTAGAACTTTTGATGTGGAATGCTACCTATCACATTCATCATATAAGTTTCTTCTTTGTTGCATGGACATTTGGAACTAAGTGATTCAAAGCAATAGTCTATAGTTTGACATGAAAACATAAATACTCAAGCATACCAGCAAGCAACCATGCCTTTCAAAATATCAATACTAAAGAAAGTTATCCCTAGCCCATTATGCTCAGTCATTGATCCATTCATGAAATACACTCAATATTAACTACACAAAATGCACAAGTATGATTATAGTGCTCTCCAATTGGTGCTTTATAAGAGAATATGGAGACTCAAAATAAAAATAAAAAATGCATAAAAGTAAAATAGATAGTCCCCTCACAAAGGGAAGCAGAGATTTATAGAGGTGTCAAAGCTCAAAGTATAAAATAAAGAGATAAAAATCATTTTTAAGATAGGCATGCTTTTCTTGTCAACGATACGACCGAAAGTTCCCAACATCTTCCATGCTAGGCACATTATAGGCGATTCCCAAACAGAAGATAAAGTTCATTTCCATTCCACCATTCTTTCACAATCCATGGCTAGCCGTATCCACAGGTGCCCTCCATACCAACAAATTTTCAAGGAATTTATTATATCCACTTCATTTTTTATTCATTTCAGGACTGGGCATCCCTATTACCTTGTCATTTTCTCGTGTAACGACAAGTGAATAAACACTTATTGTGAGAATAATCCACCTAACATGGAAGATATTGGCCACCCCCTGCCGCATCATGAGCGGTACGACATACAAAACGAAAAATTATTTTGAATGACTAGAGTTGGCACATGCAAATTTACTTAGAACGACATGTGAATACCGCTAATATGTAGGTATGATGGACTCATTTGGCCCAACTTTGGGTTTAAGGAATTGGATGCACAACTAGTATTTCCGCTTAGTATAAATGGAGGCTACCAAATGGATTAAGAAGCAACAAACCAAAAAACGAAAATGGTCATAAACATGCATTCAGAATAACTAACCCTGAATAATGCACCATAAGTAGGATATAACTTCGTTGCATAACTATTGACTTTACGTGCATGCATAGGGAATCACAAACCTTAACATGAATATTGTTGCTAAATCACAATTACTCAAAAGCATGACTCACATATTATCATCTCCATATCGTAAAACTATTGCAAGGAGTCAATCTTATCCTATCCAATGATCTATATGAAAGTTTTTATTATATCCCTCTTGGATATTCATCATATCGGGACAAAATTCATATGTTGTGAAAATTACCATCACTATTATCAACTCTCAAAAAGATATAAATGAAGCATGAGAGTTCATCTATTTCTTTAAAATATAATCACCGCCGTGCTCAAAAAGATGTAAGTGAAGTACTAGAGCAACTATCTGGCTCAAAAGATATAAGTGAAGCACATAGAGTATTTTAACAAATCACGAATAATGTGTGTCTCTCTCAAAAAGGTGTGTTCAACAAAGATGATTGTGACAAACTAAAAGCAAACGAAGCAAAGACTCATATAATACACGACGCTCCAAGCAAAACTCATATCATGTGATGAATAAAAAATATAGCTCCAAGTAAAATTACCGATGGTCAGTATAAGAAATAGGGGATGTCTTCCGGGGCATCCCCAAGCTTAGCTGTTTGGGAGTCCTTGAATATTACCTTTGGGTGCCTCGGGCATCCCCAAGCTTAGGCTCTTTGCACTCCTTATTGCTTCATCCATCGTGATCTTAACCAAAACTTGAAAACTTCGATCGCACAAAACTCATTGATATTAGAGGAATTTCTAGGGAACGACCTAGGATTAAAATTACCTCTATAAGCATTACCATTAAAATTGTTTCGTGAGACAAAATTCACATCTACAGGATCATTATTTTTCTAAATCAAGTTGGACAATGGCACATCATTAGGATCAATAAGAGCATTTTTACTTGCAACCAATTTCATAAGAGAATCAACTTTATCACTAAAAGTACCAATTTCTTCAACCAAATTCACTTTTTTACTAGTGGGAGTTCTTTTGGTATGCCATTGCGAATAATTTGCCATAACATTGTCGAGCAATATGGTAGCCTCCCCTAGCGTAATTTCCATAAAAGTACCACCTGCGGCGGAGTCTAAAAGATATCTAGAAACGAAATTCAATCCCGCATAATTTTTTTGTATGATCATCCATAAATTTAAACCATGAGTAGGGCAATTTCTTATCATTAATTTTATGCTCTTCCAAGATTGGGCAACATGTTCATGCTCAAGTTGCTTGAAATTCATAATTTGATTTCTTAGCGAAATAATTTTCGTGGGAGCAAAATATTTGGTAATAAAAGCATCTTTACACCTATCCCAAGAATCAATACTATTTCGTGGCAAAGATGAAAACCAAATTTTAGTGCGATCTCATAGTGAGAACGGAATTATTCACATCTTTTTTCTTTTGCATATCACACAATTCAATGGAAGTGTTAAGATGGATGCAACATCTTCATTAGGATTACCAGAAAATTATTCTTTCATAACAAGATTCAATAAAGCGGCATTAATATCACAAGTCTCCACACTAGTGGCGCGAGGCGCAATAAGAGTACTAATAAAATCATTATTATTAGTATTGGAAAAATCACATACTTCTGTATTTTCCTGAGACGTCATAACTAGGCAAACAAAATAACAAGCAAACAAAGAAGCAAACACAAAAAGGCAAACGGAAAATATTTTGTATTTTTATAAAAACTTTTTAGAAGTGGGGGAGATAAAAATGAGAGACAAATAACAAATAATATAAATGCAAGGAGATGAAAATTTTGTGTAGGTACTTGATAGATGTTGAAGATGTCTCGTCGGCAATGACGCTAGAAATTCTTCCTGCTACTTGTGAACTGCGTTGGGATTTCCCCAAAGAGGAGAGGATGATGCAGTACCGTAGAGATAAGTATGTCCCTCAGTTAAGAACCAATGTTATCAATCCAGTATGAGAACCACGCTACACCTTGTTAGCAGCACCTGCACACAAACAACAAATCCTCGCAACCCAACACGGGCAAGGGGTTGTCAATCCCTCAGCAGTTACATGCAAGATTAAATTGTATGATGTTTGGTAGATAGATTGAACAAAAATATAAAAGAAAATAAATAAATAAATAAAAAGTGCAGCAAGGTATTTTTAGGATTTTATATAGGATAAAAGTAGACCCGGGGCCATAGTTTTCACTAGAGACTTCTCTCTTGAAAATAGCACAAGGCGGGTAAACAAATAATTGTTGAGCAATTGATAGAAAAGCAAATAATCATGATGATATCCAAGGCAATGATCATGTATATAGGCATCCTGTCCGAGATAAGTAGACCGACTCCTGCCTGCATCTACTATTATTACTCCACACATCGACCGCTATCCAGCATGCATCTAGAGTTTTAAGTTCATAAAGAAGGGATTAACGCCTTAAGCAAGATGACATGATGTAGACAAAGTAAACTCACACATGAATAAACCCCATATTTTTATCCTTAATGGAAATGATAAATACGCATCATGTCCCTTTCTATCACTGGGATTGAGCACCGCAAGATGAACCCATCATAAATCACCTCTTCCATTGCAAGAAAAGTCAATCTTGTTGGCCAAACCAAATCAATAGATCAGAGAGAAATACGAAGCTATCACGATAATGCATAAAAGAGTTCAGAGAAAACTCTAATGATATTCATAGATAATCTGATCATAAACTCAAAATTTATCGGATCCCAACAAACACATGCAAAAAGTCATTACATCGGATAGAACTCCAAGAACATTGAGGAGAACATTGTATTGAAGATTAGAGAGAGAGAGAGAGAGAGAGAGAGAGAGAGAGAGAGGGAGAGGGAGAGAGAGAGAGCCATCTAGCTTCTAACTATGGACCCGTAGGTCTGTGGTAAACTACTCACACATCATTGGAAGGGTAGCAAGGTTGATGTAGAGCCCCTCCGTGATTGAATCCCCCTCCGGCAGAGTGCCGGAAAAGGCCACTGATGTCTACTATACAACTTGTTCTTGTAGACTCGTGTTGGGCCTCCAAGCGCAGAATTTTGTAGGACAGTAGCAAATCTCCCTCAAGTGGATGACCTAAGGTTTATCAATCTGTGGGAGGCGTAGGATGAAGATGGTCTCTCTCAAACAACCCTGCAACCAAATAATAAAAGAATCTCTTGTGTCCCCAACACACCAAATACAATGGTAAACTGTATAGGTGCACTAATTCGGCGAAGAGATGGTGATGCAAGTGTAATATTGATGGTAGAAATATATTTTTATAATCTAAATGAATAAAAACAGCAAGGTAGCAAATGATAAAAGTGAGCACAAACAGTATTGCAATGCTTGAAAACAAGGCCTAGGGTTCATACTTTCACTAGTGCAATCTCTCAACAATGCTAATATAATTGGATCATATAACCATCCCTCAACATGCGATGAAGAATCACTCCAAAGTTCTTATCTAGCGGAGAACATAAGAATAAATTGTTTGTAGGGTACGAAACCACCTCAAAATTATTCTTTCCGATTAATCTTTCCAAGAGTTCGTACTTAAATAACACTAAGTTATCCTTTCCAATCGATCTATCCAAGAGTTCATACTAAAATAACACCATATGATACACATCAACGAACTCTAATGTCACCTAGAAACTCCAATGTTACCATGAGTATCTGTGAGTTGATTATACAATATGCATCAAATAATTTCAGATTCATAATACTCAATCCAACACAAAGAACCTCAAAGAGTGCCCCAAGATTTCTACCTGGCGTGCCTTGGTGGGTAGTGCTCACCTCTTTCACCTTCTGGTCCTCCCACGAAGCTTCTAGTGCCTCTTTTGTTCCAAAAAAATTGTCAATTTTTGTTGTTGCATTTGGAGAACTTTTATTTCTGCATAAAAAACAACAACACGGTAGTTCTACTGAAAATAGCGTCAGTCCGGGTTAGTTCCATTCAAATCATACCAAAATCATATAGAATTGTTGTAAACATGGCATGAATACTTCATAAATTATAGATACGTTGGAGACGTATCAGCATCCCCAAACTTAATTCCTACTCGTACTCGAGTAGGTAAATAATAAAAGAAATAATTTATGAAGTGTGAATGCTAGTATAGTGCACTTTTCTAGATTGAGAATATAATTGAGAAATGACCAACCAAGAAATGAAACGATCATAAACGAGCATTAAACATAAGTAACACTGAATAATGCAACACAAGTAGGATATAAGTTCATTGCATAACTATTGACTTTATGTGCATGCATAGCGAATCACAAACCTTAACACCAATATTCTTACTAAAGCACAATTACTCACTAACATGACTCACATATTATCATGTCCATATCGCAAAACTATTGCAAGGAATCAAGTTTAATATTTGATGATCTTCATGAAATTTTTTATTATATCCTTCTTGGATATTCATCATATTAGGACCAGCTTCGTAGATGTTGCAAATTGTCATCACTAATAATATAATTGAAGCATGGGAGTGTTCGACAAACTACTCCAAAAAGATATAAGTGGCTCTCTCTTATTTAAAAATTCTAGATCTTAATTATTTTATTCAACCAACAAATAAAACAAAATAAAATGACATTCCAAGAATATCACACATCATGTGAAGAAGCAAACACTTAGGCTCAACCGAGGCCAACCAATAATTGTTGATGAAGAAAGGTGGGATGCCTACCGGTGCGTCCCAAGATGCTTGAGACTTATTAAAATATTATATTGGGATGCCTTGAGCATCCCCAAGATTGAACTTTTGAGTCTCCTTAATTCCCTTCATATCATAGTTTCCCTAAATCTTAAATACTTCATCCACACAAAACTCAACAAGAACCCGTGAGATAAGTTAGTATAAATCAATGCAATAACCTTATCATTTTATATTGTAGAAAATCATTAAAATTGTAAATAGAAATTTGGTACTAAACGCCTTTGCATATTTAATACTCCTATCCTCAAATAGAATTACTAAACATGCAAACATATGCAAAGAGTGCAATCATAATAACAATCTATATAAACAGCATAGTCTGTAATGGATGAAGAAGTATCCATACTTATTTAACTAAAAAAATTCTGAAAATTTACCACACTGTAGAAAATTTATCATATCATATTGTGTCAAAATTTAAAGCCTTTATCACATTCTGTCTTTTCTCAAGAATTCACGCACTATCATGCAACTTTCTGTTTTCAAACAGCCACGTAAAGACTTGCAAAATAAGCATGGTAAAGGCTATACTTGACATTTTATTGAAATAAAAGGTGAAAAACATTACCCTAAGTATCAGCAAGAAAGTCTAAACAAAATAAAATGACGCTCCAAGAAAAACTCATATCATGTGACGAATAAAAATATAGCTCCAAGTGAGGTTACTGATAGTGTTGAAGACCAAAGAGGGGATGCCTTTCTGGGCACACCCAAGCTTAGTTGCTTGGATATTCCTTGAATAGTACCTTGGTGTCGGTGTACTAGAGTAGGGGTACCCTAGTATCCCAAACTTGTGCACGGGCAGTCGCAGCACCCCGCGGCAAGGCTTGCCGGGTGACCGCTAAGGTCCTCCGTGGTTCCTTTGGAGCCATTCAAGAACAAAGTATTCAAGCCAAGGAGACAAGGCCCCGACAAGAGGAGCTTGCCGGGAAGGCCAACCAAGGCATCTCAAGGAACCTGCCGTGACGCGCCACGCGTCCCGGTGAGGCCCAGTGAGCGACAAGCTTCCGGACACGACAAGACTGCCTTGCCGCGGAAATCTACCACTCTGTACCCACGCTCCAGCATATCCACCAACGTGTCATCCTTGGACCTTTCCAGGCGCGCATGGCAGGAGGCTGTGCAGCCAGCGGTGCGCGGTGGCAAGCGGCGCTGACAAGATTGCCATTGTGGCAAGCGGTGGCGTCCCTGACGGTCCCTTTTCACACTATTTGGGTGACGCAGACGGGCATTTAATGCCTTTGTCCCCTGCCGTCAGGGTTAGGTATGATACACTGTACAGGTAGTTGTACCAACTGCAACACCTTTTCCATTTTTACCCTTGCCTACGTTGCCGCCTGTCAGTGACCCCTTGAGCATATAAAAGGAGGCCCATGCGCAACGTAGAAGGGGGTTGGAAGGCAGAAAAACACTCATGCTCGGTCTCGGTAGCAGCTAGTGTGTACTGTAGCACTCGGCGCTCCCGAGCAAGAACTCAATACACTCAGACATGCAGCAGTAGGAGTATTATCTCTCCGGAGAGCTCCGAAGCTGGGTAAACTGCTTGTGTGCTTCGCCTCGATCCGCTCTTCGCGCGACCTCCGCCCCCCGCCGAACCGAAAGGGGCTCGGTCCGCCGGTCCCATAGGTGTTCGTGGGTCAGTTTCCCCCGACATCTTTGGCGCGCCAGGTAGGGGGAGTCGAGGCTGTGTGAACCTGATACGGCGTTCACACGAGCTAGATCTTCATCTTCTTCATCGACATGCCACCGAAGAAGAAAGCTTCGGAGGCAGCTATTCCGTCCGCGTCGATCCCACCACCACCTGAGCAAGCTAGTGGTGGGGTAGACGCCGGCGGAAGAACGGGCGTCGACGAGGGAGCTCACGGTGCTGCCAAGTCCAAGGACAAGGCTGCGCAGACCTCGGCGTCCGTACATGCACCGCGCCCATCTCAGGAGGCGCGGGACCGACAGCGTCATGGTACCCGCGGTACCATACGTTCGTTGGACCAAGATCGAGCCGGTGGATCTCGGGGTGCTCAAGACCAGCATGCACGCCAACATGCTGGCACGAGCGAGACACGGTCGCCTGGACGGAATACTGCTCCTTCTAACATAGTTAGAAGTCCGAGCATATCTCGCTCCTCGCACCGTTCGCCACTGCCACCCACCACTCCAGCGGAAGCTTTGGCCCGAGCTCAACTGCTCCTGGATTATCCTCCAACGGCGACACTCCACGGTAACCGAGTACATCGCAGCCGCGGCAAGACTGCCAGGCACGAGCCGATGGCAACAAAACCGGTGGGGGTGCAACCACCGTGCACTCTCCACCCCGAAGGACATGATCGCCGACTCGCCGGATCTGCCTCGACAGCGACTCCACCGCATCATCAGATCCACGAGCTCGTCGCGATCAGCGCCAAGTTCTTCACGAACGATAGCAAGAAGACGCTCGTACTCGCATCGAGCACCGAAGATAAGCGCGGCGTTAATCGGACCAGCGCGCTGGGCCCTCTGTCGACATGCATGCGCCAGGAGAACCAGGCGACTTGCTGTACGCGGTAGGTTGCCCTGCGTTCACTCGTGAGCTGCGGCAAGTCCAGTGGCCCAGCACGAAGAATTTCAAGCCAGACGTACCAGAGAGCCCATCGGAGAGCACCTCAAGTACGTAGTCCAGATGCACTTTCCCAAGGAGCAAGCAACAAACAATACCGCAGAGTATGAAGGTTTGCTTGCCGGTCTCAGGATCGCGGCAGACCTTGGGATCAAGAGGCTCATTGTCAGGGGTGACTCGCAGCTTGTCGTCCGCCAAGTGAACAAGAATTATCAGAGTCCGTTGATGGAAGCTTACGTTGATGAAGTGAGAAAGTTAGAAGAGCACTTTGACGGCCTACAGATGGAACATGTTCCAAGAGCTCATTGCCGATGGCCTGTCGAAGTGCGTTGCACTTAAGTTACCTGTGGAACCAGGGATCTTTGTGCTCAAACTGACTCAACCGTCTGTAATGCCATCAACTGGACAGAGCAAGAAGAGGAAGTTGATTTCTGGTGACTATTTTCTGGCAGAGCTCCCCGAAGCCGCCGCCAAGAAGGTCCCCAAGATCAACACCAAGGGTGCTGAGGAGCTGTCTGCTCCGGCAAGCCCTAGGGTTTGTTCCGTTGAAGCAGACGCTCCCGACAAGTTTTGCTCCGGCAAGCTTGCCAGGGAACGTCAAGCTCCAGCTGAGCCACAGGTTCTCGCCGTAGAAGCGGATGTTCCCGCAGCAGCAGATGTGCCTTTAGTCCTTGTTGTCGAGCCGCAAGCTCCAGCATGGGCACAGCAGATTGTCCGTTTCCTTCAGACAGGAGAACTTCCCGAAGAGCAAGAAGAAGCGGAAAGAGTAGCCCGGCAGTCAAGTATGTACCAGTTTGTCGACAACACACTGTACAGAAGAAGACTCAACGGTGTGAAATTGAAGTGTATTCACCGGGAAGACGGACAAAAGCTGTTGGCAGAGATACATGGAGGCATATGTGGTCACCACATTGGCGCAAGAGCGCTTGCCGGCAAAGCATTCCGGCAAGGTTTATTTTGGCCGACAGCCCTCCAGGATGCAACTGCACAAGTAACCAAGTGTGAAGTGTGCCAGTTCCATTCCAAGCAGATACACCAGCCAGCTCAAGCTCTCCAGACGATCCCTTTATCCTGGCCATTTTCGGTCTGGGGGCTCGACATCCTCGGCCCCTTTCCCCGAGCTGTCGGGGGCTTTGAGTACTTGTACGTTGCAATCGACAAGTTCACAAAGTGGCCGGAAGTGGAAGCAGTGAGGAAGGTGACAGCACAGTCAGTAGTCAAGTTCTTCAAGTCGATTGTTTGCCGCTTCGGGATTCCTAACAGGATCATCATCGACAACGGCACGCAATTCACGAGCCGCACCTTCATGCAGTACGTCCAAGATCTTGGCGCCAAGGTCTGCTTCGCTTCTGTTGCTCATCCGAGAAGCAACGGTCAAGCGGAGAGGGCAAATGCTGAAGTGCTGCACGGGCTCAAGACCAGGACTTTCGACAGGCTGCGCAAGTGCGGAAAGAACTGGATTGAGGAGCTGCCGGTGGTTCTTTGGTCGATCAGGACGACGCCAAATCGAGCCACTGGCCAGACACCTTTCGCTCTAGTCTATGGAGCAGAGGCAGTTATCCCCACGGAACTCGTATACGGGTCACCTCGAGTGCTCGCTTATGATGAGCTTGAGCAAGAGCAGCTGCGACAAGATGACACGCTGCTCCTTGAGGAAGACCATCTTCAGGCCGCTGTACGAGCTGCTCGATACCAGCAAGCTTTGCGCCGCTACCATAGCCGCAAAGTTAATGCCAGAAGTCTTGAGGAAGGCGACCTTGTTCTTTGGCGCGTTCAGTCCGCCAAGAGTTCCAACAAGTTGACGCCAAAGTGGGAAGGCCCTTACCGGGTGAAACGAGTCACTAGGCCTAGCGCTGTCCGCCTTGAGACCGAAGATGGCATTCCGGTGAGCACCTCCTGGAACATTGAGCATCTTCGTAAGTTTTACCCGTAAGGCGCGGTTGCCAGAACCCGTTCCGACAACCACCTTTTGTACAAGTCTTGCCGCCGTTGCATGTAATCCTTTGTACAAAGCCGGGCGCAGACCCCGTGCATAAGTAAAGCTCATGTGCTCCGCACATCTTGTCAATTTCATGCTTTCTATTTTTTGCACGTGTTATCTGACACTTTGTGCAGCGCCTACCCCCGGTAAGCAATAACGAGCCGTAAGGCTCCATATCTTTATTTTCTCTTCTTTCTCTTTCTCAAAGAAAGGAAGGTTCCCACGCCCACAAGTTTGCCGGGGGGAAAGGAGAAGATAATGGTATGGACCAGGCGTCGTTCAAGAAAGTTTTCGCCTTACCGGGACGCAAACGACAAAAAAGCTAAGTTGCCAAAGTTTGAGCAATCAGTTTTAAAATTTTTTAAGTTATCTTCCTCGAATGACCGTGCTTTGTATGGAAAACCTGTGCGCGGAGGAACCAACTCGTAGCTAGTTGCGCCCTTACTTTGTTTCGAGTCCGCTCAACAACTTAAGTGAGCTGCGACTAGTTGCGACAAGGTTTCTTGTCGGTGGCGGCACCGCCAGCAGGCTACTGACGTCCCGCACTCAGCGCTTGCGGCTAAGGTGCCTGCGCCAACAAGTTCCCTAAAAGCGTAGGGCAAAAACATACAAAGGAAGGAATCAAGTAAAGGAAATAACATAGCAATCGATACCCAAAATAGAGTTATATTACAAGATAGCTTGTCGCAGCTCTAACAAATTGTTTTCATAACATGACCAGTAGCGACAAGAAAAGGAGAAAACAGGCGGCCTAATCTACGCGATCGCCCTCAACTCTCTTGATCCCGCTCACCTTGTCCACAATGGGTGCGACAAGGGTCTTGAGCGCTTCCAGATCAGCATCCGGCGGCAGGGTCTTGAGGACGTTGGTGAGATTGAGGCCCGGGTTGCGGAAGGTCACCTTCACCAACACCTTTTGAAGAGCTCTCGCGCAGATCTTGCGCGACTCGTCGGCCAGCTGCTTTGGGATCTTCTCCCGGAGTCGCTGGAGGGCCGTCGCCACGCCTTTGAAGAACAAGCTGAGCTTGGCGCTGGGTTGGAGGTTCTCATCGGAGGGATACCCGAAATCCTCCATCCCCAGCTGCGCCAGCTCCCTGTCGATGACTGCGGCAACATCCACGAGACCCTCCGTCCAGTGCTCCACATTCTCCCTAAAAGTGTTCTGGGCGGCAGCAGCACTCTCCAGCAGTGCCTCGTCGGCCTTGATCTTCTCCTTCAAGGCCACCTCCTGCTCCCTGGCGCCGTCCAGCGTCTTGGTCAAAGTAGTCAGCTTCAACTCAGGATCTGCGTTGGAGTCCTTGGCGGCGCTAAGCTCCTTGCCCTTCTCGATGACACGACCCTGCAGCTCACCAAGGGTGTAGGCGTCCTTCTCGAGGTCACGCTTGAGCGCGGCAAGCTCTTCACCGCTCGTCTTGAGATCGGCCTCCAGCTGCGCCACTTTCGTCTCCAGCTCCTTCTTGGCGGCCTCGGCGGCTGTGGCAGCATCCTCTGCTTCCTTGAGAGCCCCGCCGAATGTTTGCTCGCGCGCAGCAAGCTCCTCCTCGTGGCTGTCAAGGTTGACCTTCCGCTGCGCCAACTCGCCCTCCCGCGCGGACAACTCCTCGGCGGCAAGCCGCTGTTGCTCTTCAACTTCAGCCTTCTCGAGGAGGAAGGCTTTCCGCTCCTCGGCGAGTTGCTCCCACTTCTTTGCGAGGGACCGGAGAGCTTCCTGGTTACGACCCCGGAGCTCCTCCGCGTGCTTCTCGATGTCCACTCCCGCCTTCGCGGCAAGCGCTTCTCGGGATTCCAGCTTGGCCTATCGAGAGCGGTAGAGCGACACCAGCTTCCGCAGCAGCCGCTCCTCCTCAGACTCGCCGCTGCTACTACTCGGTGCATCAACCAGTGTCAGCCCAGCAGAGGCGAGCACCTCTCCATCCAAGATTTCTCCTTCGACCGGCGCCCTGGAGCTAGACGCCCAGGGGAGCTTGATGAAGACGCCATCGCCGGCCTTCAAATAGGCGCTGGGCTGGGGCTCTTCGGAACCTGACGCTGCAGCAGCGGCGGAGGGATCGGCGGTCGGTGTAGCGCCTGGTGCTCCTGCGGCCTCGGGGCCGTCAGTACGATCGCCAGACCCCTCGCCAGCTTTTGCGGTGGCAGTTTTGGCGGCCTCTTCGCTGGCGGGATCTTCAGCACCGGCTACTTCTTCGGTGGCAGCAGCGTCGTCGGTATTGCCGCGCGCGTTCTCCTCGCCGGCGACCTCAATCTCCATCGGCTCCGTGGCAGATGGATCTGACGACCGGAAAAGGGAGAAAAGTCAAGCAAATATCCAAAAAGAAAATCGAAGAAGAAGAACCCAAGGGAAGTTTTCAAGCAAAAGGATTACCTGTACTGGGTTCTACAGTCACGATCTCCGCCGCCGGGGGGTCGCTGGTGCTGTCCCTTGCCGGAGAATTCTCCCTTGCCGGAGACTTCTCCCTTGCCGGAGAATGCTCCCTTGCCGGGGAACCCTCCCTTGGCGGTGTAGTCGAAGCAGATGGCATGTCGGGGGCGGCTTCTGGGCGCTCCTGGTGAGGCTGCTCTACTCCTACAAAAACCAATGGTCAGATGTCAGCAAAGAAAGAGCACCCATGCGTGCCTAACAGCGGGAAGTAAACATATACTTACGCTGGGGGCTGCGCTGGGGGCTGCTTTGGGGAATAGTTGCCAAGTCCGGCAAGATGGTCTCGGACACACCCCCCGTTGTCGCGGTGGGTTCGTCCTCGATGACAATCACCGGGACCTTGGCTCTCTTCGCCGCTCTCTGGGCCAGAGTCCTGAAAAGGAATGGGTTCCGAGTAAAGCAAATCAGATACAAGACAAAACAGCAAGAATTGAAGAACTACAAGTACAACAAAGAATCTTACTCTTCTCCTTCCTCGTCGGAGCTGAGCGTGGGGAGGTCAAAGTCCGGCCCCCCTTCGGCGCAATGAGGCAGAGGAGTAGTTTCCCTTAACCTCTTGGCGGGGGCAGTGGTGGTGGTCTGAGACGGCCCAGCTCCGGCCGCCGCCGCGGCGTGAGATGCTCCCGCGGCAACAGTGCTTGCCACGGTGGAGTGTGTCGCGTGGCGCGGCGGCTGTTGACTCGTCTGCCGCCCCGCTACGTCCCCGGCCTTGCGGAGACGCCTTCTTGGTGGAGCTGGGGGCTCTGCTTGCGGCGAGCTGTCAGAAGATGAGGAGGAATAGGAGTTGGTCTCCAACGAGCCGCTCGCACCCTCGGCGGGATCGCTCGACTCGACTTCAGGCCCGGCAAGCTCTCCCTCGCCGGCAAACTCCTCTCGCTCGGCAAGGCTTGCCGCCTCTGCTGCCTCTGCCTCCTCCACGGTGAATCCAAACTCGCCCGCGGCAGCGGCTGCCGCCGCCTCTTCCACCCTAGTGGCGATGCGCTGCATCTCCGCATCGGTGGTGTCGCGAGTAAGGCTTTTCTGTTCATCGGAGCGGACCGGCACTTCTACCAAGCCGTCAAAGAACTCCTGCACGACGTCGTCTGCAGGCTCTTGCCAAGTTGGGACAATTCCATGCGAATCGCACAACGGCATCATTGCATGGATGCGGTCGAGCGAGGAGTTGTTGCACAGCCGAACGACATCCTTCGGCAACCTGAACATTTCGGGATGTTGAGGGTCGTGTTTGAACAGTTCCTTGAGCATCGCGTCCAGTTCCAGGACAGTGAAGTTGAAGTTGAGGCCCGGGCGCAGCCTCATGATGTCCGCCGCATTATGGAACTCCCAGGCGGGTCTCCTCCTATCCTGCAGGGGGGCGATGCGGCGGCGAAGAAAATCTGCGCCAACGGCGCCTATAGTTAGCCCGGCAAGCCTGAGGCGTAGGATCCGGGTGACGGCAATCTTCAGCCTATCGTCTTCCGGGGCCGCGTTGCTCCAATCGTTGCCGCGCGCTACTGGGGCTTGGCGCTGAGTGGTAAATGGCTGCGGGTTCTCCTCGACAATCCAGCACCAGTCTGCTCTCCATTCCTCCCACTTGGCGCGGAGCTCTCCCTCCAGATAAGCTTCCTTCTTGCCAGCTCTCGAAATCCAGGCGATTCCGCCGGATAAAGGCTCTCCTCTCTCAACTCGGGGCATAAAGAAGTGGCGAAAAAGAGCTACATTTGGATAGACTCCGACAAAGTTTTCGCAGAGATGTGCGAAAACTGCCATGGTCAGAACGACATTGGGGGTGAAGTCAAGGAGGCAGAACCCGTAGGTGTTCATAATATCGCAGAAAAACTCAGAGAAAGGCGGGCAGAGCCCGCAGTAGAAGAACAACGCGAAGAAGGGATATCCATTCGGAGCCCGTTCTGAAGCGGCGGCTGAGAGTACCTTCGTGCGCGGATGCGCTCGCGTCTCCGTCGACTAGAAGAGGTAGTAATACTCCCTCAGCTCCTTCGCGGCGAGCTTGGGGGGAAGGTTGTCCGCTCCTTTCACAGCGCCGCAAGCCGCCGCGCCTCGGTCGACTTCATGACCTTCCCCTTGACGGCTTTCGGAGCCATGGCGGAGGTGGTGGGGGAGATCGACGGCGTTGGTGGTGCTGGTGGCGATGGGGGGCGGAGCGCTGCTCTCTTTCAGCTTTGGGAAGAGAGGGGGGAGCGGCGGAGATTTTTGAGATTGGAATAGCAACTGGCGAGATGGGCGAACTGCCCCTGTTTCCCCTGCTTATAAAGAGGGAGGGGGCGGACGTTCCGTCTTTCCGAATAAAGAAACCACCCACGATCTCTCCCACGACGCCGCATTCGACGCGTGCCGTTCGGGGAGGGCGCGGTGGATACGGAGTAAGATACGGCGTAACCCAGGCCGCGCGTGCCCATGCCCTGTTTTGGGCCTGGCCCAACAGCGCTCGGCATCGTGTGTGACCCAAGCCCGGGGGCTCCTGTCGGTGTACTAGAGTAGGGGTACCCTAGTATCCCGAACTTGTGCACGGGCAGTCGCAGCACCCCGCGGCAAGGCTTGCCGGGTGACCGCCAAGGTCCTCCGTGGTTCCTTTGGAGCCATTCAAGAACAAAGTATTCAAGCCAAGGAGACAAGGCCCCGGCAAGAGGAGCTTGTCGGGAAGGCCAACCAAGGCATCTCAAGGAACCCGCCGCGACGCGCCATGCATCCCGGCGAGGCCCAGTGAGCGACAAGCTTCCGGACGCGACAAGACAACAACCGCGGCAAGGCACTTGCCGTGGCAAGCTACCACTCTGTACCCACGCTCCAGCACATCCACCAACGTGTCACCCTGGGACCTTTCCAGGCGCGCGTGGCAGGAGGCTGTGCAGCCAGCGGTGCGCGGTGGCAAGCGGCGCTGACAAGATTGCCATCGTGGCAAGCGGTGGCGTCCTTGACGGTCCCTTTTCACACTATTTGGGCGATGCAGACGGGCATTTAATGCCTTTGTCCCCTGCCGTCAGGGTTAGGTATGATACACTGTACAGGTAGTTGTACCAACCACAACACCTTTTCCATTTTTACCCTTTCCTACGTTGCCACCTGTCGGTGACCCCTTGAGCATATAAAAGGAGGCCCATGCGCAACGTAGAAGGGGGTTGAAAGTCAGAAAAACACTCACGCTCGGTCTCGGTAGCAGCTAGTGTGTACTGTAGCACTCGGCGCTCCCGAGCAAGAACTCAATACACTCAGACATGCAGCAGTAGGAGTATTATCTCTCCGGAGAGCTCCGAAGCCGGGTAAACTGCTCGTGTGCTTCGCCTCGATCCGCTCTTCGCGCGACCTCCGCCCCCCGCCGAACCGAAAGGGGCTCGGTCCACCGGTCCCATAGGTGTTAGTGGGTCAGTTTCCCCCGACACTTGGGGTGCCTTGAGCATCCCCAAGCTTAGTGTCTTGCCACTCCTTATGCTCCTCATATCGATGTGTCACCCAAAACTTGAAAACTTCAATCACACAGAACTTAACGAAACTTCGTGAGATATGGTAGTATGATAAAGAACAAATCATTCACTTGGGTATTATCAAAGACAAGATTCATCATTGTTTCCACACAATTCCTACTGTATCTTATCATTTCCACAATTTATATCACTTAATATAAGCTAGGGAAACACTAAAACAAGCAAACTATGCATAGAATCTATCAAAAGCAGAACAACCTGTATTGTTCTAGATAATTACCATACTTCTGTATCTCCAAAAATTCTGAAAAATTAGGAAAACATAGACAATTTGTATATAAATCATGTGTACAAATTTCATAATTTTTATCATGTACCTGTAAAATATAGGAATTTCTACACCTAACATAAAAGTTTCTACTTTTCCACAGAATCAAGTCAACTATCATCCACATTGTCCCAAAAGCTTTACTTGGTACTAATACTAATTAAAACATGAAAACACAATCTGATTAGAGGCATAATTGTGTATTTATTGAAGAACAGCAAGGAAAACAAAAATTTCAAAGATAACTATTGGGTTGCCTCCCAACAAGCGCTATTGTTTTAGGCCCCTAGCTAGGCATGATGATTTCAATGATGCTCACATAAAAGTAAAGAATTGAAACACAAAGAGAGCATCATATGGCAAGCACATTTAAGCTGACATACTTCCTATGCATAGGGATATTGTGAGCAAAAAATTCATGGGAACAAGAATCAACAAGCATAGGAAGGCAAAACAAACATAACTTCAAAATATTCAACACATAGAAAGGAAACTTGATATTATTGAGATATGTAAAAGCATATGTTCCTCTCACATAATAATTTTCAGTAGCATCATGAATGAATTCAACAATATAACTATCACATAAAGCATTCTTTTCATGATACATAAGCATAGAAATTTCATTATTCTCCACTTAAGAAAATTTATTCTTATGAATAGTTGGGAGCAAACTCAACAAAAAAACTATCACGTGATACTTGATTGGCATTATCCAATTGAAATTAAAATCATGATGACAAGTTTCATGGTTATCATTATTCTTTATAGGATACATGTCATCACCATAATCATCATAAATAGCAATTTTGTTATCGTAGTCAAATGAAACCTATTCCAAAATAGTGGATTAATCACTAAATAAAGTCATGACCTCTCCAAATACACTCTTATCATTATAACAATAAGATTCAACCCCCTCCAAAATGGTGGGATGATCATTACCTGGAGTTGACACTCTTACAAACTCACTTTCATTGTTGTAATCATCATAAATAGGAGGCATGCTATCATCATAATAAATTTTCCCATCAAAATTTGGGGGACAAAAAAGATCATCTTCAACAAACATATCATCCCCAAGCTCGTAGCTTTGCATATCATTAACCATGGATATTCAAAGAATTCATACTGACAACATTGCAATCATTCTCATCATTTATGCCAAACATTTTATTGAATTCTTCTTCTATCAATTGAGCACAATTTCCCTTTCCATCATTTTCAAGAAAGACATGATAAAGACGAATAATATGAGGCCACTTGAATTCCATTTTTAGTTTTCTTTTATAAACCAAACTAGTGATAAAACAAGAAACTAAATGATTCAATTGCAAGATCTAAAGATATACCTTCAAGCACTCACCTCCCCGGCAACGGCGCCAGAAAAGAGCTTGATGTCTACTACACAACTTGTTCTTGTAGACTCGTGTTGGGCCTCCAAGCACAGAGTTTTGTAGGATGAAAGTGCAACTAATCCCTGGGTGGTTTTGGTAATTATTAACAACATATAGCTCATTGAACTAATGCTCTTTCAAGATGATCATTTTAGAAAGTTCAATGATTATCATGGCATGGACTAGAGATGTGGACCCCTCAAAATGCTAAGGACACATATCGACAACAAGCTCAAGACTCTACATTTTCCTTTTAGTGATCCAAGATCACACTGAGTCCATAGGAAAGCCAATACTATTAAAAGGGGATGAGGTGTTGCTTAATGGCTTACTTGCTCAAAATGCTTAGTGATATGCTCCAAAACCCTCAACCACTTTCTTATTTCCAGATATGTCCTCAACCTAAAAGTCAAACTTGGGCCCATCGATTTGATCTATCCGGCACCATCGTGTTTCATTTGACATAGCCAGTGCCACAAACCCTAGTCACTTTGGTTTCACCGATAGGGATCTCGGTCTCACCAAGATGGGATTGCAAATTCTCTGTTTCCCTTCGTAACGTTTCGGTCTCACCGAAATGAGAGATTGGTCCCATTGAGTCTGCAATGCAAACTCCCTGTTTCCTTTTCATAACGCTTCGGTCTAATCGAAGTAAGTGAATCGGTCCCACCGAGTTTGCCTGACCAACTCCCTGTGTGCTCATTACTGAAATTGGTCGCACCGAGTTCATGTGACTGGTCACACCGAGATTATGTTATGCCCTAACCCTAGTGCATCGGTCCCACCGAGTTGACTGTATCGGTCCCATCGAAAATCCTAACATTCACATATTTACCTGAATCAGTCTAACCGAGTTTTACCATTGGGTCCTGCCGAGTTTGGGAATCTGTGTGTAACGGCTAGATTTTGTGTGGAGTCTATATATACCCCTCCACCCATTCTTTATTCGTGGAGAGAGCCATCAGAACGTGCCTGCACTTCCAGCATTCATTTTCTGAGAGAGAACCACCTACTCCTGTGTTAAGACCAAGATATTCCATTCCAACCACAAGAATCTTGACCTCTAGCCTTCACCGAGTTGCTTTCCACTCAAATTATCTTTCCACTGTAGCCAAATCTGTGAGAGAGAGCTGAGTGTTGGGGAGACTATCGTTTGAAGCACAAGAGCAAGGAATTCATCATCAACACACCATCTATTACCTTTTGGAGAGTAGTGTCTCCTAGATTGGTTAGGTGTCACTTGGGAGCCTCCGTCAAGATTGTGGAGTTGAACCAAGGAGTTTGTAAGGGCAAGGAGATCGCCTACTTCGTGAAGATCTCCCCTAGTGAGGCAAGTCCTTCATGGGTGATGGCCATGGTGGGATAGAAAAGGTTGCTTCTTCATGGACCCTTCATGGGTGGATCCCTCTGTGGACTTGCGCAGCCGTTACCCTTCGTGGGTTGAAGTCTCCATCAACGTGGATGTACGATAGCACCACCTATCGGAACCACACCAAAAATCTCCGTGTCAACATTGCATTTGATCCCTCCAAACTCCTCCCATTTACTTTCTTGCAAGTTGCATGCTTTACTTTCCGTTGCTCATATACTCTTTGCATGCTTGCTTGAATTGTATTGTGATTGCTTGACTTGTGCTAAGTTGCTAAAATCTGCCAAGAATTAAAATTGGGAAAAGGTTAAGTTTTTATTTGGTCAAGTAGTCTAATCGCCCCCCTATAGACATACTTTTGATCCTACAAGTGGTATCAGAGCTTTGGTCTCCATTTGCCTTGATTTCCATAGCTTTGGTGATCATAGCCTTGGTTTCACAACCTAGGAGAGTATGTCGTCTAGCGAGGGAAATTACCACCATAGAGGTCCTTACTTTGATGGTACCAATTTTGCTAGTTGGAAAGATGAAAGTGCATATTCTTGGACATAACCCCGCTGTTTGGGCCATTGTGTATATGGGTTTGCAAGGTGAATTCTTTGATGGGAGAGAACCAAATCATGAAGCTACCATAGAAGAATTGAAGATGTTGCAATAAAATGCTCAAGCTTGCGATATCGTCCTCAACGGATTGTGCCCCGAAGAATTCAACAAAATCAGCCGTCTTGAGAATGCAAAGGAAATTTGGGATACTTTGATTGATATGCACGAAGGTACCGACTCTGCCAAGGAATCCAAGTTGGATGTGCTTCAAAGTCAACTTGACAAGTTCAAAATGAAGGATGGTGAAGGTGTCGCTGAAATGTACTCTAGGCTTGCTCTCATCACAAATGAGATTGGCGGCTTAGGAAGTGAAGAGATGACCGACAAATTCATCATCAAGAAGATATTGAGAGCCTTGGATGGAAAATATGATACCGTGTGCACTTTGATCCAAATGATGCCAAACTACAAAGATCTCAAGCCAACCGAAGTCATTGGAAGAATTGTTGCTCATGAGATGTCACTCAAGGATAAAGAAGAGCTTCACAACAAGTCTAGTGGTGCTTACAAAGCCTCATGTGATGCTCCTACATCATCAAATGAGAAACAAGCCTTCAATGAAGAATTTAGCTTAATGGTGAAGAACTTCAACAAATTCCACAAGAGTAGAAGCAAGGAAAGAAGTTCCAAGTCAAGGTCCTACAATGACAAAAGATCTTCTAATTGTGAGCAAAATTGCTACAATTGTGGAAGACCCGGACACTACTCCAATGAGTGTACGGCTCCCTACAAAAGAAGAGAAGACTCACCTAAAAGGAGAAGCAAAAGGGAAGAATCACCTCCAAGAGAGAGAAGGAATAGAGATGATCGCTATGAACGAAGAACCTCTCGAAGAAGCAAGGATTCAGAAAGGAAGGACAAGTCATCAAGGATCTACACAAAACAAAGACATCAAGCTCATGTTTGTGAATGGGTATCCCGCTCCGACTCCGACCACCACTCTGAGGAAGTTATCACCCCGACTCCGAATATACTCAAGATGAAGGTGTTGCCGGTCTAGCACTTGTGTAAACCAACTCCTATGACATATTTGATTCACCAAATGAAGGAATTGGGAGATGCTTCATGGCTAAAGGCCCCAAGGTAACACACCCTGAGTATGTTGATTTCAATAGTGATGAAGATGACTTCCTAGGTGATGATGATTTACTTGTTGACAACTCTAGTGATGAATACTATGATGAAAATGCTATTAGTCATGCTAATCAAGATAAAGTGAATGACAATGATAAGAAGGAAATTGAGCGTCTAACTAAAGAACTAAACACTCTTAAGTTAGCTCATGAAACTAGTTTAGAAGATCATCAAGAACTTTTAAAAACTCATGAGAAGCTAAGCTTCGAGAAGCTCAATCTTGAGCAAGAATGTGGGTTCTTAAATGCCATCAATGATGATCTTCGCAAGAAAAGTTCTTCTTACATTGCCAAGCGTTTAATCTTGTCTACTTACATGCCACAAGTAAAATCTAGCAGCAAGAACAAGAAAGATTCTTCTTCTAGTAGTAACAATAATCATGCTAAATCCAATATTGTTGCTTCTAGTAGTTCTCTTGATTCCACTAATGATTCTCTTAGCCAAGTTACACTTGAGCAAGAAAATAGCTTATTGAAGGGAATTATAGAGAAAAATGTTTACAAGAGCCTTGCCGGAAGTAAGAAATTGAGGAAATTGTACGCAAGCAAGGAAGGCACCGGAGGAATCAAGGTGCTGGTTTTGAACGGAAGTTCAATGCCAATGGAGTTGAGTGGGAAGAAGATCAATAGCCCAAGATGAAGTTTGTTCCTCAACAAGAAAAGTATGATCCCACTTCCTTCTAGGGAACACAAGCTCAAGATGATCTTCCACCACAATACCACATGCTAAAAGGCAAGGACAAGCTTCAAGAGGAGATCGATGCATTTGAAGATGCTCCAAAGGCCTTGGTCAAGTGGGTTCCCAAGTTCTACTTCATCAAGTACATCCACTACCCCAAGGATTTCCATCAAGATGATGTGGATCCTGAAGAAGAAGAACTAGAGAGTTCTTGAGGGTGACTCCGCCAACATACTTCACTCATATTCATTTTGGCAAGGACAAGTGCAAACAACTTCCACATCTTGCACTAGTTCAAGGAGTCACAAACCCTCTTGTTGGTAAGACAAGGGACAAGGTAACCTAATGATTTCATGGACATCATCATGTGTGTACTTCACTCTATGTCTATGGATATCCTTGTTTGTTCCTTGTGGGACTAACCCATGTAGGTATTGAAAGTGCAACTCACACCAATGGATTGCTTCAAATGATCCACATCAACAATGAGCATCCACATCTTCAACATCTACATGAAGTCATCATCGACAAAACCCAAGGTTAGTTCATCCCTCTTAGGGGGGATATCACATCTAGGAGGAGCTTTACTCTAATTGAGATAAAGCAACTCTAATGGTGTGAACACAATAATGCTTTATGTAAAAGTGGTAACCCCACTTGTGCTTAAACGATGAGTATGACCTATGATCAAATGTTCTCATTTGACTCCTTAGTCAATATACTCATATATAGATGACCTAGTCATCGCCAATTGCTTGATAGATACTAGAGTGATTGTGCATGCTTTGCCACATATTTCATTTGCCATTTTATTGTGTGAGCATGTTGAATGCATACTTTCTCATTCGAGGACATCCATTTGTTGCTTTGATTGTTTGGATTTCCTTCTTTTGCCAAATGGATGGACAAGAATGCCTAAGAACTTCCTTTAGCTATCTATGCTTTTCTCATCTCAAACTCTTTTCATGCTACATCACAAAGTTTGATCTAAGTCAAACTCAAACCCTCTGGGTGAGGAGCACTCGGAGTCCCAATTTGTCATAGACTTAAACTTCCAAAACCTCTTTGTGTATTTCGGTCTGACTGATTCATCCATTTTGGTCACACCGAGTTCACTGGGTTGATCAAGTTTTCAATCTCGGTGCAACCAATTAGAACTATTCGGTCTCACCGAGTTGCAGTAACCGCTTGCGGTTCTACATCTCGGTGCCACCAAGTTGTTCCACTCGGTCACACCGATAGTGACATGATATATATACCGACAGGTCAAATATTGGAAATTACTCCACAACATCTTCGCCCGTGCGTGTCCTCTCTGCTGCCTCGGGTCTCCAGATCGTCTTCTCGTCGCCAGCGACCTCCCGCCGCTGGTCTCGCAGCTGTCAACGGAATTCTTCCCCTCTGTTGCCGCCGTAGCGAGCTCATCGCCAAGTTATGGTCTGAGTTCGTCACTTTGAGCATTCTTTTAACACTGATTCTTAGCACAAAGGCAATGCCATGTTTCTTTCCAAGTATGAGATCGATCTATCCACAGAAAACATCCTTTATATTAGTTTTGATTTGAAAATTTAGGCTTAGGTTTCCACCGGACTCATCTCAGACCGACCGAATTGTAGAAATCGGTCTCATCGATTTGGCTTAGGCATTTGCACATGTGATTTTTGGTCTGACCAGAAATTGCAAATCGGTGTGACCGAAATTAGGACTTTGTGAAACCCTAGCAAACTCGGAGGCACTGAAATGTGTCTCGGTCTGACCGATTCCACTAGTTTAGACTCCAAAGTTCACTACAAAAAAAGACACATCCGTGACATTTTGGGCCCAACGAATTTTTTTTTCTGTCATACTTATGACACTTCTATGACGATAATTGTGACAAAACCCGGTATCATCATAGATGTGGTGGGCTCCTACTTATATGTCAGAAAATCATGATAGAAAATGGGCTTTTCATCCTGGGCGGGCCGGAGACGCAGCTGCATGACATTCTTTGGGCCGTCCATGACAGAAAAAACCGTGGTAGAAGCGAGGACGAGGAAAATTTCAGGGAGTTCCCGGTTATGGTAGATGGTCGGGGTCTGAGCAATGCGCGTTTCTCTCATACATGTACGCGCGTGGGTGCGAGGCGTTGGGATCTAACTGAACCCGAGCGAGGCGTTCGCCTAACTAAACCCGAGTGATTGCACTGCGGGCTACGCGTTACTGAACCTGAGCGATCGAGCGATTCCTTCGCTACTGCTGCTAACTAAAGTCGATCGATGCTGCCTCTGGATGAACAGTGAGCGTTGCTGGGGGGTTTGGATGAACAGTTCCCGGTGGGGGTGGATGAACAGGACCCCGTGGTGTTGCCTCTGGATGAGTAGGACCCCGATCGAGCCGGTTGGGGGTGGATGAAGGACCTTGTGGAGGGATGGATGAATAGGACGACCCCGTGGAGGGCTGGTTGAACAGTAGCCGGTGGAGGGCTGGATGAACAGTAGCCCGTGGAGGGGTGGTTGAACAGTATCCCGTGGAGAGGGCTGGTTGAACAGTAGCCGGTGGAGTAGCGCGCGGTGGAGGCTGGATGAACAGGAGCCCGTGGATGAACAGTTGAAGGTGGAGGCTGGAGGAGGTCGACGGTGGATGAACAGTAGCCAGTGGAGGCTGGAGGAGGTCGACGGTGGAGATGAACAGTATCTCGTGGAGTCCCATTTTGCGGTCCGCCACAGCCCTCCTGATGAATAGGACCCCCGTTTCGACCGTAGCGCTCCAACACAAGTTCGTTTCCTCCGTTTTGCGGTACAACACACCTCTCCCGATCAACAGGACCCCGTTTCGACCGTAGGAGGTCCAACAGAAGTCCGTTTCCTCCATTTTGCGGTACGCCGGACCCCTCCCGATGAACAGGATCCCGTTTCGACCATGGTCTGTCGAACACAAGGCCGTTTCCTCTGTTCTGCGATACGCCAGGCCTCTTTTCCATCGGCGGTTCCATCCAAGCCCTCCCGACGAACACGACGACGCATTCCGTTCCGACCTAGCTGGTTACCTCCCCATAAACACGACGACGATGCAGTTTCTCTATTCTGACCCAGCCATGTACACGAGCCCTGGCCGTACGTATGCGCGAGTAGGTGTTGGAGACCCCGCCTGTATGTACGTACGTGGTCATGTTTACTTTCTTGCACCCTCGCCGTTGTACGTACGTGTACATGCTACGTGCGCGCCTCTACTACGACACATGCGCGTCTACATCGACCAGTATGTACGTACACGTTCGCGACCAGAATGACAATGCTACGTAGGGTTCGACCAGGTGGGTCCCGACTGTCAGGCACTTCCTTGCGTGCGAGGATGTAGCTGGTGGGTCCTAGCAGTCAGGGGCGAATCATTTTTTTTGCCTGTAATATGGATGCACTTCCTTGCGTGCGAAGATGTAGCTGGTGGGTCCCAGCAGTCAGGGGGAAACATTCTTTTCATGAAATACGGTGGCCCATCCAGTGGGCCTCTGCTGTCAGGTGGAGGAATAATTATTTTGCGCGTAATAAGGAGGCACTTCCTTGCGGCCGCCGTGGACCCAGCTGCCAGCCTCTCCACATACAGTACTCTTCCGATGGAAGTCATTCCTTGACCATGTTGACCACGCTGCGCCGAGAGCACCAGGGCGGTGGACGACGGCGAGGCCTAGGAAGGGGATGACACGGAGCCGGGGAAGACACAACAGTGGAAGCCCGCACGAAGAGGAGTACGAGGGTTCACTGGTTCGGCTGCGGTGTGAGGCTGCCGCCGCCGCAGGGCCTAGCCAGCGGTGGGAATAGTAGGGGCGGTGAGGCCTCCGCAGCAGCACAGCCGGCCACGAGAGGTAGGAGCATGCGGCATGATAGGCGCTGCTTTGGGCGGCTGGAGCAAGAAGACCAGAGGTTGAAGAAGCACTTCGACCGTTGGATGGACATTGTATGGTCACTAGAGCTAGAATTGTTCATATTGACTAAGTTGACAAAGTCCTCCATTCCCGTCAACTTAGTAGGCCCACAAGTCAGCCTCCCACTAAGGTGGGTCCCAGCTAGCAGGGGGAGTATTCATTTTTTTGTGCGTAATAAGGAGGCACTTCCGGTGGGTCCGAGATGACAGTGGGGGGAACGTTTTTTTTTCACGAAATACAGAGGCCCTTCCGGTGGGTCCCAGCTGTCAGGTGGAGGAATCATTATTTTGCGCGTAATAAGGAGGAATTTCCTTGTGTGGGCCCCTACTGTTAGCATCTTCCGATGGCTGTTGTTTGTTGACCATGTTGACCTCGCCGCGCCGAGAGCACAAACGCGATGG
The DNA here is from genome assembly GCA_963921465.1 of Triticum timopheevii. Taxonomy (NCBI): domain Eukaryota; kingdom Viridiplantae; phylum Streptophyta; class Magnoliopsida; order Poales; family Poaceae; genus Triticum; species Triticum timopheevii. The sequence goes on along the minus strand of OY997272.1, from coordinate 407,169,498 downwards.
ACGAGGGCGAGGCCCCGAAAGGGAACCACCCGGAGCCGGCAAAGCCATCGCAGCGGATGTCCATGCTGAGGGGAGTACGAGCGGTGGCTGGTCGGCTGCGGGGTGAGGCTGATGTCACCGGAAAATAACAAGATGTGTGGGTGGTTAGAGGGATGGCCTGGCGGTAGCACAGCCAGCCACAGGAGGAGGGAGCAGGCAGTCCCGCCGGCGCTGGTTTGGGCGGCTGGAGCAGGAAGATCAGAGATTGAAGAAGCACGGCGGCCATTGGACGGACATCCAATAGTCACTGCTCTGTGTTGACTAAGTTGACAAAGCCTTGCGTATGCGTCAAAAAACATTTAGGACAGCATCATCGTCAACCTAGTAGGCCCAGAAGTCAGCCTCCAAATTTGTGGCAAACAACATACAGCCCATTAGCCATTATTTTCAATAATTTACATCCCATTTTCTAATTCTTAAGGATATTTTAAGCCCATGTTCTTTTTATTAGCATTACAGACCATATATTCTGGGCACTGCTAAAAAATTCAATGAAATTTTGCATATTTCGGTGGGGTCCGAACTCTTTTTATCACGAAATTTCGAGTCACGTTAAAAATAATTTTAAAAAAATTATATCAAAATAAAATTCAAAAAACAATTCTCCGCAAAAAAGAATGAAATTTAGAATCTTAACTAGCAAGATGCCCGTTCGTTGCACGGAACATGAAGATGCATTTGTATGAGTAGTTTATCTTGTGGGAGAAAAGATGATATTTTAATGTAATTGCCAGTTGCTTTTGGTTTTTATAAGAGTAGAGAGTAGAAAATCTTGAAAAAATGATATTTTAATGCAATTGCCGGTTGGCTTTGGTTTAAAAATTTACAGCCCATTTCTTACAACTTATAGCCCATTTTCTGGGGAAGCCCATTTCTTACTACTTACATCCCTCCTCGTCTTGAAAGATTTGCAGCCCAACAGGGCTAAGAAAAGCATGTAGACCTTGGTTTTGATATTCTCCAAAAAAAAGAACTGGGCTAGCCATTTTCAGAAAGAAAAAATATATCAACTAGGCTCGTCATGTGCTTAAATAAAAGCGTAAGCGTGGGCTAGACGGGCCACAGCCCCCGCACAGCGCACAGTTGAGCTCCGTCTCTGAAACTAAAAAACAACTAGGCGAGCTGCTGGGTCCCTGGTGTAATTTTCTCGTTTATTGACTACATTGACAATGGCGTGGGACCTAGTTGTCAAACAATTAGGAGGAAGTATTTTTTTGGCTTGTAATAACGAGGCACCTGCTTGCGAAATGCAATGACCCTGGTGGGTCCCTACTATCAGCCTCTCCATGTACAGTCATCTCCTGATTCCTCTTGGTTGTTGACCATGTTGACAACGCCAGACGACGGTGGGCAGAACAAGAGAACCAAGGCGGAGAACAACGGCGAGGCCTTGGACAGGAACGAATAGCAGTCGTGGAAGATGCGGCAGTGTAGTGGCAGGTGGAGGGGAGTACGAGGGCAACAACATGCAACTCAATCTTACAACTGGTACAAAAAGCCCAAGGATTAATTGTTCATTAAATTTTTTAGACAAAATCTAGATTGAACATGGCAGTAACATCTAACCCAACCACTCTTTTTTGCAGTCACAAACAAATGGATTGGTCTGATCCATAAAATCAACATCCTGTGAAAAAAAATTTATTTCAGGATGACTACAACTTGTTGTAAATAGAAGCCGAGCACGTCTAGAAGCCCATTTGTCCACCTGAAACTTCTTTTTTTGCTGTTCAACGTGTCCGTCCATGAGAAATCTGTTGCGGTAAGAATAAAGCCTCATGGACAATTGTAACCTCGCATTCAACAGGAAGAATGTGACAAAGCTTCCATTTGCCTGGTTGGATGCATATCCTTCCGTCGTTATTGTCCTCAAACGAATGTCATGAGAACTGAGAAAATCCTGGTGCTTATTACGCCACTGATTGGTTATATGTTTTGCTCCATGTGGTTGTGCCTAAGTAGACATGAAGATTGAAAATAGTTAAGGTTTGAAAAAGAGTATATCGAAAGAACGACAGCTGAACAATTAATTCTAGTACAATATATACGGGCTTTCAATGTGCAGGAAATCATCACCTCTATATATAAATTCTCCAGAGATCAAAAGCATCGCAGCAAGCCAATAATTATGTTCAGATCAAAACTAAACATTCTGATATATAAGATCTTGACAGAATCCAACAACATTGATAGGCTATCAATGGACAAACTCTTCATTGAGCATATAAAATAATATTAGTACCCAAAGTGTACTCCAAGATGATATAAAACTTATGCGCACAAATGAAAAATACAGCTTATGATAACAAATGTGTAGATGATAATATACTGTTGGGGAACGTAGTAATTTCAAAAAAATTCCTACACACACGCAAGATCATGGTGATGTATAGCAACGAGAGGGGAGAGTGTTGTCTACATACCCTTGTAGACCGTAAGCGGAAGCGTTAGCACAACGCGGTTGATGTAGTCCTACGTCTTCACGGCCCGACCGATCAAGCACCGAAACTACGGCACCTCCGAGTTCTAGCACACGTTCAGCTCAATGACGTCCCTCGAACTCCGATCCAGCCGAGTGTCGAGGGAGAGTTCCGTCAGCACGACGGCGTGGTGACGATCTTGATGTTCTACCGTCGCAGGGCTTCGCCTAAGCACCGCTACGATATTATCGAGGTGGACTATGGTGGAGGGGGGCACCGCACACGGCTAAGAGATCCAAGGGATCAATTGTTGTATCTTTGGTGCTAGCCCTGCCCCTCTATTTATATGTTAAGCCCCGGGGTCGAAACTTGGAGCAAAAGCCTCCTCAAAGTCGGTTTTGCCCGGAAGGCAAGAGTCCCACTCGGACTCCAGGACCAAACGCCACAATCCTTGGCGTTTGGCCCAGACGCCATGGGCGTAGGCATCTAGCCCAGGGCCAGACGCCAGGGTCTCCGGCGTTTGGCCCCTTGGCCTCCGCAAAACTCCTTTTGCACTGACCTAAAGCGTCATGGGCTTGACCCCTTGGCCTAACCATATCATCCAATATATGAATCTTTACGTCTCGACCATTTCGAGACTCCTCGTCATGTCCCCGATCTCATCCGGGACTCTGAACTCCTTCGGTACATCAAAACATGTAAACTCATAATATAACTGTCATCGAAACCTTAAGCGTGCGGACCCTACGGGTTCGAGAACAATGTAGACATGACCCAGAACTATTCTCGGTCAATAACCAATAGCGGGACCTGGATGCCCATATTGGCTCCCACATATTCTACGAAGATCTTTATCGGTCAAACCGCATAACAACATACGTTGTTCTCTTTGTCATCGGTATGTTACTTACCCGAGATTCGATCGTCGGTATCCAATACCTAGTTCAATCTCGTTACCGGCAAGTCTCTTTAGTCGTTATGTAATGCATCATCCCGCAACTAACTCATTAATCACATTGCTTGCAAGGCTTATAGTGATGTGCATTACCGAGAGGGCCCAGAGATACCTCTCCGACAATCGGAGTGACAAAACCTAATCTCGAAATACGCCAACCCAACATGTACCTTTGGAGACACCTGTAGTACTCCTTTACAATCACCCAGTTACGTTGTGACGTTTGGTAGCACCCAAAGTGTTCCTCCGGTAAATGGGAGTTGCATAATCTCATAGTTACAGGAACATGTATAAGTCATGAAGAAAGCAATAGCAACATACTAAACGATCAAGTGCTAGGCTAACAGAATGGGTCATGTCAATCACATCATTCTCCTAATGATGTGATCCCGTTAATCAAATAACAACTCTTTGTCCATGGTTAGGAAACATAACCATCTTTTATTAACAAGCTAGTCAAGTAGAGGCATACTAGTGACACTCTGTTTGTCTATATATTCACACATGTATTATGTTTCCGGTTAATACAATTCTAGCATGAATAATAAACATTTATCATGAAATAAGGAAATAAATAATAACTTTCTTATTGCCTCTAGGGCATATTTCCTTCAGTCTCCCACTTGCACTAGAGTCAATAATCTACTTCACATCACCATGTGATTAACACCCATAGTTCACATCACCATGTGATTAACACCCATAGTTCACATCATCATGTGATCAACACCCAAAGGGTTTACTAGAGTTAATAATCTAGTGCACATCGTTATGTGATTAACACCCAAAGAGTACTAATGTATGATCATGTTTTCCTTGTGAGAGAAGTTTAGTCAATGGGTCTGTCACATTCAGAGCCGTATGTATTTTGCAAATATTCTATGTCTACAATGCTCTGCACGGAGCTACTCTAGCTAATTGCTCCCACTTTCAATATGTATCCAGATTGAGACTTAGAGTCATCTGGATCAGTGCCAAAACTTGTATCGACGTAACCCTTTACGATGAACCTTTTTGTGACCTCCATAATCTAGAAACATATCCTTATTCCACTAAGGATAATTTTGACCAATATCCAGTGATCTACTCCTAGATCACTATTGTACTCCCTTGCCAAACCAGGGCAGAGTGTACAATAGGTCTGGTCTATAGAATGGCATACTTTTATAGAACCTATGACTGAAGCATAGGGAATGACTTTCATTCTCTTTCTATTTTCTGCTTTGGTCGGGATTTGAGTCTTACTCAATTTCACACCTTTGCAACACAGGCAAGAACTCTTTCTTTGACCGTTCCATTTTGAACTACTTCAAAATCTTGTCAAGGTATGTACTCATTGAAAATCTTATCAAGCGTCTTGATCTATCTCAATAGATCTTGATGCTCAATATGTAAGCAGCTTCACCGAGGTCTTTCTTTGAAAAAATCCTGTCAAACACTCCTTTATGCTTTGCAGAATAATTCTACATTATTTATGATCAACAATATGTCATTCACATATATTTATCAGAAATGCTGTAGTGCTCCCACTCACTTTCTTGTAAATACAAGTCTTTCCAAAAGTCTATATAAAACCATATGCTTTGATCAACTCATCAAAGCATATATTCGAACTCCGAGATGCTTGCACCAGTCCATTGATGGATTGCTGGAGCTTGCACACTTTGTTAGCATCTTTAGGATTGACAAAACCTTCTGGTTGCATCATATACAACTCTTCTTTAATAAATCCATTAAGGAATGCAATTTTGACATCCATTTGCCAGATTTCATAAAATGTGGCAATTGCTAACATGATTTGGACAGACTTAAGCATCAATACAAGTGAGAAAATCTCATTGTATTCAACATCTTGAACTTGTCGAAAAACCCTTTTGCGACAAGTCGAGCTTTGTAGATAGTAACACTACTATCAACGTCCGTCTTCCTCTTGAAGATCCATTTATTTTCTATGGCTTGCCGATCATCAGGCAAGTCCACCAAAGTCCACACTTTGTTCTCATACGTGGATCCTATCTCAGATTTCATGGCCTTAAGCCATTTTGCGGAATCTGGGCTCATCATCGCTTCCTCATAGTTCGTAGGTTCATCATGGTCTAGTAACATGACTTCCAGAACAGGATTACCGTACTACTCTGGTGCGGATCTCACTCTCTTTTACCTACGAGGTTCGGTAGTAACTTGATATGAAGTTACATGATCATCATCATTAGCTTCCTCACTAATTGGTGTAGTAGTCACAGGAACAGATTTCTGTGATGAACTACTTTCCAATTCGGGAGAAGGTACAAATTACCTTATCAAGCTCTACTTTCCTCCCACTCACTTCTTTCGAGAGAAACTCCTTCTCTAGAAAGGATCCATTTTTAGCAACGAATATCTTGCCTTCGGATCTGTGATAGAAGGTGTACCCAACAATTTCCTTTAGGTATTCTATGAAGACGCACTTCTCCGATTTGGGTTCGAGCTTATCAGGATGAAACTTTTTCACATAAGCATCGCAGCCCCAAACTTTAAGAAACAACAGCTTAGGTTTACTACTAAACCATAGTTCATGCGGTGTCGTCTCAACGGATTTAGATGGTGCCCTTTTAATGTGGATGCAGCTGTCTCTAATGCATAACCCCAAAACAATAGTGGTAAATCAGTAAGAGACATCAAAGATTGCACCATATCCAATAAAGTGCGGTTACGACGTTCGGACACACCATAACGTTGTGGTGTTCCAGGTGGCATGAGCTGTGAAACTATTCCACATTATTTTAATTGAAGACCAAACTCGTAACTCAAATATTCGTCTCTGCGATCAGATCGCAGAAATTTTATTTTCTTGTTACGATGATTTTTCTACTTCACTCTGAAATTCTTTGAACCTTTCAACTTATTTCAGACTTATGTTTCATCAAGTAGATATACCCATATCTGCTCAAATCATCTTCTGAAGGTCCGAAAATAACGATACTTGCCACGAGCATCAATACTCATTGGATCGCATACATCGGTATGTATTAGTTCCAATAAGTCAGTAACTTGTTCCATTGTTCCGGAGAACGGAGTTTTAGTCATCTTGCCCAAAAGGCACGGTTCGCAAACATCAAATGATTCATAACCAAGTGATTCTGAAAATCCATCTTTATGGAGTTTCTTCATGCGCTTTACACCGATATGACCCAAACAGCAGTGCCACAAATAAGTTGCACTATCATTATTAACTTTGCATCTTTTGGCATCAATATTATGAATATGTGTATCACTACGATTGAGATCCAACAAACTATTTTCATTGGGTGTTTGACCATTGAAGGTTTTATTCATGTAAACAGAACAACAATTATTCTCTGATTTTAAATGAATAACCGTATTGCAATAAACATGATCAAATCATATTCATCCTCAACGCAAACGCCAAATAACATTTATTTAGGTTTAACACTAATCCTGAAAGTATAGGGAGTGTGCGATGATGATCATATCAATCTTGGAACTACTTCCAACACTCATCGTCACTTCCCCTTCAACTAGTCTCTGTTTATTCTGTAACTCCTGTTTCGAGTTACTAATCTTAGCAACCGAACAAGTATCAAATACTCAGGGGCTACTATAAACACTAGTAAGGCACACATCAATAATCTGTATATAAAATATACCCTTGTTCACTTTGCCATCCTTCTTATCCACCAAATATTCAGGGCATTTCCGCTTCCAGTGACCATTTCCTTTGCAGTGTAAACACTCAGTTTCAGGCTATGGTCCAGCTTTGGGCTTCTTCGCAGGAGTGACAACTTGCTTGTCTTTCCACTTGAAGTTCCCTTTCTTTCCCTTTGCCCTTCTCTTGAAACTAGTAGTCTTGTCAATCATCAACACTTGATGCTCTTTCTTGATTTCTACCTTTGTCGATTTCAACATCACGAAGAGCTCGGGAATCGTTTTCGTCATCCCTTGCATACTATAGTTCATCGCGAAGTTCTAGTAACTTAGTGATGGTGACTAGAGAATTCTGTCAATCACTATCTTATCTGGAAGATTAACTCCCACTTGATTCAAGCGATTGAAGTACCCAGACAGTCTGAGCACATGCTCACTAGTTGAGCGATTCTCCTCCATATTTTAGCTATAGAACTTGTTGGAGACTTCACATCTCTCAACTCGGGTATTTGCTGGAAATATTCAACTCCTGGAACATCTCATATGGTCCATGACGTTCAAAACATCTTTGAAGTCCTGATTCTAAGCCGTTAAGCATGGTGCACTAAACTATCAAGTAGTCATCATTTTGAGCAAGCCAGACGTTCATAACTTCTGCATCTGCTCCTGCAATAGGTCTATCACCTAGCGGTGCATTAAGGACATAATTCTTCTGTGCAGCAATGAGGATAAACCTCAGATCACGGATCGAATCCGCATCATTGCTACTAACATTTTTCAACACAATTTTCTCTAGGAACATATCAAAATAAACATATGAAAGCAACAACGCAAGCTATTGATCTACAACATAATTTGCAAAATACTACCAGGACTAAGTTCATGATAAATTTAAGTTCAATTAATCATATTATTTAAGAACTCCCACTTAGACAGATATCTCTCTAGTCATCTGAGTGATCACGTGATCCAAATCAACTAAACCATAACCGATCATCACGTGAGATGGAGTAGTTTTCAATGGTGAACATCACTATGTTGATCATATCTACTATATGATTCACGCTCGACCTTTCGGTCTCTGTGTTCCGAGGCCATTTCTGCATATGCTAGGCTCGTCAAGTTTAACCTGAGTATTCTGCGTGTGCAAAACTGGCTTGCACCCATTGTAGATGGACGTAGAGCTTATCACACCCGATCATCACGTGGTGTCTGGGCACGACGAACTTTGGCAACGGTGCATACTCAGGGAGAACACTTCTTGATAATTTTAGTGAGAGATCATCTTAAAATGCTACCGTCAAACAAAACAGAATAAGATGTATAACAGATAAACATCATATGCAATCAAAATATGTAACATGATATGGCCATGATCATCTTGTGCCTTTGATCTCCATCTCCAAAGTACTATCATGATCTCTATCGTCACCGGCACGACACCATGATCTTCATCATCTTGATCTATATCAATGTGTCATCACATGGTTGTCTCACCAACTATTGCTCTTGCAACTATTGCTATCGTATAGCGATAAAGTAAAGCAATTATTTGGCACTTGCATCTTATGCAACAAAGAGACATCCATAGGGCTTCTGCCAGTTGCCGATAACTTCAACAAAACATGATCATCTCATACAACAACTTATATCTCATCACGTCTTGACCATATCACATCACAACATGCCCTACAAAAACAAGTTAGACGTCCTCTACTTTGTTGTTGCAAGTTTTACGTGGCTGCTATGGGCTGAGCAAGAACCGTTCTTACCTACGCATCAAAACCACAATGATAGTTCATCAAGTTGGTGCTGTTTTAACCTTCGCAAGGACCGGGCGTAGCCACACTCGGTTCAACTAAAGTTGGAGAAACTGACATCCGCTAGTCACCTGTGTGCAAAGCACGGCGGTAAAACCAGTCTCGCGTAAGCGTACGCGTACTGTCGGTCCGGGCCGCTTCATCCAACAATACCGTTGAACCAAAGTATGACATGCTGGTAAGCAGTATGACTTGTATCGCCCACAACTCACTTGTGTTCTACTCGTGCATATAACATCAACGCATAAAACCTAGGCTCTGATACCACTGTTGGGGAACGTAGTAATTTCAAAAAAATTCCTACACACACGCAAGATCATGGTGATGTATAGCAACGAGAGGGAAGAGTGTTGTCTACATACCCTTGTAGACCGTAAGCGCAAGCGTTAGCACAACGCGGTTGATGTAGTCCTACGTCTTCACGGCCCGACCGATCAAGCACCGAAACTACGGCACCTCTGAGTTCTAGCACACGTTCAGCTCGATGACGTCCCTCGAACTCCGATCCAGCCGAGTGTCGAGGGAGAGTTCCGTCAGCACGACGGCGTGGTGACGATCTTGATGTTCTACCATCGCAGGGCTTCACCTAAGCACCACTACGATATTATCGAGGTGGACTATGGTGGAGGGGGGCACCGCACACGGCTAAGAGATCCAAGGGATCAATTGTTGTATCTTTGGTGCTAGCCCTGCCCCTCTATTTATATGTTAAGCCCCGGGGTCGAAACTTGGAGCAAAAGCCTCCTCAAAGTCAGTTTTGCCCGAAAGGCAAGAGTCCCACTCGGACTCCAGGACCAAACGCCACAATCCTTGGCGTCTGGCCCAGACGCCATGGGCCTCGGCGTCTGGCCCATGGCCAGACGCCAGGGTCTCCGGCGTTTGGCCCCCTGGCCTCCGCAAAACTCCTTTTGCACCGACCTAAAGCCTCATGGGCTTGACCCCTTGGCCTAACCATATCATCCAATATATGAATCTTTACGTCTCGACCATTTCGAGACTCCTCGTCATGTCCCCGATCTCATCCGGGACTCTGAACTCCTTCGGTACATCAAAACATGTAAACTCATAATATAACTGTCATCGAAACCTTAAGCGTGCGGACCCTACGGGTTCGAGAACAATGTAGACATGACCCAGAACTATTCTCGGTCAATAACCAATAGCGGGACCTGGATGCCCATATTGGCTCCCACATATTCTACGAAGATCTTTATCGGTCAAACCGCATAACAACATACGTTGTTCCCTTTGTCATCGGTATGTTACTTACCCGAGATTCGATCGTCGGTATCCAATACCTAGTTCAATCTCGTTACCGGCAAGTCTCTTTAGTCGTTATGTAATGCATCATCCTGCAACTAACTCATTAATCACATTGCTTGCAAGGCTTATAGTGATGTGCATTACCGAGAGGGCCCAGAGATACCTCTCCGACAATCGGAGTGACAAAACCTAATCTCGAAATATGCCAACCCAACATGTACCTTTGGAGACACCTGTAGTACTCCTTTATAATCACCCAGTTACGTTGTGACGTTTGGTAGCACCCAAAGTGTTCCTCCGGTAAATGGGAGTTGCATAATCTCATAGTTACAGGAACATGTATAAGTCATGAAGAAAGCAATAGCAACATACTAAACGATCAAGTGCTAGGCTAACAGAATGGGTCATGTCAATCACATCATTCTCCTAATGATGTGATCCCGTTAATCAAATAACAACTCTTTGTCCATGGTTAGGAAACATAACCATCTTTTATTAACAAGCTAGTCAAGTAGAGGCATACTAGTGACACTCTGTTTGTCTATATATTCACACATGTATTATGTTTCCGGTTAATACAATTCTAGCATGAATAATAAACATTTATCATGAAATAAGGAAATAAATAATAACTTTCTTATTGCCTCTAGGGCATATTTCCTTCATATACGGTACCTGAAAAAGTGAGGAGCCAAACACCAACTCCTTGTGATCATTAAACGGGTCACGAATTACACCCAAGGTCTCCAGTTTGGGCGCACATACGACGGTTATTTGTGAAGGTTTATGACAATTATCTAGGAGCAACCTTCGAAGTGAAGGGGCATCTTCGATGATGAGCTGCTGCCTTCAAAACAAATTACAATGCTTTTAAGGTGAGGCGACTTTATTTGGAGACAACTGATTTGGATTTCTATTGCCAAAATAATCAGCAAGCGCTCCAGGACAGGGCAACTGGAGTGGATGATGCTGTGCAGTGAGGCCTCCGACAGATAAACCACCACAAGCGAAAGTTTTTTTAGAAGTGGGAGCCGAAGCATTTGTACCAGATCGTCTGGTAGATGGCACCGGGCGAAGGTGGCGGTGTGGAGAGAGGAGGAAAACTGCAAGATGGACAATGGTGGTGTGGGCATGAATTCTTGGTGTGTTCGTGGTATGAAACTTTTGTGGTAATGGTACAACTCAAACTGCTAGAGTTTTCCGAATTCAGGGGATAGCAGCCAGGCGTCCACCATGCATGCCGGGTATGGACAACGGGTAGCGTGTCGGGATGTAGAGGCATTGAACGGGGCCCTGCTGGTGAGAGGAGACGATGGCTCTGAGGAGATCAAATTTAGGAAGGACAAATATCTGACGACAGTCGAGATTGAGGGGCGCGGTGCGCCATAGCGCCACCGAGTTGAGAGGACTTGTGTGCGGCAGCAATCCTTAGTGGGGAGAAGCGAGATGATCTCCTCAAGGACGACGCCCGGGAGATCGCTGATGCGGTCCACCGGAGATTCTACCAGTTCCTCAGATCCGGGTGGGGGGGGGGGGGGAGGGGCTCGCCGCTTCTCCCCGCGCTACCGGTGCGGGATCTACAACCGGCATCACCGCTGGCGGGAACCTCATCTTCTTGGCGCTGGGGCCAGCCGACTCCATTTTCCTTGTGGACGTCGCGCCGAGATCACGGGTTTGAGCAGAGTAGCCAGAGACGAGCCTAGTGGCAGTGTGAGTGGGGAAGAAGGAGGGCTGGGGATTTCTGTAGGAGTGGAAGAAGAGGAGCAGGCGTTTTCTGTACGAGTGAGGAAGAAGGTGAGCAGGGGTTTTCTGGACGAGTGAGGAAGATTGGGGAGCAGGGGGAATTGGGGGGAGACGGAAGCGGGAGAGTGAGTTGTTCGTGTTTATAAGGCCCGCTACACTAACTGCTCTCTTTTTTCCCAAGAATCGCTCTCTTCTTTTGTGTTGCTGGCGCATGGACTTGGCAGACTGGCCATGCATGCAGGATGCATGTGCCCGCCGGCAACTGCATGCGCCTGGTTTGTTACTAGGCCTATTTAATAGGGTGGTTATGGAGTAAATTAAGGAAATTTATTTTCTCTATGTGCATCTTCTTGGTCTTAACAATTAGCTCATGGGCCTAATAAACCCGGACAGAGGGAGTACAAGTGGAAGCGAGGAGGAAGGAGGGTTTTTCTGGGATCGCCCCCTCTTCAAGAAATATGGGCTTCTCCTCGCAAAAAACAAAAAAAAAAAGGGCTTTAAGATGGATAGGCTTTTGTATCGACCCAGTCAGCTACCCATTTTCGTACTGGAGGGCCTTGTGCTAGAGGTAGCCCGAGACACTCTCTAGCTTATTGCCCATTCAAAAGAAAAAAAGAGACGCCTCCAGCTTATGGCTACTCATCGGTAACCTTTTTCAACTTGGCATCCACCAAATTAGAGGATGCGGTACTGGATGCAGACACTCACATTAAACTAAGCTTTAGAAGATATGGTATGCATACTAATATTCAGAAGAGCAAAAGTTCAGCATGTTTATGCATCTCAATGATTCACCATACTATAACCAATACAAAGCTGTGAGAAGGTGTGGAAATAAAGAAAATCGGCCGATGCTTCTCTGAGCAAAGGGCCACCTTGCGCACACATGAATTTCCTGGGCATGCTTGTTTCTTCTCAATGTTGCGAGCACTTTGAGCATGTTGGCAACTCCACAACTAGCTAGCTGCCTCATCTTGCAATTGATGCTGACACATTTGCAGCAAACACATGAGGCAATTGAGATGACTCAACATGAGTCCATATTGTGCAGTTCCCCTGAAATCATCTTCATTGTCCTGAATCTGAAAAGATAGGAAAACAATAGCTATACTTAAACGGTGTTGCAAAACAGTAGCACATATTAATAGCTCGGCATGACAAAACACGATCATCTGGATGAAGGGGAGACTGACCTGCCTGAGGAAGATTATATATAATTTCATAATTCCTTGGTTGATCTCCACCTTCGGCTGCACTGCTTGTTTGCTCCTCCACACATGACAGGATCTAACTGCACTACAATCAGCAAGTCAACGTACGAATAAGCTTATTTCTTCTTGCGGTGGTCATTGTAACTAGTTAAGAATGTAGGAATACCTGGAGCACCATGAGGTTAGCTGACAGCAGGTAGATGCAGCCATATAACTTTTTTGCGGTGCTACCAAAATTGAGGTTTGTATCCCTTCCCATTATGAGAATTCTTCTTGAAGTTGGTAGAATGTGATGGCTTGTTCTTTGCATCAAACTTGCCTTTCCCCTGAGATTTGTTCTTGTTGTTTTGGGGCTGGTTGGGCTGGAAGTTCTTCTTGTGTACCATGTGGGCACTAGAAGCTCCCTCAGCGACCCGACCACATGTGTCTTTTGCTCTCGCCTTCTCTTCAAAATCAAGAGTGCTAATGAGATCCAAAACAAAAAAAATCATGTCTCTTGTTTTTCAGAGAAGTAGCAAATTCGTTCCACGAAGGTGGAAGCTTGGTAATGATGGTCCCAGCAACAAATTTGTCTGGCAACACACACTTAAAGTACTCAAGTTCCTTAGAGAGTGACTATATCTCATGAGTCTGCTGAACAATAGAGCGCTCATTGGTCATCTTGTAGTCACAGAATTGCTCGATGACGTACAACTCGTTGCCAGCGCCCGAGGCCCCAAACGTGGCCTTGAGCACAACCCACATGTCTTTGCCGCGACATATATGAATCCACAATGGAATCATCAAGAACACTCAACAGGGCGGCTTTGAAGAGGGTATCCATGTTCTCAAAAGCTTCCTGCTGTGTAGGATTAAGATCGCCCTCAGGCTTACCCTTAGTGGTGTCATAGCAGTACATGCTCTGAAAACAATATACTGCTCTTGTGCGCCACCTTTTATATTGCACCCCCTTAAAAGTAGGTGGCTTCAAAAGTGCAGCAAAACCACTCGGAGTAAATTGCCTATAATCAGGTTTTTGGATTGGATTGTTGAATATATGAGCAATTTACTATGAGATTTAATCTGAATCAGCAGTAAATAGATCATGACGACAATTGCAAACATCAAAGTAATGACGCGGAGTAAACCAGGAGGACAAAATCACATACTGTACAGCGGGAGCAAAACCGCTATGGTTGATGTTGTCACTCATGTCGTTGATGAAGAGGTTACCGAGGTCGGGGAAGAAGGCTGTCGTTGAGGAAGTCGTCGTTGGCAGCAGTCACAGGAGTGTGCTCCCCAAAAACCTGATCGCCCCTCTCCCATACAGGATCACGAAAGGCGGGGTTCGGAGGACTAGTGTCCCTTCTCGCGGTGCACGCTGGAAGGAGGGCTGGAGAAGAATTGCATGGCGGCGCTAAGATCTGGAACAATGCGAAACCATATGATACATCGGCGGCTAGGGTAGAGCATGTCAGGTCGGTCGTGCGAGTAAGACCAAGTATAATAGTAGGCCTTTGGCCCCCAAACCCCACGTCCAAGTCAATAATAGCCCCACCAAGGTTTTCCTCAAAAAAACTGAGTAATTAAGGCGTCTGTTAGTCCCTTTAGTATAATACTATATCATTAATAATGGCCCCACCTTTGCTCTTACGAAGTATGTTGGGGCTCCTGCTACAACCGGCTACAAGTTTACAACCTGCTTCTCTTCTCTCTTCTCTCTCCTACAACTATATTTAAATCCTTATAGCCTGCTTATGTCATCTAATTGTAGTACTTGCTCTAAAGTTACTCTCCACTGTGTAGTCTGAAATGCCGGGCGTGCAGCAGACTGTGCCCTCGGTCAGTGCACCGCTTCAACGGCGGAAGCAGTGAGAGGTCGCGTCGTCCTGACTTGCCATCAATGTGGAGCGACGGGCTCAGCTGGTGCCAGGCGGGAAGTGCGCGTGGGAGGGGGGAGGGTTTTTTGTTGGGCCAAGAAGGTGAGAAGCCAACTTGGGATCGGTCTGGATGGGGAAATATCATGTGCTCCCATACTCACTATCAGTTTCATGCATATGACATTATTCTATGTTACTACTCCCTCCTTTCCAGTTTATAGAGATGTTTAGAGTAACATAGTAATATGTTATAGTATAAGTTACTCCCCAATATGACCAGCCTTGGCCTCTCCCAGTGCTCCACCATGTATAGCTGCTAAGCCTGCCACGTAGGCATAAAATATGATGTGTCAAGTTAATTAAGAAGAGAGAGACTAGTTTGGTGACCGCAGGAAGAAATGGTGGAAAGACAGTTTTGCGTCTATAGCTAATTAAATGAAACAAGCTTAGCAAAAACAAACTAAGCACCTGTGCATTGGAGACTTGAGTTCCTAAGCCATTTAGTGCACTTAGCACCTCATCTAAGCACATCTAAGCACTTAGCACTTAGCACCCCCTTGACCGTGGACCTTGACGGTGTATGTCACCTTGTGTCCAGATCTGAGAGGCCACATGTACCAGATGAATGACTCCAAGCTCAACCACCGTGATACAAGACGTGCGAGCCGAGGAACACTGTTGGAGACACCCCCCTCATACTAGCCACAATGGGTAGTAACATAGACTAGTAACATGCTCATGTTACTAGTCTATGTTACTACCTCTATAGTAACATATCTGTGGTAACATGCAACACTTCATTTATTAGGCTATAGACACATCTTGCCTTGATATGTGTGATGTTACTACTTTCCTCTCTTTCTTCATTTATTGCTTGCCACATCATCTGCTTTTAGACATGTGTGATGTTACTACCTATGTTACTCCCACTGTGGGTAGTCTCATAATTTTCCTCGTCATCATCTGAGTCCTAGAAGATCTCACCCACATAATTATTAGGCATGCAGCCGACTTGATAGACAACATGCGCAGAAGGAGTAGAGGTGACTGGGGACGCACCATGTCGTGGGCACTCCGTACATGCTCGTGTGCGTGCAGCGTGCATGTTTTTCCATCGGTGCTAGCTCTAAGGCCGAGGCTGCGGTCATCTTTGTCTCCGACTAGTCGTTGAGCAACGACGGCAAAGAGGTGCTGCAAGAGATGCGTAGCGCCGTTGTGTGTGAGATTCGCCGTAGCACGACGAACCGGACGTCACCGCAGATGGCGCATGCCTCCATGCAGCTGAGTGTGTGCGCATTCATGTGTTAATTCACGTGCATTCTGCGGCCGACTGTGTGTGCATGCACGTGTTGTGTACGTGCGTTGTGTGCTCCATGCTATGCGCGTATGTGCATGAGTTGGATCGGATGGAGTTATTGCGTTGGTGTGTGTACATGTGTGGCTGCATGCGTCCTGTACATGCGTGGCTTGTTGCGTGGTTACCAATATAAACTATAAAACATCTTTAACTTAGCATCCTGATGTATCGTATTTAGTGGTTAGCGAAGAGTTCATGTTCTTTTATTTGTTTATAGGTGGGCAGGCGGCAAAAAACAGGGGAAAACGCTCAAGGTTCCTTGTAGACGCTCCACCGTGAGGTTCCTGCATCTTCTCGGTCGTCGGAAATCTATGTTCTTCAACTCTCTTTTTTTAGGTGAGGTTTGTTCATCCTTTTGCCAACACGCGAGACATCTAGCATCAAGGTGCACGTGTCATGCAAGAAAATGGAGATAATCAGATAAGCAGTGCGTAAGTGAGTCATGCACTTCGATGGCACCTACTACGCAATATTTTTTTCTCCTTGATGGCACATGAATAGTGCACATACTCAACGACGGAGCACGGGATGGTAGCCATGACATGGTCAGCCCTTTTTTGGAGAGAGTACATACTAAATAACTTTGATGTGTCCCATCAACTCGCAGAATGATGATAAGCTTGCTTACTATGCCTTTTCCCTTGCCAACGCGTGCGCGGTGGCTCGCAGCACGAGGAGGAACTTTTGCTTACAAGCGGTGGACGTGCAGCAGTTCATTTGGTGTCAAATTGCCAGAAGTACTATTATAAAACCATCGACTTCTGGAAGAGGCGAAGATCCAAGCGCAAGGTCACCTACTAACCTTAGGCTAGGCGTAGTGGGAGTAACACAAGTAGGGGTACCTCCTTCTTTTATTCTAGAAACAACCACACGCGAATATTGGACGGTAGAAGCATAGCAACTGAATCAAAAATCAAAACCAACCAATGAACTACTACTACTGGTGAGTGTTTGCTAGTACGTATCATGTACTTCGTCTGTCCATGTATATACTAGCAGACTCTCGCCAGTAGTAGTAGTTCACTGGTTGGTTTCGATTTTTGATCTAGTTGTTGTGCTGCTACCGTCCAATATTCGTGTGTGGTTGTTTCTAGAGTAAAAAAAGGAGGTACTAGTACTTACTGTGGGAAAGGTGAAGTGATGGTTGATTCACTGAGCAACTTATTACTCTGGGAATATGGGAGTACCAGCGGATTCAAGGAACAGAGAAATGATGGTTGCTTCGTCCGAGAAACTTACTGTGGCGAAGGTGGGGCTCTGTGATTTGACTGCTCACTAGTAATTACTACTGTGGTGCAACGACCGGGCTGAATCTTTCCCTGTAGTTGTGCACTCAATATTGCTGCATGGCAGATGGAGCCGGATGAAGGATGTCCCACATGTCGGCAAAACGAAGTTGAATTGTTTCTGGCATTGCTATCAATCCTTCGGGATTTGTTTATATGTACGCATAATTTTAATGAAATTGTACTGTGATGCTATGAAGGTTTCAACTTTGGTCCCCGCGGGCAAAAAAAGGTTTCAACTTAGAATTCATGTATCTTTCCTCAAGATTATCTCATTACAACATTCCATCAAATACAAATGAAACTACCATGGCTGCTAATGCATCTCAATGGTTCGTAGATCAGCGCCAATATTCACATCACAACTGAAGACAAAGTTGTGAGAAGGTGTACAAATAAAGAAAAATATATAATTGATCGATGTTGTTTGTAGGCATGGCTCCATTTCCTTGGCACGGTGTTCATTGCTTGGCAGCTAGTTTCACCCAGCTCTATAGCCAAAAAAGAGGTGTATGGAGGACACCACAATCCGATCATTTTGTGCAGCTCCACTAAAATCGAGCGGACCATCCCTGTTTGCAAAGATATCCAGTCAGTGTGATTACAATAACAGTGGAACTAGATGATGAAACATAACACATACAAATAGAAGCCGATCACCTCTACGATCTCTCTTTAGGACTAACTACTTGTTGGAGAAGATTAGGCACGGAGTTGGATGAGGAGGATAGCAAAACCAATCTCCCTTTCTGCAGTCCCACAGAAATGTAAAAACATTGCACGTGTGACATTTTGGCAAAACTGCACAAAAGACTCTTAAGAAAAAAGTGATTTGTGCAGTTCACCAAAAGGTCGCAATAGCAACGAGGTGAAAATGGATAGCCCTGTTTGGAAAAGGAGGTAGAAAGGAAACAATTACTGCCCAATAACACAAGTTGAAGACACATAAGCTGACAAAAAAGAAGCATATTCCATGTAATAAGGGAAAGATAGCACATGGTGGTTTATCAAAAATGGTTTGAGGACGAGATTGCAAGATGGAAAGTACGCCGGCCGAGATACGTTTTAAGCAAACAACTAAAGAAGATCCACATGCAGCAACGTGGGAAGATGGGCAGTGGAGCAAGGCCGGAGGAAGCTATACCTGAGGGTCATCGGGATGTTACTAGGAGGGCGCCGGTGGCCGGTATCTGCCCATACTACAGCAGCGAGCAAGTGGCGAAGTCCCTACCGCGCCAGAGCTTGGTCAGAGAGAATGGCGAGTACCGCAGATCAGGACGTGCTGCCTCAACGCCATCAAACAAAGAGACGATGCACATCCTCCCTTTCTGTCGATGGACGGGATGCGGCCAGATCACCGACCAACGCTGAGAGAGAGAGACCACCGCTGCCTTGTGTGAGATGGTGTGACAAGAGACAAACCCATTTTTCCATTTTCCCCACGGCAATCATTTTATATTCTGTATGTGCCATTGATGAATATATAACTTTATTTAATACTAACGCGTCAAGTCGAACTTTGTTTCGTCTAGGCGTGGTACCCGACCCACCTTCGAGTAAACAACCGCTACATGCGTCAAATTATCACGTGGGCTGCCTTTTCGTACAGAAATGAACTACACATTGTACCCGCGCGGGTGTGGCCGGGAACGAGACGTGAGTACGTGCGTCCTGCGTGCACCTCTTCTTTAGGTGCAGGTACGTACGTGGGTGGGTGTGAGAGAGATGGTTTGTGCGAAACAGAGGCAATGTGTTGATGATATCTCAAACAAAAAAAGTAACATATGCAATGTGTGTGAAATGGAGTCATGGACGTGAGATATCGATAGAATTGAAAACTGGGATGAAGTGTGTGGCTGCGCGATCGATAAAGAGTGCCATCGAATTTGTGTTTGCCCGATACAGGGCGGCTGGCCTACTGGAATTTGAGAGGGCGGAGGTGCAGTTTTTCTCTGTGGCATGGATACCTACCTACAACGTTCGACTACCATGGATACCTAGAAGCAAATAAGCTCCGGAGAGACAGACGGGGGAGAGACTGATCGACTAGTATACGTTTGGGGAAGGAGAGAGATCAAGCTATGTATTGAGGGAGATCGATCGACATCCATGGATATGTGTAGCAGAGGAATAAGGTTGGGAAAAAGACAAAGGTAGAGTGTCGGAGGGTTGGTGGTGGAGTGGCGTCTCACAAATGGTGGGAGAGGCCTGCTAGACAAACGGAGGGTACGAGTGCAATATCAATAAGAGAGGGCGGGGGATGTCTGTCTGTCTATGCACGTGCGTGTGAGAGACGGGTCGGGAGGTATGCAAGGATGATGAGGGGAGACGATATGGTTGTGGTAAGCATAAGTAACTACATAGGAAGATCAACCGTCGTGTGTCCGAGAAAGGGAGAGACATAACGAGCGAGGTAAGTGTATCGGTGCATGGGGAAAATGAATTATAGTCGACCTGGCTATATGTAGGGAGATTGGTACGTATACATGCATGCATGTGCTAGAAGCAAATAAGCTCCGGAGAGACAGACGGGGGGAGAGGGGTGCAACTAGGAGGTGGTGCGAGAGGCCTACCATGTCAAGGGGGAAGGAGTGTGCGAGTATGAGATCAATGAAAAGAGGGGCGGGAGTGTGCACCTGCGTGGAACCGTATTGGACATAGGGGGGCATGGACGGTGAGAAGAAAAGAGGGGAATTATATATGTTTTTGTGGTAGGCACACTTGCCTAGAGAGGTATATCGACCGGTGTGTGCCAGAAAGGAGCCGGGGCGTACACACACCGCGGGTGAACGACCTAAAGAGAAATAACGAACGTGCATGATGGAGGGGGCGCTGAGGGAGGGTGAGAGGGGGGCGGGCGTTTGCATGCATGATAGAATGTTAGCGCTAGCTAGCTACAAATAGAATAGGATCGTGAAGGTGTAAAAGACGAACAAAGATCATAATTCATTATAAAAAAAGTGGATACGGATACTTGAAGAAGATATCATAATGTAGAACATTGATTATAATTTGGGCTAATGTGTGGCTTTTGTAGCTCAGGGCTAAATACTTGTCATAATGTAGGGGGCGGGGCACTATACTTTGTGCGATAAACACGGTGTACGTATGGAACATGGTTTAGATTATGAATATATAGTTAGTACATCAAATGTACTATTATTTGGAATCAACAACAAGTGTATTCAAAAAATAGAATTCGAGTTCATATAGTACACATAGTTCGTATCTATCTCTATAGTAATCATGTGGTGTGTTATTAAGGTAATACACGAATGATGGTTGAAGTTGGCAACAATCATGATTGTAGATTCTTATTGAAATAGAGAAACGAATTCATGTTCAGTTCGAATTGCAGCGGTAGTATAGACATTTGGAATGCACTAAAATGTTGGTATAACGCGTTTTTTAAGACCGCCTTTGACTATTGACAAGATTAATAATACATGATATGCACAATGTGAAAATTATATCATTGAAAGCTCCTTTCACACACGAATTTAACGATGTGCTTTGTGTAAGTTGCATGTCATATATTATTTCTCTAATATTTGGTCAAAGTTAGCATCGAAAAACACATTAGGCCGTATATAGATGGAAGGAGAGAGTAGCTTTGAATAGCATTTGTATAGTAAAATGGGGCAAGACTCTCTCTTTGTGTGGTGTGAATAGTTTTTTTCATTTTTTTGGTTGAGGGAAGTGCGAATTGATTTGGTACATACAAGTACAATATTACACGTTAGGCTTGTCCCTAAAATTCAACCTGCGCCTTGTTATATCCCGAAAATTCAGATATCGTGCTCCCAAAACTGGCGCCTTCACAACCCGCGCCTTGCTATCCCAAAATTACAACGCGCGCGAAAACTCCCTCCAGCTGCCAAATCCCGACACGCGAAATCCCCCTTCTAACCCTAAGCTGAAAGGGCCACTAGTTCAAATCGGTGAGGGTACTTTTGTAACACAACGTACATTTTGGACAAGCGCGTCCCTAAGTCATGGTTTACTCCCTCCCATCGCCTCCTTTTCGCCATTCGAAATCCCAGGACGCCATAACCTCTCCGCTCCAGCCGCAAAACCCAACCCTTCTCCGTCCGCCACCTCACCGCTGCCTAGCCGGAGCCTCTTCCCCGACAATGTCATCCACCGCAACAGCTCGACGTCCCTCGTCCACCTCCCCGGATGAGGAGACGTCGTCTATCTCGTCGAACCACCGGTTCCGCAGCCCTGTCCTCCACCTGCAAGGAGCTGCTCCGATGATCGCCTCGTCTATCGCAGCTGCTCCATCCCCACAGGGCCGCCTTAACCTGCTCCACCGGAACTGCAGCATCCACATCGACTCCTCGGACGAAGCCGAGGCCTACTCGGCGCCACCAAAGAGGTTGTACACTCATCGCATCACACCTTCTCCTTAAGTCGACCTCCCGGTGCCGACGGTGCTCCATCCCGCACCCCCATGGAGCGGCTACCGTGAAGTTGGTGCCGCGGGTGACATATCCACGGCGGCTCTTCCCCAGTGCGAGGCCCCTTCGGTGGCGGCGTCCAAACCAGCCGAATCTGTTGCTGCTACTCCGGCACTCGCTCGCTCGCTCGCTCGCGCTGCTGCTGCTCCAGCCCTCGCTCGCTCGCGCTGTTGCTGCTGCTCTCCCTCGTGCTCCTGCTGCTACACTGAATCGACTTTTGGGTTAGTCGATTTTCAGGGGGTGGGGGGGCTCGCTGGAGTTAAGGAAGAACCACCCGCAGCAGGAAGGGGGGCTCGCTGGAGAGGTACCCCACTATCTATCTTAGGATTCAGGGTGGGGGTGGGGGCCTAGAGGGCTGGCCGGGGCGGTGGGGCGGCGGTGGACCGGTGGTGGGGAGTTGTTTCAGGGACGATGCGGCACTGGGGCCGGCGGTTCGGCCAGTGGTGGCTGGCGGCTCAGGGGGGTGCAGGTTGAAGATGAACTGCAGGCCCTCCCTAAACTACATGCCAAGTGCCTCTCTGCTACCATTGCATTCAGTTGCGACAGTAACATTCAGATTCCATAGTAAATTTCAGTTTCGACAGTTAAGTTCAGAGTCAACAGTTTTTACCTCATCTGTTGTAGTCAGGTGGTTTTTGGTGATGTAAATTTTATATCTATTTTACATCATCTATTGGAGATGCTATTAGAATCCCACTTGAGATTAACGATGTCTGTCTTGTGCTGCTTCAGCCTTGACGTCTTATGGCACACCGGAGCTGCTCCAACGATAGAACAATCCGATCTTCCTCCACACCTCCGACAGCCACGTCTACCTCAACTGCTTCAGCGACCAACCCGATGATGTTGAGGTCGACACGGCTAAGGCAAAGAGGTTGTACACTTGTTGCATCACTTATTACTATACATTCATGTCGATCCATTAGGGCTATTTTGGGTCAATGGAAAAACATAGCAATAGGGAATTATCCTATGCACTCTACTATTCAATTATTCATGCATTTTGTTGAACAGAATGGAGCAAAACATCCACCTGGACCTACTTTTCAAAATCCTATGCATGAAAACAAGACCAAGTGCATTAGTGGCAGAATAACATTCTAACAGTACACGCTTTCATATGGTTTCACTTTACTTTGGCCATATTTCTTTGCATTCCTCTGCTCTTCCAATTCCTATGAAGCAAACAGCCAAGTTGACAGAAACCCTATGTTTACAAATGCTCTGTTTACCATGTGCATTCCTATCCAATTCCGGTGTTTTTCCTATCCCTGTGTTTTTAGAATCATGCAATCCAAATGAGCCCTTACAGAATTACTTTAGTTACAGGTAGGTGTCGAAGGGAATTTTGTGTGGTTTATCCTATTCCTGCTGCGACGTCGTCCACCTCACCTAAGCTGCTCCATCGACAGAAGCATCCACCAAACCAGACATCACGACTCCTGACCGTCTTCTGCCACCTCAGATCTCCTTCCCTGCCGCCGGCACCCACCACAACCGCATCACCATCATCGACTCAACAGATGAACCTGAGGAGTACACGGGTCCACAAGAGGGGTCACACTCTTTTGTTTCTGCTTATGTTATGCATTGCTTAAAATTACCTTCTACTTTATCGTCCTGTTCACCTCTTTGACTCCAAGTCAGGTCCAAATTAATGTTCAAACTTGAGTTCTAAATTAGTTGCGGGGCACATATCGAGGCATCAATGAATAGTATCTCTGTCTAATATCTGGTTCAACTAGGGTATGCCTATGTTGTTCATCTTGGGTGGGAAACAAATAGTAAAGCAATCATCATCTGTCTTTTTATTAAATTAAAGCAATCATCAGCCTCATATCATTATTTTTGGATCCATCCACTGGTTGTTACCATCACTCTAGATTTCTGCATGCTCTCCTTACATAATCTCACCATATTTTTTTCGTATGGATGTCAGATATTGTAAACAGTCATGCTGAACATGTAGAGAAAAAGAGAAGAGTTTTGCGCGGCAATACAATGTCATGCAGACATCACTCCATGGTGGGTTCAATGGCAAACCCTCCCCCCCTCTCCAGATTGTAATCCAGAGGAAGATATCTGTCCTGAGGCGGATTCAGACGCAGCTGACCACTCCTATTTACCCCCAAGGTGTTTGCTCTACCTTGGCATGATGATGTTAGTCATATCATGCATATGTTGGCTTGCAGTGCCTACTTTTGACATCATATATGTCATCTTCTTACTTTAGACATGTTCTGTAATGCCACCTGTTTAGTTTCTGTATCATATATGGGAATTATGCACTCTCATGTCTTTTAGCCAGCCATAATATATGTGAAATGTGCAATGCCATCCTGTTTAACCAGGAATCATATATTTGAATGATATCTTGCATCTCATAGTTTAGACATCATATACACAATATTCAACACCATGTTCTTAGTTCAGACATCATATCGAATGCCCTCTATTTAGCAAATAAATCAGATATTTGAATTAAATCATGCAATCCTGATTACTTAGATAACATGTAGGTGAATTATGTCATGCGATCCTGTTTAGTTATTCATCATATCTTTGAATTATGTTATGCTATGCTATCCAGTTTAGATAGACATCATATATGTGAAATTATGTCATGCTATCCATTTTAGTTAAACAATATACATGTCAACTATTTCATGCCCTCTTTTTTTCACACTATCTATTGCATCTGTCGCTCATACAATGTCTGTACATTCAACTATGTTTCCTGTTTATCAGCCATTTGAACTGGAGCGGGTGATGCCAGTATCTAGCGGAGTAAAAACATGGTCTTCAAATAAAACAGTTCTACCTCTTGGTGCAGATAGCACCCCAGTTGTACATGCACGAGAACCAGCCCTACCACACATAACCCAAACTCTCGCAGATTGTACCCCTACTGCGATGGATAGAGAACCAGCTTCACCCAATCTAACCCCAACCCCAATAGATAGTAACCCATAGTTCCTGTTGACACAACACCATCTCCACCACAGAGCTCCCAAACAAGAGCAGTTAGTAAGGCAGCTCCAGTGCCCAAAGGGCCAGTACTACCACGGCGAACCCCAACTCCCCCAGTTAGTACGCCTATTCCTGTGGAGGAAGCACAACCAGCTAGTCGTAGTTTAGCACCTATCGCATTTGATGTTGTTAAATCCTATGTGCGTATCTTCCCATCTTGGAAATATTATACTGAAGATGAGGGAAAATGCCAGTTGCAGGTGTTTGTCCAGGAGTTATGTGTAAGTAATGTTATTCATGGCAATTACTTTGCTTTGTCCCATACATCCTACCTCCATGATGGTTATAATACAGCAAATTTTCCCATTTTTCTCTATAGAGAAGGACCGATTTGGAAACTCAGGATGAGGTAAGTTGTGCTAATACCTCTGCTATGTTCAAGAATGCTTGGTGGCAGTATAAGAATTACCTGAAGAAAATGTACTTCACCGGCAAACAAACTCATCAAATTCCCTTACGTTCTCCTGAGACACATTTACTAGACAATGACTGGGAACGCCTTGTTCTGTACTGGTCCTGAACCAAGAATGTGGTAAGGTCTATGAGCTCATTTTATATTTTGAAGTACTATATTCTTGTGTCTTACTGTACTCTGTCATGTAGAACAAGTGCCTAAACCTGAAAAACAACTGTTCTAATTTAAGATTCCATTGCTATGATAGTTCAAAAAAGTGCTAGGCGTTAATTGTGCGTTTTGCCACCGCCTTACGCTTTACTGACCAAAGCGCATGCTTATGCGCAGTTATGCACAGATTAAGCGTAGTTATGTGCAATGCGTTTTGCCAACGCCTAGAGCCTAGGCGTGCTTAAGCGCTCGCTTAGGCGCGCCTTTTTTAACTATGATTGCTATCGTGCATACTGCTTTGCTCTTGTATCACTGTATTTACTCATACAAACTTATTTTTAAATTGAAGAATCCAATCGAAACTCCAATGGCACAACAGGTATGTTCACGCATGTTTCTTTAACAGGTTTGCTCTTATCAATAGCTCTGTTGATTTCAATTTCAATTGTGTATACAGTTGACTTCTCATATCATGCACACTACTAGCATCACAACAGAGCCAATAGTGTTGTTGTACATGTAGACCCATGGTACCCATCTGAATTCTTGTTGTGCCGTGTAGTTTCCCACGCTTTGTATTCTTTCACTGCTGCTTTGTCTTGAACTGATATGATTTGAACCGTGTCTCTATTTTGATTTGGCAAGACAATGCAGTGACCATAGAACATAGATATATGTTTGTTTTATGCTTTTATTATGTACTAGTACTTGGCAATAGAAGACTTGGTAGTTTAATCCTGTCCACCTTACTAATGAACTGATTCACCAAAATGAGTTTCATATACTAGTACATGCTAAACCTGTTATGTGTCTGCTTGTTTCTTCTTTTAGAATGCTGACAGAATATTGGGGAAGAGTGCCTTATTAAGCAATGGTAAAGGAAGTAATGCAGATAAGGTTCAGGATAGTGAGACATCCTTGTTGGTCTCCAACACAGCTGATAAAACAGCGAAGGAAGACTATCTTGAAGACAGTGAGACAACCCCAAAGTCCTGTCTTGGTTTAGTGTTCGAGTTACTAGCCACTAACGCTTGCACAAGCTATTCAAACTCACTGTCCGAATTAGTTCAGTTTCTTGAGTCTCAACTATAAGCTGAAAGACATCGATCAGCTGTGCTGCGACAAGAAGCGGAAGGACCACGGAAGTCCATGGAGCATTCAGATGCATACTTTATGGTGCAACAACAAGCGTTGGAGGATTTTAGCGCCAAACAGGACAAAGCTAATAAGCTTGCTAAGCTTATTGCCAGCATGGTGGATACCCGGGATAATGTTTCTTGAGCTCTTGTGAAGTTGTTTTAGTTATGCTCTTGTTTTGCTGCCGCGTTTATTTGCACTGGTGGCCAATTTTGATGGCCAGTGTATGTAATATGCTGCTTTGTTCCCTATATTTGCACTGGTGGCGAACTTTGATGCCCAGTGGATGTAATATGTGTAATAGCGGTAATAGGCTAGCGTTAGTTGCTTGCTTATTTATTTCCTTATTGTCTTATTTAGTTGTTTGCTTGTAGTCACTGCAGTTCTTTTTCCTTGTTTTTCTAGTGGCCACAATTACCTAATTTTGGTAACTACGCCACAATAATCATGGCAACACACGGACTTTTGTAACCATGGGCCTCCTGCGGGCCGTATGATCCATGGGCCTTCTACGGGCCATAGGATCCATTGGTATTCTATACGGGCTGTAGGATCCATGGGCCTTCTACAGGCCGTAGGATCCATGGGCCTTCTACTGGTTGTGCAATCCATGGGCCTTCTACAGGCCGTAGGATCCATTGGTCTTCTACAGGCCCTATGATCCATGTGCCTTCTACGGGGCGTATAATCATTTCGCCAATCATGGGCCGTACTATTCGTGGACTATAACGGGCCGTTAATAGGTTGTATTTGATAACTCTATGAAAACAGCCCAACGTTTTTTTACATGAAAACGGCCCAACATATTAACGGGCCACAAATGGGCCGACTGTAACCACGGGCTGAATTTGGCCCACAAGCAGAAAATGACAGTACATGCCGTAAGTAACCGAATGCTGGAAATGAGCCCAAGAATAAATGGGCCCTGAGAAGGCCGAACGATAACATGGGATGGAAATGGACCAATGGAATAATGGGCCATTAATGGGTATAAAGTGATACATTGTTCATTACGGGCTAGTTTCACCACGGGCCGTTAATGGGCCAACAGTTACAAAGGGCCTCATACGGGCCAAAAGATGTCATGGGCCATACATGGGCCGGAAGTTAAAATGGGCTAGAATCATATTGGACGGCCCAGATGATGCTATTGGGCCTAATTAGGATAGGTCGTAATGGGCCCTGGGTTAGCGGGCTGTAAATGGGCTATATGCGAACATGCCGTTAATAGGCTTTCCGTGGGCCGACCTGCCACCTTTTGACCAAGTCAAACCGGCCGGCCTTTTCACAAGAATGGGCCTCTGTTGGGCCGTGCCACATGTCGACGTATCATAGGCGCCTTCGGTCCAATGAGTGGATGACATCTGTCCCAACGATGAGCCGATACGTGTTTCCTCCAGCCAATGATGATTTTACACGTGGAAAATCCCCATTGGTCAGGGCTGTTAACGGGTTATCGGATCCAAAACCGGACCCGATAGCTCAACGGTGTTCCGTTATGGTGGATGCCACATGTCGGTCACCCTTGACAAAAGCACTTCTGTGACGCGTGATTTATCATCATAGAAGTGGACACTTCCATGATGATAATTTTGGCAATGTCATGCAACACTTCTACGACAGCACAGGTATGACTATCTTGATTCTGTCATAAAATCGTCATGGATGTACATGCATGACAGAAAACGTGACCTACTGTGACAAACACGTATCATCACGGATGTGTATTTTTTTTGTAGTGGTTGCTTCGATGTCACAGAGTTTTACGAATCGGTAGCGTTGAAATGCTTCTTGTAGAAAACTAAAACTAAGTTTTTGACTCATTCTTTTTGCAGAAACTCTGCACTTTGTGATGCTCATCTACTCTATCTCATCTACAAATTATTCATAGGGTCAACTCTCAGTTTGTAGTGCAGTATGTCTGATCAAAGTGATAGTCAGAACAAGTCAGAGGAGCAGATGGACTTGAGTGAGGGCACTAGTCCCTCTGGTAGCTATGATGAGGGTAGCAGGAGCACACCAAACAATCTGCCTAAGGCTTAGACTAGGCAGAGGAAGAAGGAGACTTTAGACTCTGAGGATGAGGACTTTGAGGTTGAAGAAGTTAGCTCAAAGAATAAAGTGCTAAAGAAAGAGTATGTTGATGCTGCTTCTACCAAGCGAGGTCAGCATAAGAAAGCACCTGCCAAGAGAGTGCCCATGTCAAAGGCCGGAGCCTCCACTCTTGAAACATCCAAATCAACTATTGGAGAGGCTGCTGGAGAGGGCAAGAAAAAGGAAAGAAAGAGAGGGAGATGGTGCAAGAAAGTGGATCCCATGGCAGAATTTGAGAAGCATTCTTCTGATGAGGAGGAAGAGGAAGAAGAGGATGCTGCACCAGCACCCCCTCCCAAGTCACAAAAGCTGATGGGGGACGCCATCAAGTCTGGGGATGCTCCTTCAAAGCCCAAGACAACCCCCAAAGCTCTAGCTCAATGTCACGCCCAAGATGCGACCCTATCCTAAAGGAACTCGAAGGTCCCACCAAGGATAGAAGTGCATCTTGAAGACGCTTTTGCAAGGTGGATATCATTACATCAACATTACATAATAGATGGGGATACATACATAAGGCATACAATGCCACACGAATACAACATCATCTTACATAAGAGCACCATCCGACTACGGATGAAACACAAACAGAAACTCAAACGACATCCACCCTGTTAGCCCAGGCTGCCGACCTGGAACCTATCCCCTGATCGAAGAAGAAGCAGAAGAAGAACTCCAAAACAAGCAAACATCACTCTCGTGTCATGATCATCGCATAACCTGTACCTGCAACTGTTGTTGTAGTAATCTGTGAGCCACGAGGACTCAGCAATCCCATTACCATGGGTATCAAGACTAGCAAAGCTTAATGGGAAAGGAAGAGGTAAAGTGGTGAGGTTGCAGCAGCGACTAAGCATATATGGTGGCTAACATACGCAAATGAGAGCGAGAAGAGAACCAATGGAACGGTCGTCAACTAGTAATGATCAAGAAGTGATCCTGAACTCCTACTTACGTCAAACATAACCCAAAACCGTGTTCACTTCCCGGACTCCACCGAGAAGAGACCATCACGGCTACACAGCGGTTGATGCGTTTTAATTCGGATCAGGTGTCAAGTTATCTACAACCGGACATTAACAAATTCCCATCTGCCACATAACCGTGGGCACGGCTCTCGAAAGTTTATACCCTGCAGGGGTGTCCCAAGTTAGCCCATGATAAGCTCTCGCGATCAACGAAGGATATATCTTCTCCCAGGAAGACCCGATCAGTCTCGGAATCCCGGTTTACAAGACATTTCGACAATGGTAAAACAAGACCAGCAAAGCCGCCCGATGCGCCGACAATCCCGATAGGAGCTGCACATATCTCGTTCTCAGGGCAACACCGGATAGGTCAGCCTACGAGTAAAACCAGACCTCGAGTTGCCCCGAGGTGGCCCCGCAGTCTGCCCGGTTCAGACCAGCACTTAGACAAGAACTGGCCCGCGGGGCTAAAATAAAGATGACCCTTGGGTTGGCCGACCCAAGGGAAGGGTATAGGTGGTGGTGAGGCAAATGGTAAAACCAAGGTTGGGCCTTGCTGGACAAGTTTTATTCAAAGCGAACTGTCAGGGGGGTCCCATAAATCACCCGACCACGTAAGGAATGCAAAATCCGGGAACATAGCACCGGTATGACGGAAACTAGGGCGGCAAGAGTGGAACAAAACACCAGGCATAAGGCCGAGCCTTCCACCCTTTACCAAATATATAGATGCATTAATAATATAAAAGATATTGTGATATCCCAACATAACCCTGTCCACCATGGAGAAATCTTCAACTTCACCTGCAACTAGCAACGCTATAAGAGGGGCTGAGCAAAGCGGTAACATAGCCAAGCAACGGTCTGCTAGGAAGGGTGAAAAGGTTAGAGGCTGACATGGCAATTTGGGAGGCTTGAAGAACAAGTGATAGGTAGCACAGCATAGCAATAGAACGAAGCAACTAGCATAGCAATGATAGTAGTGAGATCCAGGGTAGCGGTCATCTTGCCTGAAATCCCGCTAGGAAGAAGAACGAGTCCATGAAGAAGACGAACGGGAGTAGTCGAACGAATCCTCACAATTGCAACATTACCGAAACTAAGAAGCAACACCGGAAAGAAACAAACAACATGGTAAATGCACAAGCATAAACATGGCATGATGCTCAAAGAAGTATGATGCATGTCCGGTTTAATGAGGCATGGCATGGCAAAGTGCAACAAACAATACTACAAGTTAAGTGGAGCTCAATATGCAACGAGTTGCATATTGACGAAACACCACATTCGAGTTATTTAGTTTGCTCTCGTTTAGGCTACCAAACAATATTAAATGTTGTTAAACATGGCAAGAGGTGAAGCATAAATAAACTAACTATTTAGGCAAGTTTAAATGAGGCCGGATCAACAAACAACAATTCCGGAAAAATCCTCATATGCAATTTATGAATTTGCTACTGTTCTGCCCTAAACCATATTTTATTGTTGTTAAACAGGAAAATAAAGTGCACCATGTTAAACTAGGCATTTTTCCACCCCATTTACATATAAAGTTTATTTAAAACTGAGCTACGGTTATTTAGTTATGAAATAAATCATTTAACATGGCATTTAAGCAAATTTAAACAAACACCATTTTAAACATTTTAAACATGGATGAAAGTGGCATATTATTAATCTACACAAAATTCTAAGCATTTTACATGTTAAAATCATTTTAATCCGATGCACAGTTATTTAGTTGTGAGTAGTTTAAAATCATGGCATTTCTGTAATTATGCATGCACAAGATATTTAGCAAATTCGTCCAGGAAAGAAAAAAAACATCCACGGGCTGAAACTGGTGCACTGCTGGGATGAACAGGAGGGGCTGTGGGGAGCTCACCCATGGGCTGAGGCCCAGATCGATGGAGAGGCCAAGGCAGGCTGGCTGGCTTGGGTTGGGCCTTGGAGGATTGGCTGGAGGTGATCGAGGCCTCATGGTCCATGCGTGCGCGGTCAACGCATGCGGTCGAGCGCTCGTTCCCGAGCGGTTGCTCGATGCAGCGTGAAGCAGAGGCAACGACGGCAGTAGGGCTCGTGGTCAATGGCGCGTCACCGGGGCGGCGCAGGTGATGGCGAGGAGGAGAATCTGGCGAGGAAGCGGCTTGGCGGCGCCGGGCTTGAGGAGGCCGAGATCAACAAGCGAGGGGCTCGTCTCCCTCGCAGAGAGATGAGGCCGGCAGCGGCCGCGCTGGAACGAGGGACGACGGCGCCCTCGGGCGGGTGAGGAATGATGGGCGGACCAGAGGCATGGCAAGGACGCGGATCCGGCAGGGGCGATCTGGCTGGTTCCCGCCGGACCCGGCGACGAGTGAGGGGATCCGCCGGGAACGGCGCGGGGCAGCGGGACCTGAGCAGCTTGCCGACGAGGGGGCTTCATGGCGGCCAGGTTCACCTGAGAGAGAGAGGTGAGAAATTTGAGACGGGAGAGAGAAGAGGGACAACCAGAAGGAGAAAGAGCTCGAGGAAAAGGAGGCGGGACGGCCTGGTTGCTTGTGCTGCTTGCCGGCGACGGGGACGAGGCAGAGGAGGCTGGTCAGCTCTGTTGGCCCTCGGGAAGAACAAGAGGAGGCGCGGGAGCTTGGCTCCATGGAGGTTCTCGAAGCAGAGGATCCAGGGGTGCGATTCCGGTGGAGCTCGAGGGTGAGGGCGGCGCTCGGGGTTGGCTGCGTGCGCGGGAGGGAGGACGCTGCAGCTTGCTGGGGACTTGGGGCTGCTGATGTGGTTGGATCGGTGTGGATCGAGGGGAGGAAGGTGGTTGGCCCGATGGGGAAAACGAGGAAGGAGGCTGGTTGCGAGGGGATTTGGGCACTGGATGGCTGCAGCGATCTGGTTGGAGGAGATGGATCTGGAGGGATCCCGAGGTGGAAGAGGACTGGCGGCGGCGGCTGGGGGATGGGACAAGGCTCCTAATTTTTAGGGTTGGATCTCAGGTTAGACTAAGGGTGGACTATATATATGGAAAAGAGGGAAGTTTGGATCTTTCGATCGAAATCGGACGATCGAGATAAAATAGGCTAGGGAGTCCAATGAATAAAACAAAGATGTTTTATAGATGTTTGGAGATGATCCGGACCCAACGGTCATGACCGAGCGGTTCGGGTTTGGAGCAGTTTCAGAAATGCACGCGAGGGGGGGGCTGCGAGCTGGCAAGAGAGGTTAGGTGGTCGGACAAAAAGGAGACGAAAACACGGTTGGTCTCGGGGCGGTCAACAAAAGCAAGGGGGGACACGGCAACTACGAGCGTATCCAAGTTAAAAAAACAATGATGGCAACGAGTGCCGATGCAATGCAAATGATGCGATGATGAAATGCATGACATGAATAAAATGCAAAACAAAAGACAAAAAAACCCAACCACGAAGGAAATATCATATCGCATCTCTGAAAAAGGCAAGAGTTTGAGTTACGAATATGGAAAGTTGTATCCGGGGCGTTACAACACTCCACCACTACGAGAGGATCTCGTCCCGAGATCTAGGATGGCACCGGAGAGAAAAGAAAGAGGAAGATAAGAGGTAAAACTAAGTTGCTTCTGCGACCAATGAGTGAAACCAAAGAACCTTGAGAGGTTGAGCAAAATGAAAGGAAGAAAACAACGAAGATGGGCAAAGTTGAAAACACTCCGTCAGAAAAGAGGAACAAGGGATACAACGAGAACCAAGAGGTTTAGTGATAAGATAGATATTGAAACCACTCCGGTTAAAACTAGATAGAGAAGGGATAAGATTGATATAATTTGGGCAGCACTCCGACTAAAAGAAGGAAAACTTGATAGGATGAAAAGAACTTGAAGAGATGACACAACACTCCGGTTAAATGGATAAGCAAGAAAATAACATGCTCCTCACAATTCGAGATGATGAGTGAAAAGAGCAACATCACAATGCCTCCGGAAGAAAGAATAGAAGATAGATCATTGGAATAACGGAATGTAGGAGAAAAAGCCAACTTCTGCCACAAATGAGCTTGGAAACCACCCTTCCAAGAAGGTTATAACGGAGTTGTTGCAAAACCAACAACGAAAAGAATAAGCTTGTAGTGGGCTTATGGAAAACATCTCAAGACTATGAGGAGACAACCGGCCACTAATGGAAACCATTGATTTGATTGAGAGCACCAAAGAGATGAAAAACTTCTTCCACCAAGAGGATAAGAGCAAGCTTGGGTCATGCATAATCACCACAAATAGCAACAACCCTTAAGGAAGAGCTTTAGGTGAAATCTGACACAAGATAACTCCAATGAAGAAGTTGATTGGTCGAAAAGATCTCTTGAACAAAGAGAAAATGATGGATTTAAAATACCTCATTCTTGACAACATATGAATCATGAAACACGAAGGAAATTGTCAAGAGTGACATAACACCACCTCAAAAGATAAGGTAGAAAGAATTGCACTTTGGAATGCAAGATGAAGAATACTTGAACTCCACAAAACAAAACATGTGTTGAACACCATGTTTATTTTAGAGTATAGCTTGGCGGATCTTAACTTAAAGAGAAATCTTGAAGAACAAATCGAGAATGAAAGGAATCCTTGACGAACCATCATGTCGAGCCTCCATGAAGAGCTCCGGTAATAGAAGGATGATAAAAAGAAAGAGAAGTTGAAAACACAAGGTGAATCCTTGCGATGATTTAGATGGAGCTTCGCGACGAGATAATGCGGAAAACTTGGAACTCCGGAAAAGAAAAGATGAAGTATCTCGAACCAAGAAATATGACATGATGAACAACTCTGGAAAGAAGAAACTAGATCACTTGAAACAATAATAAGAATTACGTTATGCGTATCCTTCACCAATTTAATTGATGACAAGCAACGGATTTGGCATACTACTTATTCTTCTAGAAAGGATTAAAAGAGATATAGCGCAAACTTGAGAAGGTATTGATGGAACCACCAGTAGGATTTGGAAAAAACAAATGAATGAATGAATTGACACGATGACGAAGGAAGAGAAATCTTGAATGAACCACCGTAAGAATTGAAAATGAACATAGCAAAGGCACAATTCATTGAGAAGAATTGGAAAATGAATTAAGATAGTTGAGGGGATTTAAATACATGAGAACAAAGAGATCATGAACTGATTAGAGGGTATTTGAACGATGCACCGGTAAGATTTGGAGAATGATAGCTACACGCTGAGAATGAAGAATTATGACATGATGGCCTCCGGAGGAAAGAAACGGAAACAACTCATGACATGCTCTGGATGGGTGAAAAGAATTCTCACAATCGAAAACAATTATGAGAGGATGGCATCAGCTAGAACCATGAATCTTGAAGAGAATGGAGCAAGATTTAAGAGAAATCCTTCTTCGGTCTTCAAATGTTGAGAATGATGATGGGAACCACCATGAATTGTTGAGATACTCCGGGAGAATGAAAAACAAAGAGGTTGAGCCAATAATGAAAAGAATTTGAAAGCGATCTTGGAGAAGGCAAGTGACTGATGAAATCCATTCTTACATCACACTCGAAAAGAATTTGGGAATAGCTCCGGGGAACTTAGAAGAGTCAGGTAAGATCCTGGGAAAAAAAACCTGTGGGTTAGGGCCCACTCAAAAGATAACACCGTTGACAGTTGATTTTAAAGAGAGATTACACCGGTTGAATTAAATGGCTTGAATGAGATAACAATCTCCAAATAACTTGAACAGATTAAGAATGGAAACACAAATCTTGTGAGATATCTTCAGCACTCCAGAACAAATAAATAGGAAGAAGTGAATGATTAAGAGGTGCATCAACATGAGAAAGCATTAGAAACGAGGAAAGGAATATGATGAATATTGAAAGCTTGAATTGGATCCACCAAAGAAGAAAAAAAGAACGAAGGATGATGAACTTGAAGCTCGTGAGCATCTTCACGAGGGATCACCAGATCAGAACATTGATTGAAAAGAGTGAAGTGACTTCACATTAATAAATGGATACTTGATTAAAATAAATGAATCCTTGAAGAAAAGGGTGGGAGGGTGGGGAAAAACAAAGACAACTTGGGATGAACGAAACAAACACCATTGAGAAAACTTAGAATTGATCTTGCGGATGGGAAAAATGATGGGATCCACTTGAAGAGAAGCACACCGGTTGGAAAAGAGTTGACATGACAACCTCAGTGATCAAGGAGGATTAGTATTCACATAGCAATATGAGAACACCGTTTAGGAAAGGTATGGATTCAACATTTGACTTCGAAGCAACTCGAATACCACATATAAAACAAAACAAAGGATTTGGCTTGTAGAATAAGCCGGAACAAATACATATGATAGAGATTTACCCAATCCCATATCATGCATCTGTCGGAAAGATATTCTAGGAGCTACTTGAATTCCCACCTATAAACTCCCGAAACTTTTTGGTTATGCAATCTGGTGTTGGGGATACAGGGGAAGCAATATATCTCACCCAAACTAACAATCCCTACATCCAGCTGTATCCATCCGTCAACACATAACCAAGAAAACTCCGGAAATCGTGTACCTCAACTTTCGAAAAGCATCCGTTATACGAGTTATGGCAATACTCCCGAACTCCCCAGTACTGGGTGGCGTCGAGGTTATCTCACCAACAACTACATAAAAGAGATTTTCGATGTCGGCAAAACTCAGGTATTCCAGAACTGCAACGATAAAATTATGACGACAACACCTCGGAGCTCAACTCCCCGGGACACTGCCACAACCCCTAAATGACAGGAGGCACCAAGAACAATGTTCTCGTCATAAGAATATCGGAACGATCCCAAGATACCCACGTGATCCTAAATTTTTTTTAGTGAAATTTGAGGAGAGGAAAGACAAAACATCTACGTCAGGAGTCCTCACCAGAGCGACGAAGGGGGCAGAGGAGTAAAAAGAATCCTACTCTCTGATATATATAATCCTAAGACTCAAAATAGTTTTCTTCTAGACTCGACAACGGCCAACAATCAAGGGGGCTCCTATGGTCGGAACCTGGCTCTGATACCAACTTGTCACGCCCAAGATGCGACCCTATCCTAAAGGAACTCGAAGGTCCCACCAAGGATAGAAGCGCATCTTGAAGACGCTTTTGCAAGGTGGATATCATTACATCAACATTACATAATAGATGGGGATACATACATAAGGCATACAATGCCACACGAATACAACATCATCTTACATAAGAGCACCATCCGACTACGGATGAAACACAAACAGAAACTCAAACGACATCCACCCTGTTAGCCCAGGCTGCCGACCTGGAACCTATCCCCTGATTGAAGAAGAAGCAGAAGAAGAACTCCAAAACAAGCAAACATCACTCTCGCTTCATGATCATCGCATAACCTGTACCTGCAACTGTTGTTGTAGTAATCTGTGAGCCACGAGGACTCAGCAATCCCATTACCATGGGTATCAAGACTAGCAAAGCTTAATGGGAAAGGAAGGGGTAAAGTGGTGAGGTTGCAGCAGCGACTAAGCATATACGGTGGCTAACATACGCAAATGAGAGCGAGAAGAGAAGCAATGGAACGGTCATCAACTAGTAATGATCAAGAAGTGATCCTGAACTCCTACTTACGTCAAACATAACCCAAAACCGTGTTCACTTCCCGGACTCCGCCGAGAAGAGACCATCACGGCTACACAGCGGTTGATGCGTTTTAATTCGGATCAGGTGTCAAGTTATCTACAACCGGACATTAACAAATTCCCATCTGCCACATAACCGCGGGCACGGCTCTCGAAAGTTTATACCCTGCAGGGGTGTCCCAACTTAGCCCATGATAAGCTCTCGCGATCAACGAAGGATATACCTTCTCCCAGGAAGACCCAATCAGTCTCGGAATCCTGGTTTACAAGACATTTCGACAATGGTAAAACAAGACCAGCAAAGCCGCCCGATGCGTCGACAATCCCGATAGGAGCTGCACATATCTCGTTCTCAGGGCAACACCGGATAGGTCAGCCTACGAGTAAAACCAGACCTCGAGTTGCCCCGAGGTGGCCCCGTAGTCTGCTCGGTTCATACCAGCACTTAGACAAGCACTGGCCCGGGGGGGCTAAAATAAAGATGACCCTTGGGTTGGCCGACCCAAGGGAAGGGTATAGGTGGTGGTGAGGCAAATGGTAAAACCAAGGTTGGGCCTTGCTGGACAAGTTTTATTCAAAGCGAACTGTCAGGGGGGTCCCATAAATCACCCGATCGCGTAAGGAACGCAAAATCCGGGAACATAACACCGGTATGATGGAAACTAGGGTGGCAAGAGTGGAACAAAACACCAGGCATAAGGCCGAGCCTTCCACCCTTTACCAAATATATAGATGCATTAATAATATAAAAGATATTGTGATATCCCAACATAACCCTGTCCACCATGGAGAAATCTTCAACTTCACCTGCAACTAGCAACGCTATAAGAGGGGCTGAGCAAAGCGGTAACATAGCCAAGCAACGGTTTGCTAGGAAGGGTGAAAAGGTTAGAGGCTGACATGGAAATTTGGGAGGCTTGAAGAACAAGTGATAGGTAGCGCAACATAGCAATAGAACGAATCAACTAGCATAGCAATGATAGTAGTGAGATCCAGGGTAGCGGTCATCTTGCCTGAAATCCCGCTAGGAAGAAGAACGAGTCCATGAAGAAGATGAACAGGAGTAGTCGAATGAATCCTCACAATCGCAACATTACTGAAACTAAGAAGCAACACCGGAAAGAAACAAACAACATGGTAAATGCACAAGCATAAACATGGCATGATGCTCAAAGAAGTATGATGCATGTCCGGTTTAATGAGGCATGGCATGGCAAAGTGCAACAAACAATACTACAAGTTAAGTGGAGCTCAATATGCAACGAGTTGCATATTGACGAAACACCACATTCGAGTTATTTAGTTCGCTCTCGTTTAGTCTACCAAACAATATTAAATGTTGTTAAACATGGCAAGAGGTGAAGCATAAATAAACTAACTATTTAGGCAAGTTTAAATGAGGCCGGATCAACAAACAACAATTTCCGGAAAATCCTCACATGCAATTTATGAATTTGCTACTGTTCTGCCCTAAACCATATTTTATTGTTGTTAAACAGGAAAATAAAGTGCACCATGTTAAACTAGGCATTTTTCCACCCCATTTACATATGAAGTTTATTTAAAACTGAGCTACGGTTATTTAGTTATGAAATAAATCATTTTAACATGGCATTTAAGCAAATTTAAACAAACAACATTTTAAACATGGATGAAAGTGGCATATTATTAATCTACACAAAATTCTAAGCATTTTACATGTTAAAATCATTTTAATCCGATGCACGCTTATTTAGTTGTGAGTAGTTAATCATGGCATTTCTGTAATTATGCATGCACAGGATATTTAGCAAATTCGTCCAGGAAAGAAAAAAAAACATCCACGGGCTGAAACTGGTGCACTGTTGGGCTGAACAGGAGGGGTTGTGGGGAGCTCACCGAGGGGCTGAGGCCCAGATCAATGGAGAGGCCAAGGCAGGCCGGCTGGCTTGGGTTGGGCCTTGGAGGATTGGCTGGAGGCGATCGAGGCCTCATGGTCCATGCGTGCACAGTCAACGCACGTGGTCGAGTGCTCATTCCCGAGCGGTTGCTCGATGCAGCGTGAAGAAGAGGCAACGACGGCAGCGGGGCTCGCGGTCGATGGCGCGTCACCGGGGCGGCGCAGGTGATGGCGGGGAGGAGAATCTGGCGAGGAAGCGGCTTGGCGGCGCCGGGCTTGAGGAGGCCGAGGTCAACAAGCGAGGGGCTCGTCTCCCTCGCAGAGAGACGAGGCCAGCAGCGGCCGCGCTGGAACGGGGGACGACGGCGCCCTCGGCCGGGTGAGGAACGACGGGCGGACCAGAGGCATGGTGAGGACGCGGATCCGGCAGGGGCGATCTGGCTGGTTCCCGCCGGACCCGGCGACGACGAGTGAGGGGATCCACCGGGAACGACGCGGGGCAGCGGGACCTGAGCAGCTTGCCGACGAGGGGGCTTCATGGCGGCCAGGTTCACCTGAGAGAGAGAGGTGAGAAATTTGAGACGGGAGAGAGAAGAGGGACAACCAGAAGGAGAAAGAGCTCGAGGAAAAGGAGGCGGGACGGCCTAGTTGCTTGTGCTGCTTGCCGGTGACGGGGACGAGGCAGAGGAGGCTGGTCAGCTCTGTTGGCCCTCGGGAAGAACAAGAGGAGGCGCGGGAGCTTGGCTCCATGGAGGTGCTCGAAGCAGAGGATCCAGGGGCGCGATTCCGGTGGAGCTCGAGGGTGAGGGCGGCGCTCGGGGTTGGCTGAGTGCGTGGGAGGGAGGAGGCTGCAGCTTGCTGGGGACTTGGGGCTGCTGATGTGGTTGGATCGGTGTGGATCGAGGGGAGGAAGGTGGTTGGACCAACGGAGAAAACGAGGAAGGAGGCTGATTGCGGGGGGATTTGGGCACTGGATGGCTGCAGCGATCTGGTTGGAGGAGATGGATCTGGAGGGATCCCGAGGTGGAAGAGGACTAGCGGCGGCGGCTGGGGGATGGGATAAGGCTCCTAATTTTTAGGGTTGGATCTCAGGTTAGACTAAGAGTGGACTATATATATGGAAAAGAGGGAAGTTTGGATCTTCTGATCGAAATCGGACGGTCGAGATAAAATAGGCTAGGGAGTCCAATGAATAAAACGAAGATGTTTTATAGATGTTTGGAGATGATCCGGACCCAACGGTCATGACCGAGCGGTTCGGGTTCGGAGCAGTTTCAAAAATGCGCGCGAGGGGGGGCTGCGAGCTGGCAAGAGAGGTTAGGTGGTCGGACAAAAAGGAGACGAAAACACGGTTGGTCTCGGGGCGGTCAACAAAAGCAAGGGGGGACGCAGCAACTACGAGCGGATGCAAGTTAAAAAACAATGATGGCAATGAGTGCCGATGCAATGCAAATGATGCGATGATGAAATGCATGACATGAATAAAATGCAAAACAAAAGACAAAAAAACCCAACCACGAAGGAAATATCATATCGCATCTCCGAAAAAGGCAAGAGTTGGAGTTACGAATATGGAAAGTTGTATCCGGGGCGTTACACTCAAGCCTCCAAGACTGCACCTAAGAGAAGCACCAGGAACATTCCTGCTGCAAAGAAGAAGAAGGCCCCAGTGCCTGAAGTTGAAGAAGAAGATGATGAAGCCCAAGTGCGTAGGAAACTCAAGCCAAAAATTCCAGACCATGATGACAATCATCCAGTGGCTGAGAATATGAAAGAAAGAAAAGATGCAGGTCTTAGATTGTGGAGACAAGCTGGTCCATATGCAGTGAGGACAAGGACAGTTGTTGACTATAGATTCCATAGCAAAGAACAACAAGATTTCTATGAAACAGTGTTGCATGACAAGAAGCCCATTGTCAGTGATATGAAGTGGGTTGATTGGGAATATATTGATGAAAATGAAGACCATTTTCCAGGAGTGCATGAGAGCTTCAAGCTCAATGGTGTTAACAAGTTTGTGGGTTAAAAGTTGACCAAATGTTATGATGAGCTCATAATGCAGTTTTACTCTACAACTCATTTCAATCCTAATGGGAAGATTGTTTGGATGACTAAAGGTACAAGGTACCAGTCTACTGTTGATGAGTGGGCCAAGCTCATAAAAGTCCCCAAGGAGCATGAGAAAGACATTGATGTCTATGCTGAGAAGAAGAAAGACCACAACTCCATGGCAAATATGTACAAGGAGATACCTGACAAGGCCTTGGAAACTCACAAGCTAGGCTCACTGTAGTACTTAATGTCTAGATTGGCCACAATGAACACTATATTGAGGCAGACCTTGTTGCCCAAATCAGGAGATCACAGGATGATCAGAGGCCATTCCATTAATTTTCTTCAGATGTTTGATTTTCCCTAGAAGTTCAAAGTTATGAGTTTGGTTGTTGAGACAATCAAGAGAACAACTGCTGGCCAGAAGAGGTCATGGGGGTATGCTCCACACATATAGATGTTGATTAACTCCAAGATGCCCAAAGGAGTATATTTGTTGGACAAAGAGCATCTGCCCTTGAAACCTGATTTTGAGGACAACAGTGTTGTCATGACTGCTGAAGATCCAACATCCCTAGAGGCTCAAGAGAAGAGACAAAAAGCTAAAGCTGAGAAGGCAGCAAATATGCCAAGTGTTGAAGAAGCTTCAGAAGTGTTCCTCAAGTCAAAGCAAGACCAACTTGGATATCTTATTCAAGCAACCTTGAGAATTGAGAAAGAACTGATAACCCTGACTCAGAACCAGGAGAGCTTGGAGAGGATCATTGAAACCAAATTATATGATCTTGACTTGAAGGTGACTGAAATTCAGACAGCAGTTGAAGAGCTCTAGGAACAAGCAGAAGAGAGGAAGGGAAAAGCAACTACTGAAGTGTTCCACGGAGTGCCTAGGGCACAGAGGTCTGCAGCAGTGCTAGTGCCAGACACAAGAGCCACAACTTCAGCACCTACAGCCACAGCTCCAGTTTCCCCTCCAGTGGCAACTCCACCAGCTCCATCAACTTCTACAGATGCTTTCATCCTTGGAGTCCTCTCAACACCTCCTCCTGAAGATCAAGCCTAGAGAGTCGCATAGCACTATGCATTTTCAAGATTTTTGGTAACTTTGTTGCCAGAGGGGGAGAAAGTGTATAGATCATAGGCTTCAGAGAGAGAGAGAGAGAGAGAGAGAGAGAGAGAGCTTTGCTTCTTTTTGCCACTTATTTTCTTTGCTTTCTTGGTTGAGGTACTTTATGTTTATGTGTGTGAGATACTTTGTATGGTCAAGTGTTTGATCATATCATGCTTAATGCTTGTGCTTGGATGATGACATTATCTATTTTTTATGTATGATCATTCATTTTGCCTTTGTGATGAGTGCTTGTCCCTAATTTTTTATCATTTTCAGTGCTCCACCAAGATGTACGTGACATGGAAGAGTAACCCATGATCCAAATTGATTGTGCATTTGCATTCAAAAGCTAATTTTAAATGATTCACAAATTTGGGGAGCTCTTGCTTATCACATACTTCTCAAAGCGACGATGTATTTCATTCTTATTATATTTTATCAAATCTTTGATCCATATGTTATCATCAATTACCAAAAAGTGGGAGATTGAAAGTGCAACTAATCCCTGGGTGGTTTTGGTAATTCTTAACAACATATAGCTCATTGAACTAATGCGCTTTCAAGATGATCATTTCAGAAAGTTCAATGATTGGCATGGCACAGACTAGAGTGTGGACCCCTCAAAATGCTAAGGACACATATGGGCAACAAGCTCAAGACTCTACATTTTCCTTTTAGTGATCCTAGATCACATTGAGTCCATAGGAAAGCCAATACTATTAAAAGGGGATGAGGTGTTGCTCGATGGCTTACTTGCTCAAAATGCTTAGTGATATGCTCCAAAACCCTCAACCACTTTCTCATTTCCACATATGTCCTAAACCTATAAGTCAAACTCGGCCCCACCGATTTGATCTATCCGGCGCCACCGAGTTTCATATGACATAGCCACTGCCACAAACCCTAGTCACTTCAGTTTCACCGATAGGGATCTCGGTCTCACCAAGATGGGATTGCAAATTCTCCGTTTCCCTTTGTAATGTTTCAATCTCACCGAAATGAGCGATCGGTCCCACTGAGTCTGCAATGCAAACTCCATGTTTCCTTTTCGTAACGCTTTGGGCTAACCGAAGTGAGCGAACCGGTCGCACCGAGTTTGCCTAACCAACTCCCTGTGTGCTCATTATTGAAACCAGTCCCACTGAGTTCATGTGATCGGTCACACCGACATTACGTTATGCCCTAACCCTAGCGCATCGGTCCCACCGAAAATCCTAACGTTCACATTTTACCTGAATCGGTCTAACCGAGTTTTACCATTCGGTTCCATCGAGTTTGGGAATCTATGTGTAATGGCTAGATTTTGTGTGGAGGCTACATATTCCCCTCCACCCATTCTTCATTCGTGGAGAGAGCCATCAGAACGTGCCTACACTTCCAGCATTCATTTTCTGAGAGAGAACCACCTACTCATGTGTTGAGACCAAGATATTCCATTCCAACCACAAGAATCTTGATCTGTAGCCTTCCCCAAGTTGCTTTCCAGTCAAATCATATTTCCACCATACCCAAATCTGTGAGAGAGAGTTGAGTGTTGGGGAGACTATCATTTGAAGCACAAGAGGAAGGAGTTCATCATCAGCACACCATCTATTACCTTTTGGAGAGTGGTGTCTCCTAGATTGGTTAGGTGTCACTTGGGAGCCTCCATCAAGATTGTGGAGTTGAACCAAGGAGTTTGGAAGGGCAATGAGATTGCCTACTTCGTGAAGATCTACCCTAGTGAGGCAAGTCCTTCGTGGGCGATGGCCATGGTGGGATAGACAAGGTTGCTTCTTCGTGGACCCTTCATGGGTGGAGCCCTCCGTGGACTCACGCAGTTGTTACCCTTCGTGGGTTGAAGTCTC
Organism: Triticum timopheevii; assembly: GCA_963921465.1. Lineage (NCBI taxonomy): Eukaryota > Viridiplantae > Streptophyta > Magnoliopsida > Poales > Poaceae > Triticum > Triticum timopheevii. The sequence goes on along the minus strand of OY997272.1, from coordinate 407,125,140 downwards.
CATCAGCGTGGATGTAAGATAGCGCCACCTATCGGAACCACGCCAAAAATCTCCATGTTAACATTGCGTTTGCTCCCTCCAAACTCCTCCCATTTACTTTCTTGCAAGTTGCATGCTTTACTTTTTGCTGCTCATATACTCTTTGCATGCTTGCTTGAATTGTATTGTGATTGCTTGACTTGTGCTAAGTTGCTAAAATCTGCCAAGAATTAAAATGGGGAAAAGGTTAAGTTTTTATTTGGTCAAGTAGTCTAATCACCCCCCTCTAGACATACTTTCGATCCTACATAGGATAGTAGCAAATTTCCCTCAAGTGGATGACCTAAGGTTTATCACTCTGTGGGAGGCGTAGGATGAGGATGGTCTCTCTCAAACAACCCTGCGACCAAATAACAAAGAGTCTCTTGTGTCCCCAACACACCAAATACAATAGTAAACTATATAGGTGCACTAGTTCGTGAAGAGATGGTGATACAAGTGTAGTATGGATGGTAGAAATATATTTTTATAATCTAAATAAATAAAAACAGCAAGGTAGCAAGTGATAATTAAAAGTGAGCACAAACAGTATTGCAATACTTGAAAACAAGGCCTAGGGTTCATACTTTCACTAGTGCAATCTCTCAACAATGCTAATATAATTGGATCATATAACCATTCCTCAATGTGTGATGAAGAATCACTCCAAAGTTTTATCCAGTGAGGACATAATAAGAAACTGTTGTAGGGTACGAAACCACCTCAAAGTTGTTCTTTCTGATCAATCTTTCCAAGAGTTCATACTAAAAATAACACCATATGATACACATCAACCAACTCTAATGTCACCTAGATACTCCAATGTCACCACGAGTATCCATGAGTTGATTATACGATATGCATCAAATAATTTCAGATTCATAATACTCAATCCAACACAAAGAACCTCAAAGAGTTCCCCAAGATTTCTACCAAAGAAACAAAGACAAGAACATGCATCGACCCCTATGCATAAATTACCACAATAACACCTCGGGAGTCCGCGAGTTGAGTGCCAAAACACACATCAAGTGAATCGATATGATACCCCATTGTCACCACGGGTATTCATAGCAAGACATATATCAAGTGTTATCATATCCATAAAAGTATTCAATCTAATAACAACAAGATCTCAAAGGGAAAACTCAACTCATCATAACAAGATAGAGAGGGGAACACCACATGATCTGACTATATTAACAAAGCTCGCGATACATCAAGATCGTGCCAAATCAAGAACATGAGAGAGAGAGAGAGAGAGATCAAACACACATCTACTAGTACAAACCTTCAGCCCCGAGGTTGGACTACTCCCTCCTCATCATGGTGGCCGTCGGGATGATGAAGATGGCCTCCGGTGATGACTGCCCCCTCCGGAAGGGTGCCGGAACAGGGTCTATTGGGGATATAACTCCGAGGTGTGACCCGCCTAGGAGGGGCCGGGTGACACCATTGGCGGTTTAGTATGAAAAGGTCCAAGGAGGCCCAAGGCATGAAGACCCTGGCTCATGGAGGCAGGCCAAGTGAAGGCCCAAGACCCGGGCTTGTGAACCACCATGTGATGGCTTGTCTTGTAAGGTATAGCTAGTTAGAAACCAAGCCGATCACGTTGTGTGAGCCGGCCTAGACTTTGTAATCCTCTAGGTCTCAACCTGTGTACATAAAGCTGAGACCCGGTGGCGGCTTAACTCAAGAAACAAGCAATCGAGAACTACGTCAAGCGTATTCGCTCCCTTGTAATCAAAACTCAAGCAATACAACTAGAAGCAGGACGTAGGATTTTACCTCCATCATGAGGGGCCGAACCTAGGTAAAATCTTTGTGTCCTTTGTCCCATTCAACCCCTTCAAGCTAACCTAGCGGCGATGGCTCCACACCTAAGTCCTTTCACTAGGGCATCTACCGTGACAAAACCACGATAGTTGGCGCCCACCATGGAGCTCTCACACGATGGCTTCGAGTTCTTAAAGGTCAGCTTCCCAGGGATCAAGGGATACACCATGGGCCGGATGACCAAGAGCCATCGCATCAAGATCTACATCGACGATGCTGGCTGGGGTCCCGAGGCCGATTCAATTGAGTACGGGTACGAGGTCCCCTTCGGCGGAATTCACATTTTCATCGGCAAGATCGGCGAGTCATTGCCTGAGCCGAACGCCTGCAACAACAACATTGAGATAGCTTGGTTCATGTGACCCGCCAAGGTCCAACCCACCTGGAAGCGCGCTTTCATCGGCTTTATTCATGGGGCAGATCTTGAGGAAGGTTTTGTATCTGGTGGAGAGATAGCCATCTACTTAGGTGATGAGTCTTCCACCGGCGAAACTGAATCAATTTATCGACTGCAAGATGGCGGGCTTGGGGGCTACTCCGATGGTGACAGTATTCTAGACTCCTATGAGCTGCCGAGCAGGGCTGCTATCTTCATGGCCGGTATGCAACAAATGCTGAACTCATCAACTGCAACAGCTATGACCTCCAGTTCAACAGCTGCTGCGACGACCGGAGCGAGCGGCTCCGTGCGCCCGCTGGCTCAGGTCTTAGCCGAGCTCTTGGATGCTTTGGCAACTCTATTAGCTGCAGAAGTGACTCCGACAACTCAAGCACAACATAATGTGGAAGTGGAAAAGCTTCATGATGAGGTAGCCAATGCTAGAGAAGAGCTTAATGCAGAGAATGTCAGGATGGCACACGGCAAGCCGCCTTGGAGGCTGAGTCACAGCGGGTATGCGCCGAGGCCTTTCATCTAAGTCTGGACCAGAATGCATCAAACATTGTCTTACGGAGGAGGCACCAGAGCCATTTGCCTCCATAGTTTGAGGGGAGGAATCTCTTTACTACGCCTGGCGCAGGGCCAAGTAACCCACCCGGTGTGCCCCGGACTGCTGAGGCGCATGTGACCGGAGCGGCGGTTCAGCCCCGCGTAACAGACCCACCTCGTGTAGATTTAACCCCGCCTCAGCAAGTATCAACACCTCATGGTCATTATTCCAACCCACTGGATAACATGATTGCTGTGGCTTCACGGCTGGTGGCTCTTCCCATCGAAGTCGAATGTCCTGTTGCGATAGAAGCCTGGAACACGGTGGAACTTCTTCACACGGTCGTAGCTCAGCAGGCGGCTTACTCCTACAACCGCGAGCGAATCCATTCAACTCCGCGTCAGAGCCGAAGCTACAGCCTGCGTGTTGAGTCGCCAGCGGTTTCCAGCAGTGAACAACATCGAAACCCGCCCCATGGGCCTAACCTGCCCCGTGGTGATAATAATGTTCAGGTTTTGACATATCAGGCTAGAGCACATCCAGTGGCGGAGTTGGCGGATCAATTAGCGGCTCATCAACAGCCTCAGTTAAACCCTTCTATGTCTATAGAAGCTGGGATGACCTCTAGGACAATTGGAGTGCCCTGGCTAGTGTCAGCTCTACAAAACAAGTGTCTGCCCAAAGACTTTAAGGGTCCTCGTAAGGTGCCTAATTACACAGCTGATCAACCACCTGAGGCTTGGATTGAGAGTTATGAGATGGCCATGGAGATGCTGGATATTAGCGATGTTGTATGTGCCAAGTATTTCACTATGATGCCAGATGGGCCGGCTCGAACTTGGCTGAAGGGCTTGCCTGCCAACTCCATCAATTCATGGGCTGAGTTGAAGGCGCATTTTATTCATAATTTCGAAGACACGTGTAAGCAGCCCCTGTCAATCATCGACCTAGACACTTGTGTCCAGCGTGAGGATGAGTCGGCCCACCACTGGGTGCGTCGGGTCTTGACCATTATCCATTCATCGAATAGCATCAACGCTGGTTCTGTTGTTCTAATTTTGGAGAAAAATTGCCGCTTCCCCCTCAAGCAGAAGTTAGGGCGGCTTAAGCATCATTGCAATGTCATGGGAGAGCTCATGGTGGCTCTTATCAAATACGCCGACTCATACAACACTAAGGACCCTGGGTCCGATGAGGAGAAGTCCAGCAAGGGGAATAAGAATGGCAATGGAAAGGGATAGCAGCAAAATTGTACAGGGTAGAGTCAGGGCAACAATGGTAAATGTAAGCAATTGGATGGCAGGTCAGATTTTGTGGCCAACACCAATGCGCGGTGTAATACTCCGTGTCATAAGAGCAGGTCGCAGTTTGGAGGGCCGAAGTTCAACCTGGAGGCGATGTTAAGTGAGCCTTGCCCAAAACATAGTCTTCCGGATAGTCCATCAACTCACTTGTGGAAGGATTGTTTTATTATGAAGGAGTATAAAAATCCTGGCTATCTCCGGAATCGTAATAACAATAACGGCCCACACGGCGGGTCAGGATCCGGTTCTCATGGCCCTGGCTTTGGGGGAGGCGGCTCAAACTCTGGATATCAGGGAGGTTATAATCAGCAGCCCAGTCAGAATAACCAGCAACAAAAGTTAGGGTATCAGATTAATCCTAAGCAGCTTAATAGTGACCAATATCATGTTTTCACCACAAGCCTTTGTAAGCGAGAGCAAAAGGTTCATAAGTGTGCGGTTAATATAGTTGAGCCGGTGGTGCCTCGCTACTTACGGTGGTCAGAGAAGCCAATCGTATGGAGCCATGTGCACCACCTGCCCTGGGTTGACAATCCGGGTCAGCTGGCGTTAGTGGTAGCCCCTCAAGTTGGGGGTTATAAGTTTACTAAAGTGCTCATGGATGGAGGCAGTAGCGTCAATATCCTTTATTATGATACTTTTCGTCGTATGGATTTGACTAACAAACATCTTAAGCTGTCTTCTACAATCTTTCACGGCGTGGTACCTGGTAAATCGGCATACCTAGTTGGTAAGATTGCCTTGGAGGTGGCTTTTGATGATGACCGTGATTACAGGGCAGAGACGTTGTGGTTTGAGGTGGTCAAAATTAAGAGCCCTTATCATGCTTTGTTTGGACGACAGGTTTATGCCAAATTTATGGCACGTCCTTGTTATGTGTATCTATAGCTTAAGATGCCAAGGCATAAAGGTACCCTTATGGTTCATGATAATAGAAAGATTGCTTTGGAGTGCGAAGAGGGTGATGCGTCTTACGCTGAGTCTGCTTGTGCTACAAAAGAACTTAAGTATTATAAGGATAATGTTGACCCGGCTGACATGACTCCGTTGAAGAAGCCAGCCACAGAGCAGGACCCTTTGTTGAAGTTTAAATCTACGGACGATACCAAGCAGGTTGAGTTTGCCCCTGGCGACTCATCTCAACAGTTCACTATTGGTGCTAATATGGATCCGAAATAGGAAAGCGTGCTCAACGAGTTCATCCATGAGAACCGGGACATCTTTGCATGGAAGCCTTCAGACATGCCGGGTGTACCGAGAGAACTCGTTGAGCACACTCTCAATACTAAATTTAAGCCGGTCAAGCAATTCCTTCATCGTTTTAATGAAGAGAGACGTAAGGCCATTGGAGAAGAGCTGGCCCAGCTCTTGGTGGCTGGGTTCATCATTGAAGTTTTTCACCTGGAGTGGTTGGCTAATCCGGTGCTGGTACTTAAGAAAAATGGCACTTGGCGTATTTATATAGACCTCAACAAAGCTTGCCCAGCTGATCCTTTCGCTCTTCCCCGTATTGATCAGATCATAGATGCCATGGTGGATTGTGAGCATTTGTGTTTTCTGGATGCTTATTCTGGTTATCATTGGATCAAGATGGTAGTCAAAGACCAACAGAAGACGGCTTTTATCACACCTTTTCGAGCTTTCTACTATGTGTCTATGCCTTTTGGGCTCAAGAGTGCCCAGGCGACTTATCAGCATTGTGTTCAGAACTGCTTTCTTGATCAGATTGGACGTAATGTTCATGCTTACGTGGATGATATTGTTGTGAAGTCTAAGAAGAGGGAGACTATGTTGGATGACCTGAAAGAGACCTTTGATAATCTCCGAGTCTATAAAATGATGCTTAACCCGACCAAATGTGTCTTTGGTGTGCCTGCAGGCAAGCTCTTGGGTTTTTTGGTCTCCGAAAGAGGTATTGAAGCTAACCCGGAGAAAATCAAAGCTATCACTTCATTGGCTAAGCCGGCGTGTGTCAATGATGTCCAGCGTTTGGCGGGTCGTATTGCAGCCTTAAGCCGGTTTATAAGACGCCTGGGAGAGAAGGCTATTCCTCTGTACCAGATGATGTAGAAAACAGATAGTTTTGTCTAGAGTGATGCTAATAATGAGGCGTTTGAGGCACTTAAAAAACTGTTAGCTGAGCTGCCGGCTCTTGCAGCTCCTATTGAGAAAGAGTCGTTGCTGCTATATGTGGCAGCTAACAGTAAGGCTGTCAGTGTGGCAATTGTTGTAGAGTGCAAGGAAGAAGGAAAAGAGTACCAAGTTTAGCGGCCGGTTTACTATGTCAGTGAGGTGTTAATTGAATCTAAGCAGAGATACCCACATTGGCAGAAGCTGGTTTATGGAGTATTCATGGCGAGTCATAACCTAAAGAAATACTTCCTGGGCCATCATATTACCATGGTCAGTTATGCTCCTTTAGGAGATATTATTCAAAATAAAGAGGCCACTGGTCGGGTTGCCAAATGGGCAATATAGAGCTTGGACCTCATGGCTTGAGATATGTGCCAAGAATAGCTATCAAGTCCCAAGCACTAGTGGACTTCATCAACGACTGGACAGAGCTGCAGATACCTGAAGAGAAGCCTGATCACACGTATTGTACTATTCATTTTGATGGGTCTAGGCAATTGGAAGGCTCGGGGGCTGGAGTTATTTTTACTTCCCCACAAGGTGACAAGTTTTGTTTTGTCTTAAGACTGATGTTTCCTTGCACTAACAATGCCGCTGAATATGAGGCTTTGCTTCATGGCCTCGAAATGGCTAAAGAGATGAATTTAAGCCTGGTCAAGTGTTTTGGCGACTCAGATTTGGTGGCTCGGTAAGTTTCAGGCACTTGGGATTCTGAAGACCCAGTCATGGAGGCTTATCGCCGGGAAGTTGATAATATCGCTAATCACTTCAAAGGTTATCAGGTGGAGCATCTTGATCGAAGGAAGAATGAGGCGGCGGATGCTATAAGCCGTCTTGGGTCTCAGAGTAAGCCCGTACCCCCTAACGCTATCCTTGACATATTGCATAATCCTCCAGTCAGATTGTCGTCAGAAGAGGATCTTGCTATTCCTGACCTAGAGGCACAACTGGTGGCGGCTCTCCATGCAATCTTGTAGCGACCCGACCCGAATGGGTCAAGTCTCTGTGCTTAAGTGTCATCCCTGGATCGGTATGCTGACACACACAGTACTCGAGGATTTATAACAGAGGTAAATCACATGTATAAAGTAACGTAAATACTATTACCTCAATCCAAAATAGCGGAAGTAACAAGGTTGTGGATTCCCATCAACACCAACGGCAAAGTTGAGTATAGGAATCGTAACCCTAACATATCACTTACTCGTCGTAAGATCCTACAACATGAGACGTTGCAGCAACAAAGGGTCAGTACATTGAATGTACTGGCAAATTCACACCATAGAGCAATGATGAATAAAGGCTTTCACTACATGCATATTTGGCTGGTGGAGGCTCTATGGTTGTAATGTTTTTGCGAAAAGCCAATTTTTCCCTACTGCAAAGGAATAAATTTATTTAACTATCATGGTGGTTGTTAAACATTGAGAATGGTTGACAGCATTCTCAATCCCAATTAAACGTACTCATTAACATCCCAACAATATTAATTTAAAGTAACATGATGAGATTCACATGATATCCAAATACTAGATACTCAAGATGTCCATAACCGGGGACACAGCTAACCATGATTAGTTTGTTACACTCTGCAGAGGTTTGCACACTTTTACCCACATGACTCGATCTCCTCCGTTTGATTTCTCGCACTACATGGTGTTTGAGAAACGGATGACCGAGACATAGTCTTTCAGAAGAGCTTGCACCTTACGTAAAGGGTAGACCGTACCAACCTACATCCCCTACATCTGCTAGTCTACCCTGTAAGAGTTCGCACAACTTAGTCAACTATGCTAGAGCCCATAGTAGCATGTGGCTGCACACGGAAGTTTCTAGCATGAATTATCTCATGATCCCTTTGAGCCTGGGTGGCGGTCCGAAGAAAAACAGGCAAGTCCTGGAAACCAGGTGCCTTAATCCACCCAGATGTGTGTTTAAGTTGCCACCTTAAATAAACCTTTAATTAACAAACTCACATCTGTCATGGAAAATTCACTCACCCAATCCACGTCTACTAGCATAGCATGGCATAATAAGCAAACGTAGAAGTAACTCCCAAGCGTTTGATTATAAAACAGGTAATAGGTACTACCTCAACTACTTCCCAAAACCCACAATTTAAATTGATCCTAACCATGTAGTGTTTGAGGATTGAACTAATGCATTAAAACTGGGTATGAAAAGGGATATGATGAAAGTGTGAACTTGCCTGCAATGTTGATGAAGATGATTCACACTCAAAACTCTTGATAGTTCTACTCGTCACACTCCGGTCAATCTATCGTGAGCAAGCAATTGTAACCACACATAAGCAATCACTCAAAAGATCGGAAAGGACGAAGAGTACGATTCGGAAAACATCAAAACCAAGCGAATAATTCTTGCAACATAAAACAATTTCTAACAGTACCAAAATTATGTGAATTTGGCCTTATCAGAAAGATTAGGTCAAGAGCTTCAATTTGCAAAACTCAAGGTACGATCAAACGAAGTTCAAATACAAAACTGTTTGAAATTCAAATTTTAGACTTTCAAAAACTTGTTTAAGTTGTTTTACTGGAAAGAGGGGATCGTAACGAAGAAGTGTTGGTTTCGTTGGATTTGAACAAACGAGTAAAAAGTTGTGCTTGTTTGAAGTCTAGGGGCTAAATTGTAAATAAAACATCTACAAAGAAGTCCCTGATTAAAACTAACAGAAAAAGAAAAGAACTAAATAACAAACGTTCATTTATAAGGTCTAAACAGTGGACGTTCGCTGTTTAATAAAACCAGAAGAAAACAGATCTAGTCTAGGGTTTAAAAAACCGATTTAAAAGAAAAATCGGATCGGTTTTCTCGGGTTATACCGGTTCGGGTGAGATGAACCAGCGGCGACGGCGGATTTCTCCGGCGAGGCGGGGCAGTGGCGACGACGAGCTCCGACGTGGCACGGCTTTGCGACGAGGGGCGAGGGTGGCGAGGTGGCGGAGGTGGCGCAGCCGGAGTGCGGCAGCGGCGGTTGACGACGGCGGCGGCGGCTGCGGGCTCCGGCGAGATGCGGGAGGAGGCGGCGGCGCGAGCAGAGAGGAAACGGGGCCGGGGCCTCAGGATTTATAGGGGAGGAGAGGAGGTGGCGTGGAGGAGGGGGCAGAGGAGGCCGGGGCGGACACGGCGGCGGCGGCGATGCCGTGGTGGCTCGGGACTTCGTCCCGAGCTCGGGGACGAGTGGCGCGGGCAATGTGGGCTGGTTGGGCCGTGGCCTCGCTGGCTAGCTGGGCCGGCCCAGTCGGCGGAAGTCTTTTTTTTTAAAACAGACAAACAAAATATAAAAAAAGGAAAAAAATAGAAATATTATATAGGCATATAATATATCAAAATTTTCAGAAAAAGATTTTCTACATCATGAACATTTTACAAACGTTAAAATAAAATACACACAATTTCAAATAAAGCAAAGAGTGCTTCTGCCCTAGTAAAATCTAGTAAAAATCATTTTAAAAATACCAAAATTAATTCAAATTTATTTCTCTCCAATTTTCTGATGTAGGGAATCATGTTACCCTATTTTCCATATATTTTATTTTTGGAGAAAAATAATTTGAATAAAAATCAAATATCTCCAAATTGAAAAATAAATTCAAAAGAACTTTGAATTTAATTCTTTGAAACTCCCAACTCATATTTCATATGTTTTGAAGAAGTCATTTTATCTTCGCTCATGAAAATCATTAAGTTGCATAAAGTTCCTGGGTTGGAAATATTTTCCAAATGAAATTCAAATATTTTCAACACCCCTTGTCATTTAAATAAATGGAAGAAGTCATGTCATCTTCTCTCCAGGGTTTTGTGATGAAAAGAATTTGAATTCACGGAGATCAAAATGCAAAATGAAAGTTTGGGAAAGTCCTTTTATTCCCTCTCATTTAACTTTCAAAAAGTTTCAAATTCACTCACTTTCAGTCAATCAATCAAACAATCAATCAAAATTATCTATTTATTATGACATTCCAAAATTTAGAATTTAGGGATGTTACAAATCCCTGATTGGGAAGTTCCATATTTGGCTTATATGACCCGGGGTGAGTTACCTGAAGACAAAACTTTGGCCAGGCAGATCACCCGGCGGTCTAAGTCCATGACCATCATCAATGGCAAGTTATACTGATGCAGTGTCACAGGCGTGTTCCCACGTTGCGTTTCTCCTGAGGAAGGCCGTGATATTCTAAGGGAAATCCATGAAGGTGATTGTGGTCATTGATACGTCTCCAACATATCTATAATTTTTTATTGTTCCATGCTATTATATTATCTATCTTGGATGTTTTATATGCATTTATATGCTATTTTATATTATTTTTGGGACTACCCTATTAACTTAGAGCCCAGTGCCAGTTTATGTTTTTTCCTTGTTTTTGAGTTTTATAGAAAAGGAATACCAGACGGAGTCCAAACGAGCTGAAAATTTATGGTGATTTTTTATGGACCAGAAGAAGCCGCCGAAGCAAAAGAGTTGGGCCAGAAGAGTCCCGAGTCATCCACAAGGGTGGAGGGTGTGGCCCCCTGTCTTGTCGTTGACTTGTGGACCACCCTGACTTGTTCTTGATGCCAAAAATTCCTATAAATATAGAAACCCCCAGAAATAAACCTAGATCAGGAGTTCCACCGTCGTAAGCCTCTGTGGCAACAAAAAACTAATCTAGGCCCTCTGGCACCCTATCGGTGTCAAAACCGGCGGATCTCGGGTAGGGGGTCCTGATCTGTGTGTCTAAGGCTGTGGTAACAGGAGGCAAGGGACACAATGTTTACCCAGGTTCGGGCCCTCTTGATGGAGGTAAAACCTTACTTCCTGCTTGATTGACATTGATGATATGAGTACTAAAAGAGTTGATCTACCACGAGATTGTAGAGGCTAAACCCTAGAAGCTATCCTATGATGATTATGATTTTGTCTCTAAGGACTAAACTCTCCGGTTTATATAGACACCGGAGAGGGCTAGGGTTTACATGGAGTCGGTTACAAAGAAGGAAGTATAATATCCAGATCGCCAAGCTTGTCTTCCACGCAAAGGGGAGTCCCATCTGGACACGAGACGAAGTCTTGAGTCTTGTATCTTCACGCTCCAGTAGTCCGGCCAAAGTATATAGTCCGACTGTCCGGATATGCCCTAATCCAGGACTACCTCAGTAGCCCCTGAACCAGGCTTCAATGACGATGAGTCCGGCACGCAGTTTCGTCTTCGGCATTGCAAGGCGGGTTCCATCTCCGAATACTCCAAAGTAATTATCGAACACTTAAACCGTGTCCGGATCTGCAAGATGATCTTCACATACCACAGTAGAGAGAATGATATTTCACAAATGTAATCTGCTGACAACTTTTAGACAATGTGACATGAGACTATGGTCGGGTCATTATTCGGACCGTTTTCCCATAACCAGCCACAACGCATATTGCGAGGCGGTTTCCTCTGCACGTCTTGCCGAAGCAGAGATCATGTCCCCTTATCACGGGATTCTTATCAATACGGGTGTGGGTAGCCTAACCGCACCGCTAATTGCGGCGAGTGGGGAACAAGCGGGTTCCACCAGACAAGTGGGGAGGAGCAAAAGCTTTTACCGCCTCTATAAAGAGATAAGGTCTCTTCCCTTTTACCCACACCTTTTCCTTCCGCTAGCCCATTCCCCTCTGTTCGAGCCCTAGCGCCCAAGCACTCTTCTTCTCCACCAAAGAGAGGTTCTCCGAAGATGTCCGGATCTGGAGCAGGAGGCAAATGTATGGCCTCTACCGTCCAGGAGAAGGATATCAAAAGGCTCCGAGAGGCTGGGTACCTGGCCAAGAAGATCGTCCACCGTCTTCCGCTGGCGGGACAGATCGTCCCTACACCGGAGCCCCACGAGAGGGTCGTGTTTCTTCCTCGTTTTGTCCGCGGGCTCGAGTTTCCCCTTCACCCAATCGTTCGCGGTATCATGTATTATTACGGGATTGATTTTCATGATCTATCCCCCAATTCTTTCCTTAATATCTCGACGTTCATCGTCGTGTGTCAGGCTTTTCTCCGAATTTCACCTCACTTCGGCCTATGGCTGAAGATTTTCATTGTGAAGCCCAAGGTGGTGAGTGGCGAGCACGCCGAGTGCGGCGGCGCCATGGTGAGCAAGATGCCCAAGGTTGTATGGCCGACGAGTGCCTTCAATGACTCCGTCAAGGAGTGGCAGCAGTAGTGGTTCTATATCACCGAACCGCGCGGCAAAAAGTGGGCTGCTTCTCCTGAGTTCAGATCCGGAGCCCCACTGCGGCTCACGTCCTGGCCTGAGAAGGGCCTGAACTGGTCCTCATCCGATGAGCTATCACTGCTCCAAATGCGCGTCCAGAGTGTGGTCGACAAGGATGTCAAACTCGTCAACATAGTCCAGGTGATGTTAGTTCGCCTGGTTCTCCCTTGCCAGCGTTGAGCCTGCAATTTGTGGGAATACGACCCAACCGAGCACCAGACCCTACGGGAGCTCTATGGTTCCTCCCACAAGGATATTTGGAAGGTGCTCTTTAAGTCCGGCAAACCATGGTCGGGCTCTGCTGAGGACCGTGGGTATAAACTATCCCACTCTGCAAGTCCGGTAAGTCATTGTTGTGCTCTATCCATCCATGCTTCAGTTGGCATGTCCTGAGGGAGATGTTTTTATCATGCTTTACCATAACCCCATGGATGGATAAAAAGGTGGAGCGGATACACTGTCCTGCCCCGCTGCCGGAGGAACCGACCAGACCTCTTCTGACAAAGATGCTGGTCCCAGCGCCTTACGAGGCACCGAAGAAAGAGGCTTCCAAGAAGGTCAAGAAGACCCGGAGTGGCCTCCGTCGTCGTGATGCATCAGACGCAAAATCCGAAGAATCCAGCGACCATCCCTCTTTCGAAGACGAAGAGGAGGAGGAGGAAGACGAGTCCCCCGCAGGGGGTGGGAAGAAAAGGACGGCTTCCTCATCCCTGGAGGCCGAATCGCCAAAGAGGGGGAAAGGTTCCCTCCTAGAGGCGTCCACCACGGCTGCTAATAGCAGCCCAGAGTGGGATCCCAGGGTCCAGCCCCTGGAAAAGTTGTAAGTATATGAAATCCGAACATGCGTACGCGCCCAGGTGAGGGAGTCCTGGACTAGGGGGTGTTCGGACAGCCGGACTATCAACGTCCGCCGGACTCCAAGACTACGAAGATACAAGATTGAAGACTCCGGCTCGTGTCCGGAAGGTACTTTACTTGGCGTGGAAGGCAAGCTTGGCGATACGGATACGTAGATCTCCTACTATTGTAACCGACTCTGTGTAACCCTAGCCCTCTCCGGTATCTATATAAACCGGAGGGCTTTAGTCCGTAGGACAACATACACAACATACAATCATACCATAGGCTAGCTTCTAGGGTTTAGCCTCTTTGATCTTGTGGTAGATCTACTCTTGTATTACCCATATCATCAATATTAATCAAGCAGGACGTAGGGTTTTACCTCCATCGAGAGGGCCCGAACCTGGGTAAAAACATCGTGTCCCTCGTCTCCTGTTACCATCCGCCTAGACGCACAGTTCGGGACCCCCTACCCGAGATCCGCCGGTTTTGACACCGACATTGGTGCTTTCATTGAGAGTTCCTCTGTGTCATCACCGATAGGCTTGATGGCATCTTCAACCTGCAACGCTGCCCAGGGTGAGACTTTTCTCCCCGGACAGATCTTCGTATTCGGCGGCTTCGCACTGCGGGCCAATTCACTTGGCCATCTGGAGCAGATCGAAAGCTATGCCCCTGGCCGTCAGGTCAGATTTGGAAGCTTAAACTTCACGGCCGATGTCCGAGGAGACTTGATCCTCGACGGACTCGAGCCACAGCCAAGCGCGTCGCACTGTAACGATGGGCATGATCTAGCTCTGCCGCCGAACAGTGCTTTGGTGGCCGCACACGAACCCGCTCCGGCCATTAGCCCGGAGCCGATCGCCCAGATCGAGGGCCGGTGGGTAGACGCCGCCCCGAGGGCTTCAACATCCACGCCGATGGAGCCGAACACTAATCTTGTCCCCTGCGAAACTCGTGATTCCGAGACGTCGGACTCCGAACCTCCCGCGCCCCTACCAATCGATCCGGATTGGGCGCCGGTTATGGAATTCACCACCGCGGACATCTTCCAATGCTCGCCTTTTGGCGATATCTTGAATTCACTAAAGCATCTCTCGTTATCAGGAGAGTCCTGGCCGGATTATGGCCAGGATGGTTGGGATGCGGATGACGAAGAAATTCAGAGCCCACCCACCACCCACTTTGTAGCCACTGTCGACGATCTAACCGACATGCTAGACTACGACTCCGAAGACATCGACGCTATGGACGACGATGCCGGAGACGAACAGGAACCAGCGCCCACAGGGCACTGGAAGGCCACCTCATCATATGACGTATACATGGTGGATACCCCAAAAGATGGGGACGGCGAAGGAACAGCGGAGGCAGATTCCTTAAAGAAACATCCCAAGCGTCGGCGTCAGCGGCGCCGCTCTAAATCTCGCCACAGCAAAAACGGAGATTCTGGCACAGGAGATAATAATACTCCAGAGAGTGCCGAAGACAATCCCCTCCCGCAAGACTCAGCGCAGGAGGATGCAGAAGCAAGCCCTCATGAGGGGGCGGCAGACGAAGAGGTCGAGGATCATAATTATATGCCTCCCTCCGAAGACGAAGCAAGCCTCAACGATGACGAATTCGTCGTACCCGAGGATCCCGTTGAACAAGAGCGCTTCAAGCGCAGGCTTATCGCCACAGCAAACAGCCTAAAGAAAAAGTAGCAGCAGCTTCAAGCTGATCAGGACCTTCTGGCCGATCGATGGACCGAGGTCCTCGTGGCCGAAGAGTATAAACTCGAACGTCCCTCCAGAAGTTACCCAAAACGCAAGCTGCTCCCCCGATTAGAGGAGGAAGCATACATACATCCATCACCAGCGCACGATATGGCTGACCGACCACCCCGTGGGCGTGACAGAGAGGCATCCAGGCCCCCAGCCAAAACTATACCCCGGCATCGCTCCAAAAGTACGAAGCCAAGAGGGAACGCGCCGGACTTGCGAGACATATTGGAGGACAAAGCAAGACAATCTAGATCCATCTATGGATCACGTGGGCGCCCTACGACCCATGACGAATATCGTCGTGCCGGATACAATAAGCCCGGCCGGGCCGAACACAGCAGACAGCGCTCTCTCGAGCTGCGTCGCGATATCGCTCAATACAGGGGCACCGCACACCCGATATGCTTCACTGACGAAGTAATGGATCATCAGATCCCTGAAGGGTTTAAACCCATAAACATCGAATCTTATGATGGCACAACAGACCCCGCGGTGTGGATCGAAGACTATCTTCTCCACATCCATATGGCCCGCGGCGACGATCTCCACGCCATCAAGTACCTCCCACTCAAGCTTAGAGGACCAGCTCGGCATTGGCTTAACATCTTGCCCGCAGAGTTAATTGGGTGTTGGAAAGACCTGGAGGCCGCGTTCCTTGATAACTTCCAAGGCACATATGTGCGACCACCAGACGCCGATGACCTCAGCCACATCATTCAGCAGCCAGATGAATCGGCCAGGCAATTCTGGACACGGTTCTTGACAAAGAAAAATCAAATCGTCAATTGTCCGGACGCAGAGGCTCTTGCAGCCTTCAAACATAACATCCGGGACGAATGGCTAGCCCGGCACCTAGGGCAGGAAAAGCCGAAATCCATGGCAGCCCTCACATCGTTAATGACCCGCTTTTGTGCGGGAGAGGACAGCTGGCTAGCCCGCAGCAACAATCTCCATAAAAATTCTGGCAGTCCGGATACTAAGGACAACAACGGCAGGTCACGTCGAAACAAAACAAGCGCCGAATTAACGGCGACGATAAGGAGGATACGGCAGTCAATGCCGGATTCCGAGGCTCTAAACCCGGTCAACGGAAGAAGCCATTTAAAAGAACCATTCCGGGTCCATCCAATTTGGACCGAATACTCGACCGCTCATGCCAGATACATGGCACCCCTGAAAAGCCAGCTAACCACACCAATAGAGATTGCTGGGTATTCAAGTAGGCCGGCAAGTTAATTGCCGAAAACAATGACAAGGGGCTAAATAGCGACGACGAGGAAGAGACCCGGCCGCCGAACAACATAGGACAAAAGGGTTTTCCCCCACAAGTACGGATGGTGAATATGATATACGCGACCCATATACCCAAGAGGGAGAGGAAACGCGCACTAAGGGACGTCTATGCGATGGAGCCAGTCGCCCCAAAGTTCAACCCATGGTCCTCTTGTCCGATCACTTTCGATCGAAGAGACCATCCGACCAGCATACGCCATGGCGGATTCGCCGCATTGGTCTTAGACCCAATCGTCGATGGGTTTCACCTCACGAGAGTCCTGATGGATGGCGGCAGTAGCCTGAACCTGCTTTTTCAGGATACAGTGCGCAAAATGGGCATAGACCCATCAAGGATTAAACCTACAAAGACAACCTTTAAAGGTGTCATACCAGGAGTGGAAGCCAACTATACAGGCTCAGTCACACTGGAAGTGGTCTTCGGATCCCCGGATAATTTCCGGAGCGAGGAATTAGTCTTCGACATAGTCCCGTTTCACAGCGGCTATCACGCCCTTCTCGGACGAACCGCGTTTGCCAAATTCAACGCGGTGCCGCACTATGCATACCTAAAGCTCAAGATGCCAGGCCCTCGTGGAGTCATCACGGTCAATGGGAATATGGAATGCTCCCTCCGAACGGAGGAACATACAGCGGCTCTCGCGGCAGAAGTACAGAGCAGCCTTCTAAGGCAATTCTCGAGTCCGACCGTTAAAAGGCCGGATACAGCAAAGCACGCCCGGAGCAATATCAACCAAGACCACCTGGCGCGATCAGAGCACGCGTAGCAATGCGGCCCCAACCCCCGCCCGCGTATGATCGCAAGAATAACACTCCGCGTACATCATTACGCTTTGGAGATACCATGGGCACAGGGGAGGGGGCACGATCACAACGGACCCAGAGTGCGGTTCGACCACACCAGGGGCTCGCAAATGTGCCTCTTTTTTATTATTATTTTTCTTATCTTTTGTACACAGGACTCTGTTAACCAGAAGCCCTGTCCGGCGGTGACCCTACCGAACTCACGATGCAACAGTCAGGGACTAAAGAAGGCCACGTCGAACACTCAGGTGGTCTCAAGTACGAGCATTAAATTCGATTATATACACCAAATCCGCAGCTCATCCCTGGAGGGGGACATGTTTATTTAGTCCAAATCCCTTGCTTACCGCACTATTTGTATCAGTCCGCTCTACTAGCAGACTTTTTCTTTCATTAATAATGCAGCACCTTTATGATCGCAATTGCATTACATTTTATATATATGCTCATTATATGACAT
Source organism: Triticum timopheevii (assembly GCA_963921465.1). Classification (NCBI taxonomy): domain Eukaryota; kingdom Viridiplantae; phylum Streptophyta; class Magnoliopsida; order Poales; family Poaceae; genus Triticum; species Triticum timopheevii. The sequence goes on along the minus strand of OY997272.1, from coordinate 407,107,505 downwards.
CTGGCACTCGTATATTTTGGTACGGCATAATACACCAGGGGCTTAGGTTCCCCACTTTATGGTGTGATAAAGTCCGAACACTGTCACAAGTGCGGCACCCCGAACTTATAGCATTATATGAATCGGCTCCGAATCATGTCTTGGGTCAATAGTTGGGTTTGCCCGGCTCCCATGTTTGGCACCTTACGTTTCCGTTCTGTCGGCTAAGGTAGCACTGGGAGAACCACTGCGATTGCGCCCCGGTTGAGCCGGGTTAACGCCTCAGTGGAGAAAGCTAAAACTGACCGGCATGATAAGGCGAGAGACTGGTCGCTGTTCGAGAGGTTTTTTCGGGTCCTTAAAGACTCACGCCGCTTCGAGCGAAGTTCTGGATTATGTCCGATGAAGGCGTGGATAGCGCCCCGGATTCGGTCTTCCAAATACCAGGGGCTTCGCCGAAATTTAAAATTATAGAATTCTATGGCTAAGTGAGAGTGTTCAAGCATTATAAGTCCGGTTGCCTTGTTCGTCGTGTTGAGCGCCTCCCTAGATGGACCCAAATATGGGAACAAGAGTGCTCAAGTTTATCACCGAACACCCCAGCACTTGTGGCTTGGGGGCTGAAGCCAACGACTTGCCATCTCTCAGATTTTATAAACGGCCGCACAGAAGGTAATATTTTAAATTAAACAAGCGTTGCTCATGGCGCATATGAACGAAGTTTTCAGCGCACAGGATAAATACACAGCGAGTTCACTCAAAGATTACATTTCAGGAGCACTCATCTGCAATATTGCAGGCTCCCTTCAGGACAATATTATAATACTTCTCCGGCGTGCGATACTCCTTGCCCGGTGGCGGTGGGTCCGTGAGAAGCTTCTCCGCATCCAATTTGCCCCATTGCACCTTTATGCGGGCAAGGGCCCGACGAGCACCTTCGATACAGGCGGAGCGCTTGACTACATCCAGCCTAGGGCATGCATCCACCAGCTGCCGCACGAGGCCAAAGTAGCTACCAGGCATGGCCTGTCCAGGCCATAGCCGGACTATGAGGCCCTTCATGGCCTCCTCAGCTACCTTGTGGAGTTCGACCAGCTGCTTCAGCTGGTCGCTTGGGGGCACCGGATGGCCGGCCTCAGTATACTGAGACCAGAAGACCTTCTCCGTCGAGCTCCCCTCCTCGCCACGATAGAATGCGGCGGCATCAGGCGCACTACGCGGCAGATCTGCAAATGCCCCTGGAGAGCTCCGAATTCGGGTAAGTATCAGGTAGTTCACATTAACATGCCTGCTTTGCATGAAAAACGCCTTACCCGCCGCTATCTTCTTTATGTCCTCAACCTCCTGAAGGGCCTTATGGGCCTCGGCCTTGGCGGACTTGGCACTTTCGAGAGCCGAGGCAAGCTCGGACTCTCGAGTCTTGGAGTCACGCTCCAAACTCTCATATTTTTCCATGAGAACCTGGAGCTCTTGCCGAACTTCCGCCACATGTGCCTCTTGTTTTTCTCGCTCAGCCCATTCTGCGGCTGCATTGCATTCGGCCGCGGACACAGCATCCCGCAGGGCTGCCACCTCGTTAGTGGCCCCTGCAATACACATATTATCCTTGTTAATTTTTTGCAACCAAAATCCTTTTCTGTAAGGTACTTATTCAAAGAGGTGTTACTCACCTTCTTTTTCCTCGAGCTGCTTCTTTGCATGGCCGAGCTCTTGCTCGGACCGCTCGAGATCCTTTTTCAGCACGTCAACCTCCGCCGTTAGTGCGGCAGAGGTCAGCAGTGCAGCCTGCAAACCCATATTGACATATTTTAGGCAACCCTGCGTATATCTTATTATAGATCCTTAGTCCGGCTTTTCTTTCCGAACACCGAACCAAGCATCAGGGGCTACTGTCTATGCGGTATTACATTACATAGTTTTAACTTCTTACCTCAAAGCCTGTTAAAAGGCTGCTGCAGGCTTCGGTCAGCCCGCTTTTCGCGAGCTGAACCTTCTCAATCACCGCACTCATGATAGTGCGGTGTTCTTCCTCGATGGAAGCGCCTTTAAGCGCCTCCAGCAGGTTATCCAGCGCCTCCGGTTGGACGGAGGCCGCCGGCGTCACGGTCCTTCCCTTCTTTCGAAGGGGCCACTTGCCGGACTCTGGAACCACTGCGGGTTCCGATGTAGAGTCCGGCACAAAGTCCGGGGGGCTACCTGACGGCGCCTCCGGAGCCTCCTCCTGATGGGTCCCTCTCTGGGATCCCACCTCAACGTCCTCGTTGGCGCGTGGGGTGGAGGCAGTCGGGAAGGAATTCACATCCGACGAGGCCAATGACCCGCTCGATGAGTCGGGGAGATCATCATTGGCCGGACTACGGGAAGAATGCGGCGTTAGAAGGATACACGCGACATAAAAGAAATTACACATCAAGGATCCGGATACTTACGATCTTGCCGGACGCCTGGCCCTTGGAGGCCGCTCATCCTCACCAACGCTGATGTTGGCGGAACTGTCCGGGGGGATAGTTCTCCCCCTCTTGGACCCTTCGGCCCCCCCGATGGGGGGAGCCTTCCTTTTCTTCTCTCCCTCCTCCGGGAGAGAGTACTCCTCCTCCTCGTCTTCAGGAGAGGAGTCCTCGTCGTCGTCAGACGCCTGATTGCGGGAACTCTTTCGAGTCCCCGCGGCCACCTTCTTGGCCTTCTTCTCCGGCACCACGTGCGGTGCCGGAACCAGCAGCCCTGTAAGCGGGCGTTCGCTGGGTCTTCTGGCATGGGAGCCGGGCTGATGAGCAGCTTGGCCTTCTCCATCCATTCCTGTCAAAGGAAGAGGCAGAATGAAGCCTCACTAGAGTCAATCTAATTATCACAAGTGTCCCGTAATGGGGTTGAATCACTTACCTCGTCAGTTGGATTCTGCGAGCTGAATCCGCGGTCTTTGGTCGCGGACGCGGGGGCTTCGGCGCCCTTGAACAGCACCCTCCAGGCGCCTTCGTATGTTGTATCAAAGAGCCCGTTTAGTGCCTGGTGCTGTTCCGGATTGAACTCCCACAAATTAAATGCCCGTTCTTGGCATGGGAGGATCCGCCGGATGAGCATGAATTGGACCACGTCGAGGAGCCTGAGCCTATTGCTCACCATCTTCTTGATACATGCTCGGAGTCCCGTCACCTCCACCGGATTCCCCCACTGCAAGCCCTTCTCTTTCCAGGAGGTGAGCTGCGTGGGGATGCCTGATCTAAACTCGGGGGCCGCCACCCATGTGGATTTGCGCGGCTCGGTGATGTAGAACCACCCCGATTGCCACCCCTTGACGGAGTCCACGAAGGTCCCTTCTAGCCAAGGGACGTTGGGCAATTTTCCCAACATAGCGCCTCCGCATTCCGCTTGCGTACCCTTCACAACCTTCGGCTTGACGTTAAAGGTCTTGAGCCACAGGCCGAAGTGGGGCCAAATGCAGAGAAAGGCCTCGCACACGACGATAAACGCCGAGATGTTGAGGATAAAGTTCGGCGCCAGATCGTGGAAATCCAGGCCGTAGTAAAACATGAGCCCTCGGACAAATGGATGGAGCGGAAAGCCCAGTCCGCGGAGGAAGTGGGGAAGGAAGACGACCCTCTCATCAGGCCTGGGGGTAGGAATGAGCTGCCCCTCGTCGGGCAGCCGATGCGCGATATCGCCGGAAAGGTATCCGGCGCTGCGCAGCTTGGTGATGTCCTCCTCCTTGATGGTGGAGGCTAACCATTTACCTCCCGCTCCAGACATATTCGGAGAAGGTCGAGGTGAGATGCGTGAGTTCAGGCGTTGGAGCTTGAATTCGCGGGGATGGATAAGCAAAGGAGGAAGAAGGCGTAGGTGAGAAGGTGAATCCTTATCCCTTATATATAGGCGGACAAAACTATGCGTCCCCCACCGGCCTGGTAAAACTCGCTTATCTCCCAAGCGCCACCGTTGATGGCGCGGTTGGGTTACCCACGCACGTATTGATGAGAATCCCGGAATAAGGGGAACACGATCTCTGCTTCAACAAGATGTGCCACGGAAACCGCTTCGCTAAACATGTTGAGGTGGTATAGTAATTCAAACAAGGGCCTGGTGGCGGTGTGGTGTCACGCCGCATAATACGTCAGCAGATTGAACTAAGTGTACATTTTATTCTCTCTACGGTGGAATGTGGAATTTATTTTGCAGAGCCGGACACTATCCTGGTGTTCATTATCTTCTCTGGATTATTCAAGGGAGGAACCCGCCTTGCAATGCCGAACATTATGCACGCCAGACTTATCGTCATTGAAGACTGGTTCAGGGGCTACTGAGGGAGTCCTGGACTAGGGGGTGTTCAGACAGCCGGACTATCAACGTCCGCCGGACTCCAAGACTACGAAGATACAAGATTGAAGACTCCGGCTCGTGTCCGGAAGGTACTTTACTTGGCGTGGAAGGCAAGCTTGGCGATACGGATACGTAGATCTCCTACTATTGTAACCGACTCTGTGTAACCCTAGCCCTCTCCGGTATCTATATAAACCGGAGGGCTTTAGTCCGTAGGACAACATACACAACATACAATCATACCAAAGGCTAGCTTCTATGGTTTAGCCTCTTTGATCTCGTGGTAGATCTACTCTTGTATTACCCATATCATCAATATTAATCAAGCAGGACGTAGGGTTTTACCTCCATCGAGAGGGCCCGAACCTGGGTAAAAACATCGTGTCCCTCGTCTCCTGTTACCATCCGCCTAGACGCACAGTTCGGGACCCCCTACCCGAGATCCGCCGGTTTTGACACCGACACCAGGGTTGTTAGGATGTAGTAGCTTTAACTGTTGCCATATTTTGTGCAGCCCGGCGAGGTCCCACGCTGGACAGTCCTCATCGGAGGATTCACTGAGCTCGGATGCCCTGGCGAGTGAGACGCCTCCAGAGGCCCCTTCCCCGAAGCCTAGGCGCGACACCGAGGTGTCGTCTCAGCGGGACCCGGACCAAGGGGCATATCCCTAGGGCCGGACACACGAGAGCAGCGGCTCCCGGGCGTGTCGACGGCGGGGGCGATCTTAGGTTCGGACCGCAGCCAGACACAGTCCTGGAGAGCTTTAAAGCTCCAGGATCGGGCGAGCAGCCACCTTTGACGGGGGGAGGCTTGCCTACCCCACCAGCAACCTCTGTCCAAGCAGAGCTGCCGGGTGGCCTATCGACAGCGCTAAGGAGCGCATCTATCATTGATGAACATCGAACCCTTATAGGTGCGGTGATTGAAAAGATTCAGTCTGCCGAGCGCGGACTGAATGAGTCCTGCCTTGGCCTTATTAAGGGCTTTGAGGTATGATTTTAGAAACCTTTTGGAGATTGTCACAGTGTGAGTAGTAGCCCCTGATGCACTATCCGGCAAAAGAGAGAGAAAGCCAGACAGGTGATCAAATCATTCGCTTTGCAGGAGACTCAGTTAATGACGTGTATCCCTTTGTTTGAAAACAGGCGTCTGCAGAGACGACCGCCGCCCATAATGCGGAGGTGTCCGGAATAAAGCAGAGTCTGGAACGGGCCGAAGAGGAACTTGACCGTGTGAAGAAGCAATTGGAGGACAAGCAAGGTATGTCGAAACCTTGTCCTAAATGCGACACGAATGAGTAGTTGTGCCTGATGAAAAATATTTGTATTGTATGCTCTAGGGGAAAGTACCGAATTTGAGGCAGTGAAGAAGGCAGTGGACGAAGCGAACGAGAAGGCCGCCGCCGAGCAGGCTCTTCATGAGAAACACAAGGCCAGGGTCATTGAAGCCGAGCGAGAGCTTCAGGAGGCTGTGAAGAAAAGTGAGGCCTTGGAGCATAGTTTAGCAGGGAAAGAATCCAAACTCGCCCAAGCTCTCCAAGCCGTGGAGGATGCTCGGGAAGAAGCCCGAGGTGCTCTGAAGGACATTCAGGAGGCACGAAAGGTTGCGGCTGGTAAGGCCTTTTGTACTCAAGGCCATTTTTTCATAGTAATGGGGGCTCTAAGCGACAAGCTAAATTCTTGTTTCTCCAGGTGTGTTTGCGGACCTGCCATGCAGCATATCAGATGCTGCCCAATTCTACCATACTGAGGAGAAGAAGCCTGTGGAGAAGGATTTATGGTCGCAGTATTTGGCGCCGAATTATCCGGTGCCCTTTATCGATCAGCTAAAGCAGCTGGTCGAACTGCACCAGGCGGCCAAACTAGCCAGGAAGGACTTGGTTGTCCGGCTATGGCCTACGGAGCCAATTCCAAGCAGTTACTTCGGACTCGTGAAGCGGATTGTTGGTGCTTGCCCTCGGCTCGATGTCATTAAGCGATCGGTTTGCATAGAGGGTGCGCACATGGCGTTTGCCCATGCGAAGGTGCACTGGGGGAAGCTTGATGCTGAGAAGCTGATGACTGAGGGACCACTGGAGGGTAAGGAGCATCGCAAGCCCGAGTTATACTATGAAGGTGTCCTGAAAGGAGCCCGCCTTGTGGCGGATCAGTGTACCAAAGACACTATATTTCCCTGAAGACAGTCGTGCCATTCTTTGTAATGTGGGATAATGGCACGTTTATTATTTATTGCTTGTTTGTGTGAATGTTTGTTCTTCCTGTGCGGCCGTTTAGTGTATATAAAACCTGAGAGTTGGCCAGTCGTCGGCTTCTGCCCCCACGTGAAAAGTACGGGGGTGTTCGGGACATACCTGGACACTCTTTATCCCATTTTTGGGTCCTTTTAAGGAGGTGTTCCTCACCACGAACCAGGCAATCAGACTATAGGGCTTTATCACTCTCACTTAGCCATAGGAATTCAAGTATGGTGGGCGCAACCCCTGGTATTCGGAAGACCGTACTAGGGGCTCTATCGGCGCCTGATCAGGAGACCGATCCGTCGCACTTTGCATTTATAATGGCATTGTGCGAAATAAATCTTTAGAGATTTTATAACCTCTCGAACAGCTGACCAGCTCTCGCCGTATCATGACAGTCAGTTTTCGGCTTTCTCTACTGAGGTCCTCGTCCGGAAGAACTGGGACACAATCGCAGTAGTTCTCCCAGCGCTACCTTAGCCGATAGAGCGGAACGTAAGGTACCAAAACATGGGAGCCGGGCAAACCCAACTAATGACCCAAGACATGATTCGGAGATGTTGCATATAATGCTATAAGTTCGGGGTGCCGAGCGACCGGAAAGGTGGCCGGACTTTGTTGCCGTATTATGAGTATTATGAAGCCCCTGGCATAGTGGGGCATAATACGATGTACGGGTGTCGTTTATGGCAAAAAGTGGCGTTAATGAAGAATGACAGCCGATAAGTGTTATTTAAATCTACGCACTGTAGTAGGATGACATGTCTATGCATATGAGTACGGTTTATGATTATCAAAAGAGGTGTTACTGGCGGAACCTGTCGTGGCCGGACTGGAGGAGGCTATGTGTGGGTCTGAAGTGAATCCGGACTGCCTCCTTGGGGGGGGGGGATTTACTTATGTGTTCCTGCCCTTGTGTATCTGAGCTGATTCCACGTTGTCTGTCCAGTTCTGCGCCAAAGTTAATCTATAAAGACAAATGCTTGAAGGCAGCTTTATGTCCTCTTGTGCTTGAACCGCGGGTGCCTGATCGGAGCGTGGCTGAACCAGTTTGTCATGCCGTAAAATAGCGCGGACTCCTCAGTTGGTATCCGGGTAGTTGGTCGCCGAATCAAAATTTGATAAACAGGCACGCCTCGCTATTCCAGTAGCTTTATGATTTCCACTTTAAGGGTGGGGTTCGGCCCTGCCCATAATTGTGACTATGTCACGGGGGACTGGCCTAATGTTGTATCCCATTGAATCTAGCCAACGCGGCTTGTCCCGGTGGTAATCACTGTATAAGGGGACAGTGCCGAAGACTTATTCTTCAGCGTGGTATTTGTTTGGTGATCCGAAGACAACCGTTAGGGTGGTGGGCCAATAAAACTTGGCCTTTGCACCTGGCATCTTTTAGAAGATGTTATTGATAGTTTTATGCCCGCGGGGGCTCGTGTCAGATGGAGCCCCCAGACTATTGGGTCGATAGTGAGTGCAATTAAATTTCTATGGTTGATGTTGTCCGGACGGTCGATGTGATCTATGAAGATCGGCCGTATTTTTGTACTGTGGAGGATCTTCTTTTGACTTTGCCATGTTTGATTGGTCTTTCGTTGTTTGGAAACCTCCCTTCATTGTTTCCGGCACACGACCGGCCGTTTTGTTTTGAGGATCCAACATTCTCTATTGGTATGCTTGGCCATCCTTCTAGGGGTACCATGAATTTCACATGGTTGATCGAGTATGCTGCTCGGGCCGGATGGGCTTGAGCTGTTCTTTTTCCGCTGACCGGACTGGGGGTTGCTGAATTCGGTACCAACTTCCTTGACTTGACGCTTATGACGCTTGTGTCGAGGTTTGTGGATGCTGCCTCGCGTTTCCTGCGTATTGTCCCAGACCGTGGTATATTGGCGCCGGGGTGTGGGCTTTAGGTTCTCCTTCTTAGGTTGAGGTAGCGAATTGTGCCTTGGGTACCTTTTGGTGGGGCGGTCGAGTCCATTTTCCTCGGTGGCCAGGACCCTGGTCCATCTGTCTGTGAGCAATTCTTGGTCGGCTTTGAGCTGCTGTTGTTTCTTTTGCAGGCTTTTTTCCATGGCCATGAGCCATCGCTTAAAGTGAACTTGCTCCACTGGGTCTTCAGGCAGGCTGAATTCATCATTGCCGAGGCTCACCTCGTCTTCGGAGGGGGGCATGTAGTTGTCCCTTTCCAAGTATCCTCCCTCCGCCTATCCGGCCTGCTCGAAGGCAGGCTGGTCGGGATTGTATTCATCTTTGGCACCGTATGGATTGTTTTTGACTGCTGTGCCGGTATTGTTGTGGCGGGGCTTGAGGCGGCGCTGATGACGTTCATACTTTGCCTTCTTCCATGATAGGTTATCCTCGATTGCCTCATCGCCATTGGTTTTTTTCGGAGTGTCCACCATATATATATCATATGAGGAGGTCGCTGTCCACCGCCCCATGGGCAGTGGTTCCTGTTCTTCTCCTGCATCGTCGTCCACACCGTCGATGTCTTCATAGTAAAAGTCAAGCATGTCGATTAAATCGTGGCAATGAAGTGGGTGGTGGGTGGGCAACAAATTCCTTCGTTGCCTGCTTCCCACTCGAGCCGGACATAGTTCGGCCAAGAGCCTCCTGACAAAGAGAGAGACTTTAATGAGTTCAGCACATCGCCAAAGGGCGAGTGCTGGAATATATTCGCAGCGGTGAACTCCATTACCGGAGCCCAACTAGATTCGGCGGGCTCGGGAGTGCGCGGACTGGAACCTACGGGCGGATATGAATCCGGGGGTGCGGTGTCACAGGATTCCTTGGGGGTGAGGCCTGTGCTCAGCTCTATCACCGATGAGTGTGCGGCCTCTGGGGCGGGGTCCATCCACCCGTCCTCGGGCAACGCAATCTGCTCTGGATTTAGGTTCGGGGCTCCTGCGGGGGCGATATCCCGAGCATTGTCCGACAGCAGGTCTAAGCCGTGCTCATCGTGATTGTCCGGTGCTCCTGGCGCAGGCCCGAACCCGTTGAAGATCAAGTCTCCGCGGATATCGGCCGTGTAGTTCAAGTTTCCAAACCTGACCTGGTGGCCAGGGGCGTAGCTATCGATCTACTCCAGATGGCCAAGCAAATTGGCCCGCAGTGCGAAGTCGCCGAACACGAAGATCTGTCTAAGGAGAAAAGTCTCACCCTGGACCGTGTTGTTGTTGATGATTGGAGGAGCCATCAAGCCTTGCAGCGATGACACAGAGGAACTCTCAATGAAAGCACCAATGTCGGTGTCAAAACTGGCGGATCTCGGGTAAGGGGTCCCGATCTGTCCGTCTAAGGCTGATGGTAACGTGAGGCAAGGGACACAATGTTTACCCAGGTTCGGGCCCTCTCGATGGAGGTAAAACCCTACTTCTTGCTTGATTGATATTGATGATATGAGTAGTACAAGAGTTGATCTACCACGAGATCGTTGAGGCTAAACCCTAGAAGCTAGCCTATGATGATTTGATTGTGTCTCGAAGGACTAAACTCTCCGGTTTATATAGACACCGGAGAGGGCTAGGGTTTACATGGAGTCGGTTACAAATAAGGAAATATAATATCCGGATCGCCAAGCTTGTCTTCCACGCAAAGGAGAGTCCCATCCGGACACGGGACGAAGTCTTCAGTCTTGTATCTTCACGCTCCAATAGTCCGGCCAAAGTATATAGTCCTGCTGTCCGGATACCCCGTAATCTAGGACTCCCTCACACCCTGCCGGAGGGGGCCATCATCACTGGAGGCCATGGAGGAGGACCCCGGAGGGGGCCATCATCGCCATGGAGGCCAAGGACCAGAGGGAGAACCTCTCCTCGTCTAGGGGGGAGACCATGGAGGAGGAAGCACAAGGGGAAGACTCTCTCTCCCTCTCTTTCGGTGGCGCCGGAGTGCCACAGGGGGAACCATCGCCGCGGTGATCGTCTTCATCAACATCACCATCTTCATCACCATCCTCATATCTTTATGTGGTCCACTCTCCCACACCCCACTGTAATCCCCTACTTGAACATGGTGCTTTATGCCACATATTATGATCCAATGATGTGTTGCCATCCTATGATGTTTTGAGTATATTTCCTTTATCTTTTGGGTTGATTGATGATTTAGATTGGTTTGAGTTGTATGTTTTATTTTGGTGCTGTCCTATGGTGCCTTTCATGCCGCGCACACATGAAGGATTCCCACTGTAGGGTGTTGCAATACGTTCATGATTCGCTTATAGTGGGTTGCTAGAGTGATAAAAACTTAAACCCGAGTAAGGGGGTTGTTGCGTATGGGATAAAGGGGACTTGATACTTTAATGCTATGGTTGGGTTTTACCTTAATGATCTTTAGTAGTTGTGGATGCTTGCTAGAGTTCCAATCATAAGTGCATATGATCCAAGAAGAGAAAGTATGTTAGCTTATGCCTCTCCCTCATATGAAATTGCAATAATGATTACCGATCTTGTTAACAATCGCCTAGGACAATTCTGCACAGCGATCCATCATTACTCCACACTCGCTATTTATAACATATTCTAAGTTTATGTTAACAACACCTATTTTAATATTTTAGTTCTCTGATATCATGAAAAGTTATCCTCTTCATACCCACAATGTAGTTCTATTTCTCTTTTCTAGATGAAAGCAAACGTTTGGTGTACATAGAGTCGTATCAGTGGCAGATAGGACTTGAGAGAATATTGATCTTACCTTTAGCTCCTTCTGGGTTCGACACTCCATACTTATCACTTCCATCTTTGGAAATTGCTACGATGATTCCTTGCACATGGGGATTATCAGTCATCACACCGGTTCAAAATCTATGGTAGCTAAAGCTTTCCGTCATGGATTTTATTGGTTAACGACTCATGCTGATGCAGAGGACCTTGTTAGTAAGTGTGATGGCTGTCAGAAATTTTCTCGATGAGCTCATGTGCCAGCTCAAGAATTGTGGATGATTCCAATCACTTGGCCGTTTGCAGTCTGGGGGCTAGATATGGTTGGGCCTTTCAAAAGGTCTAAAGACAAGAAAGCCCACCTCTTGGTGGCGGTTGACAAATTTACCAAGTGGGTTGAGGCAGAGCCGGTCAGCAAGTGTGATGCGGCAACGGCGGTTCATTTCATCAAGAAAGTAATCTTCCGTTTTGGCTTTCCTCGTAGTATCATAACTGACAATGGTACCAATCTATACAAAGGTGCTATGAGAGAGTTCTGTCAAAAGGAGCATATTCGTCTTGATGTTTCATCACTAGCTCACCCACAGTCCAATGGTCCAGCTGAGAGGGCCAGTCGGGAAATCTTGGGAGGTATAAAACCCGACTTATGGTTCCACTGTAGAGAACGCCAGGTCGTTGGGTTGAGGAGTTACCCTCAGTAATTTGGAGCATAAATACTACTCCCAATAGGTCGACAGGCTATACGCCCTTCTTCATGGTCTATGTTCTTCCAAGTTATATCCGTCATGACTCGCCGCGTGTGACGGCGTATGTTGAATATGTTAATGAAAAAGCACGTCATGATGAATTTGATGTGTTGGATAAGGATCGTGACCTTGCGGAGGCTTGTTCGGTGATATACTAGAAAGATCTGAAATGCCATCGTAGCCACCGGGTTAAGACCCGGACCTTTCAAGCAGGCGACCTAGTACTCCGGTTAATCCAAGATCAAACAGATATGCATAAGTTATCCCCACCTTGGGAATGGCCTTTTGTGGTCAGCAAGAATCTGAACAACAGGTCATATTTATACGTGAACATAAAGAGTCACGTCATTTGGAGGAGGAGACCCGCTGGCCATGGAATATTGCCCATCTTCGGCGTTATTACACTTGAGCCACCAGCTCTTGTGCTGTACATACTTCTGTCATTGTATATATTATGATCAATATAATAAAGCCGGCATCCTTGACAATTCAGGGCCTCTATCGTTTCATTTTTAAACATCCGAGTCTTTATTATTTGTTCATAAGGTTACTTAGGGGCTTCCAACCCAATGGGTTTAGCTTTCTTACCCTCTTAACCAGGCATAAAACACCGAATCCCGAGTTTTGACCTACTTGTCTGCTTGATGCTTCTCCACCAGTTAAACCTGAATGACCCGTCGTACTCTTAATAGTCAATATTTTAAAGAACCTGAATTCGTTAAAGTTAAAACAATGGTTGTCATGTGAGGGCCAGCTTACAGTAAGCGAGGACGACTCTAAGGCTGTGCAGCCTATGAAAGCACTCGAATCTTAGCGGCTGTGCGGCCCATGAAAGCACTTGAATTTTAAGGTTGTGCGGCCTATGAAAGAACTTGAATTTTTTCTGAATTTATTTTTCTCCACATTTTGGATTTGCACTCCTTGCAGAATTTTTTGCTTAAGTGTACTTTGTACAATTCAGGCCACATAGCCTTGATTATATGACTCATAATTGAGCACATTTGGGTCTGATAACCCGCCCTAATAGCGGATCATAAAGCGCCAGGATATTTGTCTTGCGCAATCAACATCATGATATTTCGGGTCTACGGCTTATCATTATCAAAGGAGTTACCATGATGTCACTCTACAAGTATGTTTATTATGGTGATATGAATATTTAGGGTTTGGTAAAATGCCCTGATTTATTATTTTAAGTCGACATCATATTTTCGCCCTAAATAACCTTTATTATAGTCTTTCTACACAATATTTCAAAGACTATTATATCAGGATTTGTTACCCGCCTTGGCTTAAACCGCCAGGGCGTATACTGTTTACCTTGTATGCAGGAAATATGTAGACATCGATCTATCTAACATGGATGATAATACTATGAAAAAGAGCAGCGGCAAATCATTAAATGAGTATACTGGCGGTTCAAAAGTTTAATGGCTAAAATATGCACGATGGCATAACAGAGCATTGTTTTCAAATCTAGCCTATTACAAGGCCAAAGTGGACCTTCGAAATGGGACTTTGGTGTTTTTATCACATTGTGCTCATGCTCTAATCTAAGAACCACCTGGTATCAATGACCTTCATCATGGCGGGTTGATGCCTCCGGGTCATCCTGCTCCAGCTCTTCTTCTTCGCCGGTCTGGGGGTCAGGAGACGTCCAGTCGATGTCGGTTAAGGCTTCGAACACAGTTTCATCGTTCATAATTGGGGACGGATCGACATCAGGAGCAAAAGAATGCTGACGTGTTGGAGGGGTGAGATTCACGATGTCATAAGCTGGCGCTTTCACCTTTGCATTTTCCATGGTGTAAGCCGCCTGGTACCTGGATCAGTTTCCTCGGCTAGTTTGCATGCCAAGGGACACATCTCCTTCACGCACTTAGCAAAATCTGCCTGATCGAAAGAAGACCCATCTTCTTTAAAGCTCGGACAACCGGTGACCATCTCTGCTGGGTCTAACTCTGCTTGCCATGCTTTGGCCCGGGTCAGAGCTGTAATAGAACCAGCGCGGGCAGCTGATCGCTTTATTTCTTCCAGTTTTTTGGGCATCATAGACAACTTATCTAGCACCTCCCTGAGGAGGGTAGGCAGCTGCTTGCCATTGGAGATAGCCACCAGAGTATGTTGTGTGCCGGTGTATAGCTTCTCCACTAGAGTGTAAACCGCCTTCAACTTCAACAACATGTCTTGGCCAAGATTGGAGCTCCTTGGGCCTATTGAGTAAAACGTACAGATGAGTCGCCGGGCGAGTTACAGTTCAAAAGATTGAGAAAGGTTAAAAAGTTAAGAATTGCTTACCAAAGATAGCAGATGTCATATGTGAGATATGGCATTGTATGCCGGTCAACTTTGCAGTAGTTTCCTTCAAGGAAGTCTCCGCAGTTTCTACCCTTTCCAATAAGGCAACCTTTTCTTCTTCCCAGGCAGTCCTCTTCGTGGAAAATCCAGCTTTGAGTTATTCGTTCTCATCCAGGCTAAACTTAAACTTGGATTCAGCTTTACGTGTTTCAGCTTCTTGGTGCTCAAGTCTGTTCTTCACGTCTACCTATTGGGACTCAGTTAAATTTAAGGCATCCTGCAAAAAAGCAACACATGGTTTAAACATATTGGTCAGGCTACAGTTTACATTGAAGTCCCAAGCACAATGCAAGCAACGAACTTGGCACTTGGGGGCTAATGCATGAGGAAGTTCTTTCTAACATTGCATTACAGGAGATCCGGCTCATCTTTATCAGATAAGCCGGCCTGTGAGGGCTATGAGGCAAAGTTTTTCTTTGAAGATAATCAAAATGATCCAGCTCATCTTTATCGAGACAAGCCGGTTCATGAGGGCTATAACTCGAAATTTACAATGACATGGATTAAAGTCTTAACCATACTCAGCAAATCCTTTCCTATGGCTCTGACTTGGGAGCTGGATGACTATATAGACAAAGGAAGATGATGTTCATACCTCGTATTTCTGTCGCATTCTTTTGACTATGTCTGCTTCCAGATCACGACCAGTATGCAGACGGCTCAGATACCCGGAATAAAGCTCATTGACATCCAAGTTTGAGTAGCTCGCAATGTCAAATTTGGTGTTGCTCTTCTCAATTAATTCCTCCTTGGCAAAATGCTTAGCCAAAATTGTGGGAGTCCCTGACTCTACATAGCCAGTGCTAGTAATCAAGACATCTTCAGTATTTTCCTCGGCAAGTTTGATTGGGCTTGGCGGCTTAACACTTGACGGGTCAATGCCCATTGGATCCACGGGTGTGTCATAAGTTTCTGGCGGCGGGTCATTTGCAGTGTCTTCAGGGTTCTGATTTGAAGCTCTAATACTGGGGTTTACTTCTCCAGCTCATGGACCTTGGGATCTTCGGCTGGTTTGCCCATCTTCAACCTCTTGCTTGGTTTGCCTATACCACTAAAAAAAGAGGCGCATGAGGATGTGAATATGACAATTTGAAAGGTGTCAAACAAAGAGGTAAAATACTCTTACCCAGTGGCAATCTTAAAAGCAGGCATCTGACGACCAGTAGAGTCGCCGGAGAATGAATGAGACGTTCCCTGATAATTGGAGTCAGAAGGATTAAGCAGTTGACGAATAAGATCCGCCTTTGGAAAGAATGGGATTGAACTCTGAAGCGCCTCTTTTTGACGTTTGTGAGGGACTGGTGTCGGTGTCAAAACCGGCGGATCTCGGGTAGAGGGTCCCGAACTGTGCGTCTAAGGCAAATGGTAACAGGAGGCGGGGGACACGATGTTTACCCAGGTTCGGGCCCTCTCGATGGAGGTAATACCCTACTTCCTGCTTGATTGATCTTGATTATATGAGTATTACAAGAGTTGATCTACCACGAGATCGTAGAGGCTAAACCCTAGAAGCTACCCTATGATTATGATTGTTCTAGTCCTACAGACTAAACCCTCCGGTTTATATAGACACCGGAGGGGGCTAGGGTTACATAGAGTCGGTTACAGAGAAGGAGATCTACATATCCGAATTGCCAAGCTTTCCTTCCAGGCAAAGGAGAGTCCCACCCGGACACAGGACGAAGTCTTTCAATCTTGTATCTTCATAGTCCAACAGTCCGGCCAAAGTATATAGTCCGGCTGTCCGAGAACCCCTTAATCCAGGACTCCCTCAGTAGCCCCTGAACCAGGCTTCAATGACGATGAGTCTGGCGCGTAGATCGTCTTCGGCATTGCAAGGCGGGTTCCTTCTCCGAATACTCCATAGAAGATTTTGAACACAAGGATCATGTCCGGCTCTGCAAAACAAATTCTACATACCACCATAGAGAGCACAATATTCCATAAATCTAATCTGCTGACAACTTTTCCTAGCGTGACATCACGCCACGGCCCGGTTATTACGAACCGTTTTTCCTAGCCTGCCAGTGCACGTGTTGCGAGGCAGTTTTATTGGCACGTCTTATCGAAGTAGAGATCATGTTCCCCCTATCATGGCATTCCCATCAATACAGGTGTGGGTAACCCAACCGCGCTTGTTAATATGACTCCTCGATTTTAAGCAAGTTCCAAACGGCCACGCGGGGGACGCTTGATATCCGTCCTCTTTATAAAGGGGCCCAGGCCTGTCCTTTTCTCCCCACGCTCGATCCTTCTCTTCCTCCACCTCGAGTTCCAACACCCAAGGCTCAAGCTAAGCGCTTCGGACCTTCAACCATATCCGGATCCAACCTTCAAGCCCGATGGATGGCCTCCTCTGTCACAGAGGAGGACATCAAGAAGCTTAGGGAGACCAGGTATCTCACCGCCGAAATCCCGCACAGGCTGCCTGCTCAAGGGCAGGTCATCCCCACTCCCGAACCCAATGAGAGTGTCGTATTTGTTTCCCACTTCCTCCGACAGCTAGGTTTTAGTCTTGATCCATTGGTGAGGGGGCTCATGTTCTATTACGGGCTAGATTTCCATGATCTAGCTCCAGATTCCATCCTTCACATCTCGTCGTTTATCGTCGTGTGTGAGGCCTTCCTCTGCATCACCCCACACTTCGGCTTATGGCTCAAGACCTTCAGTGTGAATCCGAAGATGATCGATGGGCGACACGTAGAATGCGGAGGTGCTATAATAAGCAAAGGTGTCGACGCCCTATGGCCAAAGGGTTCCTTCCCGGAGGTGTCTGACTTATGGCAACGGGAGTGGTTCTACATCACAGCCCCCCAAGGTACAAAGCGAGCGGCCGCTCCTGCCTTCCGCTCGGGCCCTCCGCCTCAACTGGCATCATGGGTCAAGAAGGGACTGGACTGGGGGCCAGTAAATGACGTGCTGACACTACAAAGCCGCATCCAAGATCTTCTCAAGAGGTATGTCAGTCTTGTCAAGGTAATACAAGTTATGCTAGTTTGTCGGATCCTGCCATGCCAGCGTCGATCTCTCCGTATGTGGGAGTTCAACCCGGAAGGACCGCGAACTATTCAACAATTCTTCGGCGTGATGCTCGAAGAGATGTATGGATTGTTCTTCGGATCATGAATACAGTGTTCGGACACCACCGAGGATGCGGGTCTCAACTGCAACCATCTAGATACCCAAGTAAGTATTTCCATGACCGAACATGCTGTCTTTTTACTTGTCACAATATCATTCTGAAAAATTGTTCTCTGCCAGGACTGGATAAGAAAGGCGGAGAGGATCAGGTGTTCGGCCCCCCTTCCCGAAGGATCACCGGATCCTTTATTAACCGGGATGCTTGAGCGCGCACCCTATCAGGTGCCATCAGGATAAGATGAAGGGAGGAATAGAGAAGCCAAAGGTGGGCTTCATACCTTACACATCCAAACCGGGGGAGTAAGTGCCTCCATGAAGGAGGATAATCGAGGAGGTGAATCTAGAATCCCCTCTCCCCAAGGAAAGAAAAGGGCCACCTCTGAAGACTTGGAAACGGAGGCTTCCAAACGAGGGAAGATACCTTCGCCAGGGGGCCCCGCCCCGAAGGGCGTTCTTACCGCACAACGCCTGCGAGGGGGCCAGCCCTCAACCGAGCTGTAAGTGGATCAAAAAGTAATTTGGTCAATATATCCTGCTTCATCTCTGAGAATAATAACTGAGACGTATATCTTGCAGTCCGGCTCGCAGCCCTTCTCAACAGAGTTCGTCTTCGGGGGATCTTCTTTTGGAGATGATGGAGAGTGAGATGCCTTCCCCTGCCTCCCCGCCTCATGGGGAGGACGACCCTGAGGTGTCATCACAAAGGGTTTCTCCTGATCCACAAAGGCCAGAAGCTAACTCTTCGGCCGCCCGAAGTCTGGAGTATTCGGCTCCAAAGGAGAGCAACAAAAAGAGTTCGGGACTGTCTAGTGCACAATCGGACACACTGATGGGTCTTATGGAGCAAGCGGCTATCTCAGAGGCGCATCGTACCTTAATGGGTACGGTGGTTGAGAGGATTTCATCCGCCAAAAGCGGGTTGAATGAAGCTTTTACTAGCCTGTTAAGAGGCTTTGAGGTATGCCAAGTAATATATGTGTATTTTGGACGGTACCGCACACGCTAGGTGTGCTCTCTATAGGTAGTATCCCCTGAGACTCTGGTTGCCGTCCAGAGGCGGCGAACAGAGGATCATAGTCCCAGGTAATGATCACGCTGCTTTTATGTGCAGGCGGCTGAGGGTCCGGCGGCTGACCGGACTGCTGATTTTGCCGAACTAAAGCGGCAGCTTGACGTGGCGTATGCCGATATGTACAATTCAGGGTATGTATTTTTGGCTTGTCAGCAAATATTAAGAGGAGCATGATGCTAGTATCTATAATATGATGTGACTGCATATGGAGCTGCAGCCGTGGAGACCCTTCGGGAGGAGCTTGCGCGAGCCAAGGAACAAGCCAGGATGAGTGATGCGGCCAGAATTAAGAGCCGAACAGGCTGCTCATCGCCAGAGCGAAGAAAAAATAGCCAAGATGGCTGTTGAGCTAAATGATGCTGCCGGCCGATATGAGCTCCTTGAAAAGGAAAGCCAAGTAAAAGCGGCTGACCTGAAGAAGGCCTTGGAAGCAGCCAAGGAAACTCGCTCTGAAATTAGAGGGATAAAGGAGGAGCTTCGTGAAGCCGGAGATATCATGGCTGGGAGGCCCTTTTTGTTGCGGATGAAGTTCGGAGATCCGAAGTATGCCCCTCTGGATCAGTTATGGAGTGCTGCAAACGCGTATGTGGACTTGGCAAAGAGTGCTGCTAATGCGACTGAGTTTTTCAAAGATCGGAAAGATCATGAGGTGGAAAGGTTGTTCTGGTCGAAGTTCAGTGCCCCGACGCGTCGGCTGCCGTTGAATGAAAAAATGGCCGCATGGACCAAGCTCCATAGGTTGTCTGGGCTTGCTATGAGGTCTGTCGTGGATCATCTTTGGCCGAAGGGGCCAAGGCCGGATAGTTATTTTGGTTTAGTGCAACAATTTCTTGGTGCTGTGTCGCATATCGACGCTGTGAAGAGGTCGGCGTGCATAGAGGGTGTGCGGATGGCTCTTGCCCATGTTAAATCATATTGGGCAGGGATAGAGGCCACCGCTATTGCATCCCGGGGTCCGGTGGGAAGCCAGGACCCGTCCGAGCACTATTTTGAAGAAGTCCTAGAAGGCGCCCATTTAATAGAGGCTCAGTGCTCGAAGAGTACTATGTTCAAGTGACATGTATCTGAATTGTAAAAACAATGCTATTTTGATTATAAAGGTTGTGTTTATACTTTTGCACAAAAGTATTATAGTGCCTCCTGTGCGGCCGCTTATGTATGTATTTAACCTGAAAGTTTGCAGTCGTCAGCTTCAGCCCCCATGCATATAATGCGGGGGTGTTCGGAAAAGCGCGTAATCACACTTGATCCAACATTTTGATCCATTAAGGAGGTGATAGCGCGGCGAACCAGGCAATCGGACTATATAGCTTTAACGCCTTCACTTAGCCATAGGAGTTTGACGGTGGGGCTACTATATAGCCCCTGGTACTTCCGCGTTCATCCGAATACGTTGCGCGCTCGTACGTGACCGGGAAACTGGTCCTTCATTAATGCGGAGGAATCGCAAAGATTCCGCTGAGTCATCGAGTGGTTGACCAGTCTAGCGCTTTATCATGACAGTCAGTTTTCGGCTTTCTCTACTGAGGTGCTCGCCCGGATGAACCAGAGCACAATCGCAGTAGTTCTCCCGGTGCCACCTTAGCTGATAGAGCGGAATGTAAGGTAGCAAAACACGGGAGCCGGGCAAACCCAACTATTGACCAAAGACATGATTAGGAGCTGATGCATATAAGGACAAACTCGCGACGCCGAACACTCCATAAGGTATCCTGACTTTGCAACATATACTAGGCTGAGTAACGCCCTCGATAATGAGCCCTGAGTTTCCAGGTACATGCATTAATCTGGCATGACGAAATGCCAATCACGCCAGCATCCCTCTCGGTTGTGTTAAGTGTCCGAAGGGTATGAAGCAACAAGAGACATAAAAAAAGGTTTATGCAGGGTCATAATCTAAAAAGAAACCTTTGAGCGGGGCCCTGCTGCACGTCTGCGCCTTTGTCTCTGATGTGCCGTATCCTGGAAGGGTGTAGCACGATGATCATCTGTAAAAAGGAAAAACCCAGGTGAAAGACTTCGTGCGAAAAGTTGGTTATTCTGAATCATGAAAATGCAATCTATTATTGAATTAATAGGGTCAAGCCGAACTATGGGATTTTTTACATGCGGGCAGCCCCTAGCACCACATATGGGGGTATATCCATCGACCCAAGCTCAGGTTTATCTGGGCTGTTACAACTAGTGGTGCGCCGGACTCATCTAACCGTGTCCGTGGTCTTGACGACCGATCATTTATTCTGACTGGAGAGGCCGTTTAGTGTTCGGCTGCTAGAGCCGCCACATATTCCTCCGCACGTAGGGAACGCTCTGTATTTCCGCTAACTGTGATGATGCCACGTGGATAGGGCATCTTAAGTTTAAGATAGGCGTAGTGCGGTACTGCATTAAAATGAGCGAAGGACGTTCTTCCGAGTAGTCCGTGATAGCCGCTTCGGAATGGAGCAATGTCAAAGGTTAATTCTTCGCTTCTGAAGTTGTCGGGAGAGCCAAATACAACCTCTAGTACTAGAGAGCCGGTGCAATGGGCCTCTATGCTTGGTATTACTCCTTTAAAGGTAATATTACTTTGGCTGATTCTTGATGGGTCTATCCCCATTTTGCGGACAGTGTCCTGATATATCAGATTATGACTACTGCCGCCGTCCATAAGGACTCGAGTGAGATGGTATCCGTCAATTATTGGGTCGAACACCAAGGCAGCCGTTCCTCTGTGCCGGATGCTAGTCGGGTGATCCCTGCGAGCGAAAGTGATCGGGCAGGACGACCAAGGATTGAATTTGGGGGCGACGGGCTCTACAACGTATACGTCTCGGAGTGCGCGCTTGCGCCTTCTCTTTGGTATGTGAGTTGCGTAAATCATGTTCACTGTTTTGACTTCTGGTGAGAATTTCTTCTGTCCCCCAGTGTTCGGCTGGCGAGGCTCACCCTCGTCTTCACTTGGCGTCTCCCTCCCTTTGTGTTCGGTGTTTAGCTTGCCGGCCTTCTTGAAAACCCAGCATTCTCTGTGGATGTGATTTGCAGGTATTTCGGGGGTGCCATGAATCTGACATAATCTGTCTAGAATTTTGTTTAGGCTGGATGGTCCATCTCTGCTGCCTTTAAATGGCTTTTTCCATTAACTGGGTCGAGAGCCCCTGAATCCGGCATTGACCATCATGTTATCTGGGTTGTCTTCATTATTTCGACGCTTGTTTTTATTGTGTTGCGGTTTCCCGTTGCCATCCCTGACTTCGGGTGTGCCTGGGTCGCTGGTGCCGCTACGGGCCAGCCAACTGTCCTCGCCCGCGCAAAAGCGGGTCATAAGGCTTGTTAGGGCTGCCATTGTCCTTGGCTTTTCCTGGCCGAGGTGTCTGGCAAGCCATTTGTCCCGGACACTGTGTTTGAAAGCCGCTAAGGCTTCGGCATCCAGGCAATCGATGATTTGATTCTTCTTAGTGAGAAATCTGTTCCAAAGCTTACGGGCTGACTCTCCGGGTTGTTGCATTATGTGACTTAAATCGTCTGCATCCGGAGGTCGGACATAGGTCCCCTGAAAATTGGCCCTGAAAGCATCCTCAAGTTCCACCCAACTTCCGATTGAGTTTTTGGGGAGGCTTTTCAACCAGTGTTGAGCTGGTCCTTTCAACTTGAGGGACAGGTATTTTATGGCGTGGAGATCATCTCCGCGAGCCATGTGGATGTGAAGGATAAATTCTTCAATCCAGACCCCAGGGTTTATCGTTCCGTCGTATGCCCCTATATTCACGGGTTTAAATCCTTCTGGAAATTCATGATCCAGCACCTCATTGGTGAAGAACAGGGGGTGCGTGGCACCCCTGTATTTGGATGTGTCATGGCATGCTATCGATGGTTGTTTTGTTTGGTGTTGATTTCGAGCTAGTATTCGATCAATATGATCATTTTGGTGGTTGTGATCCGGCGCCGGAGCATGCTTCCTAGATCCATAGATGGACCTGGCCATGCCGACTTTTTTGTCCAGGAGCTCACGTAAATCGTGTGCTGATTTATGTGCGGCATCATTAGCCTCCCTGTCGTGACCACGGGATGGGCTCTGTGGCCTCGTCGTCGAATTCGGGCAGCAGCTTGCGCTTTGGGTAGCTCTTTGTGTGGCGCTCGCCGCCATATTTTTCTTCAGTGTCAAGCACTTTGTTCCATCTGCGGTTGAGTGTATCTTGCGCGGCCTTAAGCCTTTGCTTCTGCTTCTTCAAGCTCCTTGCAGTGGCAATAATCCTTCTATGGAGGTTCTCTTGCTTGTTTTTCCGGGATGATGAGTGCATCATCGTCTGGACTGTTCTCCTCTCCGGAGACAGATTGATGAGTTTTACCCTCGGCATATCCGTGATCGGATACCGGATCCAGACTATGTTCACCGTCCCCGGGCTCATCCTGCTCCATCGCTGGGTCCATGGGGTCGTTGTTTCCTTTGAAGTCGACCGGGGTATTATTTCTTCTTACGCTGTTATTGCTATTTTTCTGTGGCGGGATTTAGAGCGGCGCCTACGTCATCGCTCTGGTTGCTGCTTGATGGGATTGTCCTCTGTTGCATCCTCGCCATTGCTTTCTCTTGGGGTGTCCACCATATATATATCATATGATGAGGTCGCTGTCCAGCGCCCCGTGGGCGGTGGTTCCTGTTCGTCTCCAGCATCGTCGTCCATACCGTCGATGTCTTCGCAGTCGAAGTCAAGCGTGTCAGTTAAGTCATCGATAGTGGCTATGAAGTGGGTGGTGGGTGGGGAATGAATTTCTTCGCCGTTGAAAGGATCGATATGGACCTAGAGGGGGGGGTGAATAGGTACAATTACAAATTTTAATTGTTGCTTAGCAATTTTAGGAATAATGCGGAATATGAAGGTGAGCCTAACAATTGCTAGTAAGCATTAAGTACTAAGTACTAAGCAAGTAACACAAGCATATAAGTAAGCAAGCACAATATGATGTAAGTAAGTGCAACAAGAGATAATGTATGCAAGTGTAAAGAGACAAGTAACCACAAGTAGAGAGTTAAGGTTAGGAATAACCGCAACTCCGGAAGACGAGGATGTAAGCCGATGTTCACTTCCTTGGAGGGAAGCTAGTCACCATTAGAGGGATGGATGTTACCACGAAGGCACACCAACGCCACGAAGGCTCACCCTATTCTCCCTTTGAGACAACACCACGGAGGCGTTTCTCAACCACTAGTGGTAGACCTTTGGGTGGTCTCCAAACCCTCACAAACTTTTCCGAGGGTAATCACAAAGTTCGATTCCTCTCCGGATGACTCCTACCGCCTAGGAGTCTCCAACCTCCAAGAGTAACAAGACCGATGGGGAAATGCTCAAAACTTGCTCAAGTCACGAATTCCTTTGGTGTAAAGAAGGGGAAGAAGTGGATCTATCACTTGATTGGAGAACTTCTCTCAAAATGCTCCTAAAACACTTGGGAATCTAGGATTTAGTGCGGATGAATGAGAGAGAGAGAGAGAGGAGTGTTCTTGTGAGGCTCAAAGTGAATGGTCAACCCTATACCGTGGAAGGAAAGGGTGTATATATAGGAGGTGGGAAAAAGTGACCGTTTGGGGTACAGGATGGCCGGACGTCCGGAGAACGTCGGACGTCCGGAGGCCCAAATGGGTCTGGACGTCCGACAGTCATCGGACGACCGGCCGCTGTGAAAAGTGTGACCCACAATCCAGTGTACAGGATACGGACGTCCGACCGGAGTTGGACATCCGTAAGAATGCTTCTGATGTGAAAGTGTCGGACGTCCGGAGGGTTCCGGACATCCGTAAAAATGTCTCTGTTGTGGAAGTGTCGGACGTCCGGAAGTGTCCGGTCGTCCGGGCGGTCAGGAAGGACCGGACGTCCGTAGAACACCGGACGTCCGAAAGCAAGGTATATAGATAGCAACTTTTGAGCAAGTTTTTCACAGATCCATCGATCCCCTCTTAATAGTGCGGGATCCCAATACTCAAGAACAAACCATAAATGAAGTCAACATCTTGTATCTCCATTCTTGAGTTATATGCTTTTGTCCCTAGTCATGATCCATGCACACGGTCTTTAGAACATAATCCTGAGATATACTTGATAAACATGATTAGTCCCGAGCATATGTGTTGTCAACTTGTCATCAACATCAAAATATGATTAAGGGCATGATTGCACTTTCAATCTCCCCCTTTTTGGTAGTTGATGACAACACATATGCATACTCATAATAGTAATCAGAAGTATTTGTTGTGGAGCTCAATAACCATAATAAGAATGAGTAGCGAGCAAGCTCCCCCTCAAAGTGATACCACAGATACTATTAACACAAAAATGATGAGGGCTCCCCCTCACACTGATGCCACGATAATCAAGAGTTACACTCCATATAGATCCACCAAATCTCAGATTCAACAAACTCATAACATAGTTCAACAAACTATTCATAACAACATAGTTCAACAAACTATTCATAACATAGGTTCGATTACGTAATGAGCTAGAGTAACATGCATATGAAACCTACTCCCCCTTTGGCATCAAGTATCCAAAGAAAAGAACTAGGGGCAATGACATAACAGCATTAAAGATCATCCTCATCATCATCATGATGAACACCACTGCCACCAGCCTCATCAAGAAAGTCAGCCCACTCGGGACCCGAAGGAAAACCGAAATCAGAAGGTGGAGCATCAGGAAGACGTTCATCGTCACTTACATCGTAAACTCCAGAGTCTCGCAGACGAGCCTTCAGAGCATTCTTGGAAGTGACCAAGCGTGTGACAACGGTGTGGTTTTGGGTGCAATGAAAGGTAAACATCTTCATCATAGCAGAGTGAGCCTTCCCAAGAAAGCGAGAGATGCGACCAAAAGGTGCAGAGCTGGAAGAAGTAGACGGAGTGGCGGAAGAAGGAAAACTAGCGGCGGTGCGACTAGCAGTAGAGGGAGGAGGAGGAACATGGTCAGCCGCCATGTGAGGTGGGATGACCCATCTCTCATGTATCTGAGTGCGTGCAATGGGAAAGGGAGCTACACTCTCGATAAATGCCTGAATAAAAGGTGCATGAGGAAAAGCCCGCTTGTGCTGGAAGCTAGCAAGGCGGATCTCATGCCATAGAAAGTGTGGAACATTTATCTTCCCTTTACGAGATGTGAAGAGGCGATGCATGAGATCAATGCAGTAGCTGCTGCAGGAGCCCTTGTCACCCATCTTGGGATAAATGGTGCGGATGACACACTGATAAATGATGTTGAATGGAAAACGCCAAATGGAGACTTGATTTAGACCCTTTTGTTTCTCAGTGCTAGACAAAGATGATATGGGTCTAAGAAGATCCGCACAGACCGCAATGCCTTTGGGCTAATGGTTGGGGTCATCCTTGTGGATTTTGAACCCAGTGTCGGGAAATCCAAGTGCAGTGACAAACTGAGCATAAGATGCTGTGAGTGCAGTGTCGGAGGTCATCCATGTGACAGTGTGATCAGGAGCAAAGTAACATGTGGCATAAAACTGATGGATGGCAGTGTGGTTAAAATCGTGTTGAAAGGCGAATGGAGCAGCTAGATTTGATGACTCAATGAGTTCAATGGCTCCCGGATATTTCTCCGGATGAGTGCGAATGTGCTCAAGATCAATGCAAACATGAAGTGACAAGCATTTAGGGATGACAATCGTGGTGAAGATGTCGGCTTGGACATTTGTGCGAAAGCGACTATCCTGAGAATCCCTAACAATAGTGAATTGATCTACATCACGACGCAATTTAAGATATGAAGATTTGGGGACCTTGTTGAAACGCTTAACATGACGGCCTAGTGACAGTGGAGGCTCAATGGAGATGTGACGGGCATCACCGTGGGGTTGCACCGGAGGAGGAGGAGGTTGAAAGGTTGGACGACGAGTGCCGGGCTTGGGGGCAGTGACGCGGACGCCGACCAGCGGCACCTCTTCAAGTTCATCCTCAAAATCCGACCCCTCCGAAGAGGAATCACTAGACGAGCTGGGAGGACGAGCGGCACATTTCCGAGGGCAATCTTCCTCCTGGGAGTCATGGGAGCCACCACGACGAGACGGGCGAGTCGGCCCTCCGGTGACTTTCTTTCAAGCGGAGTGCTTGGACCGAGGCATCATGACCTAGGGGAGAAAGAAGGCACATGTCAACACCCCTCCATAGATCAGGGTGAGTGCATGAGGAGGGGGGAGGGAAGGTTGTGCCCTACCTTGAGAGGAAGAGCACGGAGGAGCCGAGCGGCAGGCTGGAGCAGGGTGTCGACGGACTGGCCGGGGAGAGAAACTCCGAGCAGATCTGCAGGCTGGATGGGCCGGACGGCGAGTCGCAGATCCGCGGTGGGGAGAAATCCCGGCGAGGGGTACGGCGGCGGGCGGCTGCGGGGAGTGGACTCACGGTAGGAGCGGCGGCGGCGGCGGTGAAACAAGTGAAGAGGATGTGGTTGGTTGACAAACCCTACGGCACAGTATAAATAGAGCCAAGTAAAAATGTACGGACGTCCGGAGCCTACGGACGACCGGAGTCACATATGCGTCCGGACATCCGGAAATAGACGGACGACCAGAGTCAGGACCATCAGCAAATAGAGGATGACATAGATGATTCAACGGACGACCGACCGCTTCGGACGACCGGGCAGATTGTAACAGAGAGGAATTTACGGACGTCCGAAGTCTTCCGGACGTCCGGAGCTTCATCGTCTAGGCAAACTTCAGGGGACCAGAGTGGATTTTACGGACGTCCGGAAATGGTCGGACGACCGGTCGAAGGTAAACAGAGCAGAATATACGGACGTCCGGAACCTACGGACGTCCGACGCCAGAAGTTTTGACAGGAGGCAAGAATGCAGGTGCTGATCATGATGAGGAGAAAGGCATTTTTTCACAGTAAAACTTATTTATGTAGTAACTCGTATCTTACCTTACTCAATCATAGCCATATACTACAAGTGGTGGCAAATGCCACAATGTCTGAGTAGACATGACATGCCACAAAAAGACTTGAACTTTGAGTGCATAGTCACGACTCCATCATGGTAAAGCACCATAGGTCTAGACCCATGGATACTTTGAGAGTGTTGGTTCTTTTTATGCATTGAGTAGGGTGAGAACATTCATGAATTGAATGTCTCCCCCTAAGTATATGCCTACATCATGACAAGACATTAGATTCATGCATGACTGGGTACTAGATTTCACATAATGTTGTCAAGCTCCAAGATACCAAGTTCACGCCTAAGTCGACAGAACCTTGCTTCATCTAGAGGTTTGGTGAAGATATCTGCTAGTTGAAAATCTGTACCAATGTGATCAATGTGAATATCACCCTTTTCAACATGATCTCTCAAGAAATGATACCTAATATCAATGTGTTTGGTGCGGAGATGATCTTTGGGGTTCTCAGCAATATTGATGGCACTTTCATTATCACACAGAAGAGGCACATTTCTATAGGTGATACCGTAATCCTTCAAAGTTTGCCTCATCCATAACAACTGAGTTGCACAACTAGCGGCAGCAATGTATTCAGCTTCTGCGGTAGAAAGAGCAATACAATTTTGTTTCTTCGAGGACCAACTCACCAAGGATCGTCCAAGAAACTGACATGCACCAGATGTGTACTTACGATCCACTTCGTCTCCAGCCCAATCCGCATCCGTGTACCCAATGAGATCAAACTTAGCATCCTTGGGGTACCATAGGCCCAACTTTGGGGTGTGAACAAGGTATCTAACAATATGCTTAACCGCCTTATGATGACTTTCCTTAGGGAAAGCTTGAAATCTAGCACACATGCATACACTGAACATGATGTCTGGTCTAGATGCACAAAGATAAAGCAATGAACCAATCATAGAGCGGTAAGTAGATGGATCGAAGGGAGTACCATTTGTGTCTTCAGTGAGAGTGATTTTGGTTGGCATGGGTGTCTTGCATGGACTAGCGTCAGACATACCAAACTTTTCTAGAATATCCTTGAGGTACTTTGCTTGAGATACGAAAATTCCTTCTTGAAATTGTTGAATTTGAAATCCGAGAAAGAACTTCAAATCCGTATTGAGTGACATTTCAAAATTCTTGGTCATTGAATCTGCAAACTTCTTGCACAAATGAATGTTAGGAGAACCAAAAATGATGTCATCTACATAGATTTGGCATAGAATCAAATCACCCTTGTCCCTCTTAGTAAAAAGAGTGGGATCGATCACCCCTCTCACAAAACCATCATCGATTAAAAACTTCTTCAAATGATCATACCAAGCACGAGGTGCTTGTTTGAGGCCATACAAAGCCTTATGAAGTTTATACACATAGTCTTTGTGAAAGGGATCAACGAACCCGGGTGGTTGTGACACATATACTTCTTCTTGTAGAGGACCATTAAGGAAAGCACTCTTCACATCCATTTGATGTAATGTAAAACCATTGAAAGCGGCATAAGCAAGTAAAATGCGAATGGATTCAAGACGGGCAACGGGGGCAAAGGTCTCACCAAAGTCCAAACCTTCAACTTGTGAGTACCCTTGTGTCACTAACCTTGCCTTGTTGCGGATGATGACACCATTTTCATCTTGCTTGTTCTTGAAAATCCATTTTGTTCCAATGACGTTGTGCTCGGTGGACGGCCTCTTGACTAGTGACCACACTTGGTTGCGTTCAAAACTGTTCAACTCTTCTTGCATAGCAACAAGCCAATCGTTGTCCATCAATGCCTCTTGTACCTTGAGTGGTTCAATACTAGACACAAACGAGAAGTGAGCACAAAAGTTTGTCAAATGTTTACGAGTGACTCTACCTTCCGAGATGCCGGTGAGGATTTTGTCAACATCAACACGACCGGCCACTCGAGGCATGATGGAGGTGAGGGTTTCACGAGGTTCAACTTCATGTCCATCATCCACATCTTCAACATATGGATCATTTATGTGTGGAGGAAGATCTTCTTGTTCATGTTGCATTTGTTGAGGTTTGTCATCCATGATTGGACTTTCTTGTTCTTGCTCTTGATGATGATCTTGTTCTTGATGATTATCATTAAGTGAGACTTGATCAACCTAATCAACTTGGGCTAAGGGTATTGGTTGAACACTAAGAACTTGTATTGGTATGGATGTTGAAGTAGTTTGATGATGCGTGAGACCTCCATCTTCTTCTTCATCATCATGAGGTTCTTGTTCCATAGGAAGAAGTGCACCAACACCCATGTTCAAAATATCTTGAGAAGAATCTTCTTCACCTACATCACTTAGATCAACTTGCTCCCCATGGGAGCCATTAAATTCATCAAACACCACGTCACAAGTTTCTACAACACATCCATTGGATTTGTTGTAGACTCTATAGGCGTGAGAGTTTGATCCATAACCAACAAATATACCCTCAATTGTTTTGGATTGAAATTTTTCCTAACCGTTCTCTTTTGTTGAGAATGAAACATTTGCACCCAAATACACGAAAGTACTTGACATTTGGCTTGTTTCCAGTTAGAAGCTCATATGGAGTCTTTTCCAATATAGTGCAGAGGAAGAGTCGGTTTGATGCATGACATGCGGTATTGACAGCTTCAGCCCAAAAACTATGTGGTGACTTGTATTCATCCAACATGGACCTTGCCAATTCTACAAGTGTACAGTTCTTCCGTTCGGCTACACCATTTTGCTGAGGAGTGTATGGAGCTGAATGTTGATGCTCAATCCCTTCATCACTAAGAAATTCTTCCAAGGTATAGTTCTTGAACTCAGAGCCATTGTCACTCCTTATTGCACGGATTTCTTTGTCAAACTTGCATTGGTCTTGCTTGGCAAAATCAATGAAGGTGATCTTCGTTTCGTCCTTGGACTTGAGGAAGAACACCCATGTATATCTTGAGTAATCATCAACAATGACAAGCCCATACTTTTTCCCACCAAGACTATCCCATGAAGGAGGCCCAAAAAGATCCACATGAAGGAGCTCCAGGGGTCTTGAAGTAGATACCATGTTCTTGGGTGGGTGTTTCGATTGATGTTGCTTCCCGGCTATGCATGCACTACACACACGATCTTTCTCAAAAGAGACATTGGTTAGTCCAAGGATGTGATTCCCCTTTAAGAGATCTTGAAGATTTCTCATGCCGACATGGGCTAGCCGGCGATGCCATAGCCACCCCTTGTTAGCCTTGGCCATTAGACAAGTTGCATGGAATGTGCTCTCTTTCGAGAAATCAACCGTGTAAAGGTTGCCATCCAACTCTCCAACAAAGGCCACTTCGAGAGTATCTCTCTTAAAGACTTTCACATCCGTTAGTCCAAAAAGTGTATCATAACCAACAGAAGCCAATTGGCGAACAGAAAGCAAGTGATATTTAAGGGATTGGACAAGCATAACATTTGCAAGAGACATGTCGTTGGTGATAGCCACCTTGCCCAATCCGAGTACCTGTCCTTTTGAACCTCCACCAAACATAATACTCATGAATGGTTGAATAGCTTCCATGAAATCGTAGAGTAATTTTCTATCTCCGGTCATATGATTTGTACATCCACTATCAATCACCCATTTCACTCCACCGGAGAAGCCAACCTACACACAATTATTACTTGGTTAGAGGCACCCATTTTGCAATGGGACCTCTCAAGTTAGTCATAAGGGTCTTAGGGACCCAAATAGCGTAAAACCTAAATGCATTTCGAGGACCAACAAACTTTGCATAAACTTCTACATCCTTAGTCTTACGAAGTACATAGGATGGAGGCCTGAACTCTTTTGGCTTGTTGAGAGTGGGCATGCCCCTTGTGGCTTTCCCACTAGCAACCTTACCTTTCTCCTTGTGTCCTTCTCGTACAAAAGTTTCTTTTAAAGGGGTGGTGCACTTTTGAGAGGACGTCTTCTTCTTGCTTGTGCTTGGGTCAAACCCAAGTCGCTCTTTGGCGAACACTTCATTGTGTTGGCTCAACACCTCATTAAGGTTCTTTTGCCCTTGAGCACATGTCATGAGCCCTTTCTCGATTTGAGCCTTGAGAAAATGATTCTCCTCAAGAATAGATGCTAGATCACTACTAGAGTTAGTAGAACAAGCATCAACATTTATAATAGGAGACGAGTAAACCTTAGCTAGAGTTTCAAGATAAGTAAGTTTGAGCATCTCAAAACTCTTTGTAAGAAGGGTGAGCTCTTCTTCCTTAGTCTTGAGGGACACGGATAGAAGCTCACAATCCTTAGAGAGAGAAGCATGAGACTTCGCAAGCTTACTTTTATCATTCATCAACTCTCCACAAGAGCCAGTAGCCTTTTTCAAGGAGGCAAGATCTTTAGTATGAACATCAATATTTGCACCAATTTTTAAGCATAGTTCATCATTTCGTGTTTCCTCATATTGGACTTTCCGCTCAAGGATTTCACATTTTTCCTTTTCCTCGGTGACGAGGGTTTCGAGTTCCTTAATGGTGATGGTGTGCTTACTCACCATCTCCATAAGCATACGAAACATAGTGAGCTTCTTTCCTTTGAGGGAGCACATGAACTTATTAAGTTTAGCAAGCATAGGATCATTTAGATCATCATCCTCATAACTATCCTCCGCATCAAGATACTCATCACTAGGAGTAGGAGGAGTGAAAAGAGGAGGGTTTGATCGTGGGGTTACCTTGACCTTGTCAGGAGAGTGTTGATCCTCTCCATCTTCTACCACGGCCTTCGCCATGAGGCACTTGTGAGCGTTGCCCTTGTAATCCTTCATGTAGTTGTAGGTGACAACTTCACCACTCTTATTGACTAGCCTCAATGTGTTTTGAGAATCTTGAGCAACTCCGGCAACACCACTAACATCATCTAGATCGGATTCTTCTTGAGCAACCATTGCTTTCCCATCTCTCTTCTTAGGAAAGGTCTTGGGAAACCTTGGTTTATCT
Source organism: Triticum timopheevii (assembly GCA_963921465.1). Lineage (NCBI taxonomy): Eukaryota > Viridiplantae > Streptophyta > Magnoliopsida > Poales > Poaceae > Triticum > Triticum timopheevii. Next base: position 407,075,124 of record OY997272.1, on the reverse strand, counting down.
TCTCTCCTCTCATAAGGACACTCATTTGATAAGTGGTTGGTTTCCTCACAGTTGTAGCATTTTCTTACTTTCTTCTTTTGGAATCTTCCCTTGAATTTTCCCGCGCTAAACTTCTTGACAAAGAGAGCCATGTCTTCATATGAAGGACCCTCGTCGGATTCAATCTCATCACCATCTTCATCATCATCATCATCTTCTTCTTCTTCACTTTGCTCATCTTCACATACATGCTTGGCCTTCAATGCAAGATTGACCTTTGATGATGGGGAACCATGCATGGCAAGATGTTTTGTGGCATTACCCTTTGACTCTTCAAATAGTTGAAAGGTGGATATGATGTCATTTGTAGTCATTTACTTGAAGGCATGGTGTTGTCTTATGTCCCATACCATTTGATGGTGATATGGAGCAAGAGAATAAAGCAATTTATCCACAAGGAATCTTTTAGTCATGTTGAATCCATCTTGTGTCTTGTCACACTCACATGACTCAATATCGGCAGTGAGAGTCATGAGGCGCTCATGGAGTTGATTGGGGGTTTCACCTTTCTCCATACAAAAGTTTTGCAATTGCCCCTTGGCAATTTCATATTGAGCACTCCGGAGGGTAGAGGTGCCAGTCTTGGATCGTATAATACTTTCACATAGTTCCTTGGCACTTGTGATATGTATGAACGGTCTCCTTTGCTTTTCATCCATACCTCTCCTTATACACATGATTGCAGTGTCATTGAGGTTCTTGTCATATATTTCTCTTGGTGTGGGGTTCTTTGGATCAACCACATGATAGCCATACTCCAAGATCTCTAGCATCTCATCATTTCCATGTCGAAGATGATCCTGCATAGCAACTCTCCACAAAGCAAAATCGGAAGTGGCACTAAGTAAAGGAGGTTTTCCTTGAGTGTTATATCTTGGTTTCTCAACCTGAGGTCTTGCATAAAGCCAAGGAACACTGGCGTGTTCATTGCTAGAAGGTTGTTGACCAAGTGATGGAGTAGGTACAGTTGGCCTCGAAGCAGCACCACCCGAGAGTGGTGCAAGCACCGTGGACAACGTGGCTAATCTCATTTGTACCAAGGCCTCAAGAGAAGCATCATGCTCCTCTTTTTGCTTAGCAAGGGCCCGTTCTAGATCCTCCGACGTAAAGGACTTGACTTCAGAGGAAGCCTCGCCTTTATCCTTAGGATCTACAACCAGGGGAGTCCCATCTGGGTTCATCTCGCTCTAGGGCGGTTAAGCCACAAGAATAGAGCACGAGGCTTTGATACCAATTGAAAGGATCGAGATGGACCTAGAGGGGGGTGAATAGGTACAATTACAAATTTTAATTGTTGCTTAGCAATTTTAGGAATAATGCGGAATATGAAGGTGAGCCTAACAATTGCTAGTAAGCATTAAGTACTAAGTACTAAGCAAGTAACACAAGCATATAAGTAAGCAAGCACAATATGATGTAAGTAAGTGCAACAAGAGATAATGTATGCAAGTGTAAAGAGACAAGTAACCACAAGTAGAGAGTTAAGGTTAGGAATAACCGCAACTCCGGGAGACGAGGATGTAAGCCGATGTTCACTTCCTTGGAGGGAAGCTAGTCACCGTTAGAGGGATGGATGTTACCACGAAGGCACACCAACGCCACGAAGGCTCACCCTATTCTCCCTTTGAGACAACACCACGGAGGCATTTTTCAACCACTAGTGGTAGACCTTGGAGTGGTCTCCAAACCCTCACAAACTTTTCCGAGGGTAATCACAAAGTTCGATTCCTCTCCGGATGACTCCTACTGCCTAGGAGTCTCCAACCTCCAAGAGTAACAAGACCGATGGGGAAATGCTCAAAACTTGCTCAAGTCATGAATTCCTTTGGTGTAAAGAAGGGGAATAAGTGGATCTATCACTTGATTGGAGAACTTCTCTCAAAATGCTCCTAGAACACTTGGGAATCTAGGATTTAGTGCGGATGAATGAGAGAGAGAGTGAGGAGTGTTCTTGTGAGGCTCAAAGTGAATGGTCAACCCTATCCCGTGGAAGGAAAGGGTGTATATATAGGAGGTGGGAAAAAGTGACCGTTTGGGGTATAGGATGGCCGGACGTCCGGAGAACGTCGGACGTCCGGAGGCCCAAATGGGTCCGGACGTCCAACAGTCATTGGACGACTGGCCGCTGTGAAAAGTGTGACCCACAATCCAGTGTACAGGATACGGACGTCCGACTGGAGTCGGACATCCGTAAGAATGCTTCTGATGTGAAAGTGTTGGACGTCCGGAGGGTTCCGGACATCCTTAAAAATGTCTCTGTTGTGGAAGTGTCGGACGTCCGGAAGTGTCCGGTCGTCCGGGCAGTCAGGAAGGACCGGACGTCCGTAGAACACCGGACGTCCGAAAGCAAGGTATATAGATAGCAACTTTTGAGCAAGTTTTTCACAGATCCATCGATCCCCTCTTAATAGTATGGGATCCCTATACTCAAGAACAAACCATAAATGAAGTCAACATCTTGTATCTCCATTCTTGAGTTATATGCTTTTGTCCCTAGTCATGATCCATGCACACGGTCTTTAGAACATAATCCTGAGATATATTTGATAAACATGATTAGTCCCGAGCATATGTGTTGTCATCAACATCAAAATATGATTAAGGGCATGATTGCACTTTCAGCCGTCTGCTTCCCACTCGAGCCGGACATAGTTCGGCCAAGAGTCCCCTGACAGAGAGAGAGACCTTAATGAATTTAGCACGTCTCCCAAAGGCGAGTGTTGAGAGATATCCACGGAGGCAAACTCCATGACCGGTGCCCAATCAGATTCGATAGGCGCGGACGTACGTGGTTCGGATCCTATGGCCGGAGACGAGTCCGAGGGCCCGAAGACACAGACCTCTTTGGAGGTGAAGTCTGTGTTCGGCTCCAGCACCAATGAGTGTGAGGCCTCCGTGGCGAGGTCCATCCACCCGTCCTCGGATGACGTGATCTACTCCAGATTAAGGGATGGGGCAGCCGCAGGTGCGATCTCCTGAACACCGTCCGACGGCAGATCTGAGTCATGCTCATCGTGACTATTCGACGCTCCTGACATGGGCTTGAATCCGTCGAAGATTAGGTATCCTCGGATGTCAGAAGTATAGTTCAAGCTTCCAAACCTGACCTGATGTCCAGGGGCTTAGCTATCGATCTGCTCTAGATGGCCAAGCGAGTTGGCCCGCAGTACGAAGCCGCCGAATACGAAGATCTGTCCGGGGAGGAAAACCTTACCCAGGACCGCATCGTTGAAGATGATTGAAGGAGCCATCAAGCCTTATTGTGACGACACAGCGGAACTCTCAATGAAAGCACCAATGTCGGTGTCAAAACCGGCGGATCTCGGGTAGGGGGTCTCGAACTGTGCGTCTAAGGCTAATGGTAACATGAGGCGGGGGACACGATGTTTACCCAGGTTCGGGCCCTCTCGATGGACCTAATACCCTACTTTCTGCTTGATTGATCTTGATGATATGAGTATTACAAGAGTTGATCTACCACGAGATCGTAGAGGCTAAACCCTAGAAGCTAGCCTATGATTATGATTGTTCTAGTCCTACAGACTAAACCCTCCAGTTTATATAGACACCGGAGGGGGCTAGGGTTACACAGAGTCGGTTACAGAGAAGGAGATCTACATATCCGAATTGCCAAGCTTGCCTTCCACGCAAAGGAGAGTCCCACCCGGACACAGGACGAAGTCTTTCAATCTTGTATCTTCATAGTCCAACAGTCCGGCCAAAGTATATAGTCCGGCTGTCCGAGGACCCCTTAATCCAGGACTCCCTCAACTGGCGTGTTGGGTAAGCCAGTAGAAAAGTCTCCACCCGCGCTATTCTGGGTTGTGCACCGGGCTTCATGATGTTATTGCTTCAAAATAAAGTTTGGATCCAAGTAAGCTAAGGGGTGAGAAAACCTTACTTTCCGGGTCACTTGTCAAACTTTCTATCTTATCAAAGGCTCTGAGTCGGACGAAATAATAGTTACCTCCTCAACTTCTGCTTGGCTGGTCTCCGCATCATCTTGAGAGGAGTCAGCGTCAATAAGATGTATAAAAAAGGAACCAAGAGAATCGAGTTCTACCTCCGACTCATTGTCCAGAGCAAATAGTTCTGATGTGTCTAATTTCTTCTGTTTTTTCTTTGAGGCCTTGGTCTTTGCCCTGACCTTTTTGGCCGACTTATCCTGAAGCTTCTTCCTCCAAAAAGAAGAGTCGGCATAAATGATGATAAGAAGTGTGCAGTTTACACGAATAATGAATAAAGTAAATGGGTTTGAGTACTTACATCTGGAGCCGGGTTAAGAGTGCAGAAGGGATTCAACCCCGCCTTGCTGCAGCTTTCTAAGCTTTCTCCAAGCAGTGTTTTAGTCATCTCATTGATTGCTTTATCATCCAGACGCACTTGACAGTGATGCTGTGGATCTTTGACATCACCAGTATATGTACACATCAAGCCGGGCCTTGTACCTTCTAAAAGGTGGGCATATACTTAGCCTATTCGGCGGTGCTGATCCGGTCGACCCAACATCGGACCAGGTCGACACTGATTAATCCATTAGCCAGCAAGGCTCTTACCTTCTAAAAGGTGGGCATATACTTAGCCTATTCGGCGGTGCTGATCCGGTCCGGAAGTGGATGTTTTGGGCTAAGTCGGCAGTCGCGGAAACCCGATAGAGGATTTTTGTCAGATGGAGATGTATCTTGGCAGTAAAACCAGGTCTGATTCTAGCCTTTAGGATGACTAGGAATTGCGGCTGAAGGGAAGATAACATCTCTTCATCTTTGGATTGAGATTCCACCAAGCTCTAACTTGGGTCAGTCTATGAATTTAGTCTAGCGGTTCAAATAATAATACTCTCTGAAAAGATCAACACTGGGCTCTTCTTGAAGGTATACTTCACAAAAGACTTGGAAGTTGCAGATGATGGAAACAGAGTTGGGTCCGATATCTTGCGGGTGAAGTTGAAATAAGTTCAATACATCACGAAAGAATTTTGACCCGGGCAGTGAGAAGCCCAGGTTTACGTGGTCGGCAAAGACTATAACTTCGCTTTCCTTTGGTTGAGGTCTAACTTCTGGCCCTGAACCCGCCAGTGGATGACATTTTTGGCTGCTAAGATGCCTGTCTGAACATACTCATTAAGAGTTTGTTCCATGACGGTTGAAGCAACCCAATTGCAGGAGGTGATGGTCTTAGTCATTTTTTCACGTAAGGCCTAAGAAAGAAATATTGGTGGTTTAAATTCGTAATAGTAAGCCACCCGAAGATTAAAGAAAGCAAATTTATTATGCAAAATTTGTTATGTGCAAAGATTGATTGCTATGAAAGAGTGTGAATGGCATGACTAAAATCAACAAGGCACAGTCTAGCAATATCAGCTTTAGATAAATGTTGGCGGTTTAAAAATTCATATGTAAGCGGCAGAATTTGGCGGGTTACAAAAGATCATTTAAGCCGCCCCTACGGCAGTGATGGAGCAATTATCTACATATCTGGAGTTGAGTGAAATTTCACCAAGTGTTGAATAAACAGCCTTCACAGGTTCTGTTTATAATTTTGGATCTACAACAGTTCAGAAAATGGGAATAATTGCTAAACCTAAAATACGGCAGTGGAAGAGCATGCGAGGTGAGATTGAATCTTGAATGGAGGGGGTGCATCTACGATCGGAAGAAGATGCTAAAACTACTATTGCACAACTTCAGTACCATTTTCAAATCGAATTAAGTGTTCAAGGAGGAGACTACGATGAACAACAAAGAACACCGACGAACGATAGAAATCATAATGCAGATTTGGCGCAAGGGGGATGAGTACTTACCGATGCTGATGAACAGTGGAGGGGTGCCGCCGTGTTCTAGTCGAGGTGAGGTTGATGCAGCGGCCAAGTTGATGTAGACGACTGGGGCGGTGGAGCTCTGCTGGTGTTGGTCATCGCGAGGAGGAAGAAGAGGCAGAGGCAGGGGTAAAAAGTGAAAAGGAGGACCCATGTCCCTATTTATAAGGAGGTGAGAATACGACATATGCGGAGATTGAGGAGGCAGAATGATTATATTAAAAATACGGATGCCTTGAATTTTGGGAAGTCTATTAAAGATAAGGATCCATTGGGATATCATTGGTTTTGTGTGGAATTCAATGCGCATGATGTCATGGCGAGTTACAATGATTTTATTGATATGACGTCATGGCAGTTATAGAAGTTTGAATAAAGTTCAACACTAAGCATAGTTCTGTTGAGATTAAGATAGTGAAGATTGACATGAACAAGTTCAAGTCAACCTGGGGCCTAATGTTGGGGATATAACTCCAAGGTGTGAACCGCCCAGGAGGGGCCGGGTGACACCGTTGGTGGTTTAATATGAAAAGGTCCAAGGAGGCCCTAGGCGTGAAGATGGTGGCTCATGGAGGCAGGCCAGGTGAAGGCCCAAGAGTCGGGCCTATGAACCGTCGTATGCTGGATTGTCTTGTAAGGTATAGCTAGTTGGAAACCAAGCCGGTCACATTGTGTGAGCCGGCCGGGACTTTGTAAGCCTCTGGGTCTCAACCTGTGTATATAAAGGTGAGACCCGGCGGCGGGTTAACTCAAGAAACAAGCAATCGAGAACTAGGTCAAGCATATTCACTCCCTTGTAATAGAAACTCAAGCAATACAACTAGAAGCAGGACGTAGGCTTTTACCGTGAGGGGCCGACCCTGGGTAAACTCTTTGTGTCATTTGTGCCGTTCAAGCCCTTTAAGATAACCTAGCGGCGATGGGTCCACTCCAAGTCCTTTCACTAGGGCATCTGCCGTGACAAAATCACGACAGGATCCAGATTGATTTTTCGTGGATACAGAGGCTTGCGGCGGCGGAACTTTCGATCTAGGGTTATTTCTAGGGGTTTATGTATTTATAAGATTTCTTGGCGTAGGTCTCACTTCCAGATGGGCTTCGAGGGGCCCACTACCCACCAGCACATGTCCAAGGTCCCTGGCACGCCCTGGTGGGTAGTGCTCACCTCCTTCACCTTCTGGTCCTCCCACGAAGCTTCTAGTGCCTCTTTTGTTCCAAAAAAATCGTCAAAAAGGTTCATCGCATTTGGAGAAGTTTTATTTCTGCATAAAAAGCAACACCACTGTAGTTTTGCTAAAAATTGCGTCCGGGTTAGTTCCATTCAAATCATACCAAAATCATATAGGATTGTTTTAAACATGGCATGAATACCTCATAAATTATAGATACGTTGGAGATGTATCAGCCTTTAGAAGGGATCTCGTGGTTATGGAACTTGCGGCGGCAAAAAAAGTATTTTGGTTGGCTCTCTATTGATTTCACAATTTTAGAGAATTTATAGAGGCAGAGTTAGGTCAAAAGGAGCCACGTGGGCTCCACAAGCCACTAGGGCACTCCCACCCTCCTGGGCGTGCCCTGGGCCTTGTGGGAGACTGCTCCATCTTCTTGTCCCGCCCCGAAGCTTCCAAGGTCTCTTGTGTACAGAAAAAAATTCCAAAAAATTTAGTGGCATTTGGACTTTGTTTGGTACTGGTATTCAGCAAAACCAAAAACAAGCAAAAAACAACAACTGGCACTGGGCACTAAGTTAATATGTTAGTCCCAAAAAATGATATATAATTGCTTGTAAAGGTATATAAAACAACCAAGATTGATACTAAAATAGCGTGGAACAATCAAAAATTATAGATACATTGGAGATGTATCAGGAGTCAGCAGCTTGAAGGTCACCATGAAGCCTATATTGATCTGATGGACGGCAGCGTAGGTGGCCCAACCCAGATCGAGGGTGACCCTGCCATTCAACAACTATACAGTGACCCTCCAGGAGCAGCCGGTGTTCATCTTCAGCTTGAACTCCTGAGGCACGGACATGAACTGCTTCATGAAGTCCAACGGCATAATTATGGCCTCGAGCTGAGGGGCCATGATCACCTTGCAGGAGGTGGTTGGCACGCCCACCTCACAGTAATGGGTGTAGGTCCAGCGCTTGTCATTGGGGGGCTCCTCCGGCAGGTCTTCGTCCGTGGTCGGGCTCTTGACGGGCATCACCTCGGCGGGCATCACCTCTGAGGGCGACATCATGTCCTTGCCCTTGGCCACCACCTCCTTTCCCTTGTTCTCCGTCTTGATCTTCATTATGAAGTGGTTCAAAGGTTGGGTTAGGATCTGCATTATGAACCTTGCAATATCTCCATTAAAACCTATGCTTGTGTGCCACTTTATTTACCCACCCTGAGTGTTACCACTTACACACTGCCTCTCTGTCTCTCACTCTACCTCTAACCCTATGCCATGAACCCCAACCCCAACCCCTTCCTTTTGGGCATTGGATGGAGGGCTTTCTTCCTAGGGTGCTCACTGGGTGACCGCAACAAGTTTGAGAACACCATGAAAGTGTGCTCAAATTTCAGCAGCATGGAAGATCTGCACAAAGAGTCAGGCGTTGTGTTGAAGAAGGCGATGCCGGAGGAGTTGAAGACATTGATTCCTAACCCAGCGAAGGGCGCTATGTCAGTCGACATACTTCGCTGGGCCATTAAACAGGTTGAATTCGATGATGTTGGGTAGAGGGCGAAGTGGGCCAAGTACAGACAGTACCGGCGTCCTCATGACCATCGTGCCAGCGTGTACTTCACCACAAATATTGTGCCTATGGAACGGAAGAAGAGGATGTGGTGGCGATGATTGTGAGAGCGCCGGAGCCAGGAAACCGAAGCATGCCAATCAAGGTGCACTCTGGCGAGGAAGAAGAAACGATGGTGTAGGAGAAGACCAAAACTAATGCCACCCGCCGCTCCAATCACCTCTAGAGTCCCCGAGGCTAAGATCTATGCGCACTATGTAAGATGAACCCTAATCCCCATTCCTATTGTACTAAATCCGGATCGGGAACCTCATATCTACCGCTAGTCATGACGATGCTATGATCACTTGTATGGTGTTTACCCTGATTCCGCGTTCCCCTAACGCGGATCGAATCTAAACTCGAATTGAATACGAAGTAGTAGGCGAGGAGGGGGGAAATAGCTTACCGCCATTGCCGAAGTGTTGCTGCTGATGCCGGTGAAGGTGGTCGGAGGTCAACTTGCTGTTCTCCGATCTGCTGCATGCTACCGCCGTCGATGAGAGTAGGGAGAGGGAAGGGGGGATAGAGCAGTGAAGGAAGGTGAGGGTAATAATTGTCGGTGCTTCGGGAAGCACCGCAGCTTCTCGAGGGTGGCTCCTCGCGTGCAGCCCCCGTCGCCCACGTGCCTCGCTCGGATCTGTCGATTCGAGCGTGCCTCACAAGACAGGCCCAAAGATGCTTTAAACTTCGTCCGATGTAGGCCCAATAGTGTATGCTGGCAACCAAACAACCCAGTTTCTTCTCGCACGGGCCTAGTTGGACCTTATGTGGGCAACCAAACGCGTCCCTGGTCTATTCCAGGATCAAATCCCCGCTAGCATCGTTTTTTCGCTACAGTAGGCCGGCCTGATACAGAAGCGTTGGACGCGAGAGTTCCCTCTTGTCTCGTTTAATGCGAGATATAGACGCTGTGCTCGTACAGACACCTCCTGAGGTGGAATAGTTGCCAACCATTGGCGTCCTAGATTTGTCAAGTTTCATCTTAATGGATTTCCCAAAAAGCATAATAATAGTTTCGTGCTATGCAGGCCCGGTCCTGAGGGGGGGCAGCAGGGGCGGCCGCCCCGGGCCCCCACTATCTAGGGCCCCCCTCCCCAGGTACGTATGCACTAGCCCATGGCCCAGCCACGCTGCATGTGAACTCTTAGCTCAAAAGGAAAAAATAAACACATAGATAGCCCACAACTCCAGGACATCGAGCGCTCCTTTCTCTTCCCAGTTTCAATCGCTACGATTTCTTTTGACGCTACAATCCCTAATTCCCTTCTGCTCTGCTACCGGGCCCTGTGGCTTCGATCCACCACGCGCAGATGCCGATGAACTCCGCTCTCCGGACTCCAGCCTCCACGCGTCGGGCGCATAGGCGAACGCACAACCAGACTGCATCAACGAGCGCCTCCTGCTAGATGACAGTCCACTCCACATCGCGCCAGCGCCGGATCACCGAGCGACGGACGCGAAACCGAGGTACGTCATATGATATTAAGAAATTCAACCGAGGTATACAAGTTAGTCAATGTACTTGCAAATTCAACCACTTCAGTCCAAAACAATTAAACTAATGATGAAATGCTTGGATTTTAGTTGATGTACCATGATAGATTTTTAAAGTTGAAAGTTCTTAGATTTGATTGAAATATCTTCATAGGAAGTTTTGTAGGATTTTTGTCACACATTTTTTTCCACTTGATTTGAGTTTAGAACTCATACAAATTGTCTTATGTGATTGTATGTGTATTCACTCAAATCGTGAGAAACGAGAGAGAGAGAGATGTTTATGTGGCACACTTTATTCATTCATCATCAGGAGAATTTATACAAGGTGCGGCAGTAACAGAATCGGCTAACGAGAGCCCTAGCGAGCAGGAGATCGTGCGAGAGATGGGCACGTCAATCCTGGAGACTCATTTGCGTACGTGCTAGCTAACGGCATCCATGTTGGGCTGGCATGGGAGCCAAGTTGGGCCGCCATGATGGGCTATGTACAAGGCCTGTTTCAACACCCCTCCCCCCCCCCCCCCCCGCAGTCGAAGCCTCGCCATTGGAGATGCAGAGACTGGAACAGAAGTCTTGGAACACCGACGGCGGGAGCCCTTTGGTCATGACATCGGTGAGCTGCTGGGCGGTGGGAACATGGACGACGCGGACATCGCCGAGGGCCACCTTCTCGCGGACGAAGTAGATGTCGAGCTCGATGTTCTTGGTGCGGTGGTGATGAACTGGGTTGGCAGAGAGATACACCGCTGAGACATTGTTGCAGTAGACCACCGTAGCCTTGGAGACACCGCAGTGTAGCTCCGTCAAGAGCTGCCGCATCCAAGAGCACTCCACGACCGCGTTGGCGATGGCGCGGTACTCAGCCTCCGCACTAGAGCGAGACATGGTGGGCTGGCGTTTAGACGACCAGGACACCAGCGAGGTCCCCATGTAGATGCAGTAATCGGAGGTGGAACGACGCATGTCAGGGCAGCCGACCCAGTCGACGTCGGAGTACGCAACGATGTCCAGTGACGGCGAAGCACCAAGGGTGATCCCGAGCGAAGGCGTCCCGCGGATGTACCATAGAATCCTTTTCACCAAGGTCCAATGCACGTCGCACGGGGCATGCATATGCAGGCATACTTGCTGCACCGCGTACTGGAAATCGGGACAAGTGAGCGTCGGGTACTGGAGCCCGCCGACCACACTGTGGTAGAAGGAGGCGTCGGCAAGGGGCACTCCGGCTTGGCTGGAAAGCTTGCCCGCGGTGTCGATCGGAGTGGAGGCAGCCTTGCAGTTGGCCATGCCAGCGCGGTCGAGCAGCTCGAGGGCATACTTGCGCTGACAGAGGAAGAAGCTGTCGGGGCGGCACGTGACCTCAACACCCCAAAAGTAGTGGAGCACGCCGAGGTCCTTCAGGGCAAACTCGTGCTGGAGAAGCCCGACGAAGTGGCGAAGAAGAGTGTCAGAGGAGGCAGCCAAGACAATGTCGTCGATGTACAGAAGCAGATACGCCATGTCGTTGCCGCGTTTGTAGACGAACAACGACACGTCAGACCTGGTGATGACGAAGCCGATCTGCACCAGGAACGCGGCTATCCGCTGGTACCAGGCACGCGGGGCCTGCTTGAGGCCGTAGAGGGAGCGCGACAGCAGACAGACATCGTCGGGGCACGCCGGGTCGACGAAGCCGGCTGGCTGTTGGCAAAACACCTGCTCCGTCAAGCGGCCATGCAGGAAGGAATTCGATACATTGAGTTGGTGGACAACCCAACGGCGCAAGACGACGAGCTGGAGGACGCAGCGGATGGTGCCCAGCTTGACGACCGGCGCAAAAGTCTCGGTGAAGTCGAGACCGGCGCGTTGCCGGAAACAGCAAACAACCCAGCAGGCTTTGTACCGGTCGAGGGAGCCGTCGGGACGAAGTTTGTGGCGAAACACCCACTTCCCGCTGATCACATGAGCTCAAGGAGGGCGGGGAACGAGGTGCCACGTGCGATTCTGCAGCAGTGCATCGTACTCCGCTTTCATCACGGCGCGCCAGTGGGGGTCCCGGAGCGCCGAATGAACGGACGCCGGGAGCGGCAAGGGCGCGGTCGTGGCAGCCGCACAGACGTACTCGTTGGAGGAGTACTTCCGGCTGGGACGATGAATGCCCGCGCGCGCGGGGGTGACGATGCCGGAGCCTGGATGAGCTGCAGGAGGGGTGACCTCGGGGCCACCAAGCACCGAGTCGCCAGGCACAGACGATGGCGAGGCCGGGCCGGGCGAGGGGAAGCCGGGTCGGTGGAGGCCGCAGTGTCAGCAGTAGCTGACGAAGAGGAAGTAGCGATGGTGCCTTGGCCTGACGAAGATGCCCGCGCACCACCAGAGGCGGGTGAGGGAGCACCAGCCTCCAGCACAGGGCGGGCGGCGGGGGCGCCGCGGGCAGATGGCACGGCTGCGTGAATGGCGCGATGAGCCCCGCAGGCAGGACCGCCAGGAGGCCGAGCGGGTGCATCCGGCAGGATGAGCACGGGCAGCCGGCACGGGGCATCTGCTGGTGGAGTCGACGATCCAGAGACCTGTTTGAAGGGAAAGACAGATTCATCAAAGCACACATGCCTGGAGATTGGAACAACGAAAACCCTTGGTATTGGAAGGGTATCCGAAGAATACGCAGGGAACGGATCGGGGGGGGGGGGCAGTTTGTGTGGAGAGGTGGCGAGGAGATTAGGGTAACAGAGGCACCCGAACACCCGGAGATCGTTGTAGGAGGGGGGGTGACCGAAGAAGACATGGTGGGGGGAGAAGTTGCCATGTGCACGGTAGGGGTGAACGTTGAGAATGCGGGTGGCTGTGGAGAGCGCCTCAGGCAAGAACCAAAGCGGAATGCCAGCATGGAGAAGGAGAGCACGGACGCTGTCATTGAGGGTGCGGAGGGCACGCTCCGCACGCCCGTTTTGCTACAAGGTATATGGGCAGGTGAGGCGGAGGATGGCGCCGTGCGCGGTGAGCAGAGAGTGCACGCCGTGGTTGTCGAATTCGCGCCCGTTGTCGGTCTAGAAACCAAGGATGGGGCGAGAGAACTGCGTGTGTACAAAGGCAAAGAACACGGTGAGGGTGGTGATCACGTCCGATTTGCGACACAGAGGGAGAGTCCAGACAAAATGCGAAAAATCATCAAGAACCACCAAGTAATATTGGAAACCAGAATTACTAATAATTGGAGAGTACCATACATCATAACGTAACAATTCAAAAGGTAAACTAGAAACACGATGTGAATCGGGAAAGAGGAGGCGAGTGCTCTTTCCCAAGCATAAAGCGGAGCAGGAGTGTTCGCACTCTTATTACATTGAAAGAAAGAACTACGAACAAGCTGATGCATGGTCGAGGTGCCGGGGTGCCCTAAGCGCGCATGCCAGAGATCAACACAGGCAGTGAGAGCGACAGGCGCGCGGTCAGGGAGCAACGACTATAGTGGATAGAGATCTCCGGGGCTATTACATCGGAGTAGCACCATCTTGGTCCGCAGATCCTTAATAGAAAAACCAAAAGCATCAAATTCAACCGTGACAGGGTTTTGGCGAGTAAGAGCACGAATGGAGACAAGGTTAGTAATCAAATGAGGAGAGACAAGAACATCATATAGACGAATGGGAGAATGTGGGGAGGGAAGGGAGAAATCACCGTGGTGTGTGATGGGAAAAGAAGAGCCATCACCCACCACAATGCGGATAGGAGTAGAGTAGGGCTGGGAATGAGAGAGAATACCAGGGTGGCTAGCCATGTGGGAGGAGGCCCCTGTATCCATGAACCACTCGCCATTATCGGTGTAGTTTGCCGGTGAGGGAGTTTGATGCAGGGCCGCGAGAAGATGAAGGTCCTGGGAGGTCGACGCCCCGGCGTGGTTGCCGAGCCAAGCTGTAGGGGGCATGGGGGGCCATGCGTTGGGTGGTGGAGTCGGGTAGCCACCGGGCTGGGATGCGGCCAGCAGCGCCTGATGGCCGGCAGGGAGCACCCCGAGGATGCCAGGATGGGGAGCACGCATTGGTGGCATGGCCCAGGCATGGACGACGCCAGTCCAAGGGTTCAACCCCCCAAACCAGGGCGCCAGGGCAGGAGCCGGCGACGCGGGAGGACGCCAGGCGGGAGCCTGGTCGGTGGCGCGGGGACGACCGTCGGACCCCCGCTTCTTCTTGCGGGTGGGGCCTGACGGAGAGGCTGCGGGCGGGGCCGCTGGAGGCGCTGAGGGCATGGGGGGCTCTGGGGCCGCGGCGCGTGCGGCGAGCGTGGTCTGGGTGCGCTCCAGCGCGGGCTGCCGCATCCGCCGCTCCTTGAGGTGCAGGTAGTTGACGGCGCGCGCGAACGTCGGCTCGGTGAGGAGGTTGAGGTTGGAGGCGGCGTTGGCGTAGTCCGGACCGAGCCCGCAGATCAGATTGGTGAGCATGGTGGTATCGGAGACGGGAGCGCCCACGTTGCGGAGCTCGTCCGCGAGCACCTTAAGGCGTAGGCAGTAGTCAAAGAGCCCCATGCCCTCCTGGGAAAGGTTGTAGAACTCGGTAGTCAGAAGTACCTGCGCTGCAACTGGTTGTTGAGAAACAGCTGGTAGATGGAGGTCCAAACGCCTAGTGCTGAGTCATCATCGCGGATCACGTGCAAGAGGATCTCACGGTTGACCGTGCGGTAGAGCCACTTGACGATGGTGGCATCCACCCCCATCCAGTCGGCGCCGTCGTGCATGGCACGAGCGTCAACCGAGCAGTCGACGTGATCCCGAATCTGGAATTCACGGAACGTCAACGAGAAGTACGTGCGCCAGGTGGAAAAGGAGGGGGTGTGGAGATCCAAGACTATGGTAACATGGTCCTGGATATGGGAGAAGGCGAAGGCTGGCAGCGGAGGTGGGCTCAAGGACAGCAAAGGGATTGACCTCGCCGGAGAGGGAGGAGTGGTGAGACGCCATGGCCAGCGAGAGGGGAGCAAAAGCGTGGATGATCAGTAGAGAACAACTGATACCATGTGAGAAATGAGAGAGAGAGATGTTTATGCGGCACACTTTATTTATTCATCATCAGGAGAATTTATACAAGGTGCGGCAGTAACAGAATCGGCTAACAAGAGCCCTAGCAAGCAGGAGATCGTGCGAGAGATGGGCACGTTGATCCTGGAGACTCAGTCGTGTATGTGCTAGCTAACGGCATCCATGTTGGGCTGGCGTGGGAGCCAAGTTGGGCCGCTATGATGGGCTATGTACAAGCCCTGTTTCAACACATTGCAAGTTAAAGTGCTCTGGATTTGAAATTAGAAAGTTACTATATCTATATTATACACGTCCTATTTTCGTCTTCATGCATTGTCTAATCCATCCTTCTAAAAGAACTATCTTCCTTTTGAAAATTTACTCACGAATTAACCACAAGACATCGTCGCACAGTCTATACTTTTTTTTGGAACGAAGACGCACGCAGCGTCCGGCTTTAAATTAATAAAGCCCCAAGGCAGCATCCACAAACGGTTCCGAACCTTACAAACCATAACGACAGCAGTTCCACGGGCTCAACGTCCAGGCAATGCAAAGTTGCAACTAGCTAGTAAGCATAACATACATAAACTCTCGGCAAATCATAAGGTAACTGCTACCTCTTGAGCACTGCGTTGGATTTCCCCGAAGAGGAGAGGATGATGCAGCAAAGTAGCGTAAGTATTTCCCTCAGTTTTTGAGAACCAAGGTATCAATCTAGTAGGATACCACGCACAAGTCCCTCGTACCTACACAAAATGATAGCAACTCGCAATGAACGCTTAGGGGTTGTCAATCCCTTCACGGTCACTTACGAGAGTGAGATCTGATAGAGATAATATTTTTGGTATTTTTGATAGATAGATGCAAGGTAAAAAGTAAAGGCAAAGTAAAAACAAAGCAAGTAAATAAAGTGATAGAGATTGATATGATGAGAATAGACCCGGGGGCCATAGGTTTCACTAGTGGCTTCTCTCAAGAGCATAAGTATTCTACCGTGGGTGAACAAATTACTGTTGAGCAATTGACAGAACTGAGCATAGTTATGAGTATATCTAGGCAATAATCGTTAATTGCCTTTGGCTCCTAGGTGCATATGCACCCATTGTCGAAATACATATTTCGAAAAGTTGAAAAATTCGAAACAAAAATCCCGCATGCATATCTGGACATTTTATGTGCGTTCACAAGGTTTCAGTGAAAAACGACGTTTTTTGTGGCTTGTGTAAAAAAGACAATTTCTGATGCTTCATTCTAACTATTCACGAGGCATTTCTTTATCTTTTTTACATAAGCCACAAAAAAAGTCGTTTTTCACCGAAACCTTGTGAACGCACATAAAATGTCCGGATATACACGTGGGATTTTTGTTCCGAATTTTTTAACTTTTCGAAATGTTTATTTCGACAATGGGTGCATATGCACCTAGGAGCCAAAACGCCGCTCTCGGCACTGATCATGTATATAGGCATCACGTCCAAAACAAGTAGATCGAAACGATTCTGCATCTACTACTATTACTCCACTCATTGACCGATATCCAGCATGCATCTAGAGTATTAAGTTAAAAACAGAGTAACGCCGTAAGCAAGATGACATGATGTAGAGGATAAATTCATGCAATATGATAAAAAACATCTTGTTATCCTCGATGGCAACAATACAATACGTGCCTTGCTGCCCCTTCTGTCATTGGGTAAGGACACCGCAAGATTGAACCCAAAGCTAAGCATTTCTCCCATTGCAAGAACTACCAATCTAGTTGGCCAAACCAAAAAGGATAATTCGAAGAGACTTGCAAAGATAACTCAATCATACATAAAAGAATTCAGAGAAGAATCAATAATTTTCCATAGATAATACTGGATCATAAACCCACAATTCATCGGTCTCAACAAACACACCGCAAAAAGAAGATTACATCGAATAGATCTCCACGAGAGAGGGGGAGAACATTGTATTGAGATCCAAAAAGAGAGAAGAAGCCATCTAGCTACTAGCTATGGACCCGAAGGTCTGAAGTAAACTACTCACACTTCATCGGAGGGGCTATGGTGATGATGTAGAAGCCCTCCGTGGTGGATGCCCCCTCTGGCGGAGCTCCGGAATAGGCCCCAAGATGGGATCTCGTGGATACAGAAGGTTGCGACAGTGGAATTAGGTTTTTGGCTCCTGTTCTGCTTGTTCAGGGATACGTAGGTATATATAGGAGGAAGGAGTACGTCGGTGGAGCTCCGAGGGGCCCACGAGGTAGGGGGGCGCGCCCAGGGGGGCGCCCTCCACCCTCGTGACCTCCTCGGACACTGCTTGGAGTAGGGTCCAAGTCTCCTGGATCACGTTCGGTTGGAAAATCACGATCCCGAAGGTTTCATTCCGTTCGGACTCCGTTTGATAGTCTTTTTCTTCGAAATACTGAAAAAGGCAAAAAACAGCAATTCTGGGCTGGGCCTCCGGTTAGTAGGTTAGTCCCAAAAGTACTATAAAAATGGAAAATAAAGCCCAATATAGTCCAAAACAGTAGATAAAGTAGCATGGAGCAATCAAAAATTACAGATACGTTGGAGACGTATCAAGCATCCCCAAGCTTAATTCATGCTCGTCCTCGAGTAGGTAAATGATAAAAAAGAATTTTTGATGCGGAGTGATACTTTGGCATAATTTCAATGTAATTATTCTTACTTGTGATATGAATATTCAGATTCGAAAGATTCAAGACAAAAGTTCATATTGACACAAAAATAATAATACTTCAAGCATACTAATCAAAGCAATCATGTCTTCTCAAAATAGCATGGAAAAAGAAAGTTCATCCCTACAAAATCATATAGTTAGGCTATGCTTCATTTTCGTCACACAAAGATGTTCCCAACTTCTATACCCCCGATGACAAGCCAAGCAATTGTTTCATACTTAAATAATCTCAAACTTTTTCAACCTTCACGCAATACATGAGCGCGAGCCATGGATATAGCACTATGGGTGGAATAGAATATGATGATGGGGATCGTGTGGAGAAGACAAAAAGAAGAAAGTCTCACATTGACGAGGATAATCAACGGGCTATGGAGATGCCCATCAATTGATGTCAACATGAGGAGTAGGGATTGCCATGCAACGGATGCACTAGCACTATGAATGCTCAACAAAAGAAAACTAGTGGGTGTGCATCCAACTCGCTTGCTCATGAAGACCTAGGGCATTTGAGGAAGCCCATCGTAGGAATATACAAGCCAAGTTCTATAACGAAAAATTCCCACTAGTATAAAAAGACAACTTATGAGACTCACTACATGAAGATCAAGGTGCTACTTTGAAGCACAAGTGTGGAAAAAGATATAGTAGCATTGCCCTTTTTATTTTATTTTATTTTGAGCCTTTTTTTGGCCTTTTTTTTGTTTGGGCAATGCTCTAATAATGATGATCATCACACTTCTATTGATTACAACATAAGGATTACAACTCAAAACTTAGAACAAGATATGACTCTATATGAATGCCTCCGGCGGTGTACCGGGATGGTGCAATGAATCAAGAGTGACATGTATGAAAAATAAAGAATGGTGGCTTTGCCACAAATACGATGTTAACTACATGATCATGCAATGGCAATATGACAAAAGTAATGTATGTCATGATGATGATGATGGAAGTTGCATGGTAATATATCTCGGAGTGGCTATGGAAATGCCATGATAGGTAGGTATGGTGGCTGTTTTGAGGAAGATATAAGGAGGTTTATGTGCGATAGAGCGTATCGTATCACGGGGTTTGGATGCACCGACGAAGTTTTCACCAACTCTCAAGGTGAGAAAGGGCAATGCACGGTACCGAAGAGGCTAGCAAAGGCAGAAAGGTGAGAGTGCGTATAATCCATGGACTCAACATTAGTCAAAAGAACTCATATATTTATTGCAAAAATTTAGAAGTCATCAAAAATCAAGTACTATGCGCATGCTCCTAGGGGGATAGATTGGTAGGAAAAGACCATCGCCCGTCCCCGACCGCCACTCATAAGGATGCACAAGCCAGGTACACTTCATGTTTCAAATTTGTTACACAACTTTAACCATACGTGCATGCTATGAGACTTGCAAACTTCAACACAAGCATTTCTCAAATTCACAATTACCCAACTAGCACGACTTTGATATTATCACCTCCATATCTCAAAACAATTATCAAGCATCAAACTTATCTTAGTATTCAACACACTCATAAGAAAGTTTCACATATCTTGAACACCAAGTATATTAACATTAAGCAAATTACCATGCTATTAATGACTCTCAAAATAATCTAAGTGAAGCATGAGAGTTCAACTATTTCTCCAAAATAAAACTACCACCATGCTCTAAAAGATATAAGTGAAGCACTAGAGCAACAACAAACTACTCCGAAAGATATAAGTGAAGATCAATGAGTAGTCGAATAATTATGCAACTATGTGAAGACTCTCCCATTTAATAATTTCAGATCTTGATAATTTATTCAAACAGCAAGCAAAGCTAAAGAAAACTACAATGCAAGGATAGCACAACTCATGTGAAGAAGCAAAAACTGAGGCTCAACCGATACTAACCGATAGTTGTTGAAGAACAAAGGTGGGATGCCTACCGGGGCATCCCCAAGCTTAGATGCTTGAGACTTCTTGAAATATTATCTTGGGGTGCCTTGGGCATCCCCAAGATTGAGCTTTTGTGTCTCCTTAATTCATCTCATATCATGGTTTCTCTTTTTATTAAAAGCTTCATTCACAACAAACTCAACAAGAACTCGTGAGATAGGTTAGTATAAACCAATGCAAAACCTTATCATTTTCTACTGTAACAAATCACTTAAATTATTATTCAACATTGAATACTAAATGCCTCTGCATATTTAAAACTCCTATCCTCAAATAGAATCATTAAACAAGCAAGCATATGCAAACAATGCAACCATAACAGCAATCTGCCAAAACAGTACAGTCTGTAAAGAATGCAAGAGTCATCATACTTCCCTAACCCCAAAAATTATTAACTAAAATAACCGCTGTAATAAATTTATCAGAGCTCAATATGCAAAAATATTCAACATTATACCACTCTCTGACTTTTCTAGGAAATTTTTGCAACAGCGGTAAACTTTCTGTTTTTCAAACAGCAACATGTATACTAGCAAAATAAGCATGGCAAAGGCTATCCTTGACTTCTTTATTGAAACTAAAGATGCAAAATATTATTCTAACTAACAGAAAGCAAAAACTAACAAAAGGAAATGACGCTCCAAGCAAAACACATATCATGTGGTGAATAAAAATATAGCTCCAAGTAAAGTTACCGATGGTACGAAGACGAAAGAGGGGATGCCTTCCGGGGCATCCCCAAGCTTAGGCTCTTGGTTGTCCTTGAATATTACCTTGGCGTGCCATGGGCATCCCCAAGCTTAGGCTCTTGCCACTCCTTATTCCATAGTCCATCGAATCTTTACCCAAAACTTGAAAACTCCACAACACAAAACTCAACAGAAAACTCGTAAGCTCCGTTAGTGTAAGAAAACAAAACCACCACATTGGTACTATAATGAACTCATTCTAAATTCATATTGGTGTAATATCTACTGTATTCCAACTTATCTATGGTTCATACCCTCCGATACTACTCATAGATTCATCAAAATAAGCAAACAACACATAGAAAACAGAATCTGTCAAAAACAGAACAGTATGTAGTAATCTGTGTCAAACGTATACTTTTGGAACTCCAACAATCCTACCAAATTAGGAAGTCCTAAGCAATTCGTCTACCAATCCAGAGCAAAAAGAAATAGATCAGAAGAACATTTCTCTGAATTAACAAAACTAATTTACTGGGTGCAAAAGTTTCTGATTTTCAGCAGGATCAACACAACTATCACCGTAAGCCATCCTAAAGGTCTTACTTGGCACTTTATTGAAACAAAAGCTATAAAACATGGTTACTACAGTAGCATAATCATGTGTACACACAAAAACAGTAAGGATAAATATTGGGTTGTCTCCCAACAAGCGCTTTTCTTTAATGCCTTTCTAGCTAGGCGTGATGATGACAATGATGCTCACATAAAAGATAAGAACTAACATAACGGGAGCATCATGAAGCATATGAATAGCACATTTAAGTCTAACCCACTTCATATGCATAGGGATTTTGTGAGCAAACAACTTATGTGAACAATAATCAACTTGCATAGGAAGGTAAAACAAGCATAACTTGAAGATTTTAAGCACAAAGAGAGGAAACTTGACATTATTGCAATTCCTACAAGCATATATTCCTCCCTCATAATAATTTTCAGTAGCATCATGAATGAATTCAACAATATAACCAGCACCTAAAGCATTCTTTTCATGATCTACTAGCATAGAAAATTTACTACTCTCCTCATAAGCAAAATTCTTCTCATGAATAGTAGTGGGAGCAAACTCAAAAAAATAACTATCATATGATTTAAAATTAGGATCAAGATGACAAGTTTCATGGTTATCATTATTCTTTAAAGCATACGTGTCATCACAATAATCATCATAGATAGGAGGCATGCTTTCATTATAGTAAATTTGCTCATCAAAGCTTGGGGGACAAAAAATATCATCTTCATCAAACATAGCTTCCCCAAGCTTGTGGCTTTGCATATCATTAGCATCATGGATATTCAAGGAATTCATACTAACAACATTGCAATCATGCTCATCATTCAAAGATTTAGTGCCAAACATTCTATAGATTTCTTCTTCTAGCACTTGAGCACAATTTTCCTTTCCATCATACTCACGAAAGATATTAAAAAGGCGAAGCGTACGAGACAAACTCAACTCCATTTTTTTGTAATTTTCTTTTATAAACTAGACTAGTGCTAAAACAAGAAACAAAAAGATTCGATTGCAAGATCTAAAGATATACCTTCAAGCACTCACCTCCCTGGCGACGGCGCCAGAAATTCTTCTTGCTACCTCTTGAGCACTGCGTTGGATTTCCCCGAAGAGGAGAGGATGATGCAACAAAGTAGCGTAAGTATTTCCCTCAGTTTTTGAGAACCAAGGTATCAATCCAGTAGGAGACCATGCACAAGTCCCTCGTACCTACACAAAACGATAGCAACTCGCAACCAACGCTTAGGGGTTGTCAATCCCTTCACGTTCACTTACGAGAGTGAGATTTGATAGAGATAATATTTTTGGTATTTTTGATAGATAGATGCAAGGTAAAAAGTAAAGGAAAAGTAAAAACAAAACAAGTAAATAAAGTGATAGAGATTGATATGATGAGAATAGACCCGAGGGGCATAGGTTTCACTAGTGGCTTCTCTCAAGAGCATAAGTATTATACAGTGGGTGAACAAATTACTGTTGAGCAATTGACATAATTGAGCATAGTTATGAGTATATCTAGGCAATGATCATGTATATAGGCATCACGTCCAAAACAAGTAGATCGAAACGATTCTGCATCTACTACTATTACTCCACTCATCGACCGCTATCCAGCATGCATCTAGAGTATTAAGTTAAAAACAGAGTAACGCCGTAAGCAAGATGACATGATGTAGAGGGATAAATTCATGCAATATGATAAAAACCCCATCTTGTTATCCTCGATGGCAACAATACAATATGTGCCTTGCTGCCCCTTCTGTCACTGGGTAAAAACACCGCAAGATTGAACCCAAAGCTAAGCACTTCTCCCATTGCAAGAACTACCAATCTAGTTGGCCAAACCAAAAAGGATAATTCGAAGAGACTTGCAAAGATAACTCAATCATACATAAAGGAATTCAGAGAAGAATCAAATATTTTCCATAGATAATACTGTATCATAAACCCACAATTCATCGGTCTCAACAAACACACCGCAAAAAGAAGATTACATCGAATAGATCTCCACGAGAGAGGGGGAGAACATTGTATTGAGATTCAAAAAGAGAGAAGAAGCCATCTAGCTACTAGCTATGGACCCGAAGGTCTGAAGTAAACTACTCACACTTCATCAGAGGGGCTATGGTGATGATGTAGAAGCCGTCCATGGTGGATGCCCCCTCCGGTGGAGCTCCGGAACAGGCCCCAAGATGGGATCTCGTGGATACAGAAGGTTGCGGCGGCGGAATTAGGTTTTTGGCTCCTGTTCTGCTCGTTCGGGGATACGTAGGTATATATAGGAGGAAGGAGTACGTCGGTGGAGCTCCGAGGACCCATGAGGTAGGGGGCGTGCCCAGGGGGGCGCCCTCCACCCTCGTGACCTCCTCGGACACTGCTTGGAGTAGGGTCCAAGTCTCCTGGATCACGTTCGGTTGGAAAATCACGATCTCGAAGGTTTCATTCCGTTTGGACTCCGTTTGATATTCTGTTTCGTCGAAATACTGAAAAAGGCAAAAAACTGCAATTCTGGGCTGGGCCTCCGGTTAGTAGGTTAGTCCCAAAAGTAATATAAAAGTGGAAAATAAAGCCCAATATAGTCCAAAACAGTAGATAAAGTAGCATGGAGCAATCAAAAATTATAGATATGTTGGAGACGTATCAGTAACTCAAAAGACTCAAGCTTGTACTCCTTGATGCCTCGCTTTCACCGTGCATAGCTTGATCTGCTCCATGATCTCGATCATACGGTCCTCATCACGCTGCTTCCCCAATGGCGCCCAAGCCTGCAGGAAAATGTGGCATTTCAAGAGAATATCAGCTGGGTGAGCAGGGAACTTGTGTTCAGTTGTAATTTTGTTCCGCACCACCCAAATCGACCATAACAGCGCCCCTACGCTACGCCACAGCAACCTTGCATTGGCACCCCTATGTGCCTTCAGCAAGTTTAGTAAGTCCTCACTAGTTTGCGGGTTCCAATTCTGTTTGAAAGTCTCCCTAACCGCGCTCCACGCAAATCTAGCTAAACAGCACCCGAAGAAAACGTGGTTAGCATCTTCCCCGTGGCCGCAAATGGCGCAAGTCCCGTTCGCCGGGCCATTCCTCTTGGCCACATTATCGGATGTAGGAAGGCGACTGCGAAACAATTGCCACAGGAAAATTTTGATCTTGAGGGGAATGCCAGCCTTCCATAGCCCCCTAGCCATATCTAGCACATTCCCCTCCGTCAGCTTCTCATATAAGGACTTGACCGGGAATTTCCGGGAAGTCGTGAGCTTCCAGGTGATCTCATCCCTTTCCTAGCTCAGAGTCTGTCCCTCAAGGTCGGCTACGAGAGCGTTCCAGGAAGCGGCCTTGCCAGCCTCCAGCGTCCTGTAAAAGGAGATCGCCGGAGGGTGAACCCTAAGGGCGTCGGCAACTGTGATGTTAGTGTCAGTGGCCAGTTGATACAGCTCCGGGTGGGATTGCCACAACGGGGATTGACCCCACCAGTGGTCGAGCCAACACCGCGTGGATGAGCCGCTATGCACGTGAAACTGGGCACTCACCGTAAAGGCCGGTCTCACCGCTTGGATCCCGTTCTAAAACGACGATCCCTTCGACTTAGCCTTGAAAAGATTTCCGTCCGGGAAATATTTAGCCCGAAGGATATCCGGCCGGAGACCCGACTCGTTTTGGGCAAGGCGCCACCACCATTTGGTGAGCAGGGCAACATTCATGAGCTTAGAGTTCGTGATCCCCAAACCATCGAACTTTTTTGGTCTGCACACCGCAGCCCATTTCACCAAATGATACTTGCGTTTCGTCCCAGTTCCTTCCCAAAAGAACCTGGACCGCGGGGTGTCAAGTTTGCAATGGACCCCATCCGTAGGAACATCCCCATCGTAAAGAGGGGGAGGGAGGACAGGCTAGAATTGGTCAAAATCAGCCTTGCTACTGATGACATAAACCTTCCTCGCCACGGGCTAACCCGATTAGCGACTTTGCCGTATAGCGGCTCCCATTCAGCTATGAGGTGGGTGATTAGCCCTCTAATGTGCCCCGCTTCCCTGGCCTTTTTAATCGATGCAGCTAGGGCATCCGCAACAAAATTGAAGATTAGTGGCGAGCTCGGGTCTCCCTACCGCAGGCCACGCTTGTTGCGGAAGAAGTTGCCCATTGTACCGTTGATGGTAACCGCCGTGTGCCCGCTACACACGAGGTGCATGATTCGGTGGACGAAACCCGCATCAAAACCCTTCTTGATGAGGACCTCATGCACAAACTCCCAGTTCACGCGGTCATAGGCTTTCTCAAAGTCCAACTTGAGAAGAACGCCACGCGCTTTGGTGCGCTTAAGCTCGTGAACTATTTCTAGAAGCGCTAAGGGGCCTTCTAAAATGGTACGGTGTTTGAGGAAGCCGGTCTGACTAGGACTAATCACACGTTGAGACACCGGAGCCAATCGAGAAGCATAGGCTTTCGCACAAACCTTGAAAGGCACGTTGATCAGCGTTATCGGCCTAAAAAGTTTGATGTCATCGTCCCCTTTCACCTTAGGGATCAAGCTAATAGCCCCGTAGTTAAGCCGCGACAGGTCTACCGTACCTAACACAAAACCGTTCACGATCTCGTAGAAAAGATGCTTGAGATGAGGCCAAAATTTCTTGAAAAATTCCACCGGCCATCCATCTGGACCCGAAGCCGTGTCGGTTTTCATGTCATTTAGAGCTTTGTCGATTTCCTCCGGAAGGAAAGAGAGCACGAGCCCTTCGTTCTCCTCCTGCGATACCCGTTCCGTTGGGTCCCACAGGTCCTCACGGAGGCAAAGAGCTTTTTCTTCGGCCGTCCCCAAAAGGCCTATGAAAAACTCATAAATGTGAGCCACTATGTGTTCGTTGGTTAACAGGAGGCCGTTGTCAGATTGAAGCCGCAGGATAGTACTCTTGCGCTTTCTACCGTTGGCAAACGCGTGAAAGTACCCTGTGTTAGCATCTCCTTTAGTAACCCACTTGACGCCGCCCCTACGGCGCCAATATTCCTCCTCCGCACGCAGAATAGCCAGGACTTTGTTTTCTAAATCGTATCTATGGGCCCATTCTCCCTCCGAGAAAGTCCGGCGATCTGCCCACTCTATACACACGAAGAACATGCTTCCCTCTAGTATAAAAAGGCCCCCGAGTTTTAGTTTCGCCCTGGGCCCCCAAAATACCAGGACCGCCCTGGTGCTATGGAATGTCAACACCATGATGAGCATATGGAACTTTGCCGTGAGACTTTGATAAAAGCAGGACCGCACAATCCTGATGTCAAATCGAGACAGTCCACCCACATCGTCTCACATCCCTGAACCGGCACAGCCTTCTTTCCTCCTATCTTTTTTGAGCTTCAGTTGGACGGTAGAAGATGACAGGAGCAGGTTGGTGCTCCATCCGCTGTCACTGAATGTCCCACACGTCATCTGAACGATGTTCCGATATGTTCTTTATTCTAACTTAAGCCTACCAGGATGGTCATCGATCTAAAGGAAGGGTAATCTCTGCTCGTGCAGATGTGCTAGCTCACACCTTTACGCCTGCTATAAAAGAAAACTTGTACAGTTTCTCCGATCTATTGTGCATTGCTGAACAGATAAAATCTCGTGACATCATACGCACTTCGAACAAGACCATCGACGGAAAAACTGGCCAGATGCCATCACTAATCTTCATGGATTCCCAACCAAAACCATGGATCAGAAAAGACTTGTGCATGACGTCATTGTGCAACTTTCTAAACTTTCTAGATGGATTCCCTCTGATAAGAGCGTCGGGTCGAGTGCTCCGTCTCAACTCTAAGAGCATTACTAGTAGAATCCTCAAACCCTCAAATCCTCACTAGCATTTTAAGGGTCCAAAAATGGTCTTTTTGTGCACTTTTACGGGTTGAAAAACAGAGGCAAAGATTAGAACCCTCAAACCCAACCCTTATAACGGAATATTCCCCATGAACGGTATTTTCGTTGCGGGCATACCGTCGAGCACCTCGTGCACGACAGCCGGAGGGCAGCGCGGGGGCAGAGGGCGGATGGCGGGGCGGGCGCGGGCGGAGGGCAGTGGCCAGGGGGTGGGAGGCGGCGGCGGAGGGCGCGGGGGCGGGAGGCGGAGGGCGTGGGAGCGGGCACGGGCCGAAGGACGGTGGCGGCGGGTCGAGGCGAAGGGCGCAGAGTTGGAGGGGCGCGGGAGGAGGAGAGGCCGGGGGGCGGGAGGCGGAGGCGGCGGGCGGGCGCACGAGAGTAGAAGCCGGCCGGGCGGCAGGCGGCGCGGGCGGCGGGATGGATGGCGACGGCCGGGGGCGGGGCGAGCGCGGCCGCGGCCGGGAGGAGGTGGAGGAGTGGCCGGCGGCTGGGGGCGGGCGGGCGCGGGAGGTCGACGGGGCGGCCGGCGGCGGCGGGGGCGACTAGCAGCGCCGGACGCGGGCGTGGGCGCGGGCGCGGGAGTTGGCGGGAAGATAACCGCCAAGTGAGGGTTGGGGTAGGTTTTGCTCCCCAACCCTTACTTCTGAGGGTTGGGAGTGGGTTTGAGGGTTGGATTCTTAAAAAAATTTAAGGGTTTGAGGGTTAAGAGGTTCTAGTCTATGTGATTTTTTGCTCGCAAACTGTAAAAAGACAGTTATTTATAAGAGTTTGAGGGTTCTGCTAGTAATGCTCTAAATCGACCGCGCGATTTTCTCCGGCCCCATAGCACAGTTGGCGCGTCCCTTGGTTCCACTCCCCTTCCACCTCAACGTTGTTTTATAATACCATCTCACCTGTGCCATCGTCCATGGCGTTGGCTGCAGCGGGGGAGTGGTGGGAGGCAGCGAAGGCGACCATCGCGGCGTACACAGGACTGCCGCCGGAGGCCTTCACCGCGGTTGTTGCGGTGATCGCCGTGCTTTACGTCTCCGGCTTATTCACGCGGCCAGCGCCGTCGCCGCCGATAAGGAGGGAGGCGGAGGACGAGAGGACGCTCGAGCCGCTGCCGCCACCGGTGCAGCTTGGTGAGGTGACGGAGAAGGAGCTGGGGCTTTATGACGGGTCCGACCCCAAGAAGCCGCTCCTCATGACCATCAAGGGGCAAATTTATGATGTCACGCAGAGCAGGTACAGGTTCTCTCTCTCTCGTATAGCCATGGAATTTCAGGACTATTATCTCTTCGTCTTCCCTGCAAATAAGAACACATGCGTTTCCTGAGAAACTGAAAAGGAAAAGCCACGTTCCGTGTGGTGCCTAAGAGGACCAACCCACACGCTTGTGTGTGGGCAAAACAACTAGCGTCCATACGTTTTTTTTTCTTCCCGGTCCCTCTTATACGCGTGCGTGTGGACGAAATAGATAACGCTCACACGTCCGGTACGTCAGGCCTCGTACCTCGTGGTCCCGCACGCCCCACGTGACACTTTCCCGCGCGCGCTCAGTTGCCATGTGCCGAACCCTCGTCTATGTTCGTTTAAGTGCAGTTGCCATATCGCTGAACTACGGTTGTCATGTCGGACAACTACAGTTGCCATGTCTGCTCAACTGCAGTTGCCATCTCGGGTCAAAGTTCCAGATTGCCATTTTTTGGACAACTACAACTGTTGCCATGTGTGGTCTGGTCTACTGTAGTTGCCATGATTTC
The DNA here is from genome assembly GCA_963921465.1 of Triticum timopheevii. NCBI lineage: Eukaryota > Viridiplantae > Streptophyta > Magnoliopsida > Poales > Poaceae > Triticum > Triticum timopheevii. The sequence continues at coordinate 407,046,506 of OY997272.1, read as the reverse complement.
AAAATTTTAGGAGTTGCCACCTACTAACACTATGCAGTTGCCATGTAGCACTGAAAAAATGGCATGACAAAAAAAAACATGTTCGGGTAAAAGAGAGAGTTGCCATGTGCTCACAAGCACGTTAGGGCAGTTGCCATGTAAAAAGAAAGAGTTGTCATCTGCTTACGTGCACGCTAAAACAGTTTGCCATGTACCATGCAAAACATATGGCAACTGACATGTTCGAGTAAAAAAAAAGAGAGTTGTCATCTGCTTGCAATCACACTAGGGCAGTTGCCATGTACACTACAAAACGCATGGCAACTGGCAACTTGGGTGTGGGAGAGGAGGCAGACGTGTGGGCGAGATGGCAAACGCCCACACACCAGCCCTTGTGCGTGACTGAAAACTGGTGTGTGGGTGAATTGCTAAATGCCCACACACCGGCCCCTCCATGTGGTAAAACGGATATGTGGGCGAACTATGTCACACATCACACACACACACCTTGGCCTACGTGGCACAGAAAATCAGTCAGATTGTGCCAAGATTCGTGCATATAGTACTGAACGGTGATGGATGCGTGTGGTCGAGATGGTCAACGCCCACACGTGTGGGCGTTAACATTTCCGAAAGCTTTTTAATTCTTTATATGCGTCAGAGAAAGAGTACGGGTCAACAATTTAAATTATCAATATCTGCAAATTGTCATGAGAAGGTTTATTTTTTTGCGAAATAAATTGTCATGAGAAGTTAAAAAGGGAGAATATGTCAACCGGAACTGAAAGGAGAATTTTGTTACTGTATTTGGCATTGGAGTTTAATCATTATATAAGGATGCCACATTCCCCCCATTTTTTTATATAAAGAGTTCTCTTTGTTTTTGTTTACGTAACTTCACATCATTCTCTTCTATGTCTACTTAACTTCCATATAGTTTGAGGCGCTCAATTAGAAAAGGACATTGTTAACCTGTTAGGAGATGATATTCTTACATGGAAACATTTTAGTAGTGATAGATTACATACAAACTCATTAAATCTTTGTCATTTGTAAATAAGTTTGCTTGATCTCAGATAGTTTGTGTTGGATATTTTAATCCCTGCAACTCAATGAATTTGTCATGGCAAATATAGTTTGATCAGATAGAACTGTCTGAAGCTAGAAACATGGTGTGTGTATTTCCTTGTCTAACTAAGTGGGCAGGTTCTTCAGAGTGATTAGGTTTTTGTTTTGTTTGCATGACAGTCACAAACCCATTGTGGCATTATTCTCATGATCTGCACCGAACTGTGTTAACGAAGATCACATATTCCATTCTATTCAAACTTAATCACTTTGAACCAGCTTAATTTTAAGGATGTCAGTACTAACATTTTAAGGATGTCATTAGACAAAAGTCGTAAGGAAGGATGGGGTTCTTATCCACAAACAACATCTCCTAGAGGAATTACACTGTTTAGCGCAAAGATGAGTTAGTTCATTTGCTTCTCTCGCTGTAACCACTAGGCGAAATTCCTCCAAATTCCCGCAAAGCTCTTGAATCTCATTCAAAGTGGTAGCTATCTCCAAGTGATTAAGTGCAGAAGAATTCTACTTGTTCACCACAACTTGTGCATCGGTTTTGACGATCACTTTCCTCAACCCAAGATCATAGGCTAATTGTACTCCTTCCCTTACCACTAGTGCCTCCATGACAAATGCGCTAGATCTCACTTCATACCAAAGGCCCTGAGTACGGATGAGAGTGTCTTCATGATTGCCAACACCCAGGCCAGTACTAACTATTGTATTTTAAATCAATGTTTGCAACATATTTATCCGTCCTTCATACTTCTGCCTTCTTTGTGTTGTATAGGATGTTCTATGGACCTGGTGGCCCATATGCATTGTTTGCGGGCAGAGATGCGAGTAGAGCATTGGCAAAGATGTCATTTGAGCTGAGTGATTTAACCGGTGACATTTCAGGCTTAGACCCTTTGGAGGTGGAAGCCTTGCAAGAATGGGAGCAAAAATTCATGGGCAAGTATGTGAAGGTTGGAACAATAAAAAAGACCATTCTGGTCTTTGAGGAAGATGGTAGAGCACATGCTGAGATATCTGGAAGAGGCTTTGACGCAAATGCAATACAGAGAAATCATGAGTTGGTACCAGAAGAAAATAGAGCTGAAACTACAACTGCGGGTCATGTAAGTGCAATGGAGCAGCCAATGAAAATATCCCATGTGGGTGACAGCAAAAGCATCCATGAAGATGAAGTGGAGACGCCAGAGGAAACACATGGTGCAGGTTTAAGGAACACAAGCAGCACTGCCGATGGAGAGCCTGAAGACGCCCGGGAAAAGGCAAAACAGGCACCGATGTAGATGTGAACGGTAGTAGAAACCATGAAGGTGCGGGAGGATCAAGGGAAGCGCCAAGTGTTGGTTAGAATAATACAAACATCCATCAAGATGAAGTGGAGAAACTAAAGGAAACATCAGATATTGAGGTGAATTATGCGTAGAGTTATGCCTATTGATGATGATGCGTAGAGTTGTGCCTATTTAAGAAGGAAGCAGAAATTTAACCATGGAAGATGACTGATTCTTCATGTTTCAAATCCAAATAGCACATCCTCTCAACTCTTACTCTGCAATGCGGCTCACTCTGCAATGCAATAGATGAGAATCTACTATGTTAAACCATGAGAGCATTACTAAGTGAAATAATGATTCTATTAGACTACATGGTAAAGAACTTCTATGCAATATTTGGTTGTGATGGCAAAAACAAAATAAGATACATGATGATTCATCTGAACCATATCAACTATTAAAAGGGTACGCACCGCTAGATGTGTATAGTCCCTTTTCTGTATATCCCTAGTGTATAAGGGGTTTCCTACACTTTACCACACATGTATATGTACTGGCCTTTGGCTCTCAGTGAATACTAGTTTCTCATTATCCAACATGGTATCAGATGCTAGGTTAGCCTCTCCTTCTCGCATGATGCAACTCCGTGCTCCCCGTCCCTAATTTCCCTCGATTCTGCCTGCATATCTAGCCATCCGGCCGCCGCCTCTTCTCTGTTGCCGGCTATTTCTGCTGCTTCCAGCCATCTGGCCGACGTCTTCTCTCTGCAGCCGGCCGCTGTTGTCCTCTGCCATCCGACTGCCGCCTGCTCCTGTTCCGACTGGGTTGTCCCCGGTCCGTCCTGCCCCTGCATCATCTGCCTGCTGCTGCCGCCGGGCTCGTCTGGCCGCCGCCGCCCCTGGCCATCCGGCCGCCGCCGCCATCCCCGGCCCTCCGGCCTCCGCCGTCCCAGCTTCCGGCGGCTGGTGCCCGGCTTCCCCTCGAGGCTGGCTTCTCCTTGCAGCGTGGGTTGACTCCTGCTCGAGTGCCTGCCTTGAGAGAGGCATTGCCCGATCCAGATCGGGTCCTCTTCGGCCGTTGACCAAAAAAAGGAGAAGAAGAAGAAAGTATGGCTTCCCCGGGATATGTTGTTGTTCCTCGGTGCTCGGTGATCTTCGATGGCACCAACTACACTGAGTTTGCGGGTTTCATGCGTATCCACATGCGTGGTCTCCTTCTGTTGGGCGTTCTCTCTGGCGAGGTCCCTTGTCCGCCATGCCCTGTTGCTCCTATGGCTCCTACCCTGCCGATGCCGCCGGTTCTTGTTGTTGATGCTTCTCAGGCTGATCGGGATGCAGCCAAAGCTCTCGATGCTGCTGCAGTTGATGCTTATGATCAGAAGGTATCCGCTTATTCAGATGCTCTTTCTATCTACCGGGATGATTTGTCTGCTTACACTTAGTGGTGCAATGATGATGCTTGTGTTCTGTTTTTCTCACCGCGAGTGTCCTCCCTCAGTTTGCCTCGGAGTTCATGGGTCTGGGCAGCGTGGCCGCGATGTGGTCTTATCTTTGTCAGCGCTATCAGCCATCTGGTGATACTCTCTACTTATCTGTGGTGCGTCAGGAGCATGCTCTTCAACAGGGTGACTCTTTTGTTGACGAGTTCTACACGCAGAGTTCTGCTATCTGGCGCCAGCTTGACTCTCTTCGGATAGTTGTTTGTGGATCTTGTCGCTGCTGCCAGACTATGCGGTCCGGCTTGGAGTTTCAGCGTGTCCATGAGTTTTTATCTTGCCTCCGCTCTGAGTTTGAGCCTCGACGTGCTCACTTGCTTGCTCGTGGTCGTGTTCCTATCTCGGAGGTCCTTGCTGAACTTCGTGCTGAGGAGACCCGCCTTCGTTCTGTTGGGTTGCTTGCGGTTCCTTCAGTGTTGGCAGCCCGAGCTCCTGTGTCGTCTACTCGTCTCACAGCTCCACTGCTCCTGCCCACACCTTCAGGGGGCTGGGTCGCCCTCCTTATGTTGAGAAGGGCCGGTCTCCCCGTGACACCTTCTGTGACTACTGCTCCAAGCCAGGTCACCCAGAGTCAGATTGTCGCCAGATGCAGCGAAACCAGAGGCGCTCCTCTTCCAGTGGGACTCCTGTGTCGACCCCGTCACTCACTAACCAGGACATTGTGCGCCTCAAGCGCCTTCTGTCTTCCTTCGTTCTTCATCGATGGGCTCTGCTGCTCCTATGACTGCTTTCACCACTTCATCACCGCCGACATCTACACCGTCAGGTACATCTTTGTGGGTTCTGGACTCTGGAGCTTCCTTTCATATGTCCTCTGATTCTTCAGTGTTGTCTTCTCTTCGCCCTCTTAATTTTCCTATTAATGTTTTTACTGCCGATGGCACATCTCTTCCTGTTGCTAGTCGTGGTATTCTTTTCACTCCATCTTTTTTTGTTCCTAGTGCTTCACATGTTCCTCGCCTTACCATGAATCTTTTTTCCGCTGCCCAACTTACTGATTCTGGTTGTCGTGTCATTCTTGATACTGACTCTTGCTCCATTCAGGATCGTCGCACCATGGCTTTGGTTGGTGCTGGCCCCCGGTGCTGTGAGTCAGAGGGCCTTTGGGAGGTTGACTGGCTTTGTGTTCCTTCCGCTGCCATCACTTCTACCAGCTCTCATGCTCTTGATGCCTCTTCGCTTGCGTCCTTTCGACAGTGGCATCATCGCCTTGGTCACATCTGTGGGTCTCGCTTGTCATCTTTAGTGCATCAGGGCCTCTTAGGTTCTTTATCTGGAGATGTTTATTTACATTGTAATGGTTGTATACTTGGCAAACAGAACCAATTATCTTATCCTACCAGTGAGTCGGTATCTCAGCGTCCGTTTGACTTAGTTCATTCTGATGTCTGGGGTCGTGCTCCCTTTGATTTGAAAGGTGGTCATCGCTACTATGTTTTGTTTATTGATGATTTCTCTCGCTACACTTTGCTCTACTTCATGAAATATCGTAGCGAGGTTCTCTATATATACAAACGATTTGCTGCCATGGTTCACACCCAGTTTTCCACGCCCATTCGTACTTTTCATGCTGACTCCGCTGGAGAGTTTATCTCCCAGCTGTTGCGTGGTTTTCTCACGGAACAGGGTGCTCTTGCCCAGTTCGCATGTCCTAGTGCTCATGCTTAGAATGGCGTTGCTAAAGTAAGAATCGTCATCTGCTTGAGACGGCTCGTGCGCTGATGATTGCCACTTCCCTCCCACCCCACTTTTGGGCTGAGGCTATTTCTACATCCACCTATCTCATCAACATTCAACCATCGACTACTCTGCAGGGTGGTATTCCTATGAAGTGTCTCACTGGTTGTTCTCCTGACTACTCAGCTCTTCGTATGTTTGGATGTGTGTGCTATGTCCTTCTTGTCCCGCGAGAACGCACCAAACTGACTGCTCAGTCGATTGAGTGTGTTTTCCTTCGCTACAGTGATGAGCACAAGGGTTATTGCTTCTGGGATTCTATTGGTCGTCGCTTACGCATCTCGCGTGATGTGACTTTTGATGGTTCTCGTTCTTACTACCCACATCCTTCTTCCTTGAGCTTCTCTGTGGATGATATTTCCTTTCTTCTCCTTCCCGATACACCCTGCTATGTGCCTCATGTTTCACCTCTTCCTCCGACACCTCTCATTCATTCTCCTTCACCACCGGCCCCCTCTTCTCCATCCTCCTCCTCCACTTCTCCACCATCATCTCCAGTCTGTCGCCCTCTCTCACCGTTTCCCCTCCACTATACTCGTCGCCCTTGTACTGAGGATGCTTCCCCTGATGCGCCTTCCACCTTTGGTGCGCCTCTCCTCACGCCTCCCCCAGTTCATAACCTCCGTGCTCGGCCTCGCCCCCCCCCCCCCCCACCCGATCGCTATTCCCCTGGTCGGTACGATCTCTTTGTTATTGCTCAGCCCACTTCCTATCGGACTGCCATGACTCAGCCTGAATGGCAGCTTGCGATGGCGAAGAGCTTGCTGCCCTTGAGCGCTCTGGCACATGGATCTGGTTTCCCTTCCTTCCGGTGTCCGCCCCATCACCTGCAAGTGGGGCTACAAGATTAAGACTCACTCTGATGGTTCTCTTGAGCGATACAAAGCTCAACTTGTGGCTCGTGGCTTTCAGCAGGAGCAGGGACGCGATTATGATGAGACATTCGCTCTTGTGGCCCACATGACCACTGTCTGCACTATCCTTGTTGTGGCTTCTGTTCGTCATTGGTCTATCTCTCAACTTGATATCCAGAACGCTTTTCTCAATGGCGAGTTACATGAGGAGATTTATATGCAGCCACCATCGGGGTACTATGCTCCTGGTGGCATGGTCTGTCGACTTCGCCGCTCTCTCTATGGTCTCAAATAGGCCCCTCATGCCTGGTTTGAGCGTTTTGCCTCCATGGTGACTGCCGCTGGCTTATTGCCCAGTGATCATGATCCCGCGTTGTTTATTCACACGTCTCCTCGTGGTCGGACTCTTCTCCTTCTCTATGTTGATGACATGATCATCACTGGTGACGACTCTGACTACATTGCCTTTGTTAAGGCTCGCCTTCGCGACCGGTTTCTCATGTCTGATCTTGGTCCTCTTTGCTATTTTCTTGGGATTGAGGTTTCCTCGACCTCTGATGGCTTCTACATCTCCCAGGAAAAATATATTCAGGATCTTCTTGCCCGAGTCGTGCTCGGTGATGAGCGCACTGTTGTGGCTCCTACGGAGCTCAATGTTCAGCTTCGTGCCTCTGACGGTGACCCTCTTCCTAGCTAGTCCCACTCGCCATCGTCACCTCGTTGGTAGCCTTGTCTATCTTGCTGTTACGCGTCTGACATCTCCTATCTTGTTCACATCCTGAGTCAGTTTGTTTCAGCCCCCACCTCTGTCCACTATAGCCATCTCCTCCGTGTTCTACAATATCTTTGTGGCACGATCTCTCATCTCCTTTTCTTTCCCCGCTCCAGCTCTCTCGAGCTCCAGGCCTACTCTGAGCTACCTGGGCTAGTGATCCCTCTGATCGACGCTCGATGTTTGCTTACTGTGTCTTTCTTGGTGGCTCTCTTATTGCTTGGAAGACCAAGAAATAGACTGTGGTTTCTCGCTCGAGTACAGAGGCTGAGTTGCAAGCGATGGCTATGTTGATGGCTGAGGTTATTTGGTTATGGTGGTTACTTAGGATTTTGTTGTGTCTGCTGCTACCTCGACTCCCTTACTGTTTGACAGTACCGATGCTATCAATATTGCTCCCGGTGAAGCATGAGCTCACCAAACACATCGGTGTGGATGCCCACTTTGTGCGTGCTGTTGTGCAGGATCAGACTCTTGCTCTTCACTATGTGCCTTCTGAGTTACAATTGGCGGACTTCTTCACGAAGGCACAAACTCGAGCGCGGCATGGCTTTTTTCTCTCCAAACACTGTGTTATTGACCCACCATGAGTTTAGGGGGGAGGGGTGTTAGATGTGTATAGTCCCTTTTCTGTATATCCCTAGTGTATAAGGGATTTTCTGCACTTTACCACGCATGTATATGTACTGGCATTTGGCCCTCAGTGAATACTAGTTGCTCATTATCCAACAGGCACAACCGCACAAGGTTACCAAATTGAACTATCGGTGTAATGTACTGCCATATAAGTATTGTTTGAACACACGGATGCATTTGAAGATGGGCATCATCAGAAAATATCGATGCTTCCAGTGACCTTTGTGAGTAGCGAACACAGAGGGCAAAAGTTATTTCGTACATACTATGTGGGTGCTAAGAACTATAAATTACATGTCTAATTAGCTAGCTAATTACAATAAGCTATAAAACACAAATAATTGTAGGAGGCCGTATAAGTAGATTTCTGCAATAAATTCTCCACCTAGTTGAAATACAAATTGACGATCATGCAAACTAAGTTGTGTAGCAGAATTAGATAAGCAGAAATGCCCATTCGGGTGCTTGATTTGTGATCAAGCACACGAGAACATCAACCATCTGATGATGCAATGCCCCTTCGCGCGTCAGTTCTGGTTCCTGCTCCTGAGTGATGTTGGCCTTGGCCTACTTGCTCCTGGACTGGAGGTGTTCCATTCTAGCAGGTTCCCGGCGACCAAAATCCGAGAAGCGTCGACGATTATCATATTGGGTGTCCGCAAGCTATGGTTAGAGAAATGCGCGAGTCTTTGAGGGAAAGATAAAGCCGGTGCATCGTGTGGTTAGCTTAGTTCTAGATGATTACAAACTTTGGCGACATGCTAAGTAGAGCAGGTCAAGCATGTATGAGGAGTAGAGTGTAGTGTTCTAAGGGCGGTCGTGCGGGCTGTTTGGATCATCATATGTCCTCTGGATGAACTCCATGGTAACTTGTAATATTTCTTCTCCTTCTTAATACAAATGAAATGATAGGCAACACTCGATTTCTTGTTCTTGAAAAAAATAAGCAGAAAGTGTGAGAGGATTATGTAAATTGAAACAAGTAGGAAAAATCGTATTACTCACAGGCCAAGATGAAGACGAAGAGGGAACTTCACGCACTCTGGTACCCATCATCGCAACTGTGCCTATTCGACGTGTGAGGCTTGGCGATCACCATCACATGCCCTGCAACATACCACAGACCCTACAAGCATCAAAGCACGGGCTTGCATGTTATGTCAAAAGTTTACTATAGCACCATTTTTGCATCATAGTCCTGAGGAGAAATGCATCATGAGGTTTGTAATTAACAGAGTACTTGGGATATACACTCTTACGCACTCCAAAGTAAAATTTGCAATGGCGGAGCCAGGGGACCCCCCCCCCCCCCCCCAAGGATCGAGCGAAGATGTAACAGGTATACATAACTGGGAAGATCTATACCCGACATGCCTCCTCACCGCCATGGGGTCGGCAATCTCGGCCCATTGCCCCCTCCTACTCGATCTCAATGCTAATATCATGATGGGAAAGCGCTTTCGCTTTGAGGCATTCTGGCCTAAGGTAGATGGGTTCCAGGAGACGGTTGCGACGGCTTGGCAGTCGGTCCCCCTGCAAAATAATGCGTTCCTGACCCTGGATAACAAGCTGCGAGCCACAGCCAAAGCACTCCAAAGATGGAGCGACCGTTGGATTGGGAACATCGGGCTGCAAAACCTCATTGCTTTGGAGGTGATCGCTCGGCTTGACGAGACCTGGATTCCAGGACGCTCTCCCTGGACGAGCACGCGTTGCGCAAGCTGCTCAAGCGGAAACTGCTCGGATTAGCGTCATTGTAGAGGACAATTGCGAGGCAAAGATCGAGGCTGCTTCAACTCCGAGACGGGGATGCCAATACGGCATATTTTCATCGCCAGGCTTGCCATCGTCAGCGCAAGAATGACATCCTTTCCTTGCAACACAATGGGCAGACATTCACGAATCAAGAGGAGATTGCAGCCGCGGTGGATGAGTTTTACTCGGGCTTGCTCGTATCTGCCCCGAGCGTGAGCACGCACTTCATCTGGATGCTCTGAATCTGCCGTCCAGGAACCTAGCGCACCTGGAGGCCCCGTTCACGGACGAGGAAATGGAGTGGATTTTCAAGAACATGCCATTGGACAAGTCTCTGGGACCGGATGGGTTCACGGGGCGCTTTTATGCCGCTTGTTGGGCATTATCAAGGATGACCTGATGCATGCAATGGATCAATTCTTCAAAGGCGACATGCGCAGTCTCCTGACGATCAACAAGGCCATTGTCGTCCTCTTACCGAAGAAGACAGGGGCGGTGGAAATTTCGGACTTTAGGCCGGTCAGTCTTGTGCATGGGGCACTCAAGATCTTTGACAAGGCATTGGCCACGAGGCTTGCAGGGGAATTGCCACACCTTGTGGGCAACCACCAGAGCCCATTTGTAGCTGGGAGATCCTTACATGACAATTACATGCTCGTGCAGTGCACGGCCCGTCGTCTTCACGCGCTGCGTGACCCTACAGTCATGATGAAGCTTGACATGTCCAAGGCTTTTGACTCCATTCAATGGCTGTTTTTACTTCGGGTGCTGAGCTAGATGGGATTTGGGCAGAGATGGATTACCTGGATTTGTGGGATGTTATCAACTTCCTCCACCAGTATCCTGGTCAATGGACGGTCGGGCGAAGCCATCTTCAATTGTCGCGGGCTGAGGCAAGGGGGGCCGATCTCCCCAATGCTCTTCATATTACGCATGGAGCCTCTCCACCGTCTGTTTGTGAAGGCCACCGAGGCTGGCTTGCTGGCCCCCCTGGCGCGCGCTGGCCTCAAGCAAAGGCTCTCTATGTTTGCGGATGACGTCATGATTTTCCTCAAGCCAAAACCTCAGGAGCTTTCCGTGTGCTCATCGATCCTTGCCATGTTCGGATGTGCTTCTGGGTTGCGTGTGAACCTTGCGAAGACAACAGCCCTGCCGATCCGATGCTCTTACGAGGAAATGCAACTCGTACATGATATACTGGGATGTTCGACCGCCGAGTTCCCGTGCAAATACCTTGGCCTTCCCCTCACTCTCAGGAAACAAACAATGGCACAACTCTGTGGACTCGTGGACCAGCTTTCCGGGCAGCTGCCGCACTGGAAGGCAGCAACACTACCAAGAGCAGCAAGCTCCTCCTTATCCAATCTGTCCTCACAGCGATCCCCATTCATTCGATGTTGGCTATGGGACTACCACCAAAAACGCTCATAGCAATGACCAAAATCTACCGCAGTATTCTTTGGAGTGGCAAGGCGGAGACAGGAGGAGGCGCGTGTGCAGTGGCCTGGGACGTCGTATGCCGTCCAAAGTGGGTAGGTGGCCTAGGCGTGCTGGATATGCGCTGGATGAATGTGGCATTACAGACCAAATGGATTTAGCTCCAGAAGACGGACACCTCCAGGCCTTGGGAAGAGTTCAACATTCCTGTACCCAAAGAATCAAGGCAGCTTTTCCAGGCGACAGCGCGAGTGCTACTCGGCGATGGCAAGAGCACACTATTTTGGGAGGACCGATGGCTCCAGGGATCTCGCATCCAAGATCTTGCGCCGCGCTTGCACGATCGCATCTCCACACGAGCAAGGAACTCTAGAACCGTATATGACGCGCTAACTTCTGGCGCATGGGCGCGTGACCTCGGGCCGTCCATTGACCATGCTTCATTGGAGCAGTTCATGGCACTTTGGCCTTTGGTGACGGCCACCCAACTGCAGGAGCAAGGCGGCGACATTGTCACTTGGGCCTGGAGCAAGGAGGGGCAGTTTTCGGCCAGTTCGGCCTACCAAGCCAAGTTCTAGGGACTTGAGGTTTCGCCCACAGTTGCACTCACTTGGGACTCGAAGGCACCGTTACAATACAGGTTCTTCTCCTGGCTGGCCGCCAAGGACAGATGCTGGACCTCGGACCGGTTGGCGCGGCGAGGCTTGCCACACCAGACAGCATGCCCGCTATGCAATCAGCATGAGGAAACGATAAACCACTTGCTTCTGCATTGCGTCTTCACTCGGCAAGTGTGGGCTAGAGTGTTGCCCGCAGTGGCCATCGGACATGCAGAGCCACGCTCGGAGGAGTCGCTATCGGAATGGTACTCACGCAGCGGACTGGATAGCCTACCGAAGCAAAGAGCGAGGCTAATTCACGCGATCTACTTGCTAGTCATTTGGGAGGTGTGGGAACACCGAAACGGCGTTGTGTTTGATGGCAAGGCCCCTTGCCTAAGGGACTTGTTATGGAAGATCGCTAGTGAATACGTACTATGAAGGGATGCGGGACTGCTATGAGGTGATGAAGACACGCATGGGGACGTAGAGGTAGCATTAGGGTGGACGCAGGGTGAGTAGTCACTTAGCATCGTGGGTGGAGAGAGGTGTGGGTGTAATGTAGTCATACCTTGTAAAACTGCAGTGGGGCTCTTTTCCCCTTCCTTCTTTAATAGATGATACGCACACTCGTGCATATTCGAGAAAAAAAGATATACGTAACTAACGATATAATCGCACGCGCACACGTACTTGGCCCCCTCTATCTCAACGTATTTTGGAAAAAGGAAAAGGAGCCCATGTAAAAGCCCACTACCGTCCAGATTGTTGGCCAGTTAGCCTCCGCTCTAGTCTCCTGAAAGCCACGTTCTCTTGTGATTAGCGTGTACCTGGGATTAGGCGCCGCCGCCGTCCTGTACCCTTGCCGTCCGTCTGCCTCTACTCTCCCTGCTCTGCTGCTCATCATCTGATTCACAGCAGTCCGCGATGCAGCCTACTTCACTGCTCCAGCCTCGAATAAGCCAAGGTTAACACATCACAATATATACTAATCTCTCCTGGTTCTCATCTACTCCGTAGATATTATATCAGATTTGAGTTGTTTCTTTGTCTGATTTGAGACGCTATCAAGTTTCAGATCTTGTGTGTGTCTTAAAAATTATGGTGATGCAAATTATTTTGTTGGACTATCATTTGTGAGGCAAAAAAATTCCTATGTTGAAAATATACAATATACCTAAATTCTAAGATCAAAATTCAGCTACTATCATTAGAAAAAACGCCACCAAACAGTTTTAAGATTATGTTGTTTTCTAAGCTGGTTGCTTCGAGTTTTGAACGTATTGAAATTTTCAATGAAGCCAATGTGAAAGTTCTCAACCTTGTTCTTGATTATTATCTTCGCACTAGATTTTTTTTATCTATTTTTCTTGCCCCCCCCCCCCCCCCCCCCCCCAAATACTCAAATCCTGGCTCCGCCCTTGAAAATATGCATTGCATTTCAAAAGACCGTTGATGAACAAAAAGATGGTTGTAAAAGAAATGGCCGAGATGAACTCGTCCTGCTTCCTCGGCCACTGAGCAAGCAAAGAGCATATACCACATAAAAGTGTAACAATGGCTGTGTGCATCAAGAGATGCAAGGGCCGGGGGCTTTCCTCCTTTTCGAAAAAAAAAACATGAAAGTGTACAATTCACATCAGGATGCATGCATGAACAGAACAAAAAAGAAGGGAAGGGAGAAGGGGTGGGACATGGCCGGGCGAGAAAGACTAGGCCGTCCTCGTTGTCACCTCCCAGCGGCGGCATGGCCTGAGCTCCATGTTCGCTTCCTATGCCCTATCGCTATCCGTTGTTGCCGCCAAGCGAGGTCGTGGATGCATCACTTGAGAAAGGCCATGGCTGCTGACGTGCCTCGCGAAAAGGGCGAGCTTGAGCAAGGAAGAGCCCACGACTCCCGAGGAAGCGCACGAGGAGGAACGACGGCGGCGGCCCCTATCACGCCATCCAGGGGAGTCTAAGGGAGGATGATTGTGCGGCGCGAGAGGATGGCGGTGGGGGGCCAGAGGAGGCAAGAGCGAGACTGGTGGCGGACGGTCGAGATCGAATGGAGAAACGAATCGGACGGACGAGAACCTCGGAGCTCTGAGAAGCCTCCGTGTCCCGCACCAATCAAGAATAGAGATGTGGCATTGCCCGCTTTTGCATTGAACGGGATCCTGCATCAGGCACGGCCCCAATAACCTGCTGGGTGATGCACAACAGAAAAGTGGGCTCTGTAATCACTGAACATCCATCAAGGAGCACGTCCTTCCCCGTCACGCGCACAGCTCATTGCAACTACATACGCAAACCAAATTTAAATGGCATCGACCGGCAGCCACATAAATTGGACAGCAGCAGCAGCAGCAACCAATACGAGTCAGTAGATAGAACGCACGCACGACACTCCGTCGTCTCAGACAATTAGAGCCAACTGTTACGTCGTCACTCTGGCCTTCATAAATCACGGGGCTCCCGTTTTAATCAAGAGCATCGAGTGCGCACTAACTCCAGCTTAATGCTAGTGCTCCCGCGGGAAAAAAAGAAGAAGAAAAGGTTCAGCATGCTAGTGCAAGTAGCTCGCAGAGTAAGGGAGTGTTCGGAGTCCCTCCACTCCAAACTCCGCTCGCGGAGCCGACGGAGCTGCAGGCTAAATTAGTGGAGCGGTAAAATAGGTGTTCCGCAGATCCCTTTTCGCGGAGCGGGTGGATAACCGAACAGGCCCTAAATCTTCCGTAATGTCCAAGAATACGCATACGAGTCCTCGATTCCCAGGGCCAGGAGTAGCAGGTGAGACAATATCACTGGTGCGTTTGATGTACCACTCCACACTGTGCGCTTACAGTATACTCCGGCACTGTGCCCAAGTCTACTGAGAAGACGCCAAAGCGGACATCCAGTGCGCGCGGCATGATTCATGTCTTGAAACGGTACCGTCTACGTCTGACCAGAATTTTTTCGTCCATAATCGAAGGGTCCAAAGCTACTCAAGAAGTCTCAGCCCATCCAACCGAATCAGCCTTTCCCAAACATAAATTGCAACTGCATCTCAGCTGAACCGTGAGCCAGCCGCGAGGGTTTTTGCCCGGTTTATACAATTATTATACTCAATTTTGCGATGATTTATACGATTATACTGAGAGGAAGATTCAGTAAATAACAGGAATTACTGACGACTATGGTCTCACGATCCAAGGGTATTGGAATTCAAGTACGGTCTCACGATGCAAGGTGTTGGAATTTATTTATAAGAAGGCGTTTGCTTCGTTTCCACGGGGCCAGCTTTCCCGATTGGCCTCACTCGACAGGAGCGTAAATCCACGCTCGCAAAAGGCGGACCCCGTCTCTTTCCTCTCGTGCGACATCTGTCTGGCCTCCTCCTCCCCCCTACCTCTCCACACAACGCAGACAACTCCTCAAATCTCACCACGGGACAACCAAACCACCACCTGCTCTCTTCCTCCAATCCGCTGCCTGCCTAGCCAAGCTCCGCCGTCGGCCATGAGACGACGCGCCGGTGGCGCTGGCACTCCTCCATTGCCAGACACGCTCTCGGTGTCGCTTCTGCTGCTGCTCCTGCTGGTGGCGACCGAGCTGGGCACCGCGGCCTGCGTCTGCGGAGTCCTCAAGGCGGACGCGGTAGCGGCGGCGACGGCTGCAGCAGCAGCGCGGAAGCGCGGCGGCACGGTGCTTCAGACAGGACCGCCGGCGACGGCGTGCACCGGCGAGGCGGGAGGAGCGGCGTACGACGAGTCCAAGAGGATGGTACCCCAGGGCCCCAATCCGCTGCACAACTAGCCTGGCCTTCTCATCAGGCTCTGCCGGCTGCCGCGGCGAGCTAGCAGCACGTACGTACTACGTACGTGCCGAGGAGTGGACTGCATGCAGTACCACTGCGCCCTGCCTTTTTTGTTTACTACCTCCGTCTCAGTGTATAAGTCATTCGCGTAGTTCTAGGTCATCGATTTGAGGAATTAAATATGTGTTATATGTCATGAAAAGTATATCACTAGATTTCTACACGGATGTAGTTTCTAAATATATATTTTTTGTCACATATAATACATATTTAGATAGTTAAATTATCAACCTAGAACTACGCGAATGACTTATACACCCGGACGGAGGGAGTATCATTTTCTCCTTGTCCTTGTGCCGAAGAGCACGCATAGCAATGCACACACGCTTTTCAGTGTTGTTGTTTAGGTATCAGTATCAGCTAGCTAGCCAGGTAGGGCAAATCGATCAAGGCCACGCGAGATTGTTGTACTAGTGCCCAGTGATCTTCTAAAATTAAATCTTTGTATGTTGACACCTATGGCTTGATTTTTGTTATGTTGTGCCACTGTGTGCATGCTTCCCGCGCTCTTCTTCTGGCAGGAATTTGCTCGGTGTTTATTACTCCCCTCCTCAAAATATAAGACGTTTTTCGGGGCCTAGATTTAGATAAAATAACGTCTTATATCTTGATTTTGATACAGAGGGAGTATATCTTAGGGCAGCAAAGTGTTCTTTGTAACATGCTGTATGAAGTACTCCCTTCATTCCATAATGTAGTGTCAAAAAACGTCTTACATTATGGGACGGAGGGAGTATATCACTGTGAGGAAGCCACTAGAGCGAGCTGGTTTAGAAGACGAGCAACAAAGTTGGTAGGGGCAGCAAGCATTACTGAATACTTCAATAGGTAGAATTAAAGACGGGACAGGCAATGCGCGGATCACGGCTCGCAGGAGAAGGTCCAGTGCACTGCATGCGCACCTTTTGCAGCTTCAATTCCCTCAGAGAGAAGAAGGTGAGTGGGGCCTCTCGGTTTATCTTGCGGTGAGGTTGACGAATTTACCGTCGCGAGCTAGGGCCAACGCGAATGTTATATGGGTTACGCTCACGGCTCTGAAAATGTCAGGGGGGCATTTGGTTCTGAATTCTGATGCATCACTGTTTGAGGACCACTGGGAAAGATGCCTCTGCAAGACTTTGAGTCCCTTTTCTTGCAAAGTTAATACTACTTCAGTTAATCCCACAAAAAAAGTGACTGCAGCCAGTCAATGTGAGGATCAGGAAAGTGCAATAAAAAGTCAAAAGCAGAGTCAAATAGGTGTAGTAATATTGCTACTGTAACCAGGCACCAAGCCAAAAGCAGACTGTTTTGGAAAGGCGTCATAAACAGTATACTATTATTTCCGGTACTAAGAAGACACTTAATGCAGGAATTGCAGATATCTACAGTTTAAATTCACGAGTAGTACTAGTACTTCTAACATGATTGATGAAGCCAAACTGACTTTCAGCTCAAAAGGAACAGATAAAAATCCAAAGTGACTGAGTTTTTCGGTGCGAGGAAAAATTGACTGAGTTTCGTATTGTATTTGCATGAGATGGTGATTCAAGTCTCAAGGCTTGACGAGAATCCTTGTTCTTCCGAATCTGCTCAATGCGATTGTTTCCAGCCACCGAAGTCTTCGGGGAGACCGCGCTGGCGAGTATCCTGCATACAGAATAAAAGTGTTGCTCAAGGCCAAATATGCATTAGTTTTGCCATTTTGCCGATTCTCAAGTAAATATCAGCCCGCTCAAGTTTCTCGGAGCAAAACACGAGCTGATACTAAATTATACTCGCTCCGCTCCAAAATAAGTGTTGTGGGTTTTAGTTTGACACTTATTTTGAAACGGATGGAGTACTTAATCATCGTTCTGTTTGTATGTTGTAGTGATTCACCCAAAAAAGTTTTATCCGCCTGGTCTTTGACTTTATTAACATTTTGGACAGTATTGTTTTCTATTTCATAGTCATCTGACAGAATTCGATTGAAGACTAAGATAAAGACCATGGGTGTTTAACATAAATATCTGCCTGCAGACTGATTCAGAAAGATTGACGACAAATATGGCTACAAAGAGCTACTACAAACAAAGCTGAAAAATAATCGTAAAGGGGTAGCATAATAATATTGTTTGTCCGGGAGGTTCAACTAATGTTCAGATAGTTCCTCAGAAGCTTAATTCACCAAATACGTTTCAAGGGGAATCATTGATTATTTTTACTATAATAAATCCCAACACTGGCGTGTAGAATTGCATCTGAAATTGAAACGAACTATATGTTTTCCAGTTATCGTCAAAATCTGAATAAACTACTGCATCTTGATGATGATGACATGACCTCATTTCTAAGTGACGCCATTGGCACTTATGAAGCTATGCTGTGTTCAGTTACGAACTAGAGCAATAAGGTAGGATCTTAAAAGTGTCTGCATCAATTCATGTCCAGGACCTAAGAACCTACTGACTACTGTTTGAAAGAGATGCTTATACAGGTTATGAACTAGACCTACAATGTAGGAAGATATCATTGTCTGCATCAATTGGATCATGGATACCACAGCCTAAGTACCTACTCTTCGAAAGAGTTAAGAGATGCTTGTACAAGTCCTGGTACCTCCTGGTACCCAACTAGAAATTGGGTGGTACCACCCGCTGACTAGCCATCAGAAACACTAGGAACCTTAGTGGTTTGAGGTTATGAACACACCAGATAGAGGAAGGGGGTGAATTTATTTTCTCTTGCAAACATTAACAACAGACAGTCTTGGGAGTTCAGACCAGATTGAATTCGGTTAAAATTAAAAATATGGAAGTAGCATTTTAGGATCTACCTCGGGAGTGAATGTGAGACCGACTTTGATTTCTCCACAGTAGTGTTCACCTTTCACAATTATAAATTGTTGGTGGAATGCTCCCTTCGGTATAAACTGCTTCCAAAGGAATCCTGCAAGAACCAGTTGAATTGGGGCATTGTTTTTTTTAAGGTCCATACCATCACTGCAATTTCCAGGATAGCATAAAGACACGGTGAAGACAATAGCAACAACTTTGCATGACAGATGTTCTCTGAAAAGATTCCAGATAACTTAATGTACCAATAGTAATTGTTGAACTTCAGATATGGATGGGAAGATATGCATACGTTGCTTCACCAACGAAGTCGTCCGATGTGCCCGAGTCGCTGTCCATAAGCTTGATCACCAGCTCTGTAGCGTGGTCTGACACGGTGAAGACAAAGCTTTCGTTCCATTCAGGGTTACTACCTTTGCCTGCATAGACATTTTGAAATTTAGCATCACATAACGTTCAGGGAACTGATATCGGCAGTTGAAACGAATGACATGAGGCAATAGCAACAACTTTGCATCCTTTAGACAAGGAACAGTTGATCCTTTAAAATGTTAGGGCAACTAAGAGTTAAGCACTTCTTAGTTCTCTTTTGTTTCCTTACTTCTAAACTATCAGTCCATTTTTTTCCGGTAAAGGGTGTATTTTGTTAACTCATAATGCCGCACCAAGAGAATACAAAGCATCATGAGCTCACATCCGGCCTCTGCATGACTAGGATGAACACCAACGTACACACACAAAGAAGAAAAAAATGTGATCTCCAAGAAGTGAACTATAACATGCATCAGTAACCATCAGCATCAACCACCATTGATGAGAGCACCCGGATGGTTTTCGAGTCGATGAGTCGTTCCGGGGTAGCGACTCGGAAAAAGTCGAGCCTGCAGTTGCGACTAGTCGCGACTCGAATCATGACTCGACACTAAGTTGAGTCAACATTTTTTTGCGGTTCATCGACTAGTCGCGCGACTCGAAAACCATGGCATCCGGACATCGGGAAAGTGCTTCAACAACAACACCTTTAAGAAGGGAACGACACACAAGCACCGACATCGCCAGATCCACCCACGAAGGGTTAATCTTGGGTTTTCACCCCAAAGAGGAAGTCCGAGCAAACTCCAAACAATGCCTTCAACTGAGGAATGGTGTAAGAACACCACCATTGCTAGGTAGAGCCAGTCCAAGCCAGACCTAGAGTTTTCACTTCGGATCAAATTCTTGTGCTCAAGAGCCACCAAACTCATGTCATCATGTACTACCGCCCCCACTTTTTTTTTGAACAATCAACGGGGGCGATCGCCCACCAGAACATTGTATTAAAAGTAATAATGAAGCATTCGCACATCACACAACACTCCGCAGATATGCTAATGGGAGGAGGGGGAGGGAGGGGTGCCATCAGCTACATACATCACCAATGACGCAACGGCGTACAGTCTACGCGGGGGGGGGGGGGGGGGGGGGGGGGGGGCGAACTATCCACAAGAGAAGATGCTCTAAGATCGAATGTCGCAAGTCAATATCGAAGGTACGGATGTTATCGAACACCATCCAGTTCCTGGACTTCCAGACCACCCAGAGGACAGAGCACATTGTCGTGCTGAGGAGAGGACGGCTCCAGCAGGGGTGACATGCAGAGAAGGCGCAACAAACTTTTTCCACCGTTCGGTAACGCAATTCAATAAGGATGAGCAGACTCATCCGTGAATAGCAGTGGGATCCGTTAACGAGGCATCTGATTACGGCCTAGGTTTACCAAAACACATGTAAGACGTTGTAAACGGGTTATGGAGAAAAAACTCCAAAACAAACACCCCAGTCTCACTAGATTGTTAGAGCCACAAGTTATACCTGTTTGTCTAGCAATGCAATAATCATCATCAAATTTGAAACCTATATTAGCAGTACATGAAAGATGAATGACAGAATCAATGGTAAGGAAAAGGAACAAATTCGAAGAGCATATCCACCTGATGCAATACTGCTCCTCTGCTCCTGCGAGCGGCATTTGAGAAGTGCGTACGGATCCATATTGCCTGCACTCGATTTGTCAACAAGAAGCGACTTATCATGAGAGTCCTTGCGAAAATGATGGGATATAAACAACCAACAAATGCATCAAACATTTCCTACGATGGCGCAGGGGACCAAAGCGGCGATTTAATACGAATAAATCAGTCTTTCCGATCGATCAAAATTTCAGCGAGGCGATTAATTAATAGCACGAACGGCAACGTCCCGATCGAAGGAAAACAGAATGGTCCGTCCGCACCGGTACCACGCGCGGCGGCATTGACGAACCCTAGAAGTAATCGCCATCTTAAAAGACTATTAGGGTTGACAAAGCCAAAGGAATAGTTGATGCGTACGCACACAGGTAATCGGTGTTCTCGAGGCCCTTGGCGCCGACGAGCAGCACCTCCAGCGTTCCGTGCACCATCGATTCTCTCCCTCCTGAGTCCTGCCTGTGGCGTGAACGCGCGGTCGAGTTGAGCGGCAGGATGCAGATCCGGATGTCGCTCCTCCGCTCTCGCTTGCGTCCTCGGCTCTCACATGGAAATTGGGGTGGAGTGGCGTGGCTTGGGGACTCCTCGGTTCTCGCCCGCCAGTTTCGGTTCGGAGTCTAAATATAGACCGAAGGACAGGGTGTGAATTACACAGAGGGTTGTTCTTTCTCTTTTTTCTTTTGATGAGGTGGGAAAGTATCCGGGTGCTCCAATGTTAAAAAGGTATTTTTAAATATTTTAAAAAATTCGAAATTTTTTATGAATGTTCACAAGGAATGTGACTACAACACCTAAAAATTTCAGGTCAAAACTCGAAATGCACATTAAAAACAAAAAAAAAATCATATGTGAATAGTGTCAAATGTTGTGTTTTGTCTTTTTACACTATTCATGCTAAATTTCACTTTATGTTTCTCAATGTGCATTCCGAATTCGGACCTGAAATTTTTAGAGGTTGTAGTCACATTCCTTGCAAACATTCACATTTTTTCTGAAATATTTTAAACATTTAAAAGTGTGTTTTGACATCGGAGCACCGGGAGCACCCGATACTTTTCCCTTTTCGGGTACAGAGGGTCGTTCTTTAAACAAAAGATGTTATATTAAAGAATGACTAGAAAGCTTGTCCGTGCGTTGCAACGAGTATACAATACAATACAAAAAGGATGTCATGAGTGCGGAAATGGGCATGAAAAAACAGGAAATAATTGTGTTTTTACCTTCTCAACACACCACGTCATTTTTGCCATGCCACAAGTATACTCATGATGCTTGTTTCAAAAAAGCATGCTCATGATGACTAATTCAAGGAGCAGATCACCGAGCAAAAACATAAAATAATGAATCAGCTATCATGGCAAGTGCCGCCAGTACCATCAGGTGATCTCCATGGGCCGGACTCGATGAACGAATGGCTTGGACTCAACATGCAACCTCCTTTCCGCTGGGAGCACCATCGTCTCTCTATTCATCGCCACCTGCCTTCCCGCTTCCAGCCGCCGTGTCCTTCTCATCAACTTGTGTGGGAGCTAAGGTTGAGGGGCTCCGGTCTGATGGAGCGTGCTATTTAGAACAAACACCTGAAAAGCGCGGCAGCCGGGGTGGGTGATTGCCAGAGGCGCGGAGGTCGCCGATGTGGTTGGGATCGTTAGGGAATCATGCGTGGAGTTGCCTCCCTCTCTCCTTCCGATCATGTCCTAGTGGATTAAACGAGAGCAAGCGAAACGGGTACGTGAGGGACTTTTACAAACAAAACGGAAACGCGAAGAAAATGAATTGGCGACGTGACTTACATAAGGGAAATAGGCTTTAATACATAAACCCAAAACACATAGAGACTTTTCTACAAATATTAATGATGGACTAAGAATATCACCTTTCTTTATTAGTTGGTATAGATAGACTTTTTATTTTTCTTTTCCTTAGGCTTTGTTTCCCTGAGGTGATGGTGTGTTGGAATAAGCTTTCTTTGGCATCTTCCCACCTCAATGATGTTTGATTTGGCGCCGGCGAAGGGTGTGTGAGAGTTTGTTTCGTTGGATTTGTTGGCCCTCTTGGATCTTGGTAGTTGGTTTGTCTATCAAGGAGAACAATTGGCTGACTTTTGGTGCGGCGACTTCACCATCTTCTTTTGTGTTATTCTATGACATGGTCTGATTTCTCCTACTCACTTGATGGTGGTGGACTTCAAATCTATGATGCATGGGTGATGCTCTAGTCGATTTTTCTTCTGTGATTTCTCCTTTTCCTTCATTGTTGGTTCAATGTAATTTTCAATCTCTGGCGGACTGCGGACAATCTAAGAAAGAAGGCTATCATGGTTTTCAATGTAACTTTATTTTCTATACTGAGCGTTTTGCGTCTAGTTTTTTTTCATTGCACTGGCTATTGACCTATTGTTTTAGTTAACAAATCTAAGATGCTCTTTCAGCGTCTTTTCCCAAAAAAAATGATGGGTTGGTAACATTTTTTCCACTACTACTAGTTATTACTTCATTCGTAAACAAATATAAGACATTTTAGATCATTTCTTTTTTTTTTGTTTACATAAAGCGTACATCTTCTTAACTTTTTTTTGTACTTTGTAGGGTCATGGACTTTGTGCGATAGTTGGAGGCACTTCTAGTGTGAAAACAGAGAGCAGCAGGGAGCTGGTTTTCCTTAATTTCAAGAAATCGTCCCTAGGATGATCCAAAATGGATGTCCTCAACATAAAAATTGTGTGTCTTGTCAAGACGAATAACTTTGCTTGTTGGAAGTTATCCATGTTTGTAGATCCCGTAAAAATCTGAAATGAGAAAACTTGTCAGATAGTGTATTGGTTTATGAGTTAAATACTTAAATTCACAGCAAAATGTGACAATGCAAAATAATTGATGTAATAATTGGTTCATTTTTTGTTGTTATTCCATGGTTCAACTGGCTGAATGAGAAATAATGAAAATTAGAAGGTAGTGCGCTTCATTGCCTCGCTTGTATTGCTAGTTTTTCTTTGATTCGATGAGGGTGTTTAGGGTGTGTGTGGGGGGGTGGGGCGGGGGGGTGCAACGAAGTGACGAGTGAGCTAACTTTTGGCAGCGTGTCCCAGCTGCCTGTGTATAATGTGTATGCAAATAGGGTAGACATAAAAAAGTATAAGTTTTCAAAAATGTAGATCATGTATTTGGAAAATATTAATTTTGTATATAAAATTGTTTCTGGTGTATACGAAAAATGTTGAATGTGTATGTAAAAGGTTGACATCTAAATATATGTTTGAAAAGAGTGTAATCATGTTTTTTAAAAATGTGTTAGATGTATACGGAAAATGTGTTGTGTAAGTGAAAAAATGTTAAACGTTTATAAAAATGCATTCCTGCCCTATACGGAAAGAGAAAGAAAAAACCAATGGAAATAGACAGAAGAAACAACAAAACAAAGAAAACCAATTAAAACCAGTGCAAAAGAATAAAAACAGTGAATACCAAGAAAGAAACAAAGAAAAACGATAAAAACCAAGAAAGAAACAAAGAAAACGGAAGGAAAATAAAAGAAAGGAAAGAAAAACATTGGAAACAGAGAAACAAACAAAAAGAAAAAGAAAAAGAAGGAAAAGGAAAAAATAGTAAACACCGTGAAAGAAATGGAAAACCCCATTAAAACAGAAAAACAAAAAGCGATGAAGAAAAAAACATAAGAAAAAAACGTGGAAAAACGAAAAGAAGAAAAACAGAGACATGGGCTGGTCCAATACTGTAGCTCGCAGGAAATCCTGGAGGCGAGACTTTCTTTCATGTGAGGTTGAGCGAGATATAGGTCCCTTCCTCTCTTTGCTTGGGCGCTGCGATTCCGGATAATCTGATCCTCGTGACTCGTGAGTCCTGTGATCGAGGGCGTGAGGACAAAAGTTTCTGCCTAATCAAATCAATAGTTGGTGACAGCAATCATGAGGTGATTAAGATGATTGCTGCAGAAAAGCCACAAGCGTACGTAGCCGGGAAAGGCTCTCGCCGCTCGTCGTCGTACGCGGGACCGGCGTTCCGGAATGCACGCTAGCAAGGCAGTTTGTTAGCAGTAGCACCACGAGTTGGAAGCGCACGCAACTGAAAATGCGGCTATCGTGAGGAGCCCGCCGTGCTGGCTGATTCCGTGGCGCCAACAACGGTTGCGCGCGTGGAGCGAACGGCGAGGACGAGCAGCTCCGCAAGCAAGCACACAAATCATCTCTCGGCATTGCGGGAAAGAGGAGACAATACACCACAACCATTCACGCTGTGACTGATCGGATGATAGAGAGGAACACCTCACATGACAGCGAACTCCAGGATCCCGATCTTGCGTCGGACTCCGGCGTCTCTTCGTTTATGCGCTGCAGTCTGCAGGGGCACCCTACTTCGTTGTTCCCGCTTCCTTTTCTCTCTCTTTTGTTTTCTTGTTCCTTTTTCCATGCTTGAGCAGTAGTGAGAGTGAGAGCACTCATGACGTGTGCTGGTACCAGCAACGGCCTGACGTTTTCTGGCCAACTTTTCCGTGTATATCGCAGGATCAAACAAGAGAGAAGGAACCGAACGGACAAAATTCTCGCCTTCTCGGCAGGATCAGAGCACGGCACCCACCGCCACCGGACAGAAACAAAGCACAGCAACCGCTCTCTGCTCGGCTGCTCCCCTTGACAATGACGAGTACCGTCGCCACCTCCCAGCACAGGAAGCCGGCGACTTCCCACCTTCGGTTAGGCCTGCCGTTCGACGCCCCGGCGACTCGTTTTTCTTCCTTCTGTTAGTATGTCCCACAGCTGCGGCTGACGTCGACGGCGCGTTCGTCGCCTCCACAAGTCATCTCTCGCTCCCCGCCTATATATACGCTGCCGCTCCGGTTCCCGTCCCCACAAGACCCCTCCTTCGCGCGGAGCCCCGAGAGAGGACGGCGGCCGGAAAAGGTCGGTCGTGCGCGTGCTGCTATCGCAGGTCCGTCCGTGTCCATGGATTCATTTATCCGATGCTGGTGACTCATTTTTTACCTTCAAGAGAAGTATCTAATGTTATGGCTGTGTTCTTGGTGATACGCTTTGCGTTTTAGGTTTGATCCATGAGCGTGTAACGTTGCAGCTTTACTCTTCTTATTAAACGCTAAGTATAGTTCCAAATCATGGCAGTAGTTTCTCTGTTCTTGGCTCTCTGGGTTCAGTCCAGGCCGCTAGGCTTGTTTCTTTCATAGTTCTACTGGTTTTAATTTTTGCTAGATCAATCTGCACTGTTATTATCTTCAACAACCAGATTGTGCTGGTCTCTCTTCCAATTGATGTGGGAATTTCTGGTCTCCAAGAGTAAATGAATGCCTAGATGAACATCATTTCAACGATATAACTGCATGTGGTTTAATAATTTGGGTGCCATTAGCCATTAAGAGAATCCATGACTACTGTTAGATCATCATATTGCACGCTGTTCATCATCTCTGTACCTGATGATGCCAACAGCGTTCTTAATAGCCACAAATGTTTTGTCCAACAGCTGCATAAGAAGGACGTGCCTGGAGGTCTACTAAGTCAAAAGTTGTTGGCCGAATTATATATCCTTGTTACCAAGCCTATCAACCATTACCTTCCCTTTGTTTATTGTTCTTGTCTTCTCAAAGATCACTATAGATATGCTTGCAGCCGAGCGCTTTGTTGTGTTCAGTCCCGTTGAGTATATACCGCCAAAGCTGGTATCGCTTCTTTATGATTGTTACCCAGTAAAAAGAAGTGATGCGCAACTCAGTCTCTGAAAAATGTTAAAGCACTGACATTTTTTATTGCCCTTTCAGCAATATCATTATGATAGGATTGCATTCTCCTTCCTGCCATTCGCTGTGTGGTCAATTCTGTCTCCTTGGTCTTGTCTTGTCTTAAAGAAAACAAGGATAACATCAGGTCGGTGTTTCAGTGATCTGGCGACCTTATCCAAAGCCATTGTCTAGGAGCTAGGACGCACGTTAATTCGCTTGAGAGGCAGGTTAGGGAAATGCCAAAAATAATTAGAGAAAAGGCTTATATAGTATACGTACTAGTGTAAATAATGACACAAGAGGCAGACTGCCAAGGTCAGTCACATAGTGCATTACGTAACGTTTTCTATTCCTTGTCTGAAGTAGTAGTAGGTAGTGCCTTGTTTAGCACGGGAGGTTTGGCTAGACTGATTACGACACAACAATATCCTGCAAATTCTCTGGGCCAAGCAACCCCATGGTTCCCTTTCTTACAGTTGTAGCATGTGTCCCTTTCGGATCTTGGTGACACTGCCCACCTTGTCACGACGGCATCCACACATGAACCCGGACGGCACCGCGCGCCACAAATCTGCAATTTTGCGTGGCTTGCTCCGTCCCTCTCGTTAGTTGCCCTGCTCTAGTCGGATTCATGATAATCTCACTACGGTTTGATCAAGATGTCTGCCTTGAATTATTGATCGGTGAGCTTTTTGTTCAGTGGCCATCTTCTCGCTGCGCGTCTCTCTCGTTTGTGTAATCCGACCGACCTTTTGGTTCCCTTTGCAGCGCCGTGAACTGTCTGAAGGTGCAAAGCAAGATGAATCAGGTTAGCGAGGAGCCTAGGGATGATCCGTCCAAGAGGGTGAGCGGGGCCGCGCCGGCGGCGGCACGCGCCGGCTGCTTCGACTGCAACATCTGCCTGGACTTCGCGGTGGAGCCGGTGGTCACCCTCTGCGGCCATCTCTACTGCTGGCCTTGCATCTACGAGTGGCTGCGCCGCGACGCCGCCGGCGGCACCATCTCGACGGCAGGGCTGCCGTGCCCCGTGTGCAAGGCCGCGCTCACGCTGGACTCGCTCGTGCCGCTCTACGGCCGTGGCGGCAGCCGGTCCGGTAAGTCACGGCTCCGCCCGGCCCTTCCGCGCCGGCCGACCGTGCACCGGGGAGCCGTCGAGCAACAGAGCGCGCGAACCAGCGGTGGCAGTGGCCGCCGGCGTGTGATCATGGAACCCGATTCGCCGACTCGTTCATCCCGTCACGCGCGTGTCGGTGCCGCGCAGTTCGACATCCTGTACCCTCCTCCCGCCCTGGGGCGCGGCATGCATGCGATGAACTCGACGACCGATGGGGTGCTCGGAGGGATGGCCCTGGCGTTGCTCCCCTGGGTGTTCGGTGGCCAGGCGCCGGCGCCGAGCTACCCCCTGGGCGAGCTGCAAAACCTGAGCCCTAGGCTGAGGCGGCAGCACATGGAGGTGGAGAGGTCTTTGCATCAGTTATTGTTCTTCCTCTGTGTGTTCGTAGTGCTGTGCCTGCTCTTGTTCTGATCTCCCGGAGGACATTCGTGCAGCTTCTGTACATATAGCGTGTGGTGTACATAGTAAAACTCTAATAGAGGTCATGTGTTAGCACTATTAACCAAATGTCCAGCCTATCTGCCTGTGTGACAAGTTGCGATCATACAAGAGCAAACAACTCCGGTAGTGTCATACGCGCCTCAGTACTCACAGGAACCGAGGGAGTCCTCTTTTTTTTTTACTGGAAACCGCGGAGTCCTTTCCTGGAAAAACACAAAGGATGCATTGTTGAAAAGAAATCTGTTTTCAAAATGTAAACTCTCAACAGTGGCGGAGACAGACCTACTAGAATAGTTGGGAGTATAGCCCTAGGCCTAGTAACATTAGATTTTGTAATTCCTTCCTACAAAATATACGAAATCACCATACTGCATCACTCAAACAAGCGCCCTAGGCGTAATTCGATACTATCTCCGCCACTGACTCTCAAGAAATCGACTCACACTCATGTACTTGAACAGTCATACGCAGAAAGCCTTACCGCGTTAGAACAGCAGTTCAGGCCTTAAGACTGCGACTAAAGACATCCGAAGTCGTTCCGGCGTGCCTATACCCGCTTAGTGCGGGTTGGAGCGAGCACTCGCACCAGGCCTCACAAAATGGGACGACTCAGGTAGGTTTCAGCTAAGTTCGTCTTTTCACCTTTTTTGCTTTGTTTGATATTTTATTCTTGTTTTCAAAAATATTGTCTCTACTCTTATAAGAAATGAAGTTGGTGATGATGGTGTGTCTGTCATCTTGCAATATAGACCGTTCGATCTATATCTGACGGATAGAAAGCAAGCTATGCTAATTTTGCAAAAAGATACCCGCACCCCTTTTCACATTTGCCGATAAGGCCTTCACTCGTTTATCCTTATCTCCCACAACTTCATTGTTGAGCAATTAAAAAAGAAAGCATCTGCAACAATCTAGCATGGTGGCCGTTGCCGGTGTCGTCCATCCCGATGCCTCCCCTCAGACCAACCACCAATCACCACCACGCCCACTCCTTCTCACCTTATCTTTCCTCTTTCTCGAGATATCATTAGTTTTTTACACATGGGGTTACTCTCGCATGGGTCAAGCACAACAGATGTTTTGTAAAAAAATAAAATGCATTTTGATGTTCCGTGCAATGCACAGGCATCTTGCTAGTAAATACACATATTTCAAAACATAAAATCAATCAAAAAAACTAAATCATGAATTTAGAAAATGTTAACACAATGTAAAAAAACGTCACCTTAATTCAAAAAAATTGGTAGAAAAAGAAATGAAGAAAATCAATGAAAACCGAAAAAAGAAACAAAGAATCCAAAAAGGCATAAAAAGGAAAAATCTGTGAAAACCGAGAAAAATAAGAAAATCAAACATAAAAGAAGGAAAAGAAAAACCAGTGAAAACAAAGGAAATAAAAGTTACAACGAAGAAAAAAAATAAAAACTGACGAAAACCTGTGAAAAATAAAAAAATCCAAAGAAAACATAAAAATGGAGAAAAGAATGGAAGGAAACTGGACCTGCAGTGAGCAAACCTACAGCGAGGAACCATATGCTAATGGGCCAGCCCGCTCACGTTGCGCCTCACGCGAAAGCTGCTTTGGAGATGGAAGTCGTTTAGGCCACCTCCAAAGTAAAGTATAGCAGGCAGGCTGACTTTTTTTAAAAGCAATAGGATGAATATAACCTTTTTCTCCCTAATAAAAGTGAAGCTCTTTCCTGCATCGACATGTGGGCCGAAGTTGTCATCATGTGCACATTGTTTCCCAGAAAAAGTCCAAAACAAACCTTGAACTTGTAGACCAAAGCTAAATCGAACCCTGAACTTCAAATCCATAAAATTAGCACACCGGATTATATAATCCTGGTCTATTTTAAACCTTAAGTGCTTTCCCAAACAGGGATCATCAAGTTGCAGATCGAACCAGGATGGTTGGCTACGGCCAGACTGGGCCGGCCCATCATGCAGGGCGAAGCATTTTTTTTTTTTTGCAACCTTTTTTCCGAACCGCGCCACATAAAAACGTTGAAAAAGAATAGCCTTGTGAATCGAACTTCCGACCTAACGCTAGCAAAGTGCTCCTGCTAGACACTCTAACTGATTGCCGTTGCTGACTTGAGAAAAGCGCAAAAATATTTAAACCAACTCAGCGGGGAGATTTGAAAACATTTTCTACAATTGTTTGAAACATTTTCTTGAAAATTGTGAACAATTTCGAAATCTGGATAATCTTAAAAGAAAAAACCAATTTTTATAATTCGTTTTAAAAAAATTGAACATTTTTTGGATTACAAGCAGTTTTAGAAAAAAACATGACTTTTTTTAAACATGAACCATTTTTTAAAGCCCCGAACATTCTTTAAAGTGTGAACCCTTTTTGGCAAAAAAAAGGACAAATTGTTGAAAACACAAACAATTTTGACACCTGAAAAAAAAAAACCAAAGTACGATTCTTTCCCCATTATTAAGTTTTTAAGAGTTCGCATTCTAAAATATTGTTCAGGATTCAAAATTTGTTCCTATTTTTTCAAAATATGATTATGTTTAAAAATGTTCATGTTTTGGAAAAATGTTCTCAATTCAAAATTTTGTTTAGGTTTAAAAATTGTTACTGATTTGGAAAAAACTAACGTTCAAAAATGGTTCATGTATAAAATATATTCAGGGATTTCAAAATGGTCACGTTTGAAAATTTGTTTGTGTTTCAAAAAAATCAGAATTCCAAAATTTCTTTACACTTTTGCAAAACATGTTCGGAATTTTATAAAAGCTGTTTTTTTCTTTTAAGAATATCCGGGTTTCAAAATCGTTGATTATTTTCAAGAAAATGTTTTAAAAATTCTTAAATGTTTTCGAATCTCGATGCTAATTACTCTGGTTAAATATTTTCTCTCCTTTCATTTATCACTATCAGTTATTAGGTGGAGTGGCTACACGGTGAGTTTAGCAGCGCCAGTACTCAGGTTCGATTCCCCATGAGTATTTTTCCTTTTGGTATTATTAAGTCAAAAGAAAAACATGTTTCACGTTTGGTGGGCCGGCCAGTCACCAGCTATCCCGGTTCCAACAGCTGCCACGTGGACAATCCCTTCGAAAAAACGCCCAAGGTTTAATATAGACCGGGATTAGAGTGTTTGGTGTGCTGATTTTAGGGATTGAGAGTTTAGGGATTGATTTAGCTTTCGTCTACAAGTTCAAGATTTGTTTTGGTCTATTTTGAACCTTCAGAGGACTTAGCCTGTATTTGATGAATTGGGCCGGCCCATTAGTGCAGTCGCTCGCTCGCGCTTTGCTCTATTTTTTCTTTGTTTTTTATTTTATTTTTCTTTGCCACAACTGTCTAATTTTTCTCCGTATCCAATGTACATTTTTAATGCACATATGAAATACTTTTTAGTAAACTTTTGATATTTTAAAATACATTATGTATATTTTTCAAAGAAATATTTTCCAAACTTTTCGAATACAAGGTAATATTTTCCCAAATACATGTTTCGCATTTTCTAAATGATAATAAACATTTTATAAAACTACACGAACATTCGTTTAAGGGTATGACACATTTTTTTACAAACACGCAAATATTTTGTACATTGTACACACTTTTTTTTTAAATGTCACAAACTCACTTTTGAAACTCGTGAACATTCTTGAATGACATGAGTATTATTACTGTAACGCCCGAATAATTAAGCTACAGTAATCCCCTAGTAATGATGACATGTCATCGCATTTACTGTTGCTAAATCCCAAAAGCTTGGGAGAAAGACCTTTTACTATTCAACAAGTACGACAGTGCAGCTGTCCTGGATGATGCGGACACACTATAAACGCTCTTCGCTCCTCGGCGGCAGGTCCCTCCATGATGTATCCGGCCTACTTCACTTATGAGATTGTCTGCCACATTTTCCCACCGAATTTCAAGCTAGATGAGGTGAACAAGTATGACGAGAGCCGGAACACCGGGGTTTGGGTAACCGACTGCATTATCGTGGTCCAGGTGGCTAACAACGATCTGACACGCCGTCAAGCATCTAGCCCTTATGCTAAAGGGGTCCGCTTGGGCTTGGTTAAACACCCTCGTGCCGAGGGTAACCAGGTACTGTTCCCCTGAGTTCGTATGGTTCTCCAAGGAGAAGGTGCACGATGGGGACCCTGGCAAGTTCGGTACGAAGGACGAGCGCGGGGAATCTGGACGCAACCGCAAGAAACAAGCACAAGAATGATGATGGCGACGACTGTCGTGGTTCTAAGCCTGACAGTAGAATAGGGGGTAGGTATAGAGAGGCAAGATCCTAGCTATGGAGTAGTTGTATACGCAAGGGATTTACCAGTTCAGGCCCTTCTTGGAGGAAGTAACAACCCTACGTCTCGGAGCCCGGAGGCGGTCGACTGGATTATATGCGTATGAGTTACAGGGGTGCGAACCCTTTACACTAAGGAGGGGGGTAGCTTATATAGAGTCTGCCAGACCCCTCCGGCCCTCAGTTATGCAGGATTTAAAGTACATTAAGGCCTGGCGTTACTGGTAACGCCCTACACAAAGTGCTATCATGACCATAAAGACTACTTAATAACAGACCGTTTGGGTGCAGAGTGACCCTAGATCTCCTGGTGGTCGAGTGAGTGGCTTCATGGTCGAGTGTCTTCGTGTCCGTCGAGTGGGATCCTTCCAGGTCGACTGAAAGTGTTGGAAATATGCCCTAGAGGCAATAATAAAAGGTTATTATTATATTTTCTTATTCATGATAATTGTCTTTATTCATGCTATAACTGTATTATCCGGAAATTGTAATGCACGTGTGAATACATAGACCATAACATGTCCATAGTAAGCCTCTAGTTGACTAGCTCGTTGATCAACAGATAGTCATGGTTTCCTGGCTATGGACATTAGATGTCGTTGATAACGGGATCACATCATTAGGAGAATGATGTGATGGACAAGACCCAATCCTAAGCATAGCACAAGATCGTGTAGTTCGTTTGCTAGAGCTTTTCCAATGTCAAGTATCCTTTCCTTAGACCATGAGATCGTGTAACTCCCGGATACCGTAGGAGTGCTTTGGGTGTACCAAACGTCACAACGTAACTGGGTGACTATAAAGGTGCACTACAGGTATCTCCGAAAGTGTCTGTTGGGTTGACACGGATCGAGACTGGGATTTGTCACTCCGTATGACGGAGAGGTATCTCTGGGCCCACTCGGTAATGAATCATCATAATGAGCTCAAAGTGACCAAGTGTTTGGTCATGGGATCATGCATTGCGGTTCGAGTAAAGTGACTTGCCGGTAACGAGACTGAACGAGGTATTGGGATACCGACGATCGAGTCTCGGGCAAGTAACGTACCAATTGACAAAGGGAATTGAATACGGGGTTGTTTGAATCCTCGACATCGTGGTTCATCCGATGAGATCATCGAGGAGCATGTGGGCGCCAACATGGTTATCCAGATCCCGCTGTTGGTTATTGCCCGAGAGCCGTCTCGGTCATGTCTACGTGTCTCCCAAACCCGTAGGGTCTACACACTTAAGGTTCGGTGACGCTAGGGTTGTATGAATATGAGTATGCAGCAAACCGAATGTTGTTCGGAGTCCCGGATGAGATCTCGGACGTCACGAGGAGTTTCGGAATGGTCTGGAGGTAAAGAATTATATATAGGAAGTGCTGTTTCGGCCATCGGGAAAGTTTCGGGGTCACCCGGTATTGTACCGGGACCACCGGAACTGTCCCGGGGGTCCACCGGATGGGGCCACCCATCCCGGAGGGCCCCATGGGCTGAAGTGGGGAGGGGAACCAGCCCATACTGGGCTGGTGCGCCCCCCTTGGCCCACCCCCTGTGCCTAGGGTTGAAACCCTAGGGTGGGGGGGGGGGGCGCCCCACTTGCCTTGGGGGGCACTCCACCCCCCTGGCCGCCGCCCCCCCTGGGAGATCAGATCTCCAGGGGTCGGCGCCCCCCTGGGGGCCTATATAAAGGGAGGGGAGGGAGGGGCAGCGGTACCCCTGAGTCTTGGCGCCTCCCTCCCCCTGCTACACCTCTTCCTCCTCCCACAGTTGCTTGGCGAAGCCCTGCCGGAGTTCTACTGCATCCACCACCACGTTGTCGTGCTGCTGGATCATCATCAACCTCTCCTTCCCCCTTGCTGGATCAAGACGGAGGAGACGTCACGCTGACCGTACGTGTGTTGAACGCGGAGGTGCCGTCCGTTCGGCGCTAGGATCTCCGGTGATAGGATCACGACGAGAACGACTACCTCAACCCCGTTCTTTTGAATGCTTCCGCTCGTGATCTACAAAAGTGGTATGTAGATGGATCTCTCTTTCACTCGTTGCTTAGATGAACTCATAGATGGATCTTGGTGAAACCGTAGGAAAATTTTAATTTTCTGCAACGTTCCCC
Organism: Triticum timopheevii; assembly: GCA_963921465.1. NCBI lineage: Eukaryota > Viridiplantae > Streptophyta > Magnoliopsida > Poales > Poaceae > Triticum > Triticum timopheevii. The sequence goes on along the minus strand of OY997272.1, from coordinate 407,012,532 downwards.
AACAGTGGCATCATGAGCTAGGTCTATGCGTAGTTCTCTATTGCACAAGTAGAACACAATTTGTTGTGGGCGTAGATGTTGTCAACTTTCTTGCTGCTACTAGTCTTATTTTGCTTCAGCGGTATTGTGTGATGAAGCGGCCCGGACTGACCTTACATGTATGCTTACGTGAGACAGGTTCCACTGACTGACATGCACAAGTTGCATAAGGTGGCTAGCGGGTGTCTGTCTCTCCCACTTTAGTTGGAGCGGATTCGACGAAAAGGGTCCTTATGAAGGGTAAATAGAAGTTGACAAATCACGTTGTGGCTTTAACGTAGGTAAGAAAATGTTCTTGCTAGATCACCTATAGAATCCACGTAAAACTTGCAACAACAATTAGAGGACGTCTAACTTGTTTTTGCAGCAAGTGTCTTGTGATGTGATACGGCCAAAAGTTGTGATGAATGATGAATGATATATTGTGATGTATGAGATCATGTTCTTGTAATAGGAATTACGACTTGCATGTCGATGAGTATGACAACCGGCAGGAGCCATAGGAGTTATCTTTATTTTTGTATGACCTGCATGTCATTGAAGAACGCCATGTAAATTACTTTACTTTATTGCTAAACGCGTTAGCCATAGAAGTAGAAGTAGTCGTTGGCGTGACAACTTCATGAAGACACGATGATGGAGATCATGATGATGGAGATCATGGTGTCATGCCGGTGACAAGATGATCATGGAGCCCCGAAGATGGAGATCAATGGAGCTATATGATATTGGCCATATCATGTCACTACTATATAATTGCATGTGATGTTTATTATGTTTATGCATCTTGTTTACTTAGAACGACGGTAGTAAATAAGATGATCCCTTATAACAATTTCAAGAAAGTGTTCTCCCCTAACTGTGCGCCGTTGCTAAAGTTCATCGTTTTGAAGCACCACGTGATGATCGGGTGTGATAGATTCTTACGTTCACATACAACGGGTGTAAGACAGTTTTACACATGCAAAACACTTAGGGTTAACTTGACGAGCCTAGCATGTACAGACATGGCCTCGGAACACAGAGACCGAAAGGTCGAACACGAGTCATATGGAAGATACGATCAACATGGAGATGTTCACCGACGATGACTAGTCCGTCTCGCGTGATGATCGGACACGGCCTAGTCGACTCGGATCGTGTAACACTTAGATGACTAGAGGGATGTCTAATCTGAGTGGGAGTTCATTATAATAATTTTATTAGAGAACTTAATTATCATGAACTTAGTCTAAAACCTTTGCAAATATGTCTTGTAGATCAAATGGCCACCGCTCATGTCAACATGAACTTCAACGCGTTCCTAGAGAAAACCAAGCTGAAAGATGATGGCAGCAACTATACGAACTGGGTCCGGAACCTGAGGATCATCCTCATAGCTACCAGGAAACAATATATCCTAGAAGGACCGCTAGGTGATGCACCCGTCCCAGAGAACCAAGACGTTATGAACGCTTGGCAGTCTCGCGCTGATGATTACTCCCTCGTTCAGTGCGGCATGCTTTACAGCTTAGAACCGGGGCTCCAAAAGCGTTTTGAGCAACACGGAGCATATGAGATGTTCGAGGAGCTGAAACTAGTTTTCCAAGCTCATGCCCGGGGCGAGAGATATGAAGTCTCCAACAAGTTCTATAGTTGTAAGATGGAGGAAAATAGTTCTGTCAGTGAGCACATACTCAAAATGTATGGGTTGCACAACCGCCTGTCCCAGCTGGACATTAACCTCCTGGATGAGGCGGTCATTGACAGAATCCTTCAGTCGCTCCCACCAAGCTACAAGAGCTTTGTGATGAACTACAATATGCAAGGGATGGTGAAAACCATTCCTGAAGTATTTTCAATGCTGAAGTCAGCAGAGGTAGAAATCAAGAAGGAACATCAAGTGTTGATGGTCAATAAAACCACTAAGTTCAAGAAGGGCAAGGGCAAGAAGAACTTCAAGAAAGACGACAAGGATGTTCCTATTCCCGGTAAGCCAGTTGCCGGGAAGAAGTCAAAGAATGGACCCAAGCCTGAGACTGAGTGCTTTTATTGCAAAGGGAAGGGTCACTGGAAGCGGAACTGCCCCAAATACTTAGCGGACAAGAAGGCCGGCAACACCAAAGGTATATTTGATATACATGTAATTGATGTGTACCTTACCAGTACTCGTAGTAACTCCTGGGTATTTGATACCGGTGCCGTTGCTCACATTTGTAACTCACAGCAGGAGCTGCGGAATAAGCGGAGACTGGCGAAGGACGAGGTGACGATGCGCGTCCGGAATGGTTCCAAGGTCGATGTGATCGCCGTCGGCACGCTACCTCTACATTTACCTACGGGATTAGTTTTAAACCTTAATAATTGTTATTTAGTGCCAAGTTTGAGCATGAACATTGTATCTGGATCTCGTTTGATACGAGATGGCTACTCATTTAAATCCGAGAATAATGGTTGTTCTATTTATATGAGAGGTATGTTTTATGGTCATGCCCGAATGGTCAATGGTTTATTCTTAATGAATCTCGAGCGTAATGTTACACATATTCATAGTGTGAATACCAAAAGATGTAAAGTTGATAACGATAGTCCCACATACTTGTGGCATTGCCGCCTTGGTCACATTGGTGTCAAGCGCATGAAGAAGCTCCATGCTATGGACTTTTAGAGTCTCTCGATTGTGAATCGTTTCACACATGCGAACCATGCCTCATGGGCAAAATGACCAAGACTCCGTTCTCCGGAACAATGGAGCGAGCAACTAACTTGATGGAAATCATACATACCGATGTGTGCGGTCCAATGAGCGTTGAGGCTCGCGGAGGATATCATTATGTTCTCACTCTCGTTGATGACTTGAGTAGATATGGGTATGTCTACTTAATGAAACACAAGTCTGAGACCTTTGAAAAGTTCAAGGAATTTCAGAATGAGGTAGAGAATCAACGTGACCGAAAGATAAAGTTTCTACGATCAGATCGTGGAGGAGAATATTTAAGTCACGAATTTGGTACACACTTAAGGAAATGTGGAATCGTTTCACAACTCACGCTGCCTGGAACACCTCAGCGTAACGGTGTGTCCGAACGTCGTAATCGCACTCTATTGGATATGGTGCGGTCTATGATGTCTCTTACCGATTTACCGCTATCATTTTGGGGATACGCTCTAGAGACAGCTACATTCACTTTAAATAGGGCACCGTCTAAATCCGTTGAGACGACACCGTATGAATTATGGTTTGGGAAGAAACCTAAGCTGTCGTTTCTAAAAGTTTGGGGATGCGATGCTTATGTCAAGAAACTTCAACCTGAAAAGCTCGAACCCAAGTCGGAAAAATGCGTCTTCATAGGATACCCGAAGGAAACCATTGGGTATACTTTCTACTTAAGATCCGAGGGCAAGATCTTTGTTGCCAAGAACGGATCCTTTCTGGAAAGGGAGTTTCTCTCGAAAGAATTAAGTGGGAGGAAAGTAGAGCTTGACAAAGTACTACCTCTTGAACAGGAAAGTAGTGCAGCTCAGGAAAATGTTCCCGTGATGCCTACACCAACTGGAGAGGAAAATAATGATGATGATCAAGGTACTTCGGATCAAGTTGCTACTGAACTTCGTAGGTCCACAAGGACACGTTCCGCACCAGAGTGGTACGGCAACCCTGTCTTGGAAATCATGTTGTTAGACAATGGTGAACCTTCGAACTATGAAGAAGCGATGGCGGGCCCAGATTCCAACAAATGGCTTGAAGCCATGAAATCCGAGATAGAATCCATGTATGAAAACAAAGTATGGACTTTGACAGACTTGCCCGATGATCGGCGAGCGATAGAAAACAAATGGATCTTTAAGAATAAGACGGACGCGGATGGTAATGTTACCATCTATAAAGCTCGACTTGTCGCTAAGGGTTATCGACAAGTTCAAGGGATTGACTACGATGAGACATTCTCTCCCGTAGAGAAGCTGAAGTTCGTCCGAATCATGTTAGCAATTGCCGCATACTATGATTATGAGATATGGCAGATGGACGTCAAAACGGCATTCCTTAACGGACATCTTAAGGAAGAGCTGTATATGATGCAGCCGGAAGGTTTTGTCGACCCTAAGAATGCTAACAAAGTATGCAAGCTCCAGCGATCCATTTATGGGCTGGTGCAAGCATCTCGGAGTTGGAACATTTGCTTTGATGAGATGATCAAAGCGTTTGGGTTTATGCAGACTTATGGAGAAGCCTGCGTTTACAAGAAAGTGAGTGGGATCTCTGTAGCATTTCTCATATTATATGTAGATGACATACTCTTGATGGGAAATGATATAGAACTTTTGGACAACATTAAGGCCTACTTGAATAAGTGTTTTTCAATGAAGGACCTTGGAGAAGCTGCTTACATATTAGGCATCAATATCTACAGGGATAGACCGAGACGCCTCATAGGTCTTTCGCAAAGCACATACCTTGATAAGATTTTGAAGAAGTTCAAAATGGATTAGTCCAAGAAAGGGTTCTTGCCTGTATTGCAAGGTGTGAGATTGAGCTCGGCTCAATGCCCGACCACGGCAAAAGATAAAGAAGAGATGAGTGTCATCCCCTATGCTTCAGCCATAGGATCTATTATGTATGCCATGCTGTGTACCAGACCTGATGTAAACCTTGCCGTAAGTTTGGTAGGAAGGTACCAAAGTAATCCCGGCAAGGAACACTGGACAGCGGTCAAGAATATCCTGAAGTACCTGAAAAGGACAAAGGACATGTTTCTCGTTTATGGAGGTGACGAAGAGCTCGTCGTAAAGGGTTACGTCGACGCTAGTTTCGACACAGATCTGGAAGACTCTAAGTCACAAACCGGATACATGTATATGTTGAATGGTGGAGCAGTAAGCTGGTGCAGCTGCAAGCAGAGCGTCGTGGCGGGATCTACATGTGAAGCGGAGTACATGGCAGCCTCGGAGGCAGCGCATGAAGCAATTTGGGTGAAGGAGTTCATCACCGACCTAGTAGTCATACCCAATGCGTCGGGGCCGATCAAACTTTTCTGTGACAACACTGGAGCTATTGCCCTTGCCAAGGAGCCCAGGTTTCACAAGAAGACCAGGCACATCAAGCGTTGCTTCAACTCCATCCGTGAAAATGTTCAAGATGGAGACATAGATATTTGCAAAGTACATACGGATCTGAATGTCGCAGATCCTTTGACTAAACCTCTCTCGCGAGCAAAACATGATCAACACCAGAACTCTATGGGTGTTAGATTCATCACAATGTAACTAGATTATTGACTCTAGTGCAAGTGGGAGACTGTTGGAAATATGCCCTAGAGGCAATAATAAAAGGTTATTATTATATTTCCTTATTCATGATAATTGTCTTTATTCATGCTATAACTGTATTATCCGGAAATCGTAATACACGTGTGAATACATAGACCATAACATGTCCCTAGTAAGCCTCTAGTTGACTAGCTCGTTGATCAACAGATAGTCATGGTTTCCTGGCTATGGACATTAGATGTCGTTGATAACGGGATCACATCATTAGGAGAATGATGTGATGGACAAGACCCAATCCTAAGCATAGCACAAGATCGTGTAGTTCGTTTGCTAGAGCTTTTCCAATGTCAAGTATCCTTTCCTTAGACCATGAGATCGTGTAACTCCCGGATACCGTAGGAGTGCTTTGGGTGTACCAAATGTCACAACATAACTGGGTGACTATAAAGTTGCACTACAGGTATCTCCGAAAGTGTCTGTTGGGTTGACACAGATCGAGACTGGGATTTGTCACTCCATATGACGGAGAGGTATCTCTGGGCCCACTCGGTAATGCATCATCATAATGATCTCAAAGTGACCAAGTGTTTGGTCACGGGATCATGCATTGCGGTTCGAGTAAAGTGACTAGCCGGTAACGAGACTGAACGAGGTATTGGGATACCGACGATCGAGTCTCGGGCAAGTAACGTACCGATTGACAAAGGGAATTGAATACGGGGTTATTTGAATCCTCGACATCGTGGTTCATCCGATGAGATCATCGAGGAGCATGTGGGAGCCAACATGGGTATCCAGATCCCGCTGTTGGTTATTGCCCGAGAGCCGTCTCGGTCATGTCTACGTGTCTCCCGAACCCGTAGGGTCTACACACTTAAGGTTCGGTGACGCTAGGGTTGTATGAATATGAGTATGCAGCAAACCGAATGTTGTTCGGAGTCCCGGATGAGATCCCGGACGTCACAAGGAGTTTCGGAATGGTCCGGAGGTAAAGAATTATATATAGGAAGTGCTGTTTCGGCCATCGGGAAAGTTTTGGGGTCACCCGGTATTGTACCGGGACCACCGGAAGTGTCCCGGGGGTCCACCGGATGGGGCCACCCATCCCGGAGGGCCCCATGGGCTGAAGTGGGGAGGGGAACCAGCCCATAGTGGGCTGGTGCGCCCCCCTTGGCCCACCCCCTGCGCCTAGGGTTGAAACCCTAGGGTGGGGGGGCGCCCCACTTGCCTTGGGGGGCACTCCACCCCCCTGGCCGCCGCCCCCCCCTAGGAGATCAGATCTCCAGGGGCCAGTGCCCCCCCTGGGGGCCTATATAAAGGGAGGGAGGGAGGGGCAGTGGTACCCCTGAGTCTTGGCGCCTCCCTTCCCCTACTACACCTCTTCCTCCTCCCACAGTTGCTTGGCGAAGCCCTGCCGGAGTTCTGCTGCATCCACCACCACGCCGTCGTGCTGCTGGATCATCATCAACCTCTCCTTCCCCCTTGCTGGATCAAGACGGAGGAGACGTCACGCTGACCATACGTGTGTTGAATGCGGAGGTGCCGTCCGTTCGGCGCTAGGATCTCCGGTGATAGGATCACGACGAGAACGACTACCTCAACCCCGTTCTTTTGAACGCTTCCGCTCGCGATCTACAAAAGTGGTATGTAGATGCATCTCTCTTTCAATCGTTGCTTAGATGAACTCATAGATGGATCTTGGTGAAACCGTAGGAAAATTTTAATTTTCTGCAACGTTCCCCAACAAAAAGGTAGTTTCTTCTAGAGATGTCCTAGGGGAGGGTACTTTGGACAGGTCCATGACCCTACCCTAGGTACATGGCGTCATCATTAGCCCCCGAATGGATCGAGGTTCGAGTGAGGAAGGAGTTGAGGATTCTTCCGACCTGTTTTTCGTGCTATGAGTGTGTCTTGTTCTGGATCAACGACTTTAATCGATGGCATCAACTTCTTTTTCAGTCGCCTTGATCCATTCTTTGTATCTGTCGAGTGACTTCTATGTGCTTGGAGATTTCCGAGCGACAGATCGGATGAAATCTCCGGTCTGACAAGTTGCTCTGTTGTTCGCGGATTTAGCGGGATCCGAATTTCGGGAAGCGCGCGAGGCGGAGGAAGCTGTAGTACTCGGACGGGATAAGGCAGGGACGCCTCGATCTTTGCGCCACCTTTTTCTCCACGTATCGCGCGCGCGGCTGTTGCGGGATTTTACAGGATCGTCTGGGCCTACCAGTCGGCAACTCGGAAGGGACTTCATATAAGGTGCCGGACGGGGGTTGTTTGAACAGTGCGCCCTCATTTTCCCCTCCTTCTTCCTCAGATTCACCTGCTGCGTTCGTCACCGTCCCAGCGCTACTGCCCTATGCCTGCTTCGCTGGCGACGATGGTGAAGGAGAGGACGACGGCTTTGGAGCGGGCGAAGAAGGCGACGGCGAAGGCGAAGGGGAGGGCGACCAGTCGGGGCGGATCCTCGTCGTGGGCCGGTCTGCCGCAAGGCTGGATCCAGGGAGACTGGATCCGCTCGACCATCCGCCAGAAAGACCTCGACGACCTGGCTAATGAGGGACTGATCCCTCATGGATCAGCGAGGCTCCCGGGGAAGGAGTGGCAGCCGCAGCCTCAAGAGGGTGAGTGCGTCCTCTCAGCTACCCAGGTCGACCGCGGGTTTTCTCTGTCGCCCAACCCTTTTTTTGGGGATTTCTGAACTTCTTTGGGGCACAACTCCACCACTTCACACCCAACGCTATCGTCTATCTTGCCGCTTTCGTGTCCTTGTGTGAGAACTTCTTGGGTTGTCGGCCGCATTGGGGCCTTTTCAAACACATTTTCACCTGTCGCTCTTAGACGGTGAAAAAGGCTAATCCGAGTGACGAGAAAACCCAAGTAATCCAGATGTGTGGGGGTCTTGGGGTTCAGATGAGGAGTAAAAGTGCTTTTCCAGCCATGATCCTTCCCGAGTCAGTCCGAGGGTGGCAGTCGACCTGGTTCTACTGCCAAGACCAGCCGACGCCAGGGCAGTCGATTGGACTCCCTCCATTCTCCATGGACCGAGTGAACAAGCCGTCCTCTCTGAAGGTGGTCCCGGAGGAGAAGGCTCAGGTTAAGGTGTTGGTAGAGCGTGTAGTCTAGCTCATCCGCGATGGGGTGACTGGCATGGATCTTCTGGAAGTTTTCCTTCGATGGCGCATTCAGCCACTTCAATATCGAGGCCATACGATGTGGATGTACTCTGGTACCGAAGACACCACTCGGGTCCACCCGGAGGAGGTCGACGATGCCACACTGGAGAGGTGGATGACTGCCATCATAGGGAACAAAGATAACCCCCGTGGAGCCAAGAGGATCCCGCCACTCGACCAGTCGTACGAACCAGACAAGGTCTGATCACGTATCCCCGACCGTGATCCTGTTTCCTTCATTCTGTTTTGCTACAATTCAGTCGGCTGACTTTTGTTTTGTTTGTTGTCTTCCAGGTCACTACCGAGATGTATTCGATGCCCAACGGGGCGCAAGAACATACCTAAGAGGAGGAAGGGAGCGGGGGTGAAAGTCAGGAGGAGTGGGAATCCGATGGAGAGGAGGGTGAAGAAGATGCCGGCTCTGATGAGGAAGAGGAGGAGGAAGAGGAGGAGGAAGTCGAGCCTTCCCGTACTGAAAGATGATCCAAGCTCGTCCATGACCCTGCAGTCGAGCGCGGCAAGGCGGCCGTGCCTGTTGGGCAGTCGACCAAACGTCCTCGAACGACCTCTCCGGCGCCGACTGAGAAAGCGTCGAAGCAACCCGAGCGGCATCATCAAAACCGACAAAGGCCTTGCTGAAGATGAGGATGGTGATTCCCACTATTTCCGGGTAATGGCATAACTTGTGTTTCCTTGTTTAACATGGATACACTCTTGGTCGACTCGTTCGCTGACCGACTGATTTCTGAAATCGCAGTGCTGCTACTTCTGAGACCTCAACCAGACATGAAGATCAAGAAATGGAGGATGCTGTCACTTCCAACCCTGGTATGATCTCTGTAGTTTCGCTTTCGGTCAATAGGATCTTCATTTTTAACTTTGAATCTTTTTTGTAGCTCCACCTAATATCATCATTGATCTCCCTGATGATGACGATGAGGAGCCACTGAGGCAGAGGAGGAACAGGAAGACGTCTGCTGGCAAGACTGCTCAGGTTGTATCAGCACCTGAGATGCTGGTTCCGGAGGGGGGCAACGTCACTCGGACTACCGTGTCCTTTGCTGTGCCGCTGACGAGTGCTCGCCCTTCGTCGTCGACTGCTGATCCGCCTTCCCTTTTCTCCACCCACCACGTCCCAGAGGACCAAGCAGGCGCTGCTAAAGAAGCTATACGCCAGGTGTGGGTCATGATGGAGCAGGTGAAGGCCATCCAAGATGCCAGCCAAGCGGCTTATGATGCAAGTTCAGCCCTTCAGAGCAATGTCCAGGTTAGTTGATCACCGCTTGTTCTGTTAGAATATGGTACCTAAAAACTTTTCTTTCTGAAGATCTTAGTATTTGTACACCCATTGGGTGTGTGGATTGAATATCTCGATTGGTGGGGGCACGCTGAGTGCACCCACTGGGTGTAGTCCCCGAGACTATGGTGGACTGCTGGCAGTGGACTATAGTCTTTATACCTTGAACTTTTTCTCTTTACTTTCTCCACTCGATCTGGTCGAATGGAATCATGGAACCAGTGGGGGCACGCTGAGTGCACCCACTGGGTGTAGTCCCCGAGACCGTGGTCGACTGCTGGCAATCGACTATGGTCTGAAGAACATTTTTTTTGAAACTATGGCTAACTGCTTGCAGTTAGCCTTTTTGTCTCTTTTGGTCGACTGGTCGACCCGAGCCGATAGAACCAGTGGGGGCACGCTGAGTGCACCCACTGGGTGTAGTCCCCGAGACTACAGTTGAATATTTTGATTCGGCTGTAGTCTTAGAAATGCTACAATTTTTAAATGACCTATCTTTGATGTCTGTCGATTGATCTTTCACAGAAATCTTGCGAGCTTGTGGCTCGTTATAGTGAGTTGGAGAACAAGCATATCCAGCTCGAACTTGATCTGAAGCTTGTCCAGGAGAACTTCACGAAGGCGAAGGAGGAGGCAAAAGGTATGTTTGGTGAGAACCTTGACGACTGCCCTTATTTTTTGTCCATTCCTGAGTCTGATCTCACTGTCATTTTGCAGATAAACTGAAGGATGCTCTGAAGAAGAAGGACCTTGACCTCGCCGAGGCGCAGAAAGCGGCTTCGGACAAGACGAAACTCGCAGAAGAAAATCAGGCTTCAATCAGCAAACTTGAAGAGGAGAATACCAATCTGAAAGCTGCTCTCGACGCGGCCAACAAGGAGGTCAGTCGACTGAAGAATGACAAGATAGCCCTGAGCAACAAGGCTAGCGAACTGGCGGGAAAGAAGAACGATCTAGAGGTTTATCTGGGAGGGCTCGCCAAGAAGTTATTCCTCATGCTTGAAGGTAATCCCTTATATCCGACTGGCTTGTAATTATGGACTTACCACAAAATTGCTGGCCTATCTTTGGGTTGTGTTTACAGAATTCTGCCAAAACTTTGAGGAAGAGACTGGTCGAGTGGAGCAAGCCTGGATCCCATCAACTCTCCTGTGAAGGATGAAGCTGCCATGAACATGCTCCGACTGGAGTCTCATGTTGCTGCTGTGGTCGACTATCTTGCAAGACTGAAGGTTGCAACGTCGCGCATCGACACAACACTCTGGCCGGGGGAAACACTTCAGAATGACCTCGAATCTCTAATGACTCGACTGAACAAAGTTCCAAGTTGAGTGCAAGAATGGAAGAAGTCTTCTGCCAGGTGTGGTGCTGATGTTGCTCTGTCTCTGGTCTGTGTTCACTGCAAGGACGCGCGAGAGGACAAGCTGGCGTCTCTCAAGGTGGCCAATACCAAGAAGCATGACTTCTGATCTTTCATGGAGACCTTCATTGCTGCTACCACTCGGATTGCAGATGGAATCGACCTGGACAAGTGTGTCACGCCTTCCAGTCCTCCACCGAAGGAGTAAAAAACTTGATGCCTTAAATTTGCCTTGGAATGCCGAGTGGTTTTTGTAACCGGTAAACTTTAACAGGCTCGGTGCCTGAGCACTTCTGGATCCGTAGGATGCTATCTGAACTTGGGTTTGCCATTGAATATGTTTGCATTTGTCTTCGAATGAACATTGTTCTTCGCTCGGAATATATGCTAGTGCTTGCGATGCAGTCTTGCAGGTAGGAATGAAGCACAGATTGCAGTCGACTTGCGTCCTTGCGGATCGGGATGGAGCGCACATTGTATTTGTGGCGGAGCTCTGAAGGGGAAGGTAGCAGTCGACTTGCACCTTGTCATCCTTGCAGAGCGGAACGAATCTCATACTTAGGCTAGTACTGGACTGCAGCTAAGCCCCCGAGTGGGAGGATTGCTCTCCACTCGGTAGGATTTTTAAACACTTAGGCGAGTACTGGACTGCAGCTAAGCTCCCGAGTGGGAGGTTTGCTCTCCACTCGGTAGGATTTTCAAAAACTTAAGCGAGCACTGGGCTGCAGCTAAGCCCCCGAGTGTGAGGTTTGCTCTCCACTCGGTAGGATTTTCAAAAACTTAAGCGAGCACTGGGCTGCAGCTAAGCCCCCGAGTGGGAGGTTAGCTCTCCACTCGGTAGGATTTTCAAAAACTTAGGCGAGCACTGGGCTGCAGCTAAGCCCCCGAGTGGGAGGTTTGCTCTCCACTTGGTAGGATTCTCAAAAACTTAGGCGAGCACTGGGCTGCAACTAAGCCCCCGAGTGGGAGGTTTGCTCTCCACTCGGTAGGATTTTCAAAAACTTAGGCGAGCACTGGGCTGCAGCTAAGCCCCCGAGTGGGAGGTTTGCTCTCCACTCGGTAGGATTTTTTGTGGCGTACCTCTGAAGGAGAAGGTAACAGTCGACCTGCACCTCGTCCTCCTTGCGGGGCGCATATTGTATTTGTGGCGTAGCTCGAAAGGAGAAGGTAGCAGTCGACCTGCACCTCGTCCTCCTTGCGGAGCGCACATTGTATTTGTGGCGTAGCTCGAAAGGAGAAGGTAGCAGTCGACCTGCACCTCGTCCTCCTTGCGGAGCGCACATTGTATTTGTGGCGTAGCTCGGAAGGAGAAGGTAGCAGTCGACCTGCACCTCGTCCTCCTTGCGGAGCACACATTGTATTTGTGCGTAGCTCGGAAGGAGAAGGTAGCAGTTGATCTGCACCTTGTCCTCCTTGCGAAACGCACATTGTATTAAGTACTTAGGCGAGCACTGTGCTGCAGCTAAGCCCCCGAGTGGGAGGCTGGCTCACCACTCGGCAGGATTTTGTTAAACTTAGGCGAGTACTTGGACTACAGCTAAGCCTCCGAGTGGGAGGCTGGCTCACCACTCGGCAGGATTTTGTTTAACTTAGGCGACTACTTGGACTGCAGCTAAGCCTCCGAGTGGGAGGCTGGCTCACCACTCGGTAGGATTTTTTTGAACTTAGGCGAGTACTTGGACTGCAGCTAAGCCCCTGAGTGGGAGGTTGGCTCACCACTTGGTAGGATTTGAAAGTACTTAGGCGAAACAGATTCGCAGCTAAGCCCCCCGAGTGGGAGACTGGCTCACCACTCGGGAAGGATTTTTTTTACAAACTTAGGCAAAACGGATTCGTAGCTAAGCCACCCACCGGGGGATTTCTCATGTAAACAAAAGTAACAACAATCACTGGGAAAATTATAACACTCTTGTCTTTGATAAATAAACTACAGAAGTACTTTTATTACATCTCATCTGAGTGAACACTTAAGTATAAAAGGGGCGGAGCAGCTCCGCGTTCCAAGCTCGGGGCTCGTCAATCTGGTGATCGAAATTGTAAAGGCGGTACGCTCCATTGTGGAGAACTTTGGTGACGATGAAGGGACCTTCCCAAGTAGGAGCAAGCTTGTGTGGCTTCTGCTGATCCACTCGAAGAACCAAATCTCCTTCTTGGAAGGCTCGACTCTTCATGTTTCTAGCATGGAAGCGACGCAAGTCCTGTTGATAGATGGTCAATCGGATCATGGCCATCTCTCTTTCTTCTTCTAGAAGGTCGACTGCGTCCTGTCGGGCTTGCTCTACTTCATCTTTAGTGTAGAGTTCGACTCGAGGTGCATTGTGAAACAGGTCACTCAGCAAGACTGCTTCAGCTCCATAGACCAAGAAGAACGGAGTTCTCCCAGTTGACCGATTAGGAGTGGTCCTTAATCCCCAAAGTACTGACGGAAGTTCGTCGACCCATGCACCTGCTGCGTGCTTGAGATCGCGCATCAGTCGGGGTTTCAGCCCTTTGAGAATTAGACCATTAGCTCGTTCTGCTTGTCCGTTCAACTGGGGTGAGCGACTGAAGCATAGTCGACTCGTGTGCCTTGAGATGAGCAAAAGGCTCTGAATTCTTTAGAATCAAAGTTTGACCCATTATCAGTGATGATGCTATGCGGAACTCCATATCTGAATACAAACTCTCGATGAAACTGATAACAATGCCAGCATCTAGATTCTTTATAGGCTTAGCTTCAATCCATTTGGTAAACTTGTCGACTGCTACCAGCAAGTGAGTGAAGCCGCTTCTGCCAGTTCTCAGCGGTCCAACCATATCTAACCCCCAAACGGCGAAGGGCCAGACGAGTGGAATGGTCTTCAAGGCTGAGGCGGGTTTGTGCGATAGATTGGAGTAAAACTGACATCCTTCACACTTGTCGACTATCTCCTTTGCCATTTCATTTGCTCTTGGCCAGTAAAATCCTGCTCGGTATGCTTTAGCCACAATGGTCCGAGAGGACGCATGATGGCCACAGGTCCCCGAGTGGATATCGTCAAGGATAATCCGACCTTCTTCTGGCGTTATACATTTCTAACCGACTCCAGTCGCACTTTCTCTGAATAATTGTCCCTTTATTATGGTAAAGGCTTTGGATCGACGGACGATCTGTCGAGCCTCTTCTTCATTCTCTTGGAGCTCTTTCCTTAAGATATACGCGATGTACGGCTTTGTCCAGTCGGGAGTGATGACCAAAGCTTCCATGATCAGGTTGACCACCGCTGGAACTTCAACTTCAGTCGGATCTGTGACACTTTTTGGCTGTGTAGCTTCTTCGGTGAAAGGATCCTCTTGAACTGATGGAGTATGGATGTGTTCCAAAAACACATTACTGGGAATGGCTTCTCTTTTGGAACCTATCTTCGCCAAATCATCAGCCGCTTGGTTTTTCAGTCGGGGTATATGATGGAGTTCTAACCCCTCAAATTTCTTCTCAAGCTTTCTCACCGCATTGCAGTAACCAGTCATGGTTGGGCTTCTGACGTCCCACTCCTTCATCACCTGATTGACCACCAAATCTGAGTCGCCATAAACCATAAGGCGACGGACGCCGAGTGAAATGGCCATACGCAACCCTTACAAAAGTGCTTCGTATTCTGCTTCATTGTTGGAGGAATCAAAGTGGATCTGGAGCACATATCTGAGCTTATCTCCTCGGGGGGAAACCAATACCACCCCAGCACCGGAACCATTCAACATCTTAGAACCGTCAAAGAACATGGTCCAGTGCTCCGAGTGAACTTGAGCCGGTAACTGCTGTTCAATCCACTCGGCGATGAAATCTGCTACAACTTGGGACTTGATGGCTTTCTTTGCCTCAAACTTGATATCAAGGGGAAGGAATTCAATCGCCCATTTTGCCACTCGACCAGTTGCATCTCTGTTGTGCAGAATCTCTGATAATGGGGCGTCGCTGACGACTGTAATGGAATGATCAGAGAAATAATGAGCAACCTTCTTCGTGGTCATGTAAATCCCATATACAAGCTTCTGATAATGAGGGTATCTTTGCTTCGATGGGGTCAACACTTTGGAAAGATAATATACTGGGCGCTGAACTTTGAAGGCTTTCCCTTCTTCTTCCCGCTCGACCGTAAGTACTGTACTGACGACTTGTCCTGTGGCTGCAATGTAAAGCAACAAAGGCTCTTTGCTGATTGGAGCAGCAAGCACCGGCTGGGTGGAGAGCTGAGCTTTTAGCTCTGCAAACGCTGCATCAGCTTCTGGAGTCCACTCGAACTTGTCTGACTTCTTCATCAGTCGGTAAAGAGGCAATGCCTTTTCACTGAGGTGAGAGATGAATCGACTTAACGCGGCCAAGCATCCAGTAAGCTTCTGGACATCGTGCACACGCACGGGGCGTTTCATTCGGAGTATAGTGCCAACTTTTTCTGGGTTGGCATCGATTCCTCGTTCGGAAACGAGAAAACCAAGTAACTTTCTGCCAGGAACTCTGAATGTGCACTTTGATGGATTAAGCTTGATATCATACCTCCTGAGATTGGCAAATGTTTCAGCGAGGTCAGTCAACAGGTCAGAACCCTTCCGTGATTTGACCACAATATCATCCATGTATGCTTCCATGTTCCGACTGATTTGAGTGAGTAAACACTTCTAAATCATCCTCATGAACGTGGCTTTGGCATTCTTGAGGCCGAATGGCATGGTGACGTAGCAGAAGCACCCGAATGGAGTGATGAAAGCTGTTTTGATCTCGTCGGGTCCATACAGACGGATCTGATGGTAACCGGAATAAGCGTCTAAAAAAGACAGACGCTCACATCCCGCAGTCGAGTCAACTATTTGGTCGATGCGGGGGAGAGGAAAATGATCTTTCGGGCAGGCCCGATTGATATGTTTGAAATCAATGCACATGCGAAGTGACTTGTCCTTCTTGGGGTTCCAAGATCCTTTGGGCTTCCCTTTAAACTTGCCCTGAGTCACGGCCAAGGCTTCTCCAGGAGAAATTGGCTCGGCTTTCCGCTTCTGCTTCCGACTGGAGTTCCCTCCTCCAGTTTCATGAGCAGTCGGCTTGTACTTGCCACTCCGGAGCCGATCCTCTTCTTCACCATTGGCATATTTGGTGGCAATCTCCATCATTCGACTCAGAGTCATGTCTCCGGTCCGACCGAACTTCAAACTTAACTCCCTGTTCTTAACGCCTTCCTTGAAGGCACAGACTGCTTGGTGATCAGATACATTCTCCACCATGTGATGCAATGTGATCCACCTCTGGATGTAATCCCTCAGGGTCTCATTCGACTTTTGCACGCAATCCTGCAGCTCTGTCAACCCTGCTGGTCGCTTGCAAGTCCCTTCAAATGTTCTGACAAACACTCAGGCAAGATCTTCCCAAGTGTAAATGCTGCTAGGTGCCAACTGATTCAGCCATGCCCTGGCCGAGCCCTCCAACATGAGAGGTAAGTGTTTCATGGCCACCTCATTGTTGCCGCCGCCAATCTGAACAGCCACTCGGTAGTCCTCAAGCCAAGTATCGGGCTTGGACTCACCAGTGAACTTACTAACTCCAGTCGCCAGCCTGAAGTTGGGAGGAATCACCGCGGCCCTGATGGCTCTGCTAAAACACTCTAGTCCTGAGACATGAACTATGCTGCTGGTGGGCACATTCTGTCATGGCCTTCTCGGTGGGCTCTGTTCCGGTCGACCAAACCTTGCACGATAATGGATCTCGCGTCAAAGCCTGGTTCTCTGGGGTCGACTAGAACCCTTCGCCCAACACTATGCTGACGTCTGTCATCTTGCTGTCAAGGAGCGTACGACCCACCCCTTGGGGGGGAGTGGGAATTCAATGCCGATCACTGCGACTGAATCTGTCATCATACTGATCACGCCGACCTCCACGTCCCTCACGTCTCAGGGGCGATCTCGGGCTATGGGCCGACTGGGCTGTATTCGCAGCAACAGATCTGCTGTGAATCCGGTTTCACGACTGCGATACAGCTGAATTCTGATCTCCTGCTGCCCGGAGCAAATCTCTGATCTGCATCAAGCCTCTGCTAGCCTCTGACTGGGAGGGCTGAATCGACTCTGCTATATGGGCTGTAGCCGCTAGATTCTGAATTGGAGTTCGATATACCTGAGTCGGTGGTGGAAAGAGTTGACGTCGACTGGAGTCTGGAACTCATTGCCGCGCGCGCTCGTCGAGTGCTTGCTGGAGGTTCTCCAGTCGAGTGCGCTCAGCCAAGTTGGCCAAATGCGCGTCCTCCAAGGCACGAGCCTCGGGGGTTTCTCCAACGATTGGAGTATGCAGCGCCTCCGCCGTCTCCCCCGTCGGCACGAGGGAAGCCGGGAGGGCCACGCGGTCCATTGTTCATCAGGTCCTCCACCGCTGGATCACTGCTGTCGCACTCGGATGCAGTCTCTATGGAGCCAGTCGACGGGTCGAACAGGCCGTAGAGAGATTCGTCGGGCTCGATCGCCGCGACTTGGGGGGTGGCCAACTGGCGGGCCACTGCGTGCCTCACCCACCGCTGAAGTCTCGACCGATCGGAGACGGGGAGGGAGCACGACACAGGAGTCGACCGATATAGGGCCGACGGCTGCCGCAGGAGGACGTCGCGGACACACGCGCGAAAGTGCGTTGCCCTGCGGACTGGGAGCGCGTCGGTGTCAAGTGGAGCCTCCTGAAGCCAAGCGGAGTCGTCGGCGATGAACGTGAGCGCGCCGAGACGGATCTCGCGGCCCTCAACCAAAACTTCGCCAAAAACCATGATGAAGCTAGTCGGAACGATTGCAACTTCTCTAATAAGTCGCTAAGACACCCGCCCCATGGTGGGCGCCAACTGTCGTGGTTCTAAGCCTGACAGTATAATAGGGGGTAGGTATAGAGAGGCAAGATCCTAGCTATGGAGTAGTTGTATACGCAAGGGATTTACGAGTTCAGCCCCTTCTCGGAGGAAGTAACAGCCCTACGTCTCGGAGCCCGGAGGCGGTCGACTGGATTATATGCGTATGAGTTACAGGGGTGCGAACCCTTTACACTGAGGAGGGGGGTGGCTTATATAGAGTCTGCCAGACCCCTCCGGCCCTCAGTTATGCAGGGTTTAAAGTACATTAAGGCCTGGCATTACTGGTAACACCCTACATAAAGTGCTATCATGACCATAAAGACTACTTAATAACAGACCGTTTGGGTGCAGAGTGACCCTAGATCTCCTGGTGGTCGAGTGAGTGGCTTCATGGTCGAGTGTCTTCGTGTCCGTCGAGTGGGATCCTTCCAGGTCGACTGAAAGGTAGTTTATTCTAGAGATGTCCTAGGGGAGGGTACTTTGGATAGGTCCATGACCCTACCCTAGGTACATGGCGTCATCAACGACCAAGTAATTAAAGTTTCACATGTGGACATGGTGTTTGCTATGCGAGACAACTATCATTTGGAGCCCTTGAGCTTCGAGGTAGTTCCTTTCAAGAGCGACTACCATGCTCTCTTTCGCCTTCACACGATTTGGTGTGATCCCACATTAGGCTTATCTGAAACTCAAGATATCCTGCCCAAACAGGGTCATCTCATCACCATATTTAGTGACATTAAGCGATCTCTGAAGACCGAGAAGACCACATGCGCCCTGGCAGCCGATGCACTTGCAGAATCCCTGGTTACCGACAAGCTCGCAGAGATGCAGTCTACGGTCGACAAGGACGATATTAAACTCACCAAGCATGCCAAATCAACCTCCTTTCAGCCTGGCCGGGATATTCATAAGTTCTAGGTGCATCCCACCAATCTGGCCAAGTAGGCTTCGATGGGGATCGACATGGATGAGCGAGAGTCCACTAGCTATTTAGACAATGTAATTTCATTGTGCTGATTTTTGCATCATGTACTCAAATCATTACACAAATATCCCTACATTAAGGTGTTGTCGTTTCAAGCTTTCTATTTATTCCAAAAAATATTAAATATTGGGACTACCTAAATTATCCTATATGGGTATCATTCTTTTTTCAAGAGGCGCAAGAGCGGCAAGACATGCATTGATGCGGATCCGTATTAATCACGAACAAATATACATGTAATTTTATGTATGTTTAATTTAGTATTGTGTGCCTTCATATATTTACAAAAAATTTCTACCATCCTCCTACAAAATGAATGAACATGACAACAAAATGAATGGATGTGACAACGCGTGCCATAATGATCTTGCAATCATACTCCCTCCGTCCTTACACTAGTAGAAAAGAGGGCTTTGGTTCAGGCCGGGTCAGCCCATTAGTCCCGGTTCAGTTCAGAACCGGAACCCATGGGGGCATTGGTCCCGGTTCGTGAGCCCAGGGGGCCGGCCAGGCCACGTGGGCCATTGGTCCCAGTTCATCTGGACCTTTTGGTCCCGGTTGGTGGGACGAACCGGGACCAACGGGCCTGGCTCCTGGCCCACCACCATTGGTCCCGGTTGGTGGCTTGAACCGGGACAACAGGCTGCCCTTTAGTCCCGATTCGTGCCACGACCCGGGACCATTGAGGTGCCTATATATACCCCTCGCCCGCAAGCAGAGCACTCCACTGCTCTGTTTTTCTCTGGCCGGGGAGGGGAGGGCTTTGTGGTGCTCTAGCTCACCTCCTATGCACATGAGGTATTCGATGAAATGCCCGAGCCACACTAGTTAAGCTTTCTCCTCTCGAAGCACGACCTTCGAACTCTATTTTCCCCAAGATTTGTCTAGGTTTATATTAGCGGCCTGTCACACCCCGTCCCCGTCTTCACTGTCGTCGATCGCCCGCGCCGATCTCGTTGCCGGCACCACCGTGGTGAGCCTCTTGTTCTTATCTTCTTTCTGGAAAAAAAATCTTGCTTTAGATAGATACTTGTCTAATTTTCTTACTATTTTATTGCTTGTTATTATATAGTGCGATGGTTTTGGTATCCGCCCCCGTCGGCCCTCGTCTTGTCTATGATTCAGATGTGGTATATATTATCTTTATAACTATTGCTTCATTTATTGTTTATGAAAATTATGCCGACCAACGTGACATAGATTTTATTTATCTAGGAGGTATGTGAACCGGAAATTCCAAACGACCCTATTGTCGAGAGGTTAAATTTAGTTGAAGAAGAAAACAATTTTTTGAAGGAAAAAATAAAAAAATTGAGGAGGAGAAGATTATATTGGAGTTGCATGTTGCGGATGTCGTCGATGATCACAAGATCAAGATGGATGCAATGCGCTTGAAGATTAGAAAGATTAGAAAATATGCCATTCATACCGAGGCTTGGTATCATTATGCCGTTGGATCGATTGTTACCTTGGTTGTGATTATGATCGCATTTGTTTTCGCATTGAAATGTGTTACATAGTTTCAATGTATGGTTTAATTAATTTAGATGCTCTAGAGAGCTTTATGTTGTTAGATGAGAACTATGTATGTACTTTGGTTTTAATGTGATGATGAACTTCTATTAATTTGGTCACTTAATTATCTATTCATGATGTTCTGTAATGGTTTTTGACACACTTAATTATATATAATGCACGCAGATGAACCGGCAATGGATGTATGGTGACAGACACACTTCCGAGTACATTAAGGGCGTGCATGATTTTATCGAAGTGGCTGAGGCAAACAAGTAGAATGGTTTGATGTGTTGTCCATGCCCTAAATGTGGTAATACGAAGTCTTACTCTGACCAGAAAATCCTTCACACCCACCTGCTTTACAATGGTTTCATGCCACACTATAATGTTTGGACGAGGCACGGAGAAATAGGGGTTATGATGGAAGACGGCGAAGAAGAAGAGGACGATGACAACTATGTGCCCCCTGAATACGGTGATGCTGCAACGGGGGAAGCTGCTGAAGATCAAGAGGAACCAGATGATGTGCCCAATGATGCTGCAATGGGGGAAGCTGCTGCAGATCAAGAGGAACCAGACGATGTGCCCGATGATGATGATCTCCGCCGGGTCATTGTCGATGCAAGGACGCAATGCGAAAGTCAAAAGGAGAAGCTAAAGTTCGATCGCATATTAGAGGATCACAAAAAATGGTTGTACCCCAATTGCGAAGATGGCAACACAAAGCTCGGTACCGTACTGGAATTGCTGCAGTGGAAGGCAGAGAATGCTGTGCCTGACAAAGGATTTGAGAAGCTACTGAAAATATTGAAGAAGAAGCTTCCAAAGGATAACGAATTGCCCGATAGTACATACGCAGCAAAGAAGGTCGTATGCCCTCTAGGATTGGAGGTGCAGAAGATACATGCATGCCCTAATGACTGCATCCTCTATCGCGATGCGTACAAGGATCTGAACGCATGCCCGATATGCGGTGCATTACGGTATAAGATCAGACGAGATGACCCTGGTGATGTTGACGGCGAGCCCCCCAGGAAGAGGGTTCCTGTGAAGGTGATGTGGTATGCTCCTATAATACCATGGTTGAAACGTCTGTTCAGAAATGCAGATGCGATGGCACAGTGAGGGCCATAAGAAAGACGGGAAGTTGAGAGCACCCGCTGACGTGTCGCAGTGGAGAAAAATTGAGAGAAAGTACTGGGATGAGTTTGCAAGTGATCCAAGGAACGTATGGTTTGCTTTAAGAGCGGATGGCATTAATCCTTTCGGGGAGCAGAGCAGCAATCACAACACCTGGCCCATGACTCTATTTATGTATAACCTTCCTCCTTGGATGTGCATGAAGCGGAAGTTCATTATGATGCCAGTTCTCATGCAAGGCCCTAAGCAACCTGGCAACGACATTGATGTGTACCTAAGGCCATTAGTTGAAGAACTTTTACAGCTGTGGAATGAAAACGGTATACGTACGTGGGATGAGCACAAACAGGAGGAATTTGACCTAAAGGCGTTGCTGTTCGTGACCATCAACGATTGGCCCGCTCTCAGTAACCTTTCTGGACAGACAAACAAGAGATACCACACATGCACACACTGTTTAGATAACACTGAAAGTATATACCTGGACAAATGCAGGAAGAATGTGTACCTGGGCCATCGTCGATTTCTTCCGACCAACCATCAATGTCGAAAGAAAGGCAAGCATTTCAAAGGCGAGGCAGATCACCGGAAGAAGCCCGCCATGCGTATCGGTGATCACGTACTTGCTATGGTCAATGATTTACACGTAATCTTTGGAAAGGGTCCCGGCGGACTAGCTGTTCCGAATGACGCTGAGGGACATGCACCCATGTGGAAGAAGAAATCTATATTTTGGGACCTACCCTACTGGAAAAACCTAGAGGTCCGCTCTTCAATCGATGTGATGCACGTGACGAAGAACCTTTGCGTGAACCTGCTAGGCTTCTTGGGCGTGTATGGGAAGACAAAAGATAGACCTGAGGCATGGGAGGACCTGCAACGCTTGCACGAAAAAGACGGCATGCCTCCGAAGCAGTATGAAGGTCCTGCCAGCTATGCTCTTACGAAAGAAGAGAAAGAAATCTTCTTTGAATGCCTGCTCAGTATGAAGGTCCCAATTGGCTTCTCGTTGAATATAAAGGGAATGATAAATATGCCAAAGAAAAAGTTCCAGAACCTAAAGTCTCATGACTGCCACGTGATTATGATGCAACTGCTTTCGGTTGCATTGAGGGGGCTTCTATCGGAAAATGTCTGATTAGCCATTGTGAAGCTATATGCATTCCTCAATGCAATATCTCAGAAGGTGATCGATCCAGAAATCGTACCAAGTCTAAGGAGTAATGTGGCGCAATGTCTTGCCAGTTTCGAACTGGTGTTCCCACCATCCTTCTTCAATATCATGACGCACGTCCTAGTTCATCTAGTCGACGAGGTTGTCATTCTGGGGCCCGTATTTCTACACAATATGTTCCCCTTTGAGAGGTTCATGGGAGTCCTAAAGAAATATGTCCGTAACCGCGCTAGGCCAGAAGGAAGCATCTCCATGGGCCATCAAACAGAGGATGTCATTGGGTTTTGTGTTGACTTCATTTCTGGCCTTAAGAAGATAGGTCGGGGAGACTGACTGGAAAAGGCACGCTTGGAGGGGACTCAATAATATGCAGGGACGGATATTCTTGGTCTCAAGCACACTACACAGTTCTACAGAACTCTACCTTGGTGACCCCGTATGTCAATGAACACAAGAACAGCCTGCGCTCCAAACACCCGGAGCAGTGCGACGATTGGATTACATGTGAACACATCAGGACTTTCAGCAGTTGGTTGGAAACACATCTCAGAGGTGACAAGACTGTTTGTGATGAGTTGTACTTGTTGTCCAGGGGACCATCTTTGACTGTATTGATTTACAAAGGATACGAGATAAATGGGAATACATTTTACACGATTGAACAAGATCAAAAGAGCACCAACCAAAACAGCGGTGTCCGCTTTGATGCAGCAACCGAGAGGGGAAAGGACACATATTATGGTTACATAGTGGACATATGGGAACTTGACTATGGACATGATTTTAAGGTCCCTTTGTTTAAGTGCAAATGGGTCAAATCTGTCAGGCGACGGGGTACAAGCAGACCCACAGTACGGAATGACAATAGTGGATCTGAAAAATCTTGGGTACACTGACGAACCGTTCGTCCTAGCCAATGATGTGGCACAGGTTATCTATGTGAAGGACATGTCTATAAAACCGAGAAAAAGAAAAGATAAGGAAGCGAATACATCATACGATGAGCCAAAGCGCCACATAGTTCTTTCAGGAAAAAGGGACATCATGGGAGTGGAGGGCAAGACAGACATGTCTGAAGATTATGAAAAGTTTCATGAAATTCCTCCCTTCAAAGTCAAGGCTGACCCAAGCATCCTGATAAACGATGAAGATTATCCATGGTTACGGCGCAATAAGCAAATGACACAAGCGAAGAAAAAGTGAAGACTTTCTCCCGCAACTATTATGATGATACCATGCCAACTTTGTAACAGATGAGTATGATACCATTGTCCGTTTTGTACATGCACATGCTATGTGGGTGAAATTATGATACCATGCCAACTTTCAACTTTTTCAGAGTTTATTTGAAATGCTTTAATGTCTTATGGTTCGGCCCCCGTAATACCATTAATCCCGGTTCGCTCCTTGTCAACTATGTTCTCATCAAGAACACTCAAGAGGGCGGCCACGTGGGCCATTGGTCCCGGTTCGTCTGGACCTTTTGGTCCCGGTTCCACGCATGAACCAGGACCAATGCGCATCTATGCTCATTTTTTTAGTAAAGTTAATCACAAACTTGTGATTCACACAAATTTCAAAGAATTCAAATTTTAACTATTCAAATTTGAAAACTAATGACACTAACAAAAAGTTTATAATTTTTGTGACTTAAAAGAAAAATAATTTAAAATAAACTTTAATAAAATAAATAAAAATAGCAACAATAAGTATTTTGTTGTAAATAGAAACAAAATAAAATAAATAAAGCAACAAAGAAAACAAAAAAACAAAATAAGTTTTCTAAAACTAATGGCACTAACAGAAAGTTTATAATTTTGCTGACCTAAAAGCAAAAAGAATTAAAAATAAAGCAAAAAACAAAAGAAAATAAATAATGCAAAAAACAAAACAAAAAACTGGAAAAAAACTTTGAATTTTAAACACGGTAATTTTAACTATTCAAATTTGAAAACTAATGGCACTAAGAGAAAGTTTATAATTATTGTGACCTAAAAGAAAAATAATTAAAAATAAACTTTAATAAAATAAATAAAAATAGCAACAATAAGTATTTTGTTGTAAGTAGAAACAAAATAAAATAAATAAAGCAACAAAGAAAACAAAAAAACAAAAAAAGTGCCACCTACTGGGCTCCAACGGCTTGAATACGACTAGAAACCCTACCATGGGCCAGGATTCAGGCCCGCAGGAGGCCCAGTAGGCCTACAGGCACACAACGTACGGTTAGGCCCGAAAGCCTACAATTGAGAGGAGCTCGAGAGGGTGGGTGCAGCAGCGCTTATAAACCACTCTAGACCTCTCTCAGCTAGCGAGGTGGGACTAAACTTCCCACCGCACCGTGTTGTGCAAGGCCTTTAGTCCCGGTTGGTGGCACCAACCGGGACTAAAGGGGCGCATTGGTCCCGGTTGGTGGCACAAACCGGTATCAATGCCCCCCTTTAGTCCCGGTTGGTGTCACCAACCGGGACCAAAGGCCTCTATTTCCCGCCCTTTGGGCTGCTGAAAAGAGACCTTTGGTCCCGGTTGGTGGCACGAACCGGGACCAAAGGGGGCATTCGTCCCGGTTTGTGCCATGAACCGGGACCAGTGCGCTGTGTATATAAGCAGGACTTAGCAGTTTCTCCAAAATCCATCACTTTCTCCGCCCGACGCCCCCTACTCCTCGTCGCCTTCGCCGCCGAGCCTGCCCCGACGCTGTCAGGCTAGTCCGCGTCACCGTCGTCACCGCCGCCGCCGCCGTCAGGCTGATGAACTTCGCCGCCGCCGACGCCCTCGACGCCATCTGCCCCGACGCCGCCGCTGCCGACGCCCTCGACGCCCTCTGCCCTGACGCCGGCGCCGCTCCCCGCGCCCCTGCGCCTGCCCCGACGCCGCCGCCGTGCCCCGCCACCCCCTGTGAGCACCTGCCTCGCGCCCCTGCCCTGCCTCGCTCCCGCGCCCCTGCCCTGCCTCGCTCCCGCACCCCTGCCCTGCCTCACGCACCTGCGCCCCTGCCCTGCCCCGCCGGCGCCGCTGCCGCCGCCATGCCCCTCTGCCCGGCCCCTAGCTTTCTTTTTTTGTTATATATATATATATATATATATATATATATATATATATATATATATATGCTATTTGTTTAGATGTTTTTAGATGTTCTTATATGCTGTTTTCAGATGTTTTTAGTTGTTCATAAATGAAATTTAGATGTAGGTATGTATGTGTGAGGGATCATATATGTATTTTTAGATGTTCTTATATGCTGTTTTCAGATGTTTTTTGTATGTATGTATGTATGTATGAGGGATCATATATGTATTTTTTAGATGTATTTTTTGTATGTATGTATGAGGGATCATAGATGTATTTTTTCAGAATTTTCTATCGTGCATAGACCGAGAAGGAGAAAGGAAAATAAGAAGAGGAAGAAAGGAGAAGAAGAGGAGAGGAAGAAGAGGAGAAATAAATAAGAAGAGGAAAAAAGAAGAAAAAGAAGAAGAGAAGAAGAAAGGAATAGAAGAGAAGAAGAAAAAATAGATATTCTATTTTTTTCTTCTTCTCCTCTATTCCTTTCTTCTTCTCCTCTTTTTTTTCTTCCTTTTTTTCTTCGATCTTCTCCTCTATTCCTTTCTTATTCTCCTCTTTTTATTTCTTCTTCGTTTTCTTATGTTTTATCGGGTCTGTCATCGTTGATATACCCCTCCTGATAACTTCAGCACGAGGGGGGGTCCATATACCCCCTCCCCGATAATATTATTTTTCCATGTACGTATGTCGTCGTTTTCGATATAACCCCCTCCCGATAACTTCAACACGTGGGGGGGTCGATATACCCCTCCCCGATAACATTATTTTCCCGTGTATGTACGTCATCATTGTCGATATTACCCCCTCTTGACTGTGATAACTTATACCAAAACTCTCGAGGACACCCAAACCCTAGAGAAAAAAAATGATGTCGGTCTCCTACCCCTCCCGCCACGCCCCTACCCTTGAAGGGTTGCCGAGGCCACCCCAAACCCGGGATAAGCTCGGTCTACGTTTGCCACTAATATATCCACCTGCTGTCATGTTTGTGTAATAATTGCCATGTTGTAATATTTGCAGAAACAATGGAGCACATACGAGACGAGGAAGCAGAAGAGGTGTTGGGGGACATAATCTTAGCCGGAGGTGATATCTTGTCGTATCTTAACGACAATGATGGTCTGGAAGAACAGGGTGAAGAAGCAGGCGGCGGTGATCGAAGAATGGAGGAGGAAAGACAAGATTATGATGGCTCCGATGACCCAATGACGGTGCAAGAAGGAGACCGTGATGACGGCTCCGGTGACCGAACCGAGTCCGGCCAGGTATATATATTAGTTAAGCCTGTGCTGACTAGCTAATTGATGCATTCATTGTTTTGGTATATGTACACATATTAATTAACTCTCGTCTTTCTTCTTTTTTCTAGCCCTCCGGATCAAGCACAACTTCGATAAAGAGATGAGGCCCGAAGAAAAAGTTACGCTCGGATGAAAGGTTTGAGATCACAGCAATCGTGCGCGACGGCCAACCGATTGAACCCATCCGGACAAAGGAAGCATTTGCTGCTCAGTGCGGGGTTCTTGTTAGGGACAAGATCCCGATCAGCATCCACCAATGGTATAAGCCTAAGAACGAAGACCCTGAGGTGTCTTATGTCAATGATATGCAGAAGATGATCTTTGGACTGAGCTGAAGGCAAATTTCACCCTACCGCCAGAGGAGGATCCGGAGAAGCCAGTTAAAGAGCAATTAATCAAGTTTCATGCTCTTAAGAAGATGGCAGACCTATTCAGGAGGTGGAAGAATGAGCTGAAAAGGTTTGTCGACAAAGAAGAGACACCAGAATTCATCGGCAAATATGAGAAGATCAGAGATCACTGGCCCGCATTTGTGGCCCACAAGACATCGGAAAAGAGTAAGAAGATATCGGCGACAAACAAGCAAAATGCTGCGAAGAAGAAGCTTCACCATCGCATGGGGCCAGGTGGCTACCTCAAAGCCCGACCTAAGTGGGCCAAGGCTGAGAATGATCTGCTTGATAAAGGGATCGAACCAGAGACAATGAACTGGCCAGACCGTTGCCGGACTTGGTTCTTCGGGGCTGGCGGAACCTTGGACCCTATATCAGGGAAGTGCCTTTGGACGGACGAGCAAATGAAAATACCAGTCAAGAGGCTTCAGCACTATATCGATGCAGCGTAGGAAGGGACGTTCATTCCAGACAGAGAGAATGACGAGCTCACAATGGCCCTCGGGAATCCTGAGAACCCTGGACGGACACGAGGCACACCAGGCTCCATTCTGTGGAAGGCTGGGTTTCCGGACGCAGGCAGTTACAAATGCCAGGAGAGAAGGAAGAAAGTGCAGCAGACCGAACTGCAGGCGCTGCACGCAAGGGTACAAGTGATAGAGGAACGAGAAGCAAATCGCAGCAAACAAACTGCCGAAGCTTCCCCCGAAGCTACCCCGCCATCTCAGCGGAGAAGCAGTGTGGCTTCCACCGAGCTGCTTCAGCCGGAGCATGTCTTGACGGCTCCTGCTAGCTACCCCGTGGATGCTATCACGGAGTCTCAAAATTGCCACCTTATGACGCAATGGCAGAACTTAAAAGTCAAGGCGACTGTCGGCTCTGTTCGACCTTCTGAACCCGGCGCAACTTTTCACTATCGTCCGATTCTTGAAGGATTTGCTAGGGTGATGGTGGACGAGATAACGGAGGGATTTGAGGACCTCCAGCTTGACCACCCTACTGGTGAAGGGGAGACTCGGCTGGGTTCTGCTCTGAAGACTCCATGCCTATGGCGAAAGGAGTTCATCAACCTTCCGAACTGGACGCCTCCACCTCCTCCTCCTCCCCGGGTGAGTCAGGGCACTCCGCCTCCTCCACCGCCTCCTCCTCCGGCAAGTGACAATCAGGGCACTTAGCCTCCTTCTCCGGCGCGTGGCAGCACTCCGCCTCCTTCTCCGCCTACGCCGGCACGCCCGAGCAGCCAGCAGCCTCCTCCTTCTCCGCCTCGCCAGCAAGGGCGAAAGAGGCCCGCCGCCGTCCCGACTGCTCCGGCGCGTCGTAGTCCTTCTCCTCCGCCTCGTAAGCAAGCATGAAAGAAGACAGCCGCAGCCGCTCCGTCTGCTCTGGCGTCTAGCAGTATAGCCAGAGGCGGGAGGCAATACAGATATGGTCCACCTCTCAAGCCTCTAGAGAAGTTACCGTACAAGAGGATCGAGGAGGAAAACGTGAAGATCGTGCGGACCGAAGTGGAGGACTTCTTTGAAGGGTCGAAAGCGAAGAGACATCCACCTCCGGAGGAGATGATAGATCCGGTGAAAGCAAAGCGCACTATCGATACCCTGAGGAAACCACCAAAGTCTCCGTCGAAAACCAACTATGAGCGCATTACTGAAAAAGCATATCTCAAAGTGGAGCGGTCGGGAAGTACTGTCAGGCATCAAAGGTTAAAAGAACAAGCAGCTGGGAAAAAAATTGCCCAACTCGGCGAACAAGCAAAGCAATCGTGCGCCCCGCTCAATGTGTCTAGCGACATCATCGCTAATGCTCCGGGGACGGTGCCCAGTTATAGCACTCTTAGAGATTACCTGCCTGACGATGTACATTTTGATTTCTTGGAGGTGGACGAACACAGATACGAGTACGGGGAGCCTCTCGTCAAAGATGAAAAATCTCTAACAACGATGATGCGAAGATTCCATAATTGATACATGAAAATCTGCAGAGAGTCTGGGGGGACGAATACTTTGTATCTGAGAATTAAAGAGGAGCACGACCTCGGTGGAACTGATCTGTTGCCTGTTCCATTTGAGGAGTTCTTCGAGTTCTTCAATCATAAGGCCCTCGACAAATTAATGGTCTTTTGCTACTGTCTGTAAGTACTATTTCTGTCATTAAGTCTCTATATATAGCTCAGCTCTTTCATTGCATGTATTTATAATTAATTATCCTCACTATATTATGCAGATTGAAGATCGTCGAGTGCAGAAAACAAGAAATGTATGATATTGGGTTCATTAACACAAATATCATAGATGAATTTCTGGTTACAAAGAACGCCGAAGAGGCCGAGGCCAACTTGCTACAATCGTTGATCAAATATCAAAACAAAGATTTAATACTCTTTCCTTACAACTTCGAGTGAGTGTTACTGTCGTGTGCATATTCGGTTTCCCTTATTACTCGAGCGAGGTTATAGTAATGTAATTGATGAGTTATGCATGTGTGCGCAGCTTCCACTATGTTCTTCTGGAGATTAAGCTTGAGCGGGGACCAGTAACCATCTTAGATTCGAGGCGAAAAGATCCCGAAACCTATGCGGACATCACTAAAATGCTCAACAAGTAAGTTCAATCGATCGTTATCGCACCATATCGGCAACTTTTTGTTCATTTCCTGATATCTCAAGTAATAATAATTATTTTCTTTGTCTTGCAGGGTTTGGAAATAGTTCACCGCAGAAGCTCCGGGACTGCCGAAGGAGCTGCGATATACATACCCGAAAGTAAGTACTACTAGCTAGCTAGTTGTGCGCATCTCCCGTTGATTCTATAGCTATACTTTCATCAATGCCATTTATAATGCTTCATTATCAGTTTGATTGACCTCTATTTCTCGTAAAGTGCTTGTGGCAGGAACAAGGGAATGATTACTATGGATACTATGTGTGCGAGTTCATCTACAACGCGACTTTGAAAAATAAGCGGGGCTACTCTAAAAGACAATATGAAGTGCGTAAGCAATAATATTCATAATTTCATTGTATTACACCATCATTTCTGTTGAGTTTCATTCATATATATGTATTAACCCCCTTCTTCAAATTAGACGTGGCAGATGCGGAATGAACTCCTACCACAAGATCGCATGAAAGCAATTCAAGAGGAATTGGCGGGATTCTTTCTTGACCACGTCATCAATAAAGCTGAAGAATACCATGTGGAAGTTGATTTCAAATGCTCGGGGATTGTAAGAGATCTTACATATTGTATATGTATGTAGCCAGTAGCATCGGATAGATAATACGAAAACTTGTTGTTCGACCAATCTCTCGGAGAAGGAGAGGTCGATCGATCACTTCTCTCGGTATGCATGACGAACTTCTGTACTTAATGGTTTCCTTCATTTTCTTACTAGCTAGCGTGTCGAGGGCCTCTCTATGTATAGTACGTAGCGTCGACCAAGCACGGACATAAGAGAGGACACTTCTCTCTATTAATTAGCTAGCTAACACAATATATGAAACACCTAAATTAACCCCCCAAAACCCCCAACCCCCCTCCCCCCTTTCAAAAAAAAAACAAAAACCCCAGCCCCTGAAATGCTGACGCGTGGATGCCTTTTGGTCCCGGTTGGTGCCACCAACCGGGACCAAAGGCCCTCCTGCCTGGGCTCGGCGCACCGGCCACATGGAGGCCCATCTGTCCCGGTTCGTGTTAGAACCGGGACTAAAGGTCTAGGGCATTATTAACGACCCTTTAGTCCCGGTTCAAGAACCGGGGCAAAAGGCCCTAACCAACCGGGACGAATGGGTTTTTTTCTACTAGTGTTAGAAGAGTGTACTTCCAACTTTATTGAAAAGTTAAACTTTTTATATTTGGCTGTATTTATATAATAATATATAAACATGTATGCCATCAAATGAGTAGCATTAGATTCATGATAGAATATATTTCCATTGTATACCTATTTGGTTTCATAAACATTGATATATTTCTACACAAACTCGGTCAAACTTTGAGATAGTTTGACCCTCCAACAAAGTTGAAAGTGCACTCTTTAAAGGACAGAGGGAGTAAAAACCACATAGGTACATTATTTTTCAAGATTACGACCATCCATACATAATTTTTTTGAATGCACACCTTGCTTCACCCGATTAGAAACACTGACCCCACCATGCTCTCTCTCCACTTCGGAGAGGGCTGCCTATTCCCACCCTCTATCTTGGTATCAATATTACACGTGCACGCACACACAGAGATACCTACACAGAAACCAAATAAGGCTATGGGACTACTATGAGCCCAACAAGAACAATCACAAAGCTAACGAAACATTGGCTTAATTTCATATGGTGTGCTCTATGCGAAGTTGAGACGAGATGTGTATGTTGCTTTCGGAGTCCAGTTCCTAGGGATGACGTCTTGGGCCGAGAGGGTCTTCTTTGTAGTTAGGGTCGTCAGCCTAACAGAGAACGGTCCTACCAATGGGCCCGGCGTGAGGCTCCAGGTGGCACCCCATATGTGCTTCATGTCCTGCCATTGTGACGAGTTTGCCTGTGCATACATCACAATAATGCAAATTAATGACTTCACATCAGATAAGTACAATAATATAGACTTGAAACTTCAGCATGACAAGAAAATGCAAATAAGACCTGGAAACTATTTTCTTATTTGGGTTGCCAAAACACAAAGTTGCTCCAATATCATAATGTAGCCTGTGTTGGGGATGGAAGACTGATCTGTGATACTTCCTTCGTCTGAAAAAACTTATCCCTTAAATGGATATATCTAGCATTAAGTTAGTGCTTGTCCCAAGCTTGTTCCTCAAATGAAGTGCTTGTCCCAAGTTTGTTCCTCAAATGGATGTATCTAGCACTAACTTGGTGCTAGATATATCCATTTGAGGGACAAATTTTTTCGGACGGAGGGAGTACCTGGCAAGCCAGTGTTGCGAGGCAGTACGTAGTATTAGTAGTGGGGTTGGACATTCGAAATTGTTGAGAATGAGACCAAGGGGTGTCAATTAGCATCATTGGAAAAGCAGGGGGCATGGCAAAGGGCATGGCGTATTCACTGTGTTCGGGACCTGGCAAGGTACGGCCAAGCAACTCAAAAAGAAAGAAAGGAAAAATGCAGGGGCCAAGCTGCTGTCCATGCCTGCCTATCTACTACTCCCTCCGTCTGGAAATACTTGTCATCAAAATGGATAAAAGGGGATGTATCTAGATGTATTTTAGTTCTAGATACATCTCTTTTTATCCATTTTGATGATAAGTATTTTCGGACGGAGGGTGTTAGAGTTGTGTCGAATATAGTGTACAAGGTAGGTTACAGTTGAACTTGTAGTTGTATCGTGTTTACATAGGATGTGGGGTCGTGTCCTAGTAGGACACTTGTATCCTAGGCCTCTCATATATAGCGGGGGTAGGCACACGATGTAACCTATGCCAACATAATAGCAAAGGCGCGCAAGGGGGAGCCGGCGGCGTGTGCCGGCGCCCGGATGGCCGGTGTGCGGTATTGTGACGGTGTCACGGGGAGGAGCGCCCGTGGCCAGGCCCCGGGGATGTAGCCATATCGGTGAACCTCGTTAACAAATCTCGATGTCGTGCCTCGTGTGATTGCTTGGTCCTTGGATGATCGACGGAGTGCCTCGGATTTATTCTAACAAGTGGTATCATGAGCTAGGTTGTTCGGAGGCTATGAATTATTGATCTAGAGAAGGAAGATTCCATGTCGTGATCATCATTGGCGTGAATCCGTCAAAGGATAGGCAGCCGACGGAAGCGATCGGGAGACGTTGTCAGATCCAAGAAAGCGATCGGAAGCAGCAGGTCGATTGATCGACTGTGGCGGCGGCGGAACATGCAGGAATTTTCGGCGAGACCGGATCGAGCGAATAACAGCGATGGCAATACCGCGCTACAGTGCGGAGGCCCAAGTGCGGGGCTGCGGCCCGTGCAGCCGGGCAGGCCGCAAGGCGAGGTATAGGCCGGTCCATGTGAGATGTGCACGTGTGCACGTGGTCCAGCCGAACGAAGTGCGGCGCCGTGGGACAGCGATGTGCGGCCTGGAAGCTGCGAGTACGGGCAGAAGGACGTAGAGAGATCTGTTTTGAAAAGAAAAGAGGACCGAGTCCTCATGTATGACACAGGCAGATCAAGTCAATTGGCGAAATAAATCCATCAAGGGATATGTGCATCCATCGGAATTGGCAAGTGCTTGGACAAGGCAATTAGCCAGCATCTGGGTTGAGTGCCAGGGAGCTACACCACGTGAAGAGGCCCAAAGGTTTTCTTTGGCTGGGATTTGCTGCATGTACACGTACGGTTGTGTACTTAGGCATCGCGTGGGAGCTCAGTTATTTTTCATCAAGTTAGCCGTATGAAGAACCATGACGCTAATGGGTATCAGGTTTGAGGTGGAGCAGTTCGCGGAACTGGAAACCTTGGGTTATGGTAGATACAGGTGAAAGATTTGTTCGCGCGACAGAGATGCTTGAAGGCGTTGCGGGAAGTCATATCAGCTAAGATGGAACTATCAGGTGATGGATGAGAATTCGCGGAAGACGATTGGGAAGCCTCAAGCGTGTCGTGCGGCCGGATATGTTCGGCTGTGTCGGACTGGACAGTCTGACGGATCGACGTGAGTCGGTTGGTACAGAAGACGGTGGTGGGATCGGCGAAGACGACGTAGGAGCGTGATGCTGATGGTGACCGACTTCTGGGGCGTGGAAACACGTGGCGCATGCCTGAGGGCTTGTGTGGCTTCGACAAGGCTATGGCGAGGGGTTGATTCAAGACGGTGCACATGAGAGCTTGAAGTCGACAGGGCGCGGGGTGGCAAGTACAACCACCATGGAGTCATGTTGAAGGTGGAGCTGGATTGACGGGCTACGATGTAAGGATCCAGAGAATCGAAGCATATTCAGCGGATGGGAAAAGCGAGTGACACACAATTCGGACTGGAGCCCAGTGGTCTGATGGAAGTGTGAAACTCGTCATCGGTCCGTGATGATCGGTGGTACTCTGCAGTGGGGGTTGAGTGGTGTGGTTTCGCGATCCTTGATACTCGACCGGGACAGCGGAGGCTCGACGCGGTATTAGCGGCGAGGCGTGCGGTATGCACAGGGCATGGAGACGGGCCAGGGCACTGGTGGTCATACATGTGGTGAGACAACTGCGAATTTGACTCGGAATGACTACAAGCAACGGTGAAATTCCTTCAAGTTTCAAACAGGCGGTCAAGAAAGGAGCGGTGATGTTGAGTTCAGGTAACTCTTATGTGTGACACCCAATATGTGAGCTGTTCACTTTCACGCAGGTCAGTGATCGGTGTGTGATGGTGTTGGACTGATACTCTGGAAGTTGGGAGCACAAACTAGAGTAACGTGGAACTTAATTTCGCTCGAGTGTTGACTGTGGACAAGAAAAAGAAGGGACTACAAGTTGCAGGTGGAGTCATATGGAGTCTTTGGAGTAGCAGCGGTACTCATGGGATAAGCTCAAGTCCAATGTACATGGCAGTTTGACGCATTGACAAATTCAGGGTGGTGGAGAATATTCGCCAAGGTGGAGTTTGTTAGAGTTGTGTCGAATATAGTGTACAAGGTAGGTTATAGTTGGATTTGTAGTTGTATCGTGTTTACATAGGATGTGGGGTCGTGTCCTAATAGGACACTTGTATCCTAGGCCTCTCATATATAGCGGGGGTAGGCACACGATGTAACCTATGCCAATATAATAGCACAGGCGCGCAAGGGGGAGCCGGCGGCGTGTGCCGGCGCCCGGGTGGCCGGTGTGCGGTATTGTGACGGTGTCACGGGGAGGAGCGCCCGTGGCCAGGCCCCGGGGATGTAGCCATATCGGTGAACCTCGTTAACAAATCTCGGTGTCGTGCCTCGTGTGATTGCTTGGTCCTTGGATGATCGACGGAGTGCCTCGGATTTATTCTAACAGGGGGAGTATTCGCCCAGGAAACGACCATCTTCCATGTCGCCCACAATGGCCAATCACATGCATGCACTAGCGCACTGCCCACGAAAAAAAAACCTTACATGTTGAATAATCCACCCCCTAGTAGTCCATCTGCCCTACTCCCTCCTTCCATCTATATAGGGCCTAATGCGTTTTTCAAGACCGCCTTTGACTATTGATAAAATTAATACTACATGACATGCATAATGTAAAAATTATATCATTGAAAGCTCCTTTCACATACGAATTTGATGATGTGCTTTGTGTAAGTTGCATGTCATATATTATTGCTCTAACATTTGGTCAAAGTTAGCCTCGAAAAACGAATTAGGCCCTATATAGATGGAAGGAGGGAGTAAATAGGTGATGTACAAAGCTTTCTAAGTTTGAACACGCATATGTACTCCCTCTGTCCGAAAATACTTGTCCGAGGAATGGAAGTATCTAGATGTATTTTAGTTTTAAATACATCCATTTATATCCATTTTTTCGACAAATATTTTTGGACGGAGGGAGTACAAAAATAGGAAGATAAATAATGACATATGAAAATTAATATATCCATCAACATTATCATAATGTATTTATTCAGTGTTGTTGTCGTTGATATTTTTATGCTACATATTTAATTAACTTATTAATAATTGACTTTGTAACTGAATTTATACACCACGTATTCGGGGACGGAGGAGGGATCACCATTTTCCATGCTAGTGCCACTCTACCGCTCATGCATTTCAAGAGTAGGTGGCGATGCCACTGAATATTGCTTTCGGCTTTGATCCTGCCCTATGGCAATGCAAAGTGCATGCTGAATTACGGCATAAAGGCGCACTCCTTTTGTTTACCTGCTTGAGCTGCATGGATCCAATGTCACCGTCGCCGTCCTCGAACTCCACCAGAAGCGAGAGCCAGAAGCTCGTGGAGCCCTCGACCACGCGGAAGGCAATGTTCTTCCCTCGGTACTTGCACGGCGTCCTGAAATGAAACGGGACGCACATGGCGTTCATGAGCCATCACACTAAAACTGTAAACTGCCTATTTCATCCCGCGCTATGAACATGAAAAATGTGAACGCTGTAGCCAGCCTCGGCGTGCAGAGTGTGTGCGCGGTCAGCGTCAATAGACAGTGTGAATGGGGAAGCCGTGATGGCCGGCCGGGGAGTCGTGACAAGAAAAGTGTTGCATGGGGCACGCCCGGCCCAAGATCCAACTACAGCAGGCAGCGAAGGCATGTGGACAGACAGTGAACGGTGAACCCCGGCCGGTGGTCCTCGATCGGTCGCTAGTCAGATCTGACAGTGTCGTTGATCATTTTGACAACCTTTGTTCCTACTCTACGCCGTACGTACACAACTTTTTGACAGAGTTCAAGTGGTTAAACTGTCAGACGGAAGGGTATAGTGGTAGACATTTTCTGTCTGCTAGCACTGTCGACACATGCTGGGCGACGTGGCCCGGATGGAATGGAGCACGGCTAGTTCGGGGGATAGAAATGGTAATTGTCTAATTGAATGGCAAACTGAGCAAGTTGCATGTCTCGGACAGTCACCTGCGGAAGACGACGGAGATCTCGCCTCGGTTGCGCAGCTGCCCGGCGTGGCCGGCGACGGCCAGCCTGCCGAAGGCGGCGCCGCTGAGGTCGAAGTGCGTGCGGCCCAGGGAGCAGTAGCCGCCGGGGCACTCGTCGGTGACGATGACGGTGACGGCGCGGCGCGAGCAGATGCCGCGGTCGAGGCACCTGACCTTGTAGCAGGCGCCGCAGCCCTCGCCGGACTTGAACAGCACCGGGCTCACCGCGCCCACGCGGGCCTTCATCGGCACCACGTCCACCAGCGTCCCGTACCCGCACGCGCCGCCTGGAGACAATGCACGTTTACACGAGATCAGCAAAGTAGAGTAGTAACTTTTACAGCCCATGGCACGGAGACAAAAACGGGGTAGCATGCTGCATGCATGCACGTGCGATCGATCCACGATCGACCGTGGGCCTAGAAGGGGAAGAAGTTAATCTAGAGAAGAAACGTCGATGCTGGCTGTGGCCTGTGGGTGGTCAGATCTAGTAACAGCACTGGCCAAACGGCAAAAGGACATGTGTGGGACGCATTGAAGTGCAAATGGCTGCATACTGTATATATTAAGGACGTGAGCTGCATGTGGATCCGCTGTGAGGATGCGTTAACCGCAAGACAAGATCGAACTTACTACTCATGGTTGCCTTTTAAATAGGCCAGTGCTAAGTGCTAACTGGTGAGTGTGAATGCTGCTCATACGTCTTCATAATCTCGCCGTGAAATGCCAAAGCAAAGGTAAGTTTCGGTCTTGTCAGATCTCAGACGTACGTGCATCATGCCTTTCACATCTAGCACACGATAGTGCAAAGTGAATATCCACTCTTCAGTTTTCTGCTTATGCCGACAGTGCGGGTAGACTAAAACTGATTTGAGCCGAGTTTTGTGGTTGCTTTTGTTAGTGAAAAGCGGGTATTTCATGTCAAAAAAAGGCGGATAGTTGGGGACCCGGCACGGCCTTTTGGCACCACCACGCTCGCGTGCCGGCTAAAATGGTATACGCGAAATTCCTTGTGCATCCTATAGGCATATGCGCCCCGAGGATCCGAGTGATGCCGATAATGTGCCAACGAAGTTAAAAAAAAACGGATAATTTGCCAACGGCTAGAAGTATTATATCAAGAGAAAAATACTAGTAGAAACCAGACATTGAGATCCAGTGTGTTGCTATCACGTTTCCTTCACTAACGGAGAAGAGAACACTAAAATGTGGGGGCATGCTAGTACAAATTACAGACGATTCACGGCGACACGACAGATGCCGGGCCATTGCCGCGGCTGCGAACCTTAAGGCCTTGTTCGGTTGCGTGTCAATCCGAGTGGATTGAAGAGGTTTGAGGGGGATTTAAACCTCTTGTAAGTCAAAATACAAATCAATCATTGCCAATCCCCTTCAATTCTTTTGGGGAACAAGCCCTCAAACGTGCATGTTCTAGGCCAAGGATGTGAGAGTTGCAGGGAAAATAAAATGATGCCGCGGAGAGCTTACCATCGCTGCCGTCGCCCTCGGCGCTGCCGTACCAGGTCGCGGTGGCCTGATGCCACTCCGGGTCGACCGCCTGGCGCACAGCCCCGGTCTCTCCTACACCGAAGAGGAGTGCGGCAGAAAGGATGGAGACGAGGAGCGCGCATGAGCTAGAGGTGGCGCTGCCGGCAGCCATTGTTGCACAGCGCTGGTTGCTATCGCTGCCCCGTGAGTGTGCAGTGTACTTCTTCCTGGGTCGCCCGCTACTCGCCTTTTAAGCCTTCGAGATACCCCAGTCCCCGACGCGCCGAGAGCTCACAGCTGCGCTCTGCACAAATGGCACGAAACGGACACCGGGGATGCATGGGTAGAGTACTGCTTACCAGGGTGGTGGCTGGATTTTATAGTGTGGACACCGGTTGAAAATTGTTTCTGGTTTATATGCTCTGGCGTGTGGCTGGTTGTGGTTGATGTGGGTGTGCCCCACCGCATCCTCCATTGTCGGTTCTGTGAGAGCTCGGCTTTTCTTTGCCGCGTGATCGTGAGTGGCCTTGCTTATTGCGTTGCAACGCCGTTAACCACGGCTTAAACCCACACGAATTCAGTTCCCCGTACACTTCGAGCTGGTTGGATTGAGATTTGAGAATGGTTGTGGGTGATAGAAGAGCCCCCCAAATCTGAACGGAAAGAGGAAGGCAATGATCATGGATGGTGCAAATCCCCGGGCGTGAAGATATGGTGGATACGCCCGCAGAGTCGCAGTGTTTTTACCATTTTCCCTGTCGCCCCTCTTGCCCTCCATCCCATGTGCGTTGCCGGGCGCCCGCGCGTACTCCCGTCCGTCCGTCCGTCCGTATCGGCGCGGTTGCTTCGCCCGGCCGTTACCGTTTTGCGGCACCACACGGACACAGACGCTACCCCGAGTCGCTAGGGATGCCCTCTGGTGCGTCGCAGGCGGTGGGCCTGGATCGCTTGGCGGGGTGTGGCGGCCGGCACTCGGCAGCGTGCTGGCGCGGGCGTTCCCGTTGGTGTCCTCTACGTACGTTCGGCCGTTGTTTGGGTTCTATGGGTGGTCATAGGTAGGGCCGTGGGAACGTGAATGAATCTGCTGTGTCAAAAAAAACGTCTTACATAGACAAGAGAGTAGTATTTATTTGTTGGGTATCTTCCATCAGCGATCAAGCCAAGTTGGTCACAGGATCAAACATAGTTCGGGAGAATCCGCACACGGTCCACTCTATTAGAGCATCTACCAGACTAGCAAACCCGGCCCCCTAAATGCCCGTGATTGTGGTCGGGCGCGACTTCGGGCAGCGTCGGACGACCCCTCATATGTCCTCTGAGCAACCACACTCCTCGCACTTCTCAAATCTGAACCCTCGCATTTATGTACGTGGAGAAAGTCATCATAATCAATTATTCAACAACGAAACAAAGTGAAATAAATCACGGTTCAACAATTTGGAATGCCAAAATGATATTCAAGTCTGAGCCACAGCTGGCCAACGTGACGGATCACTCGACGGACGCCATCCATGCGCATTGCTCTGTCACGCCCACCATCCCCTTCACGTCCACTGCCGCCATCGCCATTTTCTCAGCCACGTTGGTTGATCTCATTCTTCTTCCTATCAAGCCACTTTCTTGTTTGCTCATCCAAGAGCCTCGCGCCGCCAACATAATCATCGAATCCTCCTGGTCTCGAGCAAGTTGCAACCTCTCCTTCTCAAGCTCTATTGATTCAAAAGTCCGGGCCTTCTCAAGCTCCCATTTAATACACGCTTCTCAATTCTCCAACTCTATCTTTTCCCTCTCTATCTTTCAACTTGTTGCTCTCAACTTGCAACTTGTTGTTCACCCTCTCGATCTTAATCCATCCATTATTTTGTGTATCCAACATGAGTTTGTGCCTCTCCTCTTTCTTGTTCTCCCTTGTAGAAAAAGAAATTCCCATTTATGGTGGGCATTTTTGTTGCCACGGCGTCACGGGCGGACCTCCCCTTCTCCCACTTGTTTCTCATCACTTGCAACTTATTATTTAGCAAGGTAGCTTTTCCATTCTCCCCTACAACTTTTTCCTCTTCATCATCCACTCCAATTGATTGGTGAGAGCTTGAGGCATCATTTGTCTTCAACCTCTTGGTACCTTTCTTGAGGTTTTCCACAACTTGATTCCATTTTGGTACGCCATTAAATTTAATCCAACAATGGCTAAAACCAAATGGCTTCTTCTCAACTTGTTGAAACAAAGCGGCGGCCAACACGCCATCTATCAAACAATAGAATCATGAGACTCCGACATTAAAACTAGAAATGCAAATTATGAAAAACTTTGCAATTCAACTTATGTGACTTTGGACTCCAACCTGACTTTGATTCCAGCCAAGAAACGGAAGCATAGTGGTCGTCACACTTGTTCACATATTGTAGGATTGTGGACCATCTATGTCGGAGAGACCACATTACGGGTGGTAATGACAGGATGCGGCTCCACATATTTTTTGTATTCATGATTGTGCTTGTGGATCTTCTCCCAATAATTCTTCCCCTTTTGATCCGTGCCACATATAGGGTCCATACTTGTGGCCAACCAAGCTCTGACCAACAAAATATCCTCAAAAGTTGTGAATGCTAGACCTCTTGCCTTGGGTATCTTTACCTTTTTTTCTTCCTAGTACATGATGTTCCCCCAACATCAAACGTAGGACAATTTGGGTCCCCAACTCACATTCCAAACCACCTGTAGGCTCTTCACCCTCGTTGATCATCTCGGCCATGTAATTCTCCTAAAAGGATCATGATTCCAAATAAACTAACCAAATATCCAACTAATTCATTCAATGGCATATGTAGATAATTGATCCAATGACATAGCGAAAATACAAACAAAGTGATACAAAATGGAGCAAAATTTGTCTTGTCTCCTGCTGGAACATTCCGTCGAATGGGGGCTGAGCAGACCGGATGCCGACACTGCCCATGCTTGTCCGCGCCCGTTGGAGATGCGGCAAATCTCACACCTTGTCGCCATGCCCCTGCATTTTCGTAAATCCACCCGGAATCGCTTAATCGGCTATTGGATCGATGTCGATCACAGACAGGGGCGGACGACGACTCCATTGTCGGCGGCATGATTGACGGGCGCGGGACGACCGGGCGCAGCGAAGGGGACACATCCTCATCGAGGTCCACGACTTCCTTGGCCGAAACTCCCTGCGCCCCACTTCCCTCTCCATTGCTTCCTTCGTCGCTCCCTCCAGGCGACGTTCTCCGGCCTGCAGCTCGTCGCCATAGACAGAGCCCCACAGACGATGCCGAGGCAGCATACGTTGCGACAGTGGGGGACGGGATACCCGACTGACATCTAGGGTGCACTACTGGAATCAGAGAATTTGCCATCAGCCAGTTCTTTGTCGTCTGCTAGCTGACGGCAAAGAAGGTCTTTGTTGTCTTCTTACAAAAAACAGACGGCAAAGAACTAGCTGGTGGCAGCCAGTTCTTTGCTGCCTGCTAGCGGACGACAAAGAATCTTTGTCGTCCGCTAGCAGGTGGCCAAGAAGCCACTACCTAATGTCCCTAAGGGCCCACCCCCCTTCTCTCTCTCTCTCTCTCCCTCTCCATCTCTCTTCCTCTCCCTGACCATACCCTGCCGCCGCCCACACGTCGCCGCTCCCGACCCCACGTCACCCCGTCCCGCCGCCCGCCGCCACCGACGCCCCACTGCTCCGCCCCCCCTGACGCCTCGGCGCTCTTGCATGCCACCCCGGCGCCTCACAACCCCCTCCTCCAACGCCGCCACCCCCGCCTCCTCCAGCCCACCGTCGCCACCGGCGGCCTCCTCCACCTACACCGCCGGTGTCAGCCTCCACCCCCCCACTCCGGTGAGCCCCCTTCCCCTCTTTATTTTTTCAAAAAAAAAATTTGTTTTAGTAATTTTAGTGTTCTGTTTTAGTATTAGTTAAATCTAGTTTAGTTGTAGTTAGTTAATTAGTTGTAGTTAGTTGTAGAAGATGTAAAAAATGTAGTTTAGTTGTAGTTAGTAAGATTTTAGGAATTAGGGTTACTTAGCTTATTTAGTTAGGTCTAGCATTAGTTAAATTTTAGGTCTACTATTAGTTAAATTTAGTTAGGTTAGTTAGGTGAAAGAAGTAGAAGATGAAGAAAATGTATAGGAAAAGTAAAATGTTAATGTAGAGATCCCCAGATCCCTCCCCTGCCGGTCACTAACCTATCCCTCCCCAGATCCCCCTCCTCGCAGATCCTCGCCGGTGCCCCTTGCTTCCTCCCTCGACTACCCTCCTCGGCTCCATCCCCTCATCACCGACATCAGCAGGTAGCTAACTATATCCTCCTCCTCCCCCCTTCCTTTGCTCTATTCCGGCCTTCGTGTCGATGACACTAGCCAGGTAACTACAGTCGCATAACCAGTATGTGTCTGCCATCCGAAGGGTTGCATCGATAAATATGCATTTAGTTGCATATTTATCACCGTAACTCATTCAGATTATACAGCGATTTCCATGGATAGCCCGAGGATGTGTAGATTGTGTACGTTCTCCATGCTCTACCACATTCCAAGACAAAATTTCAGCAGCGCCTCCCCGCTATTCTTCGGATGCACATTCTCTCGGCTTTTTGCCGAGACGTGTATTTGGAGA
Organism: Triticum timopheevii; assembly: GCA_963921465.1. Taxonomy (NCBI): domain Eukaryota; kingdom Viridiplantae; phylum Streptophyta; class Magnoliopsida; order Poales; family Poaceae; genus Triticum; species Triticum timopheevii. The sequence goes on along the minus strand of OY997272.1, from coordinate 406,969,347 downwards.
ATAGATGCCAAAATTTTGTCTTGGAATGGGGTAGAGCATGGAGAACGTACTCACTCTACACATACTCAGGTGGTATTATGACCTATCTTTACCTATTAGCGTGTAGGTGATACGTCCATTTTGTGTCATGCTTTCATATCGATATTTATTGCATTAGAGGCTGTTACTACATGTTATTTCACAATACTTATGCCTTTTCTCTCTTATTTATAAGGTTTACATGAAGAGGGAGAACGCCGGCAGCTGGAATTCGGGACTGGAAAAGGAGCAAATATTAGAGACCTATTCTGCACAATTTCAAAAGTCCTGAAACTTCACGAAGATCAGTTTTGGAATAAATAAAAAATATTGGGCAAAGAAAGCACTAGAGGGGGCCACCAGTCAGCCACAAGGGTGGAGGGCGCGCCCTACCCCCTGGGCGGGCCCCCCTACCTTGTGGCCCCCCTGGCAGGCCCCCGACGCTCATCTTCTGCTATATGGTGTCTTTTTCCCTGGAAAAAAGAGGAGAGAAGCTTTCGGGACGAAGTGCCGCCGTCTCGAGGCGGAACCTAGGCAGGACCAATCTAGGGCTCCGGCGGAGTTGTTCTCCTGGGAAAACATCCCTCTGGGAGGGGGAAATCATTGCCATCGTCATCACCATCGATCCTCTAACCGAGAGGGGGTCAATCTCCATCAACATCTTCACCAGCACCATCTCCTCTCAAACCCTAGTTCATCTCTTGTATCTGATCTTTGTCTCAAAACCTCAGATTGGTACCTGTGGGTTGCTAGTAGTGTTGATTATTCCTTGTAGTTGATGCTAGTTGGTTTATCCGGTGGAAGATTATATTTTCAGATCCTTAATGATAATTAATACTCCTCTGATTATGAACATGAATATGCTTTGTGAGTAGTTACGTTTGTTCCTGAGGACATGGGAGAAGTCTTGTTATAAGTAATCATGTGAATTTGGTATTCGTTCAACATTTTGATGAGATGTATGTTGTCTCTCCTCTAGTGGTGTTATGTGAACGTCGACTACATGACACTTCACCATGATTTGGGCCTTGGGGAAGGCATTGGGAAGTAATAAGTAGATGATGGGTTGCTAGAGTGACAGAAGCTTAAACCCTAGTTTATGCGTTGCTTCGTAAGGGGCTGATTTGGATCCATATGTTTCATGTTATGGTTAGGTTTACCTTAATTCTTCTTTCGTAGTTGCGGATTCTTGCGAGAGGGGTTAGTCATAAGTGGGAGGCTTGTCCAAGGAAGGGCAGCACCCAAGCACCGGTCCACCCACATATCAAAAATTATCGAAGTAATGAACGCGAAACATATGAGCATGATGAAAACTAGCTTCACAATAATTCCCATGTGTCCTCGGGAGCGCTTTGCTTTATATAAGGGTTTGTCCAGCATTGTCCTTTGCTACAAAAAGGATTGGGACACCTTACTGCACCTCGTTTACTTTTGTTACTTGTTGACCGTTACGAATTATCTTATCACACAACTATCTGTTATCGATAATTTCAGTGCTTGCAGAGAATACCTTGCTGAAAACTGCTTGTCATTTCCTTCTGCTCCTCGTTGGGTTCGAAACTCTTACTTAAGGAAAGGACTACGATAGACTCCCTACACTTGTGGGTCATCAAGACTCTTTTCTGGCATCGTTGCCTAGGAGTGAAGCGCCTTTGGTAAGTGGAATTTGGTAAGGAAACATTTATATAGTGTGCTGAAATTTACTGTCACTTGTTACTATGGAAAATAATCCTTTGAGAGGCTTGTTTAGGGTATCTTCACCTCGACCGAAAGAGAGAATAGTTTCTCTTCAACCTACTGCATCTACTGAAAAATATTTATTTTGAAATTCCTTCGGGTATGATAGAGAAACTGCTAGCTAATCCTTATATAGGAGATGGAACATTACATCCTGATATGCACCTAATCTATGTGGATGAAGTTTGTGGATTATTTAAACTTGCAGGTATGCCCGAAGATGTTGTCAAGAAGAAGGTCTTCCCTTTATCTTTGAAGGGAAAGTCATTGAAATGGTATAGGCTATGTGATGATATTGGATCATGGAACTACAACCAATTGAAATTGGAATTTCATCAGAAGTTTTATCCTATGCATCTGGTTCACCGTGATTGGAATTATATATATAATTTTTGGCCTCGTGAAGGAGAAAGTATCGCTCAAGATTGGGGGAGGCTTAAGTCAATGTTATATTAATTCCCCAATCATGAGCACTCAAGAGAAATTATTATCCAAAAGAAATATGCTCTGCTTTCTCATAGTGATCGATCCATGCTCGATACTTCTTGTACTGGTTCTTTTATGATGAAGACTATTGAATTCAAATGGGATTTATTGGAAAGAATTAAACTCAACTCTGAAGATTGGAAACTCGATAAAGGTAAGGAGTCAGGTATAAACCTTAAGTTTGATTGTGTTAAATCTTTTATGGATACCGATGCTTTTCGTGATTTTAGCACTAAATATGAAATTGACTCTGAGATAGTAGCTTCTTTCTGTGAATCATTTGCTAATCATGTTGATCTACCTAAGGAGAAGCGGTTTAAATATCATCCTCCCATTGAGTTAAGGTAGTATAACCTATTAAAGTTGAAGAAGAAACTATTACTTATAATGTTGATCCTATTGTTCCTACTGCTTATATATTGAGAAACCAACTTTTCGTGTTAGAATAAAGGATCATGCAAAAGCTTCAACTATGGTTCGTAAGAGTTATACTAGAACACCTACACCCCCTGAACAAATTAAAGTTGAACCTAGTATTGTTATGGTTAAAGATCTCTTGGTCGATAATATTGATGGGCATGTTATATATTTCTGTGATGAAGCTGCTAGAATTGCTAAACCTGATACTAAAGATAAACATAGATCTGTTGTTGGCATGCCTGTGGTTTTTGTTAAAATAGGATATCATCGTTATCATGGTTTATGTGATGTGGGTGCTAGTGTGAGTGCAATACCTTATACCTTGTATGAAGAAATTATGAATGATATTGCACCTGCTGAGATAGAAGAGATTGATATTACTATTAAGCTTGCCAATAGAGATACTAATTCACTAGTTGGGATTGTTAGAGATGTTTAAGTCTTGTGTGGGAAATTAAAATACCCTACTGATTTTCTTGTCCTTTGTTCCCCACAAGATGATTCTTGTCCCATTATATTTGGTAGACTTTATTGAATACTGTTAATGCTAAGATAGACTGCGAAAAGGATATTGTTACTGTTGGTTTAGGGGATATGTCTCATGATTTTATTTTTTCTAAATTTCGTAGACAACCTCATGATAAAGAATTGCCTAGTAAGGATGAAATTATTGGTCTTGCTTCTATTGTCGTGCCTCCTAATGATCCTTTAGAACAATATTTGCTAGACCATGAAAATGGTATGTTTATGAATGAAAGAAGGGAAATAGATGAAGTATTCTTTAATCAAGGGCCTATTATGGAACACAATTTGCCTATTGAAATTCTCGGAGATCCTCCTCGTCCCAAGGGTGATCCCGTGTTTGAGCTTAAACAATTACCTGATACTCTTAAATATGCTTATCTCAATGAAAAGAAGATATATCATGTTATTATTAGTGCTAACCTTTCAGAGCATGAAGAAAAGAAATTATTGAAAACTCTGAAGAAGCACCGTGCCGCTATTAGACATACTCTTGATGATCTTAAGGGCATTAATCCCACTCTATGTCAGCACAAAATAAAATTGAAAAAAAATGCTAACCAGTTGTTGATCATCAACGACGGTTAAATCCTAAAATGAAAGAAGTGGTAAGAAATGAAATACTAAAGCTTATGGAGGCAGGTGTAATTTGTCCTATTGCTAATAGTCAGTGGGTAAGTCCCGTTCATTGTGTCCCTAAGAAGGGAGGTATTACTGTTGTTCCTAATGATAAGAATGAATTGACCCCACAAAGAATTGTTACAGGTTATAGAATGGTAATTGATTTCCGTAAATTAAATAAAGCTACTAGAAAGGATCATTACCCTTGACCTTTTCTTGATCAAATGCTAGAAAGACTATCCGAACATACACATTTCTGCTTTCTAGATGGTTATTCTAGTTTCTCTCAAATACTCGTGTCAAAAGATGATCAGGAAAAGACTACTTTTACTTGCCCTTTCGGTACTTTTGCTTATAGACGTATGCCTTTTCGTTTATGCAATGCACCTGCTACCTTTCAAAGATGTATGGTGGCTATATTCTCTGACTTTTGTGAAAAGATTGTTGAGGTTTTCATGGATGATTTTTCCGTCTATGGAACTTCTTTTGATGATTGCTTAAGCAACCTTGATCGATTTTTGCAGAGATGCGAAGAAACTAATCTTGTATTGAATTGGGAGAAGTGCCACTTTATGGTTAATGAATGTATTGTCTTGGGGCATAAAATTTCTGAAAGAGGTATTTAAGTTGATAAAGCTAAAGTAGATGCTATTGAAAAGATGTTGTGTCCTAAAGATATCAAAGGTATAAGAAGTTTCCTTGGTCATGCTGGTTTCTATAGGAGGTTTATTAAAGACTTCTCTAAAATTTCTAGGCCTCTCACTAATCTCATTCAAAAAGATATTCCTTTTGTTTTTGATGATGATTGTGTAGAAGCATTTGAAATACTTAAGAAGCCTTGATTTTTGCACCTATTGTTCAACCACCTGATTGGAATTTACCCTTTGAAATTATGTGTGATGCTAGTGATTATGCTGTTGGTGCTGTTCTAGGACAAAGAGTTGATAAGAAATTAAATGTTATCCATTATTCTAGTAAAACTCTAGACAGGGCCCAGAGAAATTATGCTACCACTGAAAAATAATTTTTAGCAGTTGTATTTGCTTGTGATAAGTTCAGATCTTATATTGTTGATTCCAAAGTAACTGTTCACACTGATCATGCTGCTATTAAATATCTTTTGGAAAAGAAAGATGCTAAACCTATACTTATTAGGTGGGTTCTCTTGTTACAAGAATTTGATTTGCATATTATTGATAGAAAGGGAGTTGAGAACCCCGTTGCAGACAACTTTTCTATGTTAGAAAATGTTCTTAATGACCCACTGCCTATTGATGATAGCTTTCCTGATGAACAATTAGCTGCCATAAATGCTTCCCGTAATGCTCCATGGTATGCTGATTATGCTAATTACATTGTTGCTAAATTTATACCACCTAGTTTCACGTACCAGCAAAAGAAAAAGTTTTTCTATGATTTAAGACATTACTTTTGGGATGACCCACACATTTATAAAGAAGGAGTAGATGGTGTTATTTGATGTTGTGTACCTAAGCATGAACAGGAACAGATCCTACACAAGTGTCACTCCGAGGCTTATGGAGGACACCACGCTGGAGACAGAACTGCACATATGGTATTGCAATCCGGTTTTTATTGGCCTACTCTCTTCAAAGATGCTCGTAAGTTTGTCTTGTCTTGTGATGAATGCCAAAGAATTGGTAATATTAGTATACGTCATGAAATTCCTATGAATTATTCACTTGTTATTGAACCATTTGATGTTTGGGGCTTTGATTATATGGGACCTTTTCCTTCCTCTAATGGGTATATACATATTTTAGTTGTTGTTGTTTATGTTACTAAGTGGGTAGAAGCTATTCCAACTAGTAGTGCTGATCATAACACTTCTATTAAGATGCTTAAAGAAGTTATTTTTCTGAGGTTTGGAGTCCGTAGATATTTAATGACTGATGGTGGTTCACATTTTATTCATGGTGATTTCTGTAAAATGCTTGCTAAGTATGATGTTAACCATAGAATTGCATCTCCATATCATCCTCAGTCTAGTGGTCAAGTAGAATTGAGCAATAGAGAGATTAATTTGATTTTGCAAAAGACTGTTAATAGATCTAGAAAGAATTGGTCCAAGAAACTTGATGATGCATTATGAGCTTATAGAACCGCTTATAAAAATCCTATGGGTATATCTCCGTATAAAATGGTCTATGGAAAGGCTTGTCACTTACCTCTTGAACTAGAACATAAGGCATATTGGGCTATTAAAGAGCTCAACTATGATTTCAAACTTGCCAGTGAGAAGAAGTTATTTGACATTAGCTCGCTTGATGAATGGAGAACCCAAGCCTATGAGAATGCCAAGTTGTTTAAAGAAAAAGTTAAAAGATGGCATGACAAAAGGATACAAAAGCGTGAGTTTAATGTAGGTGATCATGTTTTGCTATACAACTCTCGTTTAAGATTTTTTGCGGGAAAACTTCTGTTTAAATGGGAAGGTCCTTACATTATCGAGGAGTTCTATCGTTCTGGTGCCATAAAAATCAACAACGCCGAAGGCATAAATCCGAAGGTGGTAAACAGTCAAAGAATCAAACATTATATCTTAGGTAATCCCATAAATGTTGAAACCAATATAATTGACATCGTAACACCGGAGGAGTACATAAGGGACACTTTCCAGAATGTTTCAGACTCCGAAAAGGAATAGGTATGTGGTATGGTAAGTAAACTGACTCCAAAACTGTTCTAATAGCAGTTTTTTTCTCCATTTGAAAATATTTAAAAAATTAGGATAATTAAAAGTAGAGGCACGAGGAGACCACAAGGGTGGACGCGCGCCCTACCCCCCTGGGCGCCCCCTACCTTGTGGCCAGCTTGTGCCCTCAGACTCTGTTTTCTTGCACAATACTTATTTTGGTCGGTAAAAATTCATTATATAATCTCCCGAAGGTTTTGACCACCATACCACGACAAAAATCCTTTGTTTTTGTTTCGAGCTGTTTTTCTGACAGATCTAGATCACCATGACGTCTCCAAGCGCCCCCAAGGACAAGTTTTTCGAGAAGGTCATCAACCCTTACCTCGCGAGGTGCTGCAACACCCTCAAACTATTGAGATGCATGAGGGGGTGCTGCACATCCGCCATGTTGAGGGGCCGAAGAAGACAGGAAGCATGGAGACAAGACTCGAAGCAATGGAGCAGCAGGTTTTCAAGTGCCAAGGGATGGTGGAACGTGGACTCAATGCTAATCACATGATGATCGTGGAGTTCACCAACAATCACAAGCTAGATGCCAAGAACATCGAGGAGGCCATCTTCAAGCTTCATGAGAAAATCGAGCATCTCCAAGCCCAGATCTATGACCTGCAAAACCAAAACTGTGAGTATGAATACAAATTTAAGAGGATGAGTTTGGCTACAGATTTGAGGATCCCGGAGACTCGTTCATCTTTCTATGTTGGTGAGCTTATGCCTTGGAATATGGATGACAAGCTTACTACATCAACAACTCCATCATCACCACCTCCAAAGGAAGAGACATAAATACATGGGTATGGGCACTCCCCTTGGCAACTGCCAAGCTTGGGGGAGGTGCCCCGGTATCATATCACCATCAAACCTCTATCTTTATCATTTTTCTTAGTTAGATCCTTATGGTTATATCTTGATCTAGTAGAATAAAGTTTTAGTATGATCTAGCTTTGAGTTTTGTTTTGATCTCTGTCTATGTAATCGAGTCCGTGAGTTATATATAATAAAGAGTAGTTTTGAGTTGAGGCCTTTGCTTTTGTGCTATGATCTTGAGGGAATTATAGAAAGAATAACAATAAATAAAAAGATCATATATTGATCTTATGGAGAGTAACGATTTCACATATAAAGAGTATGATGAATAAAAGTTGTTGAGAGTTGAAAAACATAGTTTTGGTCATTGTTGCAATTGATGCCGCTTGAAGCTACGTCGGTATTTCCCCAAAGAGGAAGGGATGATGCAGCATAGTGGTGGTAGGTATTTCCCTTAGATATGAAACCAAGGTTATCGAACCAGTAGGAGAACCAAGCAACACAACGTAAACAGCCCCTGCACACAAATAACAACACCTCGCAACCCACGTGTTAAAGGGGTTGTCAATCCCTTTCGGGGTACGGCGCCTCAAGATAGGCAAAGGACGTGAGGTAAATTTGTAGATGGGATAAATAGATCCCGGAACAAATAAATTGCAGCAAGGTATTTTTGTATTTTTTTGGTTTAATAGATCTGAAAATAAACCCAAGGAAAAAGTAGATCGCAAGGCAAATATATGAGAAAGAAGACCCGGGCGCCGTAGGTTTCACTAGTGGCTTCTCTCGAGAAAAATAACAAACAGTGGGTGAACAAATTACTGTTGGGTAATTGATAGAACTTCAAATAATCATGACGATATCCAGGCAATGATCATTACATAGGCATCACGTCCAATATTAGTAGACCGACTCCTACCTGCATCTACTACTATTACTCCACACATCGACCGCTATCCAGCATGCATCTAGTGTATTAAGTTCATGGAAAAATGGAGTAATGCAATAAGAACAATGACATGATGTAGACAAGATTCATCCATTGCGGCAGATATGGATCCCATCTTTTTATTCTTAGTAGCAACGATACATACGTGTCGGTTCCCTTTCTGTCACTAGGATCAAGCACCGTAAGATCGAACCCACTAGCGGGCACCTCTTCCCATTGCAAGATAAATAGATCAAGTTGGCCAAACAAAACCCAAATATCAGAGAAGAAATGTGAGGCTATAAGAGATCACACATATAGGAGATCAAAGAACTCAAATAACTTTCATGGATATAAAAAGATATAACTGATCATAAACTCGAAGTTCATCAGATCCCAACAAACACACCGCCAAAAGACTTACATCCTATGGATCTCCAAGAGACCATTGTATTGATAATCAAGAGAGAGAGAGAGAGGAATACATCTAGCTACTAGCTACGGACCCGGAGGTCTACAAAGAACTACTCACGCATCATCGGAGAGGCACCAATGGAAGTGGCGAACCCCTCCGTGATGGTGTCTAGATTGGATCTCGTGGTTCTGGACTCTGCGGCAGCTGTATGAAAATTTCGTTGACTCCTTTAGGGTTTCTGGAATATTGGGGTATTTATAGAGCAAAGAGTCGGTCCAGGGGGCACCTGAGGTGGGCACAACCCACCAGGGCGCGCCTGGGCCTCCTCCTGGCGCCCTGGTGGGTTGTCCCCTCCTCGGGACTCCCCCAGGTGCAACCAGGGCCCGTTGTGTTCCTTCTGGCCCATAAAAATCATCGTAATTTGGCGTGGCATTTGGACTCCATTTGATATTGATTTCCTCCGATGTAAAAAACATGCAGAAAACAACAACTGACACTTGGCATTATGTCAATAGGCTAGTACCAAAAAATGATATAAAATGACTATAAAATGATTATAAAACATCCAAGATTGATAATAAAACAACATGGAATAATAAAAAATTATTGATACATTGGAGAGGTATCAGGATCCCCAAGCTTAACTCCAGCTCGTCCTCGAGTAGGTAAGTGATAAAACAGAATTTTTGATGTGGAGTGCTGTTTATCATGTCATATCATATTCTTTTCTTCATAGCATGGACATTTGGACTTTTATGTGATTTAAAGCAATACTCTAGTTTTGACATAATAATTTAGATACTCAAGCATATCAACAAGCAACCATGTCTTTCAAAATATCAATGCTAAAACAAGTTATCCCTAGCCCATCATGCTCAAACATTGATCCATTCATGAAACACACTCGAATATTAGCTACACCCAATACTTAACTACGCTCATATTGTCCCCTAGTTGGTGCTTTTATAAGAGTGGATGGAGACTCAATTTCAAAAATAAAATTCGCATAAAGTAAAAGAAAGGCCCTTCGCAGAGGGAAGTAGTGATTTGTAGAGGTGCCAGAGCTCAAAGCGAAAAAAATAGAGATAAAAACATTTTGGGAGGTGTATCCATCCCACCAACGAAAATGACTTGGAGCATCCCAACAGTTTCCATGCTAGATATATCATAGGCGGTTCCCAAACAGAAAATAAAGTTTATTCCTTTTTCCACCATAACTTTCACTTTCCATGGCTAGCCGTATCCATGGGTGCCCTCCATACCAACACTTTCCAAGGAATTTATTATTTGACAACATAAAGTAAATCCATTTTTGCATTTCGGGACTGGGCATCCCTAAAACCTTTGCCTTACTCTCGTGTAATGACAAGTGAATAAACACTCATCGTGAGAATAACACATCTAGAATGGAAAAAAATTAGCTACCTGTTACCGTTCCGCGAGCGAAACAAACATACAAAAGAGAAGTTCATTTTGAAAATTAGAGATGGCACATGCAAATTTGCTTAGAACAGCAAAAGAATACCGCATATAGGTAGATATAGTGGACTCATGTGTCAAAACTGGTTTAAAGGATTTTGGATGCACAAGTAGAGGTCATACTTTGTGCAAAATGAAGGCTAGCAAAAAGATTGAGAAGCGACCAACCAAGAAACAAATAATCTCATAAGCAAGCATTAACCATAATTAACACCGAATAATGCACCACAAGTAGGATACAATTTTCATTACATGATTACTTACTTTCGTGCATGCATAGGGAATCACAAACCTTAACACCAATATTCTTACTAGAGCACAATTACTCATCAACATAACTCTCATATCACATCATAATATCGCAAAACTATTACTAAGAATCAAGTTTATTTTGTCCAATGATCTTCATGACATATTTTTTTCTTTCTTTATCCTTCTTGGATATCTATCACTTTGGGACTAATTTTCATGTGTTGCTTTTCATAAGCTAAAACAAATATAAGTGAAGATCGTGAGCATAACATTTTTTCTTTCTCTGAAAATAATTTAAGTGAAGCAAGAGATAATTTCTTCAAAATTTTACTAACTCTCAAATAAATTTAAGTGAAGCAAGAGAGCATTTCTTCAAAAATACTAAGCACACCATGCTCAAAAAGATATAAGTGAAGCACTAGAGCAAGTCCATCGCTCATAAAGTTTTTAGTGAAGCATGGAAAGCAATTCTAACAAGTCATGACATAATTTTGGCTCTCTCAAATAGGTGTGTCCAGCAAGTATTGATGACTTAAAACAAAAAATAAAACAAGAAAAGACACATATCATACAAGACGCTCCAAGCAAAACACATATCATGTGACGAATAAAAATATAGTCTCGAGTAAAATACCGATGGTCGTTAGAAGAAAGAGGGGATGCCACTCAGGGGCATCCCCAAGACTAGTTAGTTGCTAATTCTTGGATAATATCTTGGGATTCTGGGGCATACCCAAGCTTAGGCTCTTCTATCCTTCTTTCGTCCATCGTAAGATAACCCAAAACTTGAAAACTTCAATCACACAAAACTCAACAAAACCCTTGTGAGATCCGTTAGTAAAAGAAAGCAAACCACTACTATAAGTGCTGTGTCAAACCAATTCTTATTTCTATTTTGTATTATATATACTGTATTCCAACTTTTCTATGGCAAAAGCTCATCAAAGAAAACCATAGAGCTATCAAAATAAGCACACAACACAAAGAAAACAGAATCTGTCAGAACAGAACAGTCTGTAGTAATCTGGAACTTTGGAATACTTATGGAACTCCAAAAATTCTACCAAATTAGGAAGAGCAGAGTAATTTATATATTAATCTTATGCAAAAGGAATCAGGGAAAAAAATCTCTTTTCTGTGATTTATGAGAATTATTTCGTGAGCGCAAAGTTTCTGTCTTTTTCAGCAAGATCAAACAACTATCACCCCAGAAGATCCTAAAGGCTTTACTTGGCACAAACACTAATTAAAACACAAAAAACACAATCATAACAGTAGTATAATTTTCATAACACTCAAGAACAGAAAGCAAAAAGAAAAATAAATTTTATTCATTGGGTTCCCTCCCAACAAGCGCTATCGTTTTACGCCCTTAGCTAGGCATAAGATTTTATTGATGCTCACAAGAAAGATAATAGTTTGAACACAAAGAGAGCATCATAAATCACGTGGCCAACACATTTAAGTCTAACGTGCTTCCTATGCATAGGAATTTTATAGGAAAACAAATTATGAAGGCAAGCAAAATCTAGCATATGCAAGGAAGAAGACATAAACAATAGCAATCTCAACATGACGAGAGGTAATTTAGTAACATGAAAATTTCCACAACCACATTTTCCTCTCTCATAATAATTTCATGTAGGATCATACTCAAATTCAACAATATAGTTATCACATAGTATATTCTCAACACAATCCACATGCATGCAAAGTTGACACTCTTCCAAAATAGTGGGATTAAAATTAACTAAAGTCATGACCTCTCCAAACTCACCTTTATAAAAAAAAATCATAAGATTTAACATTCTCCAAAGTAGTGGGATCTAAATTTGACACTCTTCCAAACCCACTTTCAATATTATTGCAAACACTATTATCAATCTCATATTCATCACGGGGCTTAAATAAATTTTCAAGATCATAAGAAGAAGCACCCCAATCATGATCATTGCAATAAGTAGTGGACATATCAAAATGAGCATCCCCAAGCTTGGGGTTTTGCATATTATTAGCACAATTGACATAAATAGAATTTATAGTAAAATCATTGCAATCACGCTTTCAATTCAAAGAGCTATCATGAATCACTTCATAAATTTCTTCATCACAATTTTCAGATTCACGAATCTCAAGCAAAACTTCATAAAGATAATCTAGTGTACTCAAATCACTAGCAATTTGTTCACGATAATTGGATCTTTTGAAAAGATTAGCAAGTGGATGAGGATCCATATCAAGAGATATTTTGCAAGTGAAGATGCAAGCGAATAGAAGACACATGGTCACACAAGCAAACAAGAGATCTGACAAGAAAAAGGCAAACGAAAAAGAGGGCGAATAAAATGGCAAATTTTTGTGAAGTGGGGGAGAGGAAAACGAGAGGCAAAAGGCGAATAATGTAAATTGCAAGGAGATGAGATTTGTGATTAGGAACCTGGTTATGTTGAAGATCCTCCCCGGCAGCGGCGCTAGAAATTCCTTTTGATGTCACTTGAAGCTACATCATATTTCCCCAAAGAGGAAGAGATGATGCAGCACAGCGGTGGTAGGTATTTCCCTCAAATATGAAACCAAGGTTATCGAACCAGTAGGAGAACCAAGTAACACAACATAAACAGCCCCTGCATACAAATAACAACACCTCACAACCCGAAGTGTTAAAGGGGTTGTCAATCCGTTTCGGGGTATGACGCCTCAAGATAGGCAAAGGCAAATATATGAGAAAGAAGACCCGGGCGCCGTAGATTTCACTAGTGGCTTCTCTCGACAAAATAGCAAACGGTGGGTGAACAAATTACTATTGGTCAATTGATAGGACTTCAAATAATCATGACGATATCCAGGCTATGATCATTACATAGGCATCATGTCCAAGATTAGTAGACCGACTCCTGCATGCATCTACTACTATTACTCCACACATCAACCGCTATCCAGCATGCATCTAGTGTATTAAGTTCATGGAAGAATGGAGTAATGCAATAAGAACGATGACATGATGTAGACATGATCCGTTTATCCATTGCGGCAGATATGGATCCCATCTTTTTATTCTTAGTAGCAACGATACATACGTGTCAGTTCCCTTTCTGTCACTGGGACCAAGCACCGTAAGATTGAACCCACTACCAGGCACCTCTTCCCATTGCAAGATAAATAGATCAAGTTGGCCAAACAAAACCCAAACATCGGAGAAGAAATACGAGGCTACAAGAGATCACGCATATAGGAGATCAAAGAACCTAAATAACTTTCATGGTTATAAAAAGATATAACTGATCATAAACTCGAAGTCATCAAATCCCAACAAACACACTGCCAAAAGACTTACATCATATGGATCTCCAATAGACCATTGTATTGATAATAAAGAGAGAGAGAGAGAGAGGAAGTCATCTAGCTACTAGCTACGGACCTGAAGGTCTACAAAGAACTACTCACGCATCATCAGAGAGGCACCAATGGAAGTGGTGAACCCCTCCATGATGGTGTCGAGATTGGATCTGTGGTTCTAGACTCTGCAGCGGCTGGACGAAAATTTCGTCGACTCATCTAGGGTTTCTAGAATATTGGGGGTATTTATAGAGCAAACAGTCGGTCCAGGGGGCACCCGAGGTGGGCAGAACCGACCAGGGCGCGCCTGGGCCTCCTGGCGTGCCCTGGTGGGTTGTCCCCTCCTAGGGACTCCCCCGAGGTGCAACCAGGGCCCGTTGTGTTCCTTCTGGCCCATAAAAAATCATCGTAAATTGCCGTGGCATTTGGACTCCATCTGATATTGATTTCCCGCGATGTAAAAAACATGCAGAAAACAGCAACTGGCACTTGGCACTATGTCAATAGGTTAGTACCAAAAAATGATATAAAATGACTATAAAATGATTATAAAACATGCAAGATTGATAATAAAACAGCATGGAATAATAAAAATTATAGATGCGTTGGAGACGTATCAGCAATTAATAGGAAGTAATAAAGAAAGAGAGACTTCACATATAAATATACTATCTTGGACATCTTTTGTGATTGTGAGCACTCATTAAAATATGACATGTTAAAAGGTTGATATTGGACAAGGAAGACAACTTAGTGAGTTATGTTTTCTTATATCCGAATAGAAGTTATATTGTCATGGATCATCCAACATGTTGAGCTTGCCTTTTCCTCTCATGCTAGCCAAAATTCTTTGCACCAAGTAGAGATACTACTTGTGCTTCCAAACATCCCTTAAACCCAGTTTTGCTATGAGAGTCCACCATACCTACCTATGGATCGAGTAAGATCCTTCAAGTAAGTTGTCATCGGTGCAAGCAATAAAAATTGCTCTCTAAATATGTATGATCTATTAGTGTGAAGAAAATAAGCTTTATACGAATTTTTGATGTGGAAGAAATAAAAGCGGCAAACTGCATAATAAAGTTCTTTATCACAAGCGGCAATATAAAGTGACATTCTTTTGCATCAAGATTTTGTGCATCCAACCATAAAAGTGCATGACAACCTCTGCTTCCCTCTACGAAGGGCCTATCTTTTATTTTTACCTTCTACCCTCATACACGAGTCGTGGTGATCTTCACCTTTCCTTTTTACACTTTATCCTTTGGCAAGCACTATGTGTTGGAGAGATTCGGATATATATATATACACACTCGGATGTAGGTCTTCATAAAGTATTATTGTTGACATTACCCTTGAGGTAAAAGGTTGGGAGGCGAAAGTATAAGCCCCTATCTTTCTCTGTGTCCAATTGAAACTTTGTACCCATAAGTATCGCGTGAGTGTTAGCAATTGTGAAAGACTAAATGATAGTTGAGTATGTGGACTTGCTGAAAAGCTCTTATATTGACTCTTTCCGATGTTATGAAAAATTGCAATTGCTTCAATGACTGAGATCATAGTATGTTAGTTTTCAATGAAGTTTCCGATTCATAATTTACCTCATGAATGAATTGTTACTTTAGCATAAGAAATCATATGAAAATATATGTTGCTGTTATAAAGATGATCATGATGCCCTCATGTCCATATTTTATTTTATCGACACCTCTATCTCTAAACATGTGGACATATTTTGCGATATTAGCTTTCGCATGAGACAAGCGAGGTCTAAGCTTGGGGGAGTTGATACGTGCATTTTGCATCATGCTTTTATATCGATATTTATTGCAATAGGGGCTGTTACTACATGTTATGTCACAATACTTATGCCTTTTCTCTCTTATTTTATAAGGTTTACATGAAGAGGGAGAATGCCGGCAGCTGGAATTCTGGACTGGAAAAGGAGCAAATATTAGAGACCTATTCTGCACAACTCCAAAAGTCCTGAAACTTCACGGAGATCAGTTTCGGAGTAAATAAAAAATATTGGGCGAAGAAAGCACCAGAGTGGGGCCATCAGCCATCCACAAGGATGGAGGGCGCGCCCTACCCCCTGGACGTGCACCCCTACCTTGTGGCCCCCTGGCAGGCCCCCGACGCTCATCTTCTGCTATATGGTGACTTTTGCCCTGGAAAAAAGAGGAGAGAAGCTTTTGGGACGAAGCACCGCCGTCTCGAGGCGGAACCTGGACAGGACCAATCTAGGGCTCCGGCGGAGCTGTTTTGCCGGGGAAACATCCCTCCGGGAGGGGGAAATCATCGCCATCGTCATGACCATCGATCCTCTCATCAAGAGGGGGGGGGGTCAATCTCCAGCAACATCTTCACTAGAACCATCTCATCTCAAACCCTAGTTCATCTCTTGTATCCGATCTTTGTCTCAAAACCTTAGATTCGTACCTGTGGGTTGCTAGTAGTGTTGATTACTCCTTGTAGTTGATGCTAGTTGGTTTATCCGGTGGAAGATTATATTTTAAGATCCTTAATGATAATTAATACTCCTTTGATTATGAACATGAATATTCTTTGTGAGTTGTTACGTTTGTTCCTGAGGACATGGGAGAAGTCTTGTTATAAGTAATCATGTGAATTTGGTATTTGTTCGATATTTCGATGAGATGTATGTTGTCTCTCCTCTAGTGGTGTTATGTGAACGTCGACTACATGACACTTCACCATGATTTGGGCCTAGGGGAAGGCATTTGGAAGTAATAAGTAGATGATGGGTTGCTAGAGTGACAGAAGCTTAAACCCTAGTTTATGTGTTGCTTTGTAAGGGGCTGATTTGGATCCATATTTTTCATGCTATGGTTAGGTTTACCTTAATTCTTCTTCCGTAGTTGTGGATGCTTGCGAGAGGGGTTAATCATAAGTAGGAGGATTGTCCAAGGAAGGGCAGTACCCAAGCATCAGTCCACCCACATATCAAATTATCAAAGTAACGAACGCGAATCATATGAGCATGATGAAAACTAGCTTCACAATAATTCCCATGTGTCCTCGGGAGCGCTTTGCTCTATGTAATAGTAATCTTAGTGCTTGCACGGAATACCTTGCTGAAAACCGCTTGTCATTTCCTTCTGCTCCTCGTTGGGTTTGACACTCTTACCGAAAGAACTACGATAGATCCCCTACACTTTTGGGTCATCAGTAGGTTGCATGGACGTAATAAAACTGACAAACTAGATTAACTGATGAATATACATGCTAAATTATGTATATATTTCTTGTGTGTCTAGTGGCTAGGCAAGATGAGTCATTGTGCGTGGATGTACGCCGGTCACACTAGTTAGAAAAACATGACCAATGAATGGGTAACAAAAACCAAGGGGTTTGTGAGAACCGCATTTGCAAATGGCCAGAGGAAAACCTGGTGCCCCAGTGTCCGGCGCGACAATTGACACAAGAGAACAGAGGATGAAATGGGTAAGCACTTGCAGAAGAGTGGTTTTACGCCTGGTTAAACGGTGTGGACATTTCATGGTGAGTCTGCCCAACGTGCCAGAGCTGAGGTGGTTCGTCGTTGCACCGATGAGCATGGTATTAGGATGGAAGACATGGTGCAAGACTTTGATGATGCTCAGGATTTAGACGATGAGATGGAGGAATCTGCAAAGGCCTTCAATGAAATGTTGGATTCTTCAAAATGTCGTCTTCACGAGCACACTGAGCTTTGTCAGCTAGATGCCATTGTGAGATCTCACAAGTAATGGGTCTGAAGGCTCAATTCAACTTGGGCAAAGAATGCTACGACGTGATGATTACAGTATTTGGACGCTTTCTACCAAAAGGCCATGTAATGCCTACAAACCTATACCAGTCGGACAAAATCCTCCGTGCACTTAAGATGCCCTATGAGAAGATAGATGCCTGTGAGAAAGGATGTGCCTTGTTTAGGCTTGAGTATGCAGACTTGAACTATTGCCCCATTTGCAAGTCTTCCAGGTATGTTGTGGTAGACAACGGTATGGGTGATAAGATGCAGACCAAAATGCCCGTTAATGTTCTTCGATATATGCCAATTGTACCAAGACTTCAACATCTTTTCATGGTCGAAGAGATGGCCAGATAGATGACATGGCACAAAATGGGCAAAAGAACTGAACTAGATGCAGATGTGAATCTGATGATGGTACACACATCGGATGGTTCTGCGTGGAAGCACTTCGATGCATTATATGAGCAAAAAGCGGTAGATCTAAGGCATCCAATGTACACTGGTCACACTAGTTAGAAATACATGACCAATGAATGGTTAACAAAAACCATGGGGTTTGTGAGAGCCGCATTTGTAAATGGCCAGAGGAAAACCTGGTGCCCCCTGTGTCTGGTGCGACAATTGGCACAAGAGAACAGAGGATGAAATGGGTAAGCACCTGCAGATGAGTGGTTTTACGCCCGATTATGCGGTGTGGACATTTCCTGGCGAGTCTGCCCAACGTGCCAGAGCTGAGGTGGTTCGTCGTTGCACCAACGAGCATGGTACCAGGATGGAAGACATGGTGCAAGACTTTGATGATGCTCGGGATTCGGACGATGAGATGGAGGAATCTGCAAAGGCCTTCAATGAAATGTTGGATTCTTCAAAACGTCCTCTCCACAAGCACACTGAGCTTTGTCAGCTAGATGCCATCTCACAAGTAATGGCTCTGAAGGCTCAATTCAACTTGGGCAGAGAATGCTACGACGTGATGATGGCAGTATTTGGATGCTTTCTACCGAAAGGCCATGTAATGCTTGCAAACCTGTACCAGTTGGACAAAATCCTCCATGCACTTAAGATGCCCTATGAGAAGATAGATGCCTATGAGAAAGGATGTGCCTTATTTAGGCTTGAGTTTGCAGACTTGAACTATTGTCCCATTTGCAAGTCTTCCAGGTATGTTGTGGTAGACAACGGTATGGGTGAGAAGACGCAGACCAAAATCCCCATTAATGTTCTTCAGTATATGCTAGTTGTACCAAGATTTCAATGTCTTTTCATGGTCGAAGAGACAGCCAGACAGACGACATGGCACAAAATGGGCAAAAGAACCAAACTAGATGCAGATGGGAATCTGATGATGGTACGCACATCTGACGGTTCTGCGTGGAAGCACTTCGATGTATTATATGAGCAGAAAGCGATAGATCCAAGGCATCATCGAGTCGCCATCAGCACAGATGGGTTCAATGTGTTTGGTCTGATGACGGCCCAATGCAGTTGTTGGCCCGCATTTGTCATTCCACTCAATCTCCCCCCGGACAGATTATGCAAAGAAAGAACATTTTCCTGACATTGATAATTCCAGGGCCCAACTATCCGAGTAAGAATATGAATGTGTACATGCAGCCGCTTAAGGATGAATTGCCAGAAGCTTGGGATAATGGGTTCAAGACATACGACACTGCTAGCAAACAAAAATTCATAATGCGTGTCTGGTACATGTACTCGATGCATGACTTGCCAGCGTATGCGCTATTCGTTGGTTGGTGTGTGTATGGAAGGTTCCCATGCCCCACATGCACGACAGCTCTTCAGTTTCGTTGGCTGCAGGCGGGTCACAAGTTTTCTTGCTTTGACTTGCATGGAAAATTCCTGGATCCTCGCCATAAGTTCAGGAAAGACAAGAAGAACTTCACCAAAGGTAGAGTTATCAAAAACTCTGCACCACCTACGTTGGGAGTCCAAGAGAACCTGGATCAGATAAACACTCTCAAGCCAGATCCAGAGCATCCAGGGTATTTCAAGGGGTATAATTCGGAACACGCCTGGACTCACAAGACATGCTTGTGGGATCTGCCTTACTTCAATGAACTCCTTTACCCACACAAAATCGACGTGATGCACACTGAAAAGAATATCGTCGAGGCCCTTTTTGGTACATTGTTCAGCATAGAGGGGAAGTCAAAGTATAATACTAAGGCTAGAGTCGATCAGGAGGCGCTATGTGATAGACCGTTACAAAACATGCAAGAACTGAAAGGAAAGCAGAACTGGATGAAGTCAATGGCATGGTTCAATCTTGGAAGGCTAGTTATGAGGGAAACTATCTTGTGGGTGAAAATGCAGTTGATGTTCCCCAATAGGTATGCAACGAATCTAAAGAGGGGAGCGAGTCTTGAAAAAATGAAAATATTTGGTCTCAAGAGTCATGATTGGCACATATGGCTTGAGCGGGTAATGGCAGTGATGTTGCATGGCTTCATCCCTGAGGATGAATGGCTAGTAGTGGCAGAGCTGACCTATTTCTTCCATGTTCTTTGTGTGAAAGAACTATCGCCTGGCGTGCTAGAAGAAATGGAAAAGTTGGCACCGGAGTTGATCTGCAAGTTAGAGAAGATCTTTCCACCGGGCTTCTTTAATCCAATGTAGCATTTGATTTTGCATCTCCCGACCGAGGCAAGATTGGGGGGCCCGTGCAAAATCGTTGGTGTTACGCAACTGAGAGGATGCAGAAGACTCTTCGAGCAAAACATAAAATAAACGTAGAATTGAAGCATCGATGGCCAAGGCATTCATTACTGAGGAGGCGGCAAACTTCGTGACATCACACTACGAAGACAAAAATCGTCATTTGCATAATTCGAAGCTTCGGTATAATGCTGGCGACCCTAAAAAAGGTGGATCCAAACTCAGCTTATTCAAAGGGAAGCTCGCATCAGCCAGTGCTTCGAAACCAATATTGTTGGATGTCAAAGAATGGCGGACCATTTTGTTGTATATCTTCAACAACCTAACAGAAGTGCGGCCATACATCGAGTAAGTTCTCGGTACATTGTTTTGCAACTTCTAATTCCTTTGAACTGCTCTTATTCCTGGATATTTGATACAGTCGATACGTCACCAAATTCTCGGATGGAGCGGTGATCCAAAAGGAATCCGTTGAAGAGTATGAGCTTCTGGCAAAGCATGGAGGCGGCTTTCCCGGTTTCATCTCTTGGTTCAAACAAATAGTAATTTCTGTTAGACCAATTCATTTCTTCATGTAATTTGTGGCTAATGCAACATTCCTTTCGTATTAAACTTGTAGGCTAATTCAAAGTCTATGGACGCCGAATTGAGACAAGTCGCTAATGGTTCTGACTACAAGGTCCGTTCATTGACAAATACGACATCAACGGGTATCGCTTTCGTACCTTTGGCAAAGAGCTATCTATGGCCGACCGAAAGTCTACAACTTGTTCTGTCTCTGCTATCGGCGAAGGAGGTACCGAGTATTATG
The DNA here is from genome assembly GCA_963921465.1 of Triticum timopheevii. NCBI lineage: Eukaryota > Viridiplantae > Streptophyta > Magnoliopsida > Poales > Poaceae > Triticum > Triticum timopheevii. The sequence goes on along the minus strand of OY997272.1, from coordinate 406,948,363 downwards.
GGAGAGTTGAAGCAATATATGAACTTCTATTCTATGGTGAAAACCCACCGAATGTTGTAGTCTTCAAATGTTATTGGTTCCAGCTGATGGAGACTAGAAGGACTCATGAACATATAGGGCTAGTTGAAATCAAATAAAGCACCCATTTAGATGTTCCCAATGCTATATTACGGCTCAATAGGCGACCCAAGTATTCTATCTACCGTGGGCCGGCCAAACTGATCCAAATCTGAATGGTTTGGATGTCTTTTATGAAGTGTCACCACGTGTTAGACCACCTCCCCCAATGAAGAGGATTATGAACCTCACATTAACCCAGACACATATGAAGGAGAATTCGTCCAAGAAACACGTCTTTGCAAAAAACGTTTCAAGAACCGCTCTACTTCACTGCAGAACATTGAAGTAGACAGCGACAGTGAATCTGACTTCACCCCTGTGCCAGAACAAGAAGAGCCGGAACAAGAAGAGGTTACTGTTGCGGATGACCTATCAATGCTTGACCGATTACATAAAGGTGGCCTTCCACATGTTGATGCCACTGAACACGATGAGCACGTCATTCATGATAGTGATGATGATGATGCATTTATTCATGATAGTGATGATGATGATGCTTTTATTGATCCTAGAGCATATATAGACGATCAAGATTATTAGTTCTTGTCAGGTATTCAATTTGTATTATATATATATATATATATAGTTATTTCATGTTAGGTATTCAATTTTTTTTATGTTGTACTTGATGATGATACACTTAAGTTATATACATATTATTATTCATATCGGTATTAATTATTTTTATGTTGTACTAATTTCGTTTACTCTTTGTCATGGTAGGTATTGAAAGATGGTGGGCGCGGCTCCGGAGCGCTTCGAGGCTCCTTCTTCATGGCGCGTGGAGGGAGGGGTACTTCCATTCCACCCGTACATCTCTGGAGAGTGTTGTTAGACAGTTTGGGGACACCGGCGGGCGCTTCTTAGTCGGTGTTGTTGCCCACCGGGAGAGGAGGTCGGGGAGGGAAGAAGAGAGGAGGTACATTAGGATGAGGTCACAGGAGAGGTAGGCAGGCTCCTACGCCTTCCTCGCCGCCACCCCGAGCTGATTCACCCAAGCATATGACTGCTAGGGTGGACCCGTTTGAGGAGGAGGCTACGCGGACTCCGGTCCAGGAGCCTCGGGTCGACGGGCCTTCGACCCACGAGACTCCGGACCAGGCTATGTCCCAGGAGACGTCTGGATGGGGTACCTGGCCGGATCCGCCTCAGGGGCCAAGTGGCCATGTTGATGGTGGCGGGGATCAGATTTCTGATAGCGAGGGCGAGGTGGTTGAGGGGGCCACCGTCTACCAGCGTGGTAGTACACGGCTCCTGCCCGTGTCAGTGGCCCGCGAGCAGAGGTGGTTGATTTAGTCTGATGGGGAGAGGTAAGTGCATTTACTCTTTTTGTACCTTTTTCCATCATGTTTCTTCAAATATCTAATGTGTTGGCCTTGTCATAGTGTAGGAGTTGGTGAGGGAGTCCTGGATTAAGGGGTCCTCGGACGGCCGGACTACGTAGCGTGGGCCAGACTATTCGGCTATGAAGATGCAAGACAGAAGACCTCGTCCCGTGTCTGTATGGGACTCTCCTTGGCGTGGAAGGCAAGCTTGGCGTTTGGATATGTAGATTCCTTTTCTCTGTAACCGACTTTGTATAACCCTAGCCCCCTCCGGTGTCTATATAAACCGGAGGACTTAGTCCGTAGGGGCAATTATAATCACATATGCTAGACTTCTAGGGTTTTAGCCATTATGATCTCGTGGTAGATCAACTCTTGTAATACTCATATTCATCAAGATCAATCAATCAGGAAGTAGAGTATTACCTCCATAGAGAGGGCCCGAACCTAGGTAAACACCGTGTCCCCCGTCTCCTGTTACCATCGACCTTAGACACACAGTTCGGGACCCCCTACTCGAGATCCGCCGGTTTTGACACCGGCATTGGTGCTTTCATTGAGAGTTCCGCTGTGACGTCGAAGACAGGATTGATGGCTCGCCTTGTTATCAAGGACAATGTCACCTCCGGAGGAGCCCTGGCCTCAGGCCAAACCCTCCGGCTAGGCAGCTTTACCATGACCACCCGTTTGGCATTGGGACGACGATGACTTCTCGGGTCATCAAAAATCACCTCCGCGTCGACTTCGAATACTCCAAATGAATGGATCCGACGGAGTTTTCATCCTTAAACGAACTCCTGGATCGCATCGCCGCCTTGGGGGTTGCTACAGACTATGATCGGATTGGGCTTAAACCCGATCAGAGAGAAATTAAATCTCCGCCGATCACCCATCAGATAGCGGTAGTAGAGGAGCAATACAACAACTCTTCCTCTATATTGAGGACGAACTATGTTCGTATTTCCGAGCTCGACGAGACGAATACCAGTCCGCGGAAGGACGTGCCCCGCCCTCGTAACCCAGAGTCGGACGGCGGACCTGAAAAATTGGTTGATATTCCGGAGCCCGAACTGTTAAGCTCGGAAGTTTCTCAAACTCCGGATCCCAAATTGGGTCAGGGCACATATTCAAATCCACCCACCCACCCAGATATACGCGATCTCATGCAAATACGACAGCAGCCTGAGGAAAAAGTCCATCACTTTTAGGCCAGATTCCTTCTTGTTAAAAACAAGATTAAAGATTGCCGCGACAAAGACACGATCTCTGTATTCTGCAATAATTGCACAGACGAGGGAATCCTCAATGCCATCAACCGCCGTCGCGTATTACACTTCACTGACTTGGCAACCATAGTACAGAAGTACTGCACAATGGAAAGCGCCTGGAATACTCAGGCAGCTCCCTGGGAGCCACCACTTTCCACTCAACCCCTCATCCGGGCAAAAAGGATGCACCCTCGTGGGTCACCCGATCCAATAGTAAACAAATCAAAGCCCATTGTAGGGCACGGAACCGTTCTGGAGGGATGGCTTGATAGGCCATGCAAAATACACACCATACCAACGCACAGCCTTAGAGCATGTTGGATACTCCGACAAGTGGACAAGAGCGGCGAGGATCTCCTCATCAAAAATACCGCAGAGCAACACCCCTCGAAAGACGACGACTTCAGAGTATTGACGGTCTTCAAGACTTTCGCCTGAAACAATAGGCGCAAAAGGGCACTCCACAGCCTCGCCGAAGTCTGCCAAGTCGCAGCTATAAACACCTAGGACGACACGGCCATAACTTTCAATGCTAGTGACGAACCAAAATTCAGGACAGTCCGGGCACCAGCTGCATTGGTCCTCAGTCGAATCGTGGATGGCTTTAGACTTACCAAAGTGCTCATGGACGGCGGCAGTGGACTAAACCTCATCTACGAGGAAACTCTCAACAAAATGGAAATAGATAGGAGCTACATTGAGTAAAGTAGCACGACCTTCCAGGGAATCATTCCCAGTCAGGAGGCGCGATGCGCGGGAAAAATCACACTCGATGTGGTATTCGGCACGCTGGAGAATTATCGGTCCGAAGAGATAACCTTCCAAGTGGCCCCGTTTAATAGTGGATATCACGCCTTATTAGGGCGAGATGCATTTGCACACTTCCAAGCTATCCCTCATTATGGGCACATGAAACTCAAGATGCCCAGGCCCAATGGAATTATCACTCTCGCCAGTGATCCAGACACATCACTCCGCGCCGAAAACAAAACCGGAGCCCTAGCCCTCGAGGCATTGTCTGAAGCCCTCGCGGCCAAAGAGTTAACCGCACTACGCTCCACTGTGGACAGGGACGACGTGATCCTGGACAAGCGACCCAAATCCACCTCCTTTAAACCAGCAGATGAAATAGTCAAATTTCAAGTCCACCCGACGGACCCCAATAAGACAGCATCCATCGGGGCTCAGCTGGACCCAACTGTTGATGCCGCACCGCGAGCGTTCCTACGCGAAAACTGGGACATATTTGCCTGGCACCCTTCTGATATGCCTGGGATCCCATGCAGGCTGGCTGAACACAGCCTAAACATATTGAAGGGATAGAAGCCAGTCAAGCAAACACTGCGGTGCTTTTCCGAACCCAAATGACAAGCTATGGGGGAGGAGCTAGCCAAGTTACTCGAGGCCGGATTCATTAGAGAAATAAAACACCCGGACTGGCTAGCGAAACTGGTGATGGTATCAAAGAAGGATAAATCCTGGCGCCTATCTGTCGATTTCAAAGACCTCAACAAGGCCTGCCCTAAGGATCCCTTCCCCCTCCCCCGCATCGATCAGATTATCGATGCCACCGCAGGACACGACTCACTGTGTTTCTTCGACGCATACTCCGGATACCATGAAATCAAGATGAAGGAGTCCAATCAAGCCACAACAACATTTATTACCCCATACGGGCCTTTTTGCTTCAACACTATGCCCTTCGGACTTAAAAACGCCGGTGCCACCTACCAACACATGATTCAAACATGCCTGGAGAAACAGATCGGCAAGACAGTTGAAGCGTATGTAGATGACGTTGTCATCAAAACTAGGCACGTCGAGTCATTAATAGACGATCTGCGTCTAACATTCGACAATCTCCGGGCATATGAAATCAAGCTCAATCCGGAAAAGTGTGTTTTCGGCGTTCCCGCTGGAAAACTGTTGGGCTTCATTGTTTCCAATAGAGGAATTGAGGCGAACGTAGCTAAAATCCGAGCTTTGTCATAGTTGGCTACACCAACAGACCTTAAACAAGTCCAAAAACTAGCCGGATGTGTGGCAGCTTTAAAGCCGCTTTATCTCCAGATTAGGAGAAAAAGCATTGCCACTTTATCGCCTTCTTTGACGCACCAATCACTTCGAGTGGACGGACACGACAACGGCCATACTGGAAGAAATAAAGACTCTTTTAGCGAGCTACCCAATCCTGGCCCCACCAAACGTCGGCGAACCCATGTTATTATACATATCAGCAACAAACCAGGTCGTGTGTGCGGTGCTCGTCGTTGAACGAAAGGAGGACAGACACAAATTCCCGCTTCAGAAGCCGGTATACTACGTATCCACCGTCCTCACACCATGCAAATCCCGACACCCTCATTACCGGAAAATAGCATACACGGTCTTCATGGCATCCCGGAAGCTACGATACTACTTTCAGGAGTGCTCAATCACGGTGGCCTCCGAAGTACCACTCAATGACATATTAAACAACCGCGACGCCACAGGCCGGATTGCCAAGTGGGCCATTGAGCTCCTCCCATTCGACATAACATGCAAACCACACCGGGCCATTAAATCCCAAGTACTGGCTGACTTCGTCACCGAATGAACAGAAGCCGAACTCCCTAAAGAGTACGACACTTATTCCAACTTGGTCATGCACTTCGATGGCTCCAAAATGCTGGCGGGCTTAGGAGCGGGTGTTGTCCTTACATCCCCCACTGGAGATACAGTTCAATATGTACTCCAAATATTATACACGGACTCCAACAATGCAGCCGAATACGAAGCCTTATTGCATGGTCTTCGGATGGCTGTCTCCATGGGCATAAAACGCCTGGAAGTGCACGGGGATTCAGACCTTGCAATATCTCAAATAAATGGAGATTTTGATGCCAAAGATCCAAAGATGGCGGCTTACCGTTACGCTGTTCTCCAAATGTCGGCTCGGTTCGAGGGGCTCGAGTTTCATCATGTGGCTCGAGAAAGTAATCAAGCGGCGGATGTCCTTGCTCGCATCGGTGCCAAGCGCGACCCCGTCCCACCTAACATCTTTCTGGAAAGGCTTTTCAAGCCATCCTTGGTGTGGCAGGGGGAGAGCAGCAACACCAGTCCAGATCCAATTATAACCCTAGATTCCGAACACATCGATATCATCGGGGGCTCAGCCACCGAAATAACACAGTGAAAGCACAAGTGCTCCCTAGGTGATTTTGGTAATTAATGTCAACATATCTCTTGTTCGACTAACACCTTTACCTAGTATGTTTCAGACAAGTTCAACAATGGAGTGGCATGGACTAAAGGATGTGGAACCCCTTCAAGACGCTAAGGACAAAGGATTGGCTCAAGCTCCAAGCTCAAGACTCTACATTTTCCATTTTAGTGATCCAAGATCACATTGAGTCTATAGGAAAAGCCAATACTATCAAGAGGGGATGAGGTGTTGCTTAATGGCTTGCTTGCTCAAAGTGCTTAGTGATATGCTCCAAAGCCCTCAACTACTTTCTCACATCCACACATGTCCTAAACCAAAAGTCTAACTCGGCCCTACCGATTCTTTCTATCTGGCGCCACCGAGTTCAGATGTCATAGCCACTGCCACAAACCCTAGGCAAATTGGTCTCACCGATAGGGATCTCGGTCTCACCGAGATGGGATTGTAATCTCTCTATGTATGTCGATACTATCGAGTTTGAGTAATCGGTACTACCGAGATTACATTGCAAACTCTCTGGATTGACTTATTAACAAAATCGGTCCTACGGAGTTTGTGTAATCGGTCAAACCGAGTTTGCCTCACCAACTCTCTGGTTAGCTTTTTACCAAAATTGGTCTCACCGAGTTTGAGTAATCGGTCTCACCGAGATTATGTTATGCCCTAACCCTAATCACATCGGTCCTACCGAGTTGCATGTCGGTCCCACCGAAAATCCTAACGGTCACTAGATTTGCTGAATCGGTCCGACCGAGTTTATCAATTCGGTCCCACCGAGTTGGCAAGTTGTGTGTAAACGGTTCGATTTTGTGTGGAGGCTATATATACCCCTCCACCCACTCTTCATTTGTGGAGAGAGCCATCAGAACGAACCTACACTTCCAGCATACATTTTCTGAGAGAGAACCACCTACTCATGTGTTGAGGCCAAGATATTCCATTCCTACCATATGAATCTTGATCTCTAGCCTTCCCCAAGTTGCTTTCCACTCAAACCTTCTTTCCACCAAATCCAAATCCTGTGAGAGAGAGTTGAGTGTTGGGGAGACTATCATTTTAAGCACAAGAGCAAGGAGTTCATCATCAACACACCATTTGTTACTTCTTGGAGAGTGGTGTCTCCTAGATTGGCTAGGTGTCACTTGGGAGCCTCCGACAAGATTGTGGAGTTGAACTAAGGAGTTTGTAAGGGCAAGGAGATCGCCTACTTCGTGAAGATCTACCGCTAGTGAGGCAAGTCCTTCGTGGGCGACAGCCATGGTGGGATAGACAAGGTTGCTTCTTCATGGACCCTTCGTGGGTGGAGCCCTCCGTGGACTCGCGCAACCGTTACCCTTTGTGGGTTGAAGTCTCCATCAACGTGGATGTACGATAGCACCACCTATCGGAACCACGGCTCAAAAATCACCGTGTCTCCAAATTGCATTTGAATCCTCCAATCCCTTCCCTTTACATTCTTGCAAGTTGCATGCTTTAGTTTCCGTTGCTCATATACTCTTTGCATGCTTGCTTGATATGTATTGTGAGTGTTAAACTTGTGCCTAAACTCCACTTAAACTTAAAGAAGTTAAAAACTGTAACTTTTAGTACTTAGTGTCTAATCACCCCCCCTCTAGAAACCTCTTCTCGATCCCTTTCAATTGGTATCAGAGCCTTGGTCTCCATTGCTTTGGTTTAAACACCATTGGAGGAAGATGGATGAGTCTACAATTGGTAGTCTTAGACATAGAGTGCATATACTTGATGGAGAATACTTTCATGAGTGGAAAAATGAGATGCTTGTGATTTTCAGTAAATATCATTTGAACAAGTACATTGCTAGCCCATGTGCACATCATGTTGATCCTATGCATCCTACCCTTGATGAGTCAATTGACATGATTCGCAATCTTAGAACTGTTGAGCTTATCATTAGAGGCTTGCCTAGAAACTTGATTGGATGTTTGCCTACTCTTAAGTGTGCCAACACCATATGGAAATTTCTTGAGGAACGCTTTCCAAATTATTCCTTGAAAATTCTAGATGAAGTTCTCCATAAGTCTATTGCCTTGAGTAAGATGAATTCTAGTGATCCTATGTTTGGTGATTGTCTATTTGAGCTTACAAACCTTATGCGTGTCAAAGGAGATGTTGGATTATTGGTGATATTATTTGTGAAGCTATAAAAATTCGTAAACAAGATCATTGTCAAACTCACTCTAACGAATCACCCTCTCTAGGATTTGATCCACCACATGACGATGTTGAACATGGATACTATGACGAGGATGATGATAGTGACTTTGATCCTGATGATGCAATGAGACACTTTGGTATTATGGCAAATCTTTGGGGATATATGGTAGGAGGAAAGGAATGGGTTGTTGATAGTAGATGTACCGATCAGATGACCGGAGATAAAGACATGTTTCGCGAGCTTGCAGAAAACGATGGTCCTCGATAGTATGTCACTTTCGGTGACAACTCAAATGGTAAGGTGGTTGGCCTCGGTAAGGTGGCCATATCACATGATAGCTCCATACAAAATGTCATGCTCGTTGAATCTCTTGGCTACAACTTACTTTCAGTGTCTAGACTTGCTGATTTATGTTTCAATGTCCTATTTACTGAAGTAGATTGCCAGGTGTTTCGTAGAGATAATCATAAAATGGTCTTTACCGGTGTACGTAGAGGTGATCTATACATTGTTGATTTCACTAAAAAGGCTCAACCTAGAACTTGCTTTATTGCTAAATCCTATAAAGGTTAGTTATGTCATAGACGATTGGGTCATGTTGGTATGCGAAACCATGACAAGCTTATTAAAGGAAATCATATCCTTGGAGTTAACGATGTCATATTTGATAAGGATAGACTTTGCAGCACTTGTCAGGCAGGTAAACAGGTTGGAGGAAGGCATCCCGTGAAGAACATCATGACCACAAGGAGGCCACTCGAGCTAGTTCATATGGATCTTTTTGGTCCCAACGCCTACAAAAGTCTCGATGGAAATTCTTTTGTTCTAGTTATAGTTAATGATTTTTCAAGATTTATGTGGGTGTTCTTTCTCGATGATAAATCACAGGTTCAAAAGATCTTCAAAAACTTCGCTAGGAAGGCCCAAAATCAATTTGAAGTAAAGATCAAGAAGGTTCGCAGCGACAATGGAACGGAGTTCAAGAACACAAATGTGGACACCTTTCTTGACGAAGAAGGGATTTCACATGAGTTATCGGCTACATACACACCTTAACAAAATGGAGTTGTTGAGAGGAAGAACCAGACGCTCATCGAAATGGCGAGAACGATGCTTGATGAGTACAAGAAGCCGAAGCACTTTTGGGTGGAAGCGGTTGAGACAGCTTGTCATGCAATAAATCGCTTGTATCTTCACAAGCTACTTGGCAAGACGGCATACGAGCTCCTCACCGGTAACAAACCCCAAGTTGGATACTTTTGAGTGTTCGGCTCAAAGTGCTACATTCTTGATAAGCATCGTCATTCTAAATTTGCTCCTAAGTCTCATGAAGGTTTCCTACTTGGTTATGGCTCAAACTCTCACACATACCGTGTCTACAACAATTTCACCCAAAAGGTTGAAGAAACGATAGATGTGAAGTTTGATGAATCTAACGACTCGCAAGTAGAGCAATTGCCAATTGATGTAGGACACAAAGATCCCTCGGAAGCAATCCAAGACTTGTCTATTGGCAAGATTCGTCCAACGGAGGTGAAGGAGAGTACCTCGTCCGTCCAAGTGGAAGCTTCTACCTCACGACAAGGTGAACCAAGAGTTGATATGGAAGCATCCACAAGTGGGACACACCAAGACAAAGAAAACAAGGAAGTACATCAAGATAAACGTCATCAACCTCCTTCTCGACCATGACAAGAGAACGACAATGCCAAAAGTGAAGAAGGCCAAGAAGAAGAACAAGATGATGAAGATTTTCAACCAAGACCCAAGGAAAAGCTGACACGAGTTTGAGCAAGAATTGCTAAAGATCATCCCATCGAGCAAATCTACAATGATATCCAAACCGGGAGAATCACTCGCTCTAAAACTCGTTTAGCTAACTTTTGTGAACACTATTCATTCATCTCTAGCATTGAACCTATGAAGGTTGAAGAAGCTTTGGAAGATCCAGATTGGATAAACGCCATGGATGAAGAGCTACACAACTTTGAGATAATCAAGTTTGGACATTGGTTGAGATGCCCGACAACAACCACAACATCATCGGTACCAAATGGGTGTTTCGCAACAAGCAAGATGAAGATGGACAAGTAGTTCACAACAAAGCACGTCTCGTCGCCCAAGGCTACATACAAGTCGAAGGTATGGACTATGGTGAGACTTATGCTCCCGTTGCTAGACTTGAGTCCATTCGCATCTTACTTGCCTATGCTAATCACCATGATATCACCTTGTATCAAATGGACATTAAAAGTGCTTTTCTAAATGGTGAAGTAGAGGAGGAAGTTTATGTTAAACAACCTCCCGGCTTTGTTAATCCTAAGAAACCTGATCATGTTTACAAACTTCACAAAGCTCTTTATGGTCTTAAACAAGCTCCTAGAGCGTGGTATAAATGCTTGACCAAGTTCCTTATTGAAAAAGGCTTTGAAATTGGAAAAATAGATTCTACTCTTTTTACTAAAAGGGTCAATGGATAACTATTTGTGTGCCAAATCTAGTGCTGATGATATTATATTTGGTTCTACTAACCCTCATTTTAGTGAGAAGTTTGGGAAGCTAATTTCGGAGAAGTTTGAGGTGTCTATGATGAGTGAACTCAAATTTTTTCTTGGTTTGCAAATCAAGCAAACTAAGGAAGGTACCTTTGTCTCTCAAACAAAGTACACCAAGGACTTATTCAAGAAGTTCAATATGCAAGAATGCAAAGGTATGACTACACCCATGCCTACTAGTGGACATCTTGATTTGACCAAAGATGGTGAACCGGTCGATCAAAAGGTTTATCGCTCTATGATTGGTTCATTGTTATATCTATGTGCTTCACGTCCCGATATCATGCTAAGTGTGTGCATGTGTGCACGATATCAAGCTGCTCCTAAAGAATGTCATCTTAAGGCCGTGAAAAGGATCGTGAGATACTTAATCCATACACCAAATTTTGGCATTTGGTATCCTAAGAGGGCCTCTTTCGATCTAGTTGGCTACTCCGACTCGGGTTATGCCGGTGACAAGGTTGATAGAAAGTCCACTTTGGGTACTTGTCAATTTCTTGGTAGATCTCTTGTGTCTTGGTCTTCCAAGAAAAAAAACTTGGTATCCTTGTCCACCGCCGAAGCGGAATACATTGCCGCTGGTTCATGTTGTGCTCAATTACTTTGGATGCCCAAACTCTTAAAGATTATGGGATATATGTGAAACATGTTCCATTACTTTGTGACAATGAAAGTGCTATCAAGATTGCTCACAATCCCGTGCAACACTCTCGAACTAAGCATATTGAAGTTCGTCATCATTTCATTCGAGATCATGTTGCTAAGGGGGACATTAATCTTAAGCATGTTTGCATCGAAAAGCAATTAGCGGATGTATTCACTAAACCACTTGATGAGAGAGTGTTATGCAGGTTAAGAGGTGAATTGAACATCATTGATGCTTCAAACTTGGAGTAGGAACTCCATTGGATACATGCAAGACATGAGTCTATGACTAATCCTTGATATTCCTCTTATGATGATTATCTTATGTCTTGGATATATTTGCACCTTGCATGTTATCTAACCCATGTAGGTACTTGGATGAATCTAATTCTATGAGATTGCAACTCATTCACATCTTGAGCAATCTCTACATCACCAAGTCTCTACACAACGGTGGTTGAAGACAAGGAAGCACGAAACCGTTCAAACATATCCTTTGACAAATTCTATGTTAAGCTTCATGATTGTCATTTTGGATACACAAGTGCTCTTCCTTGCAAAGACTAACCCATGTAGGTAGATGAACTCAAATTCCAAGTGGTGCTCCCAACTCTTGATGAGCTACATCAACCTTGAGCAACCCACACAAGTTCAACTACATGATCACGATCAACACCACCACCCAAGGTATGTTATTCCATCTTAGAGAAGCTTTACTCCAAGACATGAGTCAAAGCAACTCGACAAGATGTGAATACATCAAGATGCTTAAACAAAAAATGGTAACCCCATTTTGAGCTTAAACGAGTATGACCTATGATCAAGTGATCTCACTTGACTCCTAAGTCAATGTACTCTAACATAGGTGACTTTGTCGCCGACCATTTCTAGATGAAGTTCTCTCGTGTCCTTCTCTGTGCTCTTGCATTTGTCTCATTCATATTTGTTTCTCCTTTAAAAAAACCTTCAAATAGATTTCTTTCTTTTCTTTTCTATTTTGCTCTGCATTCCCTCCATCCAATTTGTTGCAAATCTTTGAGCTAATTCCTTGCAAATCCTTGTGATATCTTACTTGTCTAGTGAGCTGAGGTGACAAGTGTTTTCTCTGTGCTGAACTCGGTCACACCGGTTTCTTATTTTCAGTCTAACCAAAATCATTCGGAGCAACCGAAGCATCCAACTCGGTGCCACCGATTTCACAACAGGAAAAACATTTTGCCATTTATTCCTGCATTTCTTTTGATCCAGCTCCACTCAATGAATCTTGTCCTCTACAAGCATCACATTTTTATCAGTGCTTTGTGTTGTGACTCAAGGACCAAACCCATTCACGACACATTCCAGAAGGCCCTTCTTGGAAATTGATGCCAAAGGGGGAGAGAGAGATCACATCAAAGCTTAGCACTTCAACAGGGGGAGAGAGATATCTCTAGGGGGAGAGAATACTCAAGAAGAGAGTAATCTTCAAGGATCATAGATGCTTGGTGTTCAAGAGGAGAGATGCCACATGTCTTCTTGAGGGGAAAGACATGTTCATATGTGCTCATTTGCATTAGCTCTGTTCATTTGTTTCCTTGAGCTCTGATTTTGCATTTTGCTCTGATTTTTTGTTCCCTATCTTCTCCCAGTATCGCATGCTAGATTCAGGGGGAGCAAGACATCTAAGGGAAAGAAATTCTTTAAATTCATTGCACATCTTTACCTTTGGGGACATGTCTATATCAAATGTGGTACTTAGTACTCACTCTCTACATGTCATCCCAGTCTTGGTACTCTTGTGGTTTATTTTGTTTGCCCTGGCTAGTAGGTGTATCCGTGTTATCTAACCTTATTTTCACAGGTTCATTCCATCCTAAGCCAACTCAAGACCACAAGGTAAGTACATGCATCACAATCATGCGTATGAGGAATTCTTGCTGATGTACATACTGTTTGCAAGAAGGACTCATGAGCATGAAGGTACATTTCCCATATTCACATCATTTGCTCTGATGCATATAGCCAAGATACATGTAACACATTGCCTACTCTGTCATGTTTATGCATCCACATGCTTCTATATTCCATATTCACATGATTGCATACATGTAGGGGGAGCCTATGCTTGTTACATGTTTTTCCAAAGCTTTACTTGTTATTCTCTATATCCTTATCTAAAGCTTTGATGTATGTTGTCATCAATTACCAAAAAGGGGGAGATTGAAAGCACAAGTACTCCCTGGGTGATTTTGGTAATTAATGTCAACATATCTCTTATTGGACTAACACCTTTACCTAGTATGTTTCACACAAGTTCAACAATGGAGTGGCATGGACTAAAGGATGTGGAACCCCTTCAAGACGCTAAGGACAAAGGATTGGCTCAAGCTCCAAGCTCAAGACTCTACATTTTCCATTTTAGTGATCCAAGATCACATTGAGTCTATAGGAAAAGCCAATACAATCAAGAGGGGATGAGCTATTGCTTAATGGCTTGCTTGCTCAAAGTGCTTAGTGATATTCTCCAAAGCCCTCAACTACTTTCTCACATCCACACATGTCCTAAACCAAAAGTCTAACTCGGGCCTACCGATTCTTTCTATCCGGCACCACCAAGTTCAGATGTCATAGCCACTGCCACAAACCCCTAGGCAAATCGGTCTCACCGATAGGGATCTCGGTCTCACCGAGATGGGATTGTAATCTCTCTGTGTATGTCCATTACCAAAATCGGTCTCACCGAGTTTGAGTAATCGGTACTACCAAGGTTACATTGAAAACTCTCTGGATTAACTTATTACCAAAATCGGTCCTACCGAGTTTGTGTAATCGGTCAAATCGAGTTTGCCTAACCAACTCTCTGGTTAGCTTTTCACCAAAATCGGTCTCACCGAGTTTGAGTAATCGGTCTCACCGAGATTATGTTATGCCCTAACCCTAATCACATCGGTCCTACCGAGTTGCATGTCGGTCCCACCGAAAATCCTAACGGTCACTAGATTTGCTGAATCGGTCTGACTGAGTTTGGCAAGTTGTGTGTAACGGTTAGATTTTGTGTGGAGGCTATATATACCCCTCCACCCACTCTTCATTTGTGGAGAGAGCCATCAGAACAAACCTACACTTCCAGCATACATTTTCTGAGAGAGAACCACCTACTCATGTGTTGAGGCCAAGATATTCCATTCCTACCATATGAATCTTTATCTCTAGCCTTCCCCAAGTTGCTTTCCACTCAAACCTTTTTTCCACCAAATCCAAATCCTGTGAGAGAGAGTTGAGTGTTGGGGAGACTATCATTTGAAGCACAAGACCAAGGAGTTCATCATCAAGACACCGTTTGTTACTCCTTGGAGAGTGGTATCTCCTAGATTGGCTAGGTGTCACTTGGGAGCCTCCGACAAGATTGTGGAGTTGAACCAAGGATTTTGTAAGGGCAAGGAGATCGCCTACTTCGTTAAGATCTACCGCTAGTGAGGCAAGTCCTTCGTGGGCGACGACCATGGTGGGATAGACAAGGTTGCTTCTTCGTGGACCCTTCGTGGGTGGAGCCCTCCGTGGATTTGCGCAACTGTTACCCTTCGTGGGTTGAAGTCTCCATCAACGTGGATGTACGATAGCACCACCTATCGGAACCATGGCTCAAAAATCACCGTGTCTCCAAATTGCGTTTGAATCCTCCAATCCCTTCCCTTTACATTCTTGCAAGTTGCATGCTTTACTTTCCGCTGCTCATATACTCTTTGCATGCTTGCTTGATATGTATTGTGAGTGTTAAACTTGTGCCTAAACTCCACTTAAACTTAAAGAAGTTAAAAACTGCAACTTTTAGTACTTAGTGTCTAATCAGCCCCCCCCCTCTAGACACCTCTTCTAGATCCCTTTCACATAGTCGGCCCATCTTATCATGGCAGTTATTGCCCCATGGACCGAACCCTTCTTTGCCTACCTTAATAGGCCAGAACTCCCTAAAGATCAGAATGAGGCGCGCTGCATTGTCCGGCGCTTTAAAGCCTACAAGGTTCACGAAGGAGAACTCTACAAGAAAAGCGCTACCGGAGTACTTCAAAGATGTATCTCCGAGGAAGAAGGGTGGCAACTCTTGGCTGAAATTCATGCCGGTCTCGGTGGTCACCACGCCGCGGCTCAGGCCCTTTTAAGCAAGGCCTTCTGTACAGGTTTCTATTGGCCGACGGCCCGAGCAGATGCACAGGACCTTGTCCAACGTTGCGTTGGATGCCAGCCTTTTGCCAACCAAAGCCATATGCCACCCACCGCTCTACAAGCAATCCCCATCACTTGGCCTTTCGCGGTCTGGGGGCTTGATATGGTCGGACCCCTTAAATAAGGAAGCCATAAGAAAAAATACCTATTGGTCATGGTGGATAAATTAACTAAGTGGATAGAGGACAAACCAGTTAAAACGACCGAAGCCGGACCGGTGATAGACTTCATATCCGGTGTTGTGCACCGTTATGGTGTTCCACACAACATCATCACCGATATTGGCTCCAATTTTACAACCGATGAGGTGAAAACCTGGTGTGATAATCTAGGCATTAAGCTCGATTACGCCTCCGTCTATCACCCGCAAACAAACGGTCAAGTCGAACGAGCCAATGGTCTTATTATGAGCGGCATTAAGCCTAGACTAGTGCGGTCTTTGAAAGAATCAGACAAGCACTGGGTAGAGGAGCTCAACTCTGTACTTTGGGGGCTATGGACCACGCCCAACTGCACTACCGTATATACACCTTTCTTCATGGTGTACGGCGCAGAGGCTGTGTTACCCTACGACATTATTCATGACTCACCTTGAGTGCGCATGTATGAAGAGAGAGAGGACGAGCTTGATTGGCAGGACAACTTAGATGCCCTGGAGGAGGAGCGCGGCATTGCAAAAGACCGTTCCACATTCTATCAACAACAGGCCCACAGATATCAAAGCAGAGAAGTACGGGCCAAGACTTATAATGTTGGCGAACTTGTTCTACGCTTGGTAGAGAAGAAAAAGGACAAACTCAAGCCCAAGTGGGAGGGTCCCTTCATCATTGACGAAGTTCTCACTGGAGGAGCGTACCACCTGCGTGATGCATCAGACAATCGCCTAGAGCCAAACCCATGGAACGCGGCCAGACTCCGAATTTTCTATGCCTAGCGCCGAACTCTTCGTTCGTCTCATTCTCCCTCTTGTTTTCATTATTTTTCCCTCTCCTTTCACCTTTTCTTTTTTAGCCTTAAAGCTCTTGTGTGGCTAAACCGTGCACCTACGACGCACACATCCTCAAATATGTATGTCCATTATACCTGGGGCCTTCTCGTACAGAAGCTTATTATTATTATTTTCCGAGCATTAAACTCACGACATATGTGTCCTTTCCGCGTATGTACCTTTTCTTCGCCATTATAGGCATCAATATGACTTAAGTTTTGGCCAAGCTGGGTTGCCTGGCTCCTATGCTTATGCCCTACGTCCTCGTTAGTTCGGCTAGGGCATAAAGGGAGCACCTCTGTGATTGTTACTGCCAGGTCATCCAGATGTGTACCTGAGACTGGGTGAAGCCAAAAGCTAGCGCTCTTAAGGGAATATTTGGTCGGCGGAGTAAAGATGTTTTTTACTTGTTACACTATTAACCCACAGATGCTATGTATGCTGTGATTTTTCAATCACAGTTCGGACATGCACGTTAACGCATGCTGACCCAGGGAAAGGAACCCTTAACGGAACTATTCTCTCTCGAAGATGTTTCTTACAATCACAATGTAATATAACATAGCTAGCTGGATACTTGTCTGCTCAAGCAACTATGACCCCTACACCTGGTTTCCATACATACCCCGGTCTATATTACCGAGTGGGTATTCGGAAACACTCCGCACCTTCGGGTCCAGAGATCGAAGCGAAAAGGTCCGCCATGACAATCGTTTTACAATCTGGCTAGGGATAAATTCGTCAATTGAAGTTCATAGTCACTTGGACTAAAAAACTTCTTCCTCTATGCCATCTAACAGGCTATCTAGCTTACAATCCTGTTGGGAATACTTGGCGGCTACTTTTACCTAGTCATATACCAAACTAACAGGAATTTATTTTCCATCTGACCCTAAAGGTCCGACCCGGGCCATATGATTCGGATTGAGCTTGGTATACCGTGTTTTCACCATGGCCCAGGCCTCTCGCGCACCTTCCCGGCAGGCCGATATCTTCCGTAATCGAAAGCGCCGTCGTGCTCCCTTGAATAGCTGTACAAGCTCCTCCATACTTCCTGGATGGGACACGGATGGCCATAAGGCCTTGGCGATACTTTGCATCGCATGCCGAGCTCTCTCGTGCATTTGCGATAGCTCTTTTAGAAGATCGCCTAAAGATCTAGACATCTCCTCTTCGGGACAGCCGGTCAGCATACCTACAGACATAACTCTGTCAGTACCTTTCCTCGCCAAATTACATGGAAGTAAGTTCGACACATACTAAATATGACGCCTCTTAGCCTCTTATTTTCCTTCACGGAGTCAGCCAGCTGGGCCCGCACATCTTTCAGCTCTTTGCCCAGCTGGGTGTTGGAATCCTGGAGTTTGTTTTTCTCCTCCCAGACCCGTGTCAGTATACATTCGCCCGCGGCAAGTTACCTTTTGGCTCCTGGTTCACCCGCTTATGCGACTTCCGGTGCCTCTCCCGGATGATCTGGTGATTCTGCCATAAGATATGCACTTGTATTAATATTCCAGGTATATGATTATATTTTCTCGATAGAGGGGAACATTACCAGGCACTGCCTTCTTAGATTTCTCCAGTTCGGCGGTAGCAGCAGCTAGCTCGGTCCGACCCTTTTCCATCTCTTGAGACAACATGTTGTTCTTCTCTATGAGCATCTGGTTATATAATGACCCTTAAATCAGTTGTATCAACTGTTTCAAGTCCCGGGGGCTACTGGTATATAATTATCAGATTTGTACAAATGTGTACTTACCCATATATCTTTCAAATATTGTTCTGTGGCTCTGGTAAGCCCATCTCGAGCAGCTCAGATGTATACATCAGCCGAGCTGAAGGCGTTGAATGCATCTTCTGAAAAACCAGAGTCGCGAAGAGCGGCCCGCCGGCGCTGATGATTCATGGTGCTTTCCACTTCAGAGTTTGTGACGGATACATCATCCGAATCCTCTGTAGAAGGACAATCTGGTGTCACTCCTGCGTCAGCCTCGGTCCTTGAGATAGGGTCTAGAATCTGGCTGGTAGAGGCATGACCGGCAGGATCCCCGAACATAGTCCGGCGAACGCTTTTCTTGATAAGACACAACGGACAGTGTCACACTTCGATGTGATAGCCAAGGAGCATATTTAAAAAACCATACCTCTTTGATAAAGGCTCGACCGTGTTTTGATTAGCCTTCCTCTTCGAAGGCTTGCCTGGCGTAAGCGCCGCTCTCTTGTGAGTCGCCTCGGGTGCAGCATGGCGCACCGAGCGCCTCCCCTTTGGAGCACAAGATAGTGCGGTGGGTGAGGCAGAATGAGGAAGTTCTTTCGAAGAAGATGTCTCCTGATTACTTACATGTTAGGCAGGGAGAAGACTGATACGTCTCCAACGTATCTACTTTTCCAAACACTTTTGCTCTTGTTTTGGACTCTAACTTGCATGATTTGAATGAAACTAACCCGGACTGATGCTGTTTTCAGCAGAACTGCCATGATGTTGTTTTGTGTGTAGAAAACAAAAGTTCTTGGAATGACCCGAAAATCCATGGAGACAAGTTTCGGAAAATATAAAAAATACTGGCGAAAGAATCAAGACCAGAGGGCCCACACCCTGTCCATGAGGGTGGGAGCGTGCCTACCCCCTGGGAGCGCCCCCTGTCTTGTGGGACCCTTGAGGCTCCACCGACCTCAACTCCAACTCCATATATTCTGTTTCGCGGAGAAAAAAAATCAGAGAGAAAGTATCATCGCGTTTTACGATATGGAGCCGCCGCCAAGCCCTAATCTCTCTCGGGAAGGCTGATCTGGAGTCTGTTCGAGGCTCCAGAGAGGGTGATTAGTCGTTGTCGTCATCATCAACCATCCTCCATCACCAATTTCATGATGCTCACCGCCGTGTTTTAGTAATTCCATCATAGGCTTGCTGGACGGTGATGGGTTGGATGAGATTTACCATTTAATCAAGTTAGTTTTGTTAGTGTTTGATCCCTAGTATCCACTATGTTCTGAGGTTGATGTTGCTATGACTTTGCTATGCTTAATGCTTGTCACTAGGGACTGAGTGCCATGATTTCAGATCTGAACCTATTATGTTTTCATGAATATATGTGTGTTCTTGATCCTATCTTGCAAGTCTATAGTCACCTATTATGTGTTATGATCCGACAACCCCGAAGTGACAATTATTGAATACTTCTCGGTGATGACCATAGTTTGAGGAGTTCATGTATTCACTATGTGCTAATGCTTTGTTCCGGTTCTCTATTAAAAGGAGGCCTAAATATCCCTTAGTTTCCACTAGGACCTCGTTGCCATGGGAGGGTAAGACAAAAGATGTCATGCAAGTTCTTTTCCATAAGCACGTATGACTATATTTGTACATGCCTACATTACATTGATGAATTGGAGCTAGTTCTGTGTCACCCTATGTTATAACTATTACATGAGGAATCGCATCCGACATAATTATCGATCACTGATCCAATGCCTACGAGCTTTTCACATCTTGTGTTTCGCTTATTTACTTTTCCATTGCTACTGTTACAATTGCTACAAAACTATTACCTTTACTTTTGCCACTGTTACCATTATTATCATACTACTTTGCAACTAAATACTTTGCTGCAGATACTAAGTTATCCAGGTGTGGTTGAATTGAAAACTCAACTGCTAATACTTAAGTATATTCTTTGGCTCCCCTTGTGTCGAATCAATAAATTTGGGTTGAATACTCTACCCTCGAAAGCTGTTGCGATCCCCTAGACTTGTGGGTTATCAAGACTAATTTCTGGCGCCGTTGCCGGGGAGCATAGCTCTATTCTTTGAGTCACTTGGGATTTATATCTGTTGATCACTATGAGGAACTTGAAAGACAAAATAACTAAGATTTTTCCCTCAACTACGAGGGGAGGTAAGGAACTGCCATCTAACTGTTATCTAGAACTGTCTCGTGGGCCCAGGGTGGCCCCCCTCCACTTATGCCAGCACCCTCACACTCCATCTCCTTCCCAAAATAAACCTCATCCAGCTCAAGCACGAGTTCTAGCTCATTTTGCTGCAATTTTCGATCTCCTTGCTCAAAGCTCCATTCACAAAACTGGTTTGGGAGATTGTTGCTTGGTAGGTGACTCCTCCATTGGCCCAATTAGTTTTTGTTCTAGTGCTTTATTCATTGCAAATTTTTGCTGCATAGGTGACCATGTTCTTGAGCTTGCATGTTAAATATATGAGGTCCCAAGTAATTCTAACGCATGATATAGGCTCTAGGAACTTGTAGGTGTAGTTGCTACCAATCTTGTTTAGTTTTATTCACTTTTATTTTGAAGTTACTTAAATTTCAGAAAATTTCCGAAAATGTTAAGGAGATTTTTGAGGGGCTCTTCTAGCCAAGGCTCCCAGGAAAAACAAGCTAAAGAGAAGGAAAAGGCCAAGTATAATCTTCCTCGCATAGCGGAAGTACGGCCGTGTGAATGGCCCTGTGACAATTTCTTGAGAGAAGGTGGAATTTTTGAAGACTTATATTCTTTGATCGAGAATGCAGGCCTCACCAATTTCCTCCACGACCGGATTGATCAGTATCTCTTACTCACCAATACTTTCGTGCAAAACTTTTATTATTATCCTAAGAAGTCACCGCCTTCAGTATCATTTAATTTATATGATGAATTCAGAGAAATGTCTTTACGTATTTTTTGCGCGGTATGTAGGATACCCTTTGAGGGAAAATTAGATGAACCACATCGTAAAGATGTGGATGGCTTTGTTAACACTATCACTGTAGGGGATCCAAAGAAGGGTTGTGTGTGTAGTCCCCAAGATATGATTTATTACTTCTCTGCTAAATATATCCCTACTCATAAGAAACAAGCTGCCTTGTGGGAAATATATAATTTTGTGCAAATCAAAGAAGAGAGTCTCCCACAAGCTTGGGGGAGGCTTCTCCGATTACTTAATGCTTTGCCTGATCATCCTCTTAAGAAAAATGAAGTACTTGATATCTTTTATAATGGACTCACTGATGCTTCCAAGGACTACTTGGATAGTTGTGCTGGTTGTGTTTTCTGGGAAAGAACAGTCGACGAAGCTGAATTACTATTGAATAATATGTTGACTAATGAAAATAATTGGACTCTTCCTGAGCCAATTCCTGAGGCAATTCCTAAACCAATTGAGCCAACTCCCGAGCCTATTCCTAAACCCACTCCGAAGAAGAGAGGTGTTCTATTTCTCAGTCCTGAAGATATGCAAGAGGCGAAGAAATCAATGAAAGAAAAAGGTATTCAAGCTGAAGATGTTAAGAATTTACCACCTATTGAAGAAATACATGGTCTTAATATACCACATGTTAATGAACCACATTGTCTTGATGACCCGACACAGGTAGTAAAGGTAAATTCTCTCTATAGATATGATAAAGTTGAAATTCCCTCTACTAAATTTCATAGCCCATGCTTAGGTGAATTTGATGACTTTATGGCTAGACAAGAAAGTTTTAATGCTTTCGAGATAGGACGCTTGAGTGATTATATGGCTAGAGTTAAAGGTGAACTTAAACTCATTAGAAAATACGCTTCTATGGTTGCTACTCAAGCTGAGCAAGTACTTAAAGCTCAAAATGATTTGCTTGATAAATTAAATAATAAACATGGCTTTGCTGTTAGAGTGGCTACTAGAACTGGTAGAATGACTCGGGAACCTTTGTATCCTGAAGGCCACCCTAAGAGAATCGAGTAGGATTCTCAGAGAAATAATTTAGAGGCACCTAGTTCTTCTAAAAAGAAGAAAAAGAAAAACGATAGGACTTTGCATTCTCCTAGTGAACCTGTTGTAGACACACCCGAGAATCCCAATGATATTTCTGTTTCTAATGCTGAAACACAATCAGGTGATGAACATGAACCTAGAGATAATGTTAAAGATAATGTTCATGTTGATGCTCAACCTAGCAAAAATAATTAAGTAGAGATTGAACCTGTTGTTGATCTTGATAACCCACAATCAAAGAATCAACGTTATGATAAGAGAGATTTTGTTGCTAGGAAGCACGGTAGAGAAAGAGAACCATGGGTTCAGAAACCCATGCCCTTTCCTCCTAAACCATCCAAGACAAAGGATGATGATTATTTTGAGTGCTTTCCTGAAATGATTAGACCAATCTTCTTACGTATGCGCTTAACTGATATGCTTAAAGTAAATCCATATGCTAAATATATGAAGGATATCATTACAAACAAAAGAAAGATACCGGAAGCTGAAATTTCCACCATGCTTGCTAATTACACTTTTAAAGGTGGAATACCAAAGAAACTTGGAGATCCAGGGGTACCAACCATACCATGCTCCATTAAAAGAAATTATGTTAGAATTGCTTTATGTGATCTTGGAGCCGGTGTTAGTGTTATGCCTCTCTCTTTATATCGTAGACTTGAATTGAATAAGTTGACACCTACTGAAATATCTTTGTAAATGGCCGATAAATCAACTGTATACCTGTCGGTATTGTGAGGATGTGCCTGTTGTAGTTGCAAATGTCACTATCGTAACGGACTTTGTTATTCTTGATATTCCCGAGGACGATAGTATGTCGATTATCCTTGCTAGACCCTTTTAGAATACTGCAGGGGCTGTTATTGATTGCAACAAAGGCAATGTCACTTTTCATGTTAATGTTAATGAGCATACGGTCCAGTTTCCGAGGAAACAATCTCAGGTTCATAGCATAAATTCTATTGCAAAAGTTCTAACTATTATTATTGGAGGTTTTGAATTTCCTCTTCCTACTATCAAGAAAAAGTATGATATTCTTATTGTCGGGGATGTTCATATCCCCTTTGAGGTAACTTAGTGTTATTCAAAATTTCTCCGGTTCCGTGTTATTCGGAATGAGTTTGTTAACAAGACTTGATCAACCTACTTAGTGAATTCATTTTGATGATCATGAGATGGATGAAACTAGAAGGCACAACCTTCTGTACCCTCTTTTTACTTTCTGTTATTTAGAATAAATAAAGCAAAAATAGTATTATCCGTCTGTTTTCTGATTTATCCGTGCAATAAAAAATATCCCAAAAATAAAAGTGCTCCAAATGCCCTGCAAATTTAGTATGATTTTTATGGAATATTTGAGGATTTTAGGCACTGAAAACACTTCAGGAGGGGCAAGCACCTGGCCACGAGGGTGGAGGGCGCGCACACACCCCCTGGGCGCGCCCCCTGTCTCGTGGGCCCAGGGTGCCCCCGTCCACTTATGCCAGCACCCTCACACTCCATCTCCTTCCCAAAAAATTCCTCATCTAGCTCAAGCACGAGTTCTAGCTCATTTTGCTGCGATTTTCGATCTCCTTGCTCAAAGCTCCATTCACAAAACTGCTTTGGGAAATTGTTGCTTGGTATGTGACTCCTCCATTGGTCCAATTAGTTTTTGTTCTAGTGCTTTATTCATTGCAAATTTTTGCTGCATAGGTGACGATGTTCTTGAGCTTGCATGTTAAATTTATGAGGTCTGAAGTAATTCTAATGCATGATATAGGCTCTAGGCACTTGTAGGAGTAGTTGCTACCAATCTTGTTTAGTTTTATTCACTTTTATTTTGAAGTTACTAAAATTTCAGAAATTTTCAGAAAATGTTAAGGAGATTTTTGAGGGGCTCTTCTAGCCAAGGCTCCCAGGAAAAACAAGCTAAAGAGAAGGAAAAGGCCAAGTATAATCTTCCTCACATAGCGAAAGTACGACCATGTGAATGGCCCTGTGACAATTTCTTGAGACAAGCTGGAATTTATGAAGACTTTTATTCTTTGATCGAGAATGCAGGCCTCACCGATTTCCTCCATGACCGGATTGATCAGTATCTCTTACTTACCAATACTTTCGTGCAAAACTTTTATTATTATCCCAAGAAGTTACCGCCTTCAGTATCATTTCATTTATATGATGAATTCAGGGAAATGTCTTTACGTAGTTTTTGCACGGTATGTAGGATACCGTTTGAGGGAAAATTAGATGAACCACATCGTAAAGATGTGGATGGCTTTGTTAACACTATCACTGTAGGGGATCCAAAGAAGGGTTCTGATGTGAGAATCTCTAGCGTACACTTTCTTGTTTTACGCTACTTTGCCATATTTGCTAGTAGATGCTTAATTGGTCGTGGAAATAGTGGAAACTTCAATGTTCCTGATATTATTATTCTTCACCATGCTTTGTTTGGTGATAATAGTTTTAGTATGGGTGCCGTTATTGCTAAACGGCTAAGCCTGAATCATACGAAAGCCCCCATCTTTGGAGGTATCTATGCTGCACGTCTTGCTAAATATTTTGAGATACCTATTAGGCCCCATGAGAAAGAGGAGACAATTTTGCTTCTTACATTTTAGATTACAAGAGCATGGTAGCGCATAAGTTTATTTGTTGACAAATGAAGATAAGATGCTTCTGTATAACCTGAGATTTAATAATAAACACAATGAGACTATTATTCTGCCTGCGCCTCTGTTGTTTGATTTGACTGCAGATAATTTTCTTGTCACGCCGGGAGCGGTGTACGCTCATCGAGGCCAAGCATCTACTCCAGAACCTGAGCTTGAACCGGAACCTTCACTGGACCCTTATCGTGCATCATCTTACCAGTGGGATCCGGAGGAGATGACCAGCTAGTGGTATCCTGATTACACCTCTCAGTACACCGGGGAGAGTAACCGCGGTCCGTGGCAATAGACCAACTTAGGTCAAAAGCCTAAGCTTGGGGGAGTACATATTTCTCACCGACTTTACATTCATGTTTACACACTATTCTAGTCGTCGGTGCTCATACTCTTCCATTGTATTATCCATGCTAGTTTAATTTTCTTTTTCTCGCTTTCTTCTTGTATGTTTGATAAACCTTAAGAAACACCAAAAAATTAGTTAGTTTAATTTCCATGCTTATAGTAGAAATTAAAATGAAAACCCAAAAAGATTTCTCGTTCTTCTTCTTACCTGTTGGGAGCTTTCCCGTGTAAATAGTTTTCTTTTCTTTTCTTTTCTTTGGGGGTCGAGAGTAGAAGACCATATTGAAAATGTTTAGTGGCTCTCATATGCATGATTGTTTATTTAACTTAGAGCCTATATTACTTTGTCTTGTATCTTGAGTTGAATGCTTGCAGATTCCAGCTTAGTCCAATGCACGTGCACTATTATTATTATACACATCGTTCGGTCATGCAAGTGAAAGGCAATAATGACGATATATGGACTTATTGAGATGAGAGAAGCTGGTATGAACTCGACCTCTCTTGTTTTTGTAAATATGATGAGTTCATCGTTCCTGATTCAACTTATTATGAAGTAAACATATTTGCAATGACATTTAGAGATTATAGTTGCTTGTGCCATGCTTGATTAGCTATGAGTTATAATGGTTTACCTTGCATGCCAACATGCTATTAAAATTATTACGGGATGGTATCCTCCTTTGAATGAATTGAGTGACTCGACTTGGCACATGTTCATGCATGTAGTTGAAACAAATCAACATAGCCTTCATGATATTTATGTTCATGGTAGATTATATCCTACTCATGCTTGTACTCGGTGTGAATTAATTTCAATGCATGTTCATGACTGTTGTCGCACTCTCAGTTGGTCGCTTCCCAGTCTTTTGCTAGCCTTCACCTGTACTAAGCGGGAATACTGCTTGTGCATCCAAACTCCATGAGCCCCAAAGTTATTCCATATGAGTCCACCATAGCTTCCTATATGCGGTAATTACCTGCCATTCCAAGTAAATTTGTATGTGCCAAACTCCAAACCTTCAAATGAAATTATGTTTTGTATGCTCGAGCAGCTCATGTTTCAACTAGGGCTGCCTATATCTTCCATGCTAGGTGGGTTATTCTCAAGAGGAGTGGACTCTGCTCCTCATTCACGAGAAAGGGCCGGTAACCGGGATGCCCAGTCCCATGATCCAAAAAGATTAAAGCAAATAAATATAATTAAACAAAACTCCCCCAGGGCTGTTGTTAGTTGGAGGCACTCGTTGTTTCGAGCAAGCCATGGATTGATGCTTGTTGGTGGTGGGGGAGTATAAACTTTTACCATTCTGTTTGGGAACTGCCTATAATGCATGTAGTATGGAAGATACAGCCATCTCATAGTTGTTGCATTGACAGTAAAAATATGCCGCTCAAAAATTCAATCTCTATTGTAAAATTGAGCTCTGGCACCTCTAAAAATCCCTACTTCCCTCTGCGAAGGGCCTATCTATTTACTTTTATGTTGAGTCATCATCCCTCTTATTAAAAGCACCACTGGAGAGCACACTGTCATTTGCATTCATTACTATTGGTTTATATTGGGTATGACTTGACTGGATCTCTTTTACCATGAATTACAATGTTTAGTCAGTCCTTGATCTTTAAAGGTGCTCTGCATTTATGTTTTGCGGTCTCAGAAAGGGCTAGCGAGATACCATTTTGTTATATCATATTATGATTGTTTTGAGAAAGTGTTGTCATCTGAGTTTTATTATTATCGCTCGCTAGCTGATTATGCCATTGATATGAGTAATTGTGAGACCTAGGGGTTATTGTGAGTATGGTTAGTTCATAATACTTGCTGAAACTTGAATGTTGGCTTTACATGTTTACAACAACAAGAGCAAATAGAGTTTGTAAAAGTTTTTCTTTATCACTTTCAGTTTATCAACTGAATTGCTTGAGTGATGGAGTCATGTACCTAGGGTAGGGTCACAGACCTGATCTAAGTACCCTGCCCAAGGACACCCTTAGAAGAGATCACCTTCCAGTTGACCGATACGGAACTCACTCGACTGACTTGAAGGACTCGACCACGAAGACTCACTCGACCACCAGAAGGTCAAGAAGCACTCTGTACTGCAACGGTCTGTAATTAAGTAGACTTTATGATAGTTAAGACCCTTTATGTGGGGCGTTACAGACTTTATGTACCTTAAACCCTTCATTACGTGGGTCGGCTGGGGTCCTGGCGCACTCTATATAAGCCACCCCCCTCCACAGGCAGAAGGGTTCGCACTCCTGTAACTCATATACACATAATCCACTCGACCGCCTCCGGGCTCCGAGACGTAGGGCTTTTACTTCCTCCGAGAAGGGCCTGAACTTGTACATCCCTTGTGTTTACAACCTCTCCATAGCTAGAACCTTGCCTCTCCTTACCTACCCCCCACTCTACTGTCAGACTTAGAACCACGACAGTTGGCGCCCACCGTGGGGCACGGTGTTTTAGCGATTTTGTGGAGAAGTTGCGATTCTTCCGAGTACTTTCATCATGGTGGCTGCTGGAGTTATGGTCGAGGGTCACGAGGTCCGCCTCGGCGCTCTCACCTTCGTCGCCGACGACTCCGCCTGGCTCTAGGAGGCTCCACTCGACGTTGATGCGCTCCCCGTCCGCGGGGCGACGCATTTTTGCGCATGTGTCCGCGACGTCCTGCTGCGGCAACCGTCGACCCCATATCGGTCGACTCCCCTATCGACCACCCTCCCGGTCTCCCGCCAGCGCAAGCGCTCTGGTCGGTCGAGGCTTCAGCGGTGGGTGAGACACGCGGTGGCTCGCCAGACGGCCACCACTCAAGTTGCGGCGATCGAGCCCGACGAATCTCTCTACGGCCTGTTCGATCTGTCGACTGGCTCCGTAGAGACTGCATCCGAATGCGATAGCAGTGATCCAGCGGCGGAAATCCTGATGGTCAACGGGCCTCGCAGTCCGCCTGGCTTCGCCCATGATGGTGGGGCAGGCGACGGAGACGACCCCGCACGAGGCCACGAAGAGTACCAGCCCGAGCCACTCGACTCTCTGCAAAGAGAGGAACTTCGCCGCAGGAATATGGATGCCCTGCATACTCCCATCGCAGGAGAAACTCCCGAGGCTCGCGCCTTTGAGGAGGCGCGATTGGCCAATTTGGCCGAACGTGCTCGCTTGGATAATCTTCAGCGAGCACTCGACGAGCGCGCGCGACAACGAGTTCCCGACGCCAATCGACGTCAACTCTTCCCGCCGACTCAGGTATATCGAATCCCAATCCAGAATTTAGCAGCTGCGACCCGTATAGCAGAGTCCATCCAGCCCTCTCAGTCGGAAGCTGGCAGAGGCTTGATGCAGATTAGGGATTTGCTCCGGGCAGCAGGAGACCAGAATTCAGCCGTGTCGCAGTCGCGCAACAGAATTCACAGTCGATCTGTCGCTGCGAATACGGTTCAGTCGGCTCACAGTCCCAGGTCGCCTCCGCGGCGAGAAGGGTGCGAGAACCGGCAGGACCAGTACGGAGACCGACACGACCGAGATGATAGGCGTCGAGTGCCCGCTTCCCCTCCGAGGGTAGTGTCTTACGCTCCTCGGCGGCAAGACGGCAGGCGTCAGCTCAGTGTGGGGTGAAGATCTCCAGTCGACCTCAGAGAACCAGGCTTCAATGCGCGATCCATTATCGTGCAAGGCTTGGTCGATCGGAACAGAGCCCATCGGGATGAACCCGACAGAGATGCGCCCACAAGCAGTCGAGTGCATGTTACTGGTCCGGAGTGTTTCAGCAGAGCTATCAGAGCCGCAGTGATCCCCCCCAATTTTAGGTTGGCAACAGGAGTTAGCAAGTTCACCGGTGAGTCTAAGCCTGAAACTTGGCTTGAGGACTACCGGGTGGCGGTTCAGATTGGTGGTGGGAACGACGAGGTGGCCATGAAGCATTTACCCCTCATGTTGGAAGGTTCTGCCAGAGCGTGGTTGAATCAGTTACCTCCTGGTAGCATTCACACTTGGAAAGATCTGTCCCAAGTGTTCGTCAGAACGTTTGAAGGAACTTGCAAGCAACCGGCTGGATTGACGGAGCTGCAAGTCTGTGTGCAGAAGACCAATGAGACTCTCAGGGAGTATATTCAGAGATGGATCACTTTGCACCATACTGTGGAGAATGTGTCTGATCATCAGGCAGTCTGCGCCTTCAAGGACGGCGTCAAGAACAGAGAACTGAGTCTGAAATTTGGTCGAACCGGAGACATGACCCTGAGTCGGATGATGGAGATTGCTACCAAGTACGCCAACGGTGAAGAAGAAGACCGACTCCGAAGAGGCAAATACAAACCGAGTCAGTCGGAGAAGGGAAACACCAGTCGGAAACAGAAGCGGAAGGCTGAACCAGCAGCTCCTGGAGAGGCTCTGGCCGTGACTCAAGGAAAATTTAAAGGGAAACCAGAAGGATCCTGGAACCCTAAGAAGGTAAAGGATAAAGAAGGGAACGACGTGATGGATATGCCGTGTCACATCCACACGAAGAAAGACGAAGAGGGCAATATCATTTACCCAAAGAATACCACACGCCAATGTCGACTCTTGATCCAGCAGTTTCAGGGAAAACAGTCTAAGGACAAGGAAAAGGAGTCGGACAAGGCCGAAGACAAGGAGGACAGTGAGGAAGGATATCCGCATGTAAACTCCACTCTGATGATCTTTGAAGATGTGGAAAGCAAGAGTCAACTGAAAGTCATTAACCGTGAGGTGAACATGGTTGCCCCAGCAAAAGCAAGTTATCTGAGATGGTCCCAAACACCCATCAAATTCGACCAATCTGATCACCCGACTCATATTGCCACCCCTGGGAGGCAAGCTTTGGTGGTCGATCCAGTTGTCGAAGGCACTCGACTGACAAAAGTGCTGATGGACGGTGGTAGTGGGCTGAATCTGTTGTATGCAGACACACTGAAAGGAATGGGCATTCCGATGTCCCGACTGAGCACCAGTAACATGAGCTTTCATGGAGTTATACCAGGGAAGAAAGCCGAGTCACTCGGCCAAATAGCTCTGGACGTGGTGTTTGGTGATTCGAAACATTTTCGCAAAGAGAAGTTGACATTTGAGGTCGTGGATTTTCAGAGTGCGTATCATGCAATTTTGGGGAGACTAGCTTATGCACGGTTCATGGCTCGACCATGTTACGTGTACCTCAAACTGAAGATGCCCGGCCCCAAAGGAGTGATCACTGTCACCGGTGATCGGAAAAAGGCAGAAGAGTGCTTTCAGAAGGGCTCAAAGATTGCCGATTCCCAGGTGACAGCGGTCGAGTTTGAAGAATATAAGCAAAACGCAGAGCCGAGTGATTTGCTGCGATCCAAGAAACCCGCCACAGAATCTGCATTTCAGTCGTCCGGTGAAACGAAGCCTGTTCACATTCACCCGACTGACCCCAATGCAGCCCCGACCCACATCTCCACAACACTCGACCCAAAATAGGAAGAAGCGCTCATCCAGTTCCTCCGTGAGAACTGGGACATTTTTGCATGGAAGCCTGCTGACATGCCAGGTGTTCCCAGGGGACTGGCTGAGCATCGCCTGAGAGTCGACTCATCAGCAAAACCAGTCAAAGAGCATCTTCGGCGGTCCGCCGTCCAGAAGAGAAAAGCCATTGATGAGGAAGTGGCTCGACTGTTGGCGGCAGAATTTATCCGAGAGATATACCACTCCAAGTGGCTCGCCAATGTCGTCATGGTTCCTAAGAAGGACAAATCGCTCCGAATGTGCATTGATTTGAAGCACATCAACCGGGCCTGCCCGAAAGATCATTTTCCTCTCCCTCGCATAGATCAAATTGTTGACTCGACTGCGGGATGCGAGAGATTGTCTTTTCTAGACGCTTATTCCGGGTACCACCAGATCCGTCTGTACGGGCCCGATGAGATAAAAATAGCTTTCATCACTCCATTCGGGTGCTTCTGCTATATCACCATGCCATTCGGCCTCAAGAATGCCGGAGCCACATTTATGCGAATGATTCAGAAGTGTCTGCTCACTCAAATCAGTCGGAATGTGGAAGCGTATATGGATGATATCGTCGTCAAGTCACGAAAAGGTTCCGACCTGCTCGCTGACCTCGCCGAAACATTTGCCAACCTCAGAAGGTATGATATCAAGCTCAATCCATCAAAGTGCACATTCGGAGTTCCTGGTGGCAAGTTACTCGGTTTTCTCGTTTTCGAGCGAGGGATCGATGCTAATCCAGAAAAGATCGGCACTATTCTCCGAATGAAAAGCCCTGTTCGAGTGCACGATGTCCAGAAGCTTACTGGATGCTTGGCCGCATTAAGTCAATTCATCTCACGACTCGGTGAAAAGGCATTACCTCTTTACCGACTGATGAAGAAGGCAGACAAGTTCGAGCGGACTCCAGAAGCTGATGCAACGTTTGCCGAGCTAAAAGCTCTGCTTTCCACCCAGCCGGTGCTTGCTGCTCCAATCAGCAAAGAGCCTCTGTTGCTTTATATCGCAGCCACAGGACAAGTCGTCAGTACAGTGCTTATGGTCGAGCGGGAAGAAGAGGGAAAGCCTTCAAAGTTCAACGCCCAGTGTATTATTTGTCTGAAGTCTTGACTCCATCCAAGCAGAGATACCCTCGTTATCAGAAGCTTGTGTATGGAATATACATGACCACGAAGAAGGTTGCTCATTATTTCTCTGATCATTCCATCACAGTCGTCAGCGACGCTCCACTATCAGAGATTTTGCACAACAGAGATGCAACTGGTCGAGTGGCGAAATGGGCGATTGAACTTCTTCCCCTTGATATCAAGTTTGAGGCAAATAAAGCCATTAAGTCCCAGGCAATAGCAGATTTCCTCGCCGAGTGGATTGAACAACAGCAGCCGACTGAAGTTCACTCGGAGCATTGGACCATGTTCTTTGATGGCTCTAAAATGCTGAATGGTTCCGGTGCTGGGGTGGTCTTGGTTTCCCCCAGAGGAGATAAGCTTAGATATGTGCTCCAGATTCACTTTGATTCCTCCAACAACGAAGCAGAGTATGAGGCCCTCTTATATGGATTACGCATGGCCATTTCACTCGGCGTCCGTCGCCTGATGGTCTATGGCGATTCAGATTTAGTGGTCAACCAAGAGATGAAGGAGTGGGATGTGAGAAGCCTGGCCATGACTGGATACTGCAATGCAGTGAGGAAGCTGGAAAAGAAGTTTGAGGGGTTAGAGCTCCATCATATACCCCGACTGAAAAATCAGGCAGCAGATGATCTGGCAAAGATAGGTTCCAAGAGAGAAGCCATTCCGAGTGGTGTGTTTTTGGAGCATATACACACTCCGTCAGTCAAAGAAGATCCTTTCACCGAAGAAGCTCCACAACCCAAGAGTGCCACAGATCCGACTGAGGTTGAGGTCCCAGCGGTGGTCGACTTGATCATGGAGGTCTTAGTGGTCATTCCGGACTGGACAGTTCCATATATCTCGTATATCCTAAGAAAAGAGCTCCCAGAAGATGAGGAAGAGGCTCGACAGATCGTCCGTCGATCCAAGGCCTTTACCGTAATCAAAGGGTAGTTATACAGAGAAAGCGCGACTGGAGTTGGTCAGAAATGCATAATGTCAGAAGAAGGTCGAATCATCCTTAATGATATCCACTCGGGGACCTGTGGTCATCATGCGTCCTCTCGGACCATTGTGGCCAAAGCATACCGAGCCGGATTTTATTGGCCAAAGGCGAATGAGATGGCAAAGGAAATAGTGGACAAGTGCGAAGGATGTCAGTTCGACTCGAATATGTCACACAAGCCTGCATCAGCTCTGAAGACCATTCCACTCGTCTGGCCTTTCGCAGTATGGGGGTTGGACATGGTTGGTCCTTTGAGAACGGGTCGAAGTGGCTTCACGCATGTACTGGTGGCAGTCGACAAGTTCACCAAGTGGATTGAGGCTAAACCAATCAAGAACCTTGATGCCGGGACTGTTGTTAGCTTCATCAGGGAACTGATATTCAGATATGGAGTGCCGCACAGCCATCACGGATAATGGGTCGAACTTTGACTCGGAGGAATTCAGAGATTTCTGCAACTCTCAAGGAACACGAGTCGACTACGCCTCAGTCGCCCATCCACAGTCGAATGGACAAGCAGAGCGAGCCAATGGCCTGATCCTCAAGGGATTGAAGCCCCGGCTGATGCGTGATCTCAAGCATGCGGCTGGAGTGTGGGTCGACGAACTTCCCTCAGTGCTTTGGGGAGTGCGGACCACACCTAACCGGTCGACCGGAAGAACTCCATTCTTCTTGGTCTACGGAGCCGAAGCAGTCTTGCCGAGTGATCTCCTCCACAATGCTCCTCGAGTTGAACTCTACAACGAAGCAGAAGCTAAACAAGCACGGCAGGATGCAGTCGACCTTTTAGAGGAAGAAAGGGAGATGGCTCTGATCCGATCGACCATCTACCAACAAGACTTGCATCGTTTCCACGCCAGAAATGTGAGGGGTCGAGCCTTCCAGGAAGGGGACTTAGTTCTCCGAGTGGATCAGAAGAAACAACACAAGCTTGCTCCTTCTTGGGAAGGACCCTTCATCGTCACCAAAGTTCTCCACAACGGGGCGTACCGTCTTTACAATGTTGAACATAATATCGACGAGCCCCGAGCTTGGAACGCGGAGCTGCTCCGCCCATTTTACACTTAAGTTTATCACTCGGATGAGTTGTAATAAAATACTTACGCAGTTCATGGATGTCAAAATAATAGTGTCATAATTCCTCCATAATTTTTGTCACTTTTTATTTTCCCCCCAGTGGGTGACTTAGCCGCGAATCCGTTTCGCCTAAGTTTGTAAAAATCCCTACCGAGTGGTGAGCCAGACTTCCACTCGGGGGCTTAGCTGCGAATCCGTTTCGCCTAAGATTTAAATTAAATCCTACCGAGTGGTGAGCCAGACTCCCACTTGGAGGCTTAGCTGCAGTCCAAAGTACTCTCCTAAGTTATTTAAATCCTACCGAGTGGCGAGCCAGACTCCCACTCGGAGGCTTAGCTGCAGTCCAAAGTACTCGCCTAAGTTATTTAAATCCTACCGAGTGGCGAGCCAGACTCCCATTCGGAGGGCTTAGCTGCAGTTTAAATACTCGCCTAAGTACAATGTGCTCCCGCAAGGAGGACAAGGTGCAGGTCGACTGCGACCCTCTCCTCTGAGCTACGCCACAAATACAACGTACGCTCGAAAGGAAGATGAGGTGCAGGTCGACTGCGACCCTCTCCTCTGAGCTACGCCCTAAGTACAATGTGCGCTCGTATGGAGGACGAGGTGCAGGTCAACTGTTACCCTCTCTTTGGAGCTTCGCCACAAGTACAATATGAAAATCCTGCTGAGTGAAGGGCAAAACCCTCACTCGGGGGCTTAGCTGCAGCCCAGTGCTTGCCTAAGATATGAAAATCCTACCGAGTGAAGGGCAAAACCCTCACTCGGGGGCTTAGCTGCAGCCCAGTGCTCGCCTAAGATATGAAAATCCTACCGAGTGAAGAGCAAACCTCTCACTCGGGGGCTTAGCTGCAGTCCAGTGCCCGCCTAAGATATGAAAATCCTGCCGAGTGAAGGGCAAAACCCTCACTCGGGGGCTTAGCTGCAGCCCAGTGCTTGCCTAAGATATGAAAATCCTACCGAGTGAAGAGCAAACCTCTCACTCGGGGGCTTAGCTGCAGTCCAGTGCTCGCCTAAGATATGAAAATCCTGCCGAGTGAAGGGCAAAACCCTCACTCGGGGGCTTAGCTGCAGCCCAGTGCTCGCCTAAGATATGAAAATCCTATCGAGTGAAGAGCAAACCTCTCACTCGGGGGCTTAGCTGCAGCCCAGTGCTCGCCTAAGATATGAAAATCCTACCGAGTGAAGAGCAAACCTCTCACTCGGGGGCTTAGCTGTAGCCCAGTGCTCGCCTAAGATATGAAAATCCTACCGAGTGAAGAGCAAACCTCTCACTCGGGGGCTTAGCTGCAGCCCAGTGCTCGCCTAAGATATGAAAATCCTACCGAGTGAAGAGCAAACCTCTCACTCGGGGGCTTAGCTGCAGTCCAGTGCTCACCTAAGATATGAAAATCCTGCTGAGTGAAGGGCAAAACCCTCACTCGGAGGCTTAGCAGCAGCCCAGTGCTCGCCTAAGATATGAAAAACCTGCCGAGTGAAGGGCAAAACCTCACACTCGGGGGCTTAGCTCCGGCCCAGTGCTCTCCTAAGACATCAAAATCCTACCGAGTGAAGAGTAAACCTCACACTCGGGGGGCTTAGTTGCAGCCCAGCGCTCGCCTAAGTGGATCAAGGAATAAATAGACTGCAGTAAGCGTCTTGCTTTGAACCTGCAAAAAGACATTTCAAGCCAAAAACAATCATATTCAAACATCAAATCCAAGTTCGGATCGATACCTAAGGGAACCGAAAGTGCTCAGGCGCTAAGCCTGTTAAGGTCTATCAGTTACAACTCCACTCGGCATACTGAGGCAAATTTAAAGTGTCGAGCTTAAAAGAAGTTTTTTACCCCTCCTGTGGAGGGCTGGAAGGAGCGACGAACTCATCAAGATCAATTCCATCTGCGATCCGAGTGGCAGCAGCAATGAAGGTTTCCATGAAGGACCTGAAGTCGTGTTTTTTGGTGTTGGCCACTCGGAGAGCTGCCAGCTTGTCTTCTCGTGCATCTTTGCAGTGGACTCGGGCCAGACACAGAGCAACGTCTGCACCGCACCGAGCCGACGACTTTTTCCACTCCTGCACTCGACCAGGGACCGTGTTCAGGCGAGCCATCAGCGACTCAAGGTCGTTTTGGAGCGTTTCCCTGGTCCAGAGCGATGAGTCGATGCGAGATGTGGCGAC
The DNA here is from genome assembly GCA_963921465.1 of Triticum timopheevii. NCBI lineage: Eukaryota > Viridiplantae > Streptophyta > Magnoliopsida > Poales > Poaceae > Triticum > Triticum timopheevii. Next base: position 406,912,282 of record OY997272.1, on the reverse strand, counting down.
CTTCAGCCTTGCAAGATAGTCCACGACAGCTGCAACACGGGACTCCAGTCGGAAAACATTCATGGCAACTTCATCGTTCACCGGAGAATTGATGGGGTCAAGGTTTGGTTCCAGCCGGCTAGTCTCTTCTTCAAAATTTTGACAAAATTCTGCAAGGACGATAACCGAGTCAAGGCAATGGTCGAATGGAAAAATCGCAGTTGAAAATGATTATTGAGAGTAAAGGGTTACCTTCAAGCATAAGGAACAGCTTCTTGGCAAGACTACTCAGGAAGGCCTCCAGCTCATTTTTCTTCCCAGTCAACTGGTTGACTTGGTCGGTCAGGGCGGCTTTGTCAATTTTCAGTCGACCGATTTCCTTGTTGGCAATCCCAAGAGCAGCTTCCAGATTGGTATTTTCTTGTTCAAGCTTGGTGACTGAAGCTAACTTTTCGTCAGCAAGCTTGATCTTATCAGCTAGTTCAAGGTATCTCTTCTGTTGGGCCTCCCTCACCTTACCTGCAAGTTACAGCAAGGTCAGATTTTGAAACAAACGAAGCGAAAAAGCAGTCGTCAAGGCCTCACCAAACATACCTTCGGTCTCCTCCTTTGCCTTCGTCAGATTCTCCTGAACCAGCTTCAAATCCAGCTCGAGCTGAATGTGCTTGTTTTCCAGCTCGGTGTAACGAGCCGCAAGGTCACAGGATTTCTGCGAAGAACCAATCGACTAAATGTCAAGGAAAATTCACTTCTGAGTGAAAAAGGAAAAATCATGCGTTTCTAAGACTACAGCCGAATACAAGCATTCGACCGTAGTCTCGGGGACTACACCCAGTGGGTGCACTCAGCGTGCCCCCACTAATCCTATTGAAGATAGAGTCGACCAGTCGACCTCAAAAGATAGAGTCGACCAGTCGACCTCAAAAGACAGAGTCGACCAGTCGACCTCAAAAAACAGAGTCGACCAGTCGACCTCAAAAAAAAACAAGATGTATTCTTTGAGTCTATAATCGACGGCAAGCAGTCGTCCACAGTCTCGGGGACTACACCCAGTGGGTGCACTCAGCATGCCCCCACTAATCCTATTGAAGACAGAGTCGATCCATTCGCCTCAGTCGAATGACAGAAAGACTGAACTTATAAAGCCTAAGGCCGACTGCCAGCAGTCGACCTTAGCCTTGGGGACTACACCCAGCGGGTGCACTCAGCGTGCCCCCGCTAACATGGAGTTTGAATCGACACACCCAGTGGGTGACTGCTACGAATTTCGGAAAGGAAATTTTTTGATAGCATATCCTAACAGAACAAGCGGTGGTCGACTGACCTGAACATTGCTTTGAAGGGCGGAACTGGTGTCGTAAGCTGCTTGGCTCGCATCCCGGATGGTCTTCACCTGCTCCATCATGATCCCTGCCTGGTGTATCGCCTCCTTCGCGGCCCCAGCTTGGTCCTCTGGGACGTGGTACGTCATGAAGAGGGAGGGCTGTGCGGCACTTGACGAAGCAGGAAGAGCACTCGTCAGTGGATCTGCGAAGGACACAGTGTGTCGAGTGGTGTTCTCCTCCTCCGCGACTAGAGTCTCGGGCGCCGTCACATCCTGGAGCACCCTGCCGGCAGACGCTTTCCTGCTCCTTCTGTGCTTCAGCGGTTCCTCATCTTCATCATCATCAGGAAGAGTGATAACAACGTTGGATGGAGCTACAGAAAAGAATCAGAATTAGAGATCATGAGTCAGTCGACTAAAAACGGAATTAAGAGTGTAGTACCAAGGTTTGAGGTTGCTGCGTCCTCCATCTCATGATCATCAGCCCTGGCTGAGGTCTCAGAAGTGGCAGCACTGCAATCCCAAAGAATTAGTCGACTGGCTCAAACGTCAACCAGAGATAAAGTTTGCACAGAACAGGAAGATTTAAGCAGCAATGATTACCTTGATATGGTGGGGATGGACACCTTCATCTTCGGCAGGAAGTTTGGTCAGCTTTGACAGGGCCGCCCTGGGCTGCTTCGACGTCCTCTCAGTAGGCACCGGAGAAGTGGTCCGAGGGCGCTTGGTCGACTGCGCCACAGTCGCAACTCCCTTGCCACGTTCAGTCGCAGGGTCATGGACAAGCTTCGACCGCCTTTCCGAGCGCGGTGGTGCGACCTCCTCCTCCTCTTCTTCTTCGTCCTCCTCATCATCGTCATCATCGTCATCATCATCCTCAACGGCATCCGAGTCCCACTCCTCCTGGCTCTCGCCCCCGCTCGCATCTCCCTCCTCAGTCGGAGCCTGTGCCCCATTGGGCATCGAGTACAGCTCGGTGAGGGCCTGATAGACAGCAAGACAAAAGTCGATCGACCGATTGGCAGAGAAAGCAGAAATAAATATGGCAAGAATACAATGGGAAGTGGAGCAGACATACCTTGTTTGGAACACTGAGGTGGTCGAGTGGAGGAATCCTTCTGGCTCCACGAGGGTTATCCTTGTTCCCAGTAACAGCGACCATCCAACTTTCCAGAGTGGCATCGTCGACTGCTTCTGGATTGATCCGAGTCTCATCTTCAGTCCCGTGGTACAACCACATGCAATGGCTCCGGAACTGAAGAGGCTGGATACGACGCCTAAGGAACACCTCCAGGAGATCCATACCCGTCACTCCCTCCCGAACCAACTGAACTACGCGCTCCATCAACATCTTCATGTCAGCTTTCTCCTCCGGAATCACCTTCAGAGAGGAGGGTTGTTCACTCGGTCCATGGTGAACCGAGGAAGTCCACTCGACTTCCCCGACGTCGGCTGATCCTGGCAGTAGAACCAGGTCGACTGCCAGCCTCTGACTGACTTGGGAAACGTCATGGCTGGGAAGGTGCTCTTGTTCCTCACCTGGATCCCCAGACCTCCGCACATTTGGACAACTTGGGTTCTTTCGTCGCCTGGGCTTGCCTTCTTCACGGCCTGAGAGCGGCACGTGAATATATGCTTGAACAATCCCCAATGCGGTCGACAACCCAGAAAATTCTCGCACATGGACACAAACGCGGCGAGATAGGCGATGGAGTTCGGGGTGAAGTGGTGGAGTTGCGCTCCAAAGAAGTTCAAGAAACCACGAAAGAAAACACTCGGTGGCAAAGAAAACCCGCGGTCGACATGGGTGGCCAGAAGCACGCACTCACCCTCTGCCGGCTGGGGCTGCCACTCCCTCCCCGGAAGCCTCGCGGCTCCGTGGGGGATCAGCCCGTCATTGGCCATGTCGAGAAGATCCCCTTCCGTGATGGTCGACTGGATCCAATCTCCCTGGACCCAGCCTTTCGGCAGGCGAGATCTAGACGAGGACCCGCCGCGGCTGGTGGATCTCCCCTTCGCCTTCTCCGTCGCCGACGCCTTCTTCGCGCGTTCCAGTGCCGCCGTCTTATCCTTGACCATGGCTGCCGGCGAGACGCGCGGGGAGAAGTTGTGCGGAGGTGAAAGCGAGCGTGTTGGGCGGAGACGAAGGAAGCAGAGAGAGAAAGCTGAGGCACTGTTCAAAAAACCCTCGCCGGGCGCATTTATAAGAACCTTTCCGAGTGGATGACAGGTGGGCCCGGTCGGTCTAATCATATCCCGAAACAGTTGCACGGGCATGATACGTGGCGAAGAACGCGGCGCGGAGATCGAGGCATCTATGTCCTATCCCATCCGAACGCCACGGTCCGCCCCGCTTCGCGCGCTTCCCCAAATTTCATATCCCGCGGAATCCGCGAACGGCAGATCGGTCCGTCGAACGCGGGAGTTCCTGTGATCCGTCACTCAGAAATCGGCGAAGTCCAAAAGGTCACTCGACGAAAGAAAAGAATGGATCGAGTCGACTGAAGAAAAGTTGCTCACTATCAACAAAGAGATTTTTTGCAACGCACGGCCAGTGTGCGAAAGCCAATCAGAAACAGTATCAACTCCTTCATCACTCAAGCCTCAATCCATTCGGGGGCTAATGATGGAGTCATGTACCTAGGGTAGGGTCACAGACCTGATCTAAGTACCCTGCCCAAGGACACCCTTAGAAGAGATCACCTTCCAGTCGACCGATACGGAACTCACTCGACTGACTTGAAGGACTCGACCACGAAGACTCACTCGACCACCAGAAGGTCAAGAAGCACTCTGTACTGCAACGGTCTGTAATTAAGTAGACTTTATGATAGTTAAGACCCTTTATGTGGGGCGTTACCAGTAACGCCCCGGACTTTATGTACCTTAAACCCTTCATTACGTGGGTCGGCTGGGGTCCTGGCGCACTCTATATAAGCCACCCCCTCCACAGGCAGAAGGGTTCGCACTCCTGTAACTCATATACACATAATCCACTCGACCGCCTCCGGGCTCCGAGACGTAGGGCTTTTACTTCCTCCGAGAAGGGCCTGAACTCGTACATCCCTTGTGTTTACAACCTCTCCATAGCTAGAACCTTGCCTCTCCTTACCTACCCCCCATTCTACTGTCAGACTTAGAACCACGACATTGAGGACAAGCAAAGGTTTAAGCTTGGGGGAGTTGATACGTCTCCAACGTATCTACTTTCCCAAACACTTTTGCTCTTGTTTTGGACTCTAACTTGCATGATTTGAATGAAACTAACCTGGACTGACGCTATTTTCAGCAGAACTACCATGATGTTGTTTTATGTGTAGAAAACAAAAGTTCTCGGAATGACCTGAAAATCCACGGAGACAACTTTCGGAAAATATAAAAAATACTGGCGAAAGAATCAAGACCAGGGGGCCCACACCCTGTCCATGAGGGTGGGGGGCGCGCCCACCCCCCTGGGCGCGCCCCCTATCTCGTGGGCCCACTGAGGCTCCACCGACCTCAACTCCAACTCCGTATATTCCGTTTCGCGGAAAAAATATCAGAGAGAAAGTTTCATGGCGTTTGACAATACGGAGCCGCCGCCAAGCCCTAATCTCTCTCAGGAGAGCTGATCTGGAGTCTGTTTGAGGCTCCATAGAGGGGGATTCGTCGCCGTCATCATCATCAACCATCCTCCATCACCAATTTCATGATGCTCACTGCCGTGCGTGAGTAATTCCATCGTAGGCTTGCTGGACGGTGATGGGTTGGATGAGATTTACCATGTAATCAAGTTAGTTTTTTTAGGGTTTGATCCCTAGTATCCACTATGTTTTGAGATTGATGTTGCTATGACTTTGCTATGCTAAATGCTTGTCACTAGGGCCCGAGTGCCATGATTTCAGATCCGAACCTATTATGTTTTCATGAATATATGTGTGTTCTTGATCCTATCTTGCAAGTCTATAGTCACCTATTATGTGTTATGATCAGACAACCCTGAAGTGACAATAATCCGATACTTCTCGATGCTGACCATAGTTTGAGGAGTTCACGTATTCACTATGTGCTAATGCTTTGTTTTGGTTCTCTATTAAAAGGAGGCCTAAATATCCCTTAGTTTCCACTAGGACCCCGTAGCCACTGGAGGGTAGGACAAAAGATGCCATGCAAGTTCTTTTCCATAAGCACGTATGACTATATTCGGAATACATGCCTACATTACATTGATGAATTGCTAGTTCTGTGTCACCCTATGTTATAGCTATTACATGAGGAATCGCATCCGACATAATTATCCATCACTGATCCAATGCCTACGAGCTTTTCACATCTTGTGTTTCGCTTATTTACTTTTCCGTTGCTATTGTTACAATTCCTACAAAACTATTATCTTTACTTTTGCCACTGTTACCATTACTATCATACTACTTTGCTACAATATACTTTGCTGTAGATACTAAGTTATCCAAGTGTGGTTGAATTGACAACTCAACTGCTAATACTTAAGAGTATTCTTTGGCTCCCCTTGTGTTGAATCAATAAATTTGGGTTCAATACTCTACCCTCGAAAGCTGTTGCGATCCCCTGCACTTGTGGGTTATCAAAGACCGGGATAGTCGGCAGTGATGGCCACTTCCGTGCCGTCATGGCTCGCCTGGTAAAACACTCCATCCTCGAGCTCCACGAATATATCCGGATCCTCTTTGAATCCAGGGTCTAGGTCCCGGTTGTGGTCCTCTGGCTGTGGTGCGGGGCTGTGGAGCCCCACGGTGATCTTCTGCCATTCCTGTTACAAATGGACGGATTAATGTTGATGGAAAGTGACTCAGGGAGTAAATTGAGTAGAGTAGTGGAATTGGAACTCACCCAGCTGGGAGGATTGTACATGGAAAATCAATCTCGGTGCTTAATGCGAGTGAACTCCTCTTTCTCCCCTTTGTATAGTTCGGTCAGTATTTTGGCCAAAGTGGCGGGGGTGTCCGGACCCTTCCGACCGCAGCGGGAGGCATCATCTTCCCCTTTGTAGTGCTACATGGGGAGCCTTCGGTATTGGAGTGGCTGAACCCCTCCTACTATGGAGGTCCCCATTACCTCGACCATTGATAATCCGGACTGGGCGAGCATCTTTATCTTGCTCATCAGTTGACGGACTTCCGCACTATCTTCCTCCCCGAGGCTTCGAGGACGCCAGCTGTGGCGTTTCTTCAACGTAATGCTTGAAAATTCGGGAAGACCCATTTGGATTGGGTCGGGAAGGGCGACGTCCTCGATATAGAACCATTCAAATGGACACTCTTCGGATGCCTTCTTCGGCGTGCCGGACAGGTATCCGGTCCCGGCGATGCGCCATACCTTGGCTCCGCCTACTTCAAATATTGATCCCTCTTGGCTATGCGGGATGAGGCAGAATAGTTTCCTCCATAATTCAAAATGGGGCTCACAACCCAAGAATAGGTCACAAAGAGCGAGGTAACCTTTGATGTGCAGGATGGAGGCAGGAGTAAAATTGTGCAGTTGGAGGCCATAATACTCCAGAAGCCCTCAGAGGAACGGGTGGATTGGAAATCCTACGCCCCTCAACAAGTAGGGAGCAAAGCACACTCGTTCCCCCCTAGATGGATTGGGAAAATTCTCTGCCTAAGCCCCGTCATTGAAGGAAGCTAATCCTGCTCGAACCGGGACTAGATCCGCGGGGGGAAGAAATCCCTGTGTTTGCAGCTTCACTAGCTGACTATGGGATACGGAACATTTCTCCCAATCGCCTTTTCCGGGGTCGTGGGGACGGGAGGAAGAGCTGGGAGCGCTAGCCATCTTGGAATTGTTTCTCCTAGCGAGCTATGAGGATTCTTCGCTTGGTGTGGATTGGATATCAAGATCCCCAACTCTTTAAATATACAACTTTCTTACATGGTCAGGGTGATATGTGAAAAAATACCTTGACCTCTCGTATTCGCTCGACACGTGGAAGCTGAAGTGAGGAAGGTGTGGAAGCCGATGGGCGCGACATTAAATGGAAGGCCGAGTACTTGTAACACCCCAAAAATTTAACCATGTTTTGAATTATTAAAATTTTGCCAGGAGTTTAAAAGTTTTGCCTTCTGGATTTTCTTTTGATTTCAGAACCCCTTTTCTTTAATATTGAGGAGTTTTTACCCCAAGTGGAAACTTTTCAAAAATATTATTGGACTTGTATACTCTCTCAATAAAACAATTCTTAATCAGTGGTTTATTTGCATAATTGTTTTTCCCTGAGCTTTATTCTTTTAAAATGATTTTTCATAAGTTTTGGAGCCTCTTTTGCACAGCAACCATTTGATAAATGCATCTAAAATTTTCACCAAAATTTGGGGATGACATATGGTGTCCCTAAATCACTTTTATGCAAAAATATTCCTTAGTCATTTGGAGATTTTGAGTTTTGCCACAAGTTTTTAAATCTGGTCCAGTTGCACTTTTGCACTACAACCTATTTAAATACTTCTTTAAAACTTCCACCAAAATTAGGGGAGGTCAGTAGGAGTATATTATCCATCTTTATGCAAAAACCCAGTTATGTTCTTTGAAAAATTTGAGTGAATCAACCTCATTTTCATTCTGGTCCAACTTGATGATTTGTACTGCAACCATATTTTAACTTGCTCCTTTACCCATTATTCTTTTTCCTAATTGTAGTCGTTCCTACAAAACCCTTAAGTCCAGGAGCATGAACCCATTGGAATATTTTTGGTCCATGAAATGACAGCCTTTAGTTTCTGCCCAAAATTGGTTTTCTCAAACAATTGCACTAACAAGTTTCTATGTTTGGCAAACTAACCTGGCCACCATCACCTACACCTAAAGAGACACTGATCTGAAGATTTTGGCCACTCCAAGAACTACCTAGATGCCTCTAGCATTATGTCAAACACCTTGTGTGCATGGCCAGTTTTGGCATGGTTTTTAGTTAGCTTTGTAAGCTTGGTTCCCTGACCTAACCCCCATGTCCTTTAACCTTGCTGCTAACCCTAACCTAGTGCTGTTAATTCCCAGCCTCGCTCAAGCACTCTAGGCCACCCTGGCATTCTATCGAGCATGTCGCGCGCGTGCTCTGGGCGCGCCCAGAGCGCACGTTTTGCTCGCGCGCGCGCAACCGAGCCGCCGCGTTCGCTACCTCGCGCCCTGGCCCTTGCTCGCCTGCAGAGCCATGCCCCGCCCTTAACCACTCGCCAGAATGCTCCAAGCTGCCCTGGTGCCCTACAGCGCCGCCGACAGAGCCCTCTTGGCGGCACGCCGGCGTCCGCAGCGCGCCTCTGGCACGGACGGCGCCGCCCGAGCCACAACTCCTCGCCAGCTGCCCTCGTGAGCAGGCCATCCTTATCTCCAAGCCCGTCCGCTAGCACCGACCCTGCTTCGGCCATCGCCACATCGCTCTGCCGCAACAGAAGCGGTCGGCCGGCGATCTTATCCCCAGCGATGGCGGAACCGACCTTCCCCGGCTATATATAGCCCCAGGCCTCGCTCGAGCCCCCTCAGCAGCCTCGTACCACCCCTCTAGCGCGCCCCCGACCAGCAAACAACGGCGGGAAGCCTTCTTCCTCGCCTCCGACCGATTCGGCCGCCGCCGCCCTCCGGTCCCAACCGCCGCGAGCAAAGCCTTCCCCACCCGTCCAGCACCACCACCCGTCTCCTCTTCGTCTTGTGGAGCCGCCCAGACCCCCAGCTACGATGGAGCACCACCCTGGCCAGAACCCCCAAATCGACCCGAAGCTATCTCCGCCGAGGAGCTCACCGCCAGCGACTCCCTCCGTCCCCACCGGCCTAGCAACCACTGGGGGGATCGCCCTAGACCCGCGGATCCATCCCTGCCCTCCGGAGCCCGCGGGGAGCCGCCAATTGCCGGGGACGATCGCCGGAGTTCCGCCCCCGCTTGGATAGAGGAAGAGGAGGGAGAAGGGACTGGTCAAACCTGATCAGTGGGCCCCCTGGACCCACTGTCAGTGACCCACGCACCGTCCCCACTGGAGTAAGTGAAGACGTAAAATCAGAATACGCCTTCAATGTGGTTAGTTTTGAAACGTTTTTCTTTTTTTCCGTTTTATTTTAAAAACAGAATTTGACCAAAACTTTGACTGCCTATACCTTTTTAAATATAACTCCAAATAAGTTGATTCTTTTTCCTACCTCTCTCAAATATTGTCTAGTTTATTTTCAGATTTATTTGAAAAAAATTCAGGCAACTTTTTTTGTTCTGTTTTTGAAACTATGTATTAATTCAAAAAATTTAATAGGATTTTTGGAGAGGGAAGAAAACTTTCAAAAGTTTTGGAATGCACCCTGCCTCCCCACAACTTGAAGGCAAGCATTCTGAACCCTGGCATAATATTGGCGTGTGTTGTTTGATACGGTTACAACACCTCTCGTCTCGGAGATTTTGTTATTTTTTGTGATGATATGTTCAAACTCATGAGTGCATATTGATGATTCATGCTGTTGGAGTTTGATATGTTTGGGATAATAGTCACCATCATATGCCTTTCATGCATACCGGGAGGAACCCGGGAAAGCCTCTGTCTTGGGTAGATACGAGCTTGTCTCCGGTCTTCGTCGAGAAGTTTGTGTCCGGTACGGCATAGTGAGACATGATGAGTGGTGATTGTGGCTATTGGTTGAAACATATTTGTATGCTAATCATGCAGGTAACACCTAAACCTCCTGATTCGACCGTAGATCGAGTCTTGTTCCAGTAACCCCCATACTTGTTTTGTGCTACCACTTGTCCCTACCATAGGTAGGGTACGATTCAGTAAGTTGTCAACCCCTTTCTAGCACACACCGTATAGAGAGGCCATGGTGGAAGATACCGGCTGCATCCGGTAGGCATGCCACCTGGTCCGGGGGCATGGGTCTTTTCGGTTGTAGCCGAATGGGGTAGCTCCCCCAGTTTGTGCGCGGTATAAATTTTGTGATCCCATGCTAATCGAGGTTGGAGCCTCCCCACTTAGAGTTTTACTTAAACAAGTGTCATGGGTGATTCCAGATGCCGATAAGTCAGGCTGGTGTGTGCGGCTAGGTGTGTTTTCAATTAAAAGACCGTAGACGGAATTAGTCCGGATGGACTAACGGAAATCCGTTACTCGTGGGTAAAGAGTACACCCTCTGCAGAGATTATATCTATTCAAATAGCTGTGTCCATGGTTAAGGACTACAATCTGGGTTGGGTCAAGTGTCGGTCTTAGTGTCGGTCTTCGGAGGAAAAACTACTAAGTCAGAACATTGACTATGACCGGTGACATATGATGATTATGATTATTATTATTGTGGACTAACTATTTTCATTATTTGATTTATTGAGTATCCCTGGGACGGTTCTACCTCCTGGATATTCACTGTGATTATTCTGTTATAAGCCCTTTATGTGGTGTCGCATAGACGCCCGACTGTGGCATGCTTGTTATTTATTTACCATATAAGCCCTTTATGTGGTGTCGCATAGACGCCCGACTGTGGCATGCTTGTTATTTATTTACCATATACGCCCTTTATGTGGTGTCGCTGAGACGCCCGACTATGGCATGCTTGTTATGTATTCAATTTATAGGCCCTTTATGCGGCGTCGCACAGACGCCTGACTGCGGCACATTTGTTACTTATTTCACTTATGAGCCCTTTCTGTGGTGTCGCTCAGACGCCCGACTGAGGCATTCTATTTCCACTCTCTAATTGCATTATTCATGTGTTACGTGAATAACTTGTTTGTGTGCATCATGGATTTTATTTTGGGACGGACATTGCGATCATAGAATATTTCAGAGCATGATTATCATTTGTTATATTATACCCGTGTTCATAATGTTTGCGAGTACATTCAAAGTACTCACTGGCTTATACCTGGCTATTGTCTTGGCCAGATTTCTTGCATGGAGAGGAGCGACGTGATGACAGCCCCGGAACCTAAGCAATGGGGATAGCAGCCTCGCGAAGATAGGAGTTAACCTGGTCAGCTGTTCCTATGGGAAATGGAGTTCCACAGATGTTGATGACCACAAACCACTTCCACCATCAACCACTAGAAACCTTGTGTTGTATTCATAGGCCAGAATGGTCTTGTACTACATATTATGCATTTTGCCTGGAGTTATTGTATCAAGTTTGTGTCTCGCCAGCTAACAGTAACCCTGGGGCTGGTGAGCATAAGGGCCATTTTCTGGGAAATTAATATCCTGAAATCCGGTCCTGACAGTACTGCTCTTTAAGTCAGGTACTTTGGAATATTCGGAGGAGGAACCCGCCTTGCAAAGCCAAAGACAATCTGTGCGCCGGATACCTCATCATTGAAGCCTGTTTAGGGGGCTACTGAGGGAGTCCTGGATTAAGGGGTCCTCGGATGGCCGGACTACGTAGCATGGGCCGGACTATTGGGCTATGAAGATACAATACAGAAGACCTCGTCCTGTGTCCAGATGGGACTCTCCTTGGCGTGGAAGGAAAGCTTGGCATTTGGATATGTAGATTCCTTTTCTCTGTAACCAACTTTGTACAACCCTAGCCCCCTCCGGTGTCTATATAAACCGGAGGGCTTAGTCCGTAGGGGCAATCATAGTCACATAGGCTAGACTTCTAGGGTTTTAGCCATTACGATCTCGTGGTAGATCAACTCTTGTAATACTCATATTCATCAAGATCAATCAAGAAGGAAGTAGGGTATTACCTTCATAGAGAGGGCCCGAACCTGGGTAAACACCGTGTCCCCCGTCTCCTGTTACCATCGACCTTAGACTCATAGTTTGAGACCCCCTACCCAAGATCCGCCGGTTTTGACACCGACAGTTGGGACCATGATCAGGATGTCCGCAGGCCCAACACCGTCCTTGGTGTGATTTGCTGGCAAAACTTCCCGAGGTTTGTCACGTTGCCCGGTGAGGGTCAGCTTCCATAGCTAGGATTAATCTGGGAGCACTACTTGGCTGCCCCGGCCCCACCGGAGGAGATGATCGATGGTGTCTTGTGCCACACGAGGACCGACATGGTGATCAAAAAGTTTCGGGTAATTTCTCCTTTACACAATTAAAAATCTGCAAATAGCTAGTTATTGTACTAATCAATGTTGTCTCGTTTGATTGCAGACCTTTACAAGTGTGAGGAGGGATATGAGGAGGCCGCGACACAAGTAATCAATGCTGAGTGCAAGCGCCTACTACAAAACTTATGACACAAGGCTTGGGTTTAGGATGTTCGAGACTACTATGCCTCGTGTGGTATTAAGAAGCCCAAGCCAGCGTGCCATGGAGTTTCTGAAGAAGGAGCAATACATGAAGGTAATTACCTATTCTTAAGGCCTTGTACTTAGTTTCCTTGATTTGATTCGTAGGCGTAGTGCTCAAATTTCTATTTACTAACTTAGATGCCCCCGAGATGGTGTGCGGATAAGATGGATTGTTGGGAGGTGTTAGTGGATGAGTGGTGCTCATACCAATGGCTAGCCATCCACAACAATGCCAAGGACCGGCGTTCCCAAATGGAAGGTGTGCCAAACCATCAAGGCGGCGCCAACTTATATCAGTTTGGGAGAAACTAGGTATGTGGTTTGCTTCATGAATCATGCAATTTATTCTTCATGCTAGCTTGAGCCCTTTAATTACTAATTTACTATGTTCCTCTCTTTTAGGCGCGATACAATAAGGCGGAGGTACCAGAGGTGTACGACCTCTATGCCATGGCCCATACTGCCTCGTACAAGAAGTCCAAGGCATTCTCTAAATCTGACTTCGATCATCCAGAGAGCATCACCAACATCTCCTTGCACAACAAGCTCGTGAGGTACAAAGATGAGAGGAAGGCGAGGAAAGGGGAGGACTTTAACCCAATCCAGGGTCCCATTGATCTAGAGCTGGTGATGATGTCTGGTGGTGGGAGGTCCCATGGCTTGATAACCATTGGAGATGGACTTATACGTTGTGCTCGCACTCTCCCAGAGATCAAGGCGCGCCAAACGAGCTACGCCCCCTAAGATAAGGCCTCATCCACGGCCAGTGGAGCTTGCTACGTCTTGAGCTTGTGTTGGTTTTCCTCGAAGAGGAGAGGGTGATGCAGCAAAGTGTAGCGTAAGTATTTTCCTCAATTTTGAGAACCAAGGTATCAATCCAGTAGGAGGCTCCTCAAAAGTCCGACGCACCTACACAAACAAACTAAGAACTCGCAACCAACGCAATAAAGGGGTTGTCAATCCCTTCAAGGCCACTTGTGAAAGTGAGATCTAAGGAAGATAGTATGATAAGATAAATATATTTTTGGTATTTTATAAGATAGATGCAAAAAGTAAAGAAGCAAATAAAGGTAGATTGAAAGCAAATATGATAAGAGATAGACCCGGGGGCCATAGGTTTCACTAGTGGCTTCTCTCAAGATAGCATAAGTATTACGGTGGGTGAACAAATTATTGTTGAGCAATTGATAGAAAAGCGCATAGTTATGAGATTATCTAGGCATGATCATGTATATAGGCATCACGTCCATAACAAGTAGACCGACTCTTGCCTGCATCTACTACTATTACTCCACACATCGACCGCTATCTAGCATGCATCTAGAGTATTAAGTTCATAAGAACAGAGTAACGCATTAAGCAAGATGACATGATGTAGAGGGATAAACACATGCAATATGATATAAACCCCATCTTTTTATCCTCGATGGCAACAATACAATACGTGTCTTGCAACCCTTTCTGTCACTGGTTAAGAACACCGCAAGATTGAACCCAAAGCTAAGCACTTCTCTCATGGCAAGAAAGACCAATCTAGTAGGCCAAACCAAACTGATAATTCGAAGAGACTTGCAAAGATAACTCAATCATACGTAAAAGAATTCAGAGAAGATTCAAATATTATTCATAGATAAACTTGATCATAAACCCACAATTCATCGGATCTCGACAAACAAACCGCAAAAAGAGTTTACATCAAATAGATCTCCAAAAGAGAGGGGGAGAACATTGTATTGAGATCCAAAAAGAGAGAAGAAGCCATCTAGCTAATAACTATGGACCCATAGGTCTGTGGTAAACTACTCACAACTCATCGGAGGGGCAAGGATGTTGATGTAGAGGCCCTCCGTGGTTGATTCCCCCTCCGGCAGAGTGCCGGCGAAGGCTCCAAGATGGGATCTCGCTGATACAGAAGGTTACGGCGGTGGAAATTGTGTTTCGTGGTGCTGCTGGATGTTTTCGGGGTATGTAGGTATATATAGGAGGAAGAAGTACGTCGGTGGTCGCCCGAGGGGCCCACGAGATAGGGGAGCACGCCCGGCAGGGGGATGGGGGTGGCCCCCTCTCTCGTGGGGCCCTCGGGAGCTTCTTGACTTGCACTCCAAGCTCTCCGGATCAGGTTCGTTCCAAAAATCACGCTCCCGAAGGTTTCATTCCGTTTGGACTCCGTTTGATATTCCTTTTCTTCGAAATACTGAAATAGGCAAGAAACAGCAATATGGGCTAGGCCTCAGGTTAGTAGGTTAGTCCCAAAAAATGATATAAATGTGTAAAATAAAGCCCATAAACATCCAAAAGGGGTAATATAATAGCATGGAACAATCAAAAATTATAGATACGTTGGAGACGTATCAAGCATCCCCAAGCTTAATTCCTGCTCGTCCTCGAGTAGGTAAATGATAAAAAGAGATTTTTTGATGTGGAATGCTACCTAGCATAATTCATAATGTATTTTTCTTTATTGTGGCATGAATGTTCAGATCCAAATGAATACAAAATAAAAGTTCCTATTGACATAAGAAATAGTAATACTTCAAGCATACTAATCAATGTAATCATGTCTTCTCAAAATAACATGGCTAAAGAAAGTTATCCCTACAAAATCATATAGTCTGGCTATGCTCTATCTTCATCACACAAAGTATTTAATCATGCACAACCCCGATGACAAGCCAAGAAATTGTTTCATACTTTAATAATCTCAAACTTTTTCAACTTTCACGCAATACATGAGCGTGGGCCATGGACATAGCACTATATGTGGAATAGAATGGTGGTTGTGGAGAAGACAAAAAGGAGAAGATAGTATCACATCAACTAGGCGTATCAACATGCTATGGAGATGCCCATTAATAGATATCAATGTGAGTGAGTAGGGATTGCCATGCAACGGATGCACTAGAGCTATAAATATATGAAAGCTCAATAAAATAAACTAAGTGGGGTGCATCCAACTTGCTTTCTCATGAAGACCTACGACACTTTTGAGGAAGCCCATCATTGGAATATACAAGCCAAGTTCTATAATGAAAAATTCCCACTAGTATATGAAAGTGACAACATATGAGACTCTCTAACATGAAGATCATGGTGCTATTTTGAAGCACAAGTGTGGAAAAAGAGATAGTAGCATTGTCCTTTCTCTCTTTTTCTGTCATTTTTTTTCTCTTTTTTTCTTTTTTTCTTTGGCCTTTCTTTTTTTCTTTTTGGCCTTTCTCTTTTTTTCCCCTTTTTCTTTTTGTAAAGTACGAAGTCTCATCCCAACTTGTGGGGGAATCATAGTCTTCATCATCCTTTCCTCACTAGGACAATGCTCGAATAATGAAGATCATCACAGTTTTATGGATTTACAACTCAAAGCTAGAACAAGATATGACTCTATATGAATGCCTCCGGCGGTGTACCGGGATATGCAATGAATCAAGAGCTACATGTATGAAAATTATGAAGGTGGCCTTGCCACAAATACAATGTCAACTACATGATCATGCAAAAAGCAATATGACAAAACTAATGTGTGTCATATGAATGGAACGGTGGAAAGTTGCATGGCAATATATCTCGGAATGGCTATGGAAAAGCCATAATAGGTAGGTATGGTGGCTGTTTTGAGGAAGGTAAATGGTGGGTATATGGTACCGGCGAAAGTTGCACGGTACAAGAGAGGCTAGCAATGGTGGAAGGGTGAAAGAGTGCGTATAATCCATGGACTCAACATTAATCAAAAGAACTCATATACTTGTTGCAAAAATTTAGAAGTCATCAAAAACCAAAGCACTACGCGCATGCTCCTAGGGGAATAGATTGGTAGGAAAAGACCATCGCTCGTCCCCGACCGCCACTCATAAGGAAGACAATCAATAAATAAAATTGTGCTCCAACTTCATCACAAGGCGGTTCACCATACACGCATGCTACGGGAATCACAAACTTCAACACAAGCATTCTTTAAATTCATAATCACCCAACTAGCATGACTTTAATATCACTACCTCCATATCTCAAAACAATTATCAAGCATCAAATTGATCACAGCATCCAATTCACTTTTCTATGATAGTTTTTATTATACCCAACTTGGATGCTCATCATTCTAGGACCAACTTTATGATCATAGAAAATACCTGTTCTAAAAGACTCTCAAAATAATATAAGTGAAGCATGAGAGACTAGCAATTTCTTCAAAATTAAGACACCACCGTGCTCTAAAAGATATAAGTGAAGCACTAGAGCAAAAACTGTCAAGCTCAAAAGATATAAGTGAAGCACATAGAGTATTCTAGCAAATCCTAATCAAATAGGCTTGTCCCAAAAGGTGTGTACAGCAAGGATGATTGTGGTAAACTAAAAAGCAAAGACTAATATAATACACGACGCTCCAAGCAAAACACATATCATGTGGCGAATAAAAATATAGCTCCAAGTAAAGTTACCAATGAACAAAGACAAAAGAGGGGATGCCTTCCCGGGGCATCCCCAAGCTTAGGCTTTTGGCTATCCTTGAATATCTTGGGGTGCCATGGGAATCCCCAAGCTTAGTCTCTTGCCACTCCTTATTCCATAGTCCATAAAAGCTTTACCCAAAACTTGAAAACTTCACAACACAAAACTCAACAGGAAATCTTATAAGCTCCATTAGTGAAAGAAAACAAACCACCACATAAGGTACTGCAATGAACTCATTATTTATTTATATTGGTGTTAAACCTACTGTATTCCAACTTCTTTATGGTTTATAAACTAATTTATTAGCCATAGATGCATTGAAATAAGCAAACAACACAGGAAAATCTCAGAATCTGTCAAAAACAGAACAGTCTGTAGCAATCTGTAACTAACGCAAACTTCTGGAACTCTAAAAATCCTACAAAAATAGGAAGTCCTGGAAAATTTGTCTGTTGAACATCAGCAAAAAGAATCAACGCAAAAACACGTTCCTGTGATTTAACAAAATTATATTTGTGCGTGCAAAGTTTCTGTTTTTCAGCAGAATCAAATCAGCTATCATCATAGGTTATCCTATAAGTTCTACTTGGCAAAAATACTAAGTAAAAGATAAAAACACATCTAAACAGAAGGTAGATGCAAGATTTATTACTAAACAGGAGCAAAAAAAACATAAAGAAAATTGGGTTGCCTCCCAACTAGCGCTATCGTTTAACGCCCCTAGCTAGGCATAAAAGCAAGGATAGATCTAAGTGGTGCCGTCTTTGGCACTAAATTCATAAGTAGCATGCATGATAGATTCATAAGGTAATTTGACTTTATTTCTTGGAAAGTGCTCCATGGCTTTCTTTAAAGGAAATTGGAATCTAATATTCCCTTCCTTCATATCAATAATCGCACCAATCGTTATAAGGAAAGGTCTACCAAGAATAATAGGGCAAGAAAGATTGCAATCTATATCAAGAACGATAAAATCTACGGGCACCAAATTTCTATTTGCAACGATAAGAACATCATTGATCCTTTGCATAGGCTTTTTAATGGTGGAATCCGCAAGGTGCAAATTTAGAGAGCAATCATCAAGATTATGGAAACCTAGAATATCACATAAAGTTTTCGGAATCGTGGAAACACTAGCACCCAAATCACACAAAGCAAACCACTCATAATCTTTAATTCTAATATTTATAGTAGGTTCCCACTCATCATTAAGTTTTCTTGGTATAGAAACTTCCAAATTAAGTTTTTCATCATAAGATTGCATCAAGGCATCAACAATATGTTTGGTAAAAGCTTTGTTTTGACTATAAGCATGAGGAGAATTAACAACGGATTGCAACAAGGAAATACAACCTTTTAAAGAGCAATTATCACAATCAAATTCCTTGAAATCCGAGATAGTAAGTTCAATATTATTAGAATTTGAGGATTCTCCAATCTCACTTTTACCAAATTTAGCATCAAGATCTAAAGACTCCGAATTTTTGGGACGCCTTCTAGGAAAAGTTGATTCATCATCACTCCCATAATCATCAAAATTCATATTGCAAAACATAGATCTAATCGGAGACGCATCAATAACTTTAAGATCCTCATCATTATTTTCATGTAATTTTTCTGGTTTAGCGGCCATCTTATTGACTAAGGTGGCTTGCTTGTCAGAAATTTTGGTTATAGCATTTTCAAGCCGGGTAATTTGAGCGTTAACACCATAGAATTCTTTATTCATATCATCAAGCTCTTTGTTCATAAACCCCAAAAAACTTTTTTGTTCCTTAAGCTCTTTTCTAAAGAAGTTATTATGCTCAAATTGCAGATTCATAAAGATTCTAATATTTGATTCAATCTCATCCATCCTTCTGAGAAGGTGGTCAGGGCCCTTAGGCGCAGCCATAAGGTCAAACAAGCAAACAAGCACACAAGGGAAAGCAAGAGGAAATAGATGAGGAGATTGGGAAAGAGAGGGCGAATAAAACGGAAAGGGTGAAGTGGGGCAGAGGAAAACGAGAGGCAAATGGCAAATAATGTAAATGCGAGGGAGATGGGTTTGTGATGGGTACTTTGTATGTCTTGACTTGAGCGAAGACCTCCCCGGCAGCGGTGCCAGAAATCCTTCTTGCTACGTCTTGAGCTTGCGTTGGTTTTCCTCGAAGAGGAGAGGGTGATGCAGCAAAGTGTAGCGTAAGTATTTCCCTTAGTTTTGAGAACCAAGGTATCAATCCAGTAGGAGGCTCCTCAAAAGTCCCATTCACCTACACAAACAAACTGAGAACTCGCAACCAACGCAATAAAGGGGTTGTCAATCCCTTCACGACCACTTGCGAAAGTGATATGTAAGAAAGATAGTATTGTAAGATAAATATATTTTTGGTATTTTATAAGATAGATGCAAAAAGTAAAGAAGCAAATAAAGGCAGATTGAAAGCAAATATGATAAGAGATAGACCCGGGGGCCATAGGTTTCACTAGTGGCTTCTCTCAAGATAGCATAAGTATTACGGTGGGTGAACAAATTATTGTCGAGCAATTGATAGAAAAGCGCATAGTTATGAGATTATCTAGGCATGATCATGTATATAGGCATCACGTCCATAACAAGTAGACCGACTCCTGCCTACATCTACTACTATTACTCCACACATCGACCGCTATCCAGCATGCATCTAGAGTATTAGGTTCATAAGAACAGAGCAATGCATTAAGCAAGATGACATGATGTAGAGGGATAAACACATGCAATATGATATAAACCCCATCTTGTTATCCTCGATGGCAATAATACAATACGTGTCTTGCAACCCTTTCTGTCACTGGGTAAGAACACCGAAAGATTGAACCCAAAGCTAAGCACTTCTCCCATGGCAAGAAAGACCAATCTAGTAGGCCAAACCAAACTGATAATTCAAAGAGACTTGCAAAGATAACTCAATCATACATAAAAGAATTCAGAGAAGATTCAAATATTATTCATAGATAAACTTGATCATAAACCAACAATTCATCGAATCTCGACAAAAACACCGCAAAAAGAGTTTACATCGAATAGATCTCCACAAGAGAGGGGGAGAACATTGTATTGAGATCCAAAAAGACAGAAGAAGCCATCTAGCTAATAACTATGGACCCGTAGGTCTGTGGTAAACTACTCACAACTCATCGGAGGGTCAAGGATGTTGATGTAGAGGCCCTCCATGGTTGATTCCCCCTCCAGCAGAGTGCCGACGAAGGCTCCAAGATGGGATCTCGCGGATACAGAAGGTTACGGCGGTGGAAATTGTGTTTCGTGGTACTCCTGGATGTTTTCGGGGTACGTAGGTATATATAGGAGGAAGAAGTACGTCGGTGGCCGCCCGAGGGGCCCACGAGACAGGGGCGTGCCCTGCGGGGAGGGGGGGGGCGCGGCCCCCTATCTCGTGGGGCCCTCAGGAGGTTCTTGACTTGCACTCCAAGCTCTCCGGATCAGGTTCGTTCCAAAAGTCACGCTCCCGAAGGTTTCATTCCGTTTGGACTCCGCTTGATATTCCTTTTCTTCGAAATACTGAAATAGGCAAAAAAACAGTAATATGGGCTGGGCCTTCGGTTAGTAGGTTAGTCCCAAAAAATGATATAAATGTGTAAAATAAAGCCCATAAACATCCAAAAGGGGCAATATAATAGCATGGAACAATAAAAAATTATAGATACGTTGGAGACGTATCAGAGCTCACCATCCAGGTTAGTTATACGGGCTCAAATTTCTTTCCTCCATTAAATTGTGTGTGCGTGAAGACCCACAAGCATAGGGGATCAATCGCAGTCCTTTCGATATGTAAGAGTGTCGAACCCAATGAGGAGAAGAAGGAAATGACAAGTGCTTTTTAGCAAGGTATTCTCTGCCAACACTGAAATTATAAATAACGAGTAGTTTGATAGTTAGGTAGTTTGTAATGAGCAAGTCACAGTAACTGTAGTGCAGCAAGGTAGCCCAATCCTTTTGAGGCAAAGGACATGCCAAAACAGTCTCTTATGATAAGCAAAGTGTTCTTGAGGGTACACACGAATTTCATCTTGTCACTTTCATCATGTTGGATTGGTTCGTGTTCGCTACTTTGATAATTTGATATGTGGGTGGACCGGTGCTTAGGTGTTGTTCTTACTTGAACAAACCTCCTACTTATGATTAACCCCCTCGCAAGTATCCGCAACTATGAGAAAAGTATTAACATAAAAACTAGCCATAGTGTTGGGGATATTGCTACTAGGCGTGAACCGGCTTACCTGAGCCGGGTTAACTTCATTAGTAGTATAAAGGTAATTAAGCCAAGTTGGCACATAAAGGCCCAAGGCCTGTAGTCGGTTTAGAACCTGTAGCCGTAAACCGGTTTGATATGTAAACTTGTATTGTAAGTTAGGGATAGAGAGAGACCAACCGGGATACGAGTATGAACCGGTGTTGGGACTCTATGGACCGACGGGTGTCACCTGTGTATATAAGGGGACGAACCGGTGGCGGTTTAGGGACAGACAACCACAACTCGAGGCCTAGGCGAAGCTTATTTGCTCCCTAGTCATCGAAACCACATCAATCCCATCACAACTAGACGTAGGCTTTTACCTTCATTGAAGGGGCCGAACTAGTATAAACCCTTGTGTCTTTGTGTCCGCTTTAACCCCTTCAAGTTAACCCGTAGCGATGGCTCCACGACTAAGTCCTTTCACCAGGACATCTGCCGTGACAAAACCACGACACATAGCATTAAACTTTTGGATCCAAATCAATCCCTTACGAAGTAGCTCATAAACTAGGGTTTAAGCTTCTTTCATTCTCGCAACCCATCATCTAATAACTACTCCACAATGCATTCCCTTAGGCCTTAATAAGGTGAAGTGTCATGTAGTCGACGTTCACATGACACCACTAAGGGAATCACAACATACATACCATAAAAATATCAAACACATATCAAGTTCACATGATTACTTGCAACAAGATTTCTCCCGTGACCCCAAGAACAAAAGTATCTACTCCCAAATGATAATCATGCTCAAGATCAGAGGGTTATTAAATAGAATAATGGATCTGAACATATAATCTTCCACCAAATAAGCCAGATAGTAATAAACTACAAGATGTAATCAACACTACTAGTTACCCACAAGCACCAATCTAAGGTTCCGGTACAAAGATGAACACAAGAGATGAACTAGGGTTTGAGAGGAGATGGTGTTGTCGAAGATGTTGATAGAGATTGCCCTCCCCAAGATGGGAGAGTTGTTGGTGATGATGCTGATGATGATTTCCCCCTCCGGGAGGGAAGTTCCTCCGGCGGAATCGCTCCACCGGAGGGCAAAAGTGCTCCTACCCAAGTTCCGCCTCGAGACGGTGGCGCTTCGTCCTGAAAGTCCTCTTCTGATTTTTTCTAGGTCTAAATGACTTATTGAAAGTGCAACTAATCCCTGGGTGGTTTTGGTAATTCCTAACAACATATAGCTCATTGAAATAATACTCTTTCAAGATGATCATTCAGGAAGTTCAATGATTGGCATGGCATGGACTAGAGATGTGGACCCGTAAAAATGCTACGGACACATATTGGCAAAATGCTCAAGACTCTACATTGTCATTTAAGTGATCCAAGATCACATTGAGTCCATAGGAAAGCCAATGCTATTAAAAGTGGATGAGGTGTTGCTTAATGGCTTACTTGCTCAAAATGCTTAGTGATATGCTCCAAAAACCCACAACCACTTTCTCATATCCACATATGTCCTAAACCTAAAGTCAAACTCGGCACCACCGATTTGATCTATCCGGCGCCACCGAGTTCATTTGACATAGCCACTGCCACAAACCCTAATCACTTCGGTGTCACTGATAGGGATCTCGGTCTCACCGAGATGGGATTGCAAACTCTCTATTTCCCTTTGTAACGTTTCGGTCTAACTAAAATGAGTGATCGGTCCCACCGAGTTCGTAATGCAAACTCTCCGTTTCCTTTTCGTAACGCTTCGATCTCACCGAAATGAGAGATCGGTGAGGGAGTCCTGGATTAAGGGGTCTTCGGACAGCCGAACTATATACTTGGGCCGGACTGTTGGGCTATGAAGATACAAGACAGAAGACTTCTTCCCGTGTCCGGATGGGACTCTCCTTTGCGTGGAAGGCAAGCTTGGCTATTCGGATATGTAGATTCCTTTCTCTATATCCGACTTTGTACAACCCTAGCCTCATCCGATGTCTATATAAACCAGAGGGTTTAGTCCATAGAAGACAATCATAATCCCATAGGCTAGACTTCTAGGGTTTTAGCCATTATGATCTCGTGGTAGATCAACTCTTGTAATACTCATATTCATCAAGATCAATCAAGCAGGAAGTAGGGTATTACCTCCATCGAGAGGGCCCGAACCTGGGTAAAACATCGTGTCCCCCGTCTCCTATTACCATCGACCTTACACGCACAGTTCGGGACCCCCTACCCGAGAGCCGCCGGTTTGGACACCGACATTCATGCTTTCATTGAGAGTTCCGCTGCATCGTCACCAAAAGGTTTGATGGACCCATCAATCATCTACAACAATGCAGTCCAGGGGGAGATTTTCCTCCTCGGACAGATCTTCGTATTCGGCAACCTCGCACTGTGGGCCAACTCGCTTGGCCATCTGGAGCAGATCGATAGCTACGTCCCTGGTCATCGGGTCAGATTTGGAAGCCTGAATTACGTGGCCGATATCCGTGGAGACATGATCTTTGACTGATTCGAGCCCACGACGGCCGCTCCCTGTCACCACGATGAACATAACCTAAATCTGTCATCGGACCGTGCTCAGGAGATAACACCTACAATCGCTCTGGCCCTCGATCTGGAGCAGATCGCGCCATCCAAGGATGGGATGCTCAACCCCGCCGCGGAGGCCGCAGACTCAGCGACAATACAGCCGCACACAGGTCCAACCTCGAGTGGGCCCTGTGTCATCGGAACCTCGGATTCGTCTCCGGCCATAGGTCCCGAACCGCATGCGTCCGTGCCCATCGAACCCGATCGGGCGCCGGTCGTTGAGTTCAGCTCCGCGGACACATTCCAGCACTTGCCTTTTGGCGATGTGCTGAGCTCATTAAGAGCCCTCTCATTATCAGGAGAATCTCAGCCGAGCTATGTCCGGCTTGAATGGGAATCTGATGACAGAGAGTTTGGCTTCCCACCCACCGCCCACTTCATTGCCACTTTCAAAGACTTAACCGACACGCTTGATTACGGCTCTGAGGACATCGACGATATGGATGACGATGCCGAAGAGGAGCAGGCACAAAATCCACCACCCATAGGGCGGTCGACGGCTACATCCTCATACGATATATACATGGTGGACACACCTAAAGAGAAGGAGGCCGACAGAGATAATGGTATGCCTATCGATGAACCTCCCAAGTGTCAGCGTCAGAAGTGCCTACCTCGATCCGGCAAAGGGAAAAATAGCAACATTGTCATGGATAACGGCGATAATATGAACCAAACTGAGGACCCCGCAGACCCAGCGTTGGAGCAGGACGCGCTAGAGGACGGCGAGCACAGTCTGGCAATGTTGTCTGACCGCAGCGACGCCGAAGATAGCACTTACCAACCTGTCTCCGAAGAGGTGATCAGCCTGGGCGACGACGAATTTGTCGTCCCAAAAGAACCCTTAGAAGAAGAACGCCTCCATCAAAGGCTTATTGTCACCGCAAGGAGCCTAAAGAAGTAGAAGTAGCGGCTTAAAGCCGCTCAAGATACGCTCAATCAAAGATGGAATGAAGTACTAGACACTGAGGAAAAATATGGCTGCACTCGCCAAACAAGGGGCTATCCCAACCGTAAACTACTGCCCGAATTCGACGACGAGGCTATAGCGCCCATACCACCGAAAAAAATACGGCCGATAAGCCAGACCGAGCACCTCGTGGTCGAGACAGAGCGGCTATCAATGCCGTACACAAGCCCGCACCACCTCCTATAAAGGAAGGGAGGTTGCGGCCCACGACCAGAAACGCGATCTACGTGAGGACTGAGGGAGTCCTTGATTAGGGGGTATCCGGACAGCCGGACTATATACTTTGGCCGGACTAATGGACCATGAAGATACAAGACTTAGGACTTCGTCCCGTGTCCGGATGGGACTCTCCTTTGAATGGAAGACAAGCTTGGCGATCCGGATATTAGATTTCCTTCTTTGTAACCGACTCTGTGTAAACCCTATCCCCCTCCAGTGTCTATATAAACCGGAGGGTTTGGTCCATATAGGGACGATCATAACAGTCATAATCATCATAGGCTAGCTCCTAGGGTTTAGCCTCTACGATCTCGTGGTAGATCAACTCTTGTAATACTCATATCATCAATATCAATCAAGCAGGAAGTAGGGTTTTACCTCCATCGAGAGGGCCCGAAACTGGGTACAACATTGTGTCCCTTGCCTCCTGTTACCATTACCCTTAAACACACAGATCGGGACCCCCTACCCGAGATCCGCCGGTTTTGACACCGACAATGGTGCTTTCATTGAGAGTTCCTCTATGTCATTGCTGCAAGGCTCGATGGCTCCTTCAATCATCAACAACGCAGTCTAGGGTGAGACCTTTCTCCTCGGACATATTTTCGTGTTCGGTGGCTTCGCACTGCGGGCCAATTCGGTCGGCCATCTGGAGTAGATCGACAACTACGCCCCTAGCCATCAGGTCAGGTTCGAGAACTTGAACTACACAGCCGATATCCGTGGAGACTCGATCTTCAACGGATTCGGGCCTGCGCCAGGAGCACCGAACAATCACGACGAGCATGGCTTAGACCTGCTGTCGGACAACATTCGGGATATCACACCTGCAAGAGCCCCGGACCTAAATCCAGGGCAGATTGCATCGTCCGAGGATGGGTGGATGGACCCCACCTCGGAGGCCGCACACTCATCGGCGGTAGAGCCGAACACAGACTTCACCCCCAAGGAAGCCTCTGACACCGGACCCCCGGACTTGTGTCAGGCCGTAGGTTCCAGTCCACGCACCCCCGAGCCCACGGAATCTGGTTGGGCTCCGGTAATGGACTTCACCGTTGCGGATATCTTCCAGCACTCTCCCTTTGGCGACATGCTAAACTCGTTAAAGTCTCTCTCTTTGTTAGGAGACTCTTGGCCGAACTATGTCCGGCTTGAGTGGGAAGTAGGCGACGAGGGAATTCGTTGCCCACCCACCACCCACTTCATAGCCACAGTCGATGATTTGACCGACGTGCTTGATTTCGACTCTGAAGACATCAATGGTATGGACGACGATGCAGGAGAAGAATAGGAACCACAGCCCACGGGGCGCTGGACAGCCACCTCCTCATATGATATATATATATATGGTGGTGTAACGCCCCGAGACCGATGCTTCAGTTGCCCTTCCATTTATTTTAGTTGTTGACCTGTGTTTATTATGTTTGTTGCTATGTTCATGTTGAGTGCTTGTCATATTTTGCTTCTTGCATCATGCTATTTATTAATTGTATTTTGCCATCCTTGTTGTTGCCATGATCATCTTGCTTTGTCATATGCTTCATGATGTGCTATTGCATTTTGTCATTGTTGTTGCATTTGCATCATGATCATCTTTGTTGTGTGCTTGTTATCTTTGTGAACTCCTTCTCCTCATCTTCTTTGTTGTTCCATCTTTCCCTTCCATCTAAACCATCATCAAGTGCATCACCCCATCACTAGCTTCTTCCTTTCAATTCTCACACATTTCTTGCAAGTGGCATTTTTCTGTCCTCAATAAATGTTCTTTCTTTTCCTGCAAACCCTACACCTTGCCGTTAACCCCTCTGTCAACTTTCAGCTCATTTGAAGATGGTTTGGTTGGGTTATAAATTCATGCAAGTTTGAATTAAATTCGAACATGTTTAAATTTATAGTCTGTAAAATCCCCACACCACTTTTATTTAATTGAGCATATTCCATCATCAGCGCACCCGCACCAGCCCACCTAGCCCTCCAAATCCTTTTTCCACCTGAAACCCACGTACCCGTCTCTCTCACCCGTCCCACGTGGCCTATCTGGACCCACGCGTCAGTGGCTGATCGGTAGCACTCACCCACCTTTCTCCTACCTCTCCCCTCTCCTTTACACGCACGCCATGGTCACGACGGCAAGCCTCGATGCCGCGCCCCCTCCTATAAAGCCGCCCCGGGCCTCATCCTAGGGTTTATCCCCTTTCCCCTCTTCCCTCTGCGCCGCCGCCTCTCCACAAATCCCCACTCGCGCCCTTCCCCGCTGCTTCCAGGAGCCATGGCCGGCGAGGCCACGAGCCCTCCGGCATAGGAGCTCCGCCGGCCTCCCTCCTCGCGCCTCCGATCACAGCCACGCCGTCACGGTTCCATTCCGACGCCAAGGCGCGCCCAAGGATCGCCAAGTCCCTTGACGTCTTCTTCCTCCGCTTCGTCTTCTACACGGTTCAGAGAAACGCCAAGATCAACGCATCCTCACGTCGTCTTCGGTCGCCGTCGACCTTGTACGACTCCAGCGCCAACCACTTGGTGAAGCTCCGATCCTATCCATCCCTCTCTGGTCTCGTTTGCATATCCATCGTTTCGTGCGTCTCCGAGTTCGTCCGCCATGGCTGCATACGGGGAGCTCAAGCTCTTGCCTTGGCTCCTCTGTTCCTCCCCTTCTCACACACGCAGCACCACTCATGCACCCGCGCACACCCCTCGCTGCACACACGCGCGCACTGCCGTGCCCCGTGCATGCCCAGCCACGGCGCAATCTATCTCTGTTCTCTTCAGGTTGGTTTAGTTAAGCTCGACTTGATGGATGATCTAGTGCCGAACCCGCCGCAGCACGCGCACGAGTCCCGCACACATCTATTCCAGACGGCAGCCATGGCTGTAGCCATGGCTGTAGCCATGGCCAAGCCCCCCGCGCACGCCCACACTCGCAGCTCGCCTCGCTTCTCGCTTCGTGTCCGCCAAGCTGTCGCTGCCATCCGTCTTGTCGTGCCATGCCCGAGACGAGCATGAGCTCGTGCTCGAGCCTCTGTATGCGTGCGCCATACAGTGCACCACCATCCCTTTTCTGCACACCCACCACTGCTCAGCCGTCCTTGCCGCGGACACGTTTGCTCGCCGGCAGCGTCTCCGAGCTCCCTGTGCGCCATGGGGAAGAAAACCCGGATTGCCACTAGTTCGAAATGAGCCGAACCGCCCTCCAATGCACAAGCACATCTCAGCTCAGCTGGTCATCGCGCTGCCCGTTCACCCAGGAGGCCAGGGATCGAATCCCAGCGTCCTTATTTTCCTTAGCCCTTTCCATCTATTTTTTTCCTCTGTATGTATGGCGCCTGGGCCCCACATCCCTGTTGACTGGTCCTCTTTGACTCGGTTGACCACCCTCCAGCCCCACTTGCCTTTGACAGTAGCTGACCAAGCCTATGTCCACTTGTTGTTTTATTTTCTTTTGCATAATTTCAGTAATGCCCTTGTTTTGTATTGCTAATAACTAATCATGCATGCATCCAAATTAAACAAACTATATATGTAAAATGCTTAGTTTTTCATCTAGTTTCATAATATGCAACTTTCATCCATGTTAAAAATGTTTAAAATGCTGTTTGCATTTAATTTGCTATATGCCATGCTAAAATGATTTATTACATAACTAAATAACCGTAACTTGGAATTTAATAAACTTTATATGTAAATGGGGTGGAAAATGCCTAGTTTAACATGGTGCACTTTATTTTCCTGTTAAACAACCTTAAAATATGGTTTAGGGAAGAACAGTACCAAATTCATATTTGCATATGGGGACTTACCGGAATTGTTATATGTTGTTTCCGGCCTCATTTAAACTTGCCTTGATGTGTTGTTCTTGTTTGCATCATCTCTTTCCATGAGTAGTCTCATCTAGCTTTTTCATGCATCATGCTTGTTGTGCATCATGTCTAGTTCATGTGTGGTGTGTTTACTATGTTGTGTGCTTCTTCTCGATAGTTCCCGTTTCGTTACGTTCGTGAGGATGCGTTCGTCTACGGTTGGTTCGTCTTCGTGGCTTCATCTTCTTCATGGACTCGTTCTTCTTCCTAGCGGGATTTCAGGCAAGATGACCGCTACCCTGGATCTCACTACTATCATTGCTATGCTAGTTGCTTCGTTCTATCGCTATGCTGCGCTACCTATTACCTGTTTATCAAGCCATCCCATATTGCCATGAACCTCTAACCTTTGACACCATTCCTAGAAAACCATTGCTTAGCTATGTTACCGCTTTGCTCAGCCCCTCTTATAGCGTTGCTAGTTGCAGGTGAAGTTGAATATTTCTCCATGGTGGACAGGGTTATGTTGGGATATCACAATATCTCTTATATTATTAATGCATCTATATATTTGGTAAAGGGTGGAAGGCTCGGCCTTATGCCTGGTGTTTTGTTCCACTCTTGCTGCCCTAGTTTCCATCATACCGGTGTTATGTTCCCGGATTTTGCGTTCCTAACGCGGTCGGGTGATTTAAGGGACCCCCCTAACAGTTCGCTTTGAATAAAACTTGTCCAGCAAGGCCCAACCTTGGCTTTACCATTTGCCTCACCACCACCTATACCTTTCCCTTGGGTCGGCCAACCCGAGGGTCATCTTTATTTTAGCCCCCCCCCCCGGGCCAATGCTTGTCTAAGTGTTGGTCCAAACCGAGCGATGTCCGGCGCCCCCTAGGCAACCAGGGTCTATGCCAACCCGACGTCTGGCTCATCCGGTGTGCCCTGAGAACGAGATATGTGCAGCTCCTATCGGGATTTGTCGGCACAGCGGGAGGCTTTGCTGGTCTTGTTTTACCATTGTCGAAATGTCTTGTAAACCGGGATTCCGAGACTGATCGGGTCTTCCTGGGAGAAGGAATATCCTTCGTTGATTGCGAGAGCTTATCATGGGCTAAGTTGGGACACTCCTGCAGGGTTTAAACTTTCGAGAGCCATGCCCGTGGTTATGTGGCAGATGGGAATTTGTTAATGTCCGGTTGTAGATAACTTGACACCAGATCCGAATGAAAACGCATCAACCGCGTGTGTAGCCATGATGGTCTCTTCTCGGCGGAGTCCGGGAAGTGAACACGGTTTCTGGGTTATGTTTGACGTAAGTAGGTGTTCAGGATCACCTCTTGATCATTGCTAGCTTCACGACCGTTCCGTTTGTTCTCTTCTCGCTCTTATTTGCGTATGGTAGCCACCATATATGCTTAGCCGCTGCTGCAACCTCACCACTTTACCCCCTTCCTTTCCCATTAAGCTTTGCTAGTCTTGATACCCATGGTAATGGGATTGCTGAGTCCTCGTGGCTCACAGATTACTACAACAACAGTTGCAGGTACAGGTTATGCGATGTTCATGATGCGAGAGCGATGTTTGCTTGTTTGGAGTTCTTCTTCTGCTTCTTCTTCGATCAGGGGATAGGTTCCAGGTCGGCAGCCTGGGCTAGCAGGGTGGATATTGTTTGAGTTTCTGTTTATGATTCATCCGTAGTCGGATGTTGTTCTTGTATGTTGTATTGTTGTATTCTTGTGACATTGTATGTATTGGATGTATCCCCACTAGTGTGTAATGTTGATGTAATGATATCCACCTTGCAAAAGCGTCTTCAAGATGCGCTTCTATCCTTGGTGGGACCTTCGAGTTCCTTTAGGATAGGGTCGCATCTTGGGCGTGACAAGTTGGTAATCAGAGCCTCGACCGACCATAGGAGCCCCCTTGATTGTTGGCCGTTGTTGAGTCTAGAAGAAAACTATTTTGAGTCTTAGGATTATATATATCGGAGAGTAGGATTCTTTTTACTCCTCAGCCCCCTTCGTCGCTCTGGTGAGGACTCCTGACGTAGATGTTTTGTCTTTCCTCTCCTCAAATTTCACTATTTTTTTAGGATCACGCGGGTATCTTGGAATCGTTCCGATATTCTTATGACGAGAACATTGTTCTTGGTGCCTCCTGACATTTAGGGGTTGTGGCAGTGTCCTGGGGAGTTGAGCTCCGAGGTGTTGTTGTCATAATTTTATCGTTGCAGTTCTGGAATACCTGAGTTTTGCCGACATCGAAAATCTCTTTTATGCAGTTGTTGGTGAGATAACCTCGACGTCACCCAGTACTGGGGAGTTCGGGAGTATTGCCATAACTCGTATAACGGATGCTTTTCGAAGGTTGAGGTACACGATTTCCGAAGGTTTCTTGGTTATGTGTTGACGGATGGATACAACTGGATGTAGGGATTGTTAGTTTGGGTGAGTTATATTGCTTCCCCTGTATCCCCAACACCAGATTGCATAACCAGAAAGTTTCGGGAGTTTATAGGTGGGAATTCAAGTAGCTCCTAGAATATCTTTCCAACAGATGCATGATATGGGATTGGGTAAATCTCTATCATATGTGTTTGTTCCGGCTTATTCTACAAGCCAAATCCTTTGTTTTGTTTTATTTATGGTATTCGAGTTGCTTCAAAGTCAAATGTTGAATCCATACCTTTCAAGCGGTGTTCTCATATTTCTATGGGAGTACTAATCCTTTTGATCATCGAGATTGTCATGTGAATTCTTTCCAACCGCTGTGCTTCTCTTCAAGTGGATTCGATCATTTCAACATTTGTGAGATCAATTCTAAGTTTTCTCAACGGTATCCATTCCATCTTCCCCAAGTTGCCTTTGTTTTCCCGCCCTCCCACCCTTTTTCTTCAAGGACTCAGATTTTTAATCAAGTATCTGTTTATTCATGTGAAGTTTCTCCACTCTTTTCCCGTCAATGTTCTTATCCGGTGATTCTCAGAAAGATGCTAACGGAGCTTTGAGTTGATCATCCTTCGTTCTTCTTTTCTTCTCTGGTGGATCCAATTCAAGCTTTCAGTGTTGATCATATTCCTTTCCTCGTGTCAAATGCTTTCTCATGCCAGTGCACCTCTCAATCATTCACTTCTCGCTATTCATTTGTTCCAGAGTGTTGAAGATATCTCAGAAGATTTGTGTTTCCATTCTTAATCCGTTCAAGCCATTTGGAGATTGTTATCTCATTCAAGCCATTTAATTCAACCGGTGCAATCTCTCTTTAAAATCATTTTCAACGGTGTTTTCTTTTGAATGGGCCCTAACCCACATGTCTTTTCCCAGGATCTTACCTCTAATGCTTCCGGAGTTATTCTCAATTCTTTTCAAGTGTGACGTAAGAATGGATTCCATCAGTCACATGCTTTCTCCAAGATCGTTGTCAAACTCTTCTCATCGTTGGCTCAACCTCTTCGCTTTTCATTCTTCCGGAGTATCTCAGTAATTTCCGTGGTGTTTCTCGTCGTCATTATCAACTTTGAAGATCGAAGAAGAGTTCCTCTTAAATCCTTACCTGTTCTTCCAAAGATGCGTAGTTCAAGTTTGACGCCACCCTCTCATAATTGTTTTCGATTGTGAGAATTCTTTTCACCCATCCGGAGCATTTCATGAGTTGTTTCCATTTCTTTCCTCCGAAGGCCATCATGTCATAATTATTCATTCTCAGCTTTCAGATCTCATTATTCAAATCTTACCGGTGCATCGTTCAAGTTTACTCTACTCAGCTCAGGATCTCTTTGTTCTCTTGTATCTAAATTCTATCAAGTATCTTCATTCATTTTCCAATTCTTCCCGGTTAATTGTGCCTTTGCTACTTTCATTTTCAATTCTTACAGTGGTTCGTTCAAGATTTCACTTCCTTTGTTATCATATCAATTCATTCGTTCTTTTAATCCCACCGGTGGTTCCATCAATACCTTCTCAAGTTTATGCTATATCTCTCTTAATCTTTTTTTTTCAATGGGAATAAGCAGTATGCCAAATCTGTTGCTTGTCATCAATTAAATTTGATGAAGGATAAGCATACAATAAATCTTATTCTTATTTTCCTCGAGGTGACTCAATTCTCTTTACGGAGATTATTCATGATGAATAAATTATTGTTTACAAGTGATTCATCTTTCTTTCTGGAGTTGGTCATCATATCACATTCTCGGTTCGAGATGCTTCATCTTTTCTTTTCCGGAGTTCCAAGTTTTCCGCATTATCTCGTCGCGAAGCTCCATCTAAATCATTGCAGGGCTTTGCCTTGTGTTTTTCAACTTCTCTTTCTTTTTATCATCCTTTTATTACCGGAGTTCTTCATTGAGGCTCTACATGGTGGTTTATCAAGGATTCTTTTCATTCTTCAATTGTTCTTCAAGATTTCTCTCGAAGTTATGACCCGCCAAGCTATACTCAAAAATAAACATGGTGCCCAACACATGTTGTTTTAAGGAGTTCAAGTATTCTTCATCTTGCAATCCAAAGTGCAATTCTTTCTATCTTATCTTTTGAGGTGGTGTTATGTCACTCTTGACAATTTCCTTCATGTTTCATGATTCATATTGTTGTCAAGAATGAGGTATTTTAAATCCATCAATCCCTTTGTTGGAATTATCTTGTGTCATATTTCACCTAAAGCCTTCCCTAAGGAATGTTGTTATTTGTGGTGCTTATCAATGATCCGAGTTTTCTCCTATCCTCTCGGCGAAAGAAGTTTTCATCTCTTCGTTGATCTCAAGAAAACAATTGTTTCCGTTAGTGGCAGAATGTCACCTCATAATTTTGAGATGTTTTCCATAAGCCCACAACAAGCTTATCCTTTCGTTGTTGATAATCCAACAACTCCGTTCTAGCATTTCCTGTAAGCGTTCTCTTCAAGATCAAGTTTTCCTCCGTTCATTCCATTCATTCTTTCATTTCTTCCGGAGGCTTTGTGATGTTGCTCTTTTCACTCATCATCTCGTTTTCACAAGATCATGTTATTTTCGTGCTTATCCATTTAACCGGAGTGTTGTGCTCTCTTCAAGTTCTTTCATCTTATCAAGTTTTGCCTTTTCAACCTGAGTGCTCTCTGAAATCCCTCTTACCCATTATGCGATTCTTCCAATAGTTCTGGAGGCAGTGTGTTGTTGATTTCATCAAGTATCATCACATCTTCTCAAGTTCATGTTCTATTCCTTCCATGTTCAACCGGAGTGATGCCCGAATTCTTCCTCTCTCATCTTGTGTTAACTGGAGTAGTTTCAAATTCTATCTTGTCCATTAAACTCTTGATTCATGTCTTTGCAACCTTCAAGTTCTCGTAATACTCCTTGTTCCTCTTTTCGACCGGATTGTTTGCAATCTCATTCATCTCTGTTGTACTCTTACTTTTAAATTGCTAAACCTCTCAAGGTTCATGGTTTCACTCGTTCGTCAAAGAAGCAACTTAGTTTACCTCTTATCTTCCTCTTCCTTTTCCCTCCGGTGCCATCCTAGATCTCGGGACGAGATCCTCTCGTAGTGGTGGAGTGTTGTAACGCCCCGAGACCGATGCTTTAGTTGCCCTTCCATTTATTTTAGTTGTTGACCTGTGTTTATTATGTTTGTTTCTATGTTCATGTTGAGTGCTTGTCATATTTTGCTTCTTGCATCATGCTATTTATTAATTGTATTTTGCCATCCTTGTTGTTGCCATGATCATCTTGCTTTGTCATATGCTTCATGATGTGCTATTGCATTTTGTCATTGTTGTTGCATTTGCATCATGATCATCTTTGTTGTGTGCTTGTTATCTTTGTGAACTCCTTCTCCTCATCTTCTTTGCTGTTCCATCTTTCCCTTCCATCTAAACCATCATCAAGTGCATCACCCCATCACTAGCTTCTTCCTTTCAATTCTCACACATTTCTTGCAAGTGGCATTTTTCTGTCCTCAATAAATGTTCTTTCTTTTCCTGCAAACCCTACACCTTGCCGTTAACCCCTCTGTCAACTTTCAGCTCATTTGAAGATGGTTTGGTTGGGTTATAAATTCATGCAAGTTTGAATTAAATTCGAACATGTTTAAATTTATAGTCTGCAAAATCCCCACACCACTTTTATTTAATTGAGCATATTCCAAGGACCCCAGCCATATTTTTATCTCTCCATAACTCCTCCCCTAGCTCTCTGTGCTTTTCTTGTTTTATTTTATGTTTGAAGAAAAGAAAAGAAAAGCAGCAGTGAGCAGCTCAGCGCAGTAGAGAGCAGCCCAGCAGCGACCCATCATCAGCGCACTTGCACCAGCCCACCTAGCCCTCCAAATCCTTTTTCCACCTGAAACCCACGTACCCGTCTCTCTCACCCGTCCCACGTGGCCTATCTGGACCCACGCGTCAGTGGCTGATCGGTAGCACTCACCCACCTTTCTCCTACCTCTCCCCTCTCCTTTACACGCACGCCATGGCCACGAGGGCAAGCCTCGACGCCGCGCCCCCTCCTATAAAGCCGCCCCGGGCCTCATCCTAGGGTTTATCCCCTTTCCCCTCTTCCCTCTGCGCCGCCGCCTCTCCACAAATCCCCACTCGCGCCCTTCCCCGCTGCTTCCAGGAGCCATGGCCGGCGAGGCCACGAGCCCTCCGGCATAGGAGCTCCGCCGGCCTCCCTCCTCGCGCCTCCGATCACAGCCACGCCGTCACGGTTCCATTCCGACGCCAAGGCGCGCCCAAGGATCGCCAAGTCCCTCGACGTCTTCTTCCTCCGCTTCGTCTTCTTCAAAGTTCAGAGAAATGCCAAGATCAGCGCATCCTCACGTCGTCTTCGGTCGCCGTCGACCTTGTACGACTCCAGCGGCAACCACTCGGTGAAGCTCCGATCCTATCCATCCCTCTCTGGTCTCGTTTGCATATCCATCGTTTCGTGCGTCTCCGAGTTTGTCCGCCATGGATGCATACGAGGAGCTCAAGCTCTTGCCTTGGCTCCTCTGTTCCTCCCCTTCTCACACACGCAGCACCACTCATGCACCCGCGCACACCCCTCGCTGCACACACGCGCACACTGCCGTGCCCCGTGCATGCCCAGCCACGGCGCAATCTGTCTCTATTCTCTTCTGGTTGGTTCAGTTAAGCTCGACTTGATGGATGATCTAGTGCCGAACCCGCCGCAGCACGCGCACGAGTCCCGCACACATCTATTCCAGACGACAGCCATGGCTGTAGCCATGGCCAAGCCCCCCGCGCACGCCCACACTCGCAGCTCGCCTCGCTTCTCGCTCCATGTCCGCCAAGCTGTCGCTGCCATCCGTCTTGTCGTGCCATGCCCGAGACGAGCATGAGCTCGTGCTCGAGCCTCTGTACGCGTGCGCCGTACAGTGCACCACCATCCCTTTTCCGCACACCCGCCACTGCTCAGCCGTCCTTGCCGCGGACACGTTTGCTCGCCGGCAGCGTCTCCGAGCTCCCTGTGCGCCATGGGGAAGAAAACCCGGATTGACACTAGTTCGAAATGAGCCGAACCCCCCTCCAATGCACAAGCACATCTCAGCTCAGCTGGTCATCGCGCTGCCCGTTCACCCAGGAGGCCAGGGATCGAATCCCAGCGTCCTTATTTCCCTTAGCCCTTTCCATCTATTTTTTTCCTCTGTGTGTATGGCGCCTGGGCCCCACATCCCTGTTGACTCGTCCTCTTTGACTCGGTTGACCACCCTCCAGAACCACTTGCCTTTGACAGTAGCTGACCAAGCCTGTGTCCACTTGTTGTTTTATTTTCTTTTGCATAATTTCAGTAATGCCCCTGTTTTGTATTGCTAATAACTAATCATGCATGCATCCAAATTAAACAAACTATATATGTAAAATGCTTAGTTTTTCATCTAGTTTCATAATATGCAACTTTCATCCATGTTAAAAATGTTTAAAATGCTGTTCGCATTTAATTTGCTATATGCCATGCTAAAATGATTTATTTCATAACTAAATAACCATAACTCGGAATTTAATAAACTTTATATGTAAATGGGGTGGAAAAATGCCTAGTTTAACATGGTGCACTTTATTTTCCTGTTAAACAACCTTAAAATATGGTTTAGGGCAGAACAGTACCAAATTCATATTTGCATATGAGGACTTACCGGAATTGTTATATGTTGTTTCCGGCCTCATTTAAACTTGCCTTGATGTGTTGTTCTTGTTTGCATCATCTCTTGCCATGAGTAGTCTCATCTAGCTTTTTCATGCATCATGCTTGTTGTGCATCATGTCTTGTTCATGTGTGGTGTGTTTACTATGTTGTGTGCTTCTTCTCGATAGTTCTCGTTTCGTTACGTTCGTGAGGATGCGTTCGTCTACGGTTGGTTCGTCTTCGTGGCTTCATATTCTTCATGGACTCGTTCTTCTTCCTAGCGGGATTTCAGGCAAGATGACCGCTACCCTGGATCTCACTACTATCATTGCTATGGTAGTTGCTTCGTTCTATCGCTATGCTGCGCTACCTATTACCTGTTTATCAAGCCATCCCATATTGCCATGAACCTCTAACCTTTGACACCATTCCTAGCAAACCATTGCTTGGCTATGTTACCGCTTTGCTCAGCCCCTCTTATAGCGTTGCTAGTTGCAGGTGAAGTTGAAGATTTCTCCATGGTGGACTGGGTTATGTTGGGATATCACAATATCTCTTATATTATTAATGCATCTATATATTTGGTAAAGGGTGGAAGGCTCGGCCTTATGCCTGGTGTTTTGTTCCACTCTTGCCACCCTACTTTCCGTCATACCGGTGTTATGTTCCCGGATTTTGCGTTCCTAACGCGGTCGGGTGATTTAAGGGACCCCCTGACAGTTCGCTTTGAATAAAACTTGTCCAGCAAGGCCCAACCTTGGTTTTACCATTTGCCTCACCACCACCTATACCTTTCCCTTGGGTCGGCCAACCCGAGGGTCATCTTTATTTTAGCCCCCCCGGGCCAATGCTTGTCTAAGTGTTGGTCCAAACCGAGCGATGTCCGGCGCCCCCTGGGCAACCAGGGTCTATGCCAACCCGACGTCTGGCTCATCCGGTGTGCCCTGAGAACGAGATATGTGCAGCTCCTATCGGGATTTGTCGGCACAGAGGGAGGCTTTGCTGGTCTTGTTTTACCATTGTCGAAATGTCTTGTAAACCGGGATTCCGAGACTGATTGGGTCTTCCTGGGAGAAGGAATATCCTTCGTTGATCGCGAGAGCTTATCATGGGCTAAGTTGGGACACCCCTGCAGGGTTTAAACTTTCGAGAGCCGTGCCCGCGGTTATGTGGCAGATGGGAATTTGTTAATGTCTGATTGTAGATAACTTGACACCAGATCCGAATTAAAACGCATCAACCGCGTGTGTAGCCGTGATGGTCTCTTCTCGGCGGAGTCCGGGAAGTGAACACGGTTTCTGGGTTATGTTTGACGTAAGTAGGTGTTCAGGATCACCTCTTGATCATTGCTAGCTTCACGACCGTTCCGTTTGTTCTCTTCTCGCTCTTATTTGCGTATGGTAGCCACCATATATGCTTAGCCGCTGCTGCAACCTCACCACTTTACCCCCTTCCTTTCCCATTAAGCTTTGCTAGTCTTGATACCCATGGTAATGGGATTGCGGAGTCCTCGTGGCTCACAGATTACTACAACAACAGTTGCAGGTACAGGTTATGCGATGTTCATGATGCGAGAGCGATGTTTGCTTGTTTGGAGTTCTTCTTCTGCTTCTTCTTCGATCAGGGGATAGGTTCCAGGTCGGCAGCCTGGGCTAGCAGGGTGGATATTGTTTGAGTTTCTGTTTATGATTCATCCGTAGTCGGATGTTGTTCTTGTATGTTGTATTGTTGTATTCTTGTGACATTGTATGTATTGGATGTATCCCCACTATTATGTAATGTTGATGTAATGATATCCACCTTGCAAAAGCGTCTTCAAGATGCACTTCTATCCTTGGTGGGACCTTCGAGTTCCTTTAGGATAGGGTCGCATCTTGGGAGTGACAGGTGGACACTTTGAAAGAAACCAATGGCGATGAGGCAATGGAGGATAACCCCTCAAGGAAGAAAGCAAAGCATGGGCGTCATCAGCGCCGCTCGAAGCCCTGCCACAGCAATACCGACACAGGAGACGAAAATAATCCGGATGGTGCCGAAGATGAAAACAACCCCGATCAGCCTGCCTTCGAGCAGGCCGAACAGGAGGACGGGCAGGTCAGCCCAGACGAATAGGCGACGGACGGATACCCGGAGGAGGACAACTACATGCCCCCTCTGAAGATGAGATTAGCCTCGGCGACGACGAGTTCGGCGTGCCTGAGGACCCCGTAGAGCATGAGCGCTTCAAGTGCTGGCTTATGGCCAATGCGAGGAGCCTGAAAAAGAAGCAGCAGCAGCTCCAAGCTGATCAAGACCTGCTCACAAACAGATGGACTGAAGTCCTGACAGCCGAGGAATATGGACTCGAGCGCCACACGGCTGACCGACCACCTCATGGCCGGGATAAAACGGCGTATCAGCCTGAATACCAGCCCGCACCCCCACGTCAATACACTACGGCCCGAGGCAATAGGCAGGACCTGCAAGATATACTAGAAAACAAGGCAGGACTGCCAAGATCGATCTACGGATCGCGGGGGCGCGCCCCAACACGTGACGATGATCGTCATGCCGGATACCCTATCAACAAGTCTGGCCGGGCAGAACACAGCCAACCTGACTCATTCGAACTGCGTAGCCACATAGCCCGGCATAGAGACGCCACACACCCACTCTGCTTCACTGACGAAGTGATGCATCATGAATTCCCAGAAGGGTTTAAACCCGTAAACATTGAATCATATGATGGCACAACAGACCCCACAGTATGGATCGAAGATTTCCTTCTCCACATTCACATGGCCCGCGGTGACGATCTACACGCCATCAAGTATCTTACCCTTAAGCTCAAAGGACCGGCCCGACACTGGCTAAATAGCCTACCGGCAAACTCCATCGGCAGTTGGGAAAACCCGGAGGACGCGTTCCTCGACAACTTCCAGGGCACCTACGTGTGACCACCGGACGCTGATGACTTGATTCACGTTACCCAACAGCCCGAAGAATCAGCCAGGAAATTCTGGACTCGGTTCCTAACCGAAAAGAACCAAATTGTCGACTGTCCGGACGCCGAAGCCCTGGTGTCCTTTAAGCATAATATCCGCGACGAGTGGCTCGCCCGAACCTTCGGCCAGGAAAAACCAAAGTCCATGGCGGCCCTCACGACACTCATGACCCGGTTTTGCGCGAGCAAGGACAGTTGGTTGGCTCGCAGTAGCACCACGCCAATAAATTCTGGTACTTCAGATGTCCGCAACAATAACGGCAAGCCACGGCGCAACAGACATAAGCGATAGAACAATAGCGACAACACCGAAGACACGGCAGCCAACGCCGGATTCAGTGGCTCAAAATCCGGTCAGCGGAAAAATCCATTCAAAAGAAACAATTAGGGACCGTCCAGTCTGGACCGCATACTTGATCGCTCATGCCAAATTCACGGCACCCTGTTAAGCTAGAAAACCACACTAACAGAGACTGCTGGGTGTTCAAACAGGTCGGTAAAATAAATGCCGAAAACAAGGACAAGGGGCTGCACTGCGACGATGACGAGGAGCCCCGGTTTTCGAACACAGGGCAATAGAAGAAATTCCCTCCCCAGGTGAAAACGGTCAACATGATCTACGCCACCCACATTCCCAAACGGGAATGAAAGCGAGCACTTCAGGACGTCTATGCAATGGAGCCAGTCGCCCCAAAGTTCAACCCATGGTCAGCCTGTCCGATCACCTTTGATCGTAGGGATCACCCTACCAGCACCCATCACGGCCCGTTCAGCCGCATTGGTCCTAGACCCAATCATTGACGGATTTCACCTCACACGAGTCCTTATGGACGGCGGCAGCAGCCTGAACCTGCTTTATCAGGGCACAATGCGCAAAATGGGCATCGACCCTTCAAGGATCAAGCCCACCAAAACTACCTTTAAAGGTGTAATTCCAGGGGTAGAGGCCCGCTGCACGGGCTCCATAACACTGGAGGTGGTCTTCGGATCTCCGGATAACTTCCGAAGCGAGGAGTTAATCTTCAACATCGTCCCTTTCCGTAGTGGCTATCATGCACTGCTGGGACGAACCGCATTCGCTCGATTCAATGCGGTACCACACTATGCATACCTCAAGCTCAAGATGTCAGGACCTCGCGGGGTCATAACAGTCAATGGAAACACGGACCGCTCTCTCCATACAGAAGAGCATACCATAGCCCTCGCGGTAGAAGTACAAAGCAGCCTTCTCCGGCAAATAATCAATCCGGCGACAATAACCCCAAACACCGTCAAGAGAGTCCGGAGTACCCTGCAACAGGATTGCCAGGCACGCCAAGAGCGCGACTAGCAATCCGGCCTCCGCCACAGTCCCATTCCGGCAGCATTCGTGCCGCGCGTACACAATTACGAACTCAAAATACCATGGGCACAGGCGGGGGCGCAATAGTGACGCGGTCAACAGTGCGGTTCAGTCGCAACATACTTAAATAACCCTCTTTATCTTTCAGGACCCCACTTTCGGGCAGCCTCTTCAGAAGATCCGGATTATCGGACTTCCACAGGAGGGAAATCCAAGGAGGTAAAAGGCTTTGCACACAAAGGGAATACCCAGGTGGAATCTATTCACGATCGTTATACCTGTTTTATATACCTACATGCGGCCCGCCCTTGGATAGGACATGTCAAATAGTCCTATTTACCTCTGCTTAATGCATTCATTG
This sequence comes from Triticum timopheevii, assembly GCA_963921465.1. Taxonomy (NCBI): domain Eukaryota; kingdom Viridiplantae; phylum Streptophyta; class Magnoliopsida; order Poales; family Poaceae; genus Triticum; species Triticum timopheevii. The sequence goes on along the minus strand of OY997272.1, from coordinate 406,870,724 downwards.
TAAACATACGCTTAGACGTATTATTCATCAATGGGAGATAATACATAGCGTCATCTTATTATTCCTATCTGCACATTTTTACCTATAAATGTTTATATAATATTGCATTCGTACACCTTGGTACGTTCAGTTTGCCAGGGGCTTCTCACGGCGCCCCTTAATACGGCAAGATAAGTCCGAACACTTTCGATAGTGCGGCAGACCAAACCTATAGCATTATATGCATCAGCTCCGAATCATGTCTTGGGTCAATAGTTGGGTTAGCCCGGCTCCCTTGTTTTGGTACCTTACGTTCCCTTATATCGGCTAAGGTAGCGCAGGGAGAACTAATGCGATTGTGTCCCGGTTCTTACGAACGAACACCTCAGTAGAGAAAGCCGAAAACTGACTGGCATGATGCGGCGAGAGCTAGTCGGTGTTCGAGAGGTCTTAAAATCCTTAAAGATTTTTTCTGCTTTAGGCGAGGAATCGGCCTCATCCGATTTAGGCGTATATAGCGCCCCTATTCGGCTTTCCGAATTCTAGGGGCTTCGCCGAAATTTAAAATTGTAGACTTCTATGGCTAAGTGAAAGTTATAAAGCCGCATAGTCCGATTGCCTTGTTCGCTGCGCCAAACACCTCCTTCAGGGACCAAATATTTGGATAAAGAGTGTCTGGGTTTTCCACGAACACCCCAGTACTGGTTACGTCGGGGCGGAAGCCGACGACTGGCCTTCTTTCAGAATTTTATAAACAGTCGCACAGAAGGTAATATTTTAAATCAACAAAGCGCTATATAGTGCAAATAACTTCGTTTTTATATTACAAAAACGACAGGAGTACATTCACTCAAAGATCGTGTCCTTGGTACATTCATCGGCCACGAGGCGAGCGCCTTTCATAACGCCATCATAATATTTCTCGGGACAGCAATGCGCCTTGCCCTTCGGTGGTCCATCCTTCACCAGCTTCTCTGCATCCAGCTTGCCCCAATGCACCTTCGCACGGGCAAAGGCTCGGCGGGCACCCTCAATGCAAACGGATCGCTTGATCACTTCCAGCCGCAGACAGGCATTTACCATCTGCTTTCTCAAGCCGAAGTAGCTAGCGGGCAGGGGCTCACCAGGCCACATCTGGACTATGAAATCCTTCATAGCTACTTTGGCCGCCCTATGGAGTTCAACCAGTTGCTTCCATTGGTCACTCAGAGGCATCAGATGTTGGGCTCCAGCATACTGGGACCAGAACAGCTTCTCCGTTGAGCTCCCCTCTTTGGCACGGTAGAAATCCGCGACATCTGATATACTGCGTGGCAGACCTGCGAATGCCCCTGGAGAGCTCCGAATTCGGGTAAGTAAAAGAAATGTCTCCTCCACATGCTTGCTTTGCATAAAGAATGTCTTACCCGCCGCTATCTTCTTGGCTGCCTGGATTTCCTGCTGGGCCTTTTCGGCTTCGGCCTTGGCATCTTTCATGCTCAAAAGGGCCTTCGCAAGTTCGGACTCCTTTGTCTTGAAGTCACGCTCCAAGGACTCGAACTTCTTGCCGAGCTCTCGGAGCTCTTGCTGTACCTCGCCCACCCTAGCATTTTGCTTTTCACGCTCAATGCGCTCCATGGCCTCCTTGTTTTCGGCCTCGGATAGTGCCTTCTTTAGGGATGCCACTTCGGTCGTGGCCCCTATTACAAAATCATGACGCTTTTTTAGCGTCACCAATTTTTTCTATTCTCTTGATATGCGAACGGGGTATCACTCATATTTTTTCTCTTCGAGCTACCTCTTCGTGAGGCTGAGCTCTCCCCGGGCCTGCTCCAGGTCCCGTTTGAGTCCGGAGACCTCCGCTGTGCGGGCAGCAGTGGCAAGCAGCACCGCCTGCTTATTCACATAGACACCTAATATTAGACTCCTGCGGATTAAAATTGACCCTCCGTTTGGCTTTTCTTTCCGAACACCAAATGGAGTATCAGGGGCTACTGTCTATCGGGTGATAATTTCACACACTTTCAATTACTTACCTCAAAGCCTGGCAGGAGGCTGATGCAGGCTTCGGTCAATCCACTTTTGGCGGACCGAACCTTCTAAATCACCGCACTCATAAGAGTACGACGCTCTTCATCCATGGAAGCACCGCGAAGCGCTTCCAGCAGACTATTCGACGCCTCTGGCGTAACGGAAGTCATCGGCACGGACGGCTCGCCCTCCTTAGCGAGGGGCTACCTGCCCGAATCTGGAACCTTTGGAGGTTCTGGTACAGTGTCCAGCTGTGAGCCCGACTTGCTGTGGCTCTCGTCGGCACAATCTGCGGGGATCTTAGGCCCCGTGTGCCCGGCGTCTGGAATTTCGCCTTGGGGCATCTCCAGAGTCGCCTCCCCTTGCTCTGGGAGCCTTTTGGACAACACCTCCCTGTCATCTGCAGGCCGAGGGGAAGTGGCCGTTGGGAGCGAATTCATCACCGAATCGCTCAAAGACCCATCCGAAGAGGATACCTCGGGATGGGTCCTGGCCGGACTGCATATGCGTGTTCATCGTTATAACAGACTATGAAGCAAAGTCGCACTAAACTACAACAGAACTGCGGATACTTACGATCTTACTAGGGGCTTCCCCCTGGGCAGCCACTCCTCCTCGCTGTAGGCGGCCGTGGTGGAGTAATCCGGAAGGGACACTGAGGGAGTCCTGGACTAGGGGGTGTCCGAACAGCTGGACTATCATCGTCCGCCGGACTCCAAGACTACGAAGATACAAGATTGAAGACTCCGTCCCGTGTCCGGAGGGACTTTCCTTGGCGTGGAAGGCAAGCTTGGCGATGCGGATATGTAGATCTCCTACCATTGTAACCGACTCTGTGTAACCCTAGCCTCCTCCGGTGTCTATATAAACCGGAGGGCTTTACTCCGTAGGACAACATACATTACAACAATCATACCATAGGCTAGCTTTAGGGTTTAGCCTCCTTGATCTCGTGGTAGATCCACTCTTGTACTACCCATATCATCAATATAAATCAAGCAGGACGTAGGGTTTTACCTCCATCAAGAGGGCCCGAACCTGGGTAAAACATCGTGTCCCTTGTCTCCTGTTACCATCCGCCTAGACGCACAGTTCGGGACCCCCTACCCGAGATCCGCCGGTTTTGACACCGACATTGGTGCTTTCATTGAGAGTTCCTCTGTGTCGTCACCGATAGGAAGGATGCCTCCACCCGTATTCAAAGACGGTGTTTTCGCCAAAGGGCCTTGGCCGCCGGCCAAACTATCCGGCTAGGTGGTTTTCTTATGACCGCCTGTCCCGCCGCCGCTTCGACAATGACTTCTCAAGTCGTCAGAAGCAATATTCGCGTCAGCTCGAAATCTGCCGAGCAGTTGGGTCCAATAGAGCTCTCGTCTGTTAACGAGCTCTTGGATCGCATCACCACCCTGGGAGTCGCTACAGACTACAATCAGATTGGGCTTAAAACCGATCTGAGAGAGATTAACTCTCCCCAGGCCACCCACCACGTCGCAGTGGTAGAGGAGCAATACGGCAACTCTTCGCCTATATTGAAAACTAGTCACGTCCGGATTCCCGAGCCCTCCATGCCGGATTTCTGCGGAGGAACGGACTTCGATCGAGCATTGAACTTAAAACCATGCATCGCCCCGGACTCGCTGGATCGTGTCCAGCAACCCAAGCTTCCGAATTCGGAAACTCCTCGGCCTTTAAGGCCCAAGATGGGTAGGGATCCGGATTTTAGTCCACCCACCCGCCCAGACATATGCGATCTATCTCTAATACGGCAAGAGCCCACTGAAACAGTACATCACTACTGGGCCAGATACCTCCTGGTTATGGACAGGATAAAGGACTGCCGAGAGGAAAACGCAATCTCAATCTTTTGCAATAATTGCACCGACAAGGGAATATTGAACGCCATCGGTCGTCGTAAAATTACACGCTTCGCCGATCTGGCGTCCATAGTAAGAAAGTACTGTGCGATGGAGAGTTCCCGGAAAACCAAAAACGAATTTTGGGATAATCCGGCCCCAACCCCAGTCCGCAACAAAAGGGTGCCTCTCACTCAGGCCCAGATGCAAAAACGAAAAAGCAAAAACCCCATAAAGGGCACGGAACCGTACTGGAGGGATGGCTCAATGGACCCTGTAAGCTTCATAGTACAGAGGGAGCCGTCCCAACACATAGCCTTCGAGCATGTTGGATACTACGGCAGGTGGCCAAAAATGGCGAGGAGCTTCTAGCCCCGGAAAACCACTCCAACAATACTAGTACGGTATCAACAGTCTTCGAGACCTTCGCATCAAACAATATGCGAAAACGAACAATCCGCGGACTCGCCGAAGTCTACCAAGTAGCAACAGCAAATCCATGGAGTGACACAGCCATCACCTTCAACGCTAGCGACGAACCTAAACTCCGAACAGCTCGAGCACCAGCCGCACTGGTGCTTAGTCCCATAGTGGACGGCTTTCGGCTTACAAAGGTCCTCATGGATAGCGGCAGCGGACTAAACCTCGTATATGAGGAAACTCTTCAAAGAATGGAAATAGACTGGAGCCGTATTGAGCGAAGCAGCACAACCTTCAGAGGAATAATCCCTAGCCGGGAATTGCGCTGCACCGGAAAAATCACACTCGATGTGGTGTTCAGCTTGCCGGACAATTATAGATCCGAAGAAGTCACGTTCCAAGTGGCCCCGTTCAGCAGCGGATATCACGCTATATTAGGACGAGAGGCATTCACAATTTTTCAAGCAGTACCTCATTACGGGTACATGAAGCTCAAAATGCCTGGGCCCGGCGGAATAATCACTCTCGCTAGTGATCCGGACATAGCACTCCGCGCCAAAAACAAGACAGCCGGACTAGCCCTGGAGGCACTATCCGAAGCCTTAGCAGCAGAAGAACTCACCGCGCTGTGCTCTACGGTGAACAGGGACGATGTGATACTCGATAAAAGATCCAAGTCCACCTCCTTCAAACCAGCAGATGAAATAATAAAATTCCAGGTCCATCCAATGGACCCAACAAAGACGGCCTCCATTGGGGCACAATTGAACCCCGAAGTAGACGCCGCACTGCGTGAACTCCTTCGGGGAAATTGGGACATCTTCGCCTGGCATCCTTCGGATATGCCCGGAATCCCACGCAGGTTGGCAGAACATAGCCTAAACATCCTAAAAGGATTTAAGCCAGTCAAACAGGCTCTTCGACGATTTTCCGAACCCAAAAGACAGGCAATGGGAGAAGAGCTAGCCAAACTATTGGAAGCCAGATTCATCAGAGATATCAAACATCCGGATTGCCTAGCAAATCTGGTAATGGTACCAAAGAAGGACAAATTCTGGCACCTCTGTGTCGATTTTAAAGACCTCAATAATGCTTGCCCAAAGGACCCCTTCCCTCTCCCCCGCATCGACCAAATTATCGATGCTACCGCAGGGCACGATTCATTGTGCTTCCTCGACGCATACTCTCGCTATCATCAAATCAAGATGGCGGAAGCAGACCAAGCCGCAACGGCATTCATCACTTCATACAGACCATTCTGCTTCAACACAATGCCCTTCGGACTTAAAAATGCTGGCGCAACATATCAGCGCATGATTCAAACATGTCTGGCTACCCAGATCGGCAAAATAGTCGAGGCATACGTAGACGACGTAGTCGTCAAAACAAAACACGTGGAAACTCTAGTAGACGATTTGAGGCTCACATTCGACAACCTCAGAGCATATGACATCAAGCTGAATCCGGAAAAATGCTTTTTTGGCGTACCAGCCGGAAAGCTGCTGGGCTTCATTGTATCCGGAAGAGGAATTGAAGCAAACCCGGCTAAAATCCGAGCTCTATCACAGTTGGATATTCCAAAAGACCTCAAACAGATACAAAAGTTAACAGGATGCGTGGCAACTTTAAGCCGCTTTATCTCCCGTCTAGGAGAAAAGGCATTGGCCCTCTATCGCCTCCTCAGATGCACCGAACACTTCGAGTGGACGGATGCTGCCACTGCTGGACTCGAAGAAATAAAGGCCATATTGGCAACAAATCCGGTCCTGGCTGCGCCCAATCTAGGCGAACCAATGTTGTTATACATCGCAGCAACGCATCAAGTCGTAACCGCGGTACTCGTCGTCGAACGAGAGACAGAAGGGCATAAATTCCCTCTTCAAAAACCAGTGTATTGTGTATCCACTGTGTTCACTCCCTGCAAATCCCGTTACCCACACTATCAGAAGATAGCGTATGCGGTGTTCATGGCATCCCGGAAGCTCTGACACTACTTTCAAGAGTGTTCGATAATAGTGGCCTCCGAAGTACCACTCAATGACATCATAAATAACCGTGACGCAACGGGCAGGATTGCAAAATGGGCCATTGAGCTCTTACCATTCGATATAACTTACAAACTTCTGCGAGCTATAAAGTCACAAGTTTTGGCTGACTTCATCACTGAATGGACCAAAGCCGAACTCCCTAAAGAGTATGGCGCATACTCCAATTGGATTATGCACTTCGACGGCTCTAAAATGTTGGCCGGACTGGGGGCTGGCGTCGTATTGACGTCCCCAACCGGGGACACAGTCCAGTATGTACTTCAAATAATGTACACCGACTCCAACAACGCAGCCGAATACGAGGCCCTGTTACATGGTCTCCGGATGGCAGTCTCCATGGGCATTCAACGCCTAGAGGTGCGCGGGGACTCAAACCTTGCAATATCCCAAATAAATGGAGACTTTGACGCCAAGGATCCGAAAATGGCAGCATATCGCAACGCTGTCCTAAAAATGTCTGCTCGGTTTGAAGGGCTCGAATACCATCACATAGCCCGAGATAATAACCACGCGGCCGACGTACTGGCACGCATCGGTGCAAAACGTGATGCCGTCCCTCCAAATATCTTCCTGGAACGGCTCTTCAAGCCATCCGTACTATGGGAAGAGGAGCCCGGAAGTGACAAACCGGAAAAAACCGCGCCAATCGGCGATTCTGCCGATGACATAACACCTTCAGCCCACGACATAATGGCAGTAATCGCCCCGTGGACAGAACCATTCCTAGCCTACTTGCTTAGGCAGGAACTTCCCGAAGACCAAAACGAGGCCCGCTGCATAGTCCGGCGGTCGAAAGCCTACAAGGTCCATGAGGGAGAACTTTATAAGAAAAGTACAACCGGAGTCCTTCAATGGTGTATCTCCGAAGAGGAAGGGCGAAACCTCCTGGCTGAAATCCATGCCGGACTAGGCGGACACCACGCAGCAGCCCGGGCCCTAGTAGGAAAGGCATTCCGTACAGGATTTTATTGGCCGACGGCCCGGGCAGATGCCCAGGACTTAGTCCAGAGATGCGTTGGTTGTCAGCTCTTTGCTAATCAGAGCCATATGCCGCCCACCACCCTCAAAACTATACCCATTACCTGGCCGTTCGCGGTCTGGGGGCTTGATATGGTTGGACCCCTTAAAGGGGGAACCCACAAGCAAAGATACCTATTGGTCATGGTGGATAAATTCACCAAATGGATAGAGGCCAAACCGGTCAAGACGGCAGAGTCCGGACCAGTGATAGACTTTATATCCGGGGTAGTACACTGTTACGGAGTCCCCCACAACATCATCACTGACAACGGCACGAACTTCACAGCCGACGAGGTTAAGTCATGGTGCAAAAATATGGGCATCAAGCTCGACTACGCTTCAGTCTATCACCCTCAAACCAACGGTCAAGTGGAACGAGCAAATGGTCTAATAATGAGCGGCATTAAACCCAGACTAGTGCGCTCACTTACTAAATCTGACACGCACTGGTTCGAGGAGCTCGACTCCGTACTCTGGGGGCTGCGGACAACGCCTAACCGCACTACCGGATTCACACCATTCTTTATGGTCTACGGCGCAGAGGCAGTCTTGCCCTGCGACATTATTCATGACTCACCTCGAGTGCACATGTACGAAGAAAGAGAGGCCGAGCTGGATCGGCAGGACAACTTGGACACATTGGAGGAAGAACGCGACGTCGCCAAGGCTCGTTCCGCATTCTATCAGCAGCAGGCCCGAAGATACCAAAGCAGAGAAGTACGGGCCAAGACTTACAACGTTGGTGAACTAGTTATACGCCTGCCGGACAAGAAAAAGGACAAGCTCAAGCCCAAATGGGAGGGCCCCTTCATTATCGATCAAGTCCTGACCGGCGGAGCGTACCGTCTACGAAATACGTCGGATAACTGACTCGAGCCGAACCCATGGAACGCAGCCCGCCTCCGAAGATTCTATGCCTAGCGCCGGATTAAGAGTTTGTCCCCTTCCTCCGTCCAAATTTTTACACTTCGGCTGTCTTCTGTTTCTCTTTTTCATTACCTTTTTACTACAAAGCCCCTAAGGGCCTACTTTCGCATTGTTCGCATACACTTGATGTGCCATCCGCACTCATTATACCTGGGGGCTTCTTTTACAGAAGCTCAATTATAAGGGTCTCATGCCCAGCACATGTGTCAAGCTTCCACATGTACCTTTTACTCACCATTATATGCATCGATATGACTTAAGTTTTGGCCAAGCTGGGTTGCCTGGCTCCTGTGCTTACCCCTACGTTCCCGATTGTTCGGCTAGGAGGTAAAGGGAGCACCTCTGCGATTGTTACTGCCGGGTCAGCCGGATGTGTACCTCAGACTGGGTGAAGCCGAAAGCTAGCGTTCTTAAGGCAATATTCGGTCGGTGAGTTAAAAGATGATTTTTTACCTACTCATTTATCCGCCCCCAGATGTTTTTCTGCTCTTTTCGCAGTCCGGACATGCACTTTAGGGCATGCCTCCCAGGGAAAGGAACCCTTAACGGAACTATTCTCTCTAGAAGATGTTTCTTACTAACCATGTAATATAACATAACTAGTTGGGCACTTGTCTGATAAAGCACTAATGACCCCTACGCCTGGTCTCCATGCATACCCCGGTTGTTTCTTAACCAAAAAGGTATTCGGACACACTCCGGACTCTAGGGTCCCGAGGTTGAAGCGAAAAGGTTGGCAAAGACAAACGATCTACAATCCGTCTAGAAGGCATTTCACATGTCAATTTAAAGGAAAACATACATTGTCAAAATTAATGATTATATTCCTCCTCAATCCCGTCTAACAGGTTGTCTAACTTACACTCTCGTTGGGAAAATTTAGCAGCCAACTCTACTTGGCTGTATACTAAACTCACAGGGATCTCCTTCCCATCGGGCCCCACCGGTCCAACTTCGGCCATGTGGTTGGGATCCGCCCTCTTGTAACGCGTCTTCACCATGGCCCAAGCCTCCCTGGCACCTTGGCGGCAGGCCAAAATCTTCCATAAACGGAAGCGCTGCCGCACTCCCTGAAGCTTCTCCGCAAGCTCCCCAAGGCCCTCGGGTAGGGAGAGGGCTGGCCATAAAGCCTGGACGACGCCGCTCATCGCCTGCCGAACTCGTTCGAGCAGCTGCAACAACTCGGGAAGTTGATCACCCGTTGATACGGGCATCTCCTCCACGGGGCGACCTGTCAGTATACCTACAAGACATTATTTGTCAATTGACTTCCTCGCCGAACTCTTCCTTTAAAAGGAGTCCGCTCAAGCACTTACTATAGATGCCGCGACGAAGCCGCTCAGTCTCCTTAACGGAGCCGGACAGCTCGGCCCGAACACCTTTCAGCTCTTCTCCGAGCTGGGCGTGGGCATCTTGGAGCTTGTTCCTTTCTTGCTGCACCCTAGTCAGCACCCTCTCGCCGGCCTTTAGCTGGCGTAGTAATTCTTGCCTATCCAGATCTTGTCCGGCGGCACCTGCAATGTTACTATTAGACTTGCGCGCACGCCGCACAGCACCTATATTTATTAATAAAAATGTGTTACCAGGAGGGGTCTCTGCGTCTCCTCCTGCGGCAGCAAGTGTGGCCTCAAGTTGGGCCTTGCATTCTTGCAGCTCCTGAGACAGCTGGGCATTCTTCTCGGTAAGAGCCTGCATTTTAAATGATCCTTAAATCAGTTAATATAACTACTTTAAGTCTCGGGGGCTACTCGTGTATATAACCATTAAAATTCCCTTACCCGTATGTCTTTCACATACTGCTCCGTGGCTCTGGTAAAACCATCTTGAGCGGCACGGAGGTGCGCGTCCCCTGCGTTAAAGGCGTCCAATGCCTCAGGGGAGAAGCACGCTTCACGAAACACTGTCCGGCGGCGCCTATGGTTCATGGCGCTCTCCACCTCAGACTTGGTGGCGGACAGTCTGTTGGTGTCCTCCGTTGGAGGAGGATCCGGCCCGCGTCTTGCGCTTGCCTCCCCCTCCACGCCGGGCGCTGGAGCCTGGCCGGTATAGGTTGGATCGGCAACTTCCGCGCCCGCAGTCCGGCGAGCGCTTTTTCTCCTATAAAGGTCATGAGCACTCAGACGCTTCCTAGGAACGTTGCGCTGAAAATTTAAATACGAGTTATACCTTTGCGGCGACGTTTCAGTCCGTGCCGCTCTCGTTTTCCGCCTGCTGGTCCGGACTGACCTTTGTTGGTCAGCCGCCGCGGGCTCGGCTTCCCGCCTTGAAGGCGCTTCCTGTAAAATACCATCGTTTGCGAAGGTCAGAAATGGGCAAGGAAGAGATAATGGTGTCTGGACCTCGGTCACAGTCACCTGGGAAGCCGGATACAGTTCGGGGTAGTCCGCCGTAATGGCAAACAATGCATTATCCATGCTGAGCTGGTGAAACACCCCGTCGATCAGCTCCACCTTGATGTCCGGATCCTCTTCGGAGGCCGGATCCAGGGATCTTTCTGGATCCTCGGGTTGTGGAGCGGGACTTACCATGTCCTCCACAGTCCGGCGTAGATCCTGCGCCGAAGACGAAATGTAAGAAGCCTAAACTTCGAAAGCATGGGTTGAGCCATTGAAAGTGTTTGCCTACCCATCCTCTAGGGTTGTTCATGGAAAACCCATTCAAAGGGTTCGTTCGAAGGAAGTCCTCCTTCTCCCCCTTGTACAGGCTGGACAGGATCTCCACCAGATCCTCGGTCGAATCCGGCCCTTCGCGGCCATGACGGGTGGCATCGTCTTCCCCGTTGAAATCCCACATGGGGTGGCCTCTGTATTGCAATGGTTGTACCCCCCGCATGATGCATGTCGCCATGATTCCAATCATGGTCAACCCGGAATGGGCCAGTAATCTTATTCGGCCCCTCCAGTAATGGACGCTCTTGTCTTCCTCCAATCGGGGGCTCCGTGGGCGCCAGCTGAGGCATTTCTTCAGAGGAGCAGCACTAAACTCCGGGAGGCCAATCCGGACTGGGTCCGGCAGCGGAGCGTCTCCTATATAAAACCACTCTGAAGGCCAGTCTTCGGACGCCTTCTTGGGAGTACTAGATGGGTATCTGGTCCCGGCAATGCGCCATATTTCGGCGCCGCCCACTTGATATATGGAACCCTCGTGAGAATGGGGTACGAGGCAGAACAGCCTCTTCCACAATGCAAAATGGGGCTCAATGCCCAGGAATAGCTCGCAAAGAGCTACGTAGCCCGCGATATGCAGGACAGAGGCGAGCGTGAGGTGGTGGAGCTGGAGTCCGTAGAACTCCAGGAGCCCGCGGAGGAACGGATGTATTGGGAATCCGAGTCCCCATATCAGATAAGGGACGAAGCATACTCGCTCCCCTTTATTGGGGCTCGGGGTAGCCTCCGCTTGCCTCCCACCTTGATAAGTGACCAGTCCGGCTCGGACTGGGACCATGAAGGCCGGAGGGAGATATCCCCCCGCTTGGAGCTTCGCTAGCTCGTTGTGCGAAACAGAGCACCTCCTCCAATCCCCTGGCGGTGGGCTGGGAGCGCGAGAAGAGGAGCCACGTCAATGGTCCATGATGGAATGGATTTTTAGGTCAAGGGCGCTCCGATGAACTATTCATGGGAGGAAGATGGTGTGGTTTGGATCTGGATTTTTGCCTCTTTTGTAGGCGAACGACTCGCACGACTAGGGGGTGAAACATAAAAAGACACCCTGGCTTTTCGCATTCGTGCGACGCGTGGAAAAAGGCCATTATTGGGCGTAGAAGCTGAGAAACACTGTATTTATGATAAAGCTGGACACTGTTCGGCAGGTACATGGAACTTGAAGGGAGAACCCGCCTTGCAACGCCGAAGACTATATACGCGCTGGACTTATCGTCATTGAAGCCTGGTTCGGGGGCTACTGAGGGAGTCCTGGACTAGGGGGTGTCCGGACAGCCGGACTATCATCGTCCGCCGGACTCCAAGACTACGAAGATACAAGATTGAAGACTCCGTGCCGTGTCCGGAGGGACTTTCCTTGGCGTGGAAGGCAAGCTTGGCGATACGGATATGTAGATCTCCTACCATTGTAACCGATTCTGTCTAACCCTAGCCTCCTCCGGTGTCTATATAAACCGGAGGGCTTTAGATCGTAGGACAACATACATTACAACAATCATACCATAGGCTAGCTTTAGGGTTTAGCCTCCTTGATCTCATGGTAGATCCACTCTTGTACTACCCATATCATCAATATTAATCAAGCAGGACGTAGGGTTTTACCTCCATCAAGAGGGCCCGAACATGGGTAAAACATCGTGTCCCTTGTCTCCTGTTACCATCCGCCTAGACGCACAGTTCGGGAACCCCTACCCGAGATCCGCCGGTTTTGACACCGACAGACACCTTTCCCTTCTTGGGCGTCCTGGCCTCCCCCTCCGGGGCGGCTTTCCTTTTCTTCTCCTCCCCAGTGCGGGGAAGTGGAATTTCCTCGTGATCCCCCCACCTCCGCGGGAGGAATCTGCCTCGTCGTCCTCGAACGACGAGCCTATGACAGCCTTGCACCGGGGACCTTTCCTGGTCCCCTGGGCCGCCCTCTTAGGCCCTTCGGCCTCCCCGGATGGGGCGGCCCTTTCCTTCTCCTTCTCCTCCTCCCCTTCGTTGGAGGAGTGTGTCTCGTCGTTTTCGGACGAGACCTTTGGTACGACCTTACGCCGGAGACCCTTCCTAGTCCCCAGGGCCTTCTTTTCGGCCTTCTTTTCCGGTGCCTTGTAGGGCACTAGGACTAGCATCTCCGTTAGGAGAGCGGTCGCTGGACCTTCTAGCAGTGGAGCCGGATGGTCGATCCGCTCCGCCGCCACGTAGTCCTGATTAAGTACACACGATGACTTAAAATCCTCCCATGAGTATGCTGGGAAAACTACATCTGGTGATGATTAGAAAACTCACCGGACGGGGGGGGGGGGGAGGGGCGTGGCGTGGAGTCCGCGGCCCTCGGATGTGGGAGGAGATATTTCGGAGGCCTTGAACAACACCTTCCATGCGTCCTTGTGTGTCGTGCCGTAGAGCTCTTGAAGTGTCTGGTGTTCGGCCGGGACGAACTCCCACAGATTAAAAGCCCGTTTTTGGCACGGAAGAATTCGGCAGATGAGCATGACCTAGACCACGTTGACAAGCTTGATATTCTTGTCAATCATATTCTTGATGCAATTCTGAAGTCCGGCCAGCTCCGCAGGCTCGCCCCAGGCCAGAACCTTCTTTTCCCAGGAGGTGAGCTGCATGGGAATTCTGAATCGGAATTCGGGGGCCGCCGCCCAGTTGGCGTCGCGCGGCTCGGTGATGTAGAACCACCCTGATTGCCACCATTTCACGGTCTCCGTGAAGGATCCACCAAGCCAGGTGACGTTGGGCATCCTGCCCAGCATGGCGCCTCCGCACTCCGCGTGCTGGCCGCTCACGATCTTCGGCTTCACGCAGAAGATTCGTAGCCACAAGCCAAAGTGAGGCTTGATGCGGAGGAAGGCCTCGCACACAATGCTGAACGCCGAGATGTTGAGGGCGAAGTTTGGGGCTAGATCATGGAAGTCCAGCCCATAGTAAAACATAAGCCCGAGGACGAAGGGATGAAGTGGAAATCCCAGTCCACGGATGAAGTGGGGAAGGAACACGACCCTCTCGTGGGGTCCCGGAATCGGTATGATCTGCCCCACGTCTGGTAGCCGATGTGCAATATCTGCGGCCAAGTATCCGGCCGCCCGGAGCTTCATGATATGCTCCTCCTTCATGGTGGAGGCCACCCACTTGCCCCCTTCTCCAGACATGTTTGTCTGTGCGGAGAAGGTGTGAACTAGGGTGCTGGAGTTCGAGGGTGCGAGAATGGATAAGCAGAGGAGGAAGAAGGCCTGGGTAAAAACGGGGAAATCCTTATCCCTTTATAGAGGCGACGAAGACCTTGTGCCTCCCCACTTGCCCGTTGAAGATCGCTTATTTCCCAAGCGCCGCGATTGATGGTGCAGTTGGGTTACCCGTAACCATATTGATGGGAATCCCGTGATAAGGGGACATGATCTCTGCTTCAACAAGACGTGCCGAGGAAGCCGCCTCACAATATGCGTTGTGGCTGGTTGTGGGAAAACGGTTCGAATAATGACTTGATCGTAGAGTCATGTCACGTTGTCTGAAGTTGTCAACATATTACCTTTGTGGAATATCGTTCTCTCTACGGTGGTATGTGAAGATCGTCTTGCAGATCTAGACACAATTTAAGCGTTCGGTAATTACTTTGGAGTATTCGGAGATGGAACCCGCCTGGCAATGCCGAAGACAAAACTGCGCGCCGGACTCATCGTCATTGAAGCCTGGTTCAGGGGCTACTAAGGGAGTCCTGGATTAGGGGGTATCCGGACAGCCGGACTATGTACTTTGGCCGGACTGATGGACCAAGAAGATACAAGATTCAAGACTTCGTCCTGTGTCCGTATGGGACTCTCCTTTGCGTGGAAGACAAGCTTGGCAATCCGGATATTAGATTTCCTTCTTTGTAACTGACTCTGTGTAAACCCTAGCCCCCTCCGGTGTCTATATAAACAGGAGGGTTTGGCACAATAGGGACGATCATAACAGCCATAATCATCATAGGCTAGCTCCTAGGGTTTAGCCTCTACGATCTCATGGTAGATCAACTCTTGTAATACTCATATCATCAAGATCAATCAAGCAGGAAGTAGGGTTTTACCTCCATCGAGAGGGCCTGAACCTGGGTAAAACATTGTGTCCCTTGCCTCCTATTACCATTAGCCTTAGACGCACAGATCAGGACCCCTACCCGAGATCCGCTGGTTTTGTCACCGACAAGGTCCTGGACAAAAAGGCCGGTAAAGCCAGATCCATATACGGATCTACGGACCGTGCCCCCACACGGGATCATGGCTATCATGCCAAATATGCCGGTCATATACCAGTTCGGAATCGATACCGAACACCACAACCGTCGAACACACGCCGGTAAAGCCAGATCCATCTACGGATCTAGGGACATCCACGCCATCAAATACTTACCCCTCAAACTGAAAGGACCAGCTAGGCACTGGCTGAAAAGCCTCCCAGAAAATTCCATGGAAGTTGGGAAGAACTTGAGGACGCTTTTCGAGCCAATTTTCAAGGGACTT
The DNA here is from genome assembly GCA_963921465.1 of Triticum timopheevii. Classification (NCBI taxonomy): domain Eukaryota; kingdom Viridiplantae; phylum Streptophyta; class Magnoliopsida; order Poales; family Poaceae; genus Triticum; species Triticum timopheevii. The sequence goes on along the minus strand of OY997272.1, from coordinate 406,855,320 downwards.
ATGTCCGGCCCCCGGATGCCGACGATCTAAGTCACATAATCCGCCCGAAAACTTTGGAATCGGTTTCTCACTAAGAAGAACCAAATTGTCGATTGTCCGGACGCCGAGGCTTTAGCAGCTTTCAAGCACAGTGTCCGGGACGAATGGCTAGCTAGACACCTTGGACAAGAATAGCCAAGAACAATGGCAGCCCTAACTGCGCTCATGACCCGTTTTTCCACTGGCGAGGATAGCTGGTTAGCACGCAGCAGCACTAGTGATGGCAATGGAAAGCCACGACATAACAAAAACAAATGCCGAAACAACGCTGAAAGCCCAGATGATACATCAGTAAACACCGGATTCAGTGGCTTCACACCCGGTCAACAGAAGAAACCATTTAAAAGCAAAAAAGATGGTCCATCAAGCCTAGACAAAATATTAGACAAGAACTGCTAGATCCATGGCAACCCCACTAAACCTGCGAACCATACCAACCGTAGTTGCTGGGTCTTCAAGCAGGTCGGCAAGCTCACCACCGAACGCAAGGGGAAGGGACCTTAGAGCAAAGACGAGGATGAACCTCGTCAACCGAACACAGGGGGACAGAAGAAATTTCCACCGGAGATCAAAACAGTGAACATAATCTATGTCACTCATATACCAAAGAGGGAGTGCAAACGCGCACTCCGAGACATCTATGCCATGGATCCTATTGCCCCTAAATTCAACCCATGGGCGGCTTGTCCGATCACCTTTGATCGCAGGGACCATCTGACTAGCATCCGCCATGGGGGTTCGGCTGCCCTAGTGCTCGACCCAATAATCGATGGATACCATCTCACTCAAGTACTTACGAATGGCAACAACACTCTAAATCTGATATATCAGGACACTATCCGCAAAATGGGGATAGACCCGTCAAGAATCAAGCCAAGCAGCACAACCTTTAAATGAGTTATACCGGGTGTAGAAGCCCGCTGCACGGGCTCTTTAACATTGGAAGTCGTATTCGGCTCTCCCAATAACTTTCAAAGCGAAGAGCTAACCTTCAACATAGCTCCGTTCCGAAGTGGCTATCATGCACTACATGGAAGAATGGCCTTCGCCCGCTTTAATGCAGTCCCGCATTATGCCTATTTAGTGCCCAAAATGCCTAGACCGCGTGGCGTCATCATGGTCAGTGGAAATATGGAGCGTTCTCTCTATACGGAGAAGGATACTGCGGCCTTAGCGGCTGAAGTACAAAACGGCCTACTCAAGCCGAACAGATCATCAGTCGTTAGGACCGTGGACACAACTAAACGTGTTTGGAGTACGCCTCAGTGCGGCAGCTCAGATAAACCTAAGCTCGATTACCAGTTACGCCCCCATCGACTGCCCCATAAGGCGACAGCATATGTACCTCGCATACACTAGTACATCCTTAACACACAAATAGTCCATAGTTCGGCTCGACCCTATTCGGACTCTATGGTTATCTTTCAAGATCTAGTAAACGAACCAGCTTCATTCATGGCCACACAGGATTTTCTTTTCCAGGGTTTTTCTTTCTTTTACAGATGGCTGAGGGAGTCCTGGACTAGGGGGTGTCCGGACAGCCGGACTATCATCGTCCGCCGGACTCCAAGACTACGAAGATACAAGATTGAACACTCCGCCCCGTGTCCGGATGGGACTTTCCTTGGCGTGGAAGGCAAGCTTGGCAATACGAATATGTAGATCTCCTACCATTGTAACCGACTCTGTGTAACCCTAGCCTCCTCCGGGGTCTATATAAACCGGAGGGCTTTAGTCCGTAGGACACAACATACATTACAACAATCATACCATAGGCTAGCTTCTAGGGTTTAGCCTCCTTGATCTCGTGGTAGATCCACTCTTGTACTACCCATATCATCAATATTAATCAAGCAGGACGTAGGGTTTTACCTCCATCGAGAGGGCCCGAACCTGGGTAAAACATCATGTCCCTCATCTCCTGTTACCATCCGCCTAGACGCACAGTTCGGGACCCCCTACCCGAGATCCGCCGGTTTTGACACCGACATTGGTGCTTTCATTGAGAGTTCCTCTATGTCGTCACCGATAGGAAGGATGCCTCCACCCGTCTTCAAAGACGGTGTTTTCGCCGAAGGGGCCTTGGCCGCCGGCCAAACTATCCGGCTAGGTGGTTTTCTTATGACCGCCTGTCCGGCCGCCGCTTCGACAATGACTTCTCAAGTCGTCAGAAGCAATATTCGCGTCAGCCCTAAAGCTGCCGAACAGTTGGATCCAATAGAGCTCTCGTCTGTTAACGAGCTCTTGGATCGCATCGCCGCCCTGGGAGTCGCTATGGACTACAACCAGATTGGGCTTAAAACCGATCTGAGAGATATTAACTCTTCCCAGGCCACCCACCACGTCGCAGTGGTAGAGGAGCAATACGGCAACTCTTCGCCTGTATTGAAAACTATTCATGTCCGGATTTCCGAACCCTCCACGCCGGATTTCCGCGGAGGAACGGACTTTGATCGAGCATTGAACTTAAAATCATGCGTCGCTCCGGACTCGCTGGATTGTGTCCAGCAAACCAAGCTTCCAAATTCGGAAGCTCTTCGGCCTTAAAGCCCCAAGATGGGCAGGGATCCGGATTTTAGTCCACCCACCCGCCCAGACATATGCAATCTATCTCTAATACGGCAAGAGCCCGCTGAAACAGTACATCACTACTGGGCCAGATTCCTCCTAGTTATGGACAGGATAAAGGACTGCCGAGAGGAAAACACAATCTCAATCTTCTGCAATAACTGCACGGACAAGGGAATACTAAACGCCATTGATCGTTGCAAAATTACGCGCTTCACCGATCTGGCATCCATAGAACGAAAGTACTGTGCGATGGAGAGTTTCCGGAAAACCGAAAACCAATTTTGGGATAATCCGGCCCCAAACCTAGTCCGCAGCAAAAGGGCGCCTTACACTCAGGCCCCAGATGCAAAAACGAAAAAGCAAAAACCCAATAAGGGGCACGGAGCCGTACTGGAGGGATGGCTCAATGGACCCTGCAAGCTTCATAGTACAGAGGGAGCCGTCCCAACTCATAGCCTTCGAGCATGTTGGATATTACGACAGGTGGCCAAAAGTGGCGAGGAGCTTCTAGCCCCGCAAAACAACTCCAACAATACCGGTACGGTATCAACAGTCTTCGAGACTTTCGCTTCGAAAAATATGCGAAAGCGAACAATCCGCGGACTCGCCGAAGTCTACCAAATAGCGACAGCACATCCATGGAGTGACACAGCTATCACCTTCGGTGCCAGCGATGAACCTAAATTCCGAACAGCCAGAGCACCAGCCGCACTGGTGCTTAGTCCCATAGTGGACGGCTTTCGACTGACAAAAGTCCTCATGGATGGCGGCAGCGGATTAAACCTCATCTACGAGGAAACTCTGCAGAAAATGGAAATCGATTGGAGCCATATTGAGCGAAGCAGCACAACCTTCAGAGGAATAATCCCTAGCCGGGAGGCACGCTGCACCGGACAAATCACACTCGATGTGGTGTTCGGCTCGCCGGACAATTACAGATCCAAAGAAGTCACGTTCCAGGTGGCCCCGTTCAACAGCGGATATCACGCTATATTAGGACGGGAGGCATTCACAATTTTTCAAGCAGTACCTCATTACGGGTACATGAAGCTCAAAATGCCTGGGCCCGGCGGAATAATCACCCTCACTAGTGATCCGGACATAGCACTCCACGCTGAAAATAAGACAGCTGCACTAGCCCTGGAGGCACTATCCGAAGCCTTAGCGGCAGAGGAACTCACCGCGCTGTGCTCTACGGTGAACAGGGACGATGTGATACTTGATAAAAGATCCAAGTCCACCTCCTTCAAACCAGCAGATGAAATAATAAAATTCCAGGTCCATCGAACGGACCCAACAAAGACGGCCTCCATTGGGGCACAATTGAACCCCGAATTAGACGCCGCACTGCATGAATTCCTTCGGGAAAATTGGGACATCTTTGCCTGGCATCCTTCGGATATGCCCGGAATCCCACGCAGGTTGGGAGAACGTAGCCTAAACATCCTAAAAGGATTTAAGCCAGTCAAACAGGCTCTTTGACGATTTTCCGAACCCAAAAGACAGGCAATGGGGGAAGAGCTAGCCAAACTATTGGAAGCCGGATTCATTAGAGATATCAAACATCCGGACTGGCTAGCAAATCTGGTGATGGTACCAAAGAAGGATAAATCTTGGCGCCTCTGTGTCGATTTTAAAGACCTCAATAAGGCTTGTCCAAAGGATCCCTTCCCTCACCCCCGCATCGACCAAATTATCGATGCTACCGCAGGGCACGATTCGTTGTGCTTCCTGGACGCATACTCTGGCTATCATCAAATCAAGATGGCGGAAGCAGACCAAGCCGCAACGGCATTCATCACTCCATACGGACCATTCTGCTTCAACACGATGCCCTTTGGACTTAAAAATGCCGGCGCAACATATCAGCGCATGACTCAAAGATGTCTAGCCACCCAGATCGGCAAAACAGTCGAGGCATACGTAGACGACGTAGTCGTCAAAACAAAACACGTCGAAACTCTAGTGGACGATTTGAGGCTGAATCCGGAAAAATGCGTTTTCGGCGTACCAGCCGGAATGCTGCTGGGCTTCATTGTATCCGGTAGAGGAATCGAAGCAAACCCGGCTAAAATCCAAGCTCTGTCACAGTTGGATATTCCAAAATACCTCAAGCAAATACAAAAATTGACAGGATGCGTAGCAGCCTTAAGCCGCTTTATCTCCCGTCTAGGAGAAAAGGCGTTGCACCTCTATCGCCTCCTCAGGCGCACCGAACACTTTGAGTGGATGGATGCTGCCACTGCCGGACTCGAAGAAATAAAGGCCATATTGGCAACAAATCCGGTCCTGGCTGCGCCCACTCTGGGCGAAGCAATGTTGTTATACATCGCAGCAACGCATCAAGTTGTAAGCGCGGTCCTCGTCGTCGAACGAGCGACAGAAGGGCATAAATTCCCTCTTCAAAAACCAGTGTATTATGTATCCACTGTGTTAACCCCCTGCAAATCCCGTTACCCGCACTATCAGAAGATAGCATACGCGGTGTTCATGGCGTCCCGGAAGCTCCGACACTACTTTCAGGAGTGTTCGATAACAGTGGCCTCTGAAGTACCACTCAACAACATTATAAATAACCGCGACGCAACAGGCAGGATTGCAAAATGGGCCATTGAGCTCTTACCATTCGATATAACTTACAGACCTCGGCGAGCTATAAAGTCACAAGTTTTGGCTGACTTCATCGCCGAATGGACCGAAGCCGAACTCCCTAAAGAGTACGGCGCATACTCCAATTGGGTTATGCATTTCGACGGCTCTAAAATGTTGGCCGGACTGGGGGCTGGCGTCGTATTGACGTCCCCAACCGGGGATACAGTCCAGTACATACTTCAAATAATGTACACAGACTCCAACAACGCAGCCGAATACGAGGCCCTATTACATGGTCTCCGGATGGCAGTGTCCATGGGTATTCAACGCCTAGAGGTGCGCGGGGACTCAAACTATCCCAAATAAATGGAGACTTTGACGCCAAGGATCCGAAAATGGCAGCATATCGCAACGCCGTTCTAAAAATGTCAGCTCGGTTTGAAGGACTCGAATTCCACCACATAGCCCGAGATAATAACCAAGCTGCCAACGTACTGGCGCGCATCGGTGCGAAACGTGATGCTGTCCCTCCAAATATCTTCCTGGAACGGCTCTTCAAGCCATCCGTACTATGGGAAGAGGAGCCCGGAAGTGACAAACTGGAAAAAACCGAGCCAATCGGCGATTCAGCCGACGACATGGCACCGTCAGCCCACGACATAATGGCAGTAATCGCCCCGTGGACAGAACCATTCCTAGCCTACTTGCTTAGGCAGGAACTCCCCGAAGACCAAAACGAGGCCCGCTGCATAGTCCGGCGATCGAAAGCCTACAAGGTCCATGAGGGAGAACTTTATAAGAAAAGCACAACCGGAGTCCTTCAAAGGTGTATCTCCGAAGAGGAAGGGCGAAACCTCCTGGCTGAAATTCATGCCGGACTAGGCGGACACCACGCAGCAGCCCGGGCCCTTGTAGGAAAGGCATTCCGTACAGGATTTTATTGGCCGACGGCCCGGGCAGATGCCCAGGACTTAGTCCAGAGATGCGTTGGTTGTCAGCTCTTTGCTAATCAGAGCCATATGCCTCCTACCGCCCTCAAAACTATACCCATTACCTGGTCGTTCGCGGTCTGGGGGCTTGATATGCTTGGACCCCTTAAAGGGGGAACCCGCAAGCAAAGGTACTTATTGGTCATGGTGGATAAATTCACCAAATGGATAGAGGCCAAGCCGGTCAAAACGGCAGAGTCCGGACCAGTGATAGAGTTTATATCCGGGGTAGTACACCGTTACGGAGTTCCCCACAGCATCATCACCGACAACGGCACGAACTTCACAGCCGACGAGGTTAAGTCATGGTGGAAGAATATGGGCATCAAGCTCGACTACGCTTCAGTCTATCACCCTCAAACCAACGGTCAAGTGGAACGAGAAAATGGTCTAATAATGAGCGGCATTAAACCCAGACTAGTGCGGTTACTTACTAAATTAGACACGCACTGGGTCGAGGAGCTCAACTCCGTACTCTGGGGGCTGCGGACAATGCCAAACCGTACTACCAGATTCACACCATTTTTTATGGTATACGGCGCAGAGGCAGGCCTGCCCTGCGACATTATTCATGACTCACCTCGAGTGTGCATGTACGAGGAAAGAGAGGCCGAGCTGGATTGGCAGGACAGCCTGGACACATTGGAGGAAGAACGCGACGTCGCCAAAGCTCGTTCCGCATTCTATCAGCAGCAGGCTCGAAGATATCAAAGCAGAGAAGTACGGGCCAAGACTTACAACGTTGGCGAACTAGTTCTACGCTTGCCGAACAAGAAAAGGGACAAGCTCAAGCCCAAATGGAAGGGCCCCTTCATTATCGATCAAGTCCTGACCGGCGGAGCATACCGTCTACGAAATGCATCGGATAACCGACTCGAGCCGAACCCATGGAACGCAGCCCGCCTCCGAAGATTCTATGCCTAGCGCCGGAGTAAGAGTTCGTCCCCTCCCTCCGTCCAAATTTTTTACACCTTGGCTGCCTTTCGTTTCTCTTTTCGTAACCTTTTTATTAATAAGCCCCTAAGGGCTTACTTTTGCATTTTTTCGCATACACTTGATGTGCCATCCGCACTCATTATACCTGGGGGCTTCTTTTACAGAAGCTCAATTATAAGGGTTTCATGCCCAGCACATGTGTCACGCTTCCACATGTACCTTTTACTCACCATTATATGCATCGATATGACTTAAGTTTTGGCCAAGCTGGGTTGCCTGGCTCCTGTGCTTACCCCTACGTTCCCGATTGTTCGGCTAGGAGGTAAAGGGAGCACCTCTGCGATTGTTACTGCCGGGTCAGCCGGATGTGTACCTCAGACTGGGTGAAGCCGAAAGCTAGCGTTCTTAAGGGAATATTCGGTCGGTGACTTAAAAGATGACTTTTTACTTATTTATCTATCTGCCCCCAGATGTTTTACTGCTTTCTTTACAGTCCGGACATGCACTTTAGGGCATGCCTCCCAGCGAAAGGAACCCTTAACGGAACTATTCTCCCTGGAAGATGTTTCTTACTAACCATGTAATATAACATAACTAGTTGGGCACTTGTCTGATAAAGCACTAATGGCCCCTACGCCTGGTCTCCATGCATACCACGGTTGTCTCTTAACCAAAAAGGTATTCGGACACACTCCGGACTCTAGGGTCTCGAGGTTGAAGCGAAAAGGTCGGCAAAGACAAACGATCTACAATCCGGCTAGAAGGCATTTCGCATGTCACTTCAAAGGAAAACATACATTGTCAAATTTCCTCCTCAATCCCGTCTAACAGGCTGTCTAACTTACAGTCCTGTTGGGAAAACTTAGCAACCAACTCTACTTGGTCGTACACTAAACTCACAGGGATCTCCTTCCCATCAGGCCCCACTGGTCTGACTTCGGCCATATGGTTGGGATCCGCCTTCTTATACCGCGTCTTCACCATGGCCCAAGCCTCCCTGGCACCTTGACGGCAAGCCGAAATCTTCCACAAACGGAAGCGCTGCCGCACTCCCTGAAGCTTCTCCGCAAGCTGCCCAAGGCCCTCGGGTAGGGAGAGGGCTGGCCATAAAGCCCGGACGACGCCGGTCATTGCCTGCCGAACTCGTTCGAGCAGTTGCAACAGTTCGGGAAGCTGATCACCCGTTGATATGGGCATCTCCTCTGCAGGACGACCTGTGAGTTTACCTACAAGACATATCATGTCAAAATACTTCCTCGCCGAACTCTTCTTTTCAAAGGAGTCCGCTCAAGCACTTACTATAAATGCCGCGACGAAGCCGCTGATTCTCCTTAACGGAGCCGGACAGCTCGGCTCGAGCGCCTTTCAGCTCTTCTCCGAGCTTGGCGTTGGCATCCTGGAGCTTGTTCCTTTCTTGCTGAACCCTATTCAGCACACTCTCGCCGGCCTTTAGCTGGCGCAGCAATGCTTGCCTGTCTGGATCTTGTCCGGCGGCACCTGCAATGTCATTATTAGACTCGCGTGCACGCCGCACAGCGCTTATATTTATTAATAAAAATGTGTTACCAGGAGGGGTCTCTGCGTCTCCTCCTGCGGCAGCAAGTGCGGCCTCAAGTTGGGCCTTGCAATCTTGCAGCTCCCGAGACAGCTGGGCATTCTTCTCAGTAAGAGCCTGCGTTTTCAAATGATCCTTAAATCAGTTAACATAACTACTTTAAGTCTCGGGGGCTACTGGTATATACAACCATTAAAATTCCCTTACCCGTATGTCTTTCACATACTGCTCCGTGGCTCTGGTAAAACCATCTTGAGCGGCACGGAGATGCGCGTCCCCTGCGTTAAAGGCATCCAATGCCTCAGGGGAAAAGCACGCTTCACGAAATACTGTCCGGCGGCGCCTATGGTTCATGGCGCTCTCCACCTCAGACTTGGTGGCGGACAGTCTGTCGGTGTCCTCCGTTGGAGAAGGATCCGGCCCGCGTCTTGCGCTTGCCTCCCCCTCCAGGCCGGGCACTGGAGCCTGGCCAGTGTAGGTTGGATCGGCGACTTCTGTGCCCGCAGTCTGGCGAGCGATTTTTCTCCTGCAAAGATCGTGAGCACTCAGGCGTTTCCTAGGAACGTCGCTCTGAAAATTCAAATACGAGCTATACCTTTGCGGCGACGTTTCCGTCCGCACCACGCTCCTTTTCCGCCTGCTGGTCCGAACTGACCTCTGTTGGTCAGCCGCCGCAGGCTCGGCTTCCTGCCGTAAAGGCGCTTCCTGCAAAATACCATCGTTCCCGAAGGTTAGAAATGGGCAGGGAAGAGATGATGGTGTCCGGACTTCGGTCGCGGTCACTTGGGAAGCCGGACACAGTCCGGGGTAATCCGCCGTAATGGCAACCAAAGCATTGTCTATGCTGAGCTGGTGAAACACCCCATCGATCAGCTCCACCTCGATGTCCGGGTCCTCTTCGGAGGCCGGATCCAAGGATCTTTCTGGATCCTCGGGTTGCGGAGCAGGACTCACCATGTCCTCCACAGTCCAGCGTAGATCCTGCGCCGAAGACACAATGTAAGAAGCTTAAACTTCGAAAGCATGGGTTGAGCCCTTAAAGGTGTTCACTTACCCATCCTCTAGGGTTGATCATGGAAAACCCATTCAAAGGGTTCGTTCGAAGGAAGTCCTCCTTCTCCCCCTTGTACAGGCTGGACATGATCTCCACCAGATCCTCGGTCGAATCCGGCCCTTTGCGGCCATGACGGGTGGCATCATCTTCCCCGTTGAAATCCCACATGGGGTGGCCTCTGTATTGCAATGGTTGTACCCCCCGCATGATGGATGTCGCCATGACTATGATCATGGTCAAGCCAGAATGGGCCATTAATCTTATTCGGCCCCTCAAGTAATGGACGCTCTTGTCTTCCTCCAATCGGGGGCTCCGTGGGCGCCAGCTGAGGCGTTTCTTCAAAGGAGCAGCACTAAACTCCGGGAGGCCGATCCGGACTGGGTCCGGCAGCGGAGCGTCTCCTATATAAAACCACTCTGAAGGCCAGTCTTCGGACGCCTTCTTGGGAGTTCCGGATGGGTATCCGGTCCCGGCAATGCGCCATATTTCGGCGCCGCCCACTTGATATATGGACCCCTCGTGAGAACGGGGTACGAGGCAGAACAGCCTCTTCCACAATGCAAAATGGGGCTCAATGCCCAGGAATAGCTCACAAAGAGCTACATAGCCCGCGATGTGCAGGACAGCGGCGGGCGTGAGGTGGTGGAGCTGGAGTCCGTAGAACTCCAGGAGTCCGCGGAGGAACGGATGTATTGGGAATCCGAGTCCTCTTACCAGATAGGGGACGAAGCATACTCGCTCCCCCTTATTGGGGCTTGGGGTAGCCTCCGCTTGCCTCCCACCTTGATAAGTAACCAGTCCGGCCCGGACTGGGACCATGAAGGCCGGAGGGAGAAAGCCCCCCGTTTGGAGCTTCACTAGCTCGTTGTGCGAAACAGAGCACTTCCTCCAATTCCCCGGTGGTGGGCTGGGAGTGCGTGAAGAAGAGCCGCGTCGACGGCCCATGATGGAATGGATTTTTAGGTCAAAGGCGCTCCGATGAAGTATTCGCGGGAGGAGGATGGTGTGGTTTGGATCTGGATTTTTGCCTCTTTTGTAGGCGGATGACTCCCACGACGAGGGGGTGAAATATAAAAGACACCCTGGCTTTTCGCATTCGTGCGACGCGTGGAAAAATACCATTATTGGGTGTAGAAGCCGAGAAACACAGTATTTATGGTGAAGACGGACTCTGTTCGGCAGGTACATGGAACTTGAAGGGAGAACCCGCCTTGCAACGCCGAAGACTGTATACGCGCTGGACTAGTCGTCATTGAAGCCTGGTTTGGGGGCTACTGAGGGAGTCCTGGACTAGGGGGTGTCCGGACAGCCGGACTATCATCGTCCGCCGGACTCCAAGACTACGAAGATACAAGATTGAAGACTCCGTCCCGTGTCCGGATGGGACTTTCCTTGGCGTGGAAGGCAAGCTTGGCGATACGAATATGTAGATCTCCTACCATTGTAACCGACTCTATGTAACCCTAGCCTCCTCCGGTGTCTATATAAACCGGAGGGCTTTAGTCCGTAGGACACAACATACATTACAACAATCATACCATAGGCTAGCTTCTAGGGTTTAGCCTCCTTGATCTCGTGGTAGATCCACTCTTGTACTACCCATATCATCAATATTAATCAAGCAGGACGTAGGGTTTTACCTCCATCGAGAGGGCCCGAACCTGGGTAAAACATCGTGTCCCTCGTCTCCTATTACCATCCGCCTAGACGCACAGTTCGGGACCCCCTACCCGAGATCCGCCGGTTTTGACACCGACAATGGCCATCACACTACCCCCTTCAAGGACACATCACAAAGGAGAAAACGACGTAGACCTGCAGCAGGGCCCTGCACTAAAGGTTTCTTTTTAGATTAAGACCCTATGTAAACCTTTTTATCTCTTTTTGTTTTATACTTTTCGGGCATATACAATGTCCTAGGAAGTTATCGGCACTATCTGTAAGTACACGGCATGCCGTACTAGAAAGGGATATTGCAGAAGCAGCTTGGTCCGTATTTTGTTTGGAGTTTTATTCTCTCACCACTTGCGTTCTCTCCCCATGTCAAATTGCCACACGTGCCTTGACAACAGGGTCCATGAGGGAGTCCTGGACTAGGGGGTGTCCGGATAGCCGGACTATCATCATCGGCCGGACTCCAAGACTATGAAGATACAAGATTGAAGACTTCGTCCCGTGTCCGGATGGGACTTTCCTTGGCGTGGAAGGCAAGCTTGGCAACACGTATATGTAGATCTCCTACCATTGTAACCGACTCTGTGTAACCCTAGCCCTCTCCGTTGTTTATATAAACCGGAGGGTTTTAGTCCGTAGGACAACACAACCATTACAACAATCATACCATAGGCTAGCTTCTAGGGTTTAGCCTCCTTGATCTCGTGGTAGATCCACTCTTGTACTACCCATATCATCAATATCAATCAAGCAGGAGTAGGGTTTTACCTCCATCGAGAGGGCCCGAACCTAGGTAAAAACATCGTGTCCCTTGTCTCCTGTTACCATCCGCCTAGACGCACAGTTCGGGACCCCCTACCCGAGATCCGCCGGTTTTGACACCGACATTGGTGTTTTCATTGAGAGTTCCTCTGTGTCGTCACCGATAGGCTTGATGGCTTCTTCAATCAACAACAACGCAGTCCAGGGTGAGACTTTTCTCCCCGGACAGATCTTCGTATTCGGCGGCTTCGCACTGCGGGCCAATTCACTTGGCCATCTAGAGCAGATCGAAAGCTACGCCCTTGGCCATCAGGTCAGATTTGGAAGCCTAAACTTCACGGCTGACATCTGCGGAGACTTGATCTTCGATGGATTCGAGCCACAGCCGAGCGTGCCACACTGTCACGATGGGCATGATCTAACTCTGCCGCCGGACAGTACCTTGGAGGCCGCACACGAATCCGCTCCGACCCATAGTTCAGAGCCGATCACGCAGATCGAGGACAGGTGGCTGGACACCACCTCGGGAGCTGCAACTGCTACGGTGATGGAGCCGAATACTGACCTTGTCCCCTATAAAGCCCGTGACTCCAAGGTGCCGGACTCCCTACCGGACTCCGAACCTCCTGCGCCCCTACCAATCGAATCCGATTGGGCGCCGATCATGGAGTTCACCGCCGCGGACATCTTTCAGCACTCACCCTTTGGCGACATCCTAAATTCGCTAAAGCATCTCTAGTTATCAGGAGAGCCCCGGACTGCGGTCAGGATGGTTGGGATGCAGACGACGAAGAAATTCAAAGCCCACCCACCACCCACTTTGTAACCACTGTCGGCGATCTAACCGACATGCTAGAGTACTACTCCGACGACATCGATGGTATGGACGACGATGCCGGAGACGACCAAGAACCAGCACCTACGGGGCACTAGAAGGAAACTTCAACCCATGATATATATATGGTGGACACCCCAAAAGGAAGCGATAACGAGGAACAACGGGAAGCGGCAAAGGATAATTCCGCTGAAAAACAGCCAAAACGGCGACGTAGGGGCCGCCCTAAGTCCCTCCTCGACAACAACAACACTCCTAAGGACCCAGCAACAGAGCAGGGCAAACCAGTGGGCGTCGATCATGCAACCAAGCAACCATCCGAACTGGATGAATCAGATAATCAATCTATGCCCAGCGAAAACGACAGTCCAGACGATCTCAAGCCGGACACACCACCGGAGCATAAGAACCTTCACAAAAGACTTCTCGCCACTGCAAGAAGTCTGAAGAAGGAAAAGAGGAAGCTCAAAACAGCGGAAGACATACTCAGAATGAGGTGGAGCAAAGCACTCAAGACCGCGGACAAATATGGCAATGGACACCAAACAAAGAGCTACCCGAAGCATAAGCTGCTGCCAGAATTTGACGAGGAAGCCATAGAGCCCCCACAGTCAAAAAACAAAAAGGCCGCCTGGCCGGATAGACGACCAGATGACAGGCCAAAAGCGACAAGCGGCGCCGCACACAAGCCGACTCATGATCCTTGGAAAACAGATGGCCCGGTCAGGTCCATTTATGGGCCAAAAAAGAGGGCCCCAGGAAGCAACACAACACGTCAAGTGTTCGAAGACAACGGCTCACCCAAATACAGGGGCGCCGCACACCCACTATGTTTCACCGATGAGGTGCTGGATCATGAATTTCTAGCGGGGTTCAAACCCGTAAACATAGAGGCATACGACGGAACAACAGACCCTGGAGTCTGGATTGAGGATTACATCCTCCACATACACATGGCTAGAGGAGATGATCTCCACGCCATAAAATATCTACCCCTCAAGCTCAAAGGGCCAGCTCGGCATTGGCTCAAAAGCCTCCCAGAAAATACTATTGGAAGTTGGGAAGAGCTCGAGGACGCGTTTAGAGCAAATTTTCAAGGGACTTATGTCCGCCCTCCGGATGCAGACGATTTAAGTCACATAACTCAACAGCCCGGAGAGTCAGCGCACAAATTCCGGAATAGGTTCCTTACAAAAAAGAACCAAATAGTCGACTGTCCGGACGCCGAAGCCTTAGCAGCTTTTAAACATAATGTCCGAGATGAATGGCTCGCCAGACACCTCGGCCAAGAGAAGCCGCGAACAATGGCCGCGCTAACAAGCCTCATGACCCGCTTTTGCGCGAGGGAAGACAGCTGGCTAGCAAGATGCAGCACCAGCAACCCGAGTACATCCAAGATCAGAGATGGAAATGGAAAATCACGGTGCAGAAAGGATCAGCGCCAAAATAAAGAAAAAAGCCCAAAGAACACGGCGGTCAACGCCGGATTCAAAAGCTCGCGGCCGAACAACAAAACACTGCCTCTTAAGGACAACAGTGACGAGCTATCCAACTTAAACAAAATTTTGGATCGGATATGTCAAATCCACAGTACCTCCGGAAGACTTGCAAACCACACCCACCGAGATTGTTGGGTTTTCAAACAGTTCAGCCGACTCAACGCCGAACACAAGAGGCTCGACGCGCCGAGCGAGGATGATGATGAGCCCCACCAGCAGAGCGCCGGAAAACAAAAGACTTTCCCACAAGAAGTCAAAATAGTAAACTCACTTCATGTGATAGTACGGAAAAACAATGCGGCACCCGCTAAAGTAGGTGTCGCACAGTCCACCCCAGCGGAACCTAGAGATTGGATGTCAAAACCAATCACTTTCGACCACCTGGATTATGCTAGAAGTATTCGAAACGCAGGATGGACTGCTCTGATATTGGATCCTATAATCGACGGACTACAATTTACACAAGTCCTGATGGACGGCGGTAGCGATTTAAACCTGCTATATCCGGACACAATCCGCAAGTTGGGGATAGACCTTACTAAAATTCGATATAGCCGCACTTCCTTCAAAGGAGTGACGCCAGGCCCTTACGCCAAGTGCACGGGCTCCTTACTGCTAGAAGTTGTGTTTGGGTCACCCGAGAACTTCCGACACAAAAAGCTAATCTTTCATGTCGCCCCATTCAAAAGCAGCTATCAAGCACTATTGGGACGTGAAGCTTTTGTCCGCTTTAACGCAATACCACATTACGCGTCTCTTACACTTAAAATGCCCGGTCCACGCGGCATCATTTCATTAAAAGGTCGTTCAAGACCCCGGACACTGGTAGACGAGCCCGGCATAAATAAGCTAGGGGCTCCCTAGCCGCACACCCCTTCACAAGGGGCTGTGCGTATAAGCAATAATGAGCTAATATAGGCTCAGCTTTATTCATTCATTCATATTTCAATTTTTAATGCACTTTTAGCATGATTTCCTTTCAAACTAAATTCCTCTCTTTTTATAGATGAACAACGTGCACACCCGTCCAGGATACGGCACAACGGAGACACAGGCGCAGACGTGCAGTAGGGACCCGTTGCAAGGATTCTTTTGAGATTAAGACCCTGCGTAAACCTTTTTTACTGTCTCTTGTTGCTACAATCCCCTGGTTTCTTATTATATCCAGAGAGGAGACTGACGTTTTGGCATCGGCCGCGTCAGAGGACCTTGCATGTACCTGGACACTAGGGGCTTAGGGCATTGTTCTGCCCGCTATCATAAAGACCGAATACCTTAGGGAGTGTTCGGCGTCTCGAGTTAGGCCTTATATGCATCAGCTCTGATTCATGTCTTTGGTCAAATGTTGGGTTTGCCCGGCTCCTGTGTTTTGCTGCCTTACATTCCGTATCATCGGCTAACGCGGCACCAGGAGAACTACTGCGATTGTGCCCCGGTTCGGCCGGGCGAGCACCTCAGTAGAGAAAGCCGAAAACTGACTGTCATGATACAGCGAGAGACTGGTCAACCACTCGATCGACTACCGGAATGTTTAGAATTCCCCCGCTTTGACGAAGGGCCGTTTCCTGGTCAGGCACATACGCTCCCCGAATTCGGAAAACGCGGTGCCACTAGGGGCTATATCATAGCCCCACCCTCGAACTCCTATGGCTAAGTGAAAGTGATAAGGCATTATAGTCTGGTTGCCTCGTTTGCTACGCTACCCCCTCCTTCACAGGACTGAGACGTTGGATTAAGTGTGAAAATGCGCTATTTTTGCAAACACCCCCGCACCTTGTGCGTGGGGGCTGAAGCCGACGACTACCATCTTTTCGGTTATACACACATATACATAAACGGCCGCACAGGAGATATTTCAATACTTGAATGCACAAGTACAAAAAGAGCTTACATTATAAACATCGTTTTACAAACCAAAACGTTCATTTGAACGTGACATTTTTTGAGCACTGCGACTCTATTACACGAGCACCACGCAGAACTTCCCCAAAATAGTGCTCGGCGGGTAACCGGCTCTCGTCTGAACCCTGGGTCCGAACAGCAGTGGCATCCATCTCTGTCCAATATCTCTTCACACGGGCGAGGGCCATCCGTGCACCCTCTATGCAGGCCGACCGCTTCATCGCCTTGATATGCGGCACCACTCCAAGAAATTGCTGCAATAAGCCAAAATAACTCTTCGGCTTGGGCCTATCCGGCCAGACATGAGTCACGATATCCGTCATAGCAAGTCCGGACAACCTATTCAGCTCAGCCCACTCGGCCAACCGATCGGTCAGCGGAAGTGAACGCTCCGGACTATGGAATTGAGACCAAAACAGCTCTTCTGTCTTGTGATCCTTCTGACTTCAGAAGTGCACAACGGCATCCGCCGTACTCACCGCTAAGTCCATATAAGGATCCTCCGGACCCCACAGCTGGCCAAGCTGAGCATACTTTGGATTCGTAAACCTTCAGCACAGCAGAAAGGGCTTGCCAGCCACAATGTCTCCGGCCTAGCGCAGCTCCTCCTTTATAGCCCGCATTGCAGAACGAGCATCCTTGGCTTCGGCGTGGCCTTCCCCAGGTCTTCTCGCTCCGCTAGGCGCTCCTTTTCAAGAACCTCATTACGGTCGGTAGCACCTTTTAACTTCACGGCCATTTCGGCCATCTCCTCCCTGCTTCGGCAGTGTGCAGCCCTTTCGGCTTCTAACTCCTCGGGCGCCCTCGAGGCAACCGCATCACTCCTTCTGGCTTGCTCTTTGGCTTGAGCAAGTTCTGCCCGAAGGCTCTCCACAGCAGCGGCACCATCTGCATTTCGCACACATGTTGTAAGGAGTGGGCTTCGGCTCCCTTACTAGGTGACCACAAATAAAAACTTACCTTGCGACTCGTCAAGTCGCCTGTTGACTAGCACGATGTCCGCATCCGCAACGTTCAGTTGCCGCTTTAGTTCAGTAACTCCATCAGTCCGGCTGGCCCCCGGACTATCCGCCACCTGCATAGGCAAGGTGAAAATTAAAACCTGCGATTTTGATCCTCGGCATGCTGTCGCTTCCGACAACCTACTGGGTCTCAGGGGCTACTATCTACACAGGATGCACTTTATGTGTAAAACTGTCAAAAGGTGTGTCATTTTTACGTACCTCAAACCCCGCCAGCAAACTCCTGACAGCATTATGCAATCCGCCTTCGGCGGACGAAATCCTTCCAATCACCATACTCATCAATGCATGGTGGTCTTCTGAGATAGACGCCCTCTCAAGCAAATCCTTCAGCTCCCCCGGCCGAACACCAGTTGGTGTCGGACTATTCGGCCCTGCCGGACTCGGGGATACCCTCCGTGATGACACTTCAGGCTCATCCGCCCTATCCGACGGTGCAGCGGATGGAGGCGTCTCGCTCTCCACCATCTCCGGATGAAGGTCCCCCGAAGACGAGCTCATCTGCGAAGGATGGAGATCCGAACTACAAGGTAAAAACTTAAGTAATCCTCAGAAGCACAAATGGGGATGTCCCTTATTACAAAACTCCCTCTTTTCTACTTACGGCTCGCTGGAGGGCTGATTCTTTAGGGGAGACTGTACGGTCGGGGCCTTCCTAGACGCAGGACCCTCTGGTGAAGATTTCTTCCCCCGCTTAGGGGCTTTGGCCTCCGGGGTTTCGGAAGTGGTCCTCTTCTCCCCTTGGAGGGAGGGATTCTCGATCCCTCCTTTCTCAAAAGCCTCCTTGGGTGAGGCAGTAGCTCCTTGGTTTTCCCCTTCGCCTTCCTCTGAAGGCGCAACCTCCAGCATCCTAACCAGCACGGGATCCGGCGCGTTCTCTGGGAGGGGGGCCGGACACCGTATCAGCTTCGCTTGCGCTATCCACTCCTGTTAAAGGATAACGGGTTATAAGGCGAATTGCAGAAAGGCAAACAAACGGTATGTCCGAACACAGAGCTACTTACTTGTGTATCCGGGCGATTGCAGCTTAGGCCGGCGTCCTTGCTCAATTCCGGACACGCCTCCCATGATCTGAAGAACAATTTGTACATCTCCACGGGTGTCGTACCCATGAAGTGTTGGAGAATCCGTGGTCCCTCCGGATTAAATTCCCCCAGCCGGAGAGGACGGCGTTTGCAGGGCAGGAGACGCCTAATCAGCATAACCTGCATCACCACGACCAGATCGATCTCCCTCGCTTGGAGGTCTCGAATCTGGCCCTGCAATAGGGGCACGTCCTTTGACGGCCCCCAGTTGAGCCCTTGGTTGACCCATGACATCAGTCGTCGTGGAGGTCCCGAGCGGAAGATGGGCGGCGGCTTCTGCCTGCTGCCCCTGGGAGCGGTAATATAAAACCACTCCTGTTGCCACAAGCCGAGCTCCTCTTGGAAGGAGCCCTCAGGCCACGGGGCGTCGGCCCTCTTGTTTACGGCCGCCCCGCCGCTCTCTGCTTGGCGCCCCTCGATCATCTTTGGCTCCATATCGAAGGTCTTCAACCACAAGCCAAAGTGGGGGGTAATGCGGAGGAAGGCTTTGCAGACGACCATGAATGAAGAAATATGGAGGATGGACTCCGGAGCCAAATCGAATTCCAACCCATAATAAAACATGAGACCTCTTACAAAAGGATCCATTGGGAAGCCTAAGCCCCGACAGAGGTGGGATACAAACACAACATACTCGCCGGGCTCGGGGGTGCGAATGACTTGCCCTTTGGCGGGCAACCTGTGCGAAATCTCGTAAGTCAGGTACTTGGCCTCTCGCAGCTTTAGCACGTCCTCCTCCGTCACATCCACCGGCCCTGTAGGTCGGAGCCGGACATTGTTGAAGGTCCGAAGTGCTCGAATCTGGGGCTCTGGGTGTTGGAACTCGGGGCGAGGAGTAGATTCGATTGAAGGTTGAAGAAAAGAAACGAAGCCTTGGTCCCATTATAAAGAGGGAGAATACCAAGAGCCGTCCCCGTGACCATTCGGGACTCGCCTCCGATAGAGGGGGTGTGGCAACGGGCGCGGTTGGGTTACCCACGTCCATATTGATGGGAATCCCGGAATAAGGGGAACATGATCTCTGCTTCGACAAGACGTGCCAAGGAAACCGCTTCGCTAAACGCGCTGAGGTGGTATAATAAAAAATGATTCAAGTAAAGGCTTGGTGGTGGTGTGACATCATGCCACAAAATACGTCAGCAGATTGAGCTTGTGTACATATTATTCTCTCTACGGTGGAATGTTGAATTTATTTTGCAGAGCCGGACACTATCCTGGTGTTCACAATCTTCTATGAATTATTCGGAGGAGGAACCCGCCTTGCAATGCCGAACAATATGCGCACCGGACTCATCGTCATTGAAGCCTAGTTCAGGGGCTACTGAGGGAGTCTTGGACTAGGGGGTGTCCGGATAGCCGGACTGTCATCATCGGCCGGACTCCAAGACTATGAAGATACAAGATTGAAGACTTCGTCCCGTGTCCGGATGGGACTTTTCTTGGCGTGGAAGGCAAGCTTGGCAATATGGATATGTAGATCTCCTACAATTGTAACCGACTCTGTGTAACCCTAGCCCTCTCCGGTGTCTATATAAACCAGAGGGTTTTAGTCCATAGGACAACATAACCATTACAACAATCATACCATAGGCTAGCTTCTAGGGTTTAGCCTCCTTGATCTCGTGGTAGATCCACTCTTGTACTACCCATATCATCAATATCAATCAAGCAGGAGTAGGGTTTTACCTCCATCGAGAGGGCCCGAACCTGGGTAAAAACATCGTGTCCCTTGTCTCCTGTTACCATCCGCCTAGACGCACAGTTCGGGACCCCCTACCCGAGATCCGCCGGTTTTGACACCGACAGTCCATTTACCAGGGGCTGTATTCGGCCCGATATACTTTGAAAAGTCCAAACACCTATAGGGAGTGCTCGGCGTCGCGAGTTTGGCTTTATATGCATCAGCTCTGAATCATGTCTTTGGTTAATAGTTGGGTTGCCCGGCTCCTGTGCTTGCCACCTTACGTTCCGCTCTATCGGCTAAGGTAGTAAAGGGAGAACTACTGCGATTGTGTCCTGGTTCGTCCGGCTGAGCACCTCAGTAGAGAAAGCCGAAAACTGACTGTCATGATGAGGCAAGAGCTGGTTAACCACTCGATGACTCACCGGAATCTCCATGATTCCCTCTGTGTTAAACGAAGGACTGTTCTTCTGGTCACATATGTAAACGCACCATATTCGGATAACCGCGTACATACCAGGGGCTATATCGTAGCCCCACCGTGAAACTCCTATGGCTAAGTGAAAGTGTTAAAGCCCTATAGTCAGATTGCCTGGTTCGCTGCATTGACACCTCCTTAATGGAGCAAGACGTTGGGTCAAGTGTGAGCAAGTGCTTTTCTGAACACCCCCGCTTTATACGTGAGGGGGCTGAAGCCGACAATTGGTAAACTTTTAAATTATATATATATAAATAAATAAACGGCCGCACAGGAGGCACCAAAACTTTTCGGGCGAAAGTATAAAAACATAGCCTTAGAAATATTACAATACTGTTCTTACAATTTTTGTACACTTCACTCGAACATAATATCTTCCGAGCACAGACCCTCTATCAAGTGGGCACCCTCCAGGACGGCCTCGAAATAATGCTCTAGCGTGTGATGGTCCTTGCCCTCGGGCGGACTTTGCGCGGCAATATCGATGGCCTTCATCTCCGCCCAATACGTCTTAACGCGGGCAAGGGCGATCCGTGCACCTTCTATGCACGTTGACCGCTTAACAGTGTTGATACGCGGCGCCGCATCAATAAGCCGCTGCACCAAACCGAAATAACTATTCGGAATTGGCTTTGTTGGCCACAGTCAGACTATGGCGTCCATCATGGCAGATCCGGACATCTTGTGGAGCTCGGCCCATTGGGCCATCTGTTCATTCAATAGCGGACGCTTCGGCATGTTGAATTGCGACCAGAATAGCTTTTCCGTCGCATGTCCTTCTTGCGCATGGAAAAACTGAGTTGCATTGGTAACACTTTTCGGCAAGTCCAAAAATGCGTTTGGAGAACTCCACATTTGATTAAGCGGGGCATACTTCGGATCGCCAAACTTAGTTTGTAATAAGAAGGGCTTACCAGTTGCGATATCCTAAGCTTGTCGGATCTCCTCTCGAGCTGCTCTAGACTCAGACCGGGCTTCCCTCTCCTCTTGTAAGGCCTTGTCAAGATCGGTCGCTTTGGCTTTGTTATCTTGCTCAAGATATTGGCATCGGCTAGCGGCATCCTTCAGCTCAAGCGCCATAGTAGAAATTTTCTCCTTGCACTCGCACCGAGAAGCCTGCTCGGCCTTTAACTCAGTGGCTGCCTTTTCGGCAGCCGCATTACCCATCCTAGCATGCTCCTTGGCCCAGGCAAGCTCGGATCGAAGGGTCTCAACTGCGGTGGCACTATCTGCAGTTATTCATATTTCAGTATACAATTTCTCAGCGTCATGCTCATATCATAATAATTGCATATACTGAGTGCCTCAAGGACATACCTTGCGCCTCGTCGAGTCATTTGTTCAGAAGCGTGATGTCATCATCCGCCACATCAAATTTTTGCTTCAGATGTTCAATCTCTGTCGCTCGGTCAGTCGCCACGGATGTAAAAGCATGTGTTTCAATTAGTCAGATCATTTCATGGGCATCTTTTTCTTGATCCTCTGATCGCCTCCCTTTGGACGTCAACCAGAGTCTCAGGGGCTACTATCTATACACAGGCGCATTTTGCATTTATAGCACAATTAAAAACATTACATTACGTACCTCGAAACCTCTTAGTAGGCTCGTAAAGGATTCATTCAATCCGCTTTTCGCGGACCAAACTCTCTCAACCACCATACCCATCAAGGTACGATGTTCCTCTAAGACGGACACATGTTGCAATATGTCCATCAATGTATCTGGCGACTCCGTATCCGGAACAGGTTCCGTTGTCCCTCTGAACTTTGATAGTCCGGGACTTTTGTTGTTGGTCCCCGTGAGGGCCGTATACCCTGGATCCAGGGCGGCCGAAGTGTCACCTTCGGGCCAGGTCTTTACTGTCCCTCGCACTGCTTGTTGATCGGGAGAGATCCTCCGGGACGACACCTTGACGTCGTCCGCCTTATTAGGCGGGGAGATCTGTGGAGGCGTCTCACTCTCCATCATCTCCGGAAGGAGATCCCTCGAAGAGGAGGACTATTGAGGAAAGCGACGTGTCGGACTGTAAACATACATTTTAAATGTTACCCTTACAGCCAGGAAAATAAAGGATATGTTTAGAACACCCCTATTCACTTATGATTCAGCTAAGGGCCTATCTTTATGGAATGATTGCATGTCAACGTCACCTCCCGAACAAGAACCCCCTGACCGGGATATCTTCTCCCGCTTGGAAGCTTCTCTCTTCAAGTCTTCGGAGGCGGTCCTTTTCTTCCCATGAGGAGAAGGGAGGTCAGTTTGCCCTTCTTTTCCACCTTCGAAGGTGGAAGTTCCAATCTCCTCGGACAAAGGGCCTGGCGAGCCCTTAGAATGAAGGCCGCCTTGGGCAACCTCGCTCTCCTTTTCGTCTTCCCTCGCTGGTACTTGGTAGGGCGCCGGAGCCAGCATCCTTGTTAATATTGGATTGGCTGAGTCTTCGGGAAGAGGTGCCGAACACCTAATCCTCTCCGCCTTGATTATCCAGCCCTGGCCGAGTACTATTTTTTCAGTATGTTGTTATGGGGAATTTGACTAAACAGTGTTCGCAAGTTGAATACTTACTGATGTATCCGGATGGTTGCAGTCAAGGCCGATGTCCTCTGTAGTACCCGACCACTGTTTTCATGTCCCAAAGAATGATTTCCACATTCCTCTGAGCGTCGCACTGGAGAGGTGCTGAAGGGTTTGTGGTCCTTCCAGATTAAACTCCCACATGTGGAGAGGCCGTCGCTGGCACGGTAGGACTCACCGGACTAGCATTACTTGGATTACGTTGATAAGACCGGTGTCCTTCTCAATAAGGCTCCGAATGCGGCTTTGTAGCGTCTGCATTTCATCGATGGATTCCCAGTCCAGCCCCTTATTAATCCATGACGCGAGCTGTAACAGAGGGCGAGATCGGAACGTAGGAGTAGTTGCCCACCTGGTACCATGGGGTTCGGTGATGTAGAGCCACTCCTGCTGCCACAGGTCGGAAGTTTCCGTGAAGGAGCCCTTTGACCAAGTAGTATTGGCGAGCTTGCTCACCGCAGCACCACCGCACTCTGCCTGTTTCCCATTGATTACCTTCGGCTTCACATTAAAGGTCTTGAGCCACAAGCTGAAGTGTGGGGGAATATGGAGGAAGGCTTCGCATATGACAATGAACGACAAGATATGAAGGAAAGAATCCAGGGCTAGATCATGAAAATCTAATCCTTAATAGAACATGAGCCCTCGGATGAAGGGATGAAGAGAGAATCCTAGCCCTCGAAGGAAGTGGGATATGAATACAACCCTCTCATTAGATCTGGGAGTGGGAATAACCTGCCCTTGAGCAGGAATCCTGTGGAGGATTTCCGCAGTCAGGTATCTTGCCTCTCGGTGCTTCGCGATATCCTCCTCTGTGGCAGAGGAAACCACCCACCGGCCTTGACGGCTAGGGCCGGACAAGATAGGGAAGCACGAAGCGATCAGGTTGTGCTTTGGATGCTCTAACTTGAGGTGGGAAAGGTTGAAAGGACATGGCATAGAGGAAAAAGGACGAGTCTTAGCTCCTTTATAAGGGCAATGAATATCAAGCGACCCTTCTAGGCCTTAAAATATGCCTATACCTAAGGAATCATGCCAGCGGAACAGTTGGGTTACCAACACCTGTATTCATGAGAATCCCGCAATAAGGGGACACTATTGGTGTCAAAACAGGCAGATCTCGGGTAGGGGGTCCTGAACTGTGCGTCTAAGGCTAATGGTAACAGGAGGCGGGGGACACAATGTTTACCCAGGTTCGGGCCCTCTCGATGGAGGTAATACCCTATTTCCTGCTTGATTGATCTTGATGATATGAGTATGACAAGAGTTGATCTACCACGAGAGCGTAGAGGCTAAACCCTAGAAGCTAGCCTATGGTTATGATTGTTGTTGTCCTATGGACTAACCCTCCGGTTTATATAGACATCGGAGGGGGATAGGGTTACACAGAGTCGGTTATGGAGAAGGAAATCTACATATCTGAATTGCCAAGCTTGCCTTTCATGCAAAGGAGAGTTCCACCCGGACACGGGACGAAGTCTTCAATCTTGTATCTTCATAGTCCAACAGTCCGACCAAAGTATATAGTCCGGCTGTCCGAGGACCCCCTAATCCAGGACTCCCTCAGTAGCCCCTGAACCAGGCTTCAATGACGATGAGTCTAGCATGCAGATTGTCTTCAGCATTACAAGGCGGGTTCCTTCTCCGAATACTCCTTAGAAGATTCTGAACACAAGGATCGTGTCCTGCTCTGCAAAACAAATTTCACACACCACCGTAGAGAGCATAATATTCCACAAATCTAATTTGCTGACAACTTTTCATAGTGTGACATCATGCCGCGGCCTGGCTATTATACGAACCATTTTTTTCCAGCCTGCTACAACACGTATTGCGAGGTGGTTTTATTGGCACATCTTGTCGAAGCAGAGATCGTGTCCCCTTATCATGGGATTCTCATCAATACGGGCGTGGGTAACCCAATCGTGCTGTTAGTATGACTCCTCGGTTTTAGGCAAGTTCCAAACGGCCACGCAGAGGACGCTTGATATTCACCCTCTTTATAAAGAGGTCCAGACCCGCCCTTTTCTTTCCACGCCCAATACTTCCCTTCCCCTACCTCGAGTTCCAACACCCAAGGTTTAGGCTAAGCACTTCGGACCTTCAATCATGTCCAGATCCAACCTTCAAGGCCGGTGGATGGCCTCTTCTGTCACAGAGGAGGACATCAAGAAGCTTAGGGAGGCTAGGTATCTGACCGCCGAAATCCCCGACAGGCTTCCTGCTCAAGGGCAGGTTATTCCCACTCCTGAACCCAACGAGAGTGTCATATTTGTCTCCCACTTCCTCCGAGGGCTTGGTTTTAGTCTTGATCCCTTTGTAAGAGGGCTCATGTTCTATTACGGGCTAGATTTCCATGATCTAGCCCTAGATGCCATCCTTCACATCTCATCATTTATCGTCA
Organism: Triticum timopheevii; assembly: GCA_963921465.1. Lineage (NCBI taxonomy): Eukaryota > Viridiplantae > Streptophyta > Magnoliopsida > Poales > Poaceae > Triticum > Triticum timopheevii. The sequence goes on along the minus strand of OY997272.1, from coordinate 406,829,670 downwards.
TGTGTGAGGCCTTCCTCCGCATTACCCCACTCTTCGGCTTGTGGCTCAAGACCTTCAATGTGAAGCCGAAGATAATGGATGAGCGACACGTAGAGTGCGGAGGTGCTATAATAAGCAAAGGTGCCGAGGACCTATGGCCAAAGGGTTCCCTTTCGGAGGTGTCCGACTTATGGCAACGGGAGTGGTTTTACATCACGGCGCCCAGAGGTACAAAGCGGGCGGCCACCCCGGCCTTCCGCCCGGGCCCTCCGCCCCAGCTGGCATCATGGGTCAACAAAGAGTTGGACTAGAGGCCAGCAAATGACATGCTGACATTGCAGAGTCGCATCCGAGATCTCCTCAAGAGGGATGTTAGTCTCGTCAAAGTAATTCAAGTAATGGTAGTTTGTCGGGTCCTGCCATGCCAACGTCCGTCTCTCCATATGTGGGAGTTCAACCCGGAAGGACCGCGAAATATTCAACACTTCTTCAGCGTGACGCTCAAAGGGATGTATCGATTGTTCTTCGGATCACGAATAAAGTGTCCGGATACCACCGAGGATGCGGATCTGAACTGCAACCGTCCAGATACCCAAGTAAGTAACTCCGCGACCGAACCTGCTGTTAGTATATTTGTCACAACTTCACTCTAAAAAATTTCCCTCTGCCAGGACTGGATAAGGAAGGCAGAGAGGATCAGGTGTTCGGCCCCTCTTCCCGAAGGCTCGCCAGATCCTTTGCTAACTAGGATACTGGCTCGCACACCGTATCAAGTGCCCTTCGGAGAATATGAGGGGAGGAACAAAGAAGCCGAAGGCGGGCTTCATACGTTACACATCCAAACTAGGGGAATTAGTGCCTCCGTGAAGGAGGATGTTCGGGGAGGTGAATCTAGAATCCCTTCTCCCCACGGGAAGAAAAGGTCCGCCCCTGAAGACTTGGAAATGGAGGTTTCCAAATGAGGGAAGAAACCTTCACCAGGGGCCCTGCCCCGGAGGGCATCCATACCGCACAGCACCCGCAAGGGGGCCGGCTGTTTGCCGAACTGTAAGTGATTAGAGGCACGTTGGTAGATATGCCCTCCTCTTTTTTTAATAACAAATGAAATATATGTTTTGCAGTCCGGATCATAGCCCCTCTCCACAATGTTTGTCTTCGAGGGATCTTCTTCCGGAGATGATGGAGAGCGAAACGCCTCCTCCTGCTTCCCCGCCTCGTGAGACGGACAACCCTGAGGTGTCGTCGCGGAGGATTTCCCCTGATCTGCAAAGGCCGGAAGGTAACTCTTCGGCCGCCCGAAGTCCGGAGTTCTCGGCTCCTACGGAGACCAACAGAAAAAGCCCGGGACTGTCTGGTGTACAACCGGACACGCTGATGGATCTTTTGGAGCAAGCGGCTATCTCAGAGGCACATCGTACCTTAATGGGTACGGTGGTTGAGAGGATCTCATCCGCCAAAAGCGGGTTGAATGAAGCTTTTGGGAGCCTGCTAAGAGGCTTTGAGGTACGCAAAGTAATATATATATATTTTTGAATGTACCGCACACGCTAAGTGTGCTCTGTATATGTAGTAGCCCCTGAGATTCTGGTTGCCGCCCAAAAATGCGGCGAGCACAGGATCATAGTCTCGGGTAATAACAGCGCTGCTTTCGTACGCAGGCGGCTGCAGGTCCGGCGGCTGACCGAACTGCTGATTTTGCCGAGTTGAGGCGGCAGCTTGACGTGGCGGATGTGGACATCACGCTTGTGAACAAGCGGCTTGATGAGGCACAGGGTATGTATATTCGGGTGGTCAGCAAATATTAAGAGGAGCATAATGCTAGTATCTATAATATGCTTTGACTGCAGATGGAGCTGCCGCGGTGGAGACCCTTCGGGCAGAGCTTACTCGAGCCAAAGAACAAGCCAGGAGAAGAGGTGCGGCCGCCCTGAAGGCAGCCGAAGAGTTGAAAGCCGAACAGGCTGCTCATCGCCGGTGCGAAGATAAAATAGCCAACATTGCTCTTGAGCTGCAAAATGCCGCCAGCCGCGATGAGCTCCTGGAAAGGGAAAACCAAACAAAAGCGGCTGACTTGAAGAAGGCTTTGGAAGCAGCCAGGTAAACACGCTGTGAAATCAGAGCAGCGCGGGAGGAGCTTCATCATGCCGGAAATATCACGGCTGGGAAGCCCTTCTTATTGGGGACGAAGTTCGGCGATCCGAAGTATGCCCCTCTTGACCAATTGTGGAGTTCAGCAGACGCATACTTGGATTTAGCAAAAAGTGCTATTGATGTGACTTTGTATTTCAAATATCAGAAGATCATCAGGTGGAAAGATTGTTCTGGTCGCAGTTCAGTAATCCAAGACGTCCGCTGCTGTTGATGAGCAAATGGCCAAATGGGCCGAGCTCCATAGGTTGTCTGGGCTTGCCATGAGGTCTGTCGTAGATCATCTTTGGCCGAAGGAACCAAATCCGGATAGTTATTTTGGTTTAGTGCAAAAATTTCTTCATGTTGTGCCACATATCGACGCTGTCAAGAGGTCGGCGTGTATAGAAGGTGCACAGATGTCTCTTGTCCGTGTTAAGACACATTGGGCGGAGATGGAGTTCACCGTTGTTGCAGCCAGGGGTCCGCCCGGGGGCCAGGACTCGCCTGAGCACTATTTTGAAGAAGTCTTGGAAGGTGCCCGTTTAATAGAGGCACAGTGCTCAAAGAGTACCATGTTCCAGTGACATGTATCTTGATTGTAAAAACAATGCTATTTTGATTATAAAGGCAATATTTTATACTTTTGCCCGTAAAGTATTGAGTGCCTCCTGTGCAGCCGTTTATGTATGTATGTATATAACCTGATAGTTTGCAGTCATCGGCTTCAGCCCCCACACATATAATGCAGGGGTGTTCGGTAAAGCGCATACTCACATTTGATCCAACGTCTTGGTCCATTTAAGGAGGTGATAGCGCGGTGAATGAGGCAATTGGATTATATAGCTTTAACACTTTTACTTAGCCATAGGAGTTTGACGGTGGGGCTACTATATAGTCCCTGGTACGTCCGCGTTCATCCGAATATGGTGTGCGTACAAACGTGACCGAGAAACCGGTCCTTCGTTGATGCGGAGGAATTGCGAAGATTCCACTGAGTCCTCGAGTGGTTGACCAGTCTCTCGCTTTATCATGACAGTCAGTTTTCGGCTTTCTCTATTGAGGTGCTCATCCAGATGAACCGGGGCACAATCGCAGTAGTTCTCCCGGTGCCACCTTAGCCGATAGAGCGGAACGTAAGGTAGCAAAACACGGGAGACGGGTGAGGGAGTCCTGGACTAGGGGGTGTTCGGACAGCCGGACTATCAATGTCGGCCAGACTCCAAGACTACGAAGATACAAGATTGAAGACTCTGGCTCGTGTCCGGATGGTACTTTCCTTGGCGTGGAAGGCAAGCTTGGCGATACGGATATGTAGATCTCCTACCATTGAAACCGACTCTGTGTAACCCTAGCCCTCTTCGATGTCTATATAAACCAGAGGGCTTTAGTCCGTAGGACAACATACATTACAACAATCATACCATAGGCTAGCTTCTAGGGTTTAGCCTCCTTGATCTCGTGGTAGATCTACTCTTGTACTACCCATATCATCAATATTAATCAAGCAGGACGTAGGGTTTTACCTCCATCGAGAGGGCCCAAACCTGGGTAAAAACATCGTGTCCCTCGTCTCCTGTTACCATCCGCCTAGACGCACAGTTCGGGACCCCCTACCCGAGATCCGCCGGTTTTGACACCGACATTGGTGCTTTCATTGAGAGTTCCTATGTGTTGTCACCGATAGGCTTGATGGCATCTTCAACCTGCAACGCGGTCCAGGGTGAGACTTTTCTCCCCGGACAGATCTTCGTATTCGGCGGCTTCGCCCTGCATGCCAATTCACTTGGCCATCTGGAGCAGATCGAAAGCTACGCCCCTGGCCGTCAGGTCAGATTTGGAAGCTTAAACTTCACAGCCGATGTCCGAGGAGACTTGATCCTCGACAGACTCGAGCCACAGCCAAGCGCGCCGCACTATGACGGTGGGCATGATCTAGCTCTGCCGCCGAACAGTGCCTTGGTGGCCGCACACGGATCTGCCCCGGCCATTGACCCGGAGCCGATCGCCCAGATCGAGGGCCGGTTGATAGACGCCGCCCCGGGGGCTTCAACATCCACGGCAATGGAGCCGAACACTAATCTTATCCCCCGCGGAACTCGTGATTCCGAGGCGTTGGACTCCTTGCCGGACTCTGAACCTCCCGCGCCCCTACTAATCGATCCGGATTGGGCGCCGGTTATGGAATTCACCGCCGCGGACATCTTCCAATGCTCGCCTTTCGGCGATATCTTGAATTCACTAAAGCATCTCTCGTTATCAGGAGAGTCCTGGCCGGATTATGGCCAGGATGGTTGGGGTGCGGACGACGAAGAAATTCAGAGCCCACCCACCACCCACTTTGTAGCCACTGTCGATGATCTAACCGACATGCTAGACTATGACTCCGAAGACATCGACGCTATGGACGACGATGCCGGAGACGAACAGGAACCAGCGCCCACAGGGCACTGGAAGGCCACCTCGTCATATGACGTATACATGGTGGATACCCCGAAAGATGGGGACGGCGAAGGAACAGCGGAGGCAGATCCCTTAAAGAAATAGCCCAAGCGCCGGCGTCAGCGGCGCCGCTCTAAATCTCGCCACAGCAAAAACGGAGATTCCGACACAGGAGATAATAATACTCCAGAGAGTGCCGAAGACAATCACCTCCAGCAAGACTCAACGCAGGAGGATGCAGAAGCAAGCCCTCATGAGGGGGCGGCAGACGAAGAGGTTGAGGATCATAATTATATGCCTCACTCCGAAGACGAACCAAGCCTCAATGATGACGAATTCGTCGTACCCGAGGATCCCGTCGAACAAGAGCGCTTCAAGCGCAGGCTTATCGCCACAGCAAACAGCCTAAAGAAAAAGCAGCAGCAGCAGCTTCAAGCTGATCAGGACCTGCTGGCCGATCGATGGACCGAGGTCCTCGCGGCCGAATAGTATAAACTCGAACGTCCCTCCAAAAGTTACCCAAAACGCAAGCTGCTCCCCCGATTAGAGGAGGAAGCATACGTACATCCATCACCAGCGCAGGATATGGCTGACCGACCACCCCGTGGTCGTGACAGGGAGGCATCCAGGCCTCCAGCCAAGACCATACCCCGGCATCGCTCCAAAAGTACGAAGCCAAGAGGGAACGCGTCGGACTTGCGAGACATATTGGAGGACAAAGCAAGACAATCCAGATCCATCTACGGATCACGGGGGCGCCCTACGACCCACGACGAATACCGTCGTGCCGGATACAATAACCCCGGCCGGGCCGAACACTGCAGACAGCGCTCTCTCGAGCTGCGTCGCGACATTGCTCAATACAGGGGCGCCGCACACCCGTTATGCTTCACTGACGAAGTAATGGATCATCAGATCCCCGAAGGGTTTAAACCCGTAAACATCGAATCTTACGATGGCACAACAGACCTCGCGGTGTGGATCAAAGACTATCTTCTCCACATCCATATGGCCCGCGGCGACGATCTCCACGCCATAAAGTACCTCCCACTCAAGCTTAAAGGACCAGCTCGGCATTGGCTTAACAGCTTGCCCGCAGAGTCAATTGGGTGCTGGGAAGACCTGGAGGCCGCATTCCTTGATAACTTCCAAGGCACATATGTGCGACCACCAGACGCCGATGACCTAAGCCACATCATTCAGCAGCCAGACGAATCGGCCAGACAATTCTGGACGCGGTTCTTGACAAAGAAAAATCAAATTGTTGATTGTCCGGACGCAGAGGCCCTTGCAGCCTTTAAACATAACATCCGGGACGAATGGCTAGCCCGGCACCTGGAGCAGGAAAAGCCGAAATCCATGGCAGCCCTCACATCGCTAATGACCCGCTTTTGTGCGGGAGAGGACAGCTGGCTAGCCCACAACAACAATCTCCGTAAAAATTCTGGCAGTCCGGATACTAAGGACAACAACGGCAGGTCACGTCGAAACAAAAACAAGCACCGCATTAACGGCGACGATAAGGAGGATACGGCAGTCAATGCTGGATTCCGAGGCTCTAAACCCGGTCAACGGAAGAAGCCATTTAAAAGAACCACTATGGGTCCGTCCAATCTGGACCGAATACTCGACCGCTCATGCCAGATACATGGCACCTCTGAAAAGCCAGCTAACCACACCAATAGAGATTGCTGGCTGTTCAAGCAGGCCGGCAAGTTAATTGCCGAAAACAATGACAAGGGGCTAAATAGCGACGACGAGGAAGAGACCCGGCCGCTGAACAACAAAGGACAGAAGGGTTTTCCCCCACAAGTACGGACGGTGAATATGATATACGCGGCCCACATACCCAAGAGGGAGAGGAAACGCGCACTGAGGGACGTCTATGCGATGGAGCCAGTCGCCCCAAAGTTCAACCCATGGTCCTATTGTCCGATCACTTTTGATCGAAGAGACCATCCGACCAGCATACGCCATGGCGGATTCGCCGCATTGGTCTTAGACCCAATCGTCGATGGGTTCCACCTCACGAGAGTCCTGATGGACGGCGGCAGTAGCCTGAACCTGCTTTATCAGGATACAGTGCGCAAAATGGGCATAGACCCATCAAGGATTAAACCTACAAAGACAACCTTTAAAGGTGTCATACCAGGAGTGGAAGCCAATTGTACAGGCTCAGTCACACTGGAAGTGGTCTTCGGATCCCCGGATAATTTCCGGAGCGAAGAGTTAATCTTCGATATAGTCCCGTTTCGCAGCGGCTATCACGCCCTGCTCGGACGAACCGCGTTTGCCAAATTCAACGCGGTGCTGCACTATGCATACCTAAAGCTCAAGATGCCAGGCCCTCGTGGAGTCATCACGGTCAATGGAAATATGGAACGCTCCCTCTGAACGGAGGAACATACAGCGGCTCTCGCGGCAGAAGTACAGAGCAGCCTTCTAAGGCAATTCTCGAGTCCGGCCGTTAACCGGCCGGATACAACAAAGCGCGCCCGGAGCAATGTCAACCAAGACCACCTGGCGTGATCAGAGCACGCGTAGCAATGCGGCCTCAACCCTCGCCCGCGTATGATCGCAAGAATAACACTCCCGTACATCATTACGCTTTGGAGATACCATGGGCACAGGGGAGGGGGCACGATCACAACGGACCCAGAGTGCGGTTCGACCACACCAGGGGCTCGCAAATGTGCTCCTCTTTTATTATTATTTTTCTTCTTTTTTGTACACAAGACTCTGTTAACCAGAAGCCCTGTCCGGCGGTGAACCTGCCAAACTCATGATGCAACAGTCAGGGACTTAAGAAGGCCGCGTCGAACACTCAGGTGGTCTCAGTTACGAGCATTAAATTCAATTATATACACCAAATCCGCAGCTCATCCCTGGAGGGGGACATGTTTATTTAGTCCAAATCCCTTTCTTACCGCACTATTTGTATCAGTCCGCTCTACTAGCAGACTTTTCTTTCATTAATAATGCAGCACCTTTATGATCGCAATTGCATTACATTTTATATATATATGCTCATTATATGACATCTGGCACCCGTATATTTTGGTACGGCATTATACACCAGGGGCTTATGTTCCCCACTTTATGGTGTGATAAAGTCCGAACACTTTCACAAGTGCGGCACCCCGAACTTATAGCATTATATGAATCGGCTCCGAATCATGTTTTGGGTCAATAGTTGGGTTTGCCAGGCTCCCACGTTTTGGTGCCTTACGTTCCGTTCTGTCGGCTAAGGTGGCACTGGGAGAACCACTGCGATTGCGCCCCGGTTGAGCCGGGTTAACGCCTCAGTGGAGAAAGCTAAAACTGACTGGCATGATAAGGCGAGAGACTAGTCGCTGTTCGAGAGGTTTTTTCGGGTCCTTAAAGACTCACGCCGCTTCGAGCGAAGTTCTGGATAATGTCCGATGAAGGCGTGGATAGCGCCCCGGATTTGGTCTTCCGAATACCAGGGGCTTCGCCGAAATTTAAAATTATAGAATTCTATGGCTAAGTGAGAGTGTTCAAGCATTATAAGTCCGGTGCCTTGTTTGTCATGTTGAGCGCCTCCCTAGATGGACCCAAAAATGGGAACAAGAGTGCTCAAATTTATCCCGAACACCCCAGCACTTGTGGCTTGGGGGCTGAAGCTAATGACTTGCCATCTCTCAGATTTTATAAATGGCCGCACAGAAGGTAATATTTTAAATTAAACAAGCGTTGCTCATGGCGCATATGAACGAAGTTTTCAGCGCACAGGATAAATAAACAGCGAGTTCACTCAAACATTACATTTCGGGAGCACTCATCTGCAATACTGCAGGCTCCCTTCAGGACAATTTTATAATACTTCTCCGGCGTGCGATACTCCTTGCCCGGCGGCGGTGGGTCCGTGAGAAGCTTCTCCGCATCCAATTTGCCCCATTGCACCTTTATGCGGGCAAGGGCCCGACGAGCACCTTCGATACAGGCGGAGCGCTTGACTACATCCAGCTTGGGGCATGCATCCATTAGTCGCCGCACGAGGCCAAAGTAGCTACCAGGCATGGCCTGTCCAGGCCACAGCCGGACTATGAGGCCCTTCATGGCCTCCTCAGCTACCTTGTGTAGTTCGACCAGCTGCTTCAGCTGGTCGCTTGGGGGCACCAGATGGCCGGCCTCAGTATACTGAGACCAGAAGACCTTCTCCGTCGAGCTCCCCTCCTTGCCACGATAGAATGCGGCGGCATCAGACGCACTACGTGGCAAATCTGCAAACGCCCCTGGAGAGCTCCGAATTCGGGTAAGTGTCAGGTAGTTCACATTAACATGCCTGCTTTGCATGAAAAATGCCTTACCCGCCGCTATCTTCTTTATGTCCTCAACCTCCTGAAGGGCCTTATGGGCCTCGGCCTTGGCGGACTTGGCACTTTCGAGAGCTGAGGCAAGCTCGGACCCTCGAGTCTTGGAGTCACGCTCCAAACTATCATGTTTTTCCATGAGCACCTGGAGCTCTTGCCGAACTTCCGCCACCCATGCCTCTTGCTTTTCTCGCTCAACCCGTTCCGTGGCCGCATTGCGTTCGGCCGCGGACACAGCATCCCTTAGGGCTGCCACCTCGTTAGTGGCCCCTGCAATGCACATATTATCCTTGTTAATTTTATTTGCAACCAAAATCCTTTTCTGTAAGGTAATTATTCAAAGAGGTGTTACTCACCTTCTTTTTCCTCGAGCTGCTTCTTTGCATGGCCGAGCTCTTGCTCGGACCGCTCGAGTTCCTTCTTCAGCACGTCAACCTCCGCCGTTAGTGCGGCAGAGGTCAGCAGTGCAGCCTGCAAACCCATATTGACATATTTTAGGCAACCCTGCGTATATCTTGTTATAGATCCTTAGTCCGGCTTTTCTTTCCGAACACCGAACTAAGCATCAGGGGCTACTGTCTATGCGGTATTACATTACATAATTTTAACTTTTTTTACCTCAAAGCCTGTTAAAAGGCTGCTGCAGGCTTCGGTCAGCCCGCTCTTAGCGAGCTGAACCTTCTCAATCACCGCACTCATGATAGTGCGGTGTTCTTCCTTGATGGAAGCGCCTTTAAGCGCCTCCAGCAGGTTATCCGGCGCCTCCGATTGGACGGAGGCCGCCGGCGTCATGGTCCTTCCCTTCTTTTGAAGGGGCCGCTTGCCAGACTCTGGAACCACTGCGGGTTCCCATGTAGAGTCCGGCACGAAGTCTGGGCGGCTGCCTGACGGCGCCTCCGGAGCCTCCTCCTGATGGGTCCCTCTTTGGGATCCCACTTCGGCGTCCTCGTCGGCGCGTGGGGTGGAGGCAGTCGGGATGGAATTTACATCCGACGCGGCCAATGACCCGCTCGATGAGTCGGGGAGATCATCATTGGCCGGACTACGGGCAGAATGCGGCGCTAGAAGGATACTACGCAACATAAAAAATTACACATCAAGGATCCGGATACTTACGATCTTGCCGGACGCCTGGCCCTTGGAGGCCACTCATCCTCACCAATGCTGATGTTGGCGGAACTGTCCGGGGGGATAGTTCTCCCCCTCTTGGACCCTTCGGCCCCCCCGATGGGGGAAGCCTTCCTTTTCTTCTCTCCCTCCTCCGGGAGAGAATACTCCTCCTCCTCGTCTTCGGGAAAGGAGTCCTCGTCGTCGTCAGACGCCTGATTGCGGGAACTCTTTCGAGTCCCCGCGGCCACCTTCCTGGCCTTCTTCTCCGGCACCACGTGCGGTGCCGGAACCAGCAGCCCTGTTAAGCGGGCGTTCGCTGGGTCTTCTGGCATGGGAGCCGGGCTGATGAGCAGCTTGGCCTTCTCCATCCATTCCTGTCAAAGGAAGAGGCAAAATGAAACCTCATTAGAGTCAATCTAATTATCACAAGTGTCCCGTAATGGGGTTGAATCACTTACCTCGTCAGTTGGATTCTGCGAGCTGAATCCGCGGTCTTTGGTCGCGGACGCGGGGGCTTCGGCGCCCTTGAACAGCACCCTCCAGGCTGGTGCTGTATGTTGTATCGAAGAGCCCGCTTAGCGCCTGGTGCTGTTCCGGATTGAACTCCCACAAATTAAATGCCCGTTCTTGGCATGGGAGGATCCGCCGGATGAGCATGACTTGGACCACGTCGACGAGCCTGAGCCTATTGCTCACCATCTTCTTGATACATGCTCGGTGCCAGATCGTGGAAAACCAGGCCGTAGTAAAACATGAGCCCCCGGACAAATGGATGGAGCGGAAAGCCCAGTCCGCGAAGGAAGTGGGGAAGGAAGACGACCCTCTCATGAGGCCCGGGGATAGGGATGAGCTGCCCCTTGTCGGGCAGCCGATGCGCGATATCGCCGGAGAGGTATCCGGCGCTGCGCAGCTTGGTGATCTCCTCCTCCTTGATGGTGGAGGCTAACCATTTACCTCCCGCTCCGGACATATTCGGAGAAGGTCGAGGCGAGATGCGCGAGCTCAGGCGTTGGAGCTTGAGTTCGCGGGGATGGATGAGCAAAGGAGGAAGAAGGCGTAGGTGAGAAGGTGAATCCTTATCCCTTATATATAGGCGGACAAAACTATGGGTCCCCCACCAGCCTGGTAAAACTCGCCTATCTCCCAAGCGCCACCATAGATGGCGCGGTTGGGTTACCCACGCACGTATTGATGAGAATCCCGGAATAAGGGGAACACGATCTCTGCTTCGACAAGACGTGCCAAGGAAACCGTTCGCTAAACATGCTGAGGTGGTATAATAATTCAAACAAAGGCTTGGTGACGGTGTGATGTCACGCCGCATAATACGTCAGCAGATTGAACTAAGTGTACATTTTATTCTCTCTACGGTGGAATGTGGAATTTATTTTGCAGAGCTGGACACTATCCTGGTGTTCATGATCTTCTCTGGATTATTCAAGGGAGGAACCCGCCTTGCAATGCCGAACATTATGCACGCCAGACTTATCGTCATTGAAGACTGGTTCAGGGGCTACTGAGGGAGTCCTGGACTAGGGGGTGTCCGGACAGCCGGACTATCAATGTCCGCCGGACTCCAAGACTACGAAGATACAAGATTGAAGACTCCGGCTCGTGTCTGGATGGTACTTTCCTTGGCGTGGAAGGCAAGCTTGGTGATACGGATATGTAGATCTCCTACCATTGTAACCGACTCTGTGTAACCCTAGCCCTCTCCGGTGTCTATATAAACCGGAGGGCTTTAGTCCGTAGGACAACATACATTACAACAATCATACCATAGGCTAGCTTCTAGGGTTTAGCCTCCTTGATCTCGTGGTAGATCTACTCTTGTACTACCCATATCATCAATATTAATCAAGTAGGACGTAGGGTTTTACCTCCATCGAGAGGGCCTGAACCTGGGTAAAAACATCGTGTCCCGCGTCTCCTGTTACCATCCGCCTAGACGCACAGTTCGGGACCCCCTACCCGAGATCCGCCGGTTTTGACACCGACACCGGGCAAACCCAACTATTGACCAAAGACATGATTCAGAGCTGATGCATATAAGGCCAAACTCGCGATGCCGAACACTCCCTAAGGTATTCGGACTTTTCAACGTATGCTGGGCTGATCACTGCCCTCGATAATGAGCCCTGATTTTCTAGGTACATGCATGAATCTGGCATAACAAAAAGCTTGCCAATAACGTCAGTACCCCTCTCGGTTGTTTTGAGTATTCGGGGGTGTGAAGCAACAAGAGACAATAAAAAAAGGTTTACACAGGGTCTTAATCTAGAAAGAAACCTTTGAACTGGGCCCCGCTGCACGTCTGCACCTTTGTCTCCATTGTGCAGTATCCTGGAAGGGTGTAGCACGATGATCATCTGTAAAGAGGAAAAACCCAGGTAAAAGAATCTGGTGTAATCGTGCGAAAAGTTGGTTATTCTCAATGAACCATGAAAATGCAATCTATTATTGTATTAATAGGGTCAAGCTGAACTACGGGCCTTTTTACATGCGGGCAGCCCCTAGCACCACCTATGGGGTTATATCCATCCACCCAAGCTCAGGTTTATCTGGACTGCTACAACTAGTGGTTCACCAGACACGTCTAACCATGTCCATGGTCTTGACGACCGATCAGTTATTCTGGTTGGAGAGGCCGTTCGACTGCTAGAGCCTCCACATAATCTTCCGCACGTAGAGAACGCTCTATATTTCTGCTAATTGTGATGACGCCACGTGGACCGGGCATCTTGAGTTTAAGATAAGCATAATGCGGAACTGCATTGAAACGAGCGAAGGCCGTTCTTCCGAGTAGTGTGTGATAGCCGCTTCGGAATGGAGCGATGTCGAAGATTAGTTCTTCGCTTCGAAAGTTGTCGGGAGAACTGAATACAACCTCTAGTGCTAGAGAGCCCGTACAGTGGGCCTCTATGCCTGGTATTACTACTTTAAAGGTAGTACTACTTTGACTTATTCTTGACAGGTCTATCCCCATTTTGTGGACAGTGTCCTGATATATCAGATTGAGACTACTGCCGGCATCCATAAGGACCCGTGTGAGATGGTGTCCGTCAATTATTGGGTCGAGCACCAAGGCGGCCGAGCCTCCATGTCAGATACTAGTCGGATGATCCTTGCGATCGAAAGTGATCGGGCAGGATGACCATGGGTTGAATTTGGGGGCAACCGGCTCTATAGCATATACATCTCGGAGTGCGGGTTTGCACCTTCTCTTTGGTATGTGAGTTGTGTAAATCATGTTCATTGTTTTGACCTCTGGTTGTAATTTTTTTCTGCCCCCTAGTGTTCGGCTGGCGTGGTTCGTCCTCGTCTTCACTTGGCTGCTCCCTCCCCTTGTGTTCGGCGTTTAGCTTGCCGGCCTGCTTGAAGACCCAGCATTCTCTGTTGGTGTGATTCACAAGCTTGTCAGGGGTGCCATGAACCTGACATGATCTGTCCAGAATTTTGGTTAGGCTAGACGGTCCATCTCTGCTGCCTTTAAATGGCCTTTTCCATTGACCGGGTTGAGAGCCCTTGAATTCGGCGTTTACCGTCGTGTTGTCTGGGCTGTCTTTATTGTTTCGACGCTTGTTTTTATTGTGTCGTGGCTTCCCATTGCCATCCCTGACTTCGGATGTGCCTGGGTCGCTGGTGCCGCTACGGGCTAACCAACTATCCTCGCCCGCTCAAAAGCGGGTCATAAGGCTTGTTAGGGCTGCCATTGTCCTTGGCTTTTCCTGGCCGAGGTGTCTGGCGAGCCATTCGTCCCGGATACTGTGCTTGAAAGCCGCTAAGGCTTCGGCATCCGGGCAGTCGATGATTTGATTCTTCTTGGTGAGAAATCTGTTCCAAAGCTTACGGGTTGACTCTCCGGTTTGTTGGATTATGTGACTTAGATCGTCTGCATCCGGAGGTCGGACATAGGTCCCTTGAAAATTAGCCCTGAAAGCGTCCTCAAGTTCCTCCCAACTTACAATTGAGTTTTCGGGGAGGCTTTTCAACCAATGCCGAGCTGGTCCTTTCAACTTGTGGGGTAGGTATTTGATGGCGTGGAGATCATCTCCACGAGCCATGTGGATGTGAAGAATAAAGTCCTCAATCCAGACTGTAGGGTCTGTGTTCCGTTGTATGCCTCTATGTTTACGGGTTTGAATCCCTCTAGAAATTCATGATCCAGCAACTCATCAGTGAAGCATAGGGGGTGTGCGACACCCCTGTATTTGGATGCGTCATGGCATGCTACCGACGGTTGTAGTGTTCGGTGTTGATTTCAAGATGGTATTTGATCAGTATAATCGTTTTGGTGGCCGTGATCCTGCGTCGGAGCACACTTCCTGGATCCATAGATGGACCTGGCCATACCGGCTTTTTGGTCCAGGTGCTCACGTAAATCGTGTGATGACTTGTGTGCGGTGCCATTAGCCGCCCTGTCGCGGCTACGGGGTGGTCGTTCCGGCGGATCGGCCGTATTACTTTTCGGCGGAATGGGCTCTGTAGCCTCGTCGTCGAATTCAGGGAGCAGTTTGCGCTTTGGGTAGCTCTTTGGGTGGCGATCGCCACCGTATTTTTCTTCAGTGTCGAGCACTTTGTTCCATCTGCGGTTGAGCGTGTCCTGCGCGGCCTTAAGCCTTTGCCTCTGTTTCTTCAAGCTCCTCGCGGTGGCGATAAGCCTTCTATGGAGGTTCTCTTGTTCCAAGTTCCTTTCCAGGATGATGAGTGCATCATCGTCGGACTATTCTCCTCTCTGGAGACAGGTTTATGAGTTTTATCTCTACCATCGCTATGATCGGACAGCGGCCTCGGACTATGTTCGCCATCCCCTGGCTCGTCCTACTCCATCGCTGGGTCCATGGGGTCATCGTTTCCTTTGGAGTCGACTAGGGTATTATTCTTTCTTGCACTGTTATCGCTGTTTTTACTGTGGCGGGATTTGGAGCGGCGCCGACGTCGTCGCTTTGGTTTCTTATCAAGAGGATTATCCTTTGTTGCATCCTTCCGTTCCTCGCTGTTGTTTTCTTTGGGTGTGTCCACCATGTATATATCATATGATGGGGTGGCTGTCCAGCGCCGTTTAGGCGGTGGTTCCTTTTCTTCTCCTGCATTGTCGTCTATACCGTCGATGTCTTCGGAGTCGAAATCAAGCATGTCGGTTAAGTCATCGACAGTGGCTATTAAGTGGGTGGTGGGTGGGGAACGAATTTATTCGTCGTCCGCTTCCCACTCAAGCCGAACAAAGTTCGGCCAAGAGTCTCTTGACAGGGAGAGGGACTTTAGTGAATTTAGCACGTCGCCCAAGGGCAAGTGCTGAAAGATGTCCGCGGAGGTAAACTCCAGGATCGGTGCCCGATCAGATTCAATAGGCACGGATGCACGCGGTTCGAAGCCTATGGTCGGAGACGAGTCCGAGGGCCCGGTGACACAGACCTCATTGGAGGCGAAGTCTGTGTTCGGCTCTAACGCCGATAAGTGTGCGGCCTCCTTGGCGGGGTCCATCCACCCACCCTCAGATGGCACGATCTGCTCTGGATTAAGAGTCGGGGCAACCACAGGTGTGATCTCCCGAACACCATCCGATGGCAGATCTAAGTCATGCTCATCGTGACTGTTCGACGCACCTGTCATGGGCTCGAATTCGTCGAAGATCAAGTCTCCGGCTCTCCGCGGATGTCGGCGGTGTAGTTCAGGCTTCCAAACCTGACCTGATGGCCAGGGGCGTAGCTATCGATCTGCTCCAGATGGTCAAGCGAGTTGGCCCGCAGAGCGAAGCCGCCGAATATGAAGATTTGTCTGGGAAGGAAAACCTCACCCTGGATCGCATCATTTTCGATAGTCGAAGGAGCCATCAAGCCTTACCGTGACGACACAGAGGAACTCTCAACGAAAGCACAAATTTCGGTGTCAAAACTGGCAGATCACGGGTAGGGGGTCCCGAACTATGCGTCTAAGGCTAATGGTAATAGGAGGCGGGGGACATAATGTTTACCCAGGTTCGGGCCCTCTCGATGGAGGTAATACCCTACTTCCTGCTTGATTGATCTTGATGATATGATTATTACAAGAGTTGATCTACCACGAGATCGTAGAGGCTAAACCCTAGAAGCTGGCCTATGGTTATATTGTTGTTGTCCTATGGACTAAACCCTCCGGTTTATATAGACACTTGAGGGGGCTAGGGTTACACAGAGTTGGTTACGGAGAAGGAAATCTACATATCTGAATTGCCAAGCTTGCCTTCCACGCAAAGGAGAGTCCCACCCGGACACGGGACGAAGTCTTCAATCTTGTATCTTCATAGTCCAACAGTCCGGCCAAAGTATATAGTCCAGTTGTCCTAGGACCCCCTAATCCAGGACTCCCTCAGACACGATCTCTGCTTTGACAAGACGTGCCAATGAAACTGCACCTCGAAATATGGAGCGGTAGGCATCGTCATTGAAGTCTACTTTGAAGTCTACTTTGAAGTATTCGGAGAAGGAACCTGCCTTGCAATGCCGAAGACAATCTGTGCGCCGGACGCATCGTCATTGAAGCCTGGTTCAGGGGCTACTGAGGGAGTCCTGGATTAAGGGGTCCTCGGACAGCCGGACTATATACTTGGGCCGGACTGTTGGGCTATGAAGATACAAGATAGAAGACTTCTTTCCGTGTCCGGACGGGACTCTCCTTTGTGTGGAAGGCAAGCTTGGCTATTCGGATATGTAGATTCCTTTCTCTGTAACAGACTTTGTACAACCATAGCCCCCTCTAGTGTCTATATAAACCGGAGGGTTTAGTCCATAGAAGACAATCATAATCCCATAGGCTAGACTTCTAGGGTTTTAGCCATTACAATCTCATGGTAGATCAACTCTTGTAATACTCATTTCCATCAAGATCGATCAAGCAGGAAGTAGGGAATTACCTCCAAAGAGAGGGCCTGAACCTGGGTAAAACATCATGTCCCCGTCTCCTGTTACCATCGACCTTAGAAGCACAGTTCGGGACCCCCTACCCGAGATCCGCCGGTTTTGACACCGACAATCGGTCCCACCTAGTTTACCTGGCCAACTCTCTGTTTGCCTATTACTGAAATCAATCCCACCAAGTCCATGTGATCGGTCTCACCGAGATCAAGTTATGCCCTAACCCTAGCACATTGGTCCCACCGAGTTGATCATGTCGGACCCACCGAAAAGCCTAACATTCACATTTTGAACTGAGTCGGTCTCATCGAGTTTCACTATTCGGTCTCACCAAGTTTGGGAATCTGTGTGTAACGGTTAGATTTTGTGTAGAGGATATATATCCCCATCCACCCATTCTCCATCGGCAGGGAGAGCCATCAGAACGTGCCTACACTTCCAGCATTCATTTTCTGAGAGAGAACCACCTACTCATGTGTTGATACCAAGACATTCCAATCCAACCACAAGAATCTTGATCCCTAGCCTTCCCAAGTTGCTTTCCACTCAAATCATCTTTCCACCATAGCCAAATCCGTGAGAGGGAGTTGAGTGTTGGGGAGACTATCATTTGAAGCACAAGAGGAAGGAGTTCATGATCAACACACCATCAATTACCTTTTGGGGAGTGGTGTCTCCTAGATTTATTAGGTGTCACTTGGGAGCCTCCGTCAAGATTGTGGAGTTGAACCAAGGAGCTTGTAAGGGCAAGGAGATCGCCTACTTCATGAAGATCTACCCGAGTGAGGCAAGTCCTTCGTGGGCGATGGACATGGTGGGATAGACAAGGTTGCTTCTTCATGGACACTTTGTGGGTGGAGCCCTCCATGGACTCGCGCAGGCATTACCCTTCGTGGGTTGAAGTCTCCATCAACGTGGATGTACGATAGCACCACCTATCAGAACCACGCCAAAAATCTCCGTGTCTACATTGCATTTGCTCCCTCCAAACTCCTCCCCTTTACCTTCATATGCAATGATTTACATTCCGCTGCTACACTCTTAGATTTGCATGTCTAGGTTGATTGCTTGACTAGTGCTAAGTTGCTAAAATCTGCCAGGACATCAAATTTGGGAAAGGCTAGATTTTTATTTGGTCAAGTAGTCTAATCACCCCCCTCTAGACATACTTTCGATCCTACAAGTGGTATCAGAGCTTTGGTCTCCATTTGCCTTGATTTCCATAGCTTTGGTGATCATAGCCTTGGTTTCACAACCTAGGAGAGTATGGCGTTTAGCGAGGGTAATTACCACCATAGATGTCCTTACTTTGATGGTACTAATTTTGCTAGTTGGAAACATAATATGAAAATGCATATTCTTAGACATAACCCCGTCGTTTGGGCCATTGTGTGTATTGGCTTGCAAGGTGAATTCTTCGATGGGAGAGAACCAAATCGTGAAGCTACCGCGGAAGAATTGAAGATGTTGCAATACAATGCTCAAGCTTGCAATATCCTCTTCAATGGATTGTTCCCCGAAGAATTCAACAAAATCAGCCATCTTGAGAATGCAAAGGAAATTTGGGATACTTTGATTGATATGCACGAAGGTACCGACTCTGTCAAGGAATCCAAGTTGGATGTGCTTCAAAGTCAGCTTGACAAGTTCAAAATGAAGGATGGTGAAGGTGTCGCTGAAATGTACTCTATGCTTGCTCTCATCACAAATGAGATTGCCGGCTTAGGAAGTGAAGAGATAATCGACAAATTCATCATCAAGAAGATCCTAAGAGCCTTGGATGGAAAATATGATACCTGTAATGCCCCGGATTCGATGCACCAGGTGTCTGCCAGTTTTTCGCCGTCGTTGCCATGTCATTTGCTTGCGTGTTGCATATTGCCATGTCATCATCTGCATTTCATCTGCATGTTTTACAAAACTTGCATCCGTTCGGGTTCCCCCGGTTCTCTCCGTTGTCCGTTCGGAGTCCAGACACACTGGCACGCGCCCGCGGCACCTCCGAAATATTATTTTATAAGTGGCCGAAAAATGTTCTCGGAATGGATGAAACTTGGCGTGCGGTCTTATTATAGTGTAGACAGGCCGCCTGCCAAATTTCGTCGTGTTCGAAGTTCGTTTGACTGCCCAACCGTTAAATATATAACCGCGATATGGTCGGTATATTCGTCGGACGTTTCGGTCTCCGAAACTGCCGTCGGGCTGCAACTTCCCTTCTCTTCTCTCAGCCCACCAACCTCTCCCAAGCCCGCCTAACCTCCCCCTCGATCGGATCCATCGGATCGCGATCGGAGGGCTTCGAAAGCCCCCAATTTCCCCTAACCTAGCCCCTCCTACCTATAAATGGACACCCCCCACGTCCATTTTCGGGCTAAAGCTACCCCTAGCCTCCTCCCCTAACCTCCCAGCCGCCGGCGCCTCATTTTCCGTGCCCGGCCACCTCCCGTCCGCCACTTGGCGCCATCCCACTCGCCAGCGCCGCCGCTCCAGTCGCCTCCCAGCCAACGGGAGAGCGCCACGCGCCCCGCAGCCTTCCTTCCACCTCCCGCGGCCCTACAGGCCTAGGCACAGCCCGCCCGGGCCCGAGCCGCCGCCGCCCCGGTCCGCAGGCGCTCGCCCGCGCCCAGCGCCCGCTCCCCTCATCCCCGAGCAGGAGGGCTCGGCCGCGCCCGATCTGCCCGACGCCGGCAACCGCTGCCGCCTCCCGCCAGAGAGCACCCTCGCCGGAGGACCCGTGTCGCCCTGCCAGGCCAGCGCCGCCCGCCCTTTCTCCTCCTTCCCTCTCCTTCCCTCTCCCTCACCAGCTCGCTCTCTCTCCCTCTTTCCAGGAAGCGCCGCCACCCACGGAGCCGCCGCCGCAGTACTGCGCCTCCCGGAGCTCCGCCCACCGTCGTTGTTGCCCGGATCCGGCGCCGGCCGACCGGATCCGCCCATTCCCGCAACCCTGGCCTCCTCCTAGCCTCCCCGCCAGCCAGCGCAGCCGCTGCCCTGCACATGGCCGCACCGGCATGCGTGCTCTCGTGTGCGTGTGAGCACACGCACTGCCACCGCGTGTGGGCTGCACGTGGGCCGCGCCCCCCGCTGGCCCATCTCCTCCGGCTCGCTTCGTCCCCACCGTCCTAGGCCAGGCCCGTGGTGAGCCACCCCCTATCCCGCGCGTGGGCGTCTTTTAGCTTTTGGGCGCCCGCCTGTTTTTTTTTCCAGAAACTGGTAAGTCCCTGACTTTTGCATTATCATGCCATGTTCATCGCATCATAATTCTGTGCATACTGCTCCGTTTCGTGCATGTAATATGTCAAATTGTTTGACTCGACGAGTACTTCAATTCATTACATTGCATCATGTTCATTTGAGTCCATCCTGGTGCCCGAAATGCTGTTGGAAGAGTGCATGTTGATGTTAATCTGCTGGAACTGTTATAACATGCTCATTTGTCATTTTTGCCATGTTGATGTGTGCATCCTATGAGGTTGATGTCTACATGTGTTTTGATCTATGCCATTGCATCTTCACAGTGGTGCCATCCATGTATTTTTATGAGTTGTGTAGTGAGTGCATCGAGCTTGTTAAGTAGGGTACTTACTGTTGGTGTTTTCCTGACAGATTCTATTATATTTTGTTGCTATGTAAACCTGCTACTACAAGTCATTTCGTGCATAATCTGGAGATGTTCACTAAGGATGTTTTGTTATACATGTCTTGCTCTATCCATTAATGCCCCTGGTTGCATTTATAGCATGCTGTATCATGTTGTTATCTTGCTCCAAAGTTGCTAAATAATGTTGTTGTCAGCCTGTTAACATTAAGTTCATTGTTGCCATGTTTGTTGTTAGTGATCCATGAACCCTATGAACTTGCTCTTGCCATGCTTAGCTTCACAAACATGTATTCTTACTGTTGGTTGCCTTGCCATGCCATGTATTGCTCTGTGGTGAGTGGTTCAAGCTCACCAACATGCCTACTTATTGTTGTTCCTGCCATGTTTGAATCTGTTATAAACTTGCCATGTTTACATGGGTGCCATCATATCTTCTTATCCTTTTTGGCTCATGGTCAGTAAGGGACTTTTGTTATATGTAATTAGTGGATTCATGCCATGCTTCGTTTGCCATGTTAAGTTCCTGTAACATGTTGTTTGATAGCTCTAAACATTGCAACCTGATGTTATTTCTGCTAAGCCTGAAACTGTTAATATTTGCAATCTTCCCATGTCCTTTTGAGCATGTTCTAGTGATTTCTGGAGATAGCTCAGTGTTCATGTTTTGTCATTCTTTACCTGTACTTCATGCTCATGCCTTTTGTTATTACGTTGAGATGCTGTAGCATATTGTTTTGATGCTTGCAAGATGCCTAGTTGCTATTATGGCCAGATTGTTGTTATGATAGTGTATGTGTTGAACCGTTGCTCCGTTTTGAGTGGTGCTCTATATGAAACTTGCTTGATTTTGCATGTTGTTTAATATTATCATGTTGCATCCTTGTTTTGAGGTGTTTGCTTGATGTTTGTATGCATTTTGCATCAATGCCATGTTTAACTTGTTTTGCTCATATCTTCTAGGCCGTAGCTCCAAATCTAATGAACTTTATATGTAACTTGACTAGAATTTCGTGTAGATTCTCTTGGTGCTCTTTAACTTGCTGTATAACAAGTTGAACATAAGGTTTATTCAGATCTGGACCAATTTCGAAATTTGCATCTGAGGACTTACCGGAATTGTTATATGTTGTTTCCAGCCTCATTTAAACTTGCCTTGATGTGTTGTTCTTGTTTGCATCATATCTTGCCATGAGTAGCTTCATGTAGCTTTCTCATACATCATGCTTGGTTGTGCATCATGTCTTGTCTATGTGTGGTGTGTTTACTATATTATGTGCTTCTTCTCGATAGTTCCCGTTTCGTTGCGATCGTGAGGATTCGTTCGTCTCCGCTTGGTTAATCTTCGTGGCTTCATCTTCTTCATGGACTCGTTCTTCTTCCTAGCGGGATTTCAGGAAAGATGACCGCTACCCTGGATCTCACTACTATCATTGCTATGCTAGTTGCTTCGTTCTATCGCTTTGCTGCGCTACCTATCATTTGCTCTTCAAGCCTCCCAAATTGCCATGAACCTCTAACCTTTGACACCCTTCCTAGCAAACCGTTACTTGGCTATGTTACCGCATTGCTCAGCCCCTCTTATAGCGTTGCTAGTTGCAGGGGAAGTTGAAGATTGCCCCATGGTGGACAGGGTTATGTTGGAATATCACAATATCTCTTATATTATTAATGCATCTATATATTTGGTAAAGGATGGAAGGCTCGGCCTTATGCCTGGTGTTTTGTTCCACTCTTGCCGCCCTAGTTTCCGTCATACCGGTGCTATGTTCCCGGATTTTGCGTTCCTTACGCGGTCGGGTGATTTATGGGACCCCCTTGACAGTTCGCTTTGAATAAAACTCCTCCAGCAAGGCCCAACCTTGGTTTTACCATTTGCCTCACCACCACCTACCTTTCCCTTGGGAGTAATTAACCCAAGGGTCATCTTTATTTTAGCCCCCCCGGGCCAGTACTTGTCTAAGTGTTGGTCCGAAATGAGCAACCTGCGGGGCCACCTCGGGAAAACTCAAAGTCTGGTTTTACTCGTAGCTTGACTTATCCGGTGTTGCCCTGAGAACGAGATATGTGCAGCTCCTATCGGGATTGTCGGCGCATCGGGCGGCTTTGCTGGCCTTGTTTTACAATTGTCGAAATGTCTTGTAAACCAGGATTCCGAGACTGATTGGGTCTTCCTGGGTGAAGGTATATCCTTCGTTGATCGCGAGAGCTTATCATGGGCTAAGTTGGGACAACCTTGCAGGGTATAAACTTTCGAGAGCCGTGCCCGCGGTTATGTGGCAGATGGGAATTTGTTAATGTCCGGTTGTAGATAACTTGACACCAGATCCGAATTAGAATGCATCAACCGCGTGTGTAGCCGTGATGGTCTCTTCTCGGCAGAGTCCGGGAAGTGAACACGGTTTCTGTGTTATGATTAACGTAAGTAGGAGTTCAGGATCACTTCTTGATCATTGCTACTTGACGACCGTTCCGCTTGCTCTCTTCTCGCTCTTATTTGCGTTGGTCAGCAACCATATATGCTTAGTCGTTGCTGCAACCTCACCACTTTACCCCTTCCTTTCCCATTAAGCTTTGCTAGTCTTGATACCCATGGTAATGGGATTGCTGAGTCCTCGTGGCTCACAGATTACTACAACAACAGTTGCAGGTACAGGTTTATGCGATGATCATGACGCGAGAGCGATGTTTGCTTGTCTTGGAGTTCTTTTTCTGCTTCTTCTTCGATCAGGGGATAGGTTCCAGGTCGGCAGCCTGGGCTAGCAGGGTGGATGTCGTTTGAGTTTCTGTTTGTGTTCCATCCGTAGTTGGATGTTGATCTCTTGTAAGGTGATGTTGTATTCGTGTGGCATTGTATGCCTTATGTATGTATCTCTACCTATTATGTAATGTTGATGTAATGATATCCACCTTGCAAAAGCGTTTCAATATGCGGGTCTATCCTTGGTGGGACCTTCGAGTTCCTTTTGGATAGGGTCGCATATTGTGCGTGACAATACCGTGTGCACTTTGATCCAAATGATGCCAAATTACAAAGATCTCAAGCCAACCAAAGTCATTGGAAGCATTATTGCTCAGTAGATGTCACTCAAGGATAAAGAAGAGCTTCACAACAAGTCTAGTGGTGCTTACAGAGCCTCATGTGATGCTCCTACATCATCAATTGAGAATCAAGCCTTCAATGAAGAATTGAGCTTAATGGTGAAGAACTTCAACAAGTTCTACAAGAGTAGAAGCAAGGCAAGGAGTTCCAAGTCAGGGTCCTACAATGACAAAAGATATTCTAGTCGTGAGCGAAACTGCTACAATTGTGGAAGACCAGGACACTACTCCAATGAGTGTACGGCTCCCTACAAAAGAAGAGAAGACTCACCTAAGTCATAAAATGAGAAGCAAAAGGGAAGAATCACCTCCAAGAGAGAGAAGAACTAGAGATGATCGGTATGAACAAAGAACCTCTCGCAGAAGCAAGGATTCGGAAAGGAAGGACAATTCAGCAAGGAGCTACACAAAACAAAGACATCAAGCTCATGTTGGTGAATGGGTGTCCGGTTCTGTCTCCGACCACCACTCCGAGAGAAGTTATCACTCCGACTCCGAATATACTCAAGATGAAGGTGTTGCCGGTCTAGCACTTGTGTCAACCAACTCCTATGACATATTTGAGTCACCAAATGAACGAATTGGAAGATGCTTCATGGCTAAAGGCCCCAAGGTATCACACCCCGAATATGTAGATTTCAATGGTGATGAAGATGATTTGCTAGGTGATGATGATTTACTTGTTCACAACTCTAGTGATGAATACTATGATGAAATTACTATTAATCATGCTAATCAAGATGAAATGAATGACAATGGTAAGAAGGAGATTGAGCGTCTAACTGAAGAACTAAGCACTCTTAAGTTAGCTCATGAAACTACTTTAGAAGATCATTGAGAACTTTTAAAAACTCATGAGAAGCTATGTTTAGAGAAGCTCAACCTCCGTAAAAACTCTTAAAAGCCATCAATGATGATCTTCGAGAGAAAAGTTCTTTTTACATTGCCAAGCTTTTAATCTTGTCTACTTACATGCCACAAGTAAAATCTAGCAACAAGAGTAAGAAAGATTCTTGTTCTGGTAGTAACGATAATCATGCTAAATCCAATATCGTTGCTTCTAGTAGTTCTCTTGATTCCACTAATGATTCTCTTAGCCAAGTTACACTTGAGCAAGAAAATAGCTTATTGAACGGAGTTATAGAGAAATGTGTTTACAAGAGCCTTGTCGGAAGTAAGCAACCTGAGGAAATTGTACGGAAGCAAGGAAGGCACCGGAAAAATCAAGGTGTTGGTTTTGAACGAAAGTTCAATGCCAATGGACTTGAGTGGGAAGAAGATCAATATCCCAAGACGAAGTTTGTCCCTCAACAAGAGAAGTATGATCCTACTTCCTTCAAGGGCACACAAGCTCAAGATGATCTTCCACCACAAGACCTCAAGCTAAAAGGCAAGGACAAGCTTCAAGAGGAGATTGATGCATTTGAAGAAGCTCCAAAGGCCTTGGTCAAGTGGGTTCCCAAGTCTACATCAAGTTCTACCTCATCAATTACAACTACAACTCCTAGGATTCCCATCAAGTTGATGTGGATCCCGAAGAACAAGAACTAGAGAATACTTGAGGGTGACTCCGCCAACATTTTTCACTCATATTCATTTTGGCAAGGACAAGTGCAAACAACTTCCACATCTTGCACTAGTTCAAGGAGTCACAAACCCTCTTGTTGGTAAGACAAGGGACAAGGTAATCTAATGCTTTCATGGACATCATGTTGTGTGTGCTTCACTCTATGTCTATGGATATCCTTGTTTGTTCCTTGTGGGACTAACCCATGTAGGTATTGAAAGTGCAACTCACTCCAATGGATTGCTCCAAATGATCTACATCAACAATGAGCATCCACATCTTCAACACCTACATGAAGTCATCATCAATAAAACCCAAGGTTAGTTCATCCCTCGTAGGGGGGATATCACATCTAGGGGAGCTTTACTCTAAGAATTAGGCTAAAGCAACTCTAATGGTGTGAACACAACAACGCTTTACGTAAAAGTGGTAACCCCACTTGTGCTTAAACAATGAGTATGACCTATGATCAAATGTTCTCATTTGACTCCTAAGTCAATATTATCATATAAAGATGCCAATTTCTTGATAGATGCTAGAGTGATTGTGCATGCTTTGCCACATATTTTCATTTGCCATCTTATTGTGTGAGCATGTTGATTGCATATTTTTCTCATTCGAGGACATCCATTTGTTGCTTTGACTGTTTGGCTCCTTTTATTTTGCCAAATGGATGGACAAGAATGCCTAAGAACTCCCTCTAGCTATCTATGCTTTTCTCGCTCAAACTCTATTCATGCTACATCACAAAGTTTGATCATGTCAGATTTGAACCCTCTGGGTGAGGAGCACTCGGAGTCACCGATTCATCATAGACTTAAACTTCCAAAACCTCTATATGAATTTTGGTCTGACCGATCCATTCCTTTTGGTCAAACCGAGTTCGTTGAGTTGATCTAGGTTTTCAATCTCAGTGCAACCGATTTCAACAATTCGATCACACCGAGTTGTAGTAACCACTTGCCATTCTACATCTCGGTGCCACCGAGTCGTTCCACTCGGTCACACCGACACGGTCGGGATATATATACCCACGGGTCAAATTTTGAAAATTCCTCCAAAAACCTTTCACCCGCGCGTATCCTGCTCTGCCGACTCAGGTCTCCGGATTGTCTCCTTGTTGCCAGCGACTTCCCGCCGCTTGTCTCCATCGCTGTCAATGGAAATCTCCGTTGTCGTTGCTGCCGTAGTGAGTTCATTGCCAAATTAGGGTATGAGCTCGATCCTCTGTGTTTTCTCACTCCAATTCTTAGCACAAAGACAATGCCATGATTCTTGACAAGTTTGAGATTTTCCTATCCAGCAAAAACTCCATTTAGTTTAGATTTGATTTGAAAATTTAGGGTTAGGTTTCCGCCGAACTCATCTCAGACCGACTGAGTTGTAGAAATTGGTCTCACCGATTTGGCTTAGGCCATTGCACTTGTGATTTTCGGTCTGACCGAAACTTACAAATCGGTGTGACCGAGTTCAGAACTTTGTGAAACCCTAGCAATATCGGTGTCACTGAAATGTGCCTTGGTCTGACCGAGATCACTAGTTTAGACACAGAATGTTGCTTCGGTGTCATTGAGTTTACAGATCCGTAGCTCCGAAATACTTTCTGTAAAAAACTAAAACTAAGTTTTTGACTAAATTGTTTTGCAAAAACTCTGCACTTTGTGATGCTCATACACTCTACCTCATCTATAACTATTCATAGGGTCAGCTTGTAGTGTCAGCCATGTCAGATCTGAGTGATAGCCAGAACAAGACTGAGGAACAAGTCAACATGAGTGAGGGCACTAGTCCCTCTGAAAGCTATGAAGATGGAAGCAGAAGTACTCCTAGCAACCTGCCTAAGGCTGCTACTAGGCAGAGGAGGAAAAGAAACTGAAACTCTAAAGATGAAGATTATGTTGTTGCTGAGGAGGAGGTTAGCTCCAAAAAGAAGGTTGTCAAGAAAGAGTTTGGCATAGAAGCTTCAACCAAGCCAGGCATGAAGAAGAAAGCTCCTGCCAGAAGGATTCCCATGTACAAAGCCAGGGCATCAACACTAGAAACTATGTAATTTACTCTTGAGCCAAGAGAAGATGTTGATGGAAAGAAAAGAAAGGGCCAGGAAAACCATTGCCAGAGTGATTGGAAAGCCATCTATGGCTAGAGATTCTGAAGAAGAGGAGGCGGAAGGGCAAGATGCACCTCCTGCCAAGTCTCAGAAGCTGATGGGGGATGCCATCAAGTCTGGGGTTGCTCCATCAAAGCCCAAGACTGCCCCCAAAGTTCCAACTCAAGCTTCAAAGTCTGCACCAAAGAGAAGCACCAGAAACATTTCTACTGCAGAAAAGAACAAGGCCCCAGTGCCCGAAATTGCAGAAGAAAAAGAAGAAGAAGAATAAGAAGAAGAAGAAGAATAAGAAGAAGAAGAGGAAGCCCAAGTGCTCAAAAAGTTGAAGCCAAAAATTCCTGATCATGATGATAATCATCTAGTGGCTGAAAACATGAAGGAGAGAAAAGATGCAGGTCACAGATTGTGGATACAATCAGATCCTTATGCTATGAGGAGGAGAACCTCTATGGACTATAGATTTCATACTAAGGAACATCAGGACTTCTATGAGACTGTGCTCTTAGATAAGAAGCCCATTGTGTGTGATATGAAGTGGGTGGACTGGAAATACATTGATGACAATGAAGATCACTTTCCTGGAGTACATGAGAGCTTAAGACTCAATGGAGTTAACACTTCTGTGGGTCAGAAATTGACCAACTGGAATGATGAGCTTATCATGCAGTTCTATTCAACAACTCATTTCTATCCAGTTTTGAAAATTGTTTGGGTGTCTGAAGGTACTAGGTACCGGTCTTCTGTTGCTGAATGGGCTAAGCTCATTAATTCCCCTAAAGAAGCTGAGGATGATATTGATGTCTATGTTGAGCGTAACAAAGATCACAACTCCATGGCCAACATGTACAAGGAGATACCTAAAAAGGCCATGGAGACACACAAGCTGGGCTTAGTATACTATCTAATGTCTAGACTGGACACCATGAACACTATTTTGAGGAAAAGCTTGTTGCCCAAATCAGGAGATCACAGGATGATCAGAGGCCACTCGATCAACTTGCTTCAGCTATTTGATTTGCCACAAAAATTCAAGGTGATGAGCTTGATAGTTGAAACCATCAAGAGAACAACAACAGACCAGAAGAGATCATGTGGGTATGCTCCACACATCCAGATGCTCATAAACTCCAAAATGAGCAAAGGTGTGTATCTGTTGGACAAAAATCACCTTCCCTTGAGACTTGACCTTGAGGACAATACAGTTGTGATGGATGCTTCAGATCCTATTTCAGTAGAGGCTCAGGAGAAGAGAGCAAAAACAAAAGCTGAGAAGGCAGCCAAGATGCCAAGTGCTGAAGAGGCATCTCAAGTTTTTCTCAAGTCCAAACAAGACCAACTTGGCTATCTCATTCAGGCTACTTTGAGGATTGAGAAGGGATTGGCCACCCTGACTCAGAATCAAGAGAGTCTTGAAAGGACTTTTGAGACAAAACTTCATGACTTGGATGTCAAGGTGATAGAGATTTAGACTTCTGTGGAGAAGATCCAAGAAGAGCTTGAGGACAGGAGTAACAATACCACCACTAATGTTTATAAAAGGGTACCCAAAAGACAAAGGTCTGCAACAGTGCCAGTGATAGACACTAGAGCTACAACTTCAGCTCCTGCAGCCACAGCTTCAGTTGCCCCTCCGGTTGCAACTCCTCCAGCGCCTACAACCTCTTCAGAAGCATTTGTTGCAGGACTCCTCTCCACACCACCTCCTGGAGGTCAAGCTTAGAGAGCCGCATAGCACTATGCATTTTCAAGCTTTTTGGTAACTTGTTTCCAAAGGGGGAGAAAGTGTATAGATCATAGGCTTCGAGAGAGAGAGAGAGCTTTGCTTCTTTTTGGCTCTTTTGCTACTTATTTGCTTGCTTGCTTGCTTGAATGATACTTTATGGTTATGTGTGTTAGATACTTGTATGGTCATGTGTTTGATCATATCATACTTAATGTTTGTGCTTGGATGATGATATTCCCTATCTCTTATGTATGATCATTCACACTTTGCCTTGGTGATGAGTGCATATTCCATTTTCTATCATTTTGAGCGCTCCACCAAGATGTATGTGACATGGAAGAGTAACCCATGATCCTAATTGATGTGCATTTGCATTCAAAATCAAATTTCAAATAATGCACAAATTTAGGGGGAGCTCTTGCTTATCACATACTTCTCAAAGCGACGATGTATTTCATTCTTATTATAATTTGTCGAAGCTTTGATCTATATGTTGTCATCAATTACCAAAAAGGGGGAGATTGAAAGTGTAACTAATCCCTGGGTGGTTTTGGTAATTCCTAACAACATATAACTTATTGAACTAATACTCTTTCAAGATGATCATTTTAGAAAGTTCAATGATTGGCATGGCATGGACTAGGGATGTGGACCCCACAACATGCTAAGGACACATATTGGCAAAATGCTCAAGACTCTACGTTTTCATTTAAGTGATCCAATATCACATTGAGTCCATAGGAAAGCCAGTACTATTAAAAGGGGATAAGGTGTTGCTTAATGTCTTACTTGCTCAAAATGCTTAGTGATATGCTCCAAAAACCCTCAACCACTTTCTCATATCCACATATGTCCTAAACCTAAAGTCAAACTCGGCCCCACCGATTTGATCTATCCAGCGCCACCGAGTTCATTTGACATAGCCACTACCACAAACCCTAATCACTTCGGTCTCACCGATAGGGATCTCGGTCTCACCGAGATGGGATTGCAAACTCTCTACTTCCCTTCGTAACGTTCCGGTCTAAACGAAATGAGCGATCGGTCCCACCAAGTTCACATGCAAACTCTTTGTTTACTTTTCATAATGTTTCGGCCTAACCGAAACGAGCGATCGGTCCCACCGAGTTTGCCTGACCAACTCTCTATTTGCCTATTACTGAAATCGATCCCACCGAGTACATGTGATCGGTCTCACCGAGATCAAGTTATGGCCTAACCGTAGCATATCGGTCCCACCAAGTGGATCATGTCGGTCCCACCGAAAAACCTAATGTTCACATTTTTAACTAAATCAGTCTCACCGAGTTTGGGAATTTGTGTATAACGATTAAATTTTGTATGGAGGCTATATATACCCCTCCACCCATTCTCCATCGGCGGGGAGAGCCACCAGAACGTGCCTACATTTCCAGCATTCATTTTCTGAGAGAGAACCACCTACTCATGTGTCGAGACCAAGACATTCCAATCCAACCACAAGAATCTTGATCTCTAGCCTTCCCCAAGTTGCTTTCCACTCAAATCATCTTTCCACCATAGCCAAATCCATGAGAGAGAGTTGAGTGTTGGGGAGACTATCATTTGAAGCACAAGAGCAAGGAGTTCATCATCAACACACCATCTATTACCTTTTGGAGAGTGGTGTCTCCTAGATTGGTTAGGTGTCACTTGGGAGCCAACGTCATGATTGTGGAGTTGAACCAAGGAGTTTGTAAGGGCAAGGAGATCGCCTACTTCGTGAAGATCTACCCAAGTGAGGCAAGTCCTTCATGGGCGATGGCCATGGTGGGATAGACAAGGTTGCTTCTTCATGGACCCTTCGTGGGTGGAGCCCTCCGTGGACACGCGTAGGTGTTACCCTTCGTGGGTTGAAGTCTCCATTAACCTGAATGTACAATAGCACCACCTATCGGAAGCACACCAAAAATCTCTGTGTCTACATTGTGTTTGCTCCCTCCAAACTCCTCCCCTTTACCTTCATATGTAATCATTGACATTTCGCTGCTACATTCTTAGATTTGCATGTGTAGGTTGATTGCTTGACGAGTGCTAAGTTGCTAAAATATGCCAAGACTTAAAATTGGGAAAAGGCTAGATTTTTATTTGGTCAAGTAGTCTAATCACCCCCCTCTAGACATACTTTTGATCCTACACTTATATACGAGAAGATGGGCACCAGAGGTGGGCCGAGGAGGGCACAACCCACCTACTCATGTTCTCAGTCAACTTTGCAACTACAATTCATCATATTTTCAGGAAGGGTCACGTGTCGAAGCCTTTAGGCAAGTCCACATACTCAACCATCATATAATCTTCTATGATTGCTAACACTCACAGCGTACCCATGAACTAAAAGTTTCAACCAGACACATAGAAAGATAGGGGCTTATAGTTTTGCCACCTAACATATTCACCTCAAGGGTGATGTCAACAATAATAACTCATGCCTACTCATATCCAGCTGGATATATGTGCCTAGATCTTTCCTCACCACATGATGCTTGCCAAAGGAGAAAAATGAAAAGGAATAGGGGAGAAAACTTTGACTCTGCATAAAAGTAAAAGAAAGGCCCTTCGCAGAGGGAAGCAGAGGTTGCCATGCGCTTATTTGTTTGTATGCCAAATCCCTTAATGCAAAAGAACGTCACGTTGTATTGCCCCTTATGATAGCAACCTTTATTATGCAGTCTGTCACTTTTATTCTTTTCCATCACAAGTTCGTACAACGCTCAATTTTCTCTTACACTAAATGATCCAACACATTTAGAAGCAATATTTATTGCCTTATTGCATCGATGACAACTTACTTGAAGGGTCTTACTCAATCCATAGGTAGGTATGGTGGACTCTCGAAATAAGATTTGGGTGAAGGGTTTTTGGATGAACAAGTAGTATTTCTACTTAGTGTGGAGTTTTTGGCTAGAAAGGATATTGGGCAAGCACCACATGTTAAAGGATCTATGACAATATAACTTCTATGTGAATATGAACAAACATAAATCATTACGTTGTCTTCCTTCCAGCGCCAACTATTTTGACACAAAATATTTAATGGGGGCTCACAATCATAAAAGATGTCCAAGATAGTGTATTTGCATGTGAATCTTCGCTTCCCTTATTGATTCTTTCATGAATTGCATCATTGACCAATGCTATGTTTGTCAATCTCCGACAAATTTTACCACTTATACTTTCCCTTTTGTGATGTCATTACTTACCATAAGATTAGCATATGATCTTTTTATATATATTTTTTTTCTTTTTATTGAAACATAAAAGTGCAGAAAGCAAAACTTGAACTAATCTTTATTATATAACTCGCACACGATTACATAGATAGATCACTAAGCAAACCCTCGAAAAGAAAGGATCAAGCTAAGCTTTTATTGAACTAGATCAAAAGATAACTAAGGATCAAACTAAGAATAGATAAAAGCAAAGATAGTGGTGGTGAT
The DNA here is from genome assembly GCA_963921465.1 of Triticum timopheevii. NCBI lineage: Eukaryota > Viridiplantae > Streptophyta > Magnoliopsida > Poales > Poaceae > Triticum > Triticum timopheevii. The sequence continues at coordinate 406,797,233 of OY997272.1, read as the reverse complement.
ACGATACCGGGGCACCTCCCCCAAGCTTGGCACAAGCCAAGGGGAGTCCCATACCCAATACTCAAGTCTCCTTTGGTGATGAAAAAGGTGGTGGTAATGATGAGGTAGTGGAGATATTATCCTTTTTCTCTAGCTTGCGTTGGAGAGTTAAATTATCTATCCTCAACTCTTCGTTCTCCATCTCAAGCTTTATTATCCTCCTGCATAGTGACTCCTTTCTCTCTTGCTCGAACCTAGGAGCGACCGGTTCATCTTCATCCTCCTCATCTGTAAGCCACATATAGGGAAAAGTCTTCTTGAAGATGTTTTGGTCAAGAGGTTTATGAGAAACAAGGGTCTCCTCCTCTGAATCTTGAGATGACATAATTCTAGATCTGCCAGAAAACAGCGAGAAAAGAAAACACAAGATTTCTCCGTGATACGGTGGTCAATACGTTCGGGGGTATGTAAAGATTTTTTTATCTTAGGAGACAAGCAAATGGAAGAAAAAAGGAGTGCGGAAGGTAACCGAGGTGGGCACAACCCACCTATGCGCGCCAGGGGGCCCTGGTGTGCCCTGGTGTCTTGTGCCCACCAGGTCTGCCTTCCTGGTTGTTTCTTATTTTCCTATTTTTTGATATATTCCAAAACTGACAAAAAATAATTTTACTTACCGTATCATGTACCTCCTCGTTTTTAATTATTTTGGAGTGTTCCAAAAGGTCTCCTTTATGTGTCACTACAGGAATCAGTCACTTTGCCGTCAGCCATGGCTGACGGCAAAGGCATGCATGGCGGACGACAAAGGCCTTTGCCGTTAGCCAGCAGATGGCACCAGATACGACTGAATGAACTACGGCAAAGGGCACGTTGCCGTCGGCCAGCAGACGGCAAAGGGAATGTACAACAAACGGTAGGGTTTAGGTCCGTTAAGGGGTTAACAGCGTGCTTTGCCATCTACTGGCAGACGACAAAGACGAGCCCCCAGGTGCCCACAAATATGATGTTTTTGATAACAAAATCAAAAAATATATGACCTAACTCATAATTCACAAATATATGACCCCGTCGGCCTCTAGAAGGCCAAAGAGCACCTTTTTCGGGAGGTATCGGGCGTTGGGGGTGTCGTGTCGGGGTCTGGGTGCCATGTTGGGGTGTCGGGATTGGGGTCAGGGTGTCGGTGGTGTCGTGTCGGGGTCGGGGTGATGTGTCGGAGTCGAGGTGCTGTCTCGGGGTCGGGGTGTCATGTCGGGGTCGAGGTGTCGTGTCGGGGTCGGGGTGTCGGGGTCAGGGGGTCGGTGTCGGGGTGTCAGCGGTGTTGTGTCGGGGTCAGGGTGTCGGGGTGCCGGTCATGTCTTCTTCTTCTTATATTCTCCTCCTCCTCCTCCTCCTCCTACTCCTCCTCCTCTTCTTCTTCTTCTTCTTCTTTATTTTCCTTTTTCCTATCCTTCTTTTTCTTCTTATTCCTTCTTTTCCTTCTTCCTCTTGTCTTCTTTTTCTTCTTCATTTTCCTTCTTTTTTTTCACTTCTACTTTTTCTTCCTTCCTTTTTGTTTTCATCTCACAAAATGTACTAATAACCTAAAATATGATGAACCTAAAATCTACTGACCTAAAATATGACTAAATATAAAAAACTAACCAAAAATCTACTAACAAAAAATCTACGAACCTAAAAAAAGCAACTAAATCAACTTACCTAAATTCTACTAATAGTACAACCTAAATCAAAAACAGCAAGAAACGAAAGAAAGAAAAAAACCGAAGAACTTCACTAGGGGCGGTTGGATGGAGCGGTGCCGGGTGGCGGGGGGCGGAGCAGTGACGGGTGGCGGGGCGGGCGCAAGGACTAGGCGGGGCGGCGGTCGGCCTTGGCGGGGCGGGTGAGGGGGCGATGGGGGTCGGGGGCGCGTGATGGCCGGCGGGTGGGGTGGGGTTCAGGGGTGGCGGGGGCGGTGGGGGTCGGGGGCAGGGCGGCGGGGCGACGTGGTGGTCGGGGGCACGCGGTGGCCAGCAGGGGCGGTGGGGTCGGGGGCGGGGGCGGCGGGTTTCATGGTCGGGCCAGATCGAGGGAGAGAGAGGGAGCAGATAGAGAGAGGAGGTGGGAGTGGGCCGTTAGAGCCATTACCTACTACTCTCTTTGTCGTCTGCTGGCAGACGACAAATAATCTTTGCCGCCTGCGATCCAGCGACAAAGAGGGGGTTGGAACGTTGCAGTGTACTGGCATCCAGTGGACCCCAACAGCACCTTTTTGCTATCCGCTGCCAGACGACAAAGAATCATTGCCATCGGCCAGCGGACGGCAAAGAACTGGCGGATGGCAAAGAGCTTATTTGTCGTCCACCAGTTCTTTGTCGTCCGCTCTTTGGTAGCTGATGGCAAAGACCTTGTTTGTTGTCTGCTACCAGACGGCAAAGAACTGACACACGACAAAATCCCTGATTCCAGTAGTGAGTTCTTCCGGTGTCATAGTTTGGATAATATTACTTTCAACATTAATGGGCGTACCTGAGATATAATGTTTTATTCTTTGACCATTGACAACCTTCGAGTTAGTACCTTCGGCATTATTTATTTTGATGGCTCCAGAGCGATAAACCTATTCGATAACATATGATCCTTCCCATTTGGAGAGAAGTTTTCCTGCAAAGAATCTGAAATGAGAGTTGTATTGAAGAACGTATTCCCCAACTTTGAATTCCCGTTTTTGGATACTTTTATTATGCCATCTTTTAACTTTCTCTTTAAATAGTTTGGCATTTTCATAAGCATGGGTTCTCCATTCATCTAGTGAGCTGCAAATAACCTCTTTTCACCGGCAAGTTTGAAATAATAATTGAGTTCTTTAATTGCCCAATATGCCTTATGTTCTAACTCAAGAGGCAAATGACAATCTTTTCCATCAACCATTTTATACTGAGACATACCCATAGGATTTTTATAAGTTGTTCTATAAGCCTAAAGTGCATCGTCTAATTTCTTTGACCAATTCTTTGGGGACATATTGATAGTTTTTTGTAATATTAGCTTTATTTCTCTATTGCTAAGTTCAACTTGACCACTAGACCGAGGATGATATGGAGATGCAATTCTATGGTTAACATTATACTTAGCAAGCATTTTACAGAAAAAACCATGAATAAAATGTGAACCACCATCAGTCATTAAATATCTAGGGACTCCAAACCTTGGGAAATTGCTTAGGCATATTAATAGAGGTGTTGTGATGAGCACTACTAGTTGGAATAGCTTCTACCCACTTAGTAAAATGATCAACAACAACCAAAATATGTGTATACTTATTAGAGGAAGGAAAATGTCCCATGTAATCAAAACCCCAAACATCAAATGGTTCAACAACAAGAGAATAATTCATAGGCATTTCTTGACGCTCATTGGTATTACCAGTTCTTTGACATTCATCACAAGATAAAAAAACTTACGGGCATCCTTGAAGAGAGTGGGTGATACGTCTCCAACGTATCTATAATTTTGATTGTTCCATTCTGTTATATTATCATTCTTGGATGTTCTCCAGTGCCAGTTGTTATTTTCTGCTTGTTTTCTACATCGCAGGAAATCAATGCCAAAGAGTCCAAACGCAACGAAACTTTTTTTGGATTTTTTTTTGGACCAGAAGACACAGGATGGGCTGAAGAAGTACCAAAGGGGTGCTCTGAGGGGGGCACAACCTACCAGGGCACGCCTGGGGGCCCAGGCGCGCCCAGGTGGGTTATGCCCACCTCGGTGGCCTCCCGCACCTCCTCTTTGCTCTATAAATACCCCAATATTCCAGAAACCCTAGGGGAGTTGAAGAAAACCAATTCCAGCAGCTGCAAGTTCTAGAAACACCAGATCCAATCCAGACACCATCATGGAGGGGTTCATCATGTCCATTGGTGCCTCTCCGATGATGCATGAGTAGTTCATTGTAGACCTACGGGTCTGTAGTTAGTAGCTAGATGACTTCCTCTCTCTCTCGTTTGATTCTCAATACAATGGTCTCTTGAAGATCCATATGATGTAACTCTTTTTCCAATGTGTTTGTTAGGATCCGATGAATTTGAGTTTATGATCAGATCTATGTTTTTATCCATGAAAGTTATTTGAGTCTTCTTTGATCTCTTATATGCATGATTGATTATGGTCTCGTATTTCTTCTCCAGTATTTAGGTTTTGTTTGGCTAACTTGGTATATTTATCTTGCAATGGGAAGAGGTGCTTTGTGATGGGTTCGATCTTATGATGCTTGATCCCAGTGACAGAAGGGGAAACGACACGTATGTATTGTTGCTATCAAGGATAACAATATGGGGTCTATTTCTACATAAATAGATCTTATATATATGATGTCATCGTTATTATTGCATTAGTCCGTTTTTCCATGAACTTAATACACTAGATGCATGATGAATAGCGGTCGACGTGTGGAGTAAAAGTAGTAGATGCAGGCAGGAGTCGGTCTACTAATCTTGGATGTGATGCCTATATAATGATCATTGCCTGGATATCGTCATGATTATTTGAAGTTCTATCAATTGCCCAATAGTAAATGTTTTTCCACCGTTTGCTATTTTTCTCGAGAGAAGCCGCTAGTGAAACCTACGACCCCTGGGGCTCTTCTTTAATATATTTGACTTCGCGATCTATTTTTATTTGCTTTTATTTTCAGATCAATTAAACAAAAAATACAAAAATACCTTGCTGCAATTTTTAGTAATTTATTTTATCTCGCGTTCCTGCGAGATCTATTTATCTAATCTACTACAACTTTCTCCCGTCAACGAGCTTTCTGGCGCCATTACCCGAAAGGGATTGACAACCCCTTTAACACGTCGGGGTTGCTAGTATTTGTTATTTATGTGCAGGAGTTGTTTATGTTGTGTTGTGTGGTTCTCCTACTGGTTCGATAACCTTGGTCTCATCACTAAGGGAAATACCTACTGTTGTTGTGCTGCATCATCCCTTCCTCTTTCGGGAAATACCGACGTAGTTCAAGCAAACATCAAAAGGAATTTCTGGCGCCGTTGTCGGGGAGACATCATTAACATCTACCAGGTTCCTAATCACAAATCTCATATCCTTGCAATTTACATTATTTGCCTTTTGCCTCTCATTTTCCTCTCCCCCACTTCACAAAAATTTGTCATTTTATTCGCCTTCTTTTTCGTTCTCCCTTTTCTCGTCAGATCTCATGTTTACTTGTGTTGCCATGTGCCTTCTATTTGCTTGCATCTTCGATTGCTAAAATTTTATTGATATGGATACTCATCCACTTGCCAATCTTTTTAAAAGATCTAATTATGTTGAACCAATTTCTAGTGAGTTGAGTGCACTTGATTATCTCTATGAAGTTTTGCTTGAAATTCGTGACTCTGAAAATTGTGATGAAGTGCTAAAAGAAGAAATTTATGAAGTGATTTCATGATAGTTCCTTGAATGAAAAGCAGGATTTCAATGGTGTTATTATAAATTCTATCAATGTCAATTGTGCTAATAATATGCAAAATCCCAAGCTTGGGGATGCTAATTTTGATATGTCCACTACTTATTGCAACGATCATGATTGGGGTGATTCTTCTTTTGATATTGAAAATTTATTTAAGCCTCATGATGAATATGTTAGTGATAATAATGTTTGCAATAATATTGAAAGTGGGTTCGGAAGAGCGTCAACTTTAGGTAAAAATAATCCCACATATTTGGAGAGTGTTCAATCTTATGATTTTTTTATGAAAGTGGGTTTGGAGAGGTCATGACTTTATTTGATGAGAATCCCACTATTTTGGAAGAGTGTCAACTTTGCATGCATGTCGATCATGTAGAAAATATGTTATGTGATAGCTATATTGTTGAATTTGAATATGATCCCACATATAATTATTATGAGAGAGGGAAATATGGTTGTGCAAAATCTTCATGTCACTAAGTTACTTCTCTTCATGTTGAGATTGCTTTTGTTTCTTTCTTCTTCCTTGCATATGCTAGATCTTGCTTGTCTTGCTAATTTGTTTTCCTATAAAATAGCTATGCATAGGAATTATGCTAGACTTAAATGTGTTGGTCGCATGTTTTATGATGCTCTCTCCACATTTATAATTATCTTTCATGTGAGCATCAATACATTATGCCTAGCTAGGGGCATAAACGATAGCGCTCGTTGGGAGGCAACCCAACTTGTATCTTTTTGCCTTTTGGTTTTCTTGTTGTTTTCAATAAAATAACCAATTATGCCTCTAATTAGATGTGTTTTTGTGGTTTAAATTAGTGTTTGTGCCAAGCAAGGCCTTTGGGATGATTTGGGTGAGAGTTGATTTGATCTTGCTGAAAAACAGAAACTTTTGCGCTCACGAAAATAATTCCCATTTTTAACAAAAGAGTGATTTTGAGTTGATTCTTTTTGAATAATATTAATAAACAAAGTTGCCACGTTTTCCTGATTTTTTAGAATTTTTGGAGTTACAGAAGTATTCGAAGTTTCCAGATTGCTACAGACTGTTCTGTTTTTGACAGATTCTGTTTTCTTTGCGTTGTGTGCTTGTTTTGATGATTCTATGGTTTTCTTTGAAGAGTTTTTGCCATAGAAAAGTTGGAATACAGTAGATATAATGCAAAAAATATATGAATGGGTTTGAAATAGTACTTATAGTAGTGGTTTGCTTTCTTATACTAACGGATCTCACGAAGGTTTTGTTGAGTTTTGTGTGATTGAAGTTTTCAAGTTTTGGGTGATATTACGATGGATGAAGGAATAAGGATTAGAAAAAGGCTAAGCTTGGGGATGCCCGAGGCACCCCAAGATAATATTCAAGAAGTAGCAATCAACTAAGCTTGGGGATGCCCCCGAGTGGAATCCCCTCTTAGTTCTAACCATCGCTATTTTACTTGGAGCTATATTTTTATTCGTCACATATTATTAGTTTTGCTTGGAGTGTCTTGTATGATATTAGTCTTTGCTTGTTTTGCTTTGTGTTTTATGTCTTGAATACTTTCTGGGCACACCTTTTTGAGAGAGCCAAAAATTATGCTATGCTTTCTCCTATGCTTCACTTCAATTTTAGAGCCATAGAATTGCTCTAGTGCTTCACTTATATCTTTTTTAGCACGGTGTGCTTTGTTATTTTTGAAGAAATGCTCTAATGCTTCACTTTGATTTATTTAGGAGTTAGTAAATTTTTTATGAAATTCTCTCTTGCTTCACTTAGAATTATTTTGGGAGAAAGAAATATTATGCTCATGTTCTTCACTTAAATTTGTTTGAGTTTATTAAAAGCAACAGATGAAATTAGTCCCAAAGTGATAGATATCCAAGGAGGATATAATAAAAACTTTCATGAAGATCAATGGACAAAATAAACTTGGTTCTTTGTAATAGTTTTGAGATATGACGATATGATATGTGAGTCATGTTGATGAGTAATTATGGTTTAGTAAGAATATTGGTGTTAAGGTTTGTGATTCCCTATGCAAGCACGAAAGCCAATAGTTATGCAATGAAATTACATCCTACTTGTGGTGCATTATTCGGTGTTAGTTATGCTTAATGCTCGCTTACGAGATTTTTTGTTTCTTGTTTGGACGCTTTTCAATCTTTTTGGTAGCCTTCATTTGCACTAAGTATGATAACTACTTGTGCATCCAAGACCCTTTAAACCAGTTTTGCCATATGAGTCCACTATACCTACCAATATGCGGTATTTTCATGCCGTTGTAAGAAAATTTGTATGTGCCATCTCTAATTTTCAAAATAAATTTCTCTTTTGTGTGCTCGTACTACTCGCGAGGCGGTAAGGGGTGGCCGATGTTTTCCATGCTAGATGTGTTATTCTCACGATGAGTGTTTATTCACTTGTCGTTGCATGAGAGTACGGCAAAGGTATTAGGGATGCCGAGTCCCGAAATGAAAAATGAATTTACTTTATGTTGTCAAATAATAAATTCTTTGGAAAGTGCTAGTATGGAGGGCACCCATGGATACGGTTAGCCATGGAAAGTGAAAGTATGGTGGAAAAAGGAATAAACTTTATTTTCTGTTTGGGAGCCACCTATGATATATCTAGCACGGAAAGTGTTGGAACTCTAAGTCGTTTTCGTTGGTGGGAAAAGTATACCTCCCAAAATGTTTTTATCTCTAAATTTTTGCTTTGAGCTCTGGCACCTCTACAAATCCCTACTTACCTCCACGAAAGGCCTTTCTTTTACTTTATGCAATTTTTATTTTTACTTGAGTCTCCATCATCTCTAATAAAGCACCAACTAAGGGGCACTTTGATCATACTTGAGCATTGGGTATAGCTAGCATTCGAGTGTGTTTCATGAATGGATCAATGCGTTGAGCATAATGGGCTAGGGATAACATGCTTTAGTGTTGATATTTTGAAAGACATGGTTGCTTGTTGAATATGCTTGAGTATTAAAGTCTTCATGTCAAAACTAGACTATTGCTTTGAACCATATAAAAGTCCAAATATCCATGCTACAAAGAAAAAATATGTGATGAACATGTTAGGCAGCATTCCACATCAAAAATTCTATTTTTTATCATTTACCTACTCGAGGACGAGCAGGATTTAAGCTTGGGGATGCTGATATGTCTCCAATGTATCTATAACTTTTGATTGTTCCATGTTGTTATATTATCATTCTTGGATGTTTTACAATCATTTTATAATCATCTTATATCATTTTTTGGTACTAACCTATTGACATACTGCCCAGTGCCAGTTGCAATTTTCTGCTTGTTTTTTACATCGCAGGAAATCAATACCAAACGGAGTCCAAATGCAGTGAAACTTTTTGTGGATTTTTTCTGGACCAAAAGACACAATATGGGTCAAATAAGTACCAAAGGGGTGCCCCGAGGGGGACACAACACACCAGGGCGTGCTTGGGGGCCCAGGCGCGCCCAGGTGGGTTATGCCCACCTCGGTGGCCTCCCGCACCGCCTATTTTCTCTATAAATACCCCAATATTCCAGAAACCCTAGGGATTCGATGAAAATCAATTCCAGCCGCCGCAAGTTCCAGAAACACCAGATCCAATCTAGACACCATCACGGAGGGGTTCATCATGTCCATTGGTGCCTCTCCGATGATGCGTGAGTAGTTCACTGTAGACCAACGGGTCCATATTAGTAGCTAGATGGCTTTCTCCCTCTCGTTTGATTCTCAATACAATGGTCTCTTGAAGATCCATATGATGTAACTCTTTTTGCGGTGTGTTTGTTGGGATCCGGTGAACTTTGAGTTTACGATCAGATCTATGTTTTTATCCATGAATGTTATTTGAGTCTTCTTCGGTCTCTTATATGCATTATTGATTATAGCCTCGTATTTCTTCTCTGATATTGTGGTTTTGTTTGGCCAACTTGATCTATTTATCTTGCAATGGGAGGAGGTGCTTTGTGATGGGTTCGATCTTACGGTGCTTGATCCCTGTGACAGTAGGGGAAACGACACATATGTATCATTGCTACTAAGGATAGCAAGATGGGGTCTATTTATACATAAATAGATCTTGTCTACATCATGTCATCGTTCTTATTGCATTACTCTATTTTTCCATGAACTTAATACACTAGATGCATGCTAGATAGAGGTTGATGTGTGGAGTAATAGTAGTAGATGCAGGCAGGAGTCGGTCAACTAATCTTGGATGTGATGCCTATATAATGATCATTGCCTGGATATCGTCATGATTATTTGAAGTTCTATCATTTTCCCAACAGTAATTGTTTTTCCACCGTTTGCTATTTTGTCGAGAGAAGCCACTAGTGAAACCTACGGCCTCCGGGGTCTCTTCTTTAATATATTTGACTTCATGAACTATTTTTATTTGCTTTTATTTTCAGATCTGTTAAACCAAAAATACAAAAATACCTTGCTGAAATTTTTCGTAATTTATTTTATCTCGTGTTCCCACGAGATCTATTTGTCCTATCTATTACAACTTTCTCCCGTCAACGAGCTTTCTGACGTCGTTACCCGGAAGGGATTGACAACCCCTTTAACATGTCGGGTTGCCAGTATTCGTTGTTTGTGTACAGGAGCTATTTACATTGTGTTGCGTGGTTCTCCTACTGGTTTGATAACCTTGGTCCCATCACTGAGGGAAATAACTACCATTGTTGTGCTGCATCATCCCTTCCTCTTTGGGGAAATACCGACGTAGTTCAAGCAAACATCAGTAGGGCAATAAAAACCAGATTGCAATAACTTGTGAGCAGTTCTGTCTCCCGCATGATGCCCTCCATAAGCTTCGGAGTGACATTTCCGTAGGATTTGTCCATGTTCATGCTCAGGTACACAACGTCTAATCATAACATCTACTCCTTCTTTATAAAGATGTGGGTCGTCCCAAAAGTAATGTCTTAAATCATGGAAGAACTTTTTGTTTTTTTGGTATGTAAACTAGGTGGTATATATTTAGCAAAAATGTAATTAGTATAATCAGCATACCAAGGAGTGTTATGAGAAACATTTATTGCAGCCAATTGCTCATCAGGAAAACTATCATTAATGGGTTGTGGGGCATCAAGAATATTTTCTAACCTAGACAAGTTATCAGCTATGGGGTTCTCAGCTCCTGTTCTATCAGTGATATGTAAATCAAATTCTTGTAGCAAGAGAACCCATCTAATGAGTCTAGGTTTAACATCTTTCTTTTCCATAAGACATTTAATAGCAGCATAATCAGTGTGAACAGTAACCTTAGAATCAACAATGTAAGATCTGAATTTATCACAAGCAAACAAAACTGCTAATAATTCTTTTTCAGTAGTAGCATAATTTCTTTGGGCACTGTCTAGAGTTTTACTAGCATAATGAATAACATTTAATTTCGTATCAACTCTTTGTCCTAAAACAACACCAACAACATAATCACTAACATCACACATAATTTCAGGGTAAATTCCAATCAGGTGGTTGAACAATAGGTGCAGAAATTAAGGCTTTCTTAAGTGTTTCAAATCCTTCTACACAATCATCATCAAAAACAAATGGAACATCCTTTGTGTAAAAGATTAGTAAGAGGCCTAGAAATTTTAGAGAAGTCTTTAATAAACCTCCTATAGAATCCAGCATGACCCTGGAAACTACGAATACCTTTAATATCCTTAGGACATGACATTTTCTCAATTGCATCAACTTTAGCTTTGTCCACCTCAATTCCTCGTTCAGAAATTTTATGTCCCAAGACGATACCTTCGTTAACCATAAAGTGGCACTTCTCCCAATTCAAGACAAGATTAGTTTGCTCGCATCTCTGCAAAACTCGATCAAGGTTGCTTAAGCAATCATCAAAAGAAGTTTCGTAAATGGAAAAATCATCCATGAAAACCTCGACAATCTTTTCACAAAAATCTGAGAATATAGCAGTCATACATCTTTGAAAGGTAGCAGGTGCATTACATAAACCAAAAGGCATACATCTGTAAGCATAAGTTCCAAAAGGACAAGTAAAGGTGGTTTTCTCTTGATCAGGTTGTGAGACAGGTATTTGAGAAAAACTAGAATATCCATCAAGGAAACAAAAGCGTGCTTGTGCTTTGATAGTCTTTCTAGCATTTGATCAATAAAAGGCAAGGGGTAATGATCTTTCCTAGTTGCTTTATTTAATTTTTGTCAGTGGAAAACGACACCTATGGGATCACTGGAATCCCTACTATGGTCGGCGGGCAAGAGGTTGTGGAAAGAGCGATTCTAGGAGTCAACACAAAGATCGTTTACCCAGGTTCGGGCCGCGAGGATGCGTAATACCCTAGTCCTGCTTTGGTGTGTATTTGAGTGTTCTTGAGTTCTTGAACTAGCTACGACGCGTGACTTGTTCAAAAGATCTGAATCCCTCTCCCCTAAGCCTCGGGCCTCCTTTTATAGAAAAAAGGGGTCGCCACGGTGGCAAACAGGGGGTGGAAAGGTGTACAGTGGCTGAGTCTATCCTCTGGCACCGTCGGACAAACGCATTTAATGCACTGCCGACGTGTCCTTCTTGCTTTATCGGGGATGGCAAGGAAGCTTGTCCCAGCTGTCGCCACCTCACCTGGCTCTGACGCACGTCCGAGCTGATGAGGCGTTGCAGTGCAACGTTGGCTGGCCGCTGGGTTGGTGTGGTGGCAGAGTCTTCTCGAAGATCTGCATGCTACCATGCAAGTGCTTGCTGAGTCGGTCTAGAGGCCGCATGTCACCACGCAGGTGCTTGCCTAGCTGGCTGAACTGGTAGCTGCATGGGAACGGCGGTGGAGTCTTGGCAGATGTGGGCCTGGCTGAGACCCCGCTGACGTCCTCGGCAAGGGTCTTGTCGGGGTCCCGGCAAGGGTCTTGTCGTGACATCTTGGTCGTCCCCAGCAAGGATCTTGCCGGAGGTCTCGTGGATTTCCTCGGCAAGGATCTTGCCAAGGATCGTCGTCTTCTAGTCCTCATCTGGGCCTTGCAGGCTCTTTGTCTTCACAAAGATTTGCATGCCACTATGCAGGCCGCCTCCCGAGCTTTGGTTCCAATGTTGTCGATGGCGTCGGAACTCTCAGGCTCAAGGGCGTGGCCTTGCTGGCGTTGGGTAAGTTGCGCCAGCAAGGCTCTTACCGGGGCTGTGTAGGCCACCCCGGCAAGGGTCTTGCCAAGGTAAGCCCATCTTGTCGCTTTACCTTTTGCGCCCCTAGTTTGGGCGCCGCTTCGGTAGTCTTGTACTTTTGCTTCCTTCCTCTGCCCCACTAAGCATGGCCAAAGGTGCGGCTCTGACTGCCCGTGCACAAGTAAAGGGGTACAAAGAGGGCCCCTACTTTTGTACACCGACAGGAGCCCCCGGGCCTGGGCCACACATAAGCGCGATGCGTTGTTGGACTAGGCCCAGAACAGTGCACGGGCATGCGTGGCAGAGTTTTACCGCAGTAATTCCATCACCAGTTGCGCTTCCCCATGACCTGCGTCGAATGCGTGATGTGGGGGTCGTGCGTGGGGTGACCGCAACATGCTTGCGTCTCCCCACAGTTAATAGTAAAGAGGCGGCCCACGTCCTCCCCATAAAAACAGAGGAAGCCGCAGGGGCGCGGCTCATTTACTAAGTGGACTCGGGTCGTGGCCATTACGGCACCCGCACCCCATGATCACGAGGCGTGAAACGGCCGTTCCACATGCCATCTTGTCGGCGATCTGGGAACGGGGGTCCCTAGACTTGCGTGCCTGCGGCCTGCGGCGTGGCTCAAGTAGTGGCCCAGCACGGCCCATCTTCATCAACTCAAGTTCAAGACCCTCGCGAGGGGCCAAGCCTCTCGGGGCGGATGACGCAAGGCTTCCTCAGGAACGGCCTCACCAGGAAGGCTCGTGAGGAGGCGGAGAGATCAAGATAGGGCTCGCGAGGTGCTCATGACGCAAGCCATGATGATCGAGACCAGGCGGGCGCCAGGCAGGCGCCAGCCTGCGCAGTGTCCTTGTTTCCTCTTTGGTGCAAAGGGGGCAAGCGCAGGCGCGGAGTACCGAGGCATCCGGTGCAACGAGACCAAGACCAGCAAAGTGGCAGGACGGAGGTCACCATGGAGCCCAAGACAGCGTCATCGCCAGTGCCTTTGGCAGCCGAAGACCAACTTTAGTCAGGATAACTTGTACTAGATGTTCCCCTTCAAAATGGCCGTTATTGGCTCCCTTCCCACTCAATATTTGGGAAGAGGACCAGGGCCTCTATATATAGAGAGATAGCCACCACAGTAGAGGGCATCTCATCAACATCTCATAGAATTCTCATCAGATCCAGAGGCAATCGAACTCACCCAAGTAGTTCACCGCACCAGCCCAAGAACACCTCTCGCGAGGCTGTTCTTCCTCTGTACTGTTCATCATCAGCCCCTGAGGCAATACACCACACCACACACTGGATTATGGTATTACACGACAACGGTGGCCCGAACCAGTATAAACCTTGTGTCCCTTGTGTTGCTCATCATGTAGCTTAGATTCGTAGCGAAGCGTTGGGACGTGGATCGGTAGGGGGAAGATCTTCGCGCACACCCCAGAGTTCAAACCGGAAGGGTTCTGCTAGAACCCGATATCCGACATTTGGCGCGCCAGGTAGGGGTGCACCGGAATCTTTCTTCCACTGTTCCGTGTTCGATCGTTCGTCGCATCCATGGCGGATGCTTGCCGAGCTCGTGCCGAGCGTCGGGCTGCTCTCACCGCCCGCGTCGCCCAGACGGCTCCCGTCGGTGGGCCTCCCCATTGTTCTCCGTCGCCTGCCACCAACGCCGCCACCGGCCCAGTGGGGAACGAGCAGCAGGCGTCGTCGCTGCATCCCTCGGTGCGACGGGAAGGCCGCACCGCCACTCCATCGCTGACTCCAGCCGGTTCGTCATCGCATGCCCGTTGCGCTCCCACGGACGCGCATGCTGCATTGCTCCTGGCACCCGAGCTACTGCACTACCGCCCCGTCGACGACCTCTACAAGGAGTGGCTCGCTCGCATCACCGAGCTCATCAGCACCGCAGGGGCTCTCCTGGGTCGTTCCTCTCACTGCCTTGCCCTTCGTCTTGCGTGGGTGATGCAGCTCCGGAGGTGCCTCTGCTACCTCCTCCCCAAGAAGGTGTCCTTGTCAGCATTCTGGGAACGGGGGTCCCCAGACTTGCCTGCCTGTGGAGTGGCTCAAGTGGGGGCCCAATGCAGCCCAGCTTCATCGGCTCAAGCTCAAGACCCTCAGGAGGGCAAGCCTCGCAGGGCAGACGATAAGAAGCTTCCTCGGGAGCAGCCTCCTCAGGCAGGCTCGCGAGGAGGAGGAGAGATCTAGGCAGGGCACCTCCCGAGGAGCCCATGACACAAGCCATGACGATCGAAGGCCAGGCGGGCGCCGGCCTGCGCAGTATCCTTGTTTCCCTTTCGGTGCAAAGGGGGCAAGCACGGACCAAGGCATCAGGCAAAGGTTGCCGTTTCGGTGCAACAAGACCAAGACCAGCAGAACGGCAGGGTGGAGGTCATCGTGGAGCCAGGGCGGCGTCATTGTCAGAGCCTTTGGCAGCCGAAGATCAACTTTAGTCAGGATAAGTGTACCAGATGTTCCCCTTCAAAATGGCCAATTGTTGGCGCCCTTCCCGCTCATTATTTGGGAAGAGGCCCAGGGCCTCGCTATATAAATAGGACTAGCCACCTCAGGGTAGAGGCATCGAGAAACAGATTGATCAGAGAGAGAGAGAGAGAGAGAGAGAGAGAGAGAAGCGACTGAACTCACCCAAGCAGTTCATTGCACCAGCTCAAGAACAGCCCCTCGCGAGGCTGTTCTCCCTTTGTACTGTTCACCATCAGCCCCGGAGGCAATCCACCACACCACACACTAGAGTAGGGTATTACACCACAATGGTGGCCTGAACCAGTATAAATCTCGTGTCCTTTGTGTGTTCATCTTTCTTGCTTAGATCCTTGCGAGACTACGAGACGTAGCCGGTAGGGGAGAGATCTTCGTGCGCACCCCAGTGTTTGAACCTCAAGGGTCTGCCGGAACCCGAAATCTGACATTTGGTGCGCCAGGTAGGGGTGCAGGAATCTTTCTTCTGCTAGTCGCGTCTGATCTTCCGCCATGTCCATGGCTGACGCTCGCCGAGCTCGCGCCGAGCGACGGGCTGCTCTCGCCACCCGCATCGCCAAGACGGCGCCCGTCGGCGGTCGCCCTCGTCATTCCCCGTCACCTGCTGCCACTGGCCCGGCGGGGAACGAGCAGCAGGCCTCGTCCTTGCATCCTTCGGTGCGGCGCGATGGCCGCACCGCCACCCCGTCGCTGACTCCGTCCGGTTCGTCGTCCCACGCCCGTCGCGCCCCCACGGACGCGCACACTGTGCTGCTCCTGGCGCGTGAGCTCCTACACTACCATCCTGTCGACGACCTGTATGAGGACTGGCTCGCCCGCATCACCGAGCTCGTTAGCGCCGCAGGGGGCTGTCCCATGCCGTCCCTCTCGCTGCCTCGCCCTCCGTCCTGCGCAGGAGGCGAGGAGCAGGAGGTGCCTCCACCGCCTCCTCCCCAAGAAGGCGCCCTGGCTCCAAGACGCGCGGCTCCAGGACAAGACCCTCCACGTCCGGCGCCTACGTGACAAGAAAGGAGCTGCCAAGAGATCCCTCGCCCCCAAGAAGGCGCTCGCGTGCTCCCAGCACCGGAGCGCCACGACCGCATCCCCGCACCGCCACGTCAAGACCCTGCACTGCTCCAGGCAGCGGTGCGCAGGAACCTCCAGGAGCAAGACCCGCATCAGCAGAGAGCTCCGGTGGCCACTGCAGGTTGCCGCGCTTTCACCTCTGAGCTGCGTAGCATCACATGGCCCGGCAAGTTCAAGCCGGACCTGCCTCCTCGCTACGACGGCACTGCAGACCCCGCGGAGTTGCTCCAGCTCTACGAGCTGGGCATCGAAGCCGCCAACGGGGATGAAACGGTCATGGCGAATTGGTTTCCCATGGCGCTCAAGGACGGTGCCCGCACCTGGCTTCTGAACCTAGCTCCTGGCACGATCTCCTCCTGGGACGAGATGCGCACCCGCTTCATCGCCAACTTCCAAGGAACTCGCGACCGGCCCCCAGCCATGAGCGACCTGCGCTGCATCAAGCAACAGCCAGGAGAGACCCTATAGAAGTACATCTAGCGCTTCAACAACGCCCGCCTTAAGATCCCCAGGGTGACTTAGGAGGCCATCATCTCAGGGCTGTGCGAGATGGGCGTATCGGCCGACGTCCCGACCGCAACGACCGGGGCTATGGCCGAGGAGGAAGAGGTGGAGGACGATGGGAAGATCGTGGCCCTCGCCAAGGGTGGCGTGACCGACCTCGCGAGGACCGCTGGCAGGACTAGCCTCGCGAGGGAGGTTGGAGGGATCAGCCTCGTGAGGATCGCCCTCAAGGCAACGCAGTCCTCCCTCCTATGCCACCATCGCCAAGGAGGAGTGAAGACCATCACCAGGACGAGGGGGTTGTGGGCTTCCAGGAGCCGCGCGCGATCGCTTGCATCATGGGCGGTGCTTAGGCCCTAGCCTCTCAGCGCATCTTCAAGCAGTTTTCTCGCGAGGTGAATGCAGTCCTCCCCAAACTTGAAGCCACGCGCCCTCTAAGGTGGTGTGCGTGTGCTATCACGTTCAGCTTAGCGGATCAGCTCAAGTGCGCAGCAACGGCCAGGGTCTTCCCGATCCTTTGTTCCCCAGTCATCAGCAATGTGCAAGTCACCAGGACCCTCATCGACGGCAGAGCTGGACTCAATGTCCTATCCGTCGAGATGTTCAACAATCTCCAAGTGCCATACGATCAGCTTCAGCCGACCAAGCCTTTCTCAAGAGTCACTAACGGTTCCACCATTCCAATAGGGCAAGTTCGCCTTCCTGTCACCTTCGGGCAGTGCAACAACTACCGCACCGAGTGTCGTGGTTCTAAGTCTGACAGTAGTGTAGGGGGGTAGGAATGGAGAGGCAAGATCCTAGCTATGGAGTAGTTGTATACGCAAGAGGTTTACGAGTTCATGCCCTTCTCGGAGGAAGTAACAACCCTATGTCTCGGAGCCCAGAGGCGGTCGACTGGATTATGTGTATATGAGTTACAGGCGTGCGAACCCTTTGCACTGAGGAGGGGGGGTGGCTTATATAGAGTTCGCCAGACCCCTCCGGCCCTCAGTTACGTAGGGTTTAAGGTACATTAAGATCGGGTGTTACTGGTAACACCACAAATAAAGTGCTATGATGACCATAAAAGCTACTCAATGACCGACCGTTTGCATGCAGAGTGACTTTAGATCTCCTGGCTGTCGAGTGGTTGGCTTCATGGTCGAATGTCTTCGAGTCCGTCGAGTGGAACACTTCTGAGTCGATTGAAAGGTGGTTTCTTCTAGATATGTCCTTGGGGAGGGTAGTTTGGACAGGTCCATGACCCTACCCTAGGTACATAGCTTCATCATTAGCCCCCGAATGGATCGAGGTTTGAGTGGGGAAGGAGTTGAGAACTCTTCGGACCCATTTTTCGTGCTATGAGTATATCTTGTTCCGGATCCGTGAACCTAAGTAACGACACCAACTTCTTTTTCAGCAGTCTTGATCCATTCTTGGTTTTAGTCGAGTGAGTTTCCTGTACTTGAAAAGCTCCGAGTGACGGTGTGGAGGAGATCCTCCGTCTGACAAGTTGTTCTGCTGCTCGCAGATTTCGCGGGATTTGAATTTTTGGAAGCGCGCGGGGCGGAGGAGGCTGCAGTAAACGGATGGGATAGGGCGGAGCCGCCTCGATCTCCCCGCCACCTTTTTCGCCACGTATCGCGCGCGCGACTGTTGCGGGATTTG
The DNA here is from genome assembly GCA_963921465.1 of Triticum timopheevii. Lineage (NCBI taxonomy): Eukaryota > Viridiplantae > Streptophyta > Magnoliopsida > Poales > Poaceae > Triticum > Triticum timopheevii. Next base: position 406,778,981 of record OY997272.1, on the reverse strand, counting down.
ACAGGATCATATGGGCCTACAGGTTAGTCACTCGGAAGCAACTCCATATAACCCGTTGGCCCAGGGCTTTTGAACAGTGCGCCTTCATTTTTCCCCTTTCTTCTCAAATTCCTCCGCCACCTCTGCTCTCGTCCCGGTGCCGCCGGCCTATTCGAGCTTCGTCTGCAGCGATGGTGAAGGAGAAGACGGCGGCCTAGGAGCGCGCGAAAAAAGCGACATTGCAGGCGAAGGCGAAGAAGTTCGGTCGGGGCGGATCTTCCTTGAGGTCTGCCTTGCCGCCGGACTGGATCCAGGGCGACTGGATGCCCTTGACGATTCGTCAGGAATACATTGATGACCTGACCGAGGGGGGATTCATTCCTCACAAATCTGCGCATCTCCCGAGGAACGAGATCGAGCCGCAGCCTAGCGAGGGTGAGCGTGTCCTTATCACCACTCACGTCGACCGCGGGTTCTCCCTGCCCCCTCATCCTTTTTTCGGAGTTTCTTGAACTTTTTCGGAGTGCAACTCCATCACTTTACTCCAAATTCCATCGTGTATCTTGCTGCCTTCGTGTCTTTGTGCAAGAATTTCTTAGGTTGCCATCCTCATTGGGGCCTTTTCAAGCACATTTTCACTTGTCGTTCTCAGTCGGTTAAGAAAGCCAAGTCGAGTGACGATAAGATGCAAGTGATTCAGATGTGCGGGGGTCTTGGGATCCAGATGAGAAGCAAAAGTTCTTTTCCAGCTATGATTCTTCCTGATTCAGTCCGCGGGTGGCAGTCGACCTGGTTCTACTACAGAGACCAGCCGACTCCAGGACAGGCGACGGGTCTTCCCCCTTTCTCCCTGAACCGAGCAGAAAAACCTTCTTCTCTGAAAGTAACACCATAAGAGAAGGCACAAGTCAAAGTGTTGGTTGGTCGAGTGGTTCAGCTTGTCCGCGACGGGGTGACTGGTATGGATTTGCTAGAGGTCTTCCTCCGGAGACGTATCCAACAGCTCCAAGCTCGTGACCATCCGATGTGGATGTATTCGCGTCTCGATGACACCACTTAGATTCACCCGGAGGAGGTCGACGAGGCCACGTTGGAGGGGTGGTTGTCAAGTATCACAGGGAACAAATACAACCCCCGAGGAGCTAGGAGGATTCCTCCACTCGACCAATCATACAAAGTAGAGCAGGTCCCATTCTGCATCTCTGACTGTGACCTTGCTTTCTTCATTCTGTTTGCTTAAAATCAATCGACTGACTTTTGTCTTGTTTGTTGTCTTCTAGACCATTAACAAGATGTACTCGATGCCCAACGGGGCGCAAGAACAGGCTGAGGAGGGGGGGGGCGAGCAGAGGTGAAAGTGAGGAGGAGTGGCAATATGATGGTGAGGGGGAAGAGGATGACGACGGCTCCAGTGGAGAGGAGGAGGAGGAAGTCGATCCTCCTCTCACGGAAAGGCGATCCAAGCTCACCCACGACCCCGCGAGCGAGCGTGGCAAAGCGACTGCGCCTGTTGGGCAGTCATCAAAATGCCCTCAGATGGCTTCTCTAGCGCCGGCTGAAAAAGCGCCGAAGCATCCACGAGCGGCATCATCAAAGCCGCTGAAGGCCTTGCCCAAGATGAGGATGACCATTCCCACCATTTCCGGGTAACAGCAGAACTTGTGTTTTCTCGTTTAGCATGGACAGATTCTTGGTCGACTCATTGACTAACCGACTGGTTTCTGAAATCTGCAGTGCTGCTACCTCCGAGACCTCCGCCAGGAATGAAGACCAGGAAATGGAAGACACTGTCACCTCCAACCTTGGTATGATCTCTGTATTTTCACTTTTGGTCGATTGGATTTTTGATTTTACCTTTGGATTTTTCCTGTAGCTCCTCCTCATGTCATTGATCTCGCTGAGGATGACGACGAGGCGCCACTGAGGCCGAGGAGGAATAGAAAGGCGCCGGCTGACAAGACTACTTAGATTGCATCAGTGCCTGAGACACCGGTTCAGGAGGGTGGCAATATCACTCGGACTTTCGTGTCCTTCGCTGTGCCGCTGATGAGTGTTCGGCCTTCATCATCGACTGTTGACCTGCCCTCCCTTTTCGCCACACACACGTCCCAGAGGACCAAGTGGGTGCTACTAAGGAGGCTATACGCCAGGCGGGGATCATGATGGAGCAGGTGAAGGCGGTCTAGGAAGCCAGCCAAGCGGCCTATGATGCTAGCTCCGCTCTTCAGAGCAACCTCTAGGTTAGTTGGTCACCACTTGTTCTGTTAGGATATGCTATCTGAAGACTCCCTTTCCGAAGATCTTTGTATCTGTACACCCACTAGGTGTCTCGATTGAATTTTTGGATTGGTGGGGGCACGCTGAGTGCACCCACTGGGTGTAGTCCCCGAGACTATGGTGGACTGCTGGCAGTCGATTGTAGTCTTTGTATTTTGAGTTTCTTCACTCTAACTTCTTCACTCGGTCTGGTCGGACCATGTCGAATGGAATCTTGGAACCAGTGGGGGCACGCTGAGTGCACCCACTGGGTGTGGTCCCCGAGACCATGGTCGACTATTGGCAGTCGACTAAGGTCTGAAGAACCTATTTTTTTGGTAGATCATGATGAGACCGTGGCTGTCTACTGACAGTTAGCTATGGTTTAGGATCATAACCTCTTTGTCCCTTTCGGTCGAATGATCGGACCAAGTCGGTAGAACCAGTGGGGCATGCTGAGTGCACCCACTGGGTGTAATCTCCGAGACTACTGTTGAATATTTTTATTCAGCCGTAGTCTTAGAAATGTTACGATTTTTCTCTTAGTCACTTGGAAGTAACCTATCTTTGATGTCTGTCGACTGACCCTTCATAGAAATCCTGCGAGCTTGTGGCTCGCTATACTGAATTGGAAAACAAATAGATCCAGCTCAACCTTGACTTGAAGCTTGCTCAGGAGAACTTTCAGAAGGTAAAAGACGAAGCAAAAGGTATGACTGGTGAGAACTTGACGATTGTCTTTATCTTTCTGCCCATTCCTGATTCTGATCTCATTGTCATTTTGCAGGTAAAATGGAGGAGGCTCTGAAGAAGAAGGACCATGACCTTGCCGAGGCGCAGAAGGCGGCTTTGGACAAAACGAAGCTTGCGGAAGAAAAACTAGCTTCAGTCGGTAAACTTGAAGAGGAGAATGCCAATCCGAAAGCTGCTCTCAACGCGGCCAACAAGGAGGTCAGCCGTCTGAAGAATGATAAGGTAGCTCTGAATGACAAGGCTAGTGAACTGCTGGGGAAGAAGAACGATCTGGAGGCTTATCTGGGAGGGCTCGCCAAGAAGTTATTCATCATGCTTGAGGGTAATCTCTCCTACCCGACTGACTTGTTATCATCGACTCATTGTAGAACTGCTAGTTTATCTTTGAATTGTGTTTACAGAATTCTGCCAAAACTTCGAGGAGGAGACTAGTCGAGTGGAGACAAGCTTGGACCCCATTAACTCTCCTGTGAAGGATGAAGCTGCTATGAACGTGCTCCGGCTGGAGTCTCGTGTTGCTGGTGTGGTTGACTACCTTGCTCGACTGAAGGTTGCGGCGTCGTGAATCGACACGACACTCTGGCCGGGATCAACGCTTCAAAATGACCTCGAGTCTCTAATGACTCGACTGAATGAAGTTCCAGGTTGAGTGCAAGAATGGAAGAAGTCTTCTGCCAGGTGCGGCGCTGATGTTGCTCTGTCCCTGGTCTGTGTTCACTGCAAGGATGCGCGAGAGGAAAAGCTGGCGTCCATCAAAGTTGCCAATACCAAGAAGCACAACTTCCAATCTTTCATGGAGACCTTCATTGCTGATGCCACTTGGATCACTGACGGAATTGACTTGGACCAATTTGTCGCGCCCTCCAGTCCTCCACCTGAGCAGCAAGAAAAACTTCTATGCTTCGCCTTAAATTTGCCTCGGAATGCCGAGTGGTTTTGTAACCAATAAACTTTTACATGCTTGACGCCTGAGCATTTCTGAATCCGTATGATGTTATTTGAACTTGGCTTATCGTTGAATATGCTTGCATTTGGCTTCGAGCGAACTTTGTTCTTCACTCGGAATATACTTTAGTGCTTGAGACGCAGCTCTGAGGTGGAAAATCCAGTCGACCTGCACTTCATCGTTCTTGCAGGTAGGGATGGAGCACAGATTGCAGTCGACCTGCGTCCTTGCGGATCGGGATGGAGCGCATGTTGTATTTGTGGCGTAGCTCCGAAGGAGAAGGTAGCAGTCAACCTACACCTCGTCGTCCTTGCGGATCGGAATGGAGCGCATGTTGTATTTGTGGCGCAGCTCCGAAGGAGAAGGTAGAAGTCGACCTGCACCTTGTCGTCCTTGCGGATCGGAATGGAGCCACGTTGTATTTGTGGCGTAGCTCCAAAAGAGAAGGTAGCAGTCGACCTACACCTCGTCGTCCTGGCGGATCGGAATGGAGCGCACGTTGTATTTGTGGCGCAGCTCCGAAGGAGAAGGTAGCAGTCAACCTGCAAGTCGTCGTCCTTGCGGATCGGAATGGATTCATACTTAGGCTAGTACTTGGACTGCACCTAAGCCCCCGAGTGGGAGCGTTGATCTCCACTCGGTAGGGTTTTCAAATACTTAGGCGAGTACTGCACTGCAGCTAAGCTCCCGAGTGGGAGGTTTTCTCTCCACTCGGTAGGATTTTTAGATACTTAGGCGAGTACTGGACTGTAGCTAAGCCTCCGAGTGGGAGGGTTGCTGTCGGTGTCAAAACCGGCGGATCTCGGGTAGCGGGTCCCGAACTGTGTGTCTAGGCGGATGGTAACAGGAGACAAGGGACACGATGTTTTACCCAGGTTCGGGCCCTCTTGATGGAGGTAAAACTCTATGTCCTGCTTGATTAATATTGATGATATGGGTAGTACAAGAGTAGATCTACCACGAGATCAAGGAGGCTAAACCCTAAAACTATCCTATGGTATGATTGTTGTAATTTATGTTGTGTCCTACGGACTAAAGCCCTCCGGTTTATATAGACACCGGAGAAGGCTAGGGTTACACAGAGTCGATTACAATGGTAGGAGATCTACATATCCGTATTGCCAAGCTTGCCTTCCACGCCAAGCAAAGTCCCGTCCGGACACGGGATGGAGTCTTCAATCTTGTATCTTCGTAGTCTTGGAGTCCGGCGGATGATGATAGTCCGGCTGTCCGGACACCCCCTAGTCCAAGACTCCCTCAGTAGCCCCTGAACCAGGCTTCAATGACGATGAGTCCGGCGCGCATTATGTTCGGCATTGCAAGGTGGGTTCCTCCTTTGAATAATCCAGAGAAGATCATGAACACCAGGATAGTGTCTGGCTCTGCAAAATTTATTCCACATTCCACCGTAGAGACAATAAAATGCACATAAGTCCAATCTGCTGATGTATTTTTCGGCATGACATCACACCGCTACCAAGCCTTTACTTGAATTGTTTTTTTATTATGCCACCTCAGCACGTTTAGCAAAGCGGTTCCCTTGGCACGCCCATGGAGATGTACAAGTTGTTCTTCGGACCGCAGGCGGCGTGTCCGGAATTGACCGAGGACGCAGGCCTAAGCTGCAATCACCCGGATACACAGGTAAGTAGCTCAGAGTCCGGATGTTCTGTTTGTTTGCTTTTCTAAAATTCGCCTTCTAACCCATTATTCTTCATCAGGAGTGGGTAGCGCGATCGAAGCTGATAAGGTGTCCGGCCCCCCTCCCAGAGACCGCACCGGAGCCCGTGCTGGTCAGAATGTTGGAGGTCGCGCCCATAGAAGGGGGCGATGGGGAAAATAGAAGAGCTATCGCCTCGCCCAAGGGGGCGCCTGAGGAGGGGGGATCGAAAATCCCTCCTTCCAGGGGGAGAAGAGGACCGCCACCGAAGACCCGGAGGCCAAAGCCCCTAAGCGGGGGAAAAATCTTTACCGGAGGGTCCTGCGTCCGGGGAGAACCCGAACGTACAATCGTCTCTAAAGGATCATCCCTCCAGCGAGCCGTGAGTAGGAAAAGGGGAGTTCATAAATAAGAAAATACCCCTATTTGTGCTTCTGTGGATAACCGAAAATTTTTACCTTACAGTTCGGATCTGCGGCCTTCTCAGATGAGTTCGTCTTCGGGGGATCTTCGTCTGGAGATGATGGAGAGCGAAACGCCTCCATCTGCTGCGCTGTCGGACAGGGCAGACAAGCCTGAAGTATCGTCACGGAGGGTATCCCAGAGTCCGGTGGGGCCGGAGAGTGCGACGCCAACTAGTGTCCGGCCGGGGGAGCTGAAGGATCTGCTTGAGAGGGCGTCCATCTCAGAAGATCACCGTGCTTTGATGAGTATGGTGATTGGAAGAATTTCGTCCGCCGAAAGCGGATTGCATAGTGCCGTCAGGAGTTTGCTGGCGGGATTTGAGGTACGTAAGAACGACGCACCTTTTTGACAGTTTGGCACATAGAAGTGCGCCCTGTATAGATAGTAGCCCCTGAGACTCGGTAGGTTGTCGAGAGCGACAGCGTGCCGAGGATCAAAATCGCAGGTAATGAATGTCGCCATTCTTATGCAGGTGGCGGATAGTCTGGGGGCTAGCCGGACTAGTGGAGTTGTCGAGTTAATGCGGCAACTCGATGTGGCGGATGCGGACATCGCGCTTGTCAACCGGCGACTTGACGAGTCGCAAGGTAAATGAATTCTCCGCAGTCACTTATTTAAGGGAGTCAAAGCCCGCTTCTGACAATATATATTGCGTGATACAGATGGTGCTGCTGCTGTGGAGAGCCTTCGGGCCGAGCTTGCTCAAGCTAAGGAGCAAGCCCGAAGGAGTGATGCGGCTGCCTCGAGGGCGGCCGAGGAGTTGAAAGCCGAGAAGGCTGCACACTGCCTAAGCAGGGAAAAGATGGCCGAATTGGCCATGAAATTGAAGGATGCTGCCGACCGCAATGAGGCTCTTTAAAAGGAGCGCCTATCAGAGCGGGAAGACCTGGGGAAAGCCACCGCCGAGGCCAAGGATGCCCGTTCTGCCATGCGGGCTATGAAGGAGGAGCTGCGCCAGGCCGGGGATATTGTGGCTGGCAGGCCTTTTCTGCTGCGTTGCCGGTTTACAGATCCAAAGTATGCTCAACTTGGCCAGCTGTGGGGTCCGGAGGATCCATATATGGACTTAGCGGCAAGTGCGGCCGATGCCGTTGTGCACTTCCGGAGCCAGAAGGATCACAAGACGGAAGAGCTATTTTGGTCTCAATTCCATAGTCCGGACCGTTCACTTCCGTTGACCGATAGGTTGGCCGAATGGGCTGAGCTGAACAGGTTGTCCGGACTTGCCATGACTGATATCGTGGCTCATGTCTGGTCAGAGAGGCCCAAGGCGATGAGCTATTTCGGCTTATTGCAGCAATTTCTTGGCGCGGTGCCACATATCAAGGAGATGAAGCGATCGGCCTGCATAGAAGGTGCGCGGATGGCCCTTGCCCGTGTGAAGACACATTGGACAGAGATGGATGCCACCGCTATTGCGGCCCAGGGTTCGGATGAGAGCCGGTTACCTGCCGAGCACTATTTTGGGGAAGTTATGCGTGGCGCTCGTGTAATAGAGTCGCAGTGCTCGAAGAATGTCACGTTCAAATGAACGTTTTATCTTGTAAAACAATAATTATGTTGTAACCGCTTTTTATACTTGTGCGTTCCAAGTATTAGAATATCTCCTATGCGGCCGTTTATGCATACATTTGTATAACCTGAAAGATTGCAGTCTTCGGCTTCAGCCCCCACGCACAAGGTGCGGGGGTGTTCGCAAAAAATAGCGCGTTTTCACACTTAATCTGACGTCTCGGTCCTATTAAGGAGGTGGTAGCGTAGCAAACGAGGCAATCCGGACTATGATGCTTTATCACTTTCACTTAGCCATTGGAGTTCGAGGGTGGGGCTTTGATATAGCCCCTTGGGGCACCGCGCTTCTCCGAATTCGGGGCGCGTGTGTGCCTGACCGGGAAACGGTCCTTCGTCAAAGCGGGGAATTCTAAACATTCCGGTAGTCGATCGAGTGGTTGACCAGTCTCTCGTTGTATCATGACAGTCAGTTTTCGGCTTTCTCTACTGAGGTGCTCGCCCAGCCGAACTGGGGCACAATCGCAGTAGTTCTCCTGGTGCCGCGTTAGCCAATGATACGGAACATAAGGCAGCAAAACACAGGAGCCGGGCAAACCCAACATTTGACCAAAGACATGATTCGGAGCTGATGCATATAAGGCCTAACTCGAGACGCCGAACACTCCCTAAGGTGTTCGGTCTTTATAATAATGGGCAGAACAATGCCCTAAGCCCCTAGTGTCCAGGTACGGGCATGGTCCTCTGACGCGGCCGATGCCAAAACGTCAGGCTCCGCTTTGGTTATAATGAGAAACCAAGGGATTATAACAACAAGAGACAGTAAAAAAGGTTTACGCAGGGTCTTAATCTGAAAAGAATCCTCGCGACGGGTCCCTACTGCATGTCTGCGCCTGTGTCTCTGTTGTGCCGTTATCCTGGACGGGTGTGCACGTTGTTCATCTGTAAAAAGGAGAGGAACTTAGTTTGAAAGGAACTTGTGCGAAAAGATTATATACAAAAGAAGAAATATAAATAAGTAAAGCGGAGTCTGTATGAGCTCGCTGTTGCTTGTGCGCGTAGCCCCTTGTGAAGGGATGTGCAGCTAGGGAGCCCCTAGCTTATTTATTCCGGACTCGTCTGACCGTGTCCGGGGTCTTTAAATGACCCTCGCACTGAAATGATGCCACGTGGACCAGGCATCTTAAGTGTATGAGACGCGTAATGTGGTATGGCATTGAAGCGGACAAAAGCTTCTCGTCCCAAGAGTGCTTGATAGCTACTTTTAAATGGGACGATATGAAAGATTAGTTTTTCGCGTCGGAAGTTGTTCGGTGATCCGAACACAACTTCTAGTAATAAGGAGCCTGTGCACTTGGCGTTAGGGCTTGGCGTCACTCCTTTAAAGGAAGTGCGTCTGTGTCGAATTTTAGTAAGGTCTATCCCCAACTTGCGGATTGTGTTTGGATACAGCAGGTTTAAGTCACTGCCTCCGTCCATCAGGACTTGTGTAAATTGCAGTCTGTCGATTATAGGATCCAATATCAGGGCAGTCCATCCTGCATTTTGAACGCTTCTGGAATAATCCAGGTGGTCGAAAGTGATTGGTTTTGATGTCCAATCTCTATGTTCCGCTGGGTTGGACCGTGCGAGACCCATTTTAACGGGTGCCGCACTGTTTTTCCGTATTATCACATGAAGTGAGTTTACTATTTTGACTTCTTGTGGGAAATTCTTTTGTTGTCCGGTGCTCTGCTGGTGGGGTTTATCATCTTCGCTTGATGCGTCGAGCCCCTTGTGTTCGGCGTTTAGTCGGCCGGACTGTTTGAAAACCCAACAATCTCGGTGGGTGTGGTTTGCAGGCCTTCCGGGGGTACTGTGGATTTGACATATCCGACCCAAAATCTTGTTTAGGTTGGATAGCTCATCGCTGTTATCCTTAAGAGGCGGTGTTTTGTTGTGTGGCCGCGAGCTTTTGAATCCAGCGTTGACTGCCGTGCTCTTTGGGCTTTTCTCTTTATTCCGGCGCTGCTCTTTTCTGCACCGTGATTTTCCGTTTCCATCTCTGATCTTGGATGTACTTGGGTCGCTGGTGCTGCATCTTGCTAGCCAGCTATCCTCCCCCGCACAAAAGCGGGTCATGAGGCTTGTTAGCACGGACATTGTCCTCGGCTTCTCTTGGCCGAGGTGTCTGGCGAGCCATTCGTCTCGGACGTTGTGTTTAAAAGCTGCTAATGCTTCGGTGTCTGGACAGTCGACTATTTGGTTCTTTTTGGTGAGGAACCTGTTCCAGAATTTGCGCGCTGACTCTCCGGGCTGTTGAGTTATATGACTTAGATCATCTGCATCCGGAGGGCGGACATAAGTTCCTTGAAAATTTGCTCTTAACGCGTCGTCGAGCTCTTTCCAACTTCCAACAGTGTTTTCTGGGAGGCTTTTGAGCCAATGACGGGCTGGCCCTTTGAGCTTGAGGGGTAGGTATTTTATGGCGTGGAGATCATCTCCTCTAGCCATGTGTATGTGTAGTATATAATCTTCTATCCAGACTCCAGGGTCTGTTGTTCCGTCGTCGGCCTCTATGTTTATGGGTTTAAATCCTGCTGGGAATTCATGATCCAGCACCTCACTGGTGAAACATAGTGGGTGTGCGGCGCCCCTGTATTTGGGTCTACCGCTGTCTTCGGACACTTGGCATATTGTATTGCTTCCTGGGGCCCTCTTCCTTGGCCCGTAAATGAACCTGGCTGGGCCATCTGTCCTTCTAGGGTCATTAGTCGGTTTATATGCGGTGCCGCTTTCAGATTTTGGCCTATCATCTGGTCGTCTATCCAGCCAGGCGGCCTCTTTGTTTTTTGACTGTGGGGGCTCTATGGCCTCCTCATCAAATTCTGTCAGTAGCTTGCGCTTTGGGTAGCTCTTTGATTGATGGCCATTGCCGTATTTGTCTGTGGTTTTGAGCACTTTGCTCCACCTCATTCTGAGTGTATCTTCCGCTGTTTTGAGCTTCCGTTTTTCTTTCTTCAAGCTTCTTGCGGTGGCGACGAGTCTTTTCCGAAGGTTTTTGTTCTTCGGCGGTGTGTCCGGCGTGAGGTCGTCTAGACTATTGTTTTCGCCGGGCCTGGACTGATTATCTGACTCGCCCTATTCGGACGGTTGCTTGTCTGCGTGTTCGTCGTCCGCTGGTTTGCCCTGCTGTATTGCTGGGTCATTAAGAGCACTGTTGTTGTCGAGGTGGGACTTAGGGCGACGTCTACGTCGCCATTTTGGTTGTTTGTCAGCGGGATTATCTTCTGCCGCGCCCCGTTGGTCCTCGTTGTCGCTTCCTTTTGGGGTATCCACCATGTATACGTCGTATGACGAGGTGGTCTTCCAGTGCCCTGTAGGCGCTGGTTCCTGTTCGTCTCCGGCATCGTCGTCCATAGCGTTGATGTCTTCGGTGTCATAGTCTAGCATGTCGGTTAGATCGTCGACAGTGGCTACAAAGTGGGTGGTGGGTGGGCTCTGAATTTCTTCGTCGTCCGTATCCCAACCATCCTGGCCATAATCCGGCCGGGCCTCTCTGGATAGCGAGAGGTGTTTTAATGAATTTAGGATGTCGCCAAAGGGCGAGTGTTGGAAGATGTCCGCGGTGGTGAATTCCATAACCGGCGCCCAATCAGATTCGATTGGCAGGGGCGTGGGAGGTCCGGAGTCCGGCAAGGAGTCCGGCACCTCGGAGTCACGAGCTTCGCGAGGGACAAGGCTAGTGTTCGGCTCCATCGCCGTGGAAGTTGAAGCCCCCGAGGTGGTGTCCATCCACTGGTCCTTGATCTGGGCGATCAGCTCCGGACTAAGGGCCGGAGCGGATTCGTGTGCGGCCACCAAGGCACTGTTCGGCGGCAGAGCTAGATCATGCCCATCGTAACAGTGCGGCGCGCTTGGCTTTGGCTCGAGCCCGTCGAAGATCAAGTCCCCGCGGATGTCGTCCGTGAAGTTTAAGCTTCCGAATCTGACCTGATGGCCAAGGGCGTAGCTTTTGATCTGCTCCAGATGGCCAAGTGAATTAGCCCGTAGTGCGAAGCCGCCGAATACGAAGATCTGTCCGGGGAGAAAAGTCTCACCCTGGACAGTGCCGTTGATTGAAGATGCCATCGAGCCTATCGGTGACGACACAGAGGAACTCTCAATGAAAGCACCAATGTCGGTGTCAAAACCGGCGGATCTCGGGTAGGGGGTCCCGAACTGTGCGTCTAGGCGGATGGTAACAGGAGATAAGGGACACGATGTTTTACCCAGGTTCGGGCCCTCTTGATGGAGGTAAAACCCTACGTCTTGCTTGATTAATATTGATGATATGGGTAGTACAAGAGTAGATCTACCACGAGATCAAGGAGGCTAAACCCTAAAGCTAGCCTATGGTATGATTGTTGTAATGTATGTTGTGTCCTACGGACTAAAGCCCTCCGGTTTATATAGACACTGGAGAAGGCTAGGATTACACAGAGTCGGTTACAATGGTAGGAGATCTACATATCCGTATTGCCAAGCTTGCCTTCCACGCCAAGGAAAGTCCCATCCGGACACGGGACGGAGTCTTCAATCTTGTATCTTCGTAGTCTTGGAGTCCGGCGGATGATGATAGTCCGGCTGTCCGGACACCCCCTAGTCCAGGACTCCCTTAGTTTCTCTCCACTCGGTAGGATTTTCAGATACTTAGGCGAGTACTGGACTGCAGCTAAGCTCCCGAGTGGGAGGTTTGCTCTCCACTCGGTAGGATTTTTAGATACTTAGGTGAGTACTGGACTGCAGCTAAGCCTCCGAGTGGGAGGGTTCCTCTCCACTCAGTAGGATTTTCATATACTTAGGCGAGTACTGGACTGCAGCTAAGCCTCCGAGTGGGAGGGTTGCTCTCCACTCGGTAGGATTTTCAAATACTTAGGCGAGTATTGGACCGCAGCTAAGCCTCCGAGTGGGAGGTTTGCTCTCCACTCGGTAGGATTTTCAAATACTTAGGCGAGTACTGGACTGCAGCTAAGCCCCCGAGTGGGAGGTTTGCTCTCCACTCGGTAGGATTTTTAGATACTTAGGCGAGTATTGGACCGCAGCTAAGCCTCGGAGTGGGAGGTTTGCTCTCCACTCGGTAGGATTTTTAGATACTTAGGCGAGTATTGGACCGTAGCTAAGCCTCGGAGTGGGAGGTTTGCTCTCCACTCGGTAGGATTTTCAAATACTTAGGCGAGTACTGGACTGCAGCTAAGCCTCCGAGTGGGAGGTTTGCTCTCCACTCGGTAGGATTTTCAAATACTTAGGCGAGTACTGGACTGTAGCTAAGCCCCCGAGTGGGAGGGTTGCTCAAAACTCGGTAGGATTTTCAAATACTTAGGCGAGTACTGGACTGCAGCTAAGCCTCCGTGTGGGAGATTTGCTCTCCACTTGGTAGGATTTTCAAATACTTAGGCGAGTACTGGACTGCACCTAAGCCCCCGAGTGGGAGGGTTGCTCTCCACTCGGTCGGATTTTCAAATACTTAGGCGAGTACTGGACTGCAGCTAAGCCCTCAAGTGAGAGGTTGCTCTCCACTCGGTAGGATTTTCAAATACTTAGGTGAGTACTGGACTGCAGCTAAGCCCCCGAGTGAGAGGTTGCTCTCCACTCGGTAGGATTTTCAAATACTTAGGAGAGTACTGGACTGCAGCTAAGCCCCTGAGTGGGAGGTTTGCTCTCCACTCGGTAGGATTTTCAAATATTTAGGCGAGTACTGGACTGCAGCTAAGCCCCAGAGTGGGAGGTTTGCTCTCCACTCGGTAGGATTTTTAGATACTTAGGCGAAACGGATTCGCAGCTAAGCCCCCAAGTGAGAGGCTTGCTCGTCACTCAGTAGGAATTTTTTTACAAACTTAGGCGAAATGGATTCGCAGCTATGCCACCCACTGGGGTATTTCTCACGTAAACAAAAGCAACAACAATCACTGGGAAAATTATAACACTCTTGTCTTTGATAAACAAACTACAGAGGTACTTTTTATTACATCTCATCCGAGTGAATACTTAAGTATAAAAGGGGCGGAGCAGCTCCGCATTCCAAGCTCGTGGCTCATCAATCTGGCGATCGACATTGTAAAGACGGTACGGTCCATTAAGGTGAACTTTGGTGACGATGAAGGTGCCTTCCCAAGTAGGAGCGAGCTTGTGTGGTTTCTGTTGATCCACTCGAAGGACCAAGTCTCCTTCTTGGAAGGCTTGACTCTTCACGTTTCTAGCATGGAACCGACGCAAGTCCTGCTGATAGATAGTTGATCAGATCATGGCCATCTCTCTTTCTTCTTCTAGAAGGTTGACTGCGTATTGCCGGGCTTGTTCTGCTTCATCTTTAGAGTAGAGCTCGACTCGGGATGCATTATGAAGCAGGTCACTCGACAGGACTGCTTCAGCTCCATAGACCAAAAAGAATGGAGTTCACCCTGTTGATCGATTAGGAGTGGTCCTCAATCCCCAAAGAACTGATGGAAGTTCGTCGACCCACGCGCCTGCTGCGTGCTTGAGATCACACATCAACGGGGGTTTCAGTCCTTTGAGAATTAGGCCGTTTGCTCTTTCTGCTTATCCATTCGACTGGGGGTCAGCGATGGAAGCGTAGTCGACTTGCGTGCCTTGAGAAGCGCAAAAGGCTCTGAATTTGTCGGAATCAAAGTTTGACCCATTATCAGTGATGATGCTGTGCGGAACTCCATACCTGAATATCAACTCTCTGATGAAGCTGATAGCAGTGCAGGCATCAAGATTCTTGATAGGCTTAGCTTCAATCCACTTAGTGAACTTGTCAACTGCCACCAGTACATGGGTGAAGCCGCTCCTGCCAGTTCTCAGTGGTCCAACCATATCTAATCCCCAAACAGTGAAGGGCTAGACGAGTGGAATGGTCTTCAAGGCTGAGGCGGGTTTGTGTGACATATTGGAATAGAACTGACATCCTTCACACTTGTCGACTATCTCCTTCGCCATTTCATTTGCTCTTGGCCAGTAAAACCCCGCTCGGTATGCTTTAGCCACAATGGTTTGAGAGGACGCATGATGACCACAGGTCCCCGAGTGGATATCGTCAAGGATTATCTGACCTTCTTCTGGTGTTATACATTTCTGACTAACTCCTGTCGCGCTTTCCCTGTACAACTATCCCTTTATCACAGTAAAGGCCTTGGATCAACGGACGATCTGTCGAGCCTCTTATTCATTCTCTGGGAGCTCTTTCCTTAGGATATACGCGATGTACGGCACTGTCCAGTCGGGAGTGATGACCAAAACTTCCATGATCAGGTCGACCACAGCTGGAACTTCAACTTCAGTCGGATCCGTGGCACTTTTTGGCTACGGGGCTTCTTCGGTGAAAGGATCCTCTTGAACTGATGGTGTGTGGATGTGTTCCAAAAACACATTACTGGGAACGGCTTCTCTCTTGGAACCTATTTTTGCCAAATCATCAGCCGCTTGATTTTTCAGTCGGGGTATATGATGAAGCTCTAACCCCTCGAATTTCTTTTCTAGCTTTCTCACTGCATTGCAGTAACCAGTCATGGCCGGACTTCTGATGTCCCACTCCTTCATCACTTGATTAACCACCAAATCTGAGTCGCCATAAACCATGAGGCGACGGACGCCGAGTGAAATGGCCATACGCAACCCATACAAAAGTGCTTCATATTCTGCTTCGTTATTGGAGGAATCAAAGTGAATCTGGAGCACATATCTGAGTTTATCTCCTCGGGGGGAAACCAACACTACCCCAGCACCGGAACCATTCAGTATCTTAGAACCATCAAAGAACATGGTCCAGTGTTCCGAGTGAACTTGAGTCGGCAGTTGCTGTTCAATCCACTCGGCGACGAAATCTGCTATTGCTTGGGACTTGATGGCTTTCTTTGCCTCAAACCTGATATGTAGGGGAAGGAGTTCAATCGCCCATTTTGCCACTCGACCAGTTGCATCTCTGTTGTGCAGAATCTCTAACAATGGAGCATCGCTAACGACTGTAATGCAATGGTCAGAGACATAATGAGCAACCTTCTTCGTGGTCATATAAATCCCGTATACAGGCTTCTGATAATGAGGGTATGTTTAATTTGATGGGGTCAAAACTTCAGAAACATAATATACTGGGCGCTGAACTTTAAAGGCTTTTCCTTCTTCTTCCCGCTCGACCGTTAGTACTGTACTGACGACTTGTCCCATGGATACAATGTAAAGCAGCAAAGGCTCTTTGCTGATTGGGGCAGCAAGCACCGGCTAGGTGGAGAGAAGGGCTTTTAGCTCTGCAAACGCTGCATCAGCTTCAAGAGTCCACTCGAACTTGTCTAACTTCTTCATCAGTCGGTAAAGAGGCAATGCCTTTTCACCGAGACAAGAGATGAATCGACTTAAAGCGGCCAAGCAACCAGTAAGATTCTGGACATCGTGCACACACACAGGACGTTTCATTCGGAGTATAGTACCAACCTTTTCTGGATTGGTGTCGATTCCTCGTTTGGAAACGAGAAAACCGAGTAACTTTCCGCCAGGAATTCCGAATGTGCACTTTGATGGATTAAGCTTGATATCATACCTCCTGAGGTTGGCAAACATCTCCGCAAGGTCAGTCAGCAGGTCGGAACCCTTCCGTGACTTGACCACAATATCATCCATGTATGCAAACACTTCTGAATCATCCTCATGAACGTGGCTCCGGCATTCTTGAGGCCAAATGGCATGGTGACATAACAGAAGCACCCGAATGGAGTGATGAAAGCTGTTTTGATCTCATCGGGTCCATACAGACGGATCTGATGGTAACTGGAATAGGCGTCTAAAAAAGACAGGCGCTCACATCCCGCAGTCGAGTCAACTATTTGGTCGATGCGGGGGCGAGGAAAATGATCTTTCGGGCAGGCCCGATTGATATGTTTGAAGTCGATGCGCATGCGAAGTGACTTGTCCTTCTTGGGGACCATGACAACATTGGCGAGCCACTCGGAGTGGTAAATCTCTCGGATAAACTCCGCTGCTAAGAGCCGAGTCACCTCCTCGCCAATGGCCTTTCTTTTCTCGATGACGGACCATCGAAGATGTTCTTTGACAGGTTTCACTTTTGAGTCGACTCGTAGACGGTGCTCAGCCAGCCCCGTGGGAACACCCGGCATGTCAGAAGGCTTCCATGCGAAGATGTCCCAGTTCTCACGGAGGAACTGGATGAGTGCTTCATCCGGACGACTGAAACGTTGATTTCGTAGCGGGCTTCTTGGCTCGCAACAAATCACTCGGGTCTGCAGTTTTCTGGTATTCCTGCAGCTCTACCACTGCCATCTGAGCATCGGCGATCTTTGAGCCTTTCTGAAAGCACTCTTCCGCCTTCTTCCGATTGCCAGTAATAGTGATCACACCTTTGGGACTAGGCATCTTCAATTTGAGGTACACATAACATGGTCGAGCCATGAAACGTGCATAAGCTGGCCTACCCAAAATAGCGTGATAAGCACTCTGGAAATCCACAACTTCAAACGTCAACTTTTCTTTGCGGTAATTCTTGGAATCACCGAAAACCACATCAAGAGAAATTTGGCCAAGTGACTCAGCCTTCTTTCCAGGAATGACTCCATGGAAACTCATGTTGCTGGTACTGAGTCTGGACATCGGAATGCCCATCCCTTTCAACATCTCTGCATATAGTATATTCAGGCCACTGCCACCATCCATCAAAACTTTAGTCAGTCGAGTGCCTTCGACGACTGGGTCGACCACCAAAGCTTGCCTCCCAGGGGTGGCTATGTGTGTCGGATGATCGGACTGGTCGAATGTGATGGAAGTCTGAGACCATTTCAGATAACTGGATGTCGCCGGAGCAACCATATTCACTTCTCGGTTGATAACTTTCAATCGACTTTTGCTTTCAACATCGGCAAAAATCATCAGGGTGGAATTGACCTGGGGATATCCATCATCACTATCTTCTTTGTCCTCAACTTTGTCCAACTCATTTTCCTTATCTTTGGGCTGTTTCCCCTGGAATTGCTGGATCAAGAGCCGACACTGTTGAGTGGTATGTTTCAGGTAAATGAGTTTACCCTCTTCATCTTTCTTTGTGTGAATGTGGCATGGCATATCCAACACATCATATCCATCTTGGTCTTTCACTTTCTTAGGGTTCCAAGGCCCTTTGGGCTTCCCTTTAAACTTTCCTTGAGTCACGGCCAAGGCTTCTCCAGGAGCAGCTGGCTCGGCTTTCCGCTTCTACTTCAGACTGAAGTTCCCTCCTCCGGTTTCGTGGGCAACTGACTTGTGCTTGCCACTCCGGAGCCGATCCTCTTCTTCACCATTGGCATACTTGGTGGCAATCTCCATCATTCGACTCAGAGACATGTATCCGGTTCGACCGAATTTCAGGTTTAGCTCTCTGTACTTAACGCCTTCCTTGAAGGCACAGACTGCCTGGTGATCAGATACATTCTCTACCATGTGATGCAACATGATTCATCTCTGGATGTAATCCCTCAAAGTTTCATTCGACTTCTGCACACAAGATTGCAGCTCTGTCAACCCTGCTGGTCGCTTGCAAGTTCCTTCAAATGTTCTGACAAACACTCGGGCAAGATCTTCCCAAGTGTAAATGCTGCTGGGTGCTAATTGAATCAACCATGCTCTGGCCGAGCCCTCCAACATAAGAGGCAGGTGTTTCATGGACACTTCATCGTTGCCGCCGCCAATCTGAACAGCCACTCGATAGTCTTCAAGCCAAGTATCAGGCTTGGACTCACCAGTGAACTTACTGACTCCAGTCGCCAACCTGAAGTTGGGAGGAATCACCGCGGCCCTAATGGCTCTGCTGAAGCACTCTGGCCCTGAGACGTTTATTCTACTGATGGTGGGTACATCTCTGTCATGACCTTCTCGGTGAGCTCTGTTCCTGTCGACCAAACCTTGAACGAGAATGGATCTCGCATCAAAGCCTGGTTCCCTGGGGTCGACTGGAATCCTTTGCCCGACACTGTGAGGCGCCTACGATCCACTCCTCATGGGAGGGGTGGGCACTCGACGTCGATCATCACGATCGAGTCGGTGATCATACTGCTCACGGTTCTTGTAATGATCACGCCAGTCCCCACGTCCCTCACGCCTCAGGGGCGATCTTGGGCTATGAGCCGACTGGACTGTATTTGCAGCGACGGATCTGCTGTGGATCCTATTCCGTGACTGTGATACAGCTGAATTTTGATCTCCTGCCGCTCGGAGTAATGCTCTGATCTGTAACAAGCCTCTGCCAGCCTCTAACTGGGAAGGCTGAATCGACTCTGCTATACAGGCTGCAGCTGCTAAATTCTGAATCGGAGTTTGATATACCTGAGTCGGTGGTGGAAAGAGTTGATGTCGACTGGATTCTGGAACCCGTTGTCGCGCATGCTCGTCGAGTGCTTGCTGGAGGTTCTCCAGTCGAGATCGCTCAGCCAAGTTGGCCAAGCGTGCGTCCTCTAAGGCACGAGCCTCGGGGGTTTCTCCAATGATAGGAGTGTGCAGCGCATCCATGTTCCGGCGGTGAAGTTCTTCCCTCTATAGTGAAGTGAGGGGCTCGGGGAGATACTCTTCATGGGCATGCGATGGATCGCCTCCGTCGTTGCCTCCGTCAGTGCAGGGAAAACCGGGAGGACTGCATGGTCCATCGACCATCGGAACCTCCACCGCCGGATCACTGCTGTCGCACTCGGATGCAGTCTCTGCGGAGCCAGTCGAACAGGCCGTAGAGAGATTCGTCGGGCTCGATCGCCGTGACTTGAGGGGTGGCCGACTAGAGAGCCACCGCGTGACTCACCCACCGCTGAAGCCTCAACCGACCGGAGCGCTTGCATCGACGGGAAACCGGGAGGGAGGACGACACAGGGGCTGACCGATACTGGGTCAACGGTTGCCGCAGGAGGACGCCGCGGACGCACGCGCAAAATTGCGTCGCCCCGCGGACAGGGAGCGCGTCGATGTCGAGCGGAGCCTCCTGAAGCCAAGGGAGTCATCGGCGATGAACGTGAGCGTGCCGAGATGGATCTCGCGGCCCTCAACCCAAACTCCGCCTGAAACCATGATGAAGGAGATCGAAAAAATCGCAACTTCTCCAATAAGTCGCTAAGACACCTGCCCCATAGTGGGCACCAACTATCGTGGTTCTAAGTCTGATAGTAGTATAGGGGGTAGGAATGGAGAGGCAAGATCCTAGCTATGGAGTATTTGTATACGCAAGAGGTTTACAAGTTCAGGCCCTTCTCGGAGGAAGTAACAGCCCTACATCTCGGAGCCCGGAGGTGGTTGACTGGATTATGTGTATATGAGTTACAGGGGTGCGAACCCTTTGCACTGAGGAGGGGGTGGCTTATATAGAGTTCACCAGACCCCTCCGGCCCTCAGTTACGTAGGGTTTAAGGTACATTAAGATCGGGTGTTACTGGTAACGTCACAAATAAAGTGCTATGATGACCATAAAAGCTACTCAATGACCGACCATCTGCGTGCAGAGTGACTTTAGATCTCCTGGCTGTCGAGTGGTTGGCTTCATGGTCGAGTGTCTTCGAGTCCGTCGAGTGGAACACTTCTGAGTCGATTGAAAGGTGGTTTCTTCTAGAGATGTCCTTGGGGAGGGTAGTTTGGACAGGTCCATGACCCTACCCTAGGTACCTAGCTTCACCACGGAGCTCATTGACTTCGACGTCTCCCACATTCGCCTGCCATACAATGCCATCCTCGGGTACCCAGCTCTGGCCAAGTTCATGGCAGTGACTCACCATGGCTACAATGTCCGCAAGATGCCAGGAAGCGGTGGAGTCATCACAATGCCTTGCGAGGAGAGGGATGCAGTGTGTTCTCTTGAGTGCGCCTTCCGAGCCGCGGCAGTCGAAGACCCAGATCACAGGAGCGGGAGGCTTCCAGAGGCGGTCCCTAAGAAGAAGAAGGATTCACCTGGCACGAACACTCGCGAGGCAGGCACCTCCGGAGGCGCTGCGTCAGGACCCGTGCCCATTCAAGGGGCGCCACCCTCTATCGCATAGGAAGGCGCGCCCGGCGCCCTCCTCGGGCAGGGTTCGGGGGCTCTTTCTTGGGGAGCCACTGACTTTGCCAAGGTCACGAGGGAGGCGCTCGGGCACCACCTGGAGGCGTGCCTCAAGGCACGTTTCCCTCAGGAAGGCGTGAGGCAAGGAGGGCCAAACCCTCAGGAGTTCATCGCGAGGAACATTCAGGAGCTACATGAGTCAAGAGTCATGCGCGGCAGTCGCCGCCTACCCGCCGTAGCCCCACATCCCGGCGAGGATGGTGGGCTGCGTGTCTGCATCGACGTACCGGGGCTCAACCGAGCCGCGTCTCAGGAGCGCCTCTGGCCCTCATGCGTGGGGCGTCGTGAGGGTCCTCCTCACAGCTACATTCGCATGCCTTTCGGCTTGCCGAACGCGGCCTCTGCTCACCAGCGCCTGATGAGGAGCATTCTGGAGGCTCAGGTGGCCAGGAACCACTCGTTCCCGGAGGGGATGGAGATGGACCTTGAGGAGCCGCCCGGACCCCTAGAGCCTCCCGAGGCTCAGGGCACCGAAGGCTCGTGAGGATTAGCTTCTTCACCATGCATCGACCGCTACTTCAGCATCCGTTCATCTTCAACCGTACCAGTTGACATCTTTCAGGTTCCGTTTTCAGCTGGGAGCACCCACAGGGCTGCATCATTCCCAGGTCGCGTAGGTCTGTCCCTGTGGCGTGTATCCTTTTTGCTTATGCTCTTCACCTACCTTGTTGGGGGCGCCCCTCGGGCTGCATTATCCCCAAGCTGCTCCGGCCGGACCCAGTGGCATTTACTTTTTCTGCATCTATCTAAATGGATCTTCTCCTTCGTGCTTAACATGCTTGACCTAATCGCCTGCTTGATTGACACCTAGCTTTGGAGCCGCTCGCTCTGGCATGGCACTTGCGCACGGGTCCGTCCCTGCAGCGCCGAAAAATCTGAGTGGTCGAGCTCTGGCCACAGCAGTCCCGCAAGGCACCACCTCACTAGGCCCTCAGTGCCCCAATCACTCCCTCGGAGAGACAAATGGTTGGCTGGCAACTGTGACGACAAACCTTGTTTCCCCTCGTGATTGATATGCAGGACCCGCTCCAGGAGTGACGCAGGTGGCATCGCGAGCCTTCTCTCCCTCTTTCCGTCATGATCTGCTCGCGCGTTAAAAGGGGGGTACCTGAGCATCGCGACTCATGGGCTCCTACTGGCTCTCCAGCCCTCACCCCCTGGCCTTGACCCATAGCATCGCGACCTATCATACAAGCGGCGGCTGAGCTCGCTCGAGGGCCGGGACCTGAGGACGTAGAGCATCAAGGAGAGTGCGGGGGAGAGGGAAGAAGCTCGCGAGGGCCTAACCCAGCAGCACCTCACCTTCCGTCGCACAGGCCCGGCACCTCAACGAAAATTACTCCAGACCTGCAAGATAAGTCACACGAAAACTGATTCGACTCAGCGCTTAACCCTCACCTATTGCAGCTCTGTCACGGCAATGTTGCCTGCCTTTCTCGCCCAGCGGAGACTGCTTGAGCGCTAAAGGGGACCTCCTGAGCATCGCGACTCAGGGGCTCTTACTAGACCTTGGGCTACTCACCTCCTGGCCTTGACCACGGCATCGCGACTTGGCTTACCAGTTGTAACGCCCTGGATCCGATGCGCCAGGTGTCTGCCAGTTATTCGCCGTCGTTGCCATGTCATTTGCTTGCGTGTTGCACTTTGCCATGTCATCATCTGCATTTCATATCATGTCATCATGTGCATTTCATTTTGCATATGTGTTCGTTTCATGCATCCGAGCATTTTCCCCGTTGTCCGTTTTGCAATCCGGCACTCCTATGCCCTCCGGCGTCTCCCTTTTTGTCTCTCGTTGTGAGCGGGTATTAAACTTTCTCGGAATGGCCCGAGCTTTGCCAAGCGGCCTTGGTATAGCACCGGTAGACCACCTGTCAAGTTTCGTGCCATTTGGAGGTCGTTTGGTACCCCAACGGTTAACCGGGTAACCGCAGAGCCCTCTTTTGTTGCAGCCCAACACCCCTTCCAAAGTGGCCCAAAACCCAGCAACTCCTCTCCATGCTCTCGGTCATTCGATCACGATCGCGTGGCCGAAAACCGCTCCTCATTTGGACTCTCCTAGCTCCCTCTACCTATATAATCACCCCTGTCCCGAAAATCCCGGATCATTTCCACCCTAACCCTAGCCCCGCTCCTCTCCGCACCGCCGGACACGTCCGGACGGAGCCGGACGCGTCCGCCACCGCGCCCCTGGCGAATCGGGAGACGCCGCGTGTCCTCCGCCGCCGTCCCCGCGCCGCCGGCCCGCCGGGCCCAGGCGGGGCCCTCCTGGCCCGCGCGCCCGGGACGCGCCCCCCCGCGCTTCGCCGCCGCCGCCCGCTCCGCGGTCCGCCGCCGCCGCTGCCGTTCCGCCCGCTCCGGTCGCCGTCCGGCCATCTTCGGAGGCCACGCCGCCGCCCGTGACCCCGCGGCCGCGTCGCGCAGCCCCGCCCTCCGCCGCCTCGCACCCAGGGTCGCCGCGGACTCCGCCAGCCCCGCCAACCGGCGCCGCCTCCGCCGCCTCGACGAGCGCCGGCGCCTCCCCGCGCTCCGGCCGCCGCGCCCCGCCGGCCACCGGAGGCCCTCCGCTGCCCCGCGCCCGAGGCCTCCTCTGCCGCGCCTCCCCGTCGCCCCTTCGCCTCGACCCGGACCGGATCCGGCGAGATCCGACCGGAGGAGCCCCGGATCCGCCTCCCCGGCCCCGTCCCTGACAGCTCCGGCGACTTTTCCGGCGAGATCCGCCGCCCGGTTGACTTTCCCGCGAGGTCCAAATTCCACTAAGTCCCAGATTATGTACATTATCATGCCATGTTCGTCATGTTGTATCTCTGCATCCGTAGCTCCGTTTCGTGCATGTAATATGTCAAATTGTTCGCCTCGACGAGTACTTCATTTCATTCCATTGCATCATGTTCATTTGAGTTCATCTTGATGCCCGAAATGCTATTGGAAGAGTGCATGTTGATGTTAATCTGCTGAAACTGTTATAACTTGCTCATTTGTCATTTTTGCCATGATTGATGTGTGCATCCTATGAGGTTGATGTCTACATGTGTTTTGATCTATGCCATGCCATCTTTCCAGGGGTGTATGCCATGTATTTTTGTGATCAATGTGGTGACTAGCACAAGCATGCAAACTAGGCTTCGTGATATTGCTGATTTTAGTCCCTATTCTGCTGTTATTTTGATGCCATGTAAACTTGATGCTACAGAGAGATCCATGCATATTTTGAGATACTTCAGTAAGGGTGTTTTGAACATATGCTTATTTTCTATCCGTTCATGCACTTTTTTGAAATTATGGAGTAGCCTAGCATGTCATTTGAGTGCTCTACTTTTGCTTCAAAATGTTTCCTGGCAGATTGTTTACTTGTTATTCAATTTGGCCAAGGTTGCTATAGTTGATCCTTGCATGCTATGGACTTGTTCTTGCCTTGGTTTGTTTCATAAACATGTCTTCTTGATAATGATATGCTTATCTTGTCATTCAATGACTTGTGGTGAGTGAATCGAGCTTGTTAAGTAGTGTACTTGCTCTTACTGTTTTGCTAGGCTGAATCTGTTATTTCGTGATGCTATATAAACATGCTTCTACTAATCATTCTATGCATAATCTGGAGATGTCCTATAAACATGTTTTGATCTACATGTTATGCCCTATCCATCCATGCGCCTGGTTGCATTTATAGCTTGCTGTAGATTGTTCATATCTTGCTCCAAATTTGCTTGGTAATGTTGCTATCAGCCTGTTAACATTAAGTTCCATGTTTCCATGATTGTTTGCTAGTGATCCATGCACCGTATGACCTTGATCTTGCCATGATTAACTTCACAAACATGTATTCTTACTGTTGGTTGCCTTGCCATGCCATGTATTGCTCTGTGGTGAGTGGTTCAAGCTCACCAACATGCCTACTTATTGTTGTTTCTGCCATGTATGAATCTGTAATATAACTTGCCATGTTTACATGGGTGCCATCATATTTTCTGTTCCTTTTTGGCTCATGGTCAGTAAGTGACTGTTGTTCTATGCATTTAGTAGTATCATGCCATTCCTTTGTTTGCCATGATATGTTCCAGTAACATGTTGTTTCATAGCTCTAAGCATTGCAACCTGATGTTATTTCTGCTAAAGTCTGTAACTGTTATTATTTGCTATCTTACCATGTGTTTTGGAGCATGTTCTAGTCTTTTCTGGAGATAGCTCAGTGTTCATGTTTTGTTATGCTTTTCCTGTAGTTCATGCCCATGCCTTTTGTTATTATGTTGGGGTGCTGTAGCATATTTATTTGATGCTTGCAATATGCCTAGTTGTTGTTATGGATAGATTGTTGCTATGACTTGTATAGAGTGTATGTATTGAACCGTTGCTCCGTTTTGAGTGTGCTCTATATGAAACTTGCTTGATTTTGCATGTAGCTTCATATTATCATGTTGCATCCTTGTTTTGAGGTGTTTGCTTCATGTTTGTATGCATTTTGCATCGATGTCATGTTTAACTTGTTTTGCTCATATCTTCTAGGCCGTAGCTCCGAATCTAATGAACTTTATATGTAACTTGACTAGAATATCGTGTAGATCATCTTGGTGCATCTTAACTTGCTGTTTAACAACTTGAACATAAGGTTTATTCAGTTCTGGACCAATTTCGAAATTTGCTTATGAGGACTTACCGGAATTGTTATATGTTGTTTTCGGCCTCATTTAAACTTGCCTTCATGTGTTGTTCTTGTTTGCATCATCTCTTGCCATGAGTAGCCTCATCTAGCTTTCTCATGCATCATGCTTCTTGTGCATATTGTCTTGCCTACGTGTGTTTACCATGTTGTGTGCTTCTTCTCGATAGTTCCCGTTTCGTTGCGATCGTGAGGATTCGTTCGTCTACGCTTGGTTCGTCTTCGTGGCTTCATCTTCTTCATGGACTCATTCTTCTTCCTTGCGGGATTTCAGGCAAGATGACCGCTACCCTGGATCTCACTACTATCATTGCTATGCTAGTTTCTTCGTTCTATCGCTATGCTGCGCTACCTATCTTTTGCTCTTCAAGCCTCCCAAATTGCCATGAACCTCTAACCTTTGACACCATTCCTAGCAAACCGTTGTTTGGCTATGTTACCGCTTTTGCTCAACCCCTCTTATAGCGTTGCTGGCTGCAGGTGAAGTTGAAGATTGCCCCATGGTGGACAGGGTTATGTTGGGATATCACAATATCTCTTATTTATTAATGCATCTATATATTTGGTAAAGGGTGGAAGGCTCGGCCTTATGCCTGGTGTTTTGTTACACTCTTGCCGCCCTAGTTTCCGTCATACCGGTGTTATGTTCCCGGATTTTGCGTTCCTAACGCGGTCGGGTGATTTATGGGACCCCCCTGACAGTTTGCTTTGAATAAAACTTGTCCAGCAAGGCCCAACCTTGGTTTTACCATTTGCCTCACCACCACCTATACCCTTCCCTTGGGTCGGCCAACCCAAGGGTCATCTTTATTTTAGCCCCCCCGGGCCAGTGCTTGTCTAAGTGTTGGTCCGAACTGAGCTGCCTGCGGGGCCACCTCGGGGAAACTCGAAGTCTGGTTTTACTCGTAGCTAGTCTCATCCGGTGTTGCCCTGAGAACGAGATATGTGCAGCTCCTATCGGGATTGTCGGTGCATCGGGCGGCTTTGCTGGTCTTGTTTTACCATTGTCAAAATGTCTTGTAAACCAGGATTCCGAGACTGATCGGGTCTTTCTGGGAGAAGGTCTATTCCTTCGTTGATCGCGAGAGCTTGTCATGGGCTAAGTTGGGACACCCCTGTAGGGTATAAACTTTCGAGAGCCGTGCCCACGGTTATGTGGCAGATGGGAATTTGTTAATGTCCGGTTGTAGATAACTTGACACTAGATCCGAATTAAAACGCATCAACCGTGTGTGTAGCCGTGATGGTCTCTTCTCGGCGGAGTCCGGGAAGTGAACACGGTTTCTGTGTTATGTTTGACGTAAGTAGGTGTTCAGGGTCACCTCTTGATCATTGCTAGCTTCACAACCGTTCCGCTTGTTTCTCTTCTCGCTCTCATTTGCGTATGTTAGCCACCATATCATGCTTAGTCGCTGCTGCAACCTCACCACTTTACCCCTTCCTTTCCCGTTAAGCTTTGCTAGTCTTGATACCCATGGTAATGGGATTGCTGAGTCCTCGTGGCTCACAGATTACTACAACAACAGTTGCAGGTACAGGTTATGCGATGATCTTGACGCGAGAGCGATGTTGCTTGTTTTGGAGTTCTTCTTCTTCTTCTTCGATCAGGGGATAGGTTCCAGGTCGGCAGCCTGGGCTAGCAGGGTGGATATTGTTTGAGTTTCTCTTAATGTTTCATCCGTAGTCAGATGTTGATCTTATGTATGATGATGTTGTATTCGTGGGGCATTGTATGCCTTATGTATGTATCCCCATCTATTATGTAATGTTGATGTAATGATATCCACCTTGCAAAAGCGTTCCAATATGCGGGTCTATCCTTGGTGGGACCTTCGAGTTCCTTTTGGATAGGGTCGCATCTTGGGCGTGACAAGTTGGTATCAGAGACTCGACCGACCCTAGGAGCCCCCTTGATTGATCGTGTAGTTTGGCCGTTGTTGAGTCTAGAAGAAAACTGTTTTCGGAGTCTAGTTATATCGAAGAGTAGGATTCTTTTTACTCCTCAGCCCCTTCGTCGCTCTGGTGAGGAATCTTGACGTAGGTGTTTTGAACTACTCCTCTTCCCGTTCAAATTTTTCTTTAGGATCACGCAGTTAGTTTTCGTTCGTTGTCCATCCTCTTTTGTTCGGCGCATCCCTCGTCAAGCTGATTCGAACCTCTTTGTCTTTGGGAGATCAATCCTCAGCTCTTTTCAATCGATGTTGTTTTCCCTGTCCGAAGTTGTCTTTGTTTTTCCCACCCGCCCTCCCCTTCTTCTTCTTGGAACTAGAGTCCGTAATCGAGTATCCATCCTACTCGTGCGAAGTCTTTGCTTTCGTCCCTCAATCATTTCAGCCGGTGTTTTCTCATCAAGATATTCGTCGTTTTCCCCTTCGAAGTTGCCTTTGTTTTTCCCGCCCTACCACCCTCTCCTTCCCGGAACTTGAGTCTCTTTCGTGCATCAATTTCATTCGTGTGAAGCCTCTTCAGTCTTCCCTCAATTATTTCAACCGGTGAATTCTCGTCTCGTTCGT
Organism: Triticum timopheevii; assembly: GCA_963921465.1. NCBI lineage: Eukaryota > Viridiplantae > Streptophyta > Magnoliopsida > Poales > Poaceae > Triticum > Triticum timopheevii. The sequence goes on along the minus strand of OY997272.1, from coordinate 406,751,171 downwards.
CATTCTTCATCCCTTTTTTCTTTCCGGTGGACATAATTCAAGTTTTTCGGGTTGATCATATTCTTTTCCTCGGCTCAAGTGTTTTCCTTGCTCGTTCGCCTCTCGCCAGTTTATCCTTCCGAAGTGTGCAAGACATCTCAGGAGATTCACCTGCGTTCCAATTAATTCGAGGTTGTCACCTCATTCAAATATTTCAATTGTTCCGGTGCATCATCTATCTGTTCATCATCCCTTTCCAACGGTGTTTTTTTAGTGGTCCCTAACCCACAGGTCTTTTCCCAGGATCTTACCTGACTCTTCTAATTATTTCCGGAGTTATTCTCAATTCTTTTCAAGTGTGACATAAGAATGCATTGCATCAGTCACATGCCTGCTCCAAGATCTCGTTCAAATTCTTTTCATTGTTGGCTCAACCCCTTCGCTTTTCATTCTTCCAGAGTATCTCAGTAAATTTTGGTGGTGTTTCTCGTCATCCTCGTTGTTTCCTCTCTTCTTCTCGAGTGATCTCGATTCTTTGCTTCTTCTCTTGAGTTCTTGTTTCACCTCATCCCTTTTCCCTTCCGTCTCGGTCCTAAGATCTCGGGACGAGATCTCTTGTTAGTGGAGGAGTGTTGTAACGCCCCGGATCCGATGCGCCAGGTGTCTGCCAGTTATTCGCCGTCGTTGCCATGTCATTTGCTTGCGTGTTGCACTTTGCCATGTCATTATCTGCATTTCATATCATGTCATCATGTGCATTTCATTTTGCATATGTGTTCGTTTCATGCATCCGAGAATTTTCTCCGTTGTCCGTTTTGCAATCCGGCACTCCTACGCCCTCCGGCGTCTCCCTTTTTGTCTCTCGTTGTGAGTGGGTATTAAACTTTCTCGGAATGGCCCGAGGTTTGCCAAGGGGCCTTGGTATAGCACCGGTAGACCGCCTGTCAAGTTTCATGCCATTTGGAGGTCGTTTGGTACTCCAACGGTTAACCGGGTAACCGCAGAGCCCTCTTTTGTTGCAGCCAACACCCCTTCCAAAGTGGCCCAAAACCCAGCAAACTCCCCTCCATGCTCTCGGTCGTTCGATCACGATTGCGTGGCCGAAAACCGCTCCTCATTTGGACTCTCCTAACTCCCTCTACCTATATAATCACCCCTCTCCCGAAAATCCTGGATCATTTCCACCCTAACCCTAGCCCCGCTACTCTCCGCGCCGCCGGACACGTCCGGACGGAGCCGGACGCGTCCGCTGCCGCGCCCCCGGCGAATCGGGAGCCGCCGCGTGTCCTCCGCCGCCGTCCCCGCGCCGCCGGCCCGCCGGGCCCAGGCGGGGCCCTCCCGGCCCGCGCGCCCGGGCCGCACCCCCCCGCGCTTCGCCGCCGCCGCCCGCTCCGCGGTCCACCGCCGCGGCTGCCATTCCGCCCACTCCGATCGCCGTCCGGCCATTTTCGGAGGCCGCGCCGCCGCCCGTGACCCCGCAGCCGCGCCGCTAGCCCCGCCAACCGGCGCCGCCTCGCCGCCTCGACGAGCGCCAGCGCCTCCCCGCGCTCCAGCCGCCGCGCACCGCCGGCCACCGGAGGCCCTCCGCTGCCCCGCGCCCGAGGCCTCCTCTGCCGCGCCTCCCCGTAGCCCCTTCTCCTCGACCCGGACCGGATCCGGCGAGATCCGGCCGGAGGAGCCCCGGATCCGCCTCCCCGGCCCCATCCCCGACAGCTCCGGCGACTTTTCCGGCGAGATCCGCCGCCGGGTTGACTTTCCCGCGAGGTCCAAATTCCACTAAGTCCCAGATTATGTACATTATCATGCCATGTTCATCATGCTGTATCTCTGCATCCGTAGCTCCGTTTCGTGCATGTAATATGTCAAATTGTTCGCCTCGATGAGTACTTCATTTCATTCCATTGCATCATGTTCATTTGAGTTCATCTTGATGCCCGAAATGCTGTTGGAAGAGTGCATGTTGATGTTAATCTGCTGAAACTGTTATAACTTGCTCATTTGTCATTTTTGCCATGATTGATGTGTGCATCCTATGAGGTTGATGTCTACATGTGTTTTGATTTATGCCATGCCATCTTTCCAGGGGTGTATGCCATGTATTTTTGTGATCAATGTGGTGACTAGCACAAACATGCAAACTAGGCTTCGTGATATTGCTGATTTTAGTCCCTGTTCTGCTGTTATTTTGATGCCATCTAAACTTGATGCTACAGAGAGATCCATGCATATTTTGAGATACTTCAGTAAGGGTGTTTTCAACATATGCTTATTGTCTATCAATTCATGCACTTGTTTGCAATTATGGAGTAGCCTAGCATGTCATTTGAGTGCTCTACTTTTGCTTCAAAATGTTTCCTGGCAGATTGTTTACTTGTTATTCAATTTGGCCAAGGTTTCTATAGTTGATCCTTGCATGCTATGGACTTGTTCTTGCCTTGGTTTGTTTCATAAACATGTGTTCTTGATGATGATATGCTTCTCTTGTAATTAAATGACTTGTGGTGAGTGAATCGAGCTTGTTAAGTAGTGTACTTGCTCTTGCTGTTTTGCTAGGCTGAATATGTTATTTCGTGATGCTATATAAACATGCTTCTACTAATCATTCTATGCATAATCTGGATATGTCCTATAAACATGTTCTGATCTACATGTTATGCCCTATCCATCCATGCCCCTGGTTGCTTTTATAGCTTGCTGTAGATTGTTCATATCTTGCTCCAAAGTTGCTTGGTAATGTTGCTATCAGCCTGTTAACATTAAGTTCCATGTTTCCATGATTGTTTGCTAGTGATCCATGCACCCTATGACCTTGATCTTGCCATGCTTAACTTCACAAACATGTCTTCTTATTGTTGGTTGCCTTGCCATGCCATGTATTGCTCTGTGGTGAGTGGTTCAAGCTCACCAACATGCCTACTTATTGTTGTTTCTGCCATGTATGAATCTGTAATATAACTTGCCATGTTTACATGGGTGCCATCATATTTTCTGTTCCTTTTTGGCTCATGGTCAGTAAGGGACTGTTGTTCTATGCATCTAGTAGTATCATGCCATGCCTTTGTTTGCCATGATATGTTTCTGTAACATATTGTTTGATAGCTCTAAACATTGCAACCTGATGTTATTTCTGCTAAAGTCTGTAACTGTTATTATTTGCTATCTTACCATGTGTTTTGGAGCATGTTCTAGTCTTTTCTGGAGATAGCTCAGTGTTCATGTTTTGTTATGCTTTACCTGTACTTCATGCCGATGCCTTTTGTTATTATGTTGGGGTGTTGTAGCATATTGATTTGATGCTTGCAGTATGCCTAGTTGCTGTTATGGACAGATTATTGCTATGACTTGTATAGAGTGTATGTATTGAACCGTTGCTCCGTTTTGAGTGTGCTCTATATGAAACTTGCTTGATTTTGCATGTAGCTTCATATTATCATGTTGCATCCTTGTTTTGAGGTGTTTGCTTGATGTTTGTATGCATTTTGCATCGATGCCATGTTTAACTTGTTTTGCTCATATCTTCTAGGCCGTAGCTCCGAATCTATTGAACTTTATATATAACTTGACTAGAATTTCATGTAGATCATCTTGGTGCATCTTAACTTGCTGTTTAACAACTTGAACATAAGGTTTATTCAGTTCTGGACCAATTTCGAAATTTGCTTATGAGGACTTACCGGAATTGTTATATATTGTTTCCGGCCTCATTTAAACTTGCCTTGATGTGTTGTTCTTGTTTGCATCATCTCTTGCCATGAGTAGCCTCATCTAGCTTTCTCATGCATCATGCTTCTTGTGCATATTGTCTTGCCTACGTGTGGTGTGTTTACCATGTTGTGTGCTTCTTCTCGATAGTTCCCGTTTCGTTGCGATCGTGAGGATTCGTTCGTCTACGCTTGGTTCGTCTTCGTGGCTTCATCTTCTTCATGGACTCGTTCTTCTTCCTTGCGGGATTTCAGGCAAGATGACCGCTACCCTGGATCTCACTACTATCATTGCTATGCTAGTTGCTTCGTTCTATCTCTATGCTGTGCTACCTATCTTTTGCTCTTCAAGCCTCCCAAATTGCCATGAACCTCTAACCTTTGACACCATTCCTAGCAAACCGTTGTTTGGCTATGTTACCGCTTTTGCTCAGCCCCTCTTATAGCGTTGCTAGCTGCAGGTGAAGTTGAAGATTGCCCCATGGTGGACAGGGTTATGTTGGGATATCACAATATCTCTTATTTATTAATTCATCTATATATTTGGTAAAGGGTGGAAGGCTCGGCCTTATGCCTGGTGTTTTGTTCCACTCTTGACGCCCTAGTTTCCGTCATACCGGTGTTATGTTCCCGGATTTTACATTCCTAACGCGGTCGAGTGATTTATGGGACCCCCCTGACAGTTCGCTTTGAATAAAACTTGTCCAGCAAGGCCCAACCTTGGTTTTACCATTTGCCTCACCACCACCTATACCCTTCCCTTGGGTCGGCCAACCCAAGGGTCATCTTTATTTTAGCCCCCCCCCCCCCCCCCCGGGGGCTAGTGCTTGTCTAAGTGTTGGTCCGAACTGAGCTGCCTACGGGGCCACCTCGGGGAAACTCGAAGTCTGGTTTTACTCGTAGCTAGTCTCATCCGGTGTTGCCCTGAGAACGAGATATGTGCAGCTCCTATCGGGATTGTCGACGCATTGGGCGGCTTTGCTGGTCTTGTTTTACCATTGTCGAAATGTCTTGTAAACCGGGATTCCAAGACTGATCGGGTCTTCCTGGGAGAAGGTCTATTCCTTCGTTGATCGCGAGAGCTTGTCATGGGCTAAGTTGGGACACCCCTGCAGGGTATAAACTTTCGAGAGCCGTGCCCGCGGTTATGTGGCAGATGGGAATTTGTTAATGTCCGGTTGTAGATAACTTGACACTAGATCCGAATTAAAACGCATCAACCGTGTGTGTAGCCGTGATGGTCTCTTCTCGGCGGAGTCCGGGAAGTGAACATGGTTTCTGTGTTATGTTTGACGTAAGTAGGTGTTCAGGGTCACCTCTTGATCATTGCTAACTTCACGACCGTTCCGCTTGTTTCTCTTCTCGCTCTTATTTGCGTATGTTAGCCACCATACCATGCTTAGTCACTTCTGCAACCTCACCACTTTACCCCTTCCTTTCCCGTTAAGCTTTGCTAGTCTTGATACCTATGGTAATGGGATTGCTGAGTCCTCGTGGCTCACAGATTACTACAACAACAGTTGCAGGTACAGGTTATGCGATGATCTTGACGCGAGAGCGATGTTGCTTGTTTTGGAGTTCTTCTTCTGCTTCTTCGATCAGGGGATAGGTTCCAGGTCGGCAGCCTGGGCTAGCAGGGTGGATATTGTTTGAGTTTCTGTTTATGTTTCATCCATAGTCGGATGTTGATCTTATGTATGATGATGTTGTATTCGTGGGGCATTGTATGCCTTATGTATGTATCCCCATCTATTATGTAATGTTGATGTAATGATATCCACCTTGCAAAAGCGTTCCAATATGCGGGTCTATCCTTGGTGGGACCTTCGAGTTCCATTTGGATAGGGTCGCATCTTGGGCGTGACACAAGGGACGGCTGAAGCCTGCCTGGGGACCGGGACCTATCAGCATAGAGCACCAAGCCTTCGTGAGGAAAGAAAGGGGGAGCCAAGCCAGGACAGAACAAGCATCTCGCATTGATTCGTCATGAGGATATAATATTCACAAAAGACATGGCCATCGCCTTACATACCCCTGCGGGGTGGTACTTCGATTCCTCGCAGGGAACAAAAGGTGCTAATCCTAAGGAGCACTAACTACGCATGCCTCCATAGGAGACGCCATCATCAACAGTGGGCCGTCAGGCACCGACGCCAACCCCATCCAGATCAGTGGCGTCGGCGGCCTGACGAGCCCGCCCTGCTCCGAGCGCGACGCGAGGTACGGGGCTCGTAGCTGTCGTCGCTCATCTCCGGAGTCGCGTGAAGCTCGGCGGAGTCGCTGGACCGTCCAGCACCTCCGTTGCCGCCTGAGGAGCTGCTGGGGAAGCGATTGGCGGGCCTGGTACTCGCCACGACGATGACCCGGCCGCCTTTCTCGGGGCAGCATTCCAGCCGGCATCCTTCCGTGTCGAAGACCTTGAAGAGCATCAGGGAGGCGCCATCGTAGACGAGGTGGATTACGAGGGCGCCCCCTGTCCGGCAGACCGGGGCGATCTCGCCCCAGCCACGGGTCATGTAGGCCTTGCCCGGAGTGACGACCTCGACCTCCGCTCCGGTCGCAGGGGTGCTGCAGTCGGCGTGCTGCAGCCAGAGCTCAAGAGGTCCCCTCGACGGTATCTCGAAGGCGAAGGAGAGAGGAAGGCGAATCCAAGACCGAGGAGCCATGGCGGCGTGGAGCACAAGCTCGCGAGAGGAGCCCTCAGCATGGACTCTAGGAGGAACGACGCGCACCGCCGTAACCCGCCGGCGTCGACGGCGGCACCGGCGGTGTCGCTCGGCGCCTTCTTCTCTCGGGCCCTCGATCTGAGTGTACACGGGCAGTTGGAACCCCGGCGGCGGCCGCTCGTACCAGGGCCTCGATGCCTCCTGCCGCGCGCCCTCGTCTCGGCGGCAGGGGACTAGCCGCTTCTTCGGCGGAAGCGGGTCAGGGCCCTCTTAGGGGGCCTTTCCCTTCTCTTCCGCGGAGAACCGGCGGATTGGTGCCATCGGCGTGAGACGGAGCGATGGCAAAGATGAAGAAGAAGAGGAGTAGCAGAGGGAGATGAACTAGAATGGCTCGCGTTGTTCCGTACTTATAGCCGGAGAAGGCCAACCGTTGGCCTCCACGATCACAGGTAATCATGACCCGTTTTTGCATGCAGGGACTTGTCAAGTCGTGTGGTTGCCGAGGAGTCGTGGGGAAGCAGAGACGCCCACGTCCAATCAACCGCCACGCAGCACCCAAGGCCGCAGGCTGTTGGGGCCCGTGGCGCTTCACACTTGCCCCTTCGCTTCTCTGCTAAGCCAAGTCCGGGCGCGCCTTGGGCCCGGGGGCTACTGTCGGTGTTTTGGGAACGGGGGTCCCCAGACTTGCCTGCCTGCGGCCTGCGGCGTGGCTCAAGTGGGGGCCCAATGCAGCCCAGCTTCATTGGCTCAAGCTCAAGACCCTCGCGAGGGGCCAAGCCTCGCGGGGCGGACGACAGGAAGCTTCCTCAGGAGCAGCCTCCTCAGGCAGGCTCGCGAGGAGGCGGAGAGATCAAGGCAGGGCACCTCCCGAGCAGCCCGTGATGCAAGCCATGACGATCGAACGCCAGGCGGGCGCCGGCCTGCGCAGTGTCCTTGTTTCCCTTTCGGTGCAAAGGGGGCAAGCACGGACCAAGGCATCAGGCAAAGGTTGCCGTTTCGGTGCAACAAGACCAAGACCAGTAGAACGGCAGGATGGGGGTCATCGTGGAGCCCAGGGTGGCGTCATCGTCAGAGCCTTTGGCAGCTGAAGACCAACTTTAGTTAGGATAAGTGTACCGGATGTTCCCCTTCAAAATGGCCAATTGTTGGTGCCCTTCCCGCTCATTATTTGGGAAGAGGCCCAGCGCCTCGCTCTAGAAATAGGACTAGCCACCTCTAGGTAGAGGCATCAAGAAACAGATCGATCAGAGAGAGAGAGAGAGAGAGAGAGAGAGAAGCGACTGAACTCACCCAAGCAGTTCATCGCACCAGCTCAAGAACAGCCCCTCGCGAGGCTGTTCTCCCTTTGTACTGTTCACCATCAGCCCATGAGGCAATCCACCACACCACACACTGGAGTAGGGTATTACACCACAATGGTGGCCTGAACCAGTATAAATCTCGTGTCCTTTGTGTGTTCATCTTTCTTGCTTAGATCCTTGCGAGACTACGAGACGTGAGCAGGTAGGGGAGAGATCTTCACACGCACACCAGTGTTCGAACATCAAGGGTCTGCGGAACCCGAAATCCGAAACTCCTGGCTCCAAGGCGGGCGGCCCTGGACAAGACACACCGCGTCCAGCGTCCGCGCGACAAGAAAGGAGCTGCCAAGAAATCCCTCGTCCTCAAGAAGGCGCTCGCGTGCTCCCCGCTCCAGCACGTCAAGCCCGTGTCCCTGCGCCAGCATGTCAAGACCCCGTGGTGCCCTTGGCAACAGCGCTCGGGAACCTCCAAGAGCAAGCCACGCGTCTACAAAGGGCTCCGGTGGCCACCGCAGGCTGCCGCGCCTTCACCACCGAGCTACGCAGTGTCGCCTGGCCGGGCAAGTTCAAGACGAATCTGCCACCTCGCTACGACGGCACTGCCGACCCCGCGGAGTTCCTGCAGCTCTATGAGCTGGGCATCGAAGCGGCCAACGGAGACGAAAAGGTTATGGCGAACTGGTTTCCCATGGCGCTGAAGGATGGTGCCCGCACCTGTCTCCTGAACCTGCCTCCCTGCTCGATCTCCTCTTGGGATGAGATGCACACCCGCTTCATCGCCAACTTACAAGGCACTCGCGACCGTCCTCCAGTCGTGGGTGAACTGTGCCGCATCAAGCAGCAATCGGGAGAGACCTTGCAGAAGTACATGCATCGCTTTAACAACACTCGCCTCAAGATTCCCAAGGTGACTGAGGAGGCCATCATCTCAGCGTTCTCTGATGGCGTCCGCAATGTCAATATGAAGGAGGAGCTGGCAATCCACAATGATCTGTGCACATCTCTGGAGCTGTTCAACCTGGCGACCAAGTGCACAAGGGCTGAGGAGGGCCGCCTCTTCCTTCTCGAGCTTCCAGCCGCTGACTCAGAAGAAGAGAAAGCCAAGGCCAAGGATGTGAAGCGCAAAGGAGAAGCTGTGCTCGCAGCAGAGCCAGACACGAAGCACAGCAGGGACCAACCAGAGTCATCCAAAGGTAGCCGATACTGCGTCTACCATGACCTCCACGCCCACAACACCAACGAATGCCAAGAGCTCAGAGCCGTTCGAGAAGGACGCATCGGTCAACGCCCCGAGCGCAATGATCGGGGCTATGGGCAAGGAGGCGGAAGAGGTGGAGGATGACGGGATGACCGAGGCCCTTGCCAGGAGTAGCGTGGCCGCCCTCGCGAGGATCGCTAGCAGGACCAGCCTCGCGAGGGGCCTTGGAGGGATCAACCTCGCGAGGATCGCCCGCAGGGCAACGCATGCCTTCCTCCTCTGCCACCACCGCCAAGAAGGAATGACGACTATCACCAGGACGAGGGGGCTGGGGGCTTCCAGGAACCATGTGCTATCGCTCGTACCAAGGCCTCAACGTCTTCGGCCGAGCAACCTCGTCCCCAGCCGCTTCTTCGGCGGGAGCGGGTCGGGCCCCTCTCGGGGGGCCTTTCCTTTCTCCTCAGTGAGAACCAGCGGATCAGTGCCATTGGTGACAAGATGGAGGAGGAGCAAGGAAGAAGAAGCGGGCGGAGCGCAAAGAGATGGACTGCGGGGGCTCGCGCCCCACCGTACTTATAGTCCAGAGGAGGCCAACCGTCGGCCTCCGCGATCGCAGGTAATCATGACTCATTTTTGCATGCAGGGACTTGTCAAATCGGGCAGTTGCCGAGGCAGCGTGGGGAAGCGGAGATGCCCACGTCCAATCAACTGCCACGCGGCGACCAAAGCCACAGGCTGTTGGGGTCCACGGCGCTCCGCACGTGCCATTTCGCTTTGCTGCTAAGCCAAGTCCGAGAGCGCCTTGTGCCCGAGGGCTACTGTCGGCGTTCTGGGAACGGGGGTCCCCAGACTTGCCTGCCTGCGGCCTGCGGCGTGGCTCAAGTGGTGGCCCAGCACGGCCCATCTTCATCAACTCAAGCTCAAGACCCTCGCGAGGGGCCAAGCCTCGCGAGGTGGACGACACAAGGCTTCCTCAGGAACAGCCTCACTAGGCAGGCTCGCGGGAAGGCAGAGAGATCAAGGCAGGGGTACCTCGTGAGGTGCTCATGATGCAAGCTATGACGATCGAGACCAGGCGGGCGCTAGCCCGTGCAGTGTTCTCGTTTCCTCTTTGGTGCAAAGGGTGCAAGCGCAGGCGCGGAGTACCGAGGCATCAAGCAAAGGTTACCATTCCGGTGCAATGAGACCAAGACCAGCAGAGCGGGAGGACAGAGGTCACCGTGGAGCCCAAGACGGCGTCATCGCTAGTGCCTTTGGCAGCCGAAGACCAACTTTAGTCAGGATAACATGTACTAGATGTTCCCCTTCAAAATGGCCGTTGTTGGCTCCCTTCCCGCTCAATATTGGGGAAGAGGACCAGGGCCTCTATATATAGAGATAGACACCACAGTAGAGGGCATCTCATTGGCATCTCATAGAGTTCTCATCAGATCCAGAGGCGATCAAACTCACCCAAGTAATTCACCACAACAGCCCAAGAACACCTCTCGTGAGGCTGTCCTTCCTCCGTACTGTTCATCATCAGCCCCTGAGGCAATCCACCACACCACACACTGGATTAGGGTATTACACCACAATGGTGGCCCGAACCAGTATAAACCTTGTGTCCCTTGTGTTACTCATCTTGTACCTTAGATTCGTAGCGAGGCGTTGGGACGTGGATCGGTAGGGGGAAGATCTTTGCACGCACCCTAGAGTTCGAACCTTAAGGGTTTTGCCAAAACTCGATATCCGACATTTGGCGCGCCAGGTAGGGGTGCGATGGAATCTTTCTTCCGTTGTTCCACGTTAGATCGTTCATCGCATCCATGGCTGACGCTCGCCGAGCTCGTACCGAGCATCGGGCTGCTCTCGCCGCCCACGTCGCCCAGATGGCTCCCGTCGGTGGGCCTCCCCGTCGTTCTCCGTCGCCTGCTGCCAACGCCGCCACCGGCCCGACGGGGAACAAGCAGCAGGCGTCGTTGTTGCATCCCTCGGTGTGGCGGGAAGGCTGCACCGCCACTCCGTTGCTGACTCCGGCCGGTTCGTCGTCGCACGCCCGTCGCGCTCCCACGGACGCGCATGCTGTGTTGCTCCTGGCACGCGAACTCCTGCACTACCGCCCCGTCGACGACCTCTATGACGAGTGGCTCGCTCGCTTCACCGAGCTCGTCAGCGCCGCAGGGGGCTCTCCTGCGCCGTCCCTCCCGCTGTCTCGCCCTCCGTCTTGCGTGGGTGATGCAGCTCCGTAGGTGCCTCCGCCATCTTCTCCCCAAGAAGGTGCCCTAGCTCCAAGGTGTGCGGCCCCTAGACAAGACCCACCACGTCCAGCACCCGCGCGACAAGAAAGGAGCTGCCAAGAAATCCCTCGTCCTCAAGAACGCGCTCGTGTGCTCCCCGCTCCAGCACGTCAAGCCCGCATCCCTGCGCCAACACGTCAAGACCCCGCGCTGCCCCTGGCAGCGGCGTGCGGGAACCTCCAAGAGCAAGACCCACTCTTGCAAAGGGCTCCGGTGACCAACGTAGGCTGTCGCGCCTTCACCACCGAGCTACGCAGTGTCGTCTGGCCTGGCAAGTTCAAGCCGGATCTGCCTCCTCACTACGATGGCACTGCCAACCCCGCAGAGTTCCTGCAGCTCTACGAGCTGGGCATCGAAGCAGACAATGGAGACGAAAAGGTCATGGTGAACTGGTTTCCCATGGCGCTCAAGGATGGTGTCCGCACCTGGCTCCTGAACCTGCCTCCCGGCTCGATCTCCTCTTGGGACGAGATGCGCACACGCTTCATCGCCAACTTCCAGGGCACTCGCGACCATCCTCCAGTCGTGGGTGACCTGCACCGCATCAAGAAGCAACCGGGAGAGACCTTATAGAAGTGCATGCAGTGCTTTAACAGCGCTTGCCTCAAGATTCCCAAGGTGACTGTGGAGGCCATCATCTCAGACTTCTCTGATGGCGTCCGCGACGTCAAGGTGAAGGAGGAGCTTGAAATCCACGAGGATCTGTGCACATCTCTGGAGATGTTCAACCTGGCGACCAAGTGCGCAAGGGCTGAGGAGGGATGCCTCTCCCTTATCGAGTTTCCAGCCGCTGACCCAGAAGAAAAGAAAGCCAAGTCCAATGATGTGAAGCGCAAAGGAGCAGCCATGCTCGCAGCAGAGCCAGACACAAAGCATGGCAAGGACCAGCCAGAGTCGTCCAAAGGCAGCCGATACTGCGTCTACCATGACCTCCACATCCACACCACCAACGAATGCAAAGAGCTCAGAGCTGTTCGAGAAGGACGCATCGGTCGACGCCCCAAGCGCAACGATCGGGGCTACGACCGAGGAGGAGGAAGAGGTGGAGAACGATGGGATGACCAAGGCCCTCGCCATGAGTGGTGTGGCCGCCCTTGCGAGGATCGCTGGCAGGACCAGCCTCGCGAGGGGGCTTGGAGGGATCAGTCTCGCGAGGATCGCGCGCAGGGCAACGCAGGCCTTCCTCCTCTGCCGCCACCGCCAAGAAGGAATGACGACCATCACCAGGATGATGGGGCTGGGGGCTTCCAGGAACCACGTGCTATCACTTGCATCTTGGGAGGTCCCCAGGCCCCAGCCTCTCAGCGCATCTTCAAGAAATTTGCTCGCGAGGTGAACGCAGTCCTCCCCAAGCTTGAGGCCATGTGCCCTCACAAGTGGTCCACATGCGCCATCACGTTCAGCTCAACGGACCAGCTCAAGTGTGCGGCTACAGCCGGTGTCCTCCCAATGCTTTGTTCCCCAGTCATCAGCAACGTGCAAGTCATCAGGACCCTCATTGATGGCGGCGCATGGCTCAACATTCTGTCCGTCGAGACATTCAACAATCTCCAAGTGCCATATGATCAACTTCAGCCAAGCAAGCCTTTCTCAGGAGTCACTGACGGTTCCACCACCCCGATAGGGCAGGTTCGCCTCCCTGTCACCTTCGGGCAGTGCAAGAACTACCATACCGAGCTCATCAACCTCAACGTTGCCCACATTCGCCTGCCATACAATGCCATCCTCGAGTACCCAGCCCTTGCCAAGTTCATGGCGGTGACTCACCATGGTTACAATGTCCTCAAAATGCCGGGAAGCGGCGGAATCATCACAGACCCCTGCGAAGAGAAGGATGCGGTGTGCTTTCTCGAGCGCGCCTTCCAAGATGCATCAATTGAGGACCCAGACAACAAGAATGAGAACCCTCCCGAGGCAATTCCCAAGAAGAAGAAGACACCGCCTAGCTCAAGGCCTCAGGAGGTAGGCATCTCCGGAGGCACCGCATCAGGATCTGCGCCCATCAAGGGGGCGCCTCCTCCATCGCATAGGAAGACGCGCCCGGTGCCCTTCTGGGGCAAGGCACGGGGGCTCTCTCATGGAGGGCCTCTGACTTTGCCAAGATCACGAGGGAGGCGCTCGGGCACCACTTGGGGGCGTGCTTCGTGACACGTTTCCCTCAGGAAGGCATGAGGCAAGGAGGGCCCAACCCTCAGGAGTTCATCACCAAGGTCATCCAGGAGCTGCAGGAATCAAGAGTCATGCGTGGCAATCGCCGCCTACCCGGCGTAGCCCCCCATCCAGGCGAGGATGGCGGGCTGCGCATCTGCATCGACTACCCAGGGCTCAACCGAGTCCCATCTCAGGAGCATTTCTGGCCTTCGCGCGTGGGACGCTGCGAGGGTCCGCCACACAGCTACATTTGCATACCTTTCCGCCTGCCGAACACGGCTGCTGCTCACCAGCGCCTGATGCGGAGCATTCTGGAATCTCAGGAGGCTACACACCGTGCCTTCCTGGCGGAGATGGAGATGGACCTTAAGGAGCTGCCCGGACCCCCAGAGCCTCTCGAGGCGCAGGGCTCTGGTGGCTCGTGAGGAGTAGCTTCTTCACCGCGCATCATCAGCTACTTCAACACCCGCTCTACAACTGTATCAGGTGACATCTTTCGAGTTCCATTTCAGCTGGGAGCGCCCTCAGGGCTGCATTATTCCCAGGCCGCGTGGGTCTGTCCCTGCGGCATGTATCTCTTTTTCTTATGTCTTTAGTTCACCTTGCTGGGGGCGCCCCTCGGGTCGCATCATCCCCAAGCCGCTTGGGCCTGACCCAGTGGTTGTATCCTTCCTACAGCTACCTAAGTCGGTTTGCTTTTCATGCTTAACTTGCCTATGATTATCATCTCTCGCCTATCGTGACCCCTTTTTCTCCCTCATGCAAACCGCTTGCACGTTAAAAGGGGGGCGCCTGAGCATCGCGACTCAGGGGCTCTTACTGGCTCTCTAGCCATCACCCCCTGGCCTTCTCCACGGCATCACGACCTGGCATACCAGCGGCGTCTGAGCTCGCTCGAGGGCTGGGACCTGAGGACGTAGAGCATTTGCATCTAACCACCCTGTAGGAACCCTCAGCCGCCAAAGGCTCAAGATCAGGCGCAACCCGCCTTGAGGTAGGGCCTCGTGAGTCCTGTGCTGGCTCATGGGCGCCCAGATACACCTCGACTAGCCCTACCGTGCCGGCCACGTGTTAGGGCGGGGCTGTACACACCCCGAGGGCCCCTCCCATAGGGGGGCCCCCTCCCACATACCAGTGGAAGCACCATGCTCCGCGCTGGCTGACGACACTGCTGAGGAGCGGCTATGCCCGTACACGTACGGAAGCGCTATGCTCCGCGCTGGTGATAAACAACTGAGGGCAGCCCACAGCTGTATCAACCTTAGGGAGACCAGAGGTCAGTGTCTAGCCTCATCGCAACGCCTCCCCTCGGGAGCGCAACGCGAGGGGGCTAGGCACGGGGGCTGCGCCCGGGTCATGCCCGAGCGCATGCCACCCAGCCAGGTCCGTCGGACCTAGTCGTCGCGCGCCCCTCCCCTGGCGGAGCCAAGGTATGAAGACCGTTTGAGCATCAAGGGGGACTCCTGAGCATCGCAACTCAGGAGCCTAACTGGTCACGCAGCCTCTCACTCCTTAGTTCCGAAAGGCTAACGACGGTTGAGGTATGCGCGGGGCCCGGCCCTGCCGACATAGAAGAACAGATCTACTCTTACACCCCCTCCCTATTTGTTGTTTGCGCGTCAAGGGGGACTCTTGAGCATCGCGAATCAGGAGCCTAACTTGCCACATAGCCCCTCACTCCTTGGTCCCGTGATTCGGTCGGGGCTAACGGCGGCTGAGGTATGCGCGGGGCCGGGCCCTGCTGAGGGAGTCCTGGACTAGGGGGTGTCCGGACAGCCGGACTATCATCGTCCGCCGGACTCCAAGACTACGAAGATACAAGATTGAAGACTCCGTCCCATGTCCGGATGGGACTTTCCTTGGCATGGAAGGCAAGCTTGGCGATACGGATATGTAGATCTCGTACCATTGTAACCGACTCTGTGTAACCCTAGCCTCCTCCGGTGTCTATATAAATCGGAGGGCTTTAGTCCGTAGGACACAACATACATTACGACAATCGTACCATAGGCTAGTTTTAGGGTTTAGCCTCCTTGATCTCGTGGTAGATCCACTCTTGTACTACCCATATCATCAATATTAATCAAGCAGGACGTAGGGTTTTACCTCCATCGAGAGGGCCCGAACTTGGGTAAAACATCGTGTCCCTCGTCTCCTGTTACCATCCGCCTAGACGCACAGTTCGGGACCCCCTACCCGAGATTCGCCGGTTTTGACACCGACATTGGTGCTTTCATTGAGAGTTCCTCTGTGTCATCACCGATAGGCCCGATGGCATCTTCAACCAACGACGCTGTCCAGGGTGAGACTTTTCTCCCCGGACAGATCTTCGTATTCGGCGGCTTCGCACTGCGGGCTAATTCGTTTGGCCATCTGAAGCAGATCGAAAGCTACACCCATGGCCGTCAGGTCAGATTCGGAAGCCTAAACTTCACGGCCGATGTCCACGGAGACTTGATCTTCGACGGACCCGAGCCACAGCCAAGCGCGCCGCACTGTTGCGATGGGCATGATCTAGCTCTGCCGCTGAACAGTGCCTTGGTGGCCGCACACGAATCCGCTCCGGCCATTGGTCCGGAGCAGACTGCCCAGATAGAGGATCGGTGGATGGACGCCGCCTCGGGGGCTTCAACTACTACGGCGATGGAGCCGAACACTAATCTTGTCCCTCGCAAAACTCGTGATTCCGAGGTGCCGGACTCCTTGCCGGACTCCGAGCCTCCCACACCCCTACCAATCAAACCGGATTGGGCGCCGGTTATGGAATTCACCGCCGCGGACATCTTCCAATACTCGCCTTTTGGCGACATCCTGAATTCACTAAAGCATCTCTCGTTATCAGGAGAGCCCTGGCCGGACTATGGCCAGGATGGTTGGGATGCAGACGACGAAGAAATTCAGAGCCCACCCACCACCCACTTTGTAGCCACTGTCGACGATCTAACCGACATGCTAGACTACGACTCCGAAGACATCGACGCTATGGACGACGATGCCGGAGACGAACAGGAACCAGCGCCTACAGGGCACTGGAAGACCACCTCGTCATATGACATATACATCGTGGATACCCCAAAAGATGGGGACGGCGAAGAAACAGCGGAGGCAGATTCTCTAAAGAAACAGCCCAAGCGCTGGCGTCAGCGGCGCCGCTCTAAATCCCGCCACAGCAAGAATGGAGATTCCGGCACAGGAGATAATAATACCCCAGAAAGTGCCGAAGACAACCCCCTCCAGCAAGACTCAGCGCAGGAGGATGCAGAAGCAAGCCCTCAGGAGAGGGCGGCGGACGAAGAGGTTGAGGATTACAACCATATGCCTCCCTCCGAAGACGAGGCAAGCCTCAACGATGACGAATTCGTCGTGCCCGAGGATCTCGTCGAACAAGAGCGTTTTAAATGCAGGCTTATCGCCACGGCAAACAGCCTAAAGAAAAAGCAGCAGCAGCTTCAAGCTGACCAGGACCTACTGGCCCATCGATGGACCGAGGTCCTCGCGGCCGAAGAGTATAAACTCGAACGCCCCTCCAAAAGCTATCCAAGACGCAAGCTGCTCCCCCGATTAGAGGAGGAAGCATACATACCTCCATCACCAGCGCACGACACGGCTGACCGACCAACCCGCGGTCGTGACAGAGAGGCATCCAGGCCCCCAGCCAAGACCGTACCCCGGCATCGCTCCAAAAGTACGGAGCCAAGAGGGAACGCGCCGGACTTGCGAGATATATTGGAGGACAAAGCAAGGCAATCCAGATCCATCTACGGATCACGTGGGCGCCCCACAACCCATGACGAATACCGTCACACCGGATATAATAACCCCGGCCGGGCCGAATACGGCAGACAGCGCTCTCTCAGCTGCGTCGTGATATTTCTCAATACAGAGGCGCCGCACACCCACTATGCTTCACTGACGAAGTAATGGATCATCAAATCCCCGAAGGGTTTAAACCCGTAAACATTGAATCCTACGATGGCACAACAGACCCCGCGGTTTGGATCGAGGATTATCTTCTCCACATTCATATGGCCCGCGGCGACGATCTCCACGCCATCAAGTATCTCCCACTCAAGCTTAAAGGACCAGCTTGGCATTGGCTTAACAGCTTGCCTGCAGAGTCAATTGGGTGTTGGGAAGACCTGGAGGCCGCATTCCTTGATAACTTCCAAGGCACGTATGTGCGACCACCAGACGGCGATGACCTAAGCCACATCATTCAGCAGCCAGACGAATCGGCCAGACAATTCTGGACACGGTTCTTGACAAAGAAAAATCAAATTGTCGACTGTCCGGATGCAGAGGCCCTTGCAGCCTTCAAGCATAACATCCGCGACGAATGGCTAGCCCGGCACCTGGGACAGGAAAAGCCAAAATCTATGGCAGCCCTCACATCATTAATGACCCGCTTCTGCGTGGGAGAGGATAGCTGGCTAGCTCACAACAACAATCTCCGTAAAAATTCTGGCAGTCCGGATACTAAGGACAACAACGGCAGGTCACGTCGAAACAAAAACAAACGCCGCATTAACGGCGACGACAAGGAGGATACGGTAGTCAACGCCGGATTCCGAGGCTCTAAACCCGGTCAACGGAAGAAGCCATTCAAAAGAACCACTCCGGGTCCGTCCAAATTGGACCGAATACTCGACCGCTTATGCCAGATACATGGCACCCCTGAAAAACCAGCCAATCACATTAATAGAGATTGCTGGGTGTTCAAACAGGCAGGCAAGTTCATCGCCGAAAACAATGACAAGGGGCTAAACAGCGATGACGAGGAGGAGACCCGACCGCCGAACAGTAGAGGACAGAAGGGTTTTCCCCCACAAGTGCGGACGGTGAACATGATTTACGCAACCCATATACCCAAGAGGGAGAGGAAGCGCGCACTAAGGGACGTCTATGCGATGGAGCCAGTCGCCCCGAAGTTCAATCCATGGTCCTCTTGTCCGATCACTTTCGATGGAAGAGACCATCCGACCAGCATACGCCATGGCAGATTCACCGCATTGGTTTTAGACCCAATCGTCGATGGATTTCACCTCACGAGAGTCCTGATGGACGGCGGTAGCAGCCTGAACCTGCTTTATCAGGATACAGTGCGCAAAATGGGCATAGACCCCTCAAGGATTAAACCTACAAAGACAACCTTTAAAGGTGTCATACCAGGTGTGGAAGCCAACTGTACAGGCTCAGTAACACTGGAAGTGGTCTTCGGATCCCCGGACAATTTCCGGAGCGAGGAGTTAATCTTCGACATAGTCCCGTTTCGCAGCGGCTATCACGCTCTGCTCGGACGAACCGCGTTTGCCAAATTCAATGCGGTGCCGCATTATGCATACCTCAAGCTCAAGATGCCAGGCCCTCGCGGGGTCATCACGGTCAACGGGAATACAGAACGCTCCCTCCGAACGGAGGAACATACAGCGGCTCTCGTGGCAGAAGTACAGAGCAGCCTCTTAAGGCAATTCTTGAGTCCGGCCATTAAACGGCCGGATACAGCAAAACGCGCCTGAAGCAATACCAACCAAGACCACCTGGCGCGATCAGAGCACGCGTAGCAATGCGGCCCCGACCCCCGCCCGCGCATGATCGCAAGAATAACACTCCGCGTACATCATTACGCCTTGGAGATACCATGGGCGCAGGGGAAGGGGCACGATCGCAATGGACCCAGAGTGCGGTTCGACCACACCAGGGGCTCGCAAGTGTACCCCCTTTTTATTTATTATTTTCCTTCTTTATGTACACAGGACTCCGGTAACCAGAGGCCCTGTCCGGCGGCGAACCTGCCGAACTCGTGATGCAACAGTCAGGGACGAAAGAAGGCTGCGACGAACACTCAGGTGGTCTCAATTTCGAGCATTAAATTCGATTATATACACCAAATCCGCGGCTCACCCCTAAGGGGGACATGTTTACTTAGTCCAAATCCCTTGCTTACCACACTATTTGTATCAGTCCGCACTTATAGCAGACTTCCTTTAATAAATAATGCAGCACTTTTCGACTGCAATTACATTACCTTATATATATATATGTTCATTACACGACATCTTGCACCCGTACATTTTGGTACAGCTGAATACACCAGGGGCTTGTGTTCCCTGCATTATGGTGTGATAAGTCCGAACACTTTCACAAGTGCGGCACCCCGAACTTATAGCAGTATATGAATCGGCTCCGAATCATATCTTGGGTCAATAGTTGGGTTTGCCCGGCTCCCATGTTTTGGTGCCTTACGTTCCATTCTGTCGGCTAAGGTGGCACTGGGAGAACCACTGCGATTGCGCCCCGGTTGAGCCGGGCGAGCGCCTCAGTGGAGAAAGCTAAAACTGACTGGCATGATAAGGCGAGAGACTGGTCGCTGTTCGAGAGGTTTTTTCGGGTCCTTAAAGACTCATGCCGCTTCGAGCGAAGTTCTGGACAATGTCCGATGAAGGCGTGGATAGCGCCCCGGATTCGGCCTTCCGAATACCAGGGGCTTCGCTGAAATTTAAAATTATAGAATTCTATGGCTAAGTGAGAGTGTTCAAGCATTATAAGTCCGGTTGCCTTGTTCGCTGTGTTGAGCGCCTCCCTAGATGGACCCAAAAATGGGAACAAGAGCGCTCAAGGTTATCCCGAACACCCCAGTACTCGTGGCTTGGGGGCTGAAGCCAACGACTTGCCATCTCTCAGATTTTATACACGGCCGCACAGAAGGTAATATTTTAAATTAAACAAGCGTTTCTTAATGCGCACATGAACAAAGTCTCAGCGCAAAGGACAATACATAGCGAGTCTACTCAAAGATTACATTTCTGGGGCACTCATCCGCAATATCGCGGGCTCCCTTCAGGACAGTTTTATAATACATTTTAGGCGTACAATAATCCTTGCCCGGTTGCGGGGGTCCGTGAGAAGCTTCTCCGCGTCCAACCTGCCCCAATGCACCTTTTTGCGGGCAAGGGCCCGACGAGCACCTTCAATACAGGCGGAGCGCTTGATGACCTCCACCCAGGGGCATGCATCCACCAGCCGCCGCACGAAGCCAAAGTAGCTCCCAGGCATGGCCTGTCCAGGCCACAGCCGGACTATAAGGCCCTTCATGGCCTCCTCAGCTACCTTGTGGAGTTCGACCAGCTGCTTCAGCTAGTCGCTCGGGGGCACCAGGTGTCCGGCCTTAGCGTACTGAGACCAGAAGACTTTTTTCGTCGAGCTCCCCTCCTTGCCACGATAGAATGCGGCGGCATCGGACGCACTACGCGGCAGATCTGCAAACATCCCTGGAGAGCTCCGAATGCGGGTAAGTGTCAGGTATTTTACATTAGCATGCTTGCTTTGCATGAAAAATGCCTTACCCGCCACTATCTTCTTTACATCTTCAACCTCGTGAAGGGCCTTATGGGCCTCGGCCTTGGCGGACATGGCACTTTTGAGAGCTGAGGCAAGCTCGGACTCTCGAGTCTTGGAGTCACGCTCCAAACTCTCATGTTTCTCCATGAGAGCCTGGAGCTCTTGCCATACTTCCGCCACCCGTGCCTCCTGCTTTTCTCGCTCTTCCCGCTCCGTGGCCGCACTGCGTCCGGCCGTGGACACAACCTCCTTCAGGGCTGCCACCTCGTTCGTGGCCCCTGCAATACCCATATTATCCTTGTTAATTTTATTGCAACCAAAATCCTTTTCTGTAAGGTAACCATTTAAAGAGGTGTGACTCACCTTCTTTGTCCTCGAGCTGCTTCTTGGCATGGCCGAGCTCTTGCTCGGACCGCTCGAGATCCTTTTTCAACACATCAACCTCCGCCGATAGTGCGACAGAGGTCAGCAGCGCAGCCTGCAAACCCATGTTGACATATTTTAAGCAACCCTGCGTATATCTTGTTAGATCCTCAGTCCGGCTTTTCTTTCCGAACACCGAACTGAGCATCAGGGGCTACTGTCTATGCGGTATTACATTACATAATTTTAACTTCTTACCTCAAAGCCTGTTAGAAGGCTGCTGCAGGCTTCGGTCAGCCCGCTTTTAGCAAGCTGAACCTTTTGAATCACCGCACTCATGATAGTGCGGTGTTCTTCCTCGATGGAAGCGCCTTTAAGCGCTTCCAGCAAGTTATCCGGCGCCTCCGGTTGGACGGAGGTCGCCGGTGTCACGGTCTTGCCCTTCTTTCGAAGGGGCCGCTTGACGGACTCTGGAACCACTGCAGGTTCCGATGTAGAGTCCGGCGCAAAGTCCGGGAGGCTGCCTGACGGCGCCTCCGGAGCCTCCTCCTGATGGGTCCCTCTCTGGGATCCCACCTCGGCGTCCTCGTCGGCGCGTGGGGTAGAGGCAGTCGGAAGTAAATCCACATCCGACGGGGCCAGCGACCCGCTTGATGAGTCGGGGAGATCGTCATCGGCCGGACTACGGACAGAATGCGGCATTAAGGACACTACGCGACACAAAAGAAATTGCATATAAGGGATCCGGATACTTACGATCTTGCCGGACGCCTGGCCCTTGGAGGCCACTCATCCTCGCCAACGGTGGTGTTGGCGAAACTGTCTGGGGGGATAGTCCTCCCCCTCTTGGACCCTTCGGCCTCCCCTATTGGGGAAGCCTTCCTCTTCTTCTCTCCCTCCTCCGGGAGAGAGTACTCCTCCTCCTCCTCATCTTCGGGGGAAGAGTATGCCTTGTCGTCAGACGCCTGATTGCGGGAACTCTTTCGAGTCCCCGCGGCCACCTTCTTGGCCTTCTTCTCCGGTACCACGTGCGGTGCCGGAACTAGCAGCCCTGCTAAACGGGCGTTCTCTGGGTCTTCTGGCATGGGAGCCGGGCTGATGACCTGCTTGGCCTTCTCCATCCATTCCTGTCAAAGGAAAAGACAGAATGTAACCCCTCTAGAATCAATTTGATTACCACAAGTGTCCCGTAAAGGGGTTGAATCACTTACCTCGTCAGCCGGATGCTGCGAGAGAAATCCGCGATCTTCTGTCGCGGATGCGGGGGCTTCGGCGCCCTTAAACAGCACCCTCCAGGCGCCTTCGTATGTCGTATCGAAGAGCCCGCTTAGCGCCTGGTGCTGTTCCGGATTAAACTCCCACAGATTGAATGTCCGTTCTTGGCATGGGAGGATCCGGCGGATGAGCATGACTTAGACCACGTCGACGAGCCTGAGCTTACCGCTCACCAGCTTCTGGATGCAGGCTCGGAGTCCCGTCAGCTCCTTTGGATTGCCCCACAACAAGCCCTTCTCTTTCCAGGAGGGGAGCTGTGTGGGGACGCCAGATCTACACTTGAGGGCCGCCGCCCATGTGGGCTTGCGCGGCTCGATGATGTAGAACCACCCCGATTGCCACCCCTTAACGGAGTCCACGAAGGCCCCTTCGAGCCAAAGGACGTTGGGCAACTTGCCCAACATGGCGCCTCCGCATTCCGCTTGAGTACCCTTCACAACCTTCGGCTTGACGTTGAAGGTCTTGAGCCACAGGCCGAAGTGGGGCCGGATGCAGAGGAAGGCCTCGCACACGACGATAAACGCCGAGATGTTGAGGATGAAGTTCGGCGCCAGATCGTGGAAGTCCAGGCCGTAGTAAAACATGATCCCCCGGACAAATGGGTGCAGTGGAAAGCCCAGTCCACGGAGGAAGTGGGGAAGGAAGACAACCCTCTCATGGGGCCCAGGGGTAGGGATGAGCTGCCCCTCATCGGGCAGCCGATGCGCGATATCCCCGGAAAGGTATCCGGCGCTGCGCAGTTTGGTGATGTGCTCCTCCTTAACGATGGAGGCCAACCATTTGCCTCCCGCTCCGGACATATTCGGAGAAGGTTGGGGCGAGATACGCGAGCTTGGGCGTTGGAGCTTGAGTACGCGGAGATGGATAAGCAAAGGAGGAAGAAGGCGTAGGTGAGAAGGTAAATCCTTATCCCTTATATATAGGCGGACGAAAACTATACGTCCGCACTGGCCTGATAAAACTCGCTTATCTCCCAAGCGCCACCATCAATGGTGCGGTTGGGTTACCCACGTCCGTATTGATGAGAATCCCGGAATAAGGGGAACACGATCTCTGCTTCGACAAGACGTGCCAAGGAAACCGCTTCGCTAAACGTGCTGAGGTGGTATAGTAAAAAACGATTCAAACAAAGGCTTGGTAGCGGTGTGATGTCACGCCGCATAATACGTCAGCAGATTGGACTGGTGTACATTTTATTCTCTCTACGGTGGAATGTGGAATTTATTTTGCAGAGCCGGACATTATCCTGGTGTTCATGATCTTCTCTGGATTATTCAAGGAAGGAACCCGCCTTGCAATGCCGAACATTATGCGCGCCGGACTTATCGTCATTGAAGCCTGGTTCAGGGGCTACTGAGGGAGTCCTGGACTACGGGGTGTCCGGACAGCCGGACTATCATCGTCTGCCGGACTCCAAGACTACAAAGATACACGATTGAAGACTCCGTCCCGTGTCTGGATGGGACTTTCCTTGGCGTGGAAGGCAAGCTTGGCGATACGGATATGTAGATCTCCTACCTTTGTAACCGACTCTGTGTAACCCTAGCCTCCTCCGGTGTCTATATAAACCGGAGGGCTTTAGTCCGTAGGACACAACATACATTACGACAATCATACCATAGGCTAGCTTTAGGGTTTAGCCTCCTTGATCTCGTGGTAGATCCACTCTTGTACTACCCATATCATCAATATTAATCAAGCAGGACGTAGGGTTTTACCTCCATCGAGAGGGCCCGAACCTGGGTAAAACATCGTGTCCCTCGTCTCCTGTTACCATCCGCCTAGACGCACAGTTCGGGACCCCCTACCCGAGATCCGCCGGTTTTGACACCGACACCTGCCGACGTAGAACAAAAAGCAAATAGGAAGGAAACCGCAAAATTTCGCATGGGTCCGTCCCTGCAACATCGACAAATTTGAGTGGTCGAGCTCTAGCCCACGGCAGCCCCGCAAAGCGCTACCTCACCAGGCCCTCAGTGCCCTCATCACTCACTCGGAGCAACCAATGGCTGGCCGGCAATTGTAATGGCAAACCTTGCTTCTCTCGTGTTGGTTTACAGGGTCCACCTAAGGAATAACGTGGGGGGCGTCGTGAGCTCACGCTCTCTATTACGCGTATGATCTGCTCTCATGTTAAAAGGGGGGCGCCTGAGCAGCGTGACTCAGGAGCTCTTACTGGCTCTCCAGCCCTCACCCCCTGTCTGTGTCCACGACATCGCGACCTGGCATACCAGCGGTGGCTGAGCTCGCTCGAGGGCCGGGACCTGAGGATGTAGAGCATGAAGGAGAATGCGGGGAGGGGAGGAGAAGCTCGCGAAGTCCTGGCTCAGCTGCATCCCAGCTGCCGACGCGCAAGTCCATCACCTCGCGAGGGAACGGCTCCAAGATTTTGAGATAAGTCACGCTCCTGGAACAGCTAATCAATGCGACACCAAGCCCTCACTTAATGCAGCTCTATGACGGTGACATTGCCTTCCTTTCTTGCCTTTCGGCGGCTGCTTGAGCTCTAAAGGGGACCTCCTGAGCATCGCTCCTCAGGGGCTCTTACTGGACCTACAGCCGCTCACCTCCTGGCCTTGACCACGGCATCGCGACCTGGCATACCAGTGACGGCTAAAGGCTGCCTGGGGACCGCGACCTATCAGCGTAGAGCACCAAGCCGTCGCGATGTTAGAAAGGGGGAACCGAGCCGAGACAGGATGAGCATCTTGCACCACTTCATGATAAGGATAATATCAACAAAAGACACAACAGACGCTTTACACGCCCCCACGGGGTACCTCCTTGATTCCTCGCAGGAAAAAAAAGATGCAAATCCTAAGGAGCCCTGACTACATGTGCCTCCATGGCCGACGCCATCATCAACAGTGGGCCACCAAGCGCCGACGCCAACCCCATCCAGATCAGCCGCGTCGGCAGCCTGATGCAGCTGCCTTGCTCTGGGCGCGGTGTGAGCTCAGGGGCTCGTAGCTGTCGTCGCTCGTCTCTGGAGTCACAAGAAGCTCGGGAGAGTCGCTGGACTCCCCATCACCTCCGCTGCATCCGGAGGAGCCGCTAAAGAAGCAGAGGACAGGCCTAGCCCTTGCCACACCGACGCCCTGGCCGCCTCCTCTGGGGCAGCACTCCAGCCGGCGTCCTTCCGCGTCAAAGACCTTGAAGTGCATCAGGGAGGCACCATCGTATTCGAGATGAATCACGAGGGTACCTCCTGTTCGGCAGACCCGGGTGATCTCGCCCTAGCCCCGGGTCATGTAGACCTTGCCCGGAGTGACGACCTCGACCTCCGCTCCAGTCGCGGGGTTACCGTAGTCAGCGTGCTACAGCCAGAGCTCAAGAGGCCCCCTCGGCGGCATCTCGAAGGCAAAGGAAGGAGGAAGGCGTATCTAGGAGCTTGAAGGCATGGTGGCGTGAAGTACGAGCTCACGAGAGGAGTCCGCGGCATGGACTCCAGGAGCGAGGGCGCACACCGCCACAACTCGTCGACGCCGCTGACGGCGCAGGCAACGCCACTCGGCATCTTCCTCTCCAGGGCCCTCGGCCCGTGCGTACAGAGGTAGCAGAAACCCAGGGGGTGGCCGCTCGTACCAAGGCCTCGATATCTCTGGCCGAGCAACCTTGTCACGGCGGCCGAGGACCGACCGCTTCTTCGGTGGGTGCGGGTCGGGCTCCTCTCGGGGGGCCTTTCCTTTCTCCTCAGCTGAGAACCGGCAGATCGGTGCCATTGGCGACAAGATGGAGGAGGAGCGAGGAAGAAGAAGCGGGCGGAGCGCAAAGAGATGGACTGCGGGGGCTCGCGCCTCATTGTACTTATAGTCCAGAGGAGGCCAACCATCAGCCTCCGCGATCGCAGGTAATCATGACTCATTTTTGCATGCAGGGACTCGTCAAATCGGGCAGTTGCCGAGGCAGCATGGGGAAGCAGAGACGCCCACGTCCAATCAACCGCCACGCGGAGACCAAGGCCGCAGGCTGTTGGGGCCCATGGTGCTCCACACTTGCCCTTTCGCTTCGCTGCTAAGCCAAGTCTGAGCGCGCCTTGGGCCCGGGGGCAACTGTCGGTGTTCTAGGAACGGGGGTCCCCAGACTTGCCTGCCTGCGGCCTGCAGCGTGGCTCAAGTAGTGGCCCAGCACGGCCCATCTTCATCAACTCAAGCTCAAGACCCTCGTGAGGGGCCAAGCCTCGCGGGGCGGATGATGCAAGGCTTCCTAGGGAACGGCCTCACCAGGCAGGCTCGGGAGGAGGCAGAGAGATCAAGGCAGGGGTACCTCGCGAGGTGCTCATGATGCAAGCCATGACGATCGAGACCAGGCGGGCGCCAGCCTGCGCAGTGTCCTTGTTTCCTCTTTGGTGCAAAGGGGGCAAGCGCAGGCGCAGAGTACCAAGGCATCAAGCAAAGATTACCATTCCAGTGCAACGAGACCAAGACCAGCAGAGCGGCAGGACGGAGGTCACCGTGGAGCCCAAGACGGCGTCATCGCCAGTGCCTTTAGTAGCCGAAGACCAACTTTAGTCAGGATAACTTGTACTAGATGTTCCCCTTCAAAATGGTCGTCGTTGGCTCCCTTCCCGCTCAATATTTGGGAAGAGGACCAGTGCCTCTATATATAGAGATAGGCACCACAGTGGAGGGCATCTCATTGGCATCTCATAGAGTTCTCATCAGATCCAGAGGCGATCGAACTCACCCAAGTAGTTCACCGCACCAGCCCAAGAACACCTCTCGCGACACTGTTCTTCCTCTGTACTGTTCATCATCAGCCCTGAGGCAATCCACCACACCACACACTTGATTAGGGTATTACACCACAACGGTGGCCCGAACCAGTATATACCTTGTGTCCCTTGTGTTGCTCATCGTGTATCTTAGATTCGTAGAGAGGTCTTGGGACATGGATCGGTAGGGGGAAGATCTTCGCGCGCACCCTCGAGTTCGAACCTTAAGGGTTTTGCGGGAACCCGATATCCGACACATCTGAATCCTGGCTCGCCTGCCACATGTCCTCCATGCCTCGGGGAGGGAAGGCGGTGGACACAGAGGGTACGGGCTTTAATGCCGGGGCGGGGGCCGGGCGCTGCCGATTGGAGCAGCTGGTCGGTCCTATCTCCTTGCGCCCCCGGCGGCTGGATTGGTTGATTGGGGCAGTCGCCTTCAGGCTCGCTCGGCCCCGTCTCCCTATAAAAAGGTGTAACGCCCCGAGACCGATGCTCGAGAAGACTTCCATATATTCCGGGTTTTGCCGTGTGTTTCATTTGTGCCTGCCCTTTTTATTTTTGCATTGCATCATGTCATCATGCCATCATCTCATAAATCTTTTGCAAGTCAACTAACTAAATGGCATGGATCTTTGATCCATTTAAATCGAGGGAATTCACATGGTGATTCTCTTTAAAACATATCCTCTCGATATTTGGAGAGCTATAGTAAATATTCCATTTTTGGATTTACCTCAAACACACTTACAAAACATCCTAATGTCTTTGTTGTCTTAATTCTTGATCTCCAACTTTGCCATTTATTCTTTCATCATCTTCCGGAGCTCCACCAAAAATCCCAACATTTTTGGAAACCTCTAATTCCTAGTCCTTGCTCAAACCTTTTGAATTAAATTCAAATGACTTTGAATTTAATTCCTGCAATCTTGCCACTCCTATTTTTCATGGACCGTGCACATTTTTGTAAGTCCAAGTAAATTAACCCCATGCCCAAATTCTTTCCGTAACCCTCTCTTTCTTTTATTTCTTATCTCTATTTTGTTTCTTTTCTTTTAAGAGAAAGAGAGAGAGAGGAGAGCCCAGCCGCCGGCCTCTAAGGCCC
Source organism: Triticum timopheevii (assembly GCA_963921465.1). NCBI lineage: Eukaryota > Viridiplantae > Streptophyta > Magnoliopsida > Poales > Poaceae > Triticum > Triticum timopheevii. The sequence goes on along the minus strand of OY997272.1, from coordinate 406,723,104 downwards.
ATCCGGCAGCCGCCTCCCGAACCCTAGCTAACCCTGCCCGATCCCCATCTCTTCCCCTCGTCCATCCCCCGCCGCCAGGAGCCATCTCTCCCTCGTTCCCCCGCATCTCTCGCTCGATCCACCTCCTCTCTCCCTCTCCCTCGGGCTCCAACGGGGACCGCGTCGCCAGGCCGCCGCCCGCTCCTCCCTCGACGCCGCCAGAAGCGAGCGCTACCGAGCAGCTCCTTCGCCTCCGCTTCGTCGCCGTCCTCCATGGCGTCGCCTCCCCAAGCTCCGCCCCGCCGGATCCACGTCGTCGCCCCGCGCCTCACCTCCCATGGCGCTCGCAACCATGCCTCCGATGCAACCCTCCATCGCCGGAGCTGCTCCTTTTGCCGAGCGCCACCTCGAGCCCCAAGCGTCGCCCCTGCTTCCTCCCGCGTCGCTCCTGGCGCTGCTTCTCCTCCGCGCGCCATGGCCTTGGCCCCTCTGCTCCGCCCGTCGCCTCTGCTGCCCTCCTCGACGTCCTGCTCGTCTTCGTGTGTGCCATGGACGTGCGTTGCCGCTGGCCTCTGCTGTGCCCGTCTCGTCTCCCTCGCCGACGCCCTGCCTCTTGGTGTTCTGCTCCACCACCACATCATGGCCGATTTTGTTGTTTCATTGTCGGGCATGAGTTGCCTTGCTGCTGTCCTCCAGAGGCCCTTTTGTCTTTCTTCGTTTTGGATCGGCCAGTACGAGACGCCAAGTACCAGGAACACCAAGGCCATCTTCGAGATTTTCGCCAAGTACCAGGAGGTCGATGAATGGTTCATCTACGTGCGTGTGCGACCATCTTCGGCAAGGACCCGTGTACGACTACACAACGAACCATGAAGTTCCACAAGATAACGTGTACCACTACCGTCGCCCCGAAGACGTTGGATTCGTCAAGTACCTCTCCAAAACGAACGTGAACAACTACTTCATCTACGAAACGAGTACGACTACTTCCACTACCGTCGCGAGAACGACTACTTCCCCTCCGAACCGATTCGCTTCGAAAATGCACGCTTCGAAGGTATAACCCCGAGACGACCTTCCGAGAACGAATGTGGGTTGTATGAGATGCCCGTGTTTGCACCATGTCCGAGTTGTTCCTTGCGCGTTCCTCATTGCCTTGCCGTCGACACGTCGGACCCGGTAACCGGGAGCACCCCACCATCTTGCATGACTCGCTCACGCTCACTTCCTTTTGCACCGGTATCTCCGTGAGCTACCGGAACTGATATGTTGTCGTGGCATCATTTTCGGATTCATTGCCGTGGCACCCATTTTGTTCCGCCATAGTGACCAAATGCTTCATAACATGCTCTTGTCAACATTTTCACAAAAATTGCATAAAACTTGCATATGTCATCCGCATCATGATAACAACAATTAAAATGTTTAAACTTGTTGTTGCATTAAATTGCTAAATGCATATGGGGATTTACCGGATTTGTTGTTTTTATATCCGGCCCCATTTAAATTGTTTAAATAGTTAGTTTATTTATGCTTCCCCTCTTGCCATGTTTAACAACATTTAATATTGCTGGGTATATAGCGAGAGATAACTAAATAAGTCATGTGGTGTTTTCTTCAATATGCCACTCCGTTGCATATTGGGCTCCATTTAACTTGTAGTTTTGTTTGTGCATATTGCCATGCCTCATTAAACCGGACATGCATCATACTTGTTTGTGCATCATGACATGTTTATGCTTGTGTGTTTACCATGTTGTTTGTTTCTTTCTGGTTTGCTTCTCTCGTTAGCTTCGGTTTCGTTCCGGAGTTGTGAGGATTCGTTCGTCTACGACCGTTTGTCTTCTTCTTGGACTCGTTCTTCTTCCTTGCGGGATCTCAGGCAAGATGATCATACCCTCGAAATCACTACTATCTTTGCTATGCTAGTTTGCTTGCTCTTTTGCTATGCCAATGCTACGATGCCTACCATTTGCTTGTCAGCCTCCCAAATTGCCATGTCAAACCTCTAACCCATCATGTCCTAGCAAACTGTTGATTGGCTATGTTACCACTTTGCTCAGCCCCTCTTATAACGTTGTTAGTTGCAGGTGAAGATTGAAGTTTGTTCCTTGTTGGAACATGGAGATGTTGTTCCTTGTTGGAACATGTTTACTTGTTGGGATATCACAATATATCTTATTTAATTAATGCATCTATATGCTTGGTAAAGGGTGGAAGGCTCGGCCTTAGGCCTAGTGTTTTGTTCCACTCTTGCCGCCCTAGTTTCCGTCATATCGGTGTTATGTTCCCGGATTTTGCGTTCCTTACGCAGTTGGGCTATAATGGGAACCCCTTGACAGTTCGCCTTAAGTAAAGCTCCTCCAGCAATGCCCAACATTGGCTTTACCATTTGCACTAACAACCTACCACCTTCCCTTGGGTTCTGCAGACTCAAGGGTCATCTTTATTCTAACCCCCCCGGGCCAGTGCTCCTCTGAGTGTTGGTCCGAACTGAGCTGCCTGCGGGGCCACCACGGGGAAACTTGAGGGTTGGTTTTACTCGTAGCTAGTCTCATCTGAGTGCGCCCTGAGAAAGAGATATGTGCAACTCCTATCGGGATTTGTCGGCACATTCGCGCGGTGTTGCTGGTTTAGTTTTACCCTGTCGAAATGTCTTGTTGTACCGGGATACCGAGTCTGATCGGAGTGTCTCGGGTGGAGGTCTATTCCTTCGTTGACCGTGAGAGCTTGTCATGGGCTAAGTTGGGACACCCCTGCAGGGATTTGAACTTTCGAAATCCGTGCCCGCGGTTATGGGCAGATGGGAATTTGTTAACGTCCGGTTGTAGAAAACCTGAAGTTGACCTTAATTAAAATGAATCAACCGTGTGTGTAACCGTGATGGTCTCTTTCCGGCGGAGTCCGGGAAGTGAACACGGTGTTGGAGTTATGCTTGACGTAGGTTGCTATAGGATCACTTCTTGATCATACTTTTATCGACCGTGCTTTGCCTTCTCTTCTCGCTCTCATTTGCGTATGTTAGCCAAAATATATGCTAGTCGCTTGCTGCAGCTCCACCTCATGCCTTTACCTTACCCATAAGCTTAAATAGTCTTGATCGCGAGGGTGCGAGATTGCTGAGTCCCCGTGGCTCACAGATACTTCCAAAACCAGTTTGCAGGTGCCTATGTTACCAAGAAGGTGACGCAACCAAGCTCAAGGAGGAGCTCGATGAAGATCTTGCCCTTTGTGTTGTTTCGTTCTAGTTGATCAGTAGTGGAGCCCAGTTGGGGTCGATCGGGGACCTTTGTCGCATTTGGGGTTCTTCTTTTATTTTGGTTCCGTAGTCGGACCTTGATTGTATCTGGATGATGTAATGCTTTATTCATGTAATTGTGTGAAGTGGCGATTGTAAGCCAACTATGTATCTCTTTCCCTTATGTATTACATGGGTTGTGTGAAGATTACCTCACTTGCGACATTGCTTTCAATGCGGTTATGCCTCTAAGTCGTGCTTCGACACGTGGGAGATATAGCCGCATCGAGGGCATTACAAAAGGGGAGAGGGACAACGTCTTCCCGCATCCGTCTTCTCCCAGTCTGGTCTCTTTCCTTCCTTTGTCATGGCGAGAGGGCACGGTCATGGCCGTCCCTCTGTGGAGGTGACTAGGTCTTCCTCTCTCCAGAGAGCCGTGGTGGTTAAGGAAGAGCCGGACACCCAAGGTGAAGGCCACGCTCGAGGCGGAGGCGCCGGACGGGGCCGCGGTCGACGAGGCGGTCGAGGCAGAGGCGGGTGCGGAAGGAGGACACCCGTGTCGCCACCATCTTCGTCACCATCTCCTCCTACTTTATCGAGCGGCCATGTCGGGGACACGGTGCTGGAGTTTATCCTGCAGTTGCGCGAGCCGCCGTGCAGCCGCCTTCGTCTTCCCGAGGCGTTTGCGAGGGTGCTAGAGATTGACCAGCCATCGAGGTTGAGACTTCACATGAAGGGGTGTTGCAATGGCGACATGTGGGCGAACACAAGGTTCCCCGTCCCTCGCGTGATGCTCCTCCGTCGGGGTTGGAAAACCTTCGCACGCGCCCACTGCTTGATGAAGGGGCACGTTCTCCACTTCAAATTAGTGGAGAGCGATTTGCTCTCCGTCGAGGTCTTTGGGCGCTCGGGAATCAGGTTAGGGTGCTGCGCAGGGAGCTCAACCGACGACAAAAGCTCCTCCTCAAGCAATAGTGACAAGGAGGACACCAGTGGGGAAGACGACGAGGACGGGTCCGACTAGACGTTGGACACACCGTCATCAGGTGACGCCGGCAGCACCATCATCTACACTTGGTCTTTCCCCCGGCAGAGCGATTTTCCGCGGGCGGGTCCAGCTCCTTGAACTTCTCGTGGTCGCCTCCTTGGGCGGCTGGCGTGGGAAGGCTGGAGAAGACGAAGAAGGCGGGTGGCGGGCCGTCAAGTCGGAGTATGATGGCACCGATGCCTTCGTCTCATATTGCCGGCCCGCTGCCTCATATTTCGGCTCTTCTCCCGGCACCATCATCACCAGCCCTCTTTCGGACGGCCACCGGGATGTTCTCTTGGTGTCTTCTGCTACTCGTACCTCGACTAGGCACTCCTTTTGCCCTCCTGCCATCTTACTCCATTTCCCCGGGAGAGGGACAAGAAAGGGATTACGGGCATCTTATCTCTTTTTAGTTTTTAAGCCTACGGGCACTTGTCAGATTTAAACCTTGTAATCCCCTTGCTCATGTTTACATTCCGTACGAACTGTACCTGTATGGGACGTATTAATGAAAAAGGGGCTTGTCGGGTTCTTTGTGCGTGAGCGAAGCCCATGCCAAAGAATGAATCCTTGTTATTTTTAAGATAAATATTGTCGCCCGGCAACAGGCCTTGTCGTCCCGTTACTTCATTCGACCATACTCATGCTTTTGCCGGAGGCAGGGGCGAAGTAGGGTTAGGCCCTTCGTTTGCTTCCTTGTCACCGCAACTACAACCAAGTTCTGACCCAGGGAATATTTCTTGGGTACGGGAAAAGGGGAGCATGGTGGCCTAGGAATAAAACGAGGTTTCATACGTCCCAATTCCATACGGAAATGCACAACGGGGGATAAAGGACTTATCTGAATCTGCAGCCCCCCGACAACCTTGGCTTGCCGTGGTTGGACCCTTGTGTCCGCAGCCCCCGGCAACCTTGGCTTGCCGGGACCGGAGCACCTGCTTGTTCTCTTTCTTCCAAATAGCTCAGCAGAAATGTCCATGTACCCTGCGAACCAAAGTGGACGGAAAGGAATAGAGAGACGCACACTCGATCTCTATGCTAGGGGTTAGTTGCTGATATGCACTATCAACCCTAACCGAGGGAGAGACTCAATCTAGCATGCATGTGTCGGCGTTCTGGGAACGGGGGTCCCCAGAATTGCCTGCCTGCGGCCTGCGGCGTGGCTCGAGTGGGGGCCCAGTGTAGCCCAGATTCATCAGCTCAAGCTCAAGACCCTCGCGAGGGGCCAAGCCTCGTGGGGTGGACAACAGGAAGCTTCTTCAGGAGCGGCCTCATCATGCAGGCTCGCGAGGAGGTGGAAAGATCAAGGCAGGGTACCTCGCGAGGAGCCCATGACGCAAGCCATGACGATTGAGACCAAGCAGGCGCCGGCCTGCGTAGTGTCCTTGTTTCCCCTTCGGTGCAAAGGGGGCAAGCACAGGCCAAGGCATCAGGCAAAGGTTACCGTTTTGGTGCAACAAGACCAAGACCAGCAGAACAGCAGGATGGAGGTCATCGTGGAGCCCAGGACAGCGTCATCGTCAGAACCTTTGGCGGCCGAAGACCAACTTTAGTCAGGATAAGTGTACCAGATGTTCCCCTTAAAAATGGCCAATTGTTGGCGCCATTCCCTCTCATTATTTGGGAAGAGGCCCAGGGCCTCCCTCTATAAATAGAGCAAGCCACCACAGGGTAGAAGGAAGAGGGACCGGAGCGAGAAAGGGAGAGAGAAGCGACTGAACTCACCCAAGCAGTTCATTGCGCCAGCTCAAGAACAGCCCCTCGCGAGGCTGTTTTCCCTGTGTATTGTTCATCATCAGCCCTTGAGGCAATCCACCACACCACACACTGGAGTAGGGTATTACACCACAATGGTGGCCTGAACCAGTATAAATCTTGTGTCCCTCGTGTTTTCTTCTTTCTAGCTTAGATTCCTTGCGAGCGTCAAAACGTGAGCTGGTAGGGGAGAGATCTTCGTGTGCACCCCAATGTTCGAACCTCAAGGGTCTGCCGGAACCCGAAATCCGACATTTGGCGTGCCAGGTAGGGGTGCACCGAAGCTCTCCCTGCCGACGACCCGCTCTCCACCAACGTCGCATTTCGCCCTCATGGCAGACAACGCGCCGCCCGCTCCGGCAGCCGATGCCGGCACTGGGGCCAGGGGGCTCCGAGCCTTGGCCCCCGCCTTACGACAGGTGCAGTGGCCGCGCAAGTTCAAGCCCGAGATGCCACCGCGCTACAACGGCGCGACGGGCCCGCTGGTTTTCCTGCTGGCGTAAGAGGAGGCCGTCCTCAAGGTCGGGGGCGACGACAGGGTGATGTCCAACTGGTTTCCCTTGGCCCTCACCGGCGTTCCGCGCATGTTGTTGCTCCACCTACCGACGGCTTCTGTGACCTCCTGGGGGGAGCTGCGCAACCTCTTCCTCGCCCACTACGCCGCGCTAGTGCCCCCGGTTGTCGCAGCTCTCTTGGGCGGCTCCCAGGCGCCACCTTCGAGCCGCCATGTCAAGCCGTTCACCCGCCAGATTGGCGCCGCCTCCCAGCGCCGAGAAGCTCCCCCCGGGCTGGGTGGCCCCCAAAGCCGATCTGACCTTCAACTCGGACGATCACCCGTCCAACCCCGCCGGTTTGAGTGCGCTCTCGATGCTATGCACCCCCACCATCTGCCAAGTGGCCGTCACCAGGACACTTATTGATGGTGGTGCCGGCCTCAACGTGCTATCTGCTGTCAGCGTTCTGGGAACGGTGGTCCCCAGACTTGCCTGCCTGCGGCCTGCGGCGTGGCTCAAAGGAGGCCCAGCACAGCCCATCTTCATCAACGCAAGCTCAAGACCCTCGCGAGGGGCCAAGCCTCGCGGGGCGGACGACAAGGAGCTTCCTCAGGCACGGCCTCGTCAGGCTGGCTCATGAGGAGGCGGAGAGTTCAAGGTAGGGTACATCAAGAGGTGCCCATTACGCAAGCCATGACGACCAAGGGCGCTAGTCGGGCGCCAACCCGCGCAGTGTCCTCCTTTTCTCTTTGGTGCAAAGGGAGCAAGCGCATGCGAGAGCATCAAGCAAAGGCGTCCATTTCGGTGCAACAAGACCAAGACCAGCCCAACGGCCGGAAGGAAGTCATTGTGGAGCCCAAGCCGGCATCATCACCAGAGCCTTTGATAGGCGAGGACCAACTTTAGTTAGGATAAGTGTACCCGCTGTTCCCCTTCAAAATGGCCAATTGTTGGCGCCCTTCCCGCTCAATATTTGGGAAGAGGCCCAGGGCCTTTGCCTATAAATAGGACTAGCCACCCGCAAGGTAGGGGATGGAGGGAACAAGGATAGAAAGACACAGAAATAGAGAGATAGGCGACTGAACTCCCCCTAGCAGTTCATCGCGCCAGCCAAGAACAGACCCTCGCGAGGCTGTTCTCCCTTTGTATTGTTCATCATCAAGCCCAAGAGGCAATCCACCACACCACACACTAGAGTAGGGTATTACACCACAATGGTGGCCTGAACCAGTATAAATCTTGTGTCTCTTGTGCTGTTCAGTTTGGTAGTTTAGGTCCTAGCGATTCGGCGAGGAGCGAGACGGTAGAGGGTTGAATCTCTGCGCGCACCCCAGTGTTCGAACCTCAAGGGTCTGCTGGAACCCGAAATCCGACATTTGGCGCGCCAGGTAGGGGTGCTCCGGAATCTGCCTTCCGTCGTCTCGTTCTTCCCCGACCATCGCAACCATGTCTGACGCTCGTCGGGCTCGCACCGAGCGCCGAGCCGCCCTCACCTCCCATGTCGCCCAGACGGCTCCCGTCGGCGGGCGCCCTCGTCGTTCCCCGTCACCTGCCGTCAACGCCGCCACTGGCCCGGCGGGGAATGAGCAGCAAGCATCGTCCCTGCATTCCCCAGTGACCTCTAGGGAGGAGCCGCGCAGCTTTTTCCCCACCCGCCCCGTCGCGCCGGCTCCTTCGGTCGTCGCGGCCCTCCTGGGCGGTTCGCAAGCGCCGCCCTCCAGCCGCCACGTCAAGACATTCGTCCGCCGGGTCGGCACCGCCTCCACGCGGCAGGGGGCTCCCACGGGCCGGACGGAGCCGTCGGCCGGGCTGACTTTCGACTCTGAGGACCACCCCACCAACTCGGCCTGCTCGGGTGTGCTCCCCATGCTCTGCACACCTACCATCTGCCAGGTGGCCGTCACCAGGACCCTCATCGACGGTGGCGCGGGCCTAAACGTGCTCTCGGTTGAGGCCTTCATCCTCCTCCGCATACCCCAGGAGCGGCTGCTACCCAGCTGGCCTTTCTCGGGCGTCGGAGGCGGGTCGGCTAGCTCCTTGGGGCAGATCCGACTTCCGGTAACCTTCGGCACCTACGACAATTTCCGCACAGAGCTGGTTGATTTCGACATCGCCCCCATCGGCCTCCCCTACAATGCCATTCTCGGCTATCCAGCATTGGCCAAATTCATGGCCGCGACTCACCCGGGGTACAACCTCATGAAGATGCCCGGGAGCAACGGCGTCCTCACCGTGCCCGGGGACACCGAAGGTGCGCTACGAGTACTCAAGCTCACCCTCAAGACGGCGGCGGTGGTGCGGCCCGTCGATGCGGAAACCTCCAAGCCCAAGGGGGCTGCGCCGACCAAGAAGAAGCAGTTGTTCACCCAAGACAAGGCGGAAACCAAGCAGGTACCTGTCGACGAGGACGGGTCCACTGACGCCACTTTCACCATAGGCGCCAACCTCGAGCCAGAGCAGGAGGAAGCCCTGGTCAAGTTCTTGCGTGCAAATAAGAAGGTGTTTGCCTGGGAGCCCCATCATCTGGCAGGGATCCCACGGGGCGTAATCGAGCACCACCTCAACGTGTGCCGCAACGTGCGTCCCGTGAAGCAGAAGGCGAGGAGGCAGTCCACTGAAAAGCAGGCCTTCATCGTCCAAGAGACCCGCAAGCTAGAGGCCGTGGGGGTTCTTCGCGAGGTTCGATACCCGGATTGGTTGGCCAACCCCGTGGTTGTGGCAAAGAAGGGAGGAAAGGAATGCATGTGTGTCGACTTCACCAACCTCAACAAAGCATGCCCGCAAGATCCGTTCCCGCTCCCTCGCATCGACCAGATCATCGATTCCACCGCTGAGTGTGACCTGTTATGCTTCTTGCATGCCTTCTCCGGGTATCACCAGATCAAGATGGCGGTGGATGATGTGGAGAAGACGGCCTTCCTAACCCTATGTGGGGTGTACTGCTATACATGCATGCCATTCGGACTGCGCAACGCAGGGGCAACCTTTCAACGGCTCATGCACATCAACTTGGGCCCGCAGCTCGGGAAGAATGTGGAAGCTTACGTCGACGACATTGTAGTGAAGTCTCACCAGGCCAAGACCCTGATACAAGACCTGGAGGAAACCTTCGCGAGCCTCAACGCAGTGAGCCTGCGACTCAACCCGAAGAAGTGCGTGTTTGGGGTCCCCTCAGGCAAGCTCTTGGGTTTCCTTGTATCCCACCGAGGCATCGAGGCCAACCCAGAAAAGGTCAAGGCAGTTGAGGACATGAGCCCACCAAAGACCCTCAGGGAAATGCAGAAGCTCACGGGGCGCGTGACGGCGCTGGGGCGCTTCATCTCCCGATTGGGGGAGCGGGCGCTGCCTTTCTTCCAGCTGATGAAAAAAAGGGGCCCTTTGAATGGACTGAGGAGGCCGACAAGGCGTTCCAGGATCTCAAGAGATACCTAACCAGCCCTCCAGTGATGGTGGCCCCGCGCCCTCAAGAGCCTTTGGTATTCTACCTCGCCGCCACTCCCTACTCCGCTAGCGCAACCCTGGTGGCAGTTAGAGAGGAGCGTCGGGCCAGGACCACGGCAGCCACCCAAGCCAAGGCAAAGCTGGATCAAAAGGAACTCGCGGAAGTCACCACCATGACGGAGGAAGATCAGCCGCTGCAGCGGAATGCACCAGGGGCGAGGGAGGCCCTCTCTCCAGGCAACCAACTTCTGGGGGCTCCACAACCTCAGGAGGCACCGCAGCTTCCGGAGGACGCCACCAGCACCGACGCCCCACGCCTCGTCGAGAACCCGGTGTACTTCGTCAGCACGGTGTTACGGGATGCGAGGGCACGGTACCCCATGCCGCAGAAGCTCCTCCTCGCGCTGCTAGTGGCTTCGCGCAAGCTGCGGCACTACTTCCAGGGTCATCCAATCAAGGTTGTCTCGGCATACCCCTTGGAAAGGGTGCTCAGGAGCCCTAACTCCGCCGGAAGGATCGCCAAGTGGAACATTGAACTGCAAGCATTCCAGCTCGAATTCAGCACGACCAGAGTCATCAAGGGGGCCGCGCTGGCAGATTTCGTGGCCGAATGGACAGAGGCACCGGGCCTCAGGGCCGGCGAGGATCGATCCCTCTCCCCAGGAAGAGAGGCGCCAGAAGGCTGGGTCATGTACTTCGACGGAGCGTTCTCCAGGCAGGGCGCTGGGGCTGGGCAGTGCTCATATCTCCCACTCAGGACAAGCTCTACTACGCCGTGCAGCTCTATTTCCAGCAAGGCGAGAAGGTCTCCAACAATATAGCAGAGTACGAGGGACTAATAGCGGGCTTGAAGGCCGCCGGTGCCCTGGGAGTGAAGCGTCTTACTATCAAGGGCGATTCGCATCTCCTTGTCAATTTCTCCAACAAGGTATACGAACCGAGAGATGAGCACATGGAGGCCTACCTTGCGGAGGTCCGCAGGATGGAGAAGCAGTTCTGGGGGCTGGAGCTACAGCATGTGCCCCGCAGCACTAATCAAGAGGCCGACGACATCGCCAAACGAGCCTCCAGGAGGTTGCCCCAGGAGTCGGGCGTCTTTGAGGAATGGCTCTTCAAGCCTTCAGCCCTGCCACCATTGTCGAGCATAGCACAGCCTCAGGTGGAGCTTCCTTAGCCACCTGCCTCGGGAGCCCCAGCCTGTGGCCCAGCCTCAGGAGCACGCCTGCTCCTGACAATGGAACCCCAGGAGGGGTGCTGGATCACAGAGCTCAGGAGCTACTTAACGCAAGGGACCTTGCCGGAGAAGGAGGAGGAGGCAGAGTGTGTGGCGCGGCAAGCCACAGCGTACTTCATCATGGACGGAGAGCTCTACCGGAAACGACCGAACGATGTGTCCCTGCGCTGCATCACTAGGGAACAAGGGAAGGAACTGCTGGCAGACATACACGGTGGAGACTGTGGGCATCATTCGTTGTCACGGACCCTCGTCGGCAAGGCGTTCCGTAGCGGTTTCTATTGGCCCACTGCGCTCAATGACGCTGTTGAGCTTGTGAAGGCTTGCGAGGCCTGCCAATTCCATGCCAAGCAGATCCATCAGCCGGCAGGAGGTCTGCAAACCATACCCCTCACGTGGGCATTCGAGGTCTGGGGGCTTGATATCCTGGGCCCTTTTCCTCAGGCGCCAGGGGGCTAGCGCTACCTCGACGTCGCCGTAGACAAGTTCACCAAGTGGGCTGAAGTCGAGGCCGTCCGCACCATCCCTGCGGGTTCTTCGGTCAAGTTCATCAAGGGCATCGTGAGCCGGTTCAGAGTGCCGAACCGCATCATCACTGACAACGGTTCGCAGTTCACCAGTAACCTCTTCAAAACATATTGTGCTAACCTTGGGACGCAGATATGCTACACTTCAGTGGCGCACCCCCGAAGCAACGGCCAGGCCGAGCGGGCCAACGCAGAGGTCCTGAGGGGCCTCAAGACCAGGACATTCAAGAAGAAACTGGACGCCTGCGGCAGAGGCTGGTATGACGAGCTTTAATCCGTGCTGTGGTCCATCCGCACAACTGCGACCAAGCCGACTTGAGAGACCCCCTTCTTCCTGGTCTACGGAGCAGAAGCGGTCCTCCCTCACGAGGTCAAGCATCAATCCGCGCGGGTCCTGGCGTTTGATGAGATGCTGCAGGATGCCATGCGGGGGACGGACCTCGTGCTGGGGGAGGAGCGTCGTTGAGAGGCTGCGCTGCGAGTGGAAAGGTACCAGCAGGCACTCCGGCGATACCACTGCCGTAATATCCACCCAGAACTCTCGAGGTAGGGGACCTTGTACACCGGCGGGTCCTCTCCAGGGAGGGACTGCATAAGCTCTCTCCCATGTGGGAGGGCCCGTTAAAGGTTGTTCATGTTTCCAGGCCTAGCTCCGTGCACTTGGAGACTCAGGAGGGAGTACCTATACAGAACGCGTGGAACATCCAGCACCTCCGGAGGTTTTACCCCTGAAAAGGCCCAGATCCTGTGAAGAAGGTGAATGCCTTTGAAGCTTATCTTTTGGGAAAAGGCCCAGAGCCTGTGAAGAAGGCGAATGCCTGTGAAGCTTATCTTTTGGGGAAAGGCCCAGAGCCTGTGAAGAAGGTGAATGCCTGTGAAGCTTATCTTTTGGGAAAAGGCCCAGAGCCTGTGAAGAAGGCGAATGCCTGTGAAGCTTATCTTTTGGGAAAAGGCCCAGAGCCTGTGAAGAAGGCGAATGCCTGTGAAGCTTATCTTTTGGGAAAAGGCCCAGAGCCTGTGAAGAAGGCAAATGCCTGTGAAGCTTATCTTTTGGGAAAAGGCCCAGAGCCTGTGAAGAAGGCGAATGGCTGTGAAGCTTATCTTTTGGGAAAAGGCCCAGAGCCTGTGAAGAAGGCGAATGCCTGTGAAGCTCATCTTTTTGAGAAAGGCCCAGAGCCTGTGAAAAAGGCGAATGCCTGTGAAGCTGTCACATTTTGGAAAGGGCCCGGAGCCCGTGAAGAGGGCCAACGCCCGTGAAGCTCGCTTCCCCGAAGAAAGGCCCGGAGCCTGTGAAGAAGGCCAACGCCTGTGAAGCTCGCCGCCCGTGACACTCTCACGTAATAACGAGTTGGGGCTATACACGCCCCGGAGTCTCAGGGGTGCCGGCCTCAGGCCCTGGGGCTCCCTCCCATGCCCAGTGGCAGCACTTAGCTCCGCGCTGGTGAGAAGACGTCGAAGACTAGACTAGGTGCCGGACGCGGCTTTTTCATTTGCTTTCTGCAGTTGACTAGTTATTCCCATTTGGAGTTTTTATCGAAACTATCGCCATCTTTTGGTCCGCGGTTCTTCGACCTTTTTCGCTCTCCTGCCTCGATTTTTCTAGCACGGGGGCTCGCGAGGCAGAAGCCCCGGGAGCCCTCACGAGCGTTCCTGCCCCTATCGCTCAAGTTTTCACAACCCGGGTCCACAGCCGGAGCACCCCTCCGGACCATGCCTCACGGGCACCACGACGCGAACACGGGGTCTGGGTCGGTCGCCCCCGCGGCCGAGGCCAGGGATTACTTGTGAATGGGCGTACAACAGAAAATAACAGTATCGGGATTACAAAAGCAGTACAATGATTAACGGCGTTAACCCAAACGCGCCCCCACGGGGCCACACATTGCTGTCTTTTTTGCAGGAGAAAAGAAAGGAAAAGAACAAAAGCAGGCGAAGCATGTCCCGTGCTGGCCCTCTTGGAAGACTCGAGCCGCCTCCGGAGCTCAGGAGGACTCCCTCTCGCGCTTTACCGGGGCGCGGCGGCGAGCAGACCCGCTACCACCCTCCAAGCAGGCGCGGCGGCATGGGGGCGGGCCGCGGCCGCTGCTAGAAGAGTCACCACCCGAAGAAGAGCTGGTGAAGCTTGAGGAGTCACGGGCGTCGCCAGCCGCCCGCGCGCTGTCTTCTCCGTCCACACCGGGGCTGAGTCCCCGGCCACGGTCGTCGTCTTCGGTGCAGCACCCCATGCGGCGACCATCTTCCCCAAACACCCTCACGTAGAGGGTGGCGTCGCCATCGTACTTGAAGTGCAGGGAGCACCGGCGTCGGAGACCACGCGCGCGAGCAAACGTCTGCCAGCCGCGGGTCAGGAACAGGTTCCCTGTAGCAGAGACCTCCAGAGAAGCCCACGAAGCCCGGCTGCAGCAGCCATCCGCCTGGAGCCAGAGGCCACCCAGGGCACCAGCTGGGAGCTCACCCAGGAGGAAGCGAGGGAGCTGAAGCCGAGCGCCGGACGGCTCTACCGCCCACACCATGAACTCCGGCAGCACCTCCGCAGCATGGAGGCGCGGCCTCGGAGGTCGCACGGCCGGGGCACGCCCGCTGACCATGGCCAGCCGCTCGTCGCCGCGTTGAGAGCCACCTCCGCGACCACGGGGGACTGTCGTGGAGGCCACGGGATGCTTGTGAGGGCGACCTCGACCGCGCTTGGGCGGGGGAGAGGAAGACTCGGCCTGGTGGGCCTTCCCTTTCTCTGCGGCCGAAAACTTCCTTGGTGGAGCCATGGAGAAGAAGGAGAAGCAAGAGGGGATATGCTGGAAGGGCGCATGCCGTTCCATACTTATAGCCGGCGAAGGCCAACCGTCGACCTACGCGATCACAGGTAATCATGACCCGCTTTGCATGCAGGGACTTGTCGAATCCGTGCGGTTACCAAGGCGGCATGGGGAAGCGGAGTCGCCCCCGACCAATCGACCGCCACACGGCGCCCAAGGCCGCAGGCTGTTAGGGCCCGTGACGCTTTGCACTTGCCCTTTCGCCTCTCCGCCGGGTCAAGTTCGGGCGCGCCGCGGGCCCGGGGGCTACTGTCGGCGTTCTGGGAATGGGGGTCCCCAGACTTGCCTGCCCGCGGCCTGCGGCGTGGCTCAAAGGAGGCCCAACACAGCCCATCTTCATCAACGCAAGCTCAAGACCCTCGTGAGGGGCCAAGCCTCGCGGGGCGGACGACAAGGAGCTTCCTTAGGCACGGCCTCGTCAGGCTGGCTCATGAGGAGGCGGAGAGTTCAAGGCAGGGTACCTCGCGAGGTGCCCATGACGCAAACCATGACGACCAAGGGCGCTAGTCGGGCGCCAGCCTGCGCAGTGTCCTCCTTTCCTCTTTGGTGCAAAGGGAGCAAGCGCAGGCGAGAGCATCAAGCAAAGGCGTCCATTTCGGTGCAACAAGACCAAGACCAGCCCAACGGCCGGAAGGAAGTCATTGTGGAGCCCAAGCCGGCGTCATCACCAGAGCCTTTGACAGGCGAGGACCAACTTTAGTCAGGATAAGTGTACCCGATGTTCCCCTTCAAAATGGCCAATTGTTGGCACCCTTCCCGCTCAATATTTGGGAAAGGCCCAGGGCCTTTGCCTATAAATAGGACTAGCCACCCGCAAGGTAGGGGATGGAGGGAACAAGGATAGAAAGACACAGAAAGAGAGAGATAGGCGACTGAACTCCCCCTAGCAGTTCATCGCGCCAGCCAAGAACAGACCCTCGCGAGGCTGTTCTCCCTTTGTATTGTTCATCATCAAGCCCAAGAGGCAATCCACCACACCACACACTGGAGTAGGGTATTACACCACAATGGTGGCCTGAACCAGTATAAATCTTGTGTGTCTTGTGTTGTTCAGTTTGGTAGTTTAGGTCCTAGTGATTCGGTGAGGAGCGAGACGGTAGAGAGTTGAATCTCCGTGCGCATCCTAGTGTTCGAACCTCAAGGGTCTGCCGGAACCCGAAATCCGACATCTGCGGAGGCCTTTAGCCTCCTCCATGTGCCATTGGAGTAGCTCCAGCCCAGCAGGCCTTTCTCGGGTGTCGGAGTTAGCTCCACCGCCTCCTTGGGACAGATCCGCCTCCCGGTGACCTTCGGCACCTACGATAACTTCCGCACAGAGCTAATCAACTTCGACATCGCCCCCATCGGCCTCCCCTACAACGCCATCCTCGGCTACCCGGCCTTGGCCCGGTTCATGGCAGCAACTCACCCTGCGTACAACCTCATGAAGATGCCCGGGAGCAGCGGCGTCCTTACCGTGTCAGGAGACACAAGGGATGCACTGCAGGCGCTCAAGCTCGCTTTCAAGACGGCCGCGGTGGTGCAGCCCGCCAGCGCTGACGCCCTCGAGCCCAAGGGGGCTGCGCCGGCTAAGAAGAAGCAGCTACTCACCCAAGACAAGGCGGAAACCAAGCAGGTGCCGGTCGACGAGGACGGATCCACTGGCGCCACCTTCACCATAGGCGCCAACCTTGAACCCGAGCAGGAGGAGGCCTTGGTGAAGTTCCTGTGCGCCAACAAGAAGGTGTTCGCCTGGGAACCTGATCAGCTAGCAGAGGTCCCGAGGGGTGTGATCGAGCACCACCTCAACCTGTGCCCTAACGTGCACCCCGTTAAGCAGAAGGCGAGGCGGCAGTCCATTGAGAAACAAGCTTTCATCGTCCAAGAGACCCGCAAGCTGGAGGCAGCAGGGGTTATTCGTGAGGTCCGCTACCCAGATTGGTTGGCCAACCCGGTCGTCGTGCCGAAGAAGGGAGGAAAGGAATGCATGCGTGGCGACTTCACCAACCTCAACAAAGCCAGCCCGCAGGATCCATTTCCGCTCCCCCGCATCGACCAGATCATCGACTCCACCGCTGAGTGTGACCTGTTGTGCTTCCTGGATGCCTTCTCGGGCTATCACCAGATTAAGATGGCGGTAGAAGACGTGGAAAAAACGGCTTTCCTGACCCCGTGTGGAGTGTACTGCTATACATGCATGCCATTAGGGTTGCAACGCAGGCACGACCTTTCAGCGACTGATGCACATTGCCTTGGGCCGGCAGCTCGGGAGGAACGCTGAGGCCTACGTCGACAACATTATGGTGAAGTCTCGGGAGGCAAAAACCCTGATACGGGACTTGGAAGAAACCTTCGCGAGCCTCAATGAAGTAGACCTGAGGCTCAACCTGGAAAAGTCCGTGTTTGGAGTCCCCTCGGGCAAGCTCCTAGGTTTCCTCGTGTCCCACAGGGGCATCGAGGCCAACCCAGAGAAGGTCAAGGCAGTCGAAGACATGAGCCCGCCGAAGACCCTCAGAGAAATGCAGAAACTCACCGGGCATGTAACTACACTGGGACGCTTCATCTCCAAGCTGGGGGAATGAGCACTGCCCTTCTTCAAGCTGATGAAGAAGAAGGGCCCATTCGAATGGACTGAAGAGGCTGACAAGGCATTCCAAGATCTCAAAAGGTACCTTACCAGCCCTCTGGTGATGGTAGCCCCGCGCCCTCGGGAGCCCCTAGTGCTCTACCTTGCGGCCACTCCCTACTCCGCCAGCACAGCCCTGGTGGCGGTTAGAGAGGAGCGTCAGACCAAGGCAGCAGCGACCGTCCGGGCTGACGCAAAGCAAAGCCAAGACAGCCTCACGAAGACCGCGCCTACAAAGGATTGTCCGCAGCAGGGGAACGCACCAAGAGCAGATGAGGCCTCTCCAAGCAACCAGGCGCTGGGGGCTCCTTCGTCTCGGGAGGCGCCTCATCCTCCAGAGGACGCAAGCTGCGCCAGCACCCTCAACCTCGTCGAGCACCTCATGTACTTCGTCAGCACGGTGCTGCGGGACGCAAGGGCGCGGTACCCCATGCCTCAAAAACTCCTCCTCGCGCTGTTGGTAGCCTCGCGCAAGCTGCGACACTACTTCCAAGGCCACCCCATCAAGGTCGTCTCAGCGTACCCCCTGGAGAGGGTACTCAGGAGCCCCAACTCGGCTGGAAGAGTCGCTGAATGGAAGATTGAATTGCAAGTGTTTCAGTTAGAGTTCAGCACGACCAGAGTCATCAAGGGGGGCGCACTTGCAGATTTCGTGGCAGAATGGACGGAGGCACCGGGCCTCAAGGCAGGCGAGGACCGATCACTGGCGGCTGGGTCATGTACTTCGACGGGGTGTTCTCCCGACATGGCGCGTGGGCCGGCGCAGTGCTCGTATCTCCCACTCAGGACAAGCTCTACTACGCCGTACAACTCTGTTTCCAGCACGGAGAAAAGGTCTCCAACAACATAGCAGAGTACGAAGGCCTGAAAGCCGCAGTCGCCTTGGGGGTAAAGCGCCTCATCATCAAGGGCGATTCGCAACTCCTCGTCAACTTATCCAACAAGATATACGAGCCGAAGGATGAGCACATGGAAGCCTACCTCGCAGAGGTTCGCAAGATGGAGAAACATTTCTGGGGGCTGGAGTTGCAGCATGTGCCTCGCGGCACCAATCAAGAGGCTGATGACATCGCCAAGAGGGCATCCAGGCAGCTGCCTCAGGAGCATGGCGTCTTCGAGGAGCGACTCTTCAAGCCCTCGGCGGCACCATCACTGTCAAGCACGGCGCAACCTCGGGAGGAGCTCCCTCAGCCGCCTGCCTCGGGAGCCCCGGCCTGCGGCCCAGCCTCAGGGGCATGCCTACTCCTAGTGTTGGAGCCTCAGGAAGGATGTTGGATCGCAGAGCTCAAGAACTACTTGATGCAAGGGACCTGCCGGAGAAGGAGGAGGACGCAGTGCGTGTGGCGTGGCAGGCCACAGCCTACTGCGTCAAGGATGGAGAGCTCTACCGGAGGCGACCAAATGATGTGTCCCTGCGTTGCATTTCCAGAGAGCAAGGGAAGGAGCTGTTGGCATACATACACGATGGAGACTGTGGGCATCACTCGTCGTCACGAACCCTCGTTGGCAAGGCGTTCCGCAGCGGATTCTACTGGCCCACAGCACTCAGTGGCACCGTTGAGCTGGTGAAGGCTTGTGAGGCCTGCCAGTTCCACGCCAAGTAGATCCATCAGCCGGTGGGGGGTCTGCAGACTATACCCCTCACGTGGCCGTTCGCAGTCTAGGGGCTGAACATTTTGGGCCTGTTCCCTCGGGCGCCAGGGGGCTATCACTACCTCTACGTCGCCGTGGACAAGTTCACCAAGTGGGCCAAGGTGGAAGCTGTCCGCACCATCCCGGCGGGCTCCGCAGTCAAGTTCACCAAGGGCCTCGTGAGCCGATTTGGGGTGCCTAACCGCATCATCACCGACAACCGTTCGCAGTTCACCAGTAATCTCTTCAAAACATACTGTGCTAACCTTGGAACGCAGATATGCTATGCTTCAGTAGGACACCCTCGGAGCAATGGCCAGGCCAAGCGAGCCAACACAGAGGTCCTGAGGGGCCTCAAAACCAGGACCTTCAAGAAGAAGCTAGAGGCCCGCAGCAGGGGCTGGTACGACAAGCTCCAGTCCATGCTGTGGTCTATCCGCACGATCGCGGCCAAGCCGACTGGTGAGACCCTGTTCTTCCTCGTCTACGGAGCTGAGGTCGTCCTCCCTCACGAGGTCAGGCGTCGCTCCGCACGGGTCCTAGCATTCGACGAGGCGCAGCAGGACGCCATGCGGGGGACGGACCTCGTGCTGGGGGAGGAACACCGTCGAGAGGCCGCGCTGCGAGCGGCAAGGTATCAACAGGCGCTGCAGCGGTACCACTGCTGCAACATCCGCCCCAAAACTCTTGAGGTAGGGGAACTCGTGCTCAGACGGGTTCTCTCCAGGGAGGGGTTGCACAAGCTCTCTCCCATGTGGGAGGGCCCGTTCAAGGTTGTTCATGTTTCCAGGCCCGGCTCCGCGCGCTTGGAGAACCAGGAGGGGGTACCCGTCCAAAACGCGTGGAACATTCAACGTCTCCGAAGGGTCTACCCTAAGCGAGGCCCAGTGCCTATGGAAAGGCCCGGTGCCTATGAAGAAGGCCAATGCCTGTGAAGCTGCCGCATTTTTGGAAAGGCCCGGTGCCTGTGAAGAACGTCAATGCCTGTGAAGCTGTCGCATTTTTGGAAAGGCCCGGTGCCTGTGAAGAAGGCCAATGCCTGTGAAGCTCGCCGCCCATGACACTCTCACATAATAATGAGTGGGGTTGTACACGCCCCGGAGTCTCCGGAGTGTCGCCCTCGGGCCTCGGGGGCTCCCGCCCACGCCCAGTGGCAGCACTTAGCTCCGCGCTTGTGAGAAGACGTCGAAGACTAGATTAGGTGCCGGATGCGGCTTTTTCATTTGCTTTCTGCAGTTGGCTTGTTCGTTCATATTTGAAGTTTTATTGGAGCTATTGCCGTCTCTAGCTTGTGACTCTTTTTCTTTTTCGCTCACTTGCCTCATTTTCTCTCGCGCCAGTTTTGCGAGGGAGGTGCGCGAGCACCCTCGCGAGTGTTTTCTGCCCCGGTCATTTGAAGCTTTCCTATCCGAGTCCGCTGCGGGAGCATTCCTCCCAGTCCGTGAACTGCGGGCATCGCGACGCGAGCACGAGACCTGGCTTGGTCGCCCCCACTACCGAAACTGGAAACTACCCCTCCTGACTACTCCTTGCAGAACATGAAGCGCATGGCGAGGCCCTGGCCTCGGGAGGCGAAGACCATGGCAAGTGAGGGAGTCCTGGACTAGGGGGTGTCCGGATAGCCGAACTATCATCATCGGCCGGACTCCAAGACTATGAAGATACAAGATTGAAGACTTCGTCCCGTGTCCAGATGGGACTTTCCTTGGCGTGGAAGGCAAGCTTGGCAATACGGATATGTAGATCTCCTACCATTGTAACCGACTCTGTGTAACCCTAGCCCTCTCCGGTGCCTATATAAACCGGAGGGTTTTAGTCCGTAGGACACAACAACAATCATACCATAGGCTAGCTTCTAGGGTTTAGCCTCCTTGATCTCGTGGTAGATCTACTCTTGTACTACCCATATCATCAATATCAATCAAGCAGGAGTAGGGTTTTACCTCCATCGAGAGGGCCCGAACCTGGGCAAAAACATCATGTCCCTTGTCTCCTGTTACCATCCGCCTAGACGCACAGTTCGGGACCCCCTACCCGAGATCCGCCGGTTTTGACACCGACATTGGTGCTTTCATTGAGAGTTCCTCTGTGTCGTCACTGATAGGCTTGATGGCTCCTTCGATCATCAACAACAATGCGTTCCAGGGTGAGACTTTTCTCCCCGGACAGATCTTCGTATTCGGCGGCTTTGCACTGCGGGCCAATTCGCTTGGCCATCTGGAGCAGATTGAAAGCTACGCCCCTGGCCATCAGGTCAGATTTGGAAGTCTGAACTTCACGACTGACATCCGCGGAGACTTGATCTTCGATGGATTCGAGCCACAGCCGAGCGCGCCGCACTGTCACGATGGGCATGATTTAGTTCTGCTGCCGGACAGTGCCCTGGAGGCCGCACACGAGTCCGCTCCGATCCTCAATTCGGAGCCGACTGCATAGATCGAGGACGGGTGGCTAGACACCACCTTGGGGGCTGCTACCTCTATGGCGATGGAGCCGAATACTGATCTTGTCCCTTGTGAAGCTCGTGACTCCGAGGTGCCGGACTCCTCGCCGGACTCCGAACCTCCCGCGCCCCCTCCAATCGAATCCGATTGGGCACCGATCATGGAGTTCACCGCTGCGGACATCTTTCAACACTCACCTTTTGGTGACATCCTGAATTCGCTAAAGTATCTCTCGTTATCAGGAGAATCCTGGCCGGACTACGGTCAGGACGGTTGGGATGCAGGCGACAAAGAAATTCAAAGCCCACCCACCACCCACTTTGTAGCCACTATCGACGACCTAACCGACATGCTAGACTACGACTCCGAAGACATCGACGGTATGGACGATGATGCCGGAGACGACCAAGAACCAGCGCCTACGGGGCACTAGAAGACCACCTCGTCATACGATATATATATGGTGGACATCCCAAAGGACGGGAATGGCGAGGAAGCAGCGGAGGAAGATTCCTCCAAGAAACAGCCCAAGCGCCGGCGTCAGCGGCGCCGCTCTAAATCCCGCCATAGCAAGAATGGAGATTCCGGCACCGGACATAATAACACCCCAGAGAGTGCCGAAGACAACCCCCTCCAGCAAGATTCAGCACAGGAGGACGGAGAAGCCAGCCCTCATGAGAGAGCGGCAGACGAAGAGGTAGATGATGATAACTACATGCCTCCCTCTAGAGACGAGGCAAGCCTCGACGACGACGAATTCGTCGTGCCCGAGGATCCCGTCGAATAAGAGCGTTTTAAACGCAGGCTTATGGCCACGGCAAACAGCTTAAAGAAAAAGCAGCAACAGCTTAGAGCTGATCAAGATCTGCTAGCTGACAGATGGACTGAAGTCCTTGCAGCCGAAGAGCATGAACTCGAACGCCCCTCCAAAAGCTACCCCAAACTCAAGTTGCTCCCCGATTAGAGGAGGAGGCATATAAACCTGCATCACCAGCGCACAATACGGATGAGAGACCACCTCGTGGTCGCGACAGAGAGGCCTCTAGGCCCTCCACCAGAACCGTACCCCGGCACCTCTCAAAGAGTACGGAGCCACGGGGGAATGCACCGGACTTGCGAGACATATTGGAGGATAAGGCAAGACAATCAAGATCGATCTACGGATCGTGTGGGCGCCCCACGATGCACGACGACTACTGTCGCGTCGGATACAGCAACTCCGTCCGGGCCGAACATAGTAGAAAAAGCTCGCTTGAGCTACGTCGTGATATAGCCCAGTATAGAGGCGCCGCACACCCACTATGCTTCACAGATGAAGTAATGGATCATCAAATCCCCAAAGGGTTTAAACCTGTGAACATTGAATCCTACGATGGCACAACAGACCCCGCGGTTTGGATCGAAGACTATCTCCTTCATATCCACATGGCCCGCGGTGACGATCTTCACGCCATCAAATATCTCCCACTCAAGCTTAAAAGACCAGCTCGGCATTGGCTTAACAGCTTGCCAGCAAAATCAATTGGGTGTTGGGAGGACCTGGAAGCCGCATTTCTTGACAACTTCCAGGGCACATATGTGCGACCACCAGACGCCGATGACCTAAGCCACATAATTCAGCAGCCAAACGAATCGGCCAGACAATTCTAGACACGGTTCTTAACAAAGAAAAATCAAATCGTCGACTGTCCGGATGCAGAGGCCCTCGCAGCCTTCAAACATAACATCCGCGACGAGTGGCTTGCCCGGCACCTAGGATAGGAAAAGCCAAAGTTCATGGCAGCCCTCACATCACTCATGACCCGCTTCTGTGCAGGAGAGGACAGCTGGCTAGCCCGCAGTAACAACCTCAGCAAAAATGCTGGCAGTCCAGATAACAAGGACCGCAATGGCAGGTCACATCGCAACAAAAACAAACGCCGCGTTAACGGCGATAAAACTAAGGATACGGCAGTAAACGCCGGATTCAGAGGCTCCAAACCCGGTCAGTGGAAAAAACAATTCAAAAGAACTACTCCGGGTCCGTCCAATTTGGACCGAATACTCGACCACTCGTGCCAGATACACAGCACCCCCGAAAAGCCAGCTAATCACACCAACAGGGATTGTTGGGTATTCAAGCAGACAGGCAAGTTAATTGCCGAAAACAATGACAAGGGGCTGCATAGCGATGGCGAGGAAGAGACCCGGCCGCCGAACAATAGAGGACAGAAGGGTTCCCCCCCACAAGTGCGGACGGTGAACATGATATACGCAACCCACATACCCAAAGGGAGCGGAAGCGTGCACTCAAGGACGTATACGCGATGGAGCCAGTCGCCCCAAAGTTCAATCCATGGTCCTCTTGCCCGATCAATTTTGATCGAAGGGACCACCCCACCAGTATCCGCCATGGCGGATTCGCCGCATTGGTTTTAGACCCAATCGTCGATGGATTTCACCTCACAAGAGTCCTGATGGACGGCGGCAGCAGCCTGAACCTGCTTTATCAGGATATAGTGCGCAAGATGGGCATAGACCCCTCAAGGATTAAACCCACAAAGACGACCTTCAAAGGCGTCATACCAGGTGTAGAGGCCAATTGTACAGGCTCAGTCACACTGGAAGTGTTCTTCGGATCCCCGGATAACTTCTGAAGCGAGGAGTTAATCTTCGACATAGTCCCGTTCCGCAGCGGCTATCATGCTCTGCTCGAACGGACCGCGTTTGCAAAGTTCAATGCGGTGCCGCACTACGCATACCTTAAGCTCAAGATGCCAGGCCCTCGAGGAGTCATCACTGTCAACAGAAACACGGAACGCTCCCTCCAAATGGAGGAACACAGAGCGGCTCTCGCGGCAGAAGTACAGAGCAGCCTCTTAAGGCAATTCTCGAGTCCGGCCGTTAAGCGGCCGGACACTGCTAAACGCGCCCAGATTAACCTAAAACAAGACCACATGGCACGTACCGAGCACGCGTAGCAATACGGCCCCAACCCCTGCCCTTGCACAACATCAAGACTGGTCCTTCGCGTACACCATTATGCTCCGGCGATACCATGGGCATAGGGGGAGGGGCACGACCACGACAGACCCAGAGTGCGGCTCAACCACACCAGGGGCTCCCAAGTGTGTCATCTTTTTCTCTTTCTTTTTCTTTTTCTTCTCATCCATAGGACTCCATTTACCAGAGGACCTGTCCGGCATCAGACCGGCCGAACTCACGATGCAACAGCCAAGGAAGGAGAAAGGCTACGATGAGTATCTAGGTGGTCTCCATTACGAGCATTAAATCTGTTTTATACACCATTTCGCAGCCTACCCCTAGAGGGGGACATGTTTAATAGTCCCATCCCTTGCTTACGGCACTATTTGTATCATTCTGCATTCATGGCAGTATTCCTTGAATAAACAATGCATCGCTTTTTGCTTATAATTGCATTTCTTTCTTATACATATGTTCATCTATGACATGTTGCATCCGTACACTTTGGTACAGCTAAATACACCAGGGGCTTAAGGTCCCCACATTATGGTGCGATAAGTCCGAACACTTTCACAAGTGCGGCACCCCGAACTTATAGCATTATATGCATCGGCTCCGAATCATGTCTTGGGTCAATAGTTCGGTTTGCCCGGCTCCCATGTTTTGGTACCTTACGTTCCGTTGTATCGGCTAAGGTAGCACTAGGAGAACCACTGCGATTGCGCCCCAGTTGAGCTGGGCGAGCGCCTCAATGGAGAAAGCTAAAACTGACCGTCATGATGCGGCGAGAGCTGGTCGCTGTTCGAGAGGTTTTTTCGAGTCCTTAAAGACTTATGCCGCTTAGAGCGAGGAACCGGCTTTGTCCGGCCCAGGCGTGGATAGCGCCCCGAACTCGGTCTTCCAAACACTAGGGGCTTCGCCGAAATTTAAAATTATAGAATTCTATGGCTAAGTGAGAGTGTTCAAGCATTATAAGTCCGGTTGCCTCGTTCATTGTGTTGAGCGCCTCCCTAGATGGACCCAAAAATGGGAACAAGAGCGCTCAAGTTTATCCCAAACACCCCAGCACTCGTGGCATGGGGGCTGAAGCCGACGACTTGCCATCTCTCAGATTTAATAAACTGTCGCACAGAAGGTAATATTTTAAATTAATAAGTGTTGCTTAGCGCACATGAACAAAGTTTTCAGTGCACAGGATAACAAAATGCGAGTCTACTCAAATATTACATCTTTGGAGCACTCACCCACAATCATGCAGGCACCCTTCAGGACACTCTTATAATACATCTCGGGCGTACGATACTCCTTGCCCGCCGGTGGCGCGTCCGTCACAAGCTTCTCAGCGTCCATCCTGCCCCAGTGCACCTTTGCACGGGCAAGGGCCCGACGGGCACCTTCAATGCAGGCGGAGTGCTTGATGACTTCAACCCACGGACAAGCATCCACCAGCCGCCGCACTAGGCCGAAGTAGCTCCCAGGCATGGCCTCCTGGGGCCACAACCAAACTATAAGGCCCTTCATGGCCTGTTCGGCCACCTTGTGGAGCTCGACCAGCTGCTTCAGTTGATCGCTAAGGGGCACCGGATGTCCGGCCTCAGCATACTGAGACCAGAATACCTTCTCCGTCGAGCTCCCCTCCTCGTCTCTGTAGAAAGCGGCAGCATCGGACACGCTGCGGGGCAGATCGGCGAACGTTCCTGGAGAGCTCCGAATCCGGGTAAGTAACAGGTAGTTCACTTTAACATGCTTGCTTTGCATGAAGAATGCCTTACCCGCCGCTATTTTCTTCAAATCCTCAATTTCCTGGAGGGCCCTCTGGGCTTCGGCCTTAGCGGCTTTGGCACTCTCAAGAGTCGATGCAAGCTCGGACTCTCGAGTCTTCGAGTCACGCTCCAAACTCTCGTGCTTTTCCACGAGAGCCTGGAGCTCTTGCTGTACCACCGCCACCCGCCCCTCTCGCTTCTCTCGCTCGGCTCGTTCCGCGTCCGCATTGCGTTTGGCCGCGGACAACGCCTCCTTCAGGGTCGCCACCTCGTTTGTGGCCCCTGTAGTACCCAAGTTATCCTTGTTATTCCTCTTGCGACCAAATCCTTTTCTGTAAGGTACAACTTTAATACGGTGTTACTCACCTTCCTTGTCCTCGAGCTGCTTCTTGGCACGGCCGAGCTCGCTCTAGGACCGCTCGAGGCTCTGCTTCAAGGTATTGACCTCCACAGTCAGTGCGGCAGAGGTCAGCAGCGCAGCCTGCAAACCCATATTGACATATTTTTTTAGACTCCTGTGTATATCTTTTTAGATCCTCAGTCCGGCTTTTGTTTCCGAACACCGAACCGAGCATCAGGGGCTACTGTCTATGCGGTATTATATTACATATCTCAAAATTCTTACCTCAAAGCCTATTAGAAGGCTGCTGCAGGCTTCGGTCAGCCCGCTCTTGGCGAGCTGAACCTTCTGAATCACCGCACACATGACAGTGCGGTGTTCTTCTTTGATGGAAGCGCCATTGAGCGCCTCCAGCAAGTTATCCGGCACCTCCGGTTGTACGGAGGCCGCCGGCGTCACAGTCTTGCCCTTCTTACGAAGGGGCCGCTCACCGGACTCCGGAACCACTGCAGGTTCTGGTGCGGAGTCCAGTGCGAAGTCCGGGAGGTTGCCCTGTGGCACCTCCGGGGCCTCCTCCTCCTGGCGGGTCCTTTCTTGGGATCCCACCTCGACGTCGTCAGCGTCGCGACGGGTGGAGGCGGTCGGAAGAGAATCCATATCTGACGTGCCCAAGGACCCGCTCGACGAAGCAGGAAGATCGTCCTTGGCCGGACTACAAGTTGTATGCGGCATTAGAAAGACACTGTATGGCGAAAAGAAAAATTATAAATCATCTAGGAGTCCGGATACTTACGATCTGGCCAGGGGCTTGGTCCTTGAGGGCCACTCCTCGTCGTCGTCGCCGACGTTGGCCGAGCAGTCCGGGGGAAGGGTCCTTCCCTTCTTGGACCCTTTGGCCTCCCTCATTGGGGAGACCTTCCTCTTCTTCTCTCCCCCCGCTGTGGGAGAGGCTTCTTTCTTCTCCTCCTCGTCCTCGTGGGAGGAGTCCGCCTCGGAGTCATCGGACGATGAGTCCAATACCACCTGACGCCGGGAACTCCTTCGGGTTCCCGTGGCCTTCTTCTTGGCCTTCTTCTCCGGCACCACGTAAAGTGTCAGGACCAGCAGCCCCGTTAAAGGGGTGTCCGCTGGGTCTTCTGGAAGAGGAGCCGGACAGTTAACCTGTCCGGACGTCTTCTGCCAGTCCTTTTAAAGGTATTGGGAGTTTAGATCCCGCATAGAGTCAAACTATGAAAAACAAGTGTCCCATAAAGGATAACATGGCTTACCTCGCCAGCCGGACGCTGCGTGCTGAATCCGCGATCTTCGGTAGCGGATGCGGGAGCTTCGGCGCCCTTGAACAGCACCCTCCAGGCAGCTTCGTACGTAGTATCGAAGAGCCCGCTCAAAGTCCGGTGCTGTGCCGGATCAAACTCCCACAAACTGAAGTCCCGTTGCTGGCAGGGGAGAATCCGGCGGACGAGCATGACCTGGATCACATTGACAAGCTTGAGCTTCTTGTTCAGCAGGGTCTGGAGACAGGACTGGAGTCCGGTCAGCTCTTCCGAACTACCCCATAGCAAGCCCTTCTCTTTCCAGGAGGTGAGCTGCATGGGGATGCCAGATCTGAATTCGGGGGCCACTGCCCATTTAGGGTCACGCGGCTCGGTGATGTAGAACCACCCCGATTGCCATCCTTTGATGGATTCCACGAAGGCACCCTCGAGCCAAGTAACGTTGGGCATTTTGCCCACCATGGCGCCTCCGCACTCCGCTTGGCTGCCCTTCACAACCTTCGGCTTGACATTGAAGGTCTTTAGCCACGAGCCGAAGTGGGACTGGATGCAGAGGAAGGCCTCGCACACAACAATAAACGCCGAGATATTGAGGATGAAATTTGGGGCCAGATCGTGGAAATCCAGGCCGTAGTAGTACATGAGCCCCCGGACAAAGGGGTGGAGTGGGAAGCCCGGTCCGCGGAGGAAGTGGGGAAGGAATACGACCCTCTCATGGGGCCTGGGGGTGGGGATGAGCTGCCCCTTGTCGGGGAGCCAATGCGCGATGTCGCTGGACAGATATCCGGCGCTGCGCAGCTTCTCAATGTGCCCCTCCATAACGGAGGAGGCCATCCACTTGCCTCCCGCTCCGGACATGGCTGGAGAGGGTTGAGGTGGGATGTGCGGACTTGGGCGCTGGAGCTCGAGGGCGCGGAGATGGATAAGCAAAGGAGGAAGAAGGCGTAGGTAAAAGAGGTGGATCCTTATCCCCTTATATATGGGCGAACGAAACTATACGTCCCCACTGGCCTGGTAAAACTCGCTTATCTCCCAAGCGCCACAATCAATGGCGCGGTTGGGTTACCCATGTCCGTATTGATGGGAATCCTGGAATAAGGGGAACACGATCTCTACTTCGAGAAGACGTGCCAAGGAAACCACTTCGCTAAACGCGCTGACGTGGTATAATAAAAACAATTCAAGTAAAGGCTTGGTAGTGGTGTTGCGTCACGCCGCGAAATACGTCAGCAGATTGAACTTGTGTAAATATTATTCTCTCTACGGTGGTATGTGGAATTTATTTTACAGAGCCGGACACTATCCTGGCGTTCACAATCTTCTATGAATTATTCAGAGGAGGAACCCGCCTTGCAATGCCGAAGACAATATGCGCGCCGGACTCGTCATCATTGAAGCCTAGTTCAGGGGCTACTGAGGGAGTCCTGGACTAGGGGGTGTCCGAATAGCCGAACTATCATCATCGGCCGAACGCCAAGACTATGAAGATACAAGATTGAAGACTTCGTCCCGTGTCCGGATGGGACTTTCCTTGGCATGGAAGACAAGCTTGGCAATACGGATATGTAGATCTCCTACCATTGTAACCGACTCTGTGTAACCCTAGCCCTCTCCGGTGCCTATATAAACCGGAGGGTTTTAGTCCGTAGGACACAACAACAATCATACCATAGGCTAGCTTCTAGGGTTTAGCCTCCTTGATCTCGTGGTAGATCTACTCTTGTACTACCCATATCATCAATATCAATCAAGAAGGAGTAGGGTTTACCTCCATCGAGAGGGCCCGAACCTGGGTAAAAACATCGTGTCCCTTGTCTCCTATTACCATCCGCCTAGACGCACAGTTCGGGACCCCCTACCCGAGATCCGCCATCCGCCAGTTTTGACACCGACAGCAAGCCACCCCCCCCCCCGAGCTAGGTAATTCCCGCACACTGGCACGTGGCACGAAAACATAGCACAGAAATAACAAAAACAACACGATAGTTAACAATAATAGTTCAACACGCCCCCGCGGGGCCCCAAACTACCTTCTTTTTGTGCAGGGAAGGAAGAAAAACAAAATAGGCACGACTCGCTTGGCGCCAGCTCGTGGCGAGGGCTCGCACTGCCTCCGGAGCTCAATTGGATCCCATCTCCCGCTTCACCGGGACACGGCGGCGGACTGACCTGCTACCGTCCCCCAGGCGGGCGCGACGGCGCGGGGGCTGGTCGTGGCCACCGCTGGAGGAGCTGCTGTCTGAAGGAGAGTCGCCGAAGCTTGGCGAGCCCCGGGCACCGGTGCCCACGCGCCTGCCGCCGCCTTCATCCTGATCAACGCCGGGGCTGGGCCCACGGTCGTGGTCATCATCTTCGGGGCAGCATCCGGCATGGCGGCCATCTTCCCCGAACACCCTCACGTAGAGAGTGGCATCACCGTCGAACTTGAGGTGCAGGGTGCACCGCCGGCACAGGCCACGCGCGCGGGCAAACATTTGCCAGCCGCGGGTCAGGGCCACCTCCCCGGCGACCGAGACCTCCAGCAAGGCCCAAGAAGGCCTGCTGCAGCAACCGTCCGCCTGAAGCCAGAGGCCGCCCGGAGCGCCGGCCGGAAGTTCACCTACAAAGAAGCAGGGGCGCTGGAGCCAGGTGTTGGTCGGGTCCGCCGACCACACGACGAACTTTGGCAGCACCTCCACCGAGCGGAAGCGTGGCCTGCGGGTTGTGCGGCCACGACATACCTCCCATCGGCAGCCGGGATCTCATCGCCGTGCAGAGGACCGCTCCACGACCATGGGAAGCCACTGCGGGGGCCGCAGGATGCTTGCGAGGCTGGCCCTGGCCGCGCTTGGTCGGAGGAGAGTCAGGCCCTTCCTGACAAGCCTTCCCCTTCCACGGCCGAGAACCTCTTCGGCGGGGCCATGGGAATGGCGAGTAGCTGGGATGGAGAGAAAGGAGTAGCGGGAAGGAATGGACTGAAGGGGCACACGCCGTTCCGTACATATAGCCGGAGGAGGCCAACTGTCTGTCACGCCCAATATGTGATACTATTCTAAAGAGACTCAAAGGTCCCACCAAGGATAGAACTACATATTGATACACTTTTGCAAGGTGGATATCATTACATCAACATTACATAATAGATGGGGATACATACATAAGGCATACAATGCCACACGAATACAACATCATCTACATAAGAGCATCACCCGACTACGGATGAAACACAAACAGTAACTCAAACGACATCCACCTTGCTAGCCCAGGCTGCCGACCCGGAACCTATCCCCTGATCCAAGAAGAAGCAGAAGAAGAACTCAACGCAAGCAAGCA
This sequence comes from Triticum timopheevii, assembly GCA_963921465.1. Lineage (NCBI taxonomy): Eukaryota > Viridiplantae > Streptophyta > Magnoliopsida > Poales > Poaceae > Triticum > Triticum timopheevii. Next base: position 406,692,259 of record OY997272.1, on the reverse strand, counting down.
TCGCTCTCGCATCATGATCATCGCAACCTGTACCTACAACTGTTGTTGTAGTAATCTGTGAGCCACGAGGACTCAGCAATCCCATTACCATGGTTATCAAGACTAGCAAAGCTTAATGGGAAAGGAAGGGGTAAAGTGGTGAGGTTGCAGCAGCGACTAAGCATGATATGGTGGCTAACATACGCAAATAAGAGCGAGAAGAGAAGCAAAGGAACGGTCGTCAACTAGTAATGATCAAGAGGTGATCCTGAACACCTACTTACATCAAACATAACACAGAAACCGTGTTCACCTCCCGGACACCGCCGAAAAGAGACCATCACGGCTACACACACGGTTGATGCGTTTTAATTCGGATCTGGTGGCAAGTTATCTACAACCGGACATTAACAAATTCCCATCTGCCACATAACCACGGGCACGGCTCTCGAAAGTTTATACCCTGCAGGGGTGTCCCAACTTAGCCCATGATAAGCTCTCATGATCAACGAAGGATTTACCTTCTCCCAGGAAGACCCGATCAGTCTCGGAATCCCGGTTTACAAGACATTTCGACAATGGTAAAACAAGACCGGCAAAGCCGCCCGATGTGCCGACATCCCGATAGGAGCTGCACATATCTCGTTCTCAGGGCAACACCGGATAAGCGAAGCATACAGGTACCAACTTAACCCAAGTTGCCAAGGGATGGTCCCGCACGGTGCTCTAGGTTGGACCAACACTTAGACAAGCATTGGCCCGGGGGGGCTATAATAAAGATGACCCTTGGGTTAATTACTCCCAAGGGAAAAGTAGGTGGTGGTGAGGCAAATGGTAAAACCAAGGTTGGGCCTTGCTGGAGGAGTTTTATTCAAAGCGAACTGTCAGAGGGGTCCCATAAATCACCCAACCGTGTAAGGAATGCAAAATCCGGGAACATAATACCGGTATGACGGAAAACTAGGGCAGTAAGAGTGGAACAAAACACCAGGCATAAGGCCGAGCCTTCCACCCTTTACCAAATATATAGATGCATTAATAATATAAGAGATATTGTGATATCCCAACATAACCCTGTCCACCATGGAGAAATCTTCAACTTCACCTGCAACTAGCAACGCTATAAGAGGGGCTGAGCAAAGCGGTAACATAGCCAAACAATGGTTCGCTAGGAAGGGTGTCAAAGGTTAGAGGTTCATGGCAATTTGGGAGGCTTGATGAGCAAAAGATAGGTAACGCATCAAAGCGATAGAATGAAGCAACTAGCATAGCAATGATAGTAGTGAGATCCAGGGTAGCGGTCATCTTGCCTGAAATCCCGCTAGGAAGAAGAACGAGTCCATGAAGAAGATGAAGCCACGAAGACGAACCAAGCGTAGACGAACGCATCCTCACAATCGCAACGAAACGGGAACTATCAAAAAGAAGCGCACAACATGGTAAACACGCCACACATGAACATGACATGATGCACAACAAGCATGATGCATGACAAAGCTACATGAAGCTACTCATGGCAAGAGACGATGCAAACAAGAGCAAGACATCAAGGCAAGTTTAAATGAGGCTGGAAACATCATATAACAAATCCGGTAAGTCCTCATATGCAAATTTCGAAATGGGTCCAGAACTGAATAAACCTTATGTTCAAGTTATTAAACAGCAAGTTAAGATGCACCAAGATGATCTACATGAAATTCTAGTCAAGTTACATATAAAGTTCATTAGATTCGGAGCTACGGCCTAGAAGATATGAGCAAAACAAGTTAACCATGGCATTGATGCAAAATGCATACAAACATCAAGCAAACACCTCAAAACAAGGATGCAACATGATAATATAAAACTACATGAAAAATCAAGCAAGTTTCATATAGAGCACACTCAAAACGGAGCAACGGTTCAACACATACACTCTATACAAGTCATAACAACAATCTGTCCAAAACAGCAACTAGGCATATTGAAAGCACCAAAACAATATTCTACAGCATAACAAAACATGGTTGCAATGGGCATGAAGTATAGGTAAAGCATAACAAAACATGAACACTGAGCTATCTACAGAAATCGCTAGATCATGCTCAAAAGCACATGGTAAGATTGCAAATAATAACAGTTTCAGACTTATCAGGAAATAACATCAGGTTGAAATGTTTAGAGCTATCAAACAACATGTTACAGGAACTTAACATGTCAAACAAAGGCACGGCATGAATCTACTAATTGCATATAACAAAAGACCCTTACTGACCATGAGCCAAAAAGGAACCGAAGATAGGATGGCACCCATGTAAACATGGCAAGTTATATTACAGATTCATACATGGCAGGAACAACAATAAGTAGGCATGTTGGTGAGCTTGAACCACTCACCACAGAGCAACAAATGGCATGGCAAGGCAACCAGCAGTAAGAATACATGTTTATTAAGCTAAGAATGGCAAGAACAAGTTCATAGGGTGCATGGATCACTAGAAAGCAATCATGGAAACATTGAACTTAATGTTAACAGGCTGACAACAACATCATTTAGCAAACTTTGGAGCAAGATAACAACAAGCTACAGCAAGCTATAATTGCAACCAAGGGCATTAATGGATAGAGAAAGACATGTATAACAAAACATCCCTAGTGAACATCTCCAGATAATGCACGAAATGACTTGTAGCAGCAGGTTAACATAGCAACAAAATATAACAGAATCTGACAGGAAAACAGCAACAGCAAGTACCCTACTTAACAAGCTTGATGCACTCAGCACACAACTCACAAAAATACATGGATTGCACCTCTGGAAAGATGGCATGGCATAGATCAAAACATATGTAGACATCAACCACATAGGATGCACACATCAATCATGGCAAAAATGACAAATGAGCAAGTTATAACAGTTTCAGCAGATTAACAGCAATATGCACTCTTCCAATAGCATTTCGGGCATCAAGATGAGCTCAAATGAAAATGACGCAATGGAATGAAATGAATTACTCGTCGAGACGAACAATTGGACATATTACACGCACGAAACGGAGCAGTATGCAGAGAGTTACGATGCGATGAACATGGCATGATTATGCAAAAACTTCGGGACTTAGCAGATTTCCTCACCCCGGGGAAAGTCAACGCGGGCGGGAACCGAGGTCAACTTCGGCGATGGGGAATTCTCCGGCGAGGTGTGGCTGTAGAGGAGGTCGGGGAAGGCCGGAGGGAGTCGGGGCCGGCCGGATCTGGCCGGATCCGGCGCCGGCGGCGTCGGGCGGAGGCGGGGCCGGGCGGCCGGAGCGCGGCGGAGGCAGGCGACGGCGCGGCGACCGGACGAGGCAGCGGCGCGGTCTCCGGGTGACGGGGCGGAGGAGCACGATGGCGCGGCGATGCGGGGCCGGCGACGGGGTCGGGCGCGGGGCGCGCGGGCGAGCGGCGGCGGGCGCGCGGGCCGGGCGGGCTTCCCGCGGGCCTGGCGGGCCGGCGGCGCGGGGGCGGCGGAGCGGACACGTGTCGCGCTGCAGTTGGACGCGGGCGGCGGCGGGATTCGTCCGGCGGCGAGCGGACATGTCCGGCGGGCGAGAGGGAGGGGGCTAGGGTTAGACCGGGATTTCGGGGGAGAGGGACTAATTTATAGGTAGAGGGAGCTAGGAGAGTCCAAATGAGGAGCGGTTTTTGCCCACACGATCATGATCGAACGACCGAGAGCATCGAAGAGACTTAGATGGGTTTTGGGCCACTTTGGAAGGGGTGTTGGGCTGCACACAAAAGAGGCCTTTACGGTTACCCGGTTAACCGTTGGAGTATCAAACGACCTCCAAATGGCACGAAACTTGACAGGCGGTCTACCGGTGCTATACCAAGGCCGCTTGGCAAACCTCGGTCCATTCCGAGAAAGTTTAACACCCGCACAAGAGAAGAGGCAAAAAGGGACGCCGGATGACATAGGAGTGCCGGATTGCAAAACGGACAATGGGGAAAATGCTCGGATGCATGAGATGAACGCGTATGCAAAATGAGATGCACATGATGACATGATAAAATGCAACACGCAAGCAAATGACATGGCAACAACGGCGAATAACTGGAAGACACCTGGCGCATCGGATCCGGGGCGTTACAACACTCCTCCACTAACAAAAGATCTCATCCCGAGATCTTAGGACCGAGACGGAAGGGAAAAAAAGGGATGAGGTGAAACAAGAACTCAAGAGAGGAATCAAATAATCGAGAGCACTCGAGAAGAAAAGAGGACCGACGAAAATGACGAGAATCGAAAGCTCACGGAATCAGATAGACTATGAAACCACTCGTTCTAACCGGAGTGGTTAGAATGAGAAAAGAAACGAATAAGACTGAAAGGATTTAGGTAGCACTCTGGCTGAAAATGGGAGGATTAGAACGAACTTGAGAGGATGGAATGATACTTGATGAAGACATGACACGAAAACCTCCGGAATGAATTGAAAGAGTTGAAGGAAAAGAACGGAGAAGAAGATGACATCTTCTACCACGAATGAAATTGAAAGCATCTTAGAAGAAAAGATTGAACGGAGTTGTTGAGAAAATTCAACAACGAAAAGAATAAGGTTGTTGTGGACTTATGGAAAAACATCCCAAAATTATGAGGTGATAACCGACCACAAGCGGAATAGATTGAATAGCTGAGAAGAACGAAGAAATGCAAAACTCCACTTCAAAAGAATACGGAGATTTAATTGCACCTCGAGATGCAAGAATAAAAGATACTAGAACTCCTTGAACAAGAATCTTGATGAACACTTGAAGAATGAATTGAATCATGAAGAACCACCATGAAGAACTCCGGTGACAAAATACAATGAGATAGAATTGAAGGATGAAAGAATAAGATGAGCCTGGCGGTGATTTAGATGAAGGTTCCGATGAGATGGCCAGGAAATTTGAACTTCGGAAAAGAAAAGATGAAAAGACTTGGAACTAGAATTTATTCATCAAGAACAAACTCCGAAGGATGGTATTACTCACTTGGGTGAAATAAAAATAAGATTTATTGTATGCTTATCCTTCATCAACTTAGATTGATGACAAGCAATGGATTTTTGCATACTACTTATTCTTGTTGAAAAGGATTAAGGGGAATATGGCGCAAAACTTGAGAAAGTCTTCATGAACCACCGGTAGGATTGGAAAGAATGAATGAATTAAAATGATAAACAAGGAAAAAGAATCTTGACCGAACCACCGTAAGAATTCGAAAATGACTGCTGAAAAGAGAATGAATCACCGGGAAGAATTAGAAGAACAAATATGCTTGAGGGGATTTAGATGCAAAAGAACAAAGAGATCATGAGCTGATTAAAGAACACTTGAACGAAGCACCGGGATAAATGGATAACGGTAGCTGAAATGTGAGGACGAAGAATTCTTCTGGAACGACGGCCTCCGGTGAAAAGAAATGGAAAAACAACTTCTGACATACTCCGGATGGGTAAGAAAAGAATATCTGACAAATAGAATAATTCGAGAAGACAACATGAAGCTAGAACCACGAATCTTCGAGCGAACGGGCAAGATTTAGAGGAGAAACTCTTCTTCAATCTTCAAATGATATCGAGAAACATCACCAAAATTACTAAGATACTCCGGTAGAATGAAAAACCGAAAAGGTTGAGTCAACAATGAAAATGATTTGAAATCGATCTTGGGAAAGCATCTGACTGATGAAATTCATACTTATGTCAAACTTTGAAAAGGATTAGGAATGGCTCCGGAATAATTAGAAGAGTCAGGTAAAATCCTGGGATAAACCTGTTGGTTAGGGCCCACTAAAGAGATAACACCGTTGGAAAGGGATGTTGAACAGATAGATGATGCACCGGAACAATTGAGATATTTGAATGAGGTGACAACCTCGAATTAATTGGAACACAGAAGAATCTCCTGAGATGTCTTGAGCACTCCGAAGGGATAAACTGGCGAGAGGCGAACGAGCAGGGAAAAACACTTGAGCCGAGGAAAAAGAATATGAATAACCCGAAAAACTTGAATTGAGTCCACCGGAAAAGCAAAGAGATGAAGAATGACAAACGAGACGAGAAATCACCGGTTGAAATAATTGATGAAAGACTGAAGAGGCTCCGCACGAATGAAATTGATGCTCGAAAGAGACTCGGGCTCCGGGAAGAAAAAGGGTGGGAGGGCGGGAAAAACACAGGCAACTGGAAGGGGAAACCGACGAATATCTTGAAGAGAAAACCACATGTTGAAAACAAAGACTTCGCACGAGTAGGAAGGATACTCGATTACTGTCTCCGGTTCCGAGGAGAAAAAAGGGGAGGGCGGGTGGGAAAATAAAACAACTGAGGATTGAACTCAAAGATGAAGAGGCTCGAGTCAACTTGACGAGAAATGCACCGGATGAAAAGAGCTGAGAACCAACGATCGGAAAACCAACTGCGTGATCCTAAAGAAAAATTTGAATGGGAAGAGGAGTAATTCAAAACACCTACGTCAAGATTCCTCACCAGAGCGACGAAGGGGCAGAGGAGTAAAAAGAATTCCTACTCTCCGATATAACTAGACTCCAAAAATAGTTTTCTTCTAGACTCAACAGCGGCCAAACTACACGATCAATCAAGGGGGGCTCCTAAGTCGGTCGAGGCTCTGATACCAACTTGTCACGCCCAATATGCGATACTATCCTAAAGAGACTCGAAGGTCCCACCAAGGATAGAACCGCATATTGATACGCTTTTGCAAGGTGGATATCATTACATCAACATTACATAATAGATGGGGATACATACATAAGGCATACAATGCCACACGAATACAACATCATCTTACATAAGAGCATCACCCGACTACGGATGAAACACAAACAAAAACTCAAACGACATCCACCCTGCTAGCCCAGGCTGCCGACTTGGAACCTATCCCCTGCTCCAAGAAGAAGCAGAAGAAGAACTCAACGCAAGCAAGCATCGCTCTCGCGTCATGATCATCGCAACCTGTACCTGCAACTGTTGTTGTAGTAATCTGTGAGCCACGAGGACTCAGCAATCCCATTACCATGGGTATCAAGACTAGCAAAGCTTAATGGGAAAGAAAGGGGTAAAGTGGTGAGGTTGCAGCAGCGACTAAGCATGATATGGTGGCTAACATACGCAAATAAGAGCGAGAAGAGAAGCAAAGGAACGGTCGTCAACTAGTAATGATCAAGAGGTGATCCTGAACACCTACTTACGTCAAACATAACACAGAAACCGTGTTCACTTCCTGGACTCCGCCGAAAAGAGACCATCACAGCTACACACACGGTTGATGCGTTTTAATTCAGATCTGGTGTCAAGTTATCTACAACCGGACATTAACAAATTCCCATCTGCCACATAACCGCGGGCACGGCTCTCAAAAGTTTATACCCTGTAGGGGTGTCCCAACTTAGCCCATGATAAGCTCTCGCGATCAACGAAGGATATACCTTCTCCCAGGAAGACCCGATCAGTCTCGGAATCCCGGTTTACAAGACATTTCGACAATGGTAAAACAAGACCAGCAAAGCCGCCCGATGCGCCGACATCCCGATAGGAGCTGCACATATCTCGTTCTCAGGGCAACACCAGATAAGCGAAGCGTACAGGTACCGACGTAACCCAAGTTGCCAAGGGATGGGCCCGCACGGTGCTCTAGGTTGGACCAACACTTAGACAAGCATTGGCCCGGGGGGGCTATAATAAAGATGACCCTTGGGTTAATTAATCCCAAGGGAAAAGTAGGTGGTGGTGAGGCAAATGGTAAAACCAAGGTTGGGCCTTGCTGGAGGAGTTTTATTCAAAGCGAACTGTCAGGGGGGTCCCATAAATCACCCGACCGCGTAAGGAACACAAAATCCAGGAACATAATACCGGTATGACGGAAAACTAGGGTGGCAAGAGTGGAACAAAACACCAGGCATAAGGCCGAGCGTTCCACCCTTTACCAAATATATAGATGCATTAATAATATAAGAGATATTGTGATATCCCAACATAACCCTGTCCACCATGGAGAAATATTCAACTTCACCTGCAACTAGCAACACTATAAGAGGGGCTGAGCAAAGCGGTACATAGCCAAACAATGGTTCGCTAGGAAGGGTGTCAAAGGTTAGAGGTTCATGGCAATTTGGGAGGCTTGATGAGCAAAAGATAGGTAACGCAGCAAAGCGATAGAACGAAGCAACTAGCATAGCAATGATAGTAGTGAGATCCAGGGTAGCGGTCATCTTGCCTGAAATCCCGCTAGGAAGAAGAACGAGTCCATGAAGAATATGAAGCCACGAAGACGAACCAAGCGTAGACGAACGCATCCTCACGATCGCAACGAAACGGGAACTATCAAAAAGAAGCACACAACATGGTAAACACACCACACATGAACATGACATGATGCACAACAAGCATGATGCATGACAAAGCTACATGAAGCTACTCATGGCAAGAGATGATGCAAACAAGAGCAAGACATCAAGGCAAGTTTAAATGAGGCCGGAAACAACATATAACAAATCTGGTAAGTCCTCATATGCAAATTTCGAAATGGGTCCAGAACTGAATAAACCTTATGTTCAAGTTATTAAACAGCAAGTTAAGATGCACCAAGATGATCTACACGAAATTCTAGTCAAGTTAAATATAAAGTTCATTAGATTCGGAGCTACGGCCTAGAAGATATGAGCAAAACAAGTTAACCATGGCATTGATGCAAAATGCATACAAACATCAAGCAAACACCTCAAAACAAGGATGCAACATGATAATATAAAACTACATGCAAAATCAAGCAAGTTTCATATAGAGCACACTCAAAACGGAGCAACGGTTCAACACATACACTCTATACAAGTCATAACAACAATCTGTCCAAAACAACAACTAGGCATATTGAAAGCACCAAAACAATATTCTACAGCATCCCAACGAAATAACAAAAGGCATTGGCATGAAGTACAGGTAAAGCATAACAAAACACATGGTAAGATTGCAAATAATAACAGTTTCAGACTTATTAGGAAATAACATCAGGTTGCAATGTTTAGAGCTATCAAACAACATGTTACAGGAACTTAACATGGCAAACAAAGGCATGGCATGAATCTACTAATTGCATAGAACAAAAGACCCTTACTGACCATGAGCCAAAAAGGAACCGAAGATAGGATGGCACCCATGTAAACATGGCAAGTTATATTACAGATTCATACATGGCAGGAACAACAATAAGTACGCATGTTGGTGAGCTTGAACCACTCACCACAGAGCAATAAATGGCATGGCAAGGCAAGCAACAGTAACAAGACATGTTTATGAAGCTAAGAATGGCAAGAACAAGTTCATAGGGTGCATGGATCACTAGAAAGCAATCATGGAAACATTGAACTTAATGTTAACAGGCTGACAGCAACATCATCTAGCAAGCTTTGGAGCAAGATAACAACAAGCTACAGCAAGCTATAATTGCAACCAAGGGCATTAATGGATAGAGCAAGACATTTATAACAAAACATCCCTAGTGAACATCTCCAGAATAATGCACGAAATGACTTGTAGCAGCAGGTTAACATAGCAACAAAATATAACAGAATCTGACAGGAAAACAGCAACAGCAAGTACCCTACTTAACAAGCTTGATGCACTCAGCACACAACTCACAAAAATATATGGATTGCACCTCTGGAAAGATGACATGGCATAGATCAAAACATATGTAGACATCAACCACATAGGGTGCACACATCAATCATGGCAAAAATGACAAATGAGCAAGTTATAACAGTTTCAGCAGATTAATAGCAACATGCACTCTTCCAACAGAATTTCGGGCATCAAGATGAGCTCAAATGAAAATGATGCAATGGAATGAAATGAATAACTCGTTGAGGCAAACAATTTGACATATCACACGCACGAAACGGAGCAGTATGCAGAGAGTTACGATGCGATGAACATGGCATGATTATGCAAAAGCTTCGGGACTTAGCAGATTTCCTCACCCCGGGGAAAGTCAACGCGGGCGGGAACCGAGGTCAACTCCGGCGATGGGGCATTCTCCGGCGAGGTGTGGCTTTAGAGGAGGTCGGGGAAGGCCGGAGGGAGTCGGGGCCGGCCGGATCTGGCCGGATCCGGCGCCGGCGGCGTCGGGCGGAGGCGGGGCCGGGCGGCCGGAGCGCGGCGGAGGCCGGCGACGGCGCGGCGATCGGACGAGGCAGCGGCGCGGTCTCCGGGCGACGGGGCGGAGGAGCGCGGCGGCGCGACGACGCGGGGCCGGCGACGGCGGCAAAGGCCGGTGACGGGGTCGGGCGCGGGGCGCGCTGGCGAGCGGCGGCGGGCGCGCGGGCCGGGCGGGCTTCCCGCGGGCCTGGCGGGCCGGCGGCGCGGGGCGGCGGAGCGGACATGTGTCGCACTGCGGTTGGACGTGGGCGGCGGCGGGATTCATCCGGCGGCGGGCGGACATGTCCGGCGGGCGAGAGGGAGGTGGCTAGGGTTAGACCGGGATTTCGGGGGAGAGGGACTAATTTATAGGTAGAGGGAGCTAGGAGAGTCCAAATGGGGAGCGGTTTTCGCCCACACGATCGTGATCGAACGACCGAGAGCATCGAAGAGACTTAGATGGGTTTTGGGCCACTTTGGAAGGGGTGTTGGGCTGGACACAAAAGAGGCCTTTACGGTTACCCGGTTAACCGTTGGAGTATCAAACGACCTCCAAATGGCACGAAACTTGACAGGCGGTCTACCGGTGCTATACCAAGGCTGCTTGGCAAACCTCGGTCCATTCCGAGAAAGTTTAACACCCGCACAAGAGAAGAGGCAAAAAGGGACGCCGGATGACATAGGAGTACCGAATTGCAAAACGGACAATGGGGAAAATGCTCGGATGCATGAGATGAACGCGTATGCAAAATGAGATGCACATGATGACATGATAAAATGCAACACGCAAGCAAATGACATGGCAACAACGGCGAATAACTGGAAGACACCTGGCGCATCGGATCCGGGGCGTTACACCGTCGGCCTCCACGATCGCAGGTAATCATGACCCATTTTTGCATGCAGGGACTTGTCAAGTCGTTCGGTTGCCGAGGCATCATGGGGAAGCGGAGGCGCCCACGTCGAATCAATCACCACGCGGCGCCCAAGGCTGCCGGCTATTGGGGCCCGCGGTGCTTCGCACTTGCCCCTTCGTTTCTCTGCTAAGCCAAGACCGGGCGCGCCTTGGGCCCGGGGGCTACTGCCGGCGTTCTAGGAATGGGGGTCCCCAGACTTGCCTGCCTGCGGCCTGCGGCATGGCTCGAGTGGGGGCCCAATGCGGCCCAGCTTCATCAGCTCAAGCTCAAGACCCTCGCGAGGGGCCAAGCCTCACGGGGTGGACAACAAGAAGCTTCTTCAGGAGCGTCCTCATCAGGCAGGCTCACGAGGAGGCGGAAAGATCAAGGCAGGGTACCTCACGAGGAGCCCTAATGCAAGCCATGACGATCGAGAGCAGGCGAGTGCCAGGCAGGCGCCAGGCGGGCGCCGGCCTGCGTAGTGTCCTTGTTTCCCCTTCGGTGCAAAGGGGGCAAGCACAGGCCAAGGCATCAGGCAAAGGTTACCGTTTCGGTGCAACAAGACCAAGACTAGCAGAACGGTAGGATGGAGGTCATCATGGAGCCCAGGACAGCGTCATCATCAGAACCTTTGGCAGCCGAAGACCAACTTTATTCAGGATAAGTGTACTAGATGTTCCCCTTCAAAATAGCCAATTGTTGGCGCCCTTCCCGCTCATTATTTGGGAAGAGGCCCAGGGCCTCCCTCTATAAATAGAGCTAGCCACAACAGGGCAGAAGGAAGAGGGACTGGAGCGAGTAAGAGAGAGAAAAGCGACTGAACTCAACCAAGCAGTTCATCGCGCCAGCTCAAGAACAGCCCCTCACGAGGCTGTTCTCCCTTTGTATTGTTCATCATCAGCCCCCGAGGCAATCCACCACACCACACACTGAAGTAGGGTATTACACCACAATGGTGGCCTGAACCGGTATAAATCTTTTGTCCCTTGTGTTTTCTTCTTTCTAGCTTAGATTCCTTGCGAGCGTCGAAACATGAGCTGCTAGGGGAGAGATCTTCGCGTGCACTCTAGTGTTCGAACCTCAAGGGTCTGCCGGAACCCGAAATCCAACAGCATGCTATAACTTAGGGCACCATCGCTTCATTTATTTATGCTTAGGGTCTGCGCGTGGCTTTGTACAGAGGGTTACTTGCCTTGCTGGCAAGGCTTGTACAAAAGGTGGTCTGTCGGGGGGCCCGGCAACTGCGCCTTATGGGTAAAACATGCGAAGATGTTCGATGTTCCAGGAGTTTCTCACTGGAATGGCATCTTCGATCTCCAGGCGGACTGCGCCAGGCCTGGTGACTCGTATTACCCGATAAGGGCCTTCCCACTTCGGCATCAACTTGTTGGAATTCTCGGTCGATTGAACGCGCTGAAGAACAAGGTCGCCTTTCTCAAAGCTTTGGGCATGAACCTTGCGGCTATGGTAGCGACGCAAGGCTTGCTGGTAGTGCGCTGCTCTCATAGCCGCCCGAAGACGATCTTCCTCGAGGAACGTTGCGTCATCTTGCCGCAATCAGTCTTGCTCAAGCTTGTCATAAGAGAGCACTCGATGTGACCCATACGTGAGTTCCATGGGGAGAACTGCCTCTGCCCCGTATACCAAGGAAAAGGGTGTCTGGCCGGTGGCTCGATTTGGCATCGTTCTGATCGACCAAAGAACCGCCGGCAACTCATCAATCCAGCGCCTTCCGCTCTTGCGCAGCTTGTCAAAAGTCTTTGTCCTCAGTCCTTGCAGTACTTCAGCATTTGCCCTCTCCGCCTGGCCGTTGCTCCGTGGGTGCGCCACAGAAGCGAAACAGACCTTGCTGCCGAGGTCTTGGATGTATTGCATGAAGGTGCGGCTTGTGAACTGCGTGCCTTTATCAGTGATGACTCTGTTTGGCACACCAAAACGGCAGACTAGCCCCTTGAAGAATTTGACGGCTGACTGCGCTGTCACCTTCCTCATTGCTTCCACCTCCGGCCACTTTGTGAACTTGTCGATTGCAACATACAAGTACTCAAAGCCCTCGATAGCGCGGGGGAAAGGGCCCAGTATGTCGAGCCCCCAGACCGAAAATGGCCAGGAGAGAGGGATTGTTTGAAGGGATTGAGCTGGCTGATCAAGCTTCTTTGAATGGAACTGACACGCTCCACACTTGGTTACTAGTGCCATTGCATCCTGGAGGGCAGTGGGCCAGAAGAAACCTTGCCGGAAGGCCTTGCCAGCAAGGGCCCTCGACCCTATGTGGGAGCCACATATGCCTCCATGTATCTCTGCCAACAGCTCCAGTCCTTCCTCCCGGGGAATGCACTTCAATTTCACACCGTTTGGTGTTTTTCTGTACAGAACTTTGTCAACAAACTAATACATGTCAGGCCGATGGGCTACTTTCTCAGCTTCTTCCTGCTCCTCGGGAAGCTCCCCTGTTTGGAGGAATCGGACGGTATGTTGTGCCCATGCCGGAGCCTAGGGCTCGACGGCAAGGACTAAAGGCATTTTCTCTGCCATGGGAGCGGCTATCTCTACGGCCAGGGCTTGACGCCCTGTCGGAGTCCGTTGCCCCATGGCAGGCTCAGTGTCCACGGCAACATCTTTGCCAGCGGCTCCTGGGAGCCCGGTGGGTAAGTACTTGCCAGGGCCTGATTTCCTCCACTTGCTCTCCTCTGTCGATGGTTCAATGGATGGTTGAGTTAAACGAAGCACAAAAGTACCTGGTTCCACATGTAGTTTGAAGGCAGCGCGCTTCGACAGGTAGTCGGCGATGTCGTTCTCCACTCGGGGAACATGCTCCGCCTGTATACCGTAAAAATGCTCCTCCAACTTCCTCACCTCATCTACGTAAGCCTCCATCAACGGGCTTTGAAAATCCTTGTTGACTTGCCTAACAACAAGCTGTGAATCACCCCTGACGATGAGCTTCTTGATCCCGAGGTCTGCCGCAATCCTGAGACCGACAAGCGATCCCTCGTATTTAGCAGTGTTGTTCGTCAACATCTCCCTGGGAAAGTGCATCTGGATTACATACTTGAGGTGCTCTCTGGTGGGTGCGCCTTGAAGCACACCAGCACCGGCACCTTGCAGCGAGAAAGCCCCATCAAAGTACATAATCTAGTTGCGACTTGTTTCCTTGCCGGGAAGAGTGGTCTCCTGGATCTCTTCGTCGGGTGTCGAGGTACACTCTGCAATGAACTCTGTCAAGACTCTGCTCTGGATCGTCGAAGTACTTTCAAACTTCAAACAAAAGCTTGACAGCTCCAAGGCCCATTCCACAATCCTCCCGGTTGCGTCCGGGTTATGCAGTATCCGTTGCAACGAGAGGCGAGTGACGACGGTGATCTCGTGCGCTTGGAAGTAATGACGCAGCTTCCTCGAGGCCATAAGGAGGCTGAAGAGCAATTTCTGCACACTGGAGTACCTTGACCTAGCCCCCTGCAAGAGGGAGCTGACCAGTGCTACATCATCTTCTTGTGCACCACTTCATTTAGTTGCGCAGGCCCTGTCCCGCCGGCATCAGACCCTGCCAGGGGCCTCACCTTGTCGGTACCAGGCCCTGCCGGGGGGAGCTCTGGCTCACCATCCGCCAGTCATGCCATTGCCACTGCCCCTTCGCCAACCTCCCTCTGTACCACTAGCACGGCGCTGACCACTTGATTCGTTGCCGCTAGATACAGCAGCAGTGGCTCTTGTGGTTTAGGCGCAACCAGTATCAGTGTGGAGGAGAGGTATTTCTTCAAATCCTCCAGCGCTGCTTCGGCCTCTAGGGTCCATTCCATTGGGCCCGCCTCTTTTAAGATTTTCAAAAAGGGAAGGGCATGCTCAGCAGACTTGGAGATGAATCTGCTCATGGGGCAACACAGCCAGTGAGCCGACGCGCATCCTTGATCCGCCTAGGCACCTCAATCTGCTCAATGGCCTTGATCTTGTCTGGATTCGCCTCGATCCCACGCTGTGACACAAAGAACCGGAGAAGTTTGCTGGACGGAACGCCGAAGACACACTTCTCAGGGTTCAGCTTGAGGTTGATCTTGCACAAATTTGCAAACGTCTCTTTGAAATCTTGTACAAGTGTTGCCTTGTCCTTGGTTTTGACCACTATGTCATCCATATAAGCTTCCATATTTCTATGCAGCTGGGGCTCAAAACCAATTTGGAATGCTCTTGCAAACGTTGAGCCAGCACTCTTCAACCCGAAAGGCATCCGTAAAAAGCAATATGTACCACACAGGGTGATGAATGTTGTCTTCTCTTCATCTTCTCTCGTCATGAAAATCTGGTGGTATCCTGAGTAGGCATCAAGGAATGAGACAAGTCACACCCGGCCATGGAGTCAACAATATGGTCAATGCGTGGCAACGGGAAAGGGTCTTTTGGACAAGCCTTATTGATATTTGTGTAACCAATACACAACCTCCACTTCCCATTTGCCTTGCGCACCACCACCGGATTGGCCAACCACGTCGGATGGAGTACTCCTCTCACCAAGCCTGCCGCTTCCAGCTTCCTGATCTCCTCTGTGATGAACTCCTTCCTTTCCAAAGCTTGCTTCCTGACCTTTTGCTCGACGGGTCACGCATGAGGGCAGACAGCAAGATGGTGCTCAATCACCTCCCTGTGAACGCCGGGGATGTCGGATGCTTGCCATGCAAACACATCGACATTCGCCCGCAGGAAAGTGACGAGCGCGCCTTCCTATTTGCTATAGAGGGCAGAGCATATGGTGAAAGCCCCTCCCGTGCCATCCTCCTTGACGGACACCTTCTTGGTCTCTGGTGGTGCATCTCTAGATTCCTTACTCTTGCCAGTGGAGCTCTCTGGCACGTCCTCGATGGGAGCACAGCACTCCAAAGAGGTGCGCTTGCCGGAGTGGGTGCGAGAGGTCTTGTCGGTCTTCTTACCTCCCCAGGATTCGGCGGTAGGAGCAAGTGCCTTGGCAGCAGTCGCCGCAACTGCTTCCCGGTAGAGTTGGTCAGCGCAGATCAGCGCATCCTTCTTGTTGGAGGGGACGGTGATGATGGTCATCGGCCCAGGCATCTACAGCGTGTCATAGGCGTAGTGTGACGCCACCATGAACTTGGCTAGTGTCGGGCGGTCGAGGATCCCGTTGTAGGGCAAGGAGATCTCGGCTACATCGAAGACAATCCTCTCCGTCCTGTAGTTCAACTCGCCTCCAAACGTCATGGGCAGCGTGACCTTACCCTCCAGCTGACTCCTTCCCGGGTTAAGCCCGTGAAACGTGCCCGTCTCTTCGAGGTCTCCATCAGGAATCTGTATCCTTTTGATCACAATAGGCGAGATCAAGTTCAGACCGGTCCCGCCGTCAACTAGCATCTTCGTCACTTTGAGGTTGCATATCATTGGTGAAACCAACAACGGCAAACACCCGACCGCAGTTGTGCGATCAGTGTGGTCCTCGGTGTCAAAAATGATAGGCGTGCTGGACCACTTCAGTGGCTTCTGAGAGTCGAATGATGGCTCCGCCGCTGCGATCTCACGCGCCCACTGCTTGAGCTGGCGGTGAGAGGTGTGCAGCGAGGCACCACCATCGACACACAAGGCCTCCGTAGCTTTCTGAAACTCGTGTTCGTCAGACTCGTCGTCCTCGTCATGATCATCGTCTTCCTACTTCTTGTCGCGCCCTCGGGCGGGCCTCACTTGCTGGTTATCCTTGACGCGGCGGCCTCCTTGGCTGCCACGCTTCTTGCCGGATCCTTCAGCACCGTCCTAACCCTTCTCCTTGTCCCGCCTCTCATACTCAGCTTTTTGCTTCTCAGCAAGCAGCTCAACTTGTCGGCAGTTTTTGAGGTCGTGGCCCTTGATACGGTGGATCTTGCAGTAATGCTTGTCGAAGCTTCCTGGCTTGTTAGCAGCCGCCAAGGCCCGGCAAATGGTGCACCCGGCAATTTCCTTGCCGGGGTCGTTTGCCTTGGCCTTCTTGGTGGCGCCGGTGTCGTCGGATCCCTCGACGGCAAGCACGGCCTTGCCCTTGCGCTTTTTGTTGCGGTGCCGACCCTTCTTCGTCAGGGCAACGGTGTCTTCATCTGTGGAGTTGGTTTCCGCACCAGCGTCCTCGCTATGGTACTTCCTCCCCTCTTCAGCTCGAGCGCACCTATCGGCCAGAACATAAAGTTCGGCCACATCTTGGACCTTGTTCATCGCCAGCTCTTCACGCATCTTGTGGTTGAGCACATTTTGATGGAATGCACTAATCACGGCGGCAGGGTGAACGTCTGGGATGTTGTACTGCACCCGACTGAACTCTGTATGTAATTGCGCAGGTTTTCACCTTCCTTCTGGGGGATGATATGAAAATCGCTTGCCTGGCCATGAGCTTGATGGCCCCCAGTGAAGGCGCCAATGAACTCATGACACAAATCCGACCAAGAAGAAATGGAATCCGCCAACAAGTGCATCAACCATGACATGACATTGGGCTTAAGTGCCAACGGGAAGTAATTGGCAAGCACCTTGTTGTCGCGGGCTCCAGCAGCTTGCATCGCGATGGTGTAGATGCTGAGGAACCCCGACGGGTGAGCCTTGTCGTTGTACTTCTCGCCAACGTCAGGCTTGAATGTGCGGTGGGAGGCCCATTGGAACTGCCGCAGCTCACGAGTAAAAGCCGGGCAACCCACCTCATAGGGTAGGCCATCATAGCCTCCCGGTGCTGGGTGGTCCATAGTGGACCCTGCTCGCCTATCTGACTGGTGCGCGCTTCACACCGGCGTTCGATGGTGGTTCGAGCGTCTTCGAGGGCTCGCTCCCGAAGAACTTGGCGCTGATCGCGGTGGGTCTGTGGGTCGGACGACGCAATGGAAATGTTATCACAAGCGTCATCACGACGGACCGACACCTGCGGTAACTGGTGTGGGGGAGGAGACTGCATCGTGGTGCATCACCTCCGGCCCTTCCACCACTTGCATGCGGTGGCTCGACGGAGCATCGGCCTAAGGGCCCCGCTGATCGCGGCTCATCTTTGTTGGCGACGCGAACAAAGCTCCAGATGTTGGCTCTCCACTCATCGAGCTTTCCTGCAGCAAGAGGAAAGTTGAGGAGTAGCTGCACGCGCGCCAAAGCTTCTGCTGGCGTGGGCGGCGGCGAAAGCTGCGTGGGCCGTGACGCGCTCCAAGTTCTAACCACGTTAGAAGGAGCTCTATCACGGCCTTGCGGCTGTACGCCGTTTTTCTAGCACTTCAGCGTGCATGCTGGCCTCCTTCGTCCAGCGAATGATGCTCAGATCTCTTTCCACGGCGGCGCCTGGGGTCACCATCGTGGTGACGCTGCTCATCGCGCACAACTTGGGAAGAGCGCGTCATGGGCACCGACATAGGTGTCTTGGAGGTCGCCGCGCCGCCGGTAGGTGGCACGGCATCGCCCTTGGAGGGGCCCGCACCGCCTGCAGGGGGTCCAGCTCCGTCTTTGGATTTGGCGGCGTGCGGCCCATCGTTTCGCGCATGAACGATACCGCTCGCCAGGCTTTGACTGCTAGAGCGATGCGGGTGTTCGCGGGCCGCGCCTCGGCTTCCGTTCGTGACCGGCCTGCTACTTGCCCGCACTGTACGGGCCGTCCGGCTCCGGATGAACCGATTGCCGTCGTCGTATTCTTCTTGGGAGCCATGGCGATGAAGAAGTACTAAGCTAACTGCTAGACTGGATTTTCACAGCTGCGCCCCCTACCTGGCGCGCCAAAAATGTCAGTGGAAAACGACACCTATGGGATCACTCGAATCCCTACTATGGTTGGCGGACACGAGGTTGTGGAAAGAGCGGGTCTAGGAGTCAGCACAAAGATCGTTTACCCAGGTTCGGGCCGTGAGGATGCGTAATACCCTAGTCCTGCTTTGGTGTGTATTTGAGTGTTCTTGAGTTCTTGAACTAGCTACGGTGCGTGACTTGTTCAAAAGATCCGAATCCCTCTCCCCTATGCCTCGGGCCTCCTTTTATAGAAAAAAGGGGTTGCCACAGTGGCACACGGGAGGTGGAAAGGTGTACAGTGGCTGAGTCTACCGTCTGGCACCGTCGGACAAATGCATTTGATGCGCTGCCGACGTGCCCTTCTTGCTTTATAGGGGACGGCAAGGAAGCTCGTCCCAGCTGTCGCCGCCTCACCTGGCTCCGACGCGCGTCCGAGCTGATGAGGCATTGCAGTGCCATGTAGGCTGGCCGGTGGGCTGGTGTGGTGGCAGAGTCTTCTCGAAGATCTGCGTGCCACCACGCAGGTGCTTGCTGAGTCGGTCTAGAGGCCGCACGTCGCCACGCAGGTGCTCGCCTAGCTGGCTGAACTGACAGCTGCATGGCAACGGCGGTGGAGTCTTGGCAGATGTGGGCCTGGGTGCGGCTGAGGGAGTCCTGGACTAAGGGGTCCTCAGATAGACGGACTATATACATTGGCCGGACTGTTGGGCTATGAAGATACTAGATAGAAGACTTCGTCCTGTGTCCGGATGGGACTCTCCTTTGCATGGAAGGCAAGCTTGGCAATTTGGATATGCAGATTCCTTTCTCTGTAACCGACTTTGTACAACCCTAGCCCCTCCCGGTGTCTATATAAACCAGAGGGTTTAGGCTTCTAGGGTTAGGGTCACAACAATCATATCCTCATAGGCTAGACTTCTAGGGTTTAGCCATTACGATCTCGTGGTAGATCAACTCTTGTAATACTCATATTCATCAAGATCAATCAAGCAGGAAGTAGGGTATTACCACCATAGAGAGGGCTCGAACCTGGGTAAACACCGTGTCCCCCGCCTCCTGTTACCATTAGCCTTAGACGCACAGTTCGTGACCCCCTACCCGAGATCCGCCGGTTTTGACACCGACATCGGTGCTTTCATTGAGAGTTCCACTGTGTCGTCAAAGATAGGCTCGATGGCTCCATCAATCATCTACAACAATGCAGTCCAGGGGGAAATCTTCCTCCCCGGATAGATCTTCGTATTCGGCGGCTTCGCACTGCGGGCCAACTTGATTGGCCATCTAGAGCAGGTCGATAGCTACGCCTCTGGCCATCAGGTCAGATTCGGGGGCCTGAATTTTGTGGCCGATGTCCGCGAAGACTTGACCTTCGACAAAGTCGATCCCATGACGGCTGTCCCCGGCCACTACGATGAACATGACCTAGATCTGTCATCGGGCCACATGCAGGATATAGCACCTGTGACCGCCCTGGCCCTAGAGCTGAAGCGGACTGTGTCGTCCGAGGATGGGAACCTTAACCCCAGCAGAGAGGCCACAGACTCGGCGGCGCTCGAGCCGAACACAGACCCCACATCTACCGGGTCTTGTGTCACCGGAACCCCAGACTCATCTCCGGTCGTGGATTCCAGACCGCATGCATCCACGTCCATTGGACCTAATTGGGCGCCGGTCTTGGAGTTCAGCTCCGCGAACATCTTCCAGCACTCGCCTTTTAGCGACGTGTTAAATTCATTGAAATCTCTCTCCCTGTCAGGCGACTCTCGGCCGAACTATGTCCGGTTCAAATGGGAAGCAGATGATGAAGAAATTCATTCCCCACCCACCTCCCACTTTATAGACACTATCGACGACTTAACTGGCATGCTTGACTACGACTCCGAAGACATGGATGGCATGGACGACGATGCCGGAGAGGATCAATATAATCCTTAATAAGAACAAACTTCTCTGATATAGTGTGGTCGGGAGAATTAAAAAAGATAATGGGTATCATGCGTGGGTGCAATAGCAACAATTTCATGTTTGACATAAGGAACTATAGCAAGTTCATCTCCATAAGCATAATTCATATTGGCATATTGGCCACAAGCATAGCAAGCATCATCAAAAAGGGATATTTCAAACAAATTCAAGGGATCATAGCAATCATCATAGCAATCATCCTTCGGTAAGCACGAAGGGGAATTAAATAATGTATGAGTTGGAGGGTTACTCTCATTAGAAGGTGGGCACGGGTAGCTAATCCGCTCTTCCTCCTTTTGTTCTTCGCTCTCCTCATCATCTTTTTCATCCAATGAGCTCACAGTTTCATCAATGTCTTCTTCCATAGCTTCCTGCAAAATATTAATCTCTTCTTGGACAGCAGAGACTTTCTCAATAAATGCATTAATATAGTAATTGTATTCATAATTTTCATAGCAATATCTAAGTATAGCAAGATTTTCTGGTCTATAAACTGAATCATCAAAATCATCAAACGCGTAAACATAGATTCAACCTCATAAGCACCCATAAAAGCAACAAATTCTTCTATTTGTTCCACATCATAGTAATCAAAGATACCATTAGCATAAGAAGCTAAGGTTTAATTATCATTGAATTTGCATGAAAAGGGAAGGTGTGTAGACTTCATCCTAGAACAGCAAGTATAATCATGCATCAAGCATAGTTGCCTAGCATACCACTTCAACAGTTGAATTTGATCTCATAATAGTTTCCCTTTTTGTGTCAAGCGATAATCCCTAAAGTATTCACGTTGATCCAATGTTACTCCCATAAAATAATTGAGTTGGATTTTCTCAATATTATCAAAGTAGTACATAATATCTTGAACATAACAAGCATCGAGGGTTTTAGGAGGTTCCCCATCTCCATGAGCAGCAAGTACACCTGATTTTTTTGGTATTTCGTGTTGCATATCCATAACTAAAGATAGAGAACACCTAGGAATAGCAAATAGAAATTACTTAGTGATAAAGCAAACAAGCACACACGAGAATATTCACCCCACACTATGACTCCCCGGCAACGATGCCAGAAAAGGTCTTGATAACCCACAAGTGTAGGGGATCGCAAGAATTTTCGATAAGTAAGAGTGTCGAACCCAACGAGGAGCTAAAGGTAGAATAATTATTCCCTCAAGTTCTATCGACCACCGATACAACTCTACGCACGCTTGACGTTCGCTTCACCTAGAACAAGTATGAAACTAGAAGTACTTTGTAGGTGCGATAGGATAGGTTTGCAAGATAATAAAGAGCACATAAACATAAACTAGGGGTTGTTTATATAAAGAAGCAATAAAGTAAGTATTAGTAGAAAGCTTTTTGTTACGAGAAATTTATTTGCCCAAGGCAATCGATAACAAGACTGGTAATCACTATTGCAATTCTATTTGAGGGAGAGGCATAAGCTAACATACTTTCTCTACTTGGATCATATGCACTTATGATTGGAACTCTAGCAAGCGTCCGCAACTACTAAAGATTCATTAAGGTAAAACCCAACCATAGCATTAAAGTATCAAGTCCCCTTTTATCCCATACGCAACAATCCCCTTACTCGGGTTTGTGTTTCAGTCACTCACGCAACCCGCTATAAGCGAATCATGAACACATTGCAACACACTATAGCGGGAATCCCTCACGCTTTCTCGACACGGAGGGCACCATAGGACAGCACCAATAATAAAACATGCAACTCAAACCAATCACGATCATCAACTAACCCATAGGACAAAATGGATCTATTCAAACATCATAAGATAGCCATACATCATTGGGAAATAATATATAGCGTTGAGCACCATGTTTAAGTAGAGATTACAGTGGGTAAGAGAGAGGTTACACCGCTGCATAGAGGGAGGAAGAGTTGGTGATGAAGGCGGTGAAGTTGTTGGTGAAGATCGCGGTGATGATGATGGCCCCCGGCAGCGCTCCGGCGCCACCGGAAGCAAGGGGGAGAGAGCCCCCCTTCTTCTTCTTCTCCTTGACCTCCTCCCTAGATGGGGGAAGGGTTTCCCCTCTGGTCCTTGGCTCCCATGGCGTGGGAGGGGCGAGAGCCCCTTCGAGATTGGATCTATCAGTTTCTGCGTTTCCAGATTCTACCCCTTCACCATTTCTTAAATATCCGGAGATCTGTAACTCCGATTGGGGTGAATCTTTCGCCCAGATCTTTCTCATAAAATTAGCTTTCTTGCGCCAAAAGAAGAGCGTCAACCGCTTTACGGGTGACCCACGAGAGTCTAGGGAGCGCCCAGGGGGGAGGGCGCGCCCCCTGTCTCGTAGCCACCCCGGGCACTGTTTCGCGTTGATTTTACTTCCCAAAAATCATAAATATTCCAAAAAAATCTCCGTCCGTTTTTATCCTGTTTGGACTCTGTTTGATATTGGGTTTCTGTGAAACAAAAAACGTGCAACAGACAGGAACTGGCACTGGGCACTGCATGAATATGTTAGTCCCAAAAATATTATAAAAAGTTGCCAAAAGTATATGAAAGTTGAAGAATATTGGCATGGAAAAATCAAAAATTATAGATACGACGGAGACGTATCAGCATCCCCAAGCTTAATTCCTGCTTGTCCTCGAGTAGGTAAATGATAAAAAAAGATAATTTTTGATGTGGAATGCTACCTAGCATAATCTTGATCATATGTCTAATCAGGGCATGAATATTAAGACACACGAGTGATTCAAAGCAATAGTCTATCATTTGACATAAAAACAATAATACTTCAAGCGTACCAATAAAGCAATCATGTCTTTTCAAAACAACATGGCCAAAGAAAGTTATCCCTACAAAATCATATAGTCTGGCTGTTGCTCTATCTTCATCACACAAAGTATTTAATCATGCACAACCCCGATGACAAGCCAAGCAATTGTTTCATACTTTAATGATCTCAAACTTTTTCAACTTTCACGCAATACATGAGCATGAGCCATGGATATAGCACTATAGGTGGAATAGAATATGATGGTGGAGGTTATGTGGAGAAGACAAAAAAGGGAGAAAGTATCACATCAACGCGGCTAATCAACGGGCTATGGAGATGCCCACCAATTGATGTCAATTCGAGGAGTAGGGATTGCCATGCAACGGATGCACTAAGAGCTATAAGTGTATGAAATCTCAAACTGAAACTAAGTGGGTGTGCATCCAACTTGCTTGCTCATGCAGACCTTGGGCATTTGAGGAAGCCCATCATCGGAATATACAAGCCAAGTTCCATAATGAAAATTCCCACTAGTATATGAAAGTGAAAGCATAGGAGACTCTCTCTATGAAGAACATGGTGCCACCCTGAAGCACAAGTGTGGTAAAAGGATAGTAACATTGCCCCTTCTCTCTTTTTCTCTCATTTTTAATTTTCATCTTTTTTTCTTTTTTTGGTGGGCTTCTTTGGCCTCTTTTTTTTTATTTGGGCTTCTTTGGCCTCTTTTATTTTTCATAAAGTCCGGAGTCTCATCCCGACTTGTGGGGGAATCATAGTCTCCATCATACTTTCCTCACTGGGGCAATGCTCTAATAATGATCATCACACTTTTATTTACTTACAACTCAATATCTAGAACAAAGATATGACTCTATATGAATGCCTCCGGCGGTGTACCGGGATGTGCAATGATCTAGCTTAGCAATGACATCAACAAACTGACAAGCCATGAAAACATCATGCTAGCTATCTTACGATCATGCAAAGCAACATGACAATAAATGCTCAAGTCATGTATATGATGATGATGGAAGTTGCATGGCAATATATCTCGGAATGGCTATGGAAATGCCATAATAGGTAGGTACGGTGGCTGTTTTGAGGAAGATATAAGGAGGCTTATGTGTGACAAAGCGTATCATATCACGGGGTTTGGATGCACCGGCAAAGTTTGCACCAACTCTCGAGGTAAGAAAGGGCAATGCATGGTACCGAAGAGGCTAGCAATGATGGAAGGGTGAGAGTGTGTATAATCCATGGACTCAACATTAGTCATAAAGTACTCATATACTTATTGCAAAAATCTACAAGCCATTGAAAACAAAGTACTACGCGCATGCTCTTAGGGGGATAGATTGGTAGGAAAAGACCATCGCTCGTCCCCGACCGCCACTCATAAGGAAGACAATCAATAAATAAAATTGTGCTCCAACTTCATCACAAAGCGGTTGACCATACGTGCATGCTACGGGAATCACAAACCTCAACATAAGTATTTCTACTAATCCACAATCACCCACTAGCATAACTCTAATATCACCATCTTTATATCGCAAAACTATTGCAAGGAATCAAACATATCATATTCAGCGATCTACAAGTTTATGTAGGATTTTATGACTAACCATGTGATTGACCAATTTCTGTCATCTCTCTAAATAGATATAAGTGAAGCAAGAGAGTTTAATTCTTTCTACAAAATATATGCCCACTCTCTAACAATTATAAGTGAAGCAAAAGAGCATTCTACAAATGGCGGTTTCCTATGTGAAGAGAAACAGGCTATCCAAACTTCAAATGATATAAGTGAAGCACATGAAGCATTCTATAAAGCCATACTCAAAATATTTAAGTGAAGTGCATGAGCATTCTATAAATCAACCAAGGACTATCTCATACCAGCATGATGCATAAAATAAAAGTGAAAACTAAATGCAAAAGACGCTCTAAGACTTGCACATAATGCTTGAACGAAACGAATACGAAAACATACCGATGCTTGTTAAAGAAAGAGGGGATGCCTTCCGGGCCATCCCCAAGCTTAGACACTTGAGTCTCCTTGAATATTTACTTGGGGTGCCTCGGGAATCCCCAAGCTTGAGCTCTTGCCTCTCTTCCTTTTCCTCATATCGAGACCTTCTCATTTAGACACTTCATCCACACAAAACTTCAACAGAAAACTCGGTAAGATCCGTTAGTATAATAAAGCAAATCACCACTCTAAGTACTATTGAAAACCAATTCATATTTTGTTTTTGCATTGTTTCTACTGTAACATAACTTTTCCATGTCTTAATCCACTGATATAAATTGATAGATTCATCAAAACAAGCAAACTATGCATCAAAAACAGAATCTGTCAAAAACAGAACAGCCCGTAGAAATCTGAACATCCACCATACTTCTGTTACCCCAAAAACTCTACCAAAATTAGGAAAAATAAAAAAGTTGTATAGCAAGACAGTGCAAAAGGAATAAGAACCAATTGACATTCCAGTTAAAAATGTAAAATCGCGCACTACAGCCAATGTTTCTGACATGCACCGTACAAACCAACAAGCATCGTAAACATCCTAAAGGCAAACCTTAGCACATTATTTTTATAATAAAATGGAATTGTACAAGGGGATGATTATTTTTGATGAAAAGTTTCTATAATCAAGATTCACAAAGTTTCCGTGAGCATGAACAAAGTTCAAGGAGCTCTCCCACTTCAACAATGCTTGTCTTTCTCACTTTTACTTTCCTTTTTGAAAAGTTTTTGTGTTCCTCTCTTTATTTATTTTGTTTTTAGACTATATAAACGCACTCAAAAGAAATAAATGACTCTCTAAAATTTCCAGGTTGTCTCCTTGGCAGCGCTTTCTTTAAAGCCATTAAGCTAGGCATATAGTGCTCAAGTAACGAATCCACCCGGATCCCAAGGTATATCAAAGCCAATTTTAATTAACAATGATTTGTAATTTAGTAGTGAGCACAAAGTAACATATATCATGCAAACACTAAGTCTAACTCTCTTCCTATGCATCGGCATGTCATAAAAGAACAATTCATGCACACATAGTAAAGGCCAATGCATAGTATAAATAGTTTCTTGCAACTTTATCATATTAGTAACATAGAGAGGTGGAGATATAGTTCCTCTCTCATAATAATTGCAAGTAGGAGCAGCAACACATGCATATTAAATTCATCAAAATTATCATGAGCAATGATAAAAGGCAACCCATCAATATAATCCTTAATAAGCACAAACTTCTCCGATATAGTGTGGTCGGGAGAATTCAAAAAGATAATAGGACTATCATGCATGGGTGCAATAGCAACAATTTCATGTTTAACATAAGGAACTATAGCAAGTTCATCTCCATAAGCATAATTCATATTGGCATCTTGGCCACAAGCATAGCAAGCATCATCAAAAAGGGATATTTCAAACAAATTCAAGGGATCATAGCAATCATCATAGCAATCATCCTTTGGTAAGCACGAAGGGGAATTAAATAATGTATGAGTTGGAGGGTTACTCTCACTAGAAGGTGGGCACGGGTAGCTAATCCGCTCTTCCTCCTTTTGTTCTTCGCTCTCCTCATCATCTTTTTCGTCCAATGAGCTCACAGTTTCATCAATTTCTTCTTCCATAGCTTCCTGCAAAATATTAGTCTCTTCTTAGACAGCGGAGACTTTCTGAATAAATGCATTAATATAGTAATTGTATTCATAATTTTCATAGCAATGTCTAAGTATAGCAAGATTTTCTGGTCTATAAACTGAATCATCAAAATCATCAAACGCTTTAAACATAGATTCAACCTCATAAGCACCCATAAAAGAACCAAATTCTTCTATTTGTTCCACATCATAGTAATCAAAGATACCATTAGCATAAGAAGCTAAGGTTTCATTATCATTGAATTTGCATGAAAAGGGAAGGTGTGGAGACTTCATCCTAGAACAGCAAGTATAATCATGCACCAAGCATTGTTGCCTAGCATACCACTTCAACAGTTGAATTTGATCCCATAATAGTTTCCCTTTTTGTGTCAAGTGATAATCCCTAAAGTATTCACGTTGATCCAATGTTACTCCCATAACATAATTGAGTTGGGTTTTCTCAGGATTATCAAAGTAGTACATAATATCTTGAACATAACAAGCATCGAGGGTTTTAGGAGGTTCCCCATCTCCATGAGCAGCAAGTACACCTGATTTTTTTGGTATTTCGTGTTCCATATCCATAACTAAAGATAGAGAACAACTAGGAACAGCAAATAAAAATTACTTAGTGATAAAGCAAACAAGCACACACGAGAATATTCACCCCACGCTATGACTCCCCGGCAACGGCGCCAGAAAAAGGTCTTGATAACCCACAAGTGTAGGGGATCGCAATAGTTTTCGATAAGTAAGAGTGTCGAACCCAACGAGGAGCTAAAGGTAGAATAAATATTCCCTCAAGTTCTATAGACCACCGGTACAACTCTACGCACGCTTGACGTTCGCTTTACCTCGAACAAGTATGAAACTAGAAGTACTTTGTAGGTGTGATAGGATAGGTTTGCAAGATAATAAAGAGCACGTAAACATAAACTAGGGGCTGTTTATATAAAGAAGCAATAAAGTAAGTACTAGTAGAGAGCTTTTTGTTACGAGAAAGTTATATGTCCAAGGCAATCGATAACTAGACCGGTAATCACTGTTGCAATTCTATTTGAGGGAGAGGCATAAGCTAACATACTTTCTCTACTTGGATCATATGCACTTATGATTGGAACTCTAGCAAGCGTCTGCAACTACTAAAGATTCATTAAGGTAAACCCCAACCATAGCATTAAAGTATCAAGTCCCCTTTTATCCCATACGCAACAATCCCCTTACTCGGGTTTGTGTTTCAGTCACTCACACAACCCACTATAAGCGAATCATGAACGCATTGCAACACCCTACAGCGGGAATCCCTCACGCTTGCGCGACATGGAGGGCACCATAGGACAGCACCAATAATAAAACATGCAACTCAAACCAATCATGATCATCAATTAACCCATAGGACAAAACGGATCTATTCAAACATCATAAGATAGCCATACATCATTGGGAAATAATATATAGCGTTGAGCACCATGTTTAAGTAGAGATTACAACAGGTAAGAGAGAGGTTACACCGCTGCATAGAGGGAAGAAGAGTTGGTGATGAAGGCGGTGAAGTTGTTGGTGAAGATCGCGGTGATGATGATGGCCCCCGGCAGCGCTCCGGCGCCACCGAAAGCAAGGGGGAGAGAGCCCTCCTTCTTCTTCTTCTTCTTCTTACTTGACCTCCTCCCTAGATGGGAGAAGGGTTTCCCCTTTGGTCCTTGGCTCCCATGGCGTGGGAGGGGCGAGAGCCCCTCCGAGATTGGATCTATCTCTCTGTTTCTGCGTTTCCAGATTCTACCCCTTCACCGTTTCTTAAATATCCAGAGATCCATAACTCCGATTGGGGTGAATCTTTCGCCCAGTTCATTCTCATAAAATTAGCTTTCTTGAGCCAAAAGAAGAGCGTCAACCGCCTTACGGGTGGCCCACGAGAGTCCAGGGCGCGCCCAGGGGGGAGGGCACGCCCCCCTGTCTCGTGGCCACCCCGGACACTATTTCGCGTTGATTTTACTTCCCAAAAATCATAAATATTCCAAAAAAAAATCTTCGTCCATTTTTATCCCGTTTGGAATCCGTTTGATATTGGGTTTCTACGAAACAAAAAACATGCAGCAGATAGGAACTGGCACTAGGCACTGGATCAATATGTTAGTCCCAAAAATATTATAAAAAGTTGCCAAAAGTATATGAAAATTGAAGAATATTGGCATGGAAAAATCAAAAATTATAGATACGACGGAGACATATCAATACACCCAAAGAAAACAACGGTGACGATGAAAATCCGGTCGAGGATAAGCCTCCTAAGATATAGCCGAAGCACCGACGTCGGTGGCGCCGCTCCAAGCCATGCCGCAACAAAAATAGCAATACCGTCACAGAAGAGGACAACACTCCGGACGGTGGCGAAAACAATGAAGACCCCGTTGAGCCAACCTCCGAACGGGAGCAACGGGATGATGGGCGAGTCAGCCCTGGCGAACAGGCCATGAACAAAGACTCGGAGGATAGCAACTACCTTCCGCTCTCCGAGGACGAGGTTAGCCTCGGTGACGAAGATTTCATCGTGCCTGAAGAGCCCACCGAACAGGAACGCTTTAGGCGTCAGCTAATTGCCACTGCAAGAAGCCTGAAAAAGAAGCAGTAGCAGCTTCAAGCTGATCAAAATCTGCTCCATGAAAGATGGGCTGGCGTCCTGGCAGCCAAGGAATATGGCCTCGAGCGCCCAACCAAAATCTACCCGAAGCGCAAACTGTTACCATAGTTAGACCATGAGGCATTGGAGCCCGTCCTACCAAGGTACAATACGGCTGACCGGCCACCACATGGCCGGGACAAAGCGGCACCTCAAGCCGAATACTAGCCTGCACTACCTCGCCGAACAAACAGAAATACAACAGCTCGGGGATATACACATGACCTGCGACACAATTTGGAAAAAGAGTAGTGTCGGATTTAGGGTTCCGGCAAAACCCTTGAGGTTCGAACACTAGGGTGCGCACGAAGATTTCCCCCTACCGAATCTTGCTCTCAGCCTCGCCGCGATCTCTAAGCTTAGCTCGATGAACTCACAACACAAGAGACACAAGATTTATACAGGTTCGGGCCACCATTGTGGTGTAATACCCTACTCCTGTGTGGTGGTGGTGGATTGCCTCTTGGGATGGTGATGAACAGTACAAGGGAGGAACAGCCTCCTGAGGAGAGGTGTTCTTGAGCTGGTGTGGTGTTCTACTTGGGGGGGAACCGATCTCTCTCCCTGCCACTGTGTTGGCTAGTCCTATTTATAGAGGCCCTGGTCCTCTTCCCAAATATTGAGCGGGAAGGGATCCAACAACGGCCAATTTGAAAGGGGACAACTAGTATAAGCTATCCTGACTAAAGGTGGTCTTCGCCTGTCAAAGGCGCTGGTGGTGACGCCATCTTGGGCTCAACGATGACCTCTGTCCTGCCGTCCTGCTGGTCTTGGTCTTGTTGCACCAATATGGAAACCTTTGCCTGATGCCTCGGAACTCCGCGCATGCGCTTGCCCCCTTAGCACCAAAGGGGAAATGAGCACACTGCGCGCGCTGGTGCCCGCCTGGCCTTGGTCGTCATGGCTTGCGTCACGGGAACCTCGCAAGGTACCCCTTGCCTTGATCTCTCCGCCCCCTCGCATGCCTACCTGGTGAGGCCGCTCTTGAGGAGGCCTTGTGTCATCCGCCCCACGAGGCTTGGCCCCTCGCGAGGGTCTTGAGTGTTGGTTGACGAAGACAGGCTGTACTGGGCCATTGGTGGAGCCACGCCGCGGGCCGTAGGCAGGGAAGTCTGGGGATCCCCGTTATCAGAACGCTGACAAGCAGGTCAGACAAGATCCATCTATGGAACACGGGGGCGCGCCTTGATGCGCGACGACGGCCATCTGGCAGAACGTGAGAAACATAACCACGTCCGGGCCGAAAACCGCAGACGAGCTCCATCCGAGATACGTCACGACTTGGCCCGATATAGAGGCGCCGCACACCCCCTCTGCTTCACTGACGAAGTAATGGGACATGATTTCCCAGAAGGGTTTAAACCAGTAAACATCGAATCATATGATGGCACAACAGACCCCGCGGTGTGGATTGAGGATTTTCTTCTCCACATCCATATGGCCCATGGCGATGATCTTCACGCCATCAAATACCTTCCGCTCAAACTCAAGGGACCAGCTAGATACTGGTTAAACAGTCTGCCTGAAAACTCCATTGGCATCTGGGAGGAATTGGAGGGCGCCTTCCTCGACAACTTCCAAGGCACATATGTCCGACCTCCGGATGCCGACGACCTAAGTCATATAATCCAACAGCCCGTAGAGTCAGCCAGGAAATTCTGGACCCTGTTCCTAACTAAAAAGAACCAGATCGTCGACTGTCCAGACGCCGAAGCCCTAGCGGCCTTTAAGCACAGCATCCGCGATGAATGGCTGGGTAGACACCTCAGCCAGGAAAAACCGAAGTCCATGTCAGCCCTTACGGCACTCATGACCCACTTCTGTGCGGGCAAAGACAGCTGGCTAGCCCGTAGCAACAACAACACAAGCGAACTTGGCACTTCTAAAGCCAGAAACAACAATGGAGAGCCCCGACGCAATAGACACAAGCGTCGAGACAACGGTGATAGTACCGAAGACACGGTGGTCAATGCCGGATTCAGCAACTCTAAGTCCGGTCAGCGGAAGAAGCCATTTAAAAGAAATAATCCGGGCTCGTCCAGTCTGGACCGCATACTAGACCGACCATGCCAAATCCATGGCACTCTGTATAAACCAGCCAATCATACCAACAGGGAATGTTGGGTTTTCAAACAGGCCGGCAAGTTAAACACCGAGAATAAGGAGAAAGGGTCACAAAGCAAGGACGGTGACGAGGAATCCCGACCACCGAACACAGGGGGACAGAAGAAATCCCCCCCCCCAAGTTAAAACGGTGAACATGATATATGCCACCCATATCCCCAAGAAGGAGCGCAAGCGTGCACTCAAGGACGTCTATGCGATGGAGCCAGTCGCCCCAAAATTTAACCCATGGTCCTCCTATCCGATCACCTTCGACCGTAGGGACCATCCGACTAGTATCCGTCATGGCGGTTCAGCCGCACTGGTCCTTGACCCAATTATTGACGGATTCCATCTACGCGAGTCCTCATGGCTGGTGGCAGCAGCCTGAACCTGCTCTATCAGGATACAGTGTGCAAGATGGGTATCGATCCCTCAAGGATCAAGCCCAGAAAACCACCTTTAAAGGTGTCATACCAGGTGTAGAGGCATGTTGTACGGGCTCAATCACACTGGAAGTGGTCTTTGGATCCCCGGATAATTTCCGAAGTGAAGAGTTAATCTTCGATGTCGTCCCCTTCCGTAGTGGCTATCATGCACTACTCGGACGAACTGCATTTGCTCGATTCAATGCGGTTCCGCACTATGCTTACCTCAAGCTCAAGATGCCCGGACCTCACGGTGTTATAACAGTCAATTGAAATACGGAGCGCTCCCTCCGTACTGAGGAACACACCGCGGCCCTTGCAGCAGAAGTACAGAGTAGCCTCCTTAGGTAGAACCTCAATTCGGCAGTAAAGCCCCCGGACACCGTCAAGCGAGTCCGAACTACTCTGCAGCAGGACCGTCCAGCTCGTCTAGAGCTCAACTAGCAATCCGGCCTCCGTCCCAGTCCCAATCAAGCGGTGAAAATCGTGTCGCGCGTACATAACTACGCACTTAAGGTACCATGGGCAGGGACGGAGGCACAGCTAGACCGCGGTCCACAATGCGGCTCAACCGCCTCCGGATCCGCATTCCTTCACTTTTTCTATTTCTTTCAGGTTTTTCTCTTCTCGAGGCTTTTTCCGATAACCTGGTCATCGGACCCATCATGGGACGGATACACCAAGAAGGAAAGGGGCTTTGACGTACAAGGGAATACCCAGGTGATCTCTGCTAACGATCGCTATACCTGTTTTACATACCCGCACGCAGCTCGCTCTTGGTCACGGCATGTTAAATAGCCTTACTCGCTTATCGCATTATTTGTACAAGTATGCCTCGACGTATCAATCAAATTACAATGGAAAATAGTCTGCGGCTCAATATTCTCGGCGTCAGCTTATTACTTGACTCTTTCCTTGTCTTTGTATTTATTACTTGTTGCACCCGTACACTCTGGTACGTATTACTTCGCCAGGGGCTTCATCACGCCCCGCAACACGACAATAAAGTCCGAACACTTTTACAGTATAGTTCGGCACCCCGAACTTATAGCATTATATGCATCGGCTCTGAATCATGTCTTTGGTCAATAGTTGGGTTTCCCGGCTCTTGTGCTTACTACCTTACGTTCTTCTATATCGGCTAGGATAGTAAAGGGAGAACTACTGTGATTGTGTCCCGGTTCTTCCGGACGAGCACCTCAGTAGAGAAAGCCGAAAACTAACTGTCATGATGCGGCGAGAGCTCGTCAGCTGTTCGAGAGGTCTTCAAATCCTTAGAGATTTTTTCCGCTTTATGCGAGGAATCGGTTCTTATCCGATTAGGCGTGTTTAGCGCATCAACTTTGGTCTTCCGAATACCAGGGGTTTCGCCAAAATTTTCATTTCAAACTCCTATGGCTAAGTGAGGGTAATAAAGTCGTATAGTCCGATTTGCCTTGTTCGTTGCGTTAAACACCTCTTTTAAGGACCAAAAGTTGGAGTAAAGAGTGTTTATATTTATCCTGAACACCCCCGTACTATCTACATGGGGGTAGAAGCCGACGACTGGCCAACTCTCATATTTCGTAAATGGTCGCACAGGAGGTAAAATTTTAACGTAACAAGCAGTATATTACATAACGACCTTGTTTCACAATTACAGGACAGGATAACATTAATGCTTTCACGGGAATATGTTATCCTTGGTACATTGCTCTGCTACAAGGCGGGATCCCTCTAGGACACTATCAAAATATAGCTCGGGTCGGCGGTGCTCCTTGACCTTAGGTGGCCCCTCGGTCATCAGCTTCTTGGCATCCATCTTCGCCCAGTGCACCTTGGCGCGGGCAAAGGCCATCCATGCACCTTCAATGCAGACCGATCGCTTGATGGCTTCAAGCCACGGGCAAGCACTCACAAGCCGCTTGACGAGTCCGAAGTAGCTGCTAGGCATGGGCTCGGTAGTCCACAGCCGGACTATTAAGTCCTTCATGGCTAGTTCGGCCGCCTTGTGCAGCTTGACCAGCTGTTTCAGCTGGTCGCTAAAGGGCACCGGATGTTCTGATCCAAGGTATTGCAACCAGAATAGCTTCTTTGCAGAGCTCCCTTCTTCGGCTCGATAAAACTTGGCAACATCTGATATGCTGCGCAACATCCAAATGAAAGCCTTACCCGCCGCGATCTTCCAAATTCGGTAAGCAAAAGGAATGTCTCCCCCCCCCCACATACTTGCTTTGCATAATTAAAGCCTTACCCGCCACGATCTTCCTGGCTGCCTGGATTTCCTGGAGGGCACTCTGGGCTTCAGCTCGGGCATCCTGTGCGCTCTGGCAGCCCTTGGCAAGTTCGGACTCTTGAGTCTTTGAATCGCGCTCCAAGGACTCGTACTTCTTGACGGCGTCCTGGAGCTCTTGCTGGACCTTGCTGACCCGGGCCTCCTGCTTTTCGCACGCATTGAGTTCTTTGGCCGCTTTGTCCTCGGCCTCAGCTAATGCCTTCTTGAGGGCTGCCACCTCAGTCGTGGCCCCTAATAAATTTCATGACTCTTTAGTCAACAAGAACCATTCATCCTTCCGAATTATACACGCAGGTTATTACATACCTTTGCTTTCTTCTAGCTGCTTCTTCCTCGGCCCGCTCTAGGTTCTGCTTTAGTCTGGAGACCTCCGCAGTATGAGCGGCAGTAGCCAGCAGCGATGCCTGCTTATTCACACAGACATATTATGTTAGACTCCTATGAAAATTATTTTGATCTTCTGTTCGGACTTTCTTTCCGAACACCGAACAGAGCATCAGGGGCTACTGTCTACACTATGATATTCTTTTACAATTATATTACTTAACTCAAAACCTGTTAGAAGGCTAGCGCAGGCTTCGGTTAACCCGCTTTTCGCAGCCTGGACCTTCCCAATCACCGCACCCATTAGGGTATGGTGTTCGTCAACCATGGAAGCGCCTTTCAGCGCTTCCAGCAACCTGTCTGGTGCCTCTGGTTGGACAGGGGTCATTGGTGGCATAGGCGTGCCCCTTCTCTTCGTAGGGGATTGCTCGCCTGATTCCAGAACCATAGGGGTCTCCAGAATTATATTCGGATGAGGGTCGAATTGAATACGGCCCCCATCGTTAGTATCCATGGGGGTCTGCTCCCCCATGTATCCGGTAGACGAGGCTTCACCCTCTGGTGCCTCCTGTACGGCCGCTGGATTTTCTCCCGGGACGAGGATCCTTCGGGACGATGCTTCGTTGCCATCCAGGTCACGGGGAGAGATGGCCGAGGGAAGGGTCTCGTTGTTCATCGCCGCTGGGTCCAGCGAATCCTCTGATGAGGACCGCTCGAGGCGGGACTGAGCTGGAGTGCAAGTGCATAATGCAACCACGTTAAAATAATAGAGTAAAGAATCCGGATACAAATACATGTCCACACACTTACGATTCGGCCAGGGGCTTCTCCCTGGGCTGCCACTCCCAACTGCTATTGGTTGTTGCTGTGGAACTGTACGGAAAGGAAACTTTCCCTTTCTTGGACGCCTCAGCCTCCGGATGCATGGGGGTCGTCCTTTTCTTTTTTTTCCTGTGGGGGGTGGGGGTTGGATTTCTTCCTCGTCTTCCTCTTGTTCGTCGCCTTCAGTGGAGGAGCGCGCCTCGGCATCTTCGGACATCACGTCCGAAGTACCCCTATGGCGGAGACCACTTATGGTCCCCTTGGCCTTCTTCTTGGCCTTCTTCTCCGGCACCTTGTAAGGCGCCGGAAACAGCATCTTTGTCAGGAGTGGGGTCCCTGGGCCTTCGGGCAGCGGGGCCGGGCAGTCAATCTGTTCCACTATCTCTATCCAATCCTGAAATAATCAATAGGAGAGACTTAGATGCCTTCCTCTAATGTGCGAGTAAAGAGAACGCCTTGAAAACGTGAAAGGACTTACCGGATTTGCAGGGTGGGTCATGTCATGCCCACGATTCTCGTCCGTGGCCGGCTGCACCTTGTTGGCCTTGAAGAGCACCTTCCATATATCTTTGTGTGTCGTGTCGAAGAGTTCTAATAGAGTCTGGTGCTTGGCCGGGTCATACTCCCACAGGTGGCAAGTCCGGCATTGGCATGGAAGAATCTGGCGGACGAGCATAACCTGGACCATGTCGACGAGCTTGACTTTCTTGATTAACATATTCTGGACGCGCGTCTGGAGTGCTGTCAGCTTGTCCGGAGAGCCCCAGGGCGGGCCCTTCTCTTGCCAGGAGGTGAGCCTGATCGGGACTCCGGATTGGAATTCGGGGGCCGCCACCCAGTTGGTGTCGCGCGGCTCGGTGATGTAGAACCACCCTGACTGCCACCCCTTCACCGTCTCCACAAGGGAGCCCTCAGGCCAGGTAACGTTGGGCATCTTGCCCACCATGGCGCCCCCGCACTCAGCTTGTTGGCCGCTCACCACCTTGGGCTTCACATTGAAGATCTTCAGCCATAGGCCCAAGTGAGGAGGGATGCGGAGAAAAGCCTCACACGCGACAATGAATGCCGAGATGTTGAGGATAGACTTGGGGGCCAAATCATGGAAGTCCAACCTGTAGTAAAACATCAGCCTACGGAAAAACGGGTGGATAGGGAACCCCAGCCTGCGGATGAAGTGTGTGAGAAACACAACCCTCTCATGGGGCTCTGGGTAGGGACAATCAATCCCTTGGCCAGAAGTCGATGAATGATTTCCTTGGCCAGATAAATGGCCTCCTGGAGCTCCTTGATGTCCTTCTTCTTGACAGAAGAGGCCATCCACTTGCCTCCAGCTCCGGATTCGGACATGGTTGGATTGCTTTTTCGGGCGGAGAAAGCAAGAACTTGGGTGCTGGAGCTTGAGAATGGATGGGCAAAGGAAGGAGAAGGCGTGGGTGAACGAGGATGAATCCTTATCCCTTTATAAAGGTAGTAAAAGTTATGCGCCTCCCTGCTCGCCTTAAAATCCTCCTATTCCCCAAGCGCCATGCAGATGGCACGGTTGTGTTACCCATGCCCGTATTGATGAGAATCCCATGATAAGGGGACACGATCTCTGCTTCGATAAGACGTGCCAGTGAAACCGCACCTCAAAATACGGAGTGGTAGGCTAAAAAACGGTTCGAATAATGACCGAGCAGTGGCGTGATGTCACGCTACAAAAACTTGTCAACGGATTAGGCTCGTGAAATATTATACTCTCTATGGTTGTGTGTGGTACTTGTTTTGCAGAGCCGAACATGTTTCCTCTATTCGGAAGACTATGTTGGAGTATTCGGAGAAGGAACCTGCCTTGCAATGCCGAAGACAATCTGCGCGCCGGACTCATCGTCATTGAAGCCTGATTCAGGGGCTATTGAGGAGTCCTGGACTGAGGGGTCCTCGGATAGCCGGACTATATACATTGGTCGGACTGTTGGGCTATGAAGATACTAGATAGAAGACTTCGTCCCGTGTCCGGATGGGACTCTCCTTTGTGTGGAAGGCAAGCTTGGCGATTCAGATATGTGGATTCCTTTCTCTGTAACCGACTTTGTACAACCCTAGCCCCTCCCGGTGTCTATATAAACCGGAGGGTTTAGACTTCTAGGGTTAGGGTCACAACAATCATATCCTCATAGGCTAGACTTCTAGGGTTTAGCCATTACGATCTCGTGGTAGATCAACTCTTGTAATACTCATATTCATCAAGATCAATCAAGCAGGAAGTAGGGTATTACCTCCATAGAGAGGGCCCAAACCTGGGTAAACACCGTGTCCCCCGCCTCCTGTTACCATTAGCCTTAGACGCATAGTTCGGGACCCCCTACCCGAGATCCGCCGGCTTTGACACTGACAGCAGCCCCGCTGACGTCCTCGGCAAGGGTCTTGTCGGGGTCCCGGCAAGGGTCTTGTCATGACATTGTGGTCGTCCCCAGCAAGGATCTTGCCGGAGGTCTCGTGTATTTCCTTGGCATGGATCTCGCCGAGGATCGTCATCTTCTGGTCCTCATCTAGTCCTCGCATGCCCTTTGTCTTCACAAAGATCTGCATGCCACTATGCAGGCCCCCTCCCGATCTTTGGTTCCAATGTTGTCGATGGTGTCGGAACTCTCAGGCTCACGGGTCCTGGCCTTGCTGGCGTTGGGTAAGTTGTCCCGGCAAGGCTCTTCCCGGAGCTGCGTAGGCTGCCCCGACAAGGGTCTTGCCGGGGGAAGCCCATCTTGTCGCTTTACCTTTTGCGCCGCTAGTTTGAGCGCCGCTTCAGTAGTCTTGTACTTTTGCTTCCTTCCTCTGCCCATCAAGCATGGCCACAGGTGCGGCTCTGACTGCCCGTGCACAAGTAAAGGGGTACAAAGAGGGCCCCTACTTTTGTACACCGACAATTTTGTTAAATCAATTACCATCATATAACCAGTTACAATTCTTTGTGGAATAGGTTCATTCTTATCATTAGGAGCAACGGTAATACCTCCTTTTTTAGGGACACAATGAACGGGACTTACCCATCTACTATTAGCTATGGGATAGATTATACCTGCTTCCAGAAGCTTTAATATTTCAGTTCTTACCACTTCTTTCATTTTTGGATTCAACCATCGTTCATGATCAACAATGGGTTTAGCATCATGTTCCATATTAATCTTGTGCTGACACAGAGTGGGACTAATGCCCTTAATATCATCAAGAGTATATCCAATAGCAGCTCGGTGCTTCTTCAGAATTTTCAATAATCTTTCTTCTTCATGTTCTGAAAGGTTAGCACTAATAATAACATGATATATTTTTTTCTCATCAAGATAAGCATATTTCAAAGTGTTTGGCAATTGTTTTAATTCAAACACAGGATCACCTTTAGGTGGAGGAGGACGTCCTAGAGTTTCAATAGGAAAATTGTGTTAAAGCAGAGGTCGTTGTTCAAAGAAACTTTTATCTATTTCACTTCTTTCCTGCATATGCATATCATTTTCATGGTCTAGAAAATATTGTTCTAGTGGATCAATAGGAGGCACAGCAATAGAAGCAAGACCAATTATTTCATCCTTACTAGGTAATTCTTTCTTATGATGCTTTCTACTAAACTTAGAAATATTAAACTCATGAGACTCATCACCAAAACTAACACCGACCATTTGTTTCTCACAATCTATTTTAGCATTAACGGTGTTCAAGAAAGGTCTACCGAAGATAATGGGACAAAATTCATCTTGTGGGGAACCAAGAACTAGAACATCAGTAGGATATTTTATTTTCCCACACAAGACTTCAACATCTCTAACATCCCAAGTGGTGTGATGGTGTCTCTATTAGCAAGTTTAATAGTAGCATCTATGTCTTCTATTTCAGCGGCAAAAGGTCATGCCGGCAAAAGGTAAAGCCATACAAGACCAAAGCTATACGAGGCGGAGAGAAATAAAAAGAATAAAAATAGAGCAACATTGATCCTCGTCGTGCAGTTGCTGACATAACAAACATGATGCAAGCTTGCACGATCTGAACGTGTATTCAACTACGCAACCGAAAACCCTGCCCACACCAGGTAAAGCAACATTTCTTATTATTTCAAAGTGTTGAAGTATTTGTGTGCTCTCCCTATGGGAGAGGGTGTTTTGGTCTGCGTTTTTCGCTATCTGATGCTATAAAGTTATCAATTAGCTCGGTGCCTCTCATGCGTTGTCTCAAACCTAATAGCTAAGCATGGATTACATTTCTACAATGGAGATAGTTATGCTTCTGTCATGTCATTAGGGTTGTAGGATTTTCATGCGTATGAACATGCATGTTATGCGTACTCTCGGTAGTGATGAGGCGGACGCAACTGACATATCAACCCTTGAATATCAAAACAATCTTCGAAGGCCGAACTAAGACAACAAGCCCAACCTTTTCTCCCAAACCTACAAGGAACCAATCCTGCAAAACATCAGGCAAGGAAAGGGAACACGCATACACAAAGGGCACAAAACTAGGAAGCTAATGAAATAACTGTACCCCCCGAAGCATGTGCCTCTTCAATCGATTCCGGTGAGCCACTTCAAACAACACATAAGGAGAAACCAAATCCAAAGCTGGCACAATCAAAATATCCACAATAAGAGATGAACTCAATAAAATAGAAGGAACAAAACAAAAGACAACAAAAGCAAGGACAACAAACCAGTAACAGAAGAATGAGCCAGCTTTTCTCCCGCTCTAGTAGCAACATAAAGCGACATCACTGGATGAGCATCATGAGAAGAGACAACAAAATCCTACTCCTCATTGGCACCACCAAAAATAGGCAAGACCGCAGAAGTATTAGACATTGAGCCACCTAGATTAACACACACACACACACACACACACACACACACTTAAGTAATCCAAACCAGCACAACCATCGAACCCATAAACAAAAGGGCACAACCAACACAAAAAAACATACCCGCATGTTTCAATACACTCGGGGCACAAACAACCTCGAGGGGTCCATCTACCATGAAAGCTAAAAGAAAAGCTAGTAGCCAAAATTTAAAAAGGCTAGACCAAAAAAACTAACACCAACAACCACAAATAATCAACAACAACAAAAATGCACAATAATCTTATAGAATGTTTCCACCATACCATTCAATCCATGAATAATAAAACATAATCCAATATCGCCAAGCCACCAATACAAAAAAATAGGAAAAAGAACAAGAATTACTCCACTAATAACATAACCAAGATAAAAGTTGTTTGGTCAATCAAAAAACTTAGAGAAACCATTGTGTCATGGTGGCTTGAATAAAAAATGACTTCAACCATACAATAAAAGATTACTAACCAAGGCTAAAAGCAACATGAGCGCAAAATAAACATTTACCTATAACATGGTAGGACTCCCCCCCAAAACATTTTGTGAATAACCATACTAAACAAGGAAACACCAGCCCATATAAATAGCGCGTAACATTATTTTTATGTGCAAAGACAACACAATCATCAGGCAAACATCTAAATCAAGCCTCCCACGATCCCAATAGAACCATTTACTTTGGAAGCAAAGTAGAAACAAGCAACAAACAGAATCATTGACCACAACCAAAGGCCCCGTTAGTGCGAAATAAGCATGCCCTTGTAACATCACAAGACCCACCCCATAGACATTTCCTAAATAACCATTTTTATTCATAGAAACAACAAACAACCTCTCACACCACCAATCCCAGTGCCTGCAAACAACATATATACACCAACAATCTCCACACTTGCAAGCAACATATACATTTATTGCCAAACTCAATGCTTGCAAGCAACCCTATGTGTCCTAGTTTAGCCCCCAAAGTTGGATAGGAAAAAGGATCGATGACAAACAAGATAAAATCACAACTTTGTTGGAAATATGCCCTAGAGGCAATAATAAAATGGTTATTATTATATTTCCTTAATCATGATAAGGTTTATTATTCATGCTAGAATTGTATTGACCGGAAACTTAAATACATGTGTGGATACATAAACAAATACCATGTCCCTAGTAAGCCTCTACTAGACTAGCTCATTGACCAAGAGATGGTTAAGGTTTCCTAACCATAGACATGTGTTGTCACTTGATAACAGGATCACATCATTAAGAGAATGATGTGATGGACAAGACCCATCCGTTAGCATAGTATATGATCGTTCAGTTTATTGCTACTGCTTTCTTAATGTCAAATACATATTCCTTCGACCATGAGATCATGCAACTCCTGGATACCAGAGGAATACCTTGTGTGCTATGAAATGTCACAACATAACTGGGTGATCATAAATATGCTCTACATATATCTCCGAAGGTTCTATTGAGTTTGCATGGATTTAGATTAGAATTTGTCACTCCATGTGACGAAGAGGTATCTCTGGGCCCTCTCAGTAATACAGCATCACAAGAAACTTGCAAACGAAGTGACTAAAGAGTTAGTTACGTGATAATGTATTATGGAACGAGTAAAGAGACTTGCCGATGACGAGATTGAACTAGGTATGGAGATACTGATGGTCGAATATCAAGCAAGTAACATACCAATAGACAAAGGAATTACATGTGTTGTCATAAAGGTTTGACCGATAAAGATCTTCGTGGAATATGTAGGAACCAATATGGGCTTCCAGGTACCGCTATTGGTTATTGACCAGAGAAGCGTCTCGGTCATGTCTACATCATTCTCCGACCCGTAGGGTCCTTACGCTTAACT
Source organism: Triticum timopheevii (assembly GCA_963921465.1). Taxonomy (NCBI): domain Eukaryota; kingdom Viridiplantae; phylum Streptophyta; class Magnoliopsida; order Poales; family Poaceae; genus Triticum; species Triticum timopheevii. Next base: position 406,649,788 of record OY997272.1, on the reverse strand, counting down.
TTCGTTGATGATATAGTATTATATGAGTTATGTGAATTGGTGGCCGAATGTTGTTTGGAGTTCCGGATGAGATCACGAACATGACGAGGAGCTCCAGAATGGTCCAGAGGTAAAGATAGATATATAGGACGATATTATTTGGTCTCCGGAAAGGTTTCGGAATGCACCGGATATTTATTGGATCACCGGAAGGGGTTCCGAGGATGCCACGGGGAGTTATTGGGCTTATTGGGCCAACGAGGGAACCACACCAGCCCACAAGGGGCTGGTGTGCCCCACCTCTAGGCCGTCGGCCCTTAGGGAAGGAAAGGGAGGAGGGCCAGCCCCTCTTTCCTTCTCTTCCACTTGAGAGAAAGGAAAGGGGGGGTACCTCCCTTCCTACCTTCTCCCAAAGCGCCAACGAAGGAAGGGGAGGGGCGCCTAGGGCTGGCCTTCGGCCCCCTTGGGGGCGCCCTAGGCTGACTCTTCCTCCCCCACCTATATATATGAGAGGAGGGAGAGGGGCAACACACACCACAATCCCCAAGCCGTGTGTGGTTCCCCCTCTCCCTCTAGTTCTAGTTCCTCCTTCATCCACGTCTATTATGCTTGGCGAAGCCCTGTGGATAGTTTCACCACCACCATCACTGATACGCCTCCAATGTATCTATGGTTCCATGCTATTATACTATCTGTTTTGGATGTTTTATATGCATTAATATGCTATTTTATATTATTTTTGGGACTAACCTATTAACCTAGAGCCCAGTGCTAGTTTCTGTTTTTCGTTGTTTTTGAGCCTCGCAGAACAGGAATACCAAACAGATTCCAAACGGAATAAAACCTTCGCAATGATTTTTCTTGGACCAGAAGACACCCAGGAGACTTGGAGACCAATTCAAAAGAGCCACGAGGCAGCGACAAGGGAGGAGGGCGTGCACAGGGGGTAGGGCGCCCCCCTACCTTGTGGGCCCCTCGATGACCCCCTGACCAAGATCTTCCTCCTATATATTAGATATATTTCCAAACCACAAGAGGCATCCACGAAAACACTTTTCCACCGCCGCAACCTTCTATTCCCGTGAGATCACATCTAGGGGCCTTTTCTGGCATCCTACCAGAGGGGGATTCGATCATGGAGGGCTTCTACATCAACTCTATTGCACTTCCGATGAGTTTACCTCTGACCTATGGGTCCATAGCTAGTAGCTAGATGGCTCTTCTCTCTCTTTGATTCTCAATACCATGTTCTCCTCGGTGTTCTTAGAGATCTATCCGATGTAATCTTCTTTTGCGGTGTGTTTGTCAAGATATGCTGAATTGTGGATTTATGATCAGCTTATGTATGAATATTATTTGAATCTTCTCTGAATTCTTATATGCATGATTTGATATCTTTGTAATTCTCGTCGAACTATCGGTTTAGTTTGGCCAACTAGATTGGTTTTTCTTGAAATGGGAGAGGTGATTAGCTTTGGGTTCAATCTTGCGGTGTCCTTTCCCAGTGACAGTAGGGGCAGCAAGGCATGTATTGTATTGTTGCCATCGAGGATAAAAAGATGGGGTTTACATCATATTTCTTGAGTTTATTCCTCTACATCATGTCATCTTATTTAAAGTGTTACTCTGTTCTTCATGAACTTAATACTCTAGATGCAGGCATGAGTCGGTTGATGTGTGGAGTAATAATAGTAGATGCATGCGGGAGTCGGTCTACTTGACGCGGACATGATGCTTATATTGCATAATCATTGCCTTGGATATCATCATAACTTTGAGCTTTTCTATCAATTACTCGACAGTAATTTGTTCACCCACCGTATTATTTGCCATCTTGAGAGAAGCCTCTAGTGAAACCTATGGCCCCCGGGTCTATTTTCCATCATATCAGTTTCTGATCTACTATTTTGCAATCTTTTACTTTCAGATCTATAAACCAAAAAACCCAAAAATATTTTATCTTTTGTTTATTTATCTCTATCAGATCTCACTTTTGCAAATGACCGTGAAGGGATTGACAACCCATTTACCGTGTTGGGTGCAAATTGTTTGATTGTTTGTGCAGGTATTGGTGACTTGTGCATTGTCTCCTACTGGATTGATACCTTGGTTCTCTAACTGAGGGAAATACTTATCTCTACTTTGCTGCATCACCCTTTCCTTTTCAAGGAAAAAATCAACACAAGCTCAAGAAGTAGTAGGAAGAATTTTTGGCACCGTTGCGGGGGAGATCTACACCAAGTCAAGACATACCAAGTACCCATCATAAAACTCTCATCTCTTGCATTACATTATTCGTCATTTGCCTCTCGTTTTCCTCTCCCCCACTTCTAAAATTATTTTCGAAAAGATTTTCTTATTCTCTCGTTGTTCTCTTGTTTGCCTAAAGTCTGTCTTTCTATTGCTATGGCCGACCTAAAAAGGGCTAAGAGTTTTCTCCCGAGTTTTAATGCTTTGGATAGCCCCTCTGTCCTTTCTAAGCTCATAAATAATGAAGCTATGGAAAGACCTTCCTATGTCGTTTGGGGAAATTTAAACAATTTTGATGAAGATGATCCCAGAATCTTTCGTTGTTCGCTCGATGAATCTTTTAATGATGCTTGAGATAGACTATTGAGGATTCAAGCTAGCCATGTGCCTCAATATCATATTGAGGTATACTTGAAGATCTTTTATGTTGGTTTTCCTCCTTCTCTTAAACAAGTTTTGGATGCTACTTTTAAAAACGATTTTCTTGGAGGAGATGCCTTTGATACTTACGAAAAGATGAAAACCATATTTGGGCACTCCAAAGGTGAAAGTGTTGAATCAACTGCTCTTATGTGCTTTTATCAATATGAAATAATCAAAGAGATGAAAGCTAGTTTAGATGCAAATTTTCGAAGTGTGCTTAATCTTTATTGTACTATTAATGGCCATGTGCTTTCACAAAATAGGAAGATAAATGCTCCAGACAAGAAATTCTCTCTTTACTTCCAAAAAGGAGAAGATGACAATACCTAGATCTATTTGTGTTTTTATGCCTAGCTAAGGGCGTTACACAATAGCGCTTGTTGGGAGGCAACCCAATTTTATTTCTGTTCTTTGCTTTTTGGTCCTGTTTTTCAATAAATAAATCATCTAGCCACTGGTTAGATGTGTTTTCGTGTTTTTATTAGTGTTTGTGCCAAGTAAGACCTTTGGGATGGCTTATAGTAATAGTTGTTTTGATCTTGCTGAAAAACATAAACTTTTGCACCCAGTAAAATAATTTTCATTTTTCACAGAACGGTGATTCTTATATGATTCTTATTTAACAAGTTTTATATACGAATTGCCCAGGATTTCCTAATTTTTCAGAATTTTTGGAGTTATAGAAGTATTCGAAGTTCTCTGATTGCTACACACTTTTCTGTTTTTGACAGATTCTGTTTTCTATGTGTTGTTTGCTTATTTTGATGAATCTATGGGTAGTATCGGGGGGTATGAACCATGGAAAAGTTGGAATACAGTATATATTACACCAATATAAATAAAGAATGAGTTCACAACAGTACCATAAAGTGGTGATTTGCTTTCTTATACTAACGGATCTCATAAGATTTCTGTTGAGTTTTGTGTTGTGAAGTTTTCAAGTTTTGGGTAACGGTTTGATGGACTATGGAATAAGGAGTGGAAAGAGCCTAAGCATGGGGATTCCCAAGGCACCCCAAGGTAATATTCAAGGACAACCAAGATCCTAATCTTGGGGATGCCCCGGAAGGCATCCCCTCTTTCGTCTTCGTCTATCGGTAACTTTACTTGAGACTATTTTTTTTATTCACCACATGATATGTGTTTTGCTTGGAGCGTCTTGTATGACATGAGTCTTTACTTTTTAGTTTGCCACAATCATCCTTGCTGTACACACCTTTTGAGAGGGACACGCATGAATCATGATTTATTAGAATACTCTATGTGCTTCACTTATATCTTTTGAGGTAGGCAATTTTGCTCTAGTGCTTCACTTATATCTTTTTAGAGCACGACAGTGGCCTTATTTTGTAGAAATTATTTAATTCTCATGCTTCTGTAACATCGCAAAATTCTAAATTTTGGAATGTTATAATAAATAGATAGTTTTGATTGGTTATTTGACTGTTGTGTGATTGATGGAGTGAAATTTGAAACTTTTTGAAAGTTAAATGAGAGGGAATAAAAGGACTTTCCCAAACTTTCATTTTGCTTTTATGATCTTCGTAAATTCAAATTCATTTCATCACAAAACCCTGGAGAGAAGATGACAAGACTTCTTCCATTTATTTAAATGACAAGGGGTGTTGAAAATATTTGAATTTCATTTGAAATTATTTCCAATTCATAAACTTCAAGCAACTCAATGATTTTCATGAGAGAAGATAAAATGACTTCTACAAAACATATGAAATATGAGTTGGGAGTTTCAAAGAATTCTTTTGAATTTATTTTTCAATTTGGAGTTATTTGAGTTTTATTCAAATTGTTTTTCTCCAAAAATAAAATATACAAAAATTAGAGTAACATGATTCCCTACATCAGAAAATTGGAGAGAAATAAATTTGAATTAATTCTGGTATTTTTAAAATGGTTTTACTGGATTTTACTAGGGCAAAAGCACTCTTTGCTTTATTTGAATTTGTGTGTATTTTATTTGACTATAGAAAAATGTTCATGTCGTAGAAAATCTTTTTCTGCAAATTTTGATATATTATATGCCTATGTAAAATTTTATTTATTTAGCGTTTATTTTTTGTTTTTGTTTTCTGGAAAAATGTTTTAAAAAAAAAACTCCCCTCCGCCGAACTGGGCCGGCCCAGCTAGCTAGCCAGGTCGCGGCCCAGCCCGCGTCGCGCCGCCGCCGACCTTGGTGTCCGAGCCAAGGCCGGGCACCTCTGCCCCCTCGCCCACGGCAGGCCCCGCCTCGCCCCACCATAAATAGCGCGCCCCACCGCCGCGCCGCTCTCCCCTCGCCTCGCCCCGCCGCCCTTGCGCCGCAGATCCGCTCCGCCGCCGCCGCAAGCCGCCGCTCCCCGCCGCTCGCTGCCGCACCACACGCCGCACCCCGCCGCCCGCGCTGACGCTGTTGTTGCCCCGCTGCCGCGCCGTCCTGCCGCCGTCCGCTGGAGAGCGACCGGAGCCGCCTCCCCGCTCGCAGCCGACGCCGCCGCCGCTGTCTTCCTCGCCGGAGAACGCCGTCACCGCCGCCGCCGGTTTCCCCCCTCCCGAACCGGTATAACCCGAGAAAACCGCCCGGTTTTTATTTTAAATCGGTTTTTCTGAAAACCCTAGACTTGATCTGTTTTCTTCTGGTTTTATTAAGCAGCGAACATCCACTGTTTATAGCTTATAAATGAACGTTCGTTATTTAGTTCTTTTCTTTTATTTTATTTTCGGCCAGGGACCCGTTTGTGAATATTTTATTTACAGATTAGCCCCTGGACTTCAAACACCCACAACTTTTTATTCGTTTATCCAAATCCAACGAAACCAACGCCCACGTCTTCGTTATGATCCCCTCTATCCAGTAAAACAACTCAAACATGTTTTTGAAAGTTTTAAAATTTGAATTAGATCAGATTTGAATTCAAACTTCGTTTGATCATAACTTGAGTTTCGTAGCTCCGTTTGAGTTGATTCTTTTTGCATATCGAAGCTCTTGACCTAAACTTTCTAATAAGGCCAAATTCATATAATTTTGGTACTATTAGAAATTGTTTTATGTTGCAAGAGTTATTCGCTTGGTTTTGATGTTTTCTGAATCGTACTCTTTGTTCTTTCTGATCTTTTGAGTGATTGCTTATGTATGGTTACTATTGCTTGATCGCGATAGATTGACCGGAGTGTGATGAGTAGAACTATCAAGAGTTTTGAGTGCGAATCATCTTCATCAACATTGCAGGCAAGTTCACACTTTGATCATATCCCTTTCATACCCAGTTTTTATTGCATTAGATCAATCCTCAAACATTGCATGATTGGGATCTAATTAAATTGTGGGATGGGAAGTAGATGAGGTAGTACCTATTACCTATTTTACTTATGAAACCTTTGGGAGTTACTTCTGCGTTTGCTTATTATGCCATGCTATGCTAGTAGACGTGGATTGGGTGAGTGATATCCATGACAGATGTGAGTTTGTTAATTAATGGTTTAACTAAGGTCGCAACTTAAATACACATCTGGGTGGATTGAGGCACCTGGGGTTTCCAGGACTTGCCTGTTTTTCTTTTGGACCGCCACCCAGGCTCAAAGGGATCATAAGATAATTCATGCTAGTAACTTTCGTGTGCAGCCACAAGCCATTATGGGCTCTGGCATAGTTGACTAAGTCGTGCGAACTCTTATAGTGGTAGACTAGCAGATGTAGGGGATGTAGGTGTACGGGTCTACCCATCGTAAGGTGCTAGCGCTTCTGAAAGACTATGTCTCGGTCATCCGTTTCTCAAACACCAAGAAGTGCGAGAAACCAAATGGAGGCGATCGAGTCTTGTGGGGAAAAGTGCGCAAACCTCTGCAGAGTGTACAAACTAATCATGATTAGCCGTGTCCCCGGTTATGGACATCTTGAGTATCTAGTACTTGAATATCATGTGAATCTCAACATGTTACTCTACTTTAATATTGTTGGGTTTGTTAATGATTATTTTTAATTGGGATTGAGGATGCTGTCAACCATTCTCAATGTTTAACAACCACCATGATAGTTAAATAAATTTATTCCTTTGTAGTAGGGAAAAATTGGCTTTTCGCAAAAACATTATAACCGTAGGGCTTTTCCACCAGCCATATATGCATGTAGTGATAGACTTTATTCATCATTGCTCTATGGTGTGAATTTGCCAGTACATTCAATGTACTGACCCTCTGTGGCTGCAACGTCTCATGTTGCAGGATCTTACAACGAGTAAGTGATACGTTAGGGTTACGATTTCCTATACTCAACTTTGCCGTTGGTGTTGATGGGAATCCACAACCTTGTTACTTCCGCTATTTGGATTGAGGTAATAGTATTTACGTTACTTTATACATGTGATTTACCTCTGTTATTAATCCTCGAGTACTATGTGTGTCAGCATACCGATCCAGGGATGACACGTAAGCACAGAGACTTGACCATCTGAGGTCGGGTCGCTACAAGATGGTATCAGAGCACATGTTGACTGTAGGACGTGACCCTAGAAACTGGCAAGCCCATAGGAAAGATTTTTCTCTACAACTTTCTTTTCAAAAGAATCTTTTACCTCTCTTCTCTTCTGAGCTTATTCAAATATTCCCTTTTAGTGAGACCATACCCCTTTCCCTTTTTGATCACATGGAGATTCGACTGATGAGACCACTCCAAGAAGGACCAGATATCAGACAACTAAGACCACTTCGGAATGAAGAGGATTTTTATCGTACATTACAATGACGGAAACAACAACGGTGAAGACTCCGAAGAGTAGGAGAATATGAAGAATTTCCAGATTTGGTATGACCAAGGAAGGCTACACTTATGGAACTTGATAGACTATGGAAGATGTCAATACCCGAGATCAAGGTGTATCGGAGAAAGACCGGAACTTGGAGCATTAGAACTCAAAAGTTTGTGTCATCGTGCGGAGTTAAGCATGCATATCCATGGAAGGATTGGATGGTAGAAGGCTGATGGAGCATCTGTCAGCAAAGGATGAAGTTTTAACCTTAGCCGGTGTATCACCAGGATCTGAAGTATTACATCAAGGATTTTAAGATGGACTTTAGGAAGTCATATTTGACAAGGAGGCAATTCATGAAGAACGCAGGAACCAGAAGCTGAAAGTAGACAAGCTTGAGGAGCAAAACCTCGAGATACAGGAGATTCATCAGGAACTGAAGGACAGAAGGACATGGTTCATTCCAAGGATGTTGAGATCCAGAAGTTTGGAAAAGCAACTCCAGAAATATTGAAGGACGTCATGAGAGACTTCGTGTTAATAGAGATGAATTGGCGAAAGAACTTGAGAAAGGACAAGCATGATCAGAAGGAGCCATCGGAGACATGACCAACACTTGAAGAGTTTGATAATGTTGAGATCTATAGACCTTTAGAAGACCAAACCCCTGTTATATACTTACGTTAGATGCGATGATTGTGAGCTATCATTTGTTTGTTGTTTTTCCGACAGCCACAATAAAACCTGTCTTTTCAAAACTATTGTTTGTATTGTGTGCATCCCTCTCGATCTCTCTTATCCCACCCCAAACCCATTGACCTAATAGAGGATGAATGGAGATGAGTTTATATTATCTAGACCGATGAGTCAAATTGGAGACGGACCGATGGATTGAGAACATGGAAGAATCAAATGGAGAATAACCATGTAGTCGGAAAGGATAAGACCCAGCATGCTCTTTGGTGCTTTGTAAGAGGTGCTGCTACTTGGTGGAGGATGTACCAAAACACCAATGGATGGCAAGGAGTAACCACTTGGAAGGAATTTAAGTTGACTTTGCTAAAGTCTTAGTTTGTGTCCCAGAAGTTGAAGCCTTATGGAAGTGATATGAAGAAACCTTGTGTATACAAGCTTTGTGGAGAAATAGGACACAACCATAAAGAAAACAAGGACGAATACCCTCATAAGCGGAGGATTACCAAAGGAGTTAGCCGAGGATTTTCAGGGAACTTCGGTTGGAGATTGTTCCCAAAGGTTTTGATGCAGCAATGGAAGTTCAGTCTACATTGTTGGGAAAGATTCGTGAAGCTCAGAAGTATGACAAAGAGATTGCTGAGATAAAAGAGAGGATGAGCAGAGGAAAGGCCAAAGGTTTTCGTAAGGATGAGCACGACACCTTATGGTTCGAGGACCGTGTATATGTTCCCAATAATGCAAGGATCGGGAAGTAAATACTTCAAGATGCTCATGACTCACCATACTCGATTCGCCCTGGAAACACCAAGATGTATTTGGATTTGAAGGAGTGTTTCTGGTGGACTGGTATGAAGAAGGATATTGCGGAGTATGTAGTCGTAGGTGATGTATGCCAGAGAGAGTAAAAGCAAAGCATCAGAAGCCAGCAGGATTACTACAGCCTATGCCGATACCCGAATGGAAGTGGGATAAGCTTGGCATGGATTTCATTACCGGATTTCCCAGAACCCGAACGGGACATGATTCTATCTGGTTAGTAGTTGACTTGCTTGACCAAAGTGGCTCACTTTATCCCAGTGAAAACCACCTATACAAGTGCGAAGTTGGCCAAGACATATTTGACCAGGATGTATGTCCGCATGGAGTTCCGAGGACCATCGATAGAGGAACACAATTTACCTCAAAGTTTTGGAATCAGCTGCACCACACTTTGGGTACTAGGCTAGAGTTCAGTACAGCCTTTCATCCGCAGACAGATGGATAAATTGAGAGAGTCAATCAGATTCTGGAGGACATGTTGAGAGCATGTGCACTAGATTATGGATCTAGTAAGGATGATAATCTACCTTACGTGGAGATTCTCATACAACAACAGTTACCAAGCCAGTTGGAAGATGACCCCTTTTTAAAGTTTTGTATGGGAAGGAGCCAGACACCGTTGATGTGGGATGAAGTTGGAGACCATCAGTTGTTTGGACCAAATGTGATCAAGGAGTCAGAAGAGAATGTAAAGTTGATTCAAGATAGACTGAAGGTAGCTCAGTCCAGGAAGAAGAGTTATGCGGACTCAAAAACGCGAGGAGGTAGTCTATGAAATTGGAGACAGAGCATGTCTTCGTGTGTCCCCTCTGCGAGGAGTTAAACGATTTGGATTTAAGGGAAAGTTAGCCCCAAGATTTGTAGGACCATACCGAGTTTTGGAGCGTATGGGAGAAGTGGCCAACAAGTTGGAGTCACCCGAAGGACTGTCAGGAGTTCATGATGTGTTTCACATTTCCCAGTTGAAGAAGTGCCATGCAGGGATGGCCAATATTCCCCCGTAAGGACGCTTGACCCTGGAAAGGATAATGATGTTCCATGAAGTGGAGTATGGACTTCATAAGTATAAGTTTTTATCTCGGTATGTGGGACATCCCACAAGGATGAAGAGATGAATTACTATGGGACATAAAGGAGGTATGATGGATCAATGTAACTCCTTGATGAGTTTGAGTAATCACGTCTCAGTGTGATACAATAGAAGAAAGGAAGACAATACAATTGGATGGATTTTAAGTATGCTAGGAAGTTGAATGTTGGAATAATGATCAGTTGCCCAGAGGATGAGTTCAAGGTTTACAAGTGATGAGATGGGCCATAACCCACAGGCCCCAGGACCTGCCAAGAAGCAAGCACACTCTTGCTGAAGGAGAAACCCTGGAAGAGGATATGCCCTTACCCACCGACGATTTTATAGGAGCAACGCAAACCTGAGAGTTGTGAAGGAACGATAGATGTTTGTTTGGCTTGCAGAATCAATGGATTTATCCGAACTTGGTTCGTCGACAAGAGAAATTCTACAATGCTTGTGAGGATGACCGAGTGTTAGAATGCGAGATTCGCTAAACCATATACAAGATAATGATTTGGGTGCGGGATGGATTGATCACCATACCGACTTACTCTTATTATTCGCTTTGCTATGTTGGATGGTAAATCTGAGTGACTTACCTATAGTAGAGGGACGACGATCAAAGCCTTGTTTGAACCGTAGAATGGTATAAGCATTTTCCCTTGTACACGGCAGCTGTTGCCAACCATAGGTTATATGGTGAGGTTCAACCCAGACCCGTTTTCTGTAGGAGAAACCATAAATTGTCGACCACTAGGATATATCGATAGTTGTTTAGTATTGGCGCCAGACCCGTCAGCTAAGAAGACCCAGTCTCGGAATAACCTTACCAGGATGAAATGGATACAAGAATTGAGAAAAAGGTTATGCCGCTACCGGAGGAGCCCAGAGAAGGAATTATCCTTACGATCTGAGAAGATCGACACTGTCAACAATAGGGATGGAGTATATGAGTTTTGATGGAACCGTAACCATGCCTCTAAGGGTGGTAGCACCCGAAACCCCGGAGACGAACGTTGGATTTTGAAGACCCCTACCCTAACCTATTTCCTGCTAGCCTCTCCGAATCTCGAGGACGAGATTCATTTTAAGGGTGGTAGGTTTGTAACATCCCAAAATTCTAAATTTTGGAATGTTATAATAAATAGATCGTTTTGATTGGTTGTTTGACTGTTGTGTGATTGATGGAGTGAAATTCGAAACTTTTTGAAAGTTAAATGAGAGGGAATAAAAGGACTTTCCCAAACTTTCATTTTGCTTTTATGATCTTCGTAAATTCAAATTCTTTTCATCACAAAACCCTGGAGAGAAGATGACATGACTTCTTCCATTTATTTAAATGACAAGGGGTGTTGAAAATATTTGAATTTCATTTGAAATTATTTCCAATTCATAAACTTCAAGCAACTCAATGATTTTCATGAGAGAAGATAAAATGACTTCTTCAAAACATATGAAATATGAGTTGGGAGTTTCAAATAATTCTTTTGAATTTATTTTTCAATTTGGAGTTATTTGAGTTTTATTCAAATTGTTTTTCTCCAAAAATAAAATATACAGAAATTAGGGTAACATGATTCCCTACATCAGAAAATTGGAGAGAAATAAATTTGAATTAATTCTGGTATTTTTAAAATGATTTTACTGGATTTTACTAGGGCAGAAGCACTCTTTGCTTTATTTGAATTTGTGTGTATTTTATTTGACTATAAAAAAATGTTCATGTCGTAGAAAATCTTTTTCTGCAAATTTTGATATATTATATGCCTATGTAAAATTTTATTTATTTAGCATTTATTTTTTTGTTTTTGTTTTCTGGAAAAATGTTTTAAAAAAAACTCCCCTCCCCCAGCCCGTGTCGCGCCGCCACCGACCTCGGCGTCCGTGCCAAGGCCGGGCACCTCTGCCCCCTCGCCCACGGCAGGCCCCGCCTCGCCCCTCCATAAATAGCGCGCCCCGCCGCCGCGCCGCTCTCCCCTCGCCTCGCCCCGCCGCCCTTGCGCCGCAGATCCACGCCGCCGCCACCGCAAGCCGCCGCTCCCCGCCGCTCGATGCCGCACCACACGCCGCACCCCGCCGCCCGCGCTGACGCCGTTGTTGCCCCGCTGCCGCGCCGTCCTGCCGTCGTCCGCTGGAGAGCGACCGGAGCTGCCTCCCCGCTCGCAGCCGACGCCGCCGCCGCTGTCTTCCTCGCCGGAGAACGCCGTCACTGCCGCCGTCGGTTTCCCCCCTCCCGAACCGGTATAACCCGAGAAAACCGCCCGGTTTTTATTTTAAATCGGTTTTTCTGAAAACCCTAGACTTGATCTGTTTTCTTCTGGTTTTATTAAGCAGCGAACGTCCACTGTTTATAGCTTATAAACGAACGTTCGTTATTTAGTTCTTTTCTTTTATTTTATTTTCGGCCAGGGACCCGTCTGTGAATATTTTATTTACAGATTAGCCCCTGGACTTCAAACACCCACAACTTTTTATTCGTTTATCCAAATCCAACGAAACCAACGCCCACGTCTTCGTTATGATCCCCTCTATCCAGTAAAACAACTCAAACATGTTTTTGAAAGATTTAAAATTTGAATTAGATCAGATTTGAATTCAAACTTCGTTTGATCATAACTTGAGTTTCGTAGCTCCGTTTGAGTTGATTCTTTTTGCATATCGAAGCTCTTGACCTAAACTTTATGATACGGCCAGATTCATATAATTTTGGTACTGTTAGAAATTGTTTTATGTTGCAAGAGTTATTCGCTTGGTTTTGATGTTTTCCGAATCGTACTCTTCGTTCTTTCCGATCTTTTGAGTGATTGCTTATGTATGGTTACTATTGCTTGATCGCGATAGATTGATCGGAGTGTGACGAGTAGAACTATCAAGAGTTTTGAGTGCGAATCATCTTCATCAACATTGCAGGCAAGTTCACACTTTGATCATATCCCTTTCATACCCAGTTTTTATTGCATTAGATCAATCCTCAAACATTGCATGATTAGGATCTAATTAAATTGTGGGATGGGAAGTAGATGAGGTAGTACCTATTACCTGTTTTACTTATGAAACCTTTGGGAGTTACTTCTACGTTTGCTTATTATGCCATGCTATGCTAGTAGACGTGGATTGGGTGAGTGATATCCATGATAGATGTGAGTTTGTTAATTAATGGTTTAACTAAGGTGGAAACTTAAATACACATCTGGGTGGATTGAGGCACCTGGGGTTTCCAGGACTTGCCTGTTTTTCTTTTGGACCGCCACCCAGGCTCAAAGGGATCATAAGATAATTCATGCTAGTAACTTCCGTGTGCAGCCACAAACCATTATGGGCTCTGGCATAGTTGACTAAGTCATGCGAGCTCTTATAGTGGTAGACTAGCAGATGTAGGGGATGTAGGTGTACGGGTCTACCCATCGTAAGGTGCTAGCGCTTCTGAAAGACTATGTCTCGGTCATCCGTTTCTCAAACACCAAGAAGTGCGAGAAACCAAACGGAGGCGATCGAGTCTTGTGGGGAAAAGTGCGCAAACCTCTGCAGAGTGTACAAACTAATCATGATTAGCCGTGTCCCCGGTTATGGACATCTTGAGTATCTAGTACTTGAATATCATGTGAATCTCAACATGTTACTCTAATTTAATATTGTTGGGTTTGTTAATGATTATTTTTAATTGGGATTGAGGATGCTGTCAACCATTCTCAATGTTTAACAACCACCATGATAGTTAAATAAATTTATTCCTTTGCAGTAGGGAAAAATTGCCTTTTCGCAAAAACATTATAACCGTAGGGCTTTTCTACCAGCCATATATGCATGTAGTGATAGACTTTATTCATCATTGCTCTATGGTGTGAATTTGCCAGTACATTCAATGTACTGACCCTCTGTGGCTGCAACATCTCATGTTGCAGGATCTTACGACGAGTAAGTGATACGTTAGGGTTACGATTTCCTATACTCAACTTTGCCGTTGGTGTTGATGGGAATCCACAACCTTGTTACTTCCGCTATTTGGATTGAGGTAATAGTATTTACGTTACTTTATACATGTGATTTACCTCTGTTATAAATCCTCGAGTACTGTGTGTGTCAGCATACCGATCCAGGGATGACACGTAAGCACAGAGACTTGACCGTCTGAGGTCGGGTCGCTACAGCTTCACTTATATTATTTTAAGAGTTTCTCTAAATAGCGTGGTAATTTGCTTTGGTTATAAATTTAGTCCTAATATGATAGGCATCCAAGAGGGATATAATAAAAACTTTCATATAAAGTGCATTGAATACTAAGAGAAGTTTGATTCCTTATGATTGTTTTGAGATATAAAGATGGTGATATTAGAGTCATGCTAGTGAGTAATTGTGGATTTGTATAAATACTAGCAAAAAGGCCCGTGCGTTGCAACGGGTAAAAATTAAAAATGTGTGCACCTTTGCTGCTAAAACCACTATAGCACCGCTATAGATGATTAATTTTCCACTGTATAAATAGAGTGGAACAAAAGTTGTTGAGGAATTAATCAAGAAGATATGTCATTTTATTCACAGTTCGGCAAATATAATGCGACAAAAGCTAAGAACTATGTGGCTGAAAAATCACATCTTGTAGAATATACATGACCATTGATGTGGATATAAATATTAAGGTGAAACTAATTTTAAGAATTTGTCTCATTGAAGACAGCTTTTGCTCCATTCATCACTATGGGAAGCACATATATAAGCATTGGTAGTTCGATCAAATTGCGGAAGAAATTGGAAGCAAATTGTTGGTTATAGCAAAACCATGAATAAGTTGGACACGTGATATAAAAAATGAATCATTTTGTTCTTGATAACATTATACATGAGAATTATATCATGAATGGTTTGTATATACACAAATGAACTATCTCCTTGAAGACAATCAAGTTTTAAATTCTAATTTTAAAGTTATCACTTGGCTGCAATTTGGTCCCGGTTTGAGGTACGCCGGTCAGTCTAGACGATTTAAGAGAAAATGAAGGGTTCGATTTGGTCATTTTTTTGACCGGACACTGACCGGACCGGGCATGCGTTTCGAACGTTTAGGGACAAAATAGGGTCCGACTGTTCTCTTAGTATCTAACTCTAATGCAGCTTCTCGGTCCTTAGGATCCCTTACCCTGTTAAAAACAATCTTGTGTGTCACTTGGTGTGGGTACGGGTGCTAGTGCTATGGAGAGGAGAGCGGTCGTATGTGGATGGGGATCAGTGGAAAGAAAATGACTGGACCAGGAGAGATGAGGTAGCGGTGCGTGGGACCCCCAGTCTGCTGGATTAGATCAATTCCCCATCAAGAGACCTGCAAACAGCTACACATCACAGCCCCCTTCTCTCCCAGATCCCACCGCTCCCGAGCGCTTCCTCGCACCCTCGTCCACGAAGAAGCAGGCAGCCTCCCAGTCGCTCCTCTCCGGAAGCTCGAACCCGAGTGGGTCGAGCCAGCCAGCCCCGCTGGCGATCTGCAGCAACAGCAGCAGGGACCCCGCCGGTGAGCCGGCTCTTCCCCGCTTCTCCCTCCCAATTCTAGCACCGGTCTCATCTCTCTCCTCACCCTCTCTCTTCTCTGTCGAACAGGAAAACTCAGAACAACAACAATGGCGCCGCAACCATAGAGCTTAGAACTGCCACCGTCATGCTCGCGTCCAGTCGCCGGAACCTGCACACCGACGCCTGCCATTGCAACCCAGCATGCCCGCGTCGGCAGTATCTCCGGCACTGGCCTCGACCGCCTCCCTCTCTTCGAGAACCCCGATGATTCGGACTGCCCAGAAGCCTCCGTCACCTGCCCGCTTCATCCTCGAGTTCCTCATCTGCCACCGTCTGATCTGGCCCGCCTAGCCGCTGTCCTGTGCTCCAGATCCGGCCAGCAGCCTCCTCTGACCCCTCCTCCTTTGCCGCTGTCCGCTCTGGCTCGCTTCAGATCCGGCCAGCAGGCTCGCACCTCTGCCCCCTCCTCTGCCGTCATCCAATCTGGCACGTCTAGTCGCCGTCCAGTGCTAAAAACATAGGGTCCTATTTGTAAAACCGAAACATTTTTTTTATTATCCACTTATAAAGAAGGACGGCGGGTTGATTCTCATAAAAGCAAGCTAGGGGCTCTTTTGCAAAAACGCCATGACGGTGAACCCGGAGACTCAATCTATGCTTTATTATTAGGGAGAGACTTGTGTTAAAGTTTGTGATTCCCGTAGCATGTATGTATGGTGAACCGTTATGTGATGAAGTCGGAGCATGATTTATTTACTGATTGTCATCCTTTGTGTGGAGGTCGGGATCGTGCGATGGTTAACTTCTACCAACCCTTCCCCTAGGAGCATTCGTGTAGTACTTTGTTTCTATAGCTAATAAATTTTTGCAATAAGTATATGAGTTCTTTATGACTAATGTTAAGTCCATGGATTATACGCACTCTCACCCTTCCGCCATTGCTAGCCTCTCTAGTATCGCGCAACTACACCCACCATATACCTTCCTCAAAACAACCACCATACCTACATATTATGGCATTTCCATAGCCATTCCTATATATATTGTCGTCAAAAAATTGGGAACATGCAACTGTAGGTAACTTGGTTTTCTAGGCATTTCAGGTGCACAATTCAAAATTAAACCACATGCACATGCTCCGGTGCACCAAAATGGGTTGTGAAATGATATATGTGTCCATGGGTTGATGCTTACGTCCCATTCAAGAAATGGGGATGAATTTCAAACACCACATGGCTCTCCGACAAACGTTGAGGTGCTTGCTTTTGTAATTCTAGTAAATACAAAACTCGTCTGAAATTCATGAACCTTGGCATGCTATCATGGAACGGCATCAATATGATGTGGTAAAAAAAATATTGTCCCATTTGGGCCAGGTTATGGTATAAGCTTCTCGCAAACCAGAGCTTCTATCACAACAAGCATGATGGTTTCGGTCGGGAACGTGCCACCTTGGGGGATGAAACGATATTTGTTGCATCTTCTTACTTTCAAAAAATTTCTCGTGCCAACATAGAACAACATGAGTGTTTGCAATTTTTTTTGGGATATTTCGGGGTTCGTGCGGACATTTTTATACATTAACTGTGGCAACCCGGCTCAAAGCGACCAGTTTACCTTGCATTGCCAGCCCAGAGACCTTGTCTTCTAGCAACACACAACAACTTGGTACAGAAAAACAACTGCTTTATTCATGCTAGCGGAGCATAGTTTATATTACAATAGTTAGCGAGGCCAAGAGGCACACACGATGATCTCAAAAACACACTTGTGATCCTTACGACGATCACAAACCGACCAATACATGGCCTGTTATCCTTACGGCGATCACAACCCGACCAACTCATGGCCCGTGATCCTTACGGCGATCACAACCCGGCCAACTCATGGCCCATGATCCTTACGACGATCACAACCCGACCAACTCATGGCCCAACTCAACCTGATGGCCTTACGGCCATCCTCAGTACAGACTTAGTGTGCAAATTTATTAAATGTTGACCCATGGTGTACCCTACTTTCGAGCGTGTCCGTAACCATGGACTCGGCTATCGATAGATTAATACACTCTGTAGAGGTTAGTACACTGTACCCACACTACGGAACCCATGGCCTTGCACTCCCAATCGGGTGGACCAACGGCATTCCGACGAAACCATTTCATTGTCATGACACTCTCCTGGCCACTCCGACTCAGTCCCCATCGGGCTAGTCCTGGGTGGCCCCGTGTCTACCTCCAGACACCTCGACCACCACCGTGGCCACGATCCACTCTGGGACCCGGTACCAAAACATAACTTAACAACGGGCTCACAAGGTTATGCCTGCCTACTGGGCCAGGGTACAGCACGCCCACAACCTTCCCTAGATGGAGGCACCGACCAGAGGCACGACAATGAAACACATTAAGGTCGTCCCATACCGGCAAATGTGGTTGCACTAGGAAAGACTCGTTTCAGCGGCACCATGACCCGGTCAACAACATATTCAAGTTGAGTTACTTATCAGGTTCAACTTAAAGTGAAAATAACTGGTATCATAATGCCATGCTATGCATCACTTAACACATGCACCACATAACCATGCAAATAACTAAATCAACCATGCTCCCACGAAGCCATCATCAACTCAAGATACTTCTCTGGTTAAGATCAAACCTCACTTAAACAGAATCATTTCTAGCAATCTCATCATTTTTCATCATGCAAGAATAATAATTAAACTAATTATTAAACTCCATGACCATATTATTTATTCATTACTCATAACTAAGTTCTTCTTAGCTTAACAACAAGATTTACTTCAAAGTTTCTGTAAATCAAGCATTTTAACATGACAAGCATCTAACAGAATATAATTATCATATAAATAATTTAAATGCATGAATATTCATAAGTTCAAGTAGGAAAATCACAAATATTGAAGTGGCACTATGAAAATATTGTTGTGGCTTACCTTAGTGCTGATGAGGTTCACAAAGCTCCTGGTGATCCTCAAGACAAGCTGGCTCTTCTGGAAAAAAAAACCACAAAAAGAAAACATCAAGAAACCTTCTGAAAATTACCAGAAAATCTAGATAGCAAGGAAAAATCCCATCTTTTGGGTGCTGTTAGATTTTTGGACAAAGAACACAATGCAAAAAGAATCAATGCATTTGGACTTATAGATAAAAAGTTATGGCCATTTGAAATTTCCTGGATTTAAATGAATTTGAAATAAAAATAATCAAACTTGGGGGGGTGACGTCGAAGGCATAAACACCCAGGGCGCCACCACTCATACCGCTTCGCGCGCGTAATGAGTGGCTGACTAGCGGGCCCTGCTAGTCAGGCCAGAAGGAGGGGAGAGGGAAACAAAGGGGGGCGACGCTTCGCCGGAGCACACGCCGGCGACGAGGCTTCTTGGGGTCAAACAAGAGGGGGGGTCGAAGGAGAAGAGAGTTGCGCACCTGCCCATACAGGTAGCGTAGCTAGAGGTGACCGGACGGTGTTGGAATCGTCCTCTCCAGCAGAGGCAGAGGGCGGAGGTTGCCAGAGACGAAGACGACGGCGGCTTGGGGCGGTTCCAGGGGCTTCAGTGGGGTGGGATGGGATCACGGAAGAGTGGCGGAGGCCCTGGCAGGGTCGCCCTGGCCTGGGAGGGGTCAGAGCTGTGGGGATGATCCACAAGGGATCGCCGACGAGCTTGGGCTTTAGGACGGCAGCCCACAGCCTGCCCGGCCAGGCTGCGGCGTCTACTGTCTCGTGGAGGATGTGGGAGTGGCTGCAGGTGCTCCAAGAGGCTGGGGGTGGTGGCTTTTATAGGCGGGCGGTGAGGAGGGTTCGGGCTCCGCCGGAGGTCACCTGTCCACGATGCCCGGCGACGAACGGTGCCAGAGAGAGAGAGAGGGAAGACGACAGAGGTCACGCAGGGACTGTTTGCGGGCGCGGACGAGCACAGGAGCGAGGGGGAAAGCGATGAGCACAGTGCGCCGCGCACTGTGCCGTTGGCCAAACCGTGCCCGTGCTCACTGCGGCGAGCTTCGGCGTTCGCGAGCGGCAGGGGGAGTTAAGGGAGTGGAGACTAGGATGGTGGCGAGGCTTGGCATGCTTTGGCCGGCTGGGCAGCGAGCACGCGCTCAACAGAGTGCTGGGCGGCACACATAGCGCGTGTTTTGCATGCCAGCACGCCCGAACGAACGCGGTCACCGCGTGAACCGTGACATCAGGCCACCCTAAGTGCTAACCAAGATGTCTGGCGTGTAGTCCTTAGTAGATTGAAGTGTTACCATGGTTTGGCTTGGATCCAGGTGCACTAGAAATGAATTTGTACTGCTGGCAAGTTTCTGGACAGTAACTTTGGAGATTTACTGTGGTCAAACTACTGGGAGTTAAGGGCTGAGCTTTGGGGTTTTACTTACACTTACTAAGGTAAATAGGCACAAGAAAAACCAGCTACAATGGAGCAAGTAAAAAGGTAGTTGCTGTACAAACTACCATTTCTGTCTAGAAATAATTTTATTTTCTGTAGCCAAAATATTCCAAAGAGTGGTGAAATATTTTTGCATAGAAAGGTGCCCTAGTGTCCGAAGAATAATTGGGATTTTTCTCAGGATTTTTGGAGCAAGAAAAATTAGGGTTGCTTTGGAGCACAAAGGGCTAACTAGGGTTTTGGAGAGCAAAATGAATATTTTTCATTTAAGAAAAATATTCCAAGCAATATTTTGAGATGATCCTGAGGTGAAATGATGGTTTTGAGGAGGAGAGGGAACACTTGAGTGAAAATCAAGGGGTACCCAAGTAGTTAAGTCCAAATGAAATGATTCAAAAACTTCAAATTCAAAACCAACTCAACTGAAAACCAAGCAAAGAAAAGAGGGCAAAAACCAGGCTGTCACAAACCTCCCCCACTTAGAATGAATCTCGTCCTCGAGATTCGGTTGCTTGGGAAAACCATTCTGGATAGCATGCCCTTAGAAATTCTTCTGATTCCCATGTTGATTCTTACTCGGTGTGATGCTTCCATTGGACTTTATAAAACTTCCATGCTTTACTGCGAGTGACTCTTTCCATTTGATCCAAAATTTTCACCGGCCTCTCTTCATAGATTAAGTCCTTTTGCCAGCTCTATCTCTGTCAAATTGGTCTTTTTCTCAGGCAGTGATATGCATCGTTGCAATTGTGAAACATGGAACACGTTGTGCACATCTGACAACTCAGGGGGCAACTCCAACTGATATGCCACAGCACCCACTCGTGTCATAACGGGAAATGGACCAATAAATCTGGGTGCCAATTTTCCACGGGTTTGAAACCTCTTGATACCTTTCATAGGCGTGACTCAAAGATAAACATGTTCTCCGGGTTCAAAGCTGATCTGTTGGTGTTTTGCATTGTAATAACTTTTCTGTCGCGATTTGGCCAGTTGTAATCTTTCTCGGATCTCCTTGACTTGCTTTTCAGCTTCCAGCATGAGATCCGTTCTGAAAATACGACTATCTTTGGTTTGAGACCAATTTAATGGAGTGCGGCACTTACAGCCATACAAAGCTTCATATGGTGACATCTTTAAACTGGTCTGGAAGCTATTGTTATACGAGAACTCAGCGTATGGCAAGCAATCTTCCCATTTTGGGCCTTGGGCCAAAGCACATGCTCGTAGCATATCTTCGAGTATTTGATTTACCCATTCTGTCTGTCCATCCATCTGAGGATGATAAGCGGTACTGTATTTCAATTCCATTCCGAGGGCTTGATGGAGATGGGACCAAAAAGCGAAGGTGAAAAGTGAAACTCGGTCAGAAGTGATGGTACGGGGAACTCCATGCAGACTAACTATTCTGGATACATACAGTCGTGCAAGCTCATCTGCTCGGTATGAGATTCTGATTGGGAGGAAGTGGGCCACCTTGGTTAACATATCCACTATGACCCAGATCGCATTATTGCCTCGTCGGGTCTTAGGTAGTCCTGTGATGAAGTCCATACAGACATCATCCCCTTTCCATAGTGACACTGGCAGCGGTTGGAGAAGTCCGGCTGGCTTCTAATGTTCTGCCTTTACTTTGTTGCATATGTCGCAATAGGCCACGAAATAAGCAATGTCTTTCTTCATTCCATCCCACCAGAATATTTGCCAAAGGTCTTCGTACATTTTTGTGCCTCCAGGGTGAATTGAATATGAGGATTCGTGGGCTTTTGACAGGATTTTCTGCTTCAAATTTGCTTGATTAGGCACACAAATCCTTCCCTTGAATCAGAGGGTACCGCACTGATCCTTCGAGAAATCGTAAAGCTTGACACGTTTCTGCAGATCGGCATCGCCTGGCTGGGCTTTGCGGATTTCTTCCTCAAGAGTAGGGGTAACTTTCAGAATATTGGCAAGGCCAGCCTCAACTATGACCAGGTTGATCTGAGCAATCTCTTCTTTAAGTTCGGGAGGCAAAGATTCCAATATGACATTTAAACTGATGGGCTTTCGACTGAGTGCATCGGCAACCACGTTGGCCTTACCCGGATGGTAATTTATTCCAAGGTCATAATCCTTCACCAACTCAAGCCATCTTCATTTACGGAGATTTAAATCCGGTTGAGTAAATATATACTTGAGGCTTTTGTGATCGGTAAAAATTTGGCACCTTTTTCCGATGAGGTAGTGTCTGCAAATTTTTAAAGCATGAACTACCGCGGCCATTTCCAAATCATGAGTGGGGTAATTCCCTTCGTGGGGTCGTAGCTGCCATGAGGCATAAGCTACTACCTTGCCATCTTGCATAAGTACGCATCCCAATACTTGCCTGGAAGCATCGCAGTACACATCAAAGCTGCAGTAGATATCTAGAAGTGTTAATACTGGTGCAGTTGTCAGGCGTTTCTTTAACTTAGTGAAACTTTTCTCACAGTCCGTAGTCCATTCAAACTTCTTATCCTTTTTGAGCAGCTCTGTCATGGGTTTAGCAATCTTGGAAAAACCTTCAATGAAACAGCGGTAGTATCCGGCTAATCCAAGAAAACTCCGGATCTGAGATACGGTTGCGGGTGGCAACCAGTCGAGCGCATATTTTACCTTGCTTGGGTCCACGGCTATACCCTCAGCGGATAGCACATGCCCGAGGAATCCAACTTGCTTGAGCCAAAACTCGCATTTGCTAAATTTGGCGTATAACTGATGCTCACGGATTCGTTGTAACACTGCTCAGAGGTGTTCCTTATGCTCTTCTTCACTTCTTTAGTAAATGAGTATATCATCGATGAAGACGACCACGAACTTATCGAGGAAGTCCATGAATACCTTATTCATCATGTGCATGAAGAAGGCGGGGGCGTTGGTGAGGCCAAAGGACATGACTGTATACTCATAGAGACCGTAGCGAGTGGTAAATGCGGTCTTGGGAATATCCTCCTTTTTAATTTTGAGCTGATAATATCCAGTCCGTAAATCAATCTTGGAGAACACCTTGGCTCCACTGAGATGATCAAACAAATCATCAATTCTTGGCAGAGGGTATTTGTTTTTGATCATGACATCATTCAACTGACGGTAATCCAACCACATGCGGAGGCTGCCATCTTTCTTGTCCACGAAAATAGGTGATTCCCATGGTGAGGAACTAGGGCGGATATACCCTTTTTGGAGCATTTCATCAAGCTGTTTCTTTAGCTCCACTAATTCTGATTACGGCATTCGATAATATTTCTTATGTATTGGTGTGGTTCCGGGCACAAGATCTATTGCAAACTCAAGCTCTCGATCAGGTGGCATGCCTGGCAGTTCTTCTGGGAATACATCAGGGAACTCGCTGACCACCGGAATTAATTCCATTTCAGCTAGTGCTGTAAACACTATTTCCTTGGAGGGTATGCCCCTACGAGCAATAAATTTTGTAGTTTGTCCCTCTTGGCTGGTCAAGTTAACTTCTCGGGTCGCACAATTTATGCACACTTGGTACTAAGTCAGCCAATTCATACCCAAGATAACATCCAACTTATCAGACTCAATAAGTATCAAAGAGGTTGGAAAACGGACTCCGTTGATATAGACTTCCAAATTTCGGCAGACTAAATTGCTTCTGATAAGAGATCCCGGGGTTTGTACTAGCATATTTTTGCCCAAAAGCGAACAAGGAAATTTGTTTTGGGCAACAAAACTCTGAGAAATAAAAGAGTGGGAAGCCCCAGAGTCAAATAAAATTACTGCATGTATGTTATTAACAGAGAACATACCAATGACGACTTCGGGATTCTCTTGGGCTTCCTCGGCGGAAATGTGATGAACGTATCCCGTGATGTCGTGCTGATTTGGGCATGCCTCCAAATAATGGACTGTGGCTTGAATGTAGCATTGGTCCGGTTGTTCTTGGGACACTGTTTGGCATAATGTCCGGTTTGTCCACAACTGTAACAAGAATTGTTGCGCAGGCGATTCTCCAGAACCGGGTTGAGCATGTCATTATTGACTTGGGTGGTGGCCTTGTTAACATTTTGTTGCCAATTGGGCTTGTAGGCTACCTGAGTTGGCTGCCAGGTACGAGCCTTCTGCACTGGCTGCATTTCCTTTCTGGGCTCAAACTTGCGCTTGTGATCGTTATGGGCAGACTTATTATCTAATACAAGCTTGTGTTCCCTTTCAGCAATGAAAGCCTTGTTCACCAGGGTTTGGAAATCTGGGAAATCGAACACACTGAGAGCACAACGGAGTTGCTGGTTTAATCCACCAAGAAACCTGTCCATCTTTCTTTCCTCAGTGGCCATGTCATATTGAGAGTAACGTCATAGGTGATTGAATTCCTGCAAATATTCTTCCACAGACAGACTTCCTTGGAGGAGCGCAAGAAATTCATGCTGCTTAGTCTTCATAATTCCCGTAGGGATGTGATATTTTTGGAATCGCTCCTTGAATCTTGACCAGGTAATTTCTTCATCAGCAGTCCTCGTGGCTCTTTCATTTTCCCACCATATGGCAGCAGCGCCTTCAAGATAAAGTGTTACAAGCTTCTTTTCCATAGTTCTCAGCCAATCATCTGCATCCAGGGGATCAATGGCCTGACTGAAACTGGGAGGCTTAGTCCTTTGAAAATCAGATAACTTGGAGTGATGGTCGGGCTGATTTCCATTCTGTCAAACCATAAGTTGAATACTTCTGAATAGTTCCATCAGATCATTATTTCATCTTTCCTCGAACATACGCATAATTTGCTCGGTGGAGGGCGGATTTGGCGGTGGAGGCGGTGGTGGAACGTAGGGCTCGGGTGATTGTCCTGCCTGTCGTGCGAAACGCCGAGCAGGAGAACCCTCGCGAACATTGCTACTGCAGCCTCCCCGCGTCATCCTAATATGATTTTTCCCAAGTCAATGCAACCTAGATGAGAAGCATTCAAAATAAACTGGGGAGAAGCCAGCAACAAAAATCCGAATAAAACCGAAAAAGCGAAGAAAATACGGCGAATAAGATAAAGTCCAACATAATTATACATAGACTCATACATGAAACATAACAACATGCCAGGTCCAACTACCCTCATACATGAAACGAAACATCATGACTCGTACGACTACATACATACTCCATCCTGACGACTGCGAATACTCGGAAGCTCTACTGCTCTGCTGGTGCTGCGAGGTCCTCTCCTGAAGCGGACTCGGATCCTGAACTGACGGGGTTAACTGAGACCTCCGGGTTAGAAGTGACACGACGACGCTGCCTCGAGGGCTCTCCCTCTGGGGCAGGTGGAGGGTGAATCATCGGGGCTACAAGAGTGGCGAGGAGTGAAACCCACTCAACAGGAGCACTAAATGGACTCACAGTCGCGGTGCCTAAGCTACTCGGAGGAGTAACCGGGGAAACAGGGGATCTAGAACTGGCAGGAATATAGGGAGTAAATCCTACAGACGGTGGAGTAGTGGCTGGGCTAGCAGAGGCTAAAGCGATACGGGCACGACTCAGCTCACGAGCCAGCTCGTAGATCAGAAGATAGCTAGCAGTGATGTAGCAAGAAAGGTGGCTAGCTACACTATCAGACTCCGGATCAATGACAGGGAAACGAACACGACCATTATCATGGAGAGAAGGATAGTAATGGAAACCTGGGTGGTTCTGCATCCGGACCTCATTGTAGCGGAGCTCAACAAGTACCTCGAATGCAGGAAACTAGACAGCCCGAGAAGCGGTAGAAGCGTAGCCGCTTCGAGAGGTACGAGTGTAAGAGCTGGAATCGGAACTGGTGCACAGAGTAACCACGGCGTGATACTCATACACTGAGTCAGCTAGGCGCTCCCGGTACACACGATAGACTGGATCGTCACCGTGAGGGTACAGCCGACACCACACGTTACAAAGGAGATGCGGCGATGTGTACAGCATCAGCTGCAACTGGCACGGATACAGCACCGGAGCCATCTACACTCACAACCATTAGCAAGTTAGCATAAGAATAAAATCAGTGCATGCAATGCAACAACCAGCTACAAAAGTTACCGGCACTCAGCTATAACTCGTATCTAACGTCCAGTTAACGCGGTTTAGTCTAGCGTGGCCTACAGTCAGCGTGGCTCTGATACCAAGCGTTGTGGCAGCCCGGCTCAGAGCGACCGGTTTACCTTGCATTGCCAGCCTAGAGACCTTGTCTTCTGGCAACACACAACAACTTGGTACAGAAAAACAACCGCTTTATTCATGCTAGTGGAGCATAGTTTATATTACAACAGTTAGCGAGGCCAAGCGGCACACACGGTGCGGCTGAACAATATGTACATTATTTAGTGAACATAAAGGGGGCCTCGATCATGACAACTACACGGCAGCGGAACAACGTCGTAGCGGAACTCCATAGCACAGGGACACCGACGTCGACATGATCTAGACTCGGACAGCACTCCTTTCCAACGCGACTTTCCTGAAATCTGGCATGACACGCCAGGTCAGTACATTGAATGTACTTGCAAGCTCACAACAAGCATAAACATAGTGACAAACAATATCATGATATTTAACCATTTAACAATAATGCAACAGTATATCCAACATGCTGTGAATATGCTCAGCTGGTACTCGTACCATGGACTTGCTTACCGAACGTGATCATTTCCAGACCACAAACACGATGATCTCAAAAACACACTCATGATCCTTACGGCGATCACAACCCAGCCAATACATGGCTCGTGATCCTTACGGCGATCACAACCCGACCAACACATGGCCCGTGATCCTTACGGCGATCACAACCCAACCAACTTATGGCTTGTGATCCTTACGACGATCACAACCCGACCAACTCATGGCCCAACTCAACCCAATGGCCTTACTGCCATCCTCAGTATAGACTTAGTGTGCAAATTTATTAAGTGTTGACCCATGGTGTGCCCTACTTTCGAGCGTGTTCGTAACCGTGGACTCGGCTATCGATAGATTAATACACTCTACAGAGGTTAGTACATTGTACCCACACTACGGAACCCATGGCCTTGCACTCCCAATCGGGTGGACCAACGGCATTCCGACGAAACCATTTCATTGTCATGACACTCTCCCGGCCACTCCGACTCAGTCCCCATCGGGCTAGTCCTGGGTGGCCCCGTGTCTACCTCCAGACACCTCGACCACCATCGTGGCCACGATCCTCTCTGGGACCCGGTACCAAAACTTAACTTAACAATGGGCTCACAAGGTTGTGCCTGCCTACCGGCCAGGGTACAGCACGCCCATAACCTTCCCTAGATGGAGGCACCGACCAGACGCACGACAATGAAACGCATTAAGGCTGTCCCATACCGGCAAATGTGGTTGCACTAGGAAAGACTCGTTTCAGCGGCACCATGACCCGGTCAACAACATATTCAAGTTGAGTTACTTATCAGATTCAATAAAGTGAAAATAACCGGTGTCATAATGCCATACTATACATCACTTAACACATGCACCACATAACCATGCAAATAACTAAATCAACCATGCTCCCACGGAGCCATCATCAACTCAAGATACTTCTCTGGTTAAGATAAAACCTCACTTAAACCAGAATCATTTCTAGCAATCTCATCATTTTTCATCATGCAAGAATAATAATTAAACTAATTATTAAACTCCATGACCATATTATTTATTCATTACTCATAACTAAGTTCTACTTAGCTTAACAACAAGATTTACTTCAAACTTTCTATAAATCAAGCATTTTAACATGACAAGCATCTAACAGAATATAATTATCATATAAATAATTTAAATGCATGAATATTCATAAGTTCAAGTAGGAAAATCACAAATATTGAAGTGGCACTATGAAAATGTTGATGTGGCTTGCCTTAGTGCTGATGAGGTTCACAAAGCTCCTGGTGATCCTCAAGACAAGCTGGCTCTTCTGAAGATAATCATAATCACAAAAATAAAACATTAAGAAACCTTCTGAAAATTACCAAAAAATCTAGACAGCAAGGAAAAATCCCATCTTTTGGGTGCTGTTAGATTTTTGGACAAACAACACAATGCAAAAAGAATCAATGCATTTGGGCTTATAGATAAAAAGTTATGGCCATTTGAAGTTTCCTGGATTTAAATGAATTTGAAATAAAAATAATCAAACTTGGGGGGTGACGTTGAAGGCGTAAACACCCAGGGCGCCACCACTCATACCGCTTCGCGCGCGTAATGAGTGGCTGACTAGCGGGCCCCGCTAGTCAGGCTAGAAGGAGGGGAAAGGGAAACAGAGGGGGCGGTGGTTCGACGGAGCACACGCCGGCGACGAGGCTTCTTGGGGTCAAACGAGAGGGGGGATCGAAGGAGAAGAGAGTTGCGCACCTGCCCGTACCCGTAAAGTAGCTAGAGGTGACCGAACGGTGTTGGAATCGTCCTCTCCAGCGGAGGCAGAGGGCGGAGGTTGCCAGACACGAAGACGACGGCGGCTTGGGGCGGCTCCAGGGGCTCCAGCGGGGTGGGATGGCCTCACCGAAGAGTAGCGGAGGCCCTGGCAGGGTCGCCCTGGCCTGGGAGGGGTCGGAGCTGCGGGGACGATCCTGAGGGGATCGCCGGCGAGCTCGGGCTTCGGGACGGCACCCCGCGGCCTGCCCGGCTGGGCTGCGGCTTCTACTGGCTCGTGGAGGATGTGGGAGTGGCTGCGGGTGCTCCAATAGGGGGGTGGCGGATTTTATAGGCGGGCGGCGAGGAGGGTTCGGGCTCCGCCGGAGGACACCTGTCCATGGCGCCCGGCGACGAACGGCGCCAGAGAGAGAGATGGAAGACAATGGAGGTCACGCAAGGACTATTTGCGGGCGCGCACGAGCACGGGAGCGAGGGGGAAAGCGACAAGCACAGTGCACCGTGCACTGTGCCATTGGCCGGACCGTGCCCGTGATCACTGCGGCGAGCTCCGGCGTTAGCGAGTGCCAGGGGAGTTAAGCGGGTGGAGACGAGGATGGTGGCGAGGCGTGGCATGCTTTGGCCGGCTGGGCAGTGAGCACGCGCTCAACAGAGCGCTGGGCGGCATGCAGAGCGCGTGTTTTTCATGCCAGCACACCCGGACGAACGCGGTCACCGCGTGAACCGTGACATCAGGCCACCCTAAGCGCTAACCAAGATGTCTGGCGTGTAATCCTTAGTAGATTGAAGTGTTACCATGGTTTGGCTTCGATCCAGGTGCAGTAGAAATGAATTTGTACTGCTGGCAAGTTTCTGGACAATAACTTTGGAGATTTACTGTGGTCAAACTACTGGGAGTTAAGGGCTGAGCTTTGGGGTTTTACTTACACTTACTAAGGTAAATAGGCACAAGAAAAACCAGCTACAATGGAGCAAGTAAAAAGGCAGTTGCTGTAGAAACTACCATTTCTGTCCAGAAATGATTTTATTTTCTGTAGCCAAAATATTCCAAAGAGTGGTGAAATATTTTTGCTCAGAAAGGTGCCCTAGGGTCCAAAGAATAATTGGGATATTTCTCAGGATTTTTGGGGTAAGAAAAATTACGGTTGCTTTGGAGCACAAAGGGCTAACTAGGGTTTTGGAGAGCAAAATGAATATTTTTCATTCATCTCAAAATATTCCAAGCAATATTTTGAGATGATCCTGAGGTGAAATGATGGTTTTGAGGAGGAGA
The DNA here is from genome assembly GCA_963921465.1 of Triticum timopheevii. Classification (NCBI taxonomy): domain Eukaryota; kingdom Viridiplantae; phylum Streptophyta; class Magnoliopsida; order Poales; family Poaceae; genus Triticum; species Triticum timopheevii. The sequence goes on along the minus strand of OY997272.1, from coordinate 406,620,243 downwards.
GGGAACACTTGGGTGAAAATCAAGGGGTACCCAAGTGGTTAAGTCCAAATAAAATGATTCAAAAACTTCAAATTCAAAACCAACTCAACTGAAAACTAGGCAAAGAAAAGAGGGCAAAAACCAAGCTGTCACATTAACTGAGTTTTCTATGCATTCATGTGCATAATTAAAATTTGAACTACATGCACATGCTCATGTGCACATAAATGGGTTGAAAAATCAAATGTGTGTCCTTGGTGCAACCTTAGGTCCCATGCAAGAAATGGGAATGAATGTCAAACACCTTTGCCACTGTCGCTCGGCCGCTAACATTGAGATACATGGTTTTAAAACTCTAGGAAATCGAAAAGTCGTGTAAATTCATGAAACTTGACATGCTATCATGGAACGGCAGCAACATGAAGTGGTAAAAATATTGTCACATTTGGGGCGGGTTGGGGTATAAGCTTCTCACAAACCAGAGCTTCTCGTAACAAGCCTCATGGTTACGGTAGGGAACGTTTCACCTTTCTGGACGAAACGATATCCGTTGCCTCTTCTTGATTTCAATTTTTGCTCGTGTCAACATATAGAACAACAGGAGTGTTGTGTTAAATTTTGAAAATTTTCGAGGTTCGTTAGGACATTTTTATGCATTAATTGACCTTTCAATGCATTTATGTGCATAATTCAAATTTGAAATACATGCACATGCTCTAATGCATCTAAATTGGTTGAAAATTCAAATATGTCTCCTTGGTTGCATGCTTAGGTCACATGCAAGAAATGGGAATGAATGTCAAACACCCTGCCACCGTCACTCAGCCACAAACATTGAGATACCTAATTTTTAAATTCTAGTAAATCCAAAACTCGTATGTAATTCATGAAACATGGCATGCTATCATGGAGCGGCATCAACATGCCGTCGTGAAATTTTGCCCCATTTGAGGCAGGTTTGGGTATAAGCTTCTCACAAACCAGAGCTTCTCACAACAAGCCTGATGGTTTCGGAAGGGAACGTTTCACCTTTCTAGACGAAACGATAGCCGTTGCCTCTTCTTGATTTAATTTTTTTTCTCTAGTGTCAGCATAGAACAACATGAGTGTTGTGTTAAATTTTGGAATTTTTGAGGTTCATTAGCACATTTTTTCTGCATTAATTGAGTTTTCAATGCATTTATGTGCATAATTCAAATTTGAACTACATGCACATGCTCTAATGCATATAAATTGGTTGAAAAATCAAATAAGTGTCCTTGGTTTCATGCTTAGGTCCCATGCAAGAAATGAGAATGAATGTCAAACACCCTGCCACCGTCACTCGGCCACAAACATTGAGATACCTAGTTTTTAAATTCTAGTTAATCCAAAACTCATCTGAAATTCATGAAACCTAGCATGCTATCATGGAATGGCACCCGACATGCCATGGTAATTTTTTTGTCCCATTTGGGGCAGGTTTGGGTATAATCTTCTCACAAACCAGAGCTTCTCACAACAGGCTTGATGGTTTCGGTAGGGAACGTGCCACCTTTGGGGACGAAACGATACCCGTTGCCTGTTATTGCTTTCAAAAAATTTCTAGTGTCAATATAGAACAACAGGAGTGTTGTGTTCAATTTTGGAATGTTTCGGGGTTCATTTGGACATTTTTATATATTAACTGGGTTTTCTAGGCATTTTATGTGCATAATTCAAATTTGAACTACATGCACAAGCTCCAGTGCATATAAATTGGTTGAAAAATCAAATCGGTGTCCTTGGGTGCATGCTTAGGTCCCATGCAAGAAATGGGAATAAATTTCAAACACCAGCACTATTGATTGCCGGCAAAAAATTGAGATACTTTGTTTTTAAATTCTAGTAAATCCAAAACTCGTCTGAAATTCATGAAACTTGGCATGCTATCATGGAATGGCACCCGACATGTTGTGGCAATTTTCGTGTCCGTTTTGAGAGAACGCGCACTCGAACAGCAGTCAACAAAGGCATTTTGAAACAACTAGCTGTCACTCTAACATCGCAAACGTTTTAAATAGAACACCCGTATGTACACTGACAGCTTCCCCAGTAAGCCAAGGGAAAATGTGTCGAGCAGGATTTGTTCAGCTCTTCATCGCAAACGTTTTAGATAGAACCCATGTATGCAAAGTGAGAGCTATGGTCTTCCGTAGTAAGCCAACGGAAAATTCACTGCGCAAGATTTGTGCATCTCTTCAACGCAAACAGTTCAGATTGAATAAGGTATGCAAAGCAAGACGTTGGCGCTAAGCCAAGAGAAAATTTGGCAAGCAGGATTTCTACCTCCCTTCAATGAAATCGGTTTTTTCGGCTGACCCGTGTGCAACCACGTACAGACAATTTGGTAAGATTTGCATCTGTCATATTGGGTATATTGGCATTTGTCAAACTGGAAAGATTGACATTTGTTGATCTAGTAACATTGCCATTTTTCAATCCTTGTAACACTGCGATTTGTCAAAATATGTAGCTAAAAATCACTAGCACTATCTAATTTTTGCAACTAAAATTCAGTAATTAAGTTTAGATTTCATTCATAGATTAAGTAGTCATGCTTAATTTATACAAACAGTTCAACTTTACAGCAGAACCGACCAAACTTTTCCCCAATTGTTGCCAACCACATACTGAAATAGCTAGTTCAACTATATATACTAGCTAATTTTAAGTAATAGTCAGATGAACTGAACAAAATAGCCCCTAAATACTACTACAGAGGGGCTTTGTACTACTTCCGGCAGCCTCTCCTCTACCGAGCGTGCTCAGTAAGAGAAGAGAAGGAGGAGGCTACCGACGAACTGGACAACTGCAATATGGTGCATGTCGCTACTGCACCTTCAGCGACGCTCACCTCGAACACCCTCTGCCGCTCCAGACGACCCCTCTCGAAGTGGTGGTTCTCCTTGTAGATCTCCTGATTCCTTGCCTCTGCGTCGGCATGTGCCGCGGCCACGGTGGCGGTAAGGCTCTTTGCGTGCTCGACGAGGCGCTCCTCCTCCTCCCGCAGGAACTCGATGTAGCGTGCAAGGTCGCTGCCACACGTGCGGGCCTCCACCTCTGCCTCCCTCCTATGGGCGGCAGTGGCAGAGCGAGTGATGATCCCAACGGTCGACGGTGGGCTAGCGGCCATGACGGACAATGATGGGGTGCCGGCCACGACCACCACCTCTCACCTTTGGGCCATGGTGGTGGAGTGGGTGATGGCCACGGTGGCCGGCAGTGGGGTGATGGCCACGGCGGCGGAGTGGGTGATGGCCACGGCGACGGAGCGGGTGATGGCCCTAGCTTTCGACGGAGGTGTGGCGGCAACAGCGGCTGGCAACAGCTGTTGACGAGCACCCACGGCCGAGCGTGTGGTGCGTGTTCCACGCACACCCAACTGGGATGCCGCGCGCACTATACTACATCGGGGACTGCACCGCCGCCGCGGTGTAGCCTCCCAGCTGGAGCTGTGCTCTGATGATGGCGGAGTGGCTGAGCCACGACGACAGTCCGGTGCCATTGCCGATTTTGGGAGAAGCAGACGAGATAAGCTATAGGGAGGGAGGGGAAAATGCGATGCAGGACGCGCCGGCCGTGAGGGTTTATACAGTAGGCTGATAAGCATTGGGATTTTGGGGGATTTCACCGAGTCGGGCGGGAAGCTTGCACGGGAACCTGTGCGGGAACGGTCTCAACACCGTTTGTCCAAAAGAACGCCCCCGCACGCTGCTCAAGCTTGCGCTCAAACGTGTGCAGCAGCGGGGTGACAAGACGTGCGAGAGAAGGACGAAAGGACACGTACACATGATGAGATGAACATGAACCACACTAGGGAACCCATCGGTGATGAATTCATGAATCGCAAATGGTTGTACACTAGCAAGCGTTTGCCCACAACACACACAGCTTATTCCATCACAAACAGGTCGGGTGGATCAACTACATGCCATGTATACACATTGTCAAAAAGTAATACAGTAGACCTTCTTTAACATATGTTAAAAAATAAAAATAAAAAACAAGGACCTCGAGGTTAAATTAGCTGAGGGAATGAGGCATTTCGGTCATTTGGATGACCGAAATGACCCATCATATCAGCTAATTTAACATCAACACAACTTCCCATCCAGTCACCCATCCCATGGCTGCTCCAACCTGAGCACACTTAAGTTGGGAGTTCTCTTAGATGAGCTACTGGTGGAATAGCTAGTCCATGCTGATGTAGGATGCCTCTTCGCATCCTTATGGCGTATCCGGATGACCGTCCGTCGCCCAATGGCCAATACATGTTGTGTAGACAGAGCATATCACATACGTCTTATTAGAAGCAATCGACTGTGTTATTATCGGTCTTCGCACACATTTCTGATTATAGACCTATTTGCCGCGTATCACACACATCTTGTTATATTGAATCGTTTATGTTCTCTTGTCTCAACACAAACAGTTCATCCGAGTGAACCAAATGTTGTATATCGCACACACCTAGTTCTGGCTGACCGTTTCTTTTGTGTTGCCTAATCACAAACAGATCATCCTAGTGAACCATATGATGTGTATTGCACACGCCTTCATCTGGCTGCCCGTTTCGTTTGTTACTCCTCATCGCAAACAGTTAATTGAACTGAACCGTATGCCCTACATCGCACACGCAACTAAAATCTGAACCGTGTTTGATGCATCCATCATCGCAAACATTTTGGACATTTTTGATGGTTCTCTGACACCACCGTTTGCGATTATTGCATCGCACACAGTTTCTCGAAGGGTCTCTGATCGTAGTGTTGCATAAGCAACATCCTGCAGTAGTGTATGCTTGAAGTATTATTGTTTTTATGTCAATATTAAACTCTTATTTTGAATCTTATGGATCTGAACATTCATGCCACAATAAAAAAAATTACATGGATAAATATGTTAGGTAGCATTCCACATCAAAAATTATGTTTTTATTATTTACCTACTCGAGGACGAGCAGGAATTAAGCTTGGGGATGCTTGATACGTCTCCAATGTATCTATAATTTTTTATTATTCCATGCTATTATATTATCTGTTTTCGATGTTTTATATGCATTAATATGCTATTTTATATTATTTTTGGGACTAACCTATTAACAAAGAGCCCAGTGCCAGTTTCTGTTTTACCTTGTTTTTGAGCCTCGCAGAAAAGGAAACCAAACGGAGTCCAAAAGGAATAAAACCTTCGTGATGATTTTTCTTAGACCGAAAGACACCCAGGAGACTTGGATACCAAGTCAGAAGAGCCACGAGGCGACGACAAGGGGGAAGGGTGCGCCCCCTACCTTGTGGGCCCCTCGATGACCCCCTGACGTAGATCTTCCTCCTCTATATTCACATACATTCCCAAACCACCAGAGGCATCCACGAAAACATTTTTCCACCGCCGCAACCTTCTGTTCCCGTGAGATCCCATCTAGGGGCCTTTTTCAGCATCCTGCCAGAGGGGGATTCGATCACGGAGAGCTTCTACATCAACTCTATTGCCCTTCCGATGAAGGGTGAGTAGTTTACCTCAGACCTACGGGTCCATAGCTAGTAGCTAAATGACTTCTTATCTCTCTTTGATTCTCAATACCATGTTCTCCTCGATGTTCTTGGAGATCTATCTAATGTTATCTTCTTTTCCGGTGTGTTTGTCAAGATCCGATGAATTGTGGACTTACGATCAGTTTATCTATGAATATTAGTTGAATCTTCTCTGAATTCTTATATGCATGATTTGATATCTTTGTGATTCTCTTCGAACTATCGGTTTAGTTAGGCCAACTAGATTGGTTTTTCTTGCAATGGGAGAAGTGCTTAGCTTTGGGTTCAATATTGTGGTGTCCTTTCCAAGTGACAGTAGGGATAGCAAGGCACGTATTGTATTGTTGCCATCGAGGATATAAAGATGGGGTTTACATCATATTTCTCGAGTTTATTCCTCCACATCATGTCATCTTACTTAAAGTGTTACTCTGTTATTCATGAACTTAATTCTCTAGATGCAGGCAGGAGTCGGTCGATGTATGGAGTAATAGTAGTAGATGCAGGCAAGAGTCGGTCTACTTGACATGGACGTGATGCCTATATTGCATAATCATTTGCGCTTTTCTATCAATTGCTCGACAGTAATGTGTTCACCCACCGTATTATTTGCCATCTTGAGAGAAGCCTCTAGTGAAACCTATGGCCCCCGGGTCTTTTTTCCATCATATTACTTTTTGATCTACTATTTTGCAATCTTTTACTTTCAGATCTATAAACCAAAAAACCCAAAAACATTTTATCTTTTGTTTATCTATCTCTATCAGATCTCACTTTTGCAAGTGACCGTGAAGGGATTGACAACCCCTTTATCGTGTTGGGTGCAAGTTGTTTGATTATTTGTGCAAGTATTGGTGACTTGTGTGTTGTCTCCTACTGGATTGATACCTTGGTTCTCTAACTGACACTACAAAAAAAAGACACATCCATGACATTTTAGGCCAAACGAAAAAAAAAATTGTCATACTTATGACACTTTTATGACGATAATTGTGACAAAACCCGGTATCATCATAGATGTTGTGGGCTCCTACTTCTACGAAAAAAAATCATGACAGAAAATGGGCTTTTCATCCTGGGCAGGCCGGAGACGCAGTTGCATGACATTCTTTGGGCTGTCCATGACGGAAAAAGCCATGGTAGAAGCGACGGCGAGGAAAATTTCGGGGAGTTCCAATTTACGGTGGGTGGTCGGGGGCTGAGCGATGCGTGTTTCTCTTGTGCCGTACACACGTGGGTGCGAGGCATTGGGCTATAACTGAACCCGAGCGAGGCGTCGCCTAACTGAACCCGAGCGATTGCACTGCAGGCTACGCGTTACTGAACCCGAGCGATCGAGCAATTCCTTCACTACTTCTGCTAACTGAAGCCGATCGATGCTGCCTCTGGATGAACATGAACAGTGAGCGTTGATGGGGGGTTTGGATGAATAGTGAGTGTTGCTGGGGGGGTTTGGATGAACAGTTCCCGGTGGGGGTGGATGAACAGGACCCCGTGATTGCCTCTGGATGAACAGGACCCCGATCGATCGAGCCGGTTCGGGCTGGATGAACAGGACCCTGTGGAGGGCTGGATGAACAGGACGGCCCCGTGGAGGGCAGGTTGAACAGTAGCCGGTGGAGGACTGGATGAACAGTAGCCCATGGAGGGGTGGTTGAATAGGATCCCGTGGGCAGGGATGGTTGAACAGTAGCCGGTGGAGTAGCGCATGATGGAGGCTGGATGAACAGGAGCCCGTGGATGAACAGTCGCAGGTGGAGGCTGGAGGAGGTCGACGATGGATGAATAGTAGCCCATGGAGGCTGGAGGAGGTCGACGGTGGAGATGAACAGTATCCCGTGGAGTCCCGTTTTGTGGTACGCCACACCCCTCCCGATGAACAGGACCCCCGTTTCGACCGTAGCGCTCCAACACAAGTCCGTTTCCTCCATTTTGCAGTACGCCACACCCCTCCCGATCAACAGGACCCCATTCCGACCGTAGGAGGTCCAACAGAAGTCTATTTCCTCGTTTTGCGGTACGCCAGACCCCTCCCGATGAACAAGATCCCATTTCGACCGTGGCCAGTCAAACATAAGGCTGTTTCCTCCGTCCTGCGGTACGCTAGGCCTCGTTTCCGTTGGTTGTTCCGTCCAAGCCGGTTGGCTCCCACGCGTTCCGTTGCCTCCCGATGAAAATGATGCATTTTGTTTCCTCCCCATGAACACGAGGACGACGCAGTTTCTCCGTTCTGACCCAGCCATGTACACGAGCCCTGGCCGTACATATGCGCGAGTAGGCATTCGAGACCCCGCCCATATGTACGTACAGGGCCGTATTTACTTTCTTGCACCCTGGCCGTTGTACGTACGTGTACATGCTATGTGCGCGCCTCTACTACGACACGTGTGCGTCTACATCGACTTGTATGTACGTACACATTCGCGACCAGAATGACAATGCTTTGTACACTTCGACCAGGTGGGTCCCGACTGTCAGGCACTTCCTTGCATGCGAAGATGTAGCTGGTGGTCCCAGCAGTCAGGGGGCGAATCTTTTTTTTTGCCCGGACGCACTTCCTTGCGTGTGAAGATGTAGCTGGCGGGTCCCAGCAGTTAGGGGGGAACTTTTTTTCATGAAATACAATGGCCCGTCCGGTGGGTCCCTGCTGTTAGGTGGAGGAATAATTATTTTGCGTGTAATAAGGAGCCAATTCCTTGCGGCTGCCGTGGACCCAACTGTCAGCCTATCAACGCACAGTACTCTTCCGATGGAAGTCATTCCTTGACCACATTGACCATGCCGCGCCGAGAGCACCAGGGCGGTGACGATGGCGAGGCCTAGGAAGGGGACGACGGGGAGCCGGGGAAGACGCGGCAGTGCATGCCCACGCGTAGAGGAGTATGGAGGGTTCACTGGTTTGGCTGCGGTGTGAGGCTGTCGTCGCCGCAGAATAACAGGGGGTCTGGGTGAGTAGAGGGATGGCCTGGCCAGCGGTGGGAGTAGTAGGGGGCGGTGAGGCCTCCGCAGCATCACAGCCGGCCATGGGAGGCAGGAGCACGCGGCACGACCGGCGCTGGTTTGGGCGGCTAGAGCAAGAAGACCAGAGGTTGAAGAAGCACTACGGCCATTGGATGGACATCGTACGGTCACTGGAGCTAGAATCATTCATATTGACTGAGTTGACAAAGCCCTCCGTCCCCGTCAACTTAGTTGGCCCACAAGTCAGCCTCCCAGTACGGTGGGTCCCAACTAGCAGGGGGTATTCATTTTTTGTGCGTAATAAGGAGGCACTTCCTTGCGTGCGAAGATATAGCTGGTGGGTCCGACCTGTCAGCGGGGGGAATGTTTTTTTCACAAAATACAGAGGCCCTTTTGGTGGGTCCCAGCTGTCAGGTGGAGGAATCATTATTTTGCGCGTAATAAGGAGGCATTTCCTTGTGTGCGGCCGTGGACCCAACTGTCAGCCTCTCCATGCACAGTCTACTTCCGATGGTGTCGTCCATTGACCATGTTGACCACTCCGCGCTGAGCGCATCCAAGGTGGTGGACGACGGCGAGGCCCCGGACAGCAATCGGCCGGAGATGGGAAGACGCGGGAGTAGAGTCGCAGACGGAGAGGTGTACGAGGGTTAACTGGTTCTGGTGCGGTGTGGTTCGGCAATCGGTGGAGAAGAACAGGAGGTGTGGAGGGGTGGAGGGATGGCCTGGCCAACGGTGGATTAGCGCTTCACAGCGAAGCGTGCTAAGCAGAGCTGCTAGCGGCAGGAGGCGCGAGGTGGTCCCGGCAGCGCTGGAGGAAGAAGACGAGAGATTGAAGATGGATGTCGGTCGTTGGATGTAAATCAAACGGCTAACAATGTCAGAATCATTTGTTGACTAAGTTGACAACAACTTGCATTGGCTTCGACCTATTGGCCCACATTTCAGCCTCCAAAAATGTGGCACGTATTCAACCCATTTTTTCAGAATTTACAGTCTTTTTTTGCTGGGTAGAATTTACAGTCAATTTGATCTTTTTTTTGAATTACAGTCCATTAGCTGGGCTGGGTGAACAAATAATGTAGAGTCCATGCGTCCCATTCATTTTTTTCCAAAAAAATTAGAGGCCATTTGCACTTTCTCGAAATACACGATTTTGCTGGGCTGATTCTAATTATAATGTTGGGTTGGGACAGTAATGTTATCAAAAAATAAACAGGGGCTGAGCATTTTGTTATAAATATATTTAAATAATAAGTGATTTATTATTACATTGGTTCTTAAATCTTACCAAGCTTTTGTACACAATCACTAGGATTTTCGTGCCAAAAAATCCAGGGTTTTATTGTTAAGAAATTATTTTTATAAGTTAATAAGATGTGGGATATTGTTTTCTTACATATGTAAGTATCTGTTAAATATATGATGACAATAATAATAATATATAATAACATATAAAATAATTTAAATATATATAATATAGTTAGAAGGGAAACATAAGTTGGACCAGGCGATCCTATTCTTATATAGAAAAGTAGAATAGACCTCTGCGTTTTCTTCAAAAAAATACATAAATTGGGTTGCCGATGTTTCAGGAAAAATAAAATCTCGGATGGGAGGTCCATAGGCCGGTTGATATATGATGGCCTCAAGAAAATACAAACCGGCATGTCGTGGGCATGTTAAAAAAGAAAGCCTAGATGGGGCAGCCCAAAACCCAGCTGATACTTGCTACCCCAGTGATAATAAATGATACCTGCCAGCTCCCCGGCTTCATTGTGAATTTATCTCCTATAGTAACTACGTTGGAGCACCTAAAAATGTAACTATGTTGACAAACCTGTGGGCCCCAACGTCAGCATAGCATTAGGAGGAAGTGTTTTTTTCGATGAGGCACTTGCTTGCGTGCGGCCATAGACCTGGTGGGTCCCGACTGTCTGCCTCTCCACGTACAGTCCTCTCCAGATTTCTCTCGTTTGTTGAGCATGTTCACAACGGCAGATAGCAGCGTCGCGGCGAGCGCACAAAGACGCTAGAGGGGATCCGACCACCTAAGGAAGTGCCTTATTAATAATGAAACTACTGAACTAGCCTAGTGGCCAAGTGACACTACCCGACAGCTGTTCCGCCCGGGTTCGATTCCACCTTTGTAGGGAAAACATCTCCAAATTTTTTGCCTCTGCCTTTATTGACATGTGGGTCCCTATTGCCATCTACGCACACCACGTCAAACACTTGCCAAAACTTCGTCCGTCGTTTTCTCTGTTTTTCGCACACTCGACATTGTGTGGGCATTTTGAAAATAGCATATCTTTTTGACTGTGCATCATATGAAGATATGCTATGCATGAATGTTAATCAGCATGATGTTAACTGGCCGGTAGTTCCATTTTCAACCATGAATAAAACTTCCAATATGATGTTAACCCTGTTTGAAAAGGCTGTGTTAATATAAATGCTCTACCTCTGAAAGTTGTAGTCTCTTATCTGAAACTGAACTTGTACTTTCTTATCTGAAACTAAAACTTGCAGTTTCTTCTCTGAGAATCACATTGTCTGCACTTTTATACTCCTATGAAACTACATTTCTTTAAGTGCTAAAAATAGATCTCTAGAATTCATAAAATACTTCATATGGTCAATACTGCAAATCTGAAATTCAAAAGACATTCATATCTGAAAGTACTCTCAAAATACACAACACAAAACACAATTCACAACCTGTAAATACTGACAACCCTAAGCTCCTCCTGACAATTCACAACCTTCCTGACTATTGGGCTGGGGGGCAGTCCCCTCCTATTACTTAGCGGCAGACAGCCGCCCCGTGAGACGATGTAAACTGCGAGGGAGAGGATGGCGGGGAAGCGTCGTTGGGCCAACTGCTTTTCTCCTCTTGCAGTTGGGTTTGATCGACGAAGACTCCACCGGCTCACTCTGGCATGACACCCTCACAAACGGCACCCTATAGATGCTCGATCCTTCAATCTCTGGTGGATGCTCCATCTGGGATTGATACTCCACCACCGCTCCCTCAAGATCGGATTTGGTGAATCTGTTTGCTCCATGGACCAAAGGAGCAACTCTATGTACTCCCGCGCGACTCCCTCCGGGAGTATCGCCGCCTTTTCGCTCTATTGCAGATATTTGGCCATGGATGCCGCCGTCACCGCTAGTTGGTCCTTGTTGTCAAACCAAGACTGCATCTCCAACATCCTAGCTAGCTTCACAGGGTCGTCGTCTGCGATCCTCACGTATCGGTTGTACTCCTCCATCAATCTACTTCTCCACAGCACCTTCACTCGCCGGCGGTGGTTTTTGAATGGAAGAGGAGAGGAGCAGCGCTGGTTTTTGATTAGAATGGGAGAGGAGCGACGCTGGTTTTGGATTGGAACAGGAGAAGAGGGGCGGTGGTTTTGAAATGGAAGAGGAGAGGAGCGGTGCTGGATTTAGATTGGAACAGGAGAGGAGCGGAGGTGGTTTAACAGGAGAAGAGCAGAAGAGCGGCGCTGGTCTTGGAAGTATTTTTTTGTTTTGCGTACTTTGGGTCAAAGTTTGACCACGTACTGTATTTGACAAGCAAAATGTGAATGCATGTCACCAAAAATTGTATCGCTTGGTTCGTATCTGAATGTACTTTCAAATTATATTATTTTTGCAACGTATAACATATATTTTATTTGCGATAATCAGGGTCAATTATGACCCAGAATAAACAGAGACTAGTTAATGCGGGGTCGTTTTCTTAATTTAACGGTAAATTGATTATGATTTTGATCTAGTCACAGCGCGTCGGCCCTCTCGTCCAATCCTAAATCGCTGCTGCACGCTCGTCTCCCTCTTCTCCATTGCAAAACCACCTCCTCTCCTCTCCATCATCTCCATTCCAAAACCACCGTCTCGCCTCTCCCTCTTCTCCATTGCAAAACCACCTCCTCTCCTCTCCATCATCTCCATTCCAAAACCACCATCTTGCCTCTCCCTCTTCTCTATTGCAAGACCACCGTCTCTCCTCCAATCTTTCAAAGCTAGCACCGGACTACTCAAAAGGACATCTATGGAGAGGATGCAGCAGCGAATTAGGCAGATTGCCGGCGGTGACCAGGCAAAGTTAGCCAGGTTGAAGGAGATCCTTACTTGGTTTGACAATGAGTGGGAGATTTCGAGGACGGTGAGGGCCATGTATGCGAAAGAGCGAGACGACGGCGATGTACATGTACTCCTCGGTGGCAGTCACGCTGCAGTCCTCCGAGTTAATCGAGTATCTCCTCTGGGCGATGGAGCAGACAGATTCGCCCGAGGCGGGAGTCAGGCGGAAGTGGTGGGCATACAAGGTCGAAGGTCGAGCACCCAGAGGATAACAAATTGATCAAGTATGGTGTGCCGTTCGTGAGGGTGCAGAGCCAGCCGGAGCCACGGGAGTATTCGTTCTCCCACCGCAAGAGGAGGCTAGATGGCGTGACGTTGCTTCCCCACTGTTCTCCACGGTTCCCTCGACGCTCGCCTTGTTTCAACAGCGGCGGTAGGGTTTAAGGTAAGCTTCGCACTAACCTAATCTTCCACCTGGTCATGCTTATAATCAGTGTGACAGCTAATGAAAATCATGCTTACAATCAGTCTCCGAGTACTACGCCAATCACCCTAAAATAGCTTTGGACCTTTGGGTCAAAGTTGTGACACTGTGTACAAATAAAGAAAAATAGATTGGTGGTTCTTTCAGAAAAGAGTACTCCCTAGAAAACTGCCAATATAAGCTACTAGTATTTGGTTAGAGGATTTGCTGCCGAGAAAGATCCGTCCATAGAGAGCGCCACACATCCCACTGGTAGTGGTGGATGCCAATGCGTGCATGGAGCATGGTTGGTGTCAGTAATTTTTACTTGGCACACCTCGCACTCTGCATATATGCCGGTTCCATATGTACATTAGTGCAGTTCCACCAAAATGCAGTTGAATAACCCTGTTTGCACAGATAATGAAAAGTGTGATTACATTATAGTGGCACTAGTTGATGAAACACACAAAATAAATAGAAGAAAATATTGCGATAGTAACATAGTATGCAATGCTGCGAGGGCGAGATGGGCCTTGCGACGCCTCATACGGTACGCCTCATACTGGAAATCATCCCAAGTCTCCCAGATACACCTTCTGCCAGTGATGAACATCAGTGTACAGCGGTAGTACAAGGAGGGGCCTTGAGACATTCAAATCTCTATTTTTGTGCAAATCAACTAAAATTAAGCATCCCAGTTTGCAGAAACGCTTAAACATTAACAATGGGACTAGTTGATGAAACATACATTAACAAAGAGAAGAACTTTCTTTATCTACATTGGAAATGAAATGATAGAGAGGACACTCGCTCTATTTTAATTGTATTATTACTTCATTTTATCAGTGACACTAGGGTCGAGCAGGTGGCAAACAAGGTGTACCGTGTGTCGCAAGGATGAAGGCCGGGGGTGCTTAGACTGGGATGCTGAAGCTGGCTCTTTCAGTCCCTATCTTCCCCCTAATGTTTCTATGGTAGCATTTGGGTTGTAATCCAAACTTGGTCGAGCTGGTGCTGCGTCCCCCTACCTGCCTAGCTTATGTGGCGAACTTGTCTCCTGCTAGTACTCAGTCTGTTCTAGTAGTAGTTGCATAACTGCCCGTTTACACTGAGATGTTGTCGGATAATGGTTCTCTATGGTTGGATTTCTTTAATGAAATTGGAGGGAACCCCCTATTTCAATATATAAAAAATAGTGGCACTAGCGGTGCCAAAACATTGCCTCAAATTAATAGTGCCACTATATTAAGGTGCAAAATAATAGCATTACTGCTTTATCATGGCAGCGCCAAAACAGTAGCACAAGAGCAGGATTAACATGCAGGATCTTTGGCAAACGGTCAAACTAAAAAGGAACATACTTCGTGATGGGAACCATATCTGTAGTCAACACCATCATAGAAGGGATGACACCATCCACCAACATGGATGATTCAATTCATGGGACCTTTTGGTGCAGTTCACCTAAAATGAAGCAATGTCCCATGAGCTAGCATCTTCTTCTTCTTTCTTTTTTTAAGAAAAGGGCTCCAGCCTTGGTTCCATTTCCATCAGAAAACGAAACCCACAGAGCTTCTTCTTCATTAGTTGCAATAAAATTGAGCAACATCAAGGTTGGTTGTGAAGCTCCTGGAATGTTCAACTATAATTTGGATATCATTTGTGCAGTTCAACTAAGAACAAGCGTGAAATGTATATCTCTGTTTGCACAAAAAAGGTGGAAAGGAGGGTGACTAACAAGTGATGAAACATGCATCAAATGAAAAGAAGCATGTTCCTTATCTGAATGGAAATCCTACAAGGACAGTAGCAATTTCTAAAGCAGCAACATTGCTAGATATTAGTGTGGGCATTAGGATTAACTATGACAACCGTTATATACGACATTACTTTAATGGCTTCATTACTTCATTTTACCAGCAACATTACATTAACAGCTGCTACAGAGTCGGTATTTGGGCACGGGAGAGTAGGCGGACTAGGACAGTTGCATTTCTAACAAAAAGAAGCAACTTATCTTAATGGGAAATTTAGCAGGACTTGTAAAAATCTGCCATTGATTCATATTACTAGAGGCATTACATTGAAAATAACATTGGTTTAACATGTCCTTACTTTTAATAGTGCGATTGCTACATTTTACCAGTGGCATTATATAAGAGTGGCTCGAGGCAACACACATCATAACAGGATATCTGGGTTGGTCCCATTTTTGTTTGATATAGCCACCTTATACTGTGTGAGGCTAGCAAATCTAGTGCTGGACTTACTCTATTGACTTGTCCCCTAGTCCCCACTTTCTTTCCTTTTTCGACCAATAGATCGGGTTTATATTGAGTTTGTACTGCGTTTCCCTTTATTTCCCTATTAGACCTAGAGCCTAGTTGGATAGCCAGTCTTTGCTACTTTTCGCCCCCATTATTTCCTCTTTCGACCAAGTCCTAGATTCAGGTAACAAATCTTCCCCCACCCCCACCCCCTTTCTTCCTTGTTTGAACCAAGTAGTACTAGATTCGAGTGCATGAACTAGTTTTACCTCTTAACCGTAAAAATTTAGGTGGTTTTCGAACAGCCGATCAATCCTATCTACGAGGGGGGTGAGAAATAGTAAAAGATACAAATGCAGCGATGTTAGGAGCTCGGGAAGTAGAGCAAGGCCGGTTTCGAAGGAAGTTATACCTGAGGGTCGCCGGGATGTCGCTAGGTGGGCGGCGGGAGGGCGGATATGCCCACACTACGGCAGCAAGGAAGAAGGGGTCGGAGGCCCTCCCTCGCTAATGGTGCTTGGGAGAGAACGGCAAGGCACGCTGATCGGGACGCGTCGGCAGTGGGTAAGAGCCGTTGCTGAGGACGACCGCGTGAACGTTGCACCTTCTCACCTTCCCCGGCGGAGAGGATATGGCTGGATCTATGACCAGCGGTGAGCAGAGAGAGAGAGTGTGGCCACCGCTGTCGTGTTTAGATCTGGAGAGGACGAGACAGTGTGAAGAGAGCAACACTAGCAAGCAAGCGCGGAGGCTCCTGCCTATATAGTGGAGTACTAGCTTTCTTTTGTCTACCGGAGCCAGCTTGACCTCGTCAATGACTGTCGAGAAGTCTTCATGCACGTGCCCAGGAGGCACAGTTATCGTCATTTTGATCTGAAGCACCGGATTATAACATATAACACGAAAAAATGCCGCATGACAAGAAATCATAACCTCACTACCCAAAGGAGACAACATGAATCCCGACGGACAAACTAGACGAGGATCAAAGCTCAAATTAAAGATAAACTTGTAGAAAAGGGGTCCGTCAATAGATGTCCTAATTAATATAGCCGGCTTGACCTAGATGACAACCGAGTAGTCTTCATGCATGTGCCCTCAATGACTAGCCCAACTCAATTGTCACTGTTTAACCCTTGCAGTGATCCGAAGCACATGACACCTAATTTTGTGAGATGACCAGAAACCTTTTTTAGATTTCTCGCCAGAACTACAGCCCTGTACAACACAACCTGCACGATATGTAGACGATAGCCAATCTAGGCGTGTCTGGTGGAGTCTGGTCACATTCATGGACGAATTGATCTTCCGTGTCTTGCAGGGATCATCCAGGCACCAAAGTAGTACAACACTTCTCTAGTACTATCGCTCGTCTCTCTCTTCTATTAACTCACCCGACTTGCGGGGCCGGGGAGTGTGCCTATGGTCGGTTCTCAACTGCGGTCCCACATGTGTGTGCAAACACAATATGACGCGCATTCCATTCGGAGAGCAGCGTGCCAGACCGACCGACCGTCTAGGGTGCGACGCGAACACGACGGGTGTGTTGTATACTCCGTACATGTGTACCACCGTTTTCTTGAGGCTTTGCTCCATGGCGCAATCCATGGATACAAAATTAGTATATTGTACTATTTAAAAGTCAAGGGCGGGGCTTTTCCTGCGCGGTAGGCAGGGCAGTTCTGCCTAGTCGGTTCGACAGAGACGCGAGAAGTTGAGGGAGTAGGCTGCTGCAAACGTAGGGCTGTGTGATTTGACAGTGAGTTATTGCTGGACAGGTGGGGCCCCGTGATTTGACTTGCCATTATCATTTTAACTGCGGCTCTACGACTGGCGTCAGTCTCCCGATTCCTGACCACCTTCATACAGGTGCCTCTCACAATGCTCCACCATCTAGAGGATGGCTCTTGCATGAGAGCCCACTTCTCCACTTTATCCTTGCCTCTTTCCTCCACATATGCAAAAATGCAATGTAAAGCGGGCTTATAGCACACTATTGTACTTACTTTCTCCTACAGGTGCTAAGCTTGCCACATAGGCATAAAGTCTGATGTGGCAAGTTAATTAAGAAGAGACAGAGACTTGTTTGGTAACCCAAGGAAGAAACGGTGCTAAGCGCGTGTACCTAGGTGAAAAGACAATTTTTAGTCTATAGCTAATTAAATGAAGCAAACTTAGCAACAAAAAACTAAGCACCTATGCATTGGGGACTTGATTGCTAAGCATTTAATGCCCTTAGCACCTCATCTAAGCACCATTTCATTGGAAGAGGTCACTCCTTGGCAAATGCAATAAATACTACGAAGAAAGAGATAGAGAGAAGTAAAAAAAATACTCTTATAGCCAACCTTATAGCTAACCTTGTTGTAGTATGAGTGACTAAGTGATGACTACGTATGACATGCCAACATCAGATAGCCTAACGCACCATGTTAAATCTCCAAGGGCGCGACCGCGCGAGCGAGGCAGCAGTCGTGGTAGGTGCGACCATGATACGGGCTGCTGGCAGCCCTTGTATCTAAGATCGAACTTTCGCATGCTAAGTTGCTGAAAATTTGCAGAATAACCCTCCAGGATAGGATATTCACCCATAGGTCTAGAATCACGCCATGCAACCGTTCGATCTCATATCCAAGGGCTCTCAGAAGCCCGTATCATGGGAGAATGGAAAGCTTCATATCACCTGTAATTTTCCCGACTCTTGACATGACATCGAAAGCCATTTATTTGGGCGTCGAGTAGACATGACATCTAATTGGGCCCCCATAGTACTGTGCATGAATCCATTTATCCACCAGGCAAGCCACTACCCTGCCGTTCGCACGCCCCACTCAGCATTTTTACAATCGAAAAACCGCTGGCAGTTCGCTCCTACTCGTCCCCGGACGTCCTTTAACATTACGGTAGTTCACTCCTAGTCATCCCATCCTTTCACATTACGGCAGTTCCACTAATCCTAACCCTCCTCCCAAATCCATGGCATCCCAAATCTCCATGATCAGCGGTGAGTACAAGGTTAGAACCATCACCGGCGATGAGTTTGACGTCATCTACACCTGTTCTTCCGCAACGGTGAAAGGATGCCTTGCTCGCTTCAGACGCATGTTCGAAAACTCAAATGATGAGTGGGTCGCTGGGCTAGATGTTGAGTACACCACAGTCCTGGGACGAGAAAAGGATCTAAAGGAGGAAGAGAACAAGAAGCCCGCCGTGATCCGGGTTTGCGTGCATGACTTATGCTTGGTCTACCACATATGCCATGCCGACGTTGAGTGCCAGGAATTTAAGAACTTCCTCAAGAGCGGCCTAGTCAAATTCGTTACTATAGACATTACGACTAACAAAAGAGTCCTGGGTCAGATAGGCCTTGTTGTAGGCAAACCCTTCGACCTCCAGAAGAATCGGCTGCTACCCTCCCGTGGTCAGCCTTCAATGCTGACCCTGGCAGGAGCCATGGTTCATCCTTTGTACGGTAAACTGGAGAAACCTCTGCACACGTTTCATCATCATGCATGGCAGTGGAATGTACTAGATATCAACCACATCCACTACACTGCAATGGATGGCTACCTTTGTTTCAATATCTACAAGGGTTGGATGAAGAGCAAGAGCCAAGTGTGTGGTTCAAGCAAAGAAGTATCGGCCAAGAGGAAGAGGGACAAGGACGAAGTCAAGGACATGGACGAGGACTCTGAGTAAGGTGGCAGTGTTGTTGCTCATGGTGGTTCTAATGCAGTGTCTACCGGATTAGTTGCATAGTTTAATTTCAGGTGTGCTTAGTTTAATTTGAGGGGTGTGTTGTGCTGACCCCCAGCAGAACTATGTTATGTTTCTTCTCGTTACTTTAACTCTTCAGTATGTACATACTAGTATTTCTTACATTTCATCTTTTAGTTGGTATAGTACTACCACTCGTTTCTTCACATTATATACGTACAATATATATGGCCAACATCATATAGCCAGCAATTTAGTTGTCAAAGAACTTCAGGGTGCTTAGTTTTGTCAAAGAAATACAAGGTGCTTAGTTTTATTTGAGGGTTGGTTTGTGCTGGACACCATTATTGTGACTCATATCTCTTTTGCCATGTTATAATGACATAAATACCGATGGACCAACATGCCAGCTCTCCCTCTATCTCACTACAGTAAAATAAAGTGTGGGGCCTACTTGATCCCAACAGCGTTCTTATTTTCCCGTAAAATTATTCGCTTGGTTACTCCTGACAAGTGGGGCCACACTTATCATTGTGAGAATCGTCTTATTTTTGTCATGTAACATGGTCAACGGGTTTGACGTGAAAATAACAATGTCTAATGTCATTTTTTAGCAAACATCTAACTTAACGATGGCATTTTTGAGATATCTAATTGCATTTTTGAGCAGGCATCTCACGGATCGATGGTATTTTTGAGTAGTTGTAACTTCTAATGGCAAAAGTGAGTAGTGATACACAACTAGTGGCATAAATAATAAGAACCCAAGAATTAAATAGGTATGCTAATTTCTTTAATAGAATTTAGCACCCCATTTAAGCACGTACTAGCTTTTTTAATAGTACTATATGCATAAGCACTCTCTATATGTACCACCTTTTTTCTTTAATTTCAAGTTTTTCTCCATGGCGCAATCCATCGATACTACTACTGTACAAAAGTATACATTTTTAAAAGGCTAGAGGGCGGGGCAGTCTAGCTTGGTCGGTTTCACGAGAGGCGAGGGCCTTTGTGATTTGACGGCTCATTACTGCTGGAAGGCGGGGCCTTGTGATTTGACTGCTCGTATAAATGTGCCGACAACCTGAGGAGGAGCAAAGAACCGTGCGGTATACTCAAGTTTTCCACTGGAGTAGTACTACAACGGAGGAGCACGAAACACGGCAGCCCAGTGCCATATGGTGAGAAAAAATGATCTAATTTGCTAGTCATCTCATTGTTAGCATTGTTCTATTCATGCCTCGCAGAGAACATGACACGTGCGGTGAAACACCCTAAGCAAAAGATGAAACACAGGAGCAAAATAAGAAGGAAGATTATCACCCCAAATGATCAAATTCGCCGCGGAGTCATAACTGCTTCTTCATCGCCTCCACGACCTCCATCTCCTTGCGCGTCTCCTCCGCCATCTTCTTCATTCTATCCATGACGCGGGATTTCTCGATGCGAGCCTTCATCATCTGTTCCACGGCCGCATTACGTACCTTGACAGTAGCCGGGTGCTCGATGCAGAGCTTCACCAACTCCTCCTTCTATTCCATGACGAGGGCCTGCAGCATCTTCATTGAGGAACTACTATTCTCATGCAGCTTCTTCCATCCGGCATTCTTCTCCTTCAATAGGTCGAGCTCGTGGTAGAGCTTCGCCTTGTCCTCCTGAAGTTGTAGGATTTCGCTGGTTGCCTTCTTCTCCGAGGCAAGGCTCTTCTTCAGCAGCATCACCAAGCCGGCAGTCAACTCCCCCTGCTTATTGAGCTCAACGGGCATGTGATGTCTACTACGCAACCTTCTTCTTGTAGACGTTGTTGGGCCTCCAAGTACAGAGGTTTGTAGGACAGTAGCAAATTTCCCTCAAGTGGATGACCTAAGGTTTATCAATCCATCGGAGGCGTAGGATGAAGATGGTCTCTCTCAAACAACCCTGCAACCAAATAACAAAGAGTCTCTTGTGTCCCCAACACACCCAATACAATGGTAAATTGTATAGGTGCACTAGTTCGGCGAAGAGATGGTGATACAAGTGCAATATGGATGGTAGATATGAGTATTCGTAATCTGAAATTATAAAAACAGCAAGGTAACTAATGATAAAAGTGAGCACAAACAGTATTGCAATGCTAGGAAACAAGGCTTAAGGTTCATACTTTCACTAGTGCAAGTTCTCTCAACAATAATAACATAATTGGATCATATAACTATCCCTCAACATGCAACAAAGAGTCACTCCAAAGTCACTAATAGCGGAGAACAAATGAAGAGATTATTGTAGGGTACGAAACCACCTCAAAGTTATCCTTTCTGATCGATCTATTCAAGAGTCCATAGTAAAATAACACGAAGCTATTCTTTCCTTCGATCTATCATAGAGTTTGTACTAGAATAACACCTTAAGACACAAATCAACCAAAACCCTAATGTCACCTAGATACTCCAATGTCACCTCAAGTATCCGTGGGCATGATTATACGATATGCGTCACACAATCTCAGATTCATCTATTCAACCAACACAAAGTACTTCAAAGAGTGCCCCAAAGTTTCTACCGGAGAGTCTAGACGAAAACGTGTGCCAACCCCTATGCATAAGTTCACATGGTAACTGAACCTACAAGTTGATCACCAAAACATATATAGGCGAAAGAAGTTGGTCAGGGGAGCCACGAGGGGCCCACGAGGGTGGGGGGCGCGCCCTGGACCCTCATGGCCACCTCATTGCTTCCCTGACGTCTACTCCAAGTCTCCTGGATTGCTTTCGTTCCAAAAATAACTCTCCCGAAGGTTTCATTCTGTTTGGACTCTGTTTGATATTCCTTTTCTGCGAAACACTAAAATAGGCAAAAGAACAGCAATTTGGGCTGGGCCTCCCATTAATAGGTTAGTCCCAAAAATAATACTCCCTCCATTCCTTGATATAAGGTGTATAGATTTTTGAAAAAAAATCAAAAATATAAGGTGTATTGCGTTGCAACACTCGTTTGGATAATTTTTTTTAGGAATTGATTACATTTCCTTATATCATGCAAGCTCCTCTATTTTCTCATGTCAATTAGTCAGGTGTAAACTTGGCCAAAACTTGTGAAATTTTGCCTTCACGTGCGTTCTTTAATTTTTGTGCCAAAAACCATACACCCTACATTTAGGAACGGAGGGAGTATAAAAGTGCTTGGTAAAGCCCATAAACATCAAAAATGGGTAATATGATAGCATGGAATAATAAAAGATTATAGATACGTTGGAGACGTATCAAGCATCCCCAAGCTTAATTCCTGCTCGTCCTCGAGTAGGTAAATGATAAAAACAGAATTTTTGATGTGGAATGCTACCTAGCATAATTCTCAATGTAATTTTATTTACTGTGGCATTAATGTTCGGATCCAAATGATTCAAGATCAAAGTTCATACTGAAATAAAAATAGTAATACTTCAAGCATACTAACAAAGTAATCATGTCTTATCAAAATAACATAGCCAAAGAAAGCTTATCCCTGCAAAATCATATAGTTAGGCTATGCTTCATTTTCGTCACACAAAATAATACCATCATGCACAACCCTGGTTTCAGCCAAGCAATTGGTTCATACTTTTTAATGCACTTCAGCTTTTTTAACTCTCATGCCATGGATATAGCACTATGGGTGGAATAGAATATGATGATGGAGGCTGTGTGGAGAAGACAAAAAAGGAGAAAGTCTCACATTGACTAGGCGTATCAATGGGATATGGAGATGCCCATTAATAGATATCAATGTGAGTGAGTAGGGATTGCCATGAAACTGATGCACTAGAGCTATAAATGTATGAAAGCTCAACAAAAGAAACTAAGTGGGTGTGCATCCAACTCGCTTGCTCATGAAGACCTAGGGAATTTTGAGGAAGCCCATCATTGGAATATACAAGCCAAGTTCTATAATGAAAAATTCCCACTAGTATATGAAAGTGACAACATAGGAGACTCTCTATCATGAAGATCATGGTGCTACTTTGAAGCACAAGTGTGGAAAAAGCTAGTAACATTGTCCCCTTCTCTCTTTTTATCTCATTTTTTTTATTTGGGCTTCTTTGGCCTCTTTTATTTTTCATAAAGTCCGGAGTCTCATCCCGACTTGTGGGGGAATCATAGTCTCCATCATCCTTTCCTCACTTGGGACAATGCTCTAATAATTAAGGTCATCACACTTTTATTTATTTACAACTCGAGAGTTACAACTCAATACTTAGAACAAAATATGACTCTATGTGAATGCCTCCGGCGGTATACCGGGATATGCAATGAATCAAGAGCGACATGTATGAAAGAATTATGAAGGTGGCTTGGCACCAAATATGATGTCAACTACATGATCATGTGAAAGCAATATGACAATGATGGAGTGTGTCATAATAAATGGAACGGTGGAAAGTTTGTAGGACCTTGAGAAGAGGTGTCTAGAGGGGGGTGATTAGACACTAAGTACCAAAGTTGCATTTTTTTAAGTTCTTTAAGTTTAAGTGGAGTTTAGGCACAAGTTTAACATTCACAATACATAACAAGCAAGCATGCAAAGAGTATATGAGCAGCAGAAAGTAAAGCATGCAACTTGCAAAAATGTAAAGGGAAGGGTTTTGGAGGATTCAAACGCATTTGGAGACACGGATGTTTTTGGCATGGTTCCGATAGGTGGTGCTATCGTACATCCACGTTGATGGAGACTTCAACCCACGAAGGGTAACGGTTGCGCGAGTCCACGGAGGGCTCCACCCACGAAAGGTCCATGAAGAAGCAACCTTGTCTATCCCACCATGGTCGTCGCCCACGAAGGACTTGCCTCACTAGCGGTAGATATTCACGAAGTAGGCGATCTCCTTGCCCTTACAAACTCCTTGGTTCAACTCCACAATCTTGTCGGAGGCTCCCAAGTGACACCTAGCCAATCTAGGAGACACCACTCTCCGAGAAGTAACAAATGGTGCGTTGATGATGAACTCCTTGCTCTTGTGCTTCAAATGATAATCTCCCCAACACTCAACTCTCTCTCATGGGATTTGGATCTGGTGGAAAGAAGATTTGAGTGGAAAGCAACTTGGGGAAGGCTAGAGATCAAGATTCATATGGTAGGAATGGAATATCTTGGCCTCAACACATGAGTAGGTGGTTCTCTCTCAGAACTGGTAAGCTGGAAGTGTAGGTTTGTTCTGATGGCTCTCTCCACGAATGAAGAGTAGGTGGAGGGGTATATATAGCCTCCACACAAAATCTAACTGTTACACACAATTTACCAAACTCGGTGGGACCGATTCAACAGACTCGCTCGGACCGATTTAGTAAACCTAGTGACTGTTAGGATTTCGGTGGGACCGATATGCAACTCGGTAGGACCGATATGGTTAGGGTTAGGGCATAACGTAATCTCGGTGAGACCGATTACACAAACTCAATGGGACCAAGTTTTCCAGAGAGTTGGTCAGGCAAACTCGGTTGGACCGATTACACAAACTTGGTAGGACCGATTTTGGTAATAAGTTAACCAGGAAGTTTGCATTGTAATCTCGGTAGTACCGATTGCTCAAACTCGGTTAGACCGATTTTGGTAATGGACATACATAGAGAGATTACAATCCCATCTCGGTGAGACCGAGATCCCTATCGGTGAGACCGATTTGCCTAGGGTTTGTGGCAGTGGCTATGACATCTGAACTCGGTGGCGCCGAATAGAAGAATCGGTATGGCCGAGTTTGACTTTAGGTTTAGGTCATATGTGTGGAAGTTGGAAAGTAGTTGAGGGTTTTGGAGCATATCACTAAGCACTGTGGAGCAAGAAACTCATTAAGCAACACCTCATCCCTTCTTGATAGTATTGGCTTTTCCTATAGACTCAGTGTGATCTTGGATCACTAAAATGTAAAATGAAGAGTCTTGAGCTAGAAGCTTGAGCCAATCCTTTGTCCTTAGCATCTAGAGGGAGTTCCCACATCCTTTAGTCCATGCCACTCCATTGTTGAACTTATCTGAAACATACTAGATAAAAGTGTTAGTCCAACAAGAGATATGTTGACACTAATTACCAAAACCACCTAGGGAGCACTTGTGCTTTCAATCTCCCCCTTTTTGGTAATTGATGACAACATACATCAAAGCTTTAGATAAAGATATAAAGAATAGCAAGTAAAGCTTTGGAAAGACATGTAACAAGCATAGGCTCCCCCTACATGTATGCAATCATGTGAATATGGAATATAGAAGCATGTGAGAGTATAACCATGATAGAGTAGGCAATGTGTTACATGTATCTTGGCCATATGCATCAGAGCAAAGAATATTAAGGAAAATACCTTCATGCCCATGAGTCCTTCTTGCAAACAGTATGTACATCAGCAAGAATTCCTCATACACATGATTGTGATGCATATACTTACCTTGTAGTCTTGAGTTGGCTTAGGATGGAATGAACCTGCGCAAACAAGGTTATACAACACAGGTACATCTACTAGCCAGAGAAAACAGAAGAAACCACAAGAATACCAAGACTGGGATGACATGTAGAGAGTGAGTACTAAGTACCACATTGGATTAGACATGTCCCCAAGAGTAAAGATATGCAATGAATTTAAATGATTTCTTTCCCTTAGATGTCTTGCTCCCCCTGAATCTAGCATGGGATACTGGGAGAAGATAGGGAACAGAAAATCAGAGCTGAAGGAAATAAATGGACAGAGCTAATGCAGCTAATGCAAATAAGCACATATGAACATGTCTTTCCCCTCAAGAAGACATGTGGCATCTCTCCTCTTGAACACCAAGCATCTGGGATCCTTGAGAGATACTTTCTACTTGAGTATTCTCTCCCCCTGGAGATCTCTTTCTCCCCCTGAGGAGGTGATCTCTCTAAGTGATAAGCTTTGATGTGATCTCTCTCTCCCCCTTTGACATCAATTTCCAAGAAGGGTCTTCTACAATTTGTCGTGAATGGGTTTGGTCCTTGTGTCACAGCACAAAGAGATGATAAAAATGTGATGCTTGTAGAGGACAAGATTCATTGAGTGGAGTTGGACCAGAAGAAACACAGAATAAGTGGCAAACTGTTTTTCCTGCTATGAAATCGGTGGCACTGAGTGGTATGCTTTGGTTGTGCCGAAAGGATTCAGTTGGACCGAAAGTAACAAATCGGTGAAACCGAGTTCATCGCAGAGAAAACACTTGTCACCTCAGCTCACTAGACTAGTAAGATCTCACAAAGATTTGCAAGGAATTTACTGAATGATATGCAATGAATTGGATGCAGAAAATGCAGAGCAAATAGAAAGAAGGCTAGATGAAGTTTTTTTTTGAAAGGGGAACCAAATATGCATGAGACAAATGCAAAAACATAGAAAAGAACACAAGAGAACTTCATCTAGAGATGGTCGGCGACAAAGTCACCTATGTTAGAGTATATTGACTTAGGAGTCAAGTGAGATCACTTGATCATAGGTCATACTCATCGTTTAAGCTCAAAATGGGGTTTTCGTTTAAGCATCTTGATGTATTCACATCTTGTCGAGTTGCTTTAGCACATGACTTGGAGTAAAGCTTCTCTAAGATGGAATAACATACCTTGGTTGGTGGTGTTGTCCATGTAGTTGAACTTGTGTGGGTTGCTCAAGGTTGATGTAGCTCATCAAGAGTTGGGAGCACCACTTGGAATTTGAGTCCATATACCTACATGGGTTAGTTCTTGCAAAGAAAAGCACTTGTGTATCCAAGAATGACAATCATGAATCTCAACATAGAATTTGTCAAAGGATATGTTTGAATGGTTCTGTGCTTCCTTGTCTTCAACCACCATAGTGTAGAGACTTGGTGATGTAGAGATTGCTCAAGATGTGAGTAGATTGCAATCTCATGGAATTTGATTCAACCAAGTACCTACATGGGTTATATAACATGCAAGATGCAAATATATCCAAGGCATAAGATTTTCATCATAAGAGAAATATCAAGGATTAGTCATAAGCTCATGTCTTGCATGTGTCCAATGGAGTTTCTACTCCAAGTTTGAAGCATCAATGATGTTCAATTCTCCTCTTAACCTGCAAAACACTTTCTCATCAAGAGTTTTAGTGAATATATCCGCTAATTGCTTTTCAGTGCGAACAAGCTTAAGATTAATGTCACCCTTAGCAACATGATCTCGAATGAAATGATGACGAACTTCAATATGCTTAGTTCGTGAATGTTGTACAGGATTATGACCAATTTTAATAGCACTTTCATTGTCACAAAGCAATGGAACATGTTTCACATATATCCCATAATCTTTAAGAGTTTGGGTCATCCAAAGTAATTGAGCACAACATGAACCAGCGACAATGTATTCCGCTTCGGCGGTGGATAAGGATACCGAGTTTTGTTTCTTGGAGGACCAAGACACAAGAGATCTACCAAGAAATTGACAAGTTCCCGAAGTGGACTTTATATCAACCTTGTCTCCGGCATAGTCCGAGTCGGAGTAGCCAACAAGATCGAAAGAGGCCCTCTTAGGATACCAAATGCCAAAATTTGGTGTATGGATTAAGTATCTCACTATCCTTTTCACGGCCTTAAGATGACATTCTTTAGGAGCAGCTTGATATCGTGCACACATGCACACACTTAGCATGATATCGGGACGTGAAGCACATAGATATAATAATGAACCAATCATAGAGCGATAAACATTTTGATCAACCGATTCACCATCTTTGGTCAAGTCAAGATGTCCACTAGTAGGCATGGGTGTAGACATACCTTTGCATTCTTGCATATTGAACTTCTTGAATAAGTCCTTGGTGTACTTCGTTTGAGAAACAAAGGTACCTTCCTTAGTTTGCTTGATTTGGAACCCAAGAAAGAATTTGAGTTCACTCATCATAGATATCTCAAACTTCTCCGACATTAGCTTCCCAAACTTTTCACTAAAATGAGGGTTAGTTGAACCAAATATAATATCATAAACATAGATTTGGCACACAAATAGTTCTCCATTAACCCTTTTAGTAAAAAGAGTAGAATCTATTTTTCCAATTTCAAAGCCTTTTTCAATAAGGAACTTGGTCAAGCATTTATAACACGCTCTAGGAGCTTGTTTAAGACCATAAAGGGCTTTGTGAAGTTTGTAAACATGATTGGGTTTCTTAGGATTGACAAAGCCGGGAGGTTGCTTAACATAAACTTCCTCCTCTATTTCACCATTTAGAAAAGCACTTTTAATGTCCATTTCGTACAAGGTGATATCATGATGATTAGCATAGGCAAGTAACATGCGAATGGACTCAAGTCTAGCAACGGGAGCGTAAGTCTCACCATAGTCCATACCTTCGACTTGTGTGTAGCCTTGGGCGACGAGACGTGCTTTGTTGCGAACTACTTGTCCATCTTCATCTTGCTTGTTGCGAAACACCCATTTGGTACCGATGATGTTGTTGATGTTGTGGTTGTTGTCGGGCTTCTCAACCAATGTCCAAACTTGGTTCCTCTCAAAGTTGTGTAGCTCTTCATGCATAGCATTTATCCAATCCGGATCTTCCAATGCTTCTTCAACCTTCATAGGTTCAATGCTAGAGATGAAAGAATAGTTTTCACAAAAGTTAGCTAAACGAGTTTTAGAGCGAGTGATTCTCCCGGTTTGAATATCATTGTAGATTTGCTCGACGGGGTGATCTTTAGCAATTCTTGCTCGAACTCGTGAAAGCTTTTGCTTGTTTCTTGGTTGAACTTCTTCTTCATCTTGTTCTTCTTCTTGGCCTTCTTCATTGTTGGTGTTGGCGTTCTCTTGTCATGGTGGAGAAGGAGGTTGTTGACGTTCATCTTGATGCACTTCCTCGTTTTCTTCATCTTGGTGTGTCCCACTTGTGGATGCTTCCGTATAAACTCTTGGTTCACCTTGTCGTGAAGTAGAAGCTTCCACTTGGACGGACGAGGTACTCTCCTTCACCTCCGTTGGACGAACCTTGCCAATAGACAAGTCTTGGATTGCTTCCGAGGGATCTTTGTCTCCTACATCAATTGGCAATTGCTCTACTTGTGAGCCGCTAGATTCATCAAACTTCACATCTACCGTCTATTCAACCTTTCGGGTGAAATTGTTGTAGACACGGTAAGTGTGAGAGTTTGAACCATAACCTAGTAGGAAATCTTCATGAGACTTAGGAGCAATTTTAGAACGACGATGCTTATCAAGAATGTAGCACTTTGAGCCAAATACTCGAAAGTATCCAACTTGGGGTTTGTTACCGGTGAGGAGCTCGTATGCCGTCTTGCCGAGTAGCTTGTGAAGATACAAGTGATTTGTTGCATGACAAGTTGTCTCAACCGCTTCTGCCCAAAAGTGCTTCAGCGTCTTGTACTCATCAAGCATCGTTCTCGCCATTTCGATGAGCGTCCGGTTCTTCCTCTCAAAAACTCCATTTTGTTGAGGTCTGTACATAGCTGAGAACTCGTGTGAAATCCCTTCTTCATCAAGAAAGGTGTACACATTTGCGTTCTTGAACTCCGTTCCGTAGTCGCTGCGAACCTTCTTGATCTTCACTTCAAATTGATTTTGGGCCTTCCTAGCAAAGTTTTTGAAGATCTTTTGGACCTGCGATTTATCATCGAGAAAGAACACCCACGTAAATCTTGAAAAATCATCAACTATAACTAAGCCAAAAGAATTTCCACCGAGACTCTTGTAAGAGTTGGGACCAAAAAGATCCATGTGAAGTAGCTCGAGTAGCCTCCTTGTGGTCATAATGTTCTTCACGGGATGCCTTCCTCCAACCTGTTTACCTGCCTGACAAGCGCTGCAAAGTCTATCCTTATCAAATATGACATTGTTAACTCCAAGGATATGAGTTCCTTTAATAAGCTTGTCAAGGTTTCGCATACCAACATGACCTAATCGTCTATGCTATAACCAACCTTTTTGAGGATTTAGCAATGAAGCAAGTTTTAGGTTGAGCCTTTTTAGTTGAATCAACAATGTATAGATCACCTCTACACACACCGGTAAAGACCATTCTATGATTGTCTCGATGAAACACTTGGCAATCTACTTCAGTAAATAGGACATTGAAACCGAAATCAGCAAGTCTAGATACTGAAAGTAAGTTGTAGCCAAGAGATTCAACGAGCATAACATTTTGAATGGAGCTATCATGTGATATGGCCACCTTACCGAGGCCAACCACCTTACCCTTTGAGTTGTCACCGAAAGTGACATACTTTCGAGGACCATCATTTTCAGCAAGCTCATGAAACATGTCTTTATCTCCGGTCATGTGATCGGTACATCCACTATCAAGAACCCATTCCTTTCCTCCTGCCATATATCCCCGAAGATTTGCCGTAAGACCAAAGTGTCTCATTGCATCATCAAGATCGAAGTCACTATCATCATCCTCATGATAGTATCCATGTTCAACATCGTCATGTGGTGGATCAAATCCTAGAGAGGGTGATTTGTTAGAGTGAGTTGACAATGATCTTGCTTATGAATTTTTATAGCTTCGGAAATAATATCACTAATAATTCCACCATCTCCTTTGGCACGCATAAGGTTTGTAAGTTCAAATAGACGATCACCAAACATAGGATCACTAGAATTCATCTTACTCAAAGCAATAGACTTATGGAGAATTTCATCAAGATTTTTCAAGGAATAATTTGGAAAGCGTTCCTCAAGAAATTTCCATATAGTGTAGGCACACTTAAGAGTAGGCAAACATCCAATCAAGTTTCTAGGCAATCCTCTAATGATAAGTTCGGCAGTTCTAAGATTCCTAATCATGTCAGTTGACTCATCAAGAGTAGGATGCATAGGGTCAACATGAGGTGCACAAGGGCTAGCAATGTACTTGTTCAAATGATATTGATTGAAAATTACAAGCATCTCATTTTTCCATTCATGAAAATACTCTCCATCAAAAATAGGCACTCTATGTCTAAGACTCCCCAAAGTAGACTCATCCATCTTCCTCCAATGGTGATTAAACCAAGGCAATGAAGACCAATGCTCTGGTACCACTTGTAGGACCTTGAGAAGAGGTGTCTAGAGGGGGGTGATTAGACACTAAGTACCAAAGTTGCAGTTTTTAAGTTCTTTAAGTTTAAGTGGAGTTTAGGCACAAGTTTAGCATTCACAATACATAACAAGCAAGCATGCAAAGAGTATATGAGCAGCGGAAAGTAAAGCATGCAACTTGCAAAAATGTAAAGGGAAGGGTTTTGGAGGATTCAAACGCAATTGGAGACACGGATGTTTTTGGCGTGGTTCCGATAGGTGGTGCTATCGTACATCCACGTTGATGGAGACTTCAACCCACGAAGGGTAACGGTTGAGCGAGTCCACGGAGGGCCCCACCCACGAAGGGTCCACGAAGAAGCAACCTTGTCTATCCCACCATGGCCATCGCCCACGAAGGACTTGCCTCACTAGCGGTGGATCTTCACGAAGTAGGCGATCTCCTTGCCCTTACAAACTCCTTCGTTCAACTCCACAATCTTGTCGGAGGCTCCCAAGTGACACCTAGACAATCTAGGAGACACCACTCTCCAAGAAGTAACAAATGGTGCGTTGATGATGAACTCCTTGCTCTTGTGCTTCAAATGATAGTCTCCCCAACACTCAACTCTCTCTCATGGGATTTGGATCTGGTGGAAAGAAGATTTGAGTGGAAAGCAACTTGGGGAAGGCTAGAGATCAAGATTCATATGGTAGGAATGGAATATCTTGGCCTCAACACATGAGTAGGTGGTTCTCTCTCAGAACTGGTAAGCTGGAAGTGTAGGTTTATTCTGATGGCTCTCTCCACGAATGAAGAGGAGGTGGAGGGGTATATATATCCTCCACACAAAATCTAACCGTTACACACAATTTACCAAACTCTGTGGGATCGATTCAACAGACTCGGTCGGACCGATTTAGTAAACCTAGTGACCGTTAGGATTTTCGGTGGGACCGATATGGTTAGGGTTAGGGCATAACGTAATCTCGGTGAGACCGATTACACAAACTCGGTGGGACCGATTTTGGTAATAAGTTTTCCAGAGAGTTGGTCAGGCAAACTCGGTTGGACCGATTACACAAACTCGGTAGGACTGATTTCGGTAATAAGTTAACCAGGAAGTTTGCATTGTAATCTCGGTAGTACCGATTGCTCAAACTCGGTTAGACCGATTTTGGTAATGGACATACACAAAGAGATTACAATCCCATCTCGGTGAGACTGAGATCCCTATCGGTGAGACCGATTTGCCTAGGGTTTGTGGCAGTGGCTATGACATCTGAACTCGGTGGCGCCGGATAGAAGAATCGGTATGGCCGAGTTTGACTTTAGATTTAGGTCATATGTGTGGAAGTGGGAAAGTAGTTGAGGGTTTTGGAGCATATCACTAAGCACTGTGGAGCAAGAAACTCATTAAGCAACACCTCATCCCTTCTTGATAGTATTGGCTTTTCCTATAGACTCAATGTGATCTTGGATCACTAAAATGTAAAATGAAGAGTCTTGATATAGAAGCTTGAGCCAATCCTTTGTCCTTAGCATCTAGAAGGAGTTCCCACATCCTTTAGTCCATGCCACTCCATTGTTGAACTTATCTGAAACATACTAGATAAGAGTGTTAGTCCAACAAGAGATATGTTGACATTAATTACCAAAACCACCTAGGGAGCACTTGTGCTTTCAAAGTTGCATGGCAATATATCTTGGAATGGCTATGGAAATGCCATAATAGGTAGGTATGGTGGCTATTTTGAGGAAGATATAAGAAGGTTTATGATACCGGCGAAAGTTGCGCGGCACAAGAGAGGCTAGCAATGGTGGAAGGGTGAGAGTGCGTATAATCCATGGACTCACATTAGTCATAAAGAACTCATATACTTATTGTAAAAGTTTATTATCCCTCTAAGCAAAGTACTACTACGCATGCTCCTAGGGGAAGGGTTGGTAGGAGTTAACCATCGCGCAATCCCGACCTCCACTCATAAGGAAGGCAATCAAAGAACACCCAATGCTTCAAATTTGTCACCCAACATTTACCATACGTGCATGCTACGGGACTTGCCAACTTTAACGTAAGTATTTCTCAATTTCATAACTACCCAACTAGCATGACTCTAACATTACCACCTTTATATCTCAAAACAACTATCAAGTATCAAATTGATCATAGTATTCAATGCACTTTATATGAAAGTTTTTATAACCAAAGCAAATTACTATGATGTTTAAGACTCTCAAAATAATATAAGTGAAGCATGAGAGATCATCTATTTCTTCAAAATAAAACCACCGTCGTTCTCTAAAAGATATAAGTGAAGCTCTAGAGCAAATGACAAACTACTCCAAAAGGTATAAGTGAAGATCAATGAGTAGTCGAATAATTATGTAACTATGTGAAGACTCTCTAAAATTTAAGAATCTCAGACCTTGGTATTTTATTCAAATAGAAAGCAAAACAAAAATGATAATTCAAGGATAGCACACATCATGTGAAGAAGCAAAAAGTTAGGTTCAGCCGATACTAACCGATAATTGTTGAAGAAGAAAGGTGGGATGCCTACCGGGGCATCCCCAAGCTTGGATGCTTGAGACTTCTTGAAATATTATCTTGGGGTGCCTTGGGAATCCCCAATCTTGAGCTTTTGTGTCTCCTTAATTCCTATCATATCATGGTTTCCTAAATCTCGAAAGCTTCATCCACACCAAACTCAACAAGAACTCGTGAGATAAGTTAGTATAAACCAATGCAAAAACCTTATCATATTCTACTACAAAAAATAACTAAAATTATTATTCAACATTGCATACTAAATGTCTCTGCATATTTAATACTCCTATCCTCAAATAGAATCATTAAACAAGTAAACATATGCAAACATAACAGCAATCTGCCAAAACAATACAGTCTGTAAAGAATGCAAGATTCATCATACTTCCCTAACTCCAAAAATTATGATAAAAATATTACATTGTAGAAAATTATCAGATCTCAATATGCAAAAAGTTTCAACATTTTATCATTCTCTGACTTTTTTAGGGAATTTTTGCAACAGCGGTAAACTTTCTGTTTTGAAACAGCAACATGTATACTTGCAAAATAAGCATGGTAAAGGCTATCCTTGACATTTTTATTTAAAATATAGATGCAAAATATTATTTTAGATAAGATCAAGCAAATACTAACAAAATAAAATGATGCTCCAAGCAAAACACATATCATGTGGTGAATAAAAATATAGCTCCAAGTAAAGTTACCGATGAATGAAGACGAAAGAGGGGATGCCATCCGGGGCATCCCCAAGCTTAGGCTCTTGGTTGTCCTTGAATATTACCTTGGGGTTCCTTGTGCATCCCCAAGCTTAGGCTCTTGCCACTCCTTATTCCATAGTCCATCGAATCTTTACCCAAAACTTGAAAACTTCACAACACAAAACTTAACAGAAAACTCGTAAGCTCCGTTAGTATAAGAAAATAAATCACCACTTTTGGTACTGTTGTGAACTCATTCTAAATTCATATTTGTGTAATATCTACTGTATTACAACTTCTCTATGGTTCATACCCTCCGATACTACTCATAGATTCATCAAAATAAGCAAACAACACATAGAAAACAGAATCTGTTAAAAACAGAACAGTCTGTAGTAATCTGTATCAAGCGTATACTTCTGGAACTCTAAAAATTATTAAATAAATTGGTGGACCTGAGGAATTTGTCTATTAATCATCTTAAAAAATAATCAACCTAAAAGCACTCTCCATTAAAACATGGCAGCTAATCTCGTGAGTGCAAAAGTTTCTGTTTTTTACATCAAGATCGCATAGACTTCACCCAAGTCTTCCCAAAGGTTCTACTTGGCACAAACACTAATTAAAACATAAAACCACATCTAAACAGAGGCTAGATGAATTATTTATTACTAAACAGGATCAAAAAGCAAAGGACAAAAGTAAAATTGGGTTGCCTCCCAACAAGTGCTATCGTTTAACGCCCCTAGCTAGGCATGATGATTTCAATGATGCTCACATAAAAGATAAGAATTGAAACATAAAGAGAGCATCATGAAGAATATGACTAGCACATTTAAGCCTAACCCACTTCCTATGCATAGGGATTTTGTGAGCAAACAACTTATGGGAACAATAATCAACTAGCATAGGAAGGCAAAACAAGCATAACTTCAAAACCTTAAGCACATAGAGAGGAAACTTGGTATTATTGCAATTCCTACAAGCATATATTCCTACCTCATAATAATTTTCCGTAGCATCATGAATGAATTCACATAAAGCATTCTTTTCATGATCTACAAGCATAGAAAATTTACTACTCTCCGCATAAGCAAATTTCTTCTCATGAATAGTAGTGGGAGCAAACTCAACAAAATAACTATCATGTGAAGCATAATCCAATTGAAAATTAAAATCAAGATGACAAGTTTCATGGTTATCTTTATTATTTATAGCATACGTGTCATCACAATAATCATCATAAATAGGAGGCATGCTTTCATCATAATAAATTTGCTCATCAAAACTTGGGGGACAAAAAATATCATCTTTATCAAACATAGCTTCCCCAAGCTTGTAGCTTTGCATATCATTAGCATCATGGATATTCATAGAATTCATACTAACAACATTGCAATCATGCTCATCATACAAATATTTTGTGCCAAACATTCTATAGATTTCTTCTTCTAGCACTTGAGCACAATTTTCCTTCCCATCATTTTCACGGAAGACATTAAAAAGAAGAAGCATATGAGGCAAACTCAATTCCATTTTTTTGTAGTTTTCTTTTATAGACTAAACTAGTGATAAAACAAGAAACTAAAAGATTTGATTGCAAGATCTAAAGATATACCTTCAAGCACTCACCTCCTCGGCAACGGCGCCAGAAAAGAGCTTGATGTATACTACGCAACCTCTTCTTGTAGATGTTGTTGGGCCTCCAAGTGCAGAGGTTTGTAGGACAGTAGCAAATTTCCCTCAAGTGGATGACCTAAGGTTTATCAATCCGTGGGAGGTGTAGATGGAGATGGTCACTCTCAAACAACCCTGCAACCAAATAACAAAGAGTCTCTTGTGTCCCCAACACACCCAATACAATGGTAAATTGTATAGGTGCACTAGTTCGGCGAAGAGATGGTGATACAAGTGCAATATGGATGGTAGATATGAGTATTTGTAATCAGAAATTATAAAAACAAGCAAGGTAACTAATGATAAAAGTGAGCACAAATGGTATTGCAATGCTAGGAAACAAGGCCTAAGGTTCATACTTTCACTAGTGCAAGTTCTCTCAACAATAATAACATAATTGGATCATATAACTATCCCTCAACATGCAAAAAAGAGTCACTCCAAAGTCACCAATAGCGGAGAACAAATGAAGAGATTATTGTAGGGTACGAAACCACCTCAAAGTTATCCTTTCTGATCGACCTATTCAAGAGTCCATAGTACAATAACACGAAGCTATTCTTTCCGTTCGATCTATCATAGAGTTCGTACTAGAATAACACCTTAAGACACAAATCAACCAAAACCCTAATGTCACCTAGATACTCCAATGTCACCTCAAGTATTTGTGGGCATGATTATACAATCTGCATCACACAAACTCAGATTCATCTATTCAACCAACACAAAGTACTTCAAAGAGTGCCCCAAAGTTTCTACCGGAGAGTCAAGACGAAAATGTGTGCCAAGCCCTATGCATAAGTTCACAAGGTCACTGAACCCACAAGTTGATCACCAAAACATACATCAAGTAGATCACGTGAATATCCCATTGTCACCACAGATAAGCACATGCAAGACATACATCAAGTGTTCTCAAATCCTTAAAGACTCAATCCGATAAGATAACTTCAAAGGGAAAACTCAATCCGTTACAAGAGAGTAGAGGGGGAGAAACATCATAGGATCCAACTATAATAGCAAAGCTCGCGATACATCAAGATCGTTCCAAATCAAGAACACGAGAGAGAGAGAGAGAGAGAGAGAGAGAGAGATCAAACACATAGCTACTGGTACATACCTTCAGCCCCGAGGGTGAACTACTCCCTCCTCATCATGGAGAGCGTCGGGATGATGAAGATGGCCACCGGTGAGGGATCCCCCCTCCGGCAGGGTGCCGGAACAGGGTCCCGATTGGTTTTTGGTGGCTACAGAGGCTTGCGGCGGCGGAACTCCCGATCTATGGTGCTCCTGGATGTTTTCGGGGTATATGGATATATATATATATATATATATATATATATATATATATATATATATAGGCGAAAGAAGTCGGTCAGGGGAGCCACGAGGGGCCCACGAGGGTGGGGGCGCGCCCAGGGGGTAGGGCGCGCCCTGGACCCTCGTGGCCACCTCGTTGCTTCCCTGACGTCTACTCCAAAGTCTCTTGGATTGCTTTCGTTCCAAAAATAACTCTCCCGAAGGTTTCATTCCGTTTGGACTCCGTTTGATATTCCTTTTCTGTGAAACACTAAAATAGGCAAAAAAAAACAATCTGGGTTGGGCCTCCGGTTAATAGGTTAGTCCCAAAAATAATATAAAAGTGCTTAGTAAAGCTCATAAACATCCAAAACGGGTAATATAATAGCATGGAACAATCAAAAATTATAGATACGTTGGAGACGTATCAGCATGTCGTCGAGGCTCTCCTTTAGCAGCTCCACCAAGCCATGGATGAACTCCTTCTGCTTATTGAGGTGCTTATTGAGCTGATCGGGCATGCCGTCGAGGGATAACGACTCCAGCGCCGCCGGCTCGGCATGTTCGCCTCCGCGGCTAGGGCGCTCCTGGGAGCCATCGCCTGCCTGTGAGAGATCTTTTGAGGTCTATGCGTGGCGGTGAGCCCTCTTTTGTTTTTCTGCAGCCTTGGTTGCCGCTCCCTTGTTACGAGTAGTTCTCGACCTAGAGCTCTGCTCACCGGCCATGGCAAGGACGGACGAAGAAGAAGCACTTATGAGGAGGAAAGGTAATTTCGGTTAGGTAGTTCCCCTTTTTATAACCTAAGTACTAGCACTAGTAATAATACCTGCATAGTGGGAACATGTTCAGGTTTGGTATGTATAGGTGTGA
This sequence comes from Triticum timopheevii, assembly GCA_963921465.1. Lineage (NCBI taxonomy): Eukaryota > Viridiplantae > Streptophyta > Magnoliopsida > Poales > Poaceae > Triticum > Triticum timopheevii. The sequence goes on along the minus strand of OY997272.1, from coordinate 406,582,137 downwards.
GCAGTCTTGCACTGAATTGTAGCACTAGTACTTTCGAATGTGATGTGAACAAGGAAAAGATTAATTGATGGTTTTGGTTTCAAGGCCCGAAATGGCTCCCGATGAGTTTAGTGGAACATAAATTTCAAGTAGACTACACTGCTCAAATGCGTAAATATTATGTTACTATCAAAAATTGGCACAAAATACGAAGGAGACCAATGGAAGTACTACGCAACCCATGATTTAACTACTTGCATGCGCGCAGTGGAGTAGTAATGTCTTTCTTCCGCCCTCACGTCCAGTCAATTTGCATGCGATGTATTAATTGACCATCAATGAAGTGAAGGACTTTACACGCGTCAAATTATCACATGGGGTGGATCTTGGTACAAAATTGCGTCCGCCCGTGTACCTGCGGGTGCGTGCGAGGGAATGAGTGCATGTGTGGCGTGCATGCACATTTTTGCTTCGTGCATGTACCGATAGTGTGGCTCAGGGAGGACGAGTACATTCTTCTGGAACCAGCAACACGTCACTGTCATCAATCCACACAAGGAGGTCGCGACAACGCCTCTGCATGTGCCATGTGGCTCCATGAAATGTAAGAGACACTGTGTAGCATGCCATTGGAATTCTAATTTACGTGTTTTGCACATACTCGAAGTACTAGTAAGGTACACGTGCATTGCACGCATTAGATTTTGCAACAAAATTATGAATAAATACCACACTATAGCATGTAAGCTCTGAGTCATATATGCCTGATGTAGACCTTCGTTTAATTCTTATAGTTCATCTCATTCAAAATCAATTAGTTTTTATAAAAAAAAAGGTAGGGCATCTTGGATTCGTAGGATTTCCAAAACGCGGGAATAGGAAAAACATGGGATTATAGTGGAATGTCATCTTGAATCCTACAGGATTGTACGAGTGTTTGATTGTGCATAGAAAAAACGCAGAATTCTTTCAAAGAGGTTTGAGTGGATGGGATGTTTCCTGTGAAATCTAGTGCAAATGAATCATATGGAAAAATTCCTAAGGATTAGAATCCTCCAAAATTCCTTTGAGAATCCTTTGAATCAAAGAAGCCCTTAATCTATCTATGATTCATGGAATTGTGCGTTGTAAAGCATAAAGTAAAAACAAATAATGGCAATTCAACTAGAAAAAAAGTTTGGGCAGTTATGATACGGAAGATTCTAGAACAAAGGAGAACCACTGTTGTTTTGAGGTTTGTGCATTATGCTTAAGTTCAACCATGGAGTCTGCTAGATTGTACATGTGGCAAAATCTGGTGGGGGGCTAAAAGATGGTACGAGGGGCCGAGTGGAGGGAGACTATGAAGGAGTGCACAAGTGCGAGATCGATATTTTGAGAGAGGGGGCGAGAACATGCGCTGTTGCACGCAGTGGCGGAGCCATGAAAAGTAAATGAGCTAGGGGGGCAAGCATTGCTAATCCTTTACGAGGAGGGCCAATTCATGAACTTAAACCATTTTTACCAGCAATTTTCTAATGATCACATTCATATTAGCCTCGATATATAGTGATGTTAGGGGGGGCTTGCTGCCCCTGTCTTTGCCATTGTGCGCGCGTCTGAGAGATGAAGCGGAAGGCATAGATGGTGAGAGGGGGATGTTGGATATATAATTAATGTGGGTGTATTAGCTATATATGTAGGGGTTGTTTGGTTCTAGGCCTAGGAGTGCCACACTTTGCCATATAATGTTGCCAAACTTGTCTAAGGTTAGTTCTTCAAAATGAGAGCCACAAGTTGGCAAGCCTAAGGGAATCTTGCCACACTTGTTGTGTATGTGATGTGGGACCATAGTGTGGCTTGCCTAAGATGTGGCTTCAACCAAACACACACCTAAATTGGTCAAATTTGCCTAACCTTAGGTGTGGCAAGCTTTGGCAAACTTAGTCTCAAACCAAACAACCCTATAATCCTATATAGAGAGGTATAGATTGATCGATGTGGACGTGGGAAAGAGGGTGAGACCTCACTAGATATATAGATTGATCAGTTTGTGTGGAAAACTATGAAAGGCCTAGCTATACACACACACACACACACATAGAGGAACATTGATTGTTGCGCATGCACGCGTGAGAGATAAAGAATGCCCGATATGATGGAGAGGGGGATGTGTGTGTGTGCCTTCATGGGAGACCGACCTGAAGAAAAAGATTGCATATGTGCGATGGAAAATGCCGACTGGTAGTGTGTGTGCATGCATGCATGAGAGAAAGTTAGTGGTACAATTATAAAGAGAAGACGACTGTGTGGGTGTAAAAGACTAGGTGAGGTCATAATCAATGTAAAGTTGAATTCAATTATTTGAATAAGAGATCATGATGTTTGAAACCCATGCATGCATGAATATAACGGAGACCCGCGCGGTGTGGTTTGGAAATGAGCATGTTGTAATGTATACACATTGAACAAGGTTAGACTGATTTGAATTTGAGATACCGATGGCAGACATTGTTTGGCCACATTGCATCCGTGCATGGACACACTATTCTAATTGGAGATGATGGATGGCTTTCGCATCACATATCTATATCTATACCCCTATATATATTATATTTTTTATTTTTTATATTGTGTGCGGGTAACTTTAACTTTGAAAGATGGTCATTGGATGAGGCGAATCCGATGGTGCAGAGATGGCAAATTTGAGCACTACTGGCCGATGGATACCATCTAGATTCCACCAGATTTCGCCACATGTACAATCTAGAAGACTCCATGGTTGAAATTAAGCGTAATGCACAAACCACAAAACACAAGCACTTCTTCTTTGTTCTAGAATCTTTCGTATCAGAATTGCCCAAATGTTTTTCTACATGATTTGCCATTATTTGTTTTTTACTTTATGTCTTACAACGCACAATTCCATGAATCTTAAAATAGATTAGCTTTCTTATAAAAACTAGATGATTTTGAATGAAATGAACTATAAGAATAAAACGAACATCTACATCATGCATATATGACTCAAAGCTTACATGCTATAATGTGGTATTCATTCATAATTTGGTTGCCAATCTCATGCGTGCAATGCACGTGTACCTTACTAGTCTAAATGGTGTTTGTGTGTGTGTTGTGCATGTTAAACACATTGTAAGTAGTACATCATACATGGTTTAGATTCCGAACATCTAGCTAGAGCATACATGTACTATGATTTGAATTCAACACAAAATGGATACATATATTTGAATTTGAGATCGTATGTACATGTAGTTCGTATTTATATAGGAATTTACTTCTCCTATATTCATGTCATGTGTTGTGAAGATAATATTTAGATGGTTGTATAACTAACCCGAGTACAATCCCATTCAAACAGGGAAAATGTACTCAAATTTAGTCCATATGCTAGACAACACACATTGTTTTTTTATTTTTGAGGGAAGTGCAAATTGTTTTGGTACTGTACACGTTATGTTTGTTGTCCCGATTTTTTTAGTTTTTTTGTTGTATTTGAATGCATTTCTAGTAATATAGTAAAATGGGACATGGCTCTCTCTAGTGATGAGGTGCGGATTGTCTTTTTTCTGGGTACACGTTAAGCTTGTTCTCCCGAAATTTCAAGCCGCGCCTTGTTATGCCGGAATTTCAAGCTAGCGTCTTTGTCTATCGTGCGGCGAAACTCCCGCCTCTTCAACCCGCGCCTTGTTACCCCGAAATATTTAAGATATATCTTTGTCTCGTTGTGCTCCGACAACTCCCTCCATCTCAACCCGCGCCTTGCTATTCCAAAACTACAACGCGAGCGAAAACTCCCACCTCCTGTGAAACCCCGACACGTGAAATGCCCGTGGTACCCCTGAACCGAAAAAACCACCTCAAATCGTTGGGGATACCTTCGTAACTTACCCCACATTTCGGACAAGTGCGTCCCTAAGCCATGGTTCCCCACTCCCATCCCATCCGCCCACCCATTCGTACACCGAGGCCGCGAAAACCCGTGAAGCCCACACCCTCATCCGTCTGCCACCCAGCCGGAGCCTCTTCCCCGACGACATCGTCCACAGCAACACCTTGATGTCCCTCATCCACCATACCGGATGAGGATCCGTCGTCGATCTCGTCGTCCCGCCGGTTCAGCCACCCTGTCCTCCACCTCCAAGGAGCTGCCCCGACGTTCCCCTCGTCTTTCGCGCCACCTCCATTCCCACACCGCCGTCTTCACTTGAACCACCGAAGAGCAGGATCATCACCGTTTTCTCAGATGAAGCTGCGGCCTAATCGGCGCCACCAAAGAGGTTGTACACTAATCGCCGCATTTTCTTCTTGATTCAATCTCACGGTGTTGCCAGCACTCGGTCCCGAGCCGACACGGCGCGGCTCCATCCACGGCGGCGGCACCGGCCACTTCCTCCACGGCGTCGCTCCCTCTGCGGCGACATCCACATCAGTAGGAGCTGCTTTAGCTCTCGCTCGCGCTGCTGCTCTGCTCTTTCTCTCGGTCCCCTACCTGGTTTGCTCTTGCTATTGTTCTTGCTCGCACTGGTGCTCTCGCTCTTGCTCTTGCTTGTGATGCTGCTCCAATTTAGCTACACTTCATTCGACTGAATCGACTTTTGGGTCAGTCGATTTTCAGGGGGTGGGGGGCTCGCCGGAGTTAAGGAAGAGCCAGCCGCAGCGGGGAGGGGGCTCGCCGGAGAGGTACCCTACTATCTATCTTAGGGTTCAGGGTGGGGGCGATGGTCGCCGGTAGTGGTGGGGCGGTGGCGTGGGGATCGCCGGAGAAAAAGCTCGGCACGGGGGGGCCTAGAGGGATGGTCGGGGCGGCGGTAGACTGGCGGTGGGGAGTGTTTTCGGGGCGGGCGGAGCGGCGCACCGCTGGCCACGGGCGGTGGGGGGCGGCTGTTTGGCCAGTAGTGGCTGGCGGCTCAGGGAGTGGACTGCAGACCCTTGATTTCACTTCCAACGGCTGCAAAATCGACTGACCAGAGATGAAAAAGTCAGTCGATTGACGTGTAGCCTCACCTCTAGTGCGTTTAGTTTCGACAGTAAAACTCAGTTTCGACAACAAAATTTAGTTTCGACAGTTAAGTTCAGTTTCGATAGTTAAATTCAGTTTCGACAGTTAAGTTCAGAGATGAGCGGCTAATGTATTTTACATCTAGCACTTTGTGGTTATGTATTTTACGTCATCTATTGGAGATGCTATTAGAATTCCACTCAGGTTAACGTTGTCTCTCTTGTCCTGCTTCAGCCTCGGCGTCGTACAACTCACCGGAGCTGCTCCAACGACGAAACTCCATCACAGCGGAGTAGTACCTCGGGCTCCATCTCCAGACGCCTAAGATCTTCTTCCCCTCCTCCGACAGACAAGTCAGCCGGAGCATCCTCACCGGACAACCCAATCACGTTGAGATCGACATGGCTTCGCCAAAGATGTTGTACACTTGTTGCATCTCTTTTTTACTCTACATGTTATATATATTGTCCACTGAGCACACGTAGTAAACATGAAATACAATTATTTTATCCTACTATATGACAAGCAGTGAGTTACCAGGCAACTTAGCTATCTGTGATGGACTCTCTTGAACACCATCATTATTTATCTCTGCGCGTTTGAGCTGTGCATTTGTCGATGAGCCTGGGAGTTGAGCTAGTAGGGCAGTGGCCTGGGTCCAAAGTAATATAAGTAGCACAAAAACATTTTTTAGTGTAGGCTTTTCCTTGCTCAAGCCTGCCTACTAGAATCGCCAGTGCTTGAAAGGAAAAGTGAATGAAAAACATAGGAATTGGAAAGTTTCCTATGGTACTACTTTTCATGAATTTGGTGCAAAGGAATGGAGCGAAGGAAAAGTGTAGGATTTGTTCCTTTAGTGTCTCCTTGAAAGAAAAACCGTAGGAATTCTAATTTCCACTTGTCATCCTTTTCATATTCCTATTCTTGAAGCACAAGACTAAGAGATAGTAGCATAATAGCATTATAACCGTACATTTTCTTGTGGTTTGACTTAATCTCGCCATGCTTCTTTGCATCTTGTGATCTTCCAATTCTTGTGAATCAAACACCCAGATTGGCAGAAATCCTGTGTTTTTAAATTCTCTATTTTGCACGTGCATTCCTATCCTATTCCTATCTATTTCCTATCCCTGCATTGTTGGAATCCTCAAATTCAAACAAGCCCTTACACAATTACTTCTGTTACAGATATGTGTCAAAGAAAACCTTGTGTGGTTTGTCCTGCTCCTGCGGCGCTGTGTTCCACCCCAGCTTAGCTGCTCCAACGATGGAAGGGTTCACCACGGCAGGGATCCGCTCTCCAGACTGTCTTTCGCTGCCTCAGATCTTCTTCCCCGCTGCCGGCAGCCATAACAACTGCATTATCATCATCAACTGAGCAGATGACCCTGAGGACTACACGGGTCCGCAAAAGAGGTCGCACTCTTTCGTGTCTGCTTACGTTATGCATCGCTTAATATGATGACATGCTACATTATCGTCGTGTTCACCTATTAGACTCTGAGTCAGGTCCAAACTAATGTTTAAACTTGAGTTTTTAAATGGTTGTGGGGTACATATTGGGGCAACAATCATTACTATCTGGTTAATGTCTACTATGTGTTTCATGTTGTGTGCAAACAAACATTAAAGGAGCCATTATCTGTATTTTTTAACTAAAGCTATTATTTGCCTGCTATCATTGGTTTTAGGTCTACCCACAGTTTGCTACCATCACTCTGAATTTGTGCATGCACTCCTTACATAATCTCGCTATGTTTTATTCCTATGCATGTCAGTTATTGTACATAATGGAACTGATCATGTAGAGCAAAAGAGACGAGCCTTGCATGGCAATAAAATTTCATGCAGATATCGCACCATGGTGGGCGCAAAGGCAGCCCCCCCCCCTCTCCACCCATTTCGGATCGTAATCAAGAGGAAGATAACTGTTCTGAGGGGGGTTCAGTAGGAGAAGACCACTCATATTTACCCCATGAGGTCTTTGCTCTAACTTGGCATGCTAATGTTGGTAATATCATGCATATGGTGCCTTGCATTGCTTACTGTATACATCAAAGATGTCATCTGCTTAGTTTAGACATGCTTTGTGTCAATGCCATCTGTTTAGTTTCTTTATCATATATGTGAATCATGCAATGCTATATTGTTTAGCCAGGCATCATATATGTGAATTTTGCAATGCCACACTGGTTAGACAGTCATCTTATATGTGAATTATATCATGCCTTCATTTTTTATTACGTGTTAAATTTGTCAAGAATTTTAGTACATTCAATTACTCTTCCTGTGCATCAGCCATTCGGCACGGTCATGGAAAAATCTAGAGTGGAAACAAGGTCTTCAGAGCAGACAATGCTATCTGACGAAGTGCATGTCTTGCTGGTTACAGATAGCTCCTCAGAGGAGGATTCAGAGACAGATGACCAGTCCTATCCCCCCCCCCCCGAGGTGCATGCTCTAACTTGGCAGGGTTATGTTGCTCATATCGTGCGTATGGTATCTTGCATTGCTATGTCATTTCTTTGTTTAGACATGCTTTGTCTAAATGCCACATGTTTAGTATCTAATTACCATATATGTGAATTATGCAATGCCATCTTGTTGCAAGACATTATACATGTCAATTATGCAATGTTATCTTGTTGCAGGGCATTATATATGTGAATTATGCAATGCCATTCTGTTTAGCCAAGCGTCATATATGTGGATTATATCATGTCGTCCTTTTTTTGTATTTCTCATTGCTTTTGTCGACAATGTTTGTATATTCAACTGCTCTTCCTGTGCATCAGCCATTTGAATTGGTGATGGAGAAATATGGAGTGAAAACAAGGTCTTCAGAGCAGACAATGCTACCTGCTGAAGCAGATATCTTGCTGGTTATAGATAGCCCTTCAGAGGAGGATCCAGAGGCAGATGACCAGTCCTATTATCCCTCTGAGGTGTATGCTCAAACTTGGTAGGGTTATATTACTCATATCATGCATAAGTTGTATTGCAATGCTTAGTTTTTACATCATATACACAATATTGAATGCCATCTCCTTAGTTGATACATCATATATGTGATTGCCCTCTGCTCACTTCCTTAATATATAAATCATATATTTGAATTATATCATGCCACGATGTTTACATAGACAGCATGTATCTGAATTATGGCATGCCAACCCTTTTTCTAAAGACATAATATAGTTATATCATCTCATCCTGTTTACATAGTCATCATATTTTAAATTATGTCATTCTATCCGTGAATTATATCATGCCATCATGTTTCCATCGATGGCATGTTTGTGATTTATGGCATGCCAACCACTTTAATAGACACATCGTATAGTTATATCAAGTCATCATGTTTACATAGTCATCATATTTTGAAGTATGTCATTCTATCCTGTTTAGTTAGCCATCATACATGTGAAATTGTGTCATGCTATCCTGTTTAATTAGCCATCATATATGTGAAATTATGCCCTACTATTCTGTTTGGTTAGACAACATAAATGTGAATTATTTCATGCCCTGTTTTCTTCCCTACTACCCATTGCACCTGTCTATCTTACAATGTCTGTACATTCAATTACATTTCTTGTTTATCAGCCATTTCAATTGGAGGGGGTGATGGCAGTATCTGTGGGAGTAAAAACACGGTCTTCAGAAAAGATTGTGCTACCTGTCGATGCAGATAGAACCACGGTTGTACTTGCCCAAGAACCAGCCCCACCATACATAACCCAGACTCACGCATATTGTAGCCCTACCCAGTTGGACAGAGAACCAGCTACACCCCTTCTAACCCCAACCCCAGCACATAGTAACCTAGTTCCCGTTGACACAGCACCGTCTCCACCACAGAGCACCCAAACACGAGCAGTTAGTAAGGCAACTTCAGTGCCCAAAGCACGAGAACCACCACTTCGAACCCCAAGTCAATGCTTAAAGCAGAAGAAGAATTGTTCTCAGGTCAGGTTCCGTAGCTATGGTTCATACTACTTTGCTCTTTCATCACTGTATTTACATACCAACTAATTTCAAATTTAAAGGATGCAATTGAAACTCCAATGGCGCAACAGGTATGTTTTAAACCTATTTCTTTAACGTGTTTGCTATTGTAACTTGCTCTATGTTGATTTCAGTTTCAATTGAATAAACAGTTATGTTCTCATGCCATGCACGTTACAAGTGTTGTTATTGCTGTGTAGTTTCCCACACTTATATTCTGCCTATGCTGCTTTGTCTTAAATAGATATGATTCGAACTGTATCTATCTTGATTTGGCAACATAAACTAGAATGATATAGACCATACAATGACCATACTACATAGATATATGTTTGTTTCATGTTGTTATCCTGTCCACCTTACTACTGAACTGGTTTACCAAAATGAGTTTCATATACTACATTGTAAACCTGTGATGTGTTTGTTTGTTTCTCTTTTAGAACGCGGATAAAATATTGGAGAAGAGTACCCCATTATGCAATGGTAAAGGAAGTATTGCAGATAAGGTTCAAGATAGTGAGACATCCCTGTTAGTCTCCAAGAAAGCTGATAAAAACTATATTGAAGACACTGAGACAACCCCAAAGTACTGTCTTGATGTAGTGTTTGAGTTACTAGCTACTACTGCTGACACCAGCTCTTCGAACTCTTTGCCTGAATCAGTTTGGCTTCTTGAGTCTCAACTTCAAGTTGAAAGACATCGATTAGATGTTATGTGACAGGAAGCCGAAGGACTGAGGAAGTCCCTGCAGAATTCAGATGCATACTTTCTGGTGCAACAGCAAGTGCTGGAGGATTTAACGCCAAACAAGAGAAAGTTAATAAGCTTCCTAAGCATCTTTCCATCATTATGGGTACCCAGGATATTGTTTCTTGAGCTCTTCTGAAGTGGTTTCAGTTCTAGACTTGTTTTGCTGCGGCGTTTATATCCTGCTTTGTTCCCTATATTTGCACTGGTAGGGAACTTTGATGCCCAATGGATGTAATATGTGTAATAGCCATGATAGCCTAGCGTAAGTTGCTTGCTTATTTATTTCCTTATTGTCTTGTTTATTTCTTTGCTTGTAGTCAGCGCAGTTCTTTTTCCACGGTTTGCTAGTGGCCGCAATAACCTATTTTTTAAAACTAGGCCACAATAACCATGGGCTACATATTTACTGTAGTTACCATGGCCCTCCTATGGGCCGTAGAAACAATAGGCCTTCTAAGGGCCGTAGAAACAATGGGCCTTCTACGGGGCGTAGAAACAATGGGCCTTATACGGGTCATAGACAGAATGGGCCTTCTACGGGCCGTATGATCGGTTGGCCAAACATAGGCCAATAACAGACCGCATTATGGCCGTAAACAGGCTAGAGTTGGAATCGTCCGTTCATGGGCTAACCATAACGGGTCGTCGTTAATCGGCCATATTTGACGCTATGAAAATGGCCCAACGTATTAACGGGCCACAAACGGGCCGACTATAACCACGAGCTGAATTTGGGCCACAAGCAGAAAATGACGGTAACGGGCCGTAAGTAAAAGAATGCTGGAAATGAGCCCAAGAATAAACGGGCCCTGAGAAGGATGAAAGATAACATGGGCTGGAAACGGACCAACGGAATAAGGGCCGTTAATGGGTATAAAGTGATACACTGTTCATCACGGGACAGTTTCACCACGGGTAGTTAATGGTTATAGAGTGATACACTGTTCATTACGGGCCAGTTTCACCATGGGCCATTAATGGGCCAAGAGTTACAAAGGGCCTCATATGGGCCGAAAGACGTCATGGGCCATACATGGGCCGGATGTGAAAACGGGCTGGAATTATATTGGACGGCCCAGATGACGCTACTGGGCCTAATTCGGATAGGTCGTAATGGGCCCTGGGTTAGCGGGCTGTAAACGGGCTATATGTGAATAGGCCGTTAACAGGCTTTTCGTGGGTCGGCCCGCCACCTTTTGACCAAGTCAAACAGGCCGGCCTTTTCACAGGAATGGGCCTTTGTTGGGTTGTGCCACATGTCGACGTATCATAGGCGCCTTCTGTCCAATGAGTGGATGGCATCTGTCCCAACGGTGAGCCGACACGTGTTTCCTCCAGCCAATGATGATTTTACACATGGAAAATCCCCATTGGTTGGGGTTGTTGACGGGTTATCAGATCCAAAACCGGACACAATAGCTTAACAACGTTCCGTTACGGTGGATGCCACGTGTCGGTCACCCTAGACGAAAGCACTTCTGTGACGCGCGACTTATCGTCATGGAAGTGGACACTTCCGTGATGATAATTTTGGTAATGTCATGGAACACTTATACGACAGCAAAGGTATGACTATCTTGATTCTGTCATAAAATCATCATGGATGTACATGCATGACAGAAAACGTGACCTACTGTGACAAACACGTATCATCACGAAAGTGTATTTTTTGTAGTGTGAGGGAAATACTTATCTCTACTTTGCTGCATCACCCTTTCCTCTTCAAGGGAAAAACCAATGCAAGGTCAAGAAGTAGTAGTCCCCACGCTGTCGTGTTGTTGGAACTCATCTACTACTTCACCTCTGTTGCTGTATCGAGAAGGCAAGGACGTCATCGAGCTGAACGTGTGCTGAATGCAGAGGTGTCGTACGTTTGGTGCTTGACCAGGACGAATCATGAAAGTGTATGACTACATCAACTACGTTGATAAACGCTTCCTCTTAGCAATCTACAATGGTATGTAGATGCGCGCCCCTCTCATAGCTATGCATCACCATGGATAGATCTTGCGTGTGCGTAGAATTTTTTTCCATGCAACATTCCCCATCAGTGGTATCAGAGCTAGGTCTATGCGTAGATGATATGCACGAGTAGAACAGAAAGGAGTTTCGGGTGGTGAGGTTCATATTGCTTCCCACCAGTGTCTTATTTTGATTCGGTGGCATTGTGGGATGAAGCGGCCCGGACCAACCTTACATGTCCATGCACATGAGACCGGTTCCACCGACTGACATGCAACTAGTTTTGCATAAAGGTGGCTGGCAGGTATCTATTTCTCCTACTTTTGTTGAATCGGATTTGACTACGGTGGTCCTTGCGGAAGGTTAAATAGCAACTTGATAATCACCATTGTGGTTTTGCATAGGTAAGAACGGTTCTTGTTAGTTGCTTGTAGCAGCCACGTAAAACTTGCAACAACAAAGTAGAGGATGTCTAACTTGTTTTTGCAGGGCAAGTTGTGATGTGGTATGGTCAAGATATGATGTGATATATGTTGATGCATGAGATGATCATGTTTTGTAATAAGTTCACAACTTGCATGTCGATGAGTACGACAACTGGCAAGAGCCTTAGGGTTGTCTTCAATTATTGTATGACTTGCGTGTCAATCACTTAAGTGCCATGTAATTGCTTTACTTTATTGCTATGCGTTAGCAATAGTTGGCGAGACAACCCCGACACTATGATGGAGATCAAGATGTCATACCGGTGACAATGGAGATCGTGCCAATGCTTTGGACATGGAGATCAAAAGCACAAGATGATGATGGCCATATCATGTCACATATTTTGATTGCATGTGATGTTTATCCTTTATGCATCTTATTTTTCTTAGAACGGCGGTAGCATTGTAAGATGATCCCTTCACTTAATTTCAAGATAAAAGTGTTCTCCCTGAGTATGCACCGTTGCCAAAGTTCGTCGTTCTGAAGCACCTCGTGATGATCGGGTGTGATAGATTCTACGTTCACATACAACGGGTGTAAGCCAATTTTGCACATGCATAATACTTGGGTTATACTTGACGAGCCTAGCATGTACAGACATGGTCTCGGAACACTGGAGACAAAAAGGTCGAACATGGGTCATATAGTAGATACGATTAACATACATATGTTCACCATTGAAGACTACCCCATCTCACATGATGATCGGACATGGGTTAGTTGATTTGGATCATGTATCACTTAGAAAACTTGTGGGATGTTGATTTAAGTGGGAGTTCATTAGTAATTTGATTGTTTGAACTAAAATTTATCATGAACTTAGTCTTAATAGTTTTTGCATATCTATGTTGTAGATCAATGGCCCATGCTATCGTTCTCTTGAATTTTAATGCGTTCCTAGAGAAAGCTAAGTTGAAAGATGATGGTAGCAACTACACAGGCTGGGTCCGTAACTTGAGGATTCCTCATTGTTGCACAGAAGAATTATGTCCTTGATGCACCGCTAGGTGAGAGACCTTCTGTAGGAGCTGAAGCAGATGTTATGAACGTATAGCAGGCTCGATCTGATGACTACTCAATAGTTCAGTGTGCCATGCTTTATCTTATGGCTCAGAACTGACTTAAAAGACGTTTTGAATGCCATGGAGCATATGAGATGTTCTAAGAGCTGAAATTGATATTTCAATCAAATGCCTCAGATGAGAGATATGAAGTCTCCAACAACGAGAACAATTATATCAGTGAACACATACTCAAAATGTCTGGGTATCATAACCACTTGACTCAGCTCAGAATTGATCTTCCAGTTGAGAGTGTTATTGACAGAGTTCTTCAGTCACTGCCACCAAGCTACAAAGTCTTCTTGATGAACTATTAAATGCAAGGGATGACAAAAATGATTATCGAGCTCTTCGTGATGCTGAAATCGACGAAGGTAGAAATCAAGAAAGAGTATCAAGTGTTGATGGTTAACAAGACCAATAGTTTCAAGAAAAAGGGCAAGGGAACGAAAAGGAACTTCAGGAAACATGGCAAGCAAGTTGCCGCTCCCGTGAAGAAGCCCAAAGCTGGACCCAAGCCTAAAACTGAGTGCTTCTACTGCAAAGAAAATGGTCATTGTAAACGGAACTGCCCCAAATACTTGGCAGATAAGAAGGATGGCAAAGTGAACAAAGGTATATTTGATATACATGTTATTGATGTGTACCTTACTAACGCTCGTAGTAGTGCCTAGGTATTTGATACTGGTTCGGTTGCTCATATTTGTAACTCGAAATGGGAGCTGCAGAGTAATATGTTTTATGGTCATGCACCTTTGATGAATGGTCTGTTCTTGTTGAATCTCGATCGTAGTGATACACATATTCATAATATTGATGTCAAAAGATGCAAAGTTGATAATGATAGTGCAACATACTTGTGGCACTGCCGTTTAGGTCATATTGGTGTAAAGCGCATGAAGAAATCCATGCAGATGGACTTTTGGAATCACTTTACTATGAATCATTTGATACTTGCAAACCATGCCTCATGGGTAAGATGACTAAAACTTTGTTCTCCGGAACAATGGAGCGAGCTAATGACTTATTGGAAATAATACGTACCGATGTATGCGGTCCGATGAGTGTTGAAGCACGCGGCGGGTATTGTTATTTTCTAACCTTCACAGATGATTTAAGTAGGTATGGGTATATCTACTTAATGAAACACAAGTCTGAAACATTTCAAAAGTTCAAAGAATTTCATAGTGAAGTGGAGAATCATCGTAACAAGAGAAAAAAGTTTCTACGATCTAATCGTGGAGGCAAATATTTGTGTTACGAGTTTGGCCTTCATTTAAAACAATGTGGAATTGTTTCAAAACTCACGTCACCTGGAACACCACAACATACTGGTGTGTCCGAACGTCTTAACCGTACTTTATCAGATATGGTGCGTTCTATGATGTCTCTTACCGATTTGCTTTCATCATTTTGGGGTTATGCATTAGAGACAGTCGCAATCACGTCAAATAGGGCACCATCTAAATCCATTGAGACGACACCGTATGAAATATGGTTTGGCAAGCAACCTAAGCTGTTGAAAGTGCGTTATATCAACTAGAGGGGGTGAATAGGCGATTTTAATGAATTCTTCACTAAGGAATTTGCTGGTGAGGAAATTCCTAAATGAAGAACTACTTGCAGCGGAATAAGTACTCAAAAGTAAACATAGAAGAACACAAGCATAGTCATCATGATGAAATCAAGACAAGCACAGAGTACAGAAAGCGTAAGCACAGGATAACACAGGATGAAGACGAACAGACTGAAGAAGTTGAACTGAGGTAATTAAGAAAGTCTTCAGTCAAAGTCTTCAAACAGATATGAACAAGCACACAACAACAGAAATGAGGAACTGAAAGAGTTGAGGAAATAGAACCAGTAAGCTTTGTGAAGACAATGATTTGATAGATCAGTTCCAACTGTTGTCTCAGTTGTACGTCTGGTTGGAGCGGCTGAGTATTTAAACTCGAGGACACACAGTCCCGGACACACAGTCCTCACCGTATTCTCCTTGAGCTAAGGTCACATAGACCTCGCCCAATCACTCGTGGTAAGTCTTCAGGTGACTTTCAAACCTTCACAGACTAGGTCACTCGGCGATCCACAACTCCTCTTGGATGCTCTAGACCTTGAAGCCTAACTGTCTGGAAGAAGCACAATCTTCAAAGGTAACAAGCATCGGATCCACGCGGGATCAATCTCTTCAGTGATGCTCAATCACTTTGGGTTTGAAGGTGTTTTGGGTTTGGGTTTTCCTCACTCGATGATTTTCGCTCAAAGTCCTCGGAGGATGGGATGCTCTCAAATGACAAGTGTCAGTTTCTCTCGGAGTAGCCAACCAGCTAGTGGTTGTAGGGGGCGGCTATTTATAGCCTAGGGAGCAGCCCGACATGATAAGACATAAATGCCCTTCAATGATATGACCGTTAGGTGGGTAGATATTTTGGGACAGCTGGCGCATAGCACAGCAACGGTCGGAACCTTGACTCTCAAATTCCTCAGGGCTATCATGTTCCTCACTGTGTAGGCAATCTGCACTAGCGAATTCCTAACTCCTCAGTCAGAACAAATTCCTCAGAGACCAGAAGAACTTCGTCTCTGTCACTGAAGAATATGACTGAACTGTATGAGATTTCCAATGGCTTCACTCAAAGGGATTGGTAGGTGTAGGATTTTGAGTTGAGCATCACGTTGAAATTTTTCCTTAGTATTTCCTCGACCCCCTTTAATAGTACGATGTTTCCTATGACTCAAGAAAGAGAAAATGAAAGTACGAAAACAAAAGTCTTCACGCTTCTCGTTCCTCGAATGATTGCCAAGTCTTCAAGGTCACACCAATTTCTTCACTTTCAAAGTCTTCAGAAAGTCTTCAGAAATCCAAAGTCTTCAGTTGAAGAACTTCATTTTTAGGGGTCGACTTTCTCTGTAAATATCAAACTCCTCATAGACTAATAGACCTGTGTACACTCACAAACGCATCAGTCGCTTAACCTATAAGTCTTCAGTACACCAAAATCACTAAGGGGCACTAGATGCACTTACAATCTCCCCCTTTTTGGTGATTGATGACAATATAGGTTAAGTTTTCAACGGGGATAAACATATGAAGTGTAAATACTGATATTGAGGAATTTTATTGCAAGATATAGAAGAACTCCCCCTGAAGATGTGCATAGTGAGGAATTTTCTTTTGAAGCAATGCACACTTGAAAAGTATAATCATGGAGATTTCCCCCTATATCTTGTAATTCATACACGCATTTGACATATAATATGAAGAATTTGAAATGCATGATAAAATATGGTGACTAATGTAATTCAGCATGCGTGCATAGATGAGGAATAAGCATGCAGAAGAACTCAGCAAAAGTATCAGGCCACCATAGAGTTTAAGATTACAACTCGATCCAGCAAAGTCATCAAAAGAACGAGAGTTGTAACTTAGAAAAAAATGCCCATATAAGATAGACCCGCTTGAAGACTAACTCAAATTTCTCCCCATTTGTCATCAAATGACCAAAAGGGTTGAAAATGAGGACTAACGCCCCTGAAGAATATCATGATGATGGAGGAGCACCAGCGTTGTTGGGGTCTTGTGTCGTTGTAGGGCCTGCTGCAGTGTCGTCCAAGTCTTCATACTCGTCTGTGTCGCATGATGAAGAATATGAATTGGCGACCAAGGAAGGAACCTTGACCTTCTTGAATCTCTTCGGTGGAGGAGCAGACCAGTCAAAGTCTTCCTTGAAACCCATTTGCTTCAGATCTTCTTCACCATAGAGATGTGACAGGATAGCCTAGGTGCGATCAAAGACTTCATGGAGGTAGTAATGGTTTTTCTTCACTACATTATGTGTAGAGTTCATGTTGTGAAGAATAGAGCCAAACTGACGCTTAACCCATTTGTGGTTTCGATCCACCTTCTGGTGAAGAATAAGAAGCAGCTCTCGGTCAGTCATCACACAAGGAGCAATGGCTTGAGGATTTGGCTTGGACGCATTTGGTAGCAGAATCATGAGTGGCAGAGTCATCATTGGTGGAATAAGATGCACCTTTGCGGAACTGACCATCCAATGGACGAATACCTTCATCGATAACAGCTGATGCCTTGCCCTTCTCATGAGCTGAGGAATATGTCTGCTTGAGGACTTCAATCGGTGGCAAGTAGCTGAGGTGATTCTGAAAGTCAGCTTTGTAGTTGAGTGAAGACCTTGTTCTAAGGAATCTCATAATCCAAGGAGCATAAGGCTTCAGCTCAAACGGAGAAAGTGCAACATTTTCCAGAGTCCTCATGAAGAAATCATGATAATTGACAGGGATGCCATGCATGATGTTGAATAGCATATTATTCATGATGCCAACAATTTCCTCATCAGATGAGTCGTGGCCTTTGATAGGACTCATAGTCTTCATCAGAATGTGATAGACGGTTCTTGGCACATACAGCAATTCCTTCACGAGGAATTTGGTCCTTGGGGCTTGACCAGGCTTCAGAGGCTTCATGAGCACTTGCATGTAATGAGCAGTGAGTTCAGGCTCTTGGTACAGACAATGAGCACCTTCAGGTGGAGGACTGATTGGCAGGGCAAGAAGTAATTCAGAGGCTGGTGCCTTGTAATGAGTGTTTTCGGTCATCCAATCCAACACCCAAGTGTTGATATCATCAACATCACCTGTGATGTGCAGTGTGGCATAGAACTGAAGAATAAGCTCTTCATTCCAATCAACTATGTTAGAGCAAAAGTTGAGCAGTCCTGCATCATGAAGCATACTGAGGACTTGAGAGAAGCAAGGCATTGATTCCATGTCCACGTGAGGAATATGCTCATGGTCGAAGACTTTGTACTTGTTGAAAAGCAGTGAAGGATAGAAATTGGCCTGGATGGCAGTCCAGAAACGCTTCCTTCTAAGACGAGCATTGTCATAAGGGTTGAATTCAGTGAAGAAAACATGCTCACCGAAGAAGTCATCAGCCTTGAATTTCTGCTTCTTTGAGAAGGGATCCTTTGGCTTGGACTGAGGAGTATCAGTCAATTGCATCACCACCTCAGGAATCACGATCTCAGGATCCACAGACTGAGGAATTTTAGGCTCTTCTTCAGCTGCAGCATGGGTCTTCAATTCTTCATTTACATTTTCTTCAACACTAGTGGCTAGAATTTCTTCATGGACAGATGGGGTTGCATGAGGTTCTTCAGATCCCATTTGTACTTCAGTAGCAACAGGGGACTGAGGAATTGCTTGAAGTGGAGTGAACATTGGAGAGTTGGGGGTGCTGACTTTCCCAAAAGTCATCATTCAGCACAAGTTTGGTACAACCAATGTCCACATCCTCGTCTTCCATTTCTTCAACGCCGGACTCTTCAATAGTGAACTGAGGCATAGGCGAGGAGACAACTGGTGTTGAAGGGATTGTATCCACTTCAATTTCTTCATCCAACTGCTCTGACAAAGCAGAAGAAGGATTCTCTTCATCGGATTCGCTTGGAATCACATAATCTTCACCAAAAGGAACAAGGTGCTTTGATGGCATGAATGAGACAGGAGCGGCATCAATTGGGTTGTTAATTGAGCTTGTCAAAGGCTTCATCTTCTTCAGAGCTGAAGAATCTGATGAAGTTGATGCCTTCCTTTTCTTCACAGTTGCACGCTCTGCAGCCTTGGTCTTCTGCGCATCTGATGCAGATGGAAGTATCGGAGTTGGTGTAGGAGCAAGAGGAGCAGGGGAATTTGGTTCAGTTTCTTCAGGCGCAACTGATGCAGTTGCCCTGACTTCTTCACTTTCTTCAAGCGCACCACTAGTGGATGCCCTGGCAATTTCTTCACCGGCTGGAATGCAGTCATCAGCCCTGGTACTTTCATTGTCTTCAATAGCCTGATTGTCATCAGCGGTGCTAGCATGTTCTTTAGTAGGCTGAGCAGATGCTTCCGCCGGAGTGACTTCAATGTGCACAGGAGTAGCTGCACTTGAAGTGAATGTCTTTGTCGGCTTGATGAACCGGACCTTGGCGCCCTTCCAGTCAGCATAGTAGCGATTGAATTCATCACTCAGTTGCTTGATCTCGGCTTGCAAGGCAACGAGTTGATCAGGGGTAAGAGTGAGGACATTGTCCTTTAGGTAGCACTGCTTCTTGTACTACGCTTTCTTCAGTCTTCTTCCTTCTTCAAATTTCCACTTTTGTTCTTCAATGAAGGTAGTCAAAACATGACTTTGACCAGGAGTGAGGTTCATCTCCGGCAAAGGCGTGTTTGGGTCCTTGTGCCATAGATCAATGAAGTCTAGGATCAACTTTGGATCCAATAACAGTGGCACATTGCTGCCTTTGGCTCTAGCGGACCTGGCCTGCCTGTCTTTGATGATTTCGGCAAGTTCTTCATCATCAGCCTCATCATCATAAGGCACTTGAAAGGCGACCTGCTCTTATGAGGACTTGGTCGAGGGCCTCGTCCAGCAGTGGTCTTTTTCTTCAGCAGAGAGGGGCCAATTGAGGAATTTGGTGCAACTGAGGAACTCGCAGAAGCTCCTGAGGCAATTGAGATGCATGTAGTCCTTTGGCATGTAGTGAGATGCACAGGTGCAGAGGATTTAGTCGGAGTGGCTGAAGACTTTGTTGGAGGAGCTGAGGACTTTGAAGGAGAAGCAGATTGAGGAATTGGTCGTGAGGGCTTGGAAGAATCTAGCCGTGAGGGCATTGCTGAGGAACTTGGCCGTGAGGGCATTGAGGGTGAAGCACTTGGTTTGTGAGCAGGCTTCTTAGCCATGGCCTTCTTCGGCTTACTAACAGAGGCCTCAGCAGCGGTAGCAGCAGCAGCAGAGTCTTCATTAAATTTCCTCACTGCTTCCTTTGCTTGTTTGGCCAGTTTGGCCTGGCACTTTGCCCATTCATCAGGATAATCCTCACCGCGCTTGAGGCTGGTGGGATCTGCCAATTGGCCAGGTGCCAATGGAGGTCTTGGGCATGGAGGGTTGAGTGCAAATTTCTTCATATACTTGGGAGTGACATATCTGTAGTCCCTCCATTCTCGTGCCCATCTCCTCTCAATCTTTTGAATGCGCACCTTGCGCTGATTTTTATCTTCCTCAGGGGGTGTGCAGTATCCAGCATAAATATCATCAGGGATCTCAAATGTTGTGTTGACCTCAGGCCTCTTTCCACCCTTCTGTGGCTTCCTACCGTCAGCCATTTTCTTCAGCTGAGGAATATGAACAACTGAAGTTTCTGAAGAGGTATGCAACTTTTCTTCAAGGAACACTGCAAATGAGTTAAGTTGATGAGAACCTAGTGATTCAGCAGCGGACATGAGTACCTGTGAACAGAGTATAGTTGCGAGGAATTTGGAGAGGTCATATGCGTTCTCAGAAGGTTTTTCAAAAAGAATAGGTTTGAGGAATTTGACCAGATGAGTCTTGAAGAATTTCACTAAGCGTTCTTTGTCTTAGGTTCTAGAGTTGTATAGATTAAAAATCCACACAATTGAGGAATCTTGAAGAAAATCATTGCTTAGAGAAACGAATCAAGAGCAGATGACATGTGAGGTGTTCAGTGTGTGAAGATTTCAAGAATAAACACCTTTAATTACCCTTGATGAAGAACATGACGATCTAGGAAGTGTAGATGTGAAGTTCGTCAGTTCAGATCTTCCACGCCCTAACTCGGTAGAGGAAGACAGCTACGGCGGCGGCGGAGTGAAGAAATCCGCAACCGACGCGAGTACGATGGCGACGAGGTCGAGGCAGTGAAGCTCTTTCTCACCGGCGGCAATGAAGTAGCGGCGGAGCTAGGATTTGAGAAGCTCGAGCAGGAGTGAGAACGAGCGGAGTAAGAACGAAGTGAGGAAGAGGCGGGGGTATTTATAGTGAGAGTGAAAAACTGTACGCCCGAGGAAATCGGACGAACGTGCCCCTGGCCCTTCTCATTCGCTTGACATGTGTCACCCACGTACTAAGAGGTGGCGATCATGTAAGATCGTGGGTGAATATATAAGTATTGTCGTGGGATGCGGAACAGTTTGAGCGGCAAAAACGAAAATTTAGATAAGATAAGTTAAAAGTTCTGTTCACAATTTCTTCAGCTGTCAAGGACACAGTGAAGATTTTGAACAAGTTTCAAATAGAACACACATGAAGAATTTGTGAACAGACTGGATTGAGTTTAGCATAGAGGGGGAAGGGTCCGATCACATTCACTTAGCAGAAGAAATCAACTTGAAGAATTAGCAATAAGTGAATGCTGTAGAGGACATAAACTCATATATATATATATATATATATATATATATATATATATATATATATATTCAAATGAAGAACAATACCGGAAGTAGTGAAGACAATGCAAAGTTGAAGAATTTGAAAAGCTGAGCAATTTCAAAAAACGAAGAAAAACTCAAATTGAAGATTTTCAACTTTGGTTGGTGGCGTAACCCACCGTATAAGAAAGCTGATTTCAGACACCGCGTACAATTGTCGTAGGGCTCTGAGAATCAATTTCTTCATTAATTTCACTTAGAGGGTTAGTCTTCATTGATTGAAGAAAAATGTTACTTTGTGTGTTGCGCATCTAAGTCATCAAGTCAGCATAAGTGTTAGGATGTGTGTCCATTTCAGAGAACATTCAAAGATTCTAGGATATTTAGCTCACACCACAACTTGCTAAATCTCTTCTCATCCAAGGGCTTAGTGAAGATATCAGCCAGCTGGTCTTCTGTGCTTGCGTGGTCGATGGAGATGTCGCCCTTCAACACATGATCACGAAGAAAATGATGACGAATCTGGATGTGTTTGGTCTTCGAGTGCTGAACTAGGTTATGAGCAATCTTGATAGCGCTCTCATTGTCGCGGTAGAGAGGCACATTCTTCACGTTGATGCCATAGTCCTTGAGTGCTTGCTTCATCCATAGTAATTGAGCACAGCACGATCCAGCGGCAATGTACTCAGCTTCTGCAGTGGAGAGTGAAACGCAGTTCTGTTTCTTCCAGGACCAACAGACCAAAGATCGTCCAAGGAAATGGCATGTGCCTGACGTTGACTTGCGGTCCACACGATCACCAGCATAGTCAGAATCTGAATATCCAATGAGATCAAACGAAGAGCCCTTGGGATACCATAATCCAAGTGTTGGTGTGTGAGCTAGATATCGAAGAATATGCTTCACAGCCTTATGGTGTGATTCCTTCGGTGTAGCTTGAAATCGGGCACACATGCAAACACTAAGCATAATATCCGGCCTAGATGCACATAGGTACAATAAGGAGCTAAACATGGAGCGGTATACCTTTTGATCGAAGTCTTTACCATATTCATTAGTGCATAGATGGCCATTTGTGCGCATTGGAATTTTGACCCCTTTGCAATCTTGCATGCCGAATTTCCTCAATACATCTTTGAGGTATTTCTCCTGAGATATGAATATGCCATTGCGTTGTTGACGAATTTGAAGACCTAAAAAGAATTTCAATTCTCCTATCACAGACATTTGATATTCTTCACTCATCATATAGGCAAATTCATCACTGTAACGTTGGTCAGTACAGCCAAAAATGATATCATCAACATAAATTTGGCACACAAACAATTCACCATCATAGAATTTAATGAAAAGAGTTGGGTCAAGTGAACCGGGTTTGAAGCCTTTCTTCATGAGTAATTCCTTCAAAGTATCATACCTTGCCCGAGGGGCCTGCTTGAGGCCATACAGGGCCTTATTGAGTCTGAAGACATTGTCAGGATGTTTTGGATCTTCAAAACCTAGGGGTTGAGCAACATATACTTATTCCTCAAGCTTACCATTGAGGAATGCACTTTTCACATCCATTTGTTGTAAGATAATATCATGATGGTTAGCATAAGCAAGTAATATGCGAATAGCCTCAAGTCTAGCAATAGGTGCAAAAGTTTCATCAAAATCAATTCCTTCAACATGTGTGTAGCCTTGAGCTACAAGCCGTGCCTTATTCCTCACCACAAGGCCATTTTCATCTTGCTTGTTGCGGTAGATCCACTTTGTGCCAATGATGTTGTGCTTGGGAGGATCTGGACATTTGACCAGTTCCCAGACGTTGTTGAGCTCAAACTGATGTAATTCTTCTTGCATAGCTTGAATCCACTCAGGCTCCAAAAATGCTTCATCTACCTTAGTGGGCTCTGTGATAGAGACAAAAGCAAAGTGACCACAAAAGTTAGACAAATGTGAAGCTTTTGAGCATGTGAGAGGACCTGGTGCTTCAATGTCATCGATGATCTTCTCGACTTGCACTTCGTTTGTAATGCGAGGATGAGCAAGTTGTCTTCGAGGAATTTGATCCGCATTTTCTTCAGGAGCATTTTCCTCAGCACCATTTTCTTCAGATGCTCCAGCTCGACGTTCTTCACGTTCTGGAATGAATTCTTCAGCGGATTCTTCGGTAGGAATGACATCCTCAGTAGCCTTGAACTTGATAGATTCCTCAGGTGCTGGTTCATCTAACACAGAAGGTAGGTGCTCTGATGTGCAGATCATGACCAAGGCATCCAAGAGTGAGGTTAATGCTAGCACAAATGCTGAACCATTAGAGCATCCAAAGGAAGACAAGGGAAAAACCATTATCTTAGTTGGGAAGCTTCCGGTGACTATTTTGGGAGAAATGACACATCAGATTTCCAGCAGCAACTTCCCACCTAAACCTAATTAATTCTGGAAGCCTCTAGCACTTTATAGAGGCTGGAAAAGATGGTCTTAGAAGTCAGCTTTCATTCCAAAAAAAATGGTGCATCATTTAAGGTCTTGAGTCAAAAGTTGTGCAAGTTTCCATGCAAGCTGTCCAGGAATTTATTACAACGCGAGGCTCAACAAGTTTGCTCCTGCTACAACTTGGGGCTCACGAATTTACCCTTCTTTTTGAGTTGTTTTCACACCTAACTAGTGGGTGCTTCTAGTATAAATACTCCCCAGCTGTTCCATGTGAGGGGGGATGAGATTTCTGAGTTTATGTTTGTAGATAGCCGGTGAGGTTGTGTTGTGCTGTGAGCACTAGTATCGTTGAGTGTTAGCTCATGTGTATGGATTGGAGGGCCTGTCCTCAATTCATATAGGATCCTTGTGGTTCCCTCTTGTGATTCTTCATAGGTTCACAAGCTTCATGGTTTGGGTTGCATCCTTGTAAACCAAGCTAGTTATCCGCTGCAATTTATCTGAGAGTGTTTCCTCTTGTTCTTGCCACTTGAGAGAAACAAAGTTTGTTGAAACAAGTATCGAGTGAGTTTGTTGTTGATCCTTGTGAGTTCTTTGGCACCGTGAAAGATCATTTCCGAGGTGTCTTGCATCATGCTCTCTTTGCGAGCCATTAGTTTCATGGAACCGCACATCTACAGTTTCAACAACCTTATGGAGAACGTTGTTGAAGACTTTGTAGGTGTGCGAGTTCTTTCCGTAACCAAGCATAAAACCCTCGTGTGCTTTCGGTGCAAATTTAGAATTGTGATGAGGATCTCTAATCCAACATTTAGCACCGAAGACTTTGAAGTAACTCACATTGGGTTTGTTGTCAGTGAGGAGTTCATAAGCAGTCTTCTTGAAGAATTTGTGAAGATATACTCTGTTGATGATGTGGCACGCAGTATCAATTTCCTCAGTCCAGAAACAATGAGGCGTCTTGTATTCATCAAGCATAGTGTGAGCCACTCAACAAGAGTTCTATTCTTTCGCTCCATGAAGCCATTCTGTTGAGGAGTATAAGGAGCAGATAACTCATGAGTAATACCAAGTTCATCAAGATAGTCATCGAGACTGGAATTCTTGAACTCAGTCCCGTTGTCACTTCTGATGTGCTTGATCTTCACACCAAAGTTGGTTGAAGCCCTCGAGGAAAATCGTTTGAAGACTTCTTGCACCTCATGTTTGTAAGTGACAATGTGCACCCATGTGTAACGAGAATAATTATCAACAATAACAAAGCCATATAGAGATGCATCATTTGTAACAGCAGAATAATGATTAGGACCAAAGAGATCCATGTGAAGCAATTCAAATGGTCGAGTGGTAGTCATGATAGTCTTCACTGGATGCTTGGCCTTTGTCATCTTTCCAGCTTCACAGGCTCCGCATAAGTGATCCTTGAGGAATTTGACATTCTCAATGCCAATGACATGCTTCTTCTTCGCAAGCGTGTGCAAATTCCTCATGCCAGCATGACCAAGTCGTCGATGCCATAGCCAGCCTTCTGAAGCTTTTGCAAGTAGGCATACGGCTGGTTGTGGTCCTGTAGAGAAATCAACAATGTACAAGTCTCCTCTCCTAAAGCCTTCGAAGACTTTGGAATTGTCAGCTTTCATGATCACAACACAACGATATTTGCCAAAGACAAAAACCATATCGAGATCACAAAGCATCGAGACAGACATGACGTTGTATCCTAAGGACTCAACAAGCATGACTTTGTCCATGTGTCGATCCTTTGAGATCGCAACCTTACCTAGACCCAATACCTGACTTTTGCCTTTGTCAGCAAAGGTGATATGCTTCAGATGTGATGGTCATAAAGGAGCATCCATCAATAGATTCTTGTCACCAGTCATGTGATTTGTACATCCACTATCGAGGACCCACTCATTTGCTCTGGGTTGATCATCCTGCAGATGAATTAGTGCAACTTACGAACTCATATACTTCATCAGTGAAGAATATGACATCAATATCATTAGATCAATTTCATCAAGCAATAGAACAGGTAAAATAGTATGAGGACGTGAGAAATGAAAGTTCATTTCTTCATGATTAGCCTGCGTCCTTTCAGGCAATGTTCAGGTCTCCAGCAAATTCTTAAGACGTTTTGAGCACGTCTGGAGACCTGACCCTGCATAAGAGATTAGTTATTTTTCTTCACCACCCACATTTGAAGGGGTGGCAAAGAATTCATCACTCTGCGAGCACCATATGAGAAAGGTGGCATGGAAGCCAGTCCACTTCGTTTCACATAAGAGGGGTTAGGATAAGCATATGAATAAGCAGAGAAATTCTTCGAGGACTTATGAACATAATGGTTAGAAGAATAATGCTCATATTCATAGCCCTTAGCTCTACCCTGCGAAACAGAGGGGTTAACACGATGATGATCATATGAGGACTTTGATCCTTTTGAGGAATTTGATCCACGTGAGGAATTTGGTCCGTATGAGGACTTGGATCCATATGAAGAATTTGGTCCATATGAATAATTTGATCTGGAGTTCCTATTCTTCACAGGTGGTGTCATGAGGACATTCATCTGAAGACTTTCAAGGAAACTTTTGGGAACCCAGATTTTCTTCATAGGGGAACCGTTCCTGCAGTTAGTGCCAACATATCTAGCAAATACTTCACCATTCTGATTCTTGAACAGTTTATAGTTGGAGTCAAATGAATCATCAAAATAATGAGGAGATTCACATGTAAAGCCAGATAAATTGGATGGATCAACTGGAGGTCCCTTTGCAGCAACCCATGAGGTTTTGGGGTACTGCTCGGGCTTCCAATATGTTCCATCAGCATTGAGTTTCCTCTCAAAGGCAATACCCTCTTTCCTAGGGTTCCTGTTGAGGATCTGCTTTTTAAGCACATCACAAAGAGTCTGATGCCCTTTGAGCCTTTTGTACATGCCTATCATGTACAATTCCTTCAGACCTGCATCATTAGTGATACTAGCAATGTCCTCAGATGAGGAATTAGTGATAGAAGAGACAGGTGAAGAATTTGTAGCATTAGAAGCATTTGAACATTCAGGTGAAGAATTAGCAGATTCACGTTCAATGCACTTCAGACATGGAGGAACAAATTCTTCCTGAGTAGCGCTGATTTGTTGAGCAAGTAATGAATTGTGCTCCTTCTAAAGATCTTCATAATCCACTCTTAGCTTCTCAAGATCTTGCTTTCTTTGAAGAAATTCATAAGAAAGCTTCTCGTGATCAGATAAGAGAGTGTTATGATGACCTTGAAGGGTGTCAAACTTGGACTGAAGTCTCTGAAGACTCTCAGCCAAAGCTTTTGACTGATCCATTTCTTCACCCAACATATCATCACTCTTATTTAGCATGTATTGAACTTTTTCCAAAGCTCTTTGTTGTTTAGTGGCAAGGGAAGCAAGTTTGACATAGCTGGGTCCAAATCCATCTCCAGATTCATCATCACTGGACTCGGATAGGTAGCATTCAGTTACCTTAGCACTTTTTGCCATAAGGCTTGGTGAAGAAGATGATGATTCTGGTTCGAATGTCATTGATTGAGAGATTCCTTGTAATCCTCAAACCAAGGATCATGACGTGTTCGATGACCTTCATAGACCTCAGAGAGCCGGTCCCAGATTAGCTTCGCATGATTGAGATGCATGACGTTCCTGAACTGATTTTGGGACAAACAAGAGCAGATGACATCCTTCGCTGTGAGGTTGAGTAGAGTGTACTTGAGAATGTCATTAGCCTCCGCCATCTTGCATAGATCGGTAAGACCAATCTCAGTGACGGTCCACAGTTCGCTGTCCATAGCCATGAGTCGCTTCTTCATCATGGCCTTCCACCAAGGATACTCATGACCGTCAAAGATGGGGCAGGATACATTTCTCATTCCTGCAGTCGACATAACTAAAACTCTAGGTGGTTAAACCAAAATCACACAGAACAAGGGAGTACCTTGATCTAATACCAATTGAAAGTGCGTTATATCGACTAGAGGGGGGTGAATAGGTGATTTTTATGAATTCTTCACTGAGGAATTTGCTGGTGAGGAAATTCCTAAATGAAGAACTACTTGCAGCAGAATAAGTACTCAAAAGTAAACATAGCAGAACACAAGCATAGTCATCATGATGAAATCAAGACAAGCACAGAGTACAGAAAGCGTAAGCACATGATAACACAGGATGAAGACGAACAGACTGAAGAAGTTGAACTGAGGAAATTGAGAAAGTCTTCAGTCAAAGTATTCAAACAGATATGAACAAGCACACAACAATAGAAATGAGGAAATGAAAGAGTTGAGGAAATAGAACCAGTAAGCTTGGTGAAGATAATGATTTGGTAGACCAGTTCCAACTGTTGTCTCAGTTGTATGTCTGGTTGGAGCGGCTGAGTATTTAAACTCGAGGACACACAGTCTCGGACATACAGTCCTCACCGTATTCTCCTTGAGCTAAGGTCACACAGACCTCGCCCAATCACTCATGGTAAGTCTTCAGGTGACTTCCAAACCTTCACAGACTAGGTCACTCGGCGATCCACAATTCCTCTTGGATGCTCTAGACCTTGACGCCTAACCGTCTGGAAGAAGCACAGTCTTCAAAGGTAACAAGCGTCAGATCCACGCAGGATCAATCTCTTCAGTGATGCTCAATCACTTTGGGTTTGAAGGTGTTTTGGGTTTGGGTTTTCCTCACTCGATGATTTTCGCTCAAAGTCCTCGGAGGATGGGATGCTCTCAAATGACAAGTGTCAGTTTCTCTTGGAGCAGCCAACCAGCTATTGGTTGTAGGGGGCGGCTATTTATAGCCTAGGGAGCAGCCCAACATGATAAGACATAAATGCCCTTCAATGATATGACCGTTAGGTGGGTAGATATTTTGGGACAGCTGGCGCATAGCACAGCAACGGTCGGAACCTTGACTCTCAAATTCCTCAGGGCTATCATGTTCCTCACTGTGTAGGCAATCCGTACTGGCGAATTCCTAACTCCTCAGTCAGAACAAATTCCTCAGAGACCAGAAGAACTTCGTCTCTGTCACTGAAGAATATGACTGAAATGTATGAGATTTCCAATGGCTTCACTCGAAGGGATTGGTAGGTGTAGGATTTTGAGTTGAGCATCACGTGGAAATTTTTCCTTAGTATTTCCTCGACCCCCTTTAACAGTACGGTGTTTCCTATGACTCAAGAAAGAGAAAATGAAACTACGAAAACAAAAGTCTTCACACTTCATGTTCCTCGAATGATTGCCAAGTCTTCAAGGTCACACCAATTTCTTCACTTTCAAAGTCTTCAGAAAGTCTTCAGTTGAAGAACTTCATTTTTAGGGGTCAACTTCCTCTGTAAATATCAAACTCCTCATAGACTAATAGACCTGTGTACACTCACAAATGCATCGGTCCCTTAACCTATAAGTCTTCAATGCACCAAAATCACTAAGGGGCACTAGATGCACTTATAGCTGTCATTTATTAAATTTTGGGGATGTAACACTTATGTCAATAGGCTTCAGCCTGAAAAGCTCTAACCCAAATTGGAGAAGTGCATCTTCATAGGATACCCTAAAGAAACTATTGGGTATACCTTCTACCACAGATCCGAAGGCAAGATCTTTGTTTCCAAGAATGGGTCCTTTCTAGAGAAGGAGTTTCTCTCAAAATAAGTGAGTGGGAGGAAAGTACAACTTGATGAGGTAGGTATACCTTCTCTCGAATTAGAAAGTAGCACATCAGAGAAAACCATTCCCGTGATGCCTACACCAATTAGACAGGAAGCTAATGATGATGATCATGAAACTTCAGATCAAGTTACTACTGAACCTTGTAGGACGACCAGAACATGTACCGCACCAGAGTGGTACGGTAGTCCTGTGCTGGAAGTCATGTTGTTAGACAACAGCGAACCTACGAACTATGAAGAAGCCATGATGAGCCCAGATTCTGACAAATGGCCTGTGGCCATGAAATCTAAGATAGGATCCATGTATGAGAACAAAGTATGGACTTTGGTGGACTTGCGTGATGATCGGCAAGCCAGTGAGAATAAATGGATCTTCAAGAAGAAGACAGACGTTATGGTAATATCACTGTCTATGAAGCTCGACTTGTCGCAAAAGGTTTTCGACAAGTTCAAGGGGTTGACTGCGATGAGACTTTCTCACCCGTAGCGATGCTTAAGTCTGTCTGAATCATGTTAGCAATTGCCGCATTTTATGATTATGAAATCTGGCAAATGGACGTTAGAACTGCATTCCTTAACGGGTTTCTAAAAGAAGAGTTGTATATGATGCAACCAGAAGGTTTTCTCGATCATAAAGGTGCTAACAAAGTGTGCAAGCTTCAACGACCCATTTATGGACTGGTGCAAGCATCTCGGAGTTGGAATATACGCTTTGATGATGTGCAAAGCATATGGTTTTATACAGACTTACGGAGAAACCTATATTTACAAGAAAGTGAGTGGGAGCTTTGTAGCATTTGTTTTGTTATATGTGGATGACATATTACTGATTGGAAATGATATAGAATTTCCGGATAGCATAAAAGGATAGTTGAATAAGAATTTTTCTATGAAAGACCTTGGTGAAGCTGCTTATATATTCGGCATCAAGATCTATAGGGATAGATCGAGATGCTTAATAGGATTTTCACAAAGCACATACCTTGACAAAGTTCTAAAGAAGTTCAAAATGGACCAGTCAAAGAAAGGGTTATTGCCTGTGTTGCAAGGTGTGAAATTGAATCAAACTCAAAGTACGACCACGGCAAAAGATAGAGAGAGAATGAAAGTCATTCCCTATGCCGCGGCCATAGGTTCTATAATGTATGCCATGTTGTGTACCAGACCTGATGTGTGTCTTGCCATAAGTTTGGCAGGGAGGTACCAAAGTAATCCAGGAGTGGATCATTGCACAGTGGTTAAGAATATCCTAAAGTACCTAAAAAGTACCAAGGATATGTTTCTCGTTTAGGAAGGTGACGAAGAGCGCGTCGTAAAGGGTTACATCGATGCTAGCTTCAACACAGATCTGGATGTCTCTAAGTCACAAACCGGATACGTATTTATATTGAATGGTGGAGTTATCAGTTGGTGCAGTTCTAAGTAGGGCGTCATGGCGGGATCTACATGTGAAGCGGAGTACATAGCTGCTTTGGAAGCAACGTATGAAGGAGTCTGGATGAAGGAGTTCATATTCGATCTGGGTGTAATACCCAGTGCATCGGGTCCAGTGACAATCTTTTGTGACAACACTAGAGCAATTGCCTTAGTGAAGGAATCCAGGTTTCACAAGAGAACTAAACACATCAAGAGACGCTTTAACTCCATTCATGAAAAAGTCAAGGATGGAGACATACAAATTTGCAAAGTACATATGGATCTGAATGTAGCAGACCCGTTGACTAAACCTCTTTCATGGGAAAAACATGATCAGCACCAAGACTCCATGGGTGTTAAATTCATTACCATGTAATCTAGATTATTGACTCCAGTGCAAGTGGGAGACTGTTGGAAATATGCCCTAGAGGCAATAATAAAGTGGTTATTATTATATTTCCTTAATCATGATAAAGGTTTATTATTCATGCTAGAATAGTATTGACCGGAAACTTAAATACATGTGTGGATACATAGACAAATACCGTGTCCCTAGTAAGCCTCTACTAGACTAGCTTGTTAATCAAGAGATGGTTAAGGTTTCCTGACCATAGACATGTGTTGTCAGTTGATAACGAGATCACATCATTAGGAGAATGATGTGATGGACAAGACCCATCCCTTAGCATAGCATATGATCGTTCGGTTTATTGCTACTGCTTTCTTAATGTCAAATACATATTCCTTCGACCATGAGATCATGCAACTCGCGGATACCGGAGGAGTACCTTTTGTGCTATCAAAAGTCATAACGTAACTGGGTGATCATAAATATGCTCTACGAGTATCTCCGAAGGTATCTGTTGAGTTGGCATGGATCGAGGTTGGGATTTGTCACTCCGTGTGACAGAGAGGTATCTCTGGGCCCTCTCGATAATACAGCATCACAAGAAGCTTGTAAGCAAAGGGACTAAAGAATTAGTTACGAGATGATGTATTACGGAACAAGTAAAGAGACTTGCCGATGACGAGATTGAACTAGGTATGGAGATACCGACCATCGAATCTCAGGCAAGTAACAAACTGACAGATAAAGGGAATTACGTATGTTGTCATAAAGGTTCGACCAATAAAGATCTTCATAGAATATGTAGGAACCAATATGGGCATCCAGGTCCCGCTATTGGTTATTGGCCGGAGAAGCGTCTCGATCATGTCTACATCATTATCGAACCCTTAGCGTCCTCATGCTTAACGTTCATTGACGATATAGTATTATATGAGTTATGTGAATTGGTGACCGAATGTTGTTCGGAGTTCTGGATGAGATCACAGACATGACGAGGAGCTCAGGAATGGTCCAGAGGTAAAGATTGATATATAGTACAATACTATTTGGTCTCCAAAAAGGTTTCAGAATGCACCAGGTATTTATCGGATCACCGGAAGGGGTTCCTGGGAGGCCACAGGGAGTTATTGGGCTTATTGGGCCAACGAGGGAAGCACACCAGCCCACAAGGGGCTGGTGCGCCCCACCTCTAGGCCGCCTGCCCTTAGGTAAGGAAAGGGAGGAGTGTTACACCCTCCTGCCTTCTCTTCCACTTGAGAGAAAGGAAAGGGGGGCGCCTCCCCTCCTGCCTTCTCCCCAAGCGCCGAGGAAAGAAGGGGAGGGGCACCTAGGGCAGGCCGTCGGCCACCTTGGGGACGCCCTAGGCATCCTCTTCCTCCCCCACCTATATATATGAGAGGAGGGAGAGGGGCAACACACACCACGATCCCCAAGCTGTGTGCGGCGCCCCCTCTCCCTCTAGTTCTAGTTCCTCCTCCGTCCATGTCCGTTGTGCTTGGCGAAGCCCTGCGGATAGTTTCACCACCACTGTTACCACGCCATTGTGCTATCGGAACTCATCTACTACTTCACCTCTCTTGCTGGATCGAGAACGCGAGGACGTGATCGAGCTGAATGTGTGCTGAACGCGGAGGTGTCGTACCCCGTACTTCGGCGCTTGATCGAGACGGATCGTGAAAGTGTATGACTACATCAACCGCATTGATAAACGCTTCCGCTTAGCGATCTACAAGGGTATGTAGATGCTCTCCCCCTCTTGTAGCTATGCATCTCCATGGATATATCTTGCGTGTGCGAAGAATATTTTTTGTTTGCCATGCAACATTCCCCATCAAACATGACAGGCAGACAGACCACACAGACCACCAATGCGGGCCATTCCAGCACCCAAACACCCCAAAATCCACAATGAACGAACCCTGACCCAACAGACATCACAAGTCTATGTCAACAATTTAATCGAAAGCAATTAAATAGAAGCAAAAAAGGAACAAACCCCTAAGCCGAGAGAAGAATAATGAAAAATATGACATACACCGAACACGCACACCACGCTCGCAGCCTCCATTCGAAGAGAGCAACACCAATGAAGCCAATGTGAAAGAGGAAGAAACGATTAGCAATGACCCCGACAATCCGATGAAACATCGATATCCTAATCCAGAAGCGAAGGGCACCACTAACCCCAATAGACCACTGTCGCCGACCCTCTTGCCCAAATCGGAAGAAGAAACCAAATGGAGACATGCCCAACAAGAAAAAGGGGACACACACTAACACATGGACAAAAACGGGGACCTAGTTGCCACAAATGCACACGAAGGGACCAAGTGTAGAAAACATGGCATGTGTGGCCCACCCCACGACCCACAACCCCATATCACCCAGAGCCTCCCTTTCAGGGGAGCTTAGAGTTTTAGGAGATGTATTCGAGAAACTATATGAATGAAGAGGGGTACCAACTTCTCAAACAAACAAATAAACAAATAAACCCATTATCCTCACTCTTCTACCCCTGTTCCCCATAAATACGCGACCCAATTTCTCAGGTAACCTGACTCGAGCCGAGGGAACTGATGTGCTTAAGGCATCGACTACCCACTGCAGCGCTTGAGCTCGCACTCATATGGGTTAGCCCAATTACCGCTTACTCAGTAGTTGCGGACGCGCACGTGTTATGCTCGCCTGTTATGTTTTGTTCCACAAAAAGCAAGCAATTGATGGTTTAAAAAGAAGGGACTACCGGTTTTTGAAGTGAGCAACACCAAAGAAGCCAATGTGAAAGAGGAAGAAACGACTAGCAATGACCCTGACAGTCCGATGAAATAGCAATATCATAATCCAGAAGCAAAGAACACCACTAACCCCTCTTGCGCATTAGACCATTATCGTGACCCTCTTGCCCAAATCGGAGGAAGAAACTAAATGGAGACAGGCCCAACAAGAAAAATGGACACACACTGACACGTGGACAAAAAGGGCACCCAGTTGCCACAAATGCACGCGAAGGGACCAAGTGTAGAAAACACGGCTCCATACAGACCACATGTGTGGCCCACCCCACGACCCACAACCCCATATCACCCAGGAGCCTCCCTTTCAAGGGAGTTTAGAGTTTTAGGAGATGTATCCGAGAAACTATATGAATGAAGAGGGGTACAAACTTCTCAAATAAATAAATAAATCCATTATCCCCACTCTTCTACCCATGTTCCCCATAAATACCCGACCCAATTTCTCAGGTAACCCGACTCGAGTCGACGGAACTCCTGTGCTTAAGGCGTCGACTACCCACTGCAGCGGTCGAGCTCGCACTCATATGGGTCAGCCCAATTACCGTTCACTCAGTAGTTGTGGTCGCGCACGTGTTATGCTCGCCTGTTATTTTTTGTTGCGCAAAAAACAAGCAATTGATGGTTTAAAAAGAATGGACTACCGGTTTTTTGACAGAGTTTAAAAGTTTTTTGAAATAGAAAAATGTTCATATTTTTTTAGAAAATCGCATATTTGGAAAAAAAATCAGGAATATGAAAATAATACATTAACTTTAAAAAAAGGTCATAAAGTTCTTCAATTTGGAAAAAAATTCTCAATGAATTTACCAAAAAACTCACAAATTTTAAAATTTTCATGGATTTGAATTTTTTTCAAGAATTTGAAAAGGTTCACACATTTTAAAATTGTTCGTGATTTTCAAAAAATGATCACAAACTAAAAAAGGTTCCTAAATTAGAAAAATCATGACTTTGAAAAAGAGATCGTGGATTTAAAAGAATAGAAAAGACAAACAAAGAAAAACACAAAAAAAACTGAAATATAAAACCAGCAAAAAACCAGTTGGAGGCTTTTTGAAGCTTCACAAAACCGGATGGTGTAAGCTTTCGGAAACAGAAAACGCAGCATGGGCCAGCCCATTTCGTACGTAGGGTTCGTTCGCTGGGAGGGCGTGCGCGATGTGCAAAAAAGCACATAGATGGCGCCCAAACAGGAATTGGCTCGAGTTGTATCCAGTTCAAATTCAAACCCAAGGTTCTAGAACCCACCCAACCCACCATTCCGAGGCCAGACCAGAGCGGCACCGCCCACCATGGCCAAGCCTCACGCCGGCTTCAACACCCCGCGCCCCTCCTCCGTCCGCTCCGCCGCCGCCGCCGCTCGCACCACCGTGGGTTCGTCGTCGACGGACACGACTCCCCTCGCCCCCACCTCCATCCCCCGCGCCGACCTCTCCTCCTCCGGTGCCAAGGCCGGTGTCACCTCCTCCATCCGCAGCTCCGTAGGCTCCTCGTCATCCACAGATCTCTCCGGGCCCTTCACCTGCAGCTCCGTGGGCTCCTCGTCATCCTCGGATCTCTCCGCGCCCACCATCCGCGACATCGCCTCCATCGCCAAGGTAACCGCGCATACCTCCCGTTAATTGCCTGAGTCTCGCAGCCTAATCGATGACCTTCTCGGGCCTCTTGGTGACCAACAGGAGGTGGGCAAGCGCCTGGACTACGAGGACGACTCCCCTTTCCCCACCGCCTCCTCCCTGCAGCAGCCGATGCTCGCGCCCGAGGGCCTTGCCGACCTCGCGCCGCTGCTCGAGCTTCCCGACCCCGACAACGCCTCCTCCACCACCGTCGTCTCCGCCTCTGACGCTGATGCGAATCACGCGATGACGGTGAGGCTCCCGACTGATTCCGATTTGTGCTGCTTATCGAGTTCCGATTGTTTTGCTGGTTAAATTTTTGGAGTGCGCACCGCGGTTATGGATTCGCGTTGTTTTATTCGAGCGCTCTGTGGACCAAATTCGAGTTGCTTCGATGCAAATTGAGAGCCATTCTGCAGGGTCTGTGTCGAGGTTGCTTCGGTATGCTTCGGTGGTGACGAAATTTGGGATGAGGGTCCGTGTCGAGGTTTTTCCCCGTCCGAATCAAGGTTCCTGTTGCCGATCAATTAGAATTTGCTCGGGATCTCGATCGAGCTCCGTTTGCCGCTTTGAATTTGCAGTGTAACTTGTTGTCGGGGATTCTTAAACTACGCGGCTACTGTCTATCCATTCCGTGAACCTGCAAGTTCTTGACGCACTGAAGAAAATGTCGGTGTTCTTCTCCATGCAGGTTGCAGCGCCTGCCGACTCCACCGCCGACGCCGATGGTCCCCTGCTCATGGAGATGGAGGTCGTCCTCGCCGAGGTGAGCGGCGCCCGCGGTCTCAGCCCGCGCTCAAAGCGCCTCCTCCTCGCGCTCGTTGAGGTCGCCGACGCGGAGCTCAATGCCAACCCCACGGCCGCTGTCCTCCACATTCGCCGCGCTGCCTTCTGGAGGAAGGTGCGCGTCGGGATCCTCGCCGCGACGGTCTTTTCCGTCGCCGCGATCGACGCCGCGCTGGCCTTCGCGCTCTACGGAGCCCGCCGTGGCAACGGCCGGTACCACCACGTGCTGCCCCCTACCTGATGCGTGTTCACGAGCCAGCGATCAAGCCGGTGCCGGTGGATTTGCTTCGCTTCTCCAAGTGTTTGCCGCTTCTGATATTTACCAGTACTTATGATTAGCCTTGTCGCGCTAGTAGACACATCGTGATGTTTTAATTACTGGTGTTTTTACATGCATATATACTCTCTCTGTTCCTAAATATTTGTCTTTCTAAAGATTTCAACAAGTGACTATATACGGAGCAAAATAAGTGAATCTACACTCTAAAATATGTCTATATACATCCGTATGTGGTAACCATTTGAAACCTCTAAAAAGACAAATATTTAGGAACGGAGGGAGTAGATGGGACAGAAGAGAAGGGCATTGTTGTGTTACAGCGATGTGGTTAGTAGAATTAGCGTGACTGAGTTCTGCTTCAGTAACAGTGTGTGGAAAATCGGTTTTATGCTTGCCAGTGCTAGATGCAAATTGTAAGATCAGAACCTCTCGAGAAAGACCAAGTGCCATACATATTTGGCTCTTTTTTGTGGGCACTGTTCTGGTAATTCTTGAGCAAGGTATCTATGGATGCTCGAACACTTGTGAGTCTTGAATGCAGGTGTTGATACTTCTACTATATAGGAGTACCAAGAACAGCAATTTGTGCAGGTGTAGATATATACTACTCCCTCTGTCCCATAATATGTAGTGTCAAAAACGTTCTTATATTATGGGACGGAGGGAGTAGTAGAAAGTAGAAACCACACTTGTCTAAATCAGTATAAATTCTCAATGGACACCATAAGATGATATATTACCTCCGTCCCAAATTTCTTGTCTTAGATTTGTCTAGACACGGATAATCTAGACAAATCTAAGACAAGAATTTTGGGTCAGAGGGAGTACATCAATAACATTAGTTCTTCATCTTAGCAAAATCATAAGTCGATGACACTTGTGCAAGATCAAATGTGCAAAATAACCCTAAAAAATGTGTGAAATATAACAGCTGTCGAGATATATGTGGAATGGATGTTTAATGAGTCTCTGTTTCGAATCAGGTTAAAAGTTGCATGAAGTTTATGGCCTTTTGTCGGACTATGCTTGCACTCGGATACCTGGTCATGTGAAGTTACACAAAAGTACACCGGAACTGACACAGATATGGCAATCTTGTACACAAGGCAAAAGTTGAGTTAATTGAAGTGATTTCTCAGGTGGACTCACATTGTCATTTCATTATCATCTTGGCCACCATATAGCCATATAGGGTGAGTCCAATCTCCATCAACTGTCACCAAAACTATCTCAAACAACTTCATGGGTTTTCATCATCCTCTGTTGGAATGTTATATTTTAGATAAAGACCGGTGTTAGCACTTAGCAATATGAACATTGGCAGTGTGGATACTTAAATGCTAGGAGAAAACAAACTTTGTGAAAAAAAAAAGCAAATGAACGGCAATCATCTCTTTTATAGGCAGATAATGTTCGCCACTTTAATTGACACAACACGACTTGTATTTGTAATTTAATATATCATATGGAGTATTGTAGGAACGAACTAGATAATATTGTGCCCGAATTTCTTGTTCGGCTTGAATCTTCAACCTTTACAATCTTCTTCACCATTGCATTCTCTTTTCGGGTAAACCCGAACTCCTGGCCGGAAACAAAGGAACTAGAAAAAATCAAATTTGAATTCGGTAATTTTGAAAACCCATAATATTTTTAACCCAAATTACCCAATCCAAATTTTCAGGTAAACACGAACTACTGGCATGAGGCAAAGGAACTAGAAAAAAACTCTACAAAATTGGACTAATCTCATAGGTTTTGAAAGATCGTTGAACACATTGTGGCCGAGGACACGCCATTGCAAGGAAGGCTCGAACTGCTACTTCTCTTCATGTCAGAAATTCACACAAGCTGGGACCAATAACTCTCCAATGAGATCCTTCTTTTTTAATAACGAGGCAACAACAACTCTCCAATGAGATCCTTCTTTTTAATAATGAGGCAACAACAACCCTCCAACAATCGTAGCAACCCGGAACGATGGAAAATCAGCCGACCTCTACTTTTTTCTATGATTAAGGGTCGATTTTATTGATTTAAAATGAAGCATCAAAGAGATACAAACACAATGAGCACTCCCCCAACATATATATGACAAGGATGCACACATATAACACCAACATATACACACAAAGAATCACGTCAATAAAAAGTAAAGTCATACAAGTCTGAGACAGGGCTTGATTAGACGGATCGGCAATGGCTCAACAACAAATATATAGAAGGACAACTGGTTACCACATGATGAGATGTTGAGGCCATACGGGTGCAGGGTTCGAAACCCTCTAGTCCTTGTAGCTGAACTGGTCGATGCTACTTCTGCCACTTGGAATATGCAGCAGGGGAAGAGGTGTTTATGCTAATGAACGTGCCGATCATCATGGGGACCCCGTTGTGTACAAGGAACTTGGAAGATTTCTGGGGGTCGAATTTAGAGAGGAGCGGAGTCTTCTCTGTGAGATCCACATATAGAATGCTTGTGGCGACAAAAGAGAGGCGGGAGGCGTGGCTATAGGGTTCGGCCGGATCTTCAAGCACTAATACCAAAGAGAACTCTTGGAAGATGCTATGGAAAACACAAGTCTCGACCAAGATTAGAATGTTTCTTTACTGACAAGCATTCAATTCCAATTGAAGATGTAAGAGCCCATTGCCATATGACCAATTCAAGTGCTTGTGGATTATGTGATGTACCAGATTCGTGGAGGCATTCATTGGTCGAGTGCACCGTGGCTAGGTGTATGTGGGCACTGGTGGATGACGAAATTGCTCAACACCTTATTGCAACAATAGAGCCAAATGCACTACACTGGTTGTTCTCGTTGATGGAGTCCCTTCCACACACGCAATTCACCCGGGTAGCGGTCACTGTTTGGGCCATCTGGTCATCGAGGGGGAAAGCTATTCACGAAGGAATTTTTCAAAGGCCACAAGCCACTCATATTTTCATTGGCAAAGTATATAAGAAAGTTGGAGATTCTGAAGGAGCGTAGGCTGATGCGAAACGTTGGAACTGCAGCGGTGCCAAGAGGTGTTAGAAGACAGATGGTGCCACCAACCGGCTATACCGAAATCCACATGGACGCCGGGGTGGCATGGCGGCAGCGGTTTGCCGAGATGACCAAGGGAATTATATGGGAAGCTCGGTACTAGTTGTGCCTGGACTCCAAGACCCGGCGACTCTAGAGGCCATTGCCCACCAGAAATCCCTTTTTACCGATGCAGGTAGCTACCGGCGAATCATCCACCGTTCACATACGCAGTGATTCGTGCTATAGGGAGCCCACAGACAATGTATAGATGTGTACAATAACAACCCATCTCTTGTATCTTAATTAATAGTCAAATCGATGTCAGATGAAAGGGTCCATGTCCACAATGAAGTTGTACTTGACGCATGCATCGTCCATTCTCTCCTCATTCTCACGTACAGAAGATGCATCACATGCCAGACTAATTCATGCCCTTTATTTTCTCTTTGGCAATTTCATCCATTCATATATTTTAAACTGCAACTTCATTTTTGAAACTTTTTATATATTTGAACTCATGATGCCAAGACCTTCAGAACAAGATTAATCTTGAAAACATTCAAACATCTTTTAATTTCAACGTTTCAAATGAGTGAAACATGTTTTGTGGAATACACGAAATAAGTATATGAACGAAACCAAAATTTTCATTTATAAATGAGCAAAATCTATTTTATGAAGCGAGTGAAATTGTTTTTTTATTTCATTTAAATGTCACTTATTTCAAGTTAAAATTAACATTTCAAACGTTTGAAACTAACTTTGAGTTGATTGAAATACATTTGAATATATTTCATAAATACAAAGTGGAATTAGTTTTTGAGATATATTTTGTAATGAGTAAAACCAGTTTTACGAAATGAGTTATTTCAATTAACTGAAATAGGTCTTTTGAATTCAATGAAACCAATTTTATGAAATAGATTGTTCCAATGTGTGAAATTGATTATGTTCGTGAAGCTGCTTACTCCTGATTGTGAAACTGATATTTAGGAAATATAATTGCAAGTGAAATATGAAACTATAAAATTTAATGCATGCATTATTTTAAAGCGGTGAAATCTGTAATGTAAAGTGAGTGAATCGGTTTTCGAAATGAATGGAATCATGTTTTTAAAACGGATGAAATATGTTTTTTAATGTGTGAAATC
Organism: Triticum timopheevii; assembly: GCA_963921465.1. Taxonomy (NCBI): domain Eukaryota; kingdom Viridiplantae; phylum Streptophyta; class Magnoliopsida; order Poales; family Poaceae; genus Triticum; species Triticum timopheevii. Next base: position 406,541,114 of record OY997272.1, on the reverse strand, counting down.
TGTCTTTTCAAATGAGTGAATTCACATTTTTAAATGAGTGAATTATTATTTTGAATCGACTAAAAAAGATGAGTGAAATATGCATATGAAACAAATTTCATTGTGAAATATGTTTAACTTGTAGTTTAGAAAAATATGAAACTAGTTATCTTAAAACAAGTGAGACGGATTATTTCAATTTTTTTATAAATGAGCGAAATCTATTTTCTGCAGCAAGTGAAATTGTTTTTTTATTTCATTTAAATGTCACTTATTTCAAGTTAAAATTTATATTTCAAACGTTTGAAACTAACTTTTGAGTTGATTGAAATACATTTGAATATATTTCATAAATACAAAGTGGAATTAATTTTTGAGATATATTTTGTAATGAGTGAAATCAATTTTACGAAATGAGTTATTTCAATTAACTGAAATAGGACTTTTGAATTCAATGAAACCAATTTTATGAGATAGATTGTTTCAATGTGTGAAATTGATTATGTTCGTGAAGCTGCTTACTCCTGATTGTGAAACTGATATTTAGGAAATATAATTGCAAGTGAAATATGAAACTATAAAATTTAATGCATGCATTATTTTAAAGCGGTGAAATCTGTAATATAAAATGAGTGAATCAGATTTCGAAATGAATGGAATCATGTTTTTAAAACGGATGAAATATGTTTTTTAATGTGTGAAATCTGTCTTTTCAAATGAGTGAATTCATATTTTTAAATGAGTGAATTGTTATTTTGAATCAACTAAAAAAGATGAGTGAAATATGCATATGAAACTAATTTCATTGTGAAATATGTTTAACTTGTAATTTAGAAAAATGTGAAACTAGTTATTTTAAAAGATGCGAGACAGATTATTTCAAATTTTTTATAAATGAGTGAAATCTATTTTCTGAAGCGAGTGAAATTGTTTTTTATTTCATTTAAATAGCACTTATTTCAAGTTAAAATTTATATTTCAAACATTTGAAACTAACTTTTGAGTTGATTGAAATACATTTGAATATATTTCATAAATACAAAGTGGAATTAGTTTTTGAGATATATTTTGTAATGAGTGAAATCAGTTTTACGAAATGAGTTATTTCAATTAAATGAAATAGGTCTTTTGAATTCAATGAAACCAATTTTATGAGATAGATTGTTCCAATGTGTGAAATTGATTATGTTCGTGAAGCTGCTTACTCCTGATTGTGAAACTGATATTTAGGAAATATAATTGCAAGTGAAATATGAAACTATAAAATTTAATGCATGCATTATTTTAAAGTGGTGAAATCTGTAATATAAAATGAGTGAATCAGTTTTCGAAATGAATGGAATCGTGTTTTTAAAACGGATGAAATATGTTTTTTAACGTGTGAAATCTGTCTTTTCAAATGAGTGAATTCATATTTTTAATTGAGTGAATTGTTATTTTGAATCAACTAAAAAAGATGAGTGAAATATGCATATGAAACAAATTTCATTGTGAAATATGTTTAACATGTACTCCCTCCGTCCGAAAATACTTGTCTTTAAAATGGACAAAAAGGGATGTATCTAGAACTAAAATACATCTAGATACATCCCCTTTTATTCATTTTGATGACAAGTATTTCCGGATGGAGGGAGTAATTTAGAAAAATGCAAAACTAGTTATTTTAAAACATGCGAGACAGATTATTTCAATTTTTTATAAATGAGCGAAATCTATTTTATGAAGCGAGTGAAATGTTTTTTATTTCATTTAATGTCACTTATTTCAATTTAAAATTTATATTTCAAACGTTTGAAACTAACTTTTGAGTTGATTGAAATACATTTGAATATATTTCATAAATACAAAGTGGAATTAGTTTTTGAGATATATTTTGTAATGAGTGAAATCAGTTTTACAAAATGAGTTATTTCAATTAACTGAAATAGGTCTTTTGAGTTCAATGAAACCAATTTTATGTTCGTGAAGCTGCTTACTCCTGATTGTGAAACTGATATTTAGGAAATATAATTGCAAGTGAAATATGAAACTATAAAATTTAATGCATGCTTATTTTAAAGCGGTGAAATCTGTGATATAAAATGAGTGAATCAGTTTTCGAAATGAATGGAATCATGTTTTTAAAACGGATGAAATATGTTTTTTAATGTGTGAAATCTGTCTTTTCAAATGAGTGAATTCATATTTTTAAATGAGTGAATTGTTATTTTGAATCAAATAAAAAAGATGAGTGAAATATGCATATGAAACTAATTTCATTGTGAAATATGTTTAACTTGTAATTTAGAAAAATGCGAAACTAGTTATTTTAAAAGATGCGAGACAGATTATTTCAAATTTTTTATAAATGAGCGAAATCTATTTTATGAAGCGAGTGAAATTGTTTTTTATTTCATTTAAATGTCGCTTATTTCAAGTTAAAATTTATATTTCAAACATTTGAAACTAACTTTTGAGTTGATTGAAATACATTTGAATATATTTCATAAATACAAAGTGGAATTAGTTTTTGAGATATATTTTTTTAACGAGTGAAATCAGTTTTACGAAATGAGTTATTTCAATTAACTGAAATAGGTCTTTTGAATTCAATGGAACCAATTTTATGAAATAGATTGTTCCAATGTGCGAAATTGATTATGTTCATGAAGCTGCTTACTCCTGATTGTGAAACTGATATTTAGGAAATATAATTGCAAGCGAAATATGAAACTATAAAATTTAAATATGCATGCATTATTTTAAAGCGGTGAAATCTGTAATATAAAATGAGTGAATTAGTTTTCAAAATGAATGGAATCATGTATTTAAAACGGATGAAATATGTTTTTTTAATGTGTGAAATCTGTCTTTTCAAATGAGTGAATTCATATTTTTTAAATGAGTGAATTGTTATTTCGAATCAACTAAAAAAGATGAGTGAAATATGCTTTTCAATATGAGTGAAATATGTTTTTCAATTTGAGTGAAATATGTTTTTAAAAATCCGCTAAATTAAAGCTTGTTCGATTGTATCCATAATTGATCTTGTTCTGAAGCTCTTCTTGCTAGGAATTCAAATATAGAGAAAAAATTCAAAATAGGAGTTGTCATTAAAAAGATATCCATGATCCAAAATTTCACAATGAAATTAAATGAAAGTATTTTGATGGAGAGAAAGGGAATATTTAACTTGCATGCAACTGGTCTTGTCATATATTTTTTCTCTCTCCTGACAAAAACTGACAAGTGCATGCAAATGTTCACATGTATTCTTGTGTATTCTATCAATGTCTCTTATACAACAAAAAGGGGCACGAATCTCCAAAACAACAGCAATGGTGGATGTTGCACCGGTAGGTACCGGCCCCGGTAAAAAAACTTAGTCGCATTGCCCACTGGAGGGGTTAGCGTTGGCAGAAGATATGCTCATGCAAAATTTTATGGTGGCCTATCAGACTCCAAACATGTGGTGGGAGACATCCACAGGGCAATCGCCGGAGATACAGTACTACTGTTAGTGAGATTCTTCAGAGCGCTACTAGTTTTACTTGTCATTTTATGTTTGAAAGTCGAGATTCGAATAGCGAAGCTCGTAGTCTAGTCAAGTTTGCTCGTTCTATAGGTCTGGGGCGTCATGTGTGGCTTGGTAACACCATGATCCGAAATGTATTTCATGCTTACGATGAATATAAAACCTGGTTACCTCTCGAAAATAAAATAAAAACTGGAACCAACATGTTCTAAAAAGAAAACTGGGCCGATCCTTTACAGAAAACAGCAGCAGGTCTCCAACAGTCGTAGCAGGGCGGCACGACGGGAAATCGCCGAGCTCTAGCTATGCTTACGCATATGCAGGCTATAGTATCACAAATCATCTGCATCGCACTCTGGACGGAGATGGTCCCGGAGCACAGCAAGCACATCGGCGCAGCTGACGACTCCGACTAGAGCGCCGCTGAGCTCATCGACGACCCAAACATGGCCGACTCGGTGCGCGAGCGCTTGGGCCATGACGGCGACCAGCGAACTCTCAGCATGACACGCCGCCACGTCCTCCGTCGACCGCCACCGGAAGCTTCCCGACGACATCTTCCTCGCGCGTCTCGCAGGCGCCAATGGCAAACACTCCTCGTCAGACGACGTCGATGACGAGGACAGAGCTGCAACGTCCGTTGTGTAGGCGGCATCCATGAGGTCGCACATGGCATGAAGCCCTTTGTCCGTGAGCTCGGCTCTGATGGAGCGGAGCAGGAACTCGGGCGGCGAGAAGTAGCAGTCGATGTACGTCATGGCGTCGCCGGCGGAGAGCGCGGCGAAGGCGGCGGACACGGACTCGACGTCGTCGCACGAGCCAAGCACGCCCGGGCAGATCTCTCCGACGAGCGCGTCGTCGTCCGCCACGACGGCCACGGCGGTGCCGTGCCCGATGGACCTCCGCAGGAGAGGGATGGCGTCGAGCGCGTCGTCGTCGACGTGGACGGCGTGCACGTCGTCCCGGCGCACGAGGCCGAGGGAGGCCACGGAGAGCGCGGCGACCGGCGAGAAGAGGGAGATGGAGCCGAAGAGGTGCCGGACGATGTCTTGCTGCTCATTTGGAGTAGTAAATTTGGTGAGTAACATTATTTTACTCTTCATGCATGCATGTAGGAAGACCACCAGAGATTACTGTATTTCCTAGTAATACTTTTCCTTTGATAGGTGATGGTTAACACCCTATCTATTGCAGCGAGATAGCTCAGGTGTCATGCATCGAGCACCAAACAACTCCCCATTTTCAACCATTTTGGTCTGGTCCAATGAGTGCGTGCTACTAGTGCCACTTCAATTTGTCCTGCTTCATACAGGCTGGGACAGTCCTACTTCAATTTGGCTTGCCCAAAACACACATGCCGGTCGTCAATACAGTATATTAACATTTGCCACGGCAGACACGACGGGAAGATGCGTCCTGTCCCCGTACGACACATTACAGTCCAAATCTGAAGTACGAATACACCATCTAATAGAAAATTTTGAGACGAGCAACAGCTATTACACCCGGATGCAGACAAGCCCTGGAACGGCGCGAAGTAGCGCCCCGGTAGACGCCAATCCCGCGGTCTTCGAACACGTCGACGAGCCGTGCTGCCGTGCAGGAACAGCTGGGCTCCTCGCCGTACGTATCGAAATGACCGATGGCAGATCACATGGTGGCAGTTGGAGTTGGGGCCGTATCGCTACGAGACGGGGGGTGGCGGCGCCGCACCATGCGCCGCCGCGGTCGTCGGCGCTTATCACCTTCCATCGAACTTCGTGCATCGTGATCCCAGCTCAGGGCCCTGTGTTCCGAGGGGACGAGGATCCCCTGCCGTGGCCAAGCCTACCTTTGAGTCACTGACACATGGGTCCTACGGAGCATGGGGCCCACCTGTCAGTGACACAAAGGCAGGGTATGGCAGGGATTGTAAAGTCAGAGGATCCACGTCCGTTCCGAGGGGATATCACGACAAGAAACCAAAATGTGATGGAAACAACGATCTTTCTAAATCTCGAAAAAATATCGGATGCTCCGAGGGGATATCACGACAAGAAACCGAAATGTGGTGGAAACCACACCAAAACGATGTTTCAAAGTTCTACAAAATCTCAAAAAGATATCAGATGTTAAGAGGGTGATGTAAACTCAAGTACAAACACATTTTGCTGATATATTTTTTTCATATCTCAGTCAGGTAATGTGGTTCCTCTTCATTTTTCGCATGGCAATAGGACACCATCCTTTTAACATCCCGTATTTTTTTTGATTTTTTTCAAAACTTCTAAACGTGGTTTTCACGAAGTATTCGTTGAATGTTGGTTTTCATGTGTTATTCTCTCCCTTGGTCCCTTGCAATTGCAAGCTGACGTAACGACGCTTCAGTTTGCAGTGCAGATGGTGTCCAATTCAGAACTTGCCTATCCACACACACAGCCTCACACTATTTCACTACTACGTACTCCCTATTTTAAAACAGTGATCTAAACACTCTTATATTTCTTTACTGAGGGCGTACTTTCTACACAGACTCACACTTTGCCCACGCCGCAACCTCATTCTCTATCGAGGTCAACTAGCAGATTTCCTCGCTGCAACATGTCCAGATTAATACCCAGGCGCCCCATATCTCTAGGAATCTTTCTTTTTGAAGAATTTTTTTTGGGGGGGTGGGGGTGGGGGGGGGGGGGGGGGGGGGAGGGGGGGGGAGGGAGGGAAGCTCACACATGTGCATCCAATGTTTGTACAAAAGTGATGTGAGTACAAAAGTGAGATGTAGTAGCACAGCGCACAGAGATGTCATATGCTCTTATAGGCAATCTAAATGTAAAAGATTTCCATATCCTCCCATGTAAACTATACTTTATGGTAATATTCCGCTTTCGCCTCCCCTTGTTCAAATAATAAATTAGATACTGGAACATATCATCAGCACATTACTGAGACCATCAAACATACAAGCATCAAGATGCAAGATGCAAGAAAGAATTCTATAAAGCTAAGGTACGCCTTTGGCGTACCCTCAAAAAAAGATGCAAGAAAGAAAGGCTCTTGATTAATGAGTTAATCACGAAATACCCTAATTTTGTTGTTAGGGTTGCTAACAAGAAAACTTGGGGGCAAAGTATGTTTGCTGCAACTTTTAACAGGACAGTGGATCATGAACGTCCATAAATAAAGGAGACCAAAACCATTAGCATCCACACAACAGCAAAACAGGATAGATTACTACAAACACAATACCTTGACACAACTCTTGATAAGTAGTGTATCAAGTTAATAATTATACAGTCAAACATGTTCATTGTCACATTCCAAGTTTCTGACAAGCACAATATAATTGCACTTATGAGCTTAGATTGCTCTATGGGTGTGCTTTTGTGCTGAAGACAATGATGCCAATTTAACAGAGATCAATAATATAATATAATCAGCAGTTTGACAATGATTGCCCTCCCCGAAAGAAGGGCACGGGTCTAAATGGTCTTCATATTAGGACACGTCATTATGTTGGTAAGTCGCAAGCAGCCATTTGATTCTTTGATTTCACCTGTCCAAGCATCTCAGCTACTGTCTTGCAGCGACATTGTTTGCCAGGACGAATGACATCCCCATAGACTGCCATCTCGATTACATCAAGCTCCTTGTCTGACCAAGATGGAAGAAACGCTAGCAAATCAGGCCAAGTTTGCATGATATGAAACTGGAAGAGATGTTATGCATGCCAACTAATTTAGATTGAGGAAAGTTGCACAATAGGGGATTCTGGCTTGATTTTTCAATTTAGATCGTTATGGTTTTATATAACGGAGGACAAAAAACAAATAGTCCAAAAATAGTTTGTTGCATACTTACCAGATTCATGATTCGTCCGGTTCGCGATTCAAATTCGCTAGATCCTACAAATTGGGTTCAATATGGAGTACACATCTCCGGCTCGCAAACCCACCAGCACAAACGGGCCTCCCGTTGGCCTACTTCTACCCCCCCCCCCCCCCCCCACCCACCCACCCACTCATCCAGGCAATCACCTCTCGAGGGAAGGACGACACTGCTGCTCCACTCTCCCTTCTGCTAGCTCCCCTCTGCCGGAAGATGCCAAAGCCTCCCAACATTACTCTCTCCTGTGGTCCCCACCTGCTCATACTCCTGATAGATGGAGATGAGCCTGTCCTCCGTGCATGTATCCACGGCGAGCAGGAGTTGCTGTTGCATGACAATGACTGGCCGGCCAACTGGATCTTGGCCAGCGTCACTGTTCTCACACAGTCGGTCCTAGCACCGAGGCAGAACGGTTTCATTTTTCTGTTCGCAGATCAACGACTCAGGGTGCAGACTCAGACCATTCTGAGCGATCTCGAACCCTGATCTAGATCAATCGACAGGGGTCGGGGTTCAAAGCTCATCCGAGTGAATCTGGTAACTATGGTCTGTTGGTAACTTGAATCTCCTCTGGCCAATGCAGCCAATAACAAATAATTGACACCTTGTTTGGCTACCAGGTATTGGAGCTGGGATTGGGGAACTGTAATCGGATTCCATAAATTTAAGTGTACGGCTGACACTGGAATCGGAATCCTTGACTCAGACCACAAATCTCAGCGAACTATCCAGCAGCAGGAGTACAATTATATCTGTAACACATCCTTTGTTCAATAGGCAATGTCTGTCCCACCCCAAATTCTCCTTGCAACCAGCCAATCACGTGATAGTGCTCGCACCACCCAGACCTTTTTTGTTGCACTTCCGCCTGTCCAGTGACATCTCCTATCCTTGAAAGCATCATCTTCTATGGTGCTCCTCGACAACTTCAATGGAGCTCGACATCGCCATCAACACTGGTTGGTCGACTTGCAAATTAGCCTTCCATCATGTGCTTGTGATCAGGGGCAGAGACAGGACATGGGCACGCCGAGCCATGGCCCAGGTTGTGACGCCCAAATCCTTGGGTAGTAGCACCCAGGCTATACTACTGTACCTACAGTAAGACCCTGGAGCTTCATGCCGGCCTGGCTTAGTTCCGTCTACACAAGATTGGTTACTAGTACTGACACTAGGATATGGAAACATTTAGTTCATTTGCTACTTCTACCGATTCTCTGAATTAGGGATATGTTTTGTTGTTGTTTAGTTGTAGTACCGACCACCAAGTGCTCCATCAAGTGCTTGCGCGTTTTGACCAATTTAGCTGCTAGGAGAACCCACTAGCCATCCAGCCACTTGAGAGGTCACTGTAATGTGCAAGAGCATTTGACATAGGAGCATGTATTTGGCTGCCTCAACAGATAGTAATACAAGAGCTGTGCTGCCTGTCACATTGACCGATACCATAACTCTGCAATGAGTATATTTAAGCATCTCCACATCAACAGTCACTGTTTTTTGGCTGAAAATATCACAGAAAGGTTGGAAAAAGCATACACGTGCATAGTGCAGTACGAGAAGTGAGGAGGAGGGTGGGCGACAGCTTTTTGCGGATAAAGGAGAGACAGTATGGCCCAAGGGAAAGTAGAAACTGATGGCACAGTGGATAAGCGTGGTTCAACACTCATACTTGCAGTGGTGGAAGAACTACTACCTCTTGGCAGGGATCAAGAATTGCTCCCTCACCGACAACATGCAGCGGCTAGGCATCTGGCTGCAGGCAAAGCAAAGTGGCTCGGGAAGTCGGAGGGGGCATCCAAAGAGAAGTGGAGCAAGCCATCGCATGGTCGATAGCTATAGTGTTTACTACAGTGATTATCAATGTAAAGCTTTGCCATGAATTGCAGAATTCGTTTGTCAAAGTGCCCATGCTAGATTTTCATATTTACATGGTAATTATTGATGGATCCCACTGTAACTTGTGTGTCAAAGTCATTATCAGATTCCTGGTTTACCATTCTAGATAACATGCAAGCAATATTTGGATTTCATTTCATTTTAGAAATCCAAACCGCAGCCAAGCACAAGTATTAGAGATGGAATCCATTTTTTACTAATCACGTCCAGAATAAATGGTATTTGAATTTAACTGAATTCACCAAATTCAATTCACAGCTGCCAAACAAGGTGTGAGTGAAAACGTAAACTTGTAATTGTAAAATTCACCAAGATTATATTTGTTCATACGCAAGAGATGCAAATGAGTCCGCAACTCAGCAATCATTAAGAGTCAAAAAGGTCGACACAGTCCAAAATTCAACCCTACCTCAAGTGATGATTAGCTTATATGAAAGAAATTGCTATTTCCGAAGCAAATGAACTAGGATGGGATACTAAATATATGTTGCAGCAGCTAGTGTATGTTGTAACAGCTATTGCAGACACATAAATGGGGAAATTTTACCACAAACTAGATTATTATGTGTCAACTGACTACTCTGATCTAACAGGTGAAATGACTGTCAAGCCAGGACAAGGCACACACACAGTCCTACACTGGAATAGAAGGAAACAACCGAAGAAACTGATATGGTCATGCGCAAAGCAGCAAAATTAGCCCATGATCAAATAAAGATAGAATACTGGAGCTGGCCAACTTAAGCTTTAGAGCCTCTCTTTCTGTTAGGAACAAGCCTTATAGTGGGTAGCTGAGGGCAAGCACAATATCCTCAGTCTTTGAGCCCTTATCCAAACCCAAATTGATCCATTGTGGGCCAAGGTTCATAACAGAAAAAAAAGCCAGAATATTTTCCCAATCTATGTTAGTAGAAGCTGTCGGATACTCTAACTTTCGGTCTAACTTCTGGAGCACTTCTAGATGGTTTTGCATGTTTTTCGCCTACATCACATGTTAAATTCAATCTAGACTCGTTTCGAAAATAGTACCAACGTATGAACGACCAATTGATTAATGTAGAAAAGAATTAAGCAAATCAGCACCCCTACGTTACACCTAAATCAAGAATCATCGCAACAAAAAACATAACTCCCAGATGGTCCAGGAATATGCTATTCAACATAACGATAATCAAGTCTATAGTAGACTAAATAGCAATTCTGCTTCCACAGCTCACCTAATTTTCTTTCTTATAAAGAGATTATATGCAGTACTTTTCAATACCCTATTACCCTTTATTTCCGATGGGAATATGTATATAAGTGATGACACAAGTGTGTCTCTGTGACACTGTTGCCCAATAACATTAAGCAAATCATGTATCAGAAGTTCATCTGCCGAAAATGAAAAAACAGAGCAGGTATATTCCCTATCATTGTTGAAATGTAAGATTCAAAATATTGTTTAGCTCACCTGTGAACTTGATATCGCAGGAAAAGCCTTGCATCTCTGCCTTCTCCACCCATGCTTTATCAGACTTGGAACGGTTCACCCTAGTCTGAAGGATCTGGCAATTCTCAACAGTAGATTCCCCTCCTAAATCCAACGATCAGGAGTTAAACTGAGCAGTCTATAATAACTAATGGAAGAAAATCAGAGTCTCAAAGAGAACATATTGTACCACTTCCAGGTACACTGCAAAAGGACCACAACAAAATATTTACAGACAAACAAGGATTAGGAAAGAGTAAAAGGTAGAAACAACAAATGATGCATGATGTTCCTGTTTAGAACAAAGCTCATACACCTCAGGAAGTAAAAGATGCAACGACTAATCGACATATTTGGTAGCACAAGTTGTTTGGATAATTCTAACTTAAAACATTCAGACATGTGATCCTGCACAAGATATACAAACAAAGCTAGGAATCCTAATATCTTCAGTGTCATGGGTATGGAGGGACGGCTGCACAAAGGAGATAAGCTCATGTTGTCTTTTGTTTGCTACACATACATCAAATCAGGTCTGTTAGTCGTGCAATATTTGGTTTGGTGGGTATGTTATCCTTTGCTTTGTCTGCAGTTATTTCCAACTAAACAAATCCAAACCCACATCCGATAAATTTAAGATTTAGACCCAGCAATGAGCCTATGATATATTGATATATATCGTACAACAGCAGCAGCAGCAGCAGCAGCAACAACAACAACAAAGCCTTTAGTCCCAAACAAGTTGGGGTAGGCTAGAGGTGAAACCCATAAGATCTCGCGACCAACTCATGGCTCTGGCACATGGATAGCAAGCTTCCACGCACCCCTGTCCATAGCTAGTTCTCTGGTGATACTCCAATCCTTCAGGTCTCTCTTAACGGACTCGTCCCATGTCAAATTTGGTCTACCCCGGCCTCTCTTGACATTCTCCGCACGCTTTAGCCGCACGCTATGCACTGGAGCTTCTGGAGGCCTGCGCTGAATATGCCCAAACCATCTCAAACGATGTTGGACAAGCTTCTCTTCAATTGGTGCTACCCCAACTCTATCTCATATATCATCATTCCGGACTCTATCCTTCCTCGTGTGGCCACATATCCATCTCAACATATGCATCTCCGCCGCACCTAATTGTTGAACATGTCGCCTTTTAGTCGGCCAACACTCAGCACCATACAACATTGCGGGTCGAACAGCCGTTCTGTAGAACTTGCCTTTTAGCTTTTGTGGCACTCTCTTGTCACAGAGAATGCCAAAAGCTTGGCGCCACTTCATCCATCCAGCTTTGGTTCGATGGTTCACATCTTCATCAATACCCCCATCCTCCTATAGCATTGACCCCAAATATCGAAAGGTGTTCTTCTGAGGTACCACCTGCCCCTCAAGGCTAACCTCCTCCTCCTGACACCTAGTAGTACTGAAACCGCACATCATGTACTCGGTTTTAGTTGTACTAAGCCTAAACCCTTTCGATTCCAAGGTTTGTCTCCATAACTCTAACTTCCTATTTACCCCCTTCCGACCATTGTCATCTAGCACCACATCATCCGCAAAGAGCATACACCATGGGATATCTCCTTGTATATCCCTTGTGACCTCATCCATCACCAAGGCAAAAAGATAAGGGCTCAAAGCTGACCCTGATGTAGAATAAAAAAATTAACAGCATTTTAATACATCCAAACAAAAAAATGGTAACACCCACTGTTTCGACAACACTGTTATCAAAATCCAAACGAAATATTCATCCATTCAGATTTCGGAGCTAAATGAGCAAGGTGCTTGGAAGAGTTGGATTTCTAAACTCAACTTACGAGTGTTCAACAAGACACTAACCAGATAAAAAACTAATCAACGTTTTGAACATGCTCACATAACTGCTTAAAAAGTAGGCGATTTGTTTAATCCCCATCCTCTCTTTTAAGCAACAATAAAATAAGAAATGTACATAGTGTTTTCTGGCGGAAATAACAAGCTGACCTTTGGAGAAGGGAATGATGTGATCGTATTCGTAGCAGAGGCAGCCGTGGCAGCTCCAGAAGCGGCGACACACCACGTTGCCGGCGGCGTCCTGCCGCCACCGCTCTGGATGTCGCCCTGCCAGCACCGCCGCCTTCCGCCAGCACGCAGTCCGCGTCTTCTCGTCAAAGGACCTTGGCCGCTCCTTCTCCTTCGATTTTGAGCCCGCCCCGCTGCTGCTCGCCTCGCCGTTCTGCTCTCGCTCGGATGTGGAAGGCGCCATCCGACTCGACCCCTGTAGCTTTCTCTCTAGCAATCAATTGTAGGACACGAGTTAGGGGGCGCGCCGCCGTTGACGGCTAGGGTTAGGAGATGCCGCCGCCGCGTATGGGTGTGTGCCGGAATCGGGGGAGAGATGGAAGGAAGAGAGAGCGCCGGGTCGGGTTGGGCTGGGCCAACGGGCACATCAGCTGACCGCGCTGGTCCAAAAGAAAGCTGGCGGCTATCGGTTTTCCAGTTTTCCTCGAATTTTTCAAAAGAAAAATATCTCATTAACCTGTCTTATTTTTTAAGAAAACTTCCTATTTGTTCTACAAAGAACATAGAAAAAACAAAAAGACGCATCCATGTTCATAGACACATGAACTAGGGTACTAGAACAGCAAGCGTCGCCGATGAAAAGAAATATAGCTCGAAAAAATCCAACTTGTAGAAATACGAGCGAAGACTTGATCCAAACAGATCCACTAAAGACCCGAACCGACCGAATCTTGCAAGATCCGCCGGAGGCACACCTGCGCATGCCCTTCGAAGATACTATACGCATCACCGAAATAGGGACTAGACGGGGGCAACCTTATTCCATCTTCAAGTCTTCTTTCCAGAGAGTGAAAAGGCACATGTGTGCTTTAAAAAAAATGAAAAGCATGGATGTGCTTCCAATTTTCTTTTTTTTCCGGTTTCCAGTTTTTTGTGTCTAGTTTTTTTTTCAATTTTTTTCCAACTTCTTCTCATTACAAGTTTTTCCTTTTCATTTCTTAATACTTTTGAAAAACTAAGTTCATCGAACCTTTTCTTTTTGCCAGAAAAACTTTCAATCTATTCATCTTCAATCATGGTAGTACAACGAACACTAGGAATAGTAAAAATTACATTAAGATCCATAGACCACCTAGTGACGATTACAAGCACTGAAGCGAGCCGAAGGCGCGCCGCTGTCATCGCCCCTCCCTCGTTAAAGTCGGGCAAACGTTGTTGTAGTAGACAGTCAGAAAGTCGTCGTGCTAAGGCCCCATAGAACCAACGCACCAGAACAACAACCGCAGCAAACGAAGAGTTAACATAGGATCTAATTTTGAAGATTTTGATGCGAGAAACACGACGCTGAAAATAGTTCGTGATTTAGACACACGGTTCAAGAGATAAAACATTTTAGAAAAACAAATGAACGGACAAAAACACAAAATTCCCATGTTGCGAGAAGCGTTACGCATGCACAACGCCACTTGTCATCGCGAAAGGAGGTGAGGCTGAATTTTTTAAAAGGCGGCTAATGATTCCAACAACAACCACACACACACACACAACTTGGATAACCCATTCCACCAAACTAGTAATTCTCCCACCCGTGCTAGAAAGAAGAAGCCCATGTGAAACTTGCGGTAAGCGTCATTCCCTGTTGAGGGACGCGCCTTCGTGTTTATAGGCAGGGGCTTATCCCTGATACGCATACAAGTCGGTTGAGAGGATTACATCTTGAGATACAAGAAAGGCATAGAGAGCTAGAGATAAGCTAGTTCGGTTACAGGGAGAATCCTAGCTAATCTCCTAACAACATACTCTATTATCCTGACGTCAACGTGACAACCATATCTTGTGACGCATGTAGTTTAACATCCTCCCTTTATCACAACTTGCTTAAGTTGAGATTACGCTTGAATTCCTCAAAGCTTCTCGTGGGCAATGCCTTGGTGAAACCATCTGCTACCTGGTCTCTGGAGTGTATAAAACGAATCTCCAATTTCCTGTCAGCAACTCTTTCTCTGACAAAATGAAAATCAATCTCTATATGTTTAGTTCTTGCATGAACGACGGGATTAGCAGAAAGGTAAGTGGCACCAAGATTGTCACACCACAAACATGGAATTGGAGAGTGTTTCACACCCAATTCTTTTAGCATTGACTGCACCCATATAGTTTCTATTGTTGCATTTGCTAGAGCTTTGTATTCTGCCTCTGTGCTTGACCGGAACACTGTAGCATGTTTCTTTGCACACCATGATATAAGGTTGGGTCTAAAGAAAATAGCAAACCCACCAGTGGAGCGTCTATCATCAAGACACCGCGGCCAGTCTGAATCAGAGAAGGCACTCACAAAAGTAGATGATGCTTGCTGAAAGTAAGACCAACATTCATGGTGTCTTTCACATATCTAACTATGCGCTTTGCGGCAGTTCAATGAGTTGTGGTGGGTGCATGGACAAACTGGCATACTTTGTTTACAGCAAATGAAATATCAGGTCTTGTAAGAGTCAAGTACTGAAGTGCTCCTACTAGACTTCTATATCTGGTACTATTTGTTGGGCCTACGGTAGGGTGCGTCGACTGCAAATTAAAATTTTCCTACGCGCAGAACAACCTGGAACATGCTACGGGAGATGGATCACAGTTCGTTACTACTAGACGCGCAGTGACGTGCAGCGGAAGAAGAGTTGGGGTAGCGCGTCCGCGTGGATCGTCTCCTTCTCGTCCGATCTCCCTCAAACAACCGGTCGTCCGATCCCACGTACAAGTTCGCCGGAGCAGCGCAAGTGCACCACCTCTAATGGTATCCGCGCGTGTAGGAGGAAAATCGTGCGGCGGACTGCTAGGTCTGATCACACAGTCGGCGGCGAGTGGAGGTGGCTATTCGCAACACATGCAAACCCTAGTGACAGCGCCGAAGCGATCAACCAAAGGAGTGTGCCGCACCTCCACTTTATATAGGCGTCCGTTGCAGGCTCAACACTTGGACCTCGCACGGACCCTAAAGCCACAAGTTTACTCGGCCACAATCCGAATACAGCTCGGATCACATCCGACCAGTGTCCTGGATCCGACCTAGTAGGTTCCTTCCCTTAAGCGCGTGACCCATTAGGTTCAAGTCGGCTTGGTCACAGTTCGGATCATCTCCGACCTGCACGGTTGGTAGCGGTTTCTAGCGACGCGTGCCGGCCACCAAGCAGACTATGAAGCTGGTTAGGCGAACATGTACAACGTGTCACACTTCTTTTCCCTTTGCCGCACGATATATGTTGTCGGGCTCAAGGCGAGACGGTCATCCTTGTGCTAGCCCGACCTCTTTCTCGTTCCAGTGATACCGACCACAAACCGGATTATCTCATAATCCATGTCGCATGGCCATGCTTATCCTGGTCGGATCACACGAGGGGCCGAGAGTATATCTCTCCTGATCGGAGGGGCAAATCCTATCGTGCTCGACCATGTCTCGCAGCATGGGACTGGACAAACCTGAAACCTACCTTTGTAACTACCCAGTCACGGAGTAGCGTTTGGTCAGCCCAAAGCAAGTCTGTCACCATCCCGAGTACATGCGTCAGCTCAGGTCTTAGGACATAGAACGTATGTTGTACTAGAGACTCACAGATGACATATCGCTGTGTCTCATAGTTGGGTCTGTCCGACTCGGACCTTATCTTGACTCGGATCCGACTATGTCGAATCCGACCAGACCTTTCCAAGTCCATATTATCCGGTTAGCATCCAATGTTCCATGGCTAGTGAGATCGAGCCATCGACCGTGTCATATGCTAGTCTAGTCGGCTGCACGTCCACACAGCCCTTTCGACTAGGGACCTTTTAGGACAGTCATCATACAATGCATAGTCCCACAAACAAGTCGCGTACTTGCTTATACACATGATTGATAATGTCTAAGGACTATCTTTATTCATAAACACACAGAAAATATCATCATACATGATTGCCTCTAGGGCATATCTCCAATAGTCTCCCACTTGCACTAGAGTCAATCAAATAGACATCGAATGCCCATAGCTCTAACGTGCCCCTCATGCTTGGGTTGTGGAAGCGCCTTAGTCAATGGATCTGCAACATTTGCATCCGTGTGAATTTTGCATAAGTCTACATCACCATTCTTTACGATCTTTCGTATCAGGTGATATTTCCGATCTATGTGTCTGACCTTGTGGTGATTCCTCGGCTCCTTGGCTTGTGCGATGGCACCAGAATTATCACAATAAAGGTCCGACGATTTTACCGAGGCTAGTAAAATACCAAGATCATCCAGGAAATGCCGGATTCAAACACCTTCCTTTGCAGCTTCACAAGCCGCAATGTATTCGGCTTCTGTGGTAGAATCGGCCACCGTATCTTGCTTGGAACTCATCTAGCTCACTGCCCCTCCGTTCATGACGTACACGAATCCAGACTGTGATCGACAATGATCTCTATTAGTTTGCAGACTAGCATCAGCGTAACCCGTTACGACGAGCTCTTCCTCACCTCCATAAACTACGAACATCTCTTTAGTCCTTTTCAGGTACTTCAAAATAGTCTTTACCGCTGCCCAGTGACTCTCACCTGGGTTGGCCTGGTATCTACTTGTTAGGCTTATTGCAAAAGCAACATCAGGCCTTGTACATATCATGGCATACATGATGGATCCGATTGTCGAGGCATACAGAATCCTACTCATCCTGCTTCGCTCATCAGATGTCGAAGGACTTTGAGTCTTGCTTAGCCTTATACCATGTGAGTGGCAAGAACCCTTTCTTCGCCTCACTCATATTGAACCGCTTCAACACTTTTATCTATGTACGTGCTCTGGCTCAAGCCGAGCAGCCTCCTCGATCTATCTCTATAGTTCTTAATGCCTAAAATATAGACTGCCTCACCAAGGTCCTTCATCGAAAATTTGCCATTCAATGACTCCTTGACCGAGTTTAGCATCGAAACATCATTTCCGATCAGTAGTATGTCATCCACAACAAGATCAAAAATACTATCAGCTCCCACTTAACTTCTTGTATAAACAAGCGTCATCTTCACTTTTGATGAAACCGAGACTAGTGACGACCTCATCAAAACGAATATTCCAGCTCCGAGATGCTTGCCTCAACCCATAAATGGATCTCTTGAGCTTGCATACCTTACTAGTGAAGGAAATATGCCCTAGAGGCAATAATAAAGTTATTATTTATTTCCTTATATCATGATAAATGTTTATTATTCATGCTAGAATTGTATTAACCGGAAACATGATACATGTGTGAATACATAGACAAACATATAGTCACTAGTATGCCTCTACTTGACTAGCTCATTAACCAAAGATGGTTATGTTTCCTAACCATAGACATGTGTTGTCATCTGATTAATGGGATCACATCATTAGGAGAATGATGTGATTGACATGACCCATCCCGTTAGCTTAGCACATGATCATTTAGTATTCTGCTATTGCTTTCTTCATGACTTATACATGTTCCTGTAACTATGAGAACTATGCAACTCCCGTTTACCGGAGGAACACTTTGGGTACTACCAAACGTCACAACGTAACTGGGTGATTATAAAGGAGTACTACAGGTGTCTCCGAAGGTACATGTTGAGTTGGCGTATTTCGAGATTAGGTTTTGTCACTCCGATTGTCGGAGAGGTATCTCTGGGCCCTCTCGGTAATACTCATCACTTAAGCCTTGAAAGCATTATAACTAATGAGTTAGTTGTGAGATGACGTATTACAGAACGAGTAAAGAGACTTGCCGGTAACGAGATTCAACTAGGTATTGGATACCGACGATCGAATCTCGGGCAAGTAACATACCGATGACAAAGGGAACAACGTATGTTGTTATGCGGTTTGACCGGTAAAGATCTTCGTAGAATATGTAGGAACCAATATGGGCATCCAGGTCCCGCTATTGGTTATTGACCGAGAATGGTTCTAGGTCATGTCTACATAGTTCTCGAACCCGTAGGGTCCGCACGCTTAACGTTTCGATGACAGTTTTATTATGAGTTTATAAGTTTTGATGTACCGAAGTTTGTTTGGAGTCCCGGATGTGATCACGGACATGACGAGGAGTCTCGGAATGGTCGAGACATAAAGATTGATATATTGGAAGCCTATGTTTGGACATCGGAAAGGTTCTGGGTGAAATCGGCATTTTACCGGAGTACCGGGAGGTTGCCGGAACCCCCCGGGGGGTTAATGGGCCTACATGGGCCAAGAGGGAGAAGAGGAAGGAGCCAGGAGGGGGCCGCGCGCCCCTCCCCCTCCTAGTCCGAATAGGACAAGGGATGGGGGTGGCGCCCCCCCTTTCCTTCCCCTCTTCCTCCTCTTTCCCCCTTCTCTCCTACTCCAACTTGGAAAAGGGGAGTCCTACTCCCGGTCGGAGTAGGACTCCCCCCTTGGCGCGCCCCCTTAGGCCGGCGGCCTCCTCCCCCCTGGCTCCTTTATATACGGGGGCGGGGGGCACCCCATAGACACACAAGTTGATCTACGGATCGTTCCTTAGCCGTGTGCGGTGCCCCCTTCCACCATATTCCACCTCGGTCATATCGTCGCGGAGCTTAGGCGAAGCCCTGCGCCGGTAGAACATCATCATCGTCACCACGCCGTCGTGCTGACAGAACTCATCTCCGGAGCATTTGCTGGATCGGAGGGCCGGAGATCGTCATCGAGCTGAACGTGTGCTGAACTCGGAGGCTCCGTACGTTCGGTGCTTGGATCGGTCGGATCGTGAAGACGTACGACTACATCAACCGTGTTGTGCTAACGCTTCCGCTTACGGTCTACGACGGTACGTGAACGAACACTCTCCCCTCTCGTTGCTATATCATCACCATGATCTTGCGTGTGCGTAGGAATTTTTTTGAAATTATTACGTTCCCCAACAGTGGCATCCGAGCCTAGGTTTTATGCGTTGATGTTATATGCACGAGTAGAACACAAGTGAGTCATGGACGATATAAGTCATACTGCCTACCAGCATGTCATACTTTGGTTCAGCGGTATTGTGAGATGAAGCGGCCCGGACCGACATTACGCGTACGCTTACGCGAGACTGGTTTCACCGTTACGAGCACTCGTGCTTAAAGGTGGCTGGCGGGTGTCTGTCTCTCTCACTTTAGTTGAACCGAGTGTGGCTACGCCCGGTCCTTGCGAAGGTTAAAACAGAGTCTATTTGACAAACTATCGTTGTGGTTTTGATGCGTAGGTGAGAACGGTTCTTGCTAAGCCCGTAGCAGCCACGTAAAATTTGCAACAACAAAGTAGAGGACGTCTAACTTGTTTTTGCAGGGCATGTTGTGATGTGATATGGTCAAGACGTGATGCTATATTTTATTGTATGAGATGATCATGTTTTGTAACTAAAGTTATCGGCAACTGGCAGGAGCCATATGGTTGTCACTTTATTGTATGAAATGCAAACGCCCTGTAATTGCTTTACTTTATCACTAAGCGGTAGCGATAGTCGTAGAAGCAATAGATGGCGTAACGACAACGATGCTACGATGGAGATCAAGGTGTCGCGCCGGTGACGATGGTGATCATGACGGTGCTTCGAAGATGGAGATCACAAGCACAAGATGATGATGGCCATATCATATCACTTATATTGATTGCATGTGATGTTTATCCTTTATGCATCTTATCTTGCTTTGATTGACGGTAGCATTTTAAGATGATCTCTCACTAATTATCAAGAAGTGTTCTCCCTGAGTATGCACCGTTGCGAAAGTTCTTCGTGCTGAGACACCACGTGATGATCGGGTGTGATAGGCTCTACGTTCAAATACAACGGGTGCAAAACAGTTGCACACGCGGAATACTCAGGTTATACTTGACGAGCCTAGCATATACAGATATGGCCTCGGAACACGGAGACCGAAAGGTCGAGCGCGAATCATATAGTAGATATGATCAACATAGCGATGTTCACCATTGAAACTACTTCATCTCACGTGATGATCGGACATGGTTTGGTTGATTTGGATCACGTGATCACTTAGATGACTAGAGAGATGTCTGTCTAAGTGGGAGTTCTTAAGTAATATGATTAATTGAACTTAAATTTATCATGAACTTAGTACCTGATAGTATCTTGCTTTTCTATGTTTGTTTGTAGATAGATGGCTCGTGTTGTTGTTCCGTTGAATTTTAATGCGTTCCTTGAGAAAGCAAAGTTGAAAGATGATGGTAGCAATTACACGGACTGGGTCCGTAACCTGAGGATTATCCTCATTGCTGCACAGAAAAGTTACGTCCTGGAAGCACCGCTGGGTGCCAGGCCTGCTGCTGATGCAACTGACGACGTTAAGAACGTCTGGCAGAGCAAAGCTGATGACTACTCTATAGTTCAGTGTGCCATGCTTTATGGCTTAGAACCGGGCCTTCAACGATGTTTTGAACGTCATGGAGCATATGAGATGTTCCAGGAGTTGAAGTTAATATTTCAAGCAAATGCCCGGATTGAGAGATATGAAGTCTCCAATAAGTTCTATAGCTGCAAGATGGAGGAGAATAGTTCTATCAGTGAACACATACTCAAAATGTCTGGGTATAATAATCACTTGATTCAACTGGGAGTTAATCTTCCTAATGATAGTGTCATTGACAGAATTCTCCAATCACTGCCACCAAGCTACAAGAGCTTCGTGATGAACTATAATATGCAAGGGATGAACAAGACTATTCCCGAGCTCTTCGCGATGCTGAAAGCCGCGGAGGTAGAAATCAAGAAGGAGCATCAAGTGTTGATGGTCAACAAGACCACTAGTTTCAAGAAGAAGGGCAAAGGGAAGAAGAAGGGGAACTTCAAAAAGAACGGCAAGCAAGTTGCTGCTCAAGAGAAGAAACCCAAGTCAGGACCTAAGCCTGAAACTGAGTGCTTCTACTGCAAGCAGACTGGACACTGGAAGCGGAACTGCCCCAAGTATTTGGCAGATAAGAAGGATGGCAAAGTGAACAAAGGTATATGTGATATACATGTTATTGATGTGTACCTTACTAATGCTCGCAGTAGCACCTGGGTATTTGATACTGGTTCTGTTGCTAATATTTGCAACTCGAAACAGGGACTATGGATTAAGCGAAGATTAGCTAAGGACGAGGTGACGATGCGCGTGGGAAATGGTTCCAAAGTCGATGTGATCGCGGTCGGCACGCTACCTCTACATCTACCATCGGGATTAGTATTAGACCTAAATAATTGTTATTTGGTGCTAGCGTTGAGCATGAACATTATATCTGGATCTTGTTTGATGCGAGACGGTTATTCATTTAAATCAGAGAATAATGGTTGTTCTATTTATATGAGTAATATCTTTTATGGTCATGCACCCTTGAAGAGTGGTCTATTTTTATTGAATCTCGATAGTAGTGATACACATATTCACAGTGTTGAAACCAAAAGATGCAGAGTTGATAATGATAGTGCAACTTATTTGTGGCACTGCCGTTTAGGTCATATCGGTGTAAAGCGCATGAAGAAACTCCACATTGATGGGCTTTTGGAATCACTTGATTATGAATCACTTGGTACTTGTGAACCGTGCCTCATGGGCAAGATGACTAAAACACCGTTCTCCGGTACTATGGAGAGAGCAACAGATTTGTTGGAAATCATACATACAGATGTATGCGGTCCAATGAATGTTGAGGCTCGTGGCGGATATCGTTATTTTCTCACCTTCACAGATGATCTAAGCAGATATGGGTATATCTACTTAATGAAACACAAGTCTGAAACATTTGAAAAGTTCAAAGAATTTCAGAGTGAAGTGGAAAATCATCGTAACAAGAAAATAAAGTTTCTACGATCTGATCGTGGAGGAGAATATTTGAGTTACGAGTTTGGTCTACACTTGAAACAATGTGGGATAGTCTCGCAACTCACGCCACCTGGAACACCACAACGAAATGGTGTGTCCGAACGTCGTAATCGTACTTTACTTGATATGGTGCGATCTATGATGTCTCTTACTGATCTACCGCTATCGTTTTGGGGTTATGCTTTAGAGACGGCCGCATTCACGTTAAATAGGGCACCATCAAAATCCGTTGAGACGACGCCTTATGAACTATGGTTTGGCAAGAAACCAAAGTTGTCATTTCTTAAAGTTTGGGGCTGCGATGCTTATGTGAAGAAACTTCAACCAGATAAGCTCGAACCCAAATCGGAGAAATGTGTCTTCATAGGATACCCAAAGGAGACTATTGGGCACACCTTCTATCACAGATCTGAGGGCAAGATTTTCGTTGCTAAATTCGGATCCTTTCTAGAGAAGGAGTTTCTCTCGAAAGAAGTGAGTGGGAGGAAAGTAGAACTTGATGAGATAACTGTATCTACTCCCTTATTGGAAAGTAGTTCATCACAAGAACCGGTTCCTGTGACAACTACACCAATTAGTGAGGAAGCTAATGATGTTGATCATGAAACTTCAGATCAAGTTTCTACAGAACCTCGTAGGTCTACCAGAGTAAGATCCGCACTAGAGTGGTACGGTAATCCTATTCTGGAAGTCATGTTACTTGACCATGATGAACCTACGAACTATGAGGAAGCGATGATGAGCCCAGATTCCGCAAAATGGCTTGAGGCCATGAAATCTGAGATGGGATCCATGTATGAAAACAAAGTATGGACTTTGATTGACTTGCCCGATGATCGGCAAGCCATTGAGAATAAATGGATTTTTAAGAAGAAGACTAACGCTGATGGTAATGTAACTGTCTATAAAGCTCGACTTGTTGCAAAAGGTTTTCGACAAGTTCTAGGGGTTGACTACGATAAGACTTTCTCACCCGTAGCGATGCTTAAGTCTGTCTGAATCATGTTAGCCATTGCTGCATTTCATGATTATGAAATCTGGAAAATGGATGTCAAGACTGCATTCTTGAATGGATTTCTAGAAGAAGAGTTGTATATGCTGCAGTCGGAAGGTTTTGTTGATCCAAAAGGTGCTAACAAAGTGTGCAAGCTCCAGCGTTCCATTTATGGACTGGTGCAAGCATCTCGGAGTTGGAATAAACGCTTTGATAGTTTGATTAAAGCACATGGTTTTATACAGACTTTCGGAGAAGCCTGTATTTACAAGAAAGTGAGTGGGAGCTCTGTAGCATTTCTAGTTTTATATGTAGATGACATATTGTTAATTGGAAATGATATAGAATTTCTAGATAGCATAAAGGGATACCTGAATAAAAGTTTTTCAATGAAAGACCTTGGTGAGGTTGCTTATATATTGGGCATCAAGATCTATAGAGATAGATCAAGATGCTTAATAGGACTTTCACAAAGCACATACCTTGACAAAATTTTGAAAAAATTCAAAATGGATCAGGCAAAGAAAGGGTTCTTGCCTGTGCTACAAGGTGTGAAGTTGAGTCAAACTCAATGCCCGACCACAGCAGAAGATAGAGAGAAAATGAAAGATGTTCCCTATGCTTCGGCCATAGGCTCTATAATGTATGCAATGCTGTGTACCAGACCTGACGTATGCTTAGCAATAAGCTTAGCGGGAAGGTACCAAAGTAATCCAGGTGTGGATCACTAGACAGCGGTCAAGAACATCCTGAAATACCTGAAAAGGACTAAGGATATGTTTCTCGTATATGGAGGTGACAAAGAGCTAGTCGTAAGAGGTTACGTCGATGCAAGCTTTGACACTGATCCGGACGATTCTAAATCGCAAACCGGATACGTGTTTATATTAAACGGTGGAGCTGTAAGTTGGTGCAGTTCTAAACAAAGCGTCGTGGCGGGATCTACATGTGAAGCGGAGTACATAGCTGCTTCTGAAGCAGCAAATGAAGGAGTCTGGATGAAGGAGTTCATTTCCGATCTAGGTGTCATACCTAGTGCATCGGGACCAATGAAGATCTTCTGTGACAATACTAGTGCAATTGCCTTGGCAAAGGAATCCAGATTTCACAAGAGGACCAAGCACATCAAGAGACGCTTCAATTCCATTCAGGACCAAGTCCAAGTGGGAGACGTAGAAATTTGTAAGATACATACGGATCTGAATGTTGCAGACCCGTTGACTAAGCCTCTCTCACGAGCAAAACATGATCAGCACCAAGACTCCATGGGTGTTAGAATCATTACTATGTAATCTAGATTATTGACTCTAGTGCAAGTGGGAGACTGAAGGAAATATGCCCTAGAGGCAATAATAAAGTTATTATTTATTTCCTTATATCATGATAAATGTTTATTATTCATGCTAGAATTGTATTAACCGGAAACATGATACATGTGTGAATACATAGACAAACATATAGTCACTAGTATGCCTCTACTTGACTAGCTCATTAATCAAAGATGGTTATGTTTCCTAACCATAGACATGTGTTGTCATCTGATTAATGGGATCACATCATTAGGAGAATGATGTGATTGACATGACCCATCCCGTTAGCTTAGCACATGATCATTTAGTATTCTGCTATTGCTTTCTTCATGACTTATACATGTTCCTGTAACTATGAGAACTATGCAACTCCCGTTTACCGGAGGAACACTTTGGGTACTACCAAACGTCACAACATAACTGGGTGATTATAAAGGAGTACTACAGGTGTCTCCGAAGGTACATGTTGAGTTGGCGTATTTCGAGATTAGGTTTTGTCACTCCGATTGTCGGAGAGGTATCTCTGGGCCCTCTCGGTAATACTCATCACTTAAGCCTTGCAAGCATTATAACTAATGAGTTAGTTGTGAGATGACGTATTACAGAATGAGTAAAGAGACTTGCCGGTAACGAGATTGAACTAGGTATTGGATACCGACGATCGAATCTCGGGCAAGTAACATACCGATGACAAAGGGAACAACGTATGTTGTTATGCGGTTTGACTGGTAAAGATCTTCGTAGAATATGTAGGAACCAATATGGGCATCCAGGTCCCGCTATTGGTTATTGACCGAGAATGGTTCTAGGTCATGTCTACATAGTTCTCGAACCCGTAGGGTCCGCACGCTTAACGTTTCGATGACAGTTTTATTATGAGTTTATAAGTTTTGATGTACCGAAGTTTGTTCGGAGTCCCTGATGTGATCACGGACATGACGAGGAGTCTCGGAATGGTCAAGACATAAAGATTGATATATTGGAAGCCTATGTTTGGACATCGGAAAGGTTTCGGGTGAAATCGGCATTTTACCGGAGTACCGGGAGGTTGCCGGAACCCCCCGGGGGGTTAATGGGCTTACATGGGCCAAGAGGGAGAAGAGGAAGGAGCCAGGAGGGGGCCGCGCGCCCCTCCCCCTCCTAGTCCGAATAGGACAAGGGAAGGGGGGCGGCGCCCCCCCTTTCCTTCCCCTCTTCCTCCTCTTTCCCCCTTCTCTCCTACTCCAACTTGGAAAAGGGGAGTCCTACTCCCGGTGGGAGTAGGACTCCCCCCTTGGCGCGCCCCCTTAGACCGGCGGCCTCCTCCCCCCTGGCTCCTTTATATACGGGGGCGGGGGGCACCCCATAGACACACAAGTTGATCTATGGATCGTTCCTTAGCCGTGTGTGGTGCCCCCTTCCACCATATTCCACCTCGGTCATATCGTCGCGGAGCTTAGGCGAAGCCCTGCGCTGGTAGAACATCATCATCGTCACCACACCGTCGTGCTGACGGAACTCATCTCCGGAGCCTTTGATGGATCGGAGGGCCGGAGATCGTCATCGAGCTGAACATGTGCTGAACTCGGAGGCTCCGTACGTTCGGTGCTTGGATCGGTCGGATCGTGAAGACGTACGACTACATCAACCGCGTTGTGCTAACGCTTCCGCTTACGGTCTACGAGGGTACGTGGACGAACACTCTCCCCTCTTGTTGCTATATCATCACCATGATCTTGCGTGTGCGTAGGAAATTTTTTGAAATTACTACGTTCCCCAACAACTAGTGCTAGTCGGATCGACAAAACCCCCGAGCTGTATCATATACATGTCCCCGGTTAAATTTCCATGAAGGAAAGCCGTTTTGACATCCATCTGCCATATCTCGTAATCGAAATACGCAGCTATAGCTAGTAAAATTCCTCACCGACTTCAGCATCACTACCGGCAAGTAAGTCTCGTCGTAGTCAATTCCTTGAACTTGTCCATAACCTTTAGCAACAAGCCAAGCTTTGTGGATCTGAACATTTCCATCCACATCGGTTTTCTTCTTAAAGACCCATTTGCAGCCAATGGCCGTTATGCCAGGCGGCAGATCAACCAAGTCCCAGACTTGATTCCCATCCATGGACTTTAACTCGGATCTCATGGCTTCTAGCCATGCCTCGGAATCTGGGCTCACCATCGCTTCCGCATACGTGGCCGGCTCGTCGCTTTCTAGCAACAATACATCACGCACTCTGCGCAATCTTTTCGACCTCCGTGGTTCCGGTGTCGCTTCCAGTACGGGTTCCCTGACTAACTCTGGTATGATCTCATCACCAGCCGAGCCATCCCCGAGTGGTCCTCGAATTTCTTCGAGTCGAACCATTCTCCCACTAGCCTCCCGACTGAGAAACTCTTTCTCAAGGAAAACCCCGTTCCGAGCAACAAACACTTTGTTCTCTTCCTGGTTGTAGAAGCTATATCCCAAGGTTTCCCTCGGATATCCCATGAATATGCATTTATCCGATTTAGGTGTAAGCTTGTCTGACATAAGTCGCTTGACAAATGCTTCACAACCCCAAATCTTTAGAAAAGACAAACCGGGACTCTTCCCGGTCCACATCTCATGTGGTGTCTTGTCTACGGATTTTGATGGTACCCTGTTAAGTGTGAAAGCTGCAGTTTCTAGAGCGTATCCCCAGAATGACAAGGGTAAATCCGATTTGCTCATCATAGATCGGACCATGTCCAACAAGGTCCTATTCCTCCATTCCGACACGCCGTTTCTCTGTGGCGTACCTGGAGGTGTGAGCTGAGGTACTATACCTCGGCCTTTTAAATGATCATCAAACTCCTGGCTCATGTACTCACCTCCACGATCAGACCGTAGAAGTTTTATAGTCTTGCCAAGCTGATTCTCAACCTCGTTCTGAAACTCTTTGAACTTTTCAAAAGTCTCCGACTTGTGCCTCATCAAATAGATATATCCATATCTACTCAAGTCGTCGGTAAAAGTCACGAAGTACTGATAGCCACCTCTGGCAGTTGTGTTCATTGGACCACACACATCACTATGTATAAGTTCCAACAGCTCAGACGCCCTCTCGCAACTCTTTGCGAAAGAAGACTTAGTCATCTTGCCGAGCAAGCATGATTCGCATGTCTCGAACGACTCAAAGTCGGACGAAGTTAGGAGCCCATCATTATGGAGCTTCTTCATGTGTTTCAGACTAATGTGTCCAAGTCGGCAATGCCAGAAGTATGTCAGATTTATCTCATTAGGCTTATGCCTCTTGACATTCACATTATAGACCGGTTCCTGTTCTAGATTCAATATAAATAGCCCATCAACAATGGGTGCATAGCCGTGGAACATACCATTCAAAAATATCGAACAACCATTGTCCTTTAAATTGAATTCATAACCTTGACTCATCAAACATGAGGCAGAAATGATGTTCCGACTAAGTGCAGGAATGTAATAACAATTATTCAATTCCATAATGAATCCGGAAGGAAGCTGGAGCTGCATCGTGCCGACCTCCAACGCAGCAACTCTTGCTTTGTTGCCGACCCTGATGTCAATCTCCCCTTGTGCCACACGTCTAGTTCTTACCAGCCCCTGCATCGAGTTCCAAATATGAACAACCGATCCTGTATCAAATACCCAAGAGCTACTAGGTATGTCAGCAAGGTAAATGTCTATAACATATGCAACAAGTGTACCTTTGCCCGAAGAAGCATTTCCAGCCTTCTTGCCATGCTCTGCAAGCCACTTGCTACAGTTCCTCTTCTAGTGACCGGTCTCCTTGCAGTGATAGCAAACGGTCTTCGAGTCTGGTCCAGACTTCGGCGTAGCGGCGGAGGTTACCGTCTCCGTGCCCTTTGCCTTAGCCTTTTTCTTGGACCAACTCTTCTTGAACTTAGCCAATTTCTGCATCATCAACACTTGGTGCGTGCCTTTCTTAATATCCTGCTCTGCCACTTTGAGCATCCCATGCAATTCAGTGAGCTTCTTATCCATGCCATGCATATGATAGTTCGAGATGAACGTCCAATAGCTAGGCGGAAGAGAACCCAGAACTACATCTGTAGCAAGCTCATCCAAGAGCAGGAAGCCCAACCGATCCAAAGCTTGCACATATCCGATCATCTTGATCACATGTGGGCTCAGTGGATCACCTTCCTTCAGCTTGCAATCCATCAAGGATCGCTAGAGTTGAACCTTTCGGTCATAGCCTATGTCTGAAACATGCTCTTGAGACTCTCGATCATATCGTAAGCCTCAACATTTTCGAAATGCTATTGCAAATCGGGCTCCATACAAGCCAGCATCAAATAGCTGATCTCCGTTGATTCATCAACGAGTTTCTGGTATGCATTCTTGGTTGTGGCATTAGCATTATCGGCAGGTTCCTCTGGAAGTGGGTCCTCTAGAACATGTTCCTTTTTATCATGCTTGAGAACAATTCTCAGATTTCTATACCAAGTGGTAAAGTTTGTTCCATTCAGTTTATTCTTTTCCATATTTGATTTCAATGCAAAGTTGGGTTGAGCAGGTGGTGCCATTGATCTACGACAGAAAATATGCAATCACTAAGCAATGTGTTTATGTAGAGTAATTCAAGCCTAAACAGAAATACTCCCAGTGAAGTCAGCATCCCTCCGTAAACTCTCAGTGATTCAGGATCCGGCTAGCGCATGCGACTAGTGAGCTTTAGCATCACTGCTAGCCAACATACCTATCCGGTAAGCAGCTCCTTGCTAATCGTATCTCTATACGACTCCTGTCGGTCGGGAAGGTATCTTATACTCCGGCTTCCAACCTTCTTTGCCACAAGGCCCAAAACCGTTTTGATAGCCTTGTCAAGTTAACCTGATGCAGTGCATGTCCGTGTTCGACATGAACCCTTCAGTTCAAGGACACCCAACAGCACCCCAATTTTATGAGCCCACTACTAGACATACTTGACGTGTGAAGATGCAACATCAGGGATGGCAATTCGCTTGATATTCATGAGGGATCATTCTACCATTCTAACATGCATAGAAACAAAGAAGCATAACAATCACAAATAAACACATATTGTAAAATAGTATGGCTCCTTCATGGACGTTCTTCCAGGTCGGCTCCGACTCCGATGACCATCTACGAACTCCATCTTGTTTGTCACGTCGAGATGCCAAGCCACCAACCTGATCTCTATTATCCAACTATTACAACTAGTAATGAATTTTACATAGAGTCACAAGTCGACACGCAGGTCGTTATACAATATAATGACGGCACTTTGGCTCCTGCCGGCTGACAAACATGACATGCAGGCCACGTATAAATTACACACATGCATCACATACACATGAGCCATACTATTCACATAAAACCTGCAAAACAAAGTTATGCATAGAATCGTATTCTACCGGTTTGTGTGTCGGGTACGAAATACACGTTGCTACGCACACGACAGTCTCGCTAGCCGGTTAGCGGGCGGGGTTCGAAGGGGCAATGCCCCTCGCGGGTGCGGGTAGCGCTCGACGTTTTCGGAAATTACAGATCACATCTGAACTCCGATCACGCCCAATTTTCTGATCTGGCCGATCTTATCAATCATCGCGAGTCCGATTCAGCTTTACGTTTCACTATTAACCCCGATGGCGGATACCGACCGGTATGGGTAGGTTGTGTCACAACCTCATTGACTCCGATCATCAGAAGACATAGCCTCTTCAATCCCCATGTGCAATTGATCTCATCAACCGTGCACATAGCCGATCTCATCTGCTGCCTCCACATATCTAATATGCATACAATCTGAATCCAAATCCTATAGCAGAGGCTCTGATACCACTATTGGGCTCTACAGTAGGGTGCGTCGACTGCAAATTAAAATTTTCTACGCGCAGAACAACCTGGGACATGCTATGGGAGATGGATCACAGTTTGTTACCACTAGACGCGCAGTGCCGTGCAGTAGAAGAAGAGTTGGGGCAGCGCTTCCGCGTGGATCGTCTCCTCCTCGTCCGATCTCCCTCAAATAGTCGGTCGTCCGATCCCACGTACAAGTTCACCGGAGCGGCGCAAGTGCATCGCCTCTAACGGTATCCGCGTGTGCATGAGCAACACCGTGCGGCGGACTGCTAGGTCCGATCACACAGTCGGCGGCGAGTGGAGGTGACTATTGGCAACACATGCAAACCCTAGTGATAGCGCCGAAGCGACCAACCAAAGGAGTGTGCCACAGCTCCACTTTATATAGGCGTCCGTCGCAGGCTCAACACTTGGGCCTCGCACGGTCCCTAAAGCCCACAAGTCTACTCGGCCACAATCCGAATACAGCTCGAATCACATCCGACCAGAGTCCTCGGGTAAGACCTCGTAGGTTCCTTCCCTTAAGCGTGCGACCCCTTAGATTCAAATCGGCTTGGTCACAGTTCGGATCACCTCCGACCTGCACGGTTGGTAGCAGCCTCTAGCAAGGCGTGCCAACAACCAAGCAGACTATGAAGCTGGTTAGGCGAACATGTACAATGTGTCACACTTCTGTTCCCTTTGCCGCAAGATATATGTTGTCGGGCTCAAGGCGAGACTGTCATCCTTGTGCTAGCCCGACCTCTTTCTTGTTCCAGTGATACCGACCACAAACCGGATTATCTCATAATCCCTATCGCATGGCCATGCTTATCCTGGTCGGATGACACGAGGGGCTGAGAGTATATCTCTCCTGATCGGAGGGGCAAATCCCATCTTGCTCAACCATGTCTCGCGGCATGGGACTGGACAAACCCGAAACCTACCTTTGTAACTACCCAGTCACAGAGTAGCGTTTGGTCGGCCCAATGCAAGTCTATCACCATCCCGAGTACATGCGTCAGCTCAGGTCTTAGGACTTAGAATGTATGTTGTACTAGAGACTCACAGATGACATATCGCTGTGTCTCATAGTTGGGTCTGTCCGACTCGGACCTTATCTCGACTTGGATCCGACTACGTTGAATTCGACCAGACCTTTCGAAGTCCATATTATTCGGTTAGCATCCAATGCTCCATGGCTAGTGAGTGCGAGCCATTGACTGTGTCATATGCTAGTCTAGTCGGCTACGCGTCCACACAACCCTTTCGACTAGGGACCTTTTATGACAGTCATCATACAATGCATAGTCCCACAAACAAGTCACGTAGTTGCTGATACACATGATTGATAATGTCCAAGGACTATCTTTATTCATAAACACATAGGAAATATCATCATACATGATTGCCTCTAGGGCATATCTCCAACACTATCTTCCTGATTTAGTGGCTCTCCTTCTACTAATGGTAACTTTTCTGTACTGGATAAAGGTGTTGGTGATGACTTACAGCCTTGCAACCCAACTCTTCTTACCAGATCAGCAACATATTTTCCTGAGAAAGATGAAGTCCATCTTCATGTTTCTTTACCTCAATGCCTAGGAAGAAATGTAGATTTCCCAGATCCTTAAGAGCAAACTCAGCACTTAGATCCTTGAGCAACCCTGATATAGCATCATCTGATGAACTTGTGACAATAATATCATCAACATAGATAAGCAGAAATATAGAGGTATTTGACTTATTATGGATGAACAATGAGGTACAAAACCGAGTGCTAGCAATTTTTGGCTGAGTCTTGAATACCATGCCCTAGGAGCCTGCTTCAATCCATACAAAGCTTTATCAAGTTTGCATACATGATAGGGTGCATTCTTACTTTCAAACCCAGGAGGTTGTTTCATGTAAACTTCCTCTTCCAGAATGCCATGGAGGAACGCATTCTGTACATCTAGTTGTCTGAGACTCCATCTCTAGAAACAGCTAAGGACAGAACAAGACGAATAGTAGCAGCTTTTACAACAGGACTAAAGGTATCTTCATAGTCTATACCATAATGTTGTTTAAAGCCTTTTGCAACAAGTCTTGCTTTGTAGCGATCAATAGTTCCATCAGATTTTCTCTTAATACTGAATACCCACTTGCAATCAATAAGATTTTTACCTTGCCATGGTGGAACTAGATGCCATGCTTTATTTTTCCGGAGTGCCATGTATTCTTCTTCCATGGCTTTCTTCCATCGTGTGTCATTGAGTGCCTATGCTAGCGTGCCAGGTTCACCTATTGAACATGCTAACCCAAATTTAGTTTTATAATTAGTTCTCTGAATTACCCCTTCTTGGAGACGTGTACGCGGCACTGGCGCAGGAGATGAACTCGGAGCAGCGTCCGCAGAAGATCCCATAGGATCAGCAGCCGATCACAGACTGCCAGCTGTTGGGGAACGTAGTAATTTCAAAAAAATCCTACGCACACGCAAGATCATGGTGATGCATAGCAACGAGAGGGGAGAGTGTGTCCATGTACCCTCGTAGACCGAAAGCGGAAGCGTTAGCACAACGCGGTTGATGTAGTCGTATGTCTTCACGATCCGACCGATCCAAGTACCGAACGTACGGCACCTCCAAGTTCAGCACACGTTCAGCTCGATGACGTCTCTCGAACTCCGATCCAGCCAAGCTTCGAGGGAGAGTTCCGTCAGCATGACGGCGTGGTGACGATGATGATGCTCTACCAACGCAGGGCTTCGCCTAAGCACCGCTACGATATTATCGAGGTGAAATATGGTGGAGGGGGGCACTGCACATGGCTAATAGATCTCAAGGATCAATTGTTGTATCTAGAGGTGCCCCCTGCCCCCATATATAAAGGAGCAAGGGGGAGGCGACCGGCCTAGGATGAGGGCGCGCCAAGGGGGGGTCCTACTCCCACCGGGAGTAGGACTCCTCCTTTCCTTGTTGGAGTAGGAGAAAGGAAGGGAGAAGGAGAAGGAAGGAAGGGGGCGCCCCCCTCCCTAGTCCAATTCGGACTAGTCCATGGGGAGGGGTACGACCACCCTTTGGGGCATTTCTCTCCTTTCTCGTATGACCCATTAAGGCCCAATACGAATTCTCGTAATTCTCTGGTACTCCAAAAAATACCAGAATCACTCGAAACCTTTTCGATGTCCGAATATAGTCGTCCAATATATCGATCTTTACGTCTCGACCATTTCGAGACTCCTCGTCATGTCCCCGATCTCATCCGGGACTCCGAACTCCTTCGGTACATCAAAACACATAAACTCATAATATAACTGTCATCTAGCTTTAAGCGTGCGGACCCTACGGGTTTGAGAA
The DNA here is from genome assembly GCA_963921465.1 of Triticum timopheevii. Lineage (NCBI taxonomy): Eukaryota > Viridiplantae > Streptophyta > Magnoliopsida > Poales > Poaceae > Triticum > Triticum timopheevii. The sequence continues at coordinate 406,507,110 of OY997272.1, read as the reverse complement.
CTATGTAGACATGACCGAGACATGTCTCCGGTCAATAACCAAAAGCGGAACCTGGATGCTCATATTGGCTCCTACATATTCTACGAAGATCTTTATCGGTCAAACCGCATAACAACATACGTTGTTCCCTTTGTCATCGGTATGTTTACTTGCCCGAGATTCGATCGTCGGTATCTCAATACCTAGTTCAATCTCGTTACCGGCAAGCACTACAAAAAAATACACTTCCGTGATGATACGTGTTTGTCACAGTAGGTCGCGTTTTTTGTCATGCATGTACATCCATGACAATTTTATGACAGAATCAAGATAGTCATATCTGTGCTATCGTAGAAGTGTTCCATGACATTACCAAAATTATCATCACGGAAGTGTCCACTTCCATGACGATAAATCGCGCGCCACAGAAATGCTTTCGTCAAGGGTGACCGACACGTGGCATCCACCATAACGGAACGCCGTTAAGCTATCGGGTCAGGTTTTGCATCCGATAACCCGTTAACAGCCTCGACCAATGGGGATATTCCACGTGTAAAATCATCATTGGCTGGAGGAAACACGTGTCAACTCATCATTGGGACAGATGTCATCCACTCACTGGACAGAAGGCGCCTATGATACGTCGACACGTGGCACGGCCCAACAGTGGCCCATTCCTGTGAAAAGGCCGGCCCGTTTGACTTGGTCAAAAGCTGGCGGACCGGCCCATGGAAAGCCTGTTAACGGCCTGTTAGCATATAGCCCATTTACAGCCCGCTAACCCAAGGCCCGTTATGCCCTATGCGAATTAGGCCCAGTAGCGTTATCTGGGCCATCCAATATGATTCCATCCTATTTTCACTTCTGGCCCATGTATGGCCCATGACGTCTTTCGGCCCATATGAGGCCCTTTGTAACTCCTGGTCCATTAGCGGCCCGTGCTAAACTGGCCTGTAATGAACAACGTATTACTTTACACCCATTAACGACTCGAGGTGAAACTGGCCCGTAATGAACAGTGTAACACTTTATACCCATTAATGGGCCGTTATTCCGTTGGGTCATTTCCAGCCCAAGTTAACTTTCGGCCTTCTGAGGGCCCATTTATTCTTGGGCTCATTTGCAGCATTCGGTTACTTACGGCCCGTTAATGTCATTTTCTGCTTGTGGGCCAAATTCAGCCCGTCATTACAGTCGGCCCGTTTGTGGTTCGTTAGTCTGTTGGGCCATTTTCATAGCATCACCAAATACGGCCTATTAACGGCCCGTTATGGTCAGCCCATAAAACTTACGATTTCCATTGTGGGCCCGTCTATGGCCCATTAAAGGCCCGTACAAGACCCATAAATGAGTCGGCGGCCCATAGATCCTATGTGACGTAGAAGGCCCATGATCCTACGAGATGTAGAAGGCCCATGGATCCTATGAGACATAGAAGGCCCACAGATCCTACAAGACGTAGAAGGCCCATGGATCCGATGGCCCGTGAAGGCCCATGGTCGGGCGAGTTGACCCCCGTTTGAACGATATAGCATATTCAAAGAATTATCCTACTCAATACTATCACCTCAAAGCATACACTATACAACAAAGAGATCAAGGCATAGAAAGGTAGAATAATCCTACACTATACAATAAAGAAATTACAGCCGATTATACCCACTGGGCATTATGGTTCGGCACAGGTGATAATAAAGCATACACAAACAGCAAATTACATACACTGGGCAAATACAGCTCATACATCATGGACGCGCATCAACTTAACTCCATTTGAACTATAATCTCTTCAGAAAATAGGATTGGCCGGATTCAGATAGCACAAATTTCAGTCTGCAAAATCTCCAATTCCTTCATGGTTACCTCGGTGTCTTGTTTCATTTTTTTGACTCCTGCATCTAATACCTGCATGTCCAGTCTCAACTTGTTGATTATACGTTGACAATCATGTACACGTTGTCTTGCCACCTCTAGTTGATGCTCGAGAACATCAGCACATTCCAATTCCAATCCATAATCATTCGGTAACGGCCATGCCGCACTGCTCGCAGATTTTTTGTGTTGATGTCACTTCATCCTGAAATGTTTCTGTAAGTACACATGACTAGGGCAAAAATATAGTTACAACAGTGAAGCGAACAAGACATTATTTTGTACTACATGGCAAAACAGGACTAATAATAATGTTACACGTCACTTTCACACAAAAAATGTTACACGTCATGAAGCATAAGCAGGTGATATTTTAAAAATTATAAAAAAGATAGTATGTGCAGCCTGCATACAGAAATCCCTCTTAGCTCACCAGAGGAGCATGATGTTGGGGCCCAATCGAAAACACAGACAAGTTACAAATTTAGACAGCATGTTCCGTATAAGTAAGCAAGCAGTTGGCCATTCTGTACCTCAATTAAAGTCTTAGGGAGCATAATGAACAACAGAGGGTTTCATACAAACATACTACAACAGGCAAAACTATGCAATCATTAGCGTAGTATAAACTAGATTGTGAGCCTCATGCAATAATAGTTGGTTAATAGAATTCAAAGCTTCAGGCACACTTCGGCAGAGTAATTAAATGGTAAGGCCTTTAATTATGTCAACTAATAGTGATACAAGTACCAAACATCAGGCATGATTATTTGGGCATCTCATTAAGTGAGGACAAATAAAGCAATTGAAAAGAGAAAATTAACTATGCCTGAAACAAACAAGGAATTGAACTATTGAGTTGCATACAGTGACTTACCTTAGCAGGTTGAAGAGGCTCAGCGCAGCTCCTACTTCTCTTGCAAGGCTCCTTCCTCACATCTTGTAGTTGGAAATCCTCAATCTTATCTTCATTGCACCCCCTCTGCAAGGTGACACAAACTAGTTACTCGTCTCCTTGGAAGATAAATATGCATACTTTCCAGTCTGTGAACACAAAAGGATGAGATTATAACAAAACAACACCACATAATGAAACATGCCGCATCTCTTGCACTTGCACACAATGAAATGAGCATTTACTATGTATGCACCATGTAAAAACTAGGCATACCTTGAACTGGATCTCCAGATACTCTTGGAGAGCCTACTGTAGTGTACAACCAAACCTTTATGTCACCTATGAGTTAGACAAGGCCCCACTACAACAGCCCTTAGTGTTTAAATCGTTGACAAGCTCTGTTAGAGTGTTAGGTCAAGAACAGCAAGTAATCAAAGCAAAGATTCCTAGTATGGCTGGCTGATGCAAACAAGCAATTGAACAGATGTGTGAGCAAATCTTACATATCAAGAAAAGAAGCAAAGAAGGAGGCTTAAAGACCATCACTTGACTGACCAGATTTAAGGGGCATTTAAACATCATGTGCAACGTATGAACTAACATAAACATTGCATATTCCAGATTCTACAATGGAATGCACATGTATTAGGTTAGGCCATGTATGATGATGCCTAAATGTACAGATAGCAGGCAGGAGTGATTCATCATTACACGCACAATTGAATTGCAGGTTAAGGGCCAGTTCAATTCCGCCTTTTCAGGGCATATTGTCAAAATAAGCCATAAAAGATGTAAAGAAGTCATTTTTGAGTTATGGGCTTGGGCTTAACTAATTTCGCTTTGGAGGGGGGTGTTTCGGGTAGAACCTCACTAAAAATTGAAGGGAAGGGGAATAGTGAAATGACTCTGTTGTCTGCCTATATTACACTCAAAATGCAACTGCTGACGCCCGTGTCACACCTGACCCTCAAGTAAAAACAAACACGCAAGCATTCATTGCCCTGCTCGCTTGCATCTCCTCTCCCCTTTCCCTCTACCTCGATCCCCTGCCCGCAGCACTAGGGTTCCTCCAGCGAGCCGTCGCCACTGGTCCCATCTGGCCTGGTCCTCGATGATGCTATGTCCAGCTAGGCTACATGGCCGGCGGGTAGGGGCAAATCTCCCTGGCTGCTCCTCCCTCTGGCGCCGCCCCTCATTCTCATGGTCTCCAGCAGCTGCTCCACTATGGTTCGTCCAACGCACTACTCCGGCGGGCGCTGCACAACTACGGCTGATGCCACACTATGGCAGAAGGCACCTTATTCCCCCTCCCCTCCTCCCAGGCCATGGCCTTGAGGTGCTGTTGAAGGATGAGCTCATCCAACAAGGTGAGGATCTCCTCTGGCTTTTTGCCAAATTTTCATTCTGATCCACTATACGATGAATTGCTATGAGGTGCTGTTGAAGGATGAGCTCATCCAACAAGGTGAGGATCTCCTCTGATTTTTTGCCAATTTTTCATTCTGATCCAATATACGATGAATTGCTATGAGCTGCTTCTGCTGCTGCTATATGATGCATTGCTATGAGCTGCTCCTGCTGCTGCTATATGATGAATTGCTATGAGCTGCTGCTGCTGTATGATGAGTTGCTATGAGCTGCTGTTGCTGCTATATGATGAATTGCTATGAGCTGCTGCTGCTGCTATATGATGAGTTGCTACAAGCTGCTCCTGCTGCTGCTATATGATGAATTGCTATGAGCTGCTCCTGCTGCTGCTATATGATGAATTGCTATGAGCTGCTCCTGCTGCTGCTATATGATGAATTGCTATGAGATGCTGCTGGTATATGATGAATTGCAGACTGCTGCTGCTGTATGATGAGTTGCTATGAGCTGCTGTTGCTACTATATGATGCTTTCAGGTGGTGCCGCTATATGATAATAACCAGCCACTTGGACCATCGAATTTCAATAAATAATTGTTCTTCATTTAAATGTGGGTCGCGCGTTCTTTGTTTAAATTAGGCAATGGGATCTCTATGGAAAACATTGACCAAAGTAGATTGTGCCAAGTAGATGGTATCTTTGTATTTGCATCTTGAGCAAATAGTGATGGTCTATTTTCCTATCATATTAATTACTGCACTGGGTTCAATTTGTGATGTTTGCAAGTCAAATTAATTTCCATATGGGTAGCAAAATGAAAAATATATAATGCAATCTAGACTTTCCACTGATCATACCAAAGATAAGCTGAAAACGCAATGAAAAGAACTGGTTGGCTTATTACATGGAGCTTATATTCATAGGTGCTTATTTTCTTAGGATAACTCGTAATAATTGTCCCTAAGAAACTTGGCTAATAGAACTGGCATACAAATAACATGTCACGATGATTGCAATGGAGGAGTGATGTACCATAGCACACTGTATAGGCTCACCACTGCCTCTCCTTTTTCTGCGATGTTCCATGAAATTGCCACATACATCTTGTACTTTTTCATTGGGTAACCCTATCTGCAAGTTGACACGGCTAATTTCAGACATCTCTACATGATACTACATTGCATATCCCTTGCGCATATTTAAACCACCAATTAACGATTGTGTGCGTACCATAAACTAGCCATGACTCTGTATGCTGGACTAGCCGGCACTCTAAGGGAGCCTAATGTAGTGCACTAGAATTCCTACATGCCACCTACGATTTTGTGTAATGTACTGCCCCTGTTCCTAAATATATGTCTTTGTAGAGATTCCAGTATGGACCACATACAGATGTATATAGATGCATTTTCGAATGTAGATCCACTCATTCTGCTCTGTATGTAGCCTATAGTGGAATCTCTAGAAAGACTTATATTTAGGAATGGAGGTAAGAGGTAGTATCATGTATGATATCTACATATCTAATTTAGCAGCCACTAGTAGAAATCATTGTCTGCACAAAGGGATTACTGGTCGAAAATCCTAGCAAAGCACGTAGGCAGGCACAGAACAATACAAGAGAGAGAGAGACGCGCTTACAAGATCATAGCAATGCCTCAGTCCAGGATCTTGGTTGGCCAAGCTGTTAGATCCAGAAGAAACATCGTCCTTGTAGTTTTTGCCAGCTACATAACAGGTAACAGCGACTGGTTAGTATATTTGAAGTACATCGTGCAGGTGATGCTGGACGGGTTTAAAGGTGACAAGTACCTAGGCCGTGGCGGGTGCTTGGAATCTCTCCAGACGGTGGGAATCAAGTTAGAAACATCGAGGGTGATGACGCTGCGCTGGCTGTCGGGGTCCGGTAAGGAGATCTAGAACCGTCGAGTAGGGTGCTTGTGGAGCGGCTCCGGTAGGGTGGACTACGGTGTGGGCGAAGCGGATCTGTGGCCGTGGACGAGGGCGTAGGTGAAGCTGCTACGGTGGTTGGGTTAAGGATGGTGTCGACGACGCGGATCTGCGGCCTTAGACGGGGCGTCAGAAGCTGCTCCGGTGGTTGGGTTAAGGATGGTGTCGACAATGCGGATCTACGGCCGTGGACGGGGCGTCAGAAGCTGCTCCGGTGGTTGGGTTAAGGGTGGTGTCAATGATGCGGATCTGCGGCCGTGGACGGGGCGTCAGAAGCTGCTCCGGTAGGTTGGATGAGGGTGCGAGGAAGCGGATCCGAGGCCGTTGAAAGCACAAGTGCTCCCTATGTGGTTTTGGTAATTAATGTCAACATATCTCTTGTTGGACTAACACTTTTATCTAGTATACTTCAGATAAGTTCAACAATGGAGTGGCATGGACTAAAGGATTTGGGAACTCCTTCAAGATGCTAAGGACAAAGGATTGGCTCAAGCTTCAAGCTCAAGACTCTTCATTTTACATTTTTAGTGGTCCAAGATCACATTGAGTCTATAGGAAAAGCCAATACTATCAAGGAGGGATGAGGTGTTGCTCAATGAGCCTCTTGCTTCGTGTGCTTTGTGATATGCTCCAAAACCCTCAGCTACTTTCCCACATCCACAAATGACCTAAAACCCAAAGCCAAAATCGGTCACACCGATTCTTCCTATCCGGCGCCACCGATTCCAAAGGTCATAGCCACTGCCACAAACCCTAAGCAAATCGGTCTTACCGATAGGGATCTCGGTCTCACCGAGATGGGATTGTAATCTCTCTGTGTATGTCCATTATCAAAATCGGTCTCACCGAGTTTGAGCAATCGGTACTACCGAGATTACAATGCAAACTCTCTGGAAAACTTATTACCAAAATCGGTCTCACTGAGTTTGAGTAATCGGTCCCACCGAGTTTGCCTGACCAACTCTCTGGAAAGCTTATTACCAAAATCGGTCTCACCGAGTTTGTGTAATCGGTCTTACCGAGATTACATTATGCCCTAACCCTAACCGAATCGGTCTCACCGAGTTGCATTTCGGTCCCACCGAAAACCCTAACGGTCACATTATTTGCTAAAGCGGTCTGACCGAGTTTAACGATTCGGTCCCACCGAGTTTGGCAGATTGTGTGTAACGGTTAGATTTTGTGTGGAGGCTATATATACCCCTCCACCTCCTCTTCATTCGTGGAGAGAGCCATCAGAACGAACCTACACTTCCAGCATACATTTTCTGAGAGAGAACTACCTACTCATGTGTTGAGGCCAAGATATTCCATTCCTACCATATGAATCTTGATCTCTAGCCTTCCCCAAGTTGCTTTCCACTCAAAACTTCTTTCCACCAGATCCAAATCCTATGAGAGAGAGTTGAGTGTTGGGGAGACTATCATTTGAAGCACAAGAGCAAGGAGTTCATCATCAACGCACCATTTGTTACTTCTTGGAGAGTGGTGTCTCCTAGATTGGCTAGGTGTCACTTGGGAGCCTCCGACAAGATTGTGGAGTTGAACCAAGGAGTTTGTAAGGGCAAGGAGATCGCCTACTTCGTGAAGATCTACCGCTAGTGAGGCAAGTCCTTCGTGGGCGATGGCCATGGTGGAATAGACAAGGTTGCTACTTCATGGACCCTTCGTGGGTGGAGCCCTCCATGGACTCGCGCAGCCGTTACCCTTCGTGGGTTGAAGTCTCCATCAACGTGGATGTACGATAGCACCACCTATCGGAACCACGCCAAAAACATCCGTGTCTCCAATTGCGTTTGAATCCTCCAAACCCTTCCCTTTACTTTCTTGCAAGTTGCATGCTTTACTTTCCGCTGCCCATATACTCTTGCATGCTTGCTTGATATGTATTGTGAATGTTAAACTTGTGCCTAAACTCCACTTAAACTTAAGGAAACTTAAAAACTGCGACTTTGGTACTTAGTGTCTATCACCCCCCCCCTCTAGACACCTCTTCTCAAGGTCCTATAGCCGTGGACTTGTGAGTTGGCAAAGCGGTCCTGGTAGGGTTGAGAATGGTATAGGCGAAGCTACTCCGGTAGGGTTGACGATGGTGTCGGCGAAGCGGCTCCGGTAGGGTTGAGGAAGGTGTCGGCGAAGCGGCTCCGGTAGGGTTGAGGAATGTGTCGGCGAAGAGGATCAGAGGCCATCGACGGGGACGTCGGTGGGGCGGCTCCGGGGGGTGTGGACGAAGCATCTCTGGTGGGGAGTACGAGCCGCTGCAGATGCGCGGCGGTTGACGAGAGTACCGGCGAAGCAGATCCGGTGCCGTGGACAAGGCCGACACTGAATGGGCTGTGTATAGTGGTGGATGAGCAGTCTACTTGTTTCTAGGGGAGGTGGGAGTGGTAGATGTGGCCGCAGAAGCAGATCTGGCGAGGTGGACGCCGCTGGCAGTGAATGGGCTATGGTACGCCGGTGGATGAGCAGTCTAGGGTTTCGAGAGGGGAGGGGAGAAAGGGCGATGAAGTACGGACGGCGTGATGTAAGATGCTCTGGTGCCGTGGAGTTAGTCGTTTTTGCGGGAGGGGGAGAGGAAATGGGGGTGCCGTGTAGTGGGGGGAACCGGAAGTTACCAAAGCAGCCCCGACCTATCATGTAGATGAGGGCGGTATTGTAAGTGTTGGTCTCCGTGCACCAAGGACAAAAGGGGGATTTCGCATGCTAAAGAATAAGGTGGCGGAAATTTTAGAAGGAGGCGGGAGATTTTGCCGCCCGCGGGATCGTTCGTATCCAGTTTCAACTAATTTTGGACCGTGCTAGCGGGAAGGTCATGCTAGACTGTGTACACGGGGCACGTGTCAGCAGTTAATAACTGGTGTGAAGTTCACCCTAGAAAAAAAGACAATAACTCGGGATGATGCGCCGATAACTTGGACGTTCACACGGGCGCGGCCAATCGTACGGGTGTAGTGGCGCGTTCACAAAAAAAAGGGATCAAACGCTCAGCCTATGTATTTCTCGTGTAAATAGATAATTTAGTGCCATTGGTTTTTTACTTTAAACATAATGCATTGACGTGTTAGTGTAGAGGCGCACAAAAAGAAATGGATATTGTAGTTAGCTACTTAAAAGTGTTACCTCATATGATTACATAGCCTCCATTTCATAAATTGTGTACCCGTTGATTTCATATATGAATATTACATATATTACTTCAAAATAGAAACTTAAATCATCCAAGACTAATGAATTTGAATGCAAGAGTAACAACGGTGCATGTACATGATAGCTACATTGGTTGTTTGAAGAAACATTACTGTAACTTTTGCATGCACAACTGAAAAGGTTTATTTAAATAGAAAAAATATGATATGTGAGTGTCCAATCTTTATAGCGTTGAATCGATATTGTACCTTTGGCCATGATACGAAGTAGATGTTGACTTATGTTCAAGCGATGCACATCCACGATCGCTAGATAGTGATACGTGAATGAATTGTGCAATCTCTCTGACACGCATACATATCTTATTTCCCTGTGGGCATCGGAATCACACACGCGCACTTTGTGTATTTCTCTCCCTCCGTCAGGGTTAAATTCGTCTTTCTACCCCGTCCTACAAGTCTCTCACATAGAAACACACACGCTCTCTATGTCTAGCACGCCCACCCCTTTAATTCCACCCACCCACAGCCACTAATGTCTCAAAGTATAATAATGTCTCTCACACATATGCTATCTACCTATCCCTTAATATAGCTAGATATGTGTCACACAAACTCCTTCTCCCTACTAGCAAGATGCCCATGCGTTGCACGGAACATCAATATGCATTTGTATGAGAAGTTTATCTTGTGGGAGAAAAGGATGAACGAGGGAATGCCTTATTTGCAAATGCGGAGAGGGGTGTGGGTATCTTTTTGAAAAATTGCCATATTTTCCTTCCTGTCCGTCAGATATAAATCGGATGGCCTATATTGCAGGATGGCAGGAACACCATCATCACCAACTCTGTGTTTTTATAAGAGTAGAGATATGTCAGTGTCACTGCCCCCCCCCCCACGCACACACACCCACGCTTCCAAACACCAAAGGAGTAGGGTGACACCTCGATCTTGATACTAATCTATCGACTGGCTTCTCTCTCAAACATACACACACCCACACTTCCCAACACCGAAGGAGTAGGGTGACACCTCAATCTTGATACTAATCTATCGACTGGCTTCTCTCTCAAACATACACACACACACACACACTACCCCGCACCAAAGGAGTAGGGTGACACCTCGATCTTGATACTAATCTATCGACTGGCTTCTCTCTCAAACATACATACACACACACTACCCCGCACCGAAGGAGTAGGGTGACACCTCAATCTTGATACTAATCTATCGACTGGATTCTCTCTCAAACATACACACACACACACACTACCCGGCACCGAAGGAGTAGGGTGGCGCATCGATCTTGATAATAATCTGTCTACTCCTCTTTCAAACACACACACACACACACTCACTAGTTGTGCCTCTGTGCCTACCACGCACACTCTCGATACGTCTTTCTCTCCCCCCCCCAACAATGACAGCAGAAGGGTGACAACTCAATCTGATCATATTCTGTCAATTGGTTTCTCTCTCAAACATTGTGCCTCGGTGCCTCGCTTGGTAGCCCCCTCGATATATAGACTTCTCGCGCGCACACAACTATAGTGACGATGACACTCAACCCAATGTGCCTTGTTTTTACCGGCCTCATGTGATAGTTTTCACCCTGTTTTCTGTTAATTAACAAGGCAACCTTTTCTTTGTTACTACTAGTGAATCTGAAATCATTCGGGGCAGACATAAAATATATCACTTCAACCCAATTATCGCAGCAACTATTTTAAAAGAAATTAGCTAGCTGCCCGTGCGTTGCACGGAACATCAAGATGCATTTGTATGAGTAGTTTATCTTGTGAGAGAAAAGGCTGAACGACAGAAGGCCTTATTTGCGAACGTCGAGAGACGTGTGGGTATATTTTTGCAAAATTGCCATAGTTTCTTTCCTATCCGTTAGATATAAATCCGACGGCCCATATTGCAGGATGCCACGCACACCATCATCACCAACTCTGTTTTCTACTCCCTCCGTCCGAAAATACTTGTCATCAAAATGGATAAAAAGAGATGTATCTAAAACTAAAATATGTCTAGATACATTTCCTTTTATCCATTTTGATGACAAGTATTTCTGGACGGATGGAGTATTTGTCTTTTTAGAGATTTCAACAAGTGACTATGACCGGACCTTACCAATATACTCAAAAAAGTAGTTCATAATTTTGATGTTACCCTCTTTTCTTGGCGGTGCAGTGCCATCCGGATACCTCATAAATAAATCAAGGACAAATACGACCCCTTCCTGAAAAGACATACATAGAAAAATGAGTGAATCTACACTCTAAAATACGTCTACATACACATCCGTATGTGGTAGTCCATTTGAAATCTGAAAAAGACAATTATTTAGGAACGAATGGAGTATATATAAGAGTAGACATGGAGATATATCTCCAGCATGCTCTACAACAAAAATGTGTGGGCTGGTTAGCGCCGGATGCTCGCAACGCGATGACATGAGTTCGAATTCTGTCTTTTAACTTTAGATTTTTATATTATATATTACTCTACTTATTTCATATGTACTTCTTTCGCTACTATACTGACAGTGGAACTCACGGAGTACTTAGAATATTAAGGATGGACTTGTTTCTTTTTAACTTTCTGTACGAAGCTGTAGTCACCCTGCAAGTCACGTGTACACTGTACATGCAATTAACTTTTTACTAGTAATATGCCTGTGCATTGCACGGAACATCAAGATGCATTTGTATGAGTAGTTTATCTTGTCGGAGAAAAGGATGAACGAGGGAAGGCCTTATCTGCAAATGTGGAGAGGAGTGCGGATAAATTGTCATAGTTTCCTTCCTATCCGTTAGATATAGATCGGACGGCCTATATTGCAGGATGGCAGGCACACCATCATCACCAACTATGCTTTTTATAATAGTAGATATAGAGGGACAATCATACAAGCAATTAACTCAAATGGATTGGATGTCACTCTATTATTTCCAGCATAAAGAGCATCTCCAACGGCAGCCGACAAATTTCCTCCCGCTTCCTTCTGCGGAGGACGACATCAAACGCCAGCGGCATACATTTTTACAACTCTAACCAACCAAATGAAATTCGTGCAAACACGGACTGATTTCATATAAGCATGAAGGATTTCGTATAAAAAAGCCGGATCTTCATATAAAGATGATGGATTTCATTACATTTACATGAACTAAGAGGTGCCAATCCGGCTCTCTTGTATAATTAATACTCCCTCCGTCCGGAAATACTTGTCCTAGAAATGGATATATCTAGACTTATTTTAGTTCTAAATGGCCGCCCGCGGATCCCTTTGTCTTTCTCATGTCCGTCAGACACTTGCGGGGTTAACGAAGGTCCTCGGAAGAGACGAAGAAGCAAAGAAACCACCTGAATCCGCGGTCGTCGCCTCGGCGGTGGCCTTCATGGGTCCCAAGTGGCGGCGGCCTCCCGTGTTCTACTTCTCCTCGATGATGGCAGTGGACACGGAGAAGCTGGCCACCGACTCGTCGCTCTCCATGCACCCAGCTTCTGTCTCTGCCTGCATGGCGCTGCCGCAGGCACGGGAGGCGCGGCCACCGCAGACACTGGTGGTGCGGTACGACACGGCAGCGACAGCGCCCGTACCGGCGTGCTCGCTGCCGTGTCGGCATGGAGCAACTCGCCACTCCTCATCAAGCTGAACTGGAGCGGCGAGTTGCTGAACCATGTGCCTGCTTGGGGTCGCAACTGGCTCCGTCGGGCCAAGCGAGGTTGGTGCAGCACCGAGCGGCCTCGCCCGTATCCGGAGGGCTCGGCGGGCCACCCAGCCGGGTAATATGCCGGAGAACGGCTCATCGGAAGCCATCGGAAGGGTGGAGAAAATGGTGAAGGAGGAGATGGGGGAGCGGCGGAGGGGTGCGATTCTTGCCCGCTATATTTCTGGCCTCGTGTAAATAGAGGGCGGGCGGTTGGAGCTTGGCTGGCGCCTGGCCTCGTTTAAACTGAGGGCGAACGGGAGGAGCTCGGCCGGTGTTGCGTTTAATTCTGGCCCGCTTATGAACGGATGTGTGGCCGGAGTAGGATTCTCGGTTTGCATGAAGGTTTAACGGAGGGGTTTAATGGAGGCGCCGGGCGTGCAGCGGGCGGCGCAGTACTATTCGATTTGACAGCATTAATGAGCCATCAAATCACAAAGGCCCTCGCATGTCGTGAAACCGACCGAGCTAGACTGCCCCGCACTCTAGCCTTTTAAAAAATGTATATACTCCACTTTTGTACAGTAGTAGTATCGATGGATTGCGCCATGGAGCAAAACTTGAAATTAAAAAAAAAGGTGGTACATATAGAGAGCGCTCGTGAACTATGTGTCATACATGGCAATAAATAAAGTACTACTTTAGTACAAAGTTGAGTCGTCTATTTTGGAACGGAGGGAATACATGATACTAATCTATGATACTATGCACTATAGAGGTAGTAACATAGACTAGTAACATATACATGTTATTAGTCTAAGTTACTCCCCACTATGACCAGCCTAAGTATTATTAATACATTTTTGCTAGAACTCATCTAGATGAGATATAATTTGGTCTCATTCATCATTTATAGCCATTGGATGTGTTGCTATAAGATGCGTGTGTGCTGACGTGGGTTGTATTTGTTATTGTGCAACGAACTGACCACTGCATGTCATGTTTGATAGTCTCAAGTCATTAAAAGCATACAAGTCATTCCTCTATTTATGTCAAAAAATAAGAAACAATGTGAGAGTTAATGCACCACACATATGTGTTTACTATTTGGTTTTCGTAAGATGACTTTAATACTCACCTATACGGAGGGAGTATTCGATTTGACAGCGGGCAGCGTAGTTCCCGATACGGCTTTAATGCAGACGAGGGAGGGAGTAGCGGTTCCCGATATGTTGAACGGCCAATGCATCCTCCTTCAATTAATGCATGAGGGAAGTAATGGGAGGAGGTCCGGGAAAAGAGGCTGCACAATGTGAATGCAACGCAGTTTGCCCTCATTGCCCTCATATAAAGGCGCCCCTCCATTCCAATTCATCTACCACATCGTACGCACCTAAGCATTTGCCTAAGCACCTACACTAAGCGCAAAAGAGCTCACTCCAGACCCATGGCGGCGATGCGCGTGAGCAGCCAGCGGCTGCGCCAGATGGTCCACGACGCCGGCCTGCGGCATGGCACCGAGGCTCGTCTCCAGACGGTGTTGGAGACCGGCTAGTGGATGGCCGCCGTCGACGCCAACTACGACTCTCAGTTGGACCAGATGATCGTTGCCACCAGCAACAAGTTCACCGTCCTCAAGAAGCTCGCGGACGACATTGCTGTACTCCTCCAGCCCACGCGCCCGGGCTCCTCATTACCTGCCACCCTAATCGGCCTCCATGGCCGGAACCTCTTTCAAGCACTGGTGGCCCTGCGACTGCGCGCCGACGCCATGAAGAATGTCCATCTAGAGGTCGCGCTCGCCGCGAGGCGCCTCGCCCTGCAAGAATTCGTCGACCTACACATCCACGTGTACGAGCAAATCGTGTACATAGGTATCTACAAGGCCAGTGAGGACGCTACGACGTTGGCCTTCCTCAACCGGCTGGAAGCCTTGGATGCCTTTGCTGAGAAGCACCTCGACCTCGCCACAAAAGTCGCCGCTCCTTAGCCACCGGCCGGTGGCCCAGCGCACTAAGTTGAGGAGGAGGAGGTCGTACGTTTGTGGATCCATCTTTCTTCTTGCCTTCTGTAACCACCACTGCGATCGCATCATCGTGGCCTTAATTCTTATTGTGCTGTTGTATTCTCGTTTCAGTCAATACCGACATGTGCGATCCCTTTGCTTAATCATATGCATCACTGTAACTAGTACTCCATCCGTCAATTTATAAGTTGTACTTACCTTTTCCATTAACTTCGTGCAATGCGCGGGCATCTTGCTAGAAACACTAGAATATGTCTATATAATCCGTATGTGATAGTCCATTTGAAATCTCAAAAAAGACAAATATTTAGGTACGGAGGGAGTAATATATTAGGAGTATATCAAAACAATAGTGATTTCTTTCAAGTTTGTGCACAAATACTACTATTCTACTACATTGGATCTGTCGCAACGCACGTGCACATTGCCAGTAAAAGGAAAAGGCCTGCCGCGTTCTCGTCGCACCCCCACACGCCCGAGAATCAGGAGTACAACACGGCCCGTCCGGCACGACACATAGCTTAGGGAAGGCATGTTGCCTAGCATTTTCACTTTCATGTGGGATCGCCGTTGAGCAAACCGACACCCCGCCCACCGCCGGGTTGGAAAACAGAAACGAGGGGAAGATCTAGCTGTTGCACGAAAGCCAAGAAATTTGGTGTCAGACGGGGCTCATTGATAGAGTAGGAGCATTCCGTACTAGCACTACTCCTACTAGTACCAAGTTTGTACTCCTAATACTATATTACTAGTAGTACCACTATACAACTAGTAGGTACGTGCACGGCACAACATCGTAGGAACAAAAAATGGGAAGATCTTGTTTTGGGTGATTTATCTTTTTTTCAATCAACGTAGTATGAATAATATGATGTGGGGGGCACCCATGAAGCTTATGTGGCTTGGTTGCATGGCTACGGAAGGTTAGAGAAAAATAAATAGATAATGTGTTTAGAGTGCACTCCACTAAATAGATATACTTTGGATCCATTGCAATGGACCGGCACATCTATATCTATACCCCCTATATAGTGTGTGAAAAACTTTGAAAGTTGGTCGTTGGATGAAGCCAATCCGACGGTACAAATATGGCAAATCCGAGTACTACTGGCCATTGGATATCATCCACCAGATTCTGCCACATGTATAATCTAGAAGACTCCATGGTTGAACTTAATTCATGACTAACTTTGCCACAACTAAGCTTAGGCAAAGTTATTAGTTCTTCAAAATGAGAGCCACAAGTTGGCAAGCCTAAGGGAATCTTGCCACATTTTTGTGTGTATGTCATGTGGGGCCTTAGTGTGGCTTGCCTAAGGTGTGGCTTGAACCAAACACTCACCTAAGTTAATCAAACTTGCCTAACCTTACATTCCACCAGATTTTGCCACATGTTAGAATCCAGAAAACTCCACATGTAGAAGCATAATGCACAAACCACCAGAATCTCATGTGTGCAATGCACGTGTACCTTACTAGTACTACTCCAGTTGGTAGTACTAGTAAGAAACAAATTCCAGTTTTGGCACGAGCTCGTACTGCGGGAGCACCATAAGGCCTGTCGCAGGAGTTACATTTCCCTCTAGGGGCCCACGGGACTGAACTTCAGTGGCTTAGTGCCCGGCCTATGAGTCAATGACATACGGACCTTAAATGCGACTGGCCCACATGTCATTCTCATGGTGGTGGCGTGGTTCGCGACTTACTCGTTCAAGATGAACGGGCCGGTGGTGGCGTGGCCGTGGCGAGGGTGCCACAGCTAGGCGTCGGGGCGTTACGAGGCATAGATGGCCACACCGGCGGGTACTACCTGTAGTACATAAGTACTCCAGCTGAGGATTGATGCCCGGGACAAAATGTGTCACAGCCGCTGGATGAAAATTCGATGGTGCGGGAGTACGGATCGGAGCACAGTAGCGGAGCAGGCAAACCGCGTCCAATCGGGTGTGTCTGTTGTAGAAAGTTGATGGTCGCCACAGTTTAGCTGGCCCGCATGTCATGCACACAAAGGCAGAGGAGCGGTGGGGCCGAGAGGGATGAGGGGCACGAACAATCCTACCATTCTGTCACTGACATGTGGGACCAATAAGCGTGGGTCCCACTTGTCAGTGAAGGAAAGGCAGGGCAAGGCAGTGATAGCCATGTCAGAGGATCCATGTCCACGTCGAGGGACGTCGTGCCGTGGGTTGGAGCGGCGTCGTGGGAATCGCGTGTGGGTGTGGCAGTGGTAGAAACAAGAAACGTGATGGTCGCCGTGGTTCAACTTCCATGGACAAGCTGTCGTGTCTGCTGACACATGTATACCAAAACTAGAGTGTTTATATTTCAAGCACGTGAACAAGTATTATTCTACTAGTTTGGATCCATTGCAACACACGGGCCAGCACATTGGTAGTAGTAGTGTCCATCTCTATCTCTAGAGGCCTTCCCTTGTTCATCCTTTTCTCTCACAAGATAAACTACTCATACAAATGCATCTTGATGTTCCGTGGAACGCACGAGGATGTTTCCTTGGTGGTCTCTCCAGCGCGGCGTGGCCGTAGTTGCAAGTTGATGCCCCTTGAGATGCCGACGTTGAGGGGAACTAGGATTTCCTCCCATGAGCAGGTAAGATGAGTTTGATCACGTAGTAAATACATTCTAAAGACTACTTTCATGTCCATTTCCTAATTCTCCCCCTGCCCACTGTTTCACAGGCTAGGCTCGGTGCGAGTGGAGATTGGCTTGCATATGTACGGGGGGGTACCAACATCAATTTGCACAACATTTACAACGGTGACACCGTTCCCGTAGAACCTTTGTCCAACATTGGGATCAGTCATGCAACGGGCCACCGCATGAATTGGTACCATGGAACCACGGTGAGATTGAATAAGATAGCACGAACCTTGCACATGCGGTCAAAGGCGGACCATGCTGTCTGCGGCCGATTTGTTGCGGTATGAGTAGGAAGACGTTGTGCTCCTTTCTAACCGCATCTTCGCAGTGACAAACCAGGGGACTTATTTTGTATGGGACACATCCTACAATATACTCCCTCTCTCCCAGTTTATTCGTTTTATAAGTTTCAAATTCAAATTTAGAGCTCCCCATCACATGTTGAGATTACAATGTCCATTAAATCGTTGCGTGCATGTATAGTAAAGAAACAAATCTCAAGTTTGGCACGAGTTTGTGCTGCGGGAGCACCACAAGCCCTGGCGTAGGAGCTACATTTCCCTCTGAGGGCCGTCGGGACTGAGCTTTAGTTCCTTACTACACCTACCTTTGAGTCAATAACATGTGGACCCGATAGGTGACTGGTCCACATGTAATGCTCCCGAAGGCAGAGGGGCAGTGGGGCCAAGAGGGGTGAGCCGCGGGTCAGGGGACGTGTGGTTTCATGGGTTTGAGCTGCGTCGTGGGAATCGCGGGTGGCTGTGGTAGAAACTTGATGCTTGCCGCATTTTTAGGTGGCCCACATGTCATGCACACAAAGGCAGAGGGGCGGTGCGGCCGAGAGGGGTGAGGCGCACGTCGGGGGGCGTGGTGCCGTGGGATGGAGAGGCGTCGTGGGAATCGCGAGATGAAACGTGATGGTCGCCGTAGTTCAACTTCCATGGACAAGCTGTCATGTCTATAGACACATGCACTGCATACCGATCACTGGAAGGAGTAGCAGAGAAAGCTATATATGCGGATAAATAGTTCCTTATAGTCAAGTGGACCCATGCTACTACTTTGTTCCAAAGACATGCACACCATCGAAATAGTCCATCTATATCAATATACACCGAGAGGGAATAATTTTTTTACAAGAGAGGAAATAGTTCATCCATCCATAATGCCCTCCTGCTGGTGCAGCATTTTCTTCTTCTTCTTCTTCTTCTTCTTCTTCTTCTTCTTCTTCTTCTTCTTCTTCTTCTTCTTCTTCTTCTTCTTCTTCTTGTTGTTGTTGTTGTTGTTGTTGTTGTTCTCATTCTCTGTGGGAGGCGGCTTCGCAACAAGCTCTTTGGACCTTGCAGCTATCTTGAAACTCACACGGGCATCGAGGGCAGCATATTTTATCCGCTCGTACGTCAAGGGATAATTCTCCCATCCAGACGACCTTAATGCCACCGTCTCGTCACCCTTCTGAAGATTTGTACCGAGCACAAAATTTGCTACGTAGAATAGGGATGGTGTCTGTTTAGCACAATCTTCTATAGGAATTTTGATTCTGGTTTGTAGGCCAGCGATGCTTTTCAAATCAAGGTTGTACGGCTCCAGCTTCTGTTTGTCCCCTTCGATGGCTGCCCCACAGAAGTATACGTCCTCCCGAGACAAGAAATCGTGAAGCTCACCTGGTATGGAGGGCGAGTGTATGATGTGGTACACCAAAACATCATCTTCGAGGCACAACTGAAGGACGGCGGCGCGCTGGATCTTCCCAGGGGCACGCTCTGTGTACTCTGCGTCGAGACCGATGACCCTCGTCTCTACCTTTTTGAGGGAGTTGGATACATTGTTGATTCACTGTCGAACAACCCTTGGGTGGACGGTGACGGTGGCAACTATGTGCATCGAGCCTTCGACGAGGACATATTGGACGCTAAAAACCTGCATCTCGATCTCTTTCACCATTTGGAACCGCTGGAACGGAGGGCTATGGTTTGGAGAATTAGGATTAGATGGCTAGTCTAACTGAAGTAGTAGATGATTATTTAAAGAGGTTAAAACAATGTGAACGCAGTGGGGTCTGGATGCAAATGAAGACGAAGGGGAGGTGAAGAAGCCAAGGCGAATCGGTTCCCGATGGAGAAGTAAATGGGAGAAGTGGCGTGCAGGCAGTTGATTAGACGGCTAGGTAGACTAAACGAAAAGGCTATGCGGGTAGACTGAGGAGTCGTACCTGTTCGTGTACGTGCCCATCCTTCTTGATAGGTGGGACCTATGCAACCAGATAAAAAATGTGTCGTAGCTTTTTTTTGAGCGCGTGAGTGGGAGACACAACATTCTCTGGTTAAGGAATACTTCCTCCGTTTAGGTGAGTATAAGTCACCTTATGAAAATCAGGTTTTCCCAAAACCTTTAGGCGTGGAGCATTAACTTCCTGCTCGATCCCCTCCCAGCCTCGTTAGCCAGCGTTCTCTTCCTCTGCTGCCGCGTTCTACCTTTCCATTTTTCCTCTTCTCAAGTGTGGAACGATCTGCATGCCGTCCTTGATGCACCAGAATGACCACTGCATTTATCGCGGCAGGGCGTTGATTGGGCATGCATGAGAATTTGGTTCTGCTCGCAATATGGATGATACCTGAACGATGAAGTGAACAGGCATGCTAGCACGGGAGACCTATTTCCGCTATACAATACTGGAGCACTCATGTTCCTACTACTAGTAGTATAGTAGTACAACAGTGGTACACTTAATGGTCAAAATACTATTCATCTAGTCCTCACAGTGATGTGACAACACCCTACGCCTGACACTAGTCCAAGCGAGGCGGCGTGTTCGGGTTACCAAAGTCAGCCTCACCCTGTGCACTGTGCAGTCTGTCACCGCCGCTGTACAGCACATTGGCGCCTCGCCTCGTCTCCCTCTCCTCTCCCATAGCACCACTCCATCTCCATCTCCTTCTCCGTCTCCGTCTCCATCTCACTGTGCCCCCGTGTACCATCGCCTCACTCGCCTCCCCCAGTACCACTATTCCCTCGCTAGCCGCTCCAGCACCGACATCCTTCTCCCCCGTAAATCAAGCCCCCTTCCAAACTCCACCATGGCCGAACGCGAACCGCGCAGCATCCATATGAGCCGCGGTTGGAGCAATCTCCCCAGTGACATCCTCGCCCTCGGTTGTTCGTGTACGGATATGTTGACCGCCCTGTGGCTGGCCGCATGCTCGAGGGACATGCACACGGCCATCTTCGAAGCGAGGCCTAAGCTTTTCAAGACACCCTGCTTGCTGCTATCTGGTCTTGCGAGATTGGCTCACCATGATACGGAGGCGTGCATGATGCCCCTCGACTTCAATCCGATCTCCATTAGCGGAAACTTCTTTGAAGGTATGTAGTGTGTAGTCGTACATCATTTCCCTCAACATCGATCCGATCACCATCACCCGAAACTTCTTGGCAGGTATGTACTGGGTCGGCATGAACTCCCACTGGATGGCTGCCTTCAGAGAAGACGGTAAAAAGTTGGTGCTCGTGAACTTCCAGACCTCCCATGAGATTATCCTTCCTCCGTTGGATTATATAGAGTATTACCATCGCGGTCCAAGTCATCTAGATTACTACGTCAGTTGGACAGACATTGTTTTGCAGAAGATTGTAATCTGCCAAGTGCCCACACGACATGCGAATTACGCAGACTTCAAGCTAATTGCCTTGTTTGACCGCGGACTCGCCTATCTTTACGTCGGTGCCTTCTTTAGCTGGAGACAACTCGGCTCGCAGTGGATCATCGTCAAAGCTGATACACACTTCTGTGATGCTATTGAACACAATGGCATCATCTACGCGATCGACAAAGCAGATGGCACCACGTATTGCTGGGACGGCGCGTGTAAGTTGTTTCCTTCTCTTGTTAATGATGACGCCATGACACTGTTTGAACTTTTTGTGATGATTGGCATATCCCTGTTTGAGCAGAATTTGAGTAGAACTATGGCAATGTATTAGAGACGCCGTAAATCAGCTATATTTGGAATGAGTTAATTCATGCGATTGTGACCATGTCATTACAGCCAATTTGTACCCTGAATAATCAAACGGTTAGGAATATATCGATATTATCCTTATTTTACAGTAATCTATATACTACTACTAAATATGAGTGTGTATCAATGGCCATGTTAGTTTCCTCATTTTCATGATGTAGAAACATACACCACACTGTTGGTTTCATCTAACCATACATTAGGGAAGTAAATGTGCATATGGAGAACTCTATATTTGGAAGTAGTGAAATACTGCAATGCTTACCATGTGTACATACCTATATTCACCCTTCAGCAATCAATGGCTAGAATAATATCCTCACAAATTTTTTGCCCAAAGAACACGAGTATATAACAATGCATGGTCTGTTAGTTACCTTGAAGAATTTGTTTGTGAGGACAGAACATGATTACATAACATGCATGACATGGTAGTTTCCTGTGAAGAATCGATTGCGAGATAACATGAGTATAACCATGCATGGCACTTCTATATTTTCGAACCCAGTATACATTTCCCTGTATTTTCCTCCCAGTTCCAACATGGACATATCAATGTTGTTTCTTGCATTATCCTACTCATACTCTGAACAATGCTGAATCTTACATTAACAATGCCTGTCCTTTTTGATATGATGCAGTGTCCCTACAGTTACTGCCCTTTGTAATCACACCACCTTTGCCAAAAACAGGGAAGCACAACTAGTTCCTCGCTCGATTAGACGACAGCAAAAGACTGATGATCATTCGGACACATGAGCCGGAAAAGTTATATTGCAAAAACCCCATTGTATACAAGCACCGCGTAATACATGAGTATCCGAACAGCGGCTGTTACGTCTATGAGCAGGATACCGGCTTGTTGGGGCCTTTAGGATATTTTAGTTGGAGGCGGGTAAACAGCCTTGGTTCACACTCTCTGTTTCTCGGACTCAATTATCCGATTAACTAGGAGATCACCGTTGGCAAGGACCTTGATGGCAGAGAGGCTCTATTTGCTATGGAAAACTGTGTCTACACGGTGAGCCCTAGGAGTTTGGGAGCAAACTCCCCTGATTGTCAATGATACAGCCTGCAGCCAAAAGAAGGTGAGAATGACAAAGGCATCCGGATTTACTTTGATCCTTGGATGTCTCAATTACGACAGGCAGTGATGTGGTTTAAGCGTTGAGGTTGATAGGAAATTGGGCTGTTGCATCGAAAGGGTGGAGTACTGGTGTCTCCGGATCACTGGTCGCTGAAGCGGGGCTGCAAATTATGATGGTGTTGGATCATCTCTTTGAATGACTTTGTTGTCTTTGCTGCTGGTTCTGGATGGGTAGTTCTTTCTTTTGTTATGCATATTCCTTGTCATTTGGTCATCCTCATCTATGTCACTCTTTCTATGTAATAGTTGCTTCTGTTTAGAATGTCATTCTCATCTGGATCACGAGAGTCTGAGCGCTGCAGATGGGTGCGTTTTGGTGGTGTAGCAAGACTTCTTATGAACTATCATGTCTTGTTGTTTATGTCAGTAGTAGTCACTAGTCAGTGTTTGAATGTTGTATATATCGTTGTTTCGAACTGTTTATTGTCTCGAACTACTGGTGGGCTAAATGAGGGCATCACCATTCTCCAGTGTTCAGAGTATATCTCCTTTTTTCAAGTTATATAATTTGAGCTCACTGTCTTTTCGATGATGTACACTTGTTTGGGCCAGTGAGGTGTCGTTGAATATGGGCCGAGTAGTAACGCAATGCCAAACAGGTCAATTATGACTCTCAGGCCGGGCTCTCAAAAGATCCTGAAAAAAAGGCCGGGCTCTCCAAAAAAGAAAGAATAAGGACTCTTAGGCTGACATGTGGGCGCCACCGGTGTTTTCGTGTGCTTGCGCGCCGAGAGCATATTGGCGCGTGCTCGAAATTCATGCTACCTTTTCATCCCCAGTCTCCCGCCCCTCCCCCACCTCTGGAATCTCGATTCCTACTCCAGTTCCCCCAAATCCCCCTCCTATACTCCCTGTACTCAAGTGCACTATCATGTCACCGGTCAACGCGGATCTCCGAGCCGGAGATCCTGAGATCCGTCCTGCCTTCGGTCGCTGCGTGCTGTCGCTCAACAGTGGCATGGCGGCGCTTGACGACCAGTTTGCCGGCAAAGTGCTGATGGTAACCATCAACGACGACCGGCCTCCCGTCTCGCCGGACGACCTTGTCAAAGCTCTTGGCATTGCGCACAGCATCCAAATAAGTGACTTGCTCGTCGACCACCGGCTGATTTCTTCGTCAGGTTCCGGACAACTTTTGACTGCAGTCGTGTGTTCGAATTTTCTGGCGTTTGTTCTGCAATGGCGCGCTGGTGAGCTTTGATCGGTGGCACCCAGGATGGGGCTCGGTGCCCTTTGAGCTTGAGTTTTTAACAAAGCTTACCTTCCACGGCATGCCTCGACGTGCTTGGAATAGCGAGTCCATGAACAAGCTTATCAACTACCTTGGAGGTGAGCTCGTAAGTATGTTTGTTCCTCCAGACAGCTGGGCTCTAACGGTTATGGCATGGATGAAGAAGCCATCCACCATACCGAAGGTGATTGGTGTTGAGATACCGGTGCAGGAACCGGGGTTGTACTATTCGTAAGCACCAAGGCCGCTGCGGACCATGTTAGGGATGTACATGTATCGAGTGTTCGTGCATGTCAAAGAAGTGGTCAATCCATCAATCGAAGTCCTGCCGCCGCTGCTGGTGCCAGGGTCCGTCGACGACGTCCATTACAGGAGTCAACGTCAGACTTTCCCCGTGTTGCTCGGAACGATGGATGGCACACGGCCTAATCCATCGCGCGGCGGAGGCCACTGCTTCTTTGGGAGAAGAGGCAGGGCTGGCTGCCTGGATGTGCTCTAGTTTGAGGTAACAACTGAATCTTGTCAGATAGTACTAGTTAAATCCGAGCTATGGGTCTGAAGCACTGATATGCTAGTACATTTGATTGTGACCTGTTCTAATTTTGTACTTGAACTTTTTTAGAAAGGGTTGTACGTCAACTTAATGTGCTAGCAGAACTTATTGTGTTGTCTGTATGTTTTCTTTGCACAACATTCAAGATATTTCCTCGTCATTTATAAAGACCATGAACCGTTATGTACGACTTCGTTGGTTTCAACATAGCCCTTCCCGTAGTGATCCACTGCTTCCATCCTGATTGTGCCGCCTGCGTGAAATTTTTGTATGCAAGTTCAGTGTGCTATGATGTTCTATATGATTGTGTCAACTATATAAGTTTTTACCGAGCATCAGCAATGCATATGGCTGAAAGATGTATTTACGAGCATTGACCGATGGGTCTCTCTCTCTATCTCTCTCTCTCTCTCACACACACACACACACACGCACACACGCGCACACACACAAGTGGGACCCGTTGAATTATTTATTTGCTCGTGACAGCTTTTAATTAGGTTCCACCGCAATCTAATTTTTTTCTTTAGTTATTAATTGAGCTCAGTGACTTCAAAAAATTGTATAGAAGCCTTGTTTGGGCCTTTCCGGCATCGCTGAATGTGGGCTGAGTAACCATGTTAGGTTGTACTGTACTACACAGGCCTTTTTTTCAACATCAGCAATGCAACTGGGCCGACAGTTGTACACAATATCCGGGTCAACTTGTTACCCTCCCCGCTGGGCTGCAAAGTTTCCTAGGAGGTATGCATTAGGCTTAGCAAGAAAATGGACTTTAAGAAATAATAAATGTGATATAATTATAATAACTGGGCAATTACTATGCACCAAACACGTAATTAGTTTGAAAAATATATTATTTTTGGAATTTGGAAATTTTAATTTCATTACTTGTTGCGCGCGCAATATTTTGTTGGATTTTAACGTAATACAACTTTATTTTGAAATTATATTTAACCTGACTAGAAATTTCGGATAAAAATATTTCGGATCCCATCAAAATGTGGGATTTTTTTTTAATTCTGTTTTGAGCGGTTCTTTGAAATTATTAACCATTGTTCTAGCTAGAAGTTGGGCTGTACTTTTTATTAACTGTAAATGGGCTGTAGTAAATTCCATTAGAATTAAAAAATGGGTTGTACATTCTTACAAATCTCAAATGGGCTATATGTTCTCTGCCAAATCCGAGCTGTGGGCCTACTAAGTTGACGCGTACCAAGGGCTTTGTCAACTTAGTCAATATAAACGATTCTAGCTGCAGTGATCGTACGATGTCTATCCAACGACTGTAGTGCTTCTTCAACCTCTGGTCTTCTTGCTCCAGTCGCCCAAAGCAGCGCTGGTCGTGTCGCGTGCTCCTGCCTCCCATGGCCGGCTGTGATGCCGCGGAGGCCTCACCGCCCCGTACTACTCCAACCGCTGGCCAAGCCATCCCTCTACTCACCCACACCCCTGTTATTCTGCGGCAACGGCAGCCTCACACCGCAGCCGAACCAGTGAACCGTCGTACTCCTCTCCGCGTGGGCTTCCACTACTGCGTCTTCCCCGGCTCCGCGTCGTCCCCTTCCTAGGCCTCGCCGTTGTCCAGACCACCGCCCTGGTGCTCTCGGTGCAGCGTGGTCAACGTGGTCAACGACCGACTTCCATCGGAAGAGTACTGTACGTGGAGAGGCTGACAGCTGGGTCCAGGCGGCCGCAAGGAAGTGCCTCCTTATTACGCGCAAAATAATTATTCCTCCACCTGACAGCAGGGACCCATCGGACGGGCCACCTTATTTCGCGAAAAAATGTTTCCCCCCTGACAGCTTGGACCCACCGGACGGGCCAGCGTATTTCGCGAAAAAAACGTTCCCCCCGCTGTCAGCTCGGACCCACCGGAAGTGCCTCCTTATCACGCACAAAAAAATGAATACTCCCCCTGCTAGCTGGGACCCACCATGGTGGGAGGCTGACTTGTGGGCCTACTAAGTTGACTGGGACGGGGGCCTTTGTCAACTTTAGTCAATATGAACGATTCTAGCTCTAGTGACCGTACGATGTCCATCCAACGGCCGTAGTGCTTCTTCAACCTGTGGTCTTCTTGCTCCAGCCGCCCAAAGCAGCGCCGATCGTGCCGCATGCTCCTGCCTCGCGTGGCCGGCTGTGCTGCCGCGGAGGCCTCACCGCCCCCTACTTTTCCGACCGCTGGCCAGGACCTGCGGCGATGACAGCCTCACACCGCAGCCGAACCAGTGAACCCTCGTACTCTTCTTCGCGCGGGCTTCCACTGTCGCGTCTTCCCCGGCTCCCCATCATCCCCTTCCTAGGCCTCGCCGTCGTCCACCGCCCTGGTGCTCTCGGCGTGGCGTGGTCAACGTGGTCAAGGAACGACTTCCATCGGACGTGGACTGTACGTGGAGAGGCTGACAGCTGGGTCCACGGCTGCAGCAAGGAAGTGCCTCCTTATTACGCAGAAAATAATGATTCCTCCACCTGACAGCTGGGACCTATCGGACGGGCCACTATATTTCGCGGAAAAAACGTTTCCCCCTGACTGCTGGGACCCACCAGCTTCATCTTCGCACGCAAGGAAGTGCGTCTGGGCTAAAAAAAACGATTCGCCCCCCTGACTACTGGGACCCACCAGCTACACCTTCGCACGCAAGGAAGTGCTTCTGGGCAAAAAAAACAAAAGACAAAACGATTTGCCCCCCTGACTGCTGGGACCCACCAGCTACATCTTCGCATGCAAGGAAGTGCCTGATAGTCGGGACCCACCTGGTCGAAGCGTACGTAGCGTTGTCATCCTGGTCGTGAACGTGTACGTACATACTGGTCGATGTAGAGGCGCGCACGTGTCATAGTAGAGGCGCGCACATGTCGTAGCAGAGGCGCGCACGTAGCATGTACACGTACATACAGCGGCCAGGGTATAAGAAAGAAAATACGGCCACGTATTTGTACATACGGGCGGGGTCTCGAACGCCTACTCACGCATACGTACATGGCTGGGTCGGAACAGAGAAACAGCGTCGTCGTCGTGTTCATGGGGAGCCAACCGGCTGGGTCGGAACAGAATGCGTGGTCGTGTTCATCGGGAGGGCTTGGACGGAACAGGCGATGGAAACGAGGCCTGGCGTATCGCACAACGGAGGAAACGACCTTGTGTTCGACCGGCCACGTTCGAAACGGGATCCTGTTCATCCGGAGGGTTGTGGCATACCGCAAAACGGAGGAATCGGACCTCCTACGGTCGAAACGGGGGTCCTGTTGATCGGGAGGGGTGTGGCGTACCGCAAAACGGAGGAAACGGACCTCCTACGGTCGAAACGGGGGTCCTGTTGATCGGGAGGGGTGTGACATACCGCAAAACGGACGAAATGGACTTATGTTGGAGCGCTACGGTCGAAACGGGGGTCCTGTTCATCGGGAGAGGTGTGGCGTACCGCAAAACGGGACTCCACGGGATACTATTCATCTCCACCATCGACCTCCTCCAGCCTCCACGGGCTACCGTCGACCTCCTCCAGCCTCCACGGGCTCCTGTTCATCCATCCTCCACCGCGCGCTACTCCGCCGGCTACTGTTCAACCACCCCTCCACCGTCTACTATTCATCCAGCCCTCCACACCACGGGGTCCTGTTCAACCACCCCTCCACGGCCACCCCTCCACCGTCTACTGTTCATCCAGCCCTCCACACCACGGGTTCCTGTTCATCCAGAGGCAACGCCACCGCTCACTGTTCATCCACCACCCCCCCCCCCGCAATGCTCACTGTTCATCCCAAAGGCAGCATCGATTGGCTTCAGTTAGCAGCAGTAGCGAAGGAATCGCTCCATCGGGTTCAGTTAACAGCCATCGATCGATCGCTCGGGTTCAGTAATGCGTAGTCTGCAGTGCAATCGCTCGGGTTCAGTTAGAGCCCAACGCCTCGCCCGGGTTTAGTTAGAGCCAACGCCTCGCACACACGCGCGTACGTATGAGAGAAATGTGCATCGCTCGGCCCCCGACCTCCCACCGTAACCAGCAACTCCCCGAAATTTCCCTCCCCATCGCTTCTACCACGGTTTTTTCCGTCATGGACGGCCCAAAGAATGTCATACAGCTGCGTCTCCGGCCCGCCCAGGACGAAAAGCCCATTTTCTGTCATGATTTTTTGTCATAGAAGTAGGAGCCCACCACATCTATGATGATACCGGGTTTTGTCACAATTATCGTCATAGAAGTGTCATATGTATGACAGAAAAAATTTTCGTTCGGCCCAAAATGTCACGGATGTGTCTTTTTTTGTAGTGAAGTCTCTTTACTCGTTACGTAATGCATCATCCCGTAACTAACTCATTAGCTACATTGCTTGCAAGGCTTATAGTGATGTGCATTACCGAGAGGGCCCAGAGATACCTCTCCGACAATCGGAGTGACAAATCCTAATCTCGAAATACGCCAACTCAACATGTACCTTCGGAGACACCTGTAGATCTCCTTTATAATCACCCAGTTGTGTTGTGACGTTTGGTAGCACACAAAGTGTTCCTCCGGTAAACGGGAGTTGCATAATCTCATAGTTATAGGAACATGTATAAGTCATGAAGAAAGCAATAGCAACATACTAAACAATCAAGTGCTAAGCTAACGGAATGGGTCAAGTCAATCACATCATTCTCCTAATGATGTGATCCCGTTAATCAAATGACAACTCATGTCTATGGTTAGGAAACTTAACCGTCTTTGATTAATGAGCTAGTCAGGTAGAGGCATACTAGTGACACTATGTTTGTCTATGTATTCACACATGTATTATGTTTCCGGTTAATACAATTCTAGCATGAAAAATAAACATTTATCAAGAAATAAGGAAATAAATAATAACTTTATTATTGCCTCTAGGGCATATTTCCTTCAGTCTCCCACTTGCACTAGACTAGAGTCAATAATCTAGTTCACATCACCATGTGATTTAACACTAATATTCACATCTGCATGTGATTAACACCCATAGTTCACATCGTCATGTGACCAGCGCCCAAAGGGTTTACTAGAATCAATAATCTAGTTCTCATCGATATGTGATTAACACCCAAAGATTACTAAGGTGTGATCATGTTTTGCTTGTGAGAGAAGTTTAGTCAATGGGTCTGTCACATTCAGAGCCGTATGTATTTTGCAAATATTCTATGTCTACAATGCTCTGCACGGAGCTACTGTAGCTAATTGCTCCCACTTTCAATATGTATCCAGATTGAGACTTATAGTTATCTGGATCGGTGTAAAAGCTTGCACTGTTGTAATTCTTTACGACGGGCTCTTTTATCACCTTCATAATCGAGAAATATTTCCTTAGTCCTTTTCAGGTATTTCAGGATATTCTTGACCGCTGTACAGTGATCCACTCCTGGATTTCTTTGGTACCTCCCTGCTAAACTTATTGCTAAGCATACATTAGGTCTGGTACACAACATTGCATACATGATAGAGCCTATGGCTGAAGCATAGGGAACATTTTTCATTTTCTCTCTATCTTCTGCTGTGGTCGGGCATTGAGTCTGACTCAACTTCACACCTTGTAATACAGGCAAGAACCCTTTCTTTGCCTGATCCATTTTGAACTTTTTCATAACTTTATCAAGGTATGTGCTTTGTGAAAGTCCAATTAAGCATCTTGATCTATCTCTATAGATCTTGATGCCCAATATGTAAGCAGCTTCACCGAGGTCTTTCATCGAAAAACTTTTATTCAAGTATCCCTTTATGCTATCCATAAATTCTATATCATTTCCAATTAATAATATGTCGTCTACATATAATATCAGAAATGCTACAGAGCTCCCACTCACTTTCTTGTAAATACAGGCTTCTCCAAAAGTCTGTATAAAACCATATGCTTTGATCACACTATCAAAGCGTTTATTCCAACTCCGAGAGGCTTGCACCAGTCCATAAATGGATCGCTGGAGTTTGCACACTTTTTTTAGCACCTTTTGGATCGACAAAACCTTTTGGTTGCATCATATACAACTCTTCTTCCAGAAATCCATTCAGGAATGCAGTTTTGACATCCATTTGCCATATTTCATAATCATAAAATGCGGCAATTGCTAACATGATTCGGACAGACTTAAGCATCGCTACGGGTGAGAAAGTCTCATCATAGTCAACTCCTTGAACTTGTCGAAAACCTTTTGCAACAAGTTGAACTTTGTAGACAGTTACATTACCATCAGTGTCAGTCTTCTTCTTGAAGATCCATTTATTCTCGATGGCTTGCCGATCATCGGGCAAGTCAACCAAAGTCCATACTTTGTTCTCATACATGTATCCCATCTCAGATTTCATGGCCTCAAGCCATTTTGCGGAATCTGGGCTCATCATCGCTTCCTCATATTTCGTAGGTTCGCCATGGTCAAGTAACATGACTTCCAGAATAGGATTACCGTACCACTCTGGAGCGGATCTTACTCGGGATGACCTACGAGGTTCTGTAGTAACTTGATCTGAAGTTTCATGATCAATATCATTAGCTTCCTCACTAATTGGTATAGTTGTCACAGGAACCGGTTTCTGTTATGAACTACTTTCCAATAAGGGAGCAGGTACAGTTACCTCATCAAGTTCTACTTTCCTCCCACTCACTTCTTTCGAGAGAAACTCCTTTTCTAGAAAGGATCTGAATTTAGCAACAAAAGTCTTGCCTTTAGATCTGTGATAGAAGGTGTACCCAATGGTCTCTTTTGGGTATCCTATGAACACACATTTCTCTGATTTGGGTTCGAGCTTATCTGGTTGAAGTTTCTTCACATAAGCATCACAGCCCCAAACTTTAAGAAACGACAACTTTGGTTTCTTGCCAAACCACAGTTCATAAGGCGTCATCTCAACGGATTTTGATGGTGCCCTATTTAACGTGAATGCGGCCGTCTCTAAAGCATAACCCCAAAACGATAGCGGCAAATCAGTAAGAGACATCATAGATCATACCATATCTAGTGAAGTACGATTACGATGTTCGGACACACCATTACGTTGTGGTGTTCCGGGTGACGTGAATTGTGAAACTATTCCGCATTGTTTCAAATGTAAACCAAACTCGTAACTCAAATATTCTCCTCCACGATCAGATCGTAGAAACTTTATTTTCTTGTTACGATGATTTTCCACTTCACTCTGAAATTCTTTGAACTTTTCAAATGTTTTAGACTTGTGTTTCATTAAGTAGATATACTCATATCTGCTCAAATCATTTGTGAAGGTTAGAAAATAACAATACTTGCCATGAGCATCAACACTCATTGGACCGCATACATCGGTATGTATTATTTCCAACAAGTCAGTAGCTCGTTCCATTGTTCCAGAGAACAGAGTTTTAGTCATCTTGCCAAAAAGGCACAATTTGCAAGCATCAAATGATTCATAACCAAGTGATTCTGAAAATCCATCTTTATGGAGTTTCTTCATGCGCTTTACACCGATATGACCCAAATGGCAGTGCCACAAAAGTTGCACTATCATTATCAACTTTGCATCTTTTGGCATCAATATTATGAATATGTGTATCACTACGATCGAGATCCAACAAACCTTTTCATTGGGTGTAAGACCATTGAAGGATTTATTCATGTAAATAGAACAACAATTATTCTCTTACTTTAAATGAATAACCGTATTGCAATAAACATGATCAAATCATATTCATGCTCAACGCAAATGCCAAATAACATTTATTTAGGTTTAACACTAATCCCGAAAATATAGGGAGTGTGTGAGGATGATCATATCAATTTTGGAACTACTTCCAACAATCATCGTCACTTCCCCCTCAACTAGTCTTTGTTTATTCTGTAACTCTTGTTTCGAGTTACTAATCTTAGCAACCGAACAAGTATCAAATACTCAAAGGCTACTATAAACACTAGTAAGGCACACATCAATAACCTGTATATCAAATATACCCTTGTTCACTTTGCCATTCTTCTTATCCACCAAATATTCAAGGCATTTCCGTTTCCAGTGACCATTTCCTTTGCAGTGTAAGCACTCAGTTTCAGGCTTTGGTCCAGCTTTGGGCTTCTTCGCGGGAGTGAAAACTTGCTTGTCATTCTACTTGAAGTTCCCTTTCTTTCCCTTTGCCCTTTTCTTGAAACTAGTGGTCTTGTCAATCATCAATACTTGATGCTCTTTCTTGATTTCTACCTTCGTTGATTTCAACATCGCGAAGAGCTCGGGAATCATTTTCGTCATCCTTTGCATACTATATTTCATCACGAAGTTCTACTAACTTGGTGATGGTGACTAGAGAACTCTGTAAATCACTATCTTATCTGGAAGATTAACTCCCACTTGATTCAAGCGATTGTAGTGCCCAGACAATCTGAGCACATGCTCACTTAAGCAATTCTCTTCCATCTTTTAGCTATAGAACTTGTTGAGATTTCATATCTCTCAACTCGGGTATTTGCTTGAAATATTAACTTCAACTCCTGGAACATCTCATATGGCCCATGACGTTCAAAACGTCTTTGAAGTCCTGATTCTAAGCCGTTAAGCATGGTGCACTAAAATATCAAGTAGTCATCATATTGACCTAGCCAAACGTTCATAACGTCTGCATCTGCTCCTGCAATAGGTCCGTCACCTAGCGGTGCATCAAGGACATAATTCTTCTGTGCAGAAATGAGGACAATCCTCAGATCACGGATCTAATCCGCATTATTGCTACTAACATCTTTCAACACAATTTTCTCTAGGAACATATCAAAATAAACATATGAAAACAACAACGCGAGCTATTGATCTACAACATAATTTGCAAAATACTACCAGGACTAAGTTCATGATAAATTCAAGTTCAGTTAATCATATTACTTAAGAACTCCCACTTAGATAGACATCCCTCTAATCATCTAAGCGATCACGTGATCGAAATCAACTAAACCATGTCCGATCATCATGTGAGATGGAGTAGTTTTCAATGGTGAACATCACTATGTTGATCATATCTACTATATAATTCATGCTCAACCTTTTCGGTCTCAGTGTTCCGAGGCCATATTTGTATATGCTAGGCTCGTCAAGTTTAACCTGAGTATTCCGCGTGTGCAACTGTTTTGCACCCGTTGTATTTGAACGTAGAGCCTATCACACCCGATCATCGCGTGGTGTCTCAGCACGAAGAACTTTCGCAACGGTGCATACTTAGGGAGAACACTTATACCTTGAAATTTAGTGAGAGATCATCTTATAATGCTACCGTCAATCAAAGCAAAATAAGATGCATAAAGGATAAACATCACATGCAATCAATATAAGTGATATGATATGGCCATCATCATCTTGTGCTTGTGATCTCCATCTCCGAAGCACCGTCGTGATCACCATCGTCACCGGCGCGACACCTTGATCTCCATCGTAGCATCGTTGTCGTTTCGCCACCTATTGCTTCTACGACTATCGCTACCGCTTAGTGATAAAGTAAACCAATTATAGGGCGTTTGCATTGCATACAATAAAGCGGCAACCATATGGCTCCTGCCAGTTGCCGATAACTCGGTTACAAAACATGATCATCTCATACAATAAAATATAACATCACGTCTTGACCATATCACATCACAACATGCCCTGCAAAAACAAGTTAGACATCCTCTACTTTGTTGTTGCAAGTTTTACGTGGCTGCTACGGGCTGAGCAAGAACCGTTCTTACCTACGCATCAAAACCACAACGATAGTTCGTCAAGTTAGTGCTGTTTTAACCTTCTCAAGGACCGGGCGTAGCCACACTCGGTTCAATTAAAGTTGGAGAAACTAACATCCGCCAGCCACCTATGTGCAAAGCACGTCGGTAGAACCAGTCTCGCATAAGCGTACGCATAATGTCGGTCCGGGCCGCTTCATCCAACAATACCGCCGAACTAAAGTATGACATGCTGGTAAGCAGTATGACTTGTATCGCCCACAACTCACTTGTGTTCTACTCATGCATATAACATCTACACATAAAACAGGCTCGGATGCCACTGTTGCGGAACTTAGTAATTTCAAAAACATTCCTACGCACACGCAAGATCATGGTGATGCACAGCAATG
Source organism: Triticum timopheevii (assembly GCA_963921465.1). Taxonomy (NCBI): domain Eukaryota; kingdom Viridiplantae; phylum Streptophyta; class Magnoliopsida; order Poales; family Poaceae; genus Triticum; species Triticum timopheevii. The sequence continues at coordinate 406,472,539 of OY997272.1, read as the reverse complement.
AGAGGGGAGAGTGTGTCCACGTACCCTCGTAGACCGAAAGTGGAAGCGTTAGCACAACGCGGTTGATGTAGTCGTACGTCTTCACGATCTGACCGATCCAAGTACCGAACGTACGACACTTCTGAGTTCAGCACACGTTCAGCTCGATGACGTCCCTCGAACTCCGATCCAGCCGAGCTTCGAGGGAGAGTTCCGTCAGCACGATGGCATGGTGACGATGATGATGCTCTACCGACGCAGGGCTTCGCCTAAGCACCGCTACGATATTATCGAGGTGGAATATGGTGGAGGGGGGGCACCGCACACGGTTAATAGATCTCAAGGATCAATTGTTGTATCTAGAGGTGCCCCTCTGCCCCCGTATATTAAGGAGCAAGGGGGGAGGCGGCCGGCCTAGGAGGAGGGCGCACCAAGGGGGGAGTCCTACTCCCACCGGGAGTAGGACTCCTCCTTTCCTTGTTGGAGTAGGAGAAGGGAAGGGAGATGGAGAAGGAAGGAAGGGGGCGCCCCCCTCCCTAGTCCAATTCGGACTAGTCCATGGGGAGGGGTGCGGCCACCCTTTTGGGCCTTTCTCTCCTTTCCCGTATGGCCCGTTAAGGCCCAATACGAATTCCCGTAACTCTCCGATACTCCGAAAAATACCCGAATCACTCGGAACCTTTCCGATGTCTGAATATAGTCATCCAATATATCGATCTTTACATCTCGACTATTTCGAGACTCCTCTTCATGTCCCCGATCTCATCCGGGACTCCGAACTCCTTCGGTACATCAAAACACATAAACTCATAATATAACTGTCATCTAACTTTAAGCGTGCGGACCCTACGGGTTCGAGAACTATGTAGACATGACCGAGACATGTCTCCGGCCAATAACCAATAGCGGAACCTAGATGCTCATATCGGCTCCTACATATTCTACGCAGATCTTTATCGATCAAACCGCATAACAACATATGTTGTTCCCTTTGTCATCGGTATGTTTACTTGCCCGAGATTCGATCGTCAGTATCTCAATACCTAGTTCAATCTTGTTACTGGCAAGTCTCTTTACTCGTTACGTAATGCATCATCCCGTAACTAACTCATTAGCTACATTTCTTGCAAGGCTTATAGTGATGTGCATTACCGAGAGGGCCCAGAGATACCTCTCCGACAATCGGAGTGACAAATCCTAATCTCGAAATACGCCAACTCAACATGTACCTTCGGAGACACCTGTAGAGCTCCTTTATAATCACCCAGTTACGTTGTGACGTTTGGTAGCACACAAAGTGTTCCTCCGATAAACGGGAGTTGCATAATCTCATAGTTACAGGAACTTTGTATAAGTCATGAAGAAAGCAATAGCAACATACTAAACGATCAAGTGCTAAGCTAACGGAATGGGCCAAGTCAATCACATCATTCTCCTAATGATGTGATCCCGTTAATCAAATGACAACTCATGTCTATGGTTAGGAAACTTAACCATCTTTGATTAACGAGCTAGTCAAGTAGAGGCATACTAGTGACACTATGTTTGTCTATGTACTCATACATGTATTATGTTTCCGGTTAATACAATTCTAGCATGAATAATAAACATTTATCATGAAATAAGGAAATAAATAATAACTTTATTATTGCCTCTAGGGCATATTTCCTTCACCAACCGCTTCCACTGAAGTAGTTGGATCTTCTGTGGCATCGGTAGAAGGCGTGGTTGTTGCGTGTGGTGCAGAAGATCCCGAGCCCTATGCCTCATCATTGCCTGATGATGGCGTGGGTCCAGCCAGATCTGCTCCGTGCCGCGAGCCGGTCACATGCCCGATAGGACCAGCACCGAATCTCGGTCTGGTTGGCGCCTCCAAATCCGCGCCTGTCTGCTGGCTTGGGCGACGCGTAAAGACGCGCGGTGGATCACCCAGACGAGCGACCGGTGGACATGTGGCAGAAGGCGATTTGCGCGGCTTGGCGGTGTCGTCTGGGCGAGGTGCATCACGCCACGTGCCAGGCGGGGACTTGCTGCAGGCGTGTGCGGCGCCTGGCGTGATCTCTGGCCCCGTAGACGCTTCGGATCCCGGTGCAGACCCGCTGACGGGTGTCAGCCGTGGCGATCTCGAGGAGGATATGTCCCCCGGTTGTGAACACATAAAATGAGCCCTTGTAGACCTAATTTCTGCACTGGATTGCTCGTGATTTTCACCATTTTCTTCGTTGTGTTCTTCTGCATCATCACAAGACTCACGCAAGATATTATCATGAGGGTTAGTCAGAAGTTGATCATCTGAATAATTTCCCCCTTGATATAAGTTGGTGAGATGAGGAGGTAGAAGAAGAATCTCTTGCCGCAGCAAGGCACCAACATTGGGGTGTAGATCAGCGAAGGGGAATTTTGTTTCATCAAAAACAACATCACGGTATATATAGACACGACCAGTGGACACATCAAGGCATTTGACACCTTTGTGTTGTGGACTATATCCTAGAAAGGCACACTGTGTAGATCGAAACATAAGTTTCCATGTTTGTTGTATGGCCTGAGGTTGGGCCAACAAGCACACCCAAAGACACGAAGTGTTGTGTAGTCGGGTTTGGTATGAAGGAGTCTTTTTACTGGAGTTTCATTCTGAATCACACGACTAGGTAGCATGTTGATGAGATGGACAACAGTAAGAAACGCTTCATCCCAGAATTTGATGGGCATGGAAGCTCTTGCTAGAAGAACAAGACCAGCTTCTACGATGTGCCTATGTATGCGTTCGGCTGAACCGTTTTGTTGGTGGGCATGAGGGCATGACACATGATGGGAAACACCAATCTTTTGGAAAAATGAGTTAAGTTTCTCATATTCCCCTCCCCAATCAGATTGGAGAGAAATGATTTTGCTATCAAACTTGCATTCAACGGGCGCTTGAAAATTGTGAAAAACTTGAAAGACATCGAATTTTTTCTTAAGGAGATAAATCCAAGAATATTTGCTGTAATCATCGATAAAACTCACATAATATGTGTGTCTACCAACAGAACTAGGGGCAGGACCCCAAACATCAGAAAGAATGAGTTGTAGAGGTTTGGTAGAAATGCTAGTAGAGATTGGATATGGCAATTGATGGCTTTTAGCCCTTTGACAAGAATCACAAATTGTTTCAATGCTACGCTCACCAACATACGGGAGCTTATTATTCCTAAGCACTCGTTCAACTAAAGAAAAAGATGCATGCCCAAATCGATCATGCCACCGGGACGAAGATAATTTGGTGACACCACATGCTTGCTTATTGGATCTCCTAAGCTCGGGAATCAATGGGTAAAGCCCTCGAACACATCTACCTCGATAGAGGATTTTCTTCGTGGCCTGATCCTTGATCAAAAAGAAATACGGGTGAAACTCAAGGTAAACATGATTGTCAATGGCAATAGGGTGAACCGATAGGAGATTCATAGAAGCACTAGGAACATGCAAAATTTTTCTAAGATGTATTTTTCGATGATGGGTTTTTATAACTGAATGACCAACATGTTGAATCCTCATACCTGCTCCGGTTGCGGTGTGGATTTGGTCCTGGCCATGGTATTTTTCCCTCATAGTGACCTTCTCTAGCTCGCTAGTGATGTGATTCGTGGCGCCGCTATCGACATACCAGACTCCATAGGACCCCTCTGCTGCGCCGGCAACTTTTTCATTCTGAGAAGAGGTGTCATCATCCTCCTCAAACCTGTACCAGCAGTTTTTGGCGGAGTGACCCGGCTTGCCGCAAATCTGGCAGCGGATCGCATCAGGGCGGGAGTTTTATTGGAGGAGTTGCGGCGACCCCTGTTGTTGGAGGAGGGGGCCACCCGCCAGCTCCGTTGCTGCGAGAGTTGTTGTTGGGGTTGCCATCGCCGCTCTTGCCCTTGTTCCGTGGTGGTCCACGGTACCGCGAGGAGCCGCCGCCACGGCCTCGAGCAGCAGCGTTGGCGGAGCTTTTGAAGCCGCCGCCGGAGCCCGAGTAGAGAGCCGCCCTCTGATCGAAGTTGCTCATCATGGCAAAGATCTCATCGAGGGAGGCAGGGATGGTTCTGGCATCAAGAGCAGACACCAAGGGCTGGTACTCCATATCCATCCCGGCGAGGATGTACGAGCCCAGCTCGTCATCTTGCAGGGGTTTGCCCGCGACGGCAAGCTCGTTCGCTAGTCCGCGCATGTGCGCGAAGTATGCCACGACCGTCTGCTGCCCCTTTTGTGTGTTGGCCAGTGCTATGCGCACGTTGTTGACGCGGGCCACAGACTGCGAGGAGAACATGTTCGCCAATGCTGTCCATAGTGAAGGAAATATGCCCTAGAGGCAATAATAAAGTTATTATTTATTTCCTCATATCATGATAAATGTTTATTATTCATGCTAGAATTGTATTAACCGGAAACATAATACATGTGTGAATACATAGACAAACTTAACGTCACTAGTATGCCTCTACTTGACTAGCTCATTAATCAAAGATGGTTGTGTTTCCTAACCATAGACATGTGTTGTCATTTGATTAACGGGATCACATCATTAGGAGAATGATGTGATTGACATGACCCATTCCGTTAGCTTAGCACTTGATCGTTTAGTATGTTGCTATTGCTTTCTTCATGACTTATACGAAGTTCCTATAACTATGAGATTATGCAACTCCCGTTTACCGGAGGAACACTTTGTGTGCTACCAAACTTCACAACGTAACTGAGTGATTATAAAGGAGCTCTACAGGTGTCTCCAAAGGTACATGTTGAGTTGGCGTATTTCGAGATTAGGTTTTGTCACTCCGATTGTCGGAGAGGTATCTCTGGGCCCTCTCGGTAATGCACATCACTATAAGCCTTGCAAGCAATGTAGCTAATGAGTTAGTTACGGAATGATGCATTACATAACGAGTAAAGAGACTTGCCGGTAACGAGATTGAACTAGGTATTGGATACCGACGATCGAATCTCGGGCAAGTAACATACCGATGACAAAGGGAACAACGTATGTTGTTATGCGGTTTGACCGATAAAGATCTTCGTAGAATATGTAGGAGCCAATATGAGCATCCAGGTTCCGCTATTGGTTATTGACCGGAAACAGTTCTAGGTCATGTCTACATAGTTCTCGAACCCATAGGGTCCGCACGCTTAACGTTACGATGACAGTTTTATTACGAGTTTATGAGTTTTGATGTACCGAAGGTTGTTCGGAGTCCCGTATGTGATCACGGACATGATGAGGAGTCTCGAAATGGTCGAGACATAAAGATCGATATATTGGACGACTATATTTGGACACTGGAAAGGTTCCGGTGAGATTGGGACAATACCGGATCACCGGGAGGTTACCGGAACCCCCCGGGAGGTATATGGGCCTTATTGGGCCTTAGTGGAAAGGAGGGAGAAGGAGCAAAGGAGGGGGCGCGCCCCCCCAAGCCCAATCCGAATTGGGAGGGGGGCCGGCCCCCCCTTTCCTTCTTTCCTTCCCCCTCTTCCTTCCCTCTCCTAGTCCTAATAGGAAAGTGGGGAGTCCTACTCCCGGTTGGGATTGGACTCCCCCCCTAGGGCGCGCCACCCCCTTGGACGGCCCCCTCTCCTCCCTCCTTTATATACGGGGGCAAGGGGGCACCCCATAACACACAAGTTGATCTTCATGATCGTTCCTTAGCCGTGTGCGGTGCCCCCCTCCACCATATTCCACCTTGGTCATATCGTTGCGGTGCTTAGGCGAAGCCCTGCGTCGGTAGAACATCATCACTGTCACCACGCCGTCGTGCTGACGGAACTCATCCCCGACACCCTGCTGGATCGGAGTCCGGGGATCGTCATCGAGCTGAACGTGTGCTGAACTCGGAGGCGCCGTGCGTTCGGTACTTGGATCGGTCGGATCGTGAAGACGTACGACTACATCAACCGCGTTGTGCTAACGCTTCCGCTTTCGGTCTACGGGGGTACGTGGACAACACTCTCCCCTCTCGTTGCTATGCATCACCATGATCCTTGCGTGTGCGTAGGAAATTTTTTGAAATTACTGCGTTCCCCAACACATAGCTCTTGGGCATGGGAGATTGAAGTGACCTGCACAAGCACTTCTTTTGACAAATTGTTAAGCAAGTATCCAAGTACCTACTAATCCTTCCTAACCCAGATCGAGTGAAGTGGGTTCAGCGACGTTTCTTCCTTCCCGTCCTTGTCCTTGGTGGTGATCATCTGGACGGGCTTCGGCACGGTTCCATCGGCATAGCCGAAGAACCCTGCACCTCTGAGCTGGGGCGTGATCTGGGCACGCAAGAGCACATAGTTGCCGTGGGTGAGCTTCTCCGTGACTTGGCCGGTGAGGCTGCCCTGGGAAGCATTGGAGGAAGACATGGTGGAGTTTTGTTGTGGAGATGGAAAAACCTAGATGTAATGGAAGAAGAGACCTGCTCTGTATACCATGTGAAACTTGCGGTAAGCATCATTCCCTGTTGAGGGGCGCGCCTTCGTGTTTATAGGCACGGGCTTATCCCTGATACGCATACAAGTTGGTTGAGAGGATTACATCTTGAGATACAAGAAAGGCATAGAGAGATAGAGATAAGCTAGTTCGGTTACCCGGAGAATCCTAGCTAATCTCCTAACAACATACTCTATTATCCTGACGTCAACGTGACAACCATATCTTGTGACGCATGTAGTTTAACATCCCAAACCACAAGACTCATCAGAATTCTAACGTCAGGACAATCTTGCCACCCACTCGTGAGACAAGATGAATTTCATTATGAATTTCCTATGCCCAATCCTTTGTACTCCCTCTATTTTTTATACAAGACCATTTCGGTTTTCATGTTAAATTTTGACTTATAATTTTTGTCAACAAAATATGGGTTATATAGCATTAAAAATGTGCCCTTGGAAAGTTCTTTGAAATGTGCATCGAATGACATACTTTTCCTGGCATATAACTCACTTTTTATTGATATAATAATGGTTAAATGTAGACATAAAAATGGTGGTCTTGTATATAAAAATGAAGTGAGTATCAAATTGAACGCCGTTGATTCCTACCTTCCCCAGTTAAAGGTCTGCATGCAAATTTCAAGCATATGGACGGCTCGTTTGGCAGTATGATTTTTGGCAATGACTTCGTACGGAGCAGCATCTAGAATTTGATGCACATAGGTGCTGCAGCCGCCAGGACACACGCGCGCAGTGTATACGCCGTTCATCGCACCTCGTTCTCTGCCCCGCCATAAACTCCCGTCCTTATCAGTGAAGAGCTTGTCGGGCCACTTTCCAAGCACCAGTACGGTAGTACTCCTGCTTGCTTGCTGCTCACTAGCTCTTTCCTCTTGTCTCTGCGCAGTTTGGATTTAATGCTCGACTAAGGAAGCCATAGATCTCCCTTGGAGCCCAACGAGCAACCACAGTCGGGCCATTTTCTGATTTTCTTTGGCCCGGCGAGGTGCTTGCTGCTCTGGCTAGCTCGCAGCATGGCAATGATAAAGAGATGCCTTTGCAGATCCGAGGAAGACTTCAAAGGTAATGGTTGAACAATTGAATTGTCTCTTGTCTCCCTGTCTTTACTGATGCGAGTTCTTAGCATTTGAGTAATTTTCTACTCTAGAAAAGATTATATCCAAAGCTGATCTTTTTTCCTCTCTTTTCCTGAATTGCGAAGCAGGACTGTTAAGGACAACCAATATCCACCTTTTCTCCTACAAGGAGATCAGAAGAGCAACGAACAACTTCCACCATGGCCACAAGCTAGGCAGAGGTGGTTTCGGAACTGTATACAAGGTATTATTGCTGTTACCTGTCGGCGCTTGTTCAGTTAAGCTGGGAAAAATCGAACAGCTAAATCCCTGCCGTGTTTTCTGTTATGTGGCACATGTAGGGAACCTTTGGAGACGGCACTGCATTTGCTGCCAAGGTTCTATCTTGTGAATCTGAACAAGGGATCAAGGAGTTCCTGACAGAAATCGAAAGCATCGGCGAGGCCAAGCATGCGAACCTCGTCAGCTTGCTGGGCCGTTTCGTTTTCTAAGGGCATGTACAATGGTTGATAAGATAGTCTTATCTTAAGTCTCGCATGTGATTTAGAGATGACAAAAAAATTCGTCTACAATGGATCATCTCTTATCCTTATCTTCAATAACTAGCAATTTTTAAAAATGTGATGAGACATATAGTGCTAAGAGATCACCTCTTGTCTTCTCTTAAATAAGAGAAGACAAGCCTTTTCTTATGAGTTCTCTCCCCTCCACCTCATCATCTATCCTACGTGGCACTCCTAAGATAGCACCATTGTACATGCCCTAAACCAACAAGAGACCGGTGGTTGATGTCTGCACATGTCTGCAGCGGATACCTGGCGCCTGAATACGTGGTGCGCGGGCAGCTGACCAAGAAGGCCGACGTGTACAGCTTCGGGGTCCTCGTCCTCGAGGTCATCAACGGCCGGAGGGTCTCGGAGACGATTCGATCGGACACGTTCCTCGTGAGACAGGTCGTTCAGCTTCGGTTTTCCGATCCGCTGAATGTGGCATCTCTGTTGCTGCTGGCGCTCATGTTGATCTTTCTTGCAGTGCAGGCATGGCTGCTCTACGAGGAGGGAAGGCCGCTGGACATCGTGGACGCCAGTGTCAGGGACTACCCGGAGGCAGAGGTGCTCAGATACGTCAAGGTAGGCCTGGCGTGCACGCAGGCGGCGCCAGACGGGAGGCCCACGATGCGGCTGGTGGTGAACATGCTGTCGCGGCCCGCCGCGTTCCGCGAGCTGGAGATGCACTTGGCCGACCACGTCCTGGCTTGAGCTTGTCACCTCTTTCTGTTAGAATAAATCGAGGCATACCGTCGATCATCCGAGGACCAAGCAATCACACGAGCACGACACCGAGATTTGTTAACGAGGTTCACCGATATGGCTACATCCCCGGGGCCTGACTACGGGCGCTCCTCCCCGTGACACCGCTACAATACCGCACACCGGGCACCGGCACACACCGCCGGCTCCCCCTTGCGCGCCTGTGCTATTTGTTGGCATAGGTTACATCGTGTGTCTACCCCCGCTATATAAGAGAGGCCTAGGATACAAGTGTCCTACTTGGACACGCCTTCATATCCTATCTAAACACAATACAACTACAAGTCCAACTGTAACCTACCTTGTACACAATATTCGACACAACTCTAACAAACTCCACCTTGGCGAATATTCTCCACCACCCTGAATTTGTCAATGCGTTAAACTTCCATGTACATTGGACTTGAGTTTATCCCGTGAGCACCGCTGCTACTCCAAAGACTCCATATGACTCCATTTGCAACTTGTAGTCCCTTCCTTTCTTGATCACAGTCAACACTCGAGCAAAATTAAGTTCCTTGTTACTCTAGCTTGTGCTCCCAACTTCCAGAGTATCCGTCCAACGCCATCACACACCGATCACTGACCTGTGTGAAAGTGAACAACTCACATATTGGGTGTCACACATAAGAGTTACCTGAACTCAACATCACTGCTCCTTTCTTGACCGTCTATCTGAAACGTGAAAAAATTTCACCATTGCTTGTAGTCATCCCGAGTCAAATTCACAGTTGTCTCACCACATATATGACCACCAGAGCCCTGGCCCGTCTCCATGCCCCGTGCGCACCGCACGCCTCGCCGCTATTACCGCGTCGAGCCTCCGCTGTCCTGGTCGAGCCTCAAGGGTCGTGAACCCACACCCCCACTGCAGAGTACCACCGATCATCACCGACAGATGACGAGTTTCACGCTTCCATCAGACCACTGGGCTCCAGTCCAAATTACGTGTCCCTCGCTTTTTTCGCTGAATAAGCTTCGATTCCCTGGATCCTTACACCGTAGCCCCTCAATCCAGCTTCACCTTCAACATGACTCCATGGTGGTTGATCAGTCCACCCTCACGCCCCGTCGACTTCAAGCTCGATGTGTACATCACCTTGAATCAACCCCGCGCCATAGTCTTGTCGAAGCCACACAAGCCCTCGGGCCTGCGCCACGTGTTTCCACGCCCAGAAGTCGGTCACCATCAGCATCACGCTCCTATGTCGCCGTCGCTGATCCTGCACCGTCTTCTGTACCAACCGACATCTCTGTCGATCCATCAGACTATCTAGTCCGACCCAGGCTCCAAGATCATCTTCCACGAATTTTCATCCATCACATGATAATTCCATCTTAGCTGCCATGACTTCCTGCAACACCTTCAATCATCTCTATTGTGCCAACAAATCTTTCACCCTTGTCTGCCATAACCCAAGGTTTTTAGTTGCGTGAACTTCTCCACCTCAAACCTGGTACCCGTTGGCGCCATGGTCCTTTGTATGGCTGACCCTATGAAAAATTATCTGAGCTTTCCACACAATGCCCAAGTACACAAACTGAATCTCCATGTACTAATAGCAAAACCAAAAGAAATAAAATCTTTGGCCTTCACGTGGTGGCTCCCTTGCACAAAACTTCCAATGCTAGATTTGCCTTGCCACGGCCTTCTGCTTTCCGATGGACGTGTATCCTTTGATGGATTTTGTCACAAATCTGATCCGCTGCCTTGCCTAGTCTCTCGTACGTGATTACGTCTTGCATGCACCAGCGTTTAAATTGCACCTGCATGTATTCGCCACGGAGACAAGGTCCCGTCGGGACTCGGTCCCTTTTTTCCAAAACAAAACTCTGTCAGATTGCTCTCGCCTGCTGTACCCGACCTGTACGTGACTCCGCCGCCTGCAGCCGTGCGGCTTTCCGCCACCTGGGCCGCTGCCCACGCGGGTTTCCGCAGCCATCGATCGGTCGATCTGCTGCCTGCCTGCCCATGCGCGGTGCGCCGCGCTGCTGCCTGTACGCTCGCCCGATCGATCCGCGATCGCCGCACGTCTAGCCGTCGCGCACGTATCTTCCGTCGAGAACTTTGCCTGCTTCCAATTGCTTCGCCGAAGATTACAACCGACCAACTCTGCTTTAGCTCGCAACTCACCAACGTCCTTCGTCGCGCATCACGACCGCATCATGCAGATTTCTATCGATATTCTTTCTCCTCTAGATCAACGATCAGCGGCCTCCGAACAACCTAGCTCTGATACCACTTGTTAGAATAAATCGAGGCATACCGTCGATCATCCGAGGACCAAGCAATCACACGAGCACGACACCGAGATTTGTTAACGAGGTTCACCGATATGGCTACATCCCCGGGGCCTGACTACGGGCGCTCCTCCCCGTGACACCGCTACAATACCGCACACCGGCCACCCGGGCGCCGGCACACACCGCCGGCTCCCCCTTGCGCGCCTGTGCTATTATGTTGGCATAGGTTACATCGTGTGTCTACCCCCGCTATATAAGAGAGGCCTAGGATACAAGTGTCCTACTTGGACACGCCTTCATATCCTATCTAAACATAATACAACTACAAGTCCAACTGTAACCTACCTTGTACACAATATTCGACACAACTCTAACACTTTCCTCCATGGCAACAAGTAGTACGAATTCCGCCTCGGCTACTTACAGTGAAATCGTGCCCAGGTAGATCCGTAGATGGATTGGTTTTTGAAACAAAAACCATGCTCTAAAAACATTGTTTTTGAAAGCACTTTGAAGCATTAGGAATGTTTTTCCTACACGAATTTTTGCACGTATATAGAACATTCAACCATGCTTGTTGCCAGTTTCAAGAAAAATAACAATGTTTGTTGTAAAAAACAGAATGTTTTTATTTTGTTTACTACTTTTTTTACTGTTCACGGTTGGTGCATTTGAGCTCATGAGCAAGTTAAAATTCCAGAAACCAACAACATGCCCTCGGACATGCACCTGATTGGCATGGCCGTGCGAAGTTGCGCAAGCCTTAAGCTTCAACAAAATTATCAAAGATCACAGAACAAGCATTAATATCCAGCTTCTGCGGCTTGATAAATATCATCAAGTCAAAAGCCAAGATCGATAATCTCACCTTCATTCGAAGATGGCGTGAAGATACGATGCAAAATTTCGATCAACGACAGATATTCCCGAGTTTGAAGATGGGAGTTCTTATTTTATGCACAAAAGGATGTCCCCCTGCGTCCCTATTACAGTAGGTGCTCGTGGAACTTGGGTTTATTTCCATCCCACTTTTTCCGCTCAGAAAAAAAAAGCATAAAGACATTGCCCATGAACATTTTCATGGCTTCTGGAGCGAGATCTTTCAAATCAAATAAACAACATACTAAGATGACTAAACAGAGGAATAATTAGCTACATGGCTAACCCACTGATAATTGAACAGCTACTGGCGTCGTGCCACAACCTAAAATCTATCTAATACTACAGCTGCTGATAAAAAAATAGCTCTACAACTTCAACCCACATCTACAACCTCGTACATCATTCACCTGAACCTCGGCACCATGGCAAATAAAGCCACAGCTGTGGTCATCGATCCGCCGGGTTCCATGGCAAATCCAAACTTTAAGTGTAGCAGCTCGGAATCCCAACGATAGTGTGGCGTACCAACTGGGGGGTAGGACCACACATATACCATGTAGCTAATCGCCTTCCAATTTCTCTGCGCTTCAAAAACCATCGTCTCCAGTAGCCAGGAAAGCCGGCAGTCCACCAGATGGAAGAATTCGCTTTGCAAGTTGATAGGTCAACTAAAACCCAATGACCAGACACATCCATTTTGTCACTCTGCTCAACCAAAATGGCCTTTGATCCTGGAATATGAACCATGGCAATACACATCCTTTCTCGAAAACACCGCTCAAGGAACATATCCTTCGATTTCTCCGAAGCTCTGCTCAAGGAACATGGCCTTCAATCCTGGAATATCTACCATAAGAAGGCCTTTGCACTGCCCGAGGGAAATCTGGCTTGAAGCGCTTATTATGATTGGGCGCCAAAGACCTGTGGAAATAGTGTGTACACATCCAAGCATACAAAAAAATTTAAAAAAATGCATAGACGAGACTTAACAATGAAAGGAAACACGATGGACATTTTAATCAGGAAAGCTGCAAAAACTACTTATATAACAATCATCATCATACCCGAATAATGTTGGGCATGTCATGCTAGCTTTATATATCTGAGTAAGCTAAGCAGCAATAATAATTCCTCAACATTCTCTAGGCCTCAGCACACTACTGCCGCTATAATCCAACTGATGAAGATATAGCATGAAGAAATCATCTGTCTTTGAAAGGACTTAACTGAGCATGCACTGAGTATGCATGGACTACCACTTTGTTACATGCTTATTGTATGCATAGTAGTACTTTAATGGCAACAAAATCTAACAAAATGTGGATTCCATAGATACAATTCTAATTAACCAAGTTGAAGTCTCCAAGTACAGTCAAAATCCAGCAAGTCCACCTAGCATCATGAAGTTCATTTAACTACGTACATCAAACGCAAAAGTACTTATAATAACCAAACAGTAGATATATGGCATGCAAAAGCCAACAAACAATCACCTTGGAGAACTAGACCGTTTCTGAGCAAGTTGACCAAGCATGGATCTCAAAGTTCCAAGAGCCTCATCAGCAGCCTACAAGATGTCAAAGTATGTGTAAACTTAATTCAGATATACAGCGTGTCGTGGTATAACCAGACCGAACCATAAAAGGTTCTTAATTGCTTAAGAAATGCATTTACGCTGAAATACCGCAAAGTGAACCTGGGTCTACTGGATCCCATCTTTTAAAGAAATGATAAGCACATTTTAAAGTTTAAAGAAATTCTGAAGTTTTTACACAAGCACATAGCTATCATAGAAATATAAATCCACTGTCCTATAGTTTGCCACCAAAAGCAAATATAAAGAGCAGTAAACCCCACCTCTAAGAAACTTAAGCACAATTTGTTTGGAACATGTAAGTGCGAGACAGAAGTATAGTTACATATCCACACTTTTTCAGCGTACTAATATTCAATCTGAACTTAAAACCTAAGTGTAGTTACATATCCAAACTATTTCGGCGTACTACTATGCAATCTGAACTTAAATCCCAGAAAAAAGGGAAACTTAATTTCTTCAGTATGTAAGGTATATAACCTGAAGCTTAGCTTCTTCCCATGTTATTCCAACTCCTTTGCCAAGAGTTTGCCCACCAACTTCTACCTGAAAATCCGAAGGCCAAGCAGTTTAAGTATGCTACACAAGTTGTAAAGTAAGCGTTGATGCCATCACCAAAATGACACCCACTTACATATATCCAAGTATCACCGTACAGGCGTACACAATCATGCGCAGTTAGTGCAAAATCTATTACGTACTAAATTCCAACCATGATTATGACAGGAACATTTTCATAGAAGATCAGTTCTATAATGGCAATCAACAAAAGAGAAAAGGCTGCCTGACAAGCCTATCAGAGAGGGGCCTTTCTATATAAGATCAGCCCTAAAAATGGTAATCAGCAAGAGACAAGAAACTGCTTGAGATCCTACTGGTTCACAACAAAAGAATTATATGCCACAAGACCCACGCCAATAGTGCTACATGATACATCAGGATTTACCAGATACTAAAAAAGGACAGGACACCACATTTTCACCATGAAATATGACTTCACGGCAATATGTTTACTTTATAAACGAATGTGTATGCTGTCAACACTGCAGATATCAGGACAAACAACTCAAAGAAATGAAGCTGCTAACTGACCTGAGCGTAAGTCTCCTTGCCACCTGAACCATCTAGAGGACTTGGCCGAGCTTGGAAAACTAAGTTATATCCCTCAACTGTGCACTGCAGTATGTTTTCACACATCTTCATTACCAGTTTAATGAGCAGAGAGTCAAACAACCAATACGCGGGTACTTACAAGTTGCTTCAGAGCAGCAATAGAGCCTCCTGTTATTCTGGAATTGTTCTCCCCTGTTTTTGTGAATCGGGATTCCTCTGAAGTGCTTGCGACTGGCAATATATCGTTCCTGGTATTTTCAGAGTATCCAAAAAAGTTTGGATTGCTACCGAAACCATCTTCGTTCACATCAGTCATCTTATTTGGATCAGACAACAGGTATTTATCTGCAAGTGAATTTGACACAGCAAATCAATAAGAAAAATGTTGTCAACGTACGAATGCTAGACGATGAGCACAGTAACACTAGAGATGTATATATATTTCTGCCTCTGCCTTAAAGAATAAAAGAAACAAAGCTCTACCAAGAGGTTGTCATGCAAGAAACTAAAATGCCAATTATGCACATGCACATATCAGGAGAGGACTATCCACATCATGTGCCAACTCTTGTAACTTGTTGACCGGTTCCAAGATATTCGATGGTGCTAAAAAGAGAAAAATCAACTCCACACAGTCGAACATATATGCCCCAAGTAAACATAAGAACAATTCAAATTTAAAATGAATCTCTTGGTTACCATAACATATTATCTTATACTATTCGTGAAAACGAAACTGGACAAGTTAATGCAAATATGCAACAACACAAACTTACTGGCCAAATTTCTTAAAGATATTTCTGCAGCTTGACGCTGTGCTTCTTTCCTTGAGCTACCAATGCCTTCACCCACTTTTTCTCCCACTATCCAAACCTGAATAAATAAAGCAAGCTCAAGCACAGTAAAGGAGACAATAAGTAAAATTCTTGAGCAGAAGTTTTCCTTCAGACAGCCGATGAGAACTGCACACAGCAATAAACTTTGGTGCTTGGTGACGGTTGTTAGTTTCTCTCCAGAAATTATGTTATATTACAGGTGTATGCAATCCTACGAGCTTTACAAAATTCAGATAGATTCAAGAGGGAAATTTGCTTTGTTTACTTAATTCAAATGTGAAAAATATATGAAGAAAGTTCCAAACTTACCTCAATAGAGAACTGTAGTTCTGCGGTATCACATAATTTTGACCTGTACTCCACCTAAATAAGGAAAATAAAAATCAGAATTGACTACTAGAATAGGTATTCAGAACCATTGATATGGATAACTCAAAATTACCTTAGATCCAGACTTCAGTGCGATCTCCTCTAGTATGCCAACAGAGGTACCTACATTTCGTGCATAGCTTTGTCCAGACTCAATCAAGTTGTCTCTCTGACCTGATGAAACATGGCAAGTTCAGTTAAGAACAGACCATCCCAAAAGAATAATACAATTTATTTCTAACATAACATCAGTAAAGCACACAAAAAACTCAATGCCAAACATGACAAGCGGAGCAGTGAGTGTTAAACACAATGTTGCCGCGCAAGCATTGAAGTCTATTTTGCTTCTCCAAATGTGGGTAAAATGAAAGCAAGTAAAGTCATATGCAAAATTATAATGCGAACTCAGGGCCTTTTTGAAATCATATGCAGATTTTGAACACAAATTAGGGGCCTTGTTTGACATTTAAAATGCACAAGTACGTGGTACTAGTAGACCTGCACCCCAACCGCATCTATTCTCACTTCTCAGATCAAAGGCAGTGATAAGCCTGATAAAGCCTAACAAAAGATAATGTTCTATACTGAAAATAATTCCAAATGGTATATAATTCGTAAAACAACAAAAAAATGTAGAAAGATTCTTAAGGCCATGACTTAGTTTTTCAGGCCATGACATGCAGGACTGGCCTTTCAAGGCTATGCTTTTTTCATGCCCTGCCCAGCTGGCCTTGAACAATAATACACCCCTGATGCTAAATCCAAAGGTTTGGATTATGTAATTTGTTGCAACAATACATGAGTATGAAAACAGAAAAGTACAACCTAAAAATTGCATGCTGGTCATGCACAACGCACAAAAAACAATACCAGGAATGAGTGCACATGCATACCAGGAAAGGATCTGTATCTTGGAGGTGCATGGTTCTGAAGCATGCGGTGGTCCTCAGTATGTGTTACCTGAACCAAGCAAATGTATGTCACCACATGGTGTAGATGTCTTATTAGCAAACACATACCTCCGATCCATATTAATTATCACTGAAACAGATGTATCTAGACGTATTTCAGTGCGAGATACATCTGTTTGAGCGACAACTAATATGGGTCGGAGGAGTATTAAACATTCCATTTGAACACCTACCTGAGAGGGAAACCTCTGGCTCTGATAACTAAATCTATCAGAGGACACTGGATTATTATCGCCACCATGGAAGTAAGATGGCTGTGGTGGTTGCTTTTTATCATAATGCATGGTATCCGATTCTGAAGGGAACCCTGCTGAACCCCTGTTCAAATTATTTGAGTTCATGCCAATGCCATCCTCGACAGGGAACCAATTCCCATGAGATTGCACCGGAGGAACTGAAACTTGTGCAGGAGGTACTGCTGGAAGAGGTGGTGTAGGATCTCTTGTGTCTTGGCCATGTTGTAATATGAGAAGCCTTCTCCTTGTGTCAGGATCTAACTCAGACTCTGGAACCTCGCCCTCTTCTCTACCTGGAGAAGCTTGCAGTGGATCTAAGACAACTGGTTGAACGACTGGTTGGCTGAATGCAGGTGGCGGAACTTGATTGTTACTCAAAGGCATCATGCCAAGAGGTGGTGCAAATGGCGCTACTGAAGATGGAACAAAACTTTGACTAGGGGCTACTGGCATCACAATGTTAGCCATTGTTGGATACAAAACACTGCCACTGCCAGATGCTTCCTGAAAATAGGAGAGATGAATACGCAAGAAAAAACAAGGCAAACATGAAAACAAATCCACCCACAAAGTAGCATGTGAAGATATATGCAGAATGCAGTTAGTTGTAGTTTCCGTTTTCTGTACAAAATGGCTTCATTAAACATCAAGCTACTCACGAGAGAAGCAGTTCAAGCTAAAATTATAGTATTCTACTATTATAATGTAATGCATACAGAGACATGGTTGGCTGTGAGAGAGGGGAGACAACGGGGGCAGCAGCAGCTGGAAGCTGGCTAAGAATGAAAAATAGGACGGGGCTGTCACACAGGCTCCGGTGCGTGATAATTTTTTGACACATCATGATGGAAACTTGATTGACACAATTTAATTTGCTGGGTGATTCCATGATGGAAACATCACAAATCCACACCAGCATAACCCCCCTAAAAGCACCTTAGGTGTTATTTACCCTGATTTTATAGGTTCAGGGGAGTTGAAGTAGACGGTTTTGTGGTCCAGGTGGGTTAACTAGATGCACCCCATGGCTATGGATGTAAGAAAGCAAACCTTCATTCTCCTCTCAACCTCAGCATCAGCCATGCCATCAAAAGCCAGTGAATCTCTGTTCCCATTCACTACTGCAACATTCTCATCCTAAACAAGATAAATCGAACTGTTAATGCTGAGAAAATAGCATGTAAGCATCAGCTTTTATCAGACCCACCTCTGAAATCAAATAATTGCCCACATCTGGGGCTGATGAGATATCCTGTATTTCATCCTCATAAAGAACACTCGCAATCCTTGGCAAGAGGCCATCATCAAAGTCCCTGTAAATTGAACCATGAGGTATGTTAAGAAGCCAGAAGACCTCTGATGTTGTATATTAAGCACACACAAAAAACAAACATGGCAGCCCAGAGTGGCCTTAGTTTGATAGTTGAGAATGCCATGACAGTTAAACTGAATCATGTTAACGAATATGGCAATCTTACTTGAAGAAGCCGCCCCTAACATTGCACGCGACATTTCTGGCAACACATAGAACTGGGATGGAACAGTTTGCCTATAGGAAAGACATCCATTAGTAAGCAAAAGGTAATGTAATTATGTGTCATTAAACATCTAATACGACCATTACCTCGGCTTGAGGTGCATAGTATGGGGTGAAAGCAGGAACCACATGAACTCTAGATTGGTCTTTCTCATCCCAAACTTTCAGACGATCATCAATTACTAATGCCATTCCAGGATGGCAAGATCCATCATGGAAAACATTTAGCAAGGACTTTTTTAAGCCTAGAAACAATAAATAAGATGTTAACTTCAAAGGATGGAAAGAAAATCACATAACAAATAATGTGTGCAAAGGAGAATGAAAGCTTCAAAACTGCACTTGACAGCCTCTGATTACAGGAACATCTGATAGATCATATGGTGTATTAAGCTCTTTAAGTACTTGGTCCAGAAATGAAACAATTCGCTTACCAGATTTTACACACACCATTCTGTCACTAAGTTGAACAGAGTTAATCAATCTTGAGTCTGGATCAAGCAATCTCCACATTTCTAAAGCATAGTCTCTCTCCGCCATTGTACACACATAGACCTCAAAACGCTTGCGGCCTCTTGCAATCAAGTAGCTTCGGAGATCCTCCCATGCTGGCCTTAACCGAACAAGAACACTTGTATCCCTTATCTACAAAAATAAAACCGAATTCCGCCTGTCAGTTCTGGACTTTTGTTTGCAACCATATAAGGCACGTAGATCATAGTGTAGAAACTGATTGCTTTGCCAATATATAACACATGCAAATTCATGCTAGAAACTTCTACACCATGAAGAGAGAACACAGAAGCAGGTCCACGACATTCCAGGCAGTACAAATGTAAGACCCTTAAGAGGCCTGGTGTGCAACAGAAAGTCAAATGAACACCATACCATAAAGTAGAATTACAATGCATCTATAAAGGCCATACCGTAAACTAGAATTATGATGCATCTACAAGCTGATTAAGAACCACTGCTAACAAAGATGCAAAGCAAATTTAAGCAATGGATCACATACCAAAGGATTTATTCTGGTCAAGATAATGTTTTTCTCTTGTAATCTTATAACTGGGCGTGTCAATGATTGATGGTTATCAGACAATGGTGGAACAATCTCAGGTTGCACTTTATACATTTTTCCATCATCATAGACCTGATCACCTTCTATATACTGCTTTAGGATAGATCTATCATCTTGGTACCTCTTGATCTCTGCTAACATACCATTCATGCGTTGTGGATCAGTCTCATTACTCAGCTTTCTTTGAAGTGAATCAATTCTGTCCTCAAAAGTGCGTGTGGTATTGGCAACAATCAATGTCTCATCAAGGTCAAACACAATACCGAGGCAGCGGAGATTTAACATGGTCAAGCAAGAATTATACAGACCAAATGGCACTTTATAGCCCCAGAAACATGCATGGTTTGTCAAGTTTCTCCCTGATGTCATTGCCACTAAATGCAATTCTTCCTCTCCTAACGGAACAACTGCAGTCTGCAAGCACAAAAAGGAGCAATATCAATAATAGAAGTATATACATATAAATGTTTTTTTCTGGGTAAAAATAGAAAATAGAGGTAAATGGAATGTGAAAAATGAAGATGGATGTTTTTCAACAGAACAAACAAAGTATTTAAGTTCCTAGGCAAACAGGAGTGCAAGAATTTGATTCCGAATTACGAAATCAGAGTATGACGTAAATTACACTTGTCTCTTAAGGCAGTAAGTTGAGGATGGAAATATTCATATCCAAGCAACAGCGCCTCTCAACTTTAAAGCTAACAGAAGTGGATTACTAAATACAAAATTAAATGCATTGCCAAACTGAAAATCAAATTTTCTCGTCAAGTTTTTTGCAGTGAGAATCCAGCAGAATCTTGTTAGAATGGATGTCTATGTAAGTTCACACGTCCTTGAAATTCTTTCCAAAAACAACGAATCAAGGTTCAAATTCAATTAGAGTGATCAACTGAAGTGGCGTCCAAGTAATTAAAGTCCATGAGTATCAGACAAATTAACAGTGTTTCACAAGCCATCAGGCTTTATGTTCCAACTCATCAGTAATCAAACTGGCAAGTTGAGATTCTATTTATGTAAGATAGGAACGAATTAAAAGCAAGTCCAAGTCCACAAAACACCATCTATAAAGTGATTCCTTCGAGTCAGCATCAGCAATGGAAAAAATATCTGGGCATTTTGTCGGCTGACTTATTCACGAGTCCACATACATACATATCCATGCAGTAAATGTCAAGGTTTTGTCCTGGTGAACTTGTCCATGTAAGATTAAAAAAGATTTTCCAAAATGTCCATGTAATAATATTAAAAGCTTTTTAAAAAGTTTCATGTAAAATTAGAGAGTTTCCTTGAAACTTTCCGTGTAAAATTAGAGAGTTTCCTTGAAACTTCCCATGTAAGATTACAGAGATTCCTCAATCTGTTGTCGTTGATCTTTGTTTGTTTCTTTATGTCGGGGATGATTTAGATACCTTATTGTCCCTGAGGCAAGCAGCGTGCATGGCGACGAGTGGCGGTGGTGGCTCGTCGGCGGCCTTGGGCGGCCTGGACTCCATGACGAGGCAGCGAGCCCCAACCGCCACGGTGTGCATGACGGCGAGCGGCAGGCAGCGCTCGCTGGGCGGGGAAAGGCGGTCCACGCGGATCTCTCGCGCCCACGCCGCCGCGCCCAGGTTCGTGTCGCCCTTGGGCCACACCTCCACCTCCCCGATGGAGGTGTTCCCGTAATAAACCATGGACTTGATCATTCTCTCCAACGAAACCAACAAAACAACAAACAGATCTCGATTCCTCTAGGTCAAAAAGTTTCGTTCGACGCGTCCAAAATCAAAGGGCCTGGTTCTCACACAGGTAGATCTGCAGATTGCAGATCTGTTCTTATGAAGCGTCCGAAACGAAAAAGTAAAATCGAGAGGAGGGGAATAGATGCGTGCGCGTGTGGTCTTAGTAACGATGGTGCTTCAGATCGTGCCCGAACTATTCACCGTTTCTAGCCCAGATTTGGGGGTGGATTGGTCAGATCTGGGGGAGTTCGTGCGCTGCCGCGTCAATGGCGGCCGCGTGAGAAGGGGGAGGGGAGGGAGGCGGGGAGAAGCTTGAAACCCTAGGCGTCTGATCGGGACGAGGAAGAGGAGTGGGATTTATTTGGTAGGTTGCGGCAAGGCCTGGTGGTGGTGGGCAGAGGAGAGGACGAGAGGGTGCGAGCGCGGATATGTTGGCACTATCGCCACGTAATTAGCAGGGATTTTCTTTTCGTTCTTTGGTTTCTGGACGAGAGCACGAGGCTGTCACGTCTCCTGCGTCGGACGGTGGCTGCTGAGCTTTCATTATGGTGGGTGAGTGGGTGGGTGGTTGGCAACAATTTTCTCTTCCAGGGCCGTGCACGACTCCTTTTGCATAGACCGGCTAATCAATAAATAAAACCTAAATGCTAAAAAGCAACTGAGTGCTGGTTGTCACGTTTCAGCACTCACCTTTTAGCACCGTCCGATCGACGCGATCGAACCCAGGTATTCCTGGTCGGGACGAACGGTTCGTCCTCCCCCCGCTGACAGTATTCACCTGGAGGCCCACCACTACCCACGCGCCCCGTCCGTTGCCTCACTGTTCGAAACTGCCACCGCCCGGTCCTCCCAATCCGCCCCATTCTCTCCCCTTCTCTCCCTCCCTCCTCGACGCCAATCCCCCAAGCCGCTGTTCAACCGCGGCCCCCAAGCCGCGACGCCGCCGACGACTGCCGGAGAGCGGAGGGCGTGTGCGGCGGCAGTGTTTGAGCGACAGAGCCCCGCGAGTGTGCGTAGGTGCGCGCGGGCCCCGGAGAATACGGCGGAACGGGTCCAATCTCGTCGCGCACAGGGGCAAAAAGGGTGCGTGCTGAAGGTCGCAGACGGCGCTGCGTGTCCGGTGGCCTAGCGTTCTGGTTGATTCTGGAATCCTGAGATATGCACCCATCGCCGCCGTTCTCTCTGCTTTTCTTCGTGTGCTCGGTTGCGGAGGGTTTGGATTTAGCGGGGATTCATGCGAACATGGAGGTGGATTTAATCACGCGACACGCGCCCATAGGTTGTAGTGGTTTTTGCTTCAGTTAGGGATAAATCGTGGTGCCGCGTGGTGGGGAATCTCAAGGTCATGCCGTGAGGGATTTGGTGGCGTGCTGTCAGTCCTCGTGCAGATCTGTTTGGTCTGAGATGGGCATTTGCTTCTGGCAGATGTTTGGTGAACTTCGTTTAGGATTTTTTGAGTAGTTGCTTAGATTTTTGCGCTAGAGTTGCCTGACTGAGGCTATTTTGAGGTGGCGAAATAGAACTGTCTGAAGAGTTGCTTTGAACAGCTTATGGAGTTGCTTAGATTTTTGCGTTAGAGTTGCCTGATTGAGGCTATTTTGAGGTGGCGAAATAGAACTCTCTGAAGAGTTGCTTTGAACAGCTTATGGAGTTGCTTCGATTTTGTGCATGAGTTGCCTGATTGTGGCTTTATGAGTTGGCAAATTTAGAGCTCTTTGAACTACCAGGCGTTGGGGCGTTCACTGAGTTGATATGACATTGTATACAAGTTGCCTGTTCAGCGTTGATTAAGTTGCCAAAACTTTGTTAGAGCTGTCTGAACTACCTGTACTGGGGCTGTTAACTGAATTGCTTCGACTTTGTGCATGAGTTGCCTGATTGTGGCTTTATGAGTTGCCGAAACTTTAGAAGGAGTTTGTGTAGTTCAGTTTTCATTGAATAGCTTCGATAGCGGTCGCCATTTGCAACACATATGCTAAAGTATCAGACTACAACTGACCACTTCACGAAATACTTGCTTTTTGTTTAGCCTTGTGTTTGGCACCACACATGGTGCTACCTGGACCGTGTCTCCCCGTTATACTCATGATAATAATTCATAGCTGTGTTTTGACAAGTGTTTTTGTTTGTTGTTTTCTACATGTATCTGTTATGGACATCTATTTACTGTGTTGTATATTTCCATCACAATTTTTTCAAAACTGCAAAACTGCCAATTGTATAAGAGGATTACAAGTTTTAAGATGCCCAAACTTTTCTTTTAATACATAAGATGTCTTATTGATGATGGTGTAGTTTGCTGAAATTTACAGATTGTTGTGGCAGCGTTCGAAACAGAATTTGTTGGACTTGTTTTTCTAGATTTTTGTCAGGCCCTTTTTTTTCTAGTAACTTGCCACAAATCAGCATAGAAGTTGTTCGTTAGCTCGAACCAAAGTTGCCTAATCAGCACCTGCGTAAGTTTGTTTTTGTTTTCTAAACCAAGTTTGTGTTGCTTTAATGGTTCATCAGCGAGCTCTAGGAAATGTATTTTTTCATGTGTTTATAAGCAACCTACAGTGTTACAAGTAGTGGAGTCCTTTTTTTATCAGCAACCTGAAAATACTGTATTATGTGTTTGCAGTGTCCAAAATGTCCGAGGCAATGAAGGAAAGTGATGGTCAGGGTTTACAAGCAAACCAAGAGGGTGTACGAGGAGCAGAGGTAAGACTTCTGAGCGTGGCACGGTGGAGTGTCTGTCATGTTTGCCATGTTCGAGTTCCGTGACCTTTTGCAATGTGAAACAGATGATCAAATTTTTCCCCCAATGCAGGCACACTCACTACAGCAACAAAACCCAAATATAATTGGCTACAAGCGTATGCGCACTAAAGGAATAATTTGTCGTGGGAAGCGCCCGTCAGACATAGACATCAATGCCAGTGCACAAGATGATGACTCAGAAGGCAAGGAGGTCACAGAGGAGGGTGAATCACAGCCAAAACGCCGAAAAACATCCGGAAATGAGGTATTCATTCATCACAGTCAAGGCAGTATGGATTTTGTGCGTTCTTTTTTAGAAGTTGCGAGATGAATGTGTCATTTTTTAGCAATTCTAGGTATGTTTTTTGGCTGTTAAATCGTGCGTAAGCAAGGCCACTAGCAGTTTTGAGCATGTTGAAGTTGTAAGAAAAAATGATGGTATTATGTATAGGAGAAACATTGCATCATCATGGAAACAATATTGATACTTGCTAATTTCTGTCACACAAAGTTTAACTTAGCCCATTTTTACACACTTGTAGGGTCGCAGGAACAGGGCATCACCAGCAAGGTTGTTCAAACTAAACAAAGATTTAGTGCAATTTCAGAAGGACGAGGTAATTCGAATTGAGTTTGGAGGTCTGTTGCAGATTGCAACATGTAGCATGCCGGGAGACTTAAGTCAGTGGGTTATGAAGCATTACGACCCCGAAATTTCCCAACTGGTTATCCCAGAGAGGGGCAAGATTCTAGTAGATGCAGCAAGTGTTCACAGGATATGGGGTCTGCCAAACAGGGGGAGGAAGGTTTGCTACGAGAATAGAGCAGATTACACATCCAAAATGTACAAAATCTTGAAGATCAGTACAAAAGGCTCACCAACACTAACATCTTGGTGCAAAATGATCAAGGATATGGCTGGGGCAGCAGATAACAATTTCCTGCGTGCTTGGTTGGCAGTTGCATTCTCCTGTTTCCTTGCTCCTACCACAAGTTTAAACATATCCCCATGGTGTTTTCCTGCTATGATGCATGTGGATGCAATAACGGAGACGAATGTATGCCAGTTTGTAGTAGATCAATTAAAATTGGCATTCGCGGGAGCAGGTGATAAAAACACAGTCTGCTGCTGCGTCATGCATTTAGTTGCAAGTCTATCTTGCTCTTTGTCCTTTTTTCCATAGTTTTTCATCTTCCTGCTCTTGTTGTTCATCTACTCATTCTTTCCGTTTTGTGTTTGATTTTGCCTCATGTAGCTGTTATATCTGGACTCATTGGATGTGGACGAACCGATCGCAAGCACGGTTCCAAGAGTGTCGGTTTGGGATTCTGATCTTATTTCCAAGGTCATTAAGAAGGACAAAAAGGGCCGGGGGGAGTTTGGCAAGTTGCGGGTAAGTTTCCTCTTATGTTTGTGAAGCACATGATCATTCAGTCACTTTAGTTTTCTTTCAATTTTGTAAGGAGGTCATATAGAAGTCAGGCAACTTGCCAAGTAATTATCAGGCAACACACTATCATTAACTAGGCAACCACATTTTTTTCCTAAGCAACTCACCAGATGTGTGTTATCCCTAGGCAAAACATGTGTTGTTATTTTGTTAAACCAATCATAGGCAATACAGACTTATAATTTCAGGCAACCATACATTTAATGCTTGGCAACTCACAAATAGCTTGAATAGAGATAGTTGCATACTCACCAGGGTTCTTTCCCTTTTTTCTGGATTTCTATTTTTGTTTGCATTTTTCTCACACTTCAAATTATAGCTCAAGACCGAGTTCGCTCGCTTTGCCGATGAAAGCTTATTTGGCAGTCTTGATCACGTCACAAAGTTCGTGGCAGCAAGGCTCCCCAACTCATATGACTCAAACGTGAGTTGGCTTATACATTCCTCTTTTTGCTTGCCTTTTTTGTACTTATTCTAATATACGTGACCCCAATGTCTTCTCTCTATCTCTTCTGGTGTGCGCAGAAACAAAAGAAGCTTGTCGGGATGGTGCATGAAATATGTTCTGAAATATCACACTCAATGGGCAAGCTTGTACAGGGAATTGGGAAACTTGACGACGATGGCGGCACAACTAGTGTGCCAGTAGCTGACAATGTTGCTCGTCCAAGCAGTTCACGTTCAAGGGAAAGGCGCGACACCGATGGAAATGACCCCCACACACTTCCCAGTGATGAAGAATCTTACCAGTCAGGGAGTGACACAGACGATGGCCAAGAAGACGAGAGTAAAGAATCAGACGGTGCTGAAGGTGACTCCGACAGCGATGATGATGATGGTGATGGGAACATGCATGGAGAGACCAACGGTGGCGGCGACAATGCCCAGGACCAGGAGGATGAGGAAGAAGAAACACGACGGGAGGAAGCAGAGGTAGATGTTGGAGACCTTGAGACGGAAGATGAGAAGGAGGATGAAGATGGGGAAGAAGAAGAAGATGAGGAGGATGACGTGAACAAACATGAGGAGGACAAGGAGGGCGACGATGGCAGCGATGGTGGTGGCGGGAATGGGGGGTCTGGTGACCAGACTACTGGCAGAGGTCATAGTGGTGGCACTAATGAAGATCGGGCCAAGGATGGGAGTCATGAGCCAGCTGAAAACGACTCCGGAAGCAAAGAGGGTGCATCTATGCAGTATTGGATTAAGAGGAAACAAAACAATCAAGAGATTGAAAGCCCAGAACCATTTTCGTTGTTGGATTTTGTCAAGCTAGATGTCAGAAAGGAGGGCACCCCTCCCGACATCCCGATGCTGGAAGTCGCCTATGTGTCAGATGGTTTATCTGTTCGTTGGGAAATGAAACGGATTTTTAAAGAGCTGATTGACAGTCTGGAATTTAAGAAAACATTTGAATTCAGACTGGAAGATATCTGCCCCCGGAAGACACGAATCGAACTGATGCAACAAGTTTGTGATTTAAGTCACATGGCCACAGCAGCCGGACCTATGCATCAAGTCGCTGTAGCAGCAGCAAAAGGTCGTCCACCAAAGCCACCGAAGAAGCAAAGGAAGGTGACCTTCATAGATCAACCAACCGTTGTAACATGTGATGTTTTGGATCAGCTGGGAGCTGAGTACATGAGCAGGAATGAAGCAAGAGGTCAAAGCATCCAAATGCCAGGAACCAGGCAGGTGGGTATAACTCAGAAGGCAACTACAGTAGAGAATCGGGCACCCACCTTTGAAATACAAGCAACCATGACCAACAGCAAGACAACCCCTAGGTTTGATCATTCAAGCAAACCAAGCATGCCAAGGGAGGACCCAGTTGCCCATTCAAGAAACTCAGTACCAGATGCAAGGAAATTGTCCGTTGATGCAAAGGAATCATATGTAAAGCAGTTGCAGGCAAGTACCAGTGCAGACTGGGCAACGCAGAACAAGAGTAGTGCAACTCATTGCCATATACAGGCAAGTCTACCAGGGAAGTCAGCTGGCCCACTTGTTACAGCAAACGGGGTTCAAAACAAACCTTATGATGGAGGAAGGGAACACTTAAGGGAAATTCACACACATACAGTGGAGCAAACTGCAAATGAAACACTCCTTCCAGTTTTGACAAGTAAGGGCAATAATGAGGCCAGTGAGGGGCACATTCAACCAAAGGCTACATTGAAACAACCTGCATCTGCCCAAATTACTATTTTGAAGAAGTCACCAATCACTAAGCATCACCCAGCAATGGTACGAAAGAGGGAAACACTTGGGGATATCAATGGTTGTGGCCAACAAAAACAAGATGCCATCGAGAAGAAGGAAAAGAGTATTACAAGAACAACAGCAAACAAGGAAAACCAACCACCAGAAATGCCCAGGGTAGAATTGAGTGAAGCAGCAAAAATCGATGATATCCATACAAAGTGCATTGTTACAAGCAGCAAGTTGGATCAAGGTCAGCTGGGCAGTACCATAGCCATGGGGGATAGCAAATCTGGACGCCAACAACCAGAAATACCAGTTGCACACCAAGATCATGATGCACCTGATCAAACACTTGCTCAAAGGCCGCAAAGCTCGTGGGATGAATATTGCCCTGCACCTCCTTTCAATATAGGGCTTGATGAAATTTTTGGACCATGCATGGTTGAAGATTTGGCAAGGCCTGCAGGGATGTTTGATGACTGTCGCCAACAAAATGGTTATGAGTTGCAGTCTGTTGATATTCCGGGAACAAGCATCGATGAAGGCGTGTTGGAAGTTGAACTGTCAAAGCAAATCATCGGGGCAAGCAGTGGCAATCTTGACATGTGTCCTGAAGCAAAGGGGAAAACACCCGCGGTCATCGAAATCCCTGATGAAGGTGTGTTGGAAGTTCAACTGTCACAGCAAATCAACAGTGCGAGCAGAAGCATTGTTGACATGTACCCGGAAGCAAAGGAAAAAACATCCATGGTCATCGAAATCCCTGATGATGATTTGCTTTGGGACTTAGAAGAAATTGACTTAGCGTGTGAAGAGGCAGAGAAAAGGGCTCAAGGCAGAAGGACACAGTATAGCACGAAGAACTTATCACCTACCAACTTCCAAACGCCAGAGAAAACATGTGGGAAGGATGGAGAAGTTGGTTCCAGTAGCAGCTCAGGAGAAATCACGAACAAATTTGAGAGACGCATCATCAAGCCACCAGCATGCAAGAGGTCACCTTTTGTGGATTACAATGAGAATAGGCTTTCTAACTGCACCCCAGCAGTAAATAGGCTGTATGCTGTAGTCCTTCTACACGCAAGATTGAGTGAGGAGGAGTCTGGACCTGAAGACATGAGGTATCACTGCCTGTCTTACACTCACTATCCCTTTTTATTTTACGGGAAGGCAAGCAAAACAAATATATGTTGCAGGCAAACACCAACCAAATCCCTAGGCAAGTGATGTGTAAACTGCAGGCAAGCGATGTGATGACTGTAGGCAACTTTTATGCACACCATATATGAATGAAACAAAGGCAGCTAAAAGGGATAGTGAAATCACAATTCTTATGTAGTTCTTGTTCTTTACTACACCTAATTACCCATACTCTATATGACTTATATGAGTTGCTTTTTTTCATGCAGCCCTACTATTGTTGATTACGTCGGTTACGATGTTTCACTCAGAGAACTCGCTGGCTCAATGAAAAAGACCGATCATGTCAAGTCGCACGTGTTCGAACTAATTATCGACGCTATAATGCGGGACTTGCCTGCAAATTCCAAGAAGATAATCATGCCCGTCAGATTTTCGGTACATAACCTCTTTCTCTTCTTTACTTTTCGCTCTTAAGCAGTTTGAGCAGCATTTTTCCACTTAAACCAACTTTTTTTCATTATAAATTGCTATAACCCTTTCTTTTTTTTTGCATTTTGTAAGAATTTCTAGAAGGTAACAAAAATTGCTACAACCCTTTTCTTTTGTAAGAATTGCTATAACCCCTTTCTTGTTATCTTTACATACACCAGCCAATTTTCTTAGGATATCCAAAAACCCCTCAAATTGAAAAACACGACTCCCTCCCATTTTTTGCTAGACTTTTACTAACAAGTTGCCCACAACACCAACAAGCTCAACAAAAACTGACCGGTAGCTCCATTTTGCTAGAACCTTAACAAAAAAGTTGCCCTCTTACGATGTGCATTTGCATTTTTGTTTTATTCTTATTCTTCATAATTATGGCAGATAAGGCTGCAACAAATGATTTGGAACAATCAAGAGATAAATGCCAGATTCAACAAATCAAATCACTTGGATCGGAAGGATATGGTCAGTACCAAGTACAATGTTGTTGTCTTGCTTACATTTGGCATATATATAGCAAAATGTTTCCTGAATTGCTCTTTTTTCTTTGATCACACACTCATCATGCAGATCATGTTCCTTATTCTAGAGAATTTAGACAAAGCAAATCTTGTATCAGCGAACCACTACTGTCTTTTCAATGTCAATATTAGGGACCGCAGGTTCGAGGTGTTCGATTCATGGAGGAGCCTGGCACAGAGCAAAACTCTTGACGACAACGCTAGATTGATTGCTGCAACAGTGCGTTCATTGTGGGACCAGCACTACCATGAATCACGCGTAAGCTTGGATGATTTTCGCTTGAAGGAAATTGATGTTCCAAAACAAGATAATGAGTGAGTTCCTTTCATTGATTGTCCATCACAGAAACATGTCTTCTTCGTGCTTCTATATATGCTTTTTCATAAAATGTCCAGAAGTTCACACCCATGTTTTTTTTTTATGTTTTTGCAAGTTATGATTGCGGCATTTTCACTTCGACAATAGCGAGTGTGTGGGAAGCGAGGAACTTGCCAAACTTCGATCCGAAAGACATCCCCAACATCAGGAAGAACATCATGAGTTCTCTAATTAACACAGTTGCCAACAAAGCACCATGGCAGGCTATTTTGAAGCTTTGACTTGGTACAGGTTTGTCACACAGCACCATATATTTCTTTAGCATTAATAAGATAGCTTGTAGTACCTTTTTAAAAAAAATTACACTGTCAAGTTATTGTCCAACTTATTGTCTTGAAAAAAGAAGGAATCAAAGACCCAAACACCAAGACAGGAATTAGTACAAAGGTCACAAAAATTAAATATTACATCTCATACGGCACAAGAGTTGCCTGACATCCAAGCTTAAATTGTCTAACACCCATATATGAGTTGCCTAACATGGGGTGGGGGGTGGTTGGGTGTGGTGGGGGTTATGATCTATGGTAATTGCAGAAGAAGACATGAATTCTAGTTCTCGATTTAGGAAGAGTTTGCCTCAAACTCCAAGACAGGAATCTAGTTGCTGTCATCTGTTTTTTCCTTCTTCAAACCAAACGACCAGGGCAATTTGCTGCATTGTGTTCAGATGAATCGCAGAAGGAGCATTTGTTCTTCCTCTTCGGATGCAACTCCAGTGCTGACTACAACCGTTTACTTTTCGCATGGCCTTTAGTTGTTGATTTAGGTGGATCCTTAGGAACCCCTGCAATTGGCGTAGACCACCCTGAGCCTGGTGTTGCTGTAGTAGCTGAATTGGCTGCCATAGGACCAGTGGTAGTTGGTGGTATGTGACCAGGGTGTGCCGTACTACGACTCTGAGGTGGTGCAGGACCAGCCATGGGCAGAGCAGTCACCTTTTGTTTTTTCTTGGTCTTGTTGAAATGATTAAGCTCTGTACGTGCCGCCCTCATGTGCTTCCTCAAAATTGCCGCACCAGCATCTGACCCAGAAGCAACTCGAGCTAGACTAGCAAAATCCATTGACAAGTTCGCTTGACGAACTAGCTTCTTCGATTGCAGTGGCATCTCATCCGGCTCTGCCTCAATAGAAGGTGCAGCACCTGGTATTGCTTGCTGTGTCCACCTTCTTAGTATGTATTGGGCAGGAATTGCATCGACACCAATGTGTGTAAAAAATTTGAAAATATGGCAACACAACATTCCATCTTTGGTCATCTTGCAACAATCACATTTGTAGTCACCAGATTCGACTTCTGCTGCCACATAATAGCTTATAGAACCATAATTACCAACCCATCCTTCTCTATTTGGGTAAAGCTCAAACAAACTAGCACCATGCGGACGGACATTGTATTTCCCAATTAGTTCAAACTTGGTTCGGAACTTGAGGTAAATGTCCCTAGTGTAGGCTTGATAGGCTTGTTTCTCGATTGGGAAATCAGACCACAACTCAACCTCCAAGTGGTCTGTCCTATAGTCATTTCCGCCCTCACGGACAAGCACATGTGTCTGTATTTTCTCATACTGCTTAACAAAGTTCAACACAGAGTTGTGCGGGTTCACATAATGCTTAAGAACTACATTAAAACCTTCGCTTCGCTGGGTAGACTGCAAGAAGGGGAAAAACCGGTGTTTGAAGTAACAAGGCACCCATGTTGCCCGGTACTCATACAACTTATCAAAGTGGGTTCCAGCAATAAAAGGCCACTTATCCTTGAAGCTTGTCCATTTTGTCTCAAATTCTCCTGGAGTGAAGCTAAAGTCAACTATATCATTGAAATCTTTTGACAATCCTGGGTTCCTTCCAACTAAGCCGCCAAGTTTTTCTTGAGCTTTCTTCATTATGTGCCACCGCCCAATCTTGGTCAGTGATTATGTTGTCTGGTGCTAGACCATCCATTGCTTCAAGAAATGTACCAAATAACCAATCAAAACTTGTCTCTAACTCCTGCCTAACAAAGCCACACCCCAACATGAATGTCTGCCCATGACGATTTATCCCAATGAATGGAGCAAACGGCATGTTATACATGTTAGTCATGTATGTCGTGTCAAAGCATATGCAATCATGATAGGCTTCTTTGTAGGCTTTTCGTGCTGGTCCATCAACCCAGAATATATTCTCAACCTTGTCTTCTGCATCATACTTGACCTTGTAGAAGAATTCTGGATCTGTCTTCTGTATATCTTTGAAATAGGCAACTGTCTCAATCATATCGCCTTCTTTAGTTGCATCCCTGTTCAAGCTTGACTTCAGGTTCGTGATGTGCTTGTCAGTATAAGGAACAATCAACTCTGTGCCATAGTAATCCGACATGATTGCATCATTCGGCCTGCTCAAAAAAGAAAAACAAGGTTGGGCGATTTAAAACCTTCCCAATAGGAAAATGATATGCAAATTAAAACCCTAGGGGCACAAGACTCGCTGAAATGGAGACCACTAGTCTTTTTTCAGGCATCTTTAGTTCAATTTTGTTTTTTTTAACAGCCAACATGGCATGATATAAAACACTGATTTTTTTAGTTGCTTGCATTTGTGACAACAGTTACCTACTCATGCTCATACTCATGCTCAAAACAGAAAAACAAAAACATCAGTAAGAAATATATCTACTTTTTCAACCAAATCTAGTTGCTTGCATTTTCTTACAACAGTTCGCTAGAAATCTTGAAAAAGACAGAGCATCAAGAACCAGCCAATAATTTGTCTACCATCCACAAATAGTCTAACTTAATAATTAGAAACTTGTGTAACCAGTTTTCGTTGCACTAATATTCCATATTGTTATCGCCTACCATATGCAAAGCAGTAAAACACTGAATCCAAGCAACTTTTTTCTAGTGGCACCCACTCACCTGTAGTTAAGTTGCAATTATGAAGGTTTTTAGGAACAACTTCTCTTCTGGTGGTATGCCCTAGTGCGATCACAAATATTTAGTCAATGAAGGTTTCTCAATCAATGGATGGTTATGCTCAGCAATAAAATAAGTGACCTCCCAACGGCCATCAATCAATTTGACTATCATCTTTGCTTTGCACCCAGTCTGTATTATCTTTTCTCTTTTCCGTTTCTTCCTCTTCTTCTTTTTGTCAGCAGCATCATCAGCAAACACAATTACATTGTATTCTCCATCATCATCATTCCCACCATCAGCATCATCATTGTCTTCCAGCATTTCAACGCTAGGTGCGGTCACAGTACTGTGGTCATCATTTTTGGGTTTGCGAAACTTGTTGCAAACAAACTGGTACTTGTCTATTTCGCTAGTAACAGTAGACCGTCTGGAAGTGTTCATCTTGATTGAAAAACCCACATGCTGAGCATAAGCATTATAGTGTTCTCTTGCACCTTGCAAAGTGTCAAACCTTGTACCTAATGAAGGTTCCTTTGGCTGGGACCACACTTCATCATCGTTGTCAGCGTCTCCCCCTGCACCCTCATGCCCAGCAGTCCCACCTGTTGCACCCAAAGTATCTGTGTCATCAAGTGTGTGCTCTTCTGTGTGCATTGCTTGCATGGCAGGGCAGCAACATTCTGCGTGGTTGGAGGGTTTGGAGAGTCAGACACGAACTCATGGACATTGTTCAGTGGGGGTGCCTTTTGCGTAGAAGGTTGTGTGCAGTACATGGGCTCAATGTTGTCCACTCCAACATTGGCTGGCAAGTCCCAACTAAGGTCATCCGGCAATTCATTAAGGTCAATCATCTCCTGCATAATTGGCAAATAACAAACATACAATTTAGAAGATGGAATCAACTACTGACGAAATAAGTAGGAATAATACATCAACTTCAGGCAACAAAATCAAGTGTCTAGGCACCAACTGAGTGCATTGGAATGTCTAGGCAGCAATGTCTTATTTCATATTTTTGCATGCACCAATCAATAGAACAGAATCAGAGATGACAAATAAATGTTTTTCTTTTTTTCAGGTGGAGAAATCAGGGTCAGGGGGGAAAGAGGTGCAGATGAATGTTGAGTGGGAGTATTATCAAAAGAATATAAGATGACAATCCTAGCGAATCTGTAGTTTGCAAATGTATTGGAAAGTGTTGATATATTTGTAGTAGTATAACTACTTAATGACTTGTTTTGTGTTTTTCTTTTCCTCAAATTATGACCAGTTCTGCTTTTTTAATTGGGGTTCTTCACCCCATGTGTTTCAATGTCACGAGCAATCGTCCCATGATTTTCGTCTCGTTTTTTTCCACTTCTTACACACTTGCAGGCTAATAGGGGGGTCGTGAGCTGGAGCAGCAGAAGGTGGCACCAACCACAAGCTCAAGGTACTGTTATCAAAATCTTTGAACATAGCATTTTTCCATCATAGTTGGGCAGCACAAGCACAAGCACAAGGGCACAAACAACTAACACTTTGCTCACCATGCACATTACTTTTCTCTAAGCACATGCATACTTGCCATGAGTAATGTGGCAACAGGTGGCATGCCTGGACAGTCCCGATCTTGCTCATACTGACACATTTTTCTTTAGTTGCTTGCATTGTTGGCAACAGTTGCCTGCTCACCTGACAAACAATTGCTTTAAACAAAGATGCTAGCAAGAACATGAACCTAGTTGCTTGCATTTTTAACAACATTTTCTCACCAACCTGACATGCTGCCCCCATGTTATTTTTTTGCTTGAAACAGAAACGATAGTCCGAATATTTTTTTCCTAGTTGCTTACATTTTAAACAACAATTGCCTAGCATTAATGCATACTCTTGCTCAAAAAATCCTAATAAATACATCTACCACATCTACTTTGCCTTCAAGAATTAGACAACTATTCTGGTTTTTGTACTTCTGCGTTTGTTGCATACAATGTGCACCAGATTTGTGTTTGCCCTAAATATGTTGAACTTGTTTGCTCGTGCTTTGCAATACATTTGCCTACTCGTCATAGATCTCGTTGCTTACTTTTGTATCCTCTTTCTCCTTCTGTACAGAAGAACAACGGAGCACATAGAAGAATCATCTTGGACATACGGTAGGGGTAGGGGAGTGGCAGGGGGTTGGGGGTGGAGGTTGTGGGAGATCCACCATGAAGAAATAACAGGGAGAAGGGTAAAAAACGCACCTCTATTCACAGAAAACGCACCTCTTTTTCAGTTGATCTTTTTCAAAGCTCTATGTTTCAGATCCATGGCGATGTGTAGGCAGGAGGTTTCCTTGGGGTAGAAGAAGGGGAGATTTGGGGGAGAAGGTGGAGAGAATGGTTCCTTGGGGGAGAAGGATGGGGCAGAGAGGAGGGGAACCACGTGATTGCGATGGGAGGGGCAGGTTGGAGGAGAGATGGTGGCCACCAGTCTCGTCCTCCCATCGCGGGTGGGATCGCGTGTGGGGGGGGGGGGACCAGGAGTTTCCTTTTTTGCTGGGGTGGACCAGAACTTTCCAAATCTGGCAGGTTGCCATGGATCCTTACCCAGCAATCAGTTTTTGCCTAGACGCGTCCTAAATAAAAAGACTTAAAAAAATAGAAGTAGCAGTCGTATTCGGAACGCTAATAAAAAAACTAATTTCTCTAGTTTTTTTGAGCATCAGTACAGACACAAGCGCTCATATACACGCGCATACACTCACCCCTATGAACGCACACACACACACCCTACCCCTATGAGCACCTCGCACACACACACACCCTACCCCTATGAGCACCTCCGAAAGACTGATCCGGCATATCATCTTGAGATTTACGAAGCCACCGTAGGCGCCTCGTCGTCGACGGGAACGTCTCCTCCTACTGAAAGCGCATCGCCGGAAATCCTGAAATAAATCCAGGAATAATGCGAGCACCAGGATTTGAACTCTGGTGGGTTGGGGATACCACTGTCCACCTAACCATCTCAACCACAGGTTGCTTCGCAACTAATTTCTCTAGTTGACGCTTAAGAAAAACTTCCGATTATATTCATTTTCAATCATGATAGTACAACAAAAAAATATAGACATTTACATTTTTCCCTAATTTCCACCTGGCATCATCTTTACCCCTAAATAAAAATAGTGCTCAACTATACCTCTCTTCCGTTTAGTGCCCTTATGAAAATACCCCTATGTGTCGTTTTCATCTGGCCAAATGCCTTTGACCATCTACGAGACGTTTTCTTGACAGTTTTCCCCTATTTGGATATGTCATTTACACACACATGAGACCTACCACCTGGAAAAAAATATCTCTCACCTCCCCTCTCTCTTACAGGTGGGCCCCAAACAAAAAAAAACTCTCTCACACAACCCCTTTCTCTCTCCCTGACATGTAGGCCACGGGACCCACAGGCATGGTCAAATCGGTCCACGCATGCCCGTTGTGAGGCTTGCGTGGCTCCGTCGGTGGTCATCGCCGACTGGGTGTTATTAGGGCATATTTTACCCTTAGTAGTTTTGATGATTGATGACAATGTGTTTTGCGAACTAACCATGTACATTGAGTTTTCAGAGACTATTAGATGCCACGAGACAATTTTTTTCCCCTCGGCGATTAAGAGTGAAGATGGTTATTTTTCGATGATTTCTTTTTCGTGGATTTGAGTCATAGGAAAACCGTACTATTAAGAGGATGTCAGCATTTGGAAAGGTTGGGGTGGAATCAACACGTGCACAATCACCTTTGCACCCTCTTGTCGGTGTCAAAACCGGTGGATCTCGGGTAGGGGGTCCCGAATTGTGGATCTTGGATCAATGGGGAACAAGGGACGAGGGACACGATATTTACCCAGGTTCGGACCCTCTCTAAGAGGTAAAACCCTACGTCCTGCTTGATTATATTGCTTGTGTATATGAGGATTACAGAGTCGATCTACCACGAGATCAGATGAACTAACCCTAGGCTAGTAGGATGATGGTTGTTCTTCTAACTTCTACGGACTAAACCCTCTGGCTTATATAGACACCAGGGGTGCTAGGGTTACATATGGTAGGTTACAACAAGAGGAATAAACATACCAAATCTTCTATCTTGACTTGGAGTACACACCAAGGCATCGGTCCCTGTCCAGATACGATGTCGCCCAATAGTCCGACTTTCCAGCAGCTGTAGTGTGGCCCGACTGTCCAGCCCATGAGAGATAGGATGGGCTTAATACCACTCATGATCAGACCATTGGTCCGTTCGACTTGGCCGTTTGTTTCAGGGTGGTATACGGATGCATAGTCAAGTTTAATGCCCAACTTGGAGCACCAGGTTTTCACCTCATCAGCTATAAAATTGGAGCCATTATCAGTGATGATATTGTGCGGGACACCCTAACGGTGTACTACATCGCATATAAAGTCAATCACTGGCCCTGCCTCAGCTGTTTTTACTGGTTTGGCCTCTATCCATTTAGTGAATTTATCTACCATTACCAACAAGTATTTATTTTTGTGGCTCCTCCCTTTAAGGGGACCAACCATATCAAGCCCCCAGACCGCGAAGGGCCAAGTAACGGGGATTGTTTTTAATGCGGTGGGAGGCATGTGACTTTGATTGGTGAAAAGCTGACAGCCCACACAGTGTTGGACAAGGGCTTGGGCGTTTGCTCGAGCCGTGGGCCAGAAAAAGCCTATCCTCAAAGCCTTGCTTACAAGGGCTCGAGCTGCAGCGTGATGACCGCCTAGACCAGCATGTATTCTGCCAAGAGTTGCCTTCCCTCCTCTTTGGGGATACACCTTTGGAGGACTCCGGTAGTGCTCTTTTTGTACAGTTCACCCTCATGCACTTTGAAGGCTTTAGAGTGACGAACTATGCATCGAGCTTCATTCTGATCGTCGGGAAGCTCCTGCCTATTAAGGTAGGCCAGGAATGGTTCGGTCCATGGAGCGATAACAATCATGATCTCATCAGCAGAGGGTGTTATCTCGATATCTGGACCATCAATGATATCTGCATTGTGTTCGGCAGCTGGGGGTGTGACCAGGTCTGCACTATCTTTTCTACTCTCACCCTGCCATACTATGGATGGCTTGAAGAGCCTTTCCATGAAAGTGTTAGGTGGCACAGGGTCGCGCTTAGTGCCCATGCAAGCAAGGATGTCAGCTACCTGGTTACTGTCTCGAGCGACATGATGAAACTCAAGTCCCTCAATCCGAGATGATATTTTTAATATGGCATTTTGATATGCCGCCATTTTTGGGTCCTTTGCATCGAACTCTCCATTAACCTGGGATATTGTGAGGTTTGAATCACCACGCACCTCCAGGCATTGTATACCCATGGAGATAGCCATGCGAAGACCATGTAGAAGTGCCTCATATCGGACTGCATTGTTGGAGTCCGTATACATAATTTGCAATACATAGTGGAATGTATCCCCAGTAGGAGATGTTAGGATGACGCCAGCCCCCAGTCCGACCAGCATTTTGGAGCCATCGAAGTACATAATCCAATTGGAGTATGAACTATACTCTTTAGGGAGTTTGGCTTCCGTCCATCCAGCGGAAAAGTCAGCCAACACCTGGGATTTAATAGCCCGGCGTGGCTTGTATATTATTTCAAACGGTAAAAGCTCGATGGCCCATTTAGCTATGCGACCAGTGGTGTCCCTGTTGTTGATAATTTCGCTAAGTGGTACTTCTGATGCCACTGTGATCGAACACTCTTGAAAATAGTGTCGCAGTTTTGTGGACGCCATGAAGACCGTATAGGCTATCTTTTAGTAGTGGGGGTATCGAGATTTGCAAGGTGTGAGGACCTCTGATACATAATAGGCTGGTTTTTGGGTGGGGAATTTATGTCCCTCTTCCCCTCGTTCGACGACGAGCATGGCACTAACTACTTGGATAGTTGCCGAAATGTATAATAACATAGGCTCGCCAACACCTGGGGCAGCTAGGATTGGGTTGCTTGCAAGTAGGGCCTTGATTTCTTCCAATCCGGATGTGGCAGCGTCCATTCATTCAAAGTTATCAGTGCGTCATAGTAGCTTGTAGAGTGGTAATGCTTTTCTCCCAATTTGGAGATAAAACGGCTTAAGGCCGCGACGCACCCTGCTAGTTTTTGGACTTGCTTTGGATCTGTTGGTATAGCCAATTGTGACAGATCTCGGATCTTGGATGGGTTTGCTTCAATTCCTCTATGGGAAACAATGAACCCTAGCAATTTTCCGCCTGGGACTCCGAAGACACATTTTTCTGAATTGAGTCGTATGTCGTATGTCCGGAGGTTGTTGAAGGTGAGGCAAAGATCGTCCACCAATGTTTCGACGGCTTTGTCTTGATGACCACGTCGTCCACGTATGCTTCGACTGTTTTTCCAATTTGTTTTTGCAAGCATATTTGAATCATACGCTGGTAGGTAGCCCCAGCATTTTTTAGCACAAAGGGCATAGTGTTGAAGCAGAAAAGGACCGTAAGGGGTGATGAGCGTTGTTGCGACCTCCTGATTCCTTCATTTTAATCTGATGGTATCTGTAATAGGCATCCGGGAAACACAAAGAATCGTATCCTGCAGTCGCGTCAATGATTTGGTCAATGCGGGGTAATGGGAAAGGGTCTTTAGGGCAAGCCTTATTGAGGTCTTTGAAATTGACGCACAGGCGCCATGATTTGTCCTTCTTTGGTACCATGACCAAGTTGGCTAACCAATCCGGATGTTTGATTTCCCTAATAAACCCGGCTTCTAGCAGCTTGACTAGCTCTTCTCCCATGGGTTAACGCTTGGGTTCGGAGAATAGTCGCAACGTCTGCTTAACGGGTTAGAATCCCTTGATTATATTGAGGCTGTGTTCGGCCAGCCTGCGTGGGATGCTGGGCATGTCTGAAGGGTGCCAGGCGAAAATATCCCAATTCTCCCGCAAGAATGTGCTTAGAGCGGTGTCCACTGCTGGATCCAGCTGTGCTCCGATAGACGCTGTCTTGTTAGGGTCTGTCGGGTGCACTAGAAATTTAACTATTTCCTCAACTAGCTTAAACGAGGCGGATTTAGATCTCTTATCGAGGATCACATGATCCCTATCCTGTGGACCATAGGGTTATTAGTTCTTCGGCCTCTAGGGCTTTAGATAATGCCTCGAGTGCCAAGGATGCGGTTTTGTTTTTGGCACAGAGGGCTTTGTCCGGGTCGCTCGAAATTGTGATGATTCCATTGGGTTCGGGCATTTTAAGCTTCATATACCTGTAATGGGGTATAGCTTGGAAGCATGAGAAGGCATCCCGTCCGAGGATGGCGTGATACCCACTGTTGAAGGGGACCACATGAAAGAGCGACTCTTTGGATCTGTAGTTTTCGGGTGTGCCGAATACCACATCCAGTTTAGTTCTCCTAGAGCATCGTTCTTATCGACTGGGGATAATGCCTCAGAAGGTGGTATTGCTTTGCTTAATGCGTGATCTGTACATCTACATTTTGTTGAGCGTTTCTTCATAAATGAGGTTGAGCCCACTGCCGCCATCCATGAGCACTTTAGTAAGCCGAAAACCGTCCACAATGGGGTTTAGTACTAGGGCAGCGGGTGCTCGGACTGACCGAGCCTTTGGTTCGTCTTCGGTTGTAAAGGTTATTGCCGTGTCATTCTATGGGCTCAGTGCGGTAACTTGGTAGACTTTGGCGAGCTCGCGAAGTGCCCTTTTGCACTGATTATTTGAAGAAAAGGTCTCGAAGACCATGAGGACGTTAAAGTCGTGCCTCTCCGGAGAGTATTTCTCTAGAGTGGTTGTGAGGATGGCCTCTTCACTCTTTGCAACTTGTCAGAGTACCCAACATGCTCGAAGGCTATGGGTTGGGTCTGTGCTCGAAGTGGCGTGTATCAGACAGGGCTTGTCAAGGAGTTCGTCAAGAATGGACCTATATCCCATGAAGGGTTTATTTTTTCTGCCAATCAACTCGTGGTCGGGTCACCCGCTAGCGTGTATTCGTTTAGTCCGAGCCACACACTGCTTGAAGGCAGCGGGCCCCAGTTGAGTTTTCTGGGCCCTCCATGTGCTTTCCATCGCATAGTACCTTTTTACTACCCGTGATAGTTACATGAAGCTCTGTATGTGTCAACGGTTTAGGGCATTCAATATTCCCTCGTCAGTGCAATTGCGATGAAAGACCGAAACTACGTCGTCGTCGGGGCAATCTCTGATCTTGTTTTTAACAAGCAGGAATCTGGCCCAAAAGTGGTGGACCGTTTCCTGAAGTTGCTGTCGCACGTACATCAGGTCGTATATATCTGGGGGACCTGAGTTGCTTGGACAATATTGATTGTGGTGGGTGGGTGGTTTAAAATTTTAATCATGTCCCACATCCGTATTTGGAGGTTGAAGGGTCTACGAGATGGCTGGTTCGGGTCCGGGGAGATCCAAGGGCTCCCGCGATCCTGTATCTGAGCCAGAGTCCGGAAGATGTGAAGTTCTATCCAAAGGGAGAGTATCCGGGTCGAGGGATTCGGAGACCCGAACATACTTGGTCTTCAACATAGGGAGGGAAGTGTCTTCGACCTGTTCCTCAACGACCACTACGAGATGGGTGGTCGGCGGGTGATAAATTTCCTTCTGGTCAGACTTGAGCCTGATCCGATTGAGGGAGTCCTAGATTAGGGGGTATCCGGATAGCCGGACTATATACTTTGTCCGGACTATTGGAGCGTGAAGATACAAGACTCAAGACCCCATCCCGTGTCCGGATGGGACTCTCCTTTGCGTGGAAGACAAGCTTGGCGATCTGGATATTATATTTACTTCTTTGTAACCGACTCCGTGTAAACCCTAGCCCTCTCTGGTGTCTATATAAACCGGAGAGTTTAGTCCTTAGAATCAGAATCATAATCATCATAGGCTATCTTCTAGGGTCTAGCCTCTACGATCTCGTGGTAGATCCACTCTTATACTACTCATAGCATCAATATCAATCAAGCAGGAAGTAGGGTTTTACCTCCATCGAGAGGGCCCGAACCTGGGTAAACATTG
Source organism: Triticum timopheevii (assembly GCA_963921465.1). Lineage (NCBI taxonomy): Eukaryota > Viridiplantae > Streptophyta > Magnoliopsida > Poales > Poaceae > Triticum > Triticum timopheevii. The sequence goes on along the minus strand of OY997272.1, from coordinate 406,430,291 downwards.
TGTCCCTTGCCTCCTGTTACCATCGGCCTTAGACACACAGATTGGGACCCCCTACCCGAGATCCGCCGTTTTTGACACCGACATTGGTGCTTTCATTGAGAGTTCCTCTGTGTCGTTGCTGCAAGGCTCGATGGCTCCTTCCATCATCAACAACAACATGGTCCAGGGTGAGACTTTTCTCCCCGGACAGATCTTCATGTTCGGTGGCTTCGCACTGCAGGCCAATTCGCTTGGCCATCTGGAGCAGATCGACAGCTATGCCCCTGGCCATCAGGTTAGGTTCAGAAACTTGAACTACACGGCCAATATCCGTGGAGACTTGATCTTCAACGGATTCGGGCCTGCGCCAGGAGCACCGGACAGTCACGATGAGCACGGCTTAGACATGCTGTCGGACAATGCTCGGGATATCGCCCCTGTAGGATCCCCGGACCTAAATCTAGAGCAGATGGCATCGCCCGAGGACGGGTGGAGGGACCCCGCCCCAGAGGGCGCACACTCATCGGCGGTGGAGCCGAACACATGCCTCACCCCAAGGAAGCCTGTGACGCCGGACCCCCGGACTCGTATCCGGCTGTAGGTCCCAATCCGCGCACTCCCGAGCCCGCCGAATCCGGTTGGGCTCCAGTAATGGAGTTCACAGCTGTGGATATTTTCCAGTACTCGCCATTTGGCGACGTGCTAAACTCGTTAAAGTCTCTCTCTTTGTCAGGAGACTCTTGGCCGAACTATGTCCGGCTTGAGTGGGAAGCAGGCGACGAAGGAATCTGTTGCCCAGCCACCACCCACTTCATTGCCACGATCGATGATTTAACCGACGTGCTTGACTTCGATTCCGAAGACATCGACGGTGTGGATGATGATGCAGGAGAAAAACAGGAACCACCGCCCACAGGGCGGTGGACAGCCACCTCCTCATATGATATATATATGGTGGACACTCCAAAAGAAACTAATGGCGATGAGGCAATCGAGGATAACCTATCAAGGAAGAAGGCAAAGTATGAACATCATCAGCGCCGCCTCAAGCCCCGCCACAACAATACCGGCACAACAATCAAAAACAATCCATATGGTGCCAAAGATATATACAATCCCGACCAGCCTGCCTTCGAGCAGGCGGACAGGCGGCGGATGGATACTTTGAAAGGGATAACTACATGCCCCCTCCAAAGACGAGGTGAGCCTCGGCAACGACGAATTCGGCGTGCCTGAAGATCCCATGGAGCAAGTTCGCTCTAAGCGACGGCTCATGGCCACGGCGAAAAGCCTGCAAAAAAAAACAACGGCAACTCAAAGCCGACCAAGAATTGCTAACAGATAGATGGACCAGGGTCCTGACCACTGAGGAATATAGACTCGACCGTCCCACCAAAAGTTAAATAAGGAACCTAAAGCCCACACCCCGGCGCTGATATACCACGGTCCGGGACAATACTAGGGAACGTGAGGCAGCATCCACAAATCTCGATGCAATCGTCATAAGCACCAAGTCAAGGAAGTTGGTGCCGAATTTAGCGGCCCCCAGCCGATCACCAGAAAAAGAACAGCTCAAGCCCGTCCGGCCCGAGCAGTATACTCGATCAACCATGTGAAATTCATGGTACCCCTAGAAGGACGGCCAAGCATACCAATAGAGAATGCCGGATCCTCAAAACAAAGCGGCCTGTCGTGCGCCGGAAACAATGAAAGGAGGTTTCCAACAATGAAAGAACAATCAAACATGGCGAAGTCAAAAGAAGATCCTCCACAGTACAAAAGTACATCTGATCTTCCCGGATCACATCGACCGTCCGGACAACATCAACCATAGCAATTTAATTGCACTCACTATTGACCCAATAGTCCGGGGGCTCCATCTCACACAAGCCCCCGCGGGCATAAAACTATTAATAACATCTTCTGAAAGATGTCGGGTGCAAAGGCCAAGTTTTATTGGCCCACCACTCTAACGGTTGTCTTCGGATCACCAAACAAATACCACGCCGAAGAATAAGTCTTTGGCACTATCCCCTCATACAACAATTACCACATGTTAACGGGACGAACCACGTTGGCTAGATTCAATGAGGTACAACATTAGGCCAGTCCCGTGTGACATAGTCACAATTATGGGCAAGGCCGAACCCCACCCTTAGAGTGGAAATCATACCGCTACCGGAATAGCGAGTCATGCCTGTTTATCAAATTTTGATTCGGCAGCCAACTACCCGGACACCAACTGAGGAGTCCGCGCTATTTTATGGAATGACAACCTGGTTCAGCCGGGCTCCGATCAGGCACCCGCGGTTCAACCACAAGAGGACGTGCAGCTGCCTTCAAGCATTTGCCTTTACAGATTAACTTTGGCGCAGAACAGGACTGGCGACGTGGAACCAGCTCGGGCACACAAGGGCAGGAACACACAAGTAACCCCCCCCCCCAAAGAGGGCAGTCCGGATTCACTTCAGATCCGCACACAGCCTCCTCCAGTCCGGCCACGGCAGGTTCCGCCAAAAACACCCCTTTTCATAATCATAAACTGTACTCATATGCATAGACATGTCATCCTACTATAGTGCGTAGATTTAAATAACACTTACCGACTGTCATTCTTCATTTACGCCATTTTTTGCCATAAACGGCACCCGTACAACGTATTATGCCCCACTATACCAAGGGCTTCATAATACTCATAATACAGCAACAAAGTCCAGCCACCTTTCCGGTCGCTCGGCACCCCGAACTTATAGCATTATATGCATCAGCTCTGAATCATGTTTTGGGTCATTAGTTGGGTTTGCCCGGCTCCCATGTTTTGGTACCTTACATTCCGCTCTATCGGCTAAGGTAGCGCTGGGAGAACTACTGCGATTGTGTCCCGGTTCTTCTAGACGAGCACCTCAGTAGAGAAAGCCGAAAACTGACTGTCATGATACGGCGAGAGCTGGTCAGCTGTTCGAGAGGTTGTAAAATCCTTAAAGATTTATTCCGCATAATGCCATTATAAATGCAAAGTGTGACGGATCGGTCTCCCGATCAGGCGCCGATAGAGCCCCTAGTACGGTCTTCCGAATACCAGGGGCTGCGCCCACCATACTCGAATTCCTATGGCTAAGTGAGGGTAATAAAGCCCTATAGTCTGATTGCCTCGTTCGTGGCGAGGAACACCTCCTTAAAAGGACCCAAAAATGGGATAAAGAGTGTTCAGGTATGGCCCGAACACCCCCGTACTTTTTACGTGGGGGCAGAAGCTGACAACTAGCCAACTCTCAGGTTCTATATGCACTAAACGGCCGCACAGGAAGAACAAACATTCACATAAACAGGGAATAAATAATAAAAGTGTCATTTTTCCGCATTACAATGGCACGACTGCCTTTAGGTAAATATAGTGTCTTTGGCACACTTATCCGCCACAAGGCGGGCCCCTTTTAGGACACCCTCATAGTACAACTCAGGCTTGCGATGCTCCTTACCCTGCAGTGGCCCTTCAGTCATCAACTTCTCAGCATCAAGCTTTCCCCAGTGCACCTTTGCACGGGCAAATGCCATGCACGCACCCTCTATTCGAACCGATCACTTAATGACATCGAGCCGAGGGCAAGCACCAACAATCCGCTTCACGAGTCCGAAGTAACTGCTTGGAATTGGCTCCGCGGGCCACAACCGGACAACCAAGTCCTTCATGGCTAGTTCGGCCGCCTGGTGCAGTTCGACCAGCTGCTTCAGCTGATCGATAAAGGGCACTGGATAATTCGGCGCCAAATACTGCGACCAGAAATCCTTCTCCGTAGACTTCTTCTCCTCAGTACGGTAGAATTGGGCAGCATCTGATATGCTGCGTGGCAGGTCCGCACACACACCTGGAGAAACAAAAATTCAGCTTGTCGCTTAGAGCCCCCATTACTATGAAAAAATGGCCTTGAGTACAAAAGGCCTTACCAGCCGCAACCTTCCGTGCCTCCTGAATGTCCTTCAGAGCACCTCGGGCTTCTTCCCGAGCATCCTCCGTGGCTTGGAGAGCTTGGGCGAGTTCGGATTCTTTCCCTACTAAACTCTGCTCCAAGGCCTCACTTTTCTTCACAGCCTCCTGGAGCTCTCGCTCAGCTTCAATGACCCTGGCCTCGTGTTTCTCACAAAGAGCCTGTTCGGTGGCGGCCTTCTCGTTGGCTTCGGCCAGAGCCTTCTTCAGTGCCTCAAATTTGGCACTCGCTCCTAGAGCATACAATATAAATATTTTTCATCAGGCACAACTACTCATTCATGCCGAATTTAGGACAAAGTTTCAACATACCTTGCTTGTCCTCCAATTGCTTCTTCACACGGCCAAGTTCCTCTTCGGCCTGGTCCAGACTCTGCTTTAGTCCGCACACCTCCGCATTATGAGCAGCGGTCACCTCTGCAGACGCCTGTTTTCAAACAAAGGGATATACGTCATTAACTGAGTCTCCTGCAAAAAGCGGATGATTCGATCCCCTGTCCGGCTTTCTCTCTCTCTCTCTTTCGCCGGACAGTGCATCAGGGGCTACTACTCATACTGTGACAATCTCCAAAAGGTTTGTAAAAATATACCTCAAAGGCCTTTATAAGGCCAAGGCAGGACTCATTCAGTCTGCTCTTGGTGGACTGAATCTTTTCAATTACCGCACCCATGAGGGTCCGATGTTCATCGATGGTAGACGCACTCCTTAGCACTGTCGATAGGCCGCCCGACAGCTCTGCTTGGACAGAGGTTGCTGGCGGAGTAGGCAAGCCTCCCCCCATCAAAGGTGGCTGCTCGCCCGATCCTGGAGCTTTAAAGGTCTCCAGGACCGCGTCCGGCTGTGGTCCGAACCTGAGATCGCCCCTGCCGTCGACACGCCGGGGGGCCACTGCTCTCGTGTGTCCGGCCGCAGAGATATGCCCCCTGGTCTGGGTCCCGCTGAGACGACACCTCGGTATCGCGCCTAGGCTTTAGGGAAGGGGCCTCTGGAGGCGTCTCGCTCGCCAAAGCATCTGAGCTCAGCGAATCCTCCAATGAGGATTGTCAGGCGTGGGACCTCACCGGGCTACATAAAATGTGGCGACGGTTAAAACTACTATGTTCTAATAACCTCGAGCACGCAGGTGTGTGCAGGTTTTGTATACTTACGATTTTACCAGGGGCTGGACCCTGGGATCCCACTCCGGGCTGCTATCGGCAGCCGTGGTGGACGCCTCTGGGAGGGAACCTTTCCCCCTCTTTAACCGATTCGGACTCCAGGGATGAGGAGGCCGTCCTTTTCTTCCCTCCCCCCCACGGGGGACTCATCTTCTTCCTCCTCCTCTTCGTCTTCGGAGGAGGGATGGTCGCTGGAGTCTCTGGATTTTGCGTCTGAAGCATCGCGACGATGGAGGCTGCTCCGGGTCTTCTTGACCTTCTTAGGGGCCTCTTTCTTCGGCGCCTCGTAAGGCGTTGGGACCAGCATCTTCGTCAGAAGAGGTCCGGCCGGTTCCTCCGGCAGCGGGGTAGGACAGTGTATCCGCTCCACCTTTTTCGTCCATCCCTGGGATTATTGTAAGGCATGATAAAAGCACTTCCCTCAGGACGTGCTAGCTAAAACATGGATGGACAAGGCACAACAATGACTTACCGGACTTGCAGAGTGGGATAGTTGATACCCACGGTCCTCGGTGGAGCCCGGCCATGGTTTGCCGGACTTGAAGAGCACCTTCCAGATATCCTTGTGGGAGGAGCCATAGAGATCCCGAAGGGTCTAGTGCTCGATTGGGTCGTATTCCCACAAATTGCAGGCTCGACGCTGGCAAGGGAGAACCAGGCGAACTAACATCACCTGGACTACATTGACGAGCTTGACATCCTTGTCAACCACACTCTAGACACGCGTTTGAAGCAGTGACAACTCATCGGACGAGGACCAACTCAGGCCCTTCTCGGGCCAGGACGTGAGCTGTAGTGGGGCTCCAGATTTGAACTCAGGAGCAGTAGCCCACTTTTTGCATTGCGGTTCGGTGATATAGAACCACTGCTGTTGCCACTCCTTGACGGAGTCATTGAAGGCACCTGTCGGCCATACAACCTTGGGCATCTTGCTCACCATGGCGTCGCCACACTCGGCGTGCTCGCCAGTCACCACCTTGGGCTTCACATTGAAAATCTTCAGCCACAGGCCGAAGTGAGGCGAAATTCGGAGAAAAGCCTCACACAACACGATGAACGTCGAGATATTAAGGAAAGAATTGGGGGGAAAGATCATGAAAATCAATCACATAATAATACATGACGCCGCGAACAAATGGGTGAAGGGGAAACCCGAGCCCGCGGACAAAATGAGGAAGAAACACAACCCTCTCGTGGGGCTCCGGAGTAGGGACGATCTGTCCCGCCGGCGGAAGACGGTGGCCGATCTTCTTGGCCAGGTACCCGGCCTCTCGGAGCCTTTTGATATCCTTCTCGTGGACGGTTGAGGCCATCCATTTGCCTCCTGCTCCAGATCCGGACATCTTCGGAGAACCTCTCTTCGGTGGAGAAGAAGAGTGCTTGGGCGCTAGGGCTCGAACAGGGGGGAATGGACTAGCGGAAAGAAAAGGCGTGGGTGAAAAGGAAGAGACCTTCTTTCTTTATAGAGGTGGCAAAAGCTTTTGCGCCTCCCCACTTGCCTGGTGGAACCCGCTCGCTCCCCACTCGCCAGAATTAGCGGTGCGGTTGGGCTACCCACACCCGTATTGATGAGAATCCCGTGATAAGGGGACACGATCTCTGCTTCGGCAAGACTTGCAGAGGAAACCGCCTCGCAATATGTGATGTGGCTGGTTATGGGAAAACGGTCCGAATAATGACTCGAACGTAGTGTCATATCACGACGTATGAAAGTTGCCAGCAGATTACATTTGTGAAATATCATTCTCTCTACGGTGGTGTGTGAAGATCATCTTGCAGATTCAGACACGGTTTGGGTGTTCGATAATTACTTTGGAGTATTCGGAGATGGAACCCTCCTTGCAATGCTGAAGACAAAACTGCATGCCGGACTCATCGTCATTGAAGCCTGGTTCAGGGGCTACTGAGGGAGTCCTGGATTAGGGGGTATCCGGACAGCCGGACTATATACTTTGTCCGGACTATTGGAGCGTGAAGATACAAGACTCAAGACTCCGTCCCGTGTCCGGATGGGACTCTCCTTTGCATGGAAGACAAGCTTGGCGATCCGGATATTATATTTCCTTCTTTGTAACTGACTCCGTGTAAACCCTAGCCCTCTTCGGTGTCTATATAAACCGGAGAGTTTAGTCCTTAGAATCAGAATCATAATCATCATAGGCTAGCTTCTAGGGATTAGCCTCTATGATCTCGTGGTAGATCCACTCTTGTACTACTCATATCATCAATATCAATCAAGCAGGAAGTAGGGTTTTACCTCCATCGAGAGGGCCCGAACCTGGGTAAACATTGTGTCCCTTGCCTCCTATTATCATCGGCCCTAGACGACAGATCGGGACCCCCTACCCGAGATCCGCCGGTTTTGACACCGACACCGATCATAGTCCATTGACACCCCCATGGAGGCGGTGCGGTCCAGCAGCTCATTTAAAGATGAGACATTTGTCGGATCCATCTTTTTGGAGTACTTGAGGCCGATGCGAAGATGGTGTTCGGCGGTCATAGGGGGTGTTGTGGGCTTGACGGTCGTACAAGCTCCTACGATGAAACCGCCAAGATGGAGGGTCTGCCCAGAAGTCAGGCTCCTTACAGAAGTGATATTGTCGTTGATGACTAGGCGAGCCATAGATTGCTTTTGTAGACAGCACGGCAGAGCTCTCAATGAAAGCACTAGTGTCGGTGTCAAAACCGGCAGATCTCGGTTAGGGGGGCCCAAGCTGTGCATCTAAGGATCGATGGTAACAATAGACAAAGGGACACTATCTTTACCCAGGTTCGGGCCCTCTTAAAGGAGGTGAAACCCTACTCCTGCTTGATTATATTTGAAGAGTATAGAGGTTACAAGAGTTGATCTACCTCGACATCATAGTGGCTTGATACGTCTCCAACGTATCTATAATTTTTGATTGTTCCATGCTATATATTACCCCTTTTGGATGTTTATGGACTTTATTTTACACATTTATATCATTTCTGGGACTAACCTACTAACTGGAGGCCCAACAGGTATTGCTGTTTTTTTGCCTATTTCAGTATTTCGAAGAAAAGGAATATCAAACGGAGTCCAAATGGAATGAAACCTCCGGGAGCGTGATTTTTGGAACGAACGTGATTCGGAGGACTTGGAGTGCAAGTCAGGAAGCAGCTGAGGCGGCCACGAGAGGGTAGGGCGCGCCCACCCCTATAGGGCGCCCCCCTGTCTCATGGGCCCCTCGGGAGGCCACCGACATACTTCTTCCTCCTATATAAGCCTACGTACCCCGAAAACATCCAGGGAGCCAACGAAACACAATTTCCACCACCGTAACCTTCTGTGTCCGCGAGATCCCATCTTGGAGCCTTCACCGGCGCTCAGCTGGAGGGGGAATCGACCATGGAGGGCTTCTACAGCAACACCATAGCCCCTCCGATGAGTTGTGAGTAGTTTACCACAGACCTTCGGGTCCATAGTTATTAGCTAGATGGCTTCTTCTCTCTTTTTGGATCTCAATACAATGTTCTCCCCCTCTCTTGTGGAGATCTATTCGATGTAAACTCTTTTTGTGGTGTGTTTGTCGAGACCCGATGAATTGTGGGTTTATGATCAAGTTTATCTATGAGAAATATTTGAATCTCCTCTGAGTTCTTTTATGTATGATTGAGTTATCTTTGCAAGTCTCTTCGAATTATCAGTTTGGTTTGGCCTACTAGATTGATCTTTCTTGCCATGGGAGAAGTGCTTAGCTTTGGGTTCAATCTTGTGGTGTCCTTACCCAGTGACAAAAAGGGTTGCAAGGCACGTATTGTATTGTTGCCATCGAGGATAAAAAGATGGGGTTTATATCATATTTCATGAGTTTATCCCTCTACATCATGTCATCTTGCTTAAGGCGTTACTCTGTTCTTATGAACTTAATACTCTAGATGCAGGCAGGAGTCGGTCGATATGTGGAGTAATAGTAGTAGATGTAGTAAGGAGTCGGTCTACTTGTTGCGGACGTGATGCCTATATACATGATCATGCCTAGATAATCTCATAATTATTCGCTTTCCTATCAATTGCTCGACAATAATTTGTTTACCCACCGTAATACTTATGCTATCTTGAGAGAAGCCTCTAGTGAAACCTATGGCCCCCGGGTCTATCTCTTATCATATTTGCTTCCAATCTACTTTTATTTGCATCACCCTTGCCGTTTTATTCACCTCTCTTTCCCAATTTTCTCCTCTCTCTTTCGATTGCCTTTTTCTGTTTGCTTGTGTGCGGATTACTTGTCGCCATGGCGCAAGATAATACCAAATTGTGTGATTTCTCCAATACCAATAATAATGATTTCCTTAGACTCCGATTTCTCCTCTTAATGATGTTGAGTCTTGTGAAATCAATACTGCTTTGCTGAATCTTGTTATGAAAGATCAATTCGCCGGCCTTCCTAGTGAAGATGCCGCTACTCATCTAAACAACTTTGTTGATTTGTGTGATATGCAAAAGAAGAAAGATGCGGATAATTATATTGTTAAATTGAAGTTATTTCCATTTTCACTTAGAGATCGTGCTAAAGTTTGGTTTTCGTCTTTGCCTAAAAATAGTATTGAGTGTTGGAACAAGTGCAAAGATGCGTTTATCTCTAAGTATTTTCCTCCCGCTAAGATTATCACTCTTAGGAACGATATTATGAATTTTAAACAACTTGATCATGAGCATGTTGCCCAATCTTGGGAAAGAATGAAATTGATGATTCGCAATTGCCCTACTCATGGTTGAATTTATGGATGATCATACAAAATTTTTATGCCGGTTTGAACTTTGCTTCTAGAAATCTTTTAGATTCGGCCGCGGGAGGCACGTTAATGGAAATCACGTTAGGAGATGATACAAAACTTCTTGATAATATTATGGCTAATTATTTTGAATGGCACACAGAAAGATCTTCTAGTAAAAAAGTGCATGCTATAGAAGAAATCAATGTTTTGAGTGGAAAGATGGATGAACTTATGAAGTTATTTGCTACTAGAAATACTCCTCTTGATCCCAATGATATGCCCTTGTCTACCTTGATTGAGAATAATAATGAATCTATGGATGTGAATTTTGTTGGTAGGAATAGTTTTGGAAACAATGCTTATAGAGGAAACTTTAATTCTAGACCATTCCCTAGTAATTCCTCTAATAATTATGGAAATTCCTACAATAATTCTTATGGTAATTTTAATAAGATGCCCTCTAATTTTTAGAATAGTGTGAAATAATTTATGATTTCTCAAAAGAATTTTAATGCTTTGCTTGAAGAAAAATTGCTCAAAGTTGATGATTTGGCTAGGAACATTGATAGACTTTTGCTTGATGTTGATTCTCTTAAACTTAGATCTTCTCCTCCTAAGCATGATATCAATGAGTCTCTCAAAGCAATGAGAATTTCCATTGATGAGTGCAAGGAAAGAACCGCTAGATTGCATGCTAAGAAATATTTCTTTGTTAAGGCATGTTCTTCTAGTTTCAATGAAAATAATGATGAAGATCTTAAAGTTATTGATGTGTCTCCTATTAGATATTTGTTTTGCAATATGAATCTTGATAATAATGGGACTGGAGATGAGTCAACTTTAGTTAGAAGGCATCCCAAGAATTCAGGGTTTTTAGATCTTGATGCTAAATTTGGTAAAAGTGGGATTGGAGAGGTCATGACTTTAAATAGTATTGAACCCACTATCTCGGATTTCAAGGAATTTGATTATGATAATTGTTCTTTAGAAGGTTGTATTTCCTTGTTGCAATCCGTTGTTAATTCTCCTCATGCTTATAGTCAAAATAAACCTTTTACCAAACATATCGTTGATGCCTTGATGCAATCCTATGATGAAAAACTTAATTTGGAAGTTTCTATACCTAGAAAACTTAATGATGAGTGGGAACCTACTATAAAGATTAAAATTAAAGATCATGAGTGTTTTGCTTTATGTGATTTGGTTGCTAGTGTTTCCACGATTCTGAAAACTTTATGTGATATTCTAGGTTTCCATGATCTTGATGATTGCTCTTTAAATTTGCACCTTGCGGATTCCACCATTAAAAAGCCAATGGGAAGGATCAATGACGTTCTCATTGTTGCAAATAGAAATTTAGTGCCCGTAGATTTTATCGTTCTTGATATTGATTGCAATCTTTCTTGCCCTATTATTCTTGGTAGACCTTTCCTTAGAACGATTGGCGCGATTATTGATATGAAGGAAGGGAATATTAGATTCCAATTTCCATTAAAGAAAGGCATGGAGCACTTTCCAAGAAAGAAAGTCAAATTACCTTATGAATCTATCATGCGAGCTACTTATGAATTGAGTGCCAAATATGGCACTACTTAGATCTATCTTCACTTTTATGCCTAGCTAGGGGTGTTAAACGATAGCGCTAGTTGGGAGGCAACCCAATTTTATTTGTGTTTTTTGTTTTTGTTTCTGTTTAGTAATAAATTTTGCATCTACCTTCTGTTTAGATGTGTTTTTATGTTTTAATTAGTGTTTGTGCCAAGTAGAACCTATAGGATAACCTATGATGATAGTTGATTTGATTCTGCTGAAAAACAGAAACTTTGCGCGCACGAAAATAATTTTAGTAATTCACAGAATCGTGCTTTTGCTATGGTTATAAAATTGGTCATAGAATGGTAGGCATCCAAGTTGGGTATAATAAAAACTATCATAGGAAGTGAATTGGATGCCATGATCAATTTGATACTTGATAATTGTTTTGAGATATGGAGGTAGTGATATTAAAGTCATGCTAGTTGGGTGATTATGAATTTAAAGAATGCTTGTGTTGAAGTTACCAAGTCCCATAGCATGCACGTATGGTTAAAGTTGTGTAAAAAATTTGTAACATGAAGTGTACCCGGCTTGTGCATCCTTATGAGTGGCGGTCGGGGATGAGCGATGGTCTTTCCCTACCAATCTATCCCTCTAGGAGCATGCGCGTAGTGCTTGATTTTTGATGACTTCTAAATTTTTGCAATAAGTATATGATTTCTTTTGACTAATGTTGAATCCATGGATTATATGCACTTTTACCTTTCCACCATTGCTAGCCTCTTCGGTACCGTGCATTGCCCTTTCTCACCTTGAGAGTTGGTGCATACTTCGCCGGTGCATCCAAACCCCGTGATACGATACGCTCTATCACACATAAACCTCCTTATATCTTCCTCAAAACAGCCACCATACCTACCTATTATGGCATTTCCATAGCCATTCCGAGATATATTGCCATGCAACTTTCCACCGTTCCGTTCATCATCATGACATACTTTACTTTTGTCATATTGCCATTGGATGATCATGTAGTTGACATCGTATTTGTGGCAAAGCCACCATGCATAATTTTTCATACATGTCACTCTTGATTCATTGCACCATCCCGGTACACCGCCAGAGGCATTCATATAGAGTCATATCTTGTTCTAGTTTCGAGTTGTAATTCTTGTGTTGTAATCAATAAAAGTGTGATGATCATCATTATTAGAGCATTGCCCAAAAAGAAAAAAGAAAAAAAAGAAAGGCCAAAAGAAAAAAAAGAAAGGCCAAAGAAAAAAAAGAAAAAAAGAAAAAAAAGAAAAAAATAAAAAAAATAAAAGGGGCAATGTTACTATCTCTGTTTCCACACTTGTGCTTCAAAGTAGCACCTTGTTCTTCATGTAGTGAGTCTCATATATCGTGCTTCAAAGTAGCACCATGTTTTTCATATAGTGAGTCTCATAGTTGTCACTTTCATATACTAGTGGGAATTTTTCATTATAGAACTTGGCTTGTATATTCCTACGATGGGCTTCCTCAAATGCCCTAGGTCTTCGTGAGCAAGCAAGTTGGATGCACACCCACTAGTTTTCTTTTGTTGAGCATTTTTTATAGCTCTAGTGCATCCGTTGCATGGCAATCCCTACTCCTCGTGTTGACATCAATTGATGGGCATCTCCATAGCCCGTTGATTATCCTCGTCAATGTGAGACTTTCTCCTTTTTGTCTTCTCCACACAATCCCCATCATCATATTCTATTCCACCCGTAGTGCTATATCCATGGCTCACGCTCATGTATTGCATGAAGGTTGAAAAAGTTTGAGATTATTTAAGTACGAAACAATTGCTTGGCTTGTCATCGGGGTGTAGAATTTGGGAACATCTTTGTGTGACGAAAATGAAGCATAGCCTAACTATATGATTTTGTAGGGATAAACTTTCTTTAGCCATGTTATTTTGAGAAGACATGATTGCTTTGATTATTATGCTTGAAGTGTTACTATTTCTTTTATCAATATGAACTTTTATTTTGAATCATTTGGATCTGAACATTCATGCCACAATAAAGAAAATTACATTGAGAATTATGATAGGTAGCATTCCACGTCAAAAATTCTGTTTTTATCATTTACCTACTCGAGGACGAGCAGGAATTAAGCTTGGGGATGCTTGATACGTCTCCACCGTATCTATAATTTTTGATTGTTCCATGCTATTATATTACCCCTTTTGGATGTTTATGCTTTATTTTACACATTTATATCATTTTCGGGACTAACCTACTAACCGGAGGCCCAACCCGTATTGCTGTTTTTTGCCTATTTTAGTATTTCGAAGAAAAGGAATATCAAACGGAGTCCAAGCGGAATGAAACCTTCGGGAGCGTGATTTTTGGAACGAACGTGATCCGGAGAACTTGGAGTGCAAGTCAAGAAGCTTGTGAGGCGGCCAGGAGACAGGAGGGCGCCCACCCCCTCTGGACGCCCCCTATCTCCTGGGCCCCATAGGAGGCACCGACGTACTTCTTCCTCCTATATATACATACGTCCCCCGAAAACATCCAGGGAGCTAACGAAACACAATTTCCACCACCGTAACTGAGGGAGTCCTGGACTAGGGGGTGTCCGGACAGCCGGACTATCAATGTCCGCCGGACTCAAAGACTACGAAGATACAAGATTGAAGACTCCGTCCCGTGTCCGGATGGGACTTTCCTTGGCGTGGAAGGCAAGCTTGGCAATACGGATATGTAGATCTCCTACCATTGTAACCGACTCTGTGTAACCCTAGCCCTCTCCGGTATCTATATAAACCGGAGGGCTTTAGTCCGTAGGACAACATACATTACAACAATCATACCATAGGCTAGCTTCTAGGGTTTAGCCTCCTTGATCTCGTGGTAGATCTACTCTTGTACTACCCATATCATCAATATTAATCAAGCAGGACGTAGGGTTTTACCTCCATCGAGAGGGCCCGAACCTGGGTAAAAACATCGTGTCCCTCGTCTCCTGTTACCATCCGCCTAGACGCACAGTTTGGGACCCCCTACCCGAGATCCGCCGGTTTTGACACCGACATTGGTGCTTTCATTGAGAGTTCCTCTGTGTCGTCACCGATAGAGCGGATGCCTCCACCCGTCTTCAAAGACGGTATTTTCGCCGGAGGGGCCTTGACCGCCGGCCAAACTATCCGGCTTGGTGGTTTTCTCATGACCGCCTGTCCGGCCGCCGCTTCAGCAATGACTTCTCAAGTCGTCGAAAGCAATCTTCGCGTCAGCCCTAAAGCTGCCGAACAGTTAAATCCAATAGAGCTCTCGTCTGTTAAACGAGCTCTTGGATCGCATCGCCGCCCTGGGAGTCGCTACGGACTACAACCAGATTGGGCTTAAAACCGATCTGAGAGAGATTAACTCTCCCCAGGCCACCCACCACGTCGCAGTGGTGGAAGAGCAATACAGCAACTCTTTGCCAGTGTTGAAAACAATTCATGTCCGGATTCCCGAACCCTCCATGCCGGATTCCCGCAGGGGGACGGACTTCGATCGAGCATCGAACTTAAAATCATGCATCGCCCCGGACTCGCTGGATTGTCCCCAGCAAACCACACTTCCGAATTCGGAAACCCCTTGGCCTTTGAGCCTCAAGATGGGCAGGGATCCGGATTTTATTCCACCCACCCGCCCAGACGTATGTGATCTATCTCTAATACGGCAAGAGCCTACAGAAATAGTACATCACTACTGGGCCAGATTCCTCCTGGTTATGGATAGGATAAAGGACTGCCGAGAGGAAAACGCAATATCAATCTTCCGTAATAACTGCACGGACAAGGGAATACTAAACGCCATTGATCGTCGCAAAATTACGCGCTTCACTGATCTGGCATCCATTGTACGAAAATACTGTGCGATGGAGAGTTTCCGGAAAACCGAAAATCAATTTTGGGATAATCCGGCCCCAAACCCAGTCCGCAGTAAAAGGGTGCCTTACACTCAGGCCCCAGATGCAAAAACGAAAAAACAAAAACCCAATAAGGGAAACGGAACCATACTGGAGGGATGGCTCAATGGACCCTGTAAGCTTCATAATACAGAGGGAGCCGTCCCAACACATAGCCTTCGAGCATGTTGGATGTTACGGCAGGTGGCCAAAAGTGGCGAAGAGCTTCTAGCTCCGGGAAACCACTCCAACAATACCAGCACGGTATCAACAGTCTTCGAGACTTTCGCATCAAATAATATGCGAAAACGATCAATCCGCGAACTCTCCGAAGTCTACCAAGTAGCAACAGCAAATCCATGGAGCGACACAGCTATTACCTTCAATGGCAGCGACGAGCCCACATTCCGAACAACCAGAGCCCCAGCCGCACTGGTACTTAGTCCCATAGTGGACGGCTTTCGACTAACAAAAGTCCTCATGGACGGCGGCAGCGGACTAAACCTCATTTACGAGGAAACTCTGCGAAAAATGGAAATCGATTGGAGCCGTATTGAGCGAAGCAGCACAACCTTTAGAGGAATAATCCCTAGCCGGGAAGCACGCTGCACCGGAAAAATCACACTCGATGTGGTGTTCGGCTCTCCGGACAATTACAGATCCGAAGAAGTCACGTTCCAGGTGGCCTCGTTCAGCAGTGGGTATCACGCCATATTAGGACGAGAGGCATTCACAATTTTTCAAGCAATACCTCATTACGGGTACATGAAGCTGAAAATGCCTGGGCCCAGCGGAATAATCACTCTCGTTAGTGATCCGGACATAGCACTCCGCGCCGAAAACAAGACAGCCGCACTAGCCCTCGAGGCACTATCCGAAGCCTTAGCGGCAGAGGAACTCACTGCGCTGCGCTCTACGGTGAACAGGGACGATGTGATACTCGATAAAAGATCCAAGTCCACCTCCTTTAAACCAGCAGACGAGATAATAAAATTCCAGGTCCATCCAACGGACCCAACAAAGACGGCCTCCATTGGGGCACAGTTGAACCCCGAAGTAGACGCCGCACTGCGCGAATTCCTTCAGGAAAATTGGGATATCTTCGCCTGGCATCCTTCAGACATGCCCGGAATCCCTCACAGGTTGGCAGAACACAGCCTCAACATCGTAAAAGGATTCAAGCCAGTCAAACAGGCTCTTCGACAATTTTCCGACCCAAAAGACAGGCAATGGGAGAAGAGCTAGCCAAACTATTGGAAGCTGGATTCATTAGAGATATCAAACATCCGGACTGGCTAGCAAATTTGGTGATGGTACCAAAGAAGGATAAATCCTGGCGCCTCTGTGTCGATTTTAAAGACCTCAATAAAGCTTGCCCAAAGGATCCCTTCCCTCTCCCCCGCATCGATCAAATTATCGATGCCATAGCAGGGCACGATTCGTTGTGCTTCCTGGACGCATACTCTGGCTATCATCAAATCAAGATGGCGGAAGCAGACCAAGCCGCAACGGCATTTATCACTCCATATGGACCATTCTGCTTCAACATGATGCCCTTCGGACTCAAAAATGCCGGCGCAACATATCAGCGCATGATTCAAACATGTCTGGCCATCCAGATCGGCAAAACGGTCGAGGCATACGTAGACGACGTAGTCGTCAAAACAAAACACGTTGAAACTTTAGTAGACGATTTGAGGCTCACATTCGACAAGCTCAGAGCATATGACATCAAGCTGAATCCGGAAAAATGCGTTTTCGGCGTACCAGCCGGAAAGCTGTTGGGCTTCATCGTATCCGGTAGAGGAATTGAAGCAAATCCGGCCAAAATCCGAGCTCTGTCACAGTTGGATATTCCAAAAGACCTCAAACAAATACAAAAATTAACAGGATGCGTGGCAGCCTTAAGCCGCTTTATCTCCCGTTTAGGAGAAAGGCATTGCCCCTCTATCGCCTCCTCAGGCGCACCGAACACTTCGAGTGGACGGACGCTGCCACTGCCGGACTCGAAGAAATAAAGGCCGTACTGGCAACAAATCCAATCCTGGCTGCGCCCACTCTGGGCGAACCAATGTTGTTATACATCACAGCAACACATCAAGTTGTGAGCGCAGTCCTCGTCGTCGAACGAGCGACAGAAGGGCATAAATTCCCTCTTCAAAAACCAGTGTATTATGTATCCACTGTGTTAACCCCCTGCAAATCCCGTTACCCGCACTATCAGAAGATAGCATATGCGGTGTTCATGGCGTCTCGAAAGCTCCGGCACTACTTTCAAGAGTGCTCGATAACAGTGGCCTCTGAAGTACCACTCAATGACATTATAAATAACCGCGACGCAACGGGCAGGATAGCAAAATGGGCCATTGAGCTCTTACCATTCGACATCACTTACAAACCTCGACGATCTATAAAGTCACAAGTTTTGGCTGACTTCATCGCCGAATGGACTGAAGCCGAACTCCCTAAAGAGTACGGCGCATACTCCAATTGGACTATGCATTTCGACGGCTCCAAAATGTTGGCCGGACTGGGGGCTGGCATCGTACTGGCGTCCCCCACCGGAGATACAGTCCAGTATGTACTTCAAATAATGTACACGGACTCCAACAATGCAGCCGAATACGAGGCCCTGTTACATGGTCTCCGGATGGCGGTCTCCATGGGCATTCAACGCCTAGAGGTGCGCGGGGACTCAAACCTTGCAATATCCCAAATAAATGGAGACTTCGACGCCAAGGATCCGAAAATGGCAGCATATCGCAACGCTGTCCTAAAAATGTCAGCTCGGTTTGAAGGACTCGAATTCCATCACATAGCCCGAGATAATAACCAAGCGGCCGACGTCCTGGCACGCATCGGTGCGAAATGTGATGCTGTCCCTCCAAATATCTTCCTGGAACGGCTCTTCAAGCCATCCGTACTATGGGAAGAGGAGCCCGGTAGCTACAAACCGGAGAAAACCGCACCAACTGGTGATTCGGCAGACGACATAACACCCTCCGCCCACATCATAATGGCAGTAATCGCCGCGTGGACAGAACCTTTCCTAGCCTACTTACTTAGGCAGGAACTTCCCGAAGACCAAAATGAGGCCCGCTGCATAGTCCGGCGATCGAAGGCCTACAAGGTCCATGAGGAAGAACTTTATAAGAAAAGTACCACTGGAGTCCTTCAAAGGTGTATCTCCGAAGAAGAAGGGCGAAACCTCCTGGCTGAAATTCATGCCGGACTAGGCGGACACCACACAGCAGCCCGGGCCCTTGTAGGAAAGGCATTCCGTACAGGATTTTATTGGCCGACGGCTCGGGCAGATGCACAGGACTTGGTCCAGCGATGCGTTGGTTGTCAGCTCTTTGCTAATCAGAGCCATATGCCACCCACCGCCCTCAAAACCATACCCATTACCTGGCCGTTCGCGGTCTGGGGGCTTGACATGGTTGGACCCCTTAAAGGGGGAACCCACAAGAAAAAATACCTATTGGTCATGGTGGATAAATTCACCAAATGGATAGAGGCCAAACCGGTCGAAACGGCAGAGTCCGGACCAGTGATAGACTTTATATCAGGGGTGGTACACCGTTACGGAGTCCCCCACAGCATCATCACCAATAACGGCACAAACTTCACAGCCGACGAGGTTAAGTCATGGTGCAAAAATATGGGCATCAAGCTCGACTATGCGTCAGTCTATCACCCTCAAACCAACGGTCAAGTGGAAAGAGCAAATGATCTAATAATGAGCGGCATTAAACCCAGACTAGTGAGGTCACTCACCAAATCCGACACACAATGGGTTGAGGAGCTCGACTCCGTACTCTGGGGGCTGCGGACAACGCCTAACCGTACTACCGGATTCACACCATTTTTTATGGTATACGGCGCAGAGGCAGTCTTGCCCTGTGACATTATTCATGACTCACCTCGAGTGCGCATGTATGAGGAAAGAGAGGCCGAGCTTGATCGGCAGGACAGCTTGGACACATTGGAGGAAGAACGTGACGTCGCGAAGGCTCGTTCCGCATTCTATCAGCAGCAGGCCCGAAGATATCAAAGCAGAGAAGTACGGGCCAAGACTTACAATGTTGGTGAACTAGTTCTACGCCTGCCGGACAAGAAAAAGGACAAGCTCAAGCCCAAATGGGAGGGCCCCTTCATTATCGATCAAGTACTGACCGGCGGAGCATATCGTCTACGAAATGCGTCGGATCACCGACTCGAGCCGAACCCATGGAACGCAGCCCGCCTCCGACGATTCTATGCCTAGCGCCGGACTAAGAGTTCATCCCCTTCCCCCGTCCAAACTTTTACACTTCGGCTGTCTTTTGTTTCTCTTTTTATCCTTTTCACTTAAAAGCCCTTCCGGGCCTATTTTTGCATTCTTTGCATACGCATGATGTGCCATCCGCACTCATTATTCCTGGGGGCTTCTTTTACAGAAGCTCAATTATACGCATGATGTGCCATCCACACTAATTATTCCTTGGGGCTTCTTTTACAGAAGCTCAATTATACAGGTTTTATGCCCAGCACATGTGTCAAGCTTCCACATGTACCTTTTACTCGCCATTATATGCATCGATATGACTTAAGTTTTGGCCAAGCTGGGTTGCCTGGCTCCTGTGCTTACCCCTAGGTTCCCGATTGTTCTGCTAGGAGGTAAAGGGAGCACCTCTGCGATTGTTACTGCCGGGTCAGCTGGATGTGTACCTCAGACTGGGTGAAGCCGAAAGCTAGCGTTCTTAAGGGAATATTCGGTCGATGACTTAAAAGATGACTTTTTACCTATTTATCTATTTGCCCCCAGATGTTTTACTGCTTTCTTTGCAGTCCGGACATGCACTTTAGGGCATGCCTCCCAGGGAAAGGAACCCTTAACGGAACTATTCTCCCTGGAAGATGTTTCTTACTAACCATGTAATATAACATAACTAGTTGGGCACTTGTCTGATAAAGCACTAATGACCCCTACGCCTGGTCTCCATGCATACCACGGTTGTTTCTTAACCAAAAAGGTATTCGGACACACTCCGGACTCTAGGGTCCCGAGGTCGAAGCGAAAAGGTCGGCAAAGACAAACGATCTACAATCCGGCTAGAAGGCATTTCACATGTCACTTTAAAGGATAACATACATTGTCAAATTTACTGATTGTATTCCTCCTCAATCCCGTGTAACAGGCTGTCTAGTTTACAGTCCTGTTGGGAAAATTTAGCAGCCAACTCTACTTGGCTATACACTAAACTCATAGGGATCTCCTTCCCATCGGGCCCCACCGGTCCAACTTCGGCCATGTGGTTGGGATCCGCCTTCTTGTACCGCGTCTTCACCATGGCCCAAGCCTCCCTGGCACCTTGACGGCAAGCCGAAATCTTCCACAAACGGAAGCGCTGCCGCACTCCCTGCAGCTTCTCCGCAAGCTCCCCGAGGCCCTCGGGTAGGGTGAGGGCTGGCCATAAAGCCTGAACGACGCCGCTCATTGCCTGCCGAACTCGTTCGAGTAGCTGCAACAGTTCGAGAAGTTGATCACCCATTGATATGGGCATCTCCTCTGCAGGACGACCCGTGAGTATACCTACAAGACATATAATGTTAAAATACTTCCTCGCCGAACTCTTCTTTTCAAAAGAGTTCGCTCAAGCACTTACTATAAATGCTGCGACGAAGCCGCTGATTCTCCTTAACGGAGCCGGACAGCTCGGCCTGAGCGCCTTTCAGCTCTTCTCCGAGCTTGGCATTGGCATCTTGGAGCTTGTTCCTTTCCTGCTGAACCCTATTCAGCACACTCTCGCCGGCCTTTAGCTGGCGTAGCAATGCTTGCCTGTCCGGATCTTGTCCGGCGGTACCTGCAAATGTCATTATTAGACTCGCGCGCACGCCGCACAACGCTTATATTTATTAATAAAAATGTGTTACCAGGAGGGGTCTTTCCGTCTCCTCCTGCGGCAGCAAGCGCAGCCTCAAGTTGGGCCTTGCAATCTTGCAGCTCCCGAGACAGCTGGGCGTTCTTCTCGTTAAGTGCCTGAAATTTTCAATGATCCTTAAATCAGTTAACATAACTACTTTAAGTCTCGGGGGCTACTGGTATATACAACCATTAAAATTCCCTTACCCGTATGTCTTTTACATACTGCTCCGTGGCTCTGGTAAAACCATTTTGAGCAGCACGGAGATGCGCGTCCCCTGCGTTAAAAGCATCCAATGCCTCAGGGGAAAAGCACGCTTCTTGAAATACTGTCCGGCGGTGCCTATGGTTCATGGCGCTCTCCACATCAGACTTGGTGGCGGACAGTCTGTCGGTATCCTCCGTTGGAGAAGGATTCGGCTCGCGTCTTGCGCTTGCCTCCCCCTCCAGGCCGGGCGCTGGAGCCTGGCCGGTGTTGGTCGGATTGGCAATTCCTGCGCTCGCAGTCCGGCGAGCGCTTTTTGTCCTACAAAGATCATGAGCACTCAGACGTTTCCTCGGAACGTTGCTCTAAAAATTCAAATACGAGCTATACCTTTGCGGCGTTTCCATCCGCACTGCACTCCTTTTCCGCCTGCTGGTTCGGACCGACCTCTGTTGGTCGGCCGCCGCGGGCTCGGCTTCCTGCCGTAAAGGCGCTTCCTGCAAAATACCATCGTTCGCGAAGGTCAGAAATGGGCAGGGATGAGATAATGGTGTCCGGACTTCGGTCGCGGTCACCTGGGAAGCCGGACTTAGCCCGGGGTAGTCCGCCGTAATGGCGACCAAAGCATTGTCTATGCTGAGCTGGTGATACACCCCGTCGATCAGCTCCACCTCGATATCCGGGTCCTCTTCGGAGGCCGGATCCAGGGATCCTTTTGGATCCTCGGGTTGCAGAGCAGGACTCACCATGTCCTCCACAGTCCGGCGTAGACCCTGCGCCGAAGACATAATGTAAGAAGCTTAAACTTCGAAAGCATGGGTTGGGCCCTTCAAGGTGTTCACTTACCCATCCTCTGGGGTTGATCATGGAAAACCCATTCAAAGGGTCCGTTCGAAGGAAATCCTCCTTCTCCCCCTTGTACAGGCTGCACAGGACCTTCACCAGATCCTCGGCCGAATCCGGCCCTTTGCGGCCGTGCCGGGTAGCATCGTCCTCCCCGTTGAAATCCCACATGGGGTGGCCTCTGTATTGCAGTGGCTGTACCCCTCGCTTGATGCATGTCGCCATGACTCCGATCATGGTCAAGCCGGAATGAGCCATTAATCTTATCCGGCCCATCAAGTAATGGACGCTCCTGTCTTCCTCCAATCGGGGGCTCCGCGGGCGCCAGCTGAGGCGTTTCTTCAAGGGAGCAGCACTAAACTCCGGGAAGCCGATCCGAACTGGTTCTGGCAGCGGGGCGTCTTCTATATAAAACCACTCCGAGGGCCAGTCTTCGGACGCCTTCTTGGGAGTGCCGGATAGGTATCCGGTCCCGGCGATGCGCCATATTTTGACGCCGCACACTTGATATATGGACCCCTGGTAAGAACGGGGTACGAGGCAAAACAACCTCTTCCACAATGCGAAATGGGGCTCAATGCCCAGGAATAGCTTGCAAAGAGCTACGTAGCCCGCGATATGTAGGACAGAGGCGGGCGTGAGGTGGTGGAGCTGGAGTCCGTAGAACTTCAGGAGCCCGCGGAGGAACGGATGTATTGGAAATCTGAGTCCCCTTGTCAGATAAGGGACAAAACATACTCGCTCCCCCTTGTTGGGGCTTGGAGTGTCCTCCGCCTGTCTCCCACCTTGATAAGTAACTAGTCCGGCCCGGACTGGGATCATAAAGGCCGGAGGGAGGAATCCCCCCGTTTGGAGCTTCACGAGCTCGTTGTGCGAAATAGAGCACCTCCTCCAACTCCCCGGCGGTGGGCTGGGAGCGCGCGAAGAAGAGCCGTGTTGACGATCCATGGTGGAATGGATTTCTAGGTCAAAGGCGCTTCGATGGAGTATTCGCGGGAGGAAGACGGCGTGGTTTGGATCTGGATTCTTGCCTCTTTTATAGGCGGGCAACTCGCACAATTGGGGGGTGAAATGCAAAAGACACCCTGGCTTTTCGCATTCGTGTGACGCGTGGAAGAGGGCCATTATTTGGCATAGAAGCCGAGGAACATAGTATTCAAGATGAAGCCGGACACTGTTCGGCAGGTACATGGAATTTGAAGGGAGAACCCGCCTTGCAACGCCGAAGACTATAAACGCGCTGGACTTATCGTCATTGAAGCCTGGTTCGGGGGCTACTAAGGGAGTCCTGGACTAGGGGGTGTCCGGACAGCCGGACTATCAATGTCCGCCGGACTCCAACACTACGAAGATACAAGATTGAAGACTCCGTCCCGTGTCCGGATGGGACTTTCCTTGGCGTGGAAGGCAAGCTTGGCAATACGGATATGTAGATCTCCTACCATTGTAACCGACTCTGTGTAACCCTAGCCCTCTCCGGTATCTATATAAACCGGAGGGCTTTAGTCCGTAGGACAACATACATTACAACAATCATACCATAGGCTAGCTTCTAGGGTTTAGCCTCCTTGCTCTCGTGGTAGATCTACTCTTGTACTACCCATATCATCAATATTAATCAAGCAGGACGTAGGGTTTTACCTCCATCGAGAGGGCCCGAACCTGGGTAAAAACATCGCGTCCCTCGTCTCCTGTTACCATCTGCCTAGACGCACAGTTTGGGACCCCCTACCCGAGATCCGCCGGTTTTGACACCGACAATAACCTTCTGTATCCGCGAGATCCCATCTTGGAGCCTTCGTCGGTGCTCCGCCGGAGGGGGAATCGACCATGGAGGGCTTCTACATCAACACCATAGCCCCTCCGATGAGTTGTGAGTAGTTTACCACAGACCTTCGGGTCCATAGTTATTAGCTAGATGGCTTCTTCTCTCTTTTTGGATCTCAATACAATGTTCTCCCCCTCTCCTGTGGAGATCTATTGGATGTAAACTCTTTTGCGGTGTGTTTGTCGAGATCCAATGAATTGTGGGTTTATGATCAAGTTTATTTATGAGAAATATTTGAATCTTCTCTGAATTCTTTTATGTATGATTGAATTATCTTTGCAAGTCTCTTCGAATTATCAGTTTGGTTTGGCCTACTAGATTGATCTTTCTTGCCATGGGAGAAGTGCTTAGCTTTGGGTTCAATCTTGCGGTGTCCTTACCCATTGACAGAAAGGGTTGCAAGGCACATATTGTATTGTTGCCATCGAGGATAAAAAGATGGGGTTTATATCATATTGCTTGAGTTTATCCCTCTACATCATGTCATCTTTCTTAATGCGTTACTCTGTTCTTATGAACTTAATACTCTAGATGCATGCTGGATAGCGGTCGATGTGTGGAGTAATAGTACTAGATGGAGGCAGGAGTCGGTCTACTTGTCATGGACGTGATGCCTATATACATGATCATGCCTAGATAATCTCATAATTATTCGCTTTTCTATCAATTGCTCGACAGTAATTTGTTCACCCACCGTAATACTTATGCTATCTTGAGAGAAGCCACTAGTGAAACCTATGGCCGCCGGGTCTATCTTTTATCATATAAACTTTCAATCTACTTTTATTTGCATCTTTACTTTTTGCATCTATATTATAAAATGCCAAAAATATATTTATCTTATCATACTATCTCTATCAGATCTCACTTCTGCAAGTGGCCGTGAAGGGATTGACAACCCCTTTACTGCGTTGGTCGCGAGTTCTTTGTTTGTTTGTGTAGGTGCGTGGGACTTTTAAGGAGCCTCCTACTGGATTGATACCTTGGTTCTCAAAAACCGAGGGAAATACTTACGCTACTATTGCTGCATCACCCTTTCCTCTTCAAGGAAAACCAACACAAGCTCAAGACGTAGCAGCACGCTACCCCATGCCTCAGAAACTCTTGCTCGCGCTCCTCGTCACCCCCCCGAAAGCTGTGCCACTACTTCCAAGGCCACCCCATCAAATTCGTTTCGCAATACCCGCTGGAAAGGGTGCTCCGGAGCCCGAACGCCGCCGGGCGAGTTGCAGAATGGAACATCGACCTTCAGGCGTTCCGTCTCGAGTTCAGCAACACCAAGGTCATCAAGGTGCGGCCCTTGCTGACTTCTTGGCCGAGTGGACTGACATCCCCGACCACGGGGTGAGCGAGGACCGCTCCCTCTTACCTAGGGACGAGGAATCAGATGGGTGGATCATGTACTTTGATAGAGCATTCGCATGACAAGGCGCAGGAGCAGGAGCCATCCTTATCTCACCCACCAAGGACAAGCTCTACTACGTGGTACAACTGTGTTTCCAGTAGGGCGAGAAGTGAAGGAAATATGCCCTAGAGGCAATAATAAAGTTATTATTTATTTCCTCATATCATGATAAATGTTTATTATTCATGCTAGAATTGTATTAAGCGGAAACATGATACATGTGTGAATACATAGACAAACATATAGTCACTAGTATGCCTCTACTTGACTAGCTCATTAATCAAAGATGGTTATGTTTCCTAACCATAGACATGTGTTGTCATTTGATTAATGGGATCACATCATTAGGAGAATGATGTGATTGACATGACCCATCCCGTTAGCTTAGCACATGATCGTTTAGTATTCTGCTATTGCTTTCTTCATGACTTATACATGTTCCTGTAACTATGAGAATTATGCAACTCCCGTTTACCGGAGGAACACTTTGGGTACTACCAAACGTCACAACGTAACTGGGTGATTATAAAGGAGTACTACAGGTGTCTCCGAAGGTACATGTTGAGTTGGCGTATTTCAAGATTAGGTTTTGTCACTCCGATTGTCGGAGAGGTATCTCTGGGCCCTCTCGGTAATACTCATCACTTAAGCCTTGCAAGCATTATAACTAATGAGTTAGTTATGAGATGACGTATTACAGAACGAGTAAAGAGACTTGCCGGTAACGAGATTGAACTAGGTATTGGATACCGACGATCAAATCTCGGGCAAAGTAACATACCGATGACAAAGGGAACAACGTATGTTGTTATGCGGTTTGACCGATAAAGATCTTCGTAGAATATGTAGGAACCAATATGGGCATCCAGGTCCCGCTATTGGTTATTGACCGAGAATGGTTTTAGGTCATGTCTACATAGTTCTCGAACCCGTAGGGTCCGCACGCTTAACGTTTCGATGACAGTTTTATTATGAGTTTATAAGTTTTGATGTACCGAAGTTTGTTCGGAGTCCCGGATGTGATCACGGACATGACGAGGAGTCTCGGAATGGTTGAGACATAAAGATTGATATATTGGAAGCCTATGTTTGGACATCGGAATAGTTCCGGGTGAAATCGGCATTTTACCGGAGTACCGGGAGGTTACCGGAACCCCCCGGGGGGTTAATGGGCCTACATGGGCCAAGAGGAAGAAGAGGGAAGGAGCCAGGAGGGGGCCGCGCGCCCCTCCCCCTCCTAGTCCGAATAGGACAAGGGAAGGGGGGCGGCGCCCCCCCCCTTTCCTTCCCCTCTTCCTCCTCTTTCCCCCCTTCTCCTACTCCTACTTGGAAAGAGGGAGTCCTACTCCCGGTGGGAGTAGGACTCCCCCCCTTGGCGCGCCCTCTAGGCCAGCCGCCTCCTCCCCCCTGGCTCCTTTATATACGGGGGCGGGGGGCACCCCAAAGACACACAGAAGTTGATCTACGGATCGTTCCTTAGCCGTGTGCGGTGCCCCCTTCCACCATATTCCACCTCGGTCATATCGTCGCGGAGTTTAGGCGAAGCCCTGCGCCGGTAGAACATCATCATCGTCACCACGCCGTCGTGCTGACAGAACTCATCTCCGGAGCCTTTCCTGGATCGGAGGGCCGGAGATCGTCATCGAGCTGAACGTGTGCTGAACTCGGAGGCCCCGTACGTTCGGTGCTTGGATCGGTCGGATCGTGAAGACATACGACTACATCAACCGCGTTGTGCTAACGCTTCCGCTTACGGTCTACGGGGGTACATGGACGAACACTCTCCCCTCTCGTTGCTATATCATCACCATGATCTTGCGTGTGCGTAGGAAAATTTTGAAATTACTACGTTCCCCAACAAGAAGGTCTCCAACAACATGGCGGAGTTCGAGGGCTTGCTCGCGGTCTCAGGGCCGCGGCGGCGCTGGGGGTGAAGCACCTCACCATCAAGGGCGATTGCTAGCTCCTCGTCAACTTCTCCAACAAGCAGTAAACACCCAAGGACGAGCACATGGAGGCATACCTAGAAGAGGTACGCAAGATTGAGAAGCGGTTCTTGGGCTTGGAACTGTAGCACGTGCCGCGAGGGACGAACAAGGAGGCGAACGATATCGCCAAGAGAGCCTCCCGAAGGCTCCCCCAGGAGCCGGGGGTGTTTGAGGAGCTGCTCTTCAAGCCATCTGCGGCTCCCCCCATCATGGCTCCAGCACCGCCTCAGGAGGATCTACTTCAGGCGCTTGAGACTAGCGCCCCAGCATGTGGCCATCCCATAGGGGCCCGCCTACTGCTTGTGCTCGAGCCTCAGGAGGGGTGCTGGACTGAGGAGTTCAAGGCGTACCTGCTTCAAGGGACCTTGCCAGAGAAGGAGGAGGATGCCGAGTGTGTGGCTCGTCAAGCCACCACGTACTGCATCCAGGATGGTGAGTTATATCGCAAGAGGCCCAATGACATTTTGTTGCGATGCATCTCCAGGGAGCAGGGACTTGAGCTGCTAGCGGACATACATGGTGGGGACTGCGGGCATCATTCCTCATCACGCACCCCGGTAGGCAAGGCGTTTCACAGCGGCTTCTACTGGCCCACTGCGCTCAACGACGCCACAGAGCTGGTGCGTTCTTGTGAAGCATGTCAGTTCCACACCAAGCAAATTCACCAGCCTGCGCAGGGCCTCCAGACAATCCCGCTCACATGCACGTTCGCGGTCTGGGGGCTGGACATCTTGGTGCCATTCCCTCGAGCGCCAGGGCGCTACCGATACCTCTATGTCGCCATCGACAAATTCACCAAATGGGCGGAGGTAGAAGTTGTTCGCGCCATCCCAACTGGATCAGCTGTCAAGTTCATCAAGGGCATCATGAGCCGGTTTGGGGTTCCTAACCGCATCATCACCGACAACAGCTCACAATTCACTAGCAACCTTTTCAAAGCATACTGTGCTAACCTTGGAACACACATATGCTACACCTCAGTGGCGCACCCCAGGAGCAACGGCCAAGCCGAGCGGGCCAATGCAGAAGTCCTGAGGGGCCTCAAGACAAGAACCTTCAAGAAGAAGCTCGAGGCCTGTGGCAGGGGCTGGCTCGACGAGCTACAGTCCGTGTTGTGGTCCATCCGCACCATCGCGACCAAGCCAATGGGAGAAACACCATTCTTCCTCGTCTATGGAGCAGAAGCGGTTCTCCCACACAAGGTCGAGCATCGCTCCATGCGTGGCGTTTGATGAGGCGCGACAGGATGCCACGCGACCGATGGATCTCGTGTTGTGGGAGGAATGCCGCCGTCAAGCCTCGCTCCGGGCGGCAAGGTACCAGCAGGCGCTGCGGCGGTATCACTGCCGCAGCGTCTGCTCCAGGATGTTAGAGGTGGGCGACCTCGTCCTGAGGCGGGTGCTCTCTAGGGAAGGGCTGCACAATCTCTCTCTCATGTGGGAGGGCCCGTTTAGGATTGCCCATGTCTCTAGGCCTGGCACCGTGCGCCTGGAGACACATGACGGGGTCCTCATCCAGAACGCCTGGAATATCTAGCACCTCGGGAAGTTCTACCCTTGAAGAAAGGCTCCGGCCTATGAAGCAAGGCTCCGGCCTGTGAAGGTCTCCGCTCGTGACACTCTCACGTAATAATGAGTGGGGCTGTACACGCCCCAGAGTCTCCTGAGAGCCGCCTTGGGGCCTCATGGGGGCTCCCTCCCATGTCTTAGTGGCAGAACTTAGCTCCGCGCTGGTGAGAATACTAGATTAGGTGCCAGACGTGGCTGTTCATTTGCTTTCCGAAGTTGCTTGCAGTTTTTTTAGTAATCTTTCAATGGATTTGGTGCTTTCGTGTTTCGGTTCGCCGAGTTGCTTTCTTCTCCTCCCGCTCGTTTGTTTTTGGCCTGAGGACAGGAGAGAGGTCCCGTCACTCTCCCTTGCGCGCCTCGCGCGTGGGGGCTAGGCAGGTGTGCGTGCCTTGGGCCTGCCCTCGTGCGCGCACACCACGCCAAACCCCGCTACCCTGGTGCTTCGGCCTTGCCCTCGCGAGGAGCCCTCAATCAAGCTCACAGGAATCAGCACCCCTCATATTTGTGCCCCCCGGGCAGCACAGCGCAGTGCATTAAGTCAGAGCTGACCCATGACAGGGGACTCGCATAGGGAAGAACGAGGTGCTCGTCAGGTTTCCTTTCCTTTAAAACAGCCTTGCAGCGGCTCCGCGGGGGCTCCCGAGACCCCAAGGCACCTCCCGAGGTCTATGACCTCCAGCTCCCCAGAAAGGGGGCCTCGTCGGGCGCCAGAAGCCAAGTCCTCGTGAGGCGGAAAGCTACTGCACGTATATCAAGCTAAGTTTTCTCATCCTGGCCTACTCGGAGCGCAAATATTATAGCACAACATCAAGATCGCAAGCATAGCATAAAGAGCATAACTGCCATAGTCCATTACACGCCCCAACGGGGTACACTATCTTTTTACGAATTACAGGAGAAAGGAAAGGCTAAACAAAGAAGACCTGAGGGCATACAAACCCGGCACCAGCGCCGCATCTTCAAGCAGCGCCTCAAGGTGGCCCGGCGCTCCACCAATTCCCCCATAGGCGACCTGCAGCCGCGGCCGGTCTTGAGTCCAAGTTTGGCGGCCCCAGGCTCACGTCGAGATCCTCTCCAGCTTCACCAGAGCACTGCGGCGGGACGGACCACTGCCGTCCTCGACCTGAGCGCAACAGTGTGGGGGCGGGTCGTAGCCACCGCTGCTCGAGCTCTCATCCGGGGAAGAGCTGCCGTTGTGAGAAGAGGAGTGCACACTGCCAAGGCTAAGCTCACCTTCGCCACCCTCGTCGTCCCTACCGTCTTCCAGGCAGCACCCCACGCGGTGGCCGTCCTCCCTCAACACCCTCACGTAGAGGGTCACCAGGCCATCATACTTGAAGTGGAGGGTGCACCTTCCGCCCAGGCCTCACGCGCGAGCGAATGTCTGCCAGCCGCGGGTCAGGACCACGCTGCCAGAGGCGGCGACCTCAGTCCCGACCCACGAAGCTCTGCTGCAGCAGCCGTCAGCCAGAGAAAAATATATAATTGATCAATGTTGTTCGTAGGCATGGCTCCATTTCCTGGGCACAATGTTCATTGGTTGGCAGCTAGTTTCACCCAGCTCTGTAGCCAAAAAATAGGTGTATGGAGCAACATCACAATCCGATCATTTTGTGTAGCTCCACTAAAATCGAGCTGATCATCCCTGTTTGCAAAGATATTCAGTCAGTGTGATTACAACAATAGTGGAACCAGATGATGAAACATAACACACACAAATAGAAGCTGATATATAACCTCTGCGATCTCTCTTTAGGACTAACTACTTGTTGGAGAAGATTCGGCACAGAGTTGGATGAGGAGGATAGCAAAACCAATCTCCCTTTCTACAGTCCCACAGAAATGTCAAAACGTTGCCCGTGTGACATTTTGGCGGAATTGCACAAAACACTCCTAAGAAAAAAGTGATTTGTGCATTTCACGAAAAGGTCGCAATAGCAATGAGGTGAAATGGATAGCCCTGTTTGCAAAAGGAGGTAGAAAGGAAACAATTACTGCCCAATAACACGAGTTGAAGACACATACGCCAACAAAAAAGAAGCATATTCCATGTAATAAGGGAAAGATAGCAGCATGGTGGTTTATCAAAAATGGTTTGAGGACGAGATTGCAAGATGGAAAGTATGTCGGCCGAGATACATTTTAAGCAAACAACTAAAGAAGATCCACATGCAGGATTTTCCACATGCAACAACGTGGGAAGATGGGCAGTGGAGCAAGGCCAGAAGAAGCTGTACCTAAGGGTCGTCGGGATGTAACTAGGAGGGCGTCGGCGGCCAGGATCTGCCCATACTGCAGAGCGAGCAAGTGGCGAAGGCCCTACCGCGCCGGAGCTTGGTCAGAGAGAACGGTGGGTACCGCAGATCGGGACGTGCTGCCTCAATGCCGTCGAACGGAGAAATGATGCACATCCTTCCTTTCCTCCGGCAGACGGGATGCGGCCGGATCAGTGATTAACAGTGAGAGAGAGAGGCCACCGCCGCCTTGTGTGAGATAGTGTGACGAGAGACAAACCCCAGCAGGCAGGCTCCATTGTATATAGTGAGCGGATTTTTAGTTTTTCCCGATGACAATCATTTTATATTCTATACGTGCCATTGAGGAATATAACTTTATTTAATACTAATGCATCAAGTTGAACTTTGTTCCGTCTACGCGTGGTACAGGACCCTCCTTCGAGTAAACAAACACTATACGTGTCAAATTATCATGTGGGCTTCCTATTCGTACAGAAATGAACTCCATCATGTACCCGCGCGGGTGTGGCCAGGAATGAGATGTGAGTACGTGCGTCATGCATGCACGTCTTCTTTAGGTGCAGGTACGTACATTGGTGGGTGTGAGAGAGATGGTTTGTATGAAAGAGAGGCAATGTGTCGATCATATCTCAATCAAAAAAACGTAACATATGCAATGTGTGTGAAATAGAGTCATGGATATATCATATATAGAGGGAGCGATCCACGAGAAGATAGTGGAGGGATCATTGGTGTGAGATATTGATAGAATTGGTAATAGGGATGAAGTGTGTGGGTGCACGATCGATAAAGAGTGCCATCGAATTTGTGTTTGCCCACGTCAAAGATACAGGGTGGTTGGCCTACTATAATGTGAGAGGCAGAGGTGCAGTTTTTATCTGTGGCATGGATACCTACCTACAACGTTCGACTATCGGTGTGGGGGAAGGGGGGGGAGGGGGGAGGGGGCTGAGACCTAACTATAGAGAGGTAGATCGACTAGTATATGTGTGGAGAAGGAGAGAGCTAGCTATGTAATGAGGAAGATCGATCGGCATCCATGCATATGTGTAGCAGAGGAATAAGGTTGGGAGAAAGACAAAGGTAGAGTGTCGGAGGGTTGGTGGTGGAGTTGCCTTTTCTCACAATGGTGGGAGAGGCCTGCTAGACAAACGGACGGTACTAGTGCAATATCAATAAGAGAGGGGATGTCTATTTTTCTATGCACATGCGTGTGAGAGACGGGTCGGGAGGTATG
This sequence comes from Triticum timopheevii, assembly GCA_963921465.1. NCBI lineage: Eukaryota > Viridiplantae > Streptophyta > Magnoliopsida > Poales > Poaceae > Triticum > Triticum timopheevii. Next base: position 406,397,726 of record OY997272.1, on the reverse strand, counting down.
CAAGGATGATGAGGGGGGACGATATGGTTGTGGTAAGCGGGCGTAACTACATAGGAAGATCATTCGTCGTGTGTCCGATTAAGGGAGAGACATAACTAGTGAGGTAAGTCGATCGGTGCGTGGGGAAAAAGAATTATAGTCGACCTAGCTAGCTATATGTAGGTAGATCGGTACGTATACATGCATGCATGTGTTAGAAGCAAATAAGGTCCGGAGAGACGGACATGTGGAGAGGGGTGCAGCTAGGAGGTGGTGCGAGAGGCCTACAATATTGAGTGTGTGAGTATGAGATCGGTGAAAAGAGGGGCGGGAGTGTGCACCTGCGTGGAACCGTATTGGACATAGGGGGGCATGGACAGTGAGAATAAAAGAGGGGAATGATACGTCTCCAACGTATCTATAATTTTTGATTGTTCCATGCTATTATATTACCCGTTTTGGATGTTTATGGGCTTTACTTTACACTTTTATATCATTTTTGGGACTAACCTACTAACCGGAGGCCCAACCCGAATTGCTGTTTTTTTTGCCTATTTCAGTGTTTCGAAGAAAAAGAATATCAAACGGAGTCCAAATGGAATGAAATCTTCGGGAGCGATCTTTTTGGAACAAACACAATCCAGGAGACTTGGAGTGGACGTCAAGAAGTAGCCGAGGCGGCCACAAGGGTGCAAGGCACGCCCTAGAGGGGTGGGCGCGCTTCCCACCCTCGTGGGCCCCTCGTGGCTCTCCTGACCGACTTCCTTCGCCTATATATATATCTATGTACCCCGAAAACATCCAGGAGCACCATGAAACCCTATTTCCACCGTCGCAACCTTCTGTATCCGCGAGATCCCATCTTGGGGCCTTTTACGGCACTCCACTAGAGGGGGAATCAATCACGGAGGGCTTATACATCATCACCAAGGCCTCTCCGATGAGTTGTGAGTAGTTTACCATAGACCTTCAGGTCCATAGCTATTTGCTAGATGGCTTCTTCTCTCTCTTTGAATCTCAATACAAAGTTCTCCTCGATCTTCTTAGAGATCTATTCGATGTAACTCTTTTTGCGGTGTGTTTGTCGAGATCTGATGTATTGTGGGTTTATGATCAAGTTTATCTATGAGAAATATTTTAATCTCCTCTGAATTCTTTTATGTATGATTGGTTATCTTTGCAAGTCTCTTCGAATTATCAGTTTGGTTTGGCCTACTAGATTGATCTTTCTTGCAATGGGAGAAGTTCTTAGCTTTGGGTTTAATCTTGCGGTGTCCTTTCCCACTGATAGCAGGGGCAGCAAGGCACGTATTGTATTGTTGCCATCGAGGATAAAAAGATGGGGTTTATATCATATTGCTTGAGTTTATCCCTCTACATCATATCATCTTGCTTAATGCGTTACTCTATTCTTATGAACTTAATACTCTAGATGCATGTTGGATAGTGGTCGATGTGTGGAGTAATAGTAGTAGATGCAGGCAGGAGTCGGTCTACTTGTTGCAGACGTGATGCCTATATACATGATCATGCCTAGATAATCTCATAACTATGCACTTTTGTATCAATTGCTCGACAGTAATTTGTTCACCCACCGTAATACTTATGCTATCTTGAGAGAAGACACTAGTGAAACCCTATGGCCCCCGGGTCTATCTATTGTCATATAAGTTTCCGATCTACTTTATTTTGCAATCTTTACTTTCCAATCTATATCATAAAAATACCAAAAATATTTAACTTATCTTATTATCTCTATCAGATCTCACTTTCGCAAGTGGACGGTGCGGGATTGACAACCCCTTTATCGCGTTGGTTGTGAGGTTCTTGTTTGTTTGTGTAGGTACGAGGGACTTGTGAGGAGCCTCCTACTAGATTGATACCTTGGTTCTCAAAAACTGAGGGAAATACTTACGCTACTTTGCTGCATCACCCTTTCCTCTTCAAGGGAAAACCAACGCAGTGCTCAAGAGGTAGCAGGGAAGTGTGTGTTTGTGGTAGGCACACTTGGCTATAGAGGTATATGAAGGAGTCCTGGATTAAGGGGTCCTCGGACGGCCTGACTATGTAGCGTGGGCTGGACTGATGGGCTATGAAGATACAAGACAGAAGACTTCTTCCCGTGTCTGAATGGGACTCTCCTTTGCGTGGATGGCAAGCTTGGCGTTCGGATATGTAGATTCCTTTCTCTGTAACCAACTTTGTACAACCCTAGTCCCCTCTGGTGTCTATATAAACCGGAGGGCTTAGTCCGTAGAGGCAATCACTATCATAATCATATAGGCTAGACTTCTAGGGTTTTGGCCATTATGATCTCGTGGTAGATCAACTCTTGTAATACTCATATTCATCAAGATCAATCAAGCAGGAAGTAGGGTATTACCTCCATAGAGAGGGCCCGAACCTGGGTAAACATCGTGTCCCCCGCCTCCTGCTACCATCAACCTTAGACGCACAGTTCGGGACCCCCTACCCGAGATCCGCCGGTTTTGACACCGACATTGGTGCTTTCATTGAGAGTTCCGCTGCGTCGTCACCAAAAGGTTTGATGGCTCCGTCAATCATCTACAACAATGCAGTCCAGGGGAGGTTTTCCTCCCTCGACAAATCTTTGTATTCGGCGGCTTCGCATTGCGGGCCAACTCGCTTGGCCATCTAGAGCTGATCGACAGCTACGCCCTTGGCCATCAGGTCAGGTTTGAAAGCTTGAATTATGTTGCCGATATCTGTGGAGCCTTGATCTTTGACGGATTCAAGCCCATGACAGCCACTCCCTGCCACCACGATGAACATGACCTAAATCTGTCATCGGACCGTGCCCAGGAGATAGCGCCTGTAACTCCTTTGTCCCTGGATCCGGAGCAGATTGCGCCATCCGAGGACGAGAAGCTCAACCCCACCACGGAATCTGCAGACTCAGCAGCGTTAGAGCCGCACATAGATCCAACCTCGAGCGGGGCCTGTGTCACCGGAACCTCGGATTCATCTCCGGCCATAGGTTCCGAACCGCATGCATCCGCGCCCATCAAACCTGATCAGGCGCCGATCGTTGAGTTCAGCTCCGCGGACATCTTCCGGCACTCACCTTTAGGTGATGTTCTAAACTCATTACAAGCCCTCTCCTTATCAAGGGACTCTCAGCCAAACTATATCCGGTTTGGATTGGAAGCTGATGACGGAGAATTCCGCTTCCCACCCACCACCCACTTCATAGCCACTGTCGAAGACTTAACCGACATGCTCGATTACGACTCTGAAGACATCGACGGTATGGACGACAATGCCGGAGAGGAGCAGGCACAAAAACCACCGCTTACAGGGCGCTGGACAGCCACCTCCTTGTATGAAGTATACATGGTGGATACACCCAAAGAGAACAATGGCGACAATGAAAAGGTTCCAGTTGAGGATAAGCCTCCTGAGATACAGCCAAAGCACCGACGTCAGCGGCGCCGCTCTAAACCACGCTATGGAAAAAATAGCAATACCGGCACATGAGAAAATAATACTCCGAACGATGCCGAAGACAACGAAGACCCCGTTGAGCCAACCTTCGAATAGGACGAATGGGAAGATGTGCGAGTTAGCCCTGATGAACAGGCCATGAACGAAGACTGGGAGGACAGTAACTACCTTCCGCTCTCTGAGGATGAGGCGAGCCTCGGCGACGAAGACCTTATCGTGCCTGAGGAGCCCGTCGATCAGGAGCGCTTTAAGCGCCGGCTAATAGCCACTGCAAGGAGCCTGAAAAACAAGCAGCAGCAGCTTCAAGCTGATCAAGATCTGCTTAGTGATATATTGACTAATGTCCTAGCAGCCGAAGAATACAGCCTCGAGCGCCCAATGAAAAGTTAAAAAAAGTGCAAATTGTTACCCCAATTCGATGACAAGGCGCTAGAGCCCGTCCTACCAGTGCGCAATGCGGCTGACCGACCACCACGTGGCCGGGACAAAGCGGCAACTCAAGCCGAACACTAGCCCGCACTACCTCATCGTAAAAACAGAGACACAATAGCTCGGGGATACACATATGACCTGCGGCATGACCTCGAAAACAGAGTAGGTCAGACCAGATCGATCTATGGATCGCGGGGCATGCCCTGATGCACGACGATGGCCATCCGGCCGGACGTGACAAACATAACCACGACCGGGCCGAAAACCGCAGACAAACTCCATCCGAGCTACGTCGTGACTTGGCCCGATATAGAGGCGCCGCACACCCCCTTTGCTTCACTGGTGAAGTAATGGAACATGAATTCCTGGAAGGGTTTAAACCCGTGAACATCGAATCATATGATGGGACAACAGACCCCGCGGTATGGGTTGAGGATTTTCTCCTCCATATTCATATGGCCCGCGGCGATGATCTTCATCAAATACCTCCCGCTAAAACTCAAGGGACCTGCTCGACACTGGTTGAACAGTTTGCCAGAAAACTCAATTGGCAGCTGGGAGGACCTGGAAGATGCCTTCCTCGACAACTTCCAAGGTAAATATGTCCGACCTCCGGATGCCGACGACTTAAGTCACATAGTTCAACAGCCCAGAGAGCCAGCCAAGAAATTCTGGACTAGGTTCTTAACTAAAAAGAACCAGACCGTCGACTATCCGGATGCCGAAGCCCTAGCGGCCTTCAAACATAGCATCCGTGACGAATGGCTCGCCCGACACCTCGGCCAAGAAAAGCCGAAGTCCATGGCAGCCCTCACGACGCTTATGACCCGCTTCTGCGCGGGTGAAGATAGCTGGCTAGCCCGTAACAATAATAATACAAGCGAACCTGGCACTTCTGAAGCCAGAAACAGCAAAGGCAAGCCCCGACGCAACAGACACAGGCGTCGAAGCAACGGTGACAACACCGAGGACACGACAGTCAACAATGGATTCAGTGGCTCTAAGTCCGGCCAGCAGAAGAAGCCATATAAAACAAACAATCCGGGCTCGTCCAGCTTGGACCACATACTCGATCGTCCATGTCAAATCCACGACACTCCTGATAAACCAGCCAATCATACCAACAGAGAATGTTGGGGTTTTAAACAGGCCGGCAAGTTAGATGCCGAGAAGAAGGAGAAGGGGTCGCAAAGCAAGGACGATGACGAGGAGCCCCGACCACCAAATATAGGGGGACAAAAGAAGCCCCCCCAAGTTAAAATGGTTAACATGATATACGCTACCCATATCCCCAAGAGGGAGCGCAAGCGCGCGCTCAGGGACGTCTTCGCGATGGAGCCAGTCGCCCCAAAGTTCAACCCATGGCCGTCCTGCCCGATCACCTTCGATCGCAGGGACCATCCGACCAGTATCCGTCATGGCGGTTCAGCCGCACTGGTCCTCGACCCAATCATTGATAGATTCCATCTTACGCGAGTCCTCGTGGATGGTGGCAGCAACCTAAACCTGCTCTATCAGGATACAATGTGCAAAATGGGTATTGATCCCTCAAGGATCAAGAACACAAAAACCACCTTTAAAGGTGTCATACCAGGTGTAGAGGCCCGCTGTACGGGCTCAATCACACTAGAGGTGGTCTTCGGATCCCCGGACAACTTCCGAAGCGAAGAGTTGATCTTCGATATCGTCCCCTTCCGCAGTGGCTATCACGCACTGCTCGGACAAACCGCATTTGCTCGATTCAATGCGGTGCCACACTACGCTTACCTCAAGCTCAAGATGCCCGGACCACGCGGTGTCATAACAGTCAATGGAAACATGGAACACTCCCTCCGTACTGAGGAGCACACCGCTGCCCTCGCAGCAGAAGCACAGAGCGGCCTTTTCAGGCAGGACCTTAATTCGGCGGCCAAGCTCCCGGACATCATCAAACAAGTCTGAACTACTCTGCAGCAGGACAGTCCAGCTTGTCAAGAGCTTGAATAGCAATTTCGCCTCGGTCCCAGTCCCTACCAAATGGAGACATTCGTACAATGCGTACATAACTACGCACTCAAAATACCATGGGCATAGACGGAGGCACAGCTAGATCGTGGTCCATAATACGGCTCAACCTCTCCTGGACCCACATACTCTCACTTTTTCTTTTTCTTTTCAGGTTTCTTTTTTCCCCATGCCTTTCCTGGTGGCCTGATTGTCGGACCTATCAAGGGACGGATACACCAAGACGACAAGAAGCATTGATGTATAAGGGAATTTCCAGGTGGTCACTTTAAACGATCATTATGCCTGTTTTAAGGACCCGCACGCAGCTCTCCCTTAGTCGTGGCATGTTAAACAGCCCTGTTGCTTATTGCACTACTTGTACAAAATATGCTTTGACGTATTAATCAAACTACAATGGAAAATGGTTTGCGGCCCAATTTCTGTGGCATTTGCCTATTGCTTCATTTTTCTTTTTCTTGATATTCTTATCAATTGCACCCGTACACTCTGGTACGCCTTAATCTGCCAGGGGCTCCATTACGCCCCATAATACGGCAGCAAAGTATGAACACTTTTTTACAGTATAGTTCGGCACCCCGAACTTTAGCATTATATGCATCGGCTCTGAATCATGTCTTTGGTCAATAGTTGGGTTGCCCGGCTCCTGTGCTTACTACCTTACGTCCCGCTATATCGGCTAGGGTAGTAAAGGGAGAACTACTGCGATTGTGTCCCAGTTCATCCGGATGAGCACCTCAGTAGAGAAAACCAAAAACTGACTGTCATGATGCGGCGTGAGCCGGTCAGCTGTTTGAGAGGTTACAAATCTTTTGTGATTTTTCCTGCATTATGTGATGAATCGGTTTTTATTCGATCAGGTGTTTACAGCACCCCAAGTTCGAACTTATGAATACTAGGGGCTGCGCCTAAATTTCTATTGTCAAACTCCTATGGCTAAGTGAGGGTGATAAAGCCACATAGTCCGGTTGCCTGGTTCGTTGCGCTAAACACCTCCTTTAAGGACCAAACTTTGGGATAAAGAGTGTTTAGATTCATCCCGAACACCCCCGTACTACCTACGTGGGGGCGGAAGCCGACAACTGGCCAACTCTCAGATTTAACAAACGACCGCACATGAGGTAAAATTTTAAATAACATGCATTATACTACATAACGACCTCGTTTCATAGTACAGGACAGGATAACATGAATGTATTCATTCAAAGATAACATCCTTAGCACATTGCTCTGCCACAATGCGGGATCCCTCCAGGACATCTTCAAAATACCGCTCAGGCGTGTGGTGCTCCTTGCCTGCGAGAGGTCCCTCGGTCGTAAGCTTCACGGCGTCCATCTTTAGCCAGTGCATCTTGACTCGGGCGAAGGCCATTCGCGCACCCTCGATGCAGATCGACCACTTGATGGCATCAAGCCGAGGGCATGCATTGACCAGTCGCTTCACGAGCCCGAAGTAGCTGCTGGGTATGGCTTCGGCAGGCCATAGCCGGGTTATTAAATCCTTCATGGCTACTTCAGCCACCCTATGCAGTTCGACCAGCTGTTTTAGCTGATCGCTAAAGGGCACCGGATGTTCTAGTGCAAGGTATTGCGACCAAAACAGCTTCTCCATGGAGCTCCCCTCTTCAGCTCGGAAGAACTCCACATCGTCTAAAGCGCTGCGCGGGCAGATCCACAAACGCCCATGGAGAACTCCAAATCTGGGTAAGTAAGAGGAACCTTTTCTTCACATATTTTCTCTGCATAATAAAGGCCCTCACCCTCCGTGATTTTTCTGGCCTCCTGGACTTCCTGGAGGGCGCCCTGGGCTTCAACCCGGGCATCGTGTGCGCTTTGGCGGGCCTTGGCAAGTTCCGATTCTTGATCCGCAATATTGCGCTCCAAGGACTCGCATTTCTTCACAGCGTCTTTGAGCTCCTGCTGGACCTCACCGACCCTGTCCTCATGCTTTTCACGAGCGGCTTGTTCCTTGGCTGCTCTCTCCTCGACTTTGGCTAGCGCCTTTTTGAGGGCCTCCACCTCGGTCGCCGCTCCTAAAAATAAAATGTCACTATGGTCATTACAAATCATCTATCCTTTCTGATATACGGAAGGTCATTGCATACCTTGTTTATCCTCTAGCTGCTTTTTCATGCGGCCGAGCTCTTCCCCGGCCCACTCCAGACTCTGCTTCAGTCCGGAAACCTCAGCAATATGAGAAGTCGCAGCCAGTAACGATGCCTGCTTGTTCACATTGACTCATCTGGTTAATCTCCTGCGAAACTTGTTTGATCCTCTGTCCGGCTTTTCTTTTCGAACACCGGACAGTGTCTCAGGGGCTACTGTCTATACTGTGACATTCTTTTTACATAATTGCGTTGCTTACCTCAAAGCCTGTTATAAGGCTTGTGCAGGCTTCGGTCAGTCTGCTCTTCGCATACTTAATCCTCTCAACCACTGTACCCATAAGGGTACGGTGTTCCTCAACAATGGAAGCACTTCGCGACGCTTCCATTAGCGTGTCCGGCACCTTTGGCTGGACAGAGGTCACCGGCGGAATTGACGCACCTCCTCCTTTTGAAGGAGGCTGCTTTCCGGGTTCCGGAGCCACATAGGTCTTCGGGACCGTATTCGGCTGGGGGCCGAATTGAACATGGCCCCCATCGCTAGTCTCCATGGGGATTCGCTCCCCCATGTGTCCGGCGGCTGAGGTTTCACCCTCCGGCACCGCCTTGATGGCCTCCTGAGTCTCTCCCTAGCCTGGGATCCTTCGGGACAATGCCTCGGTGTCACCCATGGCCTTGGGAGAGGAGGCCGCCGGAAGGGACCTGCTGTCTATCGCCTTTGAGTCCAGCGAATCCCCCGAACATGAGGATCGCTCGAGGTTGGACCGAGCCGGACTGCAAATGCATGATTCAACATGTTAAGACTATGAAGTAGAGAGGCTGGATATATGAATGCGTCCGTGTTTTCGAGTACTCACGATTTGGCCAGGGACTTGTCTCGAGGGTGCCGCTCTGGGCTGCTGTCAATGTCCCACGCGGAGTTATCCGTGAGGGAAGCCTTCCCCCTCTTGGACGCCTCTGTCTCCAGATTTGTGGAGGCCGCCCTCTTCTTCCTTCCCCCCTCAGGCCTTGTTTGGCACAAAGGGATTTGGGAGGATTTCGGAGGAGGGGATTTGGGAGGATTTGGTGAATCGCTCCCTTCCACCCAATCCCCTCAAAACCCCTTGAATCCCCAAAACCCCTCCATCCCCAATCCTCTTCGTTTAAAATTTCTGTTTGATAGGCAGGGTTTGCCAAATTGACATAATATGGTATAGAACATCTAAAAATTCAATCTTTACAATGTAACTAACCCCCTTATATCCTTGCTACAGAATTGTAAAGGCCACCTAATAAAAATGAGAAAAGTTGCTACAGGGGAATAATTTAGCTGTAGTTTTTCTCGGCAGCAACATAATTTTGCATGACTCGAAATCAATATATCATCACAACATCATAATTTATCATAACAACATGACTTCGAAAGGAATCATAATTTATCATGACAACATGATCTTTCGCAGCAACAACAGTTCATCACAGCCCCAACATAATTTTGCAGCAAAGATAACACAACACAAGTACTTCTGGAATAGCTCAAGATCAGTTATAATTTCGCATACAGATATATCCATCTTTTGGTGTCATGATCATCTATCTTTGAGAATCTGAGAGAAAGTTATCCCTCCAGGTTGTTTATTGTTGCTTCTTTTGGTGCTTGAGAACCTGATGAAACAAAAAGAGATGAATATTAGAGTGCCTTCAGAATAACTTATAACTATAAGTTTTGCTAGATGAACATTAGAGTGCCTTCTGGAATATAAGTAGGCCTGTAGTACAGCAAGTTTCGGGAATAGAACAAGCAAGGAGTATTGTACTTGTAGTAGGAGCATTGTACTACTAGCAAGAAACAAGTTGTATATATTAAAGCAAAGTTTCCAGCAAGCAACATTAATTTAATTTTTTCTTCGTTTTCTTTTTGTAGGTGCGCAACAAGCAAACAGGAGTACTCCAACAGTTTAATGGCATTTGTACACAAGATCAACAATTTTATTGAAGTTCGATACTACTCCTGATTTGTTCCAACAGCAAGCAAGCAAGGAGCAAGATCAAGCAGGCAAATTTGTACTCCTGATTTTTAGTGTACAATGGTATCAAATTTTCAGTGTAGACACTCCGGAGTAGCAAAGAAATTTTCCATGTACATATTCATTTTACTCATTAGAAGCTGGGACAAGACCAAAGGCCACGCTCTCTTGATTATTCAAGTTTAACTTGACAGGATGTTAGGACAAAGGACAATAATATTCCAAGAAAATCATGCAAACTACAAAAGCGACCAACAACCATATATTAATACTTCTTACAAGGAAAAAAAGCAGCCGCTGCTATATAGTACGTCTTGCACAAAGCAATCAGCCGCGAGAGCTAAGCTAGTTGAGCTGATCATGAATTGACATATATATATAGACCCTTGAATCAAATTGTCAAGGGTAGTTTTCTCGGATCCACATCAATTATATTCTCTTTTTTTGGCAAGACAAGGCAAAATCATATAACCATCAAAATCATACAAATACATGAAAACATCACCACACTTCGCCAACAACAAACCGCCTGATGCCTATGTATTATATATAGGAGTGGAACAAAGTAGTCCCAGATTTAAAATAAATATAGGAGTTCAGGAGAGACAAAGTTGAGTTGTTATAAATACTGCAAATGGGGTTGTGTGTATGTGCAGGTTCGCCTCAAGGCACACAACCATGAGATGAACTATAGTGCGAGTTTTTTGCCAGGAGCTTCAGAGCACAAATAAGTTTAGACAGAATTGTCAGAGTTTTCTAGACAGATTCAAACATGTAGACTAGACAGATTCTGTCATATGTAATAACTCGGCACCACCAAAAACCTTGGCAGATTTGATTTGATTTGTTAGCCGTACTACAACAAAATGAGGGGGTGCTAAATGATAGTGACACTAGGTTCATGAGATATTATATTATCAACTAGATAGATGTTCACAGGAGCAAGAACAACAATCTTAGTTTTCATGAAGTGGGGCAAAATGTCACAAGAGAAATGGAGTAAGGTAGCTTACCTTAAGTACATTGAGTCAACTCTGCCATTTCGCTCCGAAGAAACACTGCAGCACTCTCTTCATCTTCGGCGACAGAATTAAGAAAGATCTCACGGTTCTCAACACTTTTGAACACTTTGTAGGCAGTGGCTTGTTCATCGCGGCGGATGCTTTCCATCTTGTGCAAAACAACAATGCACTTGCTGATGGAGAATTCTTGGGCATTTTTTGCCCCAACCAATAGAGTAGACTCCTCCTCCGCTTGCTTTCGTTTGATCTCCACATATTGTGCCATCACTTCCACCATAGGATCATCACGCTTCTTACCCTTCTTTGATTCCTTCACATGCTTGTTGCTTGAAGTAGCAGCACCACCTCTTTGTGTAGCATCTCTTGAACCATCACTTGGGGCAGCACCTCTTGGACCATCACTTGGGGCAGCATCTCTGGGACCATCACTTGGGGCAGCATCACTTGGACCATCACTTGGGGCGGCATCTCTTGGACCATCACTTGGGGCGGCATCTCTTGGATCATCATACATGTGTAAATCATCACCATATTGATTCAGGTCAAAAGAGAAGGCAGTCTTCTCTCTTTTAACTTCGAGATCACCATCACTCACTTCCGTAACCTCAGTTGATGTGAAATTGAAGTTACCTTCTGCTATATGCCCTGCACAAACACCCAAGTTATCATTAAAGGCCACACAACAATGAAATGAAAATTCATTATAAAGGACAATAAAAAGAGAGGAAATGAAAATCCATTCAACTCAGTAACTCACCATCATACAGATCACCAATCTTATCGTAGAGGGGAAAGGGCTTATTCTGGAACTTAGCTATTTCTGGCCACGACTGTATATATAAAAGAAATGATTTATCAAACTTAGACTGCTCAAAAATAAGATTGATTACAAAAGAATGGAATACAAGTCATCAAGTTTTGCAAAGACAAAATGCATTACACTAGAACTTACAGTCATCAAGTTTTGCCAAAGATTAGCGTCCGCATCTATCATGTGTGTATGATAGTTCCAGCTGACACCACTCTGTTTGCGGGCATCCTTAAGAAGTCTGTATTGACCTTTCAAGTCTTTCTGTTTTTCCTGAATCTGTGACTTTGTAAAATTTGTGTGGCCATATCTTTCATGAAACAAATCTGCCATCCTATTCCATGCTTCAGTTGACCAACCATTTTGTCCTCGATGATACAGAGTGTTATGCTCCTGAAGTATCTCCACTAAACCCTTCTCCAAAGCTGGGTTCCATTGAGCTCTTGGCTTTTTAACTACACCAACACAAATTTACATCGTTCAAACTTAATGCTCAACATGATAAGAGGATTTACTATCATTCAATTTGAAAACAAATAGTGATGAACTATCATGAGCTAGCTAATATTCAAAATGAGAAATATTAAGTAGAACAATCACAAACATCAAAACTCCAGCACAAGATCTGAGAAATGGAGATTAAGTAGACCAAATACCTCTTGGAGGTGTCTTTTTAATTTTGGGTGATGGCTTCTTGGCACTGTGTGAAGCTTTTCTCCCACTTGCTTTCATCACATTATACTTTGGAGACCCCTTTGGATACATATCTGCATTTCAACACACACTACATTATTAGATGATGAAGTTAATATATATATATATATATATATATATATGATTAAAACACACACCATCATGTTGGCTATTCAGGATGGTATGCTTCCCACATTTGCATTGCTATTTCATCCCTTAGAGTGTTCCCTAAGTCATTGTTCCCATAGTTATTCTCGTCGCCATTCAGGAGATCAACAAAAACATTTGGTGCTATGTTATCGGGCTGGTTGTCAAGCCAAGTCTCATCACCATTCTCCATTTTGATGATATTGTGAAGAACTGCGGCAGCTGCGGGAAGTTTCACTTGGTTCTCGATTGAATGCAGTGTGCCAACATGAAGAATTGGGAAGCGCTTCTTAAGAATTCCTAGAGACCTTTCCACATGGTTCCGTAGAATAGCATGCCGATGATTGAACAATTCCCTATGGTTTTTTGGTCGAGGGTGTCCATGACCAAATTCCTTCAAATGATACCGGACACCCCGATAAGGTGCGAGAAATGACTGAGTGTTTGCATAACCCCCATCAACTAGGTAAAACTTTCCCTCGGGTACTCTAAATCCTTTTCTAATTGCAGAATGAAGAACCCTCACATCCGTAGCTGAACCCTCCCAACCACATGATATGAAAGTGAATCTCAGATCGAAGTCACAGGCAACCATAATATTATGACTCAAGGTACCCTTCCTATTCCGAAATGGAGCAGGAATTCCAGGTGTTGCCGTTATAGGAACATGTGACCCATTAATGGCTCCTAAACAGTTTTGGAAGCAAAGATTGCAGGTCAATAAAGAACTATAAGTTAGATAAGAAAAGAAATTGTGGAAGCGTTAAAAATGGAAACCTGGAAGTAAGGATAAAATCTTGTGTCGGTGGAGATTACTGGATATGGCTCATCAATGTTCGGGCGCTTCAAAAATCGACTAGCTAAAATGGGGACGATGTTGAAGAACTCATTGATGTACTCATGAAATGTTTGTCCACTATGCTGAAATTCTAGCTGAAGATCTTCATAAGATGCGTTGTGAGATACCATGTACAAGAAAAAGGCTAACTTCTCCTCCACCTTAATTCTTTTATCCGATATCAATTTTTCTCTTCTAAGGTAAGATGCCAAAGCCCGGAAGATACGTGGCTCCATCCTATAAGCTACTAGGCAATTCTTCACATGGCCTGTAAGGATATCATCAACCCGCTTCTTGCCATATAAAATGGAGCTATGTCGCTGAGTTCTCTCGATTGGCCCTCTACTATGCATTCGATGCAATACAGGCAGAATAAAGGACATCATATCTTCATCATCCTCGCTTCTCCTCTTCCTAATTCGATCGATAATCTCGGAGTTCATCTCAGCACTAAAACTAGAATCAGGAAGCAACAAATAAGAACTACATTTTAATGGTTTACTTGACTTGAAGCAAATTATTAATAAGACATACACACATAGTAAGACTACAAGAGCCATCAAGTAGGATATAGTACTTCAGTTAAGACATGATAGAAATAAGGTCAAGAGGCCAAAAAGTTGGTGTATATTAACGAATTTAGGCGTGACAACTGGATCCCAAGATGGAGGCAACTCGTCCACCCCAACAAGAATCCAAGCAGCAGACCTCTGTCAAAATAAGAACATACCAGCAGCATGTAAGATGACACACAATCATTCATATATACTATAGAAACAAACATCCCTACTGCATTGTTCCACCAACACTCACGGAGAATTAACCAAAAGTTACATCTTACCGGGGAAAAGGCCAGCTCTTCGGTCAGGGTTAAGGAGGCTGATGGTGGTTGAGCGTGGAAGAGGCTGCAAGGTCCATGGAGGGAGAACAAGTTAGCAAGGTCCATTACATAGATTCAGTTCAATGGAAATGCTAGCTAGCTAGATAATAAATGAATGACGGAAATAAAAACCAATCTGCGTGATACCATCAATACAAAACCAAGTTAGCTAGCTAGCTAGAGGACTATTTGCTTCTCTAAAAGTGCACAGAAATTAGACTTGTAACTTGTGCTGTCCATGGTCACAGGCTCACCGCACATACGGATAACAGTTACAACATCACACCATCACCATCACCATCACTAATACAATTTGCAAGGTCCAGAAATCTCACAGGCTCAACTTAAGCTTGACAAAACTCCTTTCTTTCCTTTCTAATGTTTCTTCATATAGTTAACTGGCCACAAAAGCACCTTGCCAAGAAGATACATATGTCAGGCTCAAGAATATACTAGTGCTGCGGGATCAACAGCAGTCACCAAGAGGGGCGAATTTGGTTTAGAATCTGCCCAAAAAGGCTCATGGTGCTACCCTTTCGCCAGAAACCAAAAAGAATGAATGAATGAAGGCAAAGAAGGTAACTTACGTTGATTATAAGTGTGAAAGTTTATATCTGGATGCCTTATGTTAGAAATAATTATAAGCTAGCGCCACGACAGTTGTTCCTCCGTTGCTAAAAAAGTATTCCCTATGTAAACAAATATAAGAGCATTTATAAATAGTAATAATCTAAACGCTCTTGTTTATCTCTGCTGCTAAAAAAGTAGCATGGAAGACATCTGTTCAGATGTGGTATGCCATCTAGATAGCTTTTCCTTTGTGCAAAGAGCAATTCAGAGTACCCGCACCCTTGCTATAATATGGAAAGACTACATAGGAAAATATCTCACATTATGAGGGGAGTACGCAACATGCGAGTTGACAGAAGAGCACTAACATTGAGCTTACCCAGCATCCGCAACCAATTATGAAATCCAAAGTCTCAAGTTACATAATGATGATGAGATGAATCTAAAATGTACCTAGTTTGTGCATGCTTCTTTCTTGCTATCTTAACAAGTTACTACTACAAGTCTCAACTCCTCTCCTCCCTGGATACTCATTTATTTCTTTTCTCTCCAACATCTGGCTTGAGATGATGGCTGAACAACTATCATGTACAATGGCGTCCGCACGCTTCCCATGCAAAAAAAGAAAAAAGGGACGCCGCTCCTCTCCTTTTATCCTCCTAGATGCATCAGACGATCTAGGGTTAGGGTATAAGAGGGACTAGAAGAGGACGCCGTCCTTGGCGAGCTAGCCAGGTAGGGTTAGGGTAGGATACGACGTTCTTGGCGTGCTCGCCGGTGAGGACGAGGCAGACGAAGGGCTGCGGGAGGTGGCAGCCACGGCAAAGACTTCTCCCGGGAGAGGAGGGGGAGGGATGGGGAGGGGCGACGACGACTTACGCCGGAGGAGATCATCGGCGTCGAGCGGCATGGCGTATTGGGGAGGAGTCGGCAGCGGCGTCTTGGGAGGAGTCGGCGGCGGTGTCTCGGGTCGGGAGGAGTCGGCGGCGGCGTGAGGCGGGCGACCAAATCCTCGAGGGGGGCCTCAAGGGTTCTGAACCGTGTGGGAACAGGTGGGTCAAAAGGGAATGGAGGGGATTGGGCCATCCAAACCGCGCCTACCAAATGGGCCAACGGGTATTTGCGGGGATTCTGGGCCTTGCAGGGTTTATCCTCTGCAAACCCCTCCAATCCATAAACAAACGAGGCCTCAGGGGGAGAGTTACTTTTCTCCTCCTCTTCGTCCTTGGCGGCGGAGGAGTGAGTCTCGGTGTCTTCGGATGTCATCTCTGAAGCACCCTTGTGACGGAGGCCACCTCTGGTCCCCTTGGCCTTCTTCTTGGCCTTCTTCTCCGACGCTTGATAGGGTGCCGGAACCAGCATCTTCATCAGGAGTGGAATTGCTGGGTCTCCGGGCAGCGGAGCCGGACAATGAATCCGCTCCGCCTTCTTTGTCCAGCCCTGAGAGAATTAGTAGGGAGGCTTAGGAATCTTCCTCGAGTATACAAGTAAAGGATACACCTTGAAAACATGAAAAAACTTACCGGACTAGCAGGATGGGCCAAGTTGTGCCCATGGTCCTCGGTCGTATTTGGCCACATTTCGCTGGACTTAAAAAGCACCTTCCAGATGTCTTCATGCATAGTGCCGAAGAACTGCAACAAGGTCTGGGTGCTTGGCCGGATCGTATTCCCACAAATGGAAAGTCCGGCGTTGGCACGGAAGGATCCTCCGAATAAGCATCACCTGGATCACATTGACAAGCTTGATATTCTTGTCTATCATGCTCCTGATGCGCGTCTAAAGTGCTGTCAGCTCGTCCGGCGATGACCAATCCAGGCCCTTCTCTGGCCAGGAGGTGAGCAGCATCGGGGCTCCAGACCGGAATTCGGGAGCCGTGGCCTAGGTGGTGTCGCGCGGCTCTGTGACGTAGAACCACTTTTGTTGCCACCCTTTGACGGTCTCCATGTAGGAGCCTTCGGGCCATGTGACGTTGGGAATCTTGCTCACCATGGCGACTCCGCACTCTGCTGATACGTCCATTTTGCATCATGCTTTTATATCGATATATATTGCATTATGGGCTGTTGTTACACATTATGTCACAATACTTATGCCTATTCTCTCTTATTTTACAAGGTTTACATGAAGAGGGAGAATGCCGGCAGCTGGAATTCTGGGCTGAAAAAGGAGCAAATATTAGGAGACCTATTTTGCACAACTCCAAAAGTCCTGATACTCCACGAAATTTATTTTTGGAATTAATAAAAATATTGGGCGAAGAAAGTACCAGAGGGGGCCCACACCGTGGCCACGAGGGTGGGGGCGCGTCCCCTGCCTCGTGGGCCCCCTGGCAGTCGGTGGAAGACCATATGTTCAGATCCTATATGCATATTAATACCCCTCTAATTATGAACATGAATATGATTTGTGAGTAGTTATGTTTGTTCCTGAGGACATGGGAGAAGTCTTGCTATAAGTAGTCATGTGAATTTGGTATTCCTTTGATATTTTGATGAGATGTATGTTGTCTCTCCTCTAGTGGTGTTATGTGGACGTCGACTACATGACACTTCACCATTGTTTGGGCCTAGAGGAAGGCATTGGGAAGTAATAAGTAGATGATGGGTTGCTAGAGTGATAGAAGCTTAAACCCTAGTTTATCCGTTGCTTCGTAAGGGGCTGATTTGGATCCATATGTTTCATGCTATGGTTAGATTTACCTTAATACTTCTTTTGTAGTTGCGGATGCTTGCAATAGGGGTTAATCATAAGTGGGATGCTTGTCCAAGAAAGGGCAGTACCCAAGCATCGGTCCACCCACATATCAAATTATCAAAGTAACGAACGCGAATCATATGAGCGTGATGAATACTAGCTGGACGATAATTCCCATGTGTCCTCGGGAGCGCTTTCCTACATATAAGAATTTGTCCAGGCTTGTCCTTTGCTACAAAAAGGATTGGGCCACCTTGCTGCACCTTATTTAATTTTATTACTTGTTACCCGTTACGAATTACCTTATCACAAAACTATCTGTTACCGATAATTTCAGTGCTTGCAGAGAATACCTTACTGAAAACCGCTTGTCATTTCCTTCTGCTCCTCGTTGGGTTCGACACTCTTACTTATCGAAAGGACTATGATAGATCCCCTACACTTGTGGGTCATCAAGTCTCTTTTCTGGCGCCGTTGCCGGGGAGTGAAGCGCCTTTGGTGAGTGGAACTTGGTTTACTGTCACTTGTTACTATGGAACATAATCCCTTGAGGGGCTTGTTCGGGGTATCTTCACCACGACCAGTAGAGCAAAGAGTTGCTCCTAAACCTACTGAACCTACTTAAAATGTTTACTTTGAAATTTCTTCAGGTATGATAGAGAAACTGCTAGCTAATCCTTTTACAGGAGATGGAACAATTCATCCCGATTTGCACCTAATCTATGTGAATGAAGTTTGTAGATTATTTAAGCTTGCAGGTATGCCCGATGATGTTATCAAGAAGAAGGTCTTCCCTTTATCTTTGAAGGTATAGTCATTGACATGGTTTAGGCTATGTGATGATATGGGATCATGGAACTACAACCGTTTGAAATTGAAATTTCATCAGAAGTTTTATCCTATGCATCTTGTTCATCGTGATCGTAATTATATATGTAATTTTTGGCCTCGTGAAGGAGAAAGCATCGCTCAAGCTTGGGGGAGGCTTAAGTCAATGTTATATTCATGCCCCAATTATGAGCTCTCAAGAGAAATTATTATTCAAAAATTTTATGCTCAGCTTTCTCTCAACAATCGCTCCAAGCTTGATACTTCTGGTACTGGTTCTTTTATGATGAAGACTATTGAATTCAGATGGGATTTATTGGAAAGAATTAAGCGCAACTCTGAAGATTGGGATCTCGACGAAGGTAAGGAGTCAGGTATGACACCTAAGTTTGATTGTGTTAAATCTTTTATGGATACCGATGCTTTTCATGAATTTAGCACTAAATATGGACTTGACTCTGAGATAGTAGCTTCTTTCTATGAATCATTTGCTACTCATGTTGACCTCCCTAAGGAGAAGTGGTTTAAATATAATCCTCCCACTGAAATAAAAGTAGTTTCACCTATTAAAGTTGAAGAAAAGACTATCACTTATAATGATCCTATTGTTCTGCACTACCTATATTGAGAAACCACCTTTCCCTGTTAGGATAAAGGATCATGCTAAAGCTTCAACTGTGGTTCATAAGAGAAATACTAGAACACCTACACCACCTGAGCAAATTAAAGTTGAACCTAGTATTGCATGGTTAAAGATCTTTTGGCTGATAATACTAAAAATAAACATAGACCTATTGTAGGCATGCCTGTTATTTCTGTTAAAATAGGAGATCATTGTTATCATGGCTTATGTGATATGGGTCCTAGTGCCAGTGCAATACCTCATTCCTTATACAAAGAAATTATGCATGATATTGCACCTGCTGAGATAGAAGAAATTGATGTTACAATTAAGCTTGCCAATAGAGATACTATTTCACCAGTTGGGATTGTTAGAGATGTTGAAGTCTTGTGTGGGAAAGTTAAATATCCTGCTGATTTTCTTGTTCTTGGTCCCCCACAAGATAGCTTTTGTCCCATTATATTTGGTAGACCCTTCTTGAATACTGTTAATGCTAAGATAGATTGCAAAAAAGATATTGTTACGATCGGCTTAGGGGATATGTCTCATGAGTTTAATTTTGCTAAATTTCGTAGACAACCCCATGACAAAGAATTTCCTAGTAAGGATGAAATTATTGGTCTTGCTTCTATTGCCGTGCCTCCTAATGATCCTTTAGAACAATATTTGCTAGACCATGAAAATTATATGTTTACGAATGAAAGAAGGGAGATAGATGAAGTATTCTTTAAACAGGGACCTATTTTGAAACACAACTTGCCTGTTGAAATCCTAGGGGATCCTCCTCCACCCAAGGGTGATCCCGTGTTTGAGCTTAAACAATTACCTGTTACTCTCAAATATGCTTATCTTGATGAAAGAAGATATATCCTGTTATTATTAGTGCTAACCTTTCAGAGCAAGAAGAAGAAAAATTATTGAAAACTCTGAAGAAGCACCATGCCGCTATTGGATATACTCTTGATGATCTTAAGGGCATTAGTCCCACTCTATGCCAGCACAAAATAAAATTGGAGAAAGATGCTAAATCGGTTATTGATCACCAACGATGGTTGAATCTCTAAGATGAAAGAAGTGGTAAGAAAAGAAATACTAAAGCTCCTGGAGGCAAGTATGATTTATCCCATTGCTGATAGTCAGTGGGTAAGTCCTGTCCATTGTGTCCCTAAGAAGGGAGGCATTACTGTAGTTCCTAATGATAAGGATGAATTGATCCCGCAAAGAATTGTTACAGGTTATAGGATGGTAATTGACTTCCACAAATTAAATAAATCTACTAAAAATGATCATTGCCCTTTGCCTTTTATTGATCAAATGCTAGAAAGATTATCCAAGCATACACATTTTTGCTTCCTAGATGGTTACTCTGGTTTCTCTCAAATACCTGTGTCAAAAGAGGATCAAGAAAAGACCACTTTTACTTGCTCTTTCCGTACTTTTGCTTATAGACGTATGCCTTTTGGTTAATGTAATGCACCTGCTACCTTTCAAAGATGCATGATGGCTATATTCTCTGACTTCTGTGAAAAGATTGTTGAGGTTTTCATGGATGATTTCTTCGTTTATGGATCTTCTTTTGATGATTGCTTGAGCAACCTTGATCGAGTTTTGCAGAGATGTGTACATACTAGTCTTGTCTTGAATTGGGAAAAGTGCCACTTTATGGTTAATGAAGGCATTGTCTTGGGGCATAAAATTTCTGAAAGAGGTATTGAAGTTGATAAAGCTAAGGTTGATGCTATTGAAAAGATGGCGTGTCCTAAGGACATCAAATTTATAAGAAGTTTCCTTGGTCATGCCGATTTTATAGGAGGTTCATTAAGGACTTCTCTAAAATTTCTAGGCGTCTGACTAATCTCTTACAAAAAGATATTCCTTTTGTCTTCGATGATGATTGTGTAGAAGCATTTGAAATACTTAAGAAAGCTTTGATTTCTGCACCTATTGTTCAGCCACCTCATTGGAATTTACCCTTTGAAATTATGTGCGATGCTAGTGATTATGCCGTAGGTGCTGTTTTAGGACAAAGAGTTGATAAGAAACTAAATGTTATTCAATATGCTAGTAAAACTCTAGAGAGTGCTTAGAGAAATTATGCTACTACTGAAAAAGAATTTTTAGCAGTTGTATTTGCTTCTGATAAGTTCAGACCTTATATTGTTGATTCTAAAGTAACTGTTCACACTGATCATGCTGCTATTAAATATCTTATGGAAAAGAAAGATGCTAAACCTAGACTTATTAGATGGGTTCTCCTACTACTAGAATTTGATTTGCATATTATTGATAGAAAGGGAGCTGAGAACCCCTGTTGCAGACAACTTGTCTAGGTTAGAGAATGTTCTTGATGACCCACTACCTATTGGTGATAGCTTTCCCGATGAACAATTAGCTGTCTTAAATGCTTCTCATACTGCTCCATGATATGTTGATTATGCTAATTACATTGTTGCTAAATTTATACCACCTAGTTTCACATACCAGCAAAATAAAATGTTTTTCTTTGACTTAAGACATTACTTCTGGGATGACCCACACCTTTATAAAGGAGTAGATGGTGTTCTTAGACGTTGTGTACCTGAGCATGAACAGGAACAAATCCTACGCAAGTGCCACTCCGAGGCTTATGGAGGACACCACCCTAGAGATATAACTACACATAAGGTATTGCAATCCGGTTTTTATTGGCCTACTCTCTTCAAAGATGCCCGTAACTTTGTCTTGTCTTGCGATGAATGTCAAAGAATTGGTAACATTAGTAGACATCAAGAAATGCCTATGAATTATTCTCTTGTTATTGAACCATTTGATGTTTGGGGCTTTGATTATATGGGACCGTTTCCTTCCTCTAATGAGTATACACATATTTTAGTTGCTGTTGATTACGTTACTAAGTGGGTAGAAGCTATTCCAACTAGTAGTGCTGATCATAACACCTCTATTAAGATGCTTAAAGAAGTTAATTTTTCTGAGGTTTGGGGTCCCTAGATAGCTAATGACTAATGGTGGTTCACATTTTATTCATGGTGCTTTCGTAAATTGCTTGCTAAGTATGATTTTAATCATAGAATTGCATCTCCATATCACCCATAGTCTAGTGGCCAAGTAGAACTGAGTAATACAGAGCTCAAATTAATTTTGCAAAAGACTGTTAATAGATCCAGAAAGAATTGGTCCAAGAAACTTGATGATGCATTATGGGCTTATAGAACTGCATATAAAAATCCTATGGGTATGTCTTCATATAAAATGGTTTATGGAAAAGCATGTCACTTACCTCTCGAACTAGAACATAAGGCATATTGGGACATTAAAGATCTCAATTATGATTTCAAACTTGCCGGTGAGAAGAGGTTATTTGACATTAGCTCACTTGATGAATGGAGAACCCAAGCCTATGAGAATGCCAAACTGTTTAAAGAAAAAGTTAAGAGATGGCATGACAAAAGGATACAAAAGCGTGAGTTTGATTTAGGTGATTATGTGTTGCTTTTCAACTCTCGTTTAAGATTTTTTGCAGGAAACCTCCTCTCTAAATGGGAAGGTCCTTACGTTATTGAGGAGGTCTACTGTTCCGGTGCCATAAAATCAACAACTTCGAAGGCACAAATCCGAAGGTGGTGAACGGTCAAAGGATCAAACATTATATCTCAGGTAATCCCATAAATGTTGAAACTAATGTTATTGAAACCGTGACCCCTGAGGAATACATAAGGGACACTTTCCAGAACATTTCAGACTCCAAAAAGGAATAGGTATGTGGTACGGTAAGTAAACCGACTCCAAAATAGTTCTAATAGTAGTTTTTCTCTGTTTTGGAATATTTAAGAAAATAGGAAAATAAGAAGTAGTCCAGGAAGGACACGAGGCGTCCATGAGGGTGGAGGGCGCGCCCTACCCCCTGGGCGTGCCCCCTGCCTCGTGGGCACCTTGTGTGCTCTCCGGACTCCATTTTCTTGCACGATACTTCTTTTGGTCGGTAAAAATTCATTATATAGTCTCCCGAAGGTTTTGACCACCGTATCATGCAAATATCCTTTGTCTTTGTTTCGAGCCATTTTTCTAACAGATCTAGATCACCATGACGTCTTCAAGCGCCCCCAAGGACAAGTTTTTCAAGAAGGCCATCAACCCCTACCTCGCGGAGTTGCTGCAACACCCTCAAACCATTGAGATGCATGAGGGGGTGCTGCACATCCGCGATGTTGAGGGAGCAAGGAGGACCGGAAGCGCAGAGACAAGACTCGAAGCAATAGACCAACAAGTTTTCAAGTGCCAAGGGATGGTGGAACGCCGACTCAACGCCAACCAGATGATGATCGTGGAGTTCACCAACAACCACAAGCTGGACACCAAGAACATTGAGGAGACCATCTTCAAGCTTCATGAGAAAATCGAGCACCTCCAAGCCCAGATCTATGACCTGCAAAACCAAAACTGTGAGTATGAATGTAGATTCAAGAGGATGAGTTTGGCTGCAGATTTGAGGATCTCGGAGACTCGATCATCCTTCTATGATGGTGAGCCTATGCCTTGGAAGACGGACGACAAGCCTACATCATCAACAACTCCATCATCACCACCTCCGAAGAAGGAGAAATAAACACATGGGTATGGGCACTCCCCTTGGAAACTGCCAAGCTTGGGGGAGGTGCACCGGTATCGTATCACCATCACACTCCTATCTTTACCGTTTTTCTTAGCTTGATCCTTTTAGTAATATATTGATCTAGTATAAAAAGTTTTGGTATGATTTAGTTTTGAGTTTTGCCTTATGATCCTTCTTTGTAATCGAGTTCGTGAGCTATATATAATAAAGATTAGTGTTGAGTCAAGGGCTTGATTATCTTACTTTGATCATGAGGGAATAAAAGAAAAAAAGAATAAAAAGAAATAAAAGAGATCATATTGATATTATGGAGAGTAATGACTTCACATAAAGAGTATGATGAATAAAAGATGTTGAGAGTTGGCAAACATAGTTTTGGTCATCGTTGCAATTAATAGGGAGTAATAAAGAAAGAGAGGTTTTCACATATAAATATACTATCTTGGACATCTTTTATGATTGTGAGCACTCACTAAAATATGACATGCTAAAGAGTTGATGTTGGACAAGGAAGACAACGTAATGGGTTATGTTTTCTTATATCCAAAATAAAGTATATTGTCATGGATCATCCAACATGTTGAGCTTGCCTTTCCCGCTTATGATAGCCAAATTCTTTGCACCAAGTAGTGATACTACTTGTGCTTCCAAATATCCTTAAACCAGTTTTGCCATGAGAGTCCACCATACCTACCTATGGATTGAGTAAGATCCTTCATGTAAGTTGTCATTATTGTATGCAATAAAAATTGCTCTCTAACTATGTATGACTTAGTGTGGAGAAAATAAGCTTTATACGATCTTGTGATATGGAAGCAATAAAAGCGACGGATGACAAGTATTCCCACAAATGGCAAGTCCGGCGTTGGCACGGAAGGATCCGCCGAATAAGCATCACCTGGATCACATTGACAAGCTTGATATTCTTGTCTATCATGCTCCTCTTGCGCGTCTGAAGCGTTGTCAGCTCGTCCGGTGAAGACCAATCCAGGCCCTTCTCTGGGCAGGAGGTGAGCAGCATCGGGGCTCCGGACCAGAATTCAGGAGCCGTCGCCCAGGTGGTGTCGTGCAGCTCTGTAATATAGAACCACTTCTGTTGCCACCCTTTGGCGGTCTCCACGTAGGAGCCTTCGGGCCATGTGACGTTGGGCATCTTGCTCACCATGGAGACTCCGCACTATGCTGATATGTCCTTTTTGCATCATGCTTTTATATCGATATTTATTGCATTATGGGCTGTTGTTACACGTTATGTCACAATACTTATGCCTATTCTTTCTTATTTTACAAGGTTTACATGAAGAGGGAGAATTCCGGTAGCTGGAATTCCGGGCTGAAAAAGGAGAAAATATTAGAGACCTATTCTGCACAACTCCAAAAGTCCTGAAACTCCACGAAAGTTATTTTTGGAATTAATAAAAAATACTGGGCGAAGAAAGTACCAGAGGAGGCCCACACCCTGGCCACAAGGGTGGGGGCGCGCCTTACCCCCCTGGGCACGCCCCCTGCCTCATGGGCCCCCTGGCAGTCCTCTGGTGGCCATCTTCTACTATCTAAAGTCTTTTACCCGAAAAAAATCATAAGCAAGCTTTTGGGACGAAACACCGCCGCCATGAGGCGGAACCTTGGCGGAACCAATCTAGGGCTTGGGCGGAGCTGTTCTGCCGGGGAAACATCCCTCCGGGAGGGGGAAATCATCACCATCGTCATCACCATTGATCCTCTCATCGGGAGGGGGTCAATCTCCATCAACATCTTCACCAGCACCATCTCCTCTTAAACCCTAGTTCATCTCTTGTATCCAATCTTTGTCCCAAAGCCTCAGATTGGTACCTGTGGGTTACTAGTAGTGTTGATTACTCCTTGTAGTTGATGCTAGTTGGTTTATTCGGTGGTAGATCATATGTTCAGATCCTATATGCATATTAATACCCCTCTAATTATGAACATGAATATGATTTGTGAGAAGTTACGTTTGTTCCTGAGGACATGGGAGAAGTCCTGTTATAAGTAGTCATGTGAATTTAGTATTCGTTCGATATTTTGATGAGACGTATGTTGTCTCTCCTCTAGTGGTGTTATGTGAACATCGACTACATGACACTTCACCATTGTTTGGGCCTAGAGGAAGGCATTGGGAAGTAATAAGTAGATGATTGGTTGCTAGAGTGATAGAAGCTTAAACCCTAGTTTATGCGTTGCTTCGTAAGGGACTGATTTGGATCCTTATGTTTCATGCTATGGTTAGGTTTACCTTAATACTTCTTTTGTAGTTGCGGATGCTTGCAATAGGGGTTAATCATAAGTGGGATGCTTGTCCAAGAAAGGGCAGTACCCAAGCACCGGTCCACCCACATATCAAATTATCAAAGTAACAAACGCGAATCATATGAGCGTGATGAAAACTAGCTTGACGATAATTCCCATGTGTCCTCGGGAGCGCTTTCCTACATATAAGAATTTCTCCAGGCTTTTCCTTTGCTACAAAAAGGATCGGGCCAACTTGCTGCACCTTATTTACTTTTGTTACTTGTTACCCATTACGAATTACCTTATCACAAAACTATCTGTTACTGATAATTTCAGTGCTTGCAGAGAATACCTTACTGAAAACCGCTTGCCATTTCCTTCTTCTCCTCGTTGGGTTCGACACTCTTACTTATCGAAAGGACTATGATAGATCCCCTGCACTTGTGGGTCATCATCTACATGATGGACACTCACCACCTTCGGCTTCACATTTAAGATCTTTAACCATAATCCGAAGTGGGGTGGGATGAGAAGGAAGGCCTCGCACACGACAATGAATGCCGAGATGTTGAGGAAGGAGTTGGGGGCTAGATCATGGAAATCCATCCCATAGTAGAACATGAGTCCACGGACGAACGGGTGGAGAGGAAATCCCAACCCACGGACGAAGTGGGGGATGAATACTACCCTCTCATGGGGCTCCAGGGTGGGGACGATCTGTCTCTTGACCGTAAGCCAGTGGGCAATTTTCTCGGCCAAATACCCAGCCTCTCGGAGCTTCGTAATGTCCTTCTCGTTGATGGAGGTTGCCATCCACTTGCCCTGCGCTCCGGATCCAGACATGGTTGGAGTGCTTTCTTGGGGCGGGAAAGATGAGAACTTGGGCGCTGGAGCTCGAGAATGGATGGGCAGAGAAAGAGAAGGCATGGGTGAAAGGGGTAATTGTCAGTGTCAAAACCGGCGGATCTCGGGTAGGGGGTCCCGAACTGTGCGTCTAGGCGGATGGTAACAGGAGACAAGGGACACGATGTTTTACCCAGGTTCGGGCCCTCTCGATGGAGGTAAAACCCTACGTCCTGCTTGATTAATATTGATGATATGGGTAGTACAAGAGTGGATCTACCACGAGATCAAGGAGGCTAAACCCTAGAAGCTAGCCTATGGTATGATTGTTGTAATGTATGTTATGTCCTACGGACTAAAGCCCTCCGGTTTATATAGACACCGGAGAGGGCTAGGGTTACACAGAGTCGGTTACAATGGTAGGAGATCTACATATCCGTATCGCCAATCTTGCCTTCCACGCCAAGGAAAGTCCCATCCGGACACGGGACAGAGTCTTCAATCTTGTATCTTCGTAGTCTTGGAGTCCGGCGGACGATGATAGTCTGGCTGTCCGGACAGCCGCTAGTCCAGGACTCCCTCAGTAGCCCCCGAACCAGGCTTCAATGACGATAAGTCCAGCGCGTATATAGTCTTCGGCGTTGCAAGGCGGGTTCTCCTTTTAAGTTCCACGTACCTGCCGAACAGTGTCCGGCTTCCTCATCAATGTTGTGCTTCTTGGCTTCTACAACCAATAATGGCCTTCTTCCACGCGTCGCACGAATGCGAAAAGCCAGGGTATCTTTTATGTTTCACCCCCGGCCGTGCAAATAATCTGCCTATAAGAGAGGCAAAAATCCAGATCCAAATCACACCATCTTCCTTCCGCGAATACTCATCGGAGCGCCTTTGACCCAGAATCCATTCCATCATGGACCGTCGACGTGGCTCCTCTTCTCGCACTCCCAGCCCTCTGCCAGGAGTTTGGAGGAGATGGTCTGTTCTGCACAGCGAGCAGGTGAAGCTCCAGGCGGGGGGATATCTCCCGCCGGCCTTCATGGTTCCGGTTCGAGCCGGGCTGGCCACCTACTAAGGTGGGAAGCAAGCGGAGGCTACCCCAAGTCCCAACAAAGGGGAGCGGGTATGCTTCGTCCCCTATCTGATAAGGGGACTCGGATTTCCTATACATCCGTTCCTCCGTGGGCTCCTGGAGTTCTACGGACTCCAGCTCCATCACCTTACACCCGCCTCTATCCTGCATATCGTGGGTTACGCAGCTCTTTGCGAGCTATTTCTGGGCATCGAGCCCCATTTTGCACTGTGGAAGAGGTTGTTTTGCCTCGTACCCCGTTCTCACGAGGGGTCCATATATCAAGTGGGCGGCGCCGAAATATGGCGCATCGCCGGGACCGGATATCCATCCGGAACCCCTAAGGAGGCATCCGAAGACTGGCCTTCGGAATGGTTTTACATAGAAGACGCTCCGCTACCGGACCCAATCCGGGTCGGCCTCCCGGAGTTCAGTACTGCTCCTCTGAAGAAACACCTTAGTTGGCGCCCGCAGAGCCCCCAACTGGAGGAAGACAAGAGCGTCCATTATCTGATGGGCCGAATAAGATTACTAGCCCATTCCGGGTTGACCATGATTGGAGTCATGGCAACATGATCATGCGGGGGGTGCAGCCACTGCAATACAGGGGCCACCCCATGTGGGATTTCAACGGGGAAGACGATGCCACCCGCCATGGCCGCAAAGGGCCGGATTCGACCGAGGATCTGGTGCAGATCCTGTCCGGCCTGTACAAGGGGGAGAAGGAGGACTTCTTTCAGACGAACCCCTTGAATGGGTTTTCCATGAACAACCCTCGGCGTTGGTTAAGCAAACACTTTAAGGGCCCGACCCATGCTTTCAAAGTTTAAGCTTATTACATTATGTCTTCGACGCAGGAACTGCGCCGGATTGTGGAGGACATGGTAAGTCTAGCTCCGCAACCTGAGGATCCAGAGAGATCCCAGGATCCGGCCTCTGAAGAGGATCCAGATATCAAGGTGGAGCTAATTGACGGGGTGTTCCACTAGCTCAGCATGGATAATGCTTTAGTCGCCATTACGGCGGACTACCCCGGATTATATCCGGCTTTCCAGGTGATTGTGACCGAGGTCCGGACACCATTATCTCTTCCTTGCCCATTTCTGACCTTCGCGTACGATGGTGTTTTGCAGGAAGCGCCTTCAAGGCGGGAAGCCGAGCCCGCGGCGGCTGACCAACAAAGGCCAGTCCGGACCAATAGGCGGAAAAGGAGCGCGGCGCGGACTGAAACGTCGCCGCAAAGGTATAGCTCGTAATTAATTATTTGGAGCAACGTTCCTAGGAAGCGTTTGAGTGCTCATGATCTTTGTAGGAGGAAAAGCGCCCGCCGGACTGCGGGCGTAGAGGTTGCCAATCCGACCTTTACCAGCCAGGCTCCAGCACCCGGTTTGGAGGGGGAGGCAAGCGCAAGGCGCGGGCCGGATACTCCTCCAATGGAGGATGCTGACAGACTGTCCGCCACCAAGTCTGAGGTGGAGAGCGCCATGAACCACAGGCGCCGCCGAACAGTATTTCGTGAAGCGTGCTTTTCCCCTGAGGCGTTGAATGCCTTTAACGCGGGGGACGCGCACCTCCGTGCTGCTCAAGATGGTTTTACCAGAGCCACGGAGCAGTATGTAAAGGACATACGGGTAAGAGAATTTAATAGTTATATATGCCAGTAGCCCCCGAGACTTAAAGTAGTTAAGTTAACTGATTTAAGGATCATTTGAAATGCAGGATCTTACCGAGAAGAATACCCAACTGTCTCAGGAGCTGCAAGAGTGCAAGGCCCAACTTGAGGCCGCACTTGCTGCCGCAGGAGGAAACGCAGAGGCCCCTCCTGGTAACGCATTTGCTTTTAAATATAAGCGCTGTGCGGCGTGCGCGCAAGTTTAATAATGACATTGCAGGTGCTGCCGGACAAGATCCGGACAGGCAGGAACTGCTGCGCCAGCTGAAGGCTGGCGAGAGGGTGCTGAATAGAGTGCAGCAGGAAAGGAACAAGCTCCAAGATGCCCACGCCCAGCTTGGAGAAGAGCTGAAAGGCATTCGGGTCGAGCTGTCCGGCTCCATTAAGGAGAATCAGCGGCTTTGTCGCGGCATCTATAGTAAGTGCTTGAGCGAACTCCTTTGAAAATAAGAGTTCGGCGAGGAAGTCGATTGACAAAATGTGTCTTGTAGGTATACTCACAGGTCGCCCTGCGGAGGAGATGCCCGTATCAACGGGTGATCAACTTCCCGAACTGTTGCAACTGCTCGAACGAGTTCGGCAGGCGATGAGCGGCGTCGTCCAGGCTTTATGGCCAGCCCTCTCCCTACCTGAGGGCCTTGGGGAGCTTGCGGAGAAGCTTCAGGGAGTGCAGCAGTGCTTCCGTTTATGGAAGATTTCGGCATGCCGCCAAGGTGCCAGGGAGGCTTGGGCCATGGTGAAGACGCGGTACAAGAAGGCGGATCCCAACCACATGGCCGAGGTCGGACCTGTGGGGCCCGATGGGAAGGAGATCCCTGTGAGTTTAGTATATGGCCAAGTAGAGTTGGCCGCTAAATTTTCCCAACGGGACTGTAAATTAGACAGCCTGTTAGACGGGATTGAGGAGGAATACAGTCAGTAGTTTTGACAATGTATTTTTTTAAAAATGACATGTGAAATGCCTTCTACCTGGATTGTAGATCGTTTGTCTTTGCCGACCTTTTCGCTTCGACCTCGGGACCCTAGAGTCCGGAGTGTGTACGAATACCCTTTCGGTTAAGAAACAACCGGGGTATGCATGGAGACCAGGCGTAGGGGTCATTAGTGCTTTATCAGACAAGTGCCCAACTAGTTATGTTATATTACATGGTTAGTAAGAAACATCTTCCAGGGAGAATAGTTCCGTTAAGGGTTCCTTTCCCTGGGAGGCATGCCCTAAATTGCATGTCCGGATTGCGAAAAAAGCAGAAAAACATCTGGGGGCAGATAAATAGGTAGGTAAAAAATCATCTTTCAAGTCACCGACCGAATATTCCCTTAAGAACGCTAGCTTTCGGCTTCACCCAGTCTGAGGTACACATCCGGCTGACCCGGCAGTAACAATCGCAGAGGTGCTCCCTTTACCTCCTAGCCGAACAACCGGGAACGTAGGGGTAAGCACAGGAGCTAGGCAACCCAGCTTGGCCAAAACTTAAGTCATATCGATGCATATAATGGTGAGTAAAAGGTACATGTGGAAGCTTGACACATGTGCGAGGCATGAAGCCCTTACAATTGAGCTTCTTGAAAAGAAGCCCCCAGGTATAATGAGTGCAGATGGCACATCAAGTGTGTGCGAACAATGCGCAAGTAGGCCCTTAAGGGCTTTTTATGAGAAAGGGTTAAGAGAAGAAAGAGAAACAAAGTGCAGCTGAAATGTAAAAATTTGGACGGGGGAAGGGGACGAACTCTTAGTCCGGCGCTAGGCATAGAATCTTCGGAGGCGGGCTGCGTTCCATGGGTTCGGCTCGAGTCGGTTGTCCGATGCATTTCGTAGACGGTACGCCCCGCCGATCAGGACTTGGTCGATAATGAAGGGGCCCTCCCATTTGGGCTTGAGCTTGTCCTTTTTCTTGTCCGGCAGGCGTAGAACTAGTTCGCCAACGTTGAAGTCTTGGCCCGTACTTCTCTGCTTTGATATCTTCGAGCCTGCTGCTGATAGAATGCGGAACGAGCCTTGGCGACGTCGCGCTCTTCCTCCAATGTGTCCAAGCTGTCCTGCCGATCCAGCTTGGCTTCTCGTTCTTCGTACATGCGCACTCGAGGTGAGTCATGAATAATGTCGCAGGGCAAAACTGCCTCTGCGCCGTATACCATAAAAAATGGTGTGAATCCGGTAGTACAGTTGGGCATTGTCCGCAGCCCCCAGAGTACGGAGTCGAGCTCCTCTACCCAGTGCGTATCAGATTTCGTAAGTGACCGCACTAGTCTGGGTTTAATGCCGCTCATTATTAGACCATTTGCTCATTCCACTTGACCGTTGGTTTGAGGATGATAGACTAAAGCGTAATCGAGCTTAATGCCCATGTTTTTGCACCATGACTTAACCTCGTTGGCCGTGAAGTTCGTGCCGTTGTCGGTGATGATGCTGTGGGGGACACCGTAGCGGTGTACAACCCCGGATATAAAGTCTATCACTGGTCCGGACTCTGCCGTTTTGACTGGTTTGGCCTCTATCCATTTGGTGAATTTATCCACCATGACCAATAGGTACCTTTGCTTGTGGGTTCGCCCTTTAAGGGGTCCAACCATATCAAGCCCCCAGACCGCGAACGGCCAGGTAATGGGTATAGTTTTGAGGGCGGTGGGTGGCATATGGCTCTGATTAGCAAAGAGCTGACAACTGACGCATCTCTGGACTAAGTCCTGGGCATCTGCCCGGGCTGTTGGCCAATAAAATCCTATACGAAATGCCTTTCCTACAAGGGCCCGGGCTGCTGCGTGGTGTCCGCCTAGTCCGGCATGAATTTCAGCCAGGAGGTTTTGCCCTTCCTCTTCGGAGATACACCTTTGAAGGACTCCGGTTGTACTTTTCTTATAAAGTTCTCCCTCATGGACCTTGTAGGCTTTCGATCGCCGGACTATGCAGCGGGCCTCATTTTGGTCTTCGGGAAGTTCCTGACTAAGCAAGTAGGCTAGGAATGGTTCTATCCATGGGGCGATTACTGCCATTACATCGTGGGCTGAAGGTGTTATGTCATCGGCTGAATCGCCGGTTGGCGCGGTTTTTTCCGGTTTGTCGTTTCTAGACTCCTCTTCCCATAGTACAGATGGCTTGAAGAGCCGTTCCAGGAAGATATTTGGAGGGACAGCGTCACGTTTTGCGCCGATGCGTGCTAGTACGTCGGCTGCTTGGTTATTATCTCGGGCTACATGATGGAATTCAAGTCCTTCGATCCGAGCTGACATTTTTAGGACAGCGTTGCGATATGCTGCCATTTTCAGATCCTTGGTGTCAAAGTCTCCATTTATTTGGGATATTGCAAGGTTTGAATCCCCGCGCACCTCTAGGCGTTGAATGCCCATGGAGACTGCCATCCGAAGACCATGTAGAAGGGCCTCGTATTCGGCTGCATTGTTGGAGTCCATGTACATTATTTGAAGTACGTATTGGACTGTGTCCCCGGTCGGGGACGTCAATACGACGCCAGCCCCCAGTCTGGCCAACATTTTGGAGCCGTCGAAGTGCATAGTCCAATTGGAGTATGCGCCGTACTCTTTAGGGAGTTTGGCTTCGGTCCATTCAGCGACAAAGTCAGCCAAAACTTGTGACTTTGTAGCTCGCCGAGGTTTGTAGGTTATATCGAATGGTAGGAGCTCAATGGCCCATTTTGCAATCCTACCCGTTGCGTCGCGGTTGTTTATAATGTCATTGAGTGGTACTTCGGAGGCCACCGTTATCGAACACTCTTGAAAGTAGTGTCGGAGCTTCCGGGATGCCATGAACACCGCATACGCTATCTTTTGATAGTGCGGGTAACGGGACTTGCAGGGGGTTAACACAGTGGAGACGTAGTACACTGGTTTTTGAAGAGGGAATTTATGCCCTTCTGTCTCTCATTCGACGACGAGTACCGCGCTTACAACTTGATGTGTTGCCGCGATGTATAACAACATTGGTTCGCCCAGGCTGAGCGCAGCCAGGACCGGATTTGTTGCCAATATGGCCTTTATTTCTTCGAGTCCAGCAGTGGCAGCATCCATCCACTCGAAGTGTTTGGTGCGCCCGAGGAGGCGATAGAGGGGCAGTGCCTTTTCTCCCAAGCGGGAGATAAAGCGGCTTAAAGCTGCCACGCATCCAGTCAATTTTTGTATCTGTTTGAGGTCTTTTGGAATATCCAACTGTGACAGAGCTCGGATCTTGGCCGGGTTTGCTTCAATTCCTCTACCGGATACGATGAAGCCCAGCAGCTTTCCGGCTGGTACGCCGAAAACGCATTTTTCCGGATTCAGCTTGATGTCATATGCTCTGAGGTTGTCGAATGTGAGCCTCAAGTCATCTACTAAAGTTTCGACGTGTTTGGTTTTGACGACTACGTCGTCTACGTATGCCTCTACTAGTTTGCCGATCTGGGTAGCCAGACATGTTTGGATCATGCACTGATATGTTGCGCCGGCGTTTTTGAGTCCGAAGGGCATCGTGTTGAAGCAGAATGGTCCATATGGAGTGATGAATGCCGTTGCGGCTTGGTCTGCTTCCGCCATCTTGATTTGATGGTAGCCAGAGTATGCGTCGAGAAAGCACAATGAATCGTGCCCTGCGGTAGCATCGATTATTTGGTCGATGCGGGGGAGGGGGAAGGGATCCTTTGGGCAAGCCTTATTGAGGTCTTTAAAATCGATGCATAGGCGCCAGGATTTGTCCTTCTTTGGTACCATTACCAGATTTGCTAGCTAATCCGGATGTTTGATATCTCTGATGAATCCGGCTTCCAATAGTTTGGCTAGTTCTTCTCCCATTGCCTGTCTTTTGGGTTCGGAAAATCGTCGAAGAGCCTGTTTGACTGGCTTGAATCCTTTTAGGATGTTTAGGCTATGTTCTGCCAATCTGCGTGGGATTCCGGGCATATCCGAGGGGTGCCAGGCGAAGATGTCCCAATTTTCCCGAAGGAATTCTCGCAGTGCAGCGTCTACGTCAGGGTTCAATTGTGCCCCGATGGAGGCCGTCTTTGTTGGGTCCGTTGGGTGGACCTGGAATTTTACTATTTCATCTGCTGGTTTAAAGGAGGTGGACTTGGATCTCTTATCGAGTATCACATCGTCCCTATTCACCGTAGAGCGCAGCGTGGTGAGTTCTTCTGTCGCTAGGGCTTCAGACAGTGCCTCCAGGGCTAATGCGGCTGTCTTGTTTTCGGCGCGGAGTGCTATGTCCGGATCACTAACGAGAGTGATTATTCCACCAGGACCGGGCATTTTGAGCTTCATGTACCCGTAATGGGGTACGGCTTGAAAAATTGTGAATGCCTCTCGTCCTAATATAGCGTGATATCCGCCGTTGAACGGAGCCACTTGGAACGAGACTTCTTCGGATCTGTAATTGTCCGGCGAGCCGAACACCACATCGAGTGTGATTTTTCCGGTGCAACGCGCTTCCCGGCTAGGGATTATTCCTCTGAAGGTTGTGCTGCTTCGCTCAATATGGCTCCAGTCTATTTCCATTTTTTGAAGAGTTTCCTTGTAAATGACGTTTAGTCCGCTGCCACCATCCATGAGGACTTTTGTAAGCCGAAAGCCGTCCACTATGGGACTAAGCACCAGTGCGGCTGGTGCTCGAGCTGTTCGGAATTTAGGTTCGTCGCTGGCGTTGAAGGTGATGGCTGTGTCGCTCCATGGATTTGTTGTTGCTACTTGGTAGACTTCGGCGAGGCCGCGGATTGTTCGTTTTCGCATATTATTTGATGCGAAGGTCTCGAAGACTGTTGATACTGTACTGGTATTGTTGGAGTGGTTTTCCGAGGCTAGAAGCTCCTCGCCATTTTTGGCCACCTGCCGTAATATCCAACATGCTCGAAGGCTATGTGTTGGGACGGCGCCCTCTGTACTGTGAAGTCTACAGGGTCCACTGAGCCATCCCTCCAGTACGGTTCCGTGCCCTCTATGGGGGTTTTGCTTTTTGGTTTTTGTATGTGGGGCCTGAGTGTGATGTACCCTTTTGTTGCGGACTAGGGTTGTATTCGGGGCCGGATTGTCCCAAAACTGGTTTTCGGTTTTCCGGAAACTCTCAATCGCACAGTACTTTCGTACTATGGACGCCAGATCAGCGAAGCGTGTAATTTTACGACGGCTGATGGCGTTCAATATTCCCTTGTCCGTGCAATTATTGCAAAATATTGAGATTGCGTTTTCCTATCGGCAGTCTTTTATCCTGTCCATAACTAGGAGGAATCTGGCCCAGTAGTGATGTACAGTTTCAGCGGGCTCTTGCCGTATTAGAGATAGATCGCATATATCTGGGCGGGTGGGTGGAATAAAGTTCGGAACCCTACCCATCTCAAGGCTTGAAGGCCGTAAAGTTTCCAAATTCGGAAGCTTGGATTGCTGGACGTTGTCCAACGAGTCCGGTACGATGCCTGACTTTAAGTTCAGTGCTTGATCGAAGTCCGTCCCTCCGCGGAAATCCGGCATGGAGGGTTCGGGAGTCACCGCATTGTTCCTCTACCACTGCGGCGTGGTGGGTGACCTGGGGAGAGTTAATCTCTCTCAGATCGGTTTTAAGCCCAATCTGATTGTAGTCCGTAGCGACTCCCAGGGCGGCGATGCAATCCAAGAGCTCGGTGACAGACGAGAGCTCTATTGGATCCAGCTGCTCGGCAAGTTCCGAGCTGACGTGAAGATTGCTTTTGACGACTTGAGAGGTCATTGTCGAAGCAGTGTCCGGACTGGCGGTCATAAGAAAACCACCTAGCCGGATAGTTTGGCTGGCGGCCAAGGCCCCTTTGGCGAAAATACCGTCCTTGAAGATGGGTGGAGACATCCTTCCTATCGGCGACGGCACAGAGGAACTCTCAATGAAAGCACCAATGTCGGTGTCAAAACCGGCGGATCTCGGGTAGGGGGTCCCGAACTGTGCGTCTAGGCGGATGGTAACAGGAGACAAGGGACACGATGTTTTACCCAGGTTCGGGCCCTCTCGATGGAGGTAAATCCCTACGTCCTACTTGATTAATATTGATGATTTGGGTAGTACAAGAGTGGATCTACAACGAGATCAAGGAGGCTAAACCCTAGAAGCTAGCCTATGGTATGATTGTTGTAATGTATGTTATGTCCTACGGACTAAAGCCCTCCGGTTTATATAGACACCGGAGAGGGCTAGGGTTACACAGAGTCGGTTACAATGGTAGGAGATCTACATATCCGTATCGCCAAGCTTGCCTTCCACGCCAAGGAAAGTCCCATCCGGACACGGGACAGAGTCTTCAATCTTGTACTACCTCCGTCCGGGTATATTAGTCCGCTAGGCACCGCATGTGTGTACGCGATTAGAAGGCCGCTGCCTCACTTTCGCTATGAAAAGTGAAATGACCGGCCCCACATCAGCACGTCTCTTTGCGCGCAATTAATTCCAGCATGCAGCGAAGAGACTTGGGCCTATGCATGTCCATGCATGCGAGGAAGGGAGCTCGCTGGTTGGATTCACGAGTCAACTTTCGTTCTGCTGCAGTGCAGCTGCATGCACAGATGTGAAAGAAGCCAGGCAATCAATTCCATCCTTGGTCCCTGTGAATTGGTCTGGGGGACTTAAAAACCCGGACGGAGGTAGTATCTTCGTAGTCTTGGAGTCCGGCGGACGATGATAGTCCGGCTGTCCAGACACCCCCTAGTCCAGGACTCCCTCAGTAATCCTTATCTCCTTATAAAGGCAGCAAATATCAAGCGCCCCCCACTCGCCTTAAAACTTGCCTATTCCCCAAGGGTCATGCAGACGGCACGGTTGGGTTACCCATGCCCGTATTGATGAGAATCCTGCAATAAGGGGACACGATCTCTGCTTTGACAAGACGCGCCAATGAAACCACGTCTCGAAATATGAAGCGGCAGGCTAAAAAACGGTTTGAATAATGGCCGGGCGGCGACATGATGTCACACTACGAAAATTTGTCAGCGGATTGGACTCGTGAAATATTATACTGTCTGCGATTTGTGTGTGGAATTTGTTTTGTAGAGCCGGACACGATTCTTGTGTTCAAAGACTATTTTGGAGTATTCGGAGGAGGAACCCTCCTTGCAATGCCGAAGACAATCTGCATGTCAGATACCTCATCATTGAAGCCTGGTTCGGGGGCTACTGAGGGAGTCCTAGATTAAGGGGTCCTCGGACGGCCGGACTATGTAGCGTGGGCCGGACTGATGGGCTATGAAGATACAAGATAGAAGACTTCTTCCCGTGCCCGGATGGAACTCTCCTTTGCGTGGATGGCAAGCTTGGCATTCGGATATGTAGATTCCTTTCTCTGTAACCGACTTTGTACAACCCTAGTCCCCTCCGGTGTCTATATAAACTGGAGGGCTTAGTCCGTAGAGGCAATCACAATCATAATCATATAGGCTAGACTTCTAGGGTTTTAGCCATTACGATCTCGTGGTAGATGAACTCTTGTAATACTCATATTCATCAAGATCAATCAAGCAGGAAGAAGGGTATAACCTCCATAGAGAGGTCCCAAACCTGTGGAAACATCGTGTCTCCCGCCTCCTGCTACCATCAACCTTAGACGCACAGTTCGGGACCCCCTACCCGAGATCCGCCGGTTTTGACACCGACAGTATATCGATCGGTGTGTGCCAGAAAGAAGGAGCCAGACGGCCTACACACACCATGGGTGAACGACCTAAAGACAAACGAATGTGCGCAATGGGGGGGACGCTGTGGGAGGGTGAGAGGGGGCGGGCGTGTGCATATGCACGATAGAAAGTTAGCGCTAGCTAGCTACAAAGAGAAGAGGATCGTGAAGGTGTAAAAGACGAACAGAGATCATAATTCACTATAATAAGCTGGATTCAGATATTTGAAGAATATATCATAGTGTTTGAAACCGACACATGCATGAATGAATATATATAATGGTGATACACATGGTGTGGTTATTAACATGTTATACTACGTATAATATATAGAACATTGATTATAATTTGGGATAATGTGAGGCTTTTGCAACTCAGGGCTAAATACTTGTCATAATGTAGGGGGCGGGGCACTATACCTTGTGTGATAAACAAGGTGTACATATGGAACATGGTTTAGATCATGAGTATCTAGTTAGTACATAAAATGTACTATTATCTGGAATCAACATTAAGTGTGTTCAAAAATTTGAATTCTAGTTCATATCTATCTCTATAGTAATCATGTGGTGTGTTGTTAAGATAATGCATGAATGATGGTTTAAGTTGGCAACAATCATGATTGTAGATTCTTATTCAAATAGAGAAACGAATTCAAATTTACTTCGACTTGCAGTGGTAGTATAAACATTTGGAATGCACTAAAATGTTGGTATGAGTAGGTTACATGCATTATGCAGACAACAAAAAAATTTAATTGGACATAACATGGATTCATACATAGCTTTGAATAGCATTTGTACAGTAAAACGGGACAAGACTCTCTCTTTGTGTGGTGTGAATAGCTTTATTTTTTTTCGTTTTTTTCATTGAGGGAAGTGCGAATTGATTTGGTACGTATAATATTACACGTTAGGATCGTCCCTAAAATTCAACCCGCGCCTTGTTATATCCCAAAAATTCAGATATCGTGCTCCCAAAACTCGCGCCTTCACAACCCGTGCCTTGCTATCCCGAAATACAACACGCGCGAAAACTCCCTCCAGCCGCCAAATCCCTACACGCGAAATCTCCATCTAACCCTGAGCCGAAAGGACCGCTAGTTCAAATCGGTGGGGGTTCTTTTGTGACACATCCTACATTTTGGACAAGTGCATCCCTAAGTCATGGTTCCCCCTCCCATCGCCTCCTTTTCGCCATTCAAAATCCTAGGCCGCCGTAACCTCTCTCCTCCAGGCGTGAAACCCCACCTCCTCCATCTGCCACCTACCGCTGCCCAGCCGGAGCCTCTTCCCTGATGACATTGTCCACCGCAACAGCTCGACATCCCTCATCCACCTCCCCGGATGAGGATCCATTGTCCCGCCGGTTCAGCCGCCCCGTCCTCCACCTCCAAGGAGCTGCTCCGATGACTGCCTCGTCTATCGCGGCTACTCCATCCCCACAGCGCCGCCTTAACCTGCTCCATCGGAACCGCAACATCCTCACCGACTCCACAGACGAAGCGGTGGCCTACTCGGCGCCACCAAAGAGGTTGTACACTCATCGCATGGCACCTTCTCCTTAACTTGACCTCCTGGGGCCGACGGTGCTCCATCCCGCACCCCCATGGTGCGGCTACCTCGAAGTCGATGCCGCGGGCAACATCTCCACAACGGCTCTCCCCAGCGTGAGGCCGCTTCATCTGCGGCATCCATACCAGCCGGATCTGCTGCTGCTCAGGCTCTCGCTCACTCGCGCTGCTGCTCCGGCTGTTGCTCGTGCTACTGTTGCTGCTCTGGCGCTCGCTCGCTTGTGCTGCTGCTACTGCTGCTCTGGCCCTCGCTCGCTCGCACTGCTACTCTGCTCTGCTCTCCCCCTCGCTCGTGGTGCTGCTCTACTCTTGCTCATGGAAAGAATTTGCATGACATCTTTTGTCCTACCCTCTTGTTGGGGATATAACTACTGAGTATAAACCGCCCAGGAGGGGCCGGGTTATGCTCATACGTACTGAAGACCATGAAGACAAGGAATATGGCATTGTACTATTGAAACTGAGGCCTAGGGCCCAAGGGCGGATTAGGGCCCATAGTCATAAACCGCCATGAGATGTATAACTTGTGCTATAAGTTAGCGAAAGGTAGAAACCGAGCCGGACACGTGTATCAGCCAGCCTCGGTATTCTGTAAACCACCAGGCATCAACCTGTGTATATAAAGGGATGACCCGGCGGCGGTTCAGGGACAAGAAACAATAACTCGAGAGATAGGTAAAGCGGATTTGCTCCCTGCTCGACGAGACCCCATCAATTCCACCACAACTGGATCGTAGGCTTTTACCTTCATCGCAAGGGGCCGAACCAGTATAAACTCCCCGTGTCCTTTGTCCGGTTAACCCCCTTTTGCTGATCTCGTTGCGATGGCTCCATGATTAAGTCCTCTCACTAGGATATCCGACGTGTTAATTCCACGACAGTTGGCGCCCACCGTGGGGCTATCGCACGATGGTTTCGAGTTCTTAAAGGGCAACTTCGAAGGACTCAAGGGATACGCGGTTGGCCGGATGACCAAGAGTCGTTGCGACAAGCTTTACATCGACGACGCAGGCTGGGGCCCCGAGGCCGGCTCAATTGAGTATGGGTACCGGGTCCCCTTTGGCGGAATTCACGTTTTCATCGGCAAGATCAGCGAACCGGGCCCTGAGCCGGACATCTCCACTGACCTCGTCGAGACGGCTCAGCGTGTGAGTCCTGCCCGGGTTCAGCCTGCCATGAAGCGTGCATTCGTAGGATTCATCCATGGTGCGAAATCTGAACCGGTGTCCGACGGTGAGACGGCTGTCTACTCAGATAGCGAGTCATCCACTGGCGAAACCGAGTAGCTGTACCAATTGCAAGACGGCCGGATCGGGGGCTGTTCCGATGGCGACAGTATTCCGGACCCCTTTGAACTGCCAAACCGGGTTGCAGTCTTCATGGCCGGTATGCAGCCCACATTGCAATCTTCATCTGCAGCAGCAATGATTTCCGGATCGGCAGCCGGGGCAGGATGCCCTGCGCGCCGGCCGGCTCAAGTTCTGTCCGGTTTATTGGACGCCTAGACAACGTTGTTTACCAAAGCAGTTACCCCGGAGACTCAGGATTAGCATAACGTGGAGGTTACAAAGCCGCGGGAACAGATAGCTCAGGCCAAGGAAGACTTGGCGGCTGAGGAAACCAGGATGGCTGAAGAATGGTCCACTTTAGATGCCCAGTCACAGCAGATCCAGGCGCAGAATTACCGGCTCATGCTGGATCAGAACGCATCAAACGAAGTACTAAGGAGGAGGCACCGATCTCGTCTGCCGCCGGTTTACGAAGGAATGAGTCTCTTCAACACACCGGGAGCTGGACCAAGTGATCCGCTAACAGTGAACCGGACCGAGGCACCTCGGACAGGAGCACCTGGTCAGCCACGGGTGATGGACCCGCCTCGACGGGCAGATAACCCGCCGCAATACATACCGACGCCACCGGGTCACTTCTCTAGCCCTTTGGATAACATGATTGCTGCATCGTATCGTTTGGCAGCTATTCCGATGGAGGGCGAATCACTGGCGGCGGTTGAAACGCGACGGGCCAGGGATCTTCTTCAAACCGCTATGGTGCAGCAGCAGGCTTATTCATATAGCCGAGACAGAATACATTCAACCCTCGTCCGAGCAAGAGTTATAGGAGGCACATTGATGAACCGGCTGTGTCAAGCAGTTGGCGACACCGTGACGCCCCTCGAGGGCCTAATCCGGTGCGCGGTGGTATGAATGCTCAGGATGTGGTGAACAATGGTAGAGCACGTCGGGAGGCAGAGTTAGCAGCGCAGTTGGCGGCACAGTACACGAATCACCAACCCGCACCGGTTCAACCGACGACATCAGTTGAACGAGACTGGCTTTCAGCTCTTGGGGGGTGCCGTGTCTCACCCCAGCTCTGCGTAATGTGCGGTTACCCAAGGATTTCAAGGGCCCGCGTAAGGTGCCTAATTATACTGCCGATTTACCCCCCGAGTCATGGGTTGAGAGTTATGATATGACAATGGAGATGCTGGACGTGGATGAAGCGGCTTGTGCAAAATACTTCACCATGATGTTGGACGGAATGACCCGCACTTGGTTAAAAAGTCTGCTGGTTAATTCGATTGGCTCATGGGATCAGTTGAAGGCCCGGTTTATAGCAAACTTCAAAGACACGTGCAAACAGCCCATGTCAATTGTGGATCTGGCCACCTATGTCCAAGGAGATGCGAATCAATGACTCATTGGGTGCGCCGGGTTTCAGAAATTCTGCATTCATCGGACCGCATCAATGCTGATTCGGCAATCATAACATTGAAGGGCAACTACCGATTTAAACCGTTGAAGTTGAAGTTGGGACGGCTCAAGCGTCACTGCAATGACATGGGAACACTTATGGCAGCTTTGCTTAAGTATGCCGATTCTGATAATTCCAAGGATCCCGATTCTAACGACGAGGAGCCGGAGAAGGGAAAGAAGAACGTCGATGCAAAAGGACAGTAGCATAACCAGGCGAGCCATGGGAATAATGGTAAGCGCAAGGCGGATAATAATTCTGGCTTTGTGGCTACCACCAATGTGCAGGGCAATAATCAACACTGCAAGGGTAAACCGCCCCCACGGGGCGGAGGATCAGGCATGAATCTAGAGCATCTGTTGAACCAGCCTTGCCCAAAGCATGTGACACAAGATAAACCGGCTACGCACTTATGGAAGGATTGCTTCATTATGCGAGAGTTCAGAAATTCATATCTCTTCCGGTATGATCATGGACTGTCCGGTGGTTCAGGACCCGGGTTTCACGGACCGGGTTATGGTGGAGATAACTCCGGTTCAGGTTTTCAGGGTAACCAAGTGGACAGGGCAATCAAGGTAATCAAAGTAACCAAAGTGGTTATAATCAACAGGGGAATCAACAACAGCAGCAGTCGGGTTATCAGAGTAATCCGAAGCAGTTAAATGGCGGACAGTATCATGTCTTCACTACTAGTTTGTGCTAACATGATCAGAAGCTTCATAAGAGGGCAGTAAACCCTGTTGAACCGGCGGTGCCCCGTTATCTGCGCTGGTCTGAACAGCCTATTATGTGGAGTCGTGAAGATCATCCACCCCGGGTTGATAATCCGGGTCATCTGGTGTTGGTGGTTGCACCGCAGGTTGGAGGTTATAAGTTCACCAAAGTGCTCATGGATGGAGGGAGTAGTATCAACATCTTGTATTATGAAACCTTCCGGCGTATGGGGTTGACGGATAAGAATCTTAAACCGTCGAACACTGTTTTTCATGGTGTGGTGCCTGGTAAATCGGCTTATCCGGTCGGTAAGATAGCACTAGAGGTGGTTTTTGGAGACGATCATGATTCAAAGTCAGAGACGTTAACCTTTGAAGTGGTAAAAATCAGAAGTCTGTACCATGCCCTGTTTGGACGGCTGGTTTATGCTAAGTTCATGGCAAGGCCGTGTTATGTTTATCTGCAGCTCAAGATGCCGGGTCATAAGAGGACCATCACGGTTCATGGTAGACGCAAGATTGCTCTGGAGTGCGAGGAAGGTGATGCGGATTATGCTGAGTCGGTTTGCATGATGGAGGAGTTGAAGTTCTATAAGGACAATGTTGATCCGATAGATATGACTTCCCTTAAGAAGCCCACTACAGAGCATGATCCGACTTTGAAGTTTAAATCGGCTGATGAGACTAAGTTGGTTGATTTTTTTCCTGGCGATTCATCCAAGCAGTTCAGCATCAACGTTAACTTGGATCCGAAATAGGAAAGCGCGCTCATCAAGTTCATCCGTGAGAACCGGGACGTCTTTGCATGGAAACCTTCTGACATGCCAGGTGTACCGAGGGAACTCGCTGAGCACACTCTTAATATTGATCCCAAGTTTAAACCGGTCAAATAGTTTCTTCGCCGCTTTAATGAAGAGAGACGCAAGGTCATTAGTGAAGAGGTAGCCTGGCTATTGGTAGCGGGTTTTATTGTGGAGGTTTTTCACCCTGAGTGGTTGGCTAACCCGGTGCTGGTACTTAAGAAGAATGGCAGTCGGCGTATGTGTGTGGACTACACGGATTTGAACAAGGCTTGGCCAGCTCCCTTTGCCCTCCCTCATATTTATCAAATCATTGATGTTACGGCGGGTTGTGAGCGTTTGAGTTTTCTGGATGCTTATTCAGGTTACCATCAGATCAAAATGGCAGTTAAGGACCAGGAGAAGACGGCTTTTATGACTCCTTTTGGAGCCTTCTGC
Organism: Triticum timopheevii; assembly: GCA_963921465.1. Taxonomy (NCBI): domain Eukaryota; kingdom Viridiplantae; phylum Streptophyta; class Magnoliopsida; order Poales; family Poaceae; genus Triticum; species Triticum timopheevii. The sequence continues at coordinate 406,353,308 of OY997272.1, read as the reverse complement.
TATGTTTCTATGCCTTTTGGGCTCAAGAGTGCCCATGCGACTTATCAGCGGTGTGTGCAGAATTGCCTTCATAATCAGATTGGGCGCAATGTTCATGCTTATGTGGATGATATCGTGGTGAAGTCCAGGAAAGCAGAGACACTTATAACTGACTTGTAGGAAACCTTTGATAATCTGAGGGTTTATAAAATGATGCTTAATCCGGCTAAGTGTGTTTTTGGTGTACCAGCTGGCAAGCTCTTGGGTTTTCTGGTGTCTAACAGGGGCATTGAAGCTAATCCTGAGAAGATCAAAGCTATTACGTCCCTGGCTAAACCAGCGTGTATCAATGATGTTCAACGTCTGGTGGGTCGCATTGCGGCGTTAAGCCGGTTTATCAGCCGGTTGGGGGAGAAGGTGATCCCGCTTTATCAGATGATGAAGAAGACATACAACTTTGTCTAGAGTGATGCTGCTAATGTGGCGTTTGAGGATTTGAAGAGGCAATTAGCCGAACCGCCCGTTCTTGCTGCCCCCATCGATAAGGAACCTTTTCTGTTATACGTGGCTGCTAATGACCAAGCTGTCAGCGTGGCTATCATGGTGGAGCGCAAGGAGGCTGGTAAGGAGTATCCGGTTCAACGACCGGTTTATTATATCAGTGAGGTACTCATCGAGTCCAAGCAGAGATATCCCCATTGGTAGAAGCTGGTGTATGGAGTGTTTATGGCAAGCCAGAAGCTTAAGCAATACTTTCAAGTCCATCCCATCACTGTAGTCAGTTCCGCTCCATTGGGAGACATCATTCAGAACAAGGAGGTGATTGGCCAGGTTGCTAAGTGGGCCATTGAGCTTGGGCCTCACGGGTTAAAATATATGCCTCGCACTGCTATCAAGTCCCAAGCACTCGTGGATGTCATCAATGACTGGACAGAGTTGCAGGTACCGGAGGATAAACCGGATAACGCATATTGGACTATTCACTTCGATGGATCCATACAATTGGAGGGCTCGGGGCTGTAGTGGTTCTTACTTCCCCTCGCGGTGACAAATTTTGTTATGTTTCTTTGCTTAATGTTTCCCTGTACTAACAATACAGCTGAATATGAGGCTTTGCTCCACGGTCTTCGGGTGGCTAAGGAGATGAACTTAATCCGGGTACGTTGCTTCGGGGACTCCGATTTAGTGGCTCAACAGGTATCTGGTACATGGGATTCCAAGGATCCATTTAAAGTGGCTTATCGACGTGAGGTGGATATCATTGCTAGTAATTTTAAGGATTACCAGGTCGAGCACATTGATCAGCGCAAGAATGAAGCGGCGGATGCTCTAAGCCGGCTCGGATCCCAGCGTAAACCGGTGCCGCCTAATGTTTTTCTTGATGTTCTGCATAATCTGCTAGTCAAGATACCGACGGAGGAGGATTTGGCTATTCCTAACCCAGAAGCTCAATTGGTGGCAATTCTTCATGCTATCCCTGATAGGACATTGCCGTACCTGGCGTACATGAACCGGCGCGAGTTACCAAAGGACGAAGTTTTAGCCAAGCAAATAATCCTGGCGGTCTAAGTCCATGACTATTGTCAATGGCAAGTTGCATCATTGCAGTATCTCAGGGGCATTTCAGCGTTGTGTTTCTCCTAAAGAAGGTTGTGAGATCTTGCGTGAAATCCACGAAGGAGATTGTGGTCATCATGCTGGTTCAAAATCCTTGGTGGCTAAGGCTTTCCGACACAGTTTTTACTGGTTAACAGCTCATGCTGATGCGGAGGATCTGGTACGGAAGTGTGACGGCTGTCAGAAGTTTGCACGTCAAGCTCATGTTCCGGCTCAGGAGTTGAGGATGATTCCAATTCCTGGCTGTTTGCAACTTGGGGGCTGGATATGGTTGGCCTTTTAAGAGATCCAAGGATAAGAAAACCCACCTTCTAGTGGTGGTTGATAAATTTACCAAATGGGTGGAGGCAGAGCCAGTGAGCAAGTGTGATGCGGCCACGGCAGTTCAATTCATGAAAAAGGTGATCTTCCGCTTTGGTTTTCCACACAGCATTATAACAGATAATAGCACGAATCTCTCCAAGGGAGCTATGGAAGAGTTCTGTCAACATGAGCACATCCGGCTTGATGTGTCATCAGTGGCCCACCCCCAATCTAATGGTCAAGCGGAGAGAGCTAATCAGGAAATCTTAAAGGGTATCAAGCCCCGGATTATGGTCCCTTTGAAGCGGATGCTGGGTTGTTAGGTGGAGGAGTTGCCTTCCGTTTTATGGAGCATTAACACCACCCCCAATAGATCTACGGGTTACACACCCTTCTTTATAGTTTATGGAGCGGAAGCAGTTCTCCCAAGTGCTATTCGCCACGACTCGCCCCGAGTGGCGGCTTACGTTGAAGCGAACAATGAAAGAGCACGCCAGGATGCATTGGACCTGTTAGATGAACAACGGGATATTGCGGCAGCTCGCTCGGCGATTTATCAGCAAGACCTGCAGCGTTATCATAGCCGCCGGGTTAAAACCAGGACTTTCCAAGAAGGCGACTTGGTGCTCCGGCTCATCCAAGATCAGACTGACATGCACAAGTTTTATCCACCTTGGGAAGGGCCCTTTGTGGTTAGCAAGAATCTGAACAACGGGTCATACTACCTCATCGATGTTCGAGAGCACAAAGACTCACGCAAATCAGAGGAGGAGACTTGCCGGCCGTGGAATATAGCTCATCTTCGACCTTACTACACCTGAGCCATAGACTCCTACTATGTATATATTTTTGACAATGTACATATTATGATCAATAAATAAACCGGCATCCTTGCTAAAGCGGGGTCTCTGCCATTTTGTCTTATATGTCTTCTTGGTTACATGGGGGCTTATGCTTATAAAGCAGAGTTCTAGTTACCAATTAAATCGGCTTATAGAGCCATATAAAAGCTTGGGAGCTTCACACCCAAGGGACCAAAGAGAGTCTGTTGCCACGCATAGCTCAAACATAGGTACCCATTGTGCACAACTCACAATGTTACTTGGGGGCTCTTTGTGCACAGCAACAAAGAGTTTGAAAGGACCCTTGTAATAGGCTATCAAACCAGGCTTGGAAGCCAGGTGTATTCACCTAAAACCCCGGGTTAACCTGCCTTCATCAAGTAAGCCACTCCGTCCAGGTAATCCTGGTATGACCCGTCGAATGTTGACAAGTCAATCTTATACAGACCTTGAACTTATCAAAGTTAAAATGATGATTGGTTAATGTGAGGTCCATCTTAAAAGGCTTTGTAAATGGTTTAACTCAGCGGCCTGGCAGCCCATGAAAAGCCTCAAATTTGGGCCTGGCAGCCCTTGAAAAGCCTCGACTACAAGTTTTCATTTGCTTTTGTTTTTCCAAGTTTTTTCTCCTTTGATAAGGTTTTAAGATAAAGCGGTGTCTATTGACCGGCCTGACTATAAGTCATCAATATAACCCGGTGTTCATTAACCCGACATGGCTTTTGACTATCAGTTGTTAGTACACAACCGATCTTAAATTGGCATTTATCACAACCAGGTCTGGCATTGACTACAAGTCGCCAGGATGATCATCCGGTGTTTATCATAACCCGGTGTGGATTCTCATAAACCAGCACGGCATGGTGAGAGTTATCAACACACAAGATTTGGGTTATTACCCTTACTACAAACGGTTGATAAACCAACAATGTGATTCAACTTCACAGGTATGATATATTTCATATTTCATTTTACAGCCTTGGTTGTAAACTCTGACTTTACATTGGGTATCATAACCCGTCCGGCGGTAAACTGCCAGGGCAATTTTTAAGTTTGTCATATGCAGAAGAACAGGATTGCATAACACTATTAAAGATCGTAAGCAGACATTGCATATCATGACAGATTGATAACCTCAGGAAAGTGACTATGCATGATGGCATTGCAGAATAAGTGTTTCAAGCTATGCTCAATGGCATAGTAGACCAAGTGTTTTAAGATAGCCTCTTACAAGGTGTTTCAAACACCCAAAAGGATAATTGTTTTTCGAGCAAATGACTGTGCACAATATGATAAACCGGCTTCCAAGTCATGGTTCTGCTCTAGCTTGATGTGAAGATTGCGGATCATCCTACGCCGGTTCAACCTCCGCCTCCCCATCCACTGGCTGGAAGTCAATGGTTGCCCAGTCAATTCCACACAAAGCTCGAAAGAAAGCTCCATCACTTATAAGATCTGACGGTTCAACATCAGGGGCATAAGTATGCTTACAAATTGGCGGGATTAGATTTTGGGCTTCGTAAACCAATGTAGTGATCCGTCTGTTGTCTGCATCATAGATGGACCAGTGGTAAGACAGATCAGTCTCTTCGGCCAGTTTGCTGGCAAGCGGGCGCATCTCTTTGGTCAAAGCTTTAAGGGCATCCTCGTCAAAGTCCGACCCATCTTCTTTTTGACTCGGATAACCATTTCCAATATCTTCCGGATCAAGGTCAGCTATCCAAGCCTTAGCCCAAGTCAGTGCAGATAAAGCGCCAGCCCTTGCAGTAGATCTTTTCATCTCTTCTAGCTGGGCCGGTGTCATGGAGAGCTTGGCCAATGTATCCTTGATTAAAGTTGGCAGCGGTTTATTGTACGAGGTTGTGCAGATGACCTGTTGAGCACCGGTATACAACTGCTCTATCAGAGTATAGGCAGGCTTCAGCTTCTTGCGCATATCTGAACCGAGATGGGCGACACGGCTACCTGCAATGGTTATAATATTATTGTTAAACTGGAGATACCAAGGAAGATTCGGTACGGTTCATGATAAGGCTACTTACCAAAGATGGCAGAGGTCATAGCATTGATTTGCTGCTTTAATCCAGTCAGCTCATCTGCCACCAGTTTAAGGGCCGCTTCAGCATCCTCCGCCCGCTTTATCAAAGTGCCTTTTTCAGTTTCCCAGTCTGTTTGCTTGCTTTTGAAGCCATCTTTCAATTGCTCCATGGCTGTTAAAGCGCCCTTCAATTCATCTTTGGCCTTAGCTGTTTCGGCTTGCTGGGACTTGATGATTTCCTGAAGATCGGCGATTTGGGAATCTTTGTTGGTCAAGTCAGCCTGCAAAAGACAGACAACAAGTGGGTAATGAATTTTTAAAGTCCCAAGTACATAACAAGTTATACACTTGGCACTTGGGGGCTAATGCGGATTGCTTTTCTCAAATTGGTATTTTAAGTCCCAAGCATACACCAAGTTATACACTTGGCACTTGGGGGCTAATGCATATCGGTTCAATTCAAGGTCATCCAGGTATTACGATAAACCGGGTCATGTTGATGATTGGAATGAATTTTGGAAACTACATTACAGAAGATGTACCGGTTCATCCAAAAGGTATAAACCGGTCTACAAGGGCTATGCAAGCAAAATCCAGATATTCTCCTACTATAAGTCCCGGTTCACATTCATATTGATGAACCGGCCCTTGGGGGCTACAAGACTAGATCATTGAAGGACATAAGGAAAAAAAGAAGTTATTCAAAGCAACAAGTGTTTACCTCATATCACTCTTTCATCAAGTTTATTAAACCGGCTTCATAGTCACGACTGGTGTACAGACGGTTTAGATATCCAGAATGGATGTCCTGAGTAGAGAGATGGGCATAACTTGACAAATCCGATTTCCACTTGCCCTTGTCCATAGCAGCAGATTCTTCTTTTGCACTGTGCTTTGATAAAGCGACAGGGTTGCCAGGAGTGGTATGGACAAAGCCAGTAATCACAACATCATCTGTTGTGCCTTCAACTATCTTATTTGGGCTCGGCGGTTTATCAGAGGCCTTTACTGGGCTTGGTGGATCGGCAGTTGGGCTTGGCGGATCAGTGTGTGGACTTGGTGGATTTGTCTCTGGTGGATCAGCAAAGGTATCCTGGCCCTGAGGTGCCGGGTCATCTAAATCAATATCAACAGTTTGATCAACAGCCTCTGAGGCCTTCTCCGGTTCAGTGGCCGGATTATCATCAGTTGGTGTAGTCAGCTTAGCTTTTTTTGCAAGTCTGGCCTTGGCACTACAAGTAACAAAATAGAGGTTAGTATAATAAACCGGCACAAGAGAGCAAAACTAAGTTTACTATGCTTACCCAGGGACAGTCTTGAGAGGAGGCATCTGGGTAGTCGATGAATCGCTGAAGGAGGAATTGGAAGTACACTGATAATTCAAGTCAAATGGATTAAGAGGATATCGGAAGTAACCTGCCTTGGGATAAAATTTATTAGAAGTACAAGAGACCTCTTGACGACGCTTGCGAACCGGAGAATAAGGTAAACCGGAAGAGGTAACCACTTGACCACTATGCCGGGTTGTGCGGCGAGCTTCTTGCTGTTGTGTCTTCAAAGAAAAGTGTGGATCCAAATGAGCAAGAGGGTGTGAACCTTTTACTTTCCAGACTGCTCGATGAACTTTTGGTACTGGCACATGATTTGAATCGGAGGATAGAACAATTACCTCTGCTTCGCCAGCGTGGCAAGCTTCCGCATCATCCTGATAATAATCATTGTCAATGAGTGATACATATCCATCGTATCTACTTTTCCAAACACTTTTGCCCTTGTTTTGGACTCTAACTTGTATGATTTGAATGGAACTAACCCGGACTGACGCTGTTTTTAGCAGAATTGCCATGGTGTTGTTTTATGTGCAGAAAACAAAAGTTCTCGGAATGACCTGAAACTCCACGGAATATCTTAGAATAAATAATAAAAAATCCTTGCCAAAGATGAAGACCAGGGGCCCCACACCCTGTCCACAAGGGCGGGGGCGCGCCCCCCTACCTCGTGGGCCCCCTAGAGACCCTCCGACGCCAACTCCAACTCCATATATTGGCTTTTGGGGAGAAAAAAATCAGAGAGAAGAAATCATCACGTTTTACGATACGGAGCCACCGCCAAGCCCTAATCTCTCTCGGGAGGGCTGATCTGGAGTCCGTTCGGGGCTCCGGAGAGGGGGATTCGTCACCGTCATCATCATCAACCATCCTCCATCACCAATTTCATGATGCTCACCGCAGTGCGTGAGTAATTCCATCATAGGCTTGCTGGATGGTGATGGGTTGGATGAGATTTATCATGTAATCGAGTTAGTTTTGTTAGGGTTTGATCCCTAGTATCCACTATGTTCTGAGATTGATGTTGCTATGACTTTGCTATGCTTAATGCTTGTCACTAGGGTCCGAGTGCCATGATTTCAGATATGAACCTATTATGTTTTCATGAATATATGTGAGTTCTTGATCCTATCTTGCAAGTCTATAGTCACCTACTATGTGTTATGATCCGGCAACCCCAAAGTGACAATAATCGGGACCACTCCCGGTGATGACCATAGTTTGAGGAGTTCATGTATTCACTATGTGCTAATGCTTTGTTCCGGTTCTCTATTAAAAGGAGGCCTTAATATCCCTTAGTTTCCAATAGGACCCCGCTGCCACGGGAGGGTAGGACAAAAGATGTCATGCAAGTTCTTTTCCATAAGCACGTATTACTATATACGGAATACATGCCTACATTACATTGATGAATTGGAGCTAGTTCTGTGTCACCCTATGTTATGACTGTTACATGACGAACCGCATCTAGCATAATTATCCATCACTAATCCGGTGCCTACGAGTTTTCCATATACTGGTTCTCACTTATTTACTTTTCCTTTGCTACTGTTACAATCACTACAAAATACCAAAAACATTACTTTTGCTGTCTTTACTTTTGTTACCGTTACCACTACTATCATATTACTTTGCTACTAAACACTTTGCTGCAGATACTAAGTTTCCAGGTGTGGTTGAATTGACAACTTAGCTGCTAATACTTGAGAATATTCTTTGGCTCCCCTTGTGTCGAATCAATAAATTTGGGTTGAATACTCTACCCTCAAAAACTGTTGCAATCCCCTATACTTGTGGGTTATCAAGACCTTTTTCTGGCGCCGTTGCCGGGAGCATAGCTCTATTCTTTGAGTCATTTGGGATTTATATCTGCTGGACACTATGAAGAACTTGAAAGACGACCGAACTACTATTTTGCCCTCAACTACGAGGGGAGGTAAGGAACTGCCATCCAGCTCTGCACTAGATTCTCCTTCCGTTATAAGTAAGCTTGCGACACCTAAACCTGCTACTGCTATGAATTCTGATATGTCGCATGTTATTGATGATGCCACTTCTGCTATGCATGATACTTATGATGAAACTACTTCTATGCTTGATAATACTGTGCCCCTTGGTAAATTTCTTGATGAGCAGATTTCTAGGTCTAGAGAAAGAGAAATTATTGAATCTGAATACGATGATGAGTGTGATGATGAAAATATGCCTGCTATTCCTGAGGGTTATCTTTTTGATGCAGAATCTTCTGCAGCTATTTTTGCTTGCCAGGATAGACACGAACTTAAGAGGCTGCTAGTTAAATGGAGTAAAGAATCTCTTAGAGATAGGATGAGACCCGACCCTGCTTTTGCTACTTCACCTATCTGTGTTCCCGATAAGGATTATTATGAATTTTCTGTTGATCCAGATATAATTACTTTGGTTGAATCTGATCCTTTCTATGGCTATGAATCTGAAACTGTTGTGGCACATCTTACTAAGTTAAATGATATAGCCGCCCTGTTTACTAATGATGAGAGATCACGCTACCTTTATTTACTCAAAATATTCCTGTTCTCATTAAAGGGTGATGCTAAGATATGGTTTAATTCTCTTGATCCTGGTTGTGTGCGTAGTCCCCAGGATATGATTTATTACTTCTCTGCTAAATATTTCCCTGCTCATAAGAAACAAGCTGCTTTGAGGGAAATATACAACTTCGTGCAAATTGAAGAAGAGAGTCTTCCACAAGCTTGGGGGATGCTTCTCAAGTTACTTAATGCTTTGCCTGATCATCCTCTTAAGAAACCTGAAATACTTGATATCTTTTATAATGGACCAACTGATGCTTCCAGAGATTACCTGGATAGTTGTGCCGGTTCTCTTTTCAGGGAAAGAACACCGGATGAAGCTGAACTTCTATTGAATAATATGTTGACAAATGAAAATAATTGGGCACCTCCTGAGCCAACTCCCGAGCCAGCTCCTGAGCCAATTACTGAGCCTATTCCTAAACCAACTCCGAAGAAGAGAGGTGTTCTATTTCTCAGTTCTGAAGATATGCAAGAGGCAAAGAAATCTATGAAAGAAAAAGGTATTAAGCTAAAGATGTTAAGAATTTACCTCCTATTGAAGAAATACACGGTCTTAATTTACCGCCTGTTGAAGAAGTATATGATCTCAATTCCTTATTCACTGAAGAACCTCCTGATCCCGATATCCCGACACAGGTAGTAAAGGTAAATTCTCTCTATAGATATGATAAAGCTGAAGTCCTTCCTACTAAAATTGCTAGTCAGTGCTTGGATGAGTTTGATGACTTTATGTTTAAGCAAGATGACTTTAATGCTTATTTTGGTAGACAATTAAAACAGAATACCTTTATGATTAAACGCTTGGGTGATTATATGGCTAATATTAGAGGTGAACTTAAACTTGTTAGCAAACATGCTTCTATGGTTACCACTCAAGTAGAACAAGTACTTAAAGCTCAAAAAGAAGTGCTTGATGAGATGAATAGTAAGAAAAATGATTATGTTGTTAGAGTGGCTACTAGAACTGGTAGAATGACTTAGGAACCATTGTATCCTGAAGGCCACCCTAAGAGAATCGAGCAAGATTCTCAGAGAAATAATATTGATGTACCTAGTTCTTCTAAAAGGAAGAAAAACAAAAATGATAGGACTTTGCAAACTTCTAGTGAACCTATTGCTGAACCACCTGAGAATCCAAATGACATCTCTATGTCTGATGCTGAAACACAATCAGGTGATGAACATGAACCTAGTGATAATGTTAATATTAATGTTCATGTTGATGCTCAACCTAGTAATGATAATGATGTAGAAGTTGAACCTGTTGTTGATCTTGATAACCCATAATCAAGGAATCAACGTTATGATAAAAGAGACTTCGTTGCTAGGAAACATGGTAAAGAAAAGGAACCATGGGTTCAGAAACCCATGCCTTTTCCTCCAAAACCATCCAAGAAAAAGGATGATGAGGATTTTGAGTGCTTTGCTGAAATGATTAGACCCATCTTTTTGCGTATGCGATTAACTGATGTGCTCAAAACAAATCATTATGCTAAGTATATGAAGGATATCATTACTAATAAAAGAAAGATACCGGAAGCTGAAATTTCCACCATGCTTGCTAATTATACTTATAAGGGTGGAATACCAAAGAAACTTGGAGATCCAGGAGTACCTACTATACCATGCTCCATTAAGAGAAATTATGTTAAAACTGCTTTATGTGATCTTGGAGCCGGTGTTAGTGTTATGCCTCTCTCTTTATATCGTAGACTTGACTTGAATAAGTTGACACCTACTGAAATATCTTTGCAAATGGCTGATAAATCAACTGCTATACCTGTCGGTATTTGTGAGGATGTGCCTGTTGTAGTTGCAAACGTTACTATTTTAACGGACTTTGTTATTCTTGATATTCCCGAGGATGATAGTATGTCTATTATTCTTGGAAGACCTCTCCTTAATACTGCAGGGGCTGTTATTGATTGCAACAAAGGCAATGTCACTTTTCATGTTAATGGTAATGAGCACACGGTACACTTTTCGAGGAAACAACCTCAAGTTTATAGTATCAACTCTATTGGAAAAATTCCATCGATTATATTTGGAGGTTTTGAATTTCCTCTCCCTACTGTCAAGAAAAGGTATGATATTCTTATTGTTGGGGATTTTCATGTCCCCATTGAGGTAACTTAGTGTTATTTGAAATTTCTCTGGTTCCATGTTATTTGGAATGAGTTTGTTAACAAGACTTGATCAACCTTGTTAGTGGGTTCATTTTGATGATCACGAGATGGATGAAACTAGAAGCACAACCTTCTGTAGCCTCTTTATATTTTATGTTATTTAGTGGAAATAAAGTAAAATAGTATTTTTCTCTCTGTCTCCTGACTTATCCGTGCAATATAAAAATATCCCGAAAATAAAAGTCCTCAGAATGCCATGCCAATTTAATAAGATTTTTTTCGGGAATATTTGAGGATTTACTGTGCAAAAATTACCGCGGGGGGAGCTGCCACCTGGCCACGAGGGTGGAGGGCGCGCCCTACCCCCCTGGGCACGCCCCCTGCCTTGTGGGCTCATGGTGGCCCTCCTCCACTTATCCCTGCACCCATCTTCTTCCTCTGCCTCACACAAACACGAAAAACCAACTCAAGCACGAGTTCCAGCCCCTGTTGCTGTGATTTTCGATCTCCTTGCTCAAAGCACCTCTCGCAAAACTGCTTGGGGAGATTGTACCTTGGTATGTAACTCCTCCATTGGTCCAATTAGTTTTTGTTCTAGTGCTTTATTCATTGCAAATTTGTGTTGCATAGGTGACCATGTTCTTGAGCTTGCATGTCAAATTTATATGGTTCCAAGTAGTTCTAATGCTTGATATAGGCTCTAGGCACTTGTGGGAGTTGTTTCTATCAATTTTATTGAAGTTGGTTCACTTTTATTTGAAGTTACTAAAAATTTCAGATTATTTCAAAAAATAATGAAGAGACTTTTAAGGGGCTCGTCGAGCCGAAGCTCGAAGGAGAAACAAAAGGAAGAAGAGCAGAAGCCCAAATTTAATTTGCCTCGCACCGCGGAGGTCCGGCCGTGTGAATGGCCTTCCGATGACTTCTTGAGGAGAGCCGGGATTTATGAGGATTTCTATTTATTGATTGAGAATGTTGGCCTCACCGACTTCCTCCGCGACCAACGTCATCAGTATCTCTTACTCACAAATATTTTTGTGCAAAACTTCTACTTTTTCCCTAAGAAATCACCTCCATCAGTAGAGTTTCATTTATATGACGTTGTTAAGGAGATGCCATTAGCTGAATTTTGCGAGGTTTGCAAATTACCCTTTGAGGTCACCTTAGATGAACCACACCGTAACGAAGTAGAAGCCTTTATTAACACTATCACCGTGGGAGAAACCAGGAAGGTTTCTGATGCAAGGATTACAAGCATACATTTTCCTATTTTACGCTACTTTGCCTTATTTGCTAGTCGTTGCTTAATTGGACACGGGAACTGTGGAAACCTTAGTGTTCCTGATATTATTATTTTGCTCCATGGTTTATACCGCAATAACTCTTTTAGTATGGGTGGCATTGTTGCTAGACGGTTAAGTCTGAACCGTACTAAGGGCCCTATCTTTGGAGGCATTTATGCTTCGCGCTTAGCTGAATATTTGGAAATACCTATTAGGCATGAGGAGAAAGAAGAAACATCGTTGCCCCGTGCTTATTTAGATTATAAGAGTATGCTAGCGCATGACTTTCTTGTTAAGAGTCGTGAAGGGGAGCTTAAATATAAATTATACTTTATTGAACATCACCCTGAGACTATTACTTTGCCTGCTCGCTCTTTGTTTAACCTGTCTGCAGGTCCTCACATCGTTCCATGGGAGGCTGTTCAAGCCTATCGGAATTCTACACCAGCCCCGGTACCGGAGCCACAAGATGAGCCTCCACGACAGTCTGTTTATTCTTGGGATCTAGAGGTGGTTGCCAGCCAGTGGCAGTCAGAGTCTTCTTCATCACAATATGACCCCATCTTCGCCTATGGGTATCCGCCAGGCTATCCCTGGCAATAGACCAACTTAGGCTAAAAGCCTAAGCTTGGGGGAGTACGTATTTCCCACCGACATTACATTCATGTTCACACACACTCATTGCTAGATGTCGGTGCTCATACTCTTTCACTGTAATATCCATGCTAGCTTATTTTTCTTTTTCCTGCTTTCTTCTTGTGGGTTTAATAAACCTTAAGAAAAACAGAAAAAAATTAGTAGTAATTTATCTCTTTGCTGTAGTAATTAAAAAGAAAACCCAAAAATATTTCACGTTCTTCTTTTGCTTGTTGGTTGCTTTCCTATGTAAATAGTTTTTATTTCTTTTCTTTTCTTTGGAGGTCAGTAGGAGAAGACCATGATTAAATTGTTGAAGTGGCTCTTATTTGCATCATTGTTTATTTAACTTAGAGCCCATATTACTTGTCTTCTCTTTTGAGTTGAATTCTCGCAGATTCCAGCTTAGTCCAATGCACGTGCACTCTTATTATTATACACATCGTTCGGTCGTGCAAGTGAAAGGCAATAATGATGATATATGATTGACTTATTGGGATGAGAAAAGCTGGTATGAACTCGACCTCTCTTGTTTTTGTAAATATGATGATTCATCGTTCCTGAGTCAGCTATTATGAAGTAAACATATTTGCAATGACATTTAGAGATTATAGTTGCTTGTGCCATGCTTGATTAGCTATGAGTTATAATGGTTTACCTTGCGTGCCAACATGCTATTAGAATGATTATGATGTGGTATGATGGGATGGTATCTTCCTTTGAATGCATTAAGTGACTAGACTTGGCACATGTTCACGCATGTAGTTGAATCAAATCAACATAGCCTTCATGATATTTATGTTCATGGTAGATTATATCCTACTCATGCTTGTATTCGGTGTAAATTAATTTTAATGCATGTTTACGACTGTTGTCGCTCTCTCAGTTGGTCGCTTCCCAGTATTTTGCTAGCCTTCACCTGTACTAAGCGGGAATACTGCTTGTGCATCCAAACTCCTTAAACCCCAAAGTTGTTCCATATGAGTCCACTATACCTACCTATATGCGGTATTTACCTGTCGTTCCAAGTAAATTTGTATGTGCCATACTCTAAACCTTCAAATGAAATTCTGTTTTGTATGCTTGAGCAGCTCATGTTTCAACTAGGGCTGCCTATATCTTCCATGCTAGGTGGGTTATTCTCAAGAGGAGTGGACTCTGCTCCTCATTCACGAGAAAGGGCCGGTAACCGGGATGCCCAGTCCCATGATCCAAAAAGATCAAAGCAAGTCAAAATAATTAAACAAAACTCCCCCAGGGCTGTTGTATGTTGGAGGCACTCGTTGTTTCGAGCAAGCCATGGATTGATGCTTGTTGATGGTTGGGGGAGTATAAACCTTTACCATTCTGTTTGGGAACTGCCTATAATGCATGTAGTATGGAAGATACAGCCATCTCATAGTTGTTGCGTTGAAAGCAAAAGTATGCCGCTCAAAATGTTATTCAATCTCTATTTTAAAACCGAGCTCTGGCACCTCTACAAATCCCTGCTTCCCTCTGTGAAGGGCCTATCTATTTACTTTTATGTTGAGTCATCACCCTTCTTATTAAAAGCACTTGCTGGAGAGCACACTGTCATTTGCATTCATTATTATTGGTTTATATTGGGTATGACTTGACTGGATCTCTTTTACCATGAATTACAATGTTTAGTCAGTCCTTGATCTTTAAAGGTGCTCTGCATTTATGTTTTGCGGTCTCAGAAAGGGCTAGCGAGATACCATTTTGTTATATCATGTTATGATTATTTTGAGAAAGTGTTGTCATCCGAGTTTTATTATTATGGCTCGCTAGCTGATTATGCTATTGGTATGAATAATTGTGAGACCTATGTTTTATTGTTAGTATGGTTAGTTCATAATATTTGCTGAAACTTGAATGATAGCTTTTCATGTTACAACAACAAGAGCAAACAGAGTTTGTAAAAGTTTTTCTTTTTCTCTTTCAGTTTGTCAACTGAATTGCTTGAGGACAAGCAAGGGTTTAAGCTTGAGGGAGTTGATACGTCTCCGTCGTATCTACTTTTCCAAACACTTTTGCCCTTGTTTTGGACTCTAACTTGTATGATTTGAATGGAACTAACCCGGACTGATGCTGTTTTCAGCAAAATTGCCATGGTGTTGTTTTATGTGCAGAAAACAAAAGTTCTCGGAATGACCTGAAACTCCATGGAATATCTTAGAATAAATAATAAAAAATCCTCGCCAAAGATGAAGACCAGGGGGCCCACACCCTGTCCACGAGGGTGGGGGGCGCGCCCCCTACCTCGTGGGCCCCCTGGAGACCCTCCGACGCCAACTCCAACTCCATATATTGGCTTTCGGGGAGAAAAAAATTAGAGAGAAGAAATCATCGCGTTTTACGATACGGAGCTGCCGCCAAGACCTAATCTCTCTCGGGAGGGTTGATCTGGAGTCCGTTCGGGGCTCCAGAGAGGGGGATTCATCGCCGTCATCATCATCAACCATCCTCCATCACCAATTTCATGATGCTCACCGCCGTGCGTGAGTAATTCCATCGTAGGCTTGCTGGACGGTGATGGGTTGGATGAGATTTATCATGTAATCGAGTTAGTTTTGTTAGGGTTTGATCCCTAGTATCCACTATGTTCTGAGATGGATGTTGCCATGACTTTGCTATGCTTAATGCTTGTCACTAGGGCCTGAGTGCCATGATTTCATATCTGAACCTATTATGTTTTCATGAATATATGTGAGTTCTTGATCCTATCTTGCAAGTCTATAGTCACCTACTATGTGTTATGATCTGGCAACCCCGAAGTGACAATAATCGGGACCACTCCCGGTGATGACCATAGTTTGAGGAGTTCATGTATTCACTATGTGCTAATGCTTTGTTCCGGTTCTCTATTAAAGGAGGCCTTAATATCCCTCAGTTTCCAATAGGACCCCGCTGCCACGAGAGGGTAGGACAAAAGATGTCATGCAAGTTCTTTTCCATAAGCACGTATGACTATATACGGAATACATGCCTACATTACATTGATGAATTGGAGCTAGTTCTGTGTCACCCTATGTTATGACTGTTACATGACGAACCGCATCCGGCATAATTATCCATCACTAATCCGGTGCCTACGAGTTTTCCATATACTGGTTCTCACTTATTTACTTTTCCTTTGCTACTGTTACAATCACTACAAAATACCAAAAACTTTACTTTTGCTGTCTTTACTTTTGTTACCGTTACCGCTACTATCATATTACTTTGCTACTAAACACTTTGCTACAGATACTAAGTTTCTAGGTGTGGTTGAATTGACAACTCAGCTACTAATACTTGAGAATATTCTTTGGCTCCCCTTATGTCGAATCAATAAATTTGGGTTGAATACTCTACCCTCGAAAACTGTTGCGATCCCCTATACTTGTGGGTTATCAATGAGGTGTATGAAAAAAGAACCAAGAGAATCTAATTCTACCTCTGAGTCCGGATTATCAAGCTCGTCATCATTGGCCACATCAGAGGGTTTGACAGTTTTCTTCTTTGTTGATTTCTTTATAGCTTTAGTCTTGCTGCGGGGTGCTCTTGCCGGTTTATCCTGGGGCCTAGACGGTTTATCTTGAGACTTCCTCTTCCAGAAAGGATCGTCACCCTGTACAGATGGACAACAAACTATAAAGGAACATTTAAAGAGAGGGTGGATTAAAGATAACAATGAGGCAGTTCTTACAGCTGGCGGTTTATTAGAAGTGAAGAAGGGACTGAGCCCTACTTGACTGCAGACAGCTTCCGATTCATCCAATATTTTCTTAACAGCTTCAGTAACTTCATCTTCTGTCAGCTTAATATCAATGTGACGTTGAGGATCTTTCAAGTCCCCCGTGTACTCACACATTAAACTGGGGCGCCGGCTTAAAGGCAGAACGCTCCAAGATATCCAGCAGCGGATGAAGTCAACACCCGTTAAACCATTGGCCATAAATGCTCTGAGCTTGGAAAGTTGTGGTGCATAGGTGGACCGTTCTTTGGCAGTCAGCCTTTGAGGGAACGGATGAGTATTGCTCAGACAGTGAGGGCGGTAACCCGACAGAGGATTTTCGCCAGATGGAGAAGTGTCTTTGCAGTAAAACCAAGTCTAATTCCAGTCCTTGGGATGACTATGAAGCTTGGCATGGGGGAAAGTGACATCTCTCCTCTTCTGAATTGACATCCCGCCAAGTTAAGTATTGGGTCCGTCTGAGAATTCTGTGCGGCGGTTCAAATAAAAGAAATCCCTGAACAAGTCAACTATGGGTTGTTCTTGAAGATAAGCCTCACAAAATACTTGGAAATCACAAATATTGGACACAGAGTTTGGCCCAATATCTTGAGGGTGGAGTTGCAAGTAAGCAAGAACATCACGGAAGAATTTTGATCTGGGTGGGCTGAACCCTCGATTCAGATGATCAGTAAAAACAACTATTTCTCCATCCTGAGGTTCAGGAGGATTCTCTAAACCGGGGACTCTCCAATGGATGGTTTCCTTGCTCGCTAAAGTGCCAGTCTGAACATACCCAGTTAACTGCTCTTCTGTAACCCGGGAAGGGACCCAATTGCATGCATAAAACGTCTTGGCCATTTGAACAAAAAAGTTGGAAAGGAGGACCAAGGCCGATTTAAGATTTTGGTTAATGCAGAGAATCCGGTTTATAGACAGCAAAACAAATTGAAACCCATATGCATGATAACCCGGAATTTCATATCAAGGATGAGTTGGCGGTTTATAAAGAGGGCTAATGGTACCTGACGGATTATCATTTTCTGAAAATTACAAACCGCCATAACAATGGTGTGGAAGTTACAGATCTGAAATATCCCTAAGTGTTGTTCAAACAAGTTTCACAAGTTTGTGTCCTAAATCTGGATCTACAACAGTTCCGAAAGGAGATAAAATTAAGACCTAAAAAGGCATGATATCAGAGGAGCACACATGTTCAGATGGGATCTTATGCAGAGAAGGATCTTTCCTGTGATTAAAAACGGATGCTAAAACTATTAAGTGCCTCGCCTTTACTATCAGATTCAGGCTAAGTTACACGACTAAAGGAAGAAAGCGAGGAATGGTGAAGAACACCGAAGAACTACTGAAACCCTAATGGTGGATCTAAGAAGAGGAGGAAAGAAAGCTTACAAAGGCTGAAGAAGCAGCGGAGGAGCGCCGAGTTTTTCTGGTCCAGTCAGGTTGGTGTAGCGGCCGTCGGCGGTGCGGAAGCAAAGGTGGTCGGCGGCGGCTACACACGAGCTCGGAGGCGACACGAGGAACACGATGGGACAAAGGGGAAAAGAGGGAATGGCCCTTGGCCCTATTTATAAGGCGAAGAGATAAATGATAGGCGCAGGAATTGAGGAACCAAAAAGTGGATATCTGACACAGCTGTCGCCTCGTTTTTCGGAGGGTCATTAATGAAAAGGATATGTTTACAGATCTTTTTGCAGATAGATGACGTCATGGTGATTTATTATAATCCTAGAAGATGACGTCATGGCGGTTTACCAAGATCATATGGAGGAGATATCATGGTGGTTTACAAGGATCATACCAGGATGTTTAAGGAATTTTCCCAAAAATGTTGAAGATTGACATGAACAGGTTCAAATCAATCTGGGGCCTAATGTTGGGGATATAACTACCGAGTATAAACCGCCCAGGAGGGGGCGGGTTATGCTCATCCGTACTGAAGCCCATGAAGACAAGGAATATGGCGCTGTACTGTTGAAACTTAGAGGCCTAGGGCCCAAGGGTGGATTAGGGCTGTAGCGACCAGACCTCAAACAGTCTGATCTCTGTGCTCAGTGTCATCCCTGGATCAGTAATGCTGACACCACACAGTACTTGGAGGATTTATAACAGAGTAACAATCACACACTTATTACATCGAATGTCTCAAGAGAGAACTTATTGAAATAAATATGGCTTAAGGCCATCTAAAAATCGATAACAGCGGAAGGCTTGGAAGATAAGCGAGTCCATCAACTCCAACGGCATCACTGAGTATAGAACCTCGACCTAAAAGCATCTTTCTCGTCGTCTGAAAAGTCTGCAACATGAAACGTTACAGCCCGAAAACGGGTCAGCACATGGAATATGCTGGCAATGTAACACATAGAGAATAACAATGGAATAAGCTATACTACATGCATATATGGCTGGTGGAAAAGCTCTGTGGTTACAGTTTTTGCATAAAGCCAATTTTTCCCTACTGCAAAGGAATAAATTTATTTAACTACCATGGTGGTTGTTAAACATTGAGAATGGTTGACAGCATTCTCAATCCCAATTAAAAGTACTCATTAACATCCCAACAATATTAATTTAGAAGTACCATGATGAGATTCACATGATATCCAATTACTAGATACTCAAGATGTCCATAACCGGGGACACGGCTAACCATGATTAGTTTATACACTCTGCAGAGGTTTGCGCACTTTTCCCCACATGACTCGATCTCCTCCGTTTGGTTTCTCGCACTACATAGTGTTTGAGAAACGGATGACCGAGACATAGTCTTTTAGAAGCGCTTGCACCTTACGTAAGGTGTAGACCGTACCAACCTACATCCCCTACATCTGCTAGTCCACCCCGTAAGAGTTCGCACGACTTAGTCAACTATGCTAGAGCCCATAATAGCATGTGGCTGCACACGACAGTTTTCTAGTTTGAATAATCTCATGATCCCTTTGAGCCTGGGTGGCGGTCCGAAGAAATACAGGCAAGTCCTGATAGAAACAAGGTGCCTCAATCCACCCAGATGTGTGTTTAAGTTGCCACCTTAAATAAACCATTAATTAACAATCTCACATCTGTCATGGAAATTCACTCACCCGATCCACGTCTACTAGCATAGCATGGCATAATAAGCAAACGTAGAAGTAACTCCCAAAGGTTTGATAATAAAACAGGTAATAGGTACTACCTCATCTACTTCCCTGAACCCACAATTTAATTAGATCCTAATCATGCAATGTTTGAGGATTGATCTAATGCATAAAACTGGGTAGTAGAAAAGGTATGATCAAAGTGTTACTTGCCTTGCTGATGATCCGCGAAACCTAGAGACTCGAAGTAACAGGCGGCGCACTCCGGGTATTCTATCGCAGACAAACAAACAAGCATACAACAAGTACTCATCTAATGCACAGATAAAACTCGAATAAAAGATCTAACCTGAAAGTTTAACTTAAGAACTCCGGTTTGCAAAAAGAAACAAATCAAACAAAGCAACGAAAGTCAAATGGCGAAAGAAAACAGCTTCATTTTACTAATCTGGATCTAAGTCAAATTTTATAGAAGCAAAAACTTGTTTAAGTAGATTATTCGGAAAGAGGGTTTCGAGACGAAACTCCAGGCGCTTGAATCGCCTGATTCCGATAAACGAGCGAAAAGTTATACTAAAACGAAAATCGGATCAGGAATCACGATCAGAAAAATTGCGAATTAAATCCGAGAAAAAGAAAAACGACGAACGGGTACGTTCGTTAACTAAACTAATCTGACAAACACGTTCGTTAAGACGAACGAACGAGCGAACGCTCGCTAAATAACCGAACCGAAAAAACCGATCTAACGAAAAACAGAAAAAAAAACCGCAGAAAAACCGCTCGGTTTTGTAGAAAAAAAACCGGCGCGGAAATCGAGGCGGCGGCGAACCTCGGGTGGCGGGTCGGCGAGGCGGCGGCGGCGGCTCCGGCGAAGTCGGAGACTGCGGCGGCTCCGGCGGCTCCGGCGGCGACGGCGGGCGGCTGGCGGCTAGGGTTAGGGTTTGGGTGCGGGGTGGGCCGGCGGCGGCGCAGATCTGACGGGCCTGGGGGGCTCTGGGGCTGCGCTTATATAGTGCGCCCCCAAGCGGAGTCCCGCTCGGGCACGGCCCAGTGGCGGTTCGCGTTTTTTTTAAATAATTCCGCGCAGAAGAAAAATAAAAAGAAACACTAAACAGACTCCAAAAATCCCGAAATAAATTTTCCCCGACTTATAAAATCAAGCCGGGCAAAACGAACATTTATTTGGGGCCTAAATGCAATTTTGAAAAACGCGCATTTTTCCTAAATTCAAATAAAAGGCGAAAAACTCCAAAATAAATCTTATTTGATTTTTTTTATTAAATCTTCATTATTTCTTTATTTTGGGAAAGTCATTTTATTCCCTCTCTGAAATTTTGGTAGTAGAAATAATTGAAGATAAAATAAATAAAATCAATGATCCTATTTTCAAAATTTGAGAAAACCCCAAATAAGAAAATAACGAAATCCCCAACTCTCTCCGTGGGTCCTTGAGTTGCGTAGAATTTCTAGGATCGAGCCAACAATGCAACAAAAATATGATATGCAATTATGATCTATGTATAACATTCCAAATTGAAAATTTGGGATGTTAAAAACCTACCCCCCTTAAGATGAATCTCGCCCTCGAGATTTGGGTTGGCTAGCAAATAGGTGAGGGTGGGCCTTGAGCAGATCTTCCTCTCGCTCCCAGGTGGCTTCCTCCTCGGTGTGGTGGCTCCATTGAACTTTGCAAAACTTGATAACCTTACTGCGGGTAACTCGGCTGGCATATTCCAGAATCTTAACTGGTTTCTCTTCATAGGTCAAATCATCTTTCAACTGAATCGCTTCTAGTGGCACAGTATCTCTCAGTCGTATATCAGCCATCTTTGCGTGACACTTCTTCAACTGTGAAACATGGAACACATCGTGAACTCTTGACAATCCCTCAGGTAATTCCAACTTGTACGCTATTTCTCCCATGCGTTCCAAAACTTTGTATGGCCCCACAAAACGTGGCGCTAACTTTCCTTTAACTCTATCTCCGACTTCATATTCTGTCCCCTTGCGTTTTGAATCCGCATAGCTTTTCTGCCTTGACTGGGCTACCTTGAGCCTATCGCGAATTAACTTTACTTTCTGTTCAGACTCCTTAATCAAATCCGGTCCAAACAACTGGCGGTCTCCAACCTCATCCCACAACAACGGGGTTCTGCACCTCCTTCCGTACAAGGCTTCGAAAGGGGCC
Organism: Triticum timopheevii; assembly: GCA_963921465.1. NCBI lineage: Eukaryota > Viridiplantae > Streptophyta > Magnoliopsida > Poales > Poaceae > Triticum > Triticum timopheevii. The sequence goes on along the minus strand of OY997272.1, from coordinate 406,331,570 downwards.
ATCTTAAACCTGGATTGATAACTATTGTTGTAAGAAACGCCGCGTATGGCAAGTTGTCATCCCAACTTGATCCCTAATCCAAAACACAAGCTCTAAGCATATCCTCCAAAATCTGATTGACTCTCTCGGTCTGTCCATCTGTCTGTGGGTGGAAAGCTGTGCTAAATTCCAGCCTGGTTCCCAATGTTTCGTGCAACTGTTTCCAGAATTTTGAGGTGAATTGGGTTCCTCTATCTGATACGATACTCCTCGGAAGTCCATGCAGACATACAATCCTTGTCATGTATATCTTAGCCAATTTGGCACTGCTGTAGGTAGTCTTTACTGGAATGAAATGAGCTACCTTCGTCAAACGATCGACTACAACCCAAATCGAGTCATAGCCTGAACGAGTCCTGGGCAATCCCGTGATGAAATCCATGCCTAGTTTATCCCACTTCCATTCGGGTATAGGCAATGGTTGTAACAATCCTGCTGGCTTATGATGTTCTGCCTTCACCCTCTGACATACATCACAAACTGCTACATACTCTACAATATCCTTCTTCATTCCGGTCCACCAGAAGGTTTCCTTCAAATCCAAATACATCTTGGTATTTCTGGGGTGAATCGAATATGGTGAATCATGTGCCTCTTGCAGAATCAACTTCCTGATCTCCGGGTCATTGGGCACATAAACACGGTCCTCAAACCATAAGGTATCGTGCTCATCCTCACGAAATCCTTTAGCCTTTCCCTTGCTCATCCTTTCCTTAATGGAAGCAACTTCCTTATCTGCCTTTTGAACTTCTCTGATTTTATCCATCAAAGTAGACTGAATCTCCAATGCTGCTACGAAGCCTCTCGGAACTATTTCCAAACATAGTTCATGAAGATCCTCGGCTAACTCCTTCGGTATTTCTCCCGTCATTAGTGTATTGACATGGCTCTTGCGGCTCAACGCGTCTGCTACAACGTTAGCCTTCCCGGGGTGATAATGCAATCTCATATCATAATCCTTAATAAGCTCCAACCATCTCCTCTGCCTGAGATTTAACTCCTTCTGCGTGAAGATGTACTTTAAACTCTTGTGATCCGTGTACACCTCACAATGATTTTCAATGAGAAAATGTCTCCACGTTTTCAGTGCATGCACTACGGCTGCTAACTCCAAATCATGAGTAGCATAATTCAACTCATGAGGCTTAAGCTATCGTGAAGCATACGAAACAACTCTTCCCTCCTGCATAAGCACTGCTCCAAGTCTTCGACGTGAAGCGTCGCAATACACTTCATAATCCTTGGTCTGATTCGGCAGAATTAATACTGGTGAGGTAACCAAACGTTTCTTCAACTCTTGGAAACTAGCCTCACACTCCTGAGTCCAAATGAACTTAGTATCCTTCTTCAACAATTCGGTCATAGGCTTCGCAATCTTCGAGAAATTTTCAATGAATCTCCGATAGTATCCTGCGAGTCCAAGGAAACTCCGGATTTCTCCAACTGTTGTTGGTGCTTCCTAGTTTGTCACAGTGACAACTTTAGTGGGGTCTACTGCGATACCTTCTCCGGATATAACATGTCCGAGAAATCCAACTTCCTTCAACCAAAACTCACACTTGCTGAACTTGGCGTATAGCTGATGTTCTCCGAGCTTCTCAAGTACCAAACGCAAGTGCTCCTTGTGTTCCTCTTCATTCTTCGAGTACACCAAAATATCACCAATGAACACCACGATGAACTTATCCAAAAACTCCATAAACACCTTATTCATCATGTTCATAAAATAGGCTGGGGCGTTAATCAGACCAAATGACATAACGGTATACTCATACAGCCCATACCTGGTGGTAAAAGTCGTCTTCGGTATGTCTTGCTCCCGAATCTTCAACTGATGGTACCCTAATCGCAAATCGATCTTGGAAAACACCTTGGCTCCTTGCAACCAATCAAACAGATCATTGATCATTGGTAGTGGGTACTTGTTCTTTATTGTTACTTCATTCAATCCGCGATAATCAACAACCATTCTTAATGATCCATCCTTCTTCTCCACTAGAAGTACTGGCGATCCCCAAGGTGAAGAACTTGGGCGAATAAAACCTTTGTCCAACAACTCCTTAATCTGCTTCTTGATTTCCTCCAAATCTTGGGCTGGCATCCTGTACGGTCTCTTGGATATAGGCCCAGTGCCTGGCAGTAGTTCAATTAAGAACTCAATGTCTCTATCTGGTGGCATGCCTGGCAACTCTTATGGAAATACATCGGGGAAATCCCTTACCACTGGTACTTCCTCCTACACAACTCCTGATAAGGAATTTACATGTGCTCTTCTCGGCTCATGCCGTGATACATACTTGATTCTTCTTCCTTCAGGGGTGGTAAGCAAAATCGACTTACTGGCGCAATCTATATTCCCTCCATACTTCGATAACCAATCCATGCCTAATATCACATCCAAACCTTGCGATTCCAAAACTATTAGGTCCAAGGGAAATACATGGTGTCCAATCCTTAATGGCAGTCGATCACACCATATACTAGCCGTATACTCTGCTCCGGGTGAGGTTACTAGCATGGGTGACCTAAGTGCTTGGGTTGGTAGTTTATATTTATCCACAAATACCCTTGATATGTATGAATGCGAAGCACCAGTATCAAAAAGAACAACTGCAGTAAATGTCTTAACCAAAAACTTACCTATTACTGCGTCTGGCTGAGCTTCAACCTCCTCCACGGTGACGTGGTTCACTTTCCCCCTGTTGAAAGGGTTCGGCTTCTTTCCTGAGCTTCCATTGCCATTACCATTTTGGGCTTCGGGACAATCATTTGCATAATGCCCCGTCTTACGGCACTTATAACAAGTGATATGGCTCAGGTCTACCTTGGATGGTGTTGACGGGTTGGTGTGGCTTTGTCCATTGCTTCCTCCATTCCCGTTTCCATTCTTTGTGCCATTATGATTGTGCGAGATGCCTCCTCTGTGAGTATGCTGAAAGTGTCCTCCTGACTTTGGGGTAAAGCGGGGTTTCTGCTGAGATCCAAAATTGTACTTCCCCTGTCCATACTTCCTCTTACGATTGTCAATCTGCTGCTGCTTCCCCTCAATCATAAGAGCACGATCTACTAACTCCTGGTAGTTATTGAATGTGGCTACCATCAACTGCCTGCTCAGCTCATCATTTAGTCCTTCTAGAAACTTCTCCTGCTTAGCTGCATCCGTAGCAACGTCATCTGGGGCATAACGTGCTAGCTTACTAAAATCATCCACATACTGGCCAACTGTCCGTCCTCCTTGGCGTAAGTTGCGAAACTCACGCTTCTTCATGGCCATAGCTCCTGCTGAAACATGGGTAGTACAAAAAGCTTGCTGAAACTGATTCCATGTGACAGTGTCTACAGGGTAAGTGGCTGTAAAATTCTCCCACCATGCTGCTGCGGGTCCGTCAAGCTGATGTGCGGAAAACTTCACCTTTTCTCCATCTGTACATCCTGTCGTGGTCAACTCCCTCCCTATCTTACGGAGCCAATCATCTGCTACTATTGGCTCGGTGCTACTGGAAAACACCGGCGGATTCAACCTTAAGAAACGTGCCAGATGGTCAACAGGTGGTGGTGGTGGTGGGTTGTTGTTGTTGTTTTTGCCTTGGTTCTGTACCAATGTTTGAATCAAGGTATTCTGCTGCTGAATCAACTGAGTGATCTCTGGAGGAAAAACAAACTCGGGGTCGCGTCTCAGAGGCATATGAGGGTTTAAAGAGGAGAGGAGAGTTAAGAATAGAATGAGGTCTAGTGAGATAACACTACCCATATGCACATGAGACAAAAGCACACAATATCACTCCAATCAATTCAAACAAGGGCATACAACGGTCTAACTATCGTTACAAAAGTGCTTGGACTAAAACTAATTAAATGGTGGAAAATTCTACTACTGTTGTGGTGGTCAACTAGAAAAACTGCTCCGATGCAGATTCCATGATATCCGCTCCAGCTTCATCAACATAGTCATCATCGCTGTCGTCGGGATCCGAATCGGTGTCGTTGATGATGATATAATTATCTGGGCAAGTAGGTTCCTATTCTCCTCTGGGTGCTGATCCTCCCATGAATACTCCAATCTTCTCCTTAAGGTCGCCGTTCTGTCTTACTAGAGCGACGATTTCTTCCATTTAGTCTTTACGTGTAGCCATGAGTTCTTCTTCTAGCTCCTTGATCTTGGTCATGGCCTTCTGTAGCTCCTCCATATTTGCGCACATCTGATTCTCTTGGCGTCGGATGTGTTGGTTTAACTCCTGAATATAAGATGCGATTGATCTGTCCTTCCTGGTGGTGATCATCTCCCAATGCTCATCTCGGCACCCACAAATCTGGTAGATAGTATTCTTGAGATTGTTGTGGTAAACTTATCCAATTCGTCCCATGGCGATGTGAGCTGCCATGCTCTTTCCTAGGCTCCATGTTGGTGCATCAAAGGTAAACTCTATTGGTTCCATGGTTGGTGCAAATGTCCTTCCTGGAATGTAGACTTGAATCCTCCAGCGCTCCTCTTCGGGTAAAGTGGCGTTGAAGGTCCCGGTGAAGCTTGGTACTCCTATGTTCAGGTATCTAGTGGCTTCCTTCAAGTGATATCCAAAAGGTGAGTTTTCATCTGGTTGTGTGAACTTGATCTTTGCATCCGCCATCCTAAAGAATAGAAAAGTCTAATCTCTGTAGCGACCAGACCAGACCTCAAACGTCTAATCTCTGTGCTCAGTGTCATCCCTGGATCAGTAATGCTGACACCACACAGTACTTGGAGGATTTATAACAGAGTAGCAATCACACACTTATTACATCGAATGTCTCAAGAGAGAACTTATTGAAATAAATATGGCTTAAGGCCATCTAAAAATCGATAACAGCGGAAGGCTTGGAAGATAAGCAAGTCCATCAATTCCAACGGCATCACTGAGTATAGAACCTCGACCTAAAAGCATCTTACTCGTTGTATGAAAAGTCTGCAACATGAAACATTGCAGCCCGAAAATGGGTCAGCACATGGAATATGCTGGCAATGTAACACATAGAGAATAACAATGGAATAAGCTATACTACATGCATATATGGCTGGTGGAAAAGCTCTATGGTTACAATTTTTGCATAAAGCCAATTTTTCCCTACTGCAAAGGAATAAATTTATTTAACTATCATGGTGGTTGTTAAACATTGAGAATGGTTCACAACATTCTCAATCCCAATTAAAAGTACTCATTAACATCCCAACAATATTAATTTAGAAGTAACATGATGAGATTCACATGATATCCAAGTACTAGATACTCAAGATGACCATAACCGGGGACACGGCTAACCATGATTAGTTTATACACTCTGCAGAGGTTTGCGCACTTTTCCCCACATGACTCGATCTCCTCCGTTTGGTTTCTTGCACTACATGGTGTTTGAGAAACGGATGACTGAGACATAGTCTTTCAGAAGCGCTTGCACCTTACGTAAGGGGTAGACCGTACCAACCTACATCCCCTACATCTGCTAGTCCACCCCGTAAGAGTTCGCACGACTTAGTCAACTATGCTAGAGCCCATAATAGCATGTGGTTGCACATGGAAGTTTTCTAGTATGAATAATCTCATGATCCCTTTGAGCCTGGGTGGCGGTCCGAAGAAATACAGGCATGTCCTGATAGAAACCAGGTGCCTCAATCCACCCAGATGTGTGTTTAAGTTGCCACCTTAAATAAACCATTAATTAACAATCTCACATCTGTCATGGAAATTCACTCACCCAATCCACGTCTACTAGCATAGCATGGCATAATAAGCAAACGTAGAAGTAACTCCCAAAGGTTTGATAATAAAACAGGTAATAGGTACTACCTCATCTACTTCCCTGAACCCACAATTTAATTAGATCCTAATCATGCAATGTTTGAGGATTGATCTAATGCATAAAACTGGGTAGTAGAAAAGGTATGATCAAAGTGTTACTTGCCTTGCTGATGATCCGCGAAACCTAGAGACTCGAAGTAACAGGCGGCGCACTCCGGGTATTCTTTCGCAGACAAACAAACAAGCATACAATAAGTACTCATCCAATGCATAGGTAAAACATGAATAAAAGATCTAACCTAAAAGTTCAACTTAAGAACTTCGGTTTGCAAAAAGAAACAAATCAAACAAAGCAATGAAAGTCAAACGGCGAAAGAAAACAGTTTCGTTTTACTAATCTGGATCTAAGTCAAATTTTACAGAAGCAAAAACTTGTTTAAGTAGCTTATTCGGAAAGAGGGTTTTGAGACGAAACTCGAGGCGCTTGAATCGCCTGATTCCGATAAACGAGCTAAAAGTTATACTAAAACGAAAATCAGATCAGGAATCGCGATCAGAAAAATCGCGAATTAAATCCGAGAAAAAGAAAAACGACGAACGGGTTAACGAGCGAATGTTCGTTAACTAAACTAATCTGACGAACACGTTCGTTAAGACGAACGAACGAGCGAACGCTCGCTAAATAACCGAACCGAAAAAAACCGATCTAACGAAAAACCGAAAAAAACCCGAAGAAAAACCGCTCGGTTTTCTAAAAAAAACTGGCACGGAAATCGAGGCGGCGGCGAACCTCAGGCGGCGGGTCGGTGAGGCGGCGGCGGCGGCTCCGGCGAAGTCGGCGACTCCGACGGCGACGGCGGGCGGCGGCGGCGGCTGGCGGCGGCTGGCGGCTAGGGTTAGGGTTTGGGCGCGGGGTGGGCCGGCAGCGGCGCGGATCTGACGGGCCTGGGGTCTCCGGGGCTGCGCTTATATAGTGCGCCCCCGAGCGGAGTCCCGCTCGGGCACGGCCCAAAGGCGGTTCGCGTTTTTTTTAAATAATTCCGCGTAGAAGAAAAATAAAAAGAAATACTAAACGGACTCCAAAAATCCCGAAATAAATTTTCCCCGACTTTTAAAATCAAGCCGGGCAAAACGAACATTTATTTGGGGCCTAAATGCAATTTTGAAAAACGCGCATTTTTCCTAAATTCAAATAAAAGGCAAAAAACTCCAAAATAAATCTTATTTGATTGTTTATTAAATCTTCATTATTTCTTTATTTTTGGAAAGTCATTTTATTCCCTCTCTGAAATTTTGGTAGTAGAAATAATTGAAGATAAAATAAATAAAATCAATGATCCAATTTTCAAAATTTGAGAAAACCCCAAGTAAGAAAATAACGAAATCCCCAACTCTCTCCGTGGGTCCTTGAGTTGCGTAGAATTTTTAGGATCAAGCCAACAATGCAACAAAAATATGATATGCAATGATGGTCTATTTATAACATTCCAAATTGAAAATTTGGGATGTTACAAGGGCCCATAGTCATAAACCGCCATGAGATGTATAACTTGTGTTGTAAGTGAGGGAAAGGTAGAAACCGAGCCGGACACGTGTATAAGCCGGCCTCGGTATTCTGTAAACCGCCGGGCATCAACCTGTGTATATAAAGGGACGACCCGGCGGTGGTTCAGTGACAAGAAACAATAAATTGAGAGATCGTAAAGCGGATTCGACCACATAAATGATTATTGTACGTTATGATTATTATACACTCTGCAGAGGTTTGTGCACTTTTCCCCACAAGACTCGACCGCATCCATGATCGGATGATTGAGACATAGCCTTTCTGAAGCATTAACTCTCTACTCCGAGTAGACAGTACCACCTACATCCCCTACATCTGCTAGTCTACCTCTTCAAGAGCTCACACAACTTACTCAACTATGCCAGAGCCCATAATGGCTAGTGGCTGCACACGGAAGTTTCTAGCATGAATAATCTTATGATCCCTTTGAGCCTGGGTGGCATTCCATGGGATAATCACATGAGTACTCCGAAATTTCCAGAAACAGGCAACACTGGGTTCCCCAGGTGCCTCAACCAATCCACCCAGATGTATATTAAAGTTGCCACCTTAATGTTATCCATGATTAAAATAACTCTCAAACTTCCATGTGTGAATCACGATCCAATCCTTGTTTGCTAGCATAGCTAAGCAATAATAATCATAACGTATATTCCCGAGGTGATCCAAAAGGTATTAGGTTCCTACCTCAAGCACTACAACCAAAACCACATGTTCCCAATCCTACTCATGCAAAATATTTGAGGGGCAATACTAATGCATAGTAAAAACTGGGTATAAAGAAGTATGATCAAAGTGTAACTTGCCTTGCTTACGATCTGCAAGCTCTAGAGATTCGTAGTAACAAACTTCGCACTCCGGGTAATCTAGCGTAGACAAACAATAGCATACATAAGCAAACACTCAATCGAAACACGAGAAAACCGAGAAAAGATGCAAAATCGAACATGAAATGAGCAAACGGCTTAAACTAACAAGAGTCAACACCTAACAGAAATATGAACATTTGAATTAGATCTTAGCAGTAGGCACATGTGATTAGCTACGATTTGCAAAAAGATTCAACTCAAATGGAACAACGAAACTCAAAATACGAACGAAACAAGATCGTTTACTAATCTGGACTAAACTCAAATTTTACAATACCAAAATCATGTTCAAGTTGGTTAACTGGAAAGAACAGAATGATACGAAGATTTATGCGCTGGTTTCATCTAATTTGGATAAACGAGTAAAAAGTTATGCTAGTTCTAAGATCAGGGGCTAATTTGCGAGGAAACTATTCGCGGATAGGTCCCTGGCCGAAAAATAAACTAAAAATAAAAACCTATAGCGCAAACGCTCGCTATCTGAACTTAACCGGCGAAAAGCGTTCGTTAAAACAAACGTACGGATGAACGTCCGTTAAATAATTAAACCGAACGAAAAACCGATCTAAAAACCGAACCGAAAATAAACCGAGCGAAACTGAAAAAAAACGACTGATCTATTATCGGTCAACAACGATGTCGGCGACGGCGGCGGCACGTGGCCGGCGGCTGTAGCGACCAGACCTCAAACAATCTGATATCTGTGTATCAGTGTCATCCCTGGATCAGTAATGCTAACACACACAATACTTGAAGAATTTATAATAGAGTAGCAATCACACACTTATTACATCGAATGTCTCAAAGAGAACTTATTACAATAAATATGGCTTAAGGCCATCTAATAACGATAACAGCAGAAGGCTTGGAAGATAAAGTGAGTCCATCAACTCCAACGGCATCACTGAGTGAAAGATCACGACCTAAGGCACCTTACTCGTCGTCTGAAAAGTCTGCAACATGAACGTTGTAGCACGAAAACGGGTCAGCACATGGAATATCCTGGCAATGTAACACATAGAGGGTAATGAACAAAATAATGCTATCACTACATGCATATATGACTGGTGGTAAGCTCTATGGTTACAGATTTTGCATAAAGACAATTTTTCCCTACAACAAAGGAATACATTTTATTTAACTATCATGGTGGTTGTTAAACATTGAGAAGGTTCACCCAACTCAATCCCAATTAAGCATCACCATTAACCGAATCAAATTATAATAAGAGTGATGAGACCCACATGATAATCCAAGAACTAGATACTCAAAACGTCCATAACCGGGGACACGGCTAACCATGATTAGTTTGTACACTCTGCAGAGGTTTGCGCACTTTTCCCCACAAGACTCGATCTCCTCCATTGGATTCCTCGCACTACAGGATGTTTGAGAAACAGATGACCGAGACACAGTCTTTCAGAAGCATTAACTCTTTACTCTGGGTAGACAGTACCAACCTACATCCCCTACATCTTCTAGCCTACCACTGAAAGAGGTCACGCAACCTACTCAACTATGCTAGAGCCCATATATAATAGCTTGCGGATGCACACGGAAGTTTCTAGCATGAATAATCTTATGATCCCTTTGAGCCTGGGTGGCGGTCCATAGGAGAATCACACGGTACCCCGAGATTTTCAAAAATACAGGTAACACTGGGTTCCCCAGGTGCCTCAATCCACCCATATGTGTATTAAAGTAGCCACCTTAAGTTAACCATTAAGTAACAAAGCTCACGTCTGTCATGGATACACTCACCCAATCCACGTCTACTAGCATAGCATAGCAATAAAATCAACGTAGAAGTACTCCCAAAGGTTTGATAATAAATAGGATAATAGGTACTACCTCATCTACTTCCCGAAACCCACATATTAAACAGATCCTAACCATGCAATTTTTTGAGGATTGATCTAAAGCAATAAAACTGGGTAGTAAAGAGGTATGATCAAAGTGTTACTTGCCTTGCTGATGAACCGTGAAACCTAGAGACTCATAGTAGCAGGCTACGCACTCCGGGTACTCTATCGCAAACAAACAAGCATACAATAAGCACTCAACTAGAAGCATGGGTAAACTCAAATAAGAGATCTAACCAGGAAGTTCAACTTAAGAACTCCGGTTTGCAAAAAGAATCAAATCAAACGAAACAACGAAACTCAAACTGTGAAAGAAACAAGCTTCGTTTACCAATCTGGACTTAAGTCAAATTTTACAATAGCTAAAACTTGTTTGAGTTGGTTAAACAGAAAGAGGGTTTCGAAACAAAACTCTAGGCGCTTGAATCGCCTGATTCCGTCAAGCGAGCGAAAAGATAAACTAAAACGAAAACCAGGGCAGAAATCGCGATCGAAAATAATCGCGAAAAATCCCTGGAAAAAGAAAAACCGACGAACAGGCTAACGAACAAATGTTCGCTGTCTACGGCTAAACGGTGAACATTCGTTAAAATGAACGAACGAACGGGCGTTCGTTAAATAACTAAACTGGAAAAAATAAAACTGATCTATTAAAACAATAAACCGGGGTTCCTAAAAAACCCGGTGGTTTTCTCACGAAAACCGCGATGGCGGCGGTGGCTACCTCCGGCGGGTCAACAGCGGCGGCGGCGGGTCAACGGAGGTAGCGGCGGGTCAACGGGGCGGCGGCGGTGCGGCTCCGGCGAGGCGGCGGCGGTCGGCGGCGGCGGACGGCGGCGGCGGGTGGCGGGGCAAGGCGGCGCAAGGCGACGCGAGGCGACGACGGCGTTGGGCAGCGGCGGCGGCGCATCACAGCGGCGGCGGCGGCTAGTGTTAGGGTTTGGGGCGGCGCGGGCTGGTGTGCTGGCGGGCTCGGGGGCGCGGCTTATAAGAGGCCGGCTGGGCGGAGTCCTAGCCGGTTACGGCCAGGAGTCGGTTCATTTTTTTTAAATAATTCCGCGCAGAAAAACAGATAAAAGAAATACGAAATGGACTCCAAAAAACCTGAAATAAAATTTCCCCGTCCTCTAAAGACATAGCGGACAAAGTGATCATGTATTTGGGCCTATAATGCAATTTTGAAAAATGCGCATTTTCCCAATTCCAATAAAATAGCGATAAAACTTCGAATAAAATTCTTATTTGATTTTAATATTAAATCTCCAATATTTCTTTATTTTTGGGAAAGTTATTTTATTCCCTCTCTCTTATTTTTATAAAAGAAATATTCGAAGATAAAATAATTAAAATCAAACGATCCTTTTTTTCAAAATTTGAGAAAACTCAAATATGAAAATAACGAAATCCCCAACTCTCTCCGTGGGTCCTTGAGTTGCGTAGAATTTCTAGGATCAAGCCAAAATGCAATAAAATATGATATGCAATGATGATCTAATGTATAACATTGCAAATTGAAAATTTGGGATGTTACAAACCTACCCCCCTTAAGATGAATCTCGCCCTCGAGATTCGCATTGGCTAGAAAATAGGTGAGGGTGGTCCTTCCGTAGGTCTTCCTCTCGCTCCTAGGTGGCTTCATCCTCGGTATGGTGGCTCCACTGAACTTTGCAGAACTTGATGACTTTGCTGTGTTGACTCGGCTGACAAACTCGAGAATCTTGACTGGTTTCTCCTCGTAGGTCACATCGCTATCCAACGGAATCGCTTCCAGTGGCACTGTATCTCGCAGTGGAATATCAGCCATCTCTGCGTGGCACTTCTTCAGCTGGGAAATGTGGAACACATCGTGTACTCCTGACAGTCCCTCGGGCAACTCCAACTTGTAAGCAACTTCTCCCATATGTTCAAAAACTTTGTATGGTCCCACAAAACGTGGCGCTAACTTTCCCTTAACTCCAAAACGCTTAACTCCTCGAAGTGGGGACACTCGAAGGTAAACTCTGTGTCCAACTTCGTAAACTACCTCCTTGCGTTTAGAATCCGCATAGCTCTTCTGCCTAGACTGGGCTACCTTGAGTCTATCGCGAATCAGCTTAACTTTCTCTTCAGACTCTTTGATCAAATCTGGTCCAAACAACTGACGGTCTCCAACTTCATCCCACAACAACGGTGTCCTGCACCTCCTTCCGTACAAAGCTTCGAAAGGGGCCATCTTCAAACTGGATTGATAACTATTGTTGTAAGAGAACTCTGCATAGGGCAAATTGTCGTCCCAACTAGATCCATAATCTAGCACACAAGCTCTCAACATGTCCTCCAGAATCTGATTGACTCTCTCAGTCTGTCCATCTGTCTGTGGATGAAAGGTTGTACTGAACTCTAGCCTGGTACCCAAAGTTTCATGCAACTGATTCCAGAACTTTGAGCTAAACTGGGTCCCTCTATCTGATAAAATGGTCCTTGGAACTCCATGCAGACATATGATCTGGTCAGGTATATCTTCGCCAACTTAGCACTCGTGTAAGTGGTCTTCACTGGGATGAAATGGGCTACCTTCGTCAAACGATTGACTACAACCCATATCGAGTCATAGCCTGAGCGAGTCCTGGGCAATCCCGTGATAAAATCAATGCCTAGCTTATCCCACTTCCATTCGGGTATCAGCAATGGTTGTAACAAACCTACTGGCTTCTGATGCTCTGCCTTTACTCTCTGACATACATCACAAACTGCTACATACTCTGCAATATCCTTCTTCATTCCGGTCCACCAGAAATTGCCCTTCAAATCCAGATACATCTTGGTATTTCCTGGGTGAATCGAATATGGCGAATCATGGGCCTCCTGCAGAATCAACTTCCTGATCTCCGGGTCATTAGGCACATATACGCGGTTCTCAAACCATACGGTATCGTGCTCATCCTCACGAAATCCCTTAGCTTTTCCTTTGCTCATCTTCTCCTTTATCTCGGCAATCTCCTTGTCAGTCTTCTGAGCTTCTCTGATCTTATCCATCAAAGTATACTGAATCTTTAATGCTTCTACGTAGCCTCTCGGATTTATCTCCAAACATAGGTCCCGAAGATCCTCGGCTAACTCCTTGGGTAATTCTTCGGTCAAGAGGGTGTTGACATGACTCTTGCGGCTCAACGCATCGGCTACTATGTTAGCCTTTCCTGGATGATAATGCAACCTCATATCATAATCCTTAATGAGCTCCAAACATCTCCTTTTCCTGAGATTTAACTCCTTCTGCGTGAAGATATACTTCAAACTCTTGTGATCTGTGTACACCTCACAATGGTTTCCGATGAGAAAATGTCTCCATGTCTTCAACACATGCACTACGGCTGCTAACTCCAAATCATGTGTAGCATAATTCAACTCATGGGCTTTAAGCTGTCGTGAGGCATATGAAACAACTCTTCCCTCCTGCATAAGCACTGCTCCAAGTCCTCGACGAGAAGCGTCGCAATATACTTCATAATCCTTGCGCTGATCTGGCAGAATCAACACCGGTGATGTAACCAAACGTTTCTTCAACTCCTGGAAACTGGCCTCACATTCCTAATTCATTTGAATTTGGTGTCCCTCTTCAACAACTCCGTCATGGGTTTTGCAATTTTCGAGAAATTCTCAATGAACCTCCGGCAGTATCCTGCGAGTCCAAGAAAACTCCGGATCTCTCCAACTGACGTGCGTGCTTCCCAGTTTGTCACAGTGACAACCTTGGTGGGGTCTACTGCTATTCCTTCTCCGGATATAACATGTCCGAGGAATCCAACTTCCTTCAACCAAAACTCACACTTGCTGAACTTGGCATATAACTGATGTTCTCTGAGCTTCCCAATTACCAAACAAAAATGCTCCTTATGTTCCTCTTCATTCTTTGAATAGACCAGAATATCATCAATGAACACCACAACAAACTTATCCAAAAACTCCATAAACACCTTGTTCATCATGTTCATAAAATAGGCAGGTGTGTTAGTCAGACCAAATGACATAACGGTATACTCATATAGCCCGTACCTTGTGGTAAAAGCTGTCTTAGGTAAATCCGGCTCTCGAATCTTTAGTTGGTGGTATCTTGATCGCAAATAGATCTTGGAAAATACTTTAACTCCTTGCAACTGGTCAAACAAATCATTGATCATCGGTAGTGGGTACTTGTTCTTGATTGTCACTTCATTCAACCCTCGATAATCAACAACCATCCTCAACGATCCATCCTTCTTCTCCACTAGAAGCATTGGTGACCCCCAAGGTGACGAACTTGGGCGAATATAGCCTTTATCCAGTAACTCCTTAATCTGCTTTTTAATCTCCTCCAAATCCTTTGCGGGCATCCTGTATGGTCTCTGAGATATTGGCCTCGTGCCTGGCAAAAGCTCAATCAAAAACTCAATGTCTCTATCCGGTGGCATGCCTGGCAACTCTTCTGGAAATACGTCAGGAAAATCCTTCACCACTAGTATTTCCTCCTGTACAACTCCTGATAAGGAATTCACTTGAGTCCTCTTCGGCACATGCCGGGATACATACTTGATCCTTCTTCCTTCTGGGGTGGTGAGAAAAATCGACTTACTGGTGCATTCAATGTTCCCTCCATACTTTGATAACCAATCCATGCCTAATATCACATCCAGTCCTTGTGACTCCAATACTATTAGGTCTAAGGGAAACACGTAGTTACCAATCCTTAATGGTAACCGATCACACCATATACTAGCCATATACTCTGCTCCTGGCGAGGTTACTAACATGGGTGGCCTAAGGGCTTGGGTTGGCAGTTTATACTTATCCACAAATCCCCTTGATATGTATGAATGCAATGCACCAGTATCAAAAAGAACGACTGCAGTAAATGACTTAACCAAAAACTTACCTATTACAGCATCTGGCTGGGCTTCAACCTCCTCCACGCTAATGTGGTTCACCTATCCCCTGTTGAAAGGGTTAGTCTTCTTCCCAGAGCTTCCATTGCCATTTCCATTCTTTGCTTCGGGACATTCATTGGCATAATGTCCGGTCTTCTGGTACTTGTAGCAAGTAATGTGGCTTAGATCCTTCTTAGCGGGCGTTGCTGGGTTGGAACGGTTCTACCCGTTACTTCCTCCGTTACCATTCCCATTCTTGGGGCCACTATGGTTATGCGGACCTCCTCCATTGTGGTTGTGACCTCCATGGTTATGCTGATATGGTCCTCCCGAGTTCATGGTAAAACGAGGCTTTTGTTGAGCTCCAGAATTATGCTTGCCTTGTCCATACTTCCTCTTGTGGCTGTCAATCTGCTGCTGCTTCCCTTCAATCATGAGAGCTCTATCTACCAACTCCTGGTAGTTGTTGAAGGTTGCCACCATCAACTGCATGCTCAGCTCATCATTCAGTCCTTCCAGAAACTTCTCCTGCTTAGCTGCATCCGTAGCAACATCATCTGGGGCATAACGTGCTAGCTTACTAAAATCATCTACATACTGGCCAACTGTGCATCCTCCTTGGCGCAAGTTGCGAAACTCACGCTTCTTCATGGCCATAGCTTCTGCTGAAGCATGGGCAGTACGGAAAGCCTGCTGAAACTGGTACCATGTAACAGTGTCGATGTGCTACGTGGCTGTGAAATTCTCCCACCATGATGCTGCGGGTCCATCAAGCTGATGCACGGCAAACCGCACTCTCTCTGCATCTGTGCATCCTGTAGTGGTCAACTCCCTTCCAATCTTGCAGAGCCAATCATCTACAACTATCGGCTCGGTGCTACTAGAGAACATCGGCGGATTGAGCCTCAAGAAACGGGCTAAGTGATCAACAGGTGGTGGTGGTGGTGGGTTGTTATTGTTGTTCCCCTAATTCTGATTCTGGACTAGTATCTGCATCAATGCATTCCGCTGCTGGAGAGTGAGCTCCGGTGGGAAAGCAAATCCATTGTCGCATCTCGGAGGCATCTGAGGGGTTTAGAAAAGATGAGAAAAAAAGAATAGAATGAGGTCTAGAGGGAAAACACTACCCATATGCACATGAGACAAACACAATCATATCACTTCAATCAATTCAAACAAGGGCATACAAAGGTCTAACTATCATTACAAAAAGTGCTCAGACTATACTATATACATGGGGGGAATACTACTACTGTTATGGTGGTCGACTAGAAAAATTGATCGGTCGAAGACTCCATGATATCTGCTCCAGCTTCATCAACAAAGTCATCATCGCTATTGTCAGGGCCCGAGTCAGTGTTGTCGATGATGATGTAGTTCTCCGGGTAGGTGGAATCGTCGTCTTCTCCTCCTGGCGCAGGGTCTCCCATGAATACTCCGATCTTCTTTATCAGGTTGTCATTCTTCTCCAATAATGTTACAATTTCCTCCTCATATCCATCGCGTGTGGACTTGAGTTCTTCCTCTAGCTCCGTGATCCTGGTCATTGCCTTCTTCAGATCTATCATGCTTGCACACATCTGGTTCTCCTGGCGACGAATGTGCTGGTTTAACTCCTGGATGAAAGCTGCAACAGATCTATACATCCTGGTGCTAATCATCTCCCATTGCTCATCTCGGCGCCCACAAATCTGGTAGATAGTATCCTTGAGATCCTTATGGTAAACTTCTCCAACGCGTCCCATGGTGATGTGGGCTGCCATGCTCTTTCCTAGACTCCAGGTTGGTGCATGCTACCTCTTGAGCACTGCGTTGGATTTCCCGAAGAGGAGAGGATGATGCAGCAAAGTAGCGTAAGTATTTCCCTCGGTTTTTGAGAACCAAGGTATCAATCCAGTAGGAAACCATGCACAAGTCCATCGTACCTACACACGATAGCTACTCGCAACCGACGCGATTAGGGGTTGTCAATCCCTTCAAGGTCATTTACGAGAGTGAGATCTGATAGAGATGATAAATAATATTTTTGGTATTTTGATAGATAGATGCAAAATAAAAAGTAAAAGGCAAAGTAAAAACAAAGCAAGTAAATAAAGCGACAGAGATTGATATGATGAGAATAGACCCGGGGGCCATAGGTTTTACTAGTGGCTTCTCTCAAGAGCATAGATATTCTACGGTGGGTGAACAAATTACTGTTGAGCAATTGACAGAATTGAGCATAGTTATGAGCATATCTAGGCAATGATCATGTATATAGGCATCACGTCCGAGACAAGTAGATCAAAACGATTCCGCATCTACTACTATTACTCCACTCATCGACCGCTATCCAGCATGCATCTAGAGTATTAAGTTAAAAACAGAGTAACGCCTTAAGCAAGATGACATGATGTAGAGGGATAAATTCATGCAATATGATAAAAACCCCATCTTGTTATCCTCGATGGCAATAATACAATACGTGCCTTGTAACCCTTTCTGTCACTGGGTAAGGACACCACAAGATTGAACCCAAAGCTAAGCACTTATCCCATTGCAAGAACTACCAATCTAGTTGGCCAAACCAAAAAGGATAATTCGAAGAGACTTGCAAAGATAACTCAATCATACATAAAAGAATTCAGAGAAGAATCAAATATTTTCCATAGATAATACTGGATCATAAACCCATAATTCATCGGTCTCAACAAACACACCGCAAGAAGAAGATTACATCGAATAGATCTCCACAAGAGAGGGGGAGAACATTGTATTGAGATCCAAAAAGAGAGAAGAAGCCATCTAGCTACTAGCTATGGACCCAAAGGTCTGAAGTAAACTACTCACACTTCATCAGAGGGGCTATGGTGTTGATGTAGAAGCCCTTCATGGTGGATGCCCCCTCCGGCGGAGCTCCGGAACAGGCCCCAAGATGGGATCTCATGGATACAGAAGGTTGCGGCAGTGGAATTAGGTTTTTGGCTCCTGTTCTGATCGTTTGGGGATACGTAGGTATATATAGGATGAAGGAGTACGTCAGTGGAGCAGCAGGGGGCCCACGAGTTAGGGGGGTGCGCCCAGGGGGCGCCCTCCACCCTCGTGACCGCCTCTGGCACTTCTTGGAGTAGGGTCCAAGTCTCCTGGATCACGTTCGGTGAGAAAATCACGTTCCCGAAGGTTTCATTCCATTTGGACTCCGTTTGATATTCCGTTTCTTCGAAACACTGAAATAAGCAAAAAACAGCAATTCTGGGCTGGGCCTCCGGTTAATAGGTTAGTCCCAAAAATAATATAAAAGTGGAAAATAAAGCCCAATATAGTCCAAAACAGTAGATAAAGTAGCATGGAGCAATCAAAAATTATAGATACGTTGGAGATGTATCAGGCATCCCCAAGCTTAATTCCGGCTCGTCCTCGAGTAGGTAAATGATAAAAAAAGAATTTTTGATGCGAAGTGATACTTTGGCATAATTTCAATGTAAATCTTCTTAATTGTGATATGAATATTCAGATTCGAAAGATTCAAGACAGAAGTTCATATTGACACAAAAATAATAATACTTCAATCATACTAATCAAAGCAATCATGTCTTCTCAAAATAACATGGCAAAAGAAAGTTCATCCCTACAAAATCATATAGTTAGGCTATGCTTCATTTTTGTCACACAAAGATGTTCCCAACTTCTATACCCCCGATGACAAGCCAAGCAATTGTTTCATACTTAAATAATCTCAAACTTTTTCAACCTTCACGCAATACATGAGCATGAGCCATGGATATAGCACCATGGGTGGAATAGAATATGATGATGGGGATTGTGTGGAGAAGACGAAAAGGAGAAAGTCTCACATTGACGAGGCTAATCAACGGGCTATGGAGATGCCCATCAATTGGTGTCAACATGAGGAGTAGGGATTGCCATGCAACGGATGCACTAGAGCTATGAATGCTCAACAAAAGAAAACTTAGTGGGTGTGCATCCAACTCGCTTGCTCATGAAGACCTATGGCATTTGAGGAAGCCCATCGTAGGAATATACAAGCCAAGTTCTATAATGAAAAATTCCCACTAGTATGAAAAGGACAACTTTATGAGACTCACTACATGAGGAACAAGGTGCTACTTTGAAGCACAATATATGAGACTCACTACATGAAGGACAAGGTGCTACTTTGAAGCACAAGTGTGGAAAAAGAGATAGTAGCATTGCCCTTTTTTCTTTTCTTTTTTTTTTCTTTTTTGGGCCTTTTTTTCTTTTCTCTTTTTTTCGGGCAATGCTCTAATAATGATGATCATCACACTTCTATTGATTTCAACATAAGGATTACAACTCGAAACTTAGAACAAGATATGACTCTATATGAATGCCTCCGGCGGTGTACCGGGATGGTGCAATGAATCAAGAGTGACATGTATGAAGAATAATGCATGGTGGCCTTGCCACAAATACGATGTCAACTACATGATCATGCAATGGCAATATGACAAAAGTAATGTATGTCATGATGATGATGGTGGAAGTTGCATGGCAATATATCTCGGAAGGGCTATGGAAATGCCATAATAGGTAGGTATGGTGGCTGTTTTGAGGAAGATATAAGGAGGTTTATGTGTGACAGAGCGTATCGTATCACGGGGTTTGGATGCACCGGCGAAGTTTGGACCAACTCTCAAGGTGAGAAAGGGCAATGCACGGTACCGAAGAGGCTAGCAAAGGCGGAAAGGTGAGAGTGCGTATAATCCATGGACTCAACATTAGTCAAAAGAACTCATATACTTATTGCAAAAATTTAGAAGTCATCAAAAATCAAGTACTACACGCATGCTCCTAGGGGGATAGATTGGTAGGAAAAGATCATCGCTCGTCCCCGACCGCCACTCATAAGGATGCACAAGCCAGGTACACTTCATGTTTCAAATTTGTTACACAACTTTAACCATACGTGCATGCTACGGGACTTGCAAACTTCAACACAAGTATTTCTCAAATTCATAATCACCCAACTAGCACAACTTTGATATTATCACCTCCATATCTCAAAACAATTATCAAGCATCAAACTTATATTAGTATTCAATTCACTCAAAAGAAAGTTTCACATATCTTGAATACCAAGTATATTAATATTAAGCAAATTACCATGCTATTAACGACTCTCAAAATAATCTAAGTGAAGCATGAGAGATCAATAGTTTCTTTAAAACAAATCCACCACCGTGCTCTAAAAGATATAAGTGAAGCACTAGAGCAAAAATTATCACGCTCAAAAGATATAAGTGAAGTACTATGAGCAAAACTATCAAGCTCAAAAGATATAAGTGAAGCACATAGAGTATTCTAACAAATTCCAATTCATGTATGGCTATCTCAAAAGGTGTGTACAGCAAGGTGATTTTAGTAGACTAACAAGCAAAGACACAAATAATACAAGACGCTCCAAGCAAAACACATATCATGTGGTGAATAAAAATATAGCTCCAAGTAAATTACCGATGGAAGTGGACGAAAGAGGGGATGCCTTCCGGGGCATCCCCAAGCTTTGACTTTTTGATGTCCTTGGATTATCTTGGGGGTGCCATGGGCATCCCCAAGCTTAGGCTCTTGCCACTCCTTGTTCCATAGTCCATCAAAAGAATTCACCCAAAATTTGAAAACTTCACAACACAAAACTCAACAGAAATCTCGTGAGCTCCGTTAGAGAAAGAAAACAAAAGACTACTTCAAGGTACTGTAATGAACTCATTCTTTGTTTATATTGGTGTTAAACCTACTGTATTCCAACTTCTCTATGGATTATAAACTATTTTACTAGCCATAGATTCATCAAAATAAGCAAACAACACACGTAAAACAGAATCTGTCAAAAACAGAACAGTCTGTAGCAATCTGTAACTAACGCAAACTTATGGAACTCTAAAAATTCTACCAAAATAGGAAGTCCTGGAAAATTTGTTTATTGAACAGCAGAAAAAAGAATCAATGCAAAATAACGTTCCTGTGATTTAACAAAATTATATTCTTGCGCGCAAAGTTTCTGTTTTTCAGCAGAATCAAATCAACTATCATCGTAGGTTATCCTATAGGTTCTACTTGGCACAAACACTAATTAAAAGATAAAACCACATACAAACAGAGGCTAGATGGATTATCTATTCCTAAACAGAAGCACAAACAAAAAACACAAAATAAAATTGGGTTGCCTCCCAACAAGCGCTATCGTTTAACGCCCCTAGCTAGGCATAAAAGCAAGGATAGATCTAGGTAGTGCCGTAGTAATAGGATAGATCGGTGAAACTCATTTCATATTCTGTACGTTCGGCAGCAACTTTTCTTTGAGGTAAGCAAAAGTAATCAAAAGGGCTAAATTTAATAGGGCAAAAATCTCCAAGATCAATTTTAGGAGGTATAGGTTCCTCTTTTGGCCCTTCATAATGCACAACCAATTCATCATTATAAGCGTTCTTTTGACAAAACCTTGTGAGTCTACACTCAAGAGAGTATCCTAACTCATTATTTCGAATAGCCAAATCATCATTAAGTTCAGAGATTCTATCAATTAAAATATTGGTTGGCACCTTTTTTTTAAGGTTTTCATTGAAAGCAACATAGTCAAGGGATTGAAAACGCATAATTTCTTCTTGATCAAAGAGGATAGATTCTATGGGAGGACGGCAGACGTCCACCCTATAATGTGCAAAGATTTATTTGGCCTTTTTAATTATATATCTGAATTCATGAGCCAAAAATATAGTAGCGGCACGCTTAATAGAGGAGTGTTCGATATTAGAAAATTCTAGGAAAATCCTTTGTATAGAAGGGTGCATATGCATAAATTGCCTTTCAAGTTCAACGATAAGCATGGCAATGGCATCATCAAGACTACTGGTTCTATGAAGAATAGAACTGCCCATAGAGGGTAAAGCACCGGCACAAGTAAAGAAATCTTGAATAACTCCTTTTCCAATAATATTACCACTACCGATTCGAAATCTTTTTGTATGATAGGTAGGGGATTCTTCAGCAGGAGCTTCAGAATTTTCCATGATATTATTATCGCCCATGTCGGCAATAATTTCCCCATTTCAGACATAACAACAAGCAAGCAAACTAACACACGAGCAAACAGAAAGGCAACGGTAAAAAGGCAAACGGGAAAGAGAGGAGGAGATTGGGAAAGAGAGGGCAAATAAAACGGCAAGGGTGAAGTGGGGGAGAGGAAAACAAGAGGCAAATGGCAAATAATGTAATGCGAGATATAGGGATTGAGATGGGTACTTGGTATGGTTGACTTGCTTGCGTGAGCCTTCCCGGCAACGGCGCCAGAAATTCTTCTTGCTACCTCTTGAGCACAGCGTTGGATTTCCCCGAAGAGGAGAGGATGATGCAGCAAAGTAGCATAAGTATTTCCCTCAGTTTTTGAGAACCAAAGTATCAATCCAGTAGGAGACCACGCACAAGTCCCTCGTACCAACACAAAACGATAGCTACTCGCAACCAACGCGATTAGGGGTTGTCAATCCCTTCACGGTCACTTACGAGAGTGAGATCTGATAGAGATGATAAATAATATTTTTGGTATTTTTGATAGATAGATGCAAAATAAAAAGTAAAAGGCAAAGTAAAAACAAAGCAAGTAAATAAAGCGATAGAGATTGATATGATGAGAATAGACTAGGGGGCCATAGGTTTCACTAGTGGCTTCTCTCAAGAGCATAAATATTCTACGGTGGGTGAACAAATTACTGTTGAGCAATTGACAGAATTGAGCCTAGTTATGAGCATATCTAGGCAATGATCATGTATATAGGCATCACGTCCGAGACAAGTAGATCAAAACGATTCTGCATCTACTACTATTACTCCACTCATCGACCGCTATCCAGCATGCATCTAGAGTATTAAGTTAAAAACAGAGTAACGCCTTAAGCAAGATGACATGATGTAGAGGGATAAATTCATGCAATATGATAAAAACCCCATCTTGTTATCCTCGATGGAAACAATACAATACGTGCCTTGCAACCCTTTCTGTCACTGGGTAAGGACACGTCAAGATTGAACCCAAAGCTAAGCACTTCTCCCATTGCAAGAACTACCAATGTAGTTGGCCAAACCAAAAAGGATAATTCGAAGAGACTTGCAAAGATAACTCAATCATACATAAAAGAATTCAGAGAAGAATCAAATATTTTCCGTAGATAATACTGGATCATAAACCCACAATTCATCGGTCTCAACAAACACACCGCAAAAAGAAGATTACATCGAATAGATGTCCACAAGAGAGGGGGAGAACATTGTATTGAGATCCAAAAAGAGAGAATAAGCCATCTAGCTACTAGCTATGGACCCGAAGGTCTGAAGTAAACTACTCACACTTCATCGGAGGGGCTATGGTGTTGATGTAGAAGCCCTCCGTGGTGGATGCCCCCTCCGGCGGAGCTCCGGAACAAGCCCCAAGATGGGATCTCGTGGATACAGAAGGTTGCGGCGGTGGAATTAGGTTTTTGGCTCCTGTTCTGATCGTTTGGGGATACTTAGGTATATATAAGAGGAAGGAGTACGTCAGTGGAGCAGCAGGGGGCCCACGAGGTAGGGGGCGCGCCCAGGGGGCGCCCTCCACCCACGTGACTGCCTCTGGCACTTCTTGGAGTAGGGTCCAAGTCTCCTGGATCACGTTCGGTGAGAAAATCACGTTCCCGAAGGTTCCATTCCGTTTGGACTCCGTTTGATATTCCGTTTCTTCGAAACACTGAAATAGGCAAAAAACAACAATTCTGGGCTGGGCCTCCGGTTAATCGGTTAGTCTCAAAAATAATATAAAAGTGGAAAATAAAGCCCAATATAGTCCAAAACAGTAGTTAAAGTAGCATGGAGCAATCAAAAATTATAGATACGTTGGAGACGTATCAGTGCATCAAAGGAAAACTCTATGGGCTTAGTGACTGGCATGAACGTCCTTCCTGGAACTTAACATCATCCAACACTCCTCTTCTGGTAAAGTGGCGATGTAGGTCCCGGTGAAGCTTGGTACTCCGATGTTCAGGTATCTAGTTACTTCCTTCAAGTGGCGTCCGAAAGGTGTATCTTCATACGGTTGCGTGAACTTGTTACTTGCATCCGCCATCCTAAAGAGTAGAAAAGGGAGAGGAGTTAGAAATGAGAAGAGAGTAGTGATCTAGGGCTTTTAGCTTAGTGGTCGTGTCCTACAGTCAGCGTGTGCTCTGATACCATCTTGTAGCGATGATACGTCTCCAACGT
The DNA here is from genome assembly GCA_963921465.1 of Triticum timopheevii. Taxonomy (NCBI): domain Eukaryota; kingdom Viridiplantae; phylum Streptophyta; class Magnoliopsida; order Poales; family Poaceae; genus Triticum; species Triticum timopheevii. The sequence continues at coordinate 406,307,336 of OY997272.1, read as the reverse complement.
ATCTACTTTTCCAAACACTTTTGCCCTTGTTTTGGACTCTAACTTGCATGATTTGAATGAAACTAACCCGGACAAACGTTGTTTTCAGCAGAACTGCCATGATGTTGTTTTATGTGTAGAAAAGAAAAGTTCTCGGAAAGTCCTGAAAATCCACATAGGCATTTTTTGGAATTAATAAGAATTTCTGGGAAAAAGAAATACACCAGAGGGCCCACACCCTATCCACGAGACAGGGGGCGCGCCCCCCCTATAGGGCGCGCCCCCTATCTCGTGGGCCCCCTAGACCTCCACCGACCTCAACTCCAACTCCATATATTCACGTTCGGGGAGAAAAATATCAGAGAGAAAGTTTCATCGTGTTTTACGACACGGAGCCGCCGCCAAGCCCTAATCTCTCTCGGGAGGGCTGATCTGGAGTCCGTTCGGGGCTCCGGAGAGGGGGATTCGTCGCCGTCGTCATCATCAACCATCCTCCATCACCAATTTCATGATGCTCACCGCCGTGCGTGAGTAATTCCATCGTAGGCTTGCTGGACGGTGATGGGTTGGATGAGATTTACCATGTAATCAAGTTAGTTTTGTTAGGGTTTGATTCCTAGTATCCACTATGTTTTGAGATTGATGTTGTTATGACTTTGCTATGCTTAATGATTGTCACTAGGGCCCGAGTGCCATGATTTTAGATCTGAACCTCTTATGTTTTCATGAATATATGTGTGTTCTTGATCCTATCTTGCAAGTCTATAGTCACCTATTATGTGTTATGATCCGACAACCCCGAAGTGACAATAATCGGGATACTTCTCGGTGATGACCATAGTTTGAGGAGTTCATGTATTCACTATGTGCTAATGTTTTGTTCCGGTTCTCTATTAAAAGGAGGCCTTAATATCCCTTAGTTTCTGCTAGGACCCCGCTGCCACAGGAGGGTAGGACAAAAGATGTCATGCAAGTTCTTTTCCATAAGCACGTATGACTATTTACGGAATACATGCCTACATTACATTGATGAACTAGAGCTAGTTCTGTGTCACCCTATGTTATAGCTATTACATGAGGAATCGCATCCGACATAATTATCCATCACTGATCCATTGCCTACAAGCTTTTGACATATTGTTCTTCGCTTATTTACTTTTCCGTTGCTACTGTTACAACTAGTACAAAAACCCCAAAACTATTATCTTTACTTCTGCCACCGTTACCTTTATTATCATACTACTTTGCTACTAAATACTTTGCTGCAGATACTAAGTTATCCATGTGTGGTTGAATTGACAACTCAACTGCTAATACTCAAGAATATTCTTTGGCTCCCCTTGTGTCGAATCAATAAATTTGGGTTGAATACTTTACCCTCGAAAGTTGTTGCGATCCCCTACACTTGTGGGTTTATCAAGACTAATTTCTGGCGCCTTTGTCGGTTAGCATAGCTCTATTCTCTGAGTCACTTGGGATTTATATCTGTTGATCACTATGAAGAACTTGAAAGACAACCGAACCACGATTTTGCCCTCAACTACGAGGGGAGGTAAGGAACTGCCATCTAGCTCTGCACTAGATTCTCCTTCTGGTATTAGTAAGCTTGCGACACCTAAACCTGCTACTGCTTTGAATTCTGATATGTCGCATGTTATTGATGATGTCACTTCTGCTATGCATGATGAAACTACTTCTGTGCGTGATACTACTTTGCCATTAGGTGAATTTCTTGATGAACAACTTGCTAGAGTTAGGGGGAATGAAATTATTGAAGATGCTATTATTGATGATAGTGATGATGAAGGTTCTCCCAATGATTATGAATTGCCTGTTGTTCCTGAGGGTTATGTTATGAATGAAGAAGCTGCTAGAGCTATCTTTTCTTGCAATGATAGATATGATCTTAAGAAATTATTAGCTAAATGGAAGCAGCAGTCTCTTAATGCTAGAATGAAACCTGACCCTGCTTTTGCTACTTCACCTATCCGTGTTACTGATAAGGATTATGAATTCTCTGTTGATCCTGAGATTATTACTTTGGTTGAATCTGATCCTTTTTATGGCCTTGAATCTGAAACTGTTGTGGCACATCTTACCAAGTTGAATGATATAGCTACCCTGTTTACTAATGATGAGAAGTCTCGCTATTTTTATATCCTTAAGATATTTCCATTCTCGTTAAAGGGTGATGCTAAGACTTGGTATAATTCTCTTGCTCCTGGTTGTGTGCGTAGTCCCCAAGATATGATTTATTACTTCTCTGCTAAATATTTCCCTGCTCATAAGAAACAAGATGCCTTGCGGGAAATATATAATTTCGTGCAAATCAAAGAAGAGAGTCTCCCACAAGCTTGGGGGAGGCTTCTCCAATTAGTTAATGCTTTGCCTGATCATCCTCTTAAGAAAAATGAAATACTTGAAATCTTTTATAACAGACTAACCGATGCTTCCAAGGATTACTTGGATAGTTGTGTTGGTTGTGTTTTCAGGGAAAGAACAGTCGATGAAGCTGAAATATTATTGAATAATATGTTGACTAATGAAGATAATTGGACTCTTCCTGAGCCAATTCCTGAGGCAATTCCTGAACCAATTGAGCCAACTCCTGAGCCTATTCCTAAACCCACTCCAAAGAAGAGAGGTGTTTTACTTCTCAGTCCTGAAGATATGCAAGAGGCAAAGAAATCAATGAAAGAAAAAGGTATTAAAGCTGAAGATGTTAAGAATTTACCACCTATTGAAGAAATACATGGTCTTAATATACTGCCTGTCGAAGAACCACATTGTCTTGATAACCCGACATAGGTAGTAAAGGTAAATTCTCTCTATGGATATGATAAAGTTGAAATCCCCTCTACTAAATTTCATAGCCCATGATTAGATGAATTTGATGACTTTATGGCTAGACAAGAAAGTTTTAATGCTTATGTCGGTAGAGAGTTACAGAATAATGCTTTCGAGATAGGATGCGTGTGCGATAATATGGCTAGAGTTAAAGATGAACTCAAACTCGTTAGCAAATATGCTTCTATAGTTGCTACTCAAGATGAGCAAGTACTCCAAGCTCAAAATGATTTGCTTGATGAATTAAATAATAAAAATGACTTTGCTGTTAGAGTGGCTACTAGAACTGGTAGAATGACTCAGGAACCTTTGTATCCCGAAGGCCACCCTAAGAGAATCAAGCAAGATTCTCAGAGAAATAATTTAGAGGCACCTAGTTCTTCTAAAAAGAAGAAAAAGAAAAATGATAGAACTTTGCATGCTTCTAGTGAACCTACTGTAGACACACCTGAGAATCCCAATGATATTTCTATTTCTGATGCTGAAACACAATCAGGTGATGAACATGAACCTAGTGATAATGTTAATGATAATGTTCATGTTGATGCTTAACCTAGCAAAAACAATGATGTAGAGATTGAACCTGCTGTTGATATTGATAACTCACAATCAAAGAATCAATGTTATGATGAGAGAGATTTTGTTTCTAGGAAGCACGGTAGAGAAAGAGAACCATGTGTTCAGAAACCCATGCCCTTTCCTCCTAAACCATCTAAGTCAAAGGATGATGAGGATTTTGAGCGCTTTGCTGAAATGATTAGACCTATTTTCTTACGCATGCGCTTAACTAATATGCTGAAAGTAAATCCTTATGCTAAGTATATGAAGGATATCATTACAAATAAAAGAAAGATACCAGAAGCTGAAATTTCCACCATGCTTGCTAATTACACTTTTAAGGGTGGAATACCAAAGAAACTTGGAGATCCGGGTGTACCAACTATACCATGCTCCATTAAAAGAAATTATGTTAGAACTGCCTTATGTGATCTTGGAGCCAGTGTTAGTGTTATGCTTCTCTCTTTATACCGTATACTTTAATTGAATAAGTTGACACCTACTGAAATATCTTTGCAAATGGCTGATAAATCAACTGCTATACCTGTCGGTATTTGTGAGGATGAGCCTGTTGTGGTTGCAAATGTCACTATCTTAACGGACTTTGTTATTCTTGATATTCCTGAGGATGATAGTATGTCTATTATCCATGGTAGACCTTTTCTTAATACTACAGGGGCTGTTATTGATTGCAACAAAGGCAATGTCACTTTTCATGTTAATGGTAATGAGCATACGGTACACTTTCCTAAGGAAACAATCTCAAGTTCATAGCGTCAATTCTATTGGAAAAGTTCCAACTATCATTATTGGAGGTTTTGAATTTCCTCTCCCTATTGTCAAGAAAAAGTATGACATTCTTATTGTTGGGGATTTTCATATCCCTGTTGAGGTAACTTAGTGTCATTCGAAATTTCTCCAGTTCCGTGTTACTCGGAATGAGTTTGTTAACAAGACTTGATCAACCTTGTTAGTGGATTCATTTTGATGATCACGAGATGGATGAAACTAGAAGGCACAACCTTCTGTACCCTCTTTTTACCTTCTGTTATTTAGAATGAATAAAGCAAAAATAGTATTATCCGTCTGTTTTCTGAATTATCTGTGCATTAAAAAATATCTCGAAAATAAAAATGCTCCAAATGCCCTGCAAATTTAGTATGATTTTTATGGAATATTTGAGGATTTTAGGCACTGAAAACACTACAGGAGGGGCAAGCACTAGGCCACGAGAGTGGAGGGTGCGCCCCCCTATAGGGCGCGCCCCCTGTCTCGTGGGCCCCTGGTGGCCACCCTCCACTTATGCCAGCACCCACACACTTCATCTTCTACCCAAAAAATCCCCATCCAGCTCAAGCATGAGTTCTATCTCATTTTGCTGTGATTTTCGATCTCCTTGCTCAAAGCTCCATTTACAAAACTGCTTCGGGAGATTGTTGCTTGGTATGTGACTCCTCCATTGGTACAATTAGTTTTTGTTCTAGTGCTTTATTCATTGCAAATTTTTGCTGCATAGATGACCATGTTCTTGAGCTTGCATGTTAAATTTATGAGGTCCCAAGCAATTCTAATGCATGATATAGGCTCTAGGCACTTGTAGGAGTAGTTTCTACCAATCTTGTTTAGTTTTATTCACTTTTATTTTGAAGTTACTAAAATTTCAGAAATTTTTCAGAAAAAGAATTATGCTTAGAAGAATGTACCAAGGTGGTTCCTCGGTGAAGAAAGGGCCCGGGATTGCCATACGTGAGCAAGATGTTGAATTGCCGAGGGACGCGGATGTACGAGCTTGTGAGTGGCCATCCGATGATTTTATGGTCGAAGCAGGCTTCAAGGAGGAATTTGAGCGTATGTGCATAATGCCGACATGGAGGACTTCTTACAAGATAAGTGTCCGCAGTACTATCAGTTGACTGATTCTTTTGTGCGGAGGTTTAAATATAATTGTGCGCGTAATTCTCCTAGTGTCATATTTGATATTTATGATACATCTTATACCATGGATTTAGAGGATTTGACAACCGCTTGCAAACTCCCGCGGTGGGGTAATATTAATGATCCTCACAAATCTGAATTTAGAGATTTTCTTGCTAGTATTACTGTGGGGGAATCTAGGGACATAGCACAAGCTACCATAGGGAGCATTCATTTTTCTGCTATGCATTATTTTGCTCTCTTTATTGGTAGATGCATTAACGGTAAGGATGAAGCATGTCACATGTGTGTCCCTGATCTGTGTGTCCTCAAGAGTGCTGTGTTAGGTTATAAAGGTTACAACTTGGGGGCAATAGTTGCACGTAGGTTGCAGAATAATAGTAGAAAGGGAAATTTATTTCGAGGAATTTATGCAACCCTATGGCTAATTATCTTAATATAGCCCCACGAGAGGGAGATATGATAATACCTCCTGTTTATTTGGATTATGAAGCTATGGTCAGTCATCAATTTCTTGGGAGGAATGAACAATTCCTCCAATATCGACTAACCTATGACAGACGCAGTGTCGTCCCTGTTACTCTTCCTGCTCCCTACCTTTTTGATTATCAGGCAAAAGGAAGATATGTTGTCACCAGGGAGGAAGCAACTGAACACGAGGGGAGAGCGGAGGCAGCTCGCCAACACGCTGCAGCTCAGGAGGTGGTTGCCGCTGCATCTCTGTACGACCCCAGTTTCACTTATGGATATCAGCAAGGCGGTCCTTGGTACTTGACCAACTTAGGCCAAAAGCCTAAGCTTGGGGGAGTACGTATTTCTCACCGACTTTACATTCATGTTAACACACTAGTCGTCGGTGCTCATACTCTTTGATTGTATTATCCATGCTAGTTTAAATTTCTTTTTCTAGTTTTCTTCTTGTGTGTTTGTTAAACCTTAAGAAAAACCAAAAAAATTAGTTAGTTTAATTTTCATGCTTGTAGTAGAATTAAAACAAAAACCCAAAAGATTTCCTATTCTTCTTCTTACTTGTTGGGAGCTTTCCTGTGTAAATAGTTTTCTTTTCTTTTCTTTTCTTTTCTTTGGGGGTCGAGAAGACCATATTGAAAATGCTTAGTGGCTCTCATATGCATGATTGTTTATTTAACTTAGAGCCCATATTACCCTGTCTTCTCTCTTGAGTTGAATGCTTGCAGATTCCAGCTTAGTCCAATGCACGTGCACTCTTATTATTGTACATCATTCGGTCGTGCAAGTGAAAGGCAATAATGACGATATATGATGGACTTATTGGGATGAGAAAAGCTGGTATGAACTCGACCTCTCTAGTTTTTGTAAATATGATGAGTTCATCATTTCTGATTCAGCTTATTATGAAGTAAACATATTTGCAATGACATTTAGAGATTATAGTTGCTTGTGCCATGCTTGATTAGCTATGAGTTATAATGGTTTACCTTGCGTGCCAACATGCTATTAGAATGATTATGATGTGGTATGATGGGATGGTATCCTCCTTTGAATGAATTGAGTGACTCGACTTGGCACATGTTCATGCATGTAGTGGAATCAAATCAACATAGCCTTCATGATATTTATGTTCATGGTGGATTATATCCTACTCATGCTTGTATTCAGTGTGAATTAATTTTAATGCAAGTTTATGACTGTTGTCGCTCTCTCAGTTGGTCGCTTCCCAGTCTTTTGCTAGCCTTCACCTGTACTAAGCAGGAATACTGCTTGTGCATCCAAACTCCTTAAACCCCAAAGTTATTCCAATGAGTCCACTATACCTTCCTATATGCGGTATTTACCTGCCGTTCCAAGTAAATTTGTATGTGCCAAACTCCAAACCTTCAAATGCCATTCTGTTCTGTATGCTCGAGCAGCTCATGTTACAACTAGGGCTGCCTATATCTTCCATGCTAGGTGGGTTATTCTCAAGAGGAGTGGACTCCGCTCCTCATTCACGAGAAAGGGCCGATAATCGGGATGCCCAGTCCCATGATCCAAAAAGATCAAAGATAATCAAAATAATTAAACAAAACTCCCCCAGGGCTGTTGTTAGTTGGAGGCACTCGTTGTTTCGAGCAAGCCATGGATTGATGCTTGTTGGTGGTTGGGGGAGTATAAACCTTTACCATTCTGTTTGGGAACTGCCTATAATGCATGTAGTATGGAAGATACAGCCATCTCATAGTTGTTGCGTTGACAGTGAAAGTATGCCGCTCAAAATGTTATTCAATCTCTATTTTAAAACCGAGCTCTGGCACCTCTACAAATCCCCGCTTCCCTCTGCGAAGGGCCTATCTATTTACTTTTATGTTGAGTCATCACCCTTCTTATTAAAAGCACCCGCTGGAGAGCACACTGTCATTTCCATTCATTACTATTGGTTTATATTGGGTATGACTTGACTGGATCTCTTTTACCATGAATTACAATGTTTAGTGAGTCCTTGATCTTTAAAGGTGCTTTGCATTTATGTTTTGCGGTCTCAGAAAGGGCTAGCGAGATACCATTTTGTTATATCATGTTATGATTATTTTGAGAAAGTTTTGTCATCCGAGTTTTATTATCATGGCTCGCTAGCTGATTATGCTATTGATATGAGTAATTGTGAGACCTAAGTGTTACTGTGAGTATGGTTAGTTCAAAATATTTGCTGAAACTTGAATGCTGGCTTTTCATGTTTACAACAACAAGAGAAAATAGAGTTTGTAAAAGTTTTTCTTTATCACTTTCAGTTTATCAACTGAATTGCTTGAGGACAAGCAAACGTTTAAGCTTGGGGGAGTTGATACATCTCCAATGTATCTACTTTTCCAAACTCTTTTGCCCTTGTTTTGGACTCTAAGTTTCATGATTTGAATGAAACTAACCCGGACTGACGCTGTTTTCAGCAAAACTGCCATGATGTTGTTTTATGTGTAGAAAAGAAAAGTTCTCGGAATGTCCTGAAAATCCACGGAGGCACTTTTTGGAATTAATAAGAATTTCTAGGTAAAATAAATACACCAAGGGCCCACACCCTGTCCATGAGACAGGGGGGCGCGCCCCCCCTATAGGGCGCGCCCCTATCTCGTGGGCCCCCTGGACCTCCACCGACCTCAACTCCAACTCCATATATTCACGTACGGGGAGAGAAAAAACAGAGAGAAAGTTTCATCACGTTTTACGACATGGAGCCAACGCCAAGCCCTAATCTCTCTCGGGAGGGCTGATCTGGAGTCCGTTCGGGGATCCGGAGAGGGGGATTCGTCGCCGTCGTCATCATCAACCATCCTCCATCACCAATTTCATGATGCTCACCGCCGTGCGTGAGTAATTCCATTGTAGGCTTGCTAGACGGTGATGGGTTGGATGAGATTTACCATGTAATCAAGTTAGTTTTGTTAGGGTTTGATCCCTAGTATCCACTATGTTCTCAGATTGATGTTGCTATCACTTTGCTATGCTTAATGCTTGTCACTAGGGCCCGAGTGCCATGATTTCAGATCTGAACCTATTATGTTTTCATGAATATATGTGTGTTCTTGATCCTATCTTGCAAGTCTATAGTCACCTATTATGTGTTATGATCCGACAACCCCGAAGTGACAATAATCGGGATACTTCTCGGTGATGACCGTAGTTTGAGGAGTTCATGTATTCACTATGTGCTAATGCTTTGTTCCGGTTCTCTATTAAAAGGAGGCCTTAATATCCTTTAGTTTCTGCTAGGACCCCGCTGCCACGGGAGGGTAGGACAAAAGATGTCATGCAAGTTCTTTTCCATAAGCACGTATGACTATTTACGGAATACATGCCTACATTACATTCATGAACTGGAGCTAGTTCTGTGTCACCCAATGTTATAGCTATTACATGAGGAATCGCATCCGGCATAATTATCCTTCATTGATCCATTGCCTACGAGCTTTTCACATATTGTTCTTCGCTTATTTACTTTTCCGTTGCTACTGTCACAACTACTACAAAACCCCCAAAGCTATTATCTTTACTTTTGCCACCGTTACCTTTATTATCATACTACTTTGCTACTAAATACTTTGCTGTAGATACTAAGTTATCCAGGTGTGGTTGAATTGACAACTCAACTGCTAATACTCAAGAATATTCTTTGGCTCCCCTTGTGTCGAATCAATAAATTTGGGTTGAATACTTTACCCTCGAAAGCTGTTGCGATCCCCAACACTTGTGGGTTATCAAGCGACTAGACCTCAAACAGTCTGATCTCTGTGCATCAGTGTCATCCCTGGATCGGTAATGTTGACACGCATAGTACTTGAAGAATTTATAACAGAGTAGCAATCACACACTTATTACATCAAATGTATCAAAAGAGAACTTATTACAATAAATATGGCTTAAGGCCATCTAAAAACGATAACAACGGAAGGCTTGGAAGATAAAGTGAGTCCATCAACTCCAACGGCATCACTGAGTGAAAGATCACGACCTAAGGCACCCTACTCGTCGTCTGAAAAGTCTGCAACATGAACATTGCAGCCCGAAAACAGGTCAGCACATGAAATATGCTGGCAATGTAACACATAGAGGGTAATAAACAAAATAATGCTATCACTACATGCATATATGGCTGGTGGTAAGCTCTATGGCTATAGGTTTTGCATAAAGCCAATTTTTCCCTACAACAAAGGAATAAATTTTATTTAACTATCATGGTGGTTGTTAAACATTGAGAAGGTTCACCCAACTCAATACCAATTAAGCATCATCATTAACCCAATCAAATTATAATAAGAGTGATGAGATCCACATGATAATCCAAGAACTAGATACTCGAAACGTCCATAACCGGGGACACGGCTAACCATGATTAGTTTGTACACTCTACAAAGGTTTGCACACTTTTCCCCATAGGACTCGATCTCCTCCGTTGGATTCGTCGCAGTATAGGATGTTTGAGAAACGGATGACCGAGACACAGTCTTTCAGAAGCATTAACTCTTTACTCTGGGTAGACAGTATCAACCTACACCCCCTACATCTGCTAGCCTACCACTGAAAGAGGTCACGCAACCTACTCAACTATGCTAGAGCCCATCATAGCTTGCGGCTGCACACGGAAGTTTCTAGCATGAATAATCTTATGATCCCTTTGAGCCTGGGTGGCGGTCCATAGGAGAATCACACGGTACCCCGGGATTTCCAAAAATACAACACTGGGTTCCCCAGGTGCCTCAATCCACCCAGATGTGTATTAAAGTAGCCACCTTAAGTTAACCATTAAGTAACAAATCTCACATCCATTAAGTAACAAAGCTCACATCTGTCGTGGATACACTCACCCAATCCACGCCTACTAGCATAGCATAGCAATAAAATCAACGTAGAAGTACTCCCAAAGGTTTGATAATAAACAGAACAATAGGTACTACCTCATCTACTTCCCAAAACCCACATATTAAACAGATCCTAACCATGCAATTGTTTGAGTATTGATCTACTGCAATAAAACTAGGTAGTAAAGAGGTATGATCAAAGTGTTACTTGCCTTGCTGATGATCCGTGAAACCTAGAGCCTCGTAGTAGCACGCTGCGCACTCCGAGTACTCTATCGCAAACAAACAAGCATACAATAAGCACTCAACTAGAAGCACAGGTAAACTCAGATCTAACCAGGAAGTTCAACTTAAGAACTCTGGTTTGCAAAAAGAATCAAATCAAACAAAACAACGAAACTCAAACTGCGAAAGAAACAAGCTTCGTTTACCAATCTGGACTTAAGTCAATTTTACAGTAGCTAAAACTTGTTTGAGTTGGTTAAACAGAAAGAGGGTTTCGAAACGAAACTCTAGGCGCTTGAATCGCTTGATTCCGACAAACGAGCGAAAAGGTAAACTAAAACGAAATTCAGGGCAGAAATCACGATTGAAAATAATCGCGAAAAATCACTGGAAAAAGAAAAATGGACGAACAGGCTAACAAACAAACGTTCGCTGTCTACGACTAAATGGTGAAAATCGTTCGTTAAAACGAACGAACGAACGGGCGTTCGCTAAATAACTAAACCGAAAAAATGATCTATTAAAAAAATAAACCGGGGTTCCAAAAATAATCGGCGGTTTTCGGGCGGCGGCGGCGATGGCAACATCCGGCGGGTCAACAGCGGTGGCGGCGGGTCAACGAGGCGGCGGCGGCGGCGTGGCTCCGGCGAGGCGGCGGCGGCGGACGGCGGCATCGGGCGGCAGGGCGAGGCGACACGAGGCGACGGCGGCGTCGGGCAGCGGCGGCGGCTGGCGGCGGCTAGGGTTAGGGTTTGGGGCGGCGCGGGCTGGTAGGCTAGGGGGCTCGGGGGCACGGCTTATAAGAGGCCGACTGGGCGGAGTCCTGGCCGGTTACGGCCCGGAGTCGGTTCATTTTTTTAATAATTCCTCACAGAAAAACAGATAAAAGAAATACTAAACTGACTCCAAAAATCCTGAAATAAAATTTCCCCGTCCTCTAAAAACATAGCGGACAAAGTGATCATTTATTTGGGCCTATAATGCATTTTTGAAAAACGAGCATTTTTCCTAATTCCAATAAAATAGCGATAAAACTCTGAATAAAATTCTTATTTGATTCTAATATTAAATCTCCAATATTTCTTTATTTTTTGGAAAGTCATTTTATTCCCTCTCTCTTATTTTTATAAAAGAAATATTCGAAGATAAAATAATTAAAATCAAACGATCATTTTTTTCAAAATTTGACAAAACTCAAATATGAAAATAACGAAATCCCCAACTCTCTCCGTGGGTCCTTGAGTTGTGTAGAATTTATAGGATCAAGACAAAATGCAATAAAATATGATATGCAATGATGATCTAATGTATAACAATCCAAATTGAAAATTTGGGATGTTACGGCGGCGGCGGCTTGCACGGGCAGCGGCGCGGTGCAGCAGCGGCTCGCGGCGTCGGTGCGGGGCGGCGGTGCAGCGGGAGGTGGTGGTGGCGGGGAGGACGGGGTCCAGGGGGGCCCCAGGGTCGGCTATATAAAGGGGGGCGCTCGGCCTCGGGAGGTGTCCCAGGCGGCGACGGCGGCTGCGCCATGTCCCGGCCGGACTTGCGGCGGCGAAGTCGGTGGTGGCGCTGGGCCGGCCTGGCTTGGCTGGGCCTTTGGCCTAGTCGGGCGGCGAAACGTTTTTTGAAATAATTTCTCCCAAAAGAAAAATTCCTAATAAAATATAAAAAAAATTCTAAAAATGCCAAAAACAATTTTCACCATCTAAATAAAATATTTAGAACAAAGTGAACATTTTTCTGGCCTAAGAATGCAATTTTCAAAAATGCATATTTTTCTAATTCAAATAAAATAGCAAATAAAATACCAAATAAATCATATTTTGATTTTAAAATTCTTTATCCAATATTTCTCTTAATTTGAAGAAGTCATATTATATTTTCTCATTTATTTTTAATATTGGGAATAATTGGAGAGAAAAATAATAAAATCAAATTGATCCTTTCTTCAAATTTGAAATAAATTCAAATATGATTTTTGTGAAACCTCCAACTCTCTCCTTGGGTCCTTGAGTTGCTTAAGATTTCTAGGACCTCAACCAAATGCAAGAATAAACATGATATGCATATGATGATCTATGTATAACATCCAATTTGAAAATTGGGATGTTAAAAACTCTTAAAAATTATATTAACTCATATCAATGACATAAACAACTAGAGAGCAATTATAAGATATCTCAAATAGCAACACGTTGTCAAAACAACCATGATATAATATGACAATAGTGGTATCTCGCTAGCCCTTTCTGAGACTGCAAAACATAAATGCAGATGTAAGGGCATTTGTATCCCTTAAGTGTTTTGGTGATTGATGACAATGCTTTTGCGGACTAATCGTGTGCCTTGAGTTTATCAGATACTTCATCACTAGGCACGAGACGATTCGGTGCCCCTTGGAGACTATTGAAGTCGGCGTTGTTCTACGTTTCTCTTTGGTGGATTTGAGTCGTAGGAGAGCCCTAATATTAAGAGGGGGTCCGCGTCGGAAAGGTTTGGGTGGAATCAACACATACACTTTTCCTACCTTCCCTTGCACTTTGGAGCATCTCTTCGTTATCCTAGTTGTGCTTAAATCTCACGGCTACTGCTGTACTTGCGGTAGTACTACAAGCACCAGCGGTAGTACTGCTGTGGGTCACGGTAGTACCGCTCCTCTGGAGCCTTAGTACCGTGGCTCCCTGGCCTAGTGCCGCTCCGGTACGATAGTAGGGGCGGATGTAATTTTTTACATCTGCGCACCCATGGTAGTACCGCTCGTCCTGCGCGGTAGTACCGCGGGAGCCCACGGTAGTACCGCTCCCCAGGAGTCGTAGTACCGTGGCCCTCCTACCTAGTACTGCGGCATCACGGTAGTAGGAGCGGATGTAATTTTTTACATCCGCGCCTCAACAGTAGTACCGTACCTCGTGCGCGGTAGTACCGCGTCGGATTTTTGCAGTGCCTCATTTTCAGCGGAAGTAGGCACGGATGTAATTTATTTCATCCGCGCTCTTCATAGGCAATGACTTTCCTGCCTTGCGGTAGTACCGCACAAGTGGTAGTACTGCACCCAAGTCAGGCAAGTCCCGGCCTTTGCTGCTGCCGTGGAAGTACCGTGGTCCTCCACGGTAGTACCGCGCGGCCTTGCGGTAGTACCGCACCCCTGGAGCGGTAGTACCGCTTGTCGCAGGCTGAACATGTGGATAACGGTTGGATCTTTCCCATGACTATATAAGGGGCGTCTCCTACCTCTAGTTGACTACCTCTTCCATCTCTAAGCTCCATTGTTGCTCCAAGCTCCATTGTTGCCCGATCTCTCTCCCTAGCCAATCAAACTTGTTGATTTGCTCGGGATTGGGTGACAAGGCTCCGATCTACACTTCCACCAAGAGAGATTTGATTCCCCCCACTTATCCCTAGCGGATCTTGTTACTCTTGGGTGTTTGAGCACCCTAGATGGTTGAGGTCACCTCGAAGCCATACTCCATTGTGGTGAAGCTTCGTGGTGTTGTTGGGAGCCTCCAATTGTTGTGGAGATTGCCCCAACCTTGTTTGTAAAGGTTCGGTCGCCGCCTTCAAGGGCACCAATAGTGGAATCACGGCATCTCGCATTGTGTGAGGGCGTGAGGAGAATAAGGTGGCCCTAGTGGCTTCTTGGGGAGCATTGTGCCTCCACACCGCTCTAACGGAGACGTACTTCCCCTTAAAAGGAAGGAACTTTGGTAACACATCCTCGTCTCTACCGGCTCCACTCTTGGTTATCTCGTGCCTTTACTTTTGCAAGCTTACTTGTGTTGTATTCCTTGCTTGCTTATGTGCTAGTTGTTATTGCATCATATAGGTTGCTCACTTAGTTGCACATCTAGACAACCTACTTTGTTGCAAAGTTTAATTTGGTAAAGAAAAGCTTAAAAATTGTTAGTTGCCTATTCACCCCCCCCCTCTAGTCAACCATATCGATCCTTTCAGCAGAGCACCTACAAAGTTCAAGCAGCGACTAAGCATTGTAATTCATGGTAGAAAAGATCCAGTCATGATGCACCCAACATTAGCTATACACAATGCATCAGCATGACAGCAGTGCTCTCAGGTTCTGGCGCTTATTTGAGAAGGTGATGACACAACATAAAAGTAAATAAATAGTCCCTTCGCAGAAGGAAACCGTGATTTGCAGAGGTGCCAGAGCTCAAGTTTTAAAAATAGAGGTAAATGATCTTTTGAGACATGCACCCTTCTTATTCACTTCATGACCATCAGTTATCAATATCTTCCATGGTAAGCATGCTAGTGGCGGTTCCCAAGCGGAAAGGTAAAGGTTATGACTCCATTGGGAGTTTTTGTTTGATTATTTGTAAGCTCTTTTCTTTTTGTAGTTTAGGACTGGGCAACCCTATTACCACCCTTTTCTCGTGCGATGGCGAGTGAATAAACACTCGACCTGAGAATAACCCGCTTAGCATGGAAGATACCGACTACCTCCTGTCTTTCCGTGAACGATCCAGGCACACAAAAAGGATATTTATTTGAAATTTTTAGAGGTGGCACATGCAAATTTACTTAGGACGGCAGGGTAATACCGCATATAGGTAGGTATGGTGGACTTAGCTGGAATAACTTGGGTTTCAAGTTTTTGATGTACAAGCAGAGTTCCCACTTAGTACACGTGAAGGCTAGCAAATAGGTTGAGAAGCGGCCACCTAGAGAGCAAAACGGTCATGAACATGCATTATGCATAAGTACCATTGGATACTAGCACGAGTAGGATATGAACACCATGAACATAAATATCGTAGAGGCTATGTTTTTTTTGATTCAACTACATGCATGAACATGTGCCAAGTCAAGCCACTCGAACATTCAGAGGAGGATACCATATCATCATACTACATCACAATCATTTTAACACAATGTTGATATCCAAGATAAGTCATTATTCACTCCTAGCTACTTATGCATGGCATGAGAAACTATAATCTTTAGTTGTCATTGCAAACATGTTTGATCATAATAGGATGAATCATGGATACTAGGTTAAACATATTTACAAAAATAGAATAAGTCGAGTTCATACCCGTTTCTCTCTACCACGGCCAGTTCATCTAATATCGTCATTATTGCCTTTCACTTGCATGACTGAATGATTTGAAATGATAATAGTGCAAGGGTGTCGTGGACTAAGATGGAATGTGCAAACATTTTATTCAAGAGGAGAAGACAAGGTAATATGGACTCTTTGTTAGATCAACAATGCAAATGGGAGCCACTCAGCATTTTCATCGTGGTCTTCTCCTCGGTATGACTCGATAAAAGAAAAAATTCAGAGAAACACACTGAAATATTTTTTGGAGTTTTTGGTTTTTCGAAATCAAGCAAACAAAAAAGGGAAAAGCAAAACGAGGAAAACTATTTACACACGAAAGCTCCCAGCAAGTAAAAGAAGAACAAGGAAATCTTTTGGGTTTTCTTTTAATGCTACAACAATTTAAACTAGAAAGAAAAATCAAAAAGAAGCAAGGAACATATTTTTGGATTTTCTCAAAGTTTTTCAAACACACAAGAAGAAAGCAAGAAAATAAATTAAACATGGATGATACACTGAAAAAGTGTGGACATTGACAACTGGAATGAAATGTGTGAACATGAATGTAATGTCGGTGGGAATACATACTCCCCCAAGCTTAGGCTTTTGGCCTAGCTTGGTAATCGGTCAGTAGCCTGGATGGTAGTTGGCGTGGTAGCTCACGGAGGCCCTCGGCGCCGATGCCTCAGCCCGCTGCGCTGCCTCCACTGCTGCGTTGTGAGCTCAAGCCTCGCTCTCCAGAACATAATATCTTCCCTTGCTATGATAGTCAAAAAGAGTAGGAGCAGGAAAATATGTGTGCACAATAGAAGTTTGGTTAAACAATAAATTATACATGAAGTCATGAATTTTTCCTTTGAGGATCTTATGGCCTTTTAAAGCCTCAAAATCTAAATATTGCGTGGGTAGGATAGGGTCAAAGGGCAAAGGTGAAACACCCAGCTCTGGTGCTAAACGCGTGGCATAAATTCCGCCATAAAAATAGCCACTGGTAGAGTTGTGCTGTAGTCTGCGTGCAACAATCGCTGGAAGATTATAAACCTTTTCACTTGTGAGAGCGGCATGTATGAGGCTCAAGTCTGGAGCACAAAGTGTACTACAGTCTTGCTTGCCTACTATGCATTTTCCATTGAATAATGTGAAGTACTGAATTGCAGGAAAATGTATGCTCTTTATTCTACCTTGCGTCACCCCCCTAGTTTCACCAAAGCAAAGACTAGTTAAGAAAGACTCAAACTCAGACCTAGGTGGCTCATTGAGTAAACCCCAGAATGGGCTTTTGCAGAGGTGAGCAAACCTTTCTAGAGAAATGGTAAAAGGATTATCTTAAAGTTTAAAAGACACCCTAGACTCCCGGGGGTAGAATTTAAATTCGTTGACAAATGATTCAGTGAGGAGGAGGCGTTGGTCTCACTTATCTGAAATATAGGGACCGAGTTCGGCATTTTGAACTAGTTGCTCAAATTCTTCCTTAATACCAAGTCTCGCCATGTAATCGTCACATGGCCATAAGCATGTTTTGGTTGTGGCACTTCGAATGGATTTTTCGCTTGGTTCAACATAGGACCGGCGAACGGAGTTGCTACTATAGGATGCCTCCGAGGATCTCCTCCTCGAAGAACTCCTTCCAAAGTTCATAATTTTCATGTACAATTTTCTGAAAAATTTTGGTCATGAAAAATTTATTAACAAAACTTCACAAGATTGATAACAACTACTCATAAGGATGTATAGAGGCCATATCAAGCATTCAAACTACTTAGAACTCTAAGAATTCAACATGCAAGCTCATCTACAACAGCACAAAGAGTAGCTAATTATTGTAAATATAAACCACTAAAACAAAAACTAATTTGACACATGGAGGAGTCACATACGAAGCAACAAATCCCCAAAACAGTTTCAGAAATGGAGCTTCGAGCAAAGAGATCGAAATCCGTGGTCTCGGGAGCAAGAACACGAGAGAGAGTGTGTTGGTGATTTTTTTCTGGGTGAATGGAGTGGTGAGGGTGGAAGAAGTGATGGGGCCCACCAGGTGGGCAGCACCCACCAAGGCGCACCTGGGGGTGCTGGCGCGCCCAGGTGGGTTGTGCCCACCTGGTGCACCTCCCTCAAGTATTATTTGCACCAGAAATTCATAAATATTCAGAAAAAAATCGTGTCATGTTTTTGGAGCATTCTGGGAACTTTTATTTTTGGGTCATTTTTTATTGCACAGAAAAAGCAGAAAACAGACAAGGCATGACATTTTATTTTATTTAACTAATAAAAACAAAAAACAAAAGGTAGGGACAGAAGGTAGTGCTTACTAAATTCATCAACTTCATACCTCTCAAATATGATCCATTAATAAGGTTGATCAAGTCTTATTAACAACCACTTTCGATTAGCATGTAACCGAAGAACTTTCGTAAATCACTAAGTTACCTCAATGGGGATATGAATGTCCCCAACAATAACTATTTCATATTTCTTTTTGACAGTAGGTAAAGGTATTTGCAAACTTCCAATAGTGATTGTCGGAGATTTTTCAATAACATTAATACCATTCATTTGGAATTCTTTCTTCGGAAAGTGCACCGTATGCTCATTACCATTGATATGAAAAGTGACCTTGCTTTTATTGTAATCAATAACAGCCCCTGCGGTATTCAAGAAAGGTCTACCAAGGATAATCGACATGTTTCCATCCTCGGGCTTCTCAAGTATAACAAAGTCAGTCAAATAGTAACATTAGCAACAACAACGGGCATATCCTCACAAATACCGATAGGTCTGGCAGTTGATTTATCAGCCATTGCAATGATATTTCAGTAGGTGTGAGTTTATTGAAATCAACTCTTTTATATAAAGAGAAAGGCATAACACTAACACCAGCTCCCAAATCACATAAAGCAGTTTTCACATAATTTCTTTTAATGGAGCAAGGTATAGTTGGTTTTCCCGGATATCCAAATTTTTTTGGTACTCCATCTTTGAAAGTGTAATTAGCAAGCATAGTGGAGATTTCAGCTTCCGGTATTTTTCTCTTATTGGTGATGATGTCTTTCATATACTTTGCATAAGGAGGCATTTTCAAGATATCAGTCAAGCGAGTGCGCAAAAAGACCGGCCTAATCATTTCAGCAAAGCATTCAAATTCTTCATCATCCTTATTTTTAGTTGGCTTAGGTGGAAAGGGCATAGGCTTTTGAACCCATGGTTCTGTTTTCTTTCCATGTTTTCTAGCAATAAAGTCTCTTTTGTCATATCTTTTTTTCTTAGGTTGTGGGTTATCAAGATCAACAGCTGGTTCTATCTCAACATCATTATCTGGTTCTTTATCGTTAGGTTGAGTGTTTTCATGAACCTCACCATTATCTTTTTCATTATCATAAGGTGAGTGTTCAAGATTGAGTTTCAGCATCAGAGATACAAACTTCATTATCATTATCAGGAGGTTTTTCTACTTTAGGTTCACTAGAGGCAGGCAAAGTCTATCATTTTTCTTCTTCTTTTTCTTTTTAGAAGAACTAGGTGTAGTGGTGTTGTTTCGTTGAGAATCTTGTTCAATTCTCTTCAGGTGTCCCTCGGGATAAAGTGGTTCCTGAGTCATTTTACCTCCTCTAGTTCCTACTCTAACATCAAAGTCACTTATATTATTGTTCATTTCATCAAGTAACTCTCTTTGAGATTTGGCAACTTGTTCTAATTGAGTTTGAACCATAGAGGCATGTTTTCCTACACCTCTAACATCATTTGAGATTCTAAATAACAAGTCACTTAAGCGAGTAATCATATCAGAGTTGTATTTCAATTTTTTCATAACATTTGCATTGAAGTGATCTTGCTTTCTAATGTAATTATCAAACTCATAAAGGCATTGACTAGGATGTTTATTACGAGGATCATCACTATCATTGAATTTCATTAAAGATTTTACCTCTACCACCTTGCCTAGTGGTGGTGCTTCAAGCCCATGTATTTCTTTGATAGGTGGTAAATTTTTAACATGCTCGGCCTTAATACCTTTTTTGTTCATAGATTTATTTGCCTCTTGCATATCTTCAGGGCTGAGATATAAGATACCCCTCTTCTTCGGTGAAGGTTTAATAGGTGCATCAGGAGGAGTCCAATCATCATAATTTTTCAATATTTTATTCAATAATTCTTCAGCTTGTAAAATAGTTGTTCCCTGAAAACACAACCAGCACAACTATCTAGCAAGTCCCTAGAAGCATCGGTTAGTCCATTATAAAAGATATCAAGTATTTCATTTTTCTTAAGAGGATGATCAGTCAAAGCATTAAGCAATTGGAGAAGCCTCCCCCAAGCTTGTGGGAGACTCTCTTCTTCAATTTGCACAAAGTTAAATATTTCCTGCAAGGCAGCTTGTTTCTTATGAGCAGGGAAATATTTTTCAGAGAAGTAATAAATCATATATTGGGGACTATGCACACAACCAGGAGCAAGAGTATTATACCAAGCTTTAGCGTCAGCCTTTAATGAGAACGGAAATAACTTGAGAATATAGTAATAGCGAATCTTCTCATCATGAGCAAAAAGGGTAGCTATATTATTCAACTTAGTAAGATGTGCCACAACAGTTTCAGCTTCATAACCATGGAAAGGATTAGATTCAACCAAAGTGATTAACTCTGGGTTGATAGAGAAATCATAATCCTTATCAGCAATAACAATAGGTGAAGTAGCAAACTCAGGATCATATTTCATTTTAACATTCAGAGATCTTTCTTTATACTTGCATAGTAATTTATCTAGATCATCTCTATCCTTACAAGCAAGAATATCTCTAGTTGCCTCCTCACTCATACTTTAACCTTCCGGTAACTTTGGCAATTCATATCTAGGAGGACTAGTTCTAGTAGGTATTTGAGTAGTTTTAGTTTCAAGTTCATCATCAGATTCAACAATATCATGTTGTCTTACTCTAGCAATTTGTTCATCAAGAAATTCACCTAGTGGCACATTATCATCAAGAAAGGTACTAGCATCATCATGAGTAACATTCATAGCAGAAGTAGCATCATCAATAACTTGTGACATATCAGAATTAATAGCATGTTGTGGGGTTGCAAGTTTACTTATAACAGAAGGTGAATCTAAAGCAGAACTGGATGGCAGTTCCTTACCTCCCCTCATCTTTGAGGGAAAAATCATAGTCTTAGCATCCTTCAGATTCTTCATAGTGATAATATGTGATAATCCCAAGTGACTCAACAAATATAGCTATTCTCCCCGGCAACGGCACCAGAAAAAGGTCTTGATAACCCACAAGATAGGGGATCGCAATAGTTTTCGAGGGTAGAGTATTCAACCCAAATTTATAGATTCAACATAAGGGGAGCCAAAGAATATTTGAAGGTATTAGCAGCTGAGTTGTCAATTCAACCACACCTGGAGGTTAATTATCTACAGCAAAGTGACTAGTAGCACAGTAGTATGATAGTTTTGATGATAGTAGCACCAATAATAGTAACGGTAACAGTGATAGTAGTGATATTGTAGCAGTAATGATAGTAGTAGCAAAAGTAGTAACTTAGCAAGAAAAATATATGACAAATTCGTAGGCATTGGATCGGTGACTCGTTGGATGATATTCATCATGAGACAGTTATAACCTAGCGCGATACGGCACTAACTCCGGTTCATAAATATAATGTAGGCATGTATTCCGTAAATAGTCATACGTGCTTATGGAAAGAACTTGCATGACATCTTTTGTCCTACCCTCCCGTGGCAGTGGAGTCCTATTGGAAACTAAGGGATATTAGAACTGGAACAAAGCATTAGCACACGATGAATACATGAACTCCTCAAACTACGGTCATCACCGGGAGTAGTCCCGATTTCTGTCACTCCGGGGTTGCCGGATCATAACACGTAGTAGGTGACTATAACTTGTAAGATCGGATCTAGAACATGGATATAATGATGATAACATAAACGGTTCAGATCTGAAATCATGGCACCCGGGCCCAAAGTGACAAGTATTAAGCATGGCAAAGTCATAGCAACATCAATCTCAGTACATAGTGGATACTAGGGATCAAGCCCTAACAAAACTAACTTGATTACATGATGAATCTCGTCCAACTCCTCACCGACCAGAGAGCCTACGAAGGAATTACTCACTCATGGTGGGGAGCATTATGGAATTGGCGATGGAGATGTGTTGTTGATGATGAAGATCGAAGATCCCCCTCTCCGGAGCCCCAAATGGACTCCAGATCTGCCCTCCCGAGGAAGAACAGGGCTTGGCGGCGGCTCCTTCTCATGATACGCGATAATTTTTTCTCCCTGATTTTTTCTGAAAATATGGGATTTTATAGCGTCGGTTTGAGGGTTAGCGGGGCCACCAGGTGGGCAGTGCTACGTCTTGAGCTTGCGTTGGTTTTCCTTGAAGAGGAAAGGGTGATGCAGCAATAGTAGCGTAAGTATTTCCCTCAGTTTTTGAGAACCATGGTAATAATCCAGTAGGAGGCTCCTCAAAAGTCCCACGCACCTACACAAACAAACAAGAACTCGCAACCAACGCAATAAAGGGGTTGTCAATCCCTTCACGACCACTTGCGAAAGTGAGATCTGATAGAGATAATATGATAAGACAAATATATTTTTGGTATTTTATAATATAGATTGGAAAAGTAAAGATGCAAATAAAAGTAGATTGAAAGCTTATATGATAAAAGATAGAACCGGGGGCCATAGGTTTCACTAGTGGCTTCTCTCAAGATAGCATAAGTATTACGGTGCGTGAACAAATTACTGTCGAGCAATTGATAGAAAAGCGAATAATTATGAGATTATCTAGGCATGATCATGTATAT
Source organism: Triticum timopheevii (assembly GCA_963921465.1). NCBI lineage: Eukaryota > Viridiplantae > Streptophyta > Magnoliopsida > Poales > Poaceae > Triticum > Triticum timopheevii. Next base: position 406,284,591 of record OY997272.1, on the reverse strand, counting down.
AGGCATCACATCCGTGACAAGTAGACCAACTCCTGCCTACATCTACTACTATTACTCCACACATCGACCGCTATCCAGCATGCATCTAGAGTATTAAGTTCATAAAGAACAGAGTAACGCATTAAGAAAGATGATATGCTGTAGAGGGATAAACTCATGCAATATGATATAAACCCCATCTTTTTATCCTTAATGGCAACAATACAATACGTGCCTTGCTGTCACTAGGAAAGGACACCGCAAGATTGAACCCAAAGCTAAGCACTTATCCCATTGCAAGAAAGATCAGTCTAGTAGGCGGAACCAAACTGATAATTCGAAGAGACTTGCACTTAATCACACATAAAAGAATTCAGAGGAGATTCAAATATTTCTCATAGATAAACTTGATCATAAACCCACAATTCATCGGATCTCGACAAACACACCACAAAAAGAGTTACATCGAATAGATCTCCAAGAAGATCAAGGAGAACATGGTATTGAGATTCAAAGAGAGAGAATAAGCCATCTAGCTAATAACTATGGACCTAAAGGTCTATGGTAAACTACTCACAGCTCAACGGAAAGGCTATGGTGTTGATGTAGAAGCCCTCCATGGTTGATTCCCCCTCCGGCGGAGCGCCGGCGAAGGCTCCAAGATGGGATCTCGCAGATACAGAAGGTTACGGTGGTGGAAATAGTTTTTCGTGGTCGCCTTTGATGTCCTTGGGGTACGTGGGTATATATAGGAGGAAGAAGTAGGTCAGTGGACGCCCGAGGGGCCCACAAGATAGGGGGTCGCGCCCAGTAGGGGGGGCGCCCTCCACCCTCGTGGCTTCCTCGATTGCTTCTTGACTTGCACTCCAAGTCCTCTGGATCACGTTCGTTCCAAAAATCACGCTCCCGAAGGTTTCATTCCGTTTGGACTCCGTTTGATATTCCTTTTCTTCGAAACACTGAAATAGGCAAAAAAACAGCAATACGGGTTGGGCCTCCGGTTAGTAGGTTAGTCCCAAAAATGATATAAAAGTGTAAAGTAAAGCCCATAAACATCCAAAAAGGGTAATATAATAGCGTGGAACAATAAAAAATTATAGATACGTTGGAGACGTATCAAGCATCACCAAGCTTAATTCCTGCTTGTCCTCAAGTAGGTAAATGATAAAAACAGAATTTTTGACGTGGAATGCTACCTAGCATAATCCTCAATGTAATTTTATTTATTGTGGCATGAATGTTCATATCCAAATGATTCAAAATAAAAGTTCATATTGACATAAGAAATAGTAATACTTCAAGCATACTAATCAAAGCAATCATGTCTTCTCAAAATAACATGGCTAAAGAAAGTTCATCCCTACAAAATCATATAGTTAGGCTATGCTTCATTTTTGTCACACAAAAATGCTCCCATTTTATACACCCCCGATGACAAGCCAAGCAATTGTTTCATACTTAAATAATCTCAAACTTTTTCAACTTTCACGCAATACATGAGCGTGAGCCATGGATATAGCACTATGGGTGGAATAGAATATGATGATGGGGATTGTGTGGAGAAGACAAAAAAAGGAGAAAGTCTCACATTGACGAGGATAATCAACGGGCTATGGAGATGCCCATCAATTGATGTCAACATGAGGAGTAGGGATTGCCATGCAACAGATGCACTAGAGGTATAAATGTATGAAAGCTCAACAAAAGAAACTAGTGGGTGTGCATCCAACTTGCTTGCTCACGAAGACCTAGGGCATTTTGAGGAAGCCCATCGTAGGAATATACAAGCCAAGTTCTATATTGAAAAATTCCCACTAGTATATGAAAGTGACAACATAAAAGACTTTCTATATGAAGAACATGGTGCTACTTTGAAGCACAAGTGTGGAAAAAGAGATAGTAACATTGCCCCTTTTTTATTTTATTTTTTGGGCCTTTCTTTTTTTTTTGGTCTTTTCTTTTTTTGGCCTTTCTTTTTTTATTTGGCCTTTCTTTTTTTTATTTGGGGACAATGCTCTAATAATGATGATCATCACACTTCTATTTATTTACAACTCATGAATTACAACTCAAAACTAGAACAAGATATGACTCTATATGAATGCCTCCGGCGGTGTACCGGGATGGGCAATGAATCAAGAGTGACATGTATGAAAATTTATGCATGGTGGCTTTGCCACAAATACGATGTCAACTACATAATCATGCAAGGCAATATGACAATGATAATGCGTGTCATGATGATAAACGGAACAGTGGAAAGTTCCATGGAAATATATCTCAGAATGGCTATGGAAATGCCATAATAGGTAGGTATGGTGGCTGTTTTGAGTAAGATATAAGGAGGTTTATGTGTGATAGAGCGTATAGTATCACGGGGTTTGGATGCACCGGCGAAGTTTGCACCAACTCTCAAGGTGAGAAAGGGAAATGCACGATACCGAAGAGGCTAGCAATGATGGAAGGGTGAGAGTGCGTATAATCCATGGACTCAACATTAGTCAAAAGAACTCATATACTTATTGCAAAAATCTACAAGTCATCAAAAACCAAGCACTACGCGCATGCTCCTAGGGGGATCGATTGGTAGGAAAAGACCATCGCTCATCCCCGACCGCCACTCATAAGGATGTACAATCTAAGAACACCTCATGTTTCAAATTTGTTACACAACTTTAACCATACGTGCATGATATAGGACTTGCTAACTTCAACATAAGCATTCTTTAAATTCATAATCACCCAGATAGCATGACTCTACTATCACTACCTCCATATCTCAAAACAATTATCAAGTATCAAATTGATCATAGCATCCAATTCACTTCCTATGATAGTTTTTATTATACCCAACTTGGATGCCCACCATTTTAGGACCAATTTTATAACCATAGCAAATACCATGCTGTTCTAAGAGACTCTCAAAATAATATAAGTGAAGCATGAGAGACTAACAATTTCTACAAAATTAAGCCACCGCTGTGGTCTAAAAGATATAAGTGAAGCACTAGAGCAAAAACTATCTAGCTCAAAAGATATAAGTGAAGCACATAGAGTATTCTAATAAATTCTAATCAAGTGGGTTTCTCCCAAAAGGTGTGTACAGCAAGGATGATTGTGGAAACTAAAAAGCAAATAATAATATCATACAAGATGCTCCAAGCAAAACACATATCATGTGGCGAATAAAAATATAGCTCCAAGTAAAGTTACCGATAAACGAAGACGAAAGAGGGGATGCCCGACCGATAAACGAAGACGAAAGAGGGGATGCCTTCCCGGGCATCCCCAAGCTTAGGATTTTGGCTATTCTTGAATATCTTGGCATGCCTTGGGAATCCCCAAGCTTAGGCTCTTGCCATTCCTTATTCCATAGTCCATCAATTCTTTACCCAAAACTTGAAAACTTCACAACACAAAACTCAACAGGAAATCTCATAAGCTCCGTTAGTGAAAGAAAGAAAAACCACCACATAAGGTACTGTAATGAACTCATTCTTTATTTATATTGGTGTTAAACCTACTGTATTCCAAGTTCTCTATGTTTCATACCACTTAATACTAGCCATAGATGCATCAAAATAAGCAAACAACACACGGACAACAGAATCTGTCAAAAACAGAACAGTCTGTAGCAATCAGTAACTCCCGAATACTTATGAAACTCTAAAAATCCTACCAAAATAGGAAGTCCTGGGAAATTTGTCTGTTCATATACAGCAAAAAGAATCAACGCAAAATCACGTTTCTGTGAATTACTAAAACTATTTTCGTGCGTGCAAAGTTTCTGTTTTTCAGCAGAATCAAATTAACTATCACCATAGGTTATCCTATAGGTTCTACTTGGCACAAACGCTAATTAAAACAAAAAAACACATCTAAACAGAAGGTAGATGCAAAATTTATTACTAAACAGAAACAAAAACAAAAAACACAAATAAAATTGGGTTGCCTCCCAACTAGCGCTATCGTTTAACGCCCCTAGCTAGGCATAAAAGCCAGGATAGATCTAAGTAGTGCCATCTTTGATTTTCAGTTTCTTAGCGGATTCATGTTCGAATCCGGGAGGTTCTTTACGTTTCCCTTCATACTCAGAAATTTTTAGATCTAAAGAATCCAACCGCTTATTGCAAAGAGTAATCAACATATTCATGCGGTGAAGATTCCCGTTAACGCTCTTAAGAGGTTAAGAGACTTTTGTAAGATTTTTGTTACTTCGCAAATCTTTTCAAACACTTGTGTCTCTTCTTGGGTAGGTTGAGGACCCCCGTTTTGAGGTAGTGTTCCCACCATTCCCTCTATAATTTCATGCGCAATACTGGGATCAATTTCAATAAAATTTCCTATGGCAATGCAATCCAAGAGTTGTCTATGGGACATATTGAGCCCAACATAAAAATTGCAAAGTAAGATTCTAAAATTCACCTCTAGGGTGCAATTATGATAATATTACATCATCCTATACCAAGCATCTTTTAAATTTTCTCCTTGCCTTTGCTTGAAGTGAAGAACTTCAAACTCGGGAGACATAGGAGCGGATAAGGGATTAGCCATAACGACGAGCACACAAAAGACAAGTGAAAGAGAGAGAGGAGATTGGGAAAGAGAGGGCGAATAAAACGGCAAGGGTGAAGTGGGGGAGAGGAAAACGAGAGGCAAATGGCAAATAATGTAAATGCGAGGGAGATGAGTTTGTGATGGGTACTTGGTATGTCTTGACTTGAGCGAAGACCTCCCCGGCAACGGCGCCAGAAATCCTTCTTGCTACGTCTTGAGCTTGTGTTGGTTTTCCTTGAAGAGGAAAGGGTGATGCAGCAATAGTAGCGTAAATATTTCCCTCAGTTTTTGAGAACCAAGGTATCAATCCAGTAGGAGGCGCCTCAAAAGTCCCACGCACCTACACAAACAAACAAGAACTCGCAACCAACACAATAAAGGGGTTGTCAATCCCTTCACGGCCACTTGCGAAAGTGAGATCTGATAGAGATAATATGATAAGATAAATATATTTTCGGTATTTTATAATATAGATTGGAAAAAGTAAAGATGCAAATAAAAGTTGATTGAAAGCTTATATGATAAAAGATAGACCCGGGGCCATCGGTTTCACTAGTGGCTTCTCTCAAGATACCATAAGTATTACGGTGGGTGAACAAATTACTGTTGAGCAATTGAGACAAAGCGAATAATTATGAGATTATCTAGGCATGATCATGTATATAGGCATCACGTCCCTGACAAGTAGACCGACTCCTGCCTGCATCTACTACTATTACTCCACAGATCGACCGCTATCCAGCATGCATCTAGAGTATTAAGTTCATAAAGAACAGAGTAACGCATTAAGAAAGATGACATGATGTAGAGGGATAAACTCATGCAATATGATATGAACCCCATCTTTATATCCTCGATGGCAACAATACAATACGTGCCTTGCTGCTCCTGCTGTCACTGGGAAAGGACACCGCAAGATTGAACCCAAAGCTAAGCACTTCTCCCATTGCAAGAAAGATCAATCTAGTAGGCCAAACCATACTGATAACTCGAAGAGACTTGCAAAGGTAACTTAATCACACATAAAATAATTCAGAGGAGATTCAAATATTTCTCATAGATAAACTTGATCATAAACCCACAATTCATCGGATCTCGACAAACACACCGCAAAAAGAGTTACATCGAATAGATCTCCAAGAAGATCAAGGAGAACATGGTATTGAGATTCAAAGAGAGAGAATAAGCCATCTAGCTAATAACTATGGACCCGAAGGTCTGTGGTAAACTACTCACAACTCATCGGAGAGGCTATGGTGTGTTGATGTAGAAGCCCTCTGTGGTTTATTCCCCCTCCGGCGGAGTGCCGGCGAAGGCTCCAAGATGGGATCTCGCGGATAAAGAAGGTTACTATGGTGGAATTAGTTTTTCATGGTCGCCTTTAATGTTCTCGGGGTACGTGGGTATATATAGGAGGAAGTAGGTCGGTGGACGCCTGAGGGGCCCACGATATAGGGGCGCACCTAGTAGGGGGGGCGCCCTCCACCCTCGTGGCTTCCTCGATTGCTTCTTGACTTGCACTCCAAGTCCTCTGGATCATGTTCGTTCCAAAAATCACGCTCCCAAAGGTTTCATTCCGTTTGGACTCCGTATGATATTCCCTTTCTTCGAAACACTGAAATAGGCAAAAAAAGCAGCAATACGGGTTGGGCCTCCAGTTAGTAGGTTAGTCCCAAAAATGATATAAAAGTGTAAAGTAAATCCCATAAACATCCAAAACGGGTAATATAATAGCAAGGAACAATAAAAAATTATAGATACGTTGGAGACGTATCAGGCAGCACCCACCTGGGCGCGCCTGGGGGGCTGGCGCGCCCTTGTGGGTAGTGCCCACCCAGGTGCCCCCCTCAGGTCCATCCTGGCTCCAGAAATTCTCTTTTATTGTATGAAAAATCCTCGCAAAGTTTCATTCCATTCCGAGAACTTTTATTTCTCCACAAAAACAACACCATGGTAGTTCTGCTGAAAACATCAGTCCGAGGTTAGTTTCATTCAAATCATGCAAATTAGAGTCCAAAACAAGAGGAAAAGTAGATACGTTGGAAACGTATCCCCATGGCTGCTAATGCATCTCAATGGTTCGCAGATCAGCGCCAATATTCACATCACAACTGAAGACAAAGTTGTGAGAAGGTGTACAAATAGAGAAAAATATATAATTGATCGATGTTGTTCGTAGGCATGGCTCCATTTCCTGGGCACAGTGTTCATTGGTTGGCAGCTAGTTTCACCCAGCTCTGTAGCCAAAATATAGGTGTATGGAGCAACATCACAATCCGATCCTTTTGTGCAGCTCCACTAAAATTGAGCTGATCATCCTTGTTTGCAAAGATATTCAGTCAGTGTGATTACAATAATAGTGGAACCAGATGATGAAACATAACACACACAAATAGAAGCCGATCACCTCTACGATCTCTCTTTAGGACTAATTACTTGTTGGAGAAGATTAGGCACAGAGTTGGATGAGGAGGATAGCAAAACCAATCTCCCTTTCTGCAGTCCCGCAGAAATGTCAAAACTTTGCCCGTGTGACATTTTGGCGGAATTGCACAAAACACTCTTAAGAAAAAAGTGATTTGTGCAGTTCACCAAAAGGTCACAATAGCAACGAGGTGAAATGGATAGCCTTTTTTGCAAAAGGAGGTAGAAAGGAAACAATTACTGCCCAATAACATGAGTTGAAGACACATACACCGACAAAAAAGAAGCATATTCCATGTAATAAGGGAAAGATAGCAGCATGGTGGTTTATCAAAAGGGTTTGAGGACGAGATTGCAAGATGGAAAGTATGTCAGACGAGATATGTTTTAAGCAAACAACTAAAGAAGATCCACGTGCAGGATTTTCCACATGCAGCAACGTGGGAAGATGGGCAGTGGAGTAAGGCCGGAGGAAACTATACCTGAGGGTCGTCGGGATGTAACTAGGAGGGCACCGGCGGCCGGGATCTGCCCATACTGCGGCAGCGAGCAAGTGGTGAAGGCCCTACCACACCAGAGCTTGGTCAGAGAGAACGGCGGGTGAGGGAGTCCTGGATTAAGGGGTCCTCGGACAACTAGGCTATATACTTTGGTCAGACTGTTGGACTATGAAGATACAAAATTGAAGACTTTGTCCCGTGTCCGGATGGGACTCTCCTTTGCGTGGAAGGCAAGCTTGGATATTCGGATATGAAGATTTCCTTCTCTGTAACCGACTCTGTGTAACCCTAGCCCCCTCTGGTGTCTATATAAACCGGAGGGTTTAGTCTGTAGGACAACAACAATCATAATCATAGGCTAGCTTCTAGGGTTTAGCCTCTATGATCTCGTGGTAGATCAACTCTTGTAATACTCATATCATCAAGATCAATCAAGCAGGAAGTAGGGTATTACCTCCATCGAGAGGGCCCGAACCTGGGTAAAACATCGTGTCCCCTGTCTCCTGTTACCATTAGCCTTAGACGCATAGTTCGGGACCCCCTACCCGAGATCCGCCGGTTTTGACACCGACATTGGTGCTTTCGTTGAGAGTTCCACTGTGTCGTCCAGATAAGGCTTGATGGCTCGCCTCGTTGTCAAGGATAATATCACCTCCGGAGGATCCCTGTCTGTAGGACAAACTCTCCGACTGGGCGGTTTCGTCATGGCCGCCTGCTCGGCCGCCGTGCCGATGATGACATCTCAGGTCATCAAAAACAACCTCCGCGTCAGCCCGGAATTCACCAAGGAGATGGATCCAATGGAGCTCTCCTCCTTGAACGAGCTCTTGGATCGCATCGCCGCCCTGGGAGTCGTTACGGATTATGATCGGATCGGGCCTAAACCCGACCTAAGGGAGATTAACTCTCCGCCGGTCACCCATCAGGTAGCGGTGGTGGAGGAACAAAGCGGCAATTCTTCCTCTATTTTGAGGAAGGACTATGTCCGGATTCCCTAGCTCTCTGAGCCGGATACCCGTCTACGGGAGGACGCGGCCCAGGCTCCGAACTTAGAATCGGGCAGCGGGCCACAAATATTGGGCAATATCCTGGGGCCCGAGCTGCCAAGCTCAGGAGCTTCTTTGCCCCTGGGTTCCAGATTGGGTCAGGACGTGGACTTAGTTTCACCCACCCACCCAGACGCTAGCGATCTTTCCGACATCAGACAAGAGCCCGAAGAGACAGTACACCACTTCTAGGCCAAATTCCTCCTTGTAATGAGCAAGGTTAAGGACTGTCACGAGGAAGATGCAATCTCATTCTTTTGCAAAAGTTGCACGGACAAGGGAATTCTCAATGCCATAAGTCGTCGTGACATAGCACACTTTGCCGACCTGGCGGCCATAGTAATAAGTACTGCACGATGGAAAGCGCCTGGAAGACCCAAACAAAATTCTGGGATCCTCCGGCCCTAACTAAACCCCTCGTCCGAACTAGAAGGGTGCGCTCTCGCAAGTCACCGACCCAATTACAAAGAAGCCAAAGCCCTCTACAAGGCGTGGAACCATACTGGAGGGATGGCTCAATAGGCCATGCAAAATTCACAGCACACCGGACACCATACCAACACACAGCCTTAGAGCATGTTGGATACTCCGGCAGGTGGCCAAGAGTGGTGAGGACCTTCTCATCGACAATACCACAGAGCACCATCCCGCAGAAAATAACAATACAGTACTGACCATCTTTGAGACCTTCGCCTCAAACAACACGCGCAAGTGAACGCTCCGCAGCCTCGCTGAAGTCTGCCACGTCGCAACAATAAACCCGTGGAATGATACGGCCATAACCTTCAACGCCAGCGACGAACCTCAATTCCGAATAGTCCGAGCACCAGCCGCTTTGGTCCTTAGTCCAATAGTGGACGGGTTCCGGCTTACTAAAGTGCTGATGGACGGCGGCAGCGGATTAAACCTCATCTATGAGGAAACTCTTAACAAAATGGAAATAGATAAGAGCCGCATTGAGCAAAGCAGCACGACCTTCAGGGGAATCATCACTAGTCGGGAGGCACGATGCGCAGGGAAAATCTCATTGGATGTGGTATTTGGCACACCGGAGAATTATAGGTCCAAAGAAATCACATTCCAAGTGGCCCCGTTTAGCAGTAGATATCATGCCCTCTTGGGGCGAGACGCATTCACAAGCTTCCAAGCTATACCCCATTACGGGTACATGAAGTTCAAGATGCCGGGGCCCAAGGGGATCATCACTCTAGCCAGTGATCCGGACATAGCACTCCGCGCCGAAAATAAAACTGCCGCACTAGCCCTGGAGGCATTATCCGAAGCCCTTGCGGCCGAAGAGTTAACTGCGTTGTGTTTCGCAGTGGACAGGGACGACGTGATACTCGATAAACAACCCAAGTCCACCTCTTTCAAACCAGCAGACGAAATGGTCAAATTCCAGGTCCACCCAATGGAACCTACAAAAATAGCATCAATTGGGGCATAGCTGAATTGCATGATAGACGCCGCACTACGAGAGTTCTTGCACGAGAATTGGGACATTTTTGCCTGGCATCCTTCAGACATGCCAGGTATCCCACGCAGGCTGGCCGAACATAGCCTAAACATACTAAAGGGATACAAGCCGGTCAAACAGAATCTTCGGCGCTTTTCAGAACCCAAGCGACAAGCCATGGGAGAAGAGCTAGCCAAGCTACTCGAAGCCGGATTCATCAGAGAGATAAAACATCTGGACTGGCTAACCTGGTGATGGTACCAAAGAAGGACAAATCCTGGGGCCTATGCGTCGATTTCAAAGACCTTAATAAGGCTTGCCCTAAGGATCCCTTCCCCCTTCCTCACATCGATCAAATTATCGATGCTACTGTGGGACACGACTCATTGTGTTTCCTCGACGCATACTCCGGATACCACCAAATCAAGATGGCGGAGTCCGATCAAGCCGCAATGGCATTTATCACTCCATACGGTCCCTTCTATTTTAACACCATGCCTTTCGGGCTTAAAAACGCCGGAGCAACCTATCAACGCATGATTCACACATGCCTGGAAACACAAATCGGCAAAACAGTGGAGGCTTACGTAGATGATGTGTTTATCAAAACCAAACACGTCGAAACATTAATAGACGACTTGAGGCTTACGTTCGGCAATCTCCGAACATATGACATCAAGCTCAACCCAGAAAAATGCGTTTTCGGCGTTCCAGCCGGAAAACTCTTGGGCTTTATTGTTTCCAATAGAGGAATCGAAGCAAACCTGGCTAAAACCCGAGCTCTGTCGCAGTTGGCTACCCCAACAGACCTCAAGCAAATCTAGAAACTAACTGGATGTGTGGCCGCCCTAAGCCGCTTTATCTCCCGATTAGGAGAAAAGGCGCTACCTCTTTATCGCCTTCTTCGACGCATCGAACACTTCGAGTGGACGGATGCGGCTACGGCTGGGCTGGAGGAAATAAAAGCCCTCTTGGCCACAAATCTAATTCTGGCAGCGCCAAATGTCGGCGAACCCATGCTGCTATAGATATCTGCAACACACCAGGTTGTAAGCGCAGTGCTCGTCGTCGAACGAGAGACAGATGGACATAAATTCCCATTACAAAAGCCGGTATACTACGTATCCACTATCCTCACTCCATGCAAGTCACGGTACCCACATTATCAAAAGATAGCATACGCGGTCTTCATGGCATCCCGAAAACTACGATGCTACTTTCAAGAGTGTTCAATCACGGTGGCCTCCGAAGTACCACTTAATGACATAATAAATAACCGTGATGCCATGGGCCGGATTGCAAAATGGGCTATCGATCTCCTCCCGTTCGACATAACATACAAACCACGGCGGGCCATTAAGTCGCAAGTACTGGCCGACTTCGTCGCCGAATGGACAGAAGCCGAAATCCCTAAAGAATACGGCACGTACTCCAATTGTATCATGCACTTTGACGACTCTAAGATGCTAGCTGTTCTAGGGGCTGGCGTCGTCCTGACATCCCCCACCGGAGATACAGTCCAATACGTACTCCAAATACTTTACACAGATTCCAACAATGCAGCAGAGTATGAGGCACTGTTGCACAGTCTTCGGATGGCAGTCTCCATGGGCATTCAACGTCTCGAAGTACGCGGGATTCAAATCTCGCAATATCTCAAATAAATGGAGACTTTGACGCCAAGGACCCGAAAATGGTGGCTTACCGTAATGCCATTCTCAAAATGTCAGCTCGATTCGAGGGGCTCGAATTCCACCATGTGGTTCGAGAAAACAATCAAGAGGCGGATATCCTTGCCCGCATCGGCGCTAAACGTGACCCCGTCCCACCAAATATTTTTTTGGAAAGGCTGTTCAAGCCATCCGTGGTATGGGAAGGGGAGTCCGGCAATACTAGTCCGGATCCGCATACAACCCCACATCCTGAGCAATCTGACGTAATCGGAGGCTCCGCCACCGAAATCACACCTTCGGCCCACGTGATTAGGGCGGTCTCGCCCCATGGACGGAACCCTTCCTAGCTTACTTAAATAGGCAGGAACTCCCGGAGGACCAAAATGAGGCACGCTGCATCGTGTGGCGCTCTAAAGCCTACAAAGTCCACGAGAGAGAGCTTTATAAGAAAAGCGCAACCGAAGTGCTCCAAAGGTGCATATTCTAAGAGGAAGGGCGGTAGCTCTTGGCTGAAATTCATGCCGGTCTCGGCGACCACCATGCCGCAGCTCGGGCGCTCGTAAGCAAGGCCTTCCGTACATGTTTCTACTGGCCGACAGCTCGGGCAGACGCACAAGACCTTGTCCAACACTGCGTCGGTTGCCAGCTTTTTGCAAATCAAAGCCATATGCTTCCCACCGCCCTCCAAACAATCCCCATAACTTGGCCCTTTGCGGTCTGGGGGCTCGATATGGTTGGACCCCTTAAAGGAGGAAGCCATAAGAAGACATATTTGTTGGTCATGGTCGATAAATTCACCAAATGGATAGAAGCCAAACCAGTTAAGACGGCCGAATCCGGACCAGTGATAGACTTTATATCCGAGGTCGTACACCGCTACGGTGTCCCCCATAGCATCATCACCGATAACGGCTCTAACTTTACAACTGATGAGGTGAAAACCTGGTGCAGTAAAATTGGCATAAAACTTGATTACCCCTCCGTCTATCACACCCAAACAAACGGTCAAGTCGAATGAGCGAACGGTCTTATCATGAGTGGCATTAAACCCAGACTAGTGCGATCTTTGAAGGAATCAGATACGCACTCGGTCGAGGAGCTCGACTCCGTATTATGGGGGCTGCGGACCACGCCAAATTGCACAACCGGATACACACCATTTTTTATGGTGTACGGCGCAGAGCCAGTGCTACCCTGTGATATCATCCATGATTCACCTAGAGTGCGTATGTACGAAGAGAGAGAAGCCGAGCTGGATCGGCAGGACAGCTTAGATCCCTGGAGGAGGAGCGTGATGTGGCAAAGGCCCGTTTCGCATTCTATCAACAACAGGCTCGAAGGTATCAAAGCAGAGAAGTGCGGGCCAAAACTTATAACATTGGCGAACTCGTTCTACGCCTACCAGAGAAGAAAAAGGACAAGCTCAAGCCCAAGTGGGAGGGCCCCTTCATCATTGACAAAGTTCTCACTGGAGGTGTGTACCGTCTGCGGGATGCGTCAGACAACCGACTCGAGCCGAACCCATGGAACGCGGCTAGACTCCAAAGATTCAACGCCTAGTGCTGAACTCTGTGTTTGTCTCCTTACCTCTGTCTTCCCTTTTAATTATACCATCTCTCTCTCCCCCTTTTACATTTATAGCCTTAAAAAGCTTCAAGTATGCTTTGACCGCACACTCTGGCCGCGCTATACGCGCTCAATATACCTGGGGGCTTCTTACATAGAAGCTTAATTGTCTTCTAGGCTTTCTGCCCACCACATATGCGTCACTTTTCCATATGTGCCTTTTTTCACCACCATATGCATCGATATGACTTAAGTTTTGGCCAAGCTGGGTTGCCTGGCTCTTGTGTTTATGCCCTACGTTCCCGTTAATTCGGCCATGGCATAAGGGGAGCACCTCTATGATTGTTACTGCCGGGTCAGCCGGATGTGTACCTCAAACTGGGTGAAGCCGAAAGCTAGCATTCTTAAGGGAATATTCGGTCGGTGAACAAAAGATGTATATTACCTATTACAAAACATGCCCCCAGATGATTATATCCTGCGTCAATTTTCGCAATTCGAACATGCACATTGATGCATGAACACCCAGGGAAAGGAACCCTTAACGGAACTATTCTCCTTGGAAGATGCTTCTTACTACCCATGTAATATAACATAACTTGTTGGGTACTTGTCTGTTCAAGCACTTATGACCTCTACGCCTGGTTTCCATGCATGCCCCAGTTTTCACATGACCGAGCGGGTATTCGGATACACTCCGGACTGTCGGGTCCAGAGGTTGAAGCGGAAAGGTCGGCCAAGACAAATGATTTACAATCCGGCTAGCAACAAAATGTGTCCTTCGAAGTACAAACTCACTTAGAGTGACTAAATTCTTCTTCTATACCATCCAACAGGCTGTCTAGCCTACAGTCCTATTGGGAATACTTAGCGGTTAATGCTACCTGGTCATACACAAGATGTACAGGGATCTCCTTCCCATTTGACCCTACAGGTCCGACCTCGGCCATGTGGTTCGGGTCAGCCTTGGTGTATCGCGTCTTCACCATGGCCCAGGCTTCCCTTGCTCCTTGTCGGCAGGCTGATATCTTCCATAATCGGAAGCGTTGCCATGCTCCCTTAAGCATCTCCATAAGCTCCCCCATGCCTCCTGGCAGGGAGGCGGATGGCCACAAGGCTTGGGCAATGCCCCGCATCACCTGCCGAACTTGTTCGTGCAGTTGTGAGAGCTCCGGCAGAAGATCGCCTGCAGATCCGGGCATCTCCTCTTCAGGACGACCTGACAGCATGCCTACAGACATAATTCTGTTAGCACGCTTCATCACCGAACTTTATAGTGGTTCGTCAGAGCACTTACTGAATATGCCACGTCGAAGCCTCTTATTCTCCTTTACGGAGTCAACAAGCTGGGCTCGAACATCCTTCAATTCGACGTCCGGTCGGACGTTCGCGTCCTGGAGAGTATTTTTCTCCTTTATAACCTTTGTAATCACACGCTGGCCAGCCTTCAGCTGTCATCGAACATGTTGCTCATCCTCTGGTACGATCTCCGGATTGTCTCCTGGATTGTCTGCAGGTTCTCTTGTTAGAATCGCATTCATGCCGAATACTTAACTGGTACATACCATGACATTATTCTTGTTTAAACGCAAACATTACCAGATGGGGCCTTGGTAGACTCCTCCATCATGGCGATTGCGGCCCGTAGTTGGGCCTTGCACTCCTCCAGCTCTTTGGATAGCTGGGTATTCTTCTCTGTCAGAACCTATGCACATGAGGATCCTTAAATCAGTTGTGCCAACTGTTTCAAGTCTCAGGGGCTACTGATATACATACTTATCAAATTTTCTTACCCGTATATCCTTTACTTACTGGTTCGTGGCCCTGGCGAGGCCACCTTGAGCAGCCCCGGATGTATGCGTCCCCTGAGTTGAAGGCATCGAACGCCTCTTCAGAGAAATTAGGATCGCGTAGAGCGGCCCGTCGGCGCCTATGATTTATGGTGCTCTCCACTTTGGAGTTTGTAGCGGAAAATCTATCCGCAACCTCTCTAGGAGGATCGTCCGCATTGACCTCCGCCCTTGAGTGCGGCCTCAGAGTCCGGCTGGTGGAAGAGTGACCGGCAGGCTCTCCGGATACAGTCCGGCGGGCGCTCTTTCTGTCAGAAGGCAGTGGGCATCGTTATATTTTAACAATGATAAATTTGTGGCAGGTTTTTAAACATACCTTTGGAACGGCGTCTCGGTCCTGACTGCCTTCCTTTTAAGCCTACGCGACTTCGGTGCACCTTGTGGGCGAGTCACTTCGGGTTTAGCTTGGCGCCCCGATGGCCTTCCCTCTAAGACGCAATTCATGTGCGGTGGGTGAAGTGTAAAGAGGGAATCCTTTTCGGAAGTTGGGACTCTTGCTTTACTTACCTGGGATACAGGGAGTAGGCCAGGATAATCGGCTATGATGGCCACCATCACACCATCACAGCCCAACTGGTAAAATGTCCTGTCAACAAGCTCCACAAATGTGTCTGGATCTTCTTCAAGTTCGGGGTCGAGAGCCCGGTTAGGGTCCTCTGGCTGTGGAGATGGGCTGTGAACATCCTTCATAGTCCTTCGCAGTTCCTGCTATGAATTGACGAATTAAACATCTGTGCTAAAAATGTGGGAAAGATTGGAATAAAAGATAGCGACTCACCCAGCTTGGGGGGTTGTACATGGAGAATCCATCCCGTGGCTTGATATGGATGAACACCTCCTCTTCTCCTTTGTACAAATCAAACAGTATCTTCGCCAGAGCGGCGGGAGAATCCGGACCTTTACGGCCGCAGCAGGTGGCGTCGTCTTCTCCATTGAAGTGCCACATGGGTTTTCCCCAATATTGAAGTGGCTGCACTCCCCGCATTATACATATGGACATAACTTCAATTATTGTCAGTCCTGATTTGGCCAGTGTATTTTATCATGTCCATCAGGAAAAGGATCTCTCTGTTATCTTCCTCCTAGGGGCTCGTGGGGCGCCAGCTGTGGCGTTTATTCAACGGGGCATCTACAAACTTGGGAAGGCCCTTCTGAACAGGGTCCGGAAGAGGGACGTCCTCCACGTAGAACCATTCAGATGGCCAGTCCTCGGATATCTTCTTCGGGGTGCCGGATAGATATCCAGTCCCGGCGATGCGCCATATTTCGGCTCCGCCCACTTGATATACCGACCCCTCCCGAGTACGGGGTACAAGGCAGAATAGCCTCTTCCACAGCTCGAAATGAGCTTCACAGCCCAGAAAAAGCTCACAGAAGGCAACATAGCCTGCGATGTGCAGTATGGAGGCTGGGGTAAAGTTGTGCAGCTGGAGGCCCTAGAACTCCAGGAGCCCGCGGAGGAAAGGATGGATGGGAAATCCAAGCCCCCTAGAAAGTAGGGGACGAAGCACACCTGCTCTCCCTTGGATGGGTTTGGAAAGCTCTCCGCTTGCTCCCCGCCATTATAAGTGGCTAGTTCAGCTCAGACGGGGACCATGTATGCAGGTGGAAGAAACCCCTTGGTCTGCAACCCTACTAGTCGACTATGGGGAACAGAACATCTCTCCCAACCGCCTGGCCTAGTGCTACGGGAGCGAGAGGAGGAACGCGACGACCGGCCATGGTGGTATGGATTTGTCCGGGCGCGCTCTGATGAATACTCGCTGGGAGGAGATGGTGTGATTTGGATCTGAGAATCCCCGTCTCTTTTATAGATGATTTACCCGCATGGTTGGGGTGGCAAATGTAAAAATGCCTCAACTTCTCACATTTGCTCGACACGTGGAAACAGCCATTATTAAAGCACCAAAGCCAAGGAGCACGACATTGATGAGGAGCCGGACACTACTCGTTACAACAATGCTCTGGAGGATTTGGAGAAGAACCCGCCTTGCAATGCCGAAGACAATCTGCGCGTCGGACTCATCGTCATTGAAGCCTGGTTCGGGGGCTACTGAGGGAGTCCTGGATTAAGGGGTTCTCGGACAGCCGGGCTATATACTTTGGCCGGACTGTTGGACTATGAAGATACAAGATTGAAGACTTCGTCCCGTGTTCGGATGGGACTCTCCTTTGCGTGGAAGGCAAGCTTGGATATTCGGATATGAAGATTTCCTTCTCTGTAACCGACTCTGTGTAACCCTAGCCCCCACCAGTGTCTATATAAACCAGAGGGTTTAGTCCGTAGGACAACAACAATCATAATCATAGGCTACCTTCTAGGGTTTATCCTCTACGATCTCGTGGTAGATCAACTCTTGTAATACTCATATCATCAAGATCAATCAAGCAGGAAGTAGGGTATTACCTCCATCGAGAGGGCCCGAACCTGGGTAAAACATCGTGTCCCCTGTCTCCTGTTACCATTAGCCTTAGATGCACAGTTCGGGACCCCCTACCCGAGATCAGCCGGTTTTGACACCGACAACGGGTACCGCAGATCGGGACAAGCTGCCTCAACACCGTCGAACGGAGAAACGATGCACATCCTCCGTTTCCACCGGCAGACGGGATGCGTCCGGATTAGTGACCAACAGTGAGAGAGAGAGGCCACCACCGCCTTGTGTGAGATAGTGTGACGAGAGACAAACCCCGACAGGCAGGCTCCATTACTGGAATGGATTATTCTTTTTTTCTCGACGACAATCATTTTATATTTTGTACGTGCCACTGAGGAATATAACTTTATTTAATACTAATGCGTCAAGTCAAACTTTGTTCCATCTACGCATGGTATAGGACCCTCCTTCGAGTAAACAACCACTACACGCATCAAATTATCAAGTGGGCTTCCTTTTCATACAGAAATGAACTCCATCGTGTACCCGCGCGAGTGTGGCCAGGAAAGAGATGTGTGTCGGTGTACTAGAGTAGGGGTACCCTAGTATCCCGAACTTGTGCACGGGCAGTCGCAGCACCCCGCGGCAAGGCTTGCCGGGTGACCGCCAAGGTCCTCCGTGGTTCCCTTGGAGCCATTCAAGAACAAAGTATTCAAGACAAGGAGACAAGGCCCCGGCAAGAGGAGCTTGCCGGGAAGGCCAACCGAGGCATCTCAAGGAACTTGCCGCGACGCGCCACGCGTCCCGGCAAGGCCCGGTGAGCGACAAGCTTCCGGACGCGACAAGACAACGACCGCGGCAAGGTGCTTGCCACGGCAAGCTACCACTCTGTACCCGCGCTCCAGCACATCTACCAACATGTCGCCCTGGGACCTTTTCAGGCGCGCGTGGCAAGAGGCTGTGCAGCCAGCGGTGCGAGGTGGCAAGCGGCGCTGACAAGATTGCCATCGTGGCGAGCGGTGGCGTCCCTGGCGGTCCCTTTTTGCACTGTTTGGGCGATGCGGACGGGCATTTAATGCCTTTGTCCCCTGCCGTCAGGGTTAGGTATGATACACTGTACAAGTAGTTGTACCAACCACAACACTTTTCCATTTTTACCCTTGTCTATGTTGCCACCTGTCGGTGACCCCTTGAGCATATAAAAGGAGGCCCATGCGCAACGTAGAAGGGGGTTGGAAGGCAGAAAACACTCACGCTCGGTCTCGTTAGTAGCTAGTGTGTACTGTAGCAATTAGCGCTCCCGAGCAAGAACTCAATACACTCAGACATGCAGTAGTAGGAGTATTATCTCTCCGAAGAGCTCCGAAGCTGGGTAAACATCTTTTCGTGCGTGGATCGAGGCGGAGCACACGAGCAGTTTACCCAGATTCGGAGCTCTCCGGAGAGATAATACTCCTACTGCTGCATGTCTGAGTGTATTGAGTTCTTGCTCGGGAGCGCTAATTGCTACAGTACACACTAGCTGCTAACGAGACCGAGCGTGAGTGTTTTCTGCCTTCCAACCCCCTTCTACGTTGCGCATGGGCCTCCTTTTATATGCTCAAGGGGTCACCGACAGGTGGCAACATAGACAAGGATAAAAATGGAAAAGTGTTGCGGTTGGTACAACTACTTGTATAGTGTATCATACCTAACCCTGACGGCATGGGACAAAGGCATTAAATGCCCGTCTGCGTCGCCCAAACAGTGCAAAAAGGGACCGCCCGGGACGCCACCGCTCGCCACGATGGCAATCTTGTCAGCGTCGCTTGCCACCTCGCACCGCTGGCTGCACAGCCTCTTGCCACGCGCGCCTGGAAAGGTCCCAAGGCGACACGTTGGTAGATGTGCTGGAGCGCGGGTACAAAGTGGTAGCTTGCCGCGGCAAGCGCCTTGCCGTGGTCGTTGTCTTGTCACGTCTGGAAGCTTGTCGCTCACCGGGCCTCGCCGGGACGCGTGGCGCGTCGCGGCAAGTTCCTTGAGATGCCTCGGTTGGCCTTCCCGGCAAGCTCCTCTTGCCGGGGCCTTGTCTCCTTGTCTTGAATACTTTGTTCTTGAATGGCTCCAAAGGAACCACGGAGGACCTTGGCGGTCACCCGGCAAGCCTTGCCGCGGGGTGCTGCGACTGCCCATGCACAAGTTCGGGATACTAGGGTACCCCTACTCTAGTACACCGACAGGAGCCCCCAGGCCTGGGCCACACACGGTGCCGAGCGCTGTTGGGCCAGGCCCAAAACAGGGAACGGGCACGCGCAGCCTGGGTTACGCCGTATCTTACTCCACATCCACCGCGCCCTCCCGAACGGCACGCGTCGAATGCGGCGTCGTGGGAGAGATCGTGGGTAGTTTCTTTATTCGGAAAGACGGAACGTCCGCCCCCTCCCTCTTTATAAGCAAGGGAAACAGGGGCAGTTCGCCCACTTTGCCGGTTGCTTTTCCAATCTCAGAAATCTCCGCCGCTCCCCCCTTCTCCTCAAGGCTGAAAGAGAGCAGCGCTCCGCCCCCCACCGCCACCAGCACCACCAACGCCGTCGATCTCCCCCACCACCTCCGCCATGGCTCCGAAAGCCGGCAAGGGGAAGGCCGTGAAGTTGACCGAGGCGCAGTGGCTCGCGGCGCTGCGAAAGGAGCGGACAACCTTCCCCCCCAAGTTCGTCGCGAAGGAGCTGAGGGAGTACTATTACCTCTTCTGGTCGACGGAGACGCGAGCGCATCCGCGCACGAAGGTACTCTCCACCGCCGCTTCGGAACGGGCTCCGAATGGATATCCCTTCTTCGCGTTGTTCTTCTACTGCGGGCTCTGCCCGCCTTTTTCTGAATTTTTCTGCGACATTATGAACACCTGCAGGTTCCACCTCCTTGACTTCACCCCTAATGCCGTTCTGACCATGGCAGTTTTCGCACATCTTTGCGAAAACTTTGTCAGAGTCCATCCAAATGTAGCCCTTTTCCGCCACTTCTTTATGTCCCGAGTTGAGAGAGGGGAGCCTTTATCCGGCGGAATCGCCTGGATCTCGAGAGCCGGCAAGAAGGAGGCTTATATGGAGGGAGAGCTCCACGGCAAGTGGGAGGAATGGAGAGCAGACTGGTGCTGGATTGTCGAGGAGAACCCGCAGCCATTTACTACCCAGCGCCAAGCCCCAGTAGCGCGCGGCAACGATTGGAGCAGTGTGGCCCCGGAAGACGATAGGCTGAAGATTGCCGTCACCCGGATCCTACGCCTCAGGCTCACCGGGCTTACTGTAGGCGCCGTTGGCGCAGATTTTCTTCGCCGCCGCATCGCCCCCCTGAAGGAGAGGAGGAGACCCGCCTGGGAGTTCGGGGGTCCGGCGGACATCATGAGGCTGCGCCCGGGCCTCAACTTCAACTTCACTGTCCTGGAACTGGACGCGATGCTCAAGGAGCTGTTCAAGCACGACCCTCAACATCCCGAATGGTTCAGGTTGCCACAGGGTGTCGTTCCGCTGTGCAACAACTCCTCGCTCGACCGCATCCGTGCAATGATGCCGCAGTGCGATTCGCATGGAATTGTCCCAACTTGGCAAGAGCCTGCAGACGACGTCATGCAGGAGTTCTTTGACGGCTTGGTAGAAGTGCTGGTCTGCTCTGATGAGCAGAAGAGCCTCACCCGCGACACCACCGATGCGGAGATGCAGCGCATCGCCACTAGGGCGGAAGAGGCGGCGGCAGCCGCTGCCGCGGGCGAGTTTGGATTCATAGTGGAGGAGGCAGAGGCAGCAGAGGCGGCAAGCCTTGCCGAGCGAGATGAGCTTGCCGGCGAGGGAGAGCTTGCCGGCGAGGGAGAGCTTTCCGGGCCTGAAGTCGAGTCGGGCGATCCCGCCGAGGGTGCGAGCGGCTCATTGGAGACCAACTCCTCTTCCTCCTCATCTTCAGACAGCCCGGTGCAAGCAGAGCCCCCAGCTCCACCAAGAAGGCATCTCCGCAAGGTTGGGGACGTGGCGGGGCGGCGGACGAGTCAACAGCCGCCGCGCCGCGCGACACGCTCCACCGTGGCAAGCACTGTTGCCGCGGGAGCACCTCACGCCGATGCGGCAACTGGAGCGGGGTCGTCCCGAACCACCGCCACTGCCCCCGCCAAGCGGCTAAGGGAACCTATTCCTCCGCCTCGTCGCGCCGAAGGTGGGCCAGACTTCGACCTCTCCGCACTCAGCTCCGACGAGGAAGAAGAAGAGTAAGATTCTTTGCTGTACTTGTAGTTCTTCAATTCTTGCTGTTTTGTCTTGTATCTGATTTGCTTTATCCCGAACCTTATTCCTTTTTAGGACTCTGGCCCAGAGAGCGGCGAAGAGAGCCAAGGTCCCGGTGATTGTCATCGAGGATGAACCCACCGCGACAGCAGGTGGTGTGTCCGAGACCATCTTGCCGGACCCGGCAACTACTCCCCAAAGCAGCCCCCAGCGCAGCCCCCAGCGTAAGTATATGGTTTACTTCCCGTTGTTATGTGCGCATGGGTGCTCTTTCTTTGTTGACATCCGACTATTGGTTTGTGTAGGAGCAGAGCAGCCTCACCAGGGCGCCCGGAAGCCGCCCCCGACATGCCATCTGCTTCGACTACGCCGCCAAGGGAGGGTTCCCCGGCAAGGGAGCGTTCTCCGGCAAGGGAGAATTCTCCGGCAAGGAACAGTTCTCCGGCAAGGGACAGCACCAGCGACCCTCCGGTGGCGGAGACCACGACCGCAGAGCCCAGTACAGGTAATCCTCTTGCTTGAAAACTTCCCTTGGGTTCTTCTTCTTCTGATTTTCTTTTTGGATATTTGCTTAACTCTTCTCCCTTTTACGGCCGTCAGATCCCTCTGCCACAGAGCCGATGGAGACCAAGGTCGCCAGCGAGGAGAACGCGCGCGGCAACACCGACGACGCCGCTGCTACCGAAGAAGCAGCCGACGCTGATGATCCCACCGGCGAAGAGGCCGCCAAGGCTGCCGCCGCAAAAGCTGGCGAGGGGTCCGGCGATCGCACTGACGGCCCCGAGGCCGCAGGAGCGCCAGGCGCTACGCCGACCACCGATCCCTCCGCCGCTGCCGCAGCGTCAGGCTCCGAAGAGCCCCAGCCCGGCGCCTATTTGAAGGTCAGCGATGGCGTCTTCATCAAGCTCCCCTGGGAGTCGAGCTCCAGGGCGCCGCCCGAAGGAGAAATCTTGGATGGAGAGGTTCTCGCCTCCGCTAGGCTGACGGTGGTTGACGCGCCGAGCAGCAGCAGCGGCGAGTCTGAGGAGGAGCGGCTGCTGCTGAAGCTGGTGTCGCTCTACCACGCTCGGCAAGCCAAGGTGGAATCCCGAGAAGCGCTTGTCGCGAAGGCGGGAGTGGACATCGAGAAGTGGGCGGAGGAGCTCCGGGGTCGCAACCAGGAAGCTCTCCGGTCCTTGGCAGAGGAGCGGGAGCAACTCGCCGAGGCATGGAAAGCCTTCCTCCTCGAGAAGGCCGAAGTTGAAGAGCAGCAGCGGCTTGCCGCCGAGGAGCTGTTTGCGCGGGAGGGCGAGTTGGCGCAGCGGAAGGTCAATCTTGATAGCCACGAGGAGGAGCTTGCTGCGCGCGAGCAAACATTTGGCGGGGCTCTCAAGGAAGCAGAGGATGCTGCCGCAGCTGCCGAGGCCGCCAAGAAGGAGCTGGAGACGAAGGTGGCGCAGCTGGAGGCCGATCTCAAGGCGAGGGGTGAAGAGCTTGCCGCGCTCAAGCGTGAGCACGAGAAGGACGCCTACACCCTTGGCGAGCTGCAGGATCGCCTCGTCGAGAGGGGCAAGGAGCTTAGCGCCGCCAAGGACTCCAACGCAGATCTTGAGTTGAAGCTGACTACTTTAACCAAGACGCTGGACGGCGCCAGGAAGCAGGAGGTGGCCTTGAAGGAGCAGATCAAGGCCGACGAGGCGCTGCTGGCGAGTGCTGCCATCACCCAGAACACTTTTAGGGAGAATGTGGAGCACTGGACGGAGGGTCTCGTGGATGTTGCCGCAGCCATCGACAGGGAGCTGGCGCAGCTGGGGATGGAGGATTTCGGGTATCCCTCCGATGAGCACCTCCAACCTAGCGCCAAGCTCAGCTTGTTCTTCAAAGGCGTGGCGACGGCCCTCCAGCGACTCCGGGAGAGGATCCCAAAGCAGCTGGCCGACGAGTCGCGCAGAATCTGCGCGGGAGCTCTTCAAAAGGTGTTGGTGAAGGTGGCCTTCCGCAACCCAGGCCTCAACCTCACCAACGTCCTCAAGACCCTGCCGCCGGAAGCTGATCTGGAAGCGCTCAAGACCCTTGTCGCACCCATTGTGGACAAGGTGAGCGAGATCAAGAGGGTTGAGGGCGACCGCGTAGATTAGGCCGTCCATTTTCTCCTTTTCTTGTCGCTGCTGGTCATGTTATGCAAACAATCTATTAGAGCTGCGACAAGCTATCTTGTAATATAACTTTATTTTGGGTATCGATTGCTATGTTATTTCCTTTACTTGATTCCTTCCTTTGTATGTTTTTGCCCTACGCTTTTAGGGAACTTGTCGGCGCAGGCACCTTGGCCGCGAGAGCTGAGTGCGGGACATCTCCAGCCTGCTGGTGGTGCCGCTACCGACAAGAAACCTTGTCGCAACTAGTCGCAGCTCACTTAAGTTGTTGAGCGGACTCGAAACAAAGTAAGGGCGCAACTAGCTACGAGTTGGTTCCTCCACGCACAGGTTTTCCATACAAAGCACGGTCGTTCGAGGAAGATAACTTAAAATTTTTAAAACTGATTGCTCAAACTTTGGCAACTTAGCTTTTCTGTCGTTTGCTTCCCGGTAAGGCGAAACTTTCTTGAACAACGCCTGGTCCACACCATTATCTTCTCCTTTCCCCCCGGCAAACTTGTGGGCGAGGGAACCTTCCTTTCTTTGAGAAAAAGAAAGAAGAGAAAATAAAGATATGGAGCCTTATGGCTCATTATTGCTTACCGGGGGTAGGCACTGCACAAAGTGTCAGATAACACATGCAAAAATAGAAAGCATGAAATTGACAAGATGTGCGGAGCACATGAGCTTTACTTATACACGGGGTCTGCGCCCGGCTTTGTACAAAGGATTACATGCAACAGCGGCAAGACTTGTACAAAAGGTGGTTGCCGGAACAGGTTCCGGCAACCGCGCCTTACGGGTAAAACTTGCGAAGATGCTCAATATTCTAGGAGTTGCTCACCGGAGTGCCATCTTCGGTCTCAAGGCGGACAGCGCCAGGCCTAGTGACTCATTTCACCCGGTAAGGGCCTTCCCACTTCGGCGTCAACTTGTTGGAATTCTTGGCGGACTGAACGCGCCGAAGAACAAGGTCGCCTTCCTCGAGACTTCTGGCATTAACTTTGCGGCTATGGTAGCGGCGCAAAGCTTGCTGGTATCGAGCAGCTCGTACAGCAGCCTGAAGACGGTCCTCCTCAAGGAGCAGCGCGTCATCTTGTCGCAGCTGCTCTTGCTCAAGCTCATCATAAGCGAGCACTCGAGGTGACCCGTATATGAGTTCCGTGGGGAGAACTGCCTCTGCTCCATAGACTAGAGCGAAAGGTGTCTGGCCAGTGGCTCGATTTGGCATCGTCCTGATCGACCAAAGAACCACCGGCAGCTCCTCAATCCAGTTCTTTCCGCACTTGCGCAGCCTATTGAAAGTCCTGGTCTTGAGTCCGCGCAACACTTCAGCATTTGCCCTCTCCGCTTGACCGTTGCTTCTCGGATGAGCAACAGAAGCGAAGCAGACCTTGGCGCCAAGATCTTGGACGTACTGCATGAAGGTGTGGCTCGTGAATTGCGTGCCCTTGTCGGTGATGATCCTGTTAGGGATCCCGAAGTGGCAAACAATCGACCTGAAGAACTTGACTGCTGACTGTGTTGTCACCTTCCTCATTGCTTCCACTTCCGGCCACTTTGTGAACTTGTCGATTGCAACGTACAAGTACTCAAAGCCCCCGACAGCTCGGGGAAAGGGGCCGAGGATGTCGAGCCCCCAGACCGAAAATGGCCAGGATAAAGGGATCGTCTGGAGAGCTTGAGCTGGCTGGTGTATCTGCTTGGAATGGAACTGGCACGCTTCACACTTGGTTATTTGTGCAGTTGCATCCTAAAGGGCTGTCGGCCAAAAGAAACCTTGCCGGAATGCTTTTCCGGCAAATGCTCTCGCGCCAATGTGGTGACCACATATGCCTCCATGTATCTCTGCCAACAGCTTTTGTCCGTCTTCCCGGTGAATACACTTCAATTTCACACCGTTGAGTCTTCTTCTGTACAGTGTGCTGTCGACAAACTGGTACATACTTGACTGCCGGACTACTTTTTCCGCTTCTTCTTGTTCTTCGGGAAGTTCTCCTGTCTGAAGGAAACGGACAATCTGCTGTGCCCATGTTGGAGCTTGTGGCTCGACAACAAGGACTAAAGGCACATCTGCTGCTGTGGGAACATCCGCTTCTACGGCGAGAACCTGCGGCTCAGCCGGAGCTTGACGTTCCCTGGCAAGCTTGCCGGAGCAAAACTTGTCGGGAGCGTCCGCTTCAACGGAACAAGCCCTAGGGCTTGCCGGAGCGGACTGCTCCTCAGCACCCTTGGTGTTAATCCTGGGGACCTTCTTGGCGGCGGCTTCGGGGAGCTCTGCCGGAAAATAGTCACCAGAAATCAACTTCCTCTTCTTGCTCTATCCAGTTGATGGCGTCACAGACGGTTGAGTCAGTTTGAGCACAAAGATCCCTGGTTCCACAGGTAACTTAAGTGCGGCACACTTCGACAGGCCATCGGCAATGTCGTTCTGAGCTCTTGGAATATGTTCCATCTGTAGGCCGTCAAAGTGCTCTTCTAACTTCCTCACTTCATCAACGTAAGCTTCCATCAATGGACTCTGATAATTCTTGTTCACTTGGCGGACGACAAGCTACGAGTCACCCCTGACAATGAGCTTCTTGATCCCAAGGTCTGCCGCGATCCTGAGACCGGCAAGCAAACCTTCATACTCTGCAGTATTGTTCGTTGCTTGCTCCTTCGGAAAGTGCATCTGGACTACGTACTTGAGGTGCTCTCCAGTGGGCGCAACAAGTAGCACGCCCGCACTGGCGCCTTGCAGCGAGAAGGCACCATCAAAGTACATCAGTCACTCTTTGCTTGCTTCCTTGACGGGGATGCTCGTCTCTGGAATTTCTTCATCTGGTGTTGGTGTCCATTCTGCTATGAATTCTGCCAATGCTCTGCTTTGGATAGTTGAAGTGCTCTCAAACTTGAGGCCAAAGCTTGACAGTTCTAGTGCCCACTCGACAATCCTGCCTGTTGCTTCTGGATTCTGCAGTATCCTCTTCAGTGGAAAACGAGTGACAACTGTGATCTCATGTGCATGGAAGTAATGGCGCAGCTTTCTCGAGGCCATGAGAAGGCCGAAAAGCAATTTCTGCACACCAGAATACCTTGACCTAGCCCCCTACAGAAGGGAACTAACAAAGTAAACTGGGAGCTGCACCATTCTCTTCTGTATCTCCTCACGCGCCTGCGCAGATCCATCTTTGTCGGGACCAAAGCTTGTCGGTGAAGTCCCCTGTTTGTCGCTGGATGCATCTGCCGTGGTTGCTAGCTCATCATCCGCCTCCCTCTCCGCTACTAACGCAACACTAACCACTTGATTGGTTGCCGCTATATACAGCAGCAACTTCTCTTGTGGCTTAGGTGCGACAAGTGTTGGAGTGGAGGACAGGTATCTCTTCAAGTCCTACAGCGCAGCCTCCGCTTCTGGAGTCCATTTCATTGGACCTGCCTTTTTCAATATTTTGAAAAACGACATGGCGCGCTCAGCAGACCTAGAGATAAACCTACTGAGAGTAGCCACGCAACCGGCAAGTCTTCGTACATCCTTGACGCGCTTTGGTGCTTCAATCTGCTCAATGGCCTTGATCTTGTCGGGATTGGCTTCAATTCCCCGCTGAGACACGAAAAACCCGAGAAGCTTGCCGGAGGGGACTCCAAACACACACTTCTCGGGGTTAAGCTTGAGGTTGATCTTGCATAGATTTGCAAAGGTTTCGTCTAAATCTTGAATCAGGGTTGCCTTGTCCTTGCTCTTGACCACTATGTCATCCATGTAGGCTTCCACATTTCTATGCATTTGTGGCTCAAAAGCATCATGGACTACTCTTGCAAATGTTGAACCAGCATTCTTTAAACCGACAGGCATCCGTACGAAACAGTATGTGCCACATGGAGTGATGAATGCGGTCTTCTCCTCATCCTCTTCTGCCATGAAGATCTGATGGTATCCTAAGTATGCATCAAGAAATGAAAGCAAGTCGCATCCGGCCGTGGAGTCAACAATCTGGTCAATGCGCGGCAAGGGAAATGGATCTTTGGGACAAGCTTTATTGACATCGGTAAAGTCGATACAAAGCCTCCATTTCCCGTTTGCCTTGCGCACGACTACAGGATTGGCCAACCACGTAGGATGGAGCACTCCTCTGACAAGGCATGCTGCTTCCAATTTCTTGATTTCTTCTGCGATGAATTCTTGGCGCTCCACTGCTTGTTTCCTGACCTTCTGCTTGACGGGCCGCGCATGAGGACAGACAGCAAGATGGTGCTCGATTACTTTCCTGGGAACACCAGGGATGTCAGACGGTTGCCACACAAACACGTCGACGTTCGCCCACAGGAAAGCAACGAGCGCGCTTTCCTATTTAGGGTCGAGAGTGGCACTGATGGTGAAGGTACCACCAGTGCCGTCCTCCTTGGCGGACACCTTCTTGGTCTCTGGTGGAGCTGCCATTGTCTTCTTATGCTTGTCGGTGGAGCTCGATGGTGCGTCCTCGACGGTAGCGCAGCACTCCGAAGAGGTGCGCTTGCCGGAGTGGGCATCAGAACTCTTGCCGGAGTTGGCCTTCTTCTTCCCCCCGGGAGCTTCAACGGCAAGTGATTTGCAATCTGTTGCGGCTGCTGCATCCCGGTAGATCTTGTAGGCGCAGATAAGAGCATCCTTCTTGTCGCCAGGGACAGAGATGACACTTATCGGGCCTGGCATCTTCAGCATGTTGTATGCATAGTGAGAGGTTGCCATGAATTTGGCGAGTGCTAGACGGCCGAGTATACCATTGTAAGGCAATGGAAAGTCAGCAACGTCAAAAGTGACCCTCTCAGTCCTGAAGTTCAACTCGCTGCCAAATGTCACCGGCAACGTGATCTTTCCCTTCGGCTTGCCCCCTTCCCGGATTGATTCCTTGGAATGTGCCAGTCTCTTCGAGCTCGCTGTCAGGGATCTGGAGTTTCTGGAGTACCATGGAGGAGATCAGGTTCAAGCCGGCCCCGCCGTCAACTAGCATCTTAGTGACCTTGAGGTTGCGGATAGTTGGTGAAACCAACATCGGCAAGCACCCGACCGCGGTTATGCGATCAGGGTGGTCCTCAATATCAAAGATGATAGGCGTGCTGGACCATTTCAGAGGCTTGCGTGACTCGACGGGTGGTTCTGCCGCATTGACTTCCCGCACCCACTGCTTGAGCTGGCGGTGTGAAGTATGCAGAGAAGCACCGCCGTCAACGCACAGGACCTCTGTGGCTTTCTGGAACTCCTGCTCACCGGTCTCGTCATCATCCATATCTTCATCATCGTCGTCGTCTTCATCCTTGTCGCGGCCGCAGGGAGGTCTGTCTCCTTGCCGCTGCTTGGCCTTGCCGCGGCGTCCTCCCCGGCCGGGGCGCTTCTTGCCGGATCCTCCAGTACCTTCTTGGGCCTTCTCCTTGTCGTGTCGCTCGTATTCAGCCTTTTGCTGCTCGACAAGCTGCTC
Source organism: Triticum timopheevii (assembly GCA_963921465.1). Lineage (NCBI taxonomy): Eukaryota > Viridiplantae > Streptophyta > Magnoliopsida > Poales > Poaceae > Triticum > Triticum timopheevii. The sequence goes on along the minus strand of OY997272.1, from coordinate 406,255,360 downwards.
GACCTTCTTGCAGCTCTGGAGGTCATGGCCCTTGGTGCGTTGGATCTTGCAGTACTGCTTGTTGGTGCCGTCCTGCTTGTCGGCAACCGCCACAGCCTGGCTGCTGGCTTTCTTGGCATCACCTCCATCGCCGGACTGCTCAACGACTAGCACATCTTTGCCTTTCTTCTTCCTGTTGTTCCGCCGCCGGTTTTTCTTTGCCGGGGCAGCATCCTCGCTGTCAGATCCTCCTGCTCCTGTATTCTCTCCGGGGAGTTTCCTCCCTTCCTCAGCACGTGCACACTTGTCGGCCAGGGCATATAGCTCACTGACGTCTCTGATCTTGCACATTGCCATCTCCTCCCGCATCCTGCGGTTACGGACGTTCTGATGGAACACGCTGATGACCGCGGCAGGGTGGACATCTGGGATGTTGTGCTGTACACGGCTGAATCTCTGAATGTACTTGCGCAGGGGCTCTCCTTCCTTCTGGGCGAGCAGATGAAGGTCGCTCTCTTGGCCATGAGGTTTGTGGCCGCCTGTAAAGGCGCCGACAAACTGATGGCATAGGTCGGCCCAGGAAGATATGGAGTTGTCCGGCAAGTGCATGAGCCAGGACCTGACATTAGGCTTGAGCACCAGCGGGAAGTAGTTGGCAAGGATCTTGTTGTCCCACCCCCCGGCAGCTTGCACCATGATGGTGTAGATGCTGAGGAACTCCGATGGATGCGACTTGCCGTCATACTTCTCTGGTACGTCTGGCTTGAAATTCTTCGTGCTGGGCCACTGGACTTGTCGCAGCTCACGAGTGAACGCAGGGAAACCTACCGCGTACGGCAAGTCGCCTGGTTCCCCTGGCGCATGCATGTCGACAGAGGGCCCAGCGCGCTGGTCCGATTGATGCCGCGCTTCTCTTCGACGCTCGATGCGAGTACGAGCGTCTTCTTGCTGTCGTTCGTGGAGAACTTGGCGCTGATCGCGACGAGCTCGCGGATCCGATGATGTGGTGGAGTCGTTGTCGAGGTAGATCCGGCGAGTCGGCGATCTTGGCCTTCGGGGTGGAGAGTGCATGGTGGTTGCACCCCCACCGGTCTTGTCGCCATCGGCTCGTGCCTGGCAATCTTGCCGCGGCTGCGATGTACTCGGCTGCCGTGGGGTGTCGCCGTTGGCGAAGCCGATGAGACTCTGAATGGTGGCCCTCCATTCGTCGATCTTGTCTGCTGTTGGAGGGTAATCCAGGAGCAGTTGAGCTCGTGCCAAAGCTTCTGCTGGAGTGGAGGGTGGCAGTGGCGAACGGTGCGAGGAGCGGGATATGCTCGGACTTCTAACTATGTTAGAAGGAGCAGTATCTCGTCCAGGCGACCGTGCCACGCTCGTGCCAGCATGTTGGCATGCATGCTGGTCTTGAGCATCCCGAGATCCACCAGCTCGATCTTGGTCCAACGAACGTATGGTGCCGCGAGTACCAAGACGCTATTGGTCCTGCGCCTCCTGAGATGGGCGCGGTGCATGTACGGACGCCGAAGTCTGCGCAGCCTTGTCCTTGGACCTGGCAGCACCGTGAGCTCCCTCGTCGACGCCCGTTCTTCCGCCGGCGTCTACCCCACCACCTGTTTGCTCCGGTGGTGGTGGGATCGACGCGGACGGAGCAGCCACCTCCGAAGTCTTCTTCTTCAGTGGCATGTCGATGGAGAAGATGAAGATCTAGCTCGTGTGAACGCCGGATCAGGTTCACACAACCTCGACGCCCCCTACCTGGCGCGCCAAAGATGTCGGGGGAGACTGATCCACGAACACCTATGGGACCGGCGGACCGAGCCCCTTTCGGTTCGGCGGGGGGCGGAGATCGCGCGAAGCGCGGATCGAGGCGGAGCACATGAGCAGTTTACCCAGCTTCGGAGCTCTCCGGAGAGATAATACTCCTACTGCTGCATGTCTGAGTGTATTGAGTTCACGCTCGGTCTCGTTAGCAGCTAGTGTGTACTGTAGCAATTAGCGCTCCCGAGCAAGAACTCAATACACTCAGACATGCAGCAGTAGGAGTACTATCTCTCCGGAGAGCTCCGAAGCTGGGTAAACTGCTCGTGTGCTCCACCTCGATCCGCTCTTCGCGCGATCTCCGCCCCCCGCCGAACCGAAAGGGGCTCGGTCCGCCGGTCCCATAGGTGTTCGTGGATCAGTCTCCCCCGACATCTTTTAGAAGGAGGATCGAGGCGGAGCACATGAGCAGTTTACCCAGCTTCAGAGCTCTCCGGAGAGATAATACTCCTACTGCTGCATGTCTGAGTGTATTGAGTTCTTGCTCGGGAGCGCTAATTGCTACAGTACACACTAGCTGCTAACGAGACCGAGCGTGAGTGTTTTCTGCCTTCCAACCCCCTTCTACGTTGCGCATGGGCCTCCTTTTATATGTTCAAGGGGTCACCGACAGGTGGCAACATAGACAAGGGTAAAAATGGAAAAGTGTTGCGGTTGGTACAACTACTTGTACAGTGTATCATACCTAACCCTGACGGCAGGGGACAAAGGCATTAAATGCCCGTCTGTGTCGCCCAAACAGTGCAAAAAGGGACCGCCAGGGACGCCACCGCTCGCCACGATGGCAATCTTGTCAGCGCCGCTTGCCACCTCGCACCGCTGGCTGCACAGCCTCTTGCCACGCGCGCCTGGAAAGGTCCCAGGGCGACACGTTGGTAGATGTGCTAGAGCATCCACCCCGAAGGCCAAGATCGCCGACTCGCCGGATCAACCTCGACAACGACTCCACCGCATCATCGGATCCGCGAGCTCGTCGCAATCAGCGCCAAGTTCTCCACGAACGACAGCAAGAAGATGCTCGTACTCGCATCAAGCGTCGAAGAGAAGCGTGGCGCCAATCGGACCAGCACATTGGGCCCTCTGTCGACATGCATGCGCCAGGGGAACCAGGTGACTTGCCGTATGCGGTAGGTTGCCCTACGTTCACTTGTGAGCTGCGGCAAGTCCAGTGGCCCAGCACGAAGAATTTCAAGCCAGACGTACCAGAGAAGTACGATGGCAAGTCGCATCCGTCGGAGTTCCTCAGCATCTACACCATCGCGGTGCAAGCTGCCGGGGGGTGGGATGACAAGATCCTTGCCAACTACTTCCCGCTGGTGCTCAAGCCCAATGTCAGGTCCTGGCTCATGCACTTGCCGGACAACTCCATATCCTCCTGGGCCGACCTATGCCATCAGTTTGTCGGCGCCTTTACAGGCGGCCACAAACCTCATGGCCAAGAGAGCGACCTTCATCTGCTCGCCCAGAAGGAAGGAGAGCCCCTGCGCAAGTACATTCAGAGATTCAGCCGTGTACAGCACAACATCCCGGATGTCCACCCTGCCGCGGTCATCAGCGTGTTCCATCAGAATGTGCATAACCGCAGGATGCGGGAGGAGATGGCGATGTGCAAGATCAGAGACGTCAGTGAGCTATATGCCCTGGCCGACAAGTGTGCATGTGCTGAGGAAGGGAGGAAACTCCCCGGAGAAAATACAGGAGCAGGAGGATCTGACAGCGAGGATGTTGCCTCGGCAAAGAAAAACCGGCGGCGGAACAACAGGAAGAAGAAAGGCAAAGATGTGCTAGTCGTTGAGCAGTCCGGCGACGAAGGTGACGCCAAGAAAGCCAGCAGCCAGGCTGTGGCGGTCGCCGACAAGCAGGACGGCACCAATAAGCAGTACTGCAAGATCCACCGCACCAAGGGCCATGACCTCCAGAGCTGCAAGAAGGTCGAGCAGCTTGTCAAGCAGCAAAAGGCTGAATACGAGCGATGCAACAAGGAGAAGGCCCAAGAAGGTACTGGAGGATCCGGCAAGAAGCGCCCCGGCCGGGGTCCGGCAAGATGGTCTCGGACACACCACCTGCTATCGCGGTGGGTTCGTCCTCAATGACAATCACCGGGACCTTGGCTCTCTTCGCCGCTCTCTGGGCCAGAGTCCTGAAAAGGAATAAGGTTCGGGATAAAGCAAATCAGATACAAGACAAAACAGCGAGAATTGAAGAACTACAAGTACAGCAAAGAATCTTACTCTTCTTATTCCTCGTCGGAGCTGAGCGCGGAGAGGTCAAAGTCCGGCCCACCTTCGGCGCGACGAGGCGGAGGAATAGGTTCCCTTAGCCGCTTGGCGGGGGCAGTGGCGGTGGTCTGGGACGACCCCGCTCCAGTTGCCGCATCGGCGTGAGGTGCTCCCGCGGCAACAGTGCTTGCCACGGTGGAGCGTGTCGCGCGGCGCGGCGGCTGTTGACTCGTCCACCGCCCCGCCACGTCCCCAACCTTGCGGAGACGCCTTCTTGGTGGAGCTGGGGGCTCTGCTTGCGGCGGGCTGTCTGAAGACGAGGAGGAAGAGGAGTTGGTCTGCAACGAGCCGCTTGCACCCTCGGCCGGATCGCCAGACTCAACTTCAGGCCCGGCAAGCTCTCCCTCGCCGGCAAGCTCTCCCTCGCCGGCAAGCTCATCTCGCTCGGCAAGGCTTGCCGCCTCTGCTGCCTCTGCCTCCTCCACTGTGAATCCAAACTCGCCCGCGGCAGCGGCTGCCGCCGCCTCTTCCGCCCTAGTGGCGATGCGCTGCATCTCCACATCGGTGGTGTCGCGGGTGAGGCTCTTCTGCTCATCAGAGCGGACCAGCACTTCTACCAAGCCGTCGAAGAACTCCTGCACGATGTCGTCTGCAGGCTCTTGCCAAGTTGGGACAATTCCATGCGAATCGCACTGCGGCATCATTGCACGGATGCGGTCGAGTGAGGAGTTGTTGCACAGCAGAACGACACCCTGCGGCAACCTGAACCATTCGGGATGTTGAGGGGCGTGCTTGAACAGCTCCTTGAGCATCGCGTCCAGTTCCAGGACAGTGAAGTTGAAGTTGAGGCCCGGGCGCAGCCTCATGATGTCCGCCGGACCCCCGAACTCCCAGGCGGGTCTCCTCCTCTCCTGCAGGGGGGCGATGCAGCGGCGAAGAAAATCTGCGCCAACGGCGCCTACAGTGAGCCCGGCGAGCCTGAGGCGTAGGATCCGGGTGACGGCAATCTTCAGCCTATCGTCTTCCGGGGCCACGCTGCTCCAATCGTTGCCGCGTGCTACTGGGGCTTGGCGCTGGGCAGTAAACGGCTGCTGGTTCTCCTCGACAATCCAGCACCAGTCTGCTCTCCATTCCTCCCACTTGCCACGGAGCTCTCCCTCCAGATAAGCCTCCTTCTTGCCGGCTCTCGAGATCCAGGCGATTCCGCCGGATAAAGGCTCCCCTCTCTCAACTCGGGGCATAAAGAAGTGGCGGAAAAGGGCTACATTTGGATGGACTCCGACAAAGTTTTCGCAGAGATGTGCGAAAACTACCATGGTCAGAACGACATTAGGGGTGAAGTCAAGGAGGTGGAACCTGTAGGTGTTCATAATGTCGCAGAAAAATTCAGAAAAAGGCAGGCAGAGCCCGCAGTAGAAGAACAACGCGAAGAAGGGATATCCATTCGGAGCCCGTTCCGAAGCGGCGGCGGAGAGTACCTTCGTGCGCGGATGCGCTCGCGTCTCCGTCGACCAGAAGAGGTAATAGTACTCCCTCAGCTCCTTCGCGGCGAGCTTGGGGGGGGGGAAGGTTGTCCGCTCCTTTCGTAGCACCGCGAGCCGTTGCGCCTCGGTCGACTTCACGGCCTTCCCCTTGCCGGCTTTCGGAGCCATGGCGGAGGTGGTGGGGGAGATCGACGGCGTTGGTGGTGCTGGTGGCGGTGGGGGGCGGAGCGCTGCTCTCTTTCAGCTTTGAGGAGAAGGGGGGGAGCGGCGGAGATTTCTGAGATTGGAATAGCAACCGGCGAAGTGGGCGAACTGCCCCTGTTTCCCCTGCTTATAAAGAGGGAGGGGGCGGACGTTCCGTCTTTCCGAATAAAGAAACTACCCACGATCTCTCCCACGACGCCGCATTCGACGCGTGCCGTTCGGGGAGGGCGCGGTGGATGCGGAGTAAGATATGGCGTAACCCTGGCCGCGCGTGCCCGTGCCCTATTTTGGGCCTGGCCCAACAGCGCTCGGCACCGTGTGTGGCCCAAGCCCAGGGGCTCCTGTCGGTGTACTAGAGTAGGGGTACCCTAGTATCCCGAACTTGTGCACGGGCAGTCGCAGCACCCCGCGGCAAGGCTTGCCGGGTGACCGCCAAGGTCCTCCGTGGTTCCTTTGGAGCCATTCAAGAACAAAGTATTCAAGACAAGGAGACAAGGCCCCGGCAAGAGGAGCTTGCCGGGAAGGCCAACCGAGGCATCTCAAGGAACTTGCCGCGACGCGCCACGCGTCCCGGCGAGGCCCGGTGAGCGACAAGCTTCCGGACGCGACAAGACAACGACCGCGGCAAGGCGCTTGCTGCGGCAAGCTACCACTCTGTACCCGCGCTCCAGCACATCTACCAACGTGTCGCCCTGGGACCTTTCCAGGCGCGCGTGGCAAGAGGCTGTGCAGCCAGCGGTGCGAGGTTGCAAGCGGCGCTGACAAGATTGCCATCATGGCGAGCGGTGGCGTCCCTGGCGGTCCCTTTTTGCACTTTTTGGGCGACGCAGACGGGCATTTAATGCCTTTGTCCCCTGCTGTTAGGGTTAGGTATGATACACTGTACAAGTAGTTGTACCAACCGCAACACTTTTCCATTTTTACCCTTGTCTATGTTGCCACCTGTCGGTGACCCCTTGAGCATATAAAAGGAGGCCCATGCGCAACGTAGAAGGGGGTTGGAAGGCAGAAAACACTCACGCTCGGTCTCGTTCGCAGCTAGTGTGTACTGTAGCAATTAGCGCTCCCGAGTAAGAACTCAATACACTCAGACATGCAGCAATAGGAGTATTATCTCTCCGGAGAGCTCCGAAGATGGGTAAACTGCTCATGTGCTCCGCCTCGATCCGCTCTTCGCGCGATCTCCGCCCCCCCGCCGAACCGAAAGGGGCTCGGTCCGCCGGTCCCATAGGTGTTCATGGATCAGTCTCCCCCGACAATGTGAGTACGTGCGTCGTGCATGCACCTCTTCTTTAGGTGCAAGTACATACGTGGGTGGGTGTGAGAGAGATGGTTTGTGTGAAACAGAGGCGTCGAAATCAAAAAAACGTAACATATGCAATGTGTGTGAAATAGAGTCATAGATATATCATATATAGAGGGAGCGATCCACGAGAAGATAGTGGAGGGATCATAGGTGTGAGATATCGATAAAATCGATAACAGGGATGAAGTGTGTGGGTGCGCGATCGATAAAGAGTGCCATCGAATTTGTGTTTGCCCATGTCAAATATACAGGGCGGTTGGCCTACTGGAATGTGAGAGGGCAGAGGTGTAGGTTTTCTCTATGGCATGGATACCTACCTACAACGTTCGACTATTGGTGTGGGGGGGAGGGGGCTGAGACCTAACTATAGAGAGGTAGATCGACTAGTTTATGTGTGGAGAAGGAGAGAGACCTAGCTATTTATTGAGGAAGATCGATTGGCAGCCATGCATATGTGTAGCAGAGGAATAAGGTTGGGAGAAATACAAAGGTAGAGTGTCGGAGGGTTGGTGGTGGAGTTGCTTCTCACAATGGTGGGAGAGGCCTGCTAGACAAATGGAGGGTACGAGTGCAATATCAATAAGAGAGGGGATGTCAATTTATCTATGCACGTGCGTGTGAGAGACGGGTCGGGAGGTATGCAAGGATGGTGAGGGGGGACGATATGGTTGTGGTAAGCGGACGTAACTACATAGGAAGATCAGTCGTCGTGTGTCCGATAAAGGGAGAGACATAACTAGTGAGGTAAGTCGATCGGTGCATGGGGAAAAAGAATTATAGTCGACCTAGCTAGCTATATGTAGGGAGATCGGTACGTATACATGCATGCATGTGTTAGAAGCAAATAAGGTCCGGAGATACAGACATGTGGAGAGGGGTGTGGCTAGGAGGTGGTGCAAGAGGCCTACTATGTCGAGGGGGAAGGAGTGTGTGAGTATGATATCGATGAAAAGAGGGGTAGGAGTGTGCACCTGCGTGGAACCGTATTGGACATAGGGGGCATGGACGGTGAGAATAAAAGAGGGGAAGTGTGTGTTTGTGGTAGGCACACTTGACTACAGAGGTATATCGACCGGTGTGTGCCGGAAAGGAGTCAGGCGGCCTACACACACCGTGGGCGAACGACCTAAAGAGCAATGAATGTGCACAACGGAGCGGACGCTGTGGGAGGGTGAGAGGGGGCGGGCGTGTGCATATGCACGATAGAAAGTTAGCGCTAGCTAGCTACAAAGAGAAGAGGATCGTGAAGGTGTAAAAGATGAACAAAGATCATAATTCATTATAATAAACTGGATTCAGATATTTGAAGAAGATATCATAGTGTTTTAAACCGACGCATGCATGAATGAATATATATAATGGTGATATGCATGGTGTGGTTATTAACATGTTATACTACATATAATATATAGAACATTGATTATAATTTGGGATAATGTGAGGCTTTTGCAACTCAGGGCTAAATACTTGTCATAATGTGGGGGCGGGGCACTATACCTTGTGTGATAAACATGGTGTACATATGGAACATGGTTTAGATCATGAGTATCTAGTTAGATCAAATGTACTATTATTTGGAATCAACATTAAGTGTGTTCAAAAATTTGAATTCGAGTTCATATCTATCTCTATAGTAATCATGTGGTGTGGTGTTAAGATAATACACGAATGATGGTTTAAGTTGGCAACAATCATGATTGTAGATTCTTATTCAAATAGAGAAACGAATTCAAATTTAGTTTGAATTGCAGTGGTAGTATAGACATTTGGAATGCACTACAATGTTGGTATGAGTAGGTTACATGCATTATACAGACAGCAAAAAAATTTAATTGGACATAACATGGATTCATACATAGCTTTGAATAGCATGTGTACAATAAAACGGGACAAGACTCTCTCTTTGTGTGGTGTGAATAGCTTTATTTTTTGTTTTTTTCGTTGAGGGAAGTGCGAATTGATTTGGTACATATAATATTACACATTAGGGTCATCCTAAAATTCAACCCGCACCTTGTTATATCCCGAAAATTCAGATATTGTGCTCCCAAAACTCGCGCCTTCACAACATGTGCCTTGCTATCCCGAAATTACAACGTGCGCGAAAACTCCCTCCAGCTGCCAAATCCCGACACGCGAAATCTCCTTCTAACCCTGAGCCGAAAGGGCCGCTAGTTTAAATCGGTGGGGGTACTTTTGTAACACATCCTACATTTTGGACAAGCTCGTCCCTAAGTCATGGTTCCCCTCTCCCATCACCTCCTTTTCGCCATTCGAAATCCCAGGCCGCCATAACCTCTCTGCTCCAGCCGCGAAACCCCACCCTCCTCCGTCCGTCACCTTACCGCTGCCCAGCCGGAGCCTCTTCCCCGACGACATCGTCCACCGTAACAACTCGACGTCCCTCAGCCACCTCCCCAGATGATGATCCATCATCCTGCCGGTTCAGCCGCCCCGTCCTCCACCTCCAAGGAGCTGCTTCGACGATCGCCTCATTGGACCTATGACGAGAGCTCGAGCACGCGCAATGGAAACCGAGGTGAACTCCTTCCTACTTGACATGCATATGGACACGAGTGAGATTTGGTTGCTACCTCACCAAAATGCATTATGTGTCATTAGGTGCAAAGAGGAACACTCCCAAGTGTCACGCCCAATATGCGATCCTATCCGAGAGGAACTCGAAGGTCCCACCAAGGATAGACATGCATATTGAAACGCTTTTGCAAGGTGGATATTGTTACATCAAAACCATTACATAAATAGTTGGGGATACATACAAAAGGCATACAATGCCACACGGATACAACATCATCTTACATAAGAGCACCATCCGACTACGGATAAACACAAACAGAAACTCAAACGACATCCACCCTACTAGCCCAGGCTGCCGACCTGGAACCTATCCCTGATTGAAGAAGAAGCAGAAGAAGAACTCCAAAACAAGCAAACATCGCTCTCGCGTCATGATCATCGCATAATCTGTACCTGCATCTGTTGTTGTAGTAATCTGTGAGCCACGAGGACTCAGCAATCCCATTACCCATGGGTATCAAGACTAGCAAAGCTTAAAGGGAAAGGAAGGGGTAAGGTGGTGAGGTTGCAGCAGCGACTAAGCATATATGGTGGCTAACATACACAAATGAGAGCGGGGAGAGAAGCAAATGGAACGGCCGTGAAGCTAGCAATGATCAAGAGGTGATCCTGTACTCCTACTTACGTCAAACATAACCCAAAACCGTGTTCACTTCTCGGACTCCGCCGAAAAGAGACCATCACAGTTACACACGCGGTTGGTGCATTTTAATTCGAATCTGATGTCAAGTTATCTACAACCGGACATTAACAAATTCCCATCTGCCACATAACCGCGGGCATGGCTCTCGAAAGTTTATACCCTGCAGGGTGTCCCAGCTTAGCCCATCACAAGCTCTCACGGTCAACGAAGGATATTCCTTCTCCCAGGAAGACCCGACCAGTCTCGGAATCCCGGTTTACAAGACATTTCGACAATGGTAAAACAAGACCAGCAAAGCCGCCCGATGTGCCGACAATCCCGATAGGAGCTGCACATATCTCGTTCTCAGGGAAACACCGGATGAGACTAGCTACGAGTAAAACCAGCCCTCAAGTTTCCCCGAGGTGGCCCCGCAGACAGCTCGGTTCGGACCAGCACTTAGAGAAGCACTGGCCCGTGGGGGCTAAAATAAAGATGACCCTTGGGTTGGTCGACCCAAGGGAAGGGTATAGGTGGTGGTGAGGCAAATGGTAAAACCAAGGTTGGGCCTTGCTGGAGGAGTTTTATTCAAAGCGATCTGTCAAGGGGGTCCCATAAATCACCCAACCACATAAGGAACGCAAAATCAAGGAACATAAAACCGGTATGACGGAAACTAGGGCGGCAAGAGTGGAACAAAACACCAGGCATAAGGCCGATTCTTCCACCCTTTACCAAGTATATAGATGCATTAATTAAATAAGAGATATTGTGATATCCCAACATAATCCTTTCCATCATGGAGCAATCTTCAACTTCACCTGCAACTAACAACGCTATAAGAGGGGCTGAGCAAAAGCGGTAACATAGCCAAGCAACGGTTTGCTAGGAAGGGTGAAAAGGTTAGAGGCTGACATGGCAATTTGGGAGGCTTGAAGAACAAGTGATAGGAAGCGCATCATAGCGATAGAACGAAGCAACTAGCATAGCAATGATAGTAATGAGATCCAAGGTGACGGTCATCTTGCCTGAAATCCCTCTAGGAAGAAGAACGAATCCATGAAGAAGATGAAGACACGAAGACGAACCAAGCGTAGACGAACGAATCCTCACGATCGCAACGAAACAAGAACTAACGAGAAGGAGCACAACCGGAAAGAAGCAAACAACAAGGTAAACACACCACACATGGACATGACAGGATGCTCAACCAAGTATGATGCAGGACAAAGAGAGATGATGCTACTCATGGCAAGAGATGATGCAAACAAGAACAACATATCAAGGCAAGTTTAAATGAGGCCGGAAACAACATATAACAAATCCGGTAAGTCCTCATATGCAAATTTAGAAGTTGGTCCAGATCTGAACAAACATTAAGTTTAAGTTGGTAAACAGCAAGTTAAGATGCACCAAGATGATCTACACGAAATTCTAGTCAAGTTACATATAAAGTTCGTTTAATTCGGAGCTACGGCCTAGAAGATATGAGCAAAACAAGTTAAACATGGCATTGATGCAAAATGCATACAAACATCAAGCAAACACTCTCAAAACATGAATGCAACATGATAATATGAAATATCAAGTTTCATATAGAGCACACCCAAAACGGAGCAACGGTTCAACACATACACTCTATACAAGTTTAAAGGACAAGCTGTCCAAAACAGCAACTAGGCATTTTGCAAGCATCAAAACAATATGCTACAACATCTCAACATGAAAACAAAAGACATCGACATGATTTACAGGTAAAGCATTACAAAACATGAACACTGATCTATCTCCAGAAAACACTATAACATGCTCAAAAGGACATGGCAAAATTGCAAATAATAATAGTTTACAGACTTAGCAGAAATAACATCAGGTTGCAATGTTTAGAGCCATCAAACAACAAGCTACAGGAACTTAACATGGCAAAGAAAGGCATGGCATGCTAACACTAAAGACAAAGAACAAAACTCCCTTACTGAACTAATTCCAAATATCAACAAAAAAGATGGTAGCATCCATGCAAACATGGCAAGTAATATGACAGATTAAGACATGGCAGGAACAACGATAAGTAGGCATGTTGGTGAGCTTGTACCACTCACCACAGAGAAATACATGGCATGACAAGGTGACCAACAGTAATATGACATATTTATGAAGCTAAGAATGGCAAGAACAAGTTCATAGGGTGCATGTATCACTAGCAAAGCTCATGGCAAAACTGAACTTAATGTTAACAGGCTGACAGCAACATTATTTAGCAAGTTTGGAGTAAGATTACAACAAGCTACAGCGGTCTATTCATGAAAACAGGGGCATGGATGGATAGATCATGGCATTTATAACAAAACATCCTTAGTGAACATCTCCAGATTATGCATAGAATGACTTGTAGAGCAGGTTTACATAGCATCATGATATAGCAGATTCAACCTAGCAAAACAGTAATAGCAAGTACCCTACTTCACAAGCTCGATGCACTCACCAAAAGGAACACAAAAATACATGGATTGCATGAAAGTAAAGATGGAATGATGTAGCTCAAAACTCATGTAGACATCAAGCTCGTAGGATGCACACACAAAATGCAGTGAAAAAGACAAAACAACAAGTACTGTTACCAGACAGCAGTCAACATCATATAGCACTCTTGCAACGATGATAAGGGCATCAAGATGAACTCAAACGAGCATAGGACAATGGAATGAAATGAAGAGCGTATCTCAATGAACAATTTGACATATTACACACACAAAACGGAGCAATATACAAAGAGTTATGATACATAGAACATGGCACCAGAATATGCAAATTTATAGGACTTGGCCATTTTTCCGAAAAAAACAGAACATGTGTCAAGTAATAAAACGCACACAGGGCGGGGTTTAGACGGGCTGCTTACCCTGGGCTTCGGCCATGACGGTGGAGGGCGAGGCGGGCCGGCGCTGCTGGGCCGCGGGGCGCGCTGGGCCGAGGAGGGGCCCACGCGGGCATTCGTCTCTCCCGATCCGATCTGGATCAGGGAGACCGAGGGCGGCGGGGCGCGCTGGCGATGCGAGGGAGCTCCGACGAGGGAGCTCCGGCGGTGGGCACGGCGGATCCGGCCGCTGCCTTGCCGGATCCGACGACCGGCGGCGGGCTGGCTTGGCGGTGGAGGACGCGATGAGGCGGCGGGGTCAACGTGCGGCAGCGGGGAGGAGCTCGGGCGCAGGTAGGCGAGGCGGCGGCGACAGGGCGCCGGAGTTGGCGTGGCGGAGGCGGCGGGGCGCCGGAGACACGGGGCCGAGCGGCGCGACGCCGGAGCTGGGCGGCGCTCGGGTGGAGCAGCGGCGGCGGGGCGCTGACGCGGGGCGGGGGGCGGCGTCTGCGGTAGCCGGGCCGCGGGGCCGGCGACGGGCCTGGCGGGCCGCGGGTGGCGTGCGGTGGAGCGGGACAAGTGGCGTGACGCCAGTGGCTCCGGGGCGGCGGCAATTTCGTCCGGCGAGGCCGGACGTGTCCCGTGGCGGCGGGGGCGATTTGATCTAGGGTTTTGATCCAAAAAATGGAGGAGGACGTTTTTATAGGTAGAGGGAGCTAGGGGAGTCCAAATGGAGAGCGGTTTTCGCCAACACGATCACGATCCAATGACCGAGAGCATGGAGGGGGTTTGGATGGGCTCATGGGCTGTGGTGAAGAGGGGCTGGGCTGCAAAGAGAGAGGGGTTACGGGTTACGTGGTTAACCGTTGGGGTGTCAAACGACCTCCAAATGGAACGAAATTTTATGGGCGGTCTACCGGTGATATACCAAGGCCACTCGGCAAATCTCGGCCCATTCTGAGAATGTTTTTCTCCCGCTCACGAAACAAGGTCTGAGAGAGGCGACGGGTGCATGCGATTGTGGTTGGGCTCAGAACGGACAATGGAGAGAACCGGGGTAACCCGAACGAATGCAAGTTTTGAAAAACATGCAGATGAAATGCAGATGATGACATGGCAAAATACAACATGCAAGCAAATGACAAGACAACAACGACGAATAACTGGGAGACACCTGTCGCATCAAATCCGGGGCGTTACACCAAGCAACTAAGGAGCATCACCAAGGAGTAGGAGAAGCACCCCAAGACTTTGAGGAAGAAGAAGGAGTCCCAAAGGAGCTAGACAGAAAGTCCTAGGCGACCCCATGAGCACGACCCTCGAGACCCCGTGCCCATGGGCTACACAGGGAGCTATGGCTGTAGCACCCTGTGCGCATAGGCTCTACAGGATGGCCGGCTGAGATGGGCTATTGGGCCTCTACTTCATCCACTTCTTCCCCAAGCCTATATATTCCGTTATCTAGGGTCATGTTTAGGGTTAGCAAAGACATATGTGAGATATTTGAGAGCTTTGCTCCTTCTACCACTCCATTGGAGATCAAGGCCTCTTAGGAGAGGATCCACTTGTGGATTTCAAGACCTCCACTTGGAGAAGACTATCATCAAGACCTCACCTCCTTAGGAGTGGGAAGAACCTTGTCTAGTGCTTGTTTCCTTTGATTGTTCATGTATTCATGTGGATCTATGTGTTTGCTATTCTAGTGGATGTGTGATTGTGTTTTGTTGGAGTGATTTCCTCTTTGTGTTCTTGGTGTTCATCTCCTTTCCCCCCTCCAAGTGTGAAAAGATCCCTCTTAGGGTTCCACCACACAACATATACCCATACCTACTCAAATCATTTGTGAAGGTGAGAAAATAACAATACCCGCTGCGTGCTTCAACACTCATCAGACCGCATACATCAGTATGTATTATTTACAATAAGTCATTAGTCGCTCCATTGTTTCGGAGAACGGAGTTTTATTCATCTTGTCCATGAGGCATGTTTCGCAAGTATCAAATGATTCATAATCAAGTGATTCCAAAAGTCCATCCGCATGGAGTTTCTTCATGCGCTTTACAATAATATGGCCTAAACGGCAGTGCCACAAGATGTTGCACTATCATTATCAACTTTGGATATTTTGGCATCAATATTATGAATGTGTATCACGCGATCGACATTCAATAAACCATTTACATTGGGTGTATGACCATAGGAGGTTTTATTCATGTAAACAGAACAACAATTATTCTCTGACTTAAATGAATAACTGTATTGCAATAAACATGATCCAATCATGTTTATGCTCCAGGCTCAACATTAATCCCGAAGTTAGAGGGAGTGTGCGATGGTGATCATATCAATCTTGGAAACACTTCCAACACACATCATCACCTCGCCCTTAACTAGTCTGCGCTTATTCTGCAACTCCTGTTTTGAGTTACATATATGAGCAATCGAACCAGTATCAAATACCCAGGTGCTACTACAAGCACTAGTAGGGAACACATCGGTAACATGTATATATGCCTTTGTTCACTTTGCCACCCTTCTTATATGCCAAATATTTGGGCAGTTCCGCTTCCAGTGACCATTACCCTTGCAGTAGAAGCACTCAGTCTCGGGCTTGGGTCCAGCTTTGGGCTTCTTCAATGGGGCGGCAACTTCCTTGCTGTCCTTATTGAAGTTCCCTTTCTTTCCCTTGCCCTTTCTTAAAACTGGTGGTCTTGTTAACCATCAACACTTGATGCTCTTTCTTGATTTCTACCTCCGCCGATTTTAGCACCTCGAAGAGCTTGGGAATAGTTTTCGTCATCCCTTGCATATTATAGTTCATCAAAAAGCTCTAGTAGCTTGGTGATAGTGAATGGAGAACTTTGTCAATCGCTATCTTATCTGGAAGATTAACTACCACTTGATTCAACCTATTGTAGTACCCAGACATTCTGAGCACATGCTCACTGCCCAAGCTATTCTCATCCATCTTGTAGGCAAAGTACTTGTCCGAGGTCTCATACATCTCAACATGGGCATGAGCCTGAAATACCAATTTCGCCTCTTGGAACATCTCATATGTTCCATGGTGTTCAAAATGTCTTTGGAGCCTCGATTCTAAGCCGTAAAGCATGGCGCACTAAACTATGAAGTAGTCATCAGATCGAGCTTGCCAAGCATTCATAATGTCTACATCAGCTCCTGCAGTAGGTTTGTCACCTAGCAGTGCATCAAGGACATAATTCTTCTGTGTAGCAAAATCCTCATATCACAGACCCAGTCCGCATTATTGCTACCATCATCTTTCAACTTAGTTTTCTCTACGAACGTATCAAAAAAATAGGGGAGCTACATCGCGAGCTATTGATCTACAACATAATTTGCAAAGACATTTTGACTATGTTCATGATAAATTTTAGTTCAAATAATCAAATTACTAATGAACTTCCACTTAAATCAACATCCCTCAAGTTGTCTAAGTGACACATGATCCATATCAACTAAACCATGTCTGATCATCATGTGAAAGGGAGTAGTCTTCAATGGTGAACATCTTCATGTTGATCATATCTACTATATGACTCATGTTCGACCTTTTAGTCTCCAGTGTTCCAAGACCATGTCTGTACATCCTAGGCTCGTCAAGTTTAACCCAAGTATTCTGCTTGTGCAAAACTGGCTTACACCAATTGTATGTGAACGCAGAGTCTATCACACCCGATCATCACGAGGTGCTTCAAAACGACGAACTTTAGCAACGGTGCATACTCGGGGAGAACACTTTTATCTTGCAATTAAGTGAAGGGATCATCTTATAATGCTACCATCGTTCAAAGCAAAATAAGATGCATAAAGGATAAACATCACATGCAATCAAAATATGTGACATGATATGGCCATCATCATCTTGTGCTTTTGATCTCCATCTCTAAAGCAACGTCATGATCTCCATCATCACTTGTGCGACACCTTGATCTCCATCATTGCGTCAGGGTTGTCTCGCCAACTATTGCTTCTACGACTATTACTAACACATAGCAATAAAGTAAAGCAATTACATGGCGCTTAATGATTGACACACATGTCATACAATAATTTAAAGACAACCCAAAGGCTACTGCCGGTTGTCGATATTACAATACATGATCATCTCATACGACAACGTATATCACATCACATCTTGACCATACCACATCACAACATACCCTGCAAAAACAAGTTGGACGTCTTCTACTTTGTTGTTGCAAGTTTTACGTGGCTGCTATGGGTAACTAGCAAGAATCGTTCTTACCTATGCAAAACCACAATGGTGGTTATCAAGTTTGCTATTTTAACCTTCTGCAAGGACAGGTCGTAGTCAAATTTGATTCAACTAAAGTGAGAGAAACAGACACCCGCTAGCCACCTTATGCAAAACAAGTTGCATCAATCAGTGGAACCGGTCTCATGTACGTGGACGTGTAAGGTTGGTCCGTGCCGCTTCATCCCACAATACCGCCGAATCAAAATAAGACATTGGTGGTAAGCAGTATGAACATCACCGCCCACAACTCCTTTGTGTTCTACTCGTGCATATCATATACGCATAGACCTAGCTCATGATGCCACTGTTGGGGAATGTTGCATGGAAAACAAAAAAAAATCTACCCACACGCAAGCTCTATCCATGGAGATATATAGATATGAGAGGGGGAGAGCATCTTCATACCCTTGAAGATCGCTAAGTGGAAGCGTTTATTAACGCGGTTGATGTAGTCGTACACCTTCATGATCCGTCCCGATCAAGTACCGAACGTACGGCACCTCTGCGTTCAGCATACGTTTAGCTCGATGACGTCCTCGCCTTCTTGATCCAGCCAGAGGGGTAAAGTAGTAGATGAGTTCCGGCAGCACGATGGCATGGTGACGGTGGTGATGAAGAACAATCTTCCCAGGGCTTCGCCAACCACAATGGAAACTATGACGGAGGACAAACTAGAGGGGCGGGGTTGTCGGCACACGGCTTGGTGAATCTTGATGTGTTCCGGGTGCTAGCCATGCCCCTCTATTTATATGTTGAGCCCTGGGGTCGTTTCTTAGAGAAAGAGCCTCCTCAAAGTCGGTTTAGCCCGCAAGGCAAGAGTCCTTATCGGACTCCAGGACCAAACGCCACGGTTCCCGGCATTTACATAGACGCCACAGACTCCGGCGTCTGGCCCAGGGGATAGACACCAGGAACCTTGGAGTCTAGCCCCAGCCCTCCGAAAACCCCCTTTGTGTACTGTCTTAAGGCCTCGTGGGCCTTACCCCTTGGCCCAACCATATCATCCTATATATCAATCTTTACCTCCGAACCATTCCGGAGCTCCTCGTCATGTCCGTGATCTCATTTAGGACTCCAAACAACATTCGTTCACCAACATACATAACTCATACAATATTATATCGTCAATGATTGTTAAGTGTGCGGACCCTACGGGTTCAAGAATGATGTAGACATGACCGAGACGCTTCTCCGGTCAATAACCAATAGCGGGACATGGATGCCCATATTGGTTCCTACATATTCCACGAAGATCTTTATCGGCCGAACCTTTATGACAACATATGTAGTTCCATTTGTCCGTCGGTATGTTACTTGCCCAAGATTCGATCGTTGGTATCTCCATACGTAGTTCAATCTCGTTACCAGCAAGCCTCTTTACTCGTTCTGTAATACATCATCCCGTAACTAACTCCTTAGTCACTTTGCTTTCAAGCTTCTTGTGATGTTGTATTACCGAGAGGGCCCAGAGATACCTCTCAGTCACACGGAGTTACAAATCCCAGTCTCGATCCATGCCAACCCAACAGACACCTTCGGAGATACCTGTAGAGCACCTTTATGATCACCCAGTTATGTTGTGACGTTTGATGGCGCACAAGGTATTCCTCCGGAGTCCGGGAGTTGCATGATATCATGGTTGAAGAAACATGTATTTGTCATTAAGAAAGCAGTAGCAGTAAACTGAACGATCATATGCTATGCTAATGGTTGCGTCTTGACCATCACACCATTCTCCTAATGATGTGATCCCATTATGAAATGACAAATCATGTATATGGTTAGGAAACCTTAACAATCTTTGATCAACGAGCTAGTCTAGTAGAGGCTCACTAGGGACACATTATTTTTTATGTATCCACACATGTATTTAAGTTTCCGGTCAATACAATTCTACCATGAATAATAAACCTTTATCATTTTAAGAAAATATAATAATAACCATTTTATTATTGCCTATAGGGCATATTTCCATCAGGAGATCCATATTTTTTATCCAAATTTGAGTTTGGCTTGGATAGGTTGATGTTTTTGGAGGAGTATGACGTTGTGACTATTGTAGGATCAATATTGTTTAATTGTATTGGACTGAAAACTTGTTTTGTAGATGTTTACACGGAGGTCTTCTCGCGTATGTGGTGCTTCAAGTTCATCCACCGCACTGCCACAACAAGTTTTAACTCAGGGGATCATCTTCACTGACCACGAAGCAAGGAAGATCAAAGCAACCAAATGGGCTTGCACAACAACACTCGCCACACTAGGTATTACTAATGATTTCAATTTGCTTTGTCATAATGTCAAGTTGCATCACTTTGTTTATCACGGACGTGAGACATATGAACGCATGACACTTGGGTTTCTTAGTACTCTCTCGCACAATGTTGGTTTGATGCTAAATGCATATGAGGTGGAGAGGGTCACTTTCCGTTTCCTAGACCAAGATTTCGACATTACTCTTGATGAGTGGTGTAATTAGTTTGGCTTCACCAACAATGATGATGATCTTAGATATGTTTATGATTTCACTGAGCCGCACCCAGGGCAATCCTTCAATTTGATGAGCATTCATGGATCAAGAGCTAGTTGCATTGGAAGTCCTACTATACATTATTTCTATCATGTTATCACTAACTCGTTGCAGGCACGAGGAGAAGTTTCTAAGGTGAATGATGAGAACATGCTGGTTCTTGGGAAAGCAGTAAATCTTGACGTCGGTTATTCGCCCAAACTAGGGGCAATACTTTTGCTCACCTCGCACATCAAGCAAATCATGCACAAGGAGATATCATGTGTGGATGAGTGAGCACCATGTTGGCCAACTCCCTTGGTCTCAACTACAATCATCTTCGCCCCATTGTCGGTAACACCCTTGTTAATATTCGTGTTCTCACTAGCGCTGGTATGGTAGTAGTTTGTAATGGCATTAGATTTCCTGGAGTGGCATACTTGTTGCCTACTCCGATGCCTAACTGTTTCTCCATAAAGCATGGACAATTGCATTATATTACACAGAAAGGAGATGCAGCTTTTGACCAAGAAGGCCTAGAACCAGAATAAGTAGATGAACAAGAACTCGCCACCGACGAACAAGAGGAGTGTCCCCAAGACCAGCCACAACAAGGAGACTACACAACCTATGCGGACCTCAATAGCCTCTAGAGCTCTATCCAAGATATGAGTAACCTCACCAAGTCTCTTCAAGGCACGTCCGCCTACGTGAACATGAACTTCTCCAGCTGGATCCCAGGATGGGTCCTGACCAACCGCCGCATTGATCTCACCGGTTTGGGCTTGCAAAAACCTAAGCTTGGGGGAGGTTATCACCACTTCTACATGAAGATGTGGCAGTATTTGAATAATTTGTAATGAGGTTGTACTTAAGCTCGAGAAGCTTCAAAACACTCGTGTTAGTTTGTTCCAGCACTTTGCTTTTATTTGCTTTGCTTTTTATTTTTATTTTTATTTTACCTTCGTGATTTTTTGGTTGCAAGTTAGTTTTCAAAAACCCCAAAACCAATAAAATAAAATAAAATAGAATAAACTTTGCTTTGCTCTTGTTCTTTATCTTGCCCTTTGGATTTCGTTTGCATTTTATTTTCAGAGGAGTTGATCTACGTCGGACAACAAGGAATGAAAGAGTAAGGATGAGAAGTGTGTAAATTTGCAATCGTGAAGGTATGTCCTACGACCCTCATATTTGCATTGTATATGTAGTAGTAGTATGTGTGATATGTGTAGATGTGAGTAAGTCTTGATAATTAAGACTTAGGTTTTGTTCTAGTAGTTGAAATAATTTGGTAGCCTTTTTTCTGTTTAATTTATAGACAACCAAGACTTGTCGTGGGACTTTTTTTAAAATGAAATGATATTAACCAAGAATAAATATGCATAAGAGAAAGTCTCTCAAGACTTGGGAGTTGAGAAAAGTGTAGTGGAAGTGATGTTTGAATTGATCAACCCCATGTTGTTAATTTTAACAGACTTAATAGCACTTGTGATTAAATTGTGTAGAGGAACTCAGTTGAAGGGTGAACGAGATTATGCCAAAAATATGTGCTTTATCTCTAAATGGTGCTTCAGCTCCTTGCTGGTGCCATGGCCCCGCTACTCCATGCACATCTACGTGTGTAAATGTGGCTTCGTCACCTTTCTTGATGTTATGCCGAGGACTCCGCTGGCCAATCAACGATCCACCAAGAGCGACAACTTGAATTTTGGCTATGAGTTTGTTACCATATAGGTGGCAACACTACAAATGCATATTATTCTGCTTTCTCTTGAAACGATGTGTATGTGGTAAATAAAGGGGACTAATCAAAATAGCTCAAAAGAGGCATACTACAAAGATCCATAGTTCCCAAACATTAAGCCACAGCAAAAACATGTGCATGATTAGTGGTAATCCCTTCACGTGATAATCAAATTTCCAGCAAGCAATGATTGAAATAAAGTGCTTGAGAGTCTTGAGGAGGAAATGATTGTGGTTGTGCTTATGACCATTCGAGCATCATATTTTACTACATGCTTTTCACTCCCTTACTTATGTTTTAATGGCTCTATGTAGCGACCAGACCTCAAACAGTCTGATCTCTGTGCTCAGTGTCATCCCTGGATCAGTAATGCTGACACCACACAGTACTTGGAGGATTTATAACAGAGTAGCAATCACACACTTATTATATCGAATGTCTCAAGAGAGAACTTATTGAAATAAATATGGCTTAAGGCCATATTAAAAATCGATAACAGCGGAAGGCTTGGAAGATAAGCGAGTCCATCAACTCCAACGGCATCACTGAGTATAGAACCTCGACCTAAAAGCATCTTACTCGTCGTCTGAAAAGTCTGCAACATGAAACGTTGCAGCCCGAAAATGGGTCAGCACATGGAATATGCTGGCAATGTAACACATAGAGAATAACAATGGAATAAGCTATACTACATGCATATTTGGCTGGTGGAAAAGCTCTATGGTTACAGTTTTTGCATAAAGCCAATTTTTCCCTACTGCAAAGGAATAAATTTATTTAACTATCATGGTGGTTGTTAAATATTGAGAATGGTTGACAGCATTCTCAATCCCAATTAAAAGTACTCACTAACATCCCAACAATATTAATTTAGAAGTAACATGATGAGATTCACATGATATCCAAGTACTAGATACTCAAGATGTCCATAACCGGGGACACGGCTAACCATGATTAGTTTATACACTCTGCAGAGGTTTGCGCACTTTTCCCCACATGACTTGATCTCCTCCGTTTGGTTTCTCGCACTACATGGTGTTTGAGAAACGGATGACCGAGACATAGTCTTTTAGAAGCGCTTGCACCTTACGTAAGGGGTAGACCGTACCAACCTACATCCCCTACATCTGCTAGTCCACCCCGTAAGAGTTCGCACGACTTAGTCAACTATGCTAGAGCCCATAATAGCATGTGGCTGCACACGGAAGTTTTCTAGTATGAATAATCTCATGATCCCTTTGAGCCTGGGTGGCGGTCCGAAGAAATACAGGCAAGTCCTGATAGAAACCAGGTGCCTCAATCCACCCAGATGTGTGTTTAAGTTGCCACCTTAAATAAACTATTAATTAACAATCTCACATCTATCATGGAAATTCACTCACCCAATCCACGTCTATTAGCATAGCATGGCATAATAAGCAAACGTAGAAGTAACTCCCAAAAGTTTGATAATAAAATAGGTAATAGGTACTACCTCATCTACTTCCCTGAACCCACAATTTAATTAGATCCTAATCATGCAATGTTTGAGGATTGATCTAATGCATAAAACTGGGTAGTAGAAAAGGTATGATCAAAGTGTTACTTGCCTTGCTGATGATCCGCGAAACCTAGAGACTCAAAGTAACAGGCGGCGCACTCCGGGTATTCTATCGTAGACAAACAAACAAGCATACAATAAGTACTCATCTAATGCACAGGTAAAACTCGAATAAAAGATCTAACCTGAAATTTCAACTTGAGAACTCCGGTTTGCAAAAAGAAACAAATCAAACAAAGCAAAGAAAGTCAAACGGCGAAAGAAAACAGGTTCGTTTTGCTAATCTGGATCTAAGTCAAATTTTACAGAAGCAAAAAACTTGTTTAAATAGATTATTCGGAAAGAGGGTTTCGAGACGAAACTCCAGGCGCTTGAATCGCCTGATTCCGATAAACGAGCGAAAAGTTATACTAAAACGAAAATCGGATCAGGAATCGCGATCAGAAAAATCGCGAATTAAATCCGAGAAAAAGAAAAACGACGAACGGGTTAACGGACGAACGTTCGTTAACTAAACTAATCTCACGAACACGTTCTTTAAGACGAACGAATGAGCGAACGCTCGCTAATTAACCGAACCGAAAAAAACCGATCTAACGAAAAACCGAAAAAAACCCGAAGAAAAACCGCTCGGTTTTCTAGAAAAAAAACGGCACAGAAATCGAGGCGGCGGAGAACCTCGGGCGGCGGGTCGGCGAGGCGACGGCGGTGTCTCCGGCGAAGTCGGCGACTCCGGCGGCGGCGGCGGCGGCTGGCGGCGGCGGCGACGGAGGCTGGCGGCTAGGATTAGGGTTTGGGCACGGGGTGGGCCGGCGGCGGCGCGAATCTGACGGGCCTGGGGGGCTCCGGGGCTGTGCTTATATAGTGCGCCCCCGAGCGGAGTCCCGCTCGGGCACGGCCGAGAGGCGGTTCGCGTTTTTTTTAAATAATTCTGCGCAGAAGAAAAATAAAAAGAAATACTAAACAAACTCCAAAAATCCCGAAATAAATTTTCCCCGACTTCTAAAATCAAGCCGGACAAAACAAACATTTATTTGGGGCCTAAGTGCAATTTTGAAAAACGCGCATTTTTCCTAAATTCAAATAAAAGGCGAAAAACTCCAAAATTAATCTTATTTGATTTTTTTATTAAATCTTCATTATTTCTTTATTTTGGGGAAGTCATTTTATTCCCTCTCTGAAATTTTGGTAGTAGAAATAATTGAAGATAAAATAAATAAAATCAATGATCCTATTTTCAAAATTTGAGAAAACCCCAAATAAGAAAATAACGAAATCCCCAACTCTCTCCGTGGGTCCTTGAGTTGCGTAGAATTTCTAGGATCGAGCCAACAATGCAACAAAAATATGATATGCAATGATGATCTATGTATAACATTCCAAATTGAAAATTTGGGATGTTACACTCTATCAAGAGAACACACTTCCATGCATTCCTAGCAAGCAAGTGTTGCATAGAATAAATAGAATAGAGTGTTGCAAAGTTGTTTTATCTAGTAGATCAAAAACTTTGTGTTGATTATCTTTGCTTCACTAACACTTGCACTATGACCATGCCGCCGCTACAGTTATGCTAAGTTTTCAGGTCAAGAAGCGGAAGGCTATCTAGGCGTACTGATCATATGAATCAAAACCTTCTCGTTATCTCGGTTTAAACAGTTCCTTATGATTCGAATTTTCTCTTTATGTTTCTCGAGGACAATAAATTTTAAGCTTGGGGGAGTTAATGGGTGATATTTTTACACTCATTTCACCTTTGTTTAAACCGAGATCCTCTTTTTGATGTGTTTCCACGGGAAATGGGCTAAAAAGGGAAGAAATCACGTGTGGAAATGGAATGGAAGGAGAATGGAGGAACAAGGAATCAACAGGAGGCGTCTATGCGAAGATAGAGCAAAGGACGGTGTTCCATACAGGAGCAAGCACCCATATGACCGCCCGTTTGGCATGGATTGTGAGATAGATCGTCCATCTGAACAACTTTTATTAAAGAGATCTCGTCGAAATGTCAACAGGGCGACGAGCAGAGAAGCCATAACCTCTTCATCATCATCTTCATCCACAAACCCTAGCCGCGTCCATCTTCATCGCCATAGCCATCTCCACCACCATAGTGCTCTCTCATCTAGTTCATACTTGCACTAGCCGCCACCATCTCCATCGACATAGCCATCTCCACCACCACCATAGTGATGTCTCATCTAGTTCATAGTTGTAATCATGCATTGCACAAGGCATCCATTGTAATACATATTGCAATCAGTCAATCCCAAGATGTGTTCTTCAATATATTTTTCCCGCGATCTGATCTCCATGTGTGAGTAATTCGGCAAGGTATGGGTTGAGGCACGAGCCCTGCAACCCAAGGTATTTTTTGAGGGATCAATGGAAGACTTTGATATAACATCCCGTATGTGTGAAATAAAATTGTTCTGTGAAGATGCCTCTTGTCTTGTCCGCGATCTTCATCCATGCAGGTACCCAGGATGATGGAAATCGAGCACCGGTGAGGCTAGGAGCAAGGAGACCGGGAAGTGTTATACCGAACACTGGTGACAGTAAGGTTCAGTAGGGTAACATGGGTCATATCCTTGGGATTTAGTCATTAAACGCTCAAAGCTCTTGTCTGATTTTATTATCTTAATTACCGAGGCAACCCACGTGACACCTGCTCTCTCTCTCTCTCTATCTATCTATCTATCTATCTATCTATCTATTTATCTGTCACATCGCCCCTGCCGCGCCACAACTGTGGAGCTCGGCCTCCTGAACCTCTCTCTCCTCGCGCTCGCATAGCCGCCGGCCAAGCTCGGCAAGACCGTCGCTGCCTCGCAGCAAAAAAGAGTGTGCTTGTCCGGGTACACGCGCTGCTCGTGGACTCAGGCTCTACGTTTATGCCTTAAGGTCTTTCTCCTTACCGTGGGGAGTGGTACCACTTGCGTGATTCTAGAGAAGAAGGCGGTGTCCCGACCACAAGGCGGTTAAATTCCGCTGGTGCTTGCTAGCCAGTCAGAACAACTCAAAGACCATGGGTCGCTTAGATTTTTTTCCTGTTGATCAAAGGGTTCATTACAAGTTGGCCAAGCTTGCTGGCCATAGCGCTGGCCCATGGGACGATGCCCAGTACTTGTGGAGCTGCAGGTCTCATCGACTTCGCCTCCCTTGCCACCGGCGCCAGCTACAGCAGCCAGCAGCAGCTCGCGGCATGAAGCCACTGGCCGGCTAGCGCGCTTGAAAGCAAGTTTACATATAGTCTTCAAAGTGTTAGAGTTATATTAAGTGATGTCTTTTGGCCTTTTACATTCTAGTCTCTTGGCACCCTCTTGAAGCCTTTTGGCATTCTCATGTATGTGTATATATGTTGGCATTGGCCTCCTAATAATATAAGCTGCATATTTCCAACATGGTATTAGAGCTCTAGGTTTTTTTTCGCATGCGCACTCGTGCTCTCCCCGATCCAAAATTCCCATCGTTGTTCGTCTCTGTCCAGCCGATTGCTGCTCCTAATCCCCTGTGCACATGCACATGCCGCCGTAACTCCCCTACCTAGATCGAGCCGCCCTGATTTTCTCCACTAAGAACGCCCCAATCCTAATCCAATTCGATCCGTCGGCCGCCACTAACCTGATTCCCGTCGCCGGCCGCCTCCAGATCGGGCGGTGGCTCGCCCGCCTCGTCTTGGCTGGACCTGGCCTGCTTGGGTGCCCTCTGCACACCCCGCTATCGGTCGTCGGCTCCTGGCCTGGTTTGGCCTCGCGTGGCACCCACGGCTATGGATTTCTCCAACGGCCGCCGCCCCGCGACGTCTCAGCCGGCCTCCGCTTCCTCTCGGCCACGGCCCCGCGATCTCTTCGCCAGCCGCCGCCATCGCGCCTTCTATTGCTGGTTCGCTAGAATACGAGGGGCACTGACCCTCGGGTTTGGGTGCTCTTACGAAGACGAGTGGAACTGGGCCTCAGGCTCACTATTGCTGCTTCGTTTCGGCCCACAGGTTGCACGTCGGTTCCACTGTTTTGGGATGATTTCTCTGGTTGTCTTGATCTGCTGCTAGTTCTGGCCAATTGAGTCTTGGGTGACCTTTGCTATTCTCAAGACAAAAAAGGAGCACCATGTATTTGGCGTCATCTGGCTATGTTGTCATCCCGCGCTGCCCGGTGATATTCGATGGGGCTAACTATGCTGAGTTCGTTGCCTTTGTGCGCATTCACATGCGTGGCATTCGTCTCTGGGGTGTTCTTTCCGGTGAGGTCCCATGTCCTCCGCGCCAGTGCCTCTTGTGGCTCCTACCCCACCGCCGACGCCACCAGCTATTGACGCAGATGCTTCTGATGCTGATAAGGCTGCAGCCAGGGTTGCTGTTGATGATGCAGATGCCGCTTATGACCAGGAGGTCTTGGATTATTCAAATGCTCTTTCTGTTTATCGTGACAATATGTCTTCTTACACTCAATGGTGTCATGATGATGCTCGTGCTGCGACTGTTCTCACTTCCAGTGTTTTGCCTCAGTTTGCTTCTGAGTTTATAGGCCTTGGTACTGTGTTTGAGATGTGGACTCATCTTCGTCAGGGCTATCATCCCTATGGTGATGCTCTCTACTTGTCTGTAGTCCGTCAGGAGCATGCTCTTCAGCAAGGAGACTCCACTATTGATGAGTTCTACACTCAGAGTTCTGCTGTCTGGCGCCAGCTTGACTCCCTTCACACTATTGTTTGTGGCACTTGCCCGTGTTGCCAGACTGTGAGGTCAGACTTGGAGTTTCAGCGCGTCTATGAGTTCTTGTCACGGCTCCGTGGGGAGTTTGAGCCTCGACGTGCTCATTTGTTTGCTCATGGTCGTGTTCCTATTTCTGAGGTGCTTTTTGAGCCTACGTGGTGCTGGTTTGCTTGAGGTTCCCTCTGTGCTCGCTACTCGAGCTGCTACTCCTCCAGTGTATTCTCGCTCCAGTGCTCCCCCGCTACTGCCCACTCTCCAGGTAGTGAGGCCCGCTCTCGTGAAGGCCGCTCTCGTCCTCGTACTCATTGTGACTACTGCAACAGGGATGGTCACCCCGAGTCTGACTGCTTCAAGAAGAAGCGTGATATGCGTAATAGGGAGCGCAATTCTTCTTCTGGGACTCGTGCTTCTTCCTCGACGCCGTCTACTGTCTCCTTGACTGAGCAAGATATTATGAAGCTCAAGCGTCTACTTGCTGCTTCAGGTTCTTCGACGGGTACCGCAGGCTCTGTGACTGTTGCTTCTAGTGTTGAGCGACCACTGTCTACACAGTCAGGTACATCCCCATGGGTTCTGGATTCTGGAGCTTCATTTCATATGTCCTCCGATTCTTCTATCTTGTCCTCTCATAGATCTCTCGATTTTCCTATTAATGTTCTTACAGCTGATGGTACTCCTCTTCCTGTTGCGAGTCGAGGCACTCTTGCCACTTCTTCCTTTTACGTTCCAGATGTTTCTCATGTGCCTCGCCTTACTATGAACCTATTTTCTGCGGGTCAGCTTATTGATTCTAGTTGTCGCGTCATTCTTGACGTTGATTCTTGCACTATCCAGGATCGCCACACGAAGGCTCTGGTTGGGGTTGGCCCGCGCCGCCATGATTCTTAGGGGCTTTGGGAGTTGGATTGGCTTAATGTTCCTTCCTCTACCACCACACTTGCCAGTCCATCTACCTTCGTCGCTTCAACTACCAGCTCCTTCCAGCAGTGGCATCATCGACTTGGTCACCTTTGTGGTTCTCGACTATCGTCTTTAGTTCGTCGTGGTCTTCTGGGGCCTGTCTCAGGAGATGTCTCCTTACAATGTCAGGGTTGTAGGCTTGGTAAACAAGTTCAGTTACCTTATCCTACTAGCGAGTCAGTGTCTCCGCGCCCTTTTGATTTAGTACATTCAGATGTGTGGGGTCTGGCTCCCTTTTCTTCCAAAGGGAGCCATCGCTACTATATTGTTTTTATAGATGATTTCTCTCGCTACACTTGGATTTACTTCATGTCTTCTCGTAGCGAGGTTCTCTCTATTTATAAGCGTTTTGCTGCCATGGTCCACACTCAGTTCTCTACACCTATTTACGTGTTTCGTGCTGATTCTGCTGGCGAGTATATCTCCAAAATGTTGCATGGTTTTCTTGCTGAGCAGGGTACTCCTGCTCAGTTCTCTTGTCCCGGTGCGCACGCTCAGAATGGCGTGGCTGAGCGCAAGCATCGTCACCTTCTTGAGACAGCTCATGCGATGATGATTGTCGCCTCTCTTCCGCCTCATTTCTGGGCCGAGGCTGTCTCCACTGCCACATATCTCATAAACATTCAACCCTCATCTGCTCTATAGGGAGGTCTTCCTCTAGAGCGTCTTTCTGATCATTCTCCTGATTATTCTGCTCTTCGGATGTTTGGTTGTGTTTGTTATGTTCTCCTTGCCCCCCGAGAACGCACCAAACTAAGCGCTCAGTCTACCGAGTGTGTTCTTCTGGGCTACAGTGATGAACATAAGGGTTATCGGTGTTGGGATCCTGTCGGTCGACGGATGCGTATTTCTAGGGATGTGACTTTTGATGAGTCTCGTCCATTCTACCCGCGACCATCCTCTTCGACCTTTTCAGTAGAGGATATCTCTTTTCTCACGTTTCCTGATACACCTCCCTCTTTGCCTCATATTCCTACTCCTCCTTCTCGTCCCACTATTGCAGATCCGACACCACCTTATCCTATTGTATCTTCTCCTTCCTTATTGCATGACACTCCACCTTCATCATCGATGTCTTCTCCATCTCCATCACCTTCGATGGTTCCTTCTCATCCCACTTTTCCTTTTCATTATACCCGTCGTCGACGTGTTATGGATGTATTTACTGATGTGCCATCTACTTCTGGTGCACCGTCTTCCTCCTCCCAGCCGACTTATGGTCTTCGGGCTCGACCTTGCCCTCCTCCTGACCGCTATTCTCCTAGCCGATATGGCCTTTCGGTTGTACTTGAGCCTACCTCTTATCATGATGTTGTTTCTTATCATGATGCTGTTGTTCATCCTGAATGGCAGTTTGTGATGGCAGAGGAGATTGCCGCACTTGAGCGCAACGGCACATGGGATCTGGTTTCTCTTCCTCCCCGTGTTCGTCCCATCACTTGTAAGTGGGTCTATAAGACTAAGACTCGCTCTGATGGTTCTCTCGAGCATTATAAAGCTCGTCTTGTGGCTCGCGGCTTTCAGCAGGAGCATGGTCGTGATTATGATGAGACATTTGCTCCTGTGGCCCATATGACCACTGTTTGCACACTTCTCGCCGTGGCCTCTGTTCGCCACTGGTCCGTGTCGTAGCTTGATGCTAAAAATGCCTTTCTTAATGGTGAGTTGCATGAGGAGGTTTATATGCAGCCACCACCAGGGTATTCAGTTCCTGATGGCATGGTTTGTCATCTTCGTCGCTCTCTCTATGGCCTAAAGCAAGCCCCTCGCGCTTGGTTTGAGCGTTTTGCCTCTGTGGTCACGGCTGCTGGTTTTTCACCCAGTGATCACGATCCAGTGTTGTTTGTCCACCTTTCTGCTCGTGGTCGCACTCTTCTTCTTCTATATGTTGATGACATGATCATCACTGGTGACGATTCTGAGTACATTACCTTTGTCAAGGCCCGTCTTAATGAGCAGTTCCTTATGTCCGATCTTGGTCCTCTTCGTTACTTTCTTGGGATTGAGGTTTCCTCCACCTCTGTTGGCTTTTTTATTTCCCAAGAAAAGTATATCCAGGGTCTTCTTACTCGTGCGGCTGTTAGTGATGAGTGCACTACTGAGACTCCTATGGAGCTCAATGTTCACCTTCGTGCTTCTGATGGTGAGCCCTTGTCTGACCCGACACGTTATCGTCATCTTGTTGGGAGTCTTGTGTATCTTGTTGTCACTCGTCCGGATATCTCCTATCATGTCCATATTCTAAGTCAGTTTGTTTCTGCTCCCACTTCAGTTCACTATAGTCACCTTCTTCGCGTTCTACGATATCTTTGTGGCACGATCTCTCATCGTCTCTTTTCCCCCGTTCTAGCTCGTTACAGCTCCAAGCCTATTCGGATGCTACGTGGGCTAATCCTACGGATCGCCGTTCACTTTTTTCCTACTGTGTCTTTCTTGGTGGTTCCCTCATTCCCTGGAAGACAAAGAAACAGACTGCAGTTTCTCGTTCGAGTGCAGAGGCCGAGTTGCGAGCTATGGCTCTTCTGACGGCTGAGGTGACTTGGTTACGATGGTTACTGGAGGATTTTGGTGTTTCTATACTACACCTACCACCCTCCTATCAGACAGAACAGGTTCTATTAGTATTGCGCGGGACCCCGTGAAACATGAGCTTACCAAACACATTGGTGTTGATGCTTCTTATGTGCGCACTGCTGTGTAGGATCATGTTGTTGCTCTTCAATATGTGCCTTCTGAGTTACAGCTAGCGGACTTCTTCACGAAGGCTCAGACTAGAGCGCAACATGGGTTTCACCTCTCCAAACTCAGTGTTGTGGATTAACCATGAGTTTGAGGGGGGTGTTAGAGTTATATTAAGTGATGTCTTTTGGCCTTTTACATTCTAGTCTCTTGGCATCCTCTTGAAGCATTTTGGCATTCTCATGTATGTGTATATATGTTGGCATTGGCCTCCTAATAATATAAGCTACATATTTCCAACAACATATAGTCTTCAGAGCAACTCTAGCAGACCCCGCATCCCGCCCCGACCCGGAAAATAACCGCCAAAATGCGGGTCGGGCGGAAAAACCTGCCCGATCAGACCCCGCATCCCGCCCCGGCCCACAAAAAAATTTGCGGGGTGCGGCAAAATCTCGGCCCCAACCCGCGTATTCACGGGTTTCCCCCTCACCGCTGCGGTGCCCTGCATATAAGCGGAAGCGGTTGGTGGGGGGGGGGCATTTCAGCCGGCGCTTTCCCCCACCAACCACCTCCCCTCTCCCCTCCCCCCTCGCGCCGCCGCCACCCCGCCGCCCAAGATTCCTGCAAAAGCAGCCGGCAAGAGCTCGCCGAAAGGCCACCACACGCACGAGGCCTCCCCTCTCCCCCCTGCGCCGGCAGGCCGCCGGATTTGCGGATCTGCGGACCTTCATCGCGGGGCCGCCGGATTTGTCTTTGCCGGCCGCCGGTGGCTGCGCCAATCGATGGAGTGGTCGGGGAGCATCTCTTGCAGCCCCGGCAAGGGCGCATCACCACATGCAGGGACGGGTTCATCCTCCCAGCGCCGCCGACGATTTGCGGGCATGGATTCGTCCAGCCGTCCACCAGGCTCAGCGCTCGCGCAGTGGCTCTGTGGCTCGCCGTTGCCGCTCATACAGTGCCACGACTGCACGCGGACAGTGCTTCGGCTTACTTCGGCCACGCTGAAGCACCCCGGATGGGTGTTCTTCAAATGCGAAAACGACGGGGTACGTGCACTTGCGGTAACTCATTTGATAGCTCATTCTTTGGTTCAATTGTGGATCCTCATTCCGAACATGGTCATTCTTTTGTGTAGGAAGATGGATGCTCATTTTGGTTTTGGGAAGGCCAATACATTGATATTCTAAAATGCATAATTGTGGTTCTTGTTTTCTTTGGTCTTGCTATTCTAGCAAAGATTTGGCGATGTCTTATGTATCCAATGTTGTTGAAAAAGCAAAGAAATGCATTATGTTGAATCAAATTAAGGTGCAAATTTAGGTTTTTCGGGCCGGAAGGAACTGTGCCAGATCAGACCACGCGAAGCCGACCAGTGAAAAAGCATATTCCGCGAATATGCATTTTTACGGGTCCATTATGTGGGGTCTGCATCCGCGGCCGTGCGCGCCGTCCCGCAAAGGCGTTTTTCTGTAAACTGCAGACACGTTTTTCTGTGAACTGCAAACACGTTTTACGCGCCCGACGGATGCGGGGCCTGCTAGAGTTGCTCTCATGCATGGTACCCCTGTCCGACCCGCGAGCTGGCTAGGTGGCCGTCGTCTTCATACATGGGATGGCACCCGCGCCCGAGCCACGCTAGCCGCGCCGCGCCGCTTTGTGAGCTGGCCGGGCAGCGCCGGCTCACGCCGCCCCTCGCCTGCTCGCGCCGGGCTACTGGATTTGGAGGGCAGGGCAAAGGCTGCTGCTACTCGGGCATGTGCTCGCTGCGATGGTGGTGGTACTCGTCGCCGGTGTCCTGGCCGGGTCGTTGTGTATTACCTCGCCCCAAGCCAAATGTCTGATAAAATATCTGAGAAAAATAGAGGTCAACCTTTGCGGCTAGTGTTGGATTGCGCGCTTCCGTATCAGTCTCCGGACCACGTAAAAATGGACATTTGCCGGAGAGATATACAGGTTAGGAGATGCCCTAACCGACTCAGCCAGAGGGTTTCAGCGGCTATAAAATTTGCTCTGTAGCCTTCGCCAGCGGTTACGTCTGATGACATCTCGCTTCTCCTGAAAGTGAATGTTGACCACAGTAGATGATGCGTCGTTGATAAGTAGGCTCATTTTGAGTTTTGGCTTATAGAGCGGGCAGTGCAGGTACTACCCAGTTGCTAACTCAAGACATGGTAGAAATGAACGAACAAGTATTTCAAGACTCATATAACTTCAGATAAAGGAACACAAGAAAATGCCTTTCATGGAATGGTCTAAAAGCTAGAGTAAGATAATTTTCCACTTCTACCTACATTCAGAGGAAAGGAAAGCCAGCAGAACGAATTCTGTCACCCTATGTGTTAACTCTTTTGATTTTCTCTTTTCTGTAGCACTGAGATTTTTCTTTCTTACAAAAATATATAATATAAAGATGAGAAAAATGGGAAGGGCGAACAGACAATTGCTACAAGGTCGAAGCTGCTGGGTGAGAGGAGCACGATATCACTCCAACCAGCTGACAGCCGTCACTCTAGGGCTTCACTTTCATGTACAATTTAGAGTAAATGAATGTCATACCGAATCGAAGTAGCTGAGCCCTGACAATATGTTAGTCGAAGATTCCGAAACTCTGAAGCAGGCGCACCAAGGAGCAACCTCAGCCAATCCTTCAATGCTGTGCAACTCGCCCGTTATCTCCATCTATGTACACAAAACTACAGTCCTGCAATGCAGTGTCTACGATACGGGGTACTCAGATCGATGTTATACTTGGAAAACCAAAGTTTTGATATGTTCTGATTTGACCATCATGGCCTGCTGTCACGATCACTAAGCCCCAGGCCGGCGGACTCGGAGCTTGATCAACATCACCGGGATGGGTTGTATTAGACTTGGGGCTTTGTTTTGTTTTTGTCATCAATTCTTCGGGCCAAGTCGCGCCATTGTTACATAAATTGTTGCTCTGGTCCTGAGCAGCAGGAATCTCATCCTCTTTAGCAGGTTCAGATCCAAGTACATGACCATTACCAGCCACACAGTCCAAGTTATCTTGCTTCCTGGAGATAGCTCTATTAGTCATTCTGGCGCCAGCACAAGGCCAAGCAACAGCAACTGTTACTCTCTCGCAGCGGAAGTTCTCATGGGTATTTGTGACAGGAACAATGTTCTTCTTTCTGCTTGGTTTGGAATCATCACTGTATCCCCAGATATATACACGTGAATCCTCACTCGCAGAAATAATGTACCTCCCGTTTGCAGCTGAACAAGCTGAGATTTGGCTGCTGGTGTTCTGAAACCCTGAAAAACGAGTGTTGTAAAGGGAAAGATTGTGTGGAAGTCAGGCTCGGGATGGTCTGGGTGGATGCGGTGCTATTGGACCAAACCAATTGTCACAGGAAGCTGAATCAATATGATATGCACCAATGTGGACATTGCCAAGCTCAGTATTACCTACCTTTAAACTTGTGAAGTAGTTCGAAGCCATCAACGACTCGGATTCTTGAGTCCGCAGATGTGACAATGACCTTTGAAGAACTTCCTGGGATAAACTATTGAGGAACTATCATTCAGTGTCAGTACATAATGGGACAGGACAAATATCTCAAGTATGCCAGGTGCGTGAGATAAGTACCTGGAATCCTGTGATTTTCTTCTGACTGGATCTCTTTTTATTGAGTTGCAGGTCAATTTGTCTCTTGTAACAAAGCATATTATCTAGTCACAAAATATAAAAATGTTAGGCATGTAAAACATATAAACTTCAGTTTGCACAACTGGATAACAACAGCGAATGCAATCTTTAGATAACAGCACTAGCCGAGTCCTCAGAAAAAAAGGGGTCACAGCAGCAAAACAATGCAACCAAATGAGAGAGGGACAGATATATACCAGACGTGTCATACACGTGGCAATTGCCCTTGTGGGAGCCAATGAGTGCACTCTGCAGAAAATATAAAAACATGTTAGAATGAACATGCAATAAGCCAATAAACCCTGTTGACCAATTTAGAACTATGAAATAAGTCAAACCTGTCCATCGGGGGAATAACATGCGGCAGTAATCATTTCATGTAGATCAACCCAATCAACAATTTCACGTTTCGGTATACTCCAGATTCGAACTTTCTCATCCAGAGAACCACTAATGAAGTATCTATCATCAACAGGGTTGAACTGGATGCAAGTCACTGAATCAAGAAATGATATGAGAAATTTCAGGACAGTGCTATCAGTGCGTTTAAGCGCACATGGAGAGAAATCTTCTGAAAGCATAGTTCTTAGTTCTTACCATAGTCACTGTGGGAGAACGCTTTCAAACAGTAAGTGCTTGACATGTGCCACAACCGTACAGTTTTATCCATTGATGATGAAAGCAAGTACTGCACATCAGTTACAAAAGGAAGCTCAGGGACTGGAATAACTGGTAACAAAAATAAACCATAACAAATTGTGCTGCACATTCCTAGAATTATCATTTGGATAGGTGATTATATCAGAGGTCCCTGATTTCAAAATTAGCTTGGAATGCATTAACTTCAATAATAAGTCAACATTGTAGATGAAATCAGTTATTTATTTATCAAAGTGCTCGTAAGAGATCCCTAGAGTTTCTTGCGTAGAAACCTGAAAATACATGTTCAGCTTCTGTACCATGGACAGCAGCTTGGGCTAGCGAATTGAATTTACAATGATATGGACAGCATGGTAAAAAATTGAAGTCAACATTCAGCTAGCAAGTAATTTTTTTGGGCGAGATGGCCAATGTCCTAGTTAGTACTATACTGTATAACGCACTGCAAGCTGAAGTTCAATTGAAATTACACACCATGCTGAGTTGGCGCTAAACACAAACAAATTTAGATATGCCAAGGAAGCATACATAGTCAGGAAACCTGAGTTAAGTAGATAAGTGATGGAGTAATTAACCAGCGGTACTTTAACAGTATTGCCAAGAAATATTAGTTTTATCAATTTTCTCTTCTCTGTGTGTGTGTTTCCACACACTCAGGTGTGCAAACGGGTGCGGGTGTGGTCGCGAATATTTTGGACAAGATGGTCAATGTCCTAATTAGTACTAAACCATAACACACTGCAAGTTTTAGTTCAATTAAAATTGCACACCATATACAATTCACACTGAAAATGTAAATTTAGAGATGTGAGAAAGTATAAATGACCAAGAAACCTGATTAAGTGGCGGATGATGGAGTAATTAACCAGAGGTACTTAAATAATATTTCTGAGAAAATTGTCATTTATCCTTTTGCCTTCTTTTGTGTGTGAGTGCGCGTATCCGTGTGCGGTGGTCAGAAATTCAGAATGGCCGAAGTAATGCAACTGCATACAGTTGCCCCTATGCTGGCGCCACCCCCGCTCACAGCTTAAAACAGCTCATAATAGTGTGCGGTGTCACTGATGAAGGTTTGACAACTCTCCTCTCACTCTCTATCCAAGCAAACAGTGCAAAATTTACATGTCTCTCATCCCAGTGTCCTGGCCCTAGCCAATCCACTTTTAAATTTGACATGGAGTAAAACAAAGTGCTTCAATAAATGGAACCAATTGGAACAATAGATACATAAAAATAATGCAATTTGCTAGAGCTCAAGGGTTTACATGTGTTGGTTCTCATTAAGTCTTAATGTGATAAATGAGCAAGAAATAATGCAAACAACGAACCGACATTGCAAAACTGACGAGACAAGGTTTGTAACTGCTTATACTCTTCACCGAACATTGTTAAATTTATATGATGTAGTCTTCCAGCTAGGCTCTGGAATATAATTATTTTCAAATAATTCAACAGATTAATGTGTATTTGTTACGTATGTGCAGTACATGACCCAGCACCAAGTTAGGGACAAGATCCTCATATTTTATCAATTAAGAAGAATCCAGATATGATAAGATAGGGAGTTCAAATCTCACATCCATCTTGTGGATCAATTAAGTCGTCCTATACAATTGGACTCTCGTACACCTCTGATCAAGCAAGAAAGTAAAAGAACAGTTCTTCTACCTAGCCCCCGGGGTGGCCACAGTCCCTACCTCTCTCAAAAGTCCTAGTTCATAAGTCTTTTGCTTCAACATCAGATTGCCTAATCCTGAACCAGCTAGATTTACACTTCTAATACCAGCATTGTACACCAGATCAGGATGCCACCTTGACAAGGTAAGACGACGTGGTGTCCCTAGTCTGATAACTATGTCTGGTTTTCCATTTCTGAATACAGAAATGTACTCCCTCCGTAAAGAAATACTAGATTTTTTAGACCACTAAAGAGGGAGTAGTTATTTCTAATCACTGGGACTATTGTCCATCCTGGACTTCATTCTACTCAAAGAACATTCTGCATCTCAAGACTACACTCAAAAGTATTCGCACATTGGAATTAGCTTTACCTGAGATTTGGACCAGCAGAGATCAAGCACATCCTTTAAATGCCCTGCGAAGGTTATAACAGGCTTCTCAGACAGCGCAAACACATGCTCTGGCACCATCAACTGGTCTGAGCCCCCAGATCTCCGACTGTGCAGATCCTTTGCCGGCAGCTTCTTCTCCCAATGGCTACTCTCTGTGGCAACCGATGCTAACATTGGCTCCGGTGACTCATCACATACCATGGCAGCAAAAGGATTGCAGGTCCCATTATCTTCCACCTCCCTCTCCTCCTTCACCATTCCGGAGTGTAACACCTCCCAAACATGGATCACGCAATCCTCTCCAGCAGTTGCAAGGTATCGCCCATCAGGACTAAACTTGATGCTCCAGATGGACCCTTTGTGCCCATGTATCTGCTGGTTCATGAACAGGCCAGTGAGCTCCTTGTATGACTTGCCGTTGTGCCGCACCTTGACACGGTCTGGACCATGGCGTGCAACACCATCCTGGCTGTCTTCTGTAGCCGAGCTGGAGTGGCGCCCACCCTTCTCTGAGGACGTGTCCTTGTCGTCGCCGCGGCGGTCACGTGAATAGGTGACCATGGAGCCAGCCGCACTGCGGATGGTGTGGAGCCAGCTGCTGCGCCGCCTAGAACGCGCCCCGCCATTGCTGGAGCCGGAGCTGGACCTCTCCATGGGGGTGGAGGCGCCACTTTGGGAATTGGAGTTTGGGTTGGAGTTGGTGACGCTTTGGCGGCGCATGAGCTCCTGGACGATGGGGGAGCGGCCGATGAATAGCTCGAACTCCTCCACGGTAAGCTGGCGGCCGGTACCAACCTCGCGGAGCCCGAACTCCTCCCTCACCACGAACTCGCTGCCGTCGTCGAGGTTTCTGATCAAGCAGCTTGGGTCCTCCTCGACCGCCTCCAGCGTGGCACTGGCATCTGATGCGTCGGACGAGGTGGGGCGCAAACGGCCGCCTCCAACCGGAGGCTTCGCGGTGGAGGCCCCGTCCGATCTGGACCGCGAGACGGGAGAAGCCGGTCGCGGTCCCACATCGTCGTAGGAGGCGGATCGGCCCATCTCGAATCGCGCGAGGGAGGGGTCCCCCGCGAGCCCCATCAGCTGGAGCAGGCGGTGGCGGCGCTCCTGGATGGGCGCCGGCTGGGAGGTCCAGAGGTCGAGCGCCGCGGCATCGTATCGGCGGCTGCGGCGCGGGAGGTCGACGCCGTCGTCGTCCGAGGCGGAGGTGGAGGAGGCCGAGGAGGAGAGGATGCGGTCGAGCGACTCGTAGAAGAGCTCCTCCGTGTCCTCCTCCCCCTCCTCCCCCAGCACCTCGTCTTCCACGCTCATCGCGCCGCCGGCATTGGCCGCCGCCGTGGAGATCGGGGCCGCGCGCGCGCCCGCGGTGCTCGAGGAATTGCGCGACAGGGGGAGGGGAGGGGGGCGGCGTGGGCGAGGCGAGGGGGGGAGGGATGGTGAAGTCGTAGCAGCAAAGTGGCGTCAGATCCAGCAGTTGGCCACTCCCTGCCGCGCGCGACAGCTTAATCGCGACCCGCTGTTGCCTCCCTCCTCCCTTTCCTTTCCCCCGCCGTCTTACTTAAGGGTGGTTGGCGCTCGCGTCGCCGTCGCTGCTGTCATCGCGGTAAAATGTCCTCTCCTCTCCCTCGCCTGCGCCGCTCATGGTGGTGATGGTGGTGCGGTGTCGTCACTGCCTGCCGGTTTCTACTGTGTAGTGTGTGTACTGCCCGGTGGTAACTGGCGGAGGCAGAGGCGAAGCGTTCTCCGCTCGGGACGGGCGAGTTAAATTCGGGTGCCGTGGGGGCCAGCCTGGCAGTGAGGGAGTAAATTTTGTTCCGTCCGGTCCGACAGGGGTAACAACCGCCCGCGCCGTTTCCGATCGCAGCCGTGTCGCTGGTGTTTTTATGACGCCGCTCTGTGGACAAGGCGACGAGATGATTGCGTTCACGGCTCTCCGTAGCAGTAGTACAATTGTTTTGCCCTTTTTTTTTGTGCGGATGCTACCCGCCGGTCGACCGGTCCAAATTTCGGCCGATCGCGGTGCTGCCATGTTAGACGTTCGATTATCTCTCTTCGGTTCATTTTGGATACTCTAATTTAGCTAGAGGTTATAGTTAGTTTCTAATTCATAATTAATTTTGAATTAATTCTAGCCAACGAGGTGTTTGGATGACAGGGTTAGATTGATAATAAATGCACTTTCTCAATCATTTGGCTCCTTTAAACCCTCTTTCCTGTCGGATTTACTGTGGTCGGCTCTTGTGTGGCCTCCTCCCGCTCACAATCGCCACATACACACAGCCGCCCCCCAGTCCTCAATCACCGGCCACGCACGCCACCTCAAGCCACAGCTGTCGGCCTCCGACGAATCCAATCGCGCCGCCGATTCAGATCCCCGCCACGCGCACGAGTAGGAGGAGGAACGAACGAACTCACCTCTCACGACCTCCCTGGTAGATGCGTCACCGCCGCACACGAGCCTATTAACCTAGCCCAGCCAGTTCCTGTTTTTTCCCTTGTTTTTGAGTTTCGCAGAAAAGGAATACCAAATGGAATCCAAACGGAATAAAACCTTCGTGATGACTTTTCTTGGACCAGAAGACAACCTGGAGACTTGGATATGAAGT
This sequence comes from Triticum timopheevii, assembly GCA_963921465.1. NCBI lineage: Eukaryota > Viridiplantae > Streptophyta > Magnoliopsida > Poales > Poaceae > Triticum > Triticum timopheevii. Next base: position 406,214,834 of record OY997272.1, on the reverse strand, counting down.
TGGAGGATCCACGAGGCGGCCACAAGGACGGAAGGCGCGCCCCCACCCTTGTGGGCCCCTCGTGCACCTCTTGACCTAATTCTTTCACCTATACATTTCCATATATCCCCAAACCAATAGAGGCATACATGAAAATACTTTTCCATCGCCGCAACCTTCTGTACCCGTGAGATCCCATCTAGGGGCCTTTTCCGGCGTCCTGACGGAGGGGGATTCAATCACGGTGGGCTTCTACATCAACACCATTGCCCTTCTGATGAAGCATGAGTAGTTTACCACAGACCTACGGGTCCATAGCTAGTATCTAGATGGCTTCTTCTCTCTCTTTGATTCTGAATACCATGTTCTCCTTCATGTTCTTGGAGATCTATTCGATGTAATACTTTTTTGCAGTGTGTTTGCCGAGATCCGATGAATTGTGGATTTATGATCAGCTTATCTATGAATATTATTTGAATCTTCTATGAATTCTTATATGCATGATTTGATATCTTTGTAATTCTCTTCGAACTATCAGTTTGGTTTGACCAACTAGATTGATTTTTCTTGCAATGGGAAAAGTGCTTAGCTTTGGGTTCAATATTGTGGTGTCCCTTCCCTGTGACAGTAGGGGCAGCAAGGCATGTACTGTATTGTAGCCATCGAGGATAAAAAGATGGAGTTTACATCATATTGCTTGAGTTTATTCCTCTACATCATGTCATCTTACTTAATGTGTTACTCTGTTCTTCATAAACTTAATACTCTAGATGCAGGCAGGAGTCGGTCGATGTGTGGAGTAATAGTAGTAGATTCAGAATCATTTCGGTCTACTCGACACGGACGTGATGCCTATATTCATGATCATTGCCTTACATATCGTCATAACTTTGCGCTTTTCTATCAATTGCTCGGCAGTAATTTGTTCACTCATCGAATTGTTTTCTATCTTGAGAGAACCCCTAGTGAAACCTATGCCCCCCGGGTCTATTTTCGATCATATAAGTTTCTGATCTACTATTCTTGCAATCCTTTACTTTCCGATCTATAAACCAAAAATACCAAAAATATTTACTTTATCATTTATCTATCTCTATCAGATCTCACTTTTGCAAGTAACCGTGAAGGGATTGACAACCCCTTTATCGCGTTGGGTGCAAGTTTGTTTGATTGTTTGTGCAGGTATTCGGTGATTTGTGCGTTGTCTCCTACTGGATAGATACCTTGGTTCTCAAACTGAGGGAAATACTTATCTCTACTTTGCTGCATCACCCTTTCCTATTCAAGGGAAAAACCAACGCAAGCTCAAGAAGTAGCACTTGGTGATGGCAGCTGATACGTCTCCAACATATCTATAATTTTTTATTGTTCCATACTATTATATTATATGTTTTGGATGTTTTATATGCATTAGTATACTATTTATATCATTTTTTGGGACTAACCTATTAACCTAGTGCCCAGTGCCAGTTGTTGTTTTTTTCCTTGTTTCTGGCTTTTTCAGAAAGGAATATCAAATGGAGTCGAAATGGAACAAAACTTTCGCGATGATTTTTCTTGGACCAGAAGGCACCCGTAGGACTTGGAGAGGGGGCCAGGAGCTTCCCGAGGAACCCACAAGCCAGGGGCGCGCCCTGAGGGCTTGTGGGCCCCTTGGAGGTCTCCTAACCCTAATTCTTGCTCTATAAATTCACAAATATTCACAAACCACCCGAAAAGTCCACCAAAATACTTTTTTGCCGTGGGAAGCCTCTGGCCTCGTGAGATCCCATCTTGGGACCTTTTCCAGCGATCTGCCGAAGGGGGATTCGATCACGGAGGGCCTATACATCAACCCTATCACCCTACCGACGATGCGCGAGTAGTTTACCACAGACCTACGGGTCCATAGCTAGTAGCTAGATGGATTATTCTCTCTCTTTGATCTTCAATACAAAGTTCTCATCCATGGTCTTGGAGTTCTATCCGATGTAATACTTTTCTGTTTTGTGTTTGTTGAGATCCGATGAATTGTGGATTTATGATCAGATTATCTATGAATATTATTTGAGTCTCCTCTGAATTCTTATATGCATGATTTGATATCTTTGTATTTCTCTTCGAACTATCGATTTGGTTTGGCCAACTAGATTGGTTTTTCTTGCAATGGGAGAGGTGCTTAGTTTTGGTTTCAATCTTGCGGTGTTCTCACCCAGTGACATAGTAGGGGTAGAGAGGCATGCATTGTAATGTTGCCATCAAGGATAAAAATATGGGGTTTACATCATATTGCTTGATTTTATCCCTCTACATCATGTCATCTTACTTAAAGCGTTACTCTGTTCTCATGAACTTAATACTCTAGATGCATGCTGGATAGCGGTTGATGTGAGGAGTAATAGTAGTAGATGCAGGCAGGAGTCGGTCTACTTATCACGGACGTGATGCCTATATTCATGATCATTGCCTTAGCTATCGTCATAACTTTGCGCTTTTCTATCAATTGCTCAACAGTAATTTGTTTACCCACCGTATGCTTTCTTAAGAGAGAAGCCTCTAGTGAAACCTATGGCCCCCGGGTCTATTTTCCATCATATATTTTCAGATCTATAAACCAAAAACCCAAAAAATACATCACTGAGTTTTATTTGCTTTTATTTTGTTTTACGTTTTAGTAATATTTTATATCTATCTCTATCAGATCTCATTCTTGCAAGTGACGGTGAAGGGATTGACTACCCCTTTATCGCGTTGGGTGCAAGTGTTTGATGTTTTGTGCAGGTGCATAGATTGGAGACTTGCTTGTACCTCCTACTGGATTGATACCTTGGTTCTCAAATTGAGGGAAATACTTATCTCTACTTTGCTGCGTCACCCTTTCCTCTTCAAGGGAAAAACCAACGCAAGCTCAAGAAGTAGCAGGAATAATTTCTAGCGCCGATGCCGGGGAGGTTCTACATCAAGCCTACCAAGTACCCATCATAAACTCTCATCTCTTGCATTACATTATTTGCCATTTGCCTCTCGTTTTCCTTTCCCCCACTTCTAAAATGTTTTCAGAAAAACACAAAAATGTCCGCCCTTCTTTCGTTCGTCTTTTTGTTTGCTTTTTGGTTGCTTGTGTACTAGATTGCTTGCTTTGTCACAATGACTCAAGAGAATACCAAGTTGTGTGACTTTTCCAACACTAATAATAATGATTTTATTACTACTCCAATTGCTCATGCCACTAGTGCGGTATCTTATGAAATTAATGCCGCTTTGTTGAATCTCGTTATGAAAGAACAATTTTCCGGCCTTCCTACTGAAGATGTCGCATCCCATCTAAATACTTTCGTTGAATTGTGTGATATGCAAAGGAAAAAAGATTTGGATAATGATATTGTTAAATTGAAGCTATTTCCGTTCTCACTACGAGATCGTCTAGAACTTGGTATTCATCTTTGCCTAAAAATAGTATTGATTCATTGTAGCGACTAGACCTCAAACAGTCTGATCTCTGTGCATCAGTGTCATCCCTGGATCGGTAATACTGACACGCACAGTACTTGAAGGATTTATAACAGAGTGGCAATCACACACTTATTACATCGAATGTCTCAAAAGAGAACTTATTACAATAAATATGGCTTAAGGACATCTAATAACGATAACAGCGGAAGGCTTGGAAGATAAAGCGAGTCCATCAACTCCAACGGCATCACTGAGTGAAAGATCACGACCTAAGGCACCTTACTCGTTGTTTGAAAAGTCTGCAACATGAACATTGCAGCCCGAAAACGGGTCAACACATGGAATATGCTAGCAATGTAACACATAGAGAGTAATGAACAGAATAATGCTATCACTACATGCATATGTGGCTGGTGGAAAGCTCTATCGTTACAGCTTTGCATAAAGCCAATTTCTCCCTACAACAATGGAATAAATTTCATTTAACTATCATGGTGGTTGTTAAACATTGAGAAGGTTCCTCCAACTCAATCCCAATTAAGCTTCAACATTAAACCAAACAATTTAAATTAAGTAACATGATGAGATTCACATGCTAATCCAAATACTAGATACTCAAAACGTCCATAACCGGGGACACGGCTAACCATGATTAGTTTATACACTCTGCAGAGGTTTGCGCACTTTTCCCCGCAAGACTCGATCTCCTCCGTTGGATTTCTCAAACTACATGGTGTTTGAGAAATGGATGACCAAGACACAGTCTTTCATAAACATTAACTCTTTACTCTGGGTAGACAGTACCAACCTACATCCCCTACATCTGCTAGTCTACCACTGAAAGAGGTCACGCAACATACTCAACTATGCTAGAGCCCATAGTAGCTTGCGGCTGCATACGGAAGTTTCTAGCATGAATAATCTCATGATCCCTTTGAGCCTGGGTGGTAGTCCATAGGAGAATCACACGGTACCCCTGGACTTCCAAAAATACAGGCAACACTGGGTTCCCAAGGTGCCTCAATCCACCCAGATGTAAATTAAATTTGCCACCTTAAGTTAACTATTAATTAACAATACTTACATCTGTCATGGATACACTCACCCAATCCACGTCTACGAGCATGGCATAGCAATATAAGCAAACGTAGAAGTAACTCCCAAAGGTTTGAAAATAAAGGACAATAGGTACTACCTCATCTACTTCCCAAAACCCACATATTATTCAGATCCTAACCATGAAACTGTTTGAGGGTTGATCTAATGCAATAAAACTGGGTAGTAAAGAGGTATGATCAAAGTGTTACTTGCCTTGCTGATGATCCGTGAAACCTAGAGACTCGTAGTAGCACGCTGCACACTCCGGGTACTCTATCGTAAACAAACAAGCATACAACAAGCACTCATCTAAAGCACGGGTAAAACTAAAATAAGAGAATCTAACCAGAAAGTTCAACTTAAGAACTCCGGTTTGCAAAAAGAATCAAATCAAACGAAACAACAAACTCAAACGCCGAAAGAAACAAGCTTCGTCTACAAATCTAGACCTAAGTCAAATTCTATAGTAGCAAAAACTTGTTTAAGTTGGTTAAACGGAAAGAGGGTTTCGAGACGAAACTCTAGGTGCTTGAATCGCCTGATTCCGATAAACGAGCGAAAAGATAAACTAAAACAAAAATCGGATGAGAAATCGCGATCAAAAATAATCGCGAAAAACCCGAGAATAAGAAAAACCGACGAACAGGCTAACGAACGAACGTTCACTGTCTGCGGCTAAACGGTGAAAACCGTTCGTTAAAACGAATGTACGGATGAACGTCCGCTAAATAAACTAAACCGAGAAAAACCGACGAACCGATCTAAAAAAATCGGGGTTTTCCAAAAAAACGACGATTTTCTCTCGAAAACCGCGGCGGCGACTGGGCTACCTCCGGCGGGTCCGGCGGGGTCCAGCGAGGGGGTGGCGGCGGACGGCGGCGTCGGCGGCGGGGCGAGGCGGCGGCAGCGTCGGGCGACGGGGTCGACGGCGGCGGCGGCGGGCGACGGGGTCGGCGGCGGCTTAGGGTTAGGGTTCGGGGCGCAGGGCGGCTGGGCTGTCGGGGCGCCGGGGTCGCGGCTTATAAAGGCCGGCCCGAGGTGTCCTGGCCGTGTACGGCCCGAAGTCGATTTCCTTTTTAAAAAAAAAATTCCGATGTGCAGAAAAAGAAAGAAAAGAAATACTAAACGGACTCCAAAAATCCCGACATAAAATTTTCCCCGTCCTCGAAAAATAAGCCGGACAAGGTGAACATTTATTTGGGCCTAAAATGCAATTTTGAAAAACGCGTATTTACCCAAATTCAAATAAAATAGCGATAAAACTCCAAAATAAAATCTTATTTGATTTTAATATTAAACCTCCAATGTTTCTTTATTTGGGAAAGTCATTTTATTCCCTCTCTCTTATTTTTATAAAAGAAATATACGAAGATAAAATAAGTAAAATCAAAAGATCCTCTTTTCAAAATTTGAGAAAAACTCAAATATGAAAATAACGAAATCCCCAACTCTCTCCGTGGGTCCTTGAGTTGCGTAGAATTTCTAGGATCAAGCCAAAATGCAATAAAATATGATATGCAATGATGATCTAATGTATAACATTCCAAATTGAAAATTTGGGATGTTACAAACCTACCCCCCTTAAGATGAATCTCTCCCTCGAGATTCGGGTTGGCTAGAAAATAGGTGAGGGTGGCCCTTCCGTAGGTCTTCCTCTCACTCCTAGGTGGCTTCATCCTCGGTATGGTGGCTCCACTGAACTTTGCAGAACTTGATAACCTTGCTGCGCGTGACTCGGCTCGCAAAATCAAGAATCTTGACTGGTTTCTCCTCATAGGTCAAATCTCTATTGAGGGAGTCCTGGACTAGGGGGTGTCTGGACAGCCGGACTATCATCGTCAGCCGGACTCCAAGATTATGAAGATACAAGATTGAAGACTTCGTCCCGTGTCCGGATGGGACTTTCCTTGGCGTGGAAGGCAAGCTTGGCGATACGGATATGTAGATCTCCTACCATTGTAACCGACTCTATGTAACCCTAGCCCTCTCCGGTGTCTATATAAACCGGAGGATTTTAGTCCGTAGGACAACAACCATTACAACAATCATACCATAGGCTAGCTTCTAGGGTTTAGCCTCCTTGATCTTGTGGTAGATCCACTCTTGTACTACCCATATCATCAATATCAATCAAGCAGGAGTAGGGTTTTACCTCCATCAAGAGGGCCCGAACCTGGGTAAAAACATCGTGTCCCTTGTCTCCTGTTACCATCCGCCTAGACGCACAGTTCGGGACCCCCTACCCGAGATCCGCCGGTTTTGACACCGACATTAGTGCTTTCATTGAGAGTTCCTCTGTACCGTCACCGATAGGAAGGATGCCTCTTCCCGTCTTCAAGGACGGTATCTTCGCCAAAGGAGCTTAGGCCGTCGGCCAAACTATCCGGCTAGGTGGTTTTCTCATGACCGCCTGTTCGGCCACCGCTTCGACAACGACCTCTCAGGTCGTCAAAAGCAGTCTTCACGTCGGCTCAGAATTCATCGAGCGGCTGGATCCAATAGAGCTCTCGTCCATAAACGAACTCTGGATCGCATCGCCGCCCTGGGAGTCGCTACAGACTACAATCAGATTGGGCTTAAAACCGATCTGAGAGAGATTAACCCTCCCCAGGTCACCCACCACGTTGCAATGGTAGAGGAACAACGCGGCGACTCTTCTCCTGTATTGAAAACTAGTCATGTCCGGGCTCCCGAACCCTCCATGCCGGATTCCCGCGGAGGGACGGACTTCGATCAAGCACTGAACCTAAAGTCAGGCATCGAACCGGACTCGTTGGACAACATCCAGCAATCCAAGCTTCCATATTTGGAAACTTCTCGGCCCTTGAGCCTCGAGATGGGTAGGGTTCCGGACTTAATTCCACCCACCCGCCCAGACAAATGCGATCTATCTCTAATCCGGCAAGAGCCCGCTGAAACAGTATATCACTACTGGGCCAGATTCCTCCTGGTCATGGACAGGATAAAGGACTGTCGAGAGGAAAATGCAATTTCAATTTTTTGCAATAATTGCACGGACGAGGGAATCTTGAACACCGTCAGCCGTCGTGAAATTACACGCTTCGCCGACCTGGCGTCCATAGTACGAAAGTATTGTGCGATGGAGAGTTTCCGGAAAACCGAAACTAAGTTTTGGGAAAATCCTGCCCCGGATACAACCCTAGTCCGCAACAAAAGGGTGCATTACACTCAGGCACCAGGTACAAAAACCAAAAAGCAAAAACCCCATAAAGGGCACGGAACCGTACTGGAGGGATGGCTTAGCAGACCCTGTAAAATTCACAGTACAGAAGGCGCCACCCCAACACATAGCCTTCGAGCATGTTGGATACTGCGGCAGGTGGCCAAAAGTGGCGAGGAGCTTCTAGCCCCGGAAAACCACTCCAACAATACCAGTACGGTATCAACAGTCTTTGAGACTTATGCATCAAATAATATACGGAAACGAACAATCCGCAGCCTCGCCGAAGTCTACCAAGTAGCAACAACTAATCCATGGAGAGACACGGCCATCACCTTCAACGCCAGCGACGAACCTAAATTCCGAACAGCCCGAGCACCAGCTGCATTGGTCCTCAGTCCGATAGTGGACGGCTTTCGTCTTACCAAGGTACTCATGGACGGCGGCAGCGGACTAAACCTCATTTACGAGGAAACTCTTCAAAAAATGGAAATAGACTGGAGCCGCATTGAGCGAAGCAGCACAACCTTCAGAGGAATAATCCCCAGCCGGGAAGCGCGATGCACAGGAAAAATCACACTTGATGTGGTGTTCGGCTCGCCGGACAATTACAGGTCCGAAGAAGTCACATTCCAAGTGGCCCCGTTCAGCAGCGGATATCACGCTATATTAGGACGGGAGGCATTCACAATTTTTCAAGCCATACCCCATTACGGGTACATGAAGCTTAAGATGCCCGGGCCCGACGGAACAATCACTCTCGCTAGTGATCCGGACATAGCACTCCGCGCCGAAAACAAGATAGCCGCATTAGCCCTGGAGGCACTATCCAAAGCCCTAGCGGCAGAAGAACTCACCGCGTTGCGCTCTACGGTAAATAGGGACGACGTGATACTCGATAAGAGATCCAAGTCCACCTCTTTCACACCAGCGGATGAAATAGTCAAATTCCAAGTCCACCCAACGGACCCAACAAAGACGGCCTCCATCGGGGCACAGTTGAACCCTGATGTAGACGCCGCACTGCGAGAATTCCTTCGGGAAAATTGGGACATCTTTGCCTGGCACCCTTCAGATATGCCAGGAATCCCATGCAGATTGGCAGAACACAGCCTAAACATCCTAAAAGGATTCAAGCCAGTCAAACAGGCTCTTCGGCGATTTTTTGAACCCAAAAGACAGGCAATGGGAGAAGAGCTGGCCAAATTACTGGAAGCCGGGTTCATCAGAGACATCAAACATCCGGACTGGCTAGCAAACCTGGTAATGGTACCAAAGAAGGACAAATCTGGCACCTATGTGTCGATTTTAAAGACCTCAACAAGGTCCGCCCAAAGGATCCCTTCCCCCTCCCCCGCATCGACCAAATAATCGATGCTACTGCAGGGCACGATTCATTGTGCTTCCTTGACGCATATTTCAGCTACCATCAAATCAAGATGGTGGAAGCGGACCAAGCCACAACGGCATTCATTACTCCATATGGACCATTCTGCTTCAACACGATGCCCTTCGGACTTAAAAACGCCGGCGCAACATATCAGCGCATGATTCAGACATGTCTGGCTACCCAGATTGGCAAAACAGTAGAGGCATACATAGACGACGTAGTCGTCAAAACCAAACACGTCGAAACTCTAGTAGACGATTTGAGGCTCACATTCGACAACCTCCGAGCATATGACATCAAGCTGAATCCGGAAAAATGCGTTTTCGGCGTACCAGCCGAAAAGCTCCTGGGCTTCATTGTATCCGGTAGAGGAATTGAAGCGAACCCAGCCAAGATCCGAGCTCTGTCACAGCTGGATATTCCCAAGGACCTCAAACAAATACAAAAATTGACTGGATGCGTGGCGGCTCTAAGCCGCTTTATCTCCCGCTTGGGAGAAAAGGCATTGCCCCTCTATCGCCTCCTCAGGCGCACTGAACACTTCGAGTGGACGGATGCTGCCACTGCCGGACTCGAAGAAATCAAAGCCATATTGGCAACAAATCCGGTCTTGGCTGCACCTAACCTGAGCGAACCAATGTTATTATACATCGCGGCAACACATCAAGTTGTAAGCGCGGTACTCGTCGTCGAACGAGAAACAGAAGGGCACAAATTCCCTCTTCAAAAACCAGTGTACTACGTATCCACTGTCTTAACTCCCTGCAAGTCCCGGTACCCGCACTATCAAAAGATAGCGTATGCGGTGTTCATGGCATCCCGGAAGCTCCGACACTACTTTCAAGAGTGTTCGATAACAGTGGCCTCCGAAGTGCCCCTCAACGACATTATAAACAACCGCGACACGACGGGCAGGATTGCTAAATGGGCCATTGAGCTCTTACCATTCGATATAACTTATAAACCTCGGCGAGCTATAAAGTCGCAAGTCTTAGTTAACTTCGTCGCCGAATGGACTGAAGGCGAACTCCCTAAAGAGTACGGCGCATACTCCAACTGGATTATGCATTTTGACGGCTCCAAAATGTTGGCCGGCTTGGGGGCTGGCGTCGTATTGACGTACTTCAGATAATGTACACGGACTCCAACAATGCGGCCGAATATGAGGCCCTCCTACATGGCCTCTGGATGGCAATCTCCATGGGCATTCAACGCCTAGAGGTGCGCGGGGATTCAAACCTCGCAATATCCCAAGTAAATGGAGACTTTGACGCCAAGGATCCAAAAATGGCAGCCCATCGTAACGCTGTCCTAAAAATGTCAGCTCGGTTCAAAGGGCTCGAATTCCACCATGTAGCCCGAGATAATAACCAAGCAGCCGACGTACTAGCACGCATCGGCGCAAAACGCGACGCCGTCCCTCCTAACATCTTCCTGGAACGGCTCTTTAAGCCATCCGTACTATGGGAAGAGGAGTCCAGAAATAACAACCCGGAGGCAGCCGCACCACCCAACACAGAACAATCTGACACAATCGGTGATTCAGCCGATGAAATAACACCTTCAGCCCATGAAATAATGGCAGTAATCGCCCTGTGGACAGAGCCATTCCTAGCCTACTTACTTAAGCAGGAGCTTCCCGAAGACCAAAATGAGGCCCGCTGCATAGTCCGGCGATCTAAAGCCTACAAGGTCCACGAGGAAGAACTCTATAAGAAAAGCACAACTGGAGTCCTTCAACGGTGTATCTCCGAAGAGGAAGGGCGAAACCTCCTGGCTGAAATTCACGCCGGACTAGGCGGACACCACGCCGCAGCCCCGGCCCTTGTAGGCAAAGCATTCCGTACAGGATTTTATTGGCCGATGGCCCGGGCAGATGCTCAGGACTTAGTCCAAAGATGCGTTGGTTGTCAGCTCTTTGCTAATCAGATCCATATGCCACCCACCGCCCTCAAAACTATACCCATTACCTGGCCGTTCGCGGTCTGGGGGCTTGACATGGTTGGACCCCTTAAAGGGGGAACCCACAAGCAAAGGTACCTATTGGTCATGGTGGACAAATTCACCAAATGGATAGAGGCCAAGCCAGTTAAAACGGCAGAGTCCGGACCAGTGATAGACTTCATATCTGGGGTAGTACACCGTTACGGTGTCCCCCATAGCATCATTACCGATAATGGCACGAACTTCACGGCCGACGAGGTTAAATCATGGTGCAAAAACATGGGCATTAAGCTCGATTACGCTTCAGTCTATCATCCTCAAACCAACGGTCAAGTGGAATGAGCAAATGGTCTCATAATGAGCGGCATCAAACCCAGACTAGTGCAGTCCCTTACGAAATCTGACACGCACTGGGTAGAGGAGCTCGACTCCGTACTCTGGGGGCTGCGGACAACGCCCAACCGTACTACCGGATTCACACCATTTTTTATGGTATACGGCGCAGAAGCAGTTTTGCCCTACGACATAATTCATGACTCACCTCGAGTGCGCATGTACGAAGAAAGAGAAGCCGAGCTGGATCGGCAGGATAGCTTGGACGCATTGGAGGAAGAACGCGACGTTGCCAAGGCTCATTCCGCATTCTATCAGCAGCAGGCTCGAAGATATCAAAGCAGAGAAGTACGGGCCAAGACTTACAACGTTGGCAAACTAGTTCTACGCCTGCCGGACAAGAAAAAGGACAAGCTCAAGCCCAAATGGGAAGGCCCCTTCATTATCGATCAAGTCCTGACCGGCGGAGCGTACCGTCTGCGAAATGCATCGGACAACCGACTCGAGCCGAACCCATGGAACGCAGCCCGCCTCCGAAGATTCTATGCCTAGCGCTGGACTAAGAGTTCGTCCCCTTCCCCCGTCCAACTTTTTACACTTCAGCTGTCTTTTGTTTCTCTTTTTTCTCTCATCCCTTTTTCATACAAGCCCTTAAAGGCCTACTTGCGCATTGTTCGCACACACTTGATGTGCTATCCGCACTCATTATACCTGGGGGCTTCTTTACCAGAAGCTTACTTATAAGGGCTTCATGCCCAGCACATGTGTCAAACTTCCACATGTACCTTTTATTCACCATTATATGCATCGATATGACTTAAGTTTTGGCCAAGCTGGGTTGCCTGGCTCCTGTGCTTACCCCTACGTTCCCGATTGTTCGGCTAGGAGGTAAAGGGAGCACCTCTGCGATTGTTACTGCCGGGTCAGCCGGATGTGTACCTCAGACTGGGTGAAGCCGAAAGCTAGCGTTCTTAAGGGAATATTCGGTCGGTGACTTGAAAGATGATTTTTTTACCTATTTATTTATCTGCCCCCAGATGTTTCTCTGCTCTTTTCGCAGTCCGGACATGCACTTTAGGGCATGCCTCCCAGGGAAAGGAACCCTTAACGGAACTATTCTCCTTGGAAGATGTTTCTTACTAACCATGTAATATAACATAACTAGTGGGGCACTTGTCTGATAAAGCACTAATGACCCCTACGCCTGGTCTCCATGCATGCCCCGGTTGTTTCTTAACCGAGAAGGTATTCGGACACACTCCAGACTCTAGGGTCCTGAGGTTGAAGCGAAAGGTCGGCAAAGACAAACGATCTACAATCCGGCTAGAAGGCATTCTACATGTCATTTTAAAATACATTGTCAAATCGACTGACTGTATTCTTCCTCAATCCCGTCTAGTAGGCTGTCTAATTTACAGTCCCGTTGGGAAAATTTAGCGGCCAACTCTACTTGGCCGTACACTAAACTCACAGGGATCTCCTTCCCATCGGGCCCCACAGGTCCGACCTCGGCCATGTGGTTGGGATCCGCCTTCTTGTACCGCATCTTCACCATGGCCCAGGCCTCCCTGGCACCTTGGCGGCAGGCCGAAATCTTCCATAAACGGAAGCGCTGCCGTGCTCCCTAAAGCTTCTCCGCAAGCTCTCCAAGGTCCTCGGGTAGGGAGAGGGACGGCCATAAGGCCTGGACGGCGCTGCTCATTGCCTGCCGAACTCGTTCGAGCAGTTGCACCAGCTCGGGAAGTTGATCACCCGTTGATACGGGCATCTCCTCCACAGGGCGACCTGTGAGCACACCTACAGACATATTTTCGTCAATTGACTTCCTCGCCGAACTCTTCTTTTCAAAGGAGTTCGCTCAAGCACTTACTATAGATGCCGCGACGAAGCCGCTGATTCTCCTTCACGGAGCTAGACAGCTCGGCCTGAACACCTTTCAGCTCTTCTCCAAGCTGGGCGTGGGCATCCTGGAGCTTGTTCCTTTCTTGCTGCACCCTCGTCAGCACCCTCTCGCCGGCCTTCAGCTAGCGTAGTAATTCTTGCCGGTCTGGATCCTGTTCGGCACCACCTGCAATGTCATTGTCAGACTTATACGTACGCCGCACACCGATTATCTTTTCGAAATAATGTGTTACCAGGAGGGGTCTCTGTGCTTCCTCCTGCGGCAGCTAGTGCTGCCTCAAGTTGGGCCTTGCACTCTTCTAGCTCCTGGGACAGTCGGGTATTCTTCTCTGTAAGACCCTGCATATCATTTGATCCTCAAATCAGTTATTCCAACTACTTTAAGTCTCGGGGGCTACTGGCATATACAACTATTAAAATCTCTTACCCGTATGTCCTTTACATACTGCTCCGTGGCTCTGGTTAAACCATCTTGAGCAGCACGGAGGTGCGTGTCCCCCGCGTTAAAGGCATTCAACGCCTCGGGGGAGAAGCACGCGTCACGAAAAACTGTCCGGCAGCGCCTATGGTTCATGGCACTCTCCACCTTAGACCTGGTGGCGGACAGTCTGTCGGCATCCTCCGTTGGAGGAGTATCCGGCTCGCGCCTTGCGCTCGCCTCCCCCTCCAGACCAGGTGTTGGAGCCTGGCCGGCAGAAGCTGGGTTGGCAACTCCTACGCCCATAGTCCAGCGGGCACTCTTTCTCCTGCAAAGGTCATGAGCATTCAAACACTTCCTAGGAACTTTGTCCTAAATAACAATCGTGAGCCATACCATTGCGGTGACGTCTCGATCCGCGCCGCACTCCTCTTCCTCCTGCTGGGCTGGACTGACCCTTGTTGGCCAGCTGCCATGGCCTCGGCCTCCAGCCCTGAAGGCGCCCCCTGCGAGACACCATGGTGCACGGTGGTCAGAAATGCGCAAGGATGGAATAACGGTGTCAGGACTTCGGTCACAATCACCTGGGGAACCGGAGATAGGCCGGGGTAGTCAGCTGTAATGGCGACTAGAGCATTGTCCATGCTGAGTTGATAAAACACCCCGTCGATTAGCTCCACCTTTATGTCCGGATCCTCTTCTGAGGACGGATCAAGGGATCTTTCTGGATCCTCAGGCTGTGGAGCCGGGCTATGAATGCTCTCCACAGTCCGGTGCAGACCCTGCGTCAAAACCATAAAGTAAGGTACTTAATTTTGAAAGCATGGGTCGGATAAATGAACATTCGCTTACCCAGCTTCGAGGGTTGTTCATGGAGAACCCATTCAGTGGGCTCGTCTGGAGGAACTCCTCCTTCTCCCCCTTGTACAGGCCGGACAGAATCTTCACCAGGTCTTCGGCCGATCCCGGCCCTTGGCGGCCATGACGAGTGGCATCATTCTCTCCATTGAAATCCCACATGGGGTGGCCCCTGTATTGCAGCGGCTGCACCCCCCGCATAATGCACGTGGCCATGACTCCAATCATGGTCAGTCCGGAATGGGCCAGTAACCTTATCCGGCCCATAAAATAATAGACGCTCTTGTCCTCCTCCAGCTGGGGGCTCCGCGGACGCCAACTCAGACGTTTCTTCAGAGGAGCATTGCTGAACTCCGGGAGGCCGATCTGAATAGGATCCGGCAGCGGAGCGTCTTCTACGTAAAACCATTCGGAAGGCCAGTCTTCGGACGCCTTCTTAGGGGTTCCGAATGGATATCCGGTCCCGACGATGCGCCATATTTCGGCACCGCCCACTTGATATATGGACCCCCCGTGAGAACGGGGTACGAGGCAAAATAACCTCTTCCACAGCGCAAAATGGGGCTCAATGCCCAGAAATAGCTCACAAAGAGCTACGAAGCCCGCGATATGCAGAATCGAGGCGGGCGTGAAGTGATGGAGTTGGAGTCCGTAGAACTCCAGAAGGCCGCGGAGGAACGGATGTATAGGAAATCTGAGCCCCCTTATCAGATAGGGGACGAAGCATACCCGCTCCCCTTTGTTGGGACTTGGGGTAGCCTCCGCTTGCTTCCCACCTTTGTAGGTGGCCAGCCCAGCTCGAACCGGGACCATGAAGGCCGGAGGAAGATATCCCTCCGCTTGGAGCGTCACTAGCTCGTTGTGAGGGACAGAACACCTCCTCCAATCTCCTGGCAGAGGTCTGGGAGCGCGAGAGGAGGAGCCGCGACGATGGTCCATGGTGGAATGGATTTTTTGTCAGAGGCGCTCCGATGAGTACTCGCGGACGGAAGATGGTGTGATTTGGATCTGGATTCTTGCCTCTCTTATAGGCAGGTTATTTGCACAGCTAGGGGGTAAAACATAAAAGATACCCTGGCTTTTCGCATTCGTGCGACGCGTGGAAGAAGGCCATTATTGGGCGTGGAAGCCAAGGAGCGCAATGTTTACAAAATAGCCGGACACTATTCGGCAGGTACATGGAACTTAAAGGAGAACCCGCCTTGCAACGCCGAAGACTGTACATGCGCTGGATTTATCGTCATTGAAGCCTGGTTCGGGGGCTACTGAGGGAGTCCTGGACTAGGGGGTGTCCGGACAGCCGGACTATCGTCGTCAGCCGGACTCCAAGATTATGAAGATACAAGATTGAAGACTTCGTCCCGTGTCCGGATGGAACTTTCCTTGGTGTGGAAGGCAAGCTTGGCAATACGGATATGTAGATCTCCTACCATTGTAACCGACTCTATGTAACCCTAGCCCTCTCCGGTGTCTATATAAACCGGAGGGTTTTAGTCCATAGGACAACAACCATTACAACAATCATACCATAGGCTAGCTTCTAGGGTTTAGCCTCCTTGATCTCGTGGTAGATCCACTCTTGTACTACCCATATCATCAATATCAATCAAGCAGGAGTAGGGTTTTACCTCCATCAAGAGGGCCCGAACCTGGGTAAAAACATCGTGTCCCTTCTCTCCTATTACCATCCGCCTAGACGCACAGTTCGGGACCCCCTAGCCGAGATCCGCCGGTTTTGACACCGACAGCTATCCAACTGAATCACTTCCAGTGGCACTGTTTCTCTCAGAGGAATATCAGCCATCTCTACATGGCACTTCTTCAACTGGGAAACGTGGAACCCATCATGAACTCCTGACAATCCTTCAGGCAACTCCAGCTTGTAAGCAACTTCTTCCATACGTTCCAAAACTTTGTATGGTCCCACAAAACGTGGTGCTAACTTTCCCTTAACTCCAAAACATTTAACTCCTCGAAGTGGGGATACATGAAGATAAACTATATCTCCAACTTTGGTAAACTATCTCCTTGCGTTTAGAATCTGCATAGCTCTTCTGCCTGGACTGGGCTACCTTGAGCCTATCGCGGATCAGCTTAACCTTCTCTTCAGACTCCTTAATTAAATCTGGTCCAAACAACTGGCGGTCTCCAACTTCATCCCACAACAACGGTGTCCTGCACCTCCTTCCGTACAAAGCTTCGAAAGGGGCCATCTTCAAATTGGATTGATAACTGTTGTTGTAAGAGAACTCTGCATATGGCAAATTGTCGTCCCAACTAGATCCATAATCTAGCGCACAAGCTCTCGGCATGTCCTCCAGAATCTGATTTACTCTCTCGGTCTGTCCATCTGTCTATGGATGAAAGGTTGTACTAAACTCTATCCCGGTACCCAAAGTTTCGTGCAACTGATTCCAGAACTTTGAGGTAACTGGGTTCCTCTATCTGATACAATGGTCCTCGAAACTCCATGCAAACATACATCCTAGTCATGTATATCTTTGCCAACTTAGCACTGGTATAAGTGGTCTTCACTTGGATGAAATGAGCTACCTTCGTCAAATGATCAACTACAACCCATATCGAGTCATAGCCTGAACATGTCCTGGGCAATCCCGTGATAAAATCCATGCCTAGCTTATCGCACTTCCATTCGGGTATCGGCAATGGCTGTAGAAATCCTGCTGGCTTCTGATGCTCTGCCTTCACTCTCTGACATACATTACAAACTGCTACATACTCCTCAATATTCTTCTTCATTCCGGTCCACCAGAAAGCGTCTTTCAAATCCAGATACATCTTGGTATTTCCTGGGTGAATCAAATACGGTGAATCATGGGCCTCCTGCAGAATCAACTTCCTGATCTCCGGGTCATTAGGCACATAAAAATGGTCCTCAAACCATAAGGTATCGTGCTCATCCTCATGAAAACCCTTAGCTTTTCCTTTGCTCATCTTCTCCTTTATCCCGGCAACCTCCTTGTCGGTCTTCTGAGCTTCTCTGATCTTATCCATCAACATAGACTGAATCTCTAAAGCTTCTACATAGCCTCTCGGAACTATCTCCAAACATAGCTCGCGAAGATCCTCGGCTAACTCCTTGGGTAACTCCCCGGTCATGAGTGTGTTGACATGGCTCTTGCGGCTCACCGCATCGGCTACTACGTTAGCCTTTCCTGGGTGATAATGCAATCTCATATCATAATGCTTAATGAGATCCAACCATCTCCTTTGCCTGAGATTCAACTCCTTCTGTGTGAAAATGTACTTCAAACTCTTGTGATCCGTGTACACCTCACAATGGTTTCCGATGAGAAAATGTCTCCATGTCTTCAACGCATGCACTACGGCTGCTAACTCCAAATCATGTGTAGCATAATTCAACTCATGGGGCTTAAGTTGTCAGGAGGCATATGATACAACTCTTCCCTCCTGCATAAGCACTGCTCCAAGTCCTCGACGTGAAGCGTAGCAATATACTTCATAATCCTTGCGTTGATCTGGCAGAATCAACACCGGTGATGTAACCAAACGTTTCTTCAACTCCGGGAAACTGGCCTCACATTCCTCAGTCCATTTGAATTTAGTGTCCTTCTTCAACAACTCCGTCATGGGTTTTGCAATCTTCGAGAAATTCTCAATGAACCTCCGGTAGTATCCTGCGAGTCCAAGAGAACTCCGGATCTCTCCAACTGATGTGGGGGCTTCCCAATTTGTCACAGTGGCAACTTTGGTGGGGTCTACTGCTATTCCTTCTCTGGATATAGCATGTCCGAGGAATCCAACTTCCTTCAACCAAAACTCACACTTGCTGAATTTGGCATATAACTGATGTTCTCTGAGCTTCCCAAGTACCAAACGCAAATGCTCCTTATGCTCCTCTTCATTCTTTGAGTAGACCAAAATATCATCAATGAACACCACGACGAACTTATCCAAAAGTTCCATAAACACCTTGTTCATCATGTTCATAAAATAGGCAGGTGTGTTAGTCAGACCAAATGACATAACGGTATACTCATATAGCCCGTACCTTGCGGTAAAAGCTGTCTTAGGTATATCCTGCTCTCGAATCTTCAGCTGGTGGTATCCTGATCGCAGATCGATCTTGGAAAATACCTTAGCTCCTTGCAACTGGTCAAACAGATCATTGATCATCGGCAGTGGGTACTTGTTCTTGATTGTCACTTCATTCAACCCTCAATAATCAACAACCATCCTTAATGATCCATCCTTCTTCTCCACTAGAAGCACCGGTGATCCCCAAGGTGAAGAACTTGGGCGTATATAGCCTTTATCTAGTAGCTCCTTAATCTGCTTCTTAATTTCCTCCAAATCCTTAGCGGGCATCCTTATCTCTTAGATATTGGCCCTGTGCCTGGCAAAAGCTCAATAAAAAACTCAATGTCTCTATCCGGTGGCATGCCTGGCAACTCTTATGGAAATACATCGGGGAAATCCTTCACCACTGGTACCTCCTCCTGTTCAACTCCTGATAAGGAATTCACTTGAGTCCTCTTCGGCACATGCCGGGATACATACTTGATCCTTCTTCCTTCTGGGGTGGGTGGTAAGCAAGATCGACTTACTGGCGCATTCTATGTTCCCTCCATACTTCGATAACCAATCCATGCCTAATATTACATCCAGTCCTTGTGACTCCAATACTATTAGGTCTGAGGGAAACATGTAGTTACCAATCCTTAATGGTAACCGATCACACCATAGACTAGCCATATACTCAGCTCCTGGCGAGGTTACTAACATGGGTGACCTAAGGGCTTGGGTTGGCAGTTTATACTTATCCACAAATCCCCTTGATATGTATGAATGCGATGCACCAGTATCAAAAGAACGATTGCAGTAAATGACTTAACCAAAAACTTACCTATTACTGCATCTGGCTGGGCTTCAACCTCCTCCATGTTAACGTGGTTCACCTGTCCCCTATTGAAAGGGTTAGGCTTCTTCCCAGAGCATCCATTTCCATTTCCATTCTTTGCTTCAGGACATTCAGTGGCATAATGTCCAGTCTTCTGACACTTGAAACATGTAATGTGGCTTAGATCCCTCTTGGCTGGTGTTGATGGGTTGGTATGGTTCTGTCCGTTGCTTCCTCCATTCCCATTTCCATTCTTGGGGCCACTATGGTTGTGCGAACTCCCTCCATTGTGATTGTGACCTCCATTGGTATGCTAAAAAGGCCCTCCTGAGTTCGGGGTAAAACGAGGCTTCTACTGAGCTCCAGAATTGTACTTTCCTTGTCCATACTTCCTCTTGTGGCTGTCAATCTACTGCTGCTTCCCTTCAATCATGAGAGCTCTATCTACCAACTCCTGGTAGTTGTTGAAGGTTGCACCATCAACTGCATGCTCAGCTCACCATTCAGTCCCTCCAGAAATTTCTCCTGTTTAGCTGCATCCGTAGCAACATCATCTAGGGCATAACATGCTAACTTACTAAAATCATCCACATACTGGCCAACTGTACGTCCTCCTTGGTGCAAGTTGCGAAACTCACGCTTCTTCATGGCCATAGCTCCTGCTGAAACATGATCAGTACGGAAAGCCTGCTGAAACTGATCCCATGTGACAGTGTCAATGGGGTAAGTGGCTGTGAAATTCTCCCACCATGATGATGTGGGTTGAGGGAGTCCTGGACTAGGGGGTGTCCGGACAGCCGGACTATCATCGTCCGCCGGACTCCAAGACTACGAAGATACAAGATTGAAGACTCCGTCCCGTGTCCGGATGGGACTTTCCTTGGCGTGGAAGGCAAGCTTGGCGATACGGATATGTAGATCTCCTACCATTGTAACCGACTCTGTGTAACCCTAGCCTCCTCCATTGTCTATATAAACCGGAGGGCTTTAGTCCGTAGGACACAACGTACATGACAACAATCATACCATAGGCTAGCTTTAGGGTTTAGCCTCCTTGATCTCGTGGTAGATCCACTCTTGTACTACCCATATCATCAATATTAATCAAGCAGGACGTAGGGTTTTACCTCCATCGAGAGGGCCCGAACCTGGGTAAAACATTGTGTCCCTCGTCTCCTGTTACCATCCACCTAGACGCACAGTTCGGGACCCCCTACCCGAGATCCGCCGGTTTTGACACCTACATTGGTGCTTTCATTGAGAGTTCCTCTGTGTCGTCACCGATAGGCTTGATGGCATCTTCAGTCAACAACGCTGTCCAGGGTGAGACTTTTCTCCCCGGACAGATCTTCGTATTCAGCGGCTTCATACTGCGGGCTAATTCCCTTGGCCATCTGGAGCA
Organism: Triticum timopheevii; assembly: GCA_963921465.1. NCBI lineage: Eukaryota > Viridiplantae > Streptophyta > Magnoliopsida > Poales > Poaceae > Triticum > Triticum timopheevii. Next base: position 406,194,015 of record OY997272.1, on the reverse strand, counting down.
GATCAAAAGCTACGCCCCTGGCCATCAGGTCGGATTCGGAAGCTTAAACTTCACGGCCGACATCCGCGGGGACTTGATCTTCGACGGGCTCGAGCCAAAGCCAAGCGCGCCGCACTGTTGCGATGGGCATGACCTAGCTCTGCTGCCGAACAGTGCCTTGGTGGCCGCACACGAATCCGCTTCGGCCTTCAGTCCGGAGCCGATCGCCCAGATCGAGGATCGGTGGATGGACACTACCTCGGGGGCTTCAACTTCCACGGCGATGGAGCCGAACGCCAATTTTGTCCCTCGCGAAACTCGTGATTCCGAGGTGCCGGACTCCTTGCCGGACTCCGGACCTCCCGCGCCCCTGCCAATCGAATCGGATTGGGCGCCGGTTATGGAATTCACCGCCACGGACATCTTCCAATACTCGCCCTTTGGCGACATCCTAAAATCACTAAAGCATCTCTCGTTATCGGGAGAGTCCTGGCCGGACTATGGCCAGGATGGTTGGGATACGGACGACGAAGAAATTCAGAGCCCACCCACCACCCACTTTGTAGCCACTGTCGATGATCTAACCGACATGCTAGACTACGACTCCGAAGACATCGACGCTATGGATGACGACGCCGGAGACGAACAGGAACCAGCGCCTACAGGGCACTGTAAGACCACCTCGTCATACAACATATACATGGTGGACACCCCAAAAGACAGGGATAGCGAAGAAGCAGCGGAGGCAGATTCTTTAAAGAAACAGCCCAAGCGCCGACGTCAGCGGCACCGCTCTAAATCCCGCCACAGGAGATGATAATACCCTAGAGAGTGCCGAAGACAATCCCCTCCAGCAAGACTCAGCGCAGGAGGATGCAGAAGCAAGCCCTCACGAGAGGGCGGCAGACGAAGAGGTTGAGGATTATAACTATATGCCTCCCTCCAAAGACGAGGCAAGCCTCAACGACGATGAATTCGTCGTGCCCGAGGATCCCGTCGAACAAGAGCGTTTTAAACGCAGGCTCATCGCCACAGCAAACAGCCTAAAGAAAAAGCAGCAGCAGCTTCAAGCTGATCAGGACCTGCTGGCCGATCGATGGACAGAGGTCCTCGCGGCCGAAGAGTATAAACTCGAACGCCCCTCCAAAAGTTACCCAAGACGCAAGCTGCTCCCCCGATTAGAGGAGGAAGCATACATACCTCCATCACCAGCTCACGATATGGCTGACTGACCACCCCGTGGTCGTGGCAGAGAGGCATCAAGGCCCCCAACCAAGACCATACCCCGGCATCGCTCCAAGAGTACGAAGCCAAGAGGGAACGCGCCGGACTTGCGAGATGTATTGGAGGACAAAGCAAGGCAATCCAGATCCATCTACGGATCACTTGGGCGCCCCACGACCCATGAAGAATACCGTCGCGCCGGATACAATAATCCCGGCCGGGCCGAACACAGCAGACAACGCTCTCTCGAGCTGCGTCGTGATATTGCTCAATACAGAGGCGCCGCACACCCGCTATGCTTCACTGACGAAGTAATGGATCATCAAATCCCTGAAGGGTTTAAACCCATAAACATTGAATCCTACAATGGCACAATAGACCCCGCAGTTTGGATCGAAGATTATCTCCTTCACATCCATATGGCCCGCGGCGACGATCTCCATGCCATCAAGTACCTCCCACTCAAGCTTAAAGGACCAGCTCGGCATTGGCTTAACAACTTGCCCGCAGAGTCAATTGGGTGTTGGGAAGACCTGGAAGCCGCATTCCTCGATAACTTCCAGGGCACGTATGTGCGGCCACCAAACGCCGATGACCTAAGCCACATAATTCAGCAGCCAGACGAATCGGCCAGACAATTCTGGACACGGTTCTTGACAAAGAAAAACCAAATCGTCGACTGTCCGGATGCAGAGGCCCTTGCAGTCTTCAAACATAACATCCGCAACGAGTGGCTAGCCCGGCACCTGGGACAGGAAAAGCCAAAATCCATGGCAGCCCTCACATCATTAATGACCCGCTTTTGCACGGGAGAGGATAGCTGGCTAGCTCGCAGCAATAACCTCCGTAAAAATTCTGGCAGTCCCGATACTAAGGACAACAACGGCAGATCACGTCGGAACAAAAACAAACGCTGCATTAACGGCAACGATAAGGAGGATACGGCAGTCAACGCCAGATTCCGAGGCTCTAAACCCGGTCAACGGAAGAAGCCATTCAAAAGAACCACTCCGGGTCCGTCCAATTTGGACCGAATACTCGACCGCTTATGCCAGATACATGGCACCCCTGAAAAGCCAGCTAATCACACCAATAGAGATTGCTGGGTGTTCAAGCAGGCAGGTAAGTTAATTGCCGAAAACAATGACAAGGGGCTAAACAGCGACGACGAGGAAGAGACCCGACCGCCGAACAATAGAGGACAGAAAGGTTCCCCCCCACAAGTGCGGACGGTGAACATGATTTACGCAACCCATATACCCAAGAGGGAGAGGAAGCGCGCGCTAAGGGACGTCTACGCGATGGAGCCAGTCGCCCCGAAGTTCAATCCATGGTCCTCTTGTCCGATCACTTTCAATCGAAGAGACCATCCGACCAGCATACGCCATGGCGGATTTGCCGCATTGGTTTTAGACCCAATCGTCGATGGATTTCACCTCACGAGAGTCCTGATGGACGGCGGTAGTAGCCTGAACCTGCTTTATCAGGATACAGTGCGTAAGATGGGCATAGACCCCTCAAGGATTAAACCTACAAAGACAACCTTTAAAGGTGTCATACCAGGTGTGGAAGCCAACTGTACAGGCTCAGTCACACTGGAAGTGGTCTTCGGATCCCCAGACAATTTCCGGAGCAAGGAGTTAATCTTCGACATAGTCCCGTTTCGCAGCGGCTATCACGCTCAGCTCGGACGAACCGCGTTTGCGAAATTCAACGCGGTGCCGCATTATGCATACCTCAAGCTCAAGATGCCAGGCCCTCGTGGAGTCATCACGGTCAACGGAAATATGGAACGCTCCCTCCGAACGGAGGAACATACAGCGGCCCTCGCGGCAGAAGTATAGAGCAGCCTTTTAAGGCAATTCTCGAGTCCGGCCGTTAAACGGCCAGATACAGCAAAACGTGCCCGAAGCAATACCAACCAAGACAACCTGGCACGATCAGAGCACGCGTAGCAATGCGGCCCTAACCCCCGCCCTCGCATGATTGCAAGAACAACCCTCCGCGTACATCATTACGCTTTGGAGATACCATGGGCGCAGGGGAAGGGGCACGATCACAATGGACCCAGAGTGCGGCTCGACCACACCAGGGGCTCGCAAGTGTGCCCCCCTTCTTTTCTTTTTCACTTTACTTCTTTGTGTACACAGGACTCTGTTAACCAGAGGCCCTGTCCGGCGGTGAACCTGCCGAACTCATGATGCAACAGCCAGGGAAGAAAGAAGGCTGCGACGAACACTCAGGTGGTCTCAATTACGAGCATTAAATTCGATTATATACACCAAGGCCGCAGCTCACCCCTGGAGGGGGACATGTTTAATTAGTCCAAATCCCTTGCTTACCGCACTATTTGTATCAGTCCGCACTCATAGCAGACTTTCTTTAATAAATAATGCAGCACTTTTCAACGGCAATTGCATTACTTTTTACATATATGTTCATTACATAACATCTTGCACCCGTATATTTTGGTACGGCCGAATACACCAGGGGCTTATGTTCCCCACATATGGTGTGATAAGTCCGAACACTTTCACAAGTGCGGCACCCCAAACTTATAGCATTATATGAATCGGCTCCGAATCATGTCTTGGGTCAATAGTTGGGTTTGCCCGGCTCCCACGTTTTGGTGCCTTACGTTCCGTTCTGTCGGCTAAGGTGGCACTGGGAGAACCACTGCGATTGCGCCCCGGTTGAGCCGGGCGAGCGCCTCAGTGGAGAAAGCTAAAACTGGCCGGCATGATAAGGTGAGAGACTGGTCGCTGTTCGAGAGGTTTTTTCGGGTCCTTAAAGACTCACGCTGCTTCGAGCGAAGTTCCGGACAATGTCCGACGAAGGCGTGGATAGCGCCCCGGATTCGGTCTTCCGAATACCAGGGGCTTCGCCGAAATTTAAAATTATAGAATTCTATGGCTAAGTGAGAGTGTTCAAGCATTATAAGTCCAGTTGCCTTGTTCGTTGTGTTGAGCGCCTCCCTAGATGGACCCAAAAATGGGAACAAGAGTGCTCAAGTTTATCCCGAACACCCCAGCACTCGCGGCTCGGGGGCTGAAGCCAATGACTTTCCATCTCTCAGATTTTATAAACGGCCGCACAGAAGGTAATATTTTAAATTAAATAAGTGTTGCTTAATGCGCACATGAACAAAGTTTTCAGCGCACAGGATAACACATAGCGAGTTTACTCAAAGATTACATTTCTGGGGCACTCATCCGCAATATCGCGGGCTCCCTTCAGGACAGTTTTATAATACATTTCGGGCGTGCAATATTCCTTGCCCGGTGGCGGTGGGTCCATGAGAAGCTTCTCCGCATCCAACCTGCCCCAATGCACCTTCGTGCGGGCAAGGGCCCGACGAGCACCTTCAATACAGGCGGAGCGCTTGATGACCTCCACCCAGGGGCACGCATCCACCAGCCGCCGCACGAGGCTGAAGTAGCTCCCAGGCATGGCCTGTCCAGGCCACAGCCGGATTATAAGGCCCTTCCTGGCCTCCTCAGCTACCTTGTGGAGTTCGACCAGCTGTTTCAGCTGGTCGCTTGGGGGCACCGGATGGCCGGCCTCAGCGTACTGAGACCAGAAGACCTTCTCCGTCGAACTCCCCTCCTCGCCATGATAGAATGCGGCGGCATCAGACGCACTATGCAGCAGATCTGCAAACGCCCCTGGAGAGCTCCGAATGCGGGTAAGTGTCAGGTAGTTTACATTAACATGCTTGCTTTGCATGAAAAATGCCTTACCCGCCGCTATATTCTTTACATCTTCAACCTCCTGAAGGGCCTTACGGGCCTCGGCCTTGGCGGACTTGGCACTTTCGAGAGCCGAGGCAAGCTCGGACTCTCGAGTCTTGGAGTCATGCTCCAAACTCTCATGCTTCTCCATGAGAGCCTGGAGCTCTTGCCGTACTTCCGCCACCCGTGCCTCCTGTTTTTCTCGCTCCGCCCGTTCCGTGGCCGCACTGCGTTCGGCCGCAGACACAGCCTCCTTCAGGGCTGCCACCTCGTTCGTGGCCCCTGCAGTACCCATATTATCCTTGTTAATTTTATTGCAACCAAAATCCTTTTCTGTAAGGTAATTATTCAAAGCGGTGTTACTCACCTTCTTTGTCCTCGAGCTGCTTCTTGGCATGGCCGAGCTCTTGCTCGGACCGCTCGAGGTCCTGCTTCAACACACCGACCTTCGCAGTCAGTGCGGCAGAGGTCAGCAGCACAGCCTGCAAACCCATATTGACATATTATAAGCAACCCTGCGTATATCTTGTTAGATCCTTAGTCCGGCTTTTCTTGCCGAACACCGAACTGAGCATCAGGGGCTACTGTCTATGTGGTATTACATTACATAACTTCAACTTCTTACCTCAAAGCCTGTTAGAAGGCTGCTGCAGGCTTCGGTCAGCCCGCTCATGGCGAGCTGAACCTTCTGAATCACCGCACTCATGAGAGTGTGGTGTTCTTCCTCGATGGAAGCGCCTTTAAGCGCCTCCAACAAGTTGTCCGGCGCCTCCGGTTGGATGGAGGCCGCCGGCGTCATAGTCCTACCCTTCTTGTGAAGGGGCCGCTTGCCGGCCTCTGGAACCACTGCAGGTTCCGATGTAGAGTCCGGCGCAAAGTCCGGGAGGCTGCCTGACGGCGCCTCCGGAGCCTCCTCCTGATGGGTCCCTCTCTGGGATCCCACCTCGGCGTCCTCGTTGGCGCGGGGGGTAGTGGCAGTCGGAAGTGAATCCACATCTGACGGGGCCAATGACCCGCTCGATGAAGCGGGGAGATCATCATCGGCCAGACTATGGATAAAATGCGGCATTAGAAGGACACTACGCAATACGTAAGAAATTGCATATCAAGGATCCGGATATTACGATCTTGCCGGACGCCTGGCCCTTGAAGGACACTCCTCCTCGCCAACGATGGTGTTAGCGAAACTGTCCGGGGGAATAGTTCTCCCCCTCTTGGACCCTTCGGCCTCCCCTATTGGGGAAGCCTTCCTCTTCTTCTCTCCCTCCTCCGGGAGAGAATCTTCTTCCTCCTCGTCGTCTTCAGGGGAGGAGTCCGCCTCGTCGTCGGACGCCTAATGGCGGGAACTCTTTCGAGTCCCCGCGGCCACCTTCTTGGCCTTCTTCTCCGGCACCACGTGCGGTGCCGGAACCAGCAGCCCTGCTAGACGGGCGCTCACTGGGTCCTCTAGCATGGGAGCCGGGCTGATGAGCTGCTCGGCCTTCTCCATCCATTCCTGTCAAAGGAAAAGAGAGATTGAAACCCTCTTAGAATCAATTTGATTACCACAAGTGTCCCGTAAAGGGGTTGAATCACTTACCTCGTCAGCCGGATGCTGCGAGCAAAATCCGTGATCTTTCGTCGCGGATGCGGGGGCTTCGGCACCCTTAAACAGCACCCTCTAGGCGCCTTCATATGTCGTATCGAAGAGCCCGCTTAGCGCCTGGTGCTATTCCGGATTGAACTCCCACAGATTGAATGCCCGTTCTTGGCATGGGAGAATCCGGCGGATGAGCATGACTTGGACCACGTCGACGAGCCTGAGCTTATTGCTCACCAGCTTCTGGATGCAGGTTCGGAGTCCGGTCAGCTCCTTCGGATTGCCCCACAACAAGCCCTTCTCTTTCCAGGAGGTGAGCTGCATGGGGATGCCAGATCTAAACTCAGGGGCCGCCGCCCATGTGGGCTCGCGCGGCTCGGTGATGTAGAACCACCCTGATTGCCACCCCTTGACGGAGTCCACGAAGGCCCCTTCGAGCCAAAGGACGTTGGGTAACTTACCCAACATGGCGCCTCCGCATTCCGCTTGTGTGCCCTTCACAACCTTCGGCTTGACGTTGAAGGTCTTGAGCCACAGGCCGAAGTGGGGCCGGATGCAGAGGAAGGCCCCGCACACGACGATAAATGCTGAGATGTTGAGGATGAAGTTCGGCGCCAGATCGTGGAAATCCAGGCCATAGTAAAACATGAGCCCCCGGACGAATGGGTGGAGTGGAAAGCCCAGTCCGCGGAGGAAGTGGGGAAGAAAGACGACCCTCTCATGGGGCCCGGGGGTAGGGATGAGCTACCCCTCGTCGGGCAGCCGATGCGCGATATCGCCGGAGAGGTATCCGGCGCTGCGCAGCTTGGCGATGTGCTCCTCCTTAACGGTGGAGGCCAACCACTTGCCTCCCGCTCCGGACATATTCGGAGAAGGTCAAGGCGAGATGCGCGAGCTTGGGCGTTGGAGCTTGAGTGCGCGGAGATGGATAAGCAAAGGAGGAAGAAGGCGTAGGTGAGAAGGTAAACCCTTATCCCTTATATATAGGCGGACAAAAACTATGCGTCCCCCACCGGCCTAGTAAAACTCGCTTATCTCCCAAGCATCACCATCAATGGCGCGGTTGGGTTACCCACGTCCGTATTGATGAGAATCCCGGAATAAGGGGGACACGATCTCTGCTTCGACAAGACGTGCCAAGGAAACCGCTTCGCTAAACGTGCTGAGGTGGTATAGTAAAAAACGATTCAGACAAAGGCTTGGTAGCGGTGTAATGTCATGACGCATAAAACGTCAGCAGATTGGATTTATGTGCATTATTCTCTCTACGGTGGAATGTGGAATTTATTTTGCAGAGCCGGACACTATCCTGGTGTTCATGATCTTCTCTGGATTATTCAAGGAAGGAACCCACCTTGCAATGCCGAACATTATGCGCGCCGGACTTATCGTCATTGAAGCCTGGTTCAGGGGCTACTGAGGGAGTCCTGGACTAGGGGGTGTCCGGACAGCCGAACTATCATCGTCCGCCGGACTCCAAGACTATGAAGATACAAGATTGAAGACTCCGTCCGGTGTCCGGATGGGACTTTCCTTGGCGTGGAAGGCAAGCTTGGCGATACGGATATGTAGATCTCCTACCATTGTAACCGACTCTGTGTAACCCTAGCCTTCTCCGGTGTCTATATAAACCGGAGGGCTTTAGTCCGTAGGACACAACGTACATTACAACAATCATACCATAGGCTAGCTTTAGGGTTTATCCTCCTTGATCTCGTGGTAGATCCACTCTTGTACTACCCATATCATCAATATTAATCAAGCAGGACGTAGGGTTTTACCTCCATCGAGAGGGCCCGAACCTGGGTAAAACATTGTGTCCCTCGTCTCCTGTTACCATCCGCCTAGACGCACAGTTCGGGACCCCCTACCCGAGATCCGCCGGTTTTGACACCGTCACGGGTCCATCAAACTGATGTGCGGCAAAGCGCACTCTCTCCGCATTTGTGCATTCTGCAGTGGTCAACTCCCTTCCAATCTTGCGGAGCCAATCATCTGCAACTATCGGCTCGGTGCTACTGGAGAACACTGGCGGATTAAGCCTAGAAAAATAGGCTAAGTGATCAACAGGTGGTGGTGGTGGTGGGTTGTTGTTGTTGTTGTTCCCCTGACTCTGATTCTGGACTAGTATCTGCATCAATGCATATTGCAGCTGGATCAACTGAGTGAGCTCCGGTGGGAAAGCATATCCATTGTCACATCTCAGAGGCATCTGAGGGTTTAGAAAAGATGAGAAAATAGAATAGAATGAGGTCTAGAGAGAAAACTCTACCCATATGCACATGAAACACACACAAACATATCACTTCAATCAATTCAAACAAGGGGAAACAACGGTCTAACTATCGTTACAAAAATGCTCGGATTATACTATATACATGGGGGAATACTACTACTGTTATGGTGGTCATCTAGAAAAATTGATCGGTTGAAGACTCCATGATATCTGCTCCAGCTTCATCAACAAAGTCATCATTGCTATCGTCGGGGTCCGAGTCGGTGTCGTCGATGATGATGTAGTTCTCCGGGCAAGTGGAATCGTCATCTCCTCTTGGCGCGGGGTATCCCATGAATACTTTTAGCTTCTTCTTCAGGTCATCATTCTTCTCCACGAGTGTCGTCATTTCCTCCTCATATCCATCACATGTAGACTTGAGTTCTTCTTCCAGCTCCGTGATCCTGGTCATTGCCTTCTTCAGATCAATCATGCCTGCGTACATCTGGTTCTCCTGGCGTCGAATGTGCTGGTTTAACTCCTGGATGAAAGCTGTAATAGATCTATCCTTCCTGGTGCTGATCATCTCCCATTGCTCATCACTGCACCCACAAATATGGTAGATAGTATCCTTGAGATACTTATGGTAAACTTCTCCAATGCGTCCCATGGTGATGTGGGCTGCCATGCTCTTTCCTAGACTCCAGGTTGGTGCATCAAAGAAAAACTCTATGGGCTCAGTGACTGGCATGAACGTCCTTCTGGGAACTTGAACTTGAATCATCCAACACTCCTCTTCTGGCAAGGTGGTGATGTAGGTCCCAGTGAAGCTCGGTACTCAGATGTTCAGGTATCTAGTGACTTCCTTCAAGTGGCGTCCAAAAGGTGTATCGTCATCCGGTTGCACGAACTTGTTCCTTGCATCCGCCATCCTAAAGAGTAGAAAAGGGAGAGGAATTAGAAATGAGAAGAGAGTAGTGATATAGGGCTTTAGCTTGGTGGTCGTGTCCTACAGTTAGCGTGTGCTTTGATACCATCTTGTAGCGACCAGACCTCAAACAGTCTAATCTCTGTGCATCAGTGTCATCCCTGGATCGGTAATGCTTACACGCACAGTACTTGAAGGATTTATAACAGAGTGGCAATCACACACTTATTACATCAAATGTCTCAGAAGAGAACTTATTACAATAAATATGGCTTAAGCCATCTAATAACGATAACATTGGAAGGCTTAGAAGATAAAGCGAGTCCATTAACTCCAACGGCATCACTGAGTGAAAGATTACAACCTAAAGCACCTTACTCGTCGTCTGAAAGGTCTGCAACATGAACGTTGCTGCCCGAAAACGGGTCAGCAAATGGAATATGCTGGCAATGTAAAACATAGAGAGTAATGAACAGAATAATGCTATCACTACATGCATATGTGGCTAGTGGAAAGCTCTATGGTTACAGTTTTGCATAAAGCCAATTTTCCCTACAACAATGGAATAAATTTCATTTAACTATCATGGTGGTTGTTAAACATTGAGAAGGTTCCTCCAACTCAATCCCAATTAAGCTTCAACATTAAACCCAACAATTTAAATTTAGTAACATGATGAGATTCACATGATAATCCAAGTACTAGATACTCAAAACGTCCATAACCGGGGACACGGCTAACCATGATTAGTTTATACACTCTCCAGAGGTTTGCGCACTTTTCCCCGCAAGACTCGATCTCCTCCGTTGAATTTCTTGCACTACACGGTGTTTGAGAAACAGATGACCGAGAAACAGTCTTTCAGAAACATTAACTCTTTACTCTGGGTAGACAGTACCAACCTACATCCCCTACATCTGCTAGTCTACCACTGAAAGAGGTCACGCAACATACTCAACTATGCTAGAGCCCATAGTAGCTTGCGGCTGCACACGGAACTTTCTAGCATGAATAATCTCATGATCCCTTTGAGCCTGGGTGGTAGTCCATAGGAGAATCACACGATACCCCGGGACTTCCAAAAATACAGGCAACACTGGGTTCTCAAGGTGCCTCAATCCACCCAGATGTAAATTAAAGTTGCCACCTTAAGTTAACCATTAATTAACAATACTTACATCTGTCATGGATACACTCACCCAATCCACGCCTACGAGCATAGCATAGCAATAGAAGCAAACATAGAAGTAACTCCCAAAGGTTTGAAAATAAAGGACAATAGGTACTACCTCATCTACTTCCCAAAACCCACATATTATTCAGATCGTAACCATGCAACTGTTTGAGGGTTGATCAAATGCAATAAAACTGGGTAGTAAAGAGGTATGATCAAAGTGTTACTTGCCTTGCTGATGATCCGTGAAACCTAGAGACTCGTAGTAGCACGTTGCGCACTCCAGGTACTCTATCGCAAACAAACAAGCATACAATAAGCACTCATCTAAAGCATGGGTAAAACTCAAATAAGAGAATCTAACCAGAAAGTTCAACTTAAGAACTCCGGTTTGCAAAAAGAATCAAATCAACCGAAACAACAAAACTCAAATGGCGAAAGAAACAAGCTTCGTCTACAAATCTTGACCTAAGTCAAATTTTACAGTAGCAAAAACTTGTTTTATTTGGTTAAACGGAAAGAGGGTTTCGAGAAGAAACTCTAGGCGCTTGAATCGCCTGATTCCGATAAACAAGCGAAAAGATAAACTAAAACAAAAATCGGATCAGAAATCTCGATAAAAAATAATTGTGAAAAACCCGAGAAAAAGAAAAACTAACGAACAGGCTAACAAACGAATGTTCGCTGTCTGCGGCTAAACGATGAAAACCATTCGTTAAAAAGAACGTACGGACAAACGTCCGCTAAATAAACTAAACCGAGAAAAACTGACGAACCGATCTAAAAAAAATAAACCGGGGTTTTCCAAAAAACAACGGTTTTCTCTCGAAAACCGCGACGGCGACGGGGCTACCTCCGGCGGGTCCAGTGGGGTCCGGCGAGGGGGTGGCGGGGCGAGGCGACGACAACGTCGGGTGACGGGGTCGGCGGCAGCGGCAACCGGCGGCGGCGGCGGCGACTTAGGGTTAGGGTTCGGGGCGCGGGGCGGCTGGGCTGTCGGGGCGCCGGGGTCGCGGCTTATAAAGGCCGGCCCGAGGTGTCCTGGCCGGGTATGGCCCGAAGTCGGTTTCCTTTTAGAAAAATCCGACGTGTAGAAAAAGAAAAAAAATACTAAACGGACTCCAAAAATCCCGAAATAAATTTTCCCTGTCCTCTAAAAATAAGCTGGACAAGGTGAACATTTGTTTGGGCCTATAATGCAATTTTGAAAAATGTGTATTTTTCCTAATTCAAACAAAATAGAAATAAAACTCCGAAATAAAATCTTATTTGATTTTAATATTAAACCTCCAATATTTCTTTATTTGGGAAAGTCATTTTATTCCCTCTCTCTTATTTTTATAAAAGAAATATACAAAGACAAAAGAATTGCAATCAAAAGATCGTCTTTTCAAAATTTGAGAAAAACTCAAATATGAAAATAACGAAATCCCCAACTCTCTCCGTGGGTCCTTGACTTGTGTAGAATTTCTAGGATCAAGCCAAAATGCAATAAAATATGATATGCAATGATGATCTAATGTATAACATTCCAAATTGAAAATTTGGGATGTTACATTCATGGAATAAGTGTAAAGATGCTTTTATTTCCAAGTATTTTCCTCCCGCTAAGATTATCTCCCTTAGGAATGATATAATGAATTTCAAGCAACTTGATCATGAACATGTTGCACAATCTTGGGAAAGGATGAAGTTGATGACAAGAAATTGCCCTACTCATGGTTTAAGTTTGTGGATGATCATACAAAAAAATTATGCGGTATTGAATTTTGCATCTAGAAATCTTTTGGATTCCGCCGCGGGTGGTACTTTTTGAAGGAAATATGCCCTAGAGGCAATAATAAAGTTATTATTTATTTCCTTATATCATGATAAATGTTTATTATTCATGCTAGAATTGTATTAACCGGAAACATAATACATGTGTGAATACATAGACAAACATAATGTCACTAGTATGCCTCTACTTGACTAGCTCGTTTATCAAAGATGGTTTTGTTTCCTAGCCATGGACAAAAGAGTTATCATTTGATTAACGGGATCACATCATTAGGAGAATGTAACATCCCAAAATTCTAAATTTTGGAATGTTATAATAAAAAGATAGATTGATTGTTTGTTTGATTGTTGTGTGATTGATTGAGTGAAATTCGAAACTTTTTGAAAGTTAAATGTGAGGGAATAAAAGGACTTTCCCAAAACTTTCATTTTTGCTTTTATGATCTTCGTGAATTCAAATTCTTTTCATCACAAAACCCTGGAGAGAAGATGACATGACTTCTTCCATTTATTTAAATGTCAAGGGGTGTTGAAAATATTTGAATTTCATTTGGAATTATTTCCAATTCATAAACTTCAAGCAACTCAATGATTTTCACGAGCGAAGATAAAATGACTTCTTCAAAATATATGAAATATGAGTTGGGAGTTTCAAAGAATTTAATTCAAAGCTCTTTTGAATTTATTTCCAATTTGGAGTTATTTGAGTTTTATTCAAATTATTTTTCTCCAAAATTAAATATATGGAAAATAGGGTACATGATTCCCTACATCATAAAATTGGGCAGAAATAAATTTGAATTAATTTTGATATTTTTAAAATGATTTTTACTGGATTTTACTAGGGCAGAAGCACTCTTTGCTTTATTTGAATTTGTGTGTATTTTACTTGACTATAGAAAAATGTTCATGTCGTAGAAAATCTTTTTCTGAAAATTTTTATATATTATATGCCTATAGTATATTTTTATTTTATTTGTTTTTATTTCTTTTCTGTAAAAATAAATGTTTAAAAAAAATCTTCTTCTCTCCGCCCAACTGGGCCGGCCCAGCTCCTGAGCCAGGCCCAGCCCACCTCCGCGCCCGTCCCCGAGCTCCCGCGGACTCCGCCCGCCGCACGACTCCGCCGCCGCTCGCCGTGGTCGCCCCGGCCTCCTCCTGCCCCCTCGCCCACGCCACGGAGCCGCCCCGCCCCCATGAAGCCGCCGCCCGGGACCCCCCCTCTCCTTTTCGCATCTCGCGCCGCCGCCCTTGCGCCGCATCCCGCCGCCGCCGGCGAGATCTGCCGCCGTTGCCACGCGCTCCACCGCCGCCTACGCCCGACGCCGCCACCACCACCGGAGTCCCCTCGTCGCGCCGCGCCTCCCCGTGGTCTCGCCCAAGCCAGAGAGCGACCGGAGCCGCCTCCCCGCTCGCAGCCGCCGCCGCCGTCTTCCTCGCCGGAGAACAACTTCACCGCCGCCGCCGATTTCCCCTCTCCCGAACCGGTATAACCCGAGAAAACCAATCCGGTTTTTTTCCTTTTAAATCGGTTTTTGTTTAAACCCTAGACTAGATCTGTTTTCTTCTGGTTTTATTAAACAGCGAACGTCCACTGTTTAGGTCTTATAAACGAACGTTCGTCATTTAGTTCTTTTCTTTTTCTGTTATTTTCGGCCAGGGACCCATCCGTGAATATTTTCTTCATAGATTAGTCCCTGTACTTCAAACGACCACAACTTTTTGTCCGTTTATCCAAATCCAACGAAACCAACGCCCACTTCTTCGTTATGATCTCCTCTATCCAGTAAAACAACTCAAACATGTTTTTGAAAGTTTGAAATTTGAATTAGATCAGATTTGTATTTGAACTTCGTTTGATCATAACTTGAGTTTTATAACTCCGATTTGAGTGATTCTTTTTGCATTTCGAAGCTCTTGACCTAAACTTTTTGATAAGGCCAAATTCACATAATTTTGGTACTGTTAGAAATTGTTTTATGTTGCAAGAGTTATTTTCTTGGTTTTGATGTTTTCTGAATCGTCTTCTTCGTTCTTTCCGTTCTTTTGAGTGATTGCTTATGTGTGGTTACCATTGCTTGCTCACGATAGATTGACCGGAGTGTGACGAGTTGAACTATCAAGAGTTTTGAGTGCGAATCATCTTCATCAACATTGCAGGCAAGTTCACACTTTGATCATATCCCTTATTACCCAGTTTTTATGCATTAGATCAATCCTCAAACATTGCATGATTAGGGTCTAATTAAATTGTGGGTTTTGGGAAAGTAGTTGAGGTAGTACCTATTACCTGTTTTGTTTTCAAACCCTTGGGAGTTACTTCTACGTTTGCTTATTATGCCATGTTATGCTAGTAGACGTGGATTGGGTGAGTGAATTTCCATGACAGATGTGAGATTGTTAATTAATGGTTGATTTAAGGTGGCAACTTAAACACACATCTGGGTGGATTGAGGCACCTGGTTACTCCAGGATTTGCCTGTCTAGGCACCTGGGTTTCCAGGACTTGCCTGTTTTTCTTCGGACCGCCACCCAGGCTCAAAGGGATCATGAGATTATTCAAACTAGAAACTTCCGTGTGCAGCCACAAGCCATTATGGGCTCTAGCATAGTTGACTAACTTGTGCGAACTCTTACGGGTAGACTAGCAGATGTAGGGGAAAGTAGGTGTACCGGTCTACCCACATGTAAGGTGCTAGCGCTTCCGAAAGACTATGTCTCGGTCATCCGTTTCTCAAACACCATGTAGTGCGAGGAATCAAACGGAGGCGATCGAGTCTTGTGGGAAAAGTGCGCAAACCACTGCAGAGTGTACAAACTAATCATGATTAGCCGTGTCCCCGGTTATGGACATCCCGAGTATCTAGTACTTGATTTTCCTGTGAATCTCAACATGTTACTTTAATTAATATTGTTGGGTTTTAATGAGTACTTTTTAATTGGGATTGAGAATGCTGTCAACCATTCTCAATGTTTAACAACCACCATGATAGTTAAATAAATTTATTCCTTTGTAGTAGGGAAAAATTGGCTTTTCGCAAAAACATTATAACCATAGAGCCTCCACCAGCCAAATATGCATGTAGTGATAGCCTTTATTCATCATTGCTCTATGGTGTGAATTTGCCAGTACATTCAATGTACTGACCCTCTGTGGCTGCAACATCTCATGTTGCAGGATCTTACGATGAGTAAGTGATACGTTAGGGTTACGATTTCCTATACTCAACTTTGCCGTTGGTGTTGATGGGAATCCACAACCTTGTTACTTCCGCTTTTTTGGATTGAGGTAATAGTATTTACGTTATTTTATACATGTGATTTACCTCTGTTATAAATCCTCGAGTACTGTGTGTGTCAGCATACCGATCTAGGGATGACACTTAAGCACAGAGACTTGACCGTCTGAGGTCGGGTCGCTACAAGATGGTATCAGAGCACATGTTGACTGTAGGACGTGACCCTAGAAACTGGCAAGCCCATAGGAAAGATTTTCTTACTACTTTCTTTTCAAAAGGATCTTTTACCTCTCTTCTCTTCTAAGCTTATTCAAATATTCCCTTTTAGTGAGACCATATCCCTTTCCTCTTTTGACCCCTCGAAGATTCGACTGATGAGACCACTCTAAGGAGGACCAGATATCAGACAACTAAGACCACTTCGGAATGAAGAGGATTTTACCAGGCATTATGATAATGGAAACTACAACGGTAAAGACTGTGAAGACTAGGAGAATATGATGAATTTCCAGATTTGGTCTGACCAAAGAATGCTACACTTGTGGAACTTGACAGACTATGGAAGCTGTCAATACCCAAGATCAAGGTGTATCGGAGAAAGACTGGAACATGGAGCGTTAGAATTTAAAGTTTTGTCAAGAAAACCGTAAGGCAGGATATATCAACTATGGAATAAAAGTTCATGTCAATGACCAGGGCAGAAATATGGATATTGATGATGTTATCACCCACTTATGCTATTGTCACCGAGCTGAGTTAAGCATGCATATGCATGGAAGGATTGGATGGTAGAAGGATGATGGAGCATCTGTCAGCAAAGGATGCAGTTTTAACCTTAACTGGTGTATCGCCAGGATCTGGAGTATTACATCAAGGATTTTAAGATGGACTTTAGGAAGTCATATTTGACAAGGAGGCAATTCGTGAAGAACTCTGGAACCAGAAGCTGAATTAGCCAAACTGGAGGAACAAAACCTCGAGATACCGGAGATTCGTCAGGAACTGAAGGATAGAAGGACCATGGTTCATGCCAAGGATGTTGAAACCCAGAAGTTTGGAATGCAACTCTAGAAACATTAAAGGATGTCACGAGAGACTTCTCGTCAATAGAGATGATATGGCGAAAGAACTTGAGAAGGACAAGCATGATCAGAAGGAGCCACCGGAGACATGAGCAAGACTTGAAGAGTTTGATGACGTTGAGATCTATAGACCATTAGAAGACCCAACCCCTGTTACATACTTACGTTAGATGCGACGATTGTGAGCTGTCATTTGTTTGTTGTTATTCCGACAGCCACAATAAAACCTGCCTTTTCAAAACTTTTGTTTGTACTGTGTGCATCCCTCTCGATCTCTCTTATCCCACTCCAAACCCATGGACCCAATAGAGGATGAATGGAGATGAGCTTATATTTTCTGGACCGATGAGTCAGTTGGAGACGGACCAATGGATTCAGAACATGGAGGATCATATGGAGAATAACCCTATAGCCGGAAAGGATATGACCCAGCATGCTCTTGAGTGCCTTGAAAAATGTGCCACTACCTGGTGGAGGATGTACCAAACCATCAATGGATGGCAAGGAGTAACCGTTTGGGAAGAATTTAAGTTGACTTTGCCAAAGTCTCGATTTGTGTCCCAGCAGTTGAAGCCTTATGGAAGTGATATGAAGAAACCCTGTGCGTACAAGCTTTGTGGAGAAATAGGGCACAACCATAAATAGAACAAGGACGAATACCCTCATAAGTAGGGAATTACCAAAGGAAGTTAGCTGAGGATCTCAGGTAACTTTGGTTGGAGATTGTTCCCGAAGGCTTTGTTGCAGCAATGGAAGTTCAGTCTACATTGTTGGGAAAGATTCGTGAAGCTTAGAAGTATGACAAAGAGATTGCTGAGATAAAAGAGAGTATGAGCAAAGGAAAGGCCAAAAGTTTTCGTAAGGATGAGCATGACACCTGATGGTTTGAGGATAGTGTATATGTTCCCAATAATGCAAAGATCAGGAAGTAAATACTTCAGGAGGCTCATGACTCACCATACTCGATTCGCCCTGGAAACACCAAGATGTATTTGGATTTTGAAGGAGTGTTTCTAGTGGAGTGGTATGAAGAAGGATATTGCGGAGTATGTAGTCGTAGGTGATGTGTGCCAGAGGGAGTAAAAGCATAGCATCAGAAGCCAACAGGATTAATACAGCCTATGCGGATACCCGAATGGAAGTGGGATAAGCTTGGCATGGATTTAATTACCGGATTTCCCAGAACCCGAACGGGATATGATTCTATCTGGGTAGTAGTTGATTCGCTTGACCAAAGTGGCTCACTTTATCCCAGTGAAAACCACCTATACAAGTGCGAAGTTGGCCAAGATACATTTGACCAGGATGTATGTCTGCATGGAGTTCCGAGGACCATCGATAGAGGAACACAGTTTACCTCAAAGTTTTGGAATCAGCTGCACCACACTTTGGGTACTAGGCTAGAGTTCAGTACAGCCTTCATCTGCAGACAGATGGATAAATCGAGAGAGTCAATCAGATTCTGGAGGACATGTTGAGAGCGTGTGTGCTAGATTATGGATCTAGTAGGAATGATAATCTACCTTACGTGGAGTTCTCATACAACAACAGTTACCAAGCTAGTTTGAAGATGGCCCCTTTTTAAGCTTTGTATGGGAGAAGGAGCCAAACACCGTTGATGTGGGATGAAGTTGGAGACCGTCAGTTGTTTGGATCAAATGTGATCAAGGATTCAGAAGAGAATGTTAAGTGGATTTGAGATAGACTGAAGGTAGCTCAGTCCAGGCAGAAGAGTTATGCAGGCTAAAAAAAATGCAAGGAGGTAGTCTATGAGATTGGAGATAGAGCATGCCTTCGTGTGTCCCCTCTGCGAGGAGTTAAACAATTTGAAGTTAAGGGAAAGTTAGCCCCAGATTTGTAGGACCATACCGAGTTTTGGAGCGTATGGGAGAAGTGGCCAACAAATTGGAGTCACCCGAAGGACTGTCAGAAGTTCATGGTGTGTTTCACGTTTCCTAGTTGAAGAAGTGCCATGCAGAGATGGCCAATATTCCCCTGTAAGGATGCCTTGACCCTGGAAAGGATAATGATGTTCCACGAAGTGGAGTATGGACTTCATAATTATAAGTTTTTATCTCGGCATGTGGGATATCCCACGAGGATGAAGAGATGAATTACTATTGGATATAAAGGAGGTATGATGTTGGAAATAAGGATCAATGGAAATTCCATGATGAGTCTGAGTAATCATGTCCTAGTTTGGTGCCAACAGAAGGAAGGAAGACAGTAAAATTGGATGGATTTAAGAATACTAGGAAGTTGGAAGTTGGAATAATGATCAGTTGCTCGATGATGAGTTCAGGGTATACAAGTGATGAGATGGGCCATAACCCATAGGCCCCAGGACCTGCCAAGAGGCAAGCACACTCTTGTTGAAGGAAAACCCTGAAGAAGTTACGATTTTACCAACCGACGATTCTATAGGAGTTTACGCAAAACCTGAGAGTTGTGAAGAAATGATAGATGTTTGTTTGGCTTGTAGAATCCATGGGTTTATCCGAACTTGGTTCGTTGACAAGAGAAATTCTGCAATGCTTGTGAGGATGACCGAGTGTTAGAATGCGAGATTCGCTATACAAGGAAATGATTTGGGTGCGGGATGGATTGATCACCATACCGACTTACTCTTATTATTCGCTTTGCTATGTGGGATGGTAAATCTGAGTGACTTAACTATAGTAGAGAGACGACGATCAAAACCTTGTTTGAATCTTAGAATGGTATAAGTATTTTCCCTTGTACACGGCAGTTGTTGCCAATCGTAGGTTATACGGTGAGGTTCAACCCAGACCCATTTCCTGCAGGAGAAACCATAAATTGTTGACCACCATGAGATATCGATAGTTGTTTAGTATTGGCGCCAGACCCGTCAGCTAAGAAGACCCAGTCTTGGAATAACCTTACCAAGATGAAAGGATAGAAGAACTGCGGTAAAGGTTATGCCACCACCGAAAGAGCCCAGAGAAGGAGTTTTCCCAAGAATCCGAGAAGACCGACACTGTCAACAATAAGGATGGATTATATGAGTTTTGATGGAACTGTAACCATGTTTCTAAGGGTGGTAGCACCCGAGACCCAGTGATGATCGATGGATTTTGAGAAGACCCCAAACCCTAACCCATTTCTTGCTAGCCTCTCCGAATCTCGAGGACGAGATTCATTTTAAGGGTGGTAGGTTTGTAACATCCCAAAATTCTAAATTTTGGAATGTTATAATAAATAGATAGATTGATTGTTTGTTTGATTGTTGTGTGATTGACTGAGTGAAATTCGAAACTTTTTGAAAGTTAAATGAGAGGGAATAAAAGGACTTTCCCAAAACTTTCATTTTTGCTTTTATGATCTTCGTGAATTCAAATTCTTTTCATCACAAAACCCTGGAGAGAAGATGACATGACTTCTTCCATTTATTTAAATGTCAAGGGGTGTTGAAAATATTTGAATTTCATTTGGAATTATTTCCAATTCATAAACTTCAAGCAACTCAATGATTTTCACGAGCGAAGATAAAATGACTTCTTCAAAATATATGAAATATGAGTTGGGAGTTTCAAAGAATTTAATTCAAAGCTCTTTTGAATTTATTTCCAATTTGGAGTTATTTGAGTTTTATTCAAATTATTTTTCTCCAAAAATAAAATATATGGAAAATAGGGTAACATGATTCCCTACATCAGAAAATTGGAGAGAAATAAATTTGAATTAATTTTGGTATTTTTAAAATGATTTTTCTGGATTTTACTAGGGCAGAAGCACTCTTTGCTTTATTTAAATTTGTGTGTATTTTACTTGACTATAGAAAAATGTTCATGTCGTAGAAAATCTTTTTCTGACAATTTTTATATATTATATGCCTATAGTATATTTTTATTTTATTTGTTTTTATTTCTTTTCTGTAAAAATAAATGTTTAAAAAAAATCTTCTTCTCTCCGCCCAACTGGGCCGGCCCAGCTCCTCAGCTAGGCCCAGCCCACCTCCGCGCCCATCCCCGAGCTCCCGCGGACTCCGCCCGCCGCACGACTCCGCCGCCGCTCGCCGTGGTCGCCCCGGCCTCCTCCTGCCCCCTCGCCCACGCCACGGAGGCGCCCCGCCCCCATAAAGCCGCCGCCCGGAACCCCCCCTCTCCTTTTCGCATCTCGCGCCGCCGCCCTTGTGCCGCATCCTGCCGCCGCCGGCGAGATCTACCGCCGTTGCCACGCGCTCCACCGCCGCCTACGCCTGACGCCGCCACCACCACTGGAGTCCCCTCGTCGCGCCACGCCTCCCCGTGGTCTCGCCCAAGCCAGAGAGCGATCGGAGCCACCTCCCCGCTTGCAGCCGCCGCCGCCGCCGCCGTCTTCCTCGCCGGAGAACACCGTCACCGCCGCTGCCAGTTTCCCCTCTCCCGAACCGGTATAACCCGAGAAAACCAATCCAGTTTTTTTCTTTTAAATCGGTTTTTGTTTAAACCCTAGACTAGATCTGTTTTCTTCTGGTTTTATTAAACAGCGAACGTCCACTGTTTAGGTCTTATAAACGAACGTTCGTCATTTAGTTCTTTTCTTTTTCTGTTATTTTCGGCTAGGGACCCATCCGTGAATATTTTCTTCATAGATTAGTCCCTGTACTTCAAACGACCACAACTTTTTGTCCGTTTATCCAAATCCAACGGAACCAACGCCCACTTCTTCATTATGGTCTCCTCTATCCAGTAAGACAACTCAAACATGTTTTTGAAAGTTTAAAATTTGAATTAGATCAGATTTGTATTTGAACTTCGTTTGATCATAACTTGAGTTTTATAACTCCGATTTGAGTGATTCTTTTTGCATTTCGAAGCTCTTGACCTAAACTTTCTGATAAGGCCAAATTCACATAATTTTGGTACTGTTAGAAATTGTTTTATGTTGCAAGAGTTATTTGCTTGGTTTTGATGTTTTCCGAATCGTCTTCTTCGTTCTTTCCGATCTTTTGAGTGATTGCTTATGTGTGGTTACCATTGCTTGCTCACAATACATTGACCGGAGTGTGACGAGTTGAACTATCAAGAGTTTTGAGTGCGAATCATCTTCATCAACATTGCAGGCAAGTTCACACTTTGATCATATCCCTTATTACCCAGTTTTTATCTATTAGATCAATCCTCAAACATTGCATGATTAGGATCTAATTAAATTGTGGGTTTTGGGAAAGTAGTTGAGGTAGTACCCATTACCTGTTTTGTTTTCAAACCCTTGGGAGTTACTTCTACGTTTGCTTATTATGCCATGCTATGCTAGTAGACGTGGATTGGGTGAGTGAATTTCCATGACAGATGTGAGATTGTTAATTAATGGTTGATTTAAGGTGGCAACTTAAACACACATCTGGGTGGATTGAGGCACCTGGTTACTCCAGGACTTGCCTGTCTAGGCACCTGGGTTTCCAGGACTTGCCTGTTTTTCTTCGGACCGCTACCCAGGCTCAAAGGGATCATGAGATTATTCAAACTAGAAACTTCCGTGTGCAGCCACAAGCCATTATGGGCTCTGGCATAGTTGACTAAGTTGTGCGAACTCTTACGGGTAGACTAGCAGATGTAGGGGAAAGTAGGTGTACCGGTCTACCCACATGTAAGGTGCTAGCGCTTCCGAAAGACTATGTCTCGGTCATCCGTTTCTCAAACACCATGTAGTGCGAGGAATCAAACGGAGGCGATCGAGTCTTGTGGGAAAAGTGCGCAAATCACTGCAGAGTGTACAAACTAATCATGATTAGCCGTGTCCCCGGTTATGGACATCCTGAGTATCTAGTACTTGATTTTCCTGTGAATCTCAACATGTTACTTTAATTAATATTGTTGGATTTTAATGAGTACTTTTTAATTGGGATTGAGACTGCTGTCAACCATTCTCAATGTTTAACAACCACCATGATAGTTAAATAAATTTATTCCTTTGCAGTAGGGAAAAATTGGCTTTTTGCAAAAACATTATAACCATAGAGCCTCCACCAGCCAAATATGCATGTAGTGATAGCCTTTATTCATCATTGCTCTATGGTGTGAATTTGCCAATACATTTAATGTACTGACCCTCTGTGGCTGCAACGTCTCATGTTGCAGGATCTTACGACGAGTAAGTGATACGTTAGGGTTACGATTTCCTATACTCAACTTTGCCGTTGGTGTTGATGGGAATCCACAACCTTGTTACTTCCGCTATTTTGGATTGAGGTAATAGTATTTACGTTATTTTATACGTGTGATTTACCTCTGTTATAAATCCTCGAGTACTGTGTGTGTCAGCATACCGATCCAGGGATGACACTTAAGCACAGAGACTTGACCGTCTGAGGTCGGGTCCGTACAGAGAATGATGTGATTGACATGACCCATTCCGTTAGCCTAGCACTTGATCGTTTAGTATGTTGCTATTGCTTTCTTCATAACTTATACATGTTCCTGTAACTATGAGATTATGCAACTCCCATTTACCGGAGGAACACTTTGGGTGCTACCAAACGTCACAACGTAACTGGGTGATTATAAAGGAGTACTACAGGTGTCTCCAAAGGTACATGTTGGGTTGGCGTATTTCGAGATTAGGTTTTATCACTCCGATTGTCGGAGAGGTATCTCTGGGCCCTCTCGGTAATGCACATCACTATAAGCCTTGCAAGCAATGTGACTAATGAGTTAGTTGCGGGATGATGCATTACGTAACGAGTAAAGAGACTTGCCGGTAACGATATTGAACTAGGTATTGGATGCCGACGATCGAATCTCGGGCAAGTAACATACCGATGACAAAGGGAACAACGTATGTTGTTATGCGGTTTGACCGATAAAGATCTTCGTAGAATATGTAGGAGCCAATATGAGCATCCAGGTTCCACTATTGGTTATTGACTGAGAATAGTTCTAGGTCATGTCTACATAGTTCTCGAACCCGTAGGGTCCGCACGCTTAACGTTACGATGACAGCTATATTATGAGTTTATAAGTTTTGATGTACCGAAGGAGTTCGGAGTCCCGGATGAGATCGGGGACATGACGAGGAGTCTCGAAATGGTCGAGACGTAAAGATCGATATATTGGATGACTATATTTGGAGTTCGGAAAGGTTCCGAGTGATTCGGGTATTTATCGGAGTACTAGAGAGTTACGGGAATTCGCCGGGGAGAAGTATTGGGCCTTATTGGGCCATACGGGAAAGAGAGAGGGGCTGCCTAGGGCAGGCCGCGCGCCCTCCCAAGGCCTAGTCTGAATTGGACTAGGGGGAGGGGCCGCATGTCGTGGTTCTAAGTCTGACAGTAGAGTGGGGGGGGTAGGTATAGAGAGGTAAGGTCCTAGCTATGGAGAGGTTGTAAACACAAGAGATGTACGAGTTCAGGCCCTTCTTGGAGGAAGTAAAAGCCCTACGTCTCGGAGCCCGGAGGCATTCGAGTGGATTATGCGTATATGAGTTACAGGGGTGCGAACCCTTCTGCCTGTGGGGGGGGGGGGGGGGGTGGCTTATATAGAGTGCGGCAGGACCCCAGCCAACCCACGTAATGAAGGGTTTAAGGTACATTAAGTCCGGGGCGTCACTGGTAACGCCCCTCATAAAGTGTCTTAACTATCATAAAGTCTACTTAATTACAGACCGTTGCAGTGCAGAGTGCTTCTTGACCTTCTGGTGGTCGAGTGAGTCTTCGTGGTCGAGTCCTTCAAGTCAGTCGAGTGAATTCCTCATAGGTCGACTGGAAGGTGATCTCTTCTAAGGGTGTCCTTGGGCAGGGTACTTAGATCAGGTCTATGACCCTACCCGAGGTACATGATTCCATCTTTAGCCCCCGAATGGATTGAGGCTTGAGTGATGAAGGAGTTGATGTTGTTTCCGATTAGCCTTCGCATACTGGTCGTGCGTTGTTTTGAACTAAAAAATCTCTTTGTTGATAGTGAGCAGCTTTTCTTCAGTCGACTCGATCCATTCTTTTCTTTCGTCGAGTGATCTTTTGGACTTCGCCGATTTCCGAGTGACGGATCACAGGAAATCCCGCGTCTGACGGACCGACCTGCCGTTCGCGGATTCCGCGGGATACGAAATTTGGGGAAGCGCGCAGACCGCGGCGCTCGGATGGGATAAGGCATAGACGCCTCGATCCCCGCGCCGCTTTTTTCGCCACGTATCACGTCCGCGCAACAGTTTCAGGATATGATTAGACCGACCGGGCCCACCTGTCATCCACTCGGAAAGGATCTTATAAATGCGCCCGGCGAGGGTTTTTTGAACAGTGCCTCAGCATTCTCTCTCTGCTTCCTTCGTCTCCGCCCAACACGCTCGCTCTCACCTCCGCACAACTTCTCCTCATGCATCTCGCCGGCAGCCATGGTCAAGGATAAGACGGCGGCGCTGGAACGCGCGAAGAAGGCGTCGGCGACGGAGAAGGCGAAGGGGAGATCCACCAGTCGCGGCGGGTCTTCGTCTAGATCTCGCCTGCCGAAAGGCTAGTCCAGGGAGATTGGATCCAGTCGACCATCACGGAGGCGGATCTCCTCGATATGGCCAACGACGGGCTGATCCCCCATGGAGCCGCAAGGCTTCCGGGGAAGGAGTGGCAGCCCTAGCCGAAAGAGGGTGAGTGCGTGCTTCTGGCCACCCATGTCGACCGCGGATTCTCTTTGCCACCGAGCGTTTTCTTTCGTGGTTTCTTGAACTTCTTTGGAGCGCAACTCCACCACTTCACCCCGAACTCCATCGCCTATCTCGCCGCGTTTGTGTCCATGCGCGAGAATTTTCTGGGTTGTCGACCGCATTGGGGATTGTTCAAGCATATATTCACGTGTCGCTCTCAGGCCGTGAAGAAGGCGAGCCCAGGCGACGAAAGAACCCAAGTTGTCCAAATGTGTGGAGGTCTGGGGATCCAGGTGAGGAACAAGAGCACCTTCCCAGCCATGATGTTTCCCGAGTCAGTCAGAGGCTGGCAGTCGACCTGGTTCTACTGCCAGGATCAGCCGACGCCGGGAAAGTCGAATGGACTCCCTCAGTTCACCATGGACCGAGTGAACAAGCCTTCCTCTCTGAAGGTGATTCCGGAGGAGAAAGCTGACGTGAAGATGTTGATGGAGCGCGTAGTTCAGTTGGTTCGGGAGGGAGTGACGGGTATGGATCTCCTGGAGGTGTTTCTTAGGCGTCGTATCCAGCCTCTTCAGTTCCGGAGCCATTGCATGTGGTTGTACCGCGGGACTGAAGATGAGACTCGGATCAATCCAGAAGCAGTCGACGATGCCACTCTGGAAAGGTGGATGACCGCTGTTACTAGGAACAAGGATAACCCTCGTGGAGCCAGAAGGATTCCTCCACTCGACCACCTCAGTGTTCCAAACAAGGTATGTCTGCTCCACTTCCCATTGTATTCTTGTCATATTTATTTCTGTTTTCTCTGCCAATCGGTCGATTGACTTTTGTCTTGATGTCTATCAGGCCCTCACTGAGCTGTACTCGATGCCCAATGGGGCACAGGCTCCGACTAAGGAGGGAGAAGCGAGCGGGGGCGAGAGCCAGGAGGAGTGGGACTCGGATGTCGCTGAGGATGATGATGATGATGACGACGATGAGGAGGACGAAGAAGAGGAGGAGGAGGAGGTCGCACCACCGCGCTCGGAAAGGCGGTCGAAGCTTGTCCATGACCCTGTGACTGAACGTGGCAAGGGGGTTGCGACTGTGGCGCAGTCGACCAAGCGCCCTCGGACCACTTCTCCGGTGCCGACTGAGAGGGCGTCGAAGCAGCCCAGGGCGGCCCCGTCAAAGCCGACCAAGCTCCTGCCGAAGATGAAGGTGTCCATCCCCACCATATCAGGGTAATCATTGCTGCTTAAATCTTCCTGTTTTGTGCAAGCTTTATCTCTGGTTGACGTTTGAGCTAGTTGACTAATTCTTTGGGATTGCAGCGCTGCTACTTCTGAGACCTCAACCAGGGCTGATGATCATGAGATGGAGGACGCAGCAACCTCAAACCTTGGTACTATACTCTTAATTCCGTTTTTAGTCGACTGACTCATGATCTCTAATTCTGATTCTTTTCTGTAGCTCCATCCAACGTTGTTATCACCCTTCCTGATGATGATGAAGATGAGGAACCGCTGAAGCACAGAAGGAGCAGGAAAGCGTCTGCCGGCAGGGTGCTCCAGGATGTGACGGCGCCCGAGACTCTGGTCGCGGAGGAGGAGAACACCACTCGACACACTGTGTCCTTCGCAGATCCACTGACGAGTGCTCTCCCTGCTTCATCGAGTGCCGCACAGCCCTCCCTCTTCACGACGTACCACGTCCCAGAGGACCAAGCTGGGGCCGCGAAGGAGGCGATACGCCAGGCAGGGATCATGATGGAGCAGGTGAAGACCATCCGGGATGCGAGCCAGGCAGCTTACGACGCCAGTTCCGCCCTTCAAAGCAATGTTCAGGTCAGTCGACCACCGCTTGTTCTGTTAGGATATGCTATCGAAATTTTTTCTTTCCGGAATTCATAGCAGTCACCCACTGGGTGTGTCGATTCAAACTCCGTGTTAGCGGGGGCATGCTGAGTGCACCCGCTGGGTGTAGTCCCCAAGGCTAAGGTCGACTGCAGGCAGTCGGCCTTAGGCTTTATAAGTTGAATCTTTCCGTCATTCGTCTGAGGCGAATGGATTTCTCAAAACCGGTGGGGGCACACTGAGTGCACCCACTGGGTGTAGTCCCCGAGACTGTGGTCGACTGCTTGCGGTCGATTACAGTCTTAAAGAATATATCTTGTTTATTTTGAGGTCGACTGGTCGACTCTGTCTTCAATAGGATTAGTGGGGGCACGCTGAGTGCACCCACTGGGTGTAGTCCCCGAGACTACGGTCGAATGCTTGTATTCGGCTGTAGTCTTAGAAACGCATGATTTTTCCTATTCCACTCGGAAGTGAATTTTCTTTGACATTTAGTCGATTGGTTCTTCGAAGAAATCCTGTGACCTTGCGGCTCGCTACACCGAGCTGGAAAACAAGCACATTCAGCTCGAGCTGGATTTGAAGCTGGTTCAGGAGAATCTGACGAAGGCAAAGAAGGAGACCGAAGGTATGTTTGGTGAGGTCTCGACGACTGCTTTTTTCCTTCGTTTGTTTCAAAATCTGATCTTGCTGTAACTTGCAGGTAAGGTGAGGGAGGCCCAACAGAAGAAAGACCTTGAACTAGCTGATAAGATCAAGCTTGCTGACGAGAAGTTAGCTTCAGTCACCAAGCTTGAACAAGAAAATACCAATCTGGAAGCTGCTCTTGGGATTGCCAACAAGGAAGTCGGTCGACTGAAAATTGACAAAGCTGCCCTGACCGACCAAGTCAACCAGTTGACTGGGAAGAAAAATGATCTAGAGGCCTTCCTGAGTGGTCTTGCCAAGAAGCTGTTCCTTATGCTTGAAGGTAACCCTTTACTCTCAACAATCATTTTCAACTGTGATTTTTCTATTCGACCATTGCCTTGACTCGGTGGTTGTCCTTGCAGAATTTTGTCAAAACTTTGGAGAAGAGACTAGCCGGCTGGAACCAAACCTTGACCCCATCAATTCTCTGGTGAATGACGAAGTTGCCATGAATGTTTTCTGACTGGAGTCACGTGTTGCAGCTGTCGTGGACTATCTTGCAAGGCTGAAGGTCGCCACATCTCGCATCGACTCATCGCTCTGGCCCAGGGAGACACTCCAGAACGACCTTGAGTCGCTGATGGCTCGCCTGAACACGGTCCCTGGTCAAGTGCAGGAGTGGAAAAAGTCGTCAGCTCGGTGCGGTGCAGACGTTGCTCTGTGTCTGGCCCGAGTCCACTGCAAAGATGCACGAGAAGACAAGCTGGCGGCTCTCCGAGTGGCCAACACCAAGAAACACGACTTCAGGTCCTTCATGGAAACCTTCATTGCTGCTGCCACTCGGATCGCAGATGGAATTGATCTTGATGAGTTCGTCGCTCCTTCCAGCCCTCCACAGGAGGGGTAAAAAACTTCTTTTAAGCTCGACACTTTACATTTGCCTCGGTATGCCGAGTGGAGTTGTAACCGATAAACCTTAACAGGCTTAGCGCCTGAGCACTTTTGGTTCCTTCAGGTATCGGTCCGAACTTGGATTTGATGTTTGAATATGATTGTTTTTGGCTCGAAATGTCTTTTTGCAGGTTCAAAGCAAGACGCTTACTGCAGTCGACTTATTCCTTAATCCACTTAGGTGAGCGCTGGGCTGCAGCTAAGCCCCCGAGTGTGAGGTTTACTCTTCACTCGGTAGGATTTTGATATCTTAGGCGAGCACTGGGCTGCAGCTAAGCCCCCGAGTGAGAGGTTTGCTCTTCACTCGGTAGGATTTTCACATCTTAGGCGAGCGCTGGGCTGCAGCTAAGCCCCCGAGTGAGAGGTTTGCTCTTCACTCGGTAGGATTTTCACATCTTAGGCGAGCACTGGGCTGCAGCTAAGCCCCCGAGTGAGAGGTTTGCTCTTCACTCGGTAGGATTTTCACATCTTAGGCGAGCGCTGGGCTGCAGCTAAGCCCTCGAGTGAGAGGTTTGCTCTTCACTCGGTAGGATTTAAATAACTTAGGCGAGTACTTTGGACTGTAGCTAAGCCTCCGAGTGGGAGTCTGGCTCGCCACTCGGTAGGATTTAAATAACTTAGGCTAGTACTTTGGACTGCAGCTAAGCCTCCGAGTGGAAGTCTGGCTTACCACTCGGTAGGATTTTATTTAATCTTAGGCGAAACGGATTCGCAGCTAAGCCTCCGAGTGGAAGTCTGGCTCACCACTCGGTAGGATTTTATTTAATCTTAGGCGAAACGGATTCGCAGCTAAGCCCCCGAGTGGGAGTCTGGCTCACCACTCGGTAAGGATTTTTACAAACTTAGGCGAAACAGATTCGCAGCTAAGTCCCCGAGTGGGAGTCTGGCTCACCACTCGGTAAGGATTTTTACAAACTTAGGCGAAACGGATTCGCGGCTAAGTCCCCGAGTGGGAGTCTGGCTCACCACTCGGTAAGGATTTTTACAAACTTAGGCGAAACGGATTCGCGGCTAAGTCACCCATTGAGGGGAAAAATAAAAAGTGACAAAAATTATGGAGAAATTATGACACTATTATTTTGAAACCCATGAACTACAGAAGTACTTTATTACAACTCATCCGAGTGATAAACTTAAGTGTAAAATGGGCGGAGTAGTTCCGCGTTCCAAGCTCGGGGCTCGTCGATATTATGTTCGACGTTGTAAAGACGGTACGCCCCGTTGTGGAGAACTTTGGTGACGATGAAGGGTCCTTCCCAAGAAGGAGCAAGCTTGTGTTGTTTCTTCTGATCCACTCGGAGAACTAAATCCCCTTCCTGGAAGGCTCGACCCCTCACATTTCTGGCGTGGAAACGACGCAAGTCTTGTTGGTAGATGGTTGATCGGATCAGGGCCATCTCCCTTTCTTCCTCTAAAAGGTCGACTGCGTCCTGCCGCGCTTGTTCAGCTTCTGCTTCGTTGTAAAGTTCAACTCGAGGAGCATTGTGGAGAAGATCACTCGGCAAGACTGCTTCAGCTCCGTAGACCAAGAAGAATGGAGTTCTTCCGGTCGACCGATTAGGTGTGGTCCGCAGTCCCCAAAGCACCGAGGGAAGTTCGTCGACCCACGCTCCAGCCACATGCTTGAGATCACGCATCAGTCGGGGCTTCAATCCCTTGAGAATCAGGCCATTGGCTCGCTCCGCTTGTCCATTCGACTGCGGATGGGCGACTGAAGCGTAGTCGACTCGTGTTCCTTGATAGTTGCAGAAATCTCTGAATTCCTCCGAGTCAAAGTTCGATCCATTATCCGTGATGATGCTGTGCGGGACCCCATATCTGAATATCAGTTCCCTGATGAAGCTAACAACAGTCCCGGCGTCAAGGTTCTTTATTGGTTTAGCCTCAATCCACTTGGTGAACTTGTCGACTGCCACCAGTACATGCGTGAAGCCACTTCGACCTGTTCTCAAAGGACCAACCATGTCCAGCCCCCATACTGCGAAAGGCCAGACGAGTGGAATGGTCTTCAGAGCTGATGCAGGCTTGTGCGACATATTCGAGTAGAACTGACATCCTTCGCACTTGTCCACTATTTCCTTTGCCATCTCATTCGCCTTTGGCCAATAAAATCCGGCTCGGTATGCTTTGGCCACGATGGTCCGAGAGGACGCATGATGACCACAGGTCCCCGAGTGGATATCATTAAGGATGATTCGACCTTCTTCTGGCGTTATGCACTTCTGACCAACTCCAGTCGCGCTTTCTCTGTATATCTGTCCTTTGATTACGGTAAAGGCCTTGGATTGACGGACGATCTGTCGAGCCTCTTCCTCATCCTCTGGGAGCTCTTTTCTTAGGATATACGCGATATATGGAACTGTCCAGTCGGGAATGACCACTAAGACCTCCATGATCAAGTCGACCACCGCTGGGACCTCAACCTCAGTCGGATCTGTGGCACTCTTGGGCTGTGGAGCTTCTTCGGTGAAAGGATCTTCTTTGACTAACGGAGTGTGTATATGCTCCAAGAACACACCACTCAGAATGGCTTCTCTCTTGGAACCTATCTTTGCCAGATCATCTGCTGCCTGATTTTTCAGTCGGGGTATGTGATGGAGCTCTAACCCCTCAAACTTCCTTTCCAGCTTCCTCACTGCATTGCAGTATCCAGTCATGGCTGGGCTTCTCACGTCCCACTCCTTCATCACTTGATTGACCACTAAATCTGAATCGCCATAGATCATCAGGCGACGGACGCCGAGTGAAATGGCCATGCGTAATCCATATAAGAGGGCCTCATACTCTGCCTCGTTGTTGGAGGAATCAAAGTGAATCTGGAGCACATATCTAAGCTTATCTCCTCTGGGGGAAACCAAGACCACCCCAGCACCGGAACCATTCAGCATTTTAGAGCCATCAAAGAACATAGTCCAATGCTCCGAGTGAACTTCAGTCGGCTGCTGTTGTTCAATCCACTCGGCGAGGAAATCTGCTATTTCCTGGGACTTAATGGCTTTCTTTGCCTCAAACTTGATATCAAGGGGAAGAAGTTCAATCGTCCATTTCGCCACTCGACCAGTTGCATCTCTGTTGTGCAAAATCTCTGATAGTGGAGCGTCGCTGACGACTGTGATGGAATGATCAGAGAAATAATGAGCAACCTTCTTCGTGGTCATGTATATTCCATACACAAGCTTCTGATAATGAGGATATCTCTGCTTGGATGGAGTCAAGACTTCAGACAAATAATACACTGGGCGTTGAACTTTGAAGGCTTTTCCTTCTTCCTCCCGCTCGACCGTAAGCATTGTACTGACGACTTGTCCTGTGGCTGCGATATAAAGCAACAGAGGCTCTTTGCTGATTGGAGCAGCAAGCACCGGCTGGGTGGAGAGCAGAGCTTTTAGCTCGGCAAACGCTGCATCAGCTTCTGGAGTCCACTCAAACTTGTCTGCCTTCTTCATCAGTCGGTAAAGAGGTAATGCCTTTTCACCGAGTCGTGAGATGAATCGACTTAATGCGGCCAAGCATTCAGTAAGCTTCTGGACATCGTGCACTCGCACAGGGCGTTTCATTCAGAGAATAGTGCCGATCTTTTCTGGATTAGCATCGATCCCTCGCTCGGAAACGAGAAAACTGAGTAACTTGCCACCAGGAACTCCGAATGTGCACTTTGATGGATTGAGCTTGATATCATACCTTCTGAGGTTGGCAAATGTTTCGGCGAGGTCAGCGAGCAGGTCGGAACCTTTTCGTGACTTGACGACGATATCATCCATATACGCTTCCACATTCCGACTCATTTGAGTGAGCAGACACTTCTGAATCATTCTCATAAATGTGGCTCCGGCATTCTTGAGGCCGAATGGCATGGTGATATAGCAGAAGCACCCGAATGGAGTGATGAAAGATGTTTTTATCTCATCGGGCCCGTACAGACGGATCTGGTGGTACTCGGAATAGGCGTCTAGAAAAGACAATCTCTCGCATCCCGCGGTCGAGTCAACAATTTGATCTATGCGAGGGAGAAGAAGATGATCTTTCGGGCAGGCCCGGTTGATGTGCTTGAAATCAATGCACATTCGGAGCGATTTGTCCTTCTTAGGAACCATGACGACATTGGCGAGCCACTCGGAGTGGTATATCTCTCGGATAAATCCTGCCGCCAACAGTCGAGCCACTTCCTCACCAATGGCTTTTCTCTTCTGGACGGCCGACCGCCAAATATGCTCTTTGACTGGTTTTGCTGATGAGTCGACTCTTAGGCGATGCTCAGCCAGTCCCCGGGGAACACCTGGCATGTCAGCGGGCTTCCATGCAAAAATGTCCCAGTTCTCACGGAGGAACTAGATGAGCGCTTCTTCGTATTTTGGGTCAAGTGTTGTGGAGATGTGGGTCGGGGCTGCATTGGGGTCGGTCGGGTGAATGTGAACAGGCTTCGTCTCACCGGACGACTGAAATGCAGATTCTATGGCGGGTTTCTTGGATCGCAGCAAATCACTCGGATCTGCGTTTTGCTTGTATTCTTCAAACTCGACCGCTGTCACCTGGGAAACAGCAATCTTTGAGCCCTTCTGAAAGCACTCTTCTGCCCTTTTCCGATCACCGGTGACAGTGATCACTCCTTTGGGGCCGGGCATCTTCAGTTTGAGGTACACGTAACATGGTCGAGCCATGAACCGTGCATAAGCTGGTCTCCCCAAAATTGCATGATACGCACTCTGAAAATCCACGACCTCAAACGTCAACTTCTCTTTGCAAAAATGTTTCGAATCACCAAACACCACGTCCAGAGCTATTTGGCCGAGTGACTCGGCTTTCTTCCCTGGTATAACTCCATGAAAGCTCATGTTACTGGTGCTCAGTCGGGACATCAGAATGCCCATTCCTTTCAGTGTGTCTGCATACAACAAATTCAGCCCACTACCACCGTCCATCAGCACTTTTGTCATTCGAGTGCCTTCGACAACTGGATCGACCACCAAAGCTTTCCTCCCAGGGGTGGCAATATGAGTCGGGTGATCAGATTGGTCGAATGTGATGGGTGTTTGGGACCATCTCAGATAACTTGCTTTTGCTGGGGCAACCATGTTCACCTCACGGTTAATGACTTTCAGTCGACTCTTGCTTTCCACATCTGCAAAGATCATCAGAGTGGAGTTGACATGCGGATATCCTTCCTCACTGTCCTCCTTGTCTTCGGCCTTGTCTGACTCCTTTTCCTTGTCCTTAGACTGTTTTCCTTGAAACTGCTGGATCAGGAGTCGACATTGGCGTGTGGTATGCTTTGGGTAAATGATATTGCCCTCTTCGTCTTTCTTCGTGTGGATGTGACACGGCATATCCATCACGTCGTTCCCTTCTTTATCCTTTACCTTCTTAGGGTTCCAGGATCCTTTTGGTTTCCCTTTAAACTTTCCCTGAGTCACGGCCAGAGCCTCTCCAGGAGCTGCTGGTTCGGTCTTCCGCTTCTGTTTCCGACTGGTGTTTCCCTTCTCCGACTGACTCGGTTTGTACTTGCCGCTTCGGAGTCGGTCTTCTTCTTCACCGTTGGCGTACTTGGTAGCAATCTCCATCATCCGACTCAGGGTCATGTCTCTGGTTCGACCAAATTTCAGACTCAATTCTCTGTTCTTGACGCCATCGTTGAAGGCGCAGACTGCCTGATGATCAGACACATTCTCCACAGTATGGTGCAAAGTGATCCATCTCTGAATATATTCCCTGAGAGTCTCATTGGTCTTCTGCACACAGACTTGCAGCTCCGTCAATCCAGCCGGTCGCTTGCAAGTTCCTTCAAATGTTCTGACGAACACTCGGGACAGATCTTTCCAAGTGTAAATGCTACTAGGAGGTAACTGATTCAACCACGCTCTGGCAGAACCTTCCAACATGAGGGGCAAATGCTTCATGGCCACCTCGTCGTTCCCACCACCAATATGAACCGCCACTCGGTAGACCTCAAGCCAAGTTTCAGGCTTAGACTCACCGGTGAACTTGCTGACTCCTGTTGCCAACCTGAAATTGGGGGGGGGGGGGATCACTGCGGCTCTGATAGCTCTGCTGAAACATTCTGGACCAGAAACATGCACTCGACTGCTTGTGGGCGCATCTCTGTCGGGTCCATCCCGATGGGCTCTGTTCCGGTCGACCAAGCCTTGCACGATAATGGATCGCGCGTCGAAGCCTGGTTCTCTGGGGTCGACTGGAGATCTTCGCCCCACACTAAGCTGACGCCTGTCGTCTTGCCGCCGAGGAGCGTAAGACCCTACCCTCGGAGGGGAAGTGGGCACTCGACGCCTATCATCTCGGTCGTGTCGGTCTCCATACTGGTCCCGCCGATTCTCGCGCCCTTCTCGCCGCGGAGGCGATCTGGGACTGTGAGCCGACTGAACCGTATTCGCAGCGACGGATCGACTGTGAATTCTGTTGCGCGACTACGACACGGCTGAATTCTGGTCTCCTGCTGCCCGGAGCAAATCCCTGATCTGCATCAAGCCTCTGCCAGCTTCCGACTGAGAGGGCTGGATGGACTCTGCTATACGGGTCGCAGCTACTAAATTCTGGATTGGGGTTCGATATACCTGTGTCGGCAGGAATAGTTGATGTCGATTGGCATCGGGAACTCGTTGTCGCGCGCGCTCGTCGAGTGCTCGCTGAAGATTCTCCAAGCGAGCACGTTCGGCCAAATTGGCCAATCGTGCCTCCTCCAAGGCGCGAGCCTCGGGGGTTTCTCCTGCGATGGGATTATGCATGGCATCCATATTCCTGCGGCGAAGTTCCTCTCTTTGCAGAGAGTCGAGTGGCTCGGGCCGGTACTCTTCGTGGCCTCGTGCGGGGTTGTCTCCGCCGCCTGCCCCACCATCATGGGCGAAGCCAGGCGGATTGCGAGGCCCGTTGACCATCAGGATTTCCGCCGCTGGATCACTGCTATCGCATTCGGATGCAGTCTCTACGGAGCCAGTCGACAGATCGAACAGGCCGTAGAGAGATTCGTCGGGCTCGATTGCCGCAACTTGGGTGGTGGCCGACTGGAGAGCCACCGCGTGTCCCACCCACCGCTGAAGCCTCGACTGACCAGAGCGCTTGCGCTGGCGGGAGACCGGGAGGGTGGTCGATAGGGGAGTCGACCGATACGGGGTCGACGGTTGCCGCAGCAGAACGCCGCGGTCACATGCGCGAAAATGCGTCGCCCCGCGGACGGGGAGCACATCAACGTCGAGTGGAGCCTCCTAGAGCCAGGCGGAGTCATCGGCGACGAAGGTGAGAGCGCCGAGGCGGACCTCGCGACCCTCGACCAAAACTCTAGCAGCCACCATGATGAAAGTACTCGGAAGAATCGCAACTTGTCCACAAAATCGCTAAAACACCGGCCCCAAGGTGGGCGCCAACTGTCGTGGTTCTAAGTCTGACAGTAGAGTCGGGGGTAGGTATAGAGAGGTAAGGTCCTAGCTATGGAGAGGTTGTAAACACAAGAGATGTATGAGTTCAGGCCCTTCTCGGAGGAAGTAAAAGCCCTACGTCTCGGAGCCCGGAGGCGGTCGAGTGGATTATGCGTATATGAGTTACAGGGGTGCGAACCCTTCTCCCTGTGGAGGGGGGTGGCTTATATAGAGTGCGCCAGGACCCCAGCCAACCCACATAATGAAGGGTTTAAGGTACATTAAGTCCGGGGCGTTACTGGTAACGCCCCACATAAAGTGTCTTAACTATCATAAAGTCTACTTAATTACAGACCGTTGCAGTGCAGAGTACTTCTTGACCTTCTGGTGGTCGAGTGAGTCTTCGTGGTCGAGTCCTTCAAGTCAGTCGAGTGAATTCCTCGTAGGTCGACTGGAAGGTGATCTCTTCTAAGGGTGTCCTTGGGCAGGGTACTTAGATCAGGTCTATGACCCTACCCTAGGTACATGATTCCATCACCGCACCCCCTCCTTCCTTCCCTTCTCTCTTCCCTTTCTTTCTCTCCTACTCCTACTACATGGAAGGTCTCCTAGTTGGACTAGGAAAGGAGGGAGTCCTACTCCCGGTGGGAGTAGGACTCCTCCCTGGCGCGCCCTCCCTTGGCCGGCCGCCCCTCCCCCTTGCTCCTTTATATACGGGGGCAGGGGGCACCCCATGACACACAAGTTGATCTACGGATCGTTCCTTAGCCGTGTGCGGTGCCCCCCTCCACCATATTCCACCTCAGTTATATCGTCGCGGAGTTTAGGCGAAGCCCTGCACCTATAGAACATCATTATCGTCAAAATGCCGTTGTGCTGACGAAACTCATCTCCGGAGCTTTGCTAGATCGGAGCCCGGAGATCGTCATCGAGCTGAATGTGTGCTGAACTCGGAGGTGCCGTACGTTTGGTGCTTGGATCGGTCCGATCGTGAAGACGTACGACTACATCAACCGCATTGTCATAACGCTTCCCTTACGGTCTACGAGGGTACGTGTACAACACTCTCCCCTCTCGTTGCTATGCCATCACCATGATCTTGCGTGTGCGTAGGAAATTTTTTGAAATTACTACGTTGCCCAACAGTGGTATCAGAGCCTGGTTTTATGCGTTGATGTTATATGCACGAGTAGAACACAAGTGAGTTGTGGGCGATACAAGTCATACTGCTTACCAGCATGTCATACTTTGGTTCGGCGGTATTGTTGGATGAAGCGGCCCGGACCGACATTACGCGTACGCTTACGCGAGACTGGTTTTACCGCCGTGCTTTGCACACAGGTGACTAGCGGGTGTCAGTTTCTCCAACTTTAGCTGAATCGACTGTGGCTACGCCCGGTCCTTGCAAAGGTTAAAACAACACTAACTTGACGAACTATCATTGTGGTTTTTGATGCGTAGGTAAGAACGGTTCTTGCTCAGCCCGTAGCAGCCACGTAAAACTTGCAACAACAAAGTAGCGGACGTCTAACTTATTTTTGCAGGGCATGTTGTGATGTGATATGGTCAAGACGTGATGAGATATAAGTTGTTGTATGAGATGATCATGTTTTGTTGAAATTATCGGCAACTGGCAGAAGCCCTATGGTTGTCTCTTCGTTGCATAAAGATGCAAGTGCCAAATAATTGCTTTACTTTATCGCTATGCGATAGCAATAGTTGCAAGAGCAATAGTTGGCGAGACGACCATGTGACGACACATTGATATTGATCAATATGATGAAGATCATGGTGCCATGCCGGTGACGATAGAGATCATGACAGTACTTTGGAGATGGAGATCAAAGGCGCAAGATGATCATGGCCATATCATATCTCATATTTTGATTGCATATGATGTTTATCTGTTATACATCTTATTCTGTTTTGTTTGACGGTAGCATTTTAAGATGATCTCTCACTAATTATTAAGAAGTGTTCTCCTTGAGTATGCACCGTTGCGAAAGTTCTTCGTGCTGAGACACCACGTGATGATCGGGTGTGATAGGCTCTACGTTCAAATACAACGGGTGCAAAATAGTTGCACACGCAGAATACTCAGGTTAAACTTGACGAGCCTAGCATATACAGATATGGCCTCGGAACACGGAGACCGAAAGGTCGAACGTGAATCATATAGAAGATATGATCAACATAGTGATGTTCACCATTGAAAACTACTCCATCTCACGTGATGATCGGACATAGTTTAGTTGATTTGGATCACGTGATCACTTAGATGACTAGAGAGATGTCTGTCTAAGTGGGAGTTCTTAAGTAATATGATTAATTGAACTTAAATTTATCATGAACTTAGTCCTGGTAGTATTTTGCAAATTATGTTGTAAATCAATAGCTTGCATTGTTGCTTTCATATGTTTATTTTGATATGTTCCTAGAGAAAATTGTGTTGAAAAATGTTAGTAGCAATGATGCAGATTGGATCCGTGATCTGAGGTTTATCCTCATTGTTGTACAGAAGAATTATGTCCTTAATGCACCGCTAGGTGACAGACCTATTGCAGGAGCAGATGCAGACGTTATGAACGTTTGGCTAGCTCAATATGATGACTACTTGATAGTTTAGTGCACCATGCTTAACGGCTTAGAATCGGGACTTCAAAGATGTTTTGAACGTCATGGACCATATGAGATGTTCTAGGAGTTGAAGTTAATATTTTAAGAAAATACCCGAGTTGAGAGATATGAAGTCTCCAACAAGTTCTATGGCTAAAAGATGGAGGAGAATCGCTCAACTAGTGAGCATGTGCTCAGATTGTCTGGGTACTTCAATCACTTAAATCAGGTGGGAGTTAATCTTCCAGATAACATAGTGATTGACAGAATTCTCTAGTCACCATCACCAAGTTAGTAGAACTTCGTGATGAACTATAATATGCAAGGGATGACGAAAGTGATTCCCAAGCTCTCCGTGATGTTGAAATCAACGAAGGTAGAAATCAAGAAAGAGCATCAAGTGTTGATGATTTACAAGACCACTAGTTTCAAGAAAAGGGCAAAGGGAAAGAAAGGGAAGCTTCAAGTAGAATGGCAAACAAGTTGTCACTCCCGTGAAGAAGCCCAAAGCTGGACCTAAGCCTGAAATAGAGTGCTTCTACTGCAAAGGAAATGGTCTCTGGAAGTGGAACTACTCCAAATATTTGGTGGATAAGAAGGATGGCAAAGTGAACAAGGGTATATTTGATATACAGGTGTTTGATGTGTGCCTTACTAGTGTTTATAGTAGCCCCTGAGTATTTGATACTTGTTCGGTTGCTAAGATTAGTAAATGTAACATGAGTTACGAGACTAGTTGAAGGGGAAGTGACGATGAGTGTTTAAAGTAGTTTCAAGATTGATATGATCATCATCGCACACTCCCTATACTTTTGGGATTAGTGTTAAACCTAAATAAATGTTATTTGGCGTTTGCGTTGAGCATGAATATGATTTGATCATGCTTATTGCAATATGGTTATTCATTTAAAATTAGAGAATAATTGTTGTTCTGTTTACATGAATAAAACCTTCAATGGTCATGCATCCAATGAAAATAGTTTGTTGGATCTCGATCGTAGTGATACACATATTCATAATATTGATGCCAAAAGATGCAAAGTTAATAATGATAGTGCAACTTATTTGTGGCACTGCCGTTTGGGTCATATCGGTGTAAAGCGCATGAAGAAAACTCCATAAAGATGGATTTTCGGAATCACTTGGTTATGAATCATTTGATGCTTGCGAACCGTGCCTTTTGGGCAAGATGACTAAAACTCCGTTCTTCGGAACAATGGAATGAGCTACTGACTTATTGGAAATAATACATACTGATGTATGCGATCCAATGAGTATTGATGCTCGTGGAAAGTATCGTTATTTTCTGACCTTCACAAGATGATTTGAGTAGATATGGGTATATCTACTTGATGAAACATAAGACTGAAATAGTTGAAAGGTTCAAAGAATTTTAGAAGTGAACTGGAAAAATCATCGTAACAAGAAAATAAAGTTTCTGCGATCTGATCGCGGAGACGAATATTTGAGTTACGAGTTTGATCTTCAATTAAAACAATATGGAATGGTTTCACAGCTCACGCCACCTGGAACACCACAACGTTATGGTGTGTCCAAACGTCGTAACCGCACTTTATTGGATATGGTGCGATCTATGATGTCTATTACTGATTACCACTATTGTTTTGGGGTTATGCATTAGAGACAGCTGCATTCACGTTAAAAGGGCACCATCTAAATCCGTTGAGACGACACAATATGAACTATGGTTTAGCAAGAAACCCAAGTTGTCGTTTCTTAAAGTATGGAGTTGCGATGCTTATGTGAAAAGTTTTTCAACCTGATAAGCTCGAACCCAAATCGGGGAAGTGCATCTTCATAGAATACCCAAAGGAAACTGTTGGGTAATCCTTCTATCACAGATCCGAAGGCAAGATATTCGTTGCTAAAAATGGATCCTTTCTAGAGAAGGAGTTTCTCTCGAAAGAAGTGAGTGGGAGGAAAGTAGAACTTGATGAGGTAACTGTACCTTCTCTCGAATTGAAAATTGTTCATCACTGAAATCAGTTCCAGTGATTTCTACACCAATTAGTGAGGAAGCTAATGATGATGATCATGAAACTTCAGATCAAGTTACTACAGAACCTCGTAGGTCTTCCAGAGTACGGTCCGCACCAGAGTGGTACGGTAATCCTGTTCTGGAAGTCATGTTACTAGACCATGATGAACCTACGAACTATGAGGAAGCGATGATGAGCCCAGATTCCGCAAAATGGCTTAAGGCCATGAAATTTGAGATGGGATCCATGTATGAGAACAAAGTGTGGACTTTGGTGGAGTTGCCCTATGATCGGCAAGCCATATTGTATAAATGGATCTTCAAGAGGAAGACGGACGTTGATAGTAGTGTTACTATCTACAAAGCTCGACTTGTCGCAAAAAGTTTTTTTTGACAAGTTCAAGGTGTTGACTACAATGAGATTTTCTCAACTATAGCGATGCTTAAGTCTGTCCGAATCATGTTAGTAATTGACACATTTTATGAAATCTGGCAAATGGATGTCAAAACTGCATTCCCTAATGGTTTTCTTAACGAAGAGTTGTATATGATGCAACCAGAAGGTTTTGTCAATCCTAAAGGTACTAACAAAGTGTGCAAGCTCCAGCGATCCATCTATGGACTGGTGCAAGCATCTCGGAGTTGGAATATACGCTTTGATGAGTTGATCAAAGCATATGGTTTTATACAGACTTTTGGAGAAGCCTGTATTTACAAGAAAGTGAGTGGGAGCACTACAGCATTTCTGATAAGTATATGTGAATGACATGTTGTTGATCGGAAATAATGTAGAATTATTCTGCAAAGCATAAAGGAGTGTTTTGAAAGGAGTTTTTCAAAGCAAGACCTCGGTGAAGCTGCTTACACATTGAGCATCAAGATCTATATAGACAGATCAAGACGCTTGATAAGATTTTTTCAATGAGTACATACCTTGATAAATTTTTGAAATAGGAACAGTCAAAGAAGGAGTTCTTGCCTGTGATGCAAAGGTGTGAAGTTGAGTAAGACTCAAGACCCGACCATGGCAGAAAATAGAAAGAGAATGAAAAATCATTCCCTATGCCTTAGTCATAGGTCCTATAAAGTATGCTATGCTATGAACCAGACCTATTGTATGCCTTGCTCTGAGTTTGACAAAGGAATACAATTTTGATCTAAGAGTAGATCACTGGACAGCGGTCAAGAATATCCTTAGTAAGGACTAAGGAGATGTTTCTCGATTATGGAGGTGATAAAAGAGCCCGTCATAAAAAGTTACAATGATGCAAGCTTTTACACCGATCCAGATGACTCTAAGTCTCAATCTGGATACATATTGAAAGTGGGAGCAATTATCTAGAGTAGCTCCGTGTAGAGCATTGTAGACATAGAATATTTGCAAAATACATACGGCTCTGAATTTGACAGACCCATTGACTAAGCTTCTCTCATGAGCAAAACATGATCACGCCTTAGTACTCTTTGGGTGTTAATCACATAAGCGATATGAACTAGATTATTGACTCTAGTAAACACTTTGGGTGTTGGTCACATGACGATGTGAACTATGGGTGTTAATCACATACATATGTGAATATTGGTGTTAAATCACATGGTGATGTGAACTAGATTATTGACTCTAGTGCAAGTGGGAGACTGAAGGAAATATGCCCTAGAGGCAATAATAAAATTATTATTTATTTCCTTATATCATGATAAATGTTTATTATTCATGCTAGAATTGTATTAACCGGAAACATAATACATGTGTGAATACATAGACAAACATAGTGTCACTAGTATGCCTCTACTTGACTAGCTCGTTTATCAAAGATGGTTATGTTTCCTAGCCATGGAAAAAAGAGTTGTCATTTAATTAACGGGATCACATCATTAGGAGAATGATGTGATTGACATGACCCATTCCGTTAGCCTAGCACTTGATCGTTTATTATGTTGCTATTGCTTTCTTCATAACTTATACATGTTCCTGTAACTATGAGATTATGCAACTCCCGTTTACCGGAGGAACACTTTGGGTACTACCAAACGTCACAACGTAACTGGGTGATTATAAGGGAGTACTACAGGTGTCTCCAAAGGTACATGTTGGGTTGGCGTATTTCGAGATTAGGTTTTGTCACTCCGATTGTCGGAGAGGTATCTCTGGGCCCTCTCGGTAATGCACATCACTATAAGCCTTGCAATAAATGTGACTAATGAGTTAGTTGTGGGATGATGCATTACGTAACGAGTAAAGAGACTTGCCGGTAAGGAGATTGAACTAGGTATTGGATACCGACGATCGAATCTCGGGCAAGTAACATACCGATGACAAA
Source organism: Triticum timopheevii (assembly GCA_963921465.1). Classification (NCBI taxonomy): domain Eukaryota; kingdom Viridiplantae; phylum Streptophyta; class Magnoliopsida; order Poales; family Poaceae; genus Triticum; species Triticum timopheevii. Next base: position 406,150,789 of record OY997272.1, on the reverse strand, counting down.
GGGAACAACGTATGTTGTTATGCGGTTTGACCGATAAAGATCTTCGTAGAATATGTAGGAGCCAATATGAGCATCCAGGCTCCGCTATTGGTTATTGACCGAGAATAGTTCTAGGTTATGTCTACATAGTTCTCGAACCCGTAGGGTCCGCACGCTTAACGTTACGATGACAGTTATATTACGAGTTTATAAGTTTTGATGTACCAAAGGAGTTCGGAGTCCCGGATGAGATCGGGGACATGATGAGGAGTCTCGAAATGGTCGAGACGTAAAGATCGATATATTGGACGACTATATTTGGAGTTCGGAAAGGTTCCGAGTGATTCGGGTATTTATCGGAGTACCGGAGAGTTATGGGAATTCGCCGGGGAGAAGTATTGGGACTTATTGGGCCATACGAGAAAGAGAGAGGGGCTGCCTTGGGCTGGCCGCGCGCCCCCAAGGCCTAGTCCTAATTGGACTAGGGGGAGGGGCCGCACCCCCTCCTTCCTTCCCTTCTCTCTTCCCTTTCCTTCTCTCCTACTCCTACTACATGGAAGGTCTCCTAGTTGGACTAGGAAAGGAGGGAGTCCTACTCTCGGTGGGAGTAGGACTCCTCCCTGGCGCGCCCTCCCTTGGCCGGCCGCCCCCTCCCCCTTGCTCCTTTATATACGGGGGAAGGAGGGCACCCCATGACACACAAGTTGATCTATGGATCGTTCCTTAGCCGTGTGCGGTGCCCCCTCCACCATATTCCACCTCGGTCATATCGTCGCGGAGTTTAGGCGAAGCCCTGTGCTGGTAGAACATCACCATCGTCACCACGCCGTCGTGCTGACGGAACTCATCTCCGGAGCTTTGCTGGATCGGAGCCCAGAGATCGTCATCGAGCTGAACTGTGCTGAGCTCGGAGGTGCCGTACGTACGGTGCTTGGATCGGTTGGATCGTGAAGACGTACGACTACATCAACCGCGTTGTCATAATGCTTCCGCTTACGGTCTATGAGGGTATGTGCACAACACTCTCCCCTCTCGTTGCTATGCCATCACCATGATCTTGCGTGTGCGTAAGAATTTTTTTGAAATTACTACGTTCCCCAACACTTTTATGGAAATTACATTAGGAGAAGCTACTAAACTTCTAGATAATATTATGGCAAATTACTCTAAATGGCATACCGAAAGATCTTCCACTAGTAAAAAAGTGCATGCGATTGAAGAAGTTAATACTTTGAGTGGAAAGATGGATGAACTAATGAAATTGATTGCTAGTAAGAGTGCTCATATTGATCCTAATGATATGCCTTTGTCCACTTTGGTTTAGAATAATACTGAATCTATGGATGTGAATTTTGTTGGTAGGAACGATTTTGGTAATAACGTGTATAGAGGTAATTTCAACCCTAGGCCATTTCCTAGCAATTCCTCTAATAATTATGGTAATTCCTACAATAATTCTTATGGAAATTATAATAAAATACCCTCTAATCTTGAGAATAATATTAAATATTTTATAAATTCTCAAAAGAAATTCAATGCTATGGTAGAAGAAAAACTGCTTAAGATTGATATTTGGCTAGGAACGTTGATAAAATTTATCTCGAGATTGATTCTTTGAAGATGAAATGTATTAGTGAATCTCTAAAAGCTATTAAATTTTCTATGGATGAATGTAAAGAAAGAACCGCTAGGATGCATGCTAAGCGAGACTGGTTTGTAAAAGCATGTTCTTCTATTTCTTTTGATAATAATGATGAAGATATTAAAGTGATTGGGGTGAATCCTATTGAATATTTGTTTGCTAATATAAATCTTGATAAATATGGGACTGGAGATGAGTCAACTTTATCTAAAAGGTCTCCCAATGATTTGGAGTTTAAAGATCTTAATGAAAAGTTTGATAAAAGTGGGATTGTAGAGGTCAAAACTTTAAGTAGTGATGAACCCACTGTTTTGGATTTCATGGACTTTAATTATGATAATTGCTCGTTGATAGATTGTATTTCCTTGTTGCAATCCATGTTGAATTCACCTCATGCTTGTAATCAAAACAAAGCTTTTACTAAACATATTGTTGATGCTATGATGAAATCGTTTGAAGAAAAACTTGAGTTGGAAGTTTCTATCCTAGAGCTTTATGATTAGTGGGAACCTACTATTAAGATTAAAATTAAAGATTATGAGTGCTTTGCTTTGTGTGATTTGGGTGCTAGTGTTTCCATAAATTTGATGATTGTTCTTTGAATTTGCATCTAGCAGATTCCACTATTAAGAAACCTATGGGAAGGATTAATGATTTCCTTATTGTTGCAAATAGGAATTATGGGCCCGTGGGCTTTATTGTGCTTGATATAGATTGCAATCCTACATGTCCTATTATTCTTGGTAGACCTTTCCTTAGAACGATTGGTGCAATTATTGATATGAAAGAAGGAAACATTAGATTTCAATTTCTGTTAAGGAAGGGCATGGAACACTTTCCAAGAAAGAAAATTAAGTTGCCATATGAATCTATTATGAGGGCCACTTATGGATTAAATACCAAAGATGACAATACCTAGATCGTTGCAATATGCCTAGCTAGGGGCGTTAAACAATAGCGCTTGTTGGGAGGCAACCCAATTTTATTTTATTTTTTTACTTTTTTGTTCTTGTTTTTGAATAAATATATATTCTAGCCTCTGGTTAGAGGTGTTTTTATGTTTTGAATTAGTGTATGTGCCGAGTAAGACCTTTGGGATGATTTGGAAGATAGTTGATTTGATTTTGCTGAAAAACAGAAACTTTTGTGTCCAGTAAAATAATTTTGATAATTCATAGGAATGTGATCTGGTTATGATTTTTTATAAAAGATTGATATACAAATTTCCTAGATTTTCCTGATTTTTCAGAATATTTGGAATTACAGAAGTATACGAAGTTTCCTGATTATTACATACTGTTATGTTTTAGACAGATTCTGTTTTTATTGTATTCTTTGCTTATTTTGATGAATCTATGGGTAGTATCAGGGTTATGAACCATGGAGAAGTTGGAATACAGTAGATATAACGCCATATTAAATTTAGAATGAGTTCAGAACAATACCTAAGTGGTGATTTGCTTTTCTTATACTAATGGAGCTTATGAGTTTTCTGTTGAGTTTTGTGCTGTGAAGTTTTCAAGTTTTGGGTAAAGATTTGATGGACAACGGAATAAGGAGTGGCTAGAGCCTAAGCTTGGGGATGCACAAGGCATCCCAAGGTAATATCCAAGGGCATCTAAGCTTGAGGATGCCCCGGATGGCATCCCCTCTTCCGTCTTCAATCCATCGGTAAATTTACTTGAGGCTATATTTTTATTCACCACACGATATGTGTTTTTCTTGGAGCATATTGTATGATATGAGTCTTTGCTTTTTAGTTTACCACAATCATCCTTGCTGTACACACCTTTTGAGGGGGACACGCATTAATCGTGAATTTATTAGATTACTCTATGTGCTTCACTTATATCTTTTGAGCTAGGCAGTTTGGTCTAGTGCTTCACTTATATCTTTTTAGAGCATGGCAGTGGCTTTATTTTATAGAAATTGATGAACTCTCATGCTTCACTTATATTATTTTGAGAGTCTTAAAAAGCATGGTAATTTGCTTAGGTTATGAATTTAGTCCTAATATGATGGGCATCCAAGAGGGATATAATAAAAACTTTCATATAAAGTGCATTGAACATAAGAGAAGTTTGATTCCTTGCATTTGTTTTGAGATATAAAGATGGTGATATTAGAGTCATGCTAGTGAGTAATTGTGGATTGGTAGAGATACTTGTGTTAAAGTTTGTGATTCCCATAGCATGCACGTAAGGTGAACCGTTATGTGATGAAGTCGGAGCATGATTTATTTTTTGATTGCCATCCTTTGTGTGGAGGTCGAGATCGCGCGATGGTTAGCTCCTACCAACCATTTCCATAGGAGCATGCATGTAGTACTTTGTTTTGATAACTAACATACTTTTGCAATAAGTATGTGAGTTCTTTATGACTAATATTGAGTCCATGGATTATACGCACTCTCACCCTTCCACTATTGCTAGCCTCTCTAGTACCACGCAACTTTCGCCAATGCATTAAACCCACCATATATCCTTCCTCAAAACGGCCACCACACCTACCTATTATGGCATTTCCATATCCATTCTGCGATATATTGCCATGCAACTTCCACTGTTCCGTTTATTATGACAGACACCATCATTGTCATATTGTTATCATATGCATGAGGCATTCATATAGAGTCATATTTTGATCTAGTATTGAGTTGTAATTTTTGAGTTGTAAGTAAATAAAAGTGTGATGATCATCATTATTAGAGCATTGTCCCATGTGAGGAAAGGATGTGGAAGCTATGATTCCCTCACAAGTTGGGATGAGTCTACGGACTTTAAAGAAAATAAAAGATGCCAAAGAAGCCCAAATAAAAAAAGGCTAAAGAAGCCCAAACAAAAAGAAAAAAAAGAAAAAAATGAGAAAAAATGAAAAAATGAGAGAAAAAGAGAGAAGGGACAATGTTACTATCCTTTTCCACACTTGTGCTTTGAACTAGCACCATGATCTTCATGATAGTCTCCTATTTTGTCACTTTCATATACCAGTGGGAATTTTTCATTATATAACTTGGCTTGTATATTCCAATGATGGGCTTCCTCAAATTGCCCTAGGTCTTCATGAGCAAGCGAGTTGGATGCACACCAACTTAGTTTATTTTTGAGCTTTCATAAACTTATAGCTCTAGTGCATCATTGCATGGCAATCCTTACTCACCCGCATCAATATCAGTTGGTGGGCATCTCCATAGCCCATTAATTTGCCTAGTTCATGTGAGACTTTCTCCTTCTTTTTGTATTTTCCACAACCACCATATTCTATTCCACCCATAGTGCTATATCCATGGCTCACGCTCATGTATTGCGTGAAAGTTGAGTTTGAGAACATAAAAGTATGAAACAATTTCTTGGCTAACACTGAGGTTGTGCTTGATGAAATACTTTGTGTGATGAAGATGGAGCATAGACAAACCATATGATTTTGCAGGGATAACTTTCTTTGGCCATGTTATTTTGAGAAGACACGATTACTTTATTAGTATGCTTGAAGTAATTGTTTTTATGTCAATGTTAAACTTTTGTTTTGAATCTCATGGATCTGAACATTCATGCCCTAATAAACAAGATTACATTGATAAATATGTTAGGTAGCATTCCACATCAAAAATTCTGTTTTTATCATTTACCTACTCGAGGATGAGCAAGAATTAAGCTTGGGGATGCTTGATACATCTCCAAGGTATCTATAATTTTTTATTGTTCCATGCTATTATATTATCTGTTTTGGATGTTTTATATGCATTAATATACTATTTCATATCATTTTTTGGGACTAACCTATTAACCTAGTGCCTCGTGCCAGTTGCTGTTTTCCCCTTCTTTTTGGCTTTTTTAGAAAGGAATATCAAATGGAGTCCAAACGGAATAAAACTTTCTTGATGATTTTTCTTGGACAAGAAGACACCCGTAGGACTTGGAGAGGGGCCAGGAGCTTCCCGAGGTAGCCACAAGCCAGGGGGCACGCCCTGAGGGCTTGTGGGCCCCTCGGAGGTCTCCTAACCCAAATACTTGCTCTATAAATTCATAAATATTCCCAAACCACCAGAAGCGTCCACAAAAATACTTTTCTGCCACTACAAGCCTCTGACCTCGTGAGATCCCATCTTGGGACCTTTTCCGGCGATCTGCCAGAGGGTGATTCGATCATGGAGGGCCTCTACATCAACCCTATCGCCCTACTGATGATGCGTGGGTAGTTTACCACAGCTACAGGTCCATAGCTAGTAGCTAGATGGCCTGTTCTCTCTCTCTCTCTCTCTCTTTGATCTTCAATACAAGTTCTCCTCGATGTTCTTGGATTTCTATCCGATGTAATACTTTTTTGCGGTGTGTTTGTTGAGATCCGATGAATTGTGGATTTATGATCAGATTATCTATGAATATTATTTGAGTCTCCTCTGAATTCTTATATGCATGATTTCATATCTTTGTATTTCTCTTCGAACTATCGATTTGGTTTGGCCAATTAGATTGGTTTTCCTTGCAATGGGAGAGGTGCTTAGTTTTGGGTTCAGTCTTCCACTGTCCTCACCCAGTGACATAGTCGGGGTAGCGAGGCATGTATTGTATTGTTGCCATCAAGGATAAAAAGATGGGGTTTACATCATATTGCTTGAGTTTATCCCTCTACATGATATCATCTTACTTAAAGCATTACTCTGTTCTTATGAACTTAACAATCTAGATGCATGCTGGATAGCAGTCGATGTGTGGAGTAATAGTAGTAGATGCAGACATGAGTCGGTCTACTTATCACGGACGTGATGCCTATATTCATGATCATTGGCTTAGATATCGTCATAACTTTGCGCTTTTCTATCAATTGCTCAATAGTAATTTGTATACCCACCGTATGCTTTCTTAAGGGAGAAGCCTCTAGTGAAACCTATGGCCCCCGGGTCTATTTTCCATCATATATTTTCAAATCTATAAACCAAAAACCCCAAAAATACATCACTGAGTTTTATTTGCTTTTTTTGTTTTACATTTTAGTAATCTTTTATATCTATCTCTATCAGATCTCATCCTTGCAAGTGACCGTGAAGGGATTGACAACCCCTTTATCGCGTTGGGTGCAAGTGTTTAATTGTTTGTGCAGGTGCATAGATTGGAGACTTGCTTGTACCTCCTACTGGATTGATACCTTGGTTCTCAAACTGAGGGAAATAATTATCTCTACTTTGCTGCATCACCCTTTCTTCTTCAAGGGAAAAACCAACTCAAGCTCAAGAAGTAGCAGTAGCTACTGAAGGCGCTTCATATGGCGAGCCAAGTGGCAGTTCGAGTGGCAGAGATTTTGTTGGAAATATGCCCTGGAGGCAATAATGTTGTATTACTATATTTTTGGTATTCGTAATTAAGAATTTATATTCTATGTTATAACTACTATGATCCCGAAATATGTGATTTAGTGAAAAATTTATATGCACGTGTGGAATGATAAACGGTAAAATAAGAATCCTAGTTTTGCCTCTAAGACTAGCTCTAGTGTTGTTGGTGATCAAGTTTTACAGATCTTGAGATATCGTTAAGTATAACAATAGTCTCAAAACAATGTTGGGAGTATGATGTTAGAAGAACAATCATACTGAATTGACCCTAACTTTGTTTGTTATACTTTGAGATAATATATATCGTCAGAAGTCAATTGTTATAACACGGAGTGTTATCAGACCATGAGAGTTTCGTAGCCACTTCTTACCGTATTATGAACTTTGGGGTTGCTCAAACGTCATTTGTAACATTGTGATCATAACGATAGCTTACATGTTCATCGGAAAGTTTGACAAGGGACTAGATAACTCGAGAGTGGGATTAGCTCCTCCGGCAATGGAGAGATATTATTAGGGCCCTCTCAGTGTGAAGGAATCCATCATCGTCTGGCCATACACAGGTGACTATGTCACGGGGATGCTAGAACATGTCAGCGAGAAAGAAGAACAAAACCGATAACGAGGAGACCGGTATAGTGACCATGTGTATGACTCAAGAGGATATCGATATATCTCACATCAGGTTTTGCAAAGTACTGCGAAGTAAAGGGAACGACGCATGATAACCAAAGGTTCACTCAAATGTCCTTCATGTATTCATAGGGATCGATATGGACATCCACGATTCTGCTACTAGTCATTAAACGAAGGGGTTTCATTCATGTCTATGTTTTACTGAACCTACAGGGTCACAAGTTTAAGGTAATCAAGATCTTCTAAGTGTTGGTAGGATGAGAATGATGAGAATATATTTGTGAAACAGTTTCGAGAGGAACCGAAAGTGTTCTGGGGTCACCGAAAGGGTTTTGGAGTTTATCGGGCAATACCGGGTATTACCGATAAATAATATATAGGTGGAAAATGTTTTCAACGATGTTAAATTAATAATAAAAGGCTCTAGTAATAGTTAGGAGGCTTATATTTAATTAAATATCAACGGGCCTTAAAAGGCCAAGCGGTGGAAGGAGAATTGGGCCACAAGGGCCCAATAATAGTGGCGCTCCCTTCTCCCCATGGAAAGGGGAGAGGGAGGCAAAATTTTAGGGGAGTCCCACTCCTCTTGTCCGACAAAGGGGGAGAGTTTCCCTCCCCTTGTGGCGCTTCCTCATCCCCCTCAACCTATATATACTTGAGGTATTGGCACTTTTGGAATACACAAGTTTTGGACCCTCCTCTAGTTCTCTAGTTCTAGTTCTGGTTGGTCCTAGTTGATCAATTAGAGCTAGACCTAGATCCTCTAATACTCATAATAAGAAGTCTAGTGTGGTTATAATCTCCTCCTTCTAATTCTCTGATGATTAACTCTGGACCGTGAAGCATTGCTGGATAGTTAAAACCGTACGCTTGCAACTTGTAGAGAGGACGAGCTTTCGATCTTCCGAGGGATTGTTCGTGGGCGGTTCGCCGGATCGTTCATTTCTACTTGTGAGCTGTGTTAGGATTTCCTGAAAGAGGAGAGGATGATGCAGTACAGTAGAGATAAGTATTTCCCTCAATTAAGAACCAAGGTTATCAATCCAGTAGGAGAACCACATAGAACCTCGTTAGTAGCACCTGCACACACAAAAGCAAATACTTGAACCCAACACAAACAAGGGGGTTGTCAATCCCCTTGTGGTTATTTGCAAGGATCAAATCTCGTAGTGATAGATAAATTAAACTACAAAATAAAATATAAAAAAGTGCAGCAAGGTATTTTTGGATTTTATATATGATAAAAGTAGACCCGGGGGCCATAGTTTTCACTAGAGGCTTCTCTCTCGAACACAAAGCATACGGTGGGTAACACATTACTGTTGGGCAATTGATAGAAAAGCACATAGTTATGATGATATTCAAGGCAATCATCATGTATATAGGAATCACTTCTGAGACAAGTAGATGGACTCATGCCTGCATCTATTACTATTACTCCATCCATCGACCGCTATCCAGCATGCATCTAGGGTATTAAGCTATAAAAATAGAGTAACGCCTTATGCAAGACGAGATGATGTAGACAAAGTAAATCCAAACAATATGAATAAACCCCATCGTTTTATCCTTAATGGAAACAATACAAATACATGTCATGTCCCTTTCTATCATTGGGATTGAGCACCGCAAGATTGAACCCATCACAAAGCACCTCTCCCATCGCAAGATAAATCAATCCAGTTGGCCAAACCAAACGGATAGATCGGAGAGAAATACAAAGCTATAACAATCATGCATAAAAGAATTCAGAGAAGACTCAATTAATATTCGAATAATCAGATCATAAACCCACAATTCATTGAATCCCAATAAACACACCACAAAATAAGATTACATCAAATAGAACTCCAAGAAGTTCGAGGAGAACATTGTATTGAAGATCAAAGAGAGAGAAGAAGCCATCTAGCTACTAGCTATGGACCCGTAGGTCTATGGTGAACTACTCACGCATCATCGAAGGGCAGTAAGGATGATGTAGAAGCGCTCCGTGATCGATTCCCCTCCAACATAGTACCAGAGAAGGCCACCAGATGGGATCTCGGAAGAACAGAAACTTGCGATGGAGGAAAAAGTGTTCCGGGTGGCTCTCTGTTGGTTTGGGGATATTTGAGAATTTATAGAGGTGGAATTAGGTCAAGATGTGCCACGAGGGGCCCACAAGCTCAAGGGGTGCGCCTGGTCCCCCTGGTCGTGCCCATAGAGCTTGTCGTTCTCTCGTGGCTCCTCTAGTCTTCTCCTGAACCTTCTAGGGTCTCTCTGGGTCTAGAAAAAATCGTCAAAATTTTTCCTAGAGTTTGGACTCCGTTTGGTACTGAATTCCTGAAAAGCCAAAAACAAGCAAAAAACAACAACTGGCGATGGGCACTAGGTTAATAGGTTAGTCCCAACAAATTATAATGCATATAAAACATCCAAGATTGATACTATAATAGCATGGAACATTAAAAAATTATAGATACGTTGCAGACGTATCATTCATCTACGGTTCAAGGGACTCCATGTACGATCTACACCGACTCATTTTCTTTCGCTGCAAGTCGGTAACGATCCACTCCAAACCATTAATGCATCTTCATATTGTTCCTGGGTGATCGTATGGCGATTTTTTCTTGTTTTCTACTATATTTCCAAACATATTTGCTTATACTGTGGGGAGAACGCATACTGCTCCACAACTATGGGCACATTCTTGGAGCTTGGCTTCGGTTGGCTCGTGACCATTGCCAAATCCTCGTCGGCATCCATCTCCAAGGTCTCCTCCATCATATATATTCTTGTCATCATCGTCAGGAATCAACATATTCATGTCTCCTGGTGTAGGCTTTGCAATGATCGCCAACCTCTCCTCGTCACCATTCTTATCCACGGACTCCTATGCCACCTGCTCGTCATCGTTGATAGTAATCGGCAGATTGATCCGTTCAGTTAGAGGCATCATGATGATCGACAACATCTCCTCTTCGCCATTCTTCTCCACTGTCTCCTCCTCAACAATCTGCTCGACATCATTGACATTAATGATCTCTAAAGACCTACCAGGGGAGGTCACACAAATTTCAGTCCCAAATGGAAAAGATCTACAATTCTGCCATGGCGTTGGGTGAGCGGTATGAATACCAGCATGCTAACTATTGGAGAACTAGAGACACTATTGCCCTGCGCATCTCCCAGAGGAAAACCTAAATAAAATTCACCCATTGGCTAGATCAAGAATCATCCATTGGATCTCATCCATTGCATCCATGGTCAAATTAAATAAGTGTTGCACCAGAGATTTGAAGGTTGGAAACTAGGAGCAAATTTCCTTGCACTTCACCAGCAATGGCTCATTGCTACCGTAGAACCTCTCCAACGGTGTCACCATCAACGACTGCGTTGGAGGGAGGTGTAGTTGGGGTGGGGTGCTCGGGCTACCTAATGCGAAGCATCCCACGGTCATCCCCATGGGCCTAACTTTGTCTCCCCAAGTGCCAAGTGGACCGATGACACGAGCACATGCAAGAGATATCGAGACCGAGGTGACATCTCTCCTCTCTCAACTCCCTTTCGAATCACATGATACATCGATACAACCTCAAATGGAGAAACTTTGCATACTCAGGTATCAAGGAACAAGCCATGGAGAAGTTAAGGATCAAGGCCGAACGATAAAGGGAGAAGAACACGGAAACGGAGAAGAAATGGAGCAAGACAGAGCTTGCCAGGATCATCCGAGCCAGTTGTCGGACGATTCAAACAAAGTCCGGATGATTCGGGTCCCCTTCCAGACAATCCCGGTAATGTGCCCGAAGACAACAGCATGCCCCTCGACGAAGCCGGATCATCCGGGACTCCTCCGAGATCATCCGGACCCAGCCGGACGTCCGAACCAAGACCCAGACATCCAAGCCATCCACAATCACGGTGACCCAGACAAATCATCCGTATGAGGACCCAGATCATCCGGACCGCCATCCAGATCATCTAGCCTTTGCGTGTGTGCACCACTCAGGCCGAGGCCCATGTAACCCATCCTTCCCTTAGACGATATATACATGTCTCCTACCTCCATTTTAGGCTTACGAAAGTGATAGCTTACATTTAGAGATTGAGTTTTTGCCATCCACTACCTCTCCCATGGAGATCAAGGCCTCCATATGAGAAGGTCCCTGCTACCTCTTGAGCACTGCGTTGGATTTCCCCGAAGAGGAGAGGATGATGCAGCAAAGTAGCGTAAGTATTTCCCTCAGTTTTTGAGAACCAAGGTATCAATCCAGTAGGAGACCACGCACAAGTCCCTCGTACCTACACAAAACGAGAGCAACTCGCAACCAACGCTTAGGGGTTGTCAATCCCTTCACGGTCACTTACGAGTGTGAGATCTGATAGAGATAATATTTTTGGTACTTTTGATAGATAGATGCAAAGTAAAGAGTAAAGGCAAAGTAAAAACAAAGCAAGTAAATAAAGTGATATAGATTGATATGATGAGAATAGACTCGGGGGCCATAGGTTTCAATAGTGGCTTCTCTCAAGAGCATAAGTATTCTACGGTGGGTGAACAAATTACTGTTGAGCAATTGACAGAATTGAGCATAGTTATGAGTATATCTAGGCAATGATCATGTATATAGGCATCACGTCAAAAACAAGTAGATCGAAATGATTCTGCATCTACTAATATTACTCCACTCATCGACCGCTATCCGGCATGCATCTAGAGTATTAAGTTAAAAACAGAGTAACGCCGTAAGCAAGATGACATGATGTAGAGGGATAAATTCATGCAATATGATAAAAACCCCATCTTGTTATCCTCGATGGCAACAATACAATACGTGCCTTGCTGCCCCTTCTATCACTGGGTAAGGACACCGCAAGATTGAACACAAAGCTAAGCACTTCGCCCATTGCAAGAACTACCAATCTAGTTGGCCAAGCCAAAAAGGATAATTCGAAGAGACTTGCAAAGATAACTCAATCATACATAAAAGAATTCAGAGAAGAATCAAATATTTTCCATAGATAATACTGGATCATAAACCCACAATTCATCGGTCTCAACAAACACACCGCAAAAAGAAGATTACATCGAACAAATCTCCACGGGAGAGGGGGAGAACATTGTATTGAGATCCAAAAAGAGAGAAGAAGCCATCTAGCTACTAGCTATGGACCCGAAGGTCTGAAGTAAACTACTCACACTTCATCGGAGGGGCTATGGTGTTGATGTAGAAGCCCTCCGTGGTGGATGCCCCCTCCGGCGAATCTCCGGAACAGGCCCCAAGATGGGATCTCGTGGATACAGAAGGTTGCGACGGTGGAATTAGGTTGTTGGCTCCTGTTCTGATCGTTCGGGTATACGTAGGTATATATAGGAGGAAGGAGTACGTCGGTGGAGCTCCGAGGGGCCCGCGAGGTAGGGGGGCGCGCCCAGGGGGGCGCCCTCCACCCTCGCGACCTCTTCGGGCACTACTTGGAGTAGGGTCCAAGTCTCTTGGATCACGTTCGGTTGGAAAATCACGACCCCGAAGGTTTCATTCCATTTGGACTCCGTTCGATATTCTGTTTCTTCAAAATACTGAAAAAGGCAAAAAACAGCAATTCTGGGCTGGCCCTCCGATTAATAGGTTAGTCCCAAAAGTAATATAAAAGTGGAAAATAAAGCCCAATATAGTCCAAAACAGTAGATAAAGTAGCATGGAGCAATCAAAAATTATAGATACGTTGGAGACGTATCAGGCATCCCCAAGCTTAATTCCTGCTCGTCCTCGAGTAGGTAAATGATAAAAAAATTGATGCGGAGTGATACTTTGGCATAATTTCAATGTAAATCTTTTTAATTGTGATATGAATATTCAGATCCGAAAGATTCAAGACAAAAGTTCATATTGACACAAAAAATAATAATACTTCAAGCATACTAATCAAAGCAATCATGTCTTCTCAAAATAACATGGACAAAGAAAGTTATCCCTACAAAATCATATAGTCTGGCTATGCTCCATCTTCCCCACACAAAATATTTAAATCATGCACAACCCCGATGACAAGCCAAGCAATTGTTTCATACTTATGACATTCTCAAAACTTTTTCGATCTTCACGCAATACATGAGCGTGAGCCATGGATATAGCACTATGTGGAATAGAAGGGTGGTTGTGGAGAAGACAAAAAGAGGGAAGATAGTCTCACATCAACTAGGCGTATCAACGGGCTATGGAGATGCCCATCAATAGATATCAATGTGAGTGAGTAGGGATTGCCATGCAACGGATGCACTAGAGCTATAAGTATATGAAAGCTCTACAAAAGAAACTAAGTGGGTGTGCATCCAACTCGCTTGCTCACGAAGACCTAGGGCATTTTGAGGAAGACCATCATTGGAATATACATGCCAAGTTCTACAATGAAAAATTCCCACTAGTATATGAAAGTGACAAAATGAGAGACTCTCTATCATGAAGATCTTGGTGCTACTTTGAAGCACAAGTGAGATAAAAGGATAGTAGCATTGTCCCTTCTCTCTTTTTCTCTCAATTTTTTATTTGGGCCTTTTTTATGGCCTTTTTCTTCCTCTTTTTTTTATATTTTCGTCCGGAGTCTCATCCCGACTTATGGGGGAATCATAGTCTCCATCATCCTTTCCTCACTTGGGACAATGCTCTAATAATGATGATCATCACACTTTTATTTTTCTTACAACTCAACAATTACAACTCGATACTTAGAACAAAGTATGACTCTATATGAATGCCTCCGGCGGTATACCGGGATATGCAATGAATCATGAGTGACATGTATGAAAGAATTATGAACGGTGGCTTTGCCACAAATACGATGTCAACTACATGATCATGCTAGCAATATGACAATGATGGAGCGTGTCATAATAAACGGGACGGTGGAAAGTTGCATGGCAATATATCTCGGAATGGCTATGGAAATGCCATGATAGGTAGGTATGGTGGCTGTTTTAAGGAAGGTATGTGGTGGGTGTATGATACCGGCGAAAAGTGTGCGGTATTAGAGAGGCTAGCAAAGGTGGAAGGATGGGAAAAAGTGCGTATAATCCATGGACTCAACATTAGTCATAAAGAACTCATATACTTGTTGCAAAAATCTAGAAGTTATCAAAGCAAAGTATTATGCGCATGCTCCTAGGGGGATAGTTTGGTATCAAACTTCAACACAAGTATTCTTTGAATTCATAACTACTCAACTAGCATGACTCTGATATTATCACCTCCATATCTCAAAACAATTATCAAGCATCAAACTTATCTTAGTATTCAATTCACTCAAAAGAAAGTTTCACATATCTTGAACACCAAGTATATTAACATTGAGCAAATTACCATGCTATTAAAGACTCTCAAAATAATCTAAGTGAAGCATGAGAGATCAATAGTTTCTTTAAAACAAATCCACCACCGTGCTCTAAAAGATATAAGTGAAGCACTAGAGCAAAAATTATCACGCTCAAAAGATATAAGTGAAGCACATAGAGTATTCTAACAAATTCCAAATCATGTATGGCTCTCTCAAAATATGTGTACAGCAAGGATGATTGTGGTAGACTAACAAGCAAAGGCACAAATAATACAAGACGCTCCAAGCAAAACACATATCATGTTGGTAAATAAAAATATAGCTCCAAGTAAATTACCGATGGAAGTGGACGAAAGAGGGGATGCCTTCCGGGGCATCCCCAAGCTTTGAATTTTTGGTGTCCTTGGATTATCTTGGGGGTGCCATGGGCATACCCAAGATTAGGCTCTTGCCACTCCTTGTTCCATAATCCATCAAAAGAATTCACCCAAAACTTGAAAACTTCACAACACAAAACTCAACAGAAATCTCGTCAGCTCCGTTAGAGAAAGAAAACAAAAGACTACTTCAAGGTACTGTAATGAACTCATTATTTATTTATATTGGTGTTAAACCTACTGTATTACAACTTCTCTATTGTTTATAAACTATTTTACTAGCCATAGATTCATCAAAATAAGCAAACAACACACGAAAAACAGAATCTGACAAAAACAGAACAGTCTGTAGCAATATGTAACTAACGCAAACTTCTGGAACTCTAAAAATTCTACCAAAATAGGAAGTCCTGGAAAATTTGTTTATTGATCAGCAGCAAAAAGAATCAACGCAAAATCACGTTCCTGTGATTTATCATAACTAAATTCGTGCGCGCAAAGTTTCTGTTTTTCAGCAGAATCAAATCAACTATCATCGTAGGTTATCCTATAGGTTATACTTGGCACAAACACTAATTAAAACATAAAACCACATCCAAACAGAAGGTAGATGGATTATTTATTCCTAAACAGAAGCAAAAACAAAAAAAAACACAAAATGAAATTGGGTTGCCTCCCAACAAGCGCTATCGTTTAACGCCCCTAGCTAGGCATAAAAGCAAGGATAGATCTAGGTATTGCCATCTTTGGTAAGCAATTCTTCAATGAGGCATCTACCTCCTTTAGGATTTTCTTTCTCACTAATAATTGTCAAATTTTCTGGCAAAAGATCGAAAAATTCATCTATAGCAAAAGGTTCCTTAATGATGGAAAAAAGATTGGGATGAACGCTTATAGATTTAAGATCCGCAGTTTCCTTACTAGATGATTCACCCTTATTCTTAGGAACATAAATAAGCTTAGTATTTTTGGTATACGAACTTGGAGTATTTTGCACGGAAGAAAAAGCGGTTCCCAAGTTAGTAATAATACCCTCAAGTTTATCGATTCTTGTAGAGTCTAGATTTATTTTTTCATTAACTATGGGATCTTTTTCTTTAATATTTTTCAAAGTCATTCCTACCGTAGATCCATATTGGGTAATTTGATTGTGGATCTTTTTATCAAGATTTTCAGTAGATTCAATGGTAGCAACTTTATTCTCAATAATTTCAAGTCTTTGCATAACATGCTCCAAAGTTAACGTAGTTCCATTAATCAAAAGAGGTGGTGAGCCAAATATATCTATTAAAGCATTATAAGAATCAAAAGTATGGCTACCCAAAAAATTCCCTCCGGTAATGTTATCAAGGATATATCTATACCAAGGATTAGCACCTACATAAAAATTGCAAAGAAGAATTGAGGTAGATTGCTTCCTGGTAGATTTATTTTGTGCATTGCAAATTCTATACCAAGCATCTTTTAGATTTTCTCCCTCCCTTTGTTTAAAATTTAAGACTTCATTCTCGGGAGATAACGGAGACGATATGAAACTAGTCATGACGACAAGAAAACTAACACACGAGCAAACAGAAAGGCAAAGGGAAAAAGGCAAATGGGAAGTAGAGGAGGAGATTGGGAAAGAGAGGCAAATAAAACGACAAGGGTGAAGTGGGGGAGAGGAAAACGAGAGGCAAATGGCAAATAATGTAATGCGAGAGATAGGGATTGCGATGGGTACTTGGTATGGTTGACTTGCTTGCGTGAGCCTCCCCGGCAACAGCGCCAGAAATTCTTCTTGCTACCTCTTGAGCACTGCATTGGATTTCCCCGAAGAGGAGAGGATGATGCAGTAAAGTAGCGTAAGTATTTCCCTCAGTTTTTGAGAACCAAGGTATCAATCCAGTAGGAGAATACGCACAAGTCCCTCGTACCTACAAAAAACGATAGCAACTCGCAACCAACGCTTAGGGGTTGTCAATCCCTTCACGGTCACTTACGAGAGTGAGATCTGATAGAGATAATATTTTTGGTATTTTTGATAGATAGATGCAAAGTAAAAAGTAAAGGCAAAGTAAAAACAAAGCAAGTAAATAAAGTGATATAGATTGATATGATGAGAATAGACCCGGGGGCCATAGGTTTCACTAGTGGCTTCTCTCAAGAGCATAAGTATTCTACAGTGGGTGAACAAATTACTGTTGAGCAATTGACTTAATTGAGCATAGTTATGAGTATATCTAGGCAATGATCATATATATAGGCATCACGTCCAAAACAAGTAGATCAAAACGATTCTGCATCTACTACTATTACTCCACTCATCGACCGCTATCCAGCAGGCATCTAGAGTATTAAGTTAAAAACAGAGTAACACCGTAAGCAAGATGACATGATGTAGAGGGATAAATTCATGCAATATGATAAAAAAACATCTTGTTATCCGCGATGACAACAATACAATACGTGCCTTGCTGCCCCTTCTGTCACTGGGTAAGGACACCGCAAGATTGAACCCAAAGCTAAGCACTTCTCCCATTGCAAGAACTACCAATCTAGTTGGCCAAACCAAAAAGGATAATTCGAAGAGACTTGCAAAGATAACTCAATCATACATAAAAGAATTTAGAGAAGAATCAAATATTTTCCATAGATAATACTGGATCATAAACCCACAATTCATCGGTCTCAACAAACACACCGCAAAAATAAGATTACATCGAATAGATCTCCACGGGAGAGGGGGAGAACATTGTATTGAGATCCAAAAAGAGAGAAGAAGCCGTCTAGCTACTAGCTATGGACCCGAAGGTCTGAAGTAAACTACTCACACTTCATCGGAGGGGCTATGGTGTTGATGTAGAAGCCCTCCGTGGTGTATGCCCCCTCCGGCGGAGCTCCGGAACAGGCCCCAAGATGGGATCTCGTGGATACAGAAGGTTGCAGTGGTGGAATTAGTTTTTTGGCTCCTGTTCTGATCGTTCGGGGATACGTAGGTATATATAGGAGGAAGGAGTACGTCAGTGGAGCTCCGAGGGGCCCACGAGGTAGGGGGCGCGCCCAGGGGGGCGCGCCCTCCACCCTCGTGACCTCCTCGTGCACTACTTGGAGTAGGGTCCAAGTCTCCTGGATCACGTTCGGTTGGAAAATCACGATCCCGAAGGTTTTATTCCATTTGGACTCTGTTTGATATTCTGTTTCTTCGAAATACTGAAAAAGGCAAAAAAACAGCAATTCTGGGCTGGGCCTCCGGTTAATAGGTTAGTCCCAAAAGTAATATAAAAGTGGAAAATAAAGCCCGATATAGTCCAAAACAGTAGATAAAGTAGCATGGAGCAATAAAAAATTATAGATACGTTGGAGACGTATCAGTCCCCTAGTGGATTCAAGACTCCTTCTTAGGGAAGATCCTCCAAGGATTCAAAGACCTCTCTCCTTCAAGGATTGGGATGAACTAGCTACCCTTTGTACCCTCTTGTGTTGGATTTGGACCTTTGTACCTCTTATGTGTATGTGGATTTAGCACATGTATGAGTTGGATCTTGTTGATTGAGTGTTTCCCTCTCGTGTTCTTCGTATTTTTCGAGGGATCCTCTCCAATTCGTGAAAGATCGGCCAAATAGGGTTCTAACCTACATCATCTTAGTATCACGAGCCACGTTGATCACGAATTTGGATCTTTCCCCATCGTTTTCTAGCCTAATTTTGCTTTGTTTTGTCCTAATTCAAAAATCCCCACAAAAATAGCCCACCCAATTTTTTTTGTGATTTCTTGGGTTGATGATGTTTTGTTGATTTTGATCCATGGATTTGAAGTGCTGCATGTGGATCTAGCATTAACCACCATCACCACCCCTAAATCCACCCCGAAATCGCCCCAATTTTTCTTTTCCCCATGATTTTCGTTCTCATCCCAAGCCCCAACTTGCCTGTGTTGACCTGGCCGGATGATTCAGACTTAGCCCTGACAATCCGGACCACCTCCCAGATCCTCCGGCTTAGCCTGACAAAACTGCATTTTCAGCCAAAAATTTCAGCTACCACCTAGATTTTCGCATCACCAACTCCGAGACCCACCAGCATTTTCGCAAACCCTTGTGATACCATCGCTTTCTGCTACCACCATTTGAAATTTGCCATTGAGATTTTGAGTTGAAGTTTTCCATTTCCTAATGTGTTTCGGCTACTTAGGAATGGTTCAACATCGACATCTGAAAGGATCGAGATGGACCTAGAGGGGGGGGGGGTGAATAGGTACAATTACAAATTTTTAATTATTACTTAGCAATTTTAGGCAATAATGCGGAATATGAAGGTGAGCCTGACAATTGCAAGTGAGTACAAAGTACTAGGCAAGTAACACAAGCATGAAGGTAAGCAAGCACAATATGATATAAGTAAGTGCTAAGAGACAAGTAACCACAAGTAGAAAGTTAGGGTTAGGAATAACCGCAACTTTCGGGAGACAAGGATGTATGCCGATGTTCACTTCCTTGGAGGGAAGCTAGTCACCGTTAGAGAGGTGGATGTTACCACGAAGGCACACCAACACCACAAAGGCTCACCCTATTCTCCCTTTGAGACAACACCACGAAGGCGTTTCTCAACCACTAGTGGTAGACCTTGGGGTGGTCTCCAAACCCTCACAAACTTTTCTGGGGGTAATCACAAAGGTTGATTCCTCTCCGAAAGACTCCTACCGCCTAGGAGTCTCCAACCTCCAAGAGTAATAAGAACGTTGGGGAAAACTCAAGACTTGCTCAAATCACAAATTCCTTTGGTGCAAAGAAGGGGAAGGAGTGGATCTATCACTTGATTGGAGAACTTCTCTCAAATGTTCCTAAATCCCTTGGGGATCTAGGATTTGGTGTAGAGGATTGAGAGAGAGAGAGAAGAGTGTTCTTGGCAAGCTCAAAGTGAATGGTCAACCTTATCCCGTGGAAGGAAGAAGCCTATATATAGTGGGTGTGGAAAAAGTGACCGTTTGAGCCACTTAACTACACAGGAGGGGTCGGACGTCCGGACTACTCCGGACGTCCGGTGGCACAAGTATGTCCGGACGTCCGACAGTTATCGGTCGTCCGGCCGCTGGGAACAAATAATCTATGAATATTTGCACAACACACGGATGTCCGAGACGTGTCGGTCGTCCGAAGCCCGGACGATCGGAGAGGTCCAGAAATCCGTAAATATGGTTCTGTGGTGGAAATACCGGACGTCCGAGATGTGCCGGCCGTCCGGAGGTCGGACGTCCGGAGTGTTTCGGAAATCCGTAAATAACTTTCTGTAAGGGGAACACCGGACGACCGGAGAGAGCCGGACGTCCAGACAGCTAAGAGGGTCCGGACGTCCGTAGAGCACCGGACGACCCGAGAAGAAAACATGAGTTGTGGGCTTTGAGCAAGTCTTTCACTAGATCCAATGATCCCCTCTTAATAGTGCGGGATCCCTATACTCAAGAACAAACCGTAAACAAAGCCATGGCTAATGTATTGTATCTCCAATCTTGAGTTATATGCATTTGTCCCTAGTCATGATCCACACACGGCCTTTGAGACATAATCCTGAGATATACTTGATAAACATGATTAGCATACATGTTGTCATCAACATCAAAATACGATTAAGGGCATGATTGCACTTTCAATCCCCCCCTTTTTGGTAGTTGATGACAAGATATATGCACACACATAAAAAATAGGAATCGAAAGGATTTGTTGTGGAGCTCAATAATCAAAGAATAAGCAAGGAGTGAGCTCCCCCTCAATATGATACCATAGAGACTAAACATGAAGAGGGCTCCCCCTCAATATGATACCAAACACAACCAAATCTCATACACAAGATAACTAAGACAATAAGCTCCATATAGATTCATCACTCATAGCATAGAACATCAGTTTCTGCAATCTCATAACATAAGTTTGATACAAGATAATCAACAATCATAGCATGGAGTTCGATTACAAGCTAACAAGCTAATACCTCATAGTGCATAGTGCCTACTCCCCCTTGGCATCAAATACCCAAAAGGAGGTCATAACAGCATCAGAGAGCATCATCATCATCATCATCATCATCATGTGCACCACTGGCACCAGCCTCGTCAAAGAAGTCAGCCCACTCAGGACCCGAGGGAAAGCCAAAATCAGAAGGTGGCTCATCAGGAAAACGGTCATCATCACTTACATCGAACACTCTGGAGTCTCTCAGACGAGTCTTCGGAGCATTCTTGGAGGTGATAAGGCGCGTGACAACAGCGTGATTTTGGCAGCAGTTAAACGAAATAGCCTTCATCAAGGCAGAGTGGGCCTTCCCCAGAAAGCGAGCAATGTGACCAAAGGGTGCAGATCCGGAGGTAGCAGAACGAGGGATGCTAGCAGCAGTGCGGCGCGGATGAGCAGAAGAGGAGGAGTCCTTGGGAACATAGTTATCAGCCATGTGTGGGGGAATGACCCATCGCTCATGCAAATGAGTGCGAGCAATAGGAAACGAAGCCACACTCTCGTTGAAGGCCTGAAGAAAGGGAGCATGAGGAAAGGCCCACTTGTGCTGAAAGGAAGCGAGGCGAATCTCATGCCATAGAAAATGAGGCACATTTATCTTCCCTTTCAGAGCCGCATAGAGGCGATGCATGAGATCGATGCAGTAGCTACTGTAGGACCCGTTGTCACCCATCTTAGGATAAATGGTGCGAATGACACAGTGATAGATAATGAAGAAAGGAGCACGCCAAATGGAAACTTGGTTAAATCCCTTATGTTTCTCATCATCAGTCAGTTGGGATAGGGGCTTGATAAGATCAACACATGCATCAGGGCCCTTGGGTCTATGGTTGGTGTCATCATTGTGAATTTTGAACCCGGTGTCAAGAAAACCAAGGGAAGTAACAAATTGAGAGTAGGATGCCGAGAGCTTTGTGTCGGCGGTCATCCAAGTAACAGTGTTGTTTGGACCAAAAAAGCATGTGGCATAAAATTGATGAATGGCGGCTTGGTTAAAGTCATGTTGACATGTAAATGGGGCAGCACGATTGGAGGACTCAATGAGCTCAATAGCCCCGGAATATTTTTCTGGATGAGTACGAATATGCTCTAAATCAATGCACAAATGCAGGGAAAGACCCTTAGGAATGATGATAGTGGTAAAAATGTCAGCTTGGACATTCGTGCAAAAACGAGGGTCCCTAGAGTCACGAGCAACCGTGAATTGATCAACATCACGACGCAACTTAAGATATGAGGTAGTGGGAACCATGTTGAACCGCTTAACGTGACGGTCGTGTGCTAGAGGAGGATCAAGTGAGATATGATGAGCATCATCGTGAGGTTGGACCGGAGGAGGAGGAGGCTGGAAGGTGGGCCGACGAGTTCCCGACTTTGGTGCGGAGGTGCGAACAGCCACAAACGCGGGCTGCTCCAAATCATCCATTTCATCCTCATAGTCGGATCCCTCCGAGGATGAGTTGCTAGAAGAGTTGTGAGGATGGGCGGCGCGCTTCCGAGGACGAGCCCGCTCCTGGGAGTCATCGGAGCCACCACGACGAGACGTGCGAGACGGCCCACCGGTGACTTGCTTGCGTGCGGAGTGCTTGGTCTTGGGTATCACGACCTAGGGGAGAAGGAAGACCCAAATCAACACCCCACCATAGATCGAAGAGTCGATGCACGAGGGAGAAGAGATAGGTGCTACCTTTGAGTGAGGAACACGGAGGGAGAAGGCAACTGGAGCGAATCAGTGAACGGCCGAGTGGCTATAGCGCGTGGTGTGACGACCGCGACTGGAGCTTGAACGGGGACAGAGGTGACCCGGGCGGCCACAGCGAGTGGCGGGACCACGGCGAGGACCCCGAGCAGTGAGAGGCCCCGGCGAGGAGCACGGGCGGCGTGTGGCCACGGCGAGGAGCTGTGGAACAGGAGCGGCGTCGGTGGGAAACATAGGAGAGGGAGCGGGTGGATTAGGGTAACTGACCCGAAAACCTACCCCACGCTATATATAGGTGCCTAAGAAATCGTTCGGACGACCGGAGGTCCACGGATGTCCGGTGCCTGGGCCAGGGAAAAAATGAACGGACGTCCGGATGGGCCGGACGACCGGGCAGAGGTCAACAGAAAGCTTTTTACGGACGGCCGGAGTGCGACAGACGTCCGGTGTAGGAGTGAAGTCCGGACGACCGGGAATCCACGGTCGTCCGGTGCCTGGGCCAGGGAAAAATGAATGGATGTCCAGATGGGCCGGACGACCGGGCTGAGCTCAACAGAAGGTATTTTATGGACGTCCGGTACATAACGAACATCCGGACGCATATAAGAATTTTTGAGAGGAGTAGGGTGCAATTATTTGTGTTACTAATCATGATGAGGAGATGATGATGACCATATGTAGTAAGAATTTCTATTAAGCAACAAGTATCCTATGCCAACAATAATAAAACATATGCCGCTCATATATTGTTCTAATGACAAGAGTGGTAGCTACTGCCACCATGTATGAGTATACGTGACATGGCACGGAAAGATTGGAACTTTGAGTGCAGAATCACTACTCCGTCATGCGAAGCACCATAGTCCGAGAACTATGATAACTTTGAGAGTGTTTGTTCTTTTTATGCATTATGTAGGGTGAGGATATTCATGAATTAAATGTCTCCCCCTAAATATATGCCTACATCAAGACAAAACATTATGAAAATGCATGCATGGGTACTAGATTTCACATAATGTTGTCAAGCTCGAAGATACCAAGTTCACGCCTAAGTCGACAAAACCTTGCTTCATCCAATAGTTTGGTGAAAATATCTGCAAGTTGCAAATCTGTACCAACATGATCGATGTGAATATCACCCTTTTCCACATGATCTCTCAAGAAGTGATACCTAATATCAATGTGCTTGGTGAGGAGATGATCCTTGGGGTTCTCAGCAATATTGATGGCACTTTCATTATCACATAGGAGAGGCACATGTCTATAAGTGATACCATAATCCTTCAAGGTTTGTCTCATCCGTAGTAATTGAGTTGCACAACTGCCGGCTGCAATGTATTCAGCTTCTATGGTAGAGAGGGCAATACAATTTTGTTTCTTTGAGGACCAACTTACCAAGGAGCGACCAAGAAATTGACATGCACCGGAGGTGGACTTACGATCCACTTTGACTCCATCCCAATCTGCATCCGTATACCCAATGAGATCAAACTTAGCATCCTTGGGGTACCATAGACCCAACTTTGGGGTGTGAACAAGGTATCTAAGAATATGCTTAACCGCCTTATGATGACTTTCCCTAGGGGAAGCTTGAAATCTAGCACACATGCATACACTAAACATGATGTCTAGTCTAGATGCACAAAGATAAAGCAATGAACCAATCATAGAGAGGTATTTAGATGGGTCGAAAGGGATACCGTTGGTGTCTTCAGTGAGTACAATTTTGGTTGGCATGAGTGTCTTACATGGACTAGCATCAGTCATGCCGAACTTTTCTAGGATATCCTTGAGGTATTTTGCTTGAGACAAGAAAATTCCTTCTTGAAATTGTTTAATTTGAAATCCAAGAAAGAACTTCAAATCTGTATCGAGTGACATTTCAAAATTCTTGGTCATGGAGTCCGCAAACTTCTTGCACAAATGAATGTTAGGAGAACCAAAAATTATATCATCTACATAGATTTGGCATAAGATCAAATCACCCTTGTCCCTCTTAGTAAAAAGAGTGGGATCGATCACCCCTCTCACAAAGCCATCATTGAGTAAAAACTTCTTAAGATGATCATACCAAGCATGAGATGCTTGTTTGAGGCCATACAGAGCCTTATGAAGTTTATACACATAGTCTTTGTGATCGGGATCAACGAACCCAGGTGGTTGTGACACATATACTTCTTCTTGTAGAGGACCGTTAAGGAAAGCACTCTTTACATCCATGTGATGCAATGTAAATCCATTGAAGGCAGCATAAGCAAGTAAGATGCGAATGGATTCAGGACGGGTAACGGGGGCAAAGGTCTCACCAAAGTCCAAGCCTTCAACTTGTGAGTACCCTTGAGCCACTAACCTTGCCTTGCTGCGGATGATTATACCATTATCATCTTGCTTGTTCTTGAAAATCCATTTTATTCCAATGACATTGTGTTCTGTAGTTGGCCTCTTGACTAATGACCACACTTGGTTGCGTTCAAAATTGTTCAACTCTTCTTGCATAGCAACGAGCCAATCGTTGTCCATCAATGCATCTTGTACCTTGAGAGGTTCAACACTAGACACAAATGAGAAGTGAGCACAAAAGTTAGTCAACTGTTTACGAGTGACTCTACCTTCTGATATGTCGGTGAGAATTTTGTCAACATCAACACGACCGGCCACTCGAGGCATGATGGAGGTT
Source organism: Triticum timopheevii (assembly GCA_963921465.1). NCBI lineage: Eukaryota > Viridiplantae > Streptophyta > Magnoliopsida > Poales > Poaceae > Triticum > Triticum timopheevii. The sequence continues at coordinate 406,125,146 of OY997272.1, read as the reverse complement.
AGAGTTTCTCGAGGTTCAACTTCATGTCCATCATCCACGTCCTCAACATATGGATCATTAATGTGTGGAGGAAGATCTTCTTGTTCATGTTGCATTTGTTGAGGTTCATCATCAATGATTGGACTTTCTTGTTCTTGCCCTTGATGATGATCTTGTTCTTGTAGATTATCATGAAGAGGAACTTGATCATCTTCTTCTACTTGGGCTAAGGGCATCGGTTGAGCAATAGGAACTTGTGATGGTATGGGTGTTGAAGTAGTTTGATGATGTGTGAAGCTTCCAACTTCATCTTCATCATCATGAGGTTCTTGTTCCATAGGAAGAAGTGCACCAACACCCATGGTCAAAATATCTTGAGACGAATCTTCTTCACCTGCATCACTTAGATCAACTTGCTCCCCACGGGAGCCATTAAAGTCATCAAACACCACGTCACAAGTTTCTACAACACATCCATTGGATTTGTTGTAGACTCTATAGACGTGAGAGTTTGATCCATAGACAACAAATATGCCCTCAATTGTTTTGGATTGAAATTTTCCTAACCGTTCTCTTTTGTTGAGGATGAAACATTTGCACCCAAATACACGAAAGTACTTGACATTTGACTTGTTCCCAGTTAGGAGCTCATATGGAGTCTTTTCCAATATAGTGCGGAGGAAGAGCCGGTTTGATGCATGGCATGCAGTGTTGACAGCTTTGGCCCAAAAACTATGTGGTGACTTGTATTCGTCCAACATGGACCTTGCCATTTCCACAAGGGTACGGTTCTTCCTTTCGGCTACACCATTTTGCCGAGGAGAGTATGGAGCTGAATATCAATGCTCAATCCCTTCATCACTAAGGAATTCTTCCAAGGTATAGTTTTTGAACTCAGATCCATTATCACTTCTTATTGCCAAGATTTCTTTGTCAAACTTGCATTGTGCTTGTTTGGCAAAATCAATGAAGGTGATCTTCGTCTCGTCCTTGGACTTGAGGAAAAACACCCATGTATATCTTGAGTAATCATCAACAATGACAAGTCCATACTTTTTCCCACCAAGACTATCTCATGAAGGAGGCCCAAAGAGATCCACATGAAGGAGCTCCAAAGGCCTTGAAGTAGACACAATATTCTTGGGTGGGTGCTTTGTTTGATGTTGCTTCCTGGCTATGCATGCACTACACACACGATCTTTCTCAAAAGAGACATTTGTTAGTCCAAGGATGTGATTACCCTTTAAGAGATCTTGAAGATTCCTCATGCCGACATGGGCTAGCCGGCGATGCCATAGCCATCCCTTGTCGGCCTTGGCCATTAGACAAGTTGCATGGAATGTGCTCTCTTTCGAGAAATCAACCTTGTAAAGGTTGCCATCCAACTCTCCAACAAAGGCCACTTTGAGGGTATCTCTCTTAAAGACTTTCACATCCATTAGTCCAAATAGTGTATCATAACCAACAGAAGCCAATTGACGAACAAAAAGCAAATGATATTTAAGGTATTGGACAAGCATGACATTTGCAAGAGACATGTCATTTGTGATAGCCACTTTCCCCAACCCAAGTACTTGTCCTTTTGATCCTCCACCAAACATAATGCTCATAAATGGTTGAATAGCTTCCATGAAATCGTAGAGCAATTTGCTATCTCCGGTCATATGATTGGTACATCCACTATCAATCACCCATTTTACTCCACCGAAGAAGGCAACCTACACACAATTATTACTTGGTTAGAGGCACCCATTTTGCAATGGGACCTCTCAAGTTAGTCACAAGGGTCTTAGGGACCCAAATAGCATAAAACCGAAATGCATTTCGAGGACCAACAAACTTTGCATAAACTTCTCCATCCTTAGTCTTACGAAGTACATAGGATGGAGGCATGAACTCTTTTGTCTTGTTGAGAGTGGGCATGCCCCTTGTGGCCTTCGCACTAACAACCTTACCTTTCTCCTTGTGCCCTTCTCGTACAAAAGTTTCTTTTAAAGGGGTGGTGCACTTTTGAGAGGACGTCTTCTTCTTGCTCGTGGTTGGGTCAAACCCGAGTCCCTCTTTGGTAAACACTTCATTGTGTTGGCTCAACACCTCATTAAGGTTCTTTTGCCCTTGAGCACATGTCATGAGCCCTTTCTCGATTTGAGCCTTGAGAAAACGATTCTCCTCAAGAATAGATGCTAGATCACTACTAGAGTTAGTAGAACAAGCATCAACATTGATAATAGGAGACGAGTAAGCCTTAGCTAGTGTTTCAAGATAAGTAAGTTTGAGCGCCTCAAAACTCTTTGTAAGAAGGGTGAGCTCTTCTTCCTTAGTCTTGAGGGACACGGATAGAAGCTCACAATCCTTAGAGAGAGAAGCATGAGACTTCACAAGCTTACTTTTATCATTCATCAACTCTTCACAAGAGTCAATAGCCTTTTTCAAGGAGGCAAGATCTTTAGTATGAAAATCAATATTTGCACCAATTTATAAGAATAGTTCACCATTTCGTGCTTCCTCATATTGGACTTTCTGCTCAAGGATTTCACATTTTTCCTTTTCCTCAGTTACGAGGGTTTCGAGTTCCTTAATGGTGATAGTGTGCTTACTCACCATCTCCATAAGCATATGAAACATAGTGAGCTTCTTTCCTTTGAGAGAGCACATGCACTTATTAAGTTTAGCAAGCATAGGATCGTATAAATCATCATCCTCATAACTATCCTCCGCATCAAGATACTCATCACTAGGAGTAGAAGGAGTGAAAAGAGGGGGATTCGATCGTGGAGTTACCTTGACCTTGTCAGGAGAACTTTGGTCCTCTCCATCTTCTACCACGGCTTTTGCCATTAGGCACTTGTGAGCGTTTCCCTTGTAGTCTTTCATGTAGTTGTAGTGACCACATCACCACTCTTGTTTACTAACCTCAAAGTGTTTTGAGAGTCTTGAGCAACTCCGGCAACACCAATAACATCATCCGGATTGGATTCTTCTTGAGCAACCATTGCTTTCCCATCTCTCTTCTTGAGCTTGGAGTTCAAAGGATTTGGCAACTTCTTCTTGGGAAAGGTCTTGGGAAACCTTGGTTTATCCTCTCTCTTATCATAAGGGCACTCGTTGGAGAAGTGATTGGTTTCTCCACAGTTGTAGCATTTTCTTACTTTCTTCTTTTGAAATCTTCCCTTGAATTTTCCCACGTTAAACTTCTTGACAAAGAGAGCCATGTCTTCATATGAAGGGCCCTCATCGGATTCAATCTCATCACCATCTTCATCATCATCATCTTCTTCTTCCTCTTCACTTTCCTCATCTTCACATACATGCTTGGCCTTCAATTCAAGATTGATCTTTGATGATGGGGTACCATGAATGGCAAGATGTTTTGTGGCATTAGCCTTTGACTCTTCAAATAGTTGGAAGGTGGATATGATGTCATCTGTAGTCATTTCCTTGAAGGCATGGTGTTGTCTTATGTCCCACACCATTTGATGGTGATATGGGGCAAGAGCATGAAGCAACTTATCCACAAGGAATCGCTTAGTCATGTTGAATCCATCTTGTGTCTTGTCACACTCACACAACTCAATGTCGGCAGTGAGGGTCATGAGATGCTCAAGGAGTTGATTGGGGGTTTCACCTTTGTCCATACAAAAGTTTTGCAATTGCCCCTTGGCAATTTCATATTGAGCACTCCGGAGGGTAGAGGTGCCAGTCTTGGATCTTATAATACTTTCCCATAGTTCCTTGGCACTTGTGATGTGTATGAACGGTCTCCTTTGCTTGTCATCCATACCTCTCCTTATACACATGATTGCAATGTCATTGAGATTCTTGTCATAGATTTCTCGTGGTGTAGGGTTCTTTGGATCAACCACATGATAACCATGCTCCATGATCTCCAGCATCTCATCGTTTCCATGTCGAAGATGATCCTGCATAGCAACTCTCCACAAGGCAAAATCAGAAGTGGCACTAAGTAAAGGAGGTTTTCCTTGAGGATTATATCTCGGTTTCTCAACCTGGGGTCTTGCGTAAAGCCAAGGAACACTGGAGTGTTCATTCCTAGGAGGTTGTTGACCAAGTGACAGAGCAAGCACAGTTGGCCTTGAAGCCGCACCAGCCGAGAGTGGTCCAAGCACCGTGGACAACGTGGCTAATCTCATTTGGACCAAGGCCTCAAGAGAAGCATCATGCTCCTCTTTTTGCTTAGCAAGGGCCCGTTCTAGATCTTCAGACGTAAAGGACTTGACTTCCGAAGAAGCCTCGCCTTTATCCTTTGGATCTGCAACCAGGGGAGTCCCATCCGGGTTCATCTCGCTCTAGGGCGGTTAAGCCATAAGAATAGAGCATGAGGCTCTGATACCAAATGAAAGGATTGAAATGGACCTAGAGGGGGGGGGGTGAATAGGTACAATTACAAATTTTTAATTATTACTTAGCAATTTTAGGCAATAATGCGGAATATGAAGGTGAGCCTAATAATTGCAAGTGAATACAAAGTACTAAGCAAGTAACACAAGCATGAAGGTAAGCAAGCACAATATGATATAAGTAAGTGCTAAGAGACAAGTAACCACAAGTAGAAAGTTAGGGTTAGGAATAACCGCAACTTCCAGGAGACGAGGATGTATGCCGATGTTCACTTCCTTGGAGGGAAGCTAGTCACCGTTAGAGAGGTGGATGTTACCACGAAGGCACACCAACGCCACAAAGGCTCACCCTATTCTCCCTTTGAGACAACACCACGAAGGCGTTTCTCAACCACTAGTGGTAGACCTTGGGGTGGTCTCCAAACCCTCACAAACTTTTCCGGGGGTAATCACAAAGGTTGATTACTCTCCGAAGGACTCCTACCGCCTAGGAGTCTCCAACCTCCAAGAGTAATAAGAACGTTGGGGAAAAACTCAAGACTTGCTCAAATCACAAATTCCTTTGGTGCAAAGAAGGGGAAGGAGTGGATCTATCACTTGATTGAAGAACTTCTCTCAAATGTTCCTAAATCCCTTGGGGATCTAGGATTTGGTGTAAGGATTGAGAGAGAGAGTGAAGAGTGTTCTTGGCAAGCTCAAAGTGAATGGTCAACCTTATCCCGTGGAAGGGAGAAGCCTATATATAGTTGGTATGGAAGAAGTGACCGTTTGAGCAACTTAAGTGCACAGGAGGGGTCGGACGTCCGGACAACCCCGGACGTCCGGTGGCACAAGTATGTCCGAATGTCCGACAGTTATTGGTCATCTGTCCGCTGGGAACAAATAAGCCACGAATCTGTGCACAACAAACGGACGTCCGAGATGTGTCGGTCGTCCGGAGCCCGGACGACCGGAGAGGCCCAAAAATCCGTAAATATGGTTCTATGGTGGAAATACCGGACGTCCGAGACTTGCCGGCCGTCTGGAGGTCGGACGTCCGGAGTGTTTCGGAAATCCGTAAATAACTTTCTATAAGGGGAACACCGAACGACCGAAGAGAGCCGGACGTCCAGACAGCTGAGAGGGACCGGACGTCCGTAGAGTACCGGACGACCGGAGAGAAAAACAGGAGTTGTGGGCTTTGACCAAGTCTTTCACTAGATCCAACGATCCCCTCTTAATAGTGCAGGATCCCTATACTCAAGAAAAAACCGTAAACAAAGCCAGGGCTAATGTCTTGTATCTCCAATCTTGAGTTATATGCATTTGTCCCTAGTCATGATCCACACACGGCCTTTGAGACATAATCCTGAGATATACTTGATAAACATGATTAGTCCGAACATACATGTTTTCATCAACATCAAAATACGATTAAGGGCATGATTGCACTTTCAACATCACCGCCGCTCAAATTCGCCATGCACTCGATGTCGATAATGACCACTTCATCTCTTTGACACCGACAACCGTAAGCAAGGACGGTAACCTCGACGATATCTTCACATACTCCCTTGCCATTGCATTGTGAACCCCCAAACCTAATATTTCCTATCGAGGCTAGCTATTTGAGTATTGCCGGACAACATTACGTGTGCACTTTAGTGATACTCGTTCCGCATAGCTATCATAGCATGCATATATCATCGTATCATCTCTTGTGTTATCAATTGTTCCCGCATATACTTAATCGCTATCTTGGTTTGAGCATTTACATAAGTGGCCAAAGGAAAATATCTAAATGAATTAAAAGCTTTTAAGCAAAGAGGAAAAACAAAGAACTTGTGTCACATCCCTAGCTTCTGGTGCTGTCTAGTGTTTGCATCTTGCTTGCATCATGTTTAAATTTTTGAAACTTGAATTGAGGAAATTTGGAAGCCTCAAATTTTAATTAAAGAGGGGCAAAAACCCTCTAATCTCATTCATTGTTCCCAAAATGCTCTTCTTAAATGTTTGATAATTTTGGCAAGGGTTCTGGTCCCAACCAAAATATTGAACATTTTTAAGGACTTAATCTTGGGACTTTGAATTTAAATCATTAGCTATTTGAATTTGAATTATATTCATATAATTAGAATATAATTTCAAATACCCCTGAAATATTTTTATGAGCTTTTGGAAAAGTCCATCTAGCCAAATAAAAATACTCAGAGGAGTTTTTGACATTGTTTGAATTTGTTTGAATTCAAAACAGTGGCAAAATATTAACTAAAAACAGAATTGAAACAGAAAGAAAGGAAAGAACAGAAACGTACCTGGCGGCCCGCAACTGTAGCCGGCCCAGCTCCTGTGCAGCAGCCCAGCCGGGCAAAGCCAGCCCGGCCCACCAGGGGCAGCACTGTCTTCTTCCTCTTGCCAAGAGGAGAAGCAGCTGCGTGCCCGGCGCGCAGGCGAGCCGCGCCAGCTCCTCCCTGCCTGCCTGGCTACCCCCTCGTCGCCCTGGTCGCCTCCCGCGACGCCACGCAACCCCCCCGCCGCTCTCTCACTCTCTCTGGATCTCTTCCCTTCCTCTGTTCTCCCCACCGAGAGCCGCCGCTGACGTTGCTCGCAACCACCGCGGCCACAGCCACTTCCTCGCTCCCTCTCTGCGTACCCGAGCTCCGCCCGGACCCCAAGACCCTCTACGTCGACCCACTGAAGCCCGGATGCCCCAAGACGATGCCGCGGCGCTTCTTCCCCGACCATGGCCGCCGGATGCCGCCGTCCGATTCGCCCTCTCTGCCGTCTCCCCGAGCACGACGACCTGCTCTTCGAACTCACCGTGAGCCCCTGCCCATTTCCCCTCTCTCCCCGTGCCCGTCCACGCCTTCTAACCACCGTGGCTGTCGGAGCCGACAACTCCTCGCCGCCGGCCATGGCGCCGCCGTGGCCAGAGGCCGAACTAGCCTCTTCCGCACGCGTCATCGTTCTCCTCACCTCACCAGGAGCACGCCGAACACACCAGCGCCTCTCCTAGTGCACTTCCACGTCGAAACGCCCGACGCCCGAACTCCGGCCGCCGCCAGGAGCTCGCTTCCGGCGAACCCCGGCCTCCCTGTGCCCAGCTGCGTGCGCCCCTAGATGCGCGGGAGCACGGGCTCCCTCTTGGTGCCCTCAGCGCGACCAGCCGCGGGCTGTAGCACCGTCCCGAGCAACTCCGGTGAGGTCTCGCCGTCGCCGTGGTCGCCGGCGTCACTTGCTGACGTGGCTGGCTTAATTAGCCACTAATCACCGCACCGTGTCACTGGCACTAGGCCCCACGCCTTAATTATCTTAGTTTATTTTCTGTTTAGTTTAACTAACCACATGGGCCCCACCCGTCAGCTTTGACCACGCTGACATGGACGTTGACCGACCCCACACGTCAGTATTGACCTGCTGACGTGTCTGTTGACCCGGCCCCACCTGCCATTGACACTAACCAGCCCCAGTCACTGACCAGTGGACCCCACTGGTCAGGTTTGACCTAGACCGCACCCCGTTGACTCGCTTACGTCATGCTGACGTAGTGCTGACGCAGTAATGCATTTTCTGGAATTATTTTAATTCTAAATATTCAGGAAATTCCAAAAATTAGTATAAACTTCTGAAAATCATAGAAATTCAACCGTAGCTCAGAATGAAATAAATTATATATGAAAAATGATCAAAAAAATCCAATCTATCCATCTGTACCATTTTCATGCATGTTAGAACAACTTATAGCTGCTGTTTAGCACAAATCATATAAAGGGCATTTGAATAATCACATATGGAGTTTGAATTTGAATCTTGGAGTCAAACCAACTTCATTTAACTTTGTTGCTAGCTGCATTAGCTCAAAACACCAGCATGTTGCCATGTCATAGCATGCATCATATTGTCGCATTGCATTGATTGTGTTCTTTCTCAGTTGCCGGTATTTGTCCCCTCTCGATAGACGTTGCACCGACGTTGTGATCGTTGACACTGATGAAGACTCAATGCTATCTTCAGAAGTGCCAGGCAAGCAAACCCCCTTGTTCATTCCGATAAAATCCTACTCTCTCGCTCCTGCTCTCTTTTACTGCATTAGGACAACAACGATTCAACTGTTACTTGCTGCGGTAGCTGAACCCCTTTATCCTTTGCATGACCTGTCATTCCACAGTAAATAGATGAAACCCACTAGCATGAGTAGGAGTTGTTTGAGCCCTGTTGTGCCTACTCATTCATGCTTGTTTGTCATGCCTGCTACTGCTTAGAGTTGAGTCGGGTCTGATTCATCGAGGATGAATCAGAGGTGCGTGAACATGTCCTACTGTGTGTGAGCTAAGTGTGTGAACACGATTTGGTAAAGGTAGCGGTGAGAGGCCATGTAGGAGTACATGGTGGGTTGTCTCATTGCAGCCGTCCTCAGGAACTGAGTTCTGTGTTTGTGATCCATGATTCAGCTACTACCACGCATTGGGCCCGAAACCAATGGACCCTCTCGGCTTCTTAATCACCCTTGTCCTCTGTCCAGGAGTTGCAAGTAGTTTCTGGTGTTTGTAGTATGCTGGAGGCCGTGCGTAGCGCTGACCGTAGGGGTGGGCTGTGATGCGGTAGGCACGTGGCCGGGTAAACCGGGCGCCCGTTTGGTGTCACGGAACCCTGTTCACATCGTTTGGGGCTGTGAGCGAAACTTTGGCCGGATCTCCTCATGGATGGAACCCAAATAGGCGATAAACCTGGACTAGGGACTTGAGTGTTTAGGTAGGTCGTGGCCGACACCCACGTTGGGCTTCCGCTTGAAGGTTGCCGAGTACATGTCGTGTAAACGGCGGTAAGTGGTGAGAGCGTGTGTGAAGAAGTACACCCCTGCAGGGTTAACATCATCTATTCGAATAGCCGTGTCCGCGGAAAAGGACTTCTGGGTTGCCTATATCAGTTCATAGACAAGTGAAAGTGGATACTCTAAAATACGCAAGATAAGTGTGAGTGCTATGGATGGCGTTCTCGTAGGGAGACGGGAGCGGATCCATAGTGGTGTATTGATATGGTGAATATGTGGACTCGTGTGCGCCACCTCAAAAGAGTTACTTGCAGTCGTAGTTCAGGATAGCCACCGAGTCAAAGCTGGCTTGCTGCAGTTAAACCCCACCATCCCCTTGTTGATAATGATGCATATGTAGTTAGTTCTGATGTAAGTCTTGCTGGGTACATTTGTACTCACGTTTGCCTATTTTATGTTTTTGCAGAGAGACTTCGGTCTTACTAGTGTTCTCGTGGACTTCGACAAGTAGCTTGTACCTCAGCTATGATCTTGATCGGACGTTGTAGATAGTCAGGCTCTTCAGCCTTTTTCATTTGTAGATGTCTGTACTCAGACATGTAATGCTTCCGCTTGTTGCTTGATTGCTCTGAATGTTGGGTCATGTGACCCCTGTTTGTAATAAATTCTATGATGGCTCCTCTGAGCCTTTATCTATATGAGTTGTTGAGTTATGCTGTGATGCCATGTTGTACAACACATACTTGCACGTTATGCGTACGTGTAATGTGTATTGCTATGTGTGGGATCTGACTATCTAGTTGTTTATCCTTAGTAGTCTCTCTTACCGGGAAATGTCTCCTAGTGCTTCCACTGAGCCCTGGTAGCTTGCTACTGCTCCGGAACACTTAGGCTGGCCGGCATGTGTCCTTCTTCGATCCTGTGTCTGTCCCTTCGGGGAAATGTCACGCGATGAATACCGGAGTCCTGTTAGCCCGCTACAGCCCGGTTCACCGGAGTCCTGTTAGCCCAGTGCTACAGCCTGGATTCACTCGCTGATGACCGACACGTTTGATGTTGGGTCATGGATGCCTGTCCCTGTAAGTTAGTGCCACTTTGGGTTTACGACTAGCCATGTCAGCCCGGGCTCCTTATCATATGGATGCTAGCGACACCATCATATACGTGTGCCAAAAGGCGCAAACGGTCCCGGGAAAAGGTAAGGCGACACCCGTGGGGATACCGTGCGTGAGGCCGCAAAGTGATATGAGGTGTTACATGCTAGATCGATGTGGCATTGAGTCGGGGTCCTAACAGCTTTGGTATCAGAGCCTGACTGCCCGTAGGATTACCAAGCCAAACTGGTCGAAGTTGAGTCTAGAAATTCTTTAGTTATATAAGGGAATTGATTGTGGGTTGGAACGTAAGGCTCTTTTTACTCCTTATACCTCATGGCCTTCTGATCTGAGTCATCCTCTTCTCTTCTACGGGGATTAAGAACTAGGCCTTCTCATCTATCTATCAGGATGACGTGTTACTAATCCATAGACCTATAGAATTGTTAGTTTTAAATCTCAGTTCAGCCTTTACTACTTCTGTATGTTAACTGATGATCTCGAAACCTTGATATTGTGCTTCTGAGTGGCTATGCCACCATTTCTGTCGTATGTCTCCAAACTTTTGAGCATTTACAGCCGTTATGCTGTCCGAGTCATCTCATGTTTCTAAACAATCTGATGCACTTGCAAATCCTTTCCCTCTGGTTTTTATGTTCCTTTGGGCCAGGTTAATCACACTAATTGCTGAGTTGAGGTATTCTATCGCCTCGACATATATGTTGGAATTATCATTATGACCCTAGGTGTCCTAGGGGATCATCTAGTAATCTAGCCATGATTTGTGTCCCAGTGTGATGATTCTGGCCTTTATTCTCGAAAGCATCCCGTGATGCTACTTAGGAGTAGGTATTCTATTCCTGGGTTCTTGAACCCGAGATTCACTCTACTTACTTCATGTTGATAGTGTTTGCTAGTTCCTTTAGGATATTAGTAACTTTGCGATAGTCCTCGAGGTCCGTGGTATTTCCTTCTTCCAAATACTATGAACCGCTTATGGCAGATGTTTATTGGATCAAAAGATCACAATTAGAGTACTCTTGAGGAGTTCTCCATTCATAAATCGTGACTCTGCCAGTCCTACCTATCTGCATGGGTTATCCGGAAGAAACATGTTGACCTTGGTTCGACATACTAATTCATGCATCCACAACTCAGAAAATTATATGTTCTTTGAGTTGTCCCTCTTAGTTGTCTTCTGACCATCGTCTATCATTTGATAGTCAAGAATATGCGTGCATTCCTATTACTCTTGTGGTCCGTCAAGCCATTCTATTCTGGAATGACTAGGAGAAACAAACTCCAGTACCTCATCCATTTCCAGGATTGGGACAAAGCAGTCGTGCTCCGCAGATCAAATTGCTAATCTTGCTTTTTCTCTGTTCTACCTTGGAGTATTACCATCTTTACATCAAGAATGTCATGGGAATTGCACACCCTTCTATGAACTCTTGATACAGTGATACTTCTCACTCTCATCATTCATTTCCCGGCTCCCGTTTTGTTGCAACCAGAGTGCCGACAAGTGAATCGTGATGTGTGAACTCAATACTCCTAGCAACTTTGTTGCTTGGTAGTTAAAGGACAATAAATTTCCTTCTTAGCGTGTTGATTCTTGAATCATCATTCTAAGACTGATCGTGCTACTAGTCCTTATTTCCGGTGCACTCTTCGATCAATGAGTTAGGATTATTCAAACCCTTGCTCTGTTAATCATATCGTCTTGCCCTGAAAAGCAATATTGTTCTCGAGCTTAGTAACATATCGGTGGTTCGTGATGTTCCGAATATCTTCTCGGAAGTATTACCAGGTTGTCACCTGACCGCTATGTTGGGTTCGTGATCAAGTTGGTTTTTCATAAACCACCCCCTTCTCCAAAAAAGAGTCTGTGTTGGGTACCCCTGAGCGGTTTGGTCAAGCTAAACAACAACTTGGAGAGTTGGAAGATGGAAGCTTGTCCGACTTAGTTCATTTTAAGGGATATCTTGTATGTGTGTTGAAGAAAGATGATATCTTTATTTGTTGATCCTCGTGATCAATTGTTGGATCTATTATCTTACCCAAACCATTGATTTGAGTATGGGCTATTGTCAAGTCCAATCAGAACCAACGACATTCGTAATGTTGTCTTACTCGTGGTTGATTCCTCGAGCATACACCATTATACTCTTTGGGTCTGACCAATGCTATCACCGTGTTCACATGATGGCGGAAGTCCAGTGATATGGAAATTCCGATGACTTGTTGTTGAGCCCATCAGCAGCATTATGTCTCCTCTATGATTCATGTTGAACATCCAGCTAGTGTTGGAAACTTTTATAAGCGTTATCTTCATGACCCGTTCGTGAAGCATATGTTTGGACGAAAGAAGTGAGTCCCTCTAATTCATGTGCATTTGATGCAAGTTGCCGCCATGAGTTTGAGAAGTCTTATTTTACCTCCTCCGGAATCATCCCAAGTCAGTCATGCACGTGCAAAGTATTCTGTGGTCTGTTAGACTGATCATCTTCGTTCCATATGAACTCCGTAGAACATCAAGCCACTGATTGATTTGTTCAAGGAGAAGAAGTTTCTTCTTAAGAGCTAGACTTATGCAAGGACTTCGATATCCTCGTTGATGGTTCCCCTCCTGAACTCGGTAGTGTTTTATTATAAGACTACCACGTGGTCCCGTTTGTCTCGGACAACGTGTTCACATGTTTGTAGCAGAACCGGCTCATATTTTGGAGCTTGCTATCGTAGTTCACTCCCCGAGAATCTCGCAACGTCATCTCGTCGATTTATGTTGCAAACTTTCATTTTTCTTCCTAGACTCGATGAGTCCAGATTATTCTGACACCGACCAGATCTGAATCTCAGGCAGATTTGATGGTTGGAATGTTTCCCAAGAACTACAATATTGGTCTCTATAACCGGTAAAGTGGATGTCGTGGCCAACACACCTAACCGGAAGACCTAATATTGTAGTATCTTGATTGAGAAAGTTGGCCACCTCCCCATAAGGATTTCGTAGGATTTACTCCCTAGTTGTTCCTTATGTATTCTTGAGCTTCCGAAGTCCGACCTGTTACTTGATGTTCTAGATACCAAACCATTTCAACAAATGGATTGTGCTAGCACATCAAGGAGAACATTAGAAGCGGAGTGCTAAATGTTTCTCGGTCGATCATCCAGATTTCGTCCCCTTGGCCTCGCCAAGGTGAAATCTGAGAAAGTGTTATCTCTCCTTTGCATCTGCATCCTCAACCATTTTTCATCATGGTAGTATGTTGTGTTGCCAGGATCCTTGACACGGATGTTGGTAAAACCTTGATGAATATGGAAATGCTCAAGTTCTTGAGAGCACGCACAAGCTCTAAGTGTTATCATCGGCACTAACTGGGCTTGCTCTCAGTTTCCTCGGTTATGCTATAACCATTCCAATCGTGGAATCACTCTCTGCTGTTGGGTTTCCCCCCAGTTACTAGAATCATTCCCAGCATTTGTGTTTTGTTCCCAGCTTGCACCGTCATTATGCCATCCTATCTTGGGTCCCATCCATTTCTGATGATAAGCAAAATCATCCTTTGTGTTGTCTTCAACAAGGTAATCCACATCATCCGTTCTAATCTGGGTATGCCATTCTACCGAACCCCTCCAAACGATCGCTCGAGAATTGCCTTAGGCTGGTATAAAGAGTTTCAATGATCTCTGAATCAAAGGTAATTCTTTTTGCCACTTAAGGGGATATTTCCACAAGTCACCTCATCTAAGATGTCTCGTTAAGGTATCATGGCAACTCAACTCCTCGCTACATTGACAACCGTCCACTACCCTCTTAGGTATGGAATTGTTGTCCACCTAGTGAACCCTCGTCATTTGTTCCACTCCATCCTTCTAGATGTGTGTTTCGTGTCCCAGCTCGAGAGATGTGCTATGTCTTACTCCGTGAGTTGGTCCTGAGTTGCTTGATCTCCGAGAAGATCGATCCTTCTAGAGTTTTCCCTTTCTTCTTGTCGTCATGATTGAATGAAGATCTCGAAAGCAAAGACGTCAAGATCGATTTGAAGCAATGAGTCAACATCTTCAAGAAGGGCAAATGGATCATGAAGATTGTGATAGTTTTGTGACCCCCTTTCCTCTTACCTCACGTCTTGAATCTCGGGGCGAGATTCTTGTTTAGTGGGGGCGAGTTGTCACATCCCTAGCTTCTGGTGCTGTCTAGTGTTTGCATCTTGCTTGCATCATGTTTAAATTTTTGAAACTTGAATTGAGGAAATTTGGAAGCCTCAAATTTTAATTAAAGAGGGGCAAAAACCCTCTAATCTCATTCATTGTTCCCAAAATGCTCTTCTTAAATGTTTGATAATTTTGGCAAGGGTTCTGGTCCCAACCAAAATATTGAACATTTTTAAGGACTTAATCTTGGGACTTTGAATTTAAATCATTAGCTATTTGAATTTGAATTATATTCATATAATTAGAATATAATTTCAAATACCCCTGAAATATTTTTATGAGCTTTTGGAAAAGTCCATCTAGCCAAATAAAAATACTCAGAGGAGTTTTTGACATTGTTTGAATTTGTTTGAATTCAAAACAGTGGCAAAATATTAACTAAAAACAGAATTGAAACAGAAAGAAAGGAAAGAACAGAAACGTACCTGGCGGCCCGCAACTGTAGCCGGCCCAGCTCCTGTGCAGCAGCCCAGCCGGGCAAAGCCAGCCCGGCCCACCAGGGGCAGCACTGTCTTCTTCCTCTTGCCAAGAGGAGAAGCAGCTGCGTGCCCGGCGCGCAGGCGAGCCGCGCCAGCTCCTCCCTGCCTGCCTGGCTACCCCCTCGTCGCCCTGGTCGCCTCCCGCGACGCCACGCAACCCCCCCGCCGCTCTCTCACTCTCTCTGGATCTCTTCCCTTCCTCTGTTCTCCCCACCGAGAGCCGCCGCTGACGTTGCTCGCAACCACCACGGCCACAGCCACTTCCTCGCTCCCTCCCTGCGTACCCGAGCTCCGCCCGGACCCCAAGACCCTCTATGTCGACCCACTGAAGCCCGGATGCCCCAAGACGATGCCACGGCGCTTCTTCCCCGACCATGGCCGCCGGATGCCGCCGTCCGATTCGCCCTCTCCGCCGTCTCCCCGAGCACGACGACCTGCTCTTCGAACTCACCGTGAGCCCCTGCCCATTTCCCCTCTCTCCTCGTGCCCGTCCACGCCTTCTAACCACCGTGGCTGTCGGAGCCGACAACTCCTCGCCACCGGCCATGGCGCCGCCGTGGCCAGAGGCCGAACCAGCCTCTTCCGCACGCGTCATCGTTCTCCTCACCTCACCAGGAGCACGCCGAACACACCAGCGCCTCTCCTAGTGCACTTCCACGTCGAAACGCCCGACGCCCGAACTCCGGCCGCCGCCAGGAGCTCGCTTCCGGCGAACCCCGGCCTCCCTGTGCCCAGCTGCGTGCGCCCCTAGATGCGCGGGAGCACGGGCTCCCTCTTGGTGCCCTCAGCGCGACCAGCCGCGGGCTGTAGCGCCGTCCCGAGCAACTCCGGTGAGGTCTCGCCGTCGCCGTGGTCGCCGGCGTCACTTGCTGACGTGGCTGGCTTAATTAGCCACTAATCACCGCACCGTGTCACTGGCACTGGGCCCCACGCCTTAATTAATCTTAGTTTATTTTCTGTTTAGTTTAACTAACCACATGGGCCCCACCCGTCAGCTTTGACCATGCTGACATGGACGTTGACCGACCCCACACGTCAGTATTGACCTGCTGACGTGTCTGTTGACCCGGCCCCACCTGCCATTGACACTAACCAGCCCCAGTCACTGACCAGTGGACCCCACTGGTCAGGTTTGACCTAGACCGCACCCCGTTGACTCGCTTACGTCATGCTGACGTAGTGCTGACGCAGTAATGCATTTTCTGGAATTATTTTAATTCTAAATATTCAGGAAATTCCAAAAATTAGTATAAACTTCTGAAAATCATAGAAATTCAACCGTAGCTCAGAATGAAATAAATTATATATGAAAAATGATTAGAAAAATCCAATCTATCCATCTGTACCATTTTCATGCATGTTAGCACAACTTATAGCTGCTGTTTAGCACAAATCATATAAAGGGCATTTGAATAATCACATATGGAGTTTGAATTTGAATCTTGGAGTCAAACCAACTTCATTTAACTTTGTTGCTAGCTGCATTAGCTCAAAACACCAGCATGTTGCCATGTCATAGCATGCATCATATTGTCGCATTGCATTGATTGTGTTCTTTCTCAGTTGCCGGTATTTGTCCCCTCTCGATAGACGTTGCACCGACGTTGTGATCGTTGACACTGATGAAGACTCAATGCTATCTTCAGAAGTGCCAGGCAAGCAAACCCCCTTGTTCATTCCGATAAAATCCTACTCTCTCGCTCCTGCTCTCTTTTACTGCATTAGGACAACAACGATTCAACTGTTACTTGCTGCGGTAGCTGAACCCCTTTATCCTTTGCATGACCTGTCATTCCACAGTAAATAGATGAAACCCACTAGCATGAGTAGGAGTTGTTTGAGCCCTGTTGTGCCTACTCATTCATGCTTGTTTGTCATGCCTGCTACTGCTTAGAGTTGAGTCGGGTCTGATTCATCGAGGATGAATCAGAGGTGCGTGAACATGTCCTACTGTGTGTGAGCTAAGTGTGTGAACACGATTTGGTAAAGGTAGCGGTGAGAGGCCATGTAGGAGTACATGGTGGGTTGTCTCATTGCAGCCGTCCTCAGGAACTGAGTTCTGTGTTTGTGATCCATGATTCAGCTACTACCACGCATTGGGCCCGAAACCAATGGACCCTCTCGGCTTCTTAATCACCCTTGTCCTCTGTCCAGGAGTTGCAAGTAGTTTCTGGTGTTTGTAGTATGCTGGAGGCCGTGCGCAGCGCTGACCGTAGGGGTGGGCTGTGATGCGGTAGGCACGTGGCCGGGTAAACCGGGCGCCCGTTTGGTGTCACGGAACCCTGTTCACATCGTTTGGGGCTGTGAGCGAAACTTCGGCCGGATCTCCTCATGGATGGAACCCAAATAGGCGATAAACCTGGACTAGGGACTTGAGTGTTTAGGTAGGTCGTGGCCGACACCCACGTTGGGCTTCCGCTTGAAGGTTGCCGAGTACATGTCGTGTAAACGGCGGTAAGTGGTGAGAGCGTGTGTGAAGAAGTACACCCCTGCAGGGTTAACATCATCTATTCGAATAGCCATGTCCGCAGAAAAGGACTTCTGGGTTGCCTATATCAGTTCATAGACAAGTGAAAGTGGATACTCTAAAATATGCAAGATAAGTGTGAGTGCTATGGATGGCGTTCTCGTAGGGAGACGGGAGCGGATCCATAGTGGTGTATTGATATGGTGAATATGTGGACTCGTGTGCGCCACCTCAAAAGAGTTACTTGCAGTCGTAGTTCAGGATAGCCACCGAGTCAAAGCTGGCTTGCTGCAGTTAAACCCCACCATCCCCTTGTTGATAATGATGCATATGTAGTTAGTTCTGATGTAAGTCTTGCTGGGTACATTTGTACTCACGTTTGCCTATTTTATGTTTTTGCAGAGAGACTTCGGTCTTACTAGTGTTCTCGTGGACTTCGACAAGTAGCTTGTACCTCAGCTACGATCTTGATCGGACGTTGTAGATAGTCAGGCTCTTCAGCCTTTTTCATTTGTAGATGTCTGTACTCAGACATGTAATGCTTCCGCTTGTTGCTTGATTGCTCTGAATGTTGGGTCATGTGACCCCTGTTTGTAATAAATTCTATGATGGCTCCTCTGAGCCTTTATCTATATGAGTTGTTGAGTTATGCTGTGATGCCATGTTGTACAACACATACTTGCACGTTATGCGTACGTGTAATGTGTATTGCTATGTGTGGGATCTGACTATCTAGTTGTTTATCCTTAGTAGTCTCTCTTACCGGGAAATGTCTCCTAGTGCTTCCACTGAGCCCTGGTAGCTTGCTACTGCTCCGGAACACTTAGGCTGGCCGGCATGTGTCCTTCTTCGATCCTGTGTCTGTCCCTTCGGGGAAATGTCACGCGATGAATACCGGAGTCCTGTTAGCCCGCTACAGCCCGGTTCACCGGAGTCCTGTTAGCCCAGTGCTACAGCCTGGATTCACTCGCTGATGACCGACACGTTCGATGTTGGGTCATGGATGCCTGTCCCTGTAAGTTAGTGCCACTTTGGGTTTACGACTAGCCATGTCAGCCCGGGCTCCTTATCATATGGATGCTAGCGACACCATCATATACGTGTGCCAAAAGGCGCAAACGGTCCCGGGAAAAGGTAAGGCGACACCCGTGGGGATACCATGCGTGGGGCCGCAAAGTGATATGAGGTGTTACATGCTAGATCGATGTGGCATTGAGTCGGGGTCCTGACAACTTGGAAGCAATAGCCAAAGCATCACCACATTGTGTATCATATTACTATATTTGATAATCTTGGATCATTGTGAGAGAATCACCAGGAACCATACATACATGGCATACTTGGCATAGAAAGTCGATACATTTTGTCTCTCATAGGTTGTGCACAAGTATCGCATCTGACTATTGAGCAATCGTGCTGGCTCTCTAGCATTGTGCAACACGAGCATTTTCTGTGCATTCCACATTTTATGCTCATTTCTTGGTTGCACAACCCCATCTTTCTATCTGTGTGTGTGTGTTTCCATTCACCACTCATTGCTATTGGTATACTTGCTTTACTTGCAAATTGGTGAATCTCTTTCAACATTATTGAATCTTGCTAAAATTGCATAAATTTTGTGCCACCATCCCCACCAAGCTACTCCAAAAGCTTTACTTGTGTAGGTGTGAGATTGATAAGATCCGGTACCAATTGTGCTACTTCCATAATACCATATTGGGTGCTCATTGATGCATCTTCAACATTGGATAAGGTACATTTGGTCTAGTTCTTTCCTTTATTCCACTGACAATTTGCTTGGGCATGATGGATAGGCCGAGCACTTCTACCAACCCACTATTTGACGAGCAAGAAGAGGAGCCAAAACTATGTCACCAAGAATCAATTGGCGCTCAAAGAGCTTTGCATCAAGAAAATGAAGCTTTGGGCGACCGCATCGAACAACTCGCCACCGACTTGCAACAATCCGAAGCTAGAACAAGATACTACCTCGACACCAAGCTTATGAACCAAATGGAAGAATTCAGGGAAATGATGGTCAACCGTGCTTCGTCCACATCTTCTTCGTCAAGACGATGCTACTCAAGTAGACACTCTTCAGATGCAACTCTACCACACCCTCGTTCTCATCTTCGAGACGAACATCAAGTTCACCAACACCATCGTCAATAACAAGACGCCGTGGACCAAGGGCAATCTCGACGATGCCAACGCCAAGATACACAAGATGGTGACGCTCTCCGACAAGAACAACTACGCCATGAGGAACAAGCGCTTGAATCTCAACGTGTTCTACAAGATGGCAGACGCGACGAGAAGAAGCTGCACGTCTTGAGGAGAGCCAAGAAATGCGGAACCAAGCATGCATCCCACACCCTGAACACCATGATAATCAAGTGGAACACGAGGAGCAAGCGGATGAAAATCATTCTCCACGACATGAGCGACATCGCCATTGCCCCCAACACAATGAGGATCAATGCTAGAGCAAGCTCAAGTTCAACATGCCTAAGTTCTCCGGAAGCACCGATCCTGAAGACTACCTCTCATGGGCATTGAAGGTCGACAAGATATTCCATCTTCACAATTATGAAGAAGAGAAGAATATCGCCATGGCATCCCTTGAGTTTCAAGACTATGGTCTCATTTGGTGGGAGCAAGTCATCGAAAGGCGCCGAGCGAAAGGCGAACCACCCATCACTATGTGGAACTAAATGAAGGATGCCATGAGAGCTCGTTTTGTGCCTACACACTATAGCCGTGATCTCTTCAAGAAGTTGCAACTCCTCAAGCAAGGCACAAAGTTGGTTGAAGACTACTACAAAGATATGGAGATTGCCATGATTCGAGCCAATGTCACGGAAGATGAGGAGCAAACTATGTCATGATTCTTGAATGGACTCAACCACCCTATCAAGAAAATTGCCGACTCCCAACCTTACACAAACCTCCTCGAGCTAATGCACCAAGCAACCAAGGCACAACGACAAGTACAAGTTGACTTCAAGTACTCCAAATACTCTTCCAAGACCTATGGTTCTTATACTCAAGCTTCAACGACTACAACACCATCTACCTCGATGAAAGCTTCACCAAGTAACGGCGACAAGTCAAGCTACCAGAAACCTTCGACATCTTCAAGTCGTCCTACTACAAGCAACTATAAGTCAACATATTCCTCATCAACTACTCCAATAGATGAGACCGTCGAGAAAAGTTCCATCAAATGTTTCACATGCCAAGGCCAAGGCCACAAGACATTTGATTGCCCCACAAGGCGCACCATGATTTCCAATAATGACGGCACCTATGATTCCATGAGCAAAGAGGAAATGGAAGCACTTGAGCACGTGGCCATGCACCGTTGCGTGAATGAAAATGAAGACACTCAAGTCTTTTGCGACAATGATTCGAGCCCCGATCTCGTTGTCTCGAAGGTCTTAACACTTCAACATCAACAAGATTAAGACCAACGTTGCCATATCTTCCACACCCAAAGCGGGCATCAATGGACGTTCCATCAAGGTCTTTAACGACAACGAAATTTGCCACAATTTGGCAAGTGAAGAGCTTGAAGAGCTATGTTCCAAGCTAAAATTGGTCAAGATGAAGAACCCTCGCCCCTACAAGGTCCAACGGCTACGTGACTCTGGCACCATTCAAGTGGAGGACACCGTTCAAGTCTCCTTCAAGATTGGTGCATATGAAGACACCTTGGAGTGTGATGTGGTTCTTATGTCTGTGTGCCATCTCCTCTTAGCAAGATCTTGGCAATTCGACCGCGACATCATCCACAATAGGCGAACCAATCACTATAGCTTCAAGATAAAGGGCAAGGAGTATGTGCTACAACCTATGTCACACTACTAGGGAAAAGCCTATACACAGAATCTTACCAGTAGCGCTCTTCAAAATACCACGCTACTGCTATTTAGCAGCAGCGCGTGTCGTCAAAACGCACTGCTGATAGGAAAATAGCAGTAGCGCGTCCACCGCATACAACTCTACTGCTATAGTTGCCATGACCTCGCCCCCCGCTAGTTATAGCAGTAGCGCTCTATACTAAACAACGCTACTGCTATTCAGATTAGCTGTAGCGCGTTTTGGCAAACGCGCTACAACTATCCCTACCTTATCCCCATGCGCACGACCGGCCCTCTCACTAACACTCTCACTCTCGCCCGCGTAACCATCGTCGTGCGTCGCCGCCGCCGCCTTCATCCGTCCGCCGCCGAGGTACTCCCCTCCTTCCGTCCCTCCTCCCTCCTCCTCGCACATCCTCCCTCCGCCTGTGGCCGCCCTTCCCTCCTCCGCCGCCGCCCTCCTCCCTCCGCCTGCGGCCGCCCCTCCTCCCTCCTCCGCCGGCAGCCCTCCTCCCACCGCCCTCGACCTCGCCGCCCCTAGCTACCTCTCCGTCGCCCCCCACCCCCTGCCACTAGTTAGTACTAGATTTAGTAGTAGTAGATGTTAATTTAGGGTTAGCTAGTACTAGATGTTGCTTAGTTAGTACTAGATTTTTAGTAGTAGTAGTGGTAGTTGAACTACTTTAGTTGTAGTTGAACTAGTTTAGTAAGTAAATTAATAAACTAGTTGAACTAGTTGAATTAATAGAACTAATGTATTTTTAGTAAGATAATTAATATAACTAGTTGAACTACTTTATTTTTAGAAATAACTAGTTTTTTTCTATTCATAGTAAGTTTATATTTAGTAAGAACTAGTTGAATTAATAAAACTAGTTGAACATGTCATATTTGTTGTTATTTTTTAGTTTAAGCAATTATTCGGGATGTATTAGTGATAACTTATATGGTTTCAGGTGACCACCGTCGTCCCCGTCACCGACCCCCTCCGACATCCCCGCCGTCGTCCCAGTCACCGACCCCCTCCGACATCGAGGTGAGACCGGCCAAATATCCTTGTATATCTTGTGTTGTTGCTCAAATAGGATATGTGGTTGCCCAAGTGGCCGTTCATGTTCAATTTACATCTCTGAGTGGCCTATCTTTTGCCGGAGTGTTGATTAATTTCCGTTCCGGCAAATTTCAGGCGCTCGATATGTCCTTTTTTAGCAAAGGTCATGCCGGATTTTGTCGTGAATTCTGGCATGACTTGTGCTAGAATATGTACAAGTTTAATCTTTGAATTATGATTGTAGGAAATGTCGTACTCGGACGACAATGGTCTCCCGGGGGAGTATAGCTGGTGCCACGACGATCGAGGTATGTGCGACAGGTTCGTTCGGCTGGACGAAGATCGGCGCTTCAGCATTAAGCTCGAGGAGACCTTCGATTGTGAAACGGTACGCAACAACGACAAGTGTTTTTTTCATAATTAAGCATGGCTTCAACTATTTCAACGTCTAATTTTCATATTTTACAATTCGACTAGCTTATCCCATGCCATGCAAGACGCTATGTCTTGGAGAGGATGAGTTTTGAAGACCATGAAAATTTCGTAACAAAGAAAATACACCTGAGGACCCATCATGATATGGATTTTGAAGTAAATCTGTGCAATGCTGAGAGCGTAACCCATTTTGGTTGCCAAAATTGGGAAGCACTTTGCAAAATGTATGGTTTTTATGAGGGTATGATTGTCACCATGGATCTTGGTGATCCTGACAGCGAGGAAGACAATATGGACATTTGGGTCCTTGTTGATACGCTTCCGATTGTACCGCTATGTGAGTTTCTCAAACATAGTTATTAACTAATTTATATTGTTTATTTCAAAATAGTTGATAGCTTATTTCCATTGACAGCTTATTTTGATTCTTCAAAGACCGTGCGGAAGATGGTAGATAAAACCCACTACACCGATGGCACCGAATTAACGTATAAGGAGAAAAATCATCTGATCGCATTTTGTACTCTTCTTGAGAATTACAATGACTATTATCGAACTCCTCCAAATTATGGTGAATACGTGCCACAAGTGCATGTGTTGAACCACGATAACTTCTCTGGAGATACCCTGGTAAGATTTTTTACTATTACGACATCCGTGCATCTTTTGCATACTTCTAAAACTAGTACATCATTGCTAACTACGAAGTTATTATTAGGTTTTTCAACAGAAACTCCCGATGGATTGTGTGCCTCATCTGATGTCTCTGCATGGCCGCCTCTCAGTTCTGAACATACTGCCAGGTAAATCTACGGAGCTCACCTGTGCATATCGGATTTCTAAAGCCCGTGAACACATGATCATCAAAGAATGGAAGAAATGTATGGACATTCGCAAGGAGGTTCTTCGAAGTAACATTCAGCGAAAGGCAAGAATTGGAGACAGGCTAATCTCCATTCTCCATAATGGAGAGTGAGGGAGTCCTGGACTAGGGGGTGTCCGGACAGCCGGACTATCATTATCCGCCGGACTCCAAGACTACGAAGATACAAGATTGAAGACTCCGGCTCGTGTCCGGATGGTACTTTCCTTGGCGTGGAAGGCAAGCTTGGCGATACGGATATGTAGATCTCCTACCATCGTAAGCGACTCTGTGTAACCCTAGCCCTCTCCGGTGTCTATATAAACCGGAGGGCTTTAGTTCGTAGGACAACATACATTACAACAATCATACCACAGGCTAGCTTCTAGGGTTTAGCCTCCTTGATCTCGTGGTAGATCTACTCTTGTACTACCCATATCATCGATATTAATCAAGCAGAACGTACGGTTTTACCTCCATCGAGAGGGCCCGAACCTGGGTAAAAACATCGTGTCCCTCGTCTCCTGTTACCATCCGCCTAGACGCACAGTTCGGGACCCCCTACCCGAGATCCGCCGGTTTTGACACCGACATTGGTGCTTTCATTGAGAGTTCCTCTGTGTCGTCACCGATAGGCTTGATGGCATCTTCAACCTGCAACGCTGTCCAGGGTGAGACTTTTCTCCCCGGACAGATCTTCGTATTCGGTGGCTTCGCACTACGGGCCAATTCACTTGGCCATCTGGAGCAGATCGAAAGCTACGCCCCTGGCCGTCAGGTCAGATTTGGAAGCTTAAACTTCACGGCCGATGTCCGCGGAGACTTGATCCTCGACGGACTCGAGCCACAGCCAAGCGCGCCACACTGTGACGACGGGCATGATTTAGCTCTGCCACCGAACAGTGCCTTGGTGGCCGCACACGGATCCGCTTCGGCCATTAGCCCGGTGCCGATCGCCCAGATCGAGGGTCGGTGGATAGGCGCCGCCCTGGGGGCTTCAACATCCACGGCGATGGAGCCGAATACTAATCTCGTCCCCTGCAAAACTCGTGATTCCGAGGCGCCGGACTCCTCCCGGACTCTGAACCTCCCGCGCCCCTACCAATCGGTCCGGATTGGGCGCCGGTTATGGAATTCACCGCCGCGGACATCTTCCAATGCTCTCCTTTCGGCGATATCTTGAATTCACTAAAGCATCTCTCGTTATCAGGAGAGTCCGGGCCGGATTATGGCCAGGATGGTTGGGATACGGACGACGAAGAAATTCAGAGCCCACCCACCACCCACTTTGTAGCCACTGTCGACGATCTAACCGACATGCCAGACTACGACTCCGAAGACATCGATGCTATGGACGACGATGCCGGAGACGAACAGGAACCAGCGCCCACAGGGCACTGGAAGGCCACCTCATCATATGACGTATACATGGTGGATACCCCAAAAGATGGGGACGGCGAAGAAACAGCGGAGGCAGATCCCTTAAAGAAACAGCCCAAGCGTCGGCGTCAGCGACGCCGCTCTAAATCTCGCCACAGCAAGAATAGAGATTCCGGCACAGGAGATAATAATACTCCAGAGAGTGCCGAAGACAATCCCCTCCAGCAAGACCCAGCGCAGGAGGATGCAGAAGCAAGCCCTCATGAGGGGGCGGCAGACGAAGAGGTCGAGGATCATAATTATGTGCCTCCCTCCAAAGACGAAGCAAGCCTCAAGGATGACGAATTCGTCGTACCCGAGGATCCCGTCGAACAAGAGCGCTTCAAGCGCAGGCTTATCGCCACAGCAAATAGCCTAAAGAAAAAGCAGCAGCAGCTTCAAGCTGATCAGGACCTGCTGGCCGATCGATGGACCGAGGTCCTCGCGGCCGAAGAGTATAAACTCGAACGTCCCTCCAAAAGTTACCCAAAACGCAAGCTGCTCCCCTGATTAGAGGAGGAAGCATACGTACATCCATCACCAGCGCAGGATATGGCTGACTGACCACCCCGTGGTCGTGACAGAGAGGCATCTAGGCCCCCAGCCAAGACCATACCCCGGCATCGCTCCAAAAGTACGAAGCCAAGAGGGAACGCGCCGGACTTGCGAGACATATTGGAGGACAAAGCAAGGCAATCCAGATCCATCTATGGATCACGTGGGCGCCCTACGACCCACGACGAATACCGTCGTGCCGGATACAATAACCCCGGCCGGGCCAAACACAGCAGACAGTGCTCTCTCGAGCTGCGTCGCGATATCGCTCAATACAGGGGCGCCGCACACCCGTTATGCTTCACTGACGAAGTAATGGATCATCAGATCCCCGAAGGGTTTAAACCCGTCAACATCGAATCTTACGATGGCACAACAGACCCCGCGGTGTGGATCGAAGACTATCTTCTCCACATCCATATGGCCCGCGGCGACGATCTCCACGCCATAAAGTACCTCCCACTCAAGCTTAAAGGACCAGCTCGGCATTGGCTTTACAGCCTGCCCGCAGAGTCAATTGGGTGTTGGGAAGACCTGGAGGCCGCATTCCTTGATAACTTCCAAGGCACATATGTGCGACCACCAGACGCTGATGACCTAAGCCACATCATTCAGCAGCCAGACGAATCGGCCAGGCAATTCTGGACACGGTTCTTGACAAAGAAAAATCAAATCGTCGATTGTCCGGACGCAGAGGCCCTTGCAGCCTTCAAACATAACATCCGTGACGAATGGCTAGCCCGGCACCTGGGGCAGGAAAAGCCGAAATCCATGGCAGCCCTCACATCGCTAATGACCCGCTTTTGTGCGGGAGAGGATAGCTGGCTAGCCCGCAGCAACAATCTCCGTAAAAATTCTGGCAGTCCGGATACTAAGGACAACAACGGCAGGTCACGTCGAAACAAAAACAAGCGCTGAATTAACGACGACGATAAGGAGGATACGGCGGTCAATGCCGGATTCCGAGGCTCTTAACCCGGTCAACGGAAGAAGCCATTTAAAAGAACCATTCCGGGTCCGTCCAACCTGGACCGAATACTCGACCGCTCATGCTAGATACATGGCACCTCTGAAAAGCCAGCTAACCACACCAATAGAGATTGCTGGGTGTTCAAGCAGGCCGGCAAGTTAATTGCCGAAAACAATGACAAGGGGCTAAATAGCGATGACGAGGAAGAGACCCGGCCGCCGAACAACAGAGGACAGAAGGGTTTTCCCCCACAAGTACGGACGGTGAATATGATATACGCAACCCACATACCCAAGAGGGAGAGGAAACACGCATTAAGGGACGTCTATGCGATGGAGCCAGTCGCCCCAAAGTTCAACCCATGGTCCTCTTGTCCGATCACTTTCGATCGAAGAGACCATCCGACCAGCATACGCCATGGCGGATTCGCCGCATTGGTCTTAGACCCAATCGTCGATGGGTTCCACCTCACGAGAGTCCTGATGGACGGCGGCAGTAGCCTGAACCTGCTTTATCGGGATACAGTGCACAAAATGGGCATAGACCCATCAAGGATTAAACCTACAAAGACAACCTTTAAAGGTGTCATACCAGGAGTGGAAGCCAACTGCACAGGCTCAGTCACACTGGAAGTGGTCTTCGGATCCCCGGATAATTTCCGGAGCGAAGAGTTAATCTTCGACATAGTCCCGTTTCCCAGCGGCTATCACGCTTTGCTCGGGCGAACCGCGTTTGCCAGATTCAACGCGGTGCCGCACTATGCATACCTAAAGCTCAAGATGCCAGGCCCTCGTGGAGTCATCACGGTCAATGGGAATACGGAACGCTCCCTCCGAACGGAGGAACATACAGCGGCTCTCGCGGCAGAAGTACAGAGCAGCCTTCTAAGGCAATTCTCGAGCCCGGCCGTTAAACGGCCGGATACAGCAAAGCGCGCCCAGAGCAATGTCAACCAAGACCACCTGGCGCGATCAGAGCACGCGTAGCAATGCGGCCCCAACCCTCGCCCGCGTATGACCGTAAGAATAACACTCCGCGTACATCATTACGCTTTGGAGATACCATGGGCACAGGGGAGGGGGCACGATCACAACGGACCCAGAGTGCGGTTCGACCACACCAGGGGCTCGCAAATGTGCCTCTCTTTTTTTATTATTTTTCTTCTTTTTTGTACACAGGACTCTGTTAACCAGAAGCCCTGTCCGGCGGTGAACCTGCCGAACTCATGATGCAACAGTCAGGGACTAAAGAAGGCCGCGCCGAACACTCAGGTGGTCTCATTTACGAGCATTAAATTCGATTATATACACCAAATCCGCAGCTCATCCTTGGAGGGGGACATGTTTATTTAGTCCAAATCCCTTGCTTACCGCACTATTTGTATCAGTCCGCTCTACTAGCAGACTTTTCTTTCATTAATAATGCAGCACCTTTATGATTGCAATTGCATTACATTATATATATATATATATATGCTCATTATATGACATCTGGCACCCGTATATTTTGGTACGGCATAATACACCGGGGGCTTATGTTCCCCACTCTATGGTGTGATAAAGTCCGAACACTTTCACAAGTGCGGCACCCCGAACTTATAGCATTATATGAATCGGCTCCGAATCATGTCTTGGGTCAATAGTTGGGTTTGCCCGGCTCCCACGTTTTGGTGCCTTACGTTCCGTTCTGTCGGCTAAGGTGGCACTGGGAGAACCACTGCGATTGCGCCCCGGTTGAGCCGGGTTAACGCCTCAGTGGAGAAAGCTAAAACTGACTGGCATGATAAGGCGAGAGACTGGTCGCTGTTCGAGAGGTTTTTTCGGGTCCTTAAAGACTCACGCCGCTTCGAGCGAAGTTCCGGATAATGTCCGATGAAGGCGTGGATAGCGCCCCGGATTCGGTCTTCCGAATACTAGGGGCTTCGCCAAAATTTAAAATTATAGAATTCTATGGCTAAGTGAGAGTGTTCAAGCATTATAAGTCTGGTTGCCTTGTTCGTCGTGTTGAGCGCCTCCCTAGATGGACCCAAAAATGGGAACAAGAGTGCTCAAGTTTATCCCGAACACCCCAGCACTTGTGGCTTGGGGGCTGAAGCCAACGACTTGCCATCTCTCAGATTTTATAAACGGCTGCACAGAAGGTAATATTTTAAATTAAACAAGCGTTGCTCATGGCGCATATGAACGAAGTTTTCAGCGCACAGGATAAATAAACAGTGAGTTCACTCAAATATTACATTTCGGGAGCATTCATCTGCAATATCGCAGGCTCCCTTCAGGACAATTTTATAATACTTCTCCAGCGTGCGATACTCCTTGCCCGGTGGCGGTGGGTCCGTGAGAAGCTTCTCCGCATCCAATTTGCCCCATTGCACCTTTATGCGGGCAAGGGCCCGACGAGCGCCTTCGATACAGGCGGAACGCTTGACTACATCTAGCCTAGGGCATGCATCCACCAGCCGCCGCACGAGGCCAAAGTAGCTACCAGGCATGGCCTGTCCAGGCCACAGCCGGACTATGAGGCCCTTCATAGCCTCCTCAGCTACCTTGTGGAGTTCGACCAGCTGCTTCAGCTGATCGCTTGGGGGCACCGGATGGCCGGCCTCAGTATACTGAGACCAGAAGACCTTCTCCGTCGAGCTCCCCTCCTCGCCATGATAGAATGCGGCGGCATCAGACGCACTACGCGGCAGATCTGCAAACGCCCCTAGAGAGCTCCGAATGCGGGTAAGTGTCAGGTAGTTCACATTAAAATGCCTGCTTTGCATGAAAAACGCCTTACCCGCTGCTATTTTCTTTATGTCCTCAACCTCCTGAAGGGCCTTACGGGCCTCGGCCTTGGCGGACTTGGCACTTTCGAGAGCCGAGGCAAGCTCGGACTCTTGAGTCTTGGAGTCACGCTCCAAACTCTCATGTTTTTCCATGAGAGCCTGGAGCTCTTGCCGAACTTCCGCCACACGCGCCTCTTGCTTTTCTCGCTTAGCCCGTTCCGCGGCTGCATTGCGTTCGGCCGCGGACACAGCATCTTAGCGAGCTGAACCTTCTCAATCACCGCACTCATGATAGTGCGGTGTTCTTCCTCAATGGAAGCGCCTTTAAGCGCCTCCAGCAGGTTATCCGGCGCCTCCGGTTGGACGGAGGCCGCCGGCGTCACGGTCCTACCCTTCTTTCGAAGGGGCCGCTTGCCGGACCCTGGAACCACTGCGGGTTCCGATGTAGAGTCCGGCACAAAGTCCGGGAGGCTGCCTGACGGCACCTCTGGAGCCTCCTCTTGATGGGTCCCTCTCTGGGATCCCACCTCGACGTCCTCGCCGGCGCGTGGGGTGGAGGCAGTCGGGATGGAATTCACATCCGACGAGGTCAATGACCCGCTCGATGAGTCGGGGAGATCATCATTGGCCGGTCTACGGGCAGAATGCGGCGTGGAAGGCAAGCTTGGCGATACGGATATGTAGATCTCCTACCATTGTAACCGACTCTGTGTAACCCTAGCCCTCTCCGGTGTCTATATAAACCGGAGGGCTTTAGTCCGTAAGACAACATACATTACAGCCATCATACCACAGGCTAGCTTCTAGGGTTTAGCCTCCTTGATCTCGTGGTAGATCTACTCTTGTACTACCCATATCATCGATATTAATCAAGCAGGACGTAGGGTTTTACCTCCATCGAGAGGGCCCGAACCTGGGTAAAAACATCGTGTCCCTCGTCTCCTATTACCATCCGCCTAGACGCACAGTTCGGGACCCCCTACCCGAGATCCGCCGGTTTTGACACCGACAGAGAGTCAGGGGCTATCTTGTTTTTTGTTATTTTACCTTAGAAAATGTAGTAGGTCTTAATCAAATGTAATAGGTCCTATGAGGTACAATATGTTTATTATGTGGTAATGTGTTAGAGTTGATAATGATGATCTTGAGGAGGTGTTATGTGATGTCAATGATGAAAACGATGATCTTGAGGAGGTGTTATATGACAATGATGTATTATGATGATAAGTTGTTAATGATATGATGATGATGATGATATTATTATATCATTGGGTTAAAGAACCGCGGATTAGTTTCAAGTGGATGGACATCCACTTGAAACTAGTCCACGGTTCTTTCACCCCATGATGTAATAACTCAATATGATGTAAAAAAAATCTATAAATTCCTATTGTATGAAAACTTGTGTAAAGGTGTATGAATACAACATGAAAAAGAAAAGAAATAAAATACTAAATAATAGTAGTAGCGCGGGAGAGGAGAAGCGCTACTACTAATTACCAGTAGCGATGTTCTGAAGAAGCGCTGCTACTAAGTCAATTTAGTAGTAGCGTGGGTCCAGACGCGCTATTGCTAAGCATTAGCTGTAGCGCCTTATCAGTAGCGCTCCTTCCCGCGCTACTGATAGGCCCAAAACCCGCGCTGCTGCTAGGCTTTTCCCTAGTAGTGTCACCAAGTCAAGTGACCGCCGACAAAGCAAGCATCGACCCATCATGGAGAGAATAGTGAGAGAGTGAACCACCAAAAAGAGAGTGAGCGCCACAAGTCAAAATTGAGTGCCTCCACGATGAGTGACAAGAAAAACTTAGTGCTTTTAGCCACCAAAAATAGACATGATAGATGTGTGTGAGCGCCCATCAAGTGTTCTTCACTTTGTACTTGTGTGCAAAGATGAAGCGGCAAGGACTAATACTTCACACCATCTACCTTTAGTGTTTTTTCAATTATTGCAGGAATATGAGGCGTGTTCCCCAATGAGCTACCTCCGGGACATCCTGCAATTCCTGAAATCGAGCATCGCATCGACCTCATTCTTGGCGCACCTCTCCTGAACAAGGCACCATACTGCATCAACCCCAATGATACAAAAGAGATTCAAAGGCAAGTACAACATCTCATGGAAAACCGGTATGTATGCGAGATCTTTAGTCCATGTGTTGTTCCGATTATTCTTGTGCCTAAGAAAGATGGTAGTTTTCACATGTGTTTTGGTTGTCGTCGCATCAGTACTATCACTGTTCGATATAGGCACCCCATTTCATGCCTTGATGACACGCTACATGAAGTTAGGGGAGCCAATATTTTCTCCAAAATTGATCTTAAAAGTGGCTACTATCAAATTCACATTCAAGAGGGTGATGAATGGAAAATGGCTTTCATAACCAAATTTGGCTTATATGAAAGGTTAGTGATGTAGGGTAGAACCCTAGATGCCCGATCTTTCACGATTGGAGGGGATCCTACGAAGAACACGAGGGGGGAAACGAGGGGAACATGAGAGAAATCACTCAACCAACAAGGTATGGTCACACATGTGCCAGGTCCTTGAAACACAAAGAGAGATACACGATTCAATGTCAACAAGGGACGATACAAAGGGTCTTCTCCGAGAGGAGGTATTGAATGGTCTTCCTGTAAAGGGGTCTTGAATCCGCTTGGGGGATCTTCTCCGAAGAGGCGCTCGACTCCGATGGAGAAGTAACTAAGTGGATGAGCAAGGCCCTATCTCAAATATGAGCAATCACAATGCTAACCCTAGAAAGAGGGCGGAGGAGGTCTATTTATAGTCTAAGTGGACGAAAGGGCAAGTGGCTTCGGCCCAACACACGGGCAGTCACACAGGCGTCGGACGTCCGACGGTCACCGGTCGTCCGAAGGCTCTCGAGGGTCCGGACATCCGGTGTCGGTCGGGCGTCCGGTGTTTCGGCTCTGGTCAAGACTTGTCGGTCGTCCGGTTGGGGTCGGTCATCCAGTCGGGGTCGGTCGTCCGGTCGTTCGGTCGTCCGAAAGTCTCCATTCTTCCGATGTTTTGGCTCGGGTGTGGTGGTGCCCGTCGTCCAGAGAGGCTCGGTCATCCGGGCGCTGTGAGGTGTCAGACGTGTGGTTGGCGTCGGTCGTTCGGCTGCTGTAGCATGCGAAGGCCAGGACTTGGCTGGTTGGTAGGAGCCTCCAAGCGTCGGACGTCCGAGAGGTGTCGGTCGTCGGATGACTGGGAGTTTCGAGCGATCCTTCTTCTTGTCCATTGAACTTGGTGTCCTTGCCGTCTTGTCCGTTGGGTGCAGCTGGTCCAAGGCTTCCCTCCAAAATCTTGATCACACATAGGGTCTCCGCATGAGGTAGTAGCCATGTCTCATAGGTAGAAAGTGTTAGTTCGGAGAGGAGCGAGTTCACCTTATCTTCGATAGCCTTTGCTCGAGCTCTTGTCATTGGTCCAAGCGGTGTCGTGGGAGATGTAGATACGTCCATGGGGATTGTCGTGGGATGCTCCACATCATCTCCCCCCCTTGTGAAAGATCCGACCTCGGATCAAAAGCTTCATCACCATGGTATGGAGAGAGGTCTTTGACATTGAAGATGTCACTCACGTTGTACTTGTCGCTTGGGAGGTTGATCTTGTAAGCGTTGTTGTTGTAGCGTGCTAGCACCTTGATGGGTCCATCGGCTCGGGGTAGAAGTTTGGACTTGCGATCGTTGGGGAAGCGGTCCTTGCGAAGGTGTAGCCACACAAGATCTCCGATGTTGAATATCATGGGTTGCTTGTTGACGTTGAGCTTGGTCGCGAGTCATTGTACTTGGCGCTCGATGGTGATCCTTGTATCTTCATGCATCTTCTTGAGGTAGCTTGCTTGTGCACTCTCGTCCATGTTGGTGTGCTCTTGTAGTGGAAGAGGAAGAATGTCCAATGGGGACAACGGGTTGAAGCCGTAGACGACCTCGATGGGGGACTTGCCGGTAGTCGAATGTCTGGCACGGTTGTAGGCGTACTCGGCGGTGGGTAGGCACTCCTCCCACACCTTGATGTTCCTCTTGATCAACACGCAAAGTAGAGTGGAGAGTGTTCGGTTCGTCACCTCCGTTTGGCTGTCGGTTTGAGGAAGGTATGCCGTAGAGAACAAGAGCTTGATTCTGAGCTTGGTGCATAGAGTCTTCCAAAAGTAACTCAAGAACTTGACGTCACGGTCCGAGACAATTGTCTTTGGCACTCCATGTAGGCGCGAGATTTCCCTACAAAAAAGATTTGCAATATATGAAGAATCGTCTATCTTATTGCATGGGATAAAATGAGCCATCTTAGAGAATCGGTCCACAACAACAAACACGAAATCCTTTCTATTTTGAGTTCTAGGCAAACCAAGTACAAAGTCCATGCTAATGTCTTGCCAAGGTTGATAAGGAATAGGAAGAGGCATGTAAATACCATGGGATTGAGCTTTTGACTTAGCTTTGCGACATGTAGAGCATCAGTTGGTGAAGCGTGAGACGTTGCAGAACATCTTGGGCCAAAAATAGTTCTTGGAGAATGTAGCGAATGTCTTGTCGCGTCCAAAGTGTCCCATGAGTCTGCCTCCATGAGCCTCTTGCAAAAGGAGCAAACGAAGAGAAGACTCGGGAATGCAAAGTTTGTTAGCTCCCATAAGATAATCATCCTTGATGTAATATTGTTCCCAAGATGTATGCATCAAACATTTGGCATAAGGAATTGCAGAAGTAGGATCATGTGCATACAAGTCTTTTATGTGCTCAAAGCCAATGACATTCAATTCAAGTTTAGTGACAAGCGTGCATATGCGGGAAAGAGCATCCGCCACTACATTTTCCTTACCTTTGATGTACTTGATGACATAAGGAAAAGACTTAATGAATTCACTCCACATAGCATGATGCTTGTTCAACTTAGTTTGACCCTTTAACTACTTAAGCGTTTCATGATCGGTATGAATGATAAATTCATGAGGGCGAAGATAATGTTCCCATTCACGCAAAACTCGCACTAAAGCATATAGCTCTTTGTCATAGATGGGGTAATTGAGTTGCGCTCCGGAAAGTTTCTCACTAAATTATGCCATGGGGCGCTTTTCTTGCGTTAACACACCTCCTATGCCATTACCACTAGCATCACAATGAATCTCAAAAGGTTTGTCAAAGTTTGGTAATGCAAGCACGGGAGCATTTGTAAGAAAATTTTTAAGCTCATTAAATGTGGTATCTTGGGGTGGTCCCCAAACAAATGGCGCATTTTTCTTACTCAAAGAATGTAAAGGTGAAGCAATGGTGCTAAAATCCTTCACAAAGCGATGATAGAAACCGGCTAAACCAAGAAAATTACGCACTTGTTGCAAGTTAGTTGGTTGGGGCCAGGTTTTAGTAGCATTGATCTTATATTCATCTACATGAACACCCTTAGAAGACACAACAAAACCCAAGAAAACAAGCTTATCAACACCAAAAAGGCATTTGTCTGTATTATCATAAAGTCGCTCTTTCCTAAGGGTTTGCAACACGGTTCTAAGATGGGTGACATGATCTTTGAGGGATTTGCTAAAGACAAGAATATCATCAAAATAGACCACAACAAATACACCAATATAGGGATGAAGAACAAAGTGCATGACTCGAATGAAAGTATTGCGTGGTTCGGATAAAACCATGGGCATAACTAGCCATTCAAATAAGCCAAATTTGGTCTTAAATGCGGTTTTCCATTCATCACCTTCTTGGATGCGTATTTGATAGTAGTCACTCTTAAGATCAATCTTAGAGAAAATGGTGGCTCTGCTAAGCTCCTCAAGCATATCATCTAAGCGTGGAATAGGGTAACAATATCTAATGGTGATAGCATTGATGGGATGGCAATCGGAAACCATGCGGTAAGTACCGTCTTTCTTTGGAACAAGTATGACCGGGACGGCACAAGGGCTCAAGCTTTCACATACTTGACCGTTGTCGATGAGTTGTTGTACTTGTCGTTGGATCTCCTTAGTTTCCTCGGGGTTGACGCGACAGGGAGCCTTGTTAGGTAGAGGTGCTCCGGAGATGAGGTCGATTCGGTGCTCAATACCTCGTAGGGGAGGTAGACCCGGAGGTAGCTCATCAGGGAAAACATCTCGGAATTCCTGCAAAAGAGAAGACAACACTAAAGGTAGATCGTGAGAGGTGTTAGTTTTTGATTCCTCGTCCTTGCAAACAAGGACATAGTGCATAACGCTTGATGGGTTCTCACACACTTCTCTCATCTCACTTTTTGTGGCAAATAGGACTAAGTTTTTCTTGTCGCTCATCATGGAGACACTCGATTTTGGCTTGTGGCGCTCACTCTCTTTTGGGTGGTTCACTCTCTCACTTTTTTCTCCATGGTGGGTGGCTTGCTTTTCGGCGATCACTTGACTTGGAGACATAGCTCGTAGCACATACTCCTTGCCTTTCATCTTGAAGCCATTGTGATTGGTACGCCCGTTGTGGATGATGCAGCGGTCAAATTGCCATGGTCGACCAAGAAGGAGGCGGCAAACGGACACCGGGACGACATCACACTCCAAAAAGTGTCTTCATATGCTCCAATTTTGAAGGAGACTTTGACATTATGCTCAACTTGGATAGTGCCGGAATCGCTTAGCCATTGAACCTTGTAGGAGTGCGGGTGCTTCATCTTGACCAATTGGAGCTTGCAGCATAGTTCTTCACTTGCCAAGTTGTGGCAACTACCTCCATCGATGATGACCTTGACAGACCTCCCATTGATGTCGGCCTTGGTGTGGAAGATATGGTATCTTTGGTCTTCGTCTTGTTGATGTTGAAGAGTCAAGACTTTGGAGACAACGAGATCGGGGCTCGAATCCTCATCACAAAAGACTTGATCATCTTCATCTTCATTCATGTGCTAGTGCATGGCCACTTGCTCAAGGGCTTCCATTTCCTCTTCACTCATGGAGTCATATGTTCCGTCGTCGTTGAGGATCATGGTGCGCTTGGCGTACTTGAAGTCATCTTGCACTTGAAGTTCCGCTTTGGTAGCTTGATGCACGAGCTCAATGAGGTTGGAGTAGGATTGGGAGTTGGCAATCTTCTTGATGGGATGATTGAGGCCATTCAAGAAACGGGCCATAGTTTGCTCATCATCTTCCGTGACATTGGCTCTTATCATAGCAATCTCCATTTCCTTGTAGTATTCTTCAACGCTCTTTGTTCCTTGCTTGAGGAGTTGGAGTTTCTTGAAGAGATCGCAATTGTAGTAGGTTGGCACGAAGCGTGCGCGCATGACATCTTTCATTTCCTCCCATGTGGTGATTGGTTCACCTCTTGCTTCTCGGCGCTCAAGGACTTGTTCCCACCATATGAGCACATAGTCTTGGAACTCAAGGGATGCCATAGCAATCTTCTTCTCTTCCTCATAGTTGTGCAAGCGAAAGATTTTGTTAACCTTCAATTCCCATGAAAGGTACTCTTCGGGATTATTACTTCCATGGAACTTGGGCATGGTGAACTTGAGCTTGCCGTAGCATTTCTCTTCATTGTGTTGGGGTCAATGGTGATGATGACGCCCTTGACGTGGAGGATTATCAACCTCATGTTGCTCTTGGCGTGGTGGATGTCCATAGTCATCTTGCTCTTGATGAACTTGAGGTTGTGGAGGAGCTTGTCGAGCTTGTGGAGGAGCTTGAGGAACTTGACGATGTACTCTTGTTTGATAGTTCCTCTCTTGAACCTCTTCGGGAAGTGCTTCTCGGTACTCGCGATTTTCCCGGTTGTGCATGGCTATGGATCGACTAGACTCTCGTAGGGCACGTTGCGCATCAAGTGCTTGAGCTTCACGTAGTTGTTGTTCTTGACATTGAGCCTCGACGTCTTGTTCGTCTTGATGTTGTCGCGCTCGCTCTTCCTCTTGGAGAGGTTGGCGTTGCCTTTCTTGTGCTTGAGCAAGAGGGACTTGGTTTTGTCGATGACGATGTGCTTGATCGTCGAATTGCTCTTGTGGATGATCGTCGTGTAGAGGATTGCGAGTTGCTTGACGGTCTTGACGCACGGCTCATCATAGAGTGTTTGATGTTGGTGTACTTGAGCCGGAGAAGGTGTCATCGGTGTGTCGACTCGAACGGCTACGTCTTGAGTAGGATGACGTAGTAGAATTGCGGTTCATCAAAAAGGCATGAATCTGGTCCATTCTTGCATCATTCTCTTGTTTGTGAGCATCGAGCTTGTTGTCGAAGTAGTCTTTTGTTCATTGCTCGGAGAGTCGCAAGTCGTTGGCGAGATTGTCGATGCGGTCGCTCATTGCTTGTTGTTCTTTATGTAAAGCTTGTTGTGCACCGAAGAGGTGGCTCTTGGTGACATAGGATGACATGTCGTCGTCTTGTTCGATGAAGAGTGGGTTGGTAGAAGAACTTGGCCTATTCATCATTCCAAGCAAATATGTGAGTGGGAGAAAGAGAAGAACTTATACCAAATGTACCTTGACCGATGTTGAAGATGGATCAATGATCACTCAAATGTGGAACAAGGAAATGGCACAATTGGTACCAATTCTTGTCGGTTCTCACACCTACACAAGTAAAAGCTTATGGTGGAGCTCAGTTAGGATGGTGGCACAAAATTTGATGCAATTGTTAGTGAGACTCAATAGTGTTGGAAAAGATTCACAAATTTGCAAATGCAACAAGTAGACCAAATGCAAGATATGGTACACGGAAACACACATGCAAATAGATAAGTGGGGTCGTGCAACTAAGGAATGAGCCAAAATGTGGAATCCATGAAAATGCTCTTGTTGCACAACACTAGGGAGACGCTAGCACAATTGCACAATAGGCGGATACGGAACTTGTGCACAACCTACTAAGCAAAAGTGCAATGAATTCTATCCCAAGTATGCCATATGTATGGTATTCCGGTGATATGATCCAAGATGATCGAGTATGACAATCTTAATGTAGTATGATATTATGGTTCTTGCTTATAAGCTCTTTGCTTATCTTTCCTTCTTGCTTAAAAGCATGTTTGGCTCTTTCACTTTTGAGCTCTTTTCTCATGCAAAACTTCACAAACCAAGATAGAAATTGTGTATATGCAATGACAATCTTGTGTTAGAAGAGATGATACCAAGATATGCACCACGATGATATGGTATGTATGCTATGGAGAGTATGATCACTAATGTGCACCAGTCATGTTGCCGGTAATACTCAAAGGCTAGTCTTGATGGGTAAGCAATGTAAAAGTAAGGCTATGGTGGTTATCAATGTAATGGCAAGGAATGTACCATGAAAAGATATCACGATACCAAGATGATATGGAGGTTACTGTTCTTGCTTACGGTCGAGGTGTCAAAATTGTGTAGCGGTCGATGCCGATGATGAATATGAGCGGCAATGTTGTCGTTGTCGAACCATCGCTAAGTAGCTGAAACACGTTAGGAAACAGAAACCGCAACTCAAAACTCAAAGACCAAAACGTGTCAAAACTTGCCGGAGTGCGAAACGGGTGAGCGATGGTGGTTGCGGAAAGCGGTGGTGGCATGCAAGTGCGTATGCGGAAGTGGCGGTGGAAAGGTGGGGGAAACCAAACGGAAAATATTCAATTTTGTCAGTGATGGTCGGACAACTGAAGATGGTCGGACAACTGATGCTGGTCGGAAGTCCGGTGCCTGGGCAATTTCGAGCACGGGATGAACTCAGGATTTCAAGGTGGAGATGGCGAAAATGGTCAAATCCGAGCGAATTTGTGGATGGAAATGGTGGAGATGATGGGGGAAAGCTAGATCCACTCGTGGCAAAGCAAATCCATGGATCAACTCCAACAAAACTTCATCACACCAACAAATCGCAAAAAAATATTGGGGCTATTTTTGATGGGGATTTTCGAAATTGTAAAAAACACAACAAAATCAAGCTAGAAAACAAAAGGTAGGGGATCCAAATACATGATCAATGTGGCTCATGATA
The DNA here is from genome assembly GCA_963921465.1 of Triticum timopheevii. Classification (NCBI taxonomy): domain Eukaryota; kingdom Viridiplantae; phylum Streptophyta; class Magnoliopsida; order Poales; family Poaceae; genus Triticum; species Triticum timopheevii. Next base: position 406,085,941 of record OY997272.1, on the reverse strand, counting down.
CCAAGATATAGGGTAGAACCCTAGATGCCTGATCTTTCACGATTGGAGGGGATTCTACAAAGAACACAAAGAACACGAGGGGGAAAACGAGAGGAACATGAGGGATACACAAGAGAAATCACTCAACCAACAAGGAATGGTCACTCATGTGCTAGATCCTCGAAATACAAAGAGAGATACATGATTCAAAGTCCAAAAGGGACGATACAAAGGGTCTTCTCCGAGAGAAGGTCTTGAAGGGTCTTCCCGTAAAGGGGTCTTGAATACGCTTGGGGGATCTTCTCCGAAGAAGCGCTCGACTATGATGGAGAAGTAATCAATTGGATGAGCAAGGCTCTATCTCAAATATGAGCTATCACAATGCTAACCCTAGAAAGAGAGTGGCGGAGGTCTATTTATAGTCTAAGTGGACGAAAGGGTAAGTGGCTTCGGCCCAACACACGGGCGGTCACACAGGCGTCGGACGTCCGATGGTCACCGGTCATCCGAAGGCTCGCGAGGGTCCAGACATCCGGTGCAGGTCGGGCGCCCGATGTTTCAGCTCTCGTCAGGACTTGTCAGTCGTCCGGTCAGGGTCGGTCGTCCAGTCGTCCGGAAGTGTCCATTCTTCTGATGTTTTGGCTCGGGTGTGGTGGTGTCGGTCGTCCAGAGTGGCTCGATAGTCCTGGCGCTGGGAGGTGTCGGACGTCCGGTCGGCGTTAGTCGTCCGGCCGCTGTAGCATGCGAAGGCTGGGACTTGGCTGGTCGGTAGGAGCCTCCAAGCATCGGATGTCCTAGAGGCGTCGGTCGTTTGATGACTGGGAGTTTCGAGCGGTCCTTCTTGTCCATTGAACTTGGTGTCCTTGATGTCTTGTTCGTTGGGTGCAGATGCTCCATGGATTCCCTCCAAATACCTGATCACACATAGGGTCTCCGCATGAGGTAGTAGCCATGTCTCATAGGTAGGAAGTGGTAGTTCGGAGAGGAGCGAGTTCACCTTATCTTCGATAGCCTTTGCTCGAGCTCTTGTCATTGCTCCAAGTGGTGTTGTGGGAGATGTAGATACTGAAGGAAATGTACCCTAGCGGCAACAATAAAGTTATTATTTATTTCCTTAATTCATGATAAATGTTTATTATTCATGCTAGAATTGTATTAACCGGAAACTTAGTACATGTGTGAATACATAGACAAAACTTATAGTCCCTAGTATGCCTCTACTTGACTAGCTCGTTAATAAAGATGGTTACATTTCCTAAGCATAGACATGTGTTGTCATTTGATGAACGGGATCACATAATTAGGAGAATGATGTGATAGACGTGACCCATCCGTTAGTTTAACATTATGATCGTGTCTGTTTCATTGCTACTACTTTCTTCATGACTTATACAAGCTCCTCATACTATGAGATTATGCAACTCCCGAATACCAGAGGAACACTTTGTGTGCTACCAAACGTCACAACATAAAAGGGTGATTATAAAGGTGCTCTACAGGTGTCTCCGAAGGTGTTTGTTGGGTTGGCATAGATCGAGATTAGGATTTGCCACTCCGTTTTTGGAGAGGTATCTCTGGGCCCTCTTGGTAATACTCATCACTATAAGCCTTGCAAGCATTGTGACTAATGAGTTAGTTGCGGGATGAAGTATTACGGAACGAGTAAAGAGACTTGCCGGTAACGAGATTAAACTAGGTATTGAGATACCGATGACTGAATCTCGGGCAAGTAACATAACGATGACAAAGGGAACAACGTATGTTGTTATGCGGTTTGACCGATAAAGATCTTCGTAGAATATGTAGGAACCAATATGAGCATCTAGGTTCCGCTATTGGTTATTGACCGGAGAGTGTCTCGATCATGTCTACATAGTTCTCGAACCCATAGGGTCTGCACGCTTAATGTTCGATGACGATTTGTATTATGAGTTTATGTGATTTGATGACCGAAGGTTGTTCGGAGTCCCGGATGAGATCACAGACATGACGACGAGTCTAGAAATGGTCGAGACATAAAGATTGATATATTGGAAGTTTATATTCGTGTATCGGATATTTTTCGGAGTACCGGGAGGTTACCGGAACCCCCCGGGGACTCAATGGGCCTTAATGGGCCCTAGTGGAGATATGAGGCAGCAAGCAAGTGGCGGGGCACGCCCCCTAGGCCCAAACCAAATTGGTTTAGGGCTTGGGGGGCCGCCCCCCTTTCCTTCTTCTCTCCTCCTCCTTCCTCCTTCTCCTAATAGGAATTGGAAAGGGGGAGCAAATCCTACTTGGAGTAGGACTCCCCCCTTGGGCGCGCCTCCTCTTGGCCGGCCTCCTCCTCCCTCCCTCCTTTATATACAGGGGGAGGGGCACCCAAAGGCACAGCAGACAACACAAGTTGATCTTTTAGCCATTTGCGGTGCCCTCCTCCACAGTTACACACCTCGATCATACCGCAGAGCTTAGGCGAAGCCCTGCGCCGGTAGCATCATCATCACCGTCGCCACGCCGTCGTGCTGACGGAACTCACCCTCGGCCTCAACTGGATCAAGAATACGAGGGATGTCATCGAGCCGAATGTGTGCTGAACGCGGAGGTGCTGTACATTCGGTACTTGGATCGGTCGGATGGTGAAGATGTACGACTACATCAACCGCGTTGTCATAACGCTTCCGCTGTCGGTCTACGAGGGTACGTGGACACACTCTCCCCTCTCGTTGCTATGCATCACATAGATAGATCTTGCATGATCGTAGGAAGTTTTTTGAAATTAGTGCGTTCCCCAACAATGGCATCCGAGCCAGGTCTATGCGTAGATGTTATATGCACGAGTAGAACACAAAGAGTTGTGGTTGATAATAGTCATACTGCTTACCAGCATGCCATACATTGATTCGGTGGTATTGTTGGATGAAGCGGCTCAGACCGACATTACGCATACGCTTATGCGAGACTAGTTCTACCGACATGCTTTGCACATAGGTGGCTGGTGAGTGTCTGTTTCTCCAACTTTAGTTGAATCGAGTGTGGCTACGCTCGGTCCTTGTTGAAGGTTAAAACAACACACTTGACGAAAAATCATTGTGGTTTTGATGCATAGGTAAGAACGGTTCTTGCTAGAAGCCCGTAGCAGCCACATAAAACTTGCAACAACAAAGTAGAGGACATCTTACTTGTTTTTGCAGGGCTTGCTGTGATGTGATATGGTCAAGGCATGATATGATATAAATTGTTGTATGAGATCATCATGTTTTGTAACAAAGTTATTGGAAACTGGCAGGAGCCATATGGTTGTCGCTTTATTCAACGCAATCACCATGTAATTGCTTTACTTTATCACTAAGCGGTAGCGATATTCGTAGTAACAATAGTTGGCGAGACGACAACGATGCTACGATGGAGATCAAAGCGTCGCGCCGGTGGCGATGGAGATCATGACGATGCTTTGGTGATGGAGATCATGAGCGCAAGATGATGATGGCCATATCATGTCACATATTTTGATTGCATGTGATGTTTATCTTTTATGCATCTTATTTTGCTGGCGGTAGCATTATAAGATGATCCCTTACTAAATTTCAAGGTATAAGTGTTCTCCCTGAGTATGCACCGTTGCTAAAATTCTTCGTGCCGAGACACCACGTGATGATCGGGTGTGATAAGCTCTACGTTCACATACAACGGGTGCAAGCCAGTTTTGCACACGCAGAATACTCGGGTTAAACTTGACGAGCCTAGCATATGCATGGCCTCGAAACACTAAGAATGAAAGGTCGAACGTGAATCATATAGTAGATATGATCAACATAGTGATGTTCACCATTGAAAACTACTCCATCTCACGTGATGATCGAACATGGTTTAGTTGATTTGGATCACGTGATCATTTAGATGATTAGAGGGATGTCTATCTAAGTGGGAGTTCTTAAGTAATATGATTAATTGAACTTTAATTTATCATGAACTTAGTCCTGATAGTATTTTGCATATAATGTTGTAGATCAATAGCTCGCTTTGTTGCTTCCCTATGTTTTTATATGTGTTCCTAGAGAAAACTAAGTTGAAACATGATAGTAGCAATGATGCGGACTGGGTCCGTGATCTGAGGTTTATCCTCATTGCTGCACAGAAGAATTATGTCCTTGATGCACCGCTAGGTGACAAAACTATTGCAGGAGCAGATGCAGACGTTATGAACGTTTGGTTAGCTTAATATGATGACTACTTGATAGATTAGTGCACCATGCTTTACGGCTTAGAATCGGGACTTCAAAGACGTTTTGAACGTCATTGACCATATGAGATGTTCCAAGAGTTGAAGTTAATATTTCAAGCAAATACCTGAGTTGAGAGATATGAAGTATCTAACAAGTTCTATAGGTAAAAGATGGAGGATAATAGCTCAAGCATTGAGCATGTGCTCAGATTGTCTGGGTACTACAATCGCTTGAATCAAGTGGGAGTTAATCTTTCAGAGAAAATAGTGATTGACAGAGTTCTCTAGTCACCATCACCAAGTTACTCGAACTTCATGATGAACTATAGTATGCAAGGGATGACGCAAACGATTCCCGAGCTCTTCATGATGCTGAAATTGACGAAGGCAAAAATCAAGAAAGAGCATCAAGTGTTGATGATTGACAAGACCACTAGTTTCAAGAAAAGGGCAAAGGGAAAGAAAGGGAACTTCAAGTAGAATGGCAAGCAAGTTGTCACTCCCGTGAAGAAGCCCAAAGCTGGACCAACACCTAAAACTGTGTGCTTCTACTGCAAAGGAAATAGTCACTGGAAGCGGAAATGCCCTGAATATTTGGTGGATAAGAAGGATGGCAAAGTTAACAAGGGTATATTTGATATACAGGTTATTAATGTGTACCTTACTAATCTTTATAGTATCCCCTAGGTATTTGATACTTGTCCGGTTGCTAAGATTAGTAACTCGAAACAGGAGTTACAGAATATACAAAGACTAGTTGAGGGTGAAGTGACAATGTGTGTCGGAAGTAGTTCCAAGATTGATATGATCATCATCGCACACTCCCTATATTTTCGAGATTAGTGTTGAAACCTAAATAAATATTATTTGGTGTTTGCGTTGAGCATAAATATGATTAGATCATGTTTATTGCGATACGATTATTCATCTAAGACAGAGAATAAATTGTTACTCTGTTTACATGAAGAAAACCTTCTATGGTCATACACCCAATGTTGATGGTTTATTGAATCTTGATCGTAGTGATACACATATTCATAATATTGATGCAAAGTTGACAATGATAGTGCAAAATATTTGTGGCACTGTCGTTTGGGTCATATCGTTGTAAAGCACATGATGAGACTCCATAAAGATGGGTCATACCGTGCCTTATGGGCAAGATGACTAAAACTCCGTTCTTCGGAACAATGGAATGATCTAGTGACTTATTGGAAATAGTACATACTGATGTATGCGGTCCAATGAGTGTTGATGCTCATGGCAGGTATCATTATTTTCTGACCTTCACACACGATTTGAGCAGATATGGGTATATCTACTTACTGAAACACAAGTATGAAACATTTGAAAAGTTCAAAGAATTTCAGAGTGAAGTGGAGAATCATCATAAAAAGAAAATAAAGTTTGTACAATCTGATCGTAGAGGAGAATATTTGTGTTACGAGTTTGGCCTTCATTTAAAACAATGTGGAATAGTTTCACAGCTCACGCCACATTGAACACCACAATGTAATGGTGTGTCCGAACGTCATAACCGTACTTTATTGGATATGGTGCGATCTATGATGTCTCTTACCGATTTACCACTATCGTTTTGGGGTTATGCATTAGGGACAGCTGCATTCACTTTAAACAGGGCACCATCAAAAATCCGTTGAGACGATGCCTTATGAACTATGGTTTGGCAAGAAACCAAAGTTGTCATTTCTTAAAGTTCGGGGTTGCGATGCTTATGTGAAAAAGCTTCAACCTGATAAGCTCGAACCCAAATCGGAGAAGTGCATCTTCATAGGATACCCAAAGGAAACTGTTGGGTACACCTTCTATCACAGATCTGAAGGCAAAATCTTTGTTGCTAAGAATGGATCCTTTCTAGAAAAGGAGTTTCTCTCAAAAGAAGTGAGTGGGAGGAAAGTAGAACTTGATGAGGTAATTGTACCTTTTCCCTTATTGGAAAGTAGTTCATCACAGAAATCAGTTCCAGTGATTCCTACACCAATAAGTGAGGAAGCTAATGATGATAATCATGAAACTTCAGATTAAGTTACTACCGAACTTCGTAGTTCTTCTAGAGTAAGATCCTCACCAGAGTGGTACGGTAATCCTGTTCGAGAAGTCTTGTTACTAGACCATGATGACCCTACGAACTATGAAGAAGTGATGATGAGCCCAGATTCCGCGAAATGGCTTGGGTCCATGAAATATGAGATGGGATCCATGTATGAGAACAAAGTGTGGACTTTGGTGGACTTGCCCGATGGTCAACATGCCATATTAAATAAATGGATCTTCAAGAGGAATACAGACACTGATAGTAGTGTTACTATCTACAAAGCTCGACTTGTCCCAAAAGGTTTTCGACAAGTTTAAGGTGTTGACTACAATGAAATTTTCTCAACTGTAGCGATGCTTAAATCCGTCCGAATCATGTTAGCAGTTGCCATATTTTATGAAATCTGGCAAATGGATGTCAAAACTACATTCCTTAAATGGATATTTCTTAAAGAAGAGTTGTATATGATGCAACCAGAAGGTTTTGTCAATCCTAAAGGTACTAACAAGGTGTGCAAGCTCCAGCAATCCATCTATGGACTAGTGCAAGCATCTCGGAGTTGGAAATATACGCCTTGATGAGTTGATCAAAGCATATAGTTTTATACAGACTTGTAGTGAAGCCTGTATTTACAAGAAAAGTGAGTGGGAGCTCTGTAGCATTTCTAATATTATATGTGGATGACATATCGTTGATTGGAAATAATATAAATTTTTTGGATAGCATAAAGGGATACTTGAATAAGAGTTTCTCAATGAAAGCCCTCGGTGAAGCTGCTTACATATTGGGCATCAAGATCTATAGAGATAGATCAAGATGCTTAATTGGACTTTCACAAAGCACATACCTTGGTAAAGTTTTGAAGAAGTTCAAAATGGATCAGTCAAAGAAAGGGTTCTTGCCTGTATTATAAGGTGTCAAGTTGAGTAAGACTCAAAGCCCGACCACGGAAAAAAAATAGAAAGAGAATGAAAGTCATTCCCTATGCCACGGTCATAGGTTCTATAAAGTATGTTGTGCTGTGTACCAGACCTATTGTGTACCCTGCCCTGAGTTTGGCAAGGGAGTACAATTTTGATCTAGGAGTAGATCACTGGACAACGGTCAAGATTATCCTTAGTGAGGACTAAGGAAATATTTCTCGATTATGGAGGTGATAAAAGAGCTCATCGTAAAGAGTTACATCGATGAAAGCTTTTACACCGATCCAGATGACTCTAAGTCTAAATCTGGATCCATATTAAAAGTGGGAGCAATTATCTAGAGTAGCTCCGTGCAGAGCATTGTAGACATAGAATATTTGCAAAATACATACGGCTCTGAATGTGACAGACCCATTGACTAAACTTCTCTCAAGAGCAAAACATGATCACACCTTAGTACTCTTTGGGTGTTAATCACATAGCGATGTGAACTAGATTATTGACTCTAGTAAACCATTTGAGTGTTGGTCACATGACGATGTGAACTGTGGGTGTTAATCACATACAGATGTGAAGATTGGTGTTAAATCACATGGTGATGTGAACTAGATTATTGACTCTAGTGCAAGTGGGAGACTGAAGGAAATATTCCCTAGAGGAAACAATAAAGTTATTATTTATTTCCTTAATTCATGATAAATGTTTATTATTCATGCTAGAATTGTATTAACCGGAAACTTAGTACATGTGTGAATACATAGACAAAACTTATAGTCCCTAGTATGACTCTACTTGACTAGCTCGTTAATCAAAGATGGTTATGTTTCCTAACCATAGACATGTGTTGTCATTTGATGAACGGGATCACATCATTAGGAGAATGATGTGATGGACATGACCCATCAGTTAGCTTAGCATTATGATCGCGCCATTTTCATTGCTACTGCTTTCTTCATGACTTATACAAGTTCCTCATACTATGAGATTATGCAACTCCCGAATACCAGAGGAACACTTTGTGTGCTACCAAATGTCACAACGTAAAAGAGTGATTATAAAGGTGCTCTACAGGTGTCTCCAAAGGTGTTTGTTGGGTTGGCATAGATCAAGATTAGGATTTGTCACTCCATGTTTCGGAGAGGTATCTCTGGGCCCTCTTGGTAATACTCATCACTATAAGCCTTGCAAGCATTGTGACTAATGAGTGATCTTCTTAGAATATGTAGGAACCAATATGAGCATCCAGGTTCCGCTATTGGTTATTGACCGGAGATGTGTCTTGGTCATGTCTACATAGTTCTCAAACCCGTAGGGTCCGCACGCTTAACGTTCGATGACGATTTGTATTATGATTTTATGTGATTTGATGACTGAAGGTTGTTCGGAGTCCCGGGTGATAACACGGACAAGACAAGGAGTCTCGAAATGGTTGAGACATAAAGATTGATATATTGGAAGGTTATATTCGGACACCGGAAGGGTTCCGAAGTGCATCGGATATTTTTCGGAGTACCGGGATGTTACCGGAACCCCCCGGGGAGTCAATGGGCCTTAATGGGCCCTAGTGAAGATAGGAGGCAGGGGAAAGTGGCGGGGCATGCCCCCCTAGGCCCAAACTGAATTGGTTTAGGGTTTGGGGGGTCGGTGTCGTGGTTCTAAGTCTGACAGTAGAGTGGGGGGTAGGTATGGAGAGGTTGTAAACACAAGAGATGTACGAGTTCAGGCCCTTCTCGGAGGAAGTAAAAGCCCTACGTCTCGGAGCCCGGAGGCGGTCGAGTGGATTATGTGTATATGAGTTACAGGGGTGCCAACCCTTCTGCCTGTGGAGGGGGGTGGCTTATATAGAGTGGGCCAGGACCCCGGCCAACCCACGTAATGAAGGCTTTAAGGTACATTAAGTCCGGGGTGTTACTGGTATTGCCCCACATAAAGTGTCTTAACTATCATAAAGTCTACTTAATTACAGACCGTTGCAGTGCAGAGTGCTTCTTGACCTTCTGGTGGTCGAGTGTGTCTTTGTGGTCGAGTCCTTCAAGTCAGTCGAGTGAGTTCCTCGTAGGTCGACTGGAAGGTGATCTCTTCTAAGGGTGTCCTTGGGCAGGGTACTTAGATCAGGTCTATGACCCTACCCTAGGTACATGACTCCATCATTAGCCCCCAAATGGATTGAGGCTTGAGTGATGAAGGAGTTGATGTTGTTTCTGATTAGCCTTCGCATACTGGTCGTGCGTTGTTTTGAACCAAAAAATCTCTTTGTTGATAGTGAGCAACTTTTCTTCAGTCGACTCGATCCATTCTTTTCTTTCGTCGAGTGATCTTTTGGACTTTGCTGATTTCCGAGTGACGGTTCACAGGAAATCCCGCGTCCGACAGACCGATCTGCCGTTCGCGGATTCCGCGGGATACGAAATTTGGGGAAGCACGCGAAGCGGGGCGGACCGCGGCGCTCGGATGGGATAGGGCATAGACGCCTCGATCCCCACACCGCTTTTTTCGCCACGTATCACGTCCGCGCAACTGTTTCGGGATATGATTAGATCGACCGGGCCCACCTGTCATCCACTCGGAAAGGATCTTATAAATGCGCCCGGTGAGGGTTTTTTGAACGGTGCCTCAGCATTCTCTCTCTGCTTCCTTCGTCTCCGCCCAACGCGCTCGCTCTTGCCTCCGCACAACTTCTCCTCGCGCGTCTCGCTGGCAGCCATGGTCAAGGAGAAGACGGCGGTGCTGGAACGTGCGAAGAAGGCATCGGCGACGGAGAAGGCGAAGGGGAGATCCACCAGTCGCGGCGGGTCTTCGTCTAGATCTCGCCTGCCGAAAGGCTGGGTCCAGGGAGATTGGATCCGGTCGACCATCACGGAGGCGGATCTCCTCGACATGGCCAACGACGGGCTGATCCCCCACGGAGCCGCAAGGCTTCCGGGGAAAGAGTGGCAGCCCCAGCCGGAAGAGGGTGAGTGCGTGCTTCTGGCCACCCATGTCGACCGCGGATTTTCTTTGCCACCGAGCGTTTTCTTTCGTGGTTTCTTGAACTTCTTTGGAGCGCAACTCCACCACTTCACCCCGAACTCCATCGCCTATCTCGCCGCGTTTGTGTCCATGTGTGAGAATTTTCTGGGTTGTCGACCGCATTGGGGATTGTTCAAGCATATATTCACGTGTCGCTCTCAGACCGTGAAGAAGGCGAGCCCAGGCGACGAAAGAACCCAAGTTGTCCAAATGTGTGGAGGTCTGGGGATCCAGGTGAGGAACAAGAGCACCTTCCCAGCCATGACGTTTCCCGAGTCAGTCAGAGGCTGGCAGTCGACCTGGTTCTACTGCCAGGATCAGCCGACACCGGGGAAGTCGAGTGGACTCCCTCAGTTCACTATGGACCGAGTGAACAAGCCCTCCTCTCTGAAGGTGATTCCGGAGGAGAAAGCTGACGTGAAGATGTTGATGGAGCGCGTAGTTCAGTTGGTTCGGGAGGGAGTGACGGGTATGGATCTCCTGGAGGTGTTTCTTAGGCGTCGTATCCAGCCTCTTCAGTTCCGGAGCCATTGCATGTGGTTGTACCGCGGGACTGAAGATGAGACTCGGATCAATCCAGACGCAGTCGACGATGCCACTCTGGAAAGGTGGATGGCCGCTGTTACTGGGAACAAGGATAACCCTCGTGGAGCCAGAAGGATTCCTCCACTCGACCACCGCAGTGTTCCAAACAAGGTATGTCTGCTCCACTTCCCATTGTATTCTTGTCATATTTATTTCTGTTTTCTCTGCCAATCGGTCGGTTGACCTTTGTCTTGATGTCTATCAGGCCCTCACTGAGTTGTACTCGATGCCCAATGGAGCACAGGCTCCGACTGAGGAGGGAGAAGCGAGCGGGGGCGAGAGCCAGGAGGAGTGGGACTCGGATGCCGCTGAGGATGATGATGATGATGATGACGATGAGGAGGACGAAGAAGAGGAGGAGGAGGAGGTCGCACCACCGCGCTCGGAAAGGCGGTCGAAGCTTGTCCATGACCCTGCGACTGAAAGTGGCAAGGGGGTTGCGACTGTTGCGCAGTCGACCAAGCGCCCTCGGACCACTTCTCCGGCGCCGACTGAGAAGGCGTCAAAGCAGCCCAGGGCGGCCCCGTCAAAGCCGACCAAGCTCCTGCCGAAGATGAAGGTGTCCATCCCCACCATATCAGGGTAATCATTGCTGCTTAAATCTTCCTGTTTTGTGCAAGCTTTATCTCTGGTTGACGCTTGAGCAAGTCGACTAATTCTTTGGGATTGCAGTGCTGCTACTTCTGAGACCTCAGCCAGGGCTGATGACCATGAGATGGAGGACGCAGCAACCTCAAACCCTGGTACTATACTCGTAATTCCGTTTTTAGTCGACTGAATCATGATCTCTAATTTTGATTTTTTTCTGTAGCTCCATCCAACGTTGTTATCACTCTTCCTGATGATGATGAAGATGAGGAACCGCTGAAGCACAGAAGGAGCAAGAAAGCGTCTGCCGGCAGGGTGCCCCAGGATGTGACGGCGCCCGAGACTCTGGTCGCGGAGGAGGAGAACACCACTCGACACACTATGTCCTTCGCAGATCCACTGACGAGTGCTCTCCCTGCTTCGTCGAGTGCCGCACAACCCTCCCTCTTCACGATGCACCACGTCCCAGAGGACCAAGCTGGGGCCGCGAAGGAGGCGATACGCCAGGCAGGGATCATGATGGAGCAGGTGAAGACCATCCGGGATGCGAGCCAGGAAGCTTACGACGCCAGTTCCGCCCTTCAAAGCAATGTTCAGGTCAGTCGACCACCGCTTGTTCTGTTAGGATATGCTATCAAAACTTTTCTTTCCAGAATTCATAGCAGTCACCCAGTGGGTGTGTCGATGTAAACTCCGTGTTAGCGGGGGCACGCTGAGTGCACCCGCTGGGTGTAGTCCCCAAGGCTAAGGTCGACTGCTGGCAGTCGGCCTTAGGCTTTATAAGTTGAATCTTTCCGTCATTCGTCTGAGGCGAATGGATTTCTCAAAACCGGTGGGGGCACGCTGAGTGCACCCACTGGGTGTAGTCCCCGAGACTGTGGTCGACTGCTTGCAGTCGATTACAGTCTTAAAGAATACATCTTGTTTTTTTTTGAGGTCGACTGGTCGACTCTGTCTTCAATAGGATTAGTGGGGGCACGCTGAGTGCACCCACTGGGTGTAGTCCCCGAGACTACGGTCGAATGCTTGTATTCGGCTGTAGTCTTAGAAACGCATGATTTTTCCTTTTCCACTCGGAAGTGAATTTTCTTTGACATTTAGTCAATTGGTTCTTCGCAGAAATCCTATGACCTTGCGGCTCGCTACACCGAGCTGGAAAACAAGCACATTCAGCTCGAGCTGGATTTGAAGCTGGTTCAAGAGAATCTGACGAAGGCAAAGGAGGAGACCAAAGGTATGTTTGGTGAGGCCTCAACGACTGCTTTTTCCCGTCGTTTGTTTCAAAATCTGATCTTGCTGTAACTTGAAGGTAAGGTGAAGGAGGCCCAACAGAAGAAAGACCTTGAACTAGCTGATAGGATCAAGCTTGCTGACGAGAAGTTAGCTTCAGTCACCAAGCTTGAACAAGAAAATACCAATCTGGAAGCTGCTCTTGGGATTGCCAACAAGGAAGTCAGTCGACTGAAAACTGACAAAGCTGCCCTGACCGACCAAGTCAGCCAGTTGACTGGGAAGAAAAATGATCTGGAGGCCTTCCTGAGTGGTCTTGCCAAGAAGCTGTTCCTTATGCTTGAAGGTAACCCTTTACTCTCAACAATCATTTTCAACTGTGATTTTTCCATTCGACCATTGCCTTGACTCGGTGATTGTCCTTGCAGAATTTTGTCAAAACTTTGAAGAAGAGACTAGCCGGCTGGAACCAAACCTTGACCCCATCAATTCTCCGGTGAACGACGAAGTTGCCATGAATGTTTTCCGACTAGAGTCCCGTGTTGCAGCTGTCGTGGACTATCTTGCAAGGCTGAAGGTCGCCACATCTCGCATCGACTCATCGCTCTGGCCCAGGGAGACACTCCAGAACGACCTTGAGTCGCTGATGGATCGCCTGAACACGGTCCCTGGTCGAGTGCAGGAGTGGAAAAAGTCGTCAGCTCGGTGCGGTGCAGATGTTGCTCTGTGTCTGGCCCGAGTCCACTGCAAAGATGCACGAGAAGACAAGCTGGCGGCTCTCCGAGTGGCCAACACCAAGAAACACGACTTCAGGTCCTTCATGGAAACCTTCATTGCTGCTGCCACTCGAATCGCAGATGGAATTGATCTTGATGAGTTCGTTGCTCCTTCCAGCCCTCCACAGGAGGGGTAAAAAACTTCTTTTAACCTCGACACTTTAAATTTGCCTCGGTATGCCGAGTGGAGTTGTAATTGATAAACCTTAACAGGCTTAGCGCCTGAGCACTTTCAGTTCCTTTAGGTATCGATCCGAACTTGGATTTGATGTTTGAATATGATTGTTTTTGGCTCGAAATGTCTTTTTGCAGGTTCAAAGCAAGACGCTTACTGCAGTCGACTTATTCCTTAATCCACTTAGGCGAGCGCTGGGCTGCAGCTAAGCCCCCGAGTGTGAGGTTTACTCTTCACTCGGTAGGATTTTTATATCTTAGGCGAGCACTGGGCTGCAGCTAAGCCCCCGAGTGAGAGGTTTGCTCTTCACTCGGCAGGATTTTCATATCTTAGGCGAGCACTGGGCTGCAGCTAAGCCCTCGAGTGAGAGGTTTGCTCTTCACTCGGTTGGATTTTCACATCTTAGGCGAGCACTGGGCTGCAGCTAAGCCCCCGAGTGAGAGGTTTGCTCTTCACTCGGTAGGATTTTCACATCTTAGGCGAGCACTGGGCTGCAGCTAAGCCCCCGAGTGAGAGGTTTGCTCTTCACTCGGTAGGATTTTCATATCTTAGGCGAGCACTGGGCTGCAGCTAAGCCCCCGAGTGAGAGGTTTGCTTTTACTCGGTAGGATTTTCACATCTTAGGCGAGCACTGGGCTGCAGCTAAGCCCCCGAGTGAGAGGTTTGCTCTTCACTCGGTAGGATTTTCATATCTTAGGCGAGCACTGGGCTGCAGCTAAGCCCCCGAGTGAGAGGTTTGCTCTTCACTCGGTAGGATTTTCACATCTTAGGCGAGCACTGGGCTGCAGCTAAGCCCCCGAGTGAGAGGTTTGCTCTTCACTCGGTAGGATTTTCACATCTTAGGCGAGCACTGGGCTGCAGCTAAGCCCCCGAGTGAGAGGTTTGCTCTTCACTCGGTAGGAGAGGGTCAGAGGAGAGGGTCACAGTCGACCTGCACCTCGTCCTCCTTACGAGCGCACATTGTACTTATGGCGTAGCTCAGAGGAGAGGGTCGCAGTCGACCTGCACCTCGTCCTCCTTTCGAGCGTATGTTGTATTTGTGGCGTAGCTCAGAGGAGAGGGTCGCAGCCGACCTGCACCTCGTCCTCTTTGCGGGAGCACATTGTACTTAGGCGAGTGTTTAAACTGCAGCTAAGCCCCCCGAGTGGGAGTCTGGCTCGCCACTCGGTAGAATTTAAATAACTTAGGCGAGTACTTTGGACTGCAGCTAAGCCCCCCGAGTGGGAGTCTGGCTCGCCACTCGGTAGGATTTAAATAACTTAGGCGAGTACTTTGGACTGCAGCTAAGCCTCCGAGTGGAAGTGTGGCTTACCACTTGATAGGATTTTATTTAATCTTAGGCGAAACGGATTCGCAGCTAAGCCCCCCGAGTGGGAGTCTGGCTCGCCACTCGGTAGAATTTAAATAACTTACGCGAGTACTTTGGACTGCAGCTAAGCCCCCCGAGTGGGAGTCTGGCTCGCCACTCGGTAGGATTTAAATAACTTAGGCGAGTACTTTGGACTGCAGCTAAGCCTCCGAGTGGAAGTCTGGCTTACCACTCGATAGGGTTTTATTTAATCTTAGGCGAAACGGATTCGCAGCTAAGCCCCCGAGTGGGAGTCTGGCTCACCACTCGGTAGGATTTTATTTAATCTTAGGCGAAATGGATTCGCAGCTAAGCCCCCGAGTGGGAGTCTGGCTCACCACTCGGTAAGGATTTTTACAAACTTAGGCGAAACGGATTCGCGGCTAAGTCACCCACTGAGGGGAAAATTTTATTGGACAAAATAAAAAGTGACACTATTATTTTGAAATCCATGAACTACAGAAGTACTTTATTACAACTCATCCGAGTGATAAACTTAAGTGTAAAATGGGCGGAGTAGTTCCGCGTTCCAAGCTCGGGGCTCGTCGATATTATGTTCGACGTTGTAAAGATGGTACGCCCCGTTGTGGAGAACTTTGGTGACGATGAAGGGTCCTTCCCAAGAAGGAGCAAGCTTGTGTTGTTTCTTCTGACCTACTCGGAGAACTAAATCCCCTTTCTGGAAGGCTCGACCTCTCACATTTCTAGCGTGGAAACGACGCAAGTCTTGTTGGTAGATGGTCGATCGGATCAGGGCCATCTCCCTTTCTTCCTCTAAAAGGTCAACTGCGCCCTGCCGCGCTTGTTCAGCTTCTGCTTCGTTGTAGAGTTCAACTCGAGGAGCATTGTGGAGAAGATCACTCGGCAAGACTGCTTCAGCTCTGTAGACCAAGAAGAATGGAGTTCTTCCGGTCGACCGATAAGGTGTGGTCCGCAGTCCCCAAAGCACTGAGGGAAGTTCGTCGACCCACGCTCCAGCCGCATGCTTGAGATCACGCATCAGTCGGGGCTTCAATCCCTTGAGAATCAGGCCATTGGCTCGCTCTGCTTGTCCATTCGACTGCGGATGGGCGACTGAAGCGTAGTCGACTCGTGTTCCTTGAGAGTTGCAGAAATCTCTGAATTCCTCCGAGTCAAAGTTCGACCCGTTATCCGTGATGATGCTGTGCGGGACTCCATATCTGAATATCAGTTCCCTGATGAAGGTAACAACAGTACGGGCGTCAAGGTTCTTGATTGGTTTAGCCTCAATCCACTTGGTGAACTTGTCGACTGCCACCAGTACATGCGTGAAGCCACTTCGACCTGTTCTCAAAGGACCAACCATGTCCAACCCCCATACTGCGAAAGGCCAGACGAGTGGAATGGTCTTCAGAGCTGACAGGCTTGTGCGACATATTCGGGTAGAACTGACATCCTTCGCACTTGTCCACTATTTCCTTTGCCATCTCATTCGCCTTTGGCCAATAAAATCCGGCTCGGTATGCTTTAGCCACGATGGTCCGAGAGGACGCATGATGACCATAGGTCCCCGAGTGGATATCATTAAGGATGATTCGACCTTCTTCTGGCGTTATGCACTTCTGACCAACTCCAGTCGCGCTTTCTCTGTATAACTGTCCTTTGATTACGGTAAAGGCCTTGGATCGACGGACGATCTATCGAGCCTCTTCCTCATCCTCTGGAAGCTCTTTTCTTAGGATATACGCGATATATGGAACTGTCCAGTCGAGAATGACTACTAAGACCTCCATGACCAAGTCGACCACCGCTGGGACTTCAACCTCAGTCGGATCTGTGGCACTCTTGGGCTGTGGAGCTTCTTCGGTGAAAGGATCTTCTTTGACTGACGGAGTGTGTATATGCTCCAAGAACACACCACTCGGAATGGCTTCTCTCTTCGAACCTATCTTTGCCAGATCATCTACTGCCTGATTTTTCAGTCGGGGTACGTGATGGAGCTCTAACCCCTCAAACTTCTTTTCCAGCTTCCTCAATGCATTGCAGTATCCAGCCATGGCTGGGCTTCTCACGTCCCACTCCTTCATCACTTGATTGACCACTAAATCTGAATCGCCATAGGCCATCAGGCGACGGACGCCGAGTGAAATGGCCATGCGTAATCCATATAAGAGGGCCTCATACTCTGCCTCGTTGTTGGAGGAATCAAAGTGAATCTGGAGCACATATCTAAGCTTATCTCCTCTGGGGGAAACCAAGACCACCCCAGCACCGGAACCATTCAGCATTTTAGAGCCATCAAAGAACATGGTACAATGCTCCGAGTGAACTTCAGTCGGCTGCTGTTGTTCAACCCACTCGGCGAGGAAATCTGCTATTGCCTGGGACTTAATGGCTTTCTTTGCCTCAAACTTGATATCAAGGGGAAGAAGTTCAATCGCCCATTTCGTCACTCGACCAGTTGCATCTCTGTTGTGCAAAATCTCTGATAGTGGAGCTTCGCTGACGACTGTGATGGAATGATCAGAGAAATAATGAGAAATCTTCTTCGTGGTCATGTATATTCCATACACAAGCTTCTGATAATGAGGATATCTCTGCTTGGATGGAGTCAAGACTTCAGACAAATAATACACTGGGCGCTGAACTTTGAAGGCTTTTCCTTCTTTCTCCCGCTCGACCGTAAGCACTGTACTGACGACTTGTCCTGTGGCTGCGATATAAAGCAACAGAGGCTCTTTGCTGATTGGAGCAGCAAGCACCGGCTGGGTGGAGAGCAGAGCTTTTAGCTCGGCAAACGCTGCATCAGCTTCTGGAGTCCACTTGAACTTGTCTGCCTTCTTCATCAGTCGGTAAAGAGGTAATGCCTTTTCACCGAGTCGTGAGATGAATCGACTTAATGCGGCCAAGCATCCAGTAAGCTTCTGGACATCGTGCACTCGCACAGGGCGTTTCATTCGGAGAATAGTGCCGATCTTTTCTGGATTAGCATCGATCCCTCGCTCGGAAACGAGAAAACCGAGTAACTTGCCACCAGGAACTCCGAATGTGCACTTTGATGGATTGAGCTTGATATCATACCTTCTGAGGTTGGCAAATGTTTCAGCGAGGTCAGCGAGCAGGTCAGAACCTTTTCGTGACTTGACGACGATATCATCCATATACACTTCCACATTCCGACTGATTTGAGTGAGCAGACACTTCTGAATCATTCGCATAAATGTGGCTCCGGCATTCTTGAGGCCGAATGGCATGGTGATATAGCAGAAGCACCCGAATGGAGTGACGAAAGCTGTTTTTATCTCATCGGGCCCATACAGACGGATCTGGTGGTACCCGGAATAGGCATCTAGAAAAGACAATCTCTCGCATCCCGCGGTCAAGTCAACAATTTGATCTATGCGAAGGAGAGGAAAATGATCTTTCGGGCAGGCCCGGTTGATGTGCTTGAAATCAATGCACATTCGGAGCGATTTGTCCTTCTTAGGAACCATGACGACATTGGCGAGCCACTCGGAGTGGTATATCTCTCGGATAAATCCTGCCGCCAACAGTCGAGCCACTTCCTCACCAATGGCTTTTCTCTTCTGGACGGCGGACCGCCGAAGATGCTCTTTGACTGGTTTTGCTGATGAGTCGACTCTTAGGCGATGCTCAGCCAGTCCCCTGGGAACATCTGGCATGTCAGCGGGCTTCCATGCAAAAATGTCCCAGTTCTCACGGAGGAACTGGATGAGCGCTTCTTCCTATTTCGGGTCGAGTGTTGTGGAGATGTGGGTCGGGGCTGCATTGGGGTCGGTCGGGTGAATGTGAACAGGCTTCATCTCACCGGACGACTGAAATGCAGATTCTGTGGCGGGTTTCTTGGATCGCAGCAAATCACTCGGATCTGCGTTTTGCTTGTATTCTTCAAACTCGACCGCTGTCACCTGGGAATCGGCAATCTTTGAGCCCTTCTGAAAGCACTCTTCTGCCTTTTTCCGATCACCGGTGACAGTGATCACTCCTTTGGGGCCAGGCATCTTCAGTTTGAGGTACACGTAACATGGTCGAGCCATGAACCGTGCATAAGCTGGTCTCCCCAAAATTGCATGATACGCACTCTGAAAATCCACGACCTCAAACGTCAACTTCTCTTTGCGAAAATGTTTCGAATCACCAAACACCACGTCCAGAGCTATTTGGCTGAGTGACTCGGCTTTCTTCCCTGGTATAACTCCATGAAAGCTCATGTTACTGGTGCTCAGTCGGGACATCGGAATGCCCATTCCTTTCAGTGTGTCTGCATACAACAAATTCAGCCCACTACCACCGTCCATCAGCACTTTTGTCAGTCGAGTGCCTTCGACAACTGGATCGACCACCAAAGCTTGCCTCTCAGGGGTGGCAATATGAGTCGGGTGATCAGATTGGTCGAATGTGATGGGTGTTTGGGACCATCTCAGATAACTTGCTTTTGCTGGGGCAACCATGTTCACCTCACGGTTAATGACTTTCAGTCGACTCTTGCTTTCTACATCTGCAAAGATCATCAGAGTGGAGTTGACATGCGGATATCCTTCCTCACTGTCCTCCTTGTCTTTGGCCTTGTCCGACTCCTTTTCCTTGTCCTTAGACTGTTTTCCTTGAAACTGCTGGATCAGGAGTCAACATTGGCGTGTGGTATGCTTTGAGTAAATGATATTGCCCTCTTCGTCTTTCTTCGTGTGGATGTGACACGGCATATCCATCACGTCGTTCCCTTCTTTATCCTTTACCTTCTTAGGGTTCCAGGATCCTTTTGGTTTCCCTTTAAACTTTCCCTGAGTCACGGCCAGAGCCTCTCCAGGAGCTGCTGGTTCAGCCTTCCGCTTCTGTTTCCGACTGGTGTTTCCCTTCTCCGACTGACTCGGTTTGTACTTGCCGCTTCGGAGTCGGTCTTCTTCTTCACCGTTGGCGTACTTGGTAGCAATCTCCATCATCCGACTCAGGGTCATGTCTCCGGTTCGACCAAATTTCAGACTCAATTCTCTGTTCTTGACGCCATCCTTGAAGGCACAGACTGCCTGATGATCAGACACATTCTCCACAGTATGGTGCAAAGTGATCCATCTCTGAATATACTCCCTGAGAGTCTCATTGGTCTTCTGCACACAGACTTGAAGCTCCGTCAATCCAGCCGGTCGCTTGCAAGTTCCTTCAAACATTCTGACGAACACTCGGGACAGATCTTTCCAAGTGTAAATGCTACTAGGAGGTAACTGATTCAACCACGCTCTGGCAGAACCTTCCAACATGAGGGGCAAATGCTTCATGGCCACCTCGTCGTTCCCACCACCAATCTGAACCGCCACTCGGTAGTCCTCAAGCCAAGTTTCAGGCTTAGACTCACCGGTGAACTTGCTGACTCCTGTTGCCAACCTGAAATTGGGGGGGGGGGGGGGGGTCACTGCGGCTCTGATAGCTCTGCTGAAACATTCTGGACCAGAAACATGCACTTGATTGCTTGTGGGCGCATCTCTGTCGGGTCCACCCCGATGGGCTCTGTTCCGGTCGACCAAGCCTTGCACGATAATGGATCGCGCGTCGAAGCCTGGTTCTCTGGGGTCGACTGGAGCTCTTCGCCCCACACTGAGCTGACGCCTGTCGTCTTGCTGCCAAGGAGCGTAAGACCCTGCCCTCGGAGGGGAAGCGGGCACTCGACGCCTATCATCTCGGTCGTGTCGGTCTCCATACTGGTCCCGCCGATTCTCGCGCCCTTCTCACCGCGGAGGCGATCTGGGACTGTGAGCCGACTAAACCGTATTCGCAGCGACGGATCGACTGTGAATTCTGTTGCGCGACTGCGACACGGCTGAATTCTGGTCTCCTGCTGCCCGGAGCAAATCCCTGATCTGCATCAAGCCTCTGCCAGCTTCCGACTGAGAGGGCTGGATGGACTCTGCTATACGGGTCGCAGCTGCTAAATTCTGGATTGGGGTTCGATATACCTGAGTCGGCGGGAAGAGTTGACGTCGATTGGCGTCGGGAACTCGTTGTCGTGCGCGCTCGTCGAGTGCTCGCTGAAGATTCTCCAAGCGAGCACGTTCGGCCAAATTGGCCAAACGTGCCTCCTCCAAGGCGCGAGCCTCTGGGGTTTCTCCTGCGATGGGAGTATGTAGGGCATCCATATTCCTGCGGCGAAGTTCCTCTCTTTGCAGAGAGTCGAGTGGCTCGGGCTGGTACTCTTCGTGGTCTCGTGCGGGGTCGTCTCCGCCGCCTGCCCCACCATCATGGGCGAAGCCAGGCGAACTGCGAGGCCCGTTGACCATCATGATTTCCGCCGCTGGATCACTGCTATCGCATTCGGATGCAGTCTCTACGGAGCCAGTCGACAGATCGAACAGGTCGTAGAGAGATTCGTCGGGCTCGATTGCCGCAACTTGGGTGGTGGCCGTCTGGCGAGCCATCGCGTGTCTCACCCACCGCTGAAGCCTCGACCGACTAGAGCGCTTGCGCTGGCGGGAGACCGGGAGGGTGGTCGATAGGGGAGTCGACCGATACGGGGTCGACGGTTGCCGCAGCAGAACACCGCGGACACATGCGCGAAAATGCGTCGCACCGCGGACGGGGAGCGCATCAACGTCGAGTGGAGCCTCCTAGAGCCAGGCGGAGTCGTCGGCGACGAAGGTGAGAGCGCCGAGGCGGATCTGGCGACCCTCGATCAAAACTCCAGCAGCCACCATGATGAAAGTACTTGGAAGAATCGCAACTTCTCCACAAAATCGCTAAAACACCGGCCCCACGGTGGGCGCCAACTGTCGTGGTTCTAAGTATGACTGTAGAGTGGGGGGTAGGTATGGAGAGGCAAGGTCCTAGCTATGGAGAGGTTGTAAACACAAGAGATGTACGAGTTCTGGCCCTTCTCGAAGGAAGTAAAAGCCCTACGTCTCGGAGCCCGGAGGCGGTCGAGTGGATTATGTGTATATGAGTTACAGGGGTGCCAACCCTTCTGCCTGTGGAGGGGGGTGGCTTATATAGAGTGCGCCAGGACCCCAGCCAACCCACGTAATGAAGGCTTTAAGGTACATTACGTCCGGGGCGTTACTAGTAACGCCCCACATAAAGTGTCTTAACTATCATAAAGTCTACTTAATTACAGACCGTTGCAGTGCAGAGTGCTTCTTGACCTTGTGGTGGTCGAGTGAGTCTTCGTGGTCGAGCCCTTCAAGTCAGTCGAGTGAGTTCCTCGTAGGTCGACTGGAAGGTGATCTCTTCTAAGGGTGTCCTTGGGCAGGGTACCCAGATCAGGTCTATGACCCTACCCTAGGTACATGACTCCATCAGTCGGCCCCCCTTTCCTTCTTCTCTCCTCCTCCTTCCTCCTTCTCCTAATAAGAATAGGGAAGGGGGGAACCAAACCTATTTGGAGTAGGACTCCCCCCCTTGGGCGCGCCTCCTCTTAGCCGGCCTCCTCCTCCCTCCCTCCTTTATATACGTGGGTAGGGGCACCCAAAGGCACAACAGACCACACAAGTTGATCTTTTAGCCGTGTGCAGTGCCCCCTCCATAGTTACACACCTCGATCATACCGTTGCGGAGCTTAGGCGAAACCCTGGGCTGGTAGCATCATCATCCTCGTCGCCACACCGTCGTGCTGACGGAACTCACCCTCGGACTCAACTGGATCAAGAGTACAATGGACGTCATCAAGATGAACGTGTGCTGAACGCGGCGGTGCCGTACATTCGGTACTTGGATCGGTCGGATCGTGAAGACGTACAACTACATCAACCGCCTTGTCATAACGCTTCCGATTTCTGTCTACGAGGGTACATGGACACACTCTCCCCTCTCATTTCTATGCATGACATAGATAGATCTTGCGTGATCATAGGATTTTTTTTGAAATTACCACGTTCCCCAAGAGATACATCCATGGGGATGATCGTGGGATGCTCCGCATCAGTTAGTCATGCTTATGGGCTTATTCGAAGCACCCAACACATTTTTGCGCGTCATCCATTATGTCCTTAGAAGATACATTGGCATTTGTGTTGTGGGATACTTTGATGATATCCTTGTGTTTAGCCAGTCTCTAGAAGATCAAGTTGCACATCTTAGAGAAGTCTTGCCAGCTCTAGACGACTCGCAACCGAGCAAAACGTCAACAAGCACCCCATGGTATTCAACCCCGGAGACCTTGTGTGGTTACACCTTCGCAAGGACCATTTCACTAAGGAGCGCAAGTCCAAGCTACTACCTCACGCTGACGGGCCCTTCAAGGCGCTAGCACGCTACAACAACAATGCATACAAGGTCGACATTCCACGCGACAAGAACAATGTGAGTGACATCTTCAACATCACGGACCTATCTCCCTTCCATGGTGATGAGGATTTCTGCGGAGCATCCCACGGTCATCCCCATGGACCTACCTTCGTCTCCCCAAGTGCCAAGTGGACCGATGACACGATCATGTGCAAGAGCTATCGAGACCGAGGTGACATCTCTCCTCTCTCAACTCCCTTTTGAATCACATGAGACATGGCTACTGCCTCAAATAGAGACACTTTGCATACTTAGGTATCAGGGAACCAGCCATGGAGAAGTTAAGGAGCAAGACTGAATGATGGAGGGAGAAGAACGCGAAGACGGAGAAGAAACGGAGCAAGACAGAGCTTGCCCGAATCATCCAAACCAGCTCCCGAACGATCCGGACCAAGCCCAGACTATCCGGACCCCCTTCGTGATGATCCGGGTTACGTGCTCGGAGACAACAACACGCCCCTCGATGAAGCTGGATCATCCGGGACTCGTCCCAGATCATCCGGACCCAGCCGGACGTCCAGACCAGGACCCGAATATCTGGGCCAGCCACGGCGACCCAGTCAGATCATCTAGATGAGGACCCGGATCATACAGAAGATGCCCAGATCATCCGGTCCGCCATTCGGATCATCCGGCTTTGCATGCGTGCACGAATCGAGTCGAGGCCCATGTAACCCATCCTTCCCCTAGACTATATATTCTCATCTCCTACCTCTGTTTTAGGGTTAGCAAAGTGATAGCTCACATCTAGAGATTGAGTTTTGCTCATCCACTATCTCTCCCTTGGAGATCAAGGCTTCCTTTGAGAAGATCCCCTAGTGGATTCAATACCTCTCTCCTTCAAGGATTGGGATGAAGTAGCTACCCTTTGTACCCTCTTGTATTGGATTTGGACCTTGTACCTCTTATGTGTATGTGGATTTGGCACATGTGTGAGTTGGATCTTGTTGATTGAGTGTTTTCCCTCTTGTGTTCTTCGTGGGATCCTCTGCAATTCGTGGAAGATCGGCCAAATAGGGTTCCACCCTACATCACTGCCTGGGAATGCTAAATGAAAGACAAAGAGTTGACCTAGCCGGCTTCTATCGGTCCCACCTGCCAGCATTTTAAAGGTCCCACTCTCCAGGAAGTCATCCAAGTAACGGTCAAAGACTTTGACCCGATGACAACCCTTCATTTGGGCATTTGTGAGGTTGGGCTAAGAAGATGAGGAGAAATGTGGGGAGAGTTAGATGGGTGGGGCAAAACTGAGGACAATTAAGGAAGGAGGTGGCATGAAAGTAAAAAACCATTGTAGTTAATAAATATTTTACAGCTATACAATAGACAAACACAATAAATCATATGTATTTTCAATTTTACCTCACGTATTATTACACCAATTCTTCATGCTCCATGCAACCAAATATCATTGAAATGTATTGCAAAACATTTCCACAACAAGGTATGAGGTATCGTCTAGTATTTTCTATTTCTTATGTCTAGACTTTTTCGTTTTGGCCACGTGGTATCCAAATGGCGGTCGTAGAGTATTGTTTGTTTTGGTTTTCCGAAATTCAGGTTAGATGACATTTCATTTTCCATAGTTTTTCACACTCCATGTTTTTATTTATTGTTCAAAATATCTTCGTCTTAAGTCAAACTTTTTTCTTCAAATTTGATCAAATTTGTAGGAAAAGTTATTAACATCTACAATACAAAATAAATACAATTAGATTTATTATTGAATATTGTTTCACATCATATACATTTATTATTGTAAAAGTTCATTTAATTATAATTTTGGTCAAGCTTTATAAGGCTTGACTTTGGTCGAAGCGAATAGCCAGAGTAAATAAAAAACAAAAGAAGTACTCCCTCCCAACCCATAGTGTTAGAAAACGCCTTACGTTATGGGACAGAGGAAGTACTATATACTTGGTTCATGCATTTCAACACAACACCAATTAGTCCCAAGACACATTGCTGTAAAATGAAACTAGTAAGAGCAACTCTAGAAGAGTCATCAGATTGGTAGACTCCACAACATATATAAATATGGAATATGCACAGGCAAAGAGCACACACATAATCGCCATAAAAGCACACTCTGTTTTTTTACTAGTATGTGAGACCCGTTTATCAGTGGATAGAAGACATCTTTCTTCGCCACCTCAACAATGAAAGTTTTCAGACTAGAATTTCAACGTGGATTTACAAAATAGATTTCAACAAGAATTATAAAATAAATTTCAACTAATTGAACTATGGGTTCTTCCCCCTCTTGGAAGTGACCTCGCGGGCGAGGGAGGCCTCAACTCCAGCAACTTTCGTCGTCATGCGATCGACAAACGCATGTGCATCTTGGATGCGAGATACACACCATTTTTGAAGGACGACGTGAGCACGGCGTGTTAGGGAACGTAGTACAAAACAAAACATAAATTGTCGTAGTAACAAACACACACACATGATCATTAAGGGCATCTCCAAGGCCGATCCGTAAACCTCCCGCAACCGTGCGGACCCTGTTGTTCGTATCACGGAAGCCATCCAACGCCACCGGTATTTGTCCATGGGACGGTCTAGACATGATTTATCCCGCAAATTGGAGACAAAAGTGTGGGAGGTTTGAGGGAGTCCAGACACCCGAAACATAGGACTCTGCTACCCCCGGCCCACACAATCCCCCCTTCCGGTCTCATTTCCTTCTAGTCCGCGCCTTCCCCCCTTGCTTTGCATCCGCAAACTCCACCTCTGTCGTCGTTGTTGTTCGTCTCCGGCGGCCACATAGGCATTGCCGGACATCCGCCACCAGCACCGACGCACCCGCTCATCGTTCCGACCAAGCTTTCAGCCCTGGAGCCGTTTGTACCCAAGTACCTCTGCCCCTGTCGACGACCTCCATGGCGGACACCACGCCAGACAGGTGTTCGGTGAAATGTCATTGAGCTTATTTTCAAATGCTATGTCATTTTTTATAGTACGTAGGATGGTGAGCTACTCGATCATGGAGGATGAGTTGTTGTGCGATGCGTGGCTGGCCGTATCCGCGGATTTCATAGGCAAGACCAGAGGGCCGCCCTTCTGGGAGCAAATGCATGAAAAGTTTCATGCGGAAAGCACATTGCGCCCTACGACATGTACATCATTCAACGACGCACCGTGAGGTCGTTGTTGTATTGCTGACACGCTATCCAGGTCAGCATCATCAAGTTTTTGCAACTTGGTTAGTCAGCTCGAGGCAAGGTGGCCATTGCACGCGGACATGGAGGAGATGGTAAGTCTTACTTTCTCTTGCTCAACTTGTTGATTGACTCATTCACTCAATGTTCGTCTACACATTATATGTAGCCCGCACGCGCCGTCGTGGTGTACCACAGGTCAGAGAGACGACCATTTACGTACACACACTGTTGGATGAAGCTGAAAGGGAAGTATGTGTGGGAGGACATGATTTGTTCATGAAAAACATGTTGGACATCTGGGAGCTAGTCGAATTTAAGACCTTGTTGTACTAGACTTAATTTGCATGCTATGTGTGGATGATTTGTGCTATTTTATATTTGAACTTTGATGAATATCGATCAATTTGTATGAGTTTCGTCTATTTTGTTAAAATGCGGTTTGAAATGTATGCGACTAGCGTTGGATAGCTGCCTTCCGTATCCGTGTCCGCAGACTGGTCCCTTTCTCCGTGGGCAGATGCGTTTTTTTTGGACGCCGATAACGCCCACACGTGTGGGCGTTAAGGGATCTGGCCACACGTTTTGTGTGGTATCTAAGAGGACCAGCCCACACGCCTACATGTGGGCAAAATAACTAGTGTCCACACGCCTTTTTTTTCCTCACGGTCCCTCTCACACGCCTACGTGTGGGCAATATGGATAAGCCCACACGACCTCTCTCAGCCACCTACCTCACGGTCCCGCACGTCCTGCGTGACAGCCACCACGCGTCCCCGCAGTTGCCATTGTCCAGACCCTCTTCAATGTTCGTTGAACTGCAGTTGCCATGTCGCTGAACTACAGTTGCCATGTCGGACAACTACAGTTGCCATGGTTGCTCAACTACAGTTGCCATCTCAGGACACGTGCCAGATGCCATTTTGGACAACTGCAGTTGTTTCCATATATGGTCTGGTTTACTATAGTTGCCATGATTTAAAAATTTTAGGGGTTGCCACCTACTAACACTAGGCAGTTGTCATGTATGGTCTGGTTTAGACCTCTCCCGATGCAAAGGTGCTTAGATGAGGTGCTAAGTGCATTAAATACCTTAGCAACTCAAGTCCCCAATGCATATGTGCTTAACTTGTTGTTGCTAAGCACATTTTATTTAATGAGTTAGCACCTAAAGTCTTTCATGCATTGGCCAAATTGTTTCATTTAAGTGGTTTGCCTAGGTTCTCGCGCTTGGCATTGGGTCTTCCTGGGGTCATCAAAGTACTCTCTCCCCTCCTTAAATGTTGTGCCATGTCACTTTTTTGCTTATGTGGCATGCTTAGCACTTGTCCACGGTAGAGCACTGGGAAGGGCCTTACTACAGTTACCATGATTTGAAAATCTTAGGAGTTGCCACCTACTAATACTAGGCAGTTGCCGTGTTGCGCTACAAAGAGACATGGCAAAATAACATGTTTTGGATAAAGAGAGAGTTGCCATCTGCTTACAAGCACACTAGGGCAGTTGCCGTGTACCCTGCAAAACACATGGCAACTGACATGTTCAGGTAAAAAAAATAGTTGTCATCTGCTTACAAGCACACTAGGGTAGTTGCCATGTATACTGCAAAACACATGGTAACTGACAGCTTTGGATGTGGGAGAGAAGACGGGCGTGTGGGCGAGATGTTAAATGCCTACACACCAGCCCTTATACGTGAGTGAAAACAGACGTGTGGACGAACTGCTAAACGCCCACACACCGGCCCTTCCGTATGATGAAACAGACGTGTGGGCGGCCGGATGAATGCCCACACACCACTCCAGTCCTACGTGGCACCACAAATATGCTAAGATTCATGCAACCACAAACAGATGTGGATCCATGCGTATGAGCGAGATGCAAACGCCCACACGTTTGGGCATTAGTATTTCTGTTATTTTTTTGGATTGCCGTTGGAGATGGCCTAGAAAGGTGCAAGAAGTAGATCAATCTTTACCAACAAGAAACAAGAGGACTACAGCTCGTTCATCTATGTGACTAAAAATGGAAGATTAAACTAGGAACAGAGATCTAGGTACAAGGTAAGCAAAGCTAGGGAGACGATGCTCTGCTAGCCGTGCCTTGCCAAAGCACGCAAAGACCACATCATACTCCCACATGCACGGCACGCGGCCGGTCAGGACTCAGGACCATAGCAAAGCACGACAAAGCAAGAAGAAAGGCCCTGGCGGTTCGATCGAGTGACCTCTCAGCGTGCCCCGAAACGACGCAGACGACCTCGTATCTGTCGCGACAACACTCGCGCGCCGGAACCCAACGCCCCAGCGCGCGCGCCGGCACGGGCGCACGGCTGTCCGACGCTCCCCACCGGCACACCGTCCGTACACGCCGCTTACCCGGCACCACGGCGGCATACTCTCCGGCCATAGTGCTACGCGGTACGTGGCCGCGTGAGATCGGTATAAGTGCGTGTGGCTACGTATGTTTAGGCCATCCGTTCCATGTCACGGAACAGTCGCGCCGCGAATCCCAGTAGTAGCAGTAGGCGATGGATCGGGAGGACCACCGGCCACCGCCGGGTCCCCGGCCATTATGCGCCCCTGTCGGAGCTCGCGTGGGCAGTTGGGTTTGGGCGACCTCAGGAGATGCCTACATAGGTCGGGACGCTCGCAAGGCACGGAGGAGACGTGCCTCGGCTGAGATGAGGTAGATGAGATCTGCCGAGAGGTCCCCATGGATTACATGGATCGGTTATTGTACGTACGTACGCGAGGAACGGGTCGATTTCATTAGGCCAACTCCACCGCACGACCTCAAACGAATGTTTGATTTGGCCGGATTTTGTTTCTTTGGAACGGCGATTGGTTCGTGCGTGTCCGGTCGTGTCCGTTGGGTCGTGCGTGCGTCCACCGTGCGGCCGCACCCCAAATCACGTCCGCGTTGGACATGATTTAAAAAAGCAGAAAAACGTAAATAAAATGGCAAATAAATAAATAAACACAGTTTAAAAAACATAAAACTTAGTTAGGGGGGTCACGGCCACAAAACGGTCCCATTTAGCAGTTCACTTAATGGCCCAGTGCCATAATTAACATAAAAAAAGAACGCCGCCGCACACTCCTGTCGCGCCCGTCGATGCCATGGCCCTCGCCGTCTTCAACGGCCGCCGGTGTCGTCGTCGTCGCTGACGAGGTCGACGTAAACCGGCGGCGTCCAGAGGTGGGACGGCGGCGCGTGGTACACGGGGGCGGCCTGGAAGGCCGGAGGTGCCTGCACCACCTCCTCCCGTGGCGAGGCCTCCCGCTCCAGTGACCGCGACGGCGTGGGGCACCGGTTCATGCCCCCCACGGCGTCGGCCATCTCCGTCGCGGTGCACGACCATCTCCATTGCTGGCCCACCAGGCCCGGGTGGAACGCGGCAACCGGCTCCTCCCCCATCGCCTCCTCCCTCCTCTCCTCCTCCTTGACGGCCACCATCTCGAGCTCGGGGAAGGCGACGTCGCCGGCGGCAGAGAGTGCCAGTGCCTCCTCCAAGCCATCCCATTGGCGCTCGTCGTGCGTGTTCATGGAGTCCTCCATGACACGCTGCATGAGCCGGGCCTCCTCCTCCGCTGTCAAGCGAGGAGGTGGAGGTGGTGACGGAGACGGGGAAGGCGATGGTGTGGGCGTGAGGCCGCGCACCCGCGTACGCCCGTGCACCTCTCGACGTGCCGCCGCGGGCCCGACACCGTGCCGGCGAAGTAGGACGTGCGGCGCGTGTCGTGCTCGTCCTGGAGCCACGTGTCCCAGAGCACGGAATCGGCGGCGTACCTGTCGTCGTAGTACAGGTCGTCGGGGAGGAGGCGGCGGCGGCGCTCGATCTCATCGCGACGCGCACGGCCGCCCATCGGCACCGGCGGGATCGGGACCCGGTCGGCGCTGAGGTGCCAGTTGTTGGGGAGGCGACGTCGCTCCACGGGACCGGCGTCCTCGTCTCCCAGTAGCGGCGGCACACGTCGGCGCTGAGGTACTGCCGGTCGCGCTCGCCGGTGGGCCTAGGAGCGATAGTGAAGGGGGCCGGCGCGGGGGCTCGATGGGAGAAGCGCGGCGGTGACGCGGGCTCCTCCTTCTTCACAGAGCCGCCGCGGCGGCCCGAGGAGGAGCCGGCCTCGCGGTCGTGCTTCCCCTTGCGGCCGTAGTTCCACATGCCCATGGCCGCGAGGCGGCCGGCCGGCGAGTTCAAGGCCTAGGGTTTGGAGGTGTCGGGTTTCGAGGAGGCCGTGGGGTGGAGTGGGGAGTGTGGACGACGATCAGTCCATGACTTCCGCATTTAAGTACGACCGCGACGTTTCCCTGGGCGGATGACAGGCGGGCCCGGCTGCGCATGCGCATTGATGTGGGCGGGTAGGAGGTAGGTGGCCGCCTGCCACGCAGCCCCGACGCGGTCGAGCGCGCGTCCGTTTCTTGTCCGCCGCGACCCAAACCGGCGCATGTTTGCGCTCGAAATGGGTAGGCCCGGACACAGAACGGACAAGATAGGTCCGAGCCGTCACGCGCTGGGCCGACCGGTTTGTCACTTTTATCCCAAACGGACGGGACCGGACAGAATGGGGGCGCGCGGTGGAGTTGGCCTAGATAAACCGACTAGTCATCGAGTTTTTCAGTTCGTCTATCATATTATATAGGATTCCAGCATGTGAGTACAATAGTTGGCACACATATGCCATGATTAATAAGAGAACATTTTACCGACTCTAAGAGATGAACCCGAACTAAATAAAGCACTAATAAAGTCAGCCTGTTAAAGTAAGCAGAGTTTTTTATTGCCCTTAATAAAAAAGTAAGCGGAGGTTTTTTAGTTGATATTTTCTTCGTAAATAAATATAAAAACATCTCCAATAGATGGTCCAAATGTAAAAGTAACTAACTTTGGACCGTCTGAGGCCAAAAACTCAGCTTCAACTGACGGTCCATATGTAAAAAAATTGGACCGCAACCTCCTCGTGATGTAAAATGAAACACCTCGCGGTGCAAATTTACATCACGAGATGCATTGCTACGTCTTGAGCTTGCGTTGGTTTTCCTCAAAGAGAAGAGGGCAATGCAGCAATAGTAGCCTAAGTATTTCCCTCAGTTTTTGAGAACCAAGGTATCAATCCAGTAGGAGGCTCTTCAAAAGTCCCACGCACCTACACAAACAAACAAAGAACTCGCAACCAACGCAATAAAGGGGTTGTCAATCCCTTCACGCCACTTGCGAAAATGAGATCTAATAGTGATAGTATGATAAGATAAATATATTTTTGGTATTTTATAATATAGATGCAAAAAGTAAAGATGCAAATAAAAGTAGATTGGAAGCAAATATGATAAGAGATAGACCCTGGGGCCATTGGTTTCACTAGTGGCTTCTCTCAATATAGCATAAGTATTACGGTGGGTGAACAAATTACTGTCGATCAATTGATAGAAAAACGAATAATTGTGAGATTATCTAGGCATGATCATGTATATAGGCATCATGTCCGTGACAAGTAGATTGACTCCTGCCTGCATCTACTACTATTACTCCACACATCGACCGACTCCTGCCTGCATCTAGAGTATTAAGTTCATAAAGAACAGAGTAACGCATTAAGCAAGATGACATGATGTAGAGGGATAAACTCATGCCATATGATATAAACCCCATCTTGTTATCCTCGATGGCAACAATACAATACGTGCCTTGCAACCCTTTCTGTCACTGGGTAAGGACACCGCAAGATTGAACCCAAAGCTAAGCACTTCTCCCATGGCAAGTGAGGGAGTCCTAGATTAGGGGTGTCCGGATGGCCGGACTATAGCCTTTGGCCGGACTCCTGGACTATGAAGATACAAGATTGAAGACTTTGTCCCGTGTCCTGATGGGACTTTCCTTGGCGTGGAAGGCAAGCTTGGCGATACGGATATGTAGATCTCCTACCATTGTAACCGACTCTGTGTAACCCTAACCCTCTTCGGTGCCTATATAAACCGGAGGGTTTTAGTCCGTAGGACGAACAACAATCATACCATAGGCTAGCTTCTAGGGTTTAGCCTCTCTGGTCTCGTGGTAGATCTACTCTTGTACTACCCATATCATCAATATTAATCAAGCAGGAGTAGGGTTTTACCTCCATCGAGAGGGCCCGAACCTGGGTAAAAACATCGTGTCCCTTGTCTCCTGTTACCATCCGCCTAGACGCATAGTTCGGGACCCCCTACCCGAGATCCGCCGGTTTTGACACCGACATTGGTGCTTTCATTGAGAGTTCCTCTGTGTCATCATCTTTAGGCTCGATGGCTCCTCCGATTATCAACAACGATGCGGCCCAGGGTGAGACCTTTCTCGCCGGACAGATCTTTGTATTCGGCGGCGTTGCACTTTGGGCCAATTCTCTTGGCCATCTGGAGCAGATTGAAAGCTACGCCCCTGGCCATCAGGTCAGATTTGGAAGTTTGAACTATACGGCCGACGTCCGCGGAGACTTGATCTTCGACGGGTTCGAGCCACAGCAAAGCGCGCCGCACTGTCACGATGGGCATGATCTAGCTCTGCCGCTGAACAGTGCCCTAGAGGCCGCACCAGTCTCTGCTCCGACCCTTAGCTCGGAGCTGACTGCTCCGATCGAGGACGGTTGGCTGGACACCGCCTCGGGGGCTGCGATCTCTACGGTGATTGAGCCATACACCAATCCTGTCCTTTGCAAAACTCGTGACTCCAAGGTGCCGGACTCCACTCCGGACTCCGAACCTTCCGCACCCCCGCCAATCGAATCCGATTGGGCGCCGATCATGGAGTTCATTGCCACGGACATCTTTCAACACTCGCCCTTTGGCGACATCCTGAATTCACTAAAGTCTCTCTCTTTATCAGAAGAGCCCTGGCTGGATTATGGTCAGGAAGGTTGGGATGCGGACGATGAAGAAATTCAAAGCCCACCCACCACCCACTTCGTAGCCACTGTCGATGATTTAACCGACATGCTTGACTTCGACTCCAAAGACATCGACGGTATGGACGACGATGCAGGAGACGACCAAGAACCAACTCCTAAAGGGCACTGGAAGGCCACCTCGTCATACGACATATACATGGTGGACATCCTAGAAGATGGGAATGACGATGGAACAATAGGGTGACCCCTCCAAGAAACAGCCTAAGTGCCGGCGTTAGCGGCGCCACTCTAAATCCCGCCACAGCAAAAACGGTGATTCCGGCACGGGAGACAATAACACCCCAGACAGTGCTGAAGACAACCCCCTCCAGCAGGATTCAGCGCAGGAGGATGGAGAAGCCAGCCCTCATGAGAGAGCGGCAGACAGAGAGGTAGAGGACGACAATTATATGCCTCCGTCCGAAGACGAGGCAAGCCTCGACGACGATGAATTTGTCGTGCCTAAGGATCCCGTCGAACAAGAGCGTTTCAAACACAGGCTTATGGCCACGGCAAGCAGCCTCAAGAAAAAGAAGCAACAACTTAGAGCTGACCAAGACTTGCTAGCTGACAGATGGACTGAAGTCCTTGCGGCCGAAGAATATGAACTCGAACGCCCCTCCAAGAGCTACCCAAAACGCAGGCTGCTACACCAATTAGAGGAGGAAGCACCTAAACCTACCTCACCAGCACATGATACGGTCGACCGGCCACCTCGTGGCCACGACAGAGAGGCCTCTCGGCCCTCCACTGAAGCCGCACCCCGGCGTCGCTCAAAAAGTACCAAGGCACGGGGAAATGCACCAGACCTGCGAGATATATTGGAGGACAAGGCAAGGCAAACAAGATCGATCTATGGATCGCGTGGGCGCCTCACTACACGTGATGATAACCGTCATGCCGGATACAACAAATCCGGTCGAGCCGAACATAGCAGACAAAGCTCATTTGAGCTTCGTCGTGATATAGCCCAGTACAGGGGCGCCACACACCCACTATGCTTCACAGATGAAGTAATGGATCATCAAATCCCCAAGGGTTTCAAACCCGTAAACATCGAATCGTACGATGGCACAACAAATCCTGCGGTATGGATCGAGGACTACCTCCTTCATATCCACATGGCCCGCGGTGATGATCTACACGCCATCAAATACCTCCCACTCAAGCTTAAAGGATCAGCTCGGCATTGGCTTAACAGCTTGCCAGCGGAGTCAATTGGTTGTTCGGAAGACCTGGAAGCCACATTCCTCGACAACTTCCAGGGCACCTATGTTCGACCACCAGACACCGATGACCTAAGCCACATAATTCAGCAGCCAGAGGAATCGGCCAGACAATTCTGGACACGGTTCCTAACCAAGAAAAATCAAATCGTTGACTATCCGGATGCAGAGGCCCTTGCAGCCTTCAAACATAACATCCGTGACAAGTGGCTTGCCCGGCACCTAGGACAGGAAAAGTCGAAATCCATGGCAGCCCTCACAACACTCATGACCCGCTTTTGCGCGGGAGAGGACAACTGGCTAGCTCGTATTAACAACATGACCAAGAGCCCTGGTAATTCGGATACCAAGGACAGCAATGGCAGGTCGCGTCGCAACAAGCACAAGCACCGCATTAACGGCGATAATGCTGAGGATACGTCAGTCAATGCCGGATTCAGAGGCTCTAAACCCGGTCAGCGGAAAAAGCCATTCAAAAGGAATAATTCGGGCCCGTCCAATTTGGACCGAATACTTGATCGCTCGTGCCAGATACACGGCACCCTCAAAAAACCAGCCAACCACACCAACAGGGATTGTTGGGTGTTCAAGCAGGCAGGCAAGTTAAATGCTGAAAACAATGACAAGGGGCTGCATAGTGACGACGAGGAGGAGCCCCGGCCGCCGAACAATAGAGGACAGAAGGGCTTCCCCCCACAAGTGCGGACGGTGAACATGATATATGCAACCCACATACCCAAAAGGGAGCGGAAGCATGCACTAAGGGACGTATATGCGATGGAGCCAGTCGCCCCAAAGTTCAATCCGTGGTCCTCCTGCCTGATCACTTTTGATCGAAGGGACCACCCCACTAGCATCCGCCATGGCGGATTCGCCGCATTGGTTCTAGACCCAATCATTGACGGATTTCACCTCACTAGAGTCCTGATGGACGGCGGCAGCAGCCTGAACCTGCTTTATCAGGATACAGTGCGCAAAATGGGCATAGACCCCTCAAGGATTAAACCCACAAAGACGACCTTTAAAGGCGTCATACCAGGTGTAGAGGCCAACTGTACATGCTCAGTTACACTTGAAGTGGTCTTCGGATCCCCGGATAACTTCGGAAGCGAGGAGTTAATCTTTGACATAGTCCCGTTCCGCAGCGGCTATAACGCACTGCTCGGACGAACCGCATTTGCAAAGTCAATGTGGTGCCGCACTACGCATACCTCAAGCTCAAGATGCCAGGCCCTCGAGGAGTCATTACGGTCAACGGAAACACCGAACGCTCTCTCCGAACGGAGGATCATATGGCGGCCCTCGCGGCGGAAGTACAAAGCAGCCTCTCAAGGCAATTCTCGAGTCCGTCTAATAAACGTCCGGACACCGTCAAGCGCGCCCGGAGTAACCTACAACAAGACCGCCTGGCACGTCCCGAGCACGCGTAGCAATGCGGCCCCAACCCCAGCCCTCGCGAAATTGCGAAACCAGTACTACGCGTACATAATTACGCTCTGGAAATACCATGGGCATAGGGGGAGGGGCACGACCACGGCAGGCCCAGAATGCGGCTCAACCGCACCAGGGGATCCCGATTGTGTCATTCTTTCTTCTTCTTTCTTTTTCTCTCTTACTTTCAGGACTCCTTTCTCAAGAAGCCCTGTCCGGCAGTACAATCGCCGAACACACAATGCAACAGCCAGGGAAGCAGAAAGCTACGTCGAGTGTCCAGGTGGTCTCTATAACGAGCAGTATACTTGTTTCACATATCATCCCGCAGCTCGCCCCTGGAGGGGGACATGTCAAATAGTCCCGTCCATTGCTTATCGCACTATTTGTATCGTTCCGCTTTTACTGCAGCCTTTTTGAATAAACAATACATAGCTTCTGCCTATTATTGCATTCCTTTTTTATCTATATATGTCACTTATGACATGTTGCACCCGTACACTTTGGTACGGCCAAATAAACCAGGGGCTTAAGTACCCCAAAATATGGTGTGATAAGTCCGAACACTTTCACAAGTGCGGCACCCCGAACTTATAGCATTATATGCATCGGCTCCGAATCATGTCTTGGGTCAATAGTTGGGTTTGCCCGGCTCCCATGTTTTGGTACCTTACATTCCGTTATATCGGCTAAGGTAGCGCTGGGAGAACCACTGCGATTGTGCCCCGGTTGGGTTAAGCACCTCAGTAGAGAAAGCTAAAACTGACTGTCATGATAGGGCGAGAGCCGGTCGCTGTTCGAGAGGTTTTTGAGTCCCTAAATACTTATGCCGCTTAGAGCAAGGAGCCGGCTTTGTCCGGCCCAGGCGTGGATAGCCCGAACTCGGTCTTCCGAATACTAGGGGCTTCGCCGAAATTTAAAATTATAGAATTCTATGGCTAAGTGAGAGTGTTCAAGCATTATAGTCCGGTTGCCTCGTTCGTTGCGTTGAGCGCCTCCCTCGAAGGACCCAAGAATGGGAAAAAGAGCACTCAAGTTTATCCCGAACACCCCAGCACTCGCGGCATGGGGCGAGAAGCCGACGACTCGCCATCTCTCAAATTTAATAAACGGCCCCACAGAAGGTAATATTTTAAATTCACAAGTGTTGCTTAGCGCATATGAACACGTTTTCAAGCGTACAAGATAACAAATGCGAGTTTACTCAAAAATTACATCTTTGGAGCATTCACCCGCTATAAGGTGGGCACCCTTCAGGACGCCCTCATAATACATCTCGGGCTTGCGATACTCCCTACCCGGCGGTGGTCTGTCCGTCACAAGCTTCCCAGCGTCCATCTTGCCCCAGTGCACTTTAGCACGGACAAGGGCTCTACGGGCACCTTCGATGCAGACGGAGCGCTTGACGACTTCAATCCATGGACAGGCGTCCACCAGCCGCCTCACCAACCCGAAGTAGCTCCCAGGCATGGCTTCCTTAGGCCACAGCCAAACTATGAGGCCCTTCATGGCCTGTTCGGCCACCTTATGGAGCTCGACCAGCTGCTTCAGCTGGTCGCTCAAGGGCACCGGGTGTCCGGCCTCAGCATACTGAGACCAGAACACCTTCTCTGTCGAGCACCCCTCCTCAGCTCGGTAGAACGCGGTAGCATCGGACACACTGCAGGGCAGATCTGCGAATGCTCCTGGAGAGCTCTGGATTCGGGTAAGTAACAGACAATTCACTTTCACGTGCTTGCTTTGCATAAAGAATGCCTTACCCGCCGCTATCTTCTTCAATGCCTCAATTTCCTGGAGGGCTTTTTGGGCTTCGGCCTTAGCGGCTTTGGCGCTCTCAAGGGACGAGGCGAGCTCGGACTCTCGAGTCTTTGAGTCATGCTCCAAACTCTCGTATTTTTCCACGAGAGCCTGGAGCTCTTGCCGCACCTTCGCCACCCGCGCCTCCTGCTTCTCTCGCTCTATGCGCTCCACGGCCACATTGCTTTCGGCCTTGGACACCGCTTCCTTCAGCGTTGCCACCTCGTTCGTGGCCCCTGCAATACTCACGTTATTCCTGCCATTTTTTGCAACCACATATTTTATATACTTCCATAAGGTATTACTTACCTTCCTTGTCCTCGAGCTGCTTTTTGGCAAGGCCGAGCTCGTCCTCGGACCGCTCGAGGCTCTGCTTCAATGCATTGACCTCCACAGTCAGTGCGGCAGAGGTCAGCAACGTAACCTGCATTCCCCATATTGACATACTTATGTTAGACTCCTGCGTACATCTTTTTAGATCCTCAGTTCGGCTTTTCTTTCCGAACACCAAACTGAGCATCAGGGGCTACTGTCTATGCGGTAATATTTTTACATATCTTAAATACATACCTCAAAGCCTGTTAGAAGGCTGGCACACGCTTCAGTCAGCCCGCTCTTGGCGGACTGAACTTTCTGGATCACCACACTCATAACAGTGTGGTGCTCCTTGTTGATGGAAGCGCCGTTAAGAGCCTCCAGCAAATTATCCGGTGCCTCTAGTTAGACGGAGGTCACCGGTGTCGCAGTCTTGCCCTTCTTACGAAGGGGCCACCTGCCGGACTCCGGAACCACTGAAGGTTCCGGTGCGGAGTCCGGCCGAGGGCCGGACTTAGAGCCCTTTGGGGTTTTATCCCCCTTGCGCCTGGAGTCCGGGAGGTTTCCTTGCGGTGCCTCCTAGACCACCTCCTCCTGGCTGGGACCCTTTTGGGACCCCACCTCAGCGTCATCCGCAGCGCGAGGAGAGGAGGCAGCCGGAAGTGAGGTGCTATTCACGTTCGACGAATCCAGGGAGCCGCTCGTTGAAGCGTCGAGCCCGTCCTTGGGCGGGCTGCAGGGTTATATTCGGCATTAGGAGATTTTGTATGACAAACAAAACGCCATGAGTCATTCTGGTATCCGGACACTTACGATGTTGCCAAAGGCTTAGCCCTCGGTGGCCACTCCTCTTCGCCGTCGTCGGCGTTAGTGGAGTAGTCCGGAGGAAGGGTCCTTCCCTTCTTGGCCCCTCAGGCCTCCCCAGTTGGGGCGGCCTTCCTTCTCTTCTCTCACCCCGCTGGGGGAGAGGCCTCTTTTTCCTCCTCCTTGTCCTCGTGGGAGGAGTCCGCCTTGGAGTCATCGGATGATGAGTCCGATAACACCTGGCGCCGGGAACTCCTTCGAGTTCCCATGGCCTTCTTCTTGGCCTTCTTCTCCGGCACCACATGAGGTGCCGGAACCAGCAGCCCAGTCAATCGGGCGTTCGCTGGGTCTTTTAGCAAGGGAGCCAGACAGTCAACCTGCCCAGACGTCTTCTGCCAATCCTGTCAAAGGCAAGGGAGTTTAGATCCCGCATAGAGTCAAACTATGGAAAACAAGAGTCCCATAAAGGGTAAAGTAGCTTACCTCGCTGGCTTGACGCTGCGAGCTGAATCCGCGATCTTCGGTAGCGGATGCGGGAGCCTCAGCGCCCTTGAACAACACCTTCCAGGCATCTTCGTACGTAGTGTCGAAGAGCCTTCTCAAGGTTTGGTGCTGTGCCGGATCAAACTCCCACAAGCTGAAGGCCCGTTGTTGGCACGGGAGGATCCGGCAGATCAGCATGACCTGGACTACGTTGACAAGCTTGAGCTTCTTTTTCACCAGGTTTTGGACGCAGGTTTGGAGTCTGGTCAGCTCCTCCAAAATACCCCACGTCAAGCCCGTCTCTTTCCAGGAGGTGAGCCGTGTAGGGAAGCCAGATTGGAATTCGGGGGCCGCTGCCCATTTAGGGTCGCGCGGCTCGGTGATGTAGAACCACCCCAATTGCCACCCCTTTATGGTCTCCACAAAGGAGCCCTCGAGCCATAGGACGTTGGCCATCTTGCCCACCATGGCACCTCCGCACTCCGCTTGGCGGCCGCCCACTACCTTCGGCTTGGCATTAAAGGTCTTCAGCCATAAGCTGAAGTGCGGTTGGATGCAGAGGAAGGCCTCTCACACGACGATGAACGCCGAGATGTTGAGGATGAAATTCGGGGCCAGATCGTGGAAATCCAGGCCGTAGTAGAACATGAGCCCCCGGACAAATGGGTGAAGTGGAAAACCTAGTCCGCGGAGGAAGTGGGTGAGGAACACCACCCTCTCATGGGGCCTGGGGGTGGAGATGAGCTGCCCCTTGTCGGGGAGCCGATGCGCGATGTCGTTGGACAAGTATCCGGCCTTCCGCAGCTTTTTGATGTGCCCCTCCGTGACGGAGGAGGCCATCCACTTGCCTCCCGCTCCGGACATGGTTGGAGAAGGTTGAGGTGGGATGTGCGGACTTGGGCGCTGGAGCTCGAGTGCATGGAAATGGATGAGCAAAGGAGGAAGAAGGCGCAGGTAAATAGGTGGATCCTTATCCCCTTATATGGACGGACGAAGCTATGCGTCCCCACCAGCCTGGTAAAACTCGCTTATCTCCCAAGCGCCGTAATCAATGGCGCGGTTGGGTTACCCACGCCCGTATTGATGGGAATCCCGGAATAAGGGGACACGATCTCTGCTTTGACAAGACGTGCCAAAGAAACCGCCTCGCTAAATGCGCCGAGGTGGGACAGTAAAAATGATTCGAATAAAGGCTTGGCCGTGGTGTGATGTCACGCCACGGAATACGTCAGCAGATTGAATTTGTGTAAATATTATTCTCTTTACGGTGGTATGTGGAACTTATTTTGCAGAGCCGGACACTATCCTTGTGTTCAAAATCTTCTATGAAGTATTCGGAGGAGGAACCCGCCTTGCAATGCCGAAGACAATATGCGCGCCGGACTCGTCGTCATTGAAGCCTGGTTCAGGGGCTACTGAGGGAGTCCTGGATTAGGGGGTGTCCGGATGGCTGGACTCCTGGACTATGAAGATACAAGATTGAAGACTTCGTCCCGTGTCCGGATGGGACTTTCCTTGGCGTGGAAGGCAAGCTTGGCGACGGATATGTAGATCTCCTACCATTGTAACCGACTCTGTGTAACCCTAACCCTCTTCGGTGCCTATATAAACCGGAGGGTTTTAGTCCGTAGGACGAACAACAATCATACCATAGGCTAGCTTCTAGGGTTTAGCCTCTCTGATCTCGTGGTAGATCTACTCTTGTACTACCCATATCATCAATATTAATCAACCAGGAGTAGGGTTTTACCTCCATCGAGAGGGCCCGAACCTGGGTAAAAACATCGTGTCCCTTGTCTCCTGTTACCATCCGCCTAGACGCACAGTTCGGGACCCCCTACCCGAGATCCGCCGGTTTTGACACCGACAGCAAGAAAGATCAATCTAATAGGCCAAACCAAACTGATAATTCGAAGAGACTTGCAAAGATAACTCAATCACACATAAAAGAATTCAGAGAAGATTCAAATATTATTCATAGATAAACTTGATCATAAACCCACAATTCATCGGATCTCGACAAACACACTGCAAAAGGAGTTTACATCGAATAGATCTCCACAAGAGAGGGGGAGAACAATGTATTGAGATCCAGAAAGAGAGAAGAAGCCATCTAGCTAATAACTATGGACCTGTAGGTCTGCGGTAAACTACTCACAACTCATCGGAGGGGCAAGGATGTTGATGTAGAAGCCCTCCGTGGTCGATTCCCCCTCCGACAGAGTGCCGACGAAGGCTCCAAGATGAGATCTCGCGGATATAGAAGGTTACGGTGGTGGAAATTGTGTTTTCAAGGTGCGTAGGCTTATATAGGAGGAAGAAGTACGCCGGTGGACGCCCGAAGGGCCCACAAGACAGGGGGCGCGCCCTACGAGGGGGGGGTGCCCTCCTATCTCATGGAGGCCTCGGCTGCTTCTTGACTTGCACTCCAAGTCCTCTGGATCACGTTCGTTCCAAAAATCACGCTCCCGAAGGTTTCATTCCGTTTGGACTCCGTTTGATATTCCTTTTCTTCGAAATACTGAAATAGGCAAAAAAACAGCAATACGGGCTGGGCCTCCGGTTAGTAGGTTAGTCCCAAAAATGATATAAATGTGTAAAATAAATCTCATAAACATCCAAAAGGGGTAATATAATAGCATGGAACAATAAAAAATTATGGATACGTTGGAGACGTATCAAGCATCCCCAAGCTTAATTCCTGCTCGTCCTCGAGTAGGTAAATGATAAAAAGAGAATTTTTGATGTGGAATGCTACCTAGCATAATTCATAATGCAAATTTCTTTATTGTGGTATGAATGTTCAGATCCAAATGATTCAAAATAAAAGTTCATATTGATAAAAGAAATAGTAACACTTCAAGCATACTAATCAAAGTAATCATGTCTTCTCAAAATAACATGGCAAAAGAAAGTTCGTCCCTACAAAATCATATAGTTACGCTATGCTTCATCTTCGTCACACAAAGATGTTCCCAACTTCTATACCCCCGATGACAAGACAAGCAATTGTTTCATACTTAAATAATCTCAAACTTTTTCAATCTTCACGCAATACATGAGCGTGAGCCATGGATATAGCTGTATGGGTGGAATAGAATATGATGATGGGGATTGTGTGGAGAAGACAAAAAAGGAGAAAGTATCACATTGACGAGGATAATCAACGGGCTATGGAGATGCCAATCAATTGATGTCAACATGAGGAGTAGGGATTTCCATGCAACAGATGCACTAGAGCTATAAATGAATGCTCAACAAAAGAAAACTAGTGGGTGTGCATCCAACTTGCTTGCTCACGAAGACCTAGGGCATTTGAGGAAGCCCATCATAGGAATATACAAGCCAAGTTCTATAATGAAAAATTCCCACTAGTATGAAAAAGATAACTTGTGAGACTCACTATACGAAAAACATGGTGCTACTTTGAAGCACAATATATGAGACTCACTACATGAAGAACAAGGTGCTACTTTGAAGCACAAGTGTGGAAAAAAGAGATAGTAGCATTGCCCTTTTTTTTCTTTTTTTTTCCTTTTTTGGGCCTTTCTTTTTTTTGGCCTTTCTTCCCTTTTTTTCTTTGGGCAATGCTCTAATAATGATGATCATCACACTTTCATTGATTACAACATATGAATTATAACTCGAAACTAGAACAAGATATGACTCTACATGAATGCCTCCGGCGGTGTACCGGGATGGTGCAATGAATCAAGACTGACATGTATGAAAAATAATGCATGGTGGCTTTGCCACAAATACGATGTCAACTACATGATCATGCAATGGCAATATGACAAAAGTAAAGTCTGTCATGATGATGAACGGAACGGTGGAGAGTTGCATGGCAATATATCTCGGAATGGCTATGGAAATGCCATAATAGGTAGGTATGATGGCTGTTTTGAGGAAGATATAAGGAGGTTTATGTGTGATAGAGCATATTGTATCACGGGGTTTGGATGCACCAGCGAAGTTTGCGCCAACTCTCAAGGTGAGAAAGGGCAATGCACGGTACCGAAGAGGCAAGCAATGGTGGAAAGGTAAAAGTGCGTATAATCCACGGACTCAACGT
Organism: Triticum timopheevii; assembly: GCA_963921465.1. NCBI lineage: Eukaryota > Viridiplantae > Streptophyta > Magnoliopsida > Poales > Poaceae > Triticum > Triticum timopheevii. The sequence continues at coordinate 406,042,603 of OY997272.1, read as the reverse complement.
TAGTCAAAAGAACTCATATACTTATTGCAAAGATTTAGAAGTCATCAAAAAATCAAGTACTACGCGCATGCTCCTAGGGGAATAGATTGGTAGGAAAAGACCATCGCTCGTCCCCGACCGCCACTCATAAGGATGCACAAGCCAGGTACACTTCATGTTTCAAATTTGTTACACAACTTTAACCATACGTGCATGCTACGGGACTTGCTAACTTCAACACAAGCATTCTTTAAATTCATAATCACCCAACTAGCATGACTTTAATATCACTACCTCCATATCTCAAAACAATTATCAAGTATAAAATTGATCATAGCATCCAATTCACTTCCTATGATAGTTTTTATTATACCTAACTTGGATGCCTACCATTCTAGGACCAATTTTATAACCATAGCTAATACCATGCTGTTCTAAAAGACTCTCAAAAAGATATAAGTGAAGCATGAGATACTAGTAATTTCTTCAAAATTAAGACACCATCGTGCTCTAAAAAATATAAGTGAAGCACTAGAGCAAAAACTATCAAGCTCAAAAGATATAAGTCAAGCACATAGAGTATTCTAGAGAATTCTAATGAAAGGGGCTTCTCCCAAAAGGTGTTTACAGCAAGGATTATTGTGGTAAACTAAAAAGCAAACACTAAAATAATACACGACGCTTCAAGCAAAACACATATCATGTGGCGAATAAAAATACAGCTCCAAGTAAAGTTACCAATGAACGAAGATGAAAGAGGGGTTGCCTTCCCGGGACATCCCCAAGCTTAGGCTTTTGGCTATCCTTGAATATCTTGGGGTGCCTTGGGCATCCCCAAGCTTAGGCTCTTGCCACCCTTTATTCCATAGTCCATAAAAGCTTTACCCAAAACTTGAAAACTTCACAACACAAAACTCAATAGGAAATCTTATAAGCTCCGTTAGTGAAAGAAAACAAAACCACCACATAAGGTATTGTAATGACCTCTTTTTTTTATTTTGGTGTTAAACCTACTGTAATCCAACTTCCCTATGGTTTATAAACTAATTTACTAGCCATAGATGCATCAAAATAAGCAAACAACACACGAAAAACAGAATCTGTCAAAAACAGAACAGTCTGTAGCAATCTGTAACAAACGCAAACTTATGGAACTTTAAAAATCCTACCGAAATAGGAAGTACTGGAAAATTCGTTTATTGATCAGCAAAAAAAAGAATCAATGCAAAATCACGTTCCTGTGATTTAACAAAATTATATTCGTGCGTGCAAAGTTTCTATTTTTCAGCAGAATCAAATCAACTATCATCATAGGTTATCCCATAGGTTCTACTTGGCACAAACACTAATTAAAAGATAAAAACACATCTAAACAGAAGGTAGATGCAAGGTTTATTACTAAACAGGAGCAAAAACAAAAACATAAAGAAAATTGGGTTGCCTCCCAACTAGCGCTATCGTTTAACGCCCCTAGCTAGGCATAAAAACGAAGATAGATCTAACGGGTGCCATCTTTGGCACTAAATTCATAATTAGCCCGCATGATAGATTCATAAGGTAATTTGACTTTCTTTCTTGGAAAGTGCTCCATGCCTTTCTTTAATGTAAATTGGAATCTAATATTCTCTTCCTTCATATCAATAATTGCGCCAATCGTTCTATGGAAAGGTCTACCAAGAATAATAGGGCAAGAAAGATTGCAATCTATATCAAGAACGATAAAATCTACGGGCACCAAATTTCTATTTGCAACAATGAGAACATCATTGATTCTTCCCATTGGCTTTTTAATGGTGGAATCCGCAAGGTGCAAATTTAAAGAGCAATCATCAAGATCATGGAAACCTAGAATATCACATAAAGTTTTCGGAATCGTGGAAACACTAGCACCCAAATCACACAAAGCAAAACACTCATGATCTTTAATTCTAATATTTATAGTAGGTTCCCACTCATCATTAAGTTTTCTAGGTATGGAAACTTCCAAATTAAGTTTTTCATCATAAGATTGCATCAAGGCATCAACAATGTGTTTGGTAAAAGCTTTATTTTGACTATAAGCATGAGGAGAATTAATAACGGATTGCAACAAGGAAATACAACCTTCTAAAGAACAATTATCATAATCAAATTCCTTGAAATCCGAGATAGTGGGTTCAATGCTTTTTAAAGTTGTGACCTCTCCATTCTCACTTTTACCAAATTTAGCATCAAGATCTAAAAACTCCGAATTCTTGGGACGCCTTCTAGGCAAAGTTGATTCATCATCAGTCCCATAATTATCAAAATTCATATTGCAAAACATAGATCTAATAGGAGACGCATCAATAACTTTGAGATCTTCATCATTATTTTCATCTAATTTTTCTGGTATAGCGGCCATCTTATTGACGAAGGTGGCTTGCTTGTCAGAAATTTTGGCTATAGCATTTTTAAGCCGGGTAATTTGAGCGTTAACACCAGAAAATTCTTTATTCATATCATCAAGCTCTTTGTTCATAAACCCCAAAAATCCTTTTTGTTCCTTAAGCTCTTTTCTAAAGAAATTATTATGCTCAAATTGCAAATTCATAAAGCTTCTAATATTTGATTGAATCTCTTCCATCCTTCTGAGAAGGTGGTCAGGACCCTTAGGCGAAGCCATAAGGAGAAGCAGGCACAAGCAAGCAGAAAAAGGCAAGCGAAAAGAGAGGAGGAGATTGGGAAAGAGAGGGCAAATAAAACGGCAAGGGTGAAGTGGGGGAGAGCAAAAACGAGAGGCAAATGGCAAATAATGTAAATGCGAGGGAGATGAGTTTGTGATGGGTACTTGGTATGTCTTGACTTGAGCGAAGACCTCCCCGGCAACGGCGCCAGAAATCCTTCTTGCTACGTCTTGAGCTTGCGTTGGTTTTCCTCGAAGAGGAGAGGGTGATGCAGCAATAGTAGCGTAAGTATTTCCCTCAGTTTTTGAGAACCAAGGTATCAATCCAGCAGGAGGCTCCTCAAAAGTCCCACGCACCTACACAAACAAACAAAGAACTCGCAACCAACGCAATAAAGGGGTTGTCAATCCCTTCACGGCCACTTGCGAAAGTGAGATCTAATAGAGATAGTATGATAAGATAAATATATTTTTGGTATTTTATTTTATAGATGCAAAAAGTAAAGATGCAAATAAAAGTAGATTGGAAGCAAATATGATAAGAGATAGACCCGGGGGCCATAGGTTTCACTAGTGGCTTCTCTCAAGATAGCATAAGTATTACGGTGGGTGAACAAATTACTGTCGAGCAATTGATAGAAAAGCGAATAATTGTGAGATTATCTAGGCATGATCTAGGCATCACGTCCGTGACAAGTGGACCGACTCCTGCCTGCATCTACTACTATTACTCCACACATCGACCGACTCCTACCTGCATCTAGAGTATTAAGTTCATAAAGAACAGAGTAATGCATTAAGCAAGATGACATGATGTAGAGGGATAAACTCATGCAATATGATATAAACCCCATCTTGTTATCCTCGATGGCAACAATACAATACGTGCCTTGCAACCCTTTCTGTCACTCGGTAAGGACACCGCAAGATTGAACCCAAAGCTAAGAACTTCTCCCAATGCAAGAAAGATCAATCTAATAGGCCAAACCAAGTTGATAATTCGAAGAGACTTGCAAAGATAATGCAATCACACATAAAAGAATTCAGAGAAGATTGAAATATTATTCATAGATAAACTTGATCATAAACCCACAATTCATCGGATCTCGACAAACACACCGCAAAAAGAGTTTACATCGAATAGATCTCCACAAGAGAGGGGGAGAACATTGTATTGAGATCCAAAAAGAGAGAAGAAGCCATCTAGCTAATAACTATGGACCCGTAGGTCTGTGGTAAACTACTCACAACTCATCGGAGGGGCAAGGATGTTGATGTAGAAGCCCTCCATGGTCGATTCCCCCTTCGGCAGAGTGTCGGCGAAGGCTCCAAGATGAGATCTCGCGGATACAAAAGGTTACGGTGGTGGAATTTTTTTCGTCTGCTCCCTGGATGTTCTTGGTGTACGTAGGCTTATATAGGAGGAAGAAGTACGTCGGTGGATGCCCGAAGGACCCACGAGACAGGGGGCGCGCCCTCCTATCTTGTGGAGGCCTCGGCTGCTTCTTGACTTGCACTCCAAGTCCTCTGGATCACGTTCGTTCCAAAAATCACGCTCCCGAAGGTTTCATTCCGTTTGGACTCCGTTTGATATTCCTTTTCTTCGAAATATGAAATAGGCAAAAAAAAACAGCAATACGGGCCGGGCCTCCGGTTAGTAGGTTAGTCCCAAAAATGATATAATGTGTAAAACAAAGCCCATAAACATCCAAAAGGGGTAATATAATAGCATGGAACAATCAAAAATTATAGATACATTGGAGACGTATCATGCATCTGGTCCAAAACAAGCCGCGCCCCGCGAACGCCCAACCGCCACTTCATTTCCTTTCCCGACCGCCCGACCGCGACCTCCCGCCCGTCCGCCGCGGCCCCGCCGCCGGCCTGCCGCCCCCACAACCCACCGCCACCCCACCGGACGCCGCCTGCATCAGATCCGGCCCCGCCCCGGCCCCACCGCTGTTTCCACGCTGCCCCGCCACCCGCCCACCGCGGATCAGGCCGCGGCCGGAGCGCACGCCGCCGCCCTGTCAGCCGCAACTCCGCCCGGCCCCGGTGTCGGTGTCAAAACCGGCAGATCTCGGGTAGGGGGTCCCGAACTGAGCGTCTAAGGCTAATGGTAACAGGAGGCAGGGGACACGATGTTTTATCCAGGTTCGGGCCCTCTCGATGGAGGTAATACCCTACTTCCTGCTTGATTGATCTTGATGATATGAGTATTACAAGAGTTGATCTACCATGAGATCGTAGAGGCTAAACCCTAGAAGCTAGCCTATGATTATGATTGTTGTTGTCCTACGGACTAAACCCTCCGGTTTATATAGACATGGAGGGGGCTAGGGTTACACAGAGTCAGTTATAGAGAAGGAAATCTACATATCCGAATATCCAAGCTTGCCTTCCACGCAAAGGAGAGTCCCATCCGGACACGGGATGAAGTCTTCAATCTTGTATCTTCATAGTCCAACAGTCGGCCAAAGTATATAGTTCGGCTGTCCGAGGACCCCTTAATCCAGGACTCCCTCAGTAGCCCCCAAACCAGGCTTAAATGACGATGAGTCCGACGCGCAGATTGTCTTTGGCATTGCAAGGCGGGTTCTTCTCCAAATCCTCCAGAGCATTGTTGTAACGAGCAGTGTCCGGCTCCTCATCAATGTCGCGCTCCTCGGCTTCTGTGTTTTAATAACAGCTGTTTCCACGTGTCGAGCGGATGCGAGAAGTCGAGGTATTTTTACATTTGCCACCCCAACCATGCGAGTAAATCATCTATAAAAGAGACGGGGACTCTCAGATCCCAATCACACCATCTCCTCCCAGCGAGTATTCATCAGAGCGCGCCCAGACAAATCCATACCACCATGGCCGGTCATCGCGGTTCCTCCTCTCGCTCCCGTAGCACTAGGCTAGGGGATTGGGAGAGATGTTCTGTTCCCCACAGCCGACTAGTAGAGTTGCAGACCAAGGGGTTTCTCCCACCTACATACATGGTCTCCGTCCGAGCCGGACTAGCCACTTATAATGGCGGGGAGCAAGCGGAGAGCTTTCCAAACCCATCCAAGGGAGAGCGGGTATGCTTCGTCCCCTACTTGCTGAGGGGGCTCAGATTTCCAATCCATCCTTTCCTCCGCGGGCTCCTAGAGTTCTACGGCCTCCAGCCGCATAACTTTACCCCAGCCTCCATACTGCATATCGCAGGCTACGTTGCCTTTTGCGAGCTTTTTCTGGGATGTGAAGCTCATTTCGAGCTATGGAAGAGGCTATTCTGCCCCGTACCCCGTACTCAAGAGGGGTCGGTATATCAAGTGGGCGGAGCCGAAATATGGCGCATCGCCGGGACCGGATATCTATCCGGTACCCCGAAGAAGACATCCGAGGACTGGCCCTCGGAATGGTTCTACATGGAGGACGTCCCTCTTCTGGACCTTGTTCGGAAGGGCCTTCCCGAGTTTTTAAATGCCCCGTTGAAGAAACGCCACAGCTGGCACCCCAGGAGCCCCCAGGAGGAATATAGCAAAGAGATCCTTTTCCTAATGGACAGGACAAATACGTTGGCCAAATCAGGACAGACAATTATTGAAGTCATGTCCATATGTATAATGCGGGGAGTGCAACCACTTCAATATCGAGGAAAACCCATGTGGCACTTCAATGGAGAAGATGATGCCACCCGCTGCGGTCGTAAAGGTCCGGATTCTCCCGCTGCTCTGGTGAAGATGCTGTCCAATTTGTAAAAAGGAGAAGAGGAGGAGTTCATCCATATCAAACCATGGGATGGATTCTCCATGTACAACCCCCCAAGCTGGGTGAGTCGCTATCTTTTATTCCAGTCCTTCCCACATTTTTAGTGCAGATGTTTACTTCATCGATTCATAGCAGGAACTGCGCAGAGCCATGAAGGATGTTCACAGCCCATCTCCTCAGCCAGAGGATCCCAACCGGGCTCTTGACCCCGGACTCGAAGAAGATCCGGACACATTTGTAGAGCTTGTTGATAGGACATTTTATCAATTAAGCTGCGATGGTGTGATGGTGGCCATCATCGCTGATTATCCTGGCCTACTCCCTGTATCCTAGGTAAGTGAAACCAGAGTCCCAACTTCCAAAAAAGGGTTCCCTCTTCACACTTCACCCACCGCACATGTACCGTGTCTTACAGGGAAGGCCATCGGGGTGCCAAGCCGAACCTGCAGCGTCTTGCTATGTCTTGAGATTGCGTTGCTTTTCATTGAAGAGGAAAGGGTGATGCAGCAAAGTAGCATAAGTATTTCCCTCAGTTTTTGAGAACCAAGGTATCAATCCAGTAGGAGGCTCCTCAAAAGTCCCACGCACCAACACAAACAAACAAAAAACTCGCAACCAACACAATAAAGGGGTTGTCAATCCCTTCAAGGCCACTTGCGAAAGTGAGGTTTGATAGAGATAGTATGATAAGATAAATATATTTTTGGTATTTTATAATATAGATGCAAAAAGTAAAGATGCAAATAAAAGTAGATTGAAAGCTTATATGATAAAAGATAGACCTGGGGCCATAGGTTTCACTAGTGGCTTCTCTCAAGATAGCATAAGTATTACGGTGGGTGAACAAATTACTATCGAGCAATTGATAGAAAAGCGAATAATTATGAGATTATCTAGGCATGATCATGTATATAGGCATCACGTCCGTGACAAGTTGACCGACTCCTGCCTGCATCTACTACTATACTCCACACATCGACAGCTTTATATCCAGCATGCATCTAGAGTATTAAGTTCATAAGAACAGAGTAACGCATTAAGAAAGATGACATGATGTAGAGGGATAAACTCAAGCAATATGATATAAACCCCACCTTTTTATCCTCGATGGAAACAATACAATACGTGCCTTGCAACCCTTTCTGTCACTGGGTAAGGACACTTCAAGATTGAACCCAAAGCTAAGCACTTCTCCCATGGCAAGAAAGATCAATCTAGTAGGCCAAACCAAACAGATAATTCTAAGAGACTTGCAAAGATAATTCAATCATACATAAAAGAATTCAGAGGAGATTCAAATATTTCTCATAGATAAACTTGATCATAAACCCACAATTCATTGGATCTCGACAAACACACCGCAAAAAGAGTTACATCAAATAGATATCCACAAGAGAGGGGGAGAACATGGTATTGAGATCCAAAAAGAGAGAAGAAGCCATCTAGCTAATAACTATGGACCCGAAGGTCTGTGGTAAACTACTCACAACTCATCGGAGGGGCTATGGTCTTGATGTAGAAGCCCTCCATGGTCGATTCCCCCTCCGGCGGAGCGCCAGCGAAGGCTCCAAGATGGGATCTCGCGGATACAGAAGGTTACGGCGGTGGAAATTGTTTTTCGTTGGCTCCCTGGATGTTTTCGGGGTACGTGGCTATATATAGGAGGAAGAAGTACGTCGGTGGCCGCCTGAGGGTCCCATGAGACAGGGGGCGCGCCCAGGAGGGGTGGGCGCGCCCTCCTATCTCCTGGCCGCCTTGATTGCTTCTTGACTTGCACTCCAAGTCCTCTGGATCACGTTCGTTCCAAAAATCGTGCTCCCGAAGGTTTCTTTCCGTTTGGACTCCGTTTGATATTCCTTTTCTCCGAAATACTGAAATAGGCAAAAAAACAACAATACGGGATGGGCCTCCGGTTAGTAGGTTAGTCCCAAAAATGATATAAATGTGTAAAATAAAGCCCATAAAGATCAAAAAGGGGTAATATAATAGCATGGAACAATCAAATAGCATAGATACATTGGAGACGTATCAAGCATCCCCAAGCTTAATTCCTGCTCGTCCTCGAGTAGGTAAATGATAAAAACAGAATTTTTGATGTGGAATGCTACCTAGCATAATTCTCAATGTAATTTTCTTTATTGTGGCATGATTGTCCAGATCCAAATGATTCAAGATAAAAGCTTATAAAACATAAAAAATAATAATGCTTCGAAGCATACTAACAAATAATCATGTCCTATTAAAATAGCATAGCCAAAGAAAGCTTATCCCTACAAAATCATATAGTTAGGCCATGCTTCATTTTCATTACACAAAATACTCCCATCATGCACAACCCTGGTTTCAGCCAAGCAATTGGTTCATATTTTTTAACGCGCTTCAGCTTTTTCAACTCTTACGCAATACATGAGCGCAAGCCATGGACATAGCACTATGGTGGTATATGGTGGTGGTTGTGAGGAGAAAAAGGGAGAAGATAGTCTCACATCAACTAGGCGCCTCAACGGGCTATGGAGATGCCCATCAATAGATATCAATGTGACTGAGTAGGGATTGCCATGCAACAGATGCACTAGAGCTATAAATATATGAAAGCTCAACAAAAGAAACTAAGTGGGTGTGCATCCAACTTGCTTGCTCACGAAGACCTAGGGCATTTTGAGGAAGCCCTTCATTGGAATATACAAGCCAAGTTCTATAATTAAAGATTCCCACTTAGTATATGAAAGTGACAACATAGGAGACTCTCTATTATGAAGATCATGGTGCTACTTTGAAGCACAAGTGTGGTAAAGAGGATAGTAGCATTGTCCCTTCTCTCTTTTTCTCTCATTTTATTATTTTCTTCTCTTTTTCCCTTTTTTTCTTTGGCCTTTTCTCTTCTATTTTTTTCTTTTTGGCCTTTCTTCTTTTTTTTTCTTTTTTTCTTTTTAAAGTCCGAAGTCTCATCCCGACTTGTGGGGAAATAATAGCCTTCATCATCCTTTCCTCACTGGGACAATGCTCTAATAATGAAGATCATCACACTTTTATTGATTTACAATTCAAGAATTACAACTCAAAACTAGAACAAGATATGACTCTATATGAATGCCTCCGGCGGTGTACCGGGATATGCAATGAATCAAGAGCGACATGTATGAAAATTATGAAGGTGGCTTTGCCACAAATACGATGTCAACTACATGATCATGCAAAGAGCAATATGACAATGATGGAGCATGTCATAATAAATGGAACGGTGGAAACTTGCATGGCAATATATCTCGAAATGGCTATGGAAATGCCATAATAGGTAGGTATGGTGGTTGTTTTGAGGAAGGTAAATAATGGGTGCATGATACCGGCGAAAGTTGCGCGGTATAATAGAGGCTAGCAAAGTGGAAGGGTGAGTGTGCGTATATCCATGGACTCACATTAGTCATAAAGAACTCATATACTTATTGTAAAAGTCTACTTGCCCTCAAAGCAAAGTACTACTACGCATGCTCCTAGGGGAAGGGTTGGTAGGAGTTAACCATCACGCGATCCCGACCTCCATTCATAAGGAAGGCAATTAAAAGAGCACCTCATGCAACAAATTTGTCACACAACTTTTACCATACGTGCATGCTATGGGACTTGCCAACTTCAACACAAGTATTTCTCAATTTCATGATTACCCACTAGCATGACTCTAACATTATCACCTCTATATCTCAAAACAATTATCAAACATCAAATTGATCCTAGTGTTTTATGCAATTTCTATGATAGTTTTTATTATACCCAACTTGGATGCTCATCATTCTAGACCAAATTTGTAACCATAGCAAATACCATGCTGTTCTAAAAGACTCTCAAAATAATATAAGTGAATCATGAGAGACTAGGAATTTCTACAAAATTAAGCCACCGCCGTGCTCTAAAAGATATAAGTGAAGTACTAGAGCAAAAACTATCAAGCTCAAAAGATATAAGTGAAGCACATAGAGTATTCTAATAAATTCTAATCAAGTAGGCTTCTCCCAAAAGGTGTGTACAGAAAGGGTGATTGTGGTAAACTAAAAATCAAAGACTAATATCATACACTACGCTCCAAGCAAAACACATATCATGTGGCAAATAAAAATATAGCTCCAAGTAAGTTACCAATGAATGAAGACGAAAGAGGGGATGCCTTCAGGGGGCATCCCCAAGCTTAGGCTTTTGGCTATTCTTGAATATCTTGGGGTGCCATGGACATCCCCAAGATTAGTCTTTTTCCACTCCTTATTCCATAGTCCATCAAATCTTTACCCAAAACTTGAAATCTTCACAACACAAAACTCAACAGGAAATCTCATAAGCTCTGTTAGTGAAAGAAAACAAAATCACCACATAAGGTACTGTAATGAACTCATTCTTTATTTATTTTGATGTTAAACCTACTTTATTCCAAGTTCTCTATGGTTCATACCACTTAATACTAGCCATAGATGCATCAAAATAAGCAAACAACACGCGAAAAATAGAATCTATCAAAAATAGAACTGTCTGTAGCAATCTGTAACTAACGCAAACTTCTAGAACATTAAAACTCCTACCAAAATAGGAAGTCCTGGTCAATTTGTCTATTAATCAACAGCAAAAAGAATCAACGCACAATCACGTTTCTGTGATTTAACAAAACTAAATTCGTGCATGCAAAGTTTCTGTTTTTCAGCAGAATCAAATTAACTATCACCATAGGTTATCCTATAGGTTCTACTTGGCTCAAACACTAATTAAAACATAAAAACACATCTAAACATAAGGTAGATGCAAAATTTATTACTAAATAGAAACAAAAACAAAAAACACAAAAAAAATTGGGTTGCCTCCCAACTAGCTGAAGGAAATATGCCCTAGAGGCAATAATAAAGTTATTTTTTATTTCCTCATATCATAATAATTGTTTATTATTCATGCCATATTTGTATTAACCTGAAACATGATACATGTGTGAATACATAGACAAACTTAATGTTACTAGTATGCCTCTACTTAACTAGCTCATTAATCAAAGATGGTTATGTTTCCTAACCATAGACATGTGTTGTCATTTGATTAACGGGATCCCATCATTAGGAGAATGATGTGATTGACTTGATCCATTACGTTAGCTTAGCACTTGACCGTTTAGTACATTCCTATTGCTTTCTTCATGACTTATACAAGTTCCTATAACCATGAGATTATGCAACTCCCGTTTATCGGAGGAACACTTTGTGTGCTACCAAATGTCACAACGTAACTGGGTGATTATAAAGTAGCTCTATAGGTGTCTCCAAAGGTACATGTTGAGTTGGCGTATTTCGAGATTAGGTTTTGTCACTCCGATCGTCGGAGAGGTATCTCTGGGCCCTCTCAGTAATGCACATCACTATAAGCCTTGCAAGCAATGTAACTAATGAGTTAGTTATGGAATGATGCATTACATAACGAGTAAAGATACTTGCCGGTAACGAGATTGAACTAGGTATTGGATACCGACGATCGAATCTCGGGCAAGTAACATACCGATGACAAAGGGAACAACGTATGTTGTTATGTGGTTTGATCGATAAAGATCTTCGTAGAATATGTAGGAGCCAATATGAGCATCCAGGTTCCGCTATTGGTTATTGACCGGAAACAGTTCTAGGTCATGTCTACATAGTTCTCGAACCCGTAGGGTCCGCATGCTTAAGGTTTCGTAACAGTTTTATTATGAGTTTATGAGTTTTGATGTACCGAAGTTTGTTCGGAGTCCCGAATGAGATTACGGACATGACAAGGAGTCTCGAAATGGTCGACACATGAAGATTGATATATTGGAAGCCTATATTTGGATATCAGAATTGTTCCGGGTGAAATTGGGATTTTACCGGAGTACCGGGAGGTTACCGGAACCCCCCGGGGGGCTTAATGGGCCTACATGGGCCCTAGTGGAAAGGAAGAGAGGAGGCAAGGGCTGGCCGCGCCCCCTCCCCCTAGTCCGAATAGGACAAGGAGAGGGGGGCGGCGCCCCCCCTTTCCTTCCCCTCTCCCTCCTCTTTCCCCCCTTCTCCTTCTCCAACTAGGAAAGAAGGGAGTCCTACTCCCGGTGGGAGTAGGACTCCCCCTTGGCGCGCCCTCCTTGGCCGGCCGCCCCCTCCCCCTTGGCTCCTTTATATACGGGGGCAGGGGGGCACCTCTAGACACAACAATTGATCTCTTGATCTCTTAGCCGTGTGCGGTGCCCCCCTCCACCATAGTCCTCGATAATATTGTAGCGGTGCTTAGGCGAAGCCCTGCGACGGTAGAACATCAAGATCGTCACCATGCCGTCGTGCTGACGGAACTCTTCCCGGACACCCTGCTGGATCGGAGTCTGGGGATCGTTATCGAGCTGAACGTGTGCTAGAACTCGGAAGTGTCGTAGTTTCGGTGCTTGATCGGTCGAGCCGTGAAGACATACGACTACATCAACCGCGTTGTTCTGACGCTTCCGCTTTCGGTCTACGAGGGTACGTGGACAACACTCTCCCCTCTCGTTGCTATGCATCACCATGATCTTGCGTGTGCGTAGGAATTTTTTTGAAATTACTACGTTCCCCAACAGTGGCATCCGAGCCAGGTTTTATGCGTAGATGTCATATGCACGAGTAGAACACAAGTGAGTTGTGGGCGATACAAGTCATACTGCTTACCAGCATGTCATACTTTGGTTCAGCGGTATTGTGAGATGAAGCGGCCCGGACCAACCTTACGCGTACGCTTACGCGAGACTGGTTTCACCGTTACGAGCACTCGTTGCTTAAAGGTGACTGGCGGGTGTCTGTCTCTCTCGCTTTAGTTGAACCGAGTGTGGCTATGCCCGGTCCTTGCGAAGGTTAAAACAACACTAACTTGACGAACTATCGTTGTGGTTTTGATGCATAGGTAAGAACGGTTCTTGCTAAGCCCGTAGCAGCCACGTAAAATTTGCAACAACAAAGTAGAGGACGTCTAACTTGTTTTTGCAGGGCATGTTGTGATGTGATATGGTCAAGACGTGATGCTATATTTTATTGTATGAGATGATCATGTTTTGTAACCAAGTTATCGGCACCTGGCAGGAGCCATATGGTTGTCGCTTTATTGTATGAAATGCAAACGCCCTGTAATTGCTTTACTTTATCACTAAGCGGTAGCGATAGTCGTAGAAGCAATAGATGGCGTAACGACAACGATGCTACGATGGAGATCAAGGTGTCGCGCCGGTGACGATGGTGATCACGACGGTGCTTTGAAGATGAAGATCACAAGCACAAGATGATGATGGCCATATCATATCACTTATATTGATTGCATGTGATGTTTATCCTTTATGCATCTTATCTTGCTTTGATTGACGGTTGCATTTTAAGATGATCTCTCACTAAAATTATCAAGAAGTGTTCTCCCTGAGTATGCACCGTTGCGAAAGTTCTTCGTGCTGAGACACCCACGTGATGATCGGGTGTGATAGGCTCTACATTCAAATACAACGGGTGCAAAACAATTGCACACGCGGAATACTCAGGTTAAACTTGAAGAGCCTAGCATATACAAATATGACCTCGGAACACGGAGACCGAAAGGTCGAACGTGAATCATATAGTAGATATGATCAACATAGTGATGTTCACCATTGAAACTACTCCATCTCACGTGATGATCGGACATGGTTTAGTTGATTTGGATCACGTGATCACTTAGATGACTAGAGAGATGTCTGTCTAAGTGGGAATTCTTAAGTAATATGATTAATTGAACTTAAGTTTGTCATGAACTTAGTACCTGATTGTATTTTGCTCGTCTATGTTTGTTGTAGATAGATGGCTCGTGTTGTTGTTCCGTTGAATTTTAATGCGTTCCTTGAGATAGCTAAGTTGAAAGATCATGGTAGCAACTACACGGACTGGGTCCATAACTTGAGGATTATCCTCATTGCTGCACAGAAGAATTACGTCCTAGAAGCACCGCTGGGTGCCAGGCCTGTTGCAGATGCAACTGACGATGTTAAGAACGTCTGGCAGAGCAATGCTGATGACTACTCGATAGTTCAGTGTGCCATGCTTTACGGCTTGTAACCGGGTCTTCAACGATGTTTTGAACGTCATGGAGCATATGAGATGTTCCAGGAGTTGAAGTTAATATTTCAAGGAAATGCCCGGATTGAGAGATATGAAGTCTCCAATAAGTTCTATAGCTGTAAGATGGAGAAGAATAGTTCTGTTAGTGAACATATACTCAAAATGTCTGGGTATAATAATCACTTGATTCAACTGGGAGTTAATCTTCCTGATGATAGTGTCATTGACAGAATTCTCCAATCACTGCCACCAAGCTACAAGAGCTTCGTGATGAACTATAATATGCAAGGGATGGACAAGACTATTCCCGAGCTCTTCACAATGCTAAAAGCTACGGAGGTAGAAATCAAGAAGGAGCATCAAGTGTTGATGGTCAATAAGACCACCAGTTTCAAGAAAAAGGGTAAAGGGAAGAAGAAGGGGAACTTCAAGAAGAACAGCAAGCAAGTTGCTGCTCAAGAGAAGAAACCCAAATCTGGACCTAAGCCTGAGACTGAGTGCTTCGACTGCAAGCAGACTGGTCAATGGAAGCGGAACTGCCCCAAGTATTTGGCGGATAAGAAGGATGGCAAAGTGAACAAAGGTATATGTGATATACATGTTATTGATGTGTACCTTACTAATGCTAGCAGTAGCACCTGGGTATTTGATACTGGTTCTGTTGCTAATATTTGCAACTCGAAACAGGGACTACGAATTAAGCAAAGATTGGCTAAGGACGAGGTGACGATGCGCGTGGGAAATGGTTCCAAAGTCGATGTGATCGCAGTCGGCATGCTACCTCTACATCTACCATCGGGATTAGTTTTAGAACTAAATAATTGTTATTTGGTGCCAGCATTAAGCATGAACATTATATCTGGATCTTGTTTGATGCGAGACGGTTATTCATTTAAATCAGAGAATAATGGTTGTTCTATTTATATGAGTAATATCTTTTATTGTCATGCACCCTTGAAGAGTGGTCTATTTTTATTAAATCTCGATAGTAGTGATACACATATTCATAATGTTGAAGCCAAAAGATGCAGAGTTGATAATGATAGTGCAACTTATTTGTGGCACTGCCGTTTGGGTCATATTGGTGTAAAGCGCATGAAGAAACTCCATACTGATGGACTTCTGGAATCACTTGATTATGAATCACTTGGTACTTGCGAACCGTGCCTCATGGGCAAGATGACTAAAACGCCGTTCTCCGGAACTATGGAGCGAGCAACTGATTTGTTGGAAATCATACATAGTGATGTTTGTGGTCCAATGAATATTGAGGCTCGCGGCGGGTATCGTTATTTTCTCACCTTCACAGATGATTTGAGCAGATATGGGTATATCTACTTGATGAAACACAAGTCTGAAACATTTTAAAAGTTCAAAGAATTTCAGAGTGAAGTGGAAAATCATCGTAACAAGAAAATAAAATTTCTATGATCTGATCGTGGAGGAGAATATTTGAGTTACGAGTTTGGTTTACATTAGAAGCAATGAGGAATAGTTTCGCAACTCACGCCACCTGGAACACCACAACGAAATGGTGTGTCCGAACGTCGTAATCGTACTTTACTAGATATGGTGCGATCTATGATGTCTCTTACTGATTTACCGCTATCATTTTGGGGTTATGCTTTAGAGACGGCCGCATTCACGTTAAATAGGGCACCATCAAAATCCGTTGAGACGACGCCTTATGAACTATGGTTTGGCAAGAAACCAAAGTTGTCGTTTCTTAAAGTTTGGGGCTGCGATGCTTATGTGAAGAAACTTCAACCAGATAAGCTCGATCCCAAATCGGAGAAATGTGTCTTCATAGGATACCCAAAAGAAACTATTGGGTACACCTTCTATCACAGATCTGAGGGCAAGATTTTTGTTGCTAAATTCGGATCCTTTCTAGAGAAGGAGTTTCTCTCGAAAGAAGTGAGTGGGAGGAAAGTAGAACTTGATGAGGTAACTGTACCTGCTCCCTTATTGGAAAGTAGTTCATCACAAGAACCGGTTCATGTGACAACTACACCAATCAGTGAGGAAGCTAATGATATTGATCATGAAACTTCAGATCAAGTTACTACTGAACCTCGTAGGTCTACTAGAGTAAGATCCGCACCATAGTGGTACGGTAATCCTATTCTGGAAGTCATGTTACTTGACCATGGCGAACCTACGAACTATGAGGAAGCAATGATGAGCCCAGATTCCGCAGAATGGCTTGAAGCCATGAAATCTGAGATGGGATCCATGTATGAGAACAAAGTATGGACTTTGGTTGACTTGCCAGATGATCGGCAAGCCATCAAGAATAAATGGATCTTCAAGAAGAAGACTGACACTGATGGTAATGTAACTGTCTACAAAGCTCAACTTGTTGCCAAAGGTTTTCGACAAGTTCAAGGGGTTGACTACGATGAGACTTTCTCACCCGTAGCGATGCTTAAGTCTGCCCGAATCATGTTAGCAATTGCCGCATTTTATGATTATGAAATTTGGCAAATGGATGTCAAAACTGCATTCCTGAATGGATTTCTAGAAGAAGAGTTGTATAGGATGCAACCGGAAGGTTTTGTCGATCCAAAAGGTGCTAACAAAGTGTGCAAGCTCCAGCGATCCATTTATGGACAGGTGCAAGCATCTCGGAGTTGGAATAAACGCTTTGATAGTGTGATCAAAGCATATGGTTTTATACTGACTTTTGGAGAAGCCTGTATTTACAAGAAAGTGAGTGGGAGCTCTGTAGCATTTCTGATATTATATGTAGATGACATATTATTAATTGGAAATGATATAGAATTTCTGGATAGCATAAAGGGATACTTGAATAAAAGTTTTTCAATGAAAGACCTCAGTGAAGCTGCTTACATATTGGGCATCAAGATCTATAGAGATAGATCAAGACGCTTAATTGGACTTCCACAAAGCACATACCTTGATAAAGTTTTCAAAAAGTTCAAAATGGATCAGGCAAAGAAAGGTTTCTTGCCTGTATTACAAGGTGTGAAGTTGAGTCAGACTCAATGCCCAACCACAGTAGAAGATAGAGAGAAAATGAAAGATGTTCCCTATGCTTCAGCCATAGGCTCTCTTATGTATGCAATGCTATGTACCAGACCTGATGTATGCTTAGCAATAAGTTTAGCAGGGAGGTACCAAAGTAATCCAGGAGTGGATCACTGGACAGCGGTCAAGAATATCCTGAAATACCTAAAAAGGACTAAGGATATGTTTCTCGTTTGTGGAGGTGACAAAGAGCTAGTCGTAAATGGTTACGTCGATGCAAGCTTTGACGCTGATCCAGACGATTCTAAATCGCAAACCGGATACATGTTTATATTGAACGGTGGAGCTGTCAGTTGGTGCAGTTCTAAACAAAGCATCGTGGCGGGATCTACATGCGAAGCGGAGTACATAGCTGCTTCGGAAGCAGCAAATGAAGGAGTCTGGATGAAGGAGTTCATTTCCGATCTAGGTGTCATACCTAGTGCATCGGGACCAATGAAGATCTTCTGTGACAATACTGGTGCAATTGCCTTGGCAAAGGAATCCAGATTTCACAAGAGGACCAAGCATATCAAGAGGCGCTTCAATTCCATTCGGGACCAAGTCCAGGTAGGAGACATAGATATTTGCAAAATACATACGGATCTGAATGTTGCAGACCCGTTGACTAAGCCTATTCAATGAGCGAAACATGATCAGCACCAAGACTCCATGGGTGTTAGAATCATTACTGTCTAATCTAGATTATTGACTCTAGTGCAAGTGGGAGACTGAAGGAAATATGCCCTAGAGACAATAATAAAGTTATTATTTATTTCCTCATATCATGATAATTGTTTATTATTCATGCTATAATTGTATTAAGCGGAAACATGATACACGTGTGAATACATAGACAAACTTAATGTCACTAGTATGCCTCTACTTAACTAGCTCATTAATCAAAGATGGTTATGTTTCCTAACCATAGACATGTGTTGTCATTTGAGTAACTGGATCACATCATTAGGAGAATGATGTGATTGACTTGACCCATTCCGTTAGCTTAGCACTTGATCGTTTAGTATATTGCTATTGCTTTCTTCATGACTTATACAAGTTCCTATAACTATGAGATTATGCAACTCTCGTTTATTGGAGGAACACTTTGTGTGCTACCAAATGTCACAACGTAACTGGGTGATTATAAAGGAGCTCTACAGGTGTCTCCAAAGGTACATGTTGAGTTGGCGTATTTCGAGATTAGGTTTTGTCACTCCGATCGTCGGAGAGGTATCTCTAGGCCCTCTCGGTAATGCACATCACTATAAGCCTTGCAAACAATGTAACTAATGAGTTAGTTATGGAATGATGCATTACGTAACGAGTAAAGAGACTTGCCAGTAACGAGATTGAACTAGGTATTGGATACCGACGATCGAATCTCGGGCAAGTAACATACCGATGACAAAGGGAACAACGTATGTTGTTATGCGGTTTGACCGATAAAGATCTTCGTAGAATATGTAGGAGCCAATATGAGCATCCAGGTTCTGCTATTGGTTATTGACCAGAAACAGCTCTAGGTCAGGTCTACATAGTTCTCGAACCCGTAGGGTCCGCACGCTTAACGTTACGATGACAGTTTTATTATGAGTTTATAAGTTTTGATGTACCGAAGTTTGTTCGGAGTCCCGGATGTGATCACGGACATGACGAGGAGTCTCGAAATGGTCGAGACATAGATTGATATATTGGACGACTATATTCGGACACCGGAAGTGTTCCGGGGGTTTTCAGAGAAAACCAGAGTGCCGGAGGGTTACTGGAACCCCCCGGGAGAAGTAATGGGCCTTATGGGCTTTAGTGGAGAGAGATAGGGGCAGCTAGGATGGGCCGCGCGCCCCCTCCCCCTCTGGTCCGAATTGGACTAGGAGAGGGGGGCGGCGCCCCCCTCTTTCCCTCTCCCTCTCCCCCTTCCTTTCCCCCTCCTAGTAGGAGTGGGAAAGAGGGAGTCCTACCTACTAGGAGGAGGACTCCTCCTCCTTGGCGCGCCCCCTAGGGCCGGTCGGCCTCCCCCCTTGCTCCTTTATATACGAGGGCAGGGGGCACCCTAGAACACACAAGTTGATCTTCAAGATTGTTCCTTAGCCGTGTGCGGTGCCCCCCTCCACCATAGTCCTTGATAATATTTTAGCGTGCGGACCATTTCTGATATCCGAATATAGTCGTCCAATATATCAATCTTTATGTCTCGACCATTTCGAGACTCCTCGTCATGTCCGTGATCACATCCGGGACTCCGAACAAACTTCGGTACATCAAAACTTATAAACTCATAATAAAACTGTCATCGTAACGTTAAGCGTGCGGACCCTACGGGTTCGAGAACTATGTAGAAATGACCTAGAACTATTCTCGGTCAATAACCAATAGTGGAACCTGGATGCTCATATTGGCTCCTACATATTCTACGAAGATCTTTATCGGTCAAACCGCATAACAACATACATTTTTCCCTTTGTCATCGGTATGTTACTTGCCCGAGATTCGATCGTCAGTATCCAATACCTAGTTCAATATCGTTACCGGCAAGTCTCTTTAGTCGTTACCTAATGCATCATTCCATAACTAACTCATTAGCTACATTGCTTGCAAGGCTTATAGTGATGTGCATTACCGAGAGGGCCCAGAGATACCTCTCCGACAATCGGAGTGACAAAACCTAATCTTGAAATACGCCAACCCAACATGTACCTTTGGAGACACCTGTAGTACTCCTTTATAATCACCCAGTTACGTTGTGATGTTTGGTAGCACCCAAAGTGTTCCTCCGGTAAACGGGAGTTGCATAATCTCATAGTTACAGGAACATGTATAAGTCATGAAGAAAGCAATAGCAACATACTAAACGATCAAGTGCTAGGCTAATGGAATGGGTCATGTCAATCACATCATTCTCCTAATGATGTGATCCCATTAATCAAATGACAACACATGTCTATGGTGAGGAAACATAACCATCTTTGATTAATGAGCTAGTCAAGTAGAGGCATACTAGTGACTATATGTTTGTCTATCTATTCACACATGTATCATGTTTCCAGTTAATACAATTCTAGCATGAATAATAAACATTTATCATGATATGAGGAAATAAATAATAACTTTATTATTGCCTCTAGGGCATATTTCCTTCAGTCTCCCACTTGCACTAGAGTCAATAATCTAGATTACATAGTAATGATTCTAACACCCATGGAGTCTTGGTGCTGATCATGTTTTGCTCGTGAAAGAGGCTTAGTCAACGGGTCTGCAGCATTCAGATCCGTATGTATCTTGCAAATCTCTATGTCTCCTACTTGGACTTGGTCCCGGATGGAATTGAAGCGTCTCTTGATGTGCTTGGTCCTCTTGTGAAATCTGGATTCCTTTGCCAAGGCAATTGCACCAGTATTGTCACAGAAGATCTTCATTGGTCCTGATGCACTAGGTATGACACCTAGATCGGAAATGAACTCCTTCATCCAGACTCCTTCATTTGCTGCTTCCGAAGCAGCTATGTACTCCGCTTCACATGTAGATCCCGCCACGACGCTTTGTTTGGAACTGCACCAACTTACAGCTCCACCGTTTAATAAAAACACGTATCCGGTTTGCGATTTAGAATCGTCTGGATCAGTGTCAAAGCTTGCATCGATGTAACCATTTACGACTAGCTCTTTGTCACCTCCATGTACGAGAAACATATCCTTAGTCCTTTTCAGCTATTTCAGGATGTTCTTGACCACTGTCCAGTGATCCACTCCTGGATTACTTTGGTACCTTCCTGCCAAGCTT
This sequence comes from Triticum timopheevii, assembly GCA_963921465.1. Classification (NCBI taxonomy): domain Eukaryota; kingdom Viridiplantae; phylum Streptophyta; class Magnoliopsida; order Poales; family Poaceae; genus Triticum; species Triticum timopheevii. The sequence goes on along the minus strand of OY997272.1, from coordinate 406,021,351 downwards.
ATTGCTAAGCATACGTCAGGTCTGGTACACAGCATTGCATACATGATAGAGCCTATGGCTGAAGCATAGGGAACATCTTTCATTTTCTCTCTATCTTCTGCTGCGGTCGGGCATTGAGTCTGACTCAGCTTCACACCTTGTAGTATGTGCAAGAACCCTTTCTTTGCCTGATCCATTGTGAACTTTTTCAAAACTTTATCAAGGTATGTGCTTTGTGAAAGTCCTATTAAGCGTCTTGATCTATCTCTATAAATCTTGATGCCCAATATGTAAGCAGCTTCACCGAGGTCTTTCATAGAAAAACTTTTATTCAAGTATCCCTTTATGCTATCCAGAAATTCTATATCATTTCCAATTAATAATATGTCATCTACATATAATATCAGAAATGCTACAGAGCTCCCACTCACTTTCTTGTAAATACAGGCTTCTCCAAAAGTCTGTATAAAACCATATGCTTTGATCACACTATCAAAGCGTTTATTCCAACTCCGAGATGCTTGCACCAGTCCATAAATGGATCGCTGGAGCTTGCACACTTTGTTAGCACTTTTTGGATCAACAAAACCTTCTGGTTGCATCATATACAACTCTTCTTCTAGAAATCCATTCAAGAATGCAGTTTTGACATCCATTTGCCAAATTTCATAATCATAAAATGCAACAATTGCTAACATGATTCGGACAGACTTAAGCATCGCTACGGGTGAGAAAGTCTCATCATAGTCAACCCCTTGAACTTGTCGAAAACCTTTCGCAACAAGTTGAGCTTTATAGACAGTTACATTACCATCAGCGTCAGTCTTCTTCTTAAAGATCGATTTATTCTCAATGGCTTGCCGATCATCGGGCAAGTCAACCAAAGTCCATACTTTGTTCTCATACATGGATCCCATCTCAGATTTCATGGCCTCTAGCCATTTTATGGAATCTGGGCTCATCATCGCTTCCTCATAGTTCGTAGGTTTGTCATGGTCAAGTAACATGACCTCCAGAATAGGATTACCGTACCACTCTGGTGCGGATCTTACTCTGGTAAACCTACGAGGTTCAGTAGAAACTTGATCCGAAGTTTCATGATCAATATCATTAGCTTCCTCAGTAATCGGTGTAGTTGTCACAGGAACCGGTTCTTGTGATGAACTACTTTCCAATAAGGGAGCAGGTACAGTTACCTCATCAAGTTCTACTTTCCTCCCACTCACTTCTTTCGAGAAAAACTCCTTCTCTAGAAAGGATCCGAATTTAGCAACGAAAATCTTACCCTCAGATCTGTGATAGAAGGTGTACCCAAAAGTCTCTTTTGGGTATCCTATGAAGACACATTTCTCCGATTTGGGTTCGAGCTTATCTGGTTGAAGTTTCTTTACATAAGCATCGCAGCCCCAAACTTTAAGAAACGGCAACTTTGGTTTCTTGCAAAACCATAGTTCTGAAGGAAATATGCCCTAGAGGCAATAATAAAGTTATTATTTATTTCCTTATTTCATGATAAATGTTTATTATTCATGCTAGAATTGTATTAACCGGAAACATAATACATGTGTGAATACATAGACAAACATAGTGTCACTAGTATGCCTCTACTTGACTAGCTCGTTTATCAAAGATGATTATGTTTCCTAGCCATGGACAAAAGAGTTGTCATTTGATTAATGGGATCACATCATTAGGAGAATGATGTGATTGACTTGACCCATTCCGTTAGCTTAGCACTTGATCGTTTAGTATGCTGCTATTGCTTTCTTCATGACTTATACATGTTCCTGTAACTATGAGATTATGCAACTCCCGTTTACCGAAGGAACACTTTAGGTGCTACCAAACGTCACAACATAACTGGGTGATTATAAAGGAGTACTACAGGTGTCTCCAAAGGTACATGTTGGGTTGGCGTATTTCGAGATTAGGTTTTGTCACTCCGATTGTCGGAGAGGTATCTCTGGGCCCTCTCGGTAATGCACATCACTATAAGCCTTGCAAGCAATATATCTAATTAGTTAGTTACGGAATGATGCATTACGTAACGAGCAAAGAGACTTGCCAGTAATGATATTGAACTAGGTATTGGATACCGATGATCGAATCTCGGGCAAGTAACATACCGATGACAAAGGGAACAACGTATGTTGTTATGCGGTTTGACCGATAAAGATCTTCGTAGAATATGTGGGAGCCAATATGGGCATCCAGGTCCCGCTATTGGTTATTGACTGGAAACGTGTCTCGGTCATGTCTACATAGTTCTCGAACCCGTAGGGTCTGCACACTTAAAGTTTCGTTGACGATATAGTATTATATGAGTTATGCATGTTGGTAACCGAATGTTGTTCGGAATCCCGGATGAGATCATGGACATGACGAGGAACTCCGGAATGGTCTGGAGATAAAGTTTGATATATGGGATAATAGTGTTTGATCTCCGGAAGGGTTCCGGAATTACCGGAAGGGGTTCTGGATGTTTCCCGAAATGTTTGGGTACGAGAACACGTTATTTGGGCCAAAGGGGAAAGCCCACGAGGCTTATGGAAAGTGCAAAAGGAAGTTTTGCGGAGACCAGAGGCTAGACACCAGGAACCCTGGCATCTAGGGGGTAGACGCCGGGAACCCTGGCGTCTAGCCCTGGAGTCCGTGTAGGACTCTTGCCTTTCGGGCAAAACCGACTTTGAGGAGGCTTTTGCTCCAAGTTTCGATCCTAGGGCTCAACATATAAATAGAGGGGCGGGGCTAGCACCAAAGACACATTAAGAAATACCAAGCTGTGTGCCGGCAACCCCGTCCCCTCTAGTTTAAACTCCTTCATAGTTTTCATAGTGCTGAGGCGAAGCCCTGCGGAGATTGTTCTTCACCAACACCGTCACCACGCCGTCGTGCTGCCGGAACTCATCTACTACTTCGCCCGTCTTGCTGGATCAAGAAGGCGAGGACGTCATCGAGCTAAACATGTGCAGAACTCGGAGGTGCCGTGCGTTCGGTACTTGGATCGGTCGGATCGTGAAGACGTACGACTACATCAACCGCGTTGATAAATGCTTCCGCTTAGCGATCTTCAAGGGTATGAAGATACACTCCCCTTCTTGTTGCTATGCCATTACCATGATCTTGCGTGTGCGTAGGATTTTTTTGAAATTACTACGTTCCCCAACAGTGGCATCCGAGCCAGGTTTTATGCGTAGATGTCATATGCACGAGTAGAACACAAGTGAGTTGTGGGCAATACAAGTCATACTGCTTACCAGCATGTCATACTTTGGTTCGGCGGTATTGTGAGATGAAGCGGCCCGGACCGACATTACGCGTACGCTAACGCGAGACTGGTTTCACCGTTACGAGCACTCGTGCTTAAAGGTGGCTGGCGGGTGTCTGTCTCTCTCACTTTAGCTGAATCGAGTGTGGCTACGCCAGGTCCTTGCGAAGGTTAAAACAACACTAACTTGACGAACTATCGTTGTGGTTTTGATGCGTAGGTAAGAACGGTTCTTACTAAGCCCGTAGCAGCCACGTAAAACTTGCAACAACAAAGTAGAGGACGTCTAACTTGTTTTTGCAAGGCATGTTGTGATGTGATATGGTCAAGACGTGATGATATATTTTATTGTATGAGATGATCATGTTTTCTAACCGAAGTTATCGACAACTGGCAGGAGCCATATGGTTGTCGCTTTATTGTATGAAATGCAAACGCCCTGTAATTGCTTTACTTTATCACTAAGCGGTAGCAATAGTCGTAGAAGCAATAGATGGCATGACGGCAACGATGCTACGATGGAGATCAAGGTGTCGTGCCGGTGACGATGGTGATCATGACGGTGCTTTGAAGATGGAGATCACAAGCACCAGATGATGATGGCCATATCATATCACTTATATTGATTGCATGTGATGTTTATCCTTTATGCATCTTATCTTGCTTTGTTTGATGGTAGCATTTTAAGATGATCTCTCACTTAAAATTATCAAAAAGTGTTCTCCCTGAGTATGCACCGTTGCCAAAGTTCGTCGTGCCTAGACACCACGTGATGATCGGGTGTGATAAGCTCTACGTCCATCTACAATAGGTGCAAGCCAGTTTTGCACACGCAGAATACTCAGATTAAACTTGACGAGCCTGGCATATGCAGATATGGCCTCGGAACACGGAGACCGAAAGGTCGAGCGTGAATCATATAGTAGATATGATCAACATAGTGATGTCCACCATTGAAACTACTCCATCTCACGTGATGATCGGACATGGTTTAGTTGATTTAGATCACGTGATCACTTAGATTACTAGAGAGATGTCTGCCTAAGTGGGAGTTCTTAAGTAATATGATTAATTGAACTTAAATTTATCGTGAACTTAGTCCTGGTAGTATTTTGCAAATAATGTTGTAGATCAATAGCTTGCGTTGTTGCTTTCATATGTTTATTTTTGATATGTTCCTAGAGAAAATTGTGTTGAAAAATGTTAGTAGCAATGGTGCGGATTGGATCCGTGATCTGAGGTTTATCCTCATTACTACACAGAAGAATTATGACCCTGATGCACCGCTAGGTGACAAACCTATTGCAGGAGCAGATGCAGACGTTATGAACGTTTGGCTGGCTCAAAATGATGACTACTTGATAGTTTAGTGCACCATGCTTAAACGGCTTAGAATCGGGACTTGAAAGATGTTTTGAACATCATGGACCATATGAGATGTTCCAGGAGTTGAAGTTAATATTTCCAGCAAATACCCGAGTTGAGAGATATGAAGTCTCCAACAAGTTCTATAGCTAAAAGATGGAGGAGAATCTCTCAACTAGTGAGCATGTGCTCAGACTGTCTGGGTACTTCAATCGCTTGAATGAAGTCGGAGTTAATCTTCCAGATAAGATAGTGATTGATAGAATTCTCTAGTCACCATCACTAAGTTACTAGAACTTCGTGATGAACTATAGTATGCAAGGGATGACGAAAATGATTCCCGAGCTCTTCGTGATGTTGAAATCGACGAAGGTAGAAATCAAGAAAGAGCATCAAGTGTTGATGATTGACAAGACCACTAGTTTCAAGAAAAGGGCAAAGGGAAAGAAAGGTAAACTTCAAGTAGAATGGCAAACAAGTTGTCACTCCCGTGAAGAAGACCGAAGCTGGACCAAAGCCTGAAACTGAGTGCTAACACTGCAAAGGGAATGGTCACTGGAAGCGAAAATGCCCTGAATATTTGGTGGATAAGGAGGATGGCAAAGTGAACAAGGGTATATTTGATATACAGGTTATTGATGTGTGCCTTACTAGTGTTTATAGTAGCCCCTGAGTATTTGATACTTGTTCGGTTGCTAAGATTAGTAACTCGAAACATGAGTTACAGAATAAACAGAGACTAGTTGAAGGGGAAGTGACGATGAGTGTTGGAAATAGTTCCAAGATTGATATGATCATCATCGCACATTCCCTATACTTTCGGGATTAGTATTAAACCTAAATAAATGTTATTTGGCGTTTGCGTTGAGCATGAATATGATTTGATCATGTTTATTGCGATACGGTTATTCATTTAAAGTCAGAGAATAATTGTTGTTCTGTTTAAATGAATAAAACCATTGATGGTCATACACCCAATGAAAATAGTTTGTTGGATCTCGATCGTAGTGATACACATATTCATAATATTGATGCCAAAAGATAAAAAGTTAATAATGACAGTGCAACTTATTTGTGGCGCTGCCGTTTTGAGTCATATCGGTGTAAAGCGCATGAAGAAACTCCATAAAGATGGATTTTTGGAATCACTTGGTTATGAATCATTTGATGCTTGCGAACCGTGCCTTTTGGGCAAGATGACTAAAACTCCGTTCTCCGGAACAATGGAACGAGCTACTGACTTATTGGAAATAATACATACCGATGTATGCAATCTGATGAGTGTAGAGGCTGGCGGCGTATATCGTTATTTTCTGACCTTCACAGATGATTTGAGCAGATATGGGTATATCTACTTGATGAAACATAAGTCTGAAATAGTTGAAAGGTTCAAAGAATTTCAGAATGAAGTGGAGAATCATCGTAACAAGAAAATAAAGTTTCTGTGATTTAATCGCGGAGACAAATATTTGAGTTACGAGTTTGGTCTTCATATAAAACAATGTGGAATAGTTTCACAGCTCACGCCACCTGGAACACCACAATGTAATGGTGTGTCTGAATGTTGTAATTGTACTTTACTAGATATGGTGCGATCTATGATGTCGCTTATCAGTTTACCACTATCGTTTTGGGGTTATGCATTAGAGACAGCTGCATTCATGTTTAATAGGGAAACATCTAAATCCGTTGAGACGACACCGTATGAACTATGGTTTAGCAGTAAATCTAAGCTGTCGTTTCTCAAAGTTTGGGGCTACGATGCTTATGTGAAAAAGTTTCATCCTGATAAGCTCAAACCCAAATCGGAGAAGTGCGTCTTCATAGAATACCAAAAGGAAACTGTTGGGTACACCTTCTATCATAGATCCGAAGGCAAGATATTCGTTGCTAACAATGGATCCTTTCTAGAGAAGGAGTTTCTCTCGAAAGAAGTGAGTGGGAGGAAAATAGAACTTGACAAGGTAATTGTACCTTCTCCTGAATTGGAAAATAGTTCATCACTGAAATCAGTTCCAGTGATTCCTACACCAATTAGTGAGGAAGCTAATGATGATGATCATGAAACTTCTGATCAAGTTGCTATAGAACCTCGTAGGTCTTCCAGAGTACGGTCCGCACCAGAGTGGTACGGTAATCCTGTTCTGAAAGTCAGGTTACTAGACCATGATAAACCTACGAACTATGAGGAAGCGATGATGGGCCCAGATTCCACAAAATGGCTGGAGGCCATGAAATCTGAGATAGGATCCATGTATGAGAACAAAGTGTGGACTTTGGTGGACTTTCCCATTGATTGGCAAGCCATAGAAAATAAATGGATCTTCAAGAGGAAGACGGACATTGATAGTAGTGTTACTATCTACAAAGCTCGACTTGTCACAAAAAAGGTTTTTGACAAGTTCAAGGTGTTGACTACAATGAGATTTTCTCAACTGTAGTGATGCTTAAGTCTGTCCGAATCGTGTTAGCAATTGCCACATTTTATGAAATCTGGCAAATGGATGTCAAAACTGCATTCCTTAATGGATTTCTTAAAGAAGAGTTGTATATGATGCAACCAGAAGGTTTTGTCAATCCTAAAGGTGCTAACAAAATGTGCATGCTCCAGCGATCCATCTATGGACTGGTGCAAGCATCTCGGAGTTGGAATATACGCTTTGATGAGTTGATCAAAGCATATAGTTTTGTACAAACTTACGGTGAAGCCTGTATTTACAAGAAAGTGAGTGGGAGCACTACATCATTTCTGATAAGTATATGTGAATGACATATTGTTGATCGGAAATAATGTAGAATTATTCTGCAAAGCATAAAGGAGTGTTTGAAAGGAGTTCTTTAAAAGAAAGACCTTAGTAAAGCTACTTACATATTGAGCATCAAGATCTATTGAGATAGATCAAGACGCTTGATAAGTTTTTCAATAAGTACATACCTTGTCAAGATTTTGAAGTAGTTCAAAATGGAACAGTCAAAGAAAAAGTTCTTGCCTGTGTTGCAAAGGTGTGAAATTGAGTAAGACTCAAATCCCGACCACGGCGGAAAATAGAAAAGAGAATGAAAGTCATTCCCTATGCCTCAGTCATAGGTTTTATAAAAGTATGCCATACTATGGACCAGACCTATTGTATACCTTGCTCTGAGTTTGACAAAGGAATAAAATTTTGATCTAAGAGTAGATCACTGGACAGCGGTCAAGAATATTCTCGATTATGGAGGTGATAAAAGAGCCCGTCGTAAAAGGTTACAATGATGCAAGCTTTTACACCAATCCAGATGACTCTAAGTCTCAATCTGGATACATATTGAAAGTGGGAGCAATTAGCTAGAGTAGCTCCGTGCAAAGCATTGCAGACATAGAATATTTGCAAAATACATACGACTCTGAATGTGACAGACCCGTTGACTAAGCTTCTCTCACGAGCAAAACATGATCACGCCTTAGTACTCTTTGGGTGTTAATCACATAGCGATGTGAACTAGATTATTGACTCTAGTAAACCCTTTGGGTGTTGGTCACATGACGATGTGAACTATGGGTGTTAATCATATACAGATATGAATATTGGTGTTAAATCACATGGCGATGTGAACTAGATTATTGACTCTAGTGCAAGTGGGAGACTGAAGGAAATATGCCCTAGAGGCAATAATAAAGTTATTATTTATTTCCTTATTTCATGATAAATGTTTATTATTCATGCTAGAATTGTATTAACCGGAAACATAATACATGTGTGAATACATAGACAAACATAGTGTCACTAGTATGCATCTACTTGACTAGCTCGTTTATGAAAGATGGCTATGTTTCCTAGCCATGGACAAAAGACTTGTCATTTGATTAACGGGATCACATCATTAGGAGAATGATGTGATTGACTTGACCCATTCCGTTAGCTTAGCACTTGATCGTTTAGTATGTTGCTATTGCTTTCTTCATGACTTATACAGGTTCCTGTAACTATGAGATTATGCAATCCCCGTTTACCGAAGGAACACTTTGGGTGCTACCAAACGTCACAACGTAACTGGGTGATTATAAAGGAGTACTACAGGTGTCTCCAAAGGTACATGTTGGGTTGGCGTATTTCGAGATTAGGTTTTGTCACTCCGATTGTCGGAGAGGTATCTCTAGGCCCTCTCGGTAATGCATATCACTATAAGCCTTGCAAGCAATGTAGCTAATGAGTTAATTACGGAATGATGCATTACGTAACGAGTAAAGAGACTTGCCAGTAACGAGATTGAACTAGGTATTGGATACCGACGATCGAATCTCGGGCAAGTAACATACCGATGACAAAGGGAACAACGTATGTTGTTATGCGGTTTGACCGATAAAGATCTTCGTAGAATATGTGGGAGCCAATATGGGCATCCAGGTCCCGCTATTGGTTATTGACCGGAAACGTGTCTCGGTCATGTCTACATAGTTCTCAAACCCGTAGGGTCCGCACGCTTAACGTTTCGTTGACGATATAGTATTATATGAGTTATGCATGTTGGTAACCGAATGTTGTTCGGAATCCCGGATGAGATCATTGACATGACGAGGAACTCCGGAATGGTCCGGAGATAAAGTTTGATATATGGGATAATAGTGTTTGATCTCCGGAAGGGTTCCAGAATTCACCGGAAGGGGTTCCGGATGTTTCTCGAAATGTTTGGGTACGAGAACACGTTATTTGGGCCAAAGGGGAAAGCCCACGAGGCTTATGGAAAGTGCAAAAGGAAGTTTTGCGGAGACTAGAGGCTAGACGCCAGGAACCCTGGCGTCTAGGGGGTAGACGCCGGGTACCCTGGCGTCTAGCCCTGAAGTCCGTGTAGGACTCTTGCCTTTCGGGCAAAACCGACTTTGAGGAGGCTTTTGCTCCAAGTTTCGACCCCAGGGCTCAACATATAAATAGAGGGGCGGGGCTAGCACCAAAGACACATCAAGAAACACCAAGCCGTGTGCCGGCAACCCCGTCCCCTCTAGTTTATCCTCCGTCATAGTTTTCGTAGTGCTTAGGCGAAGCCCTGCGGAGATTGTTCTTCACCAACACCGTCACCACGCCATCGTGCTACCGGAACTCATCTACTACTTCGCCCGTCTTGCTGGATCGAGAAGGCGAGGACGTCATGGATCTGAACGTGTGCAAAACTTGGAGGTGCCGTGCGTTCGGTACTTGGATCGGTCGGATCGTGAAGACATACGACTACATCAACCGCGTTGATAAACGCTTCCGCTTAGCGATCTTCAAGGGTATGAAGATACACTCCCCTTCTCGTTGCTATGCCATTACCATGATCTTGCGTGTGCGTAGGATTTTTTTTGAAATTACTACGTTCCCCAACAAGTTCATGAGGTGTCATCTCAACGGATTCTGATGGTGCCCTATTTAACATGAATGCGGCCGTCTCTAAAGCATAAGCCCAAAACGATAGCGGTAAATCAGTAAGAGACATCATAGATCACACCATATCTAGTAAAGTACGATTACGATGTTTGGACACACCATTTCGTTGTGGTGTTCCAGGTGGCGTGAGTTGCGAAACTATTCCGCATTGTTCCAAATGTAAACCAAACTCGTAACTCAAATATTCTCCTCCACGATCAGATCGTAGAAACTTTATTTTCTTGTTACGATGATTTTCCACTTCACTCTGAAATTCTTTGAACTTTTCAAATGTTTCAGACTTGTGTTTCATTAAGTAGATATACCCATATCTGCTTAAATCATCTGTGAACGTGAGAAAATAACGATACCCGCCGCGAGCCTCCACATTCATTGGACCACAAACATCAGTATGTATGATTTCCAACAAATCAGTTGCTCGCTCCATAGTTCCGGAGAATGGCATTTTAGTCATCTTGCCCTTGAGGCACGGTTCGCAAGTACCAAGTGATTCATAATCAAGTGATTCCAAAAGCCCATCAGTATGGAGTTTCTTCATGCGCTTTATACCGATATGACCTAAACGGCAATGCCACAAATAAGTTGCACTATCATTATCAACTCTGCATATTTTGGCTTCAACACTATGAATATGTGTATCACTACTATCGAGATTCAATAAATATAGACCACTCTTGAAGGGTGCATGACCATAAAAGATATTACTCATATAAATAGAACAACCATTATTCTCTGAATTAAATGAATAACTGTCTCGCATCAAACAAGATCCAGATATAATGTTCATGCTCAACGATGGCACCAAATAACAATTATTTAGGTCTAAAACTAATCCCGATGGTAGATGTGGAGGTAGCGTGCCGACCGCGATCACATCGACTTTGGAACCATTTCCCACGCGCATCATCACCTCGTCCTTAGCCAATCTTTGCTTAATCCGTAGTCCCTATTTCGAGTTGCAAATATTAGCAACAGAACCAGTATCAAATACCCAGGTACTACTGCGAGCATTAGTAAGGTACACATCAATAACATGTATATCACATATACCTTTGTTCACTTTGCCATCCTTCTTATCCGCCAAATACTTGGGGCAGTTCCGCTTCCAGTGCCCAATCTGCTTGCAGTAGAAGCACTCAGTCTCAGGCTTAGGTCTAGACTTGGGTTTCTTCTCTTGAGCAGCAACTTGTTTGCTGTTCTTCTTGAAGTTCCCCTTCTTCTTCCCTTTGCCCTTTTTCTTGAAACTGGTGGTCTTGTTGACCATCAACACTTGATGCTCCTTCTTGATTTCTACCTCCGCGGCTTTTAGCATTGCGAAGAGCTCGGGAATAGTCTTGTCCATCCCTTGCATATTATAGTTCATCATGAAGCTCTTGTAGCTTGGTGGCAGTGATTGAAGAATTCTGTCAATGACACTATCATCAGGAAGATTAACTCCCAGTTGAATCAAGTGATTATTATACCCAGACATTTTGAGTATGTGTTCACTGACAGAACTATTCTCCTCCATCTTGCAGCTATAGAACTTATTGGAGACTTCATATCCCTCAATCCGGGTATTTGCTTGAAATATTAACTTCAACTCCTAGAACATCTCATATGCTCCATGACGTTCAAAATGTCGTTGAAGACCCGGTTCTAAGCCGTAAAGCATGGCACACTGAACTATCGAGTAGTCATCAGCTTTGCTCTGCCAGACGTTCTTAACATCGTCAGTTGCATCAGCAGCAGGCCTGGCACCCAGTGGTGCTTTCAGGACGTAATTTTTCTGTGCAACAATGAGGATAATCCTCAGGTTACAGACCCAGTCCGTGTAATTGCTACCATCATCTTTCAACTTTGCTTTCTCAAGGAACGCATTAAAATTCAATGGAACAACAGCACGAGCCATCTATCTACAATAAACATAGACAAGCAAAATACTATCAGGTACTAAGTGCATGATAAATTTAAGTTCAATTAATCATATTACTAAAGAACTCCCACTTAGATAGACATCCCTCTAATCCTCTAAGTGATTACGTGATCCATATCAACTACACCATGTCCGATCGTCACGTGAGATGGAGTAGTTTCAACGGTGAACATCAATATGTTGATCATATCTACTATATGATTCACGCTCGACCTTTCGGTCTCCGTGTTCCGAGGCCATATCTGTTATATGCTAGGCTCGTCAAGTTTAACCTGAGTATTCCACGTGTGCAACTGTTTTGCACCCGTTGTATTTGAACGTAGAGCCTATCACACCCGATCATCACGTGGGTGTCTCAGCACGAAGAACTTTCGCAACGGTGCATACTCAGGGAGAACACTTCTTGATAATTTTAGTGAGAGATCATCTTAAAATGCAACCGTCAATCAAAGCAAGATAAGATGCATAAAGGATAAACATCACATGCAATCAATATAAGTGATATGATATGGCCATCATCATCTTGTGCTTGTGATCTTCATCTTCAAAGCACCGTCGTGATCACCATCGTCACCGGCGCGACACCTTGATCTCCATCGTAGCATCGTTGTCGTTACGCCATCTATTGCTTCTACGACTATCGCTACCGCTTAGTGATAAAGTAAAGCAATTACAGGGCGTTTGCATTTCATACAATAAAGCGACAACCATATGGCTCCTGCCAGTTGTCGATAACTTCGGTTACAAAACATGATCATCTCATAAAATAAAATATAGCATCACGTCTTGACCATATCACATCACAACATGCCCTGCAAAAATAAGTTAGACGTCCTCTACTTTGTTGTTGCAAATTTTACGTGGCTGCTACGAGCTGAGCAAGAACCGTTCTTACTTACGCATCAAAACCACACCGATAGTTCGTCAAGTTAGTGTTGTTTTAACCTTCGCAAGGACCGGGCGTAGCCACACTCGGTTCAACTAAAGCGAGAGAGACAGACACCCGCCAGTCACCTTTAAGCACGAATGCTCGTAACGGTGAAACCAGTCTCACGGAAGCGTACACGTAATGTCGGTCCGGGCCGCTTCATCTCGCAAATACCGCTGAGCCAAAGTATGACATGCTGGTAAGCAGTAGGACTTGTATCGCCCACAACTCACTTGTGTTCTACTCATGCATATGACATCTACGCATAAAATCTGGCTCGGATGCCACTATTGGGGAACATAGTAATTTCAAAAAAATTCCTACGCACACGCAAGATCATGGTGATGCATAGCAACGAGAGGGGAGAGTATTGTCCACGTACCCTCGTAGACCGTAAGCGGAAGCGTTATGACAACGCGGTTGATGTAGTCGTACGTCTTCACGATCCGACCGATCCAAGTACCGAACGTACGACACCTCCGAGTTTAGCACACGTTCAGCTCGATGACGATCCCCGGACTCCGATCCAGCAAAGTTTCGGGGATGAGTTCCGTCAGCACGACGGCATGGTGACGATGATGACGTTCTACCAGCGCAGGGCTTCGCCTAAACTCCGCGACGATATGACCGAGGTGGAATATGGTGGAGGGGGGCACCGCACACGGCTAAGGAACGATCTTGAAGATCAACTTGTGTGTTCTAGGGTGCCCCCTACCCCCGTATATAAAGGAGAAAGGGGGGAGGCCGGCCGGCCCTAGGGGGCGCGCCAAGGAGGAGGAGTCCTCCTCCTAGTAGGAGTAGGACTCCCTCTTTCCTACTCCTACTAGGAGGGGGAAAGGAAGGGGGAGAGGGAGAGGGAAAGAGGGGGGCGCCGCCCCCCCTCTCCTAGTCCAATTCGGACCAGAGGGGGAGGGGGCGCGTGGCCCATCCTGGCTGCCCCTCTCTTTCTCCACTAAAGCCCATAAGGCCCATTACTTCTCCGGGGGGGGGGGGGGTTCCGGTAACCCTCCGGCACTCCGGTTTTCTCCGAAAACCCCCGGAACACTTCCGGTGTCCGAATATAGTCGTCCAATATGTCAATATTTATCTCTCGACCATTTTGAGACTCCTCGTCATGTCCGTGATCACATCCGGGATTCCGAACAAACTTAGGTACATCAAAACTTATAAACTCATAATAAAACTGTCATCGTAATGTTAAGCGTGCGGACCCTACGGGTTCGAGAACTATGTAGACATGACCTAGAACTATTCTCGGTCAATAACCAATAGCGGAACCTGGATGCTCATATTGGCTCCTACATATTCTACGAACATCTTTATCGGTCAAACCGCATAACAACATACGTTGTTCCCTTTGTCATCCGTATGTTACTTGCCCGAGATTCGATCGTCGGTATCCAATACCTAGTTCAATATCGTTACCGGCAAGTCTCTTTACTCGTTACGTAATGCATCATTCCGTAACTAACTCATTAGCTACATTGCATGCAAGGCTTATACTGATGTGCATTACCGAGAGGGCCCAGAGATACCTCTCTGACAATCGGAGTGACAAAACCTAATCTTGATATACGCCAACCCAACATGTACCTTTGGAGACACCTGTAGTACTCCTTTATAATCACCCAGTTACGTTGTGACGTTTGGTAGCACCCATAGTGTTCCTCCGGTAAACGGGAGTTGCATAATCTCATAGTTACAGGAACATGTATAAGTCATGAAGAAAGCAATAGCAACATACTAAACGATCAAGTGCTAGGCTAACGGAATGGGTCATGTCAATCACATCATTCTCCTAATGATGTGATCCCATTAATCAAATGACAACACATGTCTATGGTTAGGAAACATAACCATCTTTGATTAATGAGCTAGTCAAGTAGAGGCATACTAGTGACTATATGTTTGTCTATGTATTCACACATGTATCATGTTTCCGGTTAATACAATTCTAGCATGAATAATAAACATTTATCATGATATGAGGAAATAAATAATAACTTTATTATTGCCTCTAGGGCATATTTCCTTCACATAGGAATTTTTTTGAAATTACTATGTTCCCCAACACTAGTGCTATCGTTTAATGCCCCTAGCTAGGCATAAAAGCGAAGATAGATCTAAGTAGTGCCATCTTTGGCACTAAATTCATAAATAGCCCGCATGATAGATTCATAAGGTAATTTGACTTTCTTTCTTGGAAAGTGCTCCATGCCTTTCCTTAATGGAAATTGGAATCTAATATTCCCTTCCTTCATATCTATAATCGTGTCAATCGTTCTAAGGAAAGGTCTACCAAGAATAATAGGGCAAGAAAGATTGCAATCTATATCAAGAACGATAAAATCTATGGGCACCAAATTTGTAGTTGCAACAATGAGAACATCATTGATTCTTCCCATTGGCTTTTTAATGGTGGAATCCGCAAAGTGCAAATTCAAAGAGCAATCATCAAGATCATGGAAACCTAGAATATCACATAAAGAGCAATCATCAAGATCATGAAAACCTAGCACCCAAATCACATAAAGCAAAACACTCATGATCTTTAATTTTAATCTTTATAGTAGGTTCCCACTCATCATTGAGTTTTCTAGGTATAGAAACTTCCAAATTAAGTTTTTCATCATAAGATTGCATCAAGGCATCAACGATATGTTTGGTAAAAGCTTTATTTTGACTATAAGCATGAGGAGAATTAACAACGGACTGCAACAAGGAAATACAACCTTCTAAAGAACAATTATCATAATAAAATTCCTTGAAATCCGAGATAGTCGGTTCAATGCTATTGAAAGTCATGACCTCTCCAATCCCACTTTTACCAAATTTAGCATCAAGATCTAAAAACTCTGAATTCTAGGGACGCCTTCTAACTAAAGTTGACTCATCTCTAGTCCCATTATTATCAAGATTCATATTGCAAAACAAAGATCTAACAGGAGACACATCAATAACTTTAAGATCTTCATCATTATTTTCATGGAGACTAGAAGAACACGCCTTTACAAAGCCATCTTTCTTATCACGCAATCTAGCTGTTCTTTCCTTGCACTCATCAATGGAAATTCTCATGGCTTTGAGAGACTCATTGATATCGTACTTAGGAGGAGTATATGTAAGTTTAAGAGAATCAACATCAAGCGGAAGTCAATCAACGTTCCTAGCCAAATCATCAACTTATAGAAATTTTTCTTCAAGCAAAGCATTAAAATTCTTTTGAGAAATCATAAATTCTTTCACACTATTCTCAAAATCAGAGGGCATCTTATTAAAATTACCATAAGAATTACTGTAGGAATTTCCATAATTATTAGAGGAATTACTAGGGAACGGTCTAGAATTAAAGTTTCCTCTATAAGCATTGTTTCCAAAACTATTCCTACCAACAAAATTCACATCCATAGATTCATTATTATTCTCAATCAAAGTAGACAAAGGCATAACATTGGGATCAAGAGGAGTATTTTTAGTAGCAAACAACTTCATAAGTTCATCCATCTTTCCACTCAAAACATTGATTTCTTCTATAGCATGCACTTTTTTACTAGAAGATATTTCGGTGTGCCATTGAGAATAATTATCCATAATATTATAATATTATCAAGAAGTTTTGTAGCATCTCCTAAGGTGATTTCCATAAATGTGCCTCCCGCGGCCGAATCTAAAAGATTTCTAGAAGCAAAGTTCAAACCGACATAAAATTTTTGTATGATCATCCATAAATTCAAACCATGAGTAGGGCAATTGTGAATCATCAATTTCATCCTTTCCCAAGATTGGGCAACATGCTCATGATCAAGTTGTTTAAAATTCATAATATCATTCCTAAGAGTGATAATCTTAGCGGGAGGAAAATACTTAGAGATAAAAGCATCTTTGCACTTGTTCCAAGAATCAATACTATTTTTAGGAAAAGACGAAAACCAAACTTTAGCACGATCTCTAAGTGAAAATGGAAATAACTTCAATTTAACAATATAATTATCCGTATCTTTCTTCTTTTGCATATCACATAAATCAACAAAGTTGTTTAGATGGGTAGCGACATCTTCATTAGGAAGGCCGGCGAATTGATCTTTCATAACAAGATTCAGCAAAGCAGTATTGATTTCACAAGTCTCAACATCATTAAGAGGAGAAATCAGAGTACTAAGGAAATCAGTATTATTGGTATTGGAGAAATCACACAATTTGGTATTATCTTGCGCCATGGCAACAAGTAATCCAACACACAAGCAAACAGAAAAAGGCAAGCGAGAAAGAGAGGAGAAGATTGGGAAAGAGAGGGCGAATAAAACGGCAAGGGTGAAGTGGGGGAGAGGAAAACGAGAGGAAAATGGCAAATAATTTAAATGCGAGGGAGATGAGTTTGTGATGGGTACTTGGTATGTCTTGACTTGAGCGAAGACCTCCCCGGCAACGGCGCCAGAAATCCTTCTTGCTACGTCTTGAGTTTGCATTGGTTTTCCTTGAAGAGGAAAGGGTGATGCAGCAAAGTAGCGTAAGTATTTCCCTCAGTTTTTGAGAACCAAGGTATCAATCCAGTAGGAGGCTCCTCAAAAGTCCCATGCACCTACACAAATAAACAAAGAACTCGCAACCAACGCAATAAAGAGGTTGTCAATTGATACGTCTCCAACGTATCTACTTTTCCAAACACTTTTGCCCTTGTTTTGGACTCTAACTTGCATGATTTGAATGAAACTAACCTGGACTGACGCTGTTTTCAGCAGAACTGCCATGATGTTGTTTTATGTGTAGAAAACAAAAGTTCTCGGAATGACCTGAAAATCCACGGAGATAAGTTTTGGAAAATATAAAAAATACTAGCGAAAGAATCAAGACCAGGGGGCCCACACCCTGTCCACGAGGGTGGGGGCGCGCCCCCCTATCTCGTGGGCCCCCTGATGCTCCACCAACCTCAACTCCAACTCCATATATTCCGTTTTGCGGAGAAAAAAATCAGAGAGAAAATTTCATCCAGTTTTACGATACGGAGCCTCCGCCAAGCCCTAATCTCTCTCGGGAGGGCTGATCTGGAGTCCGTTCGGGGATCCGGAGAGGGGGATTCGTCGCCGTCGTCATCATCAACAATCCTCCATCACCAATTTCATGATGCTCACTGTCGTGCGTGAGTAATTCCATCGTAGGCTTGCTGGACGGTGATGGGTTGGATGAGATTTACCATGTAATCAAGTTAGTTTTGCTAGGGTTTGATCCCTAGTATCCACTATCTGAGATTGATGTTGCTATGACTTTGCTATGCTTAATGCTTGTCACTAGGGCCCGAGTGCCATGATTTCAGATCTGAACCTATTATGTTTTCATGAATATATGTGTGTTCTTGATCCTATCTTGCAAGTCTATAGTCACCTATTATGTGTTATGATCCGACAACCCCGAAGTGACAATAATCGGGATACTTCTCGGTGATGACCGTAGTTTGAGGAGTTCATGTATTCACTATGTACTAATGCTTTGTTCCGTTTCTCTATTAAAAGGAGGCCTTAATATCCCTTAGTTTCCGCTAGGACCCCGCTGCCACGGGAGGGTAGGACAAAAGATGTCATGCAAGTTCTTTTCCATAAGCACGTATGACTATATTCGGAATACATGCCTACATTACATTGATGAATTAGAGCTAGTTCTGTGTCACCCTATGTTATAGCTATTACATGAGGAATCGCATCCGACATAATTATCCATCACTGATCCAATGCCTATGAGCTTTTCACATCTTGTGTTTCACTTTTTTACTTTTCCGTTGCTACTGTTACAATTACTACAAAACCATTATATTTACTATTGCCACTGTTACCATTACTATCGTACTACTTTGCTACTAAATACTTTGCTGCAGATACTAAGTTATCCAGGTGTGGTTGAATTGACAACTCAACTGCTAATACTTAAGAATATTCGTTGGCTCCCCTTGTGTCGAATCAATAAATTTGGGTTGAATACTCTACCCTCAAAAGCTGTTGCGATCCCCTACACTTACTCACCAAAGCACGAAAGCCAGTTAGAAAATGGATTCCTATTTGAAGAGTGCCTAACCGCATGGATAAGCGCACATTAACCCGTCAATTTTGGATCCAATTCAGGATTTTGTGGGTTATCAAGACTAATTTCTAGCACCGTTGCTGGGGAGCATAGCTCTATTCTTTGAGTCACTTGGGATTTATATCTGTTGATCACTATGAGGAACTTGAAAGGCGAAAGAACCAAGATTTTTCCCTCAACTACGAGGGGAGGTAAGGAACTGCCATCTAGCTCAGCACTAGATTCTCCTTCTGTTTTGAGTAAGCTTGCGACACCTAAACCTGCTACTACTATGAATTCTGATCTGTCGCATGTTATTAATGATGCCACTTCTACTATGCATGATACTTATGATGAAACTACTTCTGTGCGTGATACTACTTTGCCATTAGGTGAATTTCTTGATGAACAACTTGCTAGGGCTAGAGAGAATGAAATTATTGAAGATGCTATTATTGATGATAGTGATGATGAAAGTTCTCCCCCTGATTATGAATTACCTGTTGTTCCTGAGGTTTATGTTATGGATGAGGAAGCTGCTAGAGCTATCTTTGCTTGCAAAGATAGATATGATCTTAAGAAATTATTAGCTAAATGGAAGCAGCAGTCTCTTAATGCTAGAATGAAACCTGATCCTTCTTTTTCTACTTCACCTATCTGTGTTACTGATAAGGATTATGAATTCTCTGTTGATCCTGAAATAATTACTTTAGTTGAATCTGGTCCTTTTTATGGCCTTGAATCTGAAACTGTTGTGGCACATCTTACCAAGTTGAATGATATAGCCACCCTGTTTACTAGTGATGAGAAGTCTCGCTATTATTATATCCTTAAGATATTTCCGTTCTCATTAAAGGGTGATGCTAAGACTTGGTTTAATTCTCTTGATCCTGGTTGTTTGCGTAGTACCCAGGATATGATTTATTACTTCTCTGCTAAATATTTCCCTGCTCATAAGAAACAAGCTGCCTTGCGGGAAATATATAATTTTGTGCAAATCAAAGAAGAGAGTCTCCCACAAGCTTGGGGGAGGCTTTTCCGATTACTAAATGCTTTGCCTGATCATCCTCTTAAGAAAAATGAAATACTTGATATGTTTTATAATGGACTAACCGATGCTTCCAAGGACTACTTGGATAGTTGTGCTGGTTGTGTTTTTAGGGAAAGAACAGTCAACCAAGTTGAATTACTATTGAATAATATGTTGACTAGTGAAAGTAATTGGACTCTCCCTGAGCCAATTCCTGAACCAATTGAGCCAACTCCTGAGCCTATTCCTAAACCCACTCCAAAGAAGAGAGGTGTTTTATTCCTCAGTCCTGAAGATATGCAAGAGGCAAAGAAATCAATGAAAGAAAAAGGTATTAAAGCTAAAGATTAAAAATTTACCTCCTATTGAAGAAATACATGGTCTTAATATACCGCCTGTTGAAGAACCACATTGTCTTGATAACCCGGCACATGTAGTAAAGGTAAATTCTCTCCATAGATATGATAAAGTTGAAATTCCCTCTACTAAATTTCATAGCCCATGCTTAGATGAATTTGATGACTTTATGTCTAGGCAAGAAAGTTTTAAGGCATATGTTGGTAGAGAGTTGAAGAATCATGCTTTTGAGATAGGTCGCTTGAGCGATTATATGGCTAGAGTTAAAGGTGAACTTAAACTCATTAGCAAATATGCTTCGATGGTTGCTACACAAGCTGAGCAGGTACTTAAAGCTCAAAATGATTTGCTTGATGAATTAAATAATAAAAATGACTTTGGTGTTAGAGTGGCTACTAGAACCGGTAGAATGACTCAGGAACCTTTGTATCCTGAAGGCCACCCTAAGAGAATCGAGCAAGATTCTCAGAGAAATAATGTAGAGGCACCTAGTTCTTCCAAGAAGAAGAAAAAGAAAAATGATAGGACTTTGTATGCTTCTAGTGAACCTGTTGTAGACACACCTGAGAATCCCAATGATATTTCTGTTTCTGATGCTGAAACACAATCAGGTGATGAACATGAACCTAGTGCCAATGTTAATGATAATGTTCATGTCGATTCTCAACCTAGAAAAAATAATGATGTAGAGATTGAACCTGCTGTTGATCTTGATAACCCACAATCAAAGAATCAACGTTATGATAAGAGAGACTTTGTTGCTAGGAAGCACGATAGAGAAAGAGAACCATGGGTTCAGAAACCCATGCCCTTTCCTCCTAAACCATCAATGACAAAGGATGATGAGGATTTTGAGCGCTTTGCTAAAATTATTAGACCTATTTTCTTACGTATGCGCTTAACTGATATGCTCAAAGTAAATCCTTATGCTAAGTATATGAAGGATATCATTACAAACAAAAGAAAAATACCGGAAGCTGAAATTTCCACCATGCTTGCTAATTACACTTTTAAGAGTGGAATACCAAAGAAACTTGGAGATCCAGGGGTACCAACCATACCATGCTCCATTAAAATAAATTACGTTAGAACTGCTTTATGTCATCTTGGAGCCGGTGTTAGTGTTATGCCTCTCTCTTTATATCGTAGACTCGAATTGAATAAGTTGCACCTACTAAAATATCTTTGCAAATGGCTGATAAATCAACTGCTATACGTGTCGGTATTTGTGAGGATGTGCCTGTTGTGGTTGCAAATGTCATTATCTTAACGGACTTTGTTATTCTTGATATTCCTGAGGACGATAGTATGTCGATTATCCTTGGTAGACCCTTTTTGAATACTGCAGGGGCTGTTATTGATTGCAACAAAGGCAATGTCAATTTTCTTGTTAATGGTAATGATCATACGGTACACTTTCCGAGGAAACAATCTCAAGTTCATAGCATCAATACTATTGGAAAATTTCCAACTATCATTATTGGAGGTTTTGAATTTCCTCTTCCTACTGTCAAAAAAAATGATATTCTTATTATTGGGGACGTTCATATCCCCGTTGAGGTAACTTAGTGTTATTCGAAATTTCTCCGGTTCCGTGTTATTCGGAATGAGTTTGTTAACAAGACTCGATTAACCTTGTTTGTGGTTTCATTTTGATGATCATGAGATAGATGAAACTAGAAGGCACAACCTTCTGTACCCTCTTTTTACTTTCTGTTATTTAGAATAAATAAAGCAAAAATAGTATTATCTGTCTGTTTTCTGATTTATCCGTGCAATAAAAAATATCCCGAAAATAGAAGTGCTCCAAATGCCCTGCAAATTTAGTATGATTTTTATGGAATATTTGAGGATTTTAGGCACTGAAAACATTGCAGGAGGGGCAAGCACCAGGCCGCGAAGGTGGAGGGCGCGCCCACACCCCCTGAGCGCGCCCCGTGTCTCGTGGGCCCATGGTGGCCCCCCTCCACTTATTCCTGCACCCACAAACTCCGTCTTCTTCCCAAAAAAATCCCCATCCAGCTCAAGCACGAGTTCTAGCTCATTTTGCTGCGATTTTCAATCTCCTTGCTCAAAGCTCCATTCACAAAACTGCTTTGGGAGATTATTGCTTGGTATGTGACTCCTCCATTGGTCCAATTAGTTTTTGTTCTAGTGCTTTATTCATTGCAAATTTTTGCTGCACAGGTGACCTTGTTCTTGAGCTTGCATGTTAAATTTATGAGGTCCCAAGTAATTCTAATGCATGATATAGGCTCTAGGCACTTGTAGGTGTAGTTTCTATCAATCTTGTTTAGTTTTGTTCACTTTTATTTTGAAGTTACTCAAATTTCAGAATTTTTTCAGAAAATGTGAAGGAGATTTTTGAGGGGCTCTTCTAGCCAAGGCTCCCAGGAGAAACAAGCTAAAGAGAAGGAAAAGGCCAAGTATAATCTTCCACGCATAGCGGAAGTACGGCCGTGTGAATGGCCCTGTGACCATTTCTTGAGAGAAGCTAGAATTTATGAAGACTTTTACTCTTTGATCGAGAACACAGGCCTCACCGATTTGCTCCACGACCGGATCGATCAGTATCTCTTACTCACCAAGACTTTCGTGCAAAACTTTTATTATTATCCTAAGAAGTCACCGCCTTCAGTATCATTTCATTTATATGATGAATTTAGGGAAATGTCTTTACGTATTTTTTGCGCGGTATGTAGGATACCCTTTGAGGGAAAATTAGAGGAACCACATCGTAAAGATGTGGATGGCTTTGTTAACACTATCACTGTAGCGGATCCAAAGAAGCGTTCTGATGCGAGAATCTCTAGCATACACTTTCCTGTTTTACGCTACTTTGCCATATTTGCTAGTAGATGCTTAATTGGTCATGGAAATAGTGGAAACTTCAATGTTCCTAATATTATTATTCTTCACCATGCCTTGTTTGGAGATGATAGTTTTAGTATGGGTGCCGTCATTGCTAAACGGCTAAGCCTGAATCATACAAAAGGCCCCATCTTTGGAGGTATCTATGCTGCACGTCTTGCTAGATATATTGAGATACCTATTAGGCAACATGAGAAAGAGGAGACAATATTGCCTCCTTACATTTTAGATTACAGGAGCATGGTAGCGCATGAGTTTATTGTTGACAACGAAGATAAGATGCTTCTGTACAACCTGAGGTTTAATAAGAAACACAATGAGACTATTATTCTGCCTACGCCTCTGTTGTTTGATTTTACTACAGATAATTTTC
Organism: Triticum timopheevii; assembly: GCA_963921465.1. Taxonomy (NCBI): domain Eukaryota; kingdom Viridiplantae; phylum Streptophyta; class Magnoliopsida; order Poales; family Poaceae; genus Triticum; species Triticum timopheevii. The sequence goes on along the minus strand of OY997272.1, from coordinate 405,997,815 downwards.
TTGTCACGCCGGGAGCGATGTACGCTCATCGAGGCCAAGCGTCCACTCCAGAGCGTGAGCATGAGCCGGAGCCTTCACTGGATCCTTATCGTGCATCATCCTACCAGTGGGACCCGGAGACGGCCAGCCAGTGGTATCCTGATTACACCTCTCAGTACACCGGGGAGAGTAGCCGCGGTCCTTGGCAGTAGATCAACTTAGGCCAAAAGCCTAAGCTTGGGGGAGTACGTATTTCTCACCGACTTTACATTCATGTTCACACACTATTCTAGTCGTCGGTGCTCATACTCTTTCATTGTATTATCCATGTTAGTTTAAATTTCTTTTTCTAGTTTTCTTCTTGTGTGTTTGATAAACCTTAAGAAAAACCAAAAAAATTAGTTAGTTTAATTTCCATGCTTGTAGTAGAAATTAAAATGAAAACCCAGAAATATTTCTCGTTCTTCTTTTTACTTGTTGGGAGCTCTCCCGTGTAAATAGTTTTATTTTCTTTTCTTTTCCTTGGGGGTCGAGAGTAGAAGACCATATTGAAAATGTTTAGTGGCTCTTACATGCATGATTGTTTATTTAACTTAGAGCCCATATTATTTTGTCTTCTCTCTTGAGTTGAATGCTTGCAGATTCCAGCTTAGTCCAATGCATGTGCACTACTATTATTATACACATCGTTCGGTCGTGCAAGTGAAAGGCAATAATGACGATATATGATGGACTTATTGAGATGAGAAAAGCTGGTATGAACTCGACCTCTCTTGTTTTTGTAAATATGATGAGTTCATCATTCCTGATTTCGCTTATTATGAAGTAAACATATTTACAATGACCTTTAGAGATTATAGTTGCTTGTGCCATGCTTGATTAGCTATGAGTTATAATGGTTTACCTTGCGTGCCAACATGCTATTAAAATGATTATGATGTGGTATGATGGGATGGTATCCTCCGTTGAATGAATTGAGTGACTCAACTTGGCACATGTTCACGCATGTAGTTGAAACAACAACATAGCCTTCACGATATTTATGTTCATGGTAGATTATATCCTACATTCCTACTCATGCTTGTATTCGGTGTGAATTAATTTTAATGCATGTTCATGACTGTTGTCGCTCTCTCAGTTGGTTGCTTCCCAGTCTTTTGCTAGCCTTCACGTGTACTAAGCGGGAATACTGCTTGTGCATCCAAACTCCATAAACCCCAAAGTTATTCCAATGAGTCCACCATACCTTTCTATATGTGGTATTTACCTGCCGTTCCAAGTAAATTTGTATGTGCCAAAATCCAAACCTTCAAATGAAATTCTGTTTTGTATGCTTGAGCAGCTCATGTTTCAACTAGGGCTGCCTGTATCTTCCATGCTACATGGGTTATTCTCAAGAGGAGTGGACTCCGCTCCTCATTCACGAGAGAGGGACGGTAACCGGGATGCCCAGTCCCATGATCCAAAAAGATCAAAGCAAATCAATATAATTAAACAAAAATCCCCCAGGGTTGTTGTTAGTTGGAGGCACTCGTTGTTTCGAGCAAGCCATGGATTGATGCTTGTTGGTGGTGGGGGAGTATAAACTTTTACCATTCTGTTTGGGAACTCCCTATAATGCATGTAGTATGGAAGATATAGCCATCTCATAGTTGTTGCGTTGACAGTGAAAGTATGCCACTCAAAATGTTATTCCTCTCTATTTTAAAATCTATCTCTGGCACCTCTACAAATCCCTGCTTCCCTCTGCGAAGGGCCTATCTATTTACTTTTATGTTGAGTCATCATCCTTCTTATTAAAAAGCACCCGCTGGAGAGCACACTGTCATTTGCATTCATTATTATTGATTTATATTGGGTATGACTTGACTGGATCTCTTTTACCATGAATTACAATGTTTAGTCAGTCCTTGATCTTTAAAGGTGCTCAGCATTTATGTTTTGCGGTCTCACAAAGGGCTAGCGAGATACCATTTTGTTATATCATGTTATGATTGTTTTGAGAAAGTGTTGTCATCCTAGTATTATTATTATGGCTCGCTAGCTAATTATGCCATTGATATGAGTAATTGTGAGACCTAGGTGTTATTGTGAGTATGGTTAGTTCATAATATTTGCTGAAACTTGGATGCTAGCTTTACATGTTTACAACAACAAGAGCAAATAGAGTTTGTAAAAGTTTTTCTTTATCACTTTTAGTTTATCAACTGAATTGCTTGAGGACAAGCAAAGGTTTAAGCTTGGGGGAGTTGATACGTCTCCAACGTATCTACTTTTCCAAACACTTTTGCCCTTGTTTTGGACTCTAACTTGCATGATTTGCATGAAACTAACCCGGACTGACGCTGTTTTCAGCAGAACTGCCATGATGTTGTTTTACGTGTAGAAAACAAAAGTTCTCGGAATGACCTGAAAATCCATGGAGATAAGTTTTGGAAAATATAAAAAATACTGGGAGAAGAATCAAGACGAGGGTGGGGGCGCGCCCCCTGTCTCGTGGGCCCCCTGACGCTCCACCGACCTCAACTCCAACTCCATATATTCCGTTTCGCGGAGAAAAAAATCAGAGAGAAAGTTTCGTCGCGTTTTACGATACGGAGCCGCCGCCAAGCCCTAATCTCTCTCAGGAGGGCTGATCTAGAGACCGTTCGGGGCTCCGGAGAGGGGGATTCGTCGCCGTCGTCATCATCAACCATCCTCCATCACCAATTTCATGATGCTCACTGCCATGCGTGAGTAATTCCATCGTAGACTTGCTGGACGGTGATGGGTTGGATGATATTTACCATGTAATCAAGTTAGTTTTGTTAGGGTTTGATCCCTAGTATCCACTATGTTCCGAGATTGATGTTGCTATGACTTTGCTATGCTTAATGCTTGTCACTAGGGCCCGAGTGCCATTATTTCAGATCTGAACCTATTGTGTTTTCATGAATATATGTGTGTTCTTGATCCTATCTTGCAAGTCTATAGTCACCTATTATGTGTTATGATCCGACAACCCCGAAGTGACAATAATCGGGATACTTCTCGATGATAACCGTAGTTTGAGGAGTTCATGTATTCACTATGTGCTAATGCTTTGTTCCGGTTCTCTATTAAAAGGAGGCCTTAATATCCCTTAGTTTCCGCTAGGACCCCACTGCCACGGGAGGGTAGGACAAAAGATGTCATGCAAGTTCTTTTCCATAAGCACGTATGACTATATTCGGAATACATGCCTACATTACATTCATGAATTGGAGCTTGTTCTGTGTCACCCTATGTTATAGCAATTACATGAGGAATCGCATCCGACATAATTATCCATCACTGATCCAATGCCTACGAGATTTTCACATCTTGTGTTTCGCTTATTTACTTTTCCGTTGCTACTGTTACAATTACTACAAAACTATTATCTTTACTTTTGCCACTATTACCATTGCTATCATACTAATTTGCTACTAAATACTTTGCTGCAGATACTAAGTTATCCAGGTGTGGTTGAATTGACAACTCAACTGCTAATACTTAAGAATATTCTTTGGCTCCCCTTGTGTCAAATCAATTAATTTGGATTGAATACTCTACCCTTAAAAGTTGTTGTGATCCTCTACACTTGTGGGTTATCATCAATCCCTTCATGGCCACTTGCGAAAGTGGGATCTGATAGAGATAGTATGATAAGATAAATATATTTTTGGTATTTTATAATATAGATGAAAAAAGTAAAGATGCAAATAAAAGTAGATTGAAAGCTTATATGATAAAAGATAGACCCGGGGGCCATAGGTTTCACTAGTGGCTTCTCTCAAGATAGCATAAGTATTACGGTGGGTGAACAAACTACTGTCGAGCAATTGATAGAAAAGCGAATAATTATGAGATTATCTAGGCATGATCATGTATATAGGCATCACGTCCGTGACAAGTAGACCGACTCATGCCTGCATCTACTACTATTACTCCTCACATCGACCGCTATCCAGCATGCATCTAGAGTATTAAGTTCATAAGAACGGAGTAACGCATTAAGAAATATGAGATGATGTAGAGGGATAAACTCAAGCAATATGATATAAACCCCACTGAGGGAGTCTTGGACTAGGGGGTGTCTGGATAGCCGAACTATCACCGTCAGCCAGACTCCAAGACTATGAAGATACAAGATTGAAGACTCCGTCCGTGTCCGGATGGGACTTTCCTTGGCGTGGTAGGCAAGCTTGGCGATACGGATATGTAGATCTCCTACCATTGTAACCGACTCTATGTAACCCTAGCCCTCTCCGATGTCTATATAAACCGGAGGGTTTTAGTCCGTAGGACGAACAACAATCATACCATAGGCTAGCTTCTAGGGTTTAGCCTCCTTGATCTTGTGGTAAATCTACTCTTGTACTACCCATATCATCAATATTAATCAAGTAGGAGTAGGGTTTTACCTCCACCGAGAGGGCCCGAACCTGGGTAAAAACATCGGGTCCCTTATCTCCTGTTACCATCCGCCTAGACGCATAGTTCGGGACCCCCTACCCGAGATCCGCCGGTTTTGACACCGACATTGGTGCTTTCATTGAGAGTTCCTCTGTGCCGTCTCCATCAAGAAGGATGCCTCGTCCCGTCTTCAAAGACGGCACCGTTGCTAAAGGAGCTTTGGCCATCGGCCAAACTATCCGGTTAGGCGGTTTTCTTATGACCGGCTGTTCGGCCGCCGCGCCGACAATGACCTCTCGGGTCATCAAAAGCGATCTTCACATCAACTCGGAACTCGCCGAGCAGCTAGATCTGATGGAGATCTCTTCCTTAAACGAGCTCTTGGATCGCATCGCCGCCCTGGGAGTCGCTACAGACTATGACCAGATTGGCCCTAAAACCGATCTGAGAGAGATCAACTCTCCCCAGGCTACCCACCACGTTGCTATGGTGGAGGAGCAGCACAACGACTCTTCTTCTACATTAAGGACAAGCTATGTCCGAATTCCCGACCCCTCCATGCCGGATTCCCACGGAGGGACGGACATCGATCAAGTCTTGAACCTAAAGTCAGGCAGCGGGCTGGATTCGTTGGACAACATCCATCAACCCAAGCTTCCAAGTTCGGGAACTTTTCGGCCCTTGAGTCTTAGATTGGACGGGGTTCCGAATTTAATTCCACCCGCCCACCAAAACACAAGCGATCTATCCCGAATCTGGCAAGAGCCCACAGAAACAGTACACCATTACTGGGCCAGATTCCTCCTAGTTATGGACAGGATAAAGGATTGCCGCGAGGAAGGCGCAATCTCACTTCTCTGCAATAATTTCACGGACAAGGGAATCATAAACGCCATAAGTCGTCGTGAAATTATACGCTTCGCCGACTTAGCGTCCATAGTACGAAAGTACTGTGCGATGGAGAGCGTCTGGAAAACCGAAACCAAATTTTGGGATAATCCGACTCCGAATACAACCCTAGTCCGAAATAAAAGGGTGCATCATCGCCAGGCACCCGGGTTGAATACCAAAAAGCAAAACCCCCCTAAAGGGCACGGAACCGTACTGGAGGGATGGCTCAGTGGACCCTGCAAAATTCATAGTACAGAGGAGATTCTAGCTCCAGAGAACCAGCCCAGTGGCACCAGTATGGTATTAACAGTCTTCGAGACTTTCACATCAAATAATATGCGGAAACGAACAATCCGCAGCCTTGCCAAAGTCTACCAAGTAGAAACAATAAACCCATGGAGTGACATGGCTATTACCTTCAATGCCAGTGACGAACCTAAATTCCGAATAGCCCGAGCACCAGCTGCATTGGTCCTCAGTCCAATAGTGGACGGTTCGCCTTGCTAAGGTACTCATGGACGGCGGCAGCGGATTAAACCTCATTTACGATGAAACCCTTCGAAAAATGGAAATAGACTGGAGCCGCATTGAGCGAAGCAGCACAACCTTCAAAGGAATAATCCCTAGTCGGGAAGCATGCTGCACAGGAAAAATCACACTGGATGTGGTGTTCGGCTCGCTGGACAACTACAGGTCCGAGGAGGTCACGTTCCAAGTGGCCCCGTTCAGCAGCGGATATCACGCCTTATTAGGGCGACAGGCATTTACAATTTTTCAAGCTATACCCCATTACGTGTACATGAAGCTCAAAATGCCTGGGCCCAACGGAATCATCACCCTCGCCAGTGATCCGAACATAGCACTCTGCACTGAAAATAAGACAGCCGCACTAGCCCTCGAGGCACTATCCGAAGCTCTAGCAGCCGAGGAACTTACTGCGCTGCGCTCCACGGTGAACAGGGACGACGTGATACTCGATAAGAGATCCAAGTCCACCTCTTTTAAACCAGCGGACGAAATAGTCAAATTCCAAGTCCATCCAACGGACCCTACAAAGACGGCCTCCATTGGGGCACAGTTAAACCCCGATGTAGATGTCGCACTACGAGAATTCCTACGGGAAAACTGGGACATTTTTGCCTGGCACCCTTCAGACATGCCAGGAATCCCACGACGGCTGGCCGAGTACAGCCTAAATATCCTAAAAGGATTCAAGCCAGTCAAACAGGCTCTTCGGCGATTTTCCGAACCCAAGAGACAGGCAATGGGAGAGGAGCTAGCCAAACTATTGGAAGCCGGATTCATCAGAGATATAAAACATCCGGACTGGCTAGCAAACCTGGTAATGGTACCAAAGAAGGACAAATCCTGGCGCCTGTGTGTCGATTTCAAAGACCTTAACAAGGCTTGCCCAAAGGATCCCTTCCCCCTTCCACGCATCGATCAAATTATCGACGCTACCGCAGGGCACGATTCATTGTGCTTCCTCGACGCATACTTCGGCTACCATCAAATCAAGATGGCGGAGCCAGACCAAGCTGCAACGGCATTCATTACTCCATACGGATCATTCTGCTTCAACACAATGCCCTTTGGGCTCAAAAACGCCGGCGCAACATATCAGCGCATGATTCAGACATGTCTGGCAAACCAGATCGGCAAAACGGTGGAAGCATACGTAGATGATGTGGTCGTCAAATCCAAGCATGTCGAAACTCTAGTAGACGACTTGAGGCTCACATTCGAGAATCTCCAAGCATATGACATTAAGCTCAACCCGTAAAAATAGAGGAATCAAAGCAAACCCAGCCAAGATCCGAGCCCTGTCACAATTGGATATCCCAAAATGCCTCAAGCAAATATAAAAATTGACTGGATGTGTGGCGGCTCTAAGCCGCTTCATCTCCCGCTTAGGAGAAAAGGCATTACCCCTTTATCGCCTCCTTCGGTGCACCGAACACTTTGAGTGGATGGATGCCGCTACGGCCGGACTCGAAGAAATCAAAGCCATATTGGCAACAAATCCGGTCCTGGCCGCACCCAACTTGGGCAAACCAATGCTATTATATATCGCGGCAACACATCAAGTTGTAAGCGCGGTGCTCGTCGTCAAACGAGAAATGGACAGACACAAGTTCCATCTTCAAAAACCAGTGTACTACGTGTCCACTGTCCTAACTCCATGCAAGTCCCGGTATCCACACTATCAAAAGATAGCGTACACGGTGTTCATGGCATCCCGGAAGCTGCGACACTACTTTCAAGAGTGTTCGAGAAAAGTAGCCTCCGAAGTACCTCTTAATGACATTATAAACAACCGCGACACAACTGGCCGGATTGCAAAATGGGCCATCGAGCTCCTCCCATTCGACATAACCTATAAACCACAGCGAGCTATCAAGTCGCAAGTTTTGGCTGACTTCATCGCCGAATGGACTGAAGCCGAACTCCCTAAAGGGTACGGCACATACTCCAATTGGATTATGCACTTCAACGGCTCCAAAATGTTGGCCGGCCTGGGGGCTGGCGTCGTCCTGACATCCCCAACCGGAGACACGGTCCAATACATACTCCAGATAATGTACACGGACTCCAACAACGCAACCGAATACGAGGCCCTTCTACATTGCCTCTGGATGGCGGTCTCCATGGGCATTAAACGCCTAGAGGTGCGTGGGGATTTGAACCTCGCGATATCCCAAATAAATGGAGACTTCGACGCCAAGGATCCGAAAATGGCAGCTTACCGTAACGCTATCCTGAAAATGTAAGCTCGGTTTGAAGGGCTCGAATTTCACCATATAGCCCAGGATAATAATCAAGCGGCGGACGTATTGGCACGCATCGGCGCAAAGCGCGATGCCGTCCCTCCCAACATCTTCCTGGAACGACTTTTCAAGCCATCCGTACTATGGGAAGGGGAGTCCGGAAACAACAATCCGGACCCTTCCGCACCGCCCGACACCGAACATTCTGACACAATTGGTGGATCTGCCAATGAAATAACATCTTCAGCCCACGAAATAATGGCAGTCATTGCCCTGTGGACTGAACCATTCCTAGCCTACTTAACTAGGCAAGAACTCCCCGAGGACCAAAACAAGGCCCGCTGCATAGTACGGCGATCTAAAGCCTATAAGGTCCATGAGGGAGAGCTTTATAAGAAAAGCACAACCGGATTCCTTCAAAGGTGTATCTCCGAAGAGGAAGGGCGAAATCTTCTAGCTGAAATTCATGCTGGACTTGGTGGGCACCACGCTGCAGCCCGGGCCCTTGTAGGCAAGGCCTTCTACACAGGATTTTATTGGCCAACGGCCCGGGCAGATGCACAGGACTTAGTCCAACGATGCGTCGGTTGCCATCCCTTTGCTAATCAAAGCCACATGACACCCACCGCCCTAAAAACTATACCCATCACCTGGCCGTTCGCGGTCTGGGGGCTTGACATGGTTGGACCCCTTAAAGGGGGAACTCACAAGCAAAAATACCTATTGGTCATGGTGGATAAATTCACCAAATGGATAGAGGCCAAGCCAGTTAAGACGGCCGAATCCGGACCCGTGATAGACTTCATATCAGGGGTAGTACACCGTTACAGCGCCCCCATAGCATCATAACTGATAACGGCACAAACTTCACGGCCGACGAGGTTAAACTCTGGTGCAAAAACATGGGCATCAAGCTCGGCTACGCTTCAGTCTATCACCCTCAAACTAACGGTCAAGTCGAGCGAGCAAATGGTCTAATCATGAGCGGCATCAAACCCAGACTAGTGCAGTCCCTCAAGGAATCTAACGTGCACTGGGTAGAGGAGCTCGACTCCGTACTCTGGGGGCTGCGAACCACGCTGAGGGAGTCCTGGACTAGGGGGTGTCCGGACAGCCAAACTATCATCGTCCGCCGGACTCCAAGACTACAAAGATACAAGATTGAAGACTCCGTCCCGTGTCCGGATGGGACTTTCCTTGGCGTGGAAGGCAAGCTTGGCAATACGGATATGTAGATCTCCTACCATTGTAACCGACTCTGTGTAACCCTAGCCTCCTCCGGTGTCTATATAAACCGGAGGGCTTTAGTCCGTAGGACAACATACATTACAACAATCATACCATAGGCTAGCTTTAGGGTTTAGCCTCCTTAATCTCGTGGTAGATCCACTCTTGTACTACCCATATCATCAATATTAATCAAGCAGGACGTAGGGTTTTACCTCCCTCGAGAGGGCCCGAACCTGGGTAAAACATCGTGTCCCTCGTCTCCTGTTACCATCCGCCTAGATGCACAGTTCGGGACCCCCTACCCGAGATCCGCCGGTTTTGACACCGACATTGGTGCTTTCATTGAGAGTTCCTCTGTGTCGTCACCGATAGGCTCGATGGCATCTTCAACCAACAACGCTGCCCAGGATGAGACTTTTCTCCCCGGACAGATCTTCGTGTTCGGTGGCTTCGCACTGCGGGCCAATTCGCTTGGCCATCTGGAGCAGATCGAAAGCTACGCCCCTGGCCGTCAGGTCAGATTCGGAAGTCTAAACTTCACGGCCAATGTCCGCGGAGACTTGATCTTTGACGGACTCGAGCCACAGCCAAGCGCGCCGCACTATGACGATGGGCATGATCTAGCTCTGCCGCCGAACAGTGCCTTGGTGGCCGCACATGAATCCGCTTCGGCCTTTAGTCCGGAGCCTATCACCCAGATCGAGGATCGGTGGATGGACACCACCTCGGGGGCTTCAACTTCCACGGCGATGGAGCCGAACGCTAATCTTGTCCCTCGCAAAGCTCGTGATTCCGAGGTGCTGGACTCCTTGCCGGACTCTGAACCTCCCACGCCCCTACCAACCAAATCGGATTGGGCGCCGGTTATGGAATTCACCGCCGCGGACATCTTCCAATACCCGCCTTTTGGCGACGTCCTGAATTCACTAAAGCATCACTCATTATCAGGAGAGCCCTGGCCAGACTATGGCCAGGATGGTTGGGATACGGACGACGAAGAAATTCAGAGCCCACCCACCACCCACTTTGTAGCCACTGTTGACGATCTAACTGACATGCTAGACTACGGCTCCGAAGACATCGACGGTATAGACGATGACGCCGGAGACGAACAAGAAACAGCGCCTATAGGGCACGCGAGGACCACCTCGTCATACGACATATACATGGTGGATACCCAAAAAGAGAGCGATAACGAGGACCAACGGGCCGCGGCAGAGGATAACCCCGCCAATAAACAACCAAAACAGCGGCGCAGACGCCGCCCTAAGCCCTGCCTCGACAACAACAACGCTCCTAAGGACCCCACAATACAGCATGGCACAAAAGTGGACGACGAACATGCAGATAAGCAACCGTCCGAATAGGACAAGTCAGATAATCAGTCCAGGCCCGGCGAAAACGACGGTTCGGACGATCTCACGCCGGACACGCCTCCGGAAGGTAAAAACCTTCGGAAAAGACTCGTCAACACTACAAGAAGCTTGAAGAAGGAAAAGCGGAAGCTCAAAACAGCGGAAGACACACTCAGAATGAGGTGGAGCAAAGTACTAAAAACCACGGATAAATACGGCAATGGCCACCAATCAAAGAGCTACCCGAAGCGCAAGCTGCTACCAGAATTCGACGACGAGGCCATAGAGCCCCCACAGTCAAAAAATAAAGAGGCTGCCTGGTTGGATAGACGGCCGGATGACAGGCCAAATTCTGAAAGCGGCGCCACACATAAACCAACCAATAAACTTGGAAGGACAGATGGCCCAGCCAGGTCCATCTTCGGGCCAAAGAAGAAGGCCCCAGGAAGCAAGGCAACACGTCAAGTGTCCAAAGATAGCGGCACACCCAAATACAGGGGCGCCGCACACCCACTATGTTTCACCAATGAGGTGCTGGACCATGAATTCCCAGCAGGATTTAAACCAATAAACATAGAGGCCTACGATGGAACAACAGACCCTGGAGTCTGGATAGAAGATTATATACTACATATACACATGGCCAGAGGAGATGGTCTCCACGCCATAAAATACCTACCCCTCAAGCTCAAAGGGCCAGCCCGTCATTGGCTTAAAGGCCTCCCAGAAAACACTGTGGGAAGTTGGGAAGAGCTCGAGGACGCGTTTAGAGCAAATTTTCAAGGGACTTATGTCCGCCCTCCGGATGCAGATGATCTAAGTCACATAACTCAACAGCCCGGAGAGTCAGCGCGCAAATTCTGGAACAGGTTCCTCACCAAAAAGAACAAATAGTCGACTGTCCGGACGCCGAAGCCTTAGCAGCTTTTAAACACAACGTCCGAGACGAATGGCTTGCCAGACACCTCGGCCAAGAGAAACCGAGGACAATGTCCACGCTAACAAGCCTCATGACCCGCTTCTGCGCGGGAGAGGATAGCTGGCTAGCAAGATGCAGCACCAGCGACCCAAGTACATCCGAGATAAGAGATGGAAACGGAAAATCACGGCGCAGAAAAGAGCAGCGCCGGAATCAAGAGAAAAGCCCAAAGAGCACGGCAGTCAACGCCGGATTCAAAAGCTCGCAGCCAAACAACAAAACACCGCCTCTTAAGGATGACGGCGATGAGCTGTCCAACTTAAACAAGATTTTGGGTCGGATATGTCAAATCCACAGTACCCCCGGAAGGCCTGCAAACCATACCCATCGAGACTGTTGGGTTTTCAAACAGTCCGGCCGACTAAACGCCGAACACAAGGGGCTCGACGCGTCAAGCGAAGACGATAAACCCCACCAGCAGAGCACCGGAAAACAAAAGACTTTCCCACAAGAGGTCAAAGCAGTAAACTCACTTCATGTGATAATACGGAAAAATAGTGCGTCACTTCCTAAAAAGAGCCTCGCACGGTCCAACCCAGCAGACCATAGAGATTGGATATCAAAACCAATCACTTTCGACCACCTGGACTATTCCAGAAGCGTTCGAAACGCGGGACGGACTGCCCTGATATTGAATCCCATAATCGACGGATTACAATTTACTAAAGTCCTAATGGACGGAGGCAGCGACTTAAACCTGCTGTATTCAAACACAATCCGCAAGATGGGGATAGACCCTACCAAAATTCGACACAGCCGCACTTCCTTCAAAGGAGTGACGCCAGGCCCTTATGCCAAGTGCACAGGCTCCCTATTACTAGAAGTCGTGTTCGGATCACCGAACAACTTTCGGCGCGAAAAACTAATTTTTCATATCGTCCCATTTAAAAGTGGATATCAAGCACTCTTGGGACGAAAGGCTTTTGTCCGTTTCAATGCCATACCACATTACGCGTCTCTTACACTCAAGATGCCCGGTCCACGTGGCATCATCTCAGTGCGAGGGTCACCCAAAGACCCCGGACTCGGATAGACGAGTCCGGCATCAGTAGGCTACGGGCTCCCTAGCCGCACACCCCTTCACAAGGGGCTGCGCGCACAAACAACCGCAGGTTTATTCAAACCCCGCTTTGCTTATTCATATTTTTTCTTTCACACATACCTTTTTTTCGCACGAATTGTTTTCAAACTAAGCGTTCCTCTCTTTTTACAGATGAACAACGTGCATACCCGTCCAGGATAACGGCACAACGGAGAAACAGGCGCAGACGTGCAGTAGGGACCCGTTGCGAGGATTCTTTTCAGATTAAGACCGTGCGTAAACCTTTTTTACTGTCTCTTGTTGTTATTCTCCCTTGGTTTCTTCCTATAACCAAAGCGGAGCCTGACGTTTTGGCATCGGCTGCGTTAGAAGACCATGCACGTACCTGGACACTAGGGGCTTAGGGCATTATTCTGCCCATTATCATAAAGACCGAACACCTTAGGGAGTGTTCGGCGTCTCAAGTTAGGCATTATATGCATCAGTTCCGAATCATGTCTTTGGTCAAATGTTGGGTTTGCCCGGCTCCTGTGTTTTGCTGCCTTACGTTCCGTATCATCGGCTAACGCGGCACCAGGAGAACTACTGCGATTGTGCCCCAGTTCGGCTGGGCGAGCACCTCAGTAGAGAAAGCCGAAAACTGACTGTCATGATATAGCGAGAGACTGGTCAACCACTCGATCGACTACGGGAATGTTTAGAATTCCCCGCTTTGACGAAGGACCGTTTCCCGGTCAGGCACACACGCGCCCCGAAATCGGAGAAGTGCGGTGCCCCCAGGGGCTATATCGTAGCCCCACCCTCGAACTCCACTGGCTAAGTGAAAGTGATAAAGCATTATATTCTGGATTGCCTCGTTTGCTACGCTACCACCTCCTAAACAGGACCGAGACGTCGGATTAAGTGTGAAAACGCGCTATTTTTGCGAACACCCCCGCACCTTGTGCGTGGGGGCTGAAGCCGAAGACTGCAATCTTTCAGGTTATACAAATGTATACGCAAACGGCCGCATAGGAGAAGTTTTACTACTTGGGACGCACAAGTATAAAAAGCGGTTATAGCATAATCATCGTTTTACAAGCTAAAACGTTCATTTGAACGTGACATTTTTTGAGCACTGCGACTCTATTACACGAGCACCACGCATAACTTCCCCGAAATAGTGCTCGGCGGGGAGCCGGCTTTCATCCGAACCCTGGGCAGCAATAGCGGTAGCATCCATCTCTGTCTAATGCGCCTTCACGCGGGCAAGAGCCATCCATGCGCCTTCGATGCAGGCCGACCGCTTCACCTCCTTGATATGCGGCACCGCTCCAAGGAATTGCTGCAGTAAGCCGAAGTAGCTCGTCGCCTTGGGCATCTCTGGCCAGACATGAGCCACGATGTCAGTCATGGCAAGTCCGGATAATCTATTTAGCTCGGCCCATTCGGCCAACCGGTCGGTCAACGGAAGTGAGCGATCCGGACTATGGAATTGAGACCAAAATAGCTCTTCCGTCTTGTGATCCTTCTGGCTCCGGAAGTGCTCAAGGCATTAGCCGCACTTGCCGCTAAGTCCATATACGGATCCTCCGGACTCCACAGCTGATCAAATTGAGCATACTTTTGATCCATAAACCGGCGACGCAGCAGAAAAGGCTTGCCAGCCATGATATCTCCGGCCTGGCGCAGCTCCTCCTTCACGGCCCGCATTGCAGAGCAGGCATCCTTGGCCTCGGCGGTGGCCTTCCTCAGGTCTTCCCGCTCCGATAAGCGCTCCTTTTCAAGAGCCTCATTGCGGTCGGCAGCATCTTTTACTTTCACGGCCAATTCGGCCACCTCTTCCCTGCTTAGGCAGTGTGCAGCCCTTTCGGCTTTCAACTCCTCGGCCGCCCTCGAGGCAGCCGCGTCACTCCTTCGGGCTTGCTCCTTAGCTTGAGCAAGTACGGCCCGAAGGCTCTCCACAGCAGCAGCACCGTCTGTATAACATCATTTAATTTATCAGAGGAGGGTTTTGACCCCCTTAATAAAGCGACTGTGGAGAACTCATTTACCTTGCGACTCGTCAAGTCGCCGGTTGACAAGTGCGATGTCCGCATCCGCCACGTCAAGTTGCCGCATTAACTCGGCAACCCCACTAGTCCGGCTAGCCCTCGGACCATCCGCCACCTGCATAGCAACGGCGACATTCATTACTTGCGATTTCGATCCTCGGCACGCTGTCGCTTTCGACAACCTACCGAGTCTCAGGGGCTACTCCCTATACAGGGCGCACTTTTATGTGCAAAACGGCCAAAAAAACAGGTGCGCCATTTTCGCGTACCTCAAATCCCGCCAGCAAACTCGTAGCGGCATCACGCAATCCGCTCTCGGCAGACGAAATCCTTCCAATCACCATACGCATCAACACATGGTGATCTTCTGAGATGGACGCCCTCTCCAGCAGATTCTTCAGTTCTCCCGGTCGGACACTAGCGGGCGCCGAACTCCCGGCCCCTCCGGACTCGGGGACACCCTCCGTAATGATACTTCAGGCTCGTCTGCCCTATCTGACGGCGCAGCAGACGGGGGCGTTTCGCTCTCCATCATCTCCGGAAGAAGGTCCCCTGAAGACGAACTCATCTGCGAAGGCTGCAAATCCGAACTGCAAGATAAAAATTTCGGTCACCCATAGAAGCACAAATGGAGGTATTTTCTTACTAATGAACTCCCCTTTTCATACTCATGGCTCGTTGGAGGGCTGATATTTTGGTGATGATTGTACGTCCGGATTCTCCCCGGACGCCGGACCCCCCGGTGAAGATCTCTTCCCTTGTTTAGGGGCTTTGGCCTCCGGATCTTCGGAGGCGGTCCTCTTCTCCCCCTGGAAGGAGGAGTTTTTGATTCCCCCCACTTCAGACGCCCCCTTGGGCGAAGTAATAGCTCCTTTATCTTTCCCATCGCCCCCTTTTACGGGCGCGACCTCCAACATTCTGACCAGCACGGGCTCCAGTGCGGTCTCTGGGAGGGGAGCCGGACACCTTATCAGCTTCGATCGCGCTACCCACTCATATGAAAAGTTATGGGTCAGGAGGCGAACCCTAGAAAAGCAGATAAATAAAACGTCCGGACTCTGAGCTATTTACCTGAGTATCCGGGCGATTGCAGCTTAGGCCTGCGTCCTCGGTCAATTCCGGACACGCCACCTGCGGTCCGAAGAACAACCTGTACATCTGCATGGGTGTTGCACCCATGAAGTGTTGGAGTATTCGAGGTCCCTCCGGGTTGAACTCCCATAGACGGAGAGGACGGCGTTTGCAGGGCAGGAGATGCCTGGTTAGCATTACCTGCATCACCACGACCAGATTGATCTCCCTTGCTTGGAGGTCTCGAATCCGGCCCTGCAGTGAGGGCACGTCTTCGGACGGCCCCCAATTGAGCCCTTGGTTGACCCACGACATCAGTTGGCGTGGAGGTCCCGGGCGGAATGAAGGCGGCGGCTTTTGCTTGCTGCCCTTCGGAGCGGTGATATAGAACCACTCCTGTTGCCATAGTCCGAGTTCCTCTTGGAAGGAACCCTCGGGCCACGGGGCATCGGCCCTTATGCTTATGGCCGCCCCACCGCACTCCGCTTGACGCCCCCCGATCATCTTCGGCTCCACATTGAAGGTTTTCAGCCACAGGCCGAAGTGGGGGGTGACGAGGAGGAAGGCCTCGCAGACGATAATGAATGCGGATATATGGAGGATGGACTCCGGAGCCAGATCGTGAAAATCCAGCCCGTAGTAGAACATGAGCCCTCTCACGAAGGGGTCCGTCGGGAAGCCTAAACCCCGACGGAGGTGGGGTACGAAGACAACATACTCACCGGGCTCGGGGGCGGGCACGGCCTGCCCTTGGGCAGGCAACCTGTGCGAAATCTCGTAGGACAGGTACTTGGCCTCCCGCAGCTTTGACACGTCCTCCTCCGTGACGGAGGAGGGCATCCACCGACCATGGAGGTCGGAGCCGGACATGGTTGAGAATCCGAAGCGCTGGAATCTGGGGCTCTGGGTGCTGGAACTAGGAGCGAGAAGGAGATTCGATGCGAGATTGAAGAAAAGGAACGGTCCTTGGTTCTCTTATAAAGGGGAAAAATACCAAGGGTCGTCTCCGTGACCGTTCGGATTCACCTTCGATGGAGGAGGCGTGGCGACGGGCATGGTTGGCTTACCCACGCAGGTATTGATGAGAATCCCGGAATAAGGGGAACACGATCTCTGCTTCGACAAGACGTGCCAAGGAAACCGCTTCGCTAAACGTGCTGAGGTGGTATGGTAAAAAAATTCAAACAAAAGCTTGGTAGCGGTGTGATGTCACGCCGCATAATACGTCAGCAGATTGGACTGGTGTACATTTTATTCTCTCTACAGTAGAATGTGGAATTTGTTTTGCAGAGACGGACACTATCCTGGTGTTCATGATCTTCTCTGGATTATTCAAGGGAGGAACCCGCCTTGCAATGCCGAACATTATGCGCGAAGGACTTATCATCATTGAAGCCTGGTTCAGGGGCTACTGAGGGAGTCCTGGACTAGGGGGTGTCCGGACAGCCGGACTATCATCGTCCGCCGGACTCCAAGACTACGAAGATACAAGATTGAAGACTCCGTCCCGTGTCCGGATGGGACTTTCCTTGGCGTGGAAGGCAAGCTTGGCAATACGGATATGTAGATCTCCTACCATTGTAACCGACTCTGTGTAACCCTAGCCTCCTCCGGTGTCTATATAAACCGGAGGGCTTTAGTCCGTAGGACAACATACATTACAACAATCATACCATAGGCTAGCTTTAGGGTTTAGCCTCTTTGATCTCGTGGTAGATCCACTCTTGTACTACCCATATCATCAATATTAATCAAGCAGGACGTAGGGTTTTACCTCCATCGAGAGGGCCCGAACCTGGGTAAAACATCGTGTCCCTCGTCTCCTGTTACCATCCGCCTAGACGCACAGTTCGGGACCCCCTACCCGAGATCCGCCGGTTTTGACACCGACACACGCCAAATAGCACTACCGGATTCACACCATTTTTTATGGTATACGACACAGAGGCAGTTTTGCCCTGCGACATAATTCATGACTCACCTCGCGTGCGCATGTACGAAGAAAGAGAAGCTGAGCTGGATCGGCAGGACAGTTTGGACCCCTTGGAGGAGGAGCTCGATGTGGCAAAAGCTTGTTCCGCATTCTATCAACAGCAGGCTCGAAGATATCAAAGCAGAGAAGTACGAGCCAAAACTTACAATGTTGGCGAACTAGTTCTACGCCTGCCGGACAAGAAAAAGGACAAGCTCAAGCCCAAATGGGAAGGTCCCTTCATCATCGACCAAGTCCTGACCGGCGGAGCGTATCGTCTGCGAGACGCATCGGATAACTGACTCGAGCCGAACCCATGGAACGCAGCCCGTCTCCGAAGATTCTACGCCTAGCGCCGGACTCTGAGTTCATCTCCTTCCTCAGTCTACATTTTATATTTTTTTCACTGTCTTTTATTTCTCTCCTTCTTCCCCTTTCTTCTTTTTCTTTCTTCCCCAAGCATTTTGAGGCTCCCCTGCGCATTGTTCGCACACACTTGACGTGCTACTCGCACTCATTATACCTGGGGGCTTCTTTAACAGAAGCTTATTTATACGGGCTTTATACCCAACAGATGTGTCACACTTCTGCATGTACCTTTTATTCGCCATTATATGCATCCATATGACTTAAGTTTTGGCCAAGCTGGGTTGCCTGCCTCCTGTGCTTACCCCTACGTTCCCGATTGTTCGTCTAGGAGGTAAAGGGAGCACCTCTGCGATTGTTACTGCAGGGTCAGCCGGATGTGTACCTCAGACTGGGTGAAGCCGAAAGCTAGCGTTCTTAAGGGAATATTCGGTCGGTGAACTAAAAGATGATTTCTTACCTATTTATTTATCTGCCCCCAGATGTTTTCCTGCTTTTTCCGCAGTCCGGACATGCACTTTAGGGCATGCCTCCCAGGGAAAGGAACCCCTAACGGAACTATTCTCCCTGGAAGATGTTTCTTACTAACCATGTAATATAACATAACTAGTTGGGCACTTGTCTGATAAAGCACTAATGACCCCTACGCCTGGTCTCCATGCATGCCCCGGTTTTTTATATAACCGCGAGGGTATTCGGACACACTCCGGACTGTCGGGTCCCGAGGTTGAAGCGAAAAGGTCTGCAATGACAAACGATCTACAATCCGGCAAGAAGGCATTTTACATGTCATTTTAAATTACACAGTCAAATTGACTGACTGTATTCCTCTTCAATACAATCTAATAGGCTGTCTAGTTTACAGTCCCGCTGGTAATACTTTGCGGCCAACTCTACTTGGCCGTACATTAAGCTCACAGGGATCTCCTTCCCATTGGGCCCCACAGGTCCGACCTCGGCCATGTGGTTTGGGTCAGCCTTCGCATACCGTGTCTTCACCATGGCCCAGGCCTCCCTAGCGCCTTGACGGCAGGCTGATATCTTCCATAGACGGAAGCGCCGCCGTGCCCCCTGAAGCTTCTCTGCAAGCTCTCCAAGACCTTCGGGTAGGGAGATGGACGGCCAAATGCCTGTGCGACGCCGCTCATCACCTGCCGAACTCGTTTGTGTAGTTGCAGCAGTTCGAGAAGTAGGTCACCTGTTGAACCGGGCATTTCCTCCGCAGGATGACCTGTGAGCATACCTACAGACATATTCCTGTTAATCGACTTCCTCGCCAAACTCTTCTTTTCAAAAGTTCATTCAAGCACTTACTATAAATGCCGCGACGAAGCCGCCTATTCTCCTTTACAGAGTCAGACAGCTGGGCCCGAACACCTTTCAGTTCCTCGCCCAGCTGGGTGTTGGCATCTTGGAGGTTATTGTTCTCCTGCCGCACCCTTGCAAGCACCTTCTCACCGGCCTTTAGCTGGCGTAGTAGTTGCTGCCTGTCCGGATCTAGCCCGACGCCATCTGCAATATTATTGTCAGACCTATACACACGCCGCACTTCACAAACTACTTATCTTTTGAAAGTATGCATTTACCGGAGGGGGTCTCTGTGGCTCCCCCCGTGGCGGCGAGTGAAGCCTCAAGTTGGGCCTTGCACTCTTGAAGCTCCTGGGACAGGAGGGTATTCTTCTCCGTAAGATCCTGCATAACAAATGATCCTTAAATCAGTTATTCTAACTATTTTAAGTCTCGGGGGCTACTGGCATATATAACTGTCAAAATTCCTCACTCGTATGTCTTTCACATACTGCTCCATGGCTCTGGCAAGACCATCTTGAGCGGCACGGAGGTGCGCATCTCCCGAATTAAAGGCATTCAATGCCTCCGGGGAGAAACATGCATCACGAAGAACTGTCTGGCGGCGCCTGTGATTCATGGCGCTCTCCACCTCAGATCTGGTGGCAAACAACCTGTCGGCATCCTCCGTTGGAGGAGCACCTGACGCGCGCCTTGCGTTCGCCTCCCTCTCCGGACCTGGCGTTGGAGCCTGGCTGGCGGAGGCTTGATTGGCAAACTCCCCGGACACAGTCCGGCGAGCGCTCCTTTTCCTGAAAAAATCACGAGCGTTAATATGCCTTCCAGGAATCTTTCCTTAAAACACGGCGGCGTGCCATACCATTGCAGCGACGTCTCGATTCGCACCGCACATCTTTTCCGCCTGTTGGGCCGAGCTGACCCTTGTTGGCCAGCCGCCGCAGGCTCGGCTTCCCGCCTCAAAGGCACCTCTTGCGGAACACCATTAGTATACAGTGATCAGAGATAAGCACGGATGGACAATGGTATCAGGACTTCGGTCACAGTTACCTCGGAAGCTGGAGATATTCCGGGGTAGTCGGCCGTAATGGCGACCAAAGCATTGTCGATGGTAAGCTGGTGGAACACCCCATCGATCAGCTCCACCTTTATATCTGGATCCTCTTCGGAGGCCGGGTCGAGGGACCGTTCTGGATCCTCAGGTTGTGGAGCCGGGCTGTGTATATCCTCTATGGCCCGGCACAGTTCCTGCTTCGAAATCACAAAATAAGACACTTAACTTTGGGAATATGGATCGGATAGACAAGTGTCCGCTTACCCAGCTTCGAGGGTTGTTCATGGAAAATCCATTCAATGGACTGGCACGGAGGAAGTCCTCCTCCTCCCCTTTATACAGGCCGGACAAGATCTTCACTAAATCGGCGACCGATCCCGGCCCCTTGCGGCCATGACGGGTGGCATCGTCCTCCCTGTTGAAATCCCACATGGGGTGGCCCCTGTACTAGAGCGGCTGTCCCCCTCGCATGATGCATGTGGCCATGACCCCAATCATGGTCAATCCGGAATGAGCCAATAATTTTATTCGGCCCATCAGGTACAGGACGTCCCTGTCATCCTCCCGTTGAGGGCACCGCGGACGCCAACTTAGGCGTTTCTTCAGGGGAGCATTACTGAACTCCGGAAGGCCGATCCGAACTGGATCCGGTAGCAGGGCGTCTTCTATATAAAACCATTCTGAAGGCCAGTCTTCGGACGCCTTCTTCGGGGTTCCGGATAGATATCTGGTCCCGGCGATCCGCTATAGTTCAGCTCCTCCCACTTGATATATCGACCCCTCATGAGAACGGGGTACGAGGCAGAATAATCTCTTCCACAGCGCAAAATGAGCCTCAACGCCCAGGAACAGCTTGCAAAGGGCCACGAAGCCCGCGATGTGCAGAATGGAGGCAGGTGTAAGGTGGTGCAGCTGGAGGCCGTAGAACTCCAGGATCTCCTGGAGAAACTGATGTATGGGAAACCCGAGTCCTCTTATTAGATAAGAGACAAAGCATACCCGGTCTCCTTTGGAGGGATTAGGGACGCTCTCCGCCTGCTTTCTGCCCTTGTAGGTGGCGAGTCCGGCTCGAACCGGAACCATAAAAGCGGGGGGAAGATAACCTCGGCTTGGAGCATCACTAGCTCACTATGTGGGACTGAGCATCTCCCCCAATCTCCTGGCTGAGGGCTGGGAGCGCGAGAGGAGGAGCCGCGTTGGCTGTCCATGATGGAATGGATTCTTGTCAAGGGCGCGCTCCGGTGAGTACTCGCGGAGGGAGGATGGTATGATTCGGATCTAGATCCTCGTCTCCTTTTATAGGCGGCTCATTTGCACAGCTAGGGGGGTAAGTGTAAAAATACCCTGGCTTTTCGCATTCGTTCAACACGTGGAAGATGGCCATTATTGGGCATAGAAGCCAAGGGGTGCAGCATTTACGAGAAGCCAGACACTATTCAACACAGGATTTGGAGAAGAACCTGCCTTGCAATGCCGAAGACAATCAACACGCCGGATTCATCATCATTGAAGCCTGGTTCGGGGGATACTGAGGGAGTCTTGGACTAGGGGGTGTCCGGATAGCCGAACTATCACCGTCGGCCAGACTCCAAGACTATGAAGATACAAGATTGAAGACTTCGTCCGTGTCCGGATGGGACTTTCCTTGGCGTGGAAGGCAAGCTTGGCAATACGGATATGTAGATCTCCTACCATTGTAACCGACTCTGTGTAACCCTAGCCCTCTCCGGTGTCTATATAAACCGGAGGGTTTTAGTCCGTAGGATGAACAACAATCATACCATAGGCTAGCTTCTAGGGTTTAGCCTCCTTGATCTCGTGGTAAATCTACTCTTGTACTACCCATATCATCAATATTAATCAAGCAGGAGTAGGGTTTTACCTCCACCGAGAGGGTCCGAACCTGGGTAAAAACATCGTGTCCCTCATCTCCTGTTACCATCCGCCTAGACGCACAGTTCGGGACCCCCTACCCGAGATCCGCCGGTTTTGACACCGATACCCACCTTTTTATCCTCGATGGCAACAATACAATACGTGCCTTGCAACCCTTTCTGTCACTGGGTAAGGACACCGCAAGATTGAACCCAAAGCTAAGCACTTCTCCCATGGAAAGAAAGATCAATCTAGTAGGCCAAACCAAACTGATAATTCGAAGAGACTTGCAAAGATAACTCAATCATACATAAAAGAATTCAGAGGAGATTCAAATATTTCTCATAGATAAACTTGATCATAAACCCACAATTCATCGGATCTCGACAAACACACCGCAAAAAGAGTTACATCAAATAGATCTCCACAAGAGAGGGGGAGAACATGCTATTGAGATCCAAAAAGAGAGAAGAAGCCATCTAGCTAATAACTATGGACCTGAAGGTCTGTGGTAAACTACTCACAAGTCATCAGAGGGGCTATGGTGTTGATGTAGAAGCCCTCCATGGTTGATTCCCCCTCCAGCGGAGCGCCAACAAAGGCTCCAAGATGGGATCTCGTGGATACAGAAGGTTACGGTGGTGGAAATTGTTTTTCGTTGGCTCCCTGGATGTTTTCGGGGTACGTGGGTATATATAGGAGGAAGTACGTCGGTGGCTGCCCGAGGGGCCCAGGAGGGGTGGGCGCGCCCTCCTATCTCCTGGCTGCCTCGATTGCTTCTTGACTTGCACTCCAAGTCCTCTGGATCACGTTCGTTCCAAAAATCACGCTCCCGAAGGTTTCATTCCGTTTGGACTCCGTTTGATATTCCTTTTCTTTGAAATACTGAAATAGGCAAAAAAAAAGCAATACAGGCTGGGCCTCCGGTTAGTAGGTTAGTCTCAAAAATGATATAAATGTGTAAAATAAAGCCCATAAACAACCAAAAGGGGTAATATAATAGCATGGAATAATCAAAAATTATAGATACGTTGGAGACGTATCACGTCTCGCCAACAAGGGGCACCGAAGTCGGGTAGGCTTAAAAGGAAGGCGATCAGGACCGAGACGCCATTGCAAAGGTATGTTAAAAAACCTGCCACAAATTTATCATTGTTAACATATAACAATGTCCACTGTCTTCTGACAGGAAAAGCGCTCGCCGGACTATATCCGGAGAGCCTGCCGGTCACGCCTCCACCAGCCGGGCTCCAAGTCCGGACTCAAGGGCGGAGGTAAACATGGACAATCCTCCAACAGAGGATGCAGATAGATTTTCCGCTACAAACTCCGAAGTGGAGAGCGCTATGAATCATAGGCGCCGTCGGGCCGCACTACGCGACCCTAATTTCTCTGAAGAGGCGTTCAATTCCTTCAACTCAGGGGACGCATACATCTGGGCTGCTCAAGGTGGCCTCGCCAGGGCCACAGACCAGTACGTAAAGGATATACGGGTAAGAAAATTTGATAAGCATGTATATCAGTAGCCCCTGAGACTTGAAACAGTTGGCACAACTGATTTAAGGATCCTCGTGTGCATAGATTCTGACAGAGAAGAATACCCAACTATCCAAAGAGCTGGAGGAGTGCAAGGCCCAACAGCGGACCGCAATTGCCGTGATGGAGGAGTCTACGAAGGCCCCATCTGGTAATAGTTGCTTTAAACGAAAATAATGTCATGGCTTGTACTAGTTAAGTGTTCGGCATGAATGCGATTCTAACAATAGAATCTGTAGACAATCTCGGAGGCAATCCGGAGATCGTACCAGAGGATGAGCAACATGTTCGGCGACAGCTGAAGGCTGGCCAGCGTGTGCTTACAAAGGTTATAAAGGAGAAAAATACTCTCCAGGACGAGAACGTCCGACTGGACATCGAATTAAAGGATGTTCGGGCCCAGCTTGCTGACTCCGTAAAGGAGAATAAGAGGCTATGGCGCGGCATATTCAGTAAGTTCTCTGACGAACCACTATAAAGTTCGGCAAAGAAGCGTGCTAACAGAATTATGTCTGTAGGCATGCTAACAGGCCGTCCCGAGGAGGAGATGCCCGGATCTGCAAGCGATCTTCTGCCGGAGCTCTCACAACTGCATGAACAAGTTCGGCAGGTGATGCGGGGCATTGCCCAAGCCTTGTGGCCATCCGCCTCCCTGCTAGGAGGCGTGGGGGTGCTTGTGGAGATGCCCAAGGGAGTGCGGCAACGCTTCCGATTATGGAAGATATCGGCCTGCCGACAAGGCGCAAGGGAAGCCTGGGCCTTGGTGAAGACGCGGTACACCAAGGCTGACCCGAACCACATGGCCGAGGTCGGACCTGTAGAGTCAGATGGGAAGGAGATCCTTGTACATCTGGTGTATGACCAAGTAGCAGTAGCCGCTAAGTATTCCCAACAGGACTGTAGGCTAGACAACCTGTTGGATGGTATAGAAGAAGAATTTAGTCAGTCTAAGTGAGGTTGTACTTCGAAGGACATATTTTGTCCCTAGCCGGATTGTAAATCATTTGTCTTGGCCGACCTTTTCGCTTCAACCTCTGGATCCGATAGTCCGGAGTGTATCCGAATACCCGCTCGGTTACGTGAAAACCGGGGCATGCGTGGAAACCAGGCGTAGGGGGTCATAAGTGCTTGAACAGACAAGTACCCAACTAGTTATGTTATATTACATGGGTAGTAAGAAACATCTTCCAGGGAGAATAGTTTCGTTAAGGGTTCCTTTCCCTGGGTGTGCATGCATTGACGTGCCTGTCCGAATTGCAAAAATTTACGCAGGATATAAGCATCTGGGGGCATGTTTTGTAATAGGTAAAATACATCTTTTGTTCACCGACCGAATATTCCCTTGAGAACGCTAGCTTTCGGCTTCACCGAATCTGAGGTACACATCTGGCTGACCCGGCAGTAACAATCACAGAGGTGCTCCCCTTATGCCCTAGCCGAATTAACGGGAACGTAGGGCATAAACACAAGAGCCAGGCAACCCAGCTTGGCCAAAACTTAAGTCATATCGATGCATATAGTGGTGAAAAAAGGCACATACGGAGAAGTGACGCATATGTGGTGGGAATAAAGCCCAGAAGACAATGAAGCTTCTGTGTAAGAAGCCCCCAGGTATATTGAGCGCGCATAGCGCGGCCAGAGTGTGCGGTCAAAGCATACTTGAAGCTTTGAAGGCTATAAATGTAAAAGGGAGAGAGAGAGAGAGGATATAATTTAAAAATGGAGACGGAGGTAAGGAGACAAACACGGAGTTCGGCACTAGGCATAGAATCTTCGGAGTCTGGCCGCGTTCCATGGGTTCGGCTCGAGTCGATTGTCTGATGCATCACGCAGACGGTACGCACCTCCAGTGAGAACTTTGTCAATGATGAAGGGGCCCTCCCACTTGGGCTTGAGCTTGTCCTTTTTCTTCTCTGGTAGGCGTAGAACGAGTTCACCAATGTTATAAGTTTTGGCCCGCACTTCTCTGCTTTGATACCTTCAAGCCTGCTGTTGATCGAATGCGGAATGGGCCTTCGCGACATCACGCTCCTCCTCCAGGGCATCTAAGCTGTCTTGCCGATCCAGCTCGGCTTCTCTCTCTTCATACATGTGCACTCTAGGTGAATCATGGATGATATCGCAGGGTAGCACTGCCTCTGCGCCGTACACCATAAAAATGGTGTGTATCCGGTTGTGCGATTTGGCGTGGTCCGCAGCCCCCATAATACGGAGTCAATCTCCTCGACCCAGTGCGTATCTGATTCCTTCAAGGATCGCACTAGTCTGCGTTTAATGCTGCTCATAATAAGACCGTTCGCTTGTTCGACTTGACCGTTTGTTTGGGGGTGATAGATGGAGGCGTAATCAAGTTTTATGCCCATTTTGTTGCACCAGGTTTTCACCTCATCGGTTGTAAAGTTTGAGCCGTTATCGGGGATGATGCTGTGGGGGACACCGTAGCGGTGTACGACCTCGGATATAAAGTCTATCACTTGTCCGGATTCGGCCGTTTTAACTGGTTTGGCTTCTATCCATTTGGTGAATTTATCGACCATGACAAACAAGTATTTCTTCTTATGGCTTCCTCCTTTAAGGGGTCCAACCATATCGAGCCCCCAGACAGCGAAGGGCCAAGTTATGGGGATTGTTTGGAGGGCGGTGGGCGGCATATGGCTTTGATTTGCAAAAGGCTGGCAACCGACGCAGTATTGGACAAGGTTTTGTGCGTCTGCCTAGGTTGTCGGCCAATAGAAACCTGTACGGAAGGCCTTGCTTACGAGCGCCCGGGCTGCGACATGGTGGCCGGCGAGTCCGGCATGAATTTCGGCCAAGAGCTGCCGCCCTTCCTCTTCGGAGATGCACCTTTGGAGCACTCCTATCGCGCTTTTCTTATAAAGCTCTCCCTCGTGGACTTTGTAGGCTTTAGAGCACCGCACAATGCAACGTGCCTCATTTTGGTCCTCCGGGAGTTCCTGCCTATTTAAGTAAGCTAGGAAGGGTTCCGTCCACGGGGCGATGACCGCCATAATCACGTGGGCCGAAGGTGTGATTTCGGTGGCGGAGCCTCCGATTATGTCGGATTGTTCAGGGTCTAGGGTTGTGTGTGGATCCGGGCTAGTATTGCCGGACTCCCCTTCCCATACCACGGATGGATTGAACAGCCTTTCCAAAAATATATTTGGTGGGACGGGGTCACGTTTAGCGCTGATGCGGGCTAGGATATCCACCGCTTGATTGTTTTCTCGAACCACATGGTGGAATTCGAGCCCCTCGAATCGAGCTGACATTTTGAGAACGACATTATGGTAGGCCGCCATTTTTCGGGTCCTTGGCGCCAAAGTCTCCATTTATTTGAGATATTGTGAGATTTGAGTACCCATGTACTTCTAGAAATTGAATGCCCATGGA
Source organism: Triticum timopheevii (assembly GCA_963921465.1). Classification (NCBI taxonomy): domain Eukaryota; kingdom Viridiplantae; phylum Streptophyta; class Magnoliopsida; order Poales; family Poaceae; genus Triticum; species Triticum timopheevii. The sequence goes on along the minus strand of OY997272.1, from coordinate 405,970,553 downwards.
GACCGCCATACGAAGACCGTGCAGCAATGCCTCATACTCAGTTGCATTTTTTGAATCTATGTAAAGTATTTGGAGTACGTATTGGACCGTATCTCCGGCGGGGGACGTCAGGACGACACCAGCCCCTAGACCAGCTAGCATCTTAGAGCCGTCAAAGTGCATGATCCAATTGGCGTACGCGCCGTACTCTTTAGGGAGTTTGGCTTCTGTCCATTCGGCGACGAAGTCAGCCAGTACCTACGACTTAATGGCCCGTCATGGTTTGTATGTTATGTCGAACGGGAGGAGCTCGATAGCCCATTTTGCAATCCGGCCCGTGGCGTCGCGGTTATTTATTATGTCATTGAGTGGTACTTCGGAGGCCACCGTGAGTGAAGACTCTTGAAAGTAGTGTCGTAGTTTTCGGGATGCCATGAAGACCGCGTATGCTATCTTTTGATAGTGTGGGTACCGTGACTTGCATGGAGTGAGGACAGTGGATACGTAGTATACCGGCTTTTGTAATGGGAATTTATGTCCATCTGTCTCTTGTTCGACGACGAGCACTGCGCTTACAACCTAGTGTGTTGCAGCTATGTATAGTAGCATGGGTTCACCGACATTTGGTGCTGCCAGAATTGGATTGGTGGCCAAGAGGGATTTTATTTCCTCCAGCCCAGCCGTAGCCGCATCCGTCCACTTGAAGTGTTCGGTGCGTCGAAGAAGGCGGTAAAGAGGTAGCGCCTTTTCTCCTAATCGGGAGATAAAGCGTCTTAGGGCGGCCACACATCCAGTTACTTTCTGGATTTGCTTGAGGGCTGTTGGGGTAGCTAACTATGACAGAGCTCGGATTTTAGCCGAGTTTGCTTCGATTCCTCTATTGGAGACAATAAAGCCCAAGAGTTTTCCAACTGGTACGCCGAAAATGTATTTTTTCTGGGTTGAGCTTGATGTCGTATGTTCGGAGATTGTCGAACGTAAGCCTCAAGTCGTCTATTAATGATTCGATGTGTCTGGTTTTGATGACCACATTGTCTACGTAAGCCTCCAATTTTTTGCCGATTTGTGTTTCCAGGCATGTCTGAATCATGCGTTGATTGGTTGCACCAGCGTTTTTGAGCCCGAAAGGCATGGTGTTAAAACAGAAGGGACCGTATGGAGTAATAAATGCCGTTGCGGCTTGATCGAACTCCGCCATCTTGATTTGATGGTATCCGGAGTATGCGTCGAGGAAACACAATGAATCGTGTCCTGCGGTAGCGTCGATAATTTGATCGATGCGGGGGAGGGGGAAGGGATCCTTAGGGAAAGCCTTATTGAGGTCTTTGAAATCGATGCATAGGCGCCAGGATTTGTCCTTCTTTGGTACCATCACCAGGTTTGCTAGCCAGTCCGGATGTTTTATTTCTTTGATGAATCTGGCTTCAAGTAGCTTGGCTAGCTCCTCTCCCATGGCTTGTCACTTGGGTTCTGAAAAGCGCCGAAGAGTCTGCTTAACCAGCTTGTATCCCTTTAGTATGTTTAGGCTATGTTCGGATAGCCTGCGTGGGATACCTGGCATGTCTGAAGGATGGCAGGCGAAAATTTCCCAATTCTCGCGCAAGAACTCTCGTAGTGCGGCGTCTATTGTGGGGTTCAGCTGTGCCCGAATTGATGCTGTTTTTGTGGGGTCCGTTGGGTGGACCTGAAATTTGACTATTTCTCTGCTGGTTTAAAAGAGGTAGACTTGGGTCATTTGTCGAGTATCACGTCGTCCCTGTCTACTGTGGAGCGCAACGCAGTTAACTCTTCGGGCGTGAGGGCTTCTGATAATGCCTCCAGGGCTAGTGCGGCAGTTTTATTTTCGGCCCGGAGTGCTATGTCCGGATCACTGGCCAGAGTGATGATTCCATTGGGCCCCGGCATCTTGAGCTTCATGTACCCGTAATGGGGTATAGCTTGGAAGCTTGTGAATGCATCTCGTCCCAAGAGGGCGTGGTATCCACTGCTAAACGGGGCCACTTGGAATGTGATTTATTCGGACCTATAATTTTCCGGGGTGCCGAATACCACATCCAGTGTGATTTTCCCTGCGCATCGCGCCTCCCGGTTAGGGATGATTCCTCTGAAGGTCGTGCTGCTTTGCTCAATGCGGCTCTTATCAATTTCCATTTTGTTAAGAGTTTCCTCATAGATGAGGTTTAATCCGCTGCCGCCGTCCATGAGCACTTTAGTAAGCCGAAATCCATCAACGATTGGACTAAGGACCAAAGCGGCTGGTGCTCGGACTGTTCGAAATTGAGGTTCGTCGCTGGCGCTGAAGGTTATGGCCGTATCGTTCCACGGGTTTATTGCTGCGACGTGGCAGACTTCGGCGAGCCTGCGGAGCGCTCGCTTGTGCCTGTTGTTTGAGGCGAAAGTCTCGAAGACGGTCAGTACTGTATTGTTATTTTCTGCGAGATGGTGCTCTGCGGTATTGTTGATGAGAAGGTCCTCGCCGCTCTTGGCTACCTGCCGGAGTATCCAACATGCTCTAAGGCTGTGTGTTGGTATGGTGTCCGGTGTGCTTTGAATTTTGCATGGCCTATTGAGCCATCCCTCCAGTACGGTTCCACACCCTGTAGAGGGCTTTGGCTTCTTTGTAATTGGGTTGGGTGACTTGCGAGAGCGCACCCTTTTAGTTCGGACGAGGGGTTTAGTTAGGGCCGGGGGATCCTAGAATTTTGTTTGAGTCTTCCAGGCGCTTTCCATCGCGCAGTACTTCTGTACTATTGCCGCCAGGTCGGTAAAGTGTGCTATGTCACGGCGACTTGTGGAATTGAGAATTCCCTTGTTCGTGCAATTTTTGCAAAAGAATGAGATTGTGTCTTTCTCGTGACAGTCCTTAACCTTGCTCATTACAAGGAGGAATCTGGCCCAGAAGTGGTGTACTGTCTCTTGGGGCTCTTGTCTGATGTGGGAAAGATCACTTGCATCTGGATGGATGGGTGGGTGGAATTAAGTCCACGCCCTGACCCAATCTAGAACCCAGGGGCGAAGGAGCTCCTGAGCTTGGCAGCTTGGGCTCCAGGATATTGCCCAATATTTATGGCCCGCTGCCCGATTCTAAGTTCGGAGCCTGGGCCACGTCCTCCCGTAGACGGGCATCCGGCTCAAAGAGCTCGGGAATCCGGACATAGTTCATCCTCAAAATAGAGGAAGAATTGCCGTTTTGTTCCTCCGCCACCGCTATCTGATGGGTGACCGGCGGATAGTTAATCTCCCTTAGGTCGGGTTTAAGCCCGATCCGATCATAATCCATAACGACTCCCAGGGCGGCGATGCGATCCAAGAGCTCGTTTAAGGAGGAGAGCTCCATCGGATCCATCTGCTTGGTGAATTCCGGGCTGACGCGAAAGTTGTTTTTGATGACCTGGGACGTCATCGTCGGCGCGGAGGCCGAACGGGCATCCATGATGAAACCGCCCAGCCGGAGATTTTGGCCTACAGCCAGGGATCCTCCGGAGGTGATGTTATCCTTGACAATGAGGCGAGCCATCAAGCCTTATCGGGACGACACAGTGGAACTCTCAATGAAAGCAGCAATGTCGGTGTCAAAACCGGCGGATCTCTGATAGGGGGTCCCGAACTGTGCATCTAAGGCTAATGGTAACAGGAGGCAGGGGACACGATGTTATACCCAGGTTGGGGATCTCTCGATGGAGGTATGAGTATTACAAGAGTTGATCTACCACGAGATCATAGAGGCTAAACCCTAGAAGCTAGCCTATGATTATGATTGTTGTTGTCCTACGGACTAAACCCTCCGGTTTATACAGACACCGGAGGGGGCTAGGGTTACACAGAGTCGATTACAGAGAAGGAAACCTACACATCCGAATATCCAAGCTTGCCTTCCACGCAAAGGAGAGTCTCATCCGGACACGGGACGAAGTCTTCAATCTTGTATCTTCATAGTCCAACAGTCTGGCCGAAGTATATAGTCCGGCTGTCCGAGGACCCCTTAATCCAGGACTCCCTCACCCGGCCCGCCTGCCATAGCTCCGGCCCGCCCTGGCTCCGTCGGCCACCGTCCCACACGTCGCCGCCGCCCCGCAGCTCTGTCCCGCCCCACCCGGCTCCGTCCGCCACCGCCCCGGCCGCTCCACCGCTCTCACCGCTCTCCAATGGCGCCGAAGAAGACGCCGAAGGGCAAGTCGGGCTTCTTCGGCGTGAGGCAGAAGCCCTCCGGTAACTGGGGAGTGGAGTTCTCCGACGCCAGGAGGCGTTGGTGGATCGACACGTACCCCTCCGCCCACGAGGCCGCGCGTGCCTACGACGTGGCGGTGTGGCGTGCCGAGAGGCCTCAGGAGCACCTCAACTTCTCAGGGATCGAGAGTCGGGCGGAAGCGGAGATGCTTGTGCCGCAGGGCATCAAGATGAAGGAGATCACGACAAAGAAGAAGACGACGAAGAAGCCATCGGTTGTCGTCAATGCTGGCGAGACCGACGAGGAGGCGATGGCGAGGTTTGCTCAGGAGCACCGGAGTACGTCCAGGCCGAGCTGGAGTACTATTGGAAGCGTGAGGCGGAGCAAAAGAAGAAGGAGGACGAGGCCGGTCCCTCGACGGTGATCCCCATCGAGTCCTCTTCCGAGGAGGACTGGGCAGACTTCTCGGGGGAGGAGGAGGAGGAGGAGGAGGGGGAGGAGGAGGAGGAGGAGGAGGAGGAGGAGGAGGAGGAGGAGGGGTGCGACGACCCGGAGAAGGAGGAGTTCTGGGCGCAGTTCTGCAACTCTGACGATGAGGAGTAGTTTATCTAGTAGTTTGAATAAGTAGTAGTTGAAGAAATGTATGAAACTATGTTGAATTTGATGTTTAAACTATGTTGAATGGACTAGTAGTTTGTCGTTTTAAAAAATTTACATCTTCATTTTGGATCATCTATTGAAGTTGCTCTTTTGGACCATCAATTTAGACCATTTGTTGGAGTTAAGCTTTTTTCGGAGTTCCAAAATGCACTTTTTGGCGGTCCAAAATTTACATCTTCGACTTTGGACCGTCAAATTTTAGACCATCTATTGGAGATTAATCGCTAAAAGACATGTCAAAGTTTTTTGTATGCTCACTGTTGTAGCCACCACTTCCCACGATCCCAGCAACGACTTGGATGGTCAAACTGCGACCGTTGCCCCCTGTGCAAGCAAGTACAAGAATCGGTGGCTCACCTCCTTTTCCAATGCAGGTTCTCTATCCGTATTTGGAATGGGGTGTTCGCCTGGCTCGGTATGCATATCCCCACGGCTCTCTGGCACCGGTTTGGCACGGTGAAAACTTGGTGGGATGAGCTCCTCACTTCTAATGCTCATCCAGTTAAAGCCTTGTCTTATGCATTACTTCTTGTGGGATGGGAAGAAAGAAATGCGCGTGTTTTCAAAAACAAGGCGGCACCGGTGGAGGTCGTCTTGCGAAACATCAAAAAGGAAATGTCGCTTTGGGTCATTGCGGCTGCCAAGCACTTCAGTAATATAATGCCGCGAGAGTAATACGTCTAGTGTTTGCCGCTTGGCGGCGTGTGTGTATCAAAACCCTTTTCTTAATTAATAAAAATTGGCAATTTTTTGCCTTGTTTAAAATAAAACTTACGCTGCGTGATCGCCGTTGCTACACCACCATTCCTCTGCGTCGAACCACTGTCCATAGTTTGCTTCACTTCACCGAAGTCAACCACCGAATCTAGACGAAGAAACACTCACAAGGACCTTTCAGTGGTCACCATAATCAATAGTGAGGCCGCCGCCGGGACGAGATGACCCAGCCGCCAGTGGGGCCCAATAGGCAGTAGCGTGTCAGATCAGCCACACCAGCGACGGCCTCCGCATCCCATTATGAAACGGAGCCCGTTCCACCCAGTCTGCATCCGGAGAAGCGCGAAGTCCGACCGGATTGAGAGGCGTACGAGCGGCGCAGAGAGGCCCGCCCATCCTTTGCAGACAAGCACCTGGCAGACCACTAGCGGCTAGGCAAGGCAGCTCCCAATAGCCATGGAGCACCGCCGAAGCCGCTGCCGTTGATGAGAACTCACACGATATGTGCAAAGCTAGCCTCAACCAACCACACACGTAGCTTGATTGAGTTGCAGCCTAACACTAGATGATTCTTAATCCACGCTTCAAGGATGTGCAGGTGCTTTGTTCTAATTTTGTGAGCCAGTAGACTCAAATCCTCCTTTAGCCTGAATTTCCAACAGTTGATACTAGGCGCTTTTTTTCTTTCTAAATATCTTTTCATTTCTTTGACACCAAGTGGCCCAACACCCTTGAATGATAATCTCCATGGCAATGCTTTTTGGAAGTAGCTGAAATGCTAACGGTATATCATCAACACATGATATTTCCAGTTTTTTGTCCGGAAGGATATTGTTCCAGGAGTCTTGCACCAAACCGCAAACCCAAAAGAGATGTCTCGAAGTTTCTTCAGCCTTTTCATAACAGAAAACACACTCATAGCAGAACAAGTGGAAGCTCTTCCTTTTTAGCAGAAAAAACACTCATAACAGAGATGTCAATGTAACTAACAAAACAAGCTCGGTCACTAGGATGTGGTCAGCGATTATGTCATGGGCGCAACAAGAGTGCTCCATCTCAAATTCTGCTAGCTAGCCATGTGAACCACCTATAAAAGAAAATGACGGTGCGCCAACTTGTACACATGGGCAGGATGATGCTAAAGCAGGTATCCGACGAGCTTAAGATACTCTTGTAGAGGCTGGACCTGCGGCATCTCGTGGTAGATTTAGAAGTATCAGTGCTGTTTGTGATACACGTACATGAGGTGACTGTCAACAAAGAGGGGGGAAACAAACGGGATTCATGAGTGTGTGTACGTACTGCGCGTACAGTAACTTCAGTCCAAACTAGTCCATCGTATTTGTAACCCGTCAGAGGAGGTGCTGGCGTTACAATTTGCAATTGCAAGGGAAATGGATATAGTACTGGTACTACACGAGCACACGGGATTAGGACTGGGATTATCTCCACTAATTAATTCGAGCTATAGCTGTCGACCTTTTGGAATCTTTTCTTTTTGCCAGTGGGAATCTGTGTGATGACTTTCAGTGAACGCGAAGAGGGCACGAGAAACACATGATAGAGCAAGTAGGCTATTAAAGCATCTACAACCGGCTTGCAAATCCGGCCCCTCAAACGTCCGGGGACGCGTCCATGGACATTGATCGGTCACATCCATGTCTCTCATATCCGACCCCCTATATCTATGATGCTATGTGGGCTCAACTCCTTCGCAGCAAGTACCTCCAGACAAAGACTTTGTCCCAGGTTACAGTCAGGCCGACCGACTCGCCCTTCTGGAAAGGCCTGATGAAAGTCAAACAGGGCACGAGTACACGTTTCTAGGAGGATACTTGGCTCGGCGAGACACCCTTGGCCATCCAATACCCGTCTTTGTATCGCATTGTTCAACGACGTGAGGTGTTCGTCGCATCGGTCTTTCAATGTAGCCCCCTTAATATTCAGTTCCGACGAACGCTAGCGGGCAATCGTTGGGAAGAATGGCCCCGTCTAGTTAGGAGACTGATGGATGTCCAGCTTTCACAACAACCCGATGAATTACGCTGGAAGTTGACTAAGTCTGGAACATTCACGGTTAAATCAATGTATACTGATGTTACTAATTCGAACTCCATTCCTACGTCCAAGCATGTTTGGGATGTCAAAGTTTCTTTGAAAATAAAAGTGTTTATGTGGTTTGTTCATAAACAAGTTATTTTAACTAAGGACAACTTGATAAAGCGTAATTGGACAGGACCTACTAGGTGTAGTTTCTGCGATCGGGATGAGACTATCAAGCACCTCTTTTCTGATTGCCCATTGGCCAAGGTTCTTTGGCAGACGGTCCCCATTGCTTTTAATATCAATCCACCGAATTCTGTTAATGCCTTATTTGGGACATGGCTTAATGGGATTGAGCCTGACTTAGCGAAACATATTCGGGTTGGAGTTTGTGCTTTGCTGTGGACTATCTGGATTTGCAGAAATGATTTGGTTTTTAACAGAATATCATGTATACATTTTTTGCAGGTCTTATTCCGAACTATGGCACTGATCCGTTCGTGGTCGCTACTCACCCAGACGGAGGCCAGGGAGCATTTGGTTACAGGGTCTTTCCGCTGGGAGATGGTAGCTCGGGATATCTTCAGCCGGTTTGGATGGCGGTCATGTAATAGGATAGGCATTTAGTATCCCTATCTAGTTTTAGCCAGCCGGTTGTGGCATCTTTTCTTGGCTAGTTGATGTTTCTAGCCCTCTTTGGCTCTGTGTGAGCTTTTTGTGCTTTTTTATTACTTTAGGAGACCTTTGGAACCATGTTGGCACTACTTTATTCTGTTAATAAGATGGCCGTATGCATCTTTCTGATGCAGAGGCCGGGGAATCCCCCCTTTTCAAAAAAAAAATCTATACTATAGCAAGCAACGTCGATCAAACTATGTAGATCAGCTAAGGACATAGAAATTGCACACAATAGTTCTCCAAAAGATCCACCAAAGTTCACATAAACGACGGACACCAACATACTACATCTAAAACTTGAAATTAAAATCAACTTCGTCACTTCCGGGCTGGCCCTTTCCCCTCCTGGTCGTCGGCGTAGTTGTACCCATCGTCGGCTGGTGGAGGAGCGTCCGATTCATCGGAGAAGGCGCCGTCGGAGGAGGAGGAGGAGGAGGGGGAGTCGACGATGACGAGGCCCTTGAGGCACTAGACGACCCGGTCCTGCTGCCGCCTGAGCTTGGCCAGCCGAGCCGCCTCATTCGCCTTCTCCAATGCCTCCCGCTCGGACTGCTCGATGGCAAGCCGAAGAGCCTTGGCGTTCTTACGGCGAAGCCGCCAAGCGTCTGTCTCCGCCGTCGTAAGCGACCAGTGGTAGACTGATAACCCACAAGTATAGGGGATCGCAACAGTCTTTGATGGTAGAGTATTCAACCCAAATTTATTGATTCGACACAAGGGGAGCCAAAGAATATTCACGAGTATTAGCAGTTGTGTTCATCGATGATCTGTCCGAGCACTCGCTTCCTCTTCTTGATCATGCCGGGCTTGACACCTTAGTTAGTGGTTGCTCGGATGTGCTTGCTACAGAGGTGACCTCGATGGAGTGTGCACCTAGTTCAGCGGTACCCGTGGCAGTGCTCGGTCAGCCAGCCGAGCATGGCATCGAGGGTGGGGAGTCACATGGGCAGGCGGCCCCCGGCTCCCCCATTGCTCACGCCCAGAGCAGCGCTTCGCAGCACAGGAGGAGCACGACGACACCTTGCGCGACTAGTGGTGCTCCTCGTGCCAGAGGGGGTGTCGGGTCGGGGACGTGGGCAGGTGGCCTCCTCTCCTACCTTTCCCATGGCGCCCCTGTGGGGGACGGCAGATGCAGCTTCCCCTGGCTGCAGCCCTAGGCCGACACCGCTGGTGGCTTCGGGCCCCGCAATGGTGGTAGCCGGGGGGGCTTCACTGGTAGGGCCGACGGCACATGGCAGCAGCCCGGCTGGTTTAGCTCAATTGAGCCCTATTGGGGCGTTGGGCAGGAGGCCTTACCCCGAACGGGGCTACGTGGGACGAGATCATCGCTTTCGGAGGGATCCGGGTGTAGGATCGAAAGTATGTCTAGAGGGGGGTGATTAGACTACTTGACCAAATAAAAACTTATCCTTTTCTCAATTTTAGTCTTTGGCAGATTTTAGCTATCTTAGCACAAGTCAAGCAATCTTAACACAATTCAAGCAAGCATGCAAAGAGTATATAAGCAGCGGAAAGTAAAGCATGCAACTTGCAAGAATGTAAAGGGAAGGGTTTGGAGAATTCAAACGCAATTGGAGACACGGATGTTTTTGTCGTGGTTCTGATGGGTGGTGCTATCGTACATCCACGTTTATGGAGACTTCAACCCACGAAGGGTAACGGTTGCGCGAGTCCACGGAGGGCTCCACCCACGAAGGGTCCACGAAGAAGCAACCTTGTCTATCCAACCATGGCCGTCGCCCACGAAGGACTTGCCTCACTAGCGGTAGATCTTCACGAAGTAGGCGATCTCCTTGCCCTTACAAACTCCTTGGTTCAACTCCACAATCTTGTCAGAGGCTCCCAAGTGACACCTAGCCAATCTTTGAGACACCACTCTCCAAGAAGTAACAAATGGTGTGTTGATGATGAACTCCTTACTCTTGTGCTTCAAATGATAGTCTCCCCAACACTCAACTCTCTCTCTCACAGGATTTGGATTTGGTGGAAAGAAGATTTGAGTGGAAAGCAACTTGGGAAGGCTAGAGATCAAGATTCATATGGTAGGAATGGAATATCTTGCCCTCAACACATGAGTAGGTGGTTCTCTCTCAGAAACAACAAGTTGGAAGTGTAGGTTTGTTCTGATGGCTCTCTCCACGAATGAAGAGGAGGTGGAGGGGTATATATAGCCTCCACAGAAAATCTAACCGTTACACACAACTTGCCAAACTCGGTGGGACCGAATTGAGAAATTCGGTCGGACCGATTCAGCAAATCTAGCGACCGTTAGGATTTTCGGTGGGACCGACATGCAACTCGGTAGGACCGATATGGTTAGGGTTAGGGCATAACGTAATCTCGATGAGACCGATTACACAAACTCGGTGAGACCGATTTTGGTAATAGGCTAACCAGAGAGTTGGTCAGGTAAACTCGGTGGGACTGGTTCGCTCATTTCGGTGGGACCGAAATGCTACGAAAAGGAAACAGGGAGTTTACATTGCAATCTCGGTGGGACCGATCGCTCATCTAGGTGGTATCGAAACATTATGAAGGGAAACAGAGAGATTACAATCCCATCTCGGTGAGACCGAGATCCCTATCGGTGAGACCGATTTGCCTAGGGTTTGTGGCAGTGGCTATGACATCTGAACTTGGTGGCACCGGGTAGAAAGAATCGGTAGGGCCGATATTGACTTTTGGTTTAGGTCATATGTGGATGTGAGAAAGTAGTTGAGGGCTTTGGAGCATATCACTAAGCACTATGGATCAAGAAACTCATTAAGCAACACCTCATCCCTCCTTGATAGTATTGACTTTTCCTATAGACTCAATGTGATCTTGGATCACTAAAATATAAAATGTAGAGTCTTGAGCTTTTGAGCTTGAGCCAATCCTTTTATCCTTAGCATTTTGAGGGGTCCACTTTTCTCATCCACGCCATGCCATTCATTGAGCTTTTCCTGAAATATTCATCTTGGAATAATGTTAGCTCAATGAGCTATATGTTATTAGGAATTACCAAAACCACCTAGGGATAGTTGCACTTTCACCCGGATCCTATGTCTGAAGGTCATCGAATGAGCTAGCGTCTCCAGGACCAGCCGGATGTTGATGACATGCAGCTATGGTGCGCCATGCAGGCGGCCAAGCTTCGCGACATTGCAGTCACTACTGGTATGCCAGTCAACACTTCCAATTCTATTTTGAATTTTTCCAATGATGAGATTATACATAATGCAAATCAGGTGGGAGTTTCATTAGGTAGTAATGGTAGTGAAATTTCTAAATCTGTCAATGATATCCTTGATCTTGAAGCGGAGCGTGCCTTAGAAATGATTCGAAACTTAGCGGCTATAAAACCTATGAATGATTCTGATATAGATGCGTTGGGGATTAGGGTACTTTATTGCTTTTGTGCGGATCTTGCACCCTCACATACCGAGTCAGAGGAGGATGAGTGTTCTATATTCCCAAGGGGTTCAATTCGTGCAGATACTCAGGTGGTTAGGTCCACTAAGCTCGGTTGTGAGGACTGGGCAGAGGACCAAAACAAGCCTAAGTGCAAGTGGAAACAAAAGATTTATCTGGCTTCGGCTGTGCGCAGAAGTGCTAGGATTCGGACCACTAAGTAATTTCATGATGAAATATAGAAGGAATCTTTTGGAATAGTAGAGGTCTTACGGACTTGGCTAAACAAGGTTTCTAGCGGATGCTTCTATAGGACACAAGTTGGATTTTATCGTCCTCTCTGAAACTGGAAGGGACAATTTTACCTCTCAGTTTCTTAGCACTTTATCGCGAGGAGTTGATTTCGATTTGCATTGCCTACCTCCAAGAGGAAGATCCAGTGGGATTTTACTTGGGGTTAAATGCGACACTCTGGAAGTCCGGAATGTGGTTACGGGAGATTTTCCGGTTAAGTTTCGGGTCAGATCGAAGGTCAATGGGTTTAATTCGGCACTGGTGGCGGTGTATGGCGACGCACAGCCTGAGCTCAAACCAGATTTTTTGGCAGACTTAGTTTGTATTTGCGGTAGCGAGCAGCTCCCAATTCTGGTTGGGCGCAATTTTAACATTATTCAAAGACGGGAGGACAAAACCATGATAATTTTGACGGTAGATGGTCGTTTATGTTTAATACAATCATTGAAAGCATGGATCTTAGAGAGATCGAGCTTTCCGGTAGAAACTTCACTTGGGCGAATACGTTCCCAATCCCGACATTTGAGAAGCTGGATCGTGTCCTCGCCAGCGTCGAATTGGAGCAGAAGTTTCCTCTGGTGACGGTCCAAGCGTTGTCACGCGCGATCTCCGATCATACCCCATTGCTGGTTGACTCTGGAGAGGCAACTCATGTGGGAAACAAAAACACTTTGTCTTTTGAATTAGCATGGTTTGAAAGAGAAGGGTTCTTTGATCTGATAGGAGAAGAATGGGCTAAAGATTCAGGAGGGAGGTCGAATGTAGAAAGATGGCAGAATAAGATTAGGCACCTAAGACAGTTCTTACGTGGTTGGGCCAAACAATTGAGTGGGATATATAAGGTCGAAAAGGAAAGTCTCCTCCTTATTCAGTCACTCGAATTAAAACCTGATTCCTCCATTTTAGATACCAGGGAGCTGGAAACTAAAGTGGAGGCGGAAATGAGACTGAAAGAACTGCTTCGAGAGGAGGAATTGAAGTGGGCACTTAGAGCTAAAGTTTGCAAAATTGTCCAAGAGGACGATAACACTCAATTCTTCCACATGATTGCGAATGGCAAGCATCGAAAGAAGAGAATCTTTCAGCTCAAGCGAGATGAGGGGATGATTTTAGGATAGGAGAACCTAAAATTGTACATCACCAATTACTATAAGCAATTGTTTGGGCCACCTGAGGATAATTTCGTATCCTTAGATGAGTCGAGGGTTGAGGATGTCCCTCAACTAGCAAAGGATGAGAACGATATTTTGACCGCCCCATTTTCGAAGAAAGAGGTGTTTGAGGCAATTTCACAAATGAAGAATAATAAAGCACCGGGGCCGAATGGTTTTCCGGCGGAGTTTTGTAAAAAGTGCTCGCACATCAGTAAGATTGACTTGCTCCCGATATTCCATGATTTGTTCTCTGGACATTTGCAGCTATTTCACTTGAATTTTGGAACGATTACATTGCTTCCTAAGAAAACAGAGGCCGTGCGGATTGAGTAGTTCAGGCCGATCTATCTCCTTAATGTCAGCTTTAAAATTTTCACCAAGGTTAGAACTAATAGGATTACGTAGATTGCGCATTTTGTGGTGCAGCCATCTAATACTGCTTTCATGTCGAATAGAAACATCCTAGAAGGGGTTGTGGTCCTACATGAAATGCTCCATCAAATTCACACAAAAAAACTAGATGGGGTGGTTTTTAAAGTGGATTTTGAGAAAGCGTGCGATAAGGTAAAATGACCATTTCTTTAGCAGGCCTTGCGAACGAAAGGATTGGATCAGTCCTGGAGAAACCATGTAGATTCTTTCATGCAAAAAGGGAGTGTAGGAATCAAAGTGAATGATGACATAGGTCATTATTTCCAGACACACAAGGGTGTGAGGCAAGGAGACCCGATGTCACCGATTCTGTTCAACATAGTGGTTGATGACCCTAATAGGAAGAGCTAAGGATAATGGCCAGGTAGGTGGCCTCGTCCCGCATTTAGTAGACGGAGGAGTGTCCGTCATACAGTACGCTGATGATACTATCATCTTTATGGAGCATGATTTGGCAAAAGCAAGAAACATGAAGCTTGTGTTATGCTTGTTCGAACAATTGTCGGGGTTAAAGATTAACTTCCATAAAAGTGAATTGTTCTGCTTTGGAAGAGCTAAAGACGAACAAGAAGCTTACAAACAATTGTTCGGGTGCCAATTGGGGTCTTTGCCCTTCACGTATTTGGGTATACCAATCCACCATCGCAAGCTTTCCAACAAAGAAACTAAGCTGCTGGAAGGGAAAACTTATGTCATACGGAGGCCGATTAATTCTCATTAATTCGGTACTCACGAGTATGCCTATGTTTCTCTTGTCCTTTTTTGAGGTACCAGTTGGAGTTCGGAAAAGGCTAGATTTCTATCGATCACGTTTCTTCTGGTAGAGCGATGAGTTAAAACGAAAGTACAAACTCGCTAAATGGGATATGATGGGCCAAAAGACCAGGGGGGCCTCGGCATAGAAAATTTAGAGGTGAAGAACAGATGTCTTCTCAGCAAGTGGTTGTATAAGCTATATGTAGAGACCGATCCCACATGGGCCCAGATTCTACGTAATAAGTACCTACATTCCAAAACCTTATCCCAGGTGACGGTCAGATCGACCGATTCACCATTTTGGAAGGGACTGATCAGAGTGAAATCAGTCTTCTTCAACAGGACAAAATTTATAGTTGGAAATGGTAGTACCACGAGATTCTGGGAGGATACATGGTTAGGGGAGACGCCCCTTGCACTCCAATATCCTTCTCTCTATAATATTGTTCAGCGAAGAGACGCTTACGTTGCAACAGTATTACAGTCCAACGCTCTCAATATTCAATTCAGGAGGACGTTAGCGGGAACCCATTGGGAAGCTTGGCTCCATCTTGTGAGAAGATTGATGGATGTTCACCTATCTCAACAGCCCGATCAGTTGCGCTAGAAACTAACTTAGAATGGAGAGTTTTTGGTTAAATCCATGTACTTGGATATTATCAACACTGCCTCTATACCTCGATCGAAACATGTTTGGAAAGTCAAAGTGCCTTTAAAAATTAAAGTGTTTATGTGGTTTGTCCATAAACAAGTCATTCTAAGTAAGGACAATTTGGCAAAACGCAACTGGATGGGATCTAGAAGATGTAGCTTATGTGATCATGATGAATCCATCAAACACCTCTTTCTTGACTGCCCATTGGCAAAAAAATTGTGGCGGTCTGTCCACATATATTACTCCTCCGAATACTATCAACACGTTATTTCGGATATGGTTAGATGGAATAAATTCAGAAATGGTGAGACATATCCGGGTAGGAGTATGTGCTTTATTATGGGCAGTATGGAACTGCACGAATGATTTGGTTTTTAACAGAACAACAAATATTCATTTTTTGCAGGTTATTTTCCGGACCACTGCACTGATCCGTATGTGGTCGCTACACACTCCGACGGATGCCAGGGAGCGTATGGTTACTGGGTCTATCCGGTGGGAGACGATACCACGGGCTATCGTCAACCGGTTTGGATGGCGATCATGTAATAGGATAGGGGTTTATTTTCCTATCTTCTTTTTGCCTGCCGGTTGTGGCTATCCTGGTCTTTTATGTTTTTGCTCTATATGTGAGCTTTTTTTACCTTATGGGACCTGAAGACTTTGTTGAACCTTTTGCTTTTTAAATAATATGGCCGTATGCATCATTCTGATGCAGAGGCCGGGGGATAACCTCCTTTTCGAAAAAATAGCAGTTGAGTTGTCAATTCAACCACACCTGTAAGACTTAATATCCGCAGCAAAAATTTAAGTAGTAAAGTAGTATGGAAACAGTGGCAATAGTAGAAGTAGCAGTTTTGTAGTGATTGTAACAGCAACACGGCAAAAGTAACTTAGCAAAGATCAATATGTGAAAAGCTCGTAGGAATTGGATCGGCAATGATAATTGTGTTTGATGATATTCATCATGTAGCAGTCATAACCTAGGGTGACACAGAACTAGCTCCAACTCATCAATATAATGTAGGCATGTATTCCTTATATAGTCATACGTGCTTATGAAAAAGAATCTGCATCACATCTTTTGTCCTACCCTCCCGTGGCAGCGGGGGTCCTAATGGGAACTAAGGGATATTAAGGCCTCATTTTAATAGAGAACTAGAACAAAGCATTAGCACTTAGTGAATACATGAACTCCTCAAACTACGATAATCACCGGAAAGAATCCCAATTATTGTCACTTTGGGGTATGCGGATCGAAACTCATAATAGGTGTCTACAACTTGCAAGATAGGATCAAGAACACACGTATATTCATGAAAACATAATAGGTTCAGATCTGAAATCATGGCACTCGGGCCCTAGTGACAAGAATTAAGCATAGCAAAGTCATAGCAACATCAATCTCAGAACATAGTGGATACTAGGGATCAAACCCTAACAAAACTAACTCGATTATATGATAAATCTCATCTAACCCATCACCGTCCATCAAGCCTACAAAGGAATTACTCACTCCGAGCGGTGAGCATCATGAAATTGGCGGTGAACGAAGGTTGGTGATGATGATGGCAACGGATTCCACCCTCCGGAACCCCGAACGGACTCCAGATTAGCCCTCCCGATGAAGAATAGGAGGCGGCGGCGTTACTGTATCGTATAACGCTATGAATACTTCTATCTGATTTTCTTCTCCGGGCATAGGTACTTATGGAATTGGAGTTAGGGTTGTAGACGTTCCAGGGGTCCCACAAGCCGGGGAGGGGCGCCCCTGGTCTTGTGGCCTATGAGTGGCCCCCCTCTGGTATCTTTTTCCGCCAGTATTTTCTAAATATTCCAAAAATATTCTCTGTAAATTTTCAGGTAAATCCGAGAATTTTTATTTCTGCACAAAAATAACACCATCGCAATTCTGCTGAAAACAACGTCAGACCGGGTTAGTTCCATTCAAATCATGCAAATTATAGTCCAAAACAAGGACAAAAGTGTTTGGAAAAGTAGATACGATGGAGACGTATCAACTCCCTAGCTTAACCCATTGCTTGTCCTCAAGCAATTCAGTTGAAAAACTGAAAGTGATAAAGAAAACTTTTAAAACTCTGTTTGATCTTGTTTTTGCAAATATGTCTAGCCAATATTCAGGTTTTTAGCAAGATTGTGAACTAACCATATTCACAATAACACTTAGGTCTCACATTTACTCATATCAATAGCATAATAAACCAGGGAGCAATAATAAGATATCTCAGATGACAACACTTTTTCAAAATAATCACGATATAATATGACATAATGGTATCTTGCTAGCCTTTTCTGAGACTGCAAAACATAAATGCAAAGCACCCCTGAAGATCAAGGACTGACTAGACATTATAACTCATGGCAAAGAAGATCCAATAACAGTCATACTCAACATCAACTAAAAACAAAGCACATGAATGATAATAGAGCTCTCTAGTTGGTGCTTTAACGAGAAGATGATGACTCACCAATAAAAATAAATAGATAGGCCCTTCACACAGGGAAGCAGGGATTTGCAGAGGTGTCGGAGCTCGAAGCTTTTAAAATAGAGATGAATATAATTTCAAGAGGCATGCTTTCATTGTCAACATAACAACCAAGAGATCTCACTATCTTCCATGCTACATACATTATAGGTGGTTCCCAAACAGAATGCTAAAGTTTTACTTCCCCTCCACCAACAAACACACTCCACGGCTAGCCGAATCCACGCGTACCGTCCATACCAACAACAGTCTTGGGGGAGTTTCGTTTTATTATTATATTTTGATTTAATTTCGATCATGGAACTGGGCATCCCAAATTACCAACCACTTTCTCATGAATGACAATTGAAAAACACTCATCATGGGAATAACCCACCTAGCATGGAAGATACTAACAGCCCCTATTTGCTACATGAGCGATTTGGACATACAAAACAGATTTATTTGAAGGTTTAGAGTTTGGCACATGCAAATTTACTTGGAACGGCAGGTAAATACCGCATATAGGTAGATATGATGGACTCGTATGGAACAACTTTGGGTTTAAGGAAGTGGATGCACAAGAAGTATTCCCGCTTAGTACAAGTGAAGGCTAGCAAAAAGATTGTGAAGCGACCAACTAGAGAGCGGCAATGGTCATAAACATGCATTAAGGTTAATCAACATTGAATGCAAGCATGAATAGGATATAAATCACCATGAACATAAATATTGTAGATGCTATGTTGGTTTTGATTCAACTCCATGCGTGAACATGTGCCAAGTCAAGCCACTTGAATCATTCAAAGGAGGATACCATCTTATCATACTACATCATAACCATTTTAAAAGCATGTTGGCACATAAGACAAACCATTATCCACTCCTAGCTAATTAAGCATGGCAGAATACTATAATCTCTAATTGTCATTGCAAACATGTTTCATTCATAATGAGCTGAATCAAGAACGATGAGCTAATCATATTTACAAAAACAAAATAGGTCGAGTTAATACCAGTTTTTCCCCATCTCAATCATTTCATCATTATTGCCTTTCACTTGCACGACCAAATGATGTGAATAATAATAAGAGTGCACGTGCATTGGACTAAGCTGGAATCTGCAAACATTTATTCAAAGAAGAAGACAAGGTAATATGGGCTCTTTGTTAGTTCAACAATAATGCATATGAGAGCCTCTCAACATTTTCATCGTGATCTTCTCCTTACAGCCCAAAGAAAAGAAAGAATTTCAAAGAAACACACTGAAATATTTTTGGAGTTTTTGTTTTTCTGAAGAAAGTAGAACTCAAACGAGAAAAACTATTTACATGGGAAAGCTCCCAACAAACAAAAGAAGAAAGAGAAATCTTTGTGGGTTTTCTTTTAATGCTACAACTAAACTAGAAAGAAAAACTAAAAAGAAATGAGAAATATTTTTGGATTTTATTAAAGTTTTTCAAACACACAAGAAGAAAGCAAGAAAAATAAACTAACATGGATTATACAATGAAAAAGGATGAACACCGACAACTGGAATGAATTTGTGAACATGAATGTAATGTCGGTGAAAGATACGTACTCCCCCAAGCTTAGGCTTTTGGCCTAAGTTGGTCTATGGCCACAGCTGGCCAGGATGATATCTGAAGTCGTAGTTGGGGCTGTACTGGGTTGCAGCCGCTGCCGTTTGAAGGGCTGCCTCGTGGAGGCGAGCGGTCTCCCTAGCCCTCTCGTACTCATCTGCCTCCTCTCTAAGTATGAAATATCTCCCTTTTTCCTGAAAGTCAAAGGAGGTAGGAGCAGGAAGCGTAACATAGACGACGAGCTGCCTGTCAAAGATTAGTCTGTATTGGAAAGGCTATTCACCCCTCTTAAGAATTTGGAAACATTCCATAGCATCATAATCAAGGTAAGGAGGTGGTAACTGAATATCATTTTCTCTTATAGGTACCTCGAGATAATTAGCTAAACGAGTGGCATAAATACCACCAAAGAAATCTCCATCTAAAGCATTGTTATGTAACCGACATGCAATGATAGCTCCTGGGTTAAATTGTTTATCGTTCATTACCGCACCCTTAAGAATGCTCAGATTAGGAGCGCAAAGGTGGCTATGGTCACATTTACCGTTAATGCATCTACCTATGAAGAGAGCAAAATAATGTAAAGCAGGAAAGTGGATACTCCCTATAGTAGCTTGTGTGATGGTTCTAGTTTCTCCCTGAGTGATGCTAGCAAGAAACTCAACACAATCAGATCTACGAGGTTCAGTGTAAGTGCCCCATTGCGGAATTTTGCATGCATCATTAAAATCTTCAAGGTCCATGCGGAATGGTTTATCATAGAGATCAAATAAAATAGAATGTGTATTGTGATGGACTAAATACTTGAATATCAACACAAAGGAATCAGTAAGATTGTTGTACTGGAAGCACTTATCTGACAGGAAGTCTATCAGGCCGGCGTTGTGCACGTATATATCAAATTCCTCCTTGATCCCTGCGCGAGTCATGAAGTGTTCCGATGACCATTCGCAAGGTCGCACTAGAGCTTCTCGCGGTGGTTCAAGGGCCGGCTCACGTATCGCGGGACTTGGGGATTTCTTCTTCAAGGAGCCACCTTGGAACACCTTCCTAAACATTTTCTTCCTCTGAAAAATTTCTGAAATTTTTAGTGGCTTAAAATAAAAGTGAACAAAACTCAACAAGATTGATAGCAACTACTCCCACAAATGCCTAGAGGCTATATCATGCAACAAAACTACTTTGAACCATATAAATTTGACATGCAAGCTCAAGAACATGGTCACCACAACAGCAAAAATTTGCAATATATAAAGCACTAGAAAAAAAACTAATTTAACCATTGGAGGAGTCACATACCAAAGAACAATCCCCCAAAATAGTTTCAGAAACGAAGCTCTGAGCAAGGAGATCAAAAATTGCAGCAAGATGAGCAAGAACACGGGTTTGAGCAATGTGTGACTTTTTTCTGGATGAAGACAAAGTGGATGGGTGGCTGGAATAAGTGAGAGGGCCTATGTGGGCCCCATAAGCCACCTAGGCACGCCCTGTGGGCTTGTGGCTCACAGGTGCACCCCCCTGGGGTGTGTTTAGTGCCATTTTTCTCAAATATTGTATAAAAAATCATACTAAATTTTCAGGGCATTTGGAGAACTTTTATTTCTGGTCATTTTTTATTGCACAGATAATTCAGAAAACAGTAAAATAATAGCATTTCTACTTTATTAATTCTAAATAACATAAAGTCAAAAGTGGGAACAGAAAGTTGTGTTTACTAAATTCATCCATCACATGCCCGTCAAAAGGAATCCATTAATAAGGTTGATCAAGTCTTACTAACAAACTTCTTCCGAATGACATGAAACTGGAGAATCTTTGTATAACACTAGGTTACCTCAACGGGAATTTGCATGTCCCTGACAATAAGAATATCATATTTCTTTTTGATAGTTTGAATAGGGAATTCAAACCCTCCAATAGTAACTGTTAAATTTTTTCCAATAGAATTGATACTATTCACTTAAGGTTGTTTCTTTGGAAAGTGTACCGTATGCTCATTACCATTAACAGGAAAAGTGACATTGCCTTTGTTGCAATCAATAACAGCCCCTGCAGTATTCAAAAAGGGTCTACCAAGGATGACCGACAAACTTTCGTCCTCGGGTATATCAAGAATAACAAAGTCTGTTAAGATAGTAACATTTGCAACTATGATAGGTACATCCTCGCAAATACCGATGGGTATAATAGTTGATTTATTAGCCATTTGCAAAGAGATTTCAGTTGATGTCAACTTATTCAGATCAAGTCTTCGATATAAAGAGAAAGGCATAACACTAACATCGGCTCCCAAATCACATAAAGCAGTTTTAACATAGTTTCTTTTAATGGAGCATGGTATAGTTGGTATTCCTGGATCTCCTAGTTTCTTTGGTATTCCACCCTTAAATGTATACCAAGCATGGTGGAAATTTCAGCTTCCCGTGTCTTTCTTTTATTAGTAATTATATCTTTCATATACTTTGCATAAGGAGACATTTTCAAAATATCAGTCAAACACAAGCGCAAAAAGACAGGTCTAAGGATTTCAATAAAGCGCTCAAATTCTTCATCATACTTATTCTTTGAAGCTTTAGGAGGAAAGGGCATGGGTTTCTAAATCCATGGTTCTCTTTCTTTACCATGCTTTCTAGCAATGAAGTCTCTCTTATCATATCTTTTATTCTTAGGTTGTGGGTTATCAAGATCAAAAGCAGGTTCTATCTCCACATCATTATCATTACTAGGTTGAGCATCAACATGAACATCCTTATCATCATTATTACTAGGTTCATGTTCATTACCAGATTGTGTTACAGCATCAGAAATGTAAATATCATTTGGATTCTCAGGTGTGTCTACAGTAAGTTCACTAGAAGCATGCAAAGTCCTATCATCTTTCTTTTTCTTCTTAGATGGACTAGGTGTGTTAGTATTAATTCTTTGAGAATCTTGCTCAATTCTCTTAGGATGGCCTTCAGGATACAAAGGTTCCTGAGTCATTTTACCACCTCTAGTCATAACTCCAATAGCATGATCATTCATCTCATTAAGCAAATCATCTTGTGCCTTGAGCACTTGTTGTACTTGAGTTTTTACCATGGAAGCAGGTTTACTAACAACCTTGATATCATGAATAGTTCTAAACATATAGTCGCTGAAGCGTTCAAGCATATAAGCATTTTGTTTCAATTGTCTACTAACAAATGCATTGAAGTTTTCTTGTTTAACAATAAAGTTATCAAATTCATCCAAGCATTGACTAGCTAATTTATTATAAGGAATATCACCTTCATCAAATCTATAGAGAGAATTTACCTCTACTACCTATGTCGGGGTATTAATACCATGTATTTCTTCAATAGGTGATAAATTCTTAACATCTTCAGCTTTAATACTTTTTTCTTTCAAACTTTTATTCGCCTCTTGCATATCTTTAGGACTGAGAAATAGAATACCCCTCTTCTTTGGAGTTGGCTTAGGAGGTGGTTCAGGAAGAGTCCAATCATTATCATTACTCTATATATTATTCAATAATTCTTCAGCTTGTTCAACAGTTCGTTCCCTGAAAACACAACCAAGTCAACTATCTAGGTGGTCCCTAGAAGCATCGGTTAGTCCATTATAAAAGATATGAAGTATTTCATTTTTCTTGAGAGGATGATCACGCAAAGCATTAAGTAATTGGAGAAGCCTCCCCCAAGCTTGTGGGAAACTCTCTTCTTCAATTTGCACAAACTTAGATATTTCCTGTAGAGCAGATTGTTTCTTATGAGTAGGAAAAAAATATCTTTTAGAGAAGGGATATATCATATCCTGGGGACTACGCACACAACCAGGAGCAAGAGAATTAAACCATGTCTTAGCATCACCCTTTAGTGAGAAAGTAAACAACTTAAGAATATAGTAGTGGCGAATTGTTTCCTCATGAGCAAATAAGGTGGCTATATCATTTAGTTTAGTAAGATGTGCCACAACAGTTTCAGATTCATAACCATGGAAAGGAATAGATTCAACCAAAGTAATTAACTCAGGATCGACAGAGAATTCGTAATCCTTATCATTAACAAAGATAGGTGAAGTAGCAAACTTAGGATCATATTGCATTCTAGCATTCAAAGACTTTTCTTTCAACTTGACAAGCAATTTCTTAAGATCATCTCTCTTCTTACAAGCAAGAAATCCCCTAGCTACCTCTCCATCCATGACATAGCCCTCAGGTATATCAAGCAATTCATATCTAGGAGTGCTAGGTTTAATAGGTGTTTCAAAGTGTTCGGTTTCAATAATTTCATCAGTTTCAGAAATATCATCGGTTTCAGCATTCTCAATATCTTTAGTATAGCAAGTTGTTCATTAAGAAATTCACCCAGTGGCACAGTCTTATCAAGCAAAGTACTAGCATCATCATAAGCATTATTCATAGCAGAAGTGGCATCATCAATTACTTGCGACGTACCAGAATTAATAGCAGGTGTAGGTGTCGCAAGCTTACTCAAAACAGAAGGTGAATCAAGTGCAGAGCTAGATGGCAGTTCCTTACCTCCCCTCGTAGTAGAGGGAAAAATATTGGTCCGGGTATTTTTAAGATCCCTCATAGTGATCAACAGATATAAATCCCAAGTGACTCGGCAAATAGAGCTATGCTCCCCGGCAACGGCGCCAGAAAAAGGTCTTGGTAACCCACAAGTATAGGGGATCGCAACAGCTTTTGAGGGTAGAGTATTCAACCCAAATTTATTGTTTCGACACAAGGGGAGCCAAAGAATATTCGCGAGTATTAGCAGTTGAGTGGTCAATTCAACCACACGTCCACACCTATAAGACTTAATATCTGCAGCAAAGTTTTTGGTAGCAAAGTAGTATGGAAATAACGGCTAAAGTGGCAATAGTAGTAGTAGCAGTTTTGTAGTGATTGTAATAGCAGCACGACAAAAATAACTTAGCAAAGATCAATATGTGAAAAGCTCATAGGCATTAGATCGGTAATGATAATTATGTTGGATGATATTCATCATGTAGCAGTCATAACCTAGGGTGACACAGAACTAGCTCCAATTCATCAATATAATGTAGGCATGTATTCCGTATATAGCCATGCAGGCTTATTGAAAAGAAACTGCATGGCATATTTTGTCCTACCCTCCCGTGGCAACAAGGTCCTAATGGAAAATAATGGATATTAAGGCCTCCTTTTAATAGAGAATTGGAACAAAGCATTAGCACTTAGTGAATACATGAACTCCTCAAATTACGGTAATCACCAGAAAGAATCCCAATTATTGTCACCTTGGGGTATATGAGGATCATAACTCGTAATAGGTGCCTATAACTTGCAAGATAGGATCAAGAACACACATATATTCACGAAAAGATAATAGGTTCAGATCTGAAATCATGGCACTCGGGCTCTAGTGACAAGCATTAAGCATAACAAAGTCATAGAAACATCAATCTCAGAACATAATGGATACTAGGGATCAAACCCTAACAAAACTAACTCGATTACATGATAAATCTCATCTAACCCATCACCATCCCACAAGCCTACGAAGGAATTACTCACTCCCGGCGGTGAGCATCAAGAAATTGGCGATGGAGGAAGGTTGGTCATGATGATGGCGACGAATTCCACCCTCCGGAGCCCCGAACGGACTCCAGATCAGCCCTCCCGATGAAGAACAGGAGGCGGCGGCGGCTCTGTATCGTAAAACGCTATGAATCCTTCTCACTGATATTTTTCTTCGCAAATATGTACTTATGGAGTTGAAGTTAGGGTTGTAGACATTCCAGGGGCCCCACAAGCAAGGAGGCGCGCCCCCTGAGCTTGTGGCCCATGGGTGGCCCCCCTCTAATATCTTTTTCTGCCAGTACTTTTTGTATGTTCCAGAAATATTCTCCGCAAATTTTTAGGTCAATCCGAGAACTTTTATTTTAGCACAACAATAACACCATGGCAATTCTGCTGAAAACAACGTCAGTCCGGGTTAGTTCCATTCAAATCATGCAAATTAGTGTCCTAAACAAGGGCAAAAGATTTTTGAAAAGTAGATACGATGGAGACGTATCATAGACCCACGCGAGGAATCTCTTGTCCTCATCGGGCTCCACCGGTAACTTCCGCCTGGGGCAGACACACCTCTCCACAGCCTTCCTCTCCCTTGCCCGCTGCCTCTTGCGGTGGGCGGGGGGCACCTCCGACTCCAGCGTGAGCGTCTCGGCCGGCAGGGCGGGCACAAGCACCCACCGCTGCCCACGAGGGGGAGCAGCTGTCTGCGGTGCAAGGGGACGGCATGGGGAAGTAGCAGCCGGCCGGGCGATGGGACAGCGTGGGGGAGGTGCCGATTGCGCTGGCTGCCTGTCGGAGCTACCCATGGGCTTGGAGGGGCTAGCGCCGAGGAGGAAGCGGCGGCTGCGGCGAGACTACAAATCTGGATCTGCCCCCGGTGTCCACCTTGGACTGCTACAAGGCGATGCGGAGGGCAAGCCCATACTCCGGATCCACCTCATCGTTGAAGCGGTTGCATGAGCTCGACATTGCATTGGATACGATCGGAATCAGTGGTGGGACGGGCTTGTTAGGCGGACGTGCCTAGGCGTGCCCGGGCCACCCCATTTCCGCCCCATATTTGGGCTGGATATGGGGGTGCCAGTATGTCCGGGCATTTGAGGCCCATTTGAGGCATCCGTCTGGGTCAAAAAATGTGACCGGGCAGCCTGCCCGGCGTATGAGGCGGCTTTGAGAGGTCCATCTATAAATGCTCTTAGAGCAATGCGCTATATGGCCACCCGCCTGTATATTTTTGCCGGTTTTATAGTTTTTGGCCTTTTTGGCTGAAACAGATCTGGTATAATTCTTTCTGCCCATAAAAAATATGCATATATGAATGGCCCACAAATTGAACCTCCGCCGCTATACAGAGTGGGGTGGGGGCGTTTTAGGGTTCCTGTCACGGATATTCTCCGCCCCCTTCCGCCGCAGTTCGCCCCCTCAATTGTCTCTTTTCATTTCTCCGCTCCTTTTGCCGCAGTGGCGCTCCCAGTAGTCACACGAACGTTGCTGGCTCTTCCGCATCGGCGCCCGAGGCGCGTGTGATCACTTCTTCGAGCTCGATGAGGTGCTTTTCTTGCACATCAAAAGGTGTTTGGAGGTGGACGAGGCGCTCCTCGCCGCCCAGACCGCGATGGCGGCCATAGAAGATGGCGCCGCTGAATGGCTCGAGGCAGAAGGAAGAGCACACGTACGCCGATGCATGCTGGACGTCGGCTTTCGCGTCCTACCTCAACGTCCAGGAGTGATTCGCCTGCCTTCCCTAGGTTTAGTTCGATCTATGTTTTTATTATGCTATATGTATATGTAAGATGAACTCCGGTTGTGTATAAACTTAAGTTTGTAGCATGAATTAGAATTTAAACATGCGGTGGTTTTCGTGGATCTATTCTGCCCGATGTCGGTTCATACCACAAATCCGATTTCAAGCGAACTGTATATTGCTTTTATGGGATCATTTTTTTGCGGTATCATCTAGAGTTGCTCTTAGCGTGTAGGATCACATGCAGCCTTTGCTACAATAAAATTTAATAAAAAAACTCAAAAAATCTGTTTTTTGGCAAATAACATTGATTTGTGTTTCACATGCGTGTAAATTTTCATGATAGAATGAGATTTGTGAAGGTCTGGGCATAAAAAAGGCTCTGAAAAGACTTTTTGAAAGCATTGAACTTTTTCTTTTGCCGAGACCACCATGCATGTCAATACATCACCAAAATTTGCACGCATGTGAAACACACATCCATGTCTATTGTCATTTTTTTGAATAGTTTTTTCCTTCATATTTTGCTTTAGCAAAGGATGCATGTGAGCTCAAGCTCATAGGAGCACTTTCGCACAATAACTAGCAACTTGGTGGAAGGGGTTGTATGGAGTAAATCCCTAAAAAACAATAGAATAATACTAGTGAAGGCCTGAAAAGAGGACCAGAAACATGTTGTGATGTAATGGACCATGGAAGGATAAAATTGGTTGTAAACCGACACAACTTTGTATTCATGAACTTCAAAGCATGATCTTTCGAGTTGGCACTCAACATTTTCTCTCCTTTCTTTGATGGATGCACTTTGTCCTCTTCTCCTAGCTTCACCTCCCCTACGCCTCCTCTCCCCTTCCTCACCATCTTGTTCGACCAAGGAGGGAGGGGAGGGGCTTTGAGCCTCCACTTGTAGAGTAAGTCAGTCCCTAGTTGTGTTTTATATAGTTGTGTTTCACCGTCGTCTGGAGGATTTTTCAAGCTCTTTTTGTGGGCACCATCCACTGCTAGATGGTGTTGTTTCCCATGCTTCGGTCAAAGGTGCCCTTCCAAATAACATCCATTTTTGTGGCTTATTGGATTTGTTCCCTTTATTTCCCTCCCTTGACTTAATTTATGGGTGGGATGGCGAGATGTATGATGACAGCTTGGTGTCCCTTTATTTTGTTCTCATTTAGCTCTAATAAATTCCAAATTCCTCCGCAAACTTTATTTTCCTGATATTCAAGATTTGTTTTCAAAAAAAATTCTCGAGTAATCTTTGACTTGTCTTTCTCATCAATCCACCTTGTTGTTTCTACAGAGCCAACTCGAAGCATGCTTTCTGTCCTCTCTTGGCTTCATTCTTATCTCATGTTGCAGATGTTTTCTTCATTATTTAATGCTATGAATGGAGCATCATGCTCAATCTTTGGTCAGCACCACCCCATTCAACCTCCATTTTGGACGTGTTTAAATTCAAGAATCAACTTTATCCAGGATCCAAAGTATTGTGGTAGGTGATGAGTAGGTGGGGGTGTACGACAGGCTTATAGAGAAGGACACCATACACTCGACAAAACAACACAAGGATATTTTTTAAATGGATTCAGTCACCTCATGAGAGTATGACCTACGTCCAATAGAAGGGTCATCGAGAGATTCTATTTGTCTTTAGTCTCTGAGCACATTCTTCCATGCCTCCTTCTTGCTCCTTCCTCCCTACTTGGCATTGCTTCCCCGCTTCTCCTTGGTGGTCTTCATTGTACTTAATCACACATAGAGCCCACTTTGAGGTAGTAACCAAATTTGATCCAAATGTATAGGGAGCTCAAGTAGAGGCAAATTCACCTCGCTTTCCATGCCACGCGCATGAGTTATTGTCAACAGTCCACTCGAAGCTTCTGGGGTTGATGTTGGGTCCATGGTGATGTCTATTAGCTACTCTGCACCATGGAGCACAATCCAAAAATGGTCCTATCTAATTGGAGTCACTATCCATCCTCGAATACATCTGTGGACATGGATACATGAGCCGACCATCCAACACCGTGCCTAAGACGTCCGTCCAGGCCCATCGACATCCATATACATTTGAAGTGGAAATATTGATCAATAGTAATTTGATGGGCAAATAAAAGTGCATATACGTATGCTTCACAACCAAAACCGGCAAATGTTCATTAGCTTTTGCATGTACCCGATCACAAAAGTTGCAGTCCATGCAAATTGTTCACTCCTAGAACTAATGTTTGTGCCCTCTGAGGGAGTCCTAGATTAGGGGGTCCTCGGACAGCTAGACTATGTACTTGTGCCGGACTGTTGGACTATGAAGATACAAGATTGAAGACTTCGTCCCGTGTCCGGGTGGGACTCTCCTTGGCGTGGAAGGCAAGCTTGGCAATTTGGATATGTAGATTTCCTTCTCTGTAACCGACTTTGTGTAACCCTAGCCCCCTCCCGTGTCTATATAAACTGGAGGGTTTAGTCCGTAGGACGACAACAATCATAATCATAGGCTAGCTTCTAGGGTTTAGCCTCTACGACTCATGGTAGATCAACTCTTGTAATACTCATATCATTAAGATCAATCAAGCGAGAAGTAGGGTATTACCTCCATAGAGAGGGCCTGAACCTGGGTAAACATTGTGTCCCCCGGCTCCTGTTACCATTAGCCTTAGACGCACAATTCGGGACCCCCTACCCGAGATCCGCCGGTTTTGACACCGACATTGGTGCTTTCATTGAGAGTTCCACTATGTCGTCATGGTAAGGCTTGATGGCTCGCCTTGTTATCAAGGACAACATCACCTCTGGGGGAGCCCTGCCTTTACGCCAAACTCTCCGACTAGGTGGCTTCGTCATGACCGCCCATTCGGCCGCCGCACCGACGATGACTTCTCGGGTCATCAAAAACAGCCTCCACGTCAGCTTGGAAATCACCGAGCAGATGGATTCAATGGAGCTCTCATCCTTGAACGAGCTCTTGGATCACATCGTTGCCTTGGGAGTAGCTACGGACTATGATCATATCGGGCTTAAACCAGACCAAAGAGAGATTAAGTCTCCGCCGGTCACCCATCAGATAGCGGTGGTGGAGGAGCAATGCAGCGATTCTTCCTCTATGTTGAGGATGTACTTTGTCCGGATACCCGAGCTCTCCGAGCCAGATACCCGTCTGCGGGAGGACATGACCCAGGCTCCGAACTTAGAATTGGACAGCGGGCCAGAAAAATTAGGCAACATCCCGGAACCCAAACTGCCAAGTTCGGAAGCTCCTCTACCCCTGGGTCTCAGATCGTGTCAGGTTTCGGACTTAAATCTACCCACCCACCCAGATACAAGCAATCTTTCCCACATTAGACAAGAATCCCAAGAGACAGCACATCACTTTTGGGCCAGATTCCTCCTTGTAATGAGCAAGGTCAAGGACTGTCGCGAGGAAGACGCAATCTCATTCTTTTGGAAAAATTGCACGGACAATGAGATCCTCAACGCCATAAGTCGACGTGACATAGCACACTTTGCTGACTTGGCGGCCATAGTACAGAAGTACTATGCGATGGAAAGCGCCTAGAAAACCTAAAAAAAATCTGGGATCCTCTGGCTCTCACTAAACCCTTCGTCCGTACTAAAAGGGTGCACTCTCGCATGTCACCCGATCCAAGTACAAAGAAACCGAAGCCCACTACAGGTCATGGAACCGTATTGGAGGGATGGCTAAATGGGCCATGCAAAATTCACACCACACCGGATACCATACCAACACACAACCTTAGAGCATGTTGAATACTTCCGCAGGTGGCCAAGAGCGGCGAGGATCTCCTCATTGACGATACCGTAGAGCATCATCCCGTGGAAAACAAAGATACAATATTGACAGTCTTTGAGACTTTTGCCTCAAATAACAGGCGCAAGAGAGCACTCCGCAGCCTCGCCGAAGTCTGCCACATTGCAGCAATAAATCCATGGAACAACACGGCAATAACCTTCAATGCCAGTGAAGAACCTCAATTCCGAACAGTCCGAGCACCAGCCGCTTTGGTCCTTAGTCCAATTGTGGACGGCTTTCGGCTTACTAAAGTGCTCATGGACGGTGGCAGAGGATTAAACCTCATCTACGAGGAAACTCTCAACAAAATGGAAATAGACAAGAGCCGCATTGAGCAAAGCAGCACGACCTTCAGAGGAATTATCCCTAGTCGGGAGGCACGGTGTGCGAGAAAAATCACACTAGATGTGGTATTCGGAACACCGAAGAATTACAGGTTCGAAGAAATCACATTCCAAGTGGCCCCGTTCAGTAGCGGATACCACACCCTTTTAGGGTGGGATGCATTCACGAGCTTCCAAGCTATACCCCATTACGGGTACATGAAGCTCAAGATGCCCGGGCCCAATGGAATCATCACTCTAGCTAGTGATCTGGACGTAGCACTCCGTGCCGAAAATAAAACCGCCGCCCTGGCCCTTGAGGCATTATCCGAAGCCCTTGCGGTCGAAGAACTAACTGCGCTGCGCTCCACAGTGGACAGGGATGACATGATACTTGACAAACAATCCAAGTCTACCTCTTTCAAACTAGCGGATGAAATAGTCAAATTCCAACTCCACCCAACGGACTCTACAAAAACAGCATCCATCGGGGCACAGCTGAACCCCACAATAGACGCTGCACTGCGGGCATTCTTGCGCGAGAATTGGGACATCTTCGCCTGGCACCCTTCAGACATGCCAGGTATCCCACGCAGGTTGGCCGAGCATATCCTAAACATACTGAAGGGATACAAGCCGGTCAAGCAAAATCTTTGGCGTTTTTAGAACCTAAACGACAAGCCATGGGAGAGGAGCTAGCCAACTTACTCGAAGTCAGATTCATCAGAGAGATAAAACACCCGGACTGGCTAGCAAACCTGGTGATGGTACCAAAGAAGGATAAATCATGGCACCTATGTGTCGATTTCAAGGACCTCAATAAGGCTTTCCCCAAGGATCCCTTCCCTCTCCCCCGCATCGATCAAATCATCGACGCTACCGTAGGACACGACTCATTGTGCTTCCTCGACGCATACTCCGGATACCATCAAATCAAGATGGCGGAGTACGATCAAGCCGCAACGGCATTCATCACTCCATACGGCCCCTTTTATTTTAATACCATGCCTTTCATGCTCAAAAATGCCGGTGCAACCTATCAACGCATGATTCAAACATGCCTGAAGAAACAAATCGGCAAAACAGTTGAGGCATACGTAGACGACGTGGTCATCAAAACCAGACATGTCGAATCTTTAATAGACGACCTGAGGCTTATGTTCGATAATCTCCGAACATATGACATCAAGCTCAATCCGGATAAATGCATTTTTGGCGTTCCAGCCGGAAAACTCCTGGGTTTCATCGTCTCCAATAGAGGAATTGAAGCAAATCCGGCTAAAATTTTGGCTTTGTCACAGTTGGCTACCCCAACAGACCTCAAGCAAATGCAGAAATTGACTGGATATGTGGCTGCCTTAAGCCGCTTTATCTCCAGATTCGGAGAAAAGGCACTACCTCTCTAGATCCTTCTTCGTCGCACTGAACACTTCGAGTGGACGGATGTGGCTACGGCCGGACTGGAAGAAATAAAGGCCCTCTTGGCTAGCAGTCCAATCCTGGCCACACCAACCATCGGCGAACCCATGTTGTTATATATAGCTGCAACGCACCAAGTTGTAAGCGCAGTGCTCGTCGTCGAACGAGAGGAGGACGGACATAAGTTCCCGCTTCAAAAGCCAGTATACTACGTATCCACTGTCCTCACACCATGCAAGTCACGGTACCCACATTATCAAAATATAGCATACGTGGTCTTCATGGCATCCCGGAAACTACGACACTACTTTCAAGAGTGTTCATTCACGGTGGCCTCCGAAGTACCACTCAATGACATCATAAATAACCGTGATGCCATGGGCCGGATTGCTAAATGGGCCATCGAACTCCTTCCGTTCGACATCATATATAAACCACGGCGAGCCATTAAGTCGCAAGTACTGGCTGACTTCGTCGCTGAATGGACAGAAGCCGAACTCCCTAAAGAGTACGGCATACTCCAATTGGATCATGCACTTTGACGGCTCTAAAATGCTGGCAGGTCTGGGAGCGGGCGTTGTCCTGACATCCCCTACCGAAGATACAGTCCAATACATACTCCAAATACTATACACAAACTCCAACAATGTAGCCGAATACGAGGCTCTGTTGCATGGTCTTCGGATGGCGGTCTCCATGGGCATTCAATGCCTAGAGGTGCGCGGGGATTCGAACCTCGCAATATCTCAAATAAATGGAGACTTTGACGCCAAGGACCCGAAAATGGCGACTTACCGCAATGCCGTCCTCAAGATGTCAGCTCGGTTCGAGGGGCTCAAATTCCATCATGTGGTCCAAGAAAACAATCAAGCGGCGGATATCCTCGCACGCATTGGCGCCAAGCGCGACCCCGTCCGACCTAATATCTTTTTGGAAAGGTTGTTCAAGCCATCCGTGGTGTGGCAAGGGGAGACCGGCAATACCAGTCCGGATCCGACCACAACCCCAGACCCCGAACACACTGACATAATCGGAGGCTCCACCACCGAAATAACACCTTCAGCCCACATGATCATGGCTGTCATCGCCCCGTGGATAGAACCCTACTTAGCCTACCTAAATAGGCAAGAACTCTCCGAGGACCAAAATGAGGCACTTTGCATCGTGCGGTGCTCTAAAGTCTACAAGGTTCACGAGGGAGAGCTTTATAAGAAAAGCGTTACTGGAGTACTACAAAGATGCATCTCCGAAGAGGAAGGGCGGCAGCTCTTGGCCGAAATTCATGCTGGACTTGGCGGCCACCATGCTGCAGCTCGGGCCCTTGTAAGCAAGGCCTTTCGTACAGGTTTCTACTGGCCGACAGCCCGAGCTAACGCACAGGACCATGTCCAACATTGCGTTGGTTGCAAGCTTTTCACAAATCAAAGCCATATGCCACCTACCACTCTCCAAACAATCCCCATAACTTGGCCCTTTGCGGTCTGGGGGCTCGATATAGTTGGACCCCTTAAAGGAGGAAGCCATAAGAAAACATACCTATTAGTCATGGTAGATAAATTCACCAGATGGATAGAGGCCAAACCAGTTAAAATAGCCGAATCCGGACCAGTGATAGACTTCATATCAGGGGTTGCACACCGTTACGGTGTCCCCCACAGCATCATCACTGATAATGGCTCCAACTTCACAGCCGACGAGGTGAAAACTTGGTGCGGCAACATGGGCATTAAGCTCGATTACGCCTCCATCTATCACCCCCAAACAAACGGTCAAGTCAAACGAGCAAACAGTCTGATACGGAGCATCCCACGTTCATCCCCATGTACACTCTGACTACTCTCCAAACCCCAAGGATACATAAGATGAGGCCTCGACTATGCACCATTGCACACAAGGTGAATTCACTCCTCTTCGAACCGTCACTTTCTGCATGCAAGATATGGATGCTACCTCAAGCGCGAACCTTGTGCATCCTCAGGTACACCCGAGGAGACCATGGAGATCCCAAGGACCAAGGCCAAGTGTGCGCGGGAGCAAAGGAAGAAGAAGGAAGAAGAGTTTGCTGCTATAGCAGCTGGACATCCGGCCATGTCCCGGACATCCGGCCCTGCCCGGACATCCGGCCCAACCACCGGAAATCCGGCCTCCATCACAGAATGCATCTGGAGGCGACCCTGACAGCCCGGACATCAGGTCCCGTGCCCCGGACATCCGGCTCCTCCCGAAGCCCCGGACATCTGGCCCTCCTCGTTGGAAATCCGGC
The DNA here is from genome assembly GCA_963921465.1 of Triticum timopheevii. NCBI lineage: Eukaryota > Viridiplantae > Streptophyta > Magnoliopsida > Poales > Poaceae > Triticum > Triticum timopheevii. The sequence continues at coordinate 405,936,453 of OY997272.1, read as the reverse complement.
CCCTAGTGTCCAGAGAGCAACCACAGGGCACCCAGGCCAGCCCGGACATCCGGCCTCCCCGCCCGGACATCCGGCCCATCGCGAAGCCCCGGACATCCGGCGCCTGTCTGCGCACAGTGAACGGGCCAAGGGCCCATGTATCCCTCTCACTTACCCCTTCGAGGCTAAGGGTTAGCATTGATTTAGCTCATTTGTGAGATAGAGCCTCGCTCATCCATCGGATCTCCTCCTCGTGAGAGACCGCGGCCTCTTCGGAGAAGATCCACTTGGATTCAAGACCCCTTTACGGGAAGATCCCCTCGTGGATTCAAGACCTCCTCTCGGAGAAGAACGGTTACTCTTGTATCTTCCCTTTGTTGATTTTGAATCTTGTGCTACCTCATGTGTTCGGTGATCTAGCCCTTGTGTGATCAATTACTTGTCGGTTGAGTGATTCTCTCGTTTCTCCCCGTGTTTCCCTTGAGTTTTCCGCGCGTTCTTCGTGTTTCCCCATAGGATCCACTCCAAACGTGAAAGATCGGCCCCATAGGGTTCCGCCCTACATCATCTTGGTATCATGAGCCACGTTGATCATATTTTTGGAGCCCCTACCCCTCCTTTTCTAGCTTGATTTTGTTGATTTCGTCCTAAATCCGAAAATCCCCACCAAAAATAGCCCCCAATTTTTTTTTGTGATTTGTTGGTTTGATGATGTTTTGTTGATTTTGATCCATGGATTTGCTTGGTTTCAAGTGGATCTAGCATCTCCCCAAGTTTCCCCACTTTCCATCCATGAAATCTCTCCAATTTTGCCCCCGAAATCATCAAATTCCGCCCCAAAATCGAGTTCCTCGAGTTCATCCTCGGATTTGGAGCCCGGACATCCGGCCCGACCACCGGACATTCGGCCATCCCGGACATCCGCCCATTAGCCCGGACATCCGGCTCCTGGAGCGCATTTTCGCGCAAGTTTCTGGAGATCAGGTCCCGGACATCCGGCCAAACCCCCGGATGTCCGCCCGCTGTCATTTCAGCTTTTTCCATTTCACCGTTTTGACCATAACTAATTCATTCGGAGTCCGATTTTGACGTTCTTTAGCTAGTTTTGAAGCTCTTGACACCCCCCCTTCCCACAAGAATACCACCAACATCATTTGACTCCATCAAATTTTTGAAAATTTGGCAAGTTTGCCTAGGGCTTCCACCACATCATCCACATAGCCACCACCGACTTTCGCAACCTAACCAATTTTGCTTGCCATAGCATTAGTGGTTGCTTGAGTAGTGATTCGAGTGTCCTAAGGTGTTTCAGCTACTCAGGGACGGTTTCTTCTTCATCAACCACCACCACCACTTTGGCATAACCTTGCCCACCATACATTTTGCCAACCTGACTAAACCCAATTTTGTTTGAGTTGTGGCTTGTGTCTCCTAAGGTGTTTCGGCTGCTTAGGGCCGGCAACTTCAACTTCTACACATGTATAGCCCATCATTTCACTTCCGCATTGCCAAGTGCAAACCACCACCGCTTTCCACTACCACCATTTTGACATTTGACGTTTGAGATTTTGAGTTTGCGGTTTTTCCGTTTCCTAAGGTGTTTCGGCTACTTAGGGACGAGTCTCCATCATCTTGGTATCTACATCAAGAACACCGCTACTCATCATCGCCGGACGGTAAACTCCATATCATCTTGGTATTGTGGTATCCCTCCATTGTATATTCCCATTGCCATTGCATTGTTAACCCCTAGCCCATTTTGTGTTACTTGCCTATCGAGACTAGCCATTTGAGTATTGCCGGCAACATGACTTGTGCACATTAGTGATCATACTTCCCATAGCATACATACCATATCATCATGGTGCATATATTGCTATCATATCTTGTGTCACAAGTTTGTTCCCGCATATGCACAATTGCTATCTTGGTTTGTGCATTGTGCAAAGTGGCCATACAAAAAAAAAGAGAATAAAGCTTTTAAGCAAAGAAAAAGAGAGAGCAAAGAGCTTGTAAGCAAGTGCCATAGCATCATACCACATTGCACATAAGATTGTCATATCCGATCACCTTGGATCATCTTGAGAGAAACACCGGTAACCATACATACATAGCATACTTGGGATAGAAAGTTTATCCATTTTGCATCTTATAGGTTGTGCACAGGTGTCGTATCCGCCTATAGAGAAATTGTGCTAGCGTCTCTCTTGAGTTGTGCAACACGAGCGTTTTCCATGGATTCCACATTTTGTGCCCATTCCTTGGTTGCACGACCCCATTTATCTATCCGTATGTGTGTTTCCGTGTACCTTTCATTGCTATTGGTCTACTTGTTTCGCTTGCGAATTTGTGAATCTCTTTCAACATTATTGACTCTTGCTAACATTTTGCATTAAATTTTTGTGCCACTATCCTCACCGAGCTCCACCATAAGCTTTACTTGTGTAGGTGTGAGAACCGACAAGGATTGGTACCAATAGTGCTATTTCATTGTCCGCATTTGAGTGAACTTGATTCATTGTCAACATCGGTCAAGGTACATTGGTATAAGTTCTTATCTTTCTCCCACTCATATTTGCTCGAGTCTTGTGATGGATAGGCAAGGCATTTCATCTCCGGTCTACGACAACAACGATGGCGTGAACAACTACATCAACAAAGCATCTATCTTCGATCTACAACGACAAATGCAAGGCGCACAATCAAGATTGCGAGAGCGCATCGAGAACATCTCCATCGACATTCGTCACTCCGAAGCAAGGAAAAGGGACTACATCGACAAGAAGCTTTCCGCACATAAAGAGGAGCAAGATGCAAGGATGGAGGAGATTAGAGCCTTGATCAAGTCTTCTTCCCCTTCGTCATCCTCAAGGCGGTGACATTCAAGCCACAAGTCTTCAGAGCGCGAAAACGATGCAAGTGCAAATCGTCCTCATCCACATCTACGTGGCGACCACCATCATGTTCTTGATCCACATCGTCATGAAGGGAAGTCACCTCCAAGCAACATGTGCACGATGACAACGAACAACATCTACTACGAGCTCAAGCTCGACAATGACATCATCATCATGAAGATGCTCCACAAGCGCAAATGCACAAGTCCCAACAAGCCCTACTTCACGCCAAGTCCAAGCTTCATGAGCAAAAGAGAAGACCGCGAGACGACCACCACCAAGACGGCGCTACGGCTACAACAACCACTTTGGCATCTTCACCAAGTGCTATCAAGGCATCTTCGCCTTTGGACGTATGACATCTTCGCCTACTTCCCACGTGTACGCCTACATCGACTTCATCAAGTCCAAGGCGACTACCTACGAGCGAGGGCGACACTTCCATCTTCGGAAGCCCCCCAAGGAAGATGGCCGAGCATGGGAAACTCCCTTCGGTCATGGAGACGAGCTATGAGGTGCCACATCATATGGGCCTCCAACAACAAGACGACGACAAGAATGTCGAGCAAGGGCCATCCCCTTCGACTACAGCGACGAGCGCGAACCTCTTGAACAACATGAAGACGGCGCCCATATTGGACTCATACTCCGAGTCAAGCCACGCGACCGCGCATGGAGACATTTGCACCTACATCTCTCCGACACCCACATATGTCGAGATGCCCCAAGTGCCATGTGAGGAGAGCCACTACCCCATGAGTGACATGAGTGACTCCACCATACGTGACATTGAGAGCATTTCCTATGAGAGGATGAGTGTGACCACCACTAGCCCCACACAAGAGAGCATGCACATCCTATGTGAGGTTGAGCGCCATTTGAGTGACTCCACCAACCATATGAGTGAGAGCATATTTGAGGGAGTGAGTGAGCCACAATACTTAGAGAGTGAGGTAGTTGAGAGGGCACGTGAGGCCACTATGATTTCTAACGACTTACCCTCTACTCCTAGTATGTTTTCTTCTTTGGTGCTAGGTCTCCTACATGACGACATACCTACCCTCGACGAGTCCATCCCTCCAATGAACAAACCGATGGCCATGGTGGACGATGATGCACCCCCCACATGGTTCCATCAAGATGAAGATGACACCGAGAAGATCTTCAACACCTCACCTACAACACATGAGCGACGCTCCAAAGGTAACATAGGTGATGGTGCTTCTCTTGTCCCACTAGTGGACTCTCTTGACATCGATTGCTCCCATGATGTTGACCCACCTATTCCCATGCTTCATGCTAGTGAGATGTAACGCCCCGATCCGATGCGCCAGGTGTCTTCCAGTTATTCGCCGTCATTGCCTTGTCATTTGCTTGCGTGTTGCATTTTATCATGTCATCATGTGCATCTCTTTTTGCATACGTGTTCGTTTCATGCATCCGAGCATTTTCCCCGTTGTCCGTTTTGCAATCCGGCACTCCTTTGCCCTCCGGCGTCCCCTTCTTGTCTCCTGTTGTGAGCGGGTGTTAAACATTCTCGGAATGGACCGTGATTTTCCAAGTGGCCTTGGTACACCATCGGTAGACCGCCTGTGAAGTTTTTTTCCATTTGGAGGTCGTTTGATGCTCCAACGGTTAACCGGGTAGCCGCAAAAGCCTCTTTTGTGTGCAGCCCAACACCCCTCCGAAGTGGCCCAATAACCCATCCAAACCCCTTTCATGCTCTCGGTCATTCGATCACGATCGTGTGGGCGAAAACCGCACTACATTTGGAGTCTCCTAGCTCCCTCTACCTATATATATGTGCCCCTTCCCGAAATCTCGCGTAGATGAAACCCTAGCCCCGCTCCTCCGCGCCACCGGACATGTCCGCCGTCGTCCGGACGCGTCCACAGCCGCCGCCACGTCGCTCCGACGAATCGGAGGCTGCCACCTCAGCCGCGCCGCCGCCCCCGTCCAGCCAGCGCCTGCCGCGTGGCGCCGCCGCCGCCGGGCACCTCCGCGCCTCACCCGCACCCGCCGCGGGCCCGCCGAGCCCGAGCCAGGCCCTCCCCGGCCCAGCTCTCGCGCCGCCCGGGCCGCCTCGCCCCGAGCTCCCGCGCCCGCCGCTGCCCGCCGCTGCGGCGTTCCCGCGAGCGCCCGTCGCCGCCACCCTGGCTCCGTCGCGTTGCCTCGTCACCGCGCCTCGCCATCCCGCTCCTCCCCGTCGACCCTGTCGCCGCCGCTCGCCACCCAGCCTCCTTGGCGGCAGAGCTCGCCGCCCCGTGCCTCCCCGGCCCCGGATCCGCCTCCTCCGCCTCTTCCCCGCCATCTCCGGTCACCTCCCCGGTCAACTCCGGCGAGGTCCCCCGGATCTGGATGAGATCCACCACCACCACCAACCAAACGCGCCTCCGCAGTACCGATCCGCTCCGTCCCGGATCCCTCCGTCCCGCGTTGACTTTCGCGGAGGTAAAAATCCATTAAGTGCCCAGATCTGTAACATTTTCATGCCCAGTTCATCATGCCATATCACTTTGCATACTGCTCCGTTTTGTGCGTGTAATATATCGCCATGTTCATCATGATGTGCTCTTCATTTTGTTCCATTGCGAAGAGCTCGTTTGTGTCCATCTTGATGCCCTAATCATCGTTGCAAGAGTGCTATATGATGTTAACCTGCTGAAACTGTTATAACTTGGTGATTTGTCATTTTTGTTGCATTTGATGTGTGCACCCTATGAGCATGAGCTCTACATATGTTTTGAAATATGTCATGCCATATTTACGGAGATGCAATCCATGTATTTTTTTGATTTTTGTAGTGAGTGCATCGAGGTCGTGAAGTAGGGTACTTGTTGTTGCTGTTTTGCTAGGCTGAATCTGCTATATCATGATGCTATGTTAACCTGCTTCTACAAGTCATTCTATGCATAATCTGGAGATGTTCACTAAGGATGTTTTGTTGTACATGTCATTCTCTATCCGTTCATGCCCCTGATTGCATTTATAGCCTGCTGTAACTTGTTGTTATCTTGCTCCAAACTTGCTAAATAATGTTGCTGTCAGCCTGTTAACATTATGTTTAGTTTTGCCATGTGCTTTGCTAGTGATCCATGCACCCTATGAACTTTCTCTTGCCATGCTTAGCTTAAAAAATATGTCATCTTACTGTTGGTAACCTTCACATGCCATGTATTTCTCTTTGGTGAGTGGTACAAGCTCACCAACATGCCTACTTATTGTTGTTCCTGCCATGTATGAATCTATCATATCACTTGCTATGTTTACATGGGTGCCATCATATTTTCTGTGCCCTTTTGGCTCATGATCAGTAAGGGAATTTTGTTATATGATATTAGTAGATTCATGCCATGCCTTTTTTTGCCATGTTAAGTTCCTGTAGCATGTTGTTTGATAGCTCTAAACATTGCAACCTGATGTTATTTTCTGCTAAGTCTGAAACTGTTATTATTTGCAACCTTGCCTTGTCCTTTTGAGCATGTTATAGTGGTTTTGCATGAAGTTTCATATGATCATGTTGCATCCTTGTTTTGGTGTGTTTGCTTGATGTTTGTATGCATTTTGCATCAATGCCATGTTTAACTTGTTTTGCTCATATCTTCTAGGCCGTAGCTCCGAACTAAATGAACTTTATATGTAACTTGACTAGAATCTCGTGTAGATCATCTTGGTGCATCCTAACTTGCTGTTTAACAACTTGAACATAAGGTTTATTCAGATCTGGACCAATTTTGAAACTTGCATATGAGGACTTACCGGAATTGTTATATGTTGTTTCCGGCCTCATTTAAACTTGCTTTGATGTGTTATTCTTGTTTGCATCATCTCTTGCCATGAATAGCTTCATGTAGCCTTGTCATGCATCCTACTTGGTTGAGCATCATGTCTTGTTCATGTGTGGTGTGTTTACCATGTTGTGTGCTTCTTCTCGATAGTTCCCGTTTCGTTGCGATCGTGAGGATTCGTTCGTCTACGCTTGGTTCGTCTTCGTGGCTTCATCTTCTTCATGGACTCGTTCTTCTTCCTAGCGGAATTTCACTACTATCATTGCTATGCTAGTTGCTTTGTTCTATCGCTATGCTGCACTACCTATCACTTGTCCTTCAAGCCTCCCAAATTGCCATGTCAGCCTCTAACCTTTTCACCCTTCCTAGCAAACCATTGCTTGGCTATGTTACCGCTTTGCTCAGCCCCTCTTATAGCGTTGGTAGTTGCAGGTGAAGTTGAAGATTGCTCCATGGTGGACAGGATTCTGTTGGGATATCACAATATCTCTTATATTATTAATGCATCTATATATTTGGTAAAGGGTGGAAGGCTCGGCCTTATGCCTGGTGTTTTGTTCCACTCTTGCCGCCCTAGTTTCCGTCATATCGGTATTATGTTCCCGGATTTTACGTCCCTAACGCGGTTGGGTGATTTATGGGACCCCCTCGATAGTGCGCTTTGAATAAAACTCCTCCAGCAAGGCCCAACCTTGGTTTTACCATTTGCCTCACCACCACCTACATTTCCCTTGGGAGTAATTAACCCGAGGGTCATCTTTATTCTAGCCCCCTCGGGACAATGCTTGTCTAAGTGTTGGTCCAAACGAGTAGACTACGGGGCCCCCTCGGGGAAACTCGAGGTCTGGTTTTACTCGTAGGATGTCTCATCCTGTGTTGCCCTAAGAACGAGATATGTGCAGCTCCTATTGGGATTGTCGGTGCATCGGGCGGCTTTGCTGGTCTTGTTTTACCATTGTCGAAATGTCTTTTAACCGGGATTCCAAGACTGATCGGGTCTTCCTGGGAGAAGGAATATCCTTCATTGATCGTGAGAGCTTATCATGGGCTAAGTTGGGACACCCCTACAGGGTATAAACTTTCGAGAGCCGTGCCCGCGGTTATGTTGCAGATGGGAATTTGTTAATATCCGGTTGTAGATAACTTGACACCAGATCCGAATTAAAACGCATCAACCGGGTGTGTAGCCGTGATGGTCTCTTTTCGGCGGAGTCCGGGAAGTGAACACGGTTTTGGGTTATTGAAAGTGCAATCATGCCCTTAATCTTATTTTTATGTTGATGACAACATGCATTTTTGGGACTAATCATGTTATCAACTATATCTCAGGATTATGTTTCAAGTGCTATGTGTGTGGATCATGACTACAAACAAAGAGGTATATATTACTCAAGAGCGGAGAATACAAGACAAATGGCCTTGGCCCTTTATTTCAATTTGTTCTTGATATAGGGATCCCGCACTATTAAGAGGGGACCGTTGGGTAACGTGAAAGTCTTGCTCAAAATACACAAAACACTTCTTCTATCATCTTTTCGTTTTCATCATGTGTGCACGGTTTATTTTGTGTTTTTGAACCTGCTGGACTAGCCTTCACAACTGACCGGACTTCCGGCGCCCACCGGACGTCCGGTACATCTCAACAGAACACTTATTAACAGATTTTTGGTTTCTCCCGACGTCCGGTACATCCTAACAGAACACATATTAACGGATTTCCGGTCTCTCCGGACGTCCGGTCAGCGGTCGGCCGCTACTCTCCGGACGTCCGCTACCTGTGCTATGTTCACGGTCAGATTTATACTCCAGCGAGCGGACGACCAGTTGCCCGGCCGGACGTCCGGTCCGATCTATGTCACCGGTCGTCCGGTACCCACCGAACGTCTGGCAGCTCCTGTGCCATAAGTGGCCAAACGGTTAGCTTTTCACTAACACTATATATAGCCTTTCTTTCCCCACGGGATAGTGACTCACTTTGAACAAACCCTAACACACATTACACTCTCTCTCATTCCTTCACACCAAACCTTAGATCCCCAAGGGATTTGAGAGCACTTGAGAGAAGTTGTCTGATCAAGTGATAGATCCACTCCTTCCCCTTCTTTGCACCAGAGGAATTTGTGATTTGAGCAAGTCTTGAGCTTTTTCCCATCGTTCTTGTTACTCTTGGAGGTTGGAGACTCCTAGGCGGTAGGAGTCATTCAGAGAGGAATCGAACTTTGTGATTACCCTCGGAAAAGTTTGTGAGGGTTTGGAGACCACCCCAAGGTCTACCACTAGTGGTTAAGAAACGCCTTCGTGGTGTTGTCTCGAAGGGAGAATAGGGTGAGCCTTCGTGGCATTGGTGTGCCTTCATGGTAACATCCACCTCTCTAACGGTGACTAGCTTCCCTCCAAGGAAGTGAACAACGGCATACATCCTCGTCTCCCGGAGTTGCGGTTGTTCCTAACCCTAACTTCCTACTTGTGGTTACTTGTCTCAATGCACTTACTTACATCATATTGAGCTTGCTTACTTATATGCTTGTGTTACTTGCTTAGTACTTAGTACTCACTTGCAATTGTTAGGCTCACCTTCATATTCCGCATTATTATCTAAAATTGCTAAGTAATAATTAAAATTTGTAATTGGACCTATTCACCCCCCCCTCTAGGTCCATCTCGATCCTTTCAGTTATGTTTGACGTAAGTAGGAGTTCAGGATCACCTCTTGATCATTGCTAGCTTCACGACCGTTCCTTTGCTTCTCTTCTTGCTCTTATTTGCGTATGTTAGCCACCATATCATGCTTAGTCGCTGCTGCAACCTCACCACTTTACCCCTTCCTATCCCATTAAGCTTTGCTATTCTTGATACCCATGGTAATGGGATTGCTGAGTCCTCGTGGCTCACAGATTACTACAACAATAGTTGCAGGTACAAGTTTGCGATGGTCATGACGCGAGAGCGATGTTTGCTTGTTTTGGAGTTCTTCTTCTGCTTCTTCTTCGATCAGGGGATAGGTTCCAGGTCGGCAGCCTGGGCTAGCAGGGTGGATGTCGTTTGAGTTTCTGTTTGTGTTTCATCTGTAGTCGGATGTTGCTCTTATGTATTGTGATGTTGTATTTGTGTGGCATTGTATGCCTGTTGTATGTATTCCCATCTATTATGTAATGTTGATGTAATGATATCCACCTTGCAAAAGCGTTTCAATATGAGGGTCTATCCTTGGTGGGACCTTCGAGTTCCTCTTGGATAGGGTCGCATATTGGGCGTGACAAGTTGGTATCAGAGCCTCGACCGACCATAGGAGCCCCCCTTGTTTGATCGTGTAGCTTGGCCATTGTCGAGTCTAGAAGAAAACTATTTTTGGAGTCTAGTTATATTGGAGAGTAGGAATTCTTTTTACTCCTCAGCCCCTTCGTCGCTCTAGTGAGGAATCTTGACATAGGTGTTTTGAATAACTCCTCTTCCCTTTCAAACTTTCTTTAGGATCACGCGGTTAGTTTTTCGTTCGTTGGTTCTCAGCTCTTTTATCCGGTGCAATTCTCGTCAAGTTGACTCGAGCCTCTTCATCTTTGAGTTCAATCCTCAGTTGTTTTCTTTTTCCCACCCGCCCACCCCTTCTTCATCTCGGAGTCCGAGTCCGTAATCGAGTATCCATCCTACTCGTGCGAAGTCTTTGCAGTCCTTCCTTAATTTTCTTCAACCGGTCTTTTCTCTTCAAGATATACGTCGTTTCCCCTTCCAAGTTGCTTTTGTTTTTCCCGCCCTCCCACCCTCTTCTTCCCGGAGTCTGACTCTCTTTCAAGCATCAATTTCATTTGTACGGAGCCTCTTCAGCCTTCCCTCAATCATTTCAACCGGTGAATTCTCTTTTGTTTGACATTCTTCATCTCTTTTTCTTTTCCGGTGGACTCAATTCAAGTTTTTGTTCGGGTTGATCATATTCTTTTCCTTGGATCAAGTGTTCTCCTTGCTCGTTTGCCTCTCACCATTCAATCATTCCGGAGTTCGGAAGACATCTCAGGAGATTCGTCCGTGTTCCAAATAAGTCGAGGTTGTCACCTCATTCAAATATTTCAATGGTTCCAGTGCATCATCTATCTGTTCAAAAACCCTTTCCAATGGTGTTTTCTCTTTAATGGGCCCTAACCCACAGGTCTTTTCCTAGGATCTTACCTGACTCTTCTAATTATTCCGGAGCTATTCCCAAATTCTTTTCAAAGTGTGACGTAAGAATGGATTCCAACAATCAGATGCCTTCTCCAAGATCAATTTAAAATTCTTTTCATCTTTGGTTCTACCTTTCCTCTTTTTCATTATTCCGGAGTTTCTCAACAATTTCGGTGGTGTTTCTCGTCGTCATTCTCAGCCTTGAAGATTGAAGAAGAGTTTTCCTCTAAATATTGTCCATTCTCTTGAAGTTTCGTGGTTCTAGCTTCATGTTATCCTCTCGAATTATTCCATTTGTCAGATATTCTTTTCTTACCCATCCGGAGTATGTTAGAAGTTGTTTTCCCATTTATTTTCACCGGAGGCCATCATTCCAGAAGAATTCTTTGTCCTCACATTTCAGCTACCGTTATCCAATTATCCCGGTGCTTTGTTCAAGTGTTCTTTAACCAGCTCATGATCTCTTTGTTCTCTTGCATCTAAATCCCCTCTAGCATATTCGTTCTTCTAATTCTTCCCGGTGATTCATTCTCTTTCATCAGTCTTTTTCGAATTCTTACGGTGGTTCGTTCAAGATTCTTTTTCCTTGATTATCATTTTAATCCATTCGTTCTTTTCAATCCTACCGGTGGTTCATGAAGACCTTCTCAAGTTTGCGATATGTCACTCCTCAATCCTTTTCAAGGGGAATAAGTTGCATGCCAAATCCGCTTGTCATCCATTAAATTTGATGAAGGATAAGCATACAATAAATCTTATTCTTATTTCATTCAAGTGATTAACCCCTTCCGTCGGAGTTTGTTCTTGGTGAATAAATTCTAGTTCCAAGTGTTTTCATCTTTTCTTTTGCGGAGTTCAATTTCCTCGGCCATTTTGTCGGAACCTCCATCTAAATCATTGCAAGGCTCATCTTATTCTTTCTTCTTTCATTCTATCTCATCATCCTTTTGTCACCGGAGTTTCTTCATGGTGGTTCATCATGATTTAATTCATTCTTCAAGAGGTCATCAAGATTTTGTTGGTGGAGTTGAAGTATCTTTTCTTCTCACGTCTCGAAGTGCAATTAATTCTCCGTATTCTTTTGAAGTAGAGTTTTGCATTTCTTCGTTCTTCTAAGCTATCCAATCATTTCCGTTGGCGGCCAGTTATCACCTTATGGTCTTGAAATGTTACCTATAAGAACACAACAAGCTTATTTCTTTTCGTTGTTGATTTTTGCAACAACTCCGTTCAATCCTTTCTTCTAAGATGCTTTAAATTCCATTCATGGCACAAGTTGTCATCTTCTTCTCCGTTCTTTTAATTCAACTCTTTCAATTCTTTCCGGGGGTTTTGTGTCATGTCTTCATCAAGTATCATTTCATCCTCTCAAGCTCGTGTTCTATTCCTCCATGCTTCAGCCGGAGAGCTGCCTAAATTCTTCCAGTCTTATTCGTTTCTTAACTCGTTCTAACCGGAGTGGTTTTATAGTCTATCTGATTCCGTGAGATTTCGATTCTCGTCATTCTCGTCGTTCCTCTCTTCTTCTCGAGTGCTCTCGATTCGTTGCTTCTTCTCTTGAGTTCTTGTTTCACCTCATCCCTTTTCCCTTCCGTCTCAGTCCTAAGATCTCGGGACGAGATCTATTGTTAGTGGAGGAGTGTTGTAACGCCTCGGATCCAATGCGCCAGGTGTCTTTCAGTTATTCGCCGTCAGTTCCATGTCATTTGCTTGCGTGTTGCATTTTATCATGTCATCATGTGCATCTCTTTTTGCATACGAACATCATGCATCCGAGCATTTTCCCCGTTGTCCGTTTTGCAATCCGGCACTCCTATGCCCTCTGGCGTCCCCTTCTTGTCTCCTGTTGTGAGCGGATGTTAAACATTCTCGGAATAGACCAGGATTTGCCAAGCGGCCTTGGTACACCATAGGTAGACCACCTGTCAAGTTTCGTTCCATCTGGAGGTCGTTTGATGCTCCAACGGTTAACCGGGTAGCCGCAAAAGCCTCTTTTGTGTGCAGCCCAACACCCCTCCAAAGTGGCCCAATAACCCATCCAAACCCCTTCCATGCTCTCGGTCGTTCGATCATGATCGTGTGGGCAAAAACCGCACTCCATTTGGAGTCTCCTAGCTCCCTTTACCTATATATATGTGCCCCTTCCCGAAATCTCGCGCAGATGAAACACTAGCCCCGCTCCTCCGCGCCACCGGACATGTCCGCCGCCGTCCGGACGCGTCCACCGCCGCCGCCACATCGCTCCGACGAATCGGAGGCCGCCACCTCAGCCGCGCCGCCGCCCCCGTCCAGCTAGCGCCTGCCGCGTGGCGCCTCCGCGCCTCACCCGCACCCGCTGCGGGCCTGCCGAGCCCGAGCCAGGCCCTCCTCGGCCCGGCTCCCGCGCCGCCCGGGCCGCCTCGTCCCGAGCTCCCGCACCCGCCGCCGCCTGCCGCTGCGGCGTTCCCGCAAGCTCCCGCCGCCGCCGCCCTGGCTCCGTCGCCTCCCGCCGGCGCCGCGTCGCCTCGTCACCCTGCCTCGCCGTCCCGCTCCTCCCCGTCGACCCTGTCGCCGCCGCTCGCCACCTGGCCCCAGATCCGCCTCCTCCGCCTCTTCCCCGCCATCTCCGGTCACCTCCCCGGCCAACTCCGGCGAGGTCCCCGGATCTGTATGTGATCCACCACCACCACCAACCAAACGCGCCTCCGCCGTCCAGATCCGCTCCGTCCCGGATCCCTCCGTCCCGCGTTGACTTCCGCGGAGGTAAAAATCCACCAAGTCCCCAGATCTATAACATTTTCATGCCCAGTTCATCATGACATATCGCTTTGCATACTGCTCCGTTTTGTGCGTGTAATATATCGAAATGTTCATCATGATGTGCTCTTCATTTCGTTCCATTGCACAGTGCTCGTTTGAGTCCATATTGATGCCCTAATCATCGTTGCAAGAGTGCTATATGATGTTAACCTGCTGAAACTGTTATAACTTGGTGATTTGTCATTTTTGTTGCATTTGATGTGTGCACCCTATGAGCATGAGCTCTACATATGTTTTGAACTATGTCATGTCATATTTACAGAGATACAATCCATGTATTAGTTTGATTCTTGTAGTGAGTGCATCGAGCTCGTGAAGTAGGGTACTTGCTGTAGCTGTTTTGCTAGGCTGAATCTGCTATATCATGATGCTATGTTAACCTGCTTCTACAAGTAATTCTATGCATAATCTGGAGATGTTCACTAAGGATGTTTTGTTATACATGTCATGCTCTATCCGTTAATGCCCCTGGTTGCATGTATAGCCTGCTGCAACTTGTTGTTATCTTGCTCTAAACTTGCTAAATAATGTTGTTGTCAGCCTGTTAACATTATGTTCAGTTTTGCCATGTGCTTTGCTAGTGATCCATGCACCCTATGAACTTTCTCTTGCCATGCTTAGCTTCACAAATATGCCATATTACTGTTGGTAAGCTTTACATGCCATGCATTGCTCTTTGGTGAGTGGTACAAGCTCACCAACATGCCTACTTATTGTTGTTCCTGCCATGTATGAACCTGTCATATCACTTGCTATGTTTACATGGGTGCCATCATATTTTCTGTGCCCTTTTGGCTCATGGTCAGTAAGGGACTTTTGTTGCTATTAGTAGATTCATGCCATGCCTTTGTTTGCCATGTTAAGTTCCTGTAGCATGTTGTTTGATAGCTCTAAACATTGCAACCTGATGTTATTTTCTGCTAAGTCTGAAACTGTTATTATTTGCAATCTTGTCATGTCCTTTTGAGCATGTTATAGTGGTTTGTGGAGATAGCTCAGTGTTCATGTTTTGTCATGCTTTACCTGTACTTCATGACCATGCCTTTTGTTCTTATGTTGAGGTGCTGTAGCATATTGTTTTGATGCTTGCAAGATGCCTAGTTGCTGTTTTGGACAGCTTGTCCTTTAAACTTGTTTCATGTGTATGTGTTGAACCCTTGCTCCGTTTTGAGTGTGCTCTATATGAAACTTGCTTGGTTTTGCATGAAGTTTCATATAATCATGTTTCATCCTTGTTTTGGTGTGTTTGCTTGATGTTTGTATGCATTTTGCATCAATGTCATGTTTAACTTGTTTTGCTCATATCTTCTAGGCCATAGCTCCGAACTAAATGAACTTTATATGTAACTTGACTAGAATCTCGTGTAGATCATCTTGGTGCATCCTAACTTGATGTTTAACAACTTGAACATAAGGTTTATTCAGATCTGGACCAATTTCGAAAGTTGCATATGAGGACTTACCGGAATTGTTATATGTTGTTTCCGGCCACATTTAAACTTGCTTTGATGTGTTATTCTTGTTTGCATCATCTCTTGCCATGAATAGCTTCATGTAGCCTTGTCATGCATCCTACTTAGTTGAGCATCATGTCTTGTTCATGTGTGGTGTGTTTACCATGTTGTGTGCTTCTTCTCGATAGTTCCCGTTGAAAGGATCGGTATGGTTGACTAGAGGGGGGGTGAATAGGAAACTAACAATTTTAAGCTTTTCTTTACCAATTTAAACTTAGCAACAAAATAGGTTGTCTAGATATGCAACTATGTGAGCAACCTATATGATGCAATAACAACTAGCACAGAAGCAAGCAAGGGATACAACACAAGTAGGCTTGCAAAAGTAAAGGTACGAGATAACCAAGAGTGGAGCCGGTGGAGACGAGGATGTGTTACCGAAGTTCCTTCCTTTTAAGGGGAAGTACGTCTCCATTAGAGCGGTGTGGAGGCACAATGCTCCCCAAGAAGCCACTAGGGCCACCATATTCTCCTCACGCCCTCACACAATGCGAGATGCCGTGATTCCACTATTGGTGCCCTTGGAGGCGGCGACCGAACCTTTACAAACAAGGTTGGGGAAATCTCCAGAACAATTGGAGGCTCCCAACAACACCACGAAGCTTCACCACAATGGAGTATGGCTTCGAGGTGACCTCAACCATCTAGGGTGCTCAAACACCCAAGAGTAACAAGATCCGCTAGGGATAAGTGGGGGAATCGAATATCTCTTGGTGGAAGTGTAGATCGGGCCCTTGTCACCCAATCCCGAGCAAATCAACAAGTTTGATTGGATTGGGAGAGAGATCGAGCGAAAATGGAGCTTGGAGCAACAATGGAGTTTAGGGTTGGAAGAGGTGAGTCTTCTTGGAGAAGAAGACCCCCTTTTATAGTGGGGGGACAATTCCAACCGTTACCCACCACTCAGCCCGCGACCCATGGAACTACCGCTCCACAGGCGCGGTACTACCGCACTGGCGTGCGGTACTACTGCGGTGGACTGCGGTACTACCGTGAGCACAGCACAGGCCAGGCAAAAGGAGCACCGACAGGGCGCGGTAGATCCGCAGGCGCGGTACAACCGTGGTCCCGTGCGGTACTTCCGCAAGGCAAACACGGGCCAGGCCTGGTAGGCACAGAGGTAAAAAATTATATCCGTGACTACCTCCGCTGAGAAAAAGTCATGCAAAAATCCGACACGGAACTACCGCGACCGAGGGTGCGGTACTACCGTGAAGGGTGCGGATGTAAAAAATTACATCCGCCCCTACCTCCGCTCCTGCTACGGAACTTGGACTGGTGCCGCGGTACTACCGCGCCGCAGCACGGTACTACCACGGGAAGTGCGGATGTAAAAAATTACATCCGCGCCTACCACCGCTTAAGAGCGGTGCCAGACCAGAGCTCGCGGTACTACCGCTCGGATGAGCGGAACTACCATGGGAGCCTGCGGTACTACCGTGCCGTAGCCCGGTACTACCGCTGGCTCCTGCGGTAGTACCGCTCAAGAGAGCAGTACTACCGCCAGCCTGAGAAGAGCAAGACCGAGGCCTTCATTTCGCAGAGACACGCGGGACGGAGGAACACTCCAAGGTGCTCAAAGAAAGGAGGTGCAAAATGGAATGTGTACGTGAGATTCCACCCTAACCTTTCCAAAGCGGACCCCCTCTTAATGGTACGGCTCTCCTACGACTCAACTCCACCGAACCGAACCGTAGACAAACGCCATCTTCAATACTCTTCGAGGGGCATCAAATCATCTTCTGTTTAGTCGTCATGGATCTGAAAAGCTCAATACACACGATTAGTCTGCAAAGGCATTGTCATCAATCACCAAAACTACTTAGGGACAAAAGTGCCCTTACAATCTCCCCCTTTTTGATGGATTGATGACAATACGGGATTTGCACACAAGAGATGAATGTGGCATAAGAAAACCCCACAACTCTAAAATATAGATGAGCTCCCCCTAGATTCGTGATAGAGAGTAAGGTGCTTTGGACTGCACGGCATGAGCACTAGGATCACCACTCCCCCTATATTTTAGAGACAATGCATATCTTGCAAATAGAAAGACTGACACTAAGCAAGATACTAGATATGAGCATAACAAGAATAGCATGATAAAGCACAAGCTCAAAAAGATGATAAGGTACGATAGAGTGCATATGTCTTACACCATATGATAAAGATAGTCTCACAAGCACAACCAAATCAAAGCAAGCAAGTTCAACGACGGAAAGCAAGGCAAACGACGAAACACACGACACAAGCGCAAATCCTACACTCTCTCCCCCTTTGGCATCGAGACACCAAAAAGGCAGAGAGGTCACCTACAAAAAAGGTGGCGGCTCAGGCGGAAAAGGACTCCTCGTCGTCAGACTCTGCAGCAGGAACGGACTCCTCCTCTAAATCGGTCCACTTGTAGCCCTGCTTCTGCATCCAGGCAGTCTCTGGGGTGAAGTGCTTCTCAGAACCGCTGGCCACATCCTCCCCGCAAGCCCTCAAGATCCTGATGTCGCGATGGCGACTCTCCTTCTGAGCAACATGGGCCTTGTACTGACCCTGAACCTGCATGCAGAACAGCCTCTTCATCTTGTTCTTCAGCTTCTTTACCCAAGAGGGCTCATCAGAGGGAGGCGAGAAAGCAGAACGGTCAGCAGCAGCATCCCTCTCAAGTTCCTCCTCATCCACAGCCTGCCTGGCAGCCTCAGCAGAAGTGGTGGTGTTAGCCCATTGAGGCTTGATGCGGAGCCTGACGGACTCATGACGAATCCACCTGGAGCTTCAAACTCATCCTGGGGAAACAGCTTGTCCCAAGTCGTGGAGATCAAGTGGAACGGGTAAGGCCCGTAGATGGGGACCTTACGGTTGAACACGGCGAACTAAAGCTCACACCACATGATATGTGAGACATCAAGTGGTTGAGTCTGAGCCTTCCGGGCATCCTCGCAGATAAGCATCATGTCAACGAGGTAAGCATATACCTGACCCATGTCCCCAATGCGTGGGAAGAGGTTGTTCCGAAAGAGCCGATGCATGATGTCAAGGAAGGTATTGAGCACCCACACAGTCTTCTTGTTGGAGAGAGACTTCGGAACAAGGAATGGCATGAGCTTGTTCTTGTTGGCAGAGTCAGAGTTGGCATGAGGGCGAACTATAACTGGCGTGTCGAGCCCTTCATCTGGAACATTGAGCAACTCCATGAATTCCTTCCAAGTAGCAGACAGACGGCGACCATTAGTCATCCAAGTCATGGTCCTTGCAACATCAGTGCTGAAATGGACGGAAGCAAAGAACTGAGCGATGATCTCGGGATCAAAATCCTTCTGGAGGGTGAGCAAGTGCTCAATGCCGAACTGCTCAACAAGGTCCAAGGCCTCTCCAAAGTACTCACGGTGCTTGTCCTGCCTCATATGATGCATGTCAATGTAGTGGACTTCAACATAGTGATTCTGCTTGGCCTTGATTACATCCATGTATATCAGATTCTGCTGCTTGTTCCAGAATAGTTCATTGCCTCGCGTGCTAGCCCTGGGATTCACATAGGGATTGAGCTTCCTTCGAATGATAAACTCGGCCTGGGGCATAACATCCATGCCCATGACGGGTTCCTTTTGTTTGTTGGCGGAGGTCTTGGTCCGGCGTTGGGGAGCAGTAGAGGACCCCTCAGGAACATCATCTGGGTTGCGCAGACGCTTTGACCCTGTGTCTCGGCTGGGATTCGAGCAACGAGCAAAACCGGAGCCACCACCTAGACAAAAGGACACAAAAACACGCATGGGAACAAAATGAATCAAAAACACGAAAGAAGAACACAAACACATGTGACTTGGACAAAAGACAAAAAGGCGCAGGATGATTTACGGTAGTACCAGGCGGGGTTACGGATGTAAAAATTTACATCCGTGCCAACCGCGGAAGTACCGTGCCATAGAAGCACGGTAGTACCGCGCGTGGGGCGAAAGTAATTTTTTACTTCCGGACGTCCATCGGTAGTACCGCACCACGGTGCGGAAGTACCGCGGAGCATCAGATCCAAAAGTGGCTGCGGTAGTACCGCTCCAGGTGGAGCGGTAGTACCGCACGGAATGAGAAACCACCATGAAGGACGCGGATCTGGATCTAGAACCTCCGCACGACAACTTCGGTACTACCGTTGATCAAACGGAACTATTTTTGACTATCCAAAGAGCATGCAACTACTCTACCACTCTACACCGAATCCCACTTGCACAGATTGAGCCAAAAATCTCTAGAACACCACATGCATCTCCCCAAAACCTAGAAGCACAAGAAAGGACAAAAAGAAGTGGCACTTGGGGAAAAACCTGGGTCCATGGCAAGGGGGCGAGGTGGGGAACGATCCCACTGGTCGGAATTCGTAGAGAGCGACCGGAGACGGAGATCCGGCGAAGCCCTCCGACGCCGTTCTTGGTCAGGAGAGAGAGAGACAGGGTGGGGAATATATATGAATGGGTATGGGGGAGTTAGAACTCCCCCTGTCCCGCTCTTAACCCCCACCCGCTCGTGGGGGCGCGGAAGTACCGCGAGTCATCGCGGTAGTACCGCCCGGGCGGAAGTACCGCACGCTGGGCGGTAGTACCGCTCGTTCAGCGGCAGTAAAAAATTACAGTCGCAGAGGTAGTGGTAGTACCTTGCCCCTGGAGGCCCATACACAAAACGTAGAGCCACCAACTCCTGCGGTAGTACCGCGGCTCACCACTGTAGTACCGTAAAATCAAGAGAGTGAAGAACACACAAAAGAAAAGAGAGAAAAGGCAAAACAAACTACTCCGGAAGCGACACCAAACAACTGAGAGACGAACAAGCACGACGAACGAGGCCAACTACAAAACACAACTTCTCCGTGAGGAGAGCGGTGGCCGGGGCCACCTATGTTTGAGTCAATTGGTATGGCACCGCGAAGAATTATCCTTGGGCCCATGACCAAAACTCGTCTTTGAAGCACAAGTACCATAAAAAATGGCTAATGTGAAAGAGATGATAGATTTATGCATAATGGGGGGAGGGAGAGTTCATTGAGAGAACAACACTCCCCCTATGTCCATGCCTACACCTCAACTAGATAACAAGTTGAGTATGGTGAGGTGTGCAAGGGTTCAAGCAACATTGCTCGAATCAATGATATTTAGCTCATGCCTTAACTCGCGAAATCTTGCTTGATCCAAGGGCTTCGTGAAAATATCTGCAAGGTTATCATGAGCGTTGACATACTTGAGCTCGATCTCCCCTCGCCTAATGTGATCTCGGATGAAATGATACCGAATCTCAACATGCTTCGTCTTGAAGTGTTGCACCGGGTTGAGAGAAATCTTGAGGGCACTTACGTTATCACACCAAAGAGGCACTTTGTCACAAATGACACCGTATTCCTTTAAAATTTGCCTCATCCATAAGATTTGTGCACAACAACTACCGGCCGCCACATATTCCGCTTCGGTGGACGAGAGAGACACACACTTTGCTTCTTGTAAGATCAACTCACCAAAGAGCACCCAAGAAATTGGCACCCTCCGGAAGTGGACTTGCTATCCACTTTGTCTCCTGCCCAATTGGAATCCATAAATCCTTCAAGTTTGAAGTTTGCCCCTCTTGGGTACCATAAGCCAAAGTTTGGGGTATGAGCTAAATATCGAAAGATTCGCTTGACCACCACATAGTGACTTTCCTTCGGTGCGGCTTGAAACCATGCACACATCCCCACACTCAACATGATATCCGGTCTAGATGCACAAAGGTAAAGCAAGGAGCCAATCATGGAGCGATATACCTTTTGATCCACCGCTTTACCCTTGGGATCAATGTCAAGTTGGCACTTGGTGGGCATCGGTGTAGTAGCCGGCTTGACATCACTTAGCTTGAATCGTTTTAGCATGTCTTGAGTGTATTTGGCTTGGTTGATGAAGGTTCCTTCTCTTCTTTGTTTGATATCAAAACCAAGGAAGAACTTCAACTCTCCCATCGAAGACATCTTGAACTTGGAGGTTATGAGAGCGGCAAATTCCTCATTGAAAGCTTTGTTAGGGGAACCAAAGATAATATCATCAACATATAGTTGGCATACAAACAACTCCCCTTTGACCTTCTTAGTAAAAAGAGTGGGATCGATTAGCCCCACCTCAAATCCACGATCTTGTAACAACTCGGTAAGGTGGTCATACCACGCACGTGGGGCTTGTTTAAGGCCATAGAGTGCCTTGTCGAGTTGATACACATGATCCGGGAAGTAGGGATCCTCGAACCCGGGGGGTTGCTTGACATAGACCAACTCATTAATAGGACCATTAAGAAAAGCACTTTCCACATCCATTTGTTGCAACTTAAAGTTGTGATGGGAAGCATAAGCAATAACCAAACATATGGATTCAAGACGAGCAACGGGAGCAAAGGTTTCACCGTAGACGATACCCTCGACTTGGGAGTAGCCTTGTGCTACCGATCTTGCCTTGTTGCGAATGATGTTTCCATGAGCATCTTGCTTGTTCTTGAAAATCCACTTGGTTCCAATGACATTGTGGTTCCCCGATGGCCTTGGCACCAATCTCTACACCTTGTTGTACTCGAAGTTGTTGAGTTCTTCATGCATGGAATTGAGCCAATCCGAGTCTTCGAGCGCCTCATAGACCTTTTGGGGTTCAACACAAGAGATAAATGTGATGTTCACAATAGTTTGCTAATTGTCGACGAGTGCTTACCCCCTTTCTTAGGCTTCCAACCACATTTTCCATGAGATGGCCTTGGGTGGTGAGCTTGGAAGCAATCTTCGCGGCACGCCGCTCTAGTTCCTCCTCGGGTGTGGAAGGAGCAGGGTTGACTTGATCATCTTGAGCGCCGTCTTGAGCTTGTTCTTGATCTTGAGCTTGCTCATGATCTTGAACTTGCTCGAAGGGGAGAACTTGACCTTGGGCATCACTTAGAGGTTCACCACCATCTTGAGGTTGATATTGCCCTTGGTCTTGTTCACGAGGTTGAGGGCCTTCACTTTGTTCTTCGGAAGCGTGTGGGTCTTGGGGAGGTGATGGCTCCACTTGAGTGGAGCATTGTCCTTCTCCTTCGGCCACAAGGGGTTCCTCAATGGGTAGAATATGACCAATACCCATTCTTCTTATGGATTGGGGAGGAATTTCTTCACCTACATCACAAGTACCACTTTGCACCACTTGGGAGCCGTTATTTTCGTCAAATTCCATGTTACACGTCTCCTCAATGAGTCCGGTGGACTTGTTGAGAACACGGTAAGCATGAGAGTTTATAGCATAACCAACAAATATGCCCTCATGAGCTCTAGCCTCGAATTTAGACAAACGAACACCTTTCTTGAGAATGAAACACTTACAACCGAACACCCAGAAGTACATGAGGTTGGGCTTGTTGCCGGTGAGTATCTCATAAGGAGTCTTGTTCAAGCCTTTGCGGAGATAGAGCCGATTGGATGCATGACACGCGGTGTTGATGGCTTCGGCCCAAAAGTTGTATCGAGACTTGAATTCCGCCATCATGGTCCTTGCCGCATCCATCAACGTCCGGTTCTTCCTCTCCACTACACCATTTTGTTGAGGGGTATAAGGTTCAGCATATTGATGCTTGATCCCCTCATCACTAAGAAACTCATCCAAGGTGTAGTTCTTGAACTCGGTGCCGTTGTCACTTCTTATTGTCAAGATCTTTGCATTATGTTGACGTTGAGCTTCATTTGCAAAGTCGATGGCGGTTTTTTGAGTCTCACTCTTCCTCTTGAAGAAGTATACCCAAGTGTATCTTGAATAGTCATCCACAATCACCAAGCAATACTTTCTACCTCCAAGACTATCAAAAGATGGAGGCCCAAAGAGATCCATGTGAAGGAGCTCCAAGGGTCTCTTCGAGTAGATGATGGTTGATGGAGGGTGAGCCTTCTCATGAAGCTTTCCTTCAATACAAGCACTGCAAGCACGATCTTTGGCAAAACTAACATTTGTTAGTCCACGGACATGGTCCCCCTTGAGAAGACTTTGCAAAGATCTCATATTGACGTGGGCCAAACGGCGATGCCAAAGCCATCCCACGTCAACTTTAGCCATTAGGCATGTCACGGTCTTAGTGGGTCGCTCCGAAAAGATAATCACATAGAGACCATTCTCGACATGCCCAACAAAGGCTACTTTAAGAGTCTTGCTCCACAAGAGGGCCACGGTATCAATGTCAAAGAAAGTAGAAAATCCCATGAGTGCAAGTTGACGAACGGAAAGCAAATTGTATGCAAGGGACTCAACAAGCATGACTTTCTCGATCGTTAGATCATGAGAAATGACAACCTTGCCAAGACCCAATACCTTAGAGTGTGAGGCATCACCCCATTCGACATTGGTGGGCATAGATGGAATCTTTTGCACGTCCACCACCAAGTCCTTGCTTCCGGTCATATGATTTGTTGCTCCACTGTCGAGCAACCATGACCCTCCACCGGAAGCAAACACCTACAAGAGATCAATGCTTGGTTTTAGGTACCCATTTAGTAATGGGTCCTTTGATGTTAGTAACAAGGGTCTTAGGAACCCAAATAGACCACTCAATGTACTCATAAGGAGAACCAACAAATTTAGCATAAACATGTCCATCACTAGCATGGCACAACACATATGACGGGTTAAAGTCACCGGCTTTGTTGGAGGAAATGCTTTTGCCCTTTTGGACGTCAAATCCCTTCACTTTTTCCTTCTTCTCCTTAGGAGCACCCTCTCCCTCTTTCACAAAAGTTTGCTTGAGAGGAGGAGGACGTTTGGTCGTGTCGTTCTTTTTCTTCTTGCTCTTGGACTTGGGTGCAAACCCAATTTCTTCCTTGGCCACAACTTCCTTTTGATTGCTCAAAAGGTCGTTGAGGTTCTTCTCACCTTGAATGCATGTCACAAGGCCTTTCTCAAGTTGATCCTTCAACTTGGCATTCTCCTCCACAAGATGCACATGCTCACAACATGGGTTAGTAGCACATGCATTATCAATTAATACCATATGAGGTAAGGTGGCCTTTTCCTTGGTTAGCTTAACTTGGAGTTGAGCATGAGACTCCTTGAGGTTAGCGTGAGCACCCTTCAAGACCTTGTGGGCCTTGTCAAGTATCTCAAACTCCTCTTTGAGTCTAGCATGATCAACCCCAAGTTTAGCCTTCTCGGAAGTTAGCACACAAGACACGATAAGAGCATGATCGAGATCTTTCTTTAACTTAGCATGGTCATCGTTGTATGACTCCTCAAAAGTCAAACGATGCACACGCTCTTCCTCAAGAGCATTAGAGAGATCCAATATCTCATCGGCATAGTCACGACTATGACCTTCCATCTTAGAGATGGTTTCTTCGTGAGCCTCGATCATGTCATTGGCCTCACCAAGTTGTTCCAAGAGAGCAAGAAAATGCTTCTTGGACTTGCCCTTGAGCTTACTCATAAAAGACTCAAATTCATTCACTTCCTCATTAGACTCATCATGTTCATCAATGCAATCCTCCAAGGAGGGATTAGTAATGATGGTGGTTTCGATGTTGGGTGTTACCTTGTTTGAAGCTTTAGCCATGAGGCACTTGGCAGTGATGTTCTCGTTGGGTGAATCAAAGAGAGACACCTGAGGAGTAGTAGCAATGGAAAGGGATGTCATGGCCATCGCTTCTCCATTTTCATCATCATCGTCATCCTCTTGGTATTCTTCTTGAACCACCAACCCACGAGTGGGAGTCTTCTTGGCGAAGTTGTTCTTGTTGGGGAAGGACTTGGCTTTGTCTTTTCGGATGAACTTGCCACCATTGTCTTCCCGCTTCTTGTAAGGACAATCTGCAATGAAATGGCTCACATTACCACAGTTGAAGCAAGTTCTAACTCTTTGCTTGCCCTTGACGCCACTTGAGTTGTTCTTGTTGAAGTTGGGTCTTGTATTGTTCTTGCTCCAAAATTGTCTTGAAGCAAGGGCCATGTGCTCATGATAATCATATTTGGTGTCTTAGGGGTTGCTCTCCTCATCTTCCACTTCTTCCTCTTCTTCCATAATAACCTTGGCCTTCAAAGCAAGGTTGGGCTTCTTTGCCCTTTGAGAACGGAGCACCGCATTGTCGGCGGTCTTGTCCAAGATGCTCATTGCAACGAACTCATCCAACACTTCACTTGAGGTCATGGAGTGGAAGTCCGGTCTTTGACGGATGACGGAGGACATGGCCTTGTTGTAGAGCATCATGGCCTTGAGGAACTTGCGCTTGATCCAATTGTCATCCGTGTCCTTGCTTCCATGATCTCGGAGTGAGACCGCGAGTTTGGTCACTCTTCGAAAGAGCTCACGAGGTTCTTCATCTTCTTTCATTGCGAACTCATCGGTTTCATCTTGCACCACTTCATAGTTGGAGCGTTGGATGCTAGCACTTCCTCGATAGAGAGACACAACACATTTACATGCGTCTTTAGCCATGGCATGAGGTCGAAGATGAGGGAGATCTTCGGGAAGGATTGCATCTTGGATGATGAAGAGAGCACTCTCATTGAATTGATTATCCATGGCTTCTCGAGGGGTGAAGTTGCTTAGGTCATGAGGATAGGAACCTTCTTCAATGATTCTCCAAAGGTTAGTATTCACATGTTTTAAATGACGCTTGAAGCGATAAACCCAAGAATCAAAATCTTCATGTTTCTCATACTTAGGAGGAGGACCGGCATGATTCAAATGAGTAGAGGGAATTGGTCCTCCATAAATTGGGGGTTCCACATGGGCAAAGATGTCGGTGCCATTTTTACCACTAGACATAGGAGCTTTCTCACTAGTAGCTTCCCCCTTGTCGGGGTTAGCATCCGTTAACGTGTTGGCGGGATCACCCACTTTCACGGGCGGGGTGGAAAGTTTAAGCCCTTCTAAGAAATCCTTAAACATGTCCTTGACCTCGGTCATCATGGAGGTATTCAATGTGTCCAACGCCACATTGAATTCCTCACGTGAGATCGAGTTACCCCCATCTCCCGTAGATGATATCGGATTTGCACCGGAGTGCTCTCCCACATCATCTACGACGTCAATCATACTCTTTGGACGGTAAAGTTCTTAAAAAGAGACGAGGCACTGGTACCAATTGAAAGGATCGATATGGTTGAATAGAGGGGGGGTGAATAGGCAACTAACAATTTTAAGCTTTTCTTTACCAATTTAAACTTAGCAACAAAATAGGTTGTCTAGATATGCAACTATGTGAGCAACCTATATGATGCAATAACAACTAGCACAGAAGCAAGCAAGGGATACAACACAAGTAGGCTTGCAAAAGTAAAGGCACGAGATAACCAAGAGTGGAGCCGATGGAGACGAGGATGTGTTACCAAAGTTCCTTCCTTTTAAGGGGAAGTACGTCTCCGTTAGAGCGGTGTGGAGGCACAATGCTCCCCAGGAAGCCACTAGGGCCACCGTATTCTCCTCACGCCCTCACACAATGCGAGATGCCGTGATTCCACTATTGGTGTCGTTGGAGGCGGCGACTGAACCTTTACAAACAAGGTTGCGGCAATCTCCATAACAATTGGAGGCTCCCAACAACACCATGAAGCTTCACCACAATGGAGTATGGCTTCGAGGTGACCTCGACCGTCTAGGGTGCTCAAACACCCAAGAGTAACAAGATCCGCTAGGGATAAGTGGGGGAATCGAATATCTCTTGGTGGAAGTGTAGATCGGGCCCTTGTCACCCAATCCCGAGCAAATCAACAAGTTTGATTGGCTAGGGAGAGAGATCGGGCGAAAATGGAGCTTGGAGCAACAATGGAGTTTAGGGTTGGAAGAGGTGAGTCTTCTTGGAGAAGAAGACCCCCTTTTATAGTGGGGGGGACAATTCCAACCGTTACCCACCACTCAGCCCGCGGCCCACGGAACTACCGCTCCATAGGCGTGGTACTATCGCACTGGCGTGCGGTACTACCGCGGTAGACTGCGGTACTACCGTGAGCACGGCAGGAGCCAGGCCAGGCAAAAGGAGCACCGACAGGGCGCGGTAGATTTGCAGGCGCGGTACTACCGCGGTCCCGTGCGGTACATCCGCAAGGCAAACACGGGTCAGGCCTGGTAGGCACAGAGGTAAAAAATTACATCCATGACTACCTCCGCTGAGAAAAAGTCGTGCAAAAATCTGACACGGAACTACCGCGACCGAGGGTGCGGTACTACCGTGAAGGGTGTGGATGTAAAAAATTACATCCACCCCTACCTCCGCTCCTGCTACGGAACCAGGACTGGTGCCACGGTACTACGCCGCCGCAGCACGGTACTACCGCGGGGAGCGCGAATGTAAAAAATTACATCCGCACCTACCACCGCATGAGAGCTGTGCCAGACCAGAGCTCGCGGTACTACCGCTTGGATGAGCGGAACTACCGTGGGAGCCTATGGTACTACCGTGTCGTAGCCCGGTACTACCACTGGCTCCTGCGGTAGTACCGCTCAAGAGAGCAGTACTACCGCCAGCCTGAGAAGAGCAAGACCGAGGCCTTCATTTCGCAGAGACACGCGGGACGGAGCAACACTCCAAGGTGCTCAAAGAAAGGAGGTGCAAAAGGGAATGTGTACGTGAGATTCCACCCTAACCTTTCCAAAGCGGACCCCCTCTTAATAGTACGGCTCTCCTACGACTCAACTCCACCGAACCAAACTGTAGACAAACATCATCTTCAATACTCTTCGAGGGGCATCAAATCGTCTTGTGTTTAGTCGTGATGGATCTGAAAAGCTCAATACACACAATTAGTCCGCAAAGGCATTGTCATCAATCACCAAAACTACTGAGGGACAAAAGTGCCCTTACACCCGTTTCGTTGTGATCGTGAGGATTCGTTCGTCTACGCTTGGTTCGTCTTCGTGGCTTCATCTTCTTCATGGACTCGTTCTTCTTGCTAGCGGGATTTCAGGCAAGATGACCGTCACCTTGGATCTCACTACTATCATTGCTATGCTAGTTGCTTTGTTCTATCGCTATGCTGCGCTACCTATCACTGGTCCTTCAAGCCTCCCAAATTGCCATGTCAGCCTCTAACCTTTCACCCTTCCTAGCAAACCATTGCTTGGCTATGTTACCGCTTTGCTCAGCCCCTCTTATAGCGTTGGTAGTTGCAGGTGAAGTTGAAGATTGCTCCATGGTGGACAGGATTCTGTTGGGATATCACAATATCTCTTATATTATTAATGCATCTATATATTTGGTAAAGGGTGGAAGGCTCGGCCTTATGCCTGGTGTTTTGTTCCACTCTTGCCGCCCTAGTTTCCGTCATATCGGTATTATGTTCCCGGATTTTGCGTCCCTAACGCGGTTGGGTGATTTATAGGACCCCCTCAACAGTTTGTTTTGAATAAAACTCCTCCAGCAAGGCTCAACCTTGGTTTTACCATTTGCCTCACCACCACCTACATTTCCCTTGGGAGTAATTAACCTGAGGGTCATCTTTATTCTAGCCCCCCCCCCCCCGAGCCAATGCTTGTATAAGTGTTGGTCCGAACCGAGTAGACTGCAGGCCCCCCTCGGGGAAACTCAAGGTTTGGTTTTACTCGTAGGATGTCTCATCCGGTGTTGCCCTGAGAACGAGATATGTGCAGCTCCTATCGGGATTGTCGGCGCATCGGGTGGCTTTGCTGGTCTTGTTTTACCATTGTCGAAATGTCTTGTAACCGGGATTCCGAGACTGATCGGGTCTTCCCGGGAGAAGGAATATCCTTCGTTGATCGCGAGAGCTTATCATGGGCTAAGTTGGGACACCCTTGCAGGGTATAAACTTTCAAGAGCCGTGCCCGCGGTTATGTGGCAGATGGGAATTTGTTAATATCCGGTTGTAGATAGCTTGCCACCAGATCCGAATTAAAACGCATCAACCGCGTGTGTAGCCGTGATGGTCTCTTTGCGGCGGAGTCCGGGAAGTGAACACGGTTTTGGGTTATGTTTGACGTAAGTAGGAGTTCATGATCACCTCTTGATCATTGCTAGCTTCACGACCGTTCCTTTGCTTCTCTTCTCGCTCTTATTTGCATATGTTAGCCACCATATCATGCTTAGTCGCTGCTGCAACCTCACCACTTTACCCCTTCCTTTCCCATTAAGCTTTGCTAGTCTTGATACCCATGGTAATGGGATTGCTGAGTCCCCGTGGCTCACAGATTACTACAACAACAGTTGCAGGTATAGGTTTGCGATAGTCATGACACGAGAGTGATGTTTGCTTGTTTTGGAGTTCTTCTTCTGCTTCTTCTTCGATCAGGGGATAGGTTCCAGGTCGGCAGCCTGGGCTAGCAGGGTGGATGTCGTTTGAGTTTCTGTTTGTGTTTCATCCGTAGTCGGATGTTGCTCTTATGTATTTTGATGTTGTATTCGTGTGGCATTGTATGCCTGTTGTATGTATCCCCATCTATTATGTAATGTTGATGTAATGATATCCACCTTGCAAAAGCGTTTCAATATGCGGGTCTATCCTTGGTGGGACCTTCGAGTTCCTCTTGGATAGGGTCGCATATTGGGCGTCACATGAGACTTCTTCATGCCTTGACTTACCTATTTATGATGAATATGGTGATGAGCATGTTGAGTTGCCTAGTTATGATGCTATGCTCCATAGGATATCATGTGAAAATTCTATTGGTCACGTCATGTTTGATAATCCTTTAAACTTGTCATATGCTATGAGTGAGATCTCCCATATTGCATCATTATAATCTCAACATAGTAACTATGCATGCCCCATTAAAATCAATCCCATTTGCACTTATGGCATAGATGACGAGATGATGGTCATTGGCTTTTTCTTTTCATGTGATGATATTGCCATGCTTCCTTTACATGATTTGTGCAATTCATCTACTATGACATGCCATGATCACATTGAACCAAATATGCTTTGTTTTGGATGTTGTCAATATTCTCCATGTGATGTTGCTACTCATGCTCATGAGGAGACCCCCATAGTTTCCTCATACATATTAGGAGATCTTGATGCATTTCATACTTTGCATGATTCCCATAATTGCGTGCACCATATGCATTCCATGAATAACAATGCTCTAGATATTTCTCATGATGCATTACATCCTTTGAGTCTCCATCATGACAAGCATCATAACAAACCTCTCATGATGGATGACATGTTTCTATATCACACATCTCATTTATTTGAGCATTGGATATTTTGTGTTAACCGACACATGCCCGTGCGCATCATGATGGATGATGTGTACATATACCATGCACACACGGTTTTCTCTTTGTCTTTGTTTTGTGTAGGTACTCATGTATACTCGCCAACCTCTCAATCCCAAGAGTTGACGAAACGAGCTCTTGAGAACAATGATGCTTTGGGATCCCGTGGACTATCCTTACTTTTGGGGAACGTAGTAATTTCAAAAAAAATCCTACGCACACGCAAGAATCATGGTGATGCATAGCAACGAGAGGGGAGAGTGTTGTCCACGTACCCTCGTAGACCGAAAGCGGAAGCGTTATAACAACGTGGTTGATGTAGTCGTACGTCTTCACGATCCGACCGATCCAAGTACCGAACGTACGACACCTCTGAGTTCAGCACACGTTCAGCTCGATGACGATCCTCGGACTCCGATCCAGCAGGGTGTCGAGGATGAGTTCCGTCAGCACGACGGCGTGGTGACGATGATGATGTTCTACCGACGCAGGGCTTCGCCTAAGAACCGCAACGATATGATCGAGGTGGAATATGGTGGAGGGGGGCACCGCACATGGCTAAGGAATGATCACGAAGATCAACTTGTGTGTCATGGGGTGATCCCTTCCTCCGTATATAATGGGGGGAAGGAGGAGGGGGCCGGCCAAGGGGGTGGCGCGCCCTAGGAGGGGGAAACCTACTCCAAGTAGGTTTGCCCCTCCCTTTCCTAGTCCAAGAAGGAGGGGGAAGGAAGGAGTGAGAGAGGGGGAAAGGCAAGGGGGGCGCCGCCCCCCTTCCTTGTCCTATTTGGACTCAAGGGGAGGGGCACGCCTCTTGCCCTGGCCGGCCCCTCTCTCTCTCCACTAGGGCCCAACAAGGCCCATTAGTTCCCGGGGGGTTTCGGTAACCCTCCGGCACTTCGGTTTTCTCCGAAATCACCCGGAACACTTCCGGTGTCCGAATATAGTCGTCCAATATATCAATCTCTATGTCTCGACCATTTCGAGACTCCTCGTCATGTCCGTGATCACATCCGGGACTCCGAACAACCTTCAGTACATCAAAACGTATAAACTCATAATAAAACTGTCATCGTAACGTTAAGCGTGCGGATCCTGCGGGTTAGAGAACTATGTAGACATGACCTAGAACTGTTTCTGGTCAATAACCAATAGCAGAACCTAGATGCTCATATTGGCTCCTACATATTCTACGAAGATCTTTATCAGTCAAACCGCATAACAACATACGTTGTTCCCTTTGTCATCGGTATGTTACTTGCCCGAGATTCGATCGTCGGTATCCAATACCTAGTTCAATCTCGTTACCGGCAAGTCTCTTTACTCGTTACGTAATGCATCATTCCATAACCAACTCATTGGCCACATTGCTTGCAAGGCTTATATTGATGTGCATTACCGAGAGGGCCCAGAGATACCTCTCCGACAATTGGAGTGACAAAACCTAATCTCGAAATACGCCAACTCAACATGTACCATTGGAGACACCTGAAGAGCTCCTTTATAATCACCCAGTTACGTTGTGACGTTTGGTAGCACACAAAGTGTTCCTTTGGTAAACGGGAGTTGCATAATCTCATATTTATAGGAACTTTGTATAAGTCATGAAGAAAGCAATAGCAACATACTAAACGATCAAGTGCTAAGCTAACGGAATGGGTCAAGTCAATCACATCATTCTCCTAATGATGTGATCCCATTAATCAAATGACAACACATCTTTATGGTTAGGAAACATAACCATCTTTGATTAATGAGCTAGTCAAGTAGAGGCATACTAGTGACATTAAGTTTGTCTATGTATTCACACATGTATCATGTTTCCGGTTAATACAATTCTAGCATGAATAATAAACATTTATCATGATATGAGGAAATAAATAATAACTTTATTATTGCCTCTAGGGCATATTTCCTTCATGTACCACCATTCCCTTCGCGCAAGGACTATGCGCATCTCTTTTACTTGGCTCTCACACGGCTATGGGCTATATACCATTTGTCCCCTTATGCTCATTTTACCGTGTTCACATTGCATGCTATGCTTGCTCCTATGCCTTTGCCATGCAATTGTGACCCTTTCTTGCATTTACCCATGATGAACCATTATGATATCCCTATGTGTATTTGCATGCTTGGTGGAGAACCTTGTTGCTATTGCCATGTTTATCATCTGCCCCATACTATTGATGCTTGTTGTGTTGGGAGAGTCATGATGCCCTATTGCTATTTACATATGGCCTCTCACCAATACATTCATGCCATTCTACTCATATCTTGCTTTCATGCTTGTGATATGTCATATCCAATATTCATGCACACTATTTGCACACATGACATGCTTGCCATTATTCCCTCTAGTATGTTGCATCTTCGCACTACTAGCTTTCTTGACTTGATTGCTATGATTGCTTGCTTGGTTGCATCACCCATGTTCCACTCTTACTCGCTTTCTTGGGTTAATGACCTATATGCTCATGCCTCTCACTCGATTTGTCATGGTCATTGTCTCTTGTCTCCGTTGCATCTCTCATATCACCTTGTATTGAGTGCCAACTTGCTATGCTTATTGATCTTGGAGACTTGGACACTATACTTGTGATGCATGCTTGTTTGATTGAGCCTCTTATATTTGGTTGTTCTTGCATCATATGCCTCCATACTATGAAATGCTCCCTTGTACTTTCTTATGATGAGCATGATGCACACACTTGTTGGGTATCTTACCACACAAATGATAGGTTTTGCACTTCCGCTAACCTCATTTGTTCTTCTGAGTGTTTGTCATGTTCTTTCGTTTTGAAGGATTCACAAGGAATTACCGTCATGAGACAACTTGGTCACATGAAGGCATACACGATGTGCGGCACCAACATTTTCGACATTCTCATAAAGGTGAACTCCTTCTCTTTGAGCCATCCTCAAATACGCATATTGGATGGGCCACTCTTTCATTGTTGTTTCCTTCTTGTTGTCTACATGATACATCTCGCGGACGGAGGAGCGACATTGGAGATTGGCTCTATGGACCTTCACATTGAGAAGCGCTCGCACTTATTGGATGCATCTTCGGAATTCCACTCATGCCACGACATCGAGCATTGGTACACCAACACCTCCATATTTGTTGATTGTGCTCATACATGTCGTGCTCGATGGACATTTCATATTCACCACAAGTTTGCACCGTATGCATGGATTGACTCACATTATGCTTGTCTTTTTGCATCTATTTCCATGTCATCCTTGATATATGAGCTTGTGCATTTCCTTAGCAAATTTGTTGTGATCTTCCTTGATGGCATATTCATACATCATGATCACATTGTCCACCATCAATTGCATGATAGCTTACACATATTGAGCATCCATTTCCATATTCATGCTATTGATGAACCGTCTCTCTATGACATCATTTTGCACAATGATAGAATTTGTCGCTTTGTGCACCATGCTAATTATCCCATGAATGCTTTGCATATCATTCTAGATCATCTTGATAAGCATCATATGCCGCACGGACTCATATTTACTTGATGGACCCTTTGTGTGCGCTAACCATTGTATTTCCAACTGTACTTTGTGTTTGCTCCTTTTGCATGTATACCACTCCGGAGACACCTTGGAGTACTTGGATTGTGCCATGCCTTCAACTTCGTCCAACTACAAGTCCGTCCACGACAACCGTTTCCATGGTGATGAGGATCACGATCCGACATCGGATCTTTCCCAAGGGGGGAGATGATGCGGAGCATCCCACGTTCATCCCCATGTACACTCCGACTACTCTCCAAGACCCAAGGATACATAAGATGAGGCCTCGACTATGCACCATTGCACACAAGGTGAAATCACTCCTCTTTGAACTGTCACTTTCCGCATGCAAGATATGGATGCTACCTCAAACACGAACCTTGTGCATACTCAGGTACACCTGAGGAGACCATGGAGAGCCCAAGGACCAAGGCCAAGTGTGCGCGGGAGCAAAGGAAGAAGAAGGAAGAAGAGTCTGTTGCTACAGCAGCCGGACATCCGGCCATGTCCCGGACATCCGGCCCTGCCGGACATCTGGCCCAACCACCGGAAATCCGGCCTCCATCACAGAATGCATATAGAGGCGACCCTGACAGTCCGGACATCAGGTCCCATGCCCCGGACATCCGGCTCCTCCCTAAGCCCCGGACATCCGGCCCTCCTCGTTGGAAATTCGGCCCCTAGTGTCCAGAGAGCAACCGCAGGGCACCCAGGCCAGCCCGGATATCCGGTCTCCCCACCCGGACATCCGGCCCGTCGCGAAGCCCCGGACATCCGGCCTCTAGCCCGGACATCCGGCGCCTGTCTGCGCGCAGTGAACGGGCCAAGGGCCCATGTATCCCTCTCACTTACCCCTTCGAGGCTAAGGCCTATATATACTCCACCACCTCCTCCTAGTTAGGGTTAGCGTTGATTTAGCTCATTTGTGAGATAGAGCCTCGCTCATCCATCGGATCTCCTCCTCGTGAGAGACCGTAGCCTCTTCGGAGAAGGTCCACTTGGATTCAACAGCCCTTTACGGGAAGATCCCCTCGTGGATTCAAGACCTCCTCTCGGAGAAGAACGGTTACTCTTGTATCTTCCCTTTGTTGATTTTGAATCTTGTGCTACCTCATGTGTTCGGTGATCTAGCCCTTGTGTGATCAATTACTTGTCGGTTGAGTGATTCTCTCGTTTCTCCCCGTGTTTTCCCTTGTGTTTTCCGCGCGTTCTTCGTGTTTCCCCATAGGATCACATGAAAGATCGGCCCCATAGGGTTCCGCCCTACATCACGGTCTTATTATGAGCTGCATCAAACCCAGACTAGTGCGATCCTTGAAGGAATCAGATATGCACTGGGTCGAGGAGCTCGACTCCGTACTATGGGGACTGCAGACCACGCCGAATCACACTACCGGATACACAGCATTCTTCATGGTGTACGGCGCAGAGGCGGTATTGCCCTGCGATATCATTCATGACTCACCACGAGTGCGCATGTATGAAGAGAGAGAAGCCGAGCTTGATCGGCAAGACAATCTAGATGCCCTAGAGGAGGAGCACGATGTCGCAAAAGCCCGTTCCGCATTCTATCAGCAACAGGCTCGAAGGTATCAAAGCAAAGAAGTACGGGCCAAAACTTATAACGTTGGCGAACTCGTTCAACGCCTACCGAAGAAGAAAAAGGACAAGCTCAAGCCCAAGTGGGAGGGTCCCTTCATCATTGATAAAGTTCTCAATGGAGGAGCGTACCGCCTGTGTGATGCATCAGATAATCGACTCGAGCTGAACCCATGGAACGCGGCCAGACTCCGAAGATTCTACGCCTAGCGCCAAACTCTGTGTTCGTCTCCTTACCTCTGCCCTTTTTAAATTATTTCCTCTTTCTTTATTTCTTTTTTATGGCCCTAAAAAGCTTCAAGTGTGACTCGACTACACAATCTTGACGCGCTATGCATGCTCATTATACCTGGGGGCTTCTTATACAGAAGCTTAATATAATTGTCTTCCAGGCTTTATGCCCACTACATATGCGTCACTTTTCCATATGTACCTTTTCTTCGCCATTATATGCACCGATATGACTTAAGTTTTGGCCAAGCTGGGTTGCCTGGCTCCTGTGTATATGCTCTACGCTCTCGTTAGTTCAGCTAGGGCATAAGGGGAGCACCTCGCAATTGTTACTGCTGGGTCCGCCGGACATGTACCTCAGACTGGGTGAAGCCGAAAGCTAGCATTCTTAAGGGGATATTCGGTCGGCGAACAAAAGTTGTTTCTTACCTATTACAATATAAACCACTAGATGTTTCATGTATTGCATATCTATTCGCAGTTCGGACATGCACATTAATGCATGCGTACCCAGGGAAAGGAACCCTTAACGAAACTATTCTCCCTGGAAGATGTTTCTTACTATCCATGTAATATAACATAGCTAGTTGGGTACTTGTCTGTTCAAGCACTTATGACCCCTACGCCTGGTTTCCACGCGTAACCCGGTTTACATAACTGAGCGGGTATTCGGATACACTCCAGACTGTCGGGTCCGGAGGTTGAAGCGAAAAGGTCCGCCATGACAAATGATTTACAATCCAGCTAGGGACAAAATATGTCAATTGAAGTACATAGTCACGTAGACTGGCTAAATTCTTCTTCTATACCATCCAACAGGCTGTCTAGCCTACAATCCTGTCTTGGGAATACTTTGCGGCTAATCCTACCTGGTCATATACCAGACTCAGGGGAATCTCTTTCCCATCTGACCCTACATGTCCGGCCAGGGCCATGTGATTCAGATCACTCTTGGTGTACCGCGTTTTTACCATGGCCCAGGCTTCCCTCGCACCTTGTCGACAGGCCGATATCTTCCACAATTGGAAGCGCTGCCGCGCCCCCCTTGAGCAGCTCTACAAGCCCCCCTCCCCCCCCATGCTTCCTGGCAGGGAGGCGGACGGCCACAAGGCCTGGGCAATACCCTGCATCACCTGCCGAACTTGTTCGTGCAGTTGTGAAAGCTCTTGCAGAAGATCGCCTGCGGAGCCGGGCATCTCCTCTTCGGGATGACCTGTCAGCATACCTACAGACATAACTCTGTTAGCCCGTTTCTTCGCCAAACTGTATAAAGGTTCGTTTGAGCACATACTAAAAATGCCGCGTCAAAGCCTCTTATTCTCCTTCACGGAGTCAGCAAGCTGGGCCCAAACATCTTCCAATTTAACGCCCAGCCGGGTATTGGCATCCTGGAGATCATTTTTCTCTCGCCTAACCCGTGTAAGCACGCGCTCGCCATCCTCTAGCTGTCGTTTAGCTCCTTGCTCATCCTATTGTACGATCTCCGGATCCACTCCGGGATTGTCTGTAGAATCTATTGTTAGATTTGCAAGCATGCCGAATACTAACTGGTACATGTAATTACAGTCTTTTTGATCGAGACAAGTATTACCAGATGAGGCCTTCTTAGATTCCTCCATTCCGGCAACTGCAGCCCTTAGCTAGACTTTGCACTTGTCCATCTCTTAAGACAAATGGGTGTTCTTCTCTGTAAGAACCTATGCATACAATGATCCTTAAATCAGTTGTGCCAACTATTTCAAGTCTCAGGGGCTACTGATATACATAATTATCAGATTTTTCTTACCCGTATATCTTTTAAATACTGGTTTGTGGCTCTAGCAAGCCCACCTTGAGCAGCTCGGATGTACGTGTCTCCCGAGTTAAAGGCATTGAACGCCTCTTCAGAGAACTTAGGGTCGCGGAGTACGGCCCGTCGACGTCTGTGATTCATAGCACTCTCCACTTCGGAATTTGTAGCGGATATTCTATCCGCATCCTCTGTAGGAGGACCGTCCGGCGTTGTCCCCACGTTAGCCTCCTCCCTTGAGTCCGGCTCTGGAGTCCGGATGGTGGAGGCGTGGTTGGCAGGATCTCCGGACATAATCCGGTGAGTGCTTTTTCTGCCAGGAGACACTGGACATTGTTATATTTTAAAGACGATAATCACAGAGAAGGTTTTTTATCATACCTCTGCGATGGCGTCTTGGTCCTGACCGCCTTCCCTTTAAGCCTACCCGGCTTCAGTGCCCCTTGTTGGTGAGTCACCGCGGGTTCACTGATGGCCTTCCCTATAAAGTGCAATACATGTGTGGTGGGTAAGCCGTAAAGAAGGGATCCTTCTCGGAAGTTAGGACTCCGATTTTACTTCCATGTGATGCAGGGAGTAGGTCGGGATAGTCGGCTATGATAGCCACCAATTCGCCATCACAGCTTGCCTAGTAAAACGTCCTGTCGACAAGCTCCACAAATACGTCCGGATCTTCTTCAAGTCCGGGACTGAGGGCCTGGCTATGGTCCTCTTGCTGTGGAGGCGGGCTGTGGACCTCCCTCACAGCTTTTCGCAGTTCCTGCTGTGAATTAGCAAGGTAAATATTTGTAATGAAAGAATGTGGGAAAAATAGAGTTGAGTAAAAGATCGCAGCTCACCCAGCTAGGTGGGTTGATACATGGAAAATCCATCCCGTGGCTTAATGCGGCTAAACTCCTCTTCTTCTCTGAGGGAGTCCTAGACTAGGGGGTGTCCGAATAGCCGAACTATCATCATTGACCGGACTCCAAGACTATGAAGATACAAGATTGAAGACTTCGCCCCGTGTCCGGATGGGACTTTCCTTGGCGTGGAAGGCAAGCTTGGCAATTCGGATAGGTAGATCTCCTACTATTGTAACCGACTCTGTGTAACCCTAGCCCTCTCCAGTGTCTATATAAACCGGAGGGTTTTAGTCCATAGGACGAACAACAATCATACCATAGGCTAGCTTCTTGGGTTTAGCCTCCTTGATCTCATGGTAGATCCACTCTTGTATTACCCATATCATCAATATCAATCAAGCAAGAGTAGGGTTTTACCTCCATCGAGAGGGCCCGAACCTGGGTAAAAACATCGTGTCCCTTGTCTCCTGTTACCATCCGCCTAAACGCACAGTTCGGGACACCCTACCCGAGATCCGCCGGTTTTGACACCAATGTTGGTGCTTTCATTGAGAGTTCCTCTGTGTCGTCGCTTATAGGCCCGATGGCTCCTTCAATCATCAACAACAACACGGTCCAGGGTGAGACTTTTCTCCCCGGACAGATCTTCGTATTCGGCGGCTTTGCACTGCGGGCCAATTCGCTTGGCCATCTGGAGCAGATTGAAAGCTACGCCCCTGGCCATCAGGTCAGATTTGGAAGTTTGAACTTCACGGCCGACATCCGTGGAGGCTTGATCTTCGATGGATTCGAGCCACAGCCGAGCGCGCCGCACTGTCAAGATGGGCATGATCTAGCTCTGCTGCCGGACAGTGCCCTGGAGGCCGCACGAGAGTCCGCTCTGACCCCTAACTCAGAGCCGACTGCGCCGATCGAGGATGGGTGGCTAGACACCGCCTCGGGGGCTGCTACCTCTACGGCGATGGAGCCGAATACCGACCCTGTCCCTTGTGAAGCTTGTGACTCCGAGGTGCTGGACTCCTCGCCGGACTCCAAACCTCCGGCGCCCCTACCGATCGAATCCGATTGGGCGCCGATCATGGAGTTCACCACTGCTGACATCTTTCAGCACTCGCCCTTTGGCGACATCCTGAATTCTCTAAAGTATCTCTCGTTATCAGGAGAGTCCTGGCCAGACTACGGTCAGGATGGTTGGGATGCGGACGACGAAGAAATTCAAAGCCCACCAACCACTCACTTTGTAGCCACTGTCGACGACCTAACCGACATGCTAGACTTCGACTCCGAAGACATCGATGGTATGGACGACGATGCCGGAGACGACCAAGAACCAGCGCCCACAGGGCACTGGAAAGCCACCACAACTCACGATGTATACATGGTGGATACACCAAAAGGAAGCGATAACGAGGAACAACGGGACGCGGCGAAGGATAATTCCCCCAAAAAACAGCCAAAATAGCGACGCAAGCGCCGCCCGAAGTCCCGCCTCGATAACAACAGCACCCATACAGACCCAGCTGTAGAGCAGGGCGAACCAGTGGACGACGAACATGCCACCAAGCAACCATCCGAACAGGATGAATTGGACGAGCAACCCATCCCCGGCGAAAACAACAGTCCAGACGATCTCACGCCGGACACATCACCGGAGCATAAGAACCTCCACAAAAGGCTCGTCACCGCTGCAAGAAGTTTGAAGAAGCAGAAGCAGAAGCTCAAAACAGCGGAAGACGTACTCAGAATGAGATGGAGCAAAGTACTCAAGACCGCAGATAAATACGGCGATAGTCACCAAGCAAAGAGCTACCCAAAGCGCAAGCTGTTGCCCGAATTTGACGAAGAGGCCGTAGAGCCCCCACAGTCAAAAAACAAAGAGGCCGCCTGGTCGGATAGACGACCAGATGACAAGCTAAGAGCGGCAAGCGGCGCCGCACACAAGCCGGCACACGATCCACATAAGGATCCTCGCAAAAAGGATGGCACGGTCAGGTCCATCTATGGGCCAAGAAAGAAGGCTCCAGGGAGCAACACAACATGACGAGTGTTCGGAAATAACGGTACACCCAAATACAGGGGCGCCGCACACCCCCTATGTTTCACCGATGAGGTACTGGATCATGAATTCCCAGTGGGATTCAAGCCCGTAAACATAGAGGCGTACGATGGAACAACAGACCCCGGAGTCTGGATTGAGGATTATATCCTACACATACATATGGCTAGAGGAGATGATCTCCATGCCATAAAATACCTACCCCTCAAGCTCAAAGGGCCAGCTCGGCACTGGCTCAAAAGCCTCCCAGAAAATACCATTGGAAGTTGGGAAGAGCTCGAGGATGCGTTTCGAGCAAATTTTCAGGGGACTTATGTCCGCCCTCCGGATGCAGACATTTAAGTCACATAACTCAACAGCCCGGAGAGTCAGCCCGCAAATTATGGAATAGGTTCCTCACCAAAAAGAACCAAATAGTCGACTGTCCGGACGCCGAAGCCTTATCAGCCTTCAAACATAACGTCTGAGACGAATGGCTCGCCAGACACCTCGGCCAGAAAAAGCCAAGGACAATGGCCGCACTAACAAGCCTCATGACCCGCTTTTGCGCGGGAGAAGATAGCTGGCTGGCAAGATGCAGCATCAGCGACCCGAGTACATCCGAGGTTAGGGATGGAAATGGGAAACCACGACGCAGAAAAGACCAGCGCCGGACTAAGGAAAATGGCCCAACGAACACGGCGGTGAACGCCGGGTTCAAAAGCTCTCGGCCGAACAACAAAACACTGCCTCTTAAGGACAACAGTGACGAGCTATCCAACCTAAACAAAATCTTGGACAGGATATGTCAAATCCACAGTACCCCCGGGAAGCCTGCAAACCATACCCACAGAGATTGTTGGGTCTTCAAGTAGTCTGGCCAACTTAACAGCGAACACAAGGGGCTCGACACACCAAGCGAAGACGATGACGAACCCCACAAGCAGAGCACCGGAAAACAGAAGACTTTCCCACAAGAAGTCAAAACAGTGAACTCACTTCATGCGATAACACGGAAAAATAGTGCGGCACCTACTAAAGTACGCGCCGCACGGTCTACCCCAGCGAAGTCCCGAAATTGGATGTCAAAACCAATTACTTTCGACCATCAGGATTACTCCAGACGTATTTGAAACGCAGGAGGGACCACTTTGATATTGGATCCTATAATCGACGGACTACAATCTACACAAGTCCTAATGGATGGCGGCAGTGATATAAACCTGCTATACCAGGACACCATCCAAAGAATGGGGATAGACCCTACCGAAATTCGCCATAGTAGCACTTCCTTTAAAGGAGTAACGCCAGGCCCTTATTCCAATTGTATGGGCTCTTTACTACTAGAGGTTGTGTTCGGATCATCCGACAACTTCCGTCGCGAAAAGCTAATCTTCCATATCGCCCAATTCAAAAGTAGCCATCAAGCACTATTGGGACGCGAAGCTTTCGCCCGCTTTAACGCAATACCGCATTACGCGTCTCTTACACTTAAAATGCCCGGTCCACGCGGCATCATCTCATTAAAAGGTAACTTCGAGTGTTCCTCGACCACGGAAGAAAGTGAGACTGCCTTGACAGACGCACACTAATACGGCTTTGCTGATCAAAGCTCCTAAAACAGGTCATTCAGACCCCGGACACGGTTAAGCGAGTCCGGTATAAATAAACAAGGGCTTATTAGCCGCATACCCCTTTACAAGGGGCTGCACCCATGAACAATGAGAGCCAATAAAGCTCAATTACATTCATCTTTTAAATCATACTCTGTCTTAATTACATTTTTCGCACGATATATTTCCAAACTAAGTTCCTCTCTTTTTTACAGATGAACAACGTGCTACACCCATCCAGGATACAGCACAACGGAGACACAGGCGCAGACGTGCAGCAGGGACCCGTTACAAGGATTCTTTTTAGATTAAGACCCTGCATAAACCTTTTTTACTGTCTCTTGTTGACACACATCCCCCGGTTTCTTACCATAACCAAGGAGGAGGCTGGCGTTTTGGCATCGGCCGCGTCAGAAGTTTTCGCGCGTACCTGGACACTAGGGGCTTAGGGCATTATTCTGCCCATTATCTTAAAGACCGATTACCTCAGGGAGTGTTTGGCGTCTCGAGTTAGGCCTTATATGCATCAGCTCCGAATCATGTCTTTGGTCAAATGTTGGGTTTGCCCGGCTCCTGTGTTTTGCTGCCTTATGTTCCGCTCTATCGATAACGCGGCACCAGGAGAACTACTGCGATTGTGCCCCGGTTCGGCCGGGCGAGCACCTCAGTAGAGAAAGCCGAAAACTGACTGCCATGATATAGCGAGAGACTGGTCAACCACTCGATCGACTATCGAAATGTCTAGAATTCCTCCGCTTTGACGAAGGACCGTTTCCCGGTCAGGCACACACGCACCCCGAATTCGGAGAGCGCGGTGCCCCTAGGGGCTATATCGTAGCCCCACCTTCGAGCTCCTATGGCTAAGTGAAAGTGATAAAGCATTATAGTCCGATTGCCTAGTTTGCTATGCTACCACCTCCTTCACAGGACCAAGACGTTGGATTAAGTGTGAAAATGCGCCTTTTTGCAAACACCCCTGCACCATGTGCGTGGGGGCTGAAGCCGAAGACTGCCATCTTTCAGGTTATATATACATATACATTAACGGCCGCACAGGAGAAATTCCAATACTTGAACGCACAAGTATAAAAAGCCCTTATATTATAAATATGATTTTACAAATCATACATGTCATTTGAACATAAGTTTTTCGAGCACTGCGACTCTACTAAACGAGCGCCCCGCAGGACTTCCTCAAAATAGTGCTCGGCAGGTAATCGGCTCCTATCCGAATCCCGGGACGCAACGTCGGTGGCATCCATCTCTGCCCAGTATGTTTTGACACGGGCGAGAGCCATCCGTGCACCCTCTATGCATGCCGACCGCTTCATCGCCCTGATATGCGGCACCGCATAAAGGAATTGCTGCACTAAGCCAAAATAACTCTTCGGCTTGGGCCTTTCCAGCCACAGATGAGCCACGACATCCTTCATGGCAAGTCCGGACAGCCTACTCAGCTCAGCCCACAGAAGAGGACGCTCTGGACTATGGAATTGAGACCAAAAAAGCTCTTCCATTTCGTGATCCTTCTGGCTTCGGAAGTACACGGCTGCGTCGGCCGCACTCGCCGCCAAATTGAGATAAGCATCCTCCGCACCCCACAACTGGCCCAACTAAGCATACCTCGGATCCGTGAACTTCCTACGCAGCAGAAAGGGCTTTCCAGCCGCAATGTCTCTGGCCTGACGCAGCTCCTCCTTTATAGCCCTCATCACAGAGCGGGCATCCTTGGCTTCGGCGGTGGCCTTCTTCAGGTCCTCTTTGCCCCGCTCGGCGTTCTCTTTCAAGAACCTCACAGCGGTCGGTAGCATCCTTCAGCTTCACGGCCATTCCGGCCATCTCCTCCCTACTTTGGCAGTGAGCAGCCTTTTCGGCTTTTAGCTCTTCGGCTGCCTTCGAGGCAGCCGCATCACTCTTTCTGGCTTGTTCCTTGGCTTGAGCAAGCTCTGCCCAAAGGTCCTCCATAGCAGCGGTGCCATCTGCATCAAGCATACATGTTGTAAGGTGTGGGCATCAGCTCCCTTACCAGGTGACCGCGGAGAAACCACCTACCTTGTGACTCGTCAAGTCGTTTATTGACCAGCGCGATGTCCGCATCCGCAACGTCGATTTGCCGCTTCAGTTCGGCAACTCTATCAGTTCGGCTGGCCACCGAACGTTCCGCCACCTATATAGGAAGGGCGACATCTTATAACTGAGATTATGATCCTCGGCACGCTGTCGCTTTCGACAACATACCGAGTCTCAGGGGCTACTATCTATACAGGGTGCACTCTATGTGCAAAACTGTCAAAAGGTATGTCATTTTTACATACCTCAAACCCTGTCAGTAAACTTTTTCTGACGGCCTCTGGCAACCCGCTCTCAGCGGATGAAATCCTTTCAATCACCGTACTCATTAATGTACAGTGATCTTCTGAGAAAGACGCCCTCTCGAGCAGATCCTTCAGCTCCTCCGGCCGTACACCAGCTGGTGCCGAACTGTCTGGCCC
The DNA here is from genome assembly GCA_963921465.1 of Triticum timopheevii. Taxonomy (NCBI): domain Eukaryota; kingdom Viridiplantae; phylum Streptophyta; class Magnoliopsida; order Poales; family Poaceae; genus Triticum; species Triticum timopheevii. The sequence goes on along the minus strand of OY997272.1, from coordinate 405,892,014 downwards.
CGCCGGACTCGGGGAGACCCTCCGTGACGACACCTCAGGGGCGTCCGCCCCGCCTGACGGTGCGGCAGATGGAGACATTTCGCTCTCCATCATCTCCGGACAAAGATCCCCCGAAGATGAGCTCTTCTGAGAAGGGGTGAGATCCGAACTACAAGGTAAGAACTTCGGTTATCCTCAGAAATAAAAACGGGGATGTCCCTTATTACAAAACTACCCTTTTTCTACTTACGGCTCGCTGGAGGGTTGATTCCCCTGGGGAAATAGTGCGGCTGGGGCTTCTCCCGGCGTAGGACCCTCCGGTGAAGATTTCTTCCCCCGCTTTGAGGCCTTGGCCTCCGGATTTTCGGAAGCGGTCCACTTCTCCCCCTGGATGGAGGGATTCTCGATCCCCCCTTTCTTGAGAGCCTCCTTAGTAGAGGCGGTAGTTTTCCTGTTTTCCCCTTCGCCCTCTTCGGAAGGCGCAACCTCCAGCATCTTGACTAACACGACATCCGGCGTGGTCTCCGGGAGGGGGGCCGGACACCGTATCAGTTTTGCTTCCGCTATCCACTCCTGTCAAAGGGATAGCTGGTTAAAAGGCAAATCCATTATAAATAAGCGTACGGTATGTCCGGGCACATGACTACTTACTTGAGTATCCGGGCGATTGCAGCTTAGGCCGGCGTCCTCGGTCAAGTCCGGACACATCTCTTGTGATCCGAAGAACAGTTTATACATCTCCACGGGTGTCGTACCCATGAAGTGTTGAAGAGCTCGCGGTCCCTCCGGATTGAATTCCCACAGACGGAGGGGGCGACATTTGCAGTGCAGAAGGTGCCGAATCAGCATAACTTTCGTCACCACGACCAGATTGATCTCCCTCTCCTGGAGGTCTCGAATCCGCCCCTGCAGTATTGGTACTTCCTTGGACGGCCCCCAGTCAAGCCCTTTGTTGACCCATGACGCCAGCCGTTGTGGAGGGCCCGAGCGAAAGGCGGGCGACGGCACCTGCCTGCTGCCCCTGGGAGCGGTGATATAGAACCACTCCTGTTGCCACAAGCCGAGCTCCTCTTGAAAAGAGCCCTCGGGCCATGGAGCATCGGCCCTCTTACTTATAACTGCCCCACCGCACTCTGCCTGTCGCCCCTCGATCATCTTCGGCTCCACGTTGAAGGTCTTGAGCCACAAACCGAAGTGAGGGGTGGTGCGGAGGAAGGCTTCGCAGACAACAATGAACGAGGAGATGTGGAGGATGGACTCTGGAGCCAAATCATGGAATTCCAGCCCGTAATAAAACATGAGTAAGGGAGTCCTGGATTAGGGGGTGTCCGGACAGCCGGACTATCATCGTCTGCCGGACTCCAAGACTACGAAGATACAAGATTGAAGACTCCGTCCCGTGTCCGGATGGGACTTTCCTTGGCGTGGAAGGCAAGCTTGGCAATACGGATATGTAGATCTCCTACCATTGTAACCGACTCTGTGTAACCCTAACCTCCTCCGGTGTCTATATAAATCGGAGGGTTTTAGTCCGTAGGACACAACATACATTACAACAATCATACCATAGGCTAGCTTTAGGGTTTAGCCTCCTTGATCTCGTGGTAGATCCACTCTTGTACTACCCATATCATCAATATTAATCTAGCAGGACGTAGGGTTTTACCTCCATCAAGAGGGCTCGAACCTGGGTAAAACATCGTGTCCCTTGTCTCATGTTACCATCTGCCTAGACACATAGTTCGGGACCCCCTACCCGAGATCCGCCGGTTGTGACACCGACATTGGTGCTTTCATTGAGAGTTCCTCTATGTCGTCACCGATAGGCTCGATGGCATCTTCAATCAACAACGCTGTCCAGGGTGAGACTTTTCTCCCCGGACAGATCTTCGTATTCGGCGGCTTCGCACTGCGGGCAAATTCATTTGGCCATCTGGAGCAGATCGAAAGCTACGCCCCTGGCCATCAGGTCAGATTCGGAAGCCTAAACTTCACAGCCGACATCTGCGGGGACTTGATCTTCGACGGGCTCGAGCCAAAGCCAAGCGCGCCGCACTGTGGCGATGGGCATGATCTAGCTCTGCCGCCGAACAGTGCCTTGGAGGCCGCACACGAATCCGCTTCGGCCCTCAGTCCGGAGCCGATCGCCCAGATCGAGGACCGATGGATGGACACCACCTCAGGGGCTTCAACTTCCACGGCGATGGAGCCGAACACTAACCTTGTCCCTCGCGAAACTCGTGATTCCGAGGTGCCGGACTCCGGACCTCCCACGCCCCTACCAATCAAATCAGATTGGGCGCCGGTTATGGAATTCACCGCCGCGGACATCTTCCAATACTCACCCTTTGGCGACATCCTAAATTCGCTAAAGCATCTCTCGCTGTCGGGAGAGTCCTGGCCGGACTATGGCCAGGATGGTTGGGATACGGACGACGAAGAAATTCAGAGACCACCCACCACCCACTTTGTAGCCACTGTCGACGATCTTACCGACATGCTAGACTACGACTCCGAAGACATCGACGCTATGGACGACGATGCCGGAGACGAACAGGAACTAGCGCCTACAGGGCACTGGAAGACCACCTCGTCATATGACATATACATGGTGGACACCCCAAAGGACGGGGACGGCGAAGAAGTAGCGGAGGCAGATTCCTTAAAGAAACAGCCCAAGCGCCGGCGTCAGCGGCGCCGCTCTAAATCCCGCCACATCAAGAATGGAGATTCCGGCATAGGAGATAATAATACCCCAGAGAGTGCCGAAGATAATCCCCTCCAGCAAGACTCAGCGCAGGAGGACGCGGAAGCAAGCCCCCACGAGAGGGCGGCAGACGAAGAGGTCGAGGATTATAACTATATACCTCCCTCCGAAGACGAGGCAAGCCTCAACGACGACGAATTCGTCGTGCCCGAGGATCTCGTCGAACAAGAGCGTTTTAAACGCAGGCTTATCGCCATGGCAAATAGCCTAAAGAAAAAGCAGCAGCAGCTTCAAGCTGATCAGGACCTGCTGGCCGATCGATGGACTGAGGTCCTCGCGGCCGAAGAGTTTAAACTCGAACGCCCCTCCAAAAGCTACCCCAGATGCAAGTTGCTCCCCCGATTAGAGGAGGAAGCATACATACCTTCATCACCAGCGCACGATATGGCCGACCGACCACCCCGTGGTCGCGACAGAGAGGCATCCAGACCCTCCACAAAGACCATACCCCAGCATCGCTCCAAAAGTACGAAGCCAAGAGGGACGCGCCGGACTTGCGAGACGTATTGGAGGACAAAGCAAGGCAATCCATATCCATCTACGGATCACGAGGGCGCCCCACGACCCGCGACGAATATCGTCGCGCCGGATATAATAACCCCGGCCGGGCCGAACACAGCAGACAACGCTCTCTCGAGCTGCGTCGTGATATTGCTCAATATAGAGGCGCCGCACACCCGCTATGCTTCACTGACAAAGTAATGGATCATCAATCCCTGAAGGGTTTAAACCCGTAAACATCGAATCCTACGACGGCACAACAGACCCCGCGGTTTGGATTGAAGATTATCTCCTTCACATCCATATGGCCCGCGGCGACGATCTCCATGCCATCAAGTACCTCCCACTCAAGCTTAAAGGACCAGCTCGGCATTGGCTTAACAGCTTGCCCGCAGAGTCAATTGGGTGTTGGGAAGACCTGGAAGCCGCATTCCTCGACAATTTCCAGGGCATGTATCTGCGGCCACCAGACGCCGATGACCTAAGCCACATAATTCAGCAGCCAGAGGAATCGGCCAGACAATTCTGGACACGGTTCTTGACAAAGTAAAAATTCTGGTAGTCCGGATACTAAGGACCACAATGGCAGGTCACGTCGAAACAAAAACAAACGCCGCATTAATGGCGACGATAAGGAGGATACGGCAGTCAACGCCGGATTCCGAGGCTCTAAACCCGGTCAGCGGAAGAAGCCATTCAAAAGAACCACTCCGGGTCCGTCCAACTTGGACCGAATACTCGACCGCTTATGCCAGATACATGGCACCCCCGAAAAGCCAGCCAATCACAACAACAGAGATTGCTGGGTGTTCAAGCAGGCAGGCAAGTTAATTGCCGAAAACAATGACAAGGGGCGAAACAGCGACGACGAGGAAGAGACCCGACTGTCGAACAGTAGAGGACAGAAGGGTTTCCCCCCACAAGTGCGGACGGTGAACATGATTTACGCAACCCATATACCCAAGAGGGAGAGGAAGCGCGCACTAAGGGACGTCTATGCGATGGAGCCAGTCGCCCCGAAGTTCAATCCATGGTCTTCTTGTCCGATCACTTTCGATCGAAGAGACCATCTGACCAGCATACGCCATGGCGGATTCGCCGCATTGGTTTTAGACCCAATCGTCGATGGATTTCACCTCACGAGAGTCCTCATGGACGGCGGCAGTAGCCTGAACCTGCTTTATCAGGATACAGTCTGCAAGATGGGCATAGACCCCTCAAGGATTAAACCTACAAAGACAACCTTTAAAGGTGTCATACCAGGTGTGGAAGCCAATTGTACGGGCTCAGTCACACTGGAAGTGGTCTTCGGATCCCCGGATAATTTCCGGAGCGAAGAGTTAATCTTCGACATAGTCCCATTTCGCAGCGGTTATCACGCTCTGCTCGGACGAACCGCGTTTGCAAAGTTCAACGTGGTGCCGCATTATGCATACCTCAAGCTCAAGATGCCAGGCCCTCGTGGAGTCATCACGGTCAACGGAAATACAGAACGCTCCCTCCGAACGGACGAACATACAGCGGCCCTCGCGGCGGAAGTACAGAGCAGCCTTTTAAGGCAATTTTCGAGTCCGGCCGTTAAACGGCCGGATATAGCAAAACGCGCCCGAAGAAATACCAACCAAGACAACCTGGCACAATCAGAGCACGCGTAGCAATGCGGCCCTAACCCCCGCCCTCGCATGATTGCAAGAACAACCCTCCGCGTACATCATTACGCTTTGGAGATACCATGGGCGCAGGGGAAGGGGCACGATCACAATGGACCCAGAGTGCGGCTCGACCACACCAGGGGCTCGCAAGTGTGCCCCCCTTTTATTTTATTTTATTTTCCTTTTTTGTATACACAGGACTCCGTTAACCAGAGGCCCTGTCCGGCGGTGAACCTGCCGAACTCACGATGCAACAGCCAGGGAAGAAAGAAGGCTGCGACGAACACTCAGGTGGTCTCAATTACGAGCATTAAATTCGATTATATACACCAAGTCCGCAGCTCATCCCTGGAGGGGGACATGTTTAATTAGTCCAAATCCCTTGCTTACTGCACTATTTGTATCAGTCCGCACTCATAGCAGACTTCCTTTAATAAATAATGCAGCACTTTTTCGACTGCAATTACATTACTTTTTATATGTATATGTTCATTACAGGACATCTTGCACCCGTATATTTTGGTACGGTCTAATACACCAGGGGCTTATGTTCCCCACATTATGGTGTGATAAGTCCGAACACTTCCATAAGTGCGGCACCCCGAACTTATAGCATTATATGAATCGGCTCCGAATCATGTCTTGGGTCAATAGTTGGGTTTGCCCGGCTCCCACGTTTTGGTGCCTTACGTTCCGTTCTATCGGCTAAGGTGGCACTGGGAGAACCACTGCGATTGCGCCCCGGTTGAGCCGGGCGAGCGCCTCAGTGGAGTAAGCTAAAACTGACCGGCATGATAAGGTGAGAGACTGGTCGCTGTTTGAGAGGTCTTTTCGAGTCCTTAAAGACTCATGCCGCTTCGAGCGAAGTTCCAGATAAATGTCCGATGAAGGCGTGGATAGCGCCCCGGATTCGGTCTTCCGAATACCAGGGGCTTCGCCGAAATTTGGCTAAGTGAGAGTGTTCAAGCATTATAAGTCCGGTTGCCTGGTTCGTTGTGTTGAGCGCCTCCCTAGATGGACCCAAAAATGGGAACAAGAGTGCTCAAGTTTATCCCGAACACCCCAGCACTCGTGGCTCGGGGGCTGAAGCCAACGACTTGCCATCTCTCAGATTTTATAAACGGCCGCACAGAAGGTAATATTTTAAATTAAACAAGTGTTGCTTAAATGCGCATATGAACAAAGTTTTCAGCGCACAGGATAATACATAGCGAGTTTACTCAAAAATTACATCTCTAGGGCATTCATCCACAATATCGCGGGCTCCCTTCAGGAAAGTTTTATAATACATTTCGGGCGTACGATACTCCTTGCCCGGTGGCGGTGGGTCAGTGAGAAGCTTCTCCGCATCCAGCCTGCCCCAGTGCACCTTTGTGCGGGCAAGGGCCCGACGAGCACCTTCAATACAGGCGGAGTGCTTGATGACCTCCACCCAGGGGCACACATCCACCAGCCACCGCACGAGGCTAAAGTAGCTCCTAGGCATGGCCTGTCCAGGCCACAGCCGGACTATAAGGCCTTTCATGGCCTCCTCAGCTACCTTGTGGAGTTCGACTAGCTGCTTCAGCTGGTCGCTTGGGGGCACCAGATGGCCGGCCTCAGCGTACTGAGACCAGAAGACCTTCTCCGTCGAGCTCCCCTCCTCGCCATGATAGAATGCGGCGGCATCGGACGCACTACGCGGCAGATCTGCAAACGCCCCTGGAGAGCTCCGAATGCGCGTAAGTGTCAGGTAGTTTACATTAACATGCTTGCTTTGCATGAAAAATGCCTTACCCGCCGCTATCTTCTTTACATCTTCAACCTCCTGAAGGGCCTTACGGGCCTCGGCCTTAGCGGACTTGGCACTTTCGAGAGCCGAGGCAAGCTCGGACTCTCGAGTCTTGGAGTCACGCTCCAAGCTCTCATGCTTCTCCATGAGAGCCTGGAGCTCTTGCCGTACTTCCGCCACCTGTGCCTCCTGCTTTTCTCGCTCTGCCCGTTCCGCGACCGCACTGCGTTCGGCCGCAGACACAGCCTCCTTCAGGGCTGCCACCTCGTTCGTGGCCCCTGCAATACCCATATTATCCTTGTTAATTTTATTGCAACCAAAATCCTTTTCTGTAAGGTAACTATTCGAAGTGGTGTTACTCACCTTCTTTGTCCTCGAGCTGCTTCTTGGCATGGCCGAGCTCTTGCTCGGACTGCTCGAGATCCTGCTTCAACGCACCGACCTCTGCAGTCAGTGCGGCAGAGGTCAGCAGCGCAGCCTGCAAACCCATATTGACATATTTTAAGCAACCCTGCGTATATCTTCTTAGATCCTCAGTCCGGCTTTTCTTTCCGAACACCGAACTGAGCATCAGGGGCTAATGTCTACGCGGTATTACATTACATAATTATAACTTCTTACCTCAAAGCCTGTTAGAAGGCTGCTGCAGGCTTCGGTCAACCTGCTCTTGGCGAGCTGAACCTTCTGAATCACCGCACTCATGATAGTGCGGTGTTCTTCCTCGATGGAAGCGCCTTTAAGCGCCTCCAACAAATTGTTCGGCGCCTCCGGTTGGACGGAGGCCGCCGGTGTCACAGTCTTGCCCTTCTTTCGAAGGGGCCGCCTGCCAGACTCTGGAACCGCCGCTGGTTCCGATGTAGAGTCCGGCGCAAAGTCCAGCAGGCTGCTTGGCGGCGCCTCCGGAGCCTCCTCCTGATGGGTCCCCCTCTGGGACCCACCTCGGCGTCCTCATCGGCACGGGGGGTAGAGGCAGTCGGAAGTGAATCCACATCCGACGGGGCCAACGACCCGCTCGATGAAGCGGGGAGATCATCATCGGCCGGACTACGGACAGAATGCGGCATTAGTAGGACACTAGGTGACGCGAAAGAAATTGCATATCAGGGATCCGGATACTTACGATCTCGCCGGAGGCCTGGCCCTTGAAGGCCACTCCTCCTCGCCAACGATGGTGTTGGCGGAACTGTCCGGGGGGATAGTTCTCCCCCTCTTGGACCCTTCGGCCTCCCCTATTGGGAAAGCCTTCCTCTTCCTCTCTCCCTCCTCCGGGAGAGAGTCTTCTTCCTCCTCCTCGTCTTCGGGGGAGGAGTCCGCCTTGTCGTCAGACGCTTGATTACGGGAACTCTTTCAAGTCCCCGTGGCCACCTTCTTGGCCTTCTTCTCCGGCACCACATGCGGTGCCGGAACCAGCAGCCCTGCTAGACGGGCGTTACTGGGTCTTTTGGCATGGGAGCCGGACAGATGAGCTACCCGGCCTTCTCCATCCATTCCTGCCAATAGAAAGGAGAGATTGAAACCCTCTTAGAATCAATCTGTTTACCACAAGTGTCCCATAAAGGGGTTGAATCACTTACCTCGTCAGCTGGATGCTGCGAGCGAAATCCGCGATCTTCCGTCGCGGATGCGGGGGCTTTGGCGCCCTTAAACAACACCCTCCAGGCGCCTTCGTACGTCATGTCGAAGAGCCCGCTTAGCGCCTGGTGCTGTTCTGGATTAAACTCCCACAGATTGAATGCCCGTTCTTGGCATGGGAGAATCCGGCGGATGAGCATGACTTGGACCACGTCGACGAGCCTGAGCTTATTGTTCACCAGTTTCTGGATACAGGCTCGGCGTCCCGTCAGCTCCTTCGGATTGCCCCACAGCAAGCCCTTCTCTTTCCAGGAGGTGAGCTGCGTGGGGATACCAGATCTGAACTCGGGGGCCGCCGCCCACGTGGGTTTGCGCGGCTCGGTGATGTAGAACCACCCCGATTGCCACCCCTTAACGGAGTCCACGAAGGCCCCTTCGAGCCAATGGACGTTGGGCAACTTGCCCAACATGGCGCCTCCGCATTCCGCTTGCGTGCCCTTCACAACCTTCGGCTTGACGTTGAAGGTCTTGAGCCACAGGCCGAAGTGGGGCTGGATGCAGAGGAAGGCCTCGCACACGACGATAAACGCTGAGATGTTGAGGATAAAGTTCAGCGCCAGATCGTGGAAATCCAGGCCGTAATAGAACATGATCCCCCGGACGAAAGGGTGCAGTGGAAAGCCCAGTCCGTGGAGGAAGTGGGGAAGGAAGACGACCCTCTCATGGGGCCCAGGGGTAGGGAAGAGCTGTCCCTCGTCGGGCAGCCGGTGTGCAATATCGCTGGAAAGGTATCCGGCGTTGCCCAGCTTGGTGATGTGCTCCTCCTTGACGGTGGAAGCCAACCACTTGCCTCCCCCTCCAGACATGGTCGGGGAGGGTTAAAACGAGATGCGCGAGCTTGGGCGTTGGAGCTTGAGTGCGCGGAGGTGGATGAGCAAAGGAGGAAGAAGGCGTGGGTGAAAAGGTGAATCCTTATCCCTTATATAGGCAGGGCGAAAACTATGTGCTCCCCACCGGCCTGGTAAAAATCGCTTTTCTCCCAAGCGCCACCATCAATGGCGCGGTTGGGTTACCCACGTCCGTATTGATGAGAATCCCGGAATAAGGGGAGCACGATCTCTGCTTCGACAAGACGTGCCAAGGAAACCGCTTCGCTAAACGTGCTGAGGTGGTATAATAAAAAAACGATTCAAGTAAAGGCCTGGTAGCGGTGTGATGTCATGCCGCAAAATACATCAGCAGATTGGATTTGTGTGCATTATTCTCTCTACGGTAGAATGTGGAATTTATTTTGCAGAGCCGGACACTATCCTGGTGTTCCTGATCTTCTCTGGATTATTCAAGGGAGGAACCCGCCTTGCAATGCCAAACATTACGCGCGCTGGACTTATCGTCATTGAAGCCTGGTTCAGGGGCTACTGAGGGAGTCCTGGATTAGGGGGTGTCCGGACAGCTGGACTATCATCGTCCGCCGGACTCCAAGACTACGAAGATACAAGATTGAAGACTTCGTCCCGTGTCCGGATGGGACTTTCCTTGGCGTGGAAGGCAAGCTTGGCAATACGGATATGTAGATCTCCTACCATTGTAACCGACTCTGTGTAACCCTAACCTCCTCCGGTGTCTATATAAATCGGAGGGTTTTAGTCCGTAGGACACAACATACATTACAACAATCATACCATAGGCTAGCTTTAGGGTTTAGCCTCCTTGATCTCGTGGTAGATCCACTCTTGTACTACCCATATCATCAATATTAATCTAGCAGGACATAGGGTTTTACCTCCATCAAGAGGGCCCGAACCTGGGTAAAACATCGTGTCCCTTGTCTCCTGTTACCATCCGCCTAGACACACAGTTCGGGACCCCCTACAGGAGATGAAGGAGATGGTGTTTACCCAGGCTCGGGCCCTCTTGATGGAGGTAAAACCCTATGTCCTGCTCTTGTTTATATTGATGATGATGTATCGAGTACAGAGTTGATCTACCTTGAGATCATATGTTGTGTATGATTCTAATGATCTAGACTATATCTATCGACTAGCCCGGCCTCGGCTTATATAATGTACTGGAGGCCTAGGATAACAAGATTCCTAGTCGGCTACATCGATGGAGACAAGTCCTTGTCTTGATCACCAAGTCTTGTGGAATCTTCCTCGTATATGTCATCGGCCGTTCAAAAAATCCCATTAGTTAACCGCCACGGGGGTCCTCGGCCCGACCCACTAGTCGGGAGACGACGTGGTGAGTACCCCCCTAGTCCAGGACACCATCACTAGCCCCTTGAAATGGTCTTCAAGTTAGGGATGCACCTCAATTCTTCTGAACTGTTCTTCATCTTCGGTCGTCAGTCTTGAAAACTTCTTCAACAAATCTTCCCATCTTCAATCTTGAGGATTGCCATGGTAAATTTGAAGAGTTCACACGTCAGGCATCCGAGGAGCCCCTTTAGGTCTTCGGCCATTATCAATGCCCTGTTATTTTTTATGCCACACCTCGGGTTCAAAGTTTTTCTTGTGCAGTGGTGCCCTCTTGCATCCGAGCTCCATCGCTGGACTGCATCCAAGCTCCAATGCCGAACTGCATCCGAGTTGTCTTTTTGCAGCCGAGCTCCAACGCCGGACCGCTTCCAAGCTCCAACATCGGACTATCTGAGCTCCAACGCTGGATTATATCTGAGCTGCAACGTCGGACTATATCCGAGGTGTGTTTTCGCAGCCGAGCTCCAACGTCGGACTATATTCGAGCACCAATGCCGGACTACTTCCGAGGTGGTGCACCACCTCGGCCTTGGGCTGATTTTTTATGGAATTTATATTCGATCAGTGCGATTTATTCTCTGCCGAGATGCATAGCCAGTAACCCCCGAGACTCAGGTTGGGTGTGGCCGACCAACCTGAGGATCGTAATCTCCTCGGGAACTTTTTCATCTGTTGAATGTATTTTGACAACATCGAGGTGCAGCTCGGCAGGAGAGATGCTGAACTGCGGGTTAGAAAATATTTCCCGAGCAAAACCATCATGCCGAACACCTCGATCAAGAGGATGTCCCACCTCCTGAAGCAAAAACATAAAATAGGTTAAAAGTGTTATAAGCTTGAAAAACCAAAAAACTTATGCGAAAACTTCATGTCCAAAGTAACTCAAGTTTTTTGGTGCCAATCCGAACATTGGTCTTAAAATTAGTTTGTGCTTCCATCATGCTTTAACATGACACATTCGATCTAAAGACTTCCAGCAGGTTAGCCTTCAGCTTCAACCTCCTTTCCCGAAGGCAGAGTGCTTCTCCTTAGGCTAGTTTAGCGAACTAAACACAAGTGGCATGGAAGAGAAACCAGCTTATCCGGCTATTGACCACACACTCAAGTCGAGAAAGGAGCGGTAGAAAAAGACTTCATAACGACCTAGAAGAAAAAAACACTTATTATAAAACAACTCATATAAATTTAAGAGCCCCTAGTCAACATGGGAAAAGAAGTGCTCTTTAACAAACAATGTATTTGATAAACTAAGTTTTAAACAAACAACTCTTTGTTTAACACAAATATAATGCTTGGTCGAACCGAACAAAAATTAAAAGATTGGAGGAAATTTGAGCATGAAAGCGACTTAGCTGGCTAATGTGCTCGGCGCCGATGACGAGGTCCGGGCTTGTGGTGGGACGAAGACGTGGTCCTTGGCCTGGCCGAGGTCCCAGCCCCCAAGCCTGAGGTGACCGAGCGAGGAGTTTGACTTGACAAAGTGGCGACACAGTATGGTCGATGTGGCGAGGCGAAGCCCCAGGTCCAGCTAATCTCGACGAAGATGGTCGGCTGGTGATGCCGAAGTCCCTGAAGTAGGTTGATGAAGATATGGCGAGGCTTCTGGTCCAGCCAAGGTGACGGAGCAGGTCGATTAGGTGATGTTGCAGCCTCAATGCCAGCCGAGGTGTCGAAGTAGGTTGGCGTGGTGGGCATCGCCTTGAAGAAGCAACAGTGCAGCCATGCCAACGTAGGTCGGAACTTGTGATGCGGTCAATGCCGTCTTGATGAAGTTACCGCGCTGCTATGCCGGAGCCCGTCCCATGCAATCCATGGGGTGACGATGTTGGTGACGATTTATCCTTTGCGATGCCGAGCTCATGGTAAGCTTCGCCAAGATGATGATCCGATGAGGTTGATCTCGGCTCAACAAAGCGACGACGTGTCTAGCGCAGGTCAGCAATCGTGGGGCAACGTAGTCAGGCTAGTTTGATACCGGCGCGACGGTGAAGATTACCTTTGAATAGGAGTAAAATTTGTGAGCATGTGTTTGGAAACAAAACACAATACCCTAGAAAGAGATTCCTCCAAAAAGGATGTCTAATATTCCATTCATGAAGAAAGATGGACTTGGGTCGGATTTGTATTCACGCAGAAAACATATCCGAAAATTGATCCACTCGTCGGAACTTTCCTAGAGTTTGAACGGTTGGGTCGACTTGAAATTTTGAGGTGTGGTCGATATAGGAATTCCGTAGTCAATGAACAGCTGGATCTTCCAAACGACGTCCGAGCTGGACGCTGGACTTCTCGCCCTAAACTCGTTCATACTCCCGTCCAGATTTGACAGGGCTCCACTATATCGGAGATCGCCAAAGATTCCTTCATCAAAACGTGACAAAATTTAACGGGGTTGTGGTAGACTCAATTCCCCACAATTCCACCGAAGCAATCGCCAAAGTGATGCTCGAGGAGGCGGTGATGCGAATACAAGTTTTCCGCCCAGAAAAATATCACGTTCCCCCGAGGGCATTTTTGATGTTGAGCCCCCGAGCTCCATGGATGATTCCTCCATGATCTTGATAGAGATCGAAGTTGATGTTGATGAAGGCCCATGTCCGATCATGATGATCTGATGAGGAGCGCAGTCCTCAGTCGAGGCAAGGTGACCTGTCAAGCCGACGACGAAGATTCCGACATCGCGATTGATCTGCAGACGAGCCATTGATCCTTCACCGATCTCACAGTGGAACTCTCAATTAAAGCACCATTGTCAGTGTCAAAACCGGCAGACCTCGGGGTAGCGGGTCCCGAGCTGTGGATCTTGGATTGATGAGTAACAGGAGACGAAGGACAGTGCTTACCAAGGTCGGGCCTCTTGATGGAGGTAAAACACTATGTCCTGCTCTTGTTTATATTGATGATGATGTATCTAGTACATAGTTGATCTACCTTGAGATCATATGTTGTGAATGATTCTAGGGATCTAGCCTATATCTATTGACTAGCATGGCCTCGGCTTATATAATGTAACGGAGGCATAGGATAACAAGAGTCCTATTCAGCTACGTCGATGGAGAGGTGTCCTTGTCTGGATCACCAAGTCTTGTGGAATCTTCCTCGTATATGTCATCGGCTATTCGAAGAATCCCATTAGTGAACCGCCATGGGTGTCCTCGGGTCGACCCACGAGTCAGGATATGACATGGTGAGTACCCCTAGTCCAGGACACCGCCATCCGCCTCCACCATCTCTGCCGCCAAGCGCTTCAACATCTTTACACGAATGGCTTGCACGACATCACAACATCGGGATCCAAATTTTTAATATTCATGGTCAACATATCTTTATTTCCTCTGAAGCGGCCATGTGCTCAACCTTCCTATCTTAGAGCTTGGTCTTATTTTCTTTGACCTTGGTCTTCTGCTTTTTGAGGTTGATCTTCTTCTCTGTCGCCGCCATGAAGATGTCAAACATATCTGCCTTATTATCCTCCTTGATGTCATGGGCCACATGCCTCCTCCTTCATGTCCATGATATCCTCGAATTTCTACGTCATCTTGCTTACCACCCCTTCCCGTTTATCCTTCTCCTCCTTCCACTTACTCCATCGGATCCCCCTTTTGACCTTCTTAGTCGGCTCTACTTTTTATTGGGTCAGTTGGATTGTTGGAAATATGCCCTAGAGGCAATAATTTTGTATTATTATATTTCCATTTTCATAATTAAGAGTTTATATTTCATGCAATAACTACTATGATCCTAGAATATGCGATATAGTGGAAAACTCATATGCACATCTAGAATGATAAATAGTAAATAATAGGTTCCTAGTCTCGCCTCTAAGACTGGCTCAAGTGTTTTTATTGTTTTCCGAATCTTAGGATATCGTCAAGTGTAACGATAGTCCTAAAACAAACATTGAGAGTATGACGTTAGAAGAATGTTTATATTGAATCGACCCAAACTTGTTTCTTATACTTTGAGGTAATATCGTTTGAAATCAATTGTCATAACATAGAGTGTTAACATGTGTTTTAGTTCCTCATACCATGAGAGTATCATAGGCATTTCCTACAGTACCATGAACTTGTGGGGTTGCTCAAACGTCATCTGTCACACTGTGATCATAACGACAGCTTACGGGTTCATTGGAAAGTTTGACAAGGTACTAGATAGCTCGAGATTGGTATTTGATCCTCCGAAGATGGAGAGATCTTCTTAGGGTCCTCTCGGCATGATGACGTCAATCATCATCTGGCCAGATACAGGTGACTATGTCACGGGGATGCCTGAATACTTCAACAAGAAAGAAGAACAAAACCGGTAACGAGAAGAACGGTATAGTGAGCACGTGCATGACTCAGGAGGATACCGATCATCTCGGGTTTTGTAAAGTATCACGAAGCAATGGGAACATCACATGATAACAAAAGGTTCGCTCGAATGTCATTTGTGTAATCATAGGGATAGATATGGACGTCCACGCGGTTCCTCTATCGGTCAAATGAACGAAGGAGTTTCGTTCATGTCTATGATCTACCGAACCTATGAGGTCACAATATTGAGTTGATCATGACATGCTAAGTGTTAGTAGGACGAGAGTATCAGGGATTTATTTGTGGAATTGTTTCATTATTCATAATAGTTTTGAGAGAAACTAGAAGCATTTCGGGGTCACTAGAAGGGTTTCGGAGATTATCGGGCAATACCTGGTATTCTCGATAAATAATATATAGGTGGAAAATGTTTGCGGAGATGTTAAATTAAAAATAAAAGGCTATAGTAATTGGTAGTAGGCTTTTATATTTAATTTAAAATCAATGGGGCTTAAAAGGCCAAGTGGTGGAGGGAGTATTGGGCCACGTGGCCCTATAGGAAGTGGCGCCCCCTTTCTTATGAGGGGGGACGAATTGTACTCATCCCTCTTCGTCGACACCTCAAGGAGGGTCTTTCCCTCTAACCTATATATACTTGAGGTATTACCCCTTTTGTATACACAAGCTTTGGAGCCTCCTCTAGTTCATCTAGTTCTAGTTCTAGATGATATAATTAGAGTTAGACCTAGATCCTCTAATCCTCATAATGAGAGGACCAGTGTGGTTCTAATCTCCTCCCTATAATTCTCCAGTGACGATTAACTCTGGACGATGAAGCACTACCAGATCGTGAAGACCGTACGCTTGCAACAAAGTAGATAGATCTTGCTTTCGATCTTCCGTTCAACGGATCGTTCGAGGGCAGTTCGCGAGATCATCATCAATGGTTCGAGGGACTCCAAGTATGATCTACACCGACGCGTCTACTTCCGTTGCACTCTAGAGTTAGTGATGATCGTGATCCCAACCGTTTATGCATCTTCATATTATTCCTGGGTGTTCGTAGGTCGATTTTTTTTGTTTTCTACTACGTTTCCCAACATGGATCACCAACTCGTCTGCATTGCCGACACCGGTGGTCTTGATGATACTTGTATGGAAAATTCATAGGAGCCACTTGAGTTGCCCATTCAACTTCAACCAACAATGCATGTGGATGAAGTTCTTCATCTTCGCATTCACATACAACGTGCATGCACGGGAAGGCTAGCAAAAGAGGACATGGTCAACAAGTTACATGCCTGGACAAATAACCAAGACAAGAGCATATCCAGCCAAATGACCAGCACATAGAGTATATCTAGCCAAATGACCATCATATTTGGCCAAATGACCAACGCATAGAACAACTTACTTGCTCAGATATTAGTGCACCACTTGGCCATCGTTTTATGAGTGAATGAAGATGACCGCAAATACTTCCTCATGGATTCTTGGATGATGTATCATATATGGGTGAGCAACTTTAACAAACGCTCTCGTATCACTTTTATGTAGTACATATCGAAGTTCTTGTGCTCATGGAACCAAGTACGAACATTGGATCAATAGGTTGAGCCTATTTACTCTGTGCTATGTAACAGATCAACACTAGTGGCCAACCAAGCATCATAGAACAAATCTTCCTCGCTCAAATTGAAGATTTCTCCCCTCCCCCTCTTCATTGGGTCACCATTGAGCGATCAATCTTCTGGATCAACGCAAGCCTTCTCGGTATACGAGTTCGGCTGCTGGATGTATGTGCCCGACTGCTCACTGTACGTTCCCGACTACTCATCGTGCATCTCCGTCTCGGAGTCATCCATCATGGATGATGTCCAACATCTCTTCGTCATCCGCTGGAGATGCTTCTAGTTGAGTCATACCGACGAACAGAGATTGTGCACCCGATTGATCCATGCCCCGCATCCACCACCAGATATGTTGCAGTGATGGCGACTTGGCGAAGTGAATGGGCGCGTTCACATCGATGGCCCCATGGCACTTACATACTGGCCAGGCACTGGTGCTAATGACAAGTTGTGTGACAGCGTAGTAGTGCAGAGGTTGCATCTCCGCGGGCCAGGTGGCGACTGCATCGGTGACGTCCCCCATCTCCGCCCATCTCCCGTCCCATGCCAGCCACCCCTTGTAGGAGGTAGCAAGTGGATGGGCACCAAAGACACTTTCTCCTTGCTCCTTTGCACGCAGCAGTGCGTGTTGTGGACGCCGAGTTGATCTTTCGGGTGGCCACCACCATTGGATCCTTCTTCTCCGGTGCTTGCAAGGTACAAACGGATCCATGCGGCTGCAGGCAGAAAAAGGGCAGGAACATGTGTGGACTGTGTTGGCGGTTAGCTGGAGGGGGTGGGAATGTGTGGGCTTTGGCGCAGAAACTGTGCGGATGTGGTCAAAAGCGCGGGTCAAGGTGGAGTTTTGGGTGGACCGGAGTTTTCGGAGTTCTGCGTGGTGGAGGCAAGGATTCTCGCATACCTCGCCTAACGTTGCATCCGGATTGTTGGAATTCATACATGTGTATGCGTCTGTGAACATTTATGGCACCACATTGGATGACAACAAAGGTCCGGGCGCATCGACCCGGACATTTGCGGGCACAAAAGATGCCCTAAGCCTTTTCTTTGTCACAAGTTGGTTGAAAGCTGGGGTGGTGGCCCTCCCTGAATCACACATAGCTCTGCATGTGCTACCAACAGTCGCCGTGTAGGCTGTAACTAGAACAAGTATAATAAGGTGATGTAAGTGGATTATAAGGATTTAAATATTGCGTTTTTGTTAAGTTGAAAGAGGAATGAGGGGAGAGAAGAGAAGAGAAGCGGGTTGTTGATTACAGCCAGTTGTAGCATGGGCTTCAAGAAGCTTCATGAGAGTGGAATGTGAACCTATGTTAATAAAATAGAACTTCCTTGTAGCTAACTACTATAAATATTGACTACAAATAACATGTCAATATGGTATGCTATCTACCAGCTGGCTATACTACTAAGAGCATCTACACACTACAGCCATGGACAGCAAATCTAACCCTTCAAATGCCCGCAGATGCACCGACTAATAGTGATTGGCCAGGCCTCAAATTTGATCATCTGCATCCGGATACCTCATACTAGAAATTTTAAATCCATAGAAAAGCATGCAAACAATGAAATTCGCGTACTACGTAGATCAAATAAGCTATACTACCCTAATCCTCATCGGAGATGTCCACTATCTTTGTGCCCGGCTCCGGGTACATGGGCGGCAGTCATAGATCCGGCTCCTCTGTGTCGGTCTCCGCATCCATCTCCACTTCGACATCATTGAAGAGCACGATGGGGGCCGTCCGTTCTTGCTGGATGAACTGCCAGTTGGCCTCCACATAGGCCTCATCCCGGATGGACTCCAGGATGGCCAGCTGCTACGCCATCTCGGCCGCTTGGGTGACCGCAAACTCCTGAAGGAAATATGCCCTAGAGGAAATAATAAATTTGTTATTTATATTTCCTTATATCATGATAAATGTTAATTATTCATGCTAGAATTGTATTAAACGGAAACTTAGTACATGTGTGAATACATAGACAAAACAGAGTGTCCCTAGTATGCCTTTACTTGACTAGCTCGTTAATCAAAGATGGTTATGTTTTCAGACCATAGACATGTGTTGTCATTTGACGAACGGGATCACATCATTAGAGAATTATGTGATGGACAAGACCCATCCGTTAGCTTAGCATAATGATCGTTTAGTTTTATTGATATTGCTTTCATCATGACTTATACATGTTCCTCTGACTATGAGATTATGCAACTCCCGAATACCGGAGGAACACCTTGTGTGCTATCAAACGTCACAACGTAAATGGGTGATTATAAAGATTCTCTACAGATGTCTCTGAAGGTGTTTGTTGGGTTGGCATAGATCGAGATTAGGATTTGTCACTCCGTGTATCAAAGAGGTATCTCTGGGCCCTCTCGGTAATGCACATCACTATAAGCCTTGCAAGCAACGTGACTAATGAGTTAGTCACGCGATGATGCATTACGGAACGAGTAAAGAGACTTGCCAGTAATGAGATTGAACTAGGTATGATGATACCGACGATCGAATCTTCGGAAAGTAACATACCGATGACAAAGGGAACAACGTATGTTGTTATGCGGTTTGACCGATAAAGATCTTTGTAGAATATGTAGGAGCCAATATGAGCATCCAGGTTCCGCTATTGGATTGGCCAGAGATATGTCTCGGTCATGTCTACATAGTTCTCGAACCCGTAGGGTCTGCACGCTTAATGTTCCATGACGATTTACATTATGAGTTTATGTGATTTGATGATATAAGGTTGTTCGGAGTCCTGGATGAGATCACGGACATGACGAGGAGTCTTGAAATGGTTGAGAGGTAAAGATTCATATATTGGAAGGCTATATTCGGACATCGAAAAGGTTCCGAGTGATTCAGGTATTTTTTAGAGTACCAGAGAGTTATGGGAATTCGCCAGGAGAAGTAATGGACCTTATTGGGCTTTAGTGGAGAGAGGGGAGAAGGGCCAAGAGGTGGCGCGCGCCTCCCCCCTGCCCAAACCGAATTGGACACGGGGTGGGGGCGCGGCCCCCCTTTCCTTCTCCGCCTCCCTCTCTTTCCTTCTCTCCTACTCCAAATAGGAAAGGGAATCCTACTAGGACTTGGGAGTCCTAGTAGGACTCCCTATGCTTGGCACGCCCCCTAGGACAGCCGCCTCCTCCCTCCTTTATATACGGGGGAGGGGAGCACCCCAAATGGACTAAAGATTTTTCTTAGCCATGTGCGGTGCCCCCCTCCACAGTTACACACCTCGGTCATATCGTCGTAGTGCTTAGGCGAAGCCCTGGGCCGGTAACATCATCATCACCGTCGCCACGCCATCATGCTGACAAAACTCTCCATCGGCCTCAACTGGATCAAGAGTACGAGGGACGTCATCGAGCTGAACGTGTGCTGAACGTGGAGGTGTCGTACGTTCAGTACTTGGATCGGTTGGATCGCGAAGAAGTTCGACTACATCAACCGCGTTACTAAAACGCTTCTGCTTTCGGTCTACGAGGGTACGTGGACACACTCTCCCCTCTCATTTCTATGCATGTCCTAGATAGATCTTGCGTGATCGTAGGAAAATTTTGGCATCTGAGTCAAGTCTATGCGTAGATGTTATATGCACGAGTAGAACACAAAGAGTTGTGGGCGATAATAGTCATACTGCTTACCAGCAACGTCTTACTTTGATTCGGCGATATTGTTGGATGAAGCGGCCTGGACCGACATTACATGACCGCGTTTATGAGACTAGTTCTACCGACGTGCTTCGCACACAGGTGGCTGGCGGGTGTCTGTTTCTCCAACTTTAGTTGAATCGAGTTTGATTATGCCCGGTCCTTGTTGAAGGTTAAAACAACACACTTGACAAAAAATCAGTGTGGATTTAATGCGTAGGTAAAAACGGTTCTTGCTAGAAGCCCGTAGCAGCCACGTAAAACTTGCAACAACAAAGTAGAGGACGTCTAACTTGTTTTTGCAGGGCATGTTGTGATGTGATATGGTCAAGACGTGACGAGATATAAATTTTTGTATGAGATGATCATGTTGTGTAACCGCTATCGGCAACTGGCAGGAGTCTTATGGTTGTCGCTTTATTGTATGAAATGCAATCGCCATGTAATTGCTTTACTTTATCACCAAACAGTAGCGATAGTCGTTGAAGCAATAGTTGTCGAGACGACAATGATGCTACGATGGAAATCAAGGAGTCAAGCCAGTGACGATGGTGATCATGACGGTGGTTTGGAGATGGAGATCAAAGGCTCAAGATGATGATGGCCATATCATATCACTTATTTTAATTTCATGTGATATTTATCCTTTATGCATCTTATTTTGCTTGGTACGGTGGTAGCATTATAAGATGACCCCTCACTAAATTTCAAGGTATAAGTGTTCTCCCTGAGTATGCACCGTTGCTATAGTTTGTCATGCCGAGACACCACCTGATGATCGGGTGTGATAAGCTCTACATTCACATACAACGGGTGCAAGCCAGTTTTGCACACACAGAATACTCGGGCTAAACTTGACGATCCTAGCTTATGCAGATATGGCCTCAAAACACTAAGACCGAAAGGTCGAGCGTGAATCATATAGTAGATATGATCAACATAGTGATGTTCACCATTGAAAGCTACTCCATCTCACGTGATGATCGGACATGGTTTAGTTGATATGGGTCACGTGATCATTTAGATGACTCGAGGGATGTCTATCTAAGTGGGACTTCTTAAGTAATATGATTAATTAAACTTTAATTTATCATGAACTTAGTCCTGATAGTATTTGCATATCTATGTTGTAGATCAATAGCTTGCGATGTAGCTTCTAGTTTATTTTTTGATATGTTCCTAGAGAGAAAGAAGTTGAAATCTGATAGTAGCAATGATGCGGACTTGGTCCGTGATCTGACAATTATCCTCATTGTTGCACAGAATAATTGTGTCCTTGATGCACCGCTAGGTGACAGACCTATTGCAGGAGCAGAAGCACACGTTATGAACGTTTGACAAAGCTCGGTATGATGACTACTTAATAGTTTAGTGCACCATGCTTTACGGCTTAGAACCGAGACTTCAAAAACGTTTTTAACGCCATGGAGCATATAAGATGTTCTAAGAGTTGAAATTGGTATTTCATACTCATGCCCGTGTCGAGAGGTATGAGACCTCTGACAGTACTTTGACTACAAGATGGAGGAGAATAGCTCAACCAGTGAGCATGTGCTCAAATTGTCTGGGTACTACAATTGCTTGAATCAAGTGGGAGTTAATCTTCCAAATAAGATAGTAATTGACAAAGTTCTCTAGTCACTATCACCAAGTTACTAGAACTTAGTGATGAACTATAATATGCAATGGATGACGAAAGTAATTCCCAAGCTCTTCGCGATGCTGAAATCGGCGAAGGTAGAAATCAAGAAATAGCATCAAGTGTTGATGGTTAACAAGACCACTAGCTTAAAGAAAAGGGCAAAGGGAAAGAAAGAGGAACTTCAAAGAAGAATAGCAAGCAAGTTGCTGCTCCCTTGAAGAAGCCCAAATCTAGAACCAAGCCTGGAACTAAGTGCTTCTACTACAAAGGAAATGGTCACTGGAAGTGGAACTGCCCTAGATACTTGGCGGATAAGAAGGATGGCAAAGTGAACAAAAGTATATTTGATATACATGTTATTGATATGTACTTTACTAGTGTTTACAGCAACCCCTCGGTATTTGATACTGGTTTAGTTGCTAAGAGTAGTAACTAAAAACGGGAGTTGAAGAATGAACACATACTAGTTATGGGCGAAGTGATGATATTTGTTGGAAATGATTCCAAGGTTGATAAGATCACCATCGCACACTCCCTCTACCTTCGAGATTAGTGTTGGACCAAAATAAATGTTATTTGGTGTTTGCGTTGAGCATGAATATGATTGGATCATGTTTATTGCAATATGGTTATTCATTTAAGTCAAAGAATAATTGTTGTTCTGTTTACATGAATAAAACCTTCTATGGTCATACACTTAATATAAATGGTTTATTGAATCTCGATCGTAATGATACACATATTCATAATATTGATGCCAATAGATGCAAAGTTGATAATGATAGTGCAACATATTTGTGGTGCTGTCATTTAGGTCATATTGGTGTAAAGCGCATGAAAACTCCATGCTGATGGGCTTTTGGAATCACTTGATTATGAATCACTTGATGCTTGCGAACCATGCCTCATGGGCAAGATGACTAAGACTCTGTTCTCCGGAACAATGGAGCGAGCAACAAACTTGTTGGAAATAATACATACTGATGTATGCGGTCCAATAAGTGTTGAGGCTCGCGGCGGGTATCGTCATCTTCTAACCTTCATAGGTATATCTACTTGATGAAAGATAAAGTCTGAAACATTTGAAAAGTTCAAAGAATTTCATAGTGAAGTGGAAAATC
Source organism: Triticum timopheevii (assembly GCA_963921465.1). Classification (NCBI taxonomy): domain Eukaryota; kingdom Viridiplantae; phylum Streptophyta; class Magnoliopsida; order Poales; family Poaceae; genus Triticum; species Triticum timopheevii. Next base: position 405,869,161 of record OY997272.1, on the reverse strand, counting down.
ATCATAACAAGAAAATAAAGTTTCTACGATCTGATCGTGGAAGCGAATATTTGATTTACGAGTTTGGTCTTCATTTGAAACGATGTGAAATAGTTTCGCAACTCACGCCACCTGGAACACCACAGTGTAATGGTGTGTCCGAACATCGTAACTGTACTTTATTAGATATGGTGCGATCTATGATGTCTCTTACTGATTTACCACTATTGTTTTGGGGTTATGCATTAGAGACAGCTACATTCACATTAAATAGGGCACCATCTAAATCCGTTGAGGCGACACCGTATGAACTGTGGTTTGGCATGAAACCTAAGTTGTTGTTTCATAAAGTTTGGGGTTGTGATGCTTATGTGAAAAAGCTTCAGCCTGATAAGCTTGAACCCAAATCGAAGAAGTGCGTCTTCATAGGATACCCAAAAGAAATTGTTGGGTACACCTTCTATCACAGATCCGAAGGCGAGATCTTTGTTGCCAAGAAAGGATCCTTTCTAGAGAAGGAGTTTCTCTCGAAAGAAGTGAGTAGGAGGAAAAGTAGAACTTGATGAGGTAATTGTACCTTCTCCCGAATTGGAAAGTAGGTCATCATAGAAATCAGTTACAATGATTCCTACACCAATTAGTGAGGAAGTTAATGATGATGATCATGAAACTTCGGATCAATTTACTACAGAAGTTCGTAGGTCAACCAGAACACGATCCGCACCAGAGTGGTACGGTAATTGTTGGGCAACGTAGTAATTCATAAAAATTCCTACGCACACGCAAGATCATGGTGATGCATAGAAACGAGAGGGGAGAGTGTTGTCTACGTACCCTCATAGAACATAAGCGGAAGCGTTATGACAATGTGGTTGATGTAGTCGTACGTCTTCACGATCGACCGATCCTCATCACCTAACGTATGGCACCTCCGCGTTCAGCACATGTTCAGCTCGGTGACGTCCCGCGAACTCACGATCTAGTAGAGCTTCGGGGAATAGCTTCGTCAGCACGACGGCGTGGTGAAGGTGTTGATGAAGCTACCGACGCACGGCTTTGCCTAAGCACTGCAACGATATGACCGAGGTGGATTATGGTGGAGGGGGGCACCGCACACGGCTGGAAACAATCAACTTTTTTTCTATGGGGTGCCCCCCTCCCCCGTATATAAAGGAGTGGATGATGGGAGGGGCCAGTCCTCTCTATGGCACGCCATAGGGGAGTCCTACTCCCACGGGGAGTAGGATCCCCCCCCCCCCCCCCCCGCTTCCCTAGTTGGAGTAGGAGAGCAAGGGACGGAGGAGTAGCAGATAAGGAAAGGGGGGCCGCCACCCCCCAAACCTATTCCAATTTGACCTCCTGCCCAAGGGGGGCGCACCAGCCCACTATGGGCTGGTGTGCTTCCATCTTACGGCCCATAAGGCCCATCACTTCTCCCGAGGGGTTCCGATAACCTCCCGGTACTCCGAAAAATACCCGAATCACTCAGAACCTTTCTGATGTCCGAATATAGTCGTCCAATATATCGATCTTTACGTATCGACCATTTCGAGACTCTTCGTCATGTCCCCAATCTCACCCGGGACTCCAAACTACCTTCGGTACATCAAAACACATAAACTCATAATACCGATCATCACCGAACTTTAAGCGTGCGGACCCTACGGGTTCGAGAACTATGTAGACATGACCGAGACACGTCTCTGGTCAATAACCAATAGCGGAACCTGGATGCTCATATTGGTTCCTACATATTCTACGAAGATCTTTATCGGTCAAACCGCATAACAACATATGTTGTTCCCTTTGTCATTGGTATGTTACTTGCCCGAGATTCGATCGTCACTATCTCAATACCTAGCTCAATCTCATTACAGCAAAGTCTCTTTACTCGTTTTGTAATGCATCATCCTGCAACTAACTCATTAGTTGCATTGCTTGCAAGGCTGATAGTGATGTGCATTACCGAGAGGGCCCAGAGATACCTCTCCGACAATCAGAGTGTCAAATCCTAATCTCGATCTATGCCAACTCAACAAGTACCATCGGAGACACCTGTAAAGCACCTTTATAATCAATCAGTTACTTGTGGTAGCACACAAAGTGTTCCTACGGTATTCGGGAGTTGCATAATCTCATAGTCATAGGAACATGTATAAGTCATGAAGAAAGCAATAGCAACATACTAAATGATCAAGTGCTAAGCTAACAGAATGGGTCAAGTCAATCACATCATTCTCTAATGATGTGATCCCATTAATCAAATGGCAACTCATGTCTATGGCTAGGAAACATAACCATCTTTGATTCAAGGAGCTAGTCAAGTAGAGGCATACTAGTGACACTTATTTTGTCTATATATTCACACATGTACTAAGTTTCCGGTTTAATACAATTCTAGCATGAATAATAAACATTTATCATGATATAAGGAAATATAAATAACAACTTTATTATTGCCTCTAGGGCATATTTCCTTCAGCCTCCCACTTGCACTAGAGTCAATAATTTAGCTCACATCGCCATGTGATTTAATACCAATAGTTCACATCACTATGTGATTAACACCCATAGTTCACATCGTCATGTGACCAACACCCAAAGGGTTTACTAGAGTCAATAATCTAGTTCACATCGCTATGTGATTAACACCCAAAGAGTACTAAGTTGTGATCATGTTTTGTTTGTGAGAGAAGTTTAGTCAATGGGTCTGTTACATTCAGATCCGTATGTATTTTGCAAATTTCTATGTCTACAATGCTCTGCACAGAGCTACTTTAGCTAATTGCTCCAAGTTTCAATATGTATCCAGATTGAGACTTAGAGTCATCTGGATCAGTGTCAAAACTTGCATCGATGTACCCCTTTTACGACGATCCTTTTGTCACCTCCATAATCAAGAAACATATCCTTATTCCACTAAGGATAATTTGACCGTTGTTCAATGATCTACTCTTAGATCACTATTGTACTCCCTTGTCAAACTCAGTGTAGGGTACACAATAGATCTGGTACACAGCATGGCATACTTTATAGAACCTATGGCTGAGGCATAGGGAATGACTTTCATTCTCTCTCTATCTTCTGCCGTGGTCGGGCTTTGAGTCTTACTCAACTTCACACCTTGCAACACAGACAAGAACTCCTTCTTTGATTGTTCCATTTTGAACTACTTCAAAATTTTGTCAAGGTATGTACTCATTGAAAAAACTTATCAAGCGTCTTGATCTATCTCTATAGATCTTGATGCTCAATATGAGCAGCTTCACCGAGGTCTTTCTTTGAAGAACTCCTTTCAAATATTCCTTTATGCTTTCCAGAAAATTCTACATTATTTCCGATAAACAATATGTCATTCACATATACTTATCAGAAATGTTGTAGTGCTCCCACTCACTTTCTTGTAAATACAGGCTTCACCCCAAGTCTGTATAAAACTATATGCTTTGATCAACTCATCAAAGAGTATATTCCAACTCCGAGATGCTTGCACGAGTCCATAGATGGATTGCTGGAGCTTGCACATTTTGTTAGCACCTTTAGGATTGACAAAACCTTCTGGTTGCATCATATACAACTCTTTTTTAAGAAATCCATTAAGGAATGTAGTTTTTGACATCAATTTGCGAGATTTCATAAAATGTGGCAATTTTCTAACATGATTCGGACAGACTTAAGCATCGCTACGAGTTTCATGATCATCATCACGAGCTTCCTTACTAATTGGTGTAGGAGTCACAGGAACAGATTTCTGTGATGAACTACTCTTGAATAAGGTAGCAAGTACAGTTACCTCATCAAGTTCTACTTTCCTCCCACTCACTTCTTTCGAGAGAAACTCCTTCTCTAGAAAGGATCCATTCTTAGCAATGAATGTCTTGCCTTCGGATATGTGATAGAAGGTGTACCCAACAGTCTCCTTTGGGTATCCTATGAAGACACATTTCTCCGATTTGGGTTCGAGCTTATCTGGATGAAACTTTTTCATATAAGCATCACAGCCCCAAACTTTAAGAAACGACAACTTTGGTTTCTTGCCAAACCACAGTTCATATGGTGTCATCTCAACGGATTTAGATGGTGCCCTATTTAACGTGAATGCAGTTGTCTCTAATGCATAACCCCAAAACGATAGTGGTAAATCGGTAAGAGACATCATAGATTGCACCATATCTAATAAAGTACGGTTACGATGTTCGGGCACACCATTACGCTGTGGTGTTCCAGGTGGCATGAGTTGCGAAACTATTTCGCATTGTTTCAAATGAAGACCAAACTCGTAACTCAAATATTCTCCTCCATGATCAGATCGTAGAAACATTATTTTCTTGTTACGATGATTTTCCACTTCACTCTGAAATTATATGAACTTTTCAAATGTTTCAGACCTATGTTTCATCAAGTAGATATACCCATATCTGCTCAAATCATCTGTGAAGGTCAGAAAATAACGATACCCGCCATGAGCCTCAACACTCATCAGATCGCATACATCAGTATGTATTATTTCTAATAAGTCAGTTGCTCTCTCCATTGTTCCGGAGAACAGAGTCTTAGTCATCTTGCCCATGAGGCACGGTTCGCAAGCATCAACTGATTCATAATCAAGTGATTCCAAAAGCCCATCAGCATGGATTTTCTTCATGCGCTTTACACTAATATGACCTAAACGGTAGTGCCACAAATAAGTTGCACTATCATTATTAACTTTGCATATTTTGGCTTCAATATTGTGAATATGTGTATCACTATGATCGATATTCAATAAACGATTCACCTTGGGTGTATGACCATTGAAGGTTTTATTCATGTAAACAGAACAACAATTATTCTCTAACTTTAAATGAATAACCGTATTGCAATAAACATGATCAAATCATATTCATGCTTAGCGCAAACACCAAATAACATTTATTTAGGTTCAACAGTAATCCCGAAAGTATAGGGAGTGTGCGATGATAATCATACAATCTTGGAACTACTCCCAACACACATCGTCACCTCGCCCTTAACTAGTTTCTGTTCATTCTGCAACTCCCGTTTCGAGTTACTACTCTTAGCAACAGAACCAGTATCAAATGCCGAGGGGTTGCTATAAATACTAGTAAAGTACACATCAATAACATGTATATCCGATATACCTTTGTTCACTTTGCCATCCTTCTTATCCGCCAAGTATCTAGGGCATTTCCACTTCCAATGACCATTTCCCTTGTAGTAGAAGCACTCATTTTCAGGCTTGGGTCTAGATTTGGGCTTCTTCACGGGAGCAGCAACTTGCTTGCCGTTCTTTTTGAAGTTCCCCTTCTTCCATTTGCCCTTTTCTTGAAACTAGTGGTCTTGTCAACCATCAACACTTGATGCTTTTCTTGATTTCTACTTTTGTCGATTTTAGCATCACGAAGAGCTTGGGAATCGTTTCCATTATCCCTTGCATATTATAGTTTATCACGAAGTTCTAGTAACTTGGTGATAGTGACTAGAGAACTCTGTCAATCACTATCTTATCTGGAAGATTAACTCCCACTTGATTCAAGTGATTGTAGTACTCAGACATTCTGAGCAAATGCTCACTAGTTGAGCTATTCTCCTCCATCTTGTAGGCCAAGTACTTGTAAAAGGTCTCATCCTTTCGACATGGGCGTGAGTCTGAAATACTAATTTCAACTCTTGGAACATCTCATATGCTCCGTGGCGTTTCAAAAACGTCTTTAAAGCCCCGATTCTAAGACGTAAATCATGGTGCACCAAACTATCAAGTAGTCATCATATCGAGCTTGCCAAATGTTCACAATGTCTGCATTTGCTCCTGCAATTGGTTTGTCACCTAGTGGTGCATCAAGGACATAATTCTTCTATGCAGCAATGAGGATAATCCTCAGATCACGGATACAATCCGCATCATTGCTACTAACATCTTTCAACTTAGTTTTCTCTAGGAACATATCAAAAATAAAACAGGGGAGCTAAACACGAGCTATTGATCTACAACGTAGATATGCAAATACTAAGGACTAAGTTCATGATAAATTAAAGTTCAATTAATCATATTACTTAAGAACTCCCACTTAGATAGACATCCCTCTAGTCATCTAAATGATCATGTGATCCAAATCAACTAAACCATGTCCAATCATCACGTGAGATGGAGTAGTTTTCAATGGTGAACATCACTATGTTGATTATATCTACTATATGATTCACGCTCGAGCTTTCGGTCTCAGTGTTCCGAGGCCATATCTGCATATGCTAGGCTCGTCAAGTTTAACCCGAGTATTCTACGTGTGCAAAACTGGCTTGCACCCGTTGTATAAGAACGTTGAGCTTATCACACACGATCATCACGTGGTGTCTCGGCACGACGAACTTTGGCAACAGTGCATACTCAGGGAGAACACTTGTACCTTGAATTTTTTTAGTGAGAGATCATCTTATAATGCTACCGTCAATCAAAGCAGAATAAGATGCATAAAGGATAAACATCACATGCAATCAATATAAGTGATACGATATGGCCATCATAATCTTGTGCCTTTGATCTCCATCATAGCATCATTGTCGTCTCTCCAACTATTGCTTCTACGACTATCGCTACCATTTAGTGATAAAGTAAAGCAATTACATGGCGATTGCAATTCATACAATAAAGTGACAACCATATGACTCCTGCCAGTTGCCGATAACTCCATTACAAAACATGATCATCTCATACAATAAAATATAGCATCATGTCTTGACCATATCACATCACAACATGCCCTACAAAAACAAGTTAGACGTCCTCTACTTTGTTGTTGCAAGTTTTATGTGGCTGCTATGGGCTGAGCAAGAACCGTTCTTACCTACGCATCAAAAACCACAACGATATGTCGTCAAGTTAGTGATGTTTTAACCTTCAACAAGGATCGGGCGTAGTCACACTCGGTTCAACTAAAGTTGGAGAAACTGACACCCGCCAGCAACCTGTGTGCGAAGCACGTCGGTAGAACCAGTCTCGCGTAAGCGTACGCGTAATGTCAGTCCGGGCTGCTTCATCCAACAATACCGCTGAACCAAAGTATGACATGCTAGTAAGCATTATGACTTGTATCGCCCACAACTCACTTGTGTTCTACTCGTGCATATAACATCTATGCATAAACCTGGCTCTGATACCACTGTTGGGGAACGTAGTAATTTCAAAAAAATTCCTACGCACACGCAAGATCATGGTGATGCATAGCAACGAGAAGGGAGAGTGTTGTCTACGTACCCTCGTAGACCGTAAGTGGAAGCATTATGACAACGCGGTTGATGTAGTCGTACGTCTTCACGATCGATCGATCCTCAGTATCGAACGTACGACACCTCCTCATTCAGCACATGTTCAGCTCGGTGACGTCCCGCGAACTCACGATCCAGTAGAGCTTCGGGGAAGAGCTTCGTCAGCACGATGGCATGGTGACGGTGTTGATGAAGCTACCGACGCAGGGCTTCGCCTTAGCACTACAACGATATGACCGAGGTGGATTATGGCGGAGGGGGGCACTGCACACGGCTGGAAACAATCAACTTTTTTTCTATGGGGTGCCCCCCTCCCCCGTATATAAAGGAGTGGAGGAGGGGAGGGGCCGGCCCTCTCTATGGCATGCCCTAGGGGAGTCCTACTCCCACCGGGAGTAGGATCCCCCCCCCCTTCCCTAGTTTGAGTAGGAGAGAAAGGGAAGGAGGAGCAGGAGAGAAGGAAAGGGGGGCCACCACCCCCCAAACCTATTCCAATTCGGCTTCCTACCCAAGGGGGCACACCAGCCCCTTATGGGCTGGTGTGCTTCCTCCTTATGGCCCATAAGGCCCAGAACTTCTCCCGGGGGGTTCCGGTAACCTCCCGGTACTCCGAACAATACCCGAATCCCTCAGAACCTTTCCGATGTCCAAATATAGTCGTCCAATATTTCGATCTTTACGTCTCGACCATTTCGAGACTCCTCGTCATGTCCCTGATCTCATCCGGGACTCCGTACTACCTTCGGTACATCAAAACACATAAACTCATAATACCGATCATCACCGAACTTCAAGCATGCGGACCCTACGGGTTCGAGAACTATGTAGACATGACCGAGACACATCTTCGGTCAATAACCAATAGTGGAACCTGGATGCTCATATTGGTTCATACATATTCTACGAAGATCTTTATCGGTCAAACCGTATAACAACATATGTTGTTCCCTTTGTCATCGGTATGTTACTTGCCCGAGATTCGATCGTCGGTATCTCAATACCTAGCTCAATCTTGTTACCGGCAAATCTATTTACGCGTTCTGTAATGCATCATCTCACAACTAACTCATTAGTTGCATTGCTTGCAAGGCTTATAGTGATGTGCATTACCGAGAGGGCCCAGAGATACCTCTCCGACAATCGGAGTGACAAATCCTAATATCGATCTATGCCAACTCAACAAGTACTATCGGAGACACCTGTAGAGCACCTTTATAATCACCCAGTTATGTTGTGATGTTTGGTAGCACACAAAGTGTTCCTCCGATATTCAGGAGTTGCATAATCTCATAGTCATAGGAACATGATAATTCATGAAGAAAGCAATAGCAACATACTAAACGATCAAGTGCTAAGCTAACGGAATGGGTCAAGTCAATCACATCATTATCTAATGATGTGATCCCGTTAATCAAATGACAACTCATGTCTGTGGCTAGGAAACTTAACCATCTTTGATTCAACGAGCTAGTCAAGTAGAGGCATACTAGTGACACTTATTTTGTCTATATATTCACACATGTACTAAGTTTCCGGTTTAATACAATTCTATCATGAATAATAAACATTTATCATGATATAAGGAAATATATATAACAACTTTATTATTGCCTCTAGGGCATATTTCCTTCAGTAATCATGTACTAGAAGTCATGTTACTAGACCATGATGAACTTACGAACTATGAGGAAGCGATGATGAGCCAGATTCCGCGAAATGGCTTGAAGCCATGAAATCTAAGATGGGATCCATGTATGAAAACAAAGTGTGGACTTTGAAGGATTTGTCCGATGATCGGCAAACCATAGAAAATAAATGGATCTTCAAGAGGAAGACGGACGCTGATAGTAGTGTTACTATCTACAAATCTCGAATTGTCGCAAAAAGGTTTTCGACAAGTTCAAGGTGTTGACTACGATGAGATTTTCTCACTCGTATTGATGCTTAAGTTTGTCCGAATCATTTTAGAAATTATCGCATTTTATGAAATCTGGCAAATGGATATCAAAACTACATTCCATAATGGATTTATTAAAGAAGAGTTGTATATGATGCAACCAGAAGGTTTTGTCAATCCTAAAGGTGCTAACAAAATGTGCAAGCTCCAGTGATCCATCTATGGACTCGGGCAAGCATCTCGGAGTTGGAATATACTCTTTGATGAGTTGATCAAAGCATATAGTTTTATAAAGACTTGCGGTGAAGCCTGTATTTATAAGAAAGTGAGTGGGAGCACTACAGCCTTTCTGATAAGTATATGTGAATGACATATTGTTGATCGGAAATGATGTAGAATTTTCTGGAAAGCATAAAGGAGTTTTTGAAAGGAGTTTTTTTTTAAAGAAATAACTCGGTGAAGCTGCTTACATATTGGGCATCAAGATCTATAGAGATAGATCAAGATGCTTGATAAGATTTTCAATGAGTACATACCTTGACAAGATTTTTGAAGTAGTTCAAAATGGAACAGTCAAAGAAAGAGTTCTTGCCTGTGTTGCAAATGTGTGAAGTTGAGTAAAACTCAAACCCGACCATGGCAGAAAATAGAAAGATAATGAAAGTCATTCCCCATGCCTCAACCATAGGTTCTATAAAGTATGCCATGTTGTGTGCCAGACCTATTGTATACCTTGCAATGAGTTTGGCAAGGGAGTACAATAGTGATCTAGGAGTAGATCACTAGACAGCGGTCAAAATTACCCTTAGAGGACTAAGGAAATTTTTCTCGGTTATGGAGGTGACAAAGAGTTCGTCGTAAAGAGTTACGTCGATGCAAGCTTTTACACCGATCCAGATGACTCTACGTCTCAATCTGGATGACAACAAAGGTCCGGGCGCATCGACCCAGACATTTGAGGACACGAAAGATGCCCTAAGCCTTTTCTTTGTCACAAGTTGGTTAAAAGTTGGGGCGGTGGCCCTCCCTGAATCACACATAGCTCCGCATGTGCTACCAATAGTCGCCGTGTAGGCTCTAATTAGAACAAGTATAATAAGGTGATGTAAGCGGATTATAAGGATTTAAATATTGCATTTTTGTTAAGTTGAAAGAGGAATGAGGGGAGAGAAGAGAAGAGAAGCCGGTTGTAGATTACAACCAGTTGTAGCATGGGCTTCAAGAAGCTTCATGAGAGTGGAATGTGAACCTATGTTAAAAAAATAGAGCTTCATTGTAGCTAACTACTATACATATTGACTATAAATAACATGTCAATATGCTATGCTATCTACCAGCTGGCTATACTACTAAGAGCATCTACAGACTACAGCCATGGACAACAAATCTGACCCTTCAAATGCCCGCGGACGCACCGACTGATAGTGATCGGTCAGGCCTCAAATTTGATCATCTGCATCCGGATACCTCATACTAGAAATTTTAAATCCATAGAAAAGCATGCAAATAATGAAATTCACATACTACGTAGATCAAATAACCTATACTACCCTAATCCTCATCGGAGATGTCCACTATCTTTGTGCCCAGCTCCGGGTACATGGGCGGCAGTCGTAGATCCGACTCCTCTGCGTCGGTCTCCGCATCCATCTCCGCTTCGACATCATTGAAGAGCACGTCGGGGGCCGTCCATTCCTGCCGGATGAACTACCAGTTGGCCTCCACATAGGCCTCATCCCGGATGGACTCGAGGATGGCCAGCTGCTATGCCATCTCGGCCGCTTGGGTGACCACGAACTCCTGAAGGAAATATGCCCTAGAGGCAATAATAAATTTGTTATTTATATTTCCTTATATCATGATAAATGTTTATTATTCATGCTAGAATTGTATTAATCGGAAACTTAGTACATGTGTGAATACATAGACAAAACAGAGTGTCCCTAGTATGCCTCTACTTGACTAGCTCGTTAATCAAAGATGGTTATGTTTCCAGACCATAGACATGTGTAGTCATTTGATCAACGGGATCACATCATTAGAGAATGATGTGATGGACAAGACCCATCCGTTAGCTTAGCATAATGATTGTTTAGTTTTATTGCTATTGCTTTCACCATGACTTATACATGTTCCTCTGACTATGAGATTATGCAACTCCCGAATACCGGAGGAACACCTTATGTGCTATCAAACGTCACAACGTTACTGGGTGATTATAAAGATGCTTTACAAATGTCTCCGAAGGTGTTTGTTGGGTTGGCATAGATCGAGATTAGGATTTGTCACTCCATGTATCGGTGAGGTATCTTTGGGCCCTCTTGGTAATGCACATCACTATAAGCCTTGCAAGCAATGTGACTAACGAGTTAGTCATGGGATGATTGTTGGGGATCGTAGCAAAAATTTAAAATTTTCTACGCATCACCAAGATCAATCTATGGAGTCACCTAGCAACGAGAGAGAGAGGAGTGCATCTACATACCCTTGTAGATCGCCAGTGGAAGCGTTCAAGAGAACGGGGTTGATGGAGTCGTACTCGTCGTGATCCAAATCACCGATGATCCTAGCGCCGAGCGGACGGCACCTCCGCGTTCAACACACGTACGGAGCAGAGACGTCTCCCGCACCTTGATCCAGCAAGGAGGAGGGAGAGGTTGAGGAAGAGAGCTCCAACAGCAGCACGACGGCGTGGTGGTGATGGAGCGGCAGTAGTCCGGCAGGGCTTCGCCAAGCTCTTAACGGAGGAGGGCAGGTGTTGGGGAGGGGAGGGGCTCCACCTTTGGTGTGGTAGTGAAGCCCTCCCCTCGCCCCTCTATTTATAAGGTAAGGGGGAAGGGGGTGGCCCCCTCTAGATAACATCTAGAGGGGGGCGGTGGCCAAGGGGAGGGGGCTTGCCCCCCAAGCAAGGGGGACGCCCCCTCTAGGGTGCCCCCCCCTAGGCGCATGGGCCCAAGGGGGATGCGCCCAGCCCTCCAAGGGCTGGTTCCCTCTCCTCTACGGCCCACGAAGCCCTCCGAGAGAGGTGGCCCCTCCCGGTGGACCCCCGGAACCCCTCCGGTGGCCCAGTACAATACCGGTATGCCCCCGAACTTTTCCGGTGACCGTATGACAATTTCCCATATATAAATCTTCACCTCTGGACCATTCTGGAACTCCTCGTGACGTCCGGGATCTCATCCGGGACTCCGAACAACATTCGATAATCACATACAAGTCTTCCTAATAATGCTAGCGTCATCAATCCTTAAGTGTGTAGACCCTACGGGTTCAGGAATCATGCAGACATGACCGAGACCGCTCTCCGGCCAATAACAAACAGTGGGATCTGGATACCCATGTTGGCTCCCACATGTTCCACGATGATCTCATTGGATGAACCATGATGTCGAGGATTCAAGTAATCCCGTATACAATTCCTTTTGTCAATCGGTATGTTACTTGCCCGAGATTCGATCGTCGGTATCCCGATACCTCGTTCAATCTCGTTACCGACAAGTCACTTTACTCGTTCTGTAATGCATGATCCCGTGACCAACCACTTGGTCACATTGAGCTCATTATGATGATGCATTACCGAGTGGGCCCAGAGATACCTCTCCGTCATACGGAGTGACAAATCCCAGCCTCGATCCGTGCCAACCCAACAGACACTTTCGGAGATACCTGTAGTGTACCTTTATAGCCACCCAGTTGTGTTGTGACATTTGGTACACCTAAAGCACTCCTATGGTATCCGGGAGTTGCACGATCTCATGGTCTAAGGAAATGATACTTGTCATTAGAAAAGCTCTAGCAGACGAACTACACGATCTTTTGCTATGCTTAGGATTGGGTCTTGTCCATCTCATCATTCTCCCAATGATGTGATCCCGCTATCAATGACATCCAATGTCCATGGTCAGGAAACCGTAACCATCCATTGATCAACGAGCTAGTCAACTAGAGGCTCACTAGGGACATGTTGTGGTCTATGCATTCACACATGTATTACGATTTCCGGATAACACAATTATAGCATGAACGATAGACTATTATCATGAACAAGGAAATATAATAATAACCATTTTATTATTGCCTCTAGGGCATATTTCCAACAGTCTCCCACTTGCACTAGAGTCAATAATCTAGTTACATTGTGATGAGTCGAACACCCATAGAGTTCTGGTGTTGATCATGTTTTGCTCGCGGAAGAGGTTTAGTCAATGGATCTGTGACATTCAGATTCGTATGCACTTTCCAAATATCTATGTCTTCATCTTGAACATTTTCACGGATGGAGTTGAAGTGACACTTGATGTGCTTGGTCTTCTTGTGAAACCTGGGCTCCTTGGCAAGGGCAATGGCTCCAGTGTTGTCACAGAAGAGAGTCATCGGCCCCGACGCATTGGGAATAACTCCTAGGTCGGTAATGAACTCCTTCATCCAGATTGCTTCAAATGCTGCCTCCGAGGCTGCCATATATTCCGCTTCACATGTAGATCCCGCCACGACGCTTTGCTTGCAACTGCACCAGCTAATTGCCCCACCATTCAAAATATACACGTATCCGGTTTGTGACTTAGAGTAATCCAGATCTGTGTCGAAGCTAGCGTCGACGTAACCCTTTACGACGAGCTCTTCGTCACCTCCATAAATGAGAAACATATCCTTAGTACTTTTCAGGTACTTCAAGATATTCTTGACCGTTGTCCAATGTTCCATGCCAGGATTACTTTGGTACCTTCCTACCAAACTTACGGCAAGTTTTACATCAGGTTTGGTACACAGCATGGCGTACATAATAGACCCTATGGCCGAGGCATAGGGGATGACACTCATCTTTTCTCTATCTTCTGCCATGGTCGGGCATTGAGCCGAGCTCAATTTCACACCTCGCAACACAGGCAAGAACCCCTTCTTGGATTGATCCATATTGAACTTCTTCAATATCTTATCAAGGTATGTGCTTTGTGAAAGACCTATGAGGCATCTCGATCTATCTCTATAGATCTTGATGCCTAATATGTAAGCAGCTTCTCCCAGGTCCTTCATTGAAAAACACTTATTCAAGTAGGCCTTAATGTTGTCCAAAAGTTCTATATCATCTCCCATCAAAAGTATGTCATCTACATATAATATGAGAAATGCTACAGAGCTCCCACTCACTTTCTTGTAAACGCAGGCTTCTCCATAAGTCTGCATAAACCCAAACGCTTTGATCATTTCATCAAAGCGAATGTTCCAACTTCGAGATGCTTGCACCAGCCCATAGATGGAGCACTGGAGCTTGCATACCTTGTTAGCATTCTTAGGATCGACAAAACCTTCCGGTTGCATCATATACAATTCTTCCTTAAGATAGCCGTTAAGGAATGCCGTTTTGACGTCCATTTTCCATATCTCATAATCATAGTATGCGGCAATTACTAACATGATTCGGACGGACTTCAGCGTCGCTACGGGAGAGAAAGTCTCATCGTAGTCAACCCCTTGAATTTGTCGATAACCCTTAGCAACAATTCGAGCTTTATAGATGGTAATATTACCATCCGCGTCCGTCTTCTTCTTAAAGATCCATTTATTTTCTATCGCTCGCCGATCATCGGGCAAGTCTGTCAAAGTCCATACTTTGTTTTCGTACATGGATCCTATCTCGGATTGCATGGCCTCAAGCCATTTGTTGCAATCTGGGCCCACCATTACTTCTTCATATTTCGAAGGTTCACCGTTGTCTAACAACATGATTTCCAGGACAGGGTTGCCATACCATTCTGGTGTGGAACATGTCCTTGTGGACGTACAAAGTTCAGTAGTAACTTGATCTGAAGTACCTTGATCATCATCATTAACTTCCTCTCCAGTCGGTGCAGGCACCTGATACGTCTCCGTCGTATCTGCTTTTCCAAACACTTTTGCCCTTGTTTTGGACTCTAACTTGTATGATTTGAATGGAACTAACCCGGACTAACGCTATTTTCAGCAGAATTGCCATGGTGTTGTTTTATGTGCAGAAAATAAAAGTTCTCGGAATGACCTGAAACTCCACGGAACACCTTAGAAAAAACAATAAAAAATCCTCGCAAAAGATGAAGACCAGGGGGCCCACACCCTGTCCACGAGGGTGGGGGGCGCCCCCCCTGGGCGCGCCCCCCTACCTCATGGGCCCCCTGGTGGCCCTCCTACGCCAACTCCAACTCCATATATTGGCTTTCGGGGAGAAAAATTAAGAGAGAAGAAATCATCATGTTTTACGATACGGAGCCGCCGCCAAGCCCTAATCTCTCTTGGGAGGGCTGATCTGGAGTCCGTTCGGGGCTCCGGAGAGGGGGATTCATTGCCGTCGTCATCATCAACCATCCTCCATCACCAATTTCATGATGCTCACCACCGTGCGTGAGTAATTGCATCGTAGGCTTGCTGGACGGTGATGGTTGGATGAGATTTATCATGTAATCGAGTTAGTTTTGTTAGGGTTTGATCCCTAGTATCCATTATGTTCTGAGATTGATGTTGCTATGACTTTGCTATGCCTAATGCTTGTCACTAGGGCCCGAGTGCCATGATTTCAGATCTGAACCTATTATGTTTTCATGAATATAGGTGTGTTCTTGATCCTATCTTGCAAGTCTATAGTCACCTACTATGTGTTATGATCCGGCAACCCCGAAGTGACAATAATCGGGACCACTCCTGGTGATGACCATAGCTTGAGGAGTTCATGTATTCACTATGTGCTAATGCTTTGTTTCGGTTCTCTATTAAAAGGAGGCCTTAATATCCCTTAGTTTCCAATAGGACCCCGCTGCCACGGGAGGGTAGGACAAAAGATGTCATGCAAGTTCTTTTCCATAAGCACGTATGACTATATACGGAATACATGCCTACATTATATTGATGAACTGGAGCTAGTTCTGTGTCACCCTATGTTATGACTCTTACATGACGAACCGCATCCGGCATAATTATCCATCACTAATTCGGTGCCTACGAGTTTTCCATATACTGGTTCTTGCTTTTTTACTTTTCCGTTGCTACTGTTACAATCACTACAAAATACCAAAGACATTACTTTTGATGTCTTTACTTTTGTTACCGTTACCACTACTATCATGTTACTTTGCTACTAAACACTTTGCTGCAGATACTAAGTTTCCAGGTGTGGTTGAATTGACAACTCAGCTGCTAATACTTGAGAATATTCTTTGGCTCCCCTTGTGTTGAATCAATAAATTTGGGTTGAATACTCTACCCTTGAAAACTATTGCGATCCCCTATACTTGTGGGTTATCAAGACCTTTTTCTGGCGCCGTTGCCGGGGAGCATAGCTCTATTCTTTGAGTCACTTGGGATTTTTATCTGTTGGACACTATGAAGAACTTGAAAGATGATCGCACTACTATTTTGCCCTCAACTATGAGGGGAGGTAAGGGACTGCCATCTAGCCTTGCACTAGATTCTCCTTCTGTTATGAGTAAGTTTGCGACACCTAAACCTGTTACTGCTGTGAATTCTGATATGTCGCATGTTATTGATGATGCCACTTCTGCTATGCATGATACTTATGATGAAACTACTTCTATGCTTGATACTACTGTGCCCCTTGATGAATTTCTTGATGAGAAAATTGCTAGGTCTAGAGAAAGAGAAATTATTGAACCTGAACACGATGATGTTAGTGATGATGAAAATATGCCTGCTATTCCTGAGGGTTATCTTTTTGATGCTGAATCTTCTGCAGCTATTCTTGCTTGCCAGGATAGACATGACCTTAAGAGGTTGCTAGTTAAATGGAGTAAAGAATCTTTTAGAGATAGAATGAAACCCGACCCTGCTTTTGCTACTTCACCTATCTGTGTTCCCGATAATGATTATTGTGATTTTTCTGTTGATCCAGATATAATTACTTTGGTTAATCTGATCCCTTTTATGGCTATGAATCTGAAATTGTTGTGGCACATCTTACTAAGTTAAATGATATAGCTGCCCTGTTTACTAATAATGAGAGATCGTGCTACCTTTATTTACTCAAAATATTCCCGTTCTCATTAAAGGGTGATGCTAAGATATGGTTTAATTCTCTTGATCCTGGTTGTGTGCAAAGTCCCCAGGATATGATTTATTACTTCTCTGCTAAATATTTCCTTGCTCATAAGAAACAAGCTGCTTTGAGGGAAATATACAACTTTGTGCAAATTGAAGAAGAGAGTCTCCCACAAGCTTGGGGGAGGCTTCTCAAGTTACTTAATGCTCTGCCTGATCATCCTCTTAAGAAACCTGAAATATTTGATATCTTTTATAATGGACTAACTGATGCTTCCAGAGATTACCTGGTTCGCTTTTCAGGGAAAGAACACTGGATGACGCTGAAATTCTATTGAATAATATGTTGGCAAATGAAAATAATTGGGCACCTCCCGAGCTACCTCCTGAGCCAGTTCCTGAGCCAATTACTGAGCCTATTCCTAAACCAACTCCGAAGAAGAGAGGTGTTCTATTTCTCAGTCCCGAAGATATGCAAGAGGCAAAGAAATCTATGAAAGAAAAAGGTATTAAAGCTGAAGATGTTAAGAATTTACCTCCTATTGAAGAAATACATGGTCTTAATTTACCGCCTGTTGAAGAAGTATATGATCTCAATTACTTATTTACTGAAGAACCTCCCGATATCCCGACACAGGTAGTAAAGGTAAATTCTCTCTATAGATATGATAAAGCTGAAGTCCCTCCTACTAAAATTGCTAGTCAGTGCTTGGATGAGTTTGATGACTTTATGTTTAAGCAAGATGACTTTAATGCTTATTTTGGTAGACAACTAAAACAGAATACCTTTATGATTAAACGCTTGGGTGATTATATGGCTGATATTAGAGGCGAACTTAAACTTGTTAGCAAACATGCTTCTATGGTTACCACTCAAGTAGAACAAGTACTTAAAGCTCAGAAAGAAGTGCTTGATGAAATGAATAGTAAGAAAAATGATTATGCTGTTAGAGTGGCTACTAGAACTGGTAGAATGACTCAGGAACCTTTGTATCCTAAAGGCCACCCTAAGAGAATCGAGCAAGATTCTCAGAGAAACAATATTGATGTACCTAGTTCTTCTAAGAGGAAGAAAAAGAAAAATGATAGGACTTTGCAAACTTTTAGTGAACCTATTGTTGAACCACCTGAGAATCCAAATGATGTCTTTGTTTCTAATGCTGAAACACAATCAGGTGATGAACATGAACCTATTGATAATGTTAATGATAATGTTCATGTTGATGCTCAACCTAGTAATGATAATGATGTAGAAGTTGAACCTGCTATTGATCTTGATAACCCACAATCAAAGAATCAATGTTATGATAAAAGAGACTTCATTGCTAGGAAACATGGTAAATAAAGGGAACCATGGGTTCAGAAACCCATGCCGAAACCATCCAAGAAAAAGGATGATGAGGATTTTTAGCGCTTTGCTGAAATGATAAGACCCATCTTTTTGCGTATGCGATTAACTGATGTGCTCAAAACAAATCCTTATGCTAAGTATATGAAGGATATCATTACTAATAAAAGAAAGATACCTGAAGCTGAAATCTCCACCATGCTTGCTAATTATACTTTTAAGGGTGGAATACCAAAGAAACTTGGAGATCCAGGAGTACCTACTATACCATGCTCCATTAAGAGAAATTATGTTAAAACTGCTCTATGTGATCTTGGAGCCGGTGTCAGTGTTATGCCTCTCTCTTTATATCGTAGACTTGATTTGAATAAGTTGACACCTACTGAAATATCTTGGCAAATGGCTGATAAATCAACTGCTATACTTGTCGGTATTTGTGAGGATGTGCCCGTTGTGGTTGCAAACGTTACTATTTTAACGGACTTTGTTATTCTTGATATTCCCGAGGATGATAGTATGTCTATTATTCTTGGAAGACCTTTCCTTAATACTGTAGGGGCTGTTATTGATTGCACCAAAGGCACTGTCACTTTTCATGTTAATGGCAATGAGCACACGGTACATTTTCCGAGGAAACAACCTCAAGTTTATAGTATCAACTCTATTGGAAAAATTCCATCAATTATATTTGGAGGTTTTGAATTCCCTCTCCCTACTGTCAAGAAAAACTATGATATTCTTATTATTGGGGATTTTCATATCCCCGTTGAGGTACCTTAGTGTTATTCGAAATTTGTCTGATTTCGTGATTATTCGGAATGAGTTTGTTAACAAGACATGATCAACCTTGTTAGTGGGTTCATTTTGATGATCACGAGATGGATGAAACTAGAAGCACAACCTTCTGTACCCTTTTTATATTTTCTATTATTTAGTAGAAATAAAGTAAAATAATACATTTCTGTCTGTTTCCTGACTTATCCATGAAATATAAAAATAACCCAAAAATAAAAGTCCTCAGAATGCCATGCCAATTTAATATGATTTTTTCGGGAATATTTGAGGATTTACTGTGCAAAAATTACCGCGGGGGGAGCTGCCACCTAGCCACGAGGGTGGAGGGCGCGCCCTACCCCCTAGGCGCGCCCCCCTGCCTCGTGGACCCACGGTGGCCCTCCTCCACTTATCCCTGCACCCATCTTCTTCCTCTGCCTCACACAAACACGAAAAACCAACTCAAGCACGAGTTCCAGCCCCCGTTGCTGTGATTTTCGATCTCCTTGCTCAAAGCACCTCTTGCAAAACTGCTTGGGGAGATTGTTCCTTGGTATGCGACTCCTCCATTGGTCCAATTAGTTTTTGTTCTAGTGCTTTATTCATTGCAAATTTGTGCTGCATAGGTGACCATGTTCTTGAGCTTGCATGTTAAATTTATATGGTTCCAAGTAGTTCCAATGCTTTATATAGGCTCTAGGCACTTGTGGGAGTTGTTGCTATCGATTTTATTGAAGTTCGTTCACTTTTATTTGAAGTTACTAAAAATTTCAGATTGTTTCAGAAAATAATGAAGAAATTTTTGAGGGGCTCGTCAAGCCGAAGCTCTAAGGAAAAACAAAAGGAAGAAGAACAGAAGCCCAAATTTAATTTGCCTCGCACCGCAGAGGTCCGGCCGTGTGAATGGCCTTTCGATGAATTCTTGAGGAGAGCTGGGATTTATGAAGATTTCTATCTATTGATTGAAAATGCTAGCCTCACCAACTTCCTCCACGACCAACGTCATCAGTATCTCTTACTCACAAATACTTTTGTGCAAAACTTCTACTTTTTCCCTAAGAAATCACCTCCGACAGTAGAGTTTCATTTATATGACGTTGTTAAAGAAATGACATTAGCTGAATTCTGCGAGATTTGCATAATACCGTTTGAGGGCACCTTAGATGAACCCCACCGTAACAAAGTAGAATCTTTTATTAACACTATCACTGTGGGAGAAACCAGGAAGGTTTCTGATGCAAGGATCACTAGCATACATTTTCCTGTTTTATGCTACTTTGCTTTATTTGCTAGTCATTGTTTAATTGGACGCGGGAACTGTGGAAACCTTAGTATTCCTGATATTATTATTTTGTTCCATGGTTTATACCGCAATAACTCTGTTAGTATGGGTGGAAGTGTTGCTAGACGGTTAAGTCTGAACCGTGCTAAGGGCCCCATCTTTGGAGGCATTTATGCTTCACGCCTAGCTGAACATTTTGAAATACCTATTAGGCATGAGGAGGAAGAAGAAACAGCGTTGCCCCGTGTTTATTTAGATTATAAGAGTACGATAGTGCATGACTTTCTTGTTAAGAGTCGCGACGGGGAGCTCAAATACAAATTATACTTTGATAAACATCACCCTGAGACCATTACTTTGCTTGCTCCTTCTTTGTTTAACTTGTCTGCAGAACCTCACATCGTTTCGTGGTCGGCTGTTCAAGCCTATCGGAATCCTGCACCAGCCCCAGAACCGGAGCCACAATATGAGCCTCCACGACTATCTGTTTATTCTTGGGATCCAGAGGAGGCTGCCAGCCAGTGGCAGCCGGAGCCTTCTTCGTCGCGGTATGACCCCAGCTTCACCTACGGGTATCCGCCAGGCTATCCCTGGCAATAGACCAACTTAGGCCAAAAGCCTAAGCTTGGGGGAGTACGTATTTCCCACCGACATTACATTCATGTTCACACACACTCATTACTAGATGTCGGTGCCCATACTCTTTCACTGTAATATACATGCTAGTTTATTTTCTTTTTCCTGCTTTCTTCCTGTGTGTTTGATAAACCTTAAGAAAAAACCAAAAAAATTAGTAGTAGTTTATTTCTTTGCTGTAGTAATTAAAAATAAAACCTAAAAATATTTCCCGTTCTTCTTTTGCTTGTTGGGATCTTTCCCGTGTAAATAGTTTTTATTTCTTTTCCTTTTTTGGGGGGGTTGAGAAGACCATATTGAAAATGCTTAGTGGCTCTTATATGCATGATTGATTATTTAAACTTAGAGCCCATATTACTTGTCTTCTCTCTTGAGTTGAATGCTTGCAGATTCCAGCTTAGTCCAATGCACGTGCACTCTTATTATTATACACATCGTTCGGTCGTGCAAGTGAAAGGCAATAATGATGACTTATTGGGATAAGAAAAGCTGGTACGAAGTCGACCCCTCTTGTTTTTGTAAATATGACAATTCATCGTTCTTGAGCCAGCTATTATGAACTAAACATATTTGCAATGACATTTAGAGATTATATTTGCTTGTGCCATGCTTGATTAGCTATGAGTTATAATGGTTTACCTTGCGTGCCAACATGCTATTAGAATGATTATGATGTGGTATGATGGGATGGTATCCTCCTTTAAATGAATTGAGTGACTCAACTTGGCACATGTTCACGCATGTAGTTGAATCAAATCAACATAGCCTTCATGATATTTATGTTCATGGTGGATTATATCGTACTCATGCTTGTACTCGGTGTAAATTAGTTTTAATGCATGTTTACGACTATTGTCGCTCTCTCAGTTGGTCGCTTCCCAGTCTTTTGCTAGCCTTCGCCTGTACTAAGCGGGAATACTGCTTGTGCATCCAAACTCCTTAAACCCCAAAGTTATTCCACATGAGTCCACTATACCTTCCTATATGCGGTATTTACCTGCCGTTCCAAGTAAATTTGTATGTGCCAAACTCTAAACCTTCAAATAAACATTCTGGTTTGCATGCTCGAATAGCTCATATGTCAACTAGAGATGCCCTTATCTTCCGTGTTAGGCGGGTTATTCTCAAGAGGAGTGGACTCTGCTCCTCATTCACGAGAAAATGGCTGGTAACCGCGATGCCCAGTCCCATGCTTTATGCAAACTAAATCAAAATAACTGCAAACAAAACTCCCCTTGGGACCCGTTGAATGTTGGAGGCACTCGTTGTTTCGAGCAAGCCATGGATTGATGCTTGTGGAGGAGGGGGAGTATAAACTTTACCATTCTGTTTGGGAACCGCCTATAATCTGTTTAGCATGGAAGATATCGTCGTCTTTTAGTTGTTATGTTGACAATGAAAGTATGCCTCTCAAAATATAATCTATCTCTATTTCAAAACCGAGCTCTGGCACCTCTACAAATCCCTGCTTCCCTCTACGAAGGGCCTATCCATTTACTTTTATGTTGAGTCATCATCCTTCTTATTAAAAGCACCCGCTGGAGAGCACATTGTCGTTTGCATTCATTATTATTGGTTTATATTGGGTATGACTTGACTGGATCTCTTTTACCATGAATTACAATGTTTAGTCAGTCCTTGATCTTTAAAGGTGCTCTCCATTTATGTTTTGCGGTCTCAGAAAGGGCTAGCGAGATACCATTTTGTTATATCATGTTATGATTATTTTGAGAAAGTGTTTTCATCCGAGTTTTATTATTATAGCTCGCTAGCTGATTATGTTATTGATATGAGTAACTGTGAGACCTATGTGTTATAGTGAGTATGGTTAGTTCATAATATTTGCTGAAACTTGAATGCTGGCTTTTCATGTTTACAACAACAAGAGCAAAAAGTTTGTAAAAGTTTTTCTTTTTCTCTTTCAGTTTGTCAACTGAATTGCTTGAGGACAAGCAAGGGTTTAAGCTTGGGGGAGTTGATACGTCTTCGTCGTATCTACTTTTCCAAACACTTTTGCCCTTGTTTTGGACTCTAACTTGTATGATTTGAATGGAACTAACCCGGACTGACGCTATTTTCAGCAGAATTTCCATGGTGTTGTTTTATGTG
The DNA here is from genome assembly GCA_963921465.1 of Triticum timopheevii. Taxonomy (NCBI): domain Eukaryota; kingdom Viridiplantae; phylum Streptophyta; class Magnoliopsida; order Poales; family Poaceae; genus Triticum; species Triticum timopheevii. The sequence continues at coordinate 405,845,851 of OY997272.1, read as the reverse complement.
CAGAAAATAAAAGTTCTCGGAATGACCTGAAACTCCACGGAACACCTTAGAAAAAACAATAAAAAATCCTCGCAAAAGATGAAGACCAAGGGGCCCACACCCTGTCCACGAGGGTGGGGGGCGCCCCCCCTGGGCGCGCCCCCCTACCTCGTGGGCCCCCTGGTGGCCCTCCTACGCCAACTCCAACTCCATATATTGGCTTTCGGGGAGAAAAATTAAGAGAGAAGAAATCATCGCGTTTTATGATACGGAGCCGCCGCCAAGCCCTAATCTCTCTCGGGAGGGCTGATCTGGAGTCCGTTCGGGGCTCCGGAGAGGGGGATTTGTTGCCGTCGTCATCATCAACCATCCTCCATCACCAATTTCATGATGCTCACCACCGTGCGTGAGTAATTGCATCGTAGGCTTGCTGGACGGTGATGGGTTGGATGAGATTTATCATGTAATCGAGTTAGTTTTGTTAGGGTTTGATCCCTAGTATCCATTATGTTTTGAGATTGATGTTGCTATGACTTTGCTATGCTTAATGCTTGTCACTAGGGCCCGAGTGCCATGATTTCAGATCTGAACCTATTATGTTTTCCTGAATATATGTGTGTTCTTGATCCTATCTTGCAAGTCTATAGTCACCTACTATGTGTTATGATCCGGCAACCCCGAAGTGACAATAATCGGGACCACTCCCGGTGATGACCATAGTTTGAGGAGTTCATGTATTCGCTATGTGCTAATGCTTTGTTCCGGTTCTCTATTAAAAGGAGGCTTAATATCCCTTAGTTTCCAATAGGACCCCGCTGCCACGGGAGGGTAGGACAAAAGATGTCATGCAAGTTCTTTTCCATAAGCACGCATGATTATATACGGAATATATGCCTACATTATATTGATGAACTGGAGCTAGTTCTGTGTCACCCTATGTTATGACTGTTACATGACGAAACGCATCTGGCATAATTATCCATCACTAATCCGGTGCCTACGAGTTTTCCATATACTGGTTCTCGCTTATTTACTTTTCCGTTGCTACTGTTGCAATCACTACAAAATACCAAAAACATTACTTTTGTTGTCTTTACTTTTGTTACCGTTACCACTACTATCATATTACTTTGCTACTAAACACTTTGTTGCACATACTAAGTTTCCAGGTGTGGTTTAATTGACAACTCAGCTGCTAATACTTGAGAATATTCTTTGGCTCCCCTTGTGTCGAATCAATAAATTTGGGTTGAATACTCTACCCTCGAAAACAGTTGCGATCCCCTATACTTGTGGGTTATCAACACCACAGGAACATCTTCCTGACCTGCGCTACTTACCGGTTCAAGAGGTAGTACTTCATCAAGTTCCACTTTCCTCCCACTTACTTCTTTCGAGAGAAACTCTTTCTCCAGAAAGGACCCGTTCTTAGCAACGAAAATCTTGCCTTCGGATCTGAGGTAGAAGGTATACCCAATGGTTTCCTTAGGGTATCCTATGAAGACGCATTTTTCCGACTTGGGTTTGAGCTTTTTAGGTTGAAGTTTCTTGACATAAGCATCGCATCCCCAAACTTTTAGAAACGACAGCTTAGGTTTCTTTCCAAACCATAATTCATACAATGTCGTCTCAACAGATTTAGACGGTGCCCTATTTAAAGTGAATGTAGCTGTCTCTAAAGCGTATCCCCAAAATGACAGCGGTATATCGGTAAGAGACATCATAGACCGCACCATATCCAATAAAGTGCGATTACGATGTTCGGACACACCGTTACGCTGAGGTGTTCCAGGCGGCGTAAGTTGTGAAACAATTCCACATTTCCTTAAGTGCGTACCAAACTTGTGACTTAAATATTCTCCCCCACGATCTGATCGTAAGAACTTTATTTTTCTGTCACGTTGATTCTCCACCTCATTCTGAAATTCCTTGAACTTTTCAAATGTCTCAGACTTGTGTTTCATTAAGTATACATACCCATATCTGCTTAAGTCATCAGTGAGGGTGAGAACATAACGATAGCCACCGCAAGCCTCAACACTCATTGGACCACACACATCAGTATGTATAATTTCCAATAAGTTGGTTGCTCGCTCCATTGTTCCGGAGAACGGAGTCTTGGTCATTTTTCCCATGAGGCATGGTTCACACGTGTCAAATGATTTGAAATCAAGAGACTCCAAAAGTACATCCGCATTGAGCTTCTTCATGCGTTTGACACTAATGTGACCAAGACGGCAGTGCCACAGATATGTGGGACTATCATTATCAATCTTGCATCTTTTGGTATTCACAATAAGAATATGTGTAACATCACGTTAGAGATTCATTAAGAATAAACCATTGACCAGCGGGGCATGACCATAAAACATATCTCTCATATAAGTAGAACAACAATTATTCTCGGATTTAAATGAGTAGCCATCTCGTATTAAACGAGATCCAGATACAATGTTCATGCTCAAAGCTAGCACTAAATAACAATTATTGAGGTTTAAAACTAATCCCGTAGGTAAATGTAGAGGTAGTGTCGGTGTCAAAACCGGCGGATCTCGGGTAGGGGGTCCCGAATTGTGCGTCTAGGCGGATGGTAATAGGAGACAAGGAACACGATGTTTTTACCCAGGTTCGGCCCTCTCGATGGAGGTAAAACCCTACTCCTGCTTGATTGATATTGATGATATGGGTAGTACAAGAGTAGATCTACCACGAGATCAGAGAGGCTAAACCCTAGAAGCTAGCCTATGGTATGATTGTTGTCCGTCCTACGGACTAAAAACCCTCCGGTTTATATAGGCACCGAAGAGGGTTAGGGTTACACAGAGTCGGTTACAATGGTAGGAGATCTACATATCCGTATCGCCAAGCTTGCCTTCCACGCCAAGGAAAGTCCCATCCGGACACAGGACGGAGTCTTCATCTTGTATCTTCATAGTCCAGGAGTCTGGCCGAAGATGATAGTTTAGCTATCCGGACACCCCCTAGTCCGGGACTCCCTCAGTAGCCCCTGAACCAGGCTACAATGGCGATGAGTCCGGTGCATAAATTGTCTTCGGCATTGCAAGGCGTGTTCTTCTCCAAATCCTGTGTACCTGTTGAATAGTGTCCGACTTCTTGTAAATATTGCACTCCTTGGCTTCCACGCCCAATAATGGCCATCTTCCACGTGTTGAACGAATGCGAAAAGCCAGGGTATTTTTATATTTACCCCCCAGCTGCGTAGATGAGCTGCCTATAAAAGAGACAAGGATCTAGATCCGAATCACACCATCCTCCCTTCGCGAGCATTCATCAGAGCGCATCTAACCAAAATCCATTCCATCATGGACAGTCGACGCGGCTCCTCCTCTCGCCTTCCCAGCCCTCAGCCTGGAGATTGGGAGAGATGCTCCGTCCCGCACAGTGAGCTAGTGGCACTCCAAACCAAGGGATTTCTTCCCCCGGTCTTCATGGTCCAGGTTCGAGCCGGACTCGCCACCTATAAGGGCGAAAGCAAGCGGAGAGCGTCCCCAGCCCCTCCAAAGGAGAGTGGGTATGCCTTATCTCTTATTTGATAAGAGGGCTCGGATTTCCAATTCATCCGTTTCTCCGGGGGCTCCTGGAGTTCTACGGCCTCCAGTTGCACAACCTTACGCCTGCCTCCATTTTGCATATCGCGGGCTTCTTGGCTCTTTGCAAGCTGTTTTTGGGCATCGAGCCTCATTTTGCGCTGTGGAAGAAGATGTTCTGTCTTGTGCCCGGCTCCCAAGAGGGGTCGATATATCAAGTGGGCGGAGCCGAACTATGGCGCATCGCCGGGACCGGATATCTATCCGGAACCACGAAGAAGGCATCCGAAGACTGGCCTTCGGCATGGTTTTATATAGAAGATGTCCCCCTGCCGGACCCTGTTTGGGTCAGCCTCCCTGAGTTTAATAACGCTCCTTTGAAGAAACGCCTAAGCTGGCGTCCACGGAGCCCTCAGAGGGAAAACGACAGGGACGTTATTTACCTGATGAGCCGGATAAGGTTGTTAGCTCATTCCGGACTGACCATGATCGGAGTCATGGCCATATGCATTATGCGGGGGGTGCAGCCGCTCCAGTATAAAGGCCACCCCATGTGGGACTTCAACGGGGAGGATGATGCCACCCGTTGCGGCCGTAATGAGCCGGGATCGGTCGCCGATCTGACGAAGATCTTGTCCGCATTGTACAAGGGAGAAGAGGAGGAATTCCTCCGCATCAATCCGCAGGGCGGATTTTCTATGAACAATACTCCAAGCTGGGTAAGCGGACATTCATTCTTGCCTATCCGATCCGTACTCCCATAATTAAGTATCTCATTTTGTGATTTTGGCGCAGGAACTGCGCCGGGCCGTAAAGGATATAAACAGCCCGCCTCCACAACCCGAGGATCCAGAACAGTTCCTCGATCCGACCTCCCAAGAGGATCCGGACATATCGGTGGAGCTGATCGACGGGGTTTTCCATCAACTGAGCATCGATAATGCCTTGGTCGCCATTACGGCCGATTACCCCGGACTACTTCCCACCTCGCAGGTAACTGAGACTGAAGTCCCGATACTTTGAAAATGACCTATCCATGTGTGTTTTTGATCACTGTATACCGATGGTGTTTTGCAGGGGGCGCCCTTGAGGCGGAAGGCCGAGCTCGCGGCGGCTGGCCAACAAGGGGTAGCACGGCCTAGCAGGCTAAAAAGAAGTGCGGTCCGGATCGAAACATCGGCGCAACGGTATGGCGCGTCACCTTACTCCCCGGCTTTATTCCCAGGAGGCATACTAACGCTCGTGCCTTTTCAGGAAGAAAAGCGCTCGCCAGACTATATCCGGAGAGGTTGCCAATCAGTGCGCCGCTCGCCAGGCTCAAAAGCAAGGTCCAGAAGTGGAGGCAAACACGGGGCATGCATCGGATGTTCCTCCAACAAAGGATGCCGACAAGTTATCTGCCACCAATTCCGAGGTGGAGAGTGCCATGAATCACAGGCGCCGCCGGACAGCTCTTCGTGACGCGTGTTTCTCCCCAGAGGCATTGGATGCCTTTAATTCAGGAGATGCGCATCTCTGTGCCGCTCAAAATGGTCTAGCCAGAGCCACAGAGCAGTATGTAAAAGACATAAGGGTGAGAAGATTTGATAGTTATATATGCCAATAGCCCCCGAGACTTGAAATAGTTAGAATAATTGATTTAAGGATCATTTGTTGTGTAGGGTCTTATCGAAAAGAATACCCAACGGTCCCAGGAGCTGGAGGAGTGCAAAGCCCAACTTGAGGCCGCACTAGCCGCAGTGGGGGAAGCCAAAGAGACCCCCTCTGGTAATATATGCTTCAAAAGACAAGTAATATGTGAAGTGCGGCGTGTGTATAAGTCTGATAATAATATTGCAGACGGCGCCGGGATAGATCCGGACAAGCAACAGCTCATGCGCCAGTTAAAGGCCGGCGAGAGTGTGCTTACAAGGGTGAGGCAGGAGAAAAATAATCTCCAAGATGCGAACACCCAGCTGGGTGAGGAACTAAAGGATGTTCGTGCCCAGCTATCTGACTCCGTTAAGGAGAATCAGCGATTTCGACGCGGCATTTTTAGTAAGTGCTTGAACGAACTTTGAAAAAGAGTTCGGCGAGGAAGTCGTCTAACAGAGTTATGTCTGTAAGTATGCTCACAGGCCGTCCTGCCGAGGAGATGCCCGGTTCTATGGGTGACCTGCTTCCCGAGCTCTTGCAACTGCACGAACGAGTTCGGTAGGTGATGAAAGGCGTCGCCCAGGCCTTGTGGCCATCTGTCTCCCTGCCCGAAGACCTTGGAGAGCTTGCAGAGAGGCTTCAGGGAGCACGGCAGCGCTTTCGCTTATGGAAGATATCGGCCTGCCGTCAAGGTGCCAGGGAGGCCTGGGCCATGGTGAAGACGCGGTACACGAAGGCTGACCCGAACCACATGGCCGAGGTCGGACCTGCGGGGCCCGATGGGAAGGAGATCCCTGTGAGCTTAGTGTACGGCCAAGTAGAATTGGCCGCAAAGTATTCCCAACAGGACTGTAAACTAGACAGCCTGCTGGATGGCATTGAAGAGGAATATGCCCAGTCAAGTTGACTATGTAATTTAAGATGACATGTAAAATGCCTTCTAGCCGGATTGTAGATCGTTTGTCATAGCGGACCTTTTCGCTTCAACCTCGGGACCCAATAGTCCGGAGTGTATCTGAATACCCTCACGGTTATATAAGAACTGGGGCATGCGTGGAGACCAGGCGTAGGGGTCATTAGTGCTGTATCAAACAAGTGCCCAACTAGTTATGTTATATTACATGGTTAGTAAGAAACATCTTCCAGGGAGAATAGTTCCGTTAGGGTTTTCTTTCCCTGGGAGGCATGCCCTAAAGTGCATGTCCGGACTGTGAAAAAAGCAGAAAAACATCTGGGGGCAGATGAATAAATGGGTAAGAAATCGTCTTTTAGTTCACCGACCGAATATTCCCTTAAGAACGCTAGCTTTCGGCTTCACCCAGTCTGAGGTACACATCCGGCTGACCCGGCAGTAACAATCGCAGAGGTGCTCCCTTTACCGCCTAGCCGAACAATCGGGAACGTAGGGGTAAGCACAGGAGCCAGGCAACCCAGCTTGGCCAAAAATTAAGTCATATCGATGCATATAATGGTGAATAAAAGGTACATGCGGAAGTATGACACATGTGTTGGGCATGAAGCCCGTATAAATAAGCTTCTGTTAAAGAAGCCCCCAGGTATAATGAGCGCGGATAGTGCGTCAAGTGTGTGCGAACAATGCACGAACAAGCTTTCAAAGGCTGTGATAAGAAAGGGGTAAGAAGGAGAGAAACAAAAGATAGCTAATATGTAAAATATAGACGGAGGAAGGAGACGAACTCAGAATCCGGCGCTAGGCGTAGAATCTTCGGAGACGGGCTGCGTTCCATGGGTTCGGCTCGAGTCGGTTATCCGATGCATCTCACAGACGGTACGCTCCACCAGTCAGGACTTGGTCAATGATAAAGGGACCTTCCCGTTTGGGCTTGAGTTTGTCCTTTTTCTTGTCCGGCAAGCGTAGAACTAACTCGCCAACGTTGTAAGTTTTGGCCCGTACTACTTTGCTTTGATATCTTTGAGCTTGTTGTTGATAGAATGCGGAACGGGATTTTGCCACGTCACGCTCCTCCTCCAATGCATCCAAACTATCCTTCCGATCAAGCTCGGCTTCTCTTTCTTCATACATGCGCACGCGAGGTGAGTCATGAATTATGTCACAAGGCAGAACTGCCTCTGCGCCGTATACCATAAAGAATGGTGTAAATCCGGTGGTGCGATTTGGAGTGGTCCGCAGCCCCCAGAGTACAGAGTCGAGCTCCTCTACCCAGTGCGTGTTAGATTCCTTAAGGGACCGCACTAATCGGGGTTTGATGCCGCTCATGATTAGACCATTTGCTCGCTCGACTTGACCGTTAGTTTGAGGGTGATAGACTGAAGCATAGTCGAGTTTGATGCCCATGTTTTTGCACCAGAGTTTAACCTCGTCGGCCGTAAAGTTCGTGCCGTTGTCAGTGATGATGCTATGGGGACGCCGTAACGGTGTACAACCCCTGATATGAAGTCTATCACCGGTCCGGATTCGGCCGTCTTAACAGGCTTGGCCTCTATCCATTTGGTGAACTTATCCACCATGACCAGTAGGTATCTTTGCTTGTGGGTTCCTCCTTTAAGGGGTCCAACCATGTCAAGCCCCCAGACCACGAAGGGCCAGGTTATGGGTATAGTTTTGAGGGCGGTGGGTAGCATGTGGCTTTGATTAGCAAAGAGCTGGCAGCCGACGCATCGTTGGACTAAGTCCTGAGCATCTGCCCCGGCCGTCGGCCAATAAAATCCTATATGGAAGGCCTTGCCTACAAGGGCCCGAGCTGCGGCGTGGTGCCCGCCGAGTCCGGCATGAATTTCAGCCAGAAGGTTCCGCCCTTCCTCTTCGGAGATACACCTTTGAAGGACTCCGGTTGTGCTTTTCTTGTAGAGCTCTCCCTCATGGACCTTATAGGCTTTAGATCGCCGCACTATGCAGCGGGCCTCGTTTTGGTCCTCGGGGAGTTCCTGCCTGGTTAGGTAGGCTAGGAATGGTTCCGTCCACGGGGCAATGACTGCCATTATTACGTGGGCTGAGGATGTTACTTCGTTGGCAGAACTGCCGATTGTGTCAGAATGTTCAGTGTCGGGCAGTGCGGTTGGGTCCAGGTTATTATTTCCGGATTTCCCCTCCCATAGTATGGATGGCTTAAATAGCCTCTCTAGGAAGATGTTGGGAGGGACAGCATCGCGCTTTGCACCAATGCATGCCAATACATTTGCTGCCTGGTTGTTATCCCGGGCTATATGGTGAAATTCGAGCCCCTCAAACCGAACTGACATTTTTAGGACGGCGTTGTGATAAGCTACCATTTTCGGATCCTTGGCATCGAAGTCTCCATTTATTTGGGATATCACGAGGTTCTAATCCCCGCGCACCTCTAGGCGTTGAATGCCCATGGAGACTGCCATCCGGAGACCATGTAGAAGGGCCTCGTATTCGGCTGCGTTGTTGGAGTCCGTATACATTATCTGGAGTATGTATTGAACCGTATCTCCGGTTGGGGACATCAGGATGATGCCAGCCCCCAGGCCAGCCAACATTTTGGAGCCGTCGAAGTGCATGATCCAGTTGGAATATGCGTCGTACTCTTTAGGGAGTTCGGCTTCAGTCCATTCGGCGATGAAGTCGGCCAAAACTTGCGACTTAATAGCTCGCCGTGGCTTATAGGTTATGTCGAACGGGAGGAGCTCAATGGCCCATTTGGCAATCCGGCCCGTCGCGTCGCGGTTGTTTATAATGTCATTAAGAGGTACTTCGGAGGCTACTGTTATCGAACACTCTTGAAAGTAGTGTCGTAGCTTTCGGGATGCCATGAACACCACGTATGCTATCTTCTGATAATGCGGGTACCATGACTTGCATGGAGTCAGGACAGTGGACATGTAGTAAACTGGTTTTTGAAGGGGGAACTTGTGTCCGTCCGTTTCTCGTTCGACAACGAGCACCACGCTCACCACTTGATGAGTTGCCGCGATATATAATAGCATTGGTTCGCCTATGTTGGGCGCGGCCAGGACCGGGTTTGTTGCCAATATGGCTTTTATTTCTGCGAGTCCAGCCGTGGCGGCATCCGTCCACTCGAAGTGTTCGGTGCATCGGAGGAGGCGATAAAGGGGTAATGCCTTCTCTCCTAAACGGGAGATAAAGTGGCTTAAAGCCGCCACGCATCCCGTCAATTTTTGTATTTGTTTGAGATCCTTTGGCATATCCAATTGTGACAGAGCTCGGATCTTGGCTGGGTTTGCTTCAATTCCTCTACCGGATACAATGAAGCCCAAGAGCTTTCCGGCTGGTACGCCGAAACACATTTTTCTGGGTTAAGCTTAATGTCATATGTTCGGAGATTATCGAACGTGAGCCTCAAGTCGTCTACTAGAGTTTCGACGTGCTTGGTTTTGACAACCACATCGTCTACGTATGCCTCCACTGTTTTGCCGATCTGGTTTGCCAGACATGTCTGAATCATGCGCTGATAAGTGTTGGGGAACGTAGTAATTTCAAAAATTTCCTACGCACACGCAAGATCAGGGTGATGCATAGCAACGAGAGGGGTGAGTGTTGTCTACGTACCCTCGTAGACCGAAGCGGAAACGTTGACGCAACGTAGAGGAAGTAGTCGTACGTCTTCCCGGTCTGACCGATCCAAGCACCGTTACTCCGGCACCTCCGAGTTCTTAGCACACGTTCAGCTCGATGACGCTCCTCGGGCTCCGATCCAGCAAAGCTTCGGGGAGGAGTTCCGTCAGCACGACGGCGTGGTGATGATCTTGATGTTCAACCGTCGCAGGGCTTCACCTAAGCACCGCTACGATATGACCGAGGTGGAATATGGTGGAAGGGGGCACCGCACACGGCTAAGGAACGATCATGAAGATCAACTTGTGTCTATGGGGTGCCCCCTGCCCCCGTATATAAAGGAGAGGAGGAGGGAGGGCCGGCCCTCTCTATGGCGCGCCCTAGGGGAGTCCTACTCCCACCGGGAGTAGGATTCCCCCTTTCCTAGTCCAACTAGGAGTCCTTCCATGTAGTAGGAGTAGGAGACAAGGAAGGGGAAGAGAGAAGGGAAGGAAGGAGGGGGTGCGGCCCCTCCCCCTAGTCCAATTCGGACTAGGCCATGGGGGGCGCGCGGCCTGCCCTAGGCAGCCCCTCTCTCTTTCCCGTATGGCCCAATAAGGCCAAATACTTCTCCCCGGAGAATTCCCGTAACTCTCCGACACTCCGATAAATACACGAATCACTCGGAACCTTTTCAAACTCCGAATATAGTCGTCCAATATATCGATCTTTACGTCTCGACCATTTCGAGACTCCTCGTCATGTCCCCAATCTCATCCGGGACTCCGAAATCCTTCGGTACATCAAAACTCATAAACTCATAATATAACTGTCATCGAAACCTTAAGCGTGCGGACCCTACGGTTCGAGAACAATGTAGACATGACCGAGACACGTCTCCGGTCAATAACCAATAGCGGGACCTGGATGCCCATATTGGTTCCTACATATTCTACGAAGATCTTTATCGCTCAGACCGCATAACAACATACGTTGTTCCCTTTGTCATCGGTATGTTACTTGCCCGAGATTCGATCGTTGGTATCTCAATACCAAGTTCAATCTCGTTACCGGCAAGTCTCTTTACTTGTTCCGTAATACATCATCTCACAACTAACTCATTAGTTGCAATGCTTGCAAGGCTTATGTGATGTGTATTACCAAGAGGGCCCAGAGATACCTCTCCGACAATCGGAGTGACAAAACCTAATCTCGAAATACGCTAACCCAACATGTACCTTTTGAGACACCTGTAGTACTCCTTTATAATCACCCAGTTACGTTGTGACGTTTGGTAGCACCCAAAGTGTTCCTCCGGTAAACGGGAGTTGCATAATCTCATAGTTACAGGAACATGTATAAGTCATGAAGAAAGCAATAGCAACATACTAAACGATCAAGTGCTAGGCTAACGGAATGGGTCAAGTCAATCACATCATTCTCCTAATGATGTGACCCCGTTAATCAAATGACAACTCATGTCTATGGCTAGGAAACTTAACCATCTTTGATTCATGAGCTAGTCAAGTAGAGGCATACTAGTGACACTATGTTTGTCTATGTATTCACACATGTATCAAGTTTCCGGTTAATACAATTCTAGCATGAATAATAAACATTTATCATGAAATAAGGAAATAAATAATAACTTTATTATTGCCTCTAGGGCATATTTCCTTCAGTCTCCCACTTGCACTAGAGTCAATAATCTAGTTCACATCGCCATGTGATTTAACACCAATATTCATATCTGTATATGATTAACACCCATAGTTCACATCATCATGTGACCAACACCCAAAGGGTTTACTAGAGTCAATAATCTAGTTCACATCGCTATGTGATTAATACCCAAAGAGTACTAAGGTGTGATCATGTTTTGCTTGTGAGAGAAGCTTAGTCAATGGGTCTGTCACATTCAGAGCCGTATGTATTTTGCAAATATTCTATGTCTATAATGCTTTGCAAGGAGCTACTCTAGCTAATTGCTCCCTTTTTCAATATGTATCCAGATTGAGACTTAGAGTCATCTGGATCGGTGTGAAAATTTGCACCGAGGTAACTTTTTACGACGGGCTCTTTTATCACCTCCGTAATCGAGAAATATATCCTTATTCCCCTAAGGATAATTTTGACCGTTGTCCAGTGATCTACTCCTAGATCACTATTGTATTCCCTTGCTAAAATCAGTGCAGGGTATACAATAGATCTGGTACACAGCATGGCATACTTTATAGAACCTATGGCTAAGGCATAGGGAATGACTTTCATTCTCTTTCTATCTTCTTCCGTGGTCGGGTTTTGAGTCTTACTCAATTTCACACCTTGTAACACAGGCAAGAACTCTTTCTTTGACTGCTCCATTTTGAACTACTTCAAAATATTGTCAAGGTATGTACTCATTGAAAAAACTTATCAAGCCTCTTGATCTATCTCTATAGATCTTGATGCTCAATATGTAAGTAGCTTTACTGAGGTCTTTCTTTTAAAGAACTCCTTTCAAATACTCCTTTATGTTTCCAGAAAAATTCTACATCCTTTCTGATCAACAATATGTCACTCACATATACTTATCAAAAAGGCTGTAGTGCTCCCACTCACTTTACTGTAAATACAGGCTTCACTGCAAGTCCGTATAAAACTATATGCTTTGATCAACTTATCGAAGCGTATATTCCAACTCCGAGATGCTTGCACCAGTCCACAGATGGATCGCTGGAGCTTGCACATTTTGTTAGCACCTTTAGGATTGACAAAACCTTCTGGTTGCATCATATACAACTCTTCTTTAAGAAAACCATTAAGGAATGCAGTTTTGACATCCATTTGCCAGATTTCATAAAATGTGGCAATTGCTAACCTGATTCGGACAGACTTTTAAGCATCGATACGAGTGAGAAAATCTCATTATATTCAACATCTTGAACTTTGTCAAAAACCTTTTTCGACAAGTCTAGCTTTGTAGATAGTAACACTACTATCAGTATCTGTCTTCCTCTTGAAGATCCATTTATTCTTAATGACTCACCGATCATCGGGCAAGTCAATCAAAGTCCACACTTTGTTCTCATACATGGATCCTATCTCAGATTTCATGGCCTCAAGCCATTTCGCGGAATCTAGGCTCATCATCGCTTCCTCATAGTTTGTAGGTTTGTCATGGTCAAGTAACATGATCTCCAGAACAGGATTACCGTACCACTCTGGTGCGGATCTCACTCTGTTTTACCTACGAGGTTCGGTAGTAACTTGATCTGAAGTTTCATGATCATCATCATTAGCTTCCTCACTAATTGGTGTAGCAATCACTGGAACTGATTTCTGTGATGAACTACTTTCCAATTCGGGAGAAGGTACAATTACCTTATCAAGCTCTACTTTCCTCCCACTCACTTCTTTCGAGAGAAACTTCTTCTCTAGAGAGGATCCATCTTAGCAATGAATAACTTGCCTTCGGATCTGTGATAGAAGGTGTACCCAATAGTTACCTTTGGGTATTCTATGAAGACGCACTTCTCCGATTTGTGTTCGAGCTTATCAGGTTGAAACTTTTTCACATAAGCATCGCAGCCCCAAACTTTAAGAAACGACAACTTTTGATTTCTCACCAAACCACAGTTCATAAGGCGTCGTCTCAACGGATTTTGGTGGTGCCCTATTTAAAGTGAATGCAGCTGTCTCTAATGCATAACCCCAAAACGATAGTGGTAAATCGGTAAGAGACATCATAGATCGCACCATATCAAATAAAGTGCGGTTACGACGTTCGGACACACCATAACGTTGTGGTGTTCCAGGTGGCGTGAGCTGTGAAACTATTCCACATTGTTTTAATTGAAGACCAAACTCGTAACTCAAATATTTTACTTCTGCGATCATATTGTAGAAAACTTTTATTTTCTTGTTACGATGATTCTCCACTTCACTCTGAAATTCTTTGAACTTTTCAAATGTTTCAGACTTATGTTTCATCAAGTAGATATACCCATATCTGCTCAAATCATCTGTGAAGGTCAGAAAATAACGATACCCGCCGCGAGCCTTAACACTCATCGGATCGCATACATCAGTATGTATTATTTCCAATAAGTCAGTTGCTCACTCCACTGTTTCGGAGAACGGAGTCTTAGTCATCTTGCCCATGAGGCATGGTTTGCAAGCATCAAGTGATTCATAATCAAGTGATTCCAAAATCCCATCAGCATGGAGTTTCTTCATGCGCTTTACACCAATATGACCTAAACGGCAGTGCCACAAATAAGTTGCACTATCATTATTAACTTTGCATCTTTTGGTTTCAATATTATGAATATGTGTATCACTACGATCGAGATCCAATGAACCATTTTCATTGGGTGTGTAATCATATAAGGTTTTATTCATGTAAACAGAAGAACAATTTATTCTCTTACTTAAATGAATAACCGTATTGCAATAAACATGATCAAATCATATTCATGCTCAACACCAAATAACACTTATTTAGGTTCCACACTAATCCCGAAAGTATAGGGAGTGTGCGATGATGATCATATCAATCTTGAAACTACTTTCAACACACATCGTCACTTCACCCTTAACTAGTTTCTGTTTATTCTGCAACTCCCGTTTCGAGTTACTACTCTTAGCAACTGAACCAGTACCAAATACTGAGGGGTTGCTATAAACACTAGTAAAGTACACATCAATAACATGTATATCAAATATACCTTTGTTCACTTTGCCATCCTTCTTACCCGCCAAATACTTGGGGTAGTTCTGCTTCCAGTGACCAGTCCCTTTGCAGTAGAAGCACTTAGTCTCAGGCTTAGGTCCAGACTTTGGCTTCTTCACTTGAGCAGCAACTTGCTTGCCATTCTTCTTGAAGTTCCCTTCTATCCCTTTGCCTTTTTCTTGAAACTAGTGGTCTTGTTAACCATCAACACTTGATGTTCTTTCTTGATTTCTACCTTCATCAATTTCATCATCACGAAGAGCTTGGGAATCGTTTTCGTCATCCCTTGCATACTATAGTTCATCACAAAGTTCTACTAACTTGGTGATGGTGACTAGAGAATTCTGTCAATCACTATTTTATCTGGAAGATTAATTCCCACTTGATTCAAGCGATTGTAGTACCCAGACAATCTGAGCACATGCTCACTAGTTGAGCGATTCTCCTCCATCTTTTAGCTATAGAACTTGTTGGAGACATCATATCTCTCAACTCGGGTATTTTCTTAAAATATTAACTTCAACTCCGGGAACATCTCATATGGTCCATGACATTCAAAACGTCTTTGAAGTCCCGATTCTAAGCCGTTAAGCATGGTGCACTAAACTATCAAGTAGTCATCATACTGAGCTAGCCAAACGTTCATAATGTCTGCATCTGCTCCTGCAATAGGTCCGTCACCTAGCGGTGCATCAAGGACATAATTCTTCTGTGCGGCAATGAGGATAAACCTCAGATCACGGATCCAATCCGCATCATTGCTATTAACAATTTTCAACACAATTTTCTCTAGGAACATATCAAAATTAACATATGAAAGCAACGCGAGCTATTGATCTACAAAATAATTTGCAAAATACTACCAGGACTAAGTTCATGATAAATTTAAGTTCAATTAATCATATTACTTAAGAACTCCCACTTAGATAGACATCTCTCTAGTCATCTAAGTGACCACGAGATCCAAATCAACTAAACCATAACCGATCATCACGTGAGATGGAGTAGTTTTCAGTGGTGAACATCACTATGTTGATCATATCTACTATATGATTCACGCTCGACCTTTCGGTCTCCGTGTTTCGAGGCCATATCTGCATATGCTAGGCTCGTCAAGTTTAACCTGAGTATTCCGCGTGTGCAAAACTGGCTTGCACCCATTGTAGATGGACGTAGAGCTTATCACACCCGATCATCACGTGGTGTCTGGGCACGACGAACTTTGGCAACGGTGCATACTCAGGGAGAACACTTCTTGATAATTAGTGAGTGATCATCTTAAAATGCTACCGTCAAACAAAGCAAAATAAGATGTATAAAAGATAAACATCACATGCAATCAAAATATGTGACATGATATGGCCATCATCATCTTGTGCCTTTGATCTCCATCTCCAAAGCATCGTCATGATCTCCATCGTCACCGGCATGACACCATGATCTCCATCATCTTGATCTATATCAATGTGTCGTCACATGGTCGTCTTGCCAACTATTGCTCTTGCAACTATTGCTATAGCATAGCGATAAAGTAAAGCAATTATTTGGCACTTGCATCTTTATGCAACAAAGAGACAACCATATGGCTTCTGCCAGTTGCTGATAACTTCAACAAAACATGATCATCTCATACAACAATTTATATCTCATCACGTCTTGACCATATCACATCACAACATGCCCTGCAAAAACAAGTTAGACGTCCTCTACTTTGTTGTTGCAAGTTTTACGTGGCTGCTACGGGCTGAGCAAGAACCGTTCTTACCTACGCATCAAAACCACAATGATAGTTCGTCAAGTTAGTGCTGTTTTAACCTTCTCAAGGACCGGGCGTAGCCACACTTGGTTCAACTAAAGTTGGAGAAACTGACACCCGCCAGCCACCTGTGTGCAAAGCACGTCAGTAGAACCAGTCTCGCGTAAGCGTATGCGTAATGTCGGTCCGGGCCGCTTCATCCAACAATACCGCCGAACCAAAGTATGACATGCTGGTAAGCAGTATGACTTGTATCACCCACAACTCACTTGTGTTCTACTCGTGCATATAACATCAACGCATAAAACCTAGGCTCGGATGCCACTGTTGGGGAACATAGTAATTTTAAAAATTTCCTACGCACACGCAAGATCATGGTGATGCATAGCAACGAGAGGGGTGAGTGTTGTCTACGTACCCTCGTAGACCGAAGCGGAAGCGTTGACGCAACATAGAGGAAGTAGTCGTACGTCTTCCCGGTCCGACCGATCCAAGCACTGTTACTCCGGCACCTCCGAGTTCTTGGCACACGTTCAGCTCGATGACGCTCCCCGGGCTCCGATCCAGCAAAGCTTCAGGGAGGAGTTCCGTCAGCACGACGGCGTGGTGATGATCTTGATGTTCAACCGTCGCAGGGCTTCGCCTAAGCACCGCTACGATATGACCGAGGTGGAATATGGTGGAAGGGGACACCGCACACGGCTAAGGAACGATCACGAAGATCAACTTGTGTCTATGGGGTGCCCCCTGCCCCCATATATAAAGGAGTGGAGGAGGGGAGGGCCGGCCCTCTCTATGGCGCGGCCTAGGGGAGTCCTACTCCCATCGGGAGTAGGATTCCCCCTTTCCTAGTCCAACTAGGAGTCCTTCCATGTAGTAGGAGTAGGAGACAAGGAAGGGGAAGAGAGAAGGGAAGGAAGGAGGGGGTGCGGGCCCTCCCCCTAGTCCAATTCGGACTAGGCCATGGGGAGGCACGCGGCCTGGCCTAGGCAGCCCCTCTCTCTTTCCCTTATGGCCCAATAAGGCCCAATACTTCTCCCCGGCGAATTCCCGTAACTCTCCGGCACTCCGATAAATACACGAATCACTCGGAACCTTTTCGAACTCCGAATATAGTCGTCCAATATATCGATCTTTACGTCTCGACCATTTCGAGACTCCTCGTCATGTCCCCGATCTCATCCGGGACTCTGAAATCCTTCGGTACATCAAAACTCATAAACTCATAATATAACTGTCATCGAAACCTTAAGCGTGTGGACCCTACGGTTCGAGAACAATGTAAACATGACCGAGACACGTCTCCAGTCAATAACCAATAGCGGGACCTGGATGCCCATATTGGTTCCTACATATTCTACGAAGATCTTTATTGGTTAGACCGCATAACAACATACGTTGTTCCCTTTGTCATCGGTATGTTACTTGCCCGAGATTCGATCGTCGGTATCTCAATACCTAGTTCAATCTCGTTACCGGCAAGTCTCTTTACTCGTTCCGTAATACATCATCTCACAACTAACTCATTAGTTGCAATGCTTGCAAGGCTTATGTGATGTGTATTACCGAGAGGGCCCAGAGATACCTCTCCGACAATCGGAGTGACAAAACCTAATCTCGAAATACGCCAACCCAACATGTACCTTTGGAGACACCTATAGTACTCCTTTATAATAACCCAGTTACGTTGTGACGTTTGGTAGCACCCAAAGTGTTCCTCCGGTAAACGGGAGTTGCATAATCTCATAGTTACAGGAACATGTATAAGTCATGAAGAAAGCAATAGCAACATACTAAACGATCAAGTGCTAGGCTAACGGAATGGGTCAAGTCAATCACATCATTCTCCTAATGATGTGACCCCGTTAATCAAATGACAACTCATGTCTATGGCTAGGAAACTTAACCATCTTTGATTCACGAGCTAGTCAAGTAGAGGCATACTAGTGACACTATGTTTGTCTATGTATTCACACATGTATCAAGTTTCCGGTTAATACAATTCTAGCATGAATAATAAACATTTATCATGAAATAAGGAAATAAAAAATAACTTTATTATTGCCTCTAGGGCATATTTCCTTCAATAAGTTGCAGCGGCGTTTTTGAGTCCAAAGGGCATTGTGTTGAAGCAGAATGGGCAGTATGGGGTGATGAATGACGTTGCGGCCTGATCGGGCTCTGCCATCTTAATTTGGTGGTAGCCAGAGTATGCGTCGAGGAAACACAATGAATCGTGTCCTGCGGTGGCGTCGATAATTTGATCGATGCGGGGGAGGGGGAAGGGATCCTTTGGGCAAGCCTTGTTGAGGTCTTTAAAATCGACGCATAGGCGCTAGGATTTGTCCTTCTTTGGTACCATCAATAAGTTTGCTAGCCAGTCCGGATGTTTTATATCTCTGATGAATCCGGCCTCCAACAATTTGGCTAGCTCCTCTCCCATGGCCTGTCTCTTGGGTTCGGAGAAAGCCGAAGAGCCTGTTTGACTGGTTTGAATCCTTTTATGATGTTTAGGCTGTGCTCGGCCAGCCAGCGTGGGATTCCTGGCATGTCTGAAGGGTGCCAGGCAAAGATGTCCCAATTTTTGCGTAGGAATTCTCGTAGTGTGGCGTCTACATCAGGGTTTAATTGTGCCCCAATAGAGGCCGTTTTTGTAGGGTCCGTTGGATGGACTTGAAATTTGACTATTTCGTCTGCTGGTTTAAAGGAGGTGGACTTGGATCTCTTATCGAGTATCACATCGTCCCTATTCACCGTGGAGCGCAATGTATTAAGTTCCTCGGCCGCTAGGGCTTCGGATAGTGCTTCCAGGGCCAGTGCAGCTATCTTATTTTTGTTGCGGAGTGCTATGTCCGGGTCACTAGCAAGAGTGATGATTCCGTTGGGTCCGGGCATTTTGAGCTTCATATACCCGTAATGGGGTATAGCTTGAAAAATTGTGAATGCCTCTCGCCCTAATAGAGCGTGATATCCGCTGCTAAACGAGGCCACTTGGAACGTGACCTCCTCGGACCTGTAATTATCCGGCGTGTCGAACACCACATCCAGTGTGATTTTTCCTGTACAGCATGCTTCCCGACTGGGGATTATCCCTCTAAAGGTTGTGTTGCTTCGCTCAATGCGGCTCCAGTCTATTTCCATTTTCAGAGGGTTTCCTCGTAAATGAGGTTCAGTCCGCTGCCACCGTCCATGAGTACCTTGGTAAGGCAAAAGCCGTCCACTATTGGACTGAGGACCAATGCGGCTGGTGCTCGGGCTGTTCGGAATTTAGGTTCATCACTGGCATTAAAGGTAATAGCCGTGTCACTCCATGGGTTTATTGTTGCTACTTGGTAGACTTCGGCAAGGCTGCGGAGTGTTCGTTTCCGCATATTATTTGATGCGAAAGTCTCAAAGACTGTTAATACCGTACTGGTATCCTTGGACTGGTACTCTGGAGTTAAAAGCTCTTCGCCACTTTTGGCCACCTGCCGTAATATCCAACATGCTCTAAGGCTATGAGTTGGAGTGGCACCCTCTGTACTATGAATTTTGCAGGGTCCGTTGAGCCATCCTTCCAGTACGGTTCCATGCCCTGTAAAGGGTTTTTGCTTTTTGGTATTTAACCCGGGTGCCTGACGATGATGCACCCTTTTATTTCGGACTGGGGTTGTATTCAGGGCCGGACTGTCCCAAAAATTGATTTCGGTTTTCCAGGCGCTTTCCATCGCACAGTACTTTCATACTATGGACGCCAAGTCAGCGAAGCATGTAATTTCATGATGACTTACGGTGTTGAGGATTCCCTTGTCCGTGCAATTATTGCAGAAGAATGAAATTGCGTCCTCCTCACGGCAATCCTTTGTCCTGTTTATGACCAGGAGGAATCTGGCCCAGTAATGGTGTACTGTTTCTGCTGGCTCTTGCTGGATTTGGGATAGATCGCTTGTGTTTGGGTGGGCGGGTGGAATTAAATTCGGAACCCTGTCCAATCTAAAATTCAGGGGCCAAGAAGTTTCCGAACTTGGAAGCTTTGGTTCTTGGATGTTGTCCAATGAATCTAGCCCGCTGCCTGACTTTAGGTTCAGAGCTTGAGTGACGTCCTCCCCTCTGCGGGAATCCGGCATGGAGGGATCAGGAATCCGGACATAGCTAGTCCTTAAGATAGAGGAAGGGTTGCCGCATTGTTCCTCTACCACGGCAACGTGGTGGGTAACCTGGGGAGAATTAATCTCTCTCAGATCAGGTTTAAGCCCAATCCGATCGTAGTCTGTAGCGACTCCCAGGGCGGCGATGCGATCCAAGAGCTCGTTTAAGGAAGAGAGCTCCATCGGATCTAACTGCTCGGCGAGTTCTGAGTTAACATGAAGATTGCTTTCGATGACCCGAGAAGTCATCGTCGGCGCGGTGGCCGAACAGGCGGTCATAAGGAAACCGCCTATCCGGAGAGTTTGGCTGATAGCCAAAGCTCCTTTAGCCACAATGCCGTCTTTAAAGACGGGACGGGGCATCCTTCCTGATGGCAACGACACAGAGGAACTCTCAATGAAAGCACCAATGTCGGTGTCAAAACCGGCGGATCTCGGGTAGGGGGTCCCGAACTGTGCGTCTAGGCGGATGGTAACAGGAGACAAGGGACACGATGTTTTACCCAGGTTCGGTCCCTCTCGATGGAGGTAAAACCCTACTCCTGCTTGATTGATATTGATGATATGGGTAGTACAAGAGTAGATCTACCACAAGATCAGAGAGGCTAAACCCTAGAAGCTAGCCTATGGTATGATTGTTGTCCGTCCTATGGACTAAAAACCCTCCAGTTTATATAGGCACCGAAGAGGGTTAGGGTTACACAGAGTCGGTTACAATGGTAGGAGATCTACATATCCGTATCGCCAAGCTTGCCTTCCACGCCAAGGAAAGTCCCATCCGGACACGGGACGGAGTCTTCAATCTTGTATCTTCATAGTCCAGGAGTCCGGCCGAAGATGATAGTTCGGCTATCCGGACACCCCCTAGTCCGGGACTCCCTCAGGTAGCGTGCCGACGGCGATCACATCGACCTTGGAACCATTCCCGACGTGCATCATCACCTCGTCCTTCGCCAGTCTCCGCTTGTTCCGCAGCTCCTGTTTTGAGTTACAAATATGAGCAACCGCACCGGTATCAAATACCCAGGAGCTACTACGAGCACTGGTAAGGTACACATCAATAACATGTATATCACATATACCTTTGGTGTTGCCGACCTTCTTGTCCGCTAAGTACTTGGGGCAGTTCTGCTTCCAGTGACCGTTCCCCTTGCAATAAAAGCACTCAGTCTCAGGTTTGGGTCGTTGCTTTGGCTTCTTCCCGGCAACTGGATTACCAGGCGCGATAACTCCCTTGTCGTCCTTCTTGAAGTTCTTCTTGCCCTTGCCTTTCTTGAAACTAGTGGTTTTATTGACCATCAACACTTGATGTTCCTTTTTGATTTCAACCTCCACTGATTTCAGCATTGAAAATACCTCAGGAATAGTTTTCACCATCCCCTGCATATTGTAGTTCATCACAAAGCTCTTGTAGCTAGGTGGGAGCGATAAAGGATTCTGTCAATGATCGCCTCATCCGGGAGGTTAATGTCCAGCTGGGACAAGCGGTTGTGCAACCCAGACATTTTGAGTATGTGCTCGCTGACAGAACTATTTTCCTCTATCTTACAACTTTAGAACTTGTCGGAGACTTTATATCTCTCGACCCGGGCATGAGCTTGGAAAACCATTTTCAGCTCCTGGAACATCTCATATGCTCCATGTTGCTCAAAACGCTTTTGGAGCCCCAGTTCTAAGCTGTAAAGGATGCCGCACTGAACGAGGGAGTAATCATCAACACGCGACTGCCAAGCGTTCATAACGTCTTGGTTCGCTGGGGCGGGTGCATCACCTAGCGGTGCTTCTAGGACATATGCTTTCTTGGAAGCTATGAGGATGATCCTAAAGTTCCAGACCCAGTCCGTATAGTTGCTACCATCGTCTTTCAGCTTGGTTTTCTCTAGGAACGCGTTGAAGTTGAGGTTGACATGAGCGTTGGCCATTTGATCTACAAGACATTTTGCAAAAGTTTTTAGACTAAGTTCATGATAATTAAGTTCATCTAATCAAATTATTTAATGAACTCCCACTCAGATAGACATCCCTCTAGTCATCTAAGTGATACATGATCCGAGTCAACTATGCCTTGTCCGATCATCATGTGAGACGGACTAGTCATCATCGGTGAACATCTTCATGTTGATCGTATCTTCTATATGACTCATGTTCGACCTTTCGGTCTCTTATGTTCCGAGGCCATGTCTGTACATGCTAGGCTCGTCAAGTCAACCTAAGTGTTTTGCATGTGTAAATCTAGCTTACACCCATTGTATGTGAACGTTAGAATCTATCACACCCGATCATCACGTGGTGCTTCGAAACAACGAACTTTCGCAACGGCGCATAGTTAGGGAAAACACTTTCTTGAAATTGTTATGAGAGATCATCTTATTTACTACCGTCGTTCTAAGCAAATAAGATGCAAAAACATGATAAACATCACATGCAATCAAATAGTGACATGATATGGCCAATATCATTTTGCTCCTTTTGATCTCCATCTTCGGGGCGTCATGATCATCATTATCACCGGCATGACACCATGATCTCCATCATCGTGTCTCCATGAAGTTGTCTCGCCAACTATTACTTCTACTACTATGGCTAACGGTTTATCAATGAAGTAAAGTAATTACATGGCGTTATTCAGTGACACACAGGTCATACAATAAATAAAGACAACTCCTATGGCTCCTGCCAGTTGTCATACTCATCGACATGAAAGTCGTGATTCCTATTACAAGAACATGATCAATCTCATACATCACATATATTTCATTCATCACATCCTTTTTGACCATATCACATCACAAGGCATATGATGCAAAAACAAGATAGACGTCCTCTAATTGTTGTTGCATGTTTTTACGTGGCTGCAATAGGGTTCTAGCAAGAACATTTCTTACCTACGCGAAAACCACAACATGATATGCCAATTTCTATTTACCCTTCATAAGGACCCTTTTCATCGAATCCGATCCGACTAAGGTGGGAGAGACAGACACCCACTAGCCACCTTATGCAACTAGTGCATGTCAGCCGGTGGAACCTGTCTCACGTAAGCGTACGTGTAAGGTCGGTCCAGGCCGCTTCATCCCATGATGCCGCCGAAACAAGATAAGACAAGTAGTGGTAAGTAAATTGACAAAATCTACGCCCACAACAAAATTGTGTTCTACTCGTGCATAGAAACTACGCATAGACCTAGCTCATGATGCCACTGTTGGGGATCGTAGCAGAAATTTAAAATTTTCTACGCATCACCAAGATCAATCTATGGAGTCATCTAGCAACGAGAGAGAGAGGAGTGCATCTACATACCCTTGTAGATCGCGAGCGGAAGCGTTCAAGAGAACGGGGTTGATGGAGTCGTACTCGTTGTAATCCAAATCACCGATGATCCTAGTGCCGAACGGACGGCACCTCCGCGTTCAACACACGTACGGAGCGGAGACGTCTCCCGCGCCTTGATCCAGCAAGGAGGAGGGAGAGGTTGAGGAAGAGAGCTCCAACAGCAGCACGATGGCGTGGTGGTGATGGAGCGGCAGTAGTCCGGCAGGGCTTCGCCAAGCTCTTAACGTAGGAGGAGAGGTGTTGGGGAGGGGAGGGGACGCGCCTTTGGTGTGGTAGTGCAGCCCTCCCCTTGCCCCTCTATTTATAGGGGAAGGGGGGAGGGGGTCGGCCCTCTCTAGATGAGATCTAGAGGGGGGGCAGCAGCCAAGGGGAGGGGGCTTGCCCCCCAAGCAAGGGGGCGCCCCCTCTAGGGTTTCCCCCCCAACCCTAGGCACATGGGCCCAAGGGGGTGCGCCCAGCCCTCCAAGGGCTGGTTCCCTTTCCTCTATGATGCCCGAAGCCCTCCGAGAGAGGTGGTCCCTCCCGGGGGACCCCTGGAACCCCTATGGTGGCCCCACTACAATACCGGTATGCCCCCGAACTTTTCCAGTGACTGTATGACAATTTCCCATATATAAATCTTCACCTCCGGACCATTCTGGAACTCCTCGTGACATCCGGGATCTCATCCGGGACTCCGAACAACATTCGGTAATCACATACAAGTCTTCCTAATAACCCTAGCGTCATCGATCCTTAAGTTTGTAGACCCTACGGGTTCGGGAATCACGCAGACATGACCGAGACCGCTCTCCGGCCAATAACCAACAGCGGGATCTGGATACCCATGTTGGCTCCCACATGTTCCACGATGATCTCATCGGATGAACCACGATGTCGAGGATTCAAGTAATCCCGTATACCATTCCCTTTGTCAATCGGTATGTTACTTGCCAGAGATTCGATCGTCAATATCCCAATACCTCGTTCAATCTCGTTACCGACAAGTCACTTTACTCGTTCCGTAATGCATGATCACGTGACCAACCACTTGGTCACATTGAGCTCATTATGATGATGCATTACCGAGTGGGCCCAGAGATACCTCTCCGTCATACGGAGTGACAAATCCCAGTCTCGATCCGTGCCAACCCAACACACATTTTCGGAGATACCTGTAGTATACCTTTATAGCCACCCAGTTACGTTGTGACGTTTGGTACACCCAAAGCACTCCTACGGTATCCGGGAGTTGCATGATCTCATGGTCTAAGGAAATAATACTTGACATTAGAAAAGCTCTAGCAGACGAACTACACGATCTTGTACTATTCTTAGGATTGGGTCTTGTCCATCTCATCATTCTCCCAATGATGTGATCCCATTATCAATGACATCCAAT
Source organism: Triticum timopheevii (assembly GCA_963921465.1). Classification (NCBI taxonomy): domain Eukaryota; kingdom Viridiplantae; phylum Streptophyta; class Magnoliopsida; order Poales; family Poaceae; genus Triticum; species Triticum timopheevii. The sequence goes on along the minus strand of OY997272.1, from coordinate 405,820,880 downwards.
GTCCATGGTCAGGAAACCGTAAGCATCCATTGATCAACGAGCTAGTCAACTAGAGGCTCACTAGGGACATGTTGTGGTCTATGCATTCACACATGTATTACGATTTCCGGATAACACAATTATAGCATGAACGATAGACTATCATCATGAACAAGGAAATTATAGTAATAACCATTTTATTATTGCCTCTAGGGCATATTTCCAACAATGATGCATTACGTAACGAGTAAAGAGACTTGCCGGTAACGATATTGAACTAGGTATGATGATACCGACGATCGAATCTCGGGCAAGTAACATACCGATGACAAAGGAAACAATGTATATTGTTATGCGGTTTGACCGATAAAGATCTTCATAGAATAGGTAGGAGCCAATATGAGCATTCTGGTTCCGCTATTGGTTATTGACCGGAGATATGTCTCGGTCATGTCTACATAGTTCTCGAACCCGTAGGGTCCGCACGCTTAACGTTCGATGACCATTTGTATTATGAGTTTATGTGATTCGATGACCGAAGGTTTTTTGGAGTCCCGGGTGAGATCACGGACATGACGAGGAGTCTTGAAATGGTCAAGAGGTAAAGATTCATATATTATAAGGCTATATTCCGACATCGGAAAGGTTCCGAGTGATTCGGGTATTTTTTGGAGTACCAGAGAGTTACGGGAATTCGCCGGGAGAAGTAATGGGCCTTATTAGGCTTTAGTGGAGAGAGGGGAGAAGGGCCAAGAGGTGGCGCATGCCTCCCCCCCCTGCCCAAACCGAATTGGACAAGGGGTGGGGGCGCGGCCCCCCTTTCCTTCTCCCTCTCCCTCTCTTTCCTTCTCTCCTACTCCGAATAGGAAAGGGAATCCTACTAGGACTTGGGAGTCCTGGTAGGACTCCCTAGGCTTGGCACGCCCCCTAGGTCGTCCGCCTCCTCCCTTCCTCCTTTATATACGGGGGAGGGGAGCACCCCAAAGGGATTCAAGATTTGTCTTAGCCGTGTGCGGTGCCCCCCTCAAGAGTTACACACCTCGGTCATATCGTCGTAGTGCTTAGGCGAAGCCTTGCGCCGGTAACATTATCATCACTGTCGCCACGCCGTCATGCTGACGGAACTCTCCCTCGGCCTCAACTAGATCAAGAGTACGGGGGACGTCATCGAGCTGAAAGTGTGCTGAACGCGGAGGTGCCGTACGTTCGGTACTTGTATCGGTTGGATCGCGAAGAAGTTCGACTACATCAACCGCATTACTAAAACGCTTCCGCTTTTGGTCTACGAGGGTACGTGGACACACTCTCCCCTCTCGTTTCTATGCATCTCCTAGATAGATCTTGCATGATCATAGAATTTTTTTTTGAAATTATTGCGTTCCCCAACAACTCCGCCTCTGCAGCCTCCATGTTGAAGCCCGGAGCTGGCGCCGACTCCTCCTCCGGCTGCTCCACCTCATTGTCCCCCGGGTCCGCCACCTCCAACGTAGCCGGCTGCTGCTCCTCTCCCCCCCTCCTCCGCCTGCTCCTCCGGGTCCAACGAGTCCGGAGGAAGCCCAGCAGCGATGCGGGCAGCGCGTGCGGCGCGCCTCGCCCAGTTCTCCTGCTTGATCTGGCACCAGTGCTCCAGCGTGAGCATAGCATATGTGGTTGTATTTGCCGAACCATGGCGAAGCTGGAGGCTGTGGGAAGAGTAGCGGAGCAGGAGAGAGATGGACGAGCTCGAGTTGGCGGCGTGGAGAGGGAGGAGGTGGATGTGGCTAGGATTAGGGGATGCCGGCCTGCTTAAATAGCAGGATTTGACCTAGGGCGATGAGCCAAAGTGGCGCCACGCAATGTTCGCACCCCCCATCGGAGGATACGTCCGTCAAACGGTCGGGTTTCCAGGCTATTTTGTGTGGGACCCCATCATTAGTCCGTTGTGACGGGTGTGCCCGGGCGACCCCATATTCGTCTCACATTTTGGTTGGATATGAGAGGTGCCGGTCACCCCGGGCGTTTGAGGCCCGTTTAAAGAGCACGTCTGGGTCTTTTTTTTACCGGTCAGTGACCAGGTCGTCCGTCTGGGCGTTTAAGCGGATTTTGGGTGTCCGACTGTAGATGCTCTAACCATGCTCTCATGTCATTGCGTCAACATCACTAATGATGACTAAAAAGTTAGAGTGGAATTTGCTCTCCATACTAAGTTTGTGTTATTTTTTCAACACAACGACGAGGTTTGCGGGGATGTGATGTTTTAGCTCACAGTATGCGCAAACACAAGAGAGTGGCAAACCGCCTGCATCCGTCCGGACCGCACTGTCTGGACTGCGGAAGCATGTAACGCAGGGCTGTATCGGTCAACGGGGCGCTCGAGACGCGATTTCCCCCGCAATCTAGAGAAAAAATGGGGGAGCTTTGCGGGAGTTCGGACACGCGAAATGTAGGAATCCGACAGTCCTGGCCCACCCAAAACCCTCCTAGGACCCCGCGACTCCATCCTCCCCATTTTTATCTCCTTCCTTCTTTCTCTCTTGCCTTCGCGCCGCTCCACCAACCCGGCCACCACGCCACCCCTGTCGGAACTCTATGTCTCCGAGACCTCCAGCACTCCAGCAGGGCTCCACCCCGCTTCTCCTCCATCTTCGTTCAACCCCTTTCCTCCGACCGCCCTGCTAGGTACCATCCGTTACTACTATTCTCACCATGCCTGACAACTTTTCGATGAATGCCGGAGCTAAAAACAATTGTCTCTTCTTCTTTCTAGCAATGGATTCTGATTTGGAGTACATATACGAGTAGTACGTTGAGTCGTCCGACGGCTCATCTGACGAGGAGGAGTACTCCGATGAGACGATGATGATGCAGGCGGTCCTTGAAGATACAGAGCGTGTGAATGAGCATGTTCTCAATTTCAAGGGATCGATCAAGGGTCATTGAGTGCTCAACCGCAACAGGGCGCGCGGCCATTTGACACTGATGGCCGACTACTTTGCCCCCAATGCATGATTCGCTAACCATTTTTGCCAGCGTTTTCAGATGTGCAAAACTGTCTTCGATCGTTTGTACCATGGCGTCCGGTCCTACGATGACTATTTCATCCTGAAGAAGGACGTCGTGGGAATGATTGGCTTCTCTTGTTACTAGAAGTGCACGGCCACACTCCGGATGCTTGCATATGTCACGACCACTGATTCGTGGGATGAGCACCTACGGATGTCTGAGAGCACATGCGGAGATACCATGGTCAGGTTTGCAACTGCCGTGGTCGAGGTGTTCGGACCTCAGTACCTGAGAGAGCCAACTGTGGCAGACACTGAGAGGTTCTTGGCAATCTCGGAAGCAAGAGGATGGCCAGGTTTGCTCAGATCTCTTGACTGCATGCATTGGAAATGGAAGAAGTGCCCAAAGGCTTTACAAGGGCAATATCAAGGTCGTTGTTAAGAAGCCCACCGTCATTCTTGAAACAGTGGTATCACATGATCTTTGGATTTGACACGCTTTCTTTGGCATGCCCGGGTTCACAATGACATCAATGTGTTGCAGCGATCACTGCTGTTTGCGAGGCTGACTGAAGGAAAATCTCCTCCTTGCCACTATACTGTCAAGGCACATGAGTATAATATGGGCTACTATCTGGTTGATGGTATCTATCCTCCATGGGCTACCTTTGTCGGCACCATGTCAACCCTAGTTGGCCAAAAAAAGGCTCACTTTGCCCAATGACAAGAAGTAACTAGAAAGGATGTCGAAAGGGCATTTGGAGTTCTGCAGGTCTGTTTTGTAGTTGTTCGTGAACCTGCTAAACAATGGGATCTAGAAACCTTGCGGGAGGTGATGACATGTTGTGTGATCATGCACAACAATCGTCGAGGATGATGGTGACGATGCTGCCATAGCTTCGGAATTTGAGAACATGGGTGATCCTATCCAACTTCCGAACCAGAATCCGGCCACATTTAAAGAGTTTATTCAAATGCATCAAAAAATTCGGCATCGACCAACTCATGAGCAGCTGAAGGAAGATCCGATTGAGCATCAGTAGGTGGTTAAAGGGGACAACAATGTTGGGATGTAATATTTGAACTTTTTAAAACTTGAACTAGTGTCGCATGCGGCTATTTGAACGTCTATACCCTTTGCATGCGGCTGTTTGATCGTGCGGGCTTGAAAACAATGAGGAAAGCCGGATGTATGCGGCTAGCGTTGGATGTCGTCCCCCCGCATCCATATTCTCGGACGGATGCAGGAGGAAATTTGCGGGTTGCCGTTGGAGATGCCCTAAGCAGCCCATACCATCTAGTGCAATAAGATTCAAGCCATGCAGTGAAAAAATCATACCACATAAACATATACTCTCTCCGTTGCAAAATACTTCTCATGTTGTTTTTAGGAGTGAATTCCGTTTTTTACCCCCTAATTTAGCATTTTTGACATTAGTTACCCCTTTAACAAATTTTCGTCCAGATTACCCCATTTAGTGACAATCTTGTTTGTTTTTACCCCTTTTAATTTTTAAGAGCCTTCTAGATCGTGTTTTACTCGAGAGAGACTAAGTGCCCAAACATACATTTCTGTTATAACAAAAAAAAAACATATACTATTGTGTTAATAACTAGTAGTACTAATTTTCAATGGACACACATCATTGGAGCCCAACTAAAAGACACATGTTCGACGATAGCACTGCGATGCTGTAAAATAGAATGTGATGTTTTAGTTTGATGATCTCCCAAAGCGTAAAATAATGCGTCCTCCAATGTTTTGCATCAAGGAAGAAAACTAAAATATCATCACATTAAACCTACGAACCACAACCCACAGTGCAAAATTGAACATACTTGACCGCTCAAGATAACTCTTCCTTTTCCCCGCGATGTGGTGCACACCTACACCTGACAGCCAGGAGAAAAGAAAAACCGGTGCTACTCACACGTATAGTATTTTGAAACAGAGGGAGTACTACGAATCTACGATCGATCGGAGGGTGATGGGCATGATTCGGTGCCAATGAGAAATGGGCGCGCGCGCCTGACGAGTACTACGTACAGTCTGATCGGACGGTGTCGGCGTGGGCATCGTCACTGTCTCTCTCTCTCTCAGCTATTAGTATGTCTCATGTGCAGTTTGTTGGTGGGTGTGTACTCCACCAGCTTAGTTGGCTTGCGCTTCTGCCCATCCGAGGAGACGATCACCACAGTTAGATCAAGGCTTTCGGCCGGTGAAAACATGGTAACCTAGTACTCCCTTTGTTTTTATTTAGTTCGCATATTAGCTTTGGTCAAAGTCAACCTTTACAATCTTTGACCAAGTTTATAAACAAAAATATTAAGATATACAATAACAAGTCAACAACATTAGATTTATTATTGAATGTACTTTCACATCGTATAGATTTATTATGATAAATGTCTATATTGTTTTCTACAAACTTGGTCAAATTTTACGAAGTTTGACTTCAGTCAACTCTAATATGCAGAGTAAATAAAAACGGAGGGAGTACCAGCTGATTGGTGCCGCCGACCGGCTGTGATGTGACGGATGAATATCCTGTATGTACCCGCTGGTGGCCGACTCAGCAGTAGTAAAAGCTTTGCAGTAGTAACCTTTAAGCTCGGGAACAATCTCTCGTGCAGTAGTTGTGCATATGTCTGAAAACTGTAACCACGGGTTACGGAAGAGTACCACGGACAGTGCTACTGAGTTTAAATCTTATGCCGATTGGTTGGTTGGCTGGCTGGCTGGCTGGCTGGCTGAGAATGTGACTGCTGTAGTGACGAGATATAGGAGGGAGAGTACATGTACTATATAATTGGTTGTCAAACATATGGAACCGTATATAACTCACCCAGACGCTCCTCATTGCAATCTTGAAAAACCGAGACGAGGCTCCACTGCTTTCTTATCTGGTATTGTGTGATCTCAAGTCGGTTGTGGTCCTTGTCGAGAGATCTAGCTTTTCTGCGTCTCATCCAGCTCGTATTGTACCCATGGATTTAGATCGAGCCACTGTTCCATGGATGTCGACGGCGGGCCTTCCCCACCCACGAGTCATCAACGTACCCACCTTTTTACAACAAAAAACAGCTTGCCAGAAGCATCCATGTCACACAAGAGTTAATGGCTATCTAGCTACTCCAGATAGCACTAATTATATACTTAGATAGAGTAGAACAATAGACCATGTGTCCATGCCGATCGAGATGTGCACTACTGCCAGGTCAGGTGAGATCCATCAGAGGATTACTGATGAGACTGCATGTTGCAGCATTTTAACAAAACGTAGTCATCGACCAACAGACACAAGGGAACCTGCTGCAGCTTACGTATTTCTGTATTCGATGGTACGTTTACAGTAGATGGCCAGTATAAGATACTGATAATTGGAAAGCAGATCCATGGAAGCACACCATGGCAGCAGCAAGACAGTTTCACATGCTCGTCTGCCAACACCGTCTGGACTCCGCATCAAATAATAAACCAGCGGCCGGTAGCAGTTGACCCCAGCAAAATCACAACCGTGCAACGTACATCACACAATACAGTACAATCTCTTGTGCCGCCTGCAACTGCCTGCAAGAATGATATATATAGCAGATGGATCAATCAGGAAAATATTCAGGCAAGCAGCACCGCGGCAGACTGCAGCAGTAGAATATTTTGCATCCTTGCAAGCGCTGATGCTGATGCTGATGCACGCAACTTGTGGTGGGAGTACGTAAATCTAAGGCCTCCACATGGGGCCTAGGTGAAGCCGACACCTGAAAAGATGCACGGCCGGTGAGTGGAAACAGTGTGAAACATCGGATGCATCTGGATGTGTTGGAGAAAACGAGCAAAGGGGCGATCGAGGAGAGGAGAGAAGAGATCTTTCCATTGCAGATGTGAGGAGGAGGACATCGATCACATGCACCATCGTCGGTTGCTCTGCCCGGACCCCGGCCCCTTTCCTTTTTCTTCCTACTATTTCTCCCTATCCGTAATAATAATCGCACTGAAAGGCCTTAGAGAGTTTACATTTCGTAATTACCACCCCATCAAAAGATGGACTCAGTTTCTCCAACTCCAAACAGGAAAGCAAGGTATTTCCTTCACCATTAGCAAGGCTAGGCAAGATAGGCATGGATTTCCCGTCCCGACCGCTAGGAACTAGGAAGGCTATGCAAAGGTACTCAAACAAACAAAACATACCCTAGGTAGGCTAGGCGTCAGCAACAGTTGAAGACTGTGCACATGGAGCCGGCCGGAAAGAACCGCAACTTTGACTTATTAGCCGATGGAAAGAAAGCTTAACAGGGCGCGCGTCACGTCGGGAATGTCTGGCTAAAACGACGGGTATGGCCGGTATGCATGCGTCGTCTTTTCGTGACCTGTCGTTCTTGGCTCGAGCAGACGCTAACCATGGAACAAATACCATTGGGTGAAGGCGAGCACGTACTACTACTGGAGCTGCTATATTCTGTACCGTCAGACAAGTCGTACGAATGCAATGGGCAGGGGCAATGGAGTGGAGGTCGATGGCGAGAAGCAACAGGAGATGGATCGACCCATCATAGCGCGCGCGACAGCGAGGCATCACCGCCACCTCATGATCCGTTCGCTAGATCCCGCGCGCTAGTGCCCAAGATCCACTGTGAGGCGTGATAAATCTGTCCAGCCACGATAGGGCAGGGCGCAGCCAGCGCGTGGTGCGTACGAACCGGCGGTCGATCGCGCAGAGCCGGCCGGCCACTTGCCGGCGCCCGCGCGTTACTAGGCGTACGTACGCACCGCCGCGTAGCATGGCAATGGCATGCCATCGAACCGTACCGCGCGGCAACCTGATGACAAGGGGGACCAGTGCGAGAGTCCGCGGCACATCTACTGTTCAAGTGCCGCTTCTCCATTCGGGTCTGAAAGGAGGTCCTTGCATGGCTGCACCTTGATGTTGATACCACCCACTGGCTGAACTTTGACACAGTAAGGCTTTGGTGGGATGGAGTCCTCGCCAACAATGCGCACCCGAGGAGAGCCTTGGCCTCCGTACTACACCTTGTAAGCTGGGAGCTTTGGAAGGAGCGAAATGCACGCGTGTTCAGGACCAGGGCGGCGCCTGTGGCGGTCATAGTGCGAGCTATTAAGGAGGAGGCGTCTATCTGGGCTATGGCGGGCGCCAAACATTTGTGTAATTTGATGCCGCGAGAGTAGGCCTTTGCCCTTTAGCTTTGGCGGGGCTGTGATGTACTAATCCATACTCTTCTCCTTATACAATGAAAGTGGCAAATCTTTTGCCTCGTTTCAAAAAAAAACGCCGGGAACGCTGGCCATGCCCACACCACGCGCGTCCCAGATCCGTTCCCGTGCGCCGGAACCGGACACGTCCCTGCCCTTCCTCCGCCCACGCCACAGGGTTTTTGGCTGTCTTTCTGCGCAGATTGGGACGTCCAGGTGCGCACGCGCCAAGGGGAACGCATCGTGCCTAGCTAGCCAGCCGTGGAGGGATCGAGAGGGTCACGTCACGTACGTGCGTACACGGTCCACGTCGGTGGCAACCTGAGGAAAGAGAGGGGTACTAGTAGTAATCAAGCGTTGAAGGGTTTGTTGGTCCGTTCTTTTTAAAGCTGATGATCATCTCCACCACTCATGCATCCATGATAGATGCTTGAGTAGCGATCTCTCTCTAGCTACGCTAGCCACATTATTTGCTGCATGCATGTTGCTGGTGCCTTGAGTAGAGTAGTGATAGTTTGGAGTGCATCACGTGCACTGCGGCCGGGGAGATGCCACGCCACGCGCTTGTGCTAAATAAAGAGGCCGGCGGGGTTGATGGAGGGAGGTTGAGGCCAAGCTAGTTCCCAACAACTTAACTCGACCCGTTACTTACTTGGCCTGGAACAAATTGTTTGTTCTCCAAGACGTTGCTTCTACGTGCACTGTGCTTAGTTGGATCCTTCATGTGCAATGTGCTAACTAACTTCCCATTGATCCATGCACTAGCATGCATGCATGTAACCCATATATTCCCGCCAAATAAAGGCAGGCTCAGACCCAATACACCTGCTTAGCACGTCCGCCGCTGATGTGGTTCTCTTGGATCCAACGATGCTGCTCCGTTGACGTTACAAGTCATGCTCGCTCATGGGGTGGGGATCGAATAATGATCGCTGCGCCTGCCTTCTTCAATGATGCAGTATCGTCCCGATCGATCACTTACCCCTTCCTCCCATCCATGATCCATCATCCATACTTGCCTGTCAGTGCGCGCTTATGCCCCGAAAGCTACTCCGCAACAACCACCGCCTCCTCCGCCTGCTGCTGCTGCTAGATCCATCCACCGGTCGCTGCTTGCATTATTGCCAAAAACTTGCCGAAAGCCCCGGGCCTTCGGTCGCGGCTTTCGTGTGCAGCTTTGGACACCGCACGCCGAGGCAGGCCGGGAATGGGGCCTCCTGGGCCGCGACCACGCCTGCGCAGGAAGACCGCTCTCTGAGACTCTTGTTATTAGTTTGCTCCTGAGTGCTCCACTGTCGGTCGGCATGAGGTAAATGGAGATTTTGCGACGACGGCATCATACTCACACCTTCCTACAGTATGTTGGAAGGGTCCATTCCATGTTAACGCACGCATGACATCGATGATGTAATTTGAGTTGAAGATGTGAAGAACAGAAGGAGTAAAACACAGAGAATCGACCGTGGAATCGGAATTGGCCGCCAAACGACTCAAATCCGAGCACACTTCGCCCGTCTCTACACAGGAATATGCAAGGGTTCGTTGGGCACGAATGATTTCGAGCTTCAATGATTAATTTACGGCAGGCCCATAACGGTTCCTGCTCCAAACGAGTACTGTACTAGGACGTGATGTGAGAAATGAGAGGGAAGCCAAAGATTTGGAATGGAATGATCAAGTAGCAGGGAGCCTAAGCCTAGGTTAGGTAGTACTAGCTTTAAGGCTAAAGCTGCCTGGACAAACATGTTGGCCTTAACGCTAGCCGTGGCAGCAGTTCCGTGACTAGCCACAGCGGGAGTTACTTTCGGTAGTAACATTGAGTCCAACTCAGCAAATTTGCTTATGTGGCAATTAGTTAATGAGGGGAGATGTAGTACTCCCTCCGTTTTTATTTACTCTGCATATTAGAGTTGACTGAAGTCAAACTTCGTAAAATTTGACCAAGTTTGTAGAAAACAATATAGACATTTATCATAATAAATCTATACGATGTGAAAGTACATTCAATAATAAATCTAATGTTGTTGACTTGTTATTGTATATCTTAATATTTTTGTTTATAAACTTGGTCAAAGTTTGTAAAGGTTGACTTTGACCAAAGCTAATATGCGAACTAAATAAAAACAGAGGGAGTACTAGTAACTTAGCTAGTTACTGTAACATCACATGTCTCAATACAATATGAGTGTATAACCAAATAAATGAATCTTTGCATGTTACTACACTTATGTTACTACCCACTATTGAGGTAGTAACATAGTCTACAGATATGTGTATGTTACTAGTGTATGTTACTATCCATTGTGTCTAGTCTGTGTGATGACCACCTCAACATTGGAGGGTCCATAATTAGTTGGTGAGGGACAAACGATCGACTTGGTCTGTGTGTGTGGTCATCGGTCACGCTGCGAGCTCATATCTCTGTTACCTACTGTACTACGAGCTGCGTCTGAATTTTCGGAATCGCTACGTGCCTTCTCTGTAAAAGAACACTAGATTTAGAATCGGACGTAAATATTTCTACAATAACCAATGTCCATCCAAGTAGTCGCCTTTTCTTAAGACCACGTCTCCAACACTATCTTTCGTAAGATCACTACCTCGGCTTGCCTCGTTCATCGCTCCCGACCATCCCTCTGGGTTCAAGGGGCAACGATTCTGCTCTTGAGTTGGCCCCCTGCCTCCTCCTCTACTAACATTGTGCCATTGAACTCTAAGATCCGTCGCCTCAGAAAATGAAGAGGAGGCAAAACGAATCAAGAACGTAATCCACTTAATATTGTAAATTAACATACCTTACCCGCAAAAGGAAAAGTTAACATACCTTAGAAAATACTCACTCCGTCTCAAAATAAGTGTCGTTGATTTAGTACAAAGTTAGTAGGAGTAATCCTTATGAAATCATATAGCTAATCATTAACCCAAAACGTACTTTTTTGTGGCGATAACCCAACTTTACCACGTGGTCTATAACAATACTTCCATCGTTTCCAAATATAATTCATATTTTACTGAAAATGCAAAGTAGAGCTCGAGCTCCATGGATCTCCTTTCTTTTTGAAAATTTCAGAAATCATATTTAAAATTTTCAAAATAAAAATAAAAAAATATACAAGTGTAAATGGATGTTTACTACATATCTGGTAAAGTTTAATGATGATATACATTAAGGTCAGATCTACACAGAAAATAAAAATATCTGATTTCGAAGATGGTGAGCAGTACATCGTACTGTTTGCTATTAAAACATGCACGAATTTGTCTTTTTTGTGTAGGCCACATGTTATTGTCTTTTATTTATGAAACTCTATACACTTATAAAATACATCTATATGAACATGTAGACTATTTTTACCAGATTTTTTCAAAGCTCTGAAATATACTTTTTGACTTTCTTTTCGAAAAAAAAGCTCCAAAATGCCTCACTCCTATTTTAGTCCGTTACAATACAAGTTCTGGTCCGACATTTGTTTTTGCACCGAAACAGATTCTATTTTAAAATACGACTCACTCTAGTAATATGGTGTCATTAGACGAGTATTTGAATAAGCTTACATATAAGCTGAGGGAGTATTCATAGCACGCAATCATAAGTTAACCTATTAATTAGTGCTCAAAGGCATGCCTTAAAAGATCCAAATACGTCCGTGTATTGCAACGGGAGAAGTAATTGACATGTCCATCAAAACGTATATCAATGCGACACGACAACATCTAGACGAGTGACTTGACAACATCAGGGATACGCACGCCAAGTTTGAAATCTACTCCCTCCTTCGTGAGCCTCCCGACGATCACTTGCTGGTAGGCTGAGAGCGTGCCACTTGGCGCGCTCTCACCGCTGTCACGTGTCGCACTCTGGGCGCTCCCCTCTGGATTTTGTTTTTTTATTTCTTCACACGCGTTTTTTGCTTTATACATTTTTTTCCTTTTTTGGCTTTCCACCTGTCTTTCTTAGCATTTTGTCAAAACAAAGAAAAAAATGACGCGAAAAACGCGTTCTCTTTTTTTCTCCGTGAGAGGCACGATTTTGCTTTCGCGAGAGGCATGGTTTTGCTTTTGCAAGAGGCACGACTGTGACTCTCGGAAACATAAAAAACGCGCTTCTCTTTTTTTCCTTTCGTGAGAGGCATGATTTTGCTTCCGCGAGAGGCACCGCCGTGCCTCTCGAAAACGGGAAAAAAATGTGTTTTTTCTTCTTCTTTTTTCCTTCTGTCACAGGCACAATTTTGCTTCCGCGAGAGGCATGGTTTTGCTTCCGCAAATGGAAAAAATGTGTTTTCTTTTTTTTTCCTTCTTGCCTCTCAGAAACAGAAAAAAAAACTTGTTTTTATTTTTTCTGTAAGAAGCACGGTTTTGCTTCCGCGGGAGGCACGGCCGTGCCTCTCAGAACCGGCTTTTGGAAAGGGAAAAAACGTGCTCCCGGTTTGGTTTTTTGCCTGTTTTTTTTTCTTCGTCAAAACCTATCAACATAGGATCTAGTTTTGAAGATCTCGACACGAGGAATCCAGCGGGGAAAACGAGTTGAGATTTGGATGCACGGTTTATGAGATAAAATATTTTGAATAAGCGGATCTAGGACAAAAGGGAAAACTTCGAGGTTGCACTGCACCAGTTATCGCAACCTGAGAAGGTGGGAGTGATCTTTCGAGGGAGTACTCTTTAATTAGTCATTTCGAAAGGCTGAGCTCATGTGTACCCAACATGGGCCATATAAACAGGCCAATACTAAAGGACGCACCTATATGTCGCCTTGAGCGCGTCTAGCTTCGGACTTGCAGAAGGGGCGAGCGAGCTGGGCCGACCCACAAGCCCGGGAGGCCACAACCTCTTTTTCCTTTTTTAATGTTTTATGTTTTCTTTTTTACTTTTGTTTTGTAGTTTTTTATAATTTAAAATATACTAATTGTATATATTACAGAAAACACTCTTCAAAATTCATTTGAAAAATGTTGAACAAGTATTTAAGAAATAATTTAATAATTATTTGAAAAAATGTTGGTCATGTATAATAAAAAATGTTGAACAAGTGTTTTAAAATGTTGAATACGGATTTTAAAAAATGTTGAACAAGTATTTGACAAAATATTGATCATGTATATAAAAATGTTGAATAAGTATTTGAAAAAAGTATTGAACAAGTATTTGACAAAATGTTGGTCATGTATATAAAAATGTTGAACAAGTATTTAAAAAAATGTTGATGATGTATATAATAATGTAGAATAAAAACAAAAGAAAACAAAGAAAACCCCAAAAAATAAAACCAAAAAAGAAACAAAATAAACCAAAGGAAAAGGAAAATGAAAAAAAGATAAAAGACACCAATGAAAAAATCCGGAGAAAAAAAATATGAAGAAAAACAGGCTTGACTCACTTCAAGTAGAACGTGCCCTATTCACCTAATGTGAAAGCGTTGCGTGATGGCTCCTTGTGCTTGCTGCTTCCTTGAGAACTAGGGATCGGTTCCTCGTTCTCCTTCTCCTTTTTCTTTAACTGAGCGCAAAGTTGTGGCGCATTCAGTGAGAAATCCTTCCACGCTGAATGCGATAAATAGTACTAGCAGTCTATACCTACTAATAAAAAAAAATAAGTATACTTAGTCCTTCATGCTATTTTGTAGAAAACCCCCTAATATTTCTAACATTAAACTCGCAGTACATATTAAATGTTTTAAAAAATACTCATACTTTTAAACCGTAACTTCAAATTTCACATATTATATACGAAATTGATTAAAAAATAATGTAGAATCTAAATATGATGTTATTTTACCTGTTAACAATTTTTTTTAAAAAAATACTCTCTAGGCTGCAATGTTAATCAACAATGCATTATCCATCTTTTTTTCATACCGGTACTGATTCAGATTGGTGATGAAGACCTCAGCAAAATCCAGATTGGACATCAGATTGAAGATAAATTTGTTAGAGACACCCAATAAACAAGGACATGCATGACAAGAAATAAAAGGACCCAATAAAGATGGGATGTCTGCTATAAAATAAATAAAAGAGAAAATGCAGAGGAGATCCAATAAAGATGAGATGTTGCGCTATTCTCCTATATATAAGAAGAAGAAAAGGAGGACATGCATGAAAAAAAGTAAAAAGGTGGCATGCATGACAAAAAAAATAAAGGACAAGTTTGATAAAAAATAAATAGTGATGAAATAAGGACCAACACCTATGACATGTATGTCAAGAAATAGTGATGAAATAGGGGCACAAGTACCTGTGTCAATAGGAGACCATAAAAAAATGTTTTTTTCCAGACAAAGAAAACCTCATTTATGATTAAAAAATCATGTATCTTTTTAGCAACCTTTTAAACTCCTCATGTATTTAAGAAATAGCTATAAAATCTCAGATTATAAAACATTTTTTGTAAATTAAGAGCGTGTGGTATTTTTTTTCTTACGTTGCAACGCATAGGCCTTTTTGCTAGTGAATACTAAACGAAACTCTTCACAATCCTTCTGCAGTGCGTACGGCAATTTACTTATGAAGTCGGCTAGCTTCTGATCTTTTAAACTGACAGCATCAGCAGGCAATTTCTGTGTTGAGTGCTCTAATCTGGTTCTTTCGGGCTTCGGTGGATAACAGTAGATGTAGTAACAAACAATAGTACTAGTCGGCTACTTTTGAGGATAAGGCCTAGTCGGCTGATCTATTGGATGAAACGTGTAGTTAAGTTAGATGAGCTGCTTTTCAGACAAAGAAAAATGTTAGATGAGGGATTTGCTGCTGACGAATAGTAGCTGCATTTGAAATATTATCCATCATGTGAAGATCACTTTTGTTGCATCTCTCGACTAGTATATGTTGGTGTTGTTAGCTAATACTAGTGCGGTTAGGTCAGCTATCACACAACATTGTACTGTATGAACAATTGTAAAGCGTGCCGACGTTTTTTTTTCCATTTTTGAAGATATGTTGGTAGATATTTTCGATCGAGTCAACCCACCATGCCTTTAGCTAGACAACACATATACAGCATGTTTTATTTTTGTGGAACAACGAAACATTACTCCTTGCGGCAGTGTTAACTCTCCGAGAGGTGTCTATTATACTGTGGGTTCAGCAAGGTATTTCAGTGCTAAAACAAAATGCAATGCCACTGGCTCTGTACGCTCGGAATGTATTCTTACAGTCAAGTGGTGTCAACCAAATGGAGATAACTCCACAATTTACCATGCTTATCGATATTTTTTCTTTTCTTTTGTTCAGTTGCTAGCGAGTGCATGCCATAGTCCAGATGGCCAAATAACATGCATACAAGATGAGGACGAGCATTAGGATGTAGATCCAGTTATTCTGCAGATATTCTTTCTGCTGAGCTGTTGCGTGCCAGGAAAAGAAGAAGAGGTCAAACGATATGTACAAGAGCAGTGACGCCATGTCCGCCACCCCCCGCACTAGGATTGACTTTCATCGTACCAACAATATACTACTGCGAGGCACGCTAATGCGGGGCGATTACTTCGCTAATCCCGAGAGCACTTCCCGATTAAACAAAGCGCGCCCATGCTGATCCGTTCGGTCGGCTACAGCGACACTCGCTGATGCGCCCCTCGGAGCCCAAATGAGTTCGTCGGTGACCTCAGCCCAAACCTAATCCTAACGAAGCGCGGGGAGGCGGCTTGATAAGGTCGTTACGTGCCTTGATCCAGGGTTAAGCGAGCCAGGAGTAGTGATTAAACAAGGCGAGGCGGTAGAATTATGCGCAATCATTGCCTTGTATCTATGTGCGGTTCCGACCTTATCGCGGGTACGGCAACCTGCATGATTGCGCCTTGCGTAGCCCTGCAGAGTTTAACTACGACTCGAGGACGACTGGCCGACTTTCTTAGTCTATCTCCTGCATTGGCGGGGCAGCCGGAGCTCTCTCAAAGGGCTTGCGTGCTAGCCACTTCGTTTACTCGCGGCTTGTTGGTGAGCGATTGTCCCTCAAGGACACCCGTTAATCCCTGTCTCTACAGAGTTAGGGGATTTCTAACTGATTCCTTATCCAGCCGTAAAGAAATATAAGTGAGTTTTTTTCTCCTAAGTCCCACTTAGCCGATCCCTTATACCGGTTAGTGGAGTAAAAAATTTACTCCATCCCAATTCCCACGAGCGTGTTTACTTCGGCTTGCGGCGGCTGAGTAAAATTCTCTTCCTCTCATCTGCCTTCTCTTCTCCCCCTTGCATTGTCGTCGGTGCGTCCCCCGCCCTGATCCGCCGCCCCTCTCCTCCCAATGACCGAACGCAGTGAACGGAGGTCCCCTCCGCCGATCCGCGGCGCGGATCTGCGTCGCCACGACCACAGATCGTCGTCCGCCACCGCTTTCTCGAGCCACCGCCGCTCCCCCCCCCCCCCCCCGCCACCACGGTGCTCACCCGATTCGAGAATTTCCCGGAGCTCCCTCCGCCGTGGCCACCGACGAGGACCTACCACGGCGTCCGACAGCGGTCATGGGGACGAGGGTGGCAGAGATCAACGATTGGGGGACCCAGCAACGGCGGTGGATCGGGTCGTTCCACATGCCCGAGCCCGCGGCCATGGAGTAAGATCGGTGGCAGGTGAACAACCACGATGCCAACACCCGGCTAAATTTCCCGTTCGGAACGCGCCGGTCCACCTCGACCCGCCGGAGCCGGGGGTGGTGAGCGCTCGGATGGCGCAGGGGGACCGAGAGGCCAGGGAGCGCCTCGAGGTGGAGGCCGCCGACGAGGCCTACATGGATGACCTCCGTTGGCAATAGATATTTACCGTCAATGGCGGTGAAGTCATCGTCATCTCCGATGACGAGGAGGACGGCAAGAAGGGCGGCGAGGAGGAGGAGATCGGCGTCGAGGAGTGGGACGACGATGGCACCGGATTTAGGGTTTAATTTGGGTTGTCAAGACTATTTATGTTGAAATTATTTATAAATGCATGTGAATTGGTTGAAATTAGATTGAATTCATGCAAATTTACGCTTTACTTCACTATGTTTAAGGAATCGTCTAGAACCGATCAAAATTTAGTAATATGAATATTCCACTAAAGTTTATTAGGCCGGATACTCTGCTATCTTTTAGGAGGGATCGGTTAGAAAAGTCCTTAATGGGTGAAAAAAATTACTCGTGAGTATATAGGCATTGTTGAGCAACCATATTTACTGGCAGGATAAGAAAACTAGGCCAGCAATGGGAGGAGCCCCTACGGTTTTAAATTTAAGATTAAAGAGGAGCTGTATCAGTGCTCGTTGGTTTGTTTTGTCAACCGAGGGGATTGCTGAGCAAGTCTTTCGGTTACTGGCATGGAATGTTCTGGAACCTGGATAACTCGCGCACTGCCTAGCGTGCTCGTTGGCCTTTCCTTTTCATGCGTTGCGAGCACTACTGACCAACACCTTGTTCCGCTTTTGAAATTCATCTGCGGGCCATGTTTTGACCCAGCCAGACATGATTACCGCGGCTACGTGTCGAGCCGCCGGGGCGGCGCGGTGCCCCGCCCCCGCCCGCGGAAGTGGCCCGGGCGCAAGTCTCCGCGCCAAGGTGCCATCACGCGGCTGCCAAAAGTCAGCCCAGGCCCGCGCGGACGGCCAGCCCACCCGCGGCTGGAAGCCCCGTCCAGTGACGAGCGGGGCCGACGCTCGCAGGGGACCCCCGGGGCGGCCACACGTGTACGGTCGCCGGAGGCGTCGTCGAGGCTGCGGGGGTTTGGTGTTGGTGGTGGGTGGGACTGGGCGGCGGTCCGTCGTCACGGGGTGACCGCCGGCCGGCGGTGGCGGTGGGCCCGTGGCTGGCTTGTTGTCGTGGACTTTGGATTGTACTACTAGCACAGCGGGAGCGACGTCTTTTTTTTAGATGGGGAGGGAGGGGTTTTGGAGTCGTGCGTGCCGAAAGTGAGCGCTGAATCGGCCAGATGGATTTGTCATGGTGCGTGCCGCGCGCATAAATGCGGAAAGGTTAACAGTGTCGCCCTGTTCTGTGTCCTGTTTCTGGGAAGCGTTGCAATCATAATTCCAGTAGCGCTCCTCTTTTAAGCACTTATATCAACCTTTGATGTGAAATTCCATTAGGAAAAACCTTTGATATAAAACGAAAGGTCTGGAACTCAAATCGATCTTGATTAAATGAGCATTTTTTTATTACATATAATTCTGAAAAAAGAGCAGATAAAACATAATGATCATAATAGTAATAGATGTAGGTCTTTTGCCTTGTTTCAGTAAATAATAGCGATGAGAACTGAAACAGGTAACAAGGTGATAAAACTAGTAATGCAATCCTGTACCTAAAGGACAAACATCATACCGATGTCCGTTGGCGGAGCTACGTGCAAGCAAAACCAAGACATGGCCCGCCCAGTTTTGCTGCAAAACGAGTAGGCCTAAGTGTAAATTTCAGCAATGTTGCAAGAATATTTTGGCGGCCTTTAGCTTGGCCCGCCTAGGACTTTGATTCTAGTTCCGCCAGTGCCGATGTCAATTGCTAATACTATTAGACCAACCACAATCTCTAACACCGGGACAAGAACACATACGGTGAAAGAAGAGACGGTCGCATCGCTGGCCATGTCGCTGAAAAGATCGCTGATGTTGTGGAAGTAGTCGCACACAATCATGTTGGTGCGAGTGTTTGACAAAAAACTACCAGTTTAGGGGTTCGCGTTCCACATAACTACCACTTTTTTTGAAAGTGTCCGAAAACTACCAAAAATCTTAATCACGTGACTAAAAACTACCAAGTTGACGGAATGGTCGTTTTGACCGTTTTAACCGCGATTCTGACATGAGTGGCCCACGTGCCAGGCTGGCGGCCCGCCTAACGGCTAACGGCGCGCGTGCAGTCGTTAGAGCTGGTCGTCGGTCGCACCTGGTCGGACCAGGTCAAACCTGGCCAGCCGGCTCCCCATTCCCCAGCCTCTCTCACTCTCCCCCGAGCTCCTCCCTAGCCCTAGCCGTCGCTAGACATGGCGGCTGTGGATGCAAACTCCGGCGGCGATTCAGGCATACCTCCGGACGTGGTCGGTAGCGCGGCGCAGCAGCCTTCGCAGTTCGAATCTCATCCTTCTGCGGGCGGCGCGCAGCAGAGGTTGGATTGGTCGGCGCCGGCATGACCACCATCGACGAAAGCAGAGCTGAAGGTCGGCGGAAGCTTCCTCGTTCTGCGGGTGGTGGCAGGTACGGCATCTCATGTGTTAGATTCAGAAGATTTTAACTGTGAGATTCAGAGATTCAGAAATTTAGGCTAGTTTTTTGCATGGTTAGATTCAGCTTTGGTGACCTTGCGAATTGTTAGTATTGTGCATACTTTCTTGTGTAAGAAATTGAAAAGAGAAGTTTGACAGAAACTCAATATTGTGCCTAGTTAGGTTCAGTTATCCAGTTTTCAGTTAATAAAGGTTATTTATTTAATAATTTTCAGAATTGATGACCCAAAGTGGTCAATTTGGTTCCATTTCAATGCCAGAAAATCTGTGGTTTGAAATCTGTACCAGTCAGACATATCATATTTGACAATGCTTTCTCTTATTGGGAGTGAGGGCTTTGTGGCTGATGATTATATGTACTATGTATTTGATGAGGAGAAAGGATTAGAAGGTTTAGATCTAATATGATGTGAAGATGATGTGCAACAGATGTTGATCCACTCTCATAATGAAAAGATTCTGAACATAAGAGTAGTGGGAGCTCTTGAGGCATGTAATGCAAATGAAAATCATAAAAAACAGAGATAGTTATTTTGCTGAAGATTGCATTAACACTCAACAAAGTTGCACTAAGGTGGTGGATATAAGTATGGACAGAAAGGAAGAGCTGAAGAAAAGCATGGTGCAGAGAGAAGCTGACCTTAACCATTTTGAAGGTGACACTGGTGTGTCTGAATTTGTTTCTGATGATGAAGATGCAAATTCAGGTTCAGATGGGAACAATGTGGATTTTCAATTAGAGTATTCCTCTGAAGATGAAGCTGCAAAACAAGATACATCAATGGTACAGAAACTGAAGGTAGTGAGAAAACCTGGTCCAACTAGTAGATCCCACCATGAGGTTGAGAAAATGGATAAAGCAGATTGGTTCCCAGAAGCAGATGAAAAATGTTTCCCTGGTGATTATGGCATCAGTGATGAAGAAGATGAGCCTGAAGAATCCTATAAACTACCAAGTGGTAGGAAGAGAAGGAATAAGAAGTTGAAAGACAAGATATGGTATGATCACAAACTTCAAGGACCAGTAGAACAGTTCTGTAAGGGCTTGTGCTCACCACTGTGTATGAGTTCAGAGATGCACTTAGGGATTTTTAGATTAGGACTTTGAGAAATTTTCAATACCACAGAAATGCCCCAGATAGGATTATTGTTTGGTGCTCAGAGAGAGCCCAGGTGAAAGATCGTGGATGTCGCCTAGAGGGGGGGGGGTGAATAGGCGTTTTAAAATAACTACGGTTTAGGCTTGAACAAATGCGGAACAAACCTAGCGGTTAATTTGTCAAGCACAAAACCTAAAACAATTAGGCTCACCTATGTGCACCAACAACTTATGCTAAGGAAGGTAAACAACTAAGTGATAGCAAGATATATGACAAGAAACAATACGGCTATCACAAAGTAAAGTGCATAAGTAAAGGGCTCGGGTAAGAGATAACCGAGGCACGTGGAGACGACGATGTATCCCGAAGTTCACACCCTTGCGGATGCTAATCTCCGTTTGGAGCAGTGTGGAGGCACAATGCTCCCCAAGAAGCCGCTAGGGCCACCGTAATCTCCTCACGCCCTTGCACAATGCAAGATGCCGTGATTCCACTAAGGGACCCTTGAGGGCGGTCACCGAACCCGTACAAATGGCAACCCTTGGGGGCGGTCACCAAACCCGTCAAATTGCTCAGGGCGATCTCCACAACCTAATTGGAGACCCCGACGCTTGCCCGGAGTTTTACACCACAATGATTGAGCTTCGAACACCACCAACCGTCTAGGGCGCCAAGGCACCCAAGAGGAAGAAGCTCTAGGGTGCCCAAACACCCAAGAGTAATACGCTTCTCAAACTTCACTTCCACGTATCACCGTGGAGAACTCAAACCGATGCACCAAATGCAATGGCAAGGGCACACGGAGTGCCCAAGTCCTTCTCTCCCAAATCCCACCAAAGCAACTAATGCTAGGGAGGAAAATAAGAGGAAGAACGAAGGAAGAACACGAAGAACTCCAAGATCTAGATCCAAGGGGTTCCCCTCACTTAGAGGAGAAAGTGATTGGTGGAAACGTGGATCTAGATCTCCTCTCTCTTTTCCCTCAAAAACTAGCAAGAGTCCATGGAGGATTGAGAGTTAGCAAGCTCGAAGAAGGTCAACAATGGGAGAAGAACACGAGCTCAAAGGATAAGGTTCAATGGGGAAGGAGACCCCCTTTTATAGGAGGGGGAAAATCCAACCGTTATGTGCTCAGCCCGCACACGAGCGGTACTACCGCTCGGGCGGAAGAAGCAGGTAAACGGAGCAACAAAACAAGAACCTTGGGGCGGTACTACCGCTCACCCCAGCGGTACTACCGCTCCTACTACCGCTACTACTGCCGCTGAAACCGACACGAGAAAACCACGTCTCGAGTCGAGGCGGTACTAGCGCGGAACCGGAGCCGTACTACCGCTTATGGCCATGGGCGATACTACCGCTGTGGGACAGCGGTACTACCGCTTGTGGTGATAAGCGGTACTGCCGCTCCGGCCCAGCGGTACTACCGCTGGCGCCATCCTTATGCCATTTCCGCGAAAACAAAGTATACTTCAAGAAAAACCAGAACTGCCATAACTTCTGCAAATGAGCTCCGAATTGAGCAAACTCAAGCTTGTTTGAAACAAGACAACGAGTAGCATCAAAACAGCGAAGAACCGGCATACCCTCCAACATCAAAAACATCATAGAAGATGCATGTGAACTCCGTTTTCGATGAACTCGAGCTTGTCATAAAAATGACCATAAGCTCCAAATCTCACAAGGAGAAGAACCAAACAAGAACCAAAAAGATGATGCAAGGATGCAATGGTTTGAGCTCTCTACGAACGATAAGATCAAGCAACTCAGCAAGAGCCCCCCTTGATAGTACGTCAATCGATCCTATAACCCGGTCTCCCACAACTACCATGAGACTAGTAAAATAGAAAACCTATCAAGGGCAAACCTTTGCCTTGCACATGGTCCACTTCTGCTAGATGATGACAATCTTGACTCCCTCAAGTTGGACCACCTTTCTTGATTGCGTTGGCTCGATGAAGACTAGTTGATTGCTCCCCCATACTCCACTATGGGTGAGCCTCTCTTCCGCACATCTTCACAAGTCCGTTGTCACCACAATGGACGGCAAGCTTCAAGCACTTGATCTCTTCATGATGCATCACTTGAACTTGCACACCGCAACCTAACCCCACAAAGAACTCTCACGAAGACCATGGGTTAGCACACAAAGCGTAATGGACAATGCTTACCATACCATGGGATCACTTGATCCCCCGGTACATCTTGTGCGCTTTGTGTGTTGAATCTTTCCAACTCTCTTCATTTGGATGATGTCTTGAAGGTAGACATGAATGATCACACAATCTTCTTCTTCAAGACATGCTTGCAATAAGCTCAACACTCACATGACCAATCTTTTTCATTTGGATGATGTCTTGAAGGTAAACATGAATGATCACACAATCTTCTTCTTCAAGACATGCTTGCAATAAGCTCAACACTCACATGACCAATCTTTGGACAATTCCTTAATAGCACCTTGGTCATCACAAACTCTCCTTGAAACCAACAGATGGACTCCAAGAAAAGCCTATGGACAGACCCTTCAAATATAACTCAAGGCAACCATTAGTCCATAGAGATTGTCATCAATTGCCAAAACCAAACATGGGGGCACCGCATGTTCTTTCACCAGGGATGTGATTTTTATATATGTGCCTCTAAGTTAGCTCATGAAAAAACATTCTGCATCAAGAAGTGTGATATATTGCACACTTGTGGAGCATGTGCAGACTCCACAAAGGTTACTACTAAGTGGATGTCAAGGTCAGTAGAGGCAGCATTGATGGAAGACTTTAGATCTCCTATGGATGCATTAATTAAGAAGACCAAGACTAAGTTTTCAGTGGATGTATCAAGAAGTGTGGCATATAGGGCAAGGAGGAAGGTTGTTGATGTAGTTCAAGGTGACACAAGCAGCATTACTCAAGGCTCAGGGATTATCTTCAAGCAGTTCTTGACACAAACCCAGGTAGCAGGTGTATAGTCACAACATTTGAAGATTCAGAGAACCCAACACTAATCCTAGATTCAAGTATATGTTCTACTGTTTAGCAGCTTCAAAGGAAGGTTTCCTTAATGGTTGCAGAACATTTATAGGTCTTGATGGATGCTTCATCAAGTTAACTACTAGACAGCAAATTCTTGCAGCCACAGGAAGGGATGGAAACAACAATATTATCCTATAGCTTTTGGTGTGGTTGACAAGGAAGATGGTGAAAGTGGAATTGGTTTTTTAACTCAATTGAGATGTTGCATTGGCAGTGGCAACAAATTTGGAACATACACTATCATATCTGACAGGCAAAAGGTTGGGAATAATTTCATTGAGCAATTTAGTGTTATTACTTTTTAAAATTATTTCATTCTTTTCAATTGTAGAAATAATTTGTGAATGTACAGGGCTTGCTTAAGGCAATAAATGAGGTATTCCCTGATTCACCTCAAAGGTATTGTCTTAGGCACATATATGTAAATTTTCAATCTGCTAGATTTAAAGGCCAGGAACTAAAGAAGTGTATTGACAAGGCTAGCTACTCCTACAGTAAACATGGGCATGAACTAGGCATGGCAGAGCTGAAAGCACAGTCTGAGGATGCTTGGAAATGGCTAAAAAATTGAGGTCTCTAATTGGGTTAGGTTTGCTATGGATCATACTTGCAAAACAGATTTAGTTGTGAACAATCTAAGTGAAGTCTTCAACAAGATGATACTGGATGTTAGGGCCAAACCAATAAGGACAATATTTGAAGGGATTAGGACCAAGCTAATGATCAAGAGGTAACAAACCAGGGAGAAGATACAGATTAGCAAGTGGACAATTACACCTACCTACTCAGAGATTTTAGAAGAGAATAAGCAGTATGCCAAGTATTGCCAGGCTGACAGAGTTGATCCAACAATTTGGCAAGTTACTAGCAAAGAAAAACGGTATGGTGTGGACATGGAAGGGCATACATGTGACTGCAAGAGATGGAACATGACTATTGTACCTTGCAGTCATGGCATATCTGTAATGACAAAGCAAAAGCTGCATCCTGAGGGCTATGTCAATGAGGTTTTCAAGAAGCCACTTTATTTGTTTCCTTTTACATAGTCTAATGATTGTGAAGTTGGACCTTTAATGCAGGAAAACAGGGCAGTCTATGCACCTGCTCCATCTGCTCCAGTACAAACTGCAAGAGCACCAACTCTTGCTGCATCTGCACCAGCACCTACTACAACAGCTAAAAGGGGAAGGCCTGCAAGTGGGGGAGAGGCAAGGGATTCAGTGCACCAAGATCTATTGCTGCAACTTCAGATGTTTTGGCTGGTACCAAAAGGAAGAGGTTTGCAAGCAGCAAATTAAAGGGTTACTTCTATACAGGTGGTAACTGACATAGTGGTAAGGTAGAACTTCTCTCTCTTTGAACCTGTTTGACTTTGTTTTGAA
Source organism: Triticum timopheevii (assembly GCA_963921465.1). NCBI lineage: Eukaryota > Viridiplantae > Streptophyta > Magnoliopsida > Poales > Poaceae > Triticum > Triticum timopheevii. Next base: position 405,796,013 of record OY997272.1, on the reverse strand, counting down.
CCTGTCTGTACTTTTCTGCATGAGTTTGTCTGAATTTGTGTGAACCTGACTGAACATGACTATACTTCTATCCAATTTGTCGTGTAACATGGGCCTGATGGTGGGCTTTCGTGTTGGACCAAACTAACCCACCAAGCCTGCCACACTGTCTACATAAGAGAAGCCACCAGAAACCACTGGATCCCTGCGCCTCATTCCCCTTGACCAAAACCTAGCCACCACTGATGGATCCACAGTTAGGAGAGGTAGTTGATGAACAAGAGGAGGTTGCTAGGGCTGAAAGGAGGGATGAAAGGAGGCCAACCGTCGAGAATAGGCACATGAGCGAAGCTAGAGGATTGCTACCATGATTATGGCGGAACGTGACCAGAATGACGTCAAACAGTTCAACGAGGTGTTCCCAGAAGGAACCAACATCACAGATGAACTAACCATCTGGTGGGCCAGAGACAGGGCATCTTTCAATCGATTCCAAGCAACAAGGAAGAGATGGACTCAGATCCTGGCTGCAGTAGAAGGAAGACATGATTAGTTCAACGCGGTAGTTTCTATCTTAATTGCGATGTTCCGAATCTTCTTGTCTTGTTCTGAATATTGCTTTGAATCTTCTTGTCTTGTTCTGAATCTTGTTCTTAGTCTTGTTCTGAATCTTGTCTTGTTCTGAACTTCCTGAACTTTATGATTGCAGTGAAGGATGCAGTTCAAGAGATGCAACAACCATGATGAAACGATGCAGTGTGGGTACCTGAATCTATGTTAAAGACTATGCTTATTTCTGAACTTTCTATGTTTGGGTTGTTGAAAAATCTATGATAAAACTTATGCTTATTTTGTAAGAAATGTATCCATGGCACAATATTTTTAAGTCTGAACTTATGCCTGAATCCATCTATCTGCATTTATCTGAATGTTTCTATACTTGGGCTTTGCTGAACTTGGCTGCTGAAATGTGATTTTTTTGTCACTCTAATTTTTGAAATACTTTGACCAGCAACTACTCCACTGGTTTAGCACAAGTTCCAATCTGCTGGGTTTCAACAAAGACTTCAATTGCAGCACAACTACCACCATTTCTCATCACTCAATCTACCACTTCCCCACTGTCACACCCCACTGCACTTCCTCTACTCCAACACTTAAGTAGCCGAACAACTCACTCAATCTCTGCTCACTCTATCTCTCTCTCCAAAACCTCACTGTACCTACATCCATGGTTGGTTCTTCCTCTACACCAGACCCATGGCTGAACCCCTTCCCACCGGCAAGGGCTGGGTTGCCATGCTTTTTGGGTCGGCTCATGGTGACGAAGACCTGTTCCTCGACTAAATGAAGATTGCTATGAGATACAACATCGCAGAAGGGCTTGTGGATGCATCAGAAGAGGTGAGGAAGAAGGCGACAGCTAAGGAGAAGCAGCGCATGGACCAGCGCTATGGAACCCCAGGTAAGGGTATAATGCCCACCGACATGCTGCTGTAGGCAATGAAGATGGCGGACTCCGGCGATGCTGGGCAGAGGGAACGGTGGGCAGCCCACCGCTATATCCCTCCAGCACAAGCTACATCTCCAGCTGGTATGGGCAACGACAACGAGGACCTGCAGATCATCGCCCCACCAGCACTGCTGGCTCGCTGACGTCCTACTCCCATCATCGTCATCGACGAAGATGAAGAGGAGGTGCCAGAGCTGCCACCTACCACTCAAGTCAAGCAAGAGGTGCGACGGTCAGGTCGCATAGCAGGGCATGGGCCTAACAAATCTGAAACTGTAAGTTTCAGATTCAGTTACAGCAGTTATCGCCAGTTCTATGTGAGATTCAGTTCTGTCAGTTTAGTTCTATCAGTTTATCAGGGTGTTTGCAATCTCAGTGAGATTCAGTTCTGTCAGTTTAAGTATCTTTGAATAATTTCAGTGTCCATGTGCTATCTATGTAAGACTAAATGCTGTCTATGCGAGACTAAATGTCTTCCAAACTTCTCTGAATTTGTCTGAACTTGTTTAGACATTGTTTACCTTTCTTGCAGCCTGTGATGAGGCAATTTCTGAAGTAAACAGATCTCAGCAAGAACTTATGACACAACACAACACACAGAAATATACTGCATCAGACTTAGATAATTTAGCACCAGTTCTCAGCATCAGGATAATATTTGGGCAGTACAGATTCGGGCAAACAACACCCCCCACACCAACCAAAATGATATGAACCCGTTACAGTTCTTAGGAAGTTCATAGCTAATATTAATATTAGGATGCATATTTGCATCAAACTGATCAGTCCTAGGCCAACTATATATATAGGCCTCATATATACTTACCATCCAGAGCTGCCACTTCACTCCTCCATCACAACTTCCTTGATCTTGTCCAGCTTTTCCTTGCACCCATGACCAACCTTCAAGAGCTCAGCAATGACATTCTCCAGCTTCTTCTCTTTTTTAAGGAGGCCTCTGTCCACCTCTATCTCCTTCATGGCCTTCCTTGTGTTTTGGATTATATCAGCTTGACCCTGAAGGATGACCCTTGAGCTTAAGCTTCTCCATTGGAAGCTCAATCTTTGCTTGCTCCTCAAGTTGCTTCTTCTTCTCCTTCAGTTCATTGATTGCCCGGCTTGTGCAATCCATGTCATGAGATTTGATTCCATCCTAATAATCAAACAACTTGGACACATCATCCACCAACTGGCTATACTGAATGGCCAGAGAATCAAGTTCCTTGTGCAGTTTTGCAACCTCTATCCCATGAGTCGCATTATCCTGGGCTCTACCAAGGTTCTGCTCATGATACATATCCTAGAGCTTGCTTAAGCACCTTTGCAGAATTATAGGCCAGGGGGCATCTACCCACTCTAGAACACCACAGTTCACACCGTCCTGAAAATCAATTTAAATTTACAATGAACACCACAGTTAACAAGCAAATTCAGAATAACAAATCATAAACAGTAATGATATACATAGCTACACTAGCTAGTTCTATACTAAAGTTACAATACATCGGTATGTTCCATATGTTTCCAGTGCTCTTTACTACAAGTACGGTATTCAGACATACCAATGTTTTTACACTTAAGGAAAACTCAGATAAACAGCAACTAAACACTTTGTTTCCACTACATAGCAGAAATTCGAGCTAATCAAATCCACACCAACTTGGTCCATTACCTCAGTAGCACATCCTATGAATCTCCTACCAGTGTCAGTGCCTTTAAATGCCACAAACTTGGCTGGCCTCTGCCTGTGCAGGATGCACCTTCTCTCAAATTCAGTCACAAGCCCACAGAAACTAGGGTCTATCACAGTGTCAGGAGTTTGCTGCAACAGCAAAAAACATATCTATATCAACTACAACTCACATATATCAACTTAAATGGAATAAATCTCAAACTTCAAACCCTAACCCTAACCCTAGAATAGACAAGAGGGAGGAAAATGATAGACTGAGCTGACTTACAAAGTACTCCATCTGCATGCTGCAGAACTCGCTCATGTACTCGTCATCATCGTCTGACGTCTCATTGTTGTTCGGTCACGACATCATGGTCGCAGCGTCACCGGAGTGCGAGAAGAAGAAACAGAAGCAGAGGAGAGCATAGAAGAGTGGAGTGAGCTCGGAGGAGAGTGAGAGAGCTGGTGGGGACGAGCAGCCCGGTCGGCCAGGTTATTCATGGTACGACCAGGTACGACCGACGACCGCTCTAACGGCTGCACGCGCGCGCCGTTAGCCGTTAGGCGGGCCGCCAGCTTGGCACGTGGGCCACTCACGTCCGAATCACGGTTAAAGCGGTCAAAACGACCATTCCGTCAACTTAGTAGTTTTTAGTGACAAGATTACGATTTTTCGGTAGTTTTCGGCCCCTTTTAAAAAAGTGGTAATTCTGTGGGACACGTATCCTTAAATTGGTAGTTTTTGTCAAACACTCCGTTGGTGCAGAAGTCAACTGTTGCTCATCAAAAACCTTACCGCTCCTCTCCCACACATGATCACAAGAGGCAGTGTTTTGGAGACTTGTTGTCCCACTTTGCGGTGCACACTGAGAAGTATGATTGGAAAACGGTAGGCGGTGCAAAGCTACTAGTTAAAACTGGCCCGTTAGTTCGACTCCCACTAGTGGGCGAAACATTAAACTTCTTTGCCGGGTGATACAAATAAGTTGCGCTTACACATGCATAGATCCTTACTCGAGTCGCTAATTCATGAAACACGACGCACACAGGATGAATGGTAGAGGAGCGTGGGCATATATGTTATCTTCTCAAGCTCCTGCTAGCGTGTGTCGTGAAGGAATCAATCTTATAGTGGGGTTAGAGCATCTACAGTCAGGCGTCCAAACCTGCCTCAAACACCCGGGCAGCCCGTCTGGTCACTGACCGGTCATGAAAATCTGATCCAGATGGACGCCTCAAACGCCCGGGCTGGCCGACACCCCTCATATCCAGCCTAAATATGGGCCGATATGGGGCGCCTGAGCGTGCCCGCCATGTAGGACTAACGATGGGGTCCCACGTGGAATTGCCGACAACCCGGTAGTCCGACGGACGCCTTCTCCATCACCGCGGTGTGAACGCCGCGCGGTGCCGCTCTGGCTCGCCGCCAGAGGCCAAATCTGGCTATTTAAGCAGGCCGACATTCCCCAACCCTAGGCCAATCACCTCCTCCCTCTCTGCGCCGCCTCCCAAGCCCGTCCACCTCCTCTACCCCACTCTCTGGCGTCGCCATGGTCCGGCGGAAAATCACCACATATGCTATGCTCACGCCGGAGCACCAGAGGCAGATCGCGGAGGAGATCCAGTCAAGGCGCGCCGGAGCAGGAGGATCGGCAGCCTGAGGAGGAGGAGGAGGAGGAGGAGGGGAGCAGCTGCTGGAGCCGATGGAGGTGGCGGATTCGGAGGAGGACGAGGCGGAGCAGCCTGCTCTGGGGTTCAACATGGTGGAGGAGGAGGCGGAGTCCGCCTTCGCCCAAGCCACGAAGATGGCGGAGCAGCATGCCATCTTGGAGTCCATGCAGGATGAGGCCTATGTGGTGGCCAACTGGAAGTTCCTCCGACAGGAGCAGGCGGCGTCTGACATGCCCTTCGCCGAACTTGACGTGTAGATAGAAGAGGAGGAGGCTGGAGCGGAACAGCTGGAACTGCAGCTGCCACCCATGTACCCAGAGCCGGGCACGGGGATAGTCGACATCTCCTATGAGGTGTAGCTAGATCATCTACGTAGTACGTAGATTTTTTCGTTTGCATGCTTTTGTATATATTTGGGAATATAGTATGAGATGTCCGGATGCAGTTGTGCTAATTTGAGGAGTGCCCGATCATTGCCCGCGGACGTTTGAGGGGTCATATTTGTTATATGCGGCTGTAGAAGCTCTTAGGCTTAACATCTATGAAGGAAAACATTGGATAGAGATTGGATCAATTAATTTGAATAAGAGGGATTAGAAGAATATATCGTGTAACGGGAATGACTAGATACTCAAAGATGAAGCATAAGCATTTCACTCAGTTCAATCACCGGATACATATGAACTTATATGTTCTTTTCATTTGCCTTTTCTTTTAGCTTCACAGTAAATCTTTCTCCGCTACACAACAGATCCAACTTAAAAGAGAGGTGTCCCCTCCCCTCCCCCTGCGTGGGCGACCGAGGGGCTCTAACCCTACCCGTCGGGTCACCGCTTCTTCCTCTCCCTCCCCTCCGCCGCCGCCGGTGGTCTGCGTTGGGCATAGTCTGCATGCGACGGCGGCGGCGGAGGCACTCCTCCCTCTCGCGGGGTCACAGGTTGACGCGGGGTGCCCTGGCTCGAGGGTGTGACCCCGATCTGGACTGCGGCGGCGCCGATCTGGTTCATGGCGGCCCAGATATGGACTCCGGCGGTGTGGCAGCCGGTCGGCGTCCTAACGGCCGCTATGGTGGCAGTGTTGGCGCTACTCCTCCCGATCTAGGGCGGAGGGCCTTGGATACGGGGTGACGACCCCTAGGATGTCCTCCCTGTTCGGTGGTGCGGCAGGGGCGGGTGGGCTGCCGGGGATCTGGTCGGGTGGCCGCCGATCCACCGGCGGGTTGGTGTCGCGACTTCTTGGCTCGGCGGCCAACGACGTCGAGCAGCTTCTTCCCCCAATCCTTGCTTCGTGCCCTCCATCGTAACGGGCATGGTTGCGATTTGCTAGTCACCGGTTGGGGCGGAGCGGGAGGTGGGGATTCGGACTGGGATAATTCCCTAGTCGGCTCCTGTGTCCGCGATATCGCCGACGCCCGAGGGTGTCGTCTCTCTTCCTGGAGACGTCGTTCGGGTCCGCCCCACCTTTTCCCACTCATGGTCTCTCGGGTGAAAATCCTAGGGCGGCGATGGCGCTCATGGCGTCGTGTCCTTGAAGGCGCCATCGTGAGAGCTAAGTGGTGCGGGATACGGCTTGTGTTCGTGGGCAGTTGCAGTTGGCATGCCCCTCTTCCTCCAGGGGGCATCTGCTTCGGGGGAAACCCTAGATCTGGGTCTTCCAGATCGGATGATGACGAAAACTATGGTGCCGATTTCCCTCTTGAGGGCATTGTTTTGGAGCAGGTGCTGTTTGGAAGGGCCCAGAGGCGGAACAAGGTTTCATCTTCTGCATCGATGACGGCGGATCTCGGCGGCATGGCGCGGTGGAGGCTCGATGTCCGATGCGGGTTGGCGGACTCGCGTAGGAGGGCGACGCTATCTGGCGTCGTGGTGCCCTCGATGATAGAGAGACCTGACAAGGTCGGTGCATCAGTTTTACTCTGAGGATGGATCGATGGAAGATGGAGGTGACGACCCTTGCAGCGTGTGGTGCTCACTGGAAGTGTGCCGAACCGGGTGTGACCTAGTCTAGGTAGTGGCTTGGATGGGGCATCCGGCTTTAGATGTTAGCCTTTGGTGCGATGTATGTTTGGTATTAGGCCCGAACATTCGTCACCCCTTCATCAAGGGGATAGGAATAGCAACAGGCGTTGCCAAGATGGTGGCTTCAGGCTTATTGATGTATCACCTTGTATGGTCTTTGTGAATAATTAATAAAATGGCAGCATGCATTGTCCAGATGCATATGCCAGGGGTACATCCTCCTTTTCTAAAAAAAACCTTGCACCATATTTTATTTTTACAATACCAGACAATTGCCCGTGCGTTGCAAACATTCTAGTAGTAGATTAGCTCGTGACTGCGCGTCTATTATTATATATATTGATACGCTAAAATCTTAACAAATTTTTATATGCAATCGCCATGATTTACCTGCTATTTTATTGTTAAGCACTTATTTGACTAGTTAATAAAACACGAGACAATTGATTCTATTTTAGGGAGAATGGATGGGAGAAAAATCAAAGATGGGAGAGAAAAAATCAAAGAGGAGAAGAAAAGAGTCGAACATATGTAAGAAAGGTTGGACGAAAAAGAGGTGAAATGAGAACCTTATGTTTTTTTAAGTAGTAGAGATATAGAGATAATACAGCAGGACACACAGTCTTTTCCGTAAAAAAACTCTAGTATGAGGTAAAAGTTAAACCTTCAATAATACTGCCACGCCTGACACTAATGAGCATAATTCTGGAACCGAAACTTGGAGGTGCATACGCTCGAGCATATTCTCAAAGCACACAATCAAGCGGTCAACGCACTGTTATGCAGTTTAATCATACAGTTGTTCCCAGGAAAATATTCCTACAGCCACCTTGCATCTTTTCGTAGCTACGAGTAATTTTAAAGGAGAAATTTCCAGGTAAGAAAGGCAGTGACAAGTTACACTCACACACCAACCGCCGGAATCAACATCCCAAAACGCCTTTCACACCGTTCCCAGCAGTACATCACCGAACATGCATCAGATTCGCACGGAGAGAGAAAAAGGCGTGGTTGCCAGCGGCACGTGTTGCCACAATGGACCATAGGCAGACAGTTTAGTAAAAGACAAGGTCCTAAACTAGGGGGGAATTCCTCGGCCAGTTCTTTTCTGAAGCGATAAGCCGATTGGTTCGCTGGTTAAAGTATAGCTAATCCACTGCCCTTTCGGCATATGCAGCCCTCGCATAAGCCTAATGATGCGTGCAATTGTTTTTAGTAGTAGTACTCCCTAAGGCCAACTCCACCGCGCAACCCTATCCTGTCCGCCTCGGTCTTTTTGGGGTAAAAGGGACAAAGGAGGCTGCCATGCGCGCGACGGCCCGGACCCATCCTGTCCGTTTTGTGTCCGGACCGACCCATTTCGAGCGCAAACTTGCGTCGGGTTTGGGTTGCGGCGGACATCAAACGGACGCGCGCCTCGTCCGCTTCGGGGCCGCGTGGCAGGCGGCCACCTACCTCCAACCCGTCCACATCAATGCGCACGAGCGGGCGGCCCCACCTGTCATCCGCACGTCGAGCGGTCGTCGTCCTTCTTTAAGTGGGAAGCGTGGACGAGTCGTCGTCTACACTGCCCCACGCCACCCAGCGGCCTCCTCGAACCCCGACAGCGCTGAAACCCTAGCCCGCCCGCCTCCTCCTCGAGCTCGCCGGCCGCCCGCCTCGCCATGGGCTTCTGGAACGACAAGGGCAAGCACGACCGCGAGGCCGGCTCGTCCTCGGGGCGCCGCCGCGGCTCCGTGAAGAAGGAGGAGCCCGCGTCTCCGCCGTGCTCCGGCCGGTGAGCGCCCGCGTCTCCGCCGCGCTCCTCCCGTCGAGCCCCCGCACCGGCCCCCTTCACCATTGCCCCTCGGCCCTCCGGCAAGCGCGACCGGCAGTACATCTGCGCGGATGTGTGCCGGAGGTACTGGGAGACGAGGAAGCCGGTCCCGTGGAGCGACGCCCACCTCCCCAACGGGTGGCACCTCTCCGTGGACCGGGTCCCCATCCCGCCAGTGCCGGCGACCGGCCGTGCACGACGCGATGAGATCAACCGCCGCCGCTGCCTCCTCCCCGACGACCTGTACTACGACCACAGGTACGCCCCCGACTCGCCGTTCTGGGACACTTGGCTCCAGGACGAGCACGACGTGCGGCGCGCGTCCTACTTCGCCGGCTCCGTGTCAGGGCCGCGGAGGCCACGTGCAGAGTCGCGTGGGCGTACGCGGATGCGCGGCCTGACGCCCACGCCGTCGCCTTCCCCGTCTCCGTCGCTCCTCCCCCTCCTCGCATGACAGCGGAGGAGGAGGCCCGTCTCCTGCAGCGTGTCATGGACGACTCCATGAACACGCACGACGAGCGGCAGTGGGACGGCCTGGAGGAGGCCATGGCCCTCTCTGCTACCGGGGACGTCGCCTTCCCGGAGCTGCAGCTGGCGGCCGTCATGGCGGCCCCCACGGAGGAGCCAATGGAGGAGGACCCGCCCGCGTTCGAGAAGCTCCTGGGCCAGGGGTGGGGCTGGTCGTGCACTGCATCGAAGATGGCCGCCGACCTGGGCGTGAACTGGTGCCCCACTCCGGAGCGGGAGGCGTCGCCGCGTGAGGAGGTGGTGCAGGCACCTCCGGCCGTCCAGCCCGCCCCCGTCCACCACGCACCGCCACCCCCACCTCTGGATGCCGCCGGAGTACGTCGACCTCGTCAGCGACGACGACGACACCGGAGGCCAGTGAAGACGGCGACGGCCACGTATGGCACCGACGGGCGTGGCAGGAGCACGCGGGAAGAGTCTTTTTATTTTCTTATTATGTTAATTATGAATCTGGGCCTTTTAAGTGGCCGTTGAAACTGGGCCGTTTTGTGGCCAACCCATATATATATTTTATATTTTTTTAAAATGCATTTTTTTTGCTTTTTTAGTTATTTACTTATTATTTTTAATCCAGTCCACCCGGACACAATTTGGGGTGCAGCCGCGCGGTGGGCGCACGCACGACCCAATGGACACAGACGGACACAGGCATACCCATCGGCGCACAAAGGGACAGATTTGGCCCAATCTGAACGTCCGTTTGGGGTCGCGCGGTGGAGTTGGCCTAACAAATGCAAAGATCTTCCGCCAGTCGTGCGTCGTCTGCAAACCATACACCTGGGCTCCTCTCGTTGATTGCAGATGGAGCAAACAGTACTCAATGATTGGAAGAAAAAAAACGTCGGAATATTGGAGAAGTGGTACCGGCTTAACAACTGGAAGTGATAGGCATTCTCCAACCCGGTCAGCCTGCCAGCAAGAACGCGATTTTGGCAGTGGAGAAGAATGAATAAAGTGGGGCCCCAGCCGGGATGGGATTGTAGTGCAAGGAAAGCAACGGACGGATCACTCCAAGGCCAGTGCCGTCCGTGCAAAGCCGCGGCACCAAACCGAAAGCTACGTCGGGCCTCCAGCGCACGCCTCGCGATCCGTGCGGGGCTCCGCCGGCCGTCGCACGCATCGCGAGGTCCGCCGTGGCGCCGGGCGGGGCGCGCTGACGGGTCAATGCGCGTGGGGCCCGACCACCGTCCACGCTACACGATCCCGTTCCCGCCGCGCAGCGACAACGAACTGCCTTTTTCGTTTTCACCCCCGTGGAACATCCCCGAGCCCTCGAAAAATATCTCGCCCGCCCACCTTTATAAGCCCGTCGCGGCCGGCCGATCTCCCCAAATCAGATCAGAACCACGCGCCCCATTGGCTCACCCCCTCCTCCCCCCGCGCACGCGCGCCCCGCAGCTTCCCTCGTTCGCCACGCAGCTTTGTACAGTTCGTACGTGAGTTGCTTGTGCGGCGGCGGCGGCCGGGTTAAATTCAACCGGAGGATTCGCGCGGTTGAGCGAGTTGTTGGAATGGATGTGGCGGATAGTGGTGGCGGTGTCCGCGGGCGTGAGCGGAGATGGAAGGGGAAGGCCGCGAGCTCGGCGGCGGAGAAGCAGCAGCAGCAGCTGGCGCCGGTTTTAGAAGACGCGCCGGCGGCTGCATTGCTCCCGCCGCTGAAGAAGATGCGGAGCCCCGACTGCCGCCTCCGCCGCTCCGTGTCCTCGCTGTCGTCGGCTCCTGCTTCCCCTGACTCCTCCTCTGTTTCCAACCCCCTCCCGCCACCCGCGACGTCCATGCCGCCCTACGCGTCGTCGACGCGGCAGATATTCCCGTTCGCGTACGATCCGTCCCCCGCGGCGGCCCCGAGGCTCCTGCAGCTGTTGCGGTACTCCTCCAGCTTGTACCAACAGCCGATGCTGCCGCAGCAGCTCCAGCAGCAGCAGCACACACCTTCGCAGCATCCGCAGATGATATCCTTCGGCGATGCCCACCAGCAGCAGCAGCAGCAGTTCGAGGCGGCGGCGGCCTTGATCCCGCCGCAGTACATGGCGCCGGAGGCGCTGCGCTACTGGAGCGCGGCCCTGAACCTGAGCCCGCGAGGCGTGCTTGGCGGGGTCGTGCCGCCGGCGCTGTACCAGCACCTGCTGCGGCCGCCTGGCCCGGCCAAGCTGTACCGCGGCGTGCGCCAGCGTCACTGGGGGAAGTGGGTGGCGGAGATCCGCCTTCCGCGGAACCGCACGCGCCTGTGGCTCGGCACCTTCGACACCGCCGAGGACGCCGCCATGGCGTACGATCGCGAAGCCTTCAAGCTGCGCGGCGAGAACGCGCGGCTCAACTTCCCTGACCTCTTCCTCGGCAAAGGCCGCTCGGGCGGCAGCGGCCGCACCAGCGCCAGCGCCGCGGCGTCGGCTTCCTCCTCCTCCACGTCCGCTCCGCCGACGCCGGACGAAACCCATGCGCAGCAAGCTCAGCTGCTGCACCAGCGTGAACAGCAGCAACAGCACACGGACGAGCAAGCGAACATTGGACAGAAACCTCTGCTCTCCGCAGCAGAGCAGGACGTCCTCCCTGAACCAGAGCAAAATCCTGAGCTCCAGAATGCAGAGCAACAATGCAGCGACGGCAGCACGGCCATGATGCAGCAGGCTCCAGTGACCCCCGGCGGCGTCTGGGCCCCCGCCGACGACGCATGGTTCAGCGCGTGGGGCCCGGGCAGCTCTGTCTGGGACTACGACATGGACAGCGCTCATGGTCTCTTACTCCAGTCTCGCTTCGCCGGTGATCAGGCCGGCATGGATTACGTCCCCACTGCGCCGGAAGCCCACGTGGCACCGGCGGCAGGGACAGGCACGGCCTGTGGCGCTCCCCCTTCTCCTGTTCCTCCCCGTCCTCCCTTCATGTGGAAGGACTAGACACGCATCCCCATCTCTGAACATCTCACACACAGAACCTACCTACGCTGTGAGATGCACACGGGGTGCAGATTTTTAACAGACAGCTTGTGGCATCATCACATCGTAGGAACATCTCATAATCTTTTCTTTTCTCTCTGATCGATTTTCTCCTGAAAATCGCAAGGAAGCCCCCAGCTGCATTTTATAGGCTGGGACAAAGATGGGCTATATTTGATTCTCCATCCTTGTAGATCCTTCCGCGATGATTCTAAGATGAGTTTTAGACATTAGATAGCTAGTGCTCATCAGTTGTTTCCTGCATCTTTAGTTGTGTTGTGTATGGCTTTAGGGTTCCTAATAAAGCTTCTAGAAGAGGAGACGATTTTTATGCTCTCCTCTTGTTCTTCACTTAATAATTGTGTTTTCTGCAGTATTTTTGAACCATATATGTGGGTGCCACATCTGCCATGCATGTCATATGTATTGTTAGTTTCATGATCAATGAATTGATAGTTCTTACTCCATCCAACACAAATAAGTGTCACGGTTTTGAACTAAAATTGAATCTTAGTTCAAAATTGCGATGCTCATTTTGGATCGGAGGGAGTACTTGTTTTAGTCAATGAAGCCTTCTGATTTTGTTTTCAACTCATCATGTACACGAATATGAGCAGGAGAAGATGTTAGATGAAGAGACTAGTACATGAACAGCGATTTTGTTTTCAACTCGTTAATGGTCACTAGTTACCAAGAGATAAACTCTTTTACCCCCCCCCCCCCCCCCCCCCAATGTAAGTGTGGGTTTCATGATCTTCTCGAACACGAAGTGCATTCAGGGTGTACGTGCTGGCAACAAACTTGCCCAACCCAGAGGAAAGGGGAAGAGTTTATTTCAAACTACTTTCTAGTACAAGTGTTTATTTTAAACTACTTTCTCATAGAAGTGTTTATTTCAAACTAGCTGTAGAAACTGAGGTCCTAAAAAAGAGAATTTGAGGTCCTAAAACATTATTGTTATTTGAAAATCTTCGTATTGGGACCAATATATGGCATCAATACCTAGTTATTAGCCTCACATATTATCGACTAATTGCTTTAGATGATTATAGTTGTTCTGCCGATCCAAACCTTTCGTCACGCATAATATGATTCATATCAATAAGAAAACTTTATTCATCCCTTTTCTTAACCATATATGGCACAATAATACAACTAATTCATATATTTTAAGAACAGTTTTGTGGAAATGCAACATTCACATCTACTTTGTCTTCCAAAAGCCCCAGGAGTGGTCCACGTCTTACTCAAACATTTTCAAATCAAGTTTTTTTAATGTTGGTTATGAATCTAGGTTATTGATAGCACTATGAGTGTCTTGATCTTTCAACGATAAACACGCCATCGATTTGGATGTAGACGACTTTGACGATGCGGCTACAACATGTGACGATACTTCGCCTTAGCAATCGCTAAATCAACCTGGAGAGGTCATTAATCATATTGGGGCACGATCAATTTGACCTCAAAAGTATAATCCATGCAAAACAATCAAAGAAAAAACAAGAACTATGATACGTAGTATGGATATTGCGAATATGGATTAAAGATGGGTTTCCGCAAAGGGCCTTGGCGTGGGAGTTGGACACAAATAAAGTACACAAAGTTGTAGCTATGACAAACTTTTAATTAAAGAAACCCAAAGAAAGCAGTATGAGGTTGATCTATCGACATAGGACTGAGGGTTGGCAATTAAGGGAGTGGACGCCCATCCCAAGACATCGAAAACACAACCCTAGGCCACACTAGGTCTATGGGTCCAACTGGAGGTGGTGCGTCACCTTCTAGCTTGGTTTCTACAATAGCATTGGACTCTTTTGGCAATTACATCATAATCAGAAGGAATTTGGGAACCTTGAAAAGTGCTTGAGATAAGCCCTATGCCCTGTTCTCCGGGGAGATCGGTTTCTTGCGTATGGTGTCTAATTACACGAGATGTGAACCTTGTCTTAGTGTTGAGGGGCGACTTATATAGAGTACGTCATGCTTGTCATCTTCTATGTTACATAAGAATGAAGAAATCATCACCAGAGGCCTTCTTCATCATCCCGGTGGTCTCCATCACGAGGAGGGAGTAGTTCACCCTCGGGGCTGAGGGTATGTACTAGTAGCTATGTGCTTGATCTCTCTCTCTCTCTCTCTCTCTCTCTCTCTCTCTTTCTTGATTTGGCACGATCTTGATGTACCGCAAGCTTTGTTAATATAGTTGTATCATATGGTTTTGCAACCTCACTATCATGTTGTGATGAATTGAGTTTTTACCTTTGAGGTTTCACCATTATCAGATTGAAAACTTGTTGGATTTGAGAAAACTTCATGTATGGCTTGCATATGAATACCCGTGGTGACAATGTAGTATTATATTGATTCAATTGATGTATATCTTGACACTCAACTCGCGGATTCCTGATGTGACATTGGGGTAATCTATGCATAGGGGTCGATGCATGTTTTCATCCTCCTTTCTCTGGCAGAAACTTTGGGGCACTCTTTGAAGTTCTTTGTGTTGGATTGAATATTATGAATTTGAAGTTGTTTGATGCATATCGAATAATCAACTAATGGATACTTGTGGTAACATTGGCGTATCTAGGTGACATTAGAGTTGGTTGATGTGTCTCATATGGTGTTATTTTAGTACGAACTCTTGGGCTGTTTGAGACACTTATAGGAATAGCTCAATAGATTGATCGGAAAGGATAAGTGAGGTGGTTTCGTACCCTACAACAATTTCGTCTTATGTTCTCCGCTAGATAAGAACTTTGGAGTGATTCATTGTCACACTGTGATGGATTGTTATACGATTCAATTATGTTAGTGTTGGGAAACATAGTGGAAAATAAAAAAATATCGCCCTACGATCACCCAGGAACAATATGAAGAAGCATAACAGGTTATGATCAACGATCGTTACCGACTCCGGGAGTGCAGTGGAAGTAGACGAGTCGGTGTAGATCATACTTGGAGTCCCTCAAACATCGATGACGATCCCGCGAACCGCCCATGAATGATCCCTCAAACAGAAGACTGATAACATGACCTCTCTACTTGGTTGACAGCGTACGATCTTCACGATCCGACAGCACTTCGCCGTCCAGAGCTAATCATCGTCGGAGAATTAGAGGGAGGATATTAGAACCACATGGGGCTTCTAATTATGATGAATAGAGGTGGCTAGGGATAACTCTAAATAGTCAACTAGGACCAACAAGAACTAGAACTAGATCAACTAGAGGAGGCTCCAAAACTTGTGTGTCCAAAGGGTGGAAATCCTCTAGTATATATAGGTTGGAGGGGACAACACCAATAATAAAACATACAACTCAAACCAATCATGATCATCAATCAACCCATCGGACAAAACGGATCTACTCAAACATCATATGATAGCCATACATCATTGGGAAATAATATATAGCGTTGAGCACCATGTTTAAGTAGATATTACAGCGGGGAGAAGAGGTGTTACACCGCTGCATAGAGGGGGAGAGAGTTGGTGTTGATGGTAGCGAGGTTGTTGGTGTAGATCGCCGTCACGGTCCTTGCCCCGGCGGCACGCCAGCGCCACCAGGAGAGAGCCCCCTCCTTCTTCTTCTTGCTTGACCTCCCCCCTAGATGGGAGGAGGGTTTCCCCTTTGGTCCATGGCCTCCATGGAGGCGGAGGGGCGAGATCCTCCCAGATTGGATCTCTCTCTCTCTCTCTCTCTCAGTCTCTCTCTCTCTCTCTCTCTCTCTCTATGTGTGTGTGTGTGTGTGTGTATGTGTGTGTGTGTGTGTGTGTGTGTGTGTGTGTTTCTCCTCTGTTTCACGTTCCCATTTTTTGGCCTTTCACCATTTCTTAAATTCCCAAAGATCCGTAACTCCGGTTGGGCTGAAATTTTAACACGATTTTTATCTGGATATAAGCTTCCTTTCGGCCAAAGGACACCTCCAACCAACCTACGGGGTGTCCACAAGCTTGCCAGCCACACCCTTGGTAGGGGGTGTGCCCCTTGAGCTTGTGGGTCCCTCAAGTGTCGTCTCACGTTGATTCCACTTCCCAAAAAAATCACATATATTCCATAATAAATCTCTGTAATTTTTTATCAGTTTGGACTTCATTTGGTATGTATATTCTGTGAAACAAAAAACATGCAACAAACAGGAACTGACACTGGGCACTGGATCAATATGTTAGTCTAGAAATAATATAAAATATTACCAAAAGTATATGAAAGTTGTAGAATATGGGCATGAGACAATCAAAAATTATAGATACGATGGAGATGTATCACATATCATTTTCATGGTCTAGCAAATATTGTTATAAAGGAATAATAGGAGGTAGGGCAATAGAAGCAAGCCCAATTATTTCATCTTTACTAGGCAAGTCTTTATCACGAGGATGTCTACAAAACTTAGAGGAATTAAACTCATGAGACATATCACCAAAATTGACACTGACGGTTTCTTTACGACAATCTATCTTAGCATTGACAGTGTTCAAGAAAGGTCTACCAAATATTATGGGACAAAAAATCATCTTCTGGAGAACCAAGAACTAGAAAATCAGTGGGGTATTTTATTTTCCCACACAAGACTTCAACATCTCTAACAATCCCAAGTGGTGCGATGGTGTCCCTATTTGCAAGTTTAATAGTGACATCAATATCCTCTATTTTAGTGGGTGCTATATTATTCATAATTTCTTGATATAAGGTAAAAGGAATGACACTCACACTAGCACCCAAATCACATAAACCATGATAGCAATGATCTCCAATTTTAACTGAAATGACAAGCATGCCAACAACATGCTTATTCGTCTGGTTTGACAATTCTAGGAGCTTCATCACAGAAATAAATAACATGCCCATCAATATTATTGACCAAGAGATCTTTAACCAGAGCGATACTAGGTTCTATTTTAATTTGTTCAGAGGGTCTAGGTGTTCTAATATTACATTTGTTAACCACAGTTGAGACTTTTGCATGTTCCTTTATCCTAACAGGGAAAGGTGGTTTTTCAATATAAGCAGTATGCACAACTGGATCAACATTGTAAATGATAGTTCCATCTTCAACTATGACTGGCTCCTCAATATTTTCTTTAATAGGGAGATGATATTTAAACCACTTCTCCTTAGGGCAGTCAACATGAGTAGCAAATGATTCACAAAAAGAGGCTATTATCACAAAGTCAAGTCCATATTTAGTGCTAAACTTGTGAAAAGCGTCAGTGTTCACAAAAGATTTAACACAATCAAACTCAAGCTTAATACCTGACTCTTTACCTTCTTCGAGTTCCCAATCTTCAGAGTTGCGTTTAATTCTTTCCAAAAGATCCCACCTGAATTCAATAGTCTTCTTCATAAAAGAACCAGTACAAGTAGTATCGAGCATGGATTGATCATTACGAGAAAGCCGAGAATAAAAATTATGTATAATAATTTCTCTTGAGAGTTCATGATTGGGCATTAATATAACTTGATTTAAGCCTCCCCCAAGATAGAGCAATACTTTCTCCTTCACAAGACCAAAAACTATATATATAATTCCGATCATGATGAACTAGATGCATAGGATAAAACTCTTGGTGAAATTCCAATTTCAATCGATTCCAATCCTAAGCTCCAATATCATCACATAGCCTATACCATGTCAATGCTTTTCCCCCCAAAGATAAAGGGAAAAGCCTCTTCTTGACTTCATCTCCGGGTAAACCTGCAAGCTTAAATAACCCACAAGCTTTATCCACATAGATTAGTTAAATATCAGGATGTAGTGTCCCATCTCCTGCAAAATGATTACCTAGCAGTTTCTCTATCATACCTGAAGGAATTTCATAACCAATATTTTCAGTAGGTGCGATAGGTTGAGGGGTAACTCTTTGTGTTTCCGGTCGAGGTGGAGATAGCCCGAACAAACCTCTCAAAGGATTGTTTTCCATAGTAACAATAATAGTGAATTTCAACACATTATATAAATGTTTCCTTGCCGATTTCCACTTACCAAGAGCGCTTCAATCCTCGGCAATGGCGCCAGAAAAGAGTCCTGATGACCCACAAGTATAGGGGATCAATTGTAGTCCTTTCAATAAGTAAGAGTGTCGAACCCAACAAGGAGCAGAAAATGACAAGCGGTTTTCGACAAGGTAATTTCTGCAAGCACTGAAATTGTCGGTAACAGGTAGTTTGATAGCAAGATAATTTGTAACAAGTAATAAGTAGAAATAGTAACAACAGGTGCACCAGGGTAGCCCAATCCTTTTTGTAGTAAAGGACAGGACAAAAACAATCTCTTATAATAAGCAAAGCGTTCTTGAGGACACACGGAAATTTCATCTAGTCACTTTCATCATGTTGGTTTGGTTCCCGTTCGCTACTTTGATAATTTTATATGTGTGTGGACCGGTGCTTGGGTGTTGTTCTTACTTGACCAAGCCTCCCACTTATGACTAACCCCTCTCGCAAGCATTCGCAACTACGAAAGAAGAATTAATATAGAATTTAAACATAGCATTAAACATATGGATCCAAATCAGCCCCTTACGAAATAGCGCGTAAACTAGGGTTTCCCAAAGATGGTGAAGTGTCATGTAGTCAACGTTCACATAATACCACTAAGGGAATCACAACACACATATCATCAAAATATCAAACAAATATTAATTCACATGATTACTTGCAACATGACTTCTCACGTGTCCTCAAGAAAAAAAGTAACTACTCACACAACATAATCATGCTCAAGATCAGAGGAGTAATAAATAGCATAATGGATTTGAACATATAATCTTCCACCAAATAAACTGGCTAGCATCATATACAAGATGTAATCAACACCACTAGTCACCCACAAGTACCTCTGATGTTTTGATACAAAGATTGAACACAAGAGATGAACTAGGGTTTTGAGATGAGATGGTGTTGTTAAAGATGTTGATGGAGATTGGCCCTCCCACGATGAGAGGGTTGTTGGTGATGACGATAGCTTTGATTTCCCCCTCACGGAGGGAAATATCACCGGCAGAATCGCTCCGCCGGAGAGCAAAAGTGCTCCTCCCCAAGTTCCGCCTCGAGACGACGGCGCTCCATCCCGAAAGTCCTCCCCTTGTTTTTTCTAGGTCAAAAGACCATATGTACCACAGGATGGGCACCGGAGGTGCGTCCGGGCCCCCACTACCCACTAGGGCACACCATGGTGCCTAGTGGGCACCTGGGTGGCCCCCTCTGGTATTTATTTTCTCCAGTATTTTTTATATATTCCAAAATAATTCTCTGTAAAATTTCAGCTCATTTGGAGATGTGCAAAATAGGTATCTCTGATGCAGTTTTTTCAGGTCCAGGATTCCAACTGTCTGTATTCTCCCTCTTCATGTAAACCATGCATATTATGACAGAAAAGGCATTAGAATTACTCAACAGAGTGTTATATTGAATTAATATACTATAAATAACAGTAGGAAAACATGATGCAAAATGGACGTATCAGCATCACATCCAAGATTAGTATACCAAAACGATTGTGCATATACTACTATTACTCCACACATCGGCCGCTATCCAGCATGCATCTAGTGTATTAAGTTCATGGAAAAATGGAGTAATGCTTTAAGTAAGAAGACATGATGTAGACAAGATAAATTCACGTATGAATAAACCCCATCTTGATACCCTTAATAGCAACAATACATGCATGTCATGTCTCTTTCTGTCACTGAGATTGAGCACCACAAGATCAAACCCTTCACAAAGTACCTCTTCCCATGGCAAGATAAATCAATCTAGTTGGCCAAACCAAACCAAAAAATCAGAGAAGAAATACGAGGCAATAACAATCATGCATAAAAGAGTTCAGAGAAAACTCAAATAATATTCATGGATAGATCTAATCATAAACTCATAAATCATCGGATCCCAACAAACACACCGCAAAAAGTCGTTACATCAAATAGATCTCCAAGAACACTGAGGAGAACATTGTATTGAAGATCAGAAAGAGAGAATAAGACATCTAGCTACTAACTATGGACCTATAGGTCCATGGTAAACTACTCGCGCATCATCGGAGGGCCAACAAGGATAATGAAGAACCCCTCCGTGATCGTTCCCCCCTCCGGTAGAGTGCTGGAAAAGGCCTCTAGATTGGATATCGTGGTTCTAGAACTTGCGGCGACGAAAAAAGTATTTCGTGGACTCCCTGGTAGGTTTTGGGATTTTAGAGTATTTATAGAGGCAAAGGTAGGTCAAATGGAGGCTCATGGGCCCCACTACCCACACGGGAGCGCCAGAGGCCCCTGGCGCGCCATGGTGCTTAGTGGGCCACTACTTCATCTTCCGGTTCCCTCCCGAAGCTTCCAGGGTCTCTTATTGCCAGGAAAAAAATCTCCAAAAAAGTTCGTGGCATTTGGACTTCGCTTGGTACTGATATTCTACAAAGTCAAAAACAAGCAAAAAACTGCAACTGACACTTGGCACTAAGTTAGTAGGTTAGTCCCCAAAAATGATATAAAGTTGCTTGTAATTGTATAGTAAACATCCAATATTGATAATAAAATAGTATGGAATAATAAAAAATTATCGATACATTGAAGACTGATGTCTGCTAGAACTACGTCGGTATTTCCCCAAAGAGGAAGGGATGATGCAGTATAGCGACGTTAGGTATTTACCTCAGTGATGAGACCAAGGTTATCGAACCAGTAGGAGAACCTCCTCACACCACGTAAACAACACCTGCACACAAATAAGAAATACTCACAACCCGACGTGTTAAAGGGGCTGTCAATCCTTTCGGGTACGGCGCCTTAAGATAGTCAAATAACATGAGGTGAAAATGGTAGATAGGATAAATAGATCGTGGAACAAATAAATTGCAGCAAGGTATTTTTATTTTTGGTTTAATAAATCTGAAAATAAATGCAAAGGAAAATAGATCGCAAAGGCAAATATGATGAAAAGAGACCTGGGGCCGTAAGTTTCATTAGTGGCTTCTCTCGAGAAAACTAGCAAACGGTGGAAAAACAATTATTGTTGGGCAATTGATAGAACTTCAAATAATCATGACGATATACAGGCAATGATCATTATATAGGCATCACATCCAAGATTAGTAGACCGACTCTTGCCTGCATATACTACTATTACTCCACACATCGACCGCTATCCAGCATGCATCTAGTGTATTAAGTTCATGGAGAAACGGAGTAATGCAATAAGAACGATTACATGATGTAGACAAGATCTATTTTTGTAGAAATAGACCCCATCTTGTTATCCCTAATAGCAACGATACATATGTGTCGTTTCCCCTTCTGTCACTGGGATCAAGCACCGTAAGATCGAACCCATCACAAAGCACCTCTTCCCATTGGAAGATAAATAGATCAAGTTGGCCAAACAAAACCCAAATATCGGAGAAGAAATACGAAGCTATAAGCAATCATGCATATAAGAGATCAAAGAAAACTCAAATAACTTTCATGGATAAAAACATAGATCTGGTCATAAACTCAAACTTCATCGGTTCCCAACAAACACACGGCAAAAAGGCTTAAATCATATGGATCTCCAAGAGACCATTGTATTGATAATCAAGAGAGAGAGAGAGAGAGAGAGAGAGAGAGGAAGCCATCTAGCTACTAACTATGGACCCGTAAGTCTACAAAGAACTACTCACGCATCATCGGAGAGGCACCAATAGAAGTGGTGAACCCCTCCATGATGGTGTCTAGATTGGATCTGGTGGTTATGGACTCTGCGGCGGCTGGAATTGATTTTTGTCGACTCCCCTAGGGTTTCTGGAATATTGGGGTATTTATAGGGCAAAGATGAGGTGCAGGGGGCACCCGAGGTGGGCACAACCCACCTGGGCGCGCCTGGGCCTCCTGGCGCGCCTTGGTGGGCGCTGCTCCCCTCTAGGAACCCCCAGGTGCTTCCTATTGATTTCCTGTGATGTAAAAAACATACAGAAAAACAGCAACTGGTACTGGGCACTATGTCAATAGGTGAGTACCAAAAAATGATATAAATTGACTATAAAATGATTGTAAAACATCCAAGAATGATAATATAATAGCATGGAACAATCAAAAATTGTAGATACGTTGGAGACGTATCAGCATCCCCAAGCTTAATTCCTGCTCGTCCTCTTGTAGGTAATTGATAAAAACATAATTTTTGATGCGGAATGCTGCCTAACATGTTCATCACATTTATTTTCTTAATAGCATGAACATTTGGACTTTTATATGATTCAAAACAATAGTCTAGTTCTGACATGAAGACTTTAATACTCAAGCATACCAACAAGCAACCATGTCTTGCAAAATAGAAATACTAAAACAAGTTATCCCTAACCCATTATGCTCAATCATTGATCCATTCATGAAACACGCTCGAATATTAGCTACACCCAATGCTCAAATACGATCATAGTGCCCCTTAGTTGGTGCTTTATGAGAGAAGATGGAGACTCAAATTCAAAATAAAAATTGCATAAGTAAAAGAAAGGCCCTTCGTGGAGGGAAGTAGGGATTTGTAGAGGTGCCAAAGCTCAAAGCTTAAATTGAGAGATAAAAATATTTTTGAGAGGCATACTTTTCCCACCAACAAAAACGACTTAGATATCCCAACACTTTCCATGCTAGATACATCATAGGCGGTTCCTAAATAGAAAATAAAGTTTATTCTTTTTTCCACCATTACTTTCACTTTCCATGGCTAGCCGAATCCACGGTTGCCCTCCATACCAACACTTTCCAAGGAATTTATTATTTGACAACATAAAGTAAACTCATTTTTCATTTCGGGACTGGGCATCCCTAATACCTTTGCCGTACTCTCGTGCAATGACAAGTGAATAAACACTCATCGTGAGAATAACACATCTAGCATGGAAAATATTGGTCACCCTTCACCGCCTCACGAGCGGTAGAGCACACAAAAGAGAAATTTATTTTGAAAATTAGAGATGGAACATGCAAATTTGCTTAGAATGGCATGGAAATACCGCATATAGGTAGGTATAGTGGACTCATAAGGCAAAATTGGTATAAAGGGTTTTGGATGCACAAGTAGTGAACATACTTAGTGCAAAATGAAGGCTAGCAAAAAGATTGAGAAGCAATCAACCAAAAAGCAAAAAATCTTGTACCCAAGCATTAAGCATAAGTAACACCGAATAATGCACCATAAGTAGGATATAAGTTTCATTGCACAACTATTGACTTTCGTGCTTGCATAGGGAATCACAAACCTTAACATCAATATTCTTACTAAAGTACAATTACTCATGAACATACTCACATATCATATCGTCATATCTCAAAACCATTACTAAGAATCAAGTTTTTTTGTCCAATGATCTTCATTAAAGTTTTATTATATCCTCCTTGATATCTATCACTTTGGGACTATTTTCATATGTTGCTTTTGATAAGCTCAAACAAATATAAGTGAAGAACATGAGCATAATTTTTTTCTCTCAAAATAATCTAAGTGAAGAAAGAGAGAATTTCTTAAAAATTTAATAACTCCCAAATAAATCTAAGTGAAGTATGAGAGCATTTCTTCAAAAAAGCACACCGTGCTCAAAAAGATATAAGTGAAGCACTAGAGCAAATCCATGGCTCTAAAAATTTAAGTGAAGCATAGGAGCAAGCGTAGCATAATTTTTGGCTCTCTCAAAAGGGTGTGTTCAGCAAGGATCAAGACTTAGAACACAAAGCAAAACAAGCAAAGACTCATATCATACAAGACGCTCCAAGCAAAACTCATAATATGTGACGAATAAAAATATAGCTTCAAGTAAAATACCGATGGTTGTTAGAAGAAATCGGGGATGCCACTCTGGGCATCCCCAAGCTTAGTTAATTTCTACTTCTTGAATATTATCTTGGGGTGCCTCGGGCATCCCCAATCTTAGACTTTTGCTAATCCTTATTCCTTCATCCATCGTAAGGTCACCGAAAACTCGAAAACTTCAATCACACAAAACTCAACAAAACCTTCGTGAGATCCATTAGTATAAGAAAGCAAACCACTACTATAAGTAATGTTTAAAACCTATTATTATTTTCTTTTTGCATTATGTCTACTGTACTCCAACTTTCTATGGCAAAAACTCATCGAAGAAAACCATAGAATCATCAAAACAAGCACACAACACAAAGAAAACAGAATCTGTCAAAAACAGAACAGTCTGTAGCAATACGAATATTTAGAATACTTCTATAACTCAAAAAATTCTAAAATAAATTGTTTGACATGAGCAATTTGCATATGAATCTTCTTCAAAAATAATCAACTCAAAATCGCTCTTCTGTTAAAAATGACAAATAATCTCATGAGCGCAAAAGTTTCTGTTTTTCAGCAAGATCAAATCAACTTTCACCCAAATCTTCCCAAAGGCCTTGCTTGGCACAAACACTAATTAAAACACAAAAACACAATCATAACAGTAGCATAATTGTACTAACACACAAGAACAGAAATAAAAAAGCAAAAATAAATTCTATTCATTGGGTTGCCTCCCAACAAGCGCTATCAGTTTACGCCCCTAGCTAGGCATAACGTGTAGGATCCAAGTTTTGTCACCTTTGGTTCTAGATCCATAAAATGACCTCATGATTGATTCATATGGTGGCCTAATTCTTGTTCTAGGGAAGTGTTCCATTCCCCTCCTTAGTGGAAATAGAAATTTAATATTGTCTTTTTTCATATCAATCACGACACCAATAGTACGCTAAAACGGTCTACCAAGAATAATTGGACAAGACGGATTACAATCAATATCAAGAACAATAAAATCTATGGGCACATAATTCCTATTTGCCAAAATAAGAGCATCATTAATTCTTCCAATAGTCTTTTTAATAGTAGAATCCGCCAAGTGCAAATTTAAAGAGCATTCTTCAATATTGGTAAGACCAAGCACATCACATAAAGATTTTGGAATTGTAGAAACACTAGCACCCAAATCACACAAAGCAAAACACTCATAATTTTTAATCTTGACTTTGATAGTAGGTTCCCACTCATCATGCAATTTTCTAGGAATTGAAACTTCTAATTCCAACTTTTCTTCAAAAGCTTTCATCATATCATCAAAAATATGTTTAGTAAAAGCTTTATTTTGTTCATAAGCATGGGGTGAATTTACCATGGATTGCAACAAAGAGATACAATCAACCAAGGAGAAACTATCATAATTAAAGTCTTCGTAATCCAAAATAGTGGGTACATCACTAGTTAAAGTCTTGACCTCTTCAAACCCACTTTTATCAATTTTCTTAACAAGATTTTCACCCTCCGAATCATAGGGATGCCTTTTAACTAAAGTTGACTCTTATCCAGTCCCTTTTTCATCAATCTTAATTTTACTAAACAAGGAATCGATAGAAGAAACACCAATCATTTTAAGATCATCATTTTTATTTCCTAATGAGATTGGTTTGACGGTGATACGTCTCCAACGTATCTATAATTTTTTATTGTTCCATGCTATTATATTATCCATTTTGGATGTTTATGGGCTTTACTCTACACTTCTATATCATTTTTGGGACTAACCTACTAACTGGAGGCCCAACCCGAATTGCTGTTTTTTTTTGCCTATTTCAGTGTTTCGAAGAAAAGGAATATCAAACAGAGTCCAAACAGAATGAAACCTTCGGGAGCGATCTTTTTGGAACAAACGCAATACAGGAGACTTGGAGTGGATGTCAAGAAGCAGCCGAGGCGGCCACGAGGGTGCAAGGCACACCCTAGGGGGGTGGGCGCGCCCCCACCCTCGTGGCTCCTCTGACTGACTTCTTTCGCCTATATATACCACCATACCCTGAAAACATCCAGGAGCACCACGAAACCCTATTTCCACCGCCGCAACCTTTTGTATCCATGAGATCCCATCTTAGAGCCTTTGTCGGCGCTCCACCAGAGGGGAATCGACCACAGAGGGCTTCTACATCAACACCATCGCCTCTCCGATGATTTGTGAGTAGTTTACCACGGACCTTCGGGTCCTTAGTCATTAGCTAGATGGCTTCTCTATCTTTGATTCTCAATACAATGTTCTCCTCGATCTTGTTGGAGATCTATTCGATGTAACTCTTTTTGCGGTGTGTTTGTCGAGATCCGATGAATTTTGGGTTTATGATCAAGTTTATCTATGAGAAATATTTGAATCTCCTCTGAATTATTTTTTGTATGATTTGTTATCTTTGCAAGTCTCTTCGAATTATCAGTTTGGTTTGGCCTACTAGATTGATCTTTCTTGCAATGTGAGAAGTGCTTAGCTTTAGGTTCAATCTTGCGGTGTCCTTTCCCAGTGACAGCAGGGGCAGCAAGGCACGTATTGTATTGTTGCCATCGAGGATAAAAAACGGGTTTTATATCATATTGCTTGAGTTTATCCCTCTACATCATGTCATCTTGCCTAATGCGTTAGTCTGTTCTTATGAACTTAATACTCTAGATGCATGCTGGATATCGGTCGATGTGTGGAGTAATAGTAGTAGATGCAGAATCATTTCGATCTACTTGTCGCGGACGTGATGCCTATATACACGATCATGCCTAGATATTCTCATAACTATGCACTTTTCTATCAATTGCTCGATAGTAATTTGTTCACCCACCATAATACTTATGCTATCTTGAGAGAAGCCACTAGTGAAACCTATGGCCTCGGGTCTATCTTTTATCATATAAGTTTCCGATGTACTTTATTTGTAATCTTTACTTTTCAATCTATATCATAAAAATACCAAAAATATTTATCTTATCTTATCATCTCTACCAGATCTCACTTTTGCAAGTTACCGTGAAGGGATTGACAACCCCTTTATCGTGTTGGTTGTGAGGTTCTTGTTTGTTTGTGTAGGTATGAGGGACTTGCATGGAGCCTGCTACTGGATTGATACCGTGGTTCTCAAAAACTGAGGGAAATACTTACGCTACTTTGCTACATCACCCTTTCATCTTCAAGGGAAAACCAACTCAGTGCTCAAGAGGTAGCAAGAAGGATTTCTGGCGCCGTTGCCGGGGAGGTGTTCGCTCAAGTCAAGACATACCAAGTACCCATCACAAACTCATCTCCCTCGCATTACATTATTTGCCATTTGCCTCTCGTTTTCCTCTCCCCCACTTCACCCTTGCCATTTTATTCGCCCTCTCTTTTCCGTTCGCCTCTCTTTTTCGCTTGCCTTTTTGTGTGCTCGTTTGTTAGATCGTTTATTTCGTTGTCATGGCTAGTCCTTTATCTGCTCCTATGTCTCCCGAGTTTGAAGTTCTTCACTTCAAGCAAAGGCAAGTAGAAAACTTAAAAGATGCTTGGTATAGGATGATGGAATCTTATCGTAATTGCACCTTAGAGGTGGATTTTAGAATTTTATTTCGCAATTTTTATGTTGGACTAAATATGTCCCATAGACAACTCTTAGATTGCATTGCCAAACAAAATTTTATTTAAATTGATCCCAGTATTGCGCATGAAATTATAGAGGGAATAGTGGGAACACTACTTCAAAAAGGGGGGCCACATCATACCCAAGAAGAGACACAACTTTTGGAAAAAAATTGTGAAGTAACAAAAATCTTACAAAAGTCTCATGAACCTCTTAAAAGTGTTAGCGGAAATCTTCACCGCATGAATATGTTGATTACTCTTTGCAATAAGTGGTTGGATTCTTTAGATATAAAAATTTCCGAGTATGAAGGGAAACATAAGGAACCCCCCGGATTCGAGCATGACTCCGCTAAAAAATTAAAAACCAAAGATGGCAATACTTAGATCTATTCTCGCTTTTATGCCTAGCTAGGGGCGTTAAATGATAGCGCTTGTTGGGAGGCAACCCAATTTTATTTTTGTTCCTTGCTTTTTGCTTATGTTTAGTAATAAATAATTCATCTAGCCTATGTTTAGATGTGGTTTTATGTTTTAGTTAGTGTTTGTGCCAAGTAGAACCTATAGGATAACCTACAGTGAAAGTTAATTTGATCCTGCTAAAAAACAGAAACTTTTGCGCGCACGAGAATAAGTTTAGTAAATCACAGAAATGTGCTTTTAGTTGATTCTTTTTGCATTAGATAAATAGACAAATTCCCTAGGACTTCCTATTTTGGTAGGATTTTTAGAGTTCCATAAGTATTCGAAAGTTACAGATTGCTACAGACTGTTCTGTTTTTGACAGATTCTGTTTTTCATGTGTTGTTTGCTTATTTTGATGAATCTATGGCTAGTATCGGGGGGGGGGGGGGTATGAACCATAGAGAAGTTGGAATACAGTAGGTTCAACAGCAATATAAATAAATAATGAGTTCATTACAGTACCTTAAGTGGTGATTTTTCTTTCTTGCACCAACGGAGCTCATGAGATTTCCTGTTGAGTTTTGTGTTGTGAAGTTTTGAAGTTTTGGGTAAAGATTTGATGGACTATGGAATAAGGAGTGGCAAGATACTAAGCTTGGGTATGCCCTTGGCACCCCAAGATAATCCAAGGACAACCAAAAGCCTAAGCTTGGGGATGCCCCGGAAGGCATCCCCTCTTTCGTCTTCGTCTATCGGTAACTTTACTTGGAGCTATATTTTTATTCACCACATGATATGTGTTTTGCTTGGAGCGTCTTGTATGATATGAGTCTTTGATTTTTAGTTTACCACAATCATACTTGCTGTACACACCTTTTGGGAGACACACACATGATTTGGAATTTATTAGAATACTCTATGTGCTTCACTTATATCTTTTGAGCTAGACAGTTTTGCTCTATGAGCTTCACTTATATCTTTTAGAGCACAGCGGTGGTTTTATTTTGTAGAAATTATTGATCTCTCATGATTCACTTATAATATTTTGAGAGTCTTTTAGAACAGCATGGTATTTGCGTTATAATTTTTTTTCCTAAAATGATGGGCATCCAAGTTGGTTATAATAAAAACTATCATAGGAAGTGAATTGGATGCTATTATCAGTTTGATGCTTGATAATTGTTTTGAGATATAAAGGTGGTAATATTAGAGTCATGCTAGTTGGGTAATTATGAAATTGAGAAATACTTGTGTTGAAGTTGGCAAGTCCCGTAGCATGCACGTATGGTAAAAGTTGTGTAACAAATTTGTTGCATGGGGTGCTCTTTTGATTGCCTTCCTTATGTGTGGAGGTGAGGGGCGAGCGATGGTTAACTCCTACCAACCTCCCCCCTAGGAGCATGCATAGTAGTACTTTGCTTCAAGGGCTAATAAAACTTTTGCAATAAGTATATGAGTTCTTTATGACTAATGTGAGTCCATGGATTATACACACTCTTACCCTTCCATCATTGCTAGCCTCTTCGGTACCGTGCATTGCCCTTTCTCACCTTGAGAGTTGGTGCAAACTTCGCCGGTGCATCCAAACCCCGTGATACGATACACTCTATCACACATAAACCTCCTTATATCTTCCTCAAAACAGCCACCATACCTACCTATTATGGCATTTCCATAGCCATTCCGAGATATATTGCCATGCAACTTTCCACCGTTCCGTTTATCATGACACGCATCATCATTGTCATATTGCCTTGCATGATCATGTAGTTGACATCGTATTTGTGGCAAAGCCACCTTTCATAATTTTTTATACATGTCACTGTTGATTCATTGCCCATCCCGGTACACCGCCGGAGGCATTCATATAGAGTCATATCTTGTTCTAGTATCGAGTTGTAATTCTTGGGTTGTAAATAAATAAAAGTGTGATGATCATCATTATTAGAGCATTGTCCCTTAACAAAAAAAGAAAGGCCAAATAAATAAAAGGAAAGGCCAATAAAAAATGAAAATAAAAAAAAGAAAGGCCAAAAAAGGCCAAAAAGGGGGGGGGACAATGTTACTATCCTTTTCCACACTTGTGCTTCAAAGTAGCACCATGATCTTCATGTTAGAGAGTCTCTTATGTTGTCAGTTTCATATACTAGTGGGAATTTTTCATTATAGAACTTGGCTTGTATATTCCAATGATGGGGTTCCTCAAAATGCCCTAGGTCTTCGTGAGCAAGCAAGTTGGATGCACACCCACTTAGTTTCTTTTGTTGAGCTTTCATACATTTATAGCTCTAGTGCATCCATTGCATGGCAATCCCTACTCCTCATGTTGACATCAATTAATGGGCATCTCCATAGCCCATTGATTAGCCTCATCAATGTGAGACTTTCTCCTTTTTTGTCATATCCACACAACCTCCATCATCATATTCTATTCCACCCATAGTGCTATATCCATGGCTTATGCTCATGTATTGTGTGAGAGTTGAAAAAGGCTGAAGTGCGTTAAAAAGTATGAACCAATTGCTTGGCTGAAACCGGGGTTGTGCATGATGGGAGTATTTTGCCTGATGAAAATGAAACATAGCCTAACTATATGATTTTGTAGGGATGAACTTTCTTTAGCCATGTTATTTTGAGAAGACATGATTGCTTTGTTAGTATGCTTGAAGTATTACTATTTCTTATGTCAATATGAACTTCTATTTTGAATCATTTGGATCTGAACATTCATGCCACAGTAAAGAAAATTACATTGAGAAATATGCTATAGCATTCCACATCAAAAATTCTGTTTTTATCATTTACCTACTCGAGGACGAGCAGGAATTAAGCTTGGGGATTGAGGGAGTCCTGGACTAGGGGGTGTCCGGATAGCCGGACTATCATCATCGGTCGGACTCCAAGACTATGAAGATACAAGATTGAAGACTTCGTCCCGTGTCCGGATGGGACTTTCCTTGGCGTGGAAGGCAAGCTTGGCAATACGGATATGTAGATCTCCTACCATTGTAACCGACTCTATGTAACCCTAGCCCTCTCCGGTGTCTATATAAACCGGAGGGTTTTAGTCCATAGGAAAACAGTCACAACAACAATCATACTATAGGCTAGCTTCTAGGGTTTAGCCTCCTTGATCTCGTGGTAGATCCACTCTTGTACTACCCATATCATCAATATTAATCAAGCAGGAGTAGGGTTTTACCTCCATCGAGAGGGCTCGAACCTGGGTAAAAACATCGTGTCCCTTGTCTCCTGTTACCATCCGCCTAGACGCACAGTTCGGGACCCCCTACCCGAGATCCGCCGGTTTTGACCTCGACATTGGTGCTTTCATTGAGAGTTCCTTTGTTGTATTTCTTTAAAGACGGTACCATTGCCAAAGGAGCTTTGGCTTCCGGCCAAACTATCTGGCTGGGTGGTTTTCTTATGACCGCCTGTTCGGCTGCCGCTCCGACGATGACCTCTCGGGTCATCAAAAGCGATCTTCATGTCAACTCGGAATTTACCGAGCAGCTAGATCCAATGGAGCTCTCTTCCATAAACGAGCTCTTGGATCGCTTCGCCGCCCTGGGAGTCACTACAGACTACAATCAGATTGGGCTTAAAACCGATCTGAGAGAGATTGACTCTCCCCAGGTTACTCATCACGTTGCTGTGGTAGAAGAACAACACGGCGATTCTCCCCCTGTATTAAAAACCATCTACGTCCGGACTCCTGACCCCTCCATTCCGGATTCCCACGGAGGGACGGACGTCAATCAAGTACTGGACCTAAAGTCAGGCAGCGGAGCAGATTTGTTGGACGACATCCAGCAATCCAAGCTTCCAAATTCGGAAACTTTTCGGCCCTTGAGCCTCAAGTTGGGCAGGGTTCCGGAACTAATTCCACCCGCCCACCCAAACATAAGCGATCTATCTCAAATCCGGTAAGAGCCCGCTGAAACAATACATCATTACTGGGCCAGATTACTCCTGGTTATGGACAGGATAAAGGACTACCGTGAGGAAAACGCAATTTCAATTTTCTGCAACAATTGCACGGACAAGGGAATCTTGAACGCCGTAAGTCGTCGCAAAATTACACGCTTCACCGACCTGGCATCCATAGTATCAAAATACTGTGTGATGGAGAGTGTCCGGAAAACCGGAACTAAGTTTTGGGACAATCCGGCTCCGAACACAACCCTAGTCCGAAACAAAAGGGTGCACCATGCTCAGGCACCCGGACAAGAACCAAAAAGCAAAACCCCCATAAAGGGCACGGAACCGTACTGGAGGGATGGCTCAGCGGACCCTGTAAAATTCATAGTACAGAGGGCGCCACTCCAACTCATAGCCTTCGAGCATGTTGGATACTGCGGCAGGTGGCCAAAAGTGGCGAAGAGCTTCTGGCCCCGGAGTCCCACCCCAACAGTACCAGTACGGTATTAACAGTCTTTGAGACATTTGCATCAAATAATATGCGGAAAAGAACAATCCGCAGCCTCGCCGAAGTCTACCAAGTAGCAACAACAAATCCATGGAGCGACACGGCTATCACCTTCAATGCCAACGACGAACCTAAATTCCGAACAGCCCGAGCACCAGCCGCATTGGTCCTCAGTCCAATAGTGGACGACTTTTGTCTTACCAAGGTACTCATGGATGGCGGCAGCGGATTAAACCTCATCTACGAGGAAACCCTTCGAAAAATGGAAATAGACTGGAGCCGCATTGAGCGAAGCAACACAACCTTTAGAGGAATAATCCCTAGCCGGGAAGCACGCTGCACAGGAAAAATCACACTGGATGTGGTGTTCGGCTCGCCGGACAATTACAGGTCCGAGGAGGTCACGTTCCAGGTGGCCCTGTTCAGCAGCGGATATCACGCTTTATTAGGGCGAGAGGCATTTACAATTTTCCAAGCCATACCCCATTACGGGTACATGAAGCTTAAAATGCCTAGACCCAATGGAACCATCACCCTTGCCAGTGATCCGACATAGCACTCCGCGCCGAAAACAAGACAGCTGCATTAGCCCTAGAGGCACTATTCGAAGCCCTAGCGACGGAGGAACTCACTGCGCTGCGCTCTACGGTGAACAGGGATGATGTGATACTCGATAAGAGATCCAAGTCCACCTCTTTTAAACCAGCGGACAAAATAGTCAAATTCCAGGTCCATCCAACGGACCCAACAAACACGGCCTCCATTGGAGCACAGTTAAACCCTGATGTAGACGCCGCACTATGAGAATTCCTTCGGGAGAATTGGGACATCTTTGCCTGGCACCCTTCAGATATGCCAGGAATCCCACGCAGATTGGCAGAACACAGCCTAAACATCCTAAAAGGATTCAAGCCAGTCAAACAGGCTCTTCGGCGATTTTCCGAACCCAAAAGACAGGCAATGGGAGAGGAGCTAGCCAAACTATTGGAAGCCGGATTCATCAGAGACATCAAACATCCGGACTGGCTAGCTAACCTGGTAATGGTACCAAAAAAGGACAAATCCTGGCGCCCATGTGTCGATTTTAAAGACCTTAACAAGGCTTGTCCAAAGGATCCTTTCCCCCTTCCCCGCATCGATCAAGTAAAAGATGCTACCACAGGACACGATTCATTGTGCTTCCTCGACACATACTCCGGCTACCATCAAATCAAGATGGCGGAGGCGGACCAAGCCGCAACGGCATTCATTACTCCATACGGACCATTATGCTTCAACACGATGCCCTTCGGACTCAAAAACGCCGGCGCAACATATCAGCGCATGATTCAGACATGTCTGGGTACCCAGATCGGCAAAACAGTAGAGGCATACATAGATGACGTGGTCGTCAAGACCAAACACGTCGAAACTCTAGTAGACGACTTGAGGCTCACATTCAACAACCTCCGAGCATATGACATTAAGCTGAACCCGAAAAATGCATTTTCGGTGTACCAGCCGGAAAGCTCCTGGGCTTCATTATATCCAGTAGAGGAATTGAAGCAAACCCAGCCAAGATCCGAGCTCTGTCACAGTTGGATATTCCAAAAGACCTCAAACAAATACAAAAATTGACTGGATGCGTGGCGGCTCTAAGCCGCTTCATCTCCCATTTGGGAGAAAAGGCATTGCCCCTCTATCGCCTCCTCAGGCGCACCGAACACTTTGAGTGGACGGATGCTGCCACTGCCGGACTCGAAGAAATAAAGGCCATATTGGCAACAAATCCGGTCCTGGCCGCGCCTAACCTGGGCGAACCAATGTTGTTATATATCGCGACAACACATCAAGTTGTAAGCGCGGTGCTCGTCGTCGAACGAGAAACAGAAGGGCATAAATTCCCTCTTCAAAAACCAGTGTACTACGTATCCACTGACTTAACTCCATGCAAGTCCCGGTACCCGCATTATCAAAAGATAGCATATGCGGTGTTCATGGCATCCCGGAAGCTGCGACACTACTTTCAAGAGTGTTCGTTAATAGTGGCCTCTGAAGTACCCCTCAATGACATCATAAACAACCGCGACGCGACGGGCAGGACTGCAAAATGGGCCATCGAGCTCTTACCATTTGACATAACCTACAAACCACGGTGAGCTATAAAGTCGCAAGTCTTGGCTGACTTCGTCGCTGAATGGACTGAAGCCGAACTCCCTAAAGAGTACGACGCATACTCCAATTGGATCATGCATTTCGACGGCTCTAAAATGTTGGCCGGCTTGGGGGCTGGCGTCGTTTTGACGTTCCCAACCAGAGACACAGTCCAATATGTACTTCAAATAATGTACACAGACTCCAACAACGCAGTCGAATACGAGGCCCTTCTACACGGTCTCCGGATGGCAACCTCCATGGGCATTCAACGCCTCGAGGTCCGTGGGGATTCAAACCTCGCAATATCACAAGTAAATGGAGACTTTGATGCCAAAGATCCGAAAATGGCAGCCTACCGTAACGCCGTCTTAAAAATGTCAGCTCGGTTCGAAGGACTCGAATTCCACCATGTAGCCCGGGATTATAACCAGGCAGCCGACGTGTTGGCACGCATCGGCGCAAAATGCGACGCCGTCCCTCCAAACATCTTCCTGGAGCGGCTCTTTAAGCCATCGGTAGTATGGGAAGAGGAGTCCGGAAACAACAATCCGGAACCAACCGAACCGCCCAACACCGAACATTCTGACACAACCGGTGGGTCAGCCAATGACATAACACCTTCCGCCCACGAAATAATGGCAGTCATTGCCCCGTGGACGGAACCATTCCTAGCCTACTTAATTAGGCAAGAACTTCCCAAAGACCAAAATGAAGCCCGCTGCATAGTTCGGCGATCTAAAGCCTACAAGGTCCATGAGGAGGAACTTTATAAGAAAAGCACAACCGGAGTCCTTCAAAGGTGCATCTCCGAAGAGGAAGGGCGAAATCTTCTGGCTGAAATTCACGCCGGACTAGGCGGACACCACGCTGCAGCCTGGGCCCTTGTAGGTAAGGCCTTCCGCATAGGATTTTATTGGCCGACGGCCCGGGCAGATGCTCAGGACTTAGTCCAACGATGCGTCGGTTGTCAGCTCTTTGCTAATCAGAGCCACATGCCACCCACCGCCCTCAAAACTATACCCATCACCTGGCCATTTGCGGTCTAGGGGCTTGACATGGTTGGACCCCTTAAAGGGGGAACCCACAAGCAAAAATACCTATTGGTCATGGTGGACAAATTCACCAAATGGATAGAGGCCAAGCCAGTTAAAATGGCCGAATCCGGACCTGTGATAGACTTCATATCCGGGGTAGTACACTGTTATGGTGTCCCCCACAGCATCATCACCGATAACGGCATGATCTTCACGGCCGACGAGGTTAAACTCTGGTGCAAAAATATGGGCATTAAGCTCGACTATGCTTCAGTCTATCACCCTCAAACCAACGGTCAAGTTGAACGAGCAAATGGTCTAATCATGAGCGGCATCAAACCCAGATTAGTGCGGTCCCTTACGGAATCTAAGACGCACTGGGTAGAGGAGCTTGACTCCATACTCTGGGGGCTGCGGACCATGCCAAACCATACTACCGGATTCACACCATTCTTCATGGTATACGGCGCAGAGGCAGTTTTGCCCTGCGATATAATTCATGACTCACCTCGAGTGCGCATGTACGAAGAAAGAGAAGCCGAGTTGGATCGGCAGGACAGCTTGGACGCATTGGAGGAGGAGCGCGACGTGGCAAAGGCTCGTTCCGCATTCTATCAGCAGCAGGCTCGAAGATATCAAAGCAGAGAAGTACGAGCTAAAACTTACAATGTTGGTGAACTAGTTCTACGCGTGCCGGACAACAAAAAGGACAAACTCAAGCCCAAATGGGAAGGTCCTTTCATCATCGACCAAGTCCTGACCGGCGGAGCATACCGTCTGCGAAACACATCGGACAACCGACTCGAGCCAAACCCATGGAACGCAGCCCGCTTCCGAAGATTCTACGCCTAGCGCCGGACTCAGAGTTCGTCTCCTTCCTCCGTCCACATTTTATACTTCAATTGTCTCTTGTTTCTCTCTTTCCTCCCACCTTTTTCATAAAGCCCTTGAGGGCTGATTGCGCATCGTTCGCACACACTTGACGTGCTACTCGCACTCATTATACTTGGGGGCTTCTTTAACAGAAGCTTATTTATACGGGCTTTATGCCCAACACATGCGTCAAACTTCCGCATGTACCTTTTATTCACCATTATATGCATCGATATGACTTAAGTTTTGGCCAAGCTGGGTTGCCTGGCTCCTGTGCTTACCCCTACGTTCCCGATTGTTCGGCTAGGAGGTAAAGGGAGCACCTCTGCGATTGTTACTACCGGGTCAGCCGGATGTGTACCTCAGACTGGGTGAAGCCGAAAGCTAGCGTTCTTAAGGGAATATTCGGTCAGTGACTTGAAAGATGATTTCTTATTTACTCATTTATCTGCCCCCAGATGCTTTTCTGCTCTTTCCGTAGTCCGGACATGCACTTTAGGGCATGCCTCCCAGGGGAAGGAACCCCTAACGGAACTATTCTCCCTGGAAGATGTTTCTTACTAACCATGTAATATAACATAACTAGTTGGGCACTTGTCTGATAAAGCACTAATGACCCCTATGCCTGGTCTCCATGCATGCCCCGGTTTTTTCATAACCGTGAGGGTATTCGGACACACTCCAGACTCTAGGGTCCCGAGGTTGAAGCGAAAAGGTCCGCAAAGACAAACGATCTACAATCCGGCTAGAAGGCATTATACATGTCATTTCAAAAATAATACATCGTCACATTGACCGATTGTACTCCTCTTCAATCCTATCTAACAGGCTGTCTAATTTACAGTCCCGTTGGGAATACTTAGCGGCCAATTCTACTTGGTCGTACACCAAGCTCACAGGGATCTCCTTCCCATCGGGCCCCACAGGTCCGACCTCGGCCATGTGGTTCGGATCCGCCTTCTTGTACCGCGTCTTCACCATGGCCCAGGCCTCCCTGGCGCCTTGACGACATGCCGATATCTTCCATAGACGGAAGCGCTGCCGTGCTCCCTGAAGCTTCTCCGCAAGCCCTCCAAGACCCTCGGGTAGGGAGACGGATGGCCATAAGGCCTGGGCGACGCCACTCATCGCCTGCCGAACACGTTCGTGCAATTGTAGCAGCTCGGGAAGTTGGTCACCCGTTGAACCAGGCATTTCCTCCGCAGGGCGACCTGTGAGCACACCTACATACACATTTCTGTCAATCAACTTCCTCGCCGAACTCTTCCTTTCAAAAGAGTTTGCTCAAGCACTTACTGTAGATGCCGCGACGAAGCTGCTGATTCTGCTTCTCGGAGCCAGACAGCTGGGCCCGAACACCCTTTAGCTCCTCTCCAAGTTAGGGCTGGGCGTCTTTGAGTTTGTTCCTCTCCTGTTGCACCTTCATAAGCACCCTCTCACCGGCCTTCAGCTGGCGCAGTAGCTGTTGCTTGTCCGGATCCAGTCCGGCAACATCTGCAATATCATTGTCAGACTTATATGCACGCCGCACACCGCTTATCTTTTCGAAATAATGTGTTATCGGAGGGGTCTCTGTGTCTCCTCCTGCGGTGGCTAGTTTGGCCTCAAGTTGGGCCTTGCACTCTTGCAGCTCCTGGGACAATTGGGTATTCCTCTCCGTAAGATCCTGCATATCAAATGATCCTTAAATCAGTTATTTTAACTACTTTAAGTCTCGGGGGCTACTGGCATATACAACTATTAAAATCCCTTACCCGCATGTCTTTCACATACTGCTCCGTGGCTCTGGTTAAACCATCTTGAGCAGCACGGAGGTGCGCGTCTCCCGTGTTAAAGGCATTCAATGCCTCACGGGAGAAACACGCGTCACGAAGAACTGTCCGGCGGCGCCTGTGATTCATGGCGCTCTCCACCTCAGACCTGGTGGCGGACAACCTGTCGGCATCCTCCGTTGGAGGAGCATCCGGCTCGCGCCTTGCGCTCGCCTCCCCCCCGGACCAGGTGTTGGAGCCTGGCTAGCGGAGGCTTGGTTGGCGACCTCTCCGGGCACAGTCCGACGAGCGCTCTTTCTCCTGAAAAAGTTATGAGCATCAATATACCTCACAGGGGCCTTTTTCGTAAAAACGGTGGTGTGTCATACCGTTGCGGTGATGTTTCAATTTGCACCGCACCCCTCTTCCGCCTGCTGGGCCGAACTGACCCTGGTTGGTCAGTCGCCGCGGGATCAGCTTCCCGCCTTGAAGGCACCTCCTGTGAGACACCGTTGGTATGCGGTGGTCAGAAATAAGCACAGACGAAGTGATGGTGTCAGGGCTCCGGCCATAGTTACCTGAGAAGCCGGAGATAAACCGGGGTAGTCAGCCATAATGGCGACTAGAGCATTGTCCATGCTAAGCTGGTGGACCACCCCGTCGATCAGCTCCACCTTTATATCCGGATCCTCTTCGGAGGCCGGATCAAGGGATCTTCCCGGATACTCGGGTTGTGGAGCCGGACTGTGTATGTCCTCCACATCCCGGCGCAATTCCTGCGTCGAAAATCATAAAGTAAGGCGCTTAACTTTGAAAGCACGGATCGGATGAGCAAGTGTCCACTTACCCAGCTCCGAGGGTTATTCATGGAGAATCCATTCAATGGGCTCGTTTGGAGGAAGTCCTCCTTCTCCCCCTTGTACAAGCCGGACAGGATCTTCACCAGATCTGCGGCCGATCCCGGCCCCTTGCGGCCATGACGGGTGGCGTCATTCTCCCCGTTGAAATCCCACATGGGGTGGCCCCTATATTGGAGCGGCTGCACCCCTCGCATAATGCACGTGGCCATGACTCCAATCATGGTCAATCCGGAATGGGCCAACAACCTTATTCAGCCCATCAAATAATGGACGCTCCTGTCTTCCTCCTGTTGAGGGCTCCGCGGGCGCCAACTCAGGCGTTTCTTCAGAGGAGCCTTGCTGAACTCCGGGAGGCCGATCCGAACTGGGTCCGGCAGTGGAGCATCTTCCACAGAAAACCATTCCGAGGGCCAGTCTTCGGACGCCTTCTTTGGGGTTTCGGATAGATATCCGGTCCCGGCGATGCGCCATATTTCGGCTCCGCCCACTTGATATATTGACCCCTCGTGAGAACGGGGTACGAGGCAAAATAGTCTCTTCCACAGCGCAAAATGGGGCTCGATGCCCAGGAATAGCTCGCAAAGAGCTACGAAGCCCGCGATGTGCAGAATGGAGGCGGGCGTAAGGTGATGAAGCTGGAGTCCGTAGAACTCCAGTAGCCCCCGGAGAAACGGGTGTATGGGAAATACGAGCCCCCTTATTAGATAAGGGACGAAACACACCCGCTCTCCTTTAGAGGGACTGGGGGTGTTCTCCGCCTGCTTTCCGCCTTTGTAGGTGGCCAGCCCAGCTCGAACCGGGACCATAAAGGCCAGAGGAAGGTATCCCTCCGCTTGGAGCGACACTAGCTCATTGTGCGGGATTGAACATCTCCTCAAATCTCCCGGCTAAGGGCTGGGAGCGCGAGAGGAGGAGTCGCGTCGGCGGTCCATGATGGAGTGGATTTTTTGTCAGAAGCGCTCCGATGAGTACTCGCGGAAGGAGGATGGTGTTATTTGGATCTGGATTCTTGCCTCTCTTATAGGCAGCTTATTCACGCAGCTAGGGGGTAAAATGCAAAAATACCTTGGCCTTTCGCATTCGTACGACACGTGGAAGAGGGCCATTATTGGGCGTGGAAGCCAAGGAGCTCAACATTTATAAGGAAGCCGGACACTATTCGGCAAGCACATGGAATTTGGAGGAGAACCCGCCTTGCAACGCCGAAGACAATATACGCGCCGGACTCGTCGTCATTGAAGCCTGGTTCGGGGGCTACTGAGGGAGTCCTGGACTAGGGGGCGTCCGGATAGCCGGACTATCATCATTGACCGGACTCCAAGACTATGAAGATACAAGATTGAAGACTTCGTCCTGTGTCCGGATGGGACTTTCCTTGGCGTGGAAGGCAAGCTTGGCAATACGGATATGTAGATCTCCTACCATTGTAACCGACTCTATGTAACCCTAGACCTCTCTGGTGTCTATATAAACCGGAAGGTTTTAGTCCGTAGGACAACAATCACAACAACAATCATACCATAGGCTAGCTTCTAGGGTTTAGCCTCCTTGATCTCGTGGTAGATCCACTCTTGTACTACCCATATCATCAATATTAATCAAGCAGGAGTAGGGTTTTACCTCCATCGAGAGGGCCCGAACCTGGGTAAAAACACCGTGTCCCTTGTCTCCTGTTACCATCCGCCTAGACGCACAGTTCGGGACCCCCTACCCGAGATCCACCGGTTTTGACACCGACAGGGATGCTTGATACGTCTCCAACACATCTATAATTTTTGATTGTTCCATGCTATTATATTACCCGTTTTGGATGTTTATGGGTGTTACTCTACACTTTTATATCATTTTTGGGACTAACCTACTAACCGGAGGCCCAACCCGAATTGCTGTTTTTTGCCTATTTCAGTGTTTCGAAGAAAAGGAATATCAAACGGAGTCCAAACAGAATGAAACCTCCGGGAGCGGGTTTTTTTGGAACAAACGCAATCCAGGAGACTTGGAGTGGACGTCAAGAAGCAGCCGAGGCAGCCACGAGGGTGCAAGGTGCACCCTAGGGGGGTGGGCACGCCCCCCACCCTCGTGGGCCCCTCGTAGCTCCCCTGATTGACTTATTTCGCCTATATATACCACCATACCCTGAAAACATCCAGGGGCACCACAAAACCCTATTTCCACCGCCGCAACCTTCTGTATCTGCGAGATCCCAACTTGGAGCCTTCGTCGGCGCTCCGCCGGAGGGGGAATCAACCACGGAGGGCTTCTACATCAACACCATAGCCTCTCTGATGAGTTGTGAGTAGTTTACCACAAACCTTCGGGTCCATAGTTATTAGCTAGATGGCTTCTTCTCTCTCTTTGATTCTCAATACAATGTTCTCCTCGATCTTCTTGGAGATATATTAGATGTAACTCTTTTTGCGGTGTGTTTGGCGAGATCTGATGAATTGTGGGTTTATGATCAAGTTTATCTATGAGAAATATTTGAATCTCCTCTAAATTATTTTATGTATGATTTTTTATCATTGCAAGTCTCTTCGAATTATCAGTTTGGTTTGGCCTTCTAGATTGATATTTCTTGCAATGGGAAAAGTGCTTAGCTTTGGGTTCAATCTTGCGATGTCCTCTCCCAGTGACAGCAGGGGCAACAAGGCACATATTGTATTGTTGCCATCGAGGATAAAAATACGGGGTTTATATCATATTGCTCGAGTTTATCCCTTTAAATCATGTCATCTTGCCTAATGCGTTACTCTGTTCTTATGAACTTAATACTCTAGATGCATGCTGGATAGCGGTCGATGTGTGGAGTAATAGTAGTAGATGCAGAATCGTTTCGATCTACTTGTCGCGGATGTGATGCCTATATGCATGATCATGCCTAGATATTCTCATAACTATGCACTTTTCTATCAGTTGCTCGACAGTAATTTGTTCACCCACCGTAATACTTATGCTATCTTGAGAGAAGCCACTGAAACCTATGGCACCCGGGTCTATCTTTTATCATATAAGTTTCCGATCTACTTTATTTGCAATCTTTACTTTTCAATCTATATCATAAAAATACCAAAAATATTTATCTTATCTTATTATCTCTATCAGATCTCACTTTCGCAAGTTACCGTGAAGGGATTGACAACCCCTTTATCGCGTTGGTTGCGAGGTTCTTGTTTGTTTGTGCAGGTACGAGGGACTTGCGTGGATCCTCCTACTGGATTGATACCTTGGTTTTCAAAAACTAAGGGAAATACTTACGCTACTTTGCTGCATCACCCTTTCCTCTTCAAGGGAAAACCAACGCAGTGCTCAAGAGGTAGCAGGCAGCCATTTGATTTAAGTAGCTTGTGCATCGG
Organism: Triticum timopheevii; assembly: GCA_963921465.1. Classification (NCBI taxonomy): domain Eukaryota; kingdom Viridiplantae; phylum Streptophyta; class Magnoliopsida; order Poales; family Poaceae; genus Triticum; species Triticum timopheevii. The sequence continues at coordinate 405,753,652 of OY997272.1, read as the reverse complement.
ATATTTTTCCCAACAAACTTTCAGCAAAAGCATACTTAGATTGGAGATTGCAAAATTCTCTACTAATATCATGAACTTGTTTCGTTATAGCCTCTAACACAACGGAGTGTTCTTAAGTTCTTCAGTAAAATATTTATTATGCTCAAATTGTGTAGTCATATATTTCTTAGTACTTTTCTCAATTTCTAGCAAAATATTTGGGTAAGGAACATCATAATATTTTCTTTGAGGCATCATGACTACGCAAACAAGATTGCACACAAAAATAGATCTGACGAGAAAACGGCGAACAAAAAAGAGGGCGAATAAAACGACAAATTTTTGTGAAGTGGGGGAGAGGAAAATGAGAGGCAAATGGCAAATAATGTAAATTACGAGGAGATGAGCTTTGTGATTAGGAACCTGGTTGATGTTGAAGATCCTCCCCGGCAACGGTGCCCAAAATTGGCAAGTTGATGGGAGACTATCTTGACTTGATCCTCCCCGGCAACGGCGCCAGAAATTCCTTTTGATGTCTACTAGAACTACGTCGGTATTTTGCCAAAGAGGAAGGGATGATGCAGTATAGCGACGGTAGGTATTTCCCTAAGTGATGAGACCAAGGTTATCGAACCAATAGGAGAACCTCCTCACACCACGTAAAAAACACCTGCACACAAATAACAAATACTCGCAACCCGACGTGTTAAAGGGGTTGTCAATCCCTTTCGGGTACGACGCCTCAAGATAGGCAAATAACGTGAGGTAAAAGTGGTAGATAGGATAAATATATCATGGAACAAATAAATTGCAGCAAGGTATTTTTGGTTTAATAGATCTGAAAATAAATGCAAATGAAAATAGATCGCAAAGGCAAATATGATGAAAAGAGACCCGTGGCCGTAGGTCTCATTAGTGGCTTCTCTCGAGAAAAATAGCAAACGGTGGGAAAACAATTACTATTGGGCAATTGATAGAACTTCAAATAATCATGATGATATCCAGGCAATGATCATTATATAGGCATCATGTCCCAGATTAGTAGACCGACTCCTGCCTGGATCTACTACTATTACTTCACACATCGACCACTATCCAGCATGCATCTAGTGTATTAAGTTCATGGAGAAACAAAGTAATGCAATAAGAATGATGACATGATGTAGACAAGATCTATTTATGTAGAAATGGATCCTATCTTGTTATCCTCAATAGCAACGAGACATACGTGTTGTTTCCCCTTCTGTCACTGGGATCAAGCACCATAAGATCGAACCCATCACAAAGCACCTCTTCCCATTGCAAGATAAATAGATCAAGTTGGCCAAACAAAACCCAAATATCAGAGAAAAAATATGAGGCTATAAGCAATCATGCATATAAGAGATCAAAGAAGACTCAAATAAATTTCATGGATAAAAACATATATCTGATCATAAACTCAAAGTTCATCAGATCCCAACAAACACACCGCAAAAAGGCTTACATCATATGGATATCCAAGAGATCATTGTATTGATAATCGAGAGAGAGAGAGAGAGAGAGAGAGAGAGAGAGAGGAAGCCATCTAGCTACTAACTATGGACCCGTAGGTCTACAAAGAACTACTCACGCATCATCGGAGAGGCACCAATGGAAGTGGTGAACCCCTCCATGATGGTGTCTAGATTGGATCTGGTGGTTTTGGACTCTGCGGCGGCTGGAATTGATTTTTGTCGACTCCCCTAGGGTTTCTTGAATATTTGGGTATTTATTGGGCAAAGAGGCGGTTCAGGGGGCACCCGAGGTGGGCACAACCCACCGGGGCGCGCCTGGGCCCCAGGCGCACCCTCGTGGGTCCTGCGCCCCTTGGGGCACTCTCCAGGTGCTTTCCTGGCCCACTGGATGTCTTCTGGCCCAAAAAAAATCCTCAAGAAGTTTCCCTGCATTTGGACTCTGTTTGATATTGATTTCCTGAGATGTAAAACACATGCAGAAAACAACAACTGGCACTGGGCGCTATGTCAATAGGTTAGTACCAAAAAATGATATAAAATGACTATAAAATGATTGTAAAACATCTGAGAATGATAATATAATAGCATGGTACAAATAAAAATTATAGATACGTTGGAGACGTATCAAGACGCTTCTGGTGATGTTATGGCCCCGGTTCTATTTTGCTACCATTGCGACCACTCATTATTATTTTGTTTTTTATGTCCCATTTTATTTATCAAATCTATTTATCACTTTCTATCATACCATACAATTTGCCCTTGTTACTAACAAGACAAGAAGTTTTACAACCTTCTTCGTTGGTACAAGTTTGTTTTGTGTGTTGTGTGTAGGTACCAATCATTAGTTGTTGCAGAGATAATTTCTACTCGTTCAATAAACCTTGGTTCGCAATCAAGAAAAAAATACTTATTGCTAGGTTACATCACCCTTACACTTAGGGGTTGCCCAACCACTCCTATGGAAGAGTAAGCATGACCTCTTAATGGGAAGCCTGGCAGCAGGCTTGCTTCCGGTCCCCTCACGATCAAGGCTCTGTGATTTCAAAAAATTCATAAGCGCCACGCGGGAACCCGGTTTGCAGGAGCCGCCTTCATGGGGTGACTTCATCATGGAGATTAACTATCTACATCAACAATTCATGACTAAGTGAGCTTCATGAACCGGTTTCAACAAGCTTGCACAGGCCGGCTATAGCAGATCGATCCCGACTAAGAAGCAGTTAGATTCGAAGACCAGTTTGAAGGCTACTGGCAGTGTTATGGTACAGGGGTGTTGGGAAATGTAGCATGCAATTTCAAAAAAATTCCTACGCTCACGCAAGATCTATCTAGGAGATGCGTAGCAACGAGAGGGGGAGAGTGTGTCTACGTACCCTCGTAGACTGAAAGCTAAAGCGTTTGACAACGTGGTTGATGTAGTCGAACTTCTTCTAGCTCCGACCGATCAAGTACCGAACGTACGACACCTCCAAGTTCTGCACACGTTCAGCTCGATGAAGTCCCTCGTCCTCTTGATCCAATGATAACCCACAAGTATAGGGGATTGTTTGTAGCCTTCTTTGATAAATAAAAGTGTCGAACCCAATGAGGAGCTAAAGGCAGAACAAATATTCCCTCAAGTTCTATCGACCACCGATACAACTCTATGCACACTTGACGTTCGCTTTACCTAGAACAAGTATGAAAAAATAGAAGTACTTTGTAGGTGTAGTAGGAAAGGTTTGCAAGATAATAAAGAACAAGAAAAATAAAAGTTAGGTGCTGCTTAAATAAAAGTGCAAAAGTAAATAAAGTGAGTGTGGAAAAGTGGTGGTAGGATTTGTAGAACTGTCCCTAGGCAATCGATAACAAGTACCGGTAATCATTCTTGTAATTTTAAATGAGGGAGAGGCATGAGCTAACATACTTTCTCTACTTGGATCATATGCACTTATGATTGGAACTCTAGCAAGCATCCACAACTACTAAAGATCATTAAGGTCGTGAAACCCAACCATAGCATTAAGTATCAAGTCCTCTTTACTCCCATACGCCATACCCCACTTATCTGCATTTAGGCTACTGTCACCCCCGCAACACTGACAGTAAGCAAAGCATGAACATATTGCAACACCCTACAACAGGGGCCCCTCACGTTTGCGCGAGAACGGAGGGCACCGTAGGACAACACCAAAATAAAATATACAATCATACCACCAAGATCACGATCAACCCATAGGACAACAAAAATCTACTCAAGCATCATAAGATGGCAACACATCATTGGATAATAATATGAAGCATAAAGCACCATGTTCAAGTAGAGGGTACAATGGGTTGCGGGAGATTGGACTGCTGAATATAGATGGGGGAAGGTGATGGAGGTGTTTATGAAGATGACGGAGTTGTTGGAGTAGATCGCAGTCACATGATGATTGCCCCGGCGGCATTCCGGCACCACCGAGAGAGAGGGGAAGAGCGCCCCCCACTTTCTTCTTCTTCCTTGGCCTCCCCCCTAGATGGGAGGAGAGTTCCCCCTCTGGTCCATGGTCTCCATGGCGGAGGAGGGGCGGGAGCCCCTCCGAGATTGGATCTCCCTCTCTGTTCTCTTATGTTTTGCCCTCCCCATATCTGGCCGAAAACCGTTTCTTATATTCCCTGAGATCCGTAACTCCGATTGCGCTGATCTTTTTACACGATTTTTTTCCTGATATAAGCTTCCTTGCGCCCGAAGTACAGCTCCAACCGACGTACGAGGTGAGCACAACCCACCACCGCGCGCTGATACGTTTCCAACGTATCTACTTTTCAAAACACTTTTGCTCTTGTTTTGGACTCTAATTTGCATGATTTGAATGAAACTAACCCGGACTGACGCTGTTTTCAGCAGAACTGCCATGATATTGTTTATTGTGCAGAAAACAAAAGTTCTCGGAATGACCTGAAAATCCACGGACATAAGTTTTGGAAAATATAAAAAATACTAGCGAAAGAATCAAGGCCAGGGGGCCACACCCTGTCCATGAGGGTGGGGGCGCGCCCTCCCCCCTGGGCGCGCTCCCTTGTCTCGTGGGCCCCCTGACGCTCCACCGACCTCAACTCCAACTCCATATATTCCGTTTCGTGGAGAAAAAAACCAGAGAGAAAGTTTCATCGCGTTTCACGATACGGAGCCACCACCAAGCCCTAATCTCTCTCGGGAGGGCTGATCTGGAGTCCGCTCGGGGCTCCGGAGAGGGGGATTCATCGCCGTCGTCATCATCAATCGTCCTCCATCACCAATTTCATGATGCTCACCGTCGTGCGTGAGTAATTCCATCATAGGCTTGCTGGACGGTGATGGGTTGGATGAGATTTACCATGTAATCAAGTTAGTTTTGTTAGGGTTTGATCCCTAGTATCCACTATGTTGTGAGATTGATGTTGCTATGACTTTGCTATGCTTAATGCTTGTCACTAGGGCCCGAGTGCCATGATTTCAGATCTGAACCTATTATGTTTTCATGAATATATGTGAGTTCTTGATCCTATCTTGCAAGTCTATAGTCACCTATTATGTGTTATGATCCGACAACCCCGAAGTGACAATAATCCGGATACTTCTCGGTGATGACCATAGTTTGAGGAGTTCATGTATTAACTATGTGCTAATGCTTTGTTCCGGTTCTCTATTAAAAGGAGGCCTTAATATCCCTTAGTTTCCACTAGGACCCCACTGCCACGGGAGGGTAGGACAAAAGATGTCATGCAAGTTCTTTTCCATAAGCACGTATGACTATATTCAGAATACATGCCTACATTACATTGATGAATTGGAGCTAGTTCTATGTCACCCTATGTTATAGCTATTACATGAGGAATCGCATCCGACATAATTATCCATCACTGATCCAATGCCTACGAGCTTTTCACATATTGTGTTTCGCTTATTTACTTTTCCGTTGCTACTCTTACAATTACTACAAAACCATTATCTTTACTTTTGCCATTGTTACCATTATTATCATACTACTTTGCTACTAAATACCTTGCTGCCGATACTAAGTTATCCAGGTGTGGTTGAATTGACAACTCAACTGCTAATACTTTAAGAATATTCTTTGGCTCCCCTTGTGTCGAATCAATAAATTTGGGTTGAATACTCTACCCTTGAAAGCTGTTGCGATCCCCTACACTTGTGGGTTATCATGCGCCAGGGCCCTGGGGCGCACCCTGGTGTATCGTGGTCCATGTGGGCCTCCGTTTGCGGTGATTTCAACTCCCAAAAATCATAAATATTCCAAAATAATTCTCCGTGGAGTTGCATCATGTTTGGACTTTGTTTGATATGGATTTTTTGTGATACAAAAACATGCAACAAACAGGAACTGGCACCGGGCACTGGATAAATAAGTTAGTCCAAATAAATCATATAGAAAGTTGCCAAAAGTATGTAAAAGTTGAATAATATTGGCATGAAACAATCAAAAACTATAGATATGACGGAGACGTATCAGCATCCCCAAGCTTAATTCCTGCTCGTTCTCAAGTAGGTAAATGATAAAAAAGATAATTTTTGATGTGGAATGTTACCCAACATAAACTTGATCATATGTCTAGTCATGGCATGAATATTAAGACATACGTGATTCAAAGCAATAGTCTATAATTTGACATAAAGACATCATTACTCAGGCATCCCAATAAACAATCATGTCTTTCAAAATATCAACGCTAAAGAAAGTTATCCCTACAAAATCATATAGTCTTGTCATGCTCTGTCTTCTTAACACAAAGTATAAATCACGTACAACCCCGATGACAAACTGAGCAATTGGTTCATACTTTTTAATGCGCTTCAGCTTTTTCGACCTTCACGCAATACATGAGCGCAAGACATGGATATAGCACTATGGGTGGAATAGAGTATGATGATGGGATAAATATAAAGAAGACAAATAAGGTAAGAAAGTCTCACATCAACGCGGCTAACCAACGGGCTATGGAAATGCCCATCAATTGATATCAACGTGAGGAGTAGGGATTGCCATGCAACGAATGCACTAAGAGCTATAAGTGTATGGAAGCTCCATATGAAAACTAAGTGGGTATGCATCTAATCCTATAATGAAATATTCCCACTAGTATATGAAAGTGACAACATATGAGACTCTCCATATGGAAAACATGGTGCTACTTTGAAGCACAAGTGTGGTAAGGATACTAACAATGCCCCTTCTCTCTTTGTTTTTTTTGTTTTTTGTTTTTTCTTTCTCTTTTTTTCCTTTTTTTTCTTTTTCTTTTTTCTCTCTCATTGTCCGGAGTCTCATCCCGACTTGTGGGGGAATCATAGTCTCCATCATCCTTTCCTCACTCGGGGCACTTCTCTAAAAATGAATAATGATGATCATCACACTTCTATTTACTTATAACTCAAAAGAAATAAAAATTACAACTCGATACCTATAACAAAATATGATTCTATATGAATGCCTCTGACAGATGATCTAGCGTAACATGTATAAAAAATGATGCACGGTGGCTGAGCCACAACTACTATGTCAGCTGTATGATCATGCAAAGAAATATGACAATGAATGCTCAAGTCATCAAAACAGAAGAGGTGGAAGTTGCATGGCAATATATCTCGGAATGGCCATGGAAAAGCCATAATATAGGTAGGTATGGTGGCTGTTTTGAGGAAGATATAATAAGGCTTATGTGTGATAGAGCGTATCATATCACGGGGTTTGGATGCACCTGCGAAGTTTGCACCGACTCTCGAGGTGAGAAAGGGCAATGCACGGTACCGTAGAGGCTAGCAAATTGCATAAAGGTAAGAGTGCGTATAATCCATGGACTCACATTAGTCATAAAGAACTCATATACTTATTGCAAAAAATTATTAGCCCTCGAAGCAAGTACTACTACGCATGCCCCTAGGGGGATAGATTGGTAGGAAAATACCATCGCTCATCCCCGAATGCCACTCATAAGGAAGACAATCAAGGATAAATTGCGCTCCAACTTTCATAGCATAATGAGAGACTATACGTGCATGCTTCGGGAATCACAAACCTTAAAACCAATATTCTTACTAACCACAATTGTTTACTAGTACTTCCCACATATTCCATCTCTATATCGCAAAACTATTGCAAGGAATCAAACGTATCATATTCAGTGATCCATAAGTTTTATGTAGGATTTTGTGACTAACCATGCAAATGACCAATTCCTGTTGATTCTCTAAATAAATAAAAGTGAAGCATGAGAGTTTAATTCTTTCTACAAAAGAACATGCTCTAACAAATATAAGTGAAGCACAAGAGCATTCTACGAACATCGGTTATCTATGTCAACAGAAACAGGCAATCCACACTTCAAATGATATAAGTGAAGCACATGAAGCATTCTATAAAGCCATACTCAAAAGATATAAGTGAAGTGCAATGAGAATTCTATAAATCAACCATGGACTATCTCATACCAGCATGGTGCATAAAAGCAAAGTGAAAACTAAATGCAAAAGACGCTCCAAGATTTGCACATATCATATGAACGAAACGAATCCGAAAACATACCGATACTTGTTGAATAAAGATGGGATGCCTTCCGGGGCATCCCCAAGCTTAGATGCTTGAGTCTCCTTGAATATTTACTTGGGGTGCCTTGGGCATCCCCAAGCTTGAGCTCTTGCCTCTCCTCCTTCTCCTCATATCGAGACCTCCTCGATCTTCGAACACTTCATCCACACAAAACTTAAACAAACTTTTAGTGGCAGGGTTAGTTAAAATGGCAATTAAATCCCATCATGTATGGCTGCAACATTATTGTATAATTATAAGCAAACATTACCCACTGTATGCTATCACAATTCTATGGCCCCAAGTCAAGGAGGCTTCAACAAGAATTCAAACATACACAAATAATGAAGCTATAACAGCAATCTGTGAAAAGAGGACAGTCTGTAAAGATTTGAACATCCATCATACTTATGTAACTCTAAAAATTCTGAAACAATTAGGAAAAATAAACATTTTGTATAGAAAGACAGTGCAAAATGTTTCAGAACCATTTGACGTTTCAATAAAAAAATGTAAAATCGCGCACTACAGCCAAAGTTTCTATTTTGCACACAAACCAACAAGCAATTTAAACATCCTAAAGGAAAATCTTGGAACATTATTTTTATAATACAATGGAATTGTACAAGGGGATAATTATTTTTGTTGAAAAGTTTCTGTAATTAAGATTCACAAAGTTTCCATGAGCACGAACAAAGTTCAAGGAGCTCCCCCACTTCAACAATGCTTGTCTCTCTCACTTTCATTTTCCTTTTTGAAAAGTTTTGTGTTCCCCTCTATATTTTTTTTGTTTTTAAACTTTATAAAAGCACTCAACAGAAATTCATGAATCTCTAAAACTTCCAGGTTGTCTCCCTGGCAGCGCTTTCTTTAAAGCCATTAAGCTAGGCATAAAGTGCTCAAGTAATGGATCCACCCGGATCCCAAGGTATATCAAAGCCAATTTGAATTAACAATGATTTGGCATTTAGTAGTGAGCACAAAGCAACATATATCAAGCAATGACGAAGTCTAACTCTCTTCCTATGCATCGGCATGTCATACAAGAACAATTCATGCACATCAAATAAAGACCAATACATAGCATAAGCAGTTTCTTGCAATTTTTTCGTGTTGGAAACATAGAGAGGTGGAGATGTAGTTCCTCTCTCATAGTAATTACAAGTAGGAGCAGAAAGCACATGCATATTACATTAATCAAAATCATCATGTGCAACAGTAAAAGGCAACCCATCAATATAATCCTTAACAAGTGCAAACTTCTCCGATATAGTGTAGTTTGGAGAATTCAAAAAGATAATAGGACTATCATGTGTGGGTGCAATAGCAACAATTTCATGTTTAACATAAGGAACAATAGCAAGTTCATCTCCAATAGCATAATTCATATTGGCATCTTGGCCACAAGCATAGCAAGCATCATCAAAAAGGGACATTTCAAAAGAATCAACGGGATAATAGCAATTATCATAGCATTCATCCTTCGGTAGGAATGAGTGGAAATTAAATAATGTATGAGTTGAAGAGTTACTCTCATTAGAAGGTGGGCACGGGTAGCTAATCCGCTCTTCCTCCTTTTGTTCTTCGCTCTCCTCATCATCTTTTTCGTCCAATGAGCTCACAGTTTCATCAATTTCTTCTTCCATAGGCTCCTGCAAAATAGTAGTCTCTTCTTGGACAACAGAGACTTTCTCAATAAACGGATCAATAACTGAATTGTATTTATAATTATCATAGCAATATTTAAGGATAGCAAAATTTTCAAGTCTATAAATTGAATCATCGAAATCTTCAAACTTTATAAACATAGATTCAATTTCATAAGCACCCTTCAAAGCAACAAATTCTTCTATTGGTTCAACATCATAGTAATCATATATACCATTGGCATAAGAAGCCAAGGTTTCATTATCATTAAATTTTCATGAAAAGGGAAGGTGTGGAGCATTCATCCTAGAGAAACAAGTATAATCATATCTCAAGCATAGCTCCCGAGCATACCAATGCAACATATGAATTTGATCCCATAACAATTTCCCTTTATGAGTCAAGCGATAATCCCTGAAGTATTCACGTTGATCCAACGTTACTCCCATTATCAAGTTGAATGGGGTTTTCTCAGGATTATCAAAGTAGCACATAATATCTTTGACATAACAAGCATTGAGGGTTTTCGGAGGTTCCCCATCTCCATGAGTAGCAAGTACCACTATTTTTGGTGTTTCGTGTTCCATATACATAACTAAAGATAGAGAACAACTTAGAACAGAAAATAAAAACTACTTAGTGATAAAGCAAACAAGCACACACGAGAATATTCACCCCACGCTATTGCTCCCCGGCAACGGCACAAGAAAAAGGTCTTGATAACCCACAAGTATAGGGGATCGTTTGTAGCCTTCTTTGATTAATAAGAGTGTCGAACCCAACGAGGAGCTAAAGGTAGAACAAATACCGATACAACTCTACGCACACTTGACGTTCGCTTTACCTAGAACAAGTATGAAACTAGAAGTACATTTTAGGTGTAGTAGGAAAGATTTGCAAGATAGTAAAGAACGGGAAAATAAACATTAGGTGCTGTTTAAATAGAAGTGCAAAAGTAAATAAAGCGAGTGTGGAAAAGTGGTGGTAGGATTTGCGGAATTATCCCTAGGCAATTGATAACAAGTACCGGTAATCATTCTTGTAATTTTATATGAGGGAGAGCCATGAGCTAACATACTTTCTCTACTTGGATCATATGCACTTATGGTTGGAACTCTAGCAAGCATCCGCAACTACTAAAGATCATTAAGGTCGTGAAACCCAACCATAGCATTAAGTATCAAGTCCTCTTTACTCCCATACGCCATACCCCACTTATCCGCGTTTAGGCTGCTGTCACCCCCGCAACACTGACAATAAGCAAAGCACGAACATATTGCAACACCCTACAGTGGGGCCCCCTCACGTTTGTGCGAGAACGGAGGGCACCGTAGGACAGCACTACAATCATGCCACCAAGATCACGATTAACCCATAGGACAACAAAATCTACTCAAGCATCATAGGATGGCAACACATCATTGGATAATAATATGAAGCATAAAGCACCATTTTCAAGTAGAGGGTACAGAGGGTTGTGGGAGAGTGGACCGCTGAATATAGACTGGGGAAGGTAATGGAGGTGTTGATGAACATGACGGAGTTGTTGGAGTAGATCGCTGTCACATGATGGTTGCCCCGGCGGCGTTCTAGCGCCACCGGGAGAGAGGGGGAGAGAGCCTCCCTCTTTCTTCTTATTCCTTGGCCTCCCCCCTAGATGGGAGGAGAGTTGCCCCTCTGGTCCATGGTCTCCATGGCGGAGGAGGGGTGGGAGCCCCTCCGAGATTGGATCTCCCTCTCTGTTCTCTTCTGTTTCGCCCTCCCCAGATCTGGCCAAAAACAGTTTCTTATATTCCCGGAGATCCGTAACTCCGATTGTGCTGATCTTTTTACACGATTTTTTCCTGATATAAGCTTCCTTGCGCCCGAAGTACAGCTCTAACCAACGTACAAGGTGAGCACAACCCACCACCACGCGCTAGGGTCCTGGGACGCACCCTGGTGTATCGTGGTCCGTGTGGGCCGCTGTTTGCGGTGATTCCAACTCCCAAAAATCACAAATATTCCAAAATAATTCTCCGTGGAGTTGCATCATGTTTGGACTTTGTTTGATATGGATTTTCTACGATACAAAAATAGGCAACAAATAGGAACCGGCACCGGGCACTGGATAAGTAAGTTAGTCCAAATAAATCATATAAAAAGTTGCCAAAAGTATGTAAAAGTTGAATAATATTGGCATGAAACAATAAAAAATTGTAGATACGATGGAGATGTATCTTTCAGCAAGGTGTCAAGGAAGTGGATGAGTTCCGTTAGCATGACGGCATGGTGACGGTGATGGTGATGTGATCCATGCAGGGCTTCGCCTAAGCACCACGAGAATATGACCGGGGTGTAAACTGTGGAGGGGGCGCCACACATGGCTAACAATTGATGTTGTGTGTTCTAGACGCCCCTCCCCACGTATATATAGGTGGGAGGGGGAGGGGAGCAACAAGGGTTTACCCCAAGTAGGAGGAATCCTACTTGGGGTCCTTCCCAATTCGGCCTCCCCCCTTCCATATTTGCCGGAGGGGGAAAAGGGAAGAGGAAGGAGAGATGGAAAGGGGGGGACTCCCTCTTTCCCTTCCCCCACTCGGCCTCCTTCCATGGGGGGGGGGAGCACCCCTTGTGGGATGGTCTGCTCCCCTCTTATGGCCCATATGGCCCATATCTTTCCCCCGGGGGTTCCGGTAACCCCCCCGGTACTCTGATAAATACCCGATACACTGCGGAACACTTCCGGTGTCCGAATACTATCATCCTATATATCAATATTTACCTCTCGACCATTTCAAGACTCCTCGTCATGTCTATGATATCATCCGGGACTCCGAACAACATTCGGTCACCAAATCACATAACTCATATAATAGAATATTGTCATCGAACGTTAAGCGTGCGGACCCCACGGGTTTGAGAACTATGCAGACATGACCGAGACACCTCTCCGGTCAATAATCAATAGTGGGACATAGATTCTCATATTGGCTCCTACATATTCTACGAAGATCTTTATCGGTCAAACCGTTATGACAACATGCGTTATTCCCTTTGTCTATCGGTATGTTACTTGCCCGAGATTTGATCGTCGGTATCTTCATACCTAGTTCAATATCCTTACCAGCAAGTCTCTTTAATCATTCCGTAATGCATCATCCTACAACTAACTCATTAGTCACTTTGCTTGCAAGGCTTCTTATGATGTGCATTACCTAGAGGGCCCAGAGATGCCTCTTCAATACTCGTAGTGACAAATCCTAATCTCGATCTATGACCATCCAACAAACATCTTCGAAGATACCTATAGAGCATGTTTATAATCACTCAGTTATGTTGTGACGTTTGATAGCACATAAGGCATTCCTCCTGTATCCGGGAGTTGCATAATCTCATAGTCGAAGGAATATGTATTTGACATGAAGAAAGCAGTAGCAATAAAACTGAATGATCATAATGCTAAGCTAATGAATGGGTCTTGTCCATCACATCATTCTCCTAATGATGTGATCCCATTATCAAATGACAACTCATGTCCATGGTTAGGAAACCTTAACCATCTTTGATCAACAAGCTAGTCAAGTAGAGGCTCACTAGGGACACAATATTTGTCCATGTATTTGCACATGTATTTAGTTTTTTGATCAATACAATTCTAGCATGAATAATAAATATTTATCATGAATAAGGAAATATAAAATAACAACTTTATTATTGCCTCTAGGGCATATTTCCTTCAGTCTTCCACTTGCACTAGAGTCAAAAATCTAGATTATATTTTAATGATTCTAACACCCATGGAGTCTTGAAAGAGGCTTAGTCAACAGATCTCCTATATTCAGATCCGTATATATTTTGAAAATCTCTATGTCTCTCTCCTTGACTTGATCACAGATGGAGTTGAGGCGTCTCTTGATCTGTTTGGTTCTTTTGTGAAATCTGGATTCCTTTGCCAAGGCAATTGCTCCAGTATTGTCACAAAAGATTTTCATTGGACCCGATGCACTAGGTATTACACCTAGATCGGATATGAACTCCTTCATCCGGACTCCTTCATTTGCTGCTTCAGAAGCAACTATGTACTATGCTTCACACGTAGATCCCGCCATGACGCTCTGCTTGGAACTGCACCAACTGACAGCTCCGTGATACGTCTCCGTCGTATCTACTTTTTGCAACGCTTTTTCTCTTGTTTTGGACTCTAATTTGCATGATTTGAATGAAACTAACCCGGGCTGACGCTGTTTTCAGCAGAAGTACCATGGGTGTTGTTTTTGTGTAGAATAAAAGTTCTCGGAATGGAACAAAACTTTGCGAGGATTTTTTATACAATAAAAGAGAATTTCTGGAGACAAAAACCACCAGAGTGGGGGGGGGGGACCTGGGTGGGCACAACACACCATGGTGCGCCACCCCCTCCAGGCGTGCCCAGGTGGGTTGTCCCCACCCGGTGGCCCCGCAGACCCTGAAACTGATGCTATAAAATCCTATTTTTCCAAAAAGATGGGGAGAAAGAATTATCACAATTCATGAGACGGAGCCGCTATCGTCTCCTATTCTTCATCGGGAGGCCAGATTGGAGTTCGTTTGGGGCTCCGTAGAGGGATATCTTCGATCTTCGTCATCACCAACCCTTCTCCATCACCAATTCCATGATGCTCCCCACCGGGAGTGAGTAATTCCTTCGTAGGCTTGCTGGTCGGTGAGGAGTTGGATGAGATTAATCATGTATTCCAGTTAGTTTTGTGAGGGCTTGATCCCTAGTATCCATTATGTTCTGAGACTAATGTTGCTATGACTTTGCCATGCTTAATGCTTGTCACTTTGGGCCCGGGAGCGATGATTTCAGATCTCAACCGTTTATGTTATCACCATTATATCCATGTTCTAGATCCGATCTTGCAAGTTATAGTCACCTACTACGTGCTAAGATCCGGCAACCCCGGAGTGACAATAGTAGGGACCACTCCTAGTGATGACCGTAGTTTGAGGAGTTTGTGTATTCACCATGTGCTAATGCTTTGTTCCGGTACTCTATTAAAAGGAGACCTTAATATCCCTTTGTTTCCAATAGGACCCCGCTGCCACGGGAGGGTAGGACAAAAGATGTCATGCAAGTTCTTTCCATAAGCACGTATGACTATTTATGGAATACATGCCTACATTATATTTATGAACTGGAGCTAGTGTCGTATCGCCGGTTATGACTGTCTCATGATGAATATCATCCAACCAATCGCCGATCCAATGCCTACGATTTTCCTACATATTGTTCTTGCTAAGTTATTATTGCTACTGTCACTATTGCACTTGCTATAAAATTATTGCTATCACTGTTACTGTTACTATTGCTGTTGCTACTACTATCAAAACTATCATACTACTTTGCTACTAATCACTTTGCTGTAGATAATTAATCTCCTGGTGTGGTTGAATTGACAACTCAGCTGCTAATACTTGCAAATACTCTTTGGCTCCACTTGTGTTGAATCTATAAATTTTGGTTGAATACTCTACCCTCGAAAACTGTTTTGATCCCATATACTTGTGGGTTATCTGTAGCGACCCGACCTCAAACGGTCAAGCCTCTGTGTATCGGTGCCATCCCTGGATTAGTATGCTGGCACACACAATACATCAATGTATATATCAAAGTGCAATCACATGTATGAACAATGTAAAACGGATATATACCTTAAGTCTCAGCGGAAACAAACAATTGAGTGTGGAGTCCCATCAACGCCATCGGCAGGTTGAGTGTAGACCGTAACCTTGTATCGTAACTCTTACTCGTTGAAGAAATCCTGCAACATGTGGCCATGTAGGTCAGTACATTGAATGTACCGGCAAGATCACCAATAAGAGAAACAGATGATAAAAACTACACTATATGCAATATGGTTGTATGGCTCTATGTCTTAGTTTTGTTTGTGTAAAAGCTGGTTTTACTTTCCCTACAACAAATGAATATATGGAGTCTGTACTACAGAGTTTTATATGATGACATGGTTCCGCCAACCGATGTCTCATAGCCCAAATCATCATAAGTTGCCCACAATTGAGTTATCAGTCCAGTGTTGAGAGTTCCAAGATAGATCCAAGTCCAATGGTTCAAATTGTCCGTAATCGGGGACACGGCTAATCGATTAGGTTTTAACCTTCTACAGAGGTTTGTACACTTTACCCGCAAGATTTGATCCCTCTTTTTGTGTTCTTGCACTTCAGGGTGTTTGAGAACAAGACGACCAAAACATGGTCTTCCGAAGAGTTCCCCTGACCACTGTCTGGTGCTCATCCAATCCTATCGTAGTTCTACATCTGCTAGCACCGTCCCAGCAAGAGTCACAACTAAGGTCAACCAAGCTAGAGCCCATAGTGAGTTGCGGTTGCACAGGTAAGCTTCCGGGCATGAAGTATTCTTTCGTCTCTTTGAGTCTGGGTGAAGCTTTCCGCAAGATGTCATGGTGCTTCTCCATGCATCCCCGCCATCCACTGGTTTCTCCAGGGTGCCCATCAACCATCCTCCACCCAATAGTGTGTATTGAATTCTTGTCTCGAGTCTTGAAGTCTTGATGTCCTGAAGATGAAGTCCCTTGCTGATGCCATCATGAAGTTGTCGTCGTTGACGTAGAGTCCTCCGTTCTCACACCACTCCTGAACACTCATACCAACGCCGTCTACTATAGCATAGCATTAAAATAAATAACGTCCCAGGCTTGGTAACAGGGTGATGGGTTCCTACCTAATGCATACTACTCAACTACAAGGATTTAATATCACTACTGGAGGGATTGTTGCAAAGATGACACTAAATGCAATAAAAACATAGGTATGAAAAGCATGGTCAAAGTGAACTTGCCTGGTATTACTTGATGAAGGTATAACGCTCTCAGTATAACGACTTGGTAGAACTATTTGTCACTCCATTGAAACTCTATATTAAACAGACATATCATTCATATAAGCAAACATCCTAGCAAACAATTCTGGCACTCAAAATAACAATACAAACAACAAGGAAACTCAATAACAAAACTTAAACAAATTCCAAGGAAGCTTCAAATAAAAATAGAAAGAAAAACTACTAACAAAAATCTATGACTTTGCTACAAACATCTAATATAATTTTGCCCTAGGTAAAAACTTAGCAAATAAAACAATAAACAATAAGTTTAACAGAAAATAAAAAGTAAAACAACTAAGTTGACCGAAAGTATTTTTCATAAAAATTTTATTTGCAAAAAGAAACAAACAAAAAGCTTTTATAAAATTCTAACTATGACCTATACAAGTTTTCATACAAAACTAAACAAAATATATTTTTATATAAAATAAAATTTGTCTACTGTAGTCTAACAAGAATATAAAATAAATTGTCAAAAGTGACAAAAAATAATAATTTAAAACTAATAAAAACAATAAAGAAAAGATTAAAAACTATAAGTAAAATGGTACTGTTTTGCTAAAAACCTAATCTAAAACAAACTAAAAATAAGTAACTATACTCTACTAGATAGGCAAAACAGTAACAAAATAGTAGCAAAAAGATTCAGTCAAAAATATTTTATAAAACTCAAGTTGTGGCCAAATTAGTGATTTGAACAAATTTCATCAAATTCAATTTTAAACTACTAAAATTTGAAATCATATTTCACAAACATAAACTTTGACAAATTTTGAATCTAATGCAAAATGAATCACTCAATTTGGATCTAAAACATAAAAGATATAGAAATTCTAAGATTGGAACTATTTCCGAAAACTAAAACTAAAGCAGAAAATAAAAACGGAATCCAACGGACGGGCTTATACGTGGCGCGCTGTGATTGCCACGTGGGCATGCGCTAGATCTAACCGGGCGGACGACCTAACGCTAGCAGAACCTCATCGGTCGACTAAAAAAACAAAAAAAAAACCAATGGTTCACAAAAAAACGAAGGGGTACGCGAGATCTAGTCTACGTCGTTGATTGAGATCGGACGGTGGAGGGGGGACTTGAGCTTACAGCGGGCGGACGCCGGTGAGGTCAACGGCGGCGGTCGGAGGAGGTGCTCCGGGGGTCGAGGAAGGTGGCGGTGAGGTCGGTCGGGCGCGGCGGGGAGTAACGCGTCCAGGGGTGGTGGAGGTAGAGGTCGAGGACGACGAACGGCGGCATGGAAAGCTTGGAGAGCTTCGGCTCCGACGAACTCCAACGAGATTCGGGCTGTGGTCGTCGGGAACGGCGATCCTGTGGCCCTATAGCTTGGGTAAATGGTCGGGGAGATGCGGAAGACCTCGTCGGGGACTCTGGTGATGACGGTGGCGGTTGAAGTGGCCGGAGTTGAGTTGGGCAACGACAATGGCGGGTAGCGGGATTCAGGTGCTCAGGCGGGCAATCGGTGGCGGTGTAGGCGGCGGTCGAGGGGGTTTTAGGGGGGATCAGATGAGGGAAGAGGGTTATATATAAGGGGTTTGATTTGGAGGAGGGGGTGAGGTGGATTTCACGATCCCGAGAGATCCGGGATTCCGGTGGCGGCGATGCTCTGCGTGACTTGCGGAAGGAGGAAGAAGACGGTGGGCTCCGGTGCCAGTGAGGGAGCGATGAGAGCGGGAGTGAGAGGAGGGGTCAGGCGACTGAAGCGAAAGGTTTCGCGTGCGGGGGAAAAAGTCCTGATACGTCTCTACCGTATCTATAATTTTTGATTGCTACATGCTATTATATTACCCCTTTTGGATGTTTATGGGATTTATTTTACACATTTATATCATTTTTGGGACTAACCTACTAACCGGAGGCCCAGACCGTATTGCTGTTTTTTTGCCTATTTCAGTATTTCGAAGAAAAGGAATATCAAACGGAGTCCAAACGGAATGAAACCTTCGGGAGCGTGATTTTTGGAACGAACGTGATCCGGAGAACTTGGAGTGCAAGTCAAGAAGCAGAGGAGGCCTCCAGGAGATAGGAGGGCGCGCCCACCCCTCCTGGGCGCCCCCTGTCTCCTGGGCCCCACAGGCGGCCACCGACATACTCCTTCCTCCTATATATACCTACGTACCCCGAAAACATCCAAGGAGCCAACAAAAAACAATTTCCACCACCGTAACCTTCTGTATCTGCGAGATACCATCTTGGAGCCTTCGCCGGCGCTTCGGCGAAGGGGGAATCGACCATGGAGGGCTTCTACATCAACACCATAGCCCCTCCGATAAGTTGTGAGTAGTTTACCACAGACCTTCGCGTCCATAGTTATTAGCTAGATGGCTTCTTCTCTCTTTTTGGATCTCAATACAATGTTCTCCCCCTCTCTTGTGGAGATCTATTCGATGTAAACTCTTTTTGCGGTGTGTTTGTCGAGATCCGATGAATTGTGGGTTTATGATCAAGTTTATCTATGAGAAATATTTGAATCTCCTCTGAATTCTTTTATGTATGATTGAGTTATCTTTGCAAGTCTCTTCGAATTATCAGTTTGGTTTGGCCTACTAGATTGATCTTTCTTGCCATAGGAGAAGTGCTTAGCTTTGGGTTCAATCTTGCGGTGTCCTTTCCCAGTGACATTAGGGGCAGCAAGGCACGTATTGTATTGTTGCCATCGAGGATAAAAAGATGGGGTTTATATCATATTGCTTGATTTTATCCCTCTACATCATGTCATCTTGCTTAATGCGTTACTCTGTTCTTTATGAACTTAATACTCTAGATGCAGGCAGGAGTCGGTCGATGTGTGGAGTAATAGTAGTAGATGCAGGCAGGAGTCGGTCTACTTGTCACAGACATGATGCCTATATACATGATCATGCCTAGATAATCTCATAATTATTCGCTTTTCTATCAATTGATCGATAGTAATTTGTTCACCCACCGTAATACTTATGCTATCTTGAGAGAAGCCACTAGTGAAACCTATGGCCCCCGGGTCTATCTTTTATCATATAAGCTTTCAATCTACTTTTATTTGCATCTTTACTTTTAGCATCTATATTATAAAATACCAAAAAATATATTTATCTTATCATATTATCTCTATCAGATCTCACCTTCGCAAGTGGTCATGAAGGGATTGACAACCCCTTTATTGCGTTGGTTGCGAGTTCTTTGTTTGTTTGTGTAGGCGCATGGAACTTTTGAGGAGCCTCCTACTGGATTGATACCTTGGTTCTCAAAAACCGAGGGAAATACTTACGCTACTCTGCTACATCACCCTTTCCTCTTCAAGGAAAACCAACGCAAGCTCAAGACGTAGCAAGGCCATGGGCCATTTCGGCCAGATGGGCCGGTGGGGTGAGGGGAGAGAGAGAGAGAATAGTGCTGGGCTTCAACCTGGCACTGTTCGGAAGGATTTTTGTTTTTTAATTACTCACAGAAAGAAAAACAAAAAGAGCCAAAAAATATATTATATAGGCATATAATACATCAACATTTTCAGAAAGGAAAAAGTCCATTTTACTACCCTGAATAAAGTTGGTTGTTCACTTTACCCCCTGACCTTTTTCTTGGTTCCTTTACCCCCCTAAACAATCCCATACCGGACAAAAAAAACCTGAGTGGTTTGCCCAGACCGGAAGCTGATGTGGGCATGGTCAAATGTGGTATTTGACCTGGAGGTGGGTCCCCCTCGTCAGGTGGCCATGTGTTGGAGCTGGATGGGGCTGGGCGCGATGCGGGACGTCGGCGGCGGGACTCGCTGGATCCCGCAGGATCCGAGCGAGGGGCGGCGCAGGGGCACGGATCCGGACACGGGGAGGTAGCAGGACACCGCAAGGACGACCGGCGTCGTGTGGCTCCGAGGTGGTCGACCCTGGCGTTCGAGTGTCGGCGCGAAAGGCTCCATGGCGCTGTTAATGGCGACGGCGACTGCGGGTGGCGGGCAGGGGAGGCCGGCGAACGACGGGAATGGATGGATCCAGACATGGGGGTTCGAACCCGGGCAGTGGCGTCGCTCGGAGGTCGCCGGACGGAGCAAATCGATGGCGGCGGCGCCATGACCGACGGAAGAAGCTCCTGCGCGAGAGAGGAATTAGAGAGAGACGGGAGAGTCAGGGAGGAAGAGGAGGGAGAAGGGCAGGGCGGCGCAGGGCTGGCCTAGGCTCGGGCGGCGACGCTCCGGCGGCCGGCCAGCGTCGGGGCCGAGCGGGGGCAGTGGCGAGGCCAACAAAGCGGCAGCTCTATCTCAGCTGTGCCTGACAAGAGGGCCCCACCTAGGTCAAAACCACCGTTGACTTGAGCCACGTCAACAGTAGGGGGAGACAAACCAGCTAGGGGGGTATTTCGTCCGGTATGATTTTGTTTGGGGGCTAAAAGGAACAGAAAAATAGATCAGGGGTTAAACTGAACCACCAACTTTATTCTGGGTAGTAAAATGGACCTTTTCCTTTTAGAAAAAGAAATCATAAAACATGAACATATTTTCAAGTCCAAATAAAATCAACAAAAATTCAAATAAAGCAAACAGTGCTACTGTTGCAATAAAACCCAATAAAAATCATTTTTAAAATACCAAAATGATTTCAAATTTATTTTTCTCCACTTTTCTACTGTAGGTAATCATTTTACCTAATTTCCATGTGTTTTATTTTTGGAGAAAAATAATTTGAATAAAATCCAAATAATTCCAAATTGAAAGGGATTTTTCAAAATACTTTAAAATGACTTTCAATTTGGTTCTTTTAAACTTCCAACTCATATTTCATATAATTTGAAGAAGTCATTTTATCTTCTCTCATGAAAATCATTGAGCTGCATAAAGTTTCTGAATTTGAAATATTCCCGAATGGAATTCAAATCTTTTCAAACCCCTTTTTTCTATTTATTTTAATGGAAGAAGTCATATTATCTTCTCTCTAGGGTTTTTTGATGAAATGAATTTGAATTTATTGGGATCAAAATGCTAAGTGAAAGTTTGGGAAAGTCATTTCATTCCCTCTCATTCAACTTCCAAAAAGTTTCAAATTTCACTCAATTTCACACAATCAATCACTCAACAATCAATTGAACAAGCAAAGTTACTCATTTAATATAACATTCCAAAATTTAGAATTTTATGGTGTTACAAACCTACCACTCTTAAAATAAATCTCGTCCCCGAGATTCGAAGAGGCTAGCAAGGAAAGGTTAGGGTTTGGGGGTCTTCCAGCAATTCCATTGATCGGAATGATCTAGTGTGCTACCACACTTAAAAGCAGGGTTATGGTTCCGACATCACTCATGTACTCCATCCCTTTGGGTTGATGGTGTCGGTCTTCTCATATTCTCTGGAATAACTCCTGTCACTAAGGCTCTTTCGGCAGGGCATAATTTTTTTCTTCAAAATCTTGTATCCCTTCTTAATGGTAAGGTTCTTCCGATACTGGTCTTCTTATCTGACGGGTCTATCGTCAATTCTAAACAATTACCGATATCTCATGGTGGTCAACAATTTCTGGTTTCTGTAGTAAATTGGTCCGGGTTGAATATCACTGTATATCCTACGATTGGCAATAGTTGCCTGTACAGGGTTCCATCGTCCTACCATTCTATGGTTTAAATAACGTCTAATATTGTCATCTCTCTGTGATGGGTAAGTCACTCAGATTTACAATTCCAAATAGCAAGAGCGAATGATAAGAGTAAGTCGGTATGGTGATCAATCCATTCCGCACCCGAATCATTACCCTGTATAAGGTTTAGCGAATCTCGCATTTCTAACACTAGGTTCGGGTAAGTCCATTGATTCTGCAAGCTGAACAAGACATTTATCATTTCTTCACCACTATCGGGTTTGTGCATAACCTCCTATGAAACGTCTGTGGATCAAATCATATCTTCTTCCAGGAAGTACTTGATCCTTATTAATTTCCTGGGCCTATGGGTTATGGACCCACTTCAATAGCTGCAAAGCTTTAATTCATCCTAGGAGTTAGAGTTGTTCCGTATTCCAACATTACACCTTCTATAATCCAATATTACCTCATTCCTTCATAATCCCGAGGTACCCAACATATTGGAATAAAACTCATACTCGTTTTGTCAAAAATCCACTCTACGGAGTACATTTTTCCTTCCCATTGGTCAGGTGTTCTTACAGGGTACTACCACCCTTAAAATGAAATTCACAAATTCATCCATAAACCATATTTCTCATATCCTCGAAAATGGTCAAGATCCTTGTTCATAGAGTAACAACTCATACAATTCAACATATGAAAACATGTCACCTTAACTTTATTGATTTCAAGAATTCAATACAATCTCCGAATCACCCATTGCATAACTCAACTCATCGTACTCATGAAAACAAAACTACTTCCTACTACAGTTATTACTAATAGAGGTAATATCACGGCAAGTCATTGAACTTGCGCCGCACGTTCAGTTTGGTGCTAGAACTTTGAAAATACGGTTTTCTGGTCACATAACTTAACTCAAGCGTGCAGATATGGTCACACTACGCATATGCGGGCGTATACATGTGTATGGCCCCACTTGTCAGTGACTGATGGCGCTGGGCGTGATGTATTTTTACACAGAACACTCTGAAAATAATTATTTTCCAAAACAATCAACCACAGCGACGTATTTTTTTTGCACAAAACACCCTCAAATTATTTTTTAAAGAAAAACAAGACCATGATACTGTACATATATGTATTTTGTCTAATATGGATAATCAACATATATGTACTTCACGGGGACTCATGTGGAGCTTAATTGAGCCGCGGGTACTACGCCCCATTTTGCGCACACTATTTTTTAAAAGATAATTTGTAAGTAATAAAGATATGTTCACATATTTGTGTGTTAAAAAAATATTATATATACAAATAATGATTAGTAGATAAAAACATTTAAATATACACTTGCGGCTTATATTTAGTTAATATGGACATTGATAATATTTATTAGATAAATATTTTAGAATACACTTGAGGCTTATATTTATAAAATATGATGAACACAAACATTTACTAAATATTTTTGACTATTCACTTGTGTAAATTTTTTATTCATGACTTATATTCAACAAAGTTATATAACCTACATATTAGCCACGACTGAATATTCGTTTAACAGTTCAAATTTTAAATTATTAATATTTTTAATTATACAAACATTGAACTATATAAAATGTGCGTATATATAATTATTGAAATGTTCGTATAATTGAAATAATATTTTTGAAAACCAAATATGCAATACGCACATTTATATAGTACACATGTTCATATATATTTTTAAATACCTCAGATAAAATGGGCCGCAGTCTCCATCGCCTATTTAAACTTCACATGCATCCTCGTTTAATATATATAAGTTCCTGACCCATTTTAGATATCCAGATCTGACCGTTGTAGTGTCTAGATCGTATTGATTTAAACAGTTGGTTGTAGGTTCAAGTCCTAGTAGATTCTTTTTGGCGTTAATTTTTTGCATTTGCATTCTCGGGTTAAAAAATAGTTGCTCGTCTGTTCGAGTCCTGGCATGCCATTTTTGTTGTTAATGTTCGCATATATGTGCAGTATTGTGGTCCTGTTTTCTGTAAATAAAAGAAGTTTCAATGTTCGCATATATGTGCAGTATTGTGGTCCTGTTTTCTGTAAATAAAAGAAGTTTTAATGTTCGCATATATGTGCAGTATTGTGGTCCTGTTTTCTGTAAATAAAAGAAGTTTTAATGTTCGCATATATGTGCAGTATTGACTTATTGCGGGCCTGTTTTCTGTAAATAAAAAAAGTTAAGGTGTTTTTTGTAAAAATACATCGCTGCGGTTCACTTCTTCAACAAATAAAAAAAATCAGGGTGTCCTGTGTAAAATACGTCGCGCCTAGTGTCGTTCGTCACTGACGAGTGGGGCCATACACATTGATATGTTTGTATACGCGTATTGTAACCGTATCTGCACGCTTGAGTCAAGTTAGGTGACCACAAAACCATATGTTCATAGTTTTAGCATCAAACTGAACATACAACGCAAGTTCTATGACTACCGGTGATATTACCTCTTACTAATATCATAATTCCAACTACTCAGCTCCAGATTTCATCTTGTTGGGACATTTAGTAGCCTAAAGTCCTGCTTCCCTGCAACGAAAACAAATAACTTCCAATAAGTCTCGTGGCTTCTTGGGGATGGTGTATGCTCTTTGGGTTCTTGGCTTCTTCTCTGGACATTTATCACCGTAATGACCTATATCCTTGCACCTGTAACAAGTGATATTACTCAGGTCTTTCTCTGCAGAAATTGGGTTGTTCTGGTGATGCCTTCGTTTTCCCTTTCTGGATTTCTCCGTACTGATCAGAGCTTCTATTTCCTATGGGTCATATTCCACTTCTTCTGTTGGGAAGTCTCCCAGATACTCTTCTCTTTCCTTTGTGCAATACCGTGAAAAATGTCCTTCTTCTCCACATGAATAGCAGGCATGAGTGTTAAATCTGTTTAGGCCTTCTTCTTCGGGGTCTTCAACAACTTTCTTCATCACATGTTCTTCTAAACTTTCCCTAAGGGCTTCTTTCTGCTACTTGGTAATTTCTTGTACTTTGGGGTAAAAGTGACAGTGAGCAAGGTAGTGCATAGTTCCTTCACACAGGAAACAAGTAACCTGCACAGTTGGGCATTCTTCCTCTGGGTGATGTTCTTCACAATGAGGGCATCCTTCCTTGTGTTCCTCCTGGGTGTGTCCTATTTCTCCACAAATCTTGCAAGCACAAGGTTTCTTGTTCGAGTTATCACAATGCTTCCAGATGAGACGTGATCTCAACAAAGTTTTCTTGAATTCCTCCCAAGCTCTTGCTCCGTTACATCCTTGTATGGCTTGATGCATTTCCCACCAGGTTGCAGCACTTTCTGTAAAGTACTGAAGAGCGTATCGGACCTCATACTTCCTTGCAATCAAATGTTTCCCGAATTGATCCTCCATGTTTTTAATCCATAGCTCTGCCTCCAAGTGAGTCATTGGTCCAGAGAATACCAATCCAACTTCATTCATCATCTATGGGGTCCAAAGGTTTGGGATAAGATAAGAGAGATAGAGAGGGAGGCACACAATGGAAACACTATAATTTTGAAAACGGGTTTTATTTGTGGCTGTCAAAAAAATAAACACACAAATGACAGCCCACAAACCGTCGCATCTAACGTAAGTATATAACAGGGGTTTGGTCTTCTAAAGGTCAAATAAACCTTGGAAATTCTTCTGGGTCTTCGAATTCTTCACCCTTCGGAGTCTTCAACGGCTGTAGCTTCAACTCTTCTAATGCATGGTGAAAATCCTCTTTACTCTTAAGAGGTCATCAGTTGTCTGACACCTTGTCCTTTTTAGAGCGGCTTGAGTTGATGCTCCATGTGGTCAAAAGGGAAAGGGGTATATTCTAACTATCTGAGGTAGGAGGAGCTATTTGCTAAAATCAGAAGAGATGAGAAGTAGATGATCTTTTTGAAAATAAAATTTTAGAAATTTCCTGTCCTAGTGGCCTTCTGATTTCTAGGGTCACGTTCTACAGTAAACATGTGCTCTGATACCTTATCTGTAGCGACCCGACCTCAAATGGTCAAGCCTCTGTGTATCTGTGCCATCCCTAGATCAGTATGCTGGCACACATAGTACATCAATGTATATATCAAAGTGCAATCACATGTATGAACAACGTAAAATGAATATATACCTTAAGTCTCAGCCGAAACAAACAATTGGGTGTGGAGTCCCACCAACGCCATCGGCGGGTTGAGTGTAGACCGTAACCCTGTATTGTAACTCTTACTCGTTGAAGAAATCCTGCAACATGATATGTTGCAGCCATGTAGGTCAGTACATTGAATGTACCGGCAAGATCACCAATAAGAGAAACAGATGATAAAAACTATATTATATGCAATATGGATGTATGGCTCTGTGTCTGAGTTTTGTTTGCGCAAACGCTGGTTTTATTTTTCCTACAACAAGTGAATATATGGAGTCTGTACTACGGAGTTTTCTATCATGACATGGTTCTGCCAACCGATGTCTCATAGCCCAAATCATCATAAGTTTCCCACAATTAAGTTATCAGTCGAGTGTTGAGAGTTCCGAGATAGATCCAAGTCCAGAGGCTCAAATTGTCCGTAACCGGAGACACGGCTAATCGATTAGGTTTTAACCCTCTACAGAGGTTTGTACACTTTACCCGCAAGATTCAATCCCTCTTTTTGTTGGGGAACGTAGCAGAAATTCAAAATTTTCTACGCATCACCAAGATAAATCTATGGAGTAACTAGCAACGAGAGAGAGGGGATTGCATCTTCATACCCTTGAAGATCGCGATGCCGAAGCGTTGCAAGAACGCGGTCGGTGGAGTCGTTCACTAAGCGATTCAGATCGCGGCTGAATCCGATCTAAGCACCGAACAACGGTGCCTCCGCGTTCAACACACGTACAACCCGGGGATGTCTCCTCCTTCTTGATCCAGCAAGGGGAGAGGAGAAGTTGAGGGAGAGCTCTAGCAGCACAACGGCATGGTGGTGGAACTTGCAGTTCTCCGGCAGAGCTTCGCCAAGCACTACTACTACGGAGGAGGTGTTGGGGAGGGAGAGGGCTGCGCCAGTGGAAGGGTGAAGCTCCCATGCGCCTCCCCACTATATATAGGGGTGGAGGGGGGTGGTTTATTGCCCTCCAAGTCCATTGTGGCGTTGGCAAAGGTGGGAGGAAAGAAATCCCATCATTTCCTTCACCACCGATTGTTATCCCCCCTTTTTAGGGATCTTGATCTTATCCCTTCGTGATATGATCTTATTCCTTCTAAGGGGGGATCTTGGTGCGCCTTGACCAGGGGTGTGGGGCCTTGCCTTCACTACCCACGTTCATGTGGGTCCCCCCATGCAGGTGGGCCCCACTCCAGAACCTTCTAGAACCTCCCGGTACAATACCGAAAAATCTCGAACATTTTTCGGTGGCCAAAATACGACTTCCGGGATCTCATCCGGGACTCCGAACAACATTCGGTAACTGCACACTAATTCCCATAGCAACTCTAGCGTCACCGAACCTTAAGTGTGTAGACCCTACGGGTTCGAGAATCATGCAGACATGACCGAGACAACTCTCTGGCCAATAACCAACAGCGGGATCTGGATACCCATGTTGGCTCCCACATGTTCCATGATGATCTCATCGGATGAACCATGATGTCAAGGATTCAAGCAATCCCGTATACAATTCCCTTTGTCAATCGGTACGTTACTTGCCTGAGATTCGATCGTCGGTATCCCAATACCTCGTTCAATCTCATTACCGGCAAGTCACTTTAATCGTTCCGTAATGCATGATCCCATGACTAACTACTTAGTCACATTGAGCTCATTATGATGATGCATTACCGAGTGGGCCCAGAGATACCTCTCCGTCACACGGAGTGACAAATCCCAGTCTCGATTCATGCCAACCCAACAGACACTTTCGGAGATGCCCGTAGTGCACTTCTATAGCCACCCAGTTATGTTGTGACGTTTGGTACACCCAAAGCATTCCTACGGTATCCGGGAGTTGCACAATATCATGGTCTAAGGAAATGATACTTGACATTAGAAAAGCTTTTAGCAAATGAACTACACGATCTTGTGCTATGCTTAGGATTGGGTCCTGTCCATCACATCATTCTCCTAATGATGTGATCCCGTTATCAATGACATCCTATGTCCATGGTCAGGAAACCATAACCATCTATTGATCAATGAGCTAGTCAACTAGAGGCTCACTAGGGACATGTTGTGGTCTATGTATTCACACATGTATTACGGTTTCCAGTTAATACAATTATAGCATGAACAATAGACAATTATCATGAACAAGGAAATATAATAATAACCATTTTATTATTGCCTCTAGGGCATATTTCCAATAGTCTGCCACTTGCACTAGAGTCAATAATCTAGTTCACATCACTATGTGATTGTAATGAATCCAACACCCATTGGGTTTGATCATATCTCGCTTGTGAGAGAGGTTTATTAGTCAGCGGGTCTGAACCTTTCAGATCCATGTGTGCTTTACAAATCTCTATGTCATCTTCTAAATGAAGCTACCACGCGCTACTTGGAGCTGTTCCAAATAACTTCTCTACTATACGAATCCGGTTCACTACTCAGAGTCATCCGGATTGGTGTCAAAGTTTGCATCGGCGTAACCCTTTACGACGAACTCCTTTACCGCCTCCATAATCGAGAAAATTCCTTAGTCCACTAGTTACTAAGGATAACCTTGACCGCTGTGCTGTGATCCATTCCTGGATCACACTTGTACCCCTTGACTGACTCATGGCAAGGCACACTTCAGGTACGGTACACAGCATAGCATATTGTGGAGCCTATGTTTAAAGCATAGGGGACGACCTTTGTCCTTTCTCTCTCTTCTGCCATGGCCAGGTCTTGAGTCTTACTCAATACTCACACCTTACATCTAAGAAATCCTTCTTGGCTGATCTATTTTGAACTCCTTCAAAATCTTCTCACGGTATGTGTTCATTTGAAAGTACTATTAAGCATTTTGATCTATCCTTATAGATCTTGATGCTCAATGTTCAAGTAGCTTAATCCAGGTTTTCCATTGAAAAATACTTTCAAATAACCCTATATGCTTTCCAGAAATTCTACATCATTTCTGATCAACAATATGTCAACAACATATACTCATCAGAAATTTTATAGTGCTCCCACTCACTTCTTTGGAAATACAAGTTTCTCATAAACTTTGTATAAACCCAAAATCTTTGATCATCTCATCAAATCGTATATTCTAACTCCGAGATGCTTACTCCTGTCCTTAGAAGGATTGCTGGAGCTTTGCATACTTGTTAGCATCTTTTAGGATTGACAAAACCTTCTGGTTGTATCACATACAACCTTTCCTCAAGAAAATTGTCGAGGAAACAATGTTTTGACATCCTATCTGCAAGATTTCATAAATAATGCAGTAACTGCTAATACAATTCTAATAGACTCTTAGCATCGCTACGAGTGAGAAAGTCTCATCGTAGTCAACTCCTTGAACTTGTCGGAAAACATCTTAGCGAAAAGTCGAGCTTTCTTAATGGTGACACTTACCATCATTGTCCGTCTTCCCTTTTAAAATCCATCTGTACCCAACAACCTTATGACCATCAAGTAGTTCTTCCAAAGTCTACACTTTGTTTTATACATGGATCCTCTCTCGGATTTTATGGCCTCGAGCCATTTGTCGGAATCCGGGCCCACCATCGCTTCTCCACAGCTCGTAGGTTCATTGTTGTCTAGCAACATGACCTCCAAGACAGGATTATTTACCACTCTGAAGTAGTACGCATCCTTGTGGACCTACGAGGTTTGGTAGTGACTTGATCTAAAGTTTCATGATCACTATCATCAGCTTCCACTTCAATTGGTGTACGCGCCATAGGAATAACTTCCTGTGCCCTGCTACACACTAGTTGAAGTGATGGTTCAATAACCTCATCAAGTCTCCACCATCCTCCCACTCAATTCTTTCAAGAGAAACTTTTCCTCGAGAAAGGACCCGATTCTAGAGACAATCCCTTTTGCTTCCGGATCTAAGATAGGAGGTATACCCAATTGTTTTTGGGTGTCCTATGAAGATGCATTTATCCGCTTTGGGTTCGAGCTTATCAGCCTGAAACATTTTCACATAAGCGTCGCAGCCCCAAACTTTTAAGAAACGACAACTTAGGTTTCTCCAAACCATAGTTCATATGGTGTCGTCTCAACGGAATTGCGCGGTACCCTATTTAAAGTGAATGCGGTAGTCTCTAATGCCTAACCTATAAACGATAGTGGCAATTCGATAAGAGACATCATGGTATGCACCATATGTAATAGGGTGCAGTTATGATGTTCGGACACACCATCACACTATGGTGTTCCAGGCAATATTAATTGTGAAACAATTTCCACAATGTCTTAATTGTGTGCCAAACTTGTAACTCAGATATTCATCTCTATGATCATATCATAGACATTTTATCCTCTTGTTACGACGATCTTCAACTTCACTCTGAAATTACTTGAACCTTTCAATAATTCAGATTTGTGTTTCATCAAGTCAATATACTCAGAATCTACTCAAATCATCTGTGAAGTAAGAACATAACGATATCCACTGCGTGCCTCAGCACTCATTAGACTGCACACATCAAAATGTATTACTTCGAACAAGTTGCTTTCTTGTTCCATATTACTGAAACCGAGGCTTTTTTAGTCATCTCGCCTGTGTGGTATGATTTGCATGTCTCAAGTGATTCAAAATCAAGTGAGTCCAAACGATCCATCTGCATGGAGTTTCTTCATGCGTATACACCAATAGACATGGTTCGCATGTCTCAATCTTTTCAAAACGAGTGAGTCCAAAGATCCATTAACATGGAGCTTCTTCATGCATTTTATACCAATATGACTCAAATGGCAGTGCCACAAGTATGTGGTACTATCATCACGATCTATATCTTTTGGCATGAACATGTGTATCACTACGATCGAGATTCAATAAACCATTCATTTTAGGTGCAAGACCATTGAAGGTATTATTCAAATAAACAGAGTAACTATTATTCTCCTTAAATGAATGACCATATTGCGATAGACATAATCCAATCATGTCTATGCCCAAAGCAAACACCAGATAACAATTATTTAGGTTTAACACCAATCTCGATGGTAGAGGGAGTATGCGATGCTTGATCACATCAAGCTTGGAAACACTTCCAACACATATCGTCATCTCACCTTTAGCTAGTCTCCGTTTATTCCGCAGCTTTTATTTCGAGTTACCAACACTTAGCAACCAAACCGGTATCTAATACCCTGGTGCTACTAGGAGTACTAGTAAAGTACACATTAATATAATGTATGTCCAATATACTTCTATCGACCTTGCCAGCCTTCTCATCTACCAAGTATCTAGGGTAGTCCTGCTTCAGTGACCGTTTGCCTCATTACAGAAGCACTTAGTCTCGGGTTTGGTTTCAACCTTGGGTTTCTTCACTAGAGCAGCAACTGATTTGCCATTTCATGAAGTACCCTTCTTGCCCTTGCCCTTCTTGAAACTAGTGTTTCACTAACCATCAACAATTGATGCTCCTTCTTGATTTCTACTTTCGCGGCGTCAAACATCGCAAATATTTCAAGGATCATCATATCTATCCCTGATATGTTATAGTTCATCATGAAGCTCTAGCAGCTTGGTGGCAATGACTTTGGAGAAACATCACTATCTCATCTGGAAGATTAACTCCCACTCGATTCAAGTGATTGTTGTACTCAGACAATCTGAGCACAAGCTCAACGATTGAGCTTTTCTCCCTTAGTTTGCAGGCTAAGAAACTCGTCGGAGGTCTTATACCTCTTGACGTGGGCACGAGCCTGAAATCCCAATTTCAGCCCTCGAAACATCTCATATGTTCCGTGACGTTTCGAAATTGTCTTCGGTGCCTCAATTCTAAACCTTTTAACTACTGAACTATCACGTAATTATCAAAACGTGTATGTCAGATGTTTGCAACATCCACAGACAACGTTCGAGGTTCAGCACACCGAGCGGTGCATTAAGGAAATAAGCCTTCTACGCAGCAATGAGGACAATCCTCAGTTTACGGACCCAGTCCGCATAATTGCTACTATCAACTTTCAACTAAATTTTCTCTAGGACCATATCTTAAAACAGTAGAACTAAAGCGCGAGCTACGACATAATTTGTAAAAACCTTTTGACTATGTTCAGGATAATTAAGTACATCTTATGAACTCCCACTCAGATAGACATCCCTCTAGTCATCTAAGTGATACATGATCCGAGTCAACTAAGCCGTGTCCGATCATCACGTGAGACGGACTAGTCATCATCGGTGAACATCTTCATGTTGATCGTATCCACTATACGACTCATGTTCGACCTTTCGGTCTCGTGTGTTCCGAGGCCATGTCTGTACATGCTAGGCTCGTCAAGTCAACCTAAGTGTTTCGCGTGTGTAAATCTGGCTTACACCCGTTGTATGTGAACGTTAGAATCTATCACACCCGATCATCACATGGTGCTTCGAAACAACGAACTTTTGCAATGGCGCAAATTTAGGGGGAACAATTTCTTGAAATTATTATGAGGGATCATCTTATTTACTACCGTCGTTCTAAGAAAATAAGATGCATAAACATGATAAACATCACATGCAATCAAATAGTGACATGATATGGCCAATATCATTTTGCTCCTTTTGATCTCCATCTTCGGGGCTCCATGATCATCATCCTCACCAGCATGACACCATGATCTCCATCATCATGATCTCCATCATCGTGTCTCCATGAAGTTGTCTCGCCAACTATTACTTCTACTACTATGGCTAACGGTTTAGCAATGAAGTAAAGTAATTACATGGCGTTATTCAGTGACACGCAGCTCATACAATAAATAAAGACAACTCCTATGGCTCATGCCGATCTTCATACTCATCGACATGCAAGTCGTGATTCCTATTACAAGAATATGATCAATCTCATACATCACATATATATATCATTCATCACATCATTTTGGCCATATCACATCACACGACATATGCTGCAAAAACAAGTTAGACATCCTCTAATTGTTGTTGCAAGTTTTTACGTGGCTGCTATAGGTTTCTAGCAAGAACGTTTCTTACCAATGCCAAAACCACAACGTGATATGCCAATTGCTATTTACCCTTCATAAGGACCCTTTTCATCGAATCCGATCCGACTAAAGTGGGAGAGACTGGCACCTGCTAGCCACCTTATGCAACAAGTGCATGTCAGTCGGTGGAACCTGTCTCACATAAGCGTACGTGTAAGGTCGGTCCGAGTAGCTTCATCCCACAATACCATCAAAACAAGATAGAATCAACGCCCACAACAACTTGTGTTCTACTCATGCATATAAACTACGCAATAGACCTAGCTCTGATACCACTGTTGGGGAACGTAACAGAAATTCAAAATTTTCTATGCATCACCAAGATCAATCTATGGAGTAACTAGCAACGAGAGAGAGGGGATTGAATCTTCATACCCTTGAAGACTGTGATGCGGAAGCGTTGCAAGAACGCGGTCGGTGGAGTCGTTCACTAAACGATTCAGATCGCGGCCGAATCCGATCTAAGCACCGAACAACGGTGCCTCCGCGTTCAACACACGTATAGACCGGGGACGTCTCCTCCTTCTTGATCCAGCAAGGGGAGAGGAGAAGTTGAGGGAGAGCTCCGGCAGCACAACGGCATGGTGGTGGAGCTTGCAGTTCTCCGGCAGAGCTTCGCCAAGCACTACTACTACGGAGGAGGTGTTGGGGAGGGAG
This sequence comes from Triticum timopheevii, assembly GCA_963921465.1. Taxonomy (NCBI): domain Eukaryota; kingdom Viridiplantae; phylum Streptophyta; class Magnoliopsida; order Poales; family Poaceae; genus Triticum; species Triticum timopheevii. Next base: position 405,719,719 of record OY997272.1, on the reverse strand, counting down.
AGGGCTGCGCCAGTGGAAGGGTGAAGCTCCCATGCGCCTCCCCACTATATATAGGGGTGGAGGGGGTGGTTTCTGTTGGAAATATGAGCAATTTACCGAATGATTTTATTAATAGAAATAGTAGATAAAACATGACTAGTATAGCAGTGATAAAATAAGCCATGCGATTTGACAAAAAGAAGGTAAACAACATGTTCATATATGAACCGTAACTAAGCATATCTAGAGCAGACAGTATAGTAGGTTGCAGATATGAAATAGAGTCTAACATGTCTAGAACAAATACTAGAACAAGGAACTGTAACAGAACCTCGAATAGAAAGGGGAGAAACACGTACGTGACAGCAGCAGGAGCAGAGGCACTGGACTTGGGGTCGGTGTCCTCCATGTCGTCGAGGAGGTTGTCGACGTCGGGGAAGTAGTCGTCGTTGGGGGAGAAGTCATCGGAGTCCGGGGTGTCCGTGACGAAGGAGTCAGTAGTCGCGCAGAGCGCTCCCCAAAAACCTTATCACCCTTCTCCCGTACAGGACTCAAAAGGTGCGGTTTCGGAGGCCTACTGTTTCGACCTACGGTGCACGCCGCAAGCCAGGATGGGGAAGAACGTAGCAGCAGCGCAGTGCTCAGGAACTTGTGGCGAGAGGAGGAAGAGATTCTGGTGTGTCTCTCTGGAGAGGAGCGACCTCTCTTATATAGGCACAGGAGAAGAACGCGAACAGGCTGCGGCGGGAGGTGAAGCAATGGAGGGAGACGAAACGAACAGGCAGCATGCGAAGAGGTGTGCCATTCGTATTCAGGCTCCACTACAGCAAAACGTTTTAGCTCCCATGTGACTGTTCGTATACCCGTCATGCGTGGAAAAATTTAGACATCGGCTCGGCTCATTCCTGCAACCCGTGGCGCGTCGTGACGAGGCGAGGTGAGGCGAGGCGTGGCGAGGCGGGCGGCGGAGGAGGAGCGCGTGTGGATGTCCCTCTTGTTCTCATGCTCATACAAGTGGGGAAGGAGCCTCCCTTATAGAGGTCAACTCCCTCTAAACTAGCAATGTGGGACTAAACTTTAGTTCCACCTCTTTCCTTGCATGAATGGGCTGCGTGGGCCTCTAGGATTTATTAGGAATTTCTGGAACTCCTACTGGGCTAGGCCAAAAATAGACAAAATTCCAGCAATCCCCCACCAGATCCTAGAGGCACACAAAATTTGTCTTTGGTTCCAAAACACTGTTTTATATACTGGTACTGCAGTGGAAATTGTTAAGTTGAACTTCCACCTAGAACTCTATGCTACACTAGTAAGCAACTTGAACAGTGGACTGGGCCTTGAACTGCAAGTTTTCTGCGAATCTAGCTTCACATAAAGCCTTGACCAATACATGGCTACCGTGGGTCTTCCCCGCGGGTGGAGCTTATGCGTCATACTCCGAGACCTTTCATGAGTTTACTAGGGAGAACCCTACTCTCATAGATTGCGACGTTTAACAATCAGACTCATATAGGTGCGTTCTTCAAAAGATGTTCTGCAGGACAACATCTTTGCTTCAAAGAGCAACTTAGAACACAATAAGATATACATCAACCTGCCATGCAGATTAGGAGAGTATTGCATCTTCATGGAGTGGTATTTTTAACAGTAAGGATACTCTCCTCTCAGTTGACCAACAGCCTGTCTTCCACATCTAATTCACGGGATCTCCGATCACAAAGAATAGGTTACCACTGTGAACAACTCATATTTTGGGTCTCATACCCATCTCCCTTGATTCATTATCTATCAAATTACGTGATAGACCCTTAGTAAAAGGATCTGCCAGATTTTTAGACGTTTGGATATAATCCAATGCAATAACTCCAGAGTTTTTCATTTTTCTGACAGACTTTAACCTTCTCTGAACGTGTCTTGATGACTTCATGTTATCCTTTGAGCTGCTCACTTTAGTGATCAAAGTTTGATTGTCACAGTTCATAAAGATACCCGGTATAGGTTTCTCAACTACCGACAAGTCATTCAAGAGCCGACGAAGCCAATCTGCTTCGACCGTAGCTGTATCTAGTGCTGTGAGTTCTGATTCAATTGTTGACCTCGTTAAGATGGTCTGCTTGCAAGACTTCCAAGAAACAGCGCCACCACCATGAGTGAATACATATCCGCTCGTGGCCTTTATCTCATCAGCATCTGAGATCCAGTTTGAGTCACTATACCCTTCAAGCACCTTTGGGTGCCCGGTGTAGTGAATTCCATAATTTGCAGTGCCTTTCAAATAACGCAAAACTCTCTCTAGAGCTTTCCAATGCACATCTCCTGGTTTTGAGACAAATCGGCTAAGCTTGCTAACAGCAAAAGAGATGTCAGGTCTTGTAGCACTGGCTAAGTACATAAGCGAGCCAATGATCTGAGAATATTTGAATTGGTATCTAGCAATTCTCCGATTCTTTCGAAGCAACACAATAGCATCATATGGTGTTGGAGATGGCTTGCAGTCACAGTAGCCAAAGCGACTCAAGATCTTTTCCACATAGTGGGATTGAAGCAATGTAATCCCACCATCATCGTCTCTCAACAACTTGATGTTCAGAATGACATCAGCCACTCCTAAATCCTTCATCTCAAAACAGCGAGATAGGAAATCCTTGACCTCCTTAATAACATTCAGATTTGTTCCAAAAATCAGTATGTCATCAACATACAAACAAAGCATAACTCCCTCGGCCCCACCATGGCGATAGTACACACATTTGTCAGCTTCGTTCATAACACAGCCTGCAGCAGTTAAAGTTCTTTCGAACTTCTCATGCCACTGTTTGGGTGCTTGCTTGAGTCCATAAAAAGACTTCAGCAACTTGCACACTTTCCCTTCCTGACCATCTATTACAAACCATCTGGTTGTTCCATATAAATTTCCTCATCCAACTCTCCATTTAGGAAAGCAGTCTTAACATCCATTTGATGAACGAGAAGACCATGTGAGGCAGCTAGTGAAAGTAGAACCCGAATAGTGGTCAGTCGAGCCACAGGTGAGTAAGTATCAAAGAAATCTTCACCTTCCTTTTGGGTATAACCCTTAGCCACGAGCCGAGCCTTGTACTTTTCGATAGTACCATCAGGCCTAAGCTTCTTCTTGAATACCCATTTGCATCCTATAGGTTTGCACCCATAAGGACGATCAGTTATCTCCCAAGTTTCATTCGCCAAGATGGAATCCATCTCGCTACGAACTGCTTCCTTCCAGTATTCAGCATCTTCAGATGCATAGGCATCTTAAATAGAGTTGGGAGTGTCATCTATGAGATACACAAGAAAATCATCACCAAAGGACTTTGCAGTCCTCTGTCTCTTGCTCCTAATAGGAACTTCATTGTTCTCCTCCACAGGACTTTCAAAGTGTTCCATTGAAATGGCAGGTTCGGTAATTGTAACTGGTTCCTGATTCGATGAACTAGGCATCTCCTGATTAGATGAGGTAGCCATATCCTTCATGGTAAAGATATCTTCAAAGAAAGTCACATCATTCGACTCCATGATCGTACCGACATGCATGTCAGGTACCTCAGATTTTACAACCAAGAATCTATAGCCAATGCTATGAAAAGCGTATCCCAGGAAAACACAATCCACAGTCTTTGGTCCAAGCTTCCGCTTCTTTGGAATTGGAATATTGACTTTCGCCAAACAACCCCATGTTCGCAGATAAGAGAGTTTTAACCTTTTCTTCTCCCATTCCTCGAATGGAGTTATCTCTTTGTTCTTTGTGGGAACTCGATTTAGGACATGACATGCTGTCAATATCACCTCCCCCCACCATGTCTTGGAGAGACCCGATGTGTCTAACATGGCGTTAACCAAATCAGTTAGAGTATGGTTCTTTCTTTCGGCCACCCCATTTGACTGAGGTGAGTAGGGAGGCGTCCTCTCATGGATTATAGCATGTTCCGCACAAAAAGCATCAAATTCATTGGAAAAATACTCTCCACCACGGTCGGACCTAAGCCTCTTGATTTTTCGATCAAGTTGGTTTTCCACTTCAGCTTTATAGATCTTGAAAAAGTTCAAAGCCTCATCCTTAGATTTCAGAAGATACACACGGCAATATATAGTGGAGTTGTCAATTAACGTCATGAAATATTTCTTTCCACCTTTTATCAAAACACCATTCATTTCACATAGATCTGAATGTATAAGTTCTAGTGGTGCAAGATTTCTCGTCTCCACAGTCACGTGAGACTTACGAGGTTGCTTAGCTTGCACACACACTTGACACTTAGATCCCTTGACAGTGGTGAAACTAGGGATGAAGTTCAACTTCGCTAGTCGCGACATGCAACCAAAGTTAACATGACAAAGACGTGAATGCCACACATTTGATTCACTATTGTTGCAAATATGATTAACAACTTTATTGCAAACGTCTGATAAGGATAAACGAAACAGGCCTCCTGGCTCATAGCCTTTACCAACAAAGGTTCCATACTTGGATATTACAAATTTATTCGACTCAAAGACAAGCTTATAGCCATCTCTACACAAAAGAGATCCGCTAACAAGATTTTTATTGACGGAGCAGACATAATGCACGTTCTTCAGCCGCACGATATTCCCTGAAGTAAACTTCAGATCGACCGTGCCAACACCACGAACAGAAGCACTTGAACCGTTGCCCATCAGCACAGTTGAAGTCCCTGCGGTCTGATAAGACGAAAACATGGAAATATCACCGCATACATGCACATTAGGACCCGTGTCAATCAACCAATCAGGAGAATGACATACTGAAAGAATAGTGGGAAATATACCATACCCAGCATCCTTCATGTCAGTGTCTCCAATGACAACATTAGCGGTCTTGCCACCTTTCCCAGGATGACGCTTGTCATAGCGATTGGGGCAACTAGGAGCCCAATGATCAGGATCTCCACACACATGACAAGCACCTTTCTTCTTGTCATTCTTCTTCTTGAAGTTCGTGTGCTGCATAGCTTTGTTATTCCCATCAAACTTTGCTTTACCATCAACCTTGCCCTTGTTCTTGAACTTGCGGGACTGGAAGTTTTTCTTCTGTACCAGATTGGCACTAGATCCTCCCTCAATACCTCGAGCACGTGAGTCCTTTGCTCTCGCCTTTTCTTCCACATCAAGAGTACTAATGAGATCCGGAACGGAAAACACCTGTCTCTTATGCTTCAGTAAGGTAGCAAAGTTCCTCCATGAAGGAGGAAGCTTAGTGATGATACCCCCAGCAACAAACTTGTCCGGTAGGATACAATTGAAGTGCTCAAGTTCTCTAGCAAATGACTGTATCTCATGAGCCTGCTCAACCACGGAGCGCTCTTCAGTCATCCTGTAATCATAGAATTGCTCCATGATGTACAACTCAGTGCCGGCATCCGAGACCCCAAACTTGGCCTCGAGTGCGTCCCACATATCTTTTCCATTGTCAATTGACGCACAAGCATCAACTATGTTCTCACCAAGAACACTCAAGAGAGCAGCCTTAAACAAGGTATCCATTTTCTGAAAAGCTTGTGCCTGTTGGGCATCTTGCTCTCCTTCAGGTTTGCCAAGAGTGGCGTCATAGCAACTCATGGTTTGAAACCATAAGACTGCTCTCACGCACCACCTCTTATAGTGGATACCCTCAAACATAGGAGGTCTCATGGAAGCAGCAAAACCATTCGAGGTAAATTGCCTATAATAAGGTTTTTGGATTGTTGGAAATATGAGCAATTTAGCGAATGATTTTATTAACAGAAATAGTGGATAAAACATGGCTAGTATAACAGTGATAAAATAAGCCATGTGATTTGACAAAAAGAAGGTAAACAACATGTTCATATATGAACCGTAACTAAACATATCTAGAGCAGACAGTATAGCAGGTTGCAGATATGAAATAGAGTCTAACATGTCTAGAACAAATACTAGAACAAGGAACTGTAACAGAACCTCCAATAGAAAGGGGAGAAACACGTACGTGACAGCAGCAGGAGCAGAGGCACTGGACTTGGGGTCGGTGTCCTCCATGTCGTCGAGGAGGTTGTCGACGTCGGGGAAGTAGTTGTCGTTGGGGAAGAAGTCGTCAGAGTCCGGGGTGTCCGTGACGAAGGAGTCAGTAGTCGCGCAGAGCGCTCCCTCATAACCTTATCACCATTCTCCCGTACAGGACTCAAAAGGTGCTGTTTCGGAGGCCTACTGTCCCGACCTGCGGTGCATGCCGCAAGCCGGGATGGGGAAGAACATAGCAGCAGCGCAGTGCTCAGGAACTTGTGGCGAGAGGAGGAAGAGATTCTGGTGTGTCTCTCTAGAGAGGAGCGACCTCTCTTATATAGGCACAGGAGAAGGACGCGAACAGGCTGCGGCGGGAGGTGATGCAACAGAGGGAGACAAAACGAACAGGTAGCATGCAAAGAGGTGCGCCGATCATATTCAGGCTCCACTACAGCAAAACGTTTTAGCTCTTGTGTGACCGTTCGTATACCCGTCGTGCGTGGCAAAAATTTAGACATCGGCTCATTCCCGCAACCCGCGTCGCGTCGCGTCGTGGCGAGGCGAGGCGAGGCGAGGCGAGGCGGGCGGCGGAGGAGGAGCGCGCGTGGATGTCCCTCTTGTTCTCATGCTCATACAAGTGGGGAAGGAGCCTCCCTTATAAAGAGGTCCAACTCCCTCTAAACTAGCAATGTGGGACTAAACTTTAGTTCCACCTCTTGGTGTGCCTTGACCAGGGGTGTGGGGCCTTGCCTCCTCTACCCAAGTTCATGTGGGTCCCCCATGCAGGTGGGCCCCACTCCGAAACCTTCTAGAACCTTCCCGGTACAATACCGAAAAATCCTGAACATTTTCCGGTGGCTAAAATAGGACTTCCCATATATAAATCTTTACCTTCGGGACATTCCGGAACTCCTCGTGACGTCCGGGATCTCATCCGGGACTCTGAACAACATTCGGTAACTGCACACTAATTCCCATAACAACTCTAGCGTCACCGAACCTTAAGTGTGTAGACCCTACGGGTTCGGGAATCATGCAGACATGACCGAGACAGCTCTCTGGCCAATAACCAACAGTGGGATCTGGATACCCATGTTGGCTCCCACATGTTCCGTGATGATCTCATCGGATGAACCACGATGTCAAGGATTCAAGTAATCCCGTATACAATTCCCTTTGTCAATCGGTACGTTACTTGCCTAAGATTCGATCGTCGGTATCCCAATACCTCTTTCAATCTCGTTACCAGCAAGTCACTTTACTCGTTCCGTAATGCATGATCCCATGACTAACTACTTAGTCACATTGAGCTCATTATGATGATGCATTACCGAGTGGGCCCAGAGATACCTCTCCATCACACGGAGTGACAAATCCCAGTCTCGATTCGTGCCAACCCAACAGACACTTTCGGAGATACCCGTAGTGCACCTTTATAGCCACCCAGTTAAGTTGTGACATTTGGCACACCCAAAGCATTCCTACGGTATCCGGGAGTTGCACAATCTCATGGTCTAAGGAAATGATACTTGACATTAGAAAAGCTTTTAGCAAACGAACTACACGATCTTGTGCTATGCTTAGGATTGGGTCTTGTCCATCACATCATTCTCCTAATGATGTGATCCCGTTATCAATGACATCCTATGTCCATGGTCAGGAAACCATAACCATCTATTGATCAACGAGCTAGTCAACTAGAGGCTCACTAGGGACATGTTATGGTCTATGTATTCACACATGTATTACAGCTTCCAGTTAATACAATTATAGCATGAACAATAGACAATTATCATGAACAAGGAAATATAATAATAGCCATTTTATTATTGCCTCTAGGGCATATTTCAACACTTTTTACGTTCTCGCACTTCAGGGTGTTTGAGAACAAGACGACCAAAACGTGGTCTTCCGAAGAGTTCCCCTGACCACTGTCCGGAGCTCATCCAATCCTACCGTAGTTCTACATCTGCTAGCACCATCCCAGCCAGAGTCACAACTAAGGTCAACCAAGCCAGAGCCCATAGTGACTTGCGGTTGCACAGGTAAGCTTCCGGGCATGAAGTATTCTTCTGTCTCTTTGAGTCTGGGTGAAGCTTTTCGCAAGATGTCATGGTGCTTCTCCATGCATCTCGACCATCCACTGGTTGCTCCAGGGTGCACGTCAACCGTCCTCCACCCAGTAGGGTGTATTGAATTCTTGTCTTGAGTCTTGAAGTCTCGAGGTCCTGAAGATGAAGTCCCTTTCTGATGCCATCATGAAGTTGTCGTCATTGACATAGAGTCCTCCATTCTCACACCACTCCCGAACACTCGTACCAACCCTGTCTACTATGGCATAGCATTAAAATAAATAACGTCCCAAGCTTGGTAACAGGGTGATGGGTTCCTACCTTATACATACTACTCAACTATAAGGATTCAATATCACTATTGGAGGGATTATTGCAAAGATGACACTAAATGCAATAAAAACATAGGTATGAAAAGCATGGCCAAAGTGAACTTACCTGGTATTATTTGGTGAAGGTATAACGCTCTCAGAATAATGACTTGGTAGAACTATTCGTCACTCCGTTGAAAATCTATATTAAACAGACATAGCATTCATATAAGCAAACATCATAGCAAACAATTCTAGCACTCAAAATAACAATCCAAACAATAAAGAAACTCAATAACAAAACTTAAACGAATTCCAAGGAAGCTTCTAATAAAACTAGAAAGAAAAACTACTAACGAAAATCCATGACTTTGCTACAAACATCTAATATAGTTTTTCCCTAGGTAAAAACTTAGCAAATAAAACACTAAACTAATTAGTTTAACAGAAAATAAAAATTAAAAAAATTAAGTTGACCAGAAGTATTTTTCATAAAAAAATTATTTGCAAAAAGAAACAAACAAAAAGCTTTTATAAAATTCTAACTATGACTTATACAAGTTTTCATACAAAACATAAACAAAAAATATTTTATATAAAATAAATTTTGTCTACTGAAGTCTAAAAGGAATATAAAACAAATTGTCAAAAGTGACAAAAAGAAATAATTTAAAACTAATAAAAACAATAAAGAAAAGACTAAAACAAAACTATAAGGAAAACGGTACTGTTTTGCTAAAAACCTAATCTAAAATAAACTAAAAATAAATAATTATATGCTACTGGATAGGCAAAACAGTAACAAAATAGTAGCAAAAAGATTCAGTAAAAAATATTTTATAAAACTCAAGTTATGGCCAAATTAGTGATTTGAACAAATTTCATCAAATTCAATTTGAAACTACTAAAATTTGAAATACAATTACACAAACAGAAACTTTAACAAGTTTTGAATCTAATGCAAAAAGAATCACGCAATTTGGATCTAAAACATAAAAGATATAGAAATTCTAAGATTGCAAGTATTTTTGAAGACTAAAACTAAAGTAGAAAAGAAAAACAGAATCGAACGGATAGGCCAAGGTTGTCAGAATCGCGATCCTGTTATACGATTCTACGACTTCACGATCCAAACTAACCCCTATAATTCTATGATTTTAGTTCATAGAATCTACGTTTCTACGATCCTGATAGTGAAGATTCTATGATTTGCGATCCTACCATCGGAGCTCCGATCCGATTCAAAATCGCGATTCTGACAACCTTGGGATAGGCTTACACGTGGTGCGCTGCAATTGGGCCATGCGGGCATGCGCTAGATCTATTCGGGCAGACGACCTAACACTAGCAGAACCGCATCGGTCGACTTAAAAAAACCAACGGTTCACTAAAAAAATCGAAGGAGTACGCGAGATCTAATCTGCGTTGTTGATTGAGATCGGACGGTGGAGGGGGAAGTTGAGCTTACAGCGGGCACACGCCGGCGAGGTCAATGGTGGCGGGCGGCTCTTGGCGGTCGGCAGAGGTACTCCGGTGGTCGAGGAAGGCGGTGGTGAGGTCGGTCGGGCGCGGCGGGGAGTGACGCGTCCAGGGGTGGTGGAGGTAGAGGTCGAGGATGACGAATGGCAGCGTCAAAAGCTTGGAGAGCTTCGGCTCCGACAAACTTCAACGAGGGTCGGGGCTATGGTCATCGGGGACGGCGATCCAGTGGCCCTAGAGCTCGGGTAAAGGGTCGGGGAGATGCGGAAGACCTCGTCGGGGCCTCTGGTGATTACCGCGGTGGTTGAAGTGGCCGGTGTTGAGCGGGGCAGCGGCAATGGCGTGTGGCAGGATTCGGGTGCTCCGGCGAGCAATCAGTGGCGATGTAGGCGGCGGTTGAGGGGGTTTTAGGGGGGATTAGACGAGGGGAGAGGGTTATATATAGGGGGTTCGACTTGGAGAAGGGGGCGAGGTGGATTTCACGATCCCGAGAGATCCGGGACTCCGGCGGCGGTGATGCTTCGCGTGACTTGCGGAAGGAGGAAGAAGACGGTGGGCTCCAGTGTCAGCGAGGGAGAGCCAAGAGCGGGAGCGAGAGGAGGGGTCGGGCGACCAAAGTGAAATGCTTCACGTGCGGGGGAAGAAAGCCATGGGCCATTTCGGCCAGATGGGCTGGTGGGGTGAGCGGAGAGATAGAGAGAGGAGAGAGAGAGAGAGAGAGAGAGAGAGAGAGAGAGAGAGAGAGCAGTGCTGGGCTTCCGCCTGGCATTGTTCGGAAGGATTTTTGTTTTTTAATTACTAACAGAAAGAAAAATAAAAAGAGGCCAATAAAAAATATATTATATAGGCATATAATATATCAAAATATTTAGAAAAATAAATCCTATAACATGAACATATTTTCAAGTCCAAATAAAATCAACAAAAGTTTAAATAAAGCAAACAGTGCTACCTTTGCAATAAAACCCAATAAAAATCATTTTTTAAATACCAAAATGATTTCAAATTTATTTTTCTCCACTTTTCTGCTGTAGGGAATCATTTTACCCTATTTTCCATGTATTTTATTTTTGGAGAAAAATAATTTGAATAAAATCCAAATAATTCCAAATTGAAAGGGGTTTTTCAAAATACTTCCAAATGACTATCAATTTGATTCTTTTAAACTTCCAACTCATATTTCATATAATTTGAAGAAGTCATTTTATCTTCTCTCATGAAAATCATTGAGCTGCATAAAGTTTCTGAATTTGAAATATTCCCAAATGGAATTCAAATCTTTTCAAACCCCTTTTTTCTATTTCTTTTAATGGAAGATGGCATATTATCTTCTCTCTAGGGTTTTGTGATGAAATGTATTTGAATTCATTGGGTTCAAAATGCTAAGTGAAAGTATGGGAAAGTCATTTCATTCCCTCTCATTCAACTTTCAAAAAGTTTCAAATTTCACTCAATTTCACACAATCAATCACTCAATAATCAACCAAATAATCAAAGTTATTCATTTAATATAGCATTCCAAAATTTAGAATTTTGGGATGTTACATTATCAAGACCTTTTTCTGGCATCGTTGCTGGGGAGCATAGCTATATTTGTTGAGTCACTTGGGATTATTATCAAATTATCATTATGAAGAATCTGAAGGATACTAAGACTAAGATTTTCCCCTCTAAGATGAGGCGAGGTAAGGAACTGCCATCCGGCTCCACTTTAGATTCACCTTTTGTTATAAGTAAACTTGCAACACCACCACATGTTATTAATTCTGATATGTCACAAGTTATTGATGATGCTACTTCGGCTATGAATGTTACTCATGATGATGCTAGTACTTTGCTTGATGATAATGTGCCACTAGGTGAATTTCTTGATGAACAAATTGCTAGAGTAAGACAACATGATATTGTTGAAACTGATGATCAGCTTGAAACTGAAAATCTTGAAACACCTATTAGAACTAGCCCTCCTATATATGACTTGCCAAAGGTACCAGAAGGTTATGTTATTGGTGAGGAGGCAACTAGAGATATTCTTGCTTATAAGGATAGAGATGATCTAGAATAATTATTATGCAAGTATAAAGAAAGATCTTTGAATGCTAGAATGAAGTGTGATCCTAAGTTTGCTACTTCACCTATCTTTATTGATGATAAGGATTATGAATTCTCTGTTGACCCAGAGTTAGTTACTTTGGTTGAATCTGATCCTTTCCACGGTTATGAACTGAAACTGTTGTGGCACATCTTACTAAGTTGAATGACATAGCCACTCTTTTTGCTCATGATGAGAAGATCCGCTATTACTATATCCTCAAATTATTTCCATTCTCATTAAAGGGTGATGCTAAAGCTTGGTACAATACTCTTGCTCCTGGTTGTGTGCGTAGTCCCCAGGATATGATTTATTACTTCTCTGAAAAATATTTCCCTGCTCATAAGAAACAAGCTGCCTTGCAGAAAATATTTAAATTTGTGCAAATTGAAGAGGAGAGTCTTCCACAAGCTTGGGGGAGGCTTCTCCAATTGCTTAATGCTTTGCCTGATCATCCCTTTAAGAAAAATGAAATACTTGATATCTTCTATAATGGACTAACCGATGCTTCTAGGGATTTCCTAGATAGTTGTGCTGGTTGTATTTTCAGGGAACGAACTATTGAGCAAGCTGAATAATTATTGAATAACATATTGAAAAATTATGATGATTGGACTCCTCTTGAAACACCACATAAACCCACTCCGAATAAGATAGGTATCTTATATCTCAGTCCTGAAGATATGCAAGAGGCAAAGAAATCTATGAAGGAAAAAGGTATTAAAGCCGAGGATGTCAAAATTTTACCTCCTATTGAAGAAATACATGGGCTTGATACACCACCACCACCTAAGGTGGTAGAGGTAAATTATTTAATGAAATCAATGATAGTGATAATCCTCATAATAAACATTCTAGTCAATGCCTTTATGAGTTTTATAATTACATTAGAAAGCAAGATCACGTCAATGCAAATGTTATGAAACAATTGAAACACAACTCGGATATGATTGCTCGCTTAAGTGACTTGTTATTTTGAATCTCAAATGATGTTAGAGGTGTAGGAAAGCACGCCTCTATGGTTCAAACTTAATTAGAACAAATTGCTAAATCTCAAAGAGAGTTGCTTGATGAAATGAACAATAACATACATGATTTTGCTGTTAGAGTATCAACTAGAGGAGGTAAAATGACTCAGGAACCACTTTATCCCGAGAAACACCCATAAAGAATTGAACAAGACTCTCAAAGAAGTAACACTGATGCACCTAGTCCTTCTAAAAAAAGAAGAAAAATGATAGGACTTTGCATGCCTCTAATGAACCTGAAGTAGAAAAACCTCCTGATAATGATAATGAAGTTTCTATCCCAGATGCTGAAACTCAATCTGGTAGTGAACAGTCACCTTCTGATAATGAAAAATATAATGATGAGGTTCGTGAAGACACTCAACCTAATAAAAAAGAACCAGACAATGATGTTGAGATAGAACCAGTTATTGATCTTGATAACCCACAACCAAAAAAAAATAAAAGATATGATAAAAGAGACTTTGTTGCTAGAAAACACGGTAAGGAAAGAAACCCATGGGTTCAAAAACCTATGCCCTTTCCACATAAGTCAACTTAAAATAAATATGATGAAGAATTTGAACGCTTTGCTGAAATGCTGAGGCTAGTCTTTTTGCGTACTCGCTTGACTGATATCTTAAAAATGCCTCATTATGCAAAGTACATGAAAGATATCACCACCAATAAGAGAAAAATACCGAAAGCTGAAATGTCCACTATGCTTGCTAACTATACTTTTAAAGATGGAGTACCTAAAACACTTAGATATTTTTGGAATACCAACTATACCTTGCTCCATTAAAAGAAATTATGTGAAAACTGCTTTATGTGATTTGGGAGCTGGTGTTAGTGTTATGCCTTTCTCTTTATATAAAAGACTTGATTTGAATAAACTCACACCTACTGAAATATCTTTGCAAATGGCTGACAAATGAACTGCCATACCTATCGGTATTTGTGAGGATGTGCCCGTTGTTGTTGCTAACGTTACTATTTTGACTGACTTTGTTATACTTGAGATACCCGAGGACGACAACATGTCAATTATCCTTTATAGACCCTTCTTTAATACTGCAGGGGCTGTTACTGATTGCAATAAAAGCAAGTTCACTTTTCATATGGTAATGAGCATAGGGTGTGAAATATAACCAAATGGAATGGCACTCCCACCCACCCACCCACCCCTAAACCCTAGCTCTCTGGCGATCTCCACTTCTCACTAATAATCTGGTGATTCAATCCACTCATCAAGTTCGGCGCATCAAGATCTCTCTCCTCATGTCTTTGGAGATGGATCCCTCGATTGGATCTACCCTTGGCTTGGATTTTTTCAAGGGTAGAGTTTTTGCTGATGAGATTTACAAGGCTTCTGGTCTCACCGTTCATCCTATGGCTGATAGAGGGGCTTTCACCCTGGTGGTTTCATTCAGCAGGCATGACTTCAGGCTTACTGAGGATTCTGTGGCCGCAGCTCTTGAATATGCGTTGGGAGGATCGGCCATTGATCTATGGGTTTCATGCATTGCCGACAAGGTATTTAGTTTTAATGTCTCATGCAAGGATGTTGGTTTTTACATTGTTGATACTAGATCCTATTCTTGCGCTCAATTCAAATGCTATTTTCATTTGTGGGGTAATGGGGGTCCAAATTGGTATCATGAGTTCAATTTTGGAAGAAAGAATGTGATGTTCAATGGGTTTTGGTTAGCCCCTCTAAACGAAGGGTGGCCTTGGGACTTCTTGCAATGCATAACCTTCCTGCTAAGTCGGCCATTAAGTTTGGATCCACTATTCAGAAGAATTTATTTTTTGCTACGTTTCAAAATTATGATGTGTGCAAAGGGTATAGATATCATGTGTCTGCTGATTGCACTGCTACCACTGAATGTGTTGGTTATGAGATTCCTGTTAGGAAGCGTGTGGTTATTCATCCACCACCGCCGGTTGATCTTAATTGGACTCTGGCCTCGCCATCGATCGTTTTTGGCATGATGAGCACGTTGGTGATCCAACAGCGCTCAGCTCCGGAGGGTTCTTCCTCGGAAATCGCGTCGGCTTGTTCGGGCGGGAATCGAGGCTCTTCGAACCAGCCTAGTTTCAGCCCATCTTTGCCCGGCCCATCTGTGCGTAGTTCTTCTCAAGCAGAGACCTCTTTTGAACAAATGATTAATGACATGGTCGATGAAATTGTTATGTGTCAGCTATGTTTCAAGCAAGGGCATTTTTATTCTGCTTGCACGTCAACTTTAAAGTGCTTGGGTTGCTCTCGGGTCGGTCATACGAGGCGCGATTGCGCCAGTTTTGCTCAGTGTTTGGGTTTGGTTTGGAAACCCAAACCCGTTGTCGTTCCAATTTCCGACGTTCAAGCTACAGGAGCCGGGAATATCTCTCTGACAGGATATCTACCAAACTTGGACTCCTCTGCTTTGATTGCACCGTCCACATCGACCAATTCCATCCACCTTGGCATCTTGATTCCTCTGGGCTCTCCTCCAGCGACACCACCACTGCCCCCAGAGACACCATCACCGCCGCCTGCCATGGCAAACTTTCATCTGGATCCAACGCGGTATGTTCCTGCTGGTCATCATATCATTGATGCTGGAGATGCGCGGTGGCTGTCGGTGTCAAAACCAGCGGATCTCGGATAGGGGATCCCGATCTGTGCGTCAAGGCTGATGGTAACAAGAAGTAAGGGACACAGGTGTTTACCCAAGTTTGGGCCCTCTCGATGGAGGTAAAACCCTACTTTCGGCTTGATTAATATTGATGATATGGGTAGTACAAGAGTAGATCTACCACGAGATCGTAGAGGCTAAATCCTTGGAGCTAGCCTATGATGGTATGAATGTAATTGTGATCGGCCTTCTAGGGACCAACCTCTCTGGTTTATATAGACACCGGAGAGGGCTAGGGTTTACATGGAGTTGGTTACAAGGAAGGAAATATAATATCCGGATCGCCAAGCTTGCCTTCCACGCCAAGGAAAGTCCCATCCGGACACGGGCCGAAGTCTTGAGTCTCGTATCTTCACGCTTCCATAGTCCGGACGTTGTACACAGTCCGGCTGTCCGGATACCCCCTAATCCAGGACTCCCTCAGTAGCCCCTGAACCAGGCTTCAGTGACGATGAGTCCGGCACGCAGTATTAACTTCGGCATTGCAAGGCGGGTTCCTCCTCCGAATACTCCAAAGTATCTGTTACGACAAATAGTGTCCAGTCTCCAATCGATGTTGTGCTCCTCGGCTTCAGCGCCTTAATAATGACCATCTCCACGTGTCGAGCGAATGCGAGGAGTCGAGGTATTTTTGCATTTTCCACCCTCGATCCTCCGAGCTAGCATCCTAGAGCGCTTCACGAAAAGCCATTCCAGCATGGCCGGCCGTCGCAGCTCTTCTGCTTGCCCTCCTCGCTCTAAGTCGGGGGATTGGGGAGAGTGCTCAGTTCCCCACAGCCGTTTGGTGAAGTTACAAACTCAAGGGTTTCTTCCACCGGCATTCATGGTCTCCGTCCGAGCTGGAATAGCAACATACGACGGAGGGGAACAAGCAGAGGGATTTCCTAACCCGTCTCCGGAGGAACGAATATGCCTCATCTCGCATCTGCTGAGGGGCGTCGGGTTCCCTATCCACCCGTTTCTCCATGGGCTCCTGGAGTTCTATGGCCTCCAGCTACACCATCTTACCCCAGCTTCCATTCTGCACATAGTGGGGTATGTCAACCTTTGCGAGCTGTTTTTAGGCTGCGAACCACCCTTCAGATTGTGGAGGAAGCTGTTGTACCTTGTCCCCCGTGCCCAGGGGGTCCCTGTGTCAAGTGGGCGGGGCCGAAGTATGGAGCATTGCCGAGACCGGATACCTATCCGGTACTCCTGAGAATGCACCAGAAAACTGGCCTTCAGAGTGGTTCTATATAAATTACGTTCCCCTTCCGGATCCAGTCTGGAGGGGTCTCCCCAAGTTCAGCAACGCCCCACCGAGGGCACGCCTAAGCTGGCGTCCCCGGGGCCCTCAAGAAGAGGACACAAGGGAGATATTCCTCCTGATCAACAGGATAAAGCTGTTGGCCAATTCCGGGCTGACGATTGTTGAGGTCATGGCAATATGCATAAAGCGAGGAGTGCAACCGCTCCAATATCGGGGGAAGCCCATGTGGCATTTCAACGGGGAAGACGACGCCACCCGCTGCGGTCGCAAGGGTTCGGACTCCGCTGTCGCTTTGGCAAGGATACTGTCCGATTTGTACAAAGGGGAAGAAGAGGAATTCCTTCGCATAAAAACGCAGGACGGATTCTCCATGCACAACCCCCCAGCGTGGGTAAGTTGCTATTCTTCTCCCAGCTTCACTTACTCCAGCATTCTCCTGCTAAGATTACTTGCATCGATGCTTCTGAGCAGGAACTGAGGAGGGCCGTAGAAGGAATCTTCAGCCCCTCCCCGCAACCAGAGGACCCTGGAAGGGCCCTAGATCCGGGACTCAAAGTAGATCCGGATATTACTGTGGAGTTTGTCAACGGAGTATTTTATCAGGCGAGCTGGGACGGCGCCCTAGTGGCCATTACGACCGACTCCCCTGGACTGCTTCCCACGTCACGTGTAAGCTGAGCTAAAAAAACCCTATCCTCCGAAGAGGACTTTCCCCAGGTATTGTAATTTACCTTTGAGGCATCGCTCTATTTGCAGAAACGACGGCCGGAGCGAGGGGCCGAGCCCCTAGGGACTCGTCAACCACGGGCGTCCGGATCAGGCAGGCTCAAGAGGAAGGCGGTGAGGGCCGACACACCGCTGCAGAGGTAAAGTCATAGCCCGTCCTGCTATCATAGAATTCGAAACCTGACAGCCCCCTTTTTGTCTGGCAGGAAGAGGAATAACCGGGCTATATCCGAAAACCCCACCAACCACGCCTCCACCAGCCGGGTTCCAGAACCGGTTTCAAGGGCGGAGGCGGACACGGGGCCAGCACGGCATAGCTCCCCGACGGAGGATGCGGGTATGTGTTCGGCCACGAACTCCGAAGTGGAGAGTGCCATGAACCACCGGCGCCGGAGGGCCGTGCTCCGGCACAACATCTTTTTTGAAGACGCTTTTAATGCCTTCAATTCGGCGGACGCATATGTCCGAGCCGCTCGAGGCGGGCTTGCCCAAGCGACAAGCCAGTATACCAAAGGCATACGGGTAAGAGATTTTGATAAGTATGCCTAGCAGTAGCCCCTGAGACTTAAAATAGTTGGGACAACTGTTTAACGGATCCATATATCTGCAGGTCCTTGTCGACAAGAATGAACAATTGGCGCGAGAGCTGGAGGCCTGCAAGGCCCAATTATCTCATGCGGTAGCCAAGTTAGAGGGATCCCAAAAGGCCCCTGCTGGTAATATTTGTCTTTATTATACACAAATGTGCTAGTTAATAGAT
The DNA here is from genome assembly GCA_963921465.1 of Triticum timopheevii. Lineage (NCBI taxonomy): Eukaryota > Viridiplantae > Streptophyta > Magnoliopsida > Poales > Poaceae > Triticum > Triticum timopheevii. Next base: position 405,701,366 of record OY997272.1, on the reverse strand, counting down.
GGTTCATGCGGTTAGTCTAACAGTAAGTTCTGCAAACAATCCTGGAGCGAATCCGGATGGCGCTGTGGGTGACGACTCGCATCTCCAACGGCAACTAAAGGCCGGCGAGCGCATCCTTACGCAGGTGACGCAAGAGAAGAACAAGCTTCATGATGCCAATATTCATCTAGACGTGGAATTAAAGGATGTCCGCGCACAACTGGCGGACTCCGTGAAGGAGAACAAAAACTTCGTCGCGGCATCTATGGTAAGAACGCAAGCGAACTGTTTGATAGTCCGGCGAGGAGGTTTATTAAAAATATTTTTCCTTGCAGGAATGTTAACGGGCCGCCCTGAAGAGGAGATGCCCTCATCTGCAGGTGATTTGCTGCAAGAACTGTCGTAGATGCATGAGCGTGCCTAGCAGGTGATGCACGGCGTTGCTCAGGCCTTGTGGCCATCAAGCCTACTGCCGAATGGCGTGGGGGAGCTTGCGGACCTGCTCCAAGGAGCCCGGCGGCGCTTCCGTCTGTGGAAGATATCAGCCTGCCGGCAAGGAGCGAGAGAAGCCTGGGCGATGGTGAAGACGCGCTACACCAAGCTGGACCCTAACCATATGGCCGAAGTGGGACCGGCGGGGCCCGATGGGCAAGAAATTCCCGTTAGCCTGGTGTATGACCAGGTAGCATTAGCTGCTAAGTATTCTCAGCTGGATTGTAGGCTAGATAACCTGTTAGATGGTATAGAGGAGGAATGTAGTTATTTCTCAGTGACTGTGTAAATTAATTGGCAGAAGTAGCCTCTAGTCGAATTGAAATCATTTGTCATGGCGGACCTTTTCGCTTCAGCCCCCGGACCCTATAGTCTCGGGTGTGTCTGAATACCCGCTCGGTTATGCGAAAACCGGGGCATGCTTGGAGACCAGGCGTAGGGGTCATAGGTGCTTGAACAAACAAGTACCCAACTAGTTATGTTATATTGCATGGATGGCAAGAAACATCTTCTAGGGAGAATAGTTCCGTTAGGGGTTCCTTTCCCTAGGTATCCATGTGTTGATGCACATGTCCGGACTACGCTCGATGGCGCAGGATACAAAGCTTCTGTGGTTCTTTGTTGTAACCAATGAATACATCCTTTGTTCACCGATCGAATATTCTCCGAAGGAAACTAGCTTTCGGTTTCACCCAGTCTGAGGTACACATCCGGCTCAACCGGTAGTAACAATCGCAGAGGTGCTCCCCTTATGCCCTAGCCGAATTAATGGGAACGTAGGTCATAAACACAAGAGCCTGGCAACCCAGCTAGGCCACATCTTAAGTCATATCGATGCATATAATGGTGAAGAAAAGGCACATATGGAGAAAGAACACCTATGTGATGGGCAAAAAGCCATTAAAGTAATTATGTCTAGCTTCCGAATAGGAAGCCCCCAGATACAGCTTGCACACATGGTACGGCCGGGATAATCCGGGAATCCGTACTGTATTAAATACTTTGTGTGGATGGAAAGAGGGTCGAGAAAGGAGAGAAACAGTGGTGGAGCATAATTTAAAAAGGAGGGGTGAGGAGACGAACACTGCGTTCGGCGTTAGGCGTAGAATCTCCGGAGTCTAGCCGTGTTCCATGGGTTCGGCTCGAGTCTGTTTTCAGCTGCATTACGTAGGCGGTATGCTCCTCCGGTGAGAACTTTGTCGATGACGAAGGGACCTTCCCATCTGGGTTTGAGTTTGTCCTTCTTCTTCTCCGGTAGGCGCAGAACGAGCTCACCAATATTGTAAGTTTTGGCCCGCACTTCTCTGCTTTGATATCGCCGAGCCTGCTGCTGATAGAATGCGGAACGGGCTTTTGCGACATCGCACTCCTCCTCCAGGGCTTCCAAGTTATCCTGCCGATCTAACTCGGCTTCCTTCTCTTCGTACATGCGTACGCGTGGCGAATCATGTATTATATCGCAGGGTAGTACTGCTTCTGCACCGTACACCATAAAAAATGGTGTGTATCCGGTGGTTTGATTCGGTGTGGTCCGCAACCCCCAGAGTATGGAGTCGAGCTCCTCTACCCAATGCGTATCCGAATCTGTTAAAGATCGCACTAATCTGGGTTTTATGCCGCTCATGATAAGACCATTTGCCCGTTCGACCTGGCCGTTTGTTTGCGGGTAGTAGACGGAAGCGTAGTCGAGCTTAATGCCCATTTTGCTGCACCAAGTTTTCACTTCATCGGCTATGAAATTTGAGCCATTATCAGTGATGATGCTATGGGGGACACCGTACCGGTGTACAACCCCGGATGTGAAGTCTATTACTGGTCCGGATTCGGCTGTTTTAACTGGTTTAGCTTTGATCCATTTGGTGAATTTGTCCACCATGACCAATAGGTATTTTTTTCTTATGGCTTCCCCCTTTAAGGGGTCCGACCATATCCAGCCCCCAGACCGCGAAGGGACAAGTTATGGGGATTGTTTAGAGAGCGGTAGGGGGCATATGACTCTGATTGGCGAAGAGCTGGCAGCCGATGCAATGTTGGACAAGGTCCTGTGCGTCTTCTCGGGCCGTCGACCAATAGAATCCTGTACGGAAGGCTTTGCTGACTAGCGATCAAGCTGCGGCATGGTGTCCGCCCAGTCCGGCGTGAATTTCAGCCAGGAGTTGCTGCCCTTCCTCTTCGGAGATGCACCTTTGGAGCACTCGGGTCGCGCTTTTCTTGTAGAGTTCCCCTTCGTGGACCTTGTAAGCTTTAGAACGCCGGACTATGCAGCGTGCTTCATTTTGGTCTTCGGGGAGCTCCTGCCTATTAAGGTAGGCCAAGAACGGCTCAGTCCACGAGGCAATTACGGCCATTATTTCATGGGCCGACGGTGTTATTTCAGTGGCAGAGCCTCCGATTGTGTCGGATGGTTCGGAATCTGGGGGTGTATTCGGATCCGTGCTGGTATTGCCGGACTCCCCTTCCCATACTACAGATGGCTTGAACAGCCTTTCCAGGAATATATTAGGTGGGACAGGGTCGCGTTTGGCGCCAATGCGGGCAAGGACGTCCGCCGCTTGATTGTTTTCTCGAGCCACATGGTGGAATTCGAGCCCCTTGAACCGAGCTGACATTTTGAGGACGGCATTACGATAGGCCGCCAATTTCGGATCCTTGGCATCAAAGTCTCTGTTTATTTGTGATATTGTGAGGTTCGCATCCCCGCGCACTTCCAGGCGTTGGATGCCCATAGAGACTGCCATCCGAAGACCATGTAATAGGGCCTCATATTTGGCCGCATTGTTGGAGTCTGTGTATAATATTTGTAGGACGTACTGGACCGTGTCCCCGGTGGGAGACGTCAGGACTACCCCTGCTCCCAGTCTGGCCAGCATTTTGGAGCCGTCAAAGTGCATGATCCAGTTGGAGTATGTGCCATACTCTTTAGGGAGTTCGGCTTCTGTCCATTCGGCGACAAAGTCAGCCAATAGTTGCCACTTAATGGCCTGCCTCGGTTTGTATGTTATGTCGAATGGCAGGAGCTCGATAGCCCATTTGGCAATCTGGCCCATAGCATCGCGGTTATTAATTATGTCGTTGAGTGGTACTTCGGAGGTGACGGTAATCGAACACTCTTGAAAGTAGTGTCTTAGCTTCCGAGATGCCATGAAGACTGCGTATGCTATTTTTTGATAGTGCGGGTATCGGGATTTACATGGGGTAAGGACCGTTGATACGTAGTAAACCGGCTTTTGAAGCGGGAATTTGTATCCGTCCACCTCTCGCTCGATGACGAGCACTGCGCCCACTTGATGTGTTGCAGCTATGTATAGTAGCATAGGTTCGCCGATGTTTGGCGCTGTTAGGACCGGATTACTGGCCAATAAGGTTTTTATCTCATCGAGTCTGGCCGCGGCTGCATCCGTCCATGCAAAGTGTTTGGTGCACCGAAGGAGGCGGTAAAGAGGCAACGCTTTTTCTCCTAGCCTGGATATAAAGCGTCTCAAAGCGGCCACGCATCCTGCTAGTTTCTGGATGTGCTTGAGGTTTGTTGGTATGGCCAACTGCGACAGGGCTCAGATTTTTGCTGGATTCGCTTCTATTCCTCTATTGGAAACAATGAAGCCCAAGAGCTTCCCCGAAGGGACACCGAAAACACATTTTTCGGGATTCAACTTGATGTCGTATGTCCAGAGGTTATCGAATGTGAGCCTCAAGTCATCTATTAGGGTTTCGACGTGTCTGGTTTTTATGACAACATCGTCCACATATGCTTCCACTGTTTTGCCGATTTGTTTCTCCAGGCATGTTTGGATCATGCGTTGATAGGTTGCGCCGGCATTCTTGAGCCCGAAGGGCATATTGTTGAAGCAAAAAGGGCCGTATGGCGTTATAAAAGCTGTTGCAGCTTGGTCAGACTCTGCCATCTTTATTTGATGGTATCCAGAGTATGCGTCGAGAAAACACAGCGAGTCATGTCCAGCTGTGGCATCGATGATTTGATCGATGCGAGGGAGGGGAAAGGGATCCTTGGGGCAAGCCTTGTTGAGGTCTTTGAAGTCGACGCATAGGCGCCAGGATTTGTCCTTCTTTGGCACCATTACCAAATTCGCCAGCCAATCCGGATGTTTAATATCTCTGATGAATCCGGCCTCAAGTAGCTTGGCTAGCTCTTTCCCCATGGCCTGCCGTTTGGGTTCTGAAAACCGTCTTAGGGTCTGTTTGACCGGTTTGTATCCCTTCAGTATGTTTAAGCTGTGTTCGGCCAGCCGGCGTGGGATGCCTGGCATGTCCGAAGGGTGCCAGGCGAAAATGTCCCAATTCTCGCGTAAGAAATCTCGCAGTGCGGCGTCCATCACGGGGCTCAATTGTGTTCCGATGGATGCTGTCTTCGTGGGATCCGTTGGGTGGACCTGGAATTTGGCTATCTCGTCTGCAGGTTTAAATGAGTTGGACTTGGGTCGTTTGTCGAGTATCACGTCGTCCCTGTCCACAGTGGCCTGCAGTGTTGTTAACTCTTCGGCTGCCAGGGCTTCAGATAATGCTTCCAGGGCTAGTGCTGCGGTTTTGTTTTCGGCGCGGAGTGCGACGTCCGGATCACTGGCTAGAGTGATGATTCCGTTGGGTCCGGGCATTTTAAGCTTCATGTACCCGTAATGGGGTACAACTTGAAAGCTTGTAAACGCGTCCCGCCCTAGAAGGGCGTGGTATCCGCTGCTGAAGGGAGCCACTTGGAATGTGATTTCTTCGGACCTATAATTCTCCGGAGTGCCGAATATCACATCGAGTGTGATTTTTCCCGTGCACCGTGCTTCCCGAGTGGGGATGATTCCCATGAAGGTGGTGCCGCTTTGCTCAATGCGGCCTTTATCAATCTCCGTTTTGTTGATCGTTTCTTCATAGATCAAGTTTAACCCGCTTCCGCCGTCCATGAGTACTTTGGTTAGCCGGAAGCCGTCCATGATTGGGCTAAGGACCAGAGCGGCCGGTGCCCGGACAGTCTGGAATCGAGGTTCGTCACTGGCATTGAAAGTTATAGCCGTGTTGTTCTAGGGGTTCATCTTTGCCACATGGCAAATTTCCGCAGAGCTTCGGTGAGCCCGCTTGCACCTGTTGTTCGAGGCGAAAGTCTTGAAGACTGTTAGTACCGTATTGTGTCCGTGGGTAGGATATTGTTCCGCTTCATGGCTCACAAGAAGATCCTCGCCGCTTTTTGCCACCTGCCGGAGTATCCAACATGCCCTAAGGTTATGAGTTGGCATTGTATCCGGCGTACTGTGGAGCTTACATGGCCCGTCGAGCCATTCTTCCAATACGGATCCCCGCCCTGGGGTGGGCATCAGTTTCTTGGGGATTGGATTGGACGTCTTACGAGAGTTCATCCGTTTGGTTCGGACAAAGGTCTTAGTGAGAGTGGTACTATCCCAAAATTCTTCTTGGGTCTTCCAAGTGCTCTCCATTGCACAGTACTTATGTACTATGGTTCCCAAGTCCGCGAAACGTATTACCTCACGGCGGCTTATAGCATTGAGGAGCCCTTCGTCTGTGCAGATTTTGCAGAAGAGTGAGACCATGTTCTCCTCGCGGTAGTCCTTAACCTTGTTGAGTGCAAGGAGGAATCTGGCCCAGTAATGATGTACCGTCTCCTGGGGCTCTTGCCTGATGCGGGAGAGACAGTTTAAGTCCAAATAAGTGTTGTTAGCATAATCCGGATTATGATCCGATCTAACACCCAGGGGCGCGGGCGGTTCCGAGCCCAACAGCTCAGAATCTGGGATGCTACCCGATTCCTTTGGCCCAATGCCCGATCCTAAGTACGGGACCTGGGGCAGGTTGTCCTCTGAGCAGATTTTCGGCTCAAGGAGTTCGGCGATCCGAACATAATTTGTCATCAAAGCTAGGGGACGATCTAAGTGTGGTTCTTCCACAATCACTATCTCATGGGTGGCCGGCGGGGATCTGATGTCCCTTAGGTCGGGTTTAAGCCCAATCCGGTCGTAGTTCGTAGCGACTCCCAGAGCGGCGATGCGAACCAAGAGTTAATTAAAGGAGGAGATCTCCATTGGATCCATCTTTTCGGCAAGTTCCGAACTGACCCGAAGGTTATGATTGATGACCCGAGAGGCCATCGTTGGCTCTGTCACCGACGGGGCGGCCATAATAAAGCCCCCGAGCCGGAGCGTCTGGCCTACAGCCAGGGCTCCCTCCGAAGTAATGTCGTCCTTGAAAACGAGTCGAGCCATCAAGCCTTGCGGCGACGTCACAGAGGGACTCTTAATGAAAGCACCAATGTCGGTGTCAAAACCGGCGGATCTCGGGTAGTGGGTCCCGATCTGTGCATCAAGGCTGATGGTAACAAGAAGTAAGGGACACATGTGTCTACCCAGATCCGGGCCCTCTCGATGGAGGTAAAACCCTACTTCCTACTTGATTAATATTGATGATATGGGTAGTACAAGAGTAGATCTACCACGAGATCGTAGAGGCTAAACCCTAGGAGCTAGCCTATGATGGTATGAATGTAATTGTGATCGGCCTTCTAGGGAACAACCTCTCCGGTTTATATAGACACCGGAGAGGACTAGGGTTTACATGGAGTCGGTTACAAGGAAGGAAATATAATATCCGGATCGCCAAGCTTGCCTTCCACGCCAAGGAAAGTCCCATCTGGACACGGGCCGAAGTCTTGAGTCTCGTATCTTCACGCTTCCATAGTCCGGACATTGTACACAGTCCGGCTGTCCAGATACCCCCTAATCCAGGACTCCCTCAGTGGCCACGCACATATGTGACGCTGCACGTACCCATTGTGCGCCGCCATGAGGATTATATGCTTGCTGAGGTGATGCCACTGCCGGAGGCCAATGAGATTGGAGCTGCCCGCGAGGAAGTGGCTGACTGGCTGGATGCCCATGGCTATCAGGGTCATTCTATTCAACTTTGGATCAATGCAATGGGTCTGTTCAGAGTTAGGGATCCGGCAGTGCGTTTTTCTCTTCTCCAGCTACCTCCTCAGCATCTGGGAAACGACCATTTTGTTCTCTTTATGAAGCATGATGAGGGAGAGGGTTTTCATGGAGCTTAGGGTTTTCGTGAAGGGTTGATTATGATGTTGGGCACCCCTTTAGATCTGCGTAACATGGATAATATCATAGCTACAGTCAATACTTTTGGCAGGTTTCATCATTGGAATAGTCAGGATCCTTACTTGGTCAGAACTCTTGTTTTTGCATCCTTTCCTGAAGATGCGCTTGTTCCACGGGATGTGGTTTTCAACGATTATGCTGCTTGGGGTGGGGCACGTGTGTCATGGACTGCTCCTATATACATACTTGGTGCCAACTTTGCTGAGCAGATGCCACATGACGAGGATTGGATGCCTATAAATGGAAACCCACACCCTCTGCCTGGTGTGCCCTTTCCTGAGCTTCCTCCTTTCATCTTGCCTCCATATCCTGCCATGGGCTAGAATGATGTATGCTACGTCTTGAGCTTGCGTTGGTTTTCCTCGAAGAGGAGAGGGTGATGCAGCAAAGTGTAGCGTAAGTATTTCCCTCAGTTTTGAGAACCAAGGTATCAATCCAGTAGGAGGCTCCTCAAAAGTCCCACGCACCTACACAAACAAACTAAGAACTCGCAACCAACACAATAAAGGGGTTGTCAATCCCTTCACGGCCACTTGTGAAAGTGAGATCTAATAAAGATAGTATGATAAGATAAATATATTTTTGGTATTTTATAAGATAGATGCAAAAAGTAAAGATGCAAATAAAGGTAGATTGAAAGCAAATATGATAAGAGATAGACCTGGGGGACATAGGTTTCACTAGAGGCTTCTCTCAAGATAGCATAAGTATTACGGTGGGTGAACAAATTATTGTCGAGCAATTGATAGAAAAGCGCATAGTTATGAGATTATCTAGGCATGATCATGTATATAGGCATCACGTCCATAACAAGTAGACCGACTCCTGCCTGCATCTACTACTATTACTCCTCACATCGACCGACTCCTGCCTGCATCTAGAGCATTAAGTTCATAAGAACAGAGTAACGCATTAAGCAAGATGACATGATGTAGAGGGATAAACACATGCAATATTATATAAACCCCATCTTGTTATCCTCGATGGCAACAATACAATACGTGTCTTGCAATCCTTTCTGTCATAGGGTAAGAACACCGCAAGATTGAACCCAAAGCTAAGCACTTCTCCCATGGCAAGAAAGACCAATCTAGTAGGCCAAACCAAACTGATAATTCGAAGAGACTTGCAAAGATAACTCAATCATACATAAAAGAATTCAGAGAAGATTCAAATATTATTCATAGATAAACTTGATCATAAACCCACAATTCATCGGATCTCGACAAACACACCACAAAAAGAGTTTACATCGAATAGATCTCCACAAGAGAGGGGGAGAACATTGTATTGAGATCCAAAAAAGAGACAAGAAGCCAGCTAGCTAATAACTATGGACCCGTAGGTCTGTGGTAAACTACTCACAACTCATCGGAGGGGCAAGGATGCTGATGTAGAGGCCCTCCATGGTTGATTCCCCCTCCGGCAGAGTGCCAGCTCCATGATGGGATCTCGCGGATACAGAAGGTTACGGCGATGGAAATTGTGTTTCATGGTGCTCCTGGATGTTTTCGGGGTACGTAGGTATATATAGGAGGAAGAAGTACGTCGGTGGCCGCCCGAGAGGCCCACGAGACAGGGGGCGCGCCCTACAGGTGGGGGGGGCGGCCCCCTATCTCGTGGGGCCCTCGGGAGCTTCTTGACTTGGACTCCAAGCTCTCCGGATCATGTTCGTTCCAAAAATCACGCTCCCGAAGGTTTCATTCCATTTGGACTCCGTTTGATATTCCTTTTCTTCGAAATACTGAAATAGGCAAAAAAACAGCAATATGGGCTGGGCCTTTGGTTAGTAGGTTAGTCCCAAAAATGATATAAATGTGTAAAATAAAGCCCATAAACATCCAAAAAGGGTAATATAATAGCATGGAGCAATCAAAAATTATAGATACATTGGAGACGTATCAATGTGCCACCTCCTCCTCCTGAGCAGCCAGACATGGGTGACAACAACTAGGGTAATGTTGTTTGGGGTGAGGAAGATGAGGTTGCTCAAGATGATGTGGAAGTTGAGCAGCAATCCATGGTTCTGGACCTCTCTACTGATTTTTCTTTCTCTGTGGAGCAAAATATTCAGCCAAATTGTGTGCTGGTCTTTGATGTGGAACAACATGCTGAGCCTGCAATTGGCCAGGAACAGCCTGTGGTTGAGGAGCCTGTTTACAACCCTGAAGACTGGGCCACGGTGGTCTACAGCCCTCCTGTCCCTTCTCAAAACATTGTTGAAGTTTCTGCTATTGAGGAGCCTATGAATGCCAATATTGATGCAAGCAAAGTTTTCTTTGGGCCTGAGCTGCCACCAGAGATGGCTTTGAGAAGGAACTTTGAGATCTTTCTGCAATCTGACTTTAGCATTGAGCTCACCAAACCTATTGAGGTGCTACCTATTCAGTCTACCCTACTTTCCAAGAGAAGTTGGGACTTGGCTTTTGATGTTCCAAGATTGACATATGAGGCACCTGAGCAGGAGCATAGGCCTGTGGAAAGGGCCCTTTTCCCTTCTTTGACCTTTGAATCTTCTGATAGAGAGGAAATACAGTCTGAGAATATCCCCCCTCCTACAGTGTTTGTTGGTACCCCTTCACGGGAACAGAGGAAGATCAGAAGTCCAAGGAAGACTTTGGCACCAACTATAATTGTGGAGACTTCTGTAAGGAGGTGCACCAGAGGATCTTTGCAGAGAGATGGATTCAAGCCAATTTTACAGGAGCTACCTATGTAGTCCCAGAGGAGGAAGCCAAAGTCCAAGCCTTTCTTTGCTACAGTTTCTAGAAACTTGCAGCATGAGCAAATTGATGATCTTCCACCTCCAACTCCTATTAGCAAGCTGCAACAGATTGGAAATGAGCTTGGAATTGCAGATGATCTCCTTACTATGGAGAAGCTTATGGTTGATCCGTCTGCTACTCCAAAAAATGGTGCAAATGTGTAGTGGCCTTTTAGTTTGTGGGTGGTGGCACATGTTTTGTTTTGGTCTTCAACTGTCGGGGATATGGTCTTTTATTGGTCCCTGTAATATTTTAAGTATGTCATGATGGACTTATGTTACTCTGTTATGTGGTGGCATTAAGTGTCATCAGACTTTATTATCTACTCATATATGTTTTAATGAGTAATGCATGTAAAAACTAGAGTGTTTTATGCTAGAATGTTAGAGGTTTGAATTCTGATGCAAGGCAAAGGGCTGCCAGGCAAAAGCTGGAGGAGAGTCAATGTGCTATTGCCTCCTTTCAAGAAACCAAGTGTGCTTCTTTTGATGTCAGATCTATCAGATCTTTTTGCCCTAGAAGATTTGATAGTTTTGCTTTCTCCCCCTCTGTGGGAGCTTCTGGGAGAATTTTGATTGTTTGGAACTCATCTATATTTTGGGGCATTGTGATTGAAATATAGCCTTTTGCAATTCTAATTGAGTTTATTTCCAAACAGAATAACGAGCAATGGTCCTTAGTTTCTGTGTATGGTCCTTGTCAAGGGGAAGCTAGGGATAACTTTGTCAGCTGGCTGTATAATCTGCAAATACCTATGGATGACAATTGGCTAGTGGTGGGTGATTTTAATTTCATAAGATCACTTGATAATAGAAATTTGCCAGGGGGGATCTGAATGATATTTTCATATTCAATGAAATCATTGCCCATCTAGGTTTGTTGGAACTGCCCCTTAAAGGAAGATCTTACACATGGTCTAATATGCAAGATAATCCATTATTAGAGTAGTTAGATTGGTTTTTCACATCTGCTGATTGGATTTCTTCATACCATATGACTGAAGTTCTGCCCCTGGCCAGAACAACCTCTGATCATGTGCCATGTGTGGTCACAATCAAGACTTCTATCCCAAAATCTAAAATCTTTAGGTTTGAAAATTACTGGGTTGAGCTTGACGGGTTTATGGAATGTGTTGAACAGTCATGGCAGAAACCCTCTCATAAATCTCATATCACTGCTAGGATTGCTGATAAGTTTAAGAGTTTAAGAAGAGCTCTTAAGAAGTGGCAACCGAACATTTCTAAACTGAAAGTTTTTATATCTAAATGTAATGAGGTCATTGTGTGTCTTGATGGTCTTGAGGAGCTCAGGCCTTTATTCAGACCTGAATTTAACTTCAGGAAGGTGGTCAAATTGCATGTGGAAAAGCTCTTACACCTTCAATTTGTATATTGGAAAAAGAGGTGCACAATTAGATATATCAAGCTCACTGGAGAGAACACCAAAATTTTCCATGCTATGGCCACTGAGAGGCATAGAAGAAAATCTATTTCTTCTTTGAAAGACACTGATGGGTCAATTGTTTCTAATCATTCTCAGATGGAGGGCATTATTTGGAATTGTTTTAAGAATAAAATGGGTGTTTCTTCTGGAATTGTCATGGGTTTTGACCTCAATAATATGCTAAAACCAGTTGAAGGGTTAGACTTTCTTACTGAGCCTTTCACTAAAGAGGAAATGGATGACACGGTCAAACATATGCCCATTGACACAGCCCCTGGTACTGATGATTTTAATGGATTGTTCTTCAAAAAGTGTTGGCACATTATTTGTCAAGACTTTTATGAGTTGGCTAAGGCTTTTCATTCTGGCACTGCAAATTTGGAAAATATTAATGGCTCTTATATAACCCTAATCCCTAAGAAGTTAAATCCTGAAGGGATTGGTGATTATAGGCCAATTTCATTGACTGGGATGGGCCTTAAGTTTTTGTCTAAGATGGCTGCTGATAGGTTTCAAAAGAAAATTATGGCATGCATACATAAGAATCAATATGGCTTTATTAAGAGCGGGACTATTCAGGATTGTATTGGTTGGTCCCTGGAATACTTGCATCAGTGTCACCAATCAAAGAGGCCTATAGTGATTCTTAAGCTGGATTTTGAGAAGGCCTTTGACTCAATTGAACATGAAACTATTTTGCAGATTCTCAAATTCAAAGGTTTCAATCAGAAATGGATTTCCTGGGTCAAGCAACTACTTTCCACTGGGACATCATCAGTCCTCTTAAATGGTGTACCTAGTAGGCTGTTTCTCTGTAAGAAGGGGGTTAGACAAGGAGATTGTCTCTCACCTTTACTTTTTGTTATTGTTGCTGACCTATTGCAAACAGTGGTGAATGAAATGTTTAGGAGGGGAATTTTAAAGTTGCCAATACCATGCCATGACCAGGATTATCCCATAGTGCAGTATGCTGATGATACTCTCATCATCTTACCAGCAGATAAAACACAACTTCTGGCTTTGAAGGACATGGTGCAAGTGTTTCCCAGATTAACTGGGCTAGTTGTTAACTATCAAAAGTCTTCTATGGTGCCCATAAATGTTGATGAGGATTCTATCATTGGTTTAGCTGCTGCTTTTGGTTGTTAAGTGGGTAAAATGCCTTTCACTTATCTTGGTTTACCTGTTGGCACTTCCAGGCCTAAAATGGTGGATTTTATGCGACTTTTTGATTGTATGGAGAGAAGGATGACGACTACTTCCTCCTTTCTCAATCAAGGGGAGAGACTTCAGTTCCTGAACTCTGCTCTGTCTTCCATGCCCATCTTTTATCTTGGTAGCTTGCTGGCTCCTGCTGGAATCTTAAAGCAACCGGAGAGAATTCAGAGGCAGTGCTTATGGAGAAAGCATAGGGATGAGCCATCTCCATCCTTGGCAGCTTGGGAACTCATTTGTAGGCCAAAAAACAAAGGTGGTTTGGGAATTCTAACCTGGGTGTGCAGAACATGGCTCTTTTGCTCAAGCATTTGCACAAATTCTTAAACAGGGTGGATCTGCCATGGGTCTCACTTATTTGGGACACATACTATCATTATTCTGTACCTCAGGGGACTGATAGTTGTGGTTCTTTTTGGTGGAAGGATATCTGTAAGTTGCTGGATCATTATAGGAACACAAGTTGGGTACAAGTCAATTCTGGAAATTCTGCTCTGTTTTGGTCTGACAAGTGGAAGATTGGTGATTCAGTTGAACCTTTGCAGATCAGGTTCCCTGGGCTTTTTTCTTATGTGAAAGATCCATGGATCACAGTCTATGAAGCCTTCTAATCTCAGGATATGATTAAAATGTTTCATTTTCCTCTATCTGCACAGGCATACTAGGATTATATGACTATGCAAGATCTTATGACCTCTTGTAGTAGAGAAGTGGAGGCAAAGGACATCTGGTTCTGGCAGGGGACATGTAATGCATTTAAGCCCAAGCTGTTCCACTCTTTCATGCATTCTAACATGTGTTTTAACCCTCTCCTTTTGTGGATATGGAAATCATCCTGCACAATGAAAATCAAAGTGTTTGCCTGGATGTTAATCATGGACAAGCTCAATACCAAAGATATGGTGGAAAGAAGGCATTGGCATATGGATGATGGAGTTAATTGCCTTCTTTGTCCCTTGAGGACTCGTGAGACCAGGAACCACCTGTTTTTTGAATGCAACTTTAGTGTGAGAATATGGAACTATTTGCAAATTACATGGCCACTTGGGGATGACATGTCTGCTATTGTTATGCAAGGCTAATCAGGACTTTGCAAAGCCCTTCTCTACTGAAGTTGTTTTTGTTGCTTGCTAGAACATCTGGATAACCAGGAATGCAAGAGTGTTCAGGCATAAGAGACAGAGTTTCAATAAGTGGAGAAGTGCTTTTATACATGATATTATACTCATGCAACACAGAGTCAAGGCTAGGTACAAGGAAGAGCTTTTAAAATTGATTTCCTTTCTACCTCCATGAGGTTTTGTATTCTTAGATACTTAGTTCTTTCTTTCTGTGTTTTTATTTTCTGATTACCCCTTGTAATCTTTGTATATTGTATAGTCCTCTTTTGAATAAAAGTTAAAATGCTGTGGGGGTTTTCCCTACAGTCACCAGTAAAAAAAAAAGAGCATACGGTGCACTTTCCGAAGAAACAATTCCAAGTGAATGGTATTAATGCTACCGAAAAATCTCTGACAATCACTATTGGAAGTTTTCAACTACCTCTACCTACTGTCAAAAAGAAATATGAAATGCTTATTGTTGGGGACGTTCATATCCCCGTTGAGGTAACTTAGTAGTTCATGAAAGTTCTTCGGTTTCATGCTAATCGAATTTGGTTGTTAATAAGACTTGATCAACCTTATTAATAGATCATTTTTGAGAGGTATGAAGTTGATGAATTTAGTGAGCACTACTTTCTATCCCTACCTTTTGTTTTCTGTTTTTAATAGTTAAATAAAATAAAATGCCATGCCTTGTCTATTTTCCTAGTTTTCCGTGCAATAAAAAATGATCCAAAAATAAAAGTTCTCAGAATGCTCTAAAATTTAATACGATTTTTTCTGATTATTTAAGAATTTTTGGTGCAAATAATATCAGAGGGAGGTGCACCAGGTGGGCACAACCCACTGATGTCTGCTAGAACTACGTCGGTATTTCCCCAAAGAGGAAGGGATGATGCAGTATAGAGACGGTAGGTATTTCCCACAGTAATGATACCAAGGTTATCGAACCAGTAGGAGAACCTCCTCACACCACGTAAACAGCACTTGCACACAAATAACACATACTCGCAACCCGACGTGTTAAAGGGGTTGTCAATCCCTTTCGGGTACACCGCCTCAAGTAGGCAAATAACATGAGGTAAAAAGTGGTAGACAGGATAAATAGATCGCGAAACAAATAAATTGCAGCAAGGTATTTTTTATATTTGGTTTAATATATCTGAAAATAAATGCAAGGGAAAATAGATCACAAAGGCAAATATGATGAAAAGAGACCCGGGGGCGTAGGTTTCACTAGTGGCTTCTCTTGAGGAAAATAGCAAACGGTGGGAAAATAATTACTGTTGGGCAATTGATAGAACTTCAAATAATCATGACGATATCCAGGCAACAATAATTATATAGGCATCACGTCCAAGATTAGTAGACCGACTCCTGCCTGCATCTAGTACTATTACTCCACACATCGACCGCTATCCAGCATGCATCTAGTGTATTAAGTTCATGAGAAAATGGAGTAATGCAATAAGAACGTTGACATGATGTAGACGAGATCCGTTTATCTATTGTGGCAGATATAGATCTCATCTTGTTATCCTTAGTAGCAATGATACATACGTGTCGGTTCCCTTTCTATCACTGGGATCAAGCACCGTAAGATTGAACCCACTACAAAGCACCTCTTCCCATTGCAAGATAAATAGATCAAGTTGGCCAAACAAAACCCAAATATCGGAGCAGAAATACGAGGCTATAAGCAATCATGCATATAAGAGATCAAAGAAGACTCAAATAACTTTCATGGATAAAAATATAGATCTGATCATAAACTCAAAGTTCATCAGATCCCCACAAACACACCGCAAAAAGGCTTACATCATATGGATCTCCAAGAGACCATTGTATTGATAATCGAGAGAGAGAGAGAGAGAGAGAGAGAGGAAGCCATCTAGCTACTAACTACGGACCCATAGGTCTACAAAGAACTACTCACGCATCATCGGAGAGGCACCAATGGAAGTGGTGAACCCCTCCATGATGGTGTTTAGATTGGATCTGGTGGTTTTGGACTCTGCGTCGGCTCGAATTGATTTTTGTCGACTCCCCTAGGGTTTCTGGAATATTGGGGTATTTATTGGGAAAAGAGGCGGTTCAGGGGGCACCCGAGGTGGGCACAACCCACCTGGGCACGCTTGGGCCCCAGGCGCGCCTTGGTGGGTGTTGCGCCCCTCGAGGCACCCTCCAGGTGCTTTCCTGGCCCACTGGATGTCTTCTGGCCTAAAAAACTCCTCAAGAAGTTTCGCTGCATTTGGACTCCATTTGATATTGATTTCCTGTGATGTAAAACACATGCAGAAAACAGCAACTGGCATTGGGCGCTATGTCAATAGGTTAGTACAAAAAAATAACTATAAAATGATTGTAAAACATCCGAAAATGATAATATAATAGCATGGTACAATCAAAAATTATAGATACATTGGAGACATATCAGAGACGTATCAAGATGCTTCTAGTGATGTTATGGTCCCGGTTCTATTTTGCTACCATTGAAACCACTCATTATTTATTTATTTTTATGTCCCATTTTATTTATCAATCTATTTATCACTTTCTACCATACCATACAATTTACCCTTGTTACTAACAAGACAAGAAGTTCGACAACCTTCTTCGTTGGTACAGCTTACATCATATGGATCTCCAAGAGACCATCCTATTGATAAACAAGAGAGAGAGAGAAGAAGCTATCTAGCTACTAACTACGGATCCGTAGGTCTACAAAGAACTACTCACACATCATAGGAGAGGCACCAATGGAAGTAGCGAACCCCTCCATGACAGTGTCTAGAATGGATCTTGGTGGTTCTGGACTCTCCGGCGGCTGGATCAATATTTCGTCGGCTCCCCTAGGGTTTCTGGAATATTTCGGTATTTATAGAGCAAAGAGGCGGTTCGGGGGGCACTCGAGATGGGAAAAACCCCCCAGGGCGCGCTTGGGCCTCCTGGCGCGCCCTGGTGGGTGCTGCTCACCTCGACCAGCCCCTCAGGTGCTTCCTTGGCCCATTGGCTTTTTTCTGGTCCAAAAAGAATCCTCCAGGAGTTGCGTTGCATTTGGACTCCGTTTGATACTACTTTCCTGCGATGTAGAAAAACATGCAGAAAACAACAACTGGCACTGGGCACTATGTCGATAGGTTAGTACCAAAAAATGATATAAAATGACTATAAAATGATTGTAAAACATCCAAGAATGATAATATAACAGCATGGAACAATCAAAATTTTAGATACGTTGGAGAGGTATCACTCACCTGGGCGCGCCAGGACCCCCAGTCGCGCCCTGGTGGCTTGTGGTCCACATCATCACCTACCTCCAGGAAAAAAAATCACCATTGCTCTCTCTTTCGTGTTCTTGCTCTCAATCCCACGGATTTCGATCTCTTTACTCGAAGCTCCGTTTCCGAAACTGTTTCGGGGGATTGTTTCTTGGTATGTGACTCTTCTGTGTGTCCAATTAGTGTTTGCTTTAGTGGTTTATATTTTGAATAATTATTTACTCTTGGTGCTGTTGTAGATGAGCTTGCATGTTGAATTCTTAGAGTTCTAAGTAGGTTGAATGCTTGCTATGGCCTCTATACATCCCTATGAGTAGTTGCTACCAATCTTGTGAAGTTTTGTTAACAAATGTTTGGTGACCCAAAAAATTTTAGAAAATTTACGCAAATATTACGAACTTCTTTGGAAGGAGTTCTTTGAGGAGGAGATCCTTTGAGGCATCTTCTAGTAGCAGCTTCGCTCATCGGTCTTATGTTGAACCGAGTGAAAGTTCGATACGAGATGCCGCCTCCAAAACATGCTTATGGCCATGCAACGATTATATGGTGAGTGTGGGCACTAAGGAGGAATTTGAGCAATATGTTCACAATGTCGATCTCGGTCCCTACATTTCAGATAAGTGCAACCAACACCTCACTCTCACTAAATCATTTGTCAATGGATTTAAATTCCATCCCCGTGATCTAGGGTGTCATTTAAAATTGTATGAATATCCATTTACCATACCTTTAGAGAGATTGACTCACCACTGCAAAATCTCATTCTGGGGTTTGCTCAATGAACCGCCAAGGTATGAGTTTGAGATATTCTTGACAAGTCTTTGCTATGGTGAGACTATGGGAGTGACGCAAGGTAGAATAAAGAGCATTCGTTTTCCCGCAATCTAGTACTTCACATTATTTAATGGAAAATGTATTGTAGGCAAGCAAGATTCTAGTACACTCTATGCTCCAGACTTGAGCCTCATACGCACCGCTCTCATCAGTGACAAAAGTTATAATCTTGGAGTGATTATTGCATGCAGGTTGCAACACAACACTAGTAGTGGTTATTTTATGGTGGAATTTATGCCACACGCTTAGCAAGAGAGTTGGGTATTTCACCTTTGCCCTATGATCCTATTTTACCCATGCAGTACCTAGACTTTGATGCTATGAAACGTCATAAGATCCTTAGAGGTGAACCCCATAATTTCACTTATAAATTGTTGTTTAATAAGGACTCCGTGGTACACATATTTACCTGCACGTGCTCTCTTTAATGTTCACAACAGGGGAAGATATTTTGTTCTTGAGGGCGAGGCCCGAGCCCATAACGCAGCGGTTGTGGCGGCACGGCGGGCTGAGGCATCCACACTGAGATCCTCCGTGAGCTACCACTCCGACCATTACGCAGGCTACTGACTGATTACCAAGTCAGGCAAAAAGCCTAAGCTTGGGGGAGTATGTATTTCCACCGACATTACATTCATGTTCACGCATTTCGTTCCAGTTGTCGGTGTTCACAATTTTTCATGGTATTATCCATATTAAATTTATTTCCTCGCTTTCTTCTTGTGTGTTTGAGAAACTTTGAGAAAATCCAAAAACATATTTCTTGCTTCTTTTTTATTTTTCTTCCTAGTTTAAATTGTTGTAGCAGTAAAAAGAAAACCCAAAAAGATTTTCTTGTTCTTCTTTTACTTGTTGGAGCTTTCCCGTGTAAATAGTTTTTCTTGTTTTGCTTTTCCCTTTTTATTTGCTTGTTTATGAAAAACCAAAAACTCCAAAAATACTTCATTGTGTTTCTCTGAATTTCTTTTCTTTTTATTGAGTCTTACCGAGGAGAAGACCACGATGAAAACGTGAGTGGCTCTCATATCCATTATTGTTGATCTGACAAAGAGTCCATATTACCTTGTCTTCTACTTTTGAATAAAATGTTTGTAGATTCCAGCTTAGTTCGCGGCACTCTTGCACTATTATTAAAATCGTTCGAACATGCAAGTGAAAGGCAATAATGACGATATTCGATGAACCAGCCGTGGCAGAGAGAAACGGGTATGAACTCGACTTGTTCTGTTTTTGTAAATGTGTTTAACCTAGTATCCATGATTCAGCCTATTATGATCAAACATGTTTGCAATGATATTTAGAGATATAGTTTATCATCCCATGCATAAATAGCTAAGAGTGGATAATGATTTATCTTGGATGTCAACATCGCATTAAAATGAGTGTGATGTAGTATGGTATCCTCCTCTGAATGTTTGAGTGGCTTGACTTGGCACATGTTCATGCATGTAGTTGAATCAAAACCAACATAGCCTCTATGATATTTGTGTTCATGGTGTTCATATCCTACTCATGCTAGTATCCAATGTTACTTATGCATAATGCATGTTCATGACCATTATTGCTCTCTAGCTGGCCCCTTCTCAACCTATTTGCTAGCCTTCGCATGTACTAAGTGGGAATTCTGCTTGTACATCAAAAACCTGAAACCCAAGTTATTCCAGATGAGTCCACCATACGTCTATTGAGGTATTACCCTGCCGTCCTAAGTCAATTTGCATGTGCCACATCTAAAAACTTCAAATAAATATCCTTTTTGTATGCCTGGATTGTTCATAGAGCAACATGAGGTAGTTGGTATCTTCCATGCTAAGCGGGTTATTCTCAGGATGGGTGTTTATTAACTCACCATTGCACAAGAAAGGGGCGGCAATAGGGATTCCCAGCCCCAAATTACAAAAAGAACTTATAAATAATCAAACAAAAACTCCTATAGAGCAATAACCTTTACTTTATCGCTTGGGAACCACTACTAATGTGTTTAGCATGGAAGATATTGATAACTGATGGTCGTGAAGTAAACAAGAAGGGTGCATGTCTGAAAATTTCGTTTACCTCTGTTTTAAAAACTTGAGCTCTGGCACCTCTGCAAATCACTGCTTCCCTCTGCGAAGGGACTATCTATTTACTTTTATGTTGTGTCATCACCTTCTCAAATAAGCGCCAGAACCTGAGAGCAATGCTGTCATGCTGATGCATTGTGTGTAGCTAATGTTGAGTGCATCATGACTAGATCTTTTCTACCATGAGTTACAATGTTTAGTCGTTGCTTGAACTTTGAAGGTGCTCTGCATTTATATTTTGCGGTCTCAGAAAGGGCTAGCGAGATACCACTATTGTCATATTGTATCATGGTTGTTTTAACAATGTGTTGCTATTTGAGATGTCTTATTATTGCTTGCTAGTTGATTATGTCATTGATATGAGTTAATATAATTTTTAATAGTTATTGTCGACATGGTTAGTAATAATCTTTGCTGAAAACCTGGGTGTTGTTTAAGCTTATTTACGGAAACAAGAGCAAAAGAGTTCGTAAAAGTTTTTCTTTTTCACTTTCAGTTTATCAAGTGAATTGCTTGAGGACAAGCAAAGGTTTAAGCTTGGGGGAGTTGATACATCTCTGTCGTATATACTTTTCCTAACGCTTTTCCTATTGTTTTGGAGTCTAATTTGCATGATTTGAATGAAACTAACCCGGACTGGTGTTGTTTTCAGCAGAACTACCATGGTGTTGTTTTTGTGCAGAAATAAAAGTTCTCTGAATGGAACGAAACTTTGCGAGGATGTTTTTACAATCAAAGAGAATTTCTGGAGCCAAGAACCACCGGAGGGGGGCACCTGGGTGGGCACAACCCACCAGGGTGCGCCACCCCCTCCAGGCACGCCCAGGTGGGTTATCCCCACCTGGTGGCCCCGCAGACCCTGAAATCGATGCTATAAAATCCTATTTTTCCAGAATAAAATAGGGGAGAAAGAGTTATCGCGTTTCATGAGATGGAGCCGCCGTCGTCTCTAGTTCTTCATCAGGAGGCCAGATCTGGAGTTCGTTTGGGGCTCTGGAGAAGGGGATCTTCGACCTTCGTCATCACCAACCCTTCTTCGTCGCCAATTCCATGATGCTTGATACGTCTGCAACGTATCTATAACTTTTGATTGTTCCGTGCTGTTATATTATCATTCTTGGATGTTTTACAATCATTTTATAGTCATTTTATATCATTTTTTGGCACTAACCTGTTGACATAGTGCCCAGTGCCAGTTGCTATTTTCTGCATGTTTTTTACGTCGCGGGAAATCAATACCAAACGGGGTCCAAACGCAGCAAAACTTTTTGTGGATTTTTTTGGGACAAAAATACATCCAGTGGGCCAGGAAAGCACTTGAGGGGAGCTCCGAGGGGAGCACAACCCACCAGGGCGCGCCTGGGGGCCCAGGTGCCCACGGTGGGCTGTGCCCTCCTTGTTGGCCTCCCACACCGCCTATTTGCTCTATAAATATCCCGATATTCCAGAAACCCTAGGGGAGTCGACGAAAATCAATTCCAGCCACCGCAAGTTCCAGAAACACTAGATCTAATCTAGACACCATCTCGGAGGGGTTCATCATGTCCATTGGTGCCTCTTCGATGATGCCTGAGTAGTTCATTGTAGACCTACGGGTTCATACTTAGTAGCTGGATGATTTCCTCTCTCTCTCTCTCTTGATTATCAATACAATGGTCTCTTGGAGATCCATATGATGTAAGTCTTTTTGCGATGTGTTTGTTGGGATCTGATGAACTTTGAGTTTATTCATATCTAGGATTTTATCCATGAAAGTTATTTGAGTCTTCTTTGATCTCTTATATGCATGATTAATTATAGCCTCATATTTCTTGTCCGATATTTGGGTTTTGTTTGGCCAACTTGATCTATTTATCTTGCAATGGGAAGAGGCGCATTGTGATGGGTTCGATCTTACGGTGCTTGATCCCAGTGACAGAATGGGAAACAACACGTATGCATCATTGCTATTAAGGATAACAAGATGGGGTCTATTTCTACATAAATAGATCTTGTCTACATCATGTCATCGTTCTTATTGCATTACTCCGTTTTTTCCATGAAGTTAATACACTAGATGCAAGCTGGATAGCGGTCGATGTGTGGAGTAATAGTAGTAGATGCATGCAGGAGTCGGTCTACTAATCTTGGACGTGATGCCTATATAATGATCATAGCGTGTATATCATCATGATTATTTGAAGTTCTATCAATTGCCCAACAGTAATTGTTTTCCCACCGTTTGCTATTTTTCTTGAGAGAAGCCACTAGTGAAACCTACGCCCCCCGGGTCTCTTCTCATCATATTTGCCTTTGCGATCTATTTTCCTTTGATTTTATTTTCAGCTCTATTAAACCAAAAATACAAAAATACCTTGCTGCAATTTATTTATTTCGCGATCTATTTATCCTATCTATCACAACTTTATCACGTCTTCTCGCCAATTTGAGGCATCATTACCTGAAAGGGATTGGCAACCCCTTTAACACGTCTGGTTGCGAGTATTTGTTATTTGTGTGCAGGGGCTGTTTACGTTGTGTTGCTTGGTTCTCTTACTAGTTCGATAACCTTGGTCTCATCACTGAGGGAAATACCTACTGTCGTTGTGCTGCATCATCCCTTCCTCTTTGGGGAAATACCGATGTAGTTCAAGCAGGCATCAAAAGGAATTTCTGGCGCCGTTGCCGAGGAGGATCTTCAGCATCAACCAGGTTCCTAATCACAAATATCATCTCCTAGCAATTTACATTATTTGCCATTTGCCTCTCGTTTTCCTCTCCTCCACTTCACAAAAATTTGCCGTTTTATTCGCCCTCTTTTCGTTCGCCATTTTCTCGCCAGATCTGTTTTTGTGTGTAATCTTTTTTACCACTTTTTGTCGTTATGGATAGCTCTTCCTCTATTGCGTACACCCTCGAGAACGAGGTTCTTAACTTTAAACAAAGGGGAGGGAGAATTTAAAAGATGCTTGGTATAGGATTTGCAATGCTCATAATAGATCTATCCGTAAGCAATCTACTGTTGTACTTCTTCGCTGTTTTTATGTGGGCATCACCACTTGGTATAGATTCGTCCTTGATACGATTACCGGTGGAAATTTCTTGATGTGTCCTTCTCTTGATGCCTTTAATGCTTTGGTAAATTTAGTGGGTTCACCCCCCCCCCCATCATGATCAATGAAACAATTGTTACCCTCGAGCATATTATGTAAAGACTAGATGCTATAGAAAATAAAATGCTTACCGAAGAACATATTGAAAACTTGGGTAGAAAAATGCAAACTTATGCTACTAAAATTGGGTCAAAATTGGGAGAAGTTTTTAAGTTGCTAAAAGAAAAGGGGACTATAATTCCTGAAAGAATCGAAGAAAGCCCATTTAGGATTGATAAACTGGAAGAATTTTTTTCTAATCTAGGTTGGCTTTTGCTTCCGCTAAAACTCCCGTAAAAATTAGTAAGACTACTCAAGTCACTAAAAACAAGGGCGCAAATTCTAGCAATGATAAAGGGGATCTTAAGATGATTAGTATCCATCCCAATTTTATTGAAGTTATAAGAAACCCTCTTTGCAGAATGAGTATTTAAATCTCGTGCCTAGACGTATTTTCGTTGAAAATTTATATGCCAAATCCTTGAAAAACACTAAGTGTTCGATTGAAGAATTGGAAGATAAGGATGATGAAACTTAGATCCTACACATTATGCCTATCTAGGGGCGTAAAACGATAGCGCTCGTTGGGAGGCAACCCAACTTGTATCTTTTTCCTTTTTGGTTTTCTTGTTGTTTTCAATAAAATACACAAGTATGCCTCTGATTAGATGTGTTTTGTGGTTTAAATTAGTGTTTGTGCCAAGCAAGGGCTTTGGGATGATTTGGGTGAAAGTTGATTTGATCTTGCTGAAAAACAGAAACTTTTGCACTCACGAAATTGTTTTTTATTTTTATAACAAGAGTGATTTTGAGTTGATTCTTTTTATAGAAGATTAATAAACAAATTGTTCATGTCGTCCTAATGTTTTAGAATTTTTGGAGTTACAGAAGTATTCGAAGTAGTCAGATTGCTACAGACTGTTCTGTTTTTGACAGATTCTGTTTTCTGTGTTGTGTGCTTGTTTTGATGATTCTATGGTTTTTTTGAAGAGTTTTTGCCATGGAAAAGTTGGAATACAGTAGATATAATGCAAAAATAAAATATGAATGGGATTGCAATAGTACTTATAGTAGTGGTTTGCTTTCTTATATTAACGGATCTCACGAAGGTTCTGTTGAGTTCTGTGTGATTGAAGTTTTCAAGTTTTGGGTGATCTTACGATGGATGAAGGAATAAGGATTAGCAAAAGGCTAATCTTGGGGATGCCCAAGGTACCCCAACATAATATTCAAGAAGTAGCAAGCAACTAAGCTTGGGGATGCCCTCGAGTGGCATCCCCTCTTTCTTCTAACAACCATTAGTATTTTACTTGAAGATATATTTTTATTCATCACATATTATGAGTTTGGCTTGGAGCGTCTTGTATGTTATGAGTCTTTGCTTGTTTTTATTTGTGTTTTAAGTCTTGAATCCTTGCTGGACACACCTTTTTGAGCGAGCCAAAAATTATGCTATGCTTGCTCCTATGCTTCACTTAACTTTTTAGAGCCATGTAATTGCTCTAGTGCTTCACTTATATTTTTTTGAGCACGGTGTGCTTTGTTATTTTTGAAGAAATTCTCTCATGCTTCACTTAGATTTATTTGGGAGTTAGTAACTTTTTTAAGAAATTTTCTCTTGCTTCACTTAGATTATTTTGAGAAAAAGAAATATTATGCTCATGTTCTTCATTTAAATTTGTTTGAGTTTATCAAAAGCAACATATAAAAATAGTCTCAAAGTGATAGATATCTAAGGAGGATATAATAAAAACTTTCATGAAGATCATTGGACAAAATAAACTTGATTCTTAGTGATGGTTTTGAGATATGACGATATGATATGTGAGTCATGTTGATGAGTAATTGTGCTTTAGTAAGAATATTGATATTAAGGTTTGTGATTCCCTCTGAAAGCACGAAAGTCAATAGTATGCAATGAAATTTATATCCTACTTGTGGTGCATTATTCGATGTTACTTATGCTAAATGCTTGTGTACAAGAATTTTCATTTCTTGGTTGGTCACTTCTCAATCTTTTGCTAGCCTTCATTTTGCACTAAGTATGATCACTACTTGTGCATCCATTACCCTTTAAAATAGTTTTGCCATATGAGTCCACTATACCTACCTATATGCGGTATTTCCGTGCCGTTCTAAGCAAATTTGCATGTGCCATCTCTAGTTTTCAAAATAAATTTCTCTTTTGTGTGCTCGTACCGCTCGCGAGGCAGTGAGGGGTGGCCAATATTTTCCATGATAGATGTGTTATTCTCATGATGAGTGTTTATTCACTTGTCATTTCACGAGAGTACGACAAAGGTATTAGGGATACCGGTCCCGAAATGAAAACAGAATTTACTTTATGTTGTCAAATAATAAATTCCTTGGAAAGTGTTGGTATGGAGGGCACACGTGGATACGGTTAGCCATGGAAAGTGAAAGTAATGGTGGAAAAATGACGAAACTTTAATTTCTGTTTGGGAACCACCTATGATGTATCTAGCATGGAAAGTGTTGGGAGCTCTAAGTCGTTTTCGTTGGTGGGAAAAGTATGCCTCCCAAAATGTTTTTATCTCTCCATTTTTGCTTTGAGCTCTGGCACCTCTACAAATCCCTACTTCCCTCTGCGAAGGGACTTTCTTTTACTTTATGCAATTTTTATTTTGAATTTGAGTCTCGATCTTCTCTTATAAAGCACAAACTAAGGGGCACTATGATCATTTTTGAGCATTGAGTGTAGCTAATATTCGAGTGTGTTTTATGAATGGATCAATGATTGAGCATAATGGGCTAGGGATAACTTGCTTTAGTGTTGATATTTTGAAAGACATGGTTCCTTGTTCATATGCTTGAGTATTAAAGTCTTCATGTCAAAACTAGACTATTTCTTTGAACCATATAAAAGTCCAAATGTCCATGCTATAAAGAAAAGAAATGTGATGAACATGTTAGGCAGCATTCCACATCAAAAATTCTATTTTTATCATTTACCTACTCGAGGACGAGCAGTAATTAAGCTTGGGGATGCTGATACGTCTCCAATGTATCTATAATTTTGATTGTTCCATGCTGTTATATTATCATTCTTGGATGTTTTACAATCATTTTATAGTCATTTTATATCATTTTTTGGTACTAACCTATTGACATAGTCCCCAGTGCCAGTTGCTATTTTTTGCATGTTTTTTACATCGCAGGAAATCAATACCAAACGGTGTCCAAATGCAGCGAAACTTTTTGTGGATATTTTTGGACCAGAAGACATCCAGTGGGCCAGGAAAGCACCTGAGGGGAGCACAACCCACCAGGGTGCGCCTGGGGGCCCAGGCGCGCCCCGGTGGGTTGTGCCCTCCTTGTTGGCCTCCCGCACCACCTCTTTGCTCTATAAGTACCCCAATATTCCAGAAACCCTAGGGGAGTCGACGAAAATCAATTCCAGCCACCGCAAGTTCCAAAAACATCAGATCCAATCTAGACACCATCTCGAAGGGGTTCATCATGTCCATCGATGCCTCTCCGATGATGTGTGAGTTGTTCTTTATAGACCTATGGATTCGTAGTTAGTAGCTAGATGGCTTCCTCTCTCTCTCTCTCTCTCTCTCTCTTGATTATCAATACAATGGTCTCTTGGAGATCCATATGATGTAAGTCTTTTTGCAGTGTGTTTGTTTGGATCCGATGAACTTTGAGTTTATGATCATATCTATGTTTCTATCCATGAAAGTTATTTGAGCCTTCTTCGATCTCTTATATGGATGATTGATTATAGGCTCATATTTCTTCTCCGATATTTGAGTTTTGTTTGGCCAACTTGATCTATTTATCTTGCAATGGGAAGAGGTGCTTTGTGATGGGCTCGATCTTACGGTTCTTGATCCCAGTGACAGAAAGGGAAACGACACGTATGTATTGTTGCTATTAAGGATAATAACATGGGGTCTATTTCCACATAAATAGATCTTGTCTACATCATGTCATCATTCTTATTGCACTACTCCGTTTTTCTGTGAACTTAATACACTAGATGCATGCTGGATAGCGGTCGATGTGTGGAGTAATAGTAGTACCTGCAGGCAGGAGTCGGTCTACTAATCTTGGACGTGATGCCTATATAATGATCATTGCCTGGATATCGTCATGATTATTTGAAGTTCTATCAATTGCCCAACAGTAATTGTTTTCGCACCGTTTGCTATTTTTCTCGAGAGAAGCCACTAGTGAAACCTACGGCCCCCGGGTCTCTTCTCATCATATTTGCCTTTGCGATCTATTTTCTTTTGCTTTTATTTTCTGATCTATTAAACCAAAAATACAAAAATACCTTGCTGCAATTTATTTATTTCGCGATCTATTTATCCTATCTATCACAACTTTATCACGTCTTCTCCCCAATTCGAGGAATCGTTACCCAAAAGGGATTGACAGCCTCTTTAACATGTCAGGTTGCAAGTATTTGTTATTTGTGTGCAGGGGCTATTTACGTTGTGTTTCTTGTTTCTCCTACTGGTTCGATAACCTTGGTATCATCACTGAGGAAAATATCTATCGTCGCTATGCTGCATCATCCCTTCCTCTTTGGGAAATACCGACGTAGTTCAAGCAGGCATCAATGGTCCCCACCAGGAGTGAGTAATTCCTTCGTACACTACTAGGAAAAGGGCTATAGATGATATGGACACTAATGACGCACCAGACATGTGGTGCGCCACTACTATATAGTAGTGGCGTACCATGTGTTGGTGCACCATTAGTGTGATTGACACTAATGGCGCACCAGACCCATCGTGCACCACTAGTAACAATTTTTTTATTTTTCCAAAAATACTAATGGCGCACCAGGGCACAATGCGCCATTACTAGTTTTTACTAGTAATGGCGCACCAGCCACACAGTGCGCCACTACTATAATTTTTTTTGCAAAACTACTAATGGCGCACCACCAGCTGGTGCGCCATTAGTAACCAGGGTTACTAATGGTGCATTTATAGGTGGTGCGCCATTAGTAACCTAGGACCAGCTAGATATTTTGGACAGCTACCTACACACTCACTTTCCCCACTTCATTCTCTCCACCACCTCCTCCAAGCTTGTCTCGGCTGCCTCCTCCTCCTCACCTCATTTGCACCATAGATTCATCCAAATTAAGTGGTTAAATTACCTTTTTTTGATAGGTAACTAAGAGGAAAGCTTTTTTTATGTTGTAGATCTACTTTTTTTCTCCCTCCAACAATGTGCACATGCACTTTTTATGGCCTAGCTAGATCTATGTATGTTTGTGGTGTTGTATATATGTTTGTGTTTGCAGGTACCGGTATTTGAAATGCGATAGTTGCCAATATTTTGCCGGAATGTTGATTCATTTCCGTTTCGGCGAGAATTTTGGCAATATGCATTCTTTTTTGTCCTATTTTTAGGCAAAATCATGCCAAATTTTTTTCTTGGTTCTAAAATATCGTTTTGCTCTACCTCGCAGGCAACCATGGTCTGCACGATGACCAAAGGCATCGTGAATAGATTTTTGAGCTCCGCGAAGGCTGAGATGTTTCAAAAGAACGAGACGGAGATAAGATGTCCGTGTGGAAGATGCAAGCTGAGGAGCCTTATGGACCCGGATTTTGTACAGGTGCGGGACCACCTGCTCTTGCATGGTTTAATGGATGGATATCGGTGGCAAGCTGATGAAGATGATTATGAAGTCGTCCATGGGGGCCGGGCAACAAATGAGGAAGGGCAGCAAGACAACCTCGGCGAGGGCGGGCGAGAAGACGAAGAATCTCCAGGACATGATCACGAAGTAGATGCAGTACACATTCATCATGTAGAAGATGCCGGACATGATGATGAGGAAGATGCCGGAGCAGATGAAGGGCATGATCATGAAGATGAAGATGCTAGAGCAGACGACGATGGACCGTCGATGGGCTGGGTGCAGGACCCTCATATTCAAGAGCTGCTTCTCAAGCAGACGGATAACACAAGAGCTGCCGCCCAAGAGAAAGCCTAGCTGGATCAACTGGAGATAGATGCGGTTACTCCATTGTATGAAGGATGCAGGCCCGAGGATACCCGCCTGAAAGTAACGCTCGTGGCTCTGGAGATGAAGGTAAAACACAAAATGACCGACGCATGCTTCGACGAGAACATGTCATTCTGGCACGAACATCTTCCCAAGGGGAACAAGTGCCCGACCAGTTTCGAGGAGGCGAAGAAAATCATGTGTCCTCTAGATTTACCGCACGTGAAATACCATGTGTGCATGAACAATTGCATCATTTATCGGGACGAGCACGCGGAGTCTACCATATGTCTGGTGTGCGGCGACACTCGATACAAGAAGAGGAAAAAAGCTCCTCGAAAAGGGTGTGGTACTTTCCGATCACTCCTCGTCTGCAGCGGTATTTCTCGGACCCTAAGGTAGCAAAGCTCCTGCGTTGGCACGCGGATAGGGAGGAGAAGAAGTGAGAAGATGCCGCAAATGATCCGAAGATAAATAAAATAGACAAGATGCTGAGTCACCCTAAGGATGGGAGCCAGTGGCAAGCATTGAACTTTGAACACCCAGCATTTGGAAAGGATCCAAGGAACATCATGCTGGGCGCGAGCACCTATGGAGTCAATCCGTTTGGCAGCCAGAGAAGCACACATAGCACCTAGCCTGCGTTTGTGTGGATGTACAACCTTCTCCCCTGGTTGTGCATGAAGAGGAAGTGCATTCACATGAGTATGCTAATTGAAGGGCCGAAACAACCAGGGAATGACATCAATCTGTATCTGGGGCTGCTGAAAAGGAGCTAGACACGCTGTGGAAAATGCCATCCAATACGTGGGATGCCACAGAGAAAGAATATTTCCCTATGAGAGCCGCACTGCTCACGATGGTGCAGGACTATCTCGGCTACGGATATGTCGTGGGGCAGGTGGTCCACGGATTTTCTGGATGCGTCACGTGCATGGATGACACAACGTATCACCAGCTAGATAGAGATCCTGGGTCTTTGAAAACCGTGTTCATGGGACATCGAAGGTGGCTTCGCGACGATGACTCATGGAGGAAACGCAAGGATCTGTTCGATGGTGAAACTGAACCCCGAAGACGCCCACGTATGAGGAGCGGCGAGGAAATAGACGAGCTGTTAAAAAATTGGAAAGATTGCCCACTGTCGGGAAAGAAGCAAAAGGCGCCAGAGCCGGGAAAGAAGCGAAAGGCGCCAGAGCCGCTGCTGAAGGTATGGAAAACGAGGTCTGTTTTCTGGGACTTGCCATACTGGAAGATCCACCGTGTGCCTCACAGCCTTGATGTCATGCATATCACGAAGAACGTATGCGAGAGTCTGCTTGGTACCCTGCTCAACATGCCAGCGAGGAACAAAGATGGGCCGAAAGCAAGGGCAGACATGAAATCAATGGGCATCAGGGAGGAGCTTCACACTACTGATGATGATGATGATGAGGCGAAGCAGGACACGGAAAGTCGTCGCAAAGGCAAAAAGGCCAAGAAGACCGGAAATGACTTCCCTCCCACGTGCTTCACTCTAAGTCAGGAGGAGATCAATCAGTTTTCACCTGCCTCATAGGAGTAAAACTTCCTTACGGTTACGCGGGGAAGATAAGCAGTTACCTAGACTCAGCGAAGCAGAAGTTCAGCGGGATGAAGTCTCACAACTGTCACGTGCTGATGACGCAGATACTCCCAGTTGCAATCTGTGGGATCATGGATGCGCATGTTCGTGAAATGCTATTTGGCCTATGCAACTTTTTCGACATCATCTCTCGGAAGTCGGTTGGCGTGAGGTAACTCAAAAGGCTACAGGAAGAGATTGTGGTGATACTATGCGAGCTTGAGATGTACTTCCCACCCGCATTCTTTGACGTTATGGTGCATCTGCTGGTCCATATCATGGAGGATATCATCCAACTCGGGCCGACGTTCCTGCACAGCATGATGCCGTTCGAAAGGACGAATGGTGTCATCAAAGGATATGTTTGCAACATGTCACGTCCAGAGAGAAGCATAGCCAAGGGCTTTCTGACCGAAGAGTGCATCTCCTACTGCGTGAATTATCTAGGCATCGAGAACCCCGTTGGTATGCCCGTCAACAGGCACCTCGGCAGGCTCGCTGGATGGGGTCACCGCGAGGGTCGCCGCGAAATGCATGTCAACTTCAAGGGTCGACTCGCCGACTTTGAAAGAGCAAACCTAGTCGCGCTACAACACATAGACATGGTCGATCCTTGGGTGGTAGAGCACAAAACCTTTATTGAGGAGACGTACAATGACCGAGGCCAACAGAGGACGGACGAAGATATAATCAAAGAGCACAACTCATGTTTCACGCGTTGGTTCAAGCAGAAGCTTCTG
Organism: Triticum timopheevii; assembly: GCA_963921465.1. NCBI lineage: Eukaryota > Viridiplantae > Streptophyta > Magnoliopsida > Poales > Poaceae > Triticum > Triticum timopheevii. The sequence goes on along the minus strand of OY997272.1, from coordinate 405,669,598 downwards.
TCGTACCCTTTACATGAGGATTCTTCCGCGGAAGAACAACTCATATTCGCCTTGTCACAGGGCACCGAGCACAACCTGATGATGTATGAGGCGTACGATATCAATGGCCACACATTCTACACCGAGGGAAAGGACATGAAGAGCGATGGTTATTAGAACTCCGGGGTAACGATGGAATCCTACACCGGTAACGACAAGGACAGATACTACGGAAGGATCGAGGAGATCTGGGAGCTGAGCTACGCTAGAGAGAAGGTCCCGATGTTCCATGTCAGATGGGCCAAGAGCGTCATAAAAGAAGACCGGTATTTCACCAACATGGTTATACGCGAAGCCAAATCCAAGACCGCGGGTGCAAACGTCACCGCAAAAAATGAGCCATGGGTACTGGCTTCCCAAGTGGACCAATGCTTCTTCATTACTGACCCGTCAAAGCCCAGTCGTGTTGTCGTGAGGAGAGCAAAAGGAAGATCATCGGAATGGATGGAGTCGCCAATGAGCAAGACTTCGACAAGTACGGCGACCCGAAGATGGAACATGACGACGACGATGAAGTACCAGCATACACCACAAGAAGAAGCAGGACCACCATACCTAAAGGACGTCCGTTCAAGAGAAGAACTCCATTTACGAAAAATAAGGGCAAGAAGATTGTGAACAGATAGCTAGCTAAGATCGATTGTATTTAAATTGTAGCCTTCATTTCTCGATTGTATTTCATGGGCACTTTTTGAACTCATGACTATTTTTAAATTTCATGGGCACTTTTTGAATTCATGAATATTTTTTCAAATTTGATGATATTTTTTCATATTCAGTATGAAAAAATATTGAATATTCATGAGGACACGTGATCTCGACCCCCCTCCATCTTGATTGCTATCCCCCCTTGCCAGATCCCCCTCGCCGCCGAGCACCCCCAGCACCCTACCCCGCTCCACCGCCGCCGCCGACCCCCCGCACCCTCCCCCGCTCCACCGCCGTCGATGACCCACCGCACCGTCCCCCGCTCCACCGCCGCCGGCGACCCCCCGCACCCTCCCCCGCTCCACCGCTGCAGACGACCCCCCGCACCCTCCCCGGCCTGCTCCACCGCCGCCGAGCACCCCCTGCACCCTCCCCCGCTCCACCGTCGCCGCCGACCCCCCGCACCCTCCCCTGTCTCCTCGCTCGGTTCCCCCGAACGGAATCGGCCGAGCGCACCACCCACCCCCTCCCCCCCCCCCCCCGAGCGCCATTGCTATCCAAAAAAAGAGATTAATATTTTTTGAACTCATGAATATTTTTAAATTTCATGGGCACATTTTGAACTCATGAATATTTTTTTCAAATTTGATGATATTTTTTCATATTCATAAATGTTTTACCAATTCACAAATGAATGATATTAAAAATCCAAAAAAACAAATTTGATGATATTTTCAAATAAAAAATTTGATGATATTTTTTCATATTCATAAATATTTTCAAATAACAACTTTGATGATATTTTTAAAAAATTATTACTGTTTTTATAAAAAATTATTATTGTTTCATATTCATATTCATTTTCTAAAAAATTATTAGATGCAACAAAAATAAAAAAATACTTATGGCGCACCGCTGGGTGGTGCGCCATTGCTATGCAAAAAAAGTTACTTATGGCGCACCGCTGGGTGGTGCGCCATTGCTATCTAAAAAAAAGTTACTTATGGCGCACCGCTAGGTGGTGCGCCATTGCTATCCCTCCCTCGACTAAAATCCACAATCCCCTATCCCTTCTCACATCTCTCTCAGCCCCCGACTCCATGCCACTGCCCCGACCCACTGCATTGCCGCCCCTACGTGCGCTGCCGCCCCCGCGCCCCCACCACTGCAGCTCCTCCGCCGCCCACAAGTCGACACCCCATCCACCCTCCACCGTACAGCAAGCTGTCGCGGCCCCCAACCATCCCGCCACCGACCCGCAACCATCCCACCGCCGACGGCCGCACGGGGTGCAGGAGGAGGAGGAGGACGGGTTCCGTCCGTTGCTTCCGACGGCCGCCTCCGCCGACTAGCCGGGCAGCCACACGCGCCCAGCCTCCGCGGCCCCGCCTCCGGCATCGCAATGCCTCCCTCCCCGTCCCCGGAGCAGCCGCCCCCACCCAGCAACGCCGCCGCTACTCCGCCGGCCGTGAGAAAGACGCCAAGGTCCCCTCTCTCGACCCTCTTCTCCTCTCTGCCTGGTTTCAATCCCATTCTTCTCCTCTCTTGACGCCAAGGGTGCTGCTATAGTAGGCTCTAGCTAGGTTGTTGGTTTTCATATTCCTATTTTATAGTGACCAACACAATAATAGAGTTTCTGAGGTGTTCAGGGTACAATTATCACAACGAAATTGATATACTAGTTATCACCCTAATACATATGTTTCTGGAAAACTTGTTAGGTTCAAAGTATTCATATACTTGAAGAGTAGTTGAAGTAGATACACTGAATTTCATGGCCATCCTATCTAATTGCTGGGTGGAGATTTACTGAATTTTATTTGTAGTAGATGCACTGAATTTCACAGAAGAGTAGTTGCACTTCTGAACTGCTATGAGTACAAGTACTCTTCTCATTGGAGTATGAAAGTTGTCAGCAGTTGCTTATGCTAGAGAAGTACTCCTGAACATTTAGCTGTACTCCAGTGAGTACGCCATGGAGTTACTTACTCCAGTAGCTTAATTAAGTGCAGTTGTTTCACTTACTCCAGTAGCTTAATTAAGTTGCAGTAGTGCTTGTAAGTTTGCAAGTTTTTTGTACTGTACTGCTTGCATCAGTACTTTTGTGTAATCTGACTGTAGTGCTTGTATAGTTTCAGTAGTTTTTCTTCAATTAATTTGTTTGCTTGTGTTAGTTTAGTGTAGGACAACAATAGTGTAGCACTTGCTGCTGCTGTTAAGTTTCAGTTAATTTTTTTGGTTGAATTTTGGAGTACAACACAAATAAACCTTTTCAGTAGTTTGTCTTGTGCCCTCCATATTGTCTCATCTTCTTGTCTTGTTGTACTCCTGCTACTGCTTGCAAGTTCCAGGGTTTGCATCAGTATTCCTGCTTGCAGTAGTTTGAAGGAGGATTCCAGTAGTGCAATAGTGCAGGAGTATGAACAATAATGCAGTAGTGCACTGCTTACAATAGCCCTAAAATATAGTAGCAAGTGCTCTCCTTTAACTGAAACTTTAAGTGAAAATTTAATTTAACTTTAAAATCAACTAAAACTTTAATTTAAACTTTAACTGAAACTTTAATTAAAGTTAACTTAAGTCTTTTCCTTTAATAAAAATTGTATGGTGGATGTCTTGTTGTAAAATTGTATGCATAGTCAGGCCCTTTCATGTTTTCAAGGAAACACCAGACTTTCCAGTTAGTGCTTTCTCAAACTTCTGCATTTGCACTTCTTGAACTACTGCTTGGAACTAAACAGAATTATACAATGAACTTCTGTAGGCTAATCTGAGTTGGACCATCCTCTGCAGCCAACTTCTCTTCAGCAAGAGGAAGAAAGGAGAATCGGGGTAGGGTTTCATGGCTAGAAGATATATTGTTGTACAACAATTTGTTACAAATTGCATTTATTACAAATAAAATGAAATGAACTGTGTTTTTACAATGATGTATAGTTTACAGCAGGTTAGTGGATTGGTCAGAGGATCTGAAGGTCAGTGGATTCCGAGCAGCCAGATCAAAGGTAACTGAAGAAAACAACATTGCTCTGTTATGCTTGTGATGGCCTGAATGATGGTACTTGTGATGGTCTGATAGTTGTAGACATGTTCTGTTGACACTTGTGATGGTCTGATAGTTGTAGACATTGAGAAAGACTTGTAAAGATGATGATCATCTTTTACAGAAAACAATTTGTGTAAACATGTCAGTAACTTTGCTAGTTTGCTGGGTTTTGTCTCCAACCATCATGTCGTGATGATTTTGCAGGTACCCCGAGAGGCCCTTGAGTTTGCCGGAATGTCGATTAACTTCCGTTCCAGCAAATTCGGGTACTCCATATGTCCTATTTTCAGCAATGGTCATGCTGAAATTTTCCGTGAATTTTAGCATGACTTTGCTAAAAATAGGACATATGAGGTACTTGCGACTAATGCATGGCCCGGGGTATCTTAGTACTTAATTAAGTAGGATCAACTGCCCCTTTATTCTTGCTGCATTAAACACATATGCTGAATTCATGTGTGGACAGACGAAACCATGAGTCGTTTATAGTTTAGGAAAAGAATGTTATCATTATTGTTTGGGCGGTTGAAATAATTTGTTTGTTGCACTTTGTGTACTTTCTAGTTGAAAATTGTTAAATGGAGATACTAGATTAGCTTTTTGAGGTATCCCATTAAATATTATTCATTACTGCCCGCTCTTAAATTTTTTTGCACAACTAATATGCAACTGCCATAGGTGGCAATAGAGCCAAGTGATTAGGCCCAACTTAGAATTCTCCTTCTCTTTTCTTGATAGGGTATATTATTAGAAGATACCCATATATATCAGTCAACCTAGGGTGCCTCGGCATCGATAAACCCTAAATGATGAAAGCTTAACTTAGCATTTAGGGTGCCTCAGCGTCGACAAACCCTAAATGATAAAACCTTGGCTTTTAGGGTGCTTCGGTGTCGATAAAAACCTAAATGATGAAAGCTTAGGATTTTAGGGTGCCTCGGCGTCGACAAACCCTAAATGATAAAAGCTTAGCTTTTAGGATGCCTCGGTGTCGACAAACCCCAAAATGATGAGACCATGATAATTCCTCACAAACCAACCCTTAAATAACACTGAGCCATTATGCCGTAACCCTTGAAGCCTTGCGGGCATTTGCAGCCCTTAGCTTGTTCATTCCGTAGATTTCCAAAATTCAGTTTTGTACCTTGCTTGCCATGTGTGTGAGAGAGATAGTGAGAGGAGACAAGAAGAAGGGGGTTAGGAAGGGACTTGGACCTTAGCAACAACACACTAATAGGTTCCATCCCAAAACACCTAGGCAATATCACAAACAACTCTCAATTGTTCCTTGACAATAACCAACTTTTTGGCAACATTCCTCGAGAATTAGGTTATTTGGTCAACTTAGAGATATTGTTCCTTGATAATAACCAACTTTTTGACCAAACTTTTTTCCTATTTAGAGCAAAACATGGCCCACAACGATGAGGCCGGCAGTTCGGGCAAGCAATTCTGGGAGTTGTCCCAGGAGATGGAGGAAGAACCTCACTGCTATGAGGACGTCGCGGAAGACACCGATCCTGACTACACAACCCCTAGTGGCGTCGGGGATGACACCACTGATGGTGCCACCGAGGATGCCACCACTGATGATGGCGGCGCAACACAGATGGAAGCCAACCGAAGAGGCAACGGAAGGACCGGCGCCCGAACGTGCTCGGCACCGTCAAGGAGGAATTTGCTGAAGTGAACTCCGACGGGCATCCAACGACGCCCAAAGAATTAGTCAAGGGGTACTCGGTTCAGATCGGGTGCATTCTCCGGAGCACCGTCTCGATCAACACCGAGAACTTAAGGCATAAGGACCGAGGGAATTTGTGCAGCCTCCTCTTCACGAAGCTGCACGAACGATACAAGTTCCCCGCTGAATTTGCAACACACGCCTCAGGGAATAAAGTGAACAGTTCCGCCCTCACGAGGATGAGCACAGCCCTGTCTACTTGGAGAAGCGCGGTGAAGAAAATGATTGACAAAGGTGATAGTTATGAGAAGATCAAGGCGAAAAATCCTTCGATCAGCGAAGATGACTACAAGAGTTCAAGATCAAGTGCGAGAGCAGCGAAACTGTGGAATCAAGTCAGTGGGGGAAAGAAATGCGGTAGTTGAACTTAGGGGTCCACCAACTCGGTCCCGTCAGTTACAGAGTGGCGGAGCCTATATGGGACAAGGAGGACGTGGAGCGTGCCGAGCAAGGCCTACGGCCCCGCTTCGAGAAATACCGTGACAAGCAGACCAGGAACTATGTCAGGGCCCAGTACAAGGAGGACCCGGTAACAAAGGAGCTTACCACGGATCCAAAGACCAAGGCGCTTGAGCGTGTTCTGGTAAGGATACACCGCCGCGTAATTAGCTCCATATGGTTGCATTCTAATTAATGAAGCCAAATTTCTAAATGGTTCACATTCCTTCCGCAGGAGACTGAAAGCAGTAGCGCGGGGTCGTCTCAGATCTCCCCTTGGGACATCACACTAGGGCGTTGAATGTAATGAAAAACAAGGATAAGCTCAGTAAGCCGTCGTCAGCTGGTCGTGTGGCCGGCAAAGGCTTGTCCACAAAATGGTCGTCATACTATAACGCTGGCGGGCGAAAGGAGAGAAAGACCAGCTCGGAAAGGCAGTCGCGCGAGGTTCAAGAACTCAAGGCACAAGTGGCGTGGATTCTGGAGATTTTCCAAGAGCAAGTGCAACAACAACTAGGAACAACGCTCACCGCCATTGTGCCTACCTTGATTCAGGGGCTGACGACGTGGATTGCGGGCGGCCAACAGGAGCCGCCCCCAGTTCCCAGCTTCACGGCCAGCAACTCGCACAACGCGCAGGCGACGCCATTGGTGTCTCCGGCGGAGGCGGTATTCGTGTCTCCGGCGCCGGCACAGGCATTGGAGCTTAATGCACCCGGGTGTACGCCGGCCGGCACGTCGGCAGCAAGCAGCCCCTCCGTCAGTTGCACGCCCGCCGTTGGCAGTGCCTCGACATTAGCCCAGCTCGACGCCATCACGGTAACTAAGCCTCTTGGCCGATGACTTCATCTTCTTGCCTTTGACTGGGCATCCCTAACGCCCTACATGTTTTGGCAGGGCGCCGCCGATGTTCCATGCACTCTCCTGCACTTCGTGGGCGGCGAGTTGATCGATGTCGCCAAGGGAAGAATCGTTCAACCGGGCAACCCCATGTTCCACGGTAATCCAATGCCACCCACCGTGTATAGGGTTGAACTTGTTCGGGTGCTTCCAGGCCGCGACGAGTTGTTACCTCCGATTCGACCCACTGGGGCCGATGAAGATGATGTGATGAGCCTCAGCGCCTGCATAAGCTGGCCCCTGCTTTGGCCGAAGAGACAGATTTGTTTGGGGGTGGGGGACACCACCCCACAGACAACACCACCAGTCATGCCGGCGCCAAGTCATGGCAAGACCGCCGCAACGCTACTGGACATGCCGGACATCCCTATGGCACAGGATCCGGACATGCATATGGCATAGGATCCGGCCGACGACGACAACAACGACGGTACATTTACCAACGTCGATAAGTACTTTGCCGAACATGGGTACGGTGACGGATTCTTCGGGCCTCCTTCTCAAGAACCCAACCCTGAAAAAGACGACCGCGATCTAGCTGGTACCACGGAGAAACCCAATTGCAATAGGCATCGTCTGGCGTTCAGTTGTCAGGAGACGCCTCCAGCTGCCGCCTTCACCGAGCCTCAGATAGCCAAGGTGCGAAATATTATCAGCCCCAACACACTCAAGAAGGCGGTCTCTAAGCAGAACTCGATCCCATTACAGCAGATGAAGAAGAAGGGACAGAAACAAAAGAATAACAAGAGAGGTGTGAGCCAGCCGGCACCGAGTACGATCTGTGCTCAGGACGGGCCACCTTCACCTAAGGATATCTCGAGGAGGGTGCATGTGGCGGGTAGGGCGATGCTACCGACTAATCTGCTCAATGCTGCAACCGATGCTATGCGGAGTCTGCATGACAGTGTTCTTTCTTTGGAGAAGGGGCGTCTCTCCCAGAATGATGTGGCATACCCGGTTTTCGTAGCCAAGGTGCCAGAGGGCAAGGGCTTTGTGGATAGCGCCATCAAGGGTACGATCGTCCTGCGGTTTGATGACATCTTTTCTATGTTTAACCTTCATCCGCTGCACTACACCTTCGTTCGGCTGTTTTCGCTGAGTATGGAGATGCGGATCATTAGAGACAAGACCTCGGACATCGTGATAGTCGACCCCTTCTACATGCATGCCAAGATATTGGGCATCGTTGGGGACCGGCAAGTCGCGAGTTCACACCTCGAAGGCGTTATTATGGCAAACCCAGAAAAGGATAACTTCCTCGTGCCTTACTTTCCCGAGTAAGTCATCCCCTCACGCCCCGTAACATATGATTTCTTAGATTTCGATCATTCTTTTTTTTCTAACATTCCGTGTTTTGTGCAGTGACACACATTGCACACTCATCCTCTTAAGCCCGAAATATTCCATGGCCATGTATTTCGACCCGGACCATGAGTCGAAGATAGACTACACGAATATCAAGAAAGTTCTTGATGATGCTCTCCCCGGCTATGCCAAATCTGGAGGCACCTTCAAAAGGCCAGTTCGTAGGTACGGAAAGCACGTGTTCACCCACAATACGACGTTCCCCAGCGTCAAGCAGCCGCCTGGCGGTCAGAAGGATGCCTACTACACCCTCCATCACATGCGAGCGATCGTACGGGACCATAATCACCTTCTGCTACCAAATAATCTCAAAGATTGGGGCACACGCTTGTCGGCAATCCAGGACGCGGACATCAGACAAGAATTCTTTCGCATCCAGTCGGAGTTTGCGGAAATCATCCATCAAGATGTCCTTCGTACCTCGGGACAGTTCTACCTCAGATCTCAACCGTCCAACAGTGAGATAGAAACAACGCTACAAATGCAGGCTGACAACGCCCGCGATTTCATGACCATCACGAAAGACGGCGGCTTCATCCATGCTCCGGTCCCTGAGTCGAGTCGAAAGTAGTGATGCTATGTAGTTCTGAAATGTCGATTGGCTCATGTTGTAATATTAAACTATAATGAACTTGTATGTCTCTTTGGTTTGGACAGTCGTTCAACTTATATGTAATCGATGCTATTTATTAGTAGGACCATGAATCATGCTATTAATGTGTTGCTTTTCTCTTTCGATCCTTTTGTTGCATACTTATATATTGCTTATGTATTGTTTGTGAATTGTTACTAACGTTTTGTTTGGCTAGTGCATAGAGATGCCGTCGTATGTTGTGTACAAGGGTAAGGTTCCCGAAGTCTACGATGACTGGGAGGAGTGTCGGAGATAGGTTCACCGTTTTAGCGGTAACAGTTACAAAGGGTACACCACTAGGGAGGAGGCGGAAGTTAGATACGCGCGCTATCTAGCGGGAGAGAGGAGGGAGCGTTGGAGGAACTGGATGAAGACCAGTTTCATCGCGATTATGCTCATCGTGATGACCGCAGCTCTCTTCTATGTGATGGTAGTTTAGATGATCGATATCGACTTGTAATGTGAAGACAAACTCGCTACTCGCGGTTTCGAGACTTGTAATGTTCTAACTTTGTTCGGTATTTTAAATTTAGAGACTAATATGATGAATTGTATTCGGAGACTAATCTTCTATTGTATTCGATAAATCTGTTGTTTATATGTTGTGCTCTCTATGTTCTATGCAGTAATATGTTTTGCAACCTGTGCAAATATCAGAAAAGAAAAAAAATCCCTAATATTCATACTAGTGGCGCACCACTCAGCACACTAATGGCGCACTACAAAAAGGACACTAATGGCGCATTGTCCACTAGTGCGCCATTAGTAAGCCAAAGCACATGGGTAAATATGGTCCCCTGGGAGGCATACTAATGGCGCACCGTGGGCTATACTAATGGCGCACTGCCTGGTGCTCCATTAGTATACCAGATACTAATGGTGCACCAGTGGTGCGCCATTAGTAAAAAGTTCTAATGGCGTGGTGCTAGTGGCACACCTGTAGTGCGCCACTAGTAGGCAAAACAGGTGCGCCACTAGTAGGCCTTTTCCTAGTAGTGGTAGGCACGCTGGTCAGTGAGGAGTTGGATGAGATTCATCATGTAATCGAGTTAGTTTTGTTAGGGCTTGATCCCTAGTATCCATTATGTTATGAGATTGATGTTGCTATGACTTTGCCATGCTTAATGCTTGTCACTTTAGGCCCGGGTGCCATGATTTCAGATCTGAACCATTTATGTTATCACCATTATATCCATGTTCTGGATCCGATCTTGCAAGTTATAGTCGCCTACTACATGTTATGATCCGGCAACCCCGGAGTGACAATAGTTGGGACCACTCCCGGTGATGACCATAGTTTCAGGAGTTCATGTAGTCACCGTGTGCTAATGCTTTGTTCCAGTACTCTATTAAAAGGAGGCCTTAATATCCCTTAGTCTCCAATAGGACCCCGCTACCACAGGAGGGTAGGACAAAAGATGTCATGCAAGTTCTTTCCATAAGCTCGTATGACTATTTACAGAATATATGCCTACATTATATTTATGAACTGGAGTTAGTCCCGTATCGCCCTAGGTTATAATTGTATCATGATGAATATCATCCAACGAATCGCCGATCTAATGCCTACGATTTTCCTACATATTTTTCTTGCTAAGTAATTATTGTTACTGTCACTATTGCACTTGCTACAAAACTACTGCTATCACTGTTACCGTTACTATTGTTGTTGCTACTATATCAAAACTATCATACTACTTTGCTACTGATCACTTTGCTAGATATAATTAATATCCAGGTGTGGTTGAATTGACAACTCATCTGCTAATACTTGCAATTATTCGTTGGCTCCCCTTGTGTCGAATCTATAAATTTGGGTTGAATATTGTACCCTCGAAAACTGTTGCGATCCCATATACTTGTGGGTTATCACTCCATGATTCAAAATAAATATGTATCCAGTTTGTGACTTGGAGTCATCCAGATTAGTGTTAAAACTAGCATCGATGTAACCATTTACGACGAGCTCTTTGTCCCCTCCATAAATGAGCAACATATCCTTGGTCCTTTTCAGGTACTTCAGGATGTTCTTGACCGCTGTGCAGTGATCTACTCCTGGATTACTTTGGTACCTCCATGCCAGACTTATGGCAAGGCACACATCAGGTATGGTACATAGCACAGCATACATGATAGAATCTATGGCTGAGGCATAGGGAATGAGTTTCAGTTTCTCTCTATCTTCTACAGTGGTCGGGCATTGAGTCTGACTCAATTTCACACCTTGTAACACAGTCAAGAACCCTTTCTTTGACTGGTCCATTTTGAACTTCTCAAAAACTTTATCAAGGTATGTGCTTTGTGAAAGTCCTATTAAGCGTCTTGATCTATATCTATAGATCTTGATGCCCAATATATAAGCAGCTTCACCGAGGTCTTTCATTGAAAATCTCTTATTCAAGTATCCTTTTATGCTATCCAGAAATACTACATCATTTGCAATCAACAATATGTCATCCACAGAAATTCTATAGAGCTCCCACTCACTTTCTTGTAAATACAGGCTTCTCCGAAAGTCTGTATAAAACCATATGCTTTGATCACCTCATCAAAGTGTATATTCCAACTCCGAGATGCTTGCACCAGTCCATAGATGGATCACTAGAGCTTGCACATTTTGTTAGCACCTTTAGGATCGACAAAACCTTCTGGATGCATCATATACAACTCTTATTGAAGAAATCCATTAAGGATTGTAGTTTTGACGTCCATTTGCCATATTTCATAATCATAAAAGCGGCAATTGCTAACATGATTTTGACAGACTTAAGCATCGCTACGGGTGAGAAAGTCTCATCGTAGTCAAGTCCTTGAACTTGTCGAAAACCTTTTGCAGCAAGTCGAGCTTTATAGACAGTAACATTACCATCAGCGTCAGTTTTCTTTTGAAGATCCATTTATTCTCTCGCTACTAGGGAAAAGCCTAGCAGTAGCGCAGGTTATATGCTTATCAGTAGCGCGGGTGGCTGCGCTACTGATACGGTGCCACAACTAATGCTTATCAGTAGCGTGGTCTGACCAACACTACTACTAACTAGGGATAGCAGCAGCATTTGTCCGAAACAAGCGCTGCTGGTAATAGCTGTAGCGCACTTATGAGAAGAGCGCTACTACTAAGAGCTCGTTGCTGCTAATGCCATACCCCGCGCTACTGTTATTAGTATTTAATTTTTTTCTGCTCCACATTTTGTGCTGCTGAATTTTATTTTGGGCTTTATACAATAATCTCTAGCATATCATACACATACAAATGTAATCATAGCATATACATAGCGATACAAGGTGGTCATCATCATAATCATCATCCAACAGGAAGTGGTCTCTCATCATCATTTCAAAAATAGCGATACAAGTCTTGAATACTTGCAACTACATCGCCATCCATCTAAACAATGATATGCGCGAGAAGAGCTATCACTATGAGTGAGAGCGGAACTATGCAGTACATGAGGCGGCGGTTACGAGTCCTCTCTCGCGCTAGCGTGAACCTCAAGTAACTAGCTTCTGCTTCTTGTCTGCTTTTGAAGCCTTTATAGCTGGCGCCCGAGACCCCATTCACTTGCGCCTGACACTCAGGCCACTCGTTCTACACCCCCCAAACCTTCCCTTTGTACACGACATAGCACTACACCTCGCCATAAAGAAGCTAGGTACCTGTTAGAGATGCATCTTCATCAAGAGGATGTACAATCATATGCAACAAAATATACTAGAGCAACACAAAAAAGGAAGGGTTAGCAACTGGATGCAACATACAGTACGCAAACTAATTAACTAGAGGTACGCAGGTCATCATACCCAAACTAACAAAGTAGCGTTACGCAAGTTCGGCAGGGACCGTGGACATCACAAAGTTTCATCACTATAGAAAGTATACAAGTTCAACCGACACATATCATCATCATCGGCATCATAAATCACTAGAAGTTCTATCCTTCCATATCATCGAGGATGGACCCTAGCTTCTTAAACGGCATGAGGTCATGACGTTGCATGCCTATGCGAGTTCGGACGTCAGCTCGCGATATAGGGCCATGGTGGAACATCCCCTTCTCATCGACGACTTCTTTCATGATGATCGTCACAATGTCCCTTTGGATGCGAAAGAAGTCATCTCTAAGTTTATAATCTGCTTCTCCATGAGATTCTACCCACTTGTGGATATGATCATCATTTCTGTTTGTGATGTGAAGCTTTTGGTGATCCGTGTTGAACTCAATCATGAGATGGAGGATATAGAATCCATCTTTCTTGCTTGGTTTTGGGGCATGGATGCAGCAGAAGTTAGTTTTATGCACAAAACCCATCTTCTTGTTCCTTTGTTTCCTGATCTGCACATGGCCACTCCTAAAGCCGAAGCCTTGGAGAGCATCATCTAGAATATTCATTATGTGGGTGTATTCCTTCTTCTCGTAGTTTTTGGTAGGGTCCAAATACACGGCATGGGAGACTCGCGGGTAAAGAACGATAAGGACGGCGCGCCCATTGCTGTGGGGAAAAAGACACTTCAAATTATTCTCCATATGAGCAAGAAGGAATGATTGAAATGTACGAAAGGGTTGTCTGGAAATGACTTACTTTGGATGATAAGGCAGGAGGACAATTTCCTGGTCCTTATTCTGTACCATGAAGTTTTGGAGGTACTCCCTAGCAGTTTCACGCTCAGAGTCGCCGAGACTCAAGGACTCATGCATGTAGTATGGATCCGCCACACAGATTTGCGAAAATTCTTCTCTCTTCATGACGGAGCTCATATGTAGCGCAAAAAGGCGGACGATTGTAAAATTGAGCTGCCTTGTAGGAAACATCTCGAAGATATGGTCAAACCGCAGGAAGAACACCCCTGCAGGCTGTGTGTCAACATAGCACTTCCCCTCAGGCACACGAGCTGTGTATGTCAGATATCCTGGATCCTTCGAGGCTAGTAGGCTTTTCTCAGTCGACAGCACATGGTCGTGCAGTCTCCTGAGATCCCCTGATAGTGCCTCCAGCGGTTTCGGTGGTAGCATTGGCTCGCCCGTGACATCGAGCATGGTTGCACCTTTGACGGGTACCTCTTCATAATCCACCATCTCGCTGCTATGTGCTCTGGCTTGTTTGCAGGCAGTTGAGCCTGTCTTCCCTGATCTCTTCCTCTCCTTTTTCTTGGGCACACCTTCCAGACCCTTCCTTAACCCCTGCCCCAGTGTTACCGGGCTAAGCATTGTACGACCCCCGGCTAGTTGAGCTTGTGTTGAGGCGGCATCTTCAGGCGTGTCCTGTGAGGATTTCATGAAGAGAGAGTTCTTGCAATCCCTGCTAGGACGTTCCTGCCTGAGCAAATCATCCATATCCTCATCAGCATCCTGATAGCCCGATTCGTCATATGGCTGACTCATCATATCTAAGTCACCTTCATAGGCGCCTGTATTGAGGAAACCCATTGGGTCCTCCATCTCCTCCATCTCATCATCCATTCTTTGTTCTATGGGCCGATTACATCAGCCACTATTGGACCCCCTTCATCACGTCGTCCGCCGCTCTCACCCGGCACTACAGGAGCTGGTAATTGCGTAGGCGGGGTGGTGGTCTCCATACATGCTTGTTGATGTGTGGTTATTGGTGTGCTCTCGGCCGGCTCCGGACAAAGAAGATTCTTCGGCCATAGCAGCACCCAACCCTTGCATCTTCCAATCCACAACGGAGTCTCGTCGCCCTCTCCCCCAAGCCATACTGGAGGAGGCAAATCCTCATGCCCTGATTTCACACTGGACAAGTTAACCCTGAAGTGCTCAGCGGGCATCGGCTGGTTGTGGAACGTGAGTTGCAAGGGGTTCGTTATCACCCCCTTCCCACGTCCACCTTCTAGCCTTTGGTCAAGTAGAGTATGGTGCACGGGGTTTCGTCAGCCTACAAACACATGTCTGCGGCGTAAAACATCCGAAAGGCAACAAAAATGGAATATTCTAGATATATATGTTGGTGCGACATGTAATTACCGTGAGGGCGTCGAGCTCAGCCAAATACGAAGGCCTGCCTAGCGCGCCAGAGACTGAGGACGGGCTGCTATGAGCAGGTGCGGGTGCGGGTGCGGGTGTGAGGGCAGGCCCGGTTGCGTGAGCAATTGATGGTGAGGTGGTGTTGTGCACCGAGTTGCTCCCGACGAAACTGGGCATGGGGAAATCATGTACCGACTTGTTTGGATTTTTCTTCATCCAGTTGATGATAGTCGGGACCAAGTTAGTAGGGAAATCATTTCTGCAGGCATTTACAGCTGCATCTATTGCCTGCTTTAGCAAATCATGTTTCTCCTTGATAGCTTTTTGCACGTCCTCAGCTCCTTTTTTCTCGACTCCAAGTTTCAGCTTCTCGTCGATGTCCGCCTGACTAAATTTTTTTTCTGCTTCTTGGCCTCCGGGCCCTCATTGTAAAACACCTTCCACGTGGTGCACATGTCCATATTGCGGCCGCTGGCCCAAAGGAATTCCTTAAGTTCTTTCAAGGCCCGGTTGAGAGGGGTGTCCCACTTGGGCCTCATCGGCGAAGTAGGGATTTCGACTTCAAGCTGGTGTTGCTTCTCCTGTAGAACGAACATGAACCATTTACGAATGTGTAGTCGACTTGATCAGGAGCTAAATGTAAGGTGGTAAAAGAATAATTACCAGTAATCTAATCAATCTCCTTGTGATCTCGTCCGTGTAAAAACCTTCTTTTTCTTGTCCCACTTGTAGTGGGCCCTGATGAAGTCACGCTCCAAGGGGTTGGTGAACTTCGCGAAGGGGTCTGGGAGACCCGCGGCTTCACATTCCGCGTCCTCCTTATCCCATATGGGCCTTTTGCCAAGGTAGCCACGGCTTCTGAGGTGATGCTTCCCCGTGTTCCTTTGTTGAAGGCTCTTGAATTTCGCAGCCTTAGCCTTTGCTGCCTCGGTAGCGCAAGTGTCCTTGAACTTTTTGAACTCCTCTTTCGTAAGTGTCGAATTCTCCTCCAGAATCTTGGACAGGGGTTCCTCAACCTCAATAGCTCATTTCACCCTCCCTTTCCAAGAGGCCAAATCATTGCTGAACATTCCCATGGCGTGATTGTTAATCTTTTTCATCTTCGGATCATCCCGCAGTTGCTCTATGCCATCATCCCGGTCGGGGAACTTGAATCTCTTGTGCAACTTCGTCAGGAGCAACTGCCTCAAATGTTCTTTACTCCTTAAGTCATCGTCGTTGATGCTTGCGCATTCCCGTAGGATGCATCCTACTTTGTTCCCATAGCACTTGCGAGGTTCTTTCGGCTCTAATGGCTCAAAATTGCCAGGTGCCATCTTTGTTATCACCAGTCGTCTGATGTCGAGTTTGTTAGGTTTTCGTATCCTCTGCATCTTCTCTCCGGTATCGGCGTTGGTATCTTCCCTGCCGGTACCTTCCTCGCTGGTACCTTCCCCACCGGTACCTTCCCCGTTGATCTCGGCGCCGCCATCGGTGCCGACACCATCGGTGTCGATGTTTGCGTCAGTACCATCATCAAGGACAACCTGCAAACCTTGACTTTGCTTAGCAGTCAAATAGTCAAGGTACTCTTGTTCACCCTCATAATCCATCTCGTCTGCATCTTGGTCAGAAGGACCGATTTCTTTGTTGTTAAACATGTTTCCTATGATTAAGTCTCCTCATTTAATTCTAAAACTATAAAAAATGAGAAGTGGTATAAAAAAGATCTATGTTGCCGGAATGTCGTTCCAGCAACTCCCGGCACTCGATATGCCTACTTTCTAGCACAAGTCATGCCAAAATTCATGGAAAATTTCAACATGACCTTTGCTAAAAAGTGGACATATTGAGCGCTTGAAATTCACCAGAACGGAAATGAATCAACATTCCGACGAAACATAGGCCACTCGAATCATTTGCCCTGCACATCACATGTCCAAATTCCAAATATGACATGTCCAAATCACATGTCCACATATCACATGTCCACTTCAAATTCACATATAAAAGGAAGAAAAATATAGAACTTGAAGAAAAATATAAATGCAAGAAGTCATGTTTTTTTAAAATATAGAACTAATCTATCCACTTCAAATTCTGTTTTTTAAAATAGCAACAATTGCTTTAACTAAAAAAATTAAATAAAAAATTGTTTTAACTAATATGTCCTAGGTTTCATACTAATTCTAATTAAGTAACTAGCACTATAAAATTTAAATAACAACAATGGCTTTAACTAAAAAAATGCAAGAAACCTATATAATCAATTCTGTTTTTTGTTACACTAAAAAATAGCCTAGGGTTCATACTATTTCATAATAATTAGCACTAAATAGCAGAGAAGAGGGGAGGGGAGAGGGCACAGAGGGCAGAGAGAGAGACGGGGTCGGGGGAGAGTTTGTAGCAGCGAGGAGAGGCGGGGGCGAGCGCCGGGGTTGGGGGTCGCCGGGGTCGGGGAAGACGGGGGCGAGCGCCGAGGTTGGGGCCGAGCGCCAGGGTCGAGGGCTCCGGCAGCGACGACACGGGGGAAGAGAGAGGGGGATTTGGGGGAAGAGTAGAGGCGGGACAAAGCAGAGGGAGTGAGGATTTGGGGGGTTATGTCGAGATAGCAGTAGCGCGTTCCGGCAAATGCGCTATAGCTAAGTTAGCGATAGCGCTTTTGCGAAGAATGCGCTACTGCTATTTTAGATAGATGTAGCGTTTATTTCAAAAAGCGCTACTGCTACTACAGATAGCGATAGCATTTTCCTGTAGAAAGCGCTACTGCTATTACCTGTAGCAGTCTTCCTGTTTGTTTCTTCTATTTTCTTTTCCTTTATTTTCTCTCCCTTTTCTTTTATTTTATTTTCCTTTTTTCCGAGAGAAGTGAACGAAGGGAAGGTGATACAGTGTATATAACTAAGGCGATATATATTGCATCATTTGACGGTTAAGTATGTATACAAAATGGGAACATGTATATTACATCATTTGACCAATGCATAATGTCCAAGTGTGTACACAAAATGGGAACATATATATTACATCATTTGACCGATAACATATGGTTCCTCAGCGTTGACGTTTTTGTTTTTGAGTGAGCTTCTTTCCCTTCTTGTTCGTTGAAGAATAATTGAGCCCCTCATTGTGAATTTTCCTTTTCCATGGAGTACAATCTTTCTTAGGTAATGTAGTATTGATTCTTCTTTTGACATATACTTAATCGTCATCGTCATCTTCCCTCATTGGGTTGCCGTACTGATCGTAGTCTTCCTCATTGGCGACTCCATCCATTCAAATGATGTTCCTTTTGCCTCTCCTCACGACAACACGACTGGGATTGAACGGGTCGGTTATGAAGAAGCATTGCGTCACGTGCTTAGCGTGTACCCATGGCTCATTTTTTGCGATAGCGTTAACGGTAGCACTCTTGGCGCCGGGTATAGTCATGGTAGTGAAAAACTTGTTTTCTCTTTCAACATTCTTATCCCATCTGACATGGAACATCATTGCGTTGTGCAGTCCAGAGTAGTCAAGCTCCCAGATCTCCTCGACCCTTTCATAAAATCTCTCAGTTGCGTTGTTGTCGCTGCCGGTCATGCACTCCATCATCACCCCTGAGTTCTGATCATCATTGTCCATATCTTTGGCCTCCGTGTAGAATGTGTATCTGTTGATATCGTATGCCTGATAGGTGACGAGGTTGGGCGAGGGGCCATGTGCTAAGGCGTATATGAGCAATCCGTCCTTAGAGCCCTCTTCCGGGGGATTAGCAATAATATGCTCTTTGAACCAATGCAGGAAAGTGGAGTTGTGCTCTCTAGTAACTTCAGCGTCCGTCCTGCATACCCCCCGGTCATGATACTTCTTTGCGATAATTTCTTTGTGAAGTACCATGAAAGGATCTACCTCGTCTAGGTGTTGTAGCACTACCAAGTTTGCTCTGTCAAAGTCGTTGCGTCAATCTGAGTATGCCACGTGCAGTTCCATGCGACCGTTGGAGTGACCTTCTCCTTCGAGCCTCCCATTGTGCTTGTTAATGGGCAAACCAACACCAACACCAGGCGGTTGGTCTACGCCATATAGAAAATTCTCGCAGAAAGAGATGCACTCTTGTGTCAGATATCCCTGGACGATGCTTCCATCTAGATGGGACATGTTATGAACGAATCCTTTGATGATCCCATTCATCCTCTCAAACGACATCATGTTGTGCAGGAATGACGGGCCCAGGTCTATTATGTCGT
This sequence comes from Triticum timopheevii, assembly GCA_963921465.1. Taxonomy (NCBI): domain Eukaryota; kingdom Viridiplantae; phylum Streptophyta; class Magnoliopsida; order Poales; family Poaceae; genus Triticum; species Triticum timopheevii. Next base: position 405,650,601 of record OY997272.1, on the reverse strand, counting down.
CCATAATATGGACACATAGATGCACCATGACGTCAAAGAACGTGGGTGGGAAGTACATCTCAAGCTCATTCAGTATCACAATGATCTCTTCCTGTAGCCTTAGGAGCTGCTTCACATTGATCAACTTTTGAGAGATGATGTCAAAAAAGTTGCAGAGACCAATAAGCATGTCACGGACGTGCTTGTCCATTATCCCTCTAAGGGAAACAGGTAGTATTTGCGTCATCATCACATGACAGTCATGGGACTTCATCCTGTCGAACCTTTTCTTGTTCCTGTCTAGATATCGGCTTATCTTGCCACAGTAACCGGAACTAACTTTGACTCCGGTAAGGCACTTAAAGAATTGATCGATCTCAGCCTGACTTAAGGTGAAGCAAGAAGGGGGGCAATAATCCTCTTTCTTTACTTTTTGCCCTTCTTCTCCTGCGCCTCTATCTCCGTCTCTGTCTCGTCTGACTTTTTACGGGGCGACATGTGCAAATCTTCCCTGATTTCCAAATCTTGCAAGTCTTTTCTTGCCTTCGGCCCATCCTTGGTCTTATCCGACATGTTCATCACTGTCGCGAGCAAGCTCTCAAGGACATTCTTATAGATATGCATTTGATCAAGGCAATTAGGTGTGTCGAGTTTGTGCCAGTACTCCAAGTCCCAGAACACAGACCTCATCTTCCATACCTTCAATAGCGGCTCCGACGCCTTTTTCATCGTCTTTCCCGGTGCAGGGCACTGTTCCCAGTTTTTCAAAAGCTCATCAATTTCGGCGCCGCTCCGCTTACGTGGAGGTCCTCGATGCTCAGTGTGACCATTGAATAGATCTCCATGGTTTCTCCATGGGCCGTCCTTCTTGAGCTATCTTTGATACCCCATGTACACGATTTTCCCAGACCCGCCCTCTTTCCTTGACGTTAGTTGCTGAGACGTTGTATCATCCATGCATCGCAATATCCATTGCACACCTGGCCTGCGACATATCCGTAATCGAGATAGTCATGCACTGTCGTGATCAGCGCGGCTCTCATGCAGAAATACTCGCCTTTGTTGGCGTCCCATGTCTTGGCCGGTGTTTTCCATAACGTGTCTAACTCCTCTTGAAGTAACCCCAAATACAGATTAATATTATTTCCCGGTTGTTTCGGACCTTGAATCAACATGCTCATGTGAATGTACTTTGACTTAATGCACAACCAGGGGGAGGTTGTACATCCATACAAACACGGGCCATGTGCTATGGTTGGTGTTCTGGTTGCCAAATGGGTTCATGGCATCGGTACATGCGTCGAGCATGATGTTCCTTGCATCACATTCAAAATACCGATAGAAGCCATTCAACGCTCTCCATTGGCTTCCATCCTTGACGTCTCTCAGCTTCGGATCATCTCCATCGTCGGGCTTCTTCCTCTCCGCATGCCAGCGCATGAGCTTTGCTTCCTTGGGATCTATGAAATATCGCTGGAGAGGGGAGTGATTGGTAACTACCATACAACTTTCTGGGGAGATTTCTTCCCTGCCTTCTTGTATCGAGAAGCATTGCACACCGGACAACTTGTTTTTTCCGAGTTCTCCTTCCGATAAATTATGCAATCGTTGATGCATGCATGTTATCTAACGTGCGGCAGATCAAGAGGGCACATGATCTTCTTGGCCTCATCCACACTAGTAGGACATAGATTCCCCGCGGGAAGAACATCCTTTAGGTACTTGAGATGCTCATCGAGGCTAGTGTCGGTCCATTTGTTTTTAGCCTTCGTCTTCAGGAGTTGGAGCGTGAAACTCAAGCGGATCACCTTGGGATTGCAACCATCATAAAATGGAGTGTTCGAGTCTACCACCAGTTGCTGCAGCTTAGCCTCCTCTATAGAAGCAGCTCTCTCAGTACTTGTCTCCTTGCGAAGCAGTGCTTGAACATGAGGGTCCCGCATGATTGAACTTAGTACCGACGAACTCTGCAGCGTGGAGTCCACGTTCTCTCCGTCGCCATGTCCGGCCCCTTCTCCGTTGCCATGCCCGGCCCCTTCTCCGCCGCCATGTCCGGCCCCTTCTCCGCCGCCATGTCTGGCCTCTTCCCCGCCGTCATTGTGTATCATCTCTTCATCTTTCCCCGTGTCGTCATTGCCTGCCCCATTGGCGTCCTCAACATCGTCATCCTCATCTTCAATTATCCACCGAGTATAGCCATCCATGAAACCAGTCATGAGCAGGTGTGCTTCGACACGACCATCGTCATAGGGGTCGAGCCAAACTTTTCCTTTGCATCTTCGACACGGACATAAAACCTCTGTCAGGTTATTTTCTTTCATGTCCTGCACCGCCGACCGCAACCACCTATCCATGATCGTTCCACTGACCATCATGAACGCTTGCACAGTAATAATAATAAACAATATGATTATAAAAATGTGTGCATGCATCAAAGTCATACAAAAATTCGGCATGACCTTCCATAAAAATAGGACATATAGAGTTTGCCCGAAATTCGCCGAAACGGAAATAAATCGACATTTCGGCAAAACATAGGCAACTCAAGCACAATTCGGGGGCAACTCAAGCCACACACACAATTTCCATCATACCACGTGATTATGTCATATCGCACACATACACATATTTCCATCCTTGCAAAAGCACAAATTTTTAATCACCTATCTCGAGATCGAGCATGGTGATGATGATGTCGATCGGTGTCACCACACACCCAGGGAATGATCAAAAGTGGACAAAGCTTACTTCTTGAGATGGCTAGATCTAGTTAGGGAGGTACATAGCTCACTTCATTAAATGGGTAGATCTACCAAGCTAGTTGGGGAAGGAGATGACTATCTAGTGGAGGGAGAGGAAAAAGAGAAAGGAGATGCATTAATGGAGGTGGTGTAAGTTAGCTAGGAGCAATAAAGAGAGAGAAAGGTAGGTAGAAGAAGGAGAGTAATGGGGGAGAAGTAGTGAGGAAGAAGCAAAGTGAGGGAGAGAGGAGGTGGGAGGTAGGGAAAAGTGAGGAAGAGAGGATGGGGGAGGGGCAGGGGAGGGAAAAAGGTGGCATATGCTGAGGCTTAGCAGTAGCGTTGGTCATAGACCACACTACTGCTATAAGCGTAGCAGCATCGCGCTTATGACACACGCGCTACTGCTAAGTGGGTCCCGCCATGTGGCCAGTTTTAAAAAAGCGACAATTAGCAATAGCGCGTACAGGAAAAAGCGCACTATTGCTATTACTTTATCAACAACGTGCTTATATAGACCATGCTACTACTAAATCTAGGTTGGCGGAAACTGTCGGTCGACTTTAGTAGCAGCGTGGTTCCGCCAAACCGTGCTACTGCTAAGTCAGTAGCAATAGCGCCTCCACCTGAACCGCGCTGCTGCTAAGATTCTGTGTATAAGTCGCCGATCATCGGGCAAATCCAATAAAGTCCACACTTTGTTCTCATACATGGATCCTATCTCAGATTTCATGGCCTCAAGCCATTTATCAGAATCTAGGCTCATCATAGCTTCTTCATAGTTCGTAGGTTCTCCATGGTCCAGTAACATGACTTCCAGAACAGGATTACCGTACCACTCTGGTGTCGATCGTGTTCTGGTTGACCTACCAGGTTCGGTAGTAACTTGATCTGAAGTTTCATGATCATCATCATTAGCTTCCTCTCTAGTTGGTGTAGGCATCACGGGAATGGATTTCTCTAATGATCAACTTTCCAAATTAAGAGAAGGTACAATTACCTCATCAAGTTCTACTTTTCTCCCACTCACTTCTTTCAAGAGAAACTCCTTCTCTAGAAAGGTTCCATTCTTGGCAACAAAGATCTTGCCTTTGGATCTATGGTAGAAGGTGTACCCAATTGTTTCCTTTGGGTATCCTATGAAGACGCGCTTCTCCGATTTGGGTTCGAGCTTATTAGGCTGAAGCCTTTTGACATAAGTGTCGCAACCCCAAACTTTAAGAAATGATAGCTTAGGTTTATTGCCAAACCATAGTTCATACGGTGTCATCTCAATGGATTTAGACGGTGCCCTATTTAACGTGAATGTAACTATCTCTAATGCATAACCCCAAAATGATAGTGGTACATCGCTAAGAGACATCATAGATCGCACCATATCTAATAAAGTATGGTTACGATGTTCAGACACCATTATACTATGGTGTTCCAGGTGGCGTGAGTTGTGAAACTATTCCACATTGTTTTAAATGAAGGTCAAACTCGTAGCTCAAATATTCACCTCCACGATTAGATCGTAGAAACTTTATTTTCTTGTTACGATGATTCTCCACTTCTCTCTGAAATTCTTTGAACTTTTCAAATGTTTCAGACTTGTGTTTCATTAAGTAGATATACCCATATCTGCTCAAATCATCTATGAAGGTAGAAAATAACGATACCGTCGCGTGCCTCAACACTCATCGGACCACATACATTGGTGTGTATTATTTCTAATAAGTCATTGGCTCGCTCCATTGTTCTGGAGAACGGAGTTTTAGTCATCTTGCACATGAGGCATGGTTCGCAAGTATCAAATGATTCATAATCAAGTGATTCCAAAAGTCCATCTGCATGTAGTTTCTTCATGCGCTTTACATCAATGTGACCTAAACGGCAGTGCCACAAATAAGTTGCACTATCATTATCAACTTTGCATCTTTTGGCATCAATATTATGAATATGTGTATCACCACATCGAGATTCAACAGAAACAGACCACTCTTCAAGTGTGCATGACCATAAAAGATATTACTCATATAAATAGAACAACCATTATTCTCTGATTTAAATGAATAACCGTCTCACACTAACCAAGATCCATATATAATGTTCATGCTCAACGCTGGCACCAAATAACAATTATTCAGGTTTAAACTAATCCCGAACGTAGATGTAAAGGTAGCGTGCCAACGACGATCACATCGACCTTGGAACCACTCCCGATGCACATCGTCACCTCGTCATTAGCCAATCTTCTTTAATCCGTAGCTCCTGTTTCGAGTTACAAATATGAGCAACCAAACCAGTATCAAATACCCAGGCGCTACTACAAGCATTAGTAAGGTACACATCAATAACATGTATATCAAATATACCTTTGTTCACTTTGCCATCCTTCTTATCCGCCAAATACTTGGGGCAGTTCCGCTTCCAGTGACCAGTCCCTTTGCGGTAGAAGCACTCAGTTTCAGGCTTAGGTCCAGCTTTGGGCTTCTTCCCGAGAGTGGTAACTTTGTTTGCCATTCTTCTTGAAGTTTCCTTTCTTTCCCTTGCCCTTTTTCTTGAAACTAGTGGTCTTGTTAACCATCAACACTTGATGCTCCTTCTTGATTTCTACCTCCGCAGCTTTGAGCATTGCGAAGAGCTCGGGAATAGTCTTCTCATCACTTGCATATTATAGTTCATCACGAAGCCTTTGTAGCTTGGTGGCAGTGATTGGGGAACTCTATCAATAACACTATCATTTGTAAGATTAACTCCCAGCTGAGTCAGGTGATTATGATATCCAGACATTCTGAGTATGTGTTCACTGACAGAACTGTTCTCCTCCATCTTGCACCCATAGAACTTGTTGGAGACTTCATATCTCTCAACTCGAGCATTTGCTTGAAATATTAACTTCAACTCCTGGAACATCTCATATGGTCCATGATGTTCAAAACATCTTTGAAGTCCCGATTATAAGTCGTAAAGCATGGCACACTAAACCATCGAGTAGTCATCATATTGAGCTTGTCAGACGTTCCTAACATCAGCATCTGCTCCTACAGTGGGCCTTTCACCTAGCAGTGCATCAAGGACATAATTATTTTGTGCGGCAATAAGGATAATCCTCAAGTTACGGACCCAGTCCGTGTAGTTGCTACCATCATCTTTCAACTTAGCTTTCTCTAGGAACTCATTAAAATTCAAGGGAACAGTAGCACGGGCCATTGATCTACAACATAGGTATGCAAATACTATCATGACTAAGTTCATGATAAATTAAGTTCAATTAATCAAATTACTTAAGAACTCCCACTTAGATAGACATCACTCAAATCATCTAAATGGTACGTGATCCAAATCAACTAAACCATGTCCAATCATCATGTGAGATGGAGTAGTCATCAATGGTGAACATCTCTATGTTGATCATATCTACTATATGATTCACGTTCGACCTTTCGGTCTACAGTGTTCCGAGGACATGTCTATACATGCTAGGCTCGTCAAGTTTAACCCGAGTATTCAAGATTTGCAAAACTGTCTTGCACCTGTTGTATGTGAACATAGAGCCTATCACACCCAATCATCACGTGGTGTCTCAGCACGACGAACTGTCGCAACGGTGCATACTCAGGGAGAATACTTATACCTTGAAATTTAGTTAAGGGATCATCTTATAATGCTAGTGCCGTACTAAGCAAAATAAGATGCATAAAGATAAACATCACATGCAATCAAAATATGTGACATGATATGGCCATCATCATCTCGTGCTTTCGATCTCCATATCCAAAGCATTGTCATGATCTCCATCGTCACCGGCTAGACACCTTGACCTCCATCGTTGTGTTGTGGTCATCTCGCCAACTATTGCTTCTACAACTATCGCTATCACTCAATGATAAAGTAAAAAAATTACATGGCGTTTGCATTTCATTCAATAAAGAGACAACCATAAGGCTCATGCCGGTTGCCGATAACTTTTACAAAACATGATCATCTCATACAATAATGTATATCACATCATGTCTTGACCATATCACATCACAACATGCCCTGCAAAAACAAGTTAGACGCCCTCTACTTTGTTGTTGCAAGTTTTATGTGGCTGTTGCGAGCTTCTAGCAAGAATCGTTCTTACCTACGGCACAAAAACCACAACGGTGATTTATCAAGTTTATTGTTTTAACCTTCAACAAGGACCGGCCGTAGTCAAATTCGATTCAACTAAAGTAGGAGAAATAGACATCCACCAGCCACCTTTATGCAAAACTAGTTGCATGTCTGTCAGTGGAACCAGTATCATGAATGTGGTCATGTAAGGTTGGTCCAGGCCGCTTCATCCAACAATACTGCCGAATCAAAATAAGACATTGGTGGTAAGCAGTATGACGATCACCACCCACAACTCTTTGTGTTCTACTCGTGCATATCATCTACGCATATACCTCGCTCGGATGCCACTATTGGGAAACGTAGCATGCAATTTCAAAAAAATTCCTACGCTCACGCAAGATCTATCTAGGAGATGCATAGCAACGAGAGGGGGAGAGTGTGTCTACGTACCCTCGTAGACCAAAAGCAGAAGCGTTTGACAATGCGGTTGATGTAGTCGAACTTATTATAGCTCCGACCGATCAAGTACCGAACATACGACACCTCCGTGTTCTGCATATGTTCAGCTCGATGATGTCCCTTGTCCTCTCGACCCCGCAAGGTGTCGAGGAAGTGGATGAGTTCCGTCAGCATGATGGTGTGGTCACGATGATGGTGATGTGATCCGTGCAGGGCTTTGCCTAAGCATCGCAAGAATATGACCGGGGGTGTAAACTGTGGAGGGGGGCGCCACACATGGCTAACAATTGATGTTCTATGTTCTAGGCACCCCCTCCCCACGTATATATATGTGGTAGGGGGAGGATGGGGTCCTCCCCAATTCGGCCTCCCCCCTTCCATATTTGTCGAAGGGGGAAAAGGGAAGAGGAAGGAGAGAAGGAAAAGGGGGGGCGAACCACCTCTTTCCCTTCCCCCACTCGGCCTCCTTCCATGGGGGGGGGGGGCGGCACCCCTTGTGGGCTGGTGTGTGATGACCCACAAGTGTAGGGGATCTATTGTAGTCCTTTCGATAAGTAAGAGTGTCGAACCCAACCAGGAGCAAAAGGAAATGATAAGCGGTTTTCAATAAGGTTTCCTCTGCAAGCACTGAAATTGTAGGTAATAGTTAGTTTTGTGATAAGATAAATAGTAACGAGAAACAAGTAAATAAAGTGCAGCAAGGTGGCCCAATCCTTTATGTAGCAAAGGATAAGCCTGGATAATTTCTAATAATAATAAGGGATATTTAAATTAGTGCCCCTGGTTCCTTAGTTGTGCTCACTTTTCCCCACGCTCCAAACGTTTGCTCACTTTTCCCCTCTTCCTTAGCTGAAACTCTCACAAATGCTCATAGCGGGCGTTTGCCGTCTTGAACGTCCATTGACCGTTAATTGCTGACGAGTGGGGCCGAGTCTTCGTCTGACTGTTGCTTGCTGACGGGTGGGACCGCAAGGAGACACGTATTGGGCAGCTTGTCTGAATCTGAAACAGATCTAGACAGGCCGCACTGCACCGCACCGCCCCGCCCCCTCCGCCGGTGTCATGCCGCGTCCACTGCTGTTGTTTCCTCCACCCTATGCCCTATTTCGTTCGTGGGCGACGCCGCATCTCCGCCAAATATAGCCCACCTCCCCATCTGGGATTACATAGCGATGCTGAGTGAGGACCGCCCGGAATGCAGTCGGCCATGGAGAGGATTGGGTCGAATCCGCGGCAGATAATTCACGGATTAAACCTGGGTAAGCATTGTTTCCTCTCGAATTAATGTTCTAAGTCGTATTGTAGGCCGTATTTGACTTCTGTTTGGTTGAATCGTTCGAATTTGTGCTCGATTTTACCCGGCTAACTGAAGCCTTTGTTTCCTTCCCCCAACAAAATAGGATTGATCCCGTGCCGGCTTTCCGACTGGCGATTAGAATGGAAACTAGTGTGCTGTGTGGTACTAAACCGCATTTGATTTCATCATTTTTCTATCCCAAAGTGGTAGAAACCAGCATATCTTTCGAAGATTTGCGAGCTGAGCTCCAAAACACCTATCCCTAGAGTGATGTCGATGTTGTTGAACTGAATTACTTCAGCAGTGACGAGCAAAGATTTCTCCCATTAACTTGCGACGATCATATGCCGTTGCTTTTTGCTGGGATTGCTGGCTGCCGATTCGGTAAGCTCCAAATCGATGTGCTTTAGCCACATGCAGAACGGGTGAAGGGGAAGGGAGTTCAGACATCATCTGTCTGTGCTAATAGCCAGCACCCCGGCACTCCTTGTAGGTCGACACCAAGTAAAGCAAGTGGTTCGTGGAGCCACAACATGCCTGCTGCCAATTCTGGTTCTGATTCAGCTGCTGCTTCTCGTGTACCTTCTACAGTTGGTGTAGAAGAAGATGCAGAACCTGACGAGGCAGTGCCTACAAATGATGATGAAGATGAGATGATGTTTCCTGAACTGGTCGATGTAGCCAGTCACCAAGCAGTGGATGATGAATATATGGAGGAGCCCATCAGCCAAGCTAGTTTTGATGACACTGACGATGAAGAGAAGGTTGAGAACATGGACAGCTTAATCGAGGATGAATACGATGGTGATGACATACCAACAATTGAGTGGAACAGGGAAAAACCTGAGCTTACTGTAGGTACCATTTTCCAATCAATGGTGGACTGTCGGAATGCAGTGACAATATGGTGCATTATATCTGAAAACACCTATAAGATTAAAAGGAGTGAGCCAGCAAGGTTCACAGTTTTTTGTCCATATCCTAGGTGTAGGTGGAAGTTGCATGCATCTCGTATGAGAAAGAGCAAATATATTCAGGTAATCCAAGTTCAGTTAGTAATTTAGTTTCAGATTGTTGAGTAAGGTTTCTTAATTGTTCTTTACCCTTTTATTTTGTTTCAGATAAAGAAAAACGCACACAAGCACACCTGTCCACCTGGAGGGGGAGGGGGGAAGGCCAAAACCAAGCTAGCAAAAACTAGGTGGGTGGTAGATGCTATATTGGATTGGCCGAGAGAAGAACCTGGACTTGTTCCAACAGCACTCCATGGGAAGTTTTTTGAGAAGTACAAGATAGAAATTCCTTACATGAGAATTTTCAATGCTAGGGAAAAGGCTCTTGACAGAATTAATGGTCAATGGAATGACAGTTTTTAGTTGCTTTACACTTTCAAAGCTGAAGTGGAGATGGCAAGTCCAGGGAGTGTTGTAGAGATTGACAAGCATACAGTTCCATTCAAAATAAAAAGGAAGTCATTTCAGAAGGAGTGCTTCAGAAGGGCTTTTGTTTGTTTCAAGGCTTGCTGGCAGGGGTTTCTAGATGGTTGCAGGCCCTATTTGGCTGTAGATGCTACACATTTGACTGGAAGATGGAGAGGACAGCTAGTAGCAGCTTCTGCAGTTCATGGACACAACTGGCTATTCCCAGTTGCATTTGGTGTGGTGGAGGCAGAGTCTGAGGAAAGTTGGGTCTGGTTTCTGCAGCAGTTGCGCAACATTATAGGCACACCCCCAGGTTTAGCTATACACACAAATGCTTGCAAGGGTTTAGAGAGTGCAGTGGAAATTGTATTCCCTGGAGTGGAGCATAGGGAATGTATGCGACACCTAGCGCATAATTTCTAAAAGAAGTTCAAAGGTAAAGTTTATGATGAGAACTTATGGCCAGCATCATACACATGCAGCAAAAGGAAGCATGAACACCATTTGAGAGTGTTGTATGCTCAAAATCCTCTTGTGAAGGAGTACATGGATGCACATCATGGCAAGGTGTGGTCAAGAAGCAAATTCAACGAAATATGCAAAGTAGATTATGTGACCAGTAACCTTGCAGAATGCTTCAATTCAAAGTTCAAGTCAGTGAAAGGGCTCTTGTTGTGGCAAGCATTTGACAAGATGAGGCAAATGATCATGATAAAGATGGCTCTTCGCAAGAGAATTGCAGAAACACAATATGTTGGTCATCAAATGCTCCCATCACTGATTAAGGCATTGCACTTGAAGGCAAGAGGACTAAAGATGAAATGTATTCGATCTGGTACATATGAGGGAGAGGTTACCTATACTGACACTAAAAATAGGGTATGGAGGTATCCTGTGAACCTAAGTACTAGAGAATGTAGTTGTAGGCAATGGAAGATCCGTGGGAAGCCATGCATACATGCCCTACATCTGATGACCGTTATCGTGGGTGCAGATGGTGAAGTTGATCAATATTGCTCTGAGTATTTCTCTGTAGCCAAATTTATGGCTGCTTATGCTGACAATGTGCCTGCACTATTGGGGAAAGATCAATGGAACATAGTAGATCCAGGGTTCAAACTCCACACTCCTGTCATTACTAGACCACCAGGAAGACCAAGGAACCAGATGATTAGAGCAGGTGAGGAGGGTCGTCTACCAAAGAAGCGTGCTTGCAAAAAATGTGGAGTTCTGGGGCATATTGCTAGGCTTTGTACCAATGCAGTGGATGCATCATTTGGAGAGGAGGAAAGATGGACATCAGCCAATGCTGGGGATAATGCAGCAGCAATGGAGACTGAAGATGCAGTGGAGAATGCAGCAGCAAATGAAGCAGTGGAGAATGCAGCAGCAAATGAAGCATCTTGGTATGTGTTTGCACCCTTTGTAGAATGCAGCTACCCTTTTGTTTGCATTTGTTCTCTTTTTTGCCTATGGCTTATAATTTTATTTACCAGCTCTAGGGAGAAAAGGCCAAGAGATGAAGCAGCAGAAGAGTTTGAAACCATGGCCTTTGATGGTTTTGAATCTATAAGAGAGGAAGAGGAGGGCATAATTATTCCAATTGTGCCTTTAAAGATTACTGAACCCATAGATGACCGTCAAATGGTCGTCAAGTGCTCGGCGAGTGCAACTACTCCATCAACACCTCCACGAGGAAAACCCCAAGTAAAGCCCAAGATCAAAAGGAACAAGAGTCTGAAAGAAAAGAGCATCTCAACTAGGGAAACCAGGAGCAAGACGGTGAAGCCAGCTGCAAACACAAGGAGCAAGTCGAAAATTTGAATTAAGTTGTTGGGAAATGTTTGTGTTGTCAATTTGAGGGCGAGTGGATCGCTTAAAACTTGGTAGATTTGTATTAAGATGTTGGCATCTTAAAACTTGGTAGATTTGAGCTACTGTGAAAACTTATCAGTTGTAATAATGTTGCTTCTACTTTGGTCTCTTATTTGAGTCAGAATTCAAATTTCCATCAAAATTTGAATTTAAATCAATATTTGAATTTGGGCCAAAATTTGGATTTGAGTCAAAGTTAAAGTTGAACATTGGAGGTTCATTGCTCTGTGCGGTGTATTTGATCGAGCATTTGAAGTCCAATATTCGTAGGTGAACAGTCCAAATGAGAAATGTGCTAGAAACGAGCTCGAAAGCTAGGGTAAACAGCCCTATTTGAAATCAAATTTTTTTGCCCTTGCCTAAATGAGGCATATATATTTTTATTAACACTTGTTCCATATATATAGGGTAAAAACGAAGACTCACTATTTATTGATTAATATTCTTATTACTACATTTTTTTTGAAAAAATATGCTTTTATTTCAAAACTGTCAAATAACACGTTTTAGATATGAAAATGAAAAAGTAAGTTCAGATCCTTCTTACTCACTCCAAAATGAAGCTATGGAGATTTTTCTGATTTTTTTTAATTTTTTTGATTTTTTTTCAAACCCTAAACCCTCTCTCCCTATTCTACGAACTCTGAAAATGTTCATAGGTGATAGCTCATTTGTGTGAAGACTTTTTTCATGAAAATGACCTACACCAAGTTTATATTTTTTTTCTCATAACCTTGTCACATATGACGGCTATGTGCGCAAGAATTACAACATTTTGATTTTTTTTGAATTTTTTAAAAAGATTTGAACTTGATTTCGACAGATCACTTCAAAAAATGATTTTTCGAAAAAAACGCCCCTATACCGAGTTTATATTTTTTTATGGTAACTAGGTCTCATAAACGGACGAACTACATTTGTTTTATATTTTTGCGATTTTTTCTAATTTAGTTATGGCCATTTGAAATCTGGTCAAACCCTAATAACCCCGTTGACTCGCTCATAACCCCGTAGAAATGCTCCAAACCCTAGCGTCGAACGTGCGCCGTCGGATCCTACCAAGCGTCAAACACCACCTGTCAGATGTGGGGCAGGCATGCGCGATCCGCGTGATGCATCCTGATTGGCTACTGCACTTTCCTTCTCGGGTTTTTTACGATCTGCCCCACTTTACATATCAAATTGTATTTTTCGCACATGACCACCACATGTCAGTGTTAAGAGTTGGTTCAAATATTCAAACTGCAAAATACAATGTGGCAAATCGTCAATATAGCTTCCCCTTCTCCTCTTCTCCATCTAACAGACAAAGGCATCGAGCAGATCGAGCAATTCCTCTGTTTCTTTCCCCATCTTCTCGTTCTTCTTCCTCTCGAGCAACTCCTCTGTTTCTTCCTCTCGGGCGATATGTCGACCTCCTCGTCAGCCCCCCGTTCCACGTGGCCGGTGTATGGTCCAGTGCCGATGACTCGATGCACTGACTGCCCACAGACTGCGCCACTGAAGCGGTTGACTTCGAAGGAGGAGAAGAATGGGAACTTTGGGCGCGAATTCGTCAAATGCGAGAGCAAGCCGGAGGGGCAGGTTAGATCTGAGTTTTCCTCGCATCCTTTATCTCTAATTTCTCAAAAAATCTGTCAGATTTGGATTTAGGTTACATGATTTCGTTTTCAGATCGTGAAGAAATGCCACCATTTTGAGTGGATGGATGATTACATCCAGAGGCTTCAAGGGTCGGGCTTGCTGGATTCGAGGGGGAATGCAATCCGAGAGTCCAATCTGCCCCATGACAGTGCTGCTCCGGCAGCAGCAGCGCGTCCGGAATACCCGACGGCGTTCGAACTGAAGACGGAATTGAAGAAGATGAACAAGAACTTCAAGGAGCTTATTGAGTTGAAGAAGCAATCCAATCTGATAGCTTTAGGAATACTTGCTCTAGGAATTTTTTACTTGATGGCCATCTCTCGTTAGAGATGTTTGTCTACTATTGTTGCCACTGTTTAGCAATCCAAGTCTGTTTATCTCAAATGCAACCCTGTTTAGTGCAACTGTCGATCTCTGAATGTATGCATGTTTACTGTTAAGTTTCGACACTTTCAGTTTCGGCCGAAAACAACTCCAGTTCAGTGATAGGATTATTTTGTTAGCTAATAACCTCGAGTGTTGGATCATACCCTAGCTCGTCAGATAACAGTAAGTAGTACTTGAGCAGCACAAGGGATATACATCAAGTTCATCTCTTCTCTCTCGCACTTGCCAAACTTTTGTCCTCGAGTTCGCCAGTTCTGCTAAAAAAACCTAGTTCACAGGCCCAAAGAGAAAGCCCAGAAACAAGCGATGTTTCTTTTTTTGTTTAGGAAGGATTGCTTTGTTCTTTTTTGTTTCTAATTGCTTTTTCCATTAATTTCATTGCCCAATCTCTTCTATCTCATTGAGGAATTTCTTTGGCTTTCCTTTATGGGTCCCTTCATTTTTTATAATCAAAGTATTTGCAAACCGCAGTATTATTATGCCTAGCAAACCTCATGATTAGAAAAAGAGGTCTAACCCTCTTTTTTATATACTTCAAACATAGTGTAGTTAAAACTACACTTTTGACTAAAGCCAAATATCTCAAAGTATTTGATACTTCAATATTTCTAAAAACCAAAGTATTCTTTAAAGGGAGCCCTTCTTTGAATACCTAAAAAATACAGAGCTCTCAAACTAAAGCCGTGTACAAATGTACAATATGTTCTTATTTTTAGAAGGCATCTATAAACACATCATTTTTAGTTTGTTTGGTTAATTTTTCCCACGCCAATTAGCCGTGTCTAAACTTGGGACAAACAAAATACAAACATAACAAAGCATTAATATAACAGACATAACTTAACTTAGATAGGGTTGCTAGGGCAACATAAGTTCTTACATAGACACCGATAGATAATCCCTAATAGTTAACCTTACATACATAGGGTAGCTAGCTCGGGCAACACACACACCAAACTCACAATACATAGTAGATAGATAGGGTAGCTAGGGCAACACCGCCATGTCTTCACCGTCGTCTTCACCTTAACCGCCGGCTTCACCGTCTTCGTCGCCGCTGGCTTCAATACTCCTCCTCCTCAAGGACGTTGTCACCGACGTAGTACGGGAGGCTGTGCATGCGGTTGCGAGCGGGGAAGACGCTCTCAAAGTCGGTGAAGATGTTATAGGTCGTGAATGCGATGAACTCGCACCCACACCAATACACCTTGCCGAGCAGGTAGTAGGCATCGAACCTGTTGGTGAAGTGGACGATGAGCTCTACCACTGGAGCGTTGGCGTGGGGACGCTGCTCCATGAGGTTAAACATGGGCGGTGAGCCCGCCGGGAGGTGGTGGAAGCCCGCACGGAGGAACCCCCGTGCAAGCTCAGTGCTTCCCCTCCAGCGGGAGAATGCCCACACGCGGAGGGATTCCTCGACGACGACGCTGGCGGGGTACCGCCGTTCCGGCATGGTGGGCGGCGCTTGGAACGTCGGCCCGTTGTACTGCATCTTGCTCGCTTTGCTGAGTGGAATGGCTTTGGCTTTTGGGGGAAGGAGAGAAGTTGGAGGCGCAGATGGATCTGTAGAAGAAGAGGCAATGAAGGGTAGTTTAAATAGTTGGGGGAGACGAAGTGGGTACACGCGCAACCGGCGTAGATCGTGACTCAGTGCGTGCGTGAACCGATGCGATCATCAATTTGTGAACGTGAATTGATGCGAGCGTGCTTTGCGTGCTCTGCGTTGGCGGCTGCCTACCTCCCCCTTCTGCGTGCTCTGCGTTGGCGGCTTCCTGCCTCCCATTCACGAGTGTGCGTGCAGCCTGCGGCGTGAACCGATGCCTCGACATATGGACGCGACCGTGTGTGCAGCCTGCCCCTTTTGTCATCGGCACGTATGCCTGTGACGCGTGAAACGACGCTGTGGAGCGACTGAATCCACCGGAAACCGTGCGGCACAGATCGATGCGTGCGTGTCGGCGTGCATGCATGCGATTAGGTCTAGGTCACTAGATGCGTGCGTGGCGGTGTTTGCAAGCATAGCAGGCTACATCGATGCCAAAGCCAGGCATGCATAGCAGGCTGCATCCATCCATAGCAGGCTTTTTTAATTGGGCTCCCTTTTTAATTTATTACCAACAAACTAACGGGCCCGTCCTATGAACACAAACACGGCCCAACCAGCGAAGCCACAGCCACAGTCAAGAGAGTCCAACGTGGCACCACAAGTAAGTTAACGACCAAGACGGCAAACGTCTGCTATGAACATTTGTGAGAGTTTCAGCTAAGGGAATGGGGAAAAGTGAGAAAAAGTTTGAAGCGTGGGGCAAACTGAGCACAACTAAGGAATTGGGGGCACGGATGGAATAAGCCCTAATAATAAAGGAGCTCCCAAGGACACATTGGGAATTATCGTCAAGCTAGTTTTCATCACGTTCATAAGATTCGCGTTCGGTACTTTGATAATTTGATATGTGGGTGGACCAGTACTTGGGTACTACCCTAACTTGGACAAGCATCCCACTTATGATTAACCCCTATTGCAAGCATCCACAACTACAAAAGAAGTATTAAGGTAAACCTAACCACAGCATTAAACATATGGATCCATATCAGCCCCTAACGAAGCAACGCATAAACTATGGTTTAAGCTTCTGTCACTCTAGCAACCCATCATCTACTTATTACTTCCCCATGCCTTCCTCTAGGCCCAAATAATGGTGAAGTGTCATGTAGTCGATGTTCACATAACACCACTAGAGGAAAAGACAACATACATGACTACTAATAGCAAGACTTCACCCATGTCCTCAGGAACAAACGTAACTACTCACAAAGCATATTCATGTTCATAATCAGAGGAGTAATAATATGCATAAAGGATCTGAACATATGATCTTCCACCAAGTAAACCAATTAGCATCAACTACAAAGAGTAATCAACACTACTAGCAACCCACAGGTACCAATTTGTGGTTTTGATACAAGATTGGATACAAGATATGAACTAGGGTTTTGAGAGGAAATGGTGTTGGTGAAGATGTTGATGGAGATTGACCCCCTCCCGATGAGAGGACGATTTCCCCCTCCCGGAGGGAAGTGTCCCCGGCAGAACAGCTCCGCCAGATCCCTAGATTGATTCCGCCAAGGTTCCGCCTCGTGGCGGCGGAGTTTCGTCCCGTAAGTTTACCCACGATTTTTTCTAGGGTAAAAGTGATGATATAGCAGAAGATGGATGCCGGAGGCCCACCAGGGGGCCCAGGAGATAGGGGGCGCACCCTATAGGGGGGGCGCCCCCCTGTCTCCTGGACAGGGTGTGGGCCCCCTGGCCTATTTCTTTCGCTCAGAAATTCTTATTAAATCCAAGAAGTTGTTTCGTGGAGTTTCAGGACTTTTGGAGCTGTGCAGAATAGGTTTCCAACGTTTGCTCCTTTTCCAGCCAAAATTCCAGCTGCCGGCATTCCCCCTCTTCATGGTAAACCTTGTAAAATAAGAGAGAATAGCCATAAGTATTGATATATAACGTGTAATAACAGCCCATAATGCAATAAAAATTGATATAAAAGCATGATGCAAAATGGACGTATCAACTCCCCCAAGCTTAGACCTCGCTTGTCCTCAAGCGGAAGCCGAAATCGAAAAAAATGTCCACATGTTTAGAGATAGAGGTGTCGATAAAAATAAAATACGGACATGAGGGTATCATGATCATTTTTATAACAGCAACATAAATAGATTTTATCATATGATTTCTTATCCTCAAGTAACAATCAATTCACAACGTCAAGTATGGTTCAAAAATTTATTGGGAACTAACAAACTATAATCTCAGTCATTGAAGCAATTGCAATTTATCGTAACATCAGAAAGAGTCAACAATAGAGATTTTCAGCAAGTTCACATACTCAACTATCTTGTAGTCTTCTATAGTTGCTAACACTCACGCAATACTTATGGTTATTGAGTTTCAGCCGGACGCTGAGAAAGGTAGGTGCCTATTGTGTTGCCTCCCAATGTATTCACCTTTAGGTGATGTCAACAATAATAGCCCATGCTAACTTACATCCAATTGGATATATATATCATGATCTTTCAAACACGAGGAGCTTGCCAAAGGATAAAATGAAAAAGGGAAAGGTGAGGATCACCTTGACTCAAGCATAAAGTAAAACATAAAGTAAAAGATAGGCCCTTCGCAGAGGGAAGCATAGGTTGTCATGCGCGTTTAGGGTTGATGCACAAAATCTTAATGCAAAAGAACGTCACTTTATATTGCCCCTTGTATGTGGACCTTTATTATGCAGTCCGTCGCTTTTATTACTTCCACAACAAGATCGTACAAAGCTTATTTCCTTTGCACCAATAAGTCATACATATTTAGAGAGCAATTTTTATTGCTTGCACCGATGACAACTTACTTGAAGGATCTTACTCAATCCATAGGTAGGTATGGTGGACTCTCAGGGCAAAACTGGGTTTAAGGATATTTGGAATCACAAGTAGTATCTCTACTTGGTGCAAGGAATTTGGCTAGCATGATGGGGAAAGGCAAGCTCAACATGTTTGGAAGGTCAATGACAATATACTTTAACTGAGATGTCGGAAAACATAAACCATTACGTTGTCTTCCTTGTCCAACATCAACTCTTTTAGCATGTCATACTTAATGAGTGCTTCACAATCATAAAAGATGTCCAAGATAATATATTTATATGTGAACCCCTCTTTCCTTATCACTTCCTATTAATTGCAACGATGACCAAGGCTACGTTCATCAATTCTCAACAATTTTTATGCCTCATACTTTCTATGTGTGAAGTTATCACTATCCATAAGATCAATATGAACTCTTTTATTCTTTCTACTTTCTCAAGATCATAGCACATAGCAAAGCCCTTGACTCAACACTAATCTTTATTATAGATAGCACACAGACTCGATTACATAAAGTGATCACAATGCAAAACTCAAAACTACTTGATATCAAAACTTCAATCTACTAGATCAAGATACTACTAAAAAGGATCTAACTAAGTAAAGCGGTAAAGATAGGAGTGTGATGGTGATACGATACCGGGGCACCTCCCCCAAGCTTGGCAGTTGCCAAGGGGAGTGCCCATACCCGCGTGATTATTTCTCCTTCTTCACCGTTGGTGTTATGATCTTATTGGCGATGATGCCCTTCAGGATACGGTTCTCCTCCTCGAGCTTATTGACTTGTTGTTTGAGATCCATAATTTCTTTACGGAGCTTGCCCGTAACGGCCAAAGCTCCTTTCACCCAAGGATGCTGCATAGCTTCTGGAGAACAAGTGAAACTCTTTTTCATATTTTCATAAGAAAGAAATCTAGAGTTGGAATGGATGACCGAAGTTGGAATAGCCACGCCCGGTAGTTCCCCCATCATGAATTCTGCTCGGAGACGAGAGGTGACTTCTTGATCTTCCTCCATGGCATCTATCCTTTTCAAATCAGCCTCCATCTCATCCTCCGTTGACGGTCCAAAGTGGTAGGCATCGCTATTTGCTCCTGGTCCTGGCGTTGGGTGAGACACCCGGCTCTCTCCAACTGACTCCTGAGAAGACATCTTGCTTAATTCTGCAACAGGAACAGCTCGAAACGAAAACAGAGGATATTTGCATGATACGGTGGTCAAAACCTTCGGGAGTATATATAATGAATTTTTACCGACCAAAATACGTAACGTGCAAGAAAACGGAGTCTAGGAGGCACACCAGGTGCCCACGAGACAAGGGGGTGTGCCCTACAGGGTGGGTGCCGCCTCCCTCTCTCGTGGGAGCCTCGTGTCCCTTTCGGACTACTTCTTTCTTCCTAAAATTCTTAAATATTCCAAAACTGATAAAAATTGCCATTGGAGTTGTTTTGGAGTCGGTTTACTTACCGTACCACATACCTACACCTTTTCAGAGTCTGGAACGTTCTGGAAAGTGTCCCTTATGTATTCCTCAGGGGTTACGGTTTCAATTATATTAGTTTCAACATTGATAGGATTACCTGAAATATAGTGTTTAATTCTTTGACCGTTTACCACCTTCGGATTTGTGCCTTCGAAGTTGTTGATTTTTATGGCACCAGAACGATAGACCTCCTCGATAACGTAGGGACCTTCCCATTTTGAGAGAAGTTTTCCTACAAAAAATCTTAAACGAGAGTTGAATAATAACACATAATCTCCTACGTTAAACTCACGCTTTTGTATCCTCTTATCATGTCAGTGTTTGACTTTTTCTTTGAAAAGCTTGGCATTCTCATATGCTTGGGTTCTCCATTCATCAAGTGAGCTAATATCAAACAACCTCTTCTCGCCGGCAAGTTTGAAGTCATAGTTGAGCTCTTTGATAGACCAATTTGCCTTATGTTCAAGTTCAAGAGGTAAATGACACGCTTTTCCATAAACCATCTTATAAGGAGACATACCCATAGGATTTTTGTATGCAGTTCTATAGGCCCATAATGCACCATCAAGTTTTTTGGGCCAATTCTTTCTAGATCTATTCACAGTCTTTTGCAAAATTAATTTGAGCTCTCTATTGCTCAACTCTACATGACCACTAGACTACGGATGATAAGGAGATGTTATTCTATGATTGACATCGTACTTAGCAAGCATCTTACGGAAAGCACCATGAATAAAATGTGAACCACCATCAGTCATAAGATATCTAGGGACTCCAAACCTCGGAAAAATAACTTCTTTAAGCATTTTAATAGAAGTGTTATGATCAGCACTACTAGTTGGAATAGCTTCTACCCACTTAGTAACGTAATCAACAGCAACTAAAATATGTGTATAACCATTAGAGGTAGGAAAAGGTCCCATATAATCAAAGCCCCAAACATCAAACGGTTCAATAACAAGAGAATAATTCATAGGCATTTCTTGACGTCTACTAATGTTACCTATTCTTTGACATTCATCACAAGATAAGACAAACTTACGAGCATCCTTGAAGAGAGTAGGCCAATAAAAACCAGATTATATTGTAGTACCTTGTGTGCAGTTCTATCTCCAGCGTGGTGTCCTCCATAAGATTCAGAGTGACACTTACGTAGAATTTGTTCCTGTTCATGCTCAGGCACACAACGTCTAATAACACCATCTACTCCTTCTTTATAAAGGTGTGGATCATCCCAGAAGTAATGTCTTAAATCATAAAAGAACTTTTTCTTTTGCTGGTATGTGAAACTAGGCGGTAAATATTTAGCAACAATGTAATTAGCATAATCAGCATACCAAGGAGCAGTACGAGAAGCATTGACGACCGCTAATTGTTCATCAGGAAAGCTATCATTAATAGGTAGTGGGTCATCAAGAACATTCTCTAACCTAGACAAGTTATCTGCAACGGGGTTCTCAGCACCCTTTCTATCAATAATATGCAAGTCAAATTCTTGGAGCAAGAGAACCCATCTAATGAGTCTAGGCTTAGCATCTTTCTTTTCCATAAGATATTTAATAGCAGCATGATCAGTGTGAATAGTGACTTTGGAATCAACAATATAAGGTCTAAACTTATCACATGCAAACACAACTGCTAAGAACTCTTTTTCAGTAGTAGCATAATTTCTCTGGGCCGTATCAAGAGTCTTACTAGCATACTGGATAACATTCAATTTCTTATCAACTCTTTGCCCTAAAACAGCACCTACAGCATAATCACTAGCATCGCACATAATTTCAAAAGGTAAATTCCAATCAGGTGGCTGAACCATAGGTGCAATGATCAAAGCTTTCTTAAGTACTTCAAACGCTTCTACACAATCATCATCAAAGACAAAAGGAATATCTTTTTGCAATAAATTAGTCAGAGGCCTAGAGATTTTAGAAAAGTCCTTAATGTACCTCCTATAAAAACCGGCGTGACCAAGGAAACTTCTTATACCTTTTATGTCCTTGGGACATGGCATCTTTTCAATAGCATCAACTTTGGCTTTATCAACTTCAATACCTCTCCCGGAGATCTTGTGCCCCAAGACAATGCCTTCATTAACCATAAAGTGACACTTTTCCCAATTCAGGACGAGACTAGTGTCTTCGCATCTCTGCAAAACTCGATCAAGGTTGCTCAAAAAATCATCAAAAGAGGACCCATAGACGGAGAAGTCATCCATGAATACCTCGCAAATCTTTTCACAAAAATCAGGGAATATAGCCATTATGCATCTTTGAAAGATAGCAGGTGCATTACATAAACCAAAAGGCATGCGTCTATAAGCAAAAGTACCAACAGGGCAAGTAAAAGTAGTTTTAGATTGATCCTTCGCTGACACAGGTATCTGAGAGAAACCAGAATAACCATCTAGAAAGAAAAAATGTATGTGTTTGGATAGCCTTTCTAGCATTTGATCAATAAAAGGTAAAGGGTAATGATCTTTCTTAGTAGCTTTATTTAACTTACGGAAATCAATTACCATCCTATAACCTGTAATAATTCCTTGCGGGATCAATTCATCTTTATCATTAGGAATGACGGTAATACCTCCCTTTTTAGGGACACAATGGACAGGGCTTACCCATTCACTATCAGCAACGGGATAAATAATACCTGCCTCAAGGAGCTTTAGTATCTCCTTTCTTACCACTTCCTTCATCTTGAGATTTAATCATCTTTGAGGATCTCTAACTGGTTTGGCATCTTTCTCCACTGAAATCTTGTGTTGACATAATGTGGGACTAATGCCCTTAAGATCATCCAGAGTATATCCAATAGCTGTTTGGTGCTTCTTCAGAGTTTTCAATAATCTTTCTTCTTCTTTCTCTAAAAGGTTAGCACTAATAATGACAAGATATATTTCTTTTTCATCAAGATAAGCATACTTAAGATTATCAGGTAATGGTTTGAGTTCAAACACGGGATCACCCTGGGGAGGAGGGGGATCCCCTAGAATTTCAACGGGAAGGTTATGTTTCAGCATAGGTTCCTGTTTAAGGAACACTTCATCTATTTCTTCCCTTTCCTTCATAAACATATCGTTTTCATGGTCTAGCAAATATTGTTCTAACAGATCAGTTGGAGGAACAGCAATGGAAGCAAGACCAATAATCTCATCCTTACTAGGTGGTTCCTTTTCACGAGGTTGTCTACTAAACTTAGCGAAATTAAACTCATGAGACATACCATCTATGCCAATAGTGACAATATTCTTTTCACAATTAATCTTAGCACTAGCAGTATTCAAGAAGGGTCTACCAAAAATAATGTGACAAAAATCATCTTGTGGGGAACCAAGAACAAGAAAATCAGCAGGGTATTTAACCTTCCCACACAAAACTTCAACATCTCTAACAATCCCAATAGGTTTAATGGTATCCCTATTAGCAAGCTTAATAGTAACATCAATGTCTTCTAATTCCACGGGTGCAATGACGTGCATAATTTCTTTATAAAGATCATAAGGTATCGCACTAGCACTAGCACCCATATCACATAAGCCATGATAACAATGATCTCCTATTTTAACAGAAATAACAGGCATGCCTACGACAGGTCTACGTGTCTTAGTATTAGGTCTAGCAATATTAGCAGTCTCACCCAAGAAAGAAATAACATGCCCATCTAAGTCCTCATCCAAGAGATCTTTAACCATAGCAATACTAGGTTCAACATTAATTTGCTCAGGAGGTGTATAAGTCCTAGTATTACTCTTATGAACAACAGTCGAAGCTTTAGCATGATCCTTTATCCTAACAGGAAAAGGAGGTTTTTTAACATAAACAGTAGGAACAATGGGATCACTATAGGTAATAGTCTTTTCTTCGACTGTAATAGGTGCAACTACTTTCACTTCAATAGGAGGATTATATTTAAACCACTTCTCTTTAGGGAGATCAACGTGAGTAGCAAAAGATTCACAAAAAGTAGCTACTATCTCAGAGTCAAGTCCATACTTAGTGCTAAATCCACGAAAAGCATCGGTATCCATAAAAGATTTAACACAATCAAACTTAGGTGTCATACCTGACTCCTTACCATCATCGGAACCCCAATCTTCAGAGTTGCGTTTAATTCTTTCCAATAAGTCCCATTTGAAATCAATAGTCTTCAGCATATAAGAACTAGCACAGGAAGTATCGAGTAGGTTGCGATTATCAAGAGAAAGCCGAGCATAAAAATTCTGAATAATCATTTCCCGAGAGAGCTCATGATTCGGGCATGAATATAACATTGACTTAAGCCTCCCCCAAGCTTGAGCGATGCTTTCTCCTTCCCGAGGCCAGAAATTGTATATGTAATTATGATCACGATGAACAAGATGCATAGGATAGAACTTCTGGTGAAATTCCAACTTCAATCACTTATAATTCCAAGATCTCGTATCATCACATAGCCTATACCATGTCAATGCATCTCCCTTCAAAGATAAAGGGAAGACCTTACTTTTGATAACATCATCGGGAATACCTGCAAGCTTAAATAATCCACAAACTTCATCCACAAAGATAAGGTGTAAATCGGGATGCAATGTTCCATCTCCTGCAAATGGATTAGCTAGCAGTTTGTCTATCATACCCGAGGGAATCTCAAAGTAAATATTTTCATAAAGTTTAGTAGGTTGAGGAGAAACTCTTTGCTCTTCTGGTTGGGGTGAAGATACCCCAAACAAGCCCCTCAAAGGATTAGTTTCCATAGTGACAAGTAACAGAAAATTTCAGCACACTATATAAATGTTTCCTTACCAAGTTCCACTCACCAAAAGCGCTACACTCCCCAGCAACGGCGCCAGAAAAGAGTCTTGATGACCCACAAGTGTAGGGGATCTATCACAATCCTTTCAATAAGTAAGAGTGTCGAACCCAACGAGGAGCAGAAGGAAATGATAAGCGGTTTTCAGTAAGGTTTTCTCTGCACGCACTGAAATTATAGGTAATAGATAGTTTTGTGATAAGATAAATAGTAACGAACAACAAGTAAATAAAGTAAATAAAGTGCAGCAAGGTGTCCCAATCCTTTATGTAGCAAAGGATAAGCCTGGACAATTTCTAATAATAATAAAGGAGCTCCCGAGGACACATTGGGAATTATCGTCAAGCTAGTTTTCATCACATTCATAAGATTCGCGTTCGGTACTTTGATAATTTGATGTGTGGGTGGATCGGTACTTGGGTACTGCCCTAACTTGGACAAGCATCCCACTTCTGATTAACCCCTATTGCAAGCATCCGCAACTACAAAAGAAGTATTAAGGTAAACCTAACCACAGCATTAAACATATGGATCCATATCAGCCCCTAACGAAGCAACGCATAAACTAGGGTTTAAGCTTCTGTCACTCTAGCAACCTATCATCTACTTATTACTTCCCCATGCCTTCCTCTAGGCCCAAATAATGGTGAAGTGTCATGTAGTCGACGTTCACATAACACCACTAGAGGAAAAGACAACATACATCTCATCAAAATATCGAACGAATACCAAATTCACATGACTACTAATAGCAAGACTTCACCCATGTCCTCAGGAACAAACGTAACTACTCACAAAGCATATTCATGTTCATAATCAGAGGAGTAATAATATGCATAAAGGATCTGAACATATGATCTTCCACCAAGTAAACCAATTAGCATCAACTACAAAGAGTAATCAACACTACTAGCAACCCACAGGTACCAATTTGTGGTTTTGATACAAGATTGGATACAAGAGATGAACTAGGGTTTTGAGAGGAGATGGTGCTGGTGAAGATGTTGATGGAGATTGACCCCCTCCTGATGAGAGGATCGTTGGTGATGACGTTGGTGATGATTTCCCCCTCCCGGAGGAAAGTGTCCCCGGCAGAACAGCTCCGCCAGAGCCCTAGATTGATTCCGCCAAGGTTCC
Source organism: Triticum timopheevii (assembly GCA_963921465.1). Classification (NCBI taxonomy): domain Eukaryota; kingdom Viridiplantae; phylum Streptophyta; class Magnoliopsida; order Poales; family Poaceae; genus Triticum; species Triticum timopheevii. The sequence continues at coordinate 405,624,894 of OY997272.1, read as the reverse complement.
GCCTCGTGGCGGCGGAGTTTCGTCCCGTAAGCTTGCCCACAATTTTTTTCAGGTTAAAAGTGATGATATAGCGGAAGATGGACGCCGGAGGCCCACCAAGGGGCCCAGGAGATAGGGGCGCGCCCTATAGGGGGGGCGCCCCCCTGTCTCCTCGACAGGGTGTGGGCCCCCTGACCTATTTCTTTCGCTCAGAAATTCTTATTAAATCCAAAAAGTTGTTTCATGGAGTTTCAGGACTTTTGGAGCTGTGCAGAATAGGTTTCCAATGTTTGCTCCTTTTCCAGCCAGAATTCCAGCTGCCGGCATTCCCCCTCTTCATGGTAAACCTTGTAAAATAAGAGAGAATAATCATAAGTATTGAGATATAATGTGTAATAGCAGCCCATAATACAATAAATATTGATATAAAAGCATGACGCAAAATGGACGTATTAGTGTGCTCCCCTCTTATGGCCCATATGGCCCATATCTTTCCCCCGGGGGTTGCAGTAACCCCACCGATACTCCGATAAATACCCGATACAGTCCAGAACACTTCCGGTGTCCGAATACTATCATCCTATATATCAATCTTTACCTCTCGACCATTTCGAGACTCCTCGTCATGTCTGTGATCTCATCCAGAACTCCGAACAACATTCAGCCACAAAATCACATAACTCATATAATATAATATCGTCATCGAACGTTAAGTGTGCGGACCCTATGGGTTCGAGAACTATGTAGACATGACAGAGACACCTCTCCGGTCAATAACCAATAGCGGAACATGCATGCTCATATTGGCTCCTACATATTCTACGAAGATCTTTATTGGTCAAACCGTTATGACAACATACGTTATTCCCTTTGTCCATCGGTATGTTACTTGCCCGAGATTTGATCGTTGGTATCTTCATACCTAGTTCAATCTCGTTACCAGCAAGTCTCTTTACTCGTTCCGTAATGCATCTTCTTGCAACTAACTCGTTAGTAACTTTTCTTGCAAGGCTTCTTATGATGTGCATTACCGAGAGGGCCCAGAGATACCTCTTTGATATTCGGAGTGACAAATCCTAATCTTGATGTATGCCAACCCAACAAACACCTTCGGAGATACCTGTAGAGCATATTTATAATCACCCAGTTATGTTATGACATTTGATAGCACACAAGGCATTCCTCCGGTATCCGGGAGTTGCATAATCTCATAGTCGAAGGAATATGTATTTGACATGAAGAAAGCAATAGCAATAAAATTGAATGATCATAATGCTAAGCTAATGAATAGGTCTTGTCCATCACATCATTCTCCTAATGATGTGATCCCGTTATCAAATGACAACTCATGTCCATGGTTAGGAAACCTTAACCATCTTTGATCAACGAGCTAGTTAAGTAGAGGCTCACTAGGGACAAATTATTTGTCTATATATTCACACATGTATTTAGGTTTCCGATCAATACAATTCTAGCATGAATAATAAACATTTATCATGAATAAGGAAATATAAAATAACAACTTTATTATTGCCTCTAATGCATATTTCCTTCAAGGGGTGCTCCACCTTACAGAAGTCGTCCTGACTAGGATGATCCGGGAACCCCTAGGTCGGTTATGTGAGGGGCCAATCAGCCCGCGCTATGGCCCTTGTAATGACCGGATAATTATGCTACAGTGAACCTATGATAATGCTGCCACATCGCCTCTTATTACTGTTGCAAATCCCACGTTAGTTCAAAAATTCAAATTCAAATTTGAGTTTTTGTCAAACATCAAAAGTTTTCAAAAATTTAAACTAAAATGTTCGGAGTGTGCAAATAAATGCCTAGGTATTTAAGGTGAGTGAACCATGCTTTTATAAAAAAACTAAATACTTAAAGTGAATTAAAAAAAGAAAATAAAGAAAAGGACAAAACAAAAAAGAAAAAGAAAAAGAAAAGGAAAAAGGCCCCCTGGCCAACTGGGCCAGACGGCCTAGCTGGCCGACCCACATCAGCCGGCCCGGCCCCACTCCCTCTCCATAACCCCCCCTTAACCCTAACCCGTTCCCCCCTCTCCCATCGCCCCACTCACCCCACTTCCCCCCACGTCGCCCGCTCTTCCCCTCCCTCGATCTGGATCGAGATCGGGGCGAGGACTCGAAGCCGCCCGCCGCCGCCCCGCTGTGGTCACCGTCACCTCGCCGCCCGACGCTGTCTGTCGCCGCCCGGAGCCTCCCCGCTAGACTGCCTCCCCATTACCACATCGACGTCGTCCCCGTCCCCTTCCTCGCCCCCCGTTGCCCGCACCCTACTCCTCTCCTGTAAGCTCCCCCTCCCTCCTCTCTCTGCCGTGGTAGTGCCCTCTCCCCCCGCGCTCGGCTCCGCCGCCCATCGTCGCCCGCGGACAGCCGCACCCGGCCGACCCTGCGGTGCCCGTGCCCTCACCGCAATGCCGCCGCCGCCTGCCACTACCCACGCGCACGCTCGCCCACACACGCGCGCACTCGCCCGCGCATGCGCACCGCCCGCATCCGCCTGGGGCTGAGGCCCCCTGCTCCACGGGTTACTCTGCTACTGCTCGCCGCAGCCGTCTCGCTCCGCTGCCGCGCTGGCCGCCTCCCCCGCGTCCCGCTGCCTCGCCTGCGCCACCTAGCCATGCTGCCGGCCTCTGCCCCGCACGCCATGGCCGCGCTGGCTCCACTCTCCGCTGCCGCGACTCGCCCCCCCCCCCCCCACTGGCGCACCCCACCTTGGCTCCCTGCCCTGTCATGGCCTCGTCTTCGCCTCGCCGCGTCACCGCCCCGCACCGCCGTCACCTTCGGTCGCCCTACTGCGCGCCGGTAGCCGCACCCGAGCCGCCCATCCTCGCCGGCACGCCCATGCGTTCGGGCGACGCCGCGCTCGGGTCGCCCGTTAGCGCCGGCCCGTCGCCCAGTTGCCCGCGCCCGTTAAGGCCCCCTAGGCCAATGACGGAGGGGCCCCACCCCCCTAAAATGTGTTTAAAAAAAGAATAAAAGAAAATATATAATTAAAAAATAATAAATTAGTTAACTTAATGAATCACGTTTAAATTAACCTAATAACTAATTAACCTAATTAAATACTGTTAATGAAGTAAACAGTCCCTGACAGGTGGGACCCACCTGTCAGGTTGACCAGGTCAACTGTATTGTTGACTGCTGACGTCATACATACGTCATATTGATGTCATCCCACACTATTCTGGATAATGTTGATTTAAATTAATTAAATAAATTCCAGAAAGTGTTTAAACTTTAGAAAATCATAGAAAATAAACGGTAGCTCGGATGAAAGTACTTTGTACATGAAAGTTTCTCAGAACGACAAGACGAATCCGAATACGCAGCCCGTTCATCAGCTACACGTCCCTAGCATAGCAAACCTGCAACATTTCACCTCCGGTTCATTTGTCCGAAAATGCGAAACACCGGGGATACTTTCCCGGATGTTTCTCCCTTCCACCGGTATCACCTACTACCACGTTAGGGCACACCTAGCACCGCTCCTTGTCATGTCATGCATCATCATGCTTATGTTTGCATTTTATTTATTGTTTATCCCCCCTCTTTTCTCCGGTAGACTACGAGACCGACGCCGCTGCTACCCAGTATGACTATGGAGTTGACGACCCCTCCTTCTTGCCAGAGCAGCCAGGCAAGCCCCCCCTCTTGATCACCAGATATCGCCTATTCTTTCCTCTACTACTTGCATTAGAGTAGTATAGCATGTTACTGCTTTTGATTAATCCTATTCTGCTGCATAGCCTGTCATTGTTGCTACAACTGTTGATACCTTACCTGCAATCCTAAATGCTTAGTATAGGATGCTAGTTTATCATCAGTGGCCCTACATTCTTGTTAGTCTGCGTTGCAATACTATCGGGCCGTGATCACTCGGGAGGTGATCACGGGTATATACTATATATACATACATACTATACAAATCTTGACTAAAGTCGGGTCGGCTCTTAGAGTACCCGCAAGTGATTCGGATATGGGGGTTGAAAGGACAGGTGGCTCCATCCAGGTAGTGCTGGGCCTAGGTTCTCGACGGCCCCTGAGTGCTACTTTGAGGCGGAGCGACATGGCAGGTTGTGACCACTTTGGAGACAGGTGGGCCTGGCCCTGGTCGGAGTCCACGGTAACATCAATTAACATGTTTAACAAGGTCTTGGTATTTGATCTGAGTTGTGTCATTGACCTTATACGCACTAACCGCCGCGTGGGACAAGATATGGGCAACTGACGTCGTGGTATCAGCCGAAGCCTTCTAGACGTCAGTGACTAAGCAGCGCGCGCCGGGTTGGACCGCGTAAAGCAACTTCCTTTGTAATGGAGGTTGCTAGGTCTGCCCACCGGCCGCCCTCGCAACGTGCAGATGTAATGGGCGATGGGCCGAGACCCATGCGCGCATAGGATTTAGACCAGCGTGCTGACCTCTCTGTTAGGCCTAGGTAGGGCTGCGACGTGTTGATCTCCCAAGGCCGGACATGATCCAGGAAAGTGTGCCTGGCCAGAGGGATCGAGCGTGTCGGATAATGTGGTGCACCCCTGCCAGGAAGTTGATCTATTCGAATAGCCGTGTCCATGGTAACAGGCGACCCGGAGTTGTACCTTGACCTTATGACAGCTAGAACTGGATACTTCATAACACACACCTAGACAAGTTCCAGAGACAACCCGGTGATCGCTTTCCCTCAACGCGACGAGGGGAAGATTGCCGGGTAGGATTATGCTATGCGATGCTACTTGGAGAACTTCAATCTACTCTCTCTTTTACATGCTACAAGATGGAGGCTGCCAGAAGCGTAGTCTTCGATAGGACTAGCTATCCCCCTCTTATTCTAGCATTCTGCAGTTCAGTCCACTGATATTGCCTCCTTACACATATACCCATGCATATGTAGTGTAGCTCCTTGCTTGCGAGTACTTTGGATGAGTACTCACTGTTGCTTTGGTCCCTCTTCCCCCCCTTTTCCTCTTCTTCTCGGATGCCGCAACCAGACGTTGTAGCCTAGGAGCCAGACGCCACCGTCGACGACGACTCCTACTATACTGGAGGTGCCTACTACTACGTGCAGGCCGCTGACGACGATTAGGAGTAGTTTAGGAGGATCCCAGGCAGGAGGCATGCGCCTCTTTCGATCTGTATCCCAGTTTGTGCTAGCCATCTTATGACAACGTGTTTAACTTATGTTCGTACTCACATATTGTTGCTTCCGCTGACTCGTTTATGTTCGAGCACTTGTATTCGAGCCCTCGAGGCCCCTGGCTTGTAATATGATGCTTGTATGACTTATTTTACTTTTAAAGTTGTGTTGTGATATCTTCCCGTGAGTCTCTGATCTTGACCGTACACATTTGCGTGCATGATTAGTGTATGATTGAATCGGGGGCGTCACAGCCCTACACCATGGTGGCCTCGAAGGACTTAGAGTAAAAGAAAAGACAACCGGCGTCCGGAGGACTCCTTACTGACTTAGATAATGTAACCCCAGGCTCTAGTACCCATATATGACGGGGTCAGCCTGGTCGAATAAAGAACATTAAAACCATAGAGCTTTGCTTAATCCTCGATTTTTGTAACCCCTATACAATCAACATACACGAGCATGAGTAGTGTATTACCTCGTCTATCGATGGCCTGAACCCGGGTAAACTATACCCCTTGTTGCCATCCAATCCACTAGTCTCGTCGAATACCCTCTCGAGGGATCTGTTAGAAAATACCCCGACAAAAGGTTTAAACAAACAAGGTCGTACTGAGGGATTCAGAAGTTTATACCAATCCTCATTGATCGCCGCCATTATTGCTATGTTATCATCGCTAACATTGTCTCACAACCATTTCAACAAAATTTCCTTCCTGGACCACTTCCCTCAGTTGGATACGTCAGCGACACGAGGTTCACCTTGTCAAATGCATGAATCCCGAGACAGTTCCAAAGTCTATTTGGACTAGCACCTGAAGAAGGATTTCGGATTTTTTAGCATGTCAAATTGAATGTCCAAGATGACAAATTATGTTGTTGTGAGGATTTGCCGTGTTTGCTAAAAAAACTTGCCGACAGCATAATTTTTCATAAAAAACGTTTGATTTGATGCTTAGACGTTCCCGGAAGAAAAAGATCTCTATCAATCTAGCGATAGCAAATTCGAATTGAAGAAACACTCGCATCTACTTACTGCTGAAAACCTGGGGAAAACTGAGGAAGTCGTCCCTTTTCGTGTACCCTTCCTCTTCGCCATCTATGTCGCGGCCGCTCCCCCCGATGCTCTCCGTCCCGGAGAAGAAGACGGCCGCCGCCGAGCTCTTTCGCGACCGCCACTTCTTCAACTCCCCCGTCTTCACCGATCTCCGCGACGCCCGCGCCTCCCTCTCTGCCCCAAACCCCCAAACCCAGCCCCCCTCCTCCAGCCGCGCCCTCCTCCTCCGCTACCACCGCCTCCTCTCCTCCGCGCGCGACGACCCCTGCGCCTTCGACGAAAACCTAGCCTTCACCTGGCACGATGCCTTCAGGCCCAACCTCAAGCACACCTCCGCGTCCCTCCGGTTCGAGAAGGCCGCCGTCGTGTTCAACGTCGGCGCGGCCTCCTCTAGGATCGCGGCGGCCGTGGACCGGGCGGCGGAGGGAGGGGTCAAGGAGGCGTGCGGGGAGTTCCAGCGCGCGGCGGGGGCGTTCCGTGCGGTGGGGCAGATGATGGAGGGGGAGGAGGGGACGGTGGATATGAGCCCGGAGGCCGCGGCGATGCTGGAGCGGCTCATGCTCGCTCAGGCGCAGGAGTGCTGCTTCGAGCGCGCTCTCGCGGCAGGAACGTCGCCGGCGGCGTGCTCCAAGGTGGCCAGGCAGGTGAGATTGGCTGCCCTTGCTTGCCGTGTGCTTCTTTCCTAGTGGCATTGCATCCATACGATCTGTGATTGTTCTAGGTTCCACTTAGCTTCCCCTCGGTTTCAGTTCGACAATTGCCTGCCGTGTGTTTCTTTCCTAGTGGCATTGCATCCATACGATTTGTGATTGTTCTAGGTTCCACTTAGCTTCCCCTCGGTTGTAGTTCAACAATTGCCTGCCCTTGCCTGCCGTGTGCTTCTTTCCTAGTGGCATTGCATCCATAGGACATGTGATTGTTCTAGGTTCCACTTAGCTTCCCCTCGGTTTTAGTTCAGTTGAACTAAAACCACAATTAAACTAAAACCACGACAAGTATTTTGGAATGGAGGGAATATATCATAAACCACAATGTCTTTACCTTACAAGCTACAACAGAAAGCCAAAAAAAGCGACCGATAAGCTAAGATATCCAAGAGCGCACATGATAAACTCCACGATCTTTGGGCATCCACAAGCCGGATCCTCAAAACATCACAGGATAAGCCCCCAGGAAATCTCAAGCAGCAGTTCAGACGCTACCTCTCAATCAACCCAGCTGGAACCAACAGAACACAAAACTAGACTAACCAAAAGTCCTAACGAGAATAAGATCACTTCTGGATCCTGTTCAGTCCAATCATCCATCCATGAACCGCATGAAACACCTATTTTCTAGTAGTTCAAACATTCCTGCCCCCGATTTCGGCATTTCTTGATCTCCCTGTTTTTTTCTGCAGAATAATCCAATCATTGAGAAATCTCGCAATCATATTAACAGGAATGTGAGGATCAGCGATTTTAAGATTGTCAAACACCACACTATTTCTCAATTTCCAAACTGACCAGAAAATAGCAGACACCCCTGCCATCATCAGATATTTTTCATTAGAAGGTGCAAAGTAGAGGTTGTGAGGCTAATCCAAGGTTTACGCCAATTGCAGTATCCAGCTCTCCCTAGCCATACTTTATCTCCCACATCCCACACACACAAGATTTCGATTCTGTTCAATGCTTTCACTAACTTTGATTATTATAATTTTCTCTAGCACCTTATGAATCCGGTGTACTCTATGTTATCATTGCCATGCTGATATAGTTTAAGTTTCAGATTAATTCGGTGTACTACGCTTTGAGATCATTTTTTGTCGGACAAAAAGGGGAATTCGTAGTCACTTTTTCCTGTCGCGTAAAAAAAAAGATACCAATTAATTTTCAAGAATATGCATCTTCTGATAGAGAATACTCGGAAACATAAAAAAAAAGTCCGAAGAAAGTTGAGAAAGAGCTTCACAGGGACCCCAAAACCAGAACAACCATCATGAAATGTTACCTTGCATGTCTCAGGTCATAACTTGCCTTACCATCTCATCCTCCATCTTACTCCCTCCGTCCCATAATATAAGAGCGTTTTTGACACTACACTAGTGTAGAAAACGCTCTTATATTATGGGACGGAGGGAGTACTTATTAAAGCTAAATAAGCAAATTTGTAATTTGTACAAACCAATCAATCTTGTTATAATTTCTAGTACTAGATTGGTGAAGCGCCATGTATTTTCTGTGCAATCTAGAGGTGGTTTTTGAGTTGAAGTTAAGATCATATTAGACCTAAATTCTGCCAGTTTATAACTGTATCTGGCTGCCACCGATCCGCCATACCCGTGCTGCTCATGTCCGGTTTGCTAGGATACTGCAACATATTCTACCGTTATTGCTTGATGAGGATCACAGGTTATAAGTATTGTGGGGGGAGGGCGAGGTTGATAACCTGTTGGCAAACTGATGCTGCGGTAGCACCTTTCCTGCTGGTAGGTCTAGCCCCACATAACATTTGCAAACTGAATTGTGAGTTCCAAAGTAGGCTTAAGCACCTCATTGTCTAGTTTTTCTGGGGCCTGGTCCAATTTTTTGTCTTGCTGTATAGTTTTGTGTCATGTCGTCGCCGCCTTCTAATATAAAATGACATGCATATTCAGTTGCAAACTGAATTTTGAGTTCCAAAGTAGGCTTAAACACCTCCTTGTCTAGTTTTTTTGGGGCCTGGTCCAATTTTTCTGGGGCCCCGTCCAATTTTTCTGGGGCCTTCTTCTACTATAAAATGACATGCATATGGATGTGTGTTCGAGAGAGTTCCATAATAGGCTGCACTGACAATATTTTGCTCTCCTAGTTAAGATTACGTACCTTAGTTTAAGATTGGTGTGATTATAGGCTGCACTACATTTCTGTAAGAGGCTGTTTCCAGGACTTGAACCCGTGACCTCAAGGTCACAAGGCAGCAGCTTTACCACTGCGCCAAGGCTCCCCTTCCCCAGACCCTGCGCAAGCGGGAGCTACATGCACTGGGGCTGCCCTTTATATCACGCCAGCATTCCATGTGAAAAGCCCTGGAGGATGTTCCTTGCATTAGCAAAAACACTGAACTGAAAGAGAATCTTTGTCATATGCTATAAAAGTATCAGGGTCAGTAGGTTAGTAAGATTAGGGATTTAAAGTAAGGTTCTGTTGCTGAAGTGGCAAAGATGGTAGAACTTATATTTTGCATCTCTGAACATTTTAAATATAATTATGTTCAAATGCATAGAAAAAAAATGACATCAGAAAAATATTTGCCTCTGGCTTTATGCAGGCTGCCTTGTACTACAAAGAAGCGTATGCTACACTGGTTATCCCTCCATTGCAGAACCACTTTGAAAGATCATGGTTGTCTCACGTCCAGTTGAAGGCTGCTCAATTCAATGCAGAAGCTTGCTATCGGTATGCTATTGAATTGCATGACAAGATGGAAATTGGTGAGGAGATAGCTCGATTGCAGTTTGGGATTAATGCAGTTGTTGATGCCAAGAGAACTGCCAGGGGAGCCCCCGCTTCCCTTTATGATTCTGTTTCCAGGCTAGAACAAGATATGAACCAGAACTTGGAGAAGGCAGTGAATGAGAACAACCGCATCTATCTTATGAGAGTTCCAGCAGCCAAGTTGTTATCTCCCTTGCCATCAGCTTCACTTGTCCGGTCTGCTTCCAAGAGTGAGGTCTTGGATGCAAAAGCAGAAACTGGCCTTCAGTCCTCATAACTGAATGCTTTGACATCGTGAAATGAAGCAATGGCACGCATCCTGCGCCGCTGTTGCATGCTAAAGACTGTCTGCTGCAGCAGAGGTTATCGAAAAAGTCTCGTATAGTCGTCGTGTATCTAGTGTGTAGCTACAATGTGTGTTGGCATGCCAAGCTAGGACCATTCTAGTTGAACCTTGAGAAATGCTTGGTAGGCTGTTGCTGCTGGAATCACTCAGGTTTCTGTGATACTCTTTTTGTGCAGTAATGAAAAGTTCATCTGCCGTCAGCCATTTCAGTAAGCACACACTTTTCATGTTTTAGCACAAGCTTACGTAAATTCTTTGCACTTTGTGTACAAAACGGCTTCTCCTTTCGGTACTGTTTGTTTCGGCGTAGAATTGCAAAACCGTTTCTTGATCTAATCTTAATATCCAATGTGTTTTGTTGCTGTGGATAATTAAGTTCAGGATGTGTGAACACCAACATGACAGGACAATTTCTTAGCAGACCTGATTTCTAGGAACAATTATACGAACCATTCGGAGCTTACTGAATTTCTAGATATTAGAAATGGCTCCTGGGAGCAACTTTTTTTAGAAATGCCAAAAATATTGGGTTTTTGTAGGTTTTTGTACATGTATTTATTCTTATCCTTTCATTAAGTTGTACTCCCTCCGTTCGGAATTACTCGTCTTAGAAATGAATGTATCTACATGTATTTTAATTGTAGATACATCCATTTTTATTCATTTTTGTGACAAGTAATTCCGAACGGAGGGAGTAGTAAAGCAACGACAATTAACATGGATCGGAGGGAGTAGAAAAACAGAAGTATTGTGGCCTGTGCTAAGAAAACAAGTTTATAGTGCTTAAAAATGATTTTACAGCACTGGATTTTGCTTTTCCCCCGATCAAAACATATGACATTTCTTTTTTTTTTTGCGGGGACATATGACATTTCTTTGTGACATTTTATAATCAGTCAGAAGACATGAACATGTATGTTGTCAAACAAATCCATTTTTTTCTACTTTTAAATATGCCTTTTACTGTTTGACTGCGGAGCCAAGGCGTCAGCCCCATGAATTTCACAATTCTTTGCTTATGAATTTCACGGTCTGTTGAGTATTTCGTCATCATTTGCAGCGTTTTTCTGAGATTGATAACGGCCCTCGGAAGCTTACGATAACAGAGCTACAAAATTCTGGACGTTTCCGAAGCCGGATGCAACAAAAACCGAAAGCGCCAGAAATATTACAGTACGCAACCCTCGCTCGCCTCGCACAATCCTCACTCGTCTATCCGTATCCTCCACCTCTCGTTGCTCGGGCTCCTATCCTGCACTCCTCTCCCGCGCGCCCACCACCTGTTCGACCCGACGCCCCGCCCCTCCACACGCGCCCCACATTCCAGTCGCTCGCTCGCCGCCAATGGCAACGACCGCCGCGGCCATGGCGCCCCCCTCGACCTCCACCTCCGCCTCCTCGGTCCTCCTCCTCCGCCGCCTCCCCTCCCCGGCCTCCGCCGCCCCCCGCTGCTGCCGCCTCGGCCCGCCGCCCCGCCTCCGCGCCGCCCGCCCGCGGGTCTCCCTCACCAGCGACGTCTCCTCCTCGTCCGACGTGGCCGAGGAGGAGGCCGAGCACGCGCCCAAGGTAGGCAGGCGCGTGCGCGTCACGGCGCCCCTCCGCGTCTACCACGTCGTCAAGGCGCCCGACCTGGACATCCAGGGCATGGAGGGCGTCATCAAGCAGTACGTCGGCGTATGGAAGGGCAAGCGCATCACCGCCAACTTCCCCTTCAAGGTCGAGTTCCAGCTCGCCGTCGACACCCAGCCCAAGCCGGTCAAGCTCTTCGTCCACCTACGCGAGGACGAGTTCGAGTACATCGGCGACGAATGAGACCACTGTACCTACCTCTCTGTAACAACTGTACATGGCCAAGTAAGCCGACCGCCTTCCTCATATACAATAATAATGGCCGCAGCGTAGGCATGTGTATATTGTTCCGGTGGATGTGTGTGTGAGTGGTGAGAGGGATGAAGGCTGAAGAGGGTTGGAATTAGGAACGCATGACCAGGAAGTTGATTGCTTGCTTGCTGTCGTTCCCTTGTTCCTCCTCTAATTCAACATCTATTTTTTCTCAGATGTGCCGAATTGTTTGGATAATAATCGATAGTTCTAAAATAACACCGATAATTTTGCTCTTCCTTGCAGCCTATATGCTTGATAATTTTGTTCCAAGAGCTTATCTTAATCTGATTGGTATAGTCACATTGCTGCTTCTAGGAATGTGTACCCTTTATTATTGAACCCATGCTATTTTTTATAATTTGTAAAATATATGTTCTTTTATGAGGGAATTCGGTTAGGCAACAAGTATCTTGTTTTTGGCAATGGGATAAGTGTTTGAATTGGCTAAAGTTCATCTGAATTTGGATGGCTAAAGTTCGTCTGAATTTGGATGATCTATGTTGTATAAATACAAGAACATTCATGAAATAACTTCTCTACATCCAACCTGTGGCTTGTTGAGTGAACAAACAGCTAGGACTCTAAGCTAGGTTCTTGGCTTATGGTAGGTCATCCTAAAATTTAGTTGCTTCCGTTCATCATCAATCTATGGTACTATATCCTTTCAGTGGAATGTTCGGTGTAACCTCATAGAGTTCTTTATACCAGCTCATACTTCCACATTGAACAACAATGTAAAACAGCACATTGGACATATTTATATCAATATTCTTCTAAGAGAAATATATGCAGCCATACTGTACCTAATCATAAACTTGCCCTGAGCCTGAGGCACCCTACTACTTGGTGACTTATTATAGAGAGAAGACAATGCGAAGGTACCGTGCAGAGGCTAGGCCTCGGCCACGGGTAGGCAGAGTGTGCAATCACACTGCGAGCCAACAGGGAATGCCTGGTTTTCTAACTAACCTGTTATACCAAGTAGTATTTCTTAAGAAATCAGTTCTCAGCATCCATGCTCCTGGTTATAAAAAAAAGAGCATGTTCTAGGATTTGCTAGCCAACTTAGTCACATCAGAAATTTCATTATGATTAAGTTTCTGACATTAAAGTTGAAATAGTCCACGAGAGTACATGTGAACTTTTATTTTTCAGTATATATTATGGACCATTTCTTGTGTTGTTATTGACTGCAAAATCTATTTCTCTGACACATTGATATTGTATTAGCAATACCTAGTACACAAACTATATTGCACCAAAAGGGAGCTTGGATTCCTTCATTGTGTAAGTGCTGGAAAGGGCAAATCTGAATTTAGCAAGACAATATGATGGAGGTTCTGGGAAGTTGCCAACTTATCTGCAACTAAACTACTTTTGTTCGCTTATGTGGTTATACCATTCATTAAAAACCCCAAAACATGGTCGGAACAGAGGATTGGACCTTGCAAAACTTTCTGGATGAGATTTGAATGCTGAGCGTGCAGAAATTTTACCTTTCCAACACCATCTTGGATTGTGGATGACCGATGAATGTGCTGAAATCTGCATTTAGAACTTGCTCATGAGTTTTTTATAATATTCAAGAAAAATCACTGTACTCTACAGAAGTTGTTTACGCTTGAATATAGTGAAGAAAAAGTGAGCCAAAGCGAAGTTAGATTTTTCTTATTGGTTTATCAGATAATTTTGCTTCATGAACATAGTATGGTCAGAACCACATTATTCAGTAGGGACCACAGGAAATATACCTCATTCAGTAGGAATGTTCGGGAAATTCCTATTCAGTCGGATTTTCGCTAAGGAATAATGCAGAGTGTGACAATTAAACTGAAGATTGCACATTTGGCACACCCTTAGCTTCTGTACATCTCCAGTCCATATTTTGTAATGTTTGCATGATTGTGCACCTTTGCATAGTAGGGCAGTAAAACAACTAACGACTGTGTAATACCGTGAGACATAATTTATACCACTATGAGACTGATGGTGCTCTGTTTTTATTCGAGAGTACGTGAATCGCGTTAGCTTCATAGAAGGTAGACTGATGGTACTCTTTACTAGTACATGGCATTTTAGGTAGAGCTCCTGACAGACAGAAAGGATCTCAGTATTGGTCATGTCTTCGTTATAAGAAGTCGACGGTGTATCCATTTCTTCATAAAACAAGCATAAATCCTGTCAATACATTCCGAATAGCCGCAAAAAATATTTATCCCAACCTTTTTTACTGTGTGTTTTTGTGTCCAATTATGCAACAACTTTAGATCAGTTCTTCTCTTTCCATCTACACATCTATCATAATCACTAACAACCTCTGAACCTAGTATATTACAGGTCTTGTTGGCTCGGTGGTCAGTCACTTAATCTCATTCACGTTTCCAGTAATATGCTTTTGTTTCAAGCATTTCCTTCGACCTGTAATATACTACCGTATGTTCTACTGGAGCTTACAGTGCAGTGCTCCTTTTTTTTTTACTAGAATATGCACGAGTGAGCATATCACATATTGATAGAAGAAAAGGGTGAAGAGACACTCCACCAAGGTTTACAGAGGCCTGCTTTTACATCGCTGCCAAAGCAGCCTCCACCGATACAACCTTACCTAGCCCACCTTGATAGCTCACTGCAGTGCAGTCCTCCTAAGTCTGAACACTGGCGCTTGTTATCATGTTTAGATTTAGCATTGTGGTTTGGCTCCGAATTCAAATGAAGGGGCCACCTATATTAACACGTAGAGTACCGTCCTAGACGCATCCTGCCTGTCCTTCATCCGGTATTCAAGTTCAACTCGACAAACTACGGTACTGATGATGCCTTTCATGAGGTTTGCTTTTTTTTTTTTTGAACGGGTTTTCATGAGGTTTGCTGCCAGGGGGGCAGGCCTGTAATTGTGCGCGAGTCCTAACTCTAACTGTGGTTTAAATTGTCGTGAGATATGTGACCACTCAAATCTACTACTCCCTTCGTTCGGAATTACTTGTCTTGAAAATGGATATATCTAGAACTAAAATACGTTTAGATACATTCATTTTCGTGACAAGTAATTTCGATCGGAGGGAGTACTTCCCTGCGTTTCAATATTGGGCTTACACATCTTCCTTTCTCTTCCGTTGCGTCATTTTTATACTCCCTCCGTTTCATAATATAAGAACATTTTTGACACTAGTGTAATGTTAAAAACGTTCTTATATTTTGGGACAGAGCGAGCATATGTTTTGACGCTCAGCTGCTTTCAAAAAAGAAGAGAGAGAGGGACATTAAGAAAACGGTCAACTTGGAGGCTTTATGAAGTAGGAAGGGAGCTATCAACTTTGGATCCTCTTCTTCGTTTAGCTTAGCCATGGAGTCTCTGTCTCAGGCATGTTCATATTTGTTACCGTGCATGTTCTTCCCAGTTCTACTGACCTGTACTGGGAAGAACCGGCAAGTCAGCAATTCGTTCGAACGTACCACCATTCACTGCGGGTGGTCCCGTCCCGTCCCGTTGCAAATGCCAACCATGATTACCACCTGGGGCATCATCAGGCCCACGCCCCGGGCTGATGCTTCTTGCACGGCCAACACACGAGACGAGAGTTAAAAAGAAGGCATCAGCGAAATCGATCAATGACCTGATGATGTACTGGTAGTACACTACGTACAACTAGTACGAGGGCTCACGTGCCCACCATTTTGTCACACCCGTCACGTGAGTTGGTGACACGATCTGACCCCCCACCCTGGCTCTGGTGCGATCGCGCAATTAATTAGCACTCCGATCCGACTCGATCCGATCAAAAGTGGAAGCGTTGAGCGAGGAGAGGTCGATGGCATGCATGCACACGGGCTCCTCTCCAACGGTCGGCTCGCCTGCTCCTGCCGTTGGTTCGTACGTTGGAAAGAAAACTAATTTTATTGGGCGCAACGGTCGGATCCTTCTGGGCGGATGACGGCGCCAAAAGGGATCCATCTTTCCACGAGCGTGTGTGCATCTGCGCCCCCCTCGCTCGGACGTAGCCGTTGAGGCGTTTGAATCCCGGCGGATACGGGTTCGAGATGATGAGCCAATCGGAGCCAGGCCCCACCTAAGCAAAGCTTCCAACTCCAACGGGCACCACCGCCAGAGAGGATTCAAATCTCACCTCAAGCTGTGACCGTCCGTCATCGTCACCACCGAGTACTAACACGAAGCACCACGCACACCGATCACGTACTTAATCCCCCCTCACACTCCCCCCGAAGCTCTGCATAAATACCAGCTCCACGCGTTCCAACCCCAGACTTTCCATTCCTTGCACCCGGAGCTCACAAACCATCCGTAGTTCCGACGAGTCACCACCATGGGGCTCTGTTTCAGCAAGAAGCAGCAGGACAAGCCACCGCCGCCGCAGCCGCAGCAGAGCGCCCCTGCGGCCACCACCAAGCCCAAGAAGCCCACCAAGGTAGCCGCAGCCGCGGTGGTCGCCGGCGTTGAGAAGGCCAAGAAGGCGCCGCAGCCGAGGAGGGCGTCCAACGCGGACGAGCCCGCCGCGGCCGGCAAGAAGGCGGCGCCGATCGTCGTGAAGGCTAACAAGGCGGCCGCGGGCGGGGAGGAAGCGGAGAAGAAGGAGGAGCAGGCGAGGCCGGTGGTGGTGGTGGCCAAGGGGCCGATGCCGGTGCGCACGTCCAGCTGCACCAAGGAGGAGGTGGACGCCATCCTCATCCAGTGCGGCCGCCTCAGCCGGAGCTCGTCCGGGAGCGAGACGAGGGGCGGGCACCGCTCCAAGAGGAGCTCTGACTTTGATCCGGCCGGGGCCGGTGGCGCGGACGAGGAGGGCGACTGGGAGAGGAATGGGGTCCCCGTGTCCAGGCCGTCGCCCCACCGGGGCTCGCCGCAGAGGAAGCGCTCGGGCAGCCGGGAGAGGACCGGCGGAGGGAGCCGCAGGTCCAGCCGATCGCCCGGACGGCGTGGGGAGGGCGGCGCGCCCTCTGCGACCTCTGCGGGCTCCGGCGCCGCCAGGCAGCAGCCGGGGAAGATGGTATCCGTTCCGGCGAGGGAGAAGGGGCGCGCCCCGTCGCCTGCGGCCGCGCCCGGGAAGAGGTGCGCGTCTCCGCGATCGAGCTCGCCTGCGAGGGTGGCCGCGGCCAATGAGAATGCTGGAGGGGGACAGAAGACGGCGGGGCAAACGCCGGCGCTGAGCCGAAGCTCGTCAAGGAAGGCCGAGCAGTCGCCGCTCCGGCGCAGCCCCATGGCCGAGATCGACGAGAATTCTCTCCGCAATAACAACAACAGCACCAACACCAAGCCCCAGAAGGTAAGAAACAATCAAAGTTCGAATTTTAACGCCCTTTCTTTTGTAACTCCACATCTTAACATCCGATCTGCCGCTCACAATCTTCAAACTGATTCAGAAATCGACGGAGATTGCTGTCGCCACCCCGACCCGGAAGACCTCAGAGCGCGCAAAGGAGCAGAGTTCTCAGAAGGAGAAGGCGGAGGAGACCATCGTTGCGGCGTCGGAGACGAGAGAACCGTCGTCCAAGACCACCGAGACGCGCACGGTGAGCATCGTGGCCGAGACCCCCGGCCGGAGGTCAGGCCGTCGTTCGCGCCGGGCGTCGCGCGACTTCGACCAGAACCCCGGCTTGTACGCCAGCCATCTCCTCGAGGACATCCAGAACTACCACACCTCCGCTACGGCCACCCCCGGAACGCCGCCATCCTTCACGCTACCGGCCTGCGTCTCCAAGGCGCAGTCCATCGTCGACGCCGTCGCCGACCTCAACTCCTCATCCTCCGAGAGCCGCACCTGCGAGCCCGACCGGAGCGTCGACGACAAGGCCTCTGTCAACGCGGCGGCCGGCGGGGATGACCTTGACGCGCCGAGCGTGCACAGGTACGTGTCGGTGCGGGACATCCGTGGCCGCGGGGAGATGGAGCTGCAGGAGTCCGCGGGGAGCAACAGCCTCTCCGGCAACCTGTGGACGCCGTCGTGCGAGTCCACGGACCGGACGTGGAGCGGCTCACGGTCGTCGAACAACGGCGACGAGGTCGTCGAGCAGGTCCCTAGCCACCACGGTGGCGCGCGCAGCCCGGTGAACCGGCCCAGGCAGAGCAAGCAGAGGGCGGCTGCGCAGCTGGAGCCAAGCGGCCGGTCGCGCGCCGGCAGCTCCGGCGTCAATGCTCACCGTGGACGCAGCGCTCACCGCGGCAGCGGCAGCGTGGCCAGCGGCCGATCGGGCGTCCGTGGCGTCTCGGCGAGCACGTAGTGAGGCTCCGATTAGGCAAGATGTGTGAGATGGTAGTGTTGCTAGCGGCAAGACGGATTGCCGCTTTCACGGTCAGATTTCAAGTGTTTGTTTTTGTGTTGCGATGCATTCTTCAGATGTAGTCTTGCTAACGTTATCAATTTAGACCATGCTATGGTCTGGGAGCAAACCTGTATCCTCTATTCAGGCCTGTTGATCTGATGATCAGTTCTGGGCTCTGGATTACTGAGCCATATGGATCAGAGAAGAGCTTTTCTTGAGTCTCTGATGCCTTGCTTCCCATTATGCAGAAACATTTTTGTCTGGTCTCATTATGCAGAAATGATTGGCATATACGTGTACCAGCAGAAACATTTTTGTCTTAAAAAAAAAAGATCGTCATTTTTACAGATCATGTGCAAGGTTAATGGTAAAACAGAAGCTGTCATGGTCACACGAGCTTTTGGGGACGATATATGCTTTGGGCATTTAACATTAAAAAAAAAGACTGTATACGTTATTTTTAAATTAAAGGTTCCCATGGAGAAACCAAGAATTCATACCCGACTTCAATTCTCACACGGAGCAATGCTATTCTTACATACACATTCTACAAAAGGTTCATTTTTCATTTTGTGGCAGTTAGCTAAAATCAGTGAAGCGGTTCCCATCTGTAACTTGTAACAAAATGCAATTCACAAGAGTAGCTTTTGGGGTCGATATGTGCTGGTGCAATCGAATAAAAAATGACAGCACAAATTATATATTATAAGTAACCATGGTAAATTCATCAACAAGCTTTCATAGCTCAGTTGGTTAGAGCACCCGTTTAGTAAGCGGGAGGTCTTGAGTTCAACTCTCAATGAAAGCAATTATTTTTGTTATTCTACAGAGCTTTGTTCAGACTGATATATAGCATTAAAACCTGCTCGTTTTTTCTTTTTGATCGTTCGGAAGGCACAAGCCCCAAAAATCGGTGGATCAGTCTGCATGCGGCTAAATTCTTAATTGGTCTAGAGAAAAAGAGAAAAGGAAGAAGACGAAGAAAAATGAGGACTTAGCAGGTTGGTACGCACTTCTTGCAGACCATGACGCACTTGGTGGCCGGCGGGACGCGGGCGAGGCGTGACCGCGCCGTGTAGCACCTCTTGCCGCAGACCACCATCCTCCGTCGGCACGTCGCCGCGGGGACGCACTTCGCCGGCGCGCCTTTCCTGAGCCCTCGCCCCTGTCTGCCCCTGATGATGACCAGCTTTGTCTCGTTGGCCGCGGCCAGCCGCCAGCCGCCCTCTGCCTCCCGCTGGTGCAGGAGGCTGTCTACCGGCGGCTCACGGCCCAGAGCGTCGACGGCGAGCGAAACCATGATTAACATCAAGCAAGCCGTCTTCATTGTCAACTACGTGGAGATTACGAGTTCCCTCGGTGTGTGCATGTTGGAGTTTTAAGAGAGAGCAAGGAGGCACTGTCAGTGTGCAAGTGTGCATGAGCTACCTACCTAATCTGTTCCTGGGGGACATCTGTTGCAGGGGCGAAATTGGGTGTGGATCCAGTTCGAATCGGTTACGATTGAAAAAAATAAATTCATGTACGCTTTTCTAGAATGCAGTGTACTAAAATATTATGATTGAAAAAATACTAGTACTAATTTTTTTCCCAATGTAACAAAAATACTGCAACGGATTCTTTTTTGGGTGAATATGAAAATTATTCACTTGCAACAATCTCTGCGGAAAGCCACGGGTTGTTTCTTCGGTGTTAACTCTTGGCAAGCTAAATCCAACAAAGTTGATAATCACATAGCCGAGGAAAGGAATCCCTCTCCTCCAAAGAGCGGAAGTTGGGGGTTCCGCAACACCTCAACTTCTCGAGAGAGGTGGAAGCCGAACTAGGATGAGGAGATCATGGCAGTAAAGAAAGCACCGCTGAAGAAAACTTCGCGCCGAAAGAAGAGTAGGTGGAGTGGCAATCCGTCAAAAAAAAGTCTTGAAGATATGCAGAACCATCATGAAGGTGCACATGAAGCAGGCCAACCCAACGCACATGAAAGCATAAGGGTACTATCTGCAACATTATCCGCCAACCATGTACCTCCCTCAAGGCCTCAACATCTTTTCAGATACCTGTGGCTGCAAGTACAACGAAGATCTGATGAATTGCAACCTCGAACCTCTCTAAAATCATGTACATGGTCTATAATCGAGGGCATGCGATGAGTAGAAAGTAAACCTGCAATGAATCAAGGCATCATCAACATACTCCCTGTCGTTGAATGATCAAGCCTAAAATTATGTTATTTGGCACCTCCCTATCTAGTAGCATCTCATAATTACTTTATTTTACACTTGTTGTCTCTACCTAGTAGCATGTTAATTTTCTAAATTTAGTTGCAAAGCGTGCTATTACATGCCAAGAGCAATTATAGTTGTATTCTTTGGTGTGAGGCTTGGTAATAAAGCAATGAGTGCGCAGAGCTCCCTTTTGATTCCTATCATTTCATAGTCTAAGGTATGAACTCTCTTTATAGCTCTCTCTATGTTATGAGGTCATGACTGACAGCATTGAAAGTTTTATAAATGAAGACTACTGAGGTGTTTAACTGAGCTATATCTGCCAACTTTATTGAATCATGAACCTTGATATGCTAGTAGAGAATGACACATGCAAATATATTATTTCCATATTTTTGGCAATTTGCAAACTATTTTGTGTACTAGAGCTGAGGATGGATGACAACTAGATATCCATATGTCTGCGTCTTTTCCATTTATGGATCCTCTAGTATCCATCTTTATTTGTTATAAATAGCGCCATGATGGATGAAGCTGAGGAGGGGGGAGGAGAATATCAAGAGTCTATGAGCTTTATTATATCTCAACCATCTATTGTCGGCTTCCAAGAGGGGACCCATGGAATGCTTTCTGGCTTTTATAATAATCAGGTTCCTCAGGTGGAAGAAGATGGAGGCACAACCTATAATAATGACCTCGAGGATCTCTCCAATCGTAGGAGGCCGTGAAAGCGTGATAAATAGAGTTGCCAGAAGATTAATTGAACAAGTTGATGGAGGTTCCAAAATCATCGATGATAACTCTTTCTCTATTATTCGCAAAAGAAAGAACTCTTTCTCTGTTCTTTCTAATGATGAAATTATGGGTAAAGCTTTAGAAATGGGTGTAGGTTGCAATAATCTAGATTTAGATACTCTTAATCTTGTTACTGATCTAGAGTATTCTACATTAACATTCATAGTCAGAGTAGTGTTGAGGAGGATAAGAATACCAATCATGTCAAGTTTCTGAAATGGAAGGGGGTGTGAATAATATTGAAGATGACTTCATAGTGGTGGTGTCCAAATCTAATCGGAAAAAAGATAGAAAAAATGTAGAGCGAGAGGAAGAAAAACCATATTCTTGTGAAGAATGGTTGTGTGCAAACTAAAAGCATGTCAAAAAAGGGGCCCTGATGGCAACTGTCCATCCTTTGCCTGGAGAATTATCTCCTATCATGGTTAGCAAAAAAATAATAAATACAAATGATAAAGCCTCACATGGAATTGTCAAGGTTAGCTCTCTAGCGCTCTGCCTAGCCCCCCTCCTCGCCCCCGCCATGCACAACTCCGGGGCCGGCGTCCACCGCTTCCCCTCGTTGGTCTCTCCGACCCCGGTGGCCACCCTTAGGCCGGCGGCTCGCGCTCTTGCTCCTCTCCCCCTTTGTTCGCGCCATGGCGTCCAACCCGAGATCCGTCAACTCATCCTTCAGGCCGAGCAGCGAGCGCCCCATCGTCTTGGGTTCGGCCTCTCTGCTGGCTCAGAGGAGTCGGAGGGGCCGGATCTGGCGGTGGAATCAAGAGCGGCTCCGGCGGCGCAGCCGAAGGCCTCTTGGGATCACCTGCGCCCCTCCAAGAAGGAGCTTTGGCGGCAGCGGAGGAACTCGATGCAGCAGCAGGCTCGTTCGTAGCCTAGGCAGCAGCCACGTCGGGAGGTCCCGCCGGAGATGGAAGGCCTCTGCTTCAAGTGTTTTGAGGAAGGGCACCGCAAGGCCGACTGCACGAACAAGGTGGTTTTGTCTCAGGTGCGGGTTGCCTGGGCATGAGGCCAAGGACTGCAAGCTCCCCCGCAGTCCCTCGCCAGAAGAAGATCTGAGAAGGGCGGAGACGACCAAGGTGGCAAGGCGCGGCAAGGCCGCGCAGCCCAACTGTTGGGGATATAACTATTAGGTATGACCCGCCTAGGAGGGGCCGGGTTATACCTATGGCGATTCATGATATGAAGCCCATGAGGATGTTGAAGATGGTGGTTCATAGGCAAGGGCCCAAGGCCCAAGGGCGACTTAAGGCCCGTAGGAGTAAACCGCCATATGTGTAAGACTTGTATTGTAAGGCATGTATAGTTAGTCACCGAGCCGGACACGTCGTCTATGAGCCGGCCGGGACTCTATGAGCCATTGGGCGTCAACCTGTGTATATAAAGGGATGACCCGGCGGCGGTTCAGGGTAAGAAACAACAGATCGAAAGCTAGGTCAAGCGGATTTGCTCCCTGGTAATCGAGACATAAGCAATACCACCTCAAACTGGATTAGGCCGTTACTTTCACCGCAAGGGGCCGAACCAATATAAACTCCTGTGTCCTTTGTCCCGTTTAACCCCTTTAAGCTAACCTAGTTGTGATGGCTCCACGACTAAGTCCTTTCGCTAGAACATCTCTGTGACTATTCCACAACAGTTGGCGCCCACCATGGGGCCAGCGCACGGTGGTTTCGAGTTCTTAAAGGGAAATTTCAAAGGGATCAAGGGATACACTGCGGGCCGAATGACCAAGAGTCGTCGCGGCAAGCTCTACATCGACGATGCAGGCTGGGGCCCCGAGGCCAGCTCAATTGAGTACGAATTCTGGATCCCCTTTGGCGGAATCCACGTCTTCATCGACAAGATCGGCGAGCCGGGCCCTGAGCCGGACATCCGCACCGACATCATCGAGACAGCTCAGCGTGCAAGACCCGCCCGAGCTCAGCCCTCCGTGAAGCGTGCCTTCGTGGGATTCATCCATGGAGCGGAGTTTGATGAAGGATCCATGTCTGGCGGTGAGACGACCATCTATTCTGACGGTGATTCATCCACAGGCGAGACTACTTCATTGTATCAATTGTAAGACGGCAGGCTTGGGGGTTGTTCCGATGGTGACAGTATTCCGGACCCCTATGAGCCACCGAACAGGGTCGCAATCTTCATGGATGGTATGCAGCCTGGGCAGAATTCTTCAACTGCGACTGCAATGGCTTTCGAGTCAGCAGCAGTGACGGTAGCCGGGACAGGAGGCCCTGTGCACCCGCCGACTCAGGTTTTGACAGAGTTGCTGGATAAGCTGACAGCTTTGTTAACACCTGAGGTTAGCCCGGCGAATCAGGCTCAGCATAATGCAGAGATTGCAAAGTTACATGATGAGGTAGCGCTAGCCAAGGAAAACCTGGCGGTGGAGGACGTCAGGATGGCCGCAGAGCGGGCTGCCCTGGATGCTCAGGCCCAACAGATTCAGTTAGAGGCTTTCCGGCTTACGATGGATCAAAACGCTTCAAATGAAATCATGAGGAGGAGGCACAAGTCTCATCTACCTCCGGTTTACGAGGAGAGAAACCTCTTTTGCACGCCTGGAGCAGGGACCAGTAACCCGCCAGAGATAAACCGGGTCGCAGCGCCTGGGGCTTGATACGTCTCCAATGTATCTATAATTTTTTATTGTTCCATGCTATTATATTACCTGTTTTGGATGTTTATGGGCTTTACTATACACTTTTATATCATTTTTGGGACAAACCTATTAACCTAGAGCCTAGTGTCAGTTTTTGTTTTTTCCTTGTTTTTGAGTTTTACAGAAAAGGAATACCAAACGGAGTCCAATTGACATACCAATTTTGGACGATTTTTAGTGGACCAAAAGAAGCCCCTGGAGTGAAAGAGTTGGGCCAGGAGAGTCCCGGGCTGCCCACGAGGGTGGGCCACGCACCCACTCCCCCTGGGCGCGCCCCCTGCCTCGTGGACAGCCCGGAAACCCCCCTGACGTGAGACCTATGCCAAAAATTCCTATAAATACTGAAACCTCCAGAAAATAACCTAGATCGGGAGTTCCGCCGCAGCTAGCCTCTGTAGCCACCAAAAAACTCTTGGGAGCCCGTTCCAGCACCCTGCCGGAGGGGGAATCCATCACCGGTGGCCATCTTCATCATCCCGACGCTCTCCATGACGAGGAGGGAGTAGTTCACCCTCGGGGCTGAGGGTATGTACCAGTAGCTATGTGTTTGATCTCTCTCTCTCTCTCTCTCTCTCTCTCTCTCTCTCTCTCTCGTGTTCTTGACGTGATACAATCTTGATGTATCGCGAGCTTTGCTATTATAGTTGGATCTTATGATGTTTTTATTGGGGAATGTAGCAGAAAATAAAAAATTTCTATGCATCACCAAGACCAATCTATGGAGTCATCTAGCAACGAGAGAGAGGAGTGCATCTACATACCCTTGTAGATCGCGAGCGGAAGTGTTCAAGAGAACGGGGTTGATGGAGTCGTACTCGTCGTGATCCAAATCACCGATGATCCTAGCGCCAAATGGACGGCACCTCCGCGTTCAACACACGTACGGTTGGGGAAGACGTCTCCTCCTTCTTGATCCAGCAAGGGGGAAGGAGAGGTTGATGGAGATCCAACAGCACGACGGCGTGGTGGTGGAAGCAGCGGTGATCTCGGCAGGGCTTCGCCAAGCTCAGCGAGAGGGAGAGGTGTTACGAGGGGAGAGGGAGGCGCCAGGGGCTAGGGTGCGCAGCCCTCCCTCCCTCCTCTTTATATAGGGGCCCTGTGGGGGGGGGGGGGCGTCGGCCCCCTAGAGATTCAATCTCAAGGGGGGGGGGGCAAGGGGGGACTTGCCCCCCAAGTCAGGTGGGGCGCCCCACTACAAAAAAAAATACACTTCCCTGATGATACGTGTTTGTCACAGTAGGTCGCGTTTTTTGTCATGCATGTACATCCATGACAAATTTATGACAGAATCAAGATAGTCATACATGTGCTGTCGTAGAAGTGTTCCATGACATTACCAAAATTATCATCACGGAAGTGTCCACTTCCATGACGATAAATCGCGCGTCACAGAAGTGCTTTCGTCAAGGGTGACCGACACGTGACATCCACCGTAACGGAACACCGTTAAGCTATCGGGTCGGGTTTTGGATCCGATAACCCGTTAACAGCCCCGACCAATGGGAAATTTCCACGTGTAAAATTCTTATTGGCCGGATGAAACACGTGTCAGCTCATCAGTGGGTTAGATAGGCGCCTATGATATGTCGACACGTGCCATAGCCCACCACTGGCCCATTTAGCTTACAAAGCCGGCCCGTTTGACTTGGTCAAAAGTTAACGGGCTGGCCCATGAAAAGCCTGTTAACGGTCTCTTCGCAAATAGCCCATTTTACGGCCCGTTAGGCACTAAAGGAAATCGGCCCAACAACGTCATGTGGCCCGTCGAATATAACGCCAACCCATTTCACTTTCGGCCCATGTATGGCCCACGACGTCTTTCGGCCCATATGAGGCCTTCGTATCTTTCAGCCCTTTACAGGCCCACGGTGACTCTAGCCCATAATGAACAGTAATTTTTTTTGTACCCGTTAACGGCCCGTGATTTACATGGGCCGTTTCCAGCCCATGTTAGCTTTCGCCCTATTGACAGCCCATACGTTCTTGGGCTCCTTTTGGCCCTCGATTACTTCCGGCCCGTTACTGGCCTGTTCCCCTAATGGGCCCAATTCGGCCCATGGCAAGAGTCGGCCCGTTACTGGCATGTTCCCCAAATGGGCCAAATTCGTCCCATGGCAAGAGTCGGCCTGTTACTGGCCTGTTACCCTAATGGGCCAAATTCAGCCCATGGCAAGAGTCGGCCCGTTTCTGGCCAGCCCGTCCTATATTCTGGCCCATTAACGACCCGTTATGCCTGTGACAGAATTAAGCTTTTTGCGGTCCTACGGCCTGTTAACGGCCCGTTACCGTGCTGGGCCGATACCAATTACGCCCGATTACGGCCCATGTAGACCCATTTATCCGACGGTCCTAGGCCCATTTATCGACGGCCCGAGGCCCACCGATTACATGCCCATTTATCGACGGCCCGTAGGAGACCCATGGATCCTACGGCCCGTATATGGCCCATGGGTAGTTGCGGCCACTAGCAAACCAGGGAAAAAAAGACTAGGAAATAAATAAGGCCGAAACTAACGCTAGGCTATTAAGGCGATTGCACAGATTACATCCACTCGGCATCAAAGATCGCCACCAGTGCAAATATAGGGAACACCCTACACTATACAAAAATGGCTTGCTGTTTTCTTCAGCCGGTGGCTGCACGTTAAGAATAAATTTTGTATCGCACCAAAACAAATTACAACTATATAACAAAAGGAAGGTTGGCATAAAACTTAACAGTCTAGCAGATAAATGCACCACCAAAAGTTCAGAAGCTCGGTTCATTTGACCCGACTGTTACGTTTTCATGCTTTATTGTCCGATGGAACACCATAACCCTCGCCTTCATTTCCCCTAGGCTCCTGAACAACATAGCAAATGTCTGATAGTCTGGTTTCAAAACCATGTATATCTTGACGACATTGAGCAATGTTTCTCCTTGTTTCACAAAGGGCCTCTGTTAGGGAATGGACTTGTGTCTGGAGCGCAGATACAACATTGCTTTGAGCTTGCATATCTTGATCATGAGGCAGTTTGGACGATATTGCCTTAACAACCAACCCAGTATTACGCAGGAACGTGCTTTTGGCACTGTTAGTGGACAGGTACTGACCCACTGTAGCAAGAGCTGACATTGTGGTTATAGTTGCCTCGCCACCTTCAGAAGGTGGCGGTTCCACCATTTTTCCATAGCTGCTGAAAAGTTGAGGTTTTACATTAGTAGTACCAGAACAGAAGATATTAAGGAGGCAGCAAAACCAAACAAAATAGCTTTGGTCTATATATAGAACTTATTCTGGTGAACCCATGTAAAATATTAGTTGTATTTTATTGCAAAGTACATAATAAAACCAGGTTCCAAACATATGACCATGTACCATCGCTAATGTACTGTCTATTTCTTCACATTGTATTGAGGGCTAAGGATAAAGAGACGAAGTTTATAATACGGTAAGCATAGTATGACATCATTCATATCACAAAACAACTGCGAACAGACAAACAGGCAATTGTAACGTTGTGTGGGCAAGTCCAGCACGGAACTAGATTACGGGTCAAGATCAAAGGAACATCACTCCTCCCTTTTAAACCTTGTAAGGTGTAATGATACGCTAAGACAATTGTGTATAAAATTGAAAAGAGCAATAGACATTGGCTGCAAACCATGCAGTTCAAGGCACAAGTCAGATTAAGTAGTAGTTAAAAGGCATGAGGATTAAGGACTTACAACAGCGGCTTTGACTGGTGTAGTCATGCCCTTCTTCTTGCTGGTGTGACAGTCCTTGAAGATTTCCACAGCATTTGGTTCAGGTACTTTTTGGTCCTTGCGGGCTTTCCTCTGCATTTCGAACAAGTCAATATAGATCTGATACTATGGTACAGGGAAAAGAGTGAAACAGCAGCTAATTACAAGAGCCTCGCAGTGTGCAATATAGCTACGAGATCCTGTCGTCTGTTGGAATTTCACTTTCGTACGGTTGGCCTTGTTCTTTGAACAGTTCACCTTCAAGAAGATAGATTTGTGTGGCACATGCGTCAATAGGACTTCAACATGTGATCTAATCACATATATATAATGTACCTGATACTTCGGATCAGACCAGTGTTTAACAAGGCCCCTCCAGTCTTCATCCGATATATTTTCCACTGGAGATGTTTGGGAAAGTTCACTGTTAGCCTTGCCTTCAAAGTGAGTTTTCCTCAAGTTATACCGATACTGTCGCAGAGCAGACTTGAAAACATGGGTGCAAGCTTGTCTGGTTGCATCATCTTGGCTATCCAACTTGAACCTCATCTGTTGAAAATTATGGGAGTCTCATTATCAGCAACCTAGAAAGTATGGGACAGAGCAAGATGATATTACTAGTTTCCATACATAACCATACTTGGAGATAAATGGTCGAGGAAGGTGTTGAACTGGGTTTCGTCTTTGTCATTCCTGTACTGAATCCATGTTGGGAGGATACGTACATGACACCTAACGGCAACCGCTGCCTCTGATACTAACTTGGCTGACTCTGTAGCATCACGTGGCCTTTTTAAACCTCCCTCAAAACGGATCTCCATTCTTCCTCCTCTAGATTTAGTTAACCTATCAAGAATTATCCCTGATGTTTGTTTCCTCTTGCGCCTAGGTGCTAGTCCAACAACAAACATAGGAAGTTTTAGTGTACATCAAACTGTGAGACTACATATAAAGAAGCATGCAACTGTAACTTGACTCCAGCAACTACCTTCTTGCTGTTGAAGCTCACAAGGTTCATCTGATATTGCCAACTCGTCTTGTGTCAAGAGTGCTTGGGAAGTAGTGTCAGGTGGCAAGGGAGCTTGGGAACGTGCTGCTAGCTCAGTTAACGCACGAGTATGTCGTGCAACTGGTAGTACTGTGGTAGGTGTTGCAAGAACTAGGGCTGTCTCTGCTTGTTTGGTGGCAGCTATTTGTTTCTGTTTGGCTTTTTTTGCAGTTCGTGTAGCATGGGATGCCGTGTTTGTAGAATTTTCCGCTGGACTTTCACCTTCTATTGCACCATCAGTACCAGCAGAATCTGCAGGATTCATCCGCTTCTCATTTCCTGCCATTCTCTGTTTCTTCCTCTTTCTCTGTGCCATGTTAAGTCAAGCCGACAAGAAAAACGAATCAAATTTAGTTCTTCAGAACAAATTGATGCGTGATGCAGATGAATAAAACTTTGATGTTAGACAACCACATGATAGGAGGATGTAATATATATGAAAAACAGGACGGAAGAGATAACTAGAACTATGATGTGTAAACTAAGAAGAAGACATTTCACCAAATTAGAAGCAATGCAATGGAAGGTAGACACCATATGAAAGATGCTACAAATATCGCTCTGCCAAGTTAACAGTGTCTCGGCATAAATGGCGTTTAAACAAATGTGAAGCAGTACAAGAAATAAATCATATGCAAGATGCAAACAACATCACACTACCATGTTAGAGGTCTCTCGTCATTAGTGCCATTGCATATTCACAGCATTGCATATTCACAGCTTATGATGTGTAAACTAAGGAGAAGGCATTTCAACAAATTAGAAGCAATGAAAGCTAAACACCATATGAAAGATGCAAATAATATCACTCTACCAAGTTAAAACTGTCTCGTCATAAGTGCCATTTCAACAAATTAGTAGTACACGCTAGAAAAGAATGTGAGATGTAACCTATATCACACTCCGAAGTCAAACGTGTCTTATGATAAGTGATTGTTGCAGGTTACACAACAGTAGTAATTTGATGTGAGAACATGGTGTGATAGACATATATTGTATGTTCTAGAAACAGGAACACGTGTCTTATTCAAGTATAATGTGTAAAGTAAGCAGATGGAATTCAACAAAATTAGAAGCAATACAAGCTAGACATCACACATAACATGCAACCACATATAACAGTGCCAAGTTAGAGGGAGCACCAGTGATGCTGCACTAGGGGAGACATGCTCATCATAAACACAGCTTTGTTGAGTGTTTATGCATGTGTTGTCTTGGAAATCATCTTGGGGGTGTGGAGGAGTAGAAATTGTAGAGGCCCTCCATTTGGAAGGAACACCTTTATTCGCTGCCTTGCTAACTTCCTTCCGCTTTATTGATTTTGAATTGTCAAGTAAAACCGACAAGAAAAAGCAATAAAATTCTCTCTTCAGAACTCATTCATGCATGATACTGACAATCACTACTTTGATGTAAGGCAAACACATGATACCAGGATGGAATATGTACGAAAAACAGGATGGCATGGCATGTTCACAACTGTTTGTGTAAACTAAGCAGAAACCATTCCAGCAAATAAGAAGCAATGCAAGCTAGACACCACATGAAAGATGCAACCAATATGACTGCCAAGTTAAAAGCGTCCCATCATAAATGGAATTTCAACAAATTAGAAGCAGCGCATGCTATAAATCATATGAAAGATGCAACTAATATCGCACTACATATACTAAAGGTGTCTCGTCATATTGATTGATGCGGGATACAAAAAAAACAATAGTTTTATGTAGGGACATGCTTAATAGACAGATGTACTATGTACTAAATACAGGAAGGCATGTCACATTAACAGGTATAATGTCACATTTACAGGAGTATAAGCTAAGCAGACCAGCACATGCAGTTTAACCAGATTGGAAGAATTACAATCTAGACACCATATGCAACATGCAACCACATATCACGCTGCCAAGTTAGAGCAAGCACCTGCAATGCTAGTGTAGGGGAAATGCTATAATCAACTACAGAGCTACGTTCACTATCTTCATCTAGCATTTCTGTTTCTTGAGAATCATGTCGGGAGGCTAACGCTGCATTCTTTAAATGAGGAGTAGTCCCCTTGCCTGCCTGCCTCGTCATAAGTGATTGATGAGGGATCCACAAGAACATTAGTTTGATGTAAGAACATGGTTAATACACAGATGTACTAGTATGTAGCAAAAACAGAAAGGCATGTCATATTCAAAGGTATAATGTGTAAGCTAAGCAGATGCAATTTAACCAAATTGGAAGCAATACAAGCTAGACATCCGGCTGGAGTGGTGAACATGATCATCTAGGACCTGAGATCCTGGTGGGAGGCGGGCTCTTCGCCACCATCGCGGCTTTTTAGTTGGCTTCCAGGTGATGCCTGTCTTTGCTGGGCTTGTCACTGGCTCGGCCAGTGCCCTGACTAGCTATTTGTCTTCTGGTGCTCACGGGATGGTGGTTCATGTAAAAAATATATTTCCTTATCTTAATAAAGACCGACTTCGGCCTTTCGAATACAAGCTAGACACCAACATGAAACCACATATGACACCGCGAAGTTAAAGCAAGCACCTGGGATGGTGGTTCATTGCGAGCGAGGTCATCAACTACAGAGCTATGTTTACCGTCTCCATCTGCTGACACTGCACCCTTTATAGCGTTGTAACGTGTCTTGCCTACCCGTATACCAAGCTGGAGCGACTTCTCTCTTTTCTTTGCTGCTTCTCTTTCGGCAGGAGAGTTTGAAATACCCTTGCATAAAACACAATAGTGAGAGTATGGGTGAAGTGTGTGCAGAACTAGTGCACTGTAAAAGTAGCAGATAGCAGGTGGCTTAAAAATAAATGACAGGAGACATATGATAGCTCTACAACATTGCATGGCAAACAAAATTAGATTCTACTCCGTATGATTTTGTAATATATGAGCACAGGAAATGCAGGTACTCCTCCAGCACACCACCACATGTGGTCATATCTAAGATAACAGTCGACTGAAAATAAATAGGTCAGTCAATTTTTTTAATGAACCGTCCGATCTATAAGGAACGTGCAGATGGCCTTCGTCTACCTCCCGCCAGTCACTGTTGATGATCTTTCACGAACCGCCAGCGACCACCGGCCCAGACCCGTGCCTTCGCCGCCCCGCCCTCCCATCGACCTCACACCACCACCGTGCTTGGCAGCGCCCCCAAGCCATCCCTTTAATCCCGGTCGACCTCCAGATCGGGCGCCAGTAGCTCTAGGCCGCAGATGCCCCTAAGATAAACACCAAGGCGCTGCTTCCCCGGTGTAATAGTCATACTAGCGCCTATTACGCCGGGGAATGCTTCCGTTAATTGGGAATCAACTGGCCAGAAATTGAAATTCAGGGGGGCGATGGACCTCTAGCTAAGGTGAAATAGTATATGAGGAGAAACCTTGTGCATCGCGAGTTACTAGGAACATCTAGTATCAAGAAGAAGCGGTCAACTAGTGTGTTCTGTGGGATGAATACCGTGCAAGCAGAGACGTAAGATTTGCACGAATAAGGGAAGAGGAGTACCTTCTTCGGTTGCCGGTGTGGTCACCTCCACATGTCGCGCCGATCTTCTTGTTTTTACCGGGGAAACCGATGTTCTAGAGGGTGCAGGCTTGGACGAACCCATGGCCAAATTGTTGACTGTGTTGCCGTGGCTGTATGTCGACGGAGGGAAAGCAGATCCGAGGCGGCGAAGGACGGCGTAGCAGGAACAGCTCCGGTGCGGTGGAGGGTGGCGAAGTTGGAGCGGCAGCAGTGAGGCACAGGACGGCGTGGTTGAACTGGCTCGGGTACAGACGGCTCGGCCTCGCCTTCAACTACTAGCCGTGGAGGGCGTTGCGGTTGAGGTTGCGGTGGACGATGACGTCGGGGTATCGGCTCCGGCGTGATGGAGGAGGGCGGCGGTTGATGGGTGGGATGGGGTGGCGGACGGAGGACGCCGGGGTTTCACGGCTGGTGGAGAGGTAGTTTTGGCGCCCACGGAGTATGAATGGGGAATCGGACGGGTGGGGGGAACCATGTTTCGGTCTGGGACGCGCTTGTTTTTGGCTTTTTTGAACATAAGATGGGACGCGCTTGTTTGAAATTTGGGGGAAGTACAAACTTTGCCCCCCTCTTAAATTTCGGACCTACTGCAGGTCGGGGGTAGGATGGTAATCCCAGGTGTCCCAAATAGTGGGCGGGAGGGATTTTGGCCGCGCGCATGTGTGCTTAGGCGGCCCTTGTGTATGAATGTTTTTCGGAGGCGGTTGTGTGGCATCTAGATGAAGCTACAAACCTACCCCGGTTTAGACCTTTGGACGTCGGGCCGGTAGGTTTCACAGGTCGGAGTTATTAGAAAAGTAATTTCCTTGTACTACCAAACATTGGTCTCACGTGGTTTCGGGCGTGTAGAGGCTCTTTTGGCGCTTCGTTCGAAATTTTGAAACACAAGCATTCACGTTTAGAGTACTCTTGAACCATGAGGGTTGACCTAAATAGACAACGTTATATTTGACCTTGTATGTTTGAAAACCTCATTAAATTATCCGCTTCCTTTTGAATTTTGACACTTGAAAATCCTATAACTATGATTATTTTGGAATGGAGGAGCTAAATTTGAATCTATTTTGTACACGACTACATATGCTATTATGTACAAAATCAGAGCAAAGATTGGTACCCCCATAGTTTAGGTATGGTTTACAAATGCCATGATATCAAATTCAAATAATTGAATGGACTTCATGTTGAATTCGATTTTTTTAAACCACCTTAGGTTGAATTCAAATGTATACTAGTTCATAGGTAGCTATTTATAAATGTCCATTGTGTAACTTTCATATGTATAATGTGCTTTACACACACAACATGAACTATACTCACGTTTATATTCGATTGCTAAAGCGATGCATTGTCTGGAGTTCAAAATACTAACTATGTGGATCAATTGTGTCGAATAATAACATAGACATGCTCAAATTCGATAGAATCTAGATGTCTGATGGATCAATGACCGCTCCTTACGCGAATTGCAAATAGCATGATCCCATCCTAATATTTGAATACAATTTATATCTTTAATCAATGTGTAGTGCAGTCTTTTACGTGTAGTTTCACTCTCCATCGGTGGTCTCTCACACATGCTCACACACTCTCTCCCGAGGTGTCTTTCTCGCACACATTCTCTAGATATAACCCTCCCTCCCTCTCGTAACCATTTACAACTGTTTTCACTAACCTTTATCACAAGCACTCTTCCTCTCGCAAATATACACACGCACAATCCTCATCGACCCTTTCTATATACATGCATGGACCTGCCTACGTGTCTCATGTACGCACATTATCTTTACGCCTGTCTCTCACGCATTATCTCACACCTCTCTTCCTAATCGACGAGTATGATTCTAGTAGAGCATTCTGTAGGATGCCCCTTAAAGTTAGGTTGGATGAATAGTAATATCAGAGATAGAGGGGTTACCTTAGTCCGAGAACCTAGGGTTACAAATCCTAGCCGGCTTTGTCAGTGGACACAGAGTCCTTCACAATTCTGCTATCTTTGTCTTGTACAACTAGTCATCCATGGGTCTTCCTAAATGTGTCATGGGCCGATCAATGTGGCGCAGGACGGAACCGAACAAAGGGCCTCACCTCGACCCACTGGACCTCACGCGGTGACACACCCTCTGCACCCACGTCTCATTATCTTTTCACACCCACACATACCAACACAAACACCACACACATAGAAAAATTCTCCTGGTGCCTCTATTCCCCCCCCCCCTTGCATATACACACTCAAGGGAATGGAATCTCTTGTTGTGACGTCATATTCGTCTCTCTCTCTCTCTCTAGACCACCCTCATTTCTCGTGCTATCTCTCCCCCCCGTCGGCCCCTCTATCCATGCCTCTCTCGAATACGTAATACACACACATACCTCTCTAGGCCCGCCAAATGCATCAACTACACATTCACACATGTTACATCACGTACCCCATTGATCTAAAAAGCCCTCTCTTCACGTTTATTTTGCATACAACATTCCTTTTGAATAAAGTGTGGCCAAAAAATTATTTTAGAGTTTCTACATATATACAACATTACAAAGTTATATGGAGGAGTACGAACGCTAATTTGCATTGCATTGTGCCCACAATGATATTTACTCCGCACTATGAATTTGTATATTTTTATACTATATACAAAGTTAGTCATAATAAAGAGAAATGAAGAGCATCTCCCTCTCCATCGCATACCCCCCTGTACGCCCCTTTCACGTATGCACACAAAACTATCTCCATGTCCTCTAAAAGTAAGCCTCCAGAAAATTCATGCATGTTTCATCTTTCTCTCGCGATATATGCAATGACGATCATTGTATTTGAAGTGAAAGCACGATGCATACATTGGAATTCATAATCCACTTATTACGGTCACCGTTTACGTTTAGTGGTTATTATACAGTCACGGGCTCACCGTACAACTTTGTATTTGCTCATGACATGACTAGTTGACCAGTTGAACGCTCCACGTGGCACCTGATCTAGTGTTGCATCACATTATCTCACTAACATCGTGCCCACCTGTCGACTTGTATCTACTCTACATCTACACTATTATAAAATACACTCTTATAAAAAACAGAGTTGGTGATGATGGTGTGCCTGCCATCCTGCAATATAGGCCGTCCGATTTATATCTGACGGATAGGAAAGAAACTATGGCAGTTTTGCAAAAAGGTACCCACACACCTCTCCACATTTGCAAATAAGGCCTTCCCCCGTTCATCCTTTTCTCTCACAAGATAAACAAGTCATATAAATGCATCTTGATGTTACATGCAACGCACGGGCATCTTGCTAGTAAGAATGAAAACAAACGACAAAAAAATATAATGGTGGTGCGAAGTCATGACCGCGGGCACAACGGACAAGGTGGCCTTGTATTGGTATGCTGAGCCGTCTGTTTTAACACACAGGAGCTGGTGTGGTGATTATACACACACGCACGCATGCACACGAACTCCATCCACGCAACACTCACACAAACACATGCACCCACGCACGCACGCAACACTCACACATACACACGCAGCCACGCACGCACGCAACACTCACACGCACACATGCACGCATGCATGCACACACCAGTACACCACACGACCAACACACACTCTCACGCTCAAGTGCTCAACCTACACGTGCATGTGCACACATCAGGCCCTGACAGATACATACACAACCAGGTGATTCCCGCGCACGGGTTGGAGCCTTGTCGCGCCTACATAAATTTGTGTTTATCTGACCTTTTCCCTATGCGAACTGACAGGTGGGACCCACAAGGAACATGGTCAATTTAACTAGTCAACATGGCGCCACGCAGACTATTTGGCCGGTCAACAGAGTGCAATCCGATGCTAAACTGTGAGCAAGTGATCGGATAATCACCGCAAAACGTATATAGTGACCGTAATCAGCTTATTCTGAAGTTCGGTGACCGTACTACGCTTTTCTCTCTGTAGGCCCTCCAAAACTACATCTCTACACGTTCTCGCATGTTACATCTAACAACTATGCAATACAGCACTACTACTACACTCTAACACAATAAATCATATGTGTTTTTAGTTTTACTAGATATCATATTGTTACTTATAATTATTCAGTTTGCATACATTAAAATTGCCTTTGAAATGTATGGCAGTATCATCTACCGTGCGGGAAAAATCCCGCCCTTTCCTATTTAATCGGGTTTGTATCGATGGATCGTGCGAAACAGCAAAACTACAGTACTATACAGTACAAGTGACAGTTCACTGGGCCGTCGTGTCGTCTACTCCTCCATCGTAAGAGTGGAGCGCTGGCTTTCATAAATCTTCTAGTCCCTTTCGCCGACATGTGGGACATCAAGCTACCTGGTCCACGTGCCATACCGGAATACAGTGCAGAGCAGCCGGGGTGAAGCACCCCAGTCATGGCGTCGGCGTAGTAATGAGCAATGAGGCGTCAAATCACAAAGCTGCACCTTTCCCGCAGTTAAGTTGGAGGGACGAAGTAATAATGCTAAAAAAAGAAGTTGGAGGGACGAAGCAACCATCATTTCACTCGTCGCTGAATCCTCTTCTCCCTCATCTTCTTCAACTTAACCACGTGTTGCTTCTGCCGTTGTTCTGCCTCATGTGGGACGCGGATCAGCTTGGTCGCTTCTCCCTCATCTTCTTCAACTTAACCACGTGTTGCTTCTGCCGTTGTTCTGCCTCATGTGGGACACGCATCAGCTTAGTAAAGCACTGACACGTGGGACCGCATGTTAGCAAACCGCCAGGACAACGTCCTCCGAAAATAAGAAACCTCCCCCGCCATCCGCGCGGCAAAATCACCTCCTTTTTTCTAATCTTTGATTCTATAATTTTTTAGATCAATATAATTGATATTTGTATAGATAGCACACAGGAGCAAAACCAAGTGGTACGGTTAAGGGCATCCACAGTGTGTAGCCAAATGTGAAAATAGCTTTTGGCATCGTGGGAACCATTGTGGACGGCGTTGCCAAAGCCAAAAAGATGGAACCGAAGCTCCTTGATTGATTGATTGAAGGAATAGAAAAATGCAACGTCTCTCCTCTTTCTCCCATGCTTGGACGCATGTAGGAGTAGTACAGTATAGAGCATAGAGTCTACTCCCCTGTCCCTTCTATCACAAATCACAAAGCAGTGAGGCCTCAAATCACAAAGCACAGACAAAGCAACTATCATTTCACTCTTCGTTGACTCCGCTTCTCCATCGTCTTCTTTGAGAAACCATCTGACCGCACTAGTACTCCTAGTAGTAGTACTATTAAAGGACTTCCTGGATGCAAATAAGGCGGTTGTCTTGGCTTGCAGGCGGCACTTGCGAACGACTTACCGTGGTCTCCCTCAATGGTGTTCTCCGTTGAACGCACTTCGCCAAACCACAAAAAAAAGTCGTCGACGTCACCGCAATGGGCAAGGAATTCAAATATAGTTACTACCTCCATTTTTTTTGTACACAAGGCCAGTATATCAAAATTACAATTTGCAAAGGGCCACTAACACTAATCGAGGCAAAATTGATGGGGTTAGCAACCAAGGACAT
Source organism: Triticum timopheevii (assembly GCA_963921465.1). Taxonomy (NCBI): domain Eukaryota; kingdom Viridiplantae; phylum Streptophyta; class Magnoliopsida; order Poales; family Poaceae; genus Triticum; species Triticum timopheevii. The sequence goes on along the minus strand of OY997272.1, from coordinate 405,587,197 downwards.
TAATATCGCCTGCATGCATGCGGAAGTGAGAATGTTCGTTTGCATGGCGCTGCATTAATCAAGCGATGAGGAGTGAGATGGTTAGCTCTTTGGTCTTTAGAGAAAAAAAATACGCATTAATTGACACGTGAAACGAGGATTTGTATCGAAGGAAAACCCCGCCTTTCTTTTTTAACACTAGTACTCCTAGTACGTACTACCTCCGTCCTGGTTTATTGGTCCCTTTTATGGTTTGTGCCAAATTTTGACTATAGATTTAACTAATAAAATGTTAATGCATGTCAAGAAAAATTATTTCATTGGATTCATATTTGAACATAGTTTTGAAAAATATAATGTTTGGTGACATGCGTGAACATTTTCTTAGTTTAATCTATGGTCAAAATTTGGCACGAAATACAATGGGGACCAATAAACCCGGACAGAGGTAGTACATACTTATCCTATTTGGGTCTAGGCCTTGCATTGCCAAACTTCGCCACACATTTTTCCCAAGCTTGCCTAAAGTTTTCAAAATGAGAAGGAGGTACACTTGCGCACGGCTATTGCGGTCGCACCGCACCCTCACACGGTCGCTCCTGCACGCCGCGGTCGCACCGCACCCTCACACTTTGCTCCTGCACGCCACAAACCCAACCAAGGGAACACACCCTCACTGACATGTGCTGTCGCATGTGAACAAACCAAACTCAGCCATCCTATCACTGACACATAATTTTCGTTCATAGAGTATGTTTATCCAACCGGAGTATCCGTACGGCCCGTGCGGTGGTCTGTTGGGGAAGAAGAAGAGGTGAGGAAGAAGGAAAGAAGGGTTAGGAGACATAGGATATTCATCCAACCGCCTGAAATGGTAGACTCAGGCGACTTGCATAACAAATAGTATGTTTTTACACAACAAAAGATCCATAATAATAAAAACAACAACATAAAGAAAAACTATCACTGCTCGCGGAAAGAGACGGCCTCGTCGTCTTTGTCTGCTGGCGTGAACCAGCCGTCGCTGCCGATGTGTGTCTCCGCACCGTGGTTGTCCTCGGCCTCCAGCTACTCGTTCAAGCGGAGCGTGCGGGCGCTCTGCACAGACGAGAGCACAACCCGGTTCAAGTCGAGGACGTCCGGTTCCGCCTGCAGGAGGACCTCGATGGCAGCGGCATCCGCGCGCTCCGCGTCGAGTCGAGCCTCCGCCGCCCGGTTCAAGTCCAGGACTTCCGGTTCCGCCTGCAGGAGGGCGTCGATGAGAGCGCATCCGCGCGCTCTGCGTCGAGTCGAGCCTCTGCCGCCCGGTTCAAGTCCAGGACTTCCGGTTCCGCCTGCAGGAGGGCGTCGATGAGAGCGGCATCTGCGCCCTCTGCGTCGAGTCGAGCCTGTGCCGCTCGGTTCATGTCCAAGACGTCCGGTTCCACCTGCAGGAGGGCCTCGATGGCAGCGGCATCCGTGCGCTCCGCCTCAAGTTGAGCCTCCGTCGCCCGGTTCACATTCACGACATTCGGTTCCGCCTGTAGGAGAGCCTCGATGGCAGCGGCATGCGCGTGCTCCGCGTCGAGATGAGCCTCTGCCTCCCGGTCCTCCTTTAGTATCGCCATGTTGAATCGCTGGTCCGCCTGCACCATGGGGGACTCGGACGCCGGCACGAAGTCGACGTCCATCGTCTCATACCCATTGGGGGCCTTCTGCGCCGCGACCTCCGCTGTGAACATTGGATCGGCTTCCTCCTCCTCATAGCTTGGCTCCAGAGAACTCGGGGATTGGCCCGCCGCAAAGCAAGCTTGGGAATGGAGGTCTATGGCGCCGACCGCCGCCGCGATTTCTGTGCGGCGCTCCGTCGTCAGCATCTTGTAGTAAGTGATCTTGCGGCGCACCATGGCTTTCCGGAGAACTAGGGGACGCTTGATGCGGGCTAGGGGATCGAAAGGTGGGGGAATGGGCTGGAGTTTTGGTGTGGTTTTAGGGCAGTGGCTGGCGTAGGCCGAGCAGCGAAGGTTCTGGTGTGAATAGTGGTTCCGGTGACGACCGGTCAATCGGTTTTGACTGTACATCGCTCTTGTCGCGTTCGCGTTGCAGCCCGGCACGCTGGACCCTCCACGTCGCTCATCGAATGGAACGCGCTTCGTCTTGCATTTTCGCTCGCTTGTGGGACCGCAGTTGAGAGCAAACCGACGTCCCTCCCCCTCCCCGCCCGCGTCATTTATTATACCACTACTCCCTCCGTTTTATGCAGAGTAAATAAAAATAGAGGGGGTATACTACGGATGAGGATCCCCTGACATGGCCGAACCCATTGAGTAACTGACATGCGGGGCCTAGCAAGCATGGGGTCCGCTAGTAAGTGACCGAAAGGGAGGGTAAGGCAGGGATACCTACGTCAGAGGATCCACTTCCACTATACTACTTTGACCAAATGTTAGAGTAATAATATATGACATGCAACTTACACAAATGTTAGAGTAATAATATATGACATGCAACTTACACAAATGTTAGAGTAATAATATATGACATGCAACTTACACAAAGCATACAGGGTCTAATGCGTTTTTCGAGGCTAACTTTGACCAAATGTTAGAGTAATAATATATGACATGCAACTTACACAAAGCATATGGTCAATTTCGTATGTGAAAGGAGTTTCCAATGATATAATTTTCACATTATACATCTCATGTACTCCCTCCGTCTAGGTGTGTAAGTCATCTTACAAAAACCAAATAATCCCAAAACACGTAGGCGCGGTGCATTAACTTCTACCTCGTTTCTTGTTTCTTGACATATGAACCAATAAGAGATGAGGGTGTGCATGCTTTTAATGACCTGAGACTATCAAACATGACATGCAGTGGTTAGTTCATTGCATGCAATACTATTAATTAGGAAATAAACATTAATGTCTCTCGTTTTCCCCTCCTCCTTGGTCACGGTGCACAGCCTAAGATGACTTACTCACCTATGTGAAAGGAGTACTATTAATCTTGTCAATAGTCAAATTGGAAACCATCTCGAGTACAAATCTAGGTGTACGTACGAATCTAACAATATTGATTGGGCGTTGTTGAATGTTGATACCTTTTTTTTATCATAGTAGAGATACTTTGACTACACATAAAACTTATATGTAAGGTATAAAGGATAGGAGGGAGTATATTGTACGTTCAAAAATGAAACGAACATTGAATACCCTTTATATATGATTTGCGGATGCTATGATCACCGGTTCAAATTTTTGAATCCGCCTTAGGTATCACGTGCCCCCACTCGTTCCCTCTCGATTTCATCTTGGGGTCCGGAGATATTTTGAAAGAGGACTAGGGTGGGTACATGCGAATGATACTCGGCGGAATGTTCAAATGAGGCATGCGGGAGGATGGACTCGACTGGAGGGCGACATGGTCGATGGAGAAGAGGGTTGGAGAGGAATGAGAAATAAGCAAACGCCACATGACTACACTTGAACGGCTCAAATAAACAATAAGTTGTCTCGCTTGGCCTACATAGTGAAAGGCCTAATGCGCAACGCGGAGCACTGACGCTCGAATATGGCCGGGAAAACAGGGAAACCAACATGTGGGGCACACCCGTCAGGACGACGTAGCGCAAACTAGTCCAATGGAGGAGCTGGCCCACGACCTCCTCGCCACCGACAACCGTTCATGTGGGTCTTTGGGGCCAACAACGGGGCGCAGCTCCAGCACCGCCTCTGGACACGGCGACCGCGGTGAGCGACACGCTCATATCATCGATAGACACGGTCGGTTTCAGTGTGCCGAGGGTGGCGTTTGTGCTGTGGCACGACCAACGGTATGTTTAGTTTGTGCCCAAAGTTGCCCCATCAAAGCATTGGGTAGCCAAAATTTTGGTTGAGGTATTGGTTGCCCATGATTTGGCCGACATTGGCAAGAAAAATGAACTAGAGTTGGCTAGAGTTCATTGGCATGCCAAAGAAATGGCAACCATCCAAACAAAGACCAATCTTTGGGTCATGACCAAAATTTTGGTAAGGTGCACTTTGGCCACAATCCAAACACACCCCAACACTCGGCTCGTCGCGGATGCACGGGGTGCTGCGACGCGTCCGCGGAGTGATGTAGCGCGGCCAACTGCATCCTCTGGACCTGAGACCATGCCGGGTCGTCTTGCTTTTTCAATGACATGCGGGGATCGCATTTGAGCAAAGGGCATCTCCAACGTTGCCACGACCGCAGCTGACTACCCTGGCACACCAAAGCCCTCGTCCATCGCGCCGTCGCGCGGTGCGTTCCCAGCCGGCGCCAGCTGGCCTGCATTCATGCCGTCCGTTCGTATGTCGTTGTTAAGAGGCTCGGTGCCCGTGGAACCAACTCCGACGACTTAATGACGCACCCGGACGCTTGGCCTCACCGGAATGCGCTACTTAAAGCGGCAACGCCCAGCTAACCTCCACACCATAGCGCATCATCCTCCTACCTGACACCACATGCACCACGACCGCAAGTGCGAATGCTCTGCGGGAGAGCTTGTCTTCAGGGATGAAGCTCGAGGTCGCCGCCCTCGCTCAAGTCGCCTCTCGCGACGCAATAGCGGCATAGCCGGACGCGGACGCGACCGCACAAGCGGTGGCCACGCTGGCGGCCAACGACGGGAGCACCGTCATCCACGCGTCCTACTTGCCGCCGTCCAACGTCCGGCACCGGCGAGGTCGGGGACTCCTCCGAGGGTGAGTAGGGCATGGGAGGCGGCAGGGCATGGTGTGCCAACTGGCCGGTCCGTATCCCGTGTTCTACTCTTCCTCGCAGGAGACCGCACCTTCACTTCACGAGTCTTGAACCCCGCCCCCGTTCATAGAGATCGCAGATGGAGGATGTCGGTCGCCGCTGTAGAATAGGTTTAGGGTCGGGTTTCTTTTATTTTTCTGTCTTATAAAAGTTCGAAATGTAATGAAAATCTGCCGTGTGTGCATTAATCTCGGCTGGTGTATATGAACTTTCACAATAATATACATATTGTAGGAGTACTAGTGCACGGAAGATCAAGATCTTGTGGGAGAAAAGGACGAACGAGGGAAAGCCTTATCTGCAAAGGTGGAGAGGAGTGCGGGTAAATTGTCATAGTTTCCTTCCTATCCGTTAGATATAGATCGGACGGCCTATATTGCAGGATGACAGGGACACCATCATCACCAACTCTGCTTTTTATTGAACCGAGACAAATCTAAAAAACCCAACTAAGCCAACCTCCCAGCATATCACGCAGGAAAAGACCCGGCCGCGCCGTTTTAGTCGGGATTACCAGATTACTAGTAGTAGTATCGATGGATCGCGTGAAGCAACATTTTTTTGAGGGGGCGAAGCACCTAGTTTAAAAGGAAAAAAGGCGGTACACTCACAACACTCCTGTCGCGGTCGCATTGCACCCCACACACGTTCGGTCCTGCACACGGTTCACGCAAACGGAACGCGCTTCGGCTTGCCTCTTCACTAACACGTGGGACTGCACTTGGAGAAACCAACCATGCGCCAAACTCCCCCCGTCCACCGCGCGAAAATCCTCCCCCCCCCCACACAAAAATTCCCCCCAAATTTGATTCAACCGCCCTTCGGCCAAATATTCCCCAAACCCCCCTCCCTCCCGTCCCCCTCCACTCCATTCGCTCCGCCAAAGTTGCCCTCCCCGCCGCACCGATACGTCGGCGCCGCGGTTCGTCGAGGGGACGCACGACGATCCTCTCGCTCCCACAGTACGCTCTCATAGACTGCCATCCTCTAGCTGCGCCGCCACCTCTGGTTACGTTCTTGTGGAGGCGCACGGCGGTCAGCGCCGCCACCGCTGGCGACGTTCATGTGGAGACGCACGGCGGTCAGCTTCTCCCACGGTACGCGCATTCTAGACTGAGGCCCCGTTCATGTTGGTGTAGCGCTGAATGTTAGCTGATAGACGCTGTTAATCTCACTGTTTGCTGAAGTAGTTTACTGTCAATATGCTCTGCTTAAGAAGCTTCCTTGCCCTGTTCTGCACTCAATCTGCTTAGCTGAGATGGCATGCCAAGGCCGATTAGTTGCTAAAATATCCTGCCATATATTTATTGTGACGTAGATTGCCATGGTCTAGTAGCCAATCTGTTAGGTGAAATAGCTCTACACCGTTTTATACTCGATCTTTGCTGCTGCGATGGCCTTCGATAGTTCGATGGCTGTGTGCATGGGCTCATTGACTGCTGAAACAGCCTACCATAATTTAGCACTCAAATCTGTTTGCTGAATTAGCTTTATATATATTTCGTTACTTAGATCTGCTCGTCCAAATATCTTGCCATAGCTTTAGACATCGACCTAGGTAATTTTTTTCTGGACTTCATAAAAAACATATATGTTTTTCCTGTAATATCTAGTAGAAGAACTAATTTGTATGTCTAACAGATGGACATGACTTGGATAACTTCTGCTCGAAGATTCTCCGCTGCATATGTCGAGGGGGTTGAAAACTTCATGAAATTTATCAGAGCTGAGTACAGTGGTCCGAAATCAGATGTGCTCTGCCCGTGTAGTAGTTGTATTAATTCAGCTACAAGACCCCAGTCAACTGTGCAAAATCATCTACACTTGTATGGGATGTAGGTCACATATACTAGGTGGGTTTATCATGGTGAAGCTGTGAACGTTAATGTTATTGACTACATGGAAGCAGCAGATCTCCATCTTGATCTGCCTAATGCTCAGGTGGAAGAGGAGGAGGAGGAGGTGGTGGCGGAGCCAGTGAGTTTGACCAACATTGGAACAATGCTACGAAATGCTCGTGCATTCCGTGAACTTTCACCTGCAGAAGAAAAACAGTGGGCCCGCATGTTGGAACAATGCAACGTTGCTGTCACCCAGGAAATAAGATGTTAGTATTCTCAGCTATGGTCACCTTTCTTCAGGTGAAGACATCTGAGCGGATGACCAACAAATCATTCGATGCGATGTTGGCTGCTTTCTGCAAATCTTTCCCAGATGCGTCTGAGCTGCCACACACCTACAGTAAAATGAAGAATTTCCTTCGTGCAGTTGGAATTGGATGTTTGTAAGAATAATTGTGTTCTGTTCCGGAAGGATTATGCCAACTTAAGTGAATGCCCGAAATGCAAATCATCAAGATGGAAAGATGGCGATGCTGTGAAGAGGGTTCCTGATAATGTTCTGAGACATTTTCCAATTACACCAAGATTGCAGAGGTTGTTTCATGATGCTGAAACAAGAGAGGATGTACTATGGCATTCTAGGAACCAGGAGTATAGAGATCAAAATGTAATGAGTCATCCATCTCATGGTAGTGAGTGGAAAAGCTTCAATGATGAACACAAAGAGTTTGCTGCTGACCCGAGAAACATTAGACTTGGCTTAGCTTCAGATGGATTTAACCCATTTGGCCACCAGAGCGCCACATATAGCATGTGGCCAGTGCTTGTTATCCCTTACAACATGCCTCCAAATGTCTGCACCAAAGAATCAAACTACATGATGGCCTTGCTCATCCCAGGTCCAAAAAGTCCTGGAAAGGATTTTGATTTGTTCGTGGAGCCTCTTGTGGAGGAACTTCAACAGCTATGGAAGGGTGTTCTCACTCGAGACCTATATAGCAGCCCACTAGCTGATTTCTTTCTGCGTGCTGTTGTAATTTGGTGCATCCATGATTATCCGGCTTTGGGCACTATGTCAGGGCGAACGACACATGGTTACAATGCATGTGTTCGCTTTGACAGGAATCCACTGTCATACGCAATACTTAGCAAGATCTGTTACATTGGACACCGCCTTCCTTGCCAAGGACAAGCTGCATCCTAGAAAATACCGAAGACATGTGTTCAATGCAAAAGCATGAAAACCGTGATGCGCCAAAGAGGCTCACCGCTGATGAGTTGCAAGTGGAATTAGAGAAGGTCAGGCATATTACACCAGGAAACCATCCTGGTAATGGTAGCGGGAAAAGGAAGCATGGCACGGCAGAAGAGAGATTATTGTTTACCCGCAGGTCCACTTTGTGGGACTTGGAGTATTGGAAAGATTTGGATCTGCGGCATAATCTTGATGTGATGCACATCGAGAAAAATTTATGTGACAGCATTATCGGCACACTTCTTAACATTGAAGGCAAGACGAAAGATACCTTAAAATCTAGGATTGATTTGACACACCTGGGTATCAGAAAGGATTTGCAGGTGCAAGATGAAGGTAAACTACGGGATATGGCACCAGCTGTGTACGTCTTGGACAAGGTAAAAAGAAAAGAATTCTGCGAGGTCCTGTCACGTGTGAGATTCCCACATGGATTTGCTTCCAACCCTGAAAGGAGAGTCAGTGCAGATGGAAACAAGGTACAAGGGTTGAAAACTCATGACTGCCACGTCCTACTTCAAAGGGTTTTACCTATTATCCTTAGAGGATTGGGCCGCCCTGACTTATACAGAGCAGTTGCAGAGTTGGGACAATTCTTCAGGGAACTCTGCAGTAGAAATATCAGGATAGATGCTTTGGAGCGTCTTAGAGACAAGATACCAACTATCCTATGCGACCTTGAGAAGATATATCCTCCAGCCTTCTTTGATGTGATGGTGCATTTGGTTGTTCATCTACCTGATGAGGCAGTACTTAGAGGTCCAGTACAATATGGCTGGATGTACACTATTGAAAGGTGGCTAGGCACTTTCAAGGGCTATGTTAGGAACAGAGCTAGACCCGAGGGTTCCATTACAGAGGCCTACATTGCTACAGAAGCGTTGACATTCTGCCCAAAATACATTGAAACAGCTGATCAGCTTAGCAAAGAGGTGGGTGAAGACAATCCCGGGCTCAATGTTTTCGATTATTCTGTTCGAGTTACAGGGAAGAGTCGACAAGAGGACAAACCTAAAGATTTGGACAAAATGGTTTGGTATGTGTTGAACAACTGTCCTGAGATACTACCTTATATCAAGTAAGTGCAGTACTGCAGCTTATACATCGTAATCTACTAAACTTGCAGCACATTCTTGTATATTTAGATGTTTGATGCGATCACTATGTTGTGCAACATGTACAAAGAGGAGTTACTGCCGCAAAATCCAAGAAACATTGACAAACTGGTTATGGCAGGATTTGCGAAATGGTTCAAGAACCATGTAAGCTTTTGAAGTGCACTGTCAGTTTTTTAATATATTGAGTACATAGGATGATCAGCTTGTCTATTTTCTAACCATAGGTTAAGAAGATGCGGGAGGATGGGCAGGCAGTTGATGATGCCCTTTACTCACTAGCAATGGGTCCTGATACTCGGGTAAGACATTATGAATCTTGCGTTGTTGGAGATGTGCGCTACAACACCCTTGCACGAGACGAAGGCAGGAAGACACAAACAGTGCCATCATGAGCATGGATACGTATGACAAAGAGACAACTGAAATGTATGCTAACATAACAGACATTGTTCAGTTGCAGTATATCTCCAGTTTCGAGGATCATCGGTGTGTGGTTCTGTTGTGCTATCGTTGGTATAACCTGTTTTCCAGGATCGCAAAACCCAGAGCTGATGATTATTTCAAATCCATCAATGTCAAGGCGGCGTACCAGACCAACGAGCCTTTTATTTTGGCAAATCAAGCAACTCAGATATTTTTCTTGGAAGACACATTTGCACGTAGCGATGACTGGAGAGTATTGCAAAGGTTTGAGCAGAGGAATTCGTTTAATGAAGTTGCACAACAAGATGATGCTTACACTGCTCCTGATGTACAAGATAACACAGATGTTCCTAATATCTTTGAGAACCATCACGTCAATGACACCGGCGAAAAGATTGCATGTCGTGTTGTGGACATACAAGAGTTGATCAAGAAGAAGCCAACGTTCGAGGACGTTGAGGACGAAGAAGAAGATGACACCATGGGGAATTACGATTCAGACTGATACACATGGCGAAGATGTTGACGCTGCTGCCGCGGATGATGATTACATTGCTTTTGTCGTATTTGCCTATCAGAAGACGTTTTTTTATCTACTATGTGAAATTGTGTTTGCTATGACAACTGAAACCTGATGAACATGTTGTTTAGTATTTTGCTGTGAGAACATCACTTGTTATGTATGCTGATTTGTGTTTGGTGATTGTATGACAACTAAAACATGATGACATTGTTGTTTAGTTGTACTCATATTTGGCTGTGAAACTTGAATTTGATGACATAGTTTTCTGTTGGACTGCAATTTGCTCGACGTCTTCGAATGAGAACAAAGCTGACCCGACAGGGCCTCTGCTATCTATTTATTTATATGAGCAAAAGGGGATACCCCCTGATTTCCATTAATAGAAATCATTAGATGTTCACAACACTACGCCCAGCCTGCTACACAGGTTTCATTCATTACTAGTTTCAGCAAAGTGCTCATGTCGTAGCCACTGAATACATCACGAGTGCTACATACACTGCAAATAAAGAGACAATCATCCTACAGAGCACATCGATTCTGCCCATTATCATCACAAGCTCTTTCATCTCCTCATTACTGTCAAGGCCGTTCAGTAGCTGTTGCTTGGCCATGATTAGAGGAGCTGCGTCTTTAACCTTCTGCTCTGCATCTTCCTCTTCTGCTGTTCCTTCAGTTACTTGTCCAACACCCCAACCTGCTGGTATTGGGATTCCTCGGCTAACCAAATAATCAACGTAGTTGCATTCCCCCACATCAGCAACTTCCCAGAAATACAAATCACACGAATCTTCCCTTTTCTGCACGAATGAAATTGGAAGATCATCAACCAAACTATTAAAAAAATCAGTAACTGAAAGCAGCAGAACAACACTTAAACATATTATTACCCCATGATTCGGGCATTTGTAGAAGACTCGGCCAGGGTTGCGGATTGTGGTTGAGACATGACGGATGACTCTGCGTGATTTGCAGCAGTGGCACCACACCAACGACAGCGGGTTGCGATGAGCAATTGGCGGCGGTGCGCGTGCTGGCGGGGGTGTGATGAGACCCACAGGCGATGGTACGGGTGGCGACTTGGCGCATATCTGGTTGTTGCCTGCTGAAGAGCAGGTGGACGAGCAACCAGTGGACATGGTTGCTGCGGCCAGAGCTTCTGATGCTAGGCAGAGTAAGTAGAGAAGAGGAGAAGCGAACGTTGGATATGTCAGTTTCATTACTTGCAGAGTAGCATAGCACCATATATAGTCATAGTCTAGGTTTGGATTCGAACCAGCTACAGGAGCACGTCTTTCTTTTTTCTAAAACTCGGCAACGTCCCTTTACTGGCACACTAGCTTGTTCTGTACGCCTTCCCAAGTCTTTGATTTCCTTTCCCTTTTTTTGCGAGGAAGGAAGGAGGACAAAATTGAGAGTTCCTCGGACTTGAACCCAAGACCTCTCAGTTGAAAACCAAGGGTGCTAGTCACTTATGTGGCGAACGTTCCCTGTGAGGAGGACGGCAGACGAACGCATTTTCCTCGCAGTTTTCTTCCTATATATAAAAAAGTATGCTACTTGGTGTCCGCTTAGTCAAAAAACGATTGTGCCAACCTTGACCGTTCGATTGACATTTTAACGTCTGTCGCGTTTCTTCATTCTCTTCTTCCTCGAGCCGCCAAAGCCAAACCAGCGCCGGTGGGACCGCCTGCTCCCGCCTCCCACGGCTGGCTGTGATCTTCCCCGGCTCTTGTTCGTTCCCGTCCGAGTCCTCACCATCGTCCTCCACGCTCGCCGCGGCGCCGCCCTCCAGTGTTGTCAACATGGTCAACAACCGAGAGGAATAAGGAGATGACTGTACATGGTGAGGATGACAGTAGGGACCTAGCAGCGTGCATAGTAATTTTGTTTTTTCGGGACGGAGAAGGGTATCAACTGGGTTGTGCGGGACTCGTGGCCCGTCTAGCCCAGGCTTTTATTTCATATGTTTAGCACATGACCAGCCCAGTTTGTTTTTTTCTTTCTGAAAAATGGCTAGCCAGCTATTTTGTTTTTTGCAGAATAACCAACATAGGCCTACTTGCTTTTCTACGCCCTGCTGGGCCGGAAATCTTTCAAGACGAGGAGGCATGCATTTTGCCCAGAAAATGGGCTATAAGTAATAAGAAATGGGCTATAAGTAATAAGAAATGGGCTATAAGTCATAATAAATGGGCTGTAAAATGAAAAAAAATACAGCAAACAGGCAATTAGTTCCCAAATACTGTTTTCTTTCGGATGTGCGGGTAAAATTTCATTGAATTTAAATTAAGGTATATATTTAGATTTAAAATTAATTTGAATCCGGCTAGAAATTTCGGGCTGTATGCTATTTGGGACAGATTTGGAGGCTGACTTGTGGGTCTACTAGGTTGACGTGTACTTTGGCTTTGTCAACTCAGTCCACAAACGATTCTAGCAGCAGTGACCGTTGGATGTTAATCCAACGGCCGTGCTGCTTCTTCAATATCTGATCTTCTTGCTCCAGCCGCCCAAACCAGCTCCGGTGGGACTGCCTGCTCCCGCCTCCCGTGGCCGGCTGTGCTACCGCACATGCCGGACCGCCCCACCCTACTTCATTGCTGGCCAGGCCATTCCTCTACTCACCCACACCTCCTGTTATTTTCCGGCGACGGCAGCCGGACCAGTAAACCCTCGTACTCCCCACCGCGTGGGCAACCATTCCTGAGTCTTCCCCGGCTCCGTGTCGTTCCCTTCCTAGGCCTCGCCGTCGTCCACCGCCATGGTGCTCTCGGCGCAGCCTGGTCAACGTGGTCAATGAACGACATCCATCGGTCGTGGATTGTACGCGCAAAATAATGATTCCTCCACCCGATAGCTGGGACCCACCGAAAGGGCCTCTGTATTTCACTAAAAAAACGTTCCCCCGGCTAACATGTCGGGCCCACCAGCTATATCTTCGCACGCAAGGAAGTGCCTCCTTATTACGCACAAAAAAAAATGAATACCCACCCTGCTAGATGGGACCCACCATAGTGGGAGGATGACTTGTGGGCCAACTAAGTTGACGGGGATGGAGGGCTTTGTCAACTTAGTCAATATGAACGATTCTAGCTCCAGTGACCATACGATGTCCATCCAACGGCCATAGTGCTTCTTCAACCTCTGGTCTTCTTGCTCCAGTCGCCCAAAGCAGCGCCGGTCGTGTCGCGTGCTCTTGCCTCTCATGGCCGGCTGTGATGCCGCGGAGGCCTCACCGCCCCCTACTACTCCCACCGCTGGCCCAGGGTATCCCTCTACTCACCCACACCCCCTGTTATTCTGCGGCGACGGCAGCCTCACGCCGCAGCCGAACCAGTGAACCCTCGTACTCCTCTCCGCGCGGGCTACCACTGCTGCGTCTTCCCCGGCTCCGCGTCGTCCCCTTCCTAGGCCTTGCCATCGTCCAGACCACCGCCCTGGTGCTCTCGACGCGGCGTGGTCAACATGGTCAACGACCGACTTCCATCGGAAGAGTACTGTACGTGGAGAGGCTGACAGTTGGGTCCAAGCGGCCGCAAGGAAGTGCCTCCTTATTACGCGCAAAATAATTATTCCTCCACCTAACAGCAGGGACCCACCGGAGGGGCCACCTTATTTCACGAAAAAATGTTTCCCCCCTGACTGCTGGGACCCACCAGATGGGCCAGCGTATTTCGCGAAAAAATGTTCCCCGCGCTGTCAGCTCAGACCCACCGGAAGTGCCTCCTTATTACGCACGAAAAAATGAATACTCCCCTTGCTAGCTGGGACCCACCATGGTGGGAGGCTGACTTGTGGGCCTACTAAGTTGACTGGAACGGGGGCCTTTGTCAACTTTAGTCAATATGAACGATTCTAGCTCCAGTGACCGTACAATGTCCATCCAACGGCCGTAGTGCTTCTTCAACCTCTGGTCTTCTTGCTCCAGCCGCCCAAAGCAGCGCCGGTCGTGCCTCATGCTCCTGCCTCCCGTGGCCGGCTGTGCTGCCACGGAGGCCTCACCGCCCCCTACTATTCCCATCGCTGGCCAGGCCCTGCGGCGACGGCAGCCTCACACCACAGCCGAACCAGTGAACCCTCGTACTCCTTTCCGCGCGGGCTTCTACTGCCGCGTCTTCCCCGGCTCCCCGTCGTCCCCTTCCTAGGCCTCGCCATCATCCACCGCCCTGGTGCTCTCGGCGCAGCATGGTCAACGTGGTCAAGGAACGACTTCCATCGGACGTGGACTGTACGTGGAGAGGCTGACAGCTGGGTCCACGGCTGCAGCAAGGAAGTGCCTCCTTATTATGCGGAAAATAATGATTCCTCCACCTGACAGCTGGGACCCACCGGACGGGCCACTGTATTTCACGAAAAAACGTTTCCCCCTGACTGATGGGACCCACCAGCTACATCTTCGCACGCAAGGAAGTGCGTCCGGGCAAAAAAACAAAACGATTCGCCCCCCTGACCGCTGGGACCCACCAGCGACACCTTCGCACGCAAGGAAGTGCGTCCGGGCAAAAAAAAAAAGATTCGACCCCCTGACTGCTGGGACCCACCAGCTACATCTTCACACGCAAGGAAGTGCATCCAGGCAAAAAAAAACCAAAACGATTCGCCCCCCTGTCTGCTAGGACCCACCAGCTACATCTTCGCACACAAGGAAGTGCCTGACAGTCGGGACCCACCTGGTCGAAGCGTACGTAGCGTTGTCATTCTGGTCGTGAACGTGTACATACATATATACTGGTCGATGTAGAGGCACGCACGTGTCGTAGTAGAGGCGCGCACATAGCATGTACACGTATGTACATCGGCGAGGGTACAAGAAAGAAAGTACGGCCACGTATGTACATACGGGCAGGGTCTTGAACGCCTACTCGCGCATACGTACATGTCTGGGTCGGAATGGAGAAACAACGTCGTCATCGTGTTCATGGGGAGCCAACCGGCTGGGTCGGAACGGAATGCGTGGTCGTGTTCATCGGGAGGGCTTGGACGGAACAGGCGATGGAAACGAGGCCTGGCGTACCGCACAATGGAGGAAACGGCCTTGTGTTCGACCGGCCACATTCTAAACGGGATCCTGTTCATCAGGAGGGGTCTGGCATATTGCAAAACGGAGGAAACAGACCTCCTACGGTCGAAACGGGGTCCTGTTGATCGGGAGGGGCCTGGCGTACCACAAAACGGAGGAAATGGACCTCCTACGGTCGAAACGGGGGTCCTGTTCCTCGGGAGGGGTGTGGCGTACCGCAAAACGGACGAAATAGACTTGTGTTGGAGCGCTACGGTCGAAACGGGGGAGGGGGGAGGGGTGTGGTGTACCGCAAAACGGGACTCCACGGGATACTATTCATCTCCACCGTCGACCTCCTCCAGCCTCCACGGGCTACCGTCGACCTCCTTCAGCCTCCATGGGCTCCTGTTCATCCAGCCTCCACCGCGCGCTACTCCACCAGCTACTGTTCAACCACCCCTCCACGGGCACCCCTCCACCGTCTACTGTTCATCCAGCCCTCCACACCACGGGGTCCTGTTCAACCACCCCTCCACGGCCACCCCTCCACCGTCTACTGTTCATCCAGCCCTCCGCACCACGGGTTCCTGTTCATCCAGAGGCAACGCCACCGCTCTCTGTTCATTCAACCCCCCCCCCCCCCACAACGCTCATTGTTCATCCAATTGATCGGGTTCAGTTAGTAGCAGTAGCGAAGGAATCGCTCCATCGGGTTCAGTTAACAGCCATCGGTCGATCCCTCGGGTTCAGCAACGCGTAGCCTGCAGTGCAATTGCTCGGGTTCAGTTAGAGCCCAACGCCTCGCTCGGGTTCAGTTAGAGCCAACGCCTCGCACACATCCGCCCCTGACCTCCCACCGTAACCGGCAACTCCCCGAAATTTTCCTCCCCCTCGCTTCTACCACGGTTTTTTCTGTCATGGACGTCCCAAAGAATGTCATGCAGCTGCGTCTCCGGCCCGCCCAGGACAAAAAACCCATTTTCTATCATGATTTTTTGTCATAGAAGTAGGAGCCCACCACATCTATGATGATACCGGGTTTTGTCACAATTATCGTCATAGAAGTGTCATATGTATGACAGAAAAAAATTTCGTTCGGCCCAAAATGTCACGGATGTGTCTTTTTTTGTAGTGCCCCCACCGCTAGGGTTTCCAACCCTAGGCGCAGGGGGAGGCCCAAGGGGGGTGCACCAGCCCACCAGGGGCTGGTTCCCTTCCCACTTCAGCCCATGTGGCCCTTCGGGATAGGTGGCCCCACCCGGTGGACCCCCGGGACCCTTACGATGATCCCGATACAATACCGGTGACCCCCGAAACTTTCCCGGTGGCCGAAACTGGACTTCCCATATACAAATCTTCACCTCCGGACCATTCCGGAATTCCTCGTGACGTCCGGGATCTCATCCGGGACTCCGAACAACTTTCGGGTTACCGCATACTAATATCTCTACAACCCTAGCGTCACCGAACCTTATAGACCCTATGGGTTCGGGCAACACGCAGACATGACCAAGACGACTCTCCGGTCAATAACCAGCAGCAGGATCTGGATACCCATGTTGGCTCCCACATGTTCCACGATGATCTCATCGAATGAACCACGATGTCAAGGATTCAAGTAATCCCATATACAATTCCCTTTGTCAATCGGTACGTTACTTGCCCGAGATTCGATCGTCGGTATCCCAATACCTCGTTCAATCTCGTTACCGGCAAGTCACTTTACTCGTACCGTAATGCATGATCTCGTGACCAACCACTTGGTCACATTGAGCTCATTATGATGATGCATTATCGAGTGGGCCCAGAGATACCTCTCCGTCATACGGAGTGACAAATCCCAGTCTCGATTCGAGTCAACTCAACATACACTTTTGGAGATACCTGTAGTATACCTTTATAGCCACCCAGTTATGTTGTGAGGTTTGGTACACCCAAAGCACTCTTACGGTATCTGGGAGTTACACAATCTCATGGTCTAAGGAAATGATACTTGACATTAGAGAAGCTCTAGCAAACGAACTACACGATCTTGTGCTATGCTTAGGATTGGGTCTTGTCCATCACATCATTCTCCCAATGATGAGATCCCGTTATCAATGACATCCAATGCCCATAGTTAGGAAACCGTAACCATCTATTGATAAACGAGCTAGTCAACTAGAGGCTCACTAGGGACATGTTGTGGTCTATGTATTCACAAATGTATTATGATTTCCAGATAACACAATTATAGCATGAACAATAGACAATTATCATGAACAAGGAAATATAATAAGAAACATTTTATTATTGCCTCTAGGGCATGTTTACAACAGTCTCCCACTTGCACTAGAGTCAATAATCTAGTTACATTGTGATTAATCGAACACCCATAGAGTTTTGGTGTTGATCATGTTTTGCTCGCGGAAGAGGTTTAGTCAATGGATCTGCGACATTCAGATCTATGTGCACTTTACAAATATCTGTGTCTCCATCTTGAACATTTTCACGAATGGAGTTGAAGCGACACTTGATGTGTCTGGTCTTCTAGTGAAACCTGGGCTCCTTGGCAAGGGCAATGGCTCCAGTGTTGTCACAGAACAGAGTCATCGGCCCCAACGCATTGGGAATAACTCCTAGGTCGGTAATGAACTCCTTCATCCATATTGCTTCATGTGCTGCCTCCGAGGCTGCCATGTACTCCGCTTCACATGTAGATCCCGCCATGATGCTTTGCTTGCAACTGCACCAGCTTACTGCCCCACCATTCAAAATATACACGTATCCGGTTTGTGACTTAGAGTCATCCAGATCTGTGTCGAAGCTAGCATCGACGTAACCCTTTATGACGAGCTCTTCGTCACCTCTATATACGAGAAACATATCCTTTGTCCTTTTCAGGTACTTCAGGATATTCTTGACCGCTGTCTAGTGTTCCATGCCGGGATTACTTTGGTACCTTCCTACCAAACTTACGGCAAGGTTTACATCATGTCTGGTACACAACATGGCATACATGATAGACCCTATGGCCGAGGCATAGGGGATGACACTCATATTTTCTCTATCTTCTGCCGTGGTTGGACATTGAGCCGAGCTCAATTTCACACCTTGCAACATAGGCAAGAATCCCTTCTTGGACTGATCCATATTGAACTTCTTCAATATCTTATCAAGGTATGTGCTTTGTGAAAGACCTATGAGGCGTCTTGATCTATCTCTATAGATCTTGATGCCTAATATCTAAGCAGCTTCTCCAAGGTCCTTCATTGAAAAACACTTATTCAAGTAGGCCTTAATACTGTCCAAAAGTTCTATATCATTTCCCATCAAAAGTATGTCATCCACATATAATATGAGAAATGCTACAGAGCTCCCACTCACTTTCTTGTAAACGCATGCTTCTCCATAAGTCTGCATAAACCCAAACACTTTGATCATTTCATTAAAGCGAATGTTCCAACTCCGAGATGCTTGCACCAGCCCATAGATGGAGCGCTGGAGCTTGCATACCTTGTTAGCATTCTGAGGATCGACAAAACCTTCCGGCTGCATCATATACAATTCTTCCTTAAGAAAGCCATTAAGGAATGCCGTTTTGACGTCCATTTGCCATATCTCATAATCATAGTATGCGGCAATTGCTAACATGATTCAGACGGACTTCAGCTTCGCTACGGGTGAGAAGGTCTCATCATAGTCAACCCCTTGAACTTGTCGATAACCCTTAGTGGCAAGTCGAGCCTTATAGATGGTAACATTACCTTCCGCGTCCGTCTTCTTCTTAAAGATCCATTTATTTTCTATCGCTCGCCGATCATCGGGCAAGTCTGTCAAAGTCCATACTTTGTTTTCATACATGGATCCTATCTCGGATTGCATGGCTTCAAGCCATTTGTTGGAATCTGGGCCCGCCATCGCTTCTTCATAGTTCGAAGGTTCATCGTTGTCTAACAACATAATTTCCAGGACAGGGTTGCCATACCATTCCGGTGTGGAATGTGTCCTTGTGGACCTTCGAAGTTCAGTAGCAACTTGATCCAAAGTACCTTGATCATCATCATTAACTTCCTCTGTAGTCGTTGCAGGCACCACAGGAACATCTTCCTGAGCTGCGCTACTTTCCAGTTCAAGAGGCAGTACTTCATCGAGTTCTACTTTCCTCCCACTTACTTCTCTCGAGAGAAACTCTTTCTCCAGAAAGGACCCATTCTTGGCAACAAAGATCTTGCCTTCGGATCTGAGGTAGAAGGTATACCCAATGGTTTCCTTAGGGTATCCTATGAAGACGCATTTTTCTGACTTGGGTTCGAGCTTTTCAGGTTGAAGTTTCTTGACATAAGCATCGCATCCCCAAACTTTTAGAAATGACAGCTTAGGTTTCTTCCCAAACCATAATTCATACGTTGTCGTCTCAAGGGATTTAGACGGTGCCCTATATAAAGTGAATGTAGCTGTCTCTAGAGCGTATCGCCAAAATGATAGCGGTAAATCGGTGAGTGACATCATAGATCACACCATATCCAATAGAGTGCGATTATAACATTCGGACACACTGTTATGCTGAGGTGTTCCAGGCGGCGTTAGTTGTGAAATGATTCCACATTTCCTTAAGTGCGTACCAAATTCGTGACTTAAATATTCTCCCCCACGATCTGATCATAAGAACATTATATTTCGGTCACGTTGATTCTCTACCTCACTCTAAAATTCCTTGAACTTTTCAAAGGTCTCAGACTTGTGTTTCATCACGTAGACATACCCATATCTACTCAAGTCGTCAGTGAGAGTGAGAACGTAACGATAGCCTCCGCGAGCCTCAACGCTCATTGGACCGCACACATTAGTATGTATGATTTCCAATAAGTTGGTTGCTCGCTCCATTGTTCCGGAGAACGGAGTCTTGGTCATTTTGCCCATGAGGCATGGTTCGCATGTGTCAAATGATTCGTAATCAAGAGACTCCAAAAGTCCATCAGCATGGAGCTTCTTCATGCGTTTGACACCAATGTGACCAAGGCGGCAGTGCCACAAGTATGTGGGACTATCGTTATCAACCTTACATCTTTTGGTATTCACACTATGAATATGTGTAACATCACATTCAAGATTCATTAAGAATAAACCATTGACCAACGGGGCATGACCATAAAACATATCTCTCATATAAATAGAACAACCATTATTCTCGGATTTAAATGAGTATCCATCTCGTATTAAACGAGATCCAGATACAATGTTCATGCTCAAAGCTAGCACTAAATAACAATTATTGAGGTTTAAAACTAATCCCGTAGGTAAATGTAGAGGTAGCGTGCCGACGGCGATCACATCGACCTTGGAACCATTCCCGACGCGCATCGTCACCTCGTCCTTCGCCAGTCTCCACTTATTCTGCAGCTCCTGTTCTAAGTTACAAATATGAGCAACCGCACTGGTATCAAATACCCAGGAGCTACTACGAGTACTGGTAAGGTACACATCAATTACATGTATATCACATATACCTTTGGTGTTGCCGGCCTTCTTGTCCGCTAAGTACTTGAGGCAGTTCCGCTTCCAGTGTTCGCTTCCCTTGCAATAAAAGCACTCAGTCTCAGGTTTGGGTCCATGCTTTGGCTTCTTCCCGGCAACTGGCTTACCGGGCGCGGCAACTCCCTTGCCGTCCTTCTTGAAGTTCTTCTTACCCTTGCCTTTCTTGAAACTAGTGGTTTTATTCACCATCAACACTTGATGTTCCTTTTTGATCTCCACCTCCGCTGATTTCAGCATTGAATACGCCTCAGGAATGGTTTTCACCATCCCCTGCATATTGAAGTTCATCACAAAGCTCTTGTAGTTAGGTGGGAGCGACTGGAGGATTCTGTCGACCACCGCGTCATCCGGGAGATTAACTCCCAGTTGAGATAAGCGGTTGTGCAACCCAGACACTTTGAGTATGTGCTCGCTGACATAACCATTCTCCTCCATCTTACAACTGTTGAACTTGTCGGAGACTTCTTATCTCTCGACCCGGGCGTGAGCTTGGAAAACCATTTTCAGCTCTTGGAACATCTCATATGCTCCGTGCTGCTCAAAACGCTTTTGGAGCCCCGGTTCTAAGCTGTAAAGCATGACGCACTGAACCAGGGAGTAATCATCACTATGCGACTGCCAGGCGTTCATAACGTCTTGAGTTGCTGGGAAAACGGGACATATGCTTTCTTGGCAGCTATGAGGATGATCCTCAAGTTCCGGACCCAGTCCATATAGTTGCTGCCATCGTCTTTCAGCTTGGTTTTCTCTAGGAACGCGTTGAAGTTGAGGGCAACATTAGCGTGGGCCATTTGATCTACAAGACATATTGCAAAGATTTTAAACTAAGTTCATGATAATTAAGTTCATCTAATCAAATTGTATAATGAACTCCCACTCAGATAGACATCCCTCTAGTCATCTAAGTGATCCATGATCCGAGTCAACTAGGCCGTGTCCGATCATCACGTGAGACGGACTAGTCATCATCGGTGAACATCTTCATGTTGATCGTATCTTCTATACGACTCATGTCCGACCTTTCGGTCTCTTGTGTTCCGAGGCCATGTCTGTACATGCTACGCTCGTCAAGTCAACCTAAGTGTTTTGCATGTGTAAATCTGGCTTACACCCGTTGTATGTGAACGTTAGAATCTATCACACCCGATCATCACGTGGTGCTTCGAGACAACAAACTTTCGCAACGGCGCACAGTTAGGGGGAACACTTTCTTGAAATTATTATGAGGGATCATCTTATTTACTACCGTCATACTAAGCAAATAAGAAGCAAAACATGATAAACATCACATGCAATCAAATAGTGACATGATATGGCCAATATCATTTTGCTCCTTTTGATCTCCATCTTCGGGGCGCCATGATCATCATCGTCACTGGCATGACACCATGATCTCCATCATCATGATCTCCATCATTGTGTCTTCATGAAGTTGTCACGCCAACGATTACTTCTACTTCTATGACTAACATGTTTAGCAATAAAGTAAAGTAATTACATGGCGTTATTCAATGACACGCATGTCATTCAAAAAATAAAGAAAACTCCTATGGCTCCTGCCGGTTGTCATACTCATCGACATGCAAGTCGTGATTCCTATTACAAGAACATGATCAATCTCATACATCACATATATTTCATTCATCACATCCTTTTGGCCATATCACATCACAAGGCATATGCTGCAAAAACAAGTTAGACGTCCTCTAATTGTTGTTGCATGTTTTTACGTGGCTGCTATAGGTTTCTAGCAAGAACGTTTCTTACCTACGCCAAAACCACAACGTGATACGCCAATTTCTATTTACCCTTCATAAGGACCCTTTTCATCGAATCCGATCCGACTAAAGTGGGAGAGACAGACACCCGCTAGCCACCTTATGCAACTAGTGCATGACAGTCGGTGGAACCTTTCTCACGTAAGCGTACGTGTAAGGTCAGTCCGGACCGCTTCATCCCATGATGCCGCCGAAACAAGATAAGACTAGTAGTGGCAAGAAAATTGACAAAACCAACGCCCACAACAATTTTTATGTTCTACTCGTGCATAGAAACTACGCATAGACCTAGCTCATGATGCCACTGTCGGGGAACGTAGCAGAAAATAAAATTTTTCTACGCATCACCAAGATCAATCTATGGAGTCATCAAGCAACGAGAGAGAGGAGTGCATCTACATACCCTTGTAGATCATGAGCGGAAGCGTTCAAGAGAATGGGGTTGATGGAGTCGTACTCGTCGTGATCCAAATCACCGATGATCCTAGCGCCGAACAGACGGCACCTCCGCGTTCAACACACGTACGGTTGGGGAAGACGTCTCCTCCTTCTTGATCCAGCAAGGGGGAAGGAGAGGTTGATGGAGATCCAGCAGCACGACGGCGTGGTGGTGGAAGCAGCGGTGATCTCGGCAGGGCTTCGCCAAGCTCAGCAAGAGGGAGAGGTGTTACAAGGGGAGAGGGAGGCGCCAGGGGCTAGGGTGTGCAGCCCTCCCTCCCCCCTCTTTATATAGGGGCCCTTGAGGGGGGCGTTGGCCCCCTAGAGATTCAATCTCAAGGGGGGGGGGGGGGGGGCGGCCAAGGGGGGACTTGCCCCCCAAGTCAGGTGGGGCGACCCCCACCGCTAGGGTTTCCAACCCTTGGCGCAGGGGGAGGCCCAAGGGGGGCGCACCAGCCCACCAGGGGCTGGTTACCTTCCCACTTCAGCCCATGGGGCCCTCCGAGATAGGTGGCCCCACCCGGTGGACCCCCGGGACCCTTCTGGTGGTCCCGGTACAATACCGGTGACCCCCGAAACTTTCCCGGTGGCCGAAACTGGACTTCCTATATACAAATCTTCACCTCCGGACCATTCCGGAACTCCTTGTGACGTCCGGGCTCTCATCCGGGACTCCGAACAACTTTCGGGTTACCGCATACTAATATCTCTACAACCCTAGCGTCACCGAACCTTAAGTGTGTAGACCCTACTGGTTCGGGCGACACGCAGACATGACCAAGACAACTCTCCGATCAATAACCAACAGCGGGATCTGGATACCCATGTTGTCTCCCACATGTTCTACGATGATCTCATCGAATGAACCACGATGTCAAGGATTCAAGTAATCCTGTATACAATTCCCTTTGTCAATCGGTACGTTACTTGCCCGAGATTCGATCGTCGGTATCCCAATACCTTGTTCAATCTTGTTACCGACAAGTCAGTTTACTCATACCGTAATGCATGATCCTGTGACCAACCACTTGGTCACATTGGGCTCATTATGATGATGCATTACCGAGTGGTCCCAGAGATACCTCTCCGTAATACGGAGTGGCAAATCCCAGTCTCGATTCGAGTCAACCCAACAGACACTTTCGGAGATACCTGTAGTATACCTTTATAGCCAACCAGTTACGTTGTGACGTTTGGTACAACGAAAGCACTCTTACGGTATCCGGGAGTTACACAATCTCATGGTCTAAGGAAATGATACTTGACATTAGAAAAGCTCTAGCAAATGAACTACACAATCTTGTGCTATGCTTAGGATTGGGTCTTGTCCATCACATCATTCTCCCAATGATGAGATCCCGTTATCAATGACTTCCAATGTCCGTGGTCAGGAAACCATAACCATCTATTGATAAACGAGCTAGTCAACTAGAGGCTCACTAGGGACATGTTGTGGTCTATGTATTCACACATGTATTATGATTTCCAAATAACACAATATATAGCATGAACAATAGAAAATTATCATGAACAAGGAAATATAATAATAACCATTTTATTATTTCCTCTAGGGCATATTTCCAACAATTTCTCCCCCCTCTACTCTCTTGTGATGAATTGAGTTTTCCCCTTGAAGTTGTCTTGTTGGATTGAGTCTTTAAGGATTTGAGAATACTTGATGTATGTCTTGTCGTGCTTATCTGTGGTGACAATGGGATATTCATGTGATCTACTTGATGTATGTTTTGGTGATCAACTTGCGGGTTCAATGAACTTATGCATAGGGGTTGGCACACGTTTTCATCTTGACTCTCCGGTAGAAACTTTGGGGCACTCTTTGAAGTACTTTGTGTTGGTTGACTAGATGAATCCGAGATTGTGTGATGCATATCGTATAATCATGCCCACGGATACTTGAGGTGACATTGGAGTATCTAGGTGACATTAGGGTTTTTCTTGATTTGTGTCTTAAGGTGTTATTCTAGTACAAACTCTATGATAGCTCGAACGGAAAGAATAGCTTCGTGTTATTTTACTACGGACTCTTGATTAGATCGATCAGAAAGGATAACTTTGAGGTGGTTTCGTACCCTACAATAATCTCTTCGTTTGTTCTCCGCTATTAGTGACTTTGGAGTGACTCTTTGTTGCATGTTGAGGGATAGTTATATGATCCAATTATGTTATTATTGTTGAGAGAACTTGCACTAGTGAAAGTATGAACCTTAGGCCTTGTTTCCTACCATTGCAATACCGTTTACGCTCACTTTTATCATTAGTTACCTTGCTGTTTTAATATTTTCAGATTACAAAAACCTATATCTATCATCCATATTGCACTTGTATCGCCATCTCTTCGCCGAACTATTGCAGCTATACAATTTACCATTATATTGGGTGTGTTGGGGACACAAGAGACTCTTTGTTATTTGGTTACAGGGTTATTTGAGAGGAACCATCTTCATCCTACGCCTCCCATGGATTGATAAACCTTAGGTCATCCACTTCAGGGAAATTTGCTACTGTGCTACAAACCTCTGCACTTGGAGGCCCAACAACGTCTACAAGAAGAAGGTTGTGTAGTAGACATCAAGCTCTTTTCTGGCGCCATTGCCGGGGAGGTGAGTGCTTGAAGGTATATCTTTAGATCTTGCAATCGAATCTTTTTGTTTCTTGTTTTATCACTAGTTTAGTCTATAAAAGAAAATTACAAAAAAATGGAATTGTGTTTGCCTCATACGCTTCATCTTTTTAATATCTTTCGTAAGTATGATGAAAAGGAAAATTGTGCTCAAGTGCTCGAAGAAGAAGTCCATAAAATGTTTGGCACTAAATCTTTGAATGATGAGCATGATTGCAATGTTGTTAGTATGAACTCTTTGAATATCCATAGTACTAATGATGATTGCACTAGTCATGATGAAAATATCTCTTATAAGCATGTCAATTTTTGTGGAGTGCATTGGGTTTGCAAGTACACACCAAATAGAGAATATAGATTTTGCAAGAGGCATAAGTATTTAGAAACTAAATGTTTGCAAGAAAGGCTAGATAAGAGTGCTGAAAATTTAAAATTCCTTTGCCGTACTTGTGAACTTTGCAATGAACATGGTCATTTACATCTCCGATGCAAATTGTTTCATGATAGACTCGTGTCCAAGAATTGTGATGATTTGATTTCCCTTGCACATCATAATGACCTTAGTTTCCTTTTGGGTTATGAAGAAATGAAATGTTTAATTAAGGACCTTCTAGAATTTGCCCATAATAAATCCCTTGATATTGATCTAGAGGAGATTTATATGTATTGTGTGGTGAATTGCATGAAAATCCTTATATTGCCAATTACATAAAGAAAAGAAAGCAAATAGAAGATGATGAGAATACTAATGAAAGGGAAGAGACTTCCCAATATCCTCCTATTATTTCTTATCATGAATCAGGTAACGAGGAGCTTTCTATTCAACCAATCTCATCAATAAGGAGCTCAAAGAAGAGGGTTGAACCCACACATGATGTGAAGAAGAAAAAGAAAATACGTAGAAGCAAAGGTAGAAAGGTATCCCTCCCAAACGATGTTGCTCCTACTACTCATTGTGATTATGATAATTGCTATACTATTGGTGCTATCCATACTATTAATGATGAGAGTGATTATGCTTATGATATGAAAAGGCCCAAGCTTGGGGAAGCTATGTTTGATGAGGATGACATATTTGAGAATATATTTGCTGCAATTAATGTTTGTCCGAAGCTTGGGGATGCTACGCTTAATGAAGATGATATTTTTATCCTCCCAAGTTTTGATGAGCAAATTTATTATGATGATAGCATGTCTCCTATTTATGATGGTTATAATATTTATGAAAGTGGATTTGGAGAGTTCATGACTTTATTTAGTGATGAATCCACTATTTTGGAAGAGGTTTCAATCGATTATGATGAGAGCAAAGTTGCTACTTATGATGATTATTGTGATGAAACTTATGCTATAAGAAGTAGTGATGATTATATTTATAAAACTTGTCATGATTATTATTACCCTCTTTCTGAACATTACTCTTTTAATATGGAAACAATTTATAGTATTCGAGTCTCTTATAATACTCCCACTATTCCGAATGAGCAGAATTTTGCTTATGTGGAGAGTAGTAAATTTTCTATGCAAGTAGATCATGAAAAGAATGCTTTAGGTGCTGGTTATATTGTTGAATTCATTCAAGATGCTACTGAAAATTATTATGAGGGAGGAATATATTCTTGTAGGAATTGCAATAATATCAGGTTTCCTCTCTATGTGCTTAAAATCTTGAAGTTATGCTTGTTTTGCCTTCCTATGCTAGTTGATTATTCTTCCCATAAGTTGTTTGCTCGCGAAATCCCTATGCATAGGAAGTGGGTTAGGCTTAAATGTTCTAGTCATATGCTTCATAATGCTCCCGTTATGTTTCAATTCTTATCTTTTATGCGAGCATCATTGTCATCATCATGCCTAGCTAGAAAGGCATTAAAGAAAAGCGCTCGTTGGGAGACAACCCAATATTTATCCTTACTGTTTTTGTGTGTCCACATGATTATGCTACTGTAGTAATCATGTTTTATAGCTTTTGTTTCAATAAAGTGTCAAGTAAGACCTTTAGGATAGCTTACGGTGATAGTTGTGTTGATCCCGCTGAAAATCAGAAACTTTTGCACCCAGTAAATTAGTTTTGATAATTCACAGAAACGTGATTTTGATCTGATTACTTTTTATCTGGATTGGTACATAAATTTTTCAGGTTTTCCTAATTTTGTAGAAGTTTTAGAGTTCATAAGTATAAGTTTGATACAGATTACTACAGACTGTTCTGTTTTTGACAGATTCTATTTTCTATGTGTTGTTTGCTTATTTTGATGAATCTATGAGTAGTATCGGATGGTATGAACCATAGAGAAGTTGGAATACAGTAGATATTACACCAATATGAATTTAGAATTAGTTCACAACAGTACCAAAAGTGGTGATTTATTTTCTTATACTAACGGAGCTTATGAGTTTTCTGTTGAGTTTTGTGTTGTGAAGTTTTCAAGTTTTGGGTAAAGATTAGATGGACTATGGAATAAGAGTGGCAAGAGCCTAAGCTTGGGGATGCCCAAGGCATCCCAAGTTAATATTCAAGGACAACCAAGAGCCTAAGCTTGGGGATGCCCCGGATGGCATCCCCTCTTTCGTCTTCGTTCATCGGTAACTTTACTTGGAGCTATATTTTTATTCACCACATGATATGTGTTTTGCTTGGAGCGTCATTTTGTTTTGTTTTGTTTTGCTTGCTATTTGAATAATATCCAAATATCTGAAATTCTTAAATGTTAGAGAGTCTTCACATAGTTGCATAATTATTCGACTACTCATTGATCTTCACTTATACCTTTTGGAGTAGTTTGTCATTTGCTCTAGTGCTTCACTTATATCCTTTTAGAGCACGTCAGTGGTTTTATTTTGAATAAATAGATGATCTCTCATGCTTCACTTATATTGTTTTGAGAGTCTTTTAGAACAGGATGGTATTTGCTATGGTTATAAATTTGGTCCTAGAATGATGGGCATCGAAGTTGGGTATAATAAAAACTATCATAGAAAGTGTATTGGATGCTATGATCAATTTGATACTTGATGATTGTTTTGAGATATGAGGATGGTGATATTAGAGTCATGCTAGTGGAGTAATTATGAATTTGAGGAATACTTGTGTTGAAGTTTGTGATTCCCGTAGCATGCACGTATGGTGAACCGCTTTGTGATGAAGTTGGAGCACGATTTATTTATTGATTGTCTTCCTTATGAGTGGCGGTCGGGGACGAGCGATGGTCTTTTCCTACCAATCTATCCCCCTAGGAGCATGCGCGTAGTACTTTGTTTCAATGACTTGTAGATTTTTGCAATAAGTATATGAGTTCTTTATGACTAATGTTGAGTCCATGGATTATACGCACTCTCACCCTTCCACCATTGCTAGCCTCTCTTGTGCCGCGCAACTTTCGCCGGTACCATACACCCACCATATACCTTCCTCAAAACAGCCACCATACCTACCTATCATGGCATTTCCATAGCCATTCTGAGATATATTTCCATGCAACTTTCCACCGTTCTGTTTATTATTACACGCTCCATCATTGTCATATTGCTCTTTGCATGATCATGTAGTTGACATCGTATTTGTGGCAAGGCCACCTTAATAATTCTTTCATACATGTCACTCTTGATTCATTGCATATTCCGGTACACCGCTAGAGGCATCCACATAGAGTCATATTTTGTTCTAAGTATTAAGTTGAGTTGTAAGTAAATAAAAGTGTGATGATCTTCATTATTAGAGCATTGTCCCAAGTGAGGAAAGGATGATGGAGATTATGATTCCCCCACAAGTCGGGATGAGACTTCGGACTAAAAAAAGGGGGAGAAAGGCCATAAAAAAAGAGAAAGGCCCTAAAAAAGAGAAAGGCCATAAAAAAGGAAGTCCCCAAAAAAATGAGAGAAAAAGAGAGAAGGGACAATGCTACTATCCTATTTCCACACTTGTGCTTCAAAGTAGCACCATGGTCTTCATGATAGAGAATCTCCTATGTTGTCACTTTCATATACTAGTGGGAATTTTACATCATAGAACTTGGCTTGTATATTCCAATGAAGGGCTTCCTCAAAATGCCCTAGGTCTTCGTGAGCAAGCAAGTTGGATGCACACCCACTTAGTTTCTTTTTGAGCTTTCATACACTTATAGCTCTAGTGCATCCGTTGCATGGCAATCCCTACTCACTCACATCGATATATATTAATGGGCATCTCCATAGCCCGTTGATACGCCTAGCTGATGTGAGACTATCTTCTCCCTTTTTGTCTTCTCCACAACCACCA
Organism: Triticum timopheevii; assembly: GCA_963921465.1. Lineage (NCBI taxonomy): Eukaryota > Viridiplantae > Streptophyta > Magnoliopsida > Poales > Poaceae > Triticum > Triticum timopheevii. Next base: position 405,557,655 of record OY997272.1, on the reverse strand, counting down.
TTCTATTCCACATATAGTGCTATGTCCATGGCTCACGCTCATGTATTGCCTGAAAATTGAAAAGGTTTGAGAATACTAAAGTATGAAACAATTGCTTGGCTTGTCATCGGGGTTGTGCAAGATTAATACTTTGTGTGATGAAGATAGAGCATAGCCATACTATATGATTTTGTAGGGATAGCTTTCTTTAGCCATGTTATTTTGAGAAGACATGATTGCTTTGTTAGTATGCTTGAAGTATTATTGTTTTCATGTCAATATGAACTTTTATCTTGAATCATTTGGATCTGAACATTCATGCCACAATAAAGAAAATTACATTGAGAAATATGCTAGGTAGCATTCCACATCAAAAATTCTGTTTTTATCATTTACCTACTCGAGGACAAGCAGGAATTAAGCTTGGGGATGCTTGATACGTCTCCAACGTATCTATAATTTTTGATTATTCCATGCTATTATATTACCTGTTTTGGATGTTTATGGGCTTTACTATACACTTATATATCATTTTTTGGGACTAACCTATTAACCTAGAGCCTAGTGCCAGTTTCTGTTTTTCCTTGTTTTTGAGTTTTACAGAAAAGGAATACCAAACGGAGTCCAATTGACGTACCAACTTTTGACGATTTTTTGTGGACCAAAAGAAGCCCCTGGAGTGAAAGAGTTGGGCCAGCAGAGTCCCGGGCTGCCCACGAGGGTGGGCGCGCGCCCACTCCCCCTGGGCGCGCCCCCTGCCTCGTGGACAGCCCGGAAACCCCCCCTGACGTGAGACGTACGCCAAAAATTCCTATAGATACTGAAACCTCCAGAAAATAACCTAGATCGGGAGTTCCGCTGCCGCAAGCCTCTGTAGCCACCAAAAACCTCTTGGGAGCCCGTTCCGGCACCCTGCCGGAGGGGGAATCCATCACCGGTGGCCATCTTCATCATCCCAGCGCTCTCCATGATGAGGAGGGAGTAGTTCACCCTCAGGGCTGAGGGTATGTACCAGTAGCTATCTATTTGATCTCTCTCTCTCTCTCTCTCTCTCGTGTTCTTGAGGTGATACAATCTTGATGTATCGCGAGCTTTGCTATTGTAGTTGGATCTTATGATGTTTCTCCCCCCTCTACTCTCTTGTGATGAATTGAGTTTTCCCCTTGAAGTTGTCTTGTCAGATTGAGTCTTTAAGGATTTGAGAACACTTGATGTATGTCTTGTCGTGCTTATCTGTGGTGACAATGGGATATTCACGCGATCTACTTGATGTATGTTTTGGTGATCAACTTGCAGGTTCAATGAAGTTAAGCATAGGGGTTGGCACACATTTTCATCTTGACTCTCCGGTAGAAACTTTGGGGCACTCTTTGAAGTACTTTGTGTTGGTTGAATAGATGAATCTGAGATTGTGTGATGCATATTGTATAATCCTGCCCACGGATATTTGAGGTGACATTGGAGTATCTAGGTGACACTAGGGTTTTGGTTGATTTGTGTCTTAAGGTGTTATTCTAGTACAAACTGTATGATAGATCAAACGGAAAGAATAGCTTTGTGTTATTTTACTACAGACTCTTGATTAGATTGATCAAAAAGGATAACTTTGAGGCGGTTTCGTACCCTACAATAATCTCTTTGTTTGTTCTCCGCTATTAGAGACTTTGGAGTGATTCTTTGTTGCATGTTGAGGGATAGTTATATGATCCAATTATGTTATTATTGTTGAGAGAACTTGCACTAGTGAAAGTATGAACCTTAGGCCTTGTTTCCTACCATTGCAATACCATTTACGCTCACTTTTATCATTAGTTACCTTGCTGTTTTAATATTTTCAGATTACAGAAACCTATATCTATCATCCATATTGCACTTGTATCACCATCTCTTTGCCGAACTAGTGCACCTATACAATTTACCATTGTATTGGGTGCGTTGGGGACACAAGAGACTCTTTGTTATTTGGTTGCAGGGTTGTTTGAGAGAGACCATCTTCATCCTATGCCTCCCACGGATTGATAAACCTTAGGTCATCCACTTGAGGGAAATTTGCTATTGTCCTACAAACCTCTGCACTTGGAGGCCCAACAACGTCTATAAGAAGAAGGTTGTGTAGTAGACATCAGGGCTGGAACGCCGGTTCAACCATGTGTGACGGAACCACCTTGTCTGAATAGTGCTCCGCCTTAGCATGTACCGGCACTATCAGGTCATTATTCCAACCCTTTGGATAACACAATCACTGCAGCGACACAATTGGCGGCTCTCCCAGGGGATGGCGACTCTCCAGCGGCGGTTGAAACATGAAGGGATAGGGAGCTGCTTCAAACAGCATTGACACAGCAGGCGGCGTATTCTTACAGTCGAGGTAGGGTTCATTCGACTCCTCGCCCAAGCCGAAGTTATAGAAGACACATGGACTCACCGACTGTTTCAAGCAATGACCAATGCCGTAACCGGCCACGTGGGCATGACCCGGCGCGTGATGGAGCTCATGACTTGGTCGACCAGGAGAGAGTGCGTCAAGAGGCTGAGCATGCGGCTCAGCGGGCGGCTCACCAGCCCCTTCCGGTTTATCCAACGACTTCGGTAGAGGCAGGCATGACCTCTAGAACTACAGGTGTACCCTGTTTGGTGCCGGCTCTGCGTAATGAGCATTTGCCCAAGGATTTCAAAGGACCTCGTAAGGTGCCTAACTACACAACTGAGTTACCCCCTGAGGCGTGGATTGAGAGTTATGAGATGGCCATGAAACTGTTGGAGGTCAGCGATGCCGCATGTGCTAAATACTTCACCATGATGCTAGATGGGATGGCCCGTACTTGGTTAAAAGGGCTGCCTGCTAATTCCATCGGGTCATGGGAGGAGTTAAAGGCCCGGGTTATCCAGAACTTCAAAGATAATTGTGCCCAGGAGGAGGGTGAATCAACAACTCATTGGGTGCGCCGGGTCAATGCTATTATACACTCATCTGACAACATCAATGCCGGCTCTGCAGTTCTAATGTTGGAGAAAAATTGCCGTTTTTTTGCCTCTTAAGCAGAAATTGGGGCAGCTCAAGCGCGATTGCAATGATATGGGGCTGCTGATGGCGTCTCTAATTAAATATGCCGACTCTGATGGTACCAAGGACCCCGAGTATGATGATGATAAGCCGGTAAAGGGAAAGAAGAGTGGCAACACCAAGGGTCCGCAGCATAACCCAATGAATCAGGGGGGCAACGGTAAGCGTAAGGCTGATGGTAACTCAGGTTTGGTGGCTAACACCAGCGCGCAAAATGATAGTCAGCGTCATAAGGGGAGGCCGCCTCCTCGTACGGGTGGATCAGGTCCCAATCTTGAGCATTTGCTGAATGAGCCCTGTCCAAAGCATGGTACAAAAGAGAGGCCCGCCACTCACCTTTGGAAAGATTGTACAATTATGAGGGATTTCAAAAATTCTAATTTATTCCAAAACAACTACGGGTCGGGTGGTGGCTCAGGTTCTGGTGGCGGCGGTTCTCATGGCCCGGGTCACGGTGGAGGCAGTTCTAGTTCCGGCTTCCAGGGTCATCAAAACCATCAAGGAAATCAGGGCGGTTACAATCAGCAATCCGGTCAGGGGGGCCAGCAGCAGCAGCAGTCTGGATATCAAAGTCATTCGAAGCAGTTGAATAGTGGGCAGTATCACGTTTTCACCACGATTTTATGCAAGCGAACGCCGTTGAACTGGTTGTTCCCCATTACTTGCGATGGTCTGAGCAACCCATTATGTGGAGCCGAGAGGATCACCAGCCCCGGGTTGATAATCCGGATCACTTGGCTTTGGTGGTGGCGCCTCAAGTTGGTGGATACAAATTCACTAAAGTACTCATGGATGGAGGTAGTAGCATTAATATCCTTTATTATGATACTTTCCGTCTCATGGGGTTAACTGATAAAAATCTTAAGCCGCCCAATACTGTTTTCCATGGAGTGGTGCCTGGTAAGTCGGCATACCCTGTAGGCAAGATTGAGCTAGAAGTGGCCTTTGGAGATGAGCACGATTTTAGGGCTGAGAAGTTAACCTTTGAAGTGGTCAAGATCAGAAGCCCGTACCACATTCTGTTTGGACGGCCGGCTTATGCTAGGTTCGTGGTACGACCTTGTTATGTTTATTTTCATCTCAAAATGCCGGGTTACAAAGGGACCATTACAGTGCATGGGAGTCGGAAGATAGCTTTGAAGTGTGAAGAAGGTGATGCTGCTTATGCTGAGTTTGTCTGTGCAACAGAAGAGTTAAAGTTTTACAAGGACAATGTTGATCCAGCGGATATGACATCTCTAAAAAAGCCTACTACAGAGCATGATCCGGTGTTGAAGTTTAAGTCAACCGACGACACTAAGCTAGTTGACTTTGTTCCTGGCGATACATCCAAGCAGTTCAGTATCAGTGCTAATCTGGATCCAAAATAGGAAAGCACGCTCATCGAGTTCATCCGTGAGAACCGGAACATCTTTGCATGGAAGCCTTCTGACATGCCGGGTGTACCAAGGGAACTCGGTGAGCACACTCTTAATATTGATCCAAAGTTCAAGCCAATCAAGTAATTCCTTTATCGCTTCAGTGAGGAGAGGCGTAAGGCCATTGGTGAAGAAGTGGCCCGGCTCTTGGCAGCTGGGTTCATTATTGAAGTCTTTCATCCTGAGTGGTTGGATAATCCAGTGCTGGTGCTTAAGAAGAATGGCACTTGGCGTATGTGTGTGGACTACACAGACTTAAATAAGGCTTGTTCGGCTGATCCTTTTGCTCTCCCTCGTATTGATCAAGTCATTGATGCTACGGTGGGTTTTGAGCGTTTGAGTTTTTTGGATGCTTATTTTGGTTATCATCAGATCAAGATGGCAGTTAAGGACCAGGAGAAGACATCTTTCATCACTCCCTTTGGAGCCTTCTTCTATGTGTCTACGCCTTTTGGGCTCAAGAGCGCCCAGGCGATTTACCAGCGATGTGTGCAGAATTGTCTTCATAGTCAGATTGGGCGCAATGTTCATGCTTATGTGGATGATATTGTGGTAAAATCCCGAGAGAAGGAAACCTTGATAGATGATTTGAAGGAGACCTTCAACAATCTCCGGGTCTACAAGAAGATGCTTAACCCGGCCAAGTGCATTTTTGGTGTGCTAGTGAAAGGATCGAGAAGAGGTGTCTAGAGGGGGGGGGTGAATAGACCCTCAACACACAAAGTTGGCAGTTTTTAAGTTTTTCAAGTTGAGGTGCAGTTTAAGAACAAGTTTAACCATTCACAATACATATCAAGCAAGCATGCTAAGAGTATATGAGCAACGGATAGTAAAGCATGCAACTTGCAAAAAGTAAAGAAATGGGATTGGAGTGTGCAAACACAATTTGAGACACAGAGATTTTTGGCGTGGTTCCGACAGGTGGTGCTATCGTACATCCACGTTGATGGAGACTTCAACCCACGAAGGGTAACGTTTGCGCGAGTCCACGGAGGGCTCCACCCACGAAGGGTCCACGAAGAAGCAACCTTGTCTATCCCACCATGGCCATCGCCCACGAAAGGACTTGCCTCACTAGGGTAGATCTTCACGAAGTAGGCGATCTCTCTGCTCGTACAAACTCCTTGGTTCAACTCCACAATCTTGACGGAGGCTCCCAAGTGACACCTAACCAATCTAGGAGACACCACTCTCCAAAAGGTAATAGATGGTGTGTTGTTGATGAACTCCTTGCTCTTGTGCTTCAAATGATTGTCTCCCCAACACTCAACTCTCTCTCATAGGATTGGATTTGGTGGAAAGAAGATTTGAGTGGAAAGCAACTTGGGGAAGGTTAGAGATCAAGATTCATATGGCTGGATTGGAATGTCTTGGCCTCAACACATGAGTAGATGGTTCTCTCTCAGAAAATGAATGCTGGAAGTGTAGGCATGTTCTGATGGCTTCCCCACGAATGAGGAGAGCGTGGAGGGGTATATATAGCCTCCACACAAAATCTAACCGTTACACACAATTTACCAAACTCGGTGGGACCGAATCATAAAACTCAGTCGGACCGATTTAGTTCATAATGTGACCGTTAGGCATTTCGGTGGGACCGATATGATCAACTCGGTAGGACCGATGTGCAAGGGTTAGGGTAAAATCTCATCTCGGTTTGACCAATTACACAACTCGATGGGACCGATTTGGTAATAGCAAAATAGGGAGTTGGTCAGGCAAACTCGGTGTGGCCGATTACATCTTCTTGGTGAGACCGAAAATACTGCAATAGACAACAGGGAGTTTGCAAGCCCATCTCAGTGAGACCGAATTGATTAGGGTTTCTGGCAGTGGCTATGTCAATTGAACTCGGCGGCGCCGGATGGATCAAATCGCTGGGGCCGAGTTTTTGAGACATATGTGGATGTGATAAAGTGGCTGAGGGCTTTGGAGCATATCACTAAGCACTTTGAGCAAGCAAGCCATTAAGCAACACCTCATCCCCTTTTAATAGTATTGGCTTTCCTATAGACTCAATGTGATCTTGGATCACTAAAAGTAAAATGTAGAGTCTTGATCTTTAGAGCTTGAGCCAATCCTATGTCCTTAGCATCTTGAAGGGGTTCCACATCCTCTTGTCCATGCCACTCCACTTTTGGACTTATCTGAAATACACTAGATAAAAGTATTAGTCCAACAAGAGATATGTTGACATTAATTACCAAAATCACCTAGGGAGCACTTGTGCTTTCAATCTCCCCATTTTTGGTAATTGATGAAAACATACATCAAAGCTTTAGATAAAGATATAGTAAAAAGCAAATAAAGCTTTGGAAGGACATGTAACATGCATAGGCTCCCCCTACATGTATGCAATCATGCAAATATGGAACATAAGATCATGTGAGTGCATAACCATGACAGAGCAAGCAATGAGTTACACGTATGTTGGCTATATGCATCAGAGTAAATGGTGTGAATATGAGAAACATGCCTTCATGTTCATAAGTCCTTCTTGCAAACAATATGTACATCAGCAAGAGATCCTCATGCACATGAGTGTGATGCATATACTTACCTTGTGGTCTTGAGCTAGCTTTGGAAGAGATGAACCTGAGTAAACAAGGTTAGACAACACAGAAACATCTACTAAACAGAGCAAGAGCAGTGAACCTCAAGAGTACCAAGATTGGGATGACATGTATAGAGTGAGTACTAGGTACTCTATTTGAGTGTAGACATGTCCCCAAAAGGTAAAGATATGCAATGAATTCCTTCCCTTGGATGTCTTGCTCCCCTTAATCTTATATGGGATATTGGGAGAAGATAGGGAATGGAAAATCAGAGCAAAGCAAACACACAAACAAAACATAAACAACATGAACATGTCTTTCCCCTCTAAAGACAAGTAACTTCTCTCCTCTTTGAATACCAAGCAACTAGGGTCTCTCTATGATATGATTATTTATCTCCCTTTCCCCCTTTTGATATGATTAAGCTTTGATGTGAGCTCTCTCTCTCTCCCCCTTTGACATCAATTTCCAAGAAGGGAACTTCTGGAGTATGGGTCAAAATAGGTTTGGTCCTTGAGTCACATAACAAAGTAACAGGGAAAAATAGGGTGCTGGTAGAGGAGAAGAATCATCGAGTGGAGCTGGAACAAAATGTGTAGGATGCAAGTGACAAAGTCCTTTCTCAGCATTAAGATCGGCTACACCGAGTTGTTTTCTTCGGTGGCATCGAAAAGTTTCGGTTTTACCGAAAGAGACAAGTCGGTGTGTCCGAGTTCATCATAGAGAAAAAGCACTAGTCAGCTCAGCTCACTAAGCAAATAAGATCTCACAAGAATTTGCAAGGAATTTACTAAAGGATTTGCAAAGAATTGGATGCAGAGATATGCATAACATAGATAATAGAGAAGAAATCTAGATGATTTTTTTGAAAAGGGAAACAAATATGCATGAGACAAATGCATGAGCACAGAGAAACACTAGAGAACTTCATCTAGAATTGGTCGGCAACAAAGTCACCTATGTTAGAGTGTATTGACTTAGGAGTCAAGTGAAGACACTTGATCATAGGTCATACTCATCGTTTAAGCTCAAAAATGGGTTGCCATTTGCTACGTCTTGAGCTTGCGTAGGTTTTCCTCGAAGAGGAGAGGGTGATGCAGCAAAGTGTAGAGTAAGTATTTCCCTCAGTTTTGAGAACCAAGGTATCAATCCAGTAGGAGGCTCCTCAAAAGTCCCACGCACCTACACAAACAAACTGAGAACTCGCAACCAACACAATAAAGGGGTTGTCAATCCATTCACGGCCACTTGCGAAAGTGAGATCTAATAAAGATAGTATGATAAGATAAATATATTTTTGGTATTTTGTAATATAGATGCACAAAGTAAAGATGCAAATAAAGTAGATGGAAAGCAAATATGATAAGAGATAGACCCAGGGGCCATAGGTTTCACTAGAGGCTTCTCTCAAGATAGCATAAGTATTACGGTGGGTGAACAAATTACTGTCGAGCAATTGATAGAAAAGCGCATAGTTATGAGATTATCTAGGCATGATGATGTATATAGGCATCACGTCCATAACAAGTAGACCGACTCCTGCCTGCATCTACTACTATTACTCCACACATCGACCGCTATCCAACATGCATCTAGAGTATTAAATAAGTTCATAAGAACAGAGCAACACATTAAGCAAGATGACATGATGTAGAGGGATAAACACATGCAATATGATATAAACCCCATCTTGTTATCCTCGATGGCAACAATACAAAACGTGTCTTGCAACCCTTTCTGTCACTGGGTAAGTACACCGCAAGATTGAACCCAAAGCTAAGCACTTCTCCCATGGCAAGAAAGATCAATCTAGTAGGCCAAACCAAACTGATAATTCGAAGAGACTTGCAAAGATAACTCAAGCATACATAAAAGAATTCAGAAAAGATTCAAATATTATTCATAGATAAACTTGATCATAAACCCACAATTCATCGGATCTCGACAAACACACCGCAAAAAGAGTTTACATCGAATAGATCTCCACAAGAGAGGGGGAGAACATTGTATTGAGATCCAAAAAGAGAGAAGAAGCCATCTAGCTAATAATTACGGACCCATAGGTCTGTGGTAAACTACTCACAACTCATCGGATGGGCAAGGATGTTGATGTAGAGGCCCTCCGTGGTTGCTTCCCCCTCCGTCAGAGTGCCACGCAAGGGCTCCAAGATGGGATCTCGCAGATACAGAAGGTTACGGTGGTGGAAATTGTGTTTCGTGGTGCTCCTGGATGTTTTCGGGGTCCGTAGGTATATATAGGAGGAATAAGTACGTCGGTGGCTGCCCGAGGGGCCCACGAGACAGGGGCGCGCCCTACAGGGGGGGCCCTCCTATCTCGTGGGGCCCTCGGAGCTTTCTTGACTTGCACTCCAGGCTCTCCGGATCAGATTTGTTCCAAAAATAACGCTCCCGAAGGTTTCATTCCGTTTGGACTCCGTTTGATATTCCTTTTCTTCGAAATACTGAAATAGGCAAAAAAACAGCAATATGGGCTGGGCTTCCGGTTAGTAGTTTAGTCCCAAAAATGATATAAATGTGTAAAATAAAGCCCATAAACATCCAAAAGGGGTAATATAATAGCATGGAACAATCAAAAATTATAGATACGTTGGAGATGTATCAAGCATCCCCAAGCTTAATTCCTGCTCGTCCTCGAGTAAGTAAATGATAAAAAAGAAATTTTTGATGTGGAATGCTACCTAGCATAATTCATAATGTAATTTTCTTTCTTGTGGCATGAATGTTCAGATCCAAATGAATACAAAATAAAAGTTCATATTGACATAAGAAATAGTAATACTTCAAGCATACTAATCAAAGTAATCATGTCTTCTCAAAATAACATGGCTAAAGAAAGTTATCCCTACAAAATCATATAGTCTAGCTGTGCTCTATCTTCATCACACAAAGTATTTAATCATGCACAACCCCGATGACAAGCCAAGCAATTGTTTCATACTTTAATGATCTCAAACTTTTTCAACTTTCACGCAATACATGAGCGTGAGCCATGGACATAGCACTATATGTGGAATAGAATGGTGGTTGTGGAGAAGACAAAAAAAGGAGAAGATAGTCTCACATCAACTAGGCGTATCAACGGGATATGGAGATGCCCATTAATAGATATCAATGTGAGTGAGTAGGGATTGCCATGCAACGGATGCACTAGAGCTATAAATATATGAAAGCTCAATAAAAGAAACTAAGTGGGGTGCATCCAACTTGCTTGCTCACGAAGACCTAGGGCACTTTTGAGGAAGCCCATCATTGGAATATACAAGCCAAGTTCTATAATGAAAAATTCCCACTAGTATATGAAAGTGACAACATATGAGACTCTCTATCATGAAGATCATGGTGCTATTTTGAAGCACAAGTGTGAAAAAAAGAGATAGTAGCATTGTCCCTTCTCTCTTTTTCTCTCATTTTATTTTTTCTTTCTTTTCTTTTTCTTTTTTTCTTTCTTTGGCCTTCTTTTTTTTTCTTTTGGCCTTTCTCTTCTTTTTTTTATTTTTCTATTTTTTTTTCTTTTTGTAAAGTCCGAAATCTCATCCCGACTTGCGGGGGAATCATAGTCTTCATCATCCTTTCCTCACTAGGACAATGCTCTAATAATGAAGATCATCACACCTTTATGGATTTACAACTCAAAGCTAGAACAAGATATGACTCTATATGAATGCCTCCGGCGGTGTACCGGGATATGCAATGAATCAAGAGCGACATGTATGAAAATTATGAAGGTGGCCTTGCCACAAATACAATGTCAACTACATGATCATGCAAAAAGCAATATGACAAAAGTAATGTGTGTCATATGAACGGAACGGTGGAATGTTGCATGGCAATATATCTCGGAATGGCTATGGAAATGCCATAATAGGTAGGTATGGTGGCTGTTTTGAGGAAGGTAAATGGTGGGTGTATGGTACCGGCGAAAGTTGCACGGTACAAGAGAGGCTAGCAATGGTGGAAGGGTGAAAGAGTGCGTATAATCCATGGACTCAACATTAATCAAAAGAACTCATATACTTGTTGCAAAAATTTAGAAGTCATCAAAAACCAAAGTACTACGCGCATGCTCCTAGGGGGATAGATTGGTAGGAAAAGACCATCACTCGTCCCCGACCGCCACTCATAAGGAAGACAATCAATAAATAAAATTGTGCTCCGACTTCATCACAAAGCGGTTCACCATACGTGCATGCTACGGGAATCACAAGCTTCAACACAAGCATTCTTTAAATTCATAATCACCCAACTAGCATGACTTTAATATCACTACCTCCATATCTCAAAACAATTATCAAGCATCAAATTGATCATAGCATCCAATTCACTTTCTATGATAGTTTTTATTATACCCAACTTGGATGCTCATCATTCTAGGACCAACTTTATGATCATAGCAAATACCATGCTGTTCTAAAAGACTCTCAAAATGATATAGGTGAAGCATGAGAGACTAGCAATTTCTTCAAAATTAAGACACCACCGTGCTCTAAAAGATATAAGTGAAGCACTAGAGCAAAAACTATCAAGCTCAAAAGATATAAGTGAAGCACATAGAGTATTCTAGCAAATTCTAATCAAATAGGCTTCTCCCAAAAGGTGTCTACAGCAAGGATGATTGTGGTAAACTAAAAAGAAAAGACTAATATAATACACGACGCTCCAAGCAAAACACATATCATGTGGCGAATAAAAATATAGCTCCAAGTAAAGTTACCAATGAATGAAGACGAAAGAGGAGATGCCTTCCCGGGGCAGTCCCAAGCTTAGGATTTTGGCTATTCTTGAATATCTTGGGGTGCCATGGGCATCCCTAAGATTAGGCTCTTGCTACCCTTTATTCCATAGTCCATAAAAGCTTTACCCAAAACTTGAAAACTTCACAACACAAAACTCAACAGGAAATCTTATAAGCTCCGTTAGTGAAAGAAAACAAAACCACCACATAAGGTACTGCAATGAACCCATTCTTTATTTATATTGGTGTTAAACCTACTGTATTCCAACTTCCTTATGGTTTATAAACTAATTTACTAGTCATAGATGCATTGAAATAAGTAAACGACACATGAAAAATAGAATCTGTCAAAAACAGAACAGTCTGTAGCAATCTGTAACTAACGCAAACTTCTGGAACTCTAAAAATCCTACCAAAATAGGAAGTCCTGCAAAATTTGTTTATTGAACAGAAGCAAAAAGAATCAACGCAAAATCACGTTCCTGTGATTTAACAAAATTATATGCGTGCGCGCAAAGTTTTTGTTTTTCAGCAGAATCAAATCAACTATCATCGTAGGTTATCCAATAGGTTCTACTTGGCACAAACACTAATTAAAAGATAAAAACACATCTATCCAGAAGGTATATGCAAGATTTATTACTAAAAAGGAGCAAAAACAAAAAACATAAAGAAAAATTGGGTTGCCTCCCAACTAGCGCTATCGTTTAACGCCCCTAGCTAGGCATAAAAACAAAGATAGATCTAACGAGTGACATCTTTGATACTAAATTCATCAATAGAGCACTTGTGATATCTAGCGATTTCTTCCCTTTTAGCAATGGATAAACCTTTAGGCAAAAATTCAAGAAATTCATTGGTAGCAAATGGTTCTTTAACGATAGAGAGGCAATTGGGAAGAACACTTATGGATTTGAGATCCGCATCTCACTTACTAGAAGATTCTCCCTTATTTTTAGGAAAATAAATAAACTTGGCAATTTTAGTAGGGGGTTTTGGAGTGTTTTTCATGGGGGAAAACGTGGAACCCAAGTTTGTAATGATATCCTCAAGTTTACTGATTCTAGAAGAGTCTAGATCTATTTTTTCATTGACTATAGGTTCTTTTTCCTTAAGATTTTTCAAAGTAACTCCAACCCTAGATCCAAATTGGGTATTGCGATTATGAATCTTTTTATCTAAATTTTCAATCACTCAACAGTGGCAATTTTATTTTCAATAATATCAAGCCATTGCATCACATGTTCTAGAGTTAAAACCGTTCCATTAACCAAAAGAGGTGGTGGGCCAAACAAATCTAACATAGCATTATAAGCATCAAAAGTATGGCTACTCATAAAATCACCTCCGGTAGCAATATCAAGAACACATCTATTCCAAGGAGTAATGCCTACATAAAAATTGCGGAGAAGAACGGAAGTAGCAAGCTTCCTAGTAGCTTTATATTGGGCATTGCAAATTCTATGCCAAGCATCTTTTAAACTTTCCCTTTCCCTTTGTTTAAAATTGTGAATTTCTTGTTCGGGAGTGATAATAAAGATAGGAGGACTATCCATAACAACAAGGTAAACGAACTATCACACGAGCAAACAGAAAAACGACAAGCGAAAAAGAGGAGGAGATTGGGAAAGAGAGGGCGAATAAAACGGCAAGGGTGAAGTGGGGGAGAGGAAAACGAGAGGCAAATGGAAAATAATGTAAATGCGAGGGAGATGGGTTTGTGATGGGTACTTGGTATGTCTTGACTTGAGCGAAGACCTCCCCGACAACGACGCCAGAAATCCTTCGTGCTACGTCTTGAGCTTTCATTGGTTTTCCTCGAAGAGGAGAGGGTGATGCAGCAAAGTGTAGTGTAAGTATTTCCCTCAGTTTTGAGAACCAAGGTATCAATCCAGTAGGAGGCTCCTCAAAAGTCCCACACACCTACACAAACAAACTGAGAACTCGCAACCAACGCAATAAAGGGGTTGTCAATCCCTTCACGGCCACTTGCGAAAGTGAGATCTAATAAAGATAGTATGATAAGATAAATATATTTTTGGTATTTTGTAATATAGATGCAAAAAGTAAAGATGCAAATAAAGTAGATGGAAAGCAAACATGATAGGAGATAGACCCGGGGGCCATAGGTTTCACTAGAGGCTTCTCTCAAGATAGCATAAGTATTACGGTGGGTGAACAAATTACTGTCGAGCAATTGATAGAAAAGCGCATAGTTATGAGATTGTCTAGGCATGATCATGTATATAGGCATCACGTCCATAACAAGTAGACCGACTCCTGCCTGCATCTACTACTATTACTCCACACATCGACCGCTATCCAGCATGCATCTAGAGTATTAAGTTCATAACAACAGAGCAACGCATTAAGCAAGATGACATGATGTAGAGGGATAAACACATGCAATATGATATAAACCCCATCTTGTTATCCTCGATGTCAACAATACAATACGTGTCTTGCAACCCTTTCTGTCACTGGGTAAGAACACTGCAAGATTGAACCCAAAGCTAAGCACTTCTCCCATGGCAAGAAAGATCAATCTAGTAGGCCAAACCAAACTGATAATTCGAAGAGACTTGCAAAGATAACTCAAGCATACATAAAAGAATTCAGAGAAGATTCAAATATTATTCATAGATAAACTTGATCATAAACCCACAATTCATCGGATCTCGACAAACACACCGCAAAAAGAGTTTACATTGAATAGATCTCCACAAGAGAGGGGGAGAACATTGTATTGAGATCCAAAAAGAGAGAAGAAGCCATCTAGCTAATAACTATGGACCCGTAGGTCTGTGGTAAACTACTCACAACTCATCGGATGGGCAAGGATGTTGATGTAGAGGCCCTCCGTGGTTGCTTCCCCCTCCGGCAGAGTGCCGGCAAGGGCTCCAAGATGGGATCTCGTGGATACAGAAGGTTACGGCGGTGGAAATTTTGTTTCGTGGTGCTCCTGGATGTTTTTGGGGTCCGTAGGTATATATAGGAGGAATAAGTACATCGGTGGCTGCCCGAGGGGCCCACGAGACAGGGGGCGCGCCCTATAGGGGGACGCCCTCCTATCTCGTGGGGCCCTCGGAGCTTTCTTGACTTGCACTCCAGGCTCTCCGGATCAGATTTGTTCCAAAAATAACGCTCCCGAAGGTTTCATTCCGTTTGGACTCCGTTTGATATTCCTTTTCTTCGAAATACTGAAATAGGCAAAAAAACAGCAATATGGGCTGGGCCTCCGGTTAGTAGGTTAGTCCCAAAAATGATATAGATGTGTAAAATAAAGCCCATAAACATCCAAAAGAGGTAATATAATAGCATGGAACAATAAAAATTATAGATACGTTGGATTCGTATCACCATTTTTTGTTTAAGCATCTTGATGTATTCACAACTTGTTGAGTTGCTTTGACCCATGACTTGGGGTAAAGATTCTCTAAGATGGAATAACATACCTTGGGTGATGGTGTTGATCTTGATCATGTAGTTGAACTTGTGTGGGATGATCAAGGTTGATGTAGTTCATTGGGAGCACCACTTGTAATTGGAGTTCATCTACCTACACGAATTAGTTTTGCAAGGAATAGCACTTGTGCATCCAAAATGACAATCATGAAATTTGATATAGAAATTGTCAAAGGATATATTTGAAGGGTTTCATGCTTCCTTGTCTTCAACCACCGTAATGTAGAGACTTGGTGATGTAGAGATTGCTCAAGATGTGAGTGAGTTGCAATCTCATAGATTCCGATTCATCCAAGTACCTACAAGGGTTAGATGACATGCAAGGGTGCAAATATATCCAAGACATATGATTATCATCATAAGAGAAATATCAAGGATTAGTCATAGGCTCATGTCTTGCATGTATCCAAATGGAGTTCCTACTCCAAGTTTGAAGCATCAATGATGTTAAATTCACCTTTCAACCTACAAAAGACTTTCTCATCAAGTGGTTTAGTGAATATATCCGCCAATTGCTTGTCGGTACGAACATGCTTAAGGTTAATATCATCCTTAGCAACTTGATCTTGAATGAAAGGATGGCGAACTTCAATGTGCTTATTTCGAGAATATTGCATGGGATTGTGAGCAATCTTAATAGCACTTTCATTGTCACAAAGCAAAGGAACATGTTTCACATATATCCCATAATCTTTAAGAGTTTGGGTCATGCAAAGTAATTGAGCACAACATGAACCGGCGGCAATGTATTCCGCTTCGGCGGTGGATGAGGCTACTGAGTTTTGTTTCTTGGAGGACCAAGACACAAGAGATCTACCAAGAAATTGACAAGATGAAATAGCAAACTTGGAGCTCAAGATCATGCTCCAGATGTACCACTTGGAGCTGTCAACACGACATCGCAGCTGGGTACATGTCCCGTAAGTACCCCCATTCCTCGCTAGGAGTGGGCAGAGGCCCTCAGCGCCGTACTTGCACCAGAGGTTGGCCGCGCCGTACTTGCACCGGATGCCCGCCGAACCGTTCGCATGTGTGCCGCTGTTCTCCTTGTCCGTGGCCCGCTGGATGCCAACGCGCTGGTCCGTAGGCTCGACTGCCTCCTTGGCCCAGGTGTGCACCAGGGCGCAGTAGAGGAATATGGCCGTCGCATCCTCGAGCTGGTGATATCCGATGAAATAGCCAACTTGGAGCTCAAGATCGTGCTCAAGATCGAAGTGGACTTTCTATCAACCTTGTCTCCAGCATAGTCTGAATCGGAGTAGCCAACAAGATCAAAAGAAGACCTCTGAGGATACCAAATGCCAAAATTTGGTGTATGTATTAAGTATCTCACTATCCTTTTTCACAGCCTTAAGATGACATTCTTTAGGGGCCGCTTGATATCATGCACACATGCACACACTTAGCATATTATCGGGACGAGAGGCACATAGATATAATAATGAACCAATCATAGAGTGATAAACCTTTTGATCAACGGGTTCACCATCTTTAGTCAAGTCAAGATGTCCACTAGTAGGCATGGGTGTACTCATACCTTTGCATTCTTGCATATTGAACTTCTTGAACAAGTCCTTGGTATACTTCATTTGAGAGACAAAGGTACCTTCCTTAGTTTGCTTGATTTGCAAACCAAGAAAGAACTTGAGTTCACTCATCATAGACATCTCAAACTTCTCCGACATAAGCTTTCCAAACTTCTCACTAAAGTGAGGGTTAGTTGATCCAAATATAATATCATCAACATAAATTTGGCATACAAATAATTCTCCATTAACCCTTTTAGTGAAAAGAATAAAATCAAATTTTCCAATCTGAAAGCCTTTTTCAATAAGGAACTTGGTCAAGCATTTATACCACGTTCTAGGAGCTTGTTTAAGACCATTAAGAGCTTTGTGAAGTTTGTAAACATGATTTGGTTTCTTAGGATTAACAAAGCCGGGAGGTTGTTTGACATAAACTTCCTCCTCAATTTCACCATTTAGAAAAGCACTTTTAATGTCCATTTGGTATAAAGTGATATCATGGTGATTAGCATAGGCAAGTAAGATGCGAATGTACTCAAGTCTAGCAACGGGGGCATATGTCTCACCATAGTCCATACCTTCGACTTGAGTGTAGCCTTGGGCGACGAGACGTGCTTTGTTGCGAACTACTTGTCCATCTTCATCTTGCTTGTTGCGAAACACCCATTTGGTACTGATGATGTTGTGGTTGTTGTCGGGCTTCTCGACCAATGTCCACACTTGGTTTCTCTCAAAGTTGTGTAGTTCTTCATGCATGGCATTTATCCAATCCGGATCTTCCAATGCTTCTTCAACCTTCATGGGTTCAATGCTTGAGATGAATGAATAATGTTCACAAAAATTAGCCAAACGAGATTTAGAGCGAGTGATTCTCACGGTTTGGATATCATTATAGATTTGCTCGACGGGATGGTCTCTAGAGACTCTTGCTCAAACTCGTGTGAGCTTTTGCTTTGACCAGGGTGGAACATCTTCTTCATCATCTCGTTCTCCTTCTTGGCCTTCTTCATTTTGACGTTGTCGTTCTCTTGTCATGGTGGAGAAGGAGGTTGATGAGGTTCATCTTGGTATACTTCCTCGTTTTCTTCTTCTTGGTGTGTCCCACTTGTGGATGCTTCCATATCAACTCTTGGTTCACGTTGTCATGAAGTAGAAGCTTCCACTTGGACGGACGAGGTACTCTCCTTCACCTCCGTTGGACGAATCTTGCCAATAGACAAGTCTTGGATTGCTTCCGAAGGGTCTTTGTCACCTTTATCAATTGGCAATTCCTCTACTTGCGAGCCGTTAGATTCATCAAACTTCACATCTACCGTCTCTTCAACCTTTCGGGTGAAATTGTTGTAGACACGGTAAGTGTGAGAGTTTGAGCCATAACCAAGTAGGAATCCTTCATGAGATTCGGGAGAAAATTTAGAACGACGATGCTTATCAAGAATGTAGCACTTTGAGCCGAATACTCGAAAGTATCCAACTTGGGGTTTGTTACCGGTGAGGACCTCGTATGCCGTCTTGCTGAGTAGCTTGTGAAGATACAAGCGATTTGTTGCATGACAAGCTGTCTCAACCGCTTCCGCCCAATAGTGTTTTGGTGTCTTGTACTCATCAATCATCGTTCTTGCCATTTTGATGAGCGTCCGGTTCTTCCTCTCAACAACTCCATTTTGTTGAGGTGTGTACATAGCCTAGAACTCATGTGAGATCACTTCTTCGTCAAGAAAGGTGTCCACATTGGCGTTCTTGAACTCCGTTCCATTGTCGCCGCGAACCTTCTTGATCTTCACTTCAAATTGATTTTGGGCTTTCCTAGCGAAGTTCTTGAAGATCTTCTGGACCTGCGATTTATCATCGAGAAAGAACACCCATGTAAATCTTGAAAAATCATCAACTATAACTAGACCAAATGAGTTTCCACCGAGACTTCTGTAAGCGCTGGGACCGAAAAGATCCATGTGAAGTAGCTCGAGCAGTCTCCTTGTGGTCATGATGTTCTTCACGGGGTGGCTTCCTCCAACCTGTTTTCCTGCTTGGCAAGCGCTGCAAAGTCTATCCTTATCAAATATGACATCTTTAACACCAAGGATATGATCTCCTTTAATAAGCTTGTCAAGGTTTCGCATGCCCACATGACCTAACCGTCTATGCCACAACCAGCCTTTGGAAGATTTAGCAATTAAGCAAGTTCTAGGTTGAGCCTTTTTAGTGAAATCAACAATGTATATATCACCTCTACGTATGCCGGTAAAGACCATTTTATGATTATCTCTACGAAACACTTGGCAATCTACTTTAGTAAATATGACATTGAAACCAAAGTCAGCTAGTCTAGAAACAAAAAGCAGATTATAGCCAAGAGATTTAACGAGCATGACTTTTTGTATGGAGATATCATGTGAGATGGACACCTTACCGAGGCCAACCACCTTACCCTTTGAGTTATCACCAAAAGTGACATACTTCCGAGGGCCGTCATTTTCAGCAATCTCACTAAACATATCTTTATTTCCGGTCATGTGATCGGTACATGCACTATCAAGGACCCATTCCTTTCCTCCTGCCATGTATCCGCGAAGATTTTCCATAAGACCAAAGTGTCTCATTGCATCATCAAGATCATAGTCACTATCATCATCCTCATCATAGTGTCCATGTTCAACATCGTCATGTGGTGGATCAATTCCTAGATAGGGTGATTCATTAGATAAATGATTTTGACAATGATCATCTTTATGAATTCTAATAGCTTCGGAAATAATATTGCTAATAATTCCAACATCTCCTTTGGCATGCATAAGATTTGTAAGCTCAAATAGACAATCACCAAACTTAGCATCATTGGAATACATCTTACTCAAGGCAATGGACTTATGAAGAATCTCATCTAGATTTTGCAAGGAATACTTTGGAAATCTTTCCTTAAGAAATCTCCATATAGTGTAAGCGCAATCAAGAGTAGGCAAGTGATGTCTACTACACAACCTTCTTCTTGTAGACGTTGTTGGGCCTCCAAGTGCAGAGGTTTGTAGGACAGTAGCAAATTTCCCTCAAGTGGATGACCTAAGGTTTATCAATCCATGGGAGGCGTAGGATGAAGATGGTCTCTCTCGAGCAACCCTACAACCAAATAACAAAGAGTCTCTTATGTCCCCAACACACCCAATACAATGGTAAATTGTATAGGTGCACTAGTTCGGCGAAGAGATGGTGATACAAGTGCAATATGGATGGTAGATAAAGGTTTTTGTAATCTGAAAATATAAAAACAGCAAGGTAACTAATGATAAAAGTGAGCGTAAACGGTATTGCAATGCTAGGAAACAAGGCCTAGGGTTCATACTTTCACTAGTGCAAGTTCTCTCAACAATAATAACATAATTGAATCATATAGCTATCCCTCAACATGCAACAAAGAGTCACTCCAAAGTCACTAATAGCGGAGAACAAACGAAGAAATTATGCTAGCGTACAAAACCACCTCAAAGTTATCATTTCTGCTCAATCTATTCAAGAGTCCATAGTAAAATAACACGAAGTTATTCTTTCCGTTCAATCTATCATAGAGTTCGTACTAGAATAACACCTTAAGACACAAGTCAACCAAAACCCTAATGTCACCTAGATACTCCATTGTCACCTCAAGTATCCGTGGGGTATGATTATATGATATGCATCACACAATCTCAGATCATCTATTCAACCAACACAAAGTACTTCAAAGAGTGCCCCAAAGTTTCTACCGAAGAGTCAAGACAAAAACGTGTGCCAACCCCTATGCATAAGTTCACAAGGTGAACCCGCAAGTTGATCACCAAAACATACATCAAGTGGACCACGTGAATATCCCATTATCACCACAGATAAGCACGGCAAGACATACATCAAGTGTTCTCAAATCCTTAAAGACTCAATCGGACAAAACAACTTCAAGGGGAAAACTCAGTTCATCACAAGAGAGTAGAGGGGGAGAAACATCATAAGATCCATCTATAATATCAAAGCTCGCGATATATCAAGATCGTGCCATAGAGAGAACACGAGAGAGAGAGAGAGAGAGAGAGAGAGAGAGAGAGAGATCAAACATATAGCTACTGGTACATACCCTCAGCCCCGAGGGTGAACTACTCCCTCCTTGTCATGGAGAGCGCCAGGATGATGAAGATGGCCACCGGTGAGGGATCCCCCCTTCGGCAGGGTGCCGTAACGGGCTCCCGAGAGGTTTTTGGTGGCTACAGAGGCTTGCGGCGGCGGAACTCCGGATCTATTCTGTTCCCTGAAGGTTTCGGGGTATATGGGCTTATATAGGCGAAAGAAGTCGGTCCGAGGAGCCTCAAGGGGCCCACGAGGGTGGAGGGCGCACCCAGGGGGGTGGGCGCGCCCCCTGCCTCGTGGCCTACTCGAAGCTTCCCTGACTTCAGCTCCACTTCTCATGGATCACGTTCGTTGCAAAAATCACGCTCCCGAAGGTTTCATTCCGTTTGATATTCCTTTTCTTCGAAACACCGAAATAGGCAAGAAAACAACAATATGGGCCGGGCCTCCGGTTAGTAGGTTAGTCCCAAAAATAATATAGAAGTGTATAATAAAGCCCATAAACATCCAAAACAGATAATATAATAGCATGAATGCTTCATAATTTATAGATACGTTGGAGACGTATCAGCATCCCCAAGCTTAATTCTTGCTCGTCCTCGAGTAGGTAAATGATAAAAGAAAGAATTTATGAAGTGTGAATGCTAGTAGGTGCATAAGTTTGATCAATGATAATTTCAATCACCTTTTCTAGCATCATTATATGTCATAATAGTAGTTCATCTCATAAAACTTCTCAAGATCAAGTAACAAGCTATTCACATGTTAAAGCATAGACCATAAACTTTCTTGAGAACTAGCAAACTTCATTCTCGGTCATCAAACAATTATAATTCATCTTATTTTCAGGAAGGGTCCATGTCAGAGCTTTGATTTAGCAAACTCCACATACTCAACTATCATATAGTCTTCCATGATTGCTACCACTCAAACATATTCTTAGAAAAAATAGCATCCATCAAACACAGAGAAAGATAGGGGCTTAGTGTTTCGCCTCCCAACTCACTTATCATATAGATAATTGTCAACAATAATAATTCATGATCAAATATATTTCCATGTCCATATATGCTTAGATCTTTCCCCAACACACGATGCTTGCCAACTAAAGAGTAGGTAGGAATGAGAAGGAATACTACCGACTCTTGCATAAAAGTAAAAGATAGGCCCTTCGCAGAGGGAAGCAGGGATTTGCAGAGGTGCTAGAGCTCAATTTTGAAATAGAGATGAAAATAATTTTGAGAGGTATGCTTTCATTGTCAACATAACAACCAAGAATTCCCAATATCTTCCATACTACATACATTATAGGCGGTTCCCAAATAGAACGGTAAAGCTTTTACTCCCCCTCCACCAACAATCATCAATCCATGGCTTACCCGAAACAACGGGTGCCTCCAACTAACATCAATCCTAGGGGAGTTTTGTTTGCAATTATTTTTGATTTGATTTTGATCTTTTGATCATGGGACTGGCCATCCCGGTTACCAGCCATTTTTCTCATGAATGATGAGCAGAGTCCATTCATCTTGAGAATAACCCACCTAGCATATGGAAGATACTGACAACCGCTAGTCGCTACATGAGCGATTCGGGCATACAAAACAGATTATTATTTGAAGGTTTAGAGTTTGGCACATGCAAATTTACTTGGAACGGCAGGTAAATACCGCACATAGGTAGGTATGGTGGACACTCATGGAAAAACTTGGTTCAAGGAATTTGGATGCACAAGCAGTATTCCTGCTTAGTACAGATATTTTGGCTAGCAAAGGATTCTAAAAAGCAAGCACCACATGTTGGAGGATCTATAACAATATAACTTCTATACAAATATACCCAAGCATAACTCATTACGTTGTCTTCCTTGTCCAACTTCAACTAATTTGCTCAGGTTTGAAAATAATTAATAGGGCTCACAATCATAGAAGATGTCTAAGATAGTATATTTATATGTGAAATCTCTCTTCCTTCAATATTCTTTCATGAATTGTTCAAGTGACCAATACAATGCTTGCTAACCTTCAATAAATTTACTACCTCTACTTCTTAGATGTGAAGTCATTACTCCCAAAGGGATAAGCATATGAAACATATATAATTTCAGATTTATGACATTCAACTCATTCAACCATTTACTCATAGGATATAAGTGAAGCACACGAGTAAATGACAAACTACTCCAAAAAGATATAAGTGAAGATCAATGAGTAGTTGAATAATTATGTAACTATGTGAAGACTCTCTCTCATTTAAGAATTTCAGATCTTGGTATTTTATTCAAACAGCAAGCAAAACAAAATAAAATAACATGATGCTCCAAGCAAAACACATATCATGTGGTGAATAAAAATATAGCTCCAAGTAAAGTTACCGATGAACGAAGACGAAAGAGGGGATGCCATCCGGGGCATCCCCAATATTAGGCTCTTGGTTGTCCTTAAATATTGCCTTGGGGTACCTTGGTAATCCCCAAGCTTAGGCTCTTGCCACTCCTTATTCCATAGTCCATCGAATCTTTACCCAAAACTTGAAAACTTCACAACACAAAACTCAAGAGAAAACTCGTAAGCTCCGTTAGTATAAGAAAATAAAACCACCACTTAGGTACTGTTATGAACTCATTCTAAATTCATATTGGTGTAATATCTACTGTATTTCAACTTCCCTATGGTTCATACCCTCCGATACTACTCATAGATTCATCAAAATAAGCAAACAACACATAGAAAACAGAATCTGTCAAAAACAGAACAGTCTGTAGTAATATGTATCAAACGTATAATTCTGGAACTCTAACAATTCTACAAAATTAGGGAGTTCTAACAAATTTGTGTACCAATCCAGATAAAAAAGAATCATATCAAAATCATGTTTATGTGAATTATCAAAACTAATTTACTGGGTGCAAAAGTATCTGATTTTCAGCAGGATCAACACAACTATCACCGTAAGCTATCCTAAAGGTCTTACTTGGCACTTTATTGAAACAAAAGCTATAAAACATTATTACTACAGTAACATAATCATGTGAACACACAAAAATAGTAGGGTAAAATATTGGGTTGTCTCCCAACAAGCGTTTTTCTTTAATGCCTTTCTAGCTAGGCAAGATGATGACAATGATGCTCACATAAAAGATAAGAATTGAAACATAACGGGAGCATCATGAAGCATATGACTAGCACATTTAAGTCTAACCCACTTCCTATGCATAGGGATTTTATGAGAAAACAACTTATGGGAACAATAATCAACTAGCATAGGAAGGTAAAACAAGCATAACTTCAAGATTTTCAACACATAGAGAGGAAACTTGATATTATTGCAGTTCCTACAAGCATATATTCGTCCCTCATAATAATTTTCAGTAGCATCATGAACGAATTGAACAATATAACTAGGACCTAAAGCATTCTTTTCATGATCTACTTGCATAGAAAATTTACTACTCTCCACATAAGCAAAATTCTTCTCATTCGGAATAGTGGGAGTATCATAAGAGACTTGAATACTATAAATTGTTTCCACATTAAAAGAGTAATGTTCAGAAAAAGGGTAATCATAATCATGACAAGTTTTATAAATATAATCATCACTACTTTTTATAGCATAAGTTTCATCACAATAATCATCATAAGTAGCAACTTTGTTTTCATCATAATCAATTGAAACCTCTTCCAAGATAGTGGACTCATCACTAAATAAAGTCACGACCTCTCCAAATCCACTTTCATAATTATCACAATAAGATTCAACATCCTCCAAAATAGTGGGATCATTACTTCCTAAAGTTGACACTCTTCCAAACCCACTTTCATCAATATAATCATCATAAATAGAAGGCATGCTATCATCATCACAAATTTGCATATCAAAACTTGGGAGGCTAAAAATATCATCTTCATTAAACATAGCATCCCCAAGCTTGGGACAAACATTAATTGCAGCAAATATATTCTCAAATATGTCATCCTCATCAAACATAGCTTCCCCAAGCTTGGGCCCTTTCATATCATAAGCATAATCACTCTCATCATTAATAGTATGGATAGCACCAATAGTATAGCAAATATCATCATCACCATGAGTAATAGGAGCAACATCAATTGGGAGGGATACCTTTTTACCTTTGCTTCTCCGTTTTTTTCTTTTTCTTCTTCACATTATGTGTGGGTTCAACCTTCTTCTTTGAGCTCCTTATTAATGAGATTGGTTGAATAGAAAGCTCCTCCTCGTCACCTGATTCATCATAAGAAATAATAGGAGGATATTGGGAAGTCTCTTCCCTTTAATTAGTGTTCTCTTCATCTTCTATTTGCTTTCTTTTCTTTATGTAATTGGCAATATAAGGATTTTCAATGCAATTCACCGCGCAATACATATAAATTTCCTCTAGATCAAAACCAAGAACTCTTTTAAGGGCAAATTCTGGAATATTCTTAGTTATACTTTTCATTTCTTCATAACCCAAAAGCAAGCTAAGTTCATTATGATGTGCAAGGGAAATCAAGTCATCACAATTTTTGGACACAATCCGATCATGAAACAATTTGCATTGGGGATTAAAATGATCACGTTCATTGCAAAGTTCACAAGTACGACAAAGAAATTTTAAATTTTCAGCACTCTTATCTAGCCTTTCTTGCAACAATTTAGTTTCTAAATGCTTATGCCTCTTGCAATATCTATCTTCTCTATTTGGTGTGTACTTGCAAACCCAATGTACTCCACAAAAATCGACATGCTTATAGGAGACATTTTCATCATAACTAGTGCAATCACAATTAGTACTATGGATATTCAAAAAATTCATACTAACAACATTGCAATCATTCTCATCATTCAAAGATTTAGTGCCAAGCATTTTAATGCATTCTTCTTCTAGCAATTGAGCACAATTTTCCTTTCCATCATTCTCACGAAAGATATTAAAAAGATGAAGCGTATGAGACAAACTCAATTCCATATTTTGGTAGTTTTCTTTTATAAACTAAACTAGTGATAAAACAAGAAACAAAAAGATTTGATTGCAAGATCTAAAGATATACCTTCAAGCACTCACCTCCCCGGCAACGGCGCCAGAAAAGAGCTTGATTTCTACTACACAACCTTCTTCTTGTAGACGTTGTTGGGCCTCCAAGTGCAGAGGTTTGTAGGACAGTAGAAAATTTCCCTCAAATGGATGACCTAAGGTTTATCAATCCGTGGGAGGCGTAGGATGAAGATGGTCTCTCTCGAGCAACCCTACAACCAAATAACAAAGAGTCTCTTGTGTCCCCAACACAGCCAATACAATGGTAAATTGTATAGGTGCACTAGTTCGGCGAACAGATGGTGATACAAGTGCAATATGGATGGTAGATAAAGCTTTTTGTAATCTGAAAATATAAAAACAGCAAGGTAACTAATGATAAAAGTGAGCGTAAACGGTATTGTAATGCTAGGAAACAAGGCCTAGAGTTCATACTTTCACTAGTGCAAGTTCTCTCAACAATAATAACATAATTGGATCATACAGCTATCCCTCAACATGCAACAAAGAGTCACTCCAAAGTCACTAATAGCGGAGAACAAACGAAGAGATTATGCTAGGGTACGAAACCACCTCAAAGTTATCCTTTCTGCTCAATCTATTCAAGAGTCCGTTTTAAAATAACACGAAGTTATTCTTTCCATTCAATCTACCATAAAGTTCATACTAGAATAACACCTTAATACACAAATCAACCAAAACCCTAATGTCACCTAGATACTCCATTGTCACCTCAAGTATCCGTGGGTATGATTATACGATATGCACCACACAATTTCAGATTCATCTATTCAACCAACACAAAGTACTTAAAAGAGTGCCCCAAAGTTTCTACCGGAGAGTCAAGACGAAAACATGTGCCAACCCCTATGCATAAGTTCACAAGGTGAACCCGCAAGTTGATCACCAAAACATACATCAAGTGGATCACGTGAATATCCCGTTGTCACCACAGATAAGCATGGCAAGACATACATCAAGTGTTCTCAAGTCCTTAAAGACTCAATCCGACAAAACAACTTCAAGGGAAAAACTCAATTCATCACAAGAGAGTAGAGGGGGATAAACATCATAAGATCCGACTATAATAGCAAAGCTCGCGATACATCAAGATCGTGCCATAGAGCGAACACGAGAGAGAGAGAGATCAAACACATAGCTACTGGTACAAACCCTCAACCCCGAGGGTGAACTACTCCCTCCTTGTCATGGAGAGAGCCGGGATGATGAAGATGGCCACCGGTGAGGGGTCCCCCTCCGGCAGGGTGCCGGAACGGGCTCCCGAGAGGTTTTTGGTGGCTACAGAGGCTTGTGGCGGCGGAACTCCCGATCTATTCTGTTCCCCGAAGGTTTTAGGGTATATGGACTTATATAGGCAAAATAAGTCGGTCAGGGGAGCCTCGAGGGGCACAGAGGGTGGAGGGCACGCCCAGGGGGATGGGCGCGCCCCTGCCTCGTGGCTTCCTCGAAGCTTCCCTGACTTCAGCTCCACGTCTCCTGGATCACGTTTGTTCCAAAAATCACGCTCCCAAAGGTTTCATTCTGTTTGGACTCCGTTTGATATTCCTTTTCTTCGAAACACCGAAATAGGCAAGAAAACAACAATATGGGCTGCGCCTCCGGTTAATAGGTTAGTCCCAAAAATAATATAAAAGTGTATAATAAAGCATGTAAACATCCAAAACAGATAATATAATAGCATGAATGCTTCGTAAATTATAGATACGTTGGAGACGTATCAGCAAGCAACCAATCAAGTGTCTAGGCAAACCTCTAGTGATAAGATTAACAGTTCTAAGATTGCGAATCATGTCAATTGACTCATCAAGGGTAGGATCAACATGAGGTGCATAAGGGCTAGTAATGTACTTGTTCAAATGATATACATTAAAAATCACAAGCATCTCATTTTTCTACTCATGAAAGTACTCTCCATCAAGTATAGGCACTCTATGTCTAAGACTCCCCAACGTAGACTCATCCATCTTCCTCCAATGGTGTTTAAACCAAGGCAATGGAGACCAAAGCTCTGATACCAATTGAAAGGATCGAGAAGAGGTGTCTAGAGGGGGGTGAATAGACCCTCAACACACAAAGTTGGCAGTTTTTAAGTTTTTCAAGTTGAGGTGGAGTTTAAGCACAAGTTTAACCATTCACATTACATATCAAGCAAGCATGCTAAGAGTATATGAGCAGCGGAAAGTAAAGCATGCAGCTTGCAAGAAAGTAAAGAGATGGGATTGGAGCGTGCAAACACAATTTGAGACACGGAGATTTTTGGCGTGGTTTTGATAGGTGGTGCTATCGTACATCCACGTTGATGGAGACTTCAACCCACGAAGGGTAACGGCTATGCAAGTCCTCGGAGGGATCCACCCACGAAGGGTCCACGAAGAAGCAACCTTGTCTATCCCACCATGGCCATCGCCCATGAAGGACTTGCCTCACTAGGGTAGATCTTCACGAAGTAAGCGATCTCCTTGCCCATACAAACTTCTTGGTTCAACTCCACAATCTTGACGGAGGCTCCCAAGTGACACCTAACCAATCTAGGAGACACCACTCTCCAAAAGGTAATAGATGGTGTGTTGTTGATGAACTCCTTGCTCTTGTGCTTCAAATGATAGTCTCCCCAACACTCAACTCTCTCTCATAGGATTGGATTTGGTGGAAAGAAGATTTGAGTGCAAAGCAACTTGGGGAAGGCTAGAGATCAAGATTCATATGGTTGGATTGGAATATCTTGGCCTCAACACATGAGTAGGTGGTTCTCTCTTGGAAAATGAATGCTGGAAGTGTAGGCATGTTCTGATGGCTTCCCCATGAATGAGGAAAGGGTGGAGGGGTATATATAGCCTCCACACAAAATCTAACCGTTACACACAATTTACCAAACTCAGTGGGACCGAATCATAAAACTCGGTCGGACCGATTTAGTTCATAATGTGACCGTTAGGCATTTCGGTGGGACTGATAGGATCAACTCGGTAGGACCGATGTGCAAGGGTTAGGGTAAAACCTCATCTCGGTTTGACCGATTACACAACTCGGTGGGACCAATTTGGTAATAAGCAAAACAGAGAGTTGGTCAGGAAAACTCGGTGTGGCCAATTACATCTTCTCGGTGAGACCGAAAATACTACAATAGACTACAGGGAGTTTGCAATCCCATCTCGGTGTGACTGAGATCCCATCGGTGAGATTGAATTTATTAGGGTTTCTGGCAGTGGCTATGTCAATTGAACTCGGTGGCGCCGGATGGATCAATTTGGTGGGGCCGAGTTTGACTTTTGGTTTGAGACATATGTGGATGTGAGAAAGTGGATGAGGGCTTTTGAGCATATCACTAAGCACTTTGAGCAAGCAAGCCATTAAGCAACACCTCATCCCCTTTTAATAGTATTGGCTTTCCTATAGACTCAATGTGATCTTGGATCACTAAAAGTAAAATGTAGAGTCTTGATCTTTAGAGCTTGAGCCAATCCTTTGTCCTTAGCATCTTAAAGGGCTTCCACATCCTCTTGTCCCTGCCACTCCACTGTTGGACTTATCTGAAATACACTAGATAAAAGTATTAGTCCAACAAGAGATATGTTGACATTAATTACCAAAATCACCCAGGGAGCACTTGTGCCAGCAGGCAAGCTTTTGGGTTTTCTAGTTTCTAACAGAGGCATTGAGGCTAACCCAGAGAAGATCAAGGCCATTACTTCCCTGGCAAAGCCGGTGTGTATCAATGATGTTCGGCGTCTGGCGGGTCGTATTGCTGCCTTAAGCCGGTTCATAAGCCGGTTGGGTGAGAAGGCCATACCATTGTACTAGATGATGAAGAAAACAGATAACTTCGTCTGGAGTGATGCTGCTAATGACGCGTTTGAAGCTTTGAAAAAACAACTAGCTGAGCCGCTAGTCCTTGTTGCTCCCATTGATAAGGAGCCATTGCTATTATATGTGGCTGCTAATGCTTGGGCTGTCAGCATAGCTGTTGTGGTGGAACGAAAGGAAGTAGGAAAGGAATACCCGGTTCAATGGCCGGTTTATTATATCAGTGAGGTGCTTATTGAATCCAAGCAGAGATATCCACATTGGCAGAAGCTTGTTTATGGGGTGTTCATTGCCAGCCAGAAGCTTAAGCAATATTTCCTTGGTCATCCCATCACTGTGGTCAGTTCTTCTCCTTTAGGGGATATTATTCAAAACAGAGAAGCCATAGGGTGGGTAGCCAAGTGGGCCATTGAGCTTGGACCTCATGGTTTGAAATATGTGCCTCGCACTGCCATCAAGTCTCAAGCACTAGTGGATTTCATCAATGACTGGACAGATCTGGAGATGCATGAAGAGAAGCCAGATAACACATATTGGACTATTCACTTTGATGGGTCTAGGCAATTGGAGGGCTCGGGGGCTGGAGGTTTTTTAGCTTCCCTGCGAGGTGACAAATTTTGTTATGTTCTAAGGTTGATGTTTCCCTGTACTAACAATGCAACTGAGTATGAAGCCTTGCTCCATGGTCTTCGGATGGCTAAGGAGATGAACTTAAGCTGGCGAGATGTTCCAGCGACTCAGACTTGGTGGCTCAGCAAGTTTCAGGCACATGGGATTCTAAGGATCCACTCATGGTGGCTTATTGCCGCGAAGTTGACGCTATTGCTGGGCACTTCAAGGGTTATCAAGTGGAACACGTTGATCGCAGAAAAAATGAGGCGGCTGATGCCTTAAGCCGGTTGGGGGTCTCAGCATAAGCCGGTCCCACCTAACACTTTCTTGGATATTCTGCATAATCATTCTGTCAAGTTGCCTACAGAGGAAGATTTGGCTATTCCTGACCCGGAAGCACATTTAGTGGCGGCTCTTCACGCTATCCCAGACTGGACAGTCCCATATTTGGCTTATATGACCCGGGGCAAGTTACCTGAGGATGAAACTTTGGCCAGGCAGATAACCTGGCGGTCTAAGTCAATGACAATTGCTAATGGCGAGTTACACCATCGCAGTGTCACTGGGTCATTTCAACGTTGCGTTTCTCCTGAGGAGGGCTGTGAGATTCTTCATGAGATTCACGAAGGAGATTGTGGTCATCATGCCGGTTCAAAGTCTCTTGTGGATAAAGCTTTTTGTCATGGATTTTATTGGCTGACAGGTCATGCTGATGTAGAGGATTTGGTTAGTAAATGTGATGGTTGTCAGAAATTCTCACGGGAAGCTCACATGCCGGCTCAAGAGTTGCGGATGATTCCAATTACTTGGCCATTTGCAGTTTGGGGGTTTGATATGGTTGGGCGTTTTAAAAGATCCAAGGATAAAAAGACCCACCTTTTGGTGGCGGTTGACAAATTCACAAAGTGGGTCAAAGCAGAGCCGGTCAGTAAGTGTGACGCGGCAATGGCAATTCAATTCATCAAAAAGGTGATTTTTTGCTTTGGCTTTCCCCACAGCATCATAACTGATAATGGCACAAATCTGTCTATGGGTGCTATGAAAGAGTTTTGTCAACGTGAGCATATTCGACTTGATGTGTCATTAGTGGCTCATCCTCAATCCAATGGTCAAGCCAAAAGAGCAAATCAAGAAATTTTGAGAGGCATAAAGCCCCGGCTATGGTTCCTTTGCAGAGAACGCCGGGTTGTTGTGTGGAGGAGTTACCTTCAGTGTTATGGAGTATCAATACTACCCCCAACAGATCTACAGGTTACACGCCTTTCTTCATGGTTTACGGAGCAGAGGTTGTCGTGGGAACGAACACCTATGGGGCCGGCGGACCGGGCCCCTTTCGGTTCGACGGGGGCGGAGATCGCACGAAGAGCAGATCGAGGCGAAGCACACGAGCAATTTACCCAGCTTCGGAGCTCTCCGGAGAGATAATACTCCTACTGCTGCTTTATGGTTTGTATTGTGTTCTTGCCCGGGAGCGCTGTGAGCTACAGTACACACCAGCTGCTAACGAGACCGAGCGCGAGTGTTTTCTGGTTTCGAAGCCCCCTCTACGTTGCTCATGGGCCGCCTTTTATATGCTCAAGGGGTCACCGACAGGTGGCAATGCAGGCAAGGGTAAAAATGTAAAAGAACTGCGGTTGGTACAACTACTTGAACAGTGTATCCTACCTAACCCTGATGGCAGGGGACAAGGGCATTAAATGCCCGTCTGCGTCGCCCAAACAGTGCAAACAAGGACCGTCAGGGACGCCACCGCTTGCCATGATGGCTATCTTGTCAGCGTCGCTTGCCACCTCGCACCGCTGACTGCACAGCCTCTCGCCACGCGCGCCTGGAAAGGGCCTAGGGCGACACGTTGATGGATGCGCTGGAGCGTGGGTACAGAGTGGTGGCTTGCCGCGGCAAGCGCCTTGCCGCGGTCATTGTCTTGTCGCGTCCGGAAGCTTGTCGCTCACCGGGCCTTGCCGGGACGCGTGACGCGTCGCGGCAAGTTCCTTGAGATGCCTTGATTGGCCTTCCCGGCAAGCTCCTCTTGCCGGGGGCCTTGTCTTCTTGACTTGAACACTTTGTTCTTGAATGGCTCCAAAAGAACCACGGAGGATCTTGGCGGTCACCCCGCAAGCCTTGCCGCGGGGCGCTGCGACTGCCCGTGCACAAGTTCGGGATACTAGGGTACCCATACTCTAGTACACCGACAGGAGCCCCCAGGCCTGGGCCACACACGGTGCTGAGCGCTGTTGGGCCAGGCCCAAAATAGGGCGCGGGCACGCGCGGCCTGGGTTACGCTGTATCTTACTCCGTATCCACCGCGCCCTCCCCTAACGGCACGCGTCAAATGCGGCGTCGTGGGAGAGATCGTGGGTGGTTCTTTATTTGGAAAAGCGGAACGTCTGCCCCGTCCCTCTTTATAAGCAGGGAAACAGGGGCAGTTCTCCCATCTCGCCAGTTGCTGTCCCAATCTCAGAAATCTCCGCCGCTCCCCCCTTCTTCCAAAGCCGAAAGAGAGCAGCGCTCCGCCCCCCATCGCCACCGGTGCCACCAACGCCGTCGATCTCCCCCACCACCTCCGCCATGGCTCCGAATGCCGGGAAGGGCGTGAAGTCGGCCAAGGCGCTGCGGCTCGAGGCACTGCAAAAGGAGCGGGCAATCTTCCTCCCCGAGCTCGCTGCGAAGGAGCTGAGGGAGTGGTACTACCTTTTCTGGTCGACGGAGACGCGAGCGCATTCGCGCACGAAGGTACTCTCTGCCGCCGCTTCGGAACGGGCTCCGAATGGATACCCTTTCTTCGCGCTATTCTTCTACAGCGGGCTCTGCCTGCCTTTCTCTGAATTCTTCTGTGACATCATGAACACCTATGGGTTCCACCTCCTTGATTTCACCCCCAATGCTGTTCTGACCATGGCAGTTTTCGCACATCTCTGCGAAAACTTTGTCAGAGTCCACCCAAACGTAGCTCTTTTCCGCCATTTCTTTATGCGCCGGGTTGAGAGAGGAGAGCCTTTATCTGGCGGAATCGCCTGGATCTCGAGGGCCGACAAGAAGGAAGCTTATCTGGAAGGGGAGCTCCGCAGCAAATGGGAGGAGTGGAGAGCAGACTGGTGCTGGATCGTCGAGGAGAACCCGCAGCCGTTTACTGCCCAGAGCCAAGCCCCAGCAGTGCGCGGCAACGATTGGAGCAGCTTGGCGCCGGAAGACGATAGGCTGAAGATTGCCGTCACCCGGATCTTGCGCCTCAGGCTTGCCAGGCTTACTGTATGCGCCGTTGGCCCAGCTTTTCTTCACCGCCGCATCGCCCCCCTGCAGGAGAGGAGGAGACCCGCCTGGGAATTCGGGGGCCTGGCGGACATCATGAGGCTGCACCCGGGCCTCAACTTCAATTTCACCGTCCTCGAACTGGACGCGATGCTCAAGGAGCTGTTCAAGCACGACCCTCAGCATCCCGAATGGTTCAGGCTGCCGCAGGGCGTCGTTCCGCTGTGCAACAATTCCTCGCTCGATCGCATCCGTGCAATGATGCCTTTGTGCGAATCGCATGGAACTGTTCCAACTTGGCAAGAGCTTGCAGACGACGTCGTGCAGGCGTTCTTCGACGGCTTGGTGGAGGTGGCGGTCCGCTCCGATGAACAGAAGAGCCTCACCCGCGACACCACCGATGCGGAGATGCGGCGCATCGCCACTAGGGCGGAAGAGGCGGCGGCAGCCGCTGCCGCGGGCGAATTTGGGTTCACCGTGGAGGAGGCAGAGGCAACAGAGGCAGCAAGCCTTGCCAATCGAGATGAGCTTGCCGGCGAGGCAGAGCTTGCCGAGCCTGAAGCCGAGTCGAGCGAGCCCGCCGAGGGTACGAGCGGCCCGCCATCTTCAAGCAGCTTGCCGCAAGCAGAGCCCCCAGCTCCACCAAGAAGGCGTCTCCGCAAGGCCGGGGACATAGCAGGGCGGCAGACGGGTCAACAGCCGTCACGCCGCGCGACACGCTCCGCCGTGACAAGCACTGTTGCCGCGGGAGCGTCTCACGCCGCTGCGACAACTGGAGCGGGGTCCTCCCGGACCGCCGCTTCTGATCCTGCCGCTGCCCCCGCCAAGTGGTCAAGGGAACCCACTCCTCCGCCTCGTCGCGCCGGAGGTGGGCCGGACTTCGACCTCTCCGCACTCAGCTCTGACGAGGAAGAAGAAGAGTAAGATCCTTTGTTGTGCTTGTAGTTCTTCAATTCTTGCAGTTTTTGTCTTGTATCTGATTTGCTTTACTCTGAACTCATTCCTTTTCAGGACCCTGGCCCAGAGAGCGGCGAAGAGAGCCAAGGCTCCAGTGATTGTCATCGAGGACGAACCCACCGCGACAGCAGGGGGTGCGCCCGAGACCACCTTGTCGGACCCGGCAATCATTCCCCAAAGCAGCCCCCAGCGTAAGTTTATGGTTTACTTCTCGCTGTTTGGCGCGCATGGGTGCTCTTTCTTCGCTGACATCTGATTACTGGTTTGTGTAGGAGCAGAGCAGCCTCACCAGGAGCAACCGGAAGCCGCCCCCGAGATGCTATCTGCTTCGACTACACCGCCAAGGGAGGATTCCCCGGCAAGGGAGAAATCTCCGGCAAGGGACAGTTCTCCGGCAAGGGACGACACCAGCGACCCCCCGGTGGTGGAGCCCATGACTGTAGAGCCCAGCACAGGTAATCCTCTTGCCTGAAAACTTCCCTTGGGTTTTTCTTCTTCTGATTTTTCTTTTTGGATATTTGCTTGACTTTTCTCCCTCTTCCGGTCTTCAGATCCATCTTCCACGGAGCCGATGGATACCGAGGCCACCGACGAGGAGAACGCGCGCGGCAACACCAACGATGCCGCTGCCACCGAGGAGGAAGCCAGCGCCGATGATCCTGCCGGCGAGGAGGCCGCCAAAGTTGCTGCCATAGGAGCTGGCGAAGGGTCTGGCGATCGCACTGACGTCCTCGAGGCCGCAGGAGGGCAAGGCGCTACGCTGACCGCTGATCCCTCCGCCGCTGCCGCAGCATCAGGCTCCGAAGAGCCCTAGCCCGGCGCCTATCTCAAGGCCGGTGACGGCGTCTTCATCAAGCTCCCCTGGGCGTCAAGTTCCAGGGCGCCGGTCGAAGGAGAAACTTTTGATGGGGAGGTGCTTGCCTCCGCTGGGCTGACGCTGGTTGACGCGCCGAGCAGCAGCACCGGTGAGTCTGAGGAGGAGCAGCTGCTGCGGAAGCTGGTGTCACTCTACCGCGCCCGACAAGCCAAGGTGGAATCCCGGGAAGCGCTTGTCGCGCAGGAGGGAGTGGATATTGAGAAGCACGCGGAGGAGCTCCGGAGCCGCAATCAGGAAGCCCTCCGGTCCATTGCAGAGGAGCGGGCGCAGCTCGTCGAGGCGCGGAAAGCCTTCCTTCTCGAGAAGGCTGAAGCTGAAGAGCAACAGCGGCTTGCCGCCGAGGAGCTGTCTGCGCGGGAAGGCGAGTTGGCGCAGCGGAAGGTCAATCTTGACAGCCATGAGGAGGAGCTTGCCGCGCGAGAGCAGACATTTGGCGGGGCTCTCAAGGAGGCAAAGGATGCTGCCGCAGCTGCTGAGGCCGCCAAGAAGGAGCTGGAGACGAAGGTGGCGCGACTAGAGGCCGATCTCAAGGCGAGGGATGAAGAGCTTGCCACGCTCAAGCGTGAGCGCGAGAAGGACGCCCACGCCCACTTGAGCTGCAGGGTCGTCTCGTCGAGAAGGGCAAGGAGCTGAGCGCCGCCAAGGACTCCAACGCAGATCTTGAGTTGAAGCTGGCTACTTTGACCAAGATGCTGGACGGCGCCAGGGAGCAGGAGGTGGCCTTGAAGAAGGAGATCAAGGCCAATGAGGAGCTGCTGGCGAGTGCTGCCGCCACCCAGAACACCTTCAGGGAGAATGTGGAGCACTGGACAGAGGGTCTCGTGGATGTTGCCCGAGACATCGACAGGGAGCTAGCGCAGCTAGGGATGGAGGATTTCGGGTATTCCTCCGATGAGAACCTCCAGCCCAGCGCCAAGCTCACCTTGTTCTTCAAAGGCGTGGCGACGGCCCTCTGGAGACTCCAGGAAAAGATCTCAAAGCAGCTGGCCGACGAGTCACGCGCGATCTGCGCGAGAGTTCTTCAAAAGGTGTTGGTGAAGGTGGCCTTTCGCAACCCGGGCCTCAACCTCACCAATGTCCTCAAGAAGCTGCCGGCGGATGCTGATCTGGAAGCGTTCAAGGCCCTTGTCGCACCCATTGTGGACAAGGTGAACGAGGTCAAGAGGGTTGATGGCGATCGCGTAGATTAGGCCACCCGTTTTCCCCCTTTTCTTGTCGCTGCTGGTCATGTTACAAGAACAATCTATTAGAGCTGCGACAAGCTATCTTGTAATATAACTTTATTTTGGGTATCAATTGCTATGTTATTCCCTTTACTTGATTCCTTCCTTTGTATGTTTTTACCCTACGCTTTTAGGGAACTTGCCGGTGCAGGCGCCTTTGCCACGAGCGCTGAGTGCGGAACATCAGCAGCCTGCTAGCGGTGCCGCTTCCGACAAGAAACCTTGTCGCAACTAGTCGCAGCTCACTTAAGTTGTTGAGCGGACTCGAAACAAAGTAAGGGCGCAAACTAGCTACGAGTTGGTTCCTCCGCGCACAGGTTTTCCATACAAAGCACGGTCGTTCGAGGAAGATAACTTAAAAATTTTAAAACTGATTGCTCAAACTTTGGCAACTTAGCTTTTCTGTCGTTTGGGTCCCGGCAAGGCAAAACTTTCTTGAACGACGCCTGGTCCACACCATTATCTCCTCCTCCCCCCGGCAAACTTGTGGGCGAGGGAACCTTCCCTTTCCTTGAGAAAAAGAAAGAAGAGAAAATAAAGATATGGAGCCTTACGGCTCGTTATTGCTTACCGGGGGTAGGTGCTGCACAAAGTGTCAGATAACACATGCGAAAAATAAAAAGCATGAAATTGACAAGATGTGCGGAGCACATGAGCTTTATTTATGCACGGGATCTGCGCCCGGCTTTGTACAAAGGATTACATGCGACAGCGGCAAGACTTCTACAAAAGGTGGTTGCTGGAACAGGTTCCGGCAACTGCGCCTTACGGGTAAAACTTACCAAGATGCTCAATGTTCCAGGAGTTGCTCACCGGAAAGCCATCTTCGGTCTCAAGGCGGACATCGCCAGGCCTAGTGACTCGTTTCACCCGGTAAGGGCCTTCCCACTTCGGCGTCAACTTGTTGGAATTCTTGGCGGACTGAACACGCCGAAGAACAAGGTCGCCTTCCTCGAGACTTCTGGCATTAACTTTGCGGCTATGGTAGCAGCGCAAAGCTTGCTAGTATCGAGCAGCTCGTATAGCAGCCTGAAGACGATCTTCCTCAAGGAGCAGCGCGTCATCTTGTCGCAGCTGCTCTTGCTCAAGCTCATCATAAGCGAGCACTCGAGGTGACCAGTATACGAGTTCCGTGGGGAGAACTTCCTCTACTCCATAGAGTAGAGCGAAAGGTGTCTGGCCAGTGGCTCGATTTGGCGTCGTCTTGATCGACCAAAGAATCACCGGCAGCTCCTCAACCCAGTTTCTTCCGCACTTGTACAACCTGTCGAAAGTCCTGGTCTTGAGCCCGCGCAGCACTTCAGCATTTGCCCTCTCCGCTTGACCGTTACTTCTCGGGTGAGCAACAGAAGCGAAACAGACCTTGGCACCAAGATCTTGGACGTACTGCATGAAGGTGCGGCTCGTGAATTGCGTGCCATTGTTGGTGATGATCCTGTTAGGGATCTCGAAGCGGCAAACAATCGACCTAAAGAACTTGACTGCTGACTGTGCTGTCACCTTCCTCACTGCTTCCACTTCCGGCCACTTTGTGAACTTGTCGATTGCAACATACAAGTACTCAAAGCCCCCGATAGCTCGGGGAAAGGGGTCGAGGATGTCGAGCCCCCAGACCGAAAATGGCCAGGATAAAGGGATCGTCTGGAGAGCTTGAGCTGGCTAGTGTATCTGCTTGGAATGGAACTGGCACGCTTCACACTTGGTTACTTGTGCAGTTGCATCCTGGAGGGCTGTCGGCCAAAAGAAACCTTGCCGGAATGCTTTCCGGCAAGTGCTCTTGCACCAATGTGGTGACCATATATACCTCCATGTATCTCTGCCAACAGCCTTTGTCCATAGATGTCGTGGGAACGAACACCTATGGGGCCGGCGGACCGGGCCCCTTTCGGTTCGGCGGGGGCGGAGATCGCACAAAGAGCAGATCGAGGCGAAGCACACGAGCAATTTACCCAGCTTCGGAGCTCTCTAGAGAGATAATACTCCTACTGCTGCTTTATGGTTTGTATTGTGTTCTTGCTCGGGAGCGCTGTGAGCTATAGTACACACCAGCTGCTAACGAGACCGAGCGCGAGTGTTTTCTGGTTTCGAACCCCCCTCTACATTGCTCATGGGCCTCCTTTTATATGCTCAAGGGGTCACTGACAAGTGGCAACGCAGGCAAGGGTAAAAATGTAAAAGAACTACGGTTGGCACACCTACTTGAATAGTGTATCCTACCTAACCCTGATGGCAGGGGACAAGGGCATTAAATGCCCGTCTGCGTCACCCAAACAGTGCAAACAGGGACCGTCAGGGACGCCATCGCTTGCCATGATGGCTATCTTGTCAGCGCCGCTTGCCACCTTGCACCGCTGGCTGCACAGCCTCTCGCCACGCACGCCTGGAAAGGCCCCAGGGCGACACGTTGATGGATGCGCTGGAGCGTGGGTACAGAGTGGTGGCTTGCCGCGGCAAGCGCCTTGCCGCGGTCGTTGTCTTGTCGCGTCCGGAACCTTGTCGCTCACCGGGCCTTGCCGAGACGCGTGACGCGTCGCGGCAAGTTCCTTGAGATGCCTTGATTGGCCTTCCTGGCAAGCTCCTCTTGCCGGGGGCCTTGTCTTCTTGACTTGAACACTTTGTTCTTGAATGGCTCCAAAGGAACCACGGAGGATCTTGGCGGTCACCCGGCAAGCCTTGCCGCGGGGCGCTGCGACTGCCCGTGCACAAGTTCGGGATACTAGGGTACCCCTACTCTAGTACACCGACAGAGGTGGTTCTCCCTAGTGACATCCGTCACGATTCGCCCCGCATGGTGGCTTATGTTGAGGCTGATAATGAAAGAGCACGTCAGGATGCACTTGACCTGTTAGATGAGGAGCGTGACTTTGCCGCGGCTCTATCGGCGATTTACTGACAAGAACTACGATGCTATCACAGCAGCCGGGTTAAGACCAGAACCTTTCAAGAAGGTGACTTGTTGCTCCGGCTCATCCAGGATCAAATTGACATGCACAAGATATCCCCACCTTGGGAAGGACCCTTTGTGGTCAGTAAGAATTTAAACAATGGGTCATATTATCTCATCGATGTTCGAGACCACAAGGACTCACGTTAGTCGGAGGAGGAGACCCACCGGACATGGAATATTGCTCATCTTCGGCCTTACTACACTTGAGCTACCGGCTCTTATGATGTACATACTTTGACAATGTATATATTATGATATTGTAATAAATTTGGCATTCCTGACAAAGCAGGGCCTCTGTCATTTCATTCCCACGAGTAATGAGTCTTCTTCATCATAATTTCATGGTCATTTGGGGGCTTCCTGTTCAAACATAGGTGTATTCACCAAAGAGAACATAGCTGTGAATATCCCTCTTGATCGGCGCAAAGCCAAACCTCATGGTCATTTGGGGGCTTCCTGTTCAAACATAGGTGTATTCACCAAAGAGAACATAGCTGTGAATATCCCTCTTGATCGGTGCAAAGCCAAAACTTATGGTCACTAGGGGGCTTCCTGATCGTATTCGAATCATAGCTGTGAATATCCCTTTTGATCGACGCAATGCCAAAATTTATGGTCACTTGGGGGCTTCCTGATCGTATTCGAATCATAGCTTTGAATATCCCTCTTGATCGGCGCAATGCCACAAACCACTTGGGGGCTTCCTGATTGTATTCGAATCATAGCTATTAACCCTTTTGGTCCGGCTTCCTGCTCGTATTCGAAGCATAGCCTCGTTTTTTCTCATTTGGCTTGATTTTTTGACCATTTTTTCGGTTCTTCTTGATACTATCTCGCCTTATGGTTTAAAGTGATTCAGGCCATATATCCTTAATTCTCACAGCTCATATTTGAAGCATACCCATGGTTTCAGTTAACCCGGCCCGGTGTGAGGTGACAAGCCACCTGTACATGATGATATCAAGTACTTGGATGTATTGGCTTCAAAGTTATGGGTTATCACCCTTACTGCACATGTATCATAAGCCAGCAGTACGATTCAATGTCACGGGTATAATATTGTTATTATTATGTCTAAATTCTGACTAAACCAGCTCTATCCATAAACTATTTTAAACATCAGTAGGTTGTATATGAGGTATTATGACCTGCCTTGCGGTAAACCGCCAAGGGCTCTTGTGATCTACTTGTGTGCAGGATAATTCAAAATTTTCATCTACACCAATCAATGTCATGATAAGTCTAAAAGGATAATTATCAAGTGGCGGCTTAATAGCATTGAGCACAACATAAACGTGCACGATGGCACGACAGAGTAAAGTTTTGCTAGTCCATTACATGATTCAAGGAGCCCAAACGATTAAGTGTTTTTCACAAGAACAAGTATATGAGACGCCCAGCGGATCAATCTTCTTGGCTCTTCTGGACTGAAGCTTCTGGACCATCCTTCTCCGCTTCTTCGTTCTGTTCTGCTGCCTGGAAAGTTGGTGATGACCAATCAAAGCCATTCAAGGCGTGGAATTCAGCTTCATCATCAATAAGCTCGGATAGGTCAACTTCAGGAGCAAAAGTGTGCTTACGGACTGGGGGAATTAGATCCTTCACTTTGTAAGACATCGTCGGTAGCTTCCGATTTTCCAAGTCATAAGCCGATTGATATCTGGAAAGATCCGTCTCATTGGTAATCAGACTGGCCAGGGGAAGTATTTCCTTCACGCAGGTGGCAAAGTCTTTCTTATCAAAATGGATGTCGTCTTCTTTCAAACTTGGGTACCCGGTAGATATATCCGCCGGGTCTAGCTCCGGTAACCATGCTTTGGCCCGGCTTAAGGCCATCACAGCATCGGCTCTTGCAGATGATTGCTTCATCTCACTATACGTTTCAGGCGGAACAGAAAGCTTCCTCAAGACATCAACCAGGAGAGTTGGTACCTGAAAAGATAGCAGAAACCATCTGAGACACATGGCGTTTTAAGCCGGTAAGTTCAGTGGTCACCTCCTCAAGAGCCGCCTCTGCCTTCTCAGCCCGTTGTATCAAGGAAGTCTTTTCTTTAGCTCAGGCGCTTTTTTCAACTTCAAAGCTGGTCTTTAGTTTTTTCGCTTCAGTCATGTTGAATTGGAATTTTGAGTCCACCTTCCGGGTCTCAGATTCTTGAAGCTCCAGACGAGTCTTCACGTTAGATAGTTCTGATTGAAGTTGAGTAGTGGTGGCCTATACATACACCAGTTCAAAATCATGGTCAGTTTTGGATTATAGAAATGAAGTCCCAAGAATTTTGCAAGCAACAACACTTGGCACTTGGGGGCTAATGTCTGCCGAAACAATTACTCACACAATGGTTCATGTGAATAAGTCCCAAGCACTTTGCAAGCAAGAATACTTGGCACTTGGGGGCTAATGCATATTACTTGTTTTTTCACGGTTATTTTCTGATGACCCAGATGTGCTGAAAGTAAACACAGTCGGCTCATGGGGGCTACACACATAAAGCTCTGACTTATAAAACAATGATGCAAAGGACTGGCTCATTCATGCTGATTAAACCATCCCTTGGGGGCTACGGATTCAGTGTCAATCATTATAGATCTATTCTAAATCAGATGCTTTAAGCCGCATTTTGAAGGATTCTATCAAAGGGTATTATTTATGTTCATGGTTAATCTAAGTCTACAACATATTCAATTCCATCATAAATTGTAGACTTGGGGGCTGATAGGATGTGCATAACTTAATAAAGATGGAGCTCATACCTCAAATTTTTGGTGCATCTGCTTCACCATATCAACTTCAAGGTCACGGCTGCAGTGCACCTGACTGAGAAAGCCAGAATATATTTCGCCAATGCTCAGTTGAGAGTAATTGGCAACATCAAATCTCACTTTGCATTGTTCAATGTATTCTTCCTTGGTGGAGTGCTTGGCTAGGGCAGTGGGTCTTCCCAGCTCTCTAAAGCCGGTGTTGGTAATCTCCAAATCATCATCATGTGTCTCAGCCGTTTTAACTGGACTTGATGCTTCAGTGTTCAAAGGATCATTGTTTGCTTGATCGATAGGAGGGTCAGCAGTAACTGGTGGAACATCAAGAACTGGCTATGACAGTTGAGGAGCAGAGGTCTCAGGCACTGGGATTTGTTGCCCGGCTCATTGACTTTGGGATCCTCAGCCGGCGTAGTCACCCTTGCCTTCTTGCTAGGCTTGGCTTTTCCACTACAGGTGTAATGAGAGGTCAGTATAAATATAAAGGAGCATAATGAGAAAATAATAAGTAATTGTTATTACCCGGGAGCAGTCTTGAAAGCCGGCAGATGAGACTTAGATGAATCGCTGGAAGAGGAACGAGATGTCTCCTGGTAATTTGAGTCGGAAGAATTAAGTGGTTGGCGGATGAGACCCTCCCGAGGATAAAAAGAGTTTAAATCGGGGATGACCTCATTTCGACGCTTCGTTTGAGTGTTCGGTAAGCCGGAAGATAATTCCTCGCTTCTGCTAGTCCGAGTATGTCGCCGGCTCTCGTGCTGTTGTTGCTTCAAAAGAAAGTGAGGATCCAAATGAGCTAAGGGGGTGAAAAGCTTACTTTCTGGGTTACTCTTCAAATTTTTTGTCTTGGCAAGGGCTCGGAGTCGGAGGAAATAATAGTTACCTCTTCCTCGAATGCTTGACTAGTCCCCGTGTCATCCTGATGATAATCAATGTCAATAAGATGGTTGAAAAAGGAGCCAAGGGAATCAAGGGCTACCTCCGAAGAGCTGTCGTCCAGTTCAAGCAGCTCAGAAGCACTGGATTTCTTTCCCTTCTTCTTGGCGGTTCTCTTGGCGGCTTTCTTAGCTTTCCTTGCCCTTTTGGAAGCTTCATGGTCATATTCCTTCTTCCAAAAGTCATCATCAGCCTATGAAAGTCATCAAAGTTGAGTTAAACAAAGTATTTAAGGATGTAGGTAAGGTAAGTAGTTTAAAGACTTACTTTTAGTGCCAGGTTAGATGTGCAGAAAGGGCTTAGGCCCACCTTGCTGCAGTCTACTGGGCTTTCATGCAGAAGAGACTTCGTCATTTCGTTGATGGCATCGTCAGTTAAATCCACGGAGCCGTGGCGCAGTGGATCCTTTTTGCCACCTGTGTAGGTGCACGTTAAGCCGGTGTGGCGAGTCAAGGGAATGACCCGCCATGCAACCCGGCATCGAACCAAGTCAATTCCAGTTAAGCCGTTTCCCAGCAGAGCCCTGATCTTGGCAATGGTAGGGGCAAGTTTTTTGTGTTCAACAGCTGTCAGCTTGTCAGCGAGAGGATGTTTTGAGTCAAGACGCAGGGCGCGAAAGCCGGGCAGTCTGTTC
The DNA here is from genome assembly GCA_963921465.1 of Triticum timopheevii. Taxonomy (NCBI): domain Eukaryota; kingdom Viridiplantae; phylum Streptophyta; class Magnoliopsida; order Poales; family Poaceae; genus Triticum; species Triticum timopheevii. The sequence continues at coordinate 405,513,754 of OY997272.1, read as the reverse complement.
TCGTCAGCCGGAGAGGTGTCCTGGCAATAGAACCATGTCTGGTTCCAGTCCTTGGGATGACTCGACAGGCGAGCATAGGGGAAGATAGCATCTCTCCTTCGCTGAATTGAGATTCCACCAAGTTCCAGGCTGGGTCCATTTGAGTATTCGTTTTGGCGGTTCAAATAGAAGTATACTCTAAACAGCTCCACACTGGGTTCCTCTTGAAGGTACACCTCACAGAAAACTTGAAAATTGCATATGTTTGACACGGAATTTGGTCCGATGTCTTGAGGATGAAGATCAAAAAAGTGCAGAATGTCTCAGAAGAATTTAGAGCCGGGCGGTGAGAAGCCCCGGTTCATGTGATCAGTAAAGACAATGACTTCATCATCCTTTGGCTGAGGTTTCTCCTCTTCCAGCTTGGGGTTGCGATAATGCATGACAGACTTGTTTGGCAAATAGACGGTTTTCAAAAAGTCCTGGAGTGTGTTCTCAGTAACAATGGAGGGAACCTAGTTGCTGGAAGTGGCTGCCTTTGGGGCCATTGTGAAGAAAGATGCCTAAAAGGAAAAAGAACAAGTTTGCTGGTTTACGTTAAGCCAGAGGAAAAGCACTACAACACATATTCAGAATGGCGGCTTAGAAAGGGGCCTAATGGTATATGACTAGCTACAACGGGTTATGTACGCCGCCATGAACAGATCGATATCCATCAAGAGTGAAGCTTACGAATGTGTTGGATCTAAGCTACAGCTAGTGGTGTAAGCCATCATGACCAGATTGGTATTTATTAGAGAGAAATTTTTTGCTAAGTACTGGAAAAACAGGTTCCATAGACTGAAGCTATAATTTTGGATCAGTGGCAGTTCAGAAAAAAGGAAATGAATCAAAACCTAAAGCATGGCAGCAACAGAGGAACTAGCACAAAGGCGAGTTTTATACATCTATGAAGCAAACTTTGAGATAACAAAGGAATAGAAACAGGTTCCGTGTGTCCTAACAGACATATTTTGATCTAAAAGCAAGGGCTGCCTAGAAGAATGACGAAGAACTACGAAGAACTCGAAGAACTACAGAAACCCTAATGCGATCTGGAGCATAGGAGGAGGAACGCTTACAGAGGCAAGTGAAATGCGGTGGAGTGCCGGCGTTTTCTGGTCCTGTTTAGGTTGATGCAGTGGCCGGGGACGAGGAGAACGGTGAGCTTCGCGGTGGCGGAGGAGCTCAAGTGGCAGATGAGTCATGAGAGGAGGAAAATGAGAAGGAGAAGGGGGAGAATGACATAAGGGAGGTTCGACCCTATTCATAAGGAAAAGGTTAACAGGTGGGCGTGAAAAACGAGGCGGCCAAAACATGGTTATCCAGCTGCTCGGGCGCCTCGATTCTCGGGATGGCTATTAAAGATAAGGATCCATTAAGATATATTGGATAATGTGCAAATTAATGACAGGTGACGTCATGGCGGGTTACGGCAAGCCCAGGAGATGACATCATGGCAGGTTATTAGTTCTCGCACAAATGAAGAAGGGAAGATTTTTTCTAAGTGTTGAAGATTGACATGAACCAGTTCAAATCAACCTGGGGGCTAATGTTGGGGATATAACTATTAGGTATGACCCGGCCAGGAGGAGCTGAGTTATACCTATGGCGATTCATGATATTAAGCCCACGAGGATGTTGAAGATGGTGGTTCATAGGCAAGGGCCCAAGGCCCAAGGGCGACTTAAGGCCCGTAGGAGTAAACCGCCATATGTGTAAGACTTGTATTGTAAGGCATGTATAGTTAGTCACCGAGCCGGACACGTCGTCTATGAGCTGGCCGGGACTCTATGAGCCACTGGGCATCAACCTTTGTATATAAAGGGACAACCCGGCGGCGGGTCAGTGTAAGAAACAACAGATCGAAAGCTAGGTCAAGTGGATTCGCTCCCTGGTAATCGAGACATAAGCAATACCACCTCAAATTGGATTAGGCCTTTACCTTCACCGCAAGGGGCCGAACCAGTATAAACGCCGACGTCCTTTGTCCCGTTTAACCCCTTTAGTCTAACCTAGTTGTGATGGCTCCACGACTAAGTCCTTTTGCTAGGACATCTGCCATGACTATTCCACGACACCAACTATGCGAGGCCAGACTCAAGAGGGCCGCTGGCGCCACCGCCTCTGCCCCCACCCCCAGCGGAGGCGGTGCAGACGGGCTCGCGTGTGGCCTGGCCCGAGCTCCCTTCCCTAAGGATGGAGCCCGAGGGGCACGAGGAGTTCCTGCCATTCGAGCTATGCGTCGTCCGTCGCACTCGCGATGTGGAAGACCTGGAGCGGCGTCTCCAATTCGCGATGGTGGCCTATGTTGGGGGGGGGGGGCGAGGCGAGGCATCCCGCCAGAGTTTGTGGCAGAGGAGCTGCATGATGTGATGGGCATCTCACCGGAGTGGTTCTCGATGCACGAATACAGGCCGAAAGACTTCCCAGTGGTCTTCGCTAGACAAGAGCATCGCAACAGCGTCAGAGCTCGGCCATCTATCGAGCACAGGGGCGTGCGCCTATTCTTCAGGCAGTGGAACCGGCAAGCCCAGGCGGTCCACTCCGTCATGAGGTTCAAGGTCTCGCTAGTTCTCGAAGGGATTCCGCCGCACGCGTGGGAGCGAGAGGTCGCGGAGGACATCCTTGGCTCTGCCTGCCTTGTGTACTCGATAGTGGCCGAGACAAGCACGCGTTGGGATCTTTCTGCATTTAAGCTCACGGCTTGGATGGCGGACCCGGAGAGCATCCCGTCGGTGTGCTGGCTTGCCGTGCCGGAGCCAGGCTTGATCGTGCCACTCGTCGACCCGGAGCTCCTCCAATACAAGATTCTCATCCATGTGGATGCGGTGACTGAGCTCGATGGAGCGGACAAGCCCTAGTTCCTGAGGGCGTCGTCGGAGAGCATTCAGAGCGGCATTCCAGACGATGGCGAGAGCTCCATGGGCGGTCGAGGTGGAGGTGAGAGAAGTCACATGGCGAGGCCGCGCTGGAGCTTCAGAGTGAGAGATCAGTGTGGGCGCCGCGTTCTTGGAGGGTCGGTGGCTGGAGCTCCAGCTACGCCGGCGGCATCGTCGGCGGCGAGTCCGGGGCCTGGTTCGGATTGGTGCATTCCCCCGATGAGTCCCCTGACTGTGCTATCAGCAGGTGGGGTCTCTCTGCCCATCCAGAGCAGGCTAACGCACAGGACTTCTGCTTTTGACCGCCTTTCGCCTGCGCTGGGTCCCTGCTACGTCTTGAGCTTGCGTTGGTTTTCCTTGAAGAGGAAAGGGTGATGCTGCAATAGTAGCGTAAGTATTTCCCTCAGTTTTTGAGAACCAAGGTATCAATCTAGTAGGAGGCTCCTCGAAAGTCCCACATACCTACACAAACAAACAAAGAACTCGCAACCAACGCAATAAAGGGGTTGCCAATCCCTTCACGGCCACTTGCGAAAGTGAGATCTAATAGAGATAGTATGATAAGATAAATATATTTTTGGTATTTTATAATATAGATGCAAAAGGTAAAGATGCAAATAAAAGTAGATTGGAAGCAAATATGATAAGAGATAGACCCGGGGGCCATAGGTTTCACTAGTGGCTTCTCTTAAGATAGCATAAGTATTACGGTGGGTGAACAAATTACTGTCGAGCAATTGATAGAAAAGCGAATAATTATGAGATTATCTAGGCATGATCATGTATATAGGCATCACGTCCGTGACAAGTAGACCAACTCCTGCCTGCATCTACTACTATTACTCCACACATCGACTGACTCCTGCCTGCATCTAGAGTATTAAGTTCATAAGAATAGAGTAACGCTTTAAGCAAGATGACATGATGTAGAGGGATAAACTTAAGCAATATGATATAAACCCCATCTTGTTATCCTCGATGGCAACAATACAATACGTGCCTTGCAACCCTTTCTGTCACTGGGTAAGGACACCACAAGATTGAACCCAAAGCTAAGCACTTCTCCCATGGCAAGAAAGATCAATCTAGTAGGCCAAACCAAACTGATAATTCGAAGAGACTTGCAAAGATAACTCAATCATACACAAAAGAATTCAGAGAAGATTCAAATATTATTCATAGATAAACTTGATCATAAACCCACAATTCATCGGATCTCGACAAACACACCGCAACAAGAGTTTACATCGAATAGATCTCCACAAGAGAGGGAGAGAACATTGTATTGAGATCCAAAAATAGAGAAGAAGCCATCTAGCTAATAACTATGGACCCGTAGGTCTGTGGTAAACTACTCACAACTCATCGGAGGGGCTATGGTGTTGATATGGAAGCCCTCCGTGGTTGATTCCCCCTCTGGCGGAGCGCCGACGAAGGCTCCAAGATGAGATCTCGCGGATACAGAAGGTTACGGTGGTGGAAATTGTGTTTCATTGGCTCCCTGGATGTTTTCGGGGTACGTAGGCTTATATAGGAGGAAGAAGTACGTCGTGGACGCCCGAGGGGACCACGAGATAGGGGGCGCACCTTATAGGGGGGCGCCCTCCTATCTCGTGGAGGCCTCGGCTGCTTCTTGACTTGCACTCCAAGTCCTCTGGATCATGTTCGTTCGAAAAATCACGCTCTCGAAGGTTTCATTCCGTTTGTACTCCGTTTGATATTACTTTTCTTCGAAATACTGAAATTGGCAAAATAAAGCCCATAAACATCCAAAAGGGGTAATATAATAGCATGGAACAATCAAAAATTATAGATACGTTGGAGACGTATCAAGCATCCCCAAGCTTAATTCCTGCTCGTCCTCGAGTAGGTAAATGATAAAAAGAAATTTTTGATGTGGAATGCTACCTAGCATAATTCTCAATGTAATTTTCTTTATTGTGGCATGAATGTTCAGATCCAAATGATACAAAATAAAAGTTCATATTAACATGAAAATGGTGATACTTCAAGCATACTAATCAAAGTAATCATGTCTTCTCAAAATAACATGGCCAAAGAAAGTTATCCCTACAAAATCATATAGTCTGGCTGTTGCTCTATCTTCATCACACAAAGTATTTAATCATGCACAACCCCGATGACAAGCCAAGCAATTGTTTCATACTTTAATAATCTCAAACTCCTTCAACTTTTACGCAATACATGAGCGTGAGCCATGGACATAGCACTATATGTGGAATAGAATGGTGGTTGTGGAGAAGACAAAATTGGAGAAGATAGTCTCACATCAACTAGGCGTATCAACGGGCTATGGAGATGCCCATTAATAGATATCAATGTGAGTGAGTAGGGATTGCCATGCAACGGATGCACTAGAGCCATAAATATATGAAAGCTCGAAAAAGGAAACTATGTGGGTGGGCATCCAACTTGCTTGCTCACGAAGACCTAGGGCACTTTGAGGAAGCCCATCATTGGAAATACAATGTCAACTACATGATCATGCAAAGAGCAATATGAAAAAAGTAATGCGTGTCATATGAACGGAATGGTGGAAAATTGCATGGCAATATATCTCGGAATGGCTATGGAAATGCCATAATAGATAGGTATGGTGGCTGTTTTGAGGAAGGTATATGGTGGGTGTATGGTACCGGTGAAAGTTGCACGGCACAAGAGAGGCTAGCAATGGTGGAAGGGTGAGGTGCGTATAATCCATGGACTTAATATTAATCAAAAGAACTCATATACTTGTTGCAAAAATCTAGAAGTCATCAAAAACCAAAGCACTACACGCATGCTCCTAGGGGGATAGATTGGTAGGAAAAGACCATCGCTCGTCCCCGACCGCCACTCATAAGGAAGACAATCAATAAATAAAATTGTGCTCCAACTTCATCACAAAGCGGTTCACCATACGTGCATGCTACGGGAATCACAACCCTCAACACAAGTACTTTTCATAATCACCTCAACTAGCATGACTCTAATATCACTACCTCCATATCTCAAAACAATTATCAAGCATCAAATTCTTTTTCTAGGATAGTTTTTATTATACCCAACTTGGATGCTCATCATTCTAGGATCAACTTTGAAACCATAGCAAATACCATGCTGTTCTAAAAGACTCTAAAAAAGATATAAGTGAAGCATGAGAGACTAGCAATTTCTACAAAAATAAGTCACCACCGTGCTCTAAAAGATATAAGTGAAGCACTAGAGCAAAAACTATCAAGCTCAAAAGATATAAGTGAAGCACATAGAGTATTCTAGCAAATTCTAATCAAGTAGGCTTCTCCCAAAAGGTGTGTACAGCAAGTATGATTGTGGTAAACAAAAAAGCAAAGACTAATATAATACACGACGCTCCAAGCAAAACACATATCATGTGGCGAATAAAAATATAGCTCCAAGTAAAGTTACCAATGAACGAAGACGAAAGAGGGGATGTCTTCCCGGGGCATACCCAAGCTTAGGCTTTTGGCTATCCTTGAATATCTTGGGGTGCCTTGGGCATCCCCAAGCTTAGGCTCTTGACACACCTTATTCCATAGTCCATAAAAGCTTTACCCAAAACTTGAAAACTTCACAACACAAAACTCAACAGGAAATCTTATAAGCTCTGTTAGTGAAAGAAAACAAAACCACCACATAAGGTACTGTAATGAACTCATTATTTATTTATTTTGGTGTTAAACCTACTGTATTCCAACTTCTCTATGGTTTATAAACTATTTTACTAGTCATAGATGCATCAAAATAAGCAAACAACACAGGAAAAATAGAATCTGTCAGAAACAGAACAGTCTGTAGCACTCTGTAATTAACGCAAACTTCTAGAACTCTAAAAATCCTACCAAAATAGGATGTCCTGGACAGTTTGTTTGCTGATCAGCATCAGAAAGAATCAACGCAAAATCACGTTTCTGTGAATTAACAAAACTAAATTGGTGCGTGCAAAGTTTCTGTTTTTCAGCAGAATCAAATCAACTATCATCATAGGTTATCCTATAGGTTCTACTTGGCACAAATACTATTAAAAGATAAAAACGCATCTAAACAGAAGGTAGATGCAAGATTTATTACTAAACAGGAACAAAAACAAAAAACACAAAGAAAATTGGGTTGCCTCCCAACTAGCGCTATCGTTTAACGCCCCTAGCTAGGCATAAAAGCGAAGATAGATCTAAGTAGTGCCATCTTTGACACTCATCTTTTTAATGGAGTTATGCTCAAGTCCAGGAGGCTCTTTGCATTTCCCTTCATGCTCAGAGATCCTATGATCTAAGGCATCCAATCGCTTATTGTAAAGTGTGATCAAATTATTCATGCGGTTGATACTTGTAACAATATTCTTAAAAGGTTCAACAAGTTTTTGCAATTCAAGAAGTTTCTCCAAAATTTGGGTTCCTTCAAGGGATAAAGATGATCTTTCTTGTCAGGGAAGTACTCCTACTATCCCCTCTAAAATTTCATAAGCGGAACTAGCATCAATTTCAATAAATTCCCCTTTTGCGGCAACATCAAGGAGTTGTTTGTGGGGTAAGGTTAACCCAATGTAAAAATTGCAAATTAAAATCTTGAAATCTCCTTCTAAAGCACAACTACGATAAGATTCTAACATCCTAAACCAAGCTTCTTTTAAATTTTTACCTTGTCTTTGTTTGAAGTGGAGAACTTCAAAGTCGGGAGACGAAGGGATAAAAACTGAGCTAGCCATGACGACAAGGTAAAAGATCTAACACACAAGCAAACAGAAAAAGGCAAGCGGAGAAGAGAGGAGGAGATTGGGAAAGAGAGGGCAAATAAAGCGGCAAGGGTGAAGTGGGGGAGAGGAAAACGAGAGGCAAATGGCAAATAATGTAAATGCGAGGGGGATGGGTTTGTGATGGGTACTTGGTATGTCTTGACTTGAGCGAAGACCTCCCCGGCAACGGCGCCAGAAATCCTTCTTGCTACGTCTTGAGCTTGTATTGGTTTTCCTTGAAGAGGAAAGGGTGATGCAGCAATAGTAGCGTAAGTATTTCCCTCAGTTTTTGAGAACCAAGGTATCAATTCAGTAGGAGGCTCCTCAAAAGTCCCATGCACCTACACAAACAAACAAAGAACTCACAACCAACGCAATAAAGGGGTTGTCAATCCCTTCATGGCCACTTGCGAAAGTGAGATCTAATAGAGATAGTATGATAAGATAAATATATTTTTGGTATTTTATAATATAGATGCAAAAAGTAAAGATGCAAATAAAAGTAGATTGGAAGCAAATACGATAAGAGATAGACCCGGGGGCCATAGGTTTCACTAGTGGCTTCTCTCAAGATAGCATAAGTTTTATGGTGGGTGAACAAATTACTGTCGAGCAATTGATAGAAAAGCGAATAATTATGAGATTATCTAGGCATGATCATGTATATAGGCATCACGTCTGTGACAAGTAGACCGACTCCGGCCTGCATCTACTACTATTACTCCACACATTGACCGACTCCTGCCTGCATCTAGAGTATTAAGTACATAAGAACAGAGTAACGCTTTAAGCAAGATGACATGATGTAGAGGGATAAACTCAAGCAATATGATATAAACCCCATCTTGTTATCCTCGATGGCAACAATACAATACGTGCCTTGCAACCCTTTCTGTCACTAGGTAAGGACACCGCAAGATTGAACCCAAAGCTAAGCACTTCTCCCATGGCAAGAAAGATCAATCTAGTAGGCCAAACCAAACTGATAATTCAAAGAGACTTGCAAAGATAACTCAATCATACATAAAAGAATTCAAAGAAGATTCAAATATTATTCATAGATAAACTTGATCATAAACCCACAATTCATCGGATCTCGACAAACACACAGCAAAAAAAGTTTACATCGAATATATCTCCACAAGAGAGGGGGAGTGTCGGTGTCAAAACCGGCGGATCTCGGGTAGGGGGTCCCAATCTGTTCGTCTAGGATGATGGTAACAAGAAGCAAGGGACACAGATGTTTACGCAGGTTCAGGCCCTCTCGATGGAGGTAAAACCCTACTTCCTGCTTGATTAATATTGAAGTTATGGGTAGTACAAGAGTAGATCTACCACGAGATCGTAGAGGCTAAACCCTAAGAGCTAGCCTATGATGGTATGATTGTAATTGTGATCGACCTTCTAAGGACCAACCTCTCCGGTTTATATAGACACCAGAGAGGGCTAGGGTTTACATGGAGTCGGTTACAAGGAATCCGGATCGCCAAGCTTGCCTTCCACGCCAAGGAGAGTCCCATCCGGACACGGGCCGAAGTCTTGAGTCTTGTATCTTCACACTTCAATAGTCCGGATGTTGTATACAGTCCAGCTGTTCGGATACCCCTTTATCCAGGACTCCCTCAGTAGCCCCTGAACTAGGCTTCAATGACGATGAGTCCGGCGCGCAGTCTTGTCTTTGGCATTGCAGGGTGGGTTCCTTCTCTGAACACTCCAAAGTAACTATCGAACACTTGAATCATGTCCGGATCCACAAAATGATCTTTACACACCGCTGTAGAGAGAATGATATTTCACAAATGCAATCTGCTGACAACTTTTTTAGACAATGTGACATGTCATTACTGTCAGATCATTATTCGAACCGTTTTCCCACAACCAGCCACAGTGCATATTGCGAGGCGGTTTCTTTGACACGTCTTGTCAAAGCAGAGATCGTGTCCCCTTATCACGGGATTCTCATCAATATGGGTATGGGTAATCCCACCACGCCATCAATCGTGGTGCTTGGGAAGCAAGCGATTCCCAATGGGCAAGTGGGGAGACGCACCGCTTTCGTCGCCTCTATAAAGGGATAAGATTTCCTCATTTTTACCCATGCCTTCTTTCTCCCTTGCCCACTCTTGCCCCTCGAGCTCCAGCGCCCAAGCCCAAGTCTTCTCCGCACAGCTAAACATGTCCGGAGCAGGAGGCAAGTGGGTGGCTTCCACCATCAAGGAGAAGCATATCGCAAATCTTCGGGCGGCAGGATACTTGGCCACAGACATAGCACACCGGTACTAGACGCCGGGCAGGTCATTCCGACCCCAGGACCCCACGAGAGGGTCGTATTTGTCACCCACTTCGTCCGTGGACTGGGATTTCCACTCCATCCCTTCATCCGCGGGCTCAGGTTCTACTACGGGCTAGATTTCCATGATCTAGACCCGAATTTCGTCCTCAACATCTCGGCATTCATCGTGGTATGCGAGGCCTTCCTCCGCATCAGGCCTCATTTCGGCCTGTGGCTGCAAATCTTCTGCATGAAGCTGAAGATTGTAAGCGGCCAGCAAGCGGAGTGCGGATGGGCCATGGTGGGCAAGATGCCCAACATCACCTGGCTGGACGGTTCCTTTGCGGAGACCGTAAAAGGGTCGTGAGGGAGTCCTGGACTAGGGGTGTCCGGATAGCCGAACTATCATCTTTGGCCGGACTCCTAGACTATGAAGATACAAGATTGAAGACTTCGTCTCGTGTCCGTATGGGACTTTCCTTGGCGTGGAAGGCAAGCTTGGCGATACGGATATGTAGATCTCCTACCATTGTAACCGACTCTGTGTAACCCTAACCCTCTTCGGTGTCTATATAAACCGGAGGGTTTTAGTCCGTAGGATGAACAACAATCATACCATAGGCTAGCTTCTAGGGTTTAGCCTATCTGATCTCGTGGTAGATCTACTCTTGTACTACCCATATCATCAATATTAATCAAGTAGGAGTAGGGTTTTACCTCCATTGAGAGGGCTCGAACCTGGATAAAAACATCGTGTCCCTTGTCTCCTGTTACCATCCGCCTAGACGCACAGTTCGGGACCCCCTACCCGAGATCCGCCGGTTTTGACACCAACATTGGTGCTTTCATTGAGAGTTCCTCTGTGTCATCACCTTTAGGCCCGATGGCTGCTTCGATCATCAACAACGACGCGGTCCAGGGTGAGACTTTTCTCCCCGGACAGATCTACGTATTCGGCGGCTTTGCGCTGCGGGCCAACTCGCTTGGCCATCTGGAGCAGATCGAAAGCTACGCCCCTGGCCATCAACTCAGATTTGGAAGTTTGAACTATACAGCTGACGTCCGTGGAGACTTGATCTTCGACGGGTTCGAGCCACAGCCAAGCGCGCCGTGCTGTCACGATGGGCATGATCTAGCTCTGCTGCCGGACAGTGCCCTGGAGGTCGCACAAGTGTCCGCTCCGACCCTTAGCTCGGAGCCGACTACGCCGATCGAGGACGGGTGGCTGGACACCGCCTCGGGGGCTACTACCTCTATGGCGACAGAGCCGAATACCAACCATGTCCTTTGTGAAGCTTGTGACTCCAAGGTGCCGGACTCCTCTCTAGACTCCGAACCTTCTGCGCCCCTGCCAATCTAATCCGATTGGGCGCCGATCATGGAGTTCACCGCTGTGGACATCTTTCAGCACTCGCCCTTTGGCGACATCCTGAATTCACTAAAGTCTCTATCTTTATCGAGAAAGCCCTGGCCGGACTATGGTCAGGTAGGTTGGGATGCGGACGACAAAGAAATTCAATGCCCACCCACCACCCACTTTGTATCCACTGTCGATGATTTAACTGACATGCTCGACTTCAACTCCGAAGACATCGACGGTATGGACGACGATGCAGGAGACGACCAAGAACCAGCGCCTACAGGGCACTGGAAGGCCACCTCGTCATACGACATTTGCATGGTGGACATCCCAAAGGATGGGAATGGCGATGGAACAACGGAGGACGACCCCTCCAAGAAACAGCCTAAGCGCCGGCGTCAGCGGCGCCGCTCTAAATCCCGCCACAGCAAAAATGGAGATTCTGGCACCGGAGACAATAACACCCCGGACAGTGCCGAATACAACCCCCTCTAGCAGGATTCAGCGCAGGAGGATGGAGAAGCCAGCCCTCATGAGAGAGCGGCAGACTGAGAGGTAGAGGACGATAATTATGTGCCTTCCTCCAAAGACGAGGCAAGCCTCGACGACGACTAATTTGTCGTGCCTGAGGATCCCGTCGAACAAGAGCGTTTCAAACGCAGGCTTATGGCCACGACAAGCAGCCTCAAGAAAAGGCAGCAACAGCTTAGAGCTGACCAAGACTTGCTAGCCGACAGATGGACTGAAGTCCTTACGGCCGAAGAGTATGAACTCGAACGCCCCTCCAAGAGCTACCCAAAACGCAGGCTGCTACCCCAACTAGAGCAGGAAGCACCCAAACCTACATCACCGGCGCATGACACGGCCGACCGGCCACCTCGTGGCCGCGACAGAGAGGCCTCTAGGCCCTCCGCTAAAGCCACACCCCGGCGTCGCTCGAAAAGTACAAAGCCACGGGGGAATGCGCCAGACTTGCGAGACATATTGGAGGACAAGGCAAGAAAAATAAGATCGATCTACGGATCGCGTGGGCACCCCACCATACATGATGACAACCGTCACGCCGGATACAGCAATTCCGGCCGGGCCGAACACAGTAGACAAAGCTCATTTGAGCTGCGTTGTGATATAGCCCAATACAGAGGCGCCACACACCCAGTATGCTTCACAGACGAAGTAATGGATCATCAAATCCCCGAGGGTTTCAAACCCGTAAACATTGAATCATACGACGGCACGACAGATCCTGCGGTTTGGATCGAGGACTATCTCCTTCACATCCGCATGGCCCGCGGTGATGATCTTCACGCCATCAAATACCTCCCACTCAAGCTTAAAGGACCAGCTTAGCATTGGCTCAACAGCTTGCCAGCAGAATCAATTGGTTGTTGGGAAGACCTGGAAGCCGCATTCCTTGATAACTTCCAGGGCACATATGTGCGACCACCAGACGCTGATGACCTAAGCCACATAATTCAGCAGCCGGATGAATCGGCCAGACAATTCTAGACACAGTTCCTAACCAAGAAAAATCAAATCGTCGACTGTCCGGATGCAGAGGCCCTTGCAGCCTTCAAACAGAACATTCGCGACGAGTGGCTTGCCCGGCACCTAGGACAGGAAAAGTCGAAATCCATGGCAGCCCTCACAACACTCATGACCCACTTTTGCGCGGGAGAGGATAGCTGGCTAGCTCGTAGTAACAACATGACCAAGAGCCCTGGTAATTAGGATACAAAGGACACCAACGGCAGGTCGCGTCACAACAAGAACAAGCGCCGCATTAATGGCGACAATACTGAGGACACGACAGTCAATGCCGGATTCAGAGGCTCTAAACCCGGTCAGCGGAAAAAGCCATTCAAAAGAAATACTCTGGGCCCGTCCAATTTGGACCGTATACTCAATCGCTCGTGCCAGATACACGGCACCCCCGAAAAGCCAGCCAATCACACCAACAGGGATTGTTGGGTGTTCAAGCAGGCAGGCAAGTTAACTGCCGAAAACAATGACAAGGGGCTGCATAGCGATGACGAGGAGGAGACCCGGCCGCCGAACAATAGAGGACAGAAGGGTTTCCCCCCGCAAGTGCGGACGGTGAACATGATATACGCAATCCACATACCCAAAAGGGAGCGGAAGCGTGCACTCAGGGACGTATATGCGATGGAGCCAGTCGCCCCAAAGTTAAATCCGTGGTCCTCCTGCCCGATCACTTTTGATCGAAGGGACCACCCCACTAGCATCTGCCATGGCGGATTCGCCGCATTGGTTCTAGACCCAATCGTCGACGGATTTCACGTCACTAGAATTCTGATGGACGGCGGCAGCAGCCTGAACCTGCTTTATCAGGATACAGTGCGCAAGATGGGCATAGACCCCTCAAGGATCAAACCTACAAAAACGACCTTTAAAGGCATCATACCAGGTGTAGAGGCCAACTGTACAGGCTCAGTTACACTCGAAGTGGTCTTCGGATCCCCGGATAACTTCCGAAGCGAGGAGTTAATCTTCGACATAGTTCCGTTCTGCAGCGGCTATCATGCACTGCTCGGACGAACCGCATTTGCAAAGTTCAATGCGGTGCTGCACTACGCATACCTCAAGCTCAAGATGCCAGGCCCTCGAGGAGTCATTACGGTCAACAGAAACACTAAACGCTCTCTCCGGACGGAGGAGCATACAGCAGCTCTCGCGGCGGAAGTATAAAGCAGCCTCTTAAGGCAATTCTCGTGTCCGGCTGTTAAGCAGCCGGACACCTTCAAGCGCGCCCGGAGTAACCTACAACAAGACAGCTTGGCACGTTCTGAGCACGCATAGCAATGCGGCCCCAACCCCAGCCCTCGCGAAATCGTGAGACCAGTACCACGCGTACATAACTACGCTCTGGAGATACCATGGGCATAGGGGTAGGGGCACGACCACGGCATGCCCGGAGAGCGGCTCAACCGCACCAGGGGCTCCCAATTGTGTCATTCTTTTTTTATTCTCAGGACTCCGTTTTCCAGAAGCCCTGTCCGGTAGTAGAATTGCCGAACTCACGATGCAACAGCCAGGGAAGCAGAAAAGCTACGTCGAGTATACAGGTGGTCTCTATAACGAGCAGTATACTTGTTTTACATATCATCCCGCAGCACGCTCCTGGAGGGCGACATGTCAAATAGTCCCGTCCCTTGCTTATCGCACTATTTGTATCATTCTGCTTTTACCGCAGCTCTTTTTTAATAAACAATGTACAACTTTTGCCTATTATTGCATTCCTTTTTTATCCATATATGTTCACTTATGACATGTTGCATCCGTACGCTTTGGTACGGCCAAATACACCAGGGGCTTAAGTTCCCCAAAATACGGTGTGATAAGTCCGAACACTTTCACAAGTGCGGCACCCCGAACTTATAGCATTATATGCATCGGCTCCGAATCATGTCTTGGGTCAATAGTTGGGTTTGCCCGGCTCCCATGTTTTGGTACCTTACGTTCCGTTATATCGGCTAAGGTAGCGCTGGAAGAACCATTGGGATTGTGCCCCAGTTGAGCTGGGTTGAGCACCTCAGTGGGGAAAGCTAAAACTGACCATCATGATAGGGCGAGAGCCGGTCGCTGTTCGAGAGGTTTTTTCGAGTCCCAAAAGACTTATGCCGCTTAGAGCGAGGAGTCGGCTTTGTCCGGCCCAGGCGTGGATAGCGCCCCGAATTTGGTCTTCCAAACACTAGGGGCTTTGCCGAAATTTAAAATTACAGAATTCTATGGCTAAGTGGGAGTGTTCAAGCATTATAAGTCCGGTTGCCTCATTCGTTGTGTTGAGCACCTCCCTCGAAGGACCCAAAAATGGGAACAAGAGCGCTCAAGTTTATCCCAAACACCCCAGCACTCGTGGCATGGGGGCTGAAGCCAACGACTTGCCATCTCTCAAATTTGATAAACGGCCGCACAGAAGGTAATATTTTAAATTAACAAGCATTGCTTAGCGCATATGAACAAAGTTTTCAGCGTACAGGATAACAAATGCGAGTCTACTCAAAAATTACATCTTTGGAGCACTCACCCGCTATAAGGCGGGCACCCTTCAGGACACCCTTATAGTACATCTCGGGCGTGCGATACTCCTTGCCCGGCGGTGGCGCGTCCGTCACAAGCTTCTCAGCGTCCATCTTGCCCCAGTGCACTTTAGCGCGGGCAAGGGCCCGACGTGCACCTTCAATGTAGATGGAACGCTTGATGACTTCAATCCATGGACAGGCGTCCACCAGCCGCCGCACTAGACCGAAGTAGCTCCCAGGCATGGCTTCTTTAGGCCACAACCGAACTATGAGGCCCTTCATGGCCTATTCGGCCACCTTGTGGAGCTCGACCAACTGCTTCAGCTGGTCGCTCAGGGGCACCGGATGTCCGGCCTTAGCATATTGAGACTAGAACACCTTCTCCGTCGAGCTCCCTTCCTCGGCCCGGTAGAATGCGGCAGCATCGGACACACTATGGGGTAGATCTGCGAATGCTCTTGGAGAGTTCCGGATTCGGGTAAGTAACAAGTAATTCACTTTCACGTGCTTGCTTTGCATGAAGAATGCCTTACCTGCTGCAATCTTCTTTATTGCCTCAATTTCCTGGAGGGCTTTTTGGGCTTCGGCCTTAGCGGCTTTGGCACTCTCAAGAGCCGAGGCGAGCTCGGACTCTCGAGTCTCCGAGTCATGGTCCAAACTCTCGTGTTTTTCCACGAGAGCCTGGAGCTCTTGCCGCACCTCCGCCACCCGCACCTCCTGCTTCTCACGCTTGGTGCATTCCGTGGCCGCATTGCTTTCGGCCTTGGACACCGCTTCCTTCAAGGTCGCCACCTCGTTCGTGGCCCCTGCAATACTCATGTTATTCCTGTCATTTTTTGCAACCAAACCCTTTCTATAAGGTATTACTTTAATAAGGTATTACTTACCTTCCTTGTCCTCGAGCTGCTTCTTGGCACGGCCGAGCTCGTTCTCGGACCGCTCGAGGCTCTGCTTCAATACATTGACCTCCGCAGTCAGTGCGGCAGAGGTCAGCAGTGCAGCCTGCATTCCCATATTGACATGCTTATGTTAGACTCCTGCGTATATCTTTTTAGATCCTCAGTTCGACTTTTCTTTCCCAACACCAAACTGAGCATCAGGGGCTACTGTCTATGCGGTACTATTTTTACATATCTTAATTACATACCTCAAAGCCTGTTAGAAGGCTGGCACAGGCTTCAGTCAGCCCGCTCTTGGCGGACTGAACTTTCTGAATCACCGCACTCATAACAGTGCAGTGCTCCTCGTTGATGGAGGCGCCATTGAGTGCCTCCAGCAAATTATCTGGCGACTCCGGTTGGACGGAGGTCACCGGCATCACAGTCTCGCCCTTCTTACGAAGGGGCCGCCCGCCGGACTCTAGAACCAGTAAAGGTTCCGGTGCGGAGTCCGGCCCAGGGCCGAACTCAGAACCCTTTGGGGGTTGATCCCCCTCGTGCCCAAAGTCCGAGAGGTTGCCCTGCGGCACCTCCGGAACCTCCTCCTCCTGGCTGGGCCCCTTTTGAGACCCCACCTCGGCGTCATCCGCAGCGCGAGGAGAGGAGACGGCCGGATGTGAAGTGCTATCGACGTCCAATGGCGCCAGGGAGCCGCTCGTTGAAGTGTCGAGCCCGTCCTTGGGCGGGCTGCAGGGTTATATTCGGCGTTGAGAGATTCTATGCAACAAATGAAACACCATGAGTCATTCTGGTATCCGGACACTTACGAAGTTGCCAGGGGCTTAGTCCTTGGTGGCCACTCTTCATCGTCGTCGGCGTTGGCGGAATAGTCCGGGGGGAGGGTCCTTCCCTTCTTGGACCCTTCGGCCTCCCTCGTTGGGGAGGCCTTCCTTTTCTTCTCTCCCCCTGCTGGGGGAGAGGCCTCTTTTTTCTCCTCCTCGTCTTCGCGGGAGGAGTCCGCCTCGGAGTCATCGGGCGATGAGTCCGATAACACCTGACGCCGGGAACTCTTTCGGGTTCTCATGGCCTTCTTCTTGGCCTTCTTCTCCGGCACCACATAAGGCGCCGGAGCCAGCAACCCCGTTAATCGGGCGTCCGCTGGGTCTTCTGGCAAGGGAGCCGGACAGTTAACCTGCCCGGACGTCTTTTGCCAGGCCTGTCAAAGGTAAAGGGAGTTTAGATCCCGTATAGAGTCAAACTATGGAAAATAAGCGTCCTGTAAAGGGTAAAATAGCTTACCTCTCCGGCTTGACGCTGCGAGCTGAATCCGTGATCTTCGGTAGCAGATGCGGGAGCCTCGACGCCCTTGAACAACACCTTCCAGGCATCTTCGTACGTAGTGTCGAAGAGCCTGCTCAAGGTTTGGTGCTGTGCCGGATCAAACTCCCACAAATGAAGGGCCCGTTTCTGGCACGGGAGGATCCGGCGGATGAGCATGACCTGGACTACGTTGACAAGCTTGAGCTTCTTGTTCACCAAGGTTTGGACGCAGGATTGGAGTCCGGTCAGCTCCTCCGAATCACCCCATGATAGGCCCTTCTCTTTCCAGGAGGTGAGCCGTGTGGGGATGCCAGATCTGAATTCGGGGGCCGCTGCCCATTCAGGGTCACGCGGCTCGGTGATGTAGAACCACCCTGATTGCCACCCCTTTATGGTCTCCACAAAGGAGACCTCAAGCCATAGGATGTTGGGAATCTTGCCCACCATGGCACCTCCGCACTCCGCTTGGCGGCCGCACACTACCTTCGGCTTGACATTGAAGGTCTTCAGCCATAAGGCGAAGTGGGGCTGGATGCAGAGGAAGGCCTCGCACACGACAATGAACGCCGAGATGTTGAGGATGAAATTCGGGGCCAGATCGTGGAAATCCAGGCCATAGTAGAACATGAGCCCCCGGACAAATGGGTGAAGTGGAAAACCTAGTCCACGGAGGAAGTGGGTGAGGAACACCACCCTCTCATGGGGCCCGGGGGTGGGGATGAGCTGCCCCTTGTCGGGGAGCCGATGCGTGATGTTGCTGGACAAGTATCCGGCCTTTCGCAGCCTCTTGATGTGCTTCTCCGTGACGGAGGAGGCCATCCACTTGCCTCCTGCTCCGGACATGGCTGGGGAAGGTTGAGGCGAGATGTGCGGACTTGGGCGCTGGAGCTTGAGTATGCGGAAATGGATAAGCAAAGGAGGAAGACGGCGTAGGTAAAAAGGTGGATCCTTATCCCCTTATATGGAGGGACGAAACTATGCGTCCCCACCAGCCTGGTAAAACTTGCTTATCTCCCAAGCGCCGTAATCAATGGCGCGGCTGGGTTACCTACGCCCATATTGATGAGAATCCCGGAATAAGGGGACACGATCTCTACTTTGACAAGGCGTGCCAAGGAAACCGCCTCGCTAGACGCGCTGAGGTGGAACCGTAAAAACAATTCGAATAAACGCCTGGCTGTGGTGTGATGTCATGCCATGGAATACGTCAGCAGATTGAACTTGTGTAAATGTTATTCTCTCTACGGTGGTATGTGGAACTTATTTTGCAGAGCCGGACACTATCCTTGTGTTCGAAATCTTCTATGAAGTATTCGGAGGAGGAACCCGCCTTGCAATGCCGAAGACAATATGCGCGCCAGACTCATCGTCATTGAAGCCTGGTTCAGGGGCTACTGAGGGAGTCCTGGACTAGGGGGTGTCTGGATAGCCGAACTATCATCTTTGGCCAGACTCCTAGACTATGAAGATACAAGATTGAAGACTTCGTCCCGTGTCCGGATGGGACTTTCCTTGGCGTGGAAGGCAAGCTTGGCGATACGGATATGTAGATCTCCTACCATTGTAACCGACTCTGTGTAACCCTAACCCTCTTCGGTGTCTATATAAACCGGAGGGTTTTAGTCCGTAGGACGAACAACAATCATACCATAGACTAGCTTCTAGGGTTTAGCCTCTTTGATCTCATGGTAGATCTACTCTTGTACTACCCATATCATCAATATTAATCAAGCATGAGTAGGGTTTTACGTCCATCGAGAGGGTCCGAACCTGGGTAAAAACATCATGTCCCTTGTCTCTTGTTACCATCCGCCTAGACGCACAGTTCGGGACCCCCTACCCGAGATCTGCCGGTTTTGACATCGACAGGTGGCAATCGGGGTGGTTCTACATCACCGAGCTGCACGGCGCCAACTGGGCGGCAGCCCCCGAGTTCCGATCTGGAGCCCCCATGCGGCTCACCTCCTGGGAAAGGAAGGGCCAGGCTTGGGGCAAACCTACAGAGCTGACTAGACTCCAGACCTGCCTCAAGAGCATGAAGGACAAGAACATCAAGGTTGTCAACATGATCCAGGTCATGCTTGTTCGCCGGATTCTCCCGTGCGAAAGGCGGGTGTTTAACTTGTGGGAGTTCGTCCCGGCCGAACTCCAGACGCTTCAGAGGCTCTACGGCATGAAGCACCAGGACGCGTGGAAGGCGTTGTTCAAGGCCTCCGAAGTACCTTCTCCCACATCCGAGGACCGTGGGCTCCACACCGCGCGGCCTCCCAGTAAGGTGAGCTTTCAGGCTATCACCGGATTCAGTCCTTCCCAATATATTCATGGGGGAGCCTTAAGTAGTTATGCATATTTGTTCAGGATTATGTGGAGACAGCGGAGCAGGTTGACTGTCCGGCTCCGCTGCCAGAAGGCCCAGCTGATGCTCTCCTAATGGAGATGCTGGTCCCGGCACTGTACAAGGTGCCGGAGAAGAAGGCCGATAAGAAGGCCCCGGGGATCCGAAAGGGTCTCCGGCGTAAGGTTGTGCTGGAAGCCTCGTCCGAAGATGACGAGGCACACTCCTCCCACGAAGGGGAGGAGGAATAAGAAGACGCCCCGTCCGGAAAGGATGAGGGGCCTGAGGAGGCGGACCAGGGGGCCGGAAAGGGTCCTCGGCGCAAGGCCGTCATACCCACGTCGTCTGACGACGAAGAGACAGATTCCTCCCGTGGAGGCGGGGGGAAGCAAGAAGAAATTCTACCTCCCCGCACTGGGGAGGGAAAAAGAGAAAAGCCGCCCCAGAAGGGGAGGCTGGGACGTCCAAGAAGGGAAAGGTGTCCCTTCCGGACTACTTCGCCACGGCCGCTCTCAGCGAGGAGGGGTGGCTGCCCAGGGGGAAGCCCCCAGTGCGATCGTAAGTGTCCGCACTCTATCATGACTTTACTTCATAGTTTTTGTATTTATAATGCCGAACATATATGCAGTCCGGCCAGGGTTCATCCCGAGGTATGTTCTTCCGGGTCCCTAAGCGATTCGGAGATGAATTCGCTTCCGACGGCCACTACTCCTCAGCCCGCGGATGACACAGAAGTATTGTCCCGAATGCTCCCAGAGCGGGGGGAGGTGAATTTGGAGACGCCCCAAGGCAGGATTCCAGATGTCAGACATGTGGGGTTGAAGGTCCCCGCGGATCGTGTCCATGAGAGCCATGGTGAACCGGGCTCTCAGCCGAACACTGTTCCGGAACCTTCAATGGTTCCGGACTCAGGCGGGCAGCCCCTCGTTAGGGATGGTGAGCCGTCTATGTCGAGGACTTTCGTTGCGCCCGAGGCGTTGGATTGTCTGCGGGAAGCGCTTTGCGGCGCTTCCATGGGTGAAGAGCATCGTACTCTTATGAGTACGGTGATTCAGAAGGTTTCATCCGCCAAGAGTGGACTATCCGAAGCCTGCACCAGCCTACTGACAGGCTTTGAGGTAAGTAATAAAAATGTATGAGATTACCACCTGATAGGTAGTAGTCCCTGATACTCTGTTTGGTGTTCGGAAAGAAAAACCAAATGGAGGGTCAATTATAATCCGCAGGAGTCTAATAATGAATATTCATGTGAATAAGTAGGATGTGTTGCTTGGCGCTGCTGCCCGCACAACCGAGGTTGCCGAACTAAAGCGGGACCTGGAGCAGGCGCAGGGAGAGCTCGACCTCACTAAGAGGCAGCTCGAAGAGAACAAGGGTGAGTGATTCCCCGCTCTTATGTATTTAAGGATAGACAAAATTGGTTAGTCTAACGCCAAAGCGTCGTGACTGTGTAACAGGGGCCACCGCCGAAGTGGCGTCCCTGAAGAAAGCGTTGTCCGAGGTCGAAGACAAGGCGGCCTTGGAATGCAAGGAGCGCGAAAAGCAAAGTGTTAGAGTGGGCGAGGTACAACAAGAGCTCCGGGACCTCGGCAAGAAGTACGAGTCTGTGGAGCATGATCCGAAGATGAAAGAGGCCGAGCTTGCGAAGGCCCTTGTGAGTATAAAAGACGCCAAGGCCGAAGCCGAGAAGGCACAACAAGAAATCCAGGAGTCCAAAGAGATAGCAGCGGGTAAGAAATTCTTTATGCAAAGCAAACATGTGGAGGAGGCGTTTCTTTTACTTACTCGAATTCGGAGCTCTCCAGGGCATTCGTAGATCTGCCATGCAGCGTATCAGACACTGTGGAGTTCTACCGTGCCCAGGAGGGGAGCTCAATGGAGAAGTTGTTCTAGTCCCAGTATGTTGGGGCCGAACACCCAATGCCTCTGAGTGACCAACTGAAGCAGTTGGTCGAACTCCACAGGGCGGCCGAACTGGCTATAAAAGATTTCATAGTCTGGATGTGGCCTGGTGAGCTCCTGCCCACTAGCTACTTCGGCCGGATCGAGCGGATGGTGGATGCTTGTCCGCGGCTTGAAGTGATCAAGCAATCCGTTTGCATTGAGGGTGCCTGCCGGGCCTTTGCCCGCGCCAAGGTGCATTGGGGCAAGCTGGGTGCGGAGAAGCTGGTGAAGGACGGGCCACCGGAGGGCAAGGCGCATCACCATCCCGAGATGTATTATGATGGCGTTATGAAGGGTGATCGTCTCGTGGCTGATGAATGTACCAAGGACACCATTTTAGAATAAATTCACTTCTGTCATGTTTGTAATTTAAAGACAAAGTTACTTGCGCTATGTAGCGCTTTTGTTATTTAAAATATTACCTTCTGTGCGACTGTTTATAAAATTCTAAAAGTAGGCCAGTCGTCGGCTTCTGCCCCCACGTAACTAGTACTGGGGTGTTCGTGGAAAACCCGGACACTCTTTATCCAAATGTTTGGTCCCTTAAGGAGGTGTCCGACGTAGCGAACAAGGCAATCGGACTATGCGGCTTTATAACTTTCACTTAGCCATAGAAGTCTACAATTTTAAATTTCGGCGAAGCCCCTAGAATCCGGAAGGCAGAATTGGGGCGCTATACACGCCTAGATCGGACGAAGCCGATTTATCGCCTAAAGCGGAAAATCTTTAAGGATTTTAGGACCTGTCGAACAGCGATCAGCTCTCGCCACATCATGCCGGTCAGTTTTCAGCTTTCTCTACTGAGGTGCTCGTCTGGAAGAACTGGGACACAATCGCAGTAGTTCTCCCAACGCTACCTTAGCCGATATAACGGAACGTAGGGTACCAAAACAAGGGATCCGGGCTAACCCAACTGTAGACCTAAGACATGATTCGGAGCTGATGCATATAGTGCTATAAGTTCGGGGTGCCGCACTGTTGAAAGTGTTCGGACTTGTATTGTCGCATTATGGGGCGCCATAAGAAGCCCCTGGCAAACTGAACGTACCAAGGTGTACGGATGCAATATCAAATAAACATTTGTAAGAAAAAAAATGCTCAAATAAGAATAATAAGCTGACGCTATTAGTGATCTCCCATTGATGAATAATACGTTTAAGCGTATGTTTACAATGGATGCATTAAGCGGAGATAAATAGGACTATTTGACATGTCCTATCCAGGGGCAGGCCGCGTACAGATAGATAAAACAGGTATAACAATTGTAAATAGATTCCACCTGGGTATTTCCTTCTGTGCGCAACACCTGTTGCCTCCTTGGTTTTCTCTCCTATGTGAGTCCGGCAATCCGGCTCTTCTGAAGAGGCTGCGCTAAAGCAATGTCCTGAAAGGTAAAGGGGAAAGATTAAGAAGGTATGTAGCGGTGACCTGCACTATTGACTGAGTCGTTGTTACGCCTCCGCCTACGCCCATGGTATCTTGAGTGCGTAATTACGTACGCGTGGCACGAATGCTGCTTTGATGGGGCTTGAGCGGAGGCCGAACTGCTAGTCGCGCTCTTGGCGTGCTTGATGATCCTGTTGCCAGGTGCTCCGGACTCTCTTGACGGTGCTCGAAGTTGTTGTTGCTGGATTGGTTTGTCGGAGTAGGCTGCATTGTACTTCCGCCGCGAGGGCTGCGGTATGCTCCTCAATTCGGAGAGAGCGGTCCATGTTTCCGTTGACTGTTATGACCCTGCGCGGTCCTGGCATCTTGAGCTTGAGGTATGCATAGTGTGGTACCACATTGAATCTAGTGAATGCGGTTCGTCCGAGCAGTGCGTGGTAACCACTGCGGAAAGGGACGGTATCGAAGATTAACTCTTCGCTTCGGAAGTTGTCCGGAGATCCGAAGACCACTTCCAATGTTATGGAGCCCGTGCAGCGGGCCTCCACTCCAGGGATTACACCTTTAAAGGTGGTTTTGGTGGGCTTGATCCTTGAAGGGTCAATGCCCATTTTGCGCACTGTGTCCTGATAAAGCAGGTTCAGGCTGATGCCGCCGTCCATAAGGACTCGCGTGAGGTGAAATTCGTCGATGATTGGGTCTAAGACCAATGCGGCCGAGCCGCCATGACGGATGCTAGTAGGATGGTCCCTATGATCAAAGGTGATCGGACAAGCTGACCATGGGTTGAACTTGGGGGCGACTGGCTCCATCGCGTAGACGTCCCGTAGTTCTCGCTTCCGTTCCCGCTTGGGGATGTGAGTGGCGTAGATTATGTTCACCGTTTTCACTTGGGGGGGAATTTCTTCTGTCCCCCTGTGTTCGGACGCCGGGGCTCTTCGTCATCGTTGCTGTGCAGCCCCTTGTCCTTGTTTTCAGCGTTTATTTTGCCGGCCTATTTGAATACCCAGCCGTCTCTGTTGGTGTGGTTGGCTGGCTTGTCCGGGCTGCCATGAATTTGGCACGAGCGCTCCAGTATACGGTCCAGACTGGACGGTCCCTGATTGTTTCTTTTGAACGGCTTCTTCCGCTGACCGGACTTGGATCCGCTGAATCCGGCGTTTACTGCCGTGTCTTCAATGTTGTCGCCGTTGCTCCGTCGCTTATGTCTGTTGCGTCGTGGCTTGCCGTTATTGTCGCAGACATCAGAAGTGCCGGACTGTGGCGTGGTGCCGCTACAAGCCAACCAGCTATCTGCGCCTGCGCAAAAGCGGGTCATTAGTGTTGTGAGAGCTGCCATGGACTTGGGTTTTTCCTGGCCGAGGTGTCGAGCCAGCCACTCGTCACAGATATTATGCTTGAAAGCCGACAGGGCTTCAGCGTCCGGACAGTCGACTATTTGGTTCTTTTTAGTTACGAACCGAGTCCAGAATTTCCTGGCTGTCTCTCCAGGCTGTTGAGTAATGTGGCTCAGGTCATCAGCGTCCGGTGGTCGCACATATGTGCCCTGGAAGTTGTCGAGGAATGCGTCTTCCAGGTTTTCCCAACTGCCAATGGAGTTTGCTGGCAGGATGTTTAGCCAGTGCCGGGCTGGTCCTTTAAGCTTAAGGGGAAGATACTTGATGGCGTGTAGATCGTCTCCACGGGCCATGTGAATGTGGAGAAGGAAATCTTCGATCCATACTGTGGGGTCTGTTGTGCCATCATATGATTCGATGTTTACAGGTTTGAACCCTTCTGGGAATTCATGATCCATCACTTCGTCCGTGAAGCAGAGGGGGTGTGCGGCGCCTCTGTGCCGGGCTATGTGGCTACGCAGTTCGAATTGGTCTGGGTTGCTATGTTCGGCCCGACCGGACTTGTTGATAATGTATCCAGCGTGACGGTCATCGTTGCGCGCTGGGGCACGCCCCCGCGATCCGTAGATCGATCTTGGCTCTCCTACTTTGTTTTCCAGAATATCTTGCAGGTCTTGCCTGTTGCCCCGGGCCGTAGTGTATTGGCGTGGGGGTGCGGGATGGTATTCGGGCTGATATCCCGTTTTATCCCGGCCACGGGGTGGCCGGTCAGCCGTTTGGCGCTCGAGTCCGTATTCCTTGGCTGCTAGGACTTCAGTCCATCTATCTGTGAGCAGGTCTTGATCAGCCTGGAGTTGCTGTTGCTTCTTCTTCAGGCTCCTCACAGTGGCAATAAGCCGGCGCTTGAAGCGCTCCTGCTCCACGGGATCCTCTGGCACGCCGAACTCGTCGTCACTGAGGCCAATCTCGTCTTCGGAGGGGGGGTGTATAATTGTCCTCCTCCGGATATCCGTCGGTCGCCTGTTCGTTTGGGCTGACCTGCTCATCTTCCTGTTTGGCCTGCTCGAAGGCGGGCTGGTCGGGGTTGTATTCCTCCTTGGAGTCACCCGGATTGTCTTCATCTCCAGGGCCGGTATCTCTAAGGACCAACCTCTCCGGTTTATATAGACACCGGAGAGGGCTAGGGTTTACATGGAGTCGGTTACAAGGAAGGAAACACAATATCCAGATTGCCAAGCTTGCCTTCCACGCCAAGGAGAGTCCCATCCGGACACGGGCCGAAGTCTTGAGTCTTGTATCTTCACGCTTCAATAGTCCGAACGTTGTATACAGTCCGGCTGTCCGGATACCCCCTTATCCAGGACTCCCTCAAGGAGAACATTATATTGAGATCCAAAAAGAGAGAAGAAGCCATCTAGCTAATAACCATGGACCCGTAGGTCTTTGGTAAACTACTCACAACTCATTGGAGGGGCTATGGTGTTGATGTAGAAGCCCTCCGTGGTCGATTCCCCCTCCGGTGGAGCGTAGGCGAAGGCTCCAAGATGAGATCTCGCGGGTACAGAAGGTTATGGTGGTGGAAATTGTGTTTCGTTGGCTCCCTGGATGTCTTCGGGGTACGTAGGCTTATATAGGAGGAAGAAGTACATCGGTGAACACCCAAGGGTCCCACGAGACAGGGGGCGCGCCCTATAGGGGGGCGCCCTCCTATCTCGTGGAGGCCTCAACTGCTTCTTGACTTGCACTCCAAGTCCTCTGGATCACGTTCATTCCAAAAATCACGCTCCCGAAGGTTTCATTCTATTTGGATTCCGTTTGATATTCCTTTTCTTCGAAATACTGAAATAGGCAAAAAAACAGCAATACGGGCTGGGCCTCCGGTTAGTAGGTTAGTCCGAAAAATGATATAAATGTGTAAAATAAA
Organism: Triticum timopheevii; assembly: GCA_963921465.1. Lineage (NCBI taxonomy): Eukaryota > Viridiplantae > Streptophyta > Magnoliopsida > Poales > Poaceae > Triticum > Triticum timopheevii. The sequence continues at coordinate 405,487,302 of OY997272.1, read as the reverse complement.
GCCCATAAACATCCAAAAGGGGTAATATAATAGCATGGAACAATCAAAAATTATAGATACGTTGGAGATGTATCAGTCCCACAGAAGCAATAGATAGAGATCGTGGCCAAAGTTCAAATAGCCAAGGCGGGGAGACAGCTGCGTGCTTGGACCCTATCCGTGCACCGCCTACCGTTGGTCAGCTGAGATTGGAGATGGTGCCTGCCCCGCGGGCCCAGCACGCTCTGCCCTGCGAGTCGGCGCACGACGAGTTGGGGCTGGTCGAGCCCCCTGTCGTCGAGCAGCTTGCGGCCCCCACGTGTTGCAGTCACCAGGTGGCCTTGGTTCCGTGCCTTTCCATCCATCCATGGAGCCAGGTGAGTTAGTTGTGGGCGCACCAACCCCAGACCCTACCTCTGGGCTGGCGGGAGACAAGGGCGCCTCACTCGTCGATGAGAGGATCGTTGGTGATGATGTTGGTGATGATTATCCCCCTCCCGGAGGGAAGTGTCTCCGGCAGAACAGCTCCGCCAGAGCCCAAGATTGGTTCCGCCAAGGTTCCGCCTCGTGGCGGCAGAGTTTCATCCCATAAGCTTGCTGACGATTTTTCTAGGGTAAAAGCAATGATATAGCAGAAGATGGACATCGGAGGCCCACCAGGGGGCCCAGGAGATAAAGGGCGCGCCCTATAAGGGGGGGGGGGCTGTCTCCTGGACAGGGTGTGGGCCCCCTGGTGTATTTCTTTCGCTCAAAAATTCTTATTAATTCCAAAAAGTTGTTTCATGGAGTTTCAGGACTTTTGGAGCTGTGCAGAATAGGTTTCCAATGTTTGCTCCTTTTCCAGCCAGAATTCCAGCTGCCGGCATTCCCCCTCTTCATGGTAAACCTTGTAAAATAAGAGAGAATAGCCATAAGTATTGAGATATAATGTGTAATAACAGCCCATAATGCAATAAATATTGATATAAAAGCATGACGCAAAATGGACGTATCAACTCCCCCAAGCTTAGACCTCGCTTATCCTCAAGCGAAAGCCGAAATCGAAAAATATGTCCACATGTTTAGAGATAGAGGTGTCGATAAAAATATAATACGGACATGAGGGCATCATGATCATTCTTATAACAGCAACATAAATAGATTTTATCATATGATTTCTTATGCTCAAGTAACAAACAATTCACAATATCAAGTATGGTTCAAAAACTTCATTGGGAACTAACAAACTATAATCTCAGTCACTGAAGCAATTACAATTTATCGTAACATCAGAAAGAGTCAACAATAGAGCTTTTCAGCAAGTTCACATACTCAACTATCATGTAGTCTTCTATAACTGCTAACACTCACGCAATAATTGTGGTTATGGAGTTTCAGACAGACACTGAGAAAGATAGGGGCTTATTGTGTTGCCTCCCAACGTATTCACCTTTAGGTGATGTCAACAATAATAGCCCATGCTAACTTACATCCAATTGGATATATATATCATGATCTTTCAAACACGAGGAGCTTGCCAAAGGATAAAATGAAAAAGGGAAAGGTGAGGATCACCTTGACTCAAGCATAAAGTAAAAACATAAAGTAAAAGATAGGCCCTTAGCATAGGGAAGCAGAGGTTGTCATGCGCGTTTAGGGTTGATGCAGAAAATCTTAATGCAAAAGAACGTCACTTTATATTGCCCCTTGTATGTGGACCTTTGTTATGCAGTCCGTCGCTTTTATTACTTCCACAAAAAGTTCGTACAAAGCTTATTTTTGTCTGCACTAATAAGTCATACATATTTAGATAGCATTTTTTATTGCTTGCTCCATGACAACTTACTTGAAGGATCTTACTCAATCCATAGGTAGGTATGGTGGACTCTCATGGCAAAACTAGGTTTAAGAGTATTTGGAAGCACAAGTAGTATGGACAGGGTGTGGGCCCCCTGGTGTATTTCTTTCGCTCAAAAATTCTTATTAATTCCAAAAAGTTGTTTTGTGGAGTTTCAGGACTTTTGGAGCTGTGCAGAATAGGTTTCCAACGTTTGCTCCTTTTCCAGCCAGAATTCCAGTTGCCGGCATTCCCCCTATTCATGGTAAACATTGTCAAATAAGAGAGAATAGCCATAAGTATTGATATATAATGTGTAATAACAGCCCATAATGCAATAAGTATTGATATAAAAGCATGATGCAAAATGGACGTATCACCTGGCGCCAGAGCCTTCCCAGCCAATCTTGGATATGGGTGTGACCGTGACAGTGGTGGGTGAGGGAGTCTTGGATTAAAGGTCCTCGGACAGCTGGACTATATACATGGGCCGGAATGTTGGGCTATGAAGATACAAGACAGAAGACTTCTTCCCGTGTCTGGAGAGGACTCTCCTTCGCGTGGATGGCAAGCCTGGTGATTCGGATATGTAGATTCCTTTCTCTTTAACCGACTTTGTGTAACCCTAGCCCTCTCCTGTGTCTATATAAACCGGAGGGTTTAGTCCGTAGAGACAACAACAATCATAATCATAGGCTATACTTCTAGGGTTTAGCCATTACGATCTCGTGGTAGATCAACTCTTGTAATACTCATATTCATCAAGATCAATCAAGTAGGAAGTAGGGTATTACCTCCATAGAGAGGGCCCGAACCTGGGTAAACATTGTGTCCCCCGCCTCCTGTTACCATTAGCTTTAGACGCACAGTTCGGGACCCCCTACCCGAGATCCACCAATTTTGACACCGACATTGGTGCTTTCATTGAGAGTTCCGCTGCATCGTCACCAGAAGGCTTGACGGCTCCATCAATCATCTACAACAACGCAGTCCAGGGGGAAATCTTCCTCCCCAGACAGATCTTCATATTCGGCGGCTTCGCACTGCGGGCCAACTCACTTGGCCATCTAGAGCAGATCAATAGCCACGCCCTTGGCCATCAGGTCAGATTTGGAAGCCTGAGTTTTGTGGCCGATATCCGTGGAGACTTGAACTTTGACGGATTCGAGCCCATGACGGCTATCTCCTGCCACCATGATAAACATGACCTGAATCTGTCATCTGGCCATGCTCAGGAAATAGCCCCTGTAACCGCTCTGGCCCTAGATCCAGAGCAGACCGTGTCATCCGAAGACGGGAAGCTTAACCCCGCCACGGAAGCCGCAGACTCAGCAGCGCTCGAGCCGCACACAGACCCAACATCGAGTTGGGCTTGTGTCACCGGAACCTCGGACTCGTCTCCGGCCATAGGTTCCGGACCACGTGCATCCGCGTCCATCGAACCTGATTGGGCGCCGATCTTGGAGTTCAGCTCTGCGGACATCTTCCAGCACTCACCTCTAGGCGATGTGTTCAACTCATTGAAATCCCTCTCCTTGTCGGGGGACTCTCGGCCGAACTATGTCCGGCTCGAATGGGAAGCGGACGATGAAGAACTTCGTTTCCCACCCACCACCCACTTTATAGCCACTGTTGATGATTTAACCGACATGCTTGATTATGACTCTGAGGACATCGACGGTATGTACGATGATGCCGGAGAGGAACAGGAACCACCGCTTACAGGGCGTTGGACAGCCACCTCCTCGTACGACATATACATGGTGGATACACCCAAAGAGAACAACGGCAACAATGAAAATCCAGTCGAGGGTAAACCTCATGAGATATAGCCAAAGCGCCAACATCGGCGGCGCCGCTCTAAGCCACGCCGCGGCAAAAACAACACCGTCACAGGAGGAAACAATACTTCGGACGACGCCGAAGACAATGAAGACCCCGTTGATCCAACCTCCGAACAGGACGAACGGGAAGACGGGCGAGTCAGCCCTGCCGAACAGGCCATGAATGAAGACTCGGAGGATAGCAACTACCTTCCGCTCTCTGAGTACGAGGTGAGGCTCGGTGACGAAGTTTTATCGTGCCTAAGGAGCCTGACGAACAGGAACGCTTTAAGCGCCGGCTAATTTCCACTACAAGGAGCCTAAAAAAGAAGCAGCAGCAGCTTCAAGCTAATCAACATCTGCGCAATGAAAGATGGACTAATGTCCTAGCAGCCGAGGAATATGGCCTCGAGCACCCAACCAAAAGCTACCCAAAGCGCAAACTGTTACCACTGTTCGATGATGAGGCGCCGGAGCCTGTCCTACCAAGGCATAATGCGGCTGACCGGCCACCACGTGGCCGAGACAAAGTGGCACCTCGAGCCGAACACCAGCCTGCAGTACCTCGCCGTAGAAACGGAAATACAATAGCTCGGGGATACACACATGACCTGCAGCGTGACTTGGAAAATAGAGCAGGTCAGACAAGATCAATCTATGGATCGTGGGGGTGTGCCCCGATGCGCGACGATGGCCATCCAGCTGAGCATGACAAACATAACCACGTACGGGCCGAAAACCGCAGACGAACTCCATCCAAGCTACGTCACGACTTGGCCCAATATAGAGGCGCCGCACCCCCCCTTAGCTTCACTAACAAAGTCATGGGACATGAATTCCCAGAAGGGTTTAAACCCGTGAACATCGAATAATATGATGGCTCAACAGACCCCGCGGTATGGATTGAGGATTTTCTTCTCCATATTCACATGGCCCGCGGTGATGATCTTGACGCCATCAAATACCTCCCGCTCAAACTCAAGGGACCAGCCAGGTACTGGTTGAACAGTCTGCCTGAAAACTCCATTGGCAGCTGGGAGGACTTGGAGGATGCCTTCCTCAACAACATTTAAGGCACATACGTCTGACCTCCAGATGCTGGCGACTTAAGTCACATAGTTCAACAGCCCGGACAGTCAGCCAGGAAATTCTGGACTAGGTTCTTAACTAAAAAGAACCAGATCGTCGATTGTCCGGATGTTGAAGCCTTAGCAGCCTTTAAACATAGCATCTGTGACGAATGGCTCGCCCGACACCTTGTCCAAGAAAAGCCGAAGTCCATGGCGGCCCTCACGGCACTCATGACCCGCTTTTGTGCGGGTGGAGATAGTTGGCTAGCCCATAGCAATAACAACACAACGAACCTGGCACTTCTGAAGCCAGAAACAGCAATCGAAAGCCTCGACGCAACAGACACAAGCATCGAAACAATGGCAATAACGCCGAAGACACGACATCAATGCTGGATTCAGTGGCTCTAAATCCGGTCAGCGGAAGAAGCCGTATAAAAGAAATAATCCGGGCCCGTCCAGTTTGGACCGCATACTAGATCGACCATGCCAAATCCACGGCACTCCTGATAAACTAGCAAACCATACCAACAGAGAGTGTTAGGTTTTTAAACTGGCCGGCAAGTTAAACGCCAAGAACAAGGAGAAGGGGTCGCAAAGCAAGGACGATGACGAGGGACCCCGACCACCGAATATAGGGGGACAGAAGAAATGCCCCCCCCCCCCCCCCCAAGTCAAAATAATGAACATGATATACGCTACCCATATCCCCAAGAGGGAGCGCAAGCGCGCACTCAGGGACGTCTACGCGATAGGGCCAGTCGCCCCAAAGTTCAACCCATGGTCCTCCTTCCCTATCACTTTTGATCGCAGAGACCATCCGACCAATATCCATCACGGTGGTTCAGCCGCACTGGTCCTCGACCCAATCATTGATGGATTCCACCTTATGCGAGTCCTCATGGATGGTGGCAATAGCCTGAACCTGCTCTATCAGGATACAGTGTGCAAAACGGGTATCGATCCCTCAAGCATCAAGCCCACATAAACCACCTTTAAAGGTGTCAGACCAGGTGTAGAGGCCTGCTATACGGGCTCAATCACACTGGAAGTGGTCTTCAGATCCCTGGATAATTTTTGAAGCGAAGAACTGATCTTCGATATCGTCCCCTTCCGCAGTGGCTATAACGCACTGCTCGGACAAACCACCTTTGCCTGATTCAATGCGGTGCCGCACTACGCTTACCTGAAGCTCAAGATGCCTAGGCCACACGGTGTTATAACAGTCAATGAAAACACGGAACGCTCCCTCCTTACCGAGGAGCACACCACGGCCCTTGCAGCAGAAGTACAGAGCAGCCTTTTGATGTCTACTACACAACCTTCTTCTTATAGACGTTGTTGGGCCTCCAAGTGCAGAGGTTTGTAGGACAGTAGCAAATTTCCCTCTAGTGGATGACCTAAGGTTTATCAATCTGTGGGAGGCGTAGGATGAAGATGGTCTCTCTCAAACAACCCTGCAACCAAATAAAAAAGAGTGTCTTGTGTCCCCAACACACCCAATACAATGGTAAATTGTATAGGTGCACTAGTTTGGCGAGGAGATGGTGATACAAGTGCAATATGGATGGTAGATATAGGTTTTTGTAATCTGAAAATATAAAAACAGCAAGGTAGCAAGTGGTAAAAGTGAGCGTAAACGGTATTGCAATGCTAGGAAACAAGGCCTAGGGTTCATACTTTCACTAGTGCAAATTCTCTCAACAATAATAACATAACTGGATCATATAACTATCCCTCAACATGCAACAAAGAGTCACTCCAAAGTCACTAATAGCAGAGAACAAACGGAGAGATTATTGTAGGGTATGAAACCACCTCAAAGTTATCCTTTCTAATCGATCTATTCAAGATTCCGTAGTAAAATAACATGAAGCTATTCTTTCCGTTCGCTCTATCCTAGAGTTCATGCTAGAATAACACTTTAAGACTCAAATAAACCAAAACCCTAATGTCACCTAGATACTCCAATGTCACCTCAAGTATCCTTGGGTATGATTATACGATATGCGTCACACAATCTCAGATTCATCTATTCAACCAACACAAAGAACTTCAAAGAGTTCCCCAAAGTTTCTACCGGAGAGTCAAGATGAAAACGTGTGCCAACCCCTATGCATAAGTTCACAATGTTACGGAACCCGCAAGTTGATCACCAAAACATACATCAAGTGGATCATGTGAATATCCCATTATCATCACAGATAAGCACATGCAAGACATACATCAAGTGTTCTCAAATCCTTAAAGACTCAATCCGATAAGATAACTTCAAAGGGAAAACTCAATCCATTACAAGAGAGTAGAGGGGGAGAAACATCATGAGATCCAACTATAATAGCAAAGCTCGTGGTACATCAAGATCTTGCCAAATCAAGAACACGAGAGAGAGAGAGAGAGAGAGAGAGAGAGAGATCAAACACATAGCTATTGGTACATACCCTTAGCCCCGAGGGTGACCAACTCCCTCCTCATCATGGAGAGCACTGGGATGATGAAGATGGCCACCGGTGATGGATCCCCCCTCCGGCAGGGTGCCGGAACAGGGTCCCGATTGGTTTTTGGTGGATATAGAGGCTTGCGGCGGCGGAACTCCCGATCTATGGTGCTCCTGGATGTTTTCGGAGTATGTGGGTATATATAGGAGGAAGAAGTAGGTCGGTGGAGCTGCATGGGGCCCACGAGGGTGGGGGGCACGCCCAGGGGGGTAGGCACGCCTCCCTGCCTCGTGGCCGCCTCGCTTCTTTCTTGACGTCCACTCCAAGTCCTCTGGATCACGTTTGTTCCAAAAATCACTCTCCCGAAGGTTTCATTCCGTTTGGACTCAGTTTGATATTCCTTTTTTTGCGAAACACTGAAATAGGCAAAAAAACAACAATTTGGACTGGGCCTCCGATTAATAGGTTAGTCCCAAAAATAATATAAAAGTGTATAATAAAGCCCAACTAACATCCAAAACAGATAATATAATAGCATGGAACAATAAAAATTATAGATACGTTGGAGACGTATCAAGCATCCCCAAGCTTAATTCCTAGTCGTCCTTGAGTAGGTAAATGATAAAAATAGAATTTTTGATGTGGAATGCTACCTAACATATTTATCAATGTAATCTTCTTTATTGTGGCAAGAACATTCAGATGCATAAGATTCAAGACAAAAGTTTAATATTGACATAAGAGTAATAATACTTCAAGCATACTAACAAAGTAATCATGTCTTCTCAAAATAACATGGCCAAAGGAAGTTATCCCTACAAAATCATATAGTCTGGCTATGCTCTATATTCATTACACAAAATATTTAAATCATGCACAACCCTGGTTTCAGCCAAGCAATTGTTTCATACTTTAGTATTCTCAAACTTTTTCAATCTTCACGCGATACATGAGCGTGAGCCATGGACATAGCACTATATGTGGAATAGGATGGTGGTTGTGGAGAAGACAAAAAAAGAGGAGAAGATAATCTTACAACAACTAGGCATATCAACGGGCTATGGAGATGCCCATCAATAGATATCAATGTGAGTGAGTAGGGATTGCCATGCAACGGATGCACTAGAGCTATAAATGTATGAAAGCTCATCAAAAAGAAAGTAAGTGGGTGTGCATCCAACTTGCCTGCTCACGAAAACCTAGGGCATTTTGTGGAAGCCCATCATTGGAATATACAAGCCAAGTTCTATAATGAAAAATTCCCACTAGTATATGAAAGTGAAAAAATAAGAAACTCTCTATCTTGAAGATCATGGTGCTATTTTGAAGCACACACTACAAAAAAAAGACACATCCGTGACATTTTGGGCCGAATGAAATTTTTTTCTGTCATACATATGACACTTCTATGACGATAATTTTGACAAAACCTGGCATCATCATAGATGTGGTGGGCTCCTACTTCTATGACAAAAAATCATGACAAAAAATGGGCTTTTCGTCCTCGGCGGGCTGGAGACGCAGCTGCATGACATTCTTTGGGCCGTCCATGACGGAAAAAACCATGGTAGAAGCGAGGGGGAGGAAAATTTCGGGGAGTTGCCGGTTACGGCGGGAGGTCGGGGGCCGAGCGATGCGCGTTTCTCTCGTACAGGTACGCGCGTGTGTGCGAGGCGTTGGCTCTAACTGAACCCGAGCGAGGCGTTGGGCTCTAACTGAACCCGAGAGATTGCACTGCAGGCTACGCATTACTGAACCCGAGCGATCGATCGATGGCTGTTAACTGAACCCGATCGAGTGATTCCTTCGTTACTGCTGCTAACTAAAGCCGACCGATTGGATGAACAGTGAGCATTGCGGGGGGGGGGGGGGGGAGTTGGATGAATAGTGAGCGGTGGCGTTGCCTCTGGATGAACAGGACCCCGTGGTGTGGAGGGGCTGATGAACAGTAGATGGTGGAGGGGTGGCCGTGGAGGGGTGGTTGAAGAGGACCCCATGGCGTGGACGGTTGGATGTACAATAGACGGTGGGGGGTGCCCATGGAGGGGTGGTTGAACAGTAGCCGGTGAAGTAGCGCGCGGTGGAGGCTGGATGAACAGGAGCCCGTGGAGGCTGGAGGAGGTCGACGGTAGCCCGTGGAGGCTGGAAGAGGTCGACGGTGGAGATGAACAGTATCCCGTGGAGTCCCGTTTTGCGGTACGCCACACCCCTCCCGATCAACAGGACCCCCGTTTCGACCGTAGGAGGTTCGTTTCATCCGTTTTGTGGTTCGCCACACCCTTCCCGATCAACATGACCCCCGTTTTAACTGTAGGAGGTCCGTTTCCTCAATTTTGTGGTACGCCACACCCCTCCCGATCAATAGGACCCCCGTTTCGACCGTAGGAGGTCCGTTTCCTCCGTTTTGCGGAACGCCAGGCCCCTCCCGATCAACAGGATCCCGTTTCGAACGTGGCCGGTCGAACACAAGGCCATTTCCTCCGTTGTGCGGTACGCCAGGCCTCGTTTCCATCGCCTGTTCCGTCCAAGCCCTCCCAATGAACACACCACGCATCCCGTTCCGACCCAGCCGGTTGGCTCCCGTGAACACGACGACGACGCTGTTTCTCCATTCCAGCCATGTACATATGCGCGAGTAGGCATTCGAGACCCTGCCCGTATGTACGTACGTGGTCGTATATTCTTTCTTGCACCCTCGCCGCTGTACGTACGTGTACATGCTACGTGCGCGCCTCTACTACGACACGTGCGTGCCTCTACATCGACCAGTATGTACGTACACGTTCGCGACCAAAATGACAACACTACGTACGCTTTGACCAGGTGGGTCCCGACAGTCAGGCACTTCCTTGCCTGCGAAGATGTAGCTGGTGGGTCCCAGCAGTCAGGGGGGCGAATCATTTTTTTTGCCCGGATGCACTTCCTTGAGTGCGAAGATGTAGCTGGTGGGTCCCAGCAGTCAGGGGGCGAATCGTTTTTTTTACCTGGACGCACTTCCTTGCGTGTGAAGATATAGCTTGTGGGTCCCAGCAGTCAGGGGGGCGAATCGTTTTTTTTCCCGGACGCACTTCCTTGCGTGCGAAGGTGTAGCTGGTGGGTGCCAGCAGTCAGGGGGGAAACATTTTTTTCACGAAATACTGTGGCCCGTCCGGTGGGTTCTCGCTGTCAGGTGGAGGAATAATTATTTTCCACGTAATAAGGAGGCACTTCCTTGCTGCGGCCATGGACCCAGCTGTCAGCCTCTCCACATATAGTCCACGTCTGATGGAAGTCGCTCCTTGACCACGTTGACCACGCCGCGCCGAGAGCACCAGGGCGATGGACGACGGCGAGGCCTAGGAAGGGGATGACGGGGAGCCGGGGAAGACGCGGCAGTGGAAGCCCGCGCGGAGAGGAGTACGAGGGTTCACTGGTTTGGCTGCGGTGTGAGGCTGCCGTCACCGCAGGGCCTGGCCAGTGGTGGGAATAGTAGGGGGTGGCGAGGCCTCCGTGGAAGCACATCCGGCCACGGGAGGCAGGAGCATGCGGCACGACCGGCGCTGCTTTGGGCGGCTGGAGCAAGAAGACCAGAGGTTGAAGAAGCACTATGGCCGTTGGATGGACATCGTACGGTCACTGGAGCTAGAATCGTTTATATTGACTAAGTTGACAAAGCCCTCCGTCCCCGTCAAGTTAGTAGGCCCACAAGTCAGCCTCCCACCAAGGTGGGTCCCAGCTAGCAGTGGGTATTCATTTTTTTGTGCGTAATAAGGAGGCACTTCCGGTGGGTCCGAGCTGACAGCAGGGGGACCATTTTTTTCGTGAAATACGGTGGCCCGTCGGGTGGGTCCCAGCAGTCAGGGGCAAACTTTTTTTGCAAAATATTGGTGGCCCGTCCGGTGGGTCCCTACTGTCAGGTGGAGGAATAATTATTTTCTACGTAATAAGGAGGCACTTCCTTGCGGCTGCCGTGGACCCAGCTGTCAGCCTCTCCACGTACAGTATTGACCACATTGACCACGCCACGCCGAGAGCACCACGGCGGTGGACGACGGCAAGGCCTAGGAAGGGGACGACGCGGAGCCAGGGAAGACGTGGCAGTGGATGCCCACGCGGAGAGGAGTACAAGGGTTCACTGGTTCGGCTGCGCTGTCGTCGCTGCAGAATAACAGGGGGTGTGGGTGAGTTTAGTGGAGGGATGTCCTGGCTAGCGGTGGGAGTAGTATGGGGGCGGTGAGGCCTCCGTGGCAGCACAGCCGGCCACGGGAGGCAGGAGCAGGCGGCACGACCAGCGCTGCTTTGGGCGGCTGGAGCAAGAAGACCAGAGGTTGAAGAAGCACTACGGTCGTTGGATGGACATCGTATGGTCAGTCGAGCTAGAATCGTGCATATTGACTAAGTTGACAAAGCCCTTCGTCCTTGTCAACTTAGTAGGCCCACTATACTGGGTCCCAGCTAGCAGGGGGAGTATTCTTTTTTGGGCATAATAAGGAGGCACTTCCTTGCATGCAAAGATATAGCTGGTGGGTCCGAGTTGTCAGCGGCGGTAATGTTTTTTTCGCAAATTACAGAGGCCCTTTCGGTGGGTCCCAGATGTCAGGTGGAGGAATCATTATTTTGCTCATAATAAGGAGGCATTTCCTTGCGTGCGGGCGTGGACCCAGCTGTCAGCCTCTCCACATACAGTCCACTTCAGATGCATGTCGGTCGTTGACCACGTTGACCACGCCACGCCGAGAGCACCAGGGCGGTGGACGACATTGAGGCCTAGGAAGGGAACGACACGGAGGCAGGGAAGACTCGGCAGTTGTTTCCCACGCGGAGGGGAGTACGACTGTACGAGGGTTTACTGGTTCGTCTGCCATCGCCGGAGAAAAACAGTAGGTGTGGGACTGTGGGTGAGTAGAGGGATGGCTAGGCCAGTGATGGGAGTATGGTGGGGCGGTGAGGCCTGCGCGACAGCACAGCCGGCCGCCGGGAGGAGGGAGCAGGCAGTCCCGTCGGTGCTTGTTTGAGAGGCTGGAGCAGGAAGAGCAAAGATGGAAGAAGCACGACGGCCGTTGGATGGACATCCAACAGTATACACGCCATCTATGGAAAGCCTCAAATCTGTGGAAAACAGCATACATCCCACTGCCATTATTTCAAATAGTTTACAGCCCATTTGCTAATTCTTACGGGTTTTTTTGAGCCCATATTCTTTTTGTTAGCATTACAGCCCATATTGTGGCCACGGTTAACAAATTATACGAAATTTTGCATATGTCGGTGCGGTCTGAACTGTTTTTAATCCTGAAATTTCGAGTCACATTCAGACTGATTTTAAAAATAAATGTATATCAATATAAAATCCAATAAATTGTCCGCGCATAAAAATCAATGCAATTTAAAATCTCGAAATGAAAAAAAGATATTTGAAACTAATTGCCAGTTTGATGTGTTTTAAAAATGTACAGTCCATTTCTTATTACTAATAGGCCATTTTCTCGGCCAGCCGAATGAAGCTCTCCTCGTCTTGAAAGATTTGCAGCCCAACAGGCCTGATAAAGCGACTTATTTGACAAATCACAAAAAAATTGGGCTAGCCATTTTCAGAAAGAAAAAAAAACTACTGGGCTGGTCTGTGGTAAACATAAAAGAAAAGGCTGTCTAGACAGGCCAGAGTGTTCCGCACAGCCCAGTTGACACCCTGCTTCCGTCTCAAAAACAAATTAGATAAATGTCACTCCAATTATGGCGATTCATAAAAATGCCTGTGCAATTTCCAAACTTTGAAAAATGCCACTGTAGTTTGCAAACTTTGAAAAATGCCACTCCAGACTTCGAAAAATGCCACTAGAAATGGCATGAAATGGCATTTTCCAAAGTTTGGAAATTGCAGTGGAATTTCTCGGAGGCATTTATCAAATTAACCCAAAACAAAAATAACAGGGCGAGCTGCTGGGTCACTGGTGTCAGCCGCTCGTTGTGCAATTCTCTCGTTTATTGACTACGTTGACGACGGCATGGGACCCAGATGTCAGAAATCCACTAGGAGGAGCCATTTTTTTATTGGCTTGAAATAAGGAGGCACTTGCTTGCGTACTGCCATGACCTTGCTGTCATCCTCTCCACATACAATCATCTCCTGATTGTGTACGCGTCAACTTGCTAGTCCCACAAGTCAGCCTCTAAGCCCATGGAGGACAAATACAACCCATTTAAAAAAATAACAGCCCATTCCATACATTCAAACGGAAAGTTCAACATTCAGAGCAAAGTAACAGGTCTGATCCACATATAGAGTACTGAACTTCCACGTTGACAACCATCATAGCCAAGTTAACTATCTACTCCCACTAGAAAAGTACTAACTTACTCTTAGCTAACTAGACGATGTCGGCCGCCATCTGTGGTACATGCTAAACGCCGGCACCGGCGTCCTGCGCCTCGGCTCGGATTTGCCAGAGGTGCGATAGGGCACGTTGCTCGCGCGTGTTGGCCCTTTCCATGCCGGCGTGGTCCACCGAAGCTTCGGCTTCCAAGCGGGAAACCTACTTGATGATCTGGTAGTAAAAATCGGCGCCGCGAACGCGTGCATGCCCGACAGCCTCCAGGGCTATTTGCCAGGCGCCAGCCTCCACGTAGTCGGCCCAGTTGCGGGCGCTCTGCTCGCGACTCAGAGCATCGGTGCACTGCTGCTCCATGTCCCGCTGGCGGTGCAAATAGGCGATACGCTGCTCCTCTGCCAGGCGGTCGAGCTCCAACAACTCCTCGATCTGCGCATTGCCATCTAAAGACAGATAGAATGCCTCCTCCCTCCGTCTGCCTTCTGATGAAAAACCAAACACTAGTTCCGGCGGTGACCACCTCCGGCGTTGCCTACCGCGGACGGGCGGGGGCATGGCGGACATGGCGAGCGACGTCGGGTTGGTGGGGGTTTATGAGGATATGGTGAGTTGGGTCACGGTGGCACCAGAGAAGGCCGGGAAACAGTACTTATAGGGGGAAGGTAGCGTAACGGTCATCGGAATTCAATGCATAATGGCTTAGCGCGCCAGCTTGCCGTGGAAAACTAGGGAAACTGGAATTATGACTGTGTCGTCCCGTCCCATCTGGGTCGCACACCGGCATGGCGGTCAAACGAGTGCACTCGAATCATCTCCCTCCTTGTCAATAATGATTTCACGGATTTAAAAAAACCCGCAACAATTAAAGCGTATCTTTTTCGCATCAGTTAGCTGCCTTAATTATGCCCGGCTGCATGCAGACACTCATAATAACTCACAGGCAGTACGCGAAGCAGCATGCAACGAGTCGCAGCCGAGGGCACGCATGTAGCCACTTAAATCGCTGGAATTAATTAGGCTTAAACTTCTGCATGCCGTTAATTATTGCCATGCCTTGGTCTTGCTGCTTTGCTCACGGGACTAATAAACCCGGACGGAGGGAGTACCTTGGTTGGTGAGAGGTTTGAATTAAGCCCTGCAAACCGGAAAGGAGGTACTAGTATGTGCGTGATCCACTATTTATTCGTGTAGGATCGAGTAGGTCGTTTCTTGAATTGAGCCCTGCAAACCGGAAAAGAGGTAGTACGTGTGTGATCCGCTATTTATCCGTGTAGGGTCGATAGTGTAGCTTGTCAGTTTCTTCAGAGGTAGGCATTTTTATCCGTGTAGGATCGATAGTGTAACTTGTCAGATTCTTCAGAGGTAGGCATTTTTATTCAAAAAACTGCCACTTTGCATCTTGCGTCGCAAATAAAACTGCCAGGAGCGCATTTGTAGGCTAGCTAGTGATCGAGCAGTAACTTGTAAACACTGAGCAAACAGAAATAAGTAACTGTTAATGCATCTCAATGATTCGCAGATCATATACAAATATGTAGCTCCAAAAGCAAAGATCAGTCACTTCAGATCTTGCGTCGCAACTAAAACTAACTAGTACGATTCCCATACATAAGATCAACATGTTAATGCATCTCAGTGATTCACAGATCATATACAAATATGTAGCTCCATAAGCAAAGATCTAGAAAAAACATATGTTCTTCCTACTAACATGGATGCTTCTCTTGGCCAACATTCAGTACAGACTGAAAGACAAATTTGTTTGTGCAGTCTACAATTCCTCTTGCAAACGTAAGTGGTTTCACCAACAACTGGAACCATGAGAATGAACCACACATGATGGAGGAACATCCACTGCAATATGATTTGGTCTTCTCTCGATCACACAGCGAGACTATTTTCGGAATACAAACTTTAACTTATGGTGCCCATTGTATAATCAGACCAAAGCAATAAAGCACCTAGTGTTGGCCAGTAAATAGTACAGTACTACTTTTCTGCAGTCCATGAAGTGACTATCCAATCTTTGTGTCTATTTTCAAATGGCACTGCATGCAGTGACTATACTATTCTCTTGTGCAGTTCAACCAAAATTGCGGACACTTTGTTTGTTTGCCAAATAGCAACGGGCAGACATCTCTGTCTGCACAAATATCAAGCATCTAGTAAACATATACCACACCATGTTCGCAGTGATGGAAGAGGTGAAATTGATACAACCGAAATTGAGCATCCAATCATTGAATCCTGTCCTACACCTCCAATGTAGGTCCACCCTGCCAATAAATTCACATGCAAACCACTAGTATTACTATCTAGTGACAGTACAAAAAGAGTAGCAAGATAGTAGCAAACCATGTACCTTTGTAATGAACAACTCATAGTGCCACCAATTTGATATAAAGGTTTGGAAAAAAACATGCTCCTAATGTTGAACTAGTTGGACTTTTTGTGCAGTTCCACTAAAATCGAGCATCCCTGTTTGCATAGATATTGAAAGTGTGATTACTAGAAAAGTGGCACTAGTTGAAGCATAGACTCACAAATATAAGCATTCCAATTTCTTAATGGGAAAAGGTAGCAATACTGTTTCTAACAACCTGTTTGAAGGAATAAATAAAGCAACAATGGCTGATGTCAGGAAGGCATACATAGTTTTTTCTGAAAAACTGAGCCATTCCTGACCTTTCCTCTTCTTTTAAGCAAATTTTGTGCAGTTCTACTAAAATAAAATGCCATCACCGCCTTGACAATTCAGTGACACTGTACAAAAGGAAATGACTTCACATTACATCATGATGTTGGGTATGTAGTCGACAGGCATTAGAGACAAACATATAGACCTCCTCTGATAACATAATGAACATTAATTTTAAGAAAGGTGTGACTAGCTTTACCGGGATAATTTGAGTGAACTCTACACCCTCTATTCCTTAATATAAGACGTTTTCGCGGTTCAATTTAAAGTACCCAAACATCTAGTATTTAGAAAAACAGGTAGTAGTTTTCTTGAGCACATATCTAGGAAACCTTGCCACACGTTATTTATGTCCATACGCTAATGCAACACCATACGAATACTACAAATATACACTAATCCAGTGGCTAGTGCAACAGTAGAGTAGTTAGTTTATTACAGGGCACAGTACAATGGTTTTACTGAACAGATTTCAATAAACTCTAGCATTGGAAGGTTTCTATAAGAATTAACAATACAAAATGTAAAGGTAACAAGTTTCAGCATTGGTATACTAGCTGTGCATGAGCATTAAACCAAATACAAAAGTCTGAAGGTAACTAGCATTATTAACTAATGAAAGTATAAAAAAATTGCAAACCATGTACCTCCAAGGTAAATATCATTTCGAACTCGGGGGGACCTTAAAAATTGCTATCCCAATCTTGATAATCGATCAAACATAAAAACTTGATCAAACGAATCAAGAGAACAGCTGGAGGAGGAGGTGCCCACTCTTGACCTTTCCTCTTGTCTTCATAATTGTCTGTGCAGTTTAACCAAAATAAAATGACATCAGCGCCTTGGCATTTTTGTGACACTGTACAAAAAAATTAACTTATCTCATGAAAGTGAGGTATGTAATCTATAAGCATTAACAATGCAAAAATCTGAAGGTAGTAACAAGTTTCATCGTTGGTACACTGGCTGTGCAACAACATTAGAATGCCTTAACTGAAAAATCTTTAATACATCCACAATCAATAGCTAACCCTGAAATGATCCAGTGACATTAAATGGCATTGCTTAAATTTATCGGTGGCATTAGACTGAGAGCGGCATTAGTTAAATGTGGCATCACTTTAGCAGTAGCATTGCTTAACTTGACTGTTGGCGTTATACTAACAGCAAAAAAAGTGGCAATAAGAGCATGGGAGGCCCATTCGGACAGTGGGCGCACCAGTACGATGTACCTCCATGAACGCAGAGTGGTGAGGGAGGTATGGTTGCCCAGAGCAACAAATATCCAGGCAGCATATGTGGATTACGTCCCATTTTTGTTCTCTTTAGCCACCTTTTTCCTATGTGAGGACAACAAACGATCGACCTAGTCATTCTCTATTGTGTTGTCATGCCTTTCTACCCTTCTTAAACCAAGAGACACGAGACTCGTTCCTTAGCTACTGATTTTCTCCTTTTCAACCTAGATGCGTGTTTGATGCCTACTCTCTTGGATAGTACAGTCTCCCTTCCTTTCCTTATTCAACCCAGACGTGGATTAGTCTACATGAAGTAGGGTTTCCTTTAATAGTGCAAATTATGGTTTTTGTCTGCGTGGCCAGCAGAGCAGAGGATAGCAAATTGGGAAGATGGTGGAGTGGAAAAAGATCCACATGCAACGACGTGAAAGATGGGGCAATAGAACAAGGGTATGGTTCGAAAAGAGGTAGCATACCTGAGGGTCAGCGGGAAGTGGCTTCGCTTGTGGTCGTCGTCCTCCGCACACACTACGGCAGCGAGCTTGGGGACGGAGGCCATCCCGCGCGGGCGCTATGTCTGAAAGGACGGCCTTGTAGTTAGTGCGTGACCTCGCTCGCCGACGACGAGTGCATCAACACTGCACGTCCTTTTCTTCGTCGGCGGATCTGTGACCACCGGTGAGGAGGGAGAGAGGGGCCATCTTTTTTAGATCTGGAGAGAGGGTGGTAGTGTGAGAAGCAAGTGGGCAGCCCTTGGCAAGAAAGCGCTGAAGCTCCAGCCTATATATCTTTTTTATACTACTAGTACTGGGGTGGAGTAGTGGTAGAGTAGTTTATATTTTCTCTGCGTACAGTACCAGTTAGTCGTGCTTCAAAACTGAATGGCACGCCATTAAAAAAATAAAGGTCGATAACTAATGCGGCACCTCGGCCCAACGCGGCCAGATCGCATTTTGCACGAGAAATTACACACCATGTTTCGTTGACATGTGGTCCCGTTCCAACATATCAGTGAGACGACGGTGAGTAGTAGGCGTATTTCCGAACCGACGTGTAGCCCGGGGCGCCCCTTCGTGAACCGTGGCAAACTGGCAACCGTCCACCGACTCTTCGCCTTTCCCTCTCAATTTGGAACTGCTGTCGCACGCTCTTCCTCTCCCTCCTCCATTTTCCTTCAGCCCTTCACCCTTTCTTATGCCATTGTTCGATTGTCTTCTCCATGGAGGGAACGGGACGGAAATGACCCCGTTATTCTTACCCCGATTTGAAAGATGACGTGGTGGAGGAACTCATTGATCGGTGTGACGTCATCACCTCGGCTAGCATGGCAGGTTCGTTCAAGCCCATTCTCGACTCAACTAATAACATCATTACAAGGAACCCAAGATTCAAGGAGCACTTTGATCTCCCCTATCTTCTTTGTCATGACCCTGATGACTAGCGCCGTCACGACGGAGGCCCCGCCCTGTGCAAGTTGATGCCGCTTGATAATGATACGTATGATGTTAAGATGTCATCGCTTGACGGCAAGGCTTGGGCAGGCGCAAATGGAGATTGGGTTGTTTACATTGGGTCCAACTGCGAGTGGGAACTTGTGAATGTGTACACTCGTGACCGGGTTCCACTTCCAAAAATCTCAGCAGACTGCCCAGAGGTTGAGCACACCGGTATTGTATGCATGTTCAAATACAATCATGGTGACTGTCTTCTACGGAAGATAGCAATTTCTCGAGTTCCCAACTGCTCTTGGAATTATAACAACTATGAAGTTGTTGCTATCTTCGACAAGCTTGTTGCCATCCTCGATGGTTTGACTGGATGGATATTGCTCAAAAATCAGTTTCTGTACACGGATGAGTACTGTGATGCAATTCAATACGAGGCCTTGTGTTTGCTGCCACCACTCGTGGCACTATTTTTGCATGGCATCCTCGTTATTTCGGTACGTTTGTCTTCCATCGTAATTATAATTGTTTCATCCACATGCATGAAGGTTAGCAAGTTTCCCTTTACTAATTAACCTTCTTTTTGTGTTTCCAAGGTCATGTGAACATTCCACCACCTATACTTGAAGATTTTTATAACCAAGGGGAGATGATGATGGTGATGATCACGAGCATGAGGACGAGCAGCGCCCATATACTATTTGGCGCCTGGCAACTAATTCCGATGGATCACCTCTTCTCGTGTGTCTACAGCCCACTGATGATGTTACTGCTAAGGAAGCAGGTGTAGTCTCCCATGGTCGCACTCTCCGGACCTATTCCAACACCCGTTGCATGGTATCGGGATGGATACTAGTGTGTTAGCGGCAACTCCTTCTCCCTGGTATAGAATTGATAGTCTTGGAGAAAACTCGCTCTTCCTTGGACAAAACTATTCAATGATGGTGAAAGGCGATCCAACTGTTGTTGACACAACATTACTACCATTTATGAGAAGCAACTGTGTCTATACCTCGGACATTTGGGTGGTTCCCTACCCTGGTACTAATATAGTAGGCCGCTTCAGCCTGGATGATCAGTCCTGCGTTGGTCTCCAGATCGACAATGGATGGCCCATCCCAGAGAATCACCTGTGGTTCAAAGCAAGCGTTTCCAATGCCGAGGAATGGTTGAGTTGAAGTTCATTTCATTGCTTGTTATTTGTTGTGTGGTGAAAACTTTAGTATTTATAATGTATCCTCATTGTCGATGTGGGTTGATGCCCTATTGTATGTAATAAAATGATATGCCTGTGATAAACTTACAAAATTTATGAATGGATTTCGAGTTGCTTCTGTGAGTGAGTGGTGCGACGTGGCAAAAAAATATTTTCCAAATACATAATTGTACGTGCATTGCAACAGGTTATCGGATGAGGCCAATCAACAATAGTAGTACACTATTTGTACTAGCTTCACATGCTTCGCGCGTCGTGCGCACCTCGAATCCTCGATGCTAGTAGTACTATATAGTAAGTAGTAGGAGTAGTAGGGTGGCATGGGCCAGAACAAGCAATCACGTCCAGGAGTATGGCACACGCCACCAGCACGACTTCCATCTGCCACCATATTTCTTGGAGTCTGTGTTAGAGCAATCTCTTCAACCTCATCGTTTCTCTAACTCAGCCATAGCGCGGCGGGCGAGGTGGGGGTTTGCCGATAGTCGGTTTCCTTAACTGCGGTCCCACTTGTAAGGCCAACTACAACGCACAACCCCAAATGGACCTCCGTTTTGCATGAACTCCAACAATAATTTTGACTAGAAAAGCAAGACCAAAGAAAACAAGAACCACAAGAATACATTTTACTACTCCTGTAAGTTGGATTAGTACCTTCTCGATGCATTCATTGTTGATCTGCGGAGGCTCGATCTTGCGTGCTTCTTTCTTCTTCGAGTGTAAAGAAGTAGACGTTGCTTCCTCGCATCTAGTCTCATGTCTAGCCTCTGTTCTAGTAGGAGTATCAACAAGTGCACTAATCTCATCTCTGGCCTCTGTGCTAGCTAAAAGTGATATAACATCTACTAAATTGTGCTCTGTCAATATATGGATGTACTCTTCTTCCCAATACAAAAACTTGCATCCATTCTACTCCCTCTGTTGCACAATACATGCCTTCTATTTGTCAAAATATATATGTATCTAGACATGTTTTAGTATATAGGTAGATCCATTTTTGGACAAATGGAAGTCAAGTATTTTGGAACGGAGGGAGTACACAATAAAATTTTTAAGTTAGCACAACTAGTCTAATCCGAGAGCACAACTGAAGATTTGGTTGGGTTCTTCCTCCTTTTGCCGACACGTGGGACATCCAGCATCCAGGTCGTGTCATGAAAGAAAATAGAGTGGTAGTTGAAGCCACGAGATGTGCATCTTGGGTTAAACTGTAAATAGAATCTTACTACTATTGAGTAACTCCAAAAGCGGCCATCGAAGATCTTTATTGGATTTGTTTTTCATCGCCAGCACCTCGAGGTGAAAGATGTGCAGGTTTAGTGGGTCCTCTTGCGTTTTCACTAACATGTGGGGCCGCATGTGAGCAAACAGACGATGGGCTCCGCGCATCTGCTGGCTGGCTGAGAAGAGAGATAGAGGAGGGCTGAGCACGGACTGCAGGAAATTTGTTCTACGTACCTCGATATAGGCTCGATATAGTGGGGTGGCATGGGCCATAACTAGCATTCACGTCTAGCAGTACGGCACACACCACCCACACGAGTCCCATCCGACACCAAATTTCTTGGAGTCCGTGCTACAGCCATCTCTTCTCCCTCCTATTTTCTCAACCATCGCACGGTGGGCGGGGTGGGGGTTTGCCGATAGTCGGTTTGCTCAACTGCGGTCCCACTTCTAAGTGAAAATGCAACACCGCACACATTCCTGCTTGAGCGGCGTGCCGGACCAACCGTGTGGGGGTGCGACGCGAACATGGCAGGCTTTTCCTTTTGAACTTGTAACTTGTAAAATTTGGTTATGGAGCCGTTCATGCATGGAGTACGTACGAAAATTATGAAGTTGATGCGAAAGGTAAGATAATTACTATAGTATCATATACTACTACATGGATTTGACGGAAAGATAAAAATACATACGGATCCATCAATGACATCCTCACGCCCTAGTGCGCCGGGTCACCAACTGACGTGTGAGGAGCAGCGGCGTTGGCGGCGAGCTCAACGTCCTTCTGAACAGTGCCGTCCAAGGTTGCCCTGCGGTCCAAGAAGGCCAGCATCCTATCGTCCTCCTCTTGCATGTAGTTGTCCTTGTGGACGATTTGCGCGTAGACGTGGGTGATTATGTCGATGGTGTCTTGCTGCACCAGGCGCTGCGCGGCGAGCACGACCTCGAGGTGGACATTCTCCGGCGCGACGGCGGGCAGTCGCAGGTCCACCAGTGCATCGAAGAGGTTGTCACCATAGTGGTCGTTGAGGGTGGCGGGCATCGCAGAGCCTGGGCATGTCGGCTGGAGGCTTACGTCAAAGTCGTCCGCGAGCTTCTTGACGACGGTGAACTTGTCGAGGAAACCGACGAGGACCTCGTCGAACAAGGAGACGAAGTTGTCGTCCAAGAGGCCCCTCGCCCTGGCGGCCTCAAGCAATACTACCTGGAGACGTTCCTTGTTACCGGGCCACAGGCCGGCGTCATGGACCATCTGCACAGCCGGCTGATGCTCGCGCTCATTGCCTCCATGGGTCTAGCTTAGCTTCTAGTCAACTGATCTTGCGATTCGAGTGATCACTCTTGCCCTTGGTTAGCATGCGTAGGTGCGTAGGATTTCGTACTACTCCTCGGCCCTCTACTGCACCTGCCTTTGGCTGTATGATAGGTGGGCCAGCCACCCCCTGGGCCCATGTGTCATTCACCCAAAGGCAGTTGTCGTAAGTCAATGAAGCTGCGTCCCCCTCCGTGCCGGTGCAGTATAGTCATCTCACCGGGCCTCTAGTTGGGGCCAAACGAGAGAAGTTTGATGTTTACTGGTTTATTGGTCCCCTTTGCATTTTGCGCCAAGTTTTGACCTTTGATTTAACTAATAAAATGTTAATGCATCTAAACAAAAATGTTGTGTAAGTCACCTTACGAAAACCAAATAATCCCAAAACACTTAGGCACGGTGCATTAACTCCCTCGTTTCTTATTTCGTGACATATCAACCAATGAGAGATGTGGGCCGTGCATGCTTTCCATGACTTGAGACTACCAAACATGACATGTAGTGTTTAGTTCATTGCATGTAATCCTATTAGTACTCTAGTTAGCAAAAAAACATTAAGTTCTCTCGCCGATAGGAACAAAACACCATGTATTTATTACAGAGGGAGTAGTACATTTCTTGTGACATGCATTACTAGATATTGCTAGTCAAATACTAAAATCTAGATGGACGTGGTAGTACTCCTAAATCCAGATGGTGGTGCTACTAGTACTAGTAGTAGTACTACCAATGTAGTAGTAGGAGTACTAGCACTGTACTACCCGTTGGTCAAATTATTACGTGCTGCTCCTCACGGTGAAGTGACAAGACCCTACGCCGGAGATGACACATGAGTACAGGCGTCGTGTTCGGCATACCATAGTCAGCCTCACCTTCTGCAGTCACTATCATCATGGCTGTAGAGCTAGCCTGCTTACAACTAGCCCTGTTTGACATAATTTCTCGTGAGTAGATGCCCGTGCATTGCACGGAACACCAAGATTGGGGGTGGACGGCTCGGGCAGCGGCCATCGCGCCAGATTTTTCCACGGCCTTCTAGATGTGGTGGGGAGGAGATAAGGCTGATTGTGAGAGACAAGGAGTTGTTTGTAAATAGGGAACAAGGGCGGGCATCTTTTTGCAGAAATGGAGAAGCTTGGTTTGTATGCATCAGATCTAGATCCGACGGCTATTGGTGAAAGATGGGAGGCCCAATATCATCACCAACTTAGGACCTGTTTGATTCGCAGGATTTTGAAAACGCAGGAATAGGACACGACAATATTACAAGTTTCAAACTGATATTACAAATGTTAGGAGTAATGCTGCACCTAGGAAGAGGTAATTACTAGGAAGTTTACGTAAGAACTTTCGTTACTTTAGGTGGATGCAGCATTATCGTACAAACTAAAATCCACCGCCCTGACAAGTCAGTAATGGGCAAATAAGTTTTCGAGTCTCTGGCCACTTGATGTTTCAAAAACAAATTCAGCTTCTGCGGAGACTTTATCATTTAGGCTTAGACGCTTGCAGTGATCAGCACGCCATTCATTGTTGCGCCAGAGAACACCAAACCTCATTACCTTGAGCACACTTGCCTCCAGAACAAAGAACCTGGCCAATTTAACCTCAGATGTGCTGCCTCGGTAGTCGATCAAATCAATTTCTGTAAGATGGAGATCAAGGCATTCGATGAGATTGTTATAGTGCAGCACATTTTCACTTTTGGGTCTTTTTCTATCTGCAAAAGAAGAGAACATCTTAGAGGAGCAGGCTGCATAAGATTGTCGTGTCATCAAGAGGTACCAATAGCATTCGCTCATACGATAGGGTTGGCTGGCTAGTGATGTTGGGGAACGTAGTAATTTCAAAAAAATTCCTACGCACACGCAAGATCATGGTGATGCATAGCAACGAGAGGGGAGAGTGTTGTCCACGTACCCTCGTAGACCATAAGCGGAAGCGTTATGACAACGCGGTTGATGTAGTCGTACGTCTTCACGATCCGACCGATCAAGGCACCAAACGTACGGCACCTCCGAGTTCAGCACACGTTCAGCTCGATGATGATCCCCGGACTCCGATCCAGCAAATTGTTGGGGATGAGTTCCGTCAGCACGACGGCATGGTGAAGATGATGATGTTCTACCAACGCAGGGCTTCGCCTAAGCACCGCAACGATATGACCGAGGTGGAATATGGTGGAGGGGGCACCGCACACGGCTAAGGAACGATCACGAAGATCAACTTGTGTGTCATGGGGTGCCCCCTGCCCCCGTATATAAGGGAGCAAGGGAGGAGGAGGCCGGCCCTAGGAGGAGGGCGCGCCAAGGGGAGTCCTACTCCCAACGGGAGTAGGACTCCTTCTTTTCTAGTCCAACTAGGAGAAGGGGGGAAAGGAGGGAAGTGGCGAAGGAAGGGAAAGGGGGGCCGCAGCCCATACCCCTTGTCCAATTCGGACTGGGCTTGGGAGGGGCGCGCGCCACCTCCTGGCTCCTTCCCACTAAGGCCCATTAAGGCCCAATACTCTTCCCCGTATTCCCGTAACTCCCCGGTACTCCAAAAAAATACCCGAATCACTCGAAACCTTTCCGATGTCTGAATGTAGTCGTCCAATATATCGATCTTTACGTCTCGACCATTTCGAGACTCCTCATCATGTCCCAGATCTCATCCGCGACTTCGAACTACTTCGATACATCAAAACTCATAAACTCATAATAAAACTGTCATCGTAACGTTAAGCATGCGGACCCTACGGGTTTGAGAACTATGTAGACATGACCTATAACTATTCTCGGTCAATAACCAATAGCGGAACCTGGATGCTCATATTGGCTCCTACATATTCTACGAAGATCTTTACCGGTCAAACCGCATAAAAACATACTTTGTTCCCTTTGTCATCGGTATGTTACTTGCCCGAGGTTTGATCGTCGGTATCCAATACCTAGTTCAATCTCGTTACCGGCAAGTCTCTTTACTTGTTATGTAATGCATCATTCCGTAACTAACTCATTAGCTACATTGCTTGCAAGGCTTATAGTGATGTGCATTACCGAGAGGGCCCAGAGATACCTCCCCGACAATCGGAGTGACAAAACCTAATCTCGAAATACGCCAACCCAACATGTACCTTCGGAGACACCTATAGAGATCCTTTATAATCACCCTGTTACTTGTGACGTTTGGTAGCACACAGAGTGTTCTCCAGTAAACGGGAGTTGCATAATCTCATAGTTACAGGAACATGTATAAGTCATGAAGAAAGCAATAGAAACATACTAAACGATCAAGTGCTAAGCTAACGGAATGGGTCATGTCATTCAAATCATTCTCCTAATGATGTTATCCCGTTAATCAAATGACAAGTCATGTCTATGGCTAGGAAACTTAACCATCTTTGATTCACGAGCTAGTCAAGTAGAGGCATACTAGTGACACTATGTTTGTCTATGTATTCACACATGTATTATGTTTCCGGTTAATACAATTCTAGCATGAATAATAAACATTTATCATGAAATAAGGAAATAAATAATAACTTTATTATTGCCTCTAGGGCATATTTCCTTCAGTCTCCCACTTGCACTAGAGTCAATAATCTAGTTTACATCGCCATGTGATTTAACACCAATATTCACATCTGGATGTGATTAATACCCACAGTTCACATCGTCATGTGATCAACACCCAAAGGGTTTACTAGAGTCAATAATCTAGTTCACATCGCTATGTGATTAACACCCAAAGAGTACTAAGGTACGATCATGTTTTGCTCGTGAGAGAAGTTTAGTCAACGGGTCTGTCACATTCAGAGCCGTATGTGTTTTGCAAATATTGTATGTCTACAGTGCTCTGCATGAAGCTACTCTAGCTAATTGCTCCCACTTTCAATATGTATCCAGATTGAGACTTAGAGTCATCTGGATTGGTGTAAAAGCTTGCACCAATGTAACTCTTTACGACGGGCTCTTTTATCACCTCCATAATCGAGAAATATTTCCTTAGTCCTCACTAAGGATATTCTTGACCAATGTCCATTGATCTACTCCTAGATCACTATTGTACTCCCTTGCCAAATTCAGAGCAAGGTATACAATAGGTCTGGTACATAGCATAGCATACTTTATAGAACCTATGACTGAGGCATAGGGAATGACTTTCATTCTCTTTTCTATATTCTGCCATGGTCGGGATTTGAGTCTTACTCAATTTCACACCTTTGCAACACAGGCAAGAACTCTTTCTTTGAGTGTTCCATTTTGAACTATTTCAAAATCTTGACAAGGTATGTACTTATTGAAAAACTTATCAAGCGTCATGATCTATCTCAATAGATCTTGATGCTCAATATGTAAGTAGCTTTACTGAGGTCTTTCTTTTAAAGAACTCCTTTCAAACACTCCTTTATGCTTTGCAGAATAATTCTACATTATTTCCAATCAACAATATGTCATTGACATATACTTATCAGAAATGTTGTAGTGCTCCCACTCACTTTTTTGTAAATACAGGCTTCACCGTAAGTCTGTACAAAACTATATGCTTTGATCAACTCATCAAAGTGTATATTCCAACTCCGAGATGCTTGCACCAGTCCATAGATGGATCGCTGGAGCATGCACATTTTGTTAGCACCTTTAGGATTGACAAAACCTTTTGGTTGCATCATATACAACTCTTCTTTAAGAAAACCATTAAGGAATGCAGTTTTGATATCCATTTGCCAGATTTCATAAAAATGTGGCAATTGCTAACATGATTCGGACAGACTTAAGCATCGCTACAGTTGAGAAAATCACATTGTAGTCAACACCTTACACTTGTCAAAAAACCTTTTTGCGACAAGTCGAGCTTTGTAGATAGTAACACTACTATCAACGTCCGTCTTCCTCTTGAAGATCCATTTATTTCTTATGGTTTGCCGATCATTGGGCAAGTCCACCAAAGTCCACACTTTGTTCTCATACATGGATCCTATCTCAGATTTCATGGCCTCCAGCCATTTTGCGGAATCTAGGCTCATCATCGCTTTCTCATAGTTCGTAGGTTTATCATGGTCTAGTAACATGACTTTCAGAACAGGATTACCATACCACTCTGGTGCGGACCGTACTCTGGAAGACCTATGGGGTTCTGTAGTAACTTGAACTGAAGTTTCATGATCATCATCATTAGTTTCCTCACTAATTGGTGTAGGAATCATTGGAACTGATTTCAGTGATGAATTATTTTCCAATTCGGGAGAAGGTACAGTTACCTCATCAAGTTCTACTTTCCTCCCACTCACTTCTTTCGAGAGAAACTCCTTCTCTAGAAAGGATCCGAATTTAGCAACGAAAATCTTGCCCTCAGATCTGTGATAGAAGGTATACCCAACAGTCTCTTTTGGGTATTCTATGAATACGCACTTCTCCGATTTGGGTTTGAGCTTATCAGGATGAAACTTTTTCACATAAGCATCGTAGCCCCAAACTTTAAGAAACGATAACTTGGGTTTACTGCTAAACCATAGTTCATACGGTGTCGTCTCAACGGATTTAGATGGTGCCCTTTTAACGTGAATGCAGTTGTCTCTAATGCATAACTCCAAAACAATAGTGGTAAATTAGTAAGAGACATCATAGATCGCACCATATCCAATAAAGTGCGGTTACGACGTTCGGACACACCTTAACGTTGTGGTGTTCGAGGTGGTGTGAGCTGTGAAACTATTTCACATTGTTTTAATTGAAGACCAAACTCGTAACTCAAATATTTATCTCCGCGATCAGATCGCAGAAACTTTATTTTCTTGTTACGATGATTTTTCCACTTCACTCTGAAATTCTTTGAACCTTCCAACTATTTCAGACTTATGTTTCATCAACTAGATATACCCATATCTGCTCAAATCATCTTGTGAAGGTCAGAAAATAACGATACTTGCCACGAGCATCAACACTCATTGGATCGCATACATCGGTATGTATTATTTTCAATAAGTCAGTAGCTTGTTCCATTGTTCCAGAGAACGGAGTTTTAGTCATCTTGCCCAAAAGGCACGGTTCGCAAGCATCAAATGATTCATAACCAAGTGATTCCGAAAATCCATCTTTATGGAGTTTCTTCATGCGCTTTACACCGATATGACCCAAACGGCAGTGCCACAAATAAGTTGCACTATCATTATTAACTTTGCATCTTTTGGCATCAATATTATGAATATATGTATCACTACGATCGAGATCCAACAAACTATTTTCATTGGGTGTATGACCATTAAAGGTTTTATTCATGTAAAAAGAACAAAAATTATTCTCTGACTTTAAATGAATAACCGTATTGCAATAAACATGATCAAATCATATTCATGCTCAACGCAAACGCTAAATAACATTTATTTAGGTTTAACACTTATCCCGAAAGTTTAGGGAGTGTGCGATGATGATCATATCAATCTTGGAACTACTTTCAACACTCATCGTCACTTCCCCTTCAACTAGTCTCTGTTTATTCTGTAACTCCTATTTTGAGTTACTAATCGTAGCAACCGAACAAGTATCAAATACTCAGGGGCTACTATAAACACTAGTAAGGCACATATCAATAACCTGTATATCAAATATACCCTTGTTCACTTTGCCATCCTTCTTATCCACCAAATGTTCAGGGCATTTCCGCTTCCAGTGATCATTTCCTTTGCAGTCTAAGCACTTAGTTTCAGGCTTTGGTCCAGCGTTGGTCTTCTTCACGGGAGTGACAACTTGTTTGCCATTCTACTTGAAGTTTCTCTTTCTTTCCCATTGCCCTTTTCTTGAAACTAGTGGTCTTGTCAATCATCAACACTTGATGCTCTTTCTTGATTTCTACCTTCGTCGATTTCAACATGACGAAGAGCTCGAGAATCGTTTTCGTCATCCCTTGCATACTATAGTTCATCACGAAGTTCTAGTAACTTAGTGATGGTGACTAGAGAATTCTGTCAATCACTATCTTATCTAGAAGATTAACTCCCACTTGATTCAAGCGATTGAAGTACCCAGACAATCTGAGCACATGCTCACTAGTTGAGTGATTCTCCTCCATCTTTTAGCTATAGAACTTGTTGGAGACTTCAGATCTCTCAACTCGGGTATTTGCTTGAAATATTAACTTCAATTCCTGGAACATCTCATATGGTCCATGACGTTCAAAACGTCTTTGAAGTCCCGATTCTAAGCCGTTAAGCATGGTGCACTAAACTATCAAGTAGTCATCATATTGAGCTAGCCAAACGTTCATAACATCTGCATCTGCTCCTGCAATAGGTTTGTCACCTAGCGGTGCATCAAGGACATAATTTTTCTGTGCAGCAATGAGGATAAACCTCAGATCACGGATCCAATCCGCATCATTGCTACTAACATTTTTCAACACAATTTTCTCTATGAACATATCAAAATAAACATATGAAAGCAACAACGCAAGCTATTGATCTACAACATAATTTGCAAAATACTACCAGGACTAAGTTCATGATAAATTTAAGTTCAATTAATCATATTACATAAGAACTCCCACTTAGACAGACATCTCTCTAGTCATCTAAGTGATCACGTGATCCAAATCAACTAAACCATGTCCGATCATCACATGAGATGGAGTAGTTTCAATGGTGAACATCACTATGTTGATCATATCTACTATATGATTCACGTTCGACCTTTAGGTCTCCGTGTTACGAGGCCATATCTGTTATATGCTAGGCTCGTCAAGTTTAACCTGAGTATTCCGCGCGTGCAACTGTTTTGCACCCGTCGTATTTGAACATAGAGCCTATCACACCTGATCATCATGTGGTGTCTCAGCACGAAGATCTTTCGCGACGGTGCATACTCAGGGAGAACACTTCTTGATAATTTTTAGTGAGAGATCATCTTAAAATGCTACCGTCAATCAAAGCAAGATAAGATGCATAAAGGATAAACATCACATGTAATCAATATAAGTGATATGATATGGCCATCATCATCTTGTGCTTGTGATCTCCATCTCCGAAGCACCGTCGTGATCACCATTGTCACCGGCGCGACACCTTGATCTCCATCGTAGCATCATTGTCGTTACGCCATCTATTGCTTCTACGACTATCGCTACCGCTTAGTGATAAAGTAAAGCAATTACAGGGCGTTTGCATTTCATACAATAAAGCGACAACCATATGGCTCCTGCCAGTTGCCGATAACTTCGGTTACAAAACATGATCATCTCATACAATAAAATATAGCATCACGCCTTGACCATATCACATCACAACATGCCCTGCAAAAACAAGTTAGACGTCCTCTACTTTGTTGTTGCAAATTTTACGTGGCTGCTATGGGCTGAGCAAGAACCGTTCTTACCTACGCATCAAAAACCACATCGATAGTTCGTCAAGTTGGTGCTGTTTTAACCTTTGCAAGGACCGGGCGTAGCCACACTCGGTTCAACTAAAGTTGAAGAAACTGACACCCTCTAGTCACCTGTGTGCAAAGCACGGCGGTAAAACCAGTCTCGGGTAAGCGTACGCGTAATGTCGGTCCGGGCCGCTTCATCCAACAATACTGCTGAACCAAAGTATGACATGATGGTAAGCAGTATGACTTGTATCGCCCACAACTCACTTGTGTTCTACTCGTGTATATGACATCTACTCATAAAACCTAGGCTCTGATGCCACTGTTGGGGAACATAGTAATTTCAAAAAAATTCCTACGCACACGCAAGATCATGGTGATGCATAGCAACGAGAGGGGAGAGTGTTGTCCATGTACCCTCGTAGACCGTAAGCGGAAGTGTTATGACAACGCGATTGATGTAGTCGTACGTCTTCACGATCCGACCGATCCAAGCACCGAACGTACGGCACCTCTGAGTTCAGCACACCTTCAGCTCGATGACGATCCCCGGTCTCCGATCCAGTAAACTGTCGGGGATGAGTTCCGTCAGCACGACGGCGTGGTGAAGATGATGATGTTCTACCGACGCAGGGCTTCGCCTAAGCACTGCAACGATATGACCGAGGTGGAATATGGTGGAGGGGGGCACCGCACACGGCTAAGGAACGATCACGAAGATCAACTTGTGTGTCATGGGGTGTCCCCTGCCCCCGTATATAAAGGACGAAGGGAGGAGGAGGCCGGCCCTAGAAGGAGGGCGCGCCAAGGGGAGTTCTACTCCAACCGGGAGTAGGACTCCTTCTTTCCTAGTCCAACTAGGAGAAAGGGGGAAAGGAGGGAAGTGGAGAAGGAAGGGAGAGGGGGGCCACGCCCCAAACCCCTTGTCCAATTCGGACTGGGCTTGGGAGGGGCGCGCGCCACCTCCTGGCTCCTTCCCACTAAGGCCCATTAAGGCCCAATACTCTTCCCCGTATTCCCGTAACTCCCCGGTACTCCGAAAAATACCCGAATCACTCGGAACCTTTCCATGTCCGAATATAGTCGTACAATATATCGATCTTTACGTCTCGACCATTTCGAGACTCCTCGTCATGTCCCCGATCTCATCCGGGACTCCGAACTCCTTTGATACATCAAAACTCATAAACTCATAATAAAACTATCATCGTAACGTTAAGCGTGCGGACCCTACGGGTTCGAGAACTATGTAGACATGACCTAGAACTATTCTCGGTCAATAACCAATAGCGGAACCTGGATGCTCATATTGGCTCCTACATATTCTATGAAGATCTTTATCGGTCAAACCGCATAACAACATACTTTGTTCCCTTTGTCATCGGTATGTTACTTGCCCGAGGTTTGATCGTTGGT
Source organism: Triticum timopheevii (assembly GCA_963921465.1). Lineage (NCBI taxonomy): Eukaryota > Viridiplantae > Streptophyta > Magnoliopsida > Poales > Poaceae > Triticum > Triticum timopheevii. The sequence goes on along the minus strand of OY997272.1, from coordinate 405,454,977 downwards.
ATCCAATACCTAGTTCAATATCGTTACCGGCAAATCTCTTTACTCGTTTCGTAATGCATCATTCCGTAACTAAATCATTAGCTACATTGCTTGTAAGGCTTATAATGATGTGCATTACCGAGAGGGCCCAGAGATACCTCCCCAACAATCGGAGTGAAAAAACCTAATCTCGAAATACGCCAACCCAACATGTACCTTCGGAGACACCTGTAGAGATCCTTTATAATCACCCAGTTACGTTGTGATGTTTGGTAGCACACAAAGTGTTCCTCCGGTAAATGGGAGTTGCATAATCTCATAGTTACAGGAATATGTATAAGTCATGAAGAAAGCAATAGCAACATACTAAACGATCAAGTGCTAGGCTAACGGAATGGGTCATGTCAATCACATCATTCTCCTAATGATGTGATCCCGTTAATCAAATGACAACTCATGTCTATGGCTAGGAAACTTAACCATCTTTGATTCACGAGCTAGTCAAGTAGAGCCATACTAGTGACACTATGTTTGTCTATGTATTCACACATGTATTATGTTTCCGGTTAATACAATTCGAGCATGAATAATAAACATTTATCATGAAATAAGGAAATAAATAATAACTTTATTATTTCCTCTAGGGCATATTTCCTTCAAGTGATATTTTTCACTCTCTCTCTCTCTCTCTCTCCTCTCATTTAACTAGGAGCACGTGAAGAGCTTGGGCATTTGTTGCCTTCCACTATGTGGCCGCTGCCATATTTCGTAAAAGTATGCCACATAATACGCATCGATGTCAAATCAAAAGATTTTGGCACTGCTCTCGCGATGTGAGAGAGTTGGCACCGCTATGCACACAGACCCACATGTATAAACAAATCAATCAAACCAACTACACCAGCCTCTCACTCTCCCAAACAAGTGTTTTTTATTGCCTCAGTCCTCTCTCTCTCCCACGCAGTGTTTTTTCATTGCGTTAGTTAATTTGGCACCGGAGCAAAGTAGGTGATCCAGATTGGGGCACCAGGTGAGCAATGGAGGGGCATCGATGCCAAATGCATCACAAGTGAATTTAGCACATGTTTTGGCCTACATAGCCCACTTTTGTACTCCCTCCGTCCCAAAATTCTTGTCTTAAATTTGTCTAAATACGGATGTATCTAGTTACATTTTAGTGTTAGATACATCCGTATCTAAACAAATGTCAGACAAGAATTTTGGGACGGAGGGAATACTACCTCGTATTTAGTATAAAATTTTGACCATAGATTTACCTGAGAAAATGCCAATGCATGTCACTAAAAATTACACCATTTGAAATTATGTTCAAATACGAATCCAACGATATAGTTCTTAGTGACATGCATTAACATTTTGTCAGTTAAATCTATGGTCAAATTTTGATACTACAAAATTGGAAGAGTAAACCAGGACGGGGGTAGTAATTTCTCTTAGGGTAACCATAGAGTTACTGGAGTAGTTTAAGTTACTTTCCACTATGACTAGCCTAGGCTACTATAGTAGTACAGCATAAAAACGATGCAGGTGATCACGTGAGAAAAAAATACTAAAAACATTTCTTTCGGTGCAGTGCGTAGATGCAGTTTTGAACACTACACTTGTCATCGTAATTTGGGAAAATTACGAAAAATTTAAGCTATGTTGTGATTACCGTTTACTTATAGGAAAGAAGTTTCACCTCGATGAGTAGCTTCTCCATGCACGAAAAGCATGTAAGGAATCCAACAACTTGATCCAGATTGGGGCCGATAGATTTTAGTGCTAAGATCTTCACTATGCGCATGGACTGGGTCAAGCTTGTGGGAACCAATTTCTGGAAAACGTTCGTAAATACATCAAGAATAAATTTAAAAATGTAAATTTTAAGAAGACGGAGAAGAAGATGAGTGTTGTACCTGAACGATTACGGATCCAATAAAGAGTTCGGAGAATTTGGTAGACGAGTACACCAACGCTGTCAATTTCGGCGCGTCAATGACCCTGATTTTTGTTGGACCTTCTAGATCCGATACAAGCAATCTCTCAAGGTAAGGCACATTCTCAATGACCATAACGTGGAACAGCTGGAGTGATCTCTTCCCAATTGATGTCTTGTTGCGGGGCCAGCAAGACACATAAATCCATCGGAGATTCGTCGAGGCAATGTGGAGGCTAATGTACCCGTGGATCTGCTCAAGACGAAGGTACTCGAGCGTAGTTTAGCTGCGGAGCAGGTGCTCCATAGCCTTCTTCGAGATGACTACATCGAAGAGGTCGAGCTGCTTGAGTTGAGGGAGAAGAAGGGCGGGCGTGACATTAATCTGGGGAAGATAGCAGAAGCTGAAGCTGGTGCGGCACAGCGTTGGCGTGAGGCGGAGCGCAGACGGCGGCAGAGAGCGACATCGTCCAGATTCAAAGCTGAGCTCCTCGAGCTGATCTAGGGCGGGGGATAAGAACCACTCATCAAACTTGGGTTGGACCTTTCAGTTGGTACTGAACATGCGGATGTCAAGGCGTCTGGCTGGCCTAGGGTGCGATGAAAGGATCTTGGAGACTGCGGCCATGCGTTTGCAATCCCCGTCGCAGAGGCAGCTGTCGACGGTGAGGTTGAGGGGGACGCAACGCTAGAGAGGGCGCCACCGCCAGGAGAGCAGGGCGGTTTGCACGGCAGATTTGGTGGGGAGGAGGCCGATGATGACGAGCAGCATGTCATCGGGGAGGCTGCTGATGAAGTCCAGGCTCGCCGGATGCGGTTTTGGCTTGAGCCACCTCCGCTTGTTGGCTGCCTCGCCGTGCATCTCAACCAGCAGCGACGCCGATGTACACGTGTGTTGGTGTGTGTTGTGTGCTGGGTGTGCGCGAGTGCGTCCTTCTGTGCATGCCACCGCGCAGTGGTGAATTGTGCGTGAGTGCGTCCTTCGCACGCAAGAAGTTTGTCCTCAATGCGCCCTCAATTTACTAGCATGCGGGGTGCTACCCCGAGTGGTTTCAACTTTGTTTACTTCACCGCGTGTCAGATGGGCCTCTAGTTTACTTATTTTCACCCACTGCCACATGGGCCAGGACACCAAGATACAGAACACTAGCTGAGAACGCAGCATGTGGATTGGTTGACCGGTCAACTAATCAATATACGGAGCTATATGCTGACACAGTGAGCGTATAATCCGTCTGTATAGAGAGTTCGAGTGAGAGGGGAGGCCCGTGAGAGATAGCAGAGAGAGAGAGAGAAAGAGCCACTCCCTCCGTTCGATAATGTAGTTCCAACATTTTTTAAGTCAAACTTTTGAAACTTTGACCAAGTTTATAAAGAAATTACTTATATCTACAATACCAAAGATAAATGATAGTATGAAGTAAGTACATGTTGTGATGAATCTAATGATCGTTCCAGATGTAAATGTTTTTCTCAACATATACATGGTCACACGGCCAAGAGGGGTCTGACAAACAAGGGAGAGAGGTCGAGAGAGACGTACGGAGAAAATGCAGACATGGGGAGGAGAGAGTGTATATTTGTCATAGAGAGATCCGCTGGAGATCGTGGTGGGACTACATGGGTGGGAGATCGAGTGACAAGGTGTGTGTGCGATAGAAGATGCCCCGAGAGATATCGAGATAGACGTATGGATGGAAGGAGACAATACGTGTGTTCCTGATGGCTAGTAAGAGATAATCATACTTAGGAGTGGGGGGGGAGTGCTTGCGCTTATGGCCCTGTTTGGATACTCTAACTCAGTTAGAGGTTAGAGTTAGATTCTAACCCTAAACTAACTCTAAGTAAAGAGGTGTTTGGATGGCAGGGTTAGATGGAGCGCGGATACGGCGAGGCACCTTCACGGGCGGTGCGAGAGGGAGGGAGTGAGAGGAAGAGAAGCTTCGAGGAAGTGGGGAGGGATCTGTTGCGGGGAGAGCGAGAGAAAAAAGTGTTTATTTGTGGTCCCAAGAAGAACTAAGCCAAATAAGCAGCTCTTGGATGGGTTAGTTTTTTTGGATGGGTTAGATGCATCTAACCCAAACTAACCCTCCTATTTGGATCTTTTTGGGTTAGTTGACTACAAACTAACCCAAACTAACTCTAACCCATGGATCCAAACAGAGCCTATGATGGAGTGAGGGATTATGGTACTTAGGGGGGTGCGTGTCACATGGAGAGAGAACAAGGGCGGAGTGTGTTGGATGGGTCTATATGTATAGCGCGAGCGAGACATGTGTATGTGTGAACCAGGGAGATATAAGGCCAGTTTGGCTTGCGTCCTGAGCATCTTTTGTGTGGCCTGGGGTTGTGGCTGGATTTCATGCACGCTTGTTTGGTTGCTACCCTGTGAAAATGAAAGCCCGCCTGGGCTGGGTTCCCTTGCACTTTAATTAGCCTGGCTGAACTCCAGACACTGCAAGTAGCCTGGCCCAAGCAACCGATTTCGAACACCTGGCCATGCCTGGTCTTGCGGCCATGAGGCTAACAGCAACATGGATGGATATTAGCATTAAATAATTGATGCATGGATTGATTGATGGGACGTTGATGCTTTGCCTGGCCCAGGCATGAACCAAACGCTTCAGCACCACACAAGCCTGGCCAGGCAGAAATATTTTACATCTCACGTCCACATCAGGCAGTACCGGCCATCAAGGCATGAGGGTCAGGTCACGAACCAAACTGACCAATAAAGTTTGAGAGAGATTGAGGAGCCCCAATAAGGCTGAGTGGTGCGTCAGATAGCTGAGAGGGGGAAAGAGATATTCCATCCGCTCGATAATGCAGCGCATGTAAATTTTTTAGAAGTCAAACTTTGGAAACTTTGATCAGGTTTACGCAAATGTTATTTATATCTACAATACCAAAGATACATCATACAAAACTACATCTCATGGTGAATCTAATGGTATATGTTTGCCGTACTAGATGTAATTCTTTTTCTCCACGTACATGGTGAAACTTGGTGATGTTTGACTTTTCAATAAATCTATATGCTATGGACGGAGGAGAGTGCCTCAGTCGAGACAGATCAAGTGCGTGTGAAGGAGAATGAGTAAGTGTGCAAAAAGAGTATGTGTGTGAAAGAGAAAGTGACAACAAACGATAAATTAGAGAGAGAGAGAGTGTGTGTTTTTTCGTTTCTTATGCGAACACATCACGCATGCATCTCTGAGATGGAAAAGCAAGGCGAGGAGATACACAAAGATAGCTAGTGTGTGATTGTTTGCAACCGAGAGAGACACCCCTGTAGCACATGTCCAATAGAGGTCTGGCCAACAAGGAAAAAAGGTCGAGAGGGACACATGGATGGCATGGACGCATGGGGAGGGAGAGAGGGTGTGTTTGTGATAGAGAGATCCCTCGAGATCGTGAGGGGACTATATGGGTGGGAGATCGAGGGAGTGCGTGCGCGATAGAAAGATGCCCCGAGAGAAATCGAGATAGACCATGCACATGTTTGTGATGGAGACTAAGATTAGCTAGTCATATACATATAGGGGGACTGCGTGTGCCTACAATTGAATGAGAGACCATCATACTTGGCTAGCTGGGCATGAGATTGTGTGTGTGTGTGCGTGTGAGATGGAGAGAGAACGAGGGAGAGAGATAGAGTTTTAGATGGGCCTATCGAGTGCGAGTGAGATATGCATGTGTATGTGTGACCCAGGTGGATGGAGAGTTTGAGAGGGGGGGAAGAGCTCCGAGACGACATAGTGGTGCGTGACAGAGTTACAGGCAAAGAGCCAAGGAATTTGTGTGCGTACGATGAGTGCACCCAAGATATCTAGCTTGGAAGCTAGAGTATCATACATAGTGTGCGAGAGAGACCTATAAATGGTGTATATATGAATGCGAACTAGAAATACCCCCCCCCCCCCCACACACACACAAAGAGAGAGAGAGAGAGAGAGAGAGAGAGAGAGAGAGATGGAGAGAAAGGGAGAGGGACCAACAAGGTTTTTGTGTCGGATGCGTGCGACAGAATTGAAGATTGTCGGCGAGAGAGAGTGAGAGAGAGAGAGAGAGAACAGGAGTCCAGGAGAAGGGGAGGTCGCGTTTTATGCATCAAAGACTAAAATAAACCATATTTCGATATAAACTTGCATTCAAATATTTAAATTGGCGAACATGTTGTCTGCAACCCACACATGAACGGATATACTCGTATATCAAACAAGTACATTAATTTGACTTTCAACATGTTCATGGAGTACTATAATACTGTACAATATGCTACTCGATTGAGGTGTTCAATTTTGGATTTAGTTCACTATTTTGACCTACTGAACGAGCTAGTTCATTGAATCGAGATATTTCATTTTGGGTTTGATTCGCGTTTTTGAGTGGGTCAACTATTTGTCATATAGTAAATCGCTAGCAACGAGCATGTAAAAACACATTACTCCCGAGCATCATCTCTCCATCTAAAAAAGAAGTGGCAAGCTAATATTTCAAAATTTTATTCGAATCGACTTGGTAAGGTAGACGTGGATGCTCGTTCTCCCAAAATTTGAACGAACCGTTAAACATCCTCTCTGCTTGGTGGAATTCGCCCGAGCAAATAAATGGGAGACGCGAAATTACCGTCCTATGTGGAACACACATCAATTGGCCCGTTGTACATCGAGGGCTGGCTCGTAACTTCATCCAAGGGCGCCTTCTCCTCGGCCGAAATGACATGTGCCGAATAATTCATAAACCATGGTCGGCAAAACACGCTCTCCTCGCCCAAAATAGCTCGCGCCCACTATTTCAAAACACGCTCTCCTCGCCCGAAATCGCTCGCACCCACTATAGTTCAAAACACGCCCTCCTCGGCCGAAATCGCTCCCGCCCACTATTTGGGGAAAAGCAAAGTTACTCTACTATCCCCGACCCTCAGTACACAAACCCAAGCCGAGAAGCCTATAGGCAAGGGTAGAACTGTAACTCCCCCTCACATTTCAGACAAATGCGTTCGTAAGACATGGTTCCACTCCCCTCCCAATTCCCCCCCCCCCCCGCCCGCCCCCATTCATACCTCGTGGGCGCCAAATCACCTTCTCCCCGAGAAGCTCCTTTCTCCCAAGCCGCGAAACCTCAGCCCCACCTCCATGGCGCCCCCACCGCACCAATTTCACAGCCGCCCGCCTCCCTAATGCCGGAGACACTGTCCAATTGCCGTCGGGCACTGGGCCGTGTGCCTCTTACTCTGTGCTGCTGGTGCTGCCTCGACGACGGCCGCGTGAACCGTACCGGAGCCGATTCACCCCCGCCATTGTTCACGGCGCCGGAGCGGCTCCAACTTCGGATCTGTCCAGAGTCCTAGCGCTGCTTCCGCGTAGCCGTCGACCGTCGCGACATCGCTCTTTCCCTACCCCCGGTCGCTACCGCAACCACGTCGGCCTCACCGACTCGGCAGCTGGACCTGCCTACTTCACCATGCCGCCAGATAGGTCGCACCCTCATATGAAATCACTTTATTCAGGCGTCAGTTGTCTGAATTTTTATTCTGGGCCAATCGATTCCCAATGGGAAGCAGCACCCCTCGAGGCGGCGGTGCTCCTAGGCTGCCGGTTGGCTGGTGTCTAACATAAGGGTGCGGGGCCGCAAGTTCGCCGCGGAAGCAGCGCTTAGATGTCTATCTTTTAGAGTTGCGTGGGTTGAAGGTACTGGATCTGGATGACGGGGAGTCTTTATGGATTGGCCCGGGGCGGTGCAACCACGGCAGTGCGGTGGGGCGGGGAGCGGGGTTTTTGCTGGGGCCACGGACGGTGGAGGCAGGCTACTTTGCCGTTGGTCGCTGGCTCTTCGGGGAAGATTCTGAATAGTGTCAGCCGAGAGGCACAAGACGGACATCAAGCCACCTGGCGTAGATCGGACAGTACCAAAATAAAATAAAATCGTGTGACCCCAATTTAGTCTTCAGTCAATAGACGTGTGACCACTCTCGTACCTTGCTGTTGATCTCTTAGTGTATTTCTTCAGATCAAAGAGATATGTCATTCTTAACATTATGCGTTATCTGCATCTTCAGACACACCGTCTTCCGACTCACTGCAGCTGCTCCAACAAGGGAAGCATATACCAGAAGGGAGCTACAGTCCTTACTCAACAGTTCCCTGCATCGAATGCGCGTGCCCGACATTGACAGCCACAACAACTGCAGGGCCATCGACAAGTCAGCACATGATGCTCACTCCTATAGATGGTAGCCAGATAGGTTGTACCCTCATCTTACTTGTGTGCAACATTTATGGCTTTGTTATTCATCTAAGCATGGAAAATAGATCATCACATTTCACTGTATATTCATGCTGATCTCTTACGGGTCTTGTTCAGGAGTTCACGCTGTTCCATAGTTCTGCTAAGATACTTGTTCTTTTGGTAACGCTGTTCCATAGTTATCATCCATCAGCCAATGCTATCCCACAGGCTGGTGATTATAGTATTATACCACTTCTAGTATTACCTATGTTGTTCTTTAATACTTTTGTGTGCCATCTAGTTAATCTCGAGTACAAACGGTACATATTCTGTAGCTTTCATCTGTGTTCTCCCTTTAGTTTATGAGACTTGTTGCTGCTAGTTAACCCCAGTCCTACTATTTATGTCATCTCCTACAGGCACTCATTACATAAATCTAACTACTAGTTGTCTTCCATGCATGTCAGATATAATTGCACACACTGATATATCCACAAGAACCTCACGGAGCAATGTAAAGGCCAATAAACTTGATGTCAATGATACCCAATATGATGGAACATGTAAAGGCAGTTCTTCAGAACACTTGCAGAAAGATGATGAATCCTCTTCACCCCACAAGGTCCTTGCTCTAACTTGGCCTGTGATATGGGTACAACATGCATATAATGTCCTGGAGTGTATCTACTCTGTTGCAATGCCATGTGCTTAGCATGCTGATCATGCATGTAAATATGTCATGCCTTCCTGTTTTTCAGTACCTATTCCATTCATGATAACATGTTTTCAAATTCAAGTACTGTCATTCTACTCTATCGCAATGCCATCTACTTAATTTGGACATCATGCTTCTGAATATCTTATGCTTTGTTATTCATCAGTATGTACTTCATTTGTCTGCCATACCATGTTTTTAACATTGAAGTGTTGTTCTAGTGCTCTGTTGCAATGCCATCTTATTTTCCCAATCATACACGTGTATGTTGCCTTAGTTATTTCTGTACGAATTCCACTAGCATATAGTTTTACATTCAACTAGTGTTTTTTTTGCTATGTTGTCCTATCGTATCCCTAGCTCTTACACCATACTCCCTCCGTCTGGATTACATGTTGCCGAAATGGATAAAAAAAGGATGTATCTAGAACTGAAGTACGCCTAGACCCATCCATTTTTTCCGGATGGAGGGAATACATGTCAATATGTCATGCCTTTCTATTCTTCAGTACCTATTCCATCTCTCTGTTGTTGCATGTTTTATAATTAAAGCACCATTCTTCTATACAAGGCATGCAAGGGGAAGACGACTATGTTAGAATCTTAAGGGTTACAAACAAGGCCTTTGCAAAAGATCCAAACGCCAGGAGATAATAAACCAACTCCAGTTTTTATAGATACTGCTTCAGCACATAGAAACCCAACTCCTACTGATAATAAGCAGATTCCAGTGGCCAAAGAACTAGTCCGCTCCAGTCCAGCAAAAATATGTCAACTCAATTCTAAGAAGCGTGTGCGTATCCTTGCATCATCAAATTTTATAGCATGTTGATCATATTTTATACATGTTTCTTACCCATCTCTCTTTTAGAAAATAAGCTTAACACATAGAAGAATTTCTGCAATGGTATTGTTTATGAGGAAAGATTCTTGCAGGAATTCTCTGTGCTCCAATGTAGATGTAAGTACCTGTTGTATATCACTATATTTTTATATCAGCATGTATTTTGTTAATCAGCGTGAATCCAACCTTTATCTGATCTAAATTTAGTTGTAGCAAAATGTATGATTAAAGGCCACAATGTTGATTTTTGTAAGGAAAACTGCCTGGTAGTTTTGCATCCTGAGCTACATGAGTGTACTATCTCATATCAGTGGGTTTGAATACTTTGGTTCTGCAGTGGGTTTTTCAGTGTTTTTTTACTGTGTTGTCCTGTCATATCCCTAGCTCTTACATCATACTCCCTTCGTCCGGATTAAATGTCGCAGAAATGGATAAAACTGGATGTATCTAGAACTGAAATACGCCTAGACCCGTCCATTTATTTCCGGATGGAGGGAATACATGTCAATATGTCATGTATTTCTATTCTTCAGTACCTATTCCATCTCTGCTGTAGCATGTTTTATAACTGAATCACCATTATTCTATATAAGGCATGCAAGGGGAAGACGGCTATGTTAGAATCTGAAGGGTTACAAACCAGGTCTTTCCAAAAGATCCAAACGCCAGGAGATAATAAACCAACTCCATTTTTCATAGATACTCCTCCAGCACAGAGAAACCCAACTCCCACTGATAATAAGCAGATTCCAGTGGCCAAAGAACTAGTCCGCTCCAGTCCAGCAAAAGAATGTCAACTCCATTCTAAGAAGCGTGTGCGTATCCTCGCATCATGAAATTTTATGGCATTCTAATCATATTTTCTACATGTTTATTACCCATCTCTCTTTTAGAAAATGAGGTTAAACGATAGAAGACTTCCTCCATTGGGATCGTATTCGAGGAAAATATCTTGCGGGAATTCTCTGTGCTCCAATGCTGATGTAAGTACCTGTTGTATATCACTATATTTTTACATCAACATGTATTTTGTTAATCGGCGTGAATCTAACCTTTATCTGATCTAAAATTAGTTGTAGCAAAATGTTAAAGGCGCCCATGTTGATTTTTGTAAGGAAAACTTCCTGGTAGTTTTGCATACTGAGGTACACGAAATACTATCTCATATCACGCACATTACTGAATTGTAGTGCTTCTCTAGTTTCCCATTCATTCATTGTGTCAATGTTGCTTTCGTACTACCTTGCCTGGCTGATGATAGATGTGCCATATTGTGTTAATTTGGTGTAGGCTAGTTGCCCAAACGTTCGTTGTGTCAATGTTGCTTTCCTATTATCTTACTTGGCCAATGATAGCAATGCTAGTGTGTTAATTTTGTACAGGCTGCTGAAGATAAGAAGACAAACTCTGAAAACAGCAAGGCAACCCCATTGTTTCTTTCCAGTAAATCTAGGCCAGGTAATATGGCAATAACTCCTGATTAATCTGTTTGGTTCCCGTCCTAATTTATGTTATGATGCAGTGGTCGAGACACTCTCCACTATCAATAATACAAGCCTGCCAAAATCGCCATCTGAATCTGTTCAGTATCCTCTGTCTCGAATGCAACGGAATAAGTGTATGTTTGTGAACCAATTAATGGCTAAAGCAATGATGGAAATGGTGGATGAATCAGATGTGCAGAGTCGTGCGACACAACAACTGATCAATGTTTTCAGAGACAATGTAGCAAAGCAGCAAGAACTTGCCCACATGCTTATGGGCGTCCTCTGTGCTGAGGCTGCAGATTGTGACGTTGTAGATGGTTAGGTTCTGCTCATTTATTTGCACTGGCATCAATCTTTGATTGCCTAGTGGATGTAATTTCTTGTAATATATGCTGGATGTGCAACATTATTCCCTGTATGCCATACCTTTGCTTGATCAGTTTTGGTCCTGTGCATAATTGCTCGTCGTAATGGGCTCAAATTAACTAATTTAGCCTAAAGACATGTACGAACTTTAGTGGGCCCATTAAGTTAATGGGCCGTTACTAGGCCAAAAGTTAATGGTCAGCCCTCTTACCTCCCAGGTCATTAACAGGCCGACATAGAAGTGGGCAACAGGTGGCCCTAATTTATTTCAGGGGCCGTTAACAAGCCGTTACTAAGTTTGGGCTACATATGGCCCAACTATACTGTAGGCCTTTAGCAGGCCGAAAGAGACAGCGGGCTTGTACTGGACCATGAAGACCATGGGCCGCTAAGAGGCCGAAAGTCAGGTCGTATTGTAAATGGCCCAACTATGTTGTGGGCCTTTAGCAGGCCGAAAGAGAAACCGGGCTGGTATTGGACCATGAAGGGCATGGGCCATTAAAAGGCCAAAACTAAGGTCCAACTACAAATGGCCCAACTCATTTATGGTCCGTTAACAGGCCGAAAGGCACACAGGGCCGGGAATTGGCCCAACACTTAAATGGGTCGCTAAAGGGCCAAAACTCAGGTCCGACTACAAATGGCCCAACTGATTTATGGGCCATCAACAGGCTGAAAGTGACACCGGGCAAGAATTTTGCCCAACACTTAAATGGGCCGCTTAAAGGCCGAAACTCAGGTCCGACAACAGATGGCCCACCAGATTTATGGGCCGTCAACAGGCTGAAAGACACACCGGGCCGGAAATTAGCCCAACATTTAAATGGGTCGCTAAAAGGCCGAAAGATGTACATCTTGAAAATTGGGCCATCCATTAAATGGGTTGTTAACAGGTCAAAATCTCATCGGGTCGATATTGAGCCCAAATATATAGCGGGCTATTAACGGGCTCAAACTGACGATTGGCTGCAATGGTGTCAAATCTTTAACGGGCCATTGACGGGCCAAATTGGCACATCTCGTATGGGTCGTGAGCATAAATGGACCTGACACAAGTAGGCCTTATATGGGCTGGCCTGCTAATTTTTACTGGGCTAGCCTTTTTCACCGGAATGTGCCACTGTTGGGCCGTGCCACGTGTCGACCTATCATAGGCGCCTCCTGTCCAATGAGTGGATGACATCTGTCCCAAAGGTGAGGCAACACGTGTTACCTGCGGCCAATGATGATTTTACACGTGGAAAATCCCCATTGGTCCGGGCTGTTAACGGGTTATCGGATCCAAAACCGGACCCGATAGCTTAACGACGTTCCGTTACGGTGGATGCCATGTGTCGGTCACCCTTGACAAAAGCACTTTTGTGACACGCGATTTATTGTCATGGAAGTGGATATTTCCGTGATGATAATTTTGGTAATGTCATGGAACACTTCTACGACAGCACATGTATGACTATCTTGATTCTGTCATAAAATCGTCATGGATGTACATGCATGACAAAAAACGCGACCTATTGTGATAGACACGTATCATCACGAAAGTGTATTTTTTTTGTAGTGACAAGTGTGGAAAAAGGATAGTGACATTGTCCCTTCTCTCTTTTTCTCTCATTTTTTATTTGGGCTTATTTGGCCTCTTTTACTTTATTTGGGCTTCTTTGGCCTCTTTTATTTTTTATAAAGTCCGGAGACTCATTCCAACTTGTGAGGGAATCATTGCTTCCATCATCCTTTCCTCACATGGGACAATGCTCTAATAATGAAGATCATCACACTTTTATCTACTTACAACTCAAAAATTACAACTCAATACTTAGAACAAAATATGACTCTATGTGAATGCCTACAGCGGTGTACCGGTATGTGCAATGAATCAAGAGTGACATGTATGAAAGAATTATGAAAGGTGGCTTTGCCACAAATATGATGTCAGCTACATGATCATGCAAGGCAATATGACAATGATGATGTGTGTCATAAATAACGGAATGGTGGAAAGTTGCATGGCATTATATCTCAGAATGGATATGGAAATGCCATAATAGGTAGGTATGGTGGTTGTTTTTAGGAAGGTTTATGGTGGGTATATGGTACCGGCGAAAGTTGCGCGGTACTAGAGAGGCTAGCAATGGTGGAAGGATGAGAGTGCGTATAATCCATGGACTCAACATTAGTCATAAAGAACTCATATACTTATTGCAAAAATCTACAAGTCATCAAAACAAAGTACTATGTGCATGCTCCTAGGGGAAGGGTTGGTAGGAGTTAACCATCGCGCGATCCTGACCTCCACACATAAGGAAAACAATCAATAAATAAATCATGCTCCAACTTCATCATATAACGGTTCACCATACGTGCATGCTACGGGAATCACAAACTTTAAAACAAGTATTAATCAAATTCACAACTTCTCAACTAGCATGACTCTAATATTACCATCCTCATATCTCAAAACAATCATCAAGTATCAAACTTCTCATAGTATTCAATGCACTTTATATGAAAGTTTTTATTATACCCATCTTGGATGCCCATCATATTAGGACTAAATTCATAAGCAAAGAAAATTACCATGCTGTTCTAAAAGACTCCCAAAATAATATAAGTGAAGCATGATAGTTCATCAATTTCTTCAAAATAAAACCACCACTGTGCTCTAAAAAGATATAAGTGAAGCACTAGAGCAAATGACAAACTACTCCAAAAGATATAAGTGAAGATCAATGAGTAGTCAAATAATTGTGCAACTATGTGAAGACTCTCTAACATTTAAGAATTTCAGATCTTGGTATTTTATTCAAACAGCAAGCAAAACAAAATAAAACAAAATGACTCTCCAAGCAAAACACATATCATGTGGTGAATAAAAATATAGCTCCAAGTAAAGTTACCGATGAACGAAGACGAAACAGGGGATGCCATCCGGGGCATCCCCAAGCTTAGGCTCTTGGTTGTCCTTGAATATTACCTTGGGGTGCCTTGGGAATCCCCAAGATTAGGCTCTTGCCAATCCTTATTCCATAGTCCATCGAATCTTACCCAAAACTTGAAAACTTCACAACACAAAACTCAACAGAAAACTCGTAAGCTCCGTTAGTATAAGAAAATAAATCACCACTTTTGCTACTGTTGTGAACTCATTCTAAATTCATATTGGTGTAATATCTACTGTATTCCAACTTCTATATGGTTCGTACCCTCCTATACTACTCATAGATTCATCAAAATAAGCAAAGAACACATAGAAAACAGAATGTGTCAAAAACAAAACAGCCTGTAGTAATCTGTAACTTCCGAATACTTATGTAACTCCAAATCTCCTACCAAATTAGGAAAACCTGAAAAAATTTGTACCAATCCATAGAAAAATGAATAAGATCAAAATCACTTTCTGTGAATTATCAAAACTAATTTACTGGGCACAAAAGTTTCTGATTTTCAGCAGGATCAACACAACTATCACCGTAAGCTATCCTAAAGGTCTTACTTGGCACTTTATTGAAACAAGAGCTATAAAACATGATTACTATAGTAGCATAATCTTGTGGAAAAACAAAAACAGTAATGGTAAATATTGGGTTGTCTCCCAACAAGCGCTTCTCTTTAATGCCTTTTTAGCTAGGCATGATGATGACAATGATGCTCACATAAAAGATAAGAACTGAAACATAGCGGGAGCATCATGAAGCATATGACTAGCACATTTAAGCCTAACCCAGTTCCTATGAATAGGGATTTTTGGAGCAAACAACTTCTGTGAACAATAATCAACTAGCATAGGAAGGCAAAACAAGCATAATTTCAAAACTTTAAGCACGTAGAGAGGAAACTTGATATTATTGCAATTCCTACAAGCATATGTTCCTCCCTCATAATAATTTTCATTAGCATCATGAATGAATTCAACAATATAACCATCACATAAAGCAATCTTTTCATGATCAATATGCATAAAAAATTTACTACTCTCCACATAAGCAAAATTCTTCTCATTCGGAATAGTGGGAGTATCATGAGAAACTCGAATACTATCAATTGTTTCCACATTAAAAGAGTAATGTTCAGAAAAAGGGTGATCATAATCATGACAAGTTTTATAAAAAATAATCATTACTACTTTTTATAGCATAAGTGTCATCACAATAATCATCATAAATAGGAGGCATGCTATCATCATAATAAATTTGCTCATCAAAACTTGGGAGGCTAAAAATATCATCTACATTAAACATAGCATCCCCAAGCTTAGGACAAACATTAATTGCAGAAAATATATTCTCAAACACGTCATACTCATCAAACATAGCATCCCCAAGCTTGGGCCTTTTCATAGCATATGCATAATCACTCTCATCATTAATAGTATGGATAACACCAATAGTATAGCAATTATCGTCATCACAATGAGTAATAGGAGCAACATCATTTGGGAGGGATACCTTTCTACCTTTGCTTCTCCATCTTTTCTTTTTCTTCTTCACATCATGTGTGGGTTTAACCCTCTTTTTTGAGCTCCTTATTAATGAGATTGATTGAATAGAAAGCTCCTCCTCGTTACGTGATTCATCATAAGAAATAGTAGGAGGATATTGGGAAGTCTCTTCCATTTCATTAGTATTCTCTTCATCTTCTATTCGTTTTGTTTTCTTTATGTAATTTGCAATATAAGGATTTTCAATGCAATTCACCGCACGATACACAAAAATTTCTTCTAGATCAAAATAAAGAACTTTATCAAGGATAAATTCTGGCATATCCTTAGTTATACGTTTCATTTCTTCATAACCCAGAAGCAAACTAAGTTCACTATGATGTGCAAGGGAAATCAAGTCATCACAATTTTTGGACACGATACGATCATGAAACTATTTGCATTGGATATTTAAATGACCATGTTCATTGCAAAGTTCACAAGGATGACTAAGAAAAATTAAATTTTCAGCACAAACATCGATCCTTTCTTGCAACCATTTGGTTTGTAAATACTTATGCCTCTTGCAAAATCTATCTTCCCTATTTGGTGTGTACTTGCAAACTCTATGCACTCCACAAAAATTGACATGCTTATATGAGACATTTTCATCATGACTAGTGCAATCATCATTAGTACTATGGATATTCAAGGAATTCATACTAACATTGTTGCAATCATGCTCATCATTCAAATACTTAGTGCCAAACATTCTAATGCATTCTTTTTCTAACATTTTGGTACAATTATCGGAATCCTTATTTTCATGAAAGATATTAAAAAGATGAATCATATGAGGCACCCTTAATTCCATTTTTTTGTAGTTTTATTTTATAAACTAAACTAGTGATAAAACAAGAAACTAAAATATTCGATTGCAAGATCTAAAGATATACCTTCAATCACTCACCTCCCCGGCAATGGCGCCAGAAAAGAGCTTGATGTCTACTACACAACCGTCTTCTTTTAGACGTTTTTGGGCCTCCAAGTGCAGAGGTTTGTAGGACAGTAGCAAATTTCCCTCAAGTGGATGACCTAAGGTTTATCAATCCGTGGGAGGCGTAGGATGAAGATGGTCTCTCTCAAACAACCCTGCAACCAAATAACAAAGAGTCTCTTGTGTCCCCAACACACCCAATATAATGGTAAATTGTATAGGTGCACTAGTTCGGCGAAGAGATGGTGATACAAGTGCAATATGGATGGTAGATATAGGTTTTTGTAATCTGAAAATATAAAAACAGAAAGGTAGCAAGTGGTAAAAGTGAGCGTAAACGGTATTGCAATGCTAGGAAATAAGGCCCAGGGTTCATACTTTCACTAGTGCAAATTCTCTCAGCAATAATAACATAACTCGATCATATAACTATCCCTCGACATGCAACAAAGAGTCACTCCAAAGTCACTAATAGCGGAGAACAAATGAAGAGATTATTGTAGGGTACGAAACCACCTCAAAGTTATCCTTTCTAATCGATCTATTCAAGAGTCCGTAGTAAAATAACATGAAGCTATTCCTTTCGTTCGATCTATCCTAGAGTTCGTACTAGAATAACACCTTAAGACACAAATCAAACAAAACCCTAATGTCACCTAGATACTCCAATGTCACCTCAAGTATCCGTGGGTATGATTATATGATATGCATCACACAATCTCAGATTCATCTATTCAACCAACAAAAAGAACTTCAAAGAATGCACCAAAGTTTCTAACGGAGAGTCAAGACGGAAACGTGTGCCAACCCCTATGCATAAGTTCACAATGTTATGGAACCCGCAAGTTGATCACCAAAACATACATCAAGTGGATCACGTGAATATCCCATTGTCACCACAGATAAGCACATGCAAGACATACATCAAGTGTTCTCAAATCCTTAAAGACTCAATCCGAAAAGATAACTTCAAAGGGAAAACTCAATTCATTACAAGAGAGTAGAGGGGGAGAAACATCATAGGATCCAACTATAATTGCAAAGCTCGCGATACATCAAGATCGTGCCAAATCAAGAACACGAGAGAGAGAGAGAGAGAGAGAGAGAGAGAGAGATCAAACACATAGCTACTGGTACATACCCTTAGCCCCGAGGGTGAACTACTCCCTCCTCGTCATGGAGAGCGCCGGGATGATGAAGATGGCCACCGGTGATGGATCCCCCCTCCGGCAGGGTGCCGAAACAGGGTCCCGATTGGTTTTTGGTGGCTATAGAGGCTTGCGGCGGCGGAACTCCCGATCTATGGTGCTCCTGGATGTTTTCAGAGTATATGGGTATATATAGGAGGAATAAGTAGGTCGGTGGAGCTGCGAGGGGCCCACGAGGGTGGGGGCGCGCCCAGGGGGCAGGCACGCCTCCCTACCTCATGGCCTCCTCGCTTCTTTCTTAACATCCACTCCAAGTCCTCTGGATCACGTTTGTTCCAAAAATCACTCTCGCGAAGGTTTCATTACGTTTGGACTCTGTTTGATATTCCTTTTCTGCGAAACAATGAAATAGGCAAAAAAACAACAATTTAGACTGGGCCTCCGGTTAATAGGTTAGTCCCAAAAATAATATAATAGTGTATAATAAATCCCATTAAACATCCAAAACAGATAATATAATAGCATGGAACAATCAAAAATTATAGATACGTTGGAGACATAACACCTTTTCAAGCATAACCGCAATTCAGTGGCCAAGCTCCCGGACACGGTCAAACGAGTCTGAACTACTCCGCAGCAGGACGGTCCAGTTTGTAAAGAGCTCAACTAGCAATTGGGCCTCCATCCAAGTCCCAACCAAACAGCAGCATTTGTACCACGCGTACTAACTTCGCACTCAAAATACCATGGGCATGGATGGAGGCACAGCTAGACCGTGGTCAACAATGCGGCTCAACTGCTCCTAGACCCACATACTTTTACTATTTCTTTTTCTTTTCAGGATTCTTTTTCCCTCCAGGCTTTTTCCTAATAACCTGATCATCGGACCTATCGAGGGACGGATACACCAAGAAGGCAAGAACCTTTGACGTACAAGGGAACCCCCAGGTGATCTCCGCTAATGATCGTTATACCTGTTTTAAAAAACTCACACGCAGCTCGCCCTTGGTCGTGGCATGTCAAATAGCCCTATTTGCTTATCGCATTACTTGTACAAATATGCCCTGACGTATTAAACAAATTACAATGGAAAATAATTTGCGGCTCATTGTTTGCGGCATTAGCTTATTACTTGATTTTTTTCCTTTTCTTTATATTTTTTGCACCCGTGCACTTTGGTACGCCTTAATTCGCGAGGGGCTTCATCATACCCCACAATACGACAATAAAGTCCGAACACTTTTACAGTACAGTTCGGCACCCCGAACTTATAGCATTATATGCATCGGTTCCGAATCATGTCTTTGGTCAATAGTTGGGTTGCCCGGCTCCTGTGCTTACTACCTTACGTTCTGCTATATCGGCTAGGGTAGTAAAGGGAGAACTACTACGATTGTGTCCCGGTTCTTAAGGTTGAGCACCTCAGTAGGGAAAGCCAAAAATTGACTGTCTGATGCGGCGAGAGCTGGTCTGCTGTTCGAGAGGTTACAAATCTTTAGCGATTTTTTCCGCATTATGCGATGAATCAGTTTTTATCCGATTAGGCGTGTATAGCGCCCCAAGTTCGGACTTCCAAACACCAGGGGCTATGCCTAAATTTCTCTTGTCAAACTCCTATGGCTATCTGAGAGTAATAAAGCCGCATAGTCCGATTACCTGGTTCGTAGAGCTAAACACCTCCTTAAAGGACCAAAACCTTGGATAAAGAGTGTTTAGATTCATCCCGAACACCCCCGTACTACCTACATGGGGGCAGAAGCCGACGACTGGCCAACTCTTAGATTTAACAAAACGGCCGCACAGGAGGTAAAATTTTAAATAACAGACATTATATTACATAACGAATCTGTTTCATAGTACAGGACAAGATAACATGAGTGTATTCATGGGAATATGATATCCTTAGCACATTGCTCCGCCATAAGGCGGGATCCCTCTAGGACACTGTCAAAATACAGTTGGGGTGCGCGGTGCTCCTTGCCCACGGGCGGTCCCTCGGTCATCAGCTTCGTGGCGTCCATCTTCGCCGAGTGCATCTTGGCGCGGGCAAAGGCCATTCGCGTGCCTTCAATACAGACCGACTGCTTGATGGCTTCAAGCCAAGGGCAGGAACTAACAAGCTGCTTCACGAGTACGAAGTAGCTGCTGGGAATGGCTTCGGCAGGCCATAGCCGGATTATTAAATCCTTCATGGCTAGTTCGGCCACCCTATGCGGCTCGACCAGCTGTTTCAGCTGATCGCTAAAGGGCACTGGATGTTCTGGCGTAAGATATTGGGACGAGAACAACTTCTCCGTAGAGCTCCCTTCTTATTCTCAATAGAATTCCGTAGCATCTAACATGCTACGCGGCAGATCCGCAAATGCCCTTGGAGAACTCCAAATCCGGGTCAGTACAAGGAACCTTTCCTTCACATATCTGCTCTGCATAATAAAAGCCTTACCCGCCGCGATCTTCTTGGCCGCCTGGATTTCCAAGAGGGCGCCTTGGGCTTCGGCTTGGGCATCGTGTGCGCTCTGGCAGGCCTTGGCAAGTTCGGACTCTTGATCCTTAGAGTCATGCTCCAAGGACTCGCACTTCTTGACGGCGTCCTGGAGCTCTTGCTGGACCTCACTGACCCGGGCCTCATGCTTCTCGCGTGTGGCCCGTTCCTTGGCCGCTTTGTCCTCGGCCTCGGCCAACGCCTTCTTGAGGGCCTCTACTTCGGTCGTTGCCCTTAATAAATTTCATGGCACTTTAGTCAGCATGAATCACTCATCCTTCCTGAATATATACAAGGTTACTGCATACCTTTACTGTCCTCCAGCTGATTCTTCACGCGGCCGAGCTCTTCCTTGGCCCGCTCCAGACTCTGCTTCAGTCCAGAGACTTCCGCAGTATGAGAGGTCGCAGCCAGTAGCGACGCCTGTTTATTCACATAGACATATTAGATTAGACTCCTGCGAAAATTATTTGATCCTCTGTTCGGCTTTTCTTTCGGAACACCGGACAGAGTATCAGGGGCTATTGTCTATACTGTGACATTCTTTTTATAGTTACATTGCTTACCTTAAAAGCCTGTTAGAAGGCTAGTGCACACTTTGGTCAGTCTGCTCTTCGCGGACTAGATCCTCTCAATCATCGTACCCATAAGGGTACGGTGTTCGTCAACAATGGAAGCACCTTGCAGTGCTTCCAGCAAACTGTCCGATGCCTCTAGATGGAAGAGGTCACCGGTGGAGTAGGCGCACCTCCCTATTTCAAAGGAGGCTGCCCGCCTCATTCCGGAGCCGCTTGGGTCTCCGGAACTATATTCGGTTGAGGGCCAATTTGGATATGGCCCCCACTGACGGCGTCCATGGGGCTTACTCCCCATGTGTCCGGCAGCCGAGGCTTCACCCTCCGGCACCTCCTTGACGGCCTCCGAATTCTCTCCCGGGCCTGGGATCCTTCGGGATGATGCCTCGGCGCCATCCAGGTCCCGGGGAGAGGAGGCCGATGGGAGGGTCCCACTGTCCATCACTGCCGGGTCTAGCGAATCCTCTGAAGATAAGGACCGCTTGAGGTTGGACCAAGCTGGACTACAAATGCATAATTTAGCACATTAAAACAATGAAGTAAAAGGCCGGATATATGAACGTGTCTGGACACTTACGATTTGGCCAGAGGCTTCTCCCTGGGCTCCCACTCCCAGCTGCTGTCGGTGGCTGCTGCGGAGCTGTCCGGAAGGGAAGCTTTCCCCTTCTTGGATGCCTCGGCCTCCAGATGTGTGGAGGCCGTCCTCTTCCTTCTCTCCCCTGCAGGGGGGAGCGGCTTTCTTCTTCCTCCTATTCCTCATCGTCTTCGGTGGTGGAGGAGTGCGCCTTGGCGTATTAAGACGTCATGTCCGAATTGCCCTTGCGGCGGTGACCACCTCTGGCCCCCTTGGCCTTCTTCTTGGCCTTCTTCTCCGGCACCTGATAAGGCATCGGAATCAGCATCTTCATCAGAAGCGGGATTTCTGGGCCTTCAGGCAGCGGAGCCGGATAGTTAATCCACTCCGCCATCTCTGTCCAGTCCTGAAAAAATTGATAGGGAGGCTTAGGTGCCTTCCTCGGGTGTGCAAGTAAAGGGCATACCTTGAAAACATGGAAGAACTTACCGGATTAGCAGGGTGAGTTAAGTCATGCCCACGATCTTCGGTCGTGGGCGGCGGCACCTCGTTGGCCTTGAAGAGCACCTTCCAGATGTCTTCATGCGTTGTGCCGAAGAGCTCTAGTAGAGTCTAGTGCTTGGACGGATCGAACTCCCATAGATAGCAAGTTCAGCGTTGGCATGGAAGGATCCAGCGAACGAGCATCACCTGGATCACGTTAACGAGCTTGATTCTCTTGTTTGTCATGCTCTAAACACGCGTTTGGAGCGTTGTTAGCTCGTCCGAAGAAGACCAGGTCAGGCCCTTCTCTTGGCAGGAGGTGAGCCGCACCGGGACTCCGGGCCGGAATGCGGGAGCCACCGCCCAGTTGGTGTCGCGCGGCTCGGTGATGTAGAATCACCCCGACTGCCACCCTTTGACAATCTCCACGAAGGAGCCTTCGGGCCAGGTGACATTGGGCATCTTGCCCACCATGGCGCCTCCGCACTATGCTTGTTGACCACTCACCACCTTCGGCTTCACATTGAAGGTCTTCAGCCATAGCCCGAAGTGAGGTGGGATGCGGAGGAAGGCCTCACACATGACAATAAATGCTGAGATGTTGAAGATAGAGTTGGGGGCCAGAGCGTGGAAGTCTAACCCATAGTAGAACATTAGTCCACGGACGAACGGGTGGAGAGGGAATCCCAGCCCGTGGACAAAGTGTGAGAGGAACACAACCCTCTCCTGGGGCTCCGAGGTGGGGACGATCTGTCCCTTGGCTGAAAGTCGGTGAGCGATTTCCGTGGCCAAGTACCCGGCCTCCCGGAGCTTCGTGATATCCTTCTCCTTGACGGAGGAGGCCATCCACTTGCCTCCTACTCCGGATCCGGACATGGTTGGAGTGCTTTTTTTGCAAAGAAGGTGAGAGCTTGGGCGCTGGAGCTCGAGAATGGATGGGCAGAGGAAGGATAAGGTGTGGGTGAAAAAGGGTGAATCCGTATCCCTTTATAAAGGCAGTGAATATTATGTACCTCCCCACTCACCTTAAAACTTGCCTATTCCCCAAGGGCCGTGTAGATGGCACGGTTGGGTTACCCGTGCCCGCATTGATGAGAATCCCGTGATAAGGGTACACTTTCGGTGTCAAAACCGGCGGATCTCAGGTAGGGGGTCCCGAACTGTGCGTCTAAGGCTAATGGTAAGAGGAGACAGGGGACACAATGTTTACCCAAGTTCGGGCCCTCTCGATGGAGGTAATACCCTACTTCCTGCTTGATTGATCTTGATGATATGAGTATTACAAGAGTTGATCTACCACGAGATCATAGAGGCTAAACCCTAGAAGCTAGCCTATGATTATGATTGTTCTTGGTCCTACGGACTAAACCCTCCGGTTTATATAGACACCGGAGGGGGCTAGGGTTACATAGAGTCAGTTACAGAGAAGGAGATCTACATATCCGAATCGCCAAGCTTGCCTTCCACGCAAAGGAGAGTCCCACCCGGACATGGGACGAAGTCTTCAATCTTGTACCTTCATAGTCCAATAGTCCGGCCAAAGTATATAGTCCGTCTGTCCGAGGACCCCTTAATCTAGGACTCCCTCAGTAGCCCCTGAACTAGGCTTCAATGACGATGAGTCCGGCGTGCAGATTATCTTCGACATTGCAAGGCGGGTTCCTTCTCCGAATACTCCATAGAAGATCTTTGAATATGAGTATCATGTTCGGCTCTACAAAAATAATTTCCACATACCACCGTAGAGAGCACAATATTACACAAATCTAATCTACTGACAACTTTTCATAACGTGACATCACTGAGGGAGTCTTGGATAAGGGGGTATCCGGACAGCCAGACTGTATACATTGTCCGGACTATTGAAGCGTGAAGATACAAGACTCAAGACTTCGGTCCATGTCCGGATGGGACTCTCCTTGGCGTGGAAGGCAAGCTTGGCGATCCGGATATTGCGTTTCCTTCCTTGTAACCGACTCCATGTAAACCCTAGCCCTCTCCGGTGTCTATATAAACCGGAGAGGTTGGTCCTTAGAAGGCTGATCACAATTACAATCATACCATCATAGGCTAGCCTTAGGGTTTAGCCTCTACGATCTCGTGGTAGATCTACTCTTGTACTACCCATATCTTCAATATTAATCAAGCAGGAATTAGGGTTTTACCTCCATCGAGAGGGCCCGAACCTGGGTAAACATCTGTGTCCCTTGCTTCCTGTTACCATCAGCCTAGACGCACAGATCGGGACCCCCTACCCGAGATCCGCCGGTTTTGACACCGACATTGGTGCTTTCATTGAGATTTCCTCTGTGTCGTCGCGGCAGGGCTTGATGGCGCCTTCGATTGTCAACGACATGGTCTAGGGGGAGACTTTTCTCCCCGAACAGATCTTCGTGTTCGGCGGCTTCGCACTGCGGGCCAATTTGCTTGGCCATCTGGAGCAGATCGATAGCTACGCTCCTGGCTGCCAGGTCAGGTTTGGAAACTTGAACTACACGGTGGATATTCGCGGAGACTTGATCTTCGACGGATTCGGGCCTGCGCCAGGAGCACCGAACAGTCACGTTGAGCACGGCTCAGACCTGCTGTCAGACAATGCTCGGGATATCACCCCGGCAGAAGCCTCAGATCTAAATCCGGAGCAGGTTGCATTGCCTAAGGACAGAGGGCTGGACCCTGCCCCGCAGGCCGCACACTCATCGGCGGTGGAGCCGAACACAGGTCTCACCTCTGTGGAAGCCTGTAACCCCGGGCCCCCGGACTCTTATCTGGTTGTTGGTTCCGGTCCGCACACCCTCGAGCCAGCCGAGCAAGGTTGGGCTCCGTGTTGGGAAACGTAGTAATTTCAAAAAAAAATCCTACGCACACGCAAGATCATGGTGATGCATAGCAACGAGAGGGGAGAGTGTTGTCCACGTACCCTCGTAGACCGTAAGCGGAAGCGTTCTGACAACGCGGTTGATGTAGTCGTACGTCTTCACGATCAGACCGATCCAAGAACTGAACGTATGGCACCTCCGAGTTCAGCACACGTTCAGCTTGATGACGATCCCCAGACTCTGATCCAGCAAAGTGTCGGGGATGAGTTCTGTCAGCACGACGGCGTGGTGACGATGATGATGTTCTACCGACGCAGGGCTTCGCATAAGCACCACAACGATATGACCGAGGTGGAATATGATGGAGGGGGGCACCGCACACGGCTAAGAAACGATCACAAAGATCAACTTGTGTGTCTATGGGGTGCCCCTGCCCCGTATATAAAGGAGTGGAGGAGGGGGAGGGCCGGCCCTCTCTATGGCGCGCCCTAGGGGAGTCCTACTCTCACCGGGAGTAGGATTCCCCCTTTCCTAGTAGAACTAGGAGCCCTTCCATGTAGTAGGAGTAGGAGAGAAGGAAGGGGAAGAGAGAAGGGAAGGAAGGAGGGGGTGCGGCCCCTCCCCCTAGTCCAATTCGGACTAGGCCATGGGAGGTGAGCGGCCTGCCCTAGGCAGCCCCTCTCTCTTTCCCGTATGGCCCAATAAGGCTCAATACTTCTCCCCGGCGAATTCCCGTAACTCTCTGGTACTCCGATAAGTACCAAATCACTCGGAACCATTCCGAAGTCCGAATATAGTCGTCCGATATATCGATCTTTACGTCTCGACCATTTCGAGACTCCTCGTCATGTCCGCGATCTCATCCGGGACTCCGAACTCCTTTGGTACATCAAAACTCATAAACTCATAATATAACTTTCATCGAAACCTTAAGCGTGCGGACTCTACGGGTTCGAGAACAATGTAGACATGACCGAGACACGTTTCCGGTCAATAACCAATAACGGAACCTGGATGCTCATATTGGCTCCTACATATTCTATGAAGATCTTTATCGGTCAAACCGCATAACAACATATGTTGTTCCCTTTGTCATCGGTATGTTACTTGCCCGAGATTCGATCGTCGGTATCTCAATACCTAGTTCAATCTCATTACTGGCAAGTCTCTTTACTCATTACGTAATGCATCATCCCGCAACTAACTCATTAGCCACATTACTTGCAAGGCTTATAGTGATGTGCATTACCGAGAGGGCCCAGAGATACCTCTCCGACAATCGGAGTGACAAATCCTAATCTCGAAATACGCCAACTCAACATGTACCTTCGGAGACACCTGTAGAGCTCCTTTATAATCACCCAGTTACGTTGTGACGTTTGGTAGCACACAAAGTGTTCCTCCGGTAAACGGGAGTTGCATAATCTCATAGTCATAGGAACATGTATAAGTCATGAAGAAAGCAACAGCAACATACTAAACGATCGTGTGCGAAGCTAACAGAATGGGTCATGTCAATCACATCATTCTCCTAATGAAGTGATCCCGTTAATCAAATGACAACTCATGTCTATGGTTAGGAAACATAACCATCTTTGATCAACGAGCTAGTCAAGTAGAGGCATACTAGTGACAATTTGTTTGTCTATATATTTCACACATGTATTATGTTTCCGGTTAATACAATTCTAGCATGAATAATAAACATTTATCACGATATAAGGAAATAAATAATAACTTTATTATTGCCTCTAGGGCATATTTCCTTCAGTCTCCCACTTGCACTAGAGTCAATAATCTAGTTCACATCATCATGTGATTCAACACCAATATTCACATCTGTATGTGATTAACACCAATAGTTCACATCGTCATGTGACCAACACCCAAAGGGTTTACTAGAGTCAATAATCTAGTTCACATCGCTATGTGATTAACACCCAAAGAGTACAAAGGTATGATCATGTTTTGCTCATGAGAGAAGTTTAGTCAACGGGTCTGTCACATTCAGAGCCGTATGTATTTTGCAAATATTCTATGTCTAGAATGATCTGCATGGAGCTACTCTAGCTAACTGCTCCCACTTTCAATATGTATCCAGATTAAGACTAAGTGTCACCTGGATCAGTGCCAAAACTTGTATCGACGTAACCCTTTATGACGAACCTTTTGTTACCTCCATAATCGAGAAACATATCCTTATTCTACTAAGGATAATTTTTTACCGCTGTCCAGTGATCTACTCCTAGATCACTATTGTACTCCCTTGCCAAACTCAGTGGTAGGGTACGCAATAGATCTGGTACACAGCATCACATACTTTATAGAACCTATGGCCAAGGCATAGGGAATGACATTCATTCTCTTTCTATCTTCTGCCGTGGTCGGGCTTTGAGTCTTACTCAATTTCACACCTTGTAACACAGGCAAGAACTTTTTCTTTGACTGTTCCATTCTGAGGTACTTCAAAATCTTGTCAAGGTATGTATTCATTGAAAAACTTATCAAGCATCTTGATCTATCTCTATAGATCTTGATGCTCAATATGTAAGCAGCTTCACCGAGGTCTTTCTTTGAAAAACTCCTTTCAAACACTCCTTTATGCTTTGCAGAATAATTCTACATTATTTCCGATCAACAATATGTCATTCACATATACTTATCAGAAATGCTGTAGTGCTCCCACTCACTTTCTTGTAAATACAGGCTTCTCCAAAAGTCTGTACAAAACCAAATGCTTTGATCACACTATCAAAGTGTTTATTCCAACTCCGAGAGGCTTGCACCAGTCCATAAATGGATCGCAGGAGCTTGCACACTTTGTTAGCTCCCTTTGGATCGACAAAACCTTCTGGCTGCATCATATACAACTATTCTTCCAGAAACCCGTTCACGAATGCAGTTTTGACATCCATCTGCCATATTTCATAATCATAAAATGCGGCAATTGCTAACATGGTTCGGACAGACTTTTAAGCATCGATACGAGTGGGAAAAATTTCATTGTATTCAACACCTTGAACTTGTCGAAAAACTTTTTTCGACAATTCGAGCTTTGTAGATAGTAACACTACTATCAACGTCCGTCTTCTTCTTGAAGATCCATTTATTTTCTATGGATTGCCGATTATTGGGTAAGTCCACCAAAGTCCACACTTTGTTCTCATACATGGATCCTATCTTAGATTTCATGGCCTCCAGCCATTTCGCGGAATCTGGGCTCATCATCGCTTCCTCGTAGTTCGTAGGTTCATCATGGTCTAGTAACATGACTTCCAGAATAGGATTACCGTACCACTCTGGTGCGGACCGTACTCTGGTAGACCTACGAGGTTCTGTAATAACTTGATTTAAAGTTTCATGATCATCATCATTAGCTTCCTCACTAATTGGTGTAGGAATCACTGGAACTGATTTCAGCGATGAACTATTTTCCAATTCAGGAGAAGGTACAATTACCTTATCAAGTTCTACTTTCATCCAACTCACTTCTTTCGAGAGAAACTCCTTTTCTAGGAAGGATCCATTCTTTAGCAACAAATGTTTTGCCTTCGGATCTGTGATAGAAGGAGTACCCAACAGTTTCCTTTGGGTATTCTATGAAGACGCACTTCTCTGATTTGGGTTTGAGCTTATCAGGTTGAAAACCTTTTTCATATAAGCATCGCAACTCCAAACTTTTAAGAAACGATAGCTTAGGTTTACAGCTAAACCATAGTTCATACGGTGTTGTCTCAACGGATTTAGATGGTGCCCTATTAAACGTGAATGCAGCTGTCTCTAATGCATAACCCCAAAACGATAGTAGTAAACTGATAAGAGACATCATAGATCGCACCATATCTAGTAAAGTACAATTACGACATTTGGACACACCATTACATTGTGGTGTTCCAGGTGGCGTGAGCTGTGAAACTATTCCACATTGTTTTATATGAAGGCCAAACTCATAAATCAAATATTCTCCTCCACGATCAGATGTAGAAACTTTATTTTCTTGTTACGATGATTCTCCACTTTACTCTGAAATTCTTTGAACTTTTCAACTATTTCAGACTTATGTTTCATCAAGTAGATATACACATATCTGCTCAAATCATCTGTGAAGGTTAGAAAATAACGATACTTGCCACGAGCCTTCATACTCATTGGTCTGCATACATCAGTATGTATTATTTCCAACAAGTCAGTAGCTCGTTCCATTGTTCCGAACAACGGAGTTTTAGTCATCTTGCCCAAAAGGCACAGTTCGCAAGCATCAAATGATTCATAACCAAGTGATTCCGAAAAACCATCTTTATGGAGTTTCTTCATGCGCTTTACACCGATATGACCCAAACGGCAGTGACACAAATAAGTTGCACTATCATTATTAACTTTGCATCTTTTGGCATCAATATTATGAATATGTGTATCACTATGATCGAGATGCAACAAACTATTTTCATTGGGTGTATGACCATTGAAGGTTTTATTAATGTAAATAGAACAATTATTCTCTGATTTTAAATGAATAACCATATTGCAATAAACATGATCAAATCATATTCATGCTCAATGCAAATGCCAAATAACATTTATTTAGGTTTAACACTAATCCCAAAAGTATAGGGAGCGTGCGATGATGATCATATCAGTCTTGGAACTACTTCCAACACTCATCGTCACTTCCCCTTCAACTAGTCTCTGTTTATTCTGTAACTCCTGTTTTGAGTTACTAATCTTAGCAACCGAACAAGTATCAAATACTCAGGGGCTACTATAAACATTAGTCAGGCACACATCAATAATCTGTATATCAAATATACCCTTGTTCACTTTGCCCTCCTTCTTATCCACCAAATATTCAGGGCATTCCTGCTTCCAGCGACCATTTCCTTTGCAGTGTAAGCACTCAGTTTCAGGCTTTGGTCTAGCTTTGGTCTTCTTCACGGGAGTGACAACTTGTTTGCCATTCTACTTGAAGTTTCCCTTTCTTTTCCTTTGCCCTTTTCTTGAAACTAGTGGTCTTGTCAATCATCAACACTTGATGCTCTTTCTTGATTTCTACCTTCGTCGATATCAACATCACGAAGAGCTCAGGAATCGTTTTCGTCATCCCTTGCATACTATAGTTCATCACGAAGTTCTAGTAAATTAGTCATGGTGACTAGAGAATACTATCAATCACTATCTTATCTGGAAGATTAACTCCCAGTTGATTCAAGCAATTGAAGTACCCAGACAATCTGAGCACATGCTCACTAGTTGAGCGATTCTCCTCCATATTTTAGCTATAGAACTTGTTGGAGACTTCATATCTCTCAACTCGGGTATTTGCTGGAAATATTAACTTCAACTCCTGGAACATCTCATATGGTCCATGACGTTCAAGACGTCTTTGAAGTCCCGAATCTAAATCGTTTAAGAATGGTGCACTAAACTATCAAGTAGTCATCATTTTGAGCTAGCCAAACGTTCATAACGTCTGCATCGGCTCCTGCAATATGTTTGTCACCTAGGGGTGCATCAAGGACATAATTCTTCTGTGCAGCAATGAGGATAAACTTCAGATCACGGATCCAATCCGCATCATTGCTACTAACATCTTTCAACACAGTTTTCTCTAGGAACATATCAAAATAAACATATGGAAGCAACAACGCGAGCTATTGATCTACAACATACTACCAGTACTAAGTTCATGATAAATTTAAGTTCAATTAATCATATTACTTAAGAACTCCAACTTAGACAGACATCTCTCTAGTCATCTAAGTGATCACATGATCCAAATCAACTAAACCATGTCTGATCATCACGTGAAATGGAGTAGTTTTCAATGGTGAACATCACTATGTTGATCATATCTACTATATGATTCACGCTCGACCTTTCGGTCTCCATGTCCCGAGGCCATATCTGTATATGCTAGGCTCGTCAAGTTTAACCTGAGTATTCCGCGTGTGCAACTGTTTTGCACCCGTTGTATTTGAACGTAGAGCATATCACACCCGATCATCATGTGGTGTCTCAGCACGAAGAACTTTCGCAACGGTGCATACTCAGGGAGAACACTTCTTGATAATTATTAGTGAGAGATCATCTTAAAATGCTACCGTCAATCAAAGCAAGATAAGATGCATAAAGGATAAATATCACATGCAATCAATACAAGTGATATGATATGGCCATCATCATCTTGTGCTTGTGATCTCCATCTCCGAAGCACCATCCTGATCACCATCGTCACCGGCGCGACACCTTGATCTCCATCGTAGCATCGTTGTCGTTACGCCATCTATTGCTTCTACGACCATCGCTACCGCTTAGTGATAAAGTAAAGCAATTACAGGGCGTTTGCATTTCATACAATAAAGCGACGACCATATGGCTCCTACCAGTTGCCGATAACTTCGGTTACAAAACATGATCATCTCATACAATAAAATATAGCATCACGTCTTGACCATATCACATCACAACATGCCCTGCAAAAACAAGTTAGACGTCCTCTACTTTGTTTTTGCAAATTTTACGTGGCTGCTACGGGCTGAGCAAGAACCGTTCTTACCTACGCATCAAAACCACAACGATAGTTCATCAAGTTAGTGTTGTTTTAACCTTTGCAAGGACCGGGCGTAGCCACACTCGCTTCAACTAAAGTTGGAGAAACAGACACCCGAAGTCACCTGTGTGCAAAGCATGGCGGTAAAACCACTCTCGCGTAAGCGTACGCGTAATGTCGGTCCGGGCCGCTTCATCCAACAATACCGCTGAACCAAAGTATGACATGCTGGTAAGCAGTATGACTTGTATCGCCCACAACTCACTTGTGTTCTACTCGTGCATATAATATCAACGCATAAAACCTGGCTCTGATACCACTGTTGGGAAACGTAGTAATTTCAAAAAAAATCCTACGCACACGCAAGATCATGGTGATGCATAGCAACGAGAGGGGAGAGTGTTGTCCACGTACCCTCATAGACCGTAAGCAGAAGTGTTATGACAACGCGGTTGATGTAGTCGTACGTCTTCACGATCCGACCGATGCAAGCGCCGAATGTACGGCACCTCCGAGTTCAGCACACGTTCAGCTCGATGACGATCCCCGGACTCCGATCCAGCAATGTGTCGGGGATGAGTTCCGTCAGCACGACGGCGTGGTGACAATGATGATGTTCTACCGACGCAGGGCTTCGCCTAAGCACTGCAACGATATGACCGAGGTGGAATATGGTGGAGGGGGGCACCGCACACGGCTAAGGAACGATCACAAAGATCAACTTGTGTGTCTATGGGGTGCCCCTGCCCACGTATATAAAGGAGTGGAGGAGGGGGAGGGCCGGCCCTCTCTATGGCGCACCCTAGGGGAGTCCTACTCCCACCGGGAGTAGGATTCCCCCTTTCCTAGTAGAACTAGGAGCCCTTCCATGTAGTAGGAGTAGGAGAGAAGGAAGGGGAAGAGAGAAGGGAAGGAAGGAGGGGGTGCGGCCCCTCCCCCTAGTCCAATTCGGACTAGGCCTTGGGGGGGGGAGGGGGCACGGCCTGCCCTTGGCAGCCCCTCTCTCTTTCCCGTATGGCCCAATAAGGCCCAATACTTCTCCCCGGCGAATTCCCGTAACTCTCTGTTACTCCGATAAATACCCGAATCACTCGGAACCTTTCCGAAGTCCGAATATAGTCGTCCAATATATCGATCTTTACGTCTCGACCATTTCGAGACTCCTCGTCATGTCCCCAATCTCATCCGGGACTCTGAACTCCTTCGGTACATCAAAACTCATAAACTCATAATATAACTATCATTGAAACCTTAAGCGTGCGGACCCTACGGGTTCGAGAACAATGTAGACATGACCGAGACACGTTTCCGGTCAATAACCAATAGCAGAACCTGGATGCTCATATTGGCTCCTACATATTCTACGAAGATCTTTATCGGTCAAACCGCATAACAACATACGTTGTTCCCTTTGTCATCGGTATGTTACTTGCCCGAGATTCGATCGTCGGTATCTCAATACCTAGTTCAATCTCGTTACTGGCAAGTCTCTTTACTCGTTACGTAATGCATCATCCCGCAACTAACTCATTAGCCACATTGCTTGCAAGGCTTATAGTGATGTGCATTACCGAGAGGGCCCAGAGATACCTCTCCGACAATCAGAGTGACAAATCCTAATCTCGAAATACGCCAACTTAACATGTACCTTCGGATACACGTGTAGAGCTCCTTTATAATCACCCAGTTATATTGTGACGTTTGGTAGCACACAAAGTGTTCCTCCGGTAAACGGGAGTTGCATAATCTCATAGTCATAGGAACATGTATAAGTCATGAAGAAAGCAACAACAACATACTAAACGATCGTGTGCTAAGCTTGAGTCTCGCGGACCATCTCTATCTCTGCCAGGAATGTGGAGTGCCTGGCAGCTTGAGTCTCCAGGATGCTCCTCATGAGGCGCTGACGCACAGCAGCCGCGTTCGGCAGGCAGTAAGGCATGCGAACATAGCTGTGGGGTGGACCTTCGCAGCGTCTCACGCGTGAGGGCCAGAGGCGCTCCTGAGAGGCGGCTCGGTTGAGTCCCGGTATGTCGATGCAGATGCGTAGCCCACCATCCTCGCCCGGATGGGGAGCCACGGCGGGTAAGCGGCGGCTGCCACTCATGACTCTTGACTCCTGCAGCTCCTGAATGATCTCGCTGACGAACTCCTGAGGGTTTGGCCCTCCTTGCCTTGCTCCTTCCTAAGGGAAATGTGCCTTGAAACACGCCTCCAAGTGGTGCCCGAGCGCCTCCCTCGTGATCTTAGCAAAGTCGATGGCCCTCCAGGAGAGAGCCCCCGAGCCTTGCTCGAGGAGGGCACCGGGCGTGCCTTCCTATGCGACATAAGGAGGCGCCCCCTGAACGGGCGTGGACCCTGAGGGGCCTGCCTCCTGAGGGCTCGGACCAGGCGATGTCTTCTTCTTCTTAGGGACAGCCTCGGGAAGCCTTCCGCTCCTGTGATCTGGGTCTTCAATTGACGCGGCTTGAAAAGCACGCTCCAGAGAACACACCGCATCCCTCTCTTCACAAGGCACCGTGATGACTCCACCGCTTCCTGGCATCTTGAGGACATTATAGCCGTGATGAGTCACGGCCATGAACTTGGCCAGAGCTGGGTACCCGAGGATGGCATTGTACGGCAGGTGAATGTGCACGACGTTGAAGTCAATGAGCTCGGTGCGGTAGTTGTCGTGCTTCCCGAAGGTAACAGGAAGGCGGACCTGCCCTATCGGAATCGTGGAACCATCAGTGACTCCTGATAAAGGCTTGGTTGGCTGAAGCTGATTGTAGGCACTTGGAGATTGTTGAATGTCTCGACGGATAGGACGTTGAGCCCTGCTCCGCCATCGATGACGGTCCTGGTGACTTGCATATTGCTGATGATTGGGGAACAAAGCATCGGGAGGACTCCGGCTGTGGCCGCGCACTTGAGCTGATCCGCTGAGCTGAATGTGATGGCGCATGCTGACCACCTGAGAGGGCGTGTGGCCTCAAGCTTGGGAAGGACTGCATTCACTTCGTGAGCAAACTGCTTGAAGATGCGCTAAGAGGCCGGGGCCTGAGCGCCGCCCAGGATGCAAGCGATTGCACGTGACTCCTGGAAGCCTCCAGCCCCCTCGTCCTGATGATGGTCTTCATTCCTCCTCGGTTGTGGTGGCAGAGGAGGGAGGCCCGCGTTGCCTTGAGGGCGATCCTCGCGAGGCTGATCCCTCCAACCTCCCTCGCGAAGCAGGTCCCTCCAATCTCCCTCGTGAGGCTGGTCCTGCCAGCGGTCCTCGCGAGGTTGGTCACGCCACCCTTGGCGAGGGCCAGGATCTTCCCATCGTCCTCCACCTCTTCCTCCTCCTCGTCCATAGCCTCGGTCATTGCGCTCGGGGCGTCGGCCGGCACGCACGTCCCGCACGGCCCTGAGCTCTTGGCATTCGTTGGTGTTCTGGGTGTGGAGGTCGTGGTACACGCAGTACCGGCTACCCTTGGATGACTCAGGCTGATCCCTGCCTTGCTTGGTGTCCGGCTCTGCTGCAAGCACGGCAGCCCCCTTGCGCTTCACGTCCTTGACCTTGGGCTTCTTCTCTTCTGGGTCGGCAGCCGGCAGCTCCAGGAGGGAGAGGCATCCTTCCTCAGCCCTGGCGCACTTGGTCGCCAAATTGAACAGCTCCAGGGAGGTGCACAAGTCTTCATGGATCGCAAGCTCCTCCTTCATCTTGACGTCGCGCATGCCGTCGGAGAAGGCTGAGATGATGGCCTCCTCAGATACCCTGGGGATCTTAAGGCGAGCGTTGTTGAAATGCTGGATGAACTTCTGCAGGGTCTCTCCTGGCTACTGCTTGATGCGGCGCAAGTCGCTCACGGCCGGGGGCCGGTCGGGGGTGCCTTGGAAGTTGGCGATGAATCGGGTGCGCATCTCGTCCCAGGAAGAGATCGTGCTAGGAGCCAGGTTCGGAAGCCAGGTGCGGGCACCGTCCTTGAGCGCCATGGGGAACCAGTTTGCCATGACCTTCTCGTCCCCGTTGGCGGCTTCAATGCCCAGCTCATAGAGCTGGACGAACTCCGCAGGGTCAGCCGTGCCATCGTAGCGCGGGGGCAGATCTGGCTTGAATTTGCCTGGCCAGGCCACGCTGCGCAGCTCGGCGGTGAAGGAATGACAACCTGCAGTGGCCGCGGGAGGCCTTTGGTGACGGAGAGCT
The DNA here is from genome assembly GCA_963921465.1 of Triticum timopheevii. NCBI lineage: Eukaryota > Viridiplantae > Streptophyta > Magnoliopsida > Poales > Poaceae > Triticum > Triticum timopheevii. The sequence continues at coordinate 405,419,206 of OY997272.1, read as the reverse complement.
TGATCTTGGAAGTCTCTGTGTGCTGCCATCAGGAGCAGCGCGGGGTCTTGGCATGCTGGAGCAGGAGCGCGTTCGTGCCGGGCCGGTGCGGGGCGCACACAAGCAGCTTCTTGGGGACGAGGGATCTCTTGGCAGCTCTTCTCTTGCTGTGCTGGCGCCCGACGGAGTGGGTTCCGTCTAGGGGCCACGCGCCTTGGGGCCAAGGCGCCTTCTTGAGGGGGAGGCGGCTGAGGCGCCCCGGAGCTTCATCGCCCGCGCAGGGCGGGGCGCGGTGCAGCGACAGGGATGGCGCAGGGGAGCCCCCAGCGGCGCTGATGAGCTCGGTGATGCGGGCGAGCCACTCGACATAGAGGTCGTCGACGGGACGGTAGTGCAGGAGCTCCCGCGCCAGGAGCAGCGCGGCGTGCGCGTTTGCAGGAGCGCAACGGGCGTGGGACGAGGAACCGACTGGAGTCAGCGACGGGGTGATGGTGCGGCCTTCTCGCCGCACCGAAGGATGCAGGGACGACGCCTGCTGCTCGTTCCCTGCCAGGCCAGTGGCGGGGTTGACGGCAGGTGACGGGGAACGGCAGGGCGTCCGCCGACGGGGGCCGTCTGGGCGACGCGAGTGGCGAGAGCGCCCGGCGCTCGGCACGGACTCAACGAGCGTCTGACATGGACGCGACGGGTGGGGAAATGCTGGGCGGTGGAGGGCGGATTCCGCTGCACCCCTACCTGGCGCGCCAAATGTCAGATTTCGGGTTCCGGCAGACCCTCAAGATTCGTACTCTGGGGTGCGTGCGGAGATCACACCTCCTGCCTACCTACGTCTCGTCGCCTCGCAAGGATCTAAACTACACGAAGAACAACACAAGGGACACGAGATTTATACTGGTTCAGGCCACCATTGTGGTGTAATACCCTACTCCAGTGTGTGGTGTGGTGGATTGCCTCAGGGGCCTATAGTGAACAGTACAAGGGAAGAATAGCCTCGCGAGGGGCTGTTCTTTGGCTGGTGCGATGAACTACTTGGGTGAGTTTAGTCGCCTCTCTCTCTCTAGACTGCCCATAATCTGGATCCCCTACTCTGTGGTGGCTAGCTCTATTTATAGAGGGAGGCCCTGGGCCTCTTCCCAAATATTGAGCGGGAAGGGCGCCAACAATTGGCCATTTTGAAGGGGAACATCTAGTACACTTATCCTGACTAAAGTTGGTCTTCGGCTGCCAAAGGCTCTGACGATGACACCGTCCTGGGCTCCACGATGACCTCCATCCTGTCGTTCTGCTGGTCTTGGTCTTGTTGCACCGAAATGGTTGCCTTTGCTTGATACTCTCGCCTGCACTTGCCCCCTTTGCACCAAAGAGGAAATAAGGACTCTGCGCAGGCCAAGGCCCGCCTAGCCTCGGTCGTCATGGCTTGCGTCATGGGCACCTCGTGAGGTACCCTGCCTTGATCTCTCCGCCTCCTCACGAGCCAGCCTGACGAGGCTGTGCCTGAGGAAGCTTCCTATCGTTCGCCCCACGAGGCTTGGCCCCTCGCGAGGGTCTTGAGCATGTGTTGATGAAGATGGGCCATACTGGGTCGCTCCTTGCGCCACGCCGCAGGCCGCAGGCAGGCAAGTCTGGGTACCCCCGTTCCCAGAACGCCGACAGATACTTCTAGGAGGGAACCTTTCCCCCTCTTGGGCGATCCGGCCTCCAGCGATGTGGAGGCCGTCCTTTTCTTCCCCCCCCCCCACCAGAGTGAGGCTCGTCCTCCTCTACTTCCTCCTCCTCGTCTTCGGAAGAAGGATCATCGCTGGAGTCCTCGGATTTGGCGCCCGAAGCCTCGCGACGACGAAGGCCACTCCGGGTCTTTTTGACCTTCTTGGAGGCCTCTTTCTTTGGTGCCTCGTAAGGCGTGGGGACCAGCATCTTTGTCAGAAGAGGTCCGGCCGGTTCCTCCGGCAGCGGGGCCGGACGGTGTATCCGCTCCACCTTCTTTATCCATCCCTGGGGTTATGATAAAATGCGATGAAGATGCCGCCCTCAGGACATGCCAACTGAAGCATCGAGGGACGGAGCGTGGTTGTAACTCACTGGGCTTGCAGAATGGGATAATTGATACCCACGGTCTTCGGCGGAGCCCGGCCACGATTTGCCGAACTTGAAGAGCACCTTCCAGATATCCTTGTGGGAGGAATCATAGAGCTCCTGAAGGGTTTGGTGCTCGGTTGGGTCGAACTCCCATAGATTGTAGGCTCGGCGCTGACAAGGGAGAACCAGGCGAACTAGCATCACCTGGACTATGTCGACGAGTTTGACGTCCCTGTCAACCACACTCTGAACGCGCGTCTGGAGCAGTGACAGCTCGTCGGACGAGGACCAGTTCGGGCCCTTCTTGGGCCAGGATGTGAGCCGTAGTGGAGCTCCAGATCTGAACTCTGGAGCTGCCGCCCACTTTTTGCCGCGTGCTTCGGTGATATAGAACCACTGCTGCTGCCACTCCTTGACGGAGTCGTTGAAGGCAATCTTCGGCCAAACGGCCTTGGGCATCTTGCTTACCATGGCGCCGCCGCACTCGGCGTGTTCGCCACTCACCACCTTGGGTTTCACATTGAAAATCTTCAGCCACAGGCCGAAATGAGGTGGGATCCGGAGAAAAGCCTCGCACATGACGATGAACGTCGAGATATTGAGGAAGGAGTTGGGGGAAAGATCATGAAAATCAATCCCGTAGTAATACATGACTCCACGAACAAATGGGTGAAGGGGAAACCCGAGCCTGCGGACAAAATGGGGAAGGAACACGACTCTCTCGTGAGGTTCTGGAGTGGGGACGACCTGTCCCGCCGGTGGGAGACGGTGGCCGATCTTCTGGGCCAGATACCCGGCTCCCTGGAGCTTCTTGATGTCCTTCTCCTGGACGGTCGAGGCCATCCATCTGCCTCCTGCTCCAGATCCGGACATCTTCGGAAAACCTCTCTTCGATGGAGAAGTAGAGTGCTTGGGCGTTAGGGCTCGAACAGAGGGGGATGAGCTAGCGGAAAGAGAAGGCGTGGGTAAAAAGAAAGAGACCTCATCTCTTTATAGGGGCGGTAAATGCTTTTTGCGCCTCCCCACTTGCCTGGTGGAGCCCGTTCTCCTCCCACTCGCCGCGATTAGCGTGCGGTTGTATTACCCACACCCGTATTGATGAAAATCCCGCAATAAGGGGAACACGATCTCTGCTTTGGCAGGACGTGCCAGTGAAACCGCCTCGCAATACGAGTCGAGGTGGGGCAAGAAACGCCGGTTCGCATTGGACTTGTTCACGATGCAAAGGCACGACGTACCAAGATTGCCAGTGGATCAAATTTATGCTATGTTCCCTACAATGGTATGTGAAGATCATCTCACAGATCCGGACACGGTCTAAAGTGTTTGATAATTACATTGGAGTATTCGAAGAAGGAACCCGCCCTGCAATGCCGAAGATTGCGCGCCAGACTCATCGTTGTTGAAGCCTGGTTCAGGGGCCACTGAGGGAGTCCTGGATAAGGGGGTATCCGGACAGCCGGACTGTATACATCGTCCGGACTATTGAAGCGTGAAGATACAAGACTCAAGACTTCGGCCCGTGTCCGGATGGGACTCTCCTTGGCGTGGAAGGCAAGCTTGGTGATCCGAATATTGTGTTTCCTTCCTTGTAAACGACTCCATGTAAATCCTAGCCCTCTCCGGTGTCTATATAAACCGGAGAGGTTGGTCCTTAAAATGCCGATCACAATTACATTCATACCATCATAGGCTAGCTCTTAGGGTTTAGCCTCTACGATCTCGTGGTAGATCTACTCTTGTACTACCCATATCTTCAATATTAATCAAGCAAGAACCCTTGTTTTACCTCCATCGAGAGGGCCCGAACCTGGGTAAACATCTGTGTCCCTTGCTTCCTGTTACCATCAGCCTAGACGCGCAGATCGGGACCCCCTACCCGAGATCCGCTGGTTTTGACACTGACAATCACGCCGCGACCCGGTTATTACGAATCGTTTTTCCCAGCCTACCACTTCACATGTTGCAAGGCGGTTTTATTGGCACGTCTTGTTGAAGCAGAGATCGTGTTCCCCTTATCATGGGATTCTCATCAATATGGGTGTGGGTAACCCAACCGCGCTTATTAGTATGACTCCTCGATTTTAGGCAAGTTCCAAACGGCCACACGGAGGACGCTTGATATTCACCCTCTTTATAAAGGGGCCAAGGCCTGTCCTTTTCTTCCCACGCTCGATCCCTCCCTTCCCCCACCTCGAGTTCCAACACCCAAGGCTCAGGCTAAGCGCATCGGACCTTCATCCATGTTCAGATCCAACCTTCAAGGTCGGTGGATGGCCTCCTCTGTCACAGAGGAGGACATCAAGAAGCTGAGGGAGGCCAGGTATCTGACCGCCAAAATCCCGCACAGGCTGCCTGCTCAAGGACAGGTCATCCCCACTCCTGAACCCAATGAGAGCATCGTATTTGTTTCCCACTTCCTCTAAGGGCTAGGCTTTAGTCTTGATCCCTTTGTTAGAGGGCTCATTTTCTATTACGGGCTATATTTCCATGATCTAGCTCCGGATTCTATCCTTCACATCTCGTCGTTTATCGTCGTGTGTGGGGCCTTCCTTCGCATCACCCCACACTTCGGCTTATGGCTCAAGACCTTCAATGTGAAGCCGAAGATGATCGATGGGTGACACGCAGAGTGTAGAGGCGCTATAATAAGCAAAGGCGCCGACGCCCTATGGCCAAAGGGTTCCTTCCCGGAGGTGTCCGACTTATGGCAACGGGAGTGATTTTACATCACAGCTCCCCGAGGTACAAAGCGGGCGGCGCCCCCGCCTTCCGCTCGGGCCCTCCGCCCCAATCGGCGTCATGGGTCAACAAGGGGCTGGACTGGGGGCCAGTTAATGATGTGCTGACATTGCAAAGCCGCATCCGAGATCTCCTCAAGAGGGATGTCAGTCTTATCAAGGTAATGCAAGTAATGCTAGTTCGTCGGGTCCTGCCATGCCAACATCGATCTCTCTGTATGTGGGAGTTCAACCCAGAAGGACCGCGAACTATTCAACAATTCTTCGGCGTGACGCTCGAAGAGATGTATGGATTGTTCTTTGGATCATGAATAAAGTGTCCAGACACCACCGAGGATGCGGGTCTCAAGTCTCAACTGCAACCGTCCAGATACCCAAGTAAGTAATTTCGCAACCGAACATGCCGACTTTTTATTTGTCACAACATCATTCTGAAAAATTGCTCTCGTCCAGGACTGGATAAGAAAGGCGGAGCGGATCAGGTGTTTGGCCCCCCTTCTCAAAGGCTCACCGAATCCTGTACTAACCAGGATGCTTGAGCGCGCACCTTATCCAGTGCCATCAGGAGAAGATGAAGGGAGGAATAAAGAAGCCGAAAGCGGGCTTCACACATTATATATCCAAACCGGGGGAATTAGTGTCTCCGTGAAGGTGGATAATCGGGGAGGTGAATCTAGAATCCCCTCTCCCCAAGGGAAGAAAAGGGCCGCCTCTGAAGACTTGGAATCGGAGGTTTCCAAACGAGGGAAGAAACCTTCGCCAGGGGGCCCTGCCCCGGAGGGCGTCCTTACCGCACAGCGCCCGCAAGGGGGCCAGCCCTCAACCGAGCTGTAAGTGAACAGAAGTACTTTGGTAAGTATATCCTGCTTTATCTATGAGAACAATAACCGAGACATATATCTTGCAGTCCGGCTCGTAGCCCTTCTCGACAGAGTTCGTCTTCGGGGGATCTTCTTTTGGAGATGATGGAGAGCGAAACGCCTCCTCCTGCCTCCCAGTCTCATGGGGTGGACGACCCCGAGGTGTCGTCACAGAGGATTTCTCCTGATCCGCAAAGGCCAGAAGGTAACTCTTCGACCGCCCAAAGTCCGGAGTATTCGGCTCCTAAGGAGATTGATCTCTACTACACAACCTTCTTCTTGTAGACGTTGTTGGGCCTGCAAGTGCACAGGTTTGTAGGACAGTAGCAAATTTCCCTCAAGTGGATGACCTAAGGTTTATCAATCTGTAGGAGGCGTAGGATGGAGATGGTCTCTCTCAAACAACCCTGCAACCAAATAACAAAGAGTCTCTTGTGTCCCCAACACACCCAATACAATGGTAAATTGTATAGGTGCACTAGTTCGGCGAAGAGATAGTGATACAAGTGCAATATGGATAGTAGATATAGGTATTTGTAATCTGAAAATATAAAAACAGCAAGGTAACTAATGATAAAAGTGAGCATAAACGGTATTGCAATGATAGGAAACAAGGCCTAGGGTTCATACTTTCACTAGTGCAAGTTCTCTCAACAATAATAACATAGATAGATCATATAACAATCCCTCAACATGCAACAAAGAGTCACTCCAAAGCCACTAATAGTGGAGAACAAATGAAGAGATTATGGTAGGGTACGAAACCACCTCAAAGTTATTCTTTCGGATCAATCTATTCAAGAGTTCGTACTAGAATAACACCTTAAGACACAAATCAACCAAAACCCTAATGTCACCTAGATACTACATTGTCACCTCAAGTATCCGTGGGCATGATTATACGATATGCATCACACAATCTCAGATTTATCCAACCAACACAAACTACTTCAAAGAGTGCCCCTAAGTTTCTACCGGAGAGTCAAGAAAACGTGTGCCAACCCCTATGCATAGGTTCATGGGCGGAACCCGCAAGTTGGTCACCAAAACATACATCAAGTGGCACGTGATATCCCATTGTCACCACAGATAAACACGGCAAGACATACATAAAGTGTTCTCAAACAAAAGACTCAATCCGATAAGATAACTTCAAAGGGGAAACTCAATTAATCACAATAGAGTAGAGGGGGAGAAACATCATAAGATCCAACTATAATAGCAAAGCTCGCGATACATCAAGATCGTGCCATAGAGAGAACACGAAAGAGAGAGAGATCAAACACATAGCTACCGGTACATACCCTCAGCCCCGAGGGTGAACTACTCCCTCCTCGTCATGGATAGCGCCGGGATGACGAAGATGGCCACGGTGATTGGTTCCCCCTCTGGCAGGGTGCCGAAACGGACTCCCGAGAGGTTTTTGGTGGCTACAGAGGCTTGCGGCGGCGGAACTCCCGATCTATCTTGATATTCGATGGTTTTAGGGTACGTAGGCTTATATAGGTGAAAGAAGTCAGTCGGGAGGTGCTCGAGGGGCCCACGAGACAGGGGGCGCGCCCTACAGGGGGCGCCCTCCTATCTCGTGGCTGTCTCGAGGATCTTCTGACGTGAACTCCAAGTCTCCAGGATCATATTATTCCAAAAAATCACGCTACCGAAGGTTTCATTCCGTTTGGACTTCGTTTGATATTCCTTTTCTTCGAAATACTGAAACAGGCAATAAAACAGCAATATGGGTTGGGCCTCCAGTTTATAGGTTAGTCCCAAAAGTAATATAAAAGTGTATGATAAAGCCCATAATCATTCAAAACAGATAATAATATAGCATGAATGCTTCACAAATTATAGATGCGTTGGAGACGTATCAGAGAGCAACAGAAAGAGTCCGGGATTGTTCGGTGCACAACCGGACACACTGATGGGTCTTCTAGAGCAAGCGGCTATCTCAGAGGCGCGTCGTGCCTTAATGGGTACGGTGGTTGAGAGGATTTATCCGCCAAAAGCGGGTTGAATGAAGCTTTTACGAGCCTGCTAAGAGGCTTTGAGGTACACAAAGTAATATTTATGTATTTTTGACGGTATCGCACACACTAGGTGTGCTCTGTATAGATAGTAGCCCCTGAGACTCTGGTTGACGTACAGAGGCGGCTTACAGAGGATCATAGTCCCAGGTAATGATTGCGTTGTTTTCATGTGCAGGCGGCTGAGGGTCCGGCGTCTGGCCGGACTGCTAATTTTGCCGAAATGAGGCGGCAGCTTGACATGGTGGATGCCGACATCGCTCTTGTGAACAAGCGGCTTGACGAGGCACAGGGTATGTATTTTCGGGTGGTCAGCAAATATTAAGAGGAGCATGATGCTAGTATCTATAATATGCTGTGACTGACGATGGAGCTGCCGCTGTGGAGACCCTTCGGGCGGAACTTGCCCGAGCTAAGGAACAAGCCAGGAGAAGTGATGTGGCCGCCATAAAGGTGGCCGAAGAGTTGAAAGCCGAACAGGCTGCTCATCGCCAGAGCGAAGATAAAATAGCCAAGATGGCTATTGAGCTGAAACATGCCGCCAGCCAATATGAGCTCCTCGAAAAGGAAAGCCAGGCGAAAGCGGCTGACCTAAAGAAGGCTTGGAAGCACCCAAGGAAACTCGCTCTGAAATCAGAGCGGCGATAGAGGAGCTTCGTCAGGCCGGAGATATCACGGCTGGGAAGCCCTGTCGGTGTCAAAACCGGCGAATCTCGGGTAGGGGGTCTCGATCTGTGCGTCTAAGGCTAATGGTAACAGGAGGAAAGGGACACAATGTTTTACCTAGGTTCGGGCCCTCTCGATGGAGGTAAATCCCTACTTCCTGCTTGATTGATCTTGATGATATGAGTATTACAAGAGTTGATCTACCACGAGATCGTAGAGGCTAAACCCTAGGATCTAGCCTATGATGATTATGATTGTCTTGATCATCGCTATACGGACCAAACCCTCCGGTTTATATAGACACCGGAGGGGGCTAGGGTTACACAGAGTCGGTTACAGAGAAGGAGATCTACATATCCGAATCGCCAAGCTTGTCTTCCACGCAAAGGAGAGTCCCATCCGGACACGGGGTGAAGTCTTGAGTCTTGTATCTTCATGGACCAACAGTCCGGCCAAACTATATAGTCCGGCTGTCCGGATACCCCCTAATCCAGGACTCCCTCAGTAGCCCCTGAACCAGGCTTCAATGACGATGAGTCCGGCGCGCAGTTTGTCTTCGGCATTGCAAGGCGGGGTCCATCTCCGAATAATCCAAAGTAATTACCGAACACTTAAATCGTGTCCGGGTCTGCAAGACGATCTTCACATACCACCGTAGAGAGAATGATATTCCAAAAATGTAATCTGCTCACAACTTCAGACAACGTCGCATGACACTACGGTCGAGTCATTATTCGAACCGTTTTCCCACAACCAGCCACAGCGCATATTGCGAGGCGGTTTCTTTTGTCGAAGCAGAGATCATGTCCCCTTATCACGGGATTTTCATTAACACGGGCACGGGTAGCCCAACCGCACCACTAATCACGGTGAACGGGGAACGAGCGGGTTCCACTAGGCAAGCAGGGAGGCGCAAAAAGCTTTTATCGCCTCTATAAAGAGATAAGGTATCTTTCTCTTTACCCACGCCTTTCCCTTCCGCTAGTCCATTCCCCTTTGTTCGCGGCATCATGTATTATTACGGGATTGATTTTCATGATATGTCCCCCAATTCTTTCCATAACATCTCGACGTTTATCGTCGTGTGTGAGGCCTTTCACCGTATTTCACCCCACTTCGATTGATGGTTGAAGATCTTCAACGTGAAGCCCAAGGTGGTGAATGGCGAGCACGCCGAGTGCGACGGTGCCATGGTGAGCAAGATGCCTAAGGTCACATGGCCAACGGGCGCCTGCAATGATTCCGTCAAGGAGTGGCAGCAGCAGTGGTTCTATATCACCGAACCGCACGGTAAAAAGTGGGCCACTACTCCTGAATTCAGATCCGGAGCCCCACTGTGGCTCACATCCTAGCTCGAGAAGGGCCTGAACTGGTCCTCATCCGACGAGCTGTCAGTGCTCCAAACACGCGTCCGGAGCATGGTCGATAAGGATGTCAAACTCGTCAACGTAGTCCATGTAATGTTAGTTCGCCTGGTTCTCCCTTGCCAGCGTCGAGCCTGCACTATGTGGGAATACGACCCAGCCGAGCACCAGACCCTATGGGAGCTCTATGGCTCCTCCCACAAGGACATATATAAGGTGCTCTTCAAGTCCGGCAAACCGTGGCCGGGCTCCGCCGAGGACCGCAGGTATCAATTATCCCGCTCTGCAAGTCCGGTAAGTCATTGCTGTGCTCTGTCCATCCATGTTTTAGCTGGTATGTCCCGAGGGAGACGCTTTTATCTTGCTTTCTACAATAATCCTAGGAATGGATGAAAAAGGTGGGGCGGATACATTGTCTGGCCCCGCTGCCGGAGGAACCGGCAGGATCTCTTCTAACGAAGATGCTGGTCCTAGCGCCTTACGAGGCGCCGAAGAAAGAGGCCTCCAAGAAGGTCAAGAAGACCCGAAGCGGCCTCCGTCGCTGCGACACTTCGGACACAAAATCCGGAGATTCCAGCGACCATCCCTCCTCCAAAGACGAAGAGGAGGAGGAGGAAGACGAGCCCTCCACAGGGGGAGGGGAGAAAAGGACGGCTTCCTCATCCCTGGAGGCCGAATCGCCAAAGAGGGGGAAAGGTTCCCTCCCGGAGGCGTCCACCATGGCTGCCCATAGCAGCCCGGAGTGGGATCCTAGGGCCCAGCCCCTGGTAAAGTCGTGAGTATACGAAATCCTAACATGCCTACGTGCCCGAGGTCATTAGGATGTAGTTTAACTGTCGCCATACTGTGTGCAGCCCGGCGAGGTCCCACGCCGGGCAGTCCTCATCGGAGGATTCACTGAGCTCAGATGCCCTGGAGAGCGAGACGCCTCTAGAGGCACCTTCCCCGAAGCCTAGGCGTCACACCGAGTTGTCGTATCAGTGGGACCCGGACCAGGGGGCATATCTCTGGGGCCGGATATACGGGAGCATTGGATCCCATGCTTGTCGACGGCGGGGGCGATCTTAGATTCAGCCCGCAGCCGGACACGGTTCTGGAGAACTTTAAAGCTCCAGGATCGGGCGAGCAGCCACCTTTGACGGGGGAGGCCCGCCCGCTCCGCCAGCAACCTCTATCCAAGCAGCATTGCCGGGCGGCCTATCGATAGCGCTAAAGAGTGCGTCCATCGTCGATGAACATCGCGCCCTTATGGGTGCGGTGATTGAAAAGATTCGGTCCGCTGAGAGCAGACTGAATGAATCCTGCCTTAGCCTTATAAAAGGCTTTGAGTTATGTTTTTAGAAACCTTTGAAGATTGTCATAGTATGAGTAGTAGTCCCTAATGCACTGTCCGGTGAAAGAGAGAGAGCTGGACAGGGGATCAAATTTCCGCTTCGCAGGAGACTCGGTAAATGACATATATCCCTGTGTTTGAAAACATGCATCCGTAGAGACGACTGCCTCTCATAATGCAGAGGTGTCCGGACTAAAGCAGAGTCTGGAACGGGTCAAAGAAGAACTTGTCCGCATGAAGAAGCAGTTGGAGGACAAGCAAGGTATGTTGAAACCTTATCCTAAATTCGGCGCGAATGAGTAGTTGTGCCTGATGAAAATATTTGTATTGTGTGCTTTAGGAGCTAGTGCCAAAATTGAGGCATTGAAGAAGGCTGTGGCCAAAGCCGACAAGGAGGCTGCCGCAGAGCAGGCTCTTCATGAGAAGCACGAGGTCAGGGTCATTGAAGCTGAGCATGAGCTCCAGGAGGCCGTGAAGAAGAGCGAGACCTTAGAGCAGAGTCTAGCAGGGAAAGAGTCCGAACTCACCCAACCTCTCCAAGCCGCAGATGATGCTCGGGAAGAAGCCCGAGGTGCTCTGAAGGACATTCAGGAGGCACGGAGGGTTGCAGCTGGTAAGGCTTTTAGTATTTGAAGTAATTTTTTCATAGTAATGGGAGGAACTCTAAGCATCAAACTGAATTCTTGTTTCTCCAGGGGCGTTTGCGGACCTTCCGCGCAGCATATCCGATGCCGCCCAATATTACCGGACTGAGGAAAAGAAGTCTGCGGAGAAGCATTTCTGGTCGCAGTATTTGGCGCTGAATTATCTGGTGCCCTTTATCGATCAGCTGAAGCAGATGGTCAAACTGCACCAGGCGGTCGAACTAGCCATGAAGGACTTAGTTGTCCGTCTGTGGCCTACAGAGCCAATTCCAAGCAGTTACTTCGCACTCGTGAAGCGGATTGTTGGTGCTTGCCCTCGGCTCGAAGTTGTTGAGCGATCGTTTTGTATAGAGGGTGCCCGCATGGCGTTTGCCCGTGCGAAGGTGCACTGGGGGAAGCTTGATGTTGAGAAGCTGATGACCGAGGGACCACTAGAGGGTAAGGAGCATCGCAAACCCGAATTATACTATGAAGGTGTCCTGAAAGGAGCCCGCCTTGTGGCGGATCAGTGTACCAAAGACGCTATATTTCCCTGAAGGCAGTCATGCCGTCCTTTGTAATTCGGGATAACGTCAGTGTTATTATTTATTTCCTGTTATATGAGTGTTTGTTCTTTCCTGTGCGGTCGTTTCGTGTATATATATCCTGAGAGTTGGCCAGTCGTCGGCTTCTACCCCCACGTAAAAAGTACGGGGGTGTTCGGGACATACCTGAACACTTTTTATCCTATTGTTGTGTCCTTGAAGGAGGTGTTCATCACCACGAACCAGGCAATCAGACTATAGGGCTTTATCACTCTCACTTAGCCATAGGAATTCGAGTATGGTAGGCGCAGCCCCTGGTATTCGGAAGACCGTACGAGGGGCTCTAACGGCGCCTGATCAAAAAATTGATCTGTCGCACTCTGCATTTATTATGGCATTGTGCGGAATAAATCTTTAAAGATTTTACAACCTCTCAAACAGCTGACCAGCTCTCGCCGTGTCATGACAGTCAGTTTTCGGCTTTCTCTACTGAGGTGCTCGTCCGGAAGAACCGGGACACAATCGAAGTAGTTCTCCCAGCGCTACCTTAGCCGATAGAGCGGAACGTAAGGTACCAAATCATGGGAGCCGGGCAAACCCAACTAATGACCCAAGACATGATTCGGAGCTGATGCATATAATGCTATAAGTTCAGGGTGCCGAGCGACCGAAAAGGTGGTCGGACTTTGTTGCCATATTATGAGCACTATGAAGCCCCTGGCATAGTGGGGCATAACACGATGCATGGGTGCCGTTTATGACAAAAAAAGGCGTCAATGAGGAACGACGGCCGGTAAGTGTTATTTAAGTCTACGCATTGTAGGAGAGGGACATGTCTATGCATATGAGTACGGTTTATGCTTATGAAAAGAGGTATGCTGCCGGAACCTGTCATGGCCGGACTGGAGGAGGCTTTGTGCGGATCCGAAGTGTATTCGGACACTCTCCTTAGGGGGGCTACTTATGTGTTCCCGCCTTGCTCGTCCGAGCTGATTCCATGTCACCAGTCCTATTCTGCGTGAAAGTCAGTCTGTAAAGACAAATGCTTGGAGGCAGTTATATGTCATATGGGTGCCCGATCGGACCCTGGTCGAGCCAGGGTATCATGCTGTAAAGTAGCTCGGACTCCTTAGTTGGTGTCCGGGTAGTTGGCTGTCGAATCGATATTCGGTAAACGGGCACCACTCGCTATCCCAGCGGCGGTATAATTTTCACTCTAAGGGTGGAGTCCAGCCTTGCCCATAATCTAGACTGTGTCACATGGGTTGGGCCTGATGTTGTACCCCGTTGAGTCTAGTCAACGCGGTTCGTCCCGATAGTATATGGTAGTTATTGTATAAGGGGACAATGCCGAAGACTTATTCTTTGGCGTGGTATTTGTTTGGTTATCCGAAGACAACCTCCAGGGTGATGGGCCTATAAAACTTGGCCTTTACACCTGGGATGGCATCTGTTAGAAGATGTTTATTAATGGGTTTTGATCCTCGGGCGGTCAACCCTATCTGGTGAATTTTGTCCTGGCGCAACGAGTTTGGGCTACTGTTTATGCCCGTAGGGGCTCGTGTGGGATGGAACCCACAAACTATTTGGTTGATAGTAAGTGCAATTAGGTTGCTATGGTTGGTATTATCCAGACGGTCGATGTGACCGGAGCTGGTCGGCTGTACTTTTGTACTGCGGGGGATCTTCCTTTGACCTCGCCATGTTTGGTGGTCTGGGCTTCTCTGTCACATCCCTAGCTTCTGGTGCTGCCTAGTGTTTGCATCTTGCTTGCATCATGTTTAATTTTAATGGAAATTTGAAATCGGGATGTTCAAACCCTAGCATCAAAAGGAATTCAAATAGGTTCAACCAAAATATTTTTCAATGATTTCAAAATGCCCTTTAAAAATGTTCATCATTTCTGGATCAAGGTGGAAGCATCTACCAAAAATGGTTCACATTTTTGCAGGACATATTTGGACTTTGAATTAATTCAAACATATTTGATTGGAGCTATTTAAATCATATATATATTTTACATGCTCCAAAAATGTTGGAAATTGTTAAGGGTCACTGGAATAATTCAGAAAGCACCCATAATTATTTCCAGGATTTTATGAAATGAATTAGTATTTTACTAATTCAAAACAGAGGAATAAAATAGAAAACTAAAACAAAATAAAGGAGAGAGAGAGAGAGAAACCCACCTGCGCCTCACCTGTGCTGGCCCAGCCCACCTGGCTAGTCCACTTGGCGGCCCAGCCCACCAGGGGCACCGCTGTCTCCAACCTCTGCCTACTCGCAGAGGCGTGTCGACACGCCCGTGCCTGAGCCTCCACCTCCTGCTTCGTGCTGGCGGCCTCCCCTTTGGAGACGCCTGGAGACGCCCAGCACTCCCTCGCCCACTCCCCCGCCTCTCTGGCCTGTCCCCACCGCTTCGGCTCTCTCTTCCGCAACCGCCCGAACACACCCGCAGCGCGCAGCTCACCGCCGCCGTGCCCACTGGCCTCCCCTCGCCTCCCCACTTGTCTGGAAGCTCCGCACTCGTCGTGTACATCGTCTCCGTCAACACACACGACGCCGGGAGCCCTGCAGTGATGCCATCGTCGTCGTCTTCACCGACGGGCACCGAAGATCGCCGGCTCCGATTCACCGTCTCCAAGTCGTCCCCGAGCTCGCTGACCATCTCCTCTGCCTTCCTGTGAGCTCCTGCACCTCTCACCCCTCTCCCCGTCGGCGTGTTTCTCCTCTAGCCACCGCCCTGTGAGCAACCGAGGCTGCCGTCCCCCATGGCCGGTGAGCCCGCGCTCCCGAGCTTCCCCTGCTTGCCCCCGTGGCACAGGTGTGATTATGCCGCCCCTAGATGCCTCTTGTGCCACCGGCTATAGGTGAAACCCGAGCCACTCCGGTGAACATCCGTCGCGCTCTTGGTCGCCGCCGGCTGAACTCCGGCGACTGCCGACGTGGCCAAGATTAGGGCCTAAACACACCGCTAACCAACCCCCTGGGCCACTGACACTGGGCCCCACACACTTAACTAACAACTGTTTAATTCCTGTTTAGTTTATATTAATCACAGTGGCCCCACGCGTCGGCATTGACCTTGCTGACGTGGCCGTTGACCAGGCCTACCTGTCAGTGTCACTAACTGACACTGGGTCACTGACCAGTGGGTTCCACCAGTCAGGTTTGACCCGGACCAGCCCCTTTGACCTGCTGACGTCATGCTTACACATTGCTGATGCAGTAAGGAATTTTTGGATTAAATATAATTCAGTAAATTCCAGAAAATGTCCTAAACTTCTAAAAATCATAAAAATTCAACCGTAACTCCAAATGAAATAATTTATATATGAAAAATGATCAGAAAAATCCAATCTATCCATCTGTACCATTTTCATGCATGTTAGAACAACTTATGGCTGCTGTTTAGGACAAATCATATAAATGGCATTTGAATTTCACATATGGAGTTTGGATTTGAACTTAGGGTTCAAACCAACTTCATTTAACTTTGTGGCTAGTTGCATTAGCTCAAAACACCAGCATGTTGCCATGACATAATCATGCATCATAATGTTGCATTACATTGATTGTGTTTCTTCCTTGTTTGTCGGTTTTGTCCCCTCTCAGTAAACGTGGTTCCGACGATGAGATCGATGACACCGATGAAGAACTATACTATCTTCAGAAGTGCCAGGCAAGCAAAACCCCCTTGTTCATTCCGATACAATCCCACTCTCTCGCTCCTGCTCTCTTTTACTGCATTAGGACAACAACGATTCAACTGTTACATGCTGCGGTAGTTGAACCCTTTCCTCTACATGACCTGTCATTGCCACAGTAAATAGATGAAACCCACTAGCATGAGTAGAAGTTGTTTGAGCCCTGATGTGCCTACTCATTCATGCTTGTTTGTCATGCCTGCTACTGCTTAGGGTTGAGTCAGGTCTGATTCATCAGGGATGAATCAGAGGTGTGTGAACATGTCCAACTGTGTGTGAGCCAAGTGTGTGAACACGATTTGGTAAAGGTAGCAGTGAGAGGCCATGTAGGAGTACATGGTGGGTTGTCTCATTGAAACCGTCCTTAGGAACTGAGTTCTGTGTTTGTGATCCATGAACAGCTGCTACCACACATTGGGATCCTTAATTGACTCTCTCGACTTATTAACCGACTTGATCTCTGTCCAGGAGTCGCAACTAGTTTCTAGTGTTTGTAGGTAGTGTTAGTAGTCTACCAAGTGGCACCCGGTACAGGTGGGCTTGGGACAGACTGGGCACAGTGGCTCGGTGTACCAAGTGGCACCCGGATGGTGGGCTTGGGAACCCTGCACACATCGTTTGGGGTCGTGAGCGACACCCCGGCCGGATCTCCTTGCGGATGGAACCCGAATAGGCGATAAACCTGGACGAGAGACTTGTGTGGTTAGTCAGGTCGTGGCCGACTCCCTCGCAAGGCTTCCGCTTGAAGGTTGCCGAGATACACGAGGTGTACATGGCGGTAAGTGGAGAGAGCGTGTGTGAAGAAGTACACCCCTGCAGGGTTAACATTATCTATTCGAATAGCTGTGTCCGCGGTAAAGGACTTCTGCGTTGCCTGTACAGTTCATAGACAAGTGAAAGTGTATACTCTAAAATGCGCAAGATAAGTGTGAGTGCTATGGATGGCGCAAGATAAGTGTGAGTGATAGGGAGACGGGAGCGGATCCATAGTGGTGTATTGATAAGGTGAATATGTGGACTCGTGTGCGCCACCTCAAAAGAGTTACTTGCAGTCGTAGTTCAGGATAGCCACTGAGTCAAAGCTAGCTTGCTGCAGTCAAACTCCACCATCCCCTTTGTTGATAATGATGCATATGTAGTTAGTTCTGATGTAAGTCTTGCTGGGTACATTTGTACTCACGTTGCTTAATTTATGTTTTTGCAGAGAGACTTCAGTCTCGCTAATAGTTCCACGTGGACTTCGACGTTTAGCTTGTTACCTCAGCTACGATCTTGTGCCCTCGGCAGGATCTGGTAGATAGTCAGGCTTCTCAGCCTTTTTCATTTATAGTTGTCTGTACTCAAACATGTTAAGCTTCCGCGTGTGCTTTGACTTGTATGCTCTGAATGTTTGGTCATGTGACCCATGTTTGTAATATCTCACTCCTCGGAGCCTATTGAATAAAATATTTGAGTTGTAGAGTCATGTTGTGATGCCATGTTGTATTTGCACATATCGAGCATATTGTGTGTATGTTATTGAAATGCTTGGTATGTATGGGATCTGACTATCTAGTTGTTTATCCTTAGTAGCCTCTCTTACCGGGAAATGTCTCCTAGTGCTTCCACTGAGCCATGGTAGCTTGCTACTGCTCCGGAACACTTAGGCTGGCCGGCATGTGTCCTTCTTCGTTCCTATGTATGTCCCTTCGGGGAAATGTCACGCGATGAATACTGGAGTCCTGTTAGCTCGCTACATCCCGGTTCACTGGAGTCCTGCTAGCCCAGTGCTACAGCCTGGATTCACTCGCTGATGACCGACACGTTCGATGCTGGGTCATGGATGCCTGTCCCTGTAAGTTTGTGCCACTTTGGGTTTACGACTAGCCATGTCAGCCCGGGCTCCTTATCATATGGATGCAAGCGACACTATCATATACGTGTGCCAAAAGGCGCAAACGGTCCCGGGCAAAGGTAAGGTGACACCCGTGGGGATACCGTGCGTGAGGCCGCGAAGTGATATGAGGTGTTACATGCTAGATCGATGTGGCATTGAGTCGGGGTCCTGACAGCTTTGGTATCAGAGCATGACTGCCTGTAGGATAACCAAGCCAAACTGGTCGAAGTTGAGTCTAGAAATTCTTTAGTTATATAAGGGAATTAATTGTGGGCTGGAACGTAAGGCTCTTTTATTCCTTTACCTCACGCCCTTCTGATCTGAGTCATCTTATCTTTTGCTACGGGGTTAAGGAACTAGGCTCTCTCCTTCTTCTATCAGGATCACGTGTTACTAATGTGTAGACTTATATGATTGTTGGACTTAAGCCCCAGTTTAGTTCCTACTACTTCTGTATGTTAATTGTTGATCTCGAAACCTTGATATTGTGCTTCTGAGTGGCTATGCCCCCATCTTTGTAGCATGTCTCCAATCTTTTTGAGCATTTACAACCGTTATGCTGTCCGAGTCATCCCGGGTTTCTAAATAGTCTGATGCATTTGCAAGTCCCTTCTTACCGTTCCGATGTTCCTTTGGCCAGATTAACCACACCAACTAGTGTGTTGAGGTACTTTATTGCCTCGGTATATATGTTGGAGCTAGTATTATGACCCTAGGTGTCTTAGAGTACCACCTAGTAAGCTAGCCATGATTTGTGTTCCCAGTGTGATGATTCTGGCCTTTATTCTCGAAAGCATCCCGTGATGCCACTTAGTAGTAGGTATTCTACTCCTGGGTTTCTGAACCCGAGATTTCCCTACTTACTTCATGTTGTTAGTGTTGCTCGTACCTTTAGGATGTTAGTAACCTTTGCATTAGTCCTCAAGGTCCGTGGTACTTCCTTCTTCCAAATACTATGAACCATTCTTGGCAGAAGTTCTTTGAACCAACTGATCACAACCGGAGTGCTCTTGGTGAGTTTTCTGTTATAGTTGTGACTCTGTCAGTCCTACCTCTTTGCATGGATTGTCCGGAAGAAATATGTTGAACTCGTTCGACATGCTAATATATGCATCCACAACTCAGAAAATCATATGTTCTTTTGAGTTGTCCCTCTTTAGTTGTTTTCTGGCCCTCGTTTATCAATTGATAGTCAGGAGTAATTGCGCATTCATGTTATCGATGCTTATTATTCTTGTGGTCCGTCAAGCCATTCTATTCAGGATGACTAGGAGAAACAAACTCCAGTACCTCATCCATATCCAGGATTGGGTCAAAATAGTTGTGCTCCGCAGATCAAAATGCCAACCCAGCTTTTGATTTTGTTCTACCCTGAAGTATTACCGTCTTTATGTTAGTATTTTCATGAGAATTGCACTGGCTCTTATGAATTCTTGACGTAGTGATACTTCTCGCCATCATTACTCATTCCTCGGTTCTGTGTTGTCGCAACTAGAATGTCAACAAGTGATTCGTGATGTGTGAACTCAATACTCCTAGCAACTCCGCTGCTTGGTAGTTAACGAACAATAATTTCATTCTTAGCATGTTGGTTCCTGAATCATCATTCTAAGATAGATCGTGCTACGTAGTCCTTATTGCTGGTGCACCTCTCGATCAATGAGTTAGGGCTATGCCAATCCTTGCTTATTTGATCATATCGTCTTGCCCTGAAAAGCAAGATTGTTCTCGAACTTAGTAACATATCATGGTTCGTGATTTTTCGAATATCTTCTCGAAAGTATCACCAGGTCGTCACCCGACTGTTATGTTGAGCTCGTGATCAAGTTGGTTTCATATAAACCACCCCTTCTCCAAGAATCTGTGTTGCATACCCCTGAGCTGTTTGGTCAAGCTAAACAACAACTTGGAGAGTTGGAAGATGGAAGCTTGTCCAATTTCGTTCATCTTAAGGGATATCTTGTATGTGTGTTGAAGAAAGATGATATCTTCATCAATTGATCCTCATGACCAGTTGTTGGACCTATTGTCTTGCCAGAGCTTTGATTTGAGTGTGGGCTATCCTCAAATCAAATCAGAACCAACGATGTTCTTAATGTTGTCTTACTTGTGGTTGATCCCTCAAGCATACACCATTATATCCTTTGGTCTGACCAATACTATCAGTTGTTCTCATAATTATGGAATTCCATTTTTATGGAAACCTGGATGAATTGTTGTTGATTGAGCCCATCGACAACATCCTTGCCTTCTCCATAATTTTATTGAACATTAAGCTAGTGTTGGAAACTTTTGAAAGCATTTCTTCATGCTAGCTCATGAAGCATATGTTTGGATGAAAGAAGTGGCTTCCCCTAATTCATGTGCATTTGATGCAAGTTGCCGTCGTGGATTCGTGAAAGTCAATATTGCTTCCTTTGGAATCATCCCAAGTCGGTCATGCATACGTGCGAAGTATTCTATGGTTTGGAGACTTGCAACCTTCATTCTATATGTATCCTTAGCACACCAATCCACTGACTGATTTGTTCCAGGAGAAGGAGTTCCTTTTAAGAGCTAACCCAAGCTTAATCAAGGATTACGTTGTCTGCAATGATGGTTTTCCACCTGAACTCGGTAGTGTTTCATTGTAAGACTACCAGGTGACCATGCCTGTCTGGGACAGCGTGTTCACATGTGTGTAGCAGAACCGGTTCATCTTTTGGAGCTTGCTATCGTAGTTCATTTCCTGAGAATCTCGCAACACCATCTCGTCGATTTATGTTGCAAACTTTCATTTTTTTTCCTCTAGACTTGATGAGTCTGGAATATCCGGACACCAACCAGATCTGAATCTCAGGCAGATATGATGGTTGGAACGTTTTCAAAGAACTATAATATTGGTCTCTGTGTAACCCGGTAAAGTGGATGTTGTGGCCAACACACCAGCCGGAAGATCTATTATTGTAGTATCTTGATTGAGGAAGTTGGCCACCTCCCCATAAGGATTCTGTAGGATTTACTTCCATAGTTATTCCTTATGGATTCTTGAGCTCCCAAAGTCCGACCTATACTTGACGGCCACGTTAATACTTTAAGTATGACTGTGGTATGTAGAACATCAAGGAGAACATTAGAAGCGGAGTGCTAAACGTCTCTCGATCGATCATCCAGATTTTGTTTCCTTGGCCTTGCTAAGGTGAAATCTGAGAAGGTGTTATCTTCCTTTGCATCTGCATCGTCCATCACTAGTCATCATGGTAGTATGTTGTGTTGCCAGGATCCTTGATACGGATGTTGGCAAAACCTTGATGAATATGGAAATGCTCAAGTTCTTGAGAGCACGCGCAAGCAAAATCATTCCTTGCATTGTCTTTAACAACGTAATCCACATCATCCATCCTAGTTTGAGTATGCCATTCTTTCGAGCTCTGTCAAATGATCCATTATGATTTGCCTTATGCTGGTATAAAGAGTTTCAATGATCTATGTATCAAACATAATTCTATTTTGCACTTAAGGGAATAGTTCTACGAGCCACCTCTTCCAAGGTGGCCCGTTCTCAAATCATGGCATATATTCCCTCGCTACTTTGAAACCCTCGTCAAATATTTTCTTCTATCCCTCCTGATGCATGTCTTGCCTCTCAGCTCCAGAGATGTTTCTACGTCTCACTCCGTGAGTTGATCCTGAGTGGTTCGATTATCGAGAAGATCGATCCTTCTAGAATTTTCCTTTCCTCTCGTTGCCATGTTGGTTGGAGTTCTCAGAGCAAGGCATCGAGACAATGATGGTGATCGAATCAACGTTCTTATGAAGTGCAACCTAGATCGTGAAGATTGTGTTAGTTTGCGTTCCCCTTTCATCTTACCCTACGCTTGAATCTCGGGACGAGATTCTTGTTTAGTGGGGTTGAGTTGTCACATCCCTAGCTTCTGGTGCTGCCTAGTGTTTGCATCTTTCTTGCATCATGTTTAATTTTCATGGAAATTTGAAATGGGGATGTTCAAACCCTAGCATCAAAAGGAATTCAAATAGGTTCAACCAAAATATTTTTCAATGATTTCAAAATGCCCTTTAAAAATGTTCATCATTTCTGGATCAAGGTGGAAGCATCTACCAAAAATGGTTCACATTTTTGCAGGACATATTTGGACTTTGAATTAATTCAAACATATTTGAATTGGAGCTATTTAAATGCTATATATATTTTACATGCTCCAAAAATGTTGGAAATTGTTAAGGGTCACTGGAATAATTCAGAAAGCACCCATAATTATTTCCAGGATTTTATGAAATGAATTAGTTTTTTACTAATTCAAAACAGAGGAATAAAATAGAAAACTGAAACAAAATAAAGGAGAGAGAGAGAGAGAGAGAGAGAGAGAAACCCACCTGCGCCTCACCTTTGCTGGCCCAGCCCACCAGGGGCACCGCTGTCTTCAACCTCTGCCTACTGGCAGAGGCGTGTCGACGCGCCCGTGCCCGAGCCTCTACCTCCTGCTTCGTGCTGGCGGCCTCCCCTTCGGGCCTATCCGCGCCTGGAGACGCCCAGCACCCCCTCGCCCACTCCCCCGCCTCTCTGGCCTCTCCCCGCCGCTCCAGCTCTCTCTTCTGCAGCCGCCCGAACGCACCCGCAGCGCGCAGCTCACCGCCGCTGTGCCCACTGGCCTCCCCTCGCCTCCCCACTTGTCTGGAAGCTCCGCACTCGTCGCGTACATCGTCTCCGTCAACACACACGACGCCGGGAGCCCTGCAGTGACGCCATCGTCGTCGTCTTCACCGACGGGCACCGAAGAGTGCCGGCTCCGATCACCGTCTCCAAGTCGTCCCCGAGTTCGCTGACCATCTCCTCTGCCTCCCTGTGAGCTCCTGCACCTCTCACCCCTCTCCCTGTCGGCGTGTTTCTCCTCTAGCCACCGCCCTGTGAGCAACCGAGGCCGCCCCCCGCCATGGCCGGCGAGCCCGCGCTCCCGAGCTTCCCCTGCTTGCCCCCGTGGCACAGGTGTGATTATGCCGCCCCTAGATGCCTCTTGTGCCACCCCGTTCACCGTACGCGAGCTGCAGCCCTGCGCCCACTGGAACCCGAGCCCCGCCGCCGCTTGACCTCATCGCCGAGCACAACTCCGGCAACCCTAGGGCCTCCATCCACCTCCGTTGGATGCGGCCGAGTGCCAGCTTTCCAACGGTACCACCCGCGGCCCAAACGGTCTCCTATAGGTGAAACCCGAGCCACTCCGGTGAACATCCGCCGCACTCTTGGTCGCCGCCGGCTGAACTCCGGCGACTGCCGACGTGGCCATGATTAGGTCCTAAACACACCGCTAACCAACCCCCTAGGCCACTGACACTAGGCCCCACACACTTAACTAACAACTGTTTAATTCCTGTTTAGTTTAGATTAATCACAGTGGCCCCACGCGTCGGCATTGACCTTGCTGACGTGGCCGTTGACCGGGCCTACCTGTCAGTGTCACTAACTGACACTGGGTCACTGACCAGTGGGTTCCACCGGTCAGGTTTGACCCGGACCAGCCCCTTTGACCTGCTGACGTCATGCTTACACATTGCTGATGCAGTTAAGGAATTTCTAGATTAAATATAATTCAGTAAATTCCAGAAACTGTCCTAAACTTCTAAAAATCATAAAAATTCAACCGTAACTCCAAATGAAATAATTTATATATGAAAAATGATCAGAAAAATCCAATCTATCCATCTGTACCATTTTCATGCATGTTACAACAACTTATGGCTGCTGTTTAGGACAAATCATATAAATGGCATTTGAATTTCACATATGGAGTTTGGATTTGAACTTAGGGTTCAAACCAACTTCATTTAACTTTGTGGCTAGTTGCATTAGCTCAAAACACCAGAATGTTGCCATGACATAATCATGCATCATAATGTTGCATTACATTGATTGTGTTTCTTCCTTGTTTGCCGGTTTTGTCCCCTCTCAGTGAACATGGTTCCGACGATGAGATCGATGACACCGATGAAGAACTATACTATCTTCAGAAGTGTCAGGCAAGCAAAACCCCCTTGTTCATTCCGATACAATCCCACTCTCTCGCTCCTGCTCTCTTTTACTGCATTAGGACAACAACGATTCAACTGTTACATGCTGCGGTAGTTGAACCCTTTCCTCTACATGACCTGTCATTGCCACAGTAAATAGATGAAACCCACTAGCATGAGTAGGAGTTGTTTGAGCCCTGTTGTGCCTACTCATTCATGCTTGTTTGTCATGCTTGCTACTGCTTAGAGTAGAGTCAGGTCTGATTCATCGAGGATGAATCAGAGGTGTGTGAACATGTCCTACTGTGTGTGACCCAAATGTGTGAACACGATTTGGTAAAGGTAGCGGTGAGAGGCCATGTAGGAGTACATGGTAGGTTGTCTCATTGAAATCGTCCTTAGGAACTGAGTTCTGTGTTTATGATCCATGAACAGCTACTACCACACATTGGGATCCTTAATTGACTCTCTCGACTTATTAACCGACTTGATCTCTGTCCAGGAGTTGCAACTAGTTTCTGGTGTTTGTAGGTAGTGTTAGTAGTCTACCAAGTGGCACTCGATAAAGGTGGGCTTGGGACGGACTAGGCACAGTGGCCCGGTGTACCAAGTGGCACCCGGATGGTGGGCTTGGGAACCCTGCACACATTGTTTGGGGTCGTGAGAGACACCCCGGCCGGATCTCCTTGCGGATGGAACCCGAATAGGCGATAAACCTGGACGAGAGACTTGTGTGGTTAGTCAGGTCGTGGCCGACTCCCTTGCCAGGCTTCCGCTTGAAGGTTGCCGAGATACACGAGGTGTACATGGCGGTAAGTGGCGAGAGCGTGTGTGAAGAAGTACACCCCTGCAGGGTTAACATTATCTATTCGAATAGCCGTGTCCGCGGTGAAGGACTTCTGGGTTGGCTGTATAGTTCATAGACAAGTGAAAGTGGATACTCTAAAATACGCAAGATAAGCGTGAGTTCTATGGATGGCGTTCTCGTAGGGAGACAGGAGCGGATCCATAGTGGTGTATTGATATGGTGAATATGTGGACTCGTGTGCGTCACCTCAAAAGAGTTACTTGCAGTCGTAGTTCAGGATAGCCACTGAGTCAAAGCTGGCTTGCTGCAGTCAAACTCCACCATCCCCTTTGTTGATAATGATGCATATGTAGTTAGTTCTGATGTAAGTCTTGCTGGGTACATTTGTACTCACGTTGCTTAATTTATGTTTTTGTAGAGAGACTTCAGTCTCGCTAATAGTTCCACGTGGACTTCGACGTTTAGCTTGTTACCTCAGCTACGATCTTGTGCCCTCGGCAGGATCTGGTAGATAGTCAGGCTTCTCAGCCTTTTTCATTTATAGTTGTCTATACTCAGACATGTTAAGCTTCCGCGTGTGCTTTGACTTGTATGCTCTAAATGTTGGGTCATGAGACCCATGTTTGTAATATCTCGCTCCTCGGAGCCTATTGAATAAAATATTTGAGTTGTAGAGTCATGTTGTGATTCCATGTTGTATTTGCACATATCAAGCATATTGTGTGTATGTTATTGAAATGCTTGGTATGTGTGGGATCTGACTATCTAGTTGTTTATCCTTAGTAGCCTCTCTTGCCGGGAAATGTCTCCTAGTGCTTCCACTGAGCCATGGTAGCTTGCTACTGCTCCGGAACACTTAGGCTGGCCGGCATGTGTCCTTCTTTGTTCCTGTGTCTGTCCCTTCGAGGAAATGTCACGCGATGAATACCGGAGTCCTGTTAGCCCGCTACAGCCCGGTTCACCGGAGTCCTGCTAGCCAAGTGCTACAGCCTGGATTTACTCGCTGATGACCAACACGTTCGATGCTGGGTCATGGATGCCTGTCCCTGTAAGTTTGTGCCACTTTGGGTCTATGACTAGCCATGTCAGCCCAGGCTCCTTATCATATGGATGCTAGCGACACTATCATATACGTGTGCCAAAAGGCGCAAACGGTCCCGGGCAAAGGTAAGGTGACACCCGTGGGGATACCGTGCGTGAGGCCGCAAAGTGATATGAGGTGTTACATGCTAGATCGATGTGGCATTGAGTCAGGGTCCTGACAGCTTTGGTATCAGAGCTTGACTGCCTGTAGGATTACCAAGCCAAACTGGTCGAAGTTGAGTCTAGAAATTCTTTAGTTATATAAGGGAATTGATTGTGGGATGGAACGTAAGGCTCTTTTTATTCCTTTACCTCATGCCCTTCTGATCTGAGTCATCTTACCTTTTCCTACGGGGTTAAGGAACTAGGCTCTCTCCTTCTTCTATCAGGATCACGTCTTAATAATGTGTAGACTTATATGATTGTTGGACTTATGCCCCGGTTCAGTTCCTACTACTTTTATATGTTAATTGTTGATCTTGAAACCTTGATATTGTGCTTCTGAGTGGCTATGCCCCCATCTTTGTAGCATGTCTCCAATCTTTTTGAGCATTTACAGCCGTTATGCTGTCCGAGTCATCTCAAGTTTCTAAATAGTCTGATGCATTTGCAAATCCCTTCTTACCGTTCCGATGTTCCTTTGGCCAGATTAACCACACCAACTAGTGTGTTGAGGTACTTTATTGCCTCGGTATATATGTTGGAGCTAGTATTATGACCCTAGGTGTCTTAGAGTACCACCTAGTAAGCTAGCCATGATTTGTGTTCCCAGTGTGATGATTCTGGCCTTTATTCTCGAAAGCATCCCATGATGCAACTTAGTGGTAGGTATTCTACTCCTGGGTTTCTGAACCAGAGATTTCCCTACTTACTTCATGTTGTTAGTGTTGCTCGTACCTTTAGGATGTTAGTAACCTTTGCATTAGTCCTCGAGGCCCGTGGTATTTCCTTCTTCCAAATACTATGAACCATTCTTGGCAGAAGTTCTTTGAACCAACAGATCACAACCGGAGTGCTCTTGATGTGTTTTCTGTTATAGTTGTGACTCTGTCAGTCCTACCTCTTTGCATGGATTGTCCGGAAGAAATATGTTGAACTCGTTCGACATGCTAATCTATGTATCCACAACTCAGAAAATCATATGTTCTTTTGAGTTGTCCCTCTTTAGTTGTTTTCTGGCCCTCGTTTATCAATTGATAGTCAGGAGTAATTGTGCATTCATGTTATCGATGCTTATTATTCTTGTGGTCCATCAAGCCATTCTATTCAGGATGACTAGGAGAAACAAACTCCAGTACCTCATCCATATCCAGGATTGGGTCAAAATAGTTGTGCTCCGCAGATAAAAATGCCAACCCAGCTTTTGATTCTGTTCTACCCTGAAGTATTACTGTCTTTATGTCAGGATTTTCATGAGTAATGCACCGGCTCTTCTGAATTCTTGACGTAGTGATACTTCTCGCCATCATTCCTCATTCCTCGGTTCTGTGTTGTCGCAACCAGAATGCCGACAAGTGATTCGTGATGTGTGAACTCAATACTCCTAGCAACTCTGCTGCTTGGTAGTTAATGGACAATAATTTCATTCTTAGCATGTTGGTTCCTGAATCATCATTCTAAGATAGATCGTGCTACCTAGTCCTTATTGTTGGTGCACCTCTCGATCAATGAGTTAGGGCTATGCCAATCCTTGCTTATTTGATCATATCGTCTTGCCCTGAAAAGCAAGATTGTTCTCGAGCTTAGTAACATATCAGTGGTTCGTGATTTTTTGAATATCTTCTCGAAAGTATCACCAGGTCGTCACCCGACTGTTATGTTGAGCTCGTGATCAAGTTGGTTTCATATAAACCACCCCTTCTCCAAGAATCTGTGTTGCATAGCCCTGAGCTGTTTGGTCAAGCTAAACAACAACTTGGAGAGTTGGAAGATGGAAGCTTGTCCGATTTAGTTCATCTTAAGGGATATCTTGTATGTGTGTTGAAGAAAGATGATATCTTCATCGATTGATCCTCGTGACCAGTTGTTGGACCTATTGTCTTGCCAAAGCTTTGATTTGAGTGTGGGCTATCCTCAAATCAAATCAGAACCAACGATGTTCTTAATGTTGTCTTACTCGTGGTTGATCCCTCAAGCATACATCATTATATCCTTTGGTCTGACCAATACTATCAGTTGTTCTCATAATTATGGAATTCCATTTTTATGGAAACCCGGATGAATTGTTGTTGATTGAGCCCATCGACAACATCCTTGCCTTCTCCATAAATTTGTTGAACATTAAGCTAGTGTTGGAAACTTTTGAAACCATTTCTTCATGCTAGCTCATGAAGCATATGTTCGGATGAAAGAAGTGGTTTCCTCTAATTCATGTGCATTTGATGGTTTGGAGAGTCAATGTTGCTTCCTTTGGAATCATCCCAAGTCGGTCATGCATACGTGCGAAGTATTCTATGGTTTGGAGACTTGCAACCTTCATTCTATATGTATCCTTAGCACACCAAGCCACTGACTGATTTGTTCCAGGAGAAGGAGTTCCTTTTAAGAGCTAACCCGGGCTTAATCAAGGACTCCGTTGTCCGCAATGATGGTTTTCCACCTGTACTCGGTAGTGTTTCACTGTAAGACTACCAGGTGACCATGCCTATCTGGGACAGCGTGTTCACATGTGTGTAGCAGAACCGGTTCATCTTTTGGAGCTTGCTATCGTAGTTCATTTCCTGAGAATCTCGCAACGCCATCTCGTCGATTCATGTTGCAAACTTTCATTTTTTTTCCTCTAGACTTGATGAGTCTGGAATATCCGGACACCAACCAGATCTGAATCTCAGGCAGATATGATGGTTGGAACATTTTCCAAGAACTATAATATTGGTCTCTTGTAACCCGGTAAAGTGGATGTTGTGGCCAACACACCAGCCGGAAGATCTATTATTGTAGTATCTTGATTGAGGAAGTTGGCCACCTCCCCATAAGGATTCCGTAGGATTTACTTCCATAGTTATTCTTTATGGATTCTTGAGCTCCCAAAGTCCAACCTATACTTGACGGCCACGTTAATACTTTAAGTACGACTATGGTATGTAGAACATCAAGGAGAACATTAGAAGCGGAGTGCTAAATGTCTCTCGGTCGATCATCCAGATTTTGTTTCCTTGGCCTTGCTAAGGTGAAATCTGAGAAGGTGTTATCTTCCTTTGCATCTGCATCGTCCATCACTAGTCATCATGGTAGTATGTTGTGTTGCCAGGATCCTTGATACGGATGTTGGCAAAACCTTGATGAATATGGAAATGCTCAAGTTCTTGAGAGCACGCGCAAGCAAAATCATTCCTTGCGTTGTCTTTAACAAGGTAATCCACATCATCCATCCTAGTTTGAGTATGCCATTCTTTCGAGCTCCCTCAAATGATCCATTATGATTTGCCTTATGCTGGTATAAAGAGTTTCAATGATCTATGTATCAAACATAATTCTTTTTGCCACTTAAGGGAATAGTTCTACGAGCCACCTCTTCCAAGGTGGCCCATTCTGAAATCATGGCATATATTCCCTCACTACTTTGAAACCCTCGTCAAATTGTTTCTTCCATCCCTCCTGATGCATGTCTTGCCTCTCAGCTCCAGAGATGTTTCTACGTCTCACTCCGTGAGTTGATCCTGAGTGGTTCGATATTCGAGAAGATCGATCCTTCTAGAATTTTCCTTTCCTCTTGTTGCCATGTTGGTTGGAGTTCTCAGAGCAAGGCATCGAGACAATGATGGTGATCGAATCAACGTTCTTATGAAGTGCAACCTGGATCGTGAAGATTGTGTTAGTTTGCGTTCCCCTTTCATCTTACCCTATGCTTGAATCTCGGGACGAGATTCTTGTTTTGTGGGGGTGAGTTGTCACATCCATAGCTTCTGGTGCTGCCTAGTGTTTGCGTCTTGCTTGCATCATGTTTAATTTTCATGGAATTTTGAAATGGGGATGTTCAAGTCTCCGCGGATATCGTCCGTGTAGTTCAAGTTTCCGAACCTGACCTGATGGCCAAGGGCGTAGCTGTCGATCTTCTCCAGATGGCCGAGCGAATTGGCCTGCAGTGTGAAGCCGCCAAACACGATGATCTATCTGGAGAGAAAGGTCTCACCCTGGACCGCGTTGTTGTTGATGATTGAAGGAGCCATCGAGCCTTGCAGCGACGACACAGAGGAACTCTCAATGAAAGCACCAATGTCGGTGTCAAAACCGGCGGATCTCGGGTAGGGGGTCCCAATCTTTGCATCTAAGGCTAATGGTAACAGGAGGCAAGCGACACAATGTTTTACCCAGGTTCGGGCCCTCTCGATGGAGGTAAAACCCTACTTCCTGCTTGATTGATCTTGATGATATGAGTATTACAAGAGTTTATCTACCACGAGATCGTAGAGGCTAAACCCTAGGATCTAGCCTATGATGATTATGATTGTCTTGATCATCGCTATACGGACCAAACCCTCCGGTTTATATAGACACGGAGGGGGCTAGGGTTCACACAGAGTCAGTTACAAAGAAGGAAATCTAATATCCGGATCGCCAAGCTTGTCTTCCAGGCAAATGAGAGTCCCATCCGTACACGGGGTGAAGTCTTGAGTCTTGTATCTTCATGGCCCAACAGTCCGGCCAAAGTATATAGTCCGGCTGTCCAGATACCCCCTAATCCAGGACTCCCTCAAGCCCTTTTTGTTGCGGACGAAGTTCAGAGATCCGAAGTATGCCCCTCTGGATCAATTATGGAGTTCTGCAGATGCATACTTGGACTTGGCAAAGAGTGCTGCTGATGCGACTGAGTATTTCAAAGATCAGAAAGATCATGAGGTGGAAAGGTTGTTCTGGTCGCAGTTCAGTGCTCCGAAGCGTCCGCTGCTTTTAAATGAACAAATGGCCGAGTGGGCCGAGCTCCATAGGTTGTTCTGGCTTGCCATGAGGTCTGTCGTGGATCATCTCTGGCCGAAGGGACCAAAGGCCGAACAATTATTTTGGATTAGTGCAACGATTCCTTCGTGTTGTGCCGCATATCGAAGCTGTAAAGAGGTCGGCGTGCATAGAGGGTGCACGGATGGCTCTTGCCCGTGTTAAAACATATTGGGCAGGGATGGAGGCCACCGCTATTGCAACCCGAAGTCCGGCCGGAGGCCAGGACCCGGCCGAGCACTATTTTGAAGAAGTCCTAGAAGGCGCCCATTTAATAGAGGCTCAGTGCTCGAAGAGTACCATGTTCGAGTGACATGTATTTGAATTGTAAAAACAATGCTATTTTGATTATAAAGGCTATGTTTATACTTTTGCCCGAAAGTATTTTAGTGCCTCCTGTGCGGCCGTTTATGTATGTATATAACCTGAAAGTTTGCAGTCATCGGCTTCAGCCCCCACGCATGTAATGCGGGGGTGTTCGGAAAAGCGCGTAATCACACTTGATCCAACGTCTTGGTCCGTTAAGGAGGTGATAGTGTGGCGAACAAGGCAATCGGACTATATAGCTTTAAGACTTTCACTTAGCCATAGGAGTTTGACGGTGGGGCTGCTATATAGCCCCTGGTACTTCCGTGTTCATCCGAATACGATGCGCATACGTACGTGACCGGGAAAGTGGTCCTTCGTTAATGCGGAGGAATCACGAAGATTCCACTGAGTCATCGAGTGGTTGACCAGTCTCGTGCTTTATCATGACAGTCAATTTTCGGCTTTCTCTACTAAGGTGCTCATCCAGATGAACCAGGGCACAATCGCAGTAGTTCTCCCGGGGCCACCTTAGCCGATAGAGCGGAACGTAAGGTAGCAAAACATGGGAGCTGGGCAAACCCAACTATTGACCAAAGACATGATCTGGAGCTGATGCATATAAGGCCAAACTCGCGAGCCGAACACTCCCTAAGGTATTCGGACTTTACAACATATACTAGGCTGAGTAACACCCTCGATAATGAGCCCTGAATTTCCAGGTACATGCATTAGTCTGGCGTGATGAAATGCCAATAACGCCAGCATCCCTCTCGGTTGTGTTGAGTGCTTAGAGGGTGTGAAGCAACAAGAGACATTAAAAAAGGTTTACATAGGGTCTTAATCTAAAAAGAAACCTTTGAGCGGGGCCCTGCTGCACGTCTGCGCCTTTGTCTCCGTTGTGCCGTATCCTGGAAGGGTGTAGCACGATGATCATCTATAAAAAAGAAAAACCCAGGTGAAAGACTTCATGCGAAAAGTTGGTTATTCTTAATGAACCATGAAAATGCAATCTATTATTGTATTAATAGGGTCAAGCCGAACTATGGGCCTTTGTACATGCGGGCAGCCCTAGCACCACCTATGGGGGTATATCCATCGACCCAAGCTCAGGTTTATCTGGGCTGCTACAACTGGTGGTGCACCGGACTCATCTAACCGTGTCCGTGGTCTTGACGACCGATCATTTATTCTGGTTGGAGAGGTCGTTCAGTGTTCGGCTGCTAGAGCCACCACATATTCTTTCACACGTAAGGAACACTCTGTATTCCTGCTAAGTGTGATGACGCCACATGGACTAGGCATCTTAAGTTTAAGATAAGTGTAATGCGGTACTGCATTGAAACGGGCGAAGGCCGTTCTTCTGGGTAGTGCGTGATAGCCGCTTCGGAATGGAGCAATGTCGAAGGTCAATTCTTCGCTTCAGAAGTTGTCAGGAGAACCGAATACAACCTCTAATACTAGAGAGCCCGTGCAGCGGGCCTCTACGCCTGGTATTACTCCTTTAAAGGTAGTATTGCTTTGGCTGATTCTTGACGGGTCTATCCCCATTTTGCGGACAGTGACCTAATATATCAGATTAAGACTACTGCCGTCGTCCATAAGGACTCGGGTGAGATGGTATCCGTCAATTATTGGGTCGAGCACCAAGGCAGCCAATCCTCCGTGCCGGATACTAGTCGGATGATCCCTGCGATCAAAAGTGATCAAGCAGGCCGACCAAGGATTGAACTTGGGGGCGACGGGCTCTACAACGTATACGTCTCAGAGTGCGCATTTGCGCCTCCTTTGGTATGTGAGTTGTGTAAATCATATTCACTGTTTTGACTTCTGGTGGGAATTTTTTCTGTCCCCCAGTGTTCGGTTGGCGAGGCTCATCCTCATCTTCACTTGGCGTCTCCTTCCCCTTGTGTTCGGCGTTTAGCTTGCCGGCCTGCTTGAAAACCCAGCATTCTCTGTTGGTGTGATTTGCAGGTTTTTCGGGTGTGCCATGAATCTGACATAATCTGTCTAGAATCTTGTTTAGGCTGGACGGTCCATCTCTGCTGCCTTTAAATGGCTTATTCCATTGACCGGGTCAAGAGCCCCTGAATCCGGCATTTACCGTCGTGTTGTCTGGGCTGTCTTCATTGTTTCAACGCTTGTTTTTATTGCGTCGCGGTTTCCCGTTGCCATCCCTGACCTCGGATGTGCCTGGGACGCTGGTGCTGCTACGGGCCAACCAACTGTCCTCGCCCACGTAAAAGCGGGTCATAAGGCTTGTTAGGGCTGCCATTGTCCTTGGGTTTTCCTGGCCGAGGTGTCTGGCAAGCCATTCGTCCCGGACACTGTGTTTGAAAGCCCCTAAGGCTTCGGCGTTCGGGCAGTCGACGATTTGATTCTACTTGGTGAGAAATCTGTTCCAAAGCTTTCGGGCTGACTCTCCGGGTTGTTGAATTATGTGACTTAAATCGTCTGCATCCGGAGGTCGAACATAGGTCCCTTGAAAATTAGCCCTGAAAGCATCCTCAAGTTCTTCCCAACTGCCAATTGAGTTTTCGGGGACAACCAGTGCCGAGCTGGTCCTTTCAACTTGAGGGGCAGGTATTTGATGGTGTGGAGATCATCTCTGCGCGCCATGTGGATGTGAAGGATAAAGTCCTCAATCCAGACCCCAGGGTCTGTCATTTTGTCGTGTGCCTCTATGTTCACGGGTTTGAATCCCTCTGGAAATTCATGATCCAGCACCTCATTGGTGAAGCACAGGGGGTGTGCAGCACCCGTGTATTTGGATGTGTCATGGCATTCTTCTGACGGCTGTAGTGTTCGGTTTTGATTCCGTGCTGGACCATACCATATATGGACCTCACCATATCGGCTTTTTTGTCCAGGTGCTACGTAAATCGTGTGCTCGCTTATGTGCGGTGTCATTAGTCAGTGGGGTGGTCGGTCCCTGATAACCCGCAAGTATATGAGATAGTTGTAGCCTCTTTCGATAAGTAAGAGTGTCGAACCCAACGAGGAGCTAAAGGTAGAACAAATACTCTCTCAAGTCCTATCGGCCACAGATACGACTCTACGCACGCTTGACGTTCGTTTTACCTAGAACAATTATGAAACTAGAAGTACTTTGTAGGTGTTATAGGATAGGTTTGCAAGATAATAAAGAACGCGTAAATAAAAAGTAGGGGCTGTTTAGATAAAGATGCAAATAAAGTAAATATAACTAGTGTGGAAAAGTGGTGGTAGGAGTTGTGAAAGTGTCCCTAAGCAATTGACTACGTTACTAGACCGATAGCAAGTATTATGTCGGAGAGGCCACAGCTAGCATGTCATCCCTGACTTGGAATTCTATGCACTTATGATTGGAACTATTAACAAGCATCTGCAACTACTAACATTCATTAAGGTAAAACCCAACCATAGAATTAAGATATATTGGTCCCCCTTCAATCCCGTATGCATCAATTTCTATGCTAGGTTGAAGCTTCTGTCACTCTAGCCCTCCAATACATAGTCCTATCAACATACAACTAACCCTATGGTGTGATCCACACGCGCGCTCATATGATGGGAACCAAAGGACAGCAACATAACCACAAGCAAATTAAATCAATCATAGCAATTCATCAACCACCAATAGGATAACGAAAATCTACTCAGACATCATAGGATGGCAACACATCATTGGAAAATAATATGAAGCATGAAGCACCATGTTCAAGTAGAGGGTACAACGGGTTGCGGGATTGTGGACCGCTGTAGATAGAGGGGGGGAGGTGATGGAGATGTTGGTGAAGATGACGGCGGTGTTGTGAAGATTGCGATGATGATGATGGCCCCCGGCAGCGTTCCGGCACCACCGGAAGCAAGGGGGGGAGAGCCCCCCTTCTTCTTCTTCTTCCTTGACCTTCTCCCTAGATGGGAGAAGGGTTTCCCCTCTGGTCCTTGGCTCCCATGGCTTGGGATGGGCGAGAGCCCCTCCGATATTGGATCTATCTCTCTATTTCTGCGTTCTCAGATTCTTCCCCTTCATCGTTTCTTAAATATCCGGAGATCCGTAACTCCGATTGGGGTGAATCTTTCGCCCAGATCTTTCTCATAAAATTAGCTTTGTTGCGCCAAAAGAAGAGCGTCAACCGCCTTACGGGGGGCCCCGGAGAGTCCAGGGCGCGCCTTCCTCCCTGGGGCGCGCCCCCCTATCTCCTGGCCCCCTCGGGCACCATCTCGCGTTGATTTTACTTCCGAAAAATCACAAATATTCCAAAAAAATTCTCCGTCCGTTTTCATCCTGTTTGGACTCTGTTTGATATTGGGTTTCTGCGAAACAAAAAACATGCAACAGACAGGAACTGGCACTGGTCACTGGATCAATATATTAGTCCCAAAAAATAGTATAAAAAGTTGCCAAAAGTATATGTAAGTTGTAGAATATTGGCATGGAACAATCAAAAATTATAGATACGACGGAGACGTATCAGCATCCCCAAGCTTAATTCCTGCTCGTCCTCGAGTAGGTAAATTATAAAAAGATAACTTTTGATGTGGAATGCTACCTAGCATAATCTTGATCATATGTCTAATCATGGCATGAATATTAAGACACGAGTGATTCAAAGCAATAGTCTATCATTTGACATAAAAACAATAATACTTCAAGCATACCAACCAAGCAATTATGTCTTATCAAAATAACATAGCCAAAGAAAGCTCATCCCTACAAAATCATATAGTCTGTCTATGCTCCATCTTCGTCACACAAAATACTCCCATCATGCACAACCCCGATGACGAGCCGAGTAATTGGTTCATACTTTTTAACGCGCTTCAGCTTTTTCAACTCTTACGCAATACATGAGCGCAAGCCATGGACATAGCACTATGGTGGTATATGGTGGTGGTTGTGAGGACAAAAAGGGAGAAGACAGTCTCACATCAACTAGGCGTATCAACGGGCTATGGAGATGCCCATCAATAGATATCAATGTGAGTGAGCAGGGATTGCCATGCAACGGATGCACTAAGAGCTATAAGTGTATGAAAGCTCAAACTGAAAACTAAGTGGGTGTGCATCCAACTTGCTTGCTCATGAAGACCTCGGGCGTTTGAGGAAGCTCATCATCGGAATATACAAGCCAAGTTCTATAATGAAAATTCCCACTAGTATATGAAAGTGAAAGCATAGGAGGCTCTCTCTATGAAGAACATGGTGCTACTCTGAAGCACAAGTGTGGTAAAAGGATAGTAACATTGCCCCTTCTCTCTTTTTCTCTCATTTTTTTATTTTTCATTCATTTTTATTTTTCATTTTTTATTTATTTTTTCTTTCTTTTTGGTGGGCTTCTTTGGCCTCTTTTTTATTTGGGCTTCTTTGGCCTCTTTTATTTTTCATAAAGTCCGGAGTCTCATCCCGACTTGTGGGGGAATCATAGTCTCCTTCATCCTTTCCTCACTGGGGCAATGCTCTAATAATGATGATCATCACACTTTTATTTACTTACAACTCAATATTACAACTCTCGAACAAAGATATGACTCTATATGAATGCTTCCGGCGGTGTACCAGGATGTGCAGTGATCTAGCATAGCAATGACATCAAAAAACGGACAAGCCATGAAAACATCATGCTAGCTATCTTATGATCATGTAGAGCAATATGACAATGAATGCTCAAGTCATGTATATGATGATGATGGAAGTTGCATGGCAATATATCTCAGAATGGCTATGGAAATGCCATAATAGGTAGGCATGGTGGCTGTTTTTAGGAAGGTAAATAATGGGTTCATGATACCAGCAAAAGTTGCGCGGCACAATAGAGACTAGCAAAGTGGAAGGGTGAGCGTGCGTATATCCATGGACTCACATTAGTCATAAATAACTCTTATACTTATTGCAAAAGTCTACTTAGCCCTCGAAGCAAAGTACTACTATGCATGCCCCTAGGGGGATAGATTGGTAGGAAAAGACCGTCGCTCGTCCCCGACTGCCACTCATAAGGAAAGAAATCAAAGAGCACCTCACGC
This sequence comes from Triticum timopheevii, assembly GCA_963921465.1. Lineage (NCBI taxonomy): Eukaryota > Viridiplantae > Streptophyta > Magnoliopsida > Poales > Poaceae > Triticum > Triticum timopheevii. The sequence goes on along the minus strand of OY997272.1, from coordinate 405,382,271 downwards.
TCCAACTTCGTTACATAATGGTTCACCATACGTGCATGCTACGGGACTTGCAAACCTCAACACAAGTATTTCTCAATTTCACAACTACTCAACTAGCACGACTCTAATATCACCACCTTTATATTGCAAAACAATTGCAAGGAATCAAACATACATATTTAGTGATCTACAAGTTTATGTAGGATTTTATGAATAACCATGTGAATGACCAATTCCTGTCATCTCTCTAAATAGATATAAGTGAAGCAAGAGATTTTAATTCTTTCTACAAAAGATATGCCACGCTCTAACAATTATAAGTGAAGCAAAAGAGCATTCTACAAATGGCGGTTTCCTATGTGAAGAGAAACAAGCAATCCAAACTTCAAATGATATAAGTGAAGCACATGAAGCATTCTATAAAGCCATACTCAAAAGATTTAAGTGAAGTGCAATGAGCATTCTATAAATCAACCAAGGACTATCTCATACCAGCATGGTGCATAAAATAAAAATGAAAACTAAATGCAAAAGATGCTCCAAGACTTGCACATAATGCATGAACGAAACGAATTCGAAAACATACCGATACTTGTTGAAGAAAGAGGGGATGCCTTCCGGGGCATCCCCAAGCTTAGACGCTTGAGTCTCCTTGAATATTTACTTGGGGTGCCTCGGGCATCCCCAAGCTTGAGCTCTTGCCTCTCTTCCTTTTCCTCATATCGAGACATCCTCGATTAGACACTACATCCACACAAAACTTCAACAGAAAACTCGGTAAGATCCGTTAGTATAATAAAGCAAATCACCACTCTAAGTAATGTAGCAAACCAATTCATATTTTGTTTTTGCATTTTGTCTACTGTAACATAACTTTTTCATGGCTTAATCCACTGATATAAATTGATAGATTCATCAAAACAAGCAAACTATGCATCAAAAACAGAATCCGTCAAAAACAGAACAGTCTGTAGCAATCTGAACAATCACAATACTTCCGGTACCTCAAAAATTATACAAAAATTAGGAAAAATAACCAAGTTGTATATCAAAACAGTGCAGAAGTAATCAGAACCAATTGACGTTCCAGTTAAAAATGTAAAATCGCGCACTACAGCCAAAGTTTCTGTCCTGCACCGTACAAACCAACAAGCATTGTAAACATCCTAAAGGCAAACCTTGGCACATTATTTTTACAATACAATGGAATTATACAAGGTGATAATATTGGGAACGTAGTAATTTCAAAAAATTTCCTACGCACACGCAAGATCATGGTGATGATATAGCAACGAGAGGGGAGAGTGTTCGTCCACGTACCCTCGTAGACCGTAAGCGGAAGCGTTAGCACAACGCGGTTGATGTAGTCGTACGTCTTCATGATCCGACCGATCCAAGCACCAAACGTACGGGGCCTACGAGTTCAGCACACGTTCAGCTCATTGACGATCTCCGGCCCTCCGATCCAGCAAAGGCTCCGGAGATGAGTTCCGTCAGCACGACGGCGTGGTGACGATGATGATGTTCTACCGGCGCAGGGCTTCGCCTAAACTCCGCGACGATATGACCGAGGTGGAATATGGTGGAAGGGGGCACCGCACACGGCTAAGGAACGATCCGTAGATCAACTTGTGTGTCTTTCGGGTGCCCCCCGCCCCCGTATATAAAGGAGCCAGGCGGGAGGAGGCGGCCGGCCTAGAGGGCGCGCCAAGGGGGGGAGTCCTACTCCCACCGGGAGTAGGACTCCCTCTTTCCAAGTAGGAGTAGGAGAAGGAGGGAAAGAGGAGGAAGAAGGGAAGGAAAGGGGGGGGGGGGCGCCGCCCCCCTTCCCTTGTCCTATTCGGACTAGGACGGGGAGGGGCGCGTGGCCCCCTCCTGGCTCCTTCCCTCTTCTTCCTCTTGGCCCATGTAGGCCCATTAACCCCCCGGGGGGTTCCGGTAACCTCCTGGTACTCCGGTAAAATGCCGATTTCACCCGGAACTATTCCGATGTCCAAACATAGGCTTCCAATATATCAATCTTTATGTCTCGACCATTCAGAGACTCCTCGTCATGTCCGTGATCACATCCGGGACTCCGAACAAACTTCGGTACATCAAAACTTATAAAGTCATAATAAAACCGTCATCGAACGTTAAGCGTGCGGACCCTACGGGTTCGAGAACTATGTAGACATGACCTAAAACCATTCTCGGTCAATAACCAATAGCGGGACCTAGATGCCCATATTGGTTCCTACATATTCTACGAAGATCTTTATCGGTCAAACTGCATAACAACATACGTTGTTCCCTTTGTCATCGGTATGTTACTTGCCCGAGATTTGATCGTCGGTATCCAATACCTAGTTCAATCTCGTTGCCGGCAAGTCTCTTTACTCGTTCTGTAATACGTCATCTCATAACTAACTCATTAGTTATAATGCTTGCAAGGCTTAAGTGATGAGTATTACCGAGAGGGCCCAGAGATACCTCTCCGACAATCGGAGTGAGAAAACCTAATCTCGAAATAGGCCAACTCAACATGTACCTTCGGAGACACATGTAGTACTCCTTTATAATCACCCAGTTACGTTGTGACGTTTGGTAGTACCCAAAGTGTTCCTCCGGTAAACGGGAGTTGCATAATTCTCATAGTTACAGGAACATGTATAAGTCATGAAGAAAGCAATAGCAGAATACTAAACGATCATGTGCTAAGCTAACGGGATGGGTCATGTCAATCACATCATTCTCCTAATGATGTGATCCCATTAATCAAATGACAACACATGTCTATGGTTAGGAAACATAACCATCTTTGAATAATGAGCCAGTCAAGTAGAGGCATACTAGTGACTATATGTTTGTCTATGTATTCACACATGTATCATGTTTCCGGTTAATACAATTCTAGCATGAATAATAAACATTTATCATGATATGAGGAAATAAATAATAACTTTATTATTGCCTCTAGGGCATATTTCCTTCAGTCTCCCACTTGCACTAGAGTCAATAATCTAGATTACATAGTAATGATTCTAACACCCATGGAGTCTTGGTGCTGATCATGTTTTGCTCGTGAGAGAGGCTTAGTCAACGGGTCTGCAACATTCAGATCCGTATGTATCTTGCAAATCTCTATGTCTCCCACTTGGACTTGGTCCCGAATGGAATTGAAGCGTCTCTTGAGGTGCTTGGTCCTCTTGTGAAATCTGGATTCCTTTGCCAAGGCAATTGCACCAGTATTGTCACAGAAGATCTTCATTGGTCCCGATGCACTAGGTATGACACCTAGATCGGAAATGAACTCCTTCATCCAGAATCCTTCATTCGCTGCTTCAGAAGCAGCTATGTACTCCGCTTCACATGTAGATCCCGCCACGACGCTTTGTTTAGAACTGCACCAACTTATAGCTCCACCGTTTAATATAAACACGTATCCGGTTTGCGATTTAGAATCGTCCGGATCAGTGTCAAAGCTTGCATCGACGTAACCTTTTATGACTAGCTCTTTGTCACCTCCATATACGAGAAACATATCCTTAGTCCTTTTCAGGTATTTCAGGATGTTCTTGACCGCTGTCCAGTGATCCACTCCTGGATTACTTTGGTACCTTCCTGCCAAGCTTATTGCTAAGCATACGTCAGGTCTGGTACACAGCATTGCATACATGATAGAGCCTATGGCTGAAGCATAGGGAACATCTTTCATTTTCTCTCTATCTTCTGCTGTGGTCGGGCATTGAGTTTGACTCAACTTCACACCTTGTAGCACAGGCAAGAATCCTTTCTTTGCCTGATCCATTTTGAACTTTTTCAAAATTTTGTCAAGGTAAGTGCTTTGTGAAAGTCCTATTAAGCGTCTTGATCTATCTCTATAGATCTTGATGCCCAATATGTAAGCAGCTTCACCGAGGTCTTTCATTGAAAAACTTTTATTCAAGTATCCCTTTATGCTATCCAGAAATTCCATATCATTTCCAATTAACAATATGTCATCTACATATAAAACTAGAAATGCTACAGAGCTCCCACTCACTTTCTTGTAAATACAGGCTTCTCCAAAAGTCTGTATAAAACCATATGCTTTGATCACACTATCAAAGCGTTTATTCCAACTCCGAGATGCTTGCACCAGTCCATAAATGGAACGCTGGAGCTTGCACACTTTGTTAGCACCTTTTGGATCAAAAAAACCTTCCGGCTGCATCATATACAACTCTTCTTCTAGAAATCCATTCAAGAATGCAGTCTTGACATCCATTTGCCAAATTTCATAATCATGAAATGCAGCAATGGCTAACATGATTCGGACAGACTTAAGCATCGCTACGGGTGAGAAAGTCTCATCGTAGTCAACCCCTTGAACTTGTCGAAAACCTTTCGCAACAAGTCGAGCTTTATAGACAGTTACATTACCATCAGCATCAGTCTTCTTCTTAAAAATCCATTTATTCTCAATAGCTTGCCGATAATCGGGCAAGTCAACCAAAGTCCATACTTTGTTTTCATACATGGATCCCATCTCAGATTTCATGGCCTCTAGCCATTTTGTGGAATCTGGGCTCATCATCGCTTCCTCATAGTTCGTAGGTTCATCATGGTCAAGTAACATGACTTCCAGAATAGGATTACCGTACCACTCTGGTGCGGATCTTACTCTGGTAGACCTACGAGGTTCTGTAGAAACTTGATCTGAAGTTTCATGATCAATATCATTAGCTTCCTCACTGATTGGTGTAGTTGTCACAGGAATCGGTTCTTGTGATGAACTACTTTCTAATAAGGGAGTAGATACAGTTATCTCATCAAGTTCTACTTTCCTCCCACTCACTTATTTCGAGAGAAACTCCTTCTCTAGAAAGGATCCGAATTTAGCAACGAAAATCTTGCCCTCAGATCTGTGATAGAAGATGTACCCAATAGTCTCCTTTGGGTATCCTATGAAGACACAATTCTCCGATTTGGGTTCGAGGTTATCTGGTTGAAGTTTCTTCACATAAGCATCGCAGCCCCAAACTTTAAGAAACGACAACTTTGGTTTCTTGCCAAACCACAGTTCATAAGGCGTCGTCTCAACGGATTTTGATGGTGCCCTATTTAACGTGAATGCGGCCGTCTCTAAAGCATAACCCCAAAACGATAGCGGTAAATCAGTAAGAGACATCATAGATCATACCATATCAAGTAAAGTACGATTACGACGTTCGGACACACCATTTCGTTGTGGTGTTCCAGGTGGCGTGAGTTGCGAGACTATCCCGCATTGTTTCAAGTGTAGACCAAACTCGTAACTCAAATATTCTCCTCCACGATCAGATCGTAGAAACTTTATTTTCTTGTTACGATGATTTTCCACTTCACTCTGAAATTCTTTGAACTTTTCAAATGTTTCAGACTTGTGTTTCATTAAGTAGATATACCCATATCTGCTTAGATCATCTGTGAAGGTGAGAAAATAACGATATCCGCCACGAGCCTCAACATTCATTGGATCACATACATCTGTATGTATGATTTCCAACAAATCTGTTGCTCTCTCCATAGTACCGGAGAACGGCATTTTAGTCATCTTGCCCATAAGGCACGGTTCGCAAGTACCAAGTGATTCATAATCAAGTGATTCCAAAAGCCCATCAGTATGGAGTTTCTTCATGCGCTTTACACCGATATGACCTAAACGGCAGTGCCGCAAATAAGTTGCACTATCATTATCAACTCTGCATCTTTTGGTTTCAACACTATGAATATGTGTATCACTACTATCGAGATTCAATAAAAATAGACCACTCTTCAAGGGTCCATGACCATAAAAGATATTACTCATATAAATATCAAACAAGATCCAGATATAATGTTCATGCTCAACGCTGGCACCAAATAACAATTATTTAGGTCTAATACTAATCCCGATGGTAGATGTAGAGGTAACGTGCCGACCGCGATCACATCGACTTTGGAACCATTTCCCACGCGCATCGTCACCTCGTCCTTAGCTAATCTTTGCTTAATCCGTAGTCCCTGTTTCGAGTTGCAAATATTAGCAACAGAACCAGTATCAAATACCCAGGTGCTACTGCGAGCATTAGTAAGGTACACATCAATAACATGTATATCACATATACTCCCTCAGTCGAGAAAAGTTGTCACCAGCGCAGTTCAATTATAATTTTGCCAAAAAGACCTTATCATTCTAAATCTCATGCTAATCTGCCCTTCTTCCTCCCCGGACGCCCGCGGGCACAGCGCGCCCCAACCTCCGTCTCCCCCCATCGCCGGCGGGCCTCGCGTGCCCCAGCCGCCGTAGGGATCAGCCAGCGACGAAGTCCCACTTGCGCCGCCGCCCACCTGCCCCGCTGCTGCAAACTTTTGCCTCCCCTGCTTACCTGCGCACACAGAGGCGAGCTTCACCGCCGGCCGCCTGCTCCTCTCCGGCGACAACTCAACGGGCGGCGGCTCCACAGCTGATGGGCGGCATCTCCTCGTCGTCCTGCTCGCATCCCCAGCACCGCCGCCCACCTGCGCAGCTACCACAGAGGTGACCACCGCCGCTTGCAGGGCCTGGGCCGTCCGCTTCGGCCGCCGGCACGCTGCCTTCCGCCACTCCGGTCTCTTCTGCTGTTGCCATCTTCTTTTGCCTCTGCTGCTTCTGCTAGTGGTGGTGCAGCTTCTGATCTTCGTCCAGGTGGCCCCAATCTTCTTCTTTGTCCCCCGTAGTGCTGCTGTTGAAGGCACCAGCGCCCCCGCTCTGAAATTGTTGTCATATGGACAAATTGGTGTGAGATTGTCTGGGTAGCATCATGGCAGCATCATTGTAGATCAGATTGATGTGAACTTGATGAGGATTAGAGCACCAGCGGATCATCCAGTTGGATGCTGAATCAACACATTCACGGCCTCCTCTTCATCATCCCCTTCTTGACTGAATTACGAGCAAGCTTTCTCTGGTTGCGTAGAAAACACTCATATTTTTTGTAGCAAGCTTCGATTGATGAGTCATCTGTGTACCTAGGCTCAACATGCATGTGTACCACAGCCTAGGAAGAATAGAACGGTGAACAAGTCATTATTAACGATAATATCACAGCAGGGTCAGCAAATTCAGAGAGACAAACTTAACAAGGGTAATTTCCATATAATTTTTTGGAACAATATTCATTTTTTATTTGAACTTGCAAAAACAGGCAACTGTTATTTTGAACTCTTAACTACAGTAAGATCTTAGACTCACTCCTTATTAAAATGTCCTCCCCCTCCTTGCTGCCTTTTTCTTGAATTACAGAATGTTGAGCGGCACATGCTGCAATAGAGGGCCAAAGACCAAACCTTGAATTACTGAATGTTGTAACAGAACTTTAGATGTTCTACAGGTCATGTACGACTCCCAGGTTCTAACAAAAATATTCAGACAACTCCCAGGAGTACATGACCTGAATTTAAAGGACCACAGAAATCCCAGTTTCAGTTTACTGTTTTTCAGGTCATGGATGTGGCTCAAACTGTAGAGAGAAAATCATTTTTGAGTTGAACGAATACTGCCATTAGTTGTCCCAATTTGCTCCATGTTCTAAATCACAGGAATACCGCAGTTTACTGCAGTTTTGCAAATTTTGAAAACATACACTCATGTTTCAGTTGACAGTAACAATTTTGCAAGCACTAACTTGGAAAAAATCCTACTGCAGTTTACTGTTGATCAAGAAAATTCAGACTAATGCTGACCTTGATCTTGATTGAATCGTCCATGGACGGCTTGACCTTGAGTTGTTGCTCCATTGCTGCCCGTCGTCCTCACTCCTCCTTGATCTTGATAAAGGAAATGCTACCACATGTCCACACAAATTCAGTATCCACATGTCGACAAATTCAGTGTTAACACAAATTCATTATTCAGTGCTACCACAAGTCCACACGACAGCATCAGGATGATTGATAAAGAAATGCATAACACTACATTAACACCATATTTGTGCAGATGTTCTTATTTGTGTGCTATGCAGTCCTATAGATACAGTTAAAAACTGTCAAAATTCATTTATGAAGATGTTCTCAGTACTGTACTGCTCCATGATACTCCATGGAGTATTCGTGATCTGTAACTTAAACTGAGATACAAAATTTGAGTGAATACTCCACTGTTTTCAGTGAGCAGTGCAGTTTTAACAGTACTCCACTATTCAACTCTTTGCAAACAGAATTTCAACATTGTTTGCAAACTGAATTTCAAAACAAGGGGAATGCTTTGCAAACTGAATTTCAACATTCTTCTCCCCATCAATTCAATTAGATGCAACGGGGAGCATAAAGATCAGTGTTTTAGATCTTTAAACCTTACTTGTACTGCACTCAGTTGCCAAGCAAATGGGGATCTATTCTTTCTCTTGATAATCAAATTGCGGCCGTGCAACGCAAGCAAGCAGCGCATCGCAGGGAGTGAGAGGTAGTGGGACGGGGGCACTAACGAACCTTGGGGCCCATGGCGACCTTGACGGTGTCCGCGAGGTCGTTGACGCACCACGGCATGGTAGCGTGCGCGCCGACGCCGAAGGTGACCTCCTTTGCTGCATGCTCGCGCGCCCACTGCTGCTACTCGCCTGCGCCGCCACCGCGGGCGAGCTGCCGCCGCAGCGCCGAGGAGGAGGACCTGGAAATGGCTGCCGCCGAGCAGATCGAAAGAAAAAACCAGTCTTCGCCTCGTCGGGGATCACCATGAGGAACGAGGAGGGGAAGCTGCGGGGGAGGCGTGGGGTGGGGGAGGCGTGGGGCAGGAGATCTCCAGTGCTGCGGGGAGCTGCGGGGGAGCCGCGGAGGAGGAGCCGAGCTACAGGGGAGCGGACCTCCGGCACGACAAAGGAGCGGGGGAGACGGTAGGAGATGTGGGTTTGTCGGGAATTTGCTGGGGAGCGGGGGGGGGGGGGGGTTTCAGAAAAACATCACGGGGACAACTATTCCCGGACGGAGGGAGTACCTTTGTTCACTTTGCCATCCTTCTTATCCGCCAAATACTTGGGGCAGTTCCGCTTCTAGTGTCCAGTCTGCTTGCAGTAGAAGCACTCAGTTTCAGGCTTAGGTCCAGACTTGGGTTTCTTCTCTTGAGCAGAAACTTGCTTGCCGTTCTTTTTGAAGTTCCCCTTCTTCTTCCCTTTGCCCTTCTTCTTGAAACTAGTGGTCTTGTTAACCATCAACACTTGATGCTCCTTCTTGATTTCTACCTCCGCGGCTTTCAACATCGTGAAGAGCTCGGGAATAGTCTTGTTCATCCCTTGCATATTATAGTTCATCACGAAGCTCTTGTAGCTTGGTGGCAGTGATTGGAGAATTCTGTCAATGACACTATCATCAGGAAGATTAACTCCCAGTTGAATCAAGTGATTATTATACCCAGACATTTTGAGTATGTGTTCACTGACAGAACTATTTTCCTCCATCTTGCAGCTATAGAACTTATTGGAGACTTCATATCTCTCAATCCGGGCATTTTCTTGAAATATTAACTTCAACTCTTGGAACATCTCATATGCTCCATGACGTTCAAAACATCGTTGAAGGCCCGGTTCTAAGCCGTAAAGCATGGCACACTGAACTATAGAGTAGTCATCAGCTTTGCTCTGCCAGACGTTCTTAACGTCGTCAGTTGCATCAGCAGCAGGCCTGGCACCCAGCGGTGCTTCCAGGATGTAAATTTTCTATGCAGCAATGAGGATAATCCTCAGATTACGGACCCAGTCCGTGTAATTGCTACCATCATCTTTCAACTTTGCTTTCTCAAGGAACGCATTAAAATTCAACGGAACAACAGCACGAGCCATCTATCTACAAACAAACATAGACAAGCAAGATACTATCAGGTACTAAGTTCATGATAAATTTAAGTTCAATTAATCATATTACTTAAGAACTCCCACTTAGACAAACATCTCTCTAGTCATCTAAGTGATCACGTGATCCAAATCAACCAAACCATGTCCGATCATCACGTGAGATGGAGTAGTTTCAATGGTGAACATCGCTATGTTGATCATATCTACTATATGATTCACGCTCGACCTTTCGGTCTCCGTGTTCCGAGGCCATATCTGTATATGCTAGGCTCGTCAAGTATAACCTGAGTATTCCGCGTGTGCATTTGTTTTGCACCCGTTGTATTTGAACGTAGAGCCTATCACACCCGATCATCACATGGTGTCTCAGCACGAAGAACTTTCGCAACGGTGCATACTCAGGGAGAACACTTCTTGATAATTAGTGAGAGATCATCTTAAAATGCTACCGTCAATCAAAGCAAGATAAGATGCATAAAGGATAAACATCACATGCAATCAATATAAGTGATATGATATGGCCATCATCATCTTGTGCTTGTGATCTCCATCTTCGAAGCACCGTCATGATCACCATCGTCACCGGCGCGACACCTTGATCTCCATCGTAGTATCGTTGTCGTTACGCCATCTATTGCTTCTACGACTATCGCTACCGCTTAGTGATAAAGTAAAGCAATTACAGGGCGTTTGCATTTCATACAATAAAGCGACAACCATATGGCTCCTGCCAGTTGCCGATAACTTTGGTTACAAAACATGATCATCTCATACAATATAGCATCACGTCTTGACCATATCACATCACAACATGCCCTGCAAAAACAAGTTAGACGTCCTCTACTTTGTTGTTGCAAATTTTACGTGGCTGCTACGGGCTTAGCAAGAACCGTTCTTACCTACGCATCAAAAAAACCACAATGATAGTTCGTCAAGTTGGTGCTGTTTTAACCTTCGCAAGGACCGGGCGTAGCCACACTCGATTCAGCTAAAGTGAGAGAGACAGACACCCGCCAGTCACCTTTAAGCACGAGTGCTCGTAACGGTGAAACCAGTCTCGCATAAGCGTACGCGTAATGTCGGTCCGGGCCGCTTCATCTCACAATACCGCCGAACCAAAGTATGACATGATGGTAAGCAGTATGACTTGTATCGCCCACAACTCACTTGTGTTCTACTCGTGCATATAACATCAACGCATAAAACCTAGGCTCGGATGCCACTGTTGGGAACGTAGTAATTTCAAAAAAATTCCTACGCACACACAAGATCATGGTGATGATATAGCAATGAGAGGGGAGAGTGTTCGTCCACGTACCCTCGTAGACCGTAAGCGGAAGCGTTAGCACAACGCGGTTGATGTAGTCGTACGTCTTCACGATCCGACTGATCCAAGCACCAAACGTACGGGGCCTCCGAGTTCAGCACACGTTCAGCTCAATGACGATCTCCGGCCCTCCGATCCAGCAAAGGCTCCGGAGATGAGTTCCGTTAGCACGACGGCGTGGTGATGATGATGATGTTCTACCGGCGCAGGGCTTCGCCTAAACTCCGCGACGATATGATCGAGGTGGAATATGGTGGAAGGGGGCACCGCACACGGCTAAGGAACGATCCGTAGATCAACTTGTGTGTCTTTGGGGTGCCCCCCGCCCCCGTATATAAAGGAGCCAGGCGGGAGGAGGCGGCCGGCCTAGAGGGCGCGCCAAGGGGGGGAGTCCTACTCCCACCGGGAGTAGGACTCCCTCTTTCCAAGTAGGAGTAGGAGAAGGGGGGAAAGAGGAGGAAGAAGGGAAGGAAAGGGGGGGGGGGGGCGCCGCCCCCCTTCCCTTGTCCTATTCGGACTAGGAGGGGGAGGGGCGCGTGGCCCCCTCCTGGCTCCTTCCCTCTTCTTCCTCTTGGCCCATGTAGGCCCATTAACCCCCCGGGGGGTTCCGGTAACCTCCTGGTACTCCGGTAAAATGCCGATTTCACCCGGAACTATTCCGATGTCCAAACATAGGCTTCCAATATATCAATCTTTATGTCCCGACCATTCAGAGACTCCTCGTCATGTCCGTGATCACATCCGGGACTCCGAACAAACTTCGGTACATCAAAACTTATAAACTCATAATAAAACTGTCATCGAACGTTAAGCGTGCGGACCCTACGGGTTTGAGAACTATGTAGACATGACCTAAAACCATTCTCGGTCAATAACCAATAGCGGGACCTGGATGCCCATATTGGTTCCTACATATTCTACGAAGATCTTTATCGGTCAAACCACATAACAACATACGTTGTTCCCTTTGTCATCGGTATGTTACTTGCCCGAGATTTGATCGTCGGTATCCAATACCTAGTTCAATATCGTTACCGGCAAGTCTCTTTACTCGTTCTGTAATACGTCATCTCATAACTAACTCATTAGTTATAATGCTTGCAAGGCTTAAGTGATGAGTATTACCGAGAGGGCCCAGAGATACCTCTCCGACAATCGGAGTGACAAAACCTAATCTCGAAATAGGCCAACTCAACATGTACCTTCGGAGACACCTGTAGTACTCCTTTATAATCACCCAGTTACGTTGTGACGTTTGGTAGTACCCAAAGTGTTCCTCCGGTAAACGGGAGTTGCATAATTCTCATAGTTACAGGAACATGTATAAGTCATGAAGAAAGCAATAGCAGAATACTAAACGATCATGTGCTAAGCTAACGGGATGGGTCATGTCAATCACATCATTCTCCTAATGATGTGATCCCGTTAATAAAATGACAACACATGTCTATGGTTAGGAAACATAACCATCTTTGATTAATGAGCCAGTCAAGTAGAGGCATACTAGTGACTATATGTTTGTCTATGTATTCACACATGTATCATGTTTCCGGTTAATACAATTCTAGCATGAATAATAAACATTTATCATGATATGAGGAAATAAATAAGAACTTTATTATTGCCTCTAGGGCATATTTCTTTCAGATAATTATTTTTGATGAAAAGTTTCTGTAATCAAGATTCACAAAGTTTCCGTGAGCATGAACAAAGTTCAAGGCTAGCTCCCACTTCAACAATGCTTGTCTTTCTCGCTTTAACTTTCCTTTTTGAATAGTTTTTAGGTTTCCCTCTTTATTTTTTTGTTTTTAAACTATATGAAAGCACTCAACATAAATAAAGGACTCTCTAAAACTTCCGGGTTGTCTCCCTGGCAGCGCTTTCTTTAAAGGCATTAAGCTAGGCATTTAGTGCTCAAGTAATGGATCCACCCGGATCCCAAGGTATATTAAAGCCAATTTTAATTAACATTGATTTGTAATTTAGTAGTGAGCACAAAGTAACATATATCAAGCGACAACAAAGTCTAACTCTCTTCCTATGCATCGGCATGTCATAAAAGAACAATTCATGCACACATAGTAAAGGCCAATGCATAGTATAAATAGTTTCTTGCAATTCTATCATATTGGAAACATAGAGAGGTGGAGATGTAGTTCCTCTCTCATAATAATTGCAAGTAGGAGAAGCAAGCACATGCATATTATATCTATCAAAATCATCATGTGCAATGGTAAAAGGCAACCCATCAATATAATCCTTAATAAGCACAAACTTCTCCGATATAGTGTAGTTTGGAGAATTCAAAAAGATAATAGGCCTATCATGCGTGGGTGCAATAGAAACAATTTCATGTTTAACATAAGGAACTATAGCAAGTTCATCTCCTTAAGCATAATTCATATTGGCATCTTGGCCACAAGCATAGCAAGCATCATCAAAAAGGGGTATTTCAAACAAATTCAAGGGATCATAGCAATCATCCTTCGGTAAGCACGAAGGGGAATTAAATAATGTATGAGTTGGAGGGTTACTCTCATTAGAAGGTGGGCACGGGTAGCTAATCCGCTCTTCCTCCTTTTGTTCTTCGCTCTCCTCATCATCTTTTTCATCCAATGAGCTCACTGTTTCATCAATTTCTTCTTCCATAGCTTCCTCCAAAATATTAGTCTCTTCTTGGACAGCGGAGACTTTCTTCATAAAAGCATTAATATAATAATTGTATTCATAATTTTCATAGCAATATCTAAGTATAGCAAGATTTTTAGGCCTATAACCATCATCATCAAAAGCTTCATACTTTTCAAACCAAGCTTCAATTTCATAAGCAGCCTTAAAAGCAACAAATTCTTCTATTTGTTCCACATCATAGTAATCATATATACCATTAGCATAAGAAGCTAAGGTTTCATTATCATTAAATTTGCATGAAAAGGGAAGGTGTGGAGCTTCCATACTAGAGCAACAAGTAATATCATATCTCAAGCATAGATTCCAGGCATACCAACGCAACATAATAAATTGATCCCATAATAGTTTCCCTTTTTGTGTCGAGCGATAATCCCTAAAGTATTCACGTTGATCCAACGTGTCTCCCATTATAAATTTGAATGGGGTTTTCTCAGGATTATCAAAGTAGTACATAATATCTTTTGCATAATGAGAATCGAGGGTTTTAGGAGTTACCCCATCTCCATGAGTAGCAAGTACACCTATTTTTTTGGTATTTTGCGTTCCATATCCATAACTAAAGATAGAGAACAAATTAGAACAGCAAATAAAAATTACTTAGTGATAAAGCAAACAAGAACACACGAGAATATTCACCCCATGCTATGACTCCCCGGCAACGGCGCCAGAAAAAGGTCTTGATGACCCGCAAGTATACGGGATAGTTGTAGCCTCTTTCGATAAGTAAGAGTTTCGAACCCAATGAGGAGCTAAACGTAGAACAAATACTCTCCCAAGTCCTATCGGCCATAGATACGACTCTACGCATGCTTGACGTTCGCTTTACCTAGAACAAGTATGAAACTAGAAGTACTTTGTAGGTGTTATAGGATAGGTTTGCAAGATAATAAAGAACGTGTATATAAAAAGTAGGGGCTGTTTAGATAAAGATGCAAATAAAGTAAATATAACGAGTGTGGAAAAGTGGTGGTAGGAGTTGTGTAAGTGTCCCTAAGCAATTGACTACATTACTAGACCGATAGCAAGTATTATGTGGGAGAGGCCACAGCTAGCATGTCATCCCTGACTTGGAATTCTATGCACTTATGATTGGAACTATTAGCAAGCATCCGCAACTACTAACGTTCATTAAGGTAAAACCCAATCATAGCATTAAGATATATTGGTCCCCCTTCAATCCCGTATGCATCAATTTCTATGCTAGGTTGAAGCTTCTGTCACTCTAGCCCTCCAATACATAGTCCTATCAACCTACAACTAACCCTATGGTGTGATCCACACGCGCGCTCATATGATGGGCACCAAAGGACAGAAACATAACCACAAGCAAATTAAATCAATCATAGCAATTCATCAACCACCAATAGGACAATGAAAATCTACTCAGACATCATAGGATGGCAACACATCATTGGAAAATAATATGAAGCATAAAGCACCATGTTCAAGTAGAGGGTACAGCGGGTTGCGGGAGAGTGGACCGCTCTAGATAGAGGGGGAAGGTGATGGAGATGTTGGTGAAGATGACGGCGGTGTTGGTGAAGATCGCGATGATGATGATGGCCCCCGGCGGCGTTCCGGCGCCACCGGAAGCAAGGGGGAGAGAGCCCCCCTTCTTCTTCTTCCTTGACCTTCTCCCTAGATGGGAGAAGGGTTTCCCCTCTGGTCCTTGGTTCCCATGGCTTGGGATGAGCGAGATCCCCTCTGAGATTGGATCTATCTCTCTGTTTCTGCGGTCTCAGATTCTACCCCTTCACCGTTTCTTAAATATCCGGAGATCCATAACTCCGATTGGGGTGAATCTTTCGCCCAGATCTTTCTCATAAAATTAGCTTTCTTGCTCCAAAAGAAAAGCATCAACTGCCTTACGGGGGGGCCAGGAGAGTCCAGGTCATGCCCCTTATCTCCTGGCCCCCTCAGGCACCATCTCGCGTTGATTTTACTTCCGAAAAATCACAAATATTCCAAAAAAATCTTCGTCCGTTTTCTTCCCGTTTGGACTCTGTTTGATATATGGTTTCTGTGAAACAAAAAACATGCAACAGATAGGGCACTAGGCACTAGATCGATATGTTAGTCCCAAAAAATAGTATAAAAAGTTGCCAAAAGTATATGAAAGTTGTAGAATATTGGCATGGAACAATCAAAAATTATAGATACGACGGAGACGTATCAGTCCCCGTGGCCACAACAGAGAGAGAGACTTCAGTGAATTTAGCATGTCGCCCAAGGGTGAGTGCTGAAAGATATCAGCAGAGGTAAACTCCATGATCAGTGCCCAATCAGCTTCGATAAGCACATATGCATGTGATTCGGAGCCTGTGGCCGGAGACGAGTCCGAGGGTCCGATGACACCGACCTCATCGGGGGCGAAGTCTGTGTTCAGCTCTAGCGCCAATGAGTGTGCGGCCTCCATGGCGGGGTCTATCCACCCGTCCTCGGATGGCACGGTCTGCTCCGGATTAAGGGTCAGGGCAGCCACAGGTGTGATCACCCGAACACCGCCCGATGGCAGATCTAAGTCATGCTCATCGTGACTGTTTGGCGCACCTGCCATGGGCTCGAATCCGTCGAAGATCAAGTCTCCGCGGATGTCGGCGGTATAGTTCAAGCTTCCAAACCTAACCTGACGGCCAGGGGCGTAGCTATCGATCTGCTCCAGAAGGCCAAGCAAGTTAGCCCGCAGTATGAAGTCACCGAATACAAAGATCTGTCCGGGGAGAAAAACATCACACTGGATCGCATCACTGCAGATGATTTAAGCAACCATCAAACCTTATCGTGACGGCACAGTGGAACTCTCAATTAAAGCACCAATGTCGGTGTCAAAACCGGCGGATCTCGGGTAGGGGGTCCCGAACTGTGCGTCTAAGGCTAATGGTAACAAGAGACAGGGACACAATGTTTACCCAGGTTCGGGCCCTCTCGATGGAGGTAATACCCTACTTCCTGCTTGATTGATCTTGATGATATGAGTATTACAAGAGTTGATCTACCACGAGATCGTAGAGGCTAAACCCTAGAAGCTAGCCTATGATTATGATTGTTGTTGGTCCTACAGACTAAACCCTCCGGTTTATATAGACACCGGAGGGGGCTAGGGTTACACAGAGTCAGTTACAGAGAAGGAAATCTACATATCCAAATTGCCAAGCTTGCCTTCCACGCAAAGGAGAGTCCCACCCGGACACGGGATGAAGTCTTCAATCTTGTACCTTCATAGTCCAATAGTCCGGCCAAAGTATATAGTCCGTCTATCCGAGGACCCCCTAATCCAGGACTCCCTCATACACGATCTCTGCTTTGACAAGACATGCCAATTTAACCGCACCTCGAAATACGGAGCGACAGGCTAAAGAACGGTTCGAATAATGACCGGGCAGTGGCGTGATGTCACGCTACAAAAAGTTGTCGGCGGATTGGACTCGTAAAATATTATGCTCTCTATGGTTG
Organism: Triticum timopheevii; assembly: GCA_963921465.1. Taxonomy (NCBI): domain Eukaryota; kingdom Viridiplantae; phylum Streptophyta; class Magnoliopsida; order Poales; family Poaceae; genus Triticum; species Triticum timopheevii. The sequence continues at coordinate 405,365,015 of OY997272.1, read as the reverse complement.
TGTGTGGAACTTGTTTTGCAGAGCCAGACATGATTCTTGTGTTTGAAATCTACTTTGAAGTACTCAGAGAAGGAATCCGCCTTGCAATGTCAAAGACAATCTGCGTGTCGGACTCATCGTCATTGAAGCTTGGTTCAGGGGCCACTGAGGGAGTCCTGGATTAAGGTGTCCTCGGACAGATGGACTATATACATGGGTCGGACTGTTGGGCTATGAAGATACAAGACAGAAGACTTCTTCCCGTGTCTGGACGGGACTCTCCTTTGCGTGGATGGCAAGCTTGGTGATTCGGATATGTAGATTCCTTTCTATGTAACCGACTTTGTGTAACCCTAGCCCCCCTCCGGTGTCTATATAAACCAGAGGGTTTATTCTGTAGAGACAACAACAATCATAATCATAGGCTATACATCTAGGGTTTAGCAATTTCGATCTCATGGTAGATCAACTATTGTAATACTCATATTCATCAAGATCAATCAAGCAGGAAGTAGGGTATTACCTCCATAGAGAGTGCCCGAACCTGGGTAAACATTGTGTCCCCCGCCTCCTGTTACCATTAGCCTTAGACGCACAGTTCAAGACCCCCTACCCGAGATCCGCCGGTTTTGACACCGACAGTGGGCGAGCCAACCCTTGGCCCCACTTCTGTGCAGGCAGGAAACAAGGGCATAGGGCCATGCGCAGCATTGGTGGGGCCTGCTCAGCCCGTCCGTGAGGCGACCAAGGAACTAGAGTTGGCTGCTGTGCGGGGCACAGTGGACATAGGCAAATCATTGGAGGAAGGGACCCATCCTGAGGGAAATCATGCAGCCACTCAGCCATGCATGGACGTGGGCACGGTGGTTTCATGTGATCCCTGCCCACTGCTGCTGCTCGAGGGCGTGTGCGCTGGTGACTCCACGTTTTTGCAAGGCACAGAACAACACGTCGTGGTGGGCGCATCCATGATTGCGCGCGCTGAGGAAGGTGACAATAGGAGGAGGGAGGATGGGGCAAACACTTGGCCTTCCCAAGGTGGGCTATCGACACAGGACGCTGAAGACTTCTCGAAGCTCAAATCCTTTTGCTCTAGCATAGTCAGAAATCTTGCGCCTCCGCTTCTCAAAGAAGTTCAGGCCTCTGGACTCAGGCCTGTGGTAGAGCCATTCACTCTGAAGAGAACCACGCGTGCCGCCAAGAAGACGGCCGCGCAGAGTGTGGCCAAAGCGACACCGGGTGAAAACATTCTGCTACGCACTCTCGGGCTTGCTCTGTAAGACTTCCAGGCGGACGACATGGCAATTCAGGAGCTCAAGCACCTCTTCGACTCACCGCTCCGCGAGCAACATATTCGAGTGATTGCCGCGCTTTTTGGCAAGGCCCTGCCAGGGATGTCTATGGGATCAGTAGCAGCTTCAGCGATAGGTGCACAATGAGCATGCCCTTGCGAGTTAGGGTGTGGGCGTGTGCCATTTCCATGGATCCAAACCCTTCGGTGACTTGCTGGAACGTTCGAGGTTTGAACAATCCGACTAAAAGAAGAGCGGTGAAGGAGTTTTTAGACCCGGTTAAGCCTAGCATAGTTTGTTTGCAAGAGACTAAACTTGCAGTTGTAGACACATTTGTGTTATTACAATGTTGTGGACCGTATTTGGACGGCTTTGCCTACATGCCGGCGGAGGAGACGAGAGGTGGAATTATCTTAGCTTGGGACACCATAGTTTTGCACATTGACCACGTTCAGAGGGACGCCAACTCCCTCCCTCGATTGGTTTGCCCCAAGGTCGGAGGGGAGTGGTGGATCACGGTGGTCTACGGACCACAAGGAGACGAGCTCAAGACTCAGTTCCTTGCTGACTTGGAGGCAAGGAGAAAACTTTGCTCGGGACCTTGGATGGTACTTGGCAACTTCAACATGATCCTTCGTGCCTCGGAGAAAAGCAACATGAACCTCAATCGCACCATGATGAATAAATTTAGAGCTTTCGTTGATAACAGCTAGTTGAAGGAGCTTTACATGCACAGACGCCGCTTTACTTGGACAAATGAGAGGGAGATCCCAACTTTTACCAAGATCGATTGTGTCTTGGTCTCCGTTGATTGGGAGTTGGCACGACATGACTACCTCCTCCAAGCGCTTTCCACAAACGTCTCAGACCACGCGCCCTTGCATCTCTCGGCTGTTACTCACCATTGGCCGAAGAAAAGATTCCGGTTTGAGTCCTTTTGGCTCAAGATTGACGGCTTTGATCAGGCCGTCAGCAAGGCTTGGGTCTATGACCAAGCGATCGTTGATCCCTTCAAATGGCTAGATGCTTTGTTCAGGAATGCCAGTGCTACGCTGCAAGCTTGGGGGGTAAAAGAAAGTTGGCAACATCAAGTTGCTCATGTCCGTTGCCTCGCTCGTGATTTTCTAGTTTGATCAAGCCATGGAAGTAAGAGGCTTGTCGGAGCTTGAGATTTGGTCGAGGAGAACACTGAAGCTAGCCTTGCTGGGGCTAGCTTCCTTGGAGTGCACCATAGAAAGATAAAGGTCCAGGTTTAGATGGTTGCGTGAAGGAGACGCAAATACAAAATTCTTCCAGACGGTGGCCAACGGAAGAAGGGCTAAAACTTCATCCCCCAAATCAGGGTTGGGTAAGAGACTATCACTGATCAATCCCGCATGGAGGAGGTTTTTGCCGAGGCTTTTCATAGCCTCTTGGGTACGGCGCACATGAGGAACCATACCCTCGATCTTGATTACCTGGGAGTTGAGCAGCTGGACCTACAAGATATGGAGGTTTTATTTACAGAGGAGGAAGTTTGGGGAGTTATCAAAGAGATACAGCTGGATCGCACCCCCGGACCTGATGGATTCACCATTGCATTCTACCAAAAGGGCCCATCATTAAGGCAGACGTCATGGCTGCACTCTTCAAGCTTTGCGTGGGCGACGACCATGGCTTCTCTAGATTGAACCGAGCCATCATTGTTCTGATCCCAAAGAAGCCGGACTTGATCGAAGTGGGCGACTTCCGCCCAGTAAGCCTACCTCACAGCTTCTCCAAGATATTTGCAAAGCTACTTGCCAACAGGCACGGAGGAGAATGCATGAGTTTGTTGGAGTCAACCAGTCCGCGTTCATCAAAGATCGTACCCTGCATGACAACTACCTACTAGTGAAAATAGTCGCAAGGAAAATCCATGCTAGAAAGAGCCCCGGAGTATTCCTCAAGTTGGACATCACACGTGCCTTCGATTCCTTGTCCTGGCCATTTCTGTTCGAAGTGCTACGCGCTAAAGGCTTTGGAAGAGTTTGGTTTAAGTGGGTGGCTAGCTTGCTACAAATAGCGAGCACCAAAATCATGGTGAATGTGGTTCCTGGCAGAAGAATTTGGCATGCCAAAGGTTTAAGACAAGGAGATCCAGTTTCTCCCTTGTTTTTTGTCATTGCCATGGATGTCCTGTCCACGATCGTCGCCAAAGCGTCACAAGAGGGAGTCCTCAGCCCTTACACGGGCATCTCTGCTACGCAGCGTCTGTCGGACTATGCGAACGACGTCGTGCTATTCGTCAAACCTTCTGATGTAGATCTGCAATTTGTGAGACATGCGTTGGAAATCTTTAGAGAAGCTTTGGGCCTTCTAGTGAACTACACTAAGTCTACGGCCATCCTGATCTTAGAGAACCATGAAGATAGAGTAATAGTTGAAGGTATCCTTCAGTGCACCATGTCCGAGTTCCCCTGCAAGTACCTCAGGCTGCAACTCGCGCTCAAGCAGCTCTCCAGGGTGCAGTGGCACTCACTACTTGATCAGGTGAGGTACTTCATCCTCGCCTGGCAGAGAGGCGCGCTTGGGAAGTCTAATCTTGGTCAAGTCTGTGCTCTTGGCGAGACCGGTGCACCACTTACTGGTCATGGATGCCCCAGCCTGCATTTTCGAGGATATCAATGGGTGGTTGTGCTCTTTCTTCTGGGCGGGCAAGGATCAGGTCTCTGGAGGGCAATTCTTAGTTGCACGGAACAACATTTGCAAGCCGACAGCCTTCAAAGGCTTGGGCGTGAAGAACCTGATCCTGCAAGAGATCATACTTAGAGTACGTTGGGAGTGGCTAAGACAGACTGATCCCCGTAGGCCTTGGCAGGGCTTACACCTGTTGGTGGACGTCGAGGCCATACAAGTATTCGATAGTTTAGTGAAGATTGACGTCGGGAAAGGAGACATGGTACTTTTTTGGAGAGATAGATGGATTCATGGTTTCTCGATTGGAGACATTGCCCCTCTCATCCCGGAAGGCATGGACACAAGGACTAGGAACTCAAGGACAGTAGCCCAGGTGATGATGGGGGAGAGATGGACCAGCGACACCCATTCCCTAATCTCCTTCATGGGTTTACTTCAGATGGTGCACCCGAGGCACATGATTGCTATGGTGCAACACAGATTGTGGACCTCAGACAGGAGAGCATGTCATGGTCTTCAAGATGAGCCTTTGGCTTGCTACATTTGCTTGCAGGAAGAAGATAACGCCGAGCACATGCTGGTGCAGTGCCCCTACGCGAGAGAAGTTTGGCACACGTGTTTTGACATTTTGCAGGTACATGTTGGCTGTCTGGACGGGTAGGAGACACTCGAGGAGTGGTGGCTCAAGACTAGGAGAGGATTCCACGGAAAATAGAAGCGAGGATTGGACTCATTGGTCATCGGAGCATTGTGGGCCATCTGGAAGCAAAGAAAGGCTCATGTATTCAACCGGCCGGAGCAGGTGGTGGGCCCTAGAGAGCTTGCGATGGCGATATTTGGGGACATTCGTGTTTGGTCAAGAGCTGGGTTTGGTGTGGGTGGCCTAGACAGATTCGCGAGGAGTTAGTTTTTTTGTTTTTTGGTGTGGGTGTGCCGACAACTGATGTTTGCATTGTTCGTCGGTTTATTGTAAATATTTGCTCCCTTCTATAAAATTATGGTACGCCATTGGCGTACTCTCAAAAAAAATAATAGTCAGGGTTGTGGGAAGAAAGGTTTAGCTACAAGCCTAGTGGAGATTATGAAAGATAATGAGGTAAACTTCGTGAGTTTGCAGGACCAGTGGGAGGCGGAAGCCCCCGTCAATCGAATCTACCACCAGAGAAAACTCGGCAGGGTGTGGGACATAGGGTGGATGATCGACGCGCTGGAAGGTGATCATGACGTCGGACCACTCCAGGAGGTCGGTCGGAGCAACCATAGATCGCCAGCTCCATGGTCATCCTTATTCCCATGATTGGGTCAGTTATGGGATAGATGGCATTATGGGGCGTGGGAATCAAGGAGTCCACAGTGTTACCATCATTACTGCTATAGTGATTGCTGAGGTGCACACAGGATTTGGGGAGATCTGCTACAGAATTAAAACTTGAATCCTCGCTGATGATGAGTCCAATTCATGTCATGATTTTGATAGTTATTTTGTGCCTGCATGGTAGGTTTTGTGGGATTTTATCGCGCTCGCGCACCTATTTTAATTTTTTTCGGTATTCCAAAAGTAACACCTTTTGGAGTAAATAATACTTTATAAAGGAATCCAATAAAATGGTGGCGAATTTATGTATTAAATGTGATAATCAACTACCATAAAAGATTGAAACGAAAGGGTCTATAAGTGCATCTAGTGCCACCCATAGTTGGTTTTGGAGTATTGACGACAAACGTGGTTGAGGGACTAATGTTTTTGTGAGAATTGCAGGACAACACAGGTAGTAGTCCCTCATTGATCTGGTTTACCTACCAAAGATGACCCCTAAAAATGTATGAAGACATTGAAGACAATGGTGGTTCGTGAAGACATTCACGTTGAAGAGAATGACGACGAAGACATTCACTTGAAGATTATGGAGTGAGAAGACATAGTTTCTTTCGTAGGTTCCTTTTCTTCTTTCTTGAGTCATATGAACCACCGTAACGTTAAGTGGGGTCCAAGTGAACAAAGTCGACTGAAGTGATGCTCAACCAAAATCTTATGTCTTCGAGTGAAGACAATGAGAGCAAATCTTATCTAGAGTCGGATGAGTCAACTTTGCTTGTAGCCCAAGCCAAGCTCCCGCGTGTGTTTGAAATCCAACTGTTGGAAACGTGTCGGTTCCTTAGTGACCCAGAGTCATTTCAGATACTAGAAGAACGCCCGTGCGTTGCAACGGGGCCACATTAACTTTAAGAGTTCAATATTACGACATTGGCGACCTTTTTTACCATCAAATCCTCACACACACACACACAGACACACACTCTCCCTCCCTCTTCCTCACTCTCTATCCCCCTCTCCCTCTCTCTCTAACACACACACATATGCATATTATTGGGTACGGGACCATAATCCATCTATTTCACACGTACACGCTAGTGCATAACAATATGGATTATGTGTATTATATTTTCCACCAGAACTGAGGGAATTAATTTCATGTAAATTGACCAGCCACAGCTCCAAGAATACGCGGACGAGGTGGCTCGGGTCGGCATCGGCGCTGTCCAGCGCGGGCCACGGGCCTGCTTCCAAGTGCATGTGCAATGCACGTCTTCACAAATATTATAACCAGATGTGAGAAATCACATGCGTAGAAAAGACATTCTAATAGCAATCCAAATACCATACTCAATTGAATACCTAACCTGGACAATACTCTTATTTCTATGCGCCAGAAAAAGATGGAATAGCAAATCTAAGTATGCCTACATACGCTCAGATTATATATAAGAATCTTGGGTGAACAATTGCAACAAAGCACTAAGAAGCGATAAATTTAAATAAAAAATCCATTAGCTATGCAGGCAGCAGGCTTGTTACAACATAGAGAGATAGGAAAATGTCACCTCCAGTAATGTAGTGCAAAGGAGTGGAACGAAGCATGAATGAGCAGTTTTCTATTCTTCTCCATGTACATGGATCAGCAGTAGAGGCCAAGTATATAAGTACTTGACTGAACTCCACTCTTCGTGTACGGAGAGCCATGTCACCTTCTCGCCGCTGCAGCATGGGAGGACGACTGGTTCACGTGACCCTCCAGCTGGGGGATCCATGGTGGTTGACCATCGAGCTCGAGGCAGAGAAGTTGAGGGCAGCAGCGGCGAGATCCATGCCGGCCAACCGGGCGAAGAGGAGGTCGTCGGGGAGGGACACATCAGCAAGATCCGGTCACCACGCGACCTGAAGAGCAACAGTGATCTCCACAAGATGTAGGCCAACGGCGTGCTCCATCCCCTGCGATGGGGTCACCATGGTGGTGGCCATAGCTCCTCATGCTCGCCTCGATCTCGGCGACACACCCTGAGTGTAGGAGGCAGCAACGACCTCGACGAAATCATGGCCTCCATCCCGGAACGCATGAAGGACCTCGGCCCCGTCGCTACTCCTCCCGCCGTAGCCGCACGCGGCAGCGGACCGTGGGTAGGAGGGCAGGCGGCGTCGCCTCGGCTGATGGCAGGGAGCAGCGTTGAATTCGGGTAGGTGGCATCGGAAGGACGGCCGCGGCCGCGGGGAAGCACCCCAATCATGCTGCCAGGCCAATCCTTCTCCTCTGATCCCCTATCCCCGAAGATTGTGCCGCCACCCCGGTCGTGTTGTTTCCATATATTATGCCATTTTTTCCTGTACCTAAACAAACGCAGGCGAGCGGATGGCAGAGTTTTGGTCCGCCCTCTAAAATTGCTAAACGCACTTTTGGTGAGGATTATTGTTAATAAATGAATTCAATCATGTGGCTCTAAATAAATGGATTCAATCATGTGACTCTAATTACTTCGGATTGTTATGTGCACACTAAGCGGGGTGCAGTTAGGAAAGAAAATGTTTTCTAATTAAAGTGATTGAGTGATTTAAGGTAAGGTTAATTAATTTAGATTTGGTTTTTAGTGATTGTTAGTAAAGTATGATGCGTCTATAAAATCTTTTATTTGTTTCCTTAAAATCTATTATTTGTTTCCTAAAGAAATTTGCAATAATGGGAGGTATTGGTTGATTTGGATAAGTTAGTAAAGTTAGATCCGTGATTGCGTGTACGTTTGGAAAGTGCTGATTTGCAAGGAAAGAGCTGAGGGGTAAATAAACCGGTGAATAAGAAACCAGCATCGAAAAAAATCTACGACGGTTAACCCACGAAAAAAAACGTACGAAAGTGGGGGACGAAAATTGACCGGCGGAGACTACCAACTGCTCCATTAGGAGTAGAGATATCAGGTCGGGTTGCCTTCTAGCTATAAATAGCCCACCCCCTACACCATAAATTGGTGGCTGCTCAGAGTTAGTGCATGGCTTTTGTCGTTTGAGAGCAACCCACCTCCTAAGCCATTGAGAGAGAGAGAGAGAGATCCTTGGGAGGACAAATCCCAAAACACCCAGAGCCAAAGAGTGTTAGGCATCACTGAAGTCTTTCTATCCGCGTGACCTGAAGACTTGTTACACTTTAGGACTGTGCATCCTCCAGCCGGTTAGGCGTCATGTTCTGAGGATCCAAGAGTCATTGTGGATTGCCCGTGAACGGAGTCTGAGAAGGTTTGGATGTCTACCTTGAAGACTAACCAAAGTGATAGGGCGAGGACTGGGTGTCCTTAGCTCGAGGGGAATAAGGTAAAGACACAGTCTTGTGAGTCCAATCTCAGCCTCCCTAACCAGACGTACAGTTATCACAGCAACTGGAACTGGTCTACCAAATCCCTGTCTTCACCAAGCAACTGGTTCTATCCCCTACCATCCTTACTTTTTAGTTTGTCTTCGTAAATTCATTGCTTGCTTGCCTGATCTATTTGACTTCACTATGTGAAGTCTTGCAATCGTTTGGCTTCTTACTGTCTTCCATTCTAATCCATCTCTACCTAGTTGTTGTTAGTCTTCGTGCGTTCACTGTATTGCTTGCTTGACTATTGCTTGTCTAGTGTAGTTTATCTTCCGCTGCATATCATATAGGTTCAGATTTATAGTTCGTATTCAAAGACCTTGTGTTTTTAAGACTTTTCATAAAAATCGCCTATTCACCCCCCTCTAGACGATAACTAGCACTTTCAATTGGTATCAGAGGAAGGTACTCACTACAAGAAATATGTCAACTTGTGACCACCACTATTGGTCACTGAAAGGTCACAAATTTCCATTTGCGACCTTTTTGTGACCAAAAACAGAAGGTCAAAAGCTGGCAGTCGTAAACTGACTATAGCGACCTTTCTTCTGGAATGGTCGAAGACGTTTACAACCAAAATATTCCTACTGTGGCGTTTTGGTCACTAGCAACCTCCCCAGGCCACATAGGCATCCAGCATGGCAAGCTGATGTGGCACAAGATTCAGCCCGGTCCAATTCGGTTTTCTACATGGGCCTAGCCCAACAATTCAGCCTATTTGTGTTTTTTTTGTCTGTCAATTTTTGGTTGGGTTCATGGGCCAAGCCCAATATTGCAGCCTTTTTATTGTTGGGTTGTGGCCTTCTTACCATCAGTTGATTTTTTATTTTTCAATCATTTTATTTTAGAGCTGGTCCCACTAGTCAGATGGGCACCACACGTCAAAAATTTCAAAATATCTCAAATTATATTCATAAGTGGGACATAAATTGGTCCCGCTGGTCATGTTTCCATTTCACATCTTTTTAACATCCATAATCACTTTCAAATAGGACGGGACAAATATAATTCATCAAATAACACTACATTAGTCTTTTACAATCTATTACAATATTACAATTTACAGTCTACTACAGAACCAAAAAACTCTTCGCTAAGTAGGGCTTCACTGATTCGCACTTGGCTCCATGGATTCACACTCCAAAAAAATTAGGCCCGAAGCTCCTGTAAAAGAGTGAACAACTTCAATATTAGTGTACTAGTGTTGAGGCCAGAACCAAACAACTTTGATATTACAATAGAAAGAAGTCTCAGGTTTATCAAGCACAGCAAAACAGCAGTGTGACTGAAAACAAGAGAGGTCTCAGGTTTAGACTGAAAAGGAAGAGTTAGATATGCATGATGTCCCAGGTTTAAAGAAAAGATCAAGAGCACAATTTTAACAAGAGATATATAGTCAGTCCAATTGAACAAAGGCTGGACAGTAGCATTATGAGTATTTAAGTGGAGATGTAGCAGACAATCAAATGAATATATTGTGGAGACCATGAATAAAATTAGGCAATCATCGATGGAGAGCGTCTAATGCTCCTAATTATACAAACGGATATGTTTAGCCAACCAAGAAGGAAACACTAACCAAACAGTGGCAATTTGAGGTGGTGAGCTAGATGAGGTACAAACTGATATGACATTCAATCATCTGGTAGCAAAACAAGCTTACTAGCTAGCTAGTACACTAGAATGTGACCATCCAACATGCACACACGCATCATGCAGGAACATATATGAACATTTTCTGTAAGGGGGACATCAAGACCTTGTTTTGGAAGGACTAAAGAGCACTTGAGCGAGTTCTGGTCGTCAGGTGCTTCTTCACCACCAGGCTCATTTGTTGCTGCTGCTCATCCTCCTACTCCATCTACATGGACAAGAGAAAGTTAGTTGTTTGCATGGCATTCACTTAATAAAACTGCATGTATATTCATCTACATTACTTCTTCAGTATAGTACAGTACAAAGGATGGATGGGTTTGAGTTCAAATGTTTGCTTGCACATGTACTACTCATATACTTAGGCACATGGAAAATCAACTACAAGCAGGAACATGATGAGCCAGAACAAGCTAGTAAGACACTAGCAGTAGAGCAACCATAATATGAAGCAAACAGAGGAATCACAAGGTAATTCTACTAATCTCATTGAAACAATAGTGACAATTTTAGGCAGTGTGCTAGATGAGGTACAAACTGAGATGCCATTTAGTGAGATATAGTAAGAATGATTGTGGCAGCAGTAGATATAGTAAGAATGCAAAAGTACATTCAGTGAGAATTGTATTCTTCTAAGCTACCCGCAGAGAAGCAGAAAACAGACGAACAACCTGGCCCTACATGTGAAATATTTTTCAATAAATGAACTTGTCTAAGAGGACATGCCACAATATCTACCAGCTACAAATCCTAGGAAATATCTACTAGCACAGTTAACCAGAACAATTACAAACAGCAGAGGAAATCATGAATGTGTAAATGCATGAATGGTTCTTTAGATCAACTTTAAAGCTAGCAGAAAGCATGTTTAGACAACACATTAGTAATATTGCCAGCAATATTCACAGCTTCAGCTTCCTGTTCTGCAGCAATATTCACAGCTCCAGCTTCCTGTTCTGCATGTGGATGATGTTGGTACACACTCCATTCATGAAGTCCTGAGAGTGTGATATCACAAGTATACGGTCAAATTTCTTGAGTGTTTCTTCCAGCCACACACATGCCTCAAGCTCTGCAAATGTTGTCATAGAATGCCAGCAATATTGTTATTAGTTCATAGACAAAAGCATATGTTTGCAAATTTAACAAGAGTACTACTTCTATAGTAGAATCCACACACAGACATGTGTGTGTGCTTTCATTTACTTTAAACTGAGACTACTGGAAATTAATCCATATGTTTGCAAAGGAGGATATGTGAAATTAATCCATATTTTTGTAAATGCATTTGTACTCCTTTCATTTACTTTAAACTGAGACAACTGAAAAGGAGTACTCCTTTTCATTTAATTTACTTTAAACTGAGACTACTAAAAAGGAGTACTCCTCTCTTGTACATTTCCACATCCTTTTCATTTAGTTTTAGTTCCTCCTAATGGGTTGTCAATCATTTCTAACTACTTTGCACCTTCTGAAACATAAGCTTATATTCAAAGTGATATTCAGAAACATTCAAGATAGTGAATTACACACAAGTGGAGCTCAAGTTTTCTAGGAAGAAAAATAACATTCATAATCTGTGTTATTGCTCATCTGAGCCATGGTATGTGCTAGCATACTCAAGTTTTCTTCACATGCAAATATTTTTCCCGGTGTTCTAAAGCTTGTGTTGATGGCACGCAAGGTTTTATGAACTACTAGGTGCATCAGATTCTTGCAAGCCAATATCCTACTGCTAATTTTAAAGCTGAGAACTGTGGTACAACAAACATACAAGACTCAGTATTCTAGTGCATAGCTCCAGCAGATCACCAGGTATGGTGTCGTGCCACTCTTCTCCATCCCAAATCAAGGCTCCTGTATCTTCAAAAAGTTGCAAAAATTACCTGAGCCAGGGCAGTGGCCACGGCAAAAAACCACGTACAGGTCATCACCCTCCGCCGAGTTGAACTTGAAGCGGCAATACTCGTCCTCCTCCTTGGTCTTCACCCTGCCGTCGATGGTGGAAGAGGCGGCTGCCCGAGCAAATCAATGAGAAGGGGTTAGAGGTCATGGCTGTGGGAGGCAAATCCCTAGTAAAACGACTCAACTGCGGGAGGAGACGAACCTGATTTGGCCGGCAGGGACCGCTGCGTGTCCTCCCCATCGAGGATCTGGCCGCCGTCTCGCTCGCATGGCCTGGATCCGCCCGCCGCGTCGTGGTCAGAGTGGAGAAGATGGCGAGGTCAGCGGCGGAGCCGGGCGGGCGGCTCCGACGAGCGCAAGCACCGGCGCCACGATGAGCCACCCGCAGCACCCTTTGGTCCTCGACCCCATCTCTGCCTCCTATCGCATTCGCCGCCCACTCAAGACCTCCTCCGGCTGCTCGCGTGCGCCGGGGAGACGGACGGAGGTTCTGCTGCTCTTGTGGTTGCGTGCGTCCGCGCGGGAGGGGAGGGGAAGAAGGGCATCACGGATCCAATCCGCATCATTGCTACTAACATTTTTCAACACAATTTGCTCTATGAACATATCAAAATAAACATATGAAAGCAACAACGCAAGCCATTGATCTACAACATAATTTGCAAAATACTACCAGGACTAAGTTCATGATAAATTTAAGTTCAATTAATCATATTACATAAGAACTCCCACTTAGACAGACATCTCTCTAGTCATCTAAGTGATCACGTGATCCAAATCAACTAAACCATGTCCGATCATCACATGAGATGGAGTAGTTTCAATGGTGAACATCACTATGTTGATCATATCTACTATATGATTCATGTTCGACCTTTAGGTCTCCGTGTTACGAGGCCATATCTGTTATATGCTAGGCTCGTCAAGTTTAACCTGAGTATTCCGCGTGTGCAACTGTTTTGCACCCGTTGTATTTGAACATAGAGCCTATCACACCCGATCATCATGTGGTGTGTCAGCACGAAGATCTTTCGCGATGGTGCATACTCAGGGAGAACACTTCTTGATAATTTTTAGTGAGAGTCATCTTAAAATGCTACCGTCAATCAAAGCAAGATAAGATGCATAAAGGATAAACATCACATGTAATCAATATAAGTGATATGATATGGCCATCATCATCTTGTGCTTGTGATCTCCATCTCCGAAGCACCGTCGTGATCACCATTGTCACCGGCGCGACACCTTGATCTCCATCGTAGCATCATTGTCGTTACGCCATCTATTGCTTCCACGACTATCGCTACCGCTTAGTGATAAAGTAAAGCAATTACAGGGCGTTTGCATTTCATACAATAAAGCGACAACCATATGGCTCCTGCCAGTTGTCGATAACTTCGGTTACAAAACATGACCATCTCATACAATAAAATATAGCATCACGTCTTGACCATATCACATCACAACATGTCCTGCAAAAACAAGTTAGACGTCCTCTACTTTGTTGTTGCAAATTTTACATGGCTGCTACGGGCTGAGCAAGAACCGTTCTTACCTACGCATCAAAAACCACAATGATAGTTCGTCAAGTTGGTGTTGTTTTAACCTTTGCAAGGACCGGGCGTCGCCACACTCGGTTCAACTAAAGTTGAAGAAACTGACACCCGCTAGTCACCTGTGTGCAAAGCACGGCGGTAAAACCAGTCTCGGGTAAGCGTACGCGTAATGTCGGTCCGGGCCGCTTCATCCAACAATACTGCTGAACCAAAGTATGACATGCTGGTAAGCAGTATGACTTGTATCGCCCACAACTCACTTGTGTTCTACTCGTGCATATGACATCTACGCATAAAACCTAGGCTCTAATGCCACTGTTGGGGAACGTAGTAATTTCAAAAAAATTCCTACGCACACGCAATATCATGGTGATGCATAGCAACGAGAGGGGAGAGTGTTGTCCACGTACCCTCGTAGACCGTAAGCGGAAGCGTTATGACAACGCGATTGATGTAGTCGTATGTCTTCACGATCCGACCGATCCAAGCACCGAACGTACGGCACCTCTGAGTTCAGCACACGTTCAGCTCGATGATGATTCCCGGACTCCGATCTAGTAAAGTGTCGGGGATGAGTTCCGTCAGCACGACGGCGTGGTGAAGATGATGATGTTCTACCGACGCAGGGCTTCGCCTAAGCACTGCAACGATATGACCGAGGTAGAATATGGTGGAGGGGGGCACCGCACACGGCTAAGGAACGATCACGAAGATCAACTTGTGTGTCATGGGGTGTCCCCTGCCCCCGTATATAAAGGAGCAAGGGAGGAGGAGGCCAGCCCTAGAAGGAGGGCGCGCCAAGGGGAGTTCTACTCCAACCGGGAGTAGGACTCCTTCTTTCCTAGTCCAACTAGGAGAAGGGGGGAAAGGAGGGAAGTGGAGAAGGAAGGGAGAGGGGGGCCACGCCCCAAACCCCTTGTCCAATTCGGACTGGGCTTGGGAGGGGCGCGCGCCACCTCCTGGCTCCTTCCCACTAAGGCCCGTTAAGGCCCAATACTCTTCCCCGTATTCCCGTAACTGCCCGGTACTCCGAAAAATACCCGAATCACTCAGAACCTTTCCGATGTCCGAATATAGTCGTACAATATATCAATCTTTACGTCTCGACCATTTCGAGACTCCTCGTCATGCCCCCGATCTCATCCGGGACTCCGAACTCCTTCGATACATCAAAACTCATAAACTCATAATAAAACTATCATCGTAACGTTAAGCGTGCGGACCCTACGGGTTCGAGAACTATGTAGACATGACCTAGAACTTTTCTCGGTCAATAACCAATAGCGGAACCTGGATGCTCATATTGGCTCCTAAATATTCTACGAAGATCTTTATCGGTCAAACCGCATAACAACATACTTTGTTCCCTTTGTCATCGGTATGTTACTTGCCCGAGGTTTGATCGTCGGTATCCAATACCTAGTTCAATCTCGTTACCGACAAGTATCTTTACTCGTTACATAATGCATCATTCCATAACTAACTCATTAGCTACATTGCTTGTATGGCTTATAATGATGTGCATTACCGAGAGGGCCCAGAGATACCTCCCCAACAATCGGAGTGACAAAACCTAATCTCAAAATATGCCAACCCAACATGTACCTTCGGAGACACCTGTAGAGATCCTTTATAATCACCCAGTTACGTTGTGATGTTTGGTAGCACACAAAGTGTTCCTCCGGTAAACGGGAGTTGCATAATCTCATAGTTACAGGAATATGTATAAGTCATGAAGAAAGCAATAGCAACATACTAAACGATCAAGTGCTAGGCTAACGGAATGGGTCATGTCAATCACATCATTCTCCTAATGATGTGATCCCGTTAATCAAATGACAACTCATGTCTATGGCTAGGAAACTTAACCATCTTTGATTCACGAGCTAGTCAAGTAGAGGCATACTAGTGACACTATGTTTGTCTATGTATTCACACATGTATTATGTGTCCAGTTAATACAATTCTAGCATGAAAAATAAACATTTATCATGAAATAAGGAAATAAATAATAACTTTATTATTGCCTCTAGGGCATATTTCCTTCAAGTGATATTTTTTCACTCTCTCTCTCTCTCTCTCTCTCTCTCTCTCTGTTTCCTCTCATTTAACTAGGAGCACGTGAAGAGCTTGGGCATTTGTTGCCTTCCACTATGTGGCCTCTGCCATATTTCGCAAAAGTATGCCACATAATATGCATCGATGTCAAATCAAAAGATTTTGGCACTGCTCTCACGATGTGAGAGAGTTGGCACCGCTATGCGCACAGACCCACATGTATAAACAAATCAATCAAACCAACTACACCAACCTCTCACTCTCCCAAACAAGTGTATTTTTATTGCCTCAGTCCTCTCTCTCTCTCTCCCACGCAGTGTTTTTTCATTGCGTGAGTTAATTTGGCACCGGAGCAAAGTAGGTGATCCAGATTGGGGCACCAGGTGAGCAATGGAGGGGCATCGATGCCAAATGCATCACAAGTGAATTTAGCACATGTTTTGGCCTACATAGCCCACTTTTGTACTCCCTCCGTCCCAAAATTCTTGTCGTAAATTTGTCTAAATACGGATGTATCTAGTTACATTTTAGTGTTAGATACATCCGTATCTAAACAAATGTAAGACAAGAATTTTGGGACGGAGGGAATACTACCTCGTATTTAGTATAAAATTTTGACCATAGGTTTACCTGAGAAAATGCCAATGCATGTCACTAAAAATTACACCATTTGAAATTATGTTCAAATACGAATCCAACGATATAGTTCTTAGTGACATGCATTAACATTTTGTCAGTTAAATCTATGGTCAAATTTTGATACTACAAAATTGGAAGAGTAAACCAGGACGGAGGTAGTAATTTCTCTTAGGGTAACCATAGAGTTACTGGAGTAGTTTAAGTTACTTTCCACTATGACTAGCCTAGGCTACTATAGTAGTACAACATAAAAACGATGCAGGTGATCACGTGAGAAAAAAATACTAAAAACATTTCTTTCGGTGCAGTGCGTAGATGCAGTTTTGAACACTACACTTGTCATCGTAATTTGGGAAAATTACGAAAAATTTAAGCTACTTTCTGATTACCGTTTACTTATAGGAAAGAAGTTTCACCTCGATGAGTAGCTTCTCCGTGCATGAAAAGCATGTAAGGAATCCAACAACTTGATCCAGATTGGGGCCGATAGATTTTAGTGCTAAGATCTTCACTGTGCGCATGGACTGGGTCAAGCTTGTGGGAATCAATTTCTGGAAGACGTTCGTAAATACATCAAGAAGAAATTTAAAAATGTGAATTTTAAGAAGACGGAGAAGAAGATGAGTGTTGTACCTGAACGATTACGGATCCAATAAAGAGTTCGGAGAATTTGGTAGACGAGTACACCAACGCTGTCAATTTCGGCGCGTCAATGACCCTGATTTTTGTTGGACCTTCTAGATCCGATACAAGCAATCTCTCAAGGTAAGGAACATTCTCAATGACCATAACGTGGAACAGCTGGAGTGATCTCTTCCCAATTGATGTCTTGTTGCGGGGCCAGCAAGACACATAAATCCATCGGAGATTCGTCGAGGCAATGTGGAGACTAATGTACCCGTGGATCTGCTCAAGACGAAGGTACTCGAGCGTAGTACAGCTGTGGAGCAGGTGCTCCATAGCCTTCTTCGAGATGACAACATCGAAGAGGTCGAGCTGCTTGAGTTGAGGGAGAAGAAGGGCGGGCGCGACATTAATCTGGGGAAGATAGCAGAAGCTGAAGCTGGCGTGGCGCAGCGTTGGCGTGAGGCGGAGCGCAGACGGCGGCAGAGAGCGACATCATCCAGATTCAAAGCTGAGCTCCTCGAGCTGATCTAGGGCGGGGGATAAGAACCACTCATCAAACTTGGGTTGGACCTTGCAGTTGGTACTGAACATGCGGATGTCAAGGCGTCTGGCTGGCCCAGGGTGCAATGAAAGGATCTTGGAGACTGCGGCCATGCGTTTGCAATCCCCGTCGCAAAGGCAGCTGTCGACGGTGAGGTTGAGGGGGACGCAGCGCCAGAGAGGGCGCCACCGCCAGGAGAGCAGGGCGGTTTGCACGGCAGGTTTGGTGGGGAGGAGGCCGATGAAGATGAGCAGCATGTCATCGGGGAGGCTGCTGACGAGCAGCATGTGCGTATCCTTGCATCATCAAATTTTATAGCATGTTGATCATATTTTCTACATGTTTCTTACCCATCTCTCTTTTAGAAAATAAGCTTAACACATAGAAGAATTTCTGCAATGGTATTGTTTATGAGGAAAGATTCTTGCAGGAATTCTCTGTGCTCCAATGTAGATGTAAGTACCTGTTGTATATCACTATATTTTTATATCAGCATGTATTTTGTTAATCAGCGTGAATCCAACCTTTATCTGATCTAAATTTAGTTGTAGCAAAATGTATGATTAAAGGCCACAATGTTGATTTTTGTAAGGAAAACTGCCTGGTAGTTTTGCATCCTGAGCTGCATGAGTGTACTATCTCATATCAGTGGGTTTGAATACTTTGGTTCTGCAGTGGGTTTTTCGGTGTTTTTTTACTGTGTTGTCCTGTCATATCCCTAGCTCTTACATCATACTCCCTCCATCCGGATTAAATGTCGCAGAAATGGATAAAACTGGATGTATCTAGAACTGAAATACGCTAGACCCGTCCATTTATTTCCGGATGGAGGGAATACATGTCAATATGTCATGTCTTTCTATTCTTCAGTACCTATTCCATCTCTGCTGTAGCATGTTTTATAACTGAATCGCCATTGTTCTATATAAGGCATGCAAGGGGAAGACGGCTATGTTAGAATCTGAAGGGTTACAAACCAGGTCTTTCCAAAAGATCCAAACGCCAGGAGATAATAAACCAACTCCATTTTTCATAGATACTCCTCCAGCACAGAGAAACCCAACTCCCACTGATAATAAGCAGATTCCAGTGGCCAAAGAACTAGTCCGCTCCAGTCCAGCAAAAGAATGTCAACTCCATTCTAAGAAGCGTGTGCGTATCCTCGCATCATGAAATTTTATGGCATTCTAATCATATTTTCTACTTGTTTATTACCCATCTCTCTTTTAGAAAATGAGGTTAAACGATAGAAGACTTCCTCCATTGGGATCGTATTCGAGGAAAATATCTTGCGGGAATTCTCTGTGCTCCAATGCTGATGTAAGTACCTGTTGTATATCACTATATTTTTACATCAACCTGTATTTTGTTAATCGGCGTGAATCTAACCTTTATCTGATCTAAAATTAGTTGTAGCAAAATGTTAAAGGCGCACATGTTGATTTTTGTAAGGAAAACTTCCTGGTAGTTTTGCATACTGAGGTACACGAAATACTATCTCATATCACGCACATTACTGAATTGTAGTGCTTCTCTGGTTGCCCATTCATTCATTGTGTCAATGTTGCTTTCGTACTACCTTGCCTCGCTGATGATAGATGTGCCATATTGTGTTAATTTGGTGTAGGCTAGTTGCCCAAACATTCGTTGTGTCAATGTTGCTTTCCTATTATCTGACTTGGCCAATGATAGCAATGCTAGTGTGTTAATTTTGTACAGGCTGCTGAAGATAAGAAGACAAACTCTGAAAACAACAAGGCAACCCCATTGTTTCTTTCCAGTAAATCTAGGCCAGGTAATATGGCAATAACTCATGATTAATCTGTTTGGTTCCCGTCCTAATTTATGTTATGATGTAGTGGTCGAGACACTCTCCACTATCAATAATACAAGCCTGCCAAAATCACCATCTAAATCTGTTCAGTATCCTCTGTCTCGAATGCAACGGAATAAATGTATGTTTGTGAACCAATTAATGGCTAAAGCAATGATGGAAATGGTGGATGAATCAGATGTGCAGAGTCATGCGACACAACAACTGATCAATGTTTTCAGAGACAATGTAGAAAAGTAGCAAGAACTTGCCCACATGCTTATGGGCGTCCTCTGTGCTGAGGCTGCAGATTGTGACATTGTAGATGGTTAGGTTCTGCTCATTTATTTGCACTGGCATCAATCTTTGATTGCCCAGTGGATGTAATTTCTTGTAATATATGCTGGATGTGCAACATTATTCCCTGTATGCCATACCTTTGCTTGATCAGTTTTGGTCCTGTGCATAATTGCTCGTCGTAATGGGCTCAAATTAACTAATTTAGCCTAAAGACATGTACGAACTTTAGTGGGCCCATTAAGTTAATGGGCCGTTACTAGGCCAAAAGTTAATGGTCAGCCCTCTTACCTCCCAGGTCGTTAACAGGCCGACATAGAAGTGGGCAACAGGTGGCCCTAATTTATTTCACGGGACGTTAACAAGTCGTTACTAAGTTTGGGCTACATATGGCCCAACTATACTGTAGGCCTTTAGCAGGCCGAAAGAGACAGCGGGCTTGTACTGGACCATGAAGACCATGGGCCGCTAAGAGGCCGAAAGTCAGGTCGTATTGTAAATGGCCCAACTGTGTTGTGGGCCTTTAGCAGGACGAAAGAGAAACCGGGCTGGTATTGGACCATGAAGGGCATGGGCCATTAAAAGGCAAAAACTAAGGTCCAACTACAAATGGCCCAACTCATTTATGGTCCGTTAACAGGCCGAAAGGCACACAGGGCCGGGAATTGGCCCAACACTTAAATGGGTCGCTAAAGGGCCAAAACTCAGGTCCGACTACAAATGGCCCAACTGATTTATGGGCCATCAACAGGCTGAAAGTGACACCGGGCAAGAAATTTGCCCAACACTTAAATGGGCCGCTAAAAGGCCGAAACTCAGGTCTGACAACAGATGGCCCATCAGATTTATGGGCCGTCAACAGGCTGAAAGACACACCGGGCCGGAAATTAGCCCAACATTTAAATGGGTCGCTAAAAGGCCGAAAGATGTACATCTTGAAAATTGGCCCATCCATTAAATGGGTCGTTAACAGGTCAAAATCTCATCGGGTCGATATTGAGCCCAAATATATAGCGGGCTATTAACGGGCTCAAACTGACGATTGGCTGCAATGGTGTCAAATCTTTAACGGGCCATTGACGGGCCAAATTGGCACATCTCGTATGGGTCGTGAGCATAAATGGACCTGACACAAGTAGGCCTTATATGGGCTGGCCTGCTAATTTTTACTGGGCCAGCCTTTTTCACCGGAATGTGCCACTGTTGGGCCATGCCACGTGTTGACCTATCATAGGCGCCTCCTGTCCAATGAGTGGATGACATCTGTCCCAAAGGTGAGGCAACACATGTTACCTGCGGCCAATGATGATTTTACACATGGAAAATCCCCATTGGTCCGGGCTGTTAACGGGTTATCGGATCCAAAACCGGACCCGATAGCTTAACGACGTTCCGTTACGGTGGATGCCACGTGTCGGTCACCCTTGACGAAAGCACTTTTGTGACACGCGATTTATTGTCATGGAAGTGGATATTTCCGTGATGATAATTTTGGTAATGTCATGGAACACTTCTACGACAACACATGTATGACTATCTTGATTCTGTCATAAAATCATCATGGATGTACATGCATGACAAAAAACGCGACCTATTGTGACAGACACGTATCATCACGAAAGTGTATTTTTTTTGTAGTGACAAGTGTGGAAAAAGGATAGTGACATTGTCCCTTCTCTCTTTTTCTCTCATTTTTTATTTGGGCTTATTTGGCCTCTTTTACTTTATTTGGGCTTCTTTGGCCTCTTTTATTTTTTATAAAGTCCGGAGACTCATCCCAACTTGTGAGGGAATCATTGCTTCCATCATCCTTTCCTCACATGGGACAATGCTCTAATAATGAATATCATCACACTTTTATCTACTTACAACTCAAAAATTACAACTCAATACTTAGAACAAAATATGACTCTATGTGAATGCCTACAGTGGTGTACCGGTATGTGCAATGAATCAAGAGTGACATGTATGAAAGAATTATGAAAGGTGGCTTTGCCACAAATATGATGTCAGCTACATGATCATGCAAGGCAATATGACAATGATGATGTGTGTCATAAATAACGGATTGGTGGAAAGTTGCATGGCAATATATCTCGGAATGGATATGGAAATGCCATAATAGGTAGGTATGGTGGTTGTTTTTAGGAAGGTTTATGGTGGGTATATGGTACCGGCGAAAGTTGCACGGTACTAGAGAGGCTAGCAATGGTGGAAGGATGAGAGTGCGTATAATCCATGGACTCAACATTAGTCATAAAGAACTCATATACTTATTGCAAAAATCTACAAGTCATCAAAACAAAGTACTATGTGCATGCTCCTAGTGGAAGGGTTGGTAGGAGTTAACCATCGCGCGATCCCGACCTCCACACATAAGGAAAACAATCAATAAATAAATCATGCTCCAACTTCATCATATAACGGTTCACCATACGTGCATGCTACGGGAATCACAAACTTTAAAATAAGTATTCATCAAATTCACAACTACTCAACTAGCATGACTCTAATATTACCATCCTCATATCTCAAAACAATCATTAAGTATCAAACTTCTCATAGTATTCAATGCAAATTATATGAAAGTTTTTATTATACCCATCTTGGATGCCCATCATATTAGGACTAAATTCATAACCAAAGCAAATTACCATGCTGTTCTAAAAGACTCCCAAAATAATATAAGTTAAGCATGATAGTTCATCAATTTCTTCAAAATAAAACCACCACTGTGCTCTAAAAAGATATAAGTGAAGCACTAGAGCAAATGACAAACTACTCCAAAAGATATAAGTGAAGATCAATGAGTAGTCAAATAATTGTGCAACTATGTGAAGATTCTCTAACATTTAAGAATTTCAGATCTTGGTATTTTATTCAAACAGCAAGCAAAACGAAATAAAACAAAATGACTCTCCAAGCAAAACACATATCATGTGGTGAATAAAAATATAGCTCCAAGTAAAGTTACCGATGAACGAAGACGAAACAGGGGATGCCATCCGGGGCATCCCCAAGATTAGGCTCTTGGTTGTCCTTTAATATTACCTTGGGGTGCCTTGGGCATCCCCAAGCTTAGGCTCTTGCCAATCCTTATTCCATAGTCCATCGAATCTTACCCAAAACTTGAAACTTCACAACACAAAACTCAACAGAAAACTCGTAAGCTCCGTTAGTATAAGAAAATAAATCACCACTTTTGCTACTGTTGTGAACTCATTCTAAATTCATATTGGTGTAATATCTACTGTATTCCAACTTCTATATGGTTCATACCCTCCTATACTACTCATAGATTCATCAAAATAAGCAAAGAACACATAGAAAACAGAATCTGTCAAAAACAAAACAGTCTGTAGTAATCTGTAACTTCCGAATACTTATGTAACTCCAAAGCTCCTACCAAATTAGGAAAACCTGAAAAATTTGTGTACCAATCCATAGCAAAACGAATAAGATCAAAATCACTTTTCTGTGAATTATCAAAACTAATTTACTGGGCACAAAAGTTTCTGATTTTCAGCAGGATCAACACAACTATGACCGTAAGCTATCCTAAAGGTCTTACTTGGCACTTTATTGAAACAAGATCTATAAAACATGATTACTATAGTAGCATAATCTTGTAGAAAAACAAAAACAGTAATGGTAAATATTGGGTTGTCTCCCAACAAGCGCTTCTCTTTAATGCCTTTTTAGCTAGGCATGATGATGACAATGATGCTCACATAAAAGATAAGAACTGAAACATAGCGGGAGCATCATGAAGCATATGACTAGCACATTTAAGCCTAACCCAGTTCCTATGAATAGGGATTTTGTGAGCAAACAACTTATGTGAACAATAATCAACTAGCATAGGAAGGCAAAACAAGCATAATTTTAAAACTTTAAGCACGTAGAGAGGAAACTTGATATTATTGCAATTCCTACAAGCATATGTTCCCCCCTCATAATAATTTTCATTAGCATCATGAATTAATTCAACAATATAACCATCACATAAAGCAATCTTTTCATGATCAACATGCATAGAAAATTTACTACTCTCCACATAAGCAAAATTCTTCTCATTCGGAATAGTGGGAGTATCATGAGAAACTCGAATACTATCAATTGTTTCCACATTAAAAGAGTAATGTTCAGAAAAAGGGTGATCATAATCATGACAAGTTTTATAAAAAATAATCATTACTACTTTTTATAGCATAAGTGTCATCACAATAATCATCATAAATAGGAGGCATGCTATCATCATAATAAATTTGCTCATCAAAACTTGGGAGGCTAAAAATATCATCTACATTAAACATAGCATCCCCAAGCTTAGGACAAACATTAATTGCAGAAAATATATTCTCAAACACGTCATACTCATCAAACATAGCATCCCCAAGCTTGGGCCTTTTCATAGCATATGCATAATCACTCTCATCATTAATAGTATGGATAACACCAATAGTATAGCAATTATCGTCATCACAATGAGTAATAGGAGCAACATCATTTGGGAGGGATACCTTTCTACCTTTGCTTCTCCATCTTTTCTTTTTCTTCTTCACATCATGTGTGGGTTTAACCCTCTTTTTTGAGCTCCTTATTAATGAGATTGATTGAATAGAAAGCTCCTCCTCGTTACGTGATTCATCATAAGAAATAGTAGGAGGATATTGGGAAGTCTCTTCCATTTCATTAGTATTCTCTTCATCTTCTATTCGTTTTGTTTTCTTTATGTAATTTGCAATATAAGGATTTTCAATGCAATTCACCGCGCGATACACAAAAATTTCTTCTAGATCAAAATCAAGAACTTTATCAAGGATAAATTCTGGCATATCCTTAGTTATACGTTTCATTTCTTCATAACCCAGAAGCAAACTAAGTTCACTATGATGTCCAAGGGAAATCAAGTCATCACAATTTTTGGACACGATACGATCATGAAACTATTTGCATTGGATATTTAAATGACCATGTTCATTGCAAAGTTCACAAGGATGACTAAGAAAAATTAAATTTTCAGCACAAACATCGATCCTTTCTTGCAACCATTTGGTTTGTATATACTTATGCCTCTTGCAAAATCTATCTTCCCTATTTGGTGTGTACTTGCAAACTCTATGCACTCCACAAAAATTGACATGCTTATAAGAGACATTTTCATCATGACTAGTGCAATCATCATTAGTACTATGGATATTCAAGGAATTCATACTAACATTATTGCAATCATGCTCATCATTCAAATACTTAGTGCCAAACATTCTAATGCATTCTTTTTCTAAAATTTTGGTACAATTATCGGAATCCTTATTTTCATGAAAGATATTAAAAAGATGAAGCATATGAGGCACCCTTAATTCCATTTTTTTGTAGTTTTCTTTTATAAACTAAACTAGTGATAAAACAAGAAACTAAAATATTCGATTGGAAGATCTAAAGATATACCTTCAATCACTCACCTCCTCGGCAATGGCGCCAGAAAAGAGCTTGATGTCTACTACACAACCGTCTTCTTGTAGACGTTTTTGGGCCTCCAAGTGCAGAGGTTTGTAGGACAGTAGAAAATTTCCCTCAAGTGGATGACCTAAGGTTTATCAATCCGTGGGAGGCGTAGGATGAAGATGGTCTCTCTCAAACAACCCTGCAACCAAATAACAAAGAGTCTCTTGTGTCCCCAACACACCCAATATAATGGTAAATTGTATAGGTGCACTAGTTCGGCGAAGAGATGGTGATACAAGTGCAATATGGATGGTAGATATAGGTTTTTGTAATCTGAAAATATAAAAACAGCAAGGTAGCAAGTGGTAAAAGTGAGCGTAAACGGTATTGCAATGCTAGGAAACAAGGCCTAGGGTTCATACTTTCACTAGTGCAAATTCTCTCAGCAATAATAACATAACTCGATCATATAACTATCCCTCGACATGCAACAAAGAGTCACTCCAAAGTCACTAATAGCGGAGAACAAATGAAGAGATTATTGTAGGGTACGAAACCACCTCAAAGTTATCCTTTCTGATCGATCTATTCAAGAGTCCGTAGTAAAATAACATGAAGCTATTCTTTTCGTTCGATCTGTCCTAGAGTTCGTACTAGAATAACACCTTAAGAAACAAATCAAACAAAACCCTAATGTCACCTAGATACTCCAATGTCACCTCAAGTATCTGTGGGTATGATTATATGATATGCATCACACAATCTCAGATTCATTCAACCAACAAAAAGAACTTCAAAGAATGCACCAAAGTTTCTAACGGAGAGTCAAGATGGAAACGTGTGCCAACCCCTATGCATAAGTTCACAATGTTACGGAACCCACAAGTTGATCACCAAAACATACATCAAGTGGATCACGTGAATATCCCATTGTCACCACAGATAAGCACATGCAAGACATACATCAAGTGTTCTCAAATCCTTAAAGACTCAATCCGAAAAGATAACTTCAAAGGGAAAAATCAATCCATTACAAGAGAGTAGAGGGGGAGAAACATCATAGGATCCAACTATAATAGCAAAGCTCGCGGTACATCAAGATCGTGCCAAATCAAGAACACGAGAGAGAGAGAGAGAGAGAGAGAGAGAGAGAGAGAGATCAAACACATAGCTACTGGTACATACCCTTAGCCCCGAGGGTGAACTACTCCCTCCTCGTCATGGAGAGCGCCGGGATGATGAAGATGGCCACCGGTGATGGATCCCCCCTCCGGCGGGGTGCCGAAACAGGGTCCCGATTGGTTTTTGGTGGCTATAGAGGCTTGCGGCGGCGGAACTCCCGATCTATGGTGCTCCTGGATGTTTTCAGAGTATATGGGTATATATAGGAGGAAGAAGTAGGTCGGTGGAGCTGCAAGGGGCCCACGAGGGTGGGGGCGCGCCCAGGGGCAGTCATGCCTCCCTACCTCATGGCCTCCTCGCTTCTTTCTTAACATCCACTCCAAGTCCTCTAGATCACGTTTGTTCCAAAAATCACTCTCGCGAAGGTTTCATTACGTTTGGACTCTGTTTGATATTCCTTTTCCGCGAAACACTGAAATAGGCAAAAAAACAACAATTTAGACTGGGCCTCCGGTTAATAGGTTAGTCCCAAAAATAATATAATAGTGTATAATAAAGCCCATTAAACATCCAAAATAGATAATATAATAGCATGGAACAATAAAAAATTATAGATACGTTGGAGACGTAACACCTTTTCAGGCATAACCGCAATTCAGTGGCCAAGCTCCCGGACACGGTCAAACGAGTCTGAACTACTCCGCAGCAGGACGGTCCAGTTTGTAAAGAGCTTAACTAGCAATTGGGCCTCCATCCAAGTCCCAACCAAACAGCAGCATTTGTACCACGCGTACATAACTTCGCACTCAAAATACCATGGGCATGGATGGAGGCACAACTAGACCGTGGTCAACAATGCGGCTCAACTCCTCCTAGACCCACATACTTTTACTATTTCTTTTTCTTTTCAGGATTCTTTTTCCCCCGGGCTTTTTCCTAATAACCTGATCATCAGACCTATCGAGGGACGGATACACCAAGAAGGCAAGAACCTTTGACGTACAAGGGAACCCCCAGGTGATCTCTGCTAATGATCGTTATACCTGTTTTAAAAAACCCGCACGCAGCTCGCCCTTGGTCGTGGCATGTCAAATATCCCTATTTGCTTATCGCATTACTTGTACAAATACGCCCTGACGTATTAAACAAATTACAATGGAAAATAATTTGCGGCTCATTGTTTGCGGCATTAGCTTATTACTTGATTTTTTTCCTTTTCTTTATATTTTTTGCACCCGTGCACTTTGGTACGCCTTAATTCGTGAGGGGCTTCATCATACCCCACAATACGGCAATAAAGTCCGAACACTTTTACAGTACAGTTCGGCACCCCGAACTTATAGCATTATATGCATCGGCTCCGAATCATGTCTTTGGTCAATAGTTGGGTTGCCCGGCTCCTGTGCTTACTACCTTACGTTCTGCTATATCGGCTAGGGTAGTAAAGGGAGAACTACTATGATTGTGTCCCGGTTCTTCCGGTTGAGCACCTTAGTAGGGAAAGCCAAAAACTGACTGTCTGATGCGGCGAGAGCTGGTCTGCTGTTCGAGAGGTTACAAATATTTAGCGATTTTTTCCGCATTATGCGATGAATCAGTTTGTATCCGATTAGGCGTGTATAGCGCCCCAAGTTCGGACTTCCAAACACCAGGGGCTGCGCCTAAATTTTTCTTGTCAAACTCCTATGGCTATATGAGAGTAATAAAGCCGCATAGTCCGATTACCTGGTTCGTAGCGCTAAACACCTCCTTAAAGGACCAAAACCTTGGATAAAGAGTGTTTAGATTCATCCCGAACACCCCCGTACTACCTACATGGGGGCAGAAGCCGACGACTGGCCAACTCTTAGATTTAACAAAACGGCCGCACAGCAGGTAAAATTTTAAATAATAGACATTATATTACATAATGAATCTGTTTCATAGTACAGGACAAGATAACATGAGTGTATTCACGGGAATATGATATCCTTAGCACATTGCTCCGCCACAAGGCGGGATCCCTCTAGGACACTGTCAAAATACAGTTGGGGTGCGCGGTGCTCCTTGCCCGCGGGCGGTCCCTCGGTCATCAGCTTCGTGGCGTCCATCTTCGCCGAGTGCATCTTGGCGCGGGCAAAGGCCATTCGCGCGCCTTCGATACAGACCGACCGCTTGATGGCTTCAAGCCAAGGGCAGGAACTAACAAGCCGCTTCACGAGTCCGAAGTAGCTGCTGGGAATGGCTTCGGCAGGCCATAGCCAGATTATTAAATCCTTCATGGCTAGTTCGGCCGCCCTAGCGGCTCGACCAGATGTTTCAGCTGATCGCTAAAGGGCACTGGATGTTCTGGCGTAAGATATTGGGACGAGAACAACTTCTCCGTAGAGCTCCCTTCTTCTTCTCAATAGAATTCCGTAGCATCTAACATGCTACGCGGCAGATCCGCAAACGCCCTTGGAGAACTCCAAATCCGGGTCAGTACAAGGAACCTTTCCTTCACATATCTGCTCTGCATAATAAAAGCCTTACCCGCCGCGATCTTCTTGGCCGCCGGGATTTCCAAGAGAGTGCCCTGGGCTTTGGCTTGGGCATCGTGTGTGCTCTGGCAGGCCTTGGCAAGTTCGGACTCTTGATCCTTAGAGTCATGCTCCAAGGACTCGCACTTCTTGACGGCGTCCTGGAGCTCTTGCTGGACCTCACTGACCCGGGCCTCATGCTTCTCGCGTGTGGCCCGTTCCTTGGCTGCTTTGTCCTCGGCCTCGGCCAACGCCTTCTTGAGGGCCTCTACTTTGGTCGTTGCCCTTAATAAATTTCATGGCACTTTAGTCAGCATGAATCACTCATCCTTCCTGAATATATACAAGGTTACTGCATACCTTTACTGTCCTCCAGCTGATTCTTCACGCGGCCGAGCTCTTCCTTGGCCCGCTCCAGACTCTGCTTCAGTCCAGAGACTTCCGCAGTTTGAGAGGTCGCAGCCAGCAGTGACGCCTGCTTATTCACATAGACATATTAGATTAGACTCCTGCGAAAATTATTTGATCCTCTGTTCGGCTTTTCTTTCGGAACACCGGACAGAGTATCAGGGGCTACTGTCTATACTGTGACATTCTTTTTATAGTTACATTGCTTACCTTAAAAGCCTATTAGAAGGCTAGTGCACACTTTTGTCAGTCTGCTCTTCGCGGACTAGATCCTCTCAATCACCGTACCGATAAGGGTACGGTGTTCGTCAACAATGGAAGCACCTTGCAGTGCTTCCAGCAAACTGTCCGGTGCCTCTAGATGGAAGAGGTCACCGGTGGAGTAGGCGCACCTCCCTCTTTCAAAGGAGGCTGCCCTCCTGATTCCGGAGCCGCTTGGGTCTCCGGAACTATATTCGGTTGAGGGCCAATTTGGATATGGCCCCCACTGACGGCGTCCATGGGGCTTACTCCCCATGTGTCCGGCAGCCGAGGCTTCACCCTCCGGCGCCTCCTTGATGGCCTCCGGATTCTCTCCCGGGCCTGGGATCCTTCGGGATGATGCCTCGGCGCCATCCAGGTCCTGGGGAGAGGAGGCCGATGGGAGGGTCCCACTGTCCATCACCACCGGGTCTAGCGAATCCTCTGAAGATGAGGACCGCTTGAGGTTGGACCAAGCTGGACTACAAATGCATAATTTAGCACATTAAAACAATGAAGTAAAAGGCCGGATATATGAACATGTCTGGACACTTACGATTTGGCCAGAGAGCTTCTCCCTGGGCTCCCACTCCCAGCTGCTGTCGGTGGCTGCTGCGGAGCTGTCCGGAATGGAAGCTTTCCCCTTCTTGGACGCCTCGGCCTCCAGATGCGTGGAGGCCGTCCTCTTCCTTCTCCCCCCTGCAGGGGGGAGCGGCTTTCTTCTTGCTCCTATTCCTCATCGTCTTCGGTGGTGGAGGAGTGCGCCTCGGCGTATTCGGACATCATGTCCGAATTGCCCTTGCGGCGGTGACCACCTCTGGCCCCCTTGGCCTTCTTGGCCTTCTTCTCTGGCACCTGATAAGGCGTCGGAATCAGCATCTTCGTCAGAAGCGGGATTTCTGGGCCTTCGGGCAGCGGAGCCGGATAGTTAATCCGCTCCGCCATCTCTATCCAGTCCTGAAAAATTGATAGGGAGGCTTAGGTGCCTTCCTCGGGTGTGCAAGTAAAGGGCATACCTTGAAAACATGGAAGAACTTACCGGATTAGCAGGGTGAGTTAAGTCATGCCCATGATCTTCGGTCGTGGGCGGCGGCACCTCATTGACCTTGAAGAGCACCTTCCAGATGTCTTCGTGCGTTGTGCCGAAGAGCTCTAGTAGAGTCTAGTGCTTGGCCGGATCGAACTCCCATAGATAGCAAGTCCGGCGTTGGCATGGAAGGATCCAGCAAACGAGCATCACCTAGATCACGTTAACGAGCTTGATTCTCTTGTTTGTCATGCTCTGAACACGCGTTTGGAGCATTGTTAGCTCGTCCGAAGAAGACCAGGTTAGGCCCTTCTCTTGCCAGGAGGTGAGCCGCACCGGGACTCCGGGCCGGAATGCGGGAGCCACCGCCCAGTTGGCGTCGCGCGGCTCGGTGATGTAGAACCACCCCGACTGCCACCCTTTGACAATCTCCACGAAGGAGCCTTCGGGCCAGGTGACATTGGGCATCTTGCCCACCATGGCGCCTCCGCACTATGCTTGTTGACCACTCACCACCTTCGGCTTCACATTGAAGGTCTTCAGCCATAGCCCGAAGTGAGGTGGGATGCGGAGGAAGGCCTCACACATGACAATAAATGCTGAGATGTTGAAGATAGAGTTGGGGGCCAGAGCGTGGAAGTCTAACCCATAGTAGAACATTAGTCCAAGGACGAACGGGTGGAGAGGGAATCCCAGCCCGCGGACAAAGTGTGAGAGGAACACCACCCTCTCTTGGGGCTCCGAGGTGGGGACGATCTGTCCCTTGGCTGAAAGTCGGTGAGCGATTTCCGTGGCCAAGTACCCGGCCTCCCGGAGCTTCGTGATATCCTTCTCCTTGACGGAGGAGGCCATCCACTTGCCTCCTACTCTGGATCCGGACATGGTTGGAGTGCTTTTTTTTGCGGAGAAGGTGAGAGCTTGGGCGCTGGAGCTCGAGAATGGATGGGTAGAGGAAGGATAAGGTGTGGGTGAAAAAGGGTGAATCCGTATCCCTTTATAAAGGCAGTGAATATTATGTACCTCCCAACTCACCTTAAAACTCACCTATTCCCCAAGGGCCATGTAGATGGCACGGTTGGGTTACCCGTGCCCACATTGATGAGAATCCCGTGATAAGGGTACACTTTCGGTGTCAAAACGGCGGATCTCAGGTAGGGGGTCCCGAACTGTGCGTCTAAGGCTAATGGTAAGAGGAGACAGGGGACACAATGTTTACCCAAGTTCGGGCCCTCTCGATGGAGGTAATACCCTACTTCCTGCTTGATTGATCTTGATGATATGAGTATTACAAGAGTTGATCTACCACGAGATCATAGAGGCTAAACCCTAGAAGCTAGCCTATGATTATGATTGTTGTTGGTCCTACGGACTAAACCCTCCGGTTTATATAGACACCGGAGGGGGCTAGGGTTACATAGAGTCAGTTACAGAGAAGGAGATCTACATATCCGAATCGCCAAGCTTGCCTTCCACGCAAAGGAGAGTCCCACCCGGACATGGGACGAAGTCTTCAATCTTGTACCTTCATAGTCCAATAGTCCGGCCAAAGTATATAGTCCGTCTGTCCGAGGACCCCTTAATCCAAGACTCCCTCAGTAGCCCCTGAACAAGGCTTCAATGACGATGAGTCCGGCGTGCAGATTATCTTCGGCATTGCAAGGCGGGTTCCTTCTCCGAATACTCCATAGAAGATCTTTGAATATGAGTATCGTGTTCAGCTCTGCAAAAATAATTTCCACATACCACCTAGAGAGCACAATATTCCAAAAATCTAATCTGCTGACAACTTTTCATAACGTGACATCACTGAGGGAGTCCTGGATAAGGGGGTATCCGGACAGCCAGACTGTATACATTGTCTGGACTATTGAAGCGTGAAGATACAAGACTCAAGACTTCGGTCCGTGTCCGGATGTGACTCTCCTTGGCGTGGAAGGCAAGCTTGGCGATCCGGATATTGTGTTTCCTTCCTTGTAACCGACTCCATGTAAACCCTAGCCCTCTCCGGTGTCTATATAAACCGGAGAGGTTGGTCCTTAGAAGGCTGATCACAATTACAATCATACCATCATAGGCTAGCCTTAGGGTTTAGCCTCTACGATCTCGTGGTAGATCTACTCTTGTACTACCCATATCTTCAATATTAATCAAGCAGGAATTAGGGTTTTACCTCCATAGAGAGGGCCCGAACCTGGGTAAACATCTGTGTCCCTTGCTTCCTGTTACCATCAGCCTAGACGCACAGATCGGGACCCCCTACCCGAGATCCGCCGGTTTTGACACCGACATTGGTGCTTTCATTGAGATTTCCTCTGTGTCGTCGCGGTAGGGCTTGATGGCACCTTCGATTGTCAACAGCACGGTCTAGGGGGAGACTTTTCTCCCCGGACAGAACTTCGTGTTCGGCGGCTTCGCACTGCGGGCCAATTTGCTTGGCCATCTGGATCAGATCGATAGATACACTCCTGGCTGCCAGGTTAGGTTTGGAAACTTGAACTACACGGCGGATATTCGTGGAGACTTGATCTTCGACGGATTCGGGCCTACGCCGGGAGCACCGAACAGTCACGTTGAGCACGGCTCAGACCTGCTGTCAGACAATGCTCGGGATATCACCCCGGCAGAAGCCTCGGATCTAAATCCGGAGCAGGTTGCGTTGCCTAAGGACGGAGGGCTGGACCCTGCCCCGCAGGCCGCACACTCATCGGCGGTGGAGCCGAACACAGATCTCACCTCTGTGGAAGCCTGTAACCCCGGGCCCCCGGACTCTTATCCTGTTGTTGGTTCCGGTCTGCACACCCTCGAGCTAGCCGAGCCAGGTTGGGCTCCGTGTTGGGAAACGTAGTAATTTCAAAAAAAAATCCTACGCACACGCAAGATCATGGTGATGCATAGCAACGAGAGGGGAGAGTGTTGTCCACGTACCCTCGTAGACCGTAAGCGGAAGCGTTCTGACAACGCGGTTGATGTAGTCATACGTCTTCACGATCCGACCGATCCAAGAACTGAACGTACGGCACCTCCGAGTTCAGCACACGTTCAGCTCGATGACGATCCCCGGACTCTGATCCAGCAAAGTGTCGGGGATGAGTTCTGTCAGCACGACGGCGTGGTGACGATGGTGATGTTCTACCGACGCAGGGCTTCGCCTAAGCACCACAATGATATGACCGAGGTGGAATATGATGGAGGGGGGCACCGCACACGGCTAAGAAACGATCACAAAGATCAACTTGTGTGTCTATGGGGTGCCCCTGCCCCGTATATAAAGGAGTGGAGGAGGGGGAGGGCCGGCCCTCTCTATGGCGCGCCCTAGGGGAGTCTTACTCTCACCGGGAGTAGGATTCCCCCTTTCCTAGTAGAACTAGGAGCCCTTCCATGTAGTAGGAGTAGGAGAGAAGGAAGGGGAAGAGAGAAGGGAAGGAAGGAGGGGGTGCGGCCCCTCCCCATAGTCCAATTCGGACTAGGCCATGGGGGGCGAGCGGCCTGCCCTAGGCAGCCCCTCTCTCTTTCCCGTATGGCCCAATAAGGCTCAATACTTCTCCCCGGCGAATTCCCGTAACTCTCTGGTACTCCGATAAATACCCAAATCACTCGGAACAATTCCGAAGTCCGAATATAGTCGTCCAATATATCGATCTTTACGTCTCGACCATTTCGAGACTCCTCGTCATGT
Source organism: Triticum timopheevii (assembly GCA_963921465.1). NCBI lineage: Eukaryota > Viridiplantae > Streptophyta > Magnoliopsida > Poales > Poaceae > Triticum > Triticum timopheevii. The sequence goes on along the minus strand of OY997272.1, from coordinate 405,330,896 downwards.
CTGCAATCTCATCCGGGACTCCGAACTCCTTTGGTACATAAAAACTCATAAACTCATTATATAACTTTCATTGAAACCTTAAGCGTGCGGACTCTACGGGTTCGAGAACAATGTAGACATGACCGAGACACGTTTCCGGTCAATAACCAACAACGGAACCTGGATGCTCATATTGGCTCCTACATATTCTATGAAGATCTTTATCGGTCAAACCGCATAACAACATACGTTGTTCCCTTTATCATCGGTATGTTACTTGCCCGAGATTCGATCGTCGGTATCTCAATAACTAGTTCAATCTCGTTACCGGCAAGTCTCTTTACTCATTACATAATGCATCATCCCGCAACTAACTCATTAGCCACATTACTTGCAAGGCTTATAGTGATGTGCATTACGGAGAGGGCCCAGAGATACCTCTCCGACAATCGGAGTGACAAATTCTAATCTCGAAATACGCCAACTCAACATGTACCTTCGGAGACACCTGTAGAGCTCCTTTATAATCACCCAGTTACGTTGTGACATTTGGTAGCACACAAAGTGTTCCTCCGGTAAACGGGAGTTGCATAATCTGATAGTCATAGGAACATGCATAAGTCATGAAGAATGCAACAGCAACATACTAAACGATCGTGTGCTAAGCTAACGGAATGGGTCATGTCAATCACATCATTCTCCTAATGAAGTGATCCCGTTAATCAAATGACAACTCACGTCTATGGTTAGGAAACATAACCATCTTTGATCAACGAGCTAGTCAAGTAGAGGCATACTAGTGACAATCTGTTTGTCTATGTATTTCACACATGTAATATGTTTCCGGTTAATACAATTCTAGCATGAATAATAAACATTTATCATGATATAAGGAAATAAATAATAACTTTATTATTGCCTCTAGGGCATATTTCCTTCAGTCTCCCGCTTGCACTAGAGTCAATAATCTAGTTCACATCATCATGTGATTCAACGCCAATATTCACATCTGTATGTGATTAACACCAATAGTTCACATCGTCATGTGACGAACACCCAAAGGGTTTACTAGAGTCAATAATCTAGTTCACATCGCTATGTGATTAACACCCAAAGAGTATAAAGGTATGATCATGTTTTGCTCATGAGAGAAGTTTATTCAACGGGTCTGTCACATTCAGAGCCGTATGTATTTTGCAAATATTCTATGTCTACAATGATCTGCATGGAGCTACTCTAGCTAACTGCTCCCACTTTCAATATGTATCCAGATTAAGACTAAGAGTCATCTGGATCAGTGCCAAAACTTGTATCGACGTAACCCTTTACGATGAACCTTTTGTCACCTCCATAATCGAGAAACATATCCTTATTCTACTAAGGATAATTTTTTACCGTTGTCCAGTGATCTACTCCTAGATCACTATTGTACTCCCTTGCCAAACTCAGTGGTAGGGTATGCAATAGATCTGGTACACAGCATCACATACTTAATAGAACCTATGGCCAAGGCATAGGGAATGACTTTCATTCTCTTTCTATCTTCTGCCGTGGTCGGGCTTTGAGTCTTACTCAATTTCACAGCTTGTAACACAGGCAAGAACTTTTTCTTTGACTGTTCCCTTTTGAGGTACTTCAAAATCTTGTCAAGGTATGTATTCATTGAAAAACTTATCAAGCATCTTGATCTATCTCTATAGATCTTGATGCTCAATATGTAAGCAGCTTCACCGAGGTCTTTCTTTGAAAAACTCCTTTCAAACACTCCTTTATGCTTTGCAGAATAATTCTACATTATTTCCGATCAACAATATGTCATTCACATATACTTATCAGAAATGCTGTAGTGCTCCTACTCACTTTCTTGTAAATACAGGCTTCTCCAAAAGTCTGTACAAAACCAAATGCTTTGATCACACTATCAAAGTGTTTATTCAAACTCCGAGAGGCTTGCACCAGTCCATAAATGGATCGCAGGAGCTTGCTCACTTTGTTAGCTCCCTTTGGATCGACAAAACCTTCTGGCTGCATCATATACAACTATTCTTCCAAAAACCCGTTCAGGAATGCAGTTTTGACATCCATCTGCCATATTTCATAATCATAAAATGCGGCAATTGCTAACATGGTTCGGACAGACTTTTAAGCATCGATACGAGTGGGAAAAATCTCATTGTATTCAACACCTTGAACTTGTCGAAAAACTTTTTTTGACAATTCGAGCTTTGTAGATAGTAACACTACTATCAACGTCCGTCTTCTTCTTGAAGATCCATTTATTTTCTATGGATTGCCGATTATTGGGTAAGTCCACCAAAGTCCACACTTTGTTCTCATACATGGATCCTATCTTAGATTTCATGGCCTCCAGCCATTTCGCGGAATCTGGGCTCATCATCGCTTCCTCATAGTTCGTAGGTTCATCATGGTCTAGTAACATGACTTCCAGAACAGGATTAGCGTACCACTCTGGTGCGGACCGCACTCTGGAAGACCTACGAGGTTCTGTAATAACTTGATTTGAAGTTTCATGATCATCATCATTAGCTTCCTCACTAATTGGTGTAGGAATCACTGGAACTGATTTCAACGATGAACTATTTTCCAATTCAGGAGAAGGTACAATTACCTTATCAAGTTCTACTTTCCTCCAACTCACTTCTTTCGAGAGAAACTCCTTTTCTAGGAAGAATCCATTCTTTAGCAATGAATGTTTTGCCTTCGGATCTATGATAGAAGGAGTACCCAACAGTTTCCTTTGGGTATTCTATAAAGACGCACTTCTCTGATTTGGGTTTGAGCTTATCAGGTTGAAAACCTTTTTCATATAAGCATCGCAACTCCAAACTTTTAAGAAACGACAGCTTAGGTTTACTGCTAAACCATAGTTCATACGGTGTTGTCTCAACGGATTTAGATGGTGCCCTATTAAACGTGAATGCAGCCGTCTCTATTGCATAACCCCAAAACGATAGTAGTAAACTGGTAAGAGACATCATAGATCGCACCATATCTAGTAAAGTACGATTACGACATTCGGACACACCATTACATTGTGGTGTTCCAGGTGGCGTGAGCTGTGAACCTATTCCACATTGTTTTATATGAAGGCCAAACTCATAACTCAAATATTCTCCTCCACGATCAAATCGTAGAAACTTTATTTTCTTGTTACGATGATTCTCCACTTTACTCTGAAATTCTTTGAACTTTTCAACTATTTCAGACTTATGTTTCATCAAGTAGATATACGCATATCTGCTCAAATCATCTGTGAAGGTTAGAAAATAATGATACTTGCCACGAGCCTTCATACTCATTGGTCTGCATACATCAGTATGTAGTATTTCCAACAAGTCAGTAGCTCGTTCCATTGTTCCGAACAACGGAGTTTTAGTCATCTTGCCCAAAAGGCACGGTTCGCAAGCATCAAATGATTCATAACCAAGTGATTCCTAAAAACCATCTTTATGGAGTTTCTTCATGCGCTTTACACCGATATGACCTAAACGGCAGTGACACAAATAAGTTGCACTATCATTATTAACTTTGCATCTTTTGGCATCAATATTATGAATATGTGTATCACTACGATCGAGATGCAACAAACTATTTTCATTGGGTGTATGACCATTGAAGGTTTTATTAATATAAACAGAACAATTATTCTCTGATTTTAAATGAATAACCGTATTACAATAAACATGATCAGATCATATTCATGCTCAACGCAAACGCCAAATAACATTTATTTAGGTTTAACACTAATCCCAAAAGTATAGGGAGCGTGCGATGATGATCATATCAGTCTTGGAACTACTTCCAACACTCATCGTCACTTCCCCTTCAACTAGTCTCTGTTTATTCTGTAACTCCTGTTTCGAGTTACTAATCTTAGCAACCGAACAAGTATCAAATACTCAGGGGCTACTATAAACATTTGTAAGGCACACATCAATAATCTGTATATCAAATATACCCTTGTTCACTTTGCCCTCCTTCTTATCCACCAAATATTCAGGGCATTCCTGCTTCCATCGACCATTTCCTTTGCAGTGTAAGCACTCAGTTTTAGGCTTTGGTCCAGCTTTGGTCTTCTTCACGGGAGTGACAACTTGTTTGCCATTCTACTTGAAGTTTCCCTTTCTTTTCCTTTGCCCTTTTCTTGAAACTAGTGGTCTTGTCAATCATCAACACTTGATGCTCTTTCTTGATTTCTACCTTCGTCGATATCAACATCACGAAGAGCTCAGGAATCGTTTTCTTCATCCCTTGCATACTATAGTTCATCACGAAGTTCTAGTAACTTAGTCATGGTGACTAGAGAATACTATCAATCACTATCTTATCTGGAAGATTAACTCCCACTTGATTCAAGCAATTGAAGTACCCAGACAATCTGAGCACATGCTCACTAGTTGAGCGATTCTCCTCCATCTTTTAGCTATAGAACTTGTTGGAGACTTCATGTCTCTCAACTCGGGTATTTGCTGGAAATATTAACTTCAACTCCTGCAATATCTCATATGGTCCATGACGTTCAAGACGTCTTTGAAGTCCCGAATCTATGTCGTTTAAGAATGGTGCACTAAACTATCAAGTAGTCATCATTTTGAGCTAGCCAAACATTCATAACGTCTGCATCGGCTCCTGCAATAGGTTTGTCACCTAGCGGTGCATCAAGGACATAATTCTTCTGTGCAGCAATGAGGATAAACCTCAGATCATGGATCCAATCCGCATCATTGCTACTAACATCTTTCAACACAATTTTCTCTAGGAACATATCAAAATAAACATATGGAAGCAACAACGCGAGCTATTGATCTACAACATACTACCAGGACTAAGTTCATGATAAATTTAAGTTCAATTAATCATATTACTTAAGAACTCCCACTTAGACAGACATCTCTCTAGTCATCTAAGTGATCACGTGATCCAAATCAACTAAACCATGTCTGATCATCACGTGAGATGGAGTAGTTTTCAATGGTGAACATCACTATGTTGATCATATCTACTATATGATTCACGCTCGACCTTTCGGTCTCCGTGTTCCGAGGCCATATCTGTATATGCTAGGCTCGTCAAGTTTAACCTGAGTATTCCGCGTGTGCAATTGTTTTGCACTCGTTGTATTTGAACGTAGAGCCTATCACACCCGATCATCACGTGGTGTCTCAGCACGAAGAACTTTCGCAACGGTGCATACTCAGGGAGAACACTTCTTGATAATTATTAGTGAGAGATCATCTTAAAATGCTACCGTCAATCAAAGCAAGATAAGATGCATAAAGGATAAACATCACATGCAATCAATATAAGTGATATGATATGGCCATCATCATCTTGTGCTTGAGATCTCCATCTCCGAAGCACCGTCCTGATCACCATCGTCACTGGCGCGACACCTTGATCTCCATCGTAGCATCGTTGTCGTTACACCATCTATTGCTTCTACGACCATCGCTACCGCTTAGTGATAAAGTAAAGCAATTACAGGGCGTTTGCATTTCATACAATAAAGCGACGACCATATGGCTCCTGCCAGTTGCCGATAACTTCGGTTACAAAACATGATCATCTCATACAATAAAATATAGCATCACGTCTTGACCATATCACATCACAACATGCCCTGCAAAAACAAGTTAGACGTCCTCTACTTTGTTGTTGCAAATTTTACGTGGCTGCTACGGGCTGAGCAAGAACCGTTCTTACCTACGCATTAAAACCACAACGATAGTTCGTCAAGTTAGTGTTTTTTTAACCTTCGCAAGGACCGGGCGTAGCCACACTCGGTTCAACTAAAGTTGGAGAAACAGACACCCGCTAGTCACCTGTGTGCAAAGCATGGCGGTAAAACCACTCTCGCGTAAGCGTACGCGTAATGTCGGTCCGGGCCGCTTCATCCAACAATACCGCTGAAGCAAAGTATGACATGCTGGTAAGCAGTATGACTTGTATCGCCCACAACTCACTTGTGTTCTACTCGTGCATATAATATCAACGCATAAAACCTGGCTCTGATACCACTGTTCGGAAACGTAGTAATTTCAAAAAAAAAATCCAACGCACATGCAAGATCATGGTGATGCATAGCAACGAGAGGGGAGAGTGTTGTCCACGTACCCTCATAGAACGCAAGCGGAAGTGTTATGACAACGCGGTTGATGTAGTCGTACGTCTTCACGATCCGACCGATCCAAGCGCCGAATGTACGGCACCTCCAAGTTCAGCACACGTTCAGCTCGATGACGATCCCCGGACTCCGATCTAGCAAAGTGTCGGGGATGAGTTCCGTCAGCACGACGGCGTGGTGACGATGATGATGTTCTACCGACACAGGGCTTCGCCTAAGCACCGCAACGATATGACCGAGGTGGAATATGGTGGAGGGGGGCACCGCACACGGCTAAGGAACGATCACAAGGATCAACTTGTGTGTCTATGGGGTGCCCCTGCCACCGTATATAAAGGAGTGGAGGAGGGGGAGGGCCGGCCCTCTCTATGGCGCGCCCTAGGGGAGTGCTACTCCCACCGGGAGTAGGATTCCCCGTTTCCTAGTAGAACTAGGAGCCCTTCCATGTAGTAGGAGTAGGAGAGAAGGAAGGGGAAGAGAGAATGGAAGGAAGGAGGGGGTGCGGCCCCTCCCCTAGTCCAATTGGGACTAGGCCTTGGGGGGGGGCACGGCCTGCCCTTGGCAGCCCCTCTCTCTTTCCCGTATGGCCCAATAAGGCCCAATACTTCTCCCCGGCGAATTCCCGTAACTCTCTGTTACTCCGATAAATACCCGAATCACTCGGAACCTTTCCGAAGTCCGAATATAGTCGTTCAATATATTGATCTTTACGTCTCGACCATTTCGAGACTCCTCGTCATGTCCCCGATCTCATCCGCGACTCTGAACTCCTTCGGTACACCAAAACTCATAAACTCATAATATAACTGTCATTGAAACCTTAAGCGTGCGGACCCTACGGGTTCGAGAACAATGTAGACATGACCGAGACACGTTTCCGGTCAATAACCAATAGCGGAACCTGGATGCTCATATTGGCTCCTACATATTCTACGAAGTTCTTTATCGGTCAAACCGCATAAAAACATACGTTGTTCCCTTTGTCATCGGTATGTTACTTGCCCGAGATTCGATCGTCGGTATCTCAATACCTAGTTCAATCTCGTTACTGGCAAGTCTCTTTACTCATTACGTAATGCATCATCCCGCAACTAACTCATTAGCCACATTGCTTGCAAGGCTTATAGTGATGTGCATTACCGAGAGGGCCCAGAGATACCTCTCTGACAATCGGAGTGACAAATCCTAATCTCGAAATACGCCAACTTAACATGTACCTTCGGATACACGTGTAGAGCTCCTTTATAATCACCCAATTATGTTGTGATGTTTGGTAGCACACAAAGTGTTCCTCCGGTAAACGGGAGTTGCATAATCTCATAGTCATAGGAACATGTATAAGTCATGAAGAAAGCAACAGCAACATACTAAACGATTGTGTGCTAAGCTAATGGAATGGGTCATGTCAATCACATCATTCTCCTAATGACGTGATCCCGTTAATCAAATGACAACTCATGTCTATGTTTAGGAAACATAACCATCTTTGATCAACGAGCTAGTCAAGCAGAGGCATACTAGTGACAATCTGTTTGTCTATGTATTTCACACATGTATTATGTTTCCGGTTAATACAATTCTAGCATGAATAATAAACATTTATCATGATATAAGGAAATAAATAATAACTTTATTATTGCCTCTAGGGCATATTTCCTTCACTCCGGTCATGGAGTTTACCGCTGCGGACATCTTCCAGCACTCGCCCTTTGGCGACATGCTGAATTCATTCAAGTCTCTCTTTGTCAGGAGGCTCTGGGCCGAACTATGTCCGGCTTGAGTGGGAAGCAGGCGACGACCCACCCACCACCCACTTCATTTCCACAGTCGATGATTTAATTGACGTGCTTGACTATGATTCCGAAGACATCGACGGTATGGACGACGATGCAGGAGACTCATAGGAGCCACCGCCCATAGGGTGGTGGACAACCACCTCCTCATACGATATATATATATATATATATATATATATATATATATATATATATATATATGGTGGACACTCCAAAGGAAACCAATGGCGACAAGGCAACAAAGGATAACCCCTCAGGGAGAAAAGCAAAGCATGGGCTTCGTCGGCGCCGCTCCAAGCCCCGCCACAGCAATACCGGCCCCGGAGATGAAAGCAATCCGGATGGTGCCAGAGAGGAATACAACCCTGATCAGCCTACCTTCAAGCAGGCTGGACCGGTCACGATGGGATACTTGGAGAGGGACAACTATACATCCCCCTCCGACGACGAGGCAAGCCTCGGCAATGACGAATTCGGCGTTCCTGAAGATCCAGTGGAACAAGTTCGCTTCAAGCGACGGCTCATGGCCATGGCAAGGAGCCTGCAAAGGAAGCAGGAGCAGCTTAAAGCTGACCAAGACTTGCTAGTGGATAGGTGGACCAAGGTACTGGCCACTGAAAAGTATGGACTCGACAGCCCCTACAAAGGGCATGCAAGGCACAACTGGCTACCTCAACCTAAGCAGGAGAACCCAAGGCACACACCCCGACGTCCACACATCATTACGGTCCAAGACAGTAAGAAGGATACATGAAGAGGCACCCTCAAGCCTCAGCGCAATGGCCATAAACGGCAAGTCAAGGAAACGGGTGCCAAGTCCAGAAACTCCCAGTCCAGTCAACGGACAAAAGGCAGCTCAAGCCTATTCGGCCCGAGCCACATACTCGATCAACCATATGAAATTCATTGTACTCCTAGAAAGACGGCAAAGAATACCAATAGAGAATGTCGGATCCTCAAAACAAAGCGGTTGGTCGTGTGCCCGATCACACCAACCACAACAATTCAATTGCCGTACCCCTATACCTAGTAGTCCGGGGGCTCCATAACATATAAAGCCCCCACGGGTATGAAGCCACAAATAACATCTTCTAAAAGATGCCAGGCGCAAAGGCCAAGTTTTATTGGCCCACCACTCCAACAGTTGTCTCCGGACAACCAAAAAATGCTGCGCCAAAGAGTAATTCTTCGGCACCTTCCCCTCATGCGGTAATTTACCGTATGTTAACGGGATGAACCACGTTGACTAGATTCCACGTGGTAAACCATTGGCCAACACCGTATGATATAATCACACTTATAGGCAAGGCCGAACCCCGCCCTTAGAGAGGAAATCATACAGCTGCCGGAACAACGAGTCGTGCATGCCTATCAAAATTTTGATACGATAGCCAACTATCCGGACACCCACTGAGGAGTCCGCGCTACTTCATGGTATAACAGCCTGGTCCACCGGGGTCCGATCCAGAACCCTTGGACCAACAACAAGAGGACGCTCAGCTGCCTCCAAGCATTTGCCTTTACATACTAACATTGATGCAGAACAGGATTGGCGACGTGGAATCGGCCCGGACACACAATGGTAGGAACATGCAGGTAGAAGGCAGTCCGGATTCATTCCTGACCCACTCACAACCCCCTCCAGTCCGGCCATCACAGGTTCCGCCAAAAAACACCTCTTTTCATACATCGTACTCATTTGCATAGACATATCATCCCACTACAATGCGTAGACTTAAATAACACTTACCGATTGTCGTTTATCGTCGACGCCTCTTTGCCAAAAATGGCAACCACGCTTCGTGTTACGCCCGGTTATGCCAGGGGCTTCACAGTACGGCAATAAAGTCCGACCACCTTATCGGTCGCTCGGCACCCCGAACTTATAGCACTATATGCATTAGCTCCGAATAATGTCTTGGGTCATTGGTTGGGTTTGCCCGGCTCCCATGTTTTGGTACCTTACGTTCTGTTCTATCGGCTAAGGTAGCACTGGGAGAACTACTGCGATTGTGTCCCGGTTCAGCCAGATGAGCTGGTCATGATTGTGTCCAGCTCAGTAGAGAAAACCGAAAACCGACTGTCATGATGCAGCGAGAGCTGGTCAGCTGTTCGAGAGGTTGTAAAATCCTTAAAGATTTATTTCGCACAACGCCATTATAAATGCAGAGTGCGACGGATCGGTCTCCTGATCAGGCGCCAATAGAACCCCTAGTTCGGCCTTCCGAACACTAGGGGCTGCGCCGACCATACTCGAATTCCTATGGCTAAATGAGAGTAATAAAGCCTTATAGTCCGATTGCCTGGTTCGTGGTGAGAAACACCTCCTTAAAAGGACCCAACTATGGGATAAAGAGCATTCAGATATACCCCGAACACTTAGGATTTACATACAATAAACAGCCGCACAGGAAGAACATATGTTCAAACAAAACAGGCAATATATAATAAAAATGCCATCATCCCATATTACAAAAAGCGGCACGAATGCCCTCAGGGAAATATAATGTCTTTGGCACACTTATCCGCCGCAAGGCGGGCCCCTTTCAGTACACCTTCATAGTACAGCTCGGGCTTGCAGTGGTCCTTACCCACCGGCGGCCCCTCAGTCATCAGTTTCTCCGAGTCAAGCTTCCCCCAATGCACTTTAGCACGGGCAAACGCCATGCGCGCACCTTCTATACAGACTGATCGTTTGATATCATCAAGCCGAGGACAGGCGCCCACAATCCGCTTCACGAGTCCAAAGTAACTGCTTGGAATTGGCTCCGCAGGCCACAGCCGGACAACCAAGTCCTTCATGGCTAGTTCGGCCGCCTGGTGCAGTTCGACCAGCTGTTTCAGCTAATCGATAAAAGGCACCGGATAGTTCGGCGCCAAATAATGCGACCAGAAATCCCTCTCCGCAGACTTCTTCTCCTCGGTCTGATAAAATTGGGTGGCATCTGATATGCTGTGAGGCAGATCCGCAAACGCCCCTGTAAAAACAAGAATTCAGCTTATCGCTTAGAGTTCTCCCCACTATCATGTAAAAGTGGCCATGAATTCAATAGGCCTTACCAGCCGCAACTTTTCGGGCCTCCTGAATGTCCCGTACAGCACCTCGGGCCTCTTCCCGAGCATCTTCCGCAGCTTGCAGAGCTTGGGCGAGTTTGGATTCTTTCCCTATTAGACTCTGCTCCAAGCCCTCGCTTTTCTTCACAGCTTCCTGGAGCTCTTGCTCGACTGTGATAACCCTGGCCTCGTGTTTTTCACGAAGCGCTTGCTCGGCGGACGCCTTCTCGTCGGCATCAGCCACAACCTTCTTTAGTGCCTCGTATTCGGCACTCGCTCCTAGAGCATACAATACAAATACTTTTCACTAGGCACAATTACTCATTCGTGCCAACTTCAAGACAATGTCTTCAACATACCTTGCTTGTCTTCCAATTGCTTCTTCACACGGCCAAGTTCCTCTTTGGTCCACGCAAGGCTATGCTTCAGTTCGGACACTTCCGCATTATGAGTGGTCGTCCTCTCTGCAGATGCCTGTTTTCGCATAAAGGGGTATACGTCATTCACATAGGCTCCTGCGAAAGCAGAGGACTTGATCCCCTGCCCGGATCCCTCTCCTCTGTCGGACAGTGTATCAGGGGCTACTACTCATATTATGACGATTCCTCATAGGTTTCTTAGGAAACATACCTCAAAAGCCTTTATAAGGCCAAGGCAGGACTTGTTCAGCCCGCTCTCGGCGGACTGAATCTTTTCAACCACCGCACCCATTAGGGTTCGATGTTCATCGACAATAGACGCGTTCTTTAACGCTGTCGATAGAACACCTGGCTACTCTACTTCGACAGAGGTTGCTGGCGGAGTAGGCAAGCCTCCCACCTTCGAAGGTGGCTGATCGCCCAATCCGGGAGCCTTAGAGGTCTCCTGGACATTGTCCGGCTATAGGCCAAACCCAAGATCGTCCCCGCTGTCGGCACACTCAGGGGCCATCGCTCCCGTGTGTCCGGCTCCAAGGATATGCCCCCCCAGGGCCGGGTCCTGTTGAGACGACACCTCGGTGTCGCGCCTAGACTTTGGGGAAGGGGTCTCTGGAGGCGTCTCGCTCGCCAAGGCATCCGAGCCCAGCGAATCCGCCGATGAGGACTGTCCGGCGCGAGACCTTGCCGGACTGTGCAAAATATGGCAACAGTTAAAACTACTATACCCAGAAACGATCCCGGACGCACATGTGTGTTCAGGTTCCGTATACTTACGACTTCTCCCAGGGCTGGGCCCTGGGATCCCACTCCGGGCTGCTATCGGCGACCGTGGTGGATACTGTCGGATTTCGGGTTCCGACAGACCCTCCAGGTATGAACTTTGGGGTGCGCGCGGAGATCACACCTCCTGCCTACCTACGTCTCGTCGCCTCGCAACGAGCTAAACTACACGAAGAACAACACAAGGGACACAAGATTTATACTGGTTCAGGCCACCATTGTGGTGTAATACCCTACTCCAGTGTGTGGTGTGGTGGATTGCCTCAGGGGCTGATAGTGAACAGTACAAGGGAAGAACAGCCTCACGAGGGGCTGTTCTTTGGCTGGTGCGATGAACTGCTTGGGTGAGTTCAGTCGCCTCTCTCTTTCTCTAGACTGCCCAAAATGTCAGGACCCCGACTCAATGCCACATTGATCTAGCATGTAACACCTCATATCACTTTGCGGCCTCACGCACGGTATTCCCACGGGTGTCGCCTTACCTTTGCTCGGGACCGTTTGCGCCTTTTGGCACACGTATATGATAGTGTCGCTAGCATCCATATGATAAGGAGCCCGGGCTGACATGGCTAGTCGTAAACCCAAAGTGGCACAAACTTACAGGGACAGACATCCATGACCCAGCATCGAACATGTCGGTCATCAGCGAGTGAATCCAGGCTGTAGCACTGGGCTAGCAGGACTCCGGTGAACCGGGCTGTAGCAGGCTAGCAGGACTCTGGTATTCATCGCGTGACATTTCCCCGAAGGGACAGACACAGGAACGAAGAAGGACACATGCCGGCCAGCCTAAGTGTCCCGGAGCAGTAGCAAGCTACCATGGCTCGGTGGAAACACTAGGAGACATTTCCCGGTAAGAGAAGCTACTAAAGATAAACAACTAGATAGTCAGATCCCACACATACCAAGCATTTCAATAACATACACACAATATGTGCAAATACAACATGGCATCACAACATGACTCTACGACTCAAGTATGTATTCATTAGGCTCCAAGGAGCGAGATATTACAAACATGGGTCTCACGACCCAACATTCAGAGCATACAAGTCAAAGCTCAAGCGGAAGCTAACATGTCTGAGTACAGACATCTACAAATGGAAAAGGCTGAGAAGCTTGACTATCATCTAGATCCTGCCGAGGGCACAAGATCGTAGCTGAGGTAACAAGCTAAACGTCAAAGTCCACGCGGAACTACTAGCGAGACTGAAGTCTCTCTGCAAAAACATAAAATAGGCAAACGTGAGTACAAATGTACCCAGCAAGACTTACATCAGAACTAACTACATATGCATCATTATCAACAAAGGGGGTGGTGGAGTTTAACAGCAGCAAGCCAGCTTTGACTCGGTGGCTATCCTGAACTACGACTGCAAGTAACTCTTTTGAGGTGGCGCACACGAGTCCACATATTCACCATATCAATACACCACTATGGATCCGCTCCCGTCACCCTACGAGAACGCCATCCATAGCACTCACACTTATCTTGCGTATTTTAGAGTATCCACTTTCACTTGTCTATGAACTGTACAGGCAACCCAGAAGTCCTTTACCGCGGACACGGCTATTCGAATAGATGATGTTAACCCTGCAGGGGTGTACTTCTTCACACACGCTCTCACCACTTACCGTCGTTTACACGACATGTACTCGACAACCTTCAAGCGGAAGCCCAACGTGGGTGTCGGCCACGACCTACCTAAACACTCAAGTCCCTAGTCCAGGTTTATCGCCTATTCGGGTTCCATCCATGAGGAGATCCGGCCGAAGTTTCGCTCACAGCCCCAAACGATGTGAGCAGGGTTCCCGAGACACCAAACGGGCGCCCGGTAACCCGGCCACGTGCCTACCGCATCACAGCCCACCCCTACGGTCAGCGTTGCGCATGGCCTCCAGCATACTACAAACACCAGAAACTACTTGCAACTCCTGGACAGAGGACAAGGGTGATTAAGAAGCCGAGAGTGTCCATTGGTTTCGGGCCCAATGCGTGGTAGTAACTGTATCATGGATCACAAACACAGAACTCAGTTCCTGAGGACGGCTGCAATGAGACAACCCACCATGTACTCCTACATGGCCTCTCACCTCTACCTTTACCAAATCGTGTTCACACACTTAGCTCACACACAGTAGGACATGTTCACACACCTCTGATCCATCCTCGATGAATCAGACCCGAGTCAACTCTAAGCAGTAGCAGGCATGACAAACAAGCATGAATGAGTAGGCACAACAGGGCTCAAACAACTCCTACTCATGCTAGTGGGTTTCATCTATTTACTGTGGAATGACAGGTCATGCAAAGGATAAAGGAGTTCAGCTACCGCAGCAAGTAACAGTTGAATCGTTGTTGTCCTAATGCAGTAAAAGAGAGCAGGAGCGAGAGAGTAGGATTGTATCAGAATGAACAAGGGGGTTTTGCTTGCCTGGCACTTCTGAAGATATTATAGCTCTTCATCGGTGTCATCGATCTCATCGTCGAAACCACGTCTATCGAGAGGGGACAGTTACCGACAAATAAAGAGGGACACAATCAATGCAATGCAACAAATATGATGCATGATAGTGACATGGTAAAATGAGTGTGTTGGGCTAATGCAGCTACAACCAGATGGGTTTGAGCTATTTTGAACCAAAGATTCAAAGTTCAAACACATTTGTGATCTTAAACAGTGTTTTATCATGTTTTGCACTAAACAGCAAGTTAACTTGTTTAAACATGCATGAAACTGGTACAGATGGATAGATTGGATTTTTCTGATCATTTTTCATATATAATTTGTTTCATTTGGAGCTACGGTTGATTTTCTATGAATTTTAGAAGTTTGTGCTATTTTCTAGAATTTCCTGTATAAGAATAATTCCAGTAATTGAATTAATGCGTCAGGACAGCGTCATGCTGACCTCAGCAGGTCAACAGAATCGGTTCAGGTCAAACCTGACCAGTGGGGTCCACTGGTCAGTCTCATAGGGCTGGCGTTGGTCACTGACGTGTGGGGCCAGTCAAGGGCCACGTCAGCAAAGTCAACGCTGACGTGTGGGTCCCGCTTGGTTTAACTAAAACTGATTAAAAGAATAACCATTGGTTATTTAGCTGGTGGGGCCCTGATGTCAGCGGCTAGTGTGATTAAACTAAACGCTATTAAACCCTAATGACATAGCCACGTCGGATGCATCGGCGATTAAACAACGGCGACCACGGTTCGCGGCGGCGACGCTCGGGATCGAGCTGTAGGCCGCGGTTTCGAGCGCGGTTTGGTCCTGTGAGACGCTGGTGCTCGTCCGCATCCAACGAAGCCATCAGCTCCCGCTGGGGTGGACCGTAGTGACGGCGGCGATGGCAAGTGCGACGGCTGGAGCTCGGACAAGCTCGGCAACGACGCTGCGGTGCGCGGGAGGACTAGAGGATGGTGGTGTTGGGTTTCTGGTAATGTGCTGAGCACGTAGCGGTGCCCGTACGCGACGGTGGCTAACCTATTCGCCAGCGACGACGAGCGCGTCGGCGGTAAGCTCTCGGGTCCGGTGGCTAGCACGGCTAGAGCATGCAAATGAACGCGGGAGAGGGGGGGAAAGATGGCGGGGCTCACGGTGAGTCTTCTGGTGCGGTCGTTGAGCTCGGGGAGGCACGGACGGCGTCAAAGCATCTCCGGCGATCTCGGAGCCGAAGGTTGAAGACGACGGCGTCGGCGCCACTGCAGGGCTCCCGGCGTCAGGCGTCTCGGTGAGGAGGAAGAGAGGGACGAGGCGGAGCTTTGGGACGCGTCGAGGAGGTGGGGCGGTGGCTGTGGCCGCGGTAACGACGGGCGGCGGCGACAGCTGCACTCGGGCATGAGAGGGAGAGCGAGAGAGAGCGAGGCAGGGAGAGAGGGGAGCGGTCGAGGGGTCCAGAGGGTCTGCGTGTCGACGTCCAGGGCGCCCAGAACGACGTCGGGGAGGCGGCGGAAGCAGGAGGTGGCCAAGACGCGTGGCCGCGCGCGAGGGGCACATGCCCGGCGTCCTTCTGTCCCAAGGAAAGGGACGACTGGCACGGCCAGGTGGACTGGGCCGTGCTGGGCCGGACCAGTGGCGCCAGGTAAGAGGCCCATGTGTTGTTCTCTCTCTCTCTGGTTTTCCTATTTTTTTAGTTTCTGTTTTCTATTTTCTAAATTTGTTTCTGGATTTAGTAAAAATACTAAACCTCATCTAAAAATCCTGAAATAAATTGTGAGGACCTATTGAATTATTTCCAACAACCCACATTTAGTTCCAGAATTATTTGAGCATTTACAATTGTTATAGCAATTAAATGCCCAAATTCAAATACATAACGATTTAATTCATGAGTCCAGAAATGGCCTAGAATTATGAGTATCATTTTTGCCAGAGGTTTTCACCTTTAACAAAAATCATGAACTTTTCCAAGAGCATTTTGGATTCATTGAAAAATATTTTACTTGAACCTATTTGAGTTTCATTTGGTGCTAGGGTTTGACCAATCCCCATTTCAATTTTCAAATAAAATTAAACATGAGGCATGGATGCTTATGCAACTATCTGCAAACAAATTCTAGGGATGTGACACAAAATCTGGATCCCCTACTCTGTGGTGGCTAGCTCTATTTATAGAGGGAGGCCCTGGGCCTCTTCCCAAATATTGAGCGGGAAGGGCGCCAACAATTGGCCATTTTGAAGGGGAACATCCAGTACACTTATCCTGACTAAAGTTGGTCTTCGGCTACCAAAGGCTCTGACGATGACGCCGTCCTGGGCTCCACGATGACCTCCATCCTGCCGTTCTGCTGGTCTTGGTCTTGTTGCACCGAAATGGTTGCCTTTGCTTGATACTCTTGCCTGCGCTTGCCCCGTTTGCACCAAAGAGGAAATAAGGACTCTGCGCAGGCCGGTGCCCGCCTGACGCCCGCCTGGCCTCGCTCATCATGGCTTGCGTCATGGGCACGTCGTGAGGTACCCTACCTTGATCTCGCCGCCTCCTCGCGAGCCTGCCTGACGAGGCTGTGCCTGAGGAAGCTTCCTGTCGTCCGCCCCGCGAGGATTGGCCCCTCGCGAGGGTCTTGAGCATGTGTTGATGAAGATGGGCCATACTGGGCCACTCCTTGCGCCATGCCGCAGGCCGCAGGCAGGCAAGTCTGGGTACCGCTGTTCCCAGAACGCCGAGAGTAGCCCCGGGGCCCAAGGCGCGCCTAGACATGGCTTAGCAGAGAAGCGAAGGGGCAAGTGCGGAGCGCCGTGGGCCCCATCAGCCTCCGGCCTTGGGCGCCGCGTGGCGGTTGATTGGACGTGGGCGTCCTTGCTTCCCACGGCGCCTCGGCAACTGCATGAATTGACAAGAGAGCGGTACCCGTCCAGGCTTACCTTCTTTGCCTTCTCCAGTCGTTGCCCAGATCCCCTTTCTTGCTCCTATCCTTCTTGCTTCCGAAATCCCCAGATCTACTCCAACCCTGCATCTTAGCAAGGCATGGCGCCTCGCCAGACCCAGGCTGGAGCTTGGTACTCGCCCGCTCTGGATCCTCCGAATGTGTCGGAGAAGAACCTTGCCCGGACGTGCCAGATGATGGTGGCGCAAGGCAACGACGGGGCGGCCGTGCTCAAGGTTGGTTCCGCCCTTCCCGAGGACAAAGGAAGCACCTTCTACCCGCTCTTCGTGAGCGCCATCGCTGCCGGTCTGGTGCCTCACTTTTCCGAGTTCTTCCTTTCTGTTCTCCGCCATTACAACCTGCAAGCTCTGCACCTCCATCCCAACTCTGTTCTTCTCCTGGCGATTTTCGCCTACTACTGCGAGGCTCATGTTGGGGTAAGGCCCTCGGTGGCCTTGCTGCGCCATTACTTTTACCTCCGGGTTTCTCGCGGCCCCATCACCGCGTGCGTGAGCTTTGTTGCGTATGCCAGCTCCAATGCTATCTCGAAGCCCGGGAAGAGGATGGAAGGCTTCAGGAGCAAGTGGGTCATGGTGGATGCTGGGCGCATCCATCCCCGGCTGATCCTTCCCACGAGGCAGCCCGAGGCCGTTGACGCTTGGTCCCGCGCAGAGCTCGTCAATCCCCGCGCGAAGCCAGTGCTGGAGAGGATGGACACGGACCTATGGTAGGGCAACATGGCAACGGCAAAACTGACCGGGGCGTCGCTCTTGAGGGAGTTCCTGGAGCACCGGGTGGCTCCGCTCCGGGAACACTCGCTCCCGCTGTGGAGGCTCGGGGGGGCCGATGCCGCCCTTCGCCCGAGCTCCGCAGTCCTGGCCGACGAAGATCTGGCCGCGGTCCTCCAATCCTTGGTCCTGTGCTCGCTCCTGTACCCCTGTTCCTTCGGGATGATTGGGAGCAGGTGCTGAACTCCATGCCCGCTTTCAACGGGGAAGGGCCTGTGCTCGCAGAGGTTCCTGAGGACCTGGCGGCCCTGGCGACAGTGAACGTATCCTCCGGCTACTCCGGCAGAGAGGAGGAAGAAGAGGAGCAGGAAGAGGAGCCCGATTCTGAGGCAACCGACGGGGAGTCGAGAGCGCCCCTCCCTCGGCGCAGGTCCCGTGCCCTTCGCCTCATGCCGGACGACGACGAGGATGGCGACGAGCGAGGCGGTGAGAACTCGCCCCTGATCCCGAAGAAGGACAGGACGGGGCTAGTTCTTCGTGGGCCTGCTCCGGCTCCAAGGCGATCTGCAGACGTGCCTGATGCTCCCGAGTCTCCTGTGGTTGATCCCAGCAGCCGGCTCTCGGGCTTCAAGTTCGCTGGAGGTTGATTGAGCCCGCGGGCGATGACCAATAAGTGCTTGATTCTCGTTTTACTTCTTGCTTTGTTGCTGAGGCCTGACGTCCATATTCCTTGGCTAGGCCGGTGCCTCCGGCGAAAAAGCTGAAGGGGGCCCGTGAGGCTCCGTTTGGTGCAGCACTTCCATCCGCGGGAGAAGGGGGCGGCAAGGCCTAGGCCTCTCTTGCTCGGCCATCCTCGCGAGGCCAGGCAGGGTATGCTGGGCGAGCTCAGCCCCCATGGCCCAAGCGACTCCCGAGGCGCCCTTGCCTGACGCCACTGCCGTAGTCATTGGGGCGCAGAAGGTCCCAACTCATGGTGCTGTGATCACGCTGCTGTCTTCTCCTCCTACTCCACCAACTGCCATTTCTCCGACTCCTTCTACTGTACTGGATCGTGCTGCTGCTGAGCTGGACCATCTGCGAGAAGATCTTCGGGGCGCTGACCCTCGCTTGGTGGCCGGGTGCCTGGAGCTAGCCTCCGGCTGGGTCTGCTCTGATGCTTCAGTTCGAGCGGCACTGGTTCAGGCCGCGACAGCTTGCGACGAGGAGAAGTAGGCCATCCTTTAGGCCAAGGCCGCTCGCGGTACCGCCTTGGGTGAGGTTGCAGATGTCCGAGGTTGCTGCAAGGCGCTGGAGAGCGAGCTGCAAGGCTTGCGTGACCAGCTCGCCAAGGAGGTCCGTGACCGCCAGGAGAGGGAGGAAGACATGAAGGCTCATGAGGCTGCCGCAAAGGACCGGGATGTCAAGCTTGATGAACGCCATGGACGCTTAGACACACTGGAGCAGGCGTTGGAGGCGAAGAAGATTGAGCTGGACGGCAAGGCACGGGTCCTGGCCGAGGACCGTGTGGCCTTTGCGAAGCTGGAGGAGAAGGCTCGCACCTTGCTGAAGACGCTTTATGATAGCGGCCTGGGGAGCCCACTGGCCGGCGCCGAGGACAGCCCCGCCAAGTTGCTTCTCTTCCTGGTCCACGCCCTTGAAGATGTCGCCCTCGGCCTTGGCCCCACAACTGAGGTTGAGGCGCGTGTCCTTTCTTCTGCAGTGCTGACGCGTGTCTTCACCCACATCTACCTTCGCGACCCCGACGTTGACCTTGACAGCCTGCTGGAGCCTGTGAGCGGCGAGCTTGCCGCTGTCGCTGCTGAGGCCGTGAAGGGTCGAGTGGAGGCTCTGCTGGCAAAGTTTCGTGCTTTCAGCACCAAGCCAAGGCGAGGTGCTGCCGATCCTGAGGCTCCACGAGGCGAAGTCGCCCAGCGCAGCTCCGTCACCAGCGATGGCACTGCCAGAAAGTGACCCCTTCGCGGCTCCTGTCCTGTTTTTAGCCCCTGCAACATGCATCATGCCTCGTGGAGGCATTTAAACTTGTGTTTGGTGTTGTGAAAGCACTCTATGGATTGTAATATTTGCTTTTGAATTCCTTGAGATTTGCTCTTTTAATTCCTACTTGCTTGTGTTCTACGTCGGCAGAGCCCGGCCCCGCGCATACCTCAGCCGCCGTTAGCCCCGACCGGAAACCAGGACGGGACCAAGGAGTGAGGGGCTACGTGACCAGTTAGGCTCCTGAGTCGCGATGCTCAGGAGTCCCCCTTGACGCGCGAATAGCAAGTAGGAAGGGGAGATGTATGAGTAAATCCACCGTTCTACGTCGGCAGAGCCCGACCCCGCACATAGCTCAACTGCCGTTAGCCTTTCGGAACTAAGGGGTGAGGGGCTACGTGACTAGTTAGGCTCCTGAGTCGCGATGCTTAGGAGTCCCCCTTGAAGTTCAAATGGCCGCTCGGGGAGAGACGTGCGACGAACCAGGCCCGAGGGGCCTAGCTGGGTGGCGTGTGTCTGGGCGTAACCCAGGTGTAGCCCTCGTGCCCAGCCCCCTCGTGCGGCACTCCCGAGGGGAGGCGTTACGATGGGGCCGGACACTGAGCTTTGGGTCCCTGAGGTTGATGTGGCCGGGGGCCACCCTCAGTTGTTTATCACCAGCACGGAGCATAGCGCTTCCGTATATGTATGGGCATAGCCCCTCCTCGGCAGTGTCGTCAGCCAGCGCGGAGCATGGTGCTTCCACTGGTGCGTGGGAGGGGGCTCCCCTCCGGGAGGAGCCCCCGGGGCGTGTACAGCCCCGCCCTGACACGTGGCTGGCACGATAGGGCCTGACGAGGTGTATCTGGGCACCCGTGAGCCAGCGCGGGACTCATGGGGCCCTACCTCAAGGCGGGTTGCACCTGGCTCTGGGCCTTTACTTGTAATGTGTTCCTGCAAATTTGGTTAGATGCCGACGCTCTACGTCCTCAGGTCCCAGCCCTCGAGCGAGCTTAGCCATCGCTGGTATGCCAGGTCGCGATGCCGTGGACAAGGCCAGGAGGTGAGGGCTGGAGAGCTAGTAAGAGCCCGTGAGTCGCGATGCTCAGGTACCCCCCCTTTAATGTGCAAGCGGCTGACATGAAGGAAGAAGGGTGCCGCCACAGGCATCAAGTAATGATCATGATGGGTCAAACGCACGACCCGAATAAACGCAAGAGGGATACATGCCGTTGGGTCTGGCTCGAGTGGCTTGGGGATAATGCAGCCCGAGGGGCGCCCCCAATAAAGTAAGCTAAAAACATGAACCAAAGGGATACATGCCGCAAGGACGGACCCATGTGGCCTGGGAATGATGCAGCCCTGGCGGGCGCTCCCAGCTAAAAATGAAACTCGAAGGATGTCACCTGATGATGTTGAAGATGAAGGGATACTGAAGTAGCGGACGGCGTGCGTTGCAGAAGCCGATCTTTATGAGCCCCCAGGCCCAGGGGCCTCGGGAGGCTCCAGAGGCGCTGGCGGCTCCTCGTGGACCATCTCTATCTCTGCCAGGAATGTGGAGTGCCTGGCAGCTTGAGCCTCCAGGATGCTCCTCATGAGGCGCTGACGCACAGCAGCCGCGTTCGGCAGGCAGTAAGGCATGCGAACATAGCTGTGGGGTGGACCTTCGCAGCGTCTCACGTGTGAGGGCCAGAGGCGCTCCTGAGAGGCGGCTCGGTTGAGTCCCGGTATGTCGATGCAGATGCGTAGCCCACCATCCTCGCCCGGATGGGGAGCCACGGCGGGTAAGCGGCGGCTGCCACTCATGACTCTTGACTCCTGCAGCTCCTGAATGATCTCGCTGACGAACTCCTGAGGGTTTGGCCCTCCTTGCCTTGCTCCTTCCTAAGGGAAATGTGCCTTGAAACACGCCTCCAAGTGGTGCCCGAGCGCCTCCCTCGTGATCTTAGCAAAGTCGATGGCCCTCCAGGAGAGAGCCCCCGAGCCTTGCTCGAGGAGGGCGCCGGGCGCACCTTCCTATGCGACATAAGGAGGCGCCCCTGAACGGGCGTGGACCCTGAGGGGCCTACCTCCCGAGGGCTCGGACCAGGCGATGTCTTCTTCTTCTTAGGGACAGCCTCGGGAAGCCTTCCGCTCCTGTGATCTGGGTCTTCAATTGACGCGGCTTGAAAAGCACGCTCCAAAGAACACACCGCATCCCTCTCTTCACAAGGCATCGTGATGACTCCACCGCTTCCTGGCATCTTGAGGACATTATAGCCGTGATGAGTCACGGCCATGAACTTGGCCAGAGCTGGGTACCCGAGGATGCCATTGTACGGTAGGCGAATGTGCACGACATTGAAGTCAATGAGCTCGGTGCGGTAGTTGTCACGTTTCCCGAAGGTAACAGGAAGGCGGACCTGCCCTATCGGAACCGTGGAACCATCAGTGACTCCTGATAAAGGCTTGGTTGGCTGAAGCTGATTGTAGGCACTTGGAGATTGTTGAATGTCTCGACGGATAGGACGTTGAGCCCTGCTCCACCATCGATGAGGGTCCTGGTGACTTGCACATTGCTGATGATTGGGGAACAAAGCATCGGGAGGACTCCGGCTGTGGCCGCGCACTTGAGCTGATCTACTGAGCTGAACGTGATGGCGCACACTGACCACCTGAGAGGGCGTGTGGCCTCAAGCTTGGGAAGGACTGCATTCACTTCGTGAGCAAACTGCTTGAAGATGCGCTAAGAGGCCGGGGCCTGAGCGCCGCCCAGGATGCAAGCGATTGCACGTGACTCCTGGAAGCCTCCAGCCCCCTCGTCCTGATGATGGTCTTCATTCCTCCTTGGCTATGGTGGTAGAGGAGGGAGGCCCGCGTTGCCTTGAGGGCGATCCTCGCGAGGCTGACCCCTCCAACCTCCCTCGCGAAGATGGTCCCTCCAATCTCCCTCGTGAGGCTGGTCTTGCCAGCGGTCCTCGCGAGGTCGGTCACGCCACCCTTGGCGAGGGCCACGGTCTTCCCATCGTCCTCCACCTCTTCCTCCTCCTCGTCCATAGCCCCGGTCGTTGCGCTCGGGGCGTCGGCCGGCACGCACGTCCCGCACGGCCCTGAGCTCTTGGCATTCATTGTTGTTGTGGGTGTGGAGGTCGTGGTACACGCAGTACCGGCTGCCCTTGGATGACTCAGGCTGATCCCTGCCTCGCTTGGTGTCCGGCTCTGCTGCAAGCACGGCAGCCCCCTTGCGCTTCACGTCCTTGACCTTGGGCTTCTTCTCTTCTGGGTCGGCAGCCGGCAGCTCCAGGAGGGAGAGGCGTCCTTCCTCAGCCCTGGCGCACTTGGTCGCCAAATTGAACAGCTCCAGGGAGGTGCACAAGTCTTCATGGATCGCAAGCTCCTCCTTCATCTTGACGTCGCGCACGCCGTCGGAGAAGGCTGAGATGATGGCCTCCTCAGATACCCTAGGGATCTTAAGGCGAGCGTTGTTGAAACGCTGGATGAACTTCTGAAGGGTCTCTCCTGGCTGCTGCTTGATGCGGCGCAAGTCGCTCATGGCCGGGGGCCGGTCGCGGGTGCCTTGGAAGTTGGTGATGAATCGGGTGCGCATCTCGTCCCAGGAAGAGATCGTGCTAGGAGCCAGGTTCGGGAGCCAGGTGCGGGCACCGTCCTTGAGCGCCATGGGGAACCAGTTCGCCATGACCTTCTCGTCCCCGTTGGCGGCTTCAATGCCCAGCTCATAGAGCTGGACGAACTCCGCAGGGTCAGCCGTGCCATCGTAGCGCGGGGGCAGATCTGGCTTGAATTTGCCTGGCCAGGCCACGCTGCGCAGCTCGGCGGTGAAGGCATGACAGCCTGCAGTGGCCGCGGGAGGCCTTTGGTGACGGAGAGCTTGATCTTGGAAGTCTCTGTGTGCTGCCGTCAGGAGCAGCGCGGGGTCTTGGTGTGCTGGAGCAGGAGCGCGTTCGTGCCGGGCCGGTGCGGAGCGCACACAAGCAGCTTCTTGGGGACGAGGGATCTCTTGGCAGCTCTTCTCTTGCTGTGCTGGCGCCGGACGGAGTGGGTTCCGTCTAGGGACCACGCGCCTTGGGGCCAAGGCGCCTTCTTGAGGGGGAGGCGGCTGAGGCGCCCCCGGAGCTTCGTCGCCCGCGCAGGGCGGGGCGCGGTGCAGCGAGAGGGATGGCGCAGGGGAGCCCCCAGCGGCATTGATGAGCTCGATGATGTGGGCGAGCCACTCGTCGTAGAGGTCGTCGACGGGACGGTAGTGCAGGAGCTCCCGCGCCAGGAGCAGCGCGGCGTGCGTGTTTGCAGGATCGCAACGGGCATGGGACGAGGAACCGACTGGAGTCAGCGACGGGGTGACGGTGCGGCCTTCTCGCCGCACCGAAGGATGCAGGGACGACGCCTACTGCTCGTTCCCCGCCGGGCCGGTGGCGGGGTTGATGGCAGGTGACGGGGAACGGTGGGAGCATCCGCCGACGGGGGCCATCTGGGTGACGCGAGTGGCGAGAGCGCCCGGCGCTCGGCACGAACTCAACGAGCGTCTGACATGGACACGACGGGTGGCGAAATGCTGGCGGCGGAGGGCGGATTCCGCTGCACCCCTACCTGGCGCGCCAAATGTTGGATTTCGGGTTTCGGCAGACCCTCAAGATTCGAACTCTGGGGTGCGTGCGGAGATCAGACCTCCTGCCTACCTACATCTCATCGCCTCGCAAGGATCTAAACTACACGAAGAACAACACAAGGGACACGAGATTTATACTGGTTCAGGCCACCATTGTGGTGTAATACCCTACTCCAGTGTGTGGTGTGGTGGATTGCCTCAGGGGCTGATAGTGAACAGTACAAGGGAAGAACAGCCTCGCGAGGGGCTGTTCTTTGGCTGGTGCGATGAACTATTTGGGTGAGTTTAGTCGCCTCTCTCTCTCTAGACTGCCCATAATCTGGATCCCCTACTCTGTGGTGGCTAGCTCTATTTATAGAGGGAGGCCCTGGGCCTCTTCCCAAATATTGAGCGGGAAGGGCGCCAACAATTGGCCATTTTGAAGGGGAACATCCAGTACACTTATCCTGACTAAAGTTGGTCTTCGGCTGCCAAAGGCTCTGACGATGACGCCGTCCTGGGCTCCACGATGACCTCCATCCTGTTGTTCTGCTGGTCTTGGTCTTGTTGCACCGAAATGGTTGCCTTTGTTTGATACTCTCGCCTGCACTTGCCCCCTTTGCACCAAAGAGGAAATAAGGACTCTGCGTAGGCCAGCGCCCGCCTAGCCTCGGTCGTCATGGCTTGCGTCATGGGCACCTGGTGAGGTACCCTGCCTTGATCTCTCCGCCTCCTCACGAGCCAGCCTGACGAGGCTGTGCCTGAGGAAGCTTCATGTCATTCGCCCCGCGAGGCTTGGCCCCTCGCGAGGGTCTTGAGCATGTGTTGATGAAGATGGGCCATACTGGGTCACTCCTTGCGCCACGCCGCAGGCCGCAGGCAGGCAAGTTTGGGTACCCCCGTTCCCAGAAGGCTGACAGATACCTCTAGGAGGGAACCTTTCCCCCTCTTGGGCGATCCGGCCTCCAGGGATGTGGAGGCCGTCCTTTTCTTCCCCCCACCAGAGTGAGGCTCGTCCTCCTCTACTTCCTCCTCCTCGTCTTCGGAAGAAGGATCGTCACTGGAGTCCTCGGATTTGGCGCCCGAAGCCTCGCGGCGACGAAGGCCACTCCGGGTCTTTTTAACCTTCTTGGAGGCCTCTTTCTTTGGCGCCTCGTAAGGCGTGGGGACCAGCATCTTTGTCAGAAGAGGTCCGGCCGGTTCCTCCGGCAGCGGGGCCGGACGATGTATCCGCTCCACCTTATTTATCCATCCCTAGGGTTATGATAAAATGCGATGAAGATGCCGCCCTCAGGACATGCCAACTGAAGCATGGAGGGACGGAGCGTGGTTGTAACTCACCGGGCTTGTAGAATGGGATAATTGATACCCACGGTCTTCGGCGGAGCCCGGACACGATTTGCCGGACTTGAAGAGCACCTTCCAGATATCCTTGTGGGAGGAATCATAGAGCTCCTGAAGGGTTTGGTGCTCGGTTGGGTCGAACTCCCACAGATTGTAGGCTCGGCGCTGACAGGGGAGAACCAGGCGAACTAGCATCACCTGGACTATGTCGACGAGTTTGACGTCCCTGTCAACCACACTC
The DNA here is from genome assembly GCA_963921465.1 of Triticum timopheevii. Taxonomy (NCBI): domain Eukaryota; kingdom Viridiplantae; phylum Streptophyta; class Magnoliopsida; order Poales; family Poaceae; genus Triticum; species Triticum timopheevii. Next base: position 405,304,512 of record OY997272.1, on the reverse strand, counting down.
TGAACGCGCGTCTGGAGCAGTGACAGCTCATCGGACGAGGACCAGTTCGGGCCCTTCTTGGGCCAGGACGTGAGCCGTAGTGGAGCTCCAAATCTGAACTCTGGAGCTACCACCCACTTTTTGCCGCGTGTTTCGGTGATATAGAACCACTGCTGCTGCCACTCCTTGACGGAGTCGTTGAAGGCAATCTTCGGCCAAACAGCCTTGGGCATCTTGCTTACCATGGCGCCGCCGCACTCAGCGTGTTCGCCACTCAACACCTTGGGTTTCACATTGAAAATCTTCAGCCACAGGCCGAAATGAGGTGGGATCCGGAGAAAAGCCTCGCACATGACGATGAACGTCGAGATATTGAGGAAGGAGTTGGGGGAAAGATCATGAAAATCAATCCCGTAGTAATACATGACTCCACGAACAAATGGGTGAAGGGGAAACCCGAGCATGCGGACAAAATGGGGAAGGAACACGACTCTCTCGTGAGGTTCTGGAGTGGGGACGACCTGTCCCGCTGGTGGGAGACGGTGGCCGATCTTCTGGGCCAGATACCCGGCCCGGAGCTTCTTGATGTCCTTCTCCTGGACGGTCGAGGCCATCCATCTGCCTCCTGCTCCGGATCCGGACATCTTCGGAAAACCTCTCTTCGATGGAGAAGAAGAGTGCTTGGGCATTAGGGCTCGAACAGAGGGGGATGAGCTAGCGGAAAGAGAATGCGTGGGTAAAAAGAAAGAGACCTCATCTCTTTATAGGGGCGGTAAATGCTTTTTGCGCCTCCCCACTTGCCTGGTGGAGCCCGTTCTCCTCCCGCTCGCCGCGATTAGCGGTGCGGTTGTATCACCCACACCCGTATTGATGAAAATCCCGCAATAAGGGGAACACGATCTCTGCTTTGGCAGGACGTGCCAGTGAAACCGCCTCGCAATACGAGTCGAGGTGGGGCAAGAAACACCGGTTCGCATTGGACTAGGCCACGATGCAAAGGCACGACGTACGAAGATTGCCAGTGGATCAAATTTATGCTATGTTCCCTACAATGGTATGTGAAGATCATCTCGCAGATCCGGACACGGTCTAAAGTGTTTTATAATTACATTGGAGTATTCGAAGAAGGAACCCGCCCTGCAATGCCGAAGATTGCGCGTCGGACTCATCGTTGTTGAAGCCTGGTTCAGGGGCTACTGAGGGAGTCCTGGATAAGGGGGTATCCGGACAACCGGACTATATACATCGTCCGGACAATTGAAGCGTGAAGATACAAGACTCAAGACTTCGGCCCGTGTCCGGATGGGACTCTCCTTGGCGTGGAAGGCAAGCTTGGTGATCCGAATATTGTGTTTCCTTCCTTGTAAACGACTCCATGTAAATCCTAGCCCTCTCCGGTGTCTATATAAACCAGAGAGGTTGGTCCTTAAAATGCCGATCACAATTACAATCATACCATCATAGGCTAGCTCTTAGGGTTTAGCCTCTACGATCTCGTGGTAGATCTACTCTTGTACTACCCATATCTTCAATATAAATCAAGCAGGAACCCTTGTTTTACCTCCATCGAGAGGGCCCGAACCTGGGTAAACATCTGTGTCCCTTGCTTCCTGTTACCATTAGCCTAGATGCACAGATCGGGACCCCCTACCCGAGATCCGCTGGTTTTGACACTGACAATCACGCCGCGACCCGGCTATTACGAATCGTTTTTCCCAGCCTGCCACTTCACATGTTGCAAGGCGGTTTTATTGGCACGTCTTGTTGAAGCAGAGATCGTGTTCCCCTTATCATGGGATTCTCATCAATACGGGTGTGGGTAACCCAACCGCGCTTGTTAGTATGACTCCTCGATTTTAGGCAAGTTCCAAACGGCCATGCGGAGGACGCTTGATATTCACCCTCTTTATAAAGGGGCCAAGGCCTGTCCTTTTCTTCCCATGCTCGATCCCTCCCTTCCCCCACCTCGAGTTCCAACACCCAAGGCTCAGGCTAAGTGCATCGGACCTTCATCCATGTCCGGATCCAACCATCAAGGTCGGTGGATGGCCTCCTCTGTCACAGAGGAGGACATCAAGAAGCTTAGGGAGGCCAGGTATCTGACCACCAAAATCCCGCACAGGCTGCCTGCTCAAGGGCAGGTCATCCCCACTCCTGAACCCAATGAGAGCATCGTATTTGTTTCCCACTTCCTCCGAGGGCTAGGCTTTAGTCTTGATCCCTTTGTTAGAGGGCTCATTTTCTATTACGGGCTATATTTCCATGATCTAGCTCCGGATTCCATCCTTCACATCTCGTCGTTTATCGTCGTGTGTGGGGCCTTCCTTCGCATCACCCCACACTTCGGCTTATGGCTCAAGACCTTCAGTGTGAAGCCGAAGATGATCGATGGGTGACACGCAGAGTGCAGAGGCGCTATAATAAGCAAAGGTGCCGACGCCCTATGGCCAAAGGGTTCCTTCCCGGAGGTGTCCGACTTATGGCAACGGGAGTGATTTTACATCACAGCTCCCCGAGGTACAAAGCGGGCGGCCGCCCCCGCCTTCCGCTCGGGCCCTCCGCCCCAATCGGCGTCATGGGTCAACAAGGGGCTGGACTGGGGGCCAGTTAATGATGTGCTGACATTGCAAAGCCGCATCTGAGATCTCCTCAAGAGGGATGTCAGTCTTATCAAGGTAATGCAAGTAATGCTAGTTCGTCGGGTCCTGCCATGCCAACATCGATCTCTCTGTATGTGGGAGTTCAACCCAGAAGGACCACGAACTATTCAACAATTCTTAGGCGTGACACTCGAAGAGATGTATGGATTGTTCTTTGGATCATGAATAAAGTGTCCAGACACCACCGAGGATGCGGGTCTCAAGTCTCAACTACAACCGTCTAGATACCCAAGTAAGTAATTTCGCAACTGAACATGCCAACTTTTTATTTGTCACAACATCATTCTGAAAAATTGCTCTCGTCCAGGACTGGATAAGAAAGGCGGAGAGGATCAGGTGTTTGGCCCCCCTTCTCAAAGGCTCACCGGATCCTGTACTAACCAGGATGCTTGAGCGCGCACCTTATCCAGTGCCATCAGGAGAAGATGAAGGGAGGAATAAAGAAGCCGAAAGCGGGCTTCACACATTATATATCCAAACCGGGGGAATTAGTGTCTCCGTGAAGGTGGATAATCGGGGAGGTGAATATAGAATCCCCTCTCCCCAAGGGAAGAAAAGGGCCGCCTCTGAAGACTTGGAATCAGAGGTTTCCAAACGAGGGAAGAAACCTTCGCCAGGGGGCCCTGCCCCGGAGGGCGTCCTTACCGCACAGCGCCCGCAACGGGGCCAGCCCTCAACCGAGCTGTAAGTGAACAGAAGTACTTTGGTAAATATATCCTGCTTTATCTCTGAGAACAATAACCGAGACATATATCTTGCAGTCCGGCTCGTAGCCCTTCTCGACAGAGTTCATCTTCGGGGGATCTTCTTTCGGAGATGATGGAGAGCGAAACGCCTCCTCCTGCCTCCCCGCCTCATGGGGTGGACGACCCCGAGGTGTCGTCACAGAGGATTTCTCCTGATCCGCTAAGGCCAGAAGGTAACTCTTCGGCCGCCCGAAGTCCAGAGTATTCGGCTCCTAAGGAGATTGATCTCTACTACACAACCTTCTTCTTGTAGACGTTGTTGGGCCTGCAAGTGCACATGTTTGTAGGACAGTAGCAAATTTCCCTCAAGTGGATGACCTAAGGTTTATCAATCCGTAGGAGGCGTAGGATGAAGATGGTCTCTCTCAAATAACCCTGCAACCAAATAACAAAGAGTCTCTTGTGTCCCCAACACACCCAATACAATGGTAAATTGTATAGGTGCACTAGTTCGGCGAAGAGATAGTGATACAAGTGCAATATAGATAGTAGATATAGGTATTTGTAATCTGAAACTATAAAAACAGCAAGGTAACTAATGATAAAAGTGAGCATAAACGGTATTGCCATGATAGGAAACAAGGCTTAGGGTTCATACTTTCACTAGTGCAAGTTCTCTCAACAATAATAACATAGATAGATCATATAACAATCCCTCAACATGCAACAAAGAGTCACTCCAAAGCCACTAATAGCGGAGAACAAATGAAGAGATTATGGTAGGGTACGAAACCACCTCAAAGTTATTCTTTCGGATCAATCTATTCAAGAGTTCGTACTAGAATAACACCTTAAGACACAAATCAACCAAAACCCTAATGTCACCTAGATACTACATTGTCACCTCAAGTATCCGTGGGCATGATTATACGATATGCATCACACAATCTCAAATTCATCCAACCAACACAAACTACTTCAAAGAGTGCCCCTAAGTTTCTACCGGAGAGTCAAGAAAATGTGTGCCAACCCCTATGCATAGGTTCATGGGCGGAACCCGCAAGTTGGTCACCAAAACATACATCAAGTGGCACGTGATATCCCATTGTCACCACAGATAAACATGGCAAGACATACATCAAGTGTTCTCAAACAAAAGACTCAATCCGATAAGATAACTTCAAAGGGGAAACTCAATAAATCACAAGAGAGTAGAGGGGGAGAAACATCGTAAGATCCAACTATAATAGCAAAGCTCGCGATACATCAAGATCGTGCCATAGAGAGAACATGTAACGCCCCGAGACCGACGCTCCAGAAGACTTCCAGCTATTTTGAGTTTTATCGTGTGATTTGTTTTGTTTGTGCATTCATCATGCCATCTCTTGTATTGCATCATGTCATCATGCCATCATATCATTAATTTTTAAAACCTCAACTAAATAAATTGCATAGATCTTTTGATCTATTTAAATCTAGGGAATTCACATGGTGACTTCTCTTTATAACATATCTTCCCAATATTAGGGAGCTATATTTAAATATTTCATTAACTTGGAATTCACCATAACACACTTACAAAATATTCCAATGCCTTTGTTATCTTAATTCTTGGTCTCCAACCTTGCCATATATTCTTTCATCATATTCCGGAGCTCCACCAAAAATCCGAACATTTTTGGACCTTCCCAACACTCACTTCCTATTCAAATCATTTGAAGTTAGATCAAATGAGTTTGAATTTACATCTTTCAACCATGGCCTTTCTATTTTTCTTGGAACAAGCGCATTTATGCGAGTACGGGAAAATAATCCCCATGCCCAAATTCTATCTCTACCTTCCTTTCTTCTCCTTTTCTTCCCTGATTTATTTTCTATTTTTCGAGAAATAAAGTAGGGAGAGAGAGAACCAGGCTTTTTCTCCAGCTCCACCCACATGGCCCAAGGCTCCTCCGCCGGCCTCCCTAGGCCCAGCCCGCCTAAACCCTTCCTAAAGCCTAGGCCGCAACCCTTTCTATCGATCTCCCCCTCTCGTTCCCCTGCCGCCGCCACACGCACACGCATCGCACCAGGGAGAGGATCCCCACGCTCCTCCCTCCTCTCGCCCGATCCCCTTCACACCCACACGGACCCGCGCCTCCTCATCGCCCTTGCTCGAGCTTCGCAGCCATGGCACCGCCACCACCATCTCCAGCGCCCAAGCCTCCTCCTCTGCTTCGATCTCCTCGCTGCTGTTTCCGCCATGGCGCCGCGCCCTGCTTCTCCTCCCGTGCCGACGCCCTCCTTTGGCTGCTCGTGCCTGCAGCTCTGTCCACGAGCTCGTGCAGCCATGGCGCCACAGGAGCCTCGAACCCGACCCCCGCCGAGGCCATGGCCGCCACCGCGCCTTCTTGCCTCTACGTCTTGCTCCCTCCTGCCGCTGAGCTCCGTCGCGCCCCCTCGTTGGCCTCCTCCGCGCCGTTGCCTTGCCAGGACGCCGCGCCTGGCCTCCCGTGCCGCCATTGGAGGCCAACTCCGGTGCCCCCTGCCTCGCGTCACCATCTGCTTTCGTCTATGCCGTGACCACGACCCCATCTCCTGCGCGAGACCCGCATCGCTGCTGCTCCCTCCTTCCACGCCCAAGCTCCTCCAGCGATCCGTAGGCTATCTTTCCCTGCCTTCGTTGCCGATCTTGAGAGCCACGGCTGTGGCTTGTCCTCTGCCGCTGGTTTCATGCACCTCCTCTGTCGGTTGAATGGACGCCAAGATCCCCTTCGTTTTGCCAAGACGCGGCAACCAGGAACGCCCAAGGACACCTTCGTGGATTTCACCAAGTTCACCGGATGCCTAGTACGACTACAGGACCGGAACACCAAGTACATGGATAACGCCAAGTACCATGACACCCATGTTCGTCTACGGAATGTGTACCACTACGCCGAAGAGCTTGGATGCACCAAGTTCCACTACTTCCACAACCGGCGCCTTGGGTTTCGTCAAGTTCCCCTACGACCCGTGAACGTCTACTTCCACTACCGAAATGTGTACAACTACTTCCACTACAACCCGTGTACCACTACTTCCTTCGACGAACTCGATCCACCCCAAAAGCACGCTTCGAAGGTATAACCCCGAGACGACGTCCGTGGACCGAATGCATGTGTTGAATGAGATGTCCGTGTTTGCACCATGATCAAATTGTCGCTTGCGATGCCCCTCTTTTGCCATGCCACCGACATGTGGGACACCCGGTATCCGGGATCACTCCCCATCTCTAGCGTGTTCCACACATCCGCACACCTCCTTTTGCACCGGTATCTCCATGAGTTACCGGAACCGATATGTTGCCGTGGCATCATTTTTGGATTCGTTGCCATGGCACCCGTTTTGTTCCGCCATGGTGACCAAATGCTTCATAACATGCTCATGGCAACATTTTCATAAAATTGCTTAAGACTTGCATATGTCATCCGCATCATGTTAACAACATTTAAATGGTTAAAATTGTGTTTACATTATATTGCTAAATGACATATGGGGTTTTCCGGAATTATCGTTTGTTGTTTCCGGCCTCGCTTAAACTTGCCTAAGTAGGTAGTTTAATTATGCTTCACCCCTTGCCATGTTTAATAACATTTAATTTTGTTGTGTACCTAACCGAAAGTAAACTAAAATAATTCGATGTGGTGTTTCATCAATATGCAACTCGTTGCATATTGAGCTCCACTTAACTTGTAGTATTGTTTGTTGCACTTTGCCATGCCATGCCTTATTAAACCGGACATGCATCATACTTGTTTGTGCATCATGACATGTTTATGCTTGTGTGTTTACCATGTTGCTTGCTTCTTTCCGGTTTGCTTCTCTCGTTAGCTTCGGTTTCGTTCCGGAGTTGTAAGGATTCGTTCGACTACGTCCGTTTGTCTTCTTCATGGACTCGTTCTTCTTTGCGGGATTTCAGGCAAGATGACCATTACCCTCGATATCACTTCTATCTTTGCTTGCTAGTAGCTTCGTTCTATCGCTATGCTGCGCTACCTATCACTTGGTTACCAAGCCTCCCAAATTGCCATGAACCTCTAACCTTTGTCACCCATCCTAGCAAACCGTTGTTTGGCTATGTTACTGCTTTGCTCAGCCCCTCTTATAGCGCTGTTAGTTGCAGGTGAAGTTGAAGATTGCTCCATGATGGACAGGATTATGTTGGGATATCACAATATCTCTTATTTAATTAATGCATCTATATACTTGGTAAAGGGTGGAAGGCTCGGCCTTATGCCTGGTGTTTTGTTCCACTCTTGCCGCCCTAGTTTCCGTCCTACCGGTGTTGTGGTCCCAGATTTTGCGTTCCTTACGCGGTCGGGTGATTTATGGGACCCCCTTGACAGTTCGCTTTGAATAAAACTCCTCCAGCAAGGCCCAACCTTGGTTTTACCATTTGCCTACCTAAGCCTTTTTCCCTTGGGTTCTGCAGACTCAAGGGTCATCTTTATTTTAGCCCCCCCGGGCCAGTGCTTCTCTAAGTGCTGGTCTGAACCGGGCAGACTGCGGGGCCACCTCGGGGCAACTCGAGGGTTGGTTTTAATCGTAGGCTGACCTATCCGGTGTTGCCCTGAGAACGAGATATGTGCAGCTCCTATTGAGATTGTCGGCGCATCGGGCGGCTTTGCTGGTCTTGTTTTACCATTGTCAAAATGTCTTGTAAACCGGGATTCCGAGACTGATCGAGTCTTCCTGGGAGAAGGTATATCCTTCGTTGATCGCGAGAGCTTATCATGGGATAAGTTGGGACACCCCTGCAGGGTTATAAACTTTCGAGAGCCGTGCCCGCGGTTATGTGGCAGATGGGAATTTGTTAATGTCCGGTTGTAGATAACTTGACACCAGATCCGAATTAAAATGCATCAACCGCGTGTGTAGCCGTGATGGTCTCTTCTCGGCGGAGTCCGGGAAGTGAACACGGTTTTGGGTTATGTTTGACGTAAGTAGGAGTTCAGGATCACCTCTTGATCATTTCTAGTTGACGATCGTTCCTTTGCTCCTCTTCTCGCTCTCATTTGCGTATGCTAGCCACCATATTTGCTTAGTGCTTGCTGCAGCTCCACCTCATTACCCCATCCTTCCTATAAGCTTAAATAGTCTTGATCTCGCGGGTTTTGAGATTGCTGAGTCCTCGTGACTCACCAGATACTATCACAACAGCTGCAGGTGCCGATGATACCGGTGCAGGTGATGCAACCGAGCTTAGATGGGACCTCAACGAAGATCTTGGTCATTGCTATGTTTCGATTCATGTTGATCAGTAGTGGAGCCCAGTTGGGACGATCGGGGATCTAGCAGTTGGGTTATCTTCTTTTCTTTTGGCTTCGTCCGTAGTCGGACCATGTGTGTACTCCGAATGATGCATGAATTATATGTTCATTGTGTGAAGTGGCGATTGTAAGCCAACTCTTTATCCCATTCTTGTTCATTACATGGGATCATGTGAAGATGACCCTTCTTGCGACTAAACCACCATGCGGTTATGCCTCTAAGTCGTGCTTCGACACATGGGAGATATAGCCGCATCGTGGGTGTTACAAGTTGGTAATTAGAGCCATCCCCGACTTAGGAGCCCCCTGCTTGATCGAATCGTTGGCGTTGTTGAGTCTAGAACAAAAATGTTTTGAGTCTTAGGATTATATATATCGGAGAGTAGGATTCTTTTTACTCCTCAGTCCCTTCGTCGCTCTAGTGAGGTCTCCTGACGTAGATGTTTTGACTTTCCTCTCCTCAAATTTCACTAATTCTTTTTTAGGATCACGCGGGTATCTTGGAAATGTTCCGATATTCTTATGACGAGAACATTGTTCTTGGTGCCTCCTGACATTTAGGGGTTGTGGCAGTGTCCCGGGGAGTTGAGCTCTGAGGTGTAGTCGTCATAATTTTATCGTTGCAGTTCTGGAATACCTGAGTTTTGCCGACATCGAAAATCTCTTTTATGCAGTTGTTGGTGAGATAACCTCGACGCCACCCAGTACTGTGGAGTTCGGGAGTACTGCCATAGCTCGTATAACGGATGCTTTTCTAAGGTTGAGGTACACGATTTCCGAAGGTTTCTTGGTTATGTGTTGACGGATGGATACAGCTTGGATGTAGGGATTGTTAGTTTTGGGTGAGATATATATATTGCTTCCCCTGTATCCCCAACACCAGATTGCATAACCAGAAAGTTTCGGGAGTTTTATAGGTGGGAATTCAAGTAGCTCTAGTTTTTTTTCTTTCCGACAGATGCATGATATGAGATTGGGGTTCGACATCTAGTGGTCCGCCTATCCACGGTCGTTTTTTACAGTGGTCTCGTTGTGTCTTAAAGAACCCTTGGCTATGCTGGTTCGGGGACACTTCGTATGTCATGTGCACTGCCTTGTACATGATGGTGTTGTACGGTCGAGCCCGTGTGGGCCCCACCACGAAAACTTCGGACGAAATCTCTATCATATGTTTGTTTCAGGCTTATTCTGCAAGCCAAATCCTTTGTTTTGTTTCATTTGTGGTATCCGAGTTGCTTCGAAGTCAAATTTTGAATCCATACCTTTCATAAACGGTGTTCTCATATTGCTATGTGAATACTAATCCTTCTTCATCATCGAGGTTGTCATGTTAATTCTTTTCCAACCGGTGTGCTCCTCTTCAAGTGGATCCGGTCATTTCAACATCCGCAAGATCAATTCTAAGTTTTTTTTTCTCAATGGTATCCATTCCATCTGCCCCAAGTTGCCTTTGTTTTCCCGCCCTCCCACCCTTTTCTCCAAGGACTCAAATTTCTTAATCATGTATCCTTTTATTTGTGAGAAGTCTCTTCATTCTTTTCTTTCAATGTTCTTATCCGATGATTTCCCATGAAGATGCTCAACATCTTCAAGTTCATCATTCTTCATTCTCGTATTCTTTTCCGGTGGATTTAACTCAAGCTTTCGGTGTTGATCATATTCTCTTTCTCATTTCAAGTGCTTTCTTATGCTGGTGTATCTCTTAATCATTCACTTCTCGCTATTCCTTCATTCTCGAGTGTTGAATATATCTCAGAAGGCCCGTCTTTTCATTCAAGATCCATTCAAGCTATTTGGAGATTATTATCTCATTCAAGTCATTTAATTCTACCGGTGCAATCTCTATTTCAAGCAATCCTTCAACGATGTTTCTTTCGAGTGGGCCCTAACCCACAGGTCTTTTTCCAGGATCCTACCTGACTCTTCTAATTTTCCCGGAGCTATTGCCAAAATTCTTTTTGAAGTTTGACGTAAGAATGAATTTTATTAGTCATATGTTTTTCAAGATCGTTTTCAAATTCTTTTCATCTTTGGCTCAACCTTTTTCTTTTAATCCTTCCGGAGTGTCTCAACAACTCATGGTGGTGTTTCTCATCGTCTTTCTCAACACTTGAAGACCGAGGAAGAGATTTCTCCTAAAATCTTGGTCCATTCTCTTGAAGATTCATGGTTCTAGCTTCATGCCATAATTCTTCATTCTCAACGTGTAGCTATCGTTCTCCAAATCTTATCAGTGAATCGTTCAAATATCCTCTAATCAGTTCATGATCTCTTCGTTCTCAGGTATCTAAATCCCCTCAAGTATCTTCATTCATTTTTCAATTCTTCCCGGTGAATTGTGCCTTTGCTACTTTCATTTTCAATTCTTACGGTGGTTCTTTCAACATTCCTCTTCTGTTGTTATCGTATCAATTAATTCGTTCTTTCCGAATCCTACCTGTGGATCGTTGAAGACTTTTCTAAAGTTTACGCTATATCCCTTTTAATCCTTTCTACGAGAATAAGTAGCATGCCTATCTGCTGCTTGTCATCAATTTAATTTTGATGAAAGATAAGCATACAATAAATCTTATTCTTATTCCTCGAGGTGATTCAATTCTTTTCTTCCGAAGATTGTTCATGATGAAGTAATTCTCGTTTCCTAGTTGTTCATCTTTTTTTCCGGAGTTCCAAGCTTTCTCGGTTATCTCGTCGCGAAGCTCCATCTAAATCATTGCAAGGCTTCACCTTGTGTTTTCAACTTCTCCTTCTTTCCACCATCCTTCTAATACCGGAGTTTCTTCATGGTGGTTCGTCAAGGATTCCTTTCATTCTTCAATTGTTCTTCAACATTTCTCTCAAAGTTATGATCCGCCAAGCTATACTCTAAGATAAACATGGTGCTCAACACATGTTTTGTTTTGGGGAGTTCAAGTATTCTTCATCTTGCATTCCAAAGTGCGATTCTTTCTACCTTATCTTCTGAGGTGGTGTTAGGTCATTCTTGATAATTTCCCTTCGCGTTTCATGATTCACAAGTTTTCAAGAGTGACATATTTAAATCCATCATTTTCTCTTTGTTCAAGAGATCTTTTCAACCGTCAATCTCTTCATTGGAGTTATCTTGGTATAGATTTCACCTAAAGCCTTCCCTAAGGAATGTTTCTATTTTGGTGCTTATTAATGACCCAAGTTATCTCTTTTCCATCTTGAGGGAACAAGCTTTCATCTCTTCGTTAATCTCAAGCAAGAAATTGTTTTCTGTTAGTGGCCGGTTGTCACCTCATAATGTTGAGATGTTTTCCATAAGCCCACTACAAACTTATTCTTTTCGTTGTTGGTCTTCCAACAACTCTATTCTAACCTTCTTGCAAGGATGCCTTCCAAACTCAATTGTGGTAGAAGTTGTCATTTTCTTCTCCGTCCGTTTATTCCAATTATCTATCTTCTATTCTTTCTTCCGGAGACATTGTGATGTTGCTCTTTTCACTCATCATCTCGATTGTGAGGATCATGTTCTTTTCGTGCTTATCCATTTAACCGAAGTGTTATGTCATCTCTTCAAGTTCTTTCATCTTATCAACTTTTGCTTCTCTTTTCAACCTTAGTGCTGTCTGAAATCCTTCTTACCCATTGTGCCATTCTTTTAATAGTTCCGGAGGCAGTGTGTTGTTGATTTCATCAAGTATCATCCCATCTTCTCAAGTTCATGTTCTATTCCTTCCATGTTCAACCGGAGTGCCGCCCGAATTCTTCCTCTCTCATCTTGTTTTAACCGGAGTGGTTTCGAATTCTATCTTGTCCATTAAACTCTTGATTCATGTCTTTGCAACCTTCAAGTCCTCGTAATGTTCCTTGTTCCTCTTTTCTAACGGATTGTTTGCAATCTCGAGTGTTGTAACGCCCCGAGACCGACGCTCCAGAAGACTTCCAGCTATTTTGAGTTTTATCGTGTGATTTGTTTTGTTTGTGCATTCATCATGCCATCTCTTGTATTGCATCATGTCATCATGCCATCATATCATTAATTTTTAAAACCTCAACTAAATAAATTGCATAGATCTTTTGATCTATTTAAATCTAGGGAATTCACATGGTGACTTCTCTTTATAACATATCTTCCCAATATTAGGGAGCTATATTTAAATAATTCATTAACTTGGAATTCACCATAACACACTTACAAAATATTCCAATGCCTTTGTTATCTTAATTCTTGGTCTCCAACCTTGCCATATATTCTTTCATCATATTCCGGAGCTCCACCAAAAATCCGAACATTTTTGGACCTTCCCAACCCTCACTTCCTATTCAAATCATTTGAAGTTAGATCAAATGAGTTTGAATTTAAATCTTTCAACCATGGCCTTTCTATTTTTCTTGGAACAAGCGCATTTATGCAAGTACGAGAAAATAATCCCCATGCCCAAATTCTATCTCTACCTTCCTTTCTTCTCCTTTTCTTCCCTGATTTATTTTCTATTTTTCGGGAAATAAAGTAGGGAGAGAGAGAACCAGGCTTTTTCTCCAGCTCCACCCACATGGCCCAAGGCTCCTCCGCCGGCCTCCCTAGGCCCAGCCCGCCTAAACCCCTCCTAAACCCTAGGCCGCGACCCTCTCTATCGATCTCCCCCTCTCGTTCCCGTGCCGCCGCCACACGCACACGCATCGCACCAGGGAGAGGATCCCCACGCTCCTCCCTCCTCTCGCCCGATCCCCTTCACACCCACACAGACCCGCGCCTCCTCATCGCCCTTGCTCGAGCTTCGCAGCCATGGCGCCGCCATGGCGCCGCCACCACCATCTCCAGCGCCCAAGCCTCCTCCTCTGCTTCGATCTCCTCGCTGCTGTTTCCGCCATGGCGCCGCGCCCTGCTTCTCCTCCCGTGCCGATGCCCTCCTTCGGCTACTCGTGCCTGCAGCTCCGTCCACGAGCTCGTGCAGCCATGGCGCCACAGGAGCCTCGAACCCGACCCCCGCCGAGGCCATGGCCGCCACCGCGCCTTCTTGCATCTGCGTCTTGCTCCCTCCTACCGCTGAGCTCCGTTGCGCCCCCTCATTGGCCTCCTCCGCGCCGTTGCCTTGCCAGGACGCCGCGCCTGGCCTCCCGTGCCGCCATTGGAGGCCAACTCCGGTGCCCCCTGCCTCGCGTCGCCATCTGCTTTCGTCTACACCATGACCACGACCCCATCTCCTGTGCGAGACCCGCGTCGCTGCTGCTCCCTCCTTCCACGCCCAAGCTCCTCCAGCGATCCGTAGGCTATCTTTCCCTGCCTTCGTTGCCGATCTTGAGAGCCACGGCTGCGGCTTGTCCTCTGCCGCTGGTTTCGTGCACCTCCACTGTCGGTTGAATGGACGCCAAGATCCCCTTCGTTTTGCCAAGACGCGGCAACCAGGAACGCCCAAGGACACCTTCGTGGATTTCACCAAGTTCACCGGATGCCTAGTACGACTACAGGACCGGAACACCAAGTACATGGATAACGCCAAGTACCACGACACCCATGTTCGTCTACGGAATGTGTACCACTACGCCGAAGAGCTTGGATGCACCAAGTTCCACTACTTCCACAACCGGCGCCTTGGGTTTCGTCAAGTTCCCCTACGACCCGTGAACGTCTACTTCCACTACCGAAATGTGTACAACTACTTCCACTACAACCCGTGTACCACTACTTCCTTCGACGAACTCGATCCACCCCAAAAGCACGCTTCGAAGGTATAACCCCGAGACGACGTCCGTGGACCGATTGCATGTGTTGAATGAGATGTCCGTGTTTGCACCGTGATCAAATTGTCGCTTGCGATGCCCCTCTTTTGCCATGCCACCGACATGTGGGACACCCGGTATCCGGGATCACTCCCCATCTCTAGCGTGTTCCACACATCCGCACACCTCCTTTTGCACCGGTATCTCCATGAGTTACCGAACCGATATGTTGCCGTGGCATCATTTTCGGATTCGTTGCCGTGGCACCCGTTTTGTTCCGCCATGGTGACCAAATGCTTCATAACATGCTCATGGCAACATTTTCATAAAATTGCTTAAGACTTGCATATGTCATCCGCATCATGTTAACAACATTTAAATGGTTAAAATTGTGTTTACATTATATTGCTAAATGACATATGGGGTTTTCCGGAATTATCGTTTGTTGTTTCCGGCCTCACTTAAACTTGCCTAAGTAGATAGTTTAATTATGCTTCACCCCTTGCCATGTTTAATAACATTTAATTTTGTTGTGTACCTAACCGAGAGTAAACTAAAATAATTCGATGTGGTGTTTCGTCAATATGCAACTCGTTGCATATTGAGCTCCACTTAACTTGTAGTATTGTTTGTTGCACTTTGCCATGCCATGCCTTATTAAACCGGACATGCATCATACTTGTTTGTGCATCATGACATGTTTATGCTTGTGTGTTTACCATGTTGCTTGCTTCTTTCCGGTTTGCTTCTCTCGTTAGCTTCGGTTTCGTTCCGGAGTTGTGAGGATTCGTTCGACTACGTCCGTTTGTCTTCTTCATGGACTCGTTCTTCTTTGCGGGATTTCAGGCAAGATGACCATTACCCTCGATATCACTTCTATCTTTGCTTGCTAGTAGCTTCGTTCTATCGCTATGCTGCGCTACCTATCACTTGGTTACCAAGCCTCCCAAATTGCCATGAACCTCTAACCTTTGTCACCCATCCTAGCAAACCGTTGTTTGGCTATGTTACTGCTTTGCTCAGCCCCTCTTATAGCGCTGTTAGTTGCAGGTGAAGTTGAAGATTTCTCCATGGTGGACAGGATTATGTTGGGATATCACAATATCTCTTATTTAATTAATGCATCTATATACTTGGTAAAGGGTGGAAGGCTCGGCCTTATGCCTGGTGTTTTGTTCCACTCTTGCCGCCCTAGTTTCCGTCCTACCGGTGTTATGTTCCCGGATTTTGCGTTCCTTACGCGGTCGGGTGATTTATGGGACCCCCTTGACAGTTTGCTTTGAATAAAACTCCTCCAGCAAGGCCCAACCTTGGTTTTACCATTTGCCTACCTAAGCCTTTTTCCCTTGGGTTCTGCAGACTCAAGGGTCATCTTTATTTTAGCCCCCCCGGGCCAGTGCTTCTCTAAGTGCTGGTCTGAACCGGGCAGACTGCAGGGCCACCTCGGGGCAACTCGAGGGTTGGTTTTACTCATAGGCTGACCTATCCGGTGTTGCCCTGAGAACGAGATATGTGCACCTCCTATCGGGATTGTCGGCGCATCGGGCGGCTTTGCTGGTCTTGTTTTACCATTGTCGAAATGTCTTGTAAACCGGGATTCCGAGACTGATCGGGTCTTCCTGGGAGAAGGTATATCCTTCGTTGATCGCGAGAGCTTATCATGGGCTAAGTTGGGACACCCCTACAGGGTTATAAACTTTCGAGAGCCGTGCCGGCGGTTATGTGGCAGATGGGAATTTGTTAATGTCCGGTTGTAGATAACTTGACACCAGATCCGAATTAAAACGCATCAACCGCGTGTGTAGCCGTGATGGTCTCTTCTCGGCGGAGTCCGGGAAGTGAACACGGTTTTGGGTTATGTTTGACGTAAGTAGGAGTTCAGGATCACCTCTTGATCATTTCTAGTTGACGACCATTCCTTTTCTCCTCTTCTCGCTCTCATTTGCGTATGCTAGCCACCATATTTGCTTAGTGCTTGCTGCAGCTCCACCTCATTACCCCATCCTTCCTATAAGCTTAAATAGTCTTGATCTCGCGGGTTTTGAGATTGCTGAGTCCTCGTGACTCACCAGATACTATCACAACAGCTGCAGGTGCCGATGATACCGGTGCAGGTGATGCAACCGAGCTTAGATGGGACCTCAACGAAGATCTTGGTCATTGCTATGTTTCGATTCATGTTGATCAGTAGTGGAGCCCAGTTGGGACGATCGGGGATCTAGCAGTTGGGTTATCTTCTTTTCTTTTGGCTTCGTCCGTAGTCGGACCATGTGTGTACTCTGAATGATGCATGAATTATATGTTCATTGTGTGAAGTGGCGATTGTAAGCCAACTCTTTATCCCATTCTTGTTCATTACATGGGATCGTGTGAAGATGACCCTTCTTGCGGTTGAACCACCATGCGGTTATGCCTCTAAGTCATGCTTCGACACGTGGGAGATATAGCCGCATCGTGGGTGTTACAGAACACGAAAGAGAGAGAGAGATCAAACACATAGCTACTGGTACATACCCTCAGCCCCGAGAGTGAACTACTCCCTCCTCGTCATGGATAGCGCTGGGATGATGAAGATGGCCAGGGTGATTGGTTCCCCCTCCGGCAGGGTGCCAAAACAGACTCCCGAGAGGTTTTTGGTGGCTAAAGAGGCTTGCGGCGGCGGAACTCCTGATCTATCTTGATATTCGATGGTTTTAGGGTACGTAAGCTTATATAGGCGAAAGAAGTCAGTCGGGAGGTGCTCGAGGGGCCCACGAGACAGGGGGCGCGCCCTACAGGGGGGCTCCCTCCTATCTCGTGGCTGCCTCGAGGATCTTCTGACGTGAACTCCAAGTCTCCAGGATCATATTCTTCCAAAAAATCACGCTGCCGAAGGTTTAATTCCGTTTGGACTTCGTTTGATATTCCTTTTCTTCGAAATACTAAAACAGGCAATAAAACAGCAATATGGGCTGGGCCTCCGGTTAATAGGTTAGTCCCAAAAGTAATATAAAAGTGTATGATAAAGCCCATAATCATTCAAAACAGATAATAATATAGCATGAATGCTTCACAAATTATAGATGCGTTGGAGACATATCAGAGAGCAACAGAACTAGTCCGGGATTGTTCGGTGCACAACCGGACACACTGATGGGTCTTCTAGAGCAAGCAGCTATCTCAGAGGCGCGTCGTGCCTTAATGGGTATGGTGGTTGAGAGGATTTCATCCGCCAAAAGCGGGTTGAATGAAGCTTTTACGAGCCTGCTAAGAGGCTTTGAGGTACACAAAGTAATATTTATGTATTTTTGACGGTATCGCACACACTAGGTGTGCTCTGTATAGATAGTAGCCCCTGAGACTCTGGTTGACGTACAGAGGCGGCTACAGAGGATCATAGTCCTAGGTAATGATTGCACTGCTTTCATGTGCAGGCGGCTGAGGGTCCGGCGTCTGGCTGGACTGCTAATTTTGCCGAACTGAGGTGGCAGCTTGACGTGGTGGATATCGACATCGCTCTTGTGAACAAGCGGCTTGACGAGGCACATGGTATGTATTTTCGGGTGGTCAGCAAATATTAAGAGGAGCATGATGCTAGTATCTATAATATGTTGTGACTGACGATGGAGCTGCCGCTGTGGAGACCCTTCGGGCGGAACTTGCCCGAGCCAAGGAACAAGCCAGGAGAAGTGATGCGGCTGCCATAAAGGTGGCCGAAGAGTTGAAAGCCGAACAGGCTGCTCATCGCCAGAGCGAAGATAAAATAGCCAAGATGGCTATTGAGCTGAAACATGCCGCCAGCCAATATGAGCTCCTCGAAAAGGAAAGCCAGGCGAAAGCGGCTGACCTAAAGAAGGCTTGGAAGCACCCAAGGAAACTCGCTCTAAAATCAGAGTGGCGAGAGAGGAGCTTCGTTAGGCCGGAGATATCACAGCTGGGAAGCCCTGTCGGTGTCAAAACCGGGAATCTCGGGTAGGGGGTCCCAATCTGTGCGTCTAAGGCTAATGGTAACAGGAGGCAAGGGACACAATGTTTTACCTAGGTTCGGGTCCTCTCGATGGAGGTAAATCCCTACTTCCTGCTTGCTTGATCTTGATGATATGAGTATTACAAGAGTTGATCTACCACGAGATCGTAGAGGCTAAACCCTAGGATCTAGCCTATGATGATTATGATTGTCTTGATCGTCGCTATACGGACCAAACCCTCCGGTTTATATAGACACCGGAGGGGGCTAGGGTTACACAGAGTTGGTTATAGAGAAGGAGATCTACATATCCGAATCGCCAAGCTTGTCTTCCACGCAAAGGAGAGTCCCATCCGGACACGGGGTGAAGTCTTGAGTCTTGTATCTTCATGGACCAACAGTCCGGCCAAAGTATATAGTCCGGCTGTCCGGATACCCCCTAATCCAGGACTCCCTCAGTCGCCCCTAAACCAGGCTTCAATGACGATGAGTCTGGCGCGCAGTTTGTCTTCGGCATTGCAAGGCGGGTTCCATCTCCGAATAATCCAAAGTAATTACCAAACACTTAAATCGTGTCCGGGTCTGCAAGACGATCTTCACATACCATCGTAGAGAGAACGATATTCCAAAAATGTAATCTGCTCACAACTTCAGACAACATGGCATGACACTACGGTCGAGTCATTATTCGAACCGTTTTCCCACAACCAGCCACGGCGCATATTGCGAGGCGGTTTCTTTTGTCGAAGCAGAGATCATGTCCCCTTATCATGAGATTTTCATTAACACGGGCACGGGTAGCCCAACCGCACCGCTAATCGCGGCGAATGGGGAACGAGCGGGTTCCACTAGGCAAGCGAGGAGGCGCAAAAAGCTTTTACCACCTCTATAAAGAGATAAGGTATCTTTCTCTTTACCCACGCCTTTCCCTTCCGCTAGTCCATTCCCCTTTGTTCACAGCATCATGTATTATTACGAGATTGATTTTCATGATATGTCCCCCAATTCTTTCCTTAACATCTCGACGTTCATCGTCGTGTGTGAGGCCTTTCACCGTATTTCACCCCACTTTGGTTTATGGTTGAAGATCTTCAACGTGAAGCCCAAGGTGGTGAATGGCAAGCACGCCGAGTGCGACGGCGCCATGGTGAGCAAGATGCCTAAGGTCACATGGCCAACGGGCGCCTGCAATGATTCCGTCAAGGAGTGGCAGCAGCAGTGGTTCTATATCACCGAACCGCACGGTAAAAAGTGGGCCACTGCTCCTGAATTCAGATCCGAAGCCCCACTGTGGCTCACGTCCTAGCTCAAGAAGGGCCTGAACTGGTCCTCATCTAACGAGCTGTCAGTGCTCCAAACACGCGTCCGGAGCATGGTCGATAAGGATGTCAAACTCGTCAACGTAGTCCATGTAATGTTAGTTCGCCTGGTTCTCCCTTGCCAGCGTCGAGCCTGCACTCTGTGGGAATACGACCCAGCCGAGCACCAGACCCTACGGGAGCTCTACGGCTCCTCCCACAAGGACATATATAAGGTGCTCTTCAAGTCCGGCAAACCGTGGCCAGCCTCCGCCGAGGACCGCAGGTATCAATTATCCCACTCTGCAAGTCCGGTAAGTCATTGTTGTGCTCTGTCCATCCATGTTTTAGCTGGTATGTCCCGAGGGAGACGCTTTTATCTTGCTTTCTACAATAATCCCAGGAATGGATGAAAAAGGTGGGGCGGATACACTGTCCGGCCCCACTGCCGGAGGAACCGGCAGGATCTCTTGTAACGAAGATGCTGTTCCTAGCGCCTTACGAGGCGCCGAAGAAAGAGGCCTCCAAGAAGGTCAAGAAGACCCGAAGCGGCCTCCGTCGCCGCGACACTTCGAACACAAAATCCATATATTCCAGCGACCATCCCTCCTCCAAAGACGAAGAGGAGGAGGAGGAAGACGAGCCCTCCACAGGGGGAGGGGAGAAAAGGACGGCTTCCTCATCCCTGGAGGCCGAATCGCCAAAGAGGGGGAAAGGTTCCCTCCCGGAGGCGTCCACCATGGCTGCCCATAGCAGCCCAGAGTGGGATCCTAGGGCCCAGCCCCTGGTAAAGTCGTGAGTATACGAAATCCGAACATGCCTACGTGCCCGAGGTCATTAGGATGTAGTTTAACTATCGCCATACTTTGTGCAGCCCGGCGAGGTCCCATGCCGGGCAGTCCTCATCGGAGGATTCGCTGAGCTCAGATGCCCTGGAGAGCGAGACGCCTCCAGAGGCACCTTCCCCGAAGCCTAGGCGTCACACCGAGTTGTCATCTCAGCGGGACCCGGACCAGGGGGCATATCTCTGGGGCCGGATATACGGGAGCATTGGATCCCATGCTTGTCGATGGCGGGGGCGATCTTAGATTCGGCCCACAGCCGGACACAGTTCTGGAGACCTTTAAAGCTCCAGGATCAGGCGAGCAGCCACCTTTGACGGGGGAGGCCCGCCCGCTCCGCCAGCAACCTCTATCCAAGCAGCGTTGCCGGGCGGCCTATCGATAGCGCTAAAGAGTGCGTCCATCGTCGATGAACATCGCGCCCTTATGGGTGCGGTGATTGAAAAGATTCGGTCCGTTGAGAGCAGACTGAATGAATCCTACCTTAGCCTTATAAAAGGCTTTGAGGTATGTTTTTAGAAACCTTTGAAGATTGTCATAGTATGAGTAGTAGCCCCTGATGCACTGTCCGGTGAAAGAGAGAGAGACGGACAGGGGATCAAATTTCCGCTTCGCAGGAGACTCGGTAAATGACATATATCCCTGTGTTTGAAAACATGCATCCGTAGAGATGACCGCCTCTCATAATGCAGAGGTGTCTGGACTAAAGCAGAGTCTGGAACGGGTCAAAGAAGAACTTGGCCGCATGAAGAAGCAGTTGGAGGACAAGCAAGGTATGTCGAAACCTTATCCTAAATTCGGCACGAATGAGTAGTTGTGCCTGATGAAAATATTTGTATTGTGTGCTTTAGGAGCTAGTGCCGAAATTGAGGCATTGAAGAAGGCTGTGGCCAAAGCCGACAAGGAGGCTGCCGTAGAGCAGGCTCTTCGTGAGAAGCACGAGGCCAGGGTCATTGAAGCTGAGCGTGAGCTCCAGGAGGCCGTGAAGAAGAGCGAGACCTTAGAGCAGAGTCTAGCAGGGAAAGAGTCTGAACTCACCCAACCTCTCCAAGCCGCAGATGATGCTCGGGAAGAAGCCCGAGGTGCTCTGAAGGACATTCAGGAGGCACGGAGGGTTGCAGCTGGTAAGGCTTTTAGTATTTGAACTAATTTTTTCATAGTAATGGGAGGAACTCTAAGCATCAAATTGAATTCTTGTTTTTCCAGGGGCGTTTGCGGACCTGCCGCGCAGCATATCCGATGCCGCCCAATATTACCGGACTGAGGAGAAGAAGTCTGCGGAGAAGCATTTCTGGTCGCAGTATTTGGCGCCGAATTATCCGGTGCCCTTTATCGATCAGCTGAAGCAGATGGTCGAACTGCACCAGGCGGCCGAACTAGCCATGAAGGACTTAGTTGTCCGTCTGTGGCCTACAGAGCCAATTCCAAGCAGTTACTTCACACTCGTGAAGCGGATTGTTGGTGCTTGCCCTCGGCTCGAAGTTGTTGAGCGATCGTTTTGTATAGAGGGTGCCCGCATGGCGTTTGCCCGTGTGAAGGTGCACTGGGGGAAGCTTGATGTTGAGAAGCTGATGACCGAGGGACCACTAGAGGGTAAGGAGCATCGCAAACCCGAATTATACTATGAAGGTGTCCTGAAAGGAGCCCGCCTTGTGGCGGATCAGTGTACCAAAGACACTATATTTCCCTGAAGGCAGTCATGTCGTCCTTTGTAATTCGGGATAACGTCACTATTATTATTTATTTCCTGTTATATGAGTGTTTGTTCTTTCCTGTGCGGTCGTTTAGTGTATATATATCCTGAGAGTTGGCCAGTCGTCGGCTTCTACCCCCACGTAAAAAGTATGGGGGTGTTCGGGACATACCTGAACACTCTTTATCCCATTGTTGGGTCCCTGAAGGAGGTGTTCATCACCACGAACCAAGCAATCAGACTATAGGGCTTTATCACTCTCACTTAGCCATAGGAATTCGAGTATGGTAGGCGCAGCCCCTGGTATTCGGAAGACCGTACGAGGGGCTCTAACGGCGCCTAATCAGAAAATCGATCTGTCTCACTCTGCATTTATTATGGCATTGTGCGGAATAAATCTTTAAAGATTTTACAACCTCTCAAATAGCTGACCAGCTCTCGCCGCGTCATGACAGTCAGTTTTCGGCTTTCTCAACTGAGGTGCTCGTCCAGAAGAACCGGGACAGAATCGCAGTAGTTCTCCTAGCGCTACCTTAACCGATAGAGCGGAACGTAAGGTACCAAATCATGGGAGCCGGGCAAACCCAACTAATGACCCAAGACATGATTCGGAGCTGATGCATATAATGCTATAAGTTCAGGGTGCCGAGCGACCGAAAAGGTGGTCGGACTTTGTTGCCATATTATGAGCACTATGAAGCCCCTGGCATAGTGGGGCATAACACGATGCATGGGTGCCGTTTATGACAAAAAAGGCGTCAATGAGGAACGACGGCCGGTAAGTGTTATTTAAGTCTACGCATTGTAGGAGAGGGACATGTCTATGCATATGAGTACGGTTTATGCTTATGAAAAGAGGTATGCTGCCGGAACCTGTCGTGGCCGGACTGGAGGAGGCTTTGTGCGGATCCGAAGTGTATTCGGACACTCTCCTTAGGGGGGCTACTTATGTGTTCCCGCCTTGCTCGTCCGAGCTGATTCCATGTCCCCAGTCCTATTCTGCGTGAAAGTCAGTCTGTAAAGACAAATGCTTGGAGGCAGTTATATGTCATATGGGTGCCCGATCGGACCCTGGTCGAGCCAGGGTATCATGCTGTAAAGTAGCTCGGACTCCTCAGTTGGTGTCCGGGTAGTTGGCTGTCGAATCGATATTCGGTAAACGGGCACCACTCGCTATCCCAGCGGCGGTATAATTTCCACTCTAAGGGTGGAGTTCGGCCTTGCCCATAATCTAGACTGTGTCACATGGGTTGGGCCTGATGTTGTACCCCGTTGAGTCTAGTCAACGCGGTTCGTCCCGATAGTATATGGTAGTTATTGTATAAGGGGACAATGCCGAAGACTTATTCTTTGGCGTGGTATTTGTTTGGTTATCCGAAGACAACCTCCAGGGTGATGGGCCTGTAAAACTTGGCCTTTACACCTGGGATGGCATGTGTTAGAAGATGTTTATTAATGGGTTTTGATCCTCGAGTGGTCAACCCTATCTGGTGAATTTTGTCTTGGCGCAACGAGTTTGGGCTACTGTTTATGCCCGTAGGGGCTCGTGTGGGATGGAACCCACAAACTATTTGGTTGATAATAAGTGCAATTAGGTTGCTATGGTTGGTATTATCCAGACGGCCATTGTGACCGGAGATGGTCGGCTGTACTTTTGTACTACGGGGGATCTTCCTTTGACCTCGCCATGTTTGGTGGTCTGGGCTTCTCTGTCACATCCCTAGCTTCTGGTGCTGCCTAGTGTTTGCATCTTGCTTGCATCATGTTTAATTTTAATGGAAATTTGAAATGGGGATGTTCAAACCCTAGCATCAAAAGGAATTCAAATAGGTTCAACCAAAATATTTTTCAATGATTTCAAAATGCCCTTTAAAAATGTTCATCATTTCTGGATCAAGGTGGAAGCATCTACCAAAAATGGTTCACATTTTTGCAGGACATATTTGGACTTTGAATTAATTCAAACATATTTGAATTGGAGCTATTTAAATGCTATATATATTTTACATGCTCCAAAAATGTTGGAAATTGTTAAGGGTCACTGGAATAATTCAGAAAGCACCCATAATTATTTCCAGGATTTTATGAAATGAATTAGTATTTTACTAATTCAAAACAGAGGAATAAAATTGTCACGACCGGTTTTCCAATAAAAATATTTATTGAGAAACCAATCTATTGAGTCCAGTATGAGAGAAATCCTCCTCACTGGTAGACAAAATCTTGATACAATAAGCCAGTAGCATAAAATATATTACAGGGTTGAACTACGGTTGCTCAACCAAATTATTACAAGCACGCCAATAATTATACATAATGGCGGACAAGACACAGCGGTGTGGAGGCATACTACTGACTCGAGGATAGGGTGGTGGTGGATAAACACAGCAGGGAGAGGGATACAGGACTCTAAAATTGTCATCTCATCGAGCGTCAAGGTGAGGCTCGATGAATTTATTTGGTAGCGGAAGCGGATATAATACAGTGACCAAATCCAGGGTCGCACGAGACTGACTGGGACTCCTCTAGGCGTCGGACTCGCTATCAAATTCTTCATCCATGAGATCGCCTTCGTCAGCATCTGGCCAAATCAACAAGCCAGTGAGTACTTTGAAAGTACTCGCAAGACAGTTCGGACGTAAGATATAACAAATGCATGCATGGATGCGTCATGATCAATTCATCAATGTACATTAAAATAAATTAGCATAACGAGGTAAGTAAAAGGGAAACGGCGGTAGTCCGCCTGAAATCCCAACAAAACATAAATGGAGACTGATCGGGTGTCTGAAGCGACGCCTCGAAAGGTGAACAAATAAATAAAAGGAAATGATGCCACAGTCGGGCGTCTTAGCGACACCACATAAAGGGCTTTAAAAGAAATGCCACAGTCGGGCGTCTGAGCGACGCCGCATAAAGGGCTTTAAAAGAAATGCCACAGTCAGGCGTCTGAGCGACGCCACATAAAAGGCTTTAAAAGAAATGCCACAGTCGGGCGTTTCAGCGACGCCACATAAAGGGCTTTAAAAGAAATGCCACAGTCGGGCGTCTGAGCGATGCCACATAAAGGGCTTTAAAAGAAATGCCACAGTCGGACGTCTGAGCGACATCGCAGAAAGGGCTTTTAAAAGAAATGCCACAGTCAGACGTCTGAGCGACATCACAGAAAGGGCTTTTTAAAGAAATGCCACAATCGGACGTCTGAGCGACATCGCAGAAAGGGCTTTTGTCCAGAAGTAAATATTACTCATAATAAACATTCAATTTATGAAAATAAATGGGTTAGTCCATCCACAGGAATAATCATTTAACCGGACTTAGCACTCATGCGATTTCACCGGAGTCTCTGACATCAAAACTGACATATGGTCAGGATAAGATAATATCGAACTTGGACATGGAATAGATGATTTGAAGGAATATATGACTCTGTAGAGTTTGTACAAAATTTTTCCCACAGCCAACGGATTTCCGTAGTCACGAAGGACTAGTTCCGTTTACGGTTTCTCGGTAGAAAACACAGCTAACCAGTACACACCCATTCTACCTCTCGATGCTAGGAATCACCCTAGACATCGTCCAAGAAAATTTTTTTAGACGGGGAGATCACAATCTTGAATAGCATGGGATCAAATTTATATACGTGCGCTCTAAGGGGTGCCCCCCTCTCGGTCCCAACCGGAAACACCCATGCTCCCTGACCGGATGACTGGCTTTAATCCAGGGCCATGGAACCATCATCACGGCCTCTCCTTTTTGGTGTGTAACAGGAAAGCGGTTTACAACTTACTAAGCCATATTCCTTACGGAAAACATGTGGTAGTACAAGGAAGGAAATGGAAGTAACTGGACCGATACGGTTTGACACTGAAGTCACATAGTCTGGCATAAGACTGGCATGCTACAACACTGCCATCTTACCCATTCTCATGCCAACACATGGCCATTCATGTTCACATCCATCCACTTATGAATCATCGAACTCACTTACCTCAACAATGCATGGAAATAACGTTCATCGGTATGCTCATCAACATGCCATGAGACTAACTAAATGCAAAACATGCCAAGACACTCATCATATCAAAAGTTCAAACATGCTTGCCAGGTTCAGAGTAGTCGGAGCCTAGCTCGGTGAAGTTCGTGGCTCTGTCACCTCCTTCGGTATCTACGGTATAAAGAAAATATATGTGCTATCGTAAATACCAAGAGGTGCACAAAAAGTATACCAAATGTTTTTCAAATAAATCTGATAAAAAACTAGACAAAATTTTAAAGAAGACAGAAAAAGAATCAATCAAAAATACTCTTCTGTTAAAAAGTTATAAGGGTTTTAATCCAGGGACTCATCTGTAATGAAACAGAAAGTTTCCAGGGGCTAGTTTATAAAAACAGAAAACGCTTCGGCAGAAACTACGCCAGCCCAGAGGGAAAGCGCATTCGGCAGAAGGCGTTTTCAGATAACGCTTCGTTTAGAAAGGACAGAGAGGCTGACAGCGGGTCCCACTTGTCATGTTTAAATTTTCAAATGGGAGGGACGAGGCTCGTCGGCGCCCGAGAGCTGCGGTGGTCGCCGGCGGCGATCCACGGCGAGGCATGGGGATCGCAGGTTACCAATGTGCTCACCGTGTCCTTCCGCAACGGTGGGTGGTGGTGTTGATCGCCGGTGAGCACCACGTCGACGGCGGTCTCAACTCCGGCGGACAGTGGTTCGGGCGTGGATGGAGCTCGTCGGAGAGGGCTGCAAAGATTAAATTGAGGTGGGGGTTAGAGTATTGGGTGCAAGAGAGGGCTACGGACGAGGTTTGGGCGCCGGAGGTGGCCTCACCGGAGTGAATCGAGCTGGAGGCCGAGGCGGGGCGAGGCGGCCGGAGTTGGGGGAGGAGTCCTCCTCGAGGTCCTCCTGGTGGCTTGGCGGGGTGTTGGTGAGGTGTAGTGATGATGCGTGCATGAGGGTGAGCTCGGGGGCCCTTTATATAGGCGGTCCGAGGCGGTGGCCGTGAACGGGGATTTCCGGCGATGGTTACGGTGGCGCAGTGCTCGGTCGGGGGTGGTTAGGGAGTCGAGCGTCATCACGGAGGTTCAATGGGTCCGTTTAGGTGCTAAACTGGCCGGGGTTTGGGTGTTTGGGTCGAGCTCGACGGAACGGGGATGGCGCGGCCCGTCGGCGGCAGGGAGCACGTTCCGTGCTTGCCGGGCCACGGTGAGGGTGCCACGGGCGTGCGCTGGCATGCATGAGGCCACGCGGAGAGCCAGGGAGCTTTGGGCGGCGCTAAACGGCGTTATGCCGTGGTGTGCCTTCTGTCGGCCGCCACGGGAGGTCCCGACGCCGCAGAAAACGCCGGCGAGGGCGGGCCAGCGCACCACCGACGCCAGGAAGGCTCCACGCACGCGTGTGAAGCTCCGGACAAGAGGGAGGGGCTGCGAGCATCGAGCCAAGCGCACTGTGAGCTTGTGACTGAACTCTGAAGAAAACGACACTGTAAAACTGAATTTTACTGAACTTTACTGAAAATGCAAAGAACAGTGTAGCTCAGGTGTTCGACAGAATGATTTAGGTATCTAGGGATTTTTCCTTGAGCTGAAATTTGGTGGAGTGGCTACTCATTGCTCAAGAAGGCTGCCTGAATTTTGGTGGAATTTTTGGGAAGTGTGGATATGAATTTCACCAAATTTGGCAAATCTGGTCCAAACTTGTAGAGACTGAATTTTGAAATATTTGAAAAGAGGAGGAGTGGATCAAGATGGTTCTGGGTTGTGGGTTCAAAGGACTATCCAGGAGAGTTGGTTTGAGGTCATAACTCAAATGCAATAGGGTACTTGCTTTGAAAAACTCTCAGGCTCCAAGTAATTTTCAGAAATGATTTGAGGGGAAAAATAATTTGAATAAAATCCAAAACTTGCTTGGATGAGTTGGGATAGAGAACTTAGGTTGATTTCAAGGAGGAGGGGAGGTTTTGGAGGGGTTTTACCACATGGGCAAAAATACAATGCCATGGGTGGCTTCAAAGATATGAAAATCCAAATTTTCATAGAGTTTCTTTTTAAAAGAAAAATATTAAATTAAACTCCCAAAATAATTTGAGAGGGAACCAACAGAGAAGAAGTTTCAAAAGATCAAACACCAAGGTTTAAAAAAAATCCTTGCCAAAGAAAAGAAAGTTTTTAAGAGGAAGGTTTTCTGGAAAATTTTAAATGGCCTCTTTTCAAAAACCACAAAGTTTTTGCTGAAAACCAATGCAAAAATTTTGGAGTGTCACAACACCTACCCCCTTAGGAAAAATCTTGTCCCCGAGATTTCAACTGTTCCTCAAATAAGTGTGGATGCTCTTTCCGAAGAAAATCCTCTCTTTCCCAAGTTGCTTCGCTTTCGGTGTGGTTGCTCCACTGAACTCTGAAAAACTTGATGGTCTTCTGTCGGGTTCTCCTTTCAGACTCCTCTAATATTTTTACTGGGCGTTCTCGGTAGGTGAGATCTGATTGTACGTCAATGTTCTCATTGGATACTTGTTTCTCTGGTTTGCTTACGCACTTCCTTAATTGAGAGACGTGGAACACGTCGTGAATGTCGGACAAATCTTCGGGTAAGTCTAACTGGTAGGCTACAGTGCCTCTTCGTGCCACAATGCAGAATGGTCCGATGAATCTTGGTGCTAACTTTCCTTTAATCTTAAACCGTTGCAGTCCCTTCATAGGTGATACTCGTCGGTACACAAATTCACCGGGTTCAAAATTGACCCTATGATGTTTCTGATTGTAATAACTCTTCTGTCGGCTTTGAGCGGTCTTGAGTCAGTCCCTGATTAGCTTGACTTTTTCCTCGGCTTCTTTGAGCATGTCTGGGCCGAAGATACGGCTGTCTCCAGTCTCTGACCAATTTAGCGGGGTACGACATCTTCGTCCGTATAGGGCTTCAAAAGGTGCCATTTGCAGGCTGGCCTGGTAACTGTTGTTGTATGCGAACTCGGCATATGGCAGGCTTTCTTCCCAACTGGTTCCATCGGTGAGGACACATGCTCTCAGCATGTCTTCCAAAATTTGGTTTACGCGTTCAGTCTGTCCATCAGTCTGGGGATGGTAGGCTGTGCTGAAGGCCAAATGAGTTCCCAGAGCCTGTTGTAAATGATCCCAGAATCTCGAGACAAACTGAGTGCCTCTGTCGGATATTATAGTCTTCGGGACTCCATGCAGACAAACTATACGGGAGAGATAAATCCTGGCAAGCTTCTGAGTGTTGTAGGTTGTCTTCACTGGAATGAAATGTGCCACCATGGTTAATCTATCGGTGACGACCCATATGGCATCATACCCGTGTCGTGACCGAGGTAGTCCGACAATAAAATCCATCCCTATTTCATCCCATTTCCACTCAGGTATTTTGTTTGGTTGCAGTAGTCCGGCTGGTTTTTGATGCTCAACTTTTATGCGTTGGCACGAATCGCAACATGCAACGAATGTGGCTATGTCCCTCTTCATACCGTGCCACCAAAATCCTTCCTGAATATCCTTATACATTTTGGTTCCTCCAGGGTGGATTGAATAAGGAGTGGTGTGTGCTTCAGCTAGGATTTGCTGTTTGAGGTCCTCCATGTTTGGCACACAGAGTCTGTCCCTGTACCGTAATATTCCATCATTGCCTATGACAAATTCCGGGGCCTTGCCCATACTCACCTTTCTTTTAATTCCTTCAATGCTGGGGTGACCAGGCTGAGCTTCTTTAATTCTCTCCACAAGGTCGGGCTTTATTTCCAAGTTTGATATGGTGCCTTCCGCGATCATTAACAAGTTGAGTTTTGCAAATTCTTGTTGGAATTTAGGTCTCAAACTTTGCAGTCTGTTTTCGTCGGAGCTGGGGTTTCGACTAAGAGCATCGGCCACTACATTTGCTTTCCCTGGATGATAGTGGATACCAACGTCATAATCCTTTACCAATTCCAACCAGTGGCATTGCCGTAAGTTTAGTTCTGGCTGTGTGAAAATATATTTAAGTCTTTTATGGTCCGTGTATATTTCACATCGATTCCCAAGTAAGAAATGTCTCCATTCCTTAAGTGCATGAATGACTGCTGCCATTTCTAAGTCATGAGTGGGGTAATTTTCCTCATGCTTGCGGAGTTGTCGTGAAGCGTATGCGACAACCTTGCCTTCCTGCATCAATACGCACCCGAGACCTCTTCGGGATGCGTCACAATACACCACAAAGTCTTTGTGTATGTTTGGCACAATTAATACCGGTGCTGTGGTTAATTTCCGTTTTAACTCTTGGAAGCTTTTCTCGCAGGCTTCTGTCCATTCAAACTTCTGGTCTTTCTTGAGCAACTGCGTCATTGGCTTGGCTAGAGTGGAGAATCCTTCAATAAATCTGTGGTAATATCCTACCATTCCCAAGAAACTTCGTATGTCCGTTACGCTGGCTGGTGCCTTCCAGTCAATTATGGCCTTGACTTTCTCCGGGTCCACTGCGATACCGTCTTGGGTCAGCACGTGGCCTAGAAAGCCTACTTGCCTTAGCCAAAATTCGCACTTGCCGAACTTGGCATACAATTGATGCTTTCTGAGTTCTCCTAGCACAATCCTGAGATGTTCCGCGTGCTCTTCTGGTGTTTTGGAGTATATCAAAATATCATCGATAAATACCACCACGAACTTGTCCATAAACTTCATAAATACTTTGTTCATGAGGTGAACAAAATATGCGGGGGCGTTTGTTAATCCAAAAGGCATAACTGTGAAATCATATAGTCCATATCTGGAGGTGAAGGCTGTTTTGGGGATATCTTCTGTTCGCACTTTTAATTGATGGTATCCTGACCTTAAGTCAATCTTTGAGAATACCTTGGCCTGAGCGAGCTGATCAAATAAATCATTTATCCTTGGCATCGGGTATTTGTTCTTGACTGTGACCATGTTAAGTGCTCGGTAGTCTATGCACAATCTCAGTGTTCCATCCTTCTTTTTGGCAAATAAAATTGGTGATCCCCAAGGTGAGGAGCTGGCTCGAATGTATCCCTTGTCCAGTAATTCCTTTATTTGTTTCTTCAACTCGATCAACTCGGATGGTGCCATTCTGTATGGTTTCTTGTATATGGGGGTGGTTCCTGGTGCTAGCTCAATGCTGAATTCTATTTCTCGGTCTGGTGGCATGCCTGGTAGTTCTTCGGGAAATACGTCTGGAAATTCACATACTACTGGAACCTTGCTTAACTCAGAAACGTCCACCTTATTCAATCTCGGCTGCCGGGGTATTTTTCTTTCCTTGGCTGATACTTTTATTGTCTTCCCGTGGTGGTGCGTGAGAATTACGGTCCGGTTGAAACAGTCAATAAAACCTTTGTTGGTGGTTAACCAGTCCATCCCTAGGATGACATCCAGTCCTTCATTTTCCAACACAATAAGATTGGCGAAAAAATTCAATCCTTCGAACTCAATGGCCACATTCTAACAATAACTCTGAGTAACTTGCTGAATCCCAGGGGACTTGATGATCATGGATTTCTCCAAGGGTAACATCGAAAAATTATTTTGCAAAGCAAAACTTTTCGAAATGAATGAGTGAGAAGCTCCAGAATCAAACAAAACCATTGCAGGTATTGTGTTGACAGGAAACGTACCGAGTACGATATCCGGAGCATTTTGTGCTTCTTCTTTGGTCACGTGGTTTAGATGACCCTTCCTTTGGTTGTTGTTGGGGTTGAAATTGTTGCGCTTGGGCACTAAATTATTGCCACCGTTGTTTGGCTTCGGGGTCGAGTTCCTTGGCTTGGGGCACTGTTTGGCGTAATGCCCTTCTTCTCCACAAGCGTAGCAAGTAACGCCTGGGCGATATGTGAACTCTTTGTCCCTTGCATGGAAATTCTTGGTTGGGCGAGAAATGTTTGTGGTAGGTTTGTGTGTCCCACCTTTCTGAAAATCTGTCCTGCTTCGGTGGTTGCGTGCAAGAGTAGTCTGGTCTCTTTTTCGCTTGCGTAAATCCTCCAAGCTACGTCTCTCATTTTCCAGAGTAATAGCTTTGTCCACTAGTGTTTTAAAATCTAGAAATGTGTGGACGACCAGTTGGCATTTAAGTGCGGGCGCCAGACCGTCAAGGAATTTCTCCATCTTCTTGCTTTCAGTCATACGTTCTTCATTGGCGTAGCGAGACAATAGAGTAAATTGACCGTTGTATTCTGACACTGTCATGTTCCTTTGTTTGAGGTCATCGAATTCTCTCTTCTTAATTTTCATAATGCTCTTGGGAATGTGTGCACCACGGAAACCTTCCTTGAAATCATCCCAGGTTATATCATTTTCGTTGGGGTGCATGTGCAGAAAATTCTCCCACCATGATGCGGCTGCTCCTGTGAGATAGTGCGGAGCATATAATACTTTCTCGAGATCTGAACATTTTGCAATTATTAATTTTCTCTCCATATCTCGAAGCCAATCCTCGGCCTCAAGAGGCTTGTCAGTATGAGAAAAAGTTTGGGGACGTGTCTTCTGTAGCTCAGATAACTTGGAATGCTGCTGATACTGTCCATGATGATTTCCCATGTTGATGACTTGGTTCATCATTTCCCGATGTTGCTGCTGGCTCTGCTCATAAAGGCGGCACATTTGTGAAAGTGCCGACTCACTGCCCTGTTGGCTTGATTGTCCCTGAGTGAACTCGTTGCTGGGTTGTGTATCATAATTTTCCTCTGGTGGAGTTGGCATGGAGCGAGTCCAAGGACGAGACATTTTTTCACTCTGGGAATATTTTGTAAAACCCATAAGAAAAGCGGAAAGAGTCGCAAAAAAAATTCCATAAATGTATAGATCTGGCAAATAAAATTAAATAACCAAGCTTACTTAAGAAAAACAAATCGACTTGCGCACGGAGAAGGACTGCTCATTACATATCTTACACGCGGGCGGTAATTATACAATACATCACTCAGGATATGTGTACATAATCCTGACATGTTATTTAGGCTAGTGCACTTCTCCAGATCCTACATGATGCGCAAACAGGCTACTTCTCACAACCTATGTACATATAAACATATCATACAAAGCGGCACATTACATGGCGGCTAAGCGTACTCAGGCGGAGATGTTGACGACCTCCTTTGCCCTGCCGAGGGTGAGGCGTAGCGAGGCTGGGGACTCGACTTCCTCCTCGCTAATAGGCTCCATACGTGTAGTGTTGCGCAGCATGGACGGAGCAGTTGCCAGGGGCGGAACAACACGAACAGGAGTGGGCGCGAAGGTTGGTGCAGTGCGCACTGGAGTGGGCGCAATAACTTGGTTGAATTCTTCGGTAGAAGGCAGGCGACGAGTAGGCGCATAAGATGCTGAGGACGAGACCAAGGTCAGTGGCAGTGCGGTGGGTAGGAGCTCCCTCCTGTTGGCAGCACAGCCATGAACTGAGTCCATGCGGGCAGCCACGAAGTCGTCCACCAGGTTGTCGAAGGCTGCCTCCAGGGCCCAGAGATACTCAATAAGCATCTCAAAAGCCTCGTCTCGTTCTCCTCTGGGGCAGGAGAATGCGTAGTGACAGGTGTAAGGCACATGGCATGGAAGATAACGGTAACGACGAGTCTTCATCACGGGGAGGACATCCCTGAGACGAGCTATCGCCTCGCGGGCTGCCATCTGCATAGCATGCCTCTCCGTAGGCATGGCTCTTCCCAAGAACCGGAAGCGGCGTAACTCACCACGCCCTCCCTTGAACTGCACCGCGGCCTGGTGCATGGTCAGACTGTCGTTGACTCGGTGCTGGCAGAGTGTGAAGACTGGGCGCACAGATGGCCCCATCGCGACCTGAACGATGAAGGCAAGAAGCTTGACGAACCCATCGGGCACGTTGGCGAAGGTCTGAGACTCGCAGCTGTTGTCGGCCATCTACAAAAGTAGGCAAAAATTCTGCATGGTCAGATCATAAATTTATGCTAACTATCAGAAATGTCTACAATTGCAGAAAAATATAAAATGGCTCTATTATGCTAATAACCAATTAGCGATCGCACCTAGTGGCTTCCTACAGTCAGCCTGGCTCTGGTACAAAGCTTGTCACGACCAGTTTTCCAATAAAAATATTTATTGAGAAACCAATCTATTGAGTCCAGTATGAGAGAAATCCTCCTCACTGGTAGACAAAATCTTGATACAATAAGCCAGTAGCATAAAATATATTACAGGGTCGAACTACGGTTGCTCAACCAAATTATTACAAGCACGCCAATAATTATACATAATGGCGGACAAGACACAGCGGTGTGGAGGCATACTACTGACTCGAGGATAGGGTGGTGGTGGATAAACACAGCGGGGAGAGGGATACAGGACTCTAAAACTGTCATCTCATCGAGCGTCAAGGTGAGGCTCGATGAATTTATTTGGTAGCGGAAGCGGATATAATACAGTGACCAAATCCAGGGTCGCACGAGACTGACTGGGACTCCTCTAGGCGTCGGACTCGCTATCAAATTATTCATCCATGAGATCGCCTTCGTCAGCATCTGGCCAAATCAACAAGCCAGTGAGTACTTTGAAAGTACTCGCAAGACAGTTCAGACGTAAGATATAACAAATGCATGCATGGATGCGTCATGATCAATTCATCAATGTACATTAAAATAAATTAGCATAACGAGGTAAGTAAAAGGGAAACGGCAGTAGTCCGCCTGAAATCCCAACAAAACATAAATGGAGACCGATCGGATGTCTGAAGCGACGCCTCGAAAGGTGAACAAATAAATAAAAGGAAATGATGCCACAGTCGGGCGTCTTAGCGACACCACATAAAGGGCTTTAAAAGAAATGCCACAGTCGGGCGTCTGAGCGACGCCGCATAAAGGGCTTTAAAAGAAATGCCACATTCGGGCGTCTGAGCGACGCCACATAAAAGGCTTTAAAAGAAATGCCACGGTCGGGCGTCTGAGCGACGCCACATAAAGGGCTTTAAAAGAAATGCCACAGTCGGGCGTCTGAGCGACGCCACATAAAGGGATTTAAAAGAAATGCCACAGTCGGACGTCTGAGCGACATCGCAGAAAGGGCTTTTAAAAGAAATGCCACAATCGGACGTCTGAGCGACATCGTAGAAAGGGCTTTTGTCCACAAGTAAATATTACTCATAATAAACATTCAATTTATGAAAATAAATGGGTTAGTCCATCCACAGGAATAATCATTTAACCGGACTTAGCACTCATGCGATTTCACCGGAGTCTTTGTCATCAAAACTGACATATGGTCAGGATAAGATAATATCGAACTTGGACATGGAATAGATGATTTGAAGGAATATATGACTCTGCAGAGTTTGTACAAAATTTTTCCCATAGCCAACGGATTTCCATAGTCACGAAGGACTAGTTCCGTTTATGGTTTTTCGGTAGAAAACACAGCTAACCAGTACACACCCATTCTACCTCTCGATGCTAGGAATCACCCTAGACATCGTCCAAGAAAAACTTTTGAGACGGGGAGATCACAATCTCGAATAGCATAGGATCAAATTTATATACGCACGCTCTAAGGGGTGCCCCCCTCTCGGTCCCAACTGGAAACAACCATGCCCCCTGACCGGATGACTGGCTTTAATCCAGGGCCATGGAACCATCATCACGGCCTCTCCTTTTTGGTGTGTACTAGGAAAGCGGTTTACAACTTACTAAGCCATATTCCTTGCGGAAAACATGTGGTAGTACAAGGAAGGAAATGGAAGTAACTGGACCGATACGGTTTGACACTGAAGTCACATAGTCTGGCATAAGACTGGCATGCTACAACACTACCATCTTACCCATTCTCATTCCAACACATGGCCATTCATGTTCACATCCATCCACTTATGGATCATCGAACTCACTTACCTCAACAGTGCATGGAAATAACGTTCATCGGTATGCTCATCAACATGCCATGAGACTAACTAAATGCAAAACATGCCAAGACACTCATCATATCAAAAGTTCAAACATGCTTGCCTGGTTCAGAGTAGTCGGAGCCTAGCTCGGTGAAGTTCGCGGCTCCGTCACCTCCTTCGGTATCTACGGTATAATGAAAATATATGCGCTATCGTAAATACCAAGAGGTGCACAAAAAGTATACCAAATATTTTTCAAATAAATCTGATAAAAAACTAGACAAAATTTTAAAGAAGACAGAAAAAGAATCAATCAAAAATACTCTTCTGTTAAAAAGTTATAAGGGTTTTAATCCAGGGACTCATCTGTAATGAAACAGAAAGTTTCCAGGGGCTAGTTTATAAAAACAGAAAACGCTTCGGCAGAAACTACGCAAGCCCAGAGGGAAAGCGCATTCGGCAGAAGGCGTTTTCAGATAACGCTTCATTTAGAAAGGACAGAGAGGCTGACAGCGGGTCCCACTTGTCATGTTTAAATTTTCAAATGGGAGGGACGAGGCTCGTCGGCGCCCAAGAGCTGCGGTGGTCGCCGGCGGCGATCCACGGCGAGGCATGGGGATCGGAGGTTACCAATGTGCTCACCGTGTCCTTCCGCAATGGTGGGTGGTGGTGTTGATCGCTGGTGAGCACCACGTCGACGGCAGTCTCAACTCCGGCGGACGGTGGTTCGGGCGTGGATGGAGCTCGTCGGAGAGGGCTGCAAAGATTAAATTGAGGTGGGGGTTAGAGTACTGGGTGCAAGAGAGGGCTACGGACGAGGTTTCGGCGCCGGAGGTGGCCTCACCGGAGTGAATCGAGCTGGAGGCCGAGGCGGGGCGAGGCGGCCAGAGTTGGGGGAGGAGACCTCCTCGAGGTCCTCCTGGTGGCTTGGCGGGGCGTTGGTGAGGTGTAGTGATGATGCGTGCACGAGGGTGAGCTCGGGGGCCCTTTATATAGGTGGTCCGAGGCGGTGGCCGTGAACGGGGATTTCCGGCGATGGTTACGGTGGCGCAGTGCTCGGTCGGGGGTGGTTAGGGAGTCGAGCGTCATCACGGACGTTCAATGGGTCCGTTTAGGTGCTAAACTGGCCGGGGTTTGGGTGCTTGGGTCGAGCTCGACGGAACGGGGATGGCACGACCCGTCGGCGGCAGGGAGCACGTTCCGTGCTTGCCGGGCCACGGTGAGGGTGCCACGGGCGTGCGCTGGCATGCATGAGGCCACGCAGAGAGCCAGGGAGCTTTGGGCGGCGCTAAACGGCGTTCTGCCGTGGTGTGCCTTCTGTCGGCCGCCACGGGAGGTCCCGACGCCGCAGAAAACGCCGGCGAGGGCGGCCAGCGCGCCACCGACACCAGGAAGGCTCCACGCACGCGTGTGAAGCTCCGGACAAGAGGGAGGGGCTGCGAGCATCGAGCCAAGCGCACTGTGAGCTTGTGACTGAACTCTGAAGAAAACGACACTGTAAAACTGAATTTTACTGAACTTTACTGAAAATGCAAAGAACAGTGTAGCTCAGGTGTTCGACAGAATGATTTAGGTATCTAGGGATTTTTCCTTGAGCTGAAATTTGGTGGAGTGGCTACTCATTGCTCAAGAAGGCTGCCTGAATTTTGGTGGAATTTTTGGAGAAGTGTGGATATGAATTTCACCAAATTTGGCAAATCTGGTCCAAACTTGCAGAGACTGAATTTTGAAATATTTGAAAAGAGGAGGAGTGGATCAAGATGGTTCTGGGTTGTGGGTTCAAAGGACTATCTAGGAGAGTTGGTTT
The DNA here is from genome assembly GCA_963921465.1 of Triticum timopheevii. Classification (NCBI taxonomy): domain Eukaryota; kingdom Viridiplantae; phylum Streptophyta; class Magnoliopsida; order Poales; family Poaceae; genus Triticum; species Triticum timopheevii. The sequence continues at coordinate 405,266,791 of OY997272.1, read as the reverse complement.
GAGGTCATAACTCAAATGCAATAGGGTACTTGCTTTGAAAAACTCTCAGGCTCCAAGTAATTTTCAGAAATGATTTGAGGGGAAAAATAATTTGAATAAAATCCAAAACTTTCTTGGATGAGTTGGGACAGAGAACTTAGGTTGATTTCAAGGAGGAGGGGAGGTTTTGGAGGGGTTTTACCACATGGGCAAAAATAAAATGCCATGGGTGGCTTCAAAGATATGAAAATCCAAATTTTCATAGAGTTTCTTTTTAAAAGAAAAAGATTAAATTAAACTCCCAAAATAATTTGAGAGGGAACCAACAGAGAAGAAGTTTCAAAAGATCAAACACCAAGGTTTAAAAAAAATCCTTGCCAAAGAAAAGAAAGTTTTTAAGAGGAAGGTTTTCTGGAAAATTTTAAATGGCCTCTTTTCAAAAACCACAAAGTTTTTGCTGAAAACCAAAGCAAAAATTTTGGAGTGTCACAAAAATAGAAAACTAAAACAAAATAAAGGAGAGAGAGAGAGAGAAACCCACCTGCGCCTCACCTGTGCTGGCCCAGCCCACCTGGCCAGTCCACTTGGCGGCCCAGCCCACCAGGGGCACCACTGTCTTCAACCTCTGCCTACTCGCAGAGGCGTGTCAACACGCCCGTTCCTGAGCCTCCACCTCCTGCTTCGTGCTGGCGGCCTCCCCTTTGGAGACGCCTAGAGACGCCCAGCACTCCCTCGCCCACTCCCCCGCCTCTCTGGCCTCTCCCCACCGCTTCGGCTCTCTCTTCCGCAGCCGCCCGAACACACCCGCAGCACGCAGCTCACCGCCGCCGTGCCCACTGGCCTCCCCTCGCCTCCCCACTTGTCTGGAAGCTCCGCACTCGTCGTGTACATCGTCTCTGTCAACACACACGATGCCGGGAGCCCTGCAGTGATGCCATCGTCGTCGTCTTCACCGACGGGCACCGAAGATCGCCGGCTCCGATTCACCATCTCCAAGTCGTCCCCAAGCTCGCTGACCATCTCCTCCGCCTTCCTGTGAGCTCCTGCACCTCTCACCCCTCTGCCCGTCGGCGTGTTTCTCCTCTAGCCACCGCCCTGTGAGCAACCGAGGCCGCCGTCCGCCATGGCCGGTGAGCCCGCGCTCCCGAGCTTCCCCTGCTTGCCCCCGTGGCACAGGTGTGACTATGCCGCCCCTCGATGCCTCTTGTGCCACCCCGTTCACCGTACGCGAGCTGCAGCCCTGCACCCACTGGAACCCGAGCCCCGCCGCCGCTTGACCTCATCGTCGAGCCCAACTCCGGCAACCCTAGGCCCTCCCTCCACCTCCGTTGGATGCGGCCGAGTGCCAGCTTTCCAACGGTACCGCCCGCGGCCCAAACGGTCTCCTGTAGGTGAAACCCGAGCCACTCCGGTGAACATCCGCCGCACTCTTGGTCCCCGCCGGCTGAACTCCGGCGACTGCCGACGTGGCCAAGATTAGGGCCTAAACACACCGCTAACCAACCCCCTGGGCCACTGACACTGGGCCCCACACACTTAACTAACAACTGTTTAATTCCTGTTTAGTTTATATTAATCACAGTGGCCCCACGCGTCGGCATTGACCTTGCTGACGTGGCCGTTGACCGGGGCTACCTGTCAGTGTCACTAACTGACACTGGGTCACTGACCAGTGGGTTCCACCGGTCAGGTTTGACCCGGACCAGCCCCTTTGACCTGCTGACGTCATGCTTACACATTGCTGAAGCAGTTAAGGAATTTCTGGATTAAATATAATTCAGTAAATTCCTCAGTAAATTCCAGAAAATGTCCTAAACTTCTAAAAATCATAAAAATTCAACCGTAACTCCAAATGAAATAATTTATATATGAAAAATGATCAGAAAAATCCAATCTATCCATCTGTACCATTTTCATGCATGTTAGAACAACTTATGGCTGCTGTTTAGGACAAATCATATAAATGGCATTTGAATTTCACATATGGAGTTTGGATTTGAACTTAGGGTTCAAACCAACTTCATTTAACTTTGTGGCTAGTTGCATTAGCTCAAAACACCAACATGTTGCCATGACATAATCATGCATCATAATGTTGCATTACATTGATTGTGTTTCTTCCTTGTTTGTCGGTTTTGTCCCCTCTCAGTAAACGTGGTTCCGACGATGAGATCGATGACACCGATGAAGAACTATACTATCTTCAGAAGTGCCAGGCAAGCAAAACCCCCTTGTTCATTCCGATACAATCCCACTCTCTCGCTCCTGCTCTCTTTTACTGCATTAGGACAACAACGATTCAACTGTTACATGCTGCGGTAGTTGAACCCTTTCCTCTGCATGACCTGTCATTGCCACAGTAAATAGATGAAACCCACTAGCATGAGTAGGAGTTGTTTGAGCCCTGTTGTGCCTACTCATTCATGCTTGTTTGTCATGCCTGCTACTGCTTAGAGTTGAGTCAGGTCTGATTCATCGGGGATGAATCAGAGGTGTGTGAACATGTCCTATTGTGTGTGAGCCAAGTGTGTGAACACGATTTGGTAAAGGTAGCGGTGAGAGGCCATGTAGGAGTACATGGTGGGTTGTCTCATTGAAACCGTCCTTAGGAACTGAGTTCTGTGTTTGTGATCCATGAACAGCTGCTACCACACATTGGGATCCTTAATTAACTCTCTCGACTTATTAACCGACTTGATCTCTGTCCAGGAGTCGCAACTAGTTTCTGGTGTTTGTAGGTAGTGTTAGTAGTCTACCAAGTGGCACCCGGTACAGGTGGGCTTGGGATAGACTAGGCACAGTGGCTCGGTGTACCAAGTGGCACCTGGATGGTGGGCTTGGGAACCCTGCACACATCGTTTGGGGTCGTGAGCGACACCCCGGCCGGATCTCCTTGCGGATGGAACCCGAATAGGCGATAAACCTGGACGAGAGACTTGTGTGGTTAGTCAGGTCGTGGCCGACTCCCTCGCAAGGCTTCCGCTTGAAGGTTGCCGAGATACACGAGGTGTACATGGCGGTAAGTGGAGAGAGCGTGTGTGAAGAAGTACACCCCTGCAGGGTTAACATTATCTATTCGAATAGCCGTGTCCGCGGTAAAGGACTTCTAGGTTGCCTGTACAGTTCATAGACAAGTGAAAGTGGATACTCTAAAATGCGCAAGATAAGCATGAGTGCTATGGATGGCGTTCTCGTAGGGAGACGGGAGCGGATCCATAGTGGTGTATTGATATGGTGAATATGTGGACTCGTGTGCGCCACCTCAAAAGAGTTACTTGCGGTCGTAGTTCAGGATAGCCACTGAGTCAAAGCTGGCTTGCTGCAGTCAAACTCTACCATCCCCTTTGTTGATAATGATGCATATGTAGTTAGTTCTGATGTAAGTCTTGCTGGGTACATTTGTACTCACGTTGCTTAATTTATGTTTTTGCAGAGAGACTTCAGTCTCGCTAATAGTTCCACGTGGACTTCGACGTTTAGCTTGTTACCTCAGCTATGATCTTGTGCCCTCGGCAGGATCTGGTAGATAGTCAGGCTTCTCAGCCTTTTTCATTTATAGTTGTCTGTACTCAGACATGTTAAGCTTCCGCGTGTGCTTTGACTTGTATGCTCTGAATGTTGGGTCATGAGACCCATGTTTGTAATATCTCGCTCCTCGGAGCCTATTGAATAAAATATTTGAGTTGTAGAGTCATGTTGTGATGCCATGTTGTATTTGCACATATCGAGCATATTGTGTGTATGTTATTGAAATGCTTGGTATGTGTGGGATCTGACTATTTAGTTGTTTATCCTTAGTAGCCTCTCTTGCCGGGAAATGTCTCCTAGTGCTTCCACTGAGCCATGGTAGCTTGCTACTGCTCCGGAACACTTAGGCTGGCCGGCATGTGTCCTTCTTCGTTCCTGTGTCTGTCCCTTCGGGGAAATGTCATGCGATGAATACCGGAGCCCTGTTAGCCCGCTACAGCCCGGTTCACCGGAGTCCTGCTAGCCCAGTGCTATAGCCTGGATTTACTCGCTGATGACCAACACGTTCGATGCTGGGTCATGGATGCCTGTCCCTGTAAGTTTGTGCCACTTTGGGTCTATGACTAGCCATGTCAGCCCGGGCTCCTTATCATATGGATGCTATCGACACTATCATATACGTGTGCCAAAAGGCGCAAACGGTCCCGGGCAAAGGTAAGGTGACACCCGTGGGGATACCGTGCGTGAGGCCGCAAAGTGATATGAGGTGTTACATGCTAGATCGATGTGGCATTGAGTCAGGGTCCTGACAGCTCTGGTATCAGAGCTTGACTGCCTGTAGGATTACCAAGCCAAACTGGTCGAAGTTGAGTCTAGAAATTCTTTAGTTATATAAGGGAATTGATTGTGGGATGGAACGTAAGGCTCTTTTTATTCCTTTACCTCATGCCCTTCTGATCTGAGTCATCTTACCTTTTCCTACGAGGTTAAGGAACTAGGCTCTCTCCTTCTTCTATCAGGATCACGTGTTACTAATGTGTAGACTTATATGATTGTTGGACTTAAGCCCCGGTTCAGTTCCTACTACTTCTATATGTTAATTGTTGATCTCGAAACCTTGATATTGTGCTTCTGAGTGGCTATGCCCCCATCTTTGTAGCATGTCTCCAACCTTTTTGAGCATTTACAGCCGTTATGCTGTCCGAGTCATCCCGGGTTTCTAAATAGTCTGATGCATTTGCAAATCCCTTCTTACCGTTCTGATGTTCCTTTGGCCAGATTAACCACACCAACTAGCGTGTTGAGGTACTTTATTGCCTCGGTATATATGTTGGAGCTAGTATTATGACCCTAGGTGTCTTAGAGTACCACCTAGTAAGCTAGCCATGATTTGTGTTCCCAGTGTGATGATTCTGGCCTTTATTCTTGAAAGCATCCCGTGATGCCACTTAGTAGTAGGTATTCTACTCCTGGGTTTCTGACCAGAGATTTCCCTACTTACTTCATGGTTTTAGTTTTGCTCGTACCTTTAGGATGTTAGTAACCTTTGCATTAGTCCTCGAGGTCCGTGGTATTTCCTTCTTCCAAATACTATGAACCATTCTTGGCAGAAGTTCTTTGAACCAACAGATCACAACCGGAGTGCTCTTGATGTGTTTTCTGTTATAGTTGTGACTCTGTCAGTCCTACCTCTTTGCATGGATTGTCCGGAAGAAATATGTTGAACTCGTTCGACATGCTAATCTATGCATCCACAACTCAGAAAATCATATGTTCTTTTGAGTTGTCCCTCTTTAGTTGTTTTCTGGCCCTCGTTTATCAATTGATAGTCAGGAGTAATTGTGCATTCGTGTTATCGATGCTTATTATTCTTGTGGTCCATCAAGCCATTCTATTCAGGATGACTAGGAGAAACAAACTCCAGTACCTCATCCATATCCAGGATTGGGTCAAAATAGTTGTGCTCGGCAGATAAAAATGCCAACCCAGCTTTTGATTCTGTTCTACCCTGAAGTATTACCGTCTTTATGTCAGGATTTTCATGAGTAATGCACCGGCTCTTATGAATTCTTGACGTAGTGATACTTCTCGCCATCATTACTCATTCCTCGGTTTTGTGTTGTCGCAACCAGAATGCCGACAAGTGATTCGTGATGTGTGAACTCAATACTCCTAGCAACTCTGCTGCTTGGTAGTTAACGGACAATAATTTCATTCTTAGCATGTTGGTTCCTGAATCATCATTCTAAGATAGATCGTGCTACCTAGTCCTTATTGTTGGTGCACCTCTCGATCAATGAGTTAGGGCTATTCCAATCCTTGCTTATTTGATCATATCGTCTTGCCCTGAAAAGCAAGATTGTTCTCGAGCTTAGTAACATATCAGTGGTTCGTGATTTTTTGAATATCTTCTCGAAAGTATCACCAGGTCGTCACCCGACTGTTATGTTGAGCTCGTGATCAAGTTGGTTTCATATAAACCACCCCTTCTCCAAGAATCTGTGTTGCATAGCCCTGAGGTGTTTGGTCAAGCTAAACAACAACTTGGAGAGTTGGAAGATGGAAGCTTGTCCGATTTAGTTCATCTTAAGGGATATCTTGTATGTGTGTTGAAGAAAGATGATATCTTCATCGATTGATCCTCGTGACCAGTTGTTGGACCTATTGTCTTGCCAAAGCTTTGATTTGAGTGTGGGCTATCCTCATATCAAATCAGAACCAACGATGTTCTTAATGTTGTCTTACTCGTGGTTGATCCCTCAAGCATACACCATTATATCCTTTGGTCTGACCAATACTATCAGTTGTTCTCATAATTATGGAATTCCATTTTTATGGAAACCCGGATGAATTGTTGTTGATTGAGCCCATCGACAACATCCTTGCCTTCTCCATAATTTTGTTGAACATTAAGCTAGTGTTGGAAACTTTTGAAACCATTTCTTCATGATAGCTCATGAAGCATATGTTCGGATGAAAGAAGTGGTTTCCTCTAATTCATGTGCATTTGATGCAAGTTGCCGCCGTGGATTCGTGAAAGTCAATGTTGCTTCCTTTGGAATCATCCCAAGTCGGTCATGCATACGTGCGAAGTATTCTATGGTTTGGAGACTTGCAACCTTCATTCTATATGTATCCTTAGCACACCAAGCCACTGACTGATTTGTTACAGGAGAAGGAGTTCCTTTTAAGAGCTAACCCGGGCTTAATCAAGGACTCCGTTGTCCGCAATGATGGTTTTCCACCTGAACTCGGTAGTGTTTCATTGTAAGACTACCAGGTGACCATGCCTGTCTGGGACAGCGTGTTCACATGTGAGTAGCAGAACCGGTTCATCTTTTGGAGCTTGCTATCGTAGTTCATTTCCTGAGAATCTCGCAACGCCATCTCGTCGATTTATGTTGCAAACTTTCAAAAAAAATTCCTCTAGACTTGATGAGTCTGGAATATCCGGACATCAACCAGATCTGAATCTCACGCAGATATGATGGTTGGAACGTTTTCCAAGAACTATAATATTGGTCTCTGTGTAACCCGGTAAAGTGGATGTTGTGGCCAACACACCAGCCGGAAGATCTATTATTGTAGTATCTTGATTGAGGAAATTGGCCACCTCCCCATAAGGATTCCGTAGGATTTACTTCCATAGTTATTCTTTATGGATTCTTGAGCTCCCAAAGTCCGACCTATACTTGACGGCCACGTTAATACTTTAAGTACGACTATGGTATGTAGAACATCAAGGAGAACATTAGAAGCGGAGTGCTAAATGTCTCTCGGTCGATCATCCAGATTTTGTTTCCTTGGCCTTGCTAAGGTGAAATCTGAGAAGGTGTTATCTTCCTTTGTATCTGCATCGTCCATCACTAGTCATCATGGTAGTATGTTGTGTTGCCAGGATCCTTGATACGGATGTTGGCAAAACCTTGATGCATATGGAAATGCTCAAGTTCTTGAGAGCACGCGCAAGCAAAATCATTCCTTGCGTTGTCTTTAACAAGGTAATCCACATCATCCATCCTAGTTTGAGTATGCCATTCTTTCGAGCTCCCTCAAATGATCCATTATGATTTGCCTTATGCTGGTATAAAGAGTTTCAATGATCTATGTATCAAACATAATTATTTTTGCCACTTAAGGGAATAGTTCTACGAGCCACCTCTTCTAAGGTGGCCCATTCTGAAATCATGGCATATATTCCCTCGCTACTTTGAAACCCTCGTCAAATTGTTTCTTCCATCCCTCCTGATGCATGTCTTGCCTCTCAGCTCCAGAGATGTTTCTACGTCTCACTCCGTGAGTTGATCCTGAGTGGTTTGATATTCGAGAAGATAGATCCTTCTAGAATTTTCCTTTCCTCTTGTTGCCATGTTGGTTGGAGTTCTCAGAGCAAGGCATCGAGACAATGATGGTGATCGAATCAACGTTCTTATGAAGTGCAACCTGGATCGTAAAGATTGTGTTAGTTTGCGTTCCCCTTTCATCTTACCCTACCTTGAATCTCGGGACGAGATTCTTGTTTAGTGGGGGTGAGTTGTCACATCCCTAGCTTCTGGTGCTGCCTAGTGTTTGCATCTTGCTTGCATCATGTTTAATTTTCATGGAATTTTGAAATGGGGATGTTCAAGTCTCCATGGATATCGGCCGTGTAGTTCAAGTTTCCGAACCTGACCTGATGGCCAAGGGCGTAGCTGTCGATCTTCTCCAGATGGCCGAGCGAATTGGCCTGCAGTGCGAAGCCGCCAAAAATGATGATCTATCTGGAGAGAAAGGTCTCACCCTGGACCGCGTTGTTGTTGATGATTGAAGGAGCCATCGAGCCTTGCAGCGACGACACAAAGGAACTCTCAATGAAAGCACCAATGTCGGTGTCAAAACCGGTGGATCTCGGGTAGGGGGTCCCAATCTGTGCATCTAAGGCTAATGGTAACAGGAGGCAAGGGACACAATGTTTTACCCAGGTTCGGGCCCTCTCGATGGAGGTAAAACCCTACTTCCTGCTTGATTGATCTTGATGATATGAATATTACAAGAGTTGATCTACCACGAGATCGTAGAGGCTAAACCCTAGGATCTAGCCTATGATGATTATGATTGTCTTTATCGTCGCTATACGGACCAAACCCTCCGGTTTATATAGACACGGAGGGGGCTAGGGTTCACACAGAGTGAGTTACAAAGAAGGAAATCTAATATCCGGATTGCCAAGCTTGTCTTCCACGCAAATGAGAGTACCATCCGTACACGGGGTGAAGTCTTGAGTCATGTATCTTCATGGCCCAACAGTCCGGCCAAAGTATATAGTCCGGCTGTCCAGATACCCCCTAATCCAGGACTCCCTCAAGCCCTTTTTGTTGCGGACGAAGTTCAGAGATCCGAAGTATGCCCCTCTGGATCAATTATGGAGTTCTGCAGACGCATACTTGGACTTGGCAAAGAGTGCTGCTGATGCGACTGAGTATTTCAAAGATCAGAAAGATCATGAGGTGGAAAGGTTGTTCTGGTCGCAGTTCAGTGCTCCGAAGGGTCCGCTACTTTTAAATGAACAAATGGCCGAGTGGGCTGAGCTCCGTAGGCTGTTCTGGCTTGCCATGAGGTCTGTCGTGGATCATCTCTGGCCGAAGGGACCAAGGCCGGACAATTATTTTGGATTAGTGCAACGATTCCTTCATGTTGTGCCGCATATCGAAGCTGTAAAGAGGTCGGCATGCATAGAGGGTGCACGGATGGCTCTTGCCCGTGTTAAAACATATTGGGCAGGGATGGAGGCCACCGCTATTGCAACCCGAAGTCCGGCCGGAGGCCAGGACCCGGCCGAGCACTATCTTGAAGAAGTCCTAGAAGGTGCCCATTTAATAGAGGCTCAGTGCTCGAAGAGTACCATGTTCGAGTGACATGTATTTGAATTGTAAAAACAATGCTATTTTGATTATAAAGGCTATGTTTATACTTTTGCCCGAAAGTATTTTAGTGCCTCCTGTGCGGCCGTTTATGTATGTATATAACCTGAAAGTTTGCAGTCGTCGGCTTCAGCCCCCACGCATGTAATGCGGGGGTGTTCGGAAAAGCGCGTAATCACACTTGATCCAACGTCTTGGTCCGCTAAGGAGGTGATAGCGTGGCGAACAAGGCAATCGGACTATATAGCTTTAACACTTTCACTTAGCCATAGGAGTTTGACGGTGGGGCTGCTATATAGCCCCTGGTACTTCCGTGTTCATCCGAATACGATGCGCGTACGTACGTGACCGGGAAACTGGTCCTTCGTTAATGCGGAGGAATCGCGAAGATTCCACTGAGTCATCGAGTGGTTGACTAGGCTCGTGCTTTATCATGACAGTCAATTTTCGGCTTTCTCTACTGAGGTGCTCATCCAGATGAACCAGGGCACAATCGCAGTAGTTCTCCCGGTGCCACCTTAGCCGATAGAGCGGAACGTAAGGTAGCAAAACATGGGAGCCGGGCAAACCCAACTATTGACCAAAGACATGATCTGGAGCTGATGCATATAAGGCCAAACTCGCGAGCCAAACACTCCCTAAGGTATTCGGACTTTACAACATATACTGGGCTGAGTAACACCCTCGATAATGAGCCCTGAATTTCCAGGTACATGCATTAGTCTGGCGTGATGAAATGCCAATAACGCCAGCATCCCTCTCGGTTGTGTTGAGTGCTCAGAGGGTGTGAAGCAACAAGAGACATTAAAAAAGGTTTACATAGGGTCTTAATCTAAAAAGAAACCTTTGAGCGGGGCACTGCTGCACGTCTGCGCCTTTATCTCCGTTGTGCCGTATCCTGGAAGGGTGTAGCACGATAATCATCTATAAAAAATAAAAACCCAGGTGAAAGACTTCATGCGAAAAGTTGGTTGTTCTTAATGAACCATGAAAATGCAATCTATTATTGTATTAATAGGGTCAAGCCGAACTATGGGCCTTTTTACATGCGGGCAGCCCTAGCACCACCTATGGGGGTATATCCATCGACCCAAGCTCAGGTTTATCTGGGCTGCTACAACTGGTGGTGCACCGGACTCATCTAACCGTGTCCGCGGTCTTGACGACCGATCATTTATTCTGGTTGGAGAGGTCGTTCAGTGTTCGGCTACTAGAGCCACCACATATTCTTTCGCACGTAAGGAACGCTCTGTATTCCTGCTAAGTTTGATGACGCCAGATGGACCGAGCATCTTAAGTTTAAGATAAGTGTAATGCGGTACTGCATTGAAACGAGCGAAGGCCGTTCTTCTGGGTAGTGCGTGATAGCCGCTTCGGAATGGAGCAATGTCGAAGGTCAATTCTTCGCTTCAGAAGTTGTCAGGAGAACCGAATACAACCTCTAATACTAGAGAGCCCGTGCAGCGGGCCTCTACGCCTGGTATTACTCCTTTAAAGGTAGTATTGCTTTGGATGATTCTTGACGGGTCTATCCCAATTTTGCGGACAGTGTCCTAATATATCAGATTAAGACTACTGCCGTCGTCCATAAGGACTCGGGTGAGATGGTATCTGTCAATTATTGGGTCGAGCACCAAAGCAGCCAATCCTCCATGGCGGATACTAGCCGGATGATCCCTGCGTTCAAAAGTGATCAGGCGGGCCGACCAAGGATTGAACTTGGGGGCGACGGGCTCTACAACGTATACGTCTTGGAGTGCACATTTGCGCCTCCTTTGGTATGTGAGTTGTGTAAATCATATTCACTGTTTTGACTTCTGGTGGGAATTTTTTCTGTCCCTCAGTGTTCGGCTGGTGAGGCTCATCCTCGTCTTCACTTGGCGTCTCCTTCCCCTTGTGTTCGGCGTTTAGCTTGCCGGCCTGCTTGAAAACCCAGCATTCTCTGTTGGTGTGATTTGCAGGTTTTTCGGGTGTGCCATGAATTTGCATAATCTGTCTAGAATCTTGTTTAGGCTGGACGGTCCATCTCTGCTGCCTTTAAATGGCTTATTCCATTGACCGGGTCGAGAGCCCCTGAATCCGTCGTTTACTGTCGTGTTGTCTGGGCCGTCTTCATTGTTTTGACGCTTGTTTTTATTGCGTCGCGGTTTCCCGTTGCCATCCCTGACCTCGGATGTGCCTGGGTCGCTGGTGCTCCTACGGGCCAACCAACTGTCCTCGCCCACGTAAAAGCGGGTCATAAGGCTTGTTAGGGCTGCCATTGTCCTTGGTTTTTCCTGGCCGAGGTGTCTGGCGAGATATTCGTCCCGGACACTGTGTTTGAAAGCCGCTAAGGCTTCAGCGTTCGGGCAGTCGACGATTTGATTCTTCTTCGTGAGAAATCTGTTCCAAAGCTTTCGGGCTGACTCTCCGGGTTGTTGAATTATGTGACTTAAATCGTCTGCATCCAGAGGTCGAACATAGGTCCCTTGAAAATTAGCCCTGAAAGCATCCTCAAGTTCTTCCCAACTGCCAATTGAGTTTTCGGGGATAACTAGTGCCGAGCTGGTCCTTTCAACTTGAGGGGCAGGTATTTGATGGCGTGGAGATCATCTCTGCGCGCCATGTGGATGTGAAGGATAAATTCCTCAATCCAGACCCCAGGGTCTGTCATTCTGTCGTGTGCCTCTATGTTCACGGGTTTGAATCCCTCTGGAAATTCATGATCCAGCACCTCATTGGTGAAGCACAGGGGGTGTGCGGCACCCGTGTATTTGGATGTGCCATGGCATTCTTCTGACGGTTGTAGTGTTCAGTTTTGAATCCGAGCTGTTATTCGGTTGGTATAGTCATTTGGGCGGCCATGATCATGTGCTGGAGCACACTTCCTAGATCCATAGATGGACCTCACCATATCGGCTTTTTTGTCCAGGTGCTACGTAAATCGTGTGCTCGCTAATGTGCGGTGTCATTAGTCAGTGGGGTGGTTGGTCCCTGATAACCCGCAAGTATATGGGATAGTTGTAGCCTCTTTCGATAAGTAAGAGTGTCGAACCCAACGAGGAGCTAAAGGTAGAACAAATACTCTCCCAAGTCCTATCGTCCATAGATACGACTCTACGCATGCTTGATGTTCGCTTTACCTAGAACAAGTATGAAACTAGAAGTACTTTGTAGGTGTTATAGGATAGGTTTGCAAGATAATAAAGAACGCGTAAATAAAAAGTAGGGGTTGTTTAGATAAAGATGCAAATAAAGTAAATATAACGAGTGTGGAAAAGTGGTGGTAGGAGTTGTGAAAGTGTCCCTAAGCAATTGACTACGTTACTAGACCGATAGCAAGTATTATGTGGGAGAGGCCACAGCTAGCATGTCATCCCTGACTTGGAATTCTATGCACTTATGATTGGAACTATTAGCAAGCATCCGCAACTACTAACGTTCATTAAGGTAAAACCCAACCATAGCATTAAGAAATATTGGTCCCCCTTCAATCCCGTATGCATCAATTTCTATGCTAGGTTGAAGCTTCTGTCACTCTAGCCCTCCAATACATAGTCCTATCAACATACAACTAACCCTATGACGTGATCCACACGCGCGCTCATATGATGGGCACCAAAGGACAGCAACATAACCACAAGCAAATTAAATCAATCATAGCAATTCATCAACCACCAATAGGATAACGAAAATCTACTCAGACATCATAGGATGGCAACACATCATTGGAAAATAATATGAAGCATGAAGCACCATGTTCAAGTAGAGGGTACAGCGGGTTGCGGGAGAGTGGACCGCTGTAGATAGAGGGGGGGAGGTGATGGAGATGTTGGTGAAGATGACAGCGGTGTTGTGAAGATCGCGATGATGATGATGGCCCCCGGCAGCGTTCCGGCACCACCGGAAGCAAGGGGGAGAGCCCCCCTTCTTCTTCTTCTTCCTGGACCTTCTCCCTAGATGGGATAAGGGTTTCCCCTCTGGTCCTTGGCTCCCATGGCTTGGGATGGGCGAGAGCCCCTCTGATATTGGATCTATCTCTCTGTTTCTGCGTTCTCAGATTCTTCCCCTTCATCGTTTCTTAAATATCCGGAGATCCATAACTCTGATTGGGGTGAATCTTTCGCCCAGATCTTTCTCATAAAATTAGCTTTCTTGCGCCAAAAGAAGAGCGTCAACCGCCTTACTGGGGGCCCAGGAAAGTCCAGGGCGCGCCTGCCTCCCTGGGGCGCGCCCCCCTATCTCCTGGCCCCCTCGGGCACCGTCTCTCATTGATTTTACTTCCGAAAAATCACAAATATTCCAAAAAAAAATCTCCGTCCGTTTTCATCCTATTTGGACTCTGTTTGATATTGGGTTTCTGCGAAACAAAAACATGCAACAGACAGGAACTGGCACTGGGCACTGGATCAATATATTAGTCCCAAAAAATAGTATAAAATGTTGCCAAAAGTATATGAAAGTTGTAGAATATTGGCATGGAACAATCAAAAATTATAGATACGACGGAGACGTATCAGCATCCCCAAGCTTAATTCCTGCTCGTCCTCGAGTAGGTAAATGATAAAAAGATAACTTTTGATGTGGAATGCTACCTAGCATAATCTTGATCATATGTCTAATCATGGCATGAATATTAAGACACGAGTGATTCAAAGCAATAGTCTATCATTTGACATAAAAACAATAATACTTCAAGCATACCAACCAAGCAATTATGTCTTATCGAAATAACATAGCCAAAGAAAGCTCATCCCTACAAAATCATATAGTCTGGCTATGCTCCATGTTCGTCACACAAAATACTCCCATCATGCACAACCCCGATGACGAGCCGAGCAATTGGTTCATACTTTTCAACGCGCTTCAGCTTTTTCAACTCTAACGCAATACATGAGCGCAAGCCATGGACATAGCACTATGGTGGTATATGGTGGTGGTTGTGAGGACAAAAAGGGAGAAGACAGTCTCACATCAACTAGGCGTATCAACGGGCTATGGAGATGCCCATCAATAGATATCAATGTGAGTGAGCAGGGATTGCCATGCAACGGATGCACTAAGAGCTATAAGTGTATGAAATCTCAAAATGAAAACTAAGTGGGTGTGCATCCAACTTGCTTGCTCATGAAGACCTCGGGCGTTTGAGGAAGCCCATCATCGGAACATACAAGCCAAGTTCTATAATGAAAATTCCCACTAGTATATGAAAGTGAAAGCATAGGAGGCTCTCTCTATGAAGAACATGGTGCTACTCTAAAGCACAAGTGTGGTAAAAGGATAGTAACATTGCCCCTTCTCTCTTTTTCTCTCATTTTTTTATTTTTCATTCATTTTTATTTTTCATTTTTTTATTTATTTTTTCTTTCTTTTTGGTGGGCTTCTTTGGCCTCTTTTTTAATTTGGGCTTCTTTGGCCTCTTTTATTTTTCATAAACTCCGGAGTCTCATCCCGACTTGTGGGGGAATCATAGTCTCCTTCATCCATTCCTCACTGGGGCAATGCTCTAATAATGATGATCATCACACTTTTATTTACTTACAACTCAATATTACAACTCTCGAACAAAGATATGACTCTATATGAATGCTTCCGGCGGTGTACCAGGATGTGCAATCATCTAGCATAGCAATGACATCAAAAAACGGACAAGCCATGAAAACATCATGCTAGCTATCTTATGATCATGTAGAGCAATATGACAATGAATGCTCAAGTCATGTATATGATGATGATGGAAGTTGCATGGCAATATATCTCGGAATGGCTATGGAAATGCCATAATAGGTAGGTATGGTGGCTGTTTTGAGGAAGGTAAATAATGGGTTCATGATACCGGCAAAAGTTGCGCAGCACAATAGAGACTAGCAAAGTGGAAGGGTGAGCGTGCGTATATCCATGGACTCACATTAGTCATAAATAACTCTTATACTTATTGCAAAAGTCTACTTAGCCCTCGAAGCAAAGTACTACTACGCATGCCCCTAGGGGGATAGATTGGTAGGAAAAGACCATCGCTCGTCCCCGACTGCCACTCATAAGGAAAGAAATCAAAGAGCACCTCACGCTCCAACTTCGTTACATAATGGTTCACCATACGTGCATGCTACTGGACTTGCAAACCTCAACACAAGTATTTCTCAGTTTCACAACTACTCAACTAGCACGACTCTAATATCACCACCTTTATATCGCAAAACAATTGCAAGGAATCAAACATATCATATTTAGTGATCTACAAGTTTATGTAGGATTTTATGACTAACCATGTGAATGACCAATTCCTGTCATCTCTCTAAATAGATATAAGTGAAGCAAGAGATTATAATTCTTTATACAAAAGATATGCCCACGCTCTAACAATTATAAGTGAAGCAAAAGAGCATTCTACAAATGGCGGTTTCCTATGTGAAGAGAAACAGGCAATCCAAACTTCAAATGATATAAGTGAAGCACATGAAGCATTCTATAAAGCCATACTCAAAAGATTTAAGTGAAGTGCAATGAGCATTCTATAAATCAACCAAGGACTATCTCATACCAGCATGGTGCATAAAATAAAAATGAAAACTAAATGCAAAAGATGCTCCAAGACTTGCACATAATGCATGAACGAAACGAATTCGAAAACATACCGATACTTGTTGAAGAAAGAGGGGATGCCTTCCGGGGCATCCCCAAGCTTAGACGCTTGAGTCTCCTTGAATATTTACTTGGGGTGCCTCGGGCATCCCCAAGCTTGAGCTCTTGCCTCTCTTCCTTTTCCTCATATCGAGACATCCTCGATTAGACACTACATCCACACAAAACTTCAACAGAAAACTCGGTAAGATCCGTTAGTATAATAAAGCAAATCACCACTCTAAGTAATGTAGCAAACCAATTCATATTTTGTTTTTGCATTGTGTCTACTGTAACATAACTTTTTCATGGCTTAATCCACTGATATAAATTGATAGATTCATCAAAACAAGCAAACTATGCATCAAAAACAGAATCTGTCAAAAACAGAACAGTCTGTAGCAATCTGAACAATCACAATACTTCTGGTACCTCAAAAATTATACAAAAATTAGGAAAAATAACCAAGTTGTATATAAAAACAGTGCAGCAGTAATCAGAACCAATTGACGTTCCAGTTAAAAATGTAAAATCGCGCACTACAGCCAAAGTTTCTGTCCTGCACCGTACAAACCAACAAGCATTGTAAACATCCTAAAGGCAAACCTTGGCACATTATTTTTATAATACAATGGAATTATACAAGGGGATAATGTTGGGAACATAGTAATTTCAGAAAATTTCCTACGCACACGCAAGATCATTGTGATGATATAGCAACGAGAGGGGAGAGTGTTCGTCCACGTACCCCCATAGACCGTAAGCGGAAGCGTTAGCACAACGCGGTTGATGTAGTCGTACGTCTTCACGATCCGACCGATCCAAGCACCGAACGTACGGGGCCTCCCAGTTCAGCACACGTTCAGCTCAATGACGATCTCCGGCCCTCCGATCCAGCAAAGGCTCCGGAGATGAGTTCCGTCAGCACGACGGTGTGGTGACGATGATGATGTTCTACCGGCGCAGGGCTTCGCCTAAACTCCGTGACGATATGACCGAGGTGGAATATGGTGGAAGGGGGCACCGCACACGGCTAAGGAACGATCCGTAGATCAACTTGTGTGTCTTTGGGGTGCCCCCCGCCCCCGTATATAAAGGAGCCAGGGGGGAGGAGGCGGCCGGCCTAGAGGGCGCACCAAGGGGGGGAGTCCTACTCCCACCGGGAGCAGGACTCCCTCTTTCCAAGTAGGAGTAGGAGAAGGGGGGAAAGAGGAGGAAGAAGGGAAGGAAAGGGGGGGCGCGCCCCCCTTCCCTTGTCCTATTCGGACTAGGAGGGGGAGGGGGGCGCGGCCCCCTCCTGGCTCCTTCCCTCTTCTTCCTCTTGGCCCATGTAGGCCCATTAACCCCCCGGGGGGTTCCGGTAACCTCCCGGTACTCCGGTAAAATGCCGATTTCACCCGGAACTATTCCGATGTCCAAACATAGGCTTCCAATATATCAATCTTTATGTCTCGACCATTCCGAGACTCCTCGTTATGTCCGTGATCACATCCGGGACTCCGAACAAACTTCGGTACATCAAAACTTATAAACTCATAATAAAACTGTCATCGAAACGTTAAGCGTGCGGACCCTACGGGTTCGAGAACTATGTAGACATGACCTAAAACCATTCTCGGTCAATAACCAATAGTGGGACCTGGATGCCCATATTGGTTCCTACATATTCTACGAAGATCTTTATCGGTCAAACCGCATAACAATATACGTTGTTCCCTTTGTCATCGGTATGTTACTTGCCCGAGATTTGATCGTCGGTATCCAATACCTAGTTCAATCTCATTACCGGCAAGTCTCTTTACTCGTTCTGTAATATGTCATCTCATAACTAACTCATTAGTTATAATGCTTGCAAGGCTTAAGTGATGAGTATTACCGAGAGGGCCCGGAGATACCTCTCCGACAATCGGAGTGACAAAACCTAATCTCGAAATAGGCCAACTCAACATGTACCTTCGGAGACACCTGTAGTACTCCTTTATAATCACCCAGTTACGTTGTGACGTTTGGTAGTACCCAAAGTGTTCCTCCGGTAAACGGGAGTTGCATAATTCTCATAGTTACAGGAACATGTATTAGTCATGAAGAAAGCAATAGCAGAATACTAAACGATCATGTGCTAAGCTAACGGGATGGGTCATGTCAATCACATCATTCTCCTAATGATGTGATCCCATTAATCAAATGACAACACATGTCTATGGTTAGGAAACATAACCATCTTTGATTAATGAGCCAGTCAAGTAGAGGCATACTAGTGACTATATGTTTGTCTATGTATTCACACATGTATCATGTTTCCGGTTAATACAATTCTAGCATGAATAATAAACATTTATCATGATATGAGGAAATAAATAATAACTTTATTATTGCCTCTAGGGCATATTTCCATCAGCCTCCCACTTGCACTAGAGTCAATAATCTAGATTACATAGTAATGATTCTAACACCCATGGAGTCTTGGTGCTGATCATGTTTTGCTCGTGAGAGAGGCTTAGTCAACGGGTCTGCAACATTCAGATCCGTATGTATCTTGCAAATATCTATGTCTCCCACTTGGACTTGGTCCCGAATGGAATTGAAGCGTCTCTTGATGTGCTTGGTCCTCTTGTGAAATCTGGATTCCTTTGCCAAGGCAATTGCACCAGTATTGTCACAGAAGATCTTCATTGGTCCTGATGCACTAGGTATGACACCTAGATCGGAAATGAACTCCTTCATCCAGACTCCTTCATTCGCTGCTTCAGAAGCAGCTATGTACTCCGCTTCACATGTAGATCCCGCCATGACGCTTTGTTTAGAACTGCACCAACTTACAGCTCCATCGTTTAATATAAACACGTATCCGGTTTGCGATTTAGAATCGTCCGGATCAGTGTCAAAGCTTGCATCAACGTAACCTTTTACGACTAGCTCTTTGTCACCTCCATATACGAGAAACATATCCTTAGTCCTTTTTAGGTATTTCAGGATGTTCTTGACCGCTGTCCAGTGATCCACTCCTGGATTACTTTGGTACCTTCCTGCCAAGCTTATTGCTAAGCATACGTCAGGTCTGGTACACAGCATTGCATACATGATAGAGCCTATGGCTGAAGCATAGGGAACATCTTTCATTTTCTCTCTATCTTCTGCTGTGGTCGGGCATTGAGTTTGACTCAACTTCACACCTTGTAGCACAGGCAAGAATCCTTTCTTTGCCTGATCCATTTTGAACTTTTTCAAAATTTTGTCAAGGTAAGTGCTTTGTGAAAGTCCTATTAAGCGTCTTGATCTATCTCTATAGGTCTTGATGCCCAATATGTAAGCAGCTTCACCGAGGTCTTTCATTGAAAAACTTTTATTCAAGTATCCCTTTATGCTATCCAGAAATTCTATATCATTTCCAATTAACAATATGTCATCTACATATAAAACTAGAAATGCTACAGAGCTCCCACTCACTTTCTTGTAAATACAGGCTTCTCCAAAAGTCTGTATAAAACCATATGCTTTGATCACACTATCAAAGCATTTATACCAACTCCGAGATGCTTGCACCAGTCCATAAATGGAACGCTGGAGCTTGCACACTTTGTTAGCACCTTTTGGATCAACAAAACCTTCCGGCTGCATCATATACAACTCTTCTTCTAGAAATCCATTCAAGAATGCAGTCTTGACATCCATTTGCCAAATTTCATAATCATGAAATGCAGCAATGGCTAACATGATTCGGACAGACTTAAGCATCACTACGGGTGAGAAAGGCTCATCGTAGTCAACCCCTTGAACTTGTCGAAAACCTTTCGCAACAAGTCGAGCTTTATAGACAGTTACATTACCATCAACGTCAGTCTTCTTCTTAAAAATCCATTTATTCTCAATAGCTTGTCGATCATCGGGCAAGTCAACCAAAGTCCATACTTTGTTTTCATCCATGGATCCCATCTCAGATTTCATGGCCTCTAGCCATTTTGCGGAATCTGGGCTCATCGCCGCTTCCTCATAGTTCGTAGGTTCATCATGGTCAAGTAACATGACTTCCAGAATAGGATTACCGTACCACTCTGGTGCGGATCTTACTCTGGTAGACCTACGAGGTTCTGTAGAAACTTGATCTGAAGTTTCATGATCAATATCATTAGCTTCCTCACTGATTGGTGTAGTTGTCACAGGAACCGGTTCTTGTGATGAACTACTTTCCAATAAGGGAGTAGATACAGTTATCTCATCAAGTTCTACTTTCCTCCCACTCACTTCTTTCGAGAGAAACTCCTTCTCTAGAAAGGATCCGAATTTAGCAACGAAAATCTTGCCCTCAGATCTGTGATAGAAGGTGTACCCAATAGTCTCCTTTGGGTATCCTATGAAGACACATTTCTCCGATTTGGGTTCGAGCTTATCTGGTTGAAGTTTCTTCACATAAGCATCGCAGCCCCAAACTTTAAGAAACGACAACTTTGGTTTCTTGCCAAACCACAGTTCATAAGGCGTCGTCTCAACGGATTTTGATGGTGCCCTATTTAATGTGAATGCGGCCGTCTCTAAAGCATAACCCCAAAACGATAGCGGTAAATTAGTAAGAGACATCATAGATCGTACCATATCAAGTAAAGTACGATTACGACGTTCGGACACACCATTTCGTTGTGGTGTTCTAGGTGGCGTGAGTTGCGAGACTATCCCGCATTGTTTCAAGTGTAGACCAAACTCGTAACTCAAATATTCTCCTCCACGATCAGATCGTTGAAACTTTATTTTCTTGTTACGATGATTTTCCACTTCACTCTGAAATTCTTTGAACTTTTCAAATGTTTCAGACTTGTGTTTCATTAAGTAGATATACCCATATCTGCTTAGATCATCTGTGAAGGTGAGAAAATAACGATATCCGCCACGAGCCTCAACATTCATTGGACCACATACATCTGTATGTATGATTTCCAACAAATCTGTTGCTCTCTCCATAGTACCGGAGAACGGCGTTTTAGTCATCTTGCCCATAAGGCACGGTTCGCAAGTACCAAGTGATTCATAATCAAGTGATTCCAAAAGCCCATCAGTATGGAGTTTCTTCATGCGCTTTACACCAATATGACCTAAACGGCAGTGCCACAAATAAGTTGCACTATTATTATCAACTCTGCATCTTTTGGTTTCAACACTATGAATATGTGTATCACTACTATCGAGATTCAATAAAAATAGACCACTCTTCAAGGGTGCATGACCATAAAAGATATTACTCATATAAATAGAACAACCATTATTCTCTGATTTAAATGAATAACCGTCTCGCATCAAACAAGATCCAGATATAATGTTCATGCTCAACGCTAGCACCAAATAACAATTATTTAGGTCTAATACTAATCCCGATGGTAGATGTAGAGGTAACGTGCCGACCGCGATCACATCGACTTTGGAACCATTTCCCATGCGCATCGTCACCTCGTCCTTAGCTAATCTTCGCTTAATCCGTAGTCCCTGTTTCGAGTTGCAAATATTAGCAACAGAACCAGTATCAAATACCCAGGTGCTACTGCGAGCATTAGTAAGGTACACATCAATAACATGTATATCACATATACCTTTGTTCACTTTGCCATCCTTCTTATCCGCCAAATACTTGGGGCAGTTCCGCTTCCAGTGTCCAGTCTGCTTGCAGTAGAAGCACTCAGTTTTAGGCTTAGGTCCAGACTTGGGTTTCTTCTCTTGAGCAGCAACTTGCTTGCTGTTCTTTTTGAAGTTCCCCTTCTTCTTCCCTTTGCCCTTCTTCTTGAAACTAGTGGTCTTGTTAACCATCAACACTTGATGCTCCTTCTTGATTTCTACCTCCGCGGCTTTCAGCATCGCGAAGAGCTCGGGAATAGTCTTGTTCATCCCTTGCATATTATAGTTCATCATGAAGCTCTTGTAGCTTGGTGGCAGTGATTGGAGAATTCTGTCAATGACACTATCATCAGGAAGATTAAGTCCCAGTTGAATCAAGTGATTATTATACCCAGACATTTTGAGTATGTGTTTAGTGACAAAACTATTCTCCTCCATCTTGCAGCTATAGAACTTATTGGAGACTTCATATCTCTCAATCCGGGCATTTGCTTGAAATATTAACTTCAACTCCTGGAACATCTCATATGCTCCATGACATTCAAAACGTCGTTGAAGGCCCGGTTCTAAGCCGTAAAGCATGGCACACTGAACTATAGAGTAGTCATCAGTTTTGCTCTGCCAGACGTTCTTAACGTCGTCAGTTGCATCAGCAGCAGGCCTGGCACCCAGTGGTGCTTCCAGGATGTAACTTTTCTGTGCAGCAATGAGGATAATCCTCAGGTTACGGACCCAGTCCGTGTAATTGCTACCATCATCTTTCAACTTTGCTTTCTCAAGGGACGCATTAAAATTCAACGAAACAACAACACGAGCCATCTATCTACAAACAAACATAGACAAGCAAGATACTATCAGGTACTACGTTCATGATAAATTTAAGTTCAATTAATCATATTACTTAAGAACTCCCACTTAGACAGACATCTCTCTAGTCATCTAAGTGATCACGTGATCCGAATCAACCAAACCATGTCCGATCATCACGTGAGATGGAGTAGTTTCAATGGTGAACATCCCTATGTTGATCATATCTACTATATGATTCACGCTCGACCTTTCGGTCTCCGTGTTCCGAGGCCATATCTGTATATGCTAGGCTCGTCAAGTATAACCTGAGTATTCCGCGTGTGCAACTGTTTTGCACCCGTTGTATTTGAACGTAGAGCCTATCACACCCGATCATCACGTGGTGTCTCAGCACGAAGAACTTTTGCAACGATGCATACTCAGGGAGAACACTTCTTGATAATTAGTGAGAGATCATCTTAAAATGCTACTGTCAATCAAAGCAAGATAAGATGCATAAAGGATAAACATCACATGCAATCAATATAAGTGATATGATATGGCCATCATCATCTTGTGCTTGTGATCTCCATCTTTGAAGCACCATCATGATCACCATCATCACCGGCGCGACACCTTGATCTCCATCGTAGTGTCGTTGTTGTTACGCCATCTATTGCTTCTACGACTATCGCTACCGCTTAGTGATAAAGTAAAGCAATTACAGGGCGTTTGCATTTCATACAATAAAGCGACAACCATATGGCTCTTGCCAGTTGCCGATAACTTTGGTTACAAAACATGATCATCTCATACAATATAGCATCACGTCTTGACCATATCACATCACAACATGCCCTGCAAAAACAAGTTAGATGTCCTCTACTTTGTTGTTGCAAATTTTACGTGGCTGCTACGGGCTTAGCAAGAACCGTTCTTACCTACGCATCAAAAAAACCACAACGATAGTTCGTCAAGTTGGTGCTGTTTTAACCTTCGCAAGGACCGGGCGTAGCCACACTCGATTCAGCTAAAGTGAGAGAGACAGACACCCGCCAGTCACCTTTAAGCACGAGTGCTCGTAACGGTGAAACCAGTCTCGCGTAAGCGTACGCGTAATGTCGGTCCGGGCCGCTTCATCTCACAATACCGCCGAACCAAAGTATGACATGCTGGTAAGTAGTATGACTTGTATTGCCCACAACTCACTTGTGTTCTACTCGTGCATATAACATCAACGCATAGAACCTAGGCTCGGATGCCACTGTTGGGAACGTAGTAATTTCAAAAAAATTCCTACGCTCACGCAAGATCATGGTGATGATATAGCAACGAGAGGGGAGAGTGTTCGTCCACGTACCCTCGTAGACCGTAAGCGGAAGCGTTAGCACAACGCGGTTGATGTAGTCGTACGTCTTCACAATCCGACAGATCCAAGCACCGAACGTACGGGGCCTCCGAGTTCAGCACACGTTCAGCTCAATGACGATCTCCGGCCCTCCGATCCAGCAAAGGCTTCGGAGATGAGTTCCGTCAGCACGACAGCGTGGTGACGATGATGATGTTCTACCGGCGCAGGGCTTCGCCTAAACTCCGCGACGATATGACCGAGGTGGAATATGGTGGAAGGGGGCACCGCACACGGCTAAGGAACGATCCGTATATCAACTTGTGTGTCTTTGGGGTGCCCCCGCACCCGTATATAAAGGAGCCAGGGGGGAGGAGGCGGCCGGCCTAGAGGGCGCGCCAAGGGGGGGAGTCCTACTCCCACCGGGAGTAGGACTCCCTCTTTCCAAGTAGGAGTAGGAGAAGGGGGGAAAGAGGAGGAAGAAGGGAAGGAAAGGGGGGGCGCCGCCCCCCTTCCCTTGTCCTATTCGGACTAGGAGGGGGAGGGGCGCGCGGCCCCCTCCTGGCTCCTTCCCTCTTCTTCCTCTTGGCCCATGTAGGCCCATTAACCCCCCGGGGGGTTCCGGTAACCTCCCGGTACTCCGGTAAAATGCCAATTTCACCCGGAACTATTCCGATGTCCAAACATAGGCTTCCAATATATCAATCTTTATGTCTCGACCATTCCGATACTCCTCGTCATGTCCGTGATCACATCCGGGACTCCGAACAAACTTCGGTACATCAAAACTTATAAACTTATAATAAAACTGTCATCGAAACGTTAAGCGTGCGGACCCTACGGGTTCGAGAACTATGTAGACATGACCTAAAACCATTCTTGGTCAATAACCAATAGCGGGACCTGGATGCCCATATTGGTTCCTACATATTCTACGAAGATCTTTATCGGTCAAACCGCATAACAACATACGTTGTTCCCTTTGTCATCGGTATGTTACTTGCCCGAGATTTGATCGTCGGTATCCAATACCTAGTTCAATCTCGTTACCGGCAAGTCTCTTTACTCGTTTTGTAATACGTCATCTCATAACTAACTCATTAGTTATAATGCTTGCAAGGCTTAAGTGATGAGTATTACCGAGAGGGCCCAGAGATACCTCTCCGACAATCGGAGTGACAAAACCTAATCTCGAACTAGGCCAACTCAACATGTACCTTCGGAGACACCTGTAGTACTCCTTTATAATCACCCAATTACATTGTGACGTTTGGTAGTACCCAAAGTGTTCCTCCGGTAAACGGGAGTTGCATAATTCTCATAGTTACAGGAACATGTATAAGTCATGAAGAAAGCAATAGCAGAATACTAAACGATCATGTGCTAAGCTAACGGGATGGGTCATGTCAATCACATCATTCTCCTAATGATGTGATCCCATTAATCAAATGACAACACATGTCTATGGTTAGGAAACATAACCATCTTTGATTAATGAGCTAGTCAAGTAGAGGCATACTAGTGACTATATGTTTGTCTATGTATTCACACATGTATCATGTTTCCGGTTAATACAATTCTAGCATGAATAATAAACATTTATCATGATATGAGGAAATAAATAATAAATTTATTATTGCCTCTAGGGCATATTTCCTTCAGATAATTATTTTTGATGAAAAGTTTCTGTAATCAAGATTCACAAAGTTTCTGTGAGCATGAACAAAGTTCAAGGCTAGCTCCCACTTCAACAATGCTTGTCTTTCTCGCTTTCACTTTCCTTTTTGAATAGTTTTTAGGTTCCCCTCTTTATTTTTTTGTTTTTAAACTATATGAAAGCACTCAACATAAATAAATGACTCTCTAAAACTTTCGGGTTGTCTCCCTGGCAGCGCTTTCTTTAAAGCCATTAAGCTAGGCATTTAGTGCTCAAGTAATGGATCCACCCGGATCCCAAGGTATATTAAAGCCAATTTTAATTAACATTGACTTGTAATTTAGTAGTGAGCACAAAGTAACATATATCAAGCAACAACGAAGTCTAACTCTCTTCATGCACACATAGTAAAGGCCAATGCATAGTATAAATAGTTTCTTGCAATTCTATCATATTGGAAACATAGAGAGGTGGAGATGTAGTTCCTCTCTCATAATAATTGCAAGTAGGAGCAGCAAGCACATGCATATTATATCTATCAAAATCATCATGTGCAATGGTAAAAGGCAACCCATCAATATAATCCTTAATAAGCACAAACTTCTCCGATATAGTGTAGTTTGGAGAATTCAAAAAGATAATAGGACTATCAAGCGTGGGTGCAATAGAAACAATTTCATGTTTAACATAAGGAACTATAGCAAGTTCATCTCCAAAAGCATAATTCATATTGGCATCTTGGCCACAAGCATAGCAAGCATCATCAAAAAGGGGTATTTCAAACAAATTCAAGGGATCATAGCAATCATCATAGCAATCATCCTTCGGTAAGCACGAAGGGGAATTAAATAATGTATGAGTTGGAGGGTTACTCTCATTAGAAGGTGGGCACGAGTAGCTAATCCGCTCTTCCTCCTTTTGTTCTTCGCTCTCCTCATCATCTTTTTCATCCAATGAGCTCACTGTTTCATCAATTTCTTCGTCCATAGCTTCCTCCAAAATATTAGTCTCTTCTTGGACAGCGGAGACTTTCTTCATAAAAGCATTAATATAATAATTTTATTCATAATTTTCATAGCAATATCTAAGTATAGCAAGATTTTCAGGCCTATAACCATCATCATCAAAAGCTTCATACTTTTCAAACCAAGCTTCAATTTCATAAGCAGCCTTAAAAGCAACAAATTCTTCTATTTGTTCCACATCATAGTAATCATATATACCATTAGCATAAGAAGCTAAGGTTTCATTATCAATAAATTTGCATGAAAAGGGAAGGTGTGGAGCCTCCATCCTAGAGCAACAAGTAATATCATATCTCAAGCATAGATTCCAGGCATACCAACGCAACATAATAAATTGATCCCATAATAGTTTCCCTTTTTGTGTCGAGCGATAATCCCTAAAGTATTCACGTTGATCCAACGTGTCTCCCATTATAAAATTGAATGGGGTTTTCTCAGGATTATCAAAGTAGTACATAATATCTTTCGCATAATGAGAATCGAGGGTTTTAGGAGTTACCCCATCTCCATGAGTACCAAGTACACCTATTTTTTTTTTGGTATTTTGCGTTCCATATCCATAACTAAAGATAGAGAACAACTTAGAACAGCAAATAAAAATTACTTAGTGATAAAGAAAACAAGAACACATGAGAATATTCACCCCATGCTATGACTCCCCGGCAACGGCGCCAGAAAAAGGTCTTGATGACCCGCAAGTATACGGGATAGTTGTAGCCTCTTTCGATAAGTAAGAGTGTCGAACCCAACGAGGAGCTAAAGGTAGAACAAATACTCTCCCAAGTCCTATCGGCCATAGATACGACTCTACGCATGCTTGATGTTCTCTTTACCTAGAACAAGTATGAAACTAGAAGTACTTTGTAGGTGTTATAGGATAGGTTTGCAAGATAATAAAGAACGCGTAAATAAAAAGTAGGGGATGTTTAGATAAAGATGCAAATAAAGTAAATATAACGAGTGTGGAAAAGTGGTGGTAGGAGTTGTGAAAGTGTCCCTAAGCAATTGACTACGTTACTAGACCGATAGCAAGTATTATGTGGGAGAGGCCACAGCTAGCATGTCATCCCTGACTTGGAATTCTATGCACTTATGATTGGAACTATTATCAAGCATCCGCAACTACTAACGTTCATTAAGGTAAAACCCAACCATAGCATTAAGATATATTGGTCCCCCTTCAATCCCATATGCATCAATTTCTATGCTAGGTTGAAGCTTCTGTCACTCTAGCCCTCCAATACATAGTCCTATCAACATACAACTAACCCTATGGTGTGATCCACACGCGCGCTCATATGATGGGCACCAAAGGACAGAAACATAACCACAAGCAAATTAAATCAATCATAGCAATTCATCAACCACCAATAGGACAACGAAAATCTACTCAGACATCATAGGATGGCAACACATCATTGGAAAATAATACGAAGCATAAAGCACCATGTTCATGTAGAGGGTACAGCGGGTTGCGGGAGAGTGGACCACTCTAGATAGAGGGGGAAGGTGATGGAGATGTTGGTGAAGATGACGGCGGTGTTGGTGAAGATCGCGATGATGATGATGGCCCCGGCGGCGTTCCGGCCCCACCGGAAGCAAGGGGAAGAGAGCCCCCCTTCTTCTTCTTCTTCCTTGACCTTCTCCCTAGATGGGAGAAGGGTTTCCCCTCTGGTCCTTGGTTCCCATGGCTTGGGATGAGCGAGAGCCCCTCCGAGATTGGATCTATCTCTCTGTTTCTGCGGTCTCAGATTCTACCCCTTCACTGTTTCTTAAATATCCGGAGATCCATAACTCCGATTGGGGTGAATCTTTCGCCCAGATCTTTCTCATAAAATTAGCTTTCTTGCTCCAAAATAAGATCATCAACTGCCTTACGGGGGGCCCAGGAGAGTCCAGGTCACGCCCCTTATCTCCTGGCCCCCTCGGGCACCGTCTCATGTTGATTTTACTTCCGAAAAATCACAAATATTCCAAAAAAAATCTCCGTCCATTTTCTTCCTGTTTGGACTCGTTTGATATTGGATTTCTGCGAAACAAAAAACATGCAACAGATAGGAACTGGCACTGGGCACTAGATCAATATGTTAGTCCCAAAAAATAGTATAAAAAGTTGCCAAAAGTATATGAAAGTTGTAGAATATTGGCATGGAACAATCAAAAATTATAGATACGACGGAGACGTATCAGTCCCCGTGGCCACAACAGAGAGAGAGACTTCAGTGAATTTAGCATGTCGCCCAAGGGTGAGTGCTGAAAGATATCAGCAGAGGTAAACTCCATGATCAGTGCCCAATCAGCTTCGATAGGCACGGATGCATGTGATTCGGAGCCTATGGCCGGAGACGAGTCCGAGGGTCCGATGACACCGACCTCATCGGGGGCGAAGTCTGTGTTCAGCTCTAGCGCCAATGAGTGTGCGGCCTCCATGGCGAGGTCTATCCACCCGTCCTCGGATGGCACGGTCTGCTCCAGATTGAGGGTCGGGGCAGCTGCAGGTGTGATCACCCGAGCACCGCCCGATGGCAGATCTAAGTCATGCTCATCGTGACTGTTTGGCGCACCTGCCATGGGCTCGAATCCATCGAAGATCAAGTCTCCGCGGATGTCGGCGGTATAGTTCAAGCTTCCAAACCTAAACTGATGGCCAGGGGCGTAGCTATCGATCTGCTCCAGATGGCCAAGCGAGTTAGCCCGCAGTACGAAGTCACCGAATACAAAGATCTGTCCGGGGAGAAAAACCTCACACTGGATCGCATCACTGCAGATGATTGAAGCAACCATCAAACCTTATTGTGACGGCACAGTGGAACTCTCAATTAAAGCACCAATGTCGGTGTCAAAACCGGCGGATCTCGGGTAGGGGGTCCCGAACTGTGCGTCTAAGGCTAATGGTAACAAGAGACAGGGGACACAATGTTTACCCAGGTTCGGGCCCTCTCGATGGAGGTAATACCCTACTTCCTGCTTGATTGATCTTAATGATATGAGTATTACAAGAGTTGATCTACCACGAGATCGTAGAGGCTAAACCCTAGAAGCTAGCCTATGATTATGATTGTTGTTGGTCCTACAGACTAAACCCTCCGGTTTATATAGACACCGGAGGGGGCTAGGGTTACACAGAGTCAGTTACAGAGAAAGAAATCTACATATCCGAATTGCCAAGCTTGCCTTCCACGCAAAGGAGAGTCCCACCCGGACACGGGACGAAGTCTTCAATCTTGTACCTTCATAGTCCAATAGTCCGGCCAAAGTATATAGTCCATCTATCCAAGGACCCCCTAATCCAGGACTCCCTCAGACACGATCTCTGCTTTGACAAGACGTGCCAATTTAACCGCACCTTGAAATACGGAGCGGCAGGCTAAAGAACAGTTCGAATAATGACCGGGCAGTGGCGTGATGTCACGCTACAAAAAGTTGTCGGCGGATTGGACTCGTAAAATATTATGCTCTCTATGGTTGTGTGTGGAACTTGTTTTGTAGAGCCAGACACGATTCTTGTGTTTGAAATCTACTTTGAAGTACTCGGAGAAGGAAGCCGCCTTGCAATGTCAAAGACAATCTGCATGTCGGACTCATCGTCATTGAAGCCTGGTTCAGGGGCCACTGAGGGAGTCCTGGATTAAGGTGTCCTCGGACAGATGGACTATATACATGGGTCGGACTGTTGGGCTATGAAGATACAAAATAGAGGACTTCTTCCCGTGTCTGGAGGGGACTCTCCTTTGCGTGGATGGCAAGCTTGGTGATTCGGATATGTAGATTCCTTTCTCTGTAACCGACTTTGTGTAACCCTAGCCCCCCTCCGGTGTCTATATAAACCAGAGGGTTTATTCCGTAGAGACAACAACAATCATAATCATAGGCTATACATCTAGGGTTTGGCCATTTCGATCTCATGGTAGATCAACTCTTGTAATACTCATATTCATCAAGATCAATCAAGCAGGAAGTAGGGTATTACCTCCATAGAGAGTGCCCGAACCTAGGTAAACATTGTGTCCCCCGCCTCCTGTTACCATTAGCCTTAGACGCACAATTCAAGACCCCCTACCCGAGATCCGCCGGTTTTGACACCGACAGTGGGCGAGCCAACCCTTGGCCCCACTTTTGTGCAGGCGGGAAACAAGGGCATAGGGCCATGCGTAGCATTGGTGGGGCCTGCTCAGCCCGAACGCGAGGCGATCGAGGAACTAGAGTTGGCTGCTGTGCGGGGCACAGTGGACATAGGCAAATCATTGGAGGAAGGGACCCATCCTGAGGGAAATCATGCAGCCACTCAGCCATGCATGGACGTGGGCATGGTGGTTTCATGTGATCCCTGCCCACTGCTGCTGCTCGAGAGCGTGCGCGCTGGTGACTCCATGTTGTTGCAAGGCACAGAACAACACGTCGTGGTGGGCGCATCCATGATTGTGCGCGCTGAGGAAGGTGACAATAGGAGGAGGGAGGATGGGGCAAACACTTGGCCTTCCCAAGGTGGGCTATCGACACAGGGCGTTGAAGACTTCTCGAAGCTCAAATCCTTTTGCTCTAGCATAGTCAGAAATCTTGCGCCTCCGCTTCTCAAAGAAGTTCAGGCCTCTGGACTCAGGCCTATGGTAGAGCCATTCACTCTGAAGAGAACCACGCGTGCCGCCAAGAAGACGGCCGCGCAGAGTGTGGCCAAAGCGACACCGGGTGAAAACATTCTGCTACGCACTCTCGGGCTTGCTCTGGAAGACTTCCAGGCGGACGACACGGCAATTCAGGAGCTCAAGCACCTCTTCGACTCACCGCTCCGCGAGCAACATATTCGAGTGATTGTCGCGCTTTTTGGCAAGGCCCTACCAGGGATGTCTATGGGATCAGTAGCAGCTTCAGCGATAGGTGCACAATGAGCGTGCCCTTGCGAGTTAGGGTGTGGGCGTGTGCCATTTCCATGGACCCAAACCCTTCGGTGACTTGCTGGAACGTTCGAGGTCTGAACAATCCGACTAAAAGAAGAGCGGTGAAGGAGTTTTTAGACCCGGTTAAGCCTAGCATAGTTTGTTTGCAAGAGACTAAACTTGCAGTTGTAGACGCATTTGTGTTATTACAATGTTGTGGACCGTATTTGGACGGCTTTGCCTACATGCCGGCGGAGGAGACAAGAGGTGGCATTATCTTAGCTTGGGACACCATAGTTTTGCACATTGACCACGTTCAGAGGGACGCCAACTCCCTCGCTCGATTGGTTTGCCCCAAGGTCGGAGGGGAGTGGTGGATCACGGTGGTCTATGGACCACAAGGAGACGAGCTCAAGACTCAGTTCCTTGCTGACTTGGAGGCAAGGAGAAAACTTTGCTCGGGACCTTGGATGGTACTTGGTGACTTCAACATGATCCTTCGTGCCTCGGAGAAAAGCAACATGAACCTCAATCACACCATGATGAATAAATTTAGAGCTTTCATTGATAATAGCTAGTTGAAGGAGCTTTACATGCACAGACGCCGCTTTACTTGGACAAATGAGAGGGAGATCCCAACTTTTACCAAGATCAATTGCATCTTGGCCTCCGTTGATTGGGAGTTGGCACGACATGACTACCTCCTCCAAGAGCTTTCCACAAACGTCTCAGACCACGCGCCCTTGCATCTCTCGGCTGTTACTCACCATTGGCCGAAGAAAAGATTCCGGTTTGAGTCCTTTTGGCTCAAGATTGACGGCTTTGATCAGGCCGTCAGCAAGGCTTGGGTCTATGACCAAGCGATCGTTGATCCCTTCAAATGGCTAGATGCTTTGTTCAGGAATGCCAGTGCTATGCTGCAAGCTTGGGGGTAAAAGAAAGTTGGCAACATCAAGTTGTTCATGTCCGTTGCCTCGCTCGTGATTTTCTAGTTTGATCAAGCCATGGAAGTAAGAGGCTTGTCGGAGCTTGAGATTAGGTCGAGGAGAACACTGAAGCTAGCCTTGCTGGGGCTAGCTTCCTTGGAGTGCACCATAGAAAGATAAAGGTCCAGGTTTAGATGGTTGTGTGAAGGAGACGCAAATACAAAATTCTTCCAGACGGTGGCCAACGGAAGAAGGGCTAAAACTTCATCCCCCAAATCAGGGTAGGGGAAGAGACTATCACTGATCAATCCCGCATGGAGGAGGTTTTTGCCGAGGCTTTTCATAGCCTCTTGGGTATGGTGCACATGAGGAACCATACCCTCGATCTTGATTACCTGGGAGTTGAGCAGCTGGACCTACACAAGATATGGAGGTTTTATTTACAGAGGAGGAAGTTTGGGGAGTTATCAAAGAGATACAGCTGGATCGCACCCCCGGACCTGATGGATTCACCATTGCATTCTACCAAAAGGGCCCATCATTAAGGCAGACGTCATGGCTGCACTCTTCAAGCTTTGCGTGGGCGACGACCATGGCTTCTCTAGATTGAACCGAGCCATCATTGTTCTGATCCCAAAGAAGCCGGACTTGATCGAAGTGGGCGACTTCCGCCCAGTAAGCCTACCTCACAGTTTCTCCAAGATATTTGCAAAGCTACTTGCCAACAGGCACGGAGGAGAATGCATGAGTTTGTTGGAGTAAACCAGTCCGCGTTCATCAAAGATCGTACCCTGCATGACAACTACCTACTGGTGAAAATAGTCGCAAGGAAAATCCACACTAGAAAGAGCCCCGGAGTATTCCTCAAGTTGGACATCACACGTGCCTTTGATTCCTTGTCCTGGCCATTTTTGTTCGAAGTGCTACGTGCTAAAGGCTTTGGAAGAGTTTGGTTTAAGTGGGTGGCTAGCTTGCTACAAATAGCGAGCACCAAAATCGTGGTGAATGGGGTTCCTGGCAGAAGAATTTGGCACGCCAAAGGTTTAGGACAAGGAGATCCAGTTTCTCCCTTGTTTTTTGTCATTGCCATGGATGTCCTGTCCATGATCGTCGCCAAAGCGTCACAAGAGGGAGTTCTCAGCCCTTACACGGGCATCTCTGCTACGCAGCGTCTGTCGGTCTATGCGAACGACGTCGTGCTATTCGTCAAACCTTCTGATGTAGATCTGCAATTTGTGAGACATGCGTTGGAAATCTTTAGAGAAGCTTTGGGCCTTCTAGTGAACTACACTAAGTCTACGGCCATCTTGATCTTAGAGAACCATGAAGATAGAGCAATGGTTGAAGGTATCCTTCAGTGCACCATGTCCGAGTTCCCCTGCAAGTACCTCAGGCTGCAACTCGCGCTCAAGCAGCTCTCAAGGGTGCAGTGGCACTCACTACTTGATCAGGTGAGGTACTTCATCCCCGCCTGGCAGAGAGGCACGCTTGGGAAGTCTAATCTTGGTCAAGTCTGTGCTCTCGGCGAGACCGGTGCACCACTTACTGGTCATGGATGCCCCAGCCTGCGTTTTCGAGGATATCAATGGGTGGCTGTGCTCTTTCTTCTGGGCGGGCAAGGATCAGGTCTCTGGAGGGCAATTCTTAGTTGCACAGAACAACATTTGCAAGCCGACAGCCTTCAAAGGCTTGGGCGTGAAGAACCTGATCCTGCAAGAGATCATACTTAGAGTACGTTGGGAGTGGCTAAGACAGACTGATCCCCGTAGGCCTTGGCAGGGCTTACACCTGTTGGTGGACGACGAGGCCATACAAGTATTCGATAGTTTAGTGAAGATTGACGTCGGGAAAGGAGACATAGTACTTTTCTGGAGAGATAGATGGATTCATGGTTTCTCGATTGGAGACATTGCCCCTCTCGTCCCGAAAGGCATGGACACAAGGACTAGGAACTCAAGGACAGTAGCCCAGGCGATGATGGGGGAGAGATGGACCAGCGACACCCATTCCCTATTCTCCTTCATGGGTTTACTTCAGATGGTGCACCCGAGGCACACGATTGCTATGGTGCAACACAGATTGTGGACCTCAGACAGGAGAGCACGTCATGGTCTTCAAGATGAGCCTTTGGCTTGCTACATTTGCTTGCAGGAAGAAGATAACGCCGAGCACATGCTGGTGCAGTGCCCCTACGCGAGAGAAGTTTGGCACACGTGTTTTGACATTTTGCAGGTACATGTTGGCTGTCTGGACGGGCAGGAGACACTCGAGGAGTGGTGGCTCGAGACTAGGAGAGGATTCCACGGAAAATAGAAGCGAGGATTGGACTCATTGGTCATCGGAGCATTGTGGGCCATCTGGAAGCAAAGAAAGGCTCATGTATTCAACCGGCCGGAGCAGGTGGTGGGCCCTAGAGAGCTTGCGATGGCGATATTTGGGGACATTCGTGTTTGCTCAAGCGCTGGGTTTGGTGTGGGTGGCCCAGACAGATTCGCGAGGAGTTAGTTTTTTTGTTTTTTGGTGTGGGTGTGCCGACGACTGATGTTTGCATTGTTCGTCGGTTTATTGTAAATATTTGCTCCCTTCTATAAAATTATGGTACGCCATTGGAGTACTCTCGAAAAAAATAATATTCAGGGTTGTGGGAAGAAAGGTTTAGCTACAAGCCTAGTGGAGATTATGAAAGATAATGAGGAAAACTTCGTGAGTTTGCAGGACCAGTGGGAGGCGGAAGCCCCCGTCAATCGGATCTACCACCAGAGAAAACTCGGCAGGGTGTGGGACATAGGGTGGATGATCGACGCGCTGGAAGGTGATCATGATGTCGGACCACTCCAGGAGGTCAGTCAGAGCAACCATAGATCGCCAGCTCCACGGTCATCCTTATTCCCATGATTGGGTCAGTTATGGGATAGATGGCATTATGGGGTGCGGGAATCAAGGAGTCCGCAGTGTTACCATCATTACTGCTACAGTGATTGCTGAGGTGCACGCAGGATTTGGGGAGATCTGCTGCAGAATTAAAACTTGAATCCTCGCTGATGATGAGTCCAATTCATGTCATGATTTTGATAGTTATTTTGTGCCTGCATGGTAGGTTTTGTGGGATTTTATCGCGCTCGCGCACCTATTTTAATATTTTTCGGTATTCCACAAGTAACACCTTTTGGAGTAAATAATACTTTATAAAGGAATCCAATAAAATGGTGGCTAATTTATGTATTAAATGTGATAATCAACTACCATAAAAGATTGAAACGAAAGGGTCTATAAGTGCATCTAGTGCCACCCGTAGTTGGTTTTGGAGTATTGACGACAAACGTGGTTGAGGGACTAATGTTTTTGTGAGAATTGCAGGATAACACAGGTAGTAGTCCCTCATTGATCTGGTTTACCTACCAAAGATGACCCCTAAAAATGTATGAAGACATTGAAGACAATGGTGGTTCGTGAAGACATTCACGTTGAAGAGAATGATGACGAAGACATTCACTTGAAGACTATGGAGTGAGAAGACATAGTTTCTTTCGTAGGTTCCTTTTCTTCTTTCTTGAGTCATATGAACCGCCGTAACGTTAACTGGGGTCCAAGTGAACAAAGTCAGATGACTGAAGTGATGCTCAACCAAAATCTTATGTCTTCGAGTGAAGACAATGAGAGCAAATCTTATCTAGAGTCGGATGAGTCAACTTTGCTTGTAGCCCAAGCCAAGCTGCCGCGTGTGTTTGAAATCCAACTGTTGGAAACGTGTCGGTTCCTTAGTGACCCAGAGTCATTTCAGATACTAGAAGAACGCCCGTGCGTTGGAACGGGGCCACATTAACTTTAAGAGTTCAATATTACGACATTGGCGACCTTTTTTACCATCAAATCCTCACACACAGACACACACTCTCCCTCCCTCTTCCTCACTCTCTATCCCCCTCTCCCTCTCTCTCTAACACACACACATATCCATATTATTGGGTACGGGACCATAATCCATCTATTTCACACGTACACGCTAGTGCATAACAATATGGATTATGTGTATTATATTTGCCACCAGAACTGAGGGAATTAATTTCATGTAAATTGACCAGCCACAGCTCCAAGAATATGCGGACGAGGTGGCTCGGGTCGGCGTCGGCGCTGTCCAGCGCGGGCCACGGGCCCGCTTCCAAGTGCACGTGCAATGCACGTCTTCACAAATATTATAACCAGATGTGAGAAATCACATGCATAGAAAAGACATTCTGATAGCAATCCAAATACCATACTCAATTGAATACCTAACCTGGACAATACTCTTATTTCTATGCGCCAGAAAAAGATGGAATAGCAAAGCTAAGTATGCCTACATACGCTCAGATTATATATAAGAATCTTAGCTGAACAATTGCAACAAAGCACTAAGCAGCGATAAATTTAAATAAAAAATCCATTAACTATGCAGGCAGCAGGCTTGTTACAACATAGAGAGATAGGAAAATGTCACCTCCAGTAATGTAGCGCAAAGGAGTGGAACGAAGCATGAATGAGCGGTTGTCTGTTCTTCTCCATGTACATGGATCAGCAGTAGAGGCCAAGTATATAAGTACTTGACTGAACTCCACTCTTCGTGTACGGAGAGCCATGTCACCTTCTCGCCGCTGCAGCATGGGAGGACGGCTGGTTCACGTGACCCTCCAGCTGGGGGATCCATGGTGGCTGACCGTCGAGCTCGAGGCAGAGAATTTGAGGGCAGCAGTGGCGAGATCCATGCCGGCCAACCGGGCGAAGAGGAGGTCGTCGGGGAGGGACACATCGGCAAGATCCGGTCACCACGCGACCTGAAGAGCAACAGTGATCTCCACAAGCTGTAGGCCAACGGCGTGCTCCATCCCCTGCGATGGGGTGACCATGGCGGTGGCCATAGCTCCTCATGCTCGCCTCGATCTCGGCGACACACCCTGAGTGTAGGAGGCGGCAACGACCTCAACGAAATCATGGCCTCCATCCCGTAACGCATGAAGGACCTCGGCCCCGTCGCTACTCCTCCCGCCGTAGACGCACGCGGCAGCGGACCGTGGGTAGGAGGGCAGGCGGCGTCGCCTCGGCTGACGGCAGGGAGCAGCGTTGAATTCGGGTAGGTGGCATCGCAAGGACGGCCGCGGCCGTGGGGAAGCACCCCAATCATGCTGCCAGGCCAATCCTTCTCCTCTGATCCCCTATTCCCGAAGATTGCGCCGCCACCCCGGTCGTGTTGTTTCCACATATTATGCCATTTTTTCCTGTATCTAAACAAACGCAGGCGAGCGGATGGCAGAGTTTTGGTCCGCCCTCTAAAATTGCTAAACGCACTTTTGGTTAGGATTATTGTTAATAAATGAATTCAATCATGTGGCTCTAAATAAATGGATTCAATCATGTGACTCTAATTACTTCGGATTGTTATGTGCACACTAAGCAGGGTGCAGTTAGGAAAGAAAATGTTTTCTAATTAAAGTGATTGAGTGATTTAAGGTAAGGTTAATAAATTTAGATTTGGTTTTTAGTGATTGTTAGTAAAGTAT
Organism: Triticum timopheevii; assembly: GCA_963921465.1. NCBI lineage: Eukaryota > Viridiplantae > Streptophyta > Magnoliopsida > Poales > Poaceae > Triticum > Triticum timopheevii. The sequence goes on along the minus strand of OY997272.1, from coordinate 405,229,093 downwards.
GATGCGTCTATAAAATCTTTTATTTGTTTCCTTAAAATCTATTATTTGTTTCCTAAAGAAATTTGCAATAATGGGAGGTATTGGTTGATTTGGATAAGTTAGTAAAGTTAGATCTGTGATTGCGTGTACGTTTGGAAAGTGCTGATTTGCAAGGAAAGAGCTGAGGGGTAAATAAACCGGTGAATAAGAAACCAGCATCGAAAAAAATCTACGACGGTTAACCCACGAAAAAAACGTACGAAAGTGGTGGGACGAAAATTGACCGGCGGAGACTACCAACTGCTCCATTAGGAGTAGAGATATCAGGTCGGGTTGCCTCCTGGCTATAAATAGCCCACCCCCTACACCATAAATTGGTGGCTGCTCAGAGTTAGTGCATGGCTTTTGTCGTTTGAGAGCAACCCACCTCCTAAGCCATTGAGAGAGAGAGAGAGATCCTTGGGAGGACAAATCCCAAAACACCCAGAGCCAAAGAGTGTTAGGCATCACTGAAGTCTTTCTATCCGTGTGACCTGAAGACTTGTTACACTTCAGGACTGTGCATCCTCCAGCCGGTTAGGCGTCATGTTCTGAGGATCCAAGAGTCATTGTGGATTGCCCGTGAACGGAGTCTGAGAAGGTTTGGATGTCTACCTTGAAGACTAACCAAAGTGATAGGGCAAGGACTGGGTGTCCTTAGCTCAAGGGGAATAAGGTGAAGACGCAGTCTTGTGAGTCCAATCTCAGCCTCCCTAACCAGACGTACAGTTATCATAGCAACTGGAACTGGTCTACCAAATCCCTGTCTTCACCAAGCAACTGGTTCTATCCCCTACCATCCTTACTTTTTAGTTTGTCTTCGTAAATTCATTGCGTGCTTGCCTGATCTATTTGACTTCACTATGTGAAGTCTTGCAATCGTTTGGCTTCTTACTGTCTTCCATTCTGATCCATCTCTACCTAGTTGTTGTTAGTCTTCGTGCATTCACTATATTGCTTGCTTGACTATTGCTTGTCTAGTGTAGTTTATCTTCCGCTGCATATCATATAGGTTCAGATTTACAGTTCATATTCAAAGACCTTGTGTTTTTAAGACTTTCATAAAAATTGCCTATTCACCCCCCTCTAGTCGATAACTAGCACTTTCAATTGGTATCAGAGGAAGGTACTCACTACAAGAAATATGTCAACTTGTGACCACCACTATTGGTCACTGAAAGGTCACAAATTTCCATTTGCGACCTTTTTGTGACCAAAAACAGAAGGTCAAAAGCTGGCGGTCGTAAACTGACTATAGCGACCTTTCTTTTGGAATGGTCGAAGACATTTACGACCAAAATATTCCTACTGTGGCGTTTTGGTCACTAGCAACCTCCCCAGGCCACGTAGGCATCCAGCATGGCAAGCTGATGTGGCACAAGATTCAGCCCGGTCCAATTCGGTTTTCTACATGGGCCTAGCCCAACAATTCAGCCTATTTGTGTTTTTTTTTTGTCTATCAATTTTTGGTTGGGTTCATGGGCCAAGCCCAATATTGCAGTCTTTTTATTGTTGGGTTGTGGCCTTCTTACCATCAATTGATTTTTTATTTTTCAATCATTTTATTTTAGAGCTGGTCCCACTAGTCAGATGGGCACCACACGTCAAAAATTTCAAAATATCTCAAATTATATTCATAAGTGGGACATAAATTGGTCCCGCTGGTCATGTTTCCATTTCACATCTTTTTAACATCCATAATCACTTTCAAATAGGAGGGACAAATATAATTCATCAAATAACACTACATTAGTCTTTTACAATCTATTACAATATTACAATTTACAGTCTACTACAGAACCAAAAAACTCTTCGCTAAGTAGGGCTTCACTGATTCGCACTTGGCTTCATGGCTTCACACTCCAAAAAATTAGGCCCGAAGCTCCTATAAAAGAGTGAACAACTTCAATATTAGTGTACTAGTGTTGAGGCCAGAACCAAACAACTTTGATATTACAATAGAAAGAAGTCTCAGGTTTATCAAGCACAGCAAAACAACAGTGTGACTGAAAACAAGAGAGGTCTTAGGTTTAGACTGAAAAGGAAGAGTTAGATATGCATGATGTCCCAGGTTTAAAGAAAAGATCAAGAGCACAATTTTAACAAGAGATATATAGTCAGTCCAATTGAACAAAGGCTGGACAGTAGCATTATGAGTATTTAAGTGGAGATGTAGTAGACAATCAAATGAATATATTGTGGAGACCATGAATAAAATTAGGCAATCATCGATGGAGAGCGTCTAATACTCCTAATTAAACAAACGGATATGTTTAGCCAACCAAGAAGGAAACACTAACCAAACAGTGGCAATTTGAGGTGGTGAGCTAGATGAGGTACAAACTGATATGACATTCAATCATCCGGTAGCAAAACAAGCTTACTAGCTAGCTAGTACACTAGAATGTGACCATCCAACATGCACACACGCATCATGCAGGAACATATATGAACATTTTCTGTAAGGGGGACATCAAGACCTTGTTTTGGAAGGACTAAAGAGCACTTGAACGAGTTCTGGTCGTCAGGTGCTTCTTCACCATCAGGCTCATTTGTTGCTACTGCTCATCCTCCTACTCCATCTACATGGACAAGAGCAAGTTAGTTGTTTGCATGGCATTCACTTAATAAAACTGCATGTATATTCATCTACATTACTTCTTCAGTATAGTACAGTACAAAGGATGGATGGGTTTGAGTTCAAATGTTTGCTTGCACATGTACTACTCATATACTTAGGCACAAGGAAAATCAACTACAAGCAGGAACACGATGAGCCAGAACAAGCTAGTAAGACACTAGCAGTAGAGCAACCATAATATGAAGCAAACAGAGGAATCACAAGGTAATTCTACTAATCTCATTGAAACAATAGTGACAATTTTAGGCAGTGTGCTAGATGAGGTACAAACTGAGATGCCATTCAGTGAGATATAGTAAGAATGATTGTGGCAGCAGTAGATATAGTAAGAATGCAAAAGTACATTCAGTGAGAATTGTATTCTTCTAACCTACCAGCAGAGAAGCAGAAAACAGACGAACAGCCTGGCCCTACATGTGAAATATTTTTCAATAAATGAACTCGTCTAAGAGGACATGACACAATACCAGCTACAAATCCCAGGAAATATCTACTAGCACAGTTAACCAGAACAATTACAAACAGCAGAGGAAATCATGAATGTGTAAATGCATGAATGGTTCTTTAGATCAACTTTAAAGCTAGCAGAAAGCATGTTTAGACAACACATTAGTAATATTGCCAGCAATATTCACAGCTTCAGCTTCCTGTTCTGCAGCAATATTCACAGCTCCAGCTTCCTGTTCTGCATGTGGATGATGTTGGTACACACTCCATTCATGAAGTCCTGAGAGTGTGATATCACAAGTATACGGTCAAATTTCTTGAGTGTTTCTTCCAGCCACACACATGCCTCAAGCTCTGCAAATGTTGCCATAGAATGCCAGCAATATTGTTATTAGTTCATAGACAAAAGCATATGTTTGCAAATTTAACAAGAGTACTACTGCTATAGTAGAATCCACACACAGACATGTGTGTGTGTGCTTTCATTTACTTTAAACTGAGACTACTGAAAATTAATCCATATGTTTGCAAAGGAGAATATGTGAAATTAATCCATATTTTTGTAAATGCATTTGTACTCCTTTCATTTACTTTAAACTGAGACAACTGAAAAGGAGTACTCATTTCATTTAATTTACTTTAAACTGAGACTACTAAAAAGGAGTACTCCTCTCTTGTACATTTCCACATCCTTTTCATTTAGTTTTAGTTCCTCCTAATGGGTTGTCAATCATTTCTAACTACTTTGCACCTTCTGAAACATAAGCTTATATTCAAAGTGATATTCAGAAACATTCAAGATAGTGAATTACACACAAGTGGAGCTCAAGTTTTCTAGGAAGAAAAATAACATTCATAATCTGTGTTATTGCTCATCTGAGCCATGGTATGTGCTAGCATACTCAAGTTTTCTTCACATGCAAATATTTTTCCCGGTGTTCTAAAGCTTGTGTTGATGGCACGCAAGGTTTTATGCACTACTAGGTGCATCAGATTCTTGCAAGCCAATATCCTACTGCTAATTTTAAAGTTGAGAACTGTGGTACAACAAACATACAAGAGTCAGTATTCCAGTGCATAGCTCCAGCATATCACCAGGTATGGTGTCGTGCCACTCTTCTCCATCCCAAATCAAGGCTCGTGTATCTTCAAAAAGGGGCAAAAATTACCTGAGCCAGGGCAGTGGCCACGGCAAAAAACCACGTACAGGTCATCACCCTCCGCCGAGTTGAACTTGAAGCGGCAGTACTCATCCTCCTCCTTGGTCGTCACCCTGCCGTCGATGGTGGAAGAGGCAGTCGCCCGAGAAAATCAATGAGAAGGGGTTAGAGGTCATGGCTGTGGGAGGCAAATCCCTAGTAAAATGACTCAGCTGCGGGAGGAGACGAACCTGATTTGGCCGGCAGGGACCGCTGCGTGTCCTCCCCATCGAGGATCTGGCCGCCGTCTCGCTCGCATGGCCTGGATCCACCCGCCGCGTCGTGGTCAGAGTGGAGAAGATGGAGAGGTCAGCGGCGGAGCCGGGCGGGCGGCTCCGACGAGCGCAAGCACCGGCGCCACGATGAGCCACCCGCAGCACCCTTTGGTCCTCGACCCCATCTCTGCCTCCTATCGCATTCACCGCCCACTCAAGACCTCCTCCGGCTGCTTGCGCGCGCCGGGGAGACGGACGGAGGTGCTGCTGCTCTCGTGGTTGCGTGCGTCCGCGCGGGAGGGGAGGGGAAGAAGGGCATCAAGGTCGTCGGTGGGGATGGGAGGCGTCGAGGGAGATGAGGGGCGGCGGCGGCGTGTGGATCTGGATCGAGGAGAGAAGGTGAGGGGAGGCGGCGGGGAGGGGGAGAGAAGCGCAGGGTAGGGTAGGATCTGGATCAGTGGGTTGGATGGACGGTGGATGGTTGTATGGATGGACGGATCTCCGCCATGTCATCGATCCATGCCATAGCTAATTCAACCAATCAGAATTAAGGTTGTGTAAAAAAAATTCTTTTGTTTTGCTTATAGTTTCTATCCTCTTATTCAGGGCAGACATTCAATATATTAACCACTTATAGTTTGTTAAAATCAATCAATATTGTGCACATGCGTGTATCTTAGGATGACAAATAATGTTGATTTGGGGGGTTTCATTTTCATTGCACAAAGAGCCATTTTCCAATTTTCGAGTGCCCAAAATGATTTTTTTGTGAATAACCTAACATGTATTTGTTGCAAAATTGTACCGCATAATTTTTAGAAAATACTAATGCATATTTAACGTACAATTGAAAAAATTGTTGGTTGTCAAAAGGTTCTATACACCACTCGTGAAAAAGACAAATTTCCGCTGATTCAGCTGGAAGCGGGCCAAATTTGAACTGCATCTATCTTATGGTTTGCTCTTTATTTTTTCCAAAAATCATTTCTAAGTACATAAGTATCTATTTAATCAGAGAAACAACAAAAGTTTTGCAAGATTCAACTACTAGCTAGGAACGGTCAACCCGCCGTTTTGACCGCATTCTGAAACGGGCATAAAAAATTCAAAAAAATCAAAAAATTGGGAAACCTTCACATTGTGTCATTATATGTGACCAAGTTTACAGGAAGAATAATAAACTTGTAATACGGCAATTATTTTTAAAAAGTGCTCTCAGAAATGAGCTATCACACGTGAAGATTCAGGGTTTTCAAGTTAAATGATCAATCTTATGGCCACATTCGTGGCATAGTTTGTTCAAATGATCTCATATTGTGCACAAGGGTGCATATTAGAATGGCAAATAATGTTGCCTAAGGAAGTTTTCATTTTCTTTGGACGAAAAAACCATTTTTCATTTTCCAAGTGCCCGAAAGGAGGGTTTTTTGTGAAGGAACTACCAAATAATTGTTGCAAAATTGGACCAAATCATTTTTCTAAAATACTAGGACATATTTAATGCACAATTGACCAAATGGTTGGGTGTAAAAAGTTTTGATCCACCTCTCGTGAAAAAGACAAATTTCCGCCGATTCAGTTGGAAGCGGGTCAAATTTGAACTGCAGCTGCCTCATAGTTTGCTATTTATTTTTTCCAAAAATCATTTTTAGGTACATAAGTATCTATTTAATCAGAGAAACACCAAAAAAATTCCAAGATTCAACAACTAGCTAGGAACGGTCATTCCCGCCGTTTTGACCGCATTTTGAAACGGGCATAAAAAATTCAAAAAAATCAAAAAATTGGGAAACCTTCGCATTGTGTCATTATATGTGGTCAAGTTCCTAGTAAAAATAACAAACTTGTAATACGACAATTATTTTAAAAAAGTGTTCTCAGAAATGAGCTATCATCTCTCAAGATTCATGGCTTTCAAGGCAAATGATCAAACTTATGGACACATTCGTGGCATAGTTTGTTCAAATGATCTCATATTGTGCACAAGGGTGCATATTGGAATGGCAAACAATGTTGCCTAAGGAAGTTTTCATTTTCTTTGGATGAAAAAACCATTTTTCATTTTTCGAGTGCCCGAAAGGAGGTTTTTTTGTGAAGGAACTACCAAATAATTGTTGCAAAATTGGACCAAATCATTTTTCTAAAATACTAGGACATATTTAATGCACAATTGACCAAATGGTTGGGTGTAAAAAGTTTTGATCCACCTCTCGTGAAAAAGACAAATTTCCGCCGATTCAGTTGGAAGCGGGTCAAATGTGAACTACAGCTGCCTCATACTTTGCTATTTATTTTTTCAAAAAATCATTTCTAGGTACATAAGTATCTATTTAATCAGAGAAACACCGAAAAAAATCCAAGATTCAACAACTAGCTAGGAACGGTCATTCCCGCCGTTTTGACCGCATTTTGAAACGGGCATAAAAATTCAAAAAAAATCAAAAAATTGGGAAACCTTCGCATTGTGTCATTATATGTGGCCAAGTTCCCAGGAAAAATAACAAACTTGTAATACGGCAATTATTTTAAAAAAGTGTTCTCAGAAATGAGTTATCATCTCTGAAGATTCATGGCTTTCAAGCCAAATGATCAATCTTATGGCCACATTCGTGGCATAGTTTATTCAAATGATCTCATATTGTGCACAAGAGTGCATATTGGAATGGCAAACAATGTTGCCTAAGGAAGTTTTCATTTTCTTTGGACGAAAAAACCATTTTTCATTTTCCGAGTGCCCGAAAGGAGGTTTTTTTGTGAAGGAACTACCAAATAATTGTTGCAAAATTGGACCAAATCAATTTTCTAAAATATTAGGACATATTTAATGCACAATTGACAAAATGGTTGGGTGTCAAAAAATTTGATCCACCTCTGGTGAAAAAGACAAATTCCCGTCGATTCAGTTGGAAGCGGGTCAAATTTGAACTGCAGCTGCCTCATAGTTTGCTATTTATTTTTTCCAAAAATCATTTCTAGTTACATAAGTACCTATTTAATCAGAAATACATGGTTTGATGGAGAGACATCGAGGTTTGGACGGTGGCCGAGGGACCCAACTCTAGAGCGCGTAAGCTCGCATGCCCGCCGCGTGGTCACCGCGTGACCGTGGCGTTGCCATGTGTTCTGGGCGGCCTAGGCATGTCTAGTGGTTTTGGGAACTCCCCAGGTAGGTGCTAGGAAGAAAATCACAACATAAGATTCTCACGAGGAGACCGATCGATGCTTAAACATGAATAAGAAACCAAGTGTTTGATTAGCGGTACGGTAAATGTACATGGCTAATGGCCGTGAGTTTTGGCTGAGGATGATCAGTTACTAATAAGACCGTCTTCGCAAATTTTCAGCTCAAAAGGAGGAGCCTAGGTGGTACTTGCTTTGCAAACCACCACACTGGACATAAATACGAATGTTGAAGCTCGGCTCAAAATAATGAATGGATTGAGCTGGCATTTGGTGGAGGATGGTTATTTGGGCATAGGAAAGCACTGTAGAAAATGGATACTATTTGGACATGCCAAAGTGGTACTTCCTTCACAAACTGTTGTTTTGAACAGAATAGGAAAATGAATATTTTTGAATTATTTTTGAACTAGGGAAGGAAGGTTTTTACATATTTGACAAAGATTTGACCCAAAGAATTTATGAGATTTGTCTGGGAATTTTGGGAATGACAGAAATATAGGTTGCTTCACAACCTAGGGCAAAAACTGCCACATGGACATGACACATAGGCAAAACTGATGAGATGGAGCCTAGTCATCGCAACCCACCACAATTTACAAGGCTATGACCATCTATATTGGTCGTTAACAACTAGAAATAAGACAGCGGACTAGCGCTGTTTGCTTTATGACCATTTCGTGTAAGGAAATTATGACCTTTCTGACCAAAATGGTCGCAATGGTTTAGGGTTTGGAGCCCCCCGGACAGCTTTTGACCAATTGGTCTAAAATGGTCATAAATTTATGACCATTTCTTCCAGGGTCACTGACAGAAGGTCATAAGTTGACATATTTCTTGTAGTGACTCCCTTGTTTTGTGTGATTCGATTTAACCACCTGGAGTTTTAGCTATGTCGACTGCAGGGATAATCAAGGTCTCCGCTGCGTGCCCAGTCTTCAATGGCACTGATTACCCCTACTGGAAGAATAAGATGCGCATGCATCTTGAAGCCATTGACATTGACCTCTGGTATGTCGTCAAGATAGGCGTTCCCAAGGTCAGTGAAGGCGTTACCACTGCTGATGTCAAGAAGTTCACGCAACTGGACTCAACGGCCAAGAACATCATTTGTGGTCATCTGACCAAAGGGTAGTATGGCCGTGTGAGTGCACTGGAAACAGCGAAGCTGGTCTAGAACTGGCTATCCAAGGTCAACGAAGGCGCCTCAACTCAGAGAGACTCAAGGATTGATGTTCTTCGCAATCTCTTCAACCGCTTCAAGAGGAATGACAATGAGAATGTCCAGCTCATGTTCGATCGCCTCACTGATATCACAAATGAGCTTTTGGCTCTTGGCGCCCATGAGATCACCAAGCATGAAATAGTGAAGAAGCTTTTGAGATCACTTGACAGCTCCTTCGACACCTTGGCCCTGATGATACAAGAACGTCCTGACTTTAGAGATCTCGATCCGTCTGACATACTTGACAGGCTCAACATACATGAGTTCCAGCTATCTGAGAAAAGAGGTATCTATGGTCCCAACTATGGCCGATCCCGTGCTTTGAAGGCTAAGCCTATTTCCTCATTTGAAGAAGAATCTGACTGCAGTTCTGGTGATCCTGAAGACATTGTCAAAGATCTTGCAATCCTTGTGAGAAAGTTTAAGAAGTTCTCCAAGAAGAATCGCTTCGGAAAGTCTTCAAGATCCAGCTCAAGAAATGACGAGGCTTCATCTCGTGACTACAAGAAGAGAACATGTCACAAATGCAAGAAGACATGCCACTACATCTTTGAGTGTCCTCAATGGGACAAGGAATCAAAGAAGAAGAACAAGAGCAAGGAATATGATTCTGATGAAAAGAAGAAGAAGAAATCTTCAAAGTCTTCTTCAAAGTCTTCGTCAAAGTCTTCGCCTCACAAGATGACCTCGGCTAGCAAGGCTCGTGCATTTATTGGCAAGGAGATGGATTCAGAGCAGGAGTCTGCTTCTGAGGAGGCGGAGGTGGAGTCTTGCTACCTCTTGAGCTTGCGTTGGTTTTTCCCTTGAAGAGGAAAGGGTGATGCAACAAAGTAGCGTAAGTATTTCCCTCAGTTTGAGAACCAAGGTATCAATCCAGTAGGAGACAAAGCACAAGTCACTGAATACCTGCACAAACAATCAACAACTTGCACCCAATGCGATAAAGGGGTTGTCAGTCCCTTCACGGCCACTTGCAAAAGTGAGATCGAATAGAGATAGATAAATGGTAAAGTAAATATTTTTTGTATTTTTGGTTTATAGATCGGAAAGTAAAATATTGCAAAATAGTAGATTGGAAACTAGTAAGATGTAAAAGAGAACTTATATGATGGAAAAGAGACCCGGGGGCCATAGGTTTCACTAGTGGCTTCTCTCAAGATAGCAAATATTACGGTCGGTGAACAAATTACTTCCGAGCAATTGATGGAAAAGCGCATAGTTATGACGATATCTAAGGCAATGATCATGAACATAGGCATCACGTCCATGTCAAGTAGACCGAAACGATTCTGCATCTACTACTATTACTCCATACATCGACCGCTATCCAGCATGCATCTAGAGTATTAAGTTCATAAAGAACGGAGTAACGCATTAAGTAAGATGACATGATGTAGAGGAATTAAATCAAGCAATATGATGAAAAATGCATCTTTTTATCCTTGATGACAACAATACAATATGTGCCTTGCTGCCCCACTGTCACTAGGAAAGGACACCGCAAGATTGAACCCAAAGCTAAGCACTTCTCCCATTGCAAGAAAGATCAATCCAGTAGGCCAAACTAAACCGATAATTCAAAGAGACTTGCAAAGATATCAAATCATGCATATAAGAATCCAGAGAAGAACCAAATAATATTCATAGCTAATTTGATCATAAATCCAAAATTCATCGGATCTCAGCAAACACACCGCAAAAGAATATTACATCGATTAGATCTCCAAGAACATCGAGGAAAACATGGTGTTGAGAATCAAAGAGAGAGAAGAAGCCATCTAGCTACTAGCCATGGACCCGAAGGTCTGTGGTAAACTACTCACGCTTCATCGCAGAGGCAAAGGTGTTGATGTAGAAGCCCTATGTGATCGAATCCTCCTCCGGCAGGACGTCGGAAAATGCCCCTAGATGGGATCTCATGGGTACAGAAGGTTGCGGTGGTGGAAAAGTGGTTTTGTGGCTCTCCTAGATGTTTTTAGGGTATAAGAGTATATATAGGCGAAGGAACTAGGTCAGGGGAGCTACGAGGGGCGCACCCTCCTGCCTCGTGGCCGCCTCGTTGCATCTCCGACTGTCGGTGTCAAAACCGGCGGATCTCGGGTAGGGGGTCCCGAACTGTGCGTCTAAGGCTAATGGTAATAGGAGGCGGGGGACACAATGTTTACCCAGGTTCGGGCCCTCTCTATGGAGGTAATACCCTACTTCCTGCTTGATTGATCTTGATGATATGAGTATTACAAGAGTTAATCTACCACGAGATCGTAGAGGCTAAACCCTAGAAGCTAGCCTATGATTATGATTGTTGTTGTCCTACGGACTAAACCCTCCGGTTTATATCGACACCAGAGGGGGCTAGGGTTACACAGAGTCGGTTACAGAGAAGGAAATCTACATATCTGAATCGTCAAGCTTGCCTTCCATGCAAAGGAGAGTCCCACCCAGACACGGGATGAAGTCTTCAATCTTGTATCTTCATAGTCCAACAATCCAGCACAAGTACATAGTCCGGCTGTCCGAGGACCCCCTAATCCAGGACTCCCTCAGTAGCCCCTGAACCAGGCTTCAATGATGATGAGTCCGGCGCGCAGATTGTCTTCGGCATTGCAAGGCGGATTATTCTCCAAATTCCTGAGTACCTATTGTAACGAGCGGTGTCCGGCTCCCATTAATGTTGCACTCCTCGGCTTCTGTACCTTAATAATGGTAGTCTCCATGTGTCGAGCGAATACGAGAAGTCGGGGCATTTTTACATTTGCCATCCTAACCATGTAAGTAAATCATCTATTAAAGAGACGGGGATCCTTAGATCAAAATCACACCATCTTCCCCAAGCGAGGATTCATCAGAGCGCGCCCGAAAGAACCATCCCATCATGCCCGGCCATCGCAGCTCCTCCTCTCGCTCCCATAGTGCGAAGCCAGGTGATTGGGTGAAGTGCACCATATCCCACGGCCAGTTGGTGGAGTTGCAGACCCAGGGGTTCCTCCCGCCTGCATATCTTGTCCCCGTCCGAGCCGGATTAGCCAGTTATGACAACGGGGAGCAAGCAGAGAGTTTTCCCAACCCATCCAGGGGGAGCGAGTATGCCTTGTCCCTTACTTGCTGAGGACCCCTGGATTTCCAATCCATCCGTTCCTCCGCGGGCTCCTGGAGTATTACGACCTCCGGCTGCATAACTTCACTCCTGCCTCCATACTGCACATCGCAGGTTATGTCGCCCTTTGTGAGCTATTTCTGGGCTGTGAAGCTCATTTCAAGCTATGGAAGAGGCTATTCTACCTCGGCCCTCACAATCATGAGGGATCAATATTCCAAGTGGGCGGAGCCGAAATATGGCGCATCACCGGGACCGGATACCTGTTTGGTACTCCGAAGAAGACATCCGAAGACTGGCCTTCGGAGTGGTTTTATATAGAGGACGTCCCCCTTCCGGACCCTATCCCAATGGGTCTTCCTGAGTTTACCAATGCCCCACTGGAGAAATGCTGCAGCTGGCGTCCTCGGAGCCCCCAGGAGGAAGATAGCAGAGAGGTCCTTTATCTGATGGGCAGGATAAAAACGCTGGCCAAATCTGGATTGACAATAATAGAGGTTATGTCAATATGCATAATGCGGGGGGGTGCAGCCACTCCAGTATCGGGGGCACCCCATGTGGCACTTTAATGGAGAGGACGATGCCACCTGCTGCGGTCGGAAAGGTCTGAGCTCCACCACCGCCCTGGCGAAAATATTGTCCGATTTGTATAAAGGAGAAGAAGAGGAGTTTATCCGCATTAAGCCATGTGATGGATTTTCTATGTACAACCCCCCTAGCTGGGTGAGCTGCTATCTTTTACTCAACTCTATTCATTCCCGCATTCTTTCATCACAAATATTTACCTTGCTAATTCATAGCAGGAACTGCAGAAAGCCATGAGGGAGGTCCACAGCCCGCCTCCACAGCCAGAGGACCACAACCGGGCCCTCGACCCTGGACTTGAAGAAGATCCAGACATATTTGTGGAGCTCATCGACAGGATGTTTTACCAGGCAATCTGTGATGGTGCCTTGGTGGCCATCATAGCCGACTATCCTGGCCTACTCCCTGCATCATATGTAAGTAAAACCGGAGTCCTAACTTCTGAGAAGGATCCCTTCTTTACGCCTTACCCACCGCACACGTATTGCGCTTTATAGGGAAGGCCATCGGGGCACCGTGCCGAACCCGCGGCGACTCACCAACAAGGGGCACCCAAGCCGGGTAGGCTTAAAAGGAAGGCGGTCAGGACTGAGACGCCATCGCAGAGGTATAATTTAAAACCTACTTTGTGATTATCATCTTTAAAATATAACAATGTCCATTGTCCCTGGCAGAAAAAGTACTCCCCGGACTGTGTCCGGAGATCCTGCCGGCCACGCCTCCACCAGCCGGACTCCAGAACCGGACTCAAGGGTGGAGGCTAACGTGGGGGCTACACCGGATGGTCCTCCTACAGAGGATGCGGATAGAATATCCGCTACAAATTCCGAAGTGGAGAGCGCTATGAATCACTAGCGTCGACGGACCGTACTCCGCGACCCTAATTTCTCCGAAGAGGCGCTCAATGCCTTCAACTCGAGAGACGCGTACATCCGAGCTGCTCAAGGTGGGCTTGCTAGAGCCATAGACCAGTATTTAAAGGATATACGGGTAAGAAAAATCTGATAATTATGTATATCAGTAGCCCCTGAGACTTGAAACAGTTGGTACAACTGATTTAAGGATCATTGTATGCATAGGTTCTTACAGAGAAGAACACCCATTTGTCTCAACAGCTGGAGGAGTGCAAAGCCTAGCTAAGGGCCGCAGTTGCCGGAATGGAGGAATCTAAGAAGGCCTCATCTGGTAATACTTGTCTTAAAAAGAATGTAATTACGTGTACCAGTTAGAATTCGGCATGCTTGCAAATCTAACAATAGATTCTGCACACAATCCCGGAGTGGATCCGGAGATCGTACAAGAGGATGAGCAACGAGCTCAACGACGGCTAGAGGCTGGCGAGCGTGTGCTTACACGGGTTAGGCGAGATAAAAACAATCTCCAGGATGCCAATACCCGGCTGGTCGTTGAATTGGAAGATGTTCGGGCCCAGCTTGCTGACTATGTGAAGGAGAATAAGAGGCGTCGAAGCGGCATTTTTAGTATGTGCTCAAATGAACCTCTATACAGTTCGGCGAAGAAACAGGCTAACAGAGTTATGTCTGTAGGTATGCTGATGGGTCATCCCGAAGAGGAGATGCCCAGATCCGCAGGCGATCTTCTGCAAGAGCTTTCACAACTGCACGAACAAGTTCCGTAGGTGATGCAGGGTATTGCCCAGGCCTTGTGGCCATCTGCCTCCCTGCCAGGAAGCATGAGGGAGCTTGTAGAGCTGCTCAAGGGAGCGAAATGGCGCTTCCAATTATGGAAGATATCGGCCTGCCGACAAGGTGCGAGGGAAGCCGGGGCCATGGTAAAAATGTGATACACCAAGGTTGATCCAAATCACATGGCCCTGGTCGGACCTGTAGGGTCAGATGGGAAAGAGATTCCCGTTAGTCTGGCATATGACCAGGTAGGATTAGCCGCAAAGTATTCCCAACAGGATTGTAGGCTAGACAGCCTGTTGGATGGTATAGAAGAAGAATTTAGCCAGTCTAAGTGACTGTGTACTTCAATTGACATATTTTGTCCCTAGCCGGATTGTAAATCATTTGCCATGGCGGACCTTTTCGCTTCAACCTCCGGGCCCGACAGTCCGGAGTGTATCCGAATACCATCTCAGTTATGTAAACCGATGTACGCGCGGAAACCAGGCATAGGGGTCATAAGTGCTTGAACAGACAAGTACCCAACTAGCTATATTATATTACATGGATAGTAAGAAACATCTTCCAGGGAGAATAATTCTGTTAAGGGTTCCTTTCCCTGGGTACGCATGCATTAATGTGCATGTCTGAACTGTGAACAGAGATGCAGTATACGAAACATCTGGGGGTTTGTATTGTAATAGGTAAGAAACATCTTTTGTTCACCAACCGAATATTCCCTTACGAACGCTAGCTTTCGGCTTCACCCAGTCTGAGGTACACGTCTGGCGGACCTGGCAGTAACAACCGCAGAGGTGCTCCCCTTATGCCCTAGCCGAACTAACGGGAACGTAGGGCATAAACACAGGAGCCAGGCAACCCAGCTTGGCCAAAACTTAAGTCATATCGATGCATATAATGGCGAAGAAAAGGTACATATGGAAAAGTGACACATATGTAGTGGGCACGAAGCACGGGAGATAATTATATTAAGCTTCCGTATAAGAAGCCCCCAGCTATAGTGAGTGCGCATAGCGCGTCAAGATTGTGTAGTCGAGTCACACTTGAGGCTTTTTAGGGCCATAAGGGAAAAAGAAAAAAAGGAAAGAAAGAAAGAGGATATAATTTAAAAAGGGCGGAGGTAAGGAGACGAACACATAGTTCGGCGCTAGGCATAGAATCTTCGGAGTCTGGCCGCGTTCCATGGGTTCGGCTCGAGTCGATTATCTGATGCATCACGCAGGCGGTACGCTCCTCAAGTGAGAACTTTATCAATGATGAAGGGACCCTCCCACTTGGGCTTGAGCTTGTCCTTTTTCTTCTCCGATAGGCGTAGAACAAGTTCGCCAACGTTATAAGTTTTGGCCTATACTTCTCTACTTTGATACCTTCGAGCCTGTTGCTGATAGAATGCGGAACGGGCTTTTGCGACGTCTCGCTCCTCCTCCAGGGCATCTAGACTGTCCTGCCGATCGAGCTCGGCTTCTCTCTCTTCATACATGCGCACTCGTGGTGAGTCGTGAATGATATCGCAGGGCAATACCGCCTCTGCGTCGTACACCATGAAAAATGGTGTGTATACGGTAGTGCGATTCGGTGTGGTCCGCTGTCCCCATAGTATGGATTCGAGCTTCTCGACCCAGTGCGTATCTAATTCCTTCAAGGATCGCGCTAGTCTGGGTTTGATGCCGCTCATAATAAGACCATTTGCTCGTTCGACTTGACCGTTTGTTTGGGGGTGATAGACAGAGGCATAATCGAGCTTAATGCCCATGTTGCCGCACCAAGTTTTCATCTTGTCGGCTGTGAAGTTGGAGCCATTATTGGTGACGATGTTGTGGGGGACAATGAGGGAGTCCTAGATTAGGGGGTGTCCGGATGGCCAGACTATAGCCTTTGGCCGGACTCCTAGACTATGAAGATACAAGATTGAAGACTTCGTCCCGTGTCCGGATGGGACTTTCCTTGGCGTGGAAGACAAGCTTGGCGATACGAATATGTAGATCTCCTACCATTGTAACCGAGTCTGTGTAACCCTAACCCTCTTCGGTGCCTATATAAACCGGAGGGTTTCAGTCCGTAGGAAGAACAACAATCATACCATAGGCTAGCTTCTAGGGTTTAGCCTCTCTGATCTCGTGGTAGATCTACTCTTGTACTACCTATATCATCAATATCAATCAAGCAGGAGTAGGGTTTTACCTCCATCGAGAGGGCCCGAACCTTGGTAAAAACATCACGTCCCTTGTCTCCTGTTACCATCCGCCTAGACGCACAGTTCGAGACCCCCTACCCGAGATCCGCCGGTTTTGACACCGACTTTGGTGCTTTCATTGAGAGTTCCTTTGTGTCGTCATCTTTAGGCCCGATGGCTCCTCCGATCATCAACAATGATGCAGTCCAGGGTGAGACCTTTTTCCCCGGACAGATCTTCATATTCGACGGCTTTGTACTGCGGGCTAATTCGCTTGGCCATCTGGAGCAGATTGAAAGCTACGCCCCTGGCCGTCAGGTCAGATTTGGAAGTTTGAACTATACGGCTGACGTCCGCGGAGACTTGATCTTCGACGGGTTCGAGCCACAGCCAAGCGCGCCGCACTGTCACGATGGGCATGATCTAGCTCTGCTGCCGGACAGTGCCCTGGAGGCCGCACAAGCGTCCGCTCTGACACTTAGCTCGGAGCCGACTACGCCGATCGAGGATGGGTGGCTAGACACCGCCTTGGGGGCTGCTATCCCTCTGGCGATTGAGCTGAACACCAACCCTGTCCTTGGCAAAGCCTGTGACTCTAAGGTGCCGGACTCCTCTCCGGACTCCAAACCTACCGCGCCCTTGCCAATCGAATCCGATTGGGCGCCGATCATGGAGTTCACTACCGCGGACATCTTTCAGCACTCGCCCTTTGGCGACATCCTAAATTCACTAAAGTCTCTCTCTATCTATCAGGAGATCCCTGGACGGACTACGGTCAGGAAGGTTGGGATGCGGACAACGAATAAATTCAAAGCCCACCCACCACCCACTTCGTAGCCACTGTCGAAAGTTTAAACGACGTGCTCGACTTCGATTCCGAAGACATTGACGGTGTGGACGACGATGTAGAAGACAAACATGAACCAGCACCTGTAGGGCACTGGACAGCCACCTCATCTCACGATGTATACATGGTGGACACACCTAAAGGAAGCGACGACGAGGAACAACGGGATGCCACGAGGGATCATTCCCGCGAAAAGCAGTCAAAACGGCGACGTAAGCGCTGCTCAAAATCCCACCTCGACACAGAACGCAGCCATACAGACCCAGCCATAGAGCAGGGCGAACCGATGGACGACAAACATGCTATCGAGCAACCGTCCGAACAGGACAATCCGGATAAACAATCCGTCCCCGGCGAAGATAACAGTCCAGGCGATCTCACGCTGGACAAGTTACCGGAGCAGAAGAACCTCCACAAAAGGCTCGTCGACACTGCACGTAGCCTGAAAAAGCAGAAGCGGAAGCTCAAAACAGCGGAAGATGCACTCAAAATCAGATGGAGCAAAGTACTCAACACCGCAGACAAATACGGTGACAGTTGCCGAACAAAGAGCTACCCGAAGCGAAAACTACTGCCAGAATTTGATGAGGAGGCCGTAGAGCCACCGCAATCAAAGAACAAGGAGACCACCCGGTCGGATAGACGACCCCATGGCAAACACAGAGCGGCAAACGGCGGCGCACACAAGCCGGCACGCGATCCGCACACGGATTCGCCTCAAAAAGATGGCCAGATAGATCCATCTACGGGCCAAGAAAGCAAGCTCTAGTAAGCAATGCAACACGTCAAGTATCCGAATATTACAGTACACCTAAGTATAGGGGTGCCGCACATCCCCTATGTTTCACCGATGAGGTTCTGGATCATGAATTTCCAGCGGGATTCAAGCCCATAAACATAGAGGCATATGATGGAACAATAGACCCTGGAGTCTGGATTGAGGATTACATCCTCCACATACACATGGCTAGAGGAGATGACCTCCACGCCATAAAATACTTACCCCTCAAGCTCAAAGGGCCAGCCCGGCATTGGCTCAAAAGCCTCCCCGGAAACACCATTGGAAGTTGGCAAGAGCTCGAGGATACTTTTTGGGCAAATTTTCAAGGAACCTACGTCCGACCACCGGACACAGACGATTTAGGTCACATAACTCAACAACCCGGAGAGTCAGCCCGAAAATTCTGGAACAGATTCCTTACCAAAAAGAACCAAATAGTCGACTGTCCGGACGCCGAAGCCTTAGCAGCTTTCAAACACAACGTCCGAGACGAATGGCTCGCCAGACACCTCGGCCAAGAAAAGCCAAGAACAATGGCCGCATTAACAAGCCTCCTGACCCGCTTTTGCGCAGGAGAGGATAGCTGGCTAGCAAGATGCAGTACCAACGACCCAAGTACATCCAAAGTTAGGGATGGAAATGGGAAATCGCAACGCAACAAGGACCAGCGCCGGACCAAGGGCAACAGCCCGAAGAGCGCGGCAGTCAACGCCAGATTCAAAAGCTCACGGCAGAATCATAAAAAACTGCCCCTAAGGACAACAGGGACGAGCTATCTAACTTAAACAAAATCTTGGACAAGGTATGCCAAATCCACAGTACCCCCGGGAAGCCTGCAAATCATACCCACAGAGATTGTTGGGTCTTCAAGCAGTCCGGCAAACTCAACGCCGAACACAAGGGGCTCGACACACCAAGCGAGGACGATGACGATCCTCACAAGCAGAGCACCGGAAAACAAAAGAATTTCCCACAAGAAGTCAAAACAGTAAACTCACTTCGCGTGACCAAAGGGAAAAATAGAGCGGCGCCCATAGAGATACACGCCATACGGCCTATCCCAGAGGAGTCCCACCACTAGTTGTTAAAACCAATCACCTTCGACCATCAGGATTACTCTAGAAGTATCCGGAATGCAGGATGGACTGGCTTGATATTAAATCCGATAATTGACGGACTCCAATTTACACAAGTCCTAATGGACGGCGACAGTGATCTAAACCTGCTATATCAGGACACAATCCGCAAAATGGGGATAGACCCAACCAAAATTCGCCATAGCAACACTTCCTTTCAAGGGGTAATGCCAGGCCGATATGCCCATTGTACGGGCTCTCTATTGCTAGAAGTTGTGTTCGGCTCACCCGACAACTTCCGCCGCGAAAAGTTAACCTTCCACCTCGCCCCATTTACAAGTAGCTATCAAGCACTACTGGGGCGCGAAGCTTTCGCCCGCTTTAACGCAATACCGCATTATGCATCCCTTACACTTAAAATGCCCGGTCCACGAGGCATCATCTCCTTAAAGGGAAACATCGAGTGTTCCTCGAGCGCGGAAAGATTGTGTGACTGCCTCGACATCCACACACTAAACCGGCTTCACTAATCCAAGCACCTAAACAGGTCATTCAGACCCCGGACACGGTTAGACGAGTCCGGCGTAAACATACAGGGGCTTACCAGCCGCACACCCTCGCACAAGGGGCTCCGCGCATATACAACAAGAGACAATAAAGCTCAATTTTGTTCATTTTTTGAAACATACTTTGTTTATTTAATATAACGTACATTTTCGCACGACCTTTTTCAACTAAGTTCCTCTCTTTTACAGATGAACACCGTGCGACGCCCGTCCAGGATACGGCACAACGGAGACACAGGCGTAGACATGCAGTAGGGACCCATTGCAAGGATTCTTTTCAGATTAAGACCCTGCATAAACCTTTTTTACTGTCTCTTGATGATACACATCCCCTAGTTTCTTATTATAACCGAGGAGGAGGCTGGCGTTTTGGCATAGGCCACGTCAGAATTTTGCGTGCACCTGGACACCAGGGACTTATTACCAAGGGCGTTGTTCGGCCCGTTTTCATAAAGACCGAATACCTTAGGGAGTGTTCGGCATCTCGAGTTAGGCCTTATATGCATCAGCTCCGAATCATGTCTTTGGTCAAATGTTGGGTTTGCCCGGCTCCTGTGTTTTGCTGCCTTACGTTCCGCTCTATCGGCTAACGCGGCACCAGGAGAACTACTGCGATTGTGCCCCGGTTCGGCCAGGCGAGCACCTCAGTAGAGAAAGCCGAAAACTGACTGTCATGATATAGCGTGAGACTGGTCAACCACTCGATGACCCGCCGGAATCTATAGGATTCCTCTGCATTGACGAAGGGCCGTTTCCCGGTCAGGCACATACGCGCCCCGAATTCGGGTGAGCGCGGTGCCCCTAGGGGCTATATAGTAGCCCCATTGTCAAACTCCTATGGATAAGTGAAAGTGATAAAGCATTATAGTCCGGTTGCCTAGTTTGCTACACTACTACCTCCTTTATAGGATCAAGACGTTGGATCAAGTGTGAAAATGCGCCTTTTGCAAACACCCCCGCATTATATGCGTGGGGGCTGAAGCCGAAGACTGCCATCTTTCAGGTTATATACACATATACATTAACGGCCGCACAGGAGGTATTTTAATTCTTGAAAGCACAAGTATAAAAAGCTTTTATATTTCATCGAAACATTGTTTCACAATAAATACATGTTATTCGACCATAATATCCTTCGAGCACTGCGTCTCTATCAAACGAGCGCCCTGCAGAACTTCCTGAAAATAGTGCTCGATAGGTACTCGGCTTCCGTCCGAATCTTGGGATGCAACATCGGTGGCCTTCATCTCTGCCCAGTATGTCTTGAAACGGGCAAGAGCCAACCGTGCACCCTCTATGCATGCCGACCTCCTCATTGCATTGATATGCGGCACCGCACCAAGGAACTACTGCACCAAGACAAAATAACTCTTCGGCTCGGGCCTCTTCGGCCACAAAAGACTTACGACATCCTTCATGGCAAGTCCGGATAACCTATTCAGCTCCGCCCATTCGGCCAAGCGATCGGTTAATGGAAGTGGGCGCTCTGGATTATGGAACTGCGACCAAAAAACCTTTCCCGTTTCGTGATCCTCTCGATCTCGGAAGTGTTCGGCCGCGTCCGCCGCACTTGCCGCCAAGTCCAGATAAGCATCTTCCGCACTCCACAGCCGGTCCAATGAGCATAATTAGGGTCCATGAATTTCCTCCGCAGCAGAAAGGGCTTTCCAGCCGCGATATCTCTGGCCTGACGCAGCTCCTCCTTCATAGCTCTCATCGCAGAGCGGGCATCCTTGGCCTCGGCAGTGGCCTTCTTCAGGTCCTCTTGTACCGCCCGATCTTCTTTTTCAAGAAGCTTGCAGCGGTCAGCAGCATTCTTCAACTCCACGTCCATCTCGGACATCTCCTTCTTGCTTTGGCAGTGAGCAGCCCGTTCGGCTTTTAGCTCTTCGGCCGCCTTTAAGGCAGCCGCGTCACTCTTTCTGGCCTGCTCCTTGGCTTGGGCGAGCTCCGCCCGCAGGTTCTCCAAGGCAGCGGCACCATCTGCGTCAAGCATACTTGTTGTAAGGCACGGGCATCAAGCTCCCTTACTAGGTGTCCGCAGGGAAACTGCATACCTTGTGACTCGTCAAGACGCCTATTGACAAGCGCGATGTCGACATCCGCCACATCAAGTTGCCGCTTTAGTTCGGCAAATTCATCAGTCCGGCCAGCCACCGGACCCTTCGCCACCTGCATAGGAAGGGCGACATATTATACCTGGGATTATGATGCTCAGCGCGCTGTCATTTTTGACAACACACCGAGCCTCAGGGGCTACTATCTACACAGGGCGCATTTTATATGCGGAACTGTCAGAAGGTACATCATTTTTGCATACCTCAAAACCTATCAGTAAACTTCTGACGGCTTCATGCAATCCGCTCTCAGCGGATGAAATCCTTTCAATCACCGTACTCATTAACGCACGGTGATCTTCTGAGATAAACGCTCGCCCGAGCAGATCCTTCAGCTCCTCCGACCGTACACCATATGGTGCCGGACTCGTCCGATGGCCTTTTTCGAAGGCCGAACGCGGAGGGATTTGAGGGGACATACGACTACCTTCCGGCCCCGCCGAACTCAGAGAAACCCTCCGTGACGACACCTCAGGGTCGCCCGCCTCGTAAGACGGTACGGCAGGGGGAGGCGTTTCGCTCTCTATCATCTCCGGACGAAGATCCCCCGAAGATGAGCTCTGCTGAGAAGGACTGAGATCTGAACTACAAGGTAAAATTTCGGTTATCAGAAATAGGGTAGGGATATCCTTTGTTTAAAAAAAAGGAACTCCCCTTTTTACTTACGGCTCGGTGGAGGGCTGATCCCCTTGGGGGCATAATGTGGCCGAGGCATCCCTCGGCGCCGGACCCTCTGACGAAGATTTCTTCCCCCGCTTTGAGACCATGGTCTCCGGGTCTTCAGAGGCGGTCCTCTTCTTCCCTTGGATGGAGGGATTCTCGATCCCTCCTTTCCTGGCAGCCTCCTTCGCGGAGGCGGTAGCTTCCTTGTTCCCCCCTTCACCTTCTTCCGATGGCGCAACCTCCAGCATCCTGGTTAACATGGGATCCGGCGTGGTCTCAGGGAGGGGGGCCGGACACCTGATTAACTTTGCTTTCGCTATCCACTCCTGTTCTAGGGACAACTCTTTTAAAGGGCAAGTTTGTGATAAATATAGGATAGCGTGTCCGGGTACATGGCTACTTACTTGAGTATCCGGGCGATTGGAGCTCAGACCTGCGTCCTCGATCAAGTCCGGACACATTTCTTGTGATCCGAAGAAAAGCTTGTACATCTCCACGGGCGTCGCACCCATAAAATGTTGGAGAGCTCGTGGTCCCTCTGGGTTAAATTCCCACACGCGGAGGGGGCGACGTCTGCAGGGCAGGATGCGACGAATCAGCATGACCTGCGCTACTATGACCAAAGTGATCTCTCTCTCTCTCTCTAGGAGGTCTCGAATGCGGCCCTGCAGCAAGGGCACATCCTTGGACGGCCCCCAGTCAAGCCCTTTATTGACCCATGATGCCAGCCGCGGTGGAGGACCCGAGCGAAAGACAGGTAGCGCCACCCATTTGGTGCCCCTGGGAGCTGTGATATAAAACCACTCTTGTTGCCATAAACTGAGCTCCTCTTGAAAAGAGCCCTCGGGCCATGGAGCATCAACATTCTTGCTTATAACAGCCCCTCCTCACTCTGCCTGTTGCCCCTTGATCATCTTCGGCTCCACTTTGAAGGTCTTGAGCCACAATCCGAAGTGAGGGGTAATGCGAAGGAAGGCTTCGCACACGACGATGAACGATGAGATGTGGAGGATGGACTCCGGGTCCAAGTCGTGAAATTCCAACCCATAGTAAAACATGAGCCCCCTCACAAAGGGGTCCGTCGGGAAGCTTAGCCCCCGAAGAAAGTGAGACACGAACACCACACTTTCACCAGGCTTGGGAGTGGTAATAACCTGCCCATGGGTAGGCAGCCTATGCGCAATTTCTCCGGTTATATACCTGGAATCTCTTAGCCTTTGCACGTCTTCTTCCGTAACAGAGGAAGGCATCCACCGGCCTTGCTGGTCGGAGCCGGACATCATCGAAGGTCCGAAGCGCCTGTATCTGGAGCTTTGGGTGTTGGAACTCAAGGCGAGAGGCAGAATCGATTGAGATTAAAAGAAAGGAGTGGAGCCTTGATCTCTTTATAAAGAGGTTGAATACCAAGAGCCTTCCCCGTGGCCATTTGGGACTCACCTTCAATAGAGGAGACGTGCCAACGGGCACGGTTGGGTTACCCATGCCTGTATTGATGAGAATCCCGGAATAAGGGGACATGATCTCTGCTTTGACAAGACGTGCCAAGGGAACCGCCTCGCTAAACGCGCCGAGGTGGGACCGTAAAAACGATTCGAATAAAGGCTTGGGCGTGGTGTGATGTCACACCACGAAATACGTCAGCAGATTGGACTTGTGTAAATATTATTCTCTCTACGGTGGTATGTGTAACTTATTTTGCAGAGATAGACACTATCCTTGTGTTCAAAATCTTCTATGAAGTATTCGGAGGAGGAACCCGCCTTGCAATGCCGAAGACAATATGCGCGCCGAACTCGTCGTCATTGAAGCCTGGTTCAGGGGCTACTGAGGGAGTCCTGGATTAGGGGGTGTCCGGATGGCCGGACTATAGCCTTTGGCCGGACTCCTGGACTATGAAGATACAAGATTGAAGACTTCGTCCCGTGTCCGGATGGGACTTTCCTTGGCGTGGAAGACAAGCTTGGCGATACGAATATGTAGATCTCCTACCATTGTAACCGACTCCGTGTAACCCTAACCCTCTTTGGTGCCTATATAAACCAGAGGGTTTTAATCCGTAGGACAAACAACAATCATACCATAGGCTAGCTTCTAGGGTCTAGCCTCTCTCATCTCATGGTAGATCTACTCTTGTACTACCTATATCATCAATATCAATCAAGCAGGAGTAGGGTTTTACCTCCAGCGAGAGGGCCCGAACCTGGGTAAAAACATTGTGTCCCTTGTCTCCTATTACCATCCGCCTAGACACACAGTTCGGGACCCCCTACACGAGATCCACCAGTTTTGACACTGACAGACACCATAACGGTGTACAACCCCTGATATGAAGTCTATCACTGGTCCGGATTCGGCCGTTTTAACTAGTTTGGCCTCTATCCATTTGGTGAATTTATCTACCATGACCAATAGGTATTTTTTCTTATGGCTTCCTCCTTTAAGGGGCCCGACCATATCGAGCCCCCAGACCGCAAAGGGCCAAGTTATGGGGATTGTTTGGAGAGCGGTAGGTGGCATATGGCTTTGGTTTGCGAAAAGCTGGCAACCGACGCAATGTTGGACGAGGTCATGTGCGTCTGCTCGGGCTGTCAGCCAGTAGAAACCTGTACGGAAGGCCTTGCTTACAAGGGCCCAAGCTGCGGCATGGTAGCCGCCGAGTCCAGCGTGAATTTCGGCCAAGAGCTACCGCCCTTCATCTTCGAAGATGCATCTTTGGAGTACTCCGGTAGCGCTTTTCTTATAAAGCTCTCCCTCATGAACCTTGTAGGATTTAGAGCGCCGCGCGATGCAACGTGCCTCATTTTGGTCCTCGGGGAGTTCTTGCCTATTTAGGTAGGCTAAGTAGGGTTCTGTCCACGGGGCGATGACAGCCATGATCACGTGGGCTGAAGGTGTTATTTCGGTGGTGGAGCCTCCGATTATGTCAGTGTGTTCGGGATCTGGGGTTGTGGTCGGGTCCGGACTAGTATTGCCGGTCTCCCCTTGCCACACCACGGATGTCTTGAACAGCCTTTCCAAGAAGATATTAGGTGGGACGGGGTCGCACTTAGCACCGATGCGGGCAAGGATATCTGCCGCTTGATTGTTTTCTCGGACCACATGATGGAATTCAAGCCCCTCGAACCGAGATGACATCTTGAGGACGGCATTGCAGTAAGCCGCCATTTTTGGGTCCTTGGTGTCAAAGTCTCCATTTATTTGAGATATTGCGAGGTTCGAATCCCCGCGCACCTCTAGGCGTTGAATGCCCATGGAGACCGCCATCCGAAGACCATGCAACAGAGCCTCGTATTCGGCTGCATTATTGGAGTTTGTGTATAGTATTTGGAGTACGTATTGGATTGTATCTCTGGTGGGGGATGTTAGGACAACGCCCGCTCCCAGACCTGCCAGCATCTTAGAGCCTTCAAAGTGCATGATCCAATTGGAGTATGTGCCGTACTCTTTAGGGAGTTCGGCTTCTGTCCATTCGGCGATGAAGTCAGGCAGTACTTGTGACTTAATTGCTCGCCATGGTTTGTATATGATGTCGAACGGGGGGAGCTCGATGGCCCACTTAGCAATCCAGCCCGTGGCATCGCGGTTATTTATTATATTGTTGAGTTGTACTTCGGAGGCCACCATGATTGGACACTCTTGAAAGTAGTGTTGTAGTTTTCGGGATGCAATGAAGACCGTGTATGCTATTTTTAGATAATGTGGGTACCGTGATTTGCATGGTGTGAGGACAGTGGATACGTAGTATACCATCTTTTGAAGCGGCAACTTATGTCCGTCCTCCTCTCGTTCGACGACGAGCACTGCGCTTACAACTTGGTGCGTTGCAGCTATATATAACAGCATGGGTTCGCCGATGTTTGGTGCGGCCAGGATTGGGTTGCTGGCCAAGAGGGCCTTTATTTCTTCCAGTCCGGCCATAGCTGCATCCGTCCACTCGAAGTGTTCGGTGCATCGAAGAAGGTGATAGAGAGGTAATGCCTTTTCTCCCAATCGGGAGATGAAGCGGCCTAAGGCAGCCATGCATCCAGTTAATTTCTGGATTTGCTTGAGGTCTGTTGGGGTAGCCAACTGTGACAAAGCTCGAATTTTAGCCGGATTTGCTTCAATTCCTCTATTGGAGATGATGAAACTCAGGAGCTTTCCTGCAGGAACACCGAATACGCATTTTTTCGGATTGAGCTTGATGTCATATGTTCGGAGATTGTCGAACGTAAGTCTCAGGTTGTCTATTAAAGATTCGACATGTCTGGTTTTGATGACCA
Organism: Triticum timopheevii; assembly: GCA_963921465.1. Classification (NCBI taxonomy): domain Eukaryota; kingdom Viridiplantae; phylum Streptophyta; class Magnoliopsida; order Poales; family Poaceae; genus Triticum; species Triticum timopheevii. Next base: position 405,202,355 of record OY997272.1, on the reverse strand, counting down.
CATCGTCTATGTATGCCTCAACTGTTTTGCTGATTTGTTTTTCCAAGCATGTCTTTGATAGGTTGCACCGGCATTTTTGAGCCCGAAAGGCATGGTGTTAAAACAGAAGGGGTCGTATGGAGTGATGAATGCCGTTGCGGCTTGATCAGACTCCGCCATCTTGATTTGATGGTATCCAGAGTATGCATCGACGAAGCACAATGAGTCATGTCCTACGGTAGTGTCGATGATTTGATCGATGCAGGGGAGAGGGAAGGGATCCTTGGGGCAAGCCTTATTGAGGTCCTTGAAATCGACACATTGGTGCCAGGATTTGTCCTTCTTTGGTACCATCACCAGGTTTGCTAGCCAGTCCGGGTGTTTTATTTCTCTGATGAATCTGGCTTCGAGTAACTTGGCTAGCTCCTCTCCCATGGCTTGTCGATTAGGTTCTGAAAAACGCCGAAGAGTCTGCTTGACCGGCTTGTATCCCTTTAGTATGTTTAGGCTATGCTCGGCCAGCCTGTGTGGGATACCTGGCATGTCTAAAGGGTGCCAGGCGAAGATGTCCCAATTCTCGCGCAAGAACGCCCGCAGTGCATCATCTATTGTGGGGTTTAGCTGTGCCCCGATGGATGCTATTTTTGTAGAGTCCGTTGGGTGGACTTGGAATTTGACTATTTTGTCCGCTGGTTTGAAAGAGGTGGACTGATGTCTACTACACAACCTTCTTCTTGTAGATGTTGTTGGGCCTGCAAGTGCACAAGTTTGTAGGACAGTAGCAAACTTCCCTCAGGTGGATGACCTAAGGTTTATCAATCCGTGGGAGGCGTAGGATGAATATGGTCTCTCTCAAACAACCCGGCAACCAAATAACAAAGAGTCTCTTGTGTCCCCAACACACCCAATACAATGGCAATTGTATAGGTGCACTAGTTCGGCGAAGAGATGGTGATACAAGTGCAATATGGATGGTAGATATAGGTTTTTGTAATCTGAAATAATAAAAACAGCAAGGTAACTAATGATAAAAGTGAGCGTAAACGGTATTGCAATGATAGGAAACAAGGCCTAGGGTTCATACTTTCACTAGTGCAAGTTCTCTCAACAATAATAACATAGATAGATCATATAACAATCCCTCAACATGCAACAAAGAGTTACTCCAAAGCCACTAATAGCGGAGAACAAACGAAGAGATTATGGTAGGGTATGAAACCACCTCAAAGTTATTCTTTCGGATCAATCTATTCAAGAGTTTGTACTAGAATAACACCTTAAGACACAAATCAACCAAAACCCTAATGTCACCTAGATACTCCATTGTCACCTCAAGTATCCGTGGGCATGATTATACGATATGCATCACACAATCTCAGATTCATCTATTCAACCAACACAAAGTACTTCAAAGAGTGCTCCAAAGTTTCTACCGGAGAGTCAAGATGAAAATGTGTGTCAACCCCTATGCATAGGTTCATGGGAGGAACCCGCAAGTTGATCACCAAAACATACATCAAGTGGCACGTGATATCCCATTGTTACCACAGATAAACATGGCAAGACATACATCAAGTGTTCTCAAATTCTCAAAGACTCAATCCGATAAGATAACTTCAAGAGGAAAACTCAATTCATCACAAGAGAGTAGAGGGGGAGAAACATCATAAGATACAACTATAGTAGCAAAGCTCGCGATACATCAAGATCGTGCCATAGAGAGAACACGAGAGAAAGAGAGATCAAACACATAGCTACTGGTACATACCCTCAGCCCCGAGGGTGAACTACTCCCTCCTCGTCATGGATAGCACCGGGATGATGAAGATGGCCACCGGTGATGGTTCCCCCTCCGGCAGGGTGTCGGAACGGGCTCCTGAGAGGTTTTTGGTGGCTACAGAGGCTTGCGGCGGCGGAACTCCCGATCTATCTTCTGTCTCGATGTTTTAGGGTACGTAGGCTTATATAGGCGAAAGAAGTCGGTCGGGGGAGCCTCGAGGGCCCCACGAGAGTGGAGGGCACGCCCAGGGGGTGGGCGCGCCCCCCTATCTCGTGGCTTCCTCGACGCTCCCCTGGCTTGCACTCCAAGTTCCTGGGATTGGTTCTGTTCCAAAAATAACTTTTCCGAAGGTTCCATTCCGTTTGGACTCCGTTTGATATTCCTTTTCTTCAAAATACTAAAACAGGCAATAAACAGCAATATGGGCTGGGCCTCCGGTTAATAGGTTAGTCCCAAAAGTAATATAAAAGTGTATAATAAAGACCATAAACATTCAAAACACATAATAATATAGCATGAATGCTTCATAAATTATAGATACGTTGGATACGTATCAGCATCCCCAAGCTTAATTCCTACTCGTCCTCGAGTAGGTAAATGATAAAAGAAGAACTTATGAAGTGTGAATGCTAGAAGTGCACAAGTTTGATCAATGATAATTTCAATCACCCTTTCTAGCATGATTATATGTCATAACAGTAGTTCACCTCATAAAACTTCTCAAGATCAAGTAACAAGCTATTCACATGTTAAAGCATAGACCAAAAACTTCCTTGAAAACTAGCAAATTTCATTCTTAGTCATCAAACAATTGCAATTCATCTTATTTTCAGGAATAGCAAACTCCACATACTCAACTATCATATAGTCTTCTACAATTTCTAACACTCACGCAATACTAATGGTTATGGAGTTTTAATCGCACACTGAGAAAGATAGGGGCTTATAGTGTTGCCTCCCACGTACTCACCTTTTGGTGATGTCAACAATAATAGTTCATGCTAACTTACATCCCATTGGATATATATATCAGGATCTTCCCAACACGAGGTGCTTGCCAAAGGATAAAATGAAAAAGGGAAAGGTGAAGATCACCTTGACTCTTGCATAAAGTAAAAGACATAAAGTAAAAGATAGGCCCTTCGTAGAGGGAAGTAGAGGTTGTCATGCGTTTTTATGGTTGGATGCACAAAATCTTAGAGCAAAAGAACGTCACTTTATATTGCCACTTGTATATGGACCTTTATTATGCAGTTCGTCTTTTTTATTGCTTCCATAAAAAGATCGTATAAAGTTTATTTTCTCTGCACTAATAAGTCATACATATTTAGAGAGCAATTTTTATTGCTTGCACCGATGACAACTTACTTGAAGGATCTTACTCAATCCATAGGTAGGTATAGTGGACTCTCATGGCAAATCTGGGTTTAAGGATATTTGGAAGCACAAGTAGTATCTCTACTTGGTGCAAGGAATTTTGGCTAGCATGAGGGGGGAAAGGCAAGCTCAACATGTTTGAAAGATCCATGACAATATACTTTAACTGAGATGTGAGAAAACATAACCAATTATGTTGTCTTCCTTGTCCAACATCAACTCTTTAGCATGTCATACTTAATGAGTGCTCCCAATTATAAAAGATGTCTAAGATAGTATATTTATATGTGGAATCTCTCTTCCTTCAATATTCTTTCATGAATTGTTCAAATGACCAATACAATGCTTGCTAAACTTCAATAAATCTACAACCACTACTTCTTAGATGTGAAGTCATTACTCCAATGGGATAAGTAAATGAAACATATATAATTTCAGATTTATGACAATCAACTCATTCAACAATTTACTCATAGGATATAAGTGAAGCACACGAGTAAATGCAAAACTACTCCAAAAAGATATAAGTGAAGATCAATGAGTAGCTAAATAATTATGTAGCTATATGAAGACTCTCTCTCATTAAATAATTTCAGATATTGGTATTTTATTCAAACAGCAAGCAAAACAAAATAAAATGACAATGCAAGGATAGCACAACTCATGTGAAGAAGCAAAAACTTAGGCTCAACCGATACTAACCGATAGTTGTTGAAGAAGAAAGGTGGGATGCCTAACGGGGCATCCCGAAGCTTAGATGCTTGAGACTTCCTTAAATATAATCTTGGGTGCCTTGGGCATCCCCAAGCATGAATTTTTCTGTCTCCTTAATTCCTCTCATATCATGGTTTCTCTTTTTATCAAAAGCTTCATCCACACCAAACTCAACAAGAACTTGTGAGATAGGTTAGCATAAACCAATGCAAAACCTTATCATTTTCTACTGTAACAAATCACTAAAATTATTATTCAACATTGCATACTAAATGCCTCTGCATATTTAATACTCATATCCTCAAATAGAATCATTAAACAAGCAAACATATGCAAACAATGCAAACATAACAGCAATCTGTCCAAACAGTACAGTCTGTAAAGAATGCAAGAGTATCAATACTTCCCTAACTCCAGCAATTATGAGAAAAATACTACGCTGTATAAGATTTATCAGAGCTCATTATGCAAAAAGTTTCAACATTATATCATGCTCTGACTTTTCTAGGGAATTTTTGCAACAGCGGCAAACTTTCTGTTTTCAAACAGCAACATGTATACTAGCAAAATAAGCATGGAAAAGGCTATCCTTGACATTTTTATTGAAACTAAAGATGCAAAACATTATTCTAAATAACAGCAAGCAAATACTAACAAAAGAAAATGATGCTCCAAGCAAAACACATATCATGTGGTGAATAAAAATATAGCTCCAAGTAAAGTTACCGATGAACGAAGACGAAAGAGGGGATGCCTTCCGGGGCATCCCCAAGCTTAGGCTCTTGGTTGTCCTTGAATATTACCTTGGGGTGCCATGGGCATCCCCAAGCTTAGTCTCTTTCCACTCCTCATTCCATATTCCATCGAATCTTTACCCAAAACTTGAAAACTCCACAACACAAAACTCAACAGAAAACTCGTAAGCTCCGTTAGTACAAGAAAATAAAACCACCACTTAGGTACTGTAATGAAGACATTATAAATGCATATTGGTGTAATATCTACTGTATTCCAACTTATCTATCGTTCATACCACTTAATACTAGCCATAGATGCATCAAAATAAGCAAACAACACACGAAAAACAGAATCTGTCAAAAACAAAACAGTCTGTAGTAATCTGTATCAAACGTATACTTATGGAACTCCAAAAATCCTACCAAATTAGGAAGTCCTAAGCAATTTGTGTACCAATCCAGAGCAAAAATAATCATATCAGAAGCACATTTCTGTGAATTAACAAACCTAATTTACTGGGTGCAGAAGTTTCTGATTTTCAGCAGGTTCAACGCAACTATCACCGTAGGCTATCCTAAAGGTCTTACTTGGCACTTTATTGAAACAAAAGCTATAAAACATGATTACTACAGTAGCACAATCATGTGTACACATAAAAACAGTAAGGGTAAATATTGGGTTGTCTCCCAACAAGCGCTTTACTTTAATGCCTTTCTAGATAGGCATGATGATGACAATGATGCTCACGTAAAAGATAAGAACTGAAACACAACGAGAGCATCATGAAGCATATGACTAGCACATTTAAGTCTAACCCACTTCCTATGCATAGGGATTTTGTGAGCAAACAACTTATGGGAACAATAATCAACTAGCATAGGAAGGTAAAACAAGCATAGCTTCAAGATTTTAAGCACATAGAGAGGAAACTTGATATTATTGCAATTCCTACAAGCATATGTTCCTCTCTCATAATAATTTTCAGTAGCATCATGGATGAATTCAAGCATATAACCAGCACCTAAAGCATTCTTTTCATGATCTACTTGCATAGAAAATTTACTACTCTCCACATAAGCAAAATTCTTCTCATTCGGAATAGTGGGAGTATCATAAAAGACTTGAATACTATAAATTGTTTCCACATTAAAAGAGTAATGTTCAGAAAAAAGGGTAATCATAATCATGACAAGTTTTATAAATATAATCATCACTACTTTTTATAGCAAAAGTTTCATCACAATAATCATCATAAGTAGCAACTTCGTTCTCATCATAATCGATTGAATCCTCTCCCAAGATAGTGGAATCACTAAATAAAGTTGACACTCTTCCGAATCCACTTTTGTATTCGTCACAATAAAATTCAACATCCTCCAAAATAGTGGGGTCACTACTTCCTAAAGTTGACATTCTCCCAAACCCACTTTCATCAATATAATCATCATAGGTAAGAGGCATGCTATCATCATAACAACTTTGCATATCAAAACTTGGGAGGCTAAAAATATCATCTTCATTAAACATAGCATCCCCAAGCTTGGGACAAATAGTAATTCCAGCAAATATATTCTCAAATATTTCATCCTCATCAAACATAGCTTCCCCAAGCTTGGGCCCTTTCATATCATAAGCATAATCACTCTCATCATTAAAAATATGGATAGCACCAATAGTATAGCAATTATCATCATCACAATGAGTAGTAGGAGCAACATCATTTGGGAGGGATACCTTTCTACCTTTGTTGCTCCTTCTTTTCTTTTTCTTCTTCACATTATGTGTGGGTTCAACCTTCCTCTTTGAGCTCCTTATTGATGAGATTGATTGAATAGAAAGCTCCTCCTCGTTACCTGATTCATCATAAGAAATAATAGGAGGAGATTGGGAAGTCTCTTCCCTTTCATTAGTATTCTCTTCATCTTCTATTTGCTTTCTTTTCTTTATGTAATTGGCAATATAAGGATTTTCAATGCAATTCACCGCACAATACATATAAATCTTCTCTAGATCAAAATTAAGAAATCTATCAAGATTAAATTTTGGAATACCCTCAGTTATACGTTTCATTTCTTCATACCCCCAAAGCAAACTAAGTTCATTATGATGTGCAAGGGTAATCAAGTTATCACAATTTTTGGACATGATTCGATCATGAAACAATTTGCATTGGAGTTTTAAATGACCACGTTCATTGCAAAGTTCACAAGGGGCACAAAAAATATTGAATATTTCAGCACAATCATCAAGACTTTCTTGCAAACCTTTAGTTTTTAAATACTTATGCCTCTTGCAATATCTATTTTCTCTATTTGGTGTGTCCATGCAAACCCATTCTACTCCACAAAAATCAACATGCTTATAAGAGACATTTTCATCATAACTAGTGCAATCATCATTAGTACTATGGATATTCAAGGAGTTCATACTAACAACATTGCAATCATGCTCATCATTCAAAGATTTAGCATCAAACATTCTATAGATTTCTTCTTCTAGCACTTGAGCACCATTTTCCTTTTCATCAAACTCACGAAAGATATTAAAAAGATGAAGCGTATGAGATAAACTCAATTCCATTTTTTTGTAGTTTTCTTTTATAAACTAAACTAGTGATAAAACAAGAAACAAAAAGATTCGATTGCAAGATCTAAAGATATACCTTCAAGCACTCACCTCCCTGGCAACAGCGCCAGAAAAGAGCTTGATTGACGGGGTGTGAGTACCGCTTACCTAGCCTCCCCGACAACGGTGCCAGAAAAGAGCTTGATGTCTACTACACAACCTTCTTCTTGTAGACATTGTTGGGCCTGCAAGTGCACAGGTTTGTAGGACAGTAGCAAATTTCCCTCAAGTGGATGACCTAAGGTTTATCAATCCGTGGGAGGCGTAGGATGAAGATGGTCTCTCTCAAACAACCCTGCAACCAAATAACAAAGAGTCTCTTGTGTCCCCAACACACCCAATACAATGGCAATTGTATAGGTGCACTAGTTCGGCGAAGAGATGGTGATACAAGTGCAATATGGATGGTAGATAAAGGTTTTTGTAATCTGAAATAATAAAAACAGCAAGGTAATTAATGATAAAAGTGAGAGTAAACGGTATTGCAATGATAGGAAACAAGGCCTAGGGTTCATACTTTCACTAGTGCAAGTTCTCTCAACAATAATAACATAGATAGATCATATAACAATCCCTCAACATGCAACAAAGAGTCACTCCAAAGCCACTAATAGCGGAGAACAAACGAAGAGATTATGGTAGGGTATGAAACCAAGTTATTCTTTTGGATCAATCTATTCAAGAGTCCGTACTAGAATAACACCTTAAGACACAAATAAACCAAAACCATAATGTCACCTAGATACTCCATTGTCACCTCAAGTATCCGTGGGCATGATTATACGATATGCATCACACAATCTCAGATTCATCTATTCAACCAACACAAAGTACTTCAAAGAGTGCCCCAAAGTTTCTACCGGAGAGTCAAGACGAAAATGTGTGCCAACCCCTATGCATAGGTTCATGGGCGGAACCCGCAAGTTGATCACCAAAACATACATCAAGTGGCATGTGATATCCCATTGTCACCATAGATAAACACGGCAAGACATACATCAAGTTTTCTCAAATCCGATAAGATAACTTCAAGAGGAAAACTCAATTCATCACAAGAGAGTAGAGGGGGAGAAACATCATAAGATCCAACTATAGTAGCAAAGCTCGCGATACATCAAGATTGTGCCATAGAGAGAACACGAGAGAGAGAGAGAGAGAGAGAGAGAGAGAGAGAGAGATCAAACACATAGCTACTGGTAAATACCCTCAGCCCCGAGGGTGAACTACTCCCTCCTCGTCATGGATAGCACCGGGATGATGAAGATGGCCACCGATGATGGGTTCCCCCTCCGGCAGGGTGCTGGAACGGGCTCACGAGAGGTTTTTGGTGGCTACAGAGGCTTGCGGCAGCAGAACTCCCAATCTATCTTCTGTCCGATGTTTTTAGGGTACGTAGGCTTATATAGGCGAAAGAAGTCGGTCGGGGGAGCCTCGAGGGGCCCACAAGAGTGGCTCGTGGCTTCCTCGACACTCCCTGGCTTGCACTCCAAGTTCCTAGGATTGGTTCTGTTCCAAAACTAACTTTTTTGAAGGTTTCATTCCGTTTGGACTCCGTTTGATATTCCTTTTCTTCGAAATATTGAAATAGGAAATAAAACATCAATATGGGCTGGGCCTCCGGTTAATAGGTTAGTCCCAAAAGTAATATAAAAGTGTATAATAATGCCCATAAACATTCAAAACACTTAAGAATATAGCATGAATGCTTCATAAATTATAGATACGTTGGAGACGTATCATGGACTTGGTTCATTTATTGAGTATCACGTCGTCCCTGTCCACTGTGGAGCGCAGCACAGTTAGTTCTTCGGCCGCGAGGGCTTCGGATAATGCCTCAAGGGCCAGGGCGGCGGTTTTGTTTTGGGCGTGGAGTGCTACGTCCGGATCACTTGCTAGAGTCATGATTCCATTGGGCCCGGGCATCTTGAGCTTCATGTACCCGTAAAGGGGTATAGCTTGGAAGCTCGTGAATGCATCCCGCCCTAAAGGGCGTGGTATCCTCTACTGAACGGGGCCACTTGGAATGTGATTTCTTCAGACCTGTAATTCTCCGGTGTGCCGAATACCAAATCTAGTGTGATTTTCCCGCACATCATGCCTCCCGACTAGGGATAATTCCTCTGAAGGTCGTGCTGCTTTGCTCAATGTGGCTCTTGTCTATTTCCATTTTGTTGAGGGTTTCCTCGTAGATGAGGTTTAATCTGATGCCACCGTCCATGAGCACTTTAGTAAGCCGGAAGCCGTCCACAATTGGACTAAGGACCAAATCGACTGGTGCTCGGACTGTTCGAAATTGAGGTTCGTCACTGGCATTGAAGGTTATGGTTGTGTCGTTCCATGGATTTATTGCTGCAACATGGCAGACTTCGGCGAGGCTGCGGAGTGCTCTCTTGCGCCTGTTATTTGAGGCAAAAGTCTCGAAGACTGTCAATACTATACTGTTGTTTTCTGCGGGATGATGCTCTGCGGTATCATTGATGAGGAGATCCTCGCCGCTCTTGGCCACCTGCCGAAGTATCCAATATGCTCTAAGGCTGTGTGTTGGTATGGTATCCGGTGTGGTGTGAATTTTGCATGGCCCATTGAGCCATCCCTCCAATACGGTTCCACGCCCTGTAGTGGGCTTTGGTTTCTTTGTAGTTGGATCAGGTGACTTGCGAGAGTGCACCCTTCTCGTTCAGACAAAGGGTTTAGTGAGAGCCGGAGGATCCCAGAATTTTGCTTGGGTTTTCCAGGCGCTTTCCATCGCACAGTACTTCTACTATGGCCGCCAATTCAGCAAAGTGTGCTATGTCATGGTGACTTATGGCGTTGAGGATTCCCTTGTCCGTGCAATTTTTGCAAAAGAATGAGATTGCGTCTTCCTCGCGACAGTCCTTGGCCTTGCTCGTTACAAGGAGGAATCTGGCCCAAAAGTGATGTACTGTCTCTTGGGGTTGTTGTCTAATGTGGGAAAGATCGCTAGTATCTGGGTGGGTGGGTGGATTTAAGTCCAAACCCTCACCTAATCTGAGACCCAAGGGCAGAGGAGCTTCTGAATTTGGTAGTTCGGTTTCCGGGATGTTGCCCAATTTTTCTGGCCCGCTGTCCGATTCTAAATTCGGAGTTCGGGTCATGCCCTCCCGCAGACGGGTATCCGGCTTGGAGAGCTCGGGAATCCGGACATAGTTCGTCCTCAGAATACAGGATGAATCGCTGCATTGCTCCTCCACCACCGCTATCTGATGGGTGACCGGCGGAGAGTTAATCTCTCTTTGATCGGGTTTAAGCCCAATCCGATCATAGTCTGTAGCGATTCCCAAGGCGGTGATGCGATCCAAGAGCTCGTTCATGGACGAGAGCTCCATTAGATCCATCTGCTCAGTGTATTCCGAGCTAACGGGAGGTTGTTTTTGATGATCCAAGAAGTCATCGTCGGCACGGCAGCCGAACGGGTGGTCATGACGAAGCCGCCTAGTCGGAGGATTTGGCCTAAAGCCAGGGCTCCCCCAGAGGTGATGTTGTCCTTGATAACAAGGCGAGCCATCAAGCCTTACCGTGAAGACACAGTGGAACTCTCAATGAAAGCACCAATGTCGGTGTCAAAACCGGCATATCTCGGGTAGGGGGTCCCGGACTGTGCGTCTAAGGCTAATGGTAACAGACGGCGGGGGACACAATGTTTACCCGGGTTCGGGCCCTCTCTATGGAGGTAATACCCTACTTCCTGCTTGATTGATCTTGATGATATGAGTATTACAAGAGTTGATTTACCACGAGATCATAGATGCTAAACCCTAGAAGCTAGCCTATGATTATGATTGTTGTTGTCCTACGGACTAAACCCTCCGGTTTATATAGACACCGGAGGGGGCTGGGGTTACACAGAGTCGGTTACAGAGAAGGAAATCTACATATCCGAATTGCCAAGCTTGCCGTCCACGCAAAGGAGAGTCCCACCCGGACACGGGATGAAGTCTCCAATATTGTATCTTCATAGTCCAACAGTCCGGCACAAGTACATAGTCCGGCTGTCTGAGGACCCCCTAATCCAGGACTCCCTCACCGACTTCATCTCCAAGTCTTCTGGTTTCCTTTCGGTCCAACAAAGATCATCGTGAAAGTTTCATTCCGTTTGGTATTCCTTTTCTACGAAACTCTAAAATAGGTAAAAAAATAGAAACTGGCACTGGGCCCTCGGTTAATAGGTTAGTCCTAAAAATAATATAAAATAGCATATAAATGCCTATTAAACATCCAAAACATATAATATAATAGCATGGAACAATCAAAAGTTATAGATACGTTGGAGACGTATCAGGTCTCAGGAGGAGTCTAATTCAGGCGTGGAAAGCCTGACTCTTGCTTCGGCATTCGTCGCCAAGTCCATCTTCAACACTGAAGACAATGGTCACTCCGCCGAAGCTGATGCTGATGATGAGGATGACTCTGCTCCAACCTACAGCTTCATGGCACGAGGTGGCAAGGTAAACCCACGCGATGCTTACTTTAAAACCTCTAGTGAAGATGACTTAGAATGTGAATCCAAATCTAGCTATAAGACACTTGCTAAAATTGCAACTGAACAACAAACTGCTATGGAACATATTCAAAAGTTTCTAGACAAAAGCGATGACCTGTTGGACGCGGAAATGAATCAAACTCAGTCATTAATCGAAGACATTAAAAATCTTTGTGTTAAGTACGAAGAACTTGAAAGCCATCATGAAACTCTCTTAGCCTGTCATGAGAAGCTTTCCTATGATTATCTTCAAAGGAAGCAAGATCTTGAGAAATTGAGAGCATCTCATGAAGATCTTCAAAAGGATAACGATTCACTACTCGCTCAACAGATCAGTTCCTCTCAGGAAGAATTTGTTCCACCATGTTTAAAATGTCTTGAGCATGATAATGTTGTCTCTGTTGCTGAATGTTCTACTGCCTCTAATGTGGCAATATCTTCAACTACTCATGTGGTAACTAACCCCTCTATTGAGAATGCTAGTACTATTGCTGATGAGAATGCTAGGTTGAAGACATTGCTTGAAACATGCATGTACAAAAGCCTCAAAGGGCATCAGACTCTGTGCGATGTCCTCAAGAAACAACTTCTGAACCGAAACACTAGGAAAGAGGGTGTTGGGTTCAAGAGGAAAAATGAATGTTGATGGTTCTTACTGGAAGCCTGAGCAGTACCCCAAAACTACCTGGGTTGCTCCTAAGGATCCTTTAGTGGACCCATCCACCTTATCTGGCTTCACTTGTGCTAACCCCATTGCCATTGATGAATCCTTTGATGCCAAGTATAAGCTGTTCAAGAATCGGAATGCTGAAGTATTTGCCAGGTTTATTGGTACTAACTACAGGAATGGGCCACCTTTGAAGAAGATCTGGGTGCCCAAAAGTTGTCTTGAGAAGCTTCCCGTGAATGTCGTCATGACACCACCTGGGAAGAAGACAAACCCCAGACCAAAGGCGTCATATGGCCCAAAGGGTTCATACAGACAGAGGACCTCACATGGTCACCCTAACGCTAATGTTTTGCAGCGAAACCATCATTAAACTCATGAATATGAGTGTGTTTCTTCTAACCGCTATGTTCACAAAACTAAGAACTTTTCTGCATATTCTTATGAGTATTATTCACCTCCTACAAAACTACTTTCTAGGGCTCCAAAGCCAAAGTTCTCAGATGCTGCACTTCAAATTATTGCTTCTAAGCCACCCCTGAAGATGTGGGTAGTTAAGAAGAATTAACTTCTCTTGCAGGGAAAGGTCTCCAACCGGAAATCAAAGACTTCTGACGCCAATGCTGGGGACCTAGAACATCTTGTGGGACGCAAGATAAAGTGCCAAAATGGTCTTACCATGTATTTCGACCCAGGGTTTCTTGACGAGCATCCTATCCTGCCAAACCAGAATCTTAACTTTGATAATATGGTTGTTCTCTACATGTTTCTGCTTCACAATACTCTTGGTGAAGCCTATCCCGCTAACTGCATTGTAGGGTACGACTCTGTAAGCCGCTGAATGGATCATGGACATCGGATGCACTAACCACATGACTGATGATCGAAGTCTTCTCATGGATTCAACCCTATGTCCATCTACTAAAAGCCACATCACATTCGCTGACACTGGTAAAAGCAAGGTATTGGATCTAGGTAGAGTTGCTATCTCTAAGGATCAACACATGGACAAAGTGATGCTTGTTGAATCCCTTGGATACAACTTAATGTCTGTCCCAATGCTTTTTGATCTGAACATGATTGTGATTTTTGGAAAGTATCGTTGTCTTCTGCTAATGGAAACTACCAAATCTTTAGTCTTCGAAGGCTATCGAAGAGGTGATCTGTATATGGTAGATTTCTCCGCATGACCATAGCTTGTCGTATGTCTTCTAGCAAAAGCTTCTGAGTGCTGGCTCTGGCATCAAAGGCTAGGACATGCGGGTATGAGGAACTTACACACTCTTGTGAAGAAGAAGCACATCATTGGCATCGAGGGCATCAAGTTCAAGAAAGATCATCTATGTGGTGCTTGTGTAGCTGGGAATATGACTAGAGCTAAGCATCCCTCGAAGACAATCATGACCACATCACGTCCTTTTGAGCTCTTCACATGGACTTATTTGGCCCTACTCACTACTCTACCCTTAGTACTACAACACATCTCTATGGCTTCATTATTGTTGATGATTATTCGAGATACACTTGGGTGCATATAACTCTCTGTAAGACTGAAGTGCATGATGTCTTCAGACACTTTGCCAATCGTGTTATGACCAATTATGGCATCAAGATCAAGCACATCAGAAGTGACAATGGCACTGAGTTCAAGAACACCGGCCTCGACACTTATCTTGATACATTGGGCATCACACAAGAGTTCTCTGCTCCATACACACCTCAGTAGAACGACATTGTGGAGTGCAAGAACAGAACGCTCATTGAGATGGCACACACGATGCTTGATGAATACAAGACTCCAAGGAAGTTTTGTCCTGAAGCCATTGATACTGCATGCCACATCATCAACAGAGTTTATCTTCACAAGTTCTTCAAGAAGACATCTTATGAACTTCTAACTGGTAGAAGCCCAATGTCAGTTACTTCAAAGTCTTTGGTGCTAGGTGTTGGATCAAGGATCCACATCACACTTCAAAAATCGCACTAAAAGCACATGAAGGTTTTATGCTTGGTTACTGAAAGGATTCACACACTTACAGAGTCTTCAACCTCTTTCACTATAAAGTGGTTGAAACTGTAGATGTGCGGTTCAATGAGACTAACGGCTCGCAAAGAGAGCACCTGCCAAGTGAAGCTATCAGGCTAATGGGTACTGGGGAAATCATACCCACTGAGGAACGTGCTGAAGATGAAATCATCATTTCAGCACCAAATCTACATGAAGACAATGCTCAACCTAAAGCCAATGCTGAAGATGAAACCAACGATCAGCAAGAGTAAAATCTCCATCCAGTTCATCCTCGGGTTGCAAATGAAGTTCAAATTGAGAAGATAATTGATAGCATTAATGCACTTGGTCCCCTTACTCAATCAAGAGCTATGCAACTAGCAAACTTCTGTGGACACTTTGCTTTTGTCTCTATATCTGAACCCAAGAAAGTTGATGAAGCCTTCATGGAACCAAAATGGATTCAAGCTATGCAAGAAGAGCTTCAACAGTTCGAGCTGAATAATGTCTGGGAGCTTGTCAAACGTCATGATCCTCGCAAGCACAATATCATTGGCACCAAATGGATCTATCGCAACAAGCAAGATGAAAATGGACAAGTTGTTAGAAATAAAGCTTGCCTTGTTGCACAAGGTTACACACAAGTGGAAGGAATTGACTTTGATGAAACCTTTGCTCCTGTAGCTCGGCTTGAAGCCATTCGTATACTACTTGCCTATGCTAACTACGACAAATTCTTATGTACCAAATGGACGTGAAGAGTGCCTTCCTAAATGGCAAAATCAAAGAAGAAATGTATGTTGCTCAACCTCCTAGTTTTGAAGATCCAAAGCATCCTGATATGGTATAGAAGCTCAACAAGGCACTATATGGCCTCAAACAAGCACCTCATGCTTGGTATGACACACTCAAGGACTTTCTGAAGAGCAAAGGCTTCAAACCTGGTTCTCTAGATCCCACTCTCTTCACGAAGTCATATGATGGTGAAATGTTTGTGTGCCAAATCTATGTGGATAACATTATCTTTGGCTGCACTGATAAGAGATACAGTGATGAGTTCGGGCATATGATGCAAGAGTAATATCAGATGTCCATGATGGGAGAGCTGAAATTCTTTCTATGTCTTCAAATCCGTCAACAGCGAATGGCATCTTCATATCATAAGAGAAATACCTCAAAGACTTCCTGAAGAAGTTTGGAATGCAAGACTGCAAAGGGTTCACGACGCGAATGCCAACCAAAAGCCATTTGGGGCCCGACGACAATGGTAAAGAGTTCGATCAAAAGGTATGTCACTCCATGATTGGTTCTTCATTGTACTTATGTGCATCTAAGCTAGATATTATGCTTAGCGTTTGCATGTGTGCCCGATTCCAAGCGGCACCAAAGGAATCACATCATATCGCGGTGAAGCGAATTCTTCGATATTTGGCTCACACCCCAACACTAGGATTATGGTATCCAAAGGGCTCAGCATTTGATCTAGTTGGATTCTCAGATGCTGATTATGATGGTGACAAGGTTGATCGCAAGTCCACATCAGGCACATGTCACTTTCTCGAGAGAATTCCTTATTTGGCCCTTTGTTAAATTTTGCTTTCTTTCTTGGCCCAAAAAACCTTTTTCTTCCTTTTTTGACACTCAAAGTTCATTTTGTTCCCTGTGTGACACTTCCATCCATTTTTCCATCCAAGGGTGTTAAATGGCATGTAGAAATACATTTTTTCCCCTGATGATAGTATGAACGGAAAAGAAGAAAAGAAAGGGAGTGAACGGCCAAAAAAATATATGAGGCGGAATCTAC
The DNA here is from genome assembly GCA_963921465.1 of Triticum timopheevii. Classification (NCBI taxonomy): domain Eukaryota; kingdom Viridiplantae; phylum Streptophyta; class Magnoliopsida; order Poales; family Poaceae; genus Triticum; species Triticum timopheevii. The sequence continues at coordinate 405,186,162 of OY997272.1, read as the reverse complement.
ACTCCTGCCTCTTTTCCTCCTCTCCACGGCTCGGGCGCTAAGCCGAGTGTTTTTTGGCCGTATGAAGCGTGCACATAGGTAGATGTACAAAAGCTAACTTCCTTAGTAGGCAGGCATGCACCTTGATTTATTCTGGAGCACATGTAAAGCTAGTTAGTTTGGCACTAGACAATGACACGCACGTCAGGGCGGCTAGTAAGGGCAAAGCCGACTGGTTGCTAGGTGGACAATGGCATGAGCGTGTGCAGCAATTTAATCTTGTATATATGGGTAGTGACTTGATTCATGTAAGTAGTTTAGATAATTATTTGGACTCGATGGACACATTTTTCGGACCGAGTCAATGTGCTCTTGGCTTCTTGAAAATTGCAATTAACGCAATGGCATGAGCGTGTGCAACAATTGAGGCGCGAATACAGCTCAGCCACATCACCTATTGATATGTCATGGTCTAATCTATCGCCTGTAATATTAATCTCTACAAATTTATATGCTACAATAGAGCACGAATGGGTTGTCATTGTTCCACTCATCATATTATTTATTTATCCCCCGCAAAAAAAAGATTCATCATAAGTACTGTTTTTTATTTAACCATGACGAAATATACCTCTGCGTTTGCACGTAAATAATCTGGTCACATATTATATTAGGGGTAAAATGGTCTTCCTAGGTCAGACTTAACACCGTTACTAGACAAAACTAATGAAAATGTCACATAAGGCACAAAATGAAGTTTGAGTGTCAAAAAAGGAAGAACAAAAAATTTAGGGCCAAAAAGGGAAGCAGATTTTAAGAAAGGGCCAATAAGGAATTCTCTCCACTTTCTCGGACGATCTCTTGTCTGTTGGTCTTCAAAGAAGCATAACTGTGTGTCTCTCTCCACTACTGAATCTGAATACATTGCTGGTGGATCTTGCTATGCTCAGCTTCTCTGGATGAAGCAAACTCTCAAGGACTATGGCATCAACTTGAAGCATGTGCCACTCTACTGCGATAATGAAAGGGTCATCAAGATTGCCAACAATCCAGTTCAGCAGTCGAAGACAAAGCACATTGAGATTCATCATCACTTTCTCAAAGATCATGTCATGAAGGAAGACATTGATATCATTCACGTCAACACTGAAGAGCAATTGGCAGATATCTTCACAAAGCCCTTGGATGAGAAAAGGTTTTGCAAGCTTCGGTGTGAGCTAAATATCTTAGAATCCTCGAATGTCCTGTGAATGGACACACATCCTAACGCTTATGCATGTTGATGACTTAGATGTGCAACACACGAAGTAACTTATATCTTCAATTAATGAAGACTTATCCTCTGAGTGTGAATACATTAATGTGGAGTTTGACTTCGGAGCGCCACGATAATTGTGCGTCGTATCTGGGTCTAATATTTCCTATACGGTGGGTAACGCCACCACCACATTTTCTTGAAGGTTTTTCATTTGGCGTCATGACTGCATAATCTTCATATTTGGTTTGTCTTCAACATTGATTTATCTTCATGGTTTATATTTGTAATATTGTTTTGGTCTTCACTGATTTATCTGTATATATACTTATATGTGTTTTGTCCTCTACAACATTCACTTATAGCTATGTCATCAATTTTGCTGTTTTTCTGAACTAAGTGAATGTGATCGGACCCTAACCCCTTCTGTGCTTATCCCTCAAATTCTCTTTGTCTCTTCATATGCATTCTGTTGATACGTGTCGAATGTCTTCTCTATGTCCTTGTCAGCTGAAGATACATAGACACATATTTAAAATCACTTTTAATGCTCTTATCTCTTTTGCGTGAAAATCGGAGAAGCTGGAATGACCACCCGACAAACCAGGCGTGCATGGGAACATGGCTCAACTATCAATAAGTTGCATGCTTACCACGTGTCATCCAGATGTGAACTGTCAGGGGCACCTGCGTAATTACACTGCACCACCCTCCTCCTTATAAATACTTCTCCCCTTGCGGTCATTATCCCCTCTTCCACCTCGCCATCTCGCTCAAACCGTAGCGCCACCGCTAGCTTCCATCGCCGCCAGAGTCGAAGCGCTTAGCTGTCGCGACTTCTACGACGTTGTCTTCACACCGGCCGCGGGCATTGTCTTCTCCTCCACCGTCGTAGGTGTCTTCCGCCGCCAAGTTAGGGCGCGGGAGATTGGACTGCTCGGCATCCTCTTTGCCTCATCAAGCAGTTCTTCGTGTGGTAAATAAAACTCACTTTTTACCGCCAGTTTGATATATTAAATTTGTCAACTTCTTACAAAAGTGGTTTCTACACTTCCAAATCTATTTCTTTCTGTTTCTGCATCTCATAACTTCCAAAGTATATTCACTTATGCCTCACAACTAGTTAGATTCCTCACTTGTACTTATTGATGGATTCGTACAAATCTGGAACCAACTCACTTCAAATTAGTGAATGTCTTCGCGCTATGAGGTCAATGTCTTCAAACTGATTTATCTTCAAAATCTTCTGAGAATGAATATGACCCATTCCCCTTCCCTCGCATCTCTAATGTTGTCATAGGTACATGTCCGTGGGAGAATCCCTTGGTTATCTTAGTCTACATTCATTTGCAGAATTCTTACATCATCACATTGAGTCTCCTGAAGCAAGTTCCTGTCTGACTAGTTGACTAAAGCCAATCACAGTTGTGAAGCCATTCAGTCTGAATACAATGGCGTCTGATAAATCTGGGAAGAAAGGTGGCAGGCAACACCATGGTAACACTGCTCCGGATCAGTCCCCAGATCTATATGAGACATGCAAATCTGATCCAGATGAATCCTATGGTCAGTGCAAATCCAGGACCCAATGGATTTGAAGGTACTGGGCAGAACAGTGGTTTTATATAACTTCGTCACCCCTGAATATGCTGAGAAAAATGCTATAAAACGTCTATGGGGTGACATCCTCTACAAGAAGCTGCAGCCCAAGACCAAGGCTGAAGCCCTAGCTCAAAGCTTCTATCCATGCATGGTCAAAGGACCACATCCTGCAAATGCCGACCCATCCAGCCTTAGATGGTATCGCGAGGATGATCTGTTCAAGAGAAACTATGAGTTTGCAAAGGAGTCGGTGGCTAAGAACAAGAAGGCTTTTGGATTCAACTTCAACCCAGGTCCTAATGCTCCAAGGCCTGATGGCACGCGTGAAGCCAATCCGAATGTCATTGGTCCCTTCAATGGATTTGATGGGCTTCTATCCCATATTGCTGCACAGAGGGCCACTATGGAACAATTTGCTGAAGACACAGACTCTGAAGATGCTCCTGAGCCACCGAAGCAAAAGAAGAAGACAAAAGCTTCAAAGCCCCCAACTGCTCCAAAAGCTTCAAGGGTGAAGCCCGTGAAATCTACACCTCTTGAATCCAGTGTGCAGTCTGAAGATCAATCCCGAGTCTCCAAGAAGATCAAGATGCCCAACAAGATTTCTGGGCATGATCTTACTCCTGCTAGCATTGTGCGCAATGAAGACAATACAATTGATCTGTCTAGTGATGAAGACCTTGCTGATGATGCTCTAGAAATGTTAATCAAAAGCAAGAAAGAAACTGAAATATTCAAGGATCTGCCTCTCTTCAATGCAGACATTCTAAACAACTTCATTGATGACTGGTTTGAGGACACCTCACTCAACATTGCCAACTTGCAGCTGCCCATTGACATCAGCATCACATTTCAAGGTTGCATTGCCAAGGAGCTTGCAATCGCTCAAAATATTGTTGAGCTAAAAAACAAGATCAATCATGAGAAGGCCCTGTTCAAGAAGCATATGGCCAAGCTTAGTGTCACTGAGGTTCAGAACTTCAAACAAATGATGATTGACCTCAAAGCTCAGTTTCAGAAGAAACGAGACGAAGCCAAAGGCTCTCGTGAGCGGCTCAAGTTTTATGCTAAAAAGTGCGTCCAGGCTCACAATGAGGCTGTGAAGCGAAAGGCTCTTAGGCGGCCAGGCATTGACCCCAGACTAGCTGCCAAGAAGAAGAAGAAGAAATCTGCTAAAGCCGAACTCAAAGCTCCAAGGTAGGAAAGACCAAGCATTGTCTTCCCTGCCAGTATGACTGGCTTGAAGCCAAAGGTCCCCGCAGCAGCTTCTGAACAAAAGAAGACAAGGCTAGCTAAGGCTGAAGCCAAGAAGAGGAAGCACCAAGACTCCTCTGATGCTGCTCCCTCCAAGAAGAAGCTGAAGACAAAGTCTTCAAAGTCTTCACGCAAAGAGCATGCTGCTTACCAAGAACCGTTGAATGTTGAACCCCTTTCTGTTGCACTCCCTGCCTCCTCCAATCGCGAGCATCATCTCATTGTGAATGAGCCTGCTCTCACAGAGGCTCCTGAGATTGAAGAGATTCCAGCTGGCGTCTCCAACGCAGCTGAAGACATTGGTCATGAGGACCATGTTGAAGATGATGAAGTCCTTCCTCAGCTCAAGCCCAATCCGGTATCATCGCCTGCTCCAATAAGCAGTGAATTGATGAGTATTGGCGGTCCCATGACGCCAATCACACAAGATGTGTTTTGGGAAGAGCACCACCCTAAATCTCCACTACATGAAGTGATTCCCCACACTCCAACAGCTCAAGTCACCACTCCAGTGCTTGAGACACCTCAAGAAACTCCCGAAGACATGGATTATACCATCCCTTCACCACAACTGTTGCCCTCTTTCCGAAGGCTTCGCAAAGGCCCTAGGCCCTAGGTCTCCTTGTCTAGCATTCCTGAAGAGGATGTGCAACAACACAGCTCAGTAGCACATCAAGTGTTCCCTGAAGCCATCCCTTTAGCGTCTGCTCAAGAATCTGAAGCCAAAGTGGTTGAAGATATTCCGGTTGCATCAGCTGATGAAGAAAGACAAGAAGAACGTGAAGTTATTCCTCCCACAAGTGATCCAGTTGTACAAGAAGAGAATGTGATTGTGCCAGACCCCCCTGCTCATGAAGCTACTGAAGTTGAAGCTAATACGACTGCCACCACTATCGCTCCTGAAGCCAATGATGAGGTCATGGGTGAAGACAATGTGGAGCCTGAAGTCAATGCTGCCACAAAAGACAATGTGTAGCCAACCACTTCTGATGTAGCCATTCCACCCCCAGTGCCTCATAGAATGGAACGTGCTTACAACTGTGGTGAGCTTGTTACTTTGAGGTGGCCTATTCTCATTCCACCCACTGCTCTAGGTCCTCAATATGACTATCATGTGGAGCAAAGCCTCACATGCAGAAGCCAAAGCCCAGGCTGCCAAGGCTTCCTAGTGCAGTAACAACTCAAGGATCTTTTAGTGTGCTAAGATTCAGAGAGCACAATACCTTCTTCGACAGCACCAAGAATCCCTACTCGAAGCCAAAAATCACCTCTGATAGGTTCTGGAGCCATCAGCAACGCAGCTACTACTCCTGCATGCTGTATAATCAAGACATGATTTTTCCACACAAGCGTCTTGATTGTGATGCCATTGTTGGGCTTCCATGCCTTGAAGAGGCTCTTGACTGCTTTAGAGGAGTGGGACTTCTTCCATTCATCACTGACAAAGAGCATTGGAACGAAGAGCTTCTGTTGTAGTTCTATGCTATGCTACACATCAGAGGCTACAACAGGGATCCAAAGACTTGGGTCCTTGAGTGGATGATAGGCAATGTGCATCATGAAGCCAAAGCTCAAGACATCATTGAGCTAACTTCCCTGCCCACTCCTAGTGATCTCTATGAACCAGGTTGTCAGCTTCATACCAGTGAACTGCAGTGTATTTTCCAGAAGCCTGAGCCAAATATGAGTCAGATGCTCAGTATGATGAAGCCTTTGCCAACAGATGTTGAATATCCCAAGGAATTTTATGTCAAAAACCTCAAGTACTTGCCCCGCACCATCTATCACATTCTGAGGCTTACTCTGTGGCCAATCAAAGGAAACTCTTCTGATGCCAAACTTGAAGGCACCATGAAGACATTGGTCTTCTACATCATCAGTGGCATCAGGTTCAATACGCAAGATTTCTTCATCAGATAGCTGGCTGCTTCGGGCATTGATCTTTTTGGCCTCAAGATTTATGCTCCATGGGTTATACGGCTGATCAAGCTTCACTCAATTATCAACTATCAACCTTCAGCACACAATCATGTTGTATTCTTGTCTGATGTTGATATGTCATATGAAGCCATCTACCCTGAGCCTGCCAAGAAGCCACTTCATCTTGACAATGCTGAATTTCAAAGCTTCACTCAGCCAATTGACGGCATTCATGTGCCCAATCCTCCTGCTCCTGCTGGTCCTCTGGCTGGCCAGCTACGCCTGCCACATCGTGCAGATACAGATGCAACTGCCAGCACCATAGCTCAAAGGCCACATAAGTGTCCTCGTGTTCTCAACGACCGAGAGCTTCTTGTGTCACTTCATCAAAAGCAGGATATGCATCACGATTGGCTGAAGCGTCGGATGCAGAGTCTTATTGCTGACGTCAATCACATTCGCAATCTGACCACCAAGAATTCATATGTTGTGCATGAAGCCTGTCGGCGGTCCTGGAAGAGCCTCACTCTGCTCTATTCTGAAGATGATCTTCACGAAGATGGTTCACTGAACATTTCAAGTTTGATTCCAAGCCTCCACAATCAGCAAGCTTGCGTCCAACTCCTTCCATTGAAGATTCAGAGTATTCATCTTCGGCTGCAACTGTTGTTGCAAGAGTCATAGATGAAGAGGATGATGCCACTTCTCCAGCAATGGCTTCATTGCATCAAGATTCTGCACCAGGCCCATCTGCACCGCCAACTCCAGCATCGACCCTGCTACACCAACATCTTCTCCGCCTAGGAATGAGTAGATGCTCTATGTCTTCAAACCTTTTTGGTCCTTACTGACAAAAGGGGGAGAAGCATATGAGTTGATAGTCTTCAAGTGGGTCCCCATGGGTCGGTTACTTATTTTTGCTAAGCCTTACAACTCTCGTTCCTGAAACTTTTGGCTTTTTGAGTTGTAACGCTTAAACTTGATGGTCGTCTGTTACTTTTTGCTGCTACCTTGTGATGTGATGATAAATTCCGCATGAAGTCATTCTGCAGACGTCCATTTCTCATTATGCATATCATTATCTTCATTACTTTCATATATGCATGATGAATTGTCTTCATGGTTGAACATCTCCACAAAGCAAAACATGCCATGTGCATTTGCATTCAAAGGCAAACTACTTATATGCACATCTTCAGGGGGAGCCTCTTTTAACCTATGAAGACAATACCTATGTACTTAAGCTTTCACATACCTTTATGCCCGTTGAAAACTTCAACCAGTTTGTCATCAATCACCAAAAAGGGGGAGATTGTAAGTGCATCTAGTGCCACCCCTAGTTGGTTTTGGAGTATTGACGACAAACGTGGTTGAGGGACTAATGTGTTTGTGAGAATTGCAAGATAACACAGGTAGTAGTCCCTCATTGATTCGGTTTACCTACCAGAGATGACCCCTAAAAATGCATGAAGACATTGAAGACAATGGTGGTTCGTGAAGACATTCACGTTGAAGAGAATGACGATGAATACATTCACTTGAATACTATGGAGTGCGAAGACCTAGTTTCTTTCGTAGGTTCCTTTTGTTCTTTATTGAGTCATAGGAACCACCGTACAAGTGAACAATGTCAGATGGCTGAAGTGATGCTCAACCAAAATCCTATGTCTTCAAGCGAAGACAATGAGAGCAAATATTATCCAGAGTTGGATGAGTCAGCTTTGCTTGTAGGCCAAGCCAAGCTGTCGTGTGTGTTTGAAATCCGACTGTTGGACACGTGTCGGTTCCTTAGTGACCCAGGGTCATTTCGGACATATCAGGTCGGGTTGCCTCGTAGCTTTAAATAGCCCACCCCCTACACAATAAATTGTTGGCTGCTCAGAGTTAGTGCACGACTTTTGTCGTTTGAGAGCAACCCACCTCCGAAGCCATTGAGAGGGAGATCCTTGCAAGGACAAACCCCAAAACACCCAAAGCCAAAGAGTGTTAGGCATCACTGAAGTCTTTCTTTCCGCATGACCTGAAGACTTGTTACACTTCAGGACTGTGCATCCTCTAGCCGGTTAGGTGTCATGTTCTGAGGATCCAAGAGTCATTGTGGATTGCCCGTGAATGGAGTCTATGAAGGTTTGGAAGTCTACCTTGAAGACTTACCAGAGTGATAGGCCGAGGACTGGGTGTCCTTAGCTCTAGGGGAATAAGGTGAAGACACAGTCTTCTGAGTTCAATCTCAGCCTCAATAACTAGCTGCAATAAATGTTTCTCATAACATTCCTTGGTATGCCAACTATTCTAATTATATTGTTGCTAAATACATAACAACAAAAGAAAAAATCTTCTATGATTTAAGACATTACTTTTGGGATGATCCACATCTTTATAAAGAAGGAGTAGATGGTATTATTAGACGTTGTGTACCTGAGCATGAATAGGAACAAATCCTACGGAAATGTCACTCTGAAGCTTATGGAGGGCATCATGCGGGAGATAGAACTGCTCATAAGGTATTACAATCTGGTTTCTATTGGCCTACTCTCTTCAAAGATGCCCATAAGTTTGTTTTATCATGCGACGAATTTCAACGAATTGGTAATATCGGTAAGCGTCAAGAAATGCCCATGAATTATCACTTGTTGTTAAACCAGTTGAAGTTTGGGGTTTTGATTATATGGGACATTTTCCTTCCTCTAATGGGTATACACATATTTTGGTTGCTGTTGATTATGTTACTAAGTGGGTGGAAGTTATTCCAACTAGTAGTGTTGATCATAACACTTCCATTAAACTACTTAAAGAAGTTATTTTCCCAAGGTTTGGAGTCCCTAGATATTTAATGACCGATGGTGGTTCACACTTTATTCATGGTGCTTTCCGTAAAATGCTTGTTAATGTGGCACACCGGCTTAGAGAAACCGGAACACCCCGTATTCCATCCCAGAGATCAAGTATTCTGTAATACGACACTGCTTGACATAGAAAAAAATCAGCTCTTATTATAAAGGATAATGGTACAAGGGTCTGATGTTTCAAAAGGTCACATCAGCATGGCGTCACTACGCTTGCAAAGGTAGCTCTATGCTAGTAGCAGAACAACTCGCATCAGCGGAACAATGACGATGGTGGTGAACTCCACTCCGCAGGGACTCTGGCTGGGACACGATCTAGCTCGCACGATCGGTAAGCTCGATGATACGTCTCCAACGTATCTATAATTTGTGATTGCTCCATGCTACTTTATCTACTGTTTTAGGCAATATTGGGCTTTATTATCCACTTTATATTATTTTTGGGACTAACCTATTAACCGGAGGCCCAGCCCGGATTTGTTGTTTTATGCCTATTTCAGTGTTTCGAGGAAAAGGAATATCAGACGGAGTCAAAACAGAACGAAATCAACTGGAGAAGTTATTTTTGGAAGGAAAGCAACCTGATAGACTTGGAGTGCACGTCAGGGGAGTCCCGGGCTGCCCACGAGGGTGGGGGGCGCGCCCACCCCCCAGGGCGTACCCCCTGCCTCCTGAGCACCCCGGAGGTCCACCGACGTACCCCTTGCACCACTATATACTATCGTATGCTAAACTTCTAGAACAGAAGATTGATCGGGAGTTCCGCCGCCACAAGCCTCTGTATCCACCAAAAACCTCTCGGGAGCCCGTTCCGGCACCCTGCCGGAGGGGAACCCATCACCGGTGGCCATCTTCATCATCCCGGTGCTATCCATGACGAGGAGGGAGTAGTTCACCCTCGGGGCTGAGGGTATGTACCAGTAGCTATGTGTTTGATCTCTCTCTCTCTCTCTCTCGTGTTCTCTCTCGTGTTCCCTCTATGGCACGATCTTGATGTATCCCGAGCTTTGCTATTGTAGTTGGATCTTATGACGTTTCTCCCCCTCTACTCTCTTGTGATGAATTGAGTTTTCCCTTTGAAGTTATCTTATCGGATTGAGTCTTTTATGAGAACACTTGATGTATGTCTTGCCGTTATTATCTATGGTGACAATGGGATATCATGTGCCACTTGATGTATGTTTTGGTGATCAACTTGCGGGTTTCGTGACATTGGGAACCTATGCATAGGGGTTGGCACACGTTCTTGACTCTCTGGTAGAAACTTTGGGGAACTCTTTGAAGTACTTTGTGTTGGTTGGATGAATCTGAGATTGTGTGATGCATATCATATAATCATGCCCACGGATACTTGAGGTGACAATGGAGTATCTAGGTGACATTAGGGTTTTGGTTGATTTGTGTCTTAAGGTGTTATTCTAGTACGAACTCTTTTATAGATTGATCCAAAAGAATAGCTTTGAGGTGGTTTCGTACCCTACCATAATCTCTACATTTGTTCTCCGCTATTAGTGGCTTTGGAGTGACTCTTTGTTGCATGTTGAGGGCTTGTTATATGATCTATATATGTTATTATTGTTGAGAGAACTTGCACTAGTGAAAGTATGAACCCTAGGCCTGGTTTCCTATCATTACAATACCTTTTACACTCAGTTTTACCGTTAGTTACCTTGCTGTTTTTATTATTTCAGATTACAAAAACCTATATCTACCATCCATATTGCACTTGTATCACCATCTCTTCGCCAAACTAGTGCACCTATACAATTTACCATTGTATTGGGTGTGTTGGGGACACAAGAGACTCTTTGTTATTTGGTTGCAGGGTTGTTTGAGAGAGACCATCTTCATCCTATGCCTCCTACGGATTGATAAACCTTAGGTCATCCACTTGAGGGAAATTTGCTACTGTCCTACAAACCTATGCACTTGCAGGCCCAACAACGTCTACAAGAAGAAGGTTGTGTAGTAGACATCAAGCTCTTTTCTGGCGCCGTTGCCGGGGAGGCTAGGTAAAAGGGCACTCACTCACACCCTGTCAACTAAGCTCTTTTCTGGCGCCATTGCCGGGGAGGTTAGCACTTGAAGGTATATCTTTAGATCTTGCAATCGAATCTTTTTGTTTCTTGTTTTAGCACTAGTTTAGTTTATAAAAGAGAATTACAAAAAATGGAATTAAGTTTGTCTCATACGCTTCACCTTTTTAATATCTTTCGTGAGTATGATGGAAAGGATAATTGTGCTCAAGTGCTAGAAGAAGAAATCTCTAAATTGTTTGACACTAAATATTTGAATGATGAGCATGATTGCAATGTTGTTAGTACGAATTCTTTGAATATCCATGATGCTAATGATGATTGCACTAGTTATGATGAAAATGTCTCCTATAAACATGTCAATTTTTGTGGAGTGCATTGGGTTTGCAAGTACACACCAAATAGGGAAGATAGATATTGCAAGAGGCATAAGTACTTAGAAACCAAATTGTTGCAAGAAGAGCTAGATGAATGTGCTGAAAGATTCAATATTTATAGTACCCCTTGTGAACTTTGCAATGAACATGGTCATTTAAAGCCCCAATGCTATTTGTTTCATGATCAAGTCGTTTCCAAATATTGTGATAATTTGATTACCCTTGAGCATCATAAAGAGCTTAGCCTTCTTTTGGGTTATGAAGAAATGAAACGTATAACTGAGGGTATTCCAAAATTTAATCTGATAGATTTCTTGATTTTGATCTAGAGAAGATTTATATGTATTGTGCAGTGAATTGCATTGAAAATCCTTATATTGCCAATTACATAAAGAAAATAAAACAAATAGAAGATGAAGAGAATGCTAACGAAAGGGAAGAGACTTTCCAATATCCTCCTATTGTTTCTTATGATGAATCAGGTAACGAGGAGGAGTCTTCTATCCAACCATTCTCATTAATAAGGAGCTCCAAAAGGAGGATTGAACCCACACATAAGGTGAAGAAGAAGAAAAGAAAAAGGAAGAGAGGTAAAAAGGTATCTCTCCCAAATAAAGTTGCTCCTATTATTGTTGTGCCTCATGAAAATGAAGATGATACACTTGACGATGATCTCGTTATGCCTATTGCTTGTTGTGATGATTATGATTGGGAAGATAATGATACTTCTTATGATCTTGAAAATCTTTTTGGCACTTGCTTGGAAGAATATAATAATTGTTGGTGCTATCCGTACTATTAATGATGAGAGTGATTATGCTTATGATATGAAAAGACCCAAGCTTGGGGAAGCTATGTTTGATGAGGATGACATATTTGAGAATATATTTGCTGCAATTAATGTTTGTCCCAAGCTTGGGGATGCTATGTTTAATAATGATGATATTTTTAGCCTCTCCAGTTTTGATATGCAAAGTAGTTATGATGAAAGCATGCCTCCTATCTATGATGATTATTGTGATGACACGTATGCTTTAAAGAATAATGATAACCATGAAACTTGTCATCTTGATCTTAATTTTCAATCACATGATAGTTATTTTGTTGAGTTTGCTCCCACTATTATTCATGAGAAGAATTTTGCCTATGAGGAGAGTAGTAAATTTTCTATGCTAGTAGATCATGAAAAGAATGCTTTAGGTGCTGGTTATATTGTTGAATTCATTCATGATGCTACTTAAAATTATTATGAGGGATGAACATATGCTTGTAGGAATTGCAATAATGTCAATTTTCCTCTCTATGTGCTTAAAATCTTGAAGCTATACTTGTTTTACCTCCCTATGCTAGTTGATTATTGTTCCCATAAGTTGTTTCCTCACAAAATCCCTATGCATAGGAAGTGGGCTAGGCTTAAATTTGCTAGTCATATGCTTCATGATGCTCCCGTTATGTTTCAATTCTTATCTTTTATGTGAACATCATTGTCATCATCATGCCTAGCTAGAAAGGCATTAAAGAAAAGCTCTTGTTGGGAGACAACCCAATATTTATCCTTACTGTTTTTTGTGTGTCCACATGATTATACTACTGTAGTAATCATGTTTTATAGCTTTTGTTTCAATAAAGTGCCAAGTAAGACCTTTAGGATGGCTTACGGTGATAGTTGTGTTGATCCTGCTGAAAATCAGAAACTTTTGCACCTAGTAAATTAGTTTTGTTAATTCACAGAAACGTACTTATGATCTAATTCTTTTTGCTATGGATTGGTACACAAATTTCTTAGGACTTCCTAATTTTATAGGATTTTTGGAGTTACATAAGTATACGTTTGATACAGATTACTACAGACTATTCTATTTTTGACAGATTCTGTTTTCTATGTGTTGTTTGCTTATTTTGATAAATCTATGAGTAGTATCGGAGGGTATGAACCATAGATAAGTTGGAATACAGTAGATATTACACCAATATTAATTTAGAATGAGTTCATTACAGTACCTAAGTGGTGGTTTTATTTTCTTATACTAACGGAGCTTACGAGTTTTCTGTTGAGTTTTGTGTTGTGAAGTTTTCAAGTTTTGGGTAAAGATTCGATGGACTATGGAATAAGGAGTGGCAAGAGCCTAAGCTTGGGGATCCCCAAGGCACCCCAAGGTAATATTCAAAGGACAACCAAGAGCCTAAGCTTGGGGATGCCCCGGAAGGCATCCCCTCTTTCGTCTTCGTCTATCGGTAACTTTACTTGGAGCTATATTTTTATTCACCACATGATATGTGTTTTGCTTGGACCATCATTTACTTTTGTTAGTATTTGCTTTCTGTTAATTAGATTAATGTTTTGCATCTTTAGTTTCAATAAAGAAGTCAAGGATAGCCTTTGCCATGCTTATTTTGCTAGTATACATGTTGCTGTTTGAAAACAGAAAGTTTACCGCTGTTGAAAAAATTCCCTAGAAAATTCAGAGAATGTTATAATGTTGAAACTTTTTGCATAATGAGATCTGATAAATTTACTACAGAGGGAATTTTATTTCATATTTTTTGGAGTTAGGGAAGTATGATGACTCTTGCATTCTTTACAGACTGTACTGTTCTGGCAGATTGCTATTATGTTTGCATTGTTTGCATATGTTTGTTTGTTTAATGATTCTATTTGAGGATAGGAGTATTAAATATGCAGAGGCATTTAGTATTAAATGTTGAATAATAATGTTAGTGATTTGTTACAGTAGAAAATGATAAGGTTTTGCATTGGTTTATACTAACCTATCTCACGAGTTCTTGTTGAGTTTGTTGTGAATGAAGCTTTTGATAAAAAGAGAAACCATGATATGAGAGGAATTAAGGAGACACAAAAGTTCAAGCTTGGGGATGCCCAAGGCACCCCAAGATAATATTTCAAGAAGTCTCAAGCATCTAAGCTTGGGGATGCCCCGGTAGGCATCCCACATTTCTTCTTCAACAACTATCGGTTAGTATCGGTTGAGCCTAAGTTTTTGCTTCTTCACATGAGTTGTGCTATCCTTGCAATGTAGTTTTCTTTAGCTTTGCTTTCTGTTTGAATAAAGTATCAAGATATGGAATTATTAAATGATAGAGAGTCTTCGCATAGTTGCATAATTATTTAGCTACTCATTGACCTTCACTTATATTTTTCGGAGTAGTTTGTTGTTTGCTCTAGTTCTTCACTTATATCTTTTAGAGCATGGTGGTAGTTTTATTTTTAAGAAATAGATGAACTCTCATGCTTCACTTAGATTATTTTGAGAGTCATTAATAGCATGGTAGTTTGCTTAATGTTAATATACTTAGTGTTCAAGATATGTGAAACTTTCTTTTGAGTGAATTGAATACTAAGATAAATTTGATGCTTGATAATTGTTTTGAGATATGGAGGTGATAATATCAAAGTCGTGCTAGTTGGGTAATTGTGAATTTGAGAAATGCTTGTGTTGAAGTTTGCAAGTCTCGTAGCATGCACGTATGGTTAAAGTTGTGTAACAAATTTGAAACATGAAGTGTACCTGGCTTGTGCATCCTTATGAGTGGCGGTCGGGGACGAGCGATGGTATTTTCCTACCAATCTATCCCCCTAGGAGCATGCATGTAGTGCTTGATTTTTTATGACTTTTAAATTTTTGCAATAAGTATATGAGTTCTTTTGACTAATATTGAGTCCATGGATTATACGCACTCTCACCTTTCCGCCCTTGCTAGCCTCTTCAGTACCGTGCATTGCCCTTTCTCACCTTGAGAGTTGGTGCAAACTTCGCCGGTGCATCCAAACCCTGTGATACGATACGCTCTATCACACATAAACCTCCTTATATCTTCCTCAAAACAGCCACCATACCTACCTATCATGGCATTTCCATAGCCATTCCGAGATATATTGCCATGCAACTTCCATCATCATATTCATGACATACATTACTTTTGTCATATTGCCATTGCATGAACATGTAGTTGACATCGTATTCGTGGCAAAGCCACCATGCATTATTTTTCATACATGTCACTCTTGATTCATTGCACCATCCCGGTACACCACCGGAGGCATTCATATAGAGTCATATCTTGTTCTAAGTTTCGAGTTGTAATCCTTATGTTGTAATCAATAAAAGTGTGATGATCATCATTATTAGAGCATTGCCCAATCAAAAAAAAGAAAGGCCAAAAGAGAAGAAAAAAAGAAAGGCCCAAAAAAAATAGAAAAAAAATAAATAAAAAGGGCAATGCTACTATCTCTTTTCCACACTTGTGCTTCAAAGTAGCACCTTGTTCTTCATGTAGTGAGTCTCATATATTGTGCTTCAAAGTAGCACCTTGTTCTTCATGTAGTGAGTCTCATAAGTTGTCTTTTTATACTAGTGGGAATTTTTCATTATAGAACTTGGCTTGTATATTCCTACGATGGGCTTCCTCAAATGCCCTAGGTCTTCATGAGCAAGCAAGCTGGATGCACACCCACTAGTTTTCTTTTGTTGAGCATTCATAGCTCTAGTGCATCCGTTGCATGGCAATCCCTACTCCACATGTTGACATCAATTAATGGGCATCTCCATAGCCCGTTGATTAGCCTCGTCAATGTGAGACTTTCTCCTTTTTTTTGTCTTCTCCACACAATCCCCATCATCATATTCTATTCCACCCATAGTGCTATATCCATGGCTCGCGCTCATGTATTGCATGAAAGTTGAAAGAGTTTGAGATTATTTAAGTATGAAACAATTGCTTGGCTTGTCATCGGGGGTATAGAAGTTGGGAACATCTTTGTGTGACGAAAATGAAGCATAGCCTAACTATATGATTTTGTAGGGATGAACTTTCTTTTGCCATGTTATTTTGAGAAGACATGATTACTTTGATTAGTATGCTTGAAGTATTATTATTTTTATGTCAATATGAACTTTTGTCTTGAATCTTTCGGATTTGAATATTCATATCACAAGTAAGAAGAATTACATTGAAATTATGCCGAAGTATCACTCCGCATCAAAAATTCTTTTTTATCATTTACCTACTCGAGGACGAGCAGGAATTAAGCTTGGGGATGCTTGATACGTCTCCAACGTATCTATAATTTTTGATTGATCCATGCTACTTTATCTACTGTTTTTGGCAATATTGGGCTTTATTATCCACTTTTATATTATTTTTGGTACTAACCTATTAACCGAAGGCCCAGCCCGGATTTGTTGTTTTATGCCTATTTCAGTGTTTCGAGGAAAAGGAATATCAGACGGAGTCAAAACGGAACGAAATCAACTGGAGAAGTTATTTTTGGAAGGAAAGCAACCTGGTAGACTTGGAGTGCACGTCAGGGGAGTCCCGGGCTGCCCACGAGGGTGGGGGGCGCGCCCACCCCCCTGGGCGTGCCCCCCTGCCTCGTGAGCACCCTGGAAGTCCACTGACGTACCCCCTGCACCCATATATACTCTCGTACCCAAAAACTTCCAGAACAGAAGATAGATCGGGAGTTCCGCCGCCGCAAGCCTCTGTAGCCACCAAAAACCTCTCGGGAGCCCGTTCCGGCACCCTTCCGGAGGGGGAACCCATCACCCGTGGCCATCTTCATCATCCCGGTGCTATCCATGACGAGGAGGGAGTAGTTCACCCTTGGGGCTGAGGGTATGTACCAGTAGCTATGTGTTTGATCTCTCTCTCTCTCTCTCTCTCGTGTTCTCTCTCGTGTTCCCTCTATGGCACGATCTTGATGTATCCCGAGCTTTGCTATTGTAGTTGGATCTTATGATGTTTATCCCCCTCTACTCTCTTGTGATGAATTGAGTTTCCCCTTTGAAGTTATCTTATCGGATTGAGTCTTTTATGAGAACACTTGATGTATGTCTTGCCGTGATTATCTGTGGTGACAATGGGATATCATGTGCCACTTGATGTATGTTTTGGTAATCAACTTGCGGGTTTCGTGACATTGGGAACCTATGCATAGGGGTTGGCACATGTTCTTGACTCTCCGGTAGAAACTTTGGGGCACTCTTTGAAGTACTTTGTGTTGGTTGGATGAATCTAAGGTTGTGTGATGCATATCATATAATCATGCCCATAGATACTTGAGGTGACAATGGAGTATCTAGGTGACATTAGGGTTTTAGTTGATTTGTGTCTTAAGGTGTTATTCTAGTACAAACTCTTTTATAGATTGATCCGAAAGAATGGCATTGAGGTGGTTTCGTACCCTACCATAATCTCTATGTTTGTTCTCCGCTATTAGTGGCTTTGGAGTGACTCTTTGTTGCATGTTGAGGGCTTGTTATATGATCTATCTATGTTATTATTGTTGAGAGAACTTGCACTAGTGAAAGTATGAACCCTAGGCCTGGTTTCCTATCATTGCAATACCGTTTACGCTCACTTTTACCGTTAGTTACCTTGCTGTTTGAAAGGATCGATATGGTTGACTAGATGGGGGGGTGAATAGGCAACTAACAATTTTTAAGCTTTTCTTTACCAAATTAAACTTTGCAACAAAGTAGGTTGTCTAGATGTGCAACTAAGTGAGCAACCTATATGATGCAATGACAACTAGCACAAAAGCAAGCAATGGATGTAACACAAGTAGGCTTGCGAAAATAAAGGCACGGAGTAACCAAGAGTGGAGCCGGTGGAGACGAGGATGTGTTACCGAAGTTCCTTCCTTTTAAGGGGAAGTACGTCTCCGTTAGAGCAGTGTGGAGGCACAATGCTCCCCAAGAAGCCACTAGGGCCACCGTATTCTCCTCACGCCCTCACACAATGCGAGATGCCATGATTCCACTATTGGTGCACTTGAAGGCGGCGGCTGAACCTTTACAAACAAGGTTGGGGCAATCTCCACAACAATTGGAGGCTCCCAACAACACCACAAAGCTTCACCACAATGGAGTATGGCTTCGAGGTGACCTCGACCATCTAGAGTGCTCAAACACCCAAGAGTAACAAGATCCGCTAGGGATAAGTGGAGGAAATCAAATATCCTGTGGTGGAAGTGTAGATCGGGCCCTTGTCACCCAATCTCGAGCAAATCAACAAGTTTGATTGGCTAGGGAGAGAGATCGGGCAAAAATGGAGCTTGGAGCAACAATGGAGCTTAGAGGTGGAAGAGGTAGTTCACTAGAGGTAGAAGACGCCCCTTATATAGTCATGGGAAAAATCCAACCGTTATCCACATGTTCAGCCTGCGACACGCAGTACTACCGCTCCAGGAGCGCGGTACTACCGCGAGGCCACGCGGTACTACCGTGGCGGACCACGGTACTTCCACGACAGCAGCACAGGCCGTTACTTGCCTGACTAGGGGGCAGTACTACCGCTTGCGCGGTACTACCGCTCCCCCTTGCGGTACTACCGCAAGGCAGGAAAGTCATTGCCTAGGAAGGGCGCGGATGAAATAAATTACATCCGTGCCTACTTCCGCTGAAAATGAGGTGGTACAAAAATCCGACGCGGTACTACCGCTCGCGAGGCGCGGTAACACCATTGCAGGCGCGGATGTAAAAAATTACATCCGCGCCTACTACCGTGACGCTGCGGTACTAGGTAGGAGGGCCACGGTACTACGACTCCAGGGGAGCGGTACTACCGTGGGCCCCCGCGGTACTACCGCGCTAGACGAGCGGTACTACCGTGGGTGGCGCGGATGTAAAAAATTACATCCGCCCCTACTACCGTGCTGGAGCGGCACTAGGCCTGGGGGCTGCGGTACTACGGCTCCAGAGGAGCGGTAGTACCGTGACCCACAGCGGTACTACCGCTGGTACTTGCGGTACTACCGCAAGTACAGCAGTAGTCGTCAGATTTCGGCACAACCAAGATAACTAAGAGAAGCTCCAAAGTGCAGGGAAAGGTAGGACAAGTGTACGTGTTGATTCCACCCAAACCTTTCCGACGCGGACCCCCTCTTAATATTACGGCTCTCCTACGACTCAAATCCACCAAAGAGAAACATAGAACAACGCCGACTTCAATAGTCTCCGAGGGGCACCGAATCGTCTCGTGCCTAGTGATGAAGTATCTGAGAAACTCAAGGCACACGATTAGTCCGCAAAAGCATTGTCATCAATCACCAAAACACCCAAGGGATAAATATGCCCTTACAATCTCCCCCTTTTTGGTGGATTGATGACAACACGGGATTTGCACATAGATAAGATAATTTAGAGCAAGGGCAAACCCCACCTCTCTAAAATATAGACGGGCTCCCCCTAGATGTGTGCACTTTAGATGAATGCTTTGGACTGCATAGCACACAGACTAGGATCAACACTCCCCCTATATTTTAGAGACCAAGGCACAGCATAGCATAAAGATAGCACAATATAACACAAGCTCGCTAGGATAGATAGAGTGCATATGTCTTACACCATACGAAGTAAAGTAACCGAGGTTCAAACGAGAAAGCAGCAAATAGTTCAACCGAGAAAGCAGCAAACACACGACACACACGACTCGCAAACTCGCAAATCCCTACACTCTCTCCCCCTTTGGCATCGAGACGCCAAAAAGGCAGAGAGGACACCGACACACACGAGGTGGCTCAAGCAGGGAACTCGTCCCAACCCTCTCCGTCGGTCTCCTCTGCAGCTGGGATGGTCTCCTCGACATCCTCCTCAGACTCAGTCCGTCTGTAGCCTTGCTTCTCCATCCACTCAGCCTCTGGAGTGATGCGCTCCTCAGACCCGCCAGACACTTCCTCACCATAGAGCTGCATGATCTTGTTGTCCCTGCGACGACTCTCCTTGGACGCCACGTGAGCCCTGTACTGCCCCTTGGCTTGCATGCAGAAAAGAGTCTTCATCTTGTCCTTTAGCTTCTTGGCCCATGATGGCATAGTGGCACTCTGGGAAGGCCTAGCAGCACGGCCCTCAGCAACATCCTCGGCGCCAGCATCCTCCTCATCAACAGCATCCCTAGCAGCAGGGAACATCTTCTCCCAGTTGGATTTGATGCGCAGACAGATGGGCTCATGGCGAATCCAGTCTGGAGCAAGGAACTCCTCACCAGGGAACATCTTCTCCCAAGTCTTCGAGATCAGCAGAAACAGATAGGGCCCATAGATAGGCACCTTGTGGTTGAACACTGCAAACCGACGCTCACACCACATGATGTGTGAGACATCAAGTGGCTGAGACTGAGACGAGCGAGCCTCCTCGCAAATAAGCATCATGTCCACCATATAGGCATAAACCTTGTCTTTGTCACCGATGTGAGGGAACAAGGAGTTGCGGAAGATGCGATACATGATATCCAGAAAGGAGTTGAGCACCAACGTTGTCTTGCCATTGGCGAGCTCCTTCTCAACCATGAACGGGGCAAGCTTGTCCTTGTTGGCAGACTCAGCATTGCCATGGGGGCGAACACCCACTGGAGTGTTGAGCCCATCATCAGGAACATGGAGCAGATCCATGAACTCCTTCCAGGTAGCAGATAGTTGACGGCCATTGGTCATCCAGGTCATCCTCCGCTCTTCATTAGGGTGAAAATAAACTGAGGCAAAGAACTGACAGATAAGCTCAGGATCATAGTCAAGGTGGAAGGATATCACATGCTCAATGCCAAACTGCTCCACCAAGTCCAGAGCCTCTCCAAAGTAGTCACGGAACTTGTCCTTCCTCATGTGATGCATATCAATCCACTTCACCTCCACGTAGGTATTCTGCTTGTTCTTGATGACATCCAGGTAGATGTTGGTCTGTTGCTTGTTCCAGAACAGCTCACAGCCTCTGACAGTGGAACACGGGTGCACATAAGGGTGAAGCTGCCTGAGACGGACATACTCAGTTGGGGCTATCTCATCCATGCCCTTAGCGGGCTCCTTGTGCTTGCTTGCTGAGGTCTTGACATTGCGCTTGGAGGCAGACGAGCCCTCTGGTACTTCACCTGGGTTGCGCAAACGCTTGGAGCCAGTGTCACGACTAGGATTGGACCGGCGAGAGCCACCACCCAAGACACACACGCAAAACACCAAAGACGCGAAGAAGATCAATGCAAAGGCCACGATAAAGCACAAGAAACACATAGAAGACATACGAGAACGTTGGCATGCGATAGATGTGAGCCACGGTAGAACTGCCACTTCCTGCGGTACTAAAACATTAGTACCACTCCAAAAATGCAGTAGTACCATGCTAGGTCACGGTAGTACCGTGGTTGGAGCGGAAGTAAAATTTTAGTGCCGCAGAGAGCGCAGTAGTACCGCTCCCGAAGGGCGGTAGTACCGTGCAAGCGGTAGTACCACGCCAGACGGGCGGTAGTACCGCGTCGCGTCAGATCCAACAGGCGGTTTGAATCTGAAAAGAACCGCGAAACAATGGCGGTGCTATAGTGATCAGATCTAGCGCAAGACAACAACACAAGTATAAATCCTACGCAATACCACGCCCTTCATCCTACTCTTGCATAGATTAAGCCTATGAATCTCAAGAACACACAAGCCTCCCCCAAAACCTAGAAACACCAAACACAAACAACAACAAGAGGGAGTTGGGGAAAAACCTTGGTCCATAGCAAGAGCACGTGGTGGGGAACGATCCCACCGGACGGAATCACGGGAGGGCAGCCGGTGGAGGAGATCCGGCGACGAACGCCGGCTCCGTTCTTGAGCAAGGGAGAGAAGGAGGCAACGTGGAGAGAAGACTACGAATGGGTATGGGGAGTTAGAACTCCCCTGCCCGTCCTTATCCCCACGCGCTCGAACCGGCGCGGTAGTACCGCGTATCATCGCGGTAGTACCGCTCGGGCGGAAGTACCGCACCGAGGCGGTAGTACCGCTCAACCAGGAGGCAGTAAAAAATTACTGCCACGCGGTGACGGTAGTACCGTGCTCCCGCAAGCGGTAGTACCATGGCAGGCTGCGGTAGTACCGTAGCTGGCCGCGGTAGTACCGTGAACTCAAGTCACCGCAAGTTTCAACACGAGAAGAAAAGCCTTTGCACGGAAACTTTTCACACACAAGAAACCACAAGAGCACGCACAAACTAGAGGCAGGAAGACAACAAGAAACCACCAAGCGACAAAGCCTCTCGAGGAGAGAGGGTGGTGGCTGAAGCCACCTATGTTTGAGTTGGATGGTATGGCACCGCGAAGAATTATCCTTGGGCCCATGACCAAAACTCGTCTTTGACGCACAAGTACCATCAAAAATGGCTAATGTGAAAGAGGTGATCGATTTATGCATAATGGGGGAGGGAGAGTTCATTGAGAGAACAACACTCCCCCTATGTCCATGCCTACACCTAAACTAGACAACAAGTTGAGTGTGCTGGGGGGGGGGGGTACACGGGTTCAAGTCACATTGCTCAAATCAATGATATTTAGCTCATGCCTTAACTCGCGAAATCTTGCTTCATCCAAGGGCTTCGTGAAAATATTTGCAAGGTTATCATGAATGTTGACATACTTGAGCTCGATCTCCCCACGCCTAATGTGATCCCGGATGAAGTGATACCGAATCTCAATGTGCTTCGTCTTGAAGTGTTGCACCGGGTTGAGAGAAATCTTGATGGCACTTTCATTATCACACCAAAGAGGCACTTTGTCACAAATGACACCGTACTCCTTTAAAGTTTGCCTCATCCATAGGAGTTGAGCACAACAACTACCGGCCGCCACATACTCCGCTTCGGTGGACGAGAGAGACACACAACTTTGCTTCTTGGAAGACCAGCTTACCAAAGAGCAACCAAGAAATTGGCACCCTCCGGAAGTGGACTTCCTATCCACTTTGTCTCCTGCCCAATCGGAATCCGTAAAACCTTCAAGCTTGAAGTTTTCTCCTCTTGGGTACCATAAGCCAAAGTTTGGGGTATGAGCCAAATATCGAAAGATTCGCTTGACCGCCACATAGTGACTTTCCTTCGGTGCGGCTTGAAACCGTGCACACATCCCCACACTCAACATGATATCCGGTCTAGATGCACAAAGGTAAAGCAAGGAGCCAATCATGGAGCGATATACCTTTTGATCCACCGCTTTACCATTCGGATCGATGTCAAGTTGGCACTTGGTAGGCATTGGTGTAGTGGTCGGCTTGACATCACTTAGCTTGAATCTTTTAAGCATGTCTTGAGTGTATTTGGCTTGGTTGATGAAGGTTCCTTCTCTTCTTTGTTTGATGTCAAAACCAAGAAAGAACTTCAACTCTCCCATCGAAGACATCTTGAACTTGGAGGTCATGAGAGCGGCAAATTCCTCATTGAAAGCTTTGTTAAGAGAACCAAAGATAATATCATCAACATATAGTTGGCATACAAACAACTCCCCTTTGACCTTCTTAGTAAAAAGAGTGGGATCGATTTGTCCTACTTCAAATCCACGACCTTGTAGCAACTCGGTAAGGTGGTCATACCACGCACGTGGGGCTTGTTTAAGGCCATAGAGTGCCTTATCGAGTTGATACACATGATCCGGGAAGTAGGGGTCCTCGAACCCGGGGGGTTGCTTGACATAGACCAACTCATTAATAGGACCATTAAGAAAAGCACTTTTCACATCCATTTGTTGCAACTTAAAGTTGTGATGAGAAGCATAAGCAATCAACAAACGAATGGATTCAAGACGAGCAACGGGAGCAAAGGTTTCACCGTAGTCGATACCCTCGACTTGGGAGTAGCCTTGTGCTACCAATCTTGCCTTGTTGCGAATGATGTTCCCATGAGCATCTTGCTTGTACTTGAAGATCCACTTGGTTCCAATAACGTTGTGGTTCCCTGATGGTCTTGGCACCAATCTCCACACCTTGTTGTACTCGAAGTTGTTGAGTTCTTCATGCATGGCATTGAGCCAATCCGAGTCTTCGAGCGCCTCATAGACCTTTTGGGGTTCAACACAAGAGACAAACGCGTGATGTTCACAATAGTTTGCTAATTGTCTACGAGTGCTTACCCCCTTTCTTAGACTTCCAACCACATTTTCCATGAGATGGCCTTGGGTGGTGAGCTTAGACGCAATCTTCACGCCACGGCGCTCTAATTCCTCCTCGGGTGTGGAAGGAGGAGGGTTGACTTGATCATCTTGAGCGCCGTCTTGAGCTTGTTCTTGATCTTGAGCTTGCTCTTGATCTTGAACTTGCTCGAGGGGAAGAACTTGACCTTGGGCATCATTTAGAGGTTCACCACCATCTTGAGGTTGATCTTGCCCTTGGTCTTGTTCACGAGGTTGAGGGCCTTCACTTTGTTCTTCGGAAGCGTGTGGGTCTTGGTGAGGTGATGGCTCCACATGAGTAGAGCATTGTCCTTCTCCTTCGGCCACAAGGGGTTCCTCAATGGGTAGAATTTGACCAATACCCATTCTTCTTATGGCTTGGGGAGGAATTTCATCACCTACATCACAAGTACCACTTTGCTCCACTTGGGAGCCGTTATTTTCATCAAACTCCATGTTACACGTCTCCTCAATGAGTCCGGTGGACTTGTTGAGAACACGGTAAGCATGAGAGTTTGTAGCATAACCAACAAATATGCCCTCATGAGCTCTAGCCTCAAATTTAGACAAACGAACACCTTTCTTGAGAATGAAACACTTACAACCGAACACCCGGAAGTACTTGAGGTTGGGCTTGTTGCCGGTGAGAATCTCATAAGGAGTCTTGTTCAAGCCTTTGCGAAGATAGAGCCGATTGGATGCATGACATGCGGTGTTGATGGCTTCGGCCCAAAAGTTGTATGGAGACTTGAACTCCGCCATCATGGTCCTAGCCGCATCCATCAACGTCCGGTTCTTCCTCTCTGTAACACCGTTTTGTTGAGGGGTGTATGGAGCGGCATATTGGTGCTTGATCCCCTCATCACTAAGAAACTCATCCAAGGTGTAGTTCTTGAACTCGGTGCCGTTGTCACTTCTTATTGTCAAGATCTTCACATTGTGTTGACGTTGAGCTTCATTTGCAAAGTCGATGACAGTTTGTTGAGTCTCACTCTTCCTCTTGAAGAAGTATACCCAAGTGTATCTTGAGTAGTCATCCGCAATCACCAAGCAATATTTTCTTCCTCCAAGACTATCAAAAGATGGAGGCCCAAAGAGATCCATGTGAAGGAGCTCCAAGGGTCTCTTCGAGTAGATGATGGTTGATGGAGGGTGAGCCTTTTCATGAAGCTTTCCTTCGATACAAGCACTGCAAGCATGATCTTTGGCAAAACTAACATTTGTTAGTCCACGAACATGGTCCCCCTTGAGAAGACTTTGCAAAGATCTCATATTGACGTGGGCTAAACGGCGATGCCAAAGCCATCCCACGTCAACTTTAGCCATTTGGCATGTCGCGGTCTTAGTGGGTCGCTCCGAAAAGTTAATCACATAGAGATCGTTCTCGACATGCCCAACAAAGGCTACTTTAAGAGTCTTGCTCCACAAGAGGGCCACGGTATCAATGTCAAAGAATGTAGCAAAACCCATGAGCGCAAGTTGACAAACGGAAAGCAAGTTGTATGCAAGGGACTCAACAAGCATGACTTTCTCGATCGTTAGATCATGAGAAATAACAACCTTGCCGAGACCCAATACCTTAGAATGTGATGCATCACCCCACTCGACATTGGTGGGCATAGATGGAATCTCTTGCACGTCCACCACCAAGTCCTTGCTCCCGGTCATATGATTTGTTGCTCCACTATCGAGCAACCATGATCCCCCACCGGAAGCAAACACCTACAAGAGATCAATGCTTGGTTTTAGGTACCCATTTAGTAATGGGTCCTTTGATGTTAGTAACAAGGGTCTTGGGAACCCAAATAGAACATTCAATGTACTCATAAGGAGAACCAACAAATTTAGCATAAACATGTCCATCACTAGCATGGCACAACACATATGACGGGTTAAAGTCGTCGGCTTTGTTTGAGGAAATGCTTTTGCCCTTTTGGATGTCAACTCCCTTTACTTTTTCCTTCTTCTCCTTAGGAGCACCCTCTCCCTCTTTCACAAATGTTTGCTTGAGAGGAGGAGGACGTTTGGTCTTGTTGTTCTTCTTCTTGCTCTTGGACTTGGGTGCAAACCCAATTCCTTCCTTGGCCACAACTTCCTTTTGATTGCTCAAAAGGTCGTTGAGGTTCTTCTCACTTGAATGCATGTCACAAGGCCTTTCTCAAGTTGATCCTTCAACTTGGCATTCTCCTCCACAAGATGCACATGCTCACAACACGGGTTAGTAGCACATGCATTATCAATTAATACCATATGAGGAAAGGTGGCCTTTTCCTTGATTAGCTTAACTTGGAGTTGAGCATGAGACTCCTTGAGGTTAGCGTGAGCACCCTTCAAGACCTTGCGGGCCTTGTCAAGTATCTCAAACTCTTCCTTGAGTCTAGCATGATCAACCCCAAGCTTAGCCTTCTCGGAAGTTAGCACATGAGACACGACAAGAGCATGATCAAGATCTTTCTTTAACTTAGCATGGTCATCATTGTGTGACTCCTCAAAAGTCAAACGATGCACACGCTCTTCCTCGAGAGCATTAGAGAGATCTGATATCTCATCGGCATAGTCACGACTATGACTTTCCATCTTAGAGATGGTTTCTTCGTGAGCCTCGATCATGTCATTGGCCTCACCAAGTTGTTCTAAGAGAGCAACAAAGTGCTTCTTGGACTTACCCTTGAGCTTACTCATAAAAGACTCAAATTCATTCACTTCCTCATTAGATTCAACATGTTCATCAATGCAATCCTCCAAGGAGGGATTAGTAATGATGGTGGTTGTGATGTTGGGGGTTACCTTGTTTGAAGCTTTAGCCATGAGGCACTTGGCGGTGATGTTTTCATTGGGTGAATCGAAGAGAGACACCGGGGGAGTAGTAGCAATAGCAACGGATGTCATGGCCATTTCTTCTCCACTTTCATCATCATCGTCATCCTCTTGGTATTCTTCTTGAACCACCAACCCACGAGTTGGAGTCTTCTTGGCGAAGTTGTTCTTGTTGGGGAAGGACTTGGCTTTGTCTTTTCGAATGAATTTGCCACCATTGTCTTCTCGCTTCTCGTAAGGACAATCCGCAACGAAATGGCTCACATTGCCACAGTTGAAGCAAGTTCTAACTCGTTGCTTTCCCTTGACACCACTTGAGTTGTTCTTGTTGAAGTTGGGTCTTGTATTCTTCTTGCTCCAAAATTGTCTTGAAGCAAGGGCCATGTGCTCATGATAATCATACTTGGTGTCTTTGGGATTGCTCTCCTCATCTTCCACTTCTTCCTCTTCTTCCATGATGACCTTGGCCTTCAAAGCAAGATTGGGCTTCTTTTCCCTTTGAGAGCGGAGCACCGCATCGTCGGCGGTCTTGTCCAAGATGCTCATTGCAACGAACTCATCCAACACTTCACGTGAGGTCATGGAGTGGAAGTCCGGTCTTTGACGAATGATGGAGGATATGGCCTTGTTGTAGGGCATCATGGCCTTGAGGAACTTGCGCTTGATCCAATTGTCATCTGTGTCCTTGCTTCCATGATCTCGGAGTGAGACCGCGAGTTTGGTCACTCTTCGAAAGAGCTCACGAGGTTCTTCATCTTCTTTCATTGCAAACTCGTCGGCTTCATCTTGCACCACTTCATAGTTGGAGCGTTGGATGCTAGCACTTCCACGATAGAGAGACTCAACACATTTCCATGCTTCTTTTGCCATGGCATGAGGTCGAAGATGAGGGAGATCTTCGGGAAGGATTGCATCTTGGATGATGAAGAGAGCACTCTCATTGAATTGATTGTCCACGGCTTCTCGAGGGGTGAAGTTGCTTGGGTCATGAGGATAGAAACCTTCTTCACTGATTCTCCAAAGGTTAGTGTTCACATGTTTTAAATGACGCTTAAAGCGATAGACCCAAGAATCAAAATCTTCATGTTTCTCATATTTAGGAGGAGGACCGGCATGATTCAAATGAGTGGAGGGGATTGGCCCTCCATAAACTGGGGGTTCCACATGGGCAAAGATGCCGGTACCATTTCTACCACTAATAGAAGGACTCTTTTCAATGTTAGCTTCCCCCTTGTCGGAGGTAGCATCCGTCACCTTGTTGGTGGGATCACCCACTTTCATCGGCGAGGTAGATTGTTTAAGTCCTTCTAGGAATTCCTTAAACATGTCCTTGACCTCGGTCGTCATGGAGGTTTTCAAAGTTTCCAAAGCCACATTGAATTCCTCACGTGAGATCGAGTTGTTGGAAATATGCCCTAGAGGCAATAATAAAAGTATTATTATTATATTTCTTTGTTCATGATAATTGTCTTTATTCATGATATAACTGTATTATCCGGAAATCGTAATACACGTGTAAATACATAGACCATAATATGTCCCTAGTAAGCCTCTAGTTGACTAGCTCGTTGATCAACAGATAGTCATGGTTTCCTGGCTATGGACATTGGATGTCATTGATAATGGGATCACATCATTAGGAGAATGATGTGATGGACAAGACCCAATCCTAAGCATAGCACAAGATCGTGTAGTTCGTTTGCTAGAGCTTTTCCAATGTCAAGTATCCTTTCCTTAGACCATGAGATCGTGTAACTCCCGGATGCCGTAGGAGTTCTTTGGGTGTATCAAACTTCACAATGTAACTGGGTGACTATAAAGGTGCACTACAGGTATCTCCGAAAGTGTCTGTTGGGTTGACACGGATCGAGA
This sequence comes from Triticum timopheevii, assembly GCA_963921465.1. Taxonomy (NCBI): domain Eukaryota; kingdom Viridiplantae; phylum Streptophyta; class Magnoliopsida; order Poales; family Poaceae; genus Triticum; species Triticum timopheevii. Next base: position 405,157,280 of record OY997272.1, on the reverse strand, counting down.
CTGGGATTTGTCACTCCGTATGACGGAGAGGCATCTCTGGGCCCACTCGGTAATGCATCATCATAATGAGCTCAAAGTGACCAAGTGGTTGGTCACGGGATCATGAATTACGGTACGAGTAAAGTGACTTGCCGGTAACGAGACTGAACAAGGTATTGGGATACCGACGATCGAGTCTCGGGCAAGTAACGTACCGATTGACAAAGGGAATTGTATACGGGGTTGTTTAATCCTCGACATCATGGTTCATCCGATGAAATCATCGAGGAGCATGTGGGAGCCAACATGGGTATCCAGATCCCGCTGTTGTTTATTGCCCGAGAGTCGTCTCGGTCATGTCTACGTGTCTCCCGAACCCGTAGGGTCTACACACTTAAGGTTCGGTGACGCTAGGGTTGTATGAATATGAGTATGCAGCATACCGAATGTTGTTCGGAGCCCCGGATGAGATCCCGGACGTCACGAGGAGTTTCGGAATGGTCCGGAGGTAAAGAATTATATATAGGAAGTGGTATTTCGGCCATCGGGAAAGTTTCGGGGTCACCCGGTATTGTACCGGGACCACCAGAAGGGTCCCGGTGGTCCACCGGGTGGGGCCACCCATCCCGGAGGGCCCCATGGGCTGAAGTGGGAGGGGAGCCAGCCCATAGTGGTCTGGTGCGCCCCCTAGGCCAACCCCCTGCGCCTAGGGTTGAAACCCTAGGGTGGGGGGGCGCACCACATGCCTTGGGGGGCACTCCACCCCCCCCCCCCCCCCCGGCCGCCGCCCCCTTGGGAGATTGGATCTCCCAGGGCTGGCGCCCCCCCTGGGGGCCTATATAAAGGAGGGCAGGGGGAGGGCAGCTGTATCCTGTGCATTGGCGCCTCCCTCCCCCTGCTACACCTCGTCCTCCTCCCGCAGCAGCTTGGCGAAGCCCTGCCGGAGTTCTGCTGCATCCACCACCACGCCGTCGTGCTGCTGGATCATCATCAACCTCTCCTTCCCCCTTGCTGGATCAAGAAGGAGGAGACGTCTCCCGTCCCGTACGTGTGTTGAACGCGGAGGTGCTGTCCGTTCAGCACTTGGTCATCGGTGATCTGAATCACGGCGAGTACGACTTAGATGGATCTACAAGTGGTATGTAGATGCAATCTCTCTCCCATGACTCGTTGCTTAGATGAACTCATAGATGGATCTTGGTGAAACCGTAGGAAAATTTTTAATTTTTTGCAACGTTCCCCAACAGTGGCATCATGAGCTAGGTCTATGCGTAGTTCTCTATTGCACGAGTAGAACACAATTTTGTTGTGGGCGTGGATCTTGTCAACTTGCTTGCCACTACTAGTCTTTTCTTGCTTCAGCGGTATTGTGGGATGAAGCGGCCTGGACCAACCTTACACGTACGCTTACGTGAGACCGGTTCCACCGACAGACATGCACTAGTTGCATAAGGTGGCTGGCGGGTGTCTGTCTCTCCCACTTTAGTTGGAGCGGATTCGGTGAAAAGGGTCCTTATGAAGGGTAAATAGAAGTTGACAAAAATCATGTTGTGGTTATTCGTAGGTAAGAAAACGTTCTTGCTGGAACCCAATTGCAGCCACGTAAAAGATGCAACAACAATTAGAGGACGTCTAACTTGTTTTTGCAGCAATTGTCATGTGATGTGATATGGCCAGAAGTTGTGATGAATGATGAATGATATATTGTGATGTATGAGATCATGTTCTTGTAATAGGAATCACGACTTGCATGTCGATGAGTATGACAACCGGCAGGAGCCATAGGAGTTGTCTTTATTTTTGTATGACCTGCGTGTCATTGAAGAACGCCATGTAAATTACTTTACTTTATTGCTAAACGCGTTAGCCATAGAAGTAGAAGTAGTCGTTGGCGTGACAACTTCATGAAGACACGATGATGGAGATCATGATGATGGAGATCATGGTGTCATGCCAGTGACAAGATGATCATGGAGTCCCGAAGATGGAGATCGATGGAGCTATATGATATTGGCCATATCATGTCACTACTATATAATTGCATGTGATGTTCATTATGTTTATGCATCTTGTTTACTTAGAACGACGGTAGTAAATAAGATGATCCCTTACAACAATTTCAAGAAGTGTTCTCCCCTAACTGTGCACTGTTGCTAAAGTTCATCGTTTCGAAGCACCACGTGATGATCGGGTGTGATAGATCCTTACGTTCACGTACAACGGGTGTAAGAGAGTTTTACACATGCAAAACACTTAGGGTTAACTTGACGAGCCTAGCATGTACAGACATGGCCTCGGAACACAGAGACCGAAAGGTCGAACACGAGTCGTATGGAAGATACGATCAACATGAAGATGTTCATCGACAATGACTAGTCCGTCTCACATGATGATCGGACACGGCCTAGTCGACTCGGATCATGTAACACTTAGATGACTAGAGGGATGTCTAATCTGAGTGGGAGTTCATTGTAATAATTTGATTAGATGAACTTAATTATCATGAACTTAGTGTAAAACCTTTGCAAATATGTCTTGTAGATCAAATGGCCAACGCTCATGTCAACATGAACTTCAACGCGTTCCTAGAGAAAACCAAGTTGAAAGATGATGGCAGCAACTATACGGACTGGGTCCGGAACCTGAGGATCATCCTCATAGCTGCCAGGAAACAATATGTCCTAGAAGGACCGCTAGGTGACGCTCCCGTCCCAGAGAACCAAGACGTTATGAACGCTTGGCAGTCTCGTGTTGATGATTACTCCCTCGTTCAGTGCGGCATGCTTTACAGCTTAGAACTAGGGCTCCAAAAACGTTTTGAGCAACACGAAGCATATGAGATGTTCGAGGAGCTGAAACTAGTTTTTCAAGCTCATGCCCGGGTCGAGAGATATGAATTCTCCGACAAGTTCTACAGTTGTAAGATGGAGGAAAACAGTTCTGTCAGTGAGCACATACTCAAAATGTCTGGGTTGCACAACCGCCTGACTCAGCTGAATATTAACCTCCCTGATGAGGCGGTCATTGACAGAATCCTTCAGTCGCTCCCACCAAGCTACAAGAGCTTTGTGATGAACTACAATATGCAGGGATGGTGAAGACCATTCCTGAAGTATTTTCAATGCTGAAGACAGCAGAGGTTGAGATCAAGAAAGAACATCAAGTGTTGATGGTCAATAAGACCACTAAGTTTAAGAAGGGCAAGGGCAAGAAGAACTTCAAGAAGGACGGAAAGGATGTTGTCGCGCCCGGTAAGCCAGTTACCGGGAAGAAGTCAAAGAATGGACCCAAGCCTGAGACGGAGTGCTTTTATTTCAAGGGGAAGGGTCACTGTAAGTGGAACTGCCCCAAATACTTAGCGGATAAGAAGGCCGGCTACACCAAAGGTATATTTGTTATACATATAATTGATGTGTACCTTACCAGTACTCGTAGTAACTCCTGGGTATTTGATACCGGTGCCGTTGCTCATATTTGTAACTCACAGCAGGAGCTGCGGAATAAACGGAGACTGGCGAAGGACGAGGTGACGATGCGCGTCGGGAATGGTTCCAGGGTCGATGTGATCGCCGTCGGCACGCTACCTCTACATTTACCTACAGGATTAGTTATAAACCTTAATAATTGTTATTTGGTGCCAAGTTTGAGCATGAACATTGTATCTGGATCTCATTTGATACGAGATGGCTACTCATTTAAATCCGAGAATAATGGTTATTCTATTTATATGAGAGATATGTTGTATGGTCATGCCCCGATGGTCAATGGTTTATTCTTAATGAATCTCGAGCGTAATATTACACAGTGTGAATACCAAAAGATGTAAAGTTGATAACGATAGTCCAACATACTTGTGGCACTGCCGCCTTGGTCACATTGGTGTCAAGTGCATGAAGAAGCTCCATGCTGATGGACTTTTAGAGTCTCTCGATTATGAATCATTTGACACATGCGAACCATGCCTCATGGGCAAAATGACCAAGACTCCGTTCTCCGGAACAATGGAGCGAGCAACCAACTTGTTGGAAACCATACATACCGATGTGTGCGGTCCAATGAGCGTTGAGGCTCGCGGAGGATATCATTATGTTCTCACTCTCACTGATGACTTGAGTAGATATGGGTATGTCTACTTAATGAAACACAAGTCTGAGACCTTTGAAAAGTTCAAGGAATTTCAGAATGAGGTAGAGAATCAACGTGACCGAAAAATAAAGTTCCTACGATCAGATCGTGGAGGAGAATATTTAAGTCACGAATTTGGTACACACTTAAGGAAATGTGGAATCGTTTCACAACTCACACCGCCTGGAACACCTCAGCGTAACGGTGTGTCCGAACATCGTAATCGCACTCTATTGGATATGGTGCGGTCTATGATGTCTCTTACCGATTTACCGCTATCATTTTGGGGATACTCTCTAGAGACAGCTACATTCACTTTAAATAGGGCACCGTCTAAATCCGTTGAGACGACACCGTATGAATTATGGTTTGGGAAGAAACCTAAGCTGTCGTTTCTAAAAGTTTGGGGATGCGATGCTTATGTCAAGAAACTTCAACCTGAAAAGCTCGAACCCAAGTCGAAAAAATGCGTCTTCATAGGATACCCTAAGGAAACCGTTGGGTATACCTTCTACTTAAGATCCGAGGGCACGATCTTTGTTGCCAAGAACGGATGCTTTCTGGAAAAAGAATTTCTCTCGAAAGAAGTAAGTGGGAGGAAAGTAGAACTCGATGAAGTACTACCTCTCGAACGGGAAAGTGGTGCATCTCAGGAAAATGTTCCTGTGATGCCTACACCAACTGAAGAGGAAAATAATGATGATGATCAAGGTACTTCGGATCAAGTTGCTATTGAACTTCGTAGGTCCACAAGGACACGTTCCGCACCAGAGTGGTATGGCAACCCTGTCCTGGAAATCATGTTGTTAGACAACGGTGAACCTTCGAACTATGAAGAAGCGATGGCGGGCCCGGATTCCAACAAATGGCTTGAAGCCATGAAATCAGAGATAGAATCCATGTATGAAAACAAAGTATGGACTTTGACAGACTTGCCCGATGATCGGCGAGCGATAGAAAACAAATGGATTTTTAAGAAGAAGACGGACGCGGATGGAAATGTTACCATCTATAAAGCTCGACTTGTCGCTAAGGGTTATCGACAAGTTCAAGGGATTGACTACGACGAGACATTCTCTCCCGTAGCGAAGCTGAAGTCCGTTCGAATCATGTTAGCAATTGCCGCATACTATGATTATGGGATATGGCAGATGGACGTCAAAACGGCATTCCTTAACGGGCATCTTAAGGAAGAGTTGTATATGATGCAGCCGGAAGGTTTTGTCGATCCTAAGAATGCTAACAAAGTATGCAAGCTCCAGCGATCCATTTATGGGCTGGTGCAAGCATCTCGGAGTTGGAACATTCGCTTTGATGAGATGATCAAAGCGTTTGGGTTTATGCAGACTTATAGAGAAGCCTGCGTTTACAAGAAAGTGAGTGGGAGCTCTGTAGCATTTCTCATATTATATGTAGATGACATACTCTTGATGGGAAATGATATAGAACTTCTGGACAGCATTAAGGCCTACTTGAATAAGTGTTTTCAATGAAGGACCTTGGAGAAGCTGCTTATATATTAGGCATCAAAATCTATAGAGATAGATCGAGACGCCTCATAGGTCTTTCACAAAGCACATACCTTGATAAGATTTTGAAGAAGTTCAAAATGGATCAGTCCAAGAAGGGGTTCTTGCCTGTGTTGCAAGGTGTGATATTGAGCTCGGCTCAATCCCCGACCACGGCAAAAGATAAAGAAGAGATGAGTATCATCCCCTATGCTTAAGCCATAGGATCTATTATGTATGCCATGTTGTGTACCAGACCTGATGTAAACCTTGCCGTAAGTTTGGTAGGAAGGTACCAAAATAATCCCGGCAAGGAACACTAGACAGCGGTCAAGAATATCCTGAACTACCTGAAAAGGACAAAGGACATGTTTCTCGTTTATGGAGGTGACGAAGAGCTCGTCGTAAAGGGTTACGTCGACGCTAGCTTCGACACAGATCTGGATGACTCTAAGTCACAAACCGGATACGTGTATATGTTGAATGGTGGAGCAGTGAGCTGGTGCAGCTGCAAGCAGAGCGTGGTGGCGGGATCTACATGTGAAGAGGAGTACATGGCAGCCTCGGAGGCAGCGCATGAAGCAATTTGGGTGAAGGAGTTCATCACCGACCTAGGAGTCATACCCAATGCGTCGGGGCCGATCAAACTCTTCTGTGACAACACTGGAGCTATTGCCCTTGCCAAGGAGCCCAGGTTTCACAAGAAGACCAGGCACATCAAGCGTCGTTTCAACTCCATCTGTGAAAAAGTTCAAAATGGAGACATAGATATTTGCAAAGTACATACGGATCTGAATGTCGCAGATTCGTTGACTAAACCTCTCTCACGAGCAAAACATGATCAACACCAGAACTCTATGGGTGTTTGATTCATCACAATGTAACTAGATTATTGACTCTAGTGCAAGTGGGAGACTGTTGGAAATATGCCCTAGAGGCAATAATAAAAGTATTGTTATTATATTTCTTTGTTCATGATAATTGTCTTTATTCATGCTATAACTGTATTGTCTGGAAATTGTAATACACGTGTGAATACATAGACCATAATATGTCCCTAGTAAGCCTCTAGTTGACTAGCTCGTTGATCAACAGATAGTCATGGTTTCCTGGCTATGGACATTGGATGTTGTTGATAACGGGATCACATCATTAGGAGAATGATGTGATGGACAAGACCCAATCCTAAGCATAGCACAAGATCGTGTAGTTCGTTTGCTAGAGCTTTTCCAATGTCAAGTATCCTTTCCTTAGACCATGAGATCGTGTAACTCCCGGATGCCGTAGGAGTGCTTTGGGTGTATCAAACGTCACAACGTAACTGGGTGACTATAAAGGTGCACTACAGGTATCTCCGAAAGTGTCTGTTGGGTTGACACGGATCGAGACTGGGATTTGTCACTCCGTATGACGGAGAGGTATCTTTGGGCCCACTCGATAACGCATCATCATAATGAGCTCAAAGTGACCAAGTGGTTGGTCATGGGATCATGCATTATGGTACGAGTAAAGTGACTTGCCGGTAACGAGACTGAACAAGGTATTGGGATACCGACGATCGAGTCTCGGGCAAGTAACATACCGATTGACAAAGGGAATTGTATACGGGGTTGTTTAATCCTCGACATCGTGGTTCATCCGATGAAATCATCGAGGAGCATGTGGGAGCCAACATGGGTATCCAGATCCCGCTGTTGGTTATTGCCCGAGAGTCGTCTCGGTCATGTCTACGTGTCTCCCGAACCCGTAGGGTCTACACACTTAAGGTTCGGTGACGCTAGGGTTGTATGAATATGAGTATGCAGCATAACGAATGTTGTTCGGAGTCCCGGATGAGATCCCGGACGTCACGAGGAGTTTCGGAATGGTCCGGAGGTAAAGAATTATATATAGGAAGTGGTATTTCGGCCATCGGGAAAGTTTCGGGTCACCCGGTATTGTACCGGGACCACCAGAAGGGTCCTGGGGGTCCACCGGGTGGGGCCACCCATCCCGGAGGGCCCCATGGGCTGAAGTGGGAGGGGAGACAGCCCATAGTGGGCTGGTGCGCCCCCCTAGGCCCACCCCCTGCGCCTAGGGTTGAAACCCTAGGGTGGGGGGGGGGGGCACTCCACCCCCCCTGGCCGCCTCCCCCTTGGGAGATTGGATCTCCCAGGGCCGGCGCCCCCCTGGGGGCCTATATAAAGGAGGGCAGGGGGAGGGCAGCTGTACCCTGTGCATTGGCGCCTCCCTCCCCCTGCTACACCTCGTCCTCCTCCCGCAGCAGCTTGGCGAAGCCCTGCCGGAGTTCTGCTGCATCCACCACCACGGTGTCGTGCTGCTGGATCATCATCAACCTCTCCTTCCCCCTTGCTGGATCAAGAAGGAGGAGACGTCTCCCGTCCCATACATGTGTTGAACGCGGAGGTGCTGTCCGATCAGCACTTGGTCATCGGTGATCTGAATCACGGCGAGTACGACTCCATCATCACCATCCCCTTGAATGCTTCCGCACTCGATCTACAAGTGGTATGTAGATGCAATCTCTCTCCCATGACTCGTTGCTTAGATGAACTCATAGATGGATCTTGGTGAAACCGTAGGAAAAAATTTAATTTTCTGCAACGTTCCCCAACATGAGTTACCCACATCTCCCGTAGATGATATAGGATTCGCACCGGAGAGCTCTCCCACCTCATCTACGACATCAACCATACTCTTCGGACGGTAAAGCCCTTAAAAAGAGACGAGGCTCTGATACCAATTGAAAGGATCGATATGGTTGACTAGAGGGGGGGCGAATAGGCAACTAACAATTTTTAAGCTTTTCTTTACCAAATTAAACTTTACAAGAAAGTAGGTTGTCTAGATGTGCAACTAAGTGAGCAACCTATATGATGCAATGAAAACTAGCACAAAAGCAAGCAATGGATGTAACACAAGTAGGCTTGCGAAAGTAAAGGCACGAAGTAACCAAGAGTGGAGCCGGTGGAGACGAGGATGAGTTACCGAAGTTCCTTCCTTTTAAGGGGAAGTACGTCTCCATTAGAGCGGTGTGGAGGCACAATGCTCCCCAATAAGCCACTAGGGCCACCGTATTCTCCTCACGCCCTCACACAATGCGAAATGCCGTGATTCCACTATTGGTGCACTTGAAGGCGGCGACCGAACCTTTACAAACAAGGTTGGGGCAATCTCCACAACAATTGGTGGCTCCCAACAACACCACGAAGCTTCACCACAATGGAGTATGGCTTCGAGGTGACCTCAACCGTCTAGGGTGCTCAAACACCCAAGAGTAACAAGATCCGCTAGGGATAAGTGGGGGAAATCAAATATCCTGTGGTGGAAGTGTAGATCGGGCCCTTGTCACCCAATCCCGAGCAAATCAACAAGTTTGATTGTCTAGGGAGAGAGATCGGGCGAAAATGGAGCTTGGAGCAACAATGGAGCTTAGAGGTGGAAGTGGTAGTCCACTAGAGGTAGAAGACTCCCCTTATATAGTCATGGGAAAAATGCAACCGCTATCCACATGTTCAGCCCGCGACACGCGGTACTACCGCTCCAGGAGCGCGGTACTACCGCGAGGCCGCGCGGTACTACCATGGCGGACCACGGTACTTCCGCGACAGCAGCACAGGACGGGACTTGCCTGACTAGGGGGCAGTACTACCGCTTGCGCGGTGCTACCACTCCCCCTTGCGGTACTACCGCAAGGCAGGAAAGTCATTGCCTGGGAAGGGCACGGATGAAATAAATTACATCCATGCCTACTTCCGCTGAAAATGAGGTGGTACAAAAATCCGACGCGGTACTACCGCTCGCGACGCGCGGTACTACCGTTGCAGGCGCGGATGTAAAAAATTACATCCGCGCCTACTACCGTGACGCTGCGGTACTAGGTAGGAGGGCCACGGTACTACGACTCCAGGGGAGCGGTACTACCGTGGGCCCCCGCGATACTACCGCGCTGGACGAGCGGTACTACCGTGGGTGGCGCGGATGTAAAAAATTACATCCGCCCCTACTACCGTGCCGGAGCGGCACTAGGCCTGGGAGCCGCGGTACTACGGCTCCAGAGGAGCGGTACTACCGTGACCCACAGCGGTACTACCGCTGGTACTTGCGGTACTACCGCAAGTACAGCAGTAGTCGTCAGATTTCAGCACAACCAAGATAACGAAGAGAAGCTCCAAAGTGCAGGGAAAGGTAGGACAAGTGTACGTGTTGATTCCACCCAAACCTTTCCGACGCGGACCCCCTCTTAATAGTAAGGCTCTCCTACGACTCAAATCCACCAAAGAGAAACCTAGAACAACGCCGACTTCAATAGTCTCCGAGGGGCACCGAATCGTCTCGTGCCTAGTGATGAAGTATCTGAGAAACTCAAGGCACACGATTAGTCCGAAAAGCATTGTCATCAATCACGAAAACGCCTAAGGGATAAATATGCCCTTACACTGTTTTTATTATTTCAGATTACAAAAACCTATATCTACCATCCATATTGAACTTGTATCACCATCTCTTCGCCGAACTAGTGCACCTATACAATTTACCATTGTATTGGGTGTGTTGGGGACACAAGAGACTCTTTGTTATTTGGTTGCAGGGTTGTTTGAGAGAGACCATCTTCATCCTACGCCTCCTACAGATTGATAAACCTTAGGTCATCCACTTGAGGGAAATTTGCTACTGTCCTACAAACCTATGCACTTGCAGGCCCAACAACGTCTACAAGAAGAAGGTTGTGTAGTAGACATCACTCGACAAACAATCAATCACGACATCATCTGCAATCTGGCATGACACGCCAGGTCAGCACATTGGATGTACTTGCAAGCTCACAACAACCAAAAGCATCAAGGCAAAACAACAACATAGCATTAACAAGTTAAGTTATTAACTACTACTATGATGTGGAAATAATTAAAGCATGATATAGTACTATTAAAATTACTGCTGAACCATCAACTCAAGAACCATCTCACTCTTGCCTATCCGTCCAAGCGATAAATCATCTCGATCACCTCATGATAAATACCTCCTCGTGATCACCGCGTGATCACAAAATGAATGATCATCCTCAAGATCATCCCAATATCCTCATCATCCTACCAAACTGATACTGTCCACATATAAATATAAGTCATCTAAGGCGTCATTCCTCATGTGAGTGTCGATCGAACGGTGTGACCTAGTACGAACTGTGTCCATGATCGAGGACGTGGCTATCGATAGTTTATACACACTCTGTAGAGGTTAGTACATTGTACCCACATCACAGAACCCATGGCCTCATGCTCCCATTTGGGTCGACCAACGGCATTCCGACAAAACCGAGCTATTGCACTACACTCTCCCGGCCACTCCGACAAACTCCCCCTTGGGGCTAAGTCATGGGTGGCCCCGAATGCCACTCCGGACATCAAACGACCACCGTCGTGGGAAAAACGGTCCCAAACAGGGACAACCCAGGTACAACACAACTTGGGCACACAAGGTTATAGCCGCCTACCGGGTCAGGGCAGCGCGCGCACCTAACGTTCCCTAGTTGGAGGCACCGGCGAGATGCATGACAATAGACCGCATAAGGGCCTTCCCATTAAGGCAGATGTGGTTGCATTGGAAAATCCCGGTTCAGTGGCACCTGACCAACGTAATGACGGAATTTGTCCCCAAGGTAGATCTATGATAACTAATACTCCGATACAATATCAACCTGTGATCCAAGTTATATCCATATCCAACAAATGATCCAGAGCATAATATAGTCATATCATAATACTCCAAGGGCGTCATGGTTTGCAGCCAATGTCTATTACTCTTTTCAATTTTATACACAATTGTCTTAGCATATCATTGCACCTTACAAGGTTTAAAAGAGAGGAGTGATGTTCCTTTGATCTTGACCCGTAATCTAGTTCCGTGCTGGACTTGCCCACACAATGTTACAATTGCCTGTTTGTCTGTTCTCAGTTGTTTTGTGATATGAATGATGTCATACTATGCTTATCGTATTATAAACTTCGTCTCTTTATCCTTAGCCCTCAATACAATGTGAAGAAATAGACAATACATTAGCGATGGTACATGGTCATATGTTTGGAACCTGGTTTTATTATGTACTTTGCAATAAAATACAACTAATATTTTACATGGGTTCACCAGAATAAGTTATGTATATAGACCAAAGCTATTTTGTTTGGTTTTGCTGCCTCCTTAATATCTTCTGTTCTGGTACTACTAATATAAAACCTCAACTTTTCAGTGAGCTATGGAGAAAATGGTGGAACCGCCACCTTCTGAAGGTGGCAAGGCAACTATAATCGCAATGTCAGCTCTTGCTGCAGTGGGTCAGTACATGTCCACTAACAGTGCCAAAAGCACGTTCCTGTGTAATACTGGGTTGGTTATTAAGGCAATATCATCCAAACTGCCTCATGATCAAGATATGCAAGCTCAAAGCAATGTTGTATCTGCGCTCCACACACAAGTCCATTCCCTAACAGAGACCCTTTGTGAAACAAGGAGATATATTGTTTGATGTCGTCAAGATATGCATGGTTTTGAAACCAGACTATCAGACATATGCTATGTTGTTCAGGAGCCTGGGGGAAATGAAGGCGAGGGTTATGGTGCTCCATCGGACAATACAACATGAAAACGTAACAGTCAGGTCAAATGAACTGAGCTTCTGAACTTCTGGTGGTGCATTTATCTGCTAGACTATTAAGTTTTATGCCAACCTTCCTTTTGTTATATAGTTGTAATTTGTTTTGGTGCGATACAAAATTTATTCTTAACGTGCAGCCACCGGCTGAAGAAAACAGCAAGCCATTTTTGCATAGTGTAGGATGTTCCCTATATTTGCACTGGTGGCGATCTTTGATGCCGAGTGGATGTAATCTGTGCAATCACCTTAATAGCCTAGCCTTAGTTTCGGCCTTATTTATTTCCTAGTCTTCTTTTTCCCTGGTTTGCTAGTGGCCGTAGGATCCATGGGTCTCCTACAGGCCGTAGGATCCATGGGTCTCCTACAGGCCGTAGGATCCATGGGTCTCCTACGGGCCATCGATAAATGGGCCTCCAACAGGGCCATAGAATCGGTGGGCCTCGGGCTGTCAGATAAATGGGTGTACATGGGCTGTAAACGGGCGTAATTAGTATCGACCCAGCACGATAACGGGCCGTTAACAGGCCGTAGGACAGCAAAGGCTTAATTCTGTCACAGGCATAAGGGGTCGTTAATGGGCCAGAATATAGGACGGGCTGGAAACGGCGCAACGGGTTAACAGGCCAGAAACGGGCCGACTCTTGCCATGGGACAAATTTGGCCCATTAAGGGAATAGGCCAGTAACGGGCTGACTCTTGCCATGGGTTGAATTTGGCCCATTAGGGGAACAGGCCAGTAATGGGCCGGAAGTAATCGAGTGCCAAAAAGGAGCCCAAGAACATATGGGCCGTTAATAGGCCGAAAGCTAACACGGGCTGGAAACGACCCATGTAAATCGCGGGCCATTAACGGGTATAAAGAAAATTACTGTTCATTATGGGCTAGAGTCACCGTAGGCCTGTAAAGGGCCAAAGAATACAAAGACCTCATATGGGCCGAAAGACGTCGTGGGCCATACATGGGCCGAATGTGAAATGGGCTGGTGTTATATTCGACGGCCCACATGACGTTGTTGGGCCGATTTCCTTTAGGGCCTAACGGTCTGTGAGTTACAGGGCCGTAAAATGGGCTATTTTCGAAGAGACCGTTAACAGGCTTTTCATGGGCCAGCCCGTTAACTTTTGACCAATTCAAACGGGCCGGCTTTGTAAGCTAAATGGGCTAGTGGTGGGCCGTGGCACGTGTCAACATATCATAGGCGCCTATCTGACCCACTGACGAGCTGACACGTGTTTCGTCCGGCCAATAAGAATTTTACATGTGGAAATTTCCCATTGGTCAGGGCTATTAACGGGTTATCAGATCCAAAACCCGACCCGATAGCTTAACAGCATTCCGTTATGGTGGATGCCACATGTCGGTCACCCTTGATGAAAGCACTTCTGTGACGTGTGATTTATCATCATGGAAGTGGACACTTTCGTGATGATAATTTTGGTAATGTCATGGAACACTTCTACGACAGCACAGGTATGACTATCTTGATTCTGTCATAAAATCGTCATGGATGTAGATGCATGACAAAAAACGCGACCTACTGTGACAAACACGTATCATCATGGAAGTGTATTTTTTTTGTAGTGAAGGGATATACCAAGAAATTGACAGGTACCCAAAGTGGACTTTCTATCAACCTTGTCACCAGCGTAGTCCGAATCGGAGTAGCCAGCAAGATCAAAACAAGACCTCTTAGGATACCAAATGCCAAAGTTTGGTGTATGAATTAAGTATCCCACTATCCTTTTCACAGCCTTAAGATGACATTCTTTAGGGACCGCTTGATATCATGCACACATGCACACACTTAGCATAATATCGTGACGGGAGTCACATAGATATAACAACGAACCAATCATAGAGCGGTAAACCTTTTGGTCAACCGGTTTGCCATCCTCAGTCAAGTCAAGATGTCCACTAGTAGGCATGGGTGTTTTCATACCTTTGATTTCTTGCATGTTGAACTTCTTGAAAAAAATCCTTGGTATACTTTGTTTGAGAAACAAAGGTACCTTCCTTAGTTTTCTCGATTTGCAAACCAAGGAAAAATTTGAGTTCACTCATCATAGACATCTCAAACTTCTCTGACATTAGCCTTCCAAACTTTTCACTAAAATGGGGGTTAGTAGAACCAAATATGATATCGTCAACAAAAATTTGGCACACAAATAATTCACCATTAACCCTTTTAGTAAAATGTGTAGAATCAATCTTCCCAATTTCAAAGCCTTTTTCAATAGGAAACCTGGTCAAGCATTTATACCATGCTCTAGGAGCTTATTTAAGACCATAAAGAGATTTGTGAAGTTTGTAGACATGATTAGGTTTCTTAGGATTGACAAACCCGGGAGGTTGTTTAACATAGACTTCCTCCTCAATTTCACCATTAAGAAAAGCACTTTTAATATCCATTTGATACGAAATGATGTCATGGTGATTGGCATGACCAAGTAAGATGTGTATGGACTCAAGTCTAGCAACAGGGGCATACGTCTCACCATAGTCCATACCTTCAACTTGAGTGTAGCCTTGGGCGACGAGACGGGCCTTGTTGTGCACAACTTGTCCATCCTCATCTTGCTTATTCCGAAACACCCACTTGGTTCCAATGACGTTGTGGTTGACGTCCGGCTTTTCAACCAATGTCCACACTTGATTCCTCTCGAAATTGTGTAGCTCTTCATGCATAGCGTTCACCCAATCCGGATCATCAAGAGCTTATTCAACCTTCATAGGTTCAATACTAGAAATAAATGATTAATGTTCACAAAAGTTAGCTAAACGAGTTTTGGAGCAAGTAATTCTCCCGGTTTGAATGTCATCAAAGATTTGTTCGACGGGGTGATCTCTTGAGACTCTTGCTCTAACTCATGAGAGCTTTTGTTTGGGTCGGGGTGGAACATACTCTTCATTGTCTTCTTCTTGTCCTTCTTCATTGTTGTTGACATTGTTGTTCTCTTGTGGAGGTGGAGAAGGAGGTCGATGAGGTTCATCTTGTTGTACTTCCTTGTTTACTTCATCTTGACGTGTTCCACTTATGGATGCTTCCATGTCAACTTGTGGTTCACCTTGTCGTGAAGTTGAGGCTTCCACTTGAATGGACGAGGTACTCTCCTTCATCTCCGTTGGGCGAATCTTGCCAATAGACAAGTATTGAATTGCTTCCGAAGTATCTTTGTCTCCTACATCAATTGGCAATTTCTCTACCTGGGAGCCGTTAGATTCATCATACTTCACATATACCATCTCTTCAACCTTTCGGGTGAAATTGTTGTAGACACGGTAAGTGTGAGAGTTTGAGCCATAACCGAGTAGGAAACCTTCATGAGATTTAGGGGCAAATATCAAACAACGATGCTTATCAAGAATGTAGCACTTTGAGCCAAATACTCAAAAGTATCCAACTTGGGGTTTGTTACCGGCGAGAAGCTCGTATGCCGTCTTGCCAAGAAGCTTATGAAGATATAGTCGATTCGTAGCATGACAAGCTGTCTCAACTGCTTCCACCCAAAAGTGTCTTGGCGTCTTGTATTCATCAAGCATCGTTCTCGCCATCTCAATAAGTGTTCAGTTCTTCCTCTCAACAACTCCATTTTGTTGAGGTGTGTACGTAGCCGAGAACTCATGTGAAATTCCTTCTTCATCAAGAAAGGTATCCACATTGGTGTTCTTGAACTCTGTTCCGTTGTCGCTTGGAAACTTCTTGATCTTCACTTCAAATTGATTTTGGGCCTTCCCAGCGAAGTTCTTGAAGATCTTTTGGACCTCCAATTTATCATCAAGAAAGAACACCCACGTAAATCTGGAAAAATCATCAACAATGACTAAAGCAAATGAGTTACCATCGAGACTCTTGTAGGCGTTGGGACCAAAATGATCCATGTGAAGTAGCTCAAGCGGTCTTCTCGTGGTCATGATGTTCTTCACGGGATGACTTCCTCCAACTTGTTTTCCTGCTTGACAAGCACTACAAAGTCTATCCTTGTCAAATATGACATCTTTTACACCAAGGATATGATCACCTTTAATAAGCTTATCAAGATTTCGCATGCCCACGTGACCTAACCTTCTAAGACATAACAAACCTTTAAAAGATTTAGCAATTAGGCAAGTTCCAGGTTGAGCTCTCTTAGTGAAATCAACAATGTATAGATCACCTCTATGTATACCGGTAAAGACCATATTATGATTATCTCTTCGAAACACTTGGCAATCTACTTTAGTGAATAGAACACTGAAATCAAAATCGACTAGTCTAGATATGGAAAGTAAATTGTAGCCAAGAGATTCAGTGAGCATAACATTTTGGATAGAGCTGTCATGGGAGATGGCCACCTTACCAAGGCTAACTACCTTACCCTTTGAGTTGTCACCAAAAGTGACATACTTTCGGGGACCGTTGTTTTCAGCAAGCTCTCGGAACATATCCTTGTCTCTAGTCATATGATTAGTACATCCACTCTCAAGAACCCATCCCTTTCCTCCTGCCATGTAACCACAAAGGTTAGCCATAAGACCAAAGTGTCTCATCGACTCATCAAGATCAAAGTCACTATCGTCATCCTCATCATAGTATCCATGTTCAACATCGTCATGTGAATGATCATCACCTAGAGAAGGTGATTCATTAGATGTATGACCATAAAAATATGCATCTTTATGGATTCTAATGACTTGTGAGATGATGCTACTAATGACTCCAACATCTCCTTTGGCACGCATGAGGTCACGAAGTTCAAATAGACAATCATCAAATTTAGGATCACTAGGATTCATTTTCTGAAAAGCAATGGACTTTTGAAGAATCTCATCTAGGTTTTTCTAGGAATAGTTTGGAAAACGCTCCTCAAGATATCTCCATATAGTATAAGCACATTCAAATGTAGGCAAGCATATAAGAAAATTCCTAGGCAATCCTCTTATGATAAGATTAATGGTTCTAAGATTGCGGGTCATGTCAAGATACTCATAGGGGGTAGGATGCAAGGGATCACTAGGAGGTGCACAGGGGCTAGTAATATACTTGTTCAAATCATATTCATTGAAAATCTCAAGCATCTCATTTTTCCATGCACTATAGAACTCTCCGTCAAGCATAGGCACTCTACGTCTAATACTCCCAATCATAGACTCATCCATCTTCCTCCAATGGTGATTAAACCAAAGCAATGGAGACCAATGCTCTTATACCAATTGAAATGATCTAGAAGAGGTGTCTAGAGGGGGCAGGGTTGATTAGACACTCAACTAATAAAGGTGGCAATTTTTACGTTTCTTCAAGTTGAGGTGGTGCTATCATACATCCACGTTGATGGAGACTTCAACCCATGAAGGGTAACGGTTATGCGAGTACATAGAGGGCTCCACCCACGAAGGGTCCACGAAGAAGCAGCCTTGTCTATCCCACCATGGCCATCGCCCACGAAGGAGTTGCCTCACTCGGGTAGATCTTCACAAAGTAGGCGATGTCCTTGCCCTTACAAACTTCTTGGTTCAACTCCACAATATTGTCGAAGGCTCCCAAGCGACACCTAACCAATCTAGGAGATACCACTCTCCAAAAGGTAATAGATGGTGTGTTGATGTTGAACTCCTTGATCTTGTTCTTCAAATGATAGTCTCCCCAACACTCAACTCTCTCTCATAGATTTAGCTATGGTGGAAAGATGATTTGAGTGGAAAGCAACTTGGGGAAGGCTAGAGATCAAGATTCTTGTGGTTGGATTGGAATGTCTTAGTCTCAACACATGAGTAGGTGGTTCTCTCTCAAAAAATGAGTGGTGGAAGTGTAGGCACATTCTGATGGCTCTCTCACAAATGGAGATGGGGTGGAGGGGTATATATAGCCTCCACACAAAATCCAACCATTACACCCATTTGACCTAACTCGGTCAGACCGAATAGAAGAACTCGGTGAGACCGATTAGTTCAAAATGTGAACATTAGGAATCTCGATGGGGCCGATGTGCTAGGGCTTAGGGCAAACACCAACTCCGTGAAGCCAATTGCTTGAACTCGGTGAGACCAATTTCTGCAAAGAGCAAAGAGAGAGTTGGTCAAGAAAAATCGGTGGAACCGATCGCTCATTTCGATGAGACCGAAATGTTATGAAGGGAAACAGGGAGTTTGCAGGGCCATCTCGGTGAGACCAAGATCCGTATCGGTGTGATCGAATTGCCTAGGGTTTCTGGCAGTGGCTATCTCAACTGAACTCGGTGGCGCCAGATGGATCATTTTGGTGGGGCCGAGTTTGACTTTGAGGTTTCAGACATACATGGAAATGAGAAGTGTTGAGGGTTTTGGAGCAATATCACTAAGCACTTTGAGCAAGTAGACCATTAAGTAACACCTCATCCCCTTTTAATAGTATTGGCTTTCCTATGGACTCAATGTGATCTTGGATCACTACAATAGAAATGAAGAGTCTTGAGCTTTTGCCAATTTTTGTCCTTAGTATTTTGAAGGGGCTCCACATCCTCTTGTCCTTGCCACACCATTGTTGAACTCATCTGAAATATACTAGATAAAATTATTGGTCCAACAAGAGATATGTTGACATTAATTACCAAAATCACCCAGGGAGCACTTGTGCTTCCAATGGAACTTGCTTCACAGTGTTCTTCTCTGTCTAGAAACTTGTGATGAGAAAATGGCTTAATGAAATGATCCCAAATTTTGTGTGGAGAAGTTTTTTGGGTAGGAGCATGATCTAGTAATTTTTCAGAATTAATGAAGTACTATAAAATATACTTGCTTCACAAACTGAAAATTTGGTCAGAGGCAAAGATTCGAAGGTGTGATCACATAGTTGATTGGATTGTGATGAAAATTGGTGGAGAGTCATGATATGAGCACATGAAGGAGTGTGCAAAATTTCAACTCATTTGAGCCATCCTAGCTAGTACTTCCTTCACAAAGCTTCTATTTGAACAGAAACTTTGAAAACTCACTGAGGATGATTCACTAGGAAAATGGAGTTGAATTTTGTCATGTGGCATTTGTTTGGACATGAAATAATGCCCAAGAAGTTTGGGATCAAACAAGAAAGGATAGGTGGCACTTCCTTCACAAAGTGCCACTCCGGACAGAATTGAAGAATGAATATTGGGGAATTATTTTTGAACTAGGCAAGGAAATATTTGGACATATTTGGGGCATATATGATCCAAACAATTTATGAAAATTATTTGGGAATTTTGTGGATGACAGAAATATAGATTGCTTCACGAACTAGGTCAGACAGGGATATTCCTTTAATAGAAAAAGGAATATTCTTGAGAAAAAGATTTTGGGAGTTGGGCTAGAATGAAAATGACATGATCTTGGGAGATATTTGGGAATGATAAATCACTAGACAAAATAAATGGTGATGATCTCCCAGGTTTCAAGTCCACAGAACCACTTCAAGAAGAAAATCTGAGCAAAGACCAAATAAATCAAAAAGAAAAAGAAAGGGCAAAAAACCAGGGTGTTACAGCTAAATATGATGTTAACCATAGAATTGCATCACCCTATCATCCTCAATCTAGTGGCCAAGTTAAACTTAGCAATAGAGAAATAAAACTCATATTACAAAAACTGTTAATAGGTCTCTAAAGAATTGGTCTAAGAAATTGGATGATGCACTTTGGGCCTATAGAACAACATATAAAAATCCTATGGGTATGACTCCTTCTAAAATGGTTCATAGAAAAGCTTGTCATTTGCCTCTTGAGTTAGAACATAAAGCATATTGGGCAATTAAAGAACTCAACTATGATTTCAAATTTGACAATGAAAAGAGGTTATTTGATATTAGCTCATTAGATGAATGGAGAACCCAAGCTTATGAAAATGCCAAATTATTCAAAGAAAAAGTTAAAATATGGCATGACAAAAGAATCCAAAAGCGGTAATTCAAAGTTTTAGAATATGTTCTTTGTACAACTCTCCTTTTAGATTTTTTGCAGGAAAACTTCTCTCTAAATGGGAAGGACCATATGTTATCGAGGAGGATTCTCGCTCCGGATCCATCAAGATCAATAATGCCGAAGGTACTAACCCGAAGGTGGTCAATGGGCAAAGAATTAAGCACTATATCTCAGGTACGCCTATTAATGTTGAAAGCAATATTATTCAAACCATGACACCAGAGGAACACATAAAGGAAACCTTCTGGAACACTCCAGAATACTAAAAATAGGGGAGGTATGTGATACGGTAAGTAAATGGACTCCGGAAAATCTGCAAAATTATTTTTGTCAGTTTTGGAATATTACAAAAATTAGGAAAATAAGAAACAGCCAGGAAGGCACCCGAGGGGGCACAAGACACCAGGGCGTGCCTGGGCCCCCTGGTGTGCCCAGGTGGGTTGTGCCACCTTGGGATCTTCCCAACTCCATTTTCCTCTTGTTTGCTTGTTTCCCAAGATAAAAAAATCTTTATATACCCCCGAGCGTGTTGACCATCGTATCACGGAGAAATCTTCTGTTCTTGTTTCTCGTTGTTTTTCTATCAGATTTATCAGGTCAGGCATCATGTCTTCTCCCTTGTCCAACAATGAAGAAGGTGATGCTTGGGTGCTTTAGGTGGAGTCCAGGGGAGAGGGAATTGAGGAGGTTGCCATGGAGGAAGATGAAGGAGACTCTCTTAGAGTTTGCCCTCCGACTTCCGAGAGGGGCACACTGGCTGACATCGCCAATCGTCCTAAACCCCACCAACCAATAAGGTCAGCAAACAATCAAGAGAGCCCTGGAGTGCAAGAAGGACTCCCTCCAAGGAGGCCTTTACACAGGTTACATCAAAACAATTTTCACAATTTGAATCATAACTATGGGTTCGAAAACACTCCTCACGTGCATATACCGTCCAATTGGGACATATCTCGTCCAAGGGAAACTGATGCAGGAACAAACTCTTGGGCCCGGAAAATAAACATATCATGGCTAAAGTGGAGAAGAACACTGAGTTGCTTCATCAAGCCCTTCGGGAGATTCATAGTTTAATGGAGGCACTCATGGATATATTGGACAAACTTACTACCTCATCACCACCACCATCATCATCTTCCCCAACAAAAGAAACTTGAGTTCATGGTATGGGCACTCCCCTTGGCTTGTGCCAAGCTTGGGGGAGGTGCCCCGATATCGTATCACCACCACTATCTTTGCCTTTATCTATTTTAGTTCGATCTTTAGTTATCTTATGATTTAGTTGAATAAAAGTTCAGTTCGATCCTTTCTTTTCGAGTGCTTGCTTAGTGATCTTTCTATCTATGTAATTGTGGGTGAGATATATAATAAAGAGTTGTTTGAGTTTTGTTTCTTTACCCTTTTTGTTTCAATAAAAAGAAAGTAAAATAAATGAAACAGATCATATGCTAATCAAGTAATGACATCACATAAGAAAAGTATAAGTGGTAAAATTTATTGGAGATTGACAAACATAGCATTGGTCAATGATGCAATTCATGAAAGAATTAATAAGGGAAGAGAAGATTCACATGAAAATAGACTATCTTGGACATCTTTTATGATTGTGAGCCCCCATTAAATATTATATGTCAAAATTGTTGATGTTGGACAAGGAAGACAACGTAATGATTTATGTTTGTTCATATTCACATAGAAGTTATATTGTCATAGATCGTTCAACATGTGGTGCTTGCTCAGTATCTTTGCTAGCCAAAAATTCGGCACTAAGTAGAGATACTACTCTGCATCCAAAAACCTTAAACCCAAAATCTTATTCTGAGAGTCCACCATACCTACCTATGGATTGAGTAAGATCCTTCAAGTAAGTTGTCATCGGTGCAATAAGGCAATAAAAATTGCTTCTAAATGTGTTGGATCATTTAGTGTAATAGCAAATTGAGTGTTGTACGAACTTGTGATGGCAAATAATAAAAGCGACAGACTACATAATAAAGGTTGTTATCATAAGGGGCAATTCAACATGACGTCCTTTTGCATTAAGGTATTTGGCATACAAACAAAAAGCGCATGGCAACCTCTGCTTCCCTATGCGAAGGGCCTATCTTTTACTTTTATGCATTTACTTTTATGTAAGAGTCAAAGTATTCTTCCCTATCTTTTTTTATTTTCTCTTTTTGCAAGCATCATGTGGTGAGGAAAGATCTAGGCATATATATCCAGTTGGATATGAGTGGGCATGAGTTATTATTGTTGACATCACCCTTGAGGTGAACACGTTGGGAGGCAAAACTATAAGCCCCCATCTTTCTATGTGTCTGGTTGGAACTTTTTTTTATGGGTATGCTGTGAGTGTTAGCAATCATAAAAGGTTAAATGATGGTTGAGTATGTGGACTTGCCAAAAGGCTCCAACACGTGACCCTTCCTAAAAATATGATGAATTGTAGTTGCAGAGTTGATTGAGATCACAGTTTGTTCTTTTTCAGTAAGGTTTATGCTTTATACTTCATTGTTGTGATGAATTGTTACTTGTTCATGAGAAGTTATATGATAAAAGTTGTATGATAAAGTTTATGTTAAAGTTATTTGTTGTTATAATAATACACATGATGCTTCTATGTCTGTATTTTGTTTTTATCGACACCTCTCTCTCTCTCTCTAAGCATGTGGGCATGTTTTTCGATTTTGGTTTTTCGCTTGACGACAAGTGAGGTCTAAGCTTGGGGAAGTTGATAATCCATTTTGCATCATATTTTCCTACTGTTATTTATAAAAAAAATTATGCATAATAATGCTTTTTGGAGTACTTCTAATGTCTTTTCTCTCATAATATGCAAGGTTTTCACAAAGAGGGAGAAAACCGGCAGCTGGAATTCCGGGCCTGAAAAAGCTACGTCAAAGTTACCTATTCAGCACATCTCCAAATGAGTTGAAAATTTACGGAGAATTTTTTTGCAATATATGAAAAATACTGGAGCAAATAACTACGGAGGAGGCCCATCAGGTGGGCACAACCCACCTGGGCGTGCCAGGCCCCCCAGGCGCGCCCTAGTGGGTTGTGCCCTCCTCGGCCCACCTCCGGTGCCAATCTTCTGGTATAAAGGTCATTTTGACCTAGAAAAAATCAAAGGGGGACTTTCGGAATGAAGCGCCGCCGTCTCGAGGCGGAACTTGTGAAGGAGCACTTTTGCCCTTCAGCAGAGCGATTCCGCCGGGGGGACTTCCCTCCTGGACGGGGAAATCATCGCCATCGTCATCACCAACAACTCTCCCATCTTTGGGAGGGCAATCTCCATCAACATCTTCAACATCACCATCTCCTCTCAAACCCTAATTTATCTCTTGTGTTCAATCTTTGTACCAGAACCTTAGATTGGTACTTGTGGTTGACTAGTAGTGTTGATTACATCTTGTAGTTTATTACTATATGGTTTATTTGGTGGAAGATTATATGTTCAGATCCATTATGCTATTCAATAACCCTATGATCTTGAGCATGATTATCATTTGTGAGTAGTTACTTTTGTTCTTGAGGTAACAGGAGAAGTCATGTTGCAAGTAATCATGTGAACTTGATATGTGTTCGATATTTTGATGATATGTATGTTGTGGTTCCCTTAGTGGTGTCATGTGAACGTTGACTACATGACACTTCACCATATTTGGGCCTAAGGGAATGCATTGTGGAGTAGTTATTAGATGATGGGTTGCTAGAGAGACACAAGCTTAAACCCTAGTTTATGCGCTACTTCGTAAGGGACCGATTTGGATCCAAAATTTTAATGTTATGGTTAGATTTTATCTTAATACATTTCTCGTAGTTGCGGATGCTTGCGAGGGGGTTAATCATAAGTAAGAGGTTTGTTGAAGTAAGAACAACACCTAAGCACTGATCCACCCACATATCAAATTATCAAAGTAGCGAACACGAATCAAGCCAACATGACGAAAGTGATATTGTGAAATTCCCATGTACCCTTAAGAATGCTTTGCTTATTATTAGAGATTGTTTTGGCTTGTCCTTTGCCAGGAAAGGAGTGGGCTACCTAGCTGCACTTTATTTTCATTACTGTTACTTGCTCATTACAACTTATCTTGTTATCAAACTACCTGTTACCAACTATTTTAGTGCATGCAGAAATTACCTTGCTGAAAAGCACTTGTCATTTCCTTCTACTCCTCGTTGGGTTCGACACTCTTACTTATCAAAAGGACTAGATTGACCCCCTATACTTGTGGGTCATCACCCACCTGGTGGCCCCGCAGACCCTGACTCCGACGCTATAAAATCCTATTTTTGGAGAGAGAAATCAGGGAGAAAGAATTATCGCGTTTCACAAGACGGAGCTGCCGCAGTCTCCTGTTCTTCATCTGGGGCCAGATCTGGAGTCTGTTTGGGGCTCCGGAGAGGGGGATCTTCGATCTTTGTCATCACCAACCCTTCTTCATGGCCAATTCCATGATACTCCCCACCGGGAGTGAGTAATTCCTTCGTAGGCTCGCTGGTCGGTGAGGGAGTTGGATGAGGTTCATTATATAATCGAGTTAGTTTTGTTAGGGCTTGATCCCTAGTATCCATTATGTTCAGAGATTGATGTTGCTATGACTTTGCCATGCTTAATGCTTGTCACTTTGGGCCTTGGTGCCACGATTTCAGATTTGAACTGTTTATGTTTTCACCATTATATCTATGTTCTAGATCCGATCTTGCAAGTTATATGCACCTGCTACGTGTTATGATCGACACACGCCGGAGTGACAATAGTCGGGATACTTTCCGGTCATGACTGTAGTTTGAGGAGTTCATGTATTCACTATGTGTTAATGCTTTGTTCCGGTTCTCTATTAAAAGGAGGCCTTAATATCCCTTAGTTCCATTATGGACCCCACTGCCATGGGAGGGTAGGACAAAAGATGTCATGCAAGTTCTTTCCATAAGCACGTATGACTATTTACGGAATACATGCCTACATTATATTTATGAACTGGAGCTAGTTTTGTATTGCCCTAGGTTATGACTATTATATGATGAATATCATCCAATGAATTCACCGGTCCAATGCCTACGAGTTTTTCACATATTGCTCTTGCTAAGTTACTATTGCTATTGCTACTGTTGCACTTGCTACAAAACTATTGCTATCACTATTACTACTACTGTTACCACTGACATCAAAACTATCATATTAATGTGCTACTGGTCACTTTGTTGCAGATAATTATTCTCCAAGTGTGGTTGAATTGACAACTCAACTGCTAATACTTGCAAATATTCTTTGGCTCCCCTTGTGCCGAATCTATAAATTTGGGTTGAATACTCTACCCTCGAAAACTGTTGCGATCCCCTATACTTGTGGGTTATCAAGTCCTTTTTCTGGCGCCATTGCCAGGAAGCATAGATATATTTGTTGATTCACTTGGGATTATTATCAATTTATCACTATGAAGAATCTGAAGGATACCAAAAGCAAGATCGCTCCCTCTAAGACGAGGGGAGGTAAGGAACTGCCATCACACTTTGCACTTGATTCACCTTCTGTTTTGAGTAGACTTGCAACAACACCACATGCTGTTAATCCTGATATATATGTTGCAAGTTATTGATGATGCTACTTCTGCTATGAATGCTACTCATATTGATGCTAGTACCTTGCTTGATGATAATGTGCCACTGGGTGAATTTCTTGATGAACAAATTGCTAGAGCTAAAGAGAATGAAATTATTGAAACTAGTGAGATCACTAAAACTGATGAATTACTTGAAACTGAAAATCTTGAAACACCTGTTAGACCTAGTGCTCCTAGATATGAATTGCCTAAGGTACCTAAAGGTTATGTTATGGATGGGGAGAAAACTAGAGGCTTTCTTGCTTGCAATGTTAGAGATGATCTAAAGAAATTACTATGCAAACTGAAAGAAAAATCTTTGAATGCTAGAATGAAATGTGATCCTTAGTTTGCTACCTCACCTATCGTTGTTACTGATAAGGATTATGAATTCTCCGTCGACCCAGAGTTAATTACTCTGGTTGAATCTAATCCTTTCCATCGTTATGAAACTGAAACTGTAGTGGGACATCTTACTAAGTTAAATGATATATATAGCCGCCCTTTTTTCTCATGATGAGAAAATTCACCACTATTATATTCTCAAGTTATTTCCGTTCTCACTAAAGGGTGATGCTAAGATATGGTACAATACTCTTCAATTGTACAACGAGGTGCTATACAAACGGTTTTTAACCCCTTTCCGCGATGGCGTTTGGAACAGTCGCCAAGTGAGTGTGGGCGATAGGGGGGTCCTTCCCACACGACCCAGAAACCGTCGGGGATAGGGAGCCTTGATGCATACAACTGTCCCTATATAACCATTTCCGATATCTCGAATATCCCAAATGCTTCATCCTTGCTACTCGTTTGTGCTCGCATTGCCATTGCAGTCGGAGTTTTGTGGTTTTACCTAAAACCAGGAAGATTCTAGGCATGGGAGTTTTCCAGGCACGTACCAAACTGGCTCTATGATTACGATGCCTGGCACATAAAAAACAGTTCATGATTATAAACCGTGTACGATAGGTAGACAAGCACACACATTTAGTTTTCCAGCATCGTATGTGATAGTGTCTGATATCACACATGCTTTGCAAACGACAACTGTGTGCATTGTTACACAGGTTTCCTCTCCGTGAACCGTGTTGGATTAGGATGTATATCGCACGCGTTGTGCTTTATTAACCGTGTGCGCCATAATGATCTGCACACCATAATTTTGCCCTAATTTAATTGTTGCTATTTAACATTGTACCTAATTTAAACTTGAAAGTAGGCTATAGCTTTATTCATATCCATCGGGTTCAAACAACCAATGCATTATTCGATTCAAAGGTACATATGTTTAAGAATTACATAAGCACCAAATAAAGAATGATGAACTAGGGTTCTATACTTGTACTATTACAGATGTTAAAGAAAGAGGCGACAGACATTCTGGTTGCTGAATGATAACCCGCAAGTATAGGGGATCACAACAGTTTTTGAGGGTAGAGTATTCAACCCAAATTTATTGATTCGGCACAAGGGGAGCCAAAGAATATTCTCAAGTATTAGTAGCTGAGTTGTCAATTCAACCACACATGAAAGACTTAATATCTACAGCAAAGTATTTAGTAGCAAAGTAGTATGGAGGTAACGGTAACAGTGGCAAAAGTAATAGTAGCAGTTTTGTAGCAATCATAACAATGGCAACGGAAAAGCAACTAAGCAAAGATCAATATGTAAAAATCTCGTAGGCAATAGATCAATGATGGATAATTATGTCGGACACAATTCATCATGCAACAGTTATAACATAGGGTGACACAGAACTAACTCTAGTTCATCAATGTAATGTAGGCATATATTCCGAATATAGTCATACGTGCTTATGGAAAAGAACTTGCGTGACATCTTTTGTCCTACCCTCCCGTGGCAGTGGGGTCCAATTGGAAACTAAGGGATATTAAGGCCTCCTTTTAATAGAGTACCGGACCAAAGCATTAGCACTTAGCAAATACATGAACTCCTCAAACTACGATCATCACCGGGAGTGGTCCCGATTATTGTCACTTCGGGGTTGCCGGATCATAACACATAGTAAGTGACTATTAAATTGCAAGATAGGATCAAGAACTCACATATATTCATGAAAACATAATAGGTTTAGATATGAAATTATGGCACTCAGGCCCTAGTGACAAGCATTAAGCATGGCAAAGTCATAGCAACATCAGTCTTAGAACATAATGGATACTAGGGATCAAACCCTAAAAAAATTAACTCGATTACATGGTAAATCTCATCCAACCCATCACCGTCCAGCAAGCCTACGATGAGATTACTCACACACGGAGGTGATCAACATGAAATTGGTGATGGAGGATGGTTGATGATGACGGTGGCAACAGATTCCCCTCTCCGGAGCCCCGAACGGACTCCAGATCAGCCCTCCCGAGGAAGATTAGGGCTTGGCGGTGGCTCCGAATCGTAAAACGCGATGAATCCTTCTCTCTGATTTTTTCTCCCCGAAAGTGAATATATGGAGTTGGAGTTGAGGTCGGTGGAGTTCCAGGGGGCCCACAAGGCAGGGGGCGCGCCCCATGGGGGCGCCCCGCACCCTCGTGGACAGGGTGTGGGCCCCCTGATGCTGATTCTTTCGCCAATATTTTTTATTAATTCCAAAATGTGTCTCCGTGGATTTTCATGTCATTCTGAGAACTTTTATTTCTGTACAAAAATAAAACCATGGCAATTCTGCTAAAAACAGCGTCAGTCCGGGTTAGTTCCATTCAAATCATGCAACTTAGAGTCCAAAACAAATGCAAAAGTGTTTGGAAAAGTAGATACGTTGGAGAAGTATCAACTCCCCCAAGCTTAAACCTTTTCTTGTCCTCAAGCAATTCAGTTGACAAACTGAAAGTGATAAATGAAAACTTTTACAAACTCTGTTTGATCTTGTTGGTGCAAATATGTAACGCCAACATTCAAGTTTTTAGCAAAGATTATGAACTAACCATATTCACAATAAATTTAGGTCTCACATTTACTCATATCAATGGCATAATCAACTAGTGAGCAATAGTAATAAATCTCGGATGACAACACTTTCTCAAAACAATCATAATATGATATAACAAGATGGTATCTCGCTAGCCCTTTCTGAGACCGCAAAACATAAATGTAGAGCACCCCTGAAGATCAAGGACTGACTAGACAGTGTAATTCATGGCAAAAGAGATCCAGTCATACTCAATGTAAATTAATAGCAATGCATGCAAATGACATCGGTGCTCTCCAACCGGTACTTTTTAATAAGAGGACGATGACCCAACATAAAAGTAAATAGATACGCCCTTCGCAGAGGGAAGCAGGGATTTGCAAAGGTACCAGAGCTCGAGTTTTGAAATAGAGATAAATAATATTTTGAGCGGCATATTTTCATTGTGAACATAACAACCAAGAGATCTCGATATCTTCCATGCTACATACATTATAGGCGGTTCCCAAACAGAATGGTAAAGTTTATACTCCCCCATCACCAACGAGCATCAATCCATGGCTGGCCTGAAACAACGGGTGTCGTACAACTAAAAACAATCCTGGGGGAGTTTTGTTTGCAATTATTTTGATTTGATTTGAGCATAGGACTGGGCATCACGGTTACCGGCCATTTTCTCATGAATGATGAGCGGAGTCCACTCATCGTGAGAATAACCCACCTAGCATGGAAGATATAGACAACCCTAGTTGATACATGAGCTATTCATACAAAACAGAATTTCATTTGAAGGTTTAGAATTTTGGCACATACAAATTTACTTGGAACGGCAGGTAAATACCGCATATAGGAAGGTATGGTGGACTCATATGGAATAACTTTGGGGTTTATGAAAGTGGATGCACAAGCAATATTCCCGCTTAGTACAAGTGAAGGCTAGAAAGAGACTGAGAAGCGACCAACTAGAGAGCGACAACAGTCATGAATATGCATTAAGATTAACCAACAATGGGTGCAAGCATGAGTAGGATATAAATCACCATGAACATAAATATCGTGGAGGTTATGTTGATTTTGTTTCAACTACATGCGTGAACATGTGCCAAGTCAATCCACTCGAATCATTCAAAGGAGGATACCACCCTATCATACCACATCACAACCATTTTAATAGCATGTTGGCACGCAAGGTAAACCATTATAAACTCCTAGCCAATTAAGCATGGCATGAATAACTATAATCTCTAATTGTCATTGCAAACATGTTTCATTCATAATAGGTTGAATCGGGGACGATAAACTAATCATATTTACAAAAACAAGATAGGTTGAGTTCATACCAGCTTCTCTCATCTCAATCATTTCATCATATATCGTCATTATTGCCTTTCACTCGCACGAGCGAATGGTGTGGATAAGAATAATAGTGCACGTGCATTCGACTAAGCTGGAATCTGCAAGCATTTAAATCTAAGGATAAGACAAGGTAATATGGTCTCTTGGTTAGATCAACAATAATGCATATGAGAGCCACTCAACATTTTCATTGTGGTCTTCTCCTCTCGACCCCCAAATAAAAGAAAAGCAATAAAACTATTTACACAGGAAAGCTC
This sequence comes from Triticum timopheevii, assembly GCA_963921465.1. Taxonomy (NCBI): domain Eukaryota; kingdom Viridiplantae; phylum Streptophyta; class Magnoliopsida; order Poales; family Poaceae; genus Triticum; species Triticum timopheevii. The sequence continues at coordinate 405,126,957 of OY997272.1, read as the reverse complement.
CCAACAAGCAAGAGAAGAACGAGAAATCTTTTTGGGACTTCTTTTAATTACTACTACAAGCATAGAAAGTAAACTAGCTAAAAGCTACAACTATTTTTTTTGTTTTTTCTCAAGGTTTTTCAAACACACAAGAAGAAAGCAAGAAAATAAAATAAAAACTAGCATGAATAGTACAATGAAAAAGTATGAGCACCGACAACTAGGATGAGTGTATGAACATGAATGTAATGTCAGTGAGAAATACGTACTCCCCCAAGCTTAGGCTTTTGTCCTAAGTTGGTCTATGCCCACAGATCGAAGCTACTCTCTCCAGTGTACTGAGGAGGATCCTTTGGGTGCCACTGGTTAGCAATGTCCTCCGGATCCCACTGATAAACATACTGTCGATATGGGTCAAGTAGTGGCTCTGGCTCAGGCTCTGGAACTTGTGTCAGATTCGAGTATGCATAAATGGCCTTGGGCAAGATGAGGTATGTGCCTGAAAGTAAGTTAAACAAAGAAGGTGCAGGCAAGGTAATAGTCTCACAATGAGTTTTTAGCAAATATCAAGTTATACTTACGCATCTTTTTCTTATTTTTAACAATAAAGTCATGTGCTACCATACTCTTATAGTCTAGAAAAATAGTGGGCAGCAACTTTTCCTCTTTCTCATAATGCCTAATAGGTATCTCAAAGTGTTTAGCAAGGCGTGAAGCAAAGATACCTCCAAAGATATGGGGCCCTTTGTACGGTTTAGACTTAATTGTTTAGCAACAATAGCGCCTAAACTGAAGGTTGTATCACGAAACAAAGCATGGCGCAAAATAAGAAGGTCAGGAGCACTAAGGTTTCCACTGTTCCCGCGACCAATTAAGCATCTACTAGCAAATATCGCAAAGTAACGTAGAACAGGAAAACATATACTAGTAGTTCTTCCATCTGAAACTTTCCTTGTTTCCCCTACAACAATCCTATCAATAAATCAAACAAAAAGGGCAGCTTGCAAACCAGACAAAAATCATGGAGTGACATCTCCTTAACCTCATCATATAAATAAAACTCCACTGAAGGTGGTGATTTCCCAGCATGGAAATAAAAGTTTTGCACGAGTGAGTAGGAGATACTGTTCATGCTGGTCGTGGAGGAAGTCGGTGAGGCCTGCATTTTCAGCCAAATAATAAAAGTCGTCGTAAATTCCGGCGACCCTCAAGAACGCATCACAAGGCCATTCACATGGCAGGACCTCCGTGATGCGAGGAAGATTGTAGTTGGGCTTTTTATTCTCCTCATTCTGCTTGTCCTTCAAGCTTCGGCTCGAGGAGCCCCTCAACAATCTCTTCATCATTTTTTGTTTCTCTGAAAAATTTCTGAAATTTTTAGTAACTCAAAAAATAGAAGTGAACTAAACTCAAGAAGATTGGTAGCAACTACTCCCACAAGTGCCTAGAGGCTAAATCATGCATTAAAGCTACTTTCGACCATTTAAATTTGACATGCAAACTCAAGAACAGGGTCACCTCAGCAGCAAAAATTTGCAATAAATAAAGCACTAGAAAAAAACTAATTGGACCATTGGAGGAGTCACATACCAAAGAACAATCCCCTAAAGCAGTTTTGAGAATGGAGCTTTGAGCAAGGAGATCGAAAATGGCAGCAAAACGAGCTAGAACACGGGTTTGAGCTATGGGAAGATTTTTTATGGAGGAAGAAGAAGTGAGTGGGTGCTGGAATAAGTGGAGGGGGGCCACGTGGAGCCCACGAGGCAGGGGGCGCCCTAGTGGGGTGGGCGCGCCATGTGCCCTCGTGGCCAAATGATGGGTCCCCTTGGTGTGTTCTGAGTGCCAAAAATTCTTAATTTTTCTACAAAAAATCATACTCCATTTTCAGGGAATTTGGATAACTTTTATTTTTGGGGTGTTTTTTTATTGCATCGATAATTCAGAAACAGGCAGAAAAAACTGTTTTTGCTTTATTTAAACTAGATAACAGAAAGTAAAGAGTGGGTACAGAGAGTTGTGCTTTCTAACTTCATCCACCTCGTGCTCATCAAAAGGGATCCACTAACAAGGTTGATCAAGTCTTGTTAACAAACCTCTTCCGAATAACACGAAACCGGAGATTTTTCGAATAACACTAGGTTACCTCAACGGGGATATGCATGTACCCAACAATAAGAATATCATATTTCTCTTTGACAATATGAAGAGGGAATTCAAAACCTCCAATAGTTATCGTTGAAATTTTTCCAATAGAATTGATACTATGAACTTGAGGTTGTTTCTTCGGAAAGTGTACCGTATGCTCATTACCATTAACATGAAAAGTGACATTGCCTTTGTTGCAATCAATAACGTCCCCTGCAATATTTAGAAAAGGTTCACCAAGGATGATCGACGTACTGTCGTCCTCGGGGAATATCAAGAATAACAAAGTCCGTTAAAATAGTAACGTTTGCAACCACAACAGGCACATCCTCACAAATAACGACAAGTATAACAGTTCATTTATCGGCCATTTGCAAAGAGATTTCAGTAGGTGTCAACTTATTCAAATCAAGTCTACGATATTAAGAGAGAGGCATAACACTAACACCGGCTCCAAGATCACATAAAGTAGTTTTAACATAGTTTCTTTTAATGGAGCATGGTATAGTTGGTACTCCTGGATCTCCTAGTTTCTTTGGTATTCCACCCTTAAAAGTATAATTAGCAAGCATAGTGGAAATTTCAGCTTCTGGTATCTTACTTTTATTTGTAACAATATCTTTCACATACTTAGCATAAGGATTCATTTTAAGCATATCAGTCAAACGCATATGCAAAAAGATAGGTCTAATCATCTCTGCAAAGTGCTTAAAATCCTCATCATCCTTTTTCTTGGATGGCTTAGGAGGAAAAGGCATGGGTTCCTGAACCCATGGTTCTCTTTCTTTACCGTGCTTCCTAGCAACGAAGTCTCTTATCATAACATTGATTCTTTGATTGTGGGTTATCAAGATCAACAGCAGGTTCAATTTCTATACCATTGTTATTACTAGGTTGAGCATCAACATGAACATCATCATTAACATTATCACTAGGTTCATGTTCATTACCAGATTGTGTTTCAGCATCAAAAATAGAAATATCATTGGGATTCTCAGGTGTGTCTATAACAGTAGGTTCACTAGAAGCATGCAAAGTCCTATCACTTTTCTTTTTCTTTTTCTTAGAAGGACTAGGTGCATCAATATTAGTTCTCTGAGAATCTTGCTCAACTCTCTTAGGATGGCCCTCAGGATACAGAGGTTCCTGAGTCATTCTACCACCTCTAGTCATAACTCTAACAACATTATCATTTTTCTTATTATTTAATTCATTGAGCAAATCATCTTGTGCTTTAAGTACTTGTTCTACTTGAGTGGTAACCATGGATGCATGTTTACTAATAAGCTTAAGGTCACCTTTAACTCTAGACATATAATCACTCAAGTGTTCAATCATATAAGCATTACGTTTCAATTGTCTACCAACATAAACATTGAAGTTTTCTTGTTTAACAATAAAACTATCAAACTCATCCAAGCATTGGCTAGCAGACTTATAACGAGGGATATCACCTTCATCAAATCTATAGAGAGAATTTACCTTTACTACCTGTGTCGGGTTATTAAGACCATGTATTTCTTCAATAGGTGGTAAATTCTTAAAATCTTCAGCTTTAATACCCTTTTCTTTCATAGATTTCTTTGCCTCTTTCATATCTTCAGGACTGAGAAATAGAATACCCCTTTTCTTCGGAGTTGGCTTAGGAGTTGGTTCAGGAAGTGCTCAATCATTATCATTACTCAATATATTATTCAATAGCAATTCAGCTTGCTCAACAGTTCTTTCCCTGAAAACACAACCATCACAACTATCCAGGTGGTCTCTGGAAGCATCTGTTAGTCCATTATAAAAGATATCAAGTATTTCATTTTTCTTGAGAGGATGATCAGGCAAAGCATTAAGTAATTGGAGAAGCCTCCCCCAAGCTTGTGGGAGACTCTCTTCTTCAATTTGCACAAAGTTATATATCTCCCTTAAGGCAGCTTGTTTCTTATGAGCGGGGAAATATTTAGCAGAGAAGTAATAAATCATATCCTAGGGACTACGCACACAACCAGGAGCAAGAGAATTAAACCATGTTTTAGCATCACCTTTAATGAGAACGGAAATAGCTTAAGGATATAGTAATAATGAATTATTTCGTCATGAGCAAATAGGGTGGCTATATCATTCAATTTAGTAAGATGTGCCACAACGGTTTCAGATTCATAGCCATAAAAAGGATCAGATTCAACCAAAGTAATTAACTCATGATCGACAAAGAAATCATAATCCTTATCAGAAATACATATAGGTGAAGTAGCAAAAGCGGTGTCATATTTCATTCTAGCGTTCAGGGACTTTTATTTCAGCTTAGCTAACAGTTTCTTAAGATCATATCTATCTTTGCAAGCAAAAAGGTCTCTAGCAGTTTCTTCATCCATAACATAACCTTCAGGTACATCAGGGAATTCATATCTAGGGGGAGAATCTTCATCATCACTTTCATCAATATTATCAGTTTCAGTAATTTCATTCTCTCTAACCCTAGCAAGTTGTTCATCAAGAAATTCACCTAATGGCACAGTATTATCAAGCAGAGAAGTAGTTTCATCATAAGCATCATGCATAGCAGAAGTGGCATCATCAATAACATGCGACATATCAGAATCAATAGCAAGTGCAGGTGTAGGTGTCGCAAATTTACTCATAACAGAAGGTGAATCAAGTGCAGAGCTAGATGGCAGTTCCTTACCTCCCCTCGTAGTTGAGGGAAAAATCTTGGTCCTTTCATCTTTCAAGTTCCTCATAGTGATCAACAGATATAAAACCCAAGTGACTCAAAGAATAGAGCTATGCTCCCCGGCAACGGCGCCAGAAAATAGTCTTGATAACCCACAAGTATAGGGGATCGCAACAGTTTTCGAGGGTAGAGTATTCAGCCCAAATTTATTGATTCGACACAAGGGGAGCCAATGAATATTCTCAAGTATTAGCAGCTGAGTTGTCAATTCAACCACACCTGAAAGACTTAATATCCGCAACAAAGTATTTAGTAGCAAAGTAGTATGGAAGTAACGGTAACGGTGGCAAATGTAACAGTAGCGGTTTTGTAGCGATCGTAACAGTGGTAACGGAGAAGTAACTAAGCAAAGATCAATATGTGAAAAGCTTGTAGGCAATGGAACAATGATGAATAATTATGTCGGATGTAATTCATCATGCAACAGTTATAACATAGGGTGACACAGAACTAGCTCTAGTTCATCAATGTAATGTAGGCATGTATTCCGAATATAGTCATACGTGCTTATGGAAAAGAACTTGCATGACATCTTTTGTCCTACCCTCCCGTGGCAGCGGGGTCCTAATGGAAACTAAGGGATATTAAGGCCTCCTTTTAATAGAGTACCGGACCAAAGCATTAGCACTTAGTGAATACACGAAGTCCTCAAACTACGGTCATCATCGGGAAGTGTCCCGACTATTGTCACCCCGGGGTTTGCCGGATCATAACATGTAGTAGGTGACTATAACTTTCAAGATAGGATCAAGAACTCACATATATTCATGAAAACATAATAGGTTCATATCTAAAATCATGGCAGTCGGGCCCTAGTGACAAGCATTAAGCATAGCAAAGCCATAGCAACATCAATCTTAGAACATAATGGATAATAGGGATCAAACCCTAACAAAACTAACTCGATTACATGGTAAATCTCATCCAACCCATCACCGTCCAGCAAGCCTATGATGGAATTACTCACGCACGGCGGTGAGCATCATCAAATTGGTGATGGAGGATGGTTGATGATGACAATGGCGACGGATTCCCCTCTTCGGAGCCCCGAACGGACTCCAGATCAGCCCTCCTGAGGAAGAATAGGGCTTGGAGGTGGATCCATATCATAAAATGCGATGAATCCTTCTCTCTGATTTTTTCTCCCCGAACATGAATATATAGAGTGACCCACGAGGCAGGGGGCGCGCCCTGCACCCTCATGGACAGGGTGTGGGTCCCCTTCTGTTGATTCTTTCACCAATATTTTTTATTAATTCCAAAACGTGACTTCATGAAGTTTCAGGTCATTCCGAGAACTTTTATTTCTACACAAAAATAACACCATGGCAGTTCTGCTGAAAACAACGTCAGTCCGGGTTAGTTCCATTCAAATCATGCAAGTTAGAGTCCAAAACAAGGGCAAAAGTGTTTGGAAAAGTAGATACATTTGAGACGTATCAAATACTCTAGATGCATGCTGGATAGCGGTCGATGTGTGGAGTAATAGTAGTAGATGCAGAATCGTTTCGGTTTACTTGACACGGATGTGATGCCTATATTCATGGTCATTGCCTTAGATATTGTCATAACTTTGCGCTTTTCTATCAATTGCTCGACAGTAATTTGTTCACCCATCGTATTATTTTCTATCTTGAGAGAAGCCTCTAGTGAAACCTATGGCCCCCGGATCTATTTTTCATCATATAAGTTTTCGATCTACAATTTTAGTTTCCGATCTACTATTCTTGTAATCTTTTTACTTTCCGGTCTATAAACCAAAAATACAAAAAATATTTATTTTATCGTTTATCTATCTCTATTAGATCTCACTTTTACAAGTAACCGTGAAGGGATTGACAACCCCTTTATGGCATTGGGTGCAAGTTTGTTTGATTGTTTGTTCAGGTATTTGGTGATTTGTGCGTTGTCTCCTACTGGATTGATACCTTGGTTCTCAAACTGAGGGAAATACTTATCTCTACTCTGCTGCATCACCCTTCCCTCTTCAAGGGAAAAACCAACGCAAGCTCAAGAAGTAGCAAGGAGCCGGACATTCGGCGTGGTTGGAAGTCCCGGACATCCGGCGAAGTCACAGAACCCAGTTGCTCTCTCGATGGTTGTGGCCGGACATCCAGCATGGGCAGCCCGTATATCCGGGGAACACGGAGAGCCCGGACATCTGGCAGACTGGCCGAACATCCGGAATGAATTATAGCACAAAGTGTTCTTTGGACAGCAGTGTGTCGGACATCCGGCGTGTGGCCCGGACATCCGGCATGCAGCCCGGATATCCAGCTATGGATCAGAGGCAGAATTTTAGCACCGGAATATTGTGTATGTGCCTAAGATTTAGAAGCTAGGTATTTAGTGACATGAGCAAGTCCTTCACTAACCCTACTGATCCCCTCTTAATAGTGCGGGATCCTATACTCAAGAACAACAAATATAAAATCTTTTTGATACTTCTTCCTTGAGTAAAATCAACTCTGTATGTTCATGATTCACACACCTTTGGCATATGGGGACTAACAACTGAGATTCACTTGACGAAAATAGTTAGTCCCCTACATGTATTTTGTCATCAACATCAAAACTTGATGGAAGGGCATGATTGCACTTTTACCAGGGCGTTTGCGGGAGCGGGGCGAGCTTCGACAATGGCGGAGCTAGCAGCAGCAATAGCAGATCGAGGGGGAGGGAGGAACGGAGGGGAAAATGTGGCGCAGCTCACTGGAGGAGCTCCAGGCGGCTCGTCGATAGGTTAGGGGCTGCATACGAAGCAGATCGACGCAACGTAGCTCCGGCGGTCGGAGATGGAGACGAAGGCGATGGCAACGCTGTGGGGCGCTCCGGCTTGAGCTCGTGGGCGCAGATGAGGTAGCGGACGATGGAAGAACGGCTGGCCAAGCTCCTAGCCGGCGGGGACAACGGTGAGCGCGAGGGCGACGCCGGCCATGGCGATGCAACGACTGGTGTGCACGGGGAGGAAAACCTGGGGCGAGAGGGGGGAGAGTGGGGACGAATGGCAGGTTAGGGTTATGCCAGGGATCGGGGTGACCTTGTAGGTCGTCGGGGAGTCGTCGGATGGCCGACACGTAGCCATCCGCGGGCACGGATGCGCCGCGGTCAGCCCTTGTGTCGAGTGAACAGAAGGTAGGGGAAAGGCCCCCCTGGTGGGCTGGGCCGTGAGCACAGTAGCACTTTCTCCTTTTTCTTTTCTTTTTCTTTTTCTTTTTCTTTATTTTTCAAAGTTTGTGTTATATTTTTTCCACTAAATGAATTTTGTTGAAGCTAGAATGTGGCACATAAATACTAGGCATGGTTTTGGAGCAGCACACAAATTTTCAAATATTTTTGATTAATTTACATATTTATTTAATTTAAACTCGTTCAATTAAAAGCTTATGGGTTAGTTATAAATAGCTTAGGGGCATTTAAATATTTTGAGAAATGTTGGTTCTTACATGACAATTAGTTGGTGAATATTTGCAATCCAACATATATTTGTTATTTTACCTTTTGAAAATTTTAATTATTCAACTTGCATTTGAATTTGAATTTGAATTGGTTTTCAACTAAGAGGCAATTAATCTTAACAAAAGGAGGTGACATGGCATCATCAGTCAAAGATCACTGTAGCTAAATTACAGGGGTGTCATAGGTACTCACCTCGACCTACGACCCATGGGCCGAGCCGAGGACCCACCAATAACCAAGGGATGGGTCATGTTTGGCACGACCCTGGGCATACTTAAGATGAGATCTTCTGAAGACTTGGCGCACACTTCAAGTCATACTCCAATATTTATCTCTAGATGCCTAAGCACCCCCGGCCCCTATATAAGCCGAGGGGTTTAGTCCGTAGAGGCAGGATCTTTAGACTCATTCATACGATTTCGAGGTAGATCACCTGTACTTTGTACTTCACCCACAAAATATAAACATGATCAGTAGTAGGGTATTACCTCTTCAAAAGGGTCCGAACCTAGGTAAACACCGTGCCCCTATTCTTCCTGTCACCATATAGCCGAGACCACCCTCTTGGGACCCCCTACCCAAATCTGCCGGATTTATCTCTGACACCCTATGCCAAGATACGTACTCTATGATCCAATGGTAGACTAAAATTTCAGAATCATGACGTATGCCACTTATCATTTGGGTTAAAAAAAGCAATGTTTGGGAGGCAACTCGGAAGTTTTCGAGAGTATATTTCTTTTGTGTGTGTGCCAATGAGGTTGATATTATTGTAGCATCTTCATCGTGTACCTTTTCTTAAATAAAATGCCAAGATTTATCTTTTTTTGCGAGAAAACTTTTGATATATTCATCTTCAATCATGGCAGTACAACGAACACCAGAAACAATAAAAATTACACTAGATCTATAGATCACCTAGCAACGACTACAAAAACTGAAGCGAGCCGAAGGCGCGCCGCCGTCATTGCCCCTTCCTCACTGGTGCTGGGCAAAACTTGTTGTAGTAAACAGTCGGGAAGTCATCATGCTAAGGCCACATATGACCAACACAGCAAAATAACAACCACCACCGATAAAGAGTAGCGTAGATCGGAAGGATTTACCTTTAACATGTTCAGTTTTTTCATTTAATTAGTTGGCATGAGCAACCAACAAAATCGTAAGATTTAGAAGCTGCGACCCACAATTGTAAGTTTTAGAAACTAAAAACTAAAATTTGTTATGCCCTCATACGATATCCAGCAATTTGCGGATCGCGAGACAATACGACGGATGGCACGGCTGGGCAGGTGCGTGTGACCACACCTCCGTGCCCCTGCGAATTTCCGAAAAAAGTTAGCAAATATTCCCTCCTTCTGAAAATACTTGTCTTCAAAATGGATAAGAAGGATTGTATCTAGAATTAAAGAACGTCTAAATACATCCCCTTTTAATCATTTCGATGACAAATATTTCCGAACACGAGTAGTTGACATATTTTGCTCCCGCAAAAAAAAAGTTGACATATTTTTCAGTAGAAAATGTGCATGCACAACCAGCCCGCAGTGTCTGACTGATTTATATGGGCCGAGCTTGAGCGCTTGTGACGAGGATACCAAATATTCTCATCCGGCCCGGAGCACACCAACTGGCGAGCCCTGCCTCTAACCCCAGCCGTCGCTCGCCGTCGTCCTCGTCCTCGCCTTCCCCATCAAGCTAAAACCTCCCTCTTTTCGTCGAATCCAGCCACCATGAAACCCTAAGACCACCGTCCTCCCGAATCCTCCATTGCCCTCCCCGATGCAGGCGCTCGCGCGCCTCTCCTCCCCCGCCGCCTCCAGAAAGGGTAAGCAATCGAGCCCGAATGGGGTGTATACTTGGTGAATGCACCCCGTTTGGGGGCGCGTAACTGTGGTCGAGCTGATGTTTTGTTCCGATTATTTCTTCTCTCTTCAGTGATTTCGGGCGTCTCTGGCGCGGTCACAAGGCCGTGCTACCGGACATGGCGGTGGAAGGCGCATGCGGCGCCGCTCTCGGCTGCGGACCCACCCAAGGGCAAGAAGAGGGAATACATATCCAAGAATGAAAGGAAGGCTAGGATGAAGGAGTTTATTGAGGGGTAGGTGGCCTCAGCTTTGTAGCATTTGTGATTACGATTCATTGGTTTCAGTTTGGAGATTTTAGTGATTTTGGGTCAAAGGATTGCCATTTTTGTGCTGTTCCCCTGATTGGATTGTGAGAACTAGAAACCAATAGGATAAACGTAGTGGAACTCATGTGTAATCTGTATGAAAAGTCTGATCAAAGGCGGCAATTGCACGTGCCGTGATACTGAATGGCTTCTGCTTTGCTCTGATTCAGTGATGCTCATGAGTCTTGCATTGTGTGCGTCTGTTTAACTGCAGTTATCAGGCATCAAATGACGGTAGATTTCCGACTATTCAAATGATTCGTCAAAGTGTTGGAGGGGGTCACTACACAATTAGGGATGTACTCTCAGAAGTAAAGTATAATCAGATAAAGTTTCCGTTTGATAAGTCTAAGGCAGCCCAGCTTCAGGAGACAGCTGAAGGTGCTGAGCAGTCAAGGCCAGAGGAGGACAGTGGGAACAGTTCATTCAACTCTCAGAGCTTTAATGGAAATCAGGATGAAGATGACACACTCCAATCCCAGAAAGATTCTCCTGCTGGCACTACAATCATGGAAAACGTACACTCTCCTTCTTTCACCTTTATTTTCAAACTATTCCTTGAGTGCTCTACTTCATTTTAATGTTTAAATGGGTAACTGGAAACATGATTCCAACACAGTGTCTTGTGCATCTTTATTTCATATGCCCATGTCCTGCAAACTGAACAGTGGAGATCTCTAGAATCACAAGAGTCTTTTCATATCAATGGAGAACTGGAGTTACCATGCAAAATTTGTGCACTGCAGATGACTGCAAATATTTTCCCAATTATTGTTTTTTTGTATGCAGATAAGATCTTGTAACCATTTTCCTCAAAACTATTATGCATATGCAGACTGAAGCTTCCATGTCTTTGGACGCAAAGGAGGCGAAGTTACCGCTATATAACTCCGAGGCAGCCCAGCTTCATGAGACAGGTGAATGTGCTGAGAAATCAAGGCTCGAGGAGAGTGGGAGCAGTACATTGAGCCCAGATGACACACTCCTCTCCCAGAAAGATTCTGCTATGGGCGCTACAATAATAGAAAACGTACACTCCTAGTTTCACCTTTATTTTTAAACTACTCCTCTGGTGCTTTTAGTTCAGTTTAACGTTTCAATGGAGCAAGCTGGAAACATGATTCCAACAGTATCTTGGGTTTCTGTATGTCATATGCGTAATACTATGTTGTTCCTGCAGAATCAACCATTGGGATCTCTAGAGTCACAAGACTCCTCTGATTACAGTGGAGAAACTGAGGTTGCCAAGCAAGATTCATTTGCTGCAGTAGCAGATGCAAATGACCTGACTGTATCGAAACAAGCAGAAATTGATAGCATGAAGGTTCTAATGCTATGCACTCAAAATATTCTGCCAAAATCGTTATTTTGTATGTTGGCAAGATTTGCCATTTCCTCAAAATTATCATGCCTATGCAGACTGAAGCACCCATATCTTTGGAACTGGAGACTAAGTCAGACTATGGGAATCGTCAAGGGGAAACTGAAGTTAACAAGTTGCATTCGAACAATGAGAAAAAATTCCAGGATCCAACTGAACCAACTGTATCTGATCAAACTGAACATGACACAGTGATCAAAGGAAATGTACTTCACAGGTATTATTTGTTACTGTACATGGTAGATGTCTAAGTGCTTATAGTGATAATACTTAGTAAATTAAATGCATGGGCAAGTCATGTCCTTACATTATTATGATATAACTAAATATGCTTGTATTGGTATGATGAACTGTGAGGACTGATTGCATCATTTAGCCTTGGTGATAGCCAGTTCCCAGCAAATCACCGGATTTCCATCAATTTGTACCAATGCCTTTGTTCAATCCTGTCATTGAGAAAATGCTTCATGCTATCAAGCACTGAGAATTCATTCCTGATAATCTTACTTAGAAGCCTCAATTGATTTCTGAATTGTGATTCAAGTGGGTGGTTTGTTGGTCCCAGGGTACTTGTCATCATAATACTGCGAGGGAACAACCAAAACAGTGCCACTGGCACTCTGGAAACTTGGTTTGGACATGTTTAAGATCCCTAGTTGTGCTCAGAATGCAAGGAAAATTATTACTTAATATCTTTTACGTTGAATTCCTGCTGAAGCTAACAAAATTCTAGTTCTGACTACCTGCTGACTAGGGTTAGTTTATAGTTTGACCATGTCATTTGATGCAAAAGCTCAGACCCCATAATGTACCACTATTTGCAGTAGGTTTGTATAAATGTATCAATAAATTGTTTCCTTTTGTGAATTGCTTGTCTATACTCTATAGGGATGTTCATGTCAGTTTAGTGCTGTTCCAACAAAACCGGCAAGTGGTGGATTAATACCAAACATGACACTCATTTGTACTGTTTTCATTTTACTAGTAAGGAAACTCACGGTTTGACATGGTTTGGAGAGATGGAGTTTGTACACCCTATTGATTACAATTTGCCTTAAGCAACATGCTGGGCATTTCAGCTGTATTTTGTAAATGTTAATGCTGGACGTCCTAATCATATTTTGTCTCTCTTTATGTTGCGCAGAGAAGAGAACCCCGAGGTCGAGGGGCAGGGATCAAGCAAGACAAGTCTTTTAGGGAGCCTGAAATCACTTGCTTCTGGGATCAGAAACTTCTGGAGAAATCTGTAAATTTGTCTCATTTTGGCTTGGAGCTAACACACATTGAAGTCCCCTTATCTATCATTTTGTGAGCCTGGAGCAGCTTGTGAAGCTTTACAGAGTTAATGATCTAAGTGCCCCTTGTTTAGCATCTTTGCGAGCCTGAAGAAAGCTGTAAAGTTTTATTTTTGCACTACGGAACATTGGTCTGACTCCCGCACTGTCACGTTACTTATAAGCTGCTACTCCGTCCCGTAATGTAAGACGTTTTTTGGCATTAGTATAGTGTCAAAAAACATCTTATATTATGGGACGGAGGGAGTAGATAAGAGCTTATTTCGGTGCATCTAATGTTTACAGGCTGGTCTGTCATAATGCAATGCTGTGAAGGTTATTGACGACAGGGCGGTCCTCTTTGCTTTGCTTGTTGTCACAAAATGTACTACTCCCTCTGTTCCTAAATATAAGTCTTTTTAAAGATTCCAACAAGGGACTACATACGGAGCAAAATGAATGAATCTACATTCTAAAATATGTCTATATACATCCGTATGTTGTAGTTCATTTGAAACCTCTAAGACATACTCCCTCCGTCCCTACATCCGCTTAGACAAATGTAAGACAAGAATTTTGAGACGGAGGGAGTTGAAGATAGTATGATCAGTAACCCGGGACATAATTTTAGCAGAGGAACATTGCCGTTGAAAAGCAAGGAAACCGTAAGCTCCTATCCTCACTTAGGCCTTGTTCGGTTGAGGTGGTTTTTGAAGGGGAATGACAGGGTTTGAGGGGGATTAGATCCCTTACAAGCCAAAATCCTCTCCAATCCACTCCAATCCCCTTGGGAGGAGGATTAAACGAACAAGGCCTTATGTAGACAGTAGACTGGCGAAGAATTGCCGGTTCACCTCAGGATCCTAGTCACATTGTTTCTCCATCAAACTCTTAAGATCATTGGAACGACAACTCGTATGAACTGTCCTGCCAACTTCGTCGTTGAATTTTCTCCAGTTGATCCAGTGTTGCATTCGTACAGGTCCTGCTGCTCGATGGTCCAATCCAAAATCACCAATTCTGGCACTTCAGATAAACGTTATTTCCTTTCAAGGCAACGCATTGAGGGCCTTGTTTAAAGGTACTGGGGCTTGAACATCAGTTGGTATCTGCGATGATTTCTGTATTGCCGGCACTCGATCTGAAACTGTTGTGCAACTGATGCGGCCTCTAGGAACACTGAAGCTGATACTGCGGGTTCGTGCCCTCTTTGTGCTCTATAAAAGACTCAAATTGAGTAGGTGAATGGACTTAGTACCATGGCTTGAACATCGATTGGAATTTGCACCGATTTCAGTGAAGTGGGTGTCGGTGTCAAAACCGGCGGATTTCGGGTAGGGGGTCTCGAACTGTGCGTCTAAGACTAATGGTAACAGGAGGCAGGGGACACGATATTTTACCTAGGTTCGGGCCCTCTCGATGGAATTAATACCCTACTTCCTGCTTGATTGATCTTGATGATATGAGTATTACAAGAGTTGATCTAACACGAGATTGTAGAGGCTAAATCCTAAAAGCTAGCCTATGATTATGCTTGTCTCTTTGTCCTACGGACTAACCTCCGGTTTATATAGACACCGGAGGGGCTAGGGTTACACAGAGTCGGTTACAGAGAAGGAAATCTACATATCCGAATTGCCAAGCTTGCCTTCCATGCAAAGGAGAGTCCCATCCGGACACGGGACGAAGTCTTCAATCTTGTATCTTCATAGTCCAACAGTCCGGCCAAAGTATATAGTCCGGCTGTCCGAGGACCCCTTAATCCAGGACTCCCTCAGTAGCTCCTGAACCAGGCTTCAATGGTGAGGAGTCCGGCGCGCAGATTGTCTTCGGCATTGCAAGGCGGGTTCCTTCTCCGAATACTCCATAGAAGATTTCAAACACAAGGATCGTTTCCGGCTCTGCAAAACAAATTCCACATACCACCGTAAAGAGCACAATATTCCACAAATCTAATCTGCTGACAACTTTTTATAGCATGACATCACGCCACGGTCCGGTCATATTCGAACCGTTTTTCACAACCAGCTACTGCACGTAATGCGAGGCAGTTTCCTTGACACGTCTTGTCGAAGCAGAGATCATGTCCCCTTATCACGGGATTCTCATCAATACGGGTATGGGTAACCCAACCGCGCCATCAATCGTGGCGCTTGGGAAATAAGCGATTTTAACGGGCAAGTGGGGAGGCACACAGTTTCTACCGCCTTTATAAAGAGATAAGGATTCTCCTCTTTCACAACGCCTTCTTCCTTCTTCACTCATCCATTCTCACACGCTCGAGCTCCAACGCCCTAGTTCTCACCTTCTCCGCACAACCAAACATGTCACGAGCGGGAGGCAAGTGGATGGCCTCCTCCGTCACGGAGGAGGACATTACGAAGCTCCGAGCGGCCGGATACTTGGCCGCAGACATCGCGCACCGGCTCCCGGACGCAAGGCAGATCATTCCGACTCCGGGACCCCACGAGAGGGTCGTGTTCCTCGCCCACTTCGTCCGCGGACTGGGATTCCCCCTCCACCCATTTGTCCGCGGACTCATGTTCTATTACGGGCTGGATTTTCTTGATCCGGCCCCCAATTTTATCCTCAATATCTCGGCGTTTATCGTCGTGTGCGAGGATTTCCTCTGCATCAGGCCCCACTTCGGCCTGTGGCTGAAGATCTTCAACGTGAAGCCGAAGATTGTGGTCCGTCAGCAGGCGGAGTGCGGAGGCGCCATGGTGGGCAAGATGCCCAGCGTCACCTGGCTCGAAGGCTCCTTTGTGGAGACCGTGAAGGGGTGACAGTCGGGGTGGTTCTACATCACCGAGCCGCGCGGCACCAACTGGGTGGCGGCCCCCGAATTCCGATCCGGCATTCCCATGCGGCTCACCTCCTGGAAGAAGAAGGGCCTAACCTGGGGCGCGTCCGCGGAGCTGACCGGACTCCAGAACTGCGTTAAGAATATGATAACCAAGAAGATCAAGCTTGTCAACGTGGTCCAGGTCATGCTATTTCGCCGGATTCTCCCGTGTCAAAGACGGGCATTCAACCTATGGGAGTTCGACGCGGCCCAACACCAGACACTGCAAGAGCTCTTCGACACGACGCACAAGGACGTCTGGAAGGTGTTGTTCAAGGCCAGCGAAGTTCCTCCTTCCACCACCGAGGACCGCGGACTCAGCACCAAGCGCCACGCCAACTCGGTAAGCACTCTACATCACAAGATGTGCCTTTCCTCAGTATATTTGTGGGAGGAACTTAAGCCACCATACTGATTAACAGGAGTATGTGGTGACGGCAGAGCAGATCGACTGTCCGGCTCCGTTGCCTGAAGATCCAGCAACCGCTCTCCTGACGAAGATGCTGGTTCTGGCGCCCTATGAGGTGTCAGAGAAGAAGGCCAAGAAGAAGGCCACGGGGACCAGGAAAAGTCTCCGGCGCAAGGTGGTGTCGGATTCATCGTCCGAAGACACCGAGGCGCACTCCTCCAACGACAACAAGGAGGAGGAAGAGGAAAACCCTCCCCCCCCCCCAGACCGAGGGGGGGAAGAAAAGGAAGGCCGCCCCTTCCGGGGAGGCCGAAGGGTCCAAGAAGGGAAGAACCCTCCCTCCGGACTACTCCACAACCGCCGCTTACAGCGAGGAGGAGTGGCTACCCAGGGCCAAGCCCTCGGCGAAGTCGTAAGTATTCGGATGCCATAATACTTCTTGCATGTTTCAGCTTTATGGCTTCTTATTATGTCAAGATATGTTTGTGCAGTCCATCCAAAGCCTACATCGACTTGTCCTCCTCGGATGGGTCCTTGAGCTCGTCGGAGATGAACAGCTATTCGCTCCCGACGGCTTCTACTCCCCGGCCCCCGGATGACACCGAGGTGTTATCTCAGAGGATACCGGGCCTGGAGGAGGTAGTCCTGGAGATGCCTCAAGGCGAGACCCCCGATGCCGGGCTCATGGGGGGGGGGGGAGATCCCCATGGATTCGAATGAGGGGGGCCGCAGCAAGCTTGGCCCCCAGCCGGATACTGTGCCGGAACCTCCAGTGGTTCCGGATTCAGGCAGGCAACCCCCCGCCAAGGGGGGCGAGCCGCCTGTGCCGATGACCTCTGTCCATCCAGAGGCATCGGATAACTTGGTGGAAGCGCTTCAGGAGCATTATGCAAAGCAAGCATGTGAAGGAGACTTTCCTTTTACTTACCCGAGTTCGGAGCTCTCCAGAAGCATTCGCAGATCTACCACGCAGCATCTCTGATGCCGCAGAGTTCTATCGGGCTGAGGAGGGGAGCTCGACGGATAAGCTGTTTTGGTCCCAGTATATTGGGGTCGAACACCCGATGCCCTTGAGCGACCAGCTAAAGCAACTAGTCGAACTTCACAAGGCGACCGAACTGGCCATGAAGGACTTCATAGTCCGGCTGTGGCCTGGCGAGCCCCTGCCCAGCAGCTACTTCGTCCTTGTCAAGCGAATGGTGAATGCCTGTCCGCGGCTTGAAGTCGCTAAGCGGTCCATTTGCATTGAGGGTGCATGCAGGGCCTTGGCCTGTGCGAATGTGCACTGGGGGAAGATGGACGCCGAGAAGCTGGTGACAGAGGGGCCGCCGAAGGGCAAGGAGCATCGCCACCCCGAACAGTATTATGAAAATGTCATTAAGGGTGCCCGCCTTGTAGCGGATGAATGTACTAAGGATGTAATGTTCGAATGAATGTACTTATGTCATCCTGTAACATGAAAACCAGTTCATGTGCGCTATATGGCGCTTGTTAATTTAAAATATTACCTTCTGTGCGGCCGTTTATAAAATTTTGAGAGTTGGCCAGTCGTCGGCTTCCGCCCCCATGCAACTAATACTGGGGTGTTTTGGATAAGTATAAACACTCTTTATCCAAAAAATTTATCCTTTTAAGGAGGTGTTTAGCGCCGCGAACGAGGCAATCAGACTATACGGCTTTATCGCTCTCACTTAGTCATAGAAGTCTACAATTTTAAATTTTGGCGAAGCCCCTAGTATCTGGAAAGCTGGACTCGGGGCGCTATACACGCCTAAATCGGACGAGGCCGATTCCTCGCATGAAGAGGAAAACGTCTTTAAGGATTTGAGACCTCTCGAACAGCGACCAGCTCTCGCCTTATCATGACAGTCAGTTTTCGGCTTTCTCTACTGAGGTGCTCGTCTGGAAGAACCGGGACACAATCGCAGTAGTTCTCCCTGCGCTACCTTAGCCGATATAGCGGAACGTAAGGTACCAAAACATAGGAGCCGGGCAAACTCAACTATTGACCCAAGACATGATTCGGAGTTGATGCATATAGTGCTATAAGTTCGGGGTGCCGCACTGTCAAAAGTGTTCGGACTTGTCTTGCCAGATTATGGGGTGCTGAAGCCCCTGGCAAACTGGTCGTGCCAAAATGCACGGGTATAATAAATAAGCAGTAAATGAAAGGGGTAAATAAACGTAATAGCAAGCTGACGTTGTATACTATTTTCCCTTGTTATTTAAATGATACGTCAAAGCGTACATATACAAGTAGTGCGATAAGCAAAATAGGGCTGTTTGACACATCCTGACCAGGAGCAGGTGGTATGCGGGTATGTAAAACAGGTATAACGATCGTTATCAGAGACCACATGAGGATTCCCTTGTACGCCAAAGCTTCTTATCCTCCTGGTGTGTCCGTCCCGCTATGTGTCTGATAGCCGGTCTTTTGGAAGAGCCTCCTGAAGATAGGGACCTGAAAGAAAAAAGTGGTGCAAAGATATGTGTGTCCCGGGGCGGTCGAACCGCCTTGTCGACCGTGTCATGGTCGTGCCTCCGCCTATGCCCAGGGTATTTTAAGTGCGTAGTTGTGTACGTGCGACACAAATTTCGCCGTTTGACTGGGACTAGGGCGGAGGCCGGATTGCTAGTCAAGCTCCGGACCTGCCGGATGATCCTGTTGCGCAGTACTCTGGACTCGCTTGACGGTATCTGGGTTCTTTATCGCCGAATTAGATGTTTGCCTAAGAAGGTTGTTTTGTACTTCTGCTGCGAGGGCCGCAGTGTGCTCCTCCGTGCGGAGCGAGTGCTCTGTGTTTCTATTAACTGTAATAACCCCGCGAGGTCCTGGCATTTTGAGCTTGAGGTATGCATAAAGCGGTACCACATTGAATTTGGCGAATGCGGTTCGTCCGAGCAGTGCATGATAGCCACTGCGGAAGGGGACGATGTCGAAGATTAACTCCTCGCTTCGGAAATTGTCCGGAGATCCGAAGACCACTTCAAGTGTGATTGAGCCCGTACAACAGGCCTCCACCCCGGGTATGACACCCTTGAAGGTGGTTTTTGTGGGCTTAATCCTTGAGGGGGTCGATGCCCATTTTGCGCATTGTATCCTGATAGAGCAGGTTTAGGCTGCTGCCACCGTCCATGAGGACTCGTGTGAGATGGAATCCGTCGATGATGGGGTCAAGGACTAATGCGGCCGAACCGCCATGACGGATACTGGTAGGATGGTCCCTGCGATCGAAGGTGATCGGACAAGAGGACCATGGGTTGAACTTTGGGGCGAATGGCTCCATCCATAGACGTCCCTTAGTGCTCGCTTCCGTTCCCGCTTGGGAATATGGGTTGCGTATATCATATTTACTATTTTCACCTGGGGAGGAAATTTCTTCTGTCCTCCTACGTTCGATGGCCGGGGCTCCTCATCGTCGTCGCTATTCGGCCCCTTTTTCTTGTTTTCGGCGTTCAACTTGCCGGCCTGTTTAAACACCCAGCATTCTCTGTTGGTGTGGTTGGCTGGTTTATCTGGGGTGCCTTGAATTTGACATGAGCGATCGAGTATGCAGTCCAAACTGGACGAGCCCGGACTGTTTCTTTTGAATGGTTTTTTCTGCTATCCATATTTAAAGCCTCTGAATCCGGCATTGACTGTCGTGTCTTCGGCATTGCCGCCATTGTTGCGACGCTTCTGTCTATTTCATCGTGGCTTGCCATTACTGTCCCTGGCATCTGAATCACCTGAGTTTTTAGGTGTGATGTTGCTACGAGCCAGCCAGCTGTCCTAGCCCGCGCAAAAGCGGGTCATGAGTGTCGTGAGGGCTGCCATGGATTTTGGCTTCTCTTGGTCGAGGTGTCGGCCGAGCCATTCGTCACGGATGTTATGCTTGAAGGCTGCTAAGGCTTCGGCATCCGGACAGTCGACAATTTGGTTCTTTTTGGTTAGGAACCGAGTCTAGAATTTCCTGGCTGACTCTCCGGGCTGTTAGGTTATGTGACTTAAGTCATTAGCATCCGGTGGTCGCACGTAAGTGCCCTGGAAGTTATCAAGGAACGCGTCTTCCAGATCCTCCCAACTGCCAATGGAGCTTGCTGGCAGGCTATTCAGCCAATGTCGAGCCGGTCCTTTAAGCTTAAGTGGTAGGTACTTTATGGCATGTAAGTCATCACCGCGGGCCATGTGAATGTGGAGAAGAAAATATTTGATCCATACCGCGGGGTCTGTTGTGCCATCATATGATTCAATGTTTATGGGTTTAAACCCTTCTGGGAATTCATGATCCATAACTTCATCAGTGAAGCATAGGGGGTGTGCGGCGCCTCTATGCCGGGCTACATCCCGACGTAGTTCAAATGAATCCGGTCTATTGTATTCGGCCCGGCCGGACTTTGGTTTATTGTATCCGGGCGTGACGGTCATCGTCGCGTCTTGTGGCGTGCCCCCGTGACCCGTAGATCGATCTTGACTGTCCTGCTTTGTTTTCCAATACATCTCGCAGGTCCTTCGTGTAACCCTGGGCCTTAGTATTATCGCTTGATTGGCAGTGGGGTGCGGTCTGGACTTCGGGCTGGTACACCGCTTTGTCGCGGCCACGGGGTGGCCGGTCAGCCGCATCCTGCGCAGGTAGCATAGGCTTTAAAGCCTCCTCCTCAAGTTGAGGTAGCATCCTACACTGTGGGTAACTTTTGCTAGGGCGCTCGAGTCCGTATTCCTCGGCAGTCAGGACCTCGGTCCATCTGTCAGTTAGCAGATCTTGATCATCTTGAAGTTGTTGCTGCTTTTTCTTCAGGCTTTTTGCAGTGGCTATAAGCCAGCGTTTGAAGCGCTCCTGCTCGACGGGATCCTCATGCACGATGAATTCTTCGTCGCCGAGGCTCACTTCGTCTTCGGAGGGAGGCATGTAATTGTCGTCCTCTGATTCTCCATCTGTTGCCTATTCTTTAGGGCTAGCTTGCCCATCCTCTTGCTCGGCCTGCTCAAAGCCTGGCTGGACAGGATTGTTTTCGTCTTCGGCACCATCTGGATTGTTATCTCTTGTGCCGGTATCGCTGTTTTTGCTATGGCGGGGCTTGGAGCGGCGCCTATGACGCCGGTGCTTAGATTTCTTCTATGAGGGGTTATCGTCCGTTGCCTCATCACCATTGCCTTCTTTGGGGGTGTCCACCATATATATATATATATATATATATATATCGTATGATGAAGTGGCTATCCAACGCCCTATAGGCGGTAGTTCCTGTTCTTCTCCTGTATCGTCGTCCATACCGTCGATGTCTTCGGAGTTGAAGTCAAGCACGTCGGTTAAGTCGTCGATAGTGGCTATTAAGTGGGTGGTGGGTGGGGAACGAATTTCTTCGTCGTCCGCTTCCCACTCGAGCCGGACATAGTTTGGCCAAGAATCTCTCGACAAGGAAAGAGACCTTAATGAGTTTAGCACATCTCCTAAGGGAGAGTGCTGAAAAATACCGAGGCGGTGAACTCCATGACGGGTGCCCAATCAGATTCGATAGTGTAGGACCTTGAAGTATGTCTAGAGGGGGGGTGATTAGACTACTTGACCAATAAAAACTTAACCTTTTCCCAATTTTAGAGTTTGGCAGATTTTAGCTACTTTAGGACAAGTCAAGCAATCATCACACAATTCAAGCAAGCATGCAAAGAGTATATAGGCAGCGGAAATTAAAGCATGCAACTTGCAAGAAAGTAAAGGGAAGGGTTTGGAGGATTCAAACGCAATTGGAGACACGGATGTTTTTGGCGTGGTTCCGATAGGTGGTGCTATCGTACATCCACATTGATGGAGACTTCAACCCACGAAGGGTAACGGCTGCGCGAGTCCACAGAGGGCTCCACCCACGAAGGGTCCACGAAGAAGCAACCTTGTCTATCCCACCATGGCCGTCGCCCATGAAGGACTTGCCTCACTAGCGGTAGATCTTCATGAAGTAGGCGATCTCCTTGCCCTTACAAACTCCTTGGTTCAACTCCACAATCTTGTCGGAGGCTCCCAAGTGACACCTAGCCAATCTAGGAGACACCACTCTCCAAGAAGTAACAAATGGTGCGTTGATGATGAACTCCTTGCTCTTGTGCTTCAAATGATAGTCTCCCCAACACTCAACTCTCTCTCAATGGGTTTGGATCTGGTGGAAAGAAGATTTGAGTGGAAAGCAACTTGGGGAAGGCTAGAGATCAAGATTCATATGGTAGGAATGGAATATCTTGGTCTCAACACATGAGTAGGTGGTTCTCTCTCAGAAATGGTAAGTTAGAAGTGTAGGTTCGTTCTGATGGCTCTCTCCACGAATGAAGAGGAGGTGGAGCGGTATATATAGCCTCCACACAAAATCTAACCGTTACACACAATTTACCAAACTCGGTGGGACCGAATTGTTAAACTCGGTCGAACCGATTTAGTAAACCTAGTGACCGTTAGTGATTTTTGGTGGGACCGACATGCATCTCGGTGAGACCGATTCGGTTAGGGTTAGGGCATAACATAATCTCGGTAAGACCGATTACACAAACTTGGTGAGACCGATTTGGTAATAAGCTTTCCAGAGAGTTGGTCAGGTAAACTCGGTGGGACTGATTTGCTCTTTTCAGTGAGACCGAAATGTTACAAAAAGGAAACAAAGAGTTTACATTACAATCTCGGTGGGACCGATGGCTCACTTCGGTTAGACCGAAACGTTACAAAGGGAAATAGAGAGATTGCAACCCCATCTCGGTGAGACCGAGATCCCTATCGGTAAGACTGATTTTCTTAGGGTTTGTGGCAGTGGCTATGACTTTTGGAATCGGTGGCGCCGGATAGGAAGTTTCAGTGTGACCGATTTTGGCTTTGGGTTTAGGTCATTTGTGGATGTGGGGAAGTAGTTGAGGGTTTTGGAGCATATCACTAAGCACATGAAGCAAGAGGCTCATTAAGCAACACCTCATCCCTCCTTGATAGTATTGGCTTTTCCTATAGACTCAATGTGATCTTGGATCACTAAAATGTAAAATGAAGAGTCTTGAGCTTTTGAGCTTGAGCCAATCCTTTGTCCTTAGTATTTTGAGGGGTCCACTTTCATCATCCATGCCATGCCATTCATTGAGCTTTCCTGAAATAATAGTCTTGGAATAGCATTAGCTCAATGAGATATATGTTGTTATTAATTACCAAAACCACCTAGGGATAGTTGCACTTTCAATATCCCCCTTTTTGGTAATTGATGACAACATATAGATCAAAGCTTCGACAAATGATAATAAGATTGAATAACATCGTCGCTTTGAGAAGTATGTGATAAGCAAGAGCTCCCCCTAAGTTTGTGCATAGTTTAAGATTTGCTTTGGACTACAAATGCACAATGAATTAGGCTCATGTGTTACTCTTCCATGTCACATACATCTTGGTGGAGCGCTCAAAATAATAAACAATGAATACATGCACTCATCACCAAGCATAGTGAGTGATCACATAAGATAGATAGGATAATATCGAACATGCATAAGTGTAGCTTATGATCAAACACATGATCATCAATGTCTCACAGCATAGTATCTCAACCAAAAGCAAACAAAGTTTGAAAAACCACCAAATAAAGCAAGAGAGAATAAAAGCAACACTCTCTCTCGAAGCCTATGATCTATACATTTTTCTCCCCCTTTGGCAACAAGTTACCAAAAAGTTCATAGAAAATGCATAGTGCTAGATCGACTCTCAGGCTTGATCTTCTGGTGGTGGTGTAGAGATGGCTCCTTGGACGAAGGCTTCAGTTGAAGTAGAGGGTGCTGGAGGAGTTGGTGCTGGAGCTGGTTGCACTGGAACTGTTGGGGCAGTAGCTGGTGCTGAAGTTGTTGCTCTAGTGTCTGTCACTGGCACTGCAACTAACCTCTGGGCTCTGGGCACTCTGGCATACACATTGGTGGTTGTCTTGCCCTTCCTCTCTTGCATGTCATCCTGCAGCTGCTCTACAACTGACTGAATCTCAGTTACCTTGACATCTAGATCATAGAACTTTTGTTCCATGATTCTCTCCAGGCTCTCCTGGTTTTGAGTTAGGGTGGCCAACCCTTTCTCAATCCTCAGAGTTGATGCTATCAAGTAACCAAGCTGCTCTTGTTTGGTTTTCAAGAAATACTCAGATGCCTCCTCTTGAGTTGGCATCTTGGCAGCCTTCTCCTTCTTTGCCTTCTCCTTCTTCTCCTGAGCTTGGACTGATTGTGGCCATCTTCATTCATGACAACCTCATTGTCCTCAAAGTCTGGATAAATTGGAAAATGTTCCTTATCCAACTGATATTTCCCTATGCCCATCTTTGAGTTGATCAATTCTTGAATTTGAGGTGCATATCCACAACTCCTCTTCTGATCTGCTGCAGTCCTCTTGATTGTCTCAATGATCAGGCTCATGACTTTGAACTTCTGTGGCACATCAAACACATGCAGCATGTTGATGGCATGCCCTCTGATCATGTTATGGTCACCTGACTTGGGCAAAAAAGTGTGCCTCGGAATCCAATTTATGGTTGCCAATCCTGACAGCAGAAAGTGAACTGATCCAAACTTGTGAGTTTCAACTGCTTTGTCAGGAATTTCCTTGTACATGTGAGCCATTGAGTTATGACCCAACTTCTTCTTTGCATATATGTCCAAGTCATCCTCTTCTTCCTTGGGGGCATTGATCAGACTTGCCCATTCTTCAACAGTAGATTGGTACCTTGTACCTTCAGACATCCACACAATTCTACCATCTGGGTAAAAATGTGTTGTGGAGTAGAACTGCATGATAAGCTCATCATTCTAGTTGGTGAACTTTTGTCCAACAAAATCTGCTACTCCACAAGCAATAAAGCTCTCCTCCACTCCAGGGTAGTGCTGCTCATTCTCTCTGATGAATTTCCAGTCAACCCACCTCATATCACAGACAATGGGCTTCTTGTCCAACAGAATGGTCTCATAAAAGTCCTGTTGTTCCTTTGTGTGGAACCTGTAGTCAACACCAATCCTTCTTCTTGAAGCATATGGGTCTTCCATCCTCCACAGCCTCAGCCATGAATCCTTCCTGATTCTCATGTCCTCAGCCACAGGATGGGCATCATTGTGGTCTGGTATCTTGGGCTTGAGCTTTCTAAGGACCTGACCTTCTTCATCTTCATCTTCTGCAACATTGGGCACTGGGGCCTTGTTCTTCTCAGCAGCTGGAATACTCCTAGTATTCCTCTTTGGAGCTTGCTTGGCCTTGGAGGCAGCTTTGGGTGCATCTTTGGGCTTGGATGTTGCAGCCCCTGATCTGATTGCATCTCCCATAAGCTTAGCTGCCTTAGGAGCTGGTGCAGCATCCTCTTCCTCTTCATCAGAATCCCTTCTCATTGAGGGCTTTCCAAGGACCTTGGCAGTTGTGGTTCTAGCTCTCTTCTTTTTCTTATCCTGATCACCATCATCCGCTAATTCAATTGTGAACTTCATGGTTGCACCAGTGGGGACTTTCTGAGGTTTTGATGGTGCTTCTTTCCTTGTAGGTGCCTCTTTGGGTTGAGCTTGAGCTGGCACTTGAGTAGACTTCCCGGCCTTTGGCATTGGAGTTCTCTTGGCAGGAACTTTCTTCTTCAGGCCTGGCTTTGTGCTTTGTGCAGAGCCATACTCTTTCTTGAGCACCACTTTCTTGGAAGTGGCCTCATCCTCCTCAGCTTTGTAATCCTCATCCTCTGAGTCTGAGGTTCTCTTCCTCCTTTGCCTAGTTGCAGCCTTAGGCAAGTTGCTAGGAGTACTTCTACTCCCATCATCTGAAGTTAAGGGACTAGTGCCCTCACTCAAGTCCATCTGCTCTTTAGACCCGTTCTGGCTGTCACTCTGATCAGACATACTGCAAAAGCTGACTGCTGACCCTGTGATGAGTTATAGATGAGATAGAAAATATGAGCATCACAAAATGCAGAGAATTTTGCAAAATAATGATTCAAAAGTTCAGTTTTAGTTTTCCACGGAAAGCATTTCGGATCAACCAATTTTCAAACTCGGTGATACCGAAGCAGTTTTGGAACCTAAACTGATGATCTCGGTTGGATCGAGTTTCAGTTCGGTGGCACCGAGACTGCTAGGGTTTCACAGAATCTTCAAATCGGTCGCACCGATTAGTAATTCTCGGTCGGACCGAGAGTCACTAGTGCAATGGCATATGCCAAATCGGTGAGATCGAGTTTTTCAACTCGGTGGGTCCGAGATGGTTTCGGCGGAAACCTAACCCTAAAAGTTTGTATCGCATCTAATCTATGGACTATTTTGACTGGATAGGAGAATCTCAATCATGGCAAGAATCAATATGAAAACAATGTGCTAGGAATCAGACGTGGATAGCACAAAGATCAAGTCCATAGCCTAACTTGGCGGTGGACTTGCTACGGCGGCAACGGCGGGGATGAATTCCGTTGACGGCGGCGAAGACCAGCGACAGGAGGCTGCTGGTGGCGAGGAGACGATCCGGAGACCACAATGGCAGAGCGAGCTATTGCGCGGGCGAAGGGTTTCGGAGAAATTTCCAAACTTTTGCCCGTGGCTATATATAGCCCGACCCTGTCGGTGTGACCGAGTGGAACAACTCGGTGGCACCGAGATGCATAACTGTGTTCAGTTATAGCAAATCGGTGAGACCGAAAAGTTCAAATCGGTTGCACCGAGATTGAAAACTCAGATCAACTTGGTGATCTCGGTAGGACAGAAATGGAAGAATCGGTCAGACCGAGAATCACAAAGAGGTTTTGGAAGTTTAAGTCTATGACGAATCGGGGACTCCGAGTGCTCCTCACACAGAGTGGTTCGAATCTGACTTGATCAAATTTTGTGATGTAGCATGAATAGAGTTTGAGATGAGAAAAGCATAGATAGCTAAAGAAGGTTCTTAGGCATTCTTGTCCATCCACTTGGCAAAAAGAAATGAAACCAAACAATCAAAACAACAAGTGGATGTCCTTGAATGAGTAAAATATGCACCAACATGCTCACACAATAAGATAGCAAATGAAATATGTGGCAAAGCATGCACAACCAATTCTAGCATCTATCAAGCAATTGGCGATGACTAGGTCATCTATATATGAGTATATTGACTTAGGAGTCAAATGAGAACATTTGATCATAGGTCATACTCATCGTTTAAGCTCAAGTGGGGTTACCACTTTTACATAATGCATTAATGTGTTCACACCATTAGAGTTGCTTTGACTCAATTCTTATAGTTAAGCTCCCCCTAGATGTGAGATCCCCCCTTAGAGGGATGAACTAACCTTGGGTTTTGTCGATGATGGCTTCATGTAGGTGTTGAAGATGTAGATGCTCAATGTTGATGTAGATCATTTGGAGCAATCCTTTGGAGTGTGTTGCACTTTCAACTTACCTACATGGGTTAGTCCCACAAGGAACAAACAAGAATATCCATAGACATAGAGTGATGCACACACAAGATGATGTCCATGAATTCATTAGGTTACCTTGTCCCTTGTCTTACCAACATGAGGGTTAGTGACTCCTTTAACTAGTGCAAGATGTGGAAGTTGATTGCACTTGTTCTTGCCAAAATGATATGAGTGAAGAATGTTGGCGGAGTCACCCTCAAGAACTCTCTAGTTCTTCTTCTTCGGGATCCACATCATATTGATGGGAATCCTTGGAGTTGTAGTTGTACTTGATGAAGTAGAACTTGACGTAGTCTTGGGAACCCACTTGAACGAGGCTTTAGGTGCTTCTTCAAATGCATCAATCTCTTCTTGAAGCTTGTCCTTGCCTTTGTTCTTGTGGTCTTGTGGTGGAAGATCATCTTGAGCATGTGTTCCCTTGAAGGAAGTAGGATCATACTTCTCTTGTTGAGGAACAAACTTCGTCTTGGGGTATTGATCTTCTTCCCACTCAACTCCATTGGCATTGAACTTTCGTTCAAAACCAACACCTTGATTCTTCCGGTGCCTTCCTTGCTTGTGTACAATTTCCTCGAATTGCTTACTCCCGGCAAGGCTCTTGTAAACACCTTTCTCTACAATTCCCTTCAATAAGCTATTTTCTTGCTCAAGTGTAACTTGGCTAAGAGAATCATTAGTGGAATCAAGAGAACTACTAGAAGCAACAATATTGGATTTGACACTATTATTGTTACTACTAGAGGAAGTATCTTTCTTGTACTTGTTACTAGACTTGACTTGAGGCATGTAAGTAGATAAGAGTTAACGCTTGGCAATGTAAGAAGAACTTTTCTTGCGAAGATCATCATTGATTGCTTTTAAGAACTCATGCTCTTGCTCAAGATTGAGCTTTTCAAAGCGTAACTTCTCATGGGCCCTTAAAAGTTCTCGATGATCTTCGTAGATAGTTTCATGAGCTAACTTAAGAGAGTTTAATTCTTTAGTTAGAAGCTCAATCTTCTCCTTATCATTGTCATTCGTTTTATCTTGTTTAGCATGATTAATTGACGTTTCATCATAGTATTCATCACTAGAGTTGTCAACAAGTAAATCATCATCCACAAGCAAGTCATCTTCATCACTATTGAAATCAACATACTCGGGGTGTGTTACCTTTGGACCTTTGGCCATGAAGCATCTTCCAACACCTTCATTTGGTGAATCAAATATGTCGTAGGAGTTGGTTGACACAAGTGCTAGACCGGCAACACCTTCATCTTGAGTATATTCGGAGTCGGAGTGATAGCTTCTCTCGGAGTGATTGTCGGAGTCGGAGCCGGATACCCATTCACCAACATGAGCTTGATGTCTTCATTTTGTGTAGCTCCTTGATGACTTGTCCTTCCTTTCCGAATCCTTGCTTCTCCGTGAGGGTCTTCGTTCATAACGATCATCTCTACTCCTCCTCTCTCTTGGTGGTGATTCTTCTCTTTTGCTCCTTCTTCTTGGAGAATCTTCTCTTCTTTTGTAGGGTGCCGTACACTCATTGGAGTAGTGTCCGGGTCTCCCACAATTGTAGCAATTGCGCTCTCGACTAGAAGATCTCTTGTCATTGTAAGACCTTGATTTGGAGCTTCTTTCTTTGCTTCTACTCTTGTAGAATTTGTTGAAGTTCTTCACCATTAAGCTCAATTCTTCATTGAAGGTTGGTTTCTCACTTGATGATGTGGGGGCTTCACTTGAGGCTTTGTAGGCACCACTTGACTTGTTGTGAAGTCCCTCCTTATCCTTGAGTGACATCTCATGAGCAACAATCCTTCCAATGACTTCCGTTGGCTTGAGATCTTTGTAGTTTGGCATCATTTGAATCAATGTGCACACGGTATCATACTTTCCATCCAATGCTCTTAAGATCTTCTTGATGATGAATTTGTCGGTCATCTCTTCACTCCCTAAGCCAGCAATCTCATTTGTGATAAGAGCAAGCCTAGAGTACATTTCAGCGACACCTTCACCATCCTTCATTTTGAACTTGTCAAGCTGACTTTGGAGCACATCCAACTTGGATTCCTTGACGGACTCGGTACCTTCATGCATATCAATCAAAGTATCCCAAATTTCCTTTGCATTCTCAAGACGGCTGATTTTGTTGAATTCTTCGGGGCACAATCCGTTGAAGATGATATCACAAGCTTGAGCGTTGTATTGCAGCATCTTCAATTCTTCCGCATTAGCTTCACGGTTTGGTTCTCTCCCATCGGAAAATTCACCATGCAAGCCAATACAAATAATTGCCCAAACGGCGGGGTTATGTCCAAGAATATGCATTTTCATCTTATGCTTCCAACTAGCAAAATTAGTACCATCAAAGTAAGGACCTCTACGGTGATAATTTCCCTCGCTAGACGCCATACTCTCCTAGGTTGTGAAACCAAGGCTATGACCACCAAAAGCTATGGAAATCAAAGCAAATGGAGACCCAATCTCTGATACCACTGGTAGGACCTTGAAGTATGTCTAGAGGGGGGGTGATTAGACTACTTGACCAATAAAAACTTAACCTTTTCCCAATTTTAGAGTTTGGCAGATTTTAGCTACTTTAGGACAAGTCAAGCAATCATCACACAATTCAAGCAAGCATGCAAAGAGTATATAGGCAGCGGAAATTAAAGCATGCAACTTGCAAGAAAGTAAAGGGAAGGGTTTGGAGGATTCAAACGCAATTGGAGACACGGATGTTTTTGGCGTGGTTCCGATAGGTGGTGCTATCGTACATCCACGTTGATGGAGACTTCAACCCACGAAGGGTAACGGCTGCGCGAGTCCACGGAGGGCTCCACCCACGAAGGGTACACGAAGAAGCAACCTTGTCTATCCCACCATGGTCGTCGCCCACGAAGGACTTGCCTCACTAGCGGTAGATCTTCATGAAGTAGGCGATCTCCTTGCCCTTACAAACTCCTTGGTTCAACTCCACAATCTTGTCGGAGGATCCCAAGTGACACCTAGCCAATCTAGGAGACACCACTCTCCAAGAAGTAACAAATGGTGCGTTGATGATGAACTCCTTGCTCTTGTGCTTCAAATGATAGTCTCCCCAACACTCAACTCTCTCTCAATGGGTTTGGATCTGGTGGAAAGAAGATTTGAGTGGAAAGCAACTTGGGGAAGGCTAGAGATCAAGATTCATATGGTAGGAATGGAATATCTTGTCTCAACACATGTGTAGGTGGTTCTCTCTCAGAAATGGTAAGTTAGAAGTGTAGGTTCGTTCTGATGGCTCTCTCCACGAATGAAGAGGAGGTGGAGGGGTATATATAGCCTCCACACAAAATCTAACCGTTACACACAATTTACCAAACTCGGTGGGACCGAATTGTTAAACTCGGTCGAACCGATTTAGTAAACCTAGTGACCGTTAGTGATTTTCGGTGGGACCGACATGCATCTCGGTGAGACCAATTCGGTTAGGGTTAGGGCATAACGTAATCTCGGTAAGACCGATTACACAAACTTGGTGAGACCGATTTGGTAATAAGCTTTCCAGAGAGTTGGTCAGGTAAACTCGGTGGGACTGATTTGCTCTTTTCGGCGAGACCGAAATGTTACAAAAAGGAAACAGAGAGTTTACATTACAATCTCGGTGGGACCGATGGCTCACTTCGGTTAGACCGAAACGTTATGAAGGGAAACAGAGAGATTGCAACCCCATCTCGGTGAGACCGAGATCCCTATCGGTAAGACTGATTTGCTTAGGGTTTGTGGCAGTGGCTATGACTTTTGGAATCGGTGGCGCCGGATAGGAAGTTTCGGTGTGACCGATTTTGGCTTTGGGTTTAGGTCATTTGTGGATGTGGGAAAGTAGTTGAGGGTTTTGGAGCATATCACTAAGCACATGAAGCAAGAGGCTCATTAAGCAACACCTCATCCCTCCTTGATAGTATTGGCTTTTCCTATAGACTCAATGTGATCTTGGATCACTAAAATGTAAAATGAAGAGTCTTGAGCTTTTGAGCTTGAGCCAATCCTTTGTCCTTAGTATTTTGAGGGGTCCACTTTCATCATCCATGCCATGCCATTCATTGAGCTTTCCTGAAATAATAGTCTTGGAATAGCATTAGCTCAATGAGCTATATGTTGTTATTAATTACCAAAACCACCTAGGGATAGTTGCACTTTCAATCTCCCCCTTTTTGGTAATTGATGACAACATATAGATCAAAGCTTCGACAAATGATAATAAGATTGAATAACATCGTCGCTTTGAGAAGTATGTGATAAGCAAGAGCTCCCCTAAGTTTGTGCATAGTTTAAGATTTGCTTTGGACTGCAAATGCACAATGAATTAGGCCCATGTGTTACTCTTCCATGTCACATACATCTTGGTGGAGCGCTCAAAATAATAAACAATGAATACATGCACTCATCACCAAGCATAGTGAGTGATCACATAAGATAGATAGGATAATATCGAACATGCATAAGTGTAGCTTATGATCAAACACATGATCATCAATGTCTCACAGCATAGTATCTCAACCAAAAGCAAACAAAGTTTGAAAAAACACCAAATAAAGCAAGAGAGAATAAAAGCAACACTCTCTCTCGAAGCCCATGATCTATACATTTTTCTCCCCCTTTGGCAACAAGTTACCAAAAAGTTCATAGAAAATGCATAGTGCTAGATCGACTCTCAGGCTTGATCTTCTGGTGGTGGTGTAGAGATGGCTCCTTGGACGAAGGCTTCAGTTGAAGTAGAGGGTGCTGGAGGAGTTGGTGCTGGAGCTGGTTGCACTGGAACTGTTGGGGCAGTAGCTGGTGCTGAAGTTGTTGCTCTAGTGTCTGTCACTGGCATTGCAACTGACCTTTGGGCTCTGGGCACTCTGGCATACACATTGGTGGTTGTCTTGCCCTTCCTCTCCTGCATGTCATCCTGCAGCTGCTCTACAACTGACTGAATCTCAGTTACCTTGACATGTAGATCATAGAACTTTTGTTCCATGATTCTCTCCAGGCTCTCCTGGTTTTGAGTTAGGGTGGCCAACCCTTTCTCAATCCTCAGAGTTGATGCTATCAAGTAACCAAGCTGCTCTTGTTTGGTTTTCAAGAAATACTCAGATGCCTCCTCTTGAGTTGGCATCTTGGCAGCCTTCTCCTTCTTTGCCTTCTCCTTCTTCTCCTGAGCTTGGACTGATTGTGGACCATCTTCATTCATGACAACCTCATTGTCCTCAAAGTCTGGATAAATTGGAAAATGTTCCTTATCCAACTGATATTTCCCTATGCCCATCTTTGAGTTGATCAATTCTTGAATTTGAGGTGCATATCCACAACTCCTCTTCTGATCTGCTGCAGTCCTCTTGATTGTCTCAATGATCAGGCTCATGACTTTGAACTTCTGTGGCACATCAAACACATGCAGCATGTTGATGGCATGCCCTCTGATCATGTTATGGTCACCTGACTTGGGCAACAAAGTGTGCCTCAGAATCCAATTTATGGTTGCCAATCCTGACAGCAGAAAGTGAACTGATCCAAACTTGTGAGTTTCAACTGCTTTGTCAGGAATTTCCTTGTACATGTAAGCCATTGAGTTATGACCCAACTTCTTCTTTGCATATATGTCCAAGTCATCCTCTTCTTCCTTGGGGGCATTGATCAGACTTGCCCATTCTTCAACAGTAGATTGGTAACTTGTACCTTCAGACATCCACACAATTCTACCATCTGGGTAAAAATGTGTTGTGGAGTAGAACTGCATGATAAGCTCATCATTCCAGTTGGTGAACTTTTGTCCAACAAAATCTGCTACTCCACAAGCAATAAAGCTCTCCTCCACTCCAGGGTAGTGCTGCTCATTCTCTCTGATGAATTTCCAGTCAACCCACCTCATATCACAGACAATGGGCTTCTTGTCCAACAGAATGGTCTCATAAAAGTCCTGTTGTTCCTTTGTGTGGAACCTGTAGTCAACACCAATCCTTCTTATTGAAGCATATGGGTCTTCCATCCTCCACAGCCTCAGCCCTGAATCCTTCCTGATTCTCATGTCCTCAGCCACAGGATGGGCATCATTGTGGTCTGGTATCTTGGGCTTGAGCTTTCTAAGGACCTGACCTTCTTCATCTTCATCTTCTGCAACATTGGGCACTAGGGCCTTATTCTTCTCAGTAGCTGGAATACTCCTAGTATTCCTCTTTGGAGCTTGCTTGGCCTTGGAGGCAGCTTTGGGTGCATCTTTGGGCTTGGATGTTGCAGCCCCTGATCTGATTGCATCTCCCATAAGCTTAGCTGCCTTAGGAGCTGGTGCAGCATCCTCTTCCTCTTCATCAGAATCCCTTCTCATTGAGGGCTTTCCAAGGACCTTGGCAGTTGTGGTTCTAGCTCTCTTCTTTTTCTTATCCTGATCACCATCATCCTCTGATTCAATTGTGAACTTCATGGTTGCACCAGTGGGGACTTTCTGAGGTTTTGATGGTGCTTCTTTCCTTGCAGGTGCCTCTTTGGGTTGAGCTTGAGCTGGCACTTGAGTAGACTTCCCGGCCTTTGGCATTGGAGTTCTCTTGGCAGGAACTTTCTTCTTCAGGCCTGGCTTTGTGCTTTGTGCAGAGCCATACTCTTTCTTGAGCACCACTTTCTTGGAAGTGGCCTCATCCTCCTCAGCTTTGTAATCCTCATCCTCTGAGTCTGAGGTTCTCTTCCTCCTTTGCCTAGTTGCAGCCTTAGGCAAGTTGCTAGGAGTACTTCTACTCCCATCATCTGAAGTTAAGGGACTAGTGCCCTCACTCAAGTCCATCTGCTCTTCAGACCTGTTCTGGCTGTCACTCTGATCAGACATACTGCAAAAGCTGACTGCTGACCCTGTGAAGAGTTATAGATGAGATAGAAAATATGAGCATCACAAAATGCAGAGATTTTTGCAAAAGAATGATTCAAAAGTTTAGTTTTAGTTTTCCACAGAAAGCATTTCGGATCAACCGATTTTCAAACTCGGTGATACCGAAGCAGTTTTGGAACCTAAACTGATGATCTCGGTTGGATCGAGTTTCAGTTCGGTGGCACCGAGACTGCTAGGGTTTCACAGAATCTTCAAATCGGTCGCACCGATTAGTAATTCTCGGTCGGACCGAGAGTCACTAGTGCAATGGCATATGCCAAATCGGTGAGAACGAGTTTTTCAACTCGGTGGGTCCGAGATGGTTTCGGCGGAAACCTAACCCTAAAAGTTTGAATCGCATCTAATCTATGGACTATTTTAACTGGATAGGAGAATCTCAATCGTGGCAAGAATCAATATGAAAACAATGTGCTAGGAATCAGACGTGGATAGCACAAAGATCAAGTCCATACCCTAACTTGGCGGTGGACTTGCTACGGCGGCAACGGCGGGGATGAATTCCGTTGACGGCGGCGAAGACCAGCGGCAGGAGGCTGCTGGCGGCGAGGAGACGATCGGAGACCACAATGGCAGAGCGAGCTATTGCGCGGGCGAAGGGTTTCGGAGAAATTTCCAAACTTTTGCCCGTGGCTATATATAGCCCGACCCTGTCGGTGTGACCGAGTGGAACAACTCGGTGGCACCGAGATGCATAACTGTGTTCAGTTATAGCAAATCGGTGAGACCGAAAAGTTCAAATCGGTTGCACCGAGATTGAAAACTCAGATCAACTTGATGATCTCGGTAGGACCGAAATGGAAGAATCGGTCAGACCGAGAATCACAAAGAGGTTTTGGAAGTTTAAGTCTATGACGAATCGGGGACTCCGAGTGCTCCTCACACAGAGTGGTTCGAATCTGACTTGATCAAATTTTGTGATGTAGCATGAATAGAGTTTGAGATGAGAAAAACATAGATAGCTAAAGAAGGTTCTTAGGCATTCTTGTCCATCCACTTGGCAAAAAGAAATGAAACCAAACAATCAAAACAACAAGTGGATGTCCTTGAATGAGTAAAATATGCACCAACATGCTCACACAATAAGATAGCAAATGAAATATGTGGCAAAGCATGCACAACCAATTCTAGCATCTATCAAGCAATTGGCGATGACTAGGTCATCTATATATGAGTATATTGACTTAGGAGTCAAATGAGAACATTTGATCATAGGTCATACTCATCGTTTAAGCTCAAGTGGGGTTACCACTTTTACATAATGCATTAATGTGTTCACACCATTAGAGTTGCTTTGACTCAATTCTTACAGTTAAGCTCCCCCTAGATGTGAGATCCCCCCTTAGAGGGATGAACTAACCTTGGGTTTTGTCGATGATGGCTTCATGTAGGTGTTGAAGATGTAGATGCTCAATGTTGATGTAGATCATTTGGAGCAATCCTTTGGAGTGTGTTGCACTTTCAACTTACCTACATGGGTTAGTCCCACAAGGAACAAACAAGAATATCCATAGACATAGAGTGATGCACACACAAGATGATGTCCATGAATTCATTAGGTTACCTTGTCCCTTGTCTTACCAACATGAGGGTTTGTGACTCCTTTAACTAGTGCAAGATGTGGAAGTTGATTGCACTTGTTCTTGCCAAAATGATATGAGTGAAGAATGTTGGCGGAGTCACCCTCAAGAACTCTCTAGTTCTTCTTCTTCGGGATCCACATCATATTGATGGGAATCCTTGGAGTTGTAGTTGTACTTGATGAAGTAGAACTTGACGTAGTCTTGGGAACCCACTTGAACGAGGCTTTAGGTGCTTCTTCAAATGCATCAATCTCTTCTTGAAGCTTGTCCTTGCCTTTGTTCTTGTGGTCTTGTGGTGGAAGATCATCTTGAGCATGTGTTCCCTTGAAGGAAGTAGGATCATACTTCTCTTGTTGAGGAACAAACTTCGTCTTGGGGTATTGATCTTCTTCCCACTCAACTCCATTGGCATTGAACTTTCGTTCAAAACCAACACCTTGATTCTTCCGGTGCCTTCCTTTCTTGCGTACAATTTCCTCAAATTGCTTACTCCCGGCAAGGCTCTTGTAAACACCTTTCTCTATAATTCCCTTCAATAAGCTATTTTCTTGCTCAAGTGTAACTTGGCTAAGAGAATCATTAGTGGAATCAAGAGAACTACTAGAAGCAACAATATTGGATTTGACATTATTATTGTTACTACTAGAGGAAGTATCTTTCTTGTACTTGTTACTAGACTTGACTTGAGGCATGTAAGTAGATAAGAGTAAACGCTTGGCAATGTAAGAAGAACTTTTCTTGCGAAGATCATCATTGATTGCTTTTAAGAACTCATGCTCTTGCTCAATATTGAGCTTTTCAAAGCGTAACTTCTCATGAGCTTTTCAAAGCGTAACTTGATGATGTGGGGGCTTCACTTGAGGCTTTGTAGGCACCACTTGACTTGTTGTGAAGTTCCTCCTTATCCTTGAGTGACATCTCATGAGCAACAATCCTTCCAATGACTTCCGTTAGCTTGAGATCTTTGTAGTTTGGCATCATTTGAATCAATGTGCACACGGTATCATACTTTCCATCCAATGCTCTTAAGATATTCTTGATGATGAATTTGTCGGTCATCTCTTCACTCCCTAAGCCGGCAATCTCATTTGTGATAAGAGCAAGCCTAGAGTACATTTCAGCGACACCTTCACCATCCTTCATTTTGAACTTGTCAAGCTGACTTTGGAGCAGATCCAACTTGGATTCCTTGACGAACTCGGTACCTTCATGCATATCAATCAAAGTATCCCAAATTTCCTTTGCATTCTCAAGACGGCTGATTTTGTTGAATTCTTCGGGGCAC
Source organism: Triticum timopheevii (assembly GCA_963921465.1). Taxonomy (NCBI): domain Eukaryota; kingdom Viridiplantae; phylum Streptophyta; class Magnoliopsida; order Poales; family Poaceae; genus Triticum; species Triticum timopheevii. The sequence goes on along the minus strand of OY997272.1, from coordinate 405,089,437 downwards.
AATCCGTTGAAGATGATATCACAAGCTTGAGCGTTGCATTGCAGCATCTTCAATTCTTCCGCATTAGCTTCACGGTTTGGTTCTCTCCCATCGAAAAATTCACCATGCAAGCCAATACAAATAATTGCCCAAACGGCGGGGTTATGTCCAAGAATATGCATTTTCATCTTATGCTTCCAACTAGCAAAATTAGTACCATCAAAGTAAGGACCTCTACGGTGATAATTTCCCTCGCTAGACGCCATACTCTCCTAGGTTGTGAAACCAAGGCTATGACCACCAAAAGCTATGGAAATCAAAGCAAATGGAGACCCAATCTCTGATACCACTGGTAGGACCTTGAAGTATGTCTAGAGGGGGGGGGTGATTAGACTACTTGACCAATAAAAACTTAACCTTTTCCCAATTTTAGAGTTTGGCAGATTTTAGCTACTTTAGGACAAGTCAAGCAATCATCACACAATTCAAGCAAGCATGCAAAGAGTATATAGGCAGTGGAAATTAAAGCATGCAACTTGCAAGAAAGTAAAGGGAAGGGTTTGGAGGATTCAAACGCAATTGGAGACACGGATGTTTTTGGCGTGGTTCCGATAGGTGGTGCTATCGTACATCCACGTTGATGGAGACTTCAACCCACGAAGGGTAACGGCTGCGCGAGTCCACGGAGGGCTCCACCCATGAAGGGTCCACGAAGAAGCAACCTTGTCTATCCCACCATGGCCGTCGCCCATGAAGGACTTGCCTCACCAGCGGTAGATCTTCCCGAAGTAGGCGATCTCCTTGCCCTTACAAACTCCTTGGTTCAACTCCACAATCTTGTCGGAGGCTCCCAAGTGACACCTAGCCAATCTAGGAGACACCACTCTCCAAGAAGTAACAAATGGTGCGTTGATGATGAACTCCTTGCTCTTGTGCTTCAAATGATAGTCTCCCCAACACTCAACTCTCTCTCAATGGGTTTGGATCTGGTGGAAAGAAGATTTGAGTGGAAAGCAACTTGGGGAAGGCTAGAGATCAAGATTCATATGGTAGGAATGGAATATCTTGCTCTCAACACATGAGTAGGTGGTTCTCTCTCAAAAATGGTAAGTTGGAAGTGTAGGTTCGTTCCGATGGCTCTCTCCACGAATGAAGAGGAGGTGGAGGGGTATATATAGCCTCCATACAAAATCTAATCGTTACACACAATTTATCAAACTCGGTGGGACCGAATTGTTAAACTCGGTCGAACCGATTTAGTAAACCTAGTGACCATTAGTGATTTTCGGTGGGACCGACATGCATCTCGGTGAGACCAATTCGGTTAGGGTTAGGGCATAACGTAATCTCGATAAGACCGATTACACAAACTCGGTGAGACCGATTTGGTAATAAGCTTTCCAGAGAGTTGGTCAGGTAAACTCAGTGGGACCGATTTGCTCTTTTCGGTGAGACCAAAATGTTACAAAAAGGAAACAGAGAGTTTACATTACAATCTCGGTGGGACCGATCGCTCACTTCAGTTAGACCGAAATGTTACGAAGGGAAACAGAGAGATTGCAACCCCATCTCGGTGAGACCGAGATCCCTATCGGTAAGACCGATTTGCTTAGGGTTTGTGGCAGTGGCTATGACTTTTGGAATCGGTGGCGCCGGATAGGAAGTTTCGGTGTGACCGATTTTGGCTTTGGGTTTAGATCATTTGTGGATGTGGGAAAGTAGTTGAGGGTTTTGGAGCATATCACTAAGCACATGAAGCAAGAGGCTCATTAAGCAACACCTCATCCCTCCTTGATAGTATTGGCTTTTCATATATACTCAATGTGATCTTGGATCACTAAAATGTAAAATGAAGAGTCTTGAGCTTTTGAGCTTGAGCCAATCCTTTGTCCTTAGTATTTTGAGGGGTCCACTTTCATCATCCATGCCATGCCATTCATTGAGCTTTCCTAAAATAATAGTCTTGGAATAGCATTAGCTCAATGAGCTATATGTTGTTATTAATTACCAAAACCACCTAGGGATAGTTGCACTTTCAGATAGGCACGGACGCACGCGGTGCGGATCCTGTAGCCGGAGACGAGTCTGAGGGTCCGATGACACCACCCTCACAGGAGGTGGGATTAGTGTTCGGCTCTAACGCCGATGAGTGCGCGGCCTCCGTGGCGGGATCCATCCACTCGTCCTCGGAAGGCACAATCTGCTCCGGATTGATTCCCGGCGCTGCCGCAGGCTTGATCTCCCGAATACTGTCCGATGGCAGATCAAAGTCATGCCCGTCGTGATCGTTCAGCGGACCTCACATGGGCTCGAATCCGTCGAAGATCAAGTCTTCGCGGATGTCGGCATTGTAGTTTAAGCTTCCAAACCTGACCTGATGGTCAGGGGCATAGCTATCGATCTGCTCCAGATGGCCAAGCGAGTTGGCCTGCAGTACGATGCCGCCGAATACGAAGATCTGTCCGGGAAGGAAAACCTCCCCCTGGACCGCATTGTTGAAGATGATCGAAGGAGCCATCAAGCCTTATCGCGACGACACAGTGGAACTCTCAATGAAAGCACCAATGTCGGTGTCAAAACCGGCGGATCTCGGGTAGGGGGTCCCGAACTGTGCGTCTAAGGCTAATGGTAATAGGAGGCAGGGGACACGATGTTTTACCCAGGTTCGGGCCCTCTTGATGGAGGTAATACCCTACTTCCTGCTTGATTGATCTTGATGATATGAGTATTACAAGAGTTGATCTACCACGAGATCGTAGAGGCTAAACCCTAGAAGCTAGCCTATGATTATGATTGTCTCTTTGTCCTACGGACTAACCCTCCGGTTTATATAGACATCGGAGGGGGCTAGGGTTACACAGAGTCGGTTACAGAGAAGGAAATCTACATATCCGAATTGCCAAGCTTGCCTTCCACGCAAAGGAGAGTCCCATCCGGACACTGGACGAAGTCTTCAATCTTGTATCTTCATAGTCCAACAGCCTGGCCAAAGTATATAGTCCGGCTGTCCGAGGACGCCTTAATCCAGGACTCCCTCAGTGGGCATTGTGAGTTCCATGGCCTCATTGTGCTCTGACCAAGACTCGGACGGATCACTTGGTTGGACTTGAGCGGACTGAACTCGTTGTGCATCTAAAGCACACTGAGTAGTCTCATATCTGGTGTCATCATTTAGGCATCTTGCTCTTTTTGGAAAATTTGATTGAGATTCTTCATTACCATGTTCCTGAAGTGGAATAAAATATTTCTTATAATCTTTGTTACATAAAAAGAAGAAAAAGGTCAAATCTGATAACCATGAATAGATATGCTTATTCTTAATACATTTTGAGATGATCGTGGTTCCTTTGCATCAATATTTGCATGAACATGCAATTAACAATGCAGATAAAAAAAGGAAAGGAAGGGATTAAGAAGGAACTGGTGGAAGGCGCCATTAGCACTTAAGAAAATACTGGAAAGAAAACTAGAGCGTGTGTGCCAGTGACAAAAGGTGTGAGACGATATGGGAGGTGAGGGCACGAGCGGCGAGGCTGGTACAGCGGGAGGAAAAGGTAAGGCAACGGGGTGCTAGATTTAAGCAAGTATTGTCCATCCGATCGTTGGAATCGGCTTAGCTGAAAAAGGCAGATCTAGAACTAGGAGTCTAATTGAAACCTTCTCCTTCATCACACAAATAACTCAAACTTTCATATACTCCCTCTGTTTCTTTACGTAAGGTGTATTATTTTTGACACGGTGACCAAGGCACAAAATTATAAACATGTTAGGACGAAATTACCCTTGGCAAATTTATTGGTTAATGGCAAATAATTCAGTTAGTCGAGGAAAGTATGAGATACATGCAATCGGCAGAGAGATACTTTCCTTCTTTTGCTACAAGGAGAGATACAAACAATCAGGAGAGAGATATTTTTCCCTTTTTCTGGAGGGCTAACAAGAGAATTATGATGAATTAGAAGAAATGCACCTTACATTCTGAAATTTTATCAAAAAACAAATACAGCTTATATAAAGGAGCGGATGGAGTATGACATAGTAAAGCTGAACATGTACATCAAAGTAAAATACAACACAAAAAACTGATTGGAAACCATAAAATCAGAAATAGTAATAGGTCCACTAAACCCCATGAACTATAAACTATGGTATTTAAACCCCTAAATCTACTAAACAATGTCATTTATAAAATAGTTAAAAAGATTACACAATACTATTACCTGATCTATTGTACCCTGGAGTGTGTCATCACAACTAGCCTTAAAAACATTCACGTTGTTTTGAATAATTGACTACGGATGTCATTGGCAGATTTAGGGGTGGGGTCATGGGGGCCATGCCCCCCATACACAAATTACAAATTCGATTTTACTAGTGCAATGTTCTCTATCATACTAATTTTGGTGTAGTGTAGTATATAACTTTTTCTAGCCATTGTAATGTTGTTCATCGTTGGCCCCACATTACCAAATCCTAGATCCGCCACTGACAGATGTCCATATCAAACGACCATTTTCAAAAGTCTTTCCATTTCCAAGGATCCATAGGCAATGTCTGTAGCATAGATTTATTTGAAATAAAAAGTTTGGTAGATACGATATGCCGAACTTGAATGTCACCAAAGAACAACATACCTTGCTCTTGTCAATGCCACATTAGCTCGTTTCCTAGCATCGAGAAAGCCTATATCCCCACTAAAATTGCACCTAACCATTGAAATTAATACTATATCTCTCTCGTCACCTTGAGATGCATCAAAAGTATTTACTACAACATGCAAAAACATGTCCTGCTTAAATTTACTTAGTCTTTCTCCTACAACATTCACTTGGGCCTTATATGGAGATAAGACACCGACGCTTGTTTTTCCTCCTTCTTGACGCATGTTGTGATAATTTTGGACCAAAGTAACGCAAATTAGTTTGATCAATTGCTGAAGAATAGAAACTACTTATTTTTTGAACATGCTAATTGACAACTAAATCTTTAGATATACCTTGTGCTAGTCTTTCAACAATATTGATTGTCTCTTCATGGCCTTCAATATCAATAGATGAATAGGGACCATAATATTTGCCATGGAGATAATCCTTGGTATATTCTTTATGAATGACATATTCTCCATTGGTAATTGAACCGTCATAAAATTTGAAGTTTGATAATTCGCTAATAGACGTGTTGCTTTTGATATAATCCATGTCACACAATCTCTCATATAGACTTCGTCCAAGTCCAGCATTTTTAGCAGCCTAGCAAATATATTAAGGAAAGATATATGAGAAACTATCTATGTTTGACAATATTCAGTATCACATAAGATGGCATTCATATGATCTTATACAAAGACATGGCTTGCTCTTCCCTAATGATGATAGTTGTCGATCGTCCCCATTCAACAAAACATGCTTTATTTCTCGGAGAACAAGAGGGATTATGGTTACACATTCTTTCAGATTAGCTACCTCATCAATGACCAAGATGTGGTCCTTTTGGTTCATACTTCGCATCCTTCTTTACAGACATGAAGATTGTATAGTTTCCGCCTTGCAAATCCTTCATAGAGTTTGCATATGCATTTGGCTGCTTTAAAGAGTTTGATAACATCTCAGAACGGACCTCTTGAAATAACGGTGCCTGAAATGATCTCGGTCCATGGCAAAATGCCCGACGGCCTAAGGCCCATGTCAAATATGGACCCAATACATCTACATACCTAAATAAATTATTAAAAAAATGTAATTTGCACAACATAATGTTTTTTTGAAAACCCCACCTTGTATTAATTAATTCAGAATGTTAATACAATAATTCATTACAGCATCTGCCATACAGGCCGGAACGCTATTAATAAGAACACCGTCAGACTTATTATTAAAACTAAACTTAGCTATCTCGTGGGCCACCTTATTAGCTTTCCTGTTATTTGCACAACATAATGTTAACACTATTATGGGGTGGGAGGGGGGCATTTGCCTCCCCCCTCCCCGGGTGCACTTCACCACGGTGTTTATTCAAATGTATTTGCAACAGATTTCCTACAACAGGTGCCATATTTCAGCTATCAAACAATACGATATCACCAAGAGAATAAACATTCTTTTGAGACAAGGCAACAAGATGAGAAGCCATGTTTCACAGCTGTGTTATTGGGGGCACAAGCCACAACATCAAGTTTGTTCTTCAAAAGTACGAGTAGAATCATGACAATTGTTCTAGTTTTACGTGTGCCAGGCGGATCCCAGATTAGCCTCACAAACTTTTTGTGACAACAATTGGCTGCTAAAATGGAACTTATAGTTGCTACATTTTGTGTCTCATTGAAATCAAAACCATCAAGGTTATTCTGAATTATTGCATATCAATCTTTAGTGTCACATTGCTTACACACGCTAGTAGCCTACAACATCAATTTAAGGATTTAAGTGCACAAGAATACAAAAAAAAAGACATGACAGTAGCGCATGAATCTAATATATACAGAAAGTTAGAATAGAATAGCAATCGAAAAAAGTGGAAATATATGAACAAAGCATACATCAAATTCAATTTTTTCACATTAAATAGAAAAGTAGTCAGGAAAAATAAACATTGAAAGTAGCTTACGTGAATGTTTTTGCCCAATATGGTTAAAATAATTCCTGGTTGATATTGAAGGACCATCTTGAGTGCTTCCGAGATAAGATCCTATGATACCATTTTAGTGAGAAATCTGATTTCAAAAATTGCACTGGTAGCTATTCGTCTATTACACATTTCTTATCTCATTTCATAGAAAATATCTATCATATATTATCCGGTGATCCGATGACTTCAAGTAGCACCTTACTATCATCACCATCTCTAGGACGAGGCTTCACGACTTACACTAGCGCATTGATAGTTTTCGATTTACCTATTTTTCTGTTGATGAAACCAACATGATATATCGCCATCGTGGTTCATATTTCCCATCCTTCTTTATAGGCATGGAGATTGTATAGTTTTTACCCTGCAAATCCTTCATGGAGTTAGCATATGCATCTGGCCGCTTTAAGGAGTTTGATAACATCTCAGAACGAACCTCTTCAAATAATGGTGCAAGAAACGACCTCAGGCCATGGCAAAGGTGCGGCGGCCGAGGGCCCATGTCAAATAAGGGCCCGATACATGTACATACCTAGATAAATTATAAAGAATATAATTTGCACAACATAATGTTAACACTATTATGGGATGAGAGGGGGGCATTTGCCTGCCCCCTCCCCACACTTCACTGTATTGTATTTATTCAATAGTTATTTATGGTTGAGTACATGTATTTTATAATACTAAGGCATAGCCTAGTGGTGGGAAGGCCCCTTCCCACCCACCCAGGTTCAAGGCATGGTACTTGTAATTTGGGTTTGTTGCACCAATTATACTGTAGGGGTTCCTTTATAGTCTTTCTATCAAAAAATAATATATGAAGACTTTATTTTCTAATTTAATTACAATTTTGTTGTTTACAACTTTATAATAATTTCATGAAATGTGATATATAATGCTGAAAATATTTTTTCACTCTATTATATTTGCTAGGTCCATTGTACCTCATTCGCACTAGGATCTCCATAATGGTTGGGCCAGCCATGGGCCAAGGGAGAAGGAGGCTAGGGGCGGGGGGTAGGGGCGGGGCTCTGCGCGAGGGAGGAGGAGGTAATAGGGTGGGGGCAAAATCGGGGCAACGAGCGGAGGGAGGCAAGGCCGACGGCGGAGTCACAGCTATGGATGGGAGCACGATTCAGTGATTGTAACCTACCCACCTCTACTCTACTACCCTTCATTCCAGATCCAACAAACAACATTGGCTAAGTTAAAAAAGGGGTTTAGGCTTGGAATGAATGACGACCTACCAACGAAATTCCAAATCATGCAAAAAAAAAACAAATTTCAACTAATCAGTTCATGAGTGAATGACAACAACATATAAGAATGCCCATTACAATACATTTGCTCCTTTTGCTACTAATCGTGTATGTGCAAATCCACGTATTGACTAATGAGAAAAACGATGCTAATATTATTTTTATTCAAATTTCAAGCTATATAATATGTTCAAATAATTTTTTCTAGTGAGATAAAATCGTGCAATGTTATTAAGCTTTCATTTTTTTCACTATTTCTTGTGTTGAAGGTTTTGTCTCGGTACAAGTACATTCCATGAAATACAAATGATACTAATAGACAAACCTTGGGCTGCCAGATGAAACTAGGTAGCTACAAAAAATATATGTAGTAGAAACAATATAATGTTCTTCCCAGAGATTAAATTGAACAACCTGTTTGGTAAACAATCGGGCAGGAGAATGGGAGTTTGCACAAGAGTGTTTATAAAGGGATTAGGCATGGGAAATAGATTTTTACTTTCATTCCCTTGTTTGGCATATGATGGGAATTGGCGTGGGATAAAACTCTGCTCACGAATTAACAAGGTACCCGAGAAGAAATCGGTGGGTATTGGCCTCCTCAACTCCCAGTCCTCTTCCCATTTAAACTCCCATTTTTTTAATCAAACAGTGAACTTTTAATCTCCTTACCCCTCAACTCCCATTCCTCATCTCTAATTCCCCCGAACCAAACACGCTGGAAGTGTCCAGCCATCTATCACCCAGTCAGCAACGTTTTCCACTCAGGCTGGTCATAGTGGGGAGTAACTTAGACTAGTGTTATGCATATGACACTAGTCTAAGTTGCTACCTTCATAATGCAAAGTAACATAATAGTAGTATCATAGATGGCTTCATTTATTAACTCGTAGACTCATCTTGTCTTGGAAAACGCTATGTTACAGTACATATTATGTTACCACATCTCATTAATTACTTGCCACATAAGCAGAATTTTCTTGAAGTGCGCTATGTTACTAGCTAAGTTACTCCCACTATGGCTAGCCTCATGCAAAAAAAGAAAAAGTAAAAACACAGCCTTCCACTGTGCTGGCGGCTGGCGCGACCGTGTACTACCTTGCCAACTCAGCCGGCCCCGTCAGCGCCGTCATCCTACCTGGCCGCATTCCGCGCGCGCATACACAGCTGGCCCTACAGTTGGTCGGTAAGATACACCGCGGTGGAAACGCACGAGACGTGACGACACGGCGGAACAGCAACCGGCAGCATAGCCCCCCAAAGCAGGGGAAGAAGGCTTCCAGTCCAAATCAAGCCCCCAAAGGGTCAAGGAGGAGTCGAGGGAGAGCGAGGTCGGCATGGGGATCGTGGAGACGTGGGTGCGCGAGAAGCCCATCCGCACCTTCCTCGCCCGCCTCTCCCGCCAGTCGGCCGCCGCCTTCGTCGCCTCCACCACCTCCCGCTCCCCCGCGCCGGCCGATGGCGAGGGCGGTGGCGCCGACGGAGGCATCCCGCAGCTCTCGCCCGTCGCCAACTCGGTCGTCTCCCGCTGCTCCCGGTGCGTATGGGCCTTCCCAACCTCAAACTCGCTCCGGTAGTAGCAAGGGTTCGAGGGCAGAAGTTCGATTCAAGCCATGTACTCTTTGCTCTTCGACTCACTCACCCAACTGTTGCTTATTGCTTGCCCCAAATTCGTTCGGTCGGTTCATTTGAGGCGTTTGCTTAAATGCTCCATGGATATCTGAAATCATCTTACCCCGCAAAAAAAAAAGATATCTGAAATCATCTTAGCATGTTCAGCACCTATGATATGATTGCTCTCTGACTGTTAATTTAATTCGCTTAATTTAATAGGAAGCGCCTGCGTGCTTTTCTGCATTACTTATTTTCTCCCCTTTTATAAACCAAATATTGAAAAATAGCAGCGTGCTTTCATTCTCATCGTCGGCGGTAGACAGTAGTTATTGTCCTCAGGGTGGGTAGAGTACAGGAGTTGATCTATATATATAGAATACTCTCTTTTACTAGTTGGACATGAATTTATAGTGCTTCAATAGGTCTCCCTGTGAGTTTAAGGGATTCACATGGTTTTGGTGTATGACTGTTGACATTGACTTTCTTCACATACATAGGGCATAGTAACTGTAATTTCGACTTCCACCATTTTGCCAGACTGCACATTCACTTGATATATTCCGCATCTGCAAGATCCACTAACTGAAAAGAATGGACCAACCAGCATAGTTACACCACTACCATGTTAATCGTAATTTAACTTCCATCTAAAATTAGCTCATATAGAGAGGTAATGCGACTGCTAATTTTCTCTGTATAAACTGTTACATTCTGGAAGTAGAGAGTATAGTAATAGCCTGTGTTCGAAATATTGTCCAATAAATCAGTTAACTGGCCAATTAATGCCCTACTTGCCAACTGGCCGAGCAATTACTAGTTAACAATTTCCTGAACATTGGTAATAGCTAGTTATTTTTGGACATTTGTATGACACACTTCAATATTTCGCTAATGCCCACATGTCATTACTCATATAAAAAAAGAGCAATTGGTGGTAATGGCCCGTTTGCTTCTACTTGTACTAACCGTGAAATTGAATGATGGGGCTGCTGATTTTCTCTGAATGAATTCTTACATTGTGGAAATCGAGTGTAATAATAGCTATCTATTTCTGGATATTTATTGATTTATATGACACACTTCGATTTCGATACTCTGCTAATGCCCACATGTCACTACTCCTATAAAATGTGATAATTGATTGTTGCATATGATTCGCAATGGTTGAGACTGAGATGGGATTGCCAGATTGCTCATCACCCAACTTAAATATGTTTTTGCAAAGACACCCTGATCTATCACGATTTTGTGGATATGCCTAGCAACACCTCAATTCCAGAAAGTAAGTAGTCTGACATGTAGTAAAAGTTGTGGCCCCTAGCAAAGCACCAGGTTTCTTGATAGTAATTGCTAGATATACAGTGGTTCTTACTGTATCTGGTCTTGCTGTGTGAGAAAAAGTAAAGCAGCATAAGTTAGCCACAGTTGAATCAGCTAAATCTGAACGCACCTTTTGATCAAGTCAAGTTCTATACTTTGAAGAACTTCATAATTAGCCTTAAAACATGACATCACCCTTATTCGCTCCCAAAATTTCCACTGTTATACCCTTCCATTCATATCGTTGCTGTGATATACCTGACAAGCTTCTACTTCAGTTCCTCTCAAAATGATTAGTTCTAAAGTCAAGTGCTTAGTTTCCTCAGTTTTACATTTCAGGATTCTTGCTGTTGCAACTGAGAACTTGCAGCAAAGTTATGAGGCTGATTTCCCAGATAATTGTAAGGAACCCAATACATATGCCAGAGAACTATTAGAGTACTGCTGCCACAAAGCTCTCCATGAAGTAACTACACGTCCAGACTATTTGTCTGATATGAATCTTCGTCGTTTAATGTTTGATATGATGCTTGCTTGGGAAAACCCAGGTGCTGAGGAAGGATTGCTAAAAAATGTGAGAAATCTTCATTGCCGCAGTTGGTCACCATATACCATTCATCTTCCCTTTTTTCTTTATCAAACAGTGCTGTTTGGAGCATAAATAAATAAATCACACCTGCATTTTCTGAATAGAAATTTTGCAGTTCTAACTTTATGATATTCATTATTCTTTTTATTTATTGTGATTGTCAGAATCCTACCTTGTGTAATCCCGTGGAGATTGAAGATGAAGATGAGGGATCAATTTTCTATGCGAATTCCACAAGTTTGGCTGTTCAAGTTAGTTCTGTTTACAAAACATTGATTTTTTGTTACGACCACATCTCTTAATGTGTGTGCACATGATGATTTAGTGCTGTTCATTTTTAGGTCAACGACATGAAGACAGTTGGATTAAGTGCTTTTACACGAATAGCGCCTTCATGCCCAATAATAGCTGACTTGGTTACTGTCCACAATCTGTTTGATGCACTTACGTGTTCATCTGGTGGCCGGTTACATTATTTCGTATACGACAAGTATCTCAAAAGTTTAGACCGGTAAGAAATGCAGTTTATAGATGATCAAACTCTCATTATTTATTTGCCCTACCCTTTGTTAATGTCTATGGAATCAATGTATGAATATCCTTTGATCACTGTTAGTGATGGCTTCAAATTAATAGACTGTAAGCACGAACTAGGAATCTCGAATATAGCTGCGGGTTACTCGAATCTCGATCTAGTTCATGAGGATACAAGCAGGAGGAAAGATTACAGCCAAGCCAACGCTATCCTATCCGTCTCGGCCGAAGCCGCCGCCGCCCGTTACAGCCAGGGAGAGGAGTACATATAACGCGCTTAACGGACCCACTCTGGGCCACGCAACCTCGAAGGGGCCTGCGTCCTCCTCTTGGGCCTGGCCTGCTCCACTCTGGCCCAGTTCTCTCTCGGTACTTCAGTCCTTGTCGCCCCTTCGTCCTCAGCGTTGCTGACAAATCCCCCCTTGAGAGGAAACGGCTTGCCCCCAAGCCGGAGCGCGTGGAAACTGTTGCTTCAGCACATCTTGATCTTCCCAGGTTGCCAACGACGCCGGGGAATGACTCCATTTGACCAGGACTTGAGTCACCGTCTTGTGACCACGCGAAATCAGTCGGCGGTCCAGGAACCCAGTAGGTACCTGCAGGTGAGAAGATGTCGAAGGCAGGACTGGCAATACCTGTTGGTCTGGTTTAACATGGCGCTTGAGTAGGGATACATGAAAAACTGGATGCACTCTGCAATGTTCCGGCAATGCCAGCTTGTATGCCACTGTACCAACTCGAGCCAAAACTTCAAAGGGTCCAAAATATTTAAAAGCAAGCTTGTGATTTGCCCTCGGAGCGATGGATGACTGAATGTATGGTTGCATTTTGAGAAAGACTGTATCTCCCACCTCAAATTGTCTCTCTGTTCGATGTTTATCAGCCTGAACCTTCATGCGCTGTTGCGTACGAACCAAGTGTTGTTTGACTGATTCCATGATGACATGCCTATCACGCAGCCACTGATGAGCGTCTGAATTGCTTATAGCATCTACAGGAGAAAGGCCAAAGTAGCGGGGAGGATGCCCATATACCAGTTCAAACGGAGTTCTGCCTGTCGACGAATGCCAATTAGTGTTATACCATAGCTCACAAAGAGGAAGCCAGCTGAACCAACGCTGCGGGTGTGCACTGATGAAACATCTGAGATAACCCTCGACTTGTTGATTCACACGTTCCATTTGTCCGTCAGTTTGAGGGTGTTGACCAGAACTCATACGCAATTGGATCCCTGTTCTGTTGCACACCTCCTTCCAGAATGCACTAGTGAAAACGGGGTCGTGATCCGAAACCAAGGACACAGGGAGACCATGGAGACGATACACACGGTCCAGAAAAGATTCAGCAACTGTTGCTGTCGTGTAGGGATGCTTGAGGGCTATGAAGTGTCCATATTTAGTCAATTTGTCGATGACCACGAGAATACAATTGTGATTATGCGAGACTGGCAAGCCCTCGATGAAATCCATTGTCATCATTTCCCATGGTTGTGCAGGTATTGGTAATGGTTGTAACAAGCCGGGGTAGGGTACTCTGTCAGGTTTAGCGAGCTGACACACCTGGCATTGTTGCAACACCTCTTTGACTATTTGCTTCATTTTCTTCCATTGGAACAGTTGAGAAATCCTGCGATAAGTGACAGGGAAACCTGAATGACCCCCAACTGAGCTAGCATGCAAACTGTCGATGATCTTACGTTGCAGCTGTTCATTTGATCCAATCCAGATCCTTTTCTTGAAACGAAGGAGCCCTCCTTGCAGTGTATAATTAGGAACAGCTGTTGGATCCACTGCTAACTTTTGCGCGATCGCTGTAGCATGAGAGTCTGACTTATAGCTATCCAATATTTCCTGCACCCAAGCTGGCTGAATTGCTGACAGGGTATAATAGTCTCCTGACACGTAGGGCGTCTGGACAATGCATCAGCGACCTTGTTTTCAATCCCTTTTCTGTAGATGATCTTATAATCCAACCCGAACAGCTTAGTGAGTGCTTTTTGTTGCCAAGCAGTATGCAAGCGTTGCTCTGTTAAACTGACCAGGGCCTTTTGGTCAGTAATGATCTGAAACTCCTTTAGTTGCAGGTATGAGCGCCATTGTTCCACCGCTAGCAAAATTGCCAAGAATTCTTTTTCATACACTGATAGTGTCTGATTTTTGGGACCCAAGGCCCTGCTAACAAAAGCTACAGGATGTCCATCTTGTGACAACACAGCACCAATCCCACTGTCGCTAGCATCTGTCTCAATGACAAAAGGTTTCTGAAAATTAGGGAGTGCCAAAACAGGAGCAGAAACTAATGCTTGCTTCAACGTTTGGAAGGCTGTGTCCTCCACACTGGTCCAAACGAAAACAGCACCCTTTTTCAGTAAGTTAGTCATTGGCTTGGCAATAATTTCAAAGTGGCGAATGAACTTTCTGTAATACCCAGCTAGCCCCAGAAAACTTCTGACCTCCTTGACAGATTCTGGTTGTGGCCATTGTTCAATAGTGCTTATCTTTTCAGGATTAGTGGAAACCCCATCCTTGCTGATGATATGTCCCAAGTATAGCAATTTCTGAGAAGCAAATTCACACTTGGAGAGTTTCACATACCATTTGTCCCTTCTCAAAACTTGCAGAACTCTTCTGACATGTTCTATATGCTGTGGCAAGGTCTTGCTGAAAACAAGAATGTCATCAAAGAAAGCTATCACAAAATTTCTGAGCATGTCAGGTTCTTCAGATAAAGACACATTTATGGCCCCTTGGAAAGTGTTTGGAGCTCCTGTCAGACCAAAACCCACAACTAAAAATTCAAAATGCCCATGGTGGGTTTGAAATGCTGTCTTATACTCTTCACCAGGAGCTAGTCTGATTTGATGGTAACCAGCCCTGAGATCCAACTTCGTAAACCACTGAGCACCATGTAATTCATCCAGTAGTTCATCTATCACCGGCATAGGATAGTTTCCTTTGATTGTAAGAGCATTGAGATGTCTGTAGTCCACTACTAACCTCCATGTATGACCCTTCTTCTTAACCAATAGAATTGGTGAGGAGAAAGGACTGTTACTCCTTCTAATCACCCCAGAGTCTAGCATTTCCTGGATTTGCTTTTCAACCTCGTCTTTTAACTCTGGTGCTAGCCTGTATGGCTTGTGTGAAAATGGCCTAGCACCTGGAATAAGAGGAATAGAGTGATCACAGGCCCTCTCCGGTGGTAATCCAGTTGGGATAGCAAAAACATCCTTATATTCCTCCAGTAATTCTTGAATTTCTGGCAACACAGTTTGTGCATTATCATCAGTGACTACTGACAATTCTATAATAGTGTAAGCAAATTCCACAGGTGTAGCTCCTTGGATGGTCACTGTTTTTCCATGCAAGGGGAAAGACATCCATTGTTGTTCCCAATCTATAGTCATTGGACTGTGTTTAGCCAACCAATCCATTCCCAGAATTCCATTATAGCAGCTAAGGGGTAAAATTTTGAGATCATGTTCAAACTGTACCCCTTGCACTGACCATTTGCAGTGGGGCATAAAACTGGAACAACTCATTATTTCTCCATTTGCTACCCTGACCTTCATCGCTGAGCAAGCCTGCACTCCTGTCAATATGTTCGCTGTAGTAGTATCCACAAAGGAGTGGGTACTGCCAGAATCAACCAGGAAGGTTTTCTGATGTCCATTGAGTATGACAACCAATTGAAAAGCCTTACTACGAGCTGATCTTCCTTCAGCTGCCTCAGAAATGGCCATTAAATTGACCTCCTCATCCTCATCTGAACCAAATTCCTCTGAAGATGTGCACTGAAAAAATTCCACCATCTCTTGTACCACATGAAGTGACACTGACTGCTTGCATTGATGGTCACGACTCCATTTCTCTCCACACATAAAACACAGCCCCTTAGCTTTACGGTAAGATCTCAAAGCTTCCCATTTATCCTCGCCCATTTTCTGCTTCTGTACATCTGCCACGTTTCTTCTATCCTCCGTGGACTTGCTCGCAGATGATTTTGCAGTCGAAGCAGACTGAGTATAGTGTTGTCGGCGAACGATCTGATGCTGTTGAGAAGTTGAACTGGTTAGGGACTCATGTAACAGTGCCAACTCATAAGCTGCGTCTAAATCTGCCGGCTGTTGTAGTGCAACCATCACCCTGACTGAAGAAGTTAATCCATCGATGAACTTGGTGACATAGTGCACCGACTCAGGCACCGCTTCGTATGCAGACAGCTGGTCATAGAGCTCAGCAAATTGCTCCACATATTCCTCCACTGAACCATTTGGGATATACTGTGAAATTTGCGTACCAACGCCTGGTGTTGGTTTCGTCCGAATCTGCATTGTAACAACCTGCAGAAATCCTCCCATGGCGCATTCGGCGCCCGACGCTGAACCGATTCCAACCACCTGGCTGCAGGTCCCTCGAACAAAGTGGACGCAAACTGAACCCAAAGTTGCCGAGGCGTGCCACTCATACTGAAATAATCTTCGCATCTGGTTTGCCAGAGCCTCGGATTGGAGCCGTCGAAGCGGGGCAGATCGATGCGAGGAGCAAAACCGTAGGAATCAGAATTCTCTCGTTGCAATTCCGCTAACCTCGAACTGAATGCAGAGTTCTGATCTGATCTCGTACCTCTGGCTGGTGGCGGAACGTAGGGGGCGTGGTCCTTTCCCTTGGCTGATGGAATCCTGCGGCTTCCTTCCGGTGGCCCGTCGCCGTTGCTGGGCGCGCCTTGTTCTGTCGACGGAGGTCGCCCCGATTGGGACGAATTCGAGGGGGTCGGCGGTCGATCCAGACCGGCGCGGAGTTCGTCCAGGTCGACGCCGATCGACATCTTCAGGTCGTCGATGCGCGCCGTCAGATCGCCCACAATGGAGCGCAGCGACTTGGCTGATGCTTCATCTTGTCGCTTGAAACGAGCGTCGAGGGACTCCGCCAAATCGGCCTTGAGGAATTCGTACACCGCCTTCGTCGCCGGCGACAAGCTCTCCATTGCTTCACGGCGGCGCCGCGCCGCGAATCTCGTCGCGTGTGGGTGGTGGGGTGGGTTTGGCGGCGCCGGGATCCAAGGCTCTGATGCCAATTGTAAGCACGAACTAGGAATCTCGAATATAGCTGCGGGTTACTCGAATCTCGATCTAGTTCATGAGGATACAAGCAGGAGGAAAGATTACAGCCAAGCCAACGCTATCCTATCCGTCTCGGCCGAAGCCGCCGCCGCCCGTTACAGCCAGGGAGAGGAGTACATATAACGCGCTTAACGGACCCACTCTGGGCCACGCAACCTCGAAGGGGCCTGCGTCCTCCTCTTGGGCCTGGCCTGCTCCGCTCTGGCCCAGTTCTCTCTCGGTACTTCAGTCCTTGTCGCCCCTTCGTCCTCAGCGCTGCTGACATAGACCAAGTTCGTATTCTCTACAACTGTAGTTGCGGCATTAGGCGTTTTTATTGTGGAATTGATACTTTATTGGTAGTGCTTTCTATCCTGCCCCAGGGTTTTTTCGGGGACATTGATTTAGAAGCTTTCCCAAACAAACCTTTTGACCAGGAAAAGGGTATTGCTATGAATCTATGGTTGATTCAGTAAATACATTAAGAGAAATATCTATGTTATTGTGTAGGGTATTCAGGTCTATCAAAGGAGTTATGCAGTCACCACTTGCTTCAAGTTTTAATCTTGATGCTGGGGAATGTATTGTAGCTATTGATGGTGATAAGCCTATTCATCCTGTATTGCAGCATATTGGTATATCAGCTTGGCCAGGTGAACTGACTGGCTGGCATTTGACTTCTCATTTTGCAGGCATGCTTCATTTTTGGGAATCCACTAATAATCTCTTTCTTTTTGGCAGGAACATTGATCCTTACAACACATGCTCTTTATTTTCAGAGTATCAGAGTTGGTTATGGTGATAAGATTGTTAAATATGATTTAGCAACAGATTCAAATCAAGTGATCAAGCGAGATTTTACTGGACCATTGGGTGTTCGTCTCTTTGATAAAGCTGTGATGTACAAATCGAGCACTTTGTAAGTATTGAAATGGGAAGAGT
Organism: Triticum timopheevii; assembly: GCA_963921465.1. NCBI lineage: Eukaryota > Viridiplantae > Streptophyta > Magnoliopsida > Poales > Poaceae > Triticum > Triticum timopheevii. The sequence continues at coordinate 405,071,475 of OY997272.1, read as the reverse complement.
TCTCTAGTACCCATATTACTGAGCACTGTAGGTGTACTTTCATAGGTATCCTTCAAAACTAACAGCACCATATTTGCAGAACAGAACCAATTTATTTCGACTTTCCTGAGTTAGGAAGCCCCTCACGAAGAAACTATTGGTTAGCAATCACTCGTGAAGTAATGCAGGTGAATAGATTTATCAGAAAATTCAACCTCGAAGATATTCAGAAAGCAGAAGCACTCTCAAAGGCTATCCTGGGCATCTTGAGATACTCTGCTGTGAAAGAAGCTTTTCATATTGCTCCCTCTCACTTTAAGACAACACTCACTTTTAGCTTAGCTGAAAAGCTCCCAAAAGGAGATATGGTATTAGAGGCCCTATACAACAACTACTTCCAACTGTTGGACACTTCATTGAGCCATTTGGCAACTGAGCCAGCAGTTGACAAAGCACCGCAAACTCATTCTGTACCATTTTCATTATATGCTCTCTCTAGAATGGGATTTAACTTGCTGAAGAGAAAAAATGAAACTGAAAAGGAGATAAGCTTTTGTGCTGTTTGTGTTGGTGTAACAAAATCTCTGGAGGCTGCTTTACAAGAGTCATTTCTTTATTCTGAAAGAATAGAGGCAGCACGTGCTACGGTTGATCAAGTGAAGGTGGAAGGTCTTGATGCAAATGTAGCCCTCATGCAGGTGTGCTGATAAGATCAATTTAAATTGTTCTTTTCCAACCAAATGATGTGTTGTACAAGTATAGTATTGCCATTTGATTTCTGATGATTGGTCCTTATTTTGCAGGAGATACTTTTTTCGTTCATTCATGCAGGCAAACTTATTTACTCTTTAACCAAGTGGGAAGATCCTCTGAAATCATTTTTGTTCTTAGCTTTTATCCTCTATGTTATCCAAAGGTAATTTCGTTGTGGTTGCTGGATCTTATCGAGTATGCTTACGTATATCGCTTTGCTTAATATGTCTTTTCTTTGTTATGTAGCGGGCTTGTCAGTTACACTGTGCCCTCTGTTTTTGTAGTCTTTGCTGTCGTTATGCTTTGGCATAAGTACAGTGAAGAAGGAAAACTGTTGGAAGTGCTTGAAGTAAGACCCCCTCCAACTAAAAATCCTGTCGAGCAAATCTTGATCTTGCAGGAAGCTATATCCAAGTTGGAAGATACCCTACAGGCTGTAAATATTGTTCTTCTCAAGTTCAGAGCTCTCTTGTTTGCAGCTGTTCCAAAGGTTTGCCCTTGCTGTTGCTTTTGAATATAAGTCTTGTTTATTGAGGGATATAGTCTAGCAAACTCGCAGTGCATCGATAAATCTCTTGATGTGCTTACCTCTTTGATGTATTTTGTTTTACAATTTGACACAACTTAGTGATAACATTTGTTTGACTCATCAAATATGAGCCATTTCTAGCCCAATATTTATCTTATACATCTGTGATAGTTTATATCCAGCATTGAACATCATTCCAAAATAAGTTATCTTTGTAACTATACAAAGAGGTCGATCTGCCAAAATGGTAATCTCCATATTTTCCCTATGCAGGCAACTGAAATAGTCGCAGTGGCACTTCTTGTTGCAGCTGCGGTTGTTGTGTTGATGCCTCCTAAGCATCTGCTCCTGATGGCAGTCCTGGAGGTTTACACGAGGGAGATGCCACTAAGGAAGCAACACACAGAGAAGTTCCGAAGACGGATTAAAGAGTGGTGGGCCCGTATTCCAGCTGCTCCTGTACAGATGATCAGACCTAACGAAGACAAGAAAAAGATATAACCATGAGCTCTGTGTCCATTGCTAAGAGCTCACAATTTTCCCCAACCTCCTAGCCAGCTAACATGTACAGATATCACCCCTGATTACCCTGTGAATCGCTTTCTACATTTGTAGTGCTGAATGCTAATGATGTCCCCTGATTAACAATGTAATCATTGTACATTTGTCATTGTTACGGATGCATAAAAAGCTACAAATATGTCTATACAAACAGTTGTGTTGAATTATTGGGCTTCCAAGTTCCGATGCAAGTTCTGTAAGCAGAGAGAGTTCTCTTTTTGTTCCCGACTGCTATGAAGGTTGCCTAGATCATGTATTGACAAACTTCAGGTGGTCTGGAGTCTGGACAAGTTCCGAGCCGTTGCTTATGCGCGCTCTTTCCTGACAGTAATAAGTTGTTCGAGTTTCTTGTTACAGTGTTGGCGGGTAGCAGCATTGAGCAACGGTGGTAGGTAGCGGCAGGGGCGTTCCTACCTACCTACCCCTCCCCTACTAAAGCGAAGCCAAGGAGCGATGATTGTTTGACTTCTCTCCACCAGAATTCGCCCACCCAGCAAACGAACAGGCAAATCTCCCATTCTCCCGCAATGGCATCGTCCTCCTCCCCTCCGGCGGCCATCACCTGCCGAGGTGACCAATCCGCCCTTCTGGTTTCGTCGCGTGCGTGCGTGTTCTCCTGACTCGTCGGTGTTTGGTGGCGTGCAGCGGCGGTGGCATGGGGGCCGGGGCAGGCGCTGGTGATGGAGGACGTGGAGGTCGCCCCGCCGGGGCCCATGGAGATCCGCGTCGAATCGCAGGCGCAGCCCGATCTGTTCCCCAGAATTTTCGGGCACGAAGCATCCGGGTCCGTCCGTATCACAATCTCTCTCTCCTTTTGCTTCATTGCTCACGCAATTCACAATGCTGACAGCTTGACACCTCTGGTCTGCAGGGTGGTCGAGAGCGTCGGGGAAGGAGTGACCGAGTTCCAGGCCGGAGACCACGCGCTCACCGTCTTCATCGGGGAGTGCATGAGCTGCAAGCACTGCGTGTCGGGGAAAAGCAACATGTGCCAGAGGCTCGGCCTGGAGAGGAAGGGCGTCATGCACAGCGACCAGACCACCCGCTTCTCCATCGGCGGGAAGTCCGTGTACCATTACTGCGCCGTGTCGAGCTTCAGCGAGTACGCGGTTGTCCACTCGGGCTGCGCGGTCAAGGTCAGCCCCACCATGCCCATGGACAGGATATGCCTGCTCAGCTGCGGCGCCTCTGCAGGTACACCCTTCACTTTGCCCCATGCCCTTCTCAAGCTTGCAAAGAATTGTTGGTGTTGGCCCCATGTTTTGGTGATATCTGATCATCCGCTATTTATATGTTATAATCTGTTCTTTAGGCCTTGGCGCCGCTTGGAATGTTGCTGATGTATCGAAGGGATCAAGTGTAGTTATTTTTGGTCTGGGAACTGTAGGACTTTCAGTGAGTATCTAGACAAGCTGCTCTTGTAAGTCAAGAAAACACATATTAAGAACTGCAATTCTGAGACCCATATCTGCTTATTTAGGTCGCTCAAGGTGCTAAGCTACGGGGAGCTTCCAAGATTATTGGAGTAGATACCAATCCTGATAAGCAAGAAAAGGGTATTTTTGCAGTACAAAATAATAACTGTATACTTCTATAGCAATATTTTTTCTGCAAACTTACTTGGTGTGTCTGTGTCACAGGGAAGTCTTTTGGTGTTACAGATTTTATTAATCCTGCCGAATTGAATGAATCTGTTCAGCAGGTACTTTTCCTGAAGTTTTTGGGTTGTTTCGTGATCTGATGATAGTGGAACCGGGCTCCCTCGGTTGGGGGAGGCATATGGAAAAATTAAATTAAATCAAATTGACTGAGAAAACTGAGCTACTGACCACTTAGTGCGTGTTTGGTTGCCGTGCGCTACAGTACCCGCATTGCATACACTTCTCCACCCAACCTGGCTATGCAAATGCAGCCTCAAATGCACCATATGCATGTTGTTTGGTTGCCTGCATGCCCTCTTACCTGCATGGGCTGAACCACACTGCCTGGTGTTTGGTTGCCTGCATATTAGTCCACAAACCCAAGGCATGGTGTTTGGTTGTATGCAAGCCCTGATGTGTGGTAACCTCTTTGGCTAGTTGGTGAGGTTACCACCACACTTCGGCATCACACATCATAAGCACAACAGAGTATAAACAGAGCATCAACTAGCATAATTCAGATATAAGCAGTACCGCAGATATAACAGTTCAACGCATAAACCATAAACAGTTCAAAGCAGACTCGATAGTAATTAAAATGGAGGTGCCCCGGCCCTACTCCTTGGCGGCGAAGGCTTCGTCGTGCTTCCCGCACTTGTTGATGACCTCAATGCCATCATCATCGAAGATGATGACCTTGAGGGTATCGGGAGTGAGGAGCTTGAACGTCACCATGTAGCCGATCTTGATCTGATGAACGGCTGCGTAGGTGGCCCAACCCTGATCCAGGGTCACCCTGCCGTTCATCAGCTTGACCGTCACCTTCCAGGAGCAGCGGTGTTGTTCCTGAGCTTGAACTCCGTCAGCACTGCGACGAAGTGCTTGGTGAAGTCCAGGGGCATGGGGATGTACTCAAGCTTCGGTGCAAGGATGACCTTGCAGAAGTGAGTTGGGCCATCCTCCTGATGGTAGTGGCCGTAGTTGCGGCGCTTGTTGCTGGGGGGCTCCTCCATGCCCTCGTCGTCGCCACCCTCAGGCGTCTTCGGGTCTTCCTCGGTGGTGGGCGGCAGCTCAACCTCGTCAGGCATTGGGTGAAGGGGCTGCTTGCCCTTGCTGTCAACGGCCAGGAGCACCTCCGTGCCCATCTCATTGCTATCCTCGATCTGCACACAAGTCATGGAGTCAGGCATTGCACAGTGTTCATGGCTAATTCAAGAGCTTGTAGTTAAAACGGCATGACTGTCACTCTTCTCCTCCTCTCCACCCCCGTATATTTACTCACCCTGCCCACCACTATTTACCCACCCCCTCTCTTCTCTCACTGTCAACCTTCCTCCTCCCCATCGCCATGAGCTCTAGCTCCAGCTCCAACGGCAACCCCTTCCCTTGGGGTATTGGCTGGAGGGCCTTCTTCCTCGGGTGGACGGCTGGTGACCGGACCAAGTTCGAGAACACCATGGAGGTGTGCTCGAACTTCGGCTGCCGGACATGCAGAACTAATCCAATGCCGTGCTCATGAAGGCCACTCAAGATGAGCTGAAGACGCTGATTCTGACCAAGCGAAGGGCGCGATGGCAGTTGACATCCTTCGCCGGGCCATGAATCAGGCCGTCTCCGACGACCCTAAACAGAGGAAGAAGTGGCGCAAGTACAAGACCTACTGGGCTCAGACCGCCGTGCCGCAGTGTACTGGGAGACGGGTATCGCGCCGCCGGCGGTCATCGGCGGGAAGCCTAAGGAGGAGGAAGAAGAGGTGGTGCACATGCCAGCTAGGACGCCGGAGCCAGTCCGTCCTACCTGGCAGATCAACCTCGACTCCGCCGAGGACGACGAGGACGACCCGCCGGCCCGCACGGCGATGAAGAAGAAGATGAAGGCCAGCGGCTCGACCAGCCGCTCCGCACGCCGTTGACGGCCGCCGCGGTCAGCCGGTGTCCGTTCTGTACCCCCTTTCCCCCTATTCCCCCTATTCCCCTATCCCCCAATCCCAAAATCTACCGATCTTGCATGTATGAACTGCTATGCACTAGTATGAATTAGCCCTATGCTTAGCTACCTCTATTCCCCATTCCCGTCCGCCGTGGATCGAATCTAGCGTTCATGTCGAAGAGAGAGAAGTGCTTACCGCCATTGATGGAGTCCGGTGGTCTTCTTCCTCTGCTCCGATCCACCGCCGCCGGTATGGAGTCCGGTGGTCTTCTTCCTCTGCTCCGATCCGCCGCCGCCGGTGATGGAGTCCGGTGGTCTTCTTCCTCTGCTCCGATCCGCCGCCGCCGATGAGAGTTGGGAGAGTGGGGAGAGGGAGCGGTGAGGGGCGGTGAGGCTAATAACTGCCGGTGCTTCGGGAAGCAACGCGGCTTCTCGAGCGTGGCCGCGCGCGTGCAGCCGCGCCCGCCCACGTGCACCGATCGGGCCTGGCCCTGGAGAAACTGCCGATTCATGCGTTCCCAGTGAGCCAGGCCCTGAGGTGCTTTAAGAAGCGTGCGATGCAGGCCCAATAGTGTATGCGGGCTACCAAACAGGCCGAATCCTTCCCGCGCGGGCCTGGTTGGACCTCATGCGGGCAACCAAACACGCCCTTACAGTTTATATGATTATCTTAACTGCATCTTTGGTGTACAATTGGCATTCTGTTTACACAAACAAACAGATGTGCTCAATCATGGACTGGACTAACCATTAAATTTTGACAAAATCATAAGATAAGCAAGAACACAAAAGTTCTTTGCCTAGGCAGTACTTGTCCAGCAAGATTGTGCACAGTAAGCAAGCTTTGGGTTACACACTTTGCCAATATGCTCTTATAACAACTCCATTTATAAGAGAGAGATGTCAAAAACTGATGTGGTACTGGTTTTCACTTTATATGTTTTAACCGATTGATCCCAACCTGATAAACAAGATAGGAATGACATTTTGTTCATCCTTTCAGGTAGTAAAACGGCTTACTGATGGAGGGGCTGATTACTCTTTTGAATGTGTGGGTGATACCGGAGTAGTCTCGACTGCATTGCAATCATGTTCTGATGTAATTTTCTGTTCGTCTTTTTCATTTCTAGTAACCGTGTGCCACAAAGTTTACTATTGTGTTCAGATGCATTTTCTCCTCTCATGTTTGGTCTTGTCAGGGATGGGGCCTGACTGTAACTCTTGGTGTACCAAAAGCAAAACCAGAAGTTTCTGCTCATTATGGATTGCTTCTCTCTGGAAGAACACTGAAGGGGTCTTTGTTTGGAGGATGGAGACCCAAATCTGATATACCTTTGTTAGTGGAGAAGTACGCAAACAAGGTAATTTGGAAAATTGTTGCAGAACCAAATGTTTTGTAATGCTTTTCCCAACTTTCAGTTAACAATGCTAAATTAAGCAACTGAACTTCATTATTCGTCTTGGTGTAATTAGTCTGTCCCTCTTTAGTGTGGTGTGAGATTGTGGAGGCAAGTAGAAATGACACTAGTATAATGGACCTGACATTGCAGAATCAACGAGTGCCACACAAGAATAGATTCAACAAATGTGGCATGTGTAATATAGTTTTCAGCAGAGACAATTTATTTGGAACGCGTAGACCTCAAATATGCATTGATCATTCTGTCATGTAACTTCTCAGGAAATCCAAGTTGATGGCCTTGTCACACATGATATGCCATTCAGTGACATCAACTGATGCTACAAAACAGGTGTTTGCGATGCGTGATTCACATGCCAAAGTGACAGGATTGATTTATACATCAGTGCCATCATATCTATACAATTTTGGTGGTTTTTTCATCAGTAATTTTTCACTTGATCTGCTCCTGGCTCGAGTTTTCATGACATCAACATATTGAAGCTCTAGAGTCATTCTCTATTGGTGTCTCACCTTGGAGTTATGGTGATGTAGTTGTTGAGGAGATTACAAATCATACTGATATTCCCTTGGAATTCCTCATATGTCCGACCTCGAGAATTATTCGTGTAATCTAACTTGTTAAAAATTGATCTGTTAGTGATTATAATGTTGTATGCATGTTCGGTGCATTGTGCAATATTGTTCTAATATTGAGCTTCTTGATTGGGATGAGTTATGTAAAACTGAATGTTCTAAAATGTAAATAAAATTATTTCTTCTTAATGGATGGGTTATACATTATTTAGATTGACGACCCATATTATGGTCCTTTGTGAAGAATTCTATTTTGAAAATAACGAAATGTGTTATTTGCGTGCACTTCAAGGGGTATCCTCGGCTAGTAACCACTCTTGGTATCTGTTAAAGTTCTATTGTGGAAGCACCATGTTTCAAAATATGTACTGCCATAATGTTGTTTTTATCCAACTATGCGTCATGTAATATGTACATTATGTACTACATATAATTTCCCTTGAAGTTCTCCGCAAAAAAAAAAATCTCTTGAAGTTAAACAAGTTGTGGGTCCCCTTTTGGTACTTTTTGGCACAAAAAAAAGGATCACAAAAGTTCACAGAATGGACTGAAATCCATCCTGTTATTTTAGTGAGCAGCACCGGATGAGAGGATATACTGGATGCTTACTTTATACTTTTCTAGCAAAGTTGGTGGCTAGAAATCTGTCAACAAAAGCATTTGTGTAATTCACAAGAAAAGATCCGTCTGTACAATGCTCTTCAGATCCTTGGACCTTGCTGGGTAATTCATTTTAACTGGTCGACATTAATAAAATTGTTTTTCTTTCTAACATTCGGCATAATAGACTTCGTTTCTCACTATTGTCCTCTAAAGTGTTGCAGAATTTATGTTCCTTTTCAGCTGCGGAGGAGTGATCCCTTTTAGAAGAAGGCCTTCTTTCTTGCCTGAGCTTGGTAACGAAACTTCATTAGTGGTTAGCTTCCTTCTTCAACAGGGGGTCTAATTGGGGAAGCTCATATTCCTCAGGATTTAGGGCCAAAGGGAAATCTGGCAATGGAGGCGGCGGTGTGATGATCCGGCTGACTCCGGTATTCGATGTTCTGAATTTAGAAAATATTTATGATTAACATCTGTTTCATTAAAGGTAAATAATTGTCACCCCTTCTAAAAAATATTAGTATTACCTTTCTTGGGTGTTAAGGTCCTGGTTATTCTGGAGCTTGCTTAATGTCTCTTTTGGGATCATGTCCAAGAGATGTTTGGTTGTTCCGAAAGGAGTTGAGATCCTGCAACATTACATGTTCAAAATCCAGTCTCCATTTTGATTGCTTCAAGCAAAACTCTGCAAGTTAAAATATTCAACTACTCTGTCTGTTTCTAAATATAAGCCTTTTCAGAGATTTCAATACGGACTACATATAGATGTCTATAATGTATTTTAGAGTGTAGATACAATCATTTTGCTCCGTATGTAGTCTGCATTGGAATCTATAAAAAGGCTTATATTTAGGAACGGAGGGAGTATTATACAATGCAGCAATAAGCTGTGTGCATCTTGTGACGCAGAGGCCAGGGTACTCCCCTTTTTGAAAAAGATACTATGCAACAATAGCTTTCAAATAGCAGGCTCCTCGGAATTATTTTCTCCTTGCGCCAACTTGTTCATACTAGGCCTAGAAATCGCCAAATGGCACAGTAGTAGATTTGGGACAGGTAAATCAAATCCTAAAGAAGACTAAAAATTGTCAACTGACCTTGATGTCGGAGGAGTCGAATGGAAGACCTCAGAGGCTCTTTTGCTCTCTTTCAGAAACTCCTCTGACGCTTGTAGGGATGATGTTGCCATCTCCTGTGATTTCTCGGTGTTTCCCTCATCAAGAATCAACCCATGGAAGTAGTATGCAGCAGCCTGACAAAAATATAAAGAGCAATAGTACCGATTTAAGTGTCTCTAGTTAGCAAGGTAAAGAGATCTACATATTATATATCTTCGCCATGTCGAAGAGTCTGTGTGTGATCTGGTGAAGGCTTCAATTTAAATGGGATATGTAAGGTTGCATCTAGTGGCAGAGGCACAAAGAAATAGCTGGGTGGGCCAGGCTAAGGTGAGCACAAATTTTTTCCCTCACGCCCTAGTTCTGCTCATGAGCTGGGCGGTACACGGCCGAGTTTTGCCCTCACGTAGCTCCACCATTGGTCGCAAGCAATATTTTTTTTTTCAGTTCAAGACATGGAACACATTTGCAATTTGGAAATCAAAATAATTAACATATTTTGGAATTATGAGAAAATAGTGGTAAGCTGGTATGCACACCTTTGCTTCAGCATACTTCCACTTAACAAATAGTGTGTGCTTTTTCGCCCATCCATCCGACAAAGGAAGCTCTGGTATGCTATCCTTAATCTGTAGAACAATAATTCATAGATTAAAGTACAAAAAGATTTCGCAATAGCTGTTGAATGCAAAAATATAATGATGAAGTATGATGCGAAAGAACAGACCCATATGCTCATGACTTCGTAAGCCCTTGAAAATAGATCTGAGAGAAAGAAGAAACACCTGCTGCCAATATTTGACCATCTCGCAAGCTAAACGCCGTTTGACTGCTAAAGTGGCCTTTGGATTATCAATTGCTAATCCAAGTTGCATATCAACTCCCTGTAGCATTTGAAAATGATAAGTCACTCAAACATCCCAAGAACAAGAGTACAATAATAAACCCCTATATATCAGATTTACTTGCAACCAATGTGACAGAGTTGAAGTAGCTCAGTTTTGGATGAGGTTAAGAATTATTTACATTTAGATTTGTCCTTGTACTTTGCAAAACAAAAATCATCAAATTATTGAAGAGTACCTGGCCAAGTCCTTGCAAGCTAAGAGCTTTTAGATTTCTTTCAACTAGATCTACCGGGAGTGACCTTCTGAAATTAAGACCAAAGAATTCAGTAGACGTCATCCTAAACTTGGGCTCTTTGAGCTTCATAAACTGATATAACCAAGAGTTAAACCTTTTTTCGGGCGGTATCTGCGGAAGTACTTGATTAATTGCACAATCCAAGTACCCGCCGGCTTTCAAGAAAACATCAACAGTGGCTCGCCTGCTCTCTGCCAGACACGTTTTTTTTTGTGTTGTTAGCACTTAGCAGTGTACTAAATCATGAAAACCAACAATGTTCTTAATCCAAGAAGAATCCAAGATGTAAGTACCGAATGACCAACCTTCAGAGACCCTTGGCCCATGGCCGTCGCCGTATGACCTCGGCAGAAGCAGGGAGTTGGCCTGCAGGAAGCACACCATGGCCATGAGGTGCAGCACAGACAACACCTCATACCAAGCATCAGCCATGGATGTCTCCTGCAACCAAACCATGAGGTAACTTTGAGCGTCTTTTACCAAGGGATCATCTCTGAACATGGATGGACCCCATCCTTACCTCAGCATCGTCCTCTTGGTTAGCCCAAACAAACTGCACTTTGTTTCTCAGACCACTGCCTGCAACATCACTCATGATGAATCAGTCAGAAAACACCATCATAGAAACAAAGTAAAAAATACTGTATGATAGGATACACTCACTTTCTTTCACCAGTCCTAGCAGAACTGGCAGGTAGTCTTCCAAAGCCTGGAGAAGATTAGCAGTGCCAGACCCTCCTGAAAGCCAAACAAAGGCTGCTAAATCAAAACAAAACCCCTCATATATATATTTCACATATGTAGCAGGCTAGCAGCCAAGCAGGATCCCGTCAACACACCGTGCCGCGTCGCCCTTCGCCTCGGCTTCAGGGCCATGGCCGATTCCTGCATTGCCATTGTCACGACCGTTGCTCGTAGAGCTGACAGCCTCTCCACCGTGCTCTTGTCGAGGTGATCACCGAGAGACTGCGAGAAGTCCACGGTCCTAGGTACCCGAAGCCCCGGGAGGAAGACGACCACCTCCCCGACGCTTCTTGGCCTCCCACGGCGCACAACACCGGGATCCCTCCATTTCGACGCCCCACAACCCATGTACGCCGCCCTATCTGCCCGAATGAATCTGTCGGAGAGCCGGTCAGCTGGTTGTGAAGACTGAAGAACAAGGAAAGAAGTTTATCCCAAGGAACCTGTGGAGTGAAACCAAAGCTCAGCAATCAACCAACTGTTGTAAGACACCGACGACCAGGAGACGAAGTGGCAAGGAAGCAAGCATGGAGATCGAAGGGGAAAAACACACCCTGATTGATAGCACCACCAGAAGTGCAAAAGCGACGGAAAGATCCTCACCTTTGCTCCTTGCTTTACGGTGAGCCTTTTGGGCTTCGCTCAGCGACCCCACTGATAATCTGAGCCGGAACGTGCACCTTTAAAATTAGCCTCGCTTGTTCCTGCACTAATAATCTGAATCAGAAAGGAGGAGAGTGCAACTTGAGCGAATGGAAGGAGGGGAGTTGGCAGTTCCTTTGTGGGAAAGAGAGACAAAGCATATGACATGACGGACATGGTGTCAAGTTGGGGTTAGCTAGCTGAGCTGGAAATTAGTAAGTGGCATGTGCATCCCTAGTACTCGTACTGCTGCTCCAAAAGCAGTGCTAGGTCTCATGGTGCACGGAGCTGGCCACTTGATGTTTGTGCCCCGCTAGTCTCGTCTTGAAGCAATGGAAGGGTTTACTGAACTTCGGATGGAAATAAAAAGCCATGGAGCTGAAAATTGAGTACTACCTTAATCTTGTCGCGTGTGCTGCTTCTTGTCTTGCAGCAAAGATACGTACTACGCTTCTAGAAGGAGCTCTCGTGTGTTGGGATTTGATTCGATCTGGGGAAGTAGAAGTGGAGGAGAACGAAGGAAGGTCCTCCTGGTCTTGGAGTTGGAGTTGGAGGTGATGGGCTGAAGGAACAAGTCTAAAGTCTGGGGAGGGGAGGAGGGAAACGAGTTGTAAAATCTAGAACTGTGACGTGTATACTTAAAGGCAACGTGCTACGCGCTTGGTGATGTGTGGGGGCAACTGGCTAGGCACTGGCACGCCAGAATGAGTTGGCCGCCACCTCTTGCCTACTAGGCAGGAGTCGCTGATACATGTCGTCCAGTGTTTAGGAAGTGGCAGCCCACTAATAAACAGTTTTTTTGTCGATGCTAAGGAAATGCTAACAGTTTTTTTTTTGAATCTCTTTTTGAAAAGAGAACAAAAAAAAGGGTGAAGCAGTTGTTACTTTATGATTTCTCCCGTTTATTTTCCATGTTTACATCATATTTGTTGGCGTGTCTCTCTATCTGGTTCTTCGCCTAGTGGCTAGCTATTTTCTGTTGAGGAGTATTATTGCGGGCTGAGTGGCCTAGCTAGATTAAGCATTAGTGGCATGGTAACCAACAGATAGTAGTACAAGGGTGAGGGCAGAGCAGGCACAGATCACCTTCTCTCGCCAAAGCGATCTTTATTTGACTCGGAGGAACAAGAAAGGAAGTCCCGGGAGCCCTAAACTATACATCATGCACGATGGTAGCAGGTGATCCGGTTGGATTTTCTCTTTCTTTCTCTCGCTTTCATCATATCTGCACTCTGAAGAAAATCTACTGGTTGGATTTGTTATCAGATGAAAAAACGAAAGAAATAAAAACAAGTTTCTTTAACTAGTTAATGTGATTGTTAGGTGGCTTAATGACCATAACTATTTGCAGACAAATCTTGAAAGTCAAGAAATGTTAAGGTGTGGCATAAGAATGTTGGAACTGATAGCAAATGAAGTTTCCATAGCAGTGCACGGCTGGAGGGTGTGGGAGGTAACTGAATCATGGCGTGAAGATATGGCTGGTGTCTCCTCGTTTCTTCTATGGTGCTGCTTCCGAGTCAAGCTTCAGATGCTGGTTTACCACTAGGTTTTATTTTGTCTTGCTGATGTATAGTTTTTTCTTGAAACGAGGCAAAAGACTTGTCATTTTCATTGATTAAGAAGAAGAGAATTGCCTGATTAATTGTCGGAAAACCAAGCTAAAACCGATGCAACACAACCCACATAGCATGGGCACCACCGGTCAACCTGACCACCGACATGGAACAGAAGCCACGACGGCACATGCCAACGGATGGCCACGCGCAAGCAAACGTCAGCTTCGACTTTGGCGACGAGCAACACAAGGGAAAAATGCAGGACTTGCACCGACCGTACCCTCCGCAAACGACCACCGAATTCTTGTCATCTTCACCACCTGGACTTGCTCCAACGCAGCTCCGACTTCAAAGCAACCAAGCAACCACGGAACAGCACCTCGGACACGCCGGGAAGAACCGACTACCGAAGACCGCGCCGCGACCCAAGCTCCTCTCGACGTCATCATCGTTGCCCAACAGAAACCAGCGCCCCGCCTCAGCAAACCACACGGCGAAGATGCCGCCACCGAAGGCGAAGATGCCATCATCCACCAACCTCTCAGTCGTAGCCGACCCCAAGACGATGCCCCCAAGGAGGAGAAAGACGCGTAGGAGCCTCCATCGCCCGATCCAACGGATCTGAGGTTTGCCTCTGAAGCCAAAGCCGTGTGGAGAAGGAGGAGCACCTCCACGACGACGTTTCCAAAAAAGATCGCGGCACCCGCAGGCACCGCCGTCATCGGCTCCGGTGAAGACCGGAGCAAGGATTCTCCTAGAGATGTGCCGACCACCAACCACCACCCACGAACCACCACCCCTCCAAGGCCGACCTCACTCTGGCCACGGGATCCGACGATCCACCGCAACCAAACACTCACCACCCCCTGGCCGAAGCTGCCACCACCAAACCCGGGGCCGCCGCCCCGAAGTCCAAGAGCCGTCGCGTCATCATCTTCATCATATAGTACATTAGCTGGTTTATGGCTGTCACAACGTCTGAATTGTTGTTGGGTTCTGGTGTACGAGGATCTGACCTGTAGACTTCCAGTACCTGTAGGCTTGTTGCCCTTGTGAACTGAAGCGATTTCGGCGGTGATGGGCCGATGGCTGCCTGAGTTTAGTTCGCGCCGTGTTTTCTATTTTTTTAGTTCTCGGGTAGATTTTTTTAAAAAAAATTATCCTCGGACTTTGCATCAGAACGATGCATACAACCATATTATTAAAGAAGTATCCAAAATGTCTGTAGTTTAGTACAAGCTCACTCGGAGCTTAAAATGAATTAAAAATAAGATAAAAATTGCCACAACCGCAAAAATAGGTCGAGATAACTAAATACCTAGCCTATTATTGAACCGCCATCCAGACCGGTTGTAGATATATCGAGCTACCTGTTGGATAAACAACAACTAGCTTTACTGAGGGCCAAAGGCCAGTACATATACAGATGTGATAAAGTGCAGAAAAGCCCCTTATACAATAGGGATATACACAAGTAACTATACACATCTAACACCCCCCCTCAAACTCATGGTGGATCAACAACACTGAGTTTGGAGAGAAAAAAGCCATGCTGCGCTCGAGTCTGTGCCTTCATGAAGAAGTCAGCCAACTGTAACTCAGAGGGCACATAGTGAAGAGCAAGAGTCTGATCCTGTACAGCAGCACGCACAAAGTGGGCATCCACGCCGATGTGCTTGGTGAGCTCATGCTTCACCGGGTCACGCGCAATACTGATAGCACCGGCACTGTCTGACAGTAGGGGAGTCGAGGTAGTAGCAGACACACCAAAATCCTCAAGTAACCACCGTAACCAGATCACCTCAGCCGTCAACATAGCCATGGCTCGCAACTCAGCCTCTGTACTCGAGCGAGGAACTGCAGTCTGTTTCTTTGTCTTCCAGGCAATAAGAGAGCCACCAAGAAAAACACACACTACAAAAAAATACACTTCCGTGATGATACGTGTTTGTCACAGTAGGTCGCGTTTTTTGTCATGCATGTACATCCATGAAAAATTTATGGCAGAATCAAGATAGTCATACCTGTGCTGTCGTAGAAGTGTTCCATGACATTACCAAAGTTATCATCATGGAAGTGTCCACTTCCATGACGATAAATCGCGCGTCACAGAAGTGCTTTCGTCAAGGGTGACCGACACGTGGCATCCACCGTAACGGAACGCCGTTAACCTATCGGGTCGGGTTTTGGATCCGATAACCCGTTAACAGCCCCGACCAATGGGGATTTTCCACGTGTAAAATCATCATTGGCTGGAGGAAACACGTGTCGGCTCACCGTTGGGACAGATGTCATTCACTCATTGGACGGAAGACACCTATGGTACGTCGACACATGGCACGGCCAAACAGAGGCCCATTCCCGTGAAAAGGCTGGCCCAGTTAAAATTAGTAGGCCAGCCCATATAAGGCCTACTTGTGTCATGTCCATTTAAGCACACGACCCATACGAGATGAGCCAATTCGGCCCGTCAACGGCCCGTTAAAGATTTGACACCATTGCAGCCCATCGTCAGTTCGATCCCGTTAACAGCCCGTTATATATCTGGGCTCAATATCGGCCCGATGAGATTTTGGCCTGTTAACGGTCCGTTTAATGGATGGGCCAATTTTCAGGATGTACATCTTTCGGCCTTTTAACGACCCATTTTAAATGTTGGGCTAGTTTCCGGCCCGGTGTGTCTTTCAGCCTGTTGACGGCCCATAAATCTGATGGGCCATTTGTTGTCGGACCTGAGTTTCGGCCTTTTAGCGGCCCATTTATGTGTTGGGCCAATTTTCTGGCCCGGTGTCACTTTCAGCCTGTTGACGGCCCATAAATCAGTTGGGCCATTTTTAGTCGGACCTGAGTTTTCGCTCTTTAGCGACCCATTTAAGTGTTGGGCCAATTCCCGGCCCTGTGTGACTTTCAGCCTGTTAACGGACCATAAATGAGTTGGGCCATTTGTAATCGGACCTTAGTTTTGGCCCTTTAACGGCCCATGCCCTTCATGGTCCAATACCAGCCCGGTTTCTCTTTCGGCCTGCTAAAGGCCCACAACACAGTTGGGCCATTTACAATACGACCTGACTTTCAGCCTCTTAGCGGCCCATGGTCTTCATGGTCCAGTACAAGCCCGCTGTCTCTTTTGGCCTGCTAAAGGCCTATAGTATAGTTGGGCCATATGTAGCTCAAACTTAGTAACGGCCTGTTAACGGCCCGTGAAATAAACTGGGGCCACCTGTTGCCCGCTTCGATGTCGGCCTGTTAACGACCCGGGAGGTAAGAGGGCCGACCATTAACTTTCGGCCTAGTAACGGCCCATTAACTTAATGGGCCCACTAAAGTTCGTACATGTCTTTAGGCCAAATTAGATAATTTGAGCTCATTACGACGAGCAATTATGCACAGGACCAAAACCGATCATGCAAAGGTACGGCATACAGGGAATAACGTTGCACATCTAGCATATATTACAGGAAATTACATCCACTGGGCAATCAAAGATTGATGCCAGTGCAAATAAATGAGCAGAACCTAACCATCTACAACGTCACAATCTGCAACCTCAGCACAGATGACACCCATAAGCATGTGGGCAAGTTCTTTCTACTTTGCTACACTGTCTCTGAAAACATTGATCAGTTGTTGTGTCGCACGACTCTGCACCTCTGATTCATCCACCATTTCCATCATTGCTTCAGCCATTAATTGGTTCACAAACATACATTTATTCTGTTACATTCGAGACAGAGGATACTGAACAGATTCAGATGGCGATTTTGGCAGGCTTGTATTATTGATAGTGCAGAGTGTCTCGACCACTTCATCATAACATAAATTAGGACGGGAACCAAATAGATTAATCATGAGTTATTGCCATATTACCTGGCCTAGATTTACTAGAAAGAAACAATGAGGTTGCCTTGCTGTTTTCAGAGTTTGTCTTCTTATCTTCAGCAGCCTGCACAAAATTAACACACTAGCATTGCTATCATTGGCCAAGTCAGATAATAGGAAAGCAACATTGACACAATGAACGTTTGGGCAAGTAGCCTACACCAAATTAACACAATATGGCACAGCTATTATCAGCCAGGTAAGGTAGTACAAAGACAACATTGACACAATGAATGAATGGGCAACCAAAGAAGCACTATAATTCAGTAATGTGCGTGATATGAGATAGTACATTCATGCAGCTCAGTATGCAAAATTACCAGGCAGTTTTCCTTACAAAAATCAACATTGGCGCCTTTAACATTTTGCTACAACTAATTTTAGATCAGATAAAGGTTAGATTCACGCTGATTAACAAAATACATGTTGATGTAAAAATATAGTGATATACAATAGGTACTTACATCAGCATTGGAGCACAGAGAATTCCCGCAAGATATTTTCCTCGAATACGATCCCAATGGAGGAAGTCTTCTATCGTTTAACCTTATTTTCTAAAAGAGAGATGGGTAAGAAACATGCAGAAAATATGATCAGAATGCTATAAAATTTCATGATGCGAGGATACGCACACGCTTCTTAGAATGGAGTTGACATTCTTTTGCTGGACTGGAGCGGACTAGTTCTTTGGCCACTGGAATCTGCTTATTATCAGTGGGAGTTGGGTTTCTCTGTGCTGGAGCAGTATCTATGAAAAATGGAGTTGGTTTATTATCTCCTGGCGTTTGGATCTTTTGCAAAGACCTGGTTTGTAAACCTTCAGATTCTAACAGAGCCGTCTTCCCCTTGCATGCCTTATATAGAAGAATGGTGATTTAGTTATAAAACATGCTACAACAGAGATGGAATAGGTACTGAAGAATAGAAAGGCATGACATATTGACATGTATTCCCTCCATCCGGAAATAAATGGACGGGTCTAGGCGTATTTCAGTTCTAGATACATCCATTTTTATCCATTTCTGCGACATTTAATCCGGACGGAGGGAGTATGATGTAAGAGCTAGGGATATGACAGGACAACGCAGTAAAAAAACACTGAAAAACCCACTGCAGAACCAAAGTATTCAAACCCACTGATATGAGATAGTACACTCATGCAGCTCAGGATGCAAAACTACCAGGCAGTTTTCCTTGCAAAAATCAACATTGTGGCCTTTAATCATACATTTTGCTACAACTAAATTTAGATCAGATAAAGGTTGGATTCACGCCGATTAACAAAATACATGCTGATGTAAAAATATAGTGATATACAACAGGTACTTACATCTACATTGGAGCACAGAGAATTCCTGCAAGAATCTTTCCTCATAAACGATACCATTGCAGAAATTCTTCTATCTGTTAAGCTTATTTTCTAAAAGAGAGATGGGTAAGAAACATGTAGAAAATATGATCAGCATGCTATAAAATTTCATGATGCAAGGATACCCACACGCTTCTTAGAATTGAGTTGACATATTTTTGCTCGACTGGAGCGGACTAGTTCTTTGGCCACTGGAATCTGCTTATTATCAGTAGGAGTTGGGTTTCTCTGTGCTGGAGCAGTTTCTATAAAAACTGGAGTTGGTTTATTATCTCCTGGCGTTTGGATCTTTTGCGAAGGCCTTGTTTGTAACCCTTCAGAACATAGTCGTCTTCTCCTTGCATGCCTTGTAAAGAATGGTGTTTTAATTATAAAACATGCGACAGCAGAGAGATGGAATAGGTACTGAAGAATAGAAAGGCATGACATATTGACATGTATTCCCTCCATCCGGAAAAAAATGGATGGTTCTAGGCGTATTTCAGTTCTAGATACATCCTTTTTTATCCATTTCGGCAACATGTAATCCGGACGGAGGGAGTATGGTGTAAGAGCTAGGGATACGACAGGACAACACAGCAAAAAAAACTATTTGAATGTAAAACTATATGCTAGCGGAATACATACAGAAATAACCAAGGCAACATCCACGTGTATGATTGGGAAAGTAAGATGGCATTGCAACAGAGCACTAGAACAACACTTCAATGTAAAAAAACATGGTATGGCAGACAGATGAAGTACACACTGATGAATAACAATGCATAAGATATTCAGAAGCATGATGTCCAAATTAAGCAGATGGCATTGCGATAGAGTAGAATGACAGTACTTGAATTTGAAAACATGTTATCATGAATGGAATAGGTACTGAAAAACAGGAAGACATGACATATTTACATGCATGATCAGCATGCTAAGCACATGGCATTGCAACAGAGTAGATGCACTCCAGGACATTATATGCATGTTGTACCCATATAACAGGCCGAGTTAGAGCAAGGACCTTGTGGGGTGAAGAGGATTCATCATCTTTCTGCAAGTCTTCTGAAGAACTGCCTTTACATGTTCCATCATATTGGGTATCATTGACATCAAGTTTATTGGCCTTTAAATTGCTCCGTGAGGTTCTTGTGGATATATCAGTGTGTGCAATTATATCTGACATGCATGGAAGACAACTAGTAGTTAGATTTATGTAAATGAGTGCCTGTAGGAGACGACATAAATAGTAGGACTGGGGTTAACTAGCAGCAATAGGCCTCATAAACTAAAGGGAGAACACAGATGAAAGCTACAGAATATGTATCTTTGTACTCGTGATTAACTAGATGGCACACAAAAGTATTAAAGAACAACATAGGTAATATTAGAAGTGGTATAATACTATAATCACCAGCCTGTGGGATAGCATTGGCTGATGGATGATAACTATGGAACAGCGTTACCTAAAGAACAAGTATCTTAGCTGAACTATGGAACAGCGTGAACTCCTGAACAAGACCCGTAAGAGATCAACATGAATACACAGTGAAATGTGATGATCTATTTTCCATGCTTAGATGAATAACAAAGCCATAAATGTTGCACACAAGTAAGATGAGGGTACAACCTATATGGCTGCCATCCATAGGAGTGAGCATCATGTGCTGACTTGTTGATGGCCCTGCAGTTGTTGTGGCTGTCCATGTCGGGCACGCGCATTCGATGCAGGGAACTGTTGAGTGGGGACTGTAGCTCCCTTCTGGTGTATGCTTCCCTTGTTGGAGCAGCTGCGGTGAGTCGGAAGACGGTGTGTCTGAAGATGCAGATAACGCATAAAGTTAAGAATGACATATCTCTTTGATCCGAAGAAATACACTAAGAGATCAACAGCAAGGTACGAGAGTGGTCACACGTCTGTTGACTGAAGACTAAATTGGGGTCACACGATTTTATTTTATTTTGGTACTGTCCGATCTACGCCGGATGGCTTGATGGCCGTCTTGTGCCTCCCGGCTGACACTATTCGAAATCTTCCCCGAAGAGCCAGTGACCAACGGCAGAGCAGCCTGCCTCCGCCGTTCGTGGCCCCGTCCAAAACCCCGCTCCCCGCCCCACCGCACTGCCGTGGTTGCGCCGCCCCCGGGCCAATCCACAAGGACTCGCCGTCATCCAGATCCGGCGGCGGCAGTACCTTCAACCCACGCAACTCTAAAAGATAGCCATCTAAGCGCTGCTTCCGCGGCGAACTTGCGGCCCCGCACCCTTACGTTAGACACCAGCCAACCGACAGCCTAGGAGTTCCGCCGCCTCGAGGGGTGCTGCTTCCCATTGGGAATCGATTGGCCCAGAATAAAAATTCAGACAACTGACGCCTAAATAAAGTGATTTCAGATGAGGGTGCGACCTATCTAGCGGCATGGTGAAGTAGGCAGGTCCAGCTGCCGAGTAGGTGAGGCCGGCGCGGTTGCGGTGGTGACCGGCGGCAGGGAAAGAGCGATGTCGCGACGGTCGATGGCTACGCGGAAGCAGCGCCAGGACTCTGGACGGATCCGAAGTTGGAGCCGCTCCGGCGCCATGAACAATGGCGGGGGTGAATCGGCTCCGGTACAGTTCACGCGGCCGTCGTTGAGGCAGCACCAGTAGCACGGAGTAAGAGGCACACGGCCCAGTGCACGACGGCAATTGGACAGCATCTCCGGCATTAGGGAGGAGGGCGGTTGTGAAATTGGTGCGGTGGGGGCGCCATGGAGGTGGGGCTGAGGTTTCGCGGCTCGGGAGAAGGGAGCTTCCCGGGGAGAAGGTGATTTGGCGCCCACAAGGTATGAATGGGGGCGGGCGGGGGGGGGGGGGGAATTGGGAGGGGAGTGGGTGGAACCATGTCTTATAGACGCATTTGTCTGAAATGTGAGGGGGAGTTACAGTTCTACCCTTGCCTATAGGCTTCTCGGCTTGGGTCTGTGTACTGAGGGTCGGGGATAGTAGAGTAACTTTGCTTCTCCCCAAATAGTGGGCGGGAGCGATTTCGGGCGAGGAGGGCGTGTTTTGAACTATAGTGGGAGCGAGCGAATTCGGGCGAGGAGAGCGTGTTTTGAAATAGTGGGCACGAGCTATTTCGGGCGAGGAGAGCGTGTTTTGCCGACCATGGTTTATGAATTATTCGGCACATGTCATTTTGGCCGAGGAGAAGGCGCGCTTGGATGAAGTTACGAACCTACCCTCGATGTACAACGGGCCAATTGATGCGTGTCCCACATAGGACGGTAATTTCGCGTCTCCCATTTATTTGCTCTGGCGAATTCCACCGAGCAGAGAGGATGTTTAATGGTTCGTTCAAATTTTGGGAGAACGAGCATCCAGTCTACCTTACCAAGTCGATTCGAATCAAATTTTGAAATATTAGCTTGCCACTTCTTTTTTAGATGGAGAGATGATGCTCGGGAGTAATGTGTTTTTACATGCTCGTTGCTAGCGATTTACTATATGACAAATAGTTTCCCACTCAAAAACGTGAATCAAACCCAAAATGAAATATCTCGGTTCAATGAATTAGCTCGTTCAGTAGGTCAAAATAGTGAACTAAATCCAAAATTGAACACCTCAATCGAGTAGCATGTTGTACAGTATTATAGTACTCCATGAACATGTTGAAAGTCAAATTAATGAACTTGTTTGATATACGCATATATCCGTTCATGTGTGGATTGCAGACAACATGGTCTCCAATTTAAATATTTGAATGCAAGTTTATATCAGTCTTTGATGCATAAAACGCGACCTCCCCCTCTCCCGGACTCCTGTTCTCTCTCTCTCTTTCTCTCTCTCTCACTCACTCTCTCGCCGACAATCTTCAATTCTGTCGCACGCATCCGACACAAAAACCTTATTGGTCCCTCTCCCTCTCTCTCTCTCTCTGTGTGTGTGTGTGTGTGTGGGGGGGGGGGGGTCTTTCTAGTCCGCATTCATATATACACCATCTATAGGTCTCTCTCGCACACTATGTATGATACTCTAGCTAGTCCAAGCTAGATATCTTGGGTGCACTCATCGTACGCACACAAATTCCTTGGCTCTTTGCCCGTAACTCTCTCATGCACCACTATGTCGTCTCGGAGCTCTTCCCCCCTCTCTCAAACTCTCCATCCACCTAGGTCACACATACACATGCATATCTCACTCGCACTCGATAGGCCCATCTAAAACTCTATCTGTCTCCATCGTTCTCTCTCCATCTCACACGCACACACACACAATCTCATGCCCAGCTAGCCAAGTATGATGGTCTCTCACTCAATTGTAGGCACACACAGTCCCCCCTATATGTATATGACTAGCTAATCTTAGTCTCCATCACAAACATGTGCATGGTCTATCTCGATTTCTCTCGGGGCATCTTTCTGTCGCGCACGCACTCCCTTGATCTCCCGCCCATATAGTCCCCTCACGATCTCGAGGGTATCTCTCTATCACAAACACACCCTCTCTCCCTCCCCTTGCGTCCGTGCCATCCATGTGTCCCTCTCGACCTTTTTTCCTTGTTGGCCAGACCTCTATTGGACATGTGCTACAGGGGTGTCTCTCTCTGTTGCAAACAATCACACACTAGCTATCTCCGTGTATCTCCTCGCCTCGCTTTTCCATCTCGGAGATGCATGCGTGATATGTTCGCATAAGAAACAAAAAAACACACTCTCTCTCTATTTTATCGTTTGTTGTCACTTTATCTTTCACACACATACTCTTTTTGCACACTTACTCATTCTCCTTCACGCGCACTTAATCTCTCTCGACTGAGGCACTCACCTCCGACCATAGCACATAGATTTATTGAAAAGTCAAACATCACAAAGTTTGACCATGTACGTGGAGAAAAAGAATTACATCTAGTACGGCAAACATATACCATTAGATTCACCATGAGATGTATTTTTGTATGATGTATCTTTGGTATTGTAGATATAAATAACATTTGCCTAAACCTGATCAAAGTTTCCAAAGTTTGACTTCTAAAATTTTTTACATGCACTGCATTATCGAGCGGATGGAATATCTCTTTCCCCCTCTCAGCTATCTGACACACCACTCAGCCTTATCGGGGCTCCTCAATCTCTCTCAAACTTTATTGGTCTATTTGGTTCATGACCTGACCCTCATGCCTTGATGGTCGGTACTGCCTGGTGTGGACGTGAGATGTAAAATATTTCTGCCTGGCCAGGCTTGTGTGGTGCTGAAGCGTTTGGTTCATGCCTGGGCCAGGAAAAGCATCAACGTCCCATCAATCAATCCATGCATCAATTATTGAATGCTAATATCCATCCATGTTGCTGTTAGCCTCGTGGCCGCACGACCAGGCATGGCCAGGCATTCGAAATCGGTCGCTTGGGCAGGCTACTTGCAGTGTGTGGAGTTCAGCCAGGCTAATTAAAGTGCAAGGGAACCTAGCCCACGCGGGCTTTCTTTTTCACAGGGTAGCAACCAAACAAGCGTGCATGAAATCCAGCCACAACTCCAGGCCATGCAAAAGATGCTCACGACGCAAGCCAAACGGGCCTTATATCTCCCTGGTTCACACATACACATGTCTCGCTCGCGCTATACATATAGACCCATCCAACACTCTCCGCCCTTGTTCTCTCTCCATGTGACACGCACCCCCCTAACCACTCCCCCCCTCCTAAGTATGATTATCTCTTACTAGCCATCAGGAACACACGTATTGTCTCCTTCCATCCATACGTCTATCTCGATATCTCTCGGGGCATCTTCTATCGCGCACACACCTTGTCACTCGATCTCCCACCCATGTAGTCCCATCATGATCTCCAGGGGATCTCTCTATGACAAACATACACTCTCTCCTCCCCATGTCTGCATTTTCTCCGTACGTCTCTCTCGACCTCTCTCCCTTGTTTGCCAAACCCCTCTTGGCCACGTGCTAGGGGTCTTCCTCTCTCGGTTCCAAACAACCACACACTATCTCCTCACCTTGCCTCCGTTGTCGAAGATGCATGTGTGATATGTTTGCATAAGACACGCACGCTTTTTCTCCACTTTTATCGTGTGTTGTCCATGTCTCTTTCACACACACACACACAAACACACTTTTCTCTCTCTCTCTCTCTCTCTCTCTCTCTCTCTTTCTCTCTCTCTCTTTCTCTCTCTCTCTCGTCAGGGACTCTGTCACGTCCATAAGCATATGGATGTTTTGAAAAGTCAAACCTCAGAAAAGTTTGACTAGGTATATGTGAAGAAAAACATTTACATCTGGAATGATCATTAGATTCATCACAACATGTACTTACTTCATACTATCATTTATCTTTGGTATTGCCGATATAAGTAATTTCTTTATAAACTTGGTCAAAGTTTCGAAAGTTTGACTTTAAAAAAATCTTGTAACTACATTATCGAACGGAGGGAGTAGCTCTTTCTCTCTCTCTCTCTGCTATCTCTCACGGGCCTCCCCTCTCACTCAAACTCTCTATACCGACGGATTATACGCTCACTGTGTCAGCATATAGCTCTGTATATTGTTTAGTTGACCGGTCAACCAATCCACATGCTGCGTTGTCAGCTCGTGTTCTGTATCTTGGTGTGCTGGCCCATGTGGCAGTGGGTGAAAATAAGTAAACTAGAGGCCCATCTGACACGCGGTGAAGGAAACAAAGTTGAAACCACTCGGGGTAGCACCCCGCACGCTAGTAAATTGAGGGCGCATTGAGGACAAACTTCTTGCGTGCAAAGGACGCACTCGCGCACAAGTCACCACTGCGCGGCGGCATGCACAGAAGGACGCACTCGCGCACACCTAGCACACAACACACACCAGCACATGTGTACACCGGCGTCGCTGCCGGTTGAGATGGACGGCGAGGCAGCCAACAAGCGAAGGCCGCTCAAGCCAAAACCGCATCCGGCGAGCCTGGACTTCATCAGCAGCCTCCCCGACGACATGCTGCTCGTCATCATCGGCCTCCTCCCCACCAAATCTGCCGTGTGGACCGCCCAGCTCTCCCGGTGGTGGTGCCCCCTCTGGCGCTGCGTCCTCCTCAACCTCACCGTCGACAGCTGCCTCCGCGACAGGGATTGCAAACGCATGGCCGCAGTCTCCAAGATCCTTTCATCGCACCCTGGGCCAGCCAGACGCCTTGACATCCGCATGTTCAGTACCAACTGCAAGGTCCATCCCAAGTTCGACGAGTGGTTCTTATCCCCCGCCCTAGATCAGCTCGAGGAGCTCAGCTTTGAAGCTGGACGATGTCGCTCTCTGCTGCCGTCCGTGCTCCGCCTCATGCCAACGCTGCGCCGCGCCAGCTTCAGCTCCTGCTATCTTCCCCAGATTGATGCCGCGCCCGCCCTTCTTCTCCCTCAACTCAAGCAGCTTGACCTCTTCGACGTTGTCATCTCGAAGAAGGCTATGGAGCACCTGCTCCGCAGCTGTACTACGCTTGAGTACCTTCATCTTGAGCAGATCCACGGGTTCATTAGCCTCCACATCGCCTCGACGAATCTCCGATGGATTTATGTGTCTTGCTGGCCCCGCAACAAGACATCAATTGGGAAGAAATCACTCTAGCTGTTCCACGTTATGGTCATTGAGAATGTCCCTTTCCTTGAGAGATTGCTTGTATCGGGTCTAGAAGGTCCAACAAAAATCATGGGCATTGACGCGCCGAAATTGACAGCGTTGGTGTACTCGTCTGCCAAATTCTCCAAACTCTTTATTGGATCCGTAATCGTTCAGGTACAACACTCATCTTCTTCTCCGTCTTCTTGAAATTCACATTTTTAAATTTCTTCTTGATGTATTTACGACCGTCTTCCAGAAAATGATTCCCACAAGCTTGACCCAGTCCATGCGCACAGTGAAGATCTTAGCACTAAAATCTATCGGCCCTAATCTGGATCAAGTTGTTGGATTCCTTACATGCTTTCCATGCACGAAGAAGCTACTCATCGAGGTGAAACTTCTTTCCTATTAGTAAACGGTAATCACAACGTAGCTCAATTTTTTCGTAATTTTCCCAAATTACGATGACAAGTGTAGCGTTCAAAACTACATCTACGCACTGCACCGAAAGAAATGTTTTTAGTATTTTTTCTCACGTGATCACCTGCATCATTTTTATGATGTACTACTATAGTAGCCTAGGCTAGTCATAGTGCAAAGTAACTTAGACTACTCCAGTAACTCTATGGTTACCCTAAGGGCAAGTACTACTACTACCTCCGTCCTGGTTTACTCTTCCAATTTTGTAGTATCAAAATTTGACCATAGATTTAACTGACAAAGTGTTAATGCATGTCACTAAGAACTATATCGTTGGATTCGTATTTGAACATAATTTCAAATGGTGTAATTTTTAGTGACATGCATTGGCATTTTCTTAGGTAAATCTATGGTCAAAATTTTATACTAAATACGAGGTAGTATTCCCTCCGTCCCAAAATTCTTGTCTTACATTTGTTTAGATACGAATGTATCTAACATTAAAATGTAACTAGATACATCCGTATTTAGACAAATTTAAGACAAGAATTTTGGGACGGAGGGAGTACAAAAGTGGGCTATGTAGGCCAAAACATGTGCCAAATTCACTTGTGATGCATTTGGCATCGATGCCCCTCCATTGCTCACCTGGTGCCCCAATCTGGAGCACCTACTTTGTTCCGGTGCCAAATTAACTCACGCAATGAAAAAACACTGCGTGGGAGAGAGAGAGGACTGAGGCAATAAAAAAATACTTGTTTGGGAGAGTGAGAGGCTGGTGTTGTTGGTTTGATTGATTTGTTTATACATGTGGGTCTGTGTGCACAGCAGTGCCAACTCTCTCACATCGTGAGAGCGGTGCCAAAATCTTTTGATTTGACATCGATGCGTATTATGTGGCATACTTTTGCGAAATATGGCATCGGCCACATAGTGGAAGGTAACAAATGCCCAAGCTCTTCATGTGCTCCTAGTTAAATGAGAGGAAACAGAAACAGAGAGAGAGAGGGAGAGAGAGAGAGAGTGAAAAAATATCACTAGCCAGCCAACCCTATCGTATGAGCGAATGACATTGGTACCTCTTGATGACACGGCAATCTTATGCAGCCAGCTGCACTAATATGTTCTCTTCTTTTGCAGATAAAAAAGACCCAAAAGTGAAAAATGTGCTGCACTATAACAATCTCATCGAATGCCTTGATCTCCATCTTAAAGAAATTGATTTGATCGACTACCGAGGCAGCACATCTGAGATTAAATTGGCCAGGTTCTTTGTTCTGGAGGCAAGTGTGCTCAAGGTAATGAGGTTTGATGTTCTCTGGCGCAACAATGAATGGCGTGCTGATCACCGCAAGCGTCTAAGCCTAAATGACAAAGTCTCCGCAGAAGCTGAATTTGTTTTTGAAACATCAAGTGGACAGAGACTCGAAAACTTATTTGCCCATTAGTGACTTGTCAGGGCGGTGGATTTTAGTTTGTACGATAACGCTGCATCCACCTAAAGTAACGAAAGTTCTTACATGAACTTCCTAGTAATTCCCTCTTCCTAGGTGCAGCATTACTCCTAACATTTGTAATATCAGTTTGAAACTTGTAATATTGCCGTGTCCTATTCCTGCGTTTTCAAAATCCTGCGAATCAAACAGGTCTTGAGTTGGTGATGATGTTGTGCCTCCCATCTTTCACCAGTAGCCGTCGAATCTAGATCTGACGCATACAAACCAAGCTTCTCCATTTTTGCAAAAATATGCCCGCACTTGTTCCCTATTTACAAACAACTCCTTGTCTCTCACAATCAATCTTATCTCCTCCCCACCACATCTAGAAGGCCGTGGAAAAATCTGGCGCGATGGCCGCTGCCGGAGCAGTCCACCCCCAATCTTGGTGTTCCGTGCAATGCACGGGCATCTACGCACGGGAAATTATGTTGAACAGGGCTAGTTGTAAGCAGGCTAGCTCTACAGCCATGATGATAGTGACTGCAGACGGTGAGGCTGACTATGGTATGCCGAACACGGCGCCTATACTCAGGTGTCATCTCAGGCGCAGGGTCTTGTCACTTCACTGTGAGGAGCAGCACGTAATAATTTGACCAACGGGTAGTACAGTGCTAGTACTCCTAGGAGTTGGTAGTACTACTACTAGTACTAGTAGCACCACCGTCTGGATTTAGGAGTACTACCACGTCCATTTGGATTTTAGTATTTGACTAGCAATATCTAGTAATGCATGTCACAAAAAATGTACTACTCCCTCTGTAAATAAATACATGGTGTTTTATTCCTATCGGCGAGAGAACTTAATGTTTTCTTGCTAACTAGAGTCTTAATAGGATTACATGCAATGAACTAAACACTGCATGTCATGTTTGGTAGTCTCAAGTCATTGAAAGCATGCACGGCCCACATCTCTCATTGGTTGATATGTCACGAAATAAGAAACAAGGAGGGAGTTAATGCACCGTGCCTAAGTGTTTTGGGATTATTTGGTTTTCGTAATGTGACTTACACAATATTTTTGTTTACATGCATTAACATTTTATTAGTTAAATCAAAGGTCAAAACTTGGCGCAAAATGCAAAGGGGACCAATAAACCAGTAAACATCAAACTTCTCTCGTTTGGCCCCAACTAGAGGTCCGGTGAGATGACTATACTGCACCGGCACGGAGGGGGTGCAGCTTCATTGACTTACGACAACTGCCTTTGGGTGAATGACACGTGGGCCCAGGGGGTGGCTGGCCCACCTATCATACAGCCAAAGGCAGGTGTAGTAGAGGGCCGAGGAGTAGTACGAAATCCTACGCACCTACGCATGCTAACCAAGGGCAAGAGTGATCACTCGAATCGCAAGATCAGTTGACTAGTAGAAGCTAAGCTAGACCCATGGAGGCGATGAGCGCGAGCATCAGCCGGCTGTTGCAGATGGTCCACGACGCCGGCCTGCGGCCCGGCAACGAGGAACGTCTCCAGGTAGTATTGCTTGAGGCCGGCAGGGCGAGGGACCGCTTGGACGACAGCTTCGTCTCCTTGTTCGACGAGGTCCTCATCGGTTTCCTCGACAAGTTCACCGTCGTCAAGAAGCTCGCGGATGACTTTGATGTAAGCCTTCAGCCGACGCGCCCAGGCTCTGCGATGCCTGCCACCCTCAACGGCCACTATGGTGACAACCTCTTCGACGTACTGGTGGCCCTGCGACTGCCCGCCGTCGCGCCGGAGAATGTCCACCTTGAGGTCGCGCTCGTCGTGCAGCGCCTGGCGCAGCAAGACACCATGGACACAATCACCCACGTCTACGCGCATGCAAGAGGAGGACGATAGGACGCTGGACTTCTTGGACCGCAGGGCAACCTTGGACGCACTATTCAGAAGCATGTTGAGCTCGCCGCCAACGCCGCTGCTCCTCACACGTCGGTTGGTGACCCGGCGCACTAGGGCGTGAGGATGTCGTTGATGGATCCGTATGTATTTTTATCTTTCCGTCAAATCCATGTAGTAGTATATGATAGTACAGTAATTATCTTACCTTTCGCATCAACTTCATAATTTTCGTACGTACTCCATGCATGAACGGTGCCAGAACCAAACTTCTCATTACTCTAGGCAAAATCGTTATTTTCTATCTATCGATCGCGCCATGGAGCAGAACCAAATTTTACAAGTTACGAGTTCAAAAGGAAAAGCCTGCCGTGTTCGCGTCGCACCCCCAAACGGTTGGTCCGGCATGCCGCTCAAGTGGGAATGCGTGCGGTGTTGCATTTTCACTTACAAGTGGGACCGTAGTTGAGCAAACCGACTATCGGCAAACCTCCACCCCGCCCACCGCGCGATGGCTGAGAAAACAGGAGGGAGAAGAGATGGCTGTAGCACGGACTCCAAGAAAATTGGTGTCGGATGGGACTCATGTGGGTGGCGTGTGCCGTAGTGCTAGACGTGAATGCTAGTTATCGCCCATGCCACCCCACTATATCGAGCCTATATCGAGGTACAGTACGTAGAACAAATTTCCCGCAGTCCATGCTCAGCACTCCTCTATCTTTCTTCTCAGCCAGCCAGCGGACGCGTGGTGCCCATCGTCTGTTTGCTCACATGCGGTCCCACATGTCAGTGAAAACGCAAGCAGACCCACTGAACCTGCACATCTTTCACCTCGATGTGCTGGTGATGTAAAACAAATCCAAGAAAGATCTTCGGTGGCCGCTTTTGGAATTACTCAAGAGTAGTAAGATTCTATTTATAGTTTAACCCAAGATGCACATCTCGTGGCTTCAACTTATCAACTACCACTCTATTTTCTTTCATGACACGACCTGGATGCTGGATGTCCCACGTGTCGGCAAAAGGAGGAAGAACCCGACCAAATCTTCGGTTGTGCTCTCGGATTAGACTAGTTGTGCTAACTTAAAAAATTTATTGTGTACTCCCTCCATTCCAAAATACTTGACTTCCATTTGTCCAAAAATGGATGTGCCTATATACTAAAACATGTCTATACATATATATTTTGACAAACATGTCTAGATACATGTGTAGAAGCCATGTATTGTGCAACGGAGGGAGTAGAATGGATGCAAGTTTTTGTATTGGGAAGAAGAGTACATCCATATATTGATAGAGCGTTGGAGTTGGCCTTACAAGTGGGACCGCAATTGAGAAAACCGACTATCGGCAAACCGCCACCTCGCCCGCCCCACGATGGCTGAGTTAGAGAAACGATGAGGTTGAAGAGATTGCTCTAGCACGGACTCCAAGAAATTTGGTGTCAGATGGAAGTCGTGCTGGCGGCGTGTGCCGTACTCCTGGACATGAATGCTTGTTCTGGCCCATGCCACCCTACTACTCCTACTACTTACTAGTATATAGTACTACTAGTATCGCGGATTCGAGGTGCTGGTTACGTATGGCTACAGTAAAAACACCCGCACGACGCGCGAAGCTTGTGAAGCTAGTACAAATAGTGTACTACTATTGTTGATGATTGGCCTCATCCGATAACCTATTGCAATGCACGTACAATTATGTATTCGGAAAATATTTTTTTGCCTCATCGCACCACTCACTCACAGAAGCAACTCGAAAGCCATTCATAAATTTAGTAAGTTTATCACAGGCATATCATTTTATTACATACAACAGGTCATCAACCCACATCGACAATGAGTATACATTATAAATACTAAAGTTTTCACCACACAACAAATAACAAGCAATGAAATGAACTTCAACTCAACCATTCCTCGGTGTTGGAAACACTTGCTTTGAACCACAAGTGATTCTCTGGGACCGGCCATCCATTGTCGATCTGGAGACCAACGCGGGACTGATCATCCAGGCTGAAGCGGCCTACTATATCAGTACCAGGGTAGGGAACCACCCAAATGTCCGAGGTATAGACACAGTTGCTTCTCATAAATGGTAGTAATGTTGTGTCAACAGCAGTTGGATCGCCTTTCACCATCATTGGATAGTTTTGTCCAAGGAAGAGCGAATTTTCTCCAAGACTATCAATTCTGTACCAGGGAGAAGGAGTTGGCGCTAGCACACTAGTATCCATCCCGAATACCATGCAACGGGTGTTGGAATAGGTCCGGAGAGTGCGACCATGGGAGACTACACCTGCTTCCTTAGCAGTAACATCATCAGTGGGCTGTATACACACGAGAAGAGGTGATCCATTAGAATTAGTTGCCAGGTGCCAAATAATATATGGGCGCTGCTCGTCCTCATGCTCGTGATCATCACCATCATCATCTCCCCCTTGGTTATAAAAATCTTCAAGTATAGGTGGTGGAATGTTCACAGGACCTTGGAAACACAAGAAGAAGGTTAATTAGTAAGGCTGGCCATAGTGGGGGTAACATAAGTAGTATCATGCACTTGGGAACATAAGTAGTATCATGCACTTGGGACTCGCAAACATGCTTATGTGGCAGGCAATTAAGGAAGAGAGAGATGGTTATAGTAACATAGGTAGATACCGTAACATAATAAATGTGATGCTACTATGTATCATGCATGGCAATAAATGAGACCACTTATGATACTAATCTAAGATACTATGCACTATAGAGGTAGTAACATAAACTAGTAACATATGCATGTTACTAGTCTAAGTTACTCCCCACAATGACCAGCCTTGCTAACCCGCATGCATGTGGATGAAACAATTATAATTACAGTGGAAGACAAACGTACCGAAACAACGAGGATGCCATGCAAAAACAGTGCCACGAGTGGTGGCAGCAAACACAAGGCCCTCATATTCAATTGCATCAAAGTACTCATCCGTGTACAGAAACTGATTTTTGAGCAATATCCATCCAGTCAAACCACTGACGACGGCAACAAGCTTGTCGAAGATAGCAACAACTTCATAGTTGTTGTAATTCCAAGAGCGGTTGGGGACTCAAGAAATTGCTATCTTTCGTAGAAGACAGTCACCATGATTGTATTTGAACGTGCGTACAATACTGGTGTGCTCAACCTCTGGGCAGTCTGCTGAGATTTTTGGAAGTGGAACCCGGTCACGAGTGTACACATTCACAAGTTCCCACTCGCAGTTGGACCCAATGTAAACAACCCAATCTCCATTTGCGCCTGCCCAAGCCTTGCCCTCAAGCGATGGCATCTTAACATCATACGTATCATTATCAAGCGGCATCAACTTGCACAAGGCGAGGCCTTCGTCGTGACGGCGCCAGTCATCAGGGTCACGGCGAAGAAGATAGGGGAGATCAAACCGCTCCTTGACTCTTGGGTTCCTTGTAATGATGTTATTAGTTGAGTCGAGAATAGGCTTGAACGAGCCTGCCATGCTAGCCGAGGTGATGACGTCGCACCGATCAATGAGTTCCTCCACCACGTCATCTTTCAGATCGGGGCAAGAATAACGGGGTCGTTTCCGTCCTGTTCCCTCCATGGAGAAGACGATCGAACAATGGCAGAAGAAAGCGTGAAGGGCTGAAGGAAAATGGAGGAGGGAGAGGAAGAGCGTGCGACAGCAGTTCCAAATCGAGAGGGAAAGGCGAAGAGTCGGTGGACGGTTGCCAGTTTGCCACGGTTCACGAAGGAGCGCCCCGGCCTACACGTCGGTTCGGAAATACTCCTACTACTCGCCGTCATCTCACTGATATGTGGAACGGGACCACATGTCAACGAGACATGGTGTGTAATTTCTCGTGCAAAATGCGATCTGGCCGCGTTGGCCCGAGGTGCCGCCTTAGTTATCAGCCTTTATTTTTTTTAATGGCGCGCCATTCAGTTTTGAAGCACGACTAACTAGTACTGTACGCAGAGAAAATATAAAGTACTCTACCACTACTCCACCTCTAGTACTAGTAGTATAAAGAAGATATATAGGCTGGAGCTTCAGCGCTTTCTTGCCAAGGGCTGCCCACTTGCTTCTCACACTACCACCCTCTCTCCAGATCTAAAAAAGACGGCCCCTCTCTCCCTCCTCACCGGTGGTCACAGATCCGCCGGGGAAGAAAAGGACGTGCAGCGTTGACGCACTCGTCGTCGGCGAGTGAGGTCACGCACTGACGACAAGGCCGTCCTCTCAGACCTAGCGCCCACGCGGGATCGCTGCCGTAGTGTGTGCGGAGGACGACGACCACGAGCGAAGCCACTTCCCGCCGACCCTCAGGTATGCTACCTCTTTTCGAACCATACCCTTGTTCTATTGCCCCATTTGGCACGTCGTTGCATGTGGATCTTTTTCCACTTCACCATCTTCCCAATTTGCTATCCTCTGCTCTGCTGGCCATGCAGACGAAAACCATAATTTGCACTATTAAAGGAAACCCTACTTCATGCAGACTAATGGATGTCTGGGTTGAATAAGGAAAGGAAGGGAGACTGTACTGTCCAAGAGAGTAGGCATCGAACCCGCATCTAGGTTGAAAAGGGGAAAAATCAGTAGCTAAGGAACGAGTCTCGTGTCTCTTGGTTTAAGAAGGGTAGAAAGGCATGACAACGCAATAGAGAATGACCAGGTCGATCGGTTTGTTGTCCTCACATAGGAAAAAGGTGGCTAAAGAGAACAAAAATGGGACGTAATCCACAATTCCACATATGTTGCCTAGATATTTGTTACTCTGGGCAACCATACCTCCCTCACCACTCTGCGTCCATGGAGGTACATCGTACTGGTGCGCCCACTGCCCGAATGGGCCTCCCATGCTCTTATTGCCACTTTTTTTGCTGTTAGTATAACGCCAGCAGTCAAGTCGAGCAATGCTACTGCTAAAGTGATGCCACATTTAACTAATGCTGCTCTCAGTCTAATGCCACAGATAAATTTAAGCAGTGCCATTTAATGTCACTGGATCATTTCAGGGTTAGCTGTTGATTGTGGATGTATTAAAGAATTTTCAGCTAAGGCATTCTAATGTTGTTGCACAGCGAGTATACCAACGATGAAACTTGTTACTACCTTCAGATTTTTGCACTGTTAATGCTTATAGATTACATACCTCACTTTCATGAGATAAGTTAATTTTTTGTACAGTGTCACCAAAATGCCAAGGCACTAATGTCATTTTATTTTGGTTAAATTGCACAGACAATTATGAAGACAAGAGGAAAGGTCAAGAGTGGGCACCTCCTCCTCCGGCTGTTCCCTTGATTATCAAGAGGAAAGATCAAGTTTCTATGTTTGATCAATTATCAAGATTGGGATAGCAATTTTTAAGGTCCCCCCGAGTTCAAAATGATATTTACCTTGGAGGTACATGGTTTGAAATTTTTTTGTACTGTCATTAGTTAATAATGCTAGTTACCTTCAGACTTTTGTATTTGGTTTAATGCTCATGCACAGCTAGTATACCAATGCTGAAACTTGTTACCTTTACATTTTGTATTGTTAATTCTTATAGAAACCTTCCAGTGCTAGAGTTTATTGAAATCTGTTTAGTAAAACCATTGTACTGTACCCTGTAATAAACTAACTACTCTACTGTTGCACTAGCCACTGGATTAGTGTATATTTGTAGTATTCGAATGGTGTTGCATTAGCGTATGGACATAAATAAAGTGTGGCAAGCTTTCCAAGATATGTGCTCAAGAAAACTACTACCTGTTTTTCTAAATACTAGACATTTGGGTACTTTAAATTGAACCGCGAAAACGTCTTATATTAAGGAACAGAGGGCGTAGAGTTCGCTCAAATTATCCCGGTAAAGCTAGTCACACCTTTGTTAAAATTAATGTTCATTATGTTATCGGAGGAGGTCTGTATGTTTGTCTCTAATGTTTGTCTACTACATACCCGACATCATGATGTAATGTTAAGTCATTTCCTTTTGTATAGTGTAACTAAAATGTCAAAGCGGTGATGGCATTTTATTTTAGTAGAACTGCACAAAATTTTCTTAAAAGAAGAGGAAAGGTCAGGAATGGCTCAGTTTTTCAGAAAAAAACTATGTATGCCTTCCTGACATCAGCTGCTGTTGCTTTATTTATTCCTTCAAACAGGTGGTTAGAAACAGTCTTGCTACCTTTTCCCATTAAGAAATTGGAATGCTTATATTTGTGAGTCTATGCTTCAACTAGTGCCACTTTTATAGTAATCACACTTTCAATGTCTATGCAAACACGGATGCTCGATTTTAGTGGAGCTGCACAAAAAGTCCAACTGGTTCAACATTAGGAGCATGTTTTTTTCCAAACCTTTATATCCAATTGGTGGCACTATGAGCTGTTCATTATGAAGGTACATGGTTTGCTACTATCTTGCTACTCTTTTTGTACTGTCATTTGGTAGTAATACTAGTGGTTTGCATGTGAATTTATTGGCAGGGTGGACCTACATTGGAGGTGCAGGACAGGATTCAATGATTGGATGCT
The DNA here is from genome assembly GCA_963921465.1 of Triticum timopheevii. NCBI lineage: Eukaryota > Viridiplantae > Streptophyta > Magnoliopsida > Poales > Poaceae > Triticum > Triticum timopheevii. The sequence goes on along the minus strand of OY997272.1, from coordinate 405,035,218 downwards.
CAATTTCGGTTGTATCAATTTCACCTCTTCCATCACTGCGAACATGGTGTGGTATATGTTTACTAGCTGCTTGATATTTGTGCAGACAGAGATGTCTGCCCGTTGCTATTTGGCAAACAAACAAAGTGTCCGCAATTTTGGTTGAACTGCACAAGAGAATAGTATAGTCACTACATGCAGTGCCATTTGAAAATAGACACAAAGATTGGATAGTCACTTCATGGACTGCAGAAAAGTAGTACTGTACTATTTACTGGCCAACACTTGGTGCTTCATTGCTTTGGTCTGATTATACAATGGGCATCATTTTCCCTAAGTTAAAGTTTGTATTCCAAAAATAGTCTCGCGGTGTGATCGAGAGAAGACCAAATCATATTGCAGTGGATGTTCCTCCATCATGTGTGGTTCATTCTCATGGTTCCGGCTGTTGGTGAAACCACTTACGTTTGCAAGAGGAATTGTAGACTTCATAAACAAATTTGTCTTTCAGTCTGTACTGAATGTTGGCCAAGAGAAGCATCCATGTTAGTAGGAAGAACAGATGTTTTTTCTAGATCTTTGCTTTTGGAGCTACATATTTGTACATGATCTGTGAATCATTGAGATGCATTAACATGTTGATCTTATGTATGGGAATCGTACTAGTTAGTTTTAGTTGCGACGCAAGATCCGAAGTGGCTAATCTTTGCTTTTGGAGCTACATATTTGTATATGATCTGTGAATCATTAAGATGCATTAACAGTTACTTATTTCTGTTCGCTCAGTGTTTACAAGTTACTGACCGATCACTAGCTAGCCTACAAATGCGCACCTGGCAGTTTTATTTGCGACGCAAGATGCGAAGTGGCAGTTTTTTGAATAAAAATGCCTACCTCTGAAGAAACTGACAAGCTACACTATCGATCCTACACGGATAAAAATGCCTACCTCTGAAGAAACTGACAAGCTACACTATCAATCCTACACGGATAAATAGCGTATCACACACGTACTACCTCCTTTCCGGTTTGCAGGGCTCAATTCAAGAAACGACCTACTCGATCCTACACGAATAAATAGCGGATGACGCACGTACTAGTACCTCCTTTCCGGTTTGCAGGGCTTAATTCAAACCTCTCACCAACCAAGGTACTCCCTTCGTCCGGGTTTATTAGTCCCGTGAGCAAAGCAGCAGGACCAAGGCATGGCAATAATTAACGGCATGCAAAAGTTTAAGCCTAATTAATTCCAGCGATTTAAGTGGCTGCATTCGTGCCCTCGGCTGCGACTCGTTGCATGCTGCTTCGCGTACTTCCTGCGAGCGATCCTGAGTGCATGCATGCAGCCGGCCGTAATTAAGGCAGTTAACTGATGCGAAAAAGATGCGATTTAATTGTTGTGGGCTTTTTAAATCTGTGAAATCATTATTGACAAGGAGGGAGATGATTTGAGTGCACTCGTTTGACCGCCATGCCGGCGTGCGACCCAGACGGGACGGGACGACATAGTCATAATTTCAGTTTCCCTAGTTTTCCACGGCAAGGTGGCGCGCTAAGCCATTATGCATTGAATTCCGATGACTGTCGCGCTACCTTCCCCCTATAAGTACTGTTTCCCGGCATTCTCCAGTGCCACTGTGACCCAACTCGCCATATCCTCATAAGCCCCCACCAACCCGACGTCGCTCGCCACGTCCGCCATTCCCCCGCCCGTCCGCGGTAGGCGACGCCGGAGGCGGTCACCGCCGGAACTAGTGTTCCATTTTTCACCGGAAGGCAGACGGAGGGAGGAGGCATTCTATCTGTCTTTAGATGGCAATGCGCAGATCGAGGAGTTGTTGGAGCGCAACCACATGGCGGAGGAGCAGGAGTTGTTGGAGCGCGACCGCCTGGCGGAGGAGCAGCGTAACACCGATTTGCGCTGCCAGCGGGACATGGAGCAGCAGCGCACCGACGCTCTGAGTTGCGAGCAGAGCGCCCGCAACTGGGCCGACTATGTGGAGGCCGGCGCCCGGCAAATAGCCATGGAGGCTGTCGGGCACGCACGCGTTCGCGACGCCTATTTTTACTACCAGCTCGTCAAGTGGGTTTCCCGCTTGGAAGCCGAAGCTTCGGTGGACCACGCCGGCATGGAAAGGGCCAACGCGCGCGAGCAATGCACCCTATCGCACCTCTGGCAAGTCCGAGGCGAGGCGCAGGACGCCGGTGCCGGCGTTTAGCATGTACCGCCGGCATCGTCTAGTTAGCTAAGAGTAAGTTAGTACTTGTCTAGTGGGAGTAGATAGTTAACTTGGCTATGATGGTTGTCAACGTGGAAGTTCAGTACTCTATATGTGGATCAGACATGTTACTTTGCTCTGAATGTTGAACTTTCCGTTTGAACGTATGGAATGGGCTGTTATTTTTTAAATGGGTTGTATTTGTCCTCCACGGGTTTAGAGGCTGACTTGTGGGCCTAGCAAGTTGACGCGTACACAATCAGGAGATGATTGTACGTGGAGAGGATGACAGCAGGGACCCGCCAAGGTCATGGCAGTACGCAAGCAAGTGCCTCCTTATTTCAAGCCAATAAAAAAATGGCTCCTCCTAGTGGATTTCTGACATCTGGGTCCCATGCCATTGTCAACATAGTCAGTAAATGAGAGAATTGCACAACGAACGGCTGACACCAGGGACCCAGCAGCTCGCCCAGTTTTTTTGTTTTGGGTTAATTTGATAAATGCCTCCGAGAAATGCCACTGCAATTTCCAAACTTTGAAAAATGCCATTTCATGCCATTTCTAGTGGCATTTTTTGAAGTCTGGAGTGGCGTTTTTCAAAGTTTGCAAACTGCAGTGGCGTTTTTCAAAGTTTGCAAAAATTGCAGTGGCATTTTTCAATGTTTGGAAATTGTAGTGGCATTTTTATGAATCGCCATAATTGGAGTGGCATTTAGCTAATATGTTTTTGAGACGGAAGCAGGGTGTCAACTGGGCTGTGCGGGACACTCTGGCCTGTCTAGACAGCCTTTTCTTTTATGTTTACCACAGACCAGCCCAGTAGTTTTTTTCTTTTTGAAAATGGCTAGCCCAGTTTTTTTGTGATTTGTCAAGTAAGTCACTTTATCAGGCCTGTTGGGCTAGACGGGGAGAGCTTCATTCGGCTGGCTGAGAAAATGGCCTATCAGCAGTAATGAGAAATGGGCTGTACATTTTTAAAACACACCAAACCGGCAATTAGTTTCAAATATCTTTTTTTTCATTTCGAGATTTTAAATTGCATTGATTTTTATGCGTGGACAATTTATTGGATTTTATATTGATATACATTTATTTTTAAAATCAGTCTGAATGTGACTCGAAATTTCGGGATTAAAAACAGTTCAGACCGCACCGACATATGCAAAATTTGGTATAATTTTTTAACCGTGGCCACAATATGGGCTGTAATGCTAACAAAAAGAATACGGGCTCCAAAAAAACCCATAAGAATTAGCAAATGGGCTGTAAACTATTTGAAATAATGGCAGATGCGCTGTATGCTATTTTCCACAGATTTGAGGCTTTCCACAGATGGCCTGTATACTGTTGGATGTCCATCCAATGGCCGTCGTGCTTCTTCAATCTCTGCTCTTCCTGCTCCAGCCGCTCAAACAAGCGCCGGCAGGACTGCCTGCTGCCTCCTCCCCGCGGCCGGCTGTGCTGCCGCGCAGGCCTCACCGCCCCATCGTACTCCCATCGCTGGCCTAGCTATCCCTCTACTCACCCTCAGTCCCACACATGCTGTTATTCTCCGGCGACGGCAGACGAACCAGTAAACCCTCGTACTCCTCCGCGTGGGAAATAACTGCCGAGTATTCCCTGGCTCCGTGTCGTTCCCTTCCTAGGCCTCGTCGTCGTCCACTGCCCTGGTGCTCTCGGAGCAGCCTGGTCAACGTGGTCAATGAACAACATCCATCGGAAGTGGACTGTACGTGGAGAGGCTGATAGCTGGGTCCACGGCCGCACGCAGGAAATGCCTCCTTATTACGCGCAAAATAATGATTCCTCCACCTGACATCTGGGACCCACCGAAAGGGCCTCTGTATTTCGCGAAAAAAACATTACCGCCGCTGACAGCTCGGACCCACCAGCTATATCTTCGCACGCAAGGAAGTGCCTCCTTATTACGCCCAAAAAAATAATACTCCCCCTGCTAGCTGGGACCCAGGATAGTGGGCCTACTAAGTTGACGGGGACGAAGGTGAAGGAAATATGCCCTAGAGGCAATAATAAAGTTATTATTTATTTCCTTATTTCATGATAAATGTTTATTATTCATGCTAGAATTGTATTAACCGGAAACATAATACATGTGTGAATACATAGACAAACATAGTGTCACTAGTATGCCTCTACTTGACTAGCTCGTTAATCAAAGATGGTTAAGTTTCCTAACCATAGACATGAGTTGTCATTTGATTAACGGGATCACATCATTAGGAGAATGATGTGATTGACTTGACCCATTCCGTTAGCTTAGCACTTGATCGTTTAGTATGTTGCTATTGCTTTCTTCATGACTTACACATGTTCCTGTAACTATGAGATTATGCAACTCCCGTTTACCGGAGGAACACTTTGGGTGCTACCAAACGTCACAACGTAATTGGGTGATTATAAAGGAGTACTACAGGTGTCTCCAAAGGTACATGTTGGGTTGGCGTATTTCGAGATTAGGTTTTGTCACTCCGATTGTCGAAGAGGTATCTCTGGGCCCTCTCGGTAATGCACATCACTATAAGCCTTGCAAGCAATGTAGCTAATGAGTTAGTTACAGAATGATGCATTACGTAACGAGTAAAGAGACTTGCCGGTAACGAGATTGAACTAGGTATTGGATACCGACGATCGAATCTTGGGTAAGTAACATACCGATGACAAAAGGAACAACGTATGTTGTTATGCGGTTTGACCGATAAAGATCTTCGTAGAATATGTAGGAGCCAATATGGGCATCCAGGTCCCGCTATTGGTTATTGACCGGAAACGTGTCTCAGTCATGTCTACATAGTTCTCGAACCCGTAGGGTCCGCACACTTAACGTTTCGTTGACGATATAGTATTATATGAGTTATGCATGTTGGTAAGCGAATGTTGTTCGCAGTCCCGAATGAGATCATGGACATGACGAGGAACTCCGGAATGGTCCGGAGATAAAGTTTGATATATGGGATAATAGTGTTTGATCTCCGGAAGGGTTCCGAAGTTCACCGGAAGGGGTTCCGGATGTTTCCCGAAATGTTTGGGTACGAGAACACATTATTTGGGCCAAAGGGGAAAGCCCGCGAGACTTTTGGAAAGTGCAAAAGGATGTTTTGCGGAGACCAGAGGCTAGACGCCAGGAACCCTGGCGTCTAGGGGGTAGACGCCGGGAACCCTGGCGTCTAGCCCTGGAGTCCGTGTAGGACTCTTGCCTTTCGGGCAAAACCGACTTTGAGGAGGCTTTTGCTCCAAGTTTCGACCCCGGGGCTCAACATATAAATAGAGGGGCAGGACTAGCACCAAAGACACATCAAGAAACACAAAGCCGTGTGCCGGCAACCCCGTCCCCTCTAGTTTATCCTCCGTCATAGTTTTCGTAGTGCTTAGGCGAAGCCCTGCGGAGATTGTTCTTCACCAACACCCTCACCACGCCGTCGTGCTGCCGGAACTCATCTACTACTTCGCCCGTCTTGCTGGATCAAGAAGGCGAGGACGTCATCGAGCTGAACGTGTGCAGAACTCGGAGGTGCCGTGCGTTCGGTACTTAGATCGGTCGGATCGTGAAGACGTACGACTACATCAACCACGTTGATAAACGCTTCCGCTTAGCGATCTTCAAGGGTATGAAGATACACTCCCCTTCTCATTGCTATACATCACCATGATCTTGCGTGTGCGTAGGATTTTTTTTTGAAATTACTACGTTCCCCAACAGTGGCATCCGAGCCTAGGTTTTATGCGTTGATGTTATATGCACGAGTAGAACACAAGTGAGTTGTGGGCGATACAAGTCATACTGCTTACCAGCATGTCATACTTTGGTTCGGCGGTATTGTTGGATGAAGCGGCCCGGACCGACATTACACGTACGCTTACGCGAGACTGGTTTTACCGCCGTGCTTTGCACACAGGTGACTAGCGGGTGTCAGTTTCTCCAACTTTAGTTGAACCGAGTGTGGCTACGCCCGGTCCTTGCGAAGGTTAAAACAGCACCAACTTGACGAACTATCATTGTGGTTTTGATGCGTAGGTAAGAACGGTTCTTGCTCAGCCCGTAGCAGCCACGTAAAATTTGCAACAACAAAGTAGAGGACGTCTAACTTGTTTTTGCAGGGCATGTTGTGATGTGATATGGTCAAGACGTGATAAGATATAAGTTGTTGTATGAGATGATCATGTTTTGTTGAAGTTATCGGCAACTGGCAGAAGCCCTATGGATGTCTCTTTGTTGCATAAGATGCAAGTGCCAAATAATTGCTTTACTTTATCGCTATACGATAGCAATAGTTGCAAGAGCAATAGTTGGTGAGACAACCATGTGATGACACATTGATATAGATCAAGATGATGAAGATCATGGTGTCGTGCCGGTGACGATAGAGATCGTGACAGTACTTTGGAGATGGAGATCAAAGGCGCAAGATGATCATGGCCATATCATGTCACATATTTTGATTGCATATGATGTTTATCTATTATACATCTTATTCTTGCTTTGATTGACGGTAGCATTTTAAGATGATCTCTCACTAATTATCAAGAAGTGTTCTCCCTGAGTATGCATCGTTGCCAAAGTTCGTCGTGCCCAGACACCATGTGATGATCGGGTGTGATAAGCTCTACGTCCATCTATAACGGGTGCAAGCCAGTTTTGCACACGCGGAATACTTAGGTTAAACTTGACGAGCCTAGCATATACAGATATGGCCTCGGAACACGAAGACCGAAAGGTCGAACGTGAATCATATAGTAGATATGATCAACATAGTGATGTTCACCATTGAAACTACTCCATCTCACGTTATGATCGGACATGGTTTAGTTGATTTGGATCACGTAATCACTTAGATGACTAGAGAGATGTCTGTCTAAGTGGGAGTTCTTAAGTAATATGATTAATTGAACTTAAATTTATCATGAACTTAGTCCTGGTAGTATTTTGCAAATTATGCTGTAGATCAATAGCTTGCGTTGTTGCTTTCATATGTTTATTTTGATATGTTCCTAGAGAAAATTGTGTTGAAAAATGTTAGTAGCAATGATGTGGATTGGATCGGTGATCTGAGGTTTATCCTCATTGCTGCACAGAAGAATTATGTCCTTAATGCACCACTAGGTGGCGGACCTATTGCAGGAGCAGATGCAGACGTTATGAACGTTTGTCTAGCTCAATATGATGACTACTTAATAAGTTTAGTGCACCATGCTTAACAGCTTAGAATCGGGACTTCAAAGATGTTTTGAATGTCATGGACCATATGAGATGTTCCAGGAATTGAAGTTAATATTTCAAGCAAATACTCGAGTTGAGAGATATGAAGTCTACAACAAGTTCTATAGCTAAAAGATGGAGGAGAATGGCTTAACTAGTGAGCATGTGCTCAGACTGTCTGGGTACTTCAATCGCTTGAATCAAGTGGGAGTTAATCTTCCAGATAAGATAGTGATTGTCAGAATTCTCTAGTCACCATTACTAAGTTATTAGAACTTCGTGATGAACTATAGTATGCAAGGGATGACAAAAACAATTCCCGAGCTCTTCGTGATGTTAAAATCGACGAAGGTAGAAATCAAGAAAGAGCATCAAGTGTTGATGATTGACAAAGATCACTAGTTTCAAGAAAAGGGCAAAGGGAAAGAAAGGGAAATTTCAAGTAGAATGGCAAACAAGTTGTCACTCCCGTGAAGAAGACCAAAGCTAGACCAAAGCCTGAAACTGAGTGCTTACACTGCAAAAGAAATGGTCACTGGAAGCGGAAATGCCCTGAATATTTGGTGGATAAGAAGGATGGCAAAGTGAACAAGGGTATATTTGATATACATGTTATTGATGTGTGCCTTACTAGTGTTTATAGAACCCCTGAGTATTTGATACTTGTTCGGTTGCTAAGATTAGTAACTCGAAACAGAAGTTACAGAATAAACAGAGACTAGTTGAAGGGGAAGTAACGATGAGTGTTGGAAATAGTTCCAAGATTGATATGATCATCATCGCACACTCCCTATACTTTCGGGATTAGTGTTAAACCTAAATAAATGTTATTTAGCGTTTGCGTTGAGCATGAACATGATTTGATCGTGTTTATTGCGATACGGTTATTCATTTAAAGTTAGAGAATAATTGTTATTCTGTTTACATGAATAAGACCTTCGATGGTCATACACCCAATGAACATAGTTTGTTGGATCTCGATCGTAGTGATACACATATTCATAATATTGATGCCAAAAGATGGAAAGTTAATAATGATAGTGCAACTTATTTGTGGCACTGCCGTTTGGGTCATATCGGTGTAAAGTGCATGAAGAAACTCCATAAAGATGGATTTTTGGAATCACTTGGTTATGAATCATTTGATGCTTGTGAACCGTGCCTTTTGGGCAAGATGACTAAAACTCCGTTCTCCGGAACAATGGAACAAGCTACTGACTTATTGGAAATAATACATACCGATGTATGCGATCCAATGAGTGTTGATGCTTGTGGCAAGTATCGTTATTTTTTGACCTTCACAAGATGATGTGAGCAGATATGGGTATATCTACTTGATGAAACATAAGTCTGAAATAGTTGAAAGGTTCAAAGAATTTCAGAGTGAAGTGGAGAATCATCATAACAAGAAAATAAAAGTTTCTGTGATTTGATCGCGAAGACAAATATTTGATTTACGAGTTTGGTCTTCAATTAAAACAATGTGGAATAGTTTCACAGCTCACGCCACCTGGAACACCACAACGTTATGGTGTGTCCGAACGTCGTAACCGCACTTCATTGGATATGGTGCGATTTATGATGTCTCTTATTGATTTACCATTATCATTTTGGGGTTATGCATTAGAGACAACTGCATTCACATTAAAAGGGCACCATCTAAATCCGTTGAGAGGACACCATATGAACTGTGGTTTAGCAAGAAACCCAAGTTGTCGTTTCTTAAAGTTTGGGGCTGCGATGCTTATGTGAAAAAGTTTCATCCTGATAAGCTCAGACCCAAATCGGAGAAGTGCGTCTTCATAGAATACCCAAAGTAAATTGTTGGGTACACCTTCTATCACAGATCCGAAGGCAAGATATTCGTTGCTAAAAATGGATCCTTTCTAGAGAAGGAGTTTCTCTCGAAAGAAGTGAGTGGGAGGAAAAGTAGATCTTGATGAGGTAACTGTACCTTCTCCCTAATTGGAAAATAGTTCATCACTGGAATCAGTTCTAGTGATTCCTACACCGATTAGTGAGGAAGCTAATGATGATGATCATGAAACTTCAGATCAAGTTACTACCAAACCTCGTAAGTCTTCCAGAATACGGTCCGCACCAGAGTGGTACGGTAACCCTGATCTGAAAGTCATGTTACTAGACAATGATAAACCTACGAACTATGAGGAAGCGATGATGAGCCCAGATTCCGCAAAATGGCTGGAGGCCATGAAATCTGGATAGGATCCATGTATGAGAACAAAGTGTGGACTTTGGTGGACTTGCCCGATGATCGGCAAACCATAGAAAATAAATGGATCTTCATGAGGAAGACGGACGTTGATAGTAGTGTTACTATCTACAAAGCTCGACTTGTCGCAAAAAGGTTTTTGACAAGTTCAAGGTGTTGACTACAATGAGATTTTCTCAATTGTAGCGATGCTTAAGTCTGTCCGAATCATGTTAGCAATTTCCACATTTTATGAAATTCGGCAAATGGATGTCAAAACTACATTCCTTAATGGATTTATTAAAGAAGAGTTGTATATGATACAACCAGAAGGTTTTGTCAATCCTAAAGGTGCTAACAAAGTGTGCATGCTCCAGCGATCCGTCTATGGACTGGTGCAAGCATCTCAGAGTTGGAATATACGCTTTGATAAGTTGATCAAAGCATATAGTTTTGTACAGACTTACGGTGAAGCCTGTATTTACAAGAAAGTGAGTGGGAGCACTACAACATTTCTGATAAGTATATGTGAATGACATATTGTTGATCGGAAATAATGTAGAATTATTCTGCAAAGCATAAAGGAGTGTTTGAAAGAAGTTCTTTAAAAGAAAGACTTCAGTAAAGCTACTTACATATTGAGCATCAAGATCTATTGAGATAGATCAAGACGCTTGATAAGATTTTCAAAGAGTACATACCTTGACAAGATTTTGAAGTATTTCAAAATGGAACAGTCAAAGAAAGAGTTCTTGCCTGTGTTGCAAAGGTATGAAATTGAGTAAGACTCAAATCCCGACCACAGTAGAAAATAGAAAGAGAATGAAAGTCATTCCCTATGCATCAGTCATAGGTTCTATAAAAGTATGCTATGCTGTGGACCAGACCTATTGTATACTCTGCCCTGTTTTGGCAAGGGAGTACAATAGTGATCTAGGAGTAGATCACTGGACATTGGTCAAAATTATCCTTAGTGGAATAAGGATATGTTTCTAGATTATGGAGGTGACAAAAAGGTTCATCGTAAAGGGTTACATCAATACAAGTTTTGGCACTAATCCAGATGACTCTAAGTCTTAATCTAGATACATATTGGATGTGGGAGCAATTAGCTATAGTAGCTTCGTGCTGAGCATTGTAGACATAGTATATTTGTAAAATACATACGGCTCTGAATGTGACAGACCCGTTGACTAAGCCTCTCTCATGAGCAAAACATGATCACACCTTAGTACTCTTTTGGGTGTTTATCACATAGCGATGTGAACTAGATTATTAACTCTAGTAAACCCTTTGGGTGTTGGTCACATGACGATGTGAACTATGGGTGTTAATCATATACAGATATGAATATTGGTGTTAAATCACATGGCGATGTGAACTAGATTATTGACTCTAGTGCAAGTGGGAGACTGAAGGAAATATGCCCTAGAGGCAATAATAAAATTATTATTTATTTCCTTATTTCATGATAAATGTTTATTATTCATGCTAGAATTGTATTAACCGGAAACATAATACATGTGTGAATACATAGACAAACATAGTGTCACTAGTATGCCTCTACTTGACTAGCTCGTTAATCAAAGATGGTTAAGTTTCCTAACCATAGACATGAGTTGTCATTTGATTAACGGGATCACATCATTAGGAGAATGATGTGATTGACTTGACCCATTCCGTTAGCTTAGCACTTGATCGTTTAGTATGTTGCTATTGTTTTCTTCATGACTTATACATGTTCCTGTAACTATGAGATTATGCAACTCCCGTTTACCGGAGGAACACTTAGGGTGCTACCAAACGTCACAACGTAACTGGGTGATTATAAAGGAGTACTACAGGTGTCTCCAAAGGTACATGTTGGGTTGGCGTATTTCGAGATTAGGTTTTGTCACTCCGATTGTCGGAGAGGTATCTCTGGGCCCTCTCGGTAATGCACATCACTATAAGCCTTGCAAGCAATGTAGCTAATGAGTTAGTTACGGAATGATGCATTACGTAATGAGTAAAGAGACTTGCCGGTAACGAGATTGAACTAGGTATTGGATACCGACGATCGAATCTCGGGTAAGTAACATACCGATGACAAAGGGAACAATGTATGTTGTTATGCGGTTTGACCGATAAAGATCTTCGTAGAATATGTGGGAGCCAATATGGGCATCCAGGTCCCGCTATTGGTTATTGACCGGAAACGTGTCTCGGTCATGTCTACATAGTTCTCGAACCTGTAGGGTCCGCACGCTTAACGTTTCGTTGACGATATAGTATTATATGAGTTATGCATGTTGGTAACCGAATGTTGTTCGGAGTCCCAGATGAGATCATGGACATGACGAGGAACTCCGGAATGGTCCGGAGATAAAGTTTGATATATGGGATAATAGTGTTTGATCTCCGGAAGGGTTCCGGAATTCACCCGAAGGGGTTATGGATGTTTCCCGAAATGTTTGGGTACGAGAACACATTATTTGGGCCAAAGGGGAAAGCCCGCGAGACTTTTGGAAAGTGCAAAAGGATGTTTTGCGGAGACCAGAGGCTAGACGCCAGGAACCCTGGCGTCTAGGGGGTAGACGCCGGGAACCCTGGCGTCTAGACCTGGAGTCCGTGTAGGACTCTTGCCTTTCGGGCAAAACCGACTTTGAGGAGGCTTTTGCTCCAAGTTTCGACCCCAGGGCTCAACATATAAATAGAGGGGCAGGGCTAGCACCAAAGACACATCAAGAAACACAAAGCCGTGTGCCGGCAACCCCGTCCCCTCTAGTTTATCCTCCGTCATAGTTTTCGTAGTGCTTAGGCGAAGCCCTGCGGAGATTGTTCTTCACCAACACCCTCACCACGCCGTCGTGCTGCCGGAACTCATCTACTACTTCGCCCGTCTTGCTGGATCAAGAAGGCGAGGACGTCATCGAGATGAACGTGTGCAGAAATCGGAGGTGCCGTGCGTTCGGTACTTAGATCGGTCGGATCGTGAAGACGTACGACTACATCAACCGCGTTGATAAACGCTTCCTCTTAGCGATCTTCAAGGGTATGAAGATACACTCCCCTTCTCATTGCTATACATCACCATGATCTTGCGTGTGCGTAGGAATTTTTTTTTGAAATTACTACGTTCCCCAACAGAAGGGCTTTGTCAACTTAGTCAATATGCACGATTCTAGCTCGACTGACCGTACGATGTCCATCCAACGGCCGTAGTGCTTCTTCAACCTCTGGTCTTCTTGCTCCAGCCGCCCAAAGCAGCGCCGGTTGTGCCGCCTGCTCCTGCCTCCCGTGGCCGGCTGTGCTGCCGCGGAGGCCTCACCTTCCCCATACTACTCCCACCGCTCGCCAGGCCATCCCTCCACTCCACTCACCCACACCCCCTGTTATTCTGCGGCGACGGCAGCGCAGCCGAACCAGTGAACCCTCGTACTCCTCTCCGCGTGGACATCCACTGCCGCGTCTTCCCCAGCTCCATGTCGTCCCCTTCCTAGGCCTCGCTGTCGTCCACCGCCGTGGTGCTCTCGGCGCGGTGTGGTCAATGTGGTCAATGACCGAATTCCATCGGAAGAATACTGTACGTGGAGAGGCTGACAGTTGGGTCCACGGCAACCGCAAGGAAGTGCCTCCTTATTACGCAGAAAATAATTATTCCTCCACCTAACAGCAGGGACCCACCGGACGGGCCACCAGTATTTCGCAAAAAAACGTTTTCCCCTGACTGCTGGGACCTACCCGACGGGCCACCGTATTTCGCGAAAAAAACGTTCCCCCTGCTGTCAGCTCGGACCCACTGGAAGTGCCTCCTTATTACACACAAAAAATGAGTACCCCCCCAGCTAGCTAGGACCCACCTTGGTGGGAGGCTGACTTGTGGGCCTACTAAGTTGACGGGGGTGGAGGGCTTTGTCAACTTAGTCAATATAAACGATTCTAGCTCCAGTGACCGTACGATGTCCATCCAACGGCCGTAGTGCTTCTTCAACCTCTGGTCTTCTTGCTCCAGCCGCCCAAAGCAGCGCCGGTCGTGCCGCATGCTCCTGCCTCCCGTGGCCGGATGTGCTGCCGCGGAGGCCTCACCGCCCCCTACTATTCCCACCGCTGGCCAGGCCCTGCGACGACGGCAGCCTCACACCGCAGCCGAACCAGTGAACCCTCGTACTCCTCTCGGCGCGGGATTCCATTGCCGCGTCTTCCCCGGCTCCCCGTCGTCCCCTTCCTAGGCCTCGCCATCGTCCACTGCCCTGGTGCTCTCGGCGCGGCGTGGTCAACATGGTCAAGGAACGGCTTCCATCGGACGTGGACTGTCCGTGGAGAGGCTGACAGCTGGGTCCACGGCCGCAGCAAGGAAGTGCCTCCTTATTACGCGTAAAATAATTATTTCTCCACCTGACAGCAGGGACCCACCGGACGGGCCACCATATTTCGTGAAAAAAACGTTTCCCCCCTGACTGCTGGGACCCACCAGCTACATCTTCGCACGCAAGGAAGTGCGTCCGGGCAAAAAAAAACAAAATGATTCACCCCCCTGACCGCTGGGACCCACCAGCGACACCTTCGCACGCAAGGAAGTGCGTCCGGGCAAAAAAAAAGATTTGCCCTCCTGACTGCTGGGACCCACCAGCTACATCTTCGCATGCAAGGAAGTGCGTCCGGGAAAAAAAACAAAATGATTCGCCCCCCTGACCGCTGGGACCCACCAGCGACACCTTCGCACGCAAGGAAGTGCGTCTGGAAAAAAAGATTCGCCCCCCTGACTGCTGGGACCTACCAGCTACATCTTCGCACGCAAGGAAGTGCGTCCGGGCAAAAAAACCAAAATGATTCGCCCCCCTGACTGCTGGGACCCACCAGCTACATCTTCGCACGCAAGGAAGTGCCTGACAGTCGGGACCCACCTGGTCGAAGCGTACGTAGCGTTGTCATTCTGGTCGCGAACGTGTATGTACATATATACTGGTGGATGTAGAGGCGCGCACGTGTCGTAGTAGAGGCGCGCACGTAGCATGTACACGTACGTACAATGGTGAGGGTGCAAGAAAGAAAATACGGCCACATACGTACATACGGGCAGGGTCTCTAACGCATATCGCGCATACGTACATGGCTGGGTCGGAACGGAGAAACAACGTCGTCGTCGTGTTCATGGGGAGCTAACGGAATGCGTCGTGTTCATCGGGAGGCAACGGAACGCATGGGAGCCAACCGGCTGGGTCGGAACGGAATGCGTGGTCGTGTTCATCGGGAGGGCTTGGAGGGAACAGGCGATGGAAACGAGGCCTGGCGTACCGCACAACGGAGGAAACGGACCTCCTATGGTCGAAACGGGGGTCCTGTTGATCGGGAGGGGTGTGGTGTACCGCAAAACGGAGGAAACGGACCTCCTACGGTCGAAACGGGAGTCTTGTTGATCGGGAGGGGTGTGGCGTACCGCAAAACGGACGAAACGGACCTCCTACGGTCGAAACGGGGGTCCTTGTTGATCGGGAGGGTTGTGGCGTACCGCAAAACGGACGAAACGGACTTGTGTTGGAGCGCTACGGTTGAAACGGGGGGGAGGGGTGTGGTGTACCGCAAAACGGGACTCCACGGGATACTGTTCATCTCCACCGTCGACCTCCTCCAGCCTCCACGGGCTACCGTCGACCTCCTCCAGCCTCCATGGGCTCCTGTTCATCCAGCCTCCACCGCGCGCTACTCCACCGGCTACTGTTCATCCACCCCTCCATCGTCTACTGTTCATCCAGCCCTCCACACCACGGGGGCCTGTTCAACCACCCCTCCACGGCCACCCCTCCACCGTCTACTGTTCATCCAGCCCTCCACACCATGGGGTCCTGTTCAACCACCCCTCCACGGCCACCCCTCCATCATCTACTGTTCATCCAGCCCTCCATACCACGGGGTCCTGTTCAACCACCCCTCCACGGCCACCCCTCCACCGTCTACTGTTCATCCAGCCCTCCACACCACGGGTTCCTGTTCATCCAGAGGCAATGTCACCGCTCACTGTTCATCCAACCCCCCCCCCCTGCAACGCTCACTGTTCATCCCAAAGGCAGCATCGATCGGCTTCAGTTAGCAGCAGTAGCGAAGGAATCGCTCCATCGGGTTCAGTTAACAGCCATCGATCGATCCTTCGGGTTCAGTAACACGTAGCCTGCAGTGCAATCGCTCGGGTTCAGTTAGAACCCAACGCCTCGCTCGGCTTCAGTTAGAGCCAACGCTTCGCACACACGCGCGTACGTACAAGAGAAACACGCATCGCTCTGCCCCCGACCGCCCACCGTAACCGGCAACTCCCCGAAATTTTCCTCCCCCTCGCTTCTACCACGGTTTTTCCGTCATGGACGGCCCAAAGAATGTCATGCAGCTGCGTCTCCGGCCCGCCCAGGACGAAAAGCCCATTTTCTGTCATGATTTTGTCATAGAAGTAGGATCCCACCACATCTATGATGATACCGGGTTTTGTCACAATTATCGTCATAGAAGTGTCATATGTATGACAGAAAAAAATTTGGTTCGGCCCAAAATGTCACGGATGTGTCTTTTTTTTGTAGTGACAGTAAGCAGACAGTGAGCGTCGATCAGAGGGATCACTAGCCCAGGTAGCATCAGAGTAGGTCTGGAGCTCAAGAGCGCTGGAGCGGGGAAAGAAAAGGCGCTGAGAGATCGTGCCACGGAGATATCATAGAACACGAAGGAGGTGACTATAGTGGACAGAGGTGGGAGCTGAAATAAACTGACTCAGAACGTGAACAGGATAGGAGATGTCAGAACGCGTAACAACAAGATAGACAAGGCTGTCAACAAGGTGACGATAGCAAGTGGGATTAGAAAGAGGGTCACCATCTGAGGCACGAAGTTGAACGTTGAGCTCCATAGGAGTCACAACAGTGCGCTCATCACCGAGAGCAGCGCAAGCAAGTAGATCCTGAATATATTTTTCTTGGGAGATGTAGAAGCCATCAGAGGTCGAGGAGATCTCAATCCTAAGAAAATATCAAAGAGGACCAAGATCAGTCATGAGGAACTGGTAGCGAAGGCGAGCCTTAACAAAGGCAATGTACTCAGAGTCGTCACCAGTGATGATCATGTCATCAACATAGAGAAGGAGAAGAGTCCGACCACGAGGAGACGTGTGGAAAAACAACGCGGGATCATGATCGCTGGGCAAGAAACTAGCGGCAGTCACCACAGAGGCAAAGCGCTCAAACCAGGAACGAGGGGCCTGTTTTAGACCATAGAGAGACCGACGGAGTCTACAGACCATGCCATCAGGAGCATAGTACCCCGTTGGTGGCTGCATATAAACCTCCTCATCTAACTCGCCATTGAGAAAAGCGTTCTGAACATCAAGTTGAGAGATAGACCAATGACAAATAGAAGCTACAACAAGGAGAGTGCGAACAGTGGTCATGTGGGCCACAGGAGCGAATGTCTCATCATAATCGTGTCCCTGCTCCTGCTGGAAACCACGAGCCACAAGACGAGCTTTGTAACGCTCAAGAGAGCCATCAGAGTGAGTCTTGACCTTGTAGACCCACTTGCAGGTGATGGGACGAACGCCAAAAGGGCGGGAAACCAGATCCCATGCGCCAGAGCGCTCAAGAGCCGCAAGCTCTTCGGCCATCGCAAGTTGCCATTCAGGCTGAGTCATGGCAGTCTGATAGGAGGTGGGCTCAGCAAGAACAGCGAGACTGTACCGATCAGGAGAGTAACAATCAGGCGGAGGGCGAGGCCGAGCATGGAGGTTGTGAACCGGGGTAGGCGTGAACAGAGGTTCCCAGAGGTGGAAGGCGCGTCAGACACGTCAGGGGAAGCATCTTTAGTATGAGGGCAGCGAGTATAGTGGAGAGGAAACAGTGATAGAGGGCGACGGACTGTAGATGATGGTGGAGAGGTGGAGGAGGAGGAGGGGGAAGATGGGGTCGGTGGTGAAGGAGAAGGAAGGAGAGGTGCAGGAGGAGGAGGTGAAACATGGGGCACATAGTAGGGTGTATCGGGAAGAAGAAGGAAAGAAAGATCGTCCATAGAGAAGATCGAGGAAGAAGGACATGGGTAGTAAGAGCGAGACTCGTCAAAGGTCGCATCACGCGAGATGCGCAAGCGGCGACCAACGGGGTCCCAACAGCGATAGCCCTTGTGCTCATCACTGTAGCCAAGGAAAACACACTCAACAGACTGAGCAGTCAGTTTGGTGTGTTCTCGCGGGGCAAGAAGGACATAGCACACACAACCAAACATACGAAGAGCCGAGTAGTCAGGAGATCGAACAGTGAGACACTCCATAGGAATACCATCCTGCAGAGCAGTCGATGGCTGAATGTTGATGAGATAGGTGGATGCAGAGACAGCCTCAGCCCAAAAGTGTGATGGAAGAGAAGCGACAATCATCAACGCACGAGCCGTCTCAAGCAGATGACGATGCTTATGTTCGGCAACGCCATTCTGAGCATGAACACCAGGACATGAGAACTGGGCAAGAGTCCCCTGTTCTGCGAGACCACGCAGCAGCTGGGAGATATACTCGCCAGCGGAGTCAACATGAAAGGTACGAATGGGCGTGAAAAACTGGGTGTGAACCATGGCAGCAAATCGTTTGTATATAGAGAGAACCTCGCTACGAGATTTCATAAAGTAGAGCCAAGTGTAACGAGAGAAATCATTAGTAAACAAAACATAGTAGCGATGACCACCTTTCGAATCAAAGGAAGCAGGACCCCAGACATCAGAATGAACTAAGTCAAAAGGATGCTGAGATATAGACTCGCTAGTAGGATAAGGTAATTGGGTCTGTTTGCCAAGTCTGCAACCATTACAATGTAAGGAAACATCTCCAGATACGGACCCTAAGAGGCCCTGACAAACTAAAGAAGACAAGCGAGAGCCACAGATGTGACCAAGGCGATGATGCCACTGCTGGAAGGACGCAGACGAAGAAGCAGCAAGAGCATGGGAGCTGGCATATGAGGCAGTAGCGGAAGGAACACGAAGCCAGTCAACCTCCCAAAGGCCCTCAGACTCACGGCGCCGAGGGCCAGCGCCAACCAGAGCCTGAGTGCGACGATCCTGAACAGAACAAGAGTCAGCATCAAGAATGACACGACAACCAGAATCAGTAAGTTGGGCAGCGGAAAAAAGATTCATGGTAAGACGTGGAACATGAGACACACTAGGAACTGAAAAGGACGGAGTGGAAAGGATGCCACGACTAGTAACAGGAAGAGGTGTGCCATCGGCACTGAGAACATTAAGAGGAAAATCAAGAGGTCGAAGAGAAGATAAAGCAGAAGAATCAGAAGACATATGAAAAGAAGCTCCAGGATCCAGAACCCATGAGGATGTACCTGACTGAGTAGGCTCCGGCGGTGGTGGAGTGGTGGTGTCTATCACAGTGGCAACAGAACCCGTCGAGGAAGAACCAGATGAAGCTAACATGCGCTTGAGCCGCATAATATCCTGGTCAGTGAGCGATGAAGTCGAGGAAGACGCACGAGTCCCATTGGAAGAAGAGCGCTTCAGGTCTCTTCGCTTCTTGTGACAATCTGACTCCGGGTGACCTGGCCGGTTGCAGTAGCCATAAAAGGTGTGCGAGCGCGACCGACCCTCTCCTAAAGAATGGTAACCCGCCGCCCTGGAGGTGTGGACAGAAGTGGTGGAGCAGAAGACACAGGAGCGCGGGCAGCAAGAACAGTAGGAACCACAAGCAGACCAGCAGACCGGAGGCGTGTCTCCTCAGCTCGAACCTCTGCAAGAACCTCGGAAATAGGAACCCGACCACATGCGAGCAAGTGAGCACGACGAGGCTCAAACTCAGACCGGAGATGAGATAAGAACTCATGAACCCTCTGAAACTCCAAGTCAGACCTCGTAGTCTAGCAACAACGGCAAGTGCCACAAACAACTGTCCGCAGTGAGTCAAGCTGACGCCAGATGGCAGAGCACTGAGAGTAGAACTCATCAACAAATGAGTCACCCTGCTGAAGAGCATGCTCCTGACGCACTACATAGAGGTACAAAGCATCGCCAGAGGGATAATAGCGCTGACAAAGATAGGACCACATCGCTGCAACAGTGCCGAGGCCCATGAACTCCGAAGCAAACTGAGGGAGGACACTCGCAGTGAGAACAGCAGCAGCACGAGCATCATCATTGCACCACTTAGTGTAAGCAGACAGATCATCCCGGTAGACAGAAAGAGCATCGGAATATGCAGATACCTGCTGATCGTAGGTAGCAACTGCAGCATCATCAAAAGCCTTGGCTGCATCCCGATCAGCCTGAGAAGCCTCAGCAGCAAGCACCGGTGGTACTGGCGGAACAGGAGCAACCGGAGCAACAGGGCAGGGCGGACAAGATACCTCTCCAGAGAGAACGCCCCACAGCAGAAGACCGCGCATGTGAATACGCACGAAGCCCGCAAACTCGGCATAGTTGGTGCCATCGAAGATCACCGAGCACCGAGGAAAGCGACATAGCCCGAAGAGGACATGAGGGAGTCACTCTTCCCATCTTTTTTGTGGTCAACTCAGAACACCCGAATAGAATATGGAGCGAGGGGCCCAAATTGTATTCGGATCGAAGGGCCCGAACTGTAGGCGAGAGGAGCCCCGCTCACAAGCGGCTCGGGAGGCAGCAGCGCTCGAGGAGGCCGGCTGCTGGAACGAAGCCAGGCAGCAGCGGCCGGTACAGAGCAGCAGCAACCACTCCAGGGCTGATCCCGACCGGACACGGGACGAGCAGGTCCCTGCCGGATCCGCGACGAGGGGCGGACGAGTGGCAAGGAGGAGCCCCGGCCGTGCACGGGACGAGCAGGCCCCGGCCTGATCCGTGATGAGGGGCAAGGAGGAGCCCCGGCCGGATCCGCGACGAGGGGCGTCTGAGACTGACGGGGAGGCCGGGCACAGGACTACCAGGTCCTGACGGATCCGCGACGAGGAGAACCGGGCGGAGCTCGGGTCGGGGGCGGCCTAAATCGGACAGAGAGCAGCGTCAACCGGACGGAGCGAAGCGGGAGGGGGGAGAGCTAGCACGAAGTTGCAGCGTGCGGAAAAGGGAGGAACCTAACATCTGATACCATGTTGGATAAACAACAACTAGCTTTACTGAGGGCCAAAGGCCAGTACATATATAGATGTGGTAAAGTGCAGAAAAGCCCTTTATACAATAAGGATGACACAAGTAACTATACACATCTAACACTACCATCTTCCACCAGGTACCCTGTATCCAAAAGCTTAATGGCTTTCACAGAAGTGAGTAACGACCACGTACGAATTCAAAAAATGGCCCTGAAAATAACCTCCAAAAAAATTTGTACGAGCTTGTTTGTTAACCAGTGGGCAGGAAATTCTCTTCTCAGTATTCTTCCGTGACGTCTGCTTGTGTGAGGTGTGCTCACTGTCGCGGTAAAAGAAACCCGGGTGCGCCTTTTTTTTTTTAAGAGAAACGCAGACACTCGATCATGTGTCCCCGCCTAACCCACATCTCGCAGCCATTGGCATGGCACGGCAATACCACGTAGCACCCAGTTTATCTACTACTGAAGAAGAGGTCCGCGGACACGGCTGCTTTCCGTGATCTGGAAGATTGCATTCGTACCAATGGCCTACGACACGACTTCAAGTAGGCTCGTGTGTCTCGTCTCGTAACAGCGGCCGTGGCACGGTGGAAATGTTCAGAAAAATCCAGTTACGTGCACGCGAGGAGCGGCGCGGCGAGGTCGACGCGCGCAATATAGAGGCACCGCCGGAGCGGCCCCGGCGGCCCACGTGGCGGCCCCATCATCCTTCACGCCTGTCCAAATCCGGCTTCCCGTCGGACCGAGCCGCCGCCCGCCCCGTCGTTGGAGGCAACCGGGAAAAGGCTGTCGGCTCCGGGACGTCACCTCGCAACGCTCGTGCTGGCTGCCTTTGTCCTCGGCCGCAGGGAAGCTCGCGGCCGGTGCCCGGTGGCGCCCAGCGGGGTTTGGCCGTCGGTGACGCGCGATGAGCCAATGACCGTGCGTCGTCGACCGGGCACGGGCACCCGCGGGCTGATGGCAACTCGTGCGATCGTCGGAAATCTTTTATACTCCCTCTGTCCCATAATTCTCGTCTTAGATTTGTTTAAATACGAATGTATCAAGTCACGTTTTAGTATTAGATACATCCATATCTAAACAAATACAGTATAAGACAAGAATTTTGGGAAGGAAGGAGTACGTTTCTTGCGGCTGAGGACAAAAAAAAGATCGAAATGTACGTGTCATGGGAGCTTCTTTGAATTTGTTTTCACTTTCTTGAAAAAATTCGATAAAGGGAGCAAGGGCATCTCCTAACGCAGACCAGCAAATCGGACACCGTATCTGTTTATGGATCGGGAGACCAGTCCGTGGACAAACTGATAGCAACTCCAACGCGCTGATTCAAACGGACGCGTGCTTTGTCCGTCTTTTGTCCGTTTCGATCGACCGCCTGCTCGCCGTCCGCCACCTTTTACATTTGGGTCGGCCCTGCCCCTGGCGGACCCAATTTCGCCCTCGCGGCCGGCCCTCCCGTGTTTTTTTCCAAACGTAATTCAAATCTTTCTCTAAAAAAAGGATGGATCGACTCCGTCGGCTTTATCGTCACAGTACGCTTTTCCCCGCAAATTTACGCTTTCGGTTTAAATTTAAAACGTATACGCGAGGTGGTACTAATAAAATTTGATACGTGGCACGCTAGCCTCGCTAGCCAGGGCCTCCAATGTCGCACGCTAGCCTCGCTAGCTAGGACTTCCAACGTCGTACTAATAAAATTTGATACTGCCGGCGCTTCGCAGAGGCGAGCGACTGAGCAGCGACGCGATGGGCCGGCCCAGTTTTTGCGCGTACAGTCGCACCTAGCCAGTCGGTTTTCGGAACCTTCTAGAAGGTTCCCTGAACCGGTTTTTTGTTTCTTTTACTGGTTTTTTTGTTTTTTTGTTTCTGTTTTTTTTTCTTTTTTTCCTTTTCAAAGTTATTTAATCTTTTTTAAACTAAGTTCATGTTCGGAAATTGTTCTTCTATTTAGAAAAATGTTCTTGCCTTTTAAAAAAGTTCGAAATTTTAAAAATGGTCTCTTTTCAAAAAATGTTCATAAATCTAAAAAATGTTCGCGATTTTCAGAAAAAGTTCTTGTTTTCATAAACTGTTGCAAATGCTTTTGTTCAAAATAATCATAACTTTCCAAAAAAATGTTTGTGCGTTACAAAATGCTCGTGATTTTCAAAATATGTTCGTGATTTAAAAAACGCTTTTATTGAAATTATAAAAAATAGTTCTTCCTTTAAAAATTGTTCACATTTTCATAAAATGTTCATGCTTAAAAACATCTATATGAATTTCAAAAACAATTATCATTTTCAGAACCCATTCACAATTTCAGAAAATCTCATTTATAAAATTTGTTCACAATTTCAAAAAATGTTCTTGTTTTTAAAAATTTCATAGTTCTAGAAATTTGTTCATGTTTTAAAAAATGGTCAGGAATTTCAAAAAATATTCTCGTTTTCAAAGTTTGTACACCATTTGAGAAAAATGTTCAATTTTCAAAAAATGTTTGCAATTTCAACATTTTTTTCGCAATTTCAACAAATATTCCCATGTTTAAAATTTTGTTCACCTTTCCAAAAAAGCGTACAATACAAATTTTGTCGCATTTTAAAAAGTTCCTGTTTTAATTTATTTGGTGCTGAATTAAAAAAATGTTCCTGTTTTCCATTTAAAAAAACTAAAAAATGTTCTTGATATCAAAAAATGTTCGTGTTTGTCGTAATTTGTTTGTTTTTCAGAAACATTTTTGAAAACTGTTCGGGTTTTGGAATCTTTTTGGGGTTTGCAAATTTTGTTCGTGTTTCATTTTTGAATCAGAATTAAAAAACATCTTCACTTTTCCAAAAAGATGGAATACGAAAAAAGCGGCATTTTGAAACTGCTCGCAATTTTCAAGAAATATTTTCAAAATGTTTTCCAAATCTCAACGCTACTGTCTGTTCTTATATATTTCTGCACTTTTTATCTTCAGATGGTGTCGTGTAGTGTAGTGGCTAATGGCTCGCTGCTGGTTTTTCATCTCTTTTTGACGCGCGCGAAAGGAAATGAAAGATCTGGTTGGTGGGCCGGCCCAGTCAAGCATAAACCCTGTGGGTCGAGCTGCTGTTTGACAACTTATTATTATGGGCTATTGATCCTTTTTTATTATGGGCCTTCCCTTATGGGCCGATAGCCAACTTTTAAAATTTCCTGGCAAGCATGCTCGGTAGAAAAGAGAGAGGGAGAGAGGGCCGTTTTAGCTGTACTTCAAATTCTCTCGAAAAAAAAAAGCTGTACTACAAATTTGTCTAAAAAAAGTTGTACTACAAATAAGAAAATAGTCCCGTATTGCTATCTCATACCAATTCCCATCAATTTATATATGCCGGCAAGTTCCTTGGAATGTCAACAAGTGGCTTGACGAATAAACAAACACATGATCAGAATAGAATTTATCTTTCAAACACTAACTCAAAATATAACATGTTATATATGAAAAAATCATGAGAAAAATGTGTATAAATTTTAAATATACATACATACCTGAAAAATCCTTTCGTCGGCCTAATTTTTTACGTCGCATTCGACTGAGTCAGGCACAAACGATACGCACGGTTTTTACGCTCATCTACCCCTGATATTCTATCTGAATCTGTTGAACATAGACGTATGACTCTAGATATATACATCCTTTTCCTGTTTAATCTTTCTTTTTGCTGACAGATTAAAATACTCTTCAAAATATTTATCTGTCAGACACTAACTCAAAATATAACATGTTATATATGAAAAATTCCTGAGAAAAAATGTATACAAATTTTAAATATATATACATGCATACCTGAAAAATTCTTTCAACGGACTAATTTTTTACGTCGCATTCATTCGAGTAAGGCACTTAGAGTAAAACAGATCAAGACTCTAGTTATTAAGATGGCACTCAAAGTAGCCCTTGACCTCCGCATCTCCTTTCTAACTGGCATTTGCTCAGTATGATGATGAAAACTACAAGCTCGTGTACATAATAAAACTTGCAAAAGGGCGAAAGGATGAATAGGTTGATGACAACGAGGAGACGGAGCAATTGTGATAAGTGGTGAAATAAAATTTTTGTTACCCTGTTGCAACGCACGGGCTCTTTTGCTAGTAAAATACAAACATCTTACATAGTTTCACAACCACGCAAATATAGCAAAGTTTACAAGCCAAATAAATATATCAAAGTTTACAAGCCAAATTAAATTGTCTCAAATACATTAAAAAAAAGATACATCTACACAACTTCTTCGTGCTCCATGTTCTAGCAGGATACCGAACGATGCCCCATCGAGATTGCAGAACACCAAAGGCACGCTCCTCATCCTTCGTAGCACTCTCTTGCTCTCAGGCAAATCTCATCCTCTTCTCTCCTATAGGGTTGGAAATTGTCTTCACCATAGTAGTTCACTTAGGATAGATACTGTTAGCTAGATAGTATCCTTTGTTGTAGTTGTGGCCATTGATGTTAACATTGCCCTCGGGCAGTTCCCTTCGGCAAGCCTTGCAAACACCGGAGAGCGTTGAAGCACGTTGATATCATTGTGAGATCCGGCCATGCCGAAGAAAGAGTGTTCGATCCAAAGTTCTTGTGAGGCCACAACCTCAAGTATGACAGTGCAAGCCTTGACATGACCCCCATACCGCCCCTGCCAAGCAGAAGGGTAGTTCTTTCACTCCCAGTGCATACAATCTATGCTACCAAGCATCCCCGGAAAGTCCCGATTGGCATTCATCGCCAACAGGCGGGCTGTATCTGCAGCATTTGGCTCTCTCAAGTACTCAGGACCAAACACTGCTATTATAGCCTTGCAGAACTTGTACATGGACTCTAGGCACGTGGACTCACTCATACGGACATACTCATCAATGAGATCACCAGGAACTCCGTATGTAAGCATCCGAATAGCAGCACTACATTTATGATAAGAGGAGAAGTCAATCTTTCCAAGGGCATCCTCCTTGCACTCGAAATACTTATCATATGCAACCACCCCCTCGTGGATACGCTTGAAAACATGCCTAGCCATACAAAAATGGCGCCAGAATAGGTGATGCTTGAAGAGCGGATGGGGTGTCTCGAAATAGTCCTTCCAGAGAAGGAAATGGCCACTCTCTCGGTTGCAATTCAACGCTGGAGTGTGCCCCGGGATCAAGCCCCGGAACAATGGCCACTGCTTACTTAGGTGGTCATGGACGACCAACACATCAGCCACCATCTCCTCATCGTTCGATGAAGAATCATCCGAGTCGCAAATGAAAGTGTGGAAAAAGAACTCGTCGACGAAGTCCATTTGTACCTTGGGGCAAACCATCAAACAACTTGTGGGCGTCGTCGAAGAAGCAAGCCGGCAAAGAGCTGCACCCTCGCCTGAACCAGGTAGTTGGCCTGGCGGCGTCAAACGAGCGTGGTGGCATCGTTGACGGAGCTGGCCGGGGGCGGGGGGGGGGGGGGGTGGAGGTGGGGCGGCAAGGTGGTGCTGGCGGTAACGTTAGAGGAAGCTGTGGTGGCCCGACGATGACATTGGAAGGTGCGTGTTGTGGGTGGAGGTATGTGGGTACGCTTGGCTGGCGAGGGCATCGGAACTTGGCGGCGGTGGCGCGGCGGGGTGGGGCGGTCGGGTGCTTGCTGTGGATGGGAGGAAGAGAATGGCCTATGTGCCACCGACTGGCGGGCCAGGAGGAGGAGTAGGCGGGCGTCGCATGCATCCACCTCGTGTCGGCGCCGACGCAAATGAGGCCCAAATTTGGGCCCATAATGGGTCGCTAGGTGGACGAAAAGCGGACGTGCGTTCGTTTGTGTCGGCACATTGGGCCGAGTTTTGTGTCCGTTTTGACCCAAATGGATACGCGCGGATGCAGTGGGTCGTCGCGTTGGAGTTGCTCTTATAGCATACATACATCCTCAATTATTTTTTCATTCCGCACACTCAAAAAGGTGCATATCTGGTTTCAATTTAGCTTAAAATTGTTCAAATATTCGAATACAACAGTAGTTATAATTTATATATTATAATCCATTAAAGTATTCCAATTATAATACTTCGAACTTGAATTTAACTAGCACATGTTACTTGTTGTCCCCTTTAACCGCTCACAAATGCTTAGTCAAATCTTCCATTTGTTGATCATGAGTTGTTGATGTCAAATTTATTGATGCATTTGAACAAAGTCATCAAATGTGGCTGGATTCTGCTCTCTAAGTTTGATAGGCTCATCATGTTCTCAAATTCAGGAGTTGTTGCAGCATCCTCTCCCTCATCCCCTATGATCATGTTGTGCATGATCACATAACATGTCATCACCTCCCACAAGGTCTTCGGAACCCATTATTTAGCAGGTCAATGAAGAATTGCAAAATGGGCATGCAGAACTTCAAATGCCCTCTCAACATCCTTTCTAGTTGTTTCTTGTTTTTGGGCAAAGTGAGACTTTTTCTGACCAACTGGATCAGAGACTGTCTTGACAAAGGTAGCCCACGGGGGATATATACCGTTGATCAGATAGTAGCACATGTTGTATTCCTGCCCATTGACAGTACAGTGGCAGGGCGGAGCTTTCCCTTTAGTCTATCTAGCAAACAACGGTGATTGTTGTAATGTCGTTGCAAGACCCGGGCATGCCAAAGAAAGCGTGTCAAATCTAAAAATCCTATGATGTAACTGCTTCAAAATGATGGTGGACTTCTTAACATGACTCTGATATTGTCTTTGTAGAGCTTTTGGGCAATTTTTCCATCTCCAATGCATGCAGTTAAGTGATCCGAGCAAACCTAGCCACTCTCTTGCTTCAGACATTGCCAAGATCCTCTTGGTGTTTGCGACTGTTGGTTCTCTTAGGTACCGAGGTCCAAATACCGAGACCACGGTAGTAGCAAATTTGACCGTGTCGTCTCTACATGTGCTCTCATAGATCCATATGTATTCATCTCATGAATTAGCGGTCGTTCCATATGCAAGCATCCGCAATGTGGACACGCACTTACGGTAACAAGAGAACTCAATCATTCCTATGACAACCTTATTCAAGATGAATTAGTCATCAAAGGACCGGGCACAATGGTAGAGATGACCAAATACATTTTTCCGCATCCGAAAGCGCCGGCAAAAATTGGCAGCGAATAGGGCATTAGGGTAAAGTAGTCTTCTATCAGCGTAAAATGGATGTGTGCCCTGTTGTGATTGAGCACTCGATAACTCCTAGTCCATCCCTTGAAATTGAGAACAAGCTTTTCTGCAAGCTCCACGTCTGCAAGGACTGCCTACATCATCGTCGGCTCATCCCTGTAGTATTCCCTACAGGACGACTCAACATAATGCTCGTATATGTACTCCACATATGAATCCATTGTTTCAAACAAGAAGGGACAAAAAATAGCACGGGAATTTCAATGAATATTTATCGGGCACAGTGACTACTGTAGGGGCGGATGGTACCTATGCGGTCGACGGAGGAGAGATGTTAACCGGCGGTGGAGGACAAGCGGCATGGAGCCCGGGTGTAGCAGTGGAGGTGATGGAGTTTCGGAAAGGGTGGGGCAGGGCGGCCGGGGTGGTGGAGCTGCGGCATTGACAAGAGAGAAAACAGACACAGAGAAAGATGGAAGGATGGAGGCACTCCGCGGGGGAGTTTTGTGTGGGATGTGTCAGAGTCTTACGGGGCTGCTGTCCGGTCTCCCGCAAAGCCTTCCCCCCATCTTGGTTCCAGTTTGTGGGAAAAAGGA
Source organism: Triticum timopheevii (assembly GCA_963921465.1). Classification (NCBI taxonomy): domain Eukaryota; kingdom Viridiplantae; phylum Streptophyta; class Magnoliopsida; order Poales; family Poaceae; genus Triticum; species Triticum timopheevii. The sequence goes on along the minus strand of OY997272.1, from coordinate 405,006,811 downwards.
AGGCCATACTGGCCCATGGACGGATACAAGCCCGCGTTGGACGGCAAAACACGTCTGGACCACACAGTCCAGACGCTTGTGAGGAGTTCGAGGGTCCACTTTGGAGATGGGCTTCTCCAACGGTATATCCAAAATGGACACACTATCTGTCTGTGGACCACCTGCGGACAAAATACCAGAGTTGGTCATCCAACCATGTCCCTCAAATTACTCCTATATAAAGAATGCTAGAGTACCGGCCTTCTGGGCTTGTCGAGGGCTAAGAGTGCATCTATGCCATCCGTCCCATGGTGATGTGCCGCGGGGGCCTCTCTGCCCCATCCTATCAGCGGATGGCGTGCGCTTCAGGTGACCCGCATCAACGGTCCATGATGCGTGGACCGTGGGTGTGCGCTCAGGGCCACCACCATTGGGCGACATCGAGCATGTGTGTGACGGCCCTATCGCGCATTGCTCCATGCGCGACGGCATGGCCGGACTTGCTTGTAGGTGTGCATGCCCTGCGTTGGGCTAGTCCGATTGCAAGAAGATGGGATTGCATTGCTGTCGGAGTGCAGGCTCGCACGCGGGGTCATTTTCGGCCATCTCATTCACTCATTGGCCACCCGGGTATTCGCATGAGCCGGTGCTGCATCCACATGACTATTCGAAGGGCCGGCTGTGCGGACGACTGCTCAGCCGGTGGGGTCTGTTTTGGGTTGTCTCATTGACCCCACCCGGATACGTGCGTGTGCTAGCGCTACATCCACACGGCTATTCTGAGGGCCGTTCAGCCTGCTGTACGGACGACCGCTCAGCGGGCCATGTGAACAATCACTCTTTTGGTCCGTCTCATAGGCACACCTATGCCTCCGGGTGCGGCCTTGCTTTGTGCTTGACTGGCTGACGTGGGATGGGACATGCAATGTCGGTTGCTATGGGATGCTTAAAAGCATCTCCTATGCTCGCCCTTTGGTACCATCTCTCATATACTCCCACCATTCCAAAATATAGTGCGCCCGCGCTTCCCGAGGTCCAACTTTGACCATAAATTTAACCAACGAGACCAATTGCGGCGGGAGAAAAAATATATAATTGAAAACTTCTTTTGTATACGAATTCACTGATATAATTTTTGCTCCAGCCGCAATCGGTCTTGGTAGTTAAATTTACGGTCAAAGTTGAAGCACGGGGATAGAGGAAGCACTACATTATGGAATGGAGGGAGTATCATTTTCTTCAAAGTGAAAACCTAGATTCTGGCCTTGTGGTTGGATTTGGTGACGGCGGCACTTGAGTGTCGCTCCCTTCCTGAAGGCGGTTGTTGTTGAAAAATCTCGTCGTCCTTGTGGTATCATGAGATGATTGGTGCGGATATAGTCATCACTGTAGTTTGCCGATCACAAATCTTACCACTTTAGGGATTTTTTATTTTTTCCTCCCCTACATAAAGTTTTGGTCTTATATGACTTTACGAGTTGTCGGCATGTTTTTTATGTGTGTGTGAGTTGGTGTTGATTGTGTATATCCTAGCTATGCAGAGACTGGGTGTGTGCTCATTGTGTTATGTATCTTTTATTGCTCAATTTTGAGTCAATAAAATCCACACTTTGTTGAGAAAAATATATCATTTTCTTGTTGACTTTGCTCTCTCCTTCGATCCACATACAATGAAGCACGACAACATCTCCTCACTTCGTTATCTCGAGCGGAAGGGTGAGCTTCTCTGTCGATGTTCCCATGGGACGACATTAGCTCAACGTCCATCTTTTCCTGGCTCGTCATTGCCACACGCTCAAGGTAGGCGAGGGCGGCGGGGAGATGGAGGCGGCCGACTGTTGTTTTCGGTTTTGTGAGGAACGGTGCGGGAGGAGGCTGCAGTTGGTGTGGCCATGTTCTTCTAGGCGTGTGTTGTCTTTTCTAGGCGTGCCTTGTCTTTTCTGCGCCTGTCGTTCTTTGTTTCTTACTGCTTGCCTCTGCAAGTATTGATGTTCGATGTCAACCATTTCTTGTGTTTTTTCCATGCTTTTTGTTCAATGAGGTGGTCGTGGTACTGCTATCTCCCATGATTTATCCAGATTCTTCCCCCATTAATCATAGATATTCGAGCACAGATCCGATAATTCGTAACCAGGCTGGATAACCGGGTCGAAATCACAGCAGTGGAGTTAATGTCATTACTCGGGCAGTTACTACCAACAGGGCCGGATCCTTGCATATTCAAAATGCAGGCCCTTTGTTTTGTGTCCGTTGCCTTCTCACGGGCCACAACCGGCCCAACTGCACTAATATAATTAAATGCCGGGCCTGCAAGCGATGGGGGCACATAACTTACAACTGTTTCTCATAGCCCAGGCCCAACCTAACCCCGAAGCAAAACCCACCTCCGAGCCAGACGCTTGCGTTTCCAAGGCAACCCGCCACTGTTCCCGTGATTGTGACTAATCAGGCGGTCATTCAACCCACCAACCAGGGAATATCAGTTAATGCTCTTTAGCAGGCGTCCCGGGGCGATTGCCACAATCCCAGCTCCTTCCCAAATTCAGTCTCGCTTCGTCTCCAATCTGCCACAACCCAACCAAATCCAACCCCATCTTCTCTGCTCTCGGCGTCGACAGACCCTGCTTCGTCCCCGTTGACAATGGAGACCTTTCCTTTTGACCCCACCTCTTTCTTGCCTCCGCACCACCAAAGCATTCAGGTTGCCGGCGGACCGGCGCGGATTTGAGTCATCATCGGGGCTGCTCCAGCTACTCATGAAGAGTGGGCGATTGCCACAATCGTTCCAATGCCAAATCTTCCAGTGGCATTCAACACAGTCAGGGAGGTTCTATCCGATTTCCTGACTGACCAACAACTAGGTTTCTCTGAGATTAAGCCATGCCTGTTTGGCCAGGCTTATGTCAAGTTCAATAGTGTGTTTGATAGAGATGATATGGTCACCCGTAGCTCACACATGTTCACGGATGTCCATGTCATGTTTCAAAAACATGGCAGAGGACTGAACTAGAGGAGTCTGGTTTTAAACAGAGATGTCTGGATCTTGTTATGCGGTTATTCATTTGACAGAAGGAATATGCAAGAAGTTAGTAATGCAGTCAGTAAATTTGGCAAGTTTCTGATGTGGGAAAGAGTGCATAGTAGCAGAGCCAATATTATGGTGAAAGTCAGAGTGGAGGAGCTCAGAGATATTCCTAGCAGCATTGTCATTGGAGAGGGATATGACTTTCAAACGGCCTCTCTCACTGTGCTAGTTGTTATCCTTCAGCAGCAGATCTTGGGGGCTAAAGCAGCTGATGAGGATCCAGTGGCTCCTAATGGCAATCCACATCCACTCCCCCAGCAAGCTCGCTTCCATCCAAACCAACATAACCATTTCATTGGCCCTCTCCAGCAGCATGAAGTTGATGAGCGTTAGATTCCAGCTCCACCACTTAATCCACAGCTTAACCTGCAACTTGCTCTTAATGCTGCTGACCTGGAGTAGGAGGACCCAGAAGATATGGAGATGGATGAGGAACAAGAGCCCATGCCAAGATGGGGGCATTGGGCCATGCCTCAAGAAGCTGATATGGAATTACATGCATGGGAATTCTTAGCTCTGAATGACATTATGGAGCCTCTAGAAGAGATCAATAATCCAGTCGGAGCAAGAAGAAATGGCGAAACAAGGCCACGGAAGGAGTGATGCCTACCATGGCCTCGCAAAGGAAGGCGAAGACGGCAAGGAGGATGACAGAGCGGGGATCTAGATGCAGTAGGTGGATCTGGTAATGCGAGATTACGACATTGAAGAAGGGAGAGAAAGGGGGATTCAGGCCCGCGAGGAGAGCATGGAGATAGATGGGAATCTTAGTGGCACTCATCTCACCCACACGCCAAGACGCAGGACGGACGGTCGTTGCCTTCCACTCATTGGAATCGGCTGCGAGGGCATGGCGGACCTTGTCCAGCCCCTCCTGGTTGATCACCGTCGACCGCTCAAGAGCCGGCTCCAAGGCCGACAGGAACCTGGCCGGGGCGCGCGGCTTCCCCTTCTTCTTCCTCGGTTGCGGGGCCATGACAGAAGCTGGAAAAGGGGGGCGTGGCACCAACGCCAGATCTACAAGATTGGTAGAAGGAGAAACAAAGGCCAAGCGCGACAATCTGCAAGGGCGAGCTGTTCTGGCAGCAGGCGACCACTAGGCCTCGCGGATATCAAGGTAGCATGGAGAAGTGGAGACGCCCATGTCCCATCAATCGCCACGCGTCAACAAGGCCGCAGGCGGTTAGGGCCCGCGGCGCTCCGCACTTGCCCTTTGGCTTCGCCTGGAAGCCAAGTCCGAGCGCGCCTTGGGCCCGGGGGCTACTATCGGCGTTCTGAATATGGGGGTATCCAGACTTGCCTGCTTGTGGCCCACCACGTGGCTCCATCAACGGCCTGGTACGACCCAGCGTCAACATCAACAGCTGAAGACCCTTGCGAGGGGCCAAGCCTCGCAAGGCGGACGACGCCAAGACCCTCGAGGGGATCGGCCTCTTCAGGCTGGCTCCCGAGGGGTGGAGAGTTCTGTGCAAGGTGCACCTCACGAGGCTTAGCTAACGTGAGCCATGACGACCAAGGCCAGGCGGGCGCCAGCGGGCGCAGAGCGCCATTTTCCTCTTTGATGCAAGGAAGGCAAGCCACAGGTGCGAAGTCCCGAGGAATCAGCCAAAGGTTTCCATTTTGGTGCAACAAGACCAAGACCACCAGGACGGCAGGGCGGAGGTCATCACCGAGCCCACTGCAACATCACCACCAGGGGCTTTTCGCAGGCCAAGACTACTTTTGCCACGACAAGTTGTACTACTTGTCCCCTTTCAATTCCGGCCGTTGTGGGATCCTTTCCCGTCAACATTTGGGAAGAGGACCAAGGCCACTATAAATAGGACTTAGCCACCACCATAGTGGGGGGGGGGGGGTCGGATCGGATCCATACTCACCCGACCACCTCACCAGCTCTCTTGAGCTCAAGAACACCTCACCTCCTGAGGCCAGTTCATCCACTATACTAGTTCATCCTCAGCCCTTCGAGGCAACCACCAAAACGTTGGAGTAGGGTATTACACCGCAAGGTGGCCCGAACCAGGATAAACTGTTGTGTCTCTTTGTCTCTTCGATCTCGACGCGCTAGGCTTAGGAGGATCACGAGTAGGCAGGCTGGGTAGGTTGAGATCTCCGTACGCACCCCAGAATTCAAACCTTTCAAGGGTTTGCGGAACCTGTAATCCATCAGAAATCACGATCTGCTGAGTGTTAGTAGGAAGGGAGTCATGAGTATATGTTTGTGGAATTATTTCTTCAATATTCGATATAGTTCCGAGAGGATCCGGAAGCTTTTCGATGAGTATCGGGTATTATCGATAAATTATATATAGGTGGAAAAAGTTTCTAGAGATGTTAACACACACACACACACACACACACACACACACACACACACACACACACACACACACATATATATATAACGGTTTAGAAGTATTTAGAATATTTTATATTTAATTTAAATATCAATGGGCTTAAAAAGGCCAAGAGGTGGAAGGCAACTTGGGCCAAAAAGGCCCAAATGGGAAAGTGCCTCCTTCCTTAGCCGAATTGGGGAAGACGAGGAGTCAGACTCCTCCTCCCCTAGGCTGGCGTACCAAGGGGGACTCCTTCCTCCTTGGTGGCAGCCCTGCCTCTCCCTCCAACCTATGTATACATAAGGATTTGACCCTTTTCATCATACAAGTTTTGGAGCTCCCTCTAGTTCTTCTAGTTCTAGTTCTAGTTGCTCCTAGTTGACTAATTAGAGCTAGGCTAATCCTTTTGTCCTCATAATTAGAAGCCGAGTGTGGTTTTAATCTCCTCCCTCTAATTTTTCGGCGACAATTAGCTCTGAACAACGAAGAGCTACCGGATCATGAAGACCGCACGCTTGCAACCAAGTAGAGAGGTCCTCCTTTCGATCTTTGGTTCGAGGGACTGTTCGTGGGGTGGTACAAAGGATCGTTCATCAACGGTTCGAGGGACTCCAAGTACGATCTATACCGACACGTTCTTCTTTCGCTGCAACTTGGTGACGGCAACGATCATGATCCCAACCCGTTATGCATCTTCATATTAAACTTGGATGATCGCAGGTGCGATTTTTTTTGTTACTACATTCCCCAACAGTTCTTTGCTAGGAACATATGCCTCTATGATAACGATCCGACTCTCACGTGATCGATCTATATGTATGTTTGTAGTGATACCTGCAACAATTAATAATGGACAATATGTGTATGTTGTGTTTGCTTGTTACAAATGTATTTAGACGTATTTCAGTGCTAGATACGTCCTTTTAAGTGATAAGTAACATGGATAGGAAGAAGTATTAAATTTATTGATATGATTTGTATTGTGCTAAATTAAAACATTAAACCTGATATGATTTGTATTGTGTTGAATTAATACATTATGTACATGTTTGTTGGGTGTATTGTTGGTTAAGCCGGACTTCCTATTGAAGACCGAGGCTATGTCTCGCTTCTAGCGTGAGTGACCTGATAATGGGCCGACCCATTAGCGTTGTTCTTTCGATTCACTTATCGTTCACTTCTCTTCGCTACTAAAGTTTGTTCACTCAGTTTTATTTTTTCTTTTCTTTTCTTTTTTTATATTTAACAAATAACCCAAAATATATATATTCCAAAAATATACCAATGTTTTGGGAAAAGTGTTTGTGCAATATTTAAAAAATGTTGATAGCACTTGAAAAAAATGTTTCAGCACGTATTTGAAAAATTAATCAAAAACACATGTTTAAGTTTTTTTAATCATATATTTTAAAATGTAACATATATCAAATGTACAACATGTACGAAAAAAATAGCCATCAAAACAAGTATTGGATAAAAAGTTAGTCATTATATTTGAAAAAAATGTTATTCATGTATTTAAAAATTGCTAAACTGGTATGAAAGAAGGTTTTGATGTACACAAAAAATATACAATGTGAATCAAAAAGTGGACATCAAAACATATATTTGAAAAAAAAGTTAATCATGTATTTAGAAAAAGTTATCATAGTGTGAAAAAATCATCAGCGTAGTCCAAACTATGAGGATACCAATCAAAAACAATATATCAACTTTAAATTGATTTTTAAGACATATTCAAAACAAAAATTCAACAACATGTGTTTGAAAAAAATGTTAACCATCTATTAAAAATATATTTTAAGTGCATAAACAAATGTTTCAGATGTATACGAAACATTTACAATGTCTTGAAAAAGTATGTATTAGCACATATTTTAAACAATGTTAACCATGTATTTGAAAATGTTTCACGTGTACTCAAAAAATGTAGAATACATATAAAAATATAGACATTAAAACATGTATTTAAAAATAATATCAGTCATGTATTTGAAAACCATTAAACATGTATAAGAAAAATGTTTGTTTTTTGGAAAAAGGAAAAAAGTCATTAAACATATATTTGGAAAAAAACTAAAGAAACCGAAGGAAAACAGGAAAAAGAAAAAAAGAAAAAAGAAGAAACTGAAAGAAACCAAGTCTTTAAACATATATTTTAACTATGATAGGCTGGTTGCTTCGCAGAATTGGTACAACTGATATGTAGCTCTAGCGCCTCCTATTGGACATGTTCTCTTTGGGTAAACCAAGTTTTATTGATAAAAAACTACAGATAATGGAATACATATTGGATCGTGGGGTTGGCCTAGCCACACATGACGCCCCTGAAGTAAAGAATGTGAAAATTTTGCTAGACTATGAGTTTCTTTAGTAGACTCTGAACCTTTGAACGAAAAAACTCAATTAAACGTAGCAGCTTATGATAGTGTCATATTTTCCTTGATAGCCATTGTGGATGTGTTCAACGAGTTGCTTGGAGTCCGAAGCCACTACAAAATTATTTAAAAGCAGGTCTTCCGCCAGTGACTGTGCTGCCTACACGCAATTGCATCTAGTGTTGTTGGATTGTATATACCATGGATAACCATGACTGAACTCCCCTTATAATTCCCTTGATCGCCTCGGCAGACCACCGCTACTGTGCCACCTCTGGATGGCATCGATACGCCAGCATCCACGTGAATCTTAGCGAAGCCCGATGGCAGTGCCTTCTGCCCCCGTTCAACCCTTCGTATTGGACGTGTGTAGGCATCAAATAGTTGAGGACTCGCATAGGTTCAAGAATAAATGGTCCAGCTCTGTCGATGCGTGGCTAGCTCCCTGGTGCACTCGTTCAACAGTTTTCCTTTATTTAATTTTTTTCATCATTTTTTTCTACCGGTTTGCTTCTGAAAAAATGGTTGTTAGTTTTCCCCTAGGATCTAAAACATTTAAGAACTAATAGTTAAAACAAATATCACATGTTTAAAAAATGTTCAGTGTATTAAAAAATATTCATTGTATATCACAAAAAAGTTCACCTTATACTAAAAAAACTGACGGAATGATACAGAAAATGTTCAGTCGGTATTTAAAATGTTCACTACTGATTACAAAAAAGTTCACCACACACTAAAAATATTCGCAGTATAACAAAAAATGTTCAGTGTGTATTTTTAAATGTTCAATAAATATGAAAAAATATTCACCATGCGTTAAACGAATGTTCAGCGTATATTAACATATGTTCAACGTATTAATTTTGGTCAATATCTATTTAAAAGATGTTAACTGTATTTTCAAAAAAATAATTATTCTATAGGAAAATTGTAAAAATATTAAAATGCAAAGAAACCGGAAGAAAAAATCATATGAGCAAGACACAACCCAAAAAGAAGGAAATAATAAAAATAAGAAATAACTAAATCAATAAAAACTAAAAAGGAGAACGAACCATCTAAGCCAAGATAAAAAATTGAAAAGAGAAAAGAAAATACAAATCAACATATAAATTGAAAAGGAAAACAGCTAAAAACCGGACGAAACAGAAAAACGAAACAAAACATTTTTTTTGGTGAAACTGCTTCTGGAGTAAATGTAACGTGTACTTGGACACATGTTGCCGAACTGGGCGGACCCACCTCTATAGGCCGCGGGCGAATCCATGCTGATTTGACGCAATCTATGGGGTGTGTTGCCCCAAACTTATGTTCTTTGAGTCCCCTCACACCACCTCGGTTACGCCTCGCATGGAGAGCTCGAGGACAAGCGTGGTGAAGGTCACACGTGGATTCATGACGGAGGAACAAGTTGTGCAGCAGCTTCGGGAGTTGGTTTCATCCAGTTTCCAATGGTGTCATATGAGACTTGAGGATCAGATGTTCACATTGGATTTTCCTACGAGGGAGGATCTAGCTTGCTTTCATAAGTTTGGTATGAGCAGAGTACCAAACAACACATTTGTTCTTGAGTTTGATGCATGGACTAAGAAGGAGCTGTAGGGAGCACCACTTTCAAAGTTTTGGGTCAGATTTTTAGGGGCACCGCCTGAGCCTCTGAATGATTTTCTGGTGACATGGAGTTTGTGTTCGCTGATAGGCAAGACGGAGCAGGTGGACATGCCATTCACTCGCGCTCAGGGCATTACTCATCTGCTTGTTAGTGTTGTGGACATCGAACTTGTTCCAGATGTAGTGAGATGGACATATGAGGGAAAGATGTATGATCTTGAGATCGAGATTGAGGGCCACCCATTTTTTGATGGGGTGGCCGAGAACAAAGATGTGGATATGAATGAAGGAGGCGATGATAACGGGAAAAAGATAAGAGTGCAGAACACAGTAAGCGCAACGACGCTACGGGGGCTGAGGGACAGTCTGCTCATCCAGATGAGGGTTCTGCAAAAAAGGGGTTGCAACCCCGTCGATTTCAATGAATGCTCAGGTTTGGATCCTTTGTAGCATCAGCTGCACCTAGACGCCCTTGGGGACACCGGTCCGACACGGAGGATCCTGTGGAGTAGGAGTTGCCATCGTTGCCGCCGATGGCTTCACCAGAGGCACTAGGAGTGTTGGTTTTTGGCGAGCGCCTGGAGCGGGGCATCTCGGATCAGCTTCGCCAGTCACCTCAGTTGGGCTCTCAGGCGGGAGTGGTGGGGGCAACTGATGACCCACAAGTGTAGGGGATCTATCGTAGTCCTTTCGATAAGTAAGAGTGTCGAACCCAACGAGGAGCAGAAGCAAATGATAAGCGGTTTTCAGTAAGGTTTTCTCTGCAAGCACTGAAATTGTAGGTAATAGATAGTTTTGTGATAAGATAAATTGTAACGAGTAACAAGCAATGAAAGTAAATAAAGTGCAGCAAGGTGGCCCAATCCTTTTTGTAGCAAAGGATAAGCCTGGACAATTTCTTATAATGAGAAAAGAGCTCCCGAGGACACATGGGAATTATCGTCAAGCTAGTTTTCATCACGCTCATATGATTCGCGTTCGGTACTTTGATAATTTGATATGAGGGTGGACCGGTGCTTGGGTACTGCCCTTACTTGGAAAAGCATCCCACTTATGATTAACCCCTATTGCAAGCATCCGCAACTACAAAAGAAGTTTTAAGGTAAACCTAACCACAACATTAAACATATGGATCCAAATCAGTCCCTAACGAAGCAACACATAAACTAGGGTTTAAGCTTCTGTCACTCTAGCAACCCATCATCTACTTATTATTTCCCAATGCCTTCCTCTAGGCCCAAATAATGATGAAGTGTCATGTAGTCGACGTTCACATAACACCACTAGAGGAAAGACAACATACATCTCATCAAAATATCGAACGAATACCAAGTTCACATGACTACTAATAGCAAGACTTCACCCATGTCCTCAGGAACAAACGTAACTACTCACAAAGAATATTCATGTTCATAATCAGAGGAGTAATAATATGCATTAAGGATCTGAACATATGATCTTCCACCAAGTAAACCCATTAGCATCAACTACAATGAGTAATCAACACTACTAGCAACCCACAGGTACCAATTTGTGGTTTGGATACAAGATTTGATACAAGAGATGAACTAGGGTTTTGAGAGGAGATGGTGCTGGTGAAGATGTTGATGGAGATTGACCCCCTCCCGATGAGAGGATCGTTGGTGATGACGATGGTGATGATTTCCCCCTCACGGAGGGAAGTGTCCCCGGCAGAACAGCTCTGCCAAAGCTCTAGATTGGTTCCGCCAAGGTTCCGCCTCGTGGCGGCGGAGTTTCGTCCCGTAAGCTTGCCCACGATTTTTTCCAGGGTAAAAGCCTTCATATAGTAGAAGATGGACACCGGAGGGCCACCAGGGGGCCCAGGAGACAGGGAGGCGCGCCCCCACCCTCCTGGCCAGGGTGTGGGCCCCCTGAGGTGTTTCTTCCGCTCAATAATTCTTATTAATTCCAAAAATAAGTTTCGTGGAGTTTCAGGATTTTTTGGAGCAGTGCAGAATAGGTTTCCAATGTTTGCTCCTTTTCCAGCCAGAATTCCAGCTACCGGCATTCCCCCTCTTCATGGTAAAACTTATAAAATAAGAGAGAATAGCCATAAGTATTGAGATAAAATGTGTAATAACAGTCCATAATGCAATAAATATTGATATAAAAGCATGATGCAAAATGGACGTATCAACTCCCCCAAGCTTAGACCTTGCTTGTCCTCAAGCAGAAGCCGAAATCGAAAAATATGTCCACATGTTTAGAGACAGAGGTGTCGATAAAAATAAAATATGGACATGAGGACATCATGATCATTCTTATAACAGCAACTTAAATAGATTTTATCATATGATTTCTTATGCTTAAGTAACGATCAATTCACAATGTCAAGCATGGTTCAGAAACTTCATTCGAAGCTAACAAACTATAATCTCAGTCATTGAAGCAATTGCAATTTATCATAACATCAGAGAGAGTCAAGAATAGAGCTTTGCAGCAAGTCCACACACTCAACTATCATGTATTCTTCTACAATTGCTAACACTCACACGGTACTTGTGGTTATAGAGTTTCAGCCGGACACTGAGAAAGATAGGGGCTTATTGTGTTGCCTTCCAACGTATTCACCTTTAGGTGATGTCAACAATAATAGCCCATGCTAACTTATATCCAATTGGATATATATATCATGATCTTTCAAACACGAGGAGCTTGCCAAAGGATAAAATGAAAAAGGGAAAGATGAGGATCACCTTGACTCAAGCATAAAGTAAAAACATAAAGTAAAAGATAGGCCCTTCGCAGAGGGAAGCAGAGGTTGCCATGTGCGTTTAGGGTTGGATGCACAAAATCTTAATGCAAAAGAACGTCACTTTATATTGCCCCTTGTATGTCGACCTTTATTATGCAGTCCGTCGCTTTTATTGCTTCCACAACAAGATCGTATAAAGCTTATTTTCTCTGCACTAATAAGGCAAACATATTTAGATAGCAATTTTTATTGCCCGCAACATGAAAACTTACTTGAAGGATCTTACTCAATCCATAGGTAGGTATGGTGGACTCTCATGGCAAAACAGGGTTTAAGGATATTTGGAAGCACAAGTAGTATCTCTACTTAGTGCAAGGAATTTGGCTAGCATGAGGGGGAAAGGCAAGCTCAACATGTTTGGAAGGTCAATGACAATATACTTTAACTGAGATGTGAGAAAACATAAACCATTACGGTGTCTTCCTTGTCCAACATCAACTCTTTTAGCATGTCATACTTAATGAGTGCTTCACAATAATGAAAGATGTCCAAGATAATATATTTGTATGTGAACCTCTCTTTCCTTATTACTTCCTATTAATTGCAACGATGACCAAAACTACATTTATCAACTCTCAACAACTTTTATGCCTCATACTTTCTATGTGTGAAGTCATCACTAACCATAAGATCAATATGAACTCTTTTATTCTCTACTTTCTCAAGATCATAGCAACATAGCAAAGCCTTTGACTCAACACTAATCTTTATTATAGATAGCTCACGGACTCGATTACATAAAGAGATCACAAAGCAAAACTCAAAACTACTTGATATCCAAACTTCAATCTACTAGATCAAGATACTACTAAAAGGATCGAACTAAATAAAACAGTAAAGATAGGAGTGTGATGGTGATACGATACCGGGGCACCTCCCCCAAGCTTGGCAGTTGCCAAGGGGAGTGCCCATACCCATGTGATTATGTCCTCGGAGGTGATGGAGGTGGTGATGATGATGGTGATGATAAAGCTCCTCCAACTTGCGGATAATGCCCTTGAGTCCGGCGATATGATCTTTCAACAAAATATTCTCATGCGTGAGATACTTATTCTGTATGCGAGCTAACTCAATCATCTTGAAAGCTTCAATCTCTATTGGAGTAAAGAGGTTAGGTAAAGGTTGAGGGATGTCTTCTTCTTTCACCGCCGGAGCTTGAACCTCCATGGCCTTCTTGATCCCCTCATCCTTGTTGATCTCCTACGGTTCTTCTCTTTTCAGCTCTATCTTCAATAGCCAAGCATCCTTGTCTTCATTGTTGGAGGAGGGTGACGTCATGGCGCTCTAGATCTGCAACAGAAACAGCTCGAAACGAAAACAGAGGATATTTGCATGATACGGTGGTCAAAACCTTCAGGAGTTTATATAATGAATTTTTACCGACCAAAATACGTAACGTGCAAGAAAACGGAGTCCGGGAGGCACACGGGGTGTCCATGAGAAAGGGGGGGTGCGCCCAGTAAGGGTGGGCGCGCCCTCCACCCTCGTGGAGGTCTCGTGTCCTTCCCGGACTACTTCTTTCTTCCTAAATTTTTTAAATATTCTAAAACTAATAAAAATTGCCATTGGAATTGTTTTGGAGTCGGTTTACTTACCGTACCACATACCTATCCCTTTTCGGAGTCTGGAACGTTCTGGAAAGTGTCCCTTATGTATTCCTCCGGGGTTACAGTTTCAATAATATTAGTTTCAACATTGATAGGATTACCTGAGATATAATGTTTAATTCTTTGACCGTTCACCACCCTCGGACTTGTGCCTTCGAAGTTGTTGATTTTTATGGCACCAGAACGATAGACCTCCTCGATAACGTAAGGACCTTCCCATTTAGAGAGAAGTTTTCCTGCAAAAAATCTTAAACGAGAGTTGAATAATAACACATAATCACCTACATTAAACTCATGCTTTTGTATCCTTTTGTCATGCTAGCATTTAACTTTTTCTTTGAATAGCTTGGCATTCTCATAGGCTTGTGTTCTCCATTCATCAAGTGAGCTAATTTCAAACAATCTCTTCTCACCGGCAAGTTTGAAGTCATAGTTGAGCTCTTTAATAGCCCAATATGCTTTATGTTCAAGTTCAAGAGGTAAATGACACGCTTTTCCATAAACCATCTTATATGGAGACATACCCATAGGATTTTTGTATGCAGTTCTATAGGCCCATAATGCATCATCAAGTTTTTTGGACCAATTCTTTCTAGATCTGTTGTCAGTCTTTTGCAAAATTAATTTGTGCTCTCTATTGCTCAACTCTACTTGACCACTAGACTGAGGATGATAAGGAGATGCGATTCTATGATTAACTTCATACTTAGCAAGCATCTTACAGAAAGCACCATGAATAAAATGTGAACCACCATCAGTCATAAGATATCTAGGGACTCCAAACCTCGGAAAAATAACTTCTTTAAGCATTTTAATAGAAGTGTTATGATCAACACTACTAGTTGGAATAGCTTCTACCCACTTAGTAACTTAATCAACAGCAACTAAAATATGAGTGTAACTGTTAGAGGCAGGAAAGGGTCCCATATAACCAAAGCCCCAAACATCAAACGGTTCAATAACAAGAGAATAATTCATAGGCATTTCTTGACGTCTACTAATATTACCAATTCTTTGACATTCATCACAAGATAAGACAAACTTACGAGCATCTTTGAAGAGAGTAGGCCAATAAAAACCAGATTGCAATACCTTGTGTGCAGTTCTATCTCCAGCGTGGTGTCCTCCATATGATTCAGAGTGACACTTGCGTAGGATCTGTTCATGTTCATGCTCAGGTACACAACGTCTAATAACACCATCTACTCCTTCTTTATAAAGGTGTGGGTCATCCCAGAAGTAATGTCTTAAATCATAAAAGAACTTTTTCTTTTGACGGTATGTGAAACTAGGAGGTATAAATTTAGCAACAATGTAATTAGCATAATTAGCATACCAAGGAGCAGTACGAGAAGCATTAACGACCGCTAATTGTTCATCAGGAAAGCTATCATCAATAGGCAAGTTGTCTACAACGGGGTTCTTAGCTCCCTTTCTATCAATAATATGCTAATCAAATTCTTGGAGCAGGAGAACCCATCTAATGAGTCTAGGCTTAGCATCTTTCTTTTCCATAAGATATTTAATAGCAGCATGATCAATGTGAATAGTAACTTTGGAATCAACAATATAAGGTCTAAACTTATCACATGCAAACACAACTGCTAAGAATTCTTTTTCAGTAGTAGCATAATTTCTCTGGGCAGTATGAAGAGTCTTACTAGCATACTGGATAACATTCAATTTCTTATCAACTCTTTGCCCTAGGACAACACCTACAGCATAATCACTAGCATCACACATAATTTCAAAATGTAAATTCCAATCAGGTGGCTGAACAATAGGTGCAGTGATCAAAGCTTTCTTAAGTATTTCAAATGCTTCTACACAATCATCATCAAAGACAAAAGGAATATCTTTTTGCAATAAATTAGTCAGAGGCCTAGAGATTTTAGAGAAGTCCTTAATGAACCTCCTATAAAAACCGGCATGACTAAGGAAACTTCTTATACCTTTTATGTCCTTGGGACATGGCATCTTTTCAATAGCATCAACTTTAGCTTTATCAACTTCAGTACCTCTCTCGGAAATCTTATGCCCCAAAACAATGCCTTCATTAACCATAAAGTGACACTTTTCCCAATTCAGGACGAGACTAGTGTCTTCGCATCTCTGCAAAACTCGATCAAGGTTGCTCAAGCAATCATCAAAAGAGGATCCATAAACGGAGAAATCATCCATGGATACCTCGCAAATCTTTTCACAAAAGTCAGAGAATATAGCCATCATACATCTTTGAAAGGTAGCAGGTGCATTACATAAACCAAAAGGCATACATCTATAAGCAAAAGTACCGAAAGGGCAAGTAAAAGTAGTTTTTGATTGATCCCCTGCTGACATAGGTATTTGAGAGAAACCAGAATAACCATCTAGAAAGCAGAAATGTGTATGTTTGGATAGTCTTTCTAGCATTTGATCAATAAAAGGTAAAGGGTAATGATCTTTCTTAGTAGCTTTATTTAATTTACGGAAATCAATTACCATCCTATAACCTATGATAATTCTTTGCGGGGTCAATTCATCTTTATCATTAGGAACAACAATAATACCTCCCTTTTTAGGAACACAATGGACAGGGCTTACCAATCACTATCAGCAACGGGATAAATTATACCTGCCTCAAGGAGCTTTAGTATCTCCTTTCTTACCACTTCTTTCATCTTGGGATTCAGTCGTCATTGAGGATCTCTAACTGTTTTAGCATCGGCCTCCAAATTAATTTTGTGTTGGCATAACGTGGGATTAATGCCCTTAAGATCATCCAGAGTATATCCAATAGCAGCGCGGTGCTTCTTCAGAGTTTTCAATAATCTTTCTTCTTCTTGCTCTGAAAGGTTAGCACTAATAATAACATGATATATTTTCTTTTCATCAAGATAAGCATACTTAAGATTATCAGGTAATGGTTTGAGTTCAAACACGGGATCACCCTTGGGTGGAGGGGGATCCCCAAGAATTTCAACGGGAAGGTTGTGTTTCAGCATGGGTTCCTATTTAAGGAACACTTCATCTATTTCCCTTCTTTCCTTCATAAACATATCATTTTCATGGTCTAGCAAATATTGTTCTAAGGGATCAGTAGGAGGTACAGCAATGGAAGCAAGACCAATAATCTCATCCTTACTAGGTGATTCTCTATCACGAGGTTGTCTACAAAACTTAGCAAAATTAAACTCATGAGACATACCCTCTAAGCCAATTGTAACAGTATCCTTTTCACAATCAATCCTAGCATTAACTGTATTTAAGAAGGGTCTACCAAAAATAATGGGACAAAAGTCATCTTGTGGGGAACCAAGAACAAGAAAATCAACAGGATATTTAACCTTCGCACACAAGACTTCAACATCTCTAACTATCCCAACTGGTTTAATGGTATCCCTATTAGAAAGCTTAATATTAACATCAATACCTTCCAATTCAACAGGTGCAATGTCGTGCATAATTTCTTTATATAAGTCATAGGGTATTGCACTAGCACTAGCACCCATATCACATAAGCCATGATAACAATGATCTCCTATTTTAACAGAAATAACAGGCATGCCTACCACAGGTCTATGTATCTTAGTATCTGGTCTAGCAATATTAGCAGTCTCACCACAGAAATAAATAACATGCCCATCTAATCATCCAAGAGATCTTTAACCATAGCAATACTAGGTTCAACTTTGATTTGCTCAGGAGGTGTATAAGTCCTAGTATTACTCTTACGAACAACAATTGAAGTTTTAGCATGATCCTTTAGCCTAACAGGAAAAGGAGGTTTCTCAACATAAGTAGTAGGAATAATAGGATCACTATAGGCGACAGTCTTTTCTTCAACTGTAATAGGTGCAACTACTTTTACTTCAATGGGAGGATTATATTTAAACCATTTCTCGTTAGGGAGATCAACGTGAGTAGCAAAAGATTCACAGAAGGAAGCTACTATCTCAGAGTCAAGTCCATACTTAGCGCTAAATCCACGAAAAGCATCAGTATCCATAAAAGATTTAACACAATCAAATTTAGGAGTCATACCTGACTCCTTACCATCGTCGGAACCCCAATCTTCAGAGTTGCGTTTAATTATTTCCAATAAGTCCCATTTGAAATCAATAGTCTTAAGCATATAAGAACCAGCACAGGAAGTATCGAGCAGGTTGCGATCATTGAGAGAAAGCCGAGCATAATTTTTTTGAATAATCATTTCTTTGGAGAGCTCATGATTGGGGCATGAATATAACATTGATTTGAGCCTCCCCCAAGCTTGAGCGATGCTTTCTCCTTCGCGAGGCCAGAAATTATATATGTAATTACGATCACGATGAACAAGATGCATATGATAGAACTTCTGGTGAAATTCCAACTTCAATCGTTTATAATTCCAAGATCTCGTATCATCACATATCCTATACCATGTCAATGCATCTCCCTTCAAAGATAAAGGGAAGAACTTCCTTTTGACAACATCATCGGGAATACCTGCAAGCTTAAATAATCCACAAACTTCATCCACAAAGATAAGGTGTAAGTCGGGATGCAATGTTCCATCTCCTGCAAATGGATTAGCTAGCAGTTTCTCTATCATACCCGAAGAATCTCAATGTAAATATTTTCAAAAAGTTCAGTAGGTTGAGGAGCAACTCTTTGCTCTTCTGGTCGGGGTGAAGATACCCCGAACAAGCCCCTCAAAGGATTAGTTTCCATAGTGACAAGTAACAGAAAATTTCAGCACACTATATAAATGTTTCCTTACCAAGTTCCACTCACCAAAAGCGCTACACTCCCCGGCAACGGCGCCAGAAAAGAGTCTTGATGACCCAAAAGTGTAGGGGATCTATCATAGTCCTTTCGATATGTAAGAGTGTCGAACCCAACGAGGAGCAGAAGGAAATGATAAGCGGTTTTCAGTAAGGTTTTCTCTGCAAGCACTGAAATTGTAGGTAATAGATAGTTTTGTGATAAGATAAATTGTAACGAGTAACAAGCAATGAAAGTAAATAAAGTGCAGCAAGGTGGCCCAATCCTTTTTGTAGCAAAGGATAAGCCTGTACAATTTCTTATAATGAGAAAAGAGCTCCCGAAGACACATGGGAATCATTGTCAAGCTAGTTTTCATCACGCTCATATGATTCGCATTCGGTACTTTGATAATTTGATATGAGGGTGGACCGGTGCTTGGGTACTGCCCTTACTAGGACAAGCATCCCACTTATGATTAACCCCTATTGCAAGCATCCGCAGCTAAAAAAGAAGTATTAAGGTAAACCTAACCACATCATTAAACATATGGATCCAAATCAGTCCCTAACGAAGCAACGCATAAACTAGGG
Source organism: Triticum timopheevii (assembly GCA_963921465.1). Lineage (NCBI taxonomy): Eukaryota > Viridiplantae > Streptophyta > Magnoliopsida > Poales > Poaceae > Triticum > Triticum timopheevii. Next base: position 404,987,715 of record OY997272.1, on the reverse strand, counting down.
TTTAAGCTTCTGTCACTCTAGCAACCCATCATCTACTTATTACTTCCCAATGCCTTCCTCTAGGCCCAAATAATGGTGAAGTGTCATGTAGTCGACGTTCACATAACACCACTAGAGGAAAGACAACATACATCTCATCAAAATATCTAACGAATACCAAGTTCACATGACTACTAATAGCAAGACTTCTCCCATGTCCTCAGGAACAAACGTAACTACTCACAAAGCATATTCATGTCCATAATCAGAGGAGTAATAATATGCATTAAGGATCTGAACATATGATCTTCCACCAAGTAAACCAATTAGCATCAACTACAAGGAGTAATCAACACTACTAGCAACCCACATGTACCAATTTGTGGTTTGGATACAAGATTGGATACAAGAGATGAACTAGGGTTTTGAGAGGAGATGGTGCTGGTGAAGATGTGATGGAGATTGACCCCCTTCCGATGAGAGGATCGTTGATGATGACGATGGTGATGATTTCCCCTTCCCGGAAGGAAGTGTCCCCGGCAGAACAGCTCTGCCAGAGCTCTAGATTGGTTCCGCCAAGGTTCTGCCTCGTGGCGGCGGAGTTTCGTCCCGTAAGTTTGCCCACGATTTTTTCCAGGGTAAAAGCCTTCATATAGCAGAAGATGGACACCGGAGGGCCACCAGGGGGCCCAGGAGATAGGTGGCGCGCCCAGTAGGGGTGGGCGCGCTCCCACCCTCCTGGCCAGGGTGTGGGCCCCCTGAGGTGTTTCTTCTGCTCAATAATTCTTATTAATTCCAAAAATAAGTTTCATGGAGTTTCAAGATTTCTGGAGCAGTGCAGAATAGGTTTCCAATGTTTGCTTCTTTTCCAGCCAGAATTCCAGCTGCCGGCATTCCCCCTCTTCATGGTAAACCTTATAAAATAAGAGAGAATAGCCATAAGTATTGAAATAAAATGTGTAATAACAATCCATAATGCAATAAATATTGATATAAAAGCATGATGCAAAATGGACGTATCAGCCACCAGGCAGGAGGCCTGGGATCACCCCACTAGCCCGTTGTTGTCGATGTCGGCGTGGACTTCTAACATCAGCTTGACCGGTGGGAGGGGTGCCTCGGCGAAGGCACAACCCCTCTCGCATATGGGAGTTCTTCTTTGGAGGATGGTCTCGCATAGACGGTTTTGCCCCACAGTTCGGGCGTGCAGAGTGCACGGTCACTTGTGAGGGAGCCAGCCGCGACTTATGTGGCAGAGGGAACAGTTGGGCATCTGGCAGGCAACGATACCCTAGCTGGGCCTACTACGGATGCCATCATCGCCTTCAGAGGGATTCCAGACCCGATGTTCGGTGACATACGGGTGGTTCACCAGATTCAGGCTCAACCGGATGCCGACAACCTGCAGTTGGGGCGTGCCATGTAGGCGGCCAAACTTCGTGACTTGGAGGCCACTACAGGTATGGCAGTCAAAAAGAGTTGCTCTATTTTGCATTTCTCTTATGATGAAATTATTCGCAATTCTAATAACTTGGGTGTTTCACTGGGTAATAATGGGAAAGAAGTAGCTAAATCAGTAAATGACTTATTGACTTAGAAGCCGATAGAGCCATGGAGATGATTGTAATATTGTAGTTGTCAAACCGATGGAGGATACAGACATTAATGCTCTAGGGGTTGGGGTAGTCGAGTGCCTCTGTGAGGATTTAGTACCCATTAGTGTATTATGAGAAGAGGATGTTGGGATGGTTTCAGAGGGGTATATGACCCCCCTACAACCCTAAATGGGCATGCATACGGACCATGGTTATATGGACCAAGAGGTTGTGCAGGATAAGCCAAAACAGTCCTGAAAGAGGAAGGTTTATCCTACATCCGGCGTGCGTAGAAGAGCGAGAATTCAGACCAAAAAGAAATTTCATGATGGAAGATTAAAGGAATCTTTTGGAATATGAGAGGTCTGGCAGACTTGGATAAAAGAAGGTTCCTTGCAGAAGCATCATTAGTACATAAGTTGGACTTTATTACCTTACTTGAGAGGGGTAGGGATAATTTTACATCACAATTTCTTAGCACCATATCTGGTAATGTTGATTTTGATTGGCACTATCTACCCCCAAGAGGAAGATCCGGTGGGATTTTACTTGGGGTAAAGTGCAAGACACTAGAAGTGGTCAATGTAGTACTTGGGGACTTTGCCATCAAATTTAGGGTGCGCTAGAAGGTTGATTGGTTCCGATGGGCGTTAATGGCCATATATGGAGCCGCACAATCGAAGATCAAGCTGGATTTTCTAGCAAACCTTGTGCCGGTTTGTGGGGATGTACCTATCTTGGTTGGAGGTGATTTTAACATCATTAGAAGGAGAGACAAAAAAAATCATAACTTAGATGGCAGATGGTCATTCATGTTTAACACCAGTATCGAAAGTATATACCTAAGAGAGATAGAACTCTGTAGGATCAGAGAAGATAGTTCTAGAGGGGGGTGAATAGACTTTTAACCAACCAAAGGTGCAGTTTTAGTTTTCTTGAAACTTAGGCAGATTTTGGCGCTAGTCAAAATATCACCAAGACTTCCTACCACATGCATATCTAGAGATAGGGCAGCAGAAATAGTATAACATTCAATTGTGCAGAAAGTAAAGGGGTAGAGATGGAAGATCAAACACAATGAAGACATGAAGATTTTTGGTGTGGTTCCGATAGGTGGTGCTATCGTACGTCTATGTTGATGGGGACTTCAACCCACAGAGGGTAACAATTGCACGAGTCCACGGAGGGCTCCACCCACGAAGGGTCCACAAAGAAGCAACCTTGTCTATACCATCATGGCTTACGCCCATGAAGGACTAGCCTCACTCAGGGTAGATCTTCACGAAGTAGGCGATCTCCTTGCCCTTACAAACTCCTTGGTTCAACTCCACAAGATCTTGCAGGCTCCCAAGTGACACCTAACCAATCTAGGAGAGACCACTCTCCGAAAGGTAATGGATGTATAGTTGATGATCAACTCCTTGCTCTTGTGCTTCAAAAGATAGTATTCCCAAGACTCAATCACTCTCTCATAGATTTGGATATGGTAGGAGAAGGATTTGAGTGGAAAGAAACTTGGGGAAGGCTATAAATCAAGTTTCAAATGATTGAAATGAAGTGGCTTGATCGCAACACATGACTAGGTGGTTCTCTCTCAGAAAATGAATGGTGGAAGATCTGTTTCGTTCTGATAGATCTCTTAGAGAGTAAGTGGGGTGGATGGTATATATAGGCTTCACCCAAAAATCGAACCATTACAACCTGTTGACCCAACTCGGTGACACCAGAGCAAATTCTCGGTGAGACCGAGCTGTGCAAAAGATTCGAATGTTGAACGTATCAGTGAGACCGAAGCAGAACATCTCGGATCGACTGAAGTGCAATGGCTAGGGCAAAACCTCGCCTCAGTAGTTCTGATCATTTCATCTTGGTAATTCTGAAATGAAGCAACTTCATTACAGAAACTTGGTCACGCCATCTCGGTGAGAACGAGATCCATATCGGTAGAACCAAAATGTTAGGGTTTGGCTTTGGCAGTGTGTATGATTAACTCAGTGAGTCCGGGATAGAGATTTTCGGTGGGAACGAGGCGATACTTTAGGGTTTTGGATAGATGTGATATGGATAATGTGGTTGAGAGTTTCAGAGCAATATCTCTAAGAACTTGAGCAACAAAATCATCATCAATACCTCATCCTATTTTAATAGTATTGGCTTTCCTATAGGACTTAATGTGATCTTGGATCACTTAACCACAAACGAAGAGTCTTGGAGCTTTGCCAATTCCATGTCCTTACCATTTTGAAGGGGTCCACATCCTCATGTCCTTGCCATGCCATTATTGAACTTGTATGAAATATACTAGGTAAAAGTGTTAGTCCAACAATATGTAGGTTAGCATGAATTACCAAAACCACCAAGGGAGCAAGTGTGCTTTTAATACCCCCCTTTTTGGTAATTGATGACAACATACATAAAAAACGAGACCAACCCAGGCTAGACTAGCCTATTGGCATTTTTTTTATAGAAGAAAACTCCGTGAGCACCAAACGCTCAAGCCGAGACTTGAACCCTGGTGGGCTGGCTGCGAACTCCCACGCCTTGCCAACTCAGCTACACTCATCAAAGCTTCAAATAAGGATATAGTAGACAATTTATGAAAGCTCTGAGAGAACATGTAACATGCTATGTTCCCCCTACAAGTGTGCAAACATATATGTGATAACAACTCATGAAATGTGAGTGCACAAAAGGAAGGAATGAGTAATGAGTAACATGTATCTTCGCTATATGCATCGGAGCAAAGAAATGAAGGTGTGGTATGATATGTGTCCAACATATCTATAATTTTTTATTATTCCATGCTATTATAGTATCAATCTTGGATGATTTATATGCGCTTATAGGCTATTTATATCATTTTTTGGGACCAACCTATTAACCTAGTGCCTAGTGCCAGTTGTTGTTCTTTTGCTTGTTTTGGATGTTCATAAAATCAATATCAAAAGTCCAAACGGAGAAAAATCATTGGAATAAAATTTTCAGGATCAGAAGAGACCCATGAAGGTTCAGGAGAAGACCTGAAGAGCCACGAGGGAGCGACAAGCTCACCAGGTGCGCCCCTCAGCTTGTGGGCCCCTCGTGGCACCTATTAACCTAATTCTGTTTCTATAAATTCCCAAATATTCCCAATACACTAGATATCCACTCGAATACTTTTTTCGTCGCTGCAAGCTTATGTTCTTCCGTGATCCCATCTGGAGCCCTTTTCCGGTACTCTAGCGAAGGGGGAATTGATAACGGAGGGCTTCCACATCATCCCTGATGCCTTCCGATGATGCGTGAGTAGTTCATCACAGACCTAGACAGGTCCATAGTTAGTAGCTAGATGGATACTTCTCTCTCTTTGATCTTCAATACAATGTTCTCATTGATGTTCTTGGAGTTCTATCCAATGTAACCTTATTTTGTGGTGTGTTTGTTGGGATCCGATGAATTGTGGGTTTATGATTTGAATATTTATGAGAAGTAATGGAGTCCCTTACTAAATTTCAAGGTATAAGTGTTCTCCCTGAGTATGCACCGTTGCTACAGTTCGTCATGCCGAGACACCACGTGATGATCGGGTGTGATAAGCTCTACGCTCACATACAATGGGTGCAAGCCAGTTCTGCACACACAGAATACTCGGGTTAAACTTGATAAGCTTGTCTTTCTAAACTTTATTATGCATGATTTTTATAGCTTTGCATTTCTCTTCGATCTATCTATTTGATTTGGCCAACTAGATTGATTTATATTTAGTCGGAGAGGTGCTTTGTGATGGGTTCAATCTTGTGGTGCTCTATCCCTGGGACAGAAAGGGGCAAGACACATATTTGTATTGTTGCCATTAGGGGTAAAATGACGGGTTTTCCATACTGATTGGGTTTACTTTTCTACATCATGTCATCTTGCTTAAGGCATTTCTCTATTTTTATTAACTTAATACCCTAGATGCATGCTGGATAGCGGTTGATGGGTGGAGTAATAGTAGCAGATGTAGGCAGGAGTCGGTCTACTATTCTGGGACGTGATGCCTATATACATGATCATTTCCTTGAATATTGTCATAACTATGAATTTGTTCACCCGCTGTAAGCTATGTCTTCGAGAGAGAAGCCTCTAGTGAATACTATGGCCCCCGTGTCTACTTTTATCCTGATGTAGCTCACAAGTAGCAGGAAGAATTTCTGGGGCCGTTGTCGGGGAGAAATTATCGAAATCTATCAAGTACCTTCGCACAAATTATAGTCTGCTTGCTCTACTTTCTATTTGCCTTTTTCTTTGCCTTTGCCTTTCATTTTCATCTTCCCCACTTCTCATAAAAATTACAAAAACACAAAAATATTTTTGTTCGCTCGGTTGCTTGCTTGCTTCGCCATTATGACTAGTTCTTTGCTTGTTGCCTATATCCCAGAGAACGAAGTGATTAATTTCAAACAAAGGGGATGAGAAAGTTTAAAAGATGCTTGGCATAGAATTTGTGATGCTCAAAATAGATCAACTCATAAGCAATCCACTATCATTCTTGTTTGCAAGTTTTATGTGGGTGTTACTACTTGGTATAGATTTGTGCTTAACACAATTACCGAAGGGAATTTTTTGAGTAGTAACCCTAGGAATGCTTTCAATGCTATGGGAAATTTAGTTGGATCACCACCTGTTACTATTAATGAAATATCATTAACTTTGGAACATGTTATGCAAAGGCTAGAAGCTATTGAAAATAAAATGCCTACTATTGAACATATTGAAAATCTAGATAAGAAGATTCATAATCATGTCAACCAAGTTGGATAAAAGGTAGGAATTACATTGAAGTTGCTAAAAGAAAAGGAACTGATAATTAATGAGAGAACATAACAAACTCCTTCAAGGATCGATAAGTTGGAAGAAGTTATTAATAATGTGGGTTCCGCTTTTTCTTCCACTAAAACTATTGAAAGAACTCCTACTAGTAAGAATGCTAAGTTCATTTATGTTCCTAAGAATAGAGTTGCACCACCTAATACTGGAAATGACCTTAAAATGATTAGTGTGCACCACAAATTTGTTGATTTTTTTGAGAGACCAACTTCGTTGATTTGATAAAGGAACCCATCATTGGAAACAGATTTCTTAACTTTATTCCTATAGGAGTGTGATGATTAAAAATATGTATATTAGCGCGTAAAACAATAGCGCTTGTTGGGAGGCAACCCAATAGTTATCTTATTTTCTTGTTTTCTTTTCTGTTTTTAGTGTTCACACAATTATGCTACTTTTATGATTGTATTTTTATGTTTTAATTAGTGTTTGTGACACGTAAAACCTTCGGGATGATTTGGTTGATAGTTGACTTGATTTGTGAAAAAAACATAACCTTTTGTGCCTAGTGCTGGAATTTCTATGACTTACTGGACGTGATAAAATTCTGAATTGTTTACACATTATTGATATACAAATTTCCCACGTTTCCAAAGTTTTCAGTTTTTTGGAGTTACAGAAGTATTGTGTTTGTTCATATCATTACAGATTGTTCTTTTTTAGACAGATTCTATTTTTATCGCATAGTTTGCTTGTTTTAATGATGCTATGGATTATATCGGGGGGTATTGTCGGGGCTTTGGGACCCGGGGTACCCAGTCCCGCGTGCCTGCAGCCAATCACGTGTCATCGTCAAGACTTCACAAGTAAAGCCCTCGCGAGGCAAGCTGCAGCACGCATCGTCAAGCGCCTTGAGGCTCCATGAGGGGCGGCCTCCCAAGGTTGCCTCACGAGGTCACTCGCAGGGCGGGCATTTCTAGGCTCGCCACCCCACCCCGCAACGCACATGGGTGACGCGAGCCACGATGAGCGGTGCATGAAGGGCGCCAACAGGCGCAGACTGAGAGGCTTTCCTCTTTGGTTCTAAGGAGGCAAGATATCTCACCGGTTCCCAAAGCAATCCACAAAGGTTGTTGTACCGGTGCTACAAGACCAAGACGTGGGCTCGCCAGGACAGAGGTCATCGCCAAGCCCACTTGTGTGTCATGGACGGAAGCTTTGCAGGTGAAGATCGCCTTTAGTCAGGATAGGGTGTAGTACTGTCCCCTTTCAAATTTGGCCCTTGTGGTATGTGTTAAACCGTATGTTGTTAGGATAAGGAGGTTGTTAGTATCTAGGGTTTTGTATATCTCTTGTAACAACCCTAATGTATATCCGGCACTGGTGCAGCCCTAGCTGGCTGAGTATATAATGAACTCAAGGCCGCCGTTCCAGGGGTGCCAATCAAATCTACAATCTCTCTACTTTCACATGGTATCAGGCCCTCTCGCATAACTGCTCGATGGGTTCTTGTAACACCCCGGATGTACTTTCCATAATTGTAACTCCAACTCTTGAAGTTTTCTAGCTATGTGATATGTTATTTCCGCCGTGGTTGGGTTTTTGTCTTTCATTTTGCATTTTGTTCATGTCATGCATCTTATCTCATAGCATCATGCACATTGCATTGGCATTGTTTTCCTAAAACTTGCATCCGCTCATAGTTGCCGCTTCTCGCTCCTCTCCGTTGTGTCCGTTGACCTTTCTTAGACCAACCATTCTTTTGTTGCCCGACCGTTTGACCCCTCTTTGCACAGTGCAGACCCCCTCTCGCGCGTCCGAAAATTGCCCCAAACCCGACCTACTCTGTCATCACCTTTGGTTTCGGATCATCCCCAAACGTCCCTAAAACATCACCGTTTTCTTATTTGAGCTTCCCTAGTCTATTTTTCTCGACCGTCCGATTTTGATCGGATGATCCAAACATTCTCCTCTATCTATAAATAGACCACCTACCTACCTGCCTAACCCTAAAATTTAGGAGCCTTGTCCCATACTCCCAGCCGCCGCCGCCAGTCCTCTTCCACCTCGGGATCTCCTCCCGATCCAACCAGCAACCGCCTCCACCCTCTTCCCTCGATTCCCCATCGCTCCAATCACCAGTTCCCTCTGTCCTCCCTGGACCTGTCCCGTCCACCCAACTAGCGCCCGTGCCAGAGCAGCTGCATCAACCATGACGCGTGTCACCGACGGCAGCATCTCCGGCAGCAGCTCCATGCCACCGGAGCGCCAGGCCAGGACTCCCTCGCCCTTTCCCTTTTCCTTCTTCCCTCTGCTTCCATCTCCATCATCTCATCTCTCTCTTCCTCTGCGTCTTCTCGCAGGGACCGAAAGGAGTTAGGCTTGGCCTCGTCACCGCGCCACTCCGGCGACCCAGTCCCCACAACCCCACGCCGCGGCCTCCCCAAGCTCTGCTCCACCCCGCCTTGGGTCCATGAGGAGACACCATGCCGCCGGTGATAACAACAGCAGCAGGTCATGCCGCCGGACCTCCCCAACCTTGCTGGAGCCCCGCAGGTCGCCGACCCTTCCGCTCTGTCCTCTGGTCCTCCTTTGTTTTCCTCTCTCTCAATCTCTCTCTCTCTCTCTCTCTCTCTCTCTCTCTCAGGGACGAACAAGGACGCCGCCGCCCCATGGAACCTTCTCTGCCTGGAGTTTCTTCACCTGCATCCGGCCCCCTCCGTCCAGATCCGCCGTCTCCGCCTCCCTGCCTTCGTCTCCGGCGAGCAGCCGTGCCGTCGCGGCTCTGCTTCTGTCGTGCAGAGGACGCCCGCTCGTCCCTGCCGCATTGATCCTAGCCAGCGCCCCTGGCCCAGCTTCAGCGGCCGCGTGGGCCACCAGCAAGCAGGCCCAGCGCCCCCCTTCCAGCCTCCCTCTCCAAGCCGACCAGCCTCAAGGCCCAATGTGAGCAGCCCAGTCCCAACAGATCTGGCCCCTGTCATGTTTTTTTTAGTTCTGCGAATTTAGCATTATCCAGTGATTTACCAGTTTTGCAGAAAAACCCTCAAACATCATGCATTTAATAACTCACAAATGGTGCATCGGATTAAAATGTTTTAAACATGCAAAATGCTTAGAATTTCATATAGTTTCATAATATTCAACTTTCATCCATGCTTGAAATGCTGAAAATGTTGTTTGTTTAAAATTTGCTTAAATGCCATGCTAAAATGATTTATTTCATAACTAAATAACCGTAGCTCCGAATTTAATAAACTTTATGTGTAAATGGGGTAGACAAATGCATAGATTAACTTGGTGCACTTTATTTTCCTGTTTAACAACAATAAAATATGTTTTAGGGATGAACAGTACCAAATTCGAAATAGGGACATGAGGATTTTCCGAAATTGTCGTTTGTTGTTCCGGCCTCATTTAAACTTGCCTAGATAGTTAGTTTACTTTGTTTCACCTCTTTCCATGTTTAACAACATTTAATATTATTGTGTACCTAAACTAGAGCGAACTAAATAACTCGAATGTGGTGTTTCGTCAATATGCAACTCGTTGCATATTGAGCTCCACTTAACTTGTAGTATTGTTTGTTGCACTTTGTCATGCCATGCCTCTTTAAACCGGACATGCATCATACCTGGTTGTGCATCATGCCATGTTTATGTGATGGTTGTTTACTATGTTGTTTGCTTCTTTCCGGTTGTGCTTCTTCTTGATAGTTCCTATTTCGTTGCGACCGTGAGGATTCGTTCGACTACGTTTGGTTTGTCTTCGTGGCTTCATCTTCTTCATGGACTCGTTCTTCTTCCTAGGGGGATTTCTTGCAAGATGACCGTTACTCTGGATCTCACTACTATCATTGCTAAGCTAGTTGCTTCATCCTATCGCTATGCTGCGCTACCTATCACTTGTTCTTCAAGCCACCCAAATTGCCTTGTCAGCCTCTAACCTTTTACAAGCTTCCTAGCAAACCGTTGCTTGGCTATGTTACCGCTTTGCTCAGCCCCTCTTATAGCATTATTAGTTGCAGGTGAAGTTGAAGATTGCTCCATGATGGACATGATTATGTTGGGATATCACAATATCTCTTATTTAATTAATGCATCTATATACTTGGTAAAGGGTGGAAGGCTCGGCCTTATGCCTGGTGTTCTGTTCCACTCTTGCCGCCCTAGTTTCCATCATACTGGTGTTATGTTCCTTGATTTTGCGTTCCTTATGCGGTTGGGTGATTTATGGGACCCCCTGGACAGTTCGCTTTGAATAAAACTCCTCCAGCAAGGCCCAACCTTGGTTTTACCATTTTCCTAGCTAAGCCTTTTTTCCCTTGGGTTTCCGGAGCCCGAGGGTCATCTTTATTCACCCCCCCGGGCCAGTGCTCCTTCGAGTGTTGGCCCGAACAGAGCCGCCTGTGGGGCCCCCTCGGGGAAACTCAAGGTTTGGTTTTACTCGTAGCCTGTCTCATCCGGTGTTGCCCTGAGAACGAGATCTGTGCAGCTCCTATCGGGATTGTCGGCACATCGGGCGGCTTTGCTGGTCTTGTTTTACCATTGTCGAAATGTCTTGTAAACCGGGATTCCGAGACTGATCGGGTCTTCCTGGGAGAAGGAATATCCTTCGTTGACCGTGAGAGCTTGTGATGGGCTAAGTTGGGACACCCCTGCAGGGTATAAACTTTCGAGAGTCGTGCCCGCGGTTATGTGGCAGATGGGAATTTGTTAATGTCCGATTGTAGATAAGTTGACACCAGATCCGAATTAAAATGCATCAACCGCGTGTGTAGCCGTGATGGTCTCTTTTCGGCGGAGCCAGAAAGTGAACACAGTCTTTGTGTTATGATTGTGCGTAAGTAGTTTCAGGATCACTTCTTGATCACTTCTAGCTTTTCAACCGTTCCGTTTGCTTCTCTTCTCGCTCTTATTTGCGTATGTTAGCCACCATACTTGCTTAGTCGCTGCTGCAACCTCACCACTTTACCCCTTCCTTACCCATTAAGCTTTGCTAGTCTTGATACCCATGGTAATGGGATTGCTGAGTCCTCGTGGCTCACAGATTACTACAACAACAGTTGCAGGTACAGGTTTTGCGATGATCATGACACGAGAGCGATGTTACTTGTTTTGGAGTTCTTCTTCTGCTTCTTCTTCGATCAGGGGATAGGTTCCAGGTCGGCAGCCTGGGCTAGCAGGGTGGATGTCGTTTGAGTTTCTGTTTGTGTTTCATCCGTAGTCGGATGATGCTCTTGTGTAAATGATGTTGTATTTGTGTGGCATTGTATGCCTCTTGTATGTAGCCCCAACTATTAGGTAATGGTATGATGTAATGATATCCACCTTGCAAAAGCGTCTCCAATATGCGCTTCTATCCTTGGTGGGACCTTCAAGTTCCTTTAGGATAGGGTCGCATATTGGGCGTGACAAGTTGGTATCAGAGCCAGGTTCCGACCATAGGAGCCCCCATGTTTGTTGGCCATTGTTGAGTCTAGAAGAAAACTATTTTGAGTCTTAGGATTATATATCAGAGAGTAGGATTCTTTTTACTCCTCAACCCCCTTCGTCGCTCTGGTGAGGACTCCTGACGTAGATGTTTTGTCTTTCCTCTCCTCAATTTTCACATTTTTTTAGGATCTCGCGGGTATCTTGGGATCGTTCCGATATTCTTGTGACGAGAACATTGTTCTTGGTGCCTCCTGACATTTAGGGGTTGTGGCAGTGTCCCGGGGAGTTGAGCTCCGAGGTGTTGTCATCACAATTTTATCATTGCAGTTCTGGCATACCTAAGTTTTGCCGACATCAAAAATCTCTTTTATGCAGTTGTTGGTGAGATAACCTCGACGCCACCCAGTACTGGGGAGTTCAGGAGTATTGCCATAGCTCGTATAACGGATGCTTTTCGAAGGTTGAGGTACACGATTTCTGGAGTTTTCTTGGTTATGTGTTGACGGATGGATACAGCTGGATGTAGGGATTGTTAGTTTGGTGAGATATATTTCTTCCCCTGTATCCCCAACACCAGATTGCATAACCAGAAAGTTTCGGGAGTTTATAGGTGGGAATTCTAGTAGCTCCTAGAATATCTTTCCGACAGATGCATGATATGGGGTTGGGTAAATCTCTATCATATGTATTTGTTCCGGCTTATTTCTGCAAGCCAATCTTTGTTTTGTTTTGAGTTGTGGTATTCGAGTTGCTTCAATGTCAAGTGTTGATTCCATACCTTTTCTAAACGTTGTTCTCATATTTCTATGGGAGTACTAATCCTTCTTGATCACTGAGGTTGTCATGTCAACTCTTTTCCAACCGGTGTGCTTCTCTTCAAGTGGACCGGATCATTTTTAACATCCCCAAGATCAATTCTAAGTTTTCTCAACGGTGTTTGTTCCATCTTCCCCAAGTTGCCTTTGTTTTCCCGCCCTCCCACCCTTTTCTTAAGGACTCAGATATCTTAATCAAGTATCCATCTTATGGATGTGAAGTTTCTCCATTCTTTTCCCGTCAATGTTCTTATCCGGTGATTCTCAGGAAGATACTAACGGAGCTTTGAGTTCATCATTCTTTGTTATTTTTCTTCTCCGGTGGATTTAATTCAAGCTTTCAGTGTTGATCATATCCCTTTCCTCGTTTCAAATGTTTTTCCATGTCGGTGTACCTCTTAATTGTTCACCTTTCTCTATTCTTATCCGGAGTGCTCAAGATATCTCAGAAGAATCATGTTTCCATTCTTAATCCGTTCGAGTTACTTCAAGGTTTTTCTCCCATTCAAGCTATTTAATTCTACCGGTGCAATCTCTATTTCAAGCAATCCTTCAACGATGTTTCTTTTTAGTGGGCCCTAACCCACAGGTCTTTTCCCAGGATCTTACCTGACTCTTCTAATTCTCCCGGATTTATTCTCAAATTCTTTTCAAGTGTGACGTAAGAATGAATTCCATCAGTCACATGCCTTTTCAAGATCGATTTCAATTCTTTTCATTGCTGATTCAACCTTTGCTCTTCTCATTCTCCCAGAGTGTCTCAACAACTCATGGTGGTGTTTCTCATCATCTTTCTCAACACAGAAGACCGAGGAAAAGATTTCTCCTAAAATTTTGGTCCACTCTCTTGTAGATTCATGGTTCTAGCTTCATGCCATCCCCATATTTGTTTTGATCGTGAGAAATTCTTTTCACCCATCCGGAGAAATTCAAGAGTCTGTTCAAATTGATTCTCCGTAGCCCATCATCTTAGAATTATTCATTCTCAGCTTTTAACTCTCGTTCTCGAATTCTTCCGATGCATCGTTCAAATATCCTCTATCAGTTCATGATCTCTTCGTTCTCATGGATCTAAATCCCCTCAAGTATCTTCATTCATTTTCAAATTCTTCCCGGTGAATTGTGCCTTTGCTACTCTCATTTTCAATTCTTACGGTGGTTCATTCAAGATTTCACTTCCTTCGTTATCATATCAAATATTCGTTGTTTCCAAATCCCACCGGTGGGTCCATCTATACCTTCTCAAGTTTGCGCTATCTCTATCCTTAATCCCTCAAGAAGAATAAGTAGTATGCCAAATCCATTGCTTGTCATCAATTTAAATTGGTGAAGGATACGCATAACGTAATTCTTATTATTGTTTCATCCAAGTGATCTAGTTTCTTCTTTCCAGAGTTATTCATCATGTCACATTTCTCGGTTCGAGATGCTTCATCTTTTCTTCCCCGAAGTTTCAAGTTTTCCGCCTTATCTCGTCGCGAAGCTCCATCTAAATCATCGCAAGGCTTCACCTTGTGTTTTCAACTTCTCTTTTTTTCTATCATCCTTTTATTACCGGAGTTCTTCATGGAGGCTCTACATGGTGGTTCATCAAGGATTCCTTTTCATTCTTCAATTGTTCTTCAAGATTTTTCTTGGAGTTATGATTCGCCAAGCTATACTCAAATTAAACAGCGTGCTCTACACATGTTTTGTTCTGAGAAGTTCAAGTATTCTTCTTTTGCATTTCGAAGTGCAATTCTTTCTACCTTATCTTTTGAGGTGGTGTTATGCCATTCTTGACAATTCCCTTTGTGTTTTATGATTCACAAGTTTTCAAGAATGACATATTTTAAACCCATCATTTTCTTCCTTGGAGTTATCTTGGTTTAGGTTACACCTAAAGCCTTCCCTAAGGAATGTTGCTAATTGTGGTGCCTATCGATAATCCAAGTTTCCTCCTATTCTCTCATTAAAAGGAGTTTTCATCTCCTTGCTGATTCAATCCAATTAACTGTTTCCATCGGTGGCCGGTTGTCACCTCATCATTTTGAGATGTTTGCCATAATCCCACAACAAGCTTGTGCTTTTCGTTGTTGATTTTGCAACAACTCCGTTCAATTATTCTTTGCAAGGATGCTTTCCAAGCTCATTTGTGGCAGAAGCTGGCTGAGTATATAATGAACTCAAGGCCGCCATTCCAGGGGTGCCAATCAAATCTACAATCTCTCTACTTTCACATGGTATCAGGCCCTCTCGCATAACTGCTCGATGGGTTCTCCTTCCGTTGTCGCCGTGACTTCCTCGGTCATGACCTCCCTCGCGCTGCCGCCGTCTCTCTCCGTGCCGTCCACCTCCTCTGTCTCCCGTCCCTCTGCCAGCCTCATCACGGCCAAACTCACCACCTCCAACTATCTTCTGTGGAAGGCACAGATTCTTCCTCCTCTCCGCATCGCCAACGTCACCGGCTACGTCGATGGCACCTCTCCCACTCCCGCTCGGCTCCTTGCACCCGATGACAAGGGGGAACGTGCGCCCAATCCGGAGTATGCCATCTGGTACCGTCAGGACCAGATTGTGCTTAGCTACCTGCTCGCCTCCCTTACCAATGAGGTTCTCCAGCAGGTTATTAGCTTCGACACCTCTCGCGTCATTTGGGCGCATCTTGAAGAGATGTATTCTTCCCATTGCCGTGCTAGTGCTGTGCAGATCAAGCTTGACATGGCCAACTTCCGCAAGGCCAACCTCTCCATGGTGGACTACTTCTCCAAGATCCGCTCCTACGCCGATCAGCTAGCGGCGGCTAGCCGTCCCATGCGGGACAATGACATCATCACCGCCATCATCACCGGTCTTGACAGCGATTATGAGCCTCTCATTACCGCTGTTACAACCCAGATCGATGAGATGACCCTAGGGGAGCTCTACTCTCACGCTCTCTCCTTTGAGCATCGCCGCGAGTACCATGCTGCTCGCCTCCATCATGCCGGCGGCTCTTCTGTCAACTACGTCGCCCGCGACAAAAACGACAGCAACAACAACAACAACCGCAGTGGCAACCGCGACAATTATCGTGGCAAGGGCCGCGG
Source organism: Triticum timopheevii (assembly GCA_963921465.1). Classification (NCBI taxonomy): domain Eukaryota; kingdom Viridiplantae; phylum Streptophyta; class Magnoliopsida; order Poales; family Poaceae; genus Triticum; species Triticum timopheevii. The sequence goes on along the minus strand of OY997272.1, from coordinate 404,972,038 downwards.
CAATCAAGGTGACCGCGACGACTAGAACAACAACAACCGCGGTCGTAATCATGGTGATCGCGGTGGAAATCACCAGCAGGGTGACTATGGTGGTAACCACAGTGGTGGTGACCGTGGTGACTACGGGGGTGGCACTGACACCCGCGTCCAGTGCCAACTCTTCTGTGGCCCCGGGCACTATGCATGGGAATGTGGACAACGCTACAATCACGCCTTCCAACCCCAACACTCCAAGATGGCCGGCTTGGCTACTGCTTCTCCATCGTCTATCCTCGGTGATCCGACCTGGTTCACTGACATGGGGGCGTCCGACCACATCACCTCCGATCTGGATCGTCTCACCATAAGGGAGAAGTATCCGGGAAGGGACCGCATCCACATCGCCGATGGCTCAGGTTTGCGCATAGCTCACCATGATCATGCAATACTTCCCACCCCTTATGCTAATCTTAAACTTCACAAAATTATACATGTTCCCGATGCCGGTGAAAATCTTCTCTCTGTTAATCGTCTTGCCATTGAAAATAATGCTTATCTAAAATATTATCCTACCCATTTTCTTATGAAGGATTTGATCACCAAGAGGGTTCTTCTTCAAGGCAGATGTGAAAACGGACTCTACCCTATTCGGCCCTCACCTTTACGTGCTCTATCTTCGGTTTGGCTCTCTGCTGAAGATTGGCATGCTAGGCTCATCCACCCCTCCACACAAGTCATTCAGCATGTTTTGGCATCCAATAAATTGTCTTCCTCTAGTCGGTCTATGACACATGTGTGTAATGCTTGTCAACAAGGCAAAGCACATCAACTACCTTTTCCTCGATCTTCAAGTGTTTCCTCGTTTCCATTAGAACTTGTTTTCTCATATGTGTGGGGACCCGCCAAGACTTCTTCTGGTGGGTTCTAGTACTATGTATCGTTTATTGATGATTATAGTAAGTTTGTGTGGATCTATCTTCTTAAAAGAAAATGTGATGTGTTTGATATTTTTCGTGATTTTCTTGCCCATGTTGAACGCCTCCTATCTCGCAAACTTCTTTGCATTCAATCTGATTGGGGTGGGGAATACGAGAAACTTAGCAATACGTTTTTTCGCCAACTTGGCATCACACATCACGTATCTTGCCCACACACACATCAGCAAAATGGTTCCGCTGAACGGAAACATCGTCACATTGTTGACATGGGGCTTTCTCTCTTATCAGATGCGTCTATGCCTTTATGGTTATGGGATGAGGCATATCTTTCTGCCTGTTATCTCATTAATCATCTCCCTAGCCGTGTCATCGGCAACATGAGCCCTATGGAAAATTTATTTAACACTAAGCCCGACTACAACTCTCTTCGCACTTTTGGTTCTGCCTGTTGGCCCAACTTAAGGCCATACAACAATCAAAAACTTGGTTTTCGGTCTCAACTATGTGTGTTTGTCGGCTACAGTATTCGTCACAAGGGTTACAAGTGTCTTCACTTGCCCACAGCCCGTGTTTATATCTCACGTGATGTAATCTTTGACGAGAATATTTTTCCGTTTGCCACTGCCCAAACCACTCCTGTCCCACCCCGCTTTGCTGAAAATGCCATTCTTTTATTTCTGCATGATCACCTGAGCTATGGCACGCCTGTTTCGCGAACTAACCTGGATGCAGGATCTTCATCGCCAAAGAAAATCCCAACCATGGGATCCCAGGAGGATTCGGGCGCTGGATCCGGAGCCGATCCTTCCTTGGATCACGCGCCGTTAGGCGACAGCGGCACGACCTCCCACGCGTCAGGCGACAGCGACACGCCCCCCATGCAGCTGGCGACAGCGACCGGGGTGAGCCCACATCTCCCGTGGGCCATGTGGCGCCCACGCCTCCTGCGGGCCATGTGGCATCTGCGGATGGGCGGCCCGCCTCCTCGCCACCCTCGCCTACCACCATGCACCCAACTAGGTGGGGCCCGCCTCTAGGCCGACCAACCTGTCTCCTGCGGTGGTGGTAGGACCCACGGCTGGGCCGGCCCGTGTGGCCACTGCAGGGGGAGCCTGCTGTGGGGCCGTTTGCTGCTCGCACCTGCGGCTCAGGATCCGAGGCGGATCTGTTTGCCGCTTCCATGCTAGCTCGTGACGCGGGATCCCAGGAGGATTTTCCCGCCCGTACAGCCGCGTGCGCTCCACTTGGATCTTCTGTGGCATCCGGATCTGCTGCTCTAGTTCATGCAATGGTGACACGAACCCACGACAACACTCGTACTCTCCTGCAGCGCAAGGATGGTACGATCACATATGACCCGTCTCATCGTGCGTTCTTAGCAACTCGGGAGCCTACTGATCATTGCGAGGCGGTGACATCTCCCGAGTGGTGTCGCGCCATGCAACTTGAGGTTGCCGTACTTCATCAAAATGGTACATGGACTTTAGTCCCTCCTCCACCTCATGTCAATGTCATTGACTGCAAATGGGTTTTCAAGCTCAAGCATAAACCCGATGGCTCTGTGGATCGTCACAAGGCTCGTCTTGTCTCCAAGGGCTTCAAACAGCGGTATGGTTTGGACTATGATGATACGTTCAGCCCGGTGGTCAAACCTGTCATTGTTCGACTGGTCTTATCCATTGCAGTTTCTCGTGGCTGGTGTTTGCGTCAGTTGGACGTCCAAAATGCATTTCTTCATGGCATTCTTCAGGAGGAAGTATACATGCGGCAACCCCCTGGTTTTGTGGATCCTTCAGCTCCTCAACACCTTTGCAAACTTCAAAAAGCTATTTATGGTCTCAAACAGGCTCCTCAAGCATGGTATTCTCGATTGAGTTCTCGGTTGCAGCAACTTGGCTTTTTAGCATCCAAAGCCGATACTTCGCTCCTTTTCTTCAATCGTGCTGGTGTTATCATTTTTATGCTCATTTATGTGGATGACATCATTGTAGCAAGCTCATCTCCTACTGCAACCACCAAGCCGCTTGCCGATCTTCAGGCCTCTTTTGCTCTTAAAGATCTAGGCCCGTTACACTACTTCCTTGGTGTCCATGTGCAGTCTTCGCCAGGGGGAATCATTCTATCTCAACAGAAGTATATTGGCGATATCCTGCTTCGTGCGAACATGGAAAATTGTAAAATATCCACTACACCTATGTCCTCAAGTGAGAAGCTAGACAGGGGCAGTGGAACACCTCTCCCGTTGGATGACATCACTAAATACCGTAGTTTGGCTGGAGCTCTTCAGTACTTGACACTCACAAGAACGGACATCTCATTTGCGGTAAATCATGTTTGTCAGTTCCTTCATGCACCAACAACCATGCATTTTTCAGCTGCCAAGAGGATTCTGATATACTTGAAGTACACTCGTACCATGGGGCTTTCTATCAAGAAGTCTCCTTCGATGCTACTGAGTTGTTTCTCAGATGCAGTCTGGGCAGGGTGCAGTGACGATCGTCGGTCTACGGGAGGCTTTGTTGTTTTCCATGGTCCTAATCTTGTATCTTGGAGTTCAAGGAAGCAAGCTACGGTCTCTCGGTCAAGCACGGAGTCTGAATACAAGGCTCTTGCAAATGGAACGGCGGAATTAATCTGGATACAATCAGTCCTTGGCGAGCTTGATGTTTTCTTGTCACGTCCCCCTATTTTGTGGTGTGACAACCTCGAAGCCACATATCTATCTGCAAATCCGGTTTCATGCCAGAACAAAGCATATAGAAGTGGAATTTCATTTTGTTTGGGAATGAGTTGCTGCCAAGGCTCTTGATGTTAGGTTCATATCCTCCAAGGAACAAGTGGCTGATATCTTCACAAAGCCACTAGCTGAGACATCATTTGTTTCAAATCGGTACAATCTGAATCTTCTTGTAGGTAGTTTAGATTGAGGGGGAATGTTAAACCATATGTTGTTAGGATAAGGAGGTTGTTGGTATCTAGGGTTTTGTATATCTCTTGTAACAACCCTGATGTATATCCGGCAGTGCCACAACCCTAGCTGGCTGAGTATATAATGAACTCAAGGCTGCCGTTCCAGGGGTGCCAATCCAATCTACAATCTCTCTACTTTCACAGTATCCCTTCCTATCGAGAGCCTTCGGGGAAGAGGGCCAGGGCTAGTATAAATAAAGCTAGGTTAGTCTCCACATAGAAGGGGATCCGATCCAGTCGAGTCCTGAGCCTTGGAGAGGCCGTTCATCCTTGTACTCATTCATACTCAACCTATTCATGAGGCAATCCACCACAAAGCAGGAGTAGGGTCTTACAGTGCAAGGTGGCCCGAACCTAGGTAAATCATCCTGTTCCTCCCTTCCCTTTCTTCTTTCTTGAGCATGCCAAAGCTTCGCCGTGAGGCGGTGAGTAGCGAGGTTAGCGCAGCGGAGTTCGTCGTACGCACCCCAGAGTTCGAACCTCACTTTGGGTCCGCGGAGCCCTGAATCTGACATTTGGCGCGCCAGGTAGGGGTGTGCGGGAGTCGTTCGCCTCGCTCCTACTTCTCTTCACTGCCCCCCTTGATCGACGCTCGTCGTGTTCGTGCCGAGCATCGGGTTGCCCGTGTTGCCCAGACGACGCCGGCAGGTCACGGCGCCCCTTGCCATCCGCCTCAGCCTCGACTAATGCCGCCACTGACCCCATAACTCATGAGCAGCAGGGCTTTTCCCTGCCACCCTCCAGGCAACGTGACGTCCGCACCACCACGCCTTCCTTCGCCTCGGCCACTGCTTCATCTTCTCATGGTCGCCGTGGGCTGGCGAACGCGCAGGCTGCGCTACTCATGGCGCACAAGCTGCTGCGCTACCGCCCTGCCAACAAAGGCTACGACTCCTCGCTTGGCCGCATCACAGAGCTCGTCAATGCCGCAGGCGATGCCCCAACACCCTCCCACTCGCTCCATCCTCCACCGCCTCGCGCGGGCGATGTAGCACATGGTGCGCCTCCGCCTCCTCCCCTGTGCAGCGATAACACTAGACCAAGGCGCGAGGCACGGCCGTTTGATTAGCCGCGTGGAGCGCCAGCACCGGCGCGGGACGAGGTCAGCTGCTAGGTTGTGCAGCCATCTCCATACGATGCACGCGCACTCCCTGGCCAGCCCCTAGATCGGGTCGTCCAGGAAGCTGCAACGCATGGGTGCAAGACCGCGCCCCGCCCATGTGGGCCATGGCTGTGAGAACCATGTGCTGCCACACCTTCACCCGTGAGCTGCGTCGGGTGGTCGGGCCAGTCAAGTTCAAGCCGGAACCGCCCCCCCCGCTACAACGGCATCCCCAACCCTACGAAGTTCCTCCAGCTCTACGCGCTGAGCGTCGAGGCGGCGAACAACGGCGATAAGGTCATGGTGAACTGGTTCCCCATGGCCCTCAAGGACGGCGCGCGCTCTTGGCTCATGCACCTCCCAAAAGGGTCGATCTCCTCATGGGATGAGCTGCATGAGCAGTTCGCCGCCAACTTCCAAGGCACCTATGACTGCGCCCTCACCATTAGAGACTTGCAGCATATGAAGCAGCGCCCCGGCGAGACCCTCCGTAAGTACATTCAGCGCTTCACCCAAGTCCTTCTCAAGATCCTGAAGGCCTCGGACGAAACCATCATCTCAGCGTTCACCGACGGCATAACGGGCGTAAGGATGAGCGAGGAGCTCACCATCAACGACGACCTGTGCTTGATGCTGGATCTGTTCAACCTAGCCGACAAGTGCGCGAGAGCGGAACAGGGCCACCTCTCCCTCCTCAGCCATCGAGATGTCGGTCCCGCGGACAAGATGGCCAAAGCCAAAGAAGTGAAGCGCAAGCGCCCCACTGTGCTGGCTGCAGAGCCTGAGCTGAAGCACGACCATGATTGCGATGAGCCTTCCAAGGATGGCCGCCTATTTTGCGTCTTCCACAATGTGCACACCCACAACACCGACGACTGTTAGGAGCTTAGGGTGCTCCGGGACGAGCGCTTGGGTCGCTGCCCCAAGCGCAGGGACCGTGGTTTCGGCTGCGGAGGGGGGCATGGTGGAGGCTGCTGAGACAAGCGCAACCCTCGCCAGGGCTGGCGTGACCAGCCTCGTGACAATGCTTGGCGTGATCAGCCTCGCGAGGTCCGTCCTCAGGGCAAGGCTGCCCTTCCACCTCTGCCGCCGCCGCCCAGGAGGAACAATGACAACCTGTAAGACGAGGGGGCCAAGGGCTACCAGGAGCCTCGTGAAGTTTCCTCCATTCTCGGCGATGCCCAGGAAGCCGCCCCAAACCGCATCTTCAAGTAGTTCTCTTGTGAGGTGAACGCAGCCCTCCCGAAGCTCGAGGCTGTGCGTCCCCTCAAGTGGTCACAGTACGCCATCACGTTCGACTCCAAGGACCACCTCAGGTGTTTAGTCACCATCGGCGCACTCCCTATGATGTGCACGCCCACCATCAACAACATCTCAGTCACCAAGACCCTCATTGATGGCGACGCATGCCTCAACGTGCTCTCTGCCAAGACCTTTGAGACGCTTCAAGTGCCTTATGACCAGCTCATGCCCATCGGGCCATTCTCAGGAGTGATCGACGGATCCACCACTCCCCAGGGCAGGTGAGCCTCCCAATCACCTTCGGCACTCATGGCAACTACCACACCGAGTTGATCAACTTGGACGTGGCCCACATTGGCCTCCCATACAACACCATCTTAGGGTACCCTGCCCTCGCCAAGTTCATGGCGGCAACCCACCATGGCTACAATGTCCTCAAGATGCCGGGGTGTAGCAACATCATCACTATCGCTTGTGATGAGAAGGATACAATATGCTCCCCCAAGCACACCTACCGGGCCGTAGCAGCCGAGAACTCTGACGGTGGAGGTAACGTCGCGTCCCCTGAGGCTGCCCCCGCGAAGAAGAAGCATCTTCTCCCCAAGAGCCATCACGAGGCGAAGAAGCCCGTCGTCGATGCTTTAGGTGCCGTGCCTGCCACCGGGGCATGTCTCCGTCCCGCATAGGAAGGCGCGCCCAACGCCTCCCTCAGGACGGGCTCGGGGGCTTCCATCTAGAGAGCGTTTGACCTGACCGGTGAAACAAGGGAGGTGCTCGGGCACCACTTGGAGGCGTTCTTCGACGCTGATGTGGCTTGAAACTGCATCGGTATTTCCCTAAAGTGGAAGGGATGATGCAGCATAGCTATGGTAAGTATTTCCCGCAGTTGTTAAATCAAGGTTATCGAACCAGTAGGAGAACCAAGCAACACTATGTAAATGGTGCATGCACACAAAGAACAAATACTTGCAACCCTACGCTAAGAGGGTTGTCAATCCCTCCTCGGTAAAAAGGTAGATTAAATTGTATGAGATTGGATAAATAGATCTGAATAAAACATGAAATAAAAGATGCAAATAAGAAGTGCAGCAAAGTCTTTTTTTGGAATAATAGATCTGAAAAATGCGGTGAAAAATAGATCTGAAAGCAATATGATAAAACATAGATCCGGAGGCCATAGATTTCACTAGTGGCTTCTCGAGAAAATAGCATATGATGGATAGACAAATTACTGTTGGGCGATTGATAGAATACTAAATAATTATGACAATATCCGAGGCAATGGTCATGTACATAGGCATCACGTCCAACATTAGTAGGCCGAAACGATGCTGCATCTACTACTATTACTCCACACATCGACCGCTATCCAGCATGCATCTAGTGTACTAAGTTCATTGAGAAACGAAGTAATGCAATAAGAACGATGACATGATGTTGATAAGATCTGTTCATGTAGGAATAGGCCCCATCTTTTTATCCTTAATAGAAACGATACATGCGTGCCTCGCTACCCCTTCTGTCACTGGGTGAGGACACAGCAAGATCGAAACCATCACAAAGCACCTCTTCCCATGGCAAGAAAAATCAATCTAGTCGGCCTAACTAAATCAAATATTCGGAGAAGAAATACGAGGCTATAACAATAATGCATATAAGATATCAAAGAAGCTCAAATAATATTCATGGATATAGATCTGATCATAAACGCAAAATTCATCGGATCCCAACAAACACACCGCAAAAAGTTCACATCAAATAGATCTCTAAGAGACCATTGTATTGAGAATCAAAAAGAGAGAAGAAGCCATCTAGCTACTGCCTATGGACCCATAGGTCTATGGTGAACTACTCACGCATCATTGGAGGAGCACTAATGAGGATGACGAACCCCTCAGTGACCGTGTTTCCCTTCGGCGGAGTGCCGGAATAGGGCACTAGATTGGATCTTGTGGTTCTGGAAGTTGCGGCGGCTGGAATTATGTTTCGTCTACTCCCCTTGGGTTTCTAGAATATCTGAGAATTTATAGAGCGAACAGGTGGTGCAGGAGACCCCCATGGGCCCCACAACCCATCGGGGCGCGCCAAGGGCCTCTAGCACACCCTGGTGTCTTGTGGGCCCCACGGGCCTCCCCTAGGTGCTTCCTTGGCTCCCAGGTTGTCTTCTGGTCCAAAAATATCTCCAAAAAAGTTTTGTTGCATTTGGACTCCGTTTGATAGGGATATTCTGCAAAGTAAAAAAAAACAAGCAAAAAACAACAACTGGCACTAGGCACTATGTCAATAGGTTAGTCCCAAAAAATGATATAAAGTTGCTATAAAATGATTCTAAAACATACAATAATGATAATATAACAACATGGAACAATCTAAACTTATAGATACATTGGAGATGTATCAGCATCCCCAAGCTTAATTCCTGCTCGTCCTCGAGAAGGTAAATGATAAAAACAGAATTTTTGATGCGGAATGCTGCCTAACATGTTCATCACATATTCTTTTCTTTTGTAGCATGGACATTTGGACTTTTATATGGTTCGGAGAAATAGTCTATATTTGACATGAAGACTTAAATACTCAAGCATATCAACAAGCAACCATGTCTTTCAAAATATCAACACTAAAGAAGGTCATCCCTAGCCCATTATCCTCAATCACTGATCCATTCACGAAACACACTCGAATAGTTGCTACACCCAATGCACAAGTATGATCACAGTGCCCCTTAGTTGGTGCTTTATAAGAGAAGATGGAGACTCAAATAAAATTCAAAATTGCATAAAAGTAAATATATAGGCCCTTCATAGAGGGAAGTAGAGATTTATGGAGGTGCCAGAGCTCAAAGCTTAGATTGAGAGATAAAACATTTTGAGAGGCATGCTTTTCCCGTCAACGAAAACGACCGAGTTGTTCCCAATACTTTCCATGCGAGATACATCATAGGCGGTTCACAAACATAAAATAAAGTTTATTCCTTTTCCACCATTCTTTCACAATCCATGGCTAGCCGTACCCGCGGGTGCCTTCCATACCAACACTTTCCGATGAATTTATTATTTGACAACATAAAGTAAATCTCCTTTTCACTTCGGGATTGGGCATACCCAATATCGCCACATTCTCATGTAATGACAAGTGAATAAACACTCATCTTGAGAATAACACATCTAGCATGGAAGAGTAATGGCCACCCCCTGCCGCTTCATGAGCGGTACGGGCACACAAAAAGGAAATTCATTTTGAAAATTAGACTTGGCACATAAAATTTACTTAGAATGACATGAAAATACCGCATATAGGTAGGTATGGTGGACTCATATGGCAAAACTGGGTTTAAGGATTTTGGATGCACAAGTAGTATTTCTACTTAGTACAAAATGGAGGCTAGCAAAAAGATTGAGAAGCAACCAACCAGGAAACGAGAATTCTCATAAACGAGCATTAAGCATAACTAACACCAAATAATGCACCACAAGTAGGATTTAATTTCATGCATAACTATTGACTTTCGTGCTTGCATAGGGAATCACAAACCTTAACACCAATATTCTTACTACAACATAATTACTCACCAACATGACTTATATATGGCTATCATCATATCTCAAAACTGTTACAAAGAATCAAGTTTATTTTGTCCAATGATCTTTATGAAAGTTTTTGTTATATACCTCTTGAATATATGTCACTATGGGACTAATTTCATATATTGCAATTGCTTTTGACAAGCTCAAACAAATTTAAGTGAAGAACATGAGCATAAAAAATTTCGTCTCTCAGAATAATATAAGTGAAGAATGAGAGAATTTCTTTTAAAAAATTACTAACTCTCAAATAGATCTAAGTGAAGCATGAGAGCATTTCTTCAAAAGTTAAAGCACACCATAATGAAAAAGATATAAGTGAAGCATTAGAGCAATTCCATGGCTCAAAAAATTTAAGTGAAGCATAAAGAGCAATTCTAACAAATCATAGAATAATTTTAGATCTCTCAAATGGGTGTGTCCAGCAAGGATACTTGTGACAAACTAAAAATGAAAACAAGCAAGACTCATATAATACAAGACGCTCCAAGCAAAACTCATGATATGTGATGAATAAAAATATAGCCCCAAGTGAAATTACCGATGGTTGTTAGAAGAAAGAGGGGATGCCTACCGGGGCATCCCCAAGCTTTGTTGCTTGGTTCTCCTTGAATATTAACGTGGGTTTCCATGGGGCATCCCCAATATTAGGCTCTTAATACCGCTTATTCCTTCATCCATCGTGATCTCACCCAAAACTTGAAAACTTCAATCACACAAAACTTAACAAAACCATCATGAAATCCGCTAGCATAATAAAGCAAATCACAACTTTAAGTATTTTTGCAAACCCATTCATATTTTCTTATTGCATTATATCTACTGTATTCCAACTTTACCATGGCTTATACCCCCTAATACAATCCATAGAATCATCAAAATAAGCACACAATGCAACGAAAACAGAATCTGTCAAAAACAGAATAGTCTTTAGTAATCTGAAAATTTACCATACTTCTATAACTCAAAAAATTCTGAAAGATTAAGACAACATGGGAAATTTGTTGATCAATCTTGTGGAAAAAATTCAGAGCAAAATCACGTTTCTGTGATATTTTAAAATTCAGCTACTGGGTGCAAAAGTTTCTATTTTTCAACAAGATCAAATCACCTATCACCAACATGATACCAAAGGCTTTACTTGTCACAAACACTAGATAAAACATAAAAACACAATCATAACAGTAGCATAATTATGCAAACACTCAAGAACAGAAAGAAAAAAGGCAAAAATAAATTTTATTCATTGGGTTGCCTCCCAGCAAGCGCTATCGTTTTATTCCCCTAGCTAGGCATAATGCATAGATTCAAGTATTGTCATCTTTAGTCTCCAACTCCTCAATCACACAACTAGAATTCTTCAAGGATTTAGCATGCATATTTTCAATGACAATACTTCTAGGAATAAGATTGAAAATTTCAGTCTTGAAAGTATGGTCGTTTACCACTTCAACATAATTGGGGAGAATACTAATCGTTTTAAGATCTTCCTTGTGGATATTAGAAGTGGCACCCTTGTTCTTAGTGACTTGTGTAGACTTGCAAATATTTACAGGAGTTTTTTCAATAGTTTGGCCAAAAGGAAAGGCCGAGCTTAATACTAAAAATTTCTTCCAACTTATCAATTCGAGAGGGACTTTCTCCTATTCTTTTGTTAACTACGGTATCCTTTTCCCTTAGTAGTTTAAAAGCATCTCCCACTTTTGGCCCAATTTTATTAGAAATATTATGCATCTTTTTATCCAAATTTTCAAGATTTTTTTTGGTGATCATCTTATTTTCAATAGCATCTAATCTTTGCATAACATGTTCAAGAGTTAAGTTTGTTTCATTAATAATGATAGGTGGTGCACCCACTAAGTCTCCCATAGCATTAAAAGCATCCAAAGTTGGGCATATCAAGAAATTTCCACTGGTAATCATATCAAGGAGGAATCTATAACAAGTGGTGATGCCCACATAAAAACTATGAAGAACAACAATGGTAGATTGTTTTCGAGTAGATCTATTATGAGCATTGTAAAGTCTGTACCAAGAATCTTTTAGATTGTCCCCTCCCCTTTGTTTAACATTAAGAACCTCATTCTCGGGGGTACATGCAATAGAGGAGGAACTAGCCATAACAACAAAGTAGTCAAGCAAGAGATCCGACGAGAACAAGACGAACGAATAAGAAGGCAAATAAAAAGGCAAATATTTTTTGCTTTTTGCAAAAATGATTTAGAAGTGGGGGAGATGAAAATGAGAGGCAAATGGCAAATAATGTAAATTGCAAGGAGATGATATTTGTGATTAGGAACCTGATAGATGTTGATGATGTCTCCCGGGCAACGGCGCCAGAAATTGGCAAGTTCATGGGAGGCTACCTTGACTTCATCCTCCCCGGCAACAGCGCCAGAAATTGGCAAGTTGACAGGAGACTACCTTGGCTTGATCCTCCCCGGCAACGGTGCCAGAAATTCCTTTTGACGTGGCATGAAATCGCGTCGGTATTTCCCCAAAGAGGAAGGGATGATGCAACACTAAAAGTGCAAGTAATCGCCAGGTGGTTTTGGTAATTCATAACAACATATAGCTCATTGAACTAATATCCATTCAAGATAAACATTTCAGGAAGTTCAATGAATGCCATGGCATGGACTAGAGATGTAGACCCCTCAAAATGCTAAGGACAAACGTTGGCAAAAGCTCAAGACTCTCCATCTTTATTTTAGTGATCCAAGATCACATTGAGTCCACAGGAAAGCCATTACTATTAAAAGGGGATGATGTGTTGATTAATGGCTTGCTTGCTCCAATGCTTAGTGATATAGCTCCAAAACCCTCAACCACTTTCTCCATCCAAATATGTCAAAATCCTAAACTCCAACTCAGCCCCACCGATTCTTTCTATCCGGCGCCATCGAGTTCATATGACATAGCCACTGCCAAAAAGCTTAACAGTTCGGTTTCACCGATATGGATCTCGGTCTCACCGAGATGGCCTTGCCAACACTCTGTGACTTGTTGCATTTATTTCGGTCTCACTGGGTTATGCGATCGGTCTCCCCAAGTTGGTTTGGCAGATTCTCTGTTGCCTTATTGCTTCACTTCGGTCTCACCAAGTTGATGCAACCGGTGCCACTGAGATGATGTTTCCCCTAAGCCCTAGCACGCCAGTCTCACCAAGTTGTTGCAGTTGGTCCCACCAAGATTCCTAACACTCACATTTTTGAACATATCGGTCTCACCGAGTTTAACTAATCGGTCCCATTGAGATGAGTCAAATGTGTGTTACGGTTGGATTTTGTGTGGAGGCTATATATACCCCTGACCCCTTCTCCATTTGTGAGAGAGCTATCAGAAAGTGCCTACACTTCCACCATACATTTTCTGAGAGAGAACCACCTACTCATGTGTTGAGATCAAGTCATTCCAATCCTACCACAAGAATCTTGATTTCTAGCCTTCCCCAAGTTGCTTTCCACTCAAATCATCTTTCCACCATAGCCAAATTTGAGAGAGAGAGAGACAGAGAGTTGAGTGTTTGGGAGACTATCATTTGAAGCACAAGAGCAAGGAGTTCATAACCAACACACCATCTATTACCTTTTGGAGAGTGGTGTCTCCAAGATTGGTTAGGTGTCGCTTGGGAGCCTCCGTCAAGATGTGGAGTTGAACCAAGAAGTTTGTAAGGGCAAGGAGATTGCCTACTTCGTGAAGATCTACCCGAGTGAGGCAAATCCTTCGTGGGCAATGGCCATGGTGAGATAGACAAGGTTGCTTCTTCGTGGACCCTTCGTGGGTGGAGCCCTCCGTGGACTCGCGCATCCATTACCCTTCATGGGTTGAAGTCTCCATCAACGTGGACGTACGATAGCACCACCTATCGGAACCACACCAAAATCTTTGTGTATCCATTGTGTTTGCCTTCTCCAAACCCTTCCCTTTACCCTCATATGCAATGTTTTACTTTATGCTGCTACACTCTTAGAATTGCATGTGTAGGTTGATTGCTTGACTTGTGTTAATTGCTAAAATCTGCCCACAACTAAAATTGGGAAAATCTTAGATTTTTATTTGGTCAAGCAGGCTAATCACCCACCTCTAGACATACTTTCGATCCTACAAGTGGTATCAAATCTTTGGTCTCCATTTGCCTTGATTTCCATATCTTTGGTGATCATAGCCTTGGTTTCACAACCTAGGAGAGTATGGCGTCTAGCAAGGGAAATTACCACGGTAGAGGTCCTTACTTTGATGGTAGAAATTTTGCTAGTTGGAAGCATAATATGAAAATGCACATTCTTGGTCATAACCCTGCCGTTTGGGCTGTTGTGTGTATTGGCTTGCAAGGTGATTTCTTCGAGGATGGAAAAGAACCGGATCGTGAAGCAACAATGGAAGAAATGAAGATGTTGCAATACAATGCTCAAGCTTGCGATATTCTCTTCAATGGATTATGCCCCGAAGGATTCAACAAAACCAGCGTCCTTGAGAATGCAGAAATTTGGGATACTTTGGTTGATATGCATGAAGGTACCGGTTCTATCAAGGAATCCAAGTTGGATGTGCTTCAAAGTCAACTTGACAAGTTCAAGATGAAGGATAGTGAAGGAGTCGCCGAAATGTACACTAGGCTTGCTCTCATCACAAATGAGATTGTTGGCTTAGGAAGTGAAGAGATGACCGACAAATTCATCATCAAGAAGATCCTAAGAGCCTTAGATGGAATATACAACACTGTGTGCACTTTGATCCAAATGATGCCCAATTACAAAGATCTCAAGCCCATAGAAGTCATTGGTAGAATTGTTTCTCATGAGATGTCACTCAAGGGTAAGGAAGAGCTCCACAACAATTCAAGCGGTGCTTATAAAGCTTCAAGCGATGCTCCTACAACATCAAGCGAAAAGCAAGTCTCCATCGAAGAATTAAGCTTAATGGTGAAGAACTTCAACAAGTTCTACAAGAATAGAAGCAAAGAGAGAAGCTCCAAATCAAGTTCCTACAATTACAAAAGATCTTCTAGTTGTGATCGTAATTGCTACAATTATGGAAGACCCATACACTACTCCCATGAGTGTACGGTTCCCTACAAGAAAAGAGAAGACTCACCAAAGAGGACGAGTAAATGAGATGACTAACCTTCGAAAGAGAGGAGTAGAGATGATCGTTATGAACGAAGACCCTCTCGTAGAAGCAAGGATTCAGAAAGGAATTACAAGTTATCAAAGAGCTACACAAGATGAAGACATTAAGCTCACGTTGGTGAATGGGTATCCGGTTCGGACTCCGACAACTACTCCGAGATAAGCTATCACTCCGACTCCGACTATACTCAAGATGAAGGTGTTGCCGGCCTTGCACTTATCTCATCCAACTCCTACGACTTATTTGACTCACCAAATGAAGGAATTGGAATATGCTTCATGGCTAAAGGCCCTAAGGTATCACACCCCGAGTATGTTGATTTTTATAGTGATGAAGATGATTTGCTAAGTGATAATGATTCACTTGTTGACAACACTAGTGATGAAAAATATGATGAACTTGCTAGTAATCATGCAAATCAAGATGAACCAAATGATAATGATAAGAAGGAGATTGAGCATCTAACTAAAACATTAAACACTCTTAAGTTAGCTCATGAAACAACTTTAGAGGATCATAGAGAGCTCGTAAGGACTCATGAGAAGCTACGCTTCGAGAAGCTAAATTTAGAGGAAGAGCATGAGTTTCTAAAAGGTATCAATGATGATCTTCGAAAGAATAGTTCTTCTTATCTTGCCAAACGTCTCCTCTTGTCTACTTGCATGCCACAAGTAAAATCTAGCAACAAGATCAAGAAAGATTCTTCCTCTAGTAGTAACAATAACCATGTCAAATCTAATATTGTTACGTCTAGTAGTTCTCTTGATTCCACTAATGCTTCTCTTAGACAAGTTACACTTGAGAAAGAAAATAGCATATTTAACGGAATTATAGAGAAAGGTGTTTACAAGAGCCTTGTTGGAAGTAAGCAATTTGAGGAAATTGTGCGCAAGCAAGGAAGACACCGGAAGAACCAAGGTGTTGGTTTTGAATGAAAGTTCAATGCCAATGGAGTTGAGTGGGAAGAAGATCAATACCCCAAGACAAAGTTTGTTCTTCAACAATAGAATTATTACCCCACCTCTTTCAAGGGAACACAAGCTCAAGATGATCTTCCACCACAAGACCACAAGCTAAAAGCCAAGGACAAGCTTCAAGAAGAGATTGAATCATTTGAAGAAACTCCTAAGGCCATGGTCAAGTGGGTTCCCAAGACTATGTCAAGTTCTACATATCAAGTTCAACTACATCTCCAAGGATTCCCATCAAGTTGATGTGGATCCCGAAGAAGAAGAACTAGAGCTTTCTTGAGGGTGACTTTGCCAACATATTTCACTCATATTCATCTTGGCGAGGACTGATACGTCTCCAACATATCTATAATTTTTTATAGGTCCATGTTGTTATGTTAGCATTCTTGGATGTTTTACAGTTATTTTATAGCAACTTTATATCATTTTTTGGGACTAACCTATTGACATAGTGCCAAGTGCCAGTTGCAGTTTTTTGCTTGTTTTTTACATCAAAGGAAATCAATATCAAACGGAGTCCAAACGTAGCGAAACTTTTTTTCGATATTTTTGGACCACAAGACATCCAGTGGGCCAAAGAAGTACCGAAGAGGGGGCCCGAGGTGAGCACAAGACACCTAGGTGCGCCTGGAGGCCCAGGCGCGCCCTGGTGGGTTGTGCCCACCTCGGTGGCCTCCCGCACCGCCTCTTTGCTCTATAAATACCCTAATATTTTTTAAACCCTAGGGGAGTAGACAAAAATCAATTCCAGCCGCTGCAAGTTCCAGAACCACCAGATCCAATCTAAACACCATCACAGAGGGGTTCATCATCCTCATTGGTGCCTCTCTGATGATGCGTGAGTGGTTCATTGTAGACATATGGGTCCATAGTTAGTAGCTAGATGGCTTCCTCTCTCTCTCTCTCTCTCTTGATTCTCAATACAATGGTCTCTGGGAGATCTATTTGACGTAACTCTTTTTGAGGTGTGTTTGTTGGGATCCGATGAACTTTGTGTTTATGATCAGATCTATGTTTTTATCCATGAAAGTTATTTGAGTCTTTTGATCTCTTATATGCATGATCACTTATAGCCTCGTATTTCTTCTTCAAACCTTTGGTTTATTTAGGCCAACTAGATCATTTTTTCTTAACATGGGAAGAGGTGCTTTGTGATGGGTTCGATCTTACGGTGCTTGATCTCAGTGACAGAAGGGGAACCGACACGTATGTATCATTGCCATTAAGGATAACAAGATGCGGTATATTTCTACATAAATAGATCTTGTCTACATCATGTCATCGTTCTTATTGCATTACTCCGTTTTTCCATGAAATTAATACACTAGATGCTTGCTGGATAGCGGTTGATGTGTGGAGTAATAGTAGTAGATGCAGGCAGGAGTCTGTCTACTAATCTTGGACGTGATGCCTATATAATGATCATTGCCTGGATATCGTCATGATTATTTGAAGTTCTATCAATTGCCCAACTGTAGGACCTTGAAGTATGTCTAGAGGGGGGGTGATTAGACTACTTGATCAATAAAAACTTAACCTTTTCCCAGTTTTAGAGTTTGGCAGATTTTAGCTACTTTAGGACAAGTCAAGCAATCATCACACTATTGAAGCAAGCATGCAAAGAGTATATAGGCAGCCGAAATTAAAGCATGCAACTTGCAAGAAAGTAAAGGGAGGGGTCTGGAGGATTCAAACACAATTGGAGACACGGCTGTTTTTGGCGTGGTTCCGATAGG
This sequence comes from Triticum timopheevii, assembly GCA_963921465.1. Taxonomy (NCBI): domain Eukaryota; kingdom Viridiplantae; phylum Streptophyta; class Magnoliopsida; order Poales; family Poaceae; genus Triticum; species Triticum timopheevii. The sequence continues at coordinate 404,954,383 of OY997272.1, read as the reverse complement.
TGGTGCTATCGTACATCCACGTTGATGGAGACTTCAACCCACGAAGGGTAACTGCTGCACAAGTCCATGGAGGGCTCCACCCACGAAGGGTCCACGAAGAAGCAACCTTGTCTATCCTACCATGGCCGTCGCCCACGAAGGACTTGCCTCACTAGTGGTAGATCTTCATGAAGTAGGCGATCTCCTTGCCCTTACAAACTCCTTGGTTCAACTCCACAATCTTGTCGGAGGCTCCCAAGTGACACCTAGCCAATCTAGGAGACACCACTCTCCAAGAAGTAACAAATGGTGCGTTGATGATGAACTCCTTGCTCTTGTGCTTCAAATGATAGTCTCCTCAATACTCAACTCTCTTTCATAGGTTTTGGATCTGGTGGAAAGAAGATTTGAGTGGAAATCAACTTGGGGAAGGCTAGATATCAAGATTCATATGGTAGGAATGGAATATCTTGGCCTCAACACATGAGTAGGTGGTTTTCTCTCAGAAATGGTAAGTTGGAAGTGTAGGTTCGTTCTGATGGCTCTCTCCACAAATGAAGAGGAGGTGGATGGGTATATATAGCCTCCACACAAAATCTAATCGTTACACACAATTTACCAAACTCGGTGGGACCGATTCAACGGACTCGGTCGGACCGATTTAGTAAACCCAGTGACTGTTAGTGATTTTCGGTGGGACTGACATGCATCTCGGTGAGACCGATTCGGTTAGGGTTAGGGCATAACGTAATCTCGGTAAGACCGATTACACAAACTCGGTGAGACCGATTTGGTAATGAGCTTTCCAGAGAGTTGGTCAGGTAAACTCGATGGGACCGATTTGCTCTTTTCAGTGAGACCGAAATGTTACAAAAAGGAAACAGAGAGTTTACATAGCAATCTCGGTGGGACCAATCGCTCACTTCAGTTAGACCGAAACATTACGAAGGGAAACAGAGAGATTACAATCCCATTTCGGTGAGACCGAGATCCCTATCGGTAAGACCGATTTGCTTAGGGTTTGTGGCAGTGGCTATGACTTTTGGAATCGGTGGCGCCGGATAGGAAGAATCGGTGTGACCGATTTTGGCTTTAGGTTTAGGTCATTTGTGGATGTGGGAAAGTAGTTGAGGGTTTTGGAGCATATCACAAAGCACATGAAGCAAGAGGCTCATTAAGCAACACCTCATCCCTCCTTGATAGTATTGGCTTTTCCTATAGACTCAATGTGATCTTGGATCACTAAAATATAAAATGAAGAGTCTTGAGCTTTTGAGCTTGAGCCAATCCTTTGTCCTTAGTATTTTGAGGGATCCACTTTCATCATCCATGCCATGCCATTCATTGAGCTTTCCTGAAATAATAGTCTTGGAATAGCATTATCTCAATGAGCTATATGTTGTTATGAATTACCAAAACTACGTAGGGATAGTTGCACTTTCAATCTCCCCCTTTTTGGTAATTGATGACAACATATAGATCAAAGCCTCGACAAATGATAATAAGATTGAATAACATCGTCGCTTTGAGAAGTATGTGATAAGCAAGAGCTCCCCCTAAATTTGTGCATAGTTTAAGATTTGATTTGGACTGCAAATGCACAATGAATTAGGCTCATGGGTTACTCTTCCATGTCACATACATCTTGGTGGAGCGCTCAAAATAATAAACATTGAATACATGCACTCATCACCAAGCATAGTGAATGGTCACATAAGATAGATAGGATAATATCATCAAACATGCATAAGTGTAGCTTATGATCAAACACATGATCGTCAATGTCTCACAAGCATAGTATCCAACCAATCAAAGCAAACAAGTTTTAAACCACCAAATAAAGCAAGAGAGAACAAAAGCAACACTCTCTCTCTCGAAGCCTATGATCTATACATTTTTCCCCCCATTTGGCAACAAGTTACCAAAAAGTTCATAGAAAATGCATAGTGCTAGATCGACTCTCAGGCTTGATCTTCTAGTGGTGGTGTCCTGATAACTCCGAGGACGAAGGCTTCAGTTGAAGTAGAGGGTGCTGGAGTGGATGCTGGAGCTGGTTGCACTGGAACTGAAGGGGCAGTAGCTGGTGTTGAAGTTGTTGCTCTAGTGTCTGTCACTGGCACTGCAACTGACCTCTGGGCTCTGGGCACTCTGGCAAACACATTTGTGGTAGTCTTGCCCTGCTTCTCCTACATGTCCTCCTGCAGCTGCTCCACAACTGGCTGAATCTCAGTTACTTTGACATCAAGGTCATGGAATTTGAGTTCCATGATTCTCTCAAGGCTCTCCTGATTCTGAGTGAGGGTGGTCAGTCCCTTCTCAATCCTCAGTGTAGATGCTATCAAGTAACCAAGCTGCTCCTGTTTGGTCTTCAAGAAATATTCAGATGCCTCCTCTTGAGTTGGCATCCTGGCAGCCTTCTCCTTCTTTGCCTTCTCCTTCTTCTCCTGAGCTTGAACTGATGTTGGATCATTCTCATTCATGACAACCTCATTGTCCTCAAAGTCTGGAATAGTCTTGGAATAGCATTAGCTCAATGAGCTATATGTTGTTATGAATTACCAAAACCACCTAGGGATAGTTGCACTTTCAATCTCCCCCTTTTGGTAATTGATGACAACATATAGATCAAAGCTTCGACAAATGATAATAAGATTGAATAACATCGTCGCTTTGAGGAGTATGTGATAAGCAAGAGCTCCCCCTAAATTTGTGCATAGTTTAAGATTTGCTTTGGACTGCAAATGCACAATGAATTAGGCTCATGGGTTACTCTTCCATGTCACATACATCTTGGTGGAGCGCTCAAAATAATAAACATTGAATACATGCACTCATCACCAAGCATAGTGAATGATCACATAAGATAGATAGGATAATATCATCAAACATGCATAAGTGTAGCTTATGATCAAACACATGATCGTCAATGTCTCACAAGCATAGTATCTCAACCAATCAAAGCAAACAAGTTTTAAACGACCAAATAAAGCAAGAGAGAACAAAATCAACACACTCTCTCTCGAAGCCTATGATCTATACATTTTTCTCCCCATTTGGCAACAAGTTACCAAAAAGTTCATAGAAAATGCATAGTGCTAGATCGACTCTCAGGCTTGATCTTCTGGTGGTGGTGTCCTGATAACTCCAAGGACGAAGGCTTCAGTTGAAGTAGAGGGTGCTGGAGTGGATGCTGGAGCTGGTTGCACTGGAACTGAAGGGGCAGTAGCTGGTGCTGAAGTTGTTGCTCTAGTGTCTGTCATTGGCACTGCAACTGACCTCTGGGCTCTGGGCACTCTGGCAAACACATTTGTGGTAGTCTTGCCCTGCTTCTCCTGCATGTCCTCCTGCAGCTGCTCCACAACTGACTGAATCTCAGTTACTTTGACATCAAGGTCATGGAATTTGAGTTCCATGATTCTCTCAAGGCTCTCCTGATTCTGAGTGAGGGTGGCCAGTCCCTTCTCAATCCTCAGTGTAGATGCTATCAAGTAACCAAGCTGCTCCTGTTTGGTCTTCAAGAAATATTCAGATGCCTCCTATTGAGTTGGCATCCTGGCAGCCTTCTCCTTCTTTGCCTTCTCCTTCTTCTCCTGAGCTTGAACTGATGTTGGATCATTCTCATTCATGACAACCTCATTGTCCTCAAAGTCTGGATAAAGTGGAAAGTGTTCTTTATCCAATTGATATTTCCCTGTGCCCATCTTTGAGTTGATCATTTCTTGTATCTGAGGGGCATATCCACCTTAGGTCTCCATCGCCGTCAATGGAAATCTCCACCACCGTTATTGCTGTAGCGAATTGTCACCAAGTTAGGGTACGGTTCAACCTCTTTGTGCCATTCCCCTTTCCGATTCAATGCACAAAGGTTTTTCCTAGCTTCTTGCCACAAATGAAAACTTTCTATCCACACAAAAGCTCCATTAGATTAGATTCGATAAAAAAAATTAGGGTCAGGTTTCCGCCGAGCTCACCTCGACTAACCGAAATGAATCCTCTGGTCCTACCGATTGGCCCTGGCCATTGCACTAAGTACAACTCGGTGCCACCAATGTGTACTGATCAATGAGACCAAAAGTAAAACCTCTGTGAAACCCTAGCATCTCAGAGTCATCAAACCACAACTCGGTCTGATCGATCTTGTGTGTTTTGACCCTGTTAATGCTTCAGTGTCATCGAGATTTCCATATAGGTAGCTCCAAAATGCTTTCTGCAGAAAACTAAAACTAAATTTTTGATTCAAGCTTTTTTCAAAACAAGCTAGTTCTTGTGAGGCTCATCCACTCTTCCCGTACCTATCTATTCACAGGGTCTATCTGCAAGATGTCTGAAGCAAGTGACAGCCAGAACAGGTTAGAGGAAGAGGTTAATCTTAGTGATGGCACAAGCCCTAGTGGAAGCTATGATGATGGCAGCAGAAGTACTCCAAGCAATCTGCCCAAAGCTGCTACTAGATAAAGAAAGAAGACAACCTCAGACAGTGAGGATAAAGATTTTATGGTTGAAGAAGAGGTCACTTCAATAAGGAAGAAAGTGCTCAAGAAAGAGTATAGCACTGCTGCTGCTACAAAGCCAGGCCCCTGCAAAGAGAGTTCCAATGTCAAAAGTCAAAAAGTCTGCGGTTACTCAATATCAAGTGAACCTCACTCTTGGGAAGCCAAGTTGTGCTGGAGGAGAGGTCAGCAAGAAAAAAGAAAGGAAAAGAGGAAGATGGTGCAAACTTATTGATCCAATGGCTGAGTTTGAAAAGCACACTTCTGAAGAAGATGAGGAGGAAGAGGAACCAGATGCACCCCCTGCCAAGTCTCAAAAGCTAATGGCAGATGCCATGAAATCTGTAGGTGCACCCTCCAAGTCCAAGCCCAAGCCCAAGCCTGCACCTAAGGCTGCTACTCCCAAGAGATCCACAAGAAACGTCCTTGCTGCTGAAAAGAACAAGGCCCCGGCGCCAGAGGTCCAAGAGGATGAAGAGCCAAAAGTGCTCAAAATATTGAAGCCAAAGATTCTAGACCATGATGATGGACATCCAGTGGCTGAAAACATGAAGCTCGGGAAGGATATTGTACTGAGAGAATGGAGGAAAATTGATCCCTATTTTGCAAGGAGAAGAACAACATGTGACTATCCTTTCCATACTAGAGAACAACAAGATTTTTATGAGACAGTGCTACTTGACAAGAAGCCCATCATAAGCAACATGAAATGGGTGGATTGGAAGTATATAGATGCCAATGAAGACTACTTTCCCCCATGTTCATGAGAGCTTCAGGTTGACAGGTGTTGATGCTTTTGTTGGATAAAAGCTCATCAAATGGAATGATGAGATGGTGATGTAGTTTTACTCTACTGCACACTTTTACCCAGATGGAAAAATTGTATGGATGATTGAGGGCACTAGATACCACTCTTCAATCTCTGAATGAGCTGCTCTCATCAATGCCCCAGAAGAAGGAGAAAATGATATTGATTTATATGGAAAGCCCAGAATGGATCACAACACTATGGCACACATGTACAAGACCATTCCTGATGAGGCATCAGAAACACACAAGTTTGGCTCCATTTACTATCTGCTTGCTAGTTTGACCACCACAATCTACATTTTGAGGCATACTTTGTTGCCCAAGTCTAGAGATGAGATAATGATTCGTCGCCACTCCATCAACTTCCTACATTTATTTGATATTCCACAAAAGTTTAAAGTCATGAGCATGATTATAGAGATAATCAAATGGACTGCTGCTGATCAAAAGAGGTCATGTGGATATGCACCACACATCTAGATGCTTATCAACTCCAAGCTTGGTATAGGAACATATCTGCTTGGCAGATAACACCTTCCTCTTCAGCCAGAGTTTGAAGATAATGAAGTGGTGATGGATCCTTCCCATCCAACTTCTATTGAGGCTCGAGAGAAGGCTAAGAAAGCAAAGGCAGCCAAAGAGGCAAAGCAATGCATCAATAGTGAATCTCAAGTCAAAGCAAGACCAACTGACATATCTGCTAGAAGCAACTCTGAGGAGTGAGCAAAGTCTGGCAAACTTAGCCAGGAACCAAGAGAGCCTAGAGCGGATAGTTGAGGACAAAATGTACAATCTTGATGTCAAGGTCACAAAGATACAATCTATTGTTGAGAAGCTGAGAGATGATGCTGAGAGTGGAGATGACAAACCAACCACTAACAGATTCCAGACAGTGCCTAGGGCACAAAGGTCATCGGCTGTGCTAGCTGTAGACACCAGGACTACACACTCTACACCTGCCGCCACTGCCATAGTGCCACCACTAGTGTCAACACCACCAGCTCAACAGACATCAGCCGAGGCATTTGCAGAAGCAGTTATCTCAACACCGTCTACGCACACCGGAGCAACAATCTAGAAGACCCAGGAGTTCCTGGAGATCGTGCCTAGAGTGTCGCATTGCACTAGACTTTTTCAAGCTTTTTGGTAACTTGTTGCCCAAGGGGGAGAAAAAATATATAGATCATAGTCTGAGAGAGAGAGAGAGAGAGAGTCGTTCTTTTGCTTGTTGGTTTTTATTTGCCAATTGCTACTTCATTCGTTTGGTTTGTGCTGCTCATTGTTTTATGCTCGTGATATACTTTGTGTGATTGTGTGTTTGGTCATGCTATGCTTAATGTGTGACTCATGCCTATATCTATGATTATTTGTGTATGATCATTCACTTATTTATTTTGTGATGCGTGCATGTTATTTCACTCTTATCATTTTGTGCGCTCCACCAAGATGTATGTGACATGGAAGAGTGACCCATGATCCTAATCGATTGTGCGTTTGCATTCAAACTCAAACTTTAAATAATGCACACATTTAGGGGGAGCTCTTGCTTATCACATACTTCTCAAAGCGATGATGTACTTCATTCATTTTATCATTTGTCGAAGCTTTCATCTATATGTTGTCGTCGATTACCAAGAAGGGGAGATTGAAAGTGCAACTAATCCCCAGATGGTTTTGGTAATTCATAACAACATATAGCTCATTGAACTAATATCCATTCAAGATAAATATTTTAGGAAGTTCAATGAATGGCATGGCATGGACTAGAGATGTGGACCCCTTAAAATGCCAAGGACAAAGATTGGCAAAAGCTCAAGACTCTCCATCTTTATTTTAGTGATCCAAGATCACATTTAGTCCATGGGAAAGCCAATACTATAAAAAGGGGATGATGTGTTTCTTAATGGCTTGCTTGCTCAAATGCTTAGTGATATTGCTCCAAAACCCTCAGCCCCTTTCTCCATCCAAATGTGTCAAAATCCTAAACTCCAACTTGACACCACCGATTCTTTCTATCCGGCGCCACCGAGTTCATATGACATAGCCACTACCAGAAACCCTAATAGTTCGGTCTCACCGATACGGGTCTCGGTCTCACCGAGATGGCCCTACCAACAGTCTGTGACTTGTTGCATTTATTTTGGTCTCACCGAGTTATGCGATCGGTCTCATCGAGTTGGCTTGGCAGATTCTATGTTGCCTTATTGCTTCACTTAGGTCTCACCGAGTTGATTCAATTGGTGCCACCGAGATGATGTTTGCCCTAAGCCCTAGCACATCGGTCTCACCGAGTTATTCTAGTATAGGGGATCGCAATAGTTTTCGGGGGTAGAATATTCAACCCAAACTTATTGATCGACACAAGGGGAGCCAAAGAATATTTGTAAGTATTAGCAGCTGAGTTGTCAATTCAGCCACACTGGAGATTAAATATCTACATCAAGAGATCAGTAGCACAATAATATGATAATATTGATAGCAATGGTAAAAGTGACAGTAACAGTAGCGGTGATAGCAATGGTTTTCTAGCAAGCGTAATAGTAGCAACAGCAGGAGTAACTTAGGAAGAACAATATGTGAAAAACTCGTAGGCATTGGATCGGTGAATTCGTTGGATGATATTCATCATATAAAAGTCATAACCTAGGGCAATACAGAACTAGATCCAGTTCATAAATACAATGTAGGCATGTATTTCATAAATAGTCATACGTACTTATGAAAAGAACTTGCATGACATCTTTTGTCCTACCCTCCCGTGGCAGCGGGGTCCATAAGGAAACTAAGGGATATTAAGGCCTCCTTTAAATAGAGAACTGGAACAAAGCATTAACACATAATGAATACATGAACTCCTTAAACTATGGTCATCATTGGAAAGTATCCCGACTATTGTCACTCCAGGGTTTACTGATCATAACACATAGCAGGTGCATATAACTTGCAAGATCAGATCTAGAACATAGACATAATGGTGAAAACATAAATGGTTCAGATCTGAATTCATGGCACTCGGGCCCTAGTGACAAGCATTAAGCATAGCAAAGTCATAGCAACATCAATCTCAAAACAATGTGGATACTAGGGATCAAGCCCTAACAAAACTAACTCGATTACATGATGAATCTCATCCAACTCCTCACCGACCAACGAGCCTACGAAGGAATTACTCACTCCCGATAGGGAGCATCATGGAATTGCCGATGAAGGAGGGTTGGTGATGACGAAGATCGAAGATTTCCCTCACTGAAGCCCCGAACGGACTCTAGATCTGGCCTCCCGATGAAGAACGAGAGGCACTGGCGGCTCCATCTCGTGAAACGTGATAATTCTTCCTCCCCTATTTTTTCTCCGAAAATAGGATTTTATAGCATCGGAGTTAGGGTCTGCGGGGCCACCAGGTGGGCACAACCCACCTGGGTGCGCTAGGAGGGGGGCGCACCCTGGTGGGTTGTGCTCACCCAGGGGCCCCCTCTGGTGGTTCTTGGCTCTAGTATTTTTCTTTTATTGTAAAACAATTCTCTAAAAAGTTTTGTTCCATTCCGAGAACTTTTATTTCTGCACAAAAAACAATACCAAGGTAGTTCTGCTGAAAACAACGTTAGTTTGGGTTAGTTTCATTCAAATCATGCAAATTAGAGTCCAAAACAGGAGCAAAAGCGTTAGAAAAAGTAGATACGACGGAGACATATCAAGTCCCCCAAGCTTAAACCATTGCTTGTCCTCAAGTAATTCAGTTGATAAACTGAAAGTGAAAATGAAAAACTTTTACGAACTTTTTTCTTCTTGTTTATACATAAATAAGCTTAAGTAGCACCCAGGTTTTTAGCAAAGATCATGACTAACCATGTCAATAATAACTCTTAAAAATTATATTAACTCATATCAATAGCATAAGCAACTAGAGAGCAATAATAATATATCTCAAATGACAATATTTTGTCAAAACAACCATGATATAATTGATAATAGTGGTATCTCGCTAGCCCTTTCTAAGACCATAAAACATAAATACAGAGCACCTCCAAAGTTCATGCAGTGACTAAACATTGTAATTCATGGTAGAAAAGATCCAGTCATGATGCATTCAACATTAACTACACACAATGCATGAGGATGACGATAGTGCTCTCAGATCTGGCGGTTGTTTGAGAAGGTGATGACACAACATAAAATTAAATAGATAGTCCATTCACAGAGGGAAGCAGGAATTTGCAGATGTGCCACAGCTCAAAGTTTTAAAAAACAGAGATAAATGAAATTTTGGGAAATGCACCCTTCCTATTTACTTCACAACCGAAAGTTATCCTTCTCCTCCATGCTGAACACATTAGTGGCAGTTCCCAAGCGATAAAAGTAAAGGTTTACTTCCCCTCCACCAACAAACACACTCCACGACTAGCCGAATCCATGAATATCATCCATACCAACAACAATCCTGGGGGGTGGGGGTTGTTTAATTATTTGCAATTTTTGATTTCGGGACTGGGAATCCCTATTGCCGGCCCTCTCGTGCAAGGATGCGTGAATAAACACTCACCATGAGAATAACCCACTTAGCATGGAAGATACCTACTACCCCTGTCGATCTATGAACAATCTAGTCACACAAAAACAGATGTTTATTTGAAATTTAGAGGTGGCACATGCAAATTTACTCAGAACGGCAGGGTAATACCGCATATAGGTAAATATGGTGGACTCATCTGGAATAACTGGGTTTTAGGAGTTTGATGCACAAGCAGTATTTCCGCTTAGTACAGGCGAAGGGTAGCAAATAGGTTGAGAAGCGGCCAGCTAGAGAGTGAAAACGGTCATGAACATGCATTATGCACAATAAACATTGAATAATGGCATGAGTAGGTGATACGTCTCCAATGTATCTATAATTTTTTATTGTTCCATGCTATTATATTATTATTATTGGATGTTTTACTATCATTTTATAGCAACTATATATCATTTTTTGGGACTAACCTATTGACATAGTGCCAAGTGCCAGTTGCTGTTTTCTACTTGTTTTTTACATCGCGGGAAATCAATATCAAACGAGTCCAAACGTAGTGAAACTTTTTGTTTTTGTTTATGGACCATAAGATATTTAGTGGGCCAAAGAAGTACCGAAGAGGGGGCCCGAGGTGAGCACAAGACACGTGGGCATGCCTGGAGGCCCAGGCGCGCCCTGGTGGGTTGTGCCCACCTCGGTGACCTCCCGCACCGCCTCTTTGCTCTATAAATACCCCAATATTCCTGAAACCCTAGGGGAGTTGACGAAAATCAATTCCAGCCGCCGCAAGTTCCAGAACCACCAGATCCAATCTAAACACCATCACAGGGGGTTCATCATCCTCATTGGTGCCTCTCTGATGATGCGTGAGTGCTTCATTGTAGACATACGGGTCTGTAGTTAGTAGCTAGATGGCTTCCTCTCTCTCTCTCTCTCTCTCTCTTGATTCTCAATACAATGGTCTCTGGGAGATCTATTTGATGTAACTCTTTTTGCGGTGTGTTTGTTGGGATCCGATGAACTTTGTGTTTATGATCAGATCTATGTTTTTATCCATGAAAGTTATTTGAGTCTTTTGATATCTTATATGCATGATCACTTATAGCCTCGTATTTCTTCTTCTAACCTTTGGTTTAGGTAGGCCAACTAGATCATTTTTTCTTAACATGGGAAGAGGTGCTTTGTGATGGGTTCGATCTTACGGTGCTTGATCTCAGTGACAGAATGGGAACCGACACGTATGTATCATTGCCATTAAGGATAACAAGATGGGGTCCAATTATACATAAATACATGTTGTCTACATCATGTTATTGTTCTTATTGCATTACTCTGTTTCTCCATGAACTTAATACACTAGATGCATGTTGGATAGCAGCCGATGTGTGGAGTAATAGTAGTAGATGCAGGCAGGAGTTGGTCTACTAATCTTGGACGTGATGCCTATATAATGATCATTGCCAGGATATCATCATGATTATTTAAAGTTCTATCAATTTCCCAACAGTAATTTGTTTACCCACCGTATGCTATTTTTCTCCAGAGAAGCCACTAGTGAAATCTACGGCCCCCGGGTCTCTTCTTATCATATTTGCCTTCGAGATCTATTTTATTTGCTTTTATTTTCATATCTGTTAATCCAAAAATACAAAAAATACCTTGCTGCAAATTTTATTTATTTATTTTATCTCGCGTTCCCGCGAGATCTATTTATCCAATCTACTACAATTTTACCTATCCTTTTACCCGTGAGGGATTGACAACCCCTCTCTTTTGTCGGGTTGCAAGTATTTGTTCCTTGTGTGCAGGTGTTGCATGATTCTCCTACTGGTTCGTTAACCTTGGTGTCATCATTGAGAGAAATACCTACCATTGATGTGCTGCATCATCCCTTCCTCTTTGGGGAAATACCGATGTACTTCAAGCAAACATCAAAAGGAATTTCTGGCGCTGTTGTCGGGGAGACATCATCAACATCTACCAGTTTCCTAATCACAAATCTCATCTGCTTGCAATTTACATTATTTGCCATTTTCCTCTCCCCCACTTCACAAGAGTTTGTTGTTTTATTCGCCCTTTATTTGTTCGCCTCTTTCTCGTCCGATCTTTATTTGCTTGTGTTGCCATGTGCCTTTGATATGCTTGCATATTTGCTTGCTATAAATCTATTGATATGGATCCCCATCCACTTGCTAATCTTTTTAAAAGATCCAATCATGATGAACCAATTACTAGTGAGTTGAGTGCACTAGATTATCTTGATGAAGTTTTGCTTGAGATTCGTGAATCTAAAAATTATGATGAAGAAATTTATGAAGTGATTCATGATAGCTCCTTGAATGAAAAGCACGATTGCAATGATTTTACTATAAATTCTATTAATGTCAATTGCACCAATAGTATGCAAAACCCCAACCTTGGGGATGGTAATTTTGCTATGTCCACTACTTGTTGCAATGATCATGATTGGAGTGATGATTCTTATGATCTTGATAGTTTATTTAAGCCTCATGGCGAATATGTTTGAAATAATATTGAAAGTGGGTTCGGAAGAGTGTCAACTCTAGGTAAAAATAATCCCACGTATTTGGAGAGTGTTCAATCTTATGAAATATTTGATCAAAGTGGGTTCAGAGAGGTCATGACTTTATTTGATGATAATCCCACTATATTGGAAGAGTGTCAACTTTGCATGCATGTGGATCATGGAGAGAAAATCTTCTTTGATAGATATATTGTTGAATTTGATTATGATCTTACATGTAATTATTATGAGATAGGAAAATATGGTTGTAGAATTTTTCATGTTACTAAATTACCTCTCGTTATGTTGAGATTTCATTGTTTCTTTCTTCTTCCTTGCATATGTTAGATATTTATTATCTTGATAATTTGTTTGCTTATAAAATTCCTATGCATAGGAAATATGTTAGAATTAAATGTGTTTGTCACATGTTTTATGATGCTCTCTCTGTGTTTCAGTTATTATCTTTCATGTGAGCATCAACAAAATCTTATGCCTAGCTAGGGGTGTAAAATGATAGCGCTCGTTGGGAGGCAACCCAACTTGTATCTTTTTGATTTTTGGTTTTCTTATTGTTTTCAATAAAATACCCAATTATGCCTCTACTTAGATGTGTTTTTGTAGTTTAAATTAGTGTTTGTGCCAAGCAAACCTTTGACATCATGTTGGCTGATAGTTGATTCGATCTTGTTGAAAAACAGAAACTTTTGCGCTCAGAAAAATAATTTTCATAAATCACAGAAACTTGCTTTTGCTCCGCATTTTTTACACAAGATAAGATTGATATACAAATTGCCAACCTTGTCCAAATTTTTCAGAATTTTTGGAGTTACAGATATTCGAAGTTTCCTGATTACTACAGACTTTTCTATTTTTGACAGATTCTGTTTTCGTTGTTTTATGTGCTTGTTCTGATAATTATATGGTTTCCTTTGAAGAGTTTTTGCCATGGAAAAGTTAAAATACAATACATATAATAGAATAACAAAATATGAATGGGTTTTCAACGGTACTTAAAGTAGTGATTTGCTTTCTCATACTAACGGATCTCACAAAGGTTTTGTTGAGTTTTGTGTGATTGAAATTTTCAAGTTTTGGATGAGATCGCGATGGATGAAGGAATAAGGATTAGCAAAAGGCTAAGTTTGGGGATTCCCAAGGCACCCCAAGATAATATTCAAGAACTATCAAGCAACTAAGCTTGGGGATGCCCCCGAGTGGCATCCCCTCTTTCTTCTAACAACCATCGGTATTTTACTTGGAGCTATATTTTTATTCATCACATATTATGAGGTTTGATTGGAGCATCTTGTATGATATGAGTGTTTGCTTGTTTTGATTTGTGTTTTAACTCATCTATCCTTGCTGGACACACCTAGTTGAGGGAGACAAAATTATGCTATGACTTCTTAGAATTGCTCTCTATGCTTCACTTAAATCTTTAAGAGCCATGGAATTGCTGTAGTGCTTCACTTATATCTTTTTGAGCACGGCGTGCTTTATTATTTTTGAAGAAATGCTCTCATGCTTCACTTAGATTTATCTGAGAGTTAATAATTTTTTTAAAATTCTCTCTTGCTTCACTTAAATTATTTTGAGGCAAGAAATTTTTTTCATGCTCATGATCTTCACTTAAATTTGTTTGAGCTATCAAAAGCAACATATGAAATTAGTCCAAAAGTGATAGATATTCAAGAAGGATATACTAAAAACTTTCATGAAGATCATTGGACAAAATAAACTTGATTCTTTGTAATAGTTTTGAGATATGATGATAGTGATATGTGAGTCATGTTGATGAGTAATTAAGCTTTAGTAAGAATATTGGTGTTATGGTTTGTGATTCCCTATGCAAGCACGAAAGTCAATAGTTATGTAATGAAATTACATCCTACTAGTGGTGCATTGTTAGGTGTTAGTTATGCTTAATTCTTGCTTATGAGATTTTTTATTTCTTGGTTGGATGCTTCCCATTCTTTTGCTAGCCTTCATTTGTAGTAAATATGATCACTACTTGTGCATCCGAAATCCATTACACCAATTTTTGCCACATGAGACCACTATACCTACCTATATGCGGTATTATTTTGCCGCTATACGCAAATTTGTATGTGACCTCTCTAAATTTCAAAATAAATTTCTCTTTTGTGTGCTCGTACCGGTCATGAAACGGTAGGGGTTGGCTGATATATTTCCATGCTAGATATGTTATTCTCAAGATGAGTGTTTATTCACTTGTCATTGCACGAGAGTACGGCAAAGGTATTAGGGATGCCCAGTCTCGAAATGAAAAATGAATTTACTTTATGTTGTAAAATAATAAATTCCTTGGAAAGTGTTGGTATGGAAGGCACTCATGGATACGGTTAGCCATGGAAAGTGAAAGTATGGTGGAAAAAGGAATAAACTTTATTTTCTATTTGGGAACCGCCTATGATATATCTAGCATGGAAAGTATTGGGAACTACTCGATTGTTTTCGTTGACAGGAAAAGCATGCCACCCAAAATGTTTTTATCTCCATCTTTTCGCTTTAAGCTCTGGCACCTCCCTACTTCCCTCTGCGAAGGGCCTTTCTATTTGCTTTATGTAATTTTTATTTTTACTTGAGTCTCCATCTTCTCTTATACAGCACCAACTAAGGGGCACTATGATCGTACTTGAGCATTGGGTGTAGCTAATATGCGAGTGTGTTTCATGAATGGATCAATGACTGAGCATAATAGGCTAAGGATAACTTGCTTTAGTGTTGATATTTTGAAAGACATGGTTGCTTATTGATATGCTTTAGTATTAAAGTCTTCATGTCAAAACTAGACTATTGCTTTGAACCATATAGAAGTCCAAATGTCCATGCTACAAAGAAAAGAATATGTGATGAACATGTTAGGCAGCATTCCACATCAAAAATTCTGTTTTTATCATTTACCTACTAGAGGACGAGCAGGAATTAAGCTTGGGGATGCTGATATGTCTCCAACGTATCTATAATTTATTATTGTTCCATGCTGTTATATTATCATTCTTGGATGTTTTACGATCATTTTATAGCAACTTTATATCATTTTTTGGGACTAACCTATTGACATAGTGCCAAGTGCCAGTTGTTGTTTTCTACTTGTTTTTTACATCGCAGGAAATCAATATCAAACCGAGTCCAAATGCAACAAAACTTTTTGTGGATTTTTTTGGACCAGAAGACATCCAGTGGGCCAAAGAAGTACCGAGGAGGGGGCCCGAGGTGAGCACAAGACACCTGGGTGTGCCTGGAGGCCCAGGCGCGCCCTGGTGCGTTGTGCCCACCTCGGTGGCCTCCCTCACTGCCTCTTTGCTCTATAAATACCCCAATATTCCAGAAACCCTAGGGGAGTCAATGAAATCAATTTCAGTTGCCGCAAGTTCCAGAACCACCAGATCCAATCTAAACACCATCACGGAGGGGTTCATCATCCTCATTGGTGCCTCTCTGATGATGCGTGAGTAGTTCATTGTAGACCTACGGGTCCGTAGTTAGTAGCTAGATGGCTTCCTCTCTCTCTCTCCCTCCCTCCCTCCCTCCCTCCCTCCCTCTCTCTCTCTCTCTCTCTCTCTCTCTTCTCAATACAATGGTCTCATGGAGATCTATTTGATGTAACTCTTTTTGCGGTGTGTTTGTTGGGATCCGATGAACTTTGAGTTTATGATCAGATCTATGTTTTTATCCATGAAAGTTATTTGAGTCTTTTGATCTCTTATATGCATGATTACTTATAGCCTTGTATTTCTTCTTCGAATCTTTGGTTTAGTTAGGCCAACTAGATCGATTTTTCTTGCCACGGGAAGAGGTGCTTTGAGATGGGTTCGATCTTACGGTGCTTCATCCCAGTGACAGAGGGGAACCGACACGTATGTATCGTTGCCATTAAGGATAACATGATGGGGTCTATTTCTACATAAATAGATCTTGTCTACATCATGTCAGCATTCTTATTCCATTACTACGTTTCTCCATGAACTTAATACACTAGATGCATGCTGGATAGCGGACGATGTGTGGAGTAATAGTAGTAGATGCAGGCAGGAGTCGGTCTAGTAATCTTGGACATGATGCCTATATAATGATCATTGCCTGGATATTGTCATGATTATTTGAAGTTCTATCAATTGCCCAATAGTAATTTGTTTACCCGTCGTATGCAATTTTTCTCGAGAGAAGCCACTAGTGAAATCTATGCCCCCCGGGTCTCTTCTTATCATATTTGCCTTCGAGATCAAATTTTATTTGCTTTTATTTTCAGATCTATTATTCCAAAAATACAAAATACCTTGCTGCAATTTTTATTTATTTATTTCATCTCGCGTTCCCACGAAATCTATTTATCCAATCTACTACAATTTTACCTGTCGGATTTGGGGTTCCGGCAGACCCTTGAGGTTCGAACACTGGGGTGCGCACAAAGATCTTTCCCCTACTAGCTCACGCATTGAAGTCTCACAAGGATCTAGGCTAGAAAGAAGAACACACAAGGGACATGATATTTATACTGGTTCAGGCCACCATTGTGGTGTAATACCCTACTCCAGTGTGTGGTGTGGTGGATTGCCTCAGGGGCTGATGAGGTACAATACAAAGGGAGAACAGCCTCGCGAGGGGCTGTTCTTGAGCTGGTGCGATGAACTGCTAGGGTGAGTTCAGTCGCTTCTCTCTCTCTGGTCGATCTCAAGATGCCTCTACCCTGTGGGTGGCTAGTCCTATTTATAGATGGAGGCCCTGGGCCTCTTCCCAAATAATGAGCGGGAAGGGCGCCAACAATTGGCCATTTTGAATGGGGAAATCTAGTACACTTATCCTGACTAAAGTTGGTCTTCGGCTGCCAAAGGCTCTGACGATGACGCCGTCCTGGGCTCCACGATGACCTCCATCCTGCCGTTCTGCTGGTCTTGGTCTTATTGCACTGAAACTGTAACCTTTGCCTGATGCCTTGGCCTGTTCTTGCCCCCTTTGCACCGAAAGGGAAACAAGGACACTGCACAGGCCGGCGCCCGCCTGGTCATCAATCGTCATGGCTTGCGTCACGGGCCTCTCGGGAGGTACCCTGCCTTGATCTCTCCGCTTCCTCGCGAGCCTGCCTGAGGAGGCTGCTCCTGAGGAAGCTTCCTGTCGTCCGCTCCGCGAGGCTTGGCGGTCTTGAGCTTGAGCTGATGAAGCTGGGCTGCGCTGGGCCCCCACTTGAGCCACGCTGCAGGCCACAGGCAGGCAAGTCTGGGGACCCCCGTTCCTAGAACGCCGACAGTAGCCCCTGGGCCCAAGGCGCGCCCGGACTTGGCTTAGCAGAGAAGCGAAGGGGCAAGTGCGAAGTGCCGCGGGCCCCAACAGCCCGCGGCCTTGGGCGCCGCGTGGCGGTTGATTGGACGTGCGCGTCTCCGCTTCCCCACGACGCCTCGTCAACCATACGACTTGACAAGTCCCTGCATGCAAAAACGGGTCATGATTACCTGCGATCGTGGAGGCCGGCGGTTGGCCTCCTCCGGCTATAAGTACGGAATGACACGAGCCATTCCAATCCATATCTCCTGCTATCCTTCTTCTTCTTCTTCATCCCGGCTACTCGCCATCCTCATGGCTCCGCCGAAGAGGTTCTCGGTCGCGGAGAAGGGAAAAGCTCGCCAGGAAGGGACCGACTCCCCTCCGACCAAGCGCGGTCGGGGCCGGCCCCGCAAGCATCCTGCATCCCCCGTGGCGGCTTCACGTGGTCGTGGAGGCGGCTCCGTGCGCGGCGATGAGCGCCCGGTCGTCGATGGGAGGCACGCCGTGGCTGCGCGACCCCCCAGGCCGTGCTTCCGGTCGGCGGAGGTGCTGCCGGAGTTCGTCGTGTGGTCGGCGGACCCGACCAGCACCTGGCTCCAGCTTCCTCGCTTCTTTGTTGGAGAACTTCCGGCTGGCGCCCCGGGCGGCCTCTGGCTTCAGGCGGATGGTTGCTGCTGCAGGGCCTCCTGGGCTTCGTTGGAGGTCTCCGCCGCCGGGGGTTTGGCCCTGACCCGTGGCTGGCAGACTTTTGCCCGCGCGCGTGGCCTGGGCCGGTGGTGCACCCTGCACTTCAAGTTCGACGATGACGCTACCCTCTACGTGAGGGTGTTCGGGGAAGACGGTCGTCATGCTGGGTGCTTCCCCGAAGACAATGACTGCGGCCGGGTGTCCAGCCCCGGCGTTGATCAGGGCGAAGATGGCGGCAGGCGTGTGGGTAGCGGCGCTCGGGGCTCGCCAAGCTTCGGCGACTCTCCTTCAGACAGCAGCTCCTCCAGTGCGGGTCGCGACCAGCCCCCGCGTCGTCATGCCTGCCTGGGAGAAGGTAGCGGGTTAGCCCATCGTCGCGTCCTGGTGAAGCGAGAGGGGGGAATCTGATGGAGCTCCGGAGGTAGCACGAGCCCTCGCCGCAAGCTGGTGCCGAGCAAGTCATGCCTGTTTTGCTTTACTTCCTTTCCTGCGCAAAAAGAGAAGCTAGTGTAGGGCCCCGCGGGGGCGTGTTGAACTGTTACCGTTAATTATTGTGCTATTCCCGCTATTTCTGTGCTACGTTTTCATGCCGTGTGCTCATGTGTGGGAGTTACTTAACTCAGGGAGGCTTGTCATGATCTTCGCCTCCTGAGGCGGAGGCCTCGCCGTGCGCTTCATGTCCTGCAAGGATTAGTCAAGAGGGGTAGCTTCCGGTTTTGGTTGTGGGGGCGATCGACCCAGGTCCTGTTCTCGCGTCGCGATTCCCGTGGGGCAAGGACTGGGAGGGGTGCTCCCTCAGCAGACTCAAATAGGAAAGCTCCAAACGACCGGGGCAGAAAACACTCGCGAGGGAAAACCGAGGCAAATGAGTGAAAGATACAAAAGGTCACAAGCCAGAGGCAGCGTCAGCTTCGATAAAACTTCAAATAGGAAAAAACAAGCCAACTGCAGAAAGCAAATGAAAAAGCCGCGTCCGGCACCTAATCTAGTCTTCGACGTCTTCTCACCAGCGCAGAGCTAAGTGCCGCAACTGGGCGTGGGCGGGAGCCCCCAAGGCCCGAGGGCGGCACTCCGGAGACTCCGGGGCATGTACAACCCAACTCATTATTACGTGAGAGTGTCACGGGCGGCGAGCTTCACAGGCATTGGCCTTCTTCATGGGCACCGAGCATTTTCCAAAGTGCGGTAGCTTCATAGGCATTGGCCTTCTTCACGGGCACCGAGCCTTTTCCATAGGCACTGGGCCTCGCTCAGGGGTAGAATCTTCGTAGATGTTAAATGTTCCATGTGTTCTGGATGGGTACCCCCTCCTCGGTCTCCAAGCGCACGGAGCCGGGCGTGGAAACATGAACAACCTTGAACGGGCCCTCCCACATCAGAGAGAGCTTGTGCAACCCTTCCCTGGAGAGAACCCGTCGGAGCATGAGGTCCCCTACCTCAAGAGTTCTGGGGCGGATGTTGCGGTAGTGGTATCGTCGCAGCGCCTGTTGATACCTTGCCGCCCGCAGCGCGGCCTCTCGATGGCGCTCCTCCCCCAGCACGAGATCCGTCCCCCGCATGGCGTCCTGCTGCGTCTCGTTGAACGCTAGGACCCGTGCGGAACGACGTCTGACCTCGTGAGGGAGGACGTCCTCAGCTCCATATACGAGGAAGAACGGGGTCTCGCCAGTCGGCTTGGCCGCGGTCGTGCGGATAGACCACAGCACAGACTGGAGCTCATCGTACCAGCCCCTGCCGCAGGCCTCCAGCTTCTTCTTGAAGGTCCTGGTTTTGAGGCCCCTCAGGACCTCCGCGTTGGCTCGCTCAGCCTGGCCATTGCTCCGAGGGTGTGCCACCGAAGTGTAGCATATCTGTGTTCCAAGGTTAGCACAGTACGTTTTGAAGAGATTACTGGTGAATTGCGAACCGTTGTCGGTGATGATGCTATTTGGCACCCCAAATCGGCTCACGAGGCCCTTGATGAACTTGACTGCGGAGCCCGCTAGGATGGTGCGGACAACTTCCAGCTCAACCCACTTGGTGAACTTGTCCATAACAACGTAGAGGTAGTGATAGCCCCCTGGCGCCCGAGGGAACGGGCCCAGAATGTCCAGTCCCCAAACTACGAACAACCATGAGAGGGGTATAGTCTGCAGACCCCCCGCCGGTTGATGGATCTGCTTGGCGTGGATTTGGCAGGCCTCACAAGCTTTCACCAGCTCAACGGCGTCACTGAGTGCTGTGGGCCAATAGGACCCACTGCAGAACGCCTTGCCAACGAGGGTCCGTGATGATGAGTGATGCCCACAATCTCCACCGTGTATGTCCGCCAGCAGCTCCTTCCCTTGCTCTCTGGAAATGCAACGTAGGGACACGTCATTTGGTCGCCTCCGGTAGAGCTCTCCATCCTTGATGCAGTAGGCTGAGGCCTGCCGTGCCACACACTCCGCTTCCTCCTCCTTCTCCGGCAAGGTCCCTTGGTCAAGTAGTTCCTGAGCTCTGCGATCCAGCATTCTTCCTGAGGCTCCAATGCCAGGAGCAAGCGTGCCCCTGAGACTGGGCCACAGACCGGGGCTCCCGAGGCAGGCGGCCGAGGGAGCTCTTGCCGAGGTTGCGCCGTGCTTGATAGTGATGGTGTCGCCGAGGGCTTGAAGAGTCGCTCTTCGAAGACGCCAGGCTCCTGAGGTAGCCGCTTGGATGCTCTCTTGGTGATGTCATCAGCCTCTTGATTGGTGCCAAGAGGCACATGCTGTAGCTCCAGCCCCCAGAACTGTTTCTCCATCTTGCGAACCTCCGCAAGGTAGGCTTCCATGTGCTCGTCCTTCGGCTCGTATATCTTGTTGGAGAAGTTGACGAGGAGCTGTGAATCGCCCTTGATGGTGAGGCGATTTACCCCCAAGGCTATTGCAGATTTCAGGCCCGCTATCAAGCCTTCGTACTCTGCTATGTTGCTGGAGACCTTTTCTCCATGATGGAAACAGAGTTGCACTGCGTAATAGAGCTTGTCTTAAGTGGGGGATATGAGCACTGCGCCGGCCCCCGCGCCATGTCGGGAGAACGCCCCGTCGAAGTACATGACCCAGCCGTCCGGTGCCTCGCTTCCCAGGGAAAGTGATCGGTCCTCGCCAGCATCGAGGCCTGGTGCTTCTTCCCATTCTTCCATGAAATCTGCAAGTGCGGCCCCCTTGATGACTCTGGTCGTGCTGAATTCTAGCTGAAATGCTTGCTGTTCGATGTTCCACTCAGCGACTCTTCCAGCCGAGTTGGGGCTCCTGAGTACCCTTTCTAAGGGGTATGCTGAGACGACCTTGATGGGATGGCCTTGGAAGTAGTGATGCAACTTGCGTGAGGCTACCAATAACGCGAGGAGGAGTTTTTGTGGCATGGGGTACCGCGCCCTTGCATCCCATAGCACCATGCTGACGAAGTACACGGTGTGCTCGACGAGGTTGAGAGTGCTGGCGCTGCTCGCGTCCTTCGGAGGTTGGGGCGCCTCCTGAGACAACGGAGCCCCCAACGCTTGGTCGTTTGGAGGGGCTTCTTCTGCTCCGGGGGTGCTCCCCTGCTGCGGCTGATCCTCTTCGGCTGCGGTCGTGGTCTCTGTTAGGCCCTCTTGGCTCTGCTTTGCTTCGACCCGGACGGTGGCTGCGGCCTTGGTCCGACGCTCTTCCCTAAACGCCACCAGGGCTACGCTGGCGGAGTAGGGGGTGGATGCAAGGTAGAGCACCAGGGGCTCTCGAGGACGCAGAGCTACCATCGCCGGAGGGCTGGTTAAGTACCTCTTGAGATCCTGGAATGCCTTGTCGGCCTATTCAGTCCATTCAAAGGCTCCCTTCTTCTTCATCAGCTTGAAGAAGGGCAGCGCTCGTTCCCCCAGCTTGGAGATGAAACGTCCTAGTGCGGTTACACGCCTGGTGAGCTTCTGCATCTCTCTGAGGGTCTTCGGCGGTCTCATGTCCTCGACTGCTTTGACCTTCTCTGGGTTGGCCTTGATGCCCCTGTGGTATATGAGGAAGCCCAGGAGCTTGCCCGAGGGGACTCCAAACACGCACTTCTCCGGGTTGAGCCGCAGTTCCACCTCATTGAGGCTCGCGAAGGTTTCTTCCAGGTCCTGTATCAGGGTTTTTGCCTCCCGAGACTTCACCGCAATGTCATCAACGTAAGCTTCAACATTCCTCCCGAGTTGCCGGCCCAAGGCGATGTGCATCAGCCGCTGAAAGGTCGCGCCCGCGTTGCACAACCCAAATGGCATGCATGTATAGCAGTACACTCCACACGGGGTCAGGAAAGCCGTTTTTTCCACGTCTTCTACCGCCATCTTGATTTGGTGATAGCCCGAGAACACATCTAGGAAGCATAACAGGTCACACTCAGCAGTGGAGTCGACGACCTGGTCGATGCGAGGAAGCGGAAATGGATCCTGCGGGCAGGCTTTGTTGAGGTTGGTGAAGTCGACACACATACGTTCCTTTCCTCCATTTTTCGGCACGACCACCGGGTTGGCCAACCAGTCTGGGTAGCGGACCTCGCGAATAACTCCTGCCGCCTCTAGCTTGTGGGTCTCTTGGACGATGAAAGCTTGCTTCTCAATGGACTGCCGCCTCTCCTTCTGCTTCACGGGGCGTACGTTGGGGCACATGTTGAGGTGATGCTCAATTACGCCCCTCGGGACCCCTACTAGCTGATCAGGTTCCCACGCGAACACCCTCTTGTTCGCGCGCAGGAACTTCACCAAGGCCTCCTCCTTCTCGGGTTTGAGGTTGGCGCCTATGGTGAAGGTGCGCTAGTGGACCCGTCCTTGTCGACTAGTATCTGCTTGGTTTCCGCCTTGTCTTGGGTGAATAGCTGCTTCTTCTTAGCCGGTGCAGCCCCCTTGGGCTCAAGGGCATCAGTGTCGGCGGGCTGCGCCACCGCGGCCGTCTTGAAAGCAAGCTTGAGTGCCTGCAGTGCATCTCTTGTGTCCCCGGACACGAAGAGGACGCCGCTGCTCCCGGGCATCTTCATGAGGTTGTACGCCGGGTGAGTCGATGCCATGAACCGGGACAAGGCCGGGTAGCCGAGGATGGCGTTGTAAGGGAGGCCGATGGAGGCGATGCCGAAGTCGATCAACTCTGTGCGGAAGTTGTCGTAGGTGCCGAAGGTCACCGGGAGGCGAATCTTCCCCAAGGAGGCGGTGGAACCGACCCCGACACCCGAGAAAGGCCTGCTGGGCTGAAGCCATTCTAGCGGCACATGGAGGAGGCTAAAGGCCTCCACAGAGAGCATGTTGAGGCCTGCTCCGCTGTCGATGAGGGTCCTGGTGACGGCCACTTGGCAGATGGTGGGGGTGCACAGCATTGGGAGCGCACCCGAACCGGCGGGGTTGGAGGGGTGATCGTCCGAGTTGAAGGTCAGATCGGCCTCGGGCGCCACCCAACCCGGGGGAGCTTCTCGGCGCTTGGAGGCGGCGCCGATCTGGCGGGTGAACGGATTGACGTGGCGGCCCGAAGGTGGCGCTTAAGAGCCGCCCAGGAGAGCCGTGACGACCGGGGGTACTAGCGCGGCGTAATGGGCGAGGAAGAGTTCGCGCAATTCCATCCAGGAGGTCACAGAGGCCGTCGGTAGGTGGAGCAGCCACATGCGCGGGACGCCGGTGAGGCCATGGGGAACCAGTTGGCCATCACCCTGTCGTCGCCTCCGGCCTTGAGGATTGCCTCCTCCTACGCCAGCAAGAAGACCAGTGGATCTATCGCGCCGTTGTAGTGCGGCGGCATTTCGGGCTTGAATTTGAGCGGCAACTGCACCTGCCGCAAGGCGGGGGCTAAGGCTCGGAGCCCCTTGGCTCCGGTGCCGGCATCGGCTGCAGGAGCGGGCGGCGCATCCGCGGGGGCACGACGGGCGTGGGACGACGAACCGGCTGGAGTCGGTGACGGGGTGGCGGTGCGGCCGTCGCGCCGCACCGAAGGATGCAGGGACGAGGCCTGCTGCTCGTTCCCCGCCGGGCTGGTGGCGGCGTTGGCGGCTGGCGACGGGGAATGATGGGGGCGACCGCCGACGGGCGCCATCTGGGTGACGCGGGTGGCGAGAGCAGCCCGACGCTCGGTGCGAGCTCGGAGAGCGTCAGCCATGGACACGGCGGAAGATCACACGCGACTAGCGGAAGAAAGATTCCGGCGCACCCCTACCTGGCGCGCCAAATGTCGGATTTCGGGTTCCGGCAGACCCTTAAGGTTCGAACACTAGGGTGCGCACAAAGATCTTCCCCTACCATCTCACGCGTCGAAGTCTCGCAAGGATCTAGGCTAGAAAGAAGAACACACAAGGGACACGAAATTTATACTGGTTCAGGCCACCATTGTGGTGTAATACCCTACTCCAGTGTGTGGTGTGGTGGATTGCCTCAGGGGCTGATGAGGTACAGTACAAAGGGAGAACAGCCTCGTGAGGGGCTGTTCTTGAGCTGGTGCGATGAACTGCTAGGGTGAGTTCAGTCGCTTCTCTCTCTCTGGTCGATCTCAAGATGCCTCTACCCTTTGGGTGGCTAGTCCTATTTATAGATGGTGGCCCTGGGCCTCTTCCCAAATAATGAGCGGGAAGGGCGCCAACAATTGGCCATTTTGTAGGGGAACATCTAGTACACTTATCCTGACTAAAGTTGGTCTTCGGCTGCCAAAGGCTCTGACGATGACGCCGTCCTGGGCTCCACGATGACCTCCATCCCGCCGTTCTGCTGGTCTTGGTCTTATTGCACCGAAACGGTAACATTTGCCTGATGCCTTGGCCTGTGCTTGCCCCCTTTGCACCGAAAGGGAAAGAAGGACACTGCACAGGCCGGCGCTCTCCTGGCGTCCGCCTGGTCTTCAATCGTCATGGCTTGCGTCACGGGCCCCTCGGGAGGTACCCTGCCTTGATCTCCCCGCCTCCTCGCGAGCCTGCCGGAGGAGGCTGCTCCTAAGGAAGCTTCCTGTCGTCCGCCCCGCGAGGCTTGGCCCCTTGCGAGGGTCTTGAGCTTGAGCTGATGAAGCTGGGTTGCGTTGGGCCCCCACTTGAGCCACGCCGCAGGCCGCAGGCAGGCAAGTCTGGGGACCCCCGTTCCCAGAACGTCAACATTACCTATCCTTTTACCCGTGAGGGATGGACAACCCCTTTAACACGCCGGGTTGCAAGTATTTGTTCTTTGTGTGCTGGAGCTATTTACATGGTGTTGCGTGGTTCTCCTACTCGTTCGATAACCTTGGTCTCATCACCAAGGGAAATACCTACCATGGTTGTGCTGCATCATCCCTTCCTCTTTGGGGAAATACCGACGTAGTCCAAGCAAACATCATGGGCACCTGAGTGGCCCCCACTAGTACTACTTTGCTCATGTATTTTTTTATTTATTACAAAATAAATGTCCATAAAAATTCAGCTCATTTGGAGATGTGCATAATAGGTATCTCTGACATAGCATTTTCAGGTCCAGAATTCCAACTACTGGCAATCTCCCTCTTCGTGTAAATCTTGCATATTATGAGAGAAAATGCATTAGAATCTCTCCACAATGTGTTATATTAGTTAAAACACTATAAATAACGGTAGGAAAACATGATGCAAAACGGACAGGCAGCAAAAATAGTGTAACATCCAATTGTGCGGAAAGTAGAGATGGAAGATCAAACTCAATGAAGACACGGAGATTTTTTGGCGTGGTTCTGATAGGTGGTGCTATTGTACATCCACGTTGATGGATACTTCAACCCACATATGGTAATGGTTGCACGAGTCCACGGAGGGCTCACCCACGAAGAAGTAACCTTGTCTATTCCATCATGGCTTACGTCTATGAAGGACTAGCCTCACTTGGAGTAGATCTTCATGAAGTAGGCGATCTCCTCGCCCTTGCAAATTCCTTGGTTCGACTCCACAAGATCTTGGAGGCTCCCAAGTGACACCTAACTAGTCTAGAAGACACCACTCTCCAAAAGGTAATAGATGTGTAGTTGATGATGAACTCCTTATCGGTAACAGCAAAATGTTAGGGTTTGGCTTTGGTAGTGTGTATGATCAAGTCGATGAGTCCGGGATAGAGATATTCGGTGGGAACGAGATGATACTTTAGGGTTTTGGATAGATGTGATATGGAGAATGTGGTTGAGGGTTTTGGAGCAATATATCTAAGCACTTGAGCAACAAACTCATCATCAGTACCTCATTCCCTTTTAATAGTATTGGCATTCCTATATGACTCAATGTGATCTCGGATCACTTAACCACAAATGAAGAGTCTTGGAGCTTTGCCAATTCCATGACCTTAGCATATTGAAGTTGTCCACATCCTCATGTCCTTGACGTGCCATTCTTGAATTTGTCTGAAATATATTAGATAAAAGTGTTAGTCCAACAATATGTATGTTGACATGAATTACCGAAACCACCAAGGGAGCAAGTGTGCTTTCAAACTCTCAGGTAGAAAGTTTACTTGGGCGAACACACTGCCGAATCCAACTTACGAGAAGTTGGACCAAGTTCTCACTAGTATTGAAAGGGAATAGAAGTTTCCTTAGGTGATGGTCCACTCTTTACATAGAGGAATTTTCGATCACACCCCTTTGCATATTGACTTTAGGGAAGCGACACAAATGGGAAACAATAACGTCTTTTCTTTCGAACTAGCATGGTTTCAGAGAGAGGGCTTCATCGATCTAATAGCCCGGGAATGGGCCGAGGTCACAGAAGGGAGGTCAAATATCGAGTGATGGCAAAATAGGATTAGGCATTTGAGGCAGTTCCTGGGGGGCTGGGCTAAAAATTAAAACGGGATTTGGAAGGTGGAAAAAGATATGCTTATCCACCGTGTAAATGAACTTGATCTAATGGTCGAATCCTTCTTATTATATGTGGATGAATGGGCATCTAAAATGGTGGCTGAGCTGAAACTTCGAACACTTCTTAGAGAAGAAGAGATGAAATGGGCACTCAGAGCTAAAGTACAGTAGGTCGTCCAATTGGACGAAATACCTAGTTTTTCCATATGATTGCAAATGGAAAACACAAATAGAAGAAAATTTTCCAGCTAGAGCAGGACGAGGTTACAATTTTAGGACATGAGAACCTAAAATCATATCTAACTACTATAAACAACTATTTTGTGCTCCTGAGGACATTTTTGTCTCTCTATACGATCACATATGATTGGGGATATTTGTTAGCTCGAGATAAATGAGGATGAGATTATATTCACACTATTCTTGGATAAAGAGGTGTTCGAGGCCATATCACAAATGAAGGATAATAAGGCACCAGGCCCGGATGGCTTCCCAGCAAAATTTTATAAGAAATGCTGGCATGTCATTAAGGGTGACCTAGTACCAATGTTCCATGACTTGTTTAGTGGCCAACTATAACTATTCCACCTAAACTTTGGAACAATAACGTTATTGCCAAAGAAGGAGGAGGTGGTGCGCATTGAGTAGTTCCGACTGATATGTCTGCTCAATGTGAGTTTTTTTACTAAAGTTGGTACAAACTGACTGATGTAGATTGCATATAGTGTGGTGCAACCAACTCAGACGACATTCATGCTGGGAAGAAACATACTAGAGGGTGTGGTTTTCCTACATGAAACACTAAATGAGATCCACTCGAAGAAACTCGATGAGGTGGTCCTCAATGTGGATTTCGAAAAAGCGCATGATAAGGTTAAATGGTCGTTCCTCCAACAAGCCTTACGTATGAAGCGATTCGACGATTCTAGGAGGAAGCATGTCGATTCATTTGTACAAAAAGGCTGCATATGTATTAAAGTGAACGACAAAATAGGTCACTTCTTCCAGACATAAAATAGTCGAAGACAGGGGGACCCAATGTCTCATATATTGTTCAACATAGTGGCGAATTGTTGGCAATTCTCATAGGTAGAGATAAAGCGGACGACCAAGTAGGAGGACTAGTACCACATCTTGTAGATGGTGGTGTGTCCATACTACAACATGTTGACGATACTACAATTTTCATGAAGCATGATTTGGCAAAGGCCAGGAATATGAAGCTTGTGTTATGCTTATTCGGACAATTATCAGGATTGAAGATTAATTTTAACAAAAGCGAATTTCTGTTTTGGGAGAGCCAAAGATGAAAAGATGATTACAAATAACTGTTCGGATGTGAACTGGGTACCTTGCCCTTTAGTTATCTGGGCATACAAATTCACCAACGGAAGGTATCTAACAAAGAGTGGAAATGTATTCAAGATTGCTTTGAAAAAAACTAAGCTACTGGAAGGGTAAGCTTATGTCGTATGGAGGTCGACTAGTTTCTGGATCGTGTAGGATGGACCCCCCCTATCGCACACACAGGCAAAGCAACTGTTTAAAACTCTGTCACAAAAAGGAGGTAAAAACCGTTTGCATAGCAGGTCGCTGCATTAGTGAAAATTTCACTCAAATATAATTCGTGTGCTCATAGGGATCGATATGGATGTCCACGGTTCTGCTATCGGTCATTGGACGAACGACTTCATTCATGTCTATGAGTTACCGAACCTGCGGGGTCACAAGCTTAAGGCAATTACGATCTACTGAGTGTTAGTAGGATGGGAGTGATGAGAATATATTTGTGGAATTATTTCATTAATATTCATAATAGTTCTAAGAGGATCCAGAAGCGTTTCGGGGTCACCGAAAGGATTTACCGGGTATTACCGTGTCAGTGCAACAGACACGGGGCCTGTTGCCCTGACTGTGCACAGGCACAAGATCAGGATTGAAGCATCAGAACAACGTGAACAAGAGACCAAGAGATTCAAAGCATCAACAAGCAGATCGGAAGGATCCAAGGCCAAGACAGAGGAGCCAGATATTATCAAGAGAAAAAACTCCCTTGTCGGGCAGGAAAACCCAACAAGGGGCGAGGCCACCCCAGAAGGAGATGACCAAGGCGTCCTGGCAGGGCCTGCCGGGATTCGCGGAGACTAGATTACCTCACCAACTACTCCACCACAACCCACGTCATTGATCAGTGCGGTGTCAAGCCGTGGAGTGATTAAGTGGCAACCATTCGCCACATGGCGGCCACTTCCTACCATGGAAACCCACAGATGACACCCATCCTATGATGTGTTGAACAAGCAGGCATGGAGCTGGCGAAATAGCCCGGCAAGCCTTGCCGGGCAACCAACAACGTGACACTAAGTAGCACATTAAATGCGCACTATCAGCCTGCACAGTTCGGTATGATAGCACTATTTGCTATCATATCAGTGTCTAATGACTAAATTGCCACTATGGTGACCCCTTAACCTATAAAAGGAGGCCCATGGCAACCGTAGAAAGGGTTCGCTAGGTTGGAAAGTTAGACCACCCGCACCCCTGTACGCGCGTAGTCGCTGTCGCCCCAAGGCAACCCTTGCTGGGCAAGTGTACTACGCACCACCACCACCTTTCCACCATCAATCCACCAAAGCAGGAGTAGGGTTTTATGCCTCACGGCGGCCTGAACCTGGGTAAAACTGCCCGTGTGATCTCTGTCGCGCTGCTCGACGTTGGTCTGCTCTTTGTGTAACGCGATTCCCCCCTGTTGAACCAGCAAGGGGTCATCCTGGTCCCACAGGTGGTCATGGTTTCCCACGATATATTTGGCGCGCCAGGTAGGGGGATCGCTTGCGTGAACCTAAAGACGTAAGCAGCGCGTCATCTTCATCGCCATCTGCATCTTCGACGGTGCCATCGACCATGGCGCCCAAGAAGAAATCAGCTTCTTCGGCTCATCCATCCACCTCGAAGGCTCCGCTACCCGTGGCCTCCAACATGGCGGGGGGCACGGAGACGCGCGAGGGCGCGAACGCTCATGGGGATGTGGTCGGAGCAGGCGGCACCACCACCATCCCCCCCGCGGCCGACGCAAGAGCAGGAGATACCGGAGGAGAGCAACATCGGCAATGCCTCGATGACCGCACTCCGCTCACTGACGGGCGCAGCCACATCGATGGCGCTTAGTCTGGGGCGAACCACCGCCCTCCGGCCGTCCTTGTCGCAGGCACGACTACTGCACGTGCGCTTTCCCCATGACGGGTTAACCGAGCTGATGCACCCACCAGAGCTGATGGCCCTCGAGTGCCTCCGCCTCACCACCCTGCTACCCAGGTGGCTGCACCGCAACCGCGGGGATGCAGTGCCGCCACCGCTGGCTCCATCAGGAGCCGAGCGATGGCGCGATCAACATCACCATCATCTATGCCAAGCACAGTCTCGGAGGCCATGGCTCAGGCTCAGCTGCTGCTGAGGTTTCCACCAGTGGCCGAGTAGATGGACGAATGGCATGCCAGCATCTAAAGTCTTCTCGGTTTTGCCAAAGCCAAGGGCTCACGACGAGCTACCCCGCTGTGACCTCCCCAAGAAATGGCTACGGCCCATGCTGCTACTCGTACAGAGGGAGCCATCCCCACGATGCAGTCCCCGCCACGACAGCCGGTACGGGCGCGACCAAATCAAGACCCTGATGACGTCTCAATGGCCTCTTCTGATCCTCTAGCACGTCCAGGAAAATAGCAAACCCCGAAAGATAGGCGAAGAGGAGACGTGTGCGTTGTCGAGCAACGCCACGGCAACCTCTTCCGAGTCGACGGGCGCGATAGCCCCGACATTGACGAGCCCACTCTCGGTGTTGGAGGCCCCTGCCCATCAAGGTTGGTTGCCCTGCCATCACCCGTGAGCTGCGGCAAGTCTGTTGGCCGTCTGTTCACATGTTCAAGCCAGAGATACCTGAGAAATACGATGGGAGCCTTAACCCGGCAGAGTTCCTAAGCATCTACACCATCGCTGTTCAGGATGCCGGGGGAAGAGATGAGAAGGTGTTCGCAACCTACTTCCCATTGGCCCTCAAGTCCAATGAGGGTCTTGGCTGATGCACCTGCCGGAGAACTCTATTTCGTCATGGGTAGACCTATGCCACGAGTTCGTCAGCGCTTTCACCAGTGGCCACTAGGAGCCGGGCCGTCCCAGTGATCTGCAGCTTCTCCAACAGAAGGAAGGAGAAACCCTCCGTAAGTATTTACAGAGATTCAGCAAAGTTCATAGAAATATTCCAATTATCCATCCGGCAGCTGTGATAGCTGTCTTCCAGTCCATTGTGTGCAACCGCCGGATCCGTTCTAAGATGAACGTGTGGTTGCCCAAGACTATGAAGGAACTGTAAACCCTAGTGGATAAGTGTACACGAATCGAGGAAGGGAGGAAGTTGCCTGGAGAGGAAGATTGCATCGATGTTGTTTCAGAGGATGATGATGAGTCCACCAGTCCGAAGAAGGTTAAGAACCATAGTAAGAAGCGAAGGGAAAGGCATTATTGACTATTGAAGGGTCAGGCACCCAAGTACCGGCAAGATCGCCAACACTACTGCAGGATGGTGCTAACACGACACTACGATCAGAGACCCTTCGAGAAACTGTGTGTGATGCAATAATCGCAAATGGTGGTGTCAGAGAACCGTCAAAAATGTCTAAAACGTTCGCGATGACTGATGCATCAAACACGGTTCAGATTTTAGTTGCGTGTGCGATGCAGGGCATATGGTTGATTCAGCTGAACTGTTTGTGATGAGGAAGAACAACAGAAACGGGCAGCCATATCAATGTGTGTGCGATATACGGCATACAGTTCCCTCTGATGAACCGTGTGCTATTAGGGAATGAAATAGAAACGGTCAGCCAGATCAAGGTGTGTGTGATATACGGCATATGGTTCACTCGGACAAACTGTTTTCGATTAGGCAAGAGAATGGAAACAATTCATCTTAACAAGATGTGTGTGATATGCGGCATTTGCGATCAGCCCAAAGAACACAAATGATTCGTGTAAACCAGATGTGTGTGATACACAGCAAACAACCCACTCGGATGAATTATTTGGGATGAGAAATTATAACACAAACGGTTACTACAGTAAGTTCATGTGTGATAGTGGGCAGACATGTACACGTACATCCAAGAACAAGGGCCCACGTTTTGGGCTTCCAATGCGTGGCATACAGTTGAATCAAAAGAACTGTTTGCGATGAGACATAACAACAAAAACGGGGCTTTGTGGGCCCAAAACCATCAATAAATTTTGACTTTGTTTCTCCTCACATTGCAGATTACAACGCAATAAGTAATTGCAAATCTGTTCATACAGATCAAACTTATTTGTGTTCACACTTAGCACCGGGCTATAAAAGCTACCTACTCAATATTACTTCACATTTCCTCTCCTCATCACCTACAAAACTGGTCTTTCCTGTCAAGTCGTTCTGCCATGACCAGTAGGAGGAATTTGGGTGGGCATATAACCAGGCAACAAAGACCAAGTCTGCTGAAGCACTAGAGAGGTCCCGCCGCAAAGTGGCAGCTGCAGCAGAGAGGTCCCGCCGTGAAGCGGCTGCCGCAGCCGCAGCAGAGATGTACTGGCGCACCGTAGAGCCCTCGAGCGAGCTCTCATGGGCACGCGAGGGCTCCCACAAGCACACTCACCGCGTCGGCGATCGCGATGAGCTGGCGTTGCTGAAGTCCTTGGCCAGCGACGATGACATTCTCACTGGCCTCATTAAGCAGAAGCAGCTGGTCGATGGCTTGATGAAGCTGCTCGAGATCAGTGATGCCTCGGTTGACAAGGAGACCGACCTCGTTGAGCAACTCATGGGTGACAATGCGAAGCTCCTCAAGGTGCTCATCAAGAAGGAGGAGGAGGCCACCGGCTGGAAGCTGCTGCATGAGCAGAGCAGTGCCTCGGGGATGACGCTGGCAGCTGAGGAACTAATGGGTGACTTGAGGAAGATCCAGATCGAGCGCGAGCAGGAGGTGTAGGAATCCGTGGCTTCTTTCAAGCAAAGCCGTGAGGAATTGAGGATGGAGCTGGAGGATGTCATCGCCCAGCGATCCATCAAAGAGTAGATACAGTAGCGATCTAGATCATTGTCTACGATTTCCTTCTTCTCTTGCCCCCGTGTCTTCCAAACTTTGCCGCATGTGGCATTTAAAATTATCCGGAATATGTAAGACAATTATTATTTGCACCATTGTAAATTTGTCGTCGTACTATCCGTTGCCATTTTATTTGTCGTCCTATTATCCTTGCCCTATGTGGCAATTTAAATTAGGCTGGAATATGAGCTGAAAACACGAACGAAGCAAATGCTACCATCAGATCACAACCAAACACCCTCCGTCCACCACTAAAATAAAACCTCCATCCAGGCGCTTTAATTAACCCATTAATGGCGAAGTTTTGAGCGAGGCGGGCTGCAGCTCGTGCATGGAGGTCAAAGAGCTCGCTTCCCGGTGAGCATGGGTGACCTTGCTGCTCGCACGTGTCCCGTCGAGCCTGCGCGGCGGACTGCTCGCACGCGTCCCGTCGATCCTGCACGCCGGACTTCTCGTGCTCGGCCCGTCTAATCAAACAGCTGCACGCACACGTCCCGTCGAGCCTGCACGCTGGACTTCTCGCGCTCGTCCCATCTAATCAAACAGCTTCACGCATGCCACTGAGTATGGTTAAATATTGACGCGGTTCATATGATACAACCGTTTGTGATATTAATGTGTCAACTTATTGTTTCAAAAAGGACTTCGTTGGCTACTAATGTGTGAGCCTCTTCTCAAACTGGACAATTTTTTTACCACGGCATATATGTGCCATGTCATGAAACCAGGCCAAGTTTCATGTTTTTTGGGCGAGTTTATAATTTACTAGGATTTGAAAACCGAGATTCTCAATGTTTCAGGACGACGACAAGTTTATAATTCATTCTCATTCCTTAAATGAGACCTAAACATGCACCCAATGACACATGTACGATTTCCCACCCATATTGTGCTTGTAGTTTAAATTTGAATTATGGACTACATTTAATGCATAGAAAACTTAATAAGTAATATATACAATGGCCGTACGAACCCTAAACATGCACCCCAAGGACACATGTACGTTTTTTCTAGCCATTTTGGTGCACTGGAGCATGTATTTGTAGTTTGGATTTGAATTATGGACATTAAATGCCTAGAAAACTCAATTAATGAATAAAAAGGGTCAAACGAACCGTGAATAATTTCAAAGTTCAGCACGAATCTCCCATTGTTCCGTACGTGTTGCGTGTAGAAAAAAATACGAGGCTAGAAGAGGGAGCGATTATCGTTTGGCCCACAAGGGGACACATTTCCCTATCGAAACCACGAGGGTTCCTGCGACAGGCTCTGGTTTGTAAGAGGTTTGTAATAAAGCTTCGCCCAAATTGGCAATGTTTTTACCACGACATATATGTGCCATGACGTGACACCATGCCAACTTTAATGACTTTCTGGTGAGATTTGGATTTATGGGGATTTAAAACCGAGATTCCAAATGTTTGAGGACGAGCCAAGACGCCGGCCAGGTTGTAATTTGTAACCATTCCTTGCGTGGGACCTAAACATGCACCCAAGGACACATGCATGTATAATTTTTCTAGCCATTTTGGTGAACTGGAGCATGTATTTGGACTTCAGATTTGAATTATGGACATTAAATGCCTAAGAAACTCAATTAGTGTATAAAAAGGCCAAACGAACCCTGAATAAGTTTAAATTTCAGCATGGATATCATGTCGTTCCATGTTGCCCGTAGAAGAGAATACAAGGCTAAAAGAGGGAGTGAGTATGTTTCGCCACAAGGGGAACACGTTTCCCTATTGGAACCATCAGGCTTCCTTGAGAGAAGCTTCGGTTTGTAAGAGGTTTGCAATAAAGCTTGGCCCAAATTGGCAATGTTTTTACCACAACATATATGTGCCATGACGTGACACCATGCCACCTTTGATGACTTTCTCATGAGTTTTGGATTTTATGGGGATTTAAAACTCGAGATTCCAAATGTTTGAGGACGAGCCAGGACGCCTGTACAGTTTTCATTCTTTCCCATTCCTGGCATGGGACCTAATTAAACATGCACCCAAGGACACATGCATGTGCAATTTTTCTAGTCATTTTGGTGAACTTGAGCATGTATTTGTAGTTCATATTTGAATTATGGGCATTAAATGTCTAGGAAACTCAATTAGTGTATAAAAAGGCGAAACGAACCCTGAATAAGTTTAAATTTCAGCATGGATATCATGTAGTTCCATGTTGCCCGCAGAAGAAAATACAAGGCGAAAAGAGGCCGTGATTACATTTCGACAACAAGGGGAACACGTTTCCCGATCGGAACCACAAGGCTTCTTGTTGAGAGAAGCTCCAATTTGTAAGAGGTTCGTAATGCGGGTGAAATGATGATATATAGCATGCCAACTTTCAACCATTTCAGAGTTCATTTGAAGTGCTTTTCAATTTCAGGGTCATTTAGCTCAAAAAAATCAGTAAATGCAGGAAAAATACCAAACGAAGTCAGGATGGGTTGAAAATTGATGATGTAGCTTTGAATGGTGTATTTTGAACACACAAAAAGTCTAGAGTTCAAATAAGTTCAAAAAAGTGAAATCCCTTTGTAACATATGAGTTTTCGTTCGAAACCCTGATACTTCGAAAGAAATTGTCCATTCTACACACGAAGTGTATCCAATTTTTGCCGTAACCCTCTCAAATTTTTAGAACATGATATATGGGTGAAATGATGATACCATGCCAACTTTCAACCTTTTCAGAGTTCATTTGAGGTTTGTAATAAAGCTTGGCCCAAATTGGACCATGTTTTTAATTACCATGACATATATGCGCCATGACGTGACACCATGCCTACTTTCATGACGTGACACCATGCCAACTTTCATGTATAATTTTCTAGCCGTTTTGGTGAACTGGAGCATGTATTTGAAGTTCAGATTTTAATTATGGACATTAAATGCCTTGGAAACTCAATTAGTGTATAAAAAGGCCAAACGAAAGCCGTGTGCCTACCAAACCGTGGCCGATGCCGCCCGCAATCTAAGTTGTGCGTTCTGATTGGCCAGAACCCAAACCCCACGGATCGTACGTCTGCACCGTTGGATGCTCCCAGATCAAACGGCAACCCTCAGCCCTTTCAATAGCACATGCGGTACATGGGTAAGCACTGTGTTCATGCGTCGTCTAGCTCACGCTTCCTTCTCTTGTACGTTTTCTAAACAGGCTACCGTTTCCCTCCACTCCTCTCATCGGTTTCCCGCCTCTTCTCCCATCGGTTTCCCACTACTAGTGTCAGTGCTCATTGAAGGCTCGGCGGCGACAGACCAGCCATCGCACACAGTTTCTAAAAGAACAAATGTGCGTGATAGGAGTGAGTAGGTCCCATAGGGTGACCAGCGTAAGCAAAATGGTGCAGCTACTAGATTAACCGCGTGTGATACAAGTGCACTGTAAAATCAGCACGACTGTGCAAGTGCGAGCAAATGGTGGAGGTACTGGTTTAACCTTGTGCGATGCTAGTGCACTGTGAAATCACCACGACCGCGCAAGCGCGAGCAATATGGTGCAGGTACTGGCTTAACCATGTGTGATGCAAGTGCGCTATGAAATCACCACCACTACACGATCTTAGCCACTCTAGCCCCGCATCAATTCCTTTACCCAAATTTTAGTAGCCGCCGTACTTCAACCGTCGTCCACACTCCTCCAGCACCGACTAAGGGAGTCCTGGATTAAGGGGTCCTCGGACAGCCGGACTATATACTTTGGCCGGACTGTTGGACTATGAAGATACAAGATTGAAGACTTCGTCCCGTGTCCGGATGGGACTCTCCTTTGCGTGGAAGGCAAGCTTGGCAATTCGGATATGTAGATTTCCTTCTCTGTAACCGACTCTATGTAGCCCTAGCCCCCTCCGGTGTCTATATAAACCGGAGGGTTTAGTCCGTAGGACAACAACAATCATAATCATAGGCTAGCTTCTAGGTTTTAGCCTCTACGATCTCGTGGTAGATCAACTCTTGTAATACTCATATCATCAAGATCAATCAAGCAGGAAGTAGGGTATTACCTCCATCGAGAGGGCCCGAACTTGGGTAAAACATCGTGTCCCCTGCCTCCTGTTACCATTAGCCTTAGACGCACAGTTCGGGACCCCCTACCCGAGATCCGCCGGTTTTGACACCGACATTGGTGCTTTCATTGAGAGTTCCACTGTGCCATCGCGATAAAGCTTGATGGCTCATTCAATCATCTTCAACGATTCACTCTAGGGGGAGGTTTTCTTTCCCAGACAGATCTTCGTATTCAGCGGCTTCGTACTGCGGGCCAGCTCGCTTCGCCACCTGGAGCAGATCGATAGCTACGCCCCTGGCCATTAGGTCAGGTTTGGAAGCTTGAACTATACTGCTGATATCCGCAGAGACTTGATCTTCGGCGGATTCGAGCCCATGTCAGGTACGCCGAACAGTCACGACGAGCATGACTTAGATTTGCCATCAGAAAATGTTTGGGAGATCGTACCTGCGGCGGCCCCGAGAATCAATCCGAAGCGGATCGCGTCCTTCGAGGACGGGTGGATAGACCCGGCGACAGAGGCCGAACACTCATCGGCGTTGGAGCCGAACACTAAAGCCACCTCCTGTGAGGATGGTATCCTCGGACCCTCGGACTCGTCTCCGGCTACAGGATCCGAACCGCGTACGTCCCTGCCTGTCGAATCTGATTGGGCACCAGTTATGGAGTTCACCTCCGCGGATATTTTTCAGCACTCGCCCTTGGGTGATGTGCTAAATCATTAAGGTCTCTTTGCTTGTCAGGAGACTCTTGGCCAAACTATGTCCGACTCAAGTGGGAAGCGGACGACAAAGAAATTCGTCCCCCAGCCACCACCCACTTAATAGCCATTGTCGATGACCTAACCGACACACTCGATTTCGACTCCGAAGACATCAACGGTATTTACGACGATGCAGGAGAAGAACATGAACCACTGCCCATTGGGCGCTGGACTGCCACCTCATCATATGATATATATGGTGGACACACCAAAAGAAGTTGATGGTGATGATGCAACGAAGGATAATCCCCTCGATAAGCCACCAAAGCGTCGCCGTAGGCGCCGCTCTAAATCCCGCCACAGTAAAAACAGCGACAATAGCGCAAGAAATAATAATACCCCGGTTGACTCCAAAGGAAACAACGACCCCATGGACCCAGCAATGGAGCAGGATGAGCCAGGGGACGATGAAAACAGTCCGGAGCCGACGTCAGATGACGCCAATCCCGAGGGTAAAATTCACCAACACGCCTCCAGAGAGGAGAACAGTCCGGACGATGATGCACTCATCATCCCAGAAAAACTCTTGGAACAAGAGAACCTCCATAGAAAGCTTATTGCCACCGCGAGGAGCCTAAAGAAGCAGAAGCAAAGGCTTAAGGCCGCGCAGGATACGCTCAAGCGTAGGTGGAATAAAGTGCTCGACACAGAAGAAAAATACGGCGGCGATCGTCACACAAAGAGCTATCCAAAGCGCAAGCTGCTGCCCGAATTCGACGACGAGGCCATAGATCCCATTTAGCCGAAAACGACTGATCAGCCAGACCAGCCACCCCGTGGCCATGACAAGACGGCTAATGATGCCGCACACAAGTCAGCACACGATTTACATGAGCTCCTGGACAAAAAGTCCGGTATGGCCAGGTCCATCTATGGATCTAGGAAGCGCGCTTCGGCACAGGATCAGAGCTACCAAAACGATCACATTGATCGAATACCAGCTAGGAATTAGCACCGAACATAACAACCGTTGACAGCATGCCACGACACTTCCAAATACAGGGATGCCGCACACGCCCTGTGCTTCACCGATGAGGTGCTAGACCATGAATTTCTGAAAGGATTTAAACCCGTGAATATAGATGCATACGACGGAACGACAGACCCTGGGGTCTAGATTGAGGACTTTATCCTTCATATCCACATGGCTCGCAGAGATGATCTCCACGCCATTAAATACCTACCCCTCAAATCGAAAGGACCAGCTCGGCACTGGTTGAAAAGCCTTCCTGAAAACTCAATTGGAAGTTGGAAAGAACTTGGGGATGCTTTTAGGGCCAATTTTCAAGGGACCTATGTCCGACCTCCGGACGCAGACGACCTAAGTCACATAATTCAATAGCCAGGAGAGTTAGCCCGAATCTGGAACAGATTTCTTACTAAAAAGAATCAAATCGTCGACTGCCCGGACGCCGAAGCCTTAGCGGCCTTCAAATACAGTATCCGGGACGAATGGCTTGCCAGACACCTCGGCCAGGAAAAGTCGAGGACAATGGCAGCCTTAACAAGCCTTATGGACCACTTTTGCGCGGGCGAGGAGAGCTAGCTGGCCCATAGCGGCACCAGCGACCTAGGCACATCCGAAGTCAGGGACGGCAACGGGAAGCCACGATGCAACAAAAACAAGCGCCGAAATAATGATGACAGCCCAGCGAACACGACGGTCAACGCCGGATTCAGGGGCTCACGACCCGGTCAACGGAAGAAGCCATTTAAAGCCAGGAGAGATAGATCGTCCAGCCTAAACAAGATTCTAGACAAATTATGTCAGATTCACGGCACCCCCGAAAAACCTGCAAATCACACCCATAGAGAGTGTCGGGTTTTTAAGCAGGCCGGCAAGCTAAATGCCGAACACAAGGGGAGGGATATGCCAAGTGAAGACGAGGATGAGCCTCGCCAGCCGAACACTGGAGGACAGAAAAAATTCCCACCAGAAGTCAAAATAGTGAATATGATTTACGCAACTCACATTCTAAAGAGTAGGCGCAAACGCGCACTCCGAGACATATACGCTGTGGAGCCCGTCGCCCCCAAATTCAATCCCTGGTCGGCCTGCCCGATCACCTTTGATCGCAGGGACCATCCGACTAGTATCCGGCACGGAGGATCGGCTGCCTTGGTGCTCGACCCAATAATCGATGGATACCACCTCACCCGAGTCCTTATGGACGGCGACAGTAGTCTAAACCTGATATATCAGGACACTGTCCGCAAAATGGGGATAGACCCACCAAGAATTAGCCGAAGCAACACTGCCTTTAAAGGAATGATACCAGGCGTCAAGGCCCGCTGTACAGGCTCTCTAGTACTAGAGGTTGTATTCGGTTCTCCCGACAACTTCAGAAGCGAGGAACTAACCTTCGACATTGCTCCATTCCGAAGCGGCTATCACGCACTACTCGGAAGAATGGCCTTCGATCATTTTAATGCAGTACCGCACTACGCCTACCTTAAACTTAAGATGCCCGGTCCACGTGGCGTCATCACAGTTAGCAGAAATACAAAGCGTTCCTTACGCACGGAAGAATACGTGGTGGCTTTAGCAGCCGAACACTGAGCGGCCCCTACTACAAGAATAAACGGTTGTCAAGACCACGAACACGGTTAGACGAGTCCGGCGCCCCACCAGATATAACAGCCCAGATAAACCTGAGCTGGGGATACCCCCATAAGTGGTGCTAGGGGATGCTCGCAAAAAAAGAAGCCCTTAGTTTGGCTCGACCCTATTAATACAATAGCATATTGCATTTTCATGGTTCATTAAGATTAACCAACTCTTCGCACGAAGTCTTTCACCCGGGTTTTCCCCTTTTTTTACAGACGATCATCATGCTACACCCTTCCAGGATACAACACAATGGAGATAAAGGCGCAGACGTGCAGCAAGGCCCCGCTCAAAGGTTTCTCTTTAGATTAAGACCCTACATAAACCTTTTTAATGTCTCTTGTTGCTTCTTCCCCTCCGGAAACTTAACACAACCAAGAGGGATACTGGCGTTCTTGACACTTCGTCACGCCAGACTAATGCATGTACCAAGAAACACGGGGCTCATTATCGATGGCGTTATTCAGCCCAGTATATGTTGTAAAGTCCGAATACCTTAGGGAGTGTTCGGCGTCGCGAGTTTGGCCTTATATGCATCAGCTCCGAATCATGTGTTTGGTCAAATGTTGGGTTTGCACAGCTCCCGTGTTTTGCTACCTTATGTTCCGTTCTATTGGCTAAGGCGGCACCAGGAGAAGTACTGCGATTGTGCCCTGGTTCATCTGGATGAGCACCTCAGTAGAGAAAGCCGAAAACTAACTATCATGATACAACGTGAGACTAGTCAACCACTCGATGACTCAGCGGAATCTTCGCAATTCCTCTGCATTAACGAAGGACCGGTTTCCCGGTCATGTACACACGCGCATCATATTCGGATGAACGCGGAAGTGCCAGGGGCTATATAGTAGCCCCACTGTCAAACTCCTATGGCTAAGTGAAAGTGTTAAAGCTATATAGTCTGATTGCCTAGTTCGCTGCGCTATCACCTCCTTAACGGACCAAGACGTTGGATTAAGTGTGACTACGCGATTTCTCGAAGACACCCGCATTATGTGCGTGGGGGCTGAAGCCGACGACTGCAAATTTTCAGGTTATATACATACATAAACGGCCGCACAGGAGCACTATAGTACTTTCGGGCAAACGTATAAACGTAGCCTTTATAATCAAAATAGCATTGTTTTTACAATGGAGATACATGTCACTCGAACATGGCACTCTTCGAGCAATGAGCCTATATTAAACGGGCGCCTTCCAGGACTTCTTCAAAATAGTGCTCGGCTGGGTCTTGGCCTCCCGTCGGACCCCGGGTTGCAATAGTGGTGTATTCCATCCCTGCCCAGTATGTTTTAACACGGGCAAGAGCCATCTGCGCACCCTCTATGCACGCCGACCTCTTCACAGCATTGATATGCGACACAGCACCAAGGAATTGTTGCACTAATCCAAAATAACTGTCCGGCCTTGGTCCCCGTGGCCAAAGATGATCCACGACAGACCTCATAGCAAGCCCGGACAACCTATGGAGCTCGGCCCATGCGGCCATCCTTTCATTCAACGGCAGCGGACGCGTCGGAGCACTAAACTGCGACCAGAATAACATTTCCA
Source organism: Triticum timopheevii (assembly GCA_963921465.1). Taxonomy (NCBI): domain Eukaryota; kingdom Viridiplantae; phylum Streptophyta; class Magnoliopsida; order Poales; family Poaceae; genus Triticum; species Triticum timopheevii. The sequence goes on along the minus strand of OY997272.1, from coordinate 404,912,277 downwards.
CATTATGGTCTTTTCGATCTTTGTAAAATTCGGTCCCATCAGCAGCACTCTTTGCCTGGTCCGCATACGCGTCCGCAGCGCTCCACAACTGATGCAGAGGGGCATACATTGGATCTCTGAACTTCATCCGCAACAAATAGGGCTTCCCAGCTGTGATATCTCTGGCTTCACGAAGCTCCTCCCTTATACCTCTCATTTCAGAGAGGGTTTCCTTGGCTGCCTCCAGGGCCTTCTTCATGCCAGCCGCTTTCACTTTGTTTTCCTTTTCAAGGAGCTCATGGCGGTCGGCAGCATCCTTCAGCTCGGCAGCCATCTGGGCTATCTTTTCTTCGCTAAGGCGATGAGCAGCCTGTTTGGCTCTTAACTCTTCGACCGCCTTCAGAGCGGCCGCATCACTTACTCTAGCTTGCTCCTTGGCTCGGTCAAGCTCCGCCCGAAGGGACTCTATGGAAGTAGCTCCATCTGCAGTCACAGCATATTATAGATATTAGCATCATGCTCCTCTTAAATATTTGCTGACAAGTTAAAACATACATACACTGGGCCTCATCAAGCCGCTTGTTAACAAGCGCGATGTCGGCATCGGCCACGTCATGCTGCCGCTTCAGTTCAGCAAAATCAGCAGTCCGGTCAGCCACCGGACCCTCAACTGCCTACACATAAAGCAGCGCGATTATTACCAGAGATTATGATCCTCTGTCCGCCACCTTTGGATAGCAACCAGAGTCTCAAGGGCTACTATCTACACAGAGCACATCTAGCATGTGTGGTACCATCAAAAATACATATATTATTTTTTGCGTACCTCAAAGCCTCTCAGCAGACTCGTAAAAGCTTCATTCAAAAAGCTCTTGGCGGATGAAATCCTCTCAACCGCTGTACCCATTAAGGCACGATGTGTCTCTAAGATGGCCGCTCGCTCCAGAAGACCCGTCGGTGTGTCCGGCGGTGTGCCGGACAATCCCGGACTCCTCCTGGTGCTCTCCTTGGGAGTCAGATGTTCTGGACTATGGGCAACCGAAGTGTCAACATCTGGCCTTGGTGGATCAGGAGAAATCCTCCATGACGACATCTCGGGGTCGTCCGCCCCATGTGGCGGGGACGCGGGAGGAGGCATTTCACTCTCCATCATCTTCGAAGGAAGATCCCCCAAAGACGAGCTCTGTGGAGAAGGGCTATGAGCCAGACTGCAACAAATATGTCTCAGTTATTATTCTCAGAGACAAAACAGGATATACTTACCAAAGTACCTTTTTCACTTACAGTTCGGTTGAGAGCTAGCCCCCTTGCAGGCGCTGTATGGTAAGGACGCCCTCTGGGGCAAGGCCCCCTGGCGAGGGTTTCTTCCCTTGCTTGGAAGCCTCCGTTTCCAAGTCTTTGGAGGCGGCCCTTTTCTTACCATAGGGAGAGGGAATTTCAGATGCACCTCCCCGATTATCCTCCTTTGTAGAGGCGTTATTTCCCCCGATTTGGATGTGCAAAGTATGAAGCCCATCGGTGGCTTCTCTATTCCTCCCCTCATCTTCTCCTGATGGCACCTGATATGGTGCGCGCTCAAGCATCCTGGTCAACAGAGGATTCGGCGAACCTTCAGGAAGAGGGGCCAAACACCTAGTCCTCTCCGCCTTCCTTAACCAGTCCTGGCAGGGAGCAATTTTTCAGAATAATGTTATAACAAACATAAAGGACGGTGTGTTCGATAGCGGAATTACTTACCTGGGTATCCGGACGGTTGCAGTTGAGACCCACGTCCTTGGTGGTGTCTGGACACTTTATTCGTGATCCGAAGAACGACCCATACATCTCTTTGAGCATCATGCCAAAGAATTGTTAAATGGTTCGCGGTCCTTCCGGGTTGAACTCCCACATGCGGAGAGGTCGACGTTGACAGGGCAGGACCCGACGAACCAGCATCACTTGCATTATCTCGACAAGGCTGACGTCCTTCTTAAGAAGGTCTCGGATGCAGCTTTGCAGCATCAACTGGCCCCCAGTCCAGCCCCTTGTTGACCCATGACACTAGTTGCGACGGAGGGGCCGGGCGGAACGCTGGAGCGGCCGCCCGCTTTGTACCTCGGGGAGCTGTGATGTAAAACCACTCCCGTTGCCATAAGTCAGAAGTTTCTTTGAAGGAACCCTTTGGCCATGGGGCGTCGGCGCCTTTGCTTATTATGGCGCCTCCGCACTCCGCGTGACGCCCGTCAATCACCTTCGGCCTCACATTGAAGGTCTTGAGCCATAGGCCGAAGTGGGGGGTAATGTGGAGGAAGGCTTCACACACGATGATAAACGACGAGATGTGAAGGATGGAATCCGGAGCTAGGTCGTGGAAATATAGCCCGTAATAGAACATGAGCCCTCTCACGAAGGGATCAAGACTAAAACCTAGCCCCCGGAGGAAGTGGGAAATAAATACGACACTCTCGTTGGGTTCGGGAGTGGGGATGACTTGCCCTTGAGCGGGCAGCCTGTGCGGGATTTCGGCGGTAAGATGCTTGGCCTCCCTAAGCTTCTTGATGTGCTCCTCTGTGACAGAGGAGGCCATCCACCGGCCTTGAAGGTTGGATCCGGACATGGTCGAGCGTCCGAAGTGCTTAAGCTTGAGCCTTGGGACATGGTCGAGCGTCCGACATGCGGGAGGGGAAGGATTGAGCCTAGGAAGAAAAGGACAGGCCTTGGCCCCCTTATAAAGAGGACGAATATCAAGCGTCCCCCGCGTGACCGTTTGGGACTTGCCTAAAAGCGAGGAGTCATATTAAACAAACACGGTTGGGTTACCCACACCTGTATTGATGAGAATCCCGTGATAAGGGGAACACGATCTCTGCTTCGATGGGACGTGCCAATAAAACTGCCTCGCGATACGCGCGGTGGCAAGTTGTGAAAAACGGTTCGAATAATGACCGGGCCGTTGCGTGATGTCACGCTATAAAAATTTGTCGGCAGATTAGATTTGAGGAATATTGTGATCTCTACAGTGGTATGTGGAATCTTTTTACAGAGCCGGACACGGTTCTTGTGTTCAAAATCTTCTATGGAGTATTCGAAGAAGGAACCCGCCTTACAATGCCTAAGACAATCTGTGCGCCGGACTCGTCGTCATTGAAGCCTGTTCAGGGGCTACTAAGGGAGTCCTGGATTACGGGGTCCTTGGACAGCCGGACAATATACTTTGGCCAGACTGTTGGACTATGAAGATACAAGATTGAAGACTTCGTCCCGTGTCTGGATGGAACTCTCGTTTGCGTGGAAGGCAAGCTTGGCAATTCGGATCTGTAGATTTCCTTCTCTGTAACCGACTCTGTGTAACCCTAGCCCCCTCCGGTGTCTATATAAACCGGAGGGTTTAGTCCGTAGGACAACAACAATCATAATCATAGGCTAGCTTCTAGGGCTTAGCCTCTACCATATCATGGTAGATCAACTCTTGTAATACTCATATCATCAAGATCAATCAAGCAGGAAGTAGGGTATTACCTCCATCGAGAGGGCCCAAACCTGGGTAAAGCATCGTGTCCCCTGCCTCCTGTTATCACTAGACGCACAGTTCGGGACCCCCTACCTAAGATCCGCCGGTTTTGACACCGACACCGACCATATGGTAAAATTGCAGTAGCCGAGGCATTTGAAGTGTCGCCCTCCCTCATCCACCACCATCTCCTCCCACCATTACTAAAAATTTCAGTAGCCGTGGCGTATCCTCAAACACCACAACACCCCCCACCACCACCACAGCCCCCACCCGCCCCCTCCCCCTGGAACCCTATCTTGCGGCCGCCGCCAACCCATGCCGGTTTGCCCGTTCCTCCTAGCTTAGATAATAAACTTCAGGTTACCCAGAGGTTCCCATACCGTCACCCCACTCCCCTGAGTTTTTAGATGAGGCATGCGGTGTCCCTCCCCACCAGATCCACATCCCTTGCTCCAGAATGTCGCAGCCTAAGCTCGACCACGTATCCCGGGGAGCCAGACGAGCGTTCAGCAAAGAAGTGGTTTATCATGGCCTCTCTGGCGGACGTTGGCGAGGTGGCCGCCGTTCGCCCCGACCTGTCGATCCTCGAGCAACACATCACCGTGCAAGCCGGCAAAGACGTTGACTACGTTGCCATGTCGAAGGCTTCATGTCAGCGGGCATGCGCATTACTATATCTTGGGAAAGCTGGCTACGACGTCAAGCTCGTCGACAGCGACGGCTTCATGCGGGCCATGTCATTGGTTATGTGGTCCATCCCCAACCCCTCTGGTTCAACCGTCGTCGATCTCTTCAACGGCCCTGCCGCTGATCTCCTCCGCCAAGCGGTCAAGGATTTGCGATCCTTATACGCCATCGAGCCCATTTTGTTATTTTTGAAGGACACGCTCTACGACAGTGGCTTGGAATCCTCAATTGCCAAGTCAGATCTCATTGACCATGACCACGAGGAGGGCACCCACAAAGGTTCTTCCACCATGGGTTTGTGCTCTTCCAAATGGAAGGATCCGTTCCATGAAATGTGTGTCAACATCCTATCAGCAAATCTTACCTTTTCTAGCTTGCCAACCCGTACCCTTTGTTGTAGTAGCATTTGTCGTGCGGTGCTATAACTGTGCCTTGTTTAATTATTTCAGTTATGCAAAAATGTATTGTTCAATAGGGCTATGTGATGTTTAAGTATGAATTGTCCACTTCAGTTTCACAAATGGTATATTTGGTTGTTTATAGTGAGTAGATACCTGTTTATTTGTGTTAGGTTGTTAGGTTGGTTGCAGTGAGCATTTTTTCAGTTATCAAGTCGATGCCTTGTTTATATGTATTTTGTCTTAGTTTGGTTGTAGTGAGCATTTGTCCAGTTATCAAGCATATGCCTTGTTTATCTGTAGTTTGGTGGTTATTTTGCTTTTTTTAGCATTTGTCCAGTTTTCAAGCAAATGCCTTGTTTATCTGCATTTGCTTGTTAGGTTGGTTGCAGTAAGCATTTGTCCAGTTTTCCAGCATATGCCCTGTTTATCTATATTTGCTTGTTAGGTTGGTTCCAGTGAGACTCTGTCCAGTTTTCAATGGCTATATTTGGTTGTTATATTGATCATTTATGCCTTGTTTATTTTAATCATTCACAATGTGTTGTTCATTATGTGCAAGTCAGAACTGTGCCACTCGACTACATCAATACCAGTTTGAATGGCCATATTTGGTTCCAGTTATGCCTGGTGTACTTAACAGTTAACACATGCCATTTATTTCAGTTTTACACATTTATCCAGTGATGTTTAAGCATTACCTATGTTCTATTCATTTTCAACAATACCAATTTGAATTGCAATATTTGATGCCTGTTAAGCCTGCTGTCGGTAACATTGCCTTCCATTTTATATATGCTTTAACTGCATGCTGAAACCAACACATTCAAGCCATCATTTGGAGATGATATTGTTTACCTTTGCTATATTTGTTTGATGTTAAGGTTGTCGTACTTATCATGACTTTCCACTACTTATGCAGGACAACAACGGGAGTGGCCACCATTTTCTGTCGAGGTTAGCTTCATCCCTCGGCTTGTACTCCCCTGTCGTTCCATAATGTAGTGCATATAGATCCAGGCCTGGACACTTGTTATCTTCTAATATTGACTTGTTGCTTGTAGGTACATATGCCATTTGCAAGGATCCACGCATGGACCCTTTTTGTGTATGGGGCAATGAGATATTCATGAACAAGCATCAAGTGAGGAAACTGATAAGGATTATTAGCAAAAAGATACGAATGGTGGCAAGCAAATTATTTGTTTATGCTCTATCCAACACAACAGTGAGCTGTAGGATGGTAACTACAAACTCTGCAGCCTTCTCTTTTTACTACCCATAATGAGTTGTTAGACAACAATGTCCGAATCTTTTTCATTCGCGGTGGTTCCCGAAGCAGTTCACTCAAGATTACCTCACAAAGTACATGATTGGTGGACACAAAATGAAAGTTAAAGTATTTCTGTAGGACCTTGAAGTATGTCTAGAGGGGGGGTGATTAGACTACTTGACCAATTAAAAACTTAACCTTTTCCCAATTTTAGAGTTTGGCAGATTTTAGCTATCTTAGGACAAGTCAAGCAATCATCACACAATTCAAGCAAGCATGCAAAGAGTATATAGGCAGCGGAAATTAAAGCATGCAACTTGCAAGAAAGTAAAGGGAAGGGTTTGGAGGATTCAAATGCAATTGGAGACACGGATGTTTTTGGCGTGGTTCCGATAGGTGGTGCTATCGTACATCCACGTTGATGGAGACTTCAACCCACGAAGGGTAACGGTTGCGCGAGTCTACGGAGGGCTCCACCCAAGAAGGGTCCACGAAGAAGCAACCTTGTCTATCCCACCATGGCCGTCACCCACGAAGGACTTGCCTCACTAGCGGTAGATCTTCACGAAGTAGGCGATCTCCTTGCCCTTACAAACTCCTTGGTTCAACTCCACAATCTTGTCGGAGGCTCCCAAGTGACACCTAGCTAATCTAGGAGACACCACTCTCCAAGAAGTAACAAATGGTGCGTTGATGATCAACTCCTTGCTCTTGTGCTTCAAATGATAGTCTCCCCAACACTCAACTCTCTCTCATAGGTTTTGGATCTGGTGGAAAGAAGATTTGAGTGGAAAGCAACTTGGGGAAGGCTAGAGATCAAGATTCATATGGTAGGAATGGAATATCTTGGCCTCAACACATGAGTAGGTGGTTCTCTCTCAGAAATGGTAAGTTGGAAGTGTAGGTTTGTTCTGATGGCTCTCTCCATGAATGAAGAGGAGGTGGAGGGGTATATATAGCCTCCACATAAAATCTAACCGTTACACACAATTTACCAAACTCAGTGGGACCGACTCAACAGACTCGGTCGGACAGATCTAGTAAACCTAGTGACCGTTAGTGATTTTCGGTGGGACTGACATGCAACTCAGTGAGACCGATTCGGTTAGGATTAGGGCATAACATAATCTCAGTAAGACCGATTACACAAACTCGGTGAGACCGGTTTTGGTAATAAGCTTTCCAGAGAGTTGGTCAGGTAAACTCGGTGGGACCGATTAGCTCTTTTCGGTGAGACCGAAATGTTACAAAAGGGAAACAGTGAGTTTACATTGCAATCTCGGTGGGACCGATCGCTCACTTCGGTTAGACCGAAATGTTACGAAGGGAAACAGAGAGATTACAATCCCATCTCGGTGAGACCGAGATCCCTATCGGTAAGACAGATTTGCTTAGGTTTTGTGGCAGTGGCTATGACTTTTGAAATCGGTGCCGCCGGATAGGAAGAATCGGTGAGGCCGATTTTGGCTTTGGGTTTAGGTCATTTGTGGATGTGAGAAAGTAGCTGAGGGTTTTGGAGCATATCACTAAGCACATGAAGCAAGAGGCTCATTATGCAACACCTCATCCCTCCTTGATAGTATTGGCTTTTCCTATAGACTCAATGTGATCTTGGATCACTAAAATATAAAATGAAATGTCTTGAGCTTTTGAGATTGAGCCAATCCTTTGTCCTTAGTATTTTGAGGGATCCACTTTCATCATCCATGCCATGCCATTCATTGAGCTTTCCTGAAATAATAGTCTTGGAATAGTATTAGCTCAATGAGCTATATGTTGTTATGAATTACCAAAACCATCTAGGGGTAGTTGCACTTTCAATCTCCCCCTTTTTGGTAATTCATGACAACATATAGATCAAAGCTTCGACAAATGATAATAAGATTTAACAACATCGTCGCTTTGAGAAGTATGTGATAAGCAAGAGCTCCCCGTAAGTTTGTGCATAGTTTAAGATTTGCTTTGGACTGCAAATGCACAATGAATTAGGCTGCTGGGTTACTCTTCCATGTCACATACATCTTGGTGGAGTGCTCAAAATAATAAAGATTGAATACATGCACTCATCACCAAGCAAAGTGAATGATCACATAGGATAGATAAGATAATATCACCAAACATGCATAAGTGTAGCTTATGATCAAACACATGATCATCAATGTCTCACAGCATAGTATAGTATCTCAAGCAATCAAAAGCAAACAAGTTTTAACCACCAAATCAAGAGAGAATAAAAGCAACACACTCTCTCTCTCTCGAAGCCTATGATCTATACATTTTTCTCCCCCTTTGGTAACAAGTTACCAAAAAGTTCATAGAAAATTCATAGTGCTAGATCGACTCTCAGGCTTGATCTTCAGGTGGTGGTGTCCGGATAACTCCAAGAACGAAGGCTTCAGTTGAAGTAGATGGTGCTGGAGTTGATGCTGGAGCTGGTTGCACTAGAGCCGTAGGGGCTGTAGCTGGTGCAAATGATGTTGCTCTAGTGTCTGTCACAGGCACTGCAACTGACCTCTGGGCTCTAGGCACTCTGGCAAACACATTAGTGGTAGTCTTGCCCTGCGTCTCCTGCATGTCATCCTGTAGCTGCTCTACAACTGACTAAATCTCAGTTACTTTGACATCAAGATCATGAAATTTGAGTTCCATGATTCTTTCCAAGCTCTCCTAATTCTGAGTGAGGGTGGCCAATCCCTTCTCAATCCTCAGTGTTGATGCTATCAAGTAACCAAGCTGCTCCTGCTTGTTCTTCAAGAAATACTCAGATGCCTCCTCTTGAGTTGGCATCTTGGCAGCCTTCTCCTTCCTTGCCTTCTCCTTCTTCTCTTGAGCATGTACAGATGATGGATCATTCTCATTCATGACAACCTCATTGTCCTCAAAGTCTGGATAAAGTGGAAAATGTTCCTTATTCAATTGATATTTCCCTGTGCCCATCTTTGAGTTAATCAACTCCTGAATCTGAGGGGCATATCCACAGCTCCTCTTCTAATCTGCTGCAGTCCTCTTAATGGTTTCAATCATAAGGCTCATGACCTTAAACTTCTGTGGCACATCAAACAAATGCAACATGTTGATGTCATGCCCTCTGATCATGTTGTGGTCACCAGACTTAGGCAACAGAGTGTGCCTTAGGATCCAATTGATAGTTGGCAGCCCTGACAGAAGGAAGTGGACTGATCCAAACTTATGTGTCTCAACAACTTTGTCTGGGATCTCCTTGTACATGTGTGCCATGGAATTGTTGTCCATCTTCTTCCTGGCATAAATATCCAGGTCATCTTCACTTTCCTTTGGGGCATTGATCAAACTTGCCCATTCCTCAACAGTTGACTGGTACCTGGTGCCTTCTGACATCCAAACTATCCTCCCATCTGGATAGAAGTGTGCTGTGGAGTAGAATTGCATGACAAGTTCATCATTCCAGTTGGTGAGCTTTTGCCCAACAAAATCAACAACTCCACAAGCAAAAAAACTTTCTTGCACTCCAGGATAGTGCTCTTCATTGTCCATTATGTAGGTCCAGTCGACCCACCTCATATCACATACTATGGGCTTCTTATCCAACAAAATTGTCTCACAGAAGTCCTGTTGTTCCTTTGTATGGAACCTGTAATCAACAGCAGTTCTTCTCCTTGAGGCATATGGATCTTCCATCCTTCATATCCTCAACCCTGAGTCCTTCCTGATCCTCATGTCCTCAGCCACAGGATGGGCATCATTGTGGTATGGTATCTTGGGCTTGTGCTTCCTTAGGACCTGTCCTTCTTCATCTTCCTCATCAGCAACATTTGGCACCGGGGCCTTGTTCTTCTCAGCAGCTGGAATACTCTTGGTATTCCTCTTTGGTGCAAGCTTGGCCTTGGGGGCAGCTTTGGGTGCTTCCTTGGGCTTAGATGTTGCAGCCCCTGATCTAATAGCATCACCCATAAGCTTTGGTGCCTTGGGTGCTGGTGCAGCAACCTCTTCTTCCTCTTCAGAGTCTCTTCTCATTGAGGGTTTTCCAAGAACCTGGGCAGTTGTGGTTCTTGCTCCTTCTTCTTCTTGTCCTGAGTAGCTTCATCCTCTGATTCAATGGTAAACTTCATAGTTTCTCCAATGGGAACTTTCTTGGATTTGGAAGTTGTGACTTTCTTTGCAGGTGCCTCTTTGGGTTCAATCTATTCTGGCACTGGAGTGGACCGTCTGACCTTGGGCATAGGTGTCCTCTTGGCAGGAACTTTCTTATTGAGTCCAGGCTTTGTGCTATGTGCTGAGCCATTCTCCTTCTTGAGTACTACTTTCTTGGAAGTAGCCTCATCCTCTTCAGCTCTATAGTCTTCATCTTCAGAGTCTGAGGTTCTCTTCCTCCTTTGCCTGGTAGTAGCCTTAGGCAGGTTGCTAGGAGTGCTTCTGCTTCCTTCATCTGAAGTGCTTTAGGGACTAGTGCCCTCACTCATGTGAATCTGCTCTTTTGACTTGTTCTGGCTGTCACTCTGGTCTGACATGCTGCAAACACTGACTGCTGACCCTGTGAAGAGTTATAGATGAGGTAGAATGGATGAGCATCACAAAATGCAGAGATTTTTGCAAAAGAATGATTCAAAAGTTCAGTTTTAGTTTTCCACAGAAAGCATTTCGGATCAACCGATTTTCAAACTCGGTGATAGCGAAGCAGTTTTGGAACCTAAACTAATGAACTCGGTTGGACCGAGTCACAGTTCGGTGGCACCGAGATTGCTAGGGTTTCACAAAGTCCTAAAATCGGTCTCACCGATTAGCAATTCTCGGTCAGACCGAGAGTTACTAGTGCAATGGCATAAGCCAAATCGGTGGGACCGAGTTTTTCAACTCGGTGGGTCCGAGATGGTTTCGGCGGAAACCTAACCCTAAAATTTTGAATCTCATCTAATCTACGGACTGCATTGATTGGATAGGAGTGTTTCGATCGTGGCAAGAATCAATAAGAACACAATGTGCTAGGAATCGGACGAGGATAGCACAGTGATCGAGTCCATACCCTAGCTTGGCGATGAACTCGCTACGGCGGCAACGGTGGGGTTGAAATCCATTGACGGCGGCGGAGACCAGCGACAGGAGGCGGCTGGCGACAAGGAGACGATCCGGAGACCTAGGATGGCAGAGCGAGCTATTGCGCGGGCGAAGGGGTTCAGAGGAATTTCCAATTTTTTTGCCCGTGACTATATATAGCCCGACCCTGTCAGTGTGACCGAGTGGAACAACTCGGTGGCACCGAGATGCATAACCGTGTACAGTTACAGCAACTCGGTGTGACCGAAAAGTTCAAACCGGTTGCACCGAGATTGAAAACTTAGATCAACTTAATGATCTCGGTAGGACTGAAATGGAGGAATCGGTCAGACCGAGAATCACAAAGAAGTTTTGGAAGTTTAAGTCTATGACGAATCGGGGACTCCGAGTGCTCCTCACACAAAGTGGTTCGAATCTGACTTGATCAAATTTTGTGATGTAGCATGAATAGAGGTTGAGACGAGAAAAGCATAGATAGCTAGAGAAGGTTCTTAGGCATTCTTGTCCATCCACTTGGCAAAAACAAAAGAAGCCAAACAATCAAAACAACAAGTGGATTCCCTTGAATGAGTAAAATATGCACCAACATGCTCACACAATAAGATGGCAAATGAAATATGTGGCAAAGCATGCACAGCCAATTCTAGCATCTAACAAACAATTGGCAATGACTAGGTCATCTATATATGAGTATATTGACTTAGGAGTCAAATGAAAACATTTGATCATAGGTCATACTCATCATTTAAGCTCAAGTGGGGTTACCACTTTTACATAATGCATTGATGTGTTCACACCATTAGAGTTGCTTTGACTCAATTCTTAGAGTTAAGCACCCCCTAGATGTGAGATCCCCCCTTAGAGGGATGAACTAACCTTGGGTTATGTCGATGATGACTTCATGTAGGTGTTGAAGGTGTGGATGCCTAATGTTGATGTAGATCATTTGGAGCAATCCTTTGGAGTGAGTTGCACTTTCAAATTACCTACATGGGTTAGTCCCACAAGGAACAAACAAGAATATCCATAGACATAGAGTGAAGCACACACAAGATGATGTCCATGAAATCATTAGGTTACCTTGTCCCTTGCCTTACCAACATGAGTGTTTGTGACTCCTTGAACTAGTGCAAGATGTGGAAGTTGCTTGCACTTGTTCTTACCATAATGATATAGAGTGAAGAATGTTGGCGGAGTCACCCTCAAGAACTCTCTAGTTCTTCTTCTTCAGGATCCACGTCATCTTGATGGGAATCCTTGGAGTTGTAGCGGTACTTGATGAAGTAGAACTTGACGTAGTCTTGGGAACCCACTTGAACGAGGCCTTAGGTGCTTCTTCAAATGCATCAATCTCTTCTTGAAGCTTGTCCTTGCCTTTGTTCTTGTGGTCTTGTGGTGGAAGATCATCTTGGGCTTGTGTTCCCTTGAAGGAAGTTTGATCATACTTCTCTTGTTGAGGAACAAACTTTGTCTTGGGGTATTCATCTTCTTCCCACTCAACTCCATTGGCATTGAACTTTCGTTCAAAACCAACACCTTGATTCTTCCGGTGCCTTCCTTGCTTGCGTACAATTTCCTCGAATTGCTTACTCCCGGCAAGGCTCTTGTAAACACCTTTCTCTATAATTCCCTTCAATAAGCTATTTTCTTTCTCAAGTGTAACTTAGCTAAGAGAATCATTAGTGGAATCAAGAGAACTACTAGAAGCAACGATATTGGATTTGACATTATTATTGTTACTACTAGAGGAAGTATCTTTCTTGTACTTGTTACTAGACTTGACTTGAGGCATGTAAGTAGATAAGAGTAAACGCTTGGAAATGTAAGAAGAACTTTTCTTACGGAGATCATCATTGATTGCTTTTAAGAACTCATGCTCTTGCTCGAGATTGAGCTTTTCAAAGCGTAACTTCTCATGAGCCCTTAAAAGTTCTCGATGATCTTCGAAGATAGTTTCATGAGCTAACTTCAGAGTGTTTAGTTCTTTAGTTAGAAGCTCAATCTTCTCCTTATCATTGTCATTCGTTTTATCTTGATTAGCATGATTAATTGACGTTTCATCATAGTATTCATCACTAGAGTTGTCAACAAGTAAATCATCATCCACAAGCAAGTCATCTTCATCACTATTGAAATCAACATACTCAGGATGTGTTACCTTTGGACCTTTGACCATGAAGCATCTTCGAATTCCTTCATTTGGTGAATCAAATATGTCGTAGGAGTTGGTTGACACAAGTGCTAGACCGGCAACACCTTCATCTTGAGTATATTCGGAGTCGGAGTGATAGCTTCTCTCGGAGTTATTGTCGGAGTCGGAGCCGGATACCCATTCACCAACATGAGCTTGATGTCTTCGTTTTGTTTAGCTCCTTGATGACTTGTCCTTCCTTTTCGAATCCTTGCTTCTTCGTGAGGGTCTTCATTCATAACGATCATATCTACTCCTCCTCTCTCTTGGTGGTGATTCTTCCCTTTTGCTTCTTCTTCTTGGAGAATCTTCTCTTCTTTTGTAGGGTGTCGTACACTCATTGGAATAGTGTCCGGGTCTCCCACAATTGTAGCAATTGCGCTCTCGACTTGAAGATCTTTTGTCATGGTAAGACCTTGACTTGGAGCTTCTTTCTTTGCTTCTACTCTTGTAGAATTTGTTGAAGTTCTTCACCATTAAGCTCAATTCTTCATTGAAGGTTTGTTTCTCACTTGATGATGTGGGGGCTTCACTTAAGGCTTTGTAAGCATCACTTGACTTGTTGTGAAGTTCCTCCTTATCCTTGAGTGACATCTCATGAGCAACAATTCTTCCAATGACTTCCGTTGGCTTGAGATCTTTGTAGTTTGGCATCATTTGGATCAATGTGCACACGATATCATACTTTCCATCCAATGCTCTTAGGATCTTCTTGATGATGAATTTGTCGGTCATCTCTTCACTCCCTAAGCCGGCAATCTCATTTGTGATAAGAGCAAGCCTAGATTACATTTCAGCAACACCTTCACCATCCTTCATTTTGAACTTGTCACGCTGACTTTGGAGCACATCCAACTTGGATTCCTTGATGGATTCGGTACCTTCATGCATATCAATCAAAGTATCCCAAATTTCCTTTGCATTCTCAAGACGGCTGATTTTGTTGAATTCTTCGGGGCACAATCCGTTGAAGATGATATCACAAGCTTGAGCGTTGTATTGCAGCATCTTCAATTCTTCCGCATTAGCTTCACGATTCGGCTCTATCCCATCAAAGAATTCACCTTGCAAGCCAATACAAATAATTGCCCAAACGGCGGGGTTATGTCCAAGAATATGCATTTTCATCTTATGCTTCCAACTAGCAAAATTAGTACCATCAAAGTAAGGACCTCTACGGTGATAATTTACCTTGCTAGACGCCATACTCTCCTAGGTTGTGAAACCAAGGTTATGACCACCAAAAGCTATGGAAATCAAAGCAAATGGAGACCAAAGCTCTAATACCACCTGTAGGACCTTGAAGTATGTCTAGAGGGGGGGGGGTGATTAGACTACTTGACCAATTGAAAACTTAACCTTTTCCCAATTTTAGAGTTTTGTAGATTTTAGCTATCTTAGGACAAGTCAAGCAATCATCACACAATTCAAGCAAGCATGCAAAGAGTATACAGGCAACGGAAATTAAAGCATGCAACTTGCAAGAAAGTAAAGGGAAGGGTTTGGAGGATTCAAACACAATTGGAGACACTGATGTTTTTGGCGTGGTTCTGATAGGTGGTGCTATCGTACATCCACGTTGATGGAGACTTCAACCCACGAAGGGTAATGGTTGCGTGAGTCCATGGAGGGCTCCACCCACGAAGGGTCCACAAAGAAGCAACCTTGTCTATCCCACCATGGCCGTCGCCCACGAAGGACTGCCTCACTAGCGATAGATCTTCACGAAGTAGGCGATCTCCTTGCCCTTACAAACTTCTTGGTTCAACTCCACAATCTTGTCGGAGGCTCCCAAGTGACACCTAGCCAATCTAGGAGACACCACTCTCCAAGAAGTAACAAATGGTGCGTTGATGATGAACTCCTTGCTCTTGTGCTTCAAATGATAGTCTCCCCAACACTCAACTCTCTCTCATAGGTTTTGGATCTGGTGGAAAGAAGATTTGAGTGGAAAGCAACTTGGGGAAGGCTAGAGATCAAGATTCATATGGTAGGAATGGAATATCTTGGCCTCAACACATGAGTAGGTGGTTCTCTCTCAGAAATGGTAAGTTGGAAGTGTAGGTTTGTTCTGATGGCTCTCTCCATGAATGAAGAGGAGGTGGAGGGGTATATATAGCCTCCACATAAAATCTAACCGTTACACACAATTTACCAAACTCAGTGGGACCGATTCAACAGACTCGGTCGGACAGATTTAGTAAACCTAGTGACCGTTAGTGATTTTCAGTGGGACTGACATGTAACTCGGTGAGACCGATTCGGTTAGGGTTAGGGCATAACGTAATCTTGGTAAGACCGATTACACAAACTCGGTGAGACCGGTTTTGGTAATAAGCTTTCCAGAGAGTTGGTCAGGTAAACTCGGTGGGACCGATTAGCTCTTTTCGGTGAGACCGAAATGTTACAAAAGGGAAACAGTGAGTTTACATTGCAATCTCGGTGGGACCGATCGCTCACTTCGGTTAGACCGAAACGTTACGAAGGGAAACAGAGAGATTACAATCCCATCTCGGTGAGACCGAGATCCCTATCGGTAAGACCGATTTGCTTAGGGTTTGTGGCAATGGCTATGACTTTTGAAATCGGTGCCGCCGGATAGGAAGAATCGGTGAGACCGATTTTGGCTTTGGGTTTAGGTCATTTGTGGATGTGAGAAAGTAGCTGAGGGTTTTGGAGCATATCACTAAGCACATGAAGCAAGAGGCTCATTAAACAACACCTCATCCCTCCTTGATAGTATTGGCTTTTCCTATAGACTCAATGTGATCTTGGATCACTAAAATATAAAATGAAGAGTCTTGAGCTTTTGAGCTTGAGCCAATCCTTTGTCCTTAGTATTTTGAGGGATCCACTTTCATCATCCATGACATGCCATTCATTGAGCTTTCCTGAAATAATAGTCTTGGAATAGCATTAGCTCAATGAGCTATATGTTGTTATGAATTACCAAAACCACCTAGGGATAGTTGCACTTTCAATTTCATGCAGACTACAATGAGCATCGAGAAGTCGTAATGAAGACAGTGAAGGATGGATGGACAACCATCACAAGGGGTTGGCCTAGAGTCATGCGCGCATTACGCATGGGGGATGGCACAATATGGGCATTCCGCTTCAGCTTCTCCAGCAACTAGAATGTCTATTGCCTCTCTCTTTACAGTCATTAGTACAAGTGTGGTCCATCATTCTTTACTTTGTGCGTCTGTTGTTCTTCAGTATATGTACATGTGCATCAGATTATGCATTCGTGGTTGAAACTATATTGGTAATAAACCTGGTTGGATACGAAATAAGTGATTGCCTACTTTGAAATTCAAAAAGGTGATTTTTTAATTAGGGATTAATTAGGAATTACATTGCACACGCTTTGCAAAAGCGAAACGTGTGCGATAGACGTGGAGATCAGACACGTTTCTAGGATCCACTACATGTGTGATAAATCTCCACCGCATACACGATCAGCCAGGAAAAAACATGTGCGATCAATATCCACTGCACACACGATCAACCAAGAAAAAACATGTGCGATTAACAATAGCATCGCACATAGTTCTTTCTTATTAAATGTTTGCGATAGTCACCTTACCACACACTCTTCGAAATTATTGACTGTGTGGGTTGTACATACTAATGGAAACGTATTCCTTGGATGGACTGTGTGGAATGTACATACGAACGGAAATGTTTAGCGGGGGCTGACTGTGTGGGATGTACTTACGACCGGAAATGATTTTGCATGTATAATTGTTTTTAGCACTACTGTACGTATAACCGCATCTGCTCGCTCGCCGGTTGCACACGACCTCATTTTGCTGAGCGTGTGTTCCAGGAGGGCATATCCCCGACGGTTTCAGGGTCATGTGCGAAGAACCCCCTAATCGCCCACACTCACTAGGGGACAGTTTTGAATGCCATCGCAGAAAGGGGTTTAAAACCGTTTGTATAGCACTGACGCGTACCAGTGCAAGGTTGAGGCCCCTGGCAAACAGGTTGTCACGTGCACCGATTGCCGGGAAGCTGCAGCTGCCGAGAATGCCGAGAAGGGCGATGTGTCGAACTGCAAGATCCACTGGACTAAAGGCCATGACCTTCATGAGTGCTATTAGGTTGAGCAGTTGGTCAAGAGATAGAGAGTAGAATATGAGAACCGTGATAAGGAAAAGGGTCAGAATGTCGATGGTGGTAAGGGCCGAGGTGATGAAGCAAATTGCCCCGGCAAGCCCTTTCGGAATAAAGGAAAACCCACCAGAAACCAGGAGAAGGAAGTTTGTGATGATGAGAGTGACAAAGGGGATGAAGAGGAAACTAGTGAGCAGGAGTTTCGGAATGCCACAGACGCCTTATGCATTGACGGGGGTGCATCTTTACACACCTCCCATAGCCAAATCAAGCGGTGGGCACGAGAAGTCAATGTCGTGGAACCAACGCTAAAGGCCCGGAAGCCGCTCAAATGGTCCCGTACACCAATCATCTTTGATGAACAGGACCATCCTAGACGTACCATTATGGTAGGATGCCTGCCTTTGTTGGATTCTCCAACAATTCGCAACCTCAAGGTCACGAAGATGTTGGTGGATGGTGGGGCCTGACTGAATCTGATTTCCCTAGCAGTTATCAGCAAGCTTCACATAGATGAGGAAGAACTAGAGGTTACAGGCACGTTTCAAGGAGTCTACCTCGGCAGGAGTCATCCTAAGGGGAAGATTACGTTGCCACTAACATTTGGGGGAGAGCTTAACTACCGGACTGAGAAGATTGTGTTTGACGTAGTTGATCTCCCCCTGCTGTACAATGGGATCCTTGGATGCCCGGCCTTGGCTAAATTCATGGCAACATCCCACTATGCCTACAACACCCTGAAGATGCCTGGGCCATCGCGAGTCCTCACCATCCCGTTAGATGAGAAATATGTGTGGACAAGATGTACCGGGACGCGGTCGCGGTAGAGGCAGCGACGACAGCAGTTCCCGCCAAGGAAAACAAAGGGCAGAAACAGGATGGTAGGACCTCTAGCAAAGAGTCCGGGAAGTGTGCCCCCTCCGAGTGCACGACACCCGTTGACGACGTGCCGGAGTGTTCCAACAGCAAGAGATCCAAGGTTGCTGCTCCGCAAGTGAAAATGGTCCCGGCAGGGCTGGCTGGCGTTGATGGTACTTTCACCATCAACGCTACCCTCGATGACAAATAGAAAGTGCGCTCGCCTCCTTCCTACCGGCGAATATCGATGTGTTTTCTTGGCAACCATCTGATATCCTCGGTGTTCCCAAGGAGGTAATCGAGCACCACCTTGTTGTCTGTCCACATGCCAGACTTGTTAAACAGAAAGTCCGGAAACATGCCTTCACTACAAAAAAATACACTTCTGTGATGATACATGTTTGTCACAGTAGGTCGCGTTTTTTGTCATGCATGTACATCCATGACAGTTTTATGACAGAATCAAGATAGTCATACCTGTGTTGTCATAGAAGTGTTCCATGACATTACCAAAATTATCATCACGGAAGTGTCCACTTCCATGACGATAAATCACGCGTCATAGAAGTGCTTTCGTCAAGGGTGACCGACATGTGGCAATGACCGTAACGGCTCATCGTTAAGCTATCGGGTCCGATTTTGGATCCGATAACCAGACAGTCCGGACCAATCGGGATTTTCCACGTGTAAAATGCTCATTGGCCGGAGGAAACACGTCTTGGCTCACCGTTGGGACAGATGTCATCTACTCATTGGACAGGAGGCGCCTATGATACGTCGACACGTGGCACGCCCCAACGAAGGCCCATTCCGGTGAAAAGGTCGGGCCTGTCAAAATAAGCGGTCCAGCCCATTAGCGACCTACTTGAGTCAAACCCATTTACAAGTACGGCCCATACAATTTACACAGAATTGGCCCATCAAAGGCCCATTCTAGATTTGAAAATTTCAAGCCCATCGTCAGTTTAAGCCCGTTCATGGCCCGCTACCTTTTTGGGCCCAATTGCGGCCCGAGCTTCTTTCGGCCTGTTAGCAGCCCATCGTCAGTTCTAGCCCATTAACGACCCAGAATGTCTTTCGGCCTTTTCTCGACCCATTTTGCAGTTGGGCCACTTCTAGCCCACTGTGACTTTAGGCCTGTCCTCGGCCCATTCGGTAAATGGGGCCAACTCTTAGCCCATTTTGTCTCTCGGCCTGTTATCGGCCCGCACAACAGTTGGGCCTTTGACTTTAGGTCCATAGGGGGCCACGTTTCGCAGGGCATCATTTCATCCCAATGCGACTTTTGGCCTGTTAAAAGCCTAGTTTTCAAATTGGTCCTCCTCTGGCCCATAACACTTTCGGCCTATTACTGGCTCGTAAAGTAAAAGGGCGGAGACAAAATTGACATTTATTTCGGCCTGCTAAAGGCCCGTGGGCCATTTCCATTTATACGGCCCTATCGAGCTTTAGGCCTGTTGACGGCCTGCGAAGATCCGTTGTTATGGTGGGCCATATCATTTGGGATCCACTTAATATTATTTTGACCAGCCCAATTAAGGCTCGCTTTGACTACACATGTTTGTTCGTTTGTATAGCGTCCAGGAAATGTTTGGGCGTGTTGGCCCCTGTTTCAACGTTATAGCATATTCAAGAATTATCCTACTCTATACTATCACCTCTAAAAAACATACACTATACAATAAAAAGACTGAGGCATAGAAACGTAGAATAATCCTACACTATACAGTAAAGAAATTACAGCCGAATATACCCACTGAGCATTATAGTTCAGCACCAGTGATCATAAAGCGTACACAAACAGCAAATTACATACACTAGACAAATAAAGCTCATACATGATGGACACGCATAAACAGAACTTACCATTTGAACTATAATCTCTTCAGAAAATAGGATTGGCCGGATTCAGATAGCACAAATTTCAGTCTGCAAAATCTCTAATTCCTTTGTGGTTACCTCAGTGTCTTGTTTCATCTTTTTGACTCTTGCATCTAATAC
This sequence comes from Triticum timopheevii, assembly GCA_963921465.1. NCBI lineage: Eukaryota > Viridiplantae > Streptophyta > Magnoliopsida > Poales > Poaceae > Triticum > Triticum timopheevii. The sequence goes on along the minus strand of OY997272.1, from coordinate 404,892,244 downwards.
CTGCATGTCCAGTCTCGACTTGTTGATTGTACGTTGAGAATCATGTACATGTTGTCTTGCCACCTCTAGTTGATGCTCGAGAACATCAGCACATTTCAATTCCAATCCATAATCATTCGGTAATGGTCATGCCACACTGCTCGCAGATCTTTGTGTTGATGTCACTTCATCCTGAAATGTTTCTGTAAGTACACATGACTAGAGCAAAAATATAGTTACAACAGTGAAGCGAGCAAGACAGACTATTTTGTACATGGCAAAATAGGACTAACAATAATGTTAGACGTCATGAAGCATAAGCAGCTGATATTTTAAAAATTATAAAAAAGGTAGTCTGTGCAGCCTGCATACAGAAATCTTTCTTAGCTCACCAGAGGAGCATGATGTTGGGTCCCAATCCAAAACACAGACAAGTTACAAATTTAGACAGCATGTTGCGTATAAGTAAGCAAGAAGTTGGCCATTTTGTAGCTCAATTAAAGTCTTAGGGAGCATAATGAACAGTAGAGGGATTCATACAAACCTACAATAGCAATCAAAACTATGCAATCATTAGCCTAGTATAAACTAGATTGTGAGCCTCATGCAATAATAGTTGGTTAGTAGACTTCAAAGCTTTAGGCACACTTCGGCAGAGTAATTAAATTGTAAGGCCTTTAATTATGTCAACTAATAGCTATACAAGTACCCAACATCAGGCATCATTGTTTGGGCATCTCATTAACTGAGGATAAATAAAGCAATTGAAAATAGCGAATTAACTATGCCTGAAACAAACAAGGAATTGAACTGTTGAGTTGGATACAGTGACTTACCTTAACTAGTTGAACAGGCTCAGCGCAGCTCCTACTTCTCTTGCAAGGCTCCTTCCTAACATCTTGTACTTGGAAATCCTCAATCTTATCTTCATTGCACCCCCTCTGCAAGGTGACGCAAACTAGTTACTCGTCTCCTTGGAAGATAAATATGCATACTTTTCCAGTCTGTGAACAACACAAAAGGATGAGATTATAACAAAACAACACCACACAATGAAACATGCCACATCTCTTGCACTTGCACACAATGAAAAGAGCATTTACTATGTCTGCACTATGTAAAAACTAGGCATACCTTTGAACTGGATCTCCATGTACTCTTGGAGAGCCTACTTTAGTGTACAGCCAAACCTTTATGTCACCTATGAGTTAGACAAGGCCCCACTAGAGCAGCCCTTAGTGTTTATATCGTTGACAAGCTCTGTTAGAGTGTTAGGTCAAGAACATCAAGTAATCAAAGCAAATAGTCCTAGTATGGCTGGCTGATGCAAACAAGCAATTGAACAGATGTGTGAGCAAATCTTACATATCAAGAAAAGAAGCAAAGAAGGAGGCTTAAATACCATCACTTGATCGACTAGATTTAAGGGGCATTTAAACATCATGTGCAACGTATGAACTAACATAAGCATTGCATATTCCAGATTCTACAATGGAATGCACATGTATGAGGTTATGCCATGTATGATGATGCCTAAATGTACACTATAGCAGGTATGAGTGATTCATCATTGCACGCACAATTGAATTGCAGGTTAAGGGCCAGTTCCATTCCGCCTTTTCAGGGCTTATTGTCAAAATAAAACATAAAAGATGTAAATAAGTCATTTATGAGTTATCGGCTTGGGCTTAACTTATTTCGCTTTGGAGGGGGGTGTTTCGGGTAGAAGCTCACTAAAAATTGAAGGGAAGGGGAATAGTGAAATGACTCTGGTGTCTGCCTATATTACACTCAAAATGCAACTGCTCACGCCCGCATCACACCTAACCCTCTAGTAAAAACAAACACGCAAGCGTTTATTGCCATGCCCGCTTGCATCTCCTCTCCCCTTTCCCTCTACCTCGATCCCCTGCCTGCAGCACAAGGGTTCATCCAGCGAGCCGTCAGCACTGGTCCCATCTGGCCTGGTCCTCGACAATGCTCTGTCCAGCTAGGCTACATGGCCGGCGGGTAGGAGCAAATCTCCCCGGCTGCTCCTCCCTCTGGCACCGCCCCTCATTCTCACGGTCTCCAGCAGCTGCTCCACTGTGGTCCGTCCAACGTACTACTCCGGCGGGCGCCGCACAACTACGGCTGATGCCACACTACGGCAGAAGGCACCTTATTCCCTCTCCCCTCCTCCCAGGCCATGGCATTGAGGTGCTGTTGAAGGATGAGCTCGTCCAACAAGGTGAGGATCTCCTCTGGTTTTTTGCCAATTTTTCATTTTGATCCACTATATGATGAATTGCTATGAGCTGCTTCTGCTGCTGCTATATGATGCATTGCTATGAGTTGTTGTTGCTGCTGCTATATGATGAATTGCTATGAGATGTTGCTGCTATAGGATGAATTGCTATGAGTTGCTGCTGCTATATGATGAGTTGCTATAAGCTGCTCCTCCTGCTGTTGTATGATGAATTGCTATGAGCTGCTCCTGCTGTTGTTATATGATGAATTTCTATGAGCTGCTCCTGCTGCTACTATATGATGAATTGCTATGAGCTGCTGCTGGTATATGACGAATTGCACACTGTTGCTGCTGTTGTATGATGGGTTGCTATGAGCTGCTGCTGCTATATGATGCTTTCAGGTGGTGCTGCCATATGATAATAACCAGCCACTTGGACCATCATATTTCAATAAATAATTGTTCTTCATTTAAATGTGGGTCATGCGTTCTTCGTTTATATTTGGCAATGGGATCTCTATGGAAGACATTGACCAAAATAGATTGTGCCAAGTAGATGGTATCTTTGTATTTGCATTTTGAACAAATAGTGATGGTCTATTTTCCTATCATATTAATTACTGCACTGGGTTCAATTTGTGTTGTTTGCAAGTCAAATTAATTTTCATATGGGCAGCAAAATGAAAAAATATAATGCAATCTAGACTTTCCACTGATCATACCAAAGATAAGCTGAAAAGGAAGGCAATGAAAAGAACTGGTTGGCTTATTACATGGAGCTGATATTCACAGGTGCTTATGTTCTTAGGATAACTCGTAATAACTGTCCCTAAGAAACTTGGCCGATAGAACTAACATTTAAATAACATGTCATGATGATTGCAATGGAGGAGTGACCTACCATAGCACACTGTATAGGCTCGGCGCTGCCTCTTTTTTTTGCGATGTTCCATGAAATTGCCACATACATCTTGTACTTTTTCATTGTGTAATCCTATCTGCAAGTTGACACGGCTAATTTCATACATCTCTACATGATAATACATTGCATATCCTTTGCGCATATTTAAACAACCAATTAATGATTGTGAGCGTGGCATAAACTATCCATGACTCTGTGTGCTGGACTAGCAGGCACTCTAAGGGAGCCTAATATAGTGCACTGGAATTCCTACATGCCACCTATGATTTTATGTAATGTACTGCCTCTGTTCCTAAATATATGTCTTTGTAGAGATTCCAGTATGGACCACATACAGATGTATATAGATGCATAGATGCATTTTCGAGTATAGATTCACTCATTTTGCTCTGCATGTAGCCTATAGTGGAATCTCTAGAAAGACTTATATTTTGGAATGGAGGTATGAGGTAGTATCATGTATGACATCTACATATATAATTTAGTAGCCAGAAGTAGAAATCATTGTCTGCACAAAGGGATTACTGGTTGAAAATTCTAGCAAAGCACGCTGGCAGGCACACAACAATACAAGAGAGAGAGACACACTTACAAGATCATAGCAATGCCTCAGTCTTGGATCTTGGTTGGCCAAGCTATTAGATCTAGAAGAAAGATCATCCTTGTAGTTTTTGTCAGCTGCATAGCAGGTAACAGCGACTTGTTAGTATATTTGAAGTACATTGGGCCGGCGATGCTGGACGGGTTTAAATGTGACAAGTACCTAGGCCATGGTGGGTGCTTGGCATCTTGCCAGACGGTGGGTGAGGGAGTCCTGGACTAGGGGGTGTCCGGACAGCCGGACTATCATCGTCCACCGGACTCTACGACTACGAAGATACAAGATTGAAGACTCCGTCCCGTGTCCGGATGGGACTTTCCTTGGCGTGGAAGACAAGCTTGGTGATACGGATATGTAGATCTCCTACCATTGTAACCTACTCTGTGTAACCCTAGCACTCTCCGGTGTCTATATAAACCGGAAGGTTTTAGTCCGTAGGACAACATCCATTACAACAATCATACCATAGGCTAGCTTCTAGGGTTTAGCCTCCTTGATCTCATGGTAGATCCACTCTTGTAATACACATCATCAATATTAATCAAGCAGGACGTAGGGTTTTACCTCCATCAAGAGGGCCTGAACCTGGGTAAAACATCGTGTCCCTTGTCTCCTGTTACCATCCGCCTAGACGCACAGTTCGGGACCCCCTACCCGAGATCCGCCGGTTTTGACACCGATATTGGTGCTTTCATTGAGAGTTCCTCTGTGCCGTCGCTGGTAGGAAGGATGCCTCCACCCGTCTTCAAGGACGGTATTTTCGCCAAAGGGGCCTTGGCCGCCGGCCAAACTATCCGGCTAGGTGGTTTTCTTATGACCGCCTGTCCGGCCACCGCTTCGACAATGACTTCTCAAGTCATCAAAAGCAATCTTCACGTCAGCTCGGAATTTGCCGAGCGGCTGGATCCGATAGAGCTTTCGTTTATCAACGAGCTCTTGGATCGCATCGCCGCCCTGGGAGTCGCTACGGACTACAATCAGATTGGGCTTAAAATCGATCTGAGAGAGATTAACTCTCCCCAGGTCACCCACCACGTCACAGCGCTAGAGGAACAATGCAGCGACTCTTCTCCTGTATTGAAAACTAGTCATGTCCGGGGTCCCAAACACTCCATGCCGGATTCCCACGGAGGGACGTACTTCGGTCAAGCACTGAACTTAAAGTCAGGCATCGGACCGGACTCATTGGACAACGTCCAACAATCCAAGCTTCCAAATTTGGAAACTTCACGGCCTTCAAGCCTTGAGATGGGCAGGGTTCCGGACTTTATTCCACCCACCCGCCCAGACATATGCGATCTATCTCTAATACGGCAAGAGCCCGCTGAAATAGTACATCACTACTAGGCCAGATTCCTCCTGGTTATGGATAGGATAAAGGACTACCGAGAAGAAAACGCAATCTCAATTTTTTGCAATAGTTGCACAGACAAGGGAATATTGAACGCCATCAGCCGTCGTGAAATTACACGCTTCACCGACCTGGTGTCCATAGTATGAAAGTACTGTGCGATGGAGAGTTTCTGGAAAACCGAAAACAAGTTTTGGGACAATCCGGCCCCGAATACAACCCTAGTCCGCAACAAAAGGGTGCATTACACTCAGGCCCCAGATACAAAAACCAAAAAGCAAAAACCCCATAGAGGGCACAGAACCGTACTGGAGGGATGGCTCAGCGGACCCTGTAAAATTCACAGTACAGAGGGCGCCGTCCCAACACATAGCCTTCGAGCATGTTGGATATTACGGCAGGTGGCCAAAAGTGGCGAGGAGCTTCTAGCCCCGGAAAACCACTCCAACAATACTGGTACGGTATCAACAGTCTTCGAGACCTTCGCATCAAATAATATGCGGAAACGAACAATCCGCGGCCTCGCTGAAGTCTTACAAGTAGCAACAACAAATCCATGGAGCGACACAACCATCACCTTCAACGCCAGCGACGAACCTAAATTCTGAACAGCCCGAGCACCAGCCGCACTGGTGCTTAGTCCAATAGTGGACGGCTTTCGACTTACAAAGGTCCTCATGGATGGCGGCAGCGGACTAAACCTCATCTACGAGGAAACTCTTCAAAAAATGGAAATAGACTGGAGCCGCATTGAGCGAAGCAACACAACCTTCAGAGGAATAATCCCCAGCCGGGAAGCGCGCTGCACCAGAAAAATCACACTCGATGTGGTGTTCGGCTCGCCGGACAATTACAGATCCGAAGAAGTCACGTTCCAAGTGACCCCATTCAACAGCGGATATCACGCTATATTAGGACGAGAGGCATTCACAATTTTTCAAACCGTACCCCATTACGGGTACATGAAGCTCAAAATGCCTGGGCCCGGCGGAATAATCACTCTCGTTAGTGATCCGGACATAGCACTCCGCGCCGAAAACAAGACAGCCGCATTAGCCCTGGAGACACTATCCGAAGCCCTAGCGGCAGAAGAACTCACCGCGCTGCGCTCTACGGTGAATAGGGACGATGTGATACTCGATAAGAGATCCAAGTCCACCTCCTTTAAACCAGCAGATGAAATAATAAAATTCCAGGTCCATCCAACGGACCCGACAAAGACGGCTTCCATCGGGGCACAGTTGAACCCTGATGTAGACGCCGCACTGCGAGAATTCCTTCGGGAAAATTGGGACATTTTTGCCTGTCACCCTTCGGATATGCCCGGAATCCCACGCAGATTGGTAGAACACAGCCTAAACATCCAAAAAGGATTCAAGCCAGTCAAACAGGCTCTTCGACGATTTTCCGAACCTAAAAGACAGGCAATGGGAGAAGAGATAGCCAAACTATTGGAAGCCGGATTCATCAGAGACATCAAACATCCGGATTGGCTAGCAAACCTGGTAATGGTACCAAAGAAGGACAAATCCTAGTGCCTATGTGTCGATTTTAAATACCTCAACAAGGCCTGCCCAAAGGATCCCTTCCCCCTCCCCCACATCGACCAGATAATCGACGCTACCGCAGGACACGATTCACTGTGCTTCCTCGACGCATACTCCGGCTACCATCAAATCAAGATGGCGGAAGTAGACCAAGCCGCAACGGCATTCATCACTCCATATGGACCATTCTGCTTCAACACGATGCCCTTCGGACTTAAAAACGCCGGCGCAACATATCAGCGCATGATCCAAACATGTCTGGCAACCCAGATCGGCAAAACAATAGAGGCATACGTAGACGACGTAGTCGTCAAAACCAAACATGTCAAAACTCTAGTAGACGATTTGAGGCTCACATTCGACAACCTCAGAGCATATGACATCAAGCTGAATCCGGAAAAATGCGTTTTCGGCGTACCAGCCGGAAAGCTGCTGGGCTTCATTGTATCGGGTAGAGGAATTGAAGCAAACCCGGCCAAGATCCGAGCTCTGTCACAGCTGGATATTCCAAAAGACCTCAAATAGATACAGAAATTGACTGGACGTGTGGCGGCTTTAAGCCGCTTTATCTCCCGCTTGGGAGAAAAGGCATTGCCCCTCTATCGCCTCCTTAGGCGCACCGAACACTTCGAGTGGACGGATGCGGCCACTGCCGGACTCGAAGAAATAAAGGACATATTGGCAACAAATCCGGTCCTGGCTGTGCCCAACCTGGGCGAACCAATGTTGTTATACATCACGACAACACATCAAGTTGTAAGCGCGGTACTCGTCGTTGAACGAGAGACAGAAGGGCACAAATTCCCCCTTCAAAAACCAGTGTACTACGTATCCACTGTGTTAACACCCTGCAAGTCCCGTTACCCGCACTATCAAAAGATAGCGTATGTGGTGTTCATGGCATCCCGGAAGCTCCGACATCATAAACAACCGCGACGCGACGGGCAGGATTGCAAAATGGGCCATTGAGCTCTTACCATTCGATATAACTTACAAACCTCGGCGAGCTATAAAGTCACAAGTTTTGGCTGACTTTGTCGCTGAATGGACAGAAGCCGAACTCCCTAAAGAGTACGGCGCATACTCCAATTGGATTATGCACTTCGACGGCTCTAAAATGTTGGCTAGATTGGGGGCTGGCGTCGTACTGACGTCCCCAACCGGAGACACAGTCCAATACGTACTTCAGATAATGTACACGGACTCCAACAACGCAGCCGAATACGAGGCCCTTTTACATGGCCTCTGGATGGCAATCTCCATGGGCATTCAACGCCTAGAGGTGCGCGGGGATTCAAACCTTGCAATATCCCAAGTAAATGGAGACTTTGATGCCAAGGATCCGAAAATGGCAGCATATCGTAACGCTGCCCTAAAAATGTCAGCTCGGTTTGACGGACTTGAATTCCACCACATAGCTAGGGATAATAACCAAGCGGCCAACATATTGGCACGCATCGGCGCAAAGCGTGACGCTGTCCCTCCAAACATCTTCCTGGAACGGCTGTTTAAGCCATCCGTACTATGGGAAGAGGAGCCCGGAAATAACAAACCGGAAGCAGCCACACCAACCGACACAAAGCAATCTGACATAACCGGCGATTCAGCCGATGAAATAACACCTTCAGCCCACGACATAATGGCAGTAATCGCCCCGTGGACAGAACCATTCCTAGCCTACTTGCTTAGGCAGGAACTTCCCGAAGACCAAAATGAGGCCCGCTGCATAGTCCGACGATCTAAAGCCTACAAGGTCCATGAGGGAGAACTCTATAAGAAAAGCACAACCGGAGTCCTTCAAAGGTGTATCTCCGAAGAGGAAGGGCGAAACCTCCTGGCTGAAATTCATGCCGGACTAGGCGGACACCACGCAGCAGCTCGGGCCCTTGTAGGAAAGGCATTCTGTACAGGATTTTATTGGCCGACAGCCCGGGCAGATGCTCAGGATTTAGTCCGAAGATGCGTCGGCTGTCAGCTCTTTGCTAATCAGAGCCATATGCCACCCACCGCCCTCAAAACTATACCCATTACCTGTCCGTTCACGGTCATGGGGCTTGACATGGTTGGACCCCTTAAAGGAGGAACTCACAAGCAAAGGTACCTATTGGTCATGGTGGATAAATTCACCAAATGGATAGAGGCCAAGCCAGTAAAAACGGCAGAGTCCGGACCAGTGATAGACTTTATCTCTGGGGTAGTACACCGTTATGGTTTCCCCCACAGCATCATCACCGATAACGGCATGAACTTCACGGCCGACGAGGTTAAATCATGGTGCAAAAATATGGGCATTAAGCTCGATTACGCCTCAGTCTATCATCCTCAAACCAACGGTCAAGTGGAACGAGCGAACGGTCTAATAATGAGCGGCATTAAACCCAGACTAGTACGGTCACTTACGAAATCTGACACACACTGGGTAGAGGAGCTCGACTCCGTACTCTGGGGGCTGCGGACAACGCCCAACCATACTACCGGATTCACACCATTTTTTATGGTATACGGCGCAGATGCAGTTCTGCCCTGCGACATCATTCATGACTCACCTCGAGTGCGCATGTACGAAGAAAGAGAAGCCGAGCTGGATCGGCAGGACAGCTTGGACGCATTGGAGGAAGAATGCGACGTCGGCAAGGCTCGTTCCGCATTCTATCAGCAGCAGGCTCGAAGAAATCAAAGCAGAGAAGTACGGGCGAAGACTTACAACGTTGGCGAACTAGTTCTACGCCCGCCGGACAAGAAAAAGGACAAGCTCAAGCCCAAATGGGAGGGCCCCTTCATTATCGATCAAGTCCTGACCGGAGAAGCGTACCGTCTACGAAATGCGTCGGACAACCGACTCGAGCCGAACCCATGGAACGCAGCCCGCCTCCGAAGATTCTATGTTTAGCGCTGGACTAAGAGTTCGTCCCCTTCCCTCGTCCAAATTTTTTACACTTCAGCTGTCTTTTGTTTCTCTTTCTCCCCTTAAATCTTTTCCTAAAAGTCCCTTAAGGGCCTACTTGCGCATTGTTCGCACACACTTGATGTGCCATCCGCACTCATTATACCTGGGGGCTTCTTTACCAGAAGCTCAATTATAAGGGCTTCATGCCCAGCACATGTGTCAAGCTTCCACATGTACCTTTTACTCACCATTATATCTATCGATATGACTTAAGTTTTGGCCAAGCTGGGTTGCCTGGCTCCTGTGCTTACCCCTACCTTCCCGATTGTTTGGCTAGGAGGTAAAGGGAGCACCTCTGTGATTGTTACTGCCGGGTCAGCCGGATGTGTACCTCAGACTGGATGAAGCCGAAAGCTAGCGTTCTTAAGGGAATATTCGGTCGGTGACTTGAAAGATGATTTTTTACCTACTTATTTATCTGCCCCCAGATGTTTTTCTGCTTTTTCGCAGTCCGGACATGCACTTTAGGGCATGCCTCCCAGGGAAAGGAACCCTTAACGGAACTATTCTCCCTGGAAGATGTTTCTTACTAACCATGCAATATAACATAACTAGTTGGGCACTTGTCTGATAAAGCACTAATGACCCCTACGCCTGGTCTCCATGCATACCCCGGTTGTTTCTTAACCGAGAAGGTATTCGGACACACTCCGGACTCTAGGGTCCCGAGGTTGAAGCGAAAAGGTCGGCAAAGACAAACGATCTACAATCCGGCTAGAAGGCATTTCACATGTCATTTTAAAATACATTGTCAAATCTACTGACTGTATTCCTCCTCAATCCCGTCTAACAGGCTGTCTAATTTACAGTCCCGTTGGGAAAATTTAGCGGCCAACTCTACTTGGCCGTATACTAAACTCACAGGGATCTCCTTCCCATCGGGCCCCACAGGTCCGACCTCGGCCATGTGGTTGGGATCCGCCTTCTTGTACCGCGTCTTCACCATGGCCCAAGCCTCCCTGGCACCTTGGAGGCAGGATGAAATCTTCCATAAACGGAAGCGCTGCCGCACTCCCTGAAGCTTCTCCGCAAGCTCCCCAAGGCCCTCGGGTAGGGAGAGGGCTGGCCATAAAGCCTGGACGACGCCGCTCATTGCCTGCCGAACTCGTTCGAGCAGCTGCAACAGCTCGGGAAGTTGATCACCCGTTGATACGGGCATCTCCTCCGTAGGGCGACCTTTGAGTATACCTACAAGACATATTTTGTCAATTGACTTCCTCGCCGAACTCTTCTTTTCAAAGGAGTCCGCTCAAGCACTTACTATAGATGCCGCAACGAAGCCGCTGGTTCTCCTTAACGGAGCCGCACAGCTCGGCCCGAACGCCTTTCAGCTCTTCTCCAAGATGGGCGTGGGCATCTTGGAGCTTGTTCCTTTCTTGCTGCACTCTATTGAGCACCCTCTCTCCGGCCTTCAGCTGGCGCAGTAGTTCCTGCCTGTCCGGATCTTGTCCCGGCAGCACCTGCAATGTCATTATTAGACTTGCGCGCACGCCGCACAGCGCTTACTTTTTTTTAAAAAAAATGTGTTACCAGGAGGGGCCTCTGTGTTTCCTCCTGCGGCACCAAGTGCGGCCTCAAGTTGGGCCTTGCACTCTTGCAGCTCCGACAGTTGGGTATTCTTCTCCGTAAGATCCTGCATTTCAAATGATCCTTAAATCAGTTAACATAACTACTTTAAGTCTCGGGGGCTACTGGCATATATAACTGTTAAATTCTTTTACCCGTATGTCTTTCACATACTGCTCCGTGGCTTTGGTAAAACCATATTGAGCAGCACGGAGGTGCGCGTCCCCCGCGTTAAAGGCATTCAACGCCTCAGGGGGGAAGCACACGTCACGAAATACTGTCCAGTGGCGCCTATGATTCATGGCGCTCTCCACCTCAGACTTGGTGGCGGACAACCTGTCGGCATCCTCCATTGGAGGAGTGTCCGGCTCGCGCCTTGCGCTCGCCTCCCCCTCCAGACCGGGTGCTGGAGCCTGGCTGGTAGAGGTTGGATTGGCAACCTCCACGCCCGCAGTCCGGCGGGCGTTTTTTCTCCTACAAAAGTCATGAGCACTCAAACGCTTCCTAGGAACGTTGCTCCAAATAATTAACTACGAGCTATACCTTTGCTGCGACGTTTCAGTCCGCGCCGCGCTCCTCTTCCGCCTGCTGGTCTGGACTGGCCTTTGTTGGTCAGCCGCCGCGGGCTCGGCTTCCCGCCTTGAAGGCGCTTCCTGCAAAACACCATCGTACGCGAAGGTCAGAAGTGAGCAAGGAAGAGATAATGATGTCAGGACTTCTGTCACAATCACCTGGGAAGCCGGATATAGTCCGGGGTAGTCAGCCGTAATGGCGACTAAAGCAGTATCCATGCTGAGCTAGTGGAACACCCCGTCGATTAGCTCCACCTGAATGTCCGGATCCTCTTTGGAGGCCGGATCCTGGGATCTCTCTGGATCCTCGGGTTGCGGAGCTGGACTTATCATGTCCTCCACGATACGACGCAGTTCCTACGTCGAAGACATAATATAAGAAGCTTAAACTTTGAAAGCATGGGTCGGGCCCTTAAAGTGTTCGCTTACCCAACGCCGAGGGTTATTCATGGAGAACCCATTCAAGGGGTTCGTCTGAAGGAAGTCCTCCTTCTCCCCCTTGTATAGGCCGGATAGGATCTGCACCAGATCCTCGGCCGAATCCGGTCCTTTGCGGCCATGGCGGGTGGCATCGTCTTCCCCGTTGAAATCCCACATGGGGTGGCCCCCGTATTGCAATGGTTGCACCCCCCGCGTAATGATTGTTGCCATGACTCCAATCATGGTCAACCCGGAATGGGCCAGTAATCTTATTTGGCCCATCAGATAATGGACGCTCTTGTCTTCCTCCAGTTGGGGGCTCCGCGGGCGCCAACTAAGGCGTTTCTTCAGAGGAGCAGTACTGAACTCCGGGAGGCCAATCCGAACAGGGTCCGGCAGCGGAGCGTATGTAAAACCAATCCGAAGGCCAGTCTTCGGACGCCTTCTTAGGGGTTCCGGATGGATACCCGGTCTCGGCAATGCGCCATATTTCGGCGCCGCCCACTTGATATATGGACCCCTCGTGAGAATGGGGTACGAGGCAGAACAACCTCTTCCACAGTGCAAAATGGGGCTCGATACCCAGAAATAGCTCGCAAAGAGCTACGTAACCCGCGATATGCAGGATAGAGGCGGGTGTAAGGTGATGGAGCTGGAGTCCGTAGAACTCCAGGAGCCCGCGGAGGAATGGATGTATAGGAAATCCGAGTCCCCTTATCAGATAGGACGAAGAATACCCGCACCCCTTTGTTGGGACTTGGGGTAGCATCCGCTTGCTTCCCACCTTGGTAGGTGGCCAGCCCGGCTCGAACCGGAACCATGAAGGCCGGAGGGAGATATCCCTCCGCTTGGAGCTTCACCAGCTCGTTGTGCGGAACAGAGCATCTCCTCCAATCTCCTGGCAGAGGGCTGGGAGCGCGAGAAGAGGAGCCGCGTCGACGGTCCATGATGGAATGGATTCTGGGTCAAAAGCGCTCCGATGAGTATTCGCGGAAGGAAGATGGTGTGATTTGGATCTGGATTCTTGCCTCTCTTATAGGCAGATTATTTGCACAGCTAGGGGGTAAAACATAAAAGATACCCTGGCTTTTCGCATTCGTGCGACGCGTGGAAGAAGGCCATTATTGGGCGTGGAAGCCAAGAAGCACAACATTGGTAAGGAAGCCGGACACTGTTCGGCAGGTACATGGAACTTAAAAGGAGAACCCGCCTTGCAATGCCGAAGACTATATACGCGCCGGACTTATCGTCATTGAATCCTGGTTCGGGGGCTACTGAGGGAGTCCTGGACTAGGGGGTGTCCGGACAGCCGGACTATCATCGTCCGCCGGACTCTACGACTACGAAGATACAAGATTGAAGACTCCGTCCCGTGTCCGAATGGGACTTTCCTTGGCGTGGAAGACAAGCTTGGTGATACGGATATGTAGATCTCCTACCATTGTAACCGACTCTGTGTAACCCTAGCCCTCTCCGGTGTCTATATAAACCGGACGGTTTTAGTCCGTAGGACAACATCCATTACAACAATCATACCATAGGCTAGCTTCTAGGGTTTAGCCTCCTTGTTCTCGTGGTAGATCCACTCTTGTAATACACATCATCAATATTAATCAAGCAGGACGTAGGGTTTTACCTCCATCAAGAGGGCCCAAACCTGGGTAAAACATCGTGTCCCTTGTCTCCTGTTACCATCCGCTTAGACGCACAGTTCGGGACCCCCTACCCGAGATCCGCCGGTTTTGACACCGACAGTGGGAATCAGGTTAGAAATGTCAAGGGTGATGATGCTGCGCTGGCTGTTGGGGTCCGGTAAGGAGATCTACAACCGTCGAGTAGGGTGTTTGTGGAGCGGCTCCGGTAGGGTGGACTACGGTGTGGGGGAAGCGGATCTGTGGCCATGGACGAGGGCGTCGGTGAAGCTGCTCCGATGGTTGGATTAAGGATGGTGTCGATGATGCAGATCTGCGGACATGGACGGGGCGTCAGAAGCTGCTTCGGTAGGTTGGATTAGGGAGCGACGAAGCGGATCTGAGGCCGTGGACTTGTGAGTTGGCAATGCGGCCCTGGTAGGGTTGAGAATGGTATAGGCAAAGCTACTCCGGTAGGGTTAACGATGGTGTCGTCGAAGCGGCTCAGGTAGGGTTGAGGAAGGTGTCGGCGAAGAGAATCAGAGGCCGTCAACAGGGGGCGTCGGTGGGCGACTCCAGGGGGTGTGGACGAAGCATCTCCGGTGGGGAGTACGAATGAGCCACTGCAAATGCGCTACGGTTGACGAGAGAACCGGCGAAGTGATGTCTACTACACAACCTTCTTGTTGTAGACGTTGTTGGGCCTCCAAGTGCAGAGGTTTGTAGGACAGTAGCAATTTCCCTCAAGTGGATGACCTAAGGTTTATAAATCCGTGTTAGGCATAGGATGAAGTTGGTGTCTCTCAAACAACCCTGCAACCAAATAACAAAGAGTCTCTTGTGTCCCCAACACACCCAATACAATGGTAAATTGTATAGGTACACTAGTTCGGTGAAGAGATGGTGATACAAGTGCAATATGGATGATAGATATAGGTTTTTGTAATCTGAAATTACACAAACAGCAAGGCAACTAATGATAAAAGTGAGGGTAAACAGTATTACTATGCTAGGAAACAAGGCCTAGGGTTCATACTTTCACTAGTGCAAGTTCTCTCAACAATAATAACATAATTGGATCATATAACAATCCCTCAACATGCAACAAAGAGTCACTCCAAAGTCACTAATTGCGAAGAACAAATGTAGAGATTATTGTAGGGTACGAAACCACCTCAAAGTTATTCTTTCTGATCGATCTATTCAAGAGTCCGTAGTAAAATAACATGAAGATATTCTTGTTGTTCAATCTATCCTAGAGTTCATACTAGAATAACACATTAAGACACAAATCAACCAAAACCCTAATGTCACCTAGATACTCCAATGTCACCTCAAGTATCCGTGGGTATGATTATATGATATGCATCACACAATCTCAGATTCATCTATTCAAACCAACACAAAGTACTTCAAAGAGTGGCCCAAAGTTTCTACCGGAGAGTCAAGACAAAAATGTTTGCCAACCCCTATGAATAAGTTCACAAGGTCACCGAACCCGCAAGTTGATCACCAAAACATACATCAAGTTGATCACGTGAATATCCCATTGTCACCATAGAAAAGCACGGCAAGATGCTTCCTCTTGAGCATGCGTCGGTTTTTCCCTTGAAGAGGAAAGGGTGATGCAGCAAAGTAGCGTAAGTATTCCCCTCAGTTTTTGAGAACCAAGGTATCAATCCAGTAGGAGGCTCCTCAAAAGTCCCACGCACCTACACAAACAAACAAGAACCTCGCAACCAACGCGATAAAGGGGTTGTGAATCCCTTCACAGTAACTTGCGAAAGTGAGATCTGATAGAGATAATAAGATAAGATAAATATTTTTGGTATTTTTATGATATAGATTGGAAAATAAAAGATGCAAATAAAAGTAGATGGAAAACTTGTATGATAAAAAATAGACCCGGGGGGCATAGGTTTCACAAGTGGCTTCTCTCAAAATAACATAAGTATTACGGTGGGTGAACAAATTACTGTCGAGCAATTGATAGAAAAGTGCATAGTTATGAGTTTATCTAGGCATGGTCATGTACATAGGCATCACGTCTGCAACAAGTAGATCGAAACGATTCTGCATCTACTACTATTACTACACACATCGACCGACTCCTGCCTGCATCTAGAGTATTAAGTTCAAGAAGAACAGAGTAATGCATTAAGAAAGATGACATGATGTAGAGGGATAAACTCATGCAATATGATACAAACACTATCTTTTTATCCTCGATGGAAACAATACAATACGTGCCTTGCTGCCCCTGTTGTCACTGGGAAAGGACACCGCAAGATTTAACCGAAAGCTAAGCACTTCTCCCATTGCAAGAAAGATCAATCTAGTAGGCCAAACCAAACTAATAATTCGAACAGACTTCCAAAGATAAGCAATCGCACATAAAAGAATTCAGAGAAGATTCAGTTATTTCTCATAGATAAACTTGATCATAAACCCACAATTCATCGGATCTCGACAAACACACCGCAAAAAAGAGTTACATCAAATAGATCTCCAATAAGATCGAGGAGAACTTGGAATTGAGATTCAAAGAGAGAGAAGAATCCATCTAGCTAATAACTATGGACCCGAAGGTCTGTGGTAAACAACTCACAACTCATCGGAGAGGCCTTGGAGATGATGTAGGTTCCCCTTAGGGCAGAGCACCGGCGAAGGCTCCAAGATAGGATCTTGCGGATATAGAAGGTTGCGGCGGTGGAATTAGGTTTTCGTGGTGCTCCTCGATGGTTTCAAGGTACGGGAGTACATATAGGAGGAAGAAGTAGGTCGGTTGACGCTCGAGGGGCCCACGAGGGTGGGGGGCGCGCCGGGCACCCTCGTGGCCGCCTCGTTTGCTACTTGACATCCAGTCCAAGTCTCCTGGTTTGCATTTGTTCGGAAAAGATCGCTCCCGAAGGTTTCATCCCGTTTGGACTCCGTTTGATATTCCTTTTCTTTGAAACACTTAAATAGGCAAAAAAACTGCAATTTGGGCTGGGCCTCCGGTTAGTAGGTTAGTCCCAAAAATGATATAAAAGTGTAAAGTAAAGCCCATAAACATCCAAAACGGGTAATATAATAGCATGGAACAATCAAAAATTATAGATACGTTGGAGACGTATCAAGCATCCCCAAGCTTAATTCCTGCTCGTCCTCGAGTAGGTAAATGATAAAAACAGAATTTTTGATGTGGAATGCTACCTAGCATAATCCTTAATGTGATTTTCTTTATTGTGGCATGAATGTTTAGATCCAAATAATTCAAAATAAAAGTTCATATTGACATAAGAAATAGTAATACTTCAAGCATACTAACAAAGCAATCATGTCTTCTCAAAATAACATGGCTAAAGAAAGCTATCCCTACAAAATCATATAGTCTGGCTATGCTATATCTTCATCACACAAAGTATTTAATCATGCACAACCTCGATGACAAGCCAAGCAATTGTTTCATACTTTAATATTCTCAAACCTTTTCAACTTTCACGCAATACATGAGCATGAGCCATGGACATAGCACTACATGTGGAATAGAATGGTGGTTGTGGAGAAGACAAAAAAAGGAGAAGATAGTCTCACATCAACTAGGTGTATTAACGGGCTATGGAGATGCCCATTAATAGATATCAATGTGAGTGAGTAGGGATTGCCATGCAACGGATGCACTAGAGCTATAAATGTATGAAAGCTCAACAAAAGAAATTAAGTGGGTGTGCATCCAACTTGCTTGCTCACGAAGACCTAGGGCATTTTGAGGAAGCCCATCATTGGAATATAGAAGCCAAGTTCTATAATGAAAAATTCCCACTTGTATATGAAAGTGACAACATAGGAGACTCTCTATCATGAAGATCATGGTGCTACTTTGAAGCACAAGTGTGGTAAAAAGGATAGTAGCATTGTCCCTTCTCTCTTTTTCTCTCATTTTTTTATTTGGCCTTTCTCTTTTCTTTATTTTGTAAAGTCAGAAGTCTCATCCCGACTTGTGGGGGAATCATAGTCTCCATCATACTTTCCTCACTTTGGACAATGCTCTAATAATGAAGATCATCACACTTTTATTTACTTACTACTCAAGATTACAACTCGATACTTAGAACAAAATATGACTCTATATGAATGCCTCCGGCGGTGTATCGGGATACGCAATGAATCAAGAGTGACATGTATGTAAGAATTATGAAGGTGGCTTAGCCACAAATACGATGTCCACTACATGATCATGCAAAGAGCAATATGACAATGATGATGCGTGTCATAATAAACGGAACGGTGGAAAGTTGCATGGCAATATATCTCGGAATGGCTATGGGAATGCCATAATAGGTAGGTATGGTGGCTGTTTTGAGGAAGGTATATGGTGGGTGTATGGTACCGATGAAAGTTACGCGGCACAAGAGAGGCTAGCAATGGTGGAAGGGTGAGAGTGTGTATAATCCATGGACTCAACATTAGTCATAAAAAACTCATATACTTATTGCAAAAATCTAAAAGTCACTGAAAACAAAGTAATACGCGCATGCTCCTAGGGGGATAGATTGGTAGGAAAAGATCATCGCTCGTCCCCGACTGCCACTCATAAGGAAGACAATCAATAAATAAATTATGCTCCAACTTCATCACAAAGTGGTTCACCATACGTGCATGCTACGGGAATGAGAAACTTCAACACAAGTATTCTTTAAATTCATAATTACCCCACTAGCATGACTCTAATATCACCATCCTCATATCTCAAAACAATTATCAAGCATCAAATTGATCATAGCATCCAATTCACTTTCTATGATAGTTTTTATTAGACCCAACTTAGATGACCATCATTCTAGGACCAATTTTATAACCATAGAAAATACCATGCTGTTCTAAAGACTCTTAAAATAATATAAGTGAAGCATGAGAGATCAAAAATTTCTTCAAAATAAAGTCACCGCCGTGCTCTAAAGGATATAAGTGAAGCACTAGAGCAAAAATTATCTAGCTCAAAAGATATAAGTGAAGCACATAGAGTATTCTAATAAATTCCAAATCAAGTGGGTCTCTCCCAAAAGGTGTGTACAGCCAGGATGATTGTGGATATCTAAAAAGCAAAGACTCATATCATACAAGACGCTCCAAGCAAAACACATATCATGTGGCGAATAAAAATATAGCTCCAAGTAAAGTTATCGGTAGACGAAGACGAAAGAGGGGATGCCTTCCGGGGCATCCCCAAGCTTAGGCTTTTGGTTATCCTTGAATGTATTGGGGTTCCATGGGCATCCCCAAGCTTAGGCTCTTGCCACTCCTTATTCCATAGTCCATCAAATCTTTACCCAAAACTTGAAAACTTCACAACACAAAACTCAACAGGAAATCGCATAAGCTCCGTTAGTGCAAGAAAGAAAAGCCACCACCTAATATACTATAATGAACTCATTATTTATTTATATTAGTATTAAACCTACTGTATTCCAACTTCTCTATGGTTCATACCCCCCGATACTAGCCATAGATGCATCAAAATAAGCAAACAACACACGAAAAACAGAATCTGTCAAAAATAGAACAGTTTGTAGCAATATGTAACTTTCGAATACTTCTGAAACTCTAAAAATCCTACAAAAATAGGAAGTCCTGGGAAATTTGTATATAGATCTACAGCAAAAATAATCAACGCAAAAGCAGGTTTATGTGATTTACTAAAATAATTTTCTTGCGTGCAAAAGTTTCTGTTTTTCAGCAGAATCAAATTAACTATCACCGTAGGTTATCCTATAGGTTCTACTTGGCACAAACACTAACTAAAACATAAAACCACATCTAAACAGATGCTAGATGAAATATTTATTACTATACAGGAGCAAAAAAGCAAAAAACTAAAATAAAATTTGGTTGCCTCCCAACAAGCGCTATCGTTTAACGCCCCTAGCTAGGCATAAAAGCAAGAATAGATCTAAGTAGTGCCATCTTTGGCATTCAATTCATAAGTAGCTCGCATGATAGATTCATAAGGTAATTTGACTTTCTTTCTTGGAAAGTGTTCCATACCTTTCCTTAATGGAAATTGGAATCTAATATTCCCTTCCTTCATATCAATAATTGCACCAATCGTTCTAAGGAAAGGTGTACCAAGAATAATAGGACATGAAAGATTGCAATCTGTATCAAGAACAATAAAATCTACGGGCACATAATTCCTATTTGCAACAATAAGAACATCATTGATCCTTCCCATAGGTTTCTTAATGGTGGAATCTGGAAGGTGCAAGTTTAAAGAGCAATCATCAAAATCATGAAAACCTAGCACATCACATAAAGTTTTCGGAATCGTGGAAACACTAGAACCTTAATCACACAAAGCATAGCACTCATGATCTTTAATTTTAATTTTAATAGTAGGTTCCCACTCAACATAAAGTTTTCTAGGTATAGAAACTTCCAAATTAAGTTTTTCTTCATAAGATTGCATTAAGGCATCAACGATATGTTTGGTAAAAGCTTTATTTTGACTATAAGCATGAGGAGAATTCAACACGGATTGCAACAAGGAAATACAATCTATTAAAGAACAATTATCATAATTAAATTCCTTGAAATCCATAATAGTGGGTTCAATGCTATTTAAAGTCTTGACCTCTCGAATCCCACTTTTACCAAATTTAGCATCAAGATCTAAAAACTCCGAATTATTGGGACACCTTTTAACTAAAGTTGACTCATCTCCAGTCCCATCATTATCAAGATTCATATTGCAAAACAAAGATTTAATAGGGGACACATCAATAACTTTTAGATCTTCATCATTGTTTTCATGGGAACTTGAAGAACACGCTTTTACAAAGCAATCTTTCTTAGCACGCAACCTAGCGGTTCTTTCTTTGCACTCATCAATGGAAATTCTCATAGCTTTGAGAGACTCATTGATATCATGCTTAGGAGGAATAGATCTTAGTTTCAATGAATCAACATCAAGCGAAATCCTATCAACGTTCCTAGCCAAATCATCAACTTTAAACAAATTTTCTTCAAGCAAAGCATTAAAATTCTTTTGAGAGATCATAAATTCTTTAACACTATTCTCATTTCTCAAAATCAGAGGGCATCTTATTAAACTTTCCATAAGAATAGTTGTAGGAATTTCCATCATTATTAGAAGGATTACTAGGATAAGGCCTAGGATTAAAGTTTCCTCTATACGCGTTGTTACCAAAATTATTCCTACCAACAAAATTCACATCCATAGATTCATTATTATTCTCAATCAAAGTAGACAAAGGCATATCGTTAGGATCAATAGGAGCACTCTTAGTAGCAAAAAATTTCATAAGTTCATCCATCTTTGCACTCAAAACATTAATTTCTTCTATAGCATGCACTTTTTTACTAGTAGATCTTTCAGTGTGCCATTGAGAATAAGTAGCCATAATGTTATCAAGGAGTTTAATAGCTTCTCCTAAAGTGATTTCCATAAAAGTGCCTCCCTCGGCCGAATCTAAAAGATTTCTAGAAGCAAAATTTAATCCGGCATAAAAAATTTGTATGATCATCCAAAAGTTCAAACCATGAGTAGGGCAATTGCAAATCATTAATTTCATTCTTTCCCAAGATTGGGCAACATGCTCATGATTTCATAGTATCGTTTCTAAGAGAGATAATCTTAGCTGGAGGAAAATACTTAGAGATAAAAGCATCTTTGCACTTATTCCAAGAATCAATACGATTTTTAGGCAAAGACAAAAACGAAGTTTTAGCACAATCTCTAAGTGCAAACGGAAATAACTTCAATTTAACAATATCATTATCCGTATCTTTCTTCTTTTGCATATCACACAAATCCACAAAGTTGTTTAGATGAGTAGCGGCATCTTCACTAGGAAGGCCGGAGAATTGATCTTTCATAACAAGATTCAACAAAGCAACATTGATTTTACAAGATTCAACATCATTAAGAGGAGCAATTGGAGTGCTAAGGAAATCATTATTATTGGTACGGAAAAGTCAAACAATTTGGTATTATCTTGCGCCATCGTGATAAACAATCCAACACACAAGCACACAAAAAAGCAAGCGAGAGAGAGAAGATTGGTAAAGAGAGGGCGAATAAAATGGCAAGGGTGAAGTGGGGGAGAGGAAAACGAGAGGCAAATGGCAAATAATATAATGCGATGGAGATGAGTTTGTGATGGGTACTTGGTATGTCTTGACTTGAGCGAATACCTCCCGGCAACGGCGCCAGAAATCCTTCTTGCTACCTCTTGAGCATGCGTTGGTTTTTCCCTTGAAGAGGAAAGGGTGATGCAGCAAAGTAGCGTAAGTATTTCCCTCAGTTTTTGAGAACCAAGGTATCAATCCAGTAGGAGGCTCCTCAAAAGTCCCACGCACCTACACAAACAAACAAGAACCTCACAACCAACGCGATAAAGGGGTTGTGAATCCCTTCACGGTAACTTGCAGAAGTGAGATATGATAGAGATAATAAGATAAGATAAATATTTTTGGTATTTTTATGATATAGATTGGAAAATAAAAGATTCAAATAAAAGTAGATGGAAAACTTATATGATAAAAGATAGACCCGGGGGCCATAGGTTTCACTAGTGGCTTCTCTCAAAATAGCATAAGTATTACGGTGGGTGAAAAAATTACTGTGGAGCAATTGATAGAAAAGTGCATAGTTATGAGATTATCTAGGCATGATCATGTATATAGGCATCACGTCCGCAACAAGTAGATCGAAACGATTCTGCATCTACTACTATTACTCCACATATCGACCGACTCCTGCCTGCATCTAGAGTATTAAGTTCAAGAAGAACAGAGTGACGCATTAAGAAAGATGACTCATGCAATATGATATAAACCCCATCTTTTTATCCTAGATGGCAACAATACAATACGTGCCATGCTGCCTCTGCTGTCACTGGGAAAGGACACCGCAAGATTGAACCCAAAGCTAAGCACTTCTCCCATTGCAAGAAAGATCAATCTAGTAGGCTAAACCAAACTGATAATTCGAAGAGACTTGCAAAGATAACCAATCACACATAGAGAATTCAGAGAATATTAAATTATTTGTCATAGATAAACTTGATCATAAACCCACAATTCATCGCATCTCGACAAACACACCGCAAAAAAGAGTTACATCGAATAGATCTCCAAGAAGATCGAGGAGAACTTGGTATTGAGATTCAAAGAGAGAGAAGAAGCCATCTAGCTAATAACTATGGACCCCGAAGGTCTGTGGTAAACTACTCACAACTCATCGGAGAGGCCTTGGAGATGATGTAGAGGCCCTCTATGGTCGATTCCCCCTCCGGCGGAGGGCCGGCAAAGGCTCCAAGATGGGATCTCACGGATGCAGAAGGTCGCGGTGGTGGAATTAGGTTTTCGTGGTGCTCCTCGATGGTTTCAGGGTATGGGAGTATATATAGGAGGAAGAAGTAGGTCGGTTCACGCTCAATGGGCCCACGAGGGTGGGGGCGCGCCCACCCCCAGGGGGCGCCGGGCACCCTCGTGGCCGCCTCGTTTGTTGCTTGATGTCCACTCCAAGTCTCCTGGTTTGCATTTGTTCCGAAAAGATCGCTCCCGAAGGTTTCATCCCGTTAACCCGTTTGGACTCCGTTTGATATTCCTTTTCTTCGAAACACTGAAATAGGCAAAAAAACAGCAATTCGGGCTGGACCTCCGGTTTGTAGGTTTGTCCCAAAAATGATATAAAAGTGTAAAGTAAAGCCCATAAACATCCAAAACGGGTAATATAATATCAAGGAACAATCAAAAATTATAGATTCGTTGGAGACTTATCACAAGACATACATCAAGTGTTCTCAAATCCTTAAAGACTCAATACGATAAGATAACTTCAGAGGGAAAACTCAATCCATTACAAGAGAGTAGAGGGGGAGAAACATCAAAAGATCCAACTATAATAGCAAAGCTCGCGATACATCAAGATCTTGCCAAATCAAGAACATGAGAGAGAGAGAGATCAAACACATAGCTACTAGTACATACCCTCAGCCCCGAGGGTGAACTACTCCCTCCTCGTCATGGAGAGCGCCGGGATGATGAAGATGGCCACCGGTGATGGATTCCCCCTCCGGCAGGGTGCCGGAACAGGCTCCCAAGAGGTTTTTGGTGGCTACAGAGGCTTGCGGCGGCGGAACTCCTGATCTATTGTGTCCCTGGATGTTTTTGGGATATATGGATATATATAGGTGAAAGAAGTCGGTCAGGGGAGCCACGAGAGAGGGTGGGGGCGCACCTAGAGGGGTAGGGCGCGCCTCCCTGCCTCGTGGCTTCCTCGAAGCTTCCCTGACATCTACTCCAAGTCTCCAGGATTGCTTCCGATCCAAAAATAACTCTCCCGAAGGTTTCGTTCCATTTGGACTCCGTTTGATATTCCTTTTCTGCGAAACACTGAAATAGGCAAAAAAAACAGCAATTTGGGCTGGGCCTCCGGTTAATAGGTTTGTCCAAAAATGATATAAAAGTGTATAATAAAGCCCAAAAACATCCAAAACAGATAATATAATAGCATGTAACAATGAAAAATTATAGATACGTTGGAGACGTATCGAGCATCCCCAAGCTTAATTCTTGCTCGTCCTCAAGTAGGTAAATGATAAACAGACTTTTTGATGTGGAATGCTACCTAGCATATATATTTCTCAATGTAATTCTCTTTATTGTGGCATGAATGTTCATATCCAAATGATTCAAGATAAAAGTTCATATTAACATAAAAATTGTAATACTTCAAGCATACTAACAAGTATTCATGTCTTATAAAAATAACATAGCCAAATAAAGCATATCCCTACAAAATCCTATAGTTAGGCTATGTTTCATTTTCGTCACACAAAATACTCCCATCATGCACAACCCCGGTTTCAGCCAAGAAATTGGTTCATACTTTTTAACGCGCTTCAGCTTTTTTCAGCTCTCACTCAATACATGAGCGTAAGCCATGGATATAGTACTATGGGTGGAATAGAATATGATGATAGGGATTCTGTGGAGAAGACAAAAAAGGAGAAAGTCTCACATTGACGAGGCTAATCAACAGGCTATGGAGATGCCCATCAATAGATGCCAACATGAGGAGTAGGGATTGCCATGCAACGGATGCACTAGAGCTATAAATGTATGAAAGCTCAACAAAAGAAACTAAGTGGGTGTGCATCCAACTTGCTTGCTCACGAAGACCTAGGGCATTTTGAGGAAGCCCATTATTGGAATATAAAAGCCAAGTTCTATAATGAAAAATTCCCACTAGTATATGAAAGTGACAAAATAAGAGACTCTCTATCATGAAGATCATGGTGCTACTTTGAAGCACAAGTGTGGAAAAGGATAGTAACATTGCCCCGTTTTTGGCCTTCCCCTTTTTTTATTTGGCCTTTCTTTTTTTTTGGCCTTTCTTATCAAGGGACAATGCTCTAATGATAATAACACTTCTATTTACTTACAGCTCAATGATTACAACTCGATACTAGAACAAAATATGACTCTATATGAGTGCGTCCGAAGGTGTGACGGGATAGGCAATGAATCAAGAGTGACATGTATGAAAAATTATGCATGGTGGCTTTGCCACAAATACGATGTCAACTACATGATCATGCAAGGAAATGTGACAATGATGAAACGTGTCATAATTAATGAAACGGTGAAAAGTTGCATGGCAATATATTTCGGAATGGCAATGGAAATGCCATAATAGGTAGGTATGGTGGCTGTTTTGAGGAAGATATAAGGAGGTTTATGTTTGATAGAGTGTATCATATCACGGGGTTTGGATGCACCGGCGAAGTTTGCACCAACTCTCAAGGTGAGAAAGGGCAATGCACGGTACCGTAGAGGCTAGCAATGATGGAAGGGTAAGAGTGCGTATAATCCATGGACTCACATTAGTCATAAAGAACGCATATACTTCTTGCAAAAGTTTATTAGCCCTCGAAGCAAAGTACTACTACGCATGCTCCTTGGGGTAGGGTTGGTAGGAGTTAACCATCGCGCGATCCCAACCTCCACTCATAAGGAAGGAAATCAAAAGAGCACCCCATGCTACAAATTTGTTACACAACTTTTACCATACGTGCATGCTACGTGACTTGCCAACTTTAACGCAAGTATTTCTCAATTTCATAATTACCCAACTAGCTAGCATGACTCAAACATTACCACATTTATATCTCAAAACAATTATCAAGCATCAAATTGATCATAGTGTTCAATGCACTTTATATGATAGTTTTTATTCAAATTACCATGTTGTTTAAGACTCTCAAAATAATAAAAGTGAATCATGAGAGTTCATCTATTTCTTTGAAATAAAACCACCGCCGTGCTCTAAAAGGATATAAGTGAAGCACTAGAGCAAATGACAAACTACTCCGAAAGATATAAGTGAAGATCAATGAGTAGTCGAATAGTTATGCAACTATGTGAAGACTCTAATATTTAAGAATTTTAGATCTTGGTATTTTATTCAAACAGCAAGCAAAACAAAAGAAAATAAAATGACGCTCCAAGCAAAACACATATCATGTGGTGAATAAAAATACAGCTCCAACTAAAGTTACCGATGAACGAAGACGAAAGAGGGGATGCCTTACGGGGCATCCCCAAGCTTAGGCTTTTGGTTGTCCTTGAATTTCACCTTGGGGTGCCTTGGGCATCCCCAAGCTTAGGCTCTTGCCAATCCTATTCCATAGTCCATCAAATCTTTACCCAAAACTTGAAAACTTCACAACACAAGACTTAACAGAAAACTCGTAAGCTCCGTTAGTATAAGAAAATAAATCACCACTTAGGTACTGTTATGAACTCATTCTAAATTCATATTGGTGTAATATCTATTGTATTCCAACTTCTCTATGGTTCATACCCTCCGATACTACTCATAGATTCATCAAAATAAGCAGACAACACATAGAAAACAGAATCTATTAAAAACAGAACAGTCTATAGTAATATGTATCATTAGAATACTTCTGTAACTCCAAAAATCCTACCAAATTAGGAAATCCTGCGAAATTTGTGTACCAATCCGGATCAAAATGAATCAGATCAAAAGCACGTTTCTATGAATTATCAAAAGTAATTTACTGGGTGCAAAAGTTTCTGATTTTCAGCAGGATCAACACAACTATCACCGTAAGCTATCCTAAAGGTCTTACTTGGCACTTTATTGAAACAAAATCTATAAAACATGATTACTACAGTAGATAATCATGTGAACACACAAAAACAGTATGGGTAAATATTGGGTTGTCTCCTAGCAAGCGCTTTTCTTTACTGCCTTTTAGCTAGGCACGATGATTTCAATGATGCTCGCATAAAAGATAATAATTGAAACATAAAGAGAGCATCATGAAGCATATTACTAACACATTTGAGTCTAAGCCACTTCCTATGCATAGGGATTTTGTGAGCAAAGAGTTTATGGGAACAATAATCAACTAGTATAGGAAGGTAAAACAGGCATAGCTTCAAGATTTTCAACACATAGAGAGGAAACTTGATATTATTGCAATTCCTACAAGCATAAGTTCCACCCTCATAATAATTTTCAGTAGAATCATGAATGAATTCAACAATATATCCATCACATTAAGCATTCTTTTGATGATCTACAAGCATAGAAATTTTATTACTCTCCACATAAGCAAAATTCTTCTCATTCGGAATAGTGGGAGTATCATAAGAGACTCGAATACTATAAATTGTTTCCACATTAAAAGAGTAATGTTCAGAAAAAGGGTAATCATAATCATGACAAGTTTTATAAATATAATCATCACTGCTTTTTATAGCATAGGTGTCATGACAATAATTATCATAAGTAGCAACTTTGTTCTCATCATAATCGATTGAAACCTCTTCCAAGATAGTGGAATCATCACTAAATATAGTCATGACCTCTCCATATCCACTTTCATAAATATTATAAGATTCAACAAACTCCAAAATAGTGGGATCATTACTTCCTAAAGTTGACACTCTTCCAAACCCACTGAGGGAGTCCTGGACTAGGGGGTGTCCGGATAGCCGGACTATCATCATCGGCCGGACTCCAAGACTATGAAGATACAAGATTGAAGACTTCGTCCCGTGTCCGGATGGGACTTTCCTTGGCGTGGAAGGCAAGCTTGGCGATACGGATATGTAGATCTCCTATCATTGTAACCGACTCTGTGTAACCCTAGCCCTCTCCGGTGTCTATATAAACCGGAGGGTTTTAGTCCGTAGGATGAACAACCATTACAACAATCATACCATAGGCTAGCTTCTAGGGTTTAGCCTCCTTGATCTCGTGGTAGATCCACTCTTGTACTACCCATATCATCAATATCAATCAAGCAGGAGTCGGGTTTTACCTCCATCGAGAGGGCCCGAACCTGGGTAAAAACATCGTGTCCCTTGTCTCCTGTTACCATCCGCCTAGATGCACAGTTCGGGACCCCCTACCCAAGATCCGCCGGTTTTGACGCCGACATTGGTGCTTTCATTGAGAGTTCCTCTGTGTCGTCACCGATAGGCTTGATGGCTTCTTCAATCAACAACAACGCAGTCCAGGGTGAGACTTTTCTCCCCGGACAGATCTTCGTGTTCGGCGGCTACGCACTGCGGGCCAATTCGCTTGGCCATCTGGAGCAGATCGAAAGCTACGCCCCTGGCCATCAGGTCAGGTTTGGAAGCTTAAACTTCACGGCCGACATCCGCGGAGACTTGATCTTCGATGGATTCGAGCCACAGCTGGGTGTGCTGCACTGTCACGATGGGCATGATTTAGCTCTGCCGCTGGACAGTGCCCTGGAAGCCGCACATGAGTCTGCTCCGACCCCTAGTTCGGAGCCGACCGCGTAGATCGAGGACAGGTGGCTGGACACCGCCTCGGGAGCTGCAATCTCTACGGTGATGGAGCCGAATACCGACCTTGTCCTTTGCAAAGCTCGTGACTCCAAGGTGCCGGACTCCTTGCCGAACTCCGAACCTCCTGCGCCCCTGCGAATCGAATACGATTGGGCGCCGATCATGGAGTTCACCACCGCGGACATCTTTCAGCACTCACCCTTTGGCGACATTCTGAATTCGCTAAAACATCTCTCGTTATCAGGAGAGCCCAGGCCGGACTGCGGTCAGGACGGTTGGGATGCGGACGACGAAGAAATTCAAAACCCACCCACCACCCACTTCGTAGCCACAGTCGACGATCTAACCGACAAGCTAGACTACGACCCCGAAGACATCGACGGTATGGACGACGATGCCGGAGACGACCAAGAACCAGCGCATACCGAGCACTGGAAAGCCACCTCAACTCATCACGTATACATGGTGGACACCCCAAAAGGAAGCGATAACGAGGAACAACGGGACGCGGCGAAGGATAATTCCCCCAAAAAACAACCAAAATGGCGAAGCAAGCGCCGCCCTAAGTCCCGCCTCGACAACAACAGCACTCATAATGACCCAGCCATAAAGCAGGGCAAACCAGTGGGCGACGAACATGCAGCCAAGCAACCATCCAAACAGGATGAATCGGATAATCAATCCATTCCTGGCGAAAACAATAGTCCAGACGATCTCACGCCGGACACACCACCGGAGCATAAGAACCTTCACAAAAGGCTTGTCGCCACTGCAAGAAGTCTGAAGAAGCAGAAACAGAAGCTCAAAACAGCGGAAGACATACTCAGAATGAGACGGAGCAAAGTACTCAAGACCGCGGACAAATATGGCAACAGCCACCAAATAAAGAGCTACCCGAAGCGCAAGCTGCTGCCCGAATTCGACGAGGAGGCGGTAGAGCCCCCACAGTCAAAAAGCAAGGAGGCCGCCTGGCCGGATAGACGGCCAGATAACAGGCCAAGAGCGACAAGCGGCGCCACACACAAGCCGGCACATGATCCTCACAAAACAAATGGCCCGGTCAGGTCCATTTATGGGCCAAAAAAGAGGGCCCCAGGAAGTAACACAACACGCCGAGTGTTCAAAGACAACGGCACACCCAAATACAGGGGCACCGCACACCCACTATGTTTCACCGATGAGGTGCTGGATCATGAATTTCCAGCAGGGTTCAAGCCCATAAACATAGAGGCATACGACGGAACAACAGACCCCGGAGTCTGGATTGAGGATTACATCCTGCACATACATATGGCTAGAGGAGACGATCTCCACGCCATAAAATATCTGCCCCTCAAGCTCAAAGGGCCAGCTCGGCATTGGCTCAAAATCCTCCCAAAAAATACCATTGGAAGTTGGGAAGAGCTCGAGGACGCGTTTAGAGCAAATTTTCAGGGGACTTATGTCCGCCCTCCGGATGCAGACAATTTAAGTCACATAACCCAACAGCCCGGAGAATCAGCGCGCCAATTCTGGAACAGGTTCCTCACCAAAAAGAACCAAATAGTCGACTGTCCGGACGCCGAAGCCTTAGCAGCTTTTAAACATAACGTCCGAGATGAATGGCTCGCCAGACACCTCGGCCAGGAAAAGCCAAGAACAATGGTCGCGCTAACATGCCTCATGACCCGCTTTTGCGCGGGGGAAGACAGCTGGCTAGCAAGATGCAGCACCAGCGACCCGAGTACATCCGAGATCAGAGATGGAAATGGAAAATCACGGCGCAGAAAGGACCAGCGGCGAAATAAAGAAAAGAGCCCAAAGAACACGGCGGTCAACGCCGGATTCAAAAGCTCGCGACCGAACTACAAAACACTGCCTCTTAAGGACAACAGTGACGAGCTATCCAACTTAAACAAAATTTTGGATCGGATATGTCAAATCCACAGTATCCCCGGGAAGCCTGCAAACCACACCCACCGAGATTGTTGGGTCTTCAAACAGTCCGGCCGACTCAACGCCGCACACAAGGGGCTCGACGCGCCAAGCGAGGATGACGACGAACCCCACCAGCAGAGCGCCGGGAAACAAAAGACTTTCCCACAAGAAGCCAAAACAGTAAACTCACTTCATGTGATAATACGGAACAATAGTGCGGCACCCGCTAAAGTATGTGTCACACGATCCACCCCAGCGGAACCCCGAGATTGGATGTCAAAACCAATTACTTTCGACCACCTGGACTATTCCAGAAGTATTCGAAACGCAGGATGGACTGCTTTGATATTGGATCCTATAATCGACGGACTACAATTTATATAAGGATCCTCCGGACCCCACAGGTGGCCAAGGTGAGCATACTTCGGATCTGTGAACCTCCTGCGCAGCAGAAAAGGCTTGCCAGCCGCAATATCTCCGGCCTGACGCAGCTCCTCCTTTATAGCCCTCATTGCAGAACGGGCATCCTTGGCTTCAGCGGTGGCCTTCTTCAGGCTTTCTTGCTCCGCTCGGCGCTCTTTTTCAAGAACCTCATAGCGGTCGGTAACATCTTTCAGCTTCACGGCCATTTCGGCCATTTCTTCCCTGCTTCGGTAGTGAGCAGCCCTTTCGGCTTCTAGCTCCTCGGCCGCCTTCGAGGCAGCCACATCACTCCTCCTAGCCTGCTCCTTGGCTCGAGCAAGCTCTGCTCGAAGGTCCTCCGCAGCAGCGGCACCATCTGCATCAAGCACACATATTGTAAGGAGTGAGGTTCGGCTCCCTTACTAAGTGACCACGGAGAAACAACCTACCTTGCGACTCGTCAAGTCGCTTATTGACCAGCGCGATGTCCGCATCCGCAAAGTTGAGTTGCCGCCTAAGTTCAGCAACTCCATCAGTCCGGCTGGCCACCGGACTATCCGCCACCTGTGTAGGAAAGGCAAGAATTAATACCTGAGATTATGATCCTCGGCACACTGTCGCCTTCGACAACATACCGAGGCTCAGGGGCTACTATCTATACAGGGAGCGCTTTATGCGCAAAACTGTCAAGAGGTATGTCATTTTTACGTACCTCAAACCCCGCCAGCAAACTTCTGACGGCATCGTGCTACCCGCCTTCGAAGGATGAAATTCTTACAATCACCATACTCATCAATGTACGGTGATCTTCTGAGATAGACGCCCTCTCAAGCAGATCCTTCAGCTCCCCCGGCCGTACACCAGTTGGTGCCGAACTCTTCGGCCCTGCCGGACTTGGGGATACCCTTCGTGATGACACCTCAGGGTCGTCCGCCCCACCTGACGGTGCGGCAGATGGAGGCGTCTCGCTCTCCATCATCTCCGGACGAAGGTCCCCCGAATACGAGCTCATTTGAGGAGGACGGAGATCCGAACTACAAGGTAAAAACTTAGGTTATCCTCAGAAGCACAAATAGGGATGTCCCTTATTACAAAACTCCCCTTTTTCTACTTACGGCTCGCTGGAGGGCTGATTCCTTAGGGGAAA
This sequence comes from Triticum timopheevii, assembly GCA_963921465.1. Taxonomy (NCBI): domain Eukaryota; kingdom Viridiplantae; phylum Streptophyta; class Magnoliopsida; order Poales; family Poaceae; genus Triticum; species Triticum timopheevii. Next base: position 404,860,150 of record OY997272.1, on the reverse strand, counting down.
TTGTGCGGTCGGGGCCTCCCCAGACGCAGGACCCTCCGGTGAAGATCTCTTCCCCCGCTTTGAGGCCTTGGCCTCCGGGTTTTCGGAAGCGGTCCTCTTCTCCCCTTGGAAGGAGGGATTCTCGATCCCCCTTTCTCAAAAGCCTCCTTGGTAGAGGCGGTAGTTCCTCTGTTCTCCCCTTCGTCTTCCTCTAAAGGCGCAACCTCCAGCATCCTGACCAGCACGGGATCCGGCGCGGTCTCCGGGAGGGGGGCCGGACACCGTATTAGTTTTGCTTGCGCTATCCACTCCTGTTCAGAGGACAATTGGTTAAAAGGCAAATCCTAGAAATGCAAACGAACGGTATGTCCAGACACAAAGCTACTTACTTGTGTATCCAGGTGATTGCAGCTTAGGCAGGCGTCCTCGGTCAATTCCGGACACACCTCTTGTGATCCGAAGAACAATTTGTACATCTCCACGGGTGTTGTACCCATGAAGTGTTGGAGAATTCGTGGTCCCTCCGGATTGAATTCCCACAGCCAGAGAGGACGACGTTTGCAGGGCAGAAGACGCCTAATCAGCATGACCTGCATCACCACGACCAGATCGATATCCCTCGCTTGGAGGTCTCGAATCCGACCCTGCAATAGGGGCACGTCCTTTGACGGCCCCCAGTTGAGCCCTTGGTTGACCCATGACATCAGTCGTCGTGGAGGTCCCGAGCGGAAGATGGGCGGCGGCTTCTGCCTGCTGCCCCTAGGAGCGGTAATATAAAACCACTCCAGTTGCCACAAGCCGAGCTCCTCTTGGAAAGAGCCCTCGGGCCATGGAGCATCGGCCCTCCTGCTTACGACCGCCCCGCCGAACTCTGCTTGTCGCCCCTCGATCATCTTCCGCTCCACGTTAAAGGTTTTGAGCCACAAACCGAAGTGGGGGGTAGTGCGGAGGAAGGCCTCGCAGACGACAATGAATGACGAGATGTGGAGGATGGACTCTGGAGACAAGTCGTGGAATTCCAGCCCATAGTAAAACATGAGCCCTCTCGCAAAAGGATCCATCGGGAAGCCTAAACCCCGACGGAGGTGGGACACGAACACGACACTTTCGCCGGGCTCGGGAGTGGGAATGACTTGCCCTTTGGCGGGTAGCCAATGCGAAATCTCGTAGGTCAAGTACTTGGCTTCTCTTAGCTTTTGCATGTCCTCTTCCGTGACGGAGGAGGGCATCCACCGGCCCTGTAGGTCGGATCTGGACATCATTGAAGGTCCGAGGCGCTCGAATCTGAGGCTCTCGGTGTTGGAACTCGGGGCGAGGGGCAGATTCGATTGAGGATTGAAGAAAAGAAATGAGCCTTGGTCCCATTATAAAGAGGGAGAACACCAAGAGCCGCCCCCGTAACCGTTTGGGACTCGCCTTCGATAGAGGAGGCGTGGCAACGGGCACGGTTGGGTTACCCACGTCTGTATTGATGGGAATCCCGGAATAAGGGGAACACGATCTCTGCTTCGACAAGACGTGCCAAGGAAACCGCTTCGCTAAACGCGCTGAGGTGGCATAATAAAAACGATTCAAGTAAAGGCTTGGTAGTGGCGTGATGTCATGCCACGAAATACGTCAGCAGATTGAACTTGTGTACATATTATTGTCTCTACGGTGGTATGTGGAATTTATTTTGCAGAGCCGGACACTATCCTGGTGTTCACAATCTTCTATGATTAATTCGGAGGAGGAACCCGCCTTGCAATGCCGAACAATATGCGGACCGGACTCATCGTCATTGAAGCCTGGTTCAGGGGCTACTGAGGGAGGCCTGGACTAGGGGGTGTCCGGATAGCCGGACTATCATCATCGGCCGGACTCCAAGACTATGAAGATACAAGATTGAAGACTTCGTCCCGTGTCCGGATGGGACTTTCCTTGGCGTGGAAGGCAAGCTTGGCGATACGGATATGTAGATCTCCTACCATTGTAACCGACTCTGTGTAACCCTAGCCCTCTTCGGTGTCTATATAAACCGGAGGGTTTTAGTCCGTAGGACGAACAACGATTACAACAATCATACCATAGGCTAGCTTCTAGGGTTTAGCCTCCTTGATCTCGTGGTAGATCCACTCTTGTACTACCCATATCATCAATATCAATCAAGCAGGAGTAGGGTTTTACCTCCATCGAGAGGGCCCAAACCTGGGTAAAAACATTGTGTCCCTTGTCTCATGTTACCATCCGCCTAGACGCACAGTTCGGGACCCCCTACCCGTGATCCGCCGGTTTTGACACCGACACCCACTTTCATCAATATAACCATCATAAATAGGAGGCATGCTATCATCATAATAAATTTGCTCATCGAAACTTGGGAGGCTAAAAATATAATCTTCATTAAACGTAGCATCCCCAAGCTTGGGACAAACATTAATTGCAGCAAATATATTCTCAAACATGTCATTCTCATCAAACATAGCATCCCCAAGCTTTGGCCTTTTCATATCATAAGCATAATCACTCTCATCATTAATAGTATGGATAGCACCAATAGTATAGCAATTAGCATCATCACAATGAGTAATAGGAGCAACATCATTTGGGAGGGATACCTTTCTACCTTTGCTTCTCCGTCTTTTCTTTTTCTTCTTCACATCGTGTGTGTGTTTAACCCTCTTTTTTGAGCTCCTTATTAATGAGATTGGTTGCATAGAAAGCTCCTCTTCGTTACCTGATTCATCATAAGAAATAATAGGAGGATATTGGGAAGTCTCTTACCTTTCATTAGTATTCTCTTCATCTTATATTTGCTTTCTTTTCGTTATGTTATTGGCAACATAAGGGTTTTCAATGCAATTCACCGCACAATACATAAATATTTCTTCTGGATCAAAATCAAGAACTTTATCAAGGACAAATTCTGGCATATCCTTAGTTAAACGTTTTAATTCTTCATAACCCAAAAGCAAGCTAAGTTCATTATGATGTGCACGGGAAATCAAGTCATCACAATTTTTGGACACGATATGATCATGAAACAATTTGCATTGGGGATTTAAATGATCACGTTCATTGCAAAGTTCACAAGGATGACAAAGAAATTTTAAATTTTCAGCACAAACATCTAGCCTTTCTTGCAACCATTTAGTTTCTAAATACTTATGCCTCTTGCAAAATCTATCTTCCCTATTTGATGTGTACTTGCAAACTCTATGCAGTCAACAAAAATTGACATGCTTATAAGAGACATTTTCATCATGACTAGTGCAATCATCATTAGTACCATGGATATTCAAAGAGTTCATACGAACAACATTGCAATCATGCTCATCATTCAAAGATTTAGTGCCAAACATTTTATAGACTTCTTCGTCTGGCACTTGAGCATAGTTTTCCTTTCCATCATTCTCACAAAAGATATTAAAAAGATGAAGCGTATGAGGCAAACTCAATTCCATTTTTTGTAGTTTTATAAACTAAACTAGTGATAAAACAAGAAACTAAAAGACTCGATTGCAAGATCTATTGATATACCTTCAAGCACTCACCTCCCTGGCAACGGCGCTAGAAAAGAGCTTGATGTCTACTACACAACCTTCTTCTTGTAGAGGTTGTTGGGCCTCCAAGTGCAGAGGTTTGTAGGACAGTAGCAAATTTCCCTCAAGTGGATGACCTAAGGTTTATCAATCCGTGGGAGGCATAGGATGAAGATGGTCTCTCTCAAACAACCCTGCAACCAAATAACAAAGAGTCTCTTGTGTCCCAACACACCCAATACAATGGTAAATTGTATAGGTGCACTAGTTCGGCGAAGAGATGGTGATACAAGTGCAATATGGATGATAGATATAGGTTTTTGTAATCTGAAAATATAAAAACAGCAAGCTAACTAATGATAAAAGTGAGCCTAAAAGGTATTGCAATGCTAGGAAACAAGGCCTAAGGTTCATACTTTCACTAGTGCAAGTTCTCTCAACAATAATGACATAATTGGATCATATAACAATCCCTCAACATGCAACAAAGAGTCACTCCAAAGTCACTAATAGCGGAGAACAAACGAAGAGATTATTGTAGGGTACGAAACCACCTCAAAATTATTCTTTCTGATCGATCTATTCAAGAGTCCGTAGTAAAATAACACGAAGCTATTCTTTCTGTTCAATCTATCCTAGAGTTCGTACTGGAATAACACCTTAAGATACAAATCAACCAAAACCCTAATGTCACCTAGATACTCCAATGTCACCTCAAGTATCCGTGGGTATGATTATACGATATGCACCACACAATCTCAGGTTCATCTATTCAAACCAACACAAAGTACTTCAAAGAGTGCCCCAAAGTTTCTACCAGAGAGTCAAGACGAAAACGTGTGCCAACCCTATGCATAAGTTCACAAGGTCACTGAACCCGCAAGTTGATCAACAAAACATACATCAAGTAGATCACGTGAATATCCCATTATCACCACAGATAAGCACGACAAGATATACATCAAGTGTTCTCAAATCCTTAAAGACTCAATCTGATAAGATCCAACTATAATAGAGGGGGAGAAACATCAGAAGATCCAACTATAATAGCAAAGCTAGCGATACATCAAGATCGTGCCAAATCAAGAACACGAGAGAGAGAGAGAGAGAGAGAGAGAGAGAGATCAAACACATAGCTACTGGTACATACCCTCAACCCCGAGGGTGAACTACTCCCTCCCCTCATGAAGAGCCCCGGGATGATGAAGATGGCCACCGGTGATGGATTCTCCCTCTGGCAGGGTGCTAGAACGGGCTCCCGAGAGGTTTTTGGTGGCTACAGAGGCTTGCGGCGGCAGAACACCCGATCTATGGTGTCCCTGGATGTTTTCGGGGTATATGGATATATATATAGGTGAAAGAAGTCGGTCAGGAGAGCCAGGAGGGACACATGAGGGTGGGGGGCGCGCCCATGGGGTAGGGCGCGCCTCCCTGCCTCATGGCTTCCTCGAAGCTTCCCTGACGTCTACTCCAAGTCTCCTGGATTGCTTCCGTTCCAAAAATAACTCTCCCAAAGGTTTCATTCCGTTTGGACTCCGTTTCATATTCCTTTTCTGCGAAACACTAAAATAGACAAAAAAACAACAATTTGGGTTGGGCCTCCAGTTAATAGGTTAGTCCTAAAAATGATATAAAGTGTATAGTAAAGCCCATAAACATCTAAAACAAATAATATAATAACATGGAACAAATAAAAATTATAGATACGTTGGAGACGTATCACGAAGCAGATTTGGCGCTGTGGACAAGGCCGACACTGAATGGGCTGTGGTACAGTGGTGGATGAGCAGTCTACTTGTTTCTAGGGGAGGTGGGAGGGGTAGATGCGGCCGCAGAAGTAGATCTAGCAAGGTGGACGCCGCTGGCAGTGAATGGGCTCTGGCACGCCGGTGGATGAGCAGTCTAGGGTTTCGAGAGGGGAGGGGTAGAAAGGCCAATGAAGTAGGGACGGCATGATGTAAGATGCTCTAGTGATGTGGAGTTAGTCGTTTTTTCGGGAGGGGGAGAGGATATGGGGGTGCTGTGTGGTGGGAGGAACTGGAAGTTACCAAAGCAGCCCCGACCTATTATGTAGATGAGGGCAGTATTGTAACTGTTGGTCTCCGTGCACCAAGGACAAAAGGGGAATTTCGCATGCTAAAGACTAGGTGGCGGAAATTTTAGAAGGAGGCGGGCGATTTTGCTGCCCGCGGGATCGTTCGTATCCAGTTTCAACTAATTTTGGACCGTGCTAGCTGGAATGTCATGCAGGACTGTGTACACGGGGCACGCGTGAGCTGTTAATAATTGGTGTGAAGTCCACCCCAGAAAAAAAGACAATAACTCGGGATGATGCGCCGATAACTTGGACGTTCACATGGGCGTGGCCAATCGTACGGGTGTAGAGGCGCGTTCACGAAAAAAGGGATCAAACGCTCAGCCTATGTATTTCTCGTGTAAATAGATAATTTAGTGCCATTGGTTATTTATTTTAAACATAATGCATTGACGTGTTAGTGTAGAGGTGCACAAAAAGAAATGGATATTGTAGTCCTACAAAAGAAATGGATATTGTAGTCCGCTACTTAAAAGCGTTACCTCATATGACTACATAGCCTCCATTTCATAAATTGCGTTCCCGTTGAATTCGTATATGAATATTACATATATTACTTCATAATAGAACCTTAAATCATCCAAGACTAATGAATTTGAATGCAAGAGTAACAATGGTGCATGTACATGATAGCTACATTGGTTGTTTGAAGAAACATCACTATAACTTTGGCATGCACAACTGAAAAGGTTTATTTAGATAGAAAAAATGTGATATGTGAGTGTCCAATCTTTATAGCGTCGAATCGATATTGTACCTTTGGCAATGATACAAAGTAGATATTGATTTATGTTCAAGCGATGCACGTCCACGATCGCTAGACAGTGATACGTGAATGAATTGTGCAATCTCTCTCACACGCATACATATCTCATTTCCCTGTGGGCATCGGAATCACACACGCGCACTTCGTGTATTTCTCTCCCTCTGTTAAGGTTAGAATTCGTCTTTCTACCCCGTCCTACAAGTCTCTCACACAGAAACACACCCACTCTCTCTGTCGAACACGCCCACCCCTTTAATTCCGCCCACACACAACCACTAATGTCTCAAAGTATAATTATGTCTGTCACACATAGGCCTAAGGTTAACTCGATTTCCGGAACCATATGAATACATACAATGGGATTCCAGCAGAGCACCTTTTGTTTTGAGATTTCACTCTCTCTCTCTCTCTCTCACACACACACACGCGCGCGCGCGTGCGTGTACACATTGTTTGTCGCTTCATTTTTCCGGCACTTGCATGCACACTGTTTGTTTATCTTCTTGATGCTTTAAGTATGCCTCGCACACATGCTATCTACCTATCCCTTAATATAGCTAGATATGTGTCACACAAACTCCTTCTCCCTACTAGCAAGATGCCCATGCGTTGCATGGAACATCAAGATGCATTTGTATGAGTAGTTTATCTTGTGGGAGAAAAGTATGAACGAGGGAATGCCTTATTTGCAAATGTGGAGACGAGTGTGGGTATCTTTTTGTAAAATTGCCATAGTTTCCTTCCTATCCGTCGGATATAAATCGGATCGCCTATATTGTAGGATGGCAGGAACACCATCATCACCAACTCTGTTTTTATAAGAATAGAGATATGTAAGTCTCACTCCCCCCCCCCCCCACACCCACACCCACACACACACACTTCCCGACGCCGAAGGAGTAGGGTGACACCTCGATCTTGATACTAATCTATCGACTGGCTTCTCTCTCAAACACACGCACACACACACACTACCCAACACCGAAGGAGTAGGGTGGCACCTCGATCTTGATAGTAATCTATCTACTCCTCTTTCAAACACACACACATACACACACACACTCACTAGTTGTGCCTCTGTGCCTACCACGCACAGTCTCGATACGTCTTTCTCTCCCTCCCCCTCCCCCACCCCAACAATGACAGTAGAACGGTGACAACTCGATCTGATCTTAATCTGCCAATTGGTTTCTCTCTCAAACATATTGTGTCTCTGTGCCTCGCTCAAACACACTTGATACATCTTTTTCTCCGTAGCCCCCTCGATATGTAGACTTCGTGCACACAGCTGTAGTGACGATGACGCTGAACCCAGTGTGCCTTGTTTTTACCGGCCTCATGTGATAGTTTTCACCCTATTTTCTGTTAATTAACAAGGCAACCTTTTCTTTGTTACTAGTAGTGAATCTGAAATCATTTGGGGCAGACATAAAATATATCACTTCAACCCAATTATCGTAGTAACTATTTTAAAAGAAACTAGCTAGATGCCCGTGCGTTGCACGGAACATCAAGATGCATTTGTATGAGTAGTTTATCTTGTGAGAGAAAAGGATGAACGAGGGAAGGCCTTATTTGCGAACGTGGAGAGGGGTGTGGGTATATTTTTGCAAAATTGCCACAGTTTCCTTCCTATCCGTTAGATATAAATCCGACGGCTTATATTGCAGGATGGCACCCACACCATCATCACCAACTCTGTTTTCTACTCCCTCTGTTCCTAAATATTTGACTTTTTAGCGATTTCAACAAGTGACTACATACAAAGCAAAACGAGTGAATCTACACTCCAAAATATGTCTACATACACATCCGTATGTGGTAGTCCATTTGAAATCTGAAATAGAAAAATATTTAGGAATGGATGGAGTATAAGAGTGGACATGGAGATATATCTCCAACATGGTCTACAACAAAAATGTGCTGGACTGGTTAGCGCCAGATGCTCGCAACGCGATGACCTGAGTTCGAATTCTGTCTTTAACTTTAGATTTTTATATTATATATTACTTATTTAATATATATACTTCTTTCACTACTGTACTAATAGTGGAACCCACAGAGTACTTAGAATACAAGATTAACGATGGACTTGTTTCTTTTTAACTTTTTGTACGAAGCTGTAGCCACCCTGCAAGTCATGTGTACATTGTACATGCAATTAACTTTTTATAGAGGGAGAATCATACACGCAGTTAACTCAAATGGATTGGATGTCACTCTATTATTTCCAGCATAAGAGCATCTCCAACGGCAGCCGGCAAATTTCCTCTCGATTCCTTTCGCAGAGGACGACATCAAACGCCAGCGGCATACATTTTCACAACTCTAACCAACCAGATGAAATTCGTGCAAACACGAATGATTTCATATAACCATGAAGGATTTCGTATAAAAAAGTCGGATCTTCATATAAACATGATGGATTTCATTACATTTACATGAACTAAGCGGTGCTAATTCAGATCTCTTGGTATAATTAATACTCCCTCTGTCTGAAAATACTTGTCCTAGAAATGGATGTATCTAGACTTATTTTAGTTATAGATTCATACAATCTATACATTCATAGAACAAATATTTCCCACCAGCTGGAGAGGGAGTACCTAATCTAAATGGCCGCCCGTGGATCCCTTTGTCTTCCTCATGTCCGGCAGACACTTGCGGGGTCGACGAAGGTCCTCGGAAGAGACGAAGCAGCAAAGAAACCACCTGAATGCGCAGTCGTCGCCTTGGCGGTGGCCTTCATGTGACCCAAGTGGCAGCGGCCTCCCGTGTTCTACTTCTCCTCGATGATGGCGGCAGACACGGAGAAGCTGGCCACCGACTCGTCGCTCTCCATGCACCCGGCTTCTGTCTCTTCCTGCATGGCACTGTCGCAAGCACGGGAGGTGCACCCACAGACACGGGAGGTGCGGCCACCGCAGACACTGGTGGCGCGGTATGACGCGACAGCGATGACGCCCGTACCGGTGTGCTTGCCGCTGTGCCGGTGTGGAGCAACTCGCCACTCCTCATCGAGCTGAACTGGAGCGGCGAGTTGTTGAACCACGCGCCTCCTTGGGGTGGCAACTGGCTCCGTCGGGCCAAGCGAGGTTGGTGAAGCACCGAGCGGCCTCTCCCGTATTCGGAGGGCTCGGCGGGCCACCTAGCCGGGTGGTATGCCGGAGAACGGCTCCTCGGAAGCGATCGGTAGAGTGGGGAAAATGGCGAAGGAGGAGATGTGGGAGCAGCGGAGGGGTGTGATTCTTGCCCGATGTCTGTCTGGCCTCGTTTAAATAGAAGGTGGGCAGTAGGAGCTTGGCTGGCGGCTGGCCTCATTTAAACTGAGGGTGGACGGGAGGAGCTCGGTCGGTGTTGCGTTTAATTCCGGCCCGCTCATGAACGGACGTTTGGCCGGAGTAGGTTTCTCGGTTTGCATGCGGGTTTAACGGAGGGGTTTGATGGAGGCGAGGAGGCATGTTCAGCCGGGCGTGCAGCAGGCGGCACAGTACTATTCGATTTGACAGCGGGCAGCACAGTTCTCGATACGGCTTTAATGCAGACGAGGGAGGGGGTAGCGGTTCCCAAAATGTTGAACGGCCAATGCGTCCTCCTTCAATTAGCATCGTGAATGCATGAGGGAAGTAATGGGAGGAGGACCGGGAAAAGAGGCTGCACGATGTGAATGCAATGCAGTTTGCACCCATATAAAAGGCGCCCCTTCATTCCAATGCACCTACCACATCGTACGCACCTAAGCATTTGCCTAAGCACCTACACTAAGCACATAAGTGCTCACTCGAGACCCATGGGGGCGATGCGCGCGAGCAGCCAGTGGCTGTGCCAGATGGTCCACGACGTCGGCCTGAGGCATGGCACCGAGGATCGTCTCCAGACGGTGTTGGCGACCGGCTGGTGGATGGCCGCCATCGACTCCAACTATGACTCTAAGTTGGACCAGATGATTTTTGCCACCACCAACAAGTTCACCGTCCTCAAGAAGCTCGCGGACGACATCGTCGTACTCCTCTAACCCGCGCGCCCGGGCTCCTCATTGCCTGCCACCCTAATCGGCCTCCATGGCCGGAACCTCTTTCAAGCACTGGTGGCCCTGCGACTGCCCGCCGACACCACGAAGAATGTCCACCTAGAGGTCGTGCTCGCCGCGAGGCGCCTTGCCCTGCTAGAGTTCGTCGACCTACACATCCACGTGTACGAGCAAATCGTGTATGTAGGTATCTACAAGGCCACTGAGGAAGCCACGACGTTGGCCTTCCTCAACCGGCTAGAAGCCTTGGATGCCTTTGCTGAGAAGCACCTTGACCTCGCCACAAAAGCCGTCGGTCGGTGGTCCGGCGCACTAAGTTGAGGAGGAGGAGTTCGTACGTTGATGGATGCATCTTTCTTCTTGCCTCCTGTAACCACCACTGTGATCGCATCATCGTGGCCTTAATTCTTATTGTGTTATTGCATTCTTGCTCCAGTCAATACTGTCGGCATTCTGGGAACGGGGGTCCCCAGACTTGCCTGCGTGCGGCCTGCGGCGTGGCTCAAGTGGGGTCCCAGTGCAGCCCAGCTTCATCAGCTCAAGCTCAAGACCCTCGCGAGGGGCCAAGCCTCGCGGGGCGGACGACAGGAAGCTTCCTCAGGAGCAGCCTCATCAGGCAGGCTCGCGAGGAGGCGGAGAGGTCAAGGCAAGGGCACCTCGCGAGGAGCCCGTAACGCAAGCCATGACGATCGAGACCACGCGGGCGCCGGCCTGCACAGTGTCCCTGTTTCCCCTTCGGTGCAAAGGGGGCAAGCACAGGACAAGGCATCAGGCAAAGGTTACCGTTTCGGTGCAACAAGACCAAGACCAGTAGAACGGCAGGATGGAGGTCATCGTGGAGCCCGGGACGGCGTCATCGTCAGAGCCTTTGCAGCCGTAGACCAACTTTAGTCAGGATAAGTGTACTAGATGTTCCCTTTCAAAATGGCCAATTGTTGGCGCCCTTCCCGCTAATTTTTGGGAAGAGGCCCAGGGCCTCCCTCTATAAATAGAGCTAGCCACCACAGGGCAGAGGGTCGGATCGATCAGAGGGGGAGAGAGAGAGAAGCGATTGAACTCACCCAAGAAGTTCATCGCACCAGCTCAAGAACAGCCCCTCGCGAGGCTGTTCCCCCTTTGTATTGTTCATCATCAGCCCCCGAGGCAATCCACCACACCACACACTGGAGTAGGGTATTACACCACAATGGTGGCCTGCACCAGTATAAATCTCGTGTCCCTTGTGTGTTCCTCTTTCTAGCCTAGATTCCTTACGAGGCCTCGAGACGTGAGCTGGTAGGGGAAGGATCTTCGTGCGCACCCCAGAGTTCGAAACTCAAGGGTCTGCCGGAACCCGAAGTCCGACATTTGGCGCGCCAGGTAGGGGTGCGCCGGAATCCTTCTTCCGCCGCATCGCGTTCCGTCACCTCGCCGTTCTGATGTCAAGCGACCCGACTGCCAATGCCGACCATTGAGCGGCGTGGCCCGCCCACGCCGTGCCGCCGGCACAGGGCGACCTCAACCTTGCGCCTCAGGCAGCCCGCGCTCCGCAGGGTGCTGCGGGGCGCGGGCGACGCGGCCAAACGCCGCCTGCCATCACACCGCGGCGGGTGCGGTCAGCAGCAAAAGCCTCAAGCCATGCCGCGGCCACAGCGCCACACACCCGACAGGAGCAGGTGAACTCCAGGGCTGCGCTCATGGTGGCCCGAGAGCTGCTACGGTGCCGGCTGCTGGAGGGCGGCCGCGACGTGTTGTTGGAGTGAGTAGCCGAGCTCCTGGACGCCGCCGCCTCGGGAGCACCTCCTTTCTGCGTCCAGCTGCCACCCCAGATCCAGGCGGGCCGTATGGCGGCCCCATACGTGCCCGCGCAACTCCGAGCGGACTCTAGGGCTTACTCAACGCCAACCCGGCCGTCAGCACCGGGCGACAAGTCGCGTCGGCCCCATCTCCGGTCGGCGAAGTAGTGCACGCCACGGCCTTCGGCCTCGGCGGACCACCATGCCACCACCCCCAAGACAATGCTCCAGGCCGGACTGCGTGGCATATGGGGCACTACGGCAAGACCCACGGGGCAGTGGCCCCAGAAGCTTATGTGCCCCACATGGTGGATGAAGAGTGCACACTGGAAGAAGATCATGGCTCGTTCCTCGGGCCAGGCTCGGGCGAGGAGGCGCCAAAAGCTAAGCTCTTTCAGGAACCCCAAGAGAGCCTCGACAACCGCGCCGGCGGCAGCAACTATCGGGTACCACTAATTCATCAGGAGCAAGCTTATGCTAACCATGGGTCGCAGGAGGTACAGGTCGCCGCAGCAGATGGCTGCCCCAATGCGGCAGCCTCCTACCCCTCAGGAGGAGGGCGCCGGGGGCTGCAGGAGAGGGGCTGAGATCCGGGTTCGCCCCCGCGGCGCTTGGAGCAAGGCGTTCTCAGGAGGTAGGCCGTCTGCCGGGGAGGTGCCCTAGGGCCTGCCCCCAGCAGAGGACCCGTGGTTGTCGGGGGAACCACTGGCGACCGCTCTACCCCGTTGGTGTCGTCCTTGGTCTCCGGTCGCCGTCAATGGTAGTAGAGTGTGGCGTAGGGCGGGGCCCTCGTCTGGCGATATGAAGCAAGGCCGGTACCTGTGAAGAAGGCCCAGTGCCTGTGAAGCTCGCCGCCCGTGACACTCTCACGTAATAATGAGTGGCGCTGTACACGCCCCGGAGTCTCCGGAGAGCCGCCCTCGGGCCTCCCGCCCATGCCCACTGGCAGCACTTAGCTTCGCACTAGTGAGAAGACGTTGAAGACTAGACTAGGTGTCGGACGCAGCTTTTTGCTTTTTGGCTTTTCCTCTAATTGACAAGGTTCTTCGATTTGAATTTAAGTTGGATTTGAGCTTGAGACTTACGTGTGTTTGGGGGAGGGGTGTTTTAGTCTCGTTTGAGCAATCTCTCGTGTTCTGGTTTCAGCTTTGCATCCAAAGTTAGCGTCAGCTGCCTCCCCTCGTGAGCCCCTTGCGAGCCGGGACAGGCCAAGCACGTCTACAATCCAGACCGCTGTCGCCGCACCCTCTCCGGAGGCTCACATCACCGGATCAATGGGATCGCCCGAAAGACGCTTGAGGTGCTGCGGCCCCCACAGGCCCTCTCGGGACTCGTCAGGGTCAAAAGGTAAACCAGTCAGCTGACGCATCGCTGGGCTAGTAGCCCGGCATAAGCTCACACGCGGCGTTATACTTACAAGGATATTGATCGCAAACCTTTACATGAGGGGCTCCCCCTCCCAAAATGCCCTTACAAATTTCAGGGTCGAGCCCGAATCTCCTTCATGCAGGTTAAGAAAAAACAGCGGTGACATCCGATCAGTCGGACATGTCACTCACCGCGTCCTCCGGGGCGCCTCCGGAGAAGTCGCTGGCATCACTAACATCATCACCACCACCGCCAACACCTCCATTAGCGCCAGGCTCGTCCACAACGCCGCCTTCATCGACGGCCACGATCACGCCGTCGTCATAAAACGTGAAGGCCCTGACGAGGGCGTCCACGTTGTCCTCCACCCATTGCGCCAGGTCGCCCCGGATGGCTATGGGCACAGGTGCGATGGCGGCATCAAAATCAAAGTGGGGGTCCCTATCCTGCAGATAGCTAAAGACACGGGAGAAGGCACGCCCAAGCAAGGCTCGGCTCCTCTCCTCGACAAGCCAACGAGACCTCTCAGAGCGGTTCTCCAGAAGCGTCACCACGTCAGTGAAAAACTGGAGGTTGCCGGCATAGTTGGTCTCATGCGGCACCTCGGCGGCGGCCTCACAAATGTTGCCCAAGGCTGTGTTAGCCCGTTCCCTGAGCGTTCGGAGCATGGGGGCGTGCTCGTCCTCTAGGATCCGGCGCTGACGGATCTCGTCCTCATTCCACCGTGCGATGGCCTCGGCAGCATCAACCCTCTGTTGGAGAAGAAGCAGCTCGGCGTGGGAAGAGGCCAGCTCCGCCTGCGCTGCACCAAGGGCGGCTGCGGAGGAGCCAGCACCCCGCGTCACTTCAGCCAGTTTGGCCCTGAGGGCCGCGGTCCTACCCTCAGCTTCGGCCCTGATCAACTCCAACCTCACTTCGTATTTGCGCTCGAGATCCGAGCGACCTTCTGCCATGCGGCGGTCGACCTCTTCTTGGACTCGGGCTTCACGCGCGGCAACATCATCCTCCGCCTGAGTCATCAGGCGCTCCCTTGTCTCCAACCGCTTCAGGAGCTCCGCCTGATCGACGGAAGCCCCCTTCAGCGACACAAGGGCCGCCTAGCGCAGTTCCACTTGCTGCTCCAGAGAGTTGTTCCAGGCTTGGAGCTCCCATGCGCGCTCCTTCGCATCTTTGCACCGTCAGACTACTTCCCGGGCCTCCTCGACGGCTTGGGAGCAGGCCTCCCGCGAGGCCGCCAGCGACACTTCGGCCTTCGCGTTGTCAAGGTCATGCTGATGACGCGCGAGGGCGACAGCTACCTTCAGCTTGCGCCTCTCCTCAGCGAGGCGCAGGCCCTCGGCCTCAAGGCGCGCATCCTCGCCGGCAAGCTCCGCCCCGATCCGGCTCACCGCATCCGCCGCCCCTGGAGGAACTCTTGACGAAGGGCGTGATGTTCCCGAGCGCGCCTGAGCACGTCTTCCGCGTGACCCTCTGCCCCTGGCATATGCGGAGGGCCTTGAGGTGGCATGGTCCTTCCCGGCGTGGGGTTGGGGGCTAGAGCCCCAGCAATCGCCGGACGGGCCTGGCCAGGAGGTCGGCCTGGTGCTGGTCCGTCCCCAGAAGAGGAGCTCAAGACTGACTTCAGCCAATCACCATCCACAATCGGGGAAGGAGCACGGGGCAAGCTAGTTGTGCCCCAGGAGAGCTCGTGAAGGGAGGAAAGCAGGCGCGCAGGCTCGAGGTGCCCAGCGGGACGGGCCACATCTCCGACCGGCCGAGTGGCAGGGCGCCACTCAAGCTCGGCGCACCTAGGGTCAGCAGAGAGGACAAAGCTTGGGGGGATGGTTCCTTGGCCGTCTCCGTGAATTCGGCAGGAAGGGCCCTGAAAGGCCGCGATCAGCTACAAGAATAGAGAGGTAAAGGAGCAAAGAGAGAAGAGGACTTACTCGTCCATGGCAAAGTACTTCCCGTGCTTCAACAGGCGGCAAGGGCGATCGTCGCCACCCGAGGCCTCCTTCCTCTTGCGGAGGGCCACGAAGCCTACGCGGAACCGACCTAAGCGGTCGGCATAGGGGTCGGTCTGTGACATGGAAGAGGCATCAAGGTGATCAGCGCCGAGGGGACCGGCCTAGGGGGACGCCACCAGGCGCCTGAAAGCACAAGTGCTCCCTAGGTGGTTTTGGTAATTAATGTCAATGTATCTCTTGTTGGACTAACACTTTTATCTAGTATGTTTCAGATAAGTTCAACAATGGAGTGGCATGGACTAAAGGATGTGGGAACTCGTTCAAGATGCTAAGGACAAAGGATTGGCTCAAGCTCCAAGCTCAAGACTCTTCATTTTATATTTTAGTGATCCAAGATCACATTGAGTCTATAGGAAAAGCCAATACTATCAAGGAGGGATGAGGTCTTGCTTAATGAGCCTCTTGCTTCATGTGCTTAGTGATATGCTCCAAAACCCTCAACTACTTTCCCCTTCCTCAGATGACCTAAACCTAAAGCCAAAATCGGTCACACCGATTCTTCCTATCCGGCGCCACCGATTCCAAAAGTCATAGCCACTAAAACAAACCCTAAGCAAATCGGTCTTACCGATAGGGATCTCGGTTTCACCGAGATGGGATTGTAATCTCTCTGTGTATGACCATTATAGAAATCGGTCTCACCGAGTTTGAGCCATCGGTACTACCGAGATACAATGCAAACTCTCTGGATAACTTATTACCAAAATCGGTCCCACCGAGTTGGAGTAATCGGTCCCACTGAGTTTGCCTGACCAACTCTCTGGAAAGCTTATTACCAAAATCGGTCTCACCGAGTTTGCGTAATCGGTCTTACCGAGATTACGTTATGCCCTAACCTAACCATATCGGTCTCACCGAGTTGCATTTCGGTCCCACCAAAAACCCTAACGGTCACATTATTTGCTGAATCGGTCTGACCGAGTTTAACGATTCGGTCCCACCGAGTTTGGTAGATTGTGTGTAACGGTTAGTTTTTGTGTGGAGGCTATATATACCCCTCCACCTCCTCTTCATTCGTGAAGAGAGCCATCAGAACGAACCTACACTTCCAACTTACCATTTCTGAGAGAGAACTACCTACTCATGTGTTGAGGCCAAGATATTCCATTCCTACCATATGAATCTTGATCTCTAGCCTTCCCCAAGTTGCTTTCCACTCAAATCCTCTTTCCACCAGATCCAAAACCTATTAGAGAGAGTTGAGTGTTGGGGAGACTATCATTTGAAGCACAAGAGCAAGGAGTTCATCATCAACGCACCATTTGTTACTTCTTGGAGAGTGGTGTCTCCTAGATTGGCTAGGTGTCACTTGGGAGCCTCCGACAAGATTGTGGAGTTGAACCAAGGAGTTTGTAAGGGCAAGGAAATCGCTTACTTCGTGAAGATCTATCGCTAGTGAGGCAAGTCCTTCGTGGGCGATGGCCATGGTGGGATAGACCAGGTTGCTTCTTCGTGGACCCTTCATCGGTGGAGCCCTTCGTGGACTCGCGCAGCCATTACCGTTCGTGGGTTGAAGTCTCCATCAACTTGGATGTACGATAGCACCACCTATCGGAACCGCGCCAAAAACATCCGTGTCTCCAATTGCGTTTGAATCCTCCAAACCCTTCCCTTTACTTTCTTGCAAGTTGCATGCTTTACTTTCCTCTACTCATATACTCTTTGTATGCTTGCTTGATATGTATTATGAATGTTGAAATTGTGCCTAAACTCCACTTAAACTCAAAGAAACTTAAAAGCTGCAACTTTGGCACTTAGTGTCTAATCACCCCCCCCCTCTAGACACCTCTTCTCAAGGTCCTACAAGTGGTATCAAAGCTTTGGTCTCCATTGCTTTGTTTTAATCACCATTGGAGGAAGATGGATGAGTCTACTATTGGGAGTCTTAAACATAGAGTGCCTATTCTTGATGGAGAGTATTTTCATGAGTGGAAAAATGAGATGCTTGTTATTTTCAATCAATATCATTTTAACAAGTACATTGCTAGCCCTTGTGCACCTTATGTTGATACTATGCATCCTACCCATGATGAGTCAGTTGACATGATTAGGAATCTTAGAACTGCCGAACTTATCATTAGAGGATTGCCTAGAAACTTGATTGGATGCTTGCCTACTTTTAAGTGTGCCTACAACATATGGAAGTTTCTTGAGGAATGATTTCCAGATTATTCCTTGAAGAATCTTGACGAAATTCTCCATAAGTCTATTGCCTTGAGTAAGATGAATACTAGTGATCCTATGTTTGGTGATCGTCTATTTGAGCTTACAAACCTTATGCGTGACAAAGGAAATGTTGGTATTATTAGTGATATTATTTCCGAAGCTATAAAAACTCATAAGCAAGATCATTGTTAAACTCATTCTAATGAATCACCCTCTCTAGGACTTGATCCACCACATGACGATGTTGAACATGGATACTATGATGAGGATGATGATAGTGACTTCGATCTTGATGATGCAATGAGACACTTTGGTCTTATGGCAAATCTTCGGGGATACATGTCAGGAGGAAAGGAATGGGTTCTTGATAGTGGATGTACCGTTCACATGACCGGAGATAAAGACATGTTTCGTGAGCTTGCTGATAATGATAGTCCTCGAAAGTATGTCACTTTCGGTGACAACTCAAAGGGTAAGGTGGTTGGCCTTGGTAAGGTGGCCATATCACATGATAGCTCCATACGAAATGTTATGGTCGTTGAATCTCTTGGATACAACTTACTTTCAGTATCTAGACTTGCTGATTTCGGTTTCAATGTTCTATTTACTGAAGTAGATTGCCAAGTGTTTCGTCGAGACAATCATAAAATGGTCTTTACCGGTGTGCGTAGAGGTGATCTATACATTGTTGATTTCACTAAAAAGGCTCAACCTAGAACTTGCTTCATTGCTAAATCCTCAAAAGGTTGGTTATGGCATAGAAGACTAGGTCATGTTGGTATGCGAAACCTTGACAAGCTTATTAAAGGAAATCATATCCTTGGAGTTAACGATGTCATATTTGATAAGGATAGACTTTGCAGCGCTTGTCAGGCAGGTAAACAGGTTGGAGGAAGGCATCCCGTGAAGAACATCATGACCACAAGGAGGCCACTTGAGCTACTTCACATGGATCTCTTTGGTCCTAACTCTTACAAGAGTCTCGCTGGAAATTCTTTTGGCCTAGTTATAGTTGATGATTTTTCAAGATTTACGTGGGTGTTCTTTCTCGATGATAAATCGCACGTCCAAAAGATCTTCAAAAACTTCGCTAGGAAGGCCCAAAATCAATTTGAAGTGAAGATCAAGAAGGTTCGTAGCGACAACGGAACGGAGTTCAAGAATGCAAATGTGGACACCTTTCTTAACGAAGAAGGGATTTCACACGAGTTCTCAGCTACGTACACACCTCAACAAACCGGAGTTGTTGAGAGGAAGAACCGAACGCTCATCAAAATGGCGAGAACGATGCTTGATGAGTACAAGACGCCGAAGCACTTTTGGGCAGAAGCAGTTGAGACAGCTTGTCATGCAACAAATCGCTTGTATCTTCACAAGCTACTCGGCAAGACGGCATACGAGCTCCTCACCGGTAACAAACCCCAAGTTGGATACTTTCGAGTATTCGGCACAAAGTGCTACATTCTTGATAAGCATCGTCGCTCTAAATTTTCTCCTAAGTCTCATGAAGGTTTCCTACTAGGTTATGGCTCAAACTCTCACACTTACTGTGTCTACAACAATTTCACCCGGAAGGTTGAAGAGACGGTAGATGTGAAGTTTGATGAATCTAAAGGCTCGCAAGTAGAGCAATTGCCAATTGATGTAGGTGACAAAGATCCTTCGGAAGCAATTCAAGACTTGGCTATTGGCAATGTTCGTCCAACGGAGGTGAAGGAGAGTACCTCGTCCGTCCAAGTGGAAGCTTCAACTTCACAACAAGGTGAACCAAGAGTTGATACGGAAGCATCCACAAGCGGGACACACCAAGATGAAGAAAATGAGGAAGTGCATCAAGATGAACGTCAACAACCTCCTCTCCACCACGACAAGAGAACGACAATGCCAACAATGAAGAAGGCCAAGAAGAAGAAGAACAAGATGAAGAAGATGTTCAACGAAGACCCAAGCAAAAGCTTTCACGAGTTCAAGCAAGAATTGCTAAAGATCATCCCGTCGAGCAAATCTACAATGACATTCAAACCGGGAGAATCACTCGCTCTAAAACTCGTTTAGCTAACTTTTGTGAAAACTATTCTTTCATCTCTAGCATTGAACCTATGAAGGTTGAAGAAGCATTGGAAGATCCAGATTGGATAAATGATATGCATGAAGAGCTACATAACTTTGAGAGGAATCAAGTTTGGACATTGGTTGAGAAGCCCGACAACAACCACAACGTCATCGGTACCAAATGGGTGTTTCAAAACAAGCAAGATGAAGATGGACAAGTAGTTCGCAACAAAGCACGTCTCGTCGCCCAAGGCTACACACAAGTCGAAGGTATGGACTATGGTGAGAGTTATGCCCCCGTTGCTAGACTTGAGTCCATTCGCATCTTACTTGCCTATGCTAATCATCATGATATCACCTTGTACCAAATGGACATTAAAAGTGCTTTTCTAAATTGTGAAATAGAGGAGGAATTTTATGTCAAGCAACCTCCCGGCTTTGTCAATCCTAAGAAACCCAATCATGTTTACAAACTTCACAAAGCTCTTTATGGTCTTAAACAAGCTCCTAGAGCTTGGTATAAATGCTTGACCAAGTTCCTTATTGAAAAAGGCTTTGAAATTGGGAAAATTGATTCTAATCTTTTTACTAAAAGGATTAATGGAGAACTATTTGTGTGCCAAATCTATGTTGATGATATTATATTTGGTTCGACTAACCCTCATTTTAGTGAAAAGTCTGGGAAGCTAATGTCGGAGAAGTTTGAGATGTCTATGATGAGTGAACTCAAATTCTTTCTTGGGTTGCAAATCAAGCAAACTAAGGAAGGTACCTTTGTTTCTCAAACGAAGTACACCAAGGACTTATTCAAGAAGTTCAATATGCAAGAATGCAAAGGTATGTCTACACCCATGCCTACTAGTGGACACAATGACTTGACCAAAGACGGTGAACCGGTTGATCAAAAGGTTTATCGCTCTATGATCGGTTCATTGTTATATCTATGTGCTTCACGTCCCGATATCATGCTAAGTGTGTGCATGTGTGCACGATATCAAGCTGCTCCTAAGGAATGTCATCTTAAGGCCGTGAAAAGGATAGTGAGATACTTAATCCATACACCAAACTTTGGCATTTGGTATCCTAAGAGGGCTTCTTTCGATCTTGTTGGCTATTCCGACTCTGACTATGCAGGAGACAAGGTTGATAGAAAGTCCACCTCGGGTACTTGTCAATTTCTTGGTAGATCTCTTGTGTCTTGGTCCTCCAGGAAATAAAACTTGGTATCCTTATCCACTGCCGAAGCTGAATATATTGCCGCTGGTTCATGTTGTGCTCAATTAATTTGGATGACCCAAACTCTTAAAGATTATGGGATATATGTGAGACATGTTCCATTGCTTTGTGACCATGAAAGTGCTATCAAAATTGGTCATAATCCTGTGCAACATTCTCGAACTAAGCATATTGAAGTTCGTCATCATTTCATTCGAGATCATGTTGCTAAGGGTGACATTAATCTTAAGCATGTTCGCACCGAAAAGCAATTAGCGGATATATTCACTAAACCTCTTGATGAGAAAGTGTTTTGCAGGTTAAGAGGAGAATTGAACATAATTGATGCTTTGAACTTGGAGTAGAAACTCCATTGGATACATGCAAGACATGAGCTTATGACTAATCCTTGATACTTCTCTTATGATGAAAATCTTATGTCATGGATATATGTGTATCTTGCATGTTATCTGACCCTTGTAGGTATTTAGTGGAATCAAATTCCATGAGATTGTAATCTACTCACATCTTGAGCAATCTCTACATCACCAAGTCTCTACACTATGGTGGTTGAAGACAAGGAAGCACGAATCCACTCAAACATATCCTTTGACAAATTGTATGTTGAGCTTCACGATTGTCATTTTTGGACACACAAGTGCTCTTCCTTGCAAGAACTAACCCATGTAGGTAGATGGACTAAAATCCCAAGTGATGCTCCAAATTCTTGATGAGCTACATCAACCTCGAGCAACCCACACAAGTTCAACTACATGGACAACACCACAAACCAAGGTATGTTATTCCATCTTAGATAAGCTTTATTCCAAGTCATGAGCTAAAGCAACTCGACAAGATGTGAATACATCAAGATGCTTAGACGAAAAATGGCAACCCCATTTTGATCTTAAACGATGAGTATGACCTATGATCAAGTGATCTCACTTGACTCCTAAGTCAATATACTATAACATAGGTGACTTTGTCGCCGACCATCTCTAGATGAAGTTCTCTTGTGTTCTTTTCTGTGCTTTTGCATTTGTCTCATGCATATTTGTTTCCCCTTTCAAAAAAAACTTCATCTAGATTTCTTTCTTTCTGTTTGTTCTGCATTTTCTGCATTCCAATTCATTGCACATCTTTCAGTAAATTGCTTGAAAATCTTTGTGAGATCTTACTAGTCTGGTGAGCTGAGGTGACAAATGTTTTCTCTGCGATGAACTCGGTTTCACCGATTTGTTATTTTTGGCCCCACCGAATCCTTTCGATCCAACCGAAGCAACTCACTCGGTGCCACCGATTTCATAACAGGAAAAACAGTTTGCCACATAATTCTGTGTTTCTTCTGATCCAGCTCCACTCAATGAATCTTGTCCTCTACAAGCATCACATTTTTATCACTACTTTGTTCTGTGTCTCAAGGACCAAACCCATTCAACAGATTCCAGAAGACCCTTCTTGGAAATTGATGTCAAAGGGGGAGAGAGAGAACATCAAAGCTTATCATTTGAAGAGAGAGAGAGCATCAAAGCTTATCACCTTCTTGAGGGAGAGAGATATCTTCTCCTAAAGGGAGAGAGAGACCTTCTAGGGGGAGAGACCCTCAAAGGGAAGAGAGAGATCTCCAGGGGGAGAGAATACTTAAGTAGAAAGTATTTCTCAAGGATCCCAGATGCTTGGTGTTCAAGAGGAGAGATGTCCACATGTCTTCTTGAGGGGAGAGACATGTTCATATGTTCTGTTGTGCCTATTTGCATTAGCATGCATCAGCTCTGATCATCATTCATATCCTTCAGCTCTGTTTTTCTTTCAGCTCTAATTTTCTGTTCCCTATCTTCTCCCAGTATCCCATGTTAGATTCAGGGGGAGCAAGACATCTAAGGGAAAGAGATCATTTAAATTCATTGCATATCCTTACTCTTGGGGACATGTCTAGTCCAATGTGGTACTTTGTACTCACTCTCTACATGTCATCCCAGTCTTGGTATTCTTGTGGTTTCTTCTATTTGCTCTGGCTAGTAGATGTATCTGTGTTATCTAACCTTGTTTACACAGGTTCATTTCATCCTAAGACAACTCAAGACTACAAGGTAAGTATATGCATCACAATCATGTGTATGAGGAATTCTTGTAGATGTACATATTGTTTGCAAGAAGGACTCATGAGCATGAAGGTATTTTCTTCCACATTCTTTGCTCTGATGCATATGGCCAAGATACATGTGACACATTGCCTGCTTTATCATGTTTATGCTCTCACATGCTTATACATTCCATATTCACATGATTGCATACATGTAGGGGGAGTCTATGTTTGTTACATGTCTTTTCAAAGCTTTACTTGCTACTCTTTATATCTTTATCTAAAGCTTTGATGTATGTTGTCATCAATTACCAAAAAGGGGGAGATTGAAAGCACAAGTGCTCCCTAGGTGGTTTTGGTAATTAATGTCAACATATCTCTTGTTGGACTAACACTTTTATCTAGTATGTTTCAGATAAGTTCAACAATGGAGTGGCATGAACTAAAGGATGTAGGAACTCCTTCAAGATGCTAAGGACAAAGGATTGGCTCAAGCTCCAAGCTCAAGACTCTTCATTTTATATTTTAGTGATCCAAGATCACATTGAGTATATAGGAAAAGCCAATACTATCAAGGAGGGATGAGGTGTTGCTTAATGAGCCTCTTGCTTCATGTGCTTAGTGATATGCTCCAAAACCCTCAACTACTTTTCCCTTCCTCAAATGACCTAAACCTAAAGCCAAAATCGGTCACACCGATTCTTCCTATCCGGCGCCACCGATTCCAAAAGTCATAGCCACTGCCAGAAACCCTAAGCAAATCGGTCTTGCCGATAGGGATCTCGGTTTCACCGAGATGGGATTGTAATCTCTCTGTGTATGTCCATTATCAAAATCGGTCTCACCGAGTTTGAGCCATCGGTACTACTGAGATTACAATGCAAACTTTCTGGATAACTTATTACCAAAATCGGTCCCACCGAGTTGGAGTAAACGGTCCCACTGAGTTTGCCTGACCAACTCTCTGGAAAGCTTATTACCAAAATCGGTCTCACCGAGTTTGCGTAATCGGTCTTACCGAGATTACGTTGTGCCCTAACCCTAACCATATCGGTCTCACCGAGTTGCATTTCGGTCCCACCAAAAACCCTAACGGTCACATTATTTGCTGAATCGGTCTGACCGAGTTTAACGATTCGGTCCCACCGAGTTTGGTAGATTGTGTGTAACGGTTAGTTTTTGTGTGGAGGCTATATATACCCCTCCACCTCCTCTTCATTCGTGAAGAGAGCCATCAGAACAAACCTACACTTCCAACTTACCATTTCTGAGAGAGAACTACCTACTTATGTGTTGAGGCCAAGATATTCCATTTCTACCATATGAATCTTGATCTCTAGCCTTCCCCAAGTTGCTTTCCACTCAAATCCTCTTTCCACCAGATCCAAAACCTTTGAGAGAGAGTTGAGTGTTGGGGAGACTATCATTTGAAGCACAAGAGCAAGGAGTTCATCATCAACGCACCATTTGTTACTTCTTGGAGAGTGGTGTCTCCTAGATTGGCTAGGTGTCACTTGGGAGCCTCCGACAAGATTGTGGAGTTGAACCAAGGAGTTTGTAAGGGCTAGGAGATCGCCTACTTCGTGAAGATCTACCGCTAGTGAGGCAAGTCCTTCGTGGGCGACGGCCATGGTGGGATAGACAAGGTTGCTTCTTCGTGGACCCTTCGTGGGTGGAGCCCTCCGTGGACTCGCGCAGCCGTTACCCTTCGTGGGTTGAAGTCTCCATCAACGTGGATGTACGATAGCACCACCTATCGGAACCACGCCAAAAACATCCGTGTCTCCAATTGTGTTTGAATCCTCCAAACCCTTCCCTTTACTTTCTTGCAAGTTGCATGCTTTACTTTCCGCTGCTCATATACTCTTTGCATGATTGCTTGATATGTATTGTGAATGTTGAAATTGTGCCTAAACTCCACTTAAACTCAAAGAAACTTAAAAACTGCAACTTTGGCACTTAGTGTCTAATCACCCCCCCCACCCCCCCCTCTAGACACCTCTTCTCAAGGTCCTACAGCGCCGCCTCATGTGGAACGGCCGAGGCCTCGGGAGCCCAAACCTCGGGAGCCGCAAGACGCAACCCCTCGCCTGCCACTGCTCCAGGACGGGCTTCGGGAGATGCCGCCTTCGGGGCTCCGCGCGGCGTCAGCATCTCAACATCATCCCCTTCAGCTCCCAGCGGTTCTCGTCTCCCCGCTCCATCACCTGAGACAGAGCCGCTTTGGGCGACCGGAAGAGCAACCACAGTGACTGGGTTCTCGCGGGGCCCCGTGAGGCCAACCGGGCACAGCCCCCACTCGTCAAAGCTGGGCATCTGCCTCACAAAATCGGCCCTGCCCGAGCAAGGATACATGAGGGCAGCATCATGTCGAAGGCTGCCTGGGGAAGGATCGCCAGTCAGGACCCTGAGCACCGTCCTCAGCGCTTCAGGCGCCAGGTCCTCCTCCTGAAGCCGCATGCGGTCTTTGTGCCCCGCAAAGTCCCACATCCGGCGAGAGTTGCGCTGGAGAGGAGTGATGTGACGCTGGAGGAACTCCTTCTCCACCTTGGGCGCCGTCATGTCGAGCGCCCTCAAACTCTGGAAGCGGCGCCAGACGAAGGCGAGCTGGGGGCTCGCGAGCGTCTCGTGATCCCAGCCTGAGTTGGTAACTGCGGGCGAGGTTGGGTGCGAGAGCAGGGGGCTGGGCACTCTGACATCCACATACAGCCATCGCTCTCTGAACCTGGCCTCAGGAGGAGGAAGGCTGAAATTGATCCCCGAAGCAGCCGTCTATGGCACGGCGAGGAAGCTCGCATGCCCCAAGCATTGAGTGGGGTCGCTCAGGCGCAAAGAGAAGAAGTGGCGCAGCAGGGCAACGGAAGGAGGAATGCCCACCATTGCCTTGCAAACAAAAGAGAAGACAGACAAGAGGGTAATGGACTCAGGACCGAGGTGCATCATGTGGATCTGATAATGGGAGAGCACCACATTCAAGAAAGTGGAAAAGGGGGGAACCAGACCCACCCACAGGGCATTGGCGAAGAACCGGACCTCCGCGACGACCCTATCAAAGGAGGCATGGGACGCAGGCCAGACCGTGGTCCTGCCGCACTCGTTGAAGATGGTGGCAAGAGCAGAACGGACCTTGCCCAAGGCCTCGGGGTTGAGTATGATGGACCGGTCAACGGCGGAGGCCGCTGCCGGAGGCGAGCGGGACGAAGGCGCGGGCTTCTTCCCCATTTCCTTCTTCGTTGGCACCATGGCAATGGGAAGGGGGAGAGTTCGAGTCGGATTGGAGGTGGAGGTTGGAGCCTAAGGAAGAAGGAAGGGCAGGAAGCACGCAGACGGCGAAAGGGGAATGGCTGTGTGCAACCACGGGTCCGCCTAGCCGGGCGTGTAATGAGGCATCATGGGGAAGCGGAGACGCCCACGTCCAATGAACCGCCACGCGGCGCCCAAGGCTGCCGGCTATTGGGGCCCGCGGTGCTTCGCACTTGCCCCTTCGCTTCTCTACTAAGCCAAGTTCGGGCGCGCCTTGGGCGCGGGGGCTACTGTCGGCATTCTGGGAACGGGGGTCCCCAGACTTGCCTGCCTGCGGCCTACGGTGTGGCTCAAGTGGGAGCCCAGTGCAGCCCAACTTCATCAGCTCAAGCTCAAGACCCTCGCGTGGGGCCAAGCCTCGCGGGGCGGACGACAGGAACCTTCCTCAGGAGCAGCCTCATCAGGCAGGCTCGCGAGGAGGCGGAGGTCAAGGCAAGGGCACCTCGCGAGGAGCCCTTGACGCAAGCCATGACGATCGAGACCAGGCGGGCGCCAGGCGAGCGCCGGCCTGTGCAGTGTCCTTGTTTCCCCTTCGGTGCAAAGGGGGTAAGCACAGGCCAAGGCATCAGGCAAAGGTTACCGTTTTGGTGCAACAGGACCAAGACCAGCAGAACGGCAGGATGGAAGTCATCGTGGCGCCCAGGACGGCGTCATCGTCAGAGCCTTTGGCAGCCGTAGACCAACTTTAGTCATGATAAGTGTATTAGATGTTCCCCTTCAAAATGGCCAATTGTTGGTGCCCTTCCCGCTCATTATTTGGGAAGAGGCCCAGGGCCTTCCTCTATAAATAGAGCTAGCCACCACAGGGCAGAGGGACGGATCGATCAGAGGGAGAGGGAGAGAGAGAGAGAGAGAGAGAGAGAGAGAGAGAGAAGCGATTGAACTCACCCAAGCAGTTCATCGCACCAGCTCAAGAACAGCCCCTCGCGAGGCTGTTCCCCCTTTGTATTGTTCATCATCAGCCCCTTAGGCAATCCACCACACCACACACTGGAGTAGGGTATTACACCGCAATGGTGGCCTGAACCAGTATCAATCTCATGTCCCTTGTGTGTTCCTCTTTCTAGCATAGATTCCTTATGAGGCCTCGAGACGTGAGCTACTAGGGGAAGGATCTTCGTGCGCACCCCAGAGTTCGAACCTCAAGGGTCTGCCGGAACCCGAAATCTGACAAATACCGACATGTGCGATCGTTTTGCTTAAATATATACATCACTGTAACTAGTACTCCATCCGTCAATTTATAAGTTGTGCTTACCTTTTCCATCAACTTCATGCAACGTGCGAGCATCTTGCTAGAAACACTAGAACATGTCGGCCCGCATGTGACCAAACCTACGATGCGCCAACCTAGCTACTACGTACCCTGCTTATCTGGCGGAAATAGCCCCGCCCTAGCGTTTCCAATCGTTATTTCTATCTATCGATCATGCCAAGGAGAAGAACGAAATGTTGCAATTTATACATGTTTCTCTACTCCTACTCCTAGACTCAGTTGGTGATGGTGGTGTGTCTGCCATTCGTCATTTCTGACCATTAGATCTGCATCGTTGTAAGGTAAGTTGTGGCATTTTTGCAACAATAGCCCACTTCTCTGCTCCAATTTGCAGAAAACTCCTTATTATCTTGAAAGCAACCACATCCCTCCCTCACCTCATCAAAACAGCCTGAGAAATATAGTTTGAGTGAAAAGTAATATATTAGGAGTATATCAAAACAAGAGTGATTTCTTTCAAGTTTGTGAACAAGTACTACTATTCTACTACTTTGGATCCGTCGCAATGCACAGGCACATTACTAGTAAAACAAAAAGGCCTGCCACGTTCGCATCGCACCCCCACACACCTGGGAATCGGGAGTACTCCACGGCCCGTCCGGCACGCCACATAGCTTAGGGAAGGCGTGTTGCCTAGGATTTTCACTTTCATGTGGGACCGCCGTTGAGCAAACCGACTATTGGCAAACCGCACCCCGCCCACCGTCAGGTTGGAAAACAGAAACGAGGGGAAGATCTAGTTGTAGAACTGAAGACAAGAAATTTGGTGTCAGATGGGGCTCATTGATAGAGTAGGAGCATTCTGTACTAGTACCGAGTTTGTACTATACAACTAGCACTACCACTATACAACTAGGTACGTGCACGACACATCATCGTAGGAACAAAAAATGGGAAGATCTTGTTTTGGGTGATTTATCTTTTTTCAGTCAACGTAGTATGAATAATATGATGTGGGGGCACCCATGAAGCTTATGTGTCTTGGTTCCATGGCTACGAAAGGTTACAGAAAAATAAATAGATAATGTGTTTACACTAAATATATATACTTTGGATCCATTGCAACGCATGCGCCGGCACATCTATATCTATACCCCTATATAGTGTGTGAATAACTTTGAAAGTTGGTCGTTGGATGAAGCTAATCCGACAGTACAAAGATGGCAAACCCGACCACTACTGGCCGTTGGATATCATCTACATTCCACCAGATTATGCCACATGTAGAATCTAGATGACTCCATGGTTGAACTTAAGCATAATGCACAAACCACCAGAATCTCATGCGTGTAATGCACGTGTACCTTTCTAGTTGGTAGTAGTAAGAAAAAAATTCCGAGTTTGGCACGAGCTCGTACTGCGGGAGCACCACAAGGCCTGTCGCAGGAGTTACATTTCCCTCTGGGGGCCCACGGAATCGAGCTTCAGTGGCTTAGTGCACCGGCCTATGAGTCAATGACATGCGGACCTTAAATGCGGCTGGCCCACATGTCATTCTCATGGTGGTGGTGTGGTTCATGACTCACTCGTTCGAGATTAACCGGCCGGTGGTGGCCTGGCCGTGGCGAGGGTGCCACAGCTGGGCGTTGGGGTGTTACGAGGCGTAGATGGCCACACGGGTGGGTACTACCTGTAGTACATAAGTACTCCAGCTGAGGATTGATGCCCGGGACGAAATGTGTCACAACTGCTGGATGAAAATTTGATGGTGTGGGAGTACGGATCGGAGCACAGGAGCGGAGCAGGCAAACTGCGTCCAATTGGGTGTGGTTGTGGTAGAAAGTTGATGGTCGTCGCAGTTCAGCTGGCCCGCATGTCATGCACACAAAGGCAGAGGAGTGGTGGGGCCGAGAGGGATGAGGCGCACATCGGGGGACATCATGCCGTGGGTTGGAGCGGTGTCATGGGAATCGCGTGTGGGTGTGGCAGTGGTAGAAACAAGAAACATGATGGTCTCCGTGGTTCAACTTCCATGCACAAGAAGTCATGTCTGCTAACACATGTATATAAAAACTAGAGTGCTTATATATCAAGCATGTGAACAAGTATTATTCTACAACTTTGGATCCATTGCAACGCACGGGCCAGCACATTGGTAGTAGTAGTCTCTATCTTTATCTCTACTTACTCTTATAAAAAATAGAGTTGTTGATGATGGTGTGCCTGCCATCCTGCAGTATAGACCGTCCAATTTCTATTTTGACGGATAGGAAGGAAACTATGGCAATTTTGCAAAAAGATACCCACACCCCTCTCCACATTTGCAAATAAGGCATTCCCTCGTTCATTTCTCCCACAAGATAAACTACTCATACAAATGCATCTTGATGTTCCATGCAACGCATGGGCATCTTGCTAGTACTCTTATACTAGCAGGATATATACTCTTATAAAAAGAAGAGTTGGTGATGATGGTGTGCCTACCATCCTGCAATATAGGCCGTCCGATCTATATCCGATGGATAGGAAGGAAACTATGACAATTTACCCGCACTCCTCTTCACATTTGAAGATAAGGCCTTCCCTCGTTCATCCTTTTCTCCCACAAGATCTTGATGTTCTGTGCAACGCTAGGGCATCTTGATAGTCTTATAGAAAACAGAGTTGGTGATGATGGTGTGCCTGCCATCCTGCAATATAGGCCGTCCAATTTATATCTAACGGATAGGAAGAAAACTATGGCAATTTTGCAAAAAGATACCTACACCCCTCTCCACATTTGCAAATAAGGCCTTCCCTCATTCATCCTTTTCTCTCACAAGATAAACTACTCATAAAAATGCATCTTGATGTTCCGTGCAATGCACGAGGATGTTTCCTTGGGGATCTCTCCAGCGCGGTGTGGTCGTAGTTGCAAGTTGACGCCCCTTGAGATGCCGATGTTGAGGGGCACTCGGATTTCCTCCGATGAGCAGGTAAGATGAGTTTGATCATGTAGTAAATGCATTCTAAAGACTACTTCCGTGTCCATTTCCTAGTTCTCCCCCCTGCCCACTGTTTCATAGGTTAGGCTCAGTGCAAGTGGAGATTGACTTGCATATGTACGAAAGGGTACCAACATCAATTTGCACAACATTTATAATGGTGACACCGTTCCCGTAGAACCTTTGTCCAACATTGGGATCAGCCATGCAACGGGCCACCGCCTGAATTGGTACGATGGAACCACGACGAGATTGAAGAAGATAGCACGAACCTTGCACGTGGCGGTCAAAGGTGGACCATGCTGTCTGCGGCTGATTTGTTGCCATACGAGTACGAAGACGTTGTGCTCCTTTCTAACTGCATCTTTGCGGTGACAAACCAGGGGACATGTTTCGTATGGGACACATCCTACAGTATACTCCCTCTCTCCCAGTTTATTTGTTTTGAATTTATTTTAATTTTATAAGTTTCAAATTCAAATTTAGAGCTCCCCATCACATGTTGAGATTACAATGTTCATTAAATCGCTGCCTGCATGTAAAGAAACAAATCTCTAGTTTGGCACGAGTTCGTGCAGCGGTAGCACCACAAGGCCTAGCGCAAGAGTTACATTTCCCTCTCAGGGCCCTCGGGACTGAGCTTCAGCACCTTACTACACCTGCCTTTGAGTCAATAACATGTGGACCCGATAGGTGGCTGGTCCACATGTAATGCTCCCGAAGATAGAGGGGCAGTGGGGCCGAGAGGGGTGAGCCACAGATCGGGGGACGTGTCGTGTCATGGGTTCAAGTGGCATCGTGGGAATTGCGTGTGCCTATGGTAGAAACTTGATGCTCGCCGCATTTCAGGTGGCCCACATGTCATGCACACAAAGGCAGAGGGGCGGTGCGGCCGAGAGGGGTGAGGCGCACGTAGAGGGACGTGGTGACGTGGGTTGAAGCGGCGTCGTGGGAATCACGAGTGGCAGTGGAGGAAACGTGATGGACGCTGTAGTTGAACTTCCATGGACAAGTTCTCATGTCTACGGACACATGATTGCATACCGATCACTGGAAGGAGTAGTAGAGAAAGCTAGGCAGATAAATAGTTCCTTATAGTCAAGCGGACCCACGCTACTACTTGTTCCAATGACATGCACACCATCAAAATAGTCCATCTACATCAATATACATCGAGAGGGAATAAATTTTTTTACAAGAGAGGAAATAGTTCATCCATCCATAATGCCCTGCTGGTGGTGCAGCCTTTTCTTCTTCTTCTTCTTCTTCTTCTTCTTCTTCTTCTTGTTCTCCTTTTCTGTGGGAGACGGCTTTGCAACAAGCTCTTTGGACCTTGCAGCTATCTTGAAACTCACACGGGCATCAAGGGCAGCATATTTTATCCGCTCGTACGTCAAGGGATAATTCTCCCATCCAGACGACCTTAATGCCAATGTCTCGTCACCCTTCTGAAGATTTGTACCGAGCACAAAATTTGCTACGTCAAATAGGGATGGTGTCTGTTTATCACAATCTTCTACAGGAATTTTGATTCTGGTTTGTAGGTCAGCAATGCTTTTCAAATCAAGGTTGTACGGCGCCAACTTCTGTTTGTCCCCTTCAATGGATGCCCCATAGAAGTATATGTCCTCCCGAGACAAGAAATCGTGAAGCTCACCTGGTATGGAGGGCGTGTGAATGATGTGGTACACCAAACATCATCTTTGAGGCACAGCTGAGGGATGGTGGCGTATTGAATCTTCCCAGTGGCACGCTCCATGTACTCTACGTCGAGATCGATGACCTTCATCTTTACCTTTTTGAGGGAGTTGGATACATTCTACTCCGAACGACCCTTGGGTGGTTGGTGATGGTGGCAACTATGCTCAATGAGCCTTCGACGAGGACATGTTGGACGATAAAAACCTGCATCTGGATCTCTTTCGCCATTTGGAACCACTGGAACGAAGGGCTATGGTTTGGAGTATTAGGATTAGATGGCTAGTCTAACTGAAGTAGATGATTATTTAAAGGGGCTTCGGAATTACTCCAGGAGTATGTGAAGAGGTTAAAACAATATGAATGCAGTGGGGTTTGGATGCAAATGAAGACGAAGGAGAGGTGAAGAAGCCGAGGAAAATCGGTTCCCAATGGAGAAGTAAATGGGAGAAGTGGTGTGCAGGCAGTTGATTAGATGGCTAGGTAGACTAAATGAAAAGGCTATGTGGGCAGACTAAGGAGTCATACCTGTTCGTGTACGTGCCCATCCTTCTAGCGCAACATGTGCCACTGGCTAGTTGAGGTCACTCTTTCGAATCACCGTGGCGAGAGATTTTATGATTCCTTTTTATTTCTACACCTTTCCTAATAGGTGCGACCTATGCAAACAGATAAAAATGTGTCGTAGCTGGTTCAAATGGATATTAGCGCGTGTGTGGGAGACACAACTTTCTCTGGTTAAGGAATACACGGTTATCCTCAAAAAAGAAAAGGCCCATTTTCGCGCTTCCGCATGCACGAGAATTTGGTTCTGCTCGCAATATGGATGATACCTGGAGGATG
This sequence comes from Triticum timopheevii, assembly GCA_963921465.1. Taxonomy (NCBI): domain Eukaryota; kingdom Viridiplantae; phylum Streptophyta; class Magnoliopsida; order Poales; family Poaceae; genus Triticum; species Triticum timopheevii. The sequence continues at coordinate 404,827,050 of OY997272.1, read as the reverse complement.
AAGTGAACACAGAGGCATGCTAGCACGTGAGACCTATTTCCGCTATACAGTAATGGAGTACTCATGTTCCTACTACTAATAGTAGTAGTACAACTGTGGTATACTTCATGGTCAAAATACTATTCATCCGGTCCTCACAGTGAAGTGACAACACCCTGCGCAGGACACTAGTCCAGGCGGCGTGTTTGGGTTACCAAAGTCAGCCTCACCTTGTGCACTGTGCAGTCTGTCACCGCCACTATATAGCACATTAGCATGCCTCGCCTCGTCTCCCTCTCCCCTAGCACCACTCCATCTCCATCTCCATCTCACTGTGCCCCCGCGTACCCTCACCTCGCTCGCCTCCCCCAGTACCACAATTCCCTCGCTAGCCGCTCCAACACAGACAGCCTTCTCCCCCGTAAATCAAGCCCCCAAAAACCACACCTTCCAAACTCCACCATGGTCGAACGCGAACCGTGCAGCATCCATGAGTCGCGATTGGAGCAATCTCCCCAGTGACATCCTCGACCTCTGCTGTTCGTGTATGGATATGTTGAGCGCCCTGCGGCTGGCTGCATGCTCGAGGGACATGCACATGGCCATCATCGAAGTGAGGCCTAAGATTTTCAAGACACCCTACTTGTTGCTATCTGGTCTTACGAGATTTGCTCACCATGATACGGAGGCATACATGATGCCCCTCGACTTCAATCTGATCTCCATTAGCCGAAACTTCTTTGCAGGTATGTAGTGGGTCGCCGTACATCATTTCCCTCGACTTTGGTCCGATCACCATCGCCCGAAATTTCTTGGCAGGTATGTACTGGGTCGGCATGAACTCCAACTGGATGGCTGCCGTCAGGGAAGACGGGAAAAAGTTGGTGCTCGTGAACTTCTAGACCTCCCATGAGATTATCCTTCCTCCGTTGGATTATATAGACTTTTACCATTGTGGTCCAAGTTATCTAGATTACCACATCAGTTGGACGGACCTTGTTTTGTAGAAGATTGTAATCTGCCAATTGCCCACATGACACGTGAATTACGCAGACTTCAAGCTAATTGCCTTGTTCGACCGTGGACTCGCCTAACTTTACGCCGGTGTCTTCTTTAGCTGGAGACAACTCAGCTCGCAGTGGATTATCATCAAAGATGATACACACTTCTATGATGCTATTGAACACAATGGCATCATCTACGTGATCGACAAAGCAGATGGCACCACGTATTGCTGGGATGGCGCGTGTAAGTTGTTTCCATCTGATGTTAATGATGACGCCATGACATTGTTTGAACTTTTTGTGATGATTGGCATATCCCTGTTTGAGCAGAATTTGAGTAGAACTATGGCAATGTATTAGAGACGCTGTAAATCGGCTATATTTGGAATGAGTTAATTCATGCGGTTGTGACCATGTCATTACAGCCAATTTGTACCCCTGAATAATCAAACGGTTAGGAATATATGGATATTCTCCTTATTCTACAGTAATCTATATACTACTATTAAATATGAGTGTGTATCAATGGCCATGTTAGTTTCCTTATTTTCATGATGTAGAAACATGCACCACACAGTTGGTTTCATCTAACCATAGATTAGGGAAGTAAATGTGCATATGGAGAACTCTATATTTGGAAGTAGTGAAATCATGTAATGCTTACCATGTGTACATACCTATATTCGCTCTTCGGCAATCAATGGCTATAATAATATCCTCACAAAAATTTTGCCCACAGAACACGAGTATATAACAGTGCATGGTCTGTTAGTTACTTTGAAGAATTTGTTTGTGAGGACAGAACATGATTACATAACATGCATGACATGGTAGTTTCCTGTGAAGAATCGATTGCGAGATAAAATGAGTATAACCATGCATGGCACTTCTATATTTTTTGAACCCAGTATACATTTCCCTATATTTTCCTCCCAGTTACAACAGGGGCATATCAATGTTGTTTCTTGCATTATCTTACTCATACTCTGAACAATGCTGATCTTACATTAATAATGCCTGTCCTTTTTGCCAAAAACAGGGAAGCACAGTTGGTTCCTCGCTCGATCAGACAACGGCAAAACACTGATGATCATTCGGACACATGAGCTGGAAAAGTTATATTGCAAAAACCCCACTGTATACAAGCACCGTGAAATACATGAGTATCTGGACAGTGGCTGTTACGTCTATGAGAAGATACCAGCTTGTTGGGGCCTTCAGGATTTTTGAGTTGGAGGCGGGTAAACAGCCTTGGTTCACACTCTCTGTTTCTCGGACTCAATTATCCGAATAACTAGGAGATCACCGTTGGCAAGTACCTTGATGGCAGAGAGGCTCTGTTTGTTACGGAAAACTGTGTCTACATGGCGAGCCCTAGGAGTTTGGAAGCAAACTCCCCCGATTGTCAACGATACAGCCTGCAGCCAAAATAAGGTGAGAATAACAAAGGCATCTGGATTAACTTTGATCCTTGGATGTCTCAAGTACGACAGGAAATGATGTGGTTCAAGCCTTCAGGTTGATAGGTAATTGGGCTGTTGCGTCGAAAGGGCGGAGTACTGGTGTCTCCGGATCACTGGTCGCTGAAATGGGGCTGCAAATTATGATGGAGTTGGATCATCCCTCTTCGAATGACTTGTAGTCTTTGCTGCTTGTTTTGGATGGGTAGTTCTCTCTTTTGTTATGCATATTCCTTGTCATTTGGTCATCCTCGTCTATGTCACTCTTATTATGTAATAGTTTCCTCTATTTAGAATTTCCTTCTTGTCTAGATCACGAGAGTCTGAGTGCCACAGATGGGTGCGTTTTGGTGGTGTAGCAAGACTTCTTATGAACTATCATGTCTTGTTGTTTATATCAGTAGTAGTCAGTGTTTGAGTGTTGTATATATCGTTGTTTCGAACTGTTTATTGTTTCGAACTCCTGGTGGGCTAAATGAGGGCATCACCATTCTCCAGTGTTTAGAGTATATCTCCTTTTACAAGTTATAATTTGAGCTCACTGTCTTTTCGATGATGTACACTTGTTTGGGCCATTGAGGTGTCGCTGAATATGGGCCGAGTAGTAACACAATGCCAAATAGGTCAATTATGACTCTCAGGCCGGGCTCTCAAAAGATCCTCAAAAAAAGGTCGGGCTCTCCAAAAAAGAAAGAATAAGGGGCCGACATGTGGGCGCCACTGGTGTTTTCGTGTGCTTGCGCGCCGAGAGCATATTGACGCGTGTTCGAAATTCATGCTACCTTTTCATCCCCAATCTCCCGCCCCTCCCCCACCTCTGGAATCTCGATTCCTACTCCAGTTCCCCCAAATCCCCCTACTGTACTCCTTGTACTCAAGCGCACTATCATGTCGCCGGTCAACGCGGATCTCCTAGCCGGAGATCCTGAGGTTCGTCCTGCCTTCAGTCACTAAGTGTTGTCGCTCAACAGTGGCATGGCGGCGCTTGACGACCAGTTTGCCGGCAAAGTGATGATGGTAACCATCAACGGCGACCAACCTCCCGTCTCGCCGGACGACCTTGTCAAAGCTCTTGGCATTGTGCACAGCATCCAAATAAGTGACTTGCTCGGTGAAGTCTGTCCGCCACCTTCTGATTTCTTCGTCAGGTTCTGGACAACTTTCGACTGCAGTCGTGTGTTCGAATCTTCCCGACGTTTGTTCTGCGATGGTGCGCTGGTGAGCTTTGATCGGTGGCACCCAGGATGGGGCTCTGTGCCCTATGAGCTTGAGTTTTTAACAAAGCTTACCTTCCATGGCATGCCTCGACGTGCTTGGAACAGCGAGTCCATGAATGAGCTTATCAACGACCTTGGAGGTGACCTCGTAAGTATGTTTGTTCCTCCAGACACCTGGGCTCTGACGGTTATGGCACGGATGAAGAAGCCGCCCACCATACTGAAGGTGATTTGTGTTGAGATACCAGTGCAGGAATTGGGGTTGTACTATTCATCACCACCAAGGCCGCCGCAGACCACGTTAGGGATGCACCTGTATCGAGTGTTCGTGCATGTCGAAGAAGTGGTCAATCATTCAATCGAAGTCCTGCCGTCGCCGCTGGAGCCAGGGTCCGTTGACGACGTCTATTACAAGAGTCTGAAGGAAATATGCCCTAGAGGCAATAATAAAGTTATTATTTATTTCCTTATTTCATGATAAATGTTTATTATTCATGCTAGAATTGTATTAACCGGAAACATAATACATGTGTGAATACATAGACAAACATAGTGTCACTAGTATGCCTCTACTTGACTAGCTCGTGAATCAAAGATGGTTAAGTTTCCTAGCCATGGACATGAGTTGTCATTTGATTAACGGGATCACATCATTAGGAGAATGATGTGATTGACTCGACCCATTCCGTTAGCTTAGCACTTGATCGTTTAGTATGTTGCTATTGCTTTCTTCATGACTTATACATGTTCCTATGACTATGAGATTATGCAACTCCCATTTATCGGAGGAACACTTTGTGTGCTACCAAACGTCACAACGTAACTGGGTGATTATAAAGGAGCTCTACAGGTGTCTCCAAAGGTACATGTTGGGTTGGCGTATTTCGAGATTAGGATTTGTTGCTCCGATTGTCGGAGAGGTATCTCTTGGCCCTCTCGGTAATGCACATCACTATAAGCCTTGCAAGCAATGTGACTAATGAGTTAGTTGCGGGATGATGCATTACATAACGAGTAAAGAGACTTGCCGGTAACGAGATTGAACTAGGTATTGGGATACCGACGATCGAATCTCGGGCAAGTAACATACCGATGACAAAGGTAACAACGTATGTTGTTATGCGGTTTGACCGATAAAGATCTTCGTAGAATATGTGGGAGCCAATATGAGCATCCAGGTTCCGCTATTGGTTATTGACCGAGAATAGTTCTAGGTCATGTCTACATTGTTCTCGAACCCGTAGGGTCCGCACGCTTAAGGTTTCGATGACAGTTATATTATGAGTTTATGAGTTTTGATGTACCGAAGGAGTTCCGAGTCCCGGATGAGATCGGGGACATGACGGGGAGTCTCGAAATGGTCGAGACATAAAGATCGATATATTGGGCGACTATATTCGGAGTTCGGAAAGGTTCCGAGTGATTCGGGTAATTTTCGGAGTACCAGAGAGTTGCGGGAATTCGCCGGGGGGTATATGGGCCTTATTGGGCCATACGGGAATAGAGGAGAGAGGCCGAAAGGAAGGAGGCGCGCAGCCCCCCTCTGGTCCGAATTGGACAAGGGGTGCGGCCCCCTTTTCCTTCCTCCTCTCCCCCTCTTCCCCCCTTCTCCTACTCCAACAAGGAAGGAGGGAGTCCTACTCCCTTGGCGCGCCCCTCCTAGGCCGGCCGCCCCCTCCCCCCTTGCTCCTTTATATACGGGGGCACGCGGCACCTCTAGGCACAACAACAATTGATCCCTTGGATCTCTTAGCCGTGTGCGGTGCCCCCCTCCACCATAATCCACCTCGATAATATCGTAGTGGTGCTTAGGCGAAGCCCTGCGTCGGTAGTACATCAAGATCGTCACAACGCCGTCGTGCTAACGGAACTCTCCCTCTACACTCAGCTGGATCGGAGTTCGAGGGACGTCATCGAGCTGAACATGTGCTAGAACTCGGAGGTGCCGTAGTTTTGGTGCTTGATCGGTCGGGCCGTTAAGACGTACGACTACATCAACCGCGTTGTTCTAACGCTTCCGCTTTCGGTCTACGAGGGTACGTGGACACACTCTCCCCTCTCGTTGCTATGAATCACCATGATGTTGCGTGTGCGTAGGAATTTTTTTGAAATTACTACGTTCCCCAACAGTGGCATCCAAGCCTAGGTTTTATGCGTTGATGTTATATGCACGAGTAGAACACAAGTGAGTTGTGGACGATACAAGTCATACTGCTTACCAGCATGTCATACTTTGGTTCAGCGGTATTGTTGGATGAAGCGGCCCGGACCAACATTACGCGTACGCTTACGCGAGACTGGTTTTACCGCCGTGCTTTGCACACAGGTGACTAGCGGGTGTCTGTTTCTCCAACTTTAGTTGAACCGAGTGTGGCTACGCCCGGTCCTTGCGAAGGTAAAAACAGCACTAACTTGACGAACTATCGTTGTGGTTTTGATGTGTAGGTAAGAACGGTTCTTGCTTAGCCCGTAGCAGCCACATAAAATTTGCAACAACAAAGTAGAGGACGTCTAACTTGTTTTTGCAGGGCATGTTGTGATGTGATATGGTCAAGACGTGATGCTATATTTTATTGTATGAGATGATCATGTTTTGTAACCGAAGTTATCGGCAACTGGCAGGAGCCATATGGTTGTCGCTTTATTGTATGAAATGCAAACGCCCTGTAATTGCTTTACCTTATCACTAAGCCATAGCGATAGTCGTAGAAGCAATAGATGGCGTAACGACAACGATGCTACGATGGAGATCAAGGTGTCGCGCCGGTGACGATGGTGATCACGACGGTGCTTTGAAGATGGAGATCACAAGCACAAGATGATGATGGCCATATCATATCACTTATATTGATTGCATGTGATGTTTATCCTTTATGCATCTTATCTTGCTTTGATTGACGGTAAGATGATCTCTCATTAAAATTATCAAGAAGTGTTCTCCCTGAGTATGCACCGTTGCGAAAGTTCTTCGTGCTGAGACACCACGTGATGATCGGGTGTGATAGGCTCTACGTTCAAATACAATGGGTGCAAAACAGTTGCACACGCGGAATACTCAGGTTAAACTTGACGAGCCTAGCATATAACAGATATGGCCTCGGAACACGGAGACCGAAAGGTCGAGCGTGAATCATATAGTAGATATGATCAACATATTGATGTTCACCGTTGAAACTACTCCATCTCACGTGACGATCGAACATGGTGTAGTTGATATTGATCACGTAATCACTTAGAAGATTATAGGGATGTCTATCTAAGTGGGAGTTCATTAGTAATATGATTAATTGAACTTAAATTTATCATGAACTTAGTCATGGTAGTATTTTGCAAATTATGTTGTAGATCAATAGCTCGCGTTGTTGCTCTCATATGTTTATTTTAATATGTTCCTAGAGAAAATTATGTTGAAAGATGTTAGTAGCAATGATGTGGATTGGATCCGTGATCTGAGGTTTATCCTCATTGCTGCACAGAAGAATTATGTCCTTAATGCATCGCTAGGTGACAGACCTATTGCAGGAGCAGATGCAGACATTATGAACGTTTGGCTAGCTCAGTATGATGACTACTTGATAGTTTAGTGCACCATGCTTAATGGCTTAGAATCAGGACTTCAAAGACGTTTTGAACGTCATGGACCATATGAGATGTTCCAGGAGTTGAAGTCAATATTTCCAGCAAATACCCGAGTTGAGAGATATGAAGTCTCCAACAAGTTCTATAGCTAAAAGATGGAGGAGAATCCCTCAACTAGTGAGCATGTGCTCAGATTGTCTGGGTACTTCAATTGCTTGAATCAAGTGGGAGTTAATCTTCCTGATAAGATAGTGATTGACAGAATTCTCTAGTCACCATCACTAAGTTACTAGAACTTCTTGATGAACTATAGTATGCAAGGGATGACGAAAACGGTTCCCGAGCTCTTCGTGATGTTGAAATCGATGAAGGTAGAAATCAAGAAAGAACATCAAGTGTTGATGATTGACAAGACCACTAGTTTCAAGAAAAGGGCAAAGGGAAAGAAAGGGAACTTCAAGTAGAATGACAAGCAAGTTGTCACTCCCGCGAAGAAGCCCAAAGCTGGACCAAAGCCTGAAACTAAGTGTTTCTACTGCAAAGGAAATGGTCACTGGAAGCAGAAATGCCCTGAATATTTGGTAGATAAGAAGGGTGGCAATGTGAACAAGGGTATATTTGATATACAGACTATTGATATGTACCTTACTAGTGTTTATAGTAGCCCCTGAGTATTTGATACTTGTTCGGTTGCTAAGATTAGCAACTCGAAATAGGAGTTACAGAATAAACAAAGACTAGTTGAAGGGGAAGTGACGATGAGTGTTGGAAGTAGTTCCAAGATTGATATGATCATCATCACACACTCCCTATACTTTCGGGATTAGTGTTAAACCTAAACAAATGTTATTTAGCTTTTGCATTGAGCATGAATATGATTTGATCATGTTTATTGCAATACGGTTATTCATTTAAAGTCAGAGAATAATTGTTGTTCTGTTTACACGAATAAAACCTTCAATGGTCATACACCCAATGAAAATAGTTTACTGGATCTCGATCGTAGTGATACACATATTCATAATATTGATGCCAAAAGATGCAAGTTAATAATGATAGTGCAACTTATTTATGGCACTGCCGTTTGGGTCATATCGGTGTAAAGCGCATGAAGAAACTCCATAAAGATGGATTTTCGGAATCACTTGGTTATGAATCATTTGATGCTTGCGAACCGTGCCTTTTGGGCAATATGACTAAAACTCCGTTCTTCGGAACAATGGAACGAGCAACAAACTTGTTGGAAATAATACATACTGATGTATGCAGACCAATGAGTATTAAGGCTCGTGGCGGGTATCGTTATTTTCTGACCTTCACAGATGATTTGAGCAGATATGGGTATATCTACTTGATGAAACATAAGTCTGAAATAGTTGAAAGGTTCAAAAGAATTTCAGAGTGAAGTAGAAAATCATCGTAACAAGAAAATAAAGTTTTTGCGATCTGATCATGGAGATGAATATTTGAGTTACGAGTTTGGTCTTCAATTAAAACAATGTGGAATAAGTTTCACAGCTCATGCCACCTGGAACACCACAACGTTATGGTGTGTCCGAACGTTGTAACCGCACTTTATTTGATATGGTGCGATCAATGATGTCTCTTACCGATTTACCAATATCGTTTTGGGGTTATGCATTAGAGACAGTTGCATTCACGTTTAATAGGGCACCATCTAAATCTGTTGAGACGACACGGTATGAACTAGGGTTTAGTAGTAAACCTAAGCTATCGTTTCTTAAAGTTTGGAGTTGCGATGCTTATATGAAAAAGGTTTTCAACCTGATAAGCTCAAATCCAAATCGAAGAAGTGCGTCTTCATAGAATACCCAAACGAAACTGTTGGGTACACCTTCTATCACAGATCTAAAGGCAAAACATTCGTTGCTAAAGAATGGATCCTTTCTAGAGAAGGAGTTTCTCTCGAAAGAAGTGAGTGGGAGGAAAGTAGAGCTTGATAAGGTAATTTGTACCTTCTCCCGAATTGGAAAGTAGTTCATCACAGAAATCAGTTCCAGTGATTCCTACACCAATTAGTGAGGAAGCTAATGATGATGATCATGTAACTTCAGATCAAGTTACTACCGAACCTCGTAGGTAAACCAGAGTGAGATCCGCACCAGAGTGGTACGGTAATCCTGTTCTGGAGGTCATGTTACTTGAACATGACGAACCTACGAACTATGAGGAAGCGATGATGAGCCCAGATTCCGCAAAATGGTTTAAAGCCATGAGATGTGAGATGGGATCCATGTATGAGAACAAAGTATGGACTTTGATTGACTTGCCCAATGATTGGCAAGCCATTGAGAATAAATGGATCTACAAGAGGAATACGGACACTGATAGTAGTGTTACTATCTACAAAGCTCGACTTGTCGCAAAAAGGTTTTTGACAAGTTCAAGGTGTTGAATACAATGAGATTTTCTCAACTGTAACAATGCTTAAGTCTGTCCGAATCATGTTAGCATTTGCCACATTTTATGAAATTTGGCAAATGGATGTCAAAACCGCATTCCTTAATGGATTTATTAAAGAAGAGTTGTATATGATGCAACCAAAAGGTTTTGTCGATCCTAAAGGTGTTAACAAAATGTGCAAGCTCCAGCGATCCATCTATGGACTGATGCAAGCATCTCAGAGTTGGAATATATGCTTTGATAAGTTGATCAAAGCATATAGTTTTATACAGACTTGCGGTGAAGCCTGTATTTACAAGAAAGTGAGTGGAAGCACTACAACATTTCTGATAAGTATATGTGAATGACATATTGTTGATCGGAATTAATGTAGAATTATTCTACAAAGCATAAAGGAGTATTTGAAAGGAGTTTTTCAAAGAAGGACCTCGGTAAAGCTGCTTACATATTGATTATCAAGATCTATAGAGATAGATCAAGACGCTTGATAAGTTTTTTCAATGAATAAATACCTTGACAAGATTTTGAAGTAGTTCAAAATGGAACAGTCAAAGAAAGAGTTCTTGCCTGTGTTACAAGGTGTGAAATTGAGTAAGACTCAAAGCCCGACCACGGCATAAGATAGAAAGAGAATGAAAGTCATTCCCTATGCCTCAGCCATAGGTTCTATAAAGTATGTACCAGACCTATTGTATACCTTGCTCTGAATTTGGCAAGGGAGTACAATAGTGATCTAGGAGTAGATCACTGGACATTGGTCAAGAATATCCTTAGTGAGGACTAAGGAAATATTTCTCAATTATGGAGGTGATAAAAGAGCCCGTCGTAAAGAGTTACATCGGTGCAAGCTTTTACACCGATCTAGATGACTCTAAGTCTTAATCTGGATACATATTGAAAGTGGGAGCAATTAGCTAGAGTAGCTCAGTGCAGAGCATTGTAGACATAGAATATTTGCAAAATACATACGGCTCTGAATGTGACAGACCCGTTGGCTTCTCTCACGAGCAAAACATGATCACACCTTAGTACTCTTTGGGTGTTAATCACATAGAGATGTGAACTAGATTAGTGAATCTAGTAAACCCTTTGGGTGTTGGTCACATGACGATGTGAACTATGGGTGTTAATCATATACAGATATGAATATTGGTGTTAAATCACATGGCGATGTGAACTAGATTATTAACTCTAGTGCAAGTGGGAGACTGAAGGAAATATGCCCTAGAGGCAATAATAAAGTTATTATTTATTTCCTTATTTCATGATAAATGTTTATTATTCATGCTAGAATTGTATTAACCGGAAACATAATACATGTGTGAATACATAGACAAACATAGAGTCACTAGTATGCCTCTACTTGACTAGCTCGTGAATCAAAGATGGTTAAGTTTCCTAGCCATGGACATGAGTTGTCATTTGATTAACGGGATCACATCATTAGGAGAATGATGTGATTGACTCGACCCATTCCGTTAGCTTAGCACTTGATCGTTTAGTATGTTGCTATTGCTTTCTTCATGACTTATACATGTTCCTATGACTATGAGATTATGCAACTCCGGTTTATCGGAGGAACACTTTGTGTGCTACCAAACGTCACAATGTAACTGGGTGATTATAAAGGAGCTCTACAGGTGTCTCCAAAGGTACATGTTGGGTTGGCGTATTTCGAGATTAGGATTTGTCGCTCCGATTGTCGGAGAGGTATCTCTTGGCCCTCTCGGTAATGCACATCACTATAAGCCTTGCAAGCAATGTGACTAATGAGTTAGTTGCGGGATGATGCATTACATAACGAGTAAAGAGACTTGCCGGTAACGAGATTGAACTAGGTATTGGGATACCGACGAATGAATCTCGGGCAAGTAACATACCGATGACAAAGGGAACAACGTATGTTGTTATGCGGTTTGACCGATAAAGATCTTCGTAGAATATGTGGGAGCCAATATGAGCAACCAGGTTCCGCTATTGGTTATTGACCGAGAATAGTTCTAGGTCATGTCTACATTGTTCTCGAACCCGTAGGGTCCGCACGCTTAAGGTTTCGATGATAGTTATATTATGAGTTTATGAGTTTTGATGTACCGAAGGAGTTTGGAGTCCCGGATGAGATCGGGGACATGACGAGGAGTCTCGAAATGGTCGAGACGTAAAGATCGATATATTGGACGACTATATTCGGAGTTCGGAAAGGTTCCGAGTGATTCGGGTATTTTTCGGAGTACCGGAGAGTTACGGGAATTCACCGGGGAGTATGTGGGCCTTATTGGGCCATACAGGAATAGAGGAGAGAGGCCGAAAGGAAGGAGGCGCGCAGCCCCCCTCTGGTCCGAATTGGACAAGGGGTGCGGCCCTCTTTTCCTTCCTCCTCTCCCCCTCTTTCCCCCTTCTCCTACTCCAACAAGGAAGGAGGGAGTCCTACTCCCGATGGGAGTAGGACTCCCCTTCGCGTGCCCCTCCTAGGCCGGCCGCCCCCTCCCCCCTTGCTCCTTTATATACGGGGGCAGGGGGCACCTCTAGGCACAACAACAATTGATCCATTGGATCTCTTAGCCGTGTGCGGTGCCCTCCTCCACCATAATCCACCTCGATAATATCGTAGCGATGCTTAGGCGAAGCCCTGCATCGGTAGTACATCAAGATCGTCACCACGCCGTTGTGCTGACGGAACTCTCCCTCGACACTCGGCTGGATCGGAGTTCGAGGGACGTCATCGAGCTGAACGTGTGCTAGAACTCGGAGGTGCCGTAGTTTCGGTGCTTGATCGGTCGGGCCGTGAAGACGTACGACTACATCAACCGCGTTGTTCTAACGCTTCCGCTTTCGGTATACAAGGGTACGTGGACACACTCTCCCCTCTCGTTGCTATGCATCACCATGATCTTGCGTGTGCGTAGGAAATTTTTTGAAATTACTACATTCCCCAACAGAGTCAACATCAGACTTTCCCCGTGTTGGTTGGAATGATGGATGGCACAGGGCCTACTCCATCGCACGGCAGAGGCCACTGCTTCTTTGGGAGAAGTGGCAGGACTGGCTGCATGGATGTGCTCTAATTTGAGGTAACAACTGAATCTTGTCAGATACTAGTTAAATCCGAACAATGGTTGTGAAGCACTGATGTGCCAGTACATTTGATTGTGACATGTTCTAATTTTGTACCTGAACTTTTTTTAGAAAGGGTTGTACGTCAACTTAATGTGCTAGCAGAACTTATTGTGTTGTATGTCTGTTTTCATTGCACAACATTCAAGATATTTCCCCGTCATTGATAAAGACGATGAACCGTTATGTACGAGTTCGTTGGTTTCAACTTAGCCCTACCCGTAGCGATTCACTACTTCCACCCTAATTGTGCCGCCTGCATGAAATTTTTGTATGCAAGTTCAATGTGCTATAATGTTCTATATGATTGTGTCAACTATATAAATTTTTACTGAGCATCAACAATGCATATGGCTGAAAGATGTATTTATGAGCATCGACCGATGGGTCTCTCTCTCTCTCACACACACACACACACACAGAAACACACACACGCACACACGCACAAGTGGGACCCATTGAATTATTTCTTTGCTCGTGACAGCTTTTAATTAGGTTCCACTGTACTCAAACTTTTTTCTTAAGTTATTAATTGAGCACAGTGACTTCAAAAAGTTGTACAGAAGCCTTTTTTGGGCATTTCCGGCATCGCTGAATGTGGGCTGAGTAGCCATGTAAGGTTGTACTGTACTACACATGCCTTTTTTTTCAACATCAGTAATGCAACTAGGCCGACGGTTGTACACAATATCTGGGTCAACTTGTTATTCTCCGCCCCGCTGGGCTGCAAATCTTTTCTAAGAGGGATGCATTAGGCTTAACAAGAAAATGGACTGTAAGAAATAATAAATTGGATGTAATTATAATAACTGGGCAGTAACTATAAAAAAATCCACCAAACGCGTAATTAGTTTAAAAAATATATTATTTTTGGAATTTGAAATTTTTAATTTCATTACTTGTTGCGCGCGCAATATTTCGTTGGATTTTTATGTAATACAACTTGATTTTGAAATTATATTTAATCTGACTAGAAATATCGGATAAAAATATTTCGGATCCCATCAAAATGTGGGAAATTATTTTGAATTCTGTTTCGAGCGGTTGGTTGAAATTATTAATCATTGTCCTAGCTAGAAAATGGGTTGTACATTTAACAAACTGTAAATGGGTTGTAGTAAATTCCATTATAACTCAAAAATGGGTTGTACATTCTTACAAATCGCAAATGGGCTATATGTTCTCTGCCACACACTTGTGGACCTTCTAAGTTGACGCGTCCCCTGAAAAAACTAAGTTGACGCATATGCAAGGCTTTGTCAACACACGGTTCTAACAGCAGTGGCCGTTCGATGTCCATCCAACGGATGTCGTGCTTCTTCAATCTCGGATATTCTTGCTTCAGCCGCCCAAAAAATGATTCCTCCCCTGATATCTGGGGCGCACCGTTTTGGAGGCTAACCTGTGGGCCTACTAAGTTGAGGCATACCAAGGGTTTTGTCAACTTAGTCGATATAAACGATTCTAGCTGCAGTGACCGTACGATGTCCATCCAACGGCCGTAGTGCTTCTTAAACCTCTGATCTTCTTGCTCGAGCAGCCCAAAGCAGCACCGGTCGTGCCACGTGCTCCTGCCTCCCGTGGCCGGCTGTGATGCTGCGGAGGCCTCACCACCCCCTACTACGCCCACCGATGTCCAGGCCATCCCTCTACTCACTCACACCCCCTGCTATTCTGCAGCGACGACAGCCTCACACTGCAGCCGAACCAGTGAATCCTCGTACTCCTCTCCACATGGGCTTCCACTGCCGCGTCTTCCCCGGCTCCGTGTCGTCCCCTTCCTAGGCCTCACCATCGTCCACCGCACTGGTGCTCTCGGTGCGGCATGGTCAACGTGGTCAGGGAACGACTTCCATCGGAAGAGTATTGTGCGTGGAGAGGCTGACTGTGGGGTCCACGGCCGCAGCAAGGAAGTGCCTCCTTATTATGCGCAAAATAATTATTCCTCCACCAGACAGTAGGGACCCACCGGATGGGCCACCGTATTTCGCAAAAAAAGTTCCCCCCTGACTGCTGGGACCCACCAGCTACATCTTCGCACGCAAGCAAGTGCGTCCATATTACGGGGAAAAAAAGATTTGCCCCTGACTGCTGGGACCCATGATACGTCTCCAACGTATCTATAATTTTTGATTGTTCCATGCTATTATATTACCCCTTTTGGATGTTTATGGGCTTTATTTTACACATTTATATCATCTTTGGGACTAACCTACTAACCGGAGGCCCAGCCCGTATTGTTGTTTTTTTGCCTATTTCAGTATTTGGAAGAAAAGGAATATCAAACGGAGTCCAAACAGAATGAAACCTTCAGGAGCGTGATTTTTGGAACGAACATGATCCAGAGGACTTGGAGTGCATGTCAAGAAGCGATCAAGGCGGCCAGGAGATAGGAGGGCGCGCCCACCCCCTGGGCGTGCACCCCTGTCTTTTGGGCCCCTCGGGTAGCCACCGACGTACTTCTTCCTCCTATATATACCCACTTACCCCGAAAACATCCAGGGAGCCAACGAAAAACAATTTCCACCGCCGTAACCTTCTGTATCCGCGAGATCCCATCTTGGAGCCTTCGCCAGCGCTCCGCCGGAGGGGAAATCGACCATGGAGGGCTTCTACATCAACACCATAGCCTCTCCGATGAGTTGTGGGTAGTTTACCATAGACCTTCGGGTCCATAGTTATTAGCTAGATTGCTTCTTCTCTCTTTTTGGATCTCAATACCATGTTCTCCCCCTCTCTTGTGGAGATCTATTTGATGTAACTCTTTTTGTGGTGTGTTTGTCGAGACCCGATGAATTGTGGGTTTATGATCAAGTTTATCTATAAGAAATATTTGAATCTCCTCTGAATTCTTTTATGTGTGATTGAGTTATCTTTGCAAGTCTCTTCGAATTATCAGTTTGGTTTGGCCTACTAGATTGATCTTTCTTGCCATGGGAGAAGTGCTTAGCTTTGGGTTCAATCTTGCGGTGTCCTTACTCAGTGACAGCAGGGATTGCAAGGCACGTATTGTATTGTTGCCATCGAGGATAAAAAGATGGGGTTTATATCATATTGCTTGAGTTTATCCCTCTACATCATGTCATCTTTCTTAATGCGTTACTCTGTTCTTATGAACTTAATACTGTAGATGCATGTTGGATAGCGGTCGATGTGTGGAATAATAGTAGTAGATGCAGGCAGGAGTCGGTCTACTTGTCACAGACGTGATGCCTATATACATGATCATGCCTAGATAATCTCATAATTATTCGCTTTTCTATCAATTGCTCGACAGTAATTTGTTCACCCACCGTATTACTTATGCTATCTTGAGAGAAGCCACTAGTGAAATCTATGGCCCCCGGGTCTATCTTTTATCATATAAGCTTTCAATCTACTTTTATTTGCATCTTTAGTTTTCCTATCTATATTATAAAATACCAAAAATATATTTATCTAATCATACTATCTTTATTAGATCTCACTTTTGCAAGTGGCCGTGAAGGGATTGAGAACCCCTTTATTGCGTTGGTTGCGAGTTCTTTGTTTGTTTGTGTATGTGCGTGGGACTTTTGAGGAGCCTCCTACTGGATTGATACATTGGTTCTCGAAAACTGAGGGAAATACTTATGCTACTATTGCTGCATCACCCTTTCCTCTTCAAGGAAAACCAACATAGGCTCAAGACGTAGCAAGAAGGATTTCTGGCGCCGTTGCCGGGGAGGTCTTCGCTCAAGTCAAGACATACCAAGTACCCATCACAAACTCATCTCCCTCGCATTTACATTATTTGCCATTTGCGTCTCGTTTTCCTCTCCACCACTTCACCCTTGTCGTTTTATTTGCCTTCTCTTTCCCAATCTTCTCCTCTCTTTTTCGCTTGCCTTTTTCTATTTGCTTGTGTGTTGGATTACTTATTGCCATGGCGCAAGATAAAACCAAATTGTGTGATTTCTCCAATACCAATAATAATGATTTCCATAGTACTTCGATTGCTCTGCTTAATGATGTTGAGTCTTGTGAAATCAATACTGCTTTGTTGAATCTTGTGATGAAATATCAATTCGCCGGCCTTCCTAATGAAGATGTCGCTACCCATCTAAACAACTTTGTTGATTTGTGTGATATGCAAAAGAAGAAAGATGCGGATAATGATATTATTAAATTGAAGTTATTTCCATTTTCACTTAGAGATCGTGCTATAGTTTGGTTTTCATCTTTGCCTAAAAATATTATTGATTCTTGGAACAAGTGCAAAGATGCTTTTATCTCTAAGTATTTTCCTCCCGCTAAGATCATCACTCTTAGGAACGATATTATGAATTTTAAACAACTTGATCATGAGCATGTTGCCCAATCTTGGGAAAGAATGAAATTGATGATTCGCAATTGCCCTACTCATGGTTTGAATTTATGGATGATCATACAAAATTTATGTCGGTTTGAACTTTGCTTCTAGAAATCTTTTAGATTCGGCCGCGGGAGGCACATTATGGAAATCACGTTAGGAGATGCTACAAAACTTCTTGATAATATTATGGCTAATTATTCTTAATGGCACACCGAAAGATCTTCTAGTAAAAAAGTGCATGCTATAGATGAAATTAATGTTTTGAGTGGAAAGATGGATGAACTTATGAATTTGTGTGCAACTATAAATACTCCTCTTGATCCTAATGATATGCCTTTGTCTACTTTGATTGAGAATAATAATGAATCTATGGATGTGAATTTTGTTGGTAGGAATAGTTTTGGAAACAATGCTTATAGAGGAAACTCTAATTCTAGACCGTTCCCTAGTAATTCCTCTAATAATTATGGAAATTCCTACAATAATTCTTATGGTAATTTTAATAAGATGCCCTCTGATTTTGAGAATAGTGTGAAAGAATTTATGATTTCTCAAAAGAATTTTAATGCTTTGCTTGAAGAAAAATTGCTCAAAGTTGATGATTTGGCTAGGAACGTTGATAGACTTTCACTTGATGTTGATTCTTTTAAACTTAGATCTACCCCTCGTAAGCATGATATCAATGACTCTCTGAAAGCCATGAGAATTTCCATTGATGAGTGCAAGGAAAGAACCGCTAGATTGCGTGCTAAGAAAGATTGCTTTGTAAAGGCGTGTTCTTCTAGTTTCCTTGAAAATAATGATGAAGATCTTAAAGTTATTGATGTGTCTCCTATTAGATCTTTGTTTTTCAATACGAATCTTATAATAATGGGACTGGAGATGACTCAACTTTAGTTAGAAGGCGTCCCAATAATTCGAAGTTTTTGGATCTTGATGCTAAAAGTGGGATTGGAGAGGTCATGACTTTAAATAGCATTGAACCCACTATCTCGGATTTCAAGGAATTTGATTATGATAATTGTTCTTTAGAAGGTTGTATTTCCTTGTTGCAATCCGTTGTTAATTCTCCCCATGCTTATAGTCAAAATAAAGCTTTTACCAAACACATTGTTGATGCCTTGATGCAATCTTATGATGAAAAACTTAATTTGGAAGTTTCTATACCTAGAAAACCTAATGATGACTGGGAACCTACTATAAAGATTAAAATTAAAGATCATGATTGTTTTGCTTTGTTTGATTTGGGTGCTAGTGTTTCCACGATTCCGAAAACTTTATGTGATATTCTAGGTTTCCATGATCTTGATGATTGCTCTTTAAATTTACACCTTGCGGATTCCACCATTAAAAAGCCAATGGGAAGGATCAATGATGTTCTCATTGTTGCAAATACAAATTTGGTGCCCGTAGATTTTATCGTTCTTGATATAGATTGCAATCTTTCTTGCCCTATTATTCTTGGTAGAACTTTCCTTAGAACGATTGGCACGATTATTGATATGAAGGAAGGGAATATTAGATTCCAATTTCCATTAAGGAAAGGGATGGAGCACTTTACAAGAAAGAAAGTCAAATTAACTTATGAATCTATCATGCGAGCTACTTATGAATTGAGTGCTAAAGATGGCACTACTTAGATCTGTCTTCGCTTTTATGCCTAGCTAGGGGCGTTAAACGATAGTGCTAATTGGGAGGCAACCCAATTTAATTTGTGTTTTTTGTTTTTGTTTCTGTTTAGTAATAAATTTTGCATCTACCTTCTGTTTTATATGTGTTTTTATGTTTTAATTAGTGTGTGTGCCAAGTAGAACCTATAGGATAACCTATGGTGATAGTTAATTTGATTCTGCTGAAAAACAGAAACTTTGCATGCACGAAATTAGTTTTGTTAAATTACAGAAACGTGATTTTGCGTTGATTCTTTTTGCTTATGATCAATAGACAAATTGACCAGGACTTCCTATTTTGGTAGGAGTTTTAAAGTTCCAGAAGTTAGCATTAGTTACAGATTGCTACAGATTGTTCTGTTTTTGACAGGTTATGTTTCTCGTGTGTTGTTTGCTTATTTTGATGCATCTATGGCTAGTATTAAGTGGTATGAACCATAGAGAACTTGGAATACAGTAGGTTTAATACCAAAAAAATAAAGAATGAGTTAATTACAGTATCTTATGTGGTGGTTTTGTTTTCTTTCACTAACGGAGCTTATGAGATTTCTTGTTGAGTTTTGTGTTGTGAAGTTTTCAAGTTTTGGGTAAAGATTTGATGGACTATGGAACAAAGGGTGGCAAGAGCCTAAGTTTGGGGATGCCCATGGCACCCCAATATATTCAAGATTAGCCAAAAGCCTAAGCTTGGGGATGCCCCCGGAAGGCATCCCCTCTTTCGTCTTCGTTCGTTGGTAACTTTACTTGGAGCTATATTTTTATTCGCCACATGATATGTGTTTTGCTTGGAGCGTCATGTATGATATTAGTATTTGCTTTTTTGTTTACCACAATAATCCTTGCTGTACTCACCTTTTGGGAGAATCCCACTTGATTAGAATTTATTAGAATACTCTATGTGCTTCACTTATATCTTTTGAGCTTGATAGTTTTTGCTCTAGTACTTCACTTATATCTTTTAGAGCATGGCGGTGGCTTAACTTTGAAGAAATTGCTAGTATCTCATGCTTCACTTATATTATTTTGAGAGTCTCTTAGAACAGCATGGTATTTGCTATGGTTACAAATTTGGTCCTAGAATGATGAGCATCCAAGTTGGGTATAATAAAAACTATCATAGAAAGTGCATAAAACACTAGGATCAATTTGATGCTTGATAATTGTTTTGAGATATAGAGGTGGTAATGTTAGAGTCATGCTAGTGGGTAGTTATGAAATGGAGAAATACTTGTGTTGAAGTTGGCAAGTCCCGTAGCATGCACGTATGGTAAAAGTTGTGTGACAAATTTGTTGCATGAGGTGCTCTTTTGATTGTCTTCCTTATGAGTGGAGGTCGGGATCACGCGATGGTTAACTCCTACCAACCCTTCCCCTAGGAGCATGCGTAGTAGTACTTTGCTTCGAGGGCAAGTAGACTTTTGCAATAAGTATATGAGTTCTTTATGACTAATGTGAGTCCATGGATATACGCACACTCACCCTTTCACTGTGCTAGCCTCTATTATACCGCGCAGCTTTCGCCGGTATCATGCACCTATTATTTACCTTCCTCAAAACAGCCACCATACCTACCTATTATGGCATTTCCATAACCATTCCGAGATATATTGTCATGCAACTTTCCACCGTTCCGTTTATTATGACACGCTCCATCGTTGTCATATTGCTCTTTGCATGATCATGTAGTTGACATCGTATTTGTGGCAAAGCCACCTTCATAATTTTCATACATGTTGCTCTTGATTCTTTGCATATCCCGGTACACCGCCGGAGGCATTCATATAGAGTCATATCTTGTTCTAGTTTTGAGTTGTAATTCTTGAGTTGTAAATCAATAAAAGTGTGATGATCTTCATTATTACAGCATTGTCCCAGTGAGGAAAGGATGATGAAGACTATGATTCCCCCACAAGTCGGGATGAGACTTCACATTAAAAAGAAAAGAAAGAAAAAAAGGCCAAAAAGAAAAAAAGAAAGGCCAAAGAAAAAAAGAAAGGCCAAAGAAAAAAAGGGAAGAAAGAAAAAAAGAGAAGAAAAAAATGAGAGAAAAAGAGAGAAGGGACAATGCTACTATCCTCTTTACCACACTTGTGCTTCAAAGTAGCACCATGATCTTCATAATAGAGAAGTCTCCTATGTTGTCATTTTCATTTACTAAGTGGGAATTTTTCATTATACAACTTGGCTTGTATATTGCAATGATGGGCTTCCTCAAAATGCCCTAGGTCTTCGTGAGCAAGCAAGTTGGATGCACACCCACTTAGTTTCTTTTGTCGAGCTTTCATATATTTATAGCTCTAGTGCATCCGTTGCATGGAAATCCCTACTCACTCACATTGATATTTATTGATGGGCATCTCCATAGCCCGTTGATACACCTAGTTGATGTGGGACTATCTTCTCCTTTTTTGTCCTCACAACCACCACCATATACCACCATAGTGCTATGTCCATGGCTTGCGCTCATGTATTACATAAGAGTTGAAAAAGCTAAAGCGCGTTAAAAAGTATGAACCAATTGCTTGCTGAAACCGGGGTTGTGCATGATGGGAGTATTTTGTGTAATGAAAATGAAGCATGGCCTAACTATATGATTTTGTAGGGATAAGCTTTCTTTGGCTATGCTCTTTTGATAGGACATGATTATTTGTTAGTATGCTTCGAAGCATTATTATTTTTTATATTTTATAAGCTTTTATCTTGAATCATTTGGATCTGAACAATCATGCCACAATAAAGAAAATTACATTGAGAATTATGCTAGGTAGCATTCCACATCAAAAATTCTGTTTTTATCATTTACCTACTCGAGGACGAGCAGGAATTAAGCTTGGGGATGCTTGATACGTATCCAACGTATCTATAATTTTTGATTGTTCCATGCTATTATATTACCCCTTTTGGATGTTTATGGGCATTATTTTACACATTTATATCATTTTTGGGACTAACCTACTAACCAGAGGCCCAGCCCGTATTGCTGTTTTTTGTTGCCTATTTCAGTATTTCGAAGAAAAGGAATATCAAACGGAGTCCAAACGGAATGAAACCTTCGGGAGCGTGATTTTTGGAACGAATGTGATCCAGAGGACTTGGAGTGCAAGTCAAGAAGCGAATGAGGCGGCCAGGAGATAGGAGGGCGCGCCCACCCCCTGGGCACGCACCCCTGTCTCGTGGGCCCCTCGGGCGGCAACCGATGTACTTCTTCCTCCTGTATATACCCACGTACCCCAAAAACATCCAGGGAGCCAACAAAAAACAATTTCCACCACCGTAACCTTCTGTATCCACGAGATCCCATCTTGGAGCCTTCGCCGGCGCTCCGCCGGAGGGGGAATCGACCATGGAGGGCTTCTACATCAACACCATAGCCCCTCCGATGAGTTGTGAGTAGTTTACCGCAGACCTTCGGGTCCATAGTTAATAACTAGATGGCTTCTTCTCTCTTTTTGGATCTCAATACCATGTTCTCCCCCTCTCTTGTGGAGATCTATTTGGTGTAACTCTTTTTGCGGTGTGTTTGTCGAGACCCGATGAATTGTGGGTTTATGATCAAGTTTATCTATGAGAAATATTTGAATCTTCTCTGAATTCTTTTATGTGTGATTGAGTTATCTTTGCAAGTCTCTTCGAATTATCAGTTTGGTTTGGCCTACTAGATTGATCTTTCTTGCCATGGGAGAAGTGCTTAGCTTTGGGTTCAATCTTGCGGTGTCCTTACCCAGTGACAGCAGGGGTTGCAAGGCACGCATTGTATTGTTTCCATCGAGGATAAAAAGTTGGGGTTTATATCATATTGCTTGAGTTTATCCCTCTACATCATGTCATCTTTCTTAATGCGTTACTCTGTTCTTATGAACTTAATACTCTAGATGCATGCTGGATAGCGGTCGATGTGTGAAGTAATAGTAGTAGATGCAGGCAGGAGTCGGTCTACTTGTCACGGACGTGATGCCTATATACATGATCATGCCTAGATAATCTCATAATTATTCGCTTTTCTATCAATTGCTCGACAGTAATTTGTTCACCCACCGTAACACTTATGCTATCTTGGGAGAAGCCACTAGTGAAACCTATGGCCCCCGGGTCTATCTTTTATCATATAAGCTTTCAATCTACTTTTATTTGCATCTTTATTTTTCCTATCTATATTATAAAATACCAAAAATATATTTATATTATTATACTATCTCTATCAGATCTCACTTCGCAAGTGGCCGTGAAGGGATTGACAATCCTTTTACTGCGTTAGTTGTGAGTTCTTTGTTTGTTTGTGTAGGTGCATGGAACTTTTGAGGAGCCTCCTACTGGATTGATACTTTGGTTCTCGAAAACTGAGGGAAATACTTACGCTACTATTGCTGCATCACCCTTTCCTCTTCAAGGAAAACCAACGCAAGCTCAAGACGTAGCAACCCACAAGCTACATCTTCGCACACAAGGAAGTGCCTGACAGTCGGGACCCACCTGGCCGAAGCGTGTACATACATACTGGTCGCAAACGTGTACATACATACTGGTCGATCAGTCTATCTGCAGGTTGCAGCGATGAACCGTGGACGTGCAAGGAAGGAAGGGCACATGTCGTAGTAGAGGCGGCATGTGTCATAGTAGAGGCGCGCACGTAGCATGTACGTGTATGTACAGCGGCAAGGGTGCAATAAAGTAAATACGGCACGTACGTACATACGGGCTGGGTCTCGAATGCCTACTCGCGCATACGTACGGCTAGGGCTCGTGTACATGGCTGGGTCGGAACGGAGAAACTGCGTTATTGTCGTGTTCATGGGGAGGCAACGGAATGCGTCGTGTTCATCAGGAGGCAACGGAACGCGTACTATTCATCGGGAGCCAACCGGCTTGGACAAAACAGCCGATGGAAATGAGGCCTGGCGTACCGCAGAACGGAGAAAATGGCCTTGTGTTTGACCGGCCACGGTCGAAACAGGATCTTGTTCATCGGGAGGGGTCTGGCATACCGCAAAACGGAGGAAACGGACTTCTGTTGGACCTCTTACGGTCGAAATGGGGTCCTGTTGATTGGGAGTGGTGTGGCGTACCGCAAAACGGAGGAAATGGACTTGTGTTGGAGCGCTATGGTCGAAACGGGGGTCCTGTTCATCGGGAGGGGTGTGGCGTACCGCAAAATGGGACTCCATGGGATACTGTTCATCTCCACCGTCGACCTCCTCCAGCCTCCACGGGCTACTGTTCATCCACCATCGACCTCCTCCAGCCTCCACCTGCGACTGTTCATCCACGGGCTCCTGTTCATCCAGCCTCCACCGCTCCTCCACCGGCTACTGTTCAACCAGCCCTCTCCACGGGGTCCTGTTCAACCACCCCTCCACGGTCTACTGTTCATCCATCCCTCCACCGGCTACTGTTCAACCAGCCCTCCATCGGCTACTGTTCAACCTTCCCTCCACGGGGTCCTGTTCATCCATGCCCAACCGGCTCGACTGATCGGGGTCCTGTTCATCCAGCGGCAACACCACGGGGTCCTGTTCATCCAACCCCCCCCCCCACCGGGAACTGTTCATCCACCCCCCCCCCCCAACAACGCTCACTCTTCATCCAGAGGCAGCACCGATCGGCTTCATTTAGCAGCAGTAGCAAAGGAATCGCTCGTTCGGGTTCAGTTAACAGCCATCGATCAATCGCTCGGGTTCAGTAACGCGTAGCCTGCAGTGCAATCGCTCGGGTTTAGTTAGGCGAACACCTCGCTCGGGTTCAGTTAGAGCCCAACACCTAGCACCCACGCGTGTACGTGTACAAGAGAAACGCGCATCGCTTGCCCCCCGGCCACTGACCGTAACTGGGAACTCCCTGATATTTTCCTAGCCCTCGCTTCTACCATGGTTTTTTCCGTCATGGACGACCTAAAGAATATCATGCAGCTACGTCTCTGGCCCTCTCGGGACGAAAAGCCGATTTTCTGTCATGATTTTTTGTCATAGAAGTAGGAGCCCACCACATATATGATGATATCGGGTTTTGTCACAATTGTCGTCATAGAAGTGTCATAAGCACGACAAAAAAAATTGTTCGGCCCAAAATGTCATGGATGTGTCTTTTTTTGTAGTGCTTGGAGAGGCAGCAGTTTATTGCAGAAGAAATCAAGAAGCTTGAGGCAGCTGGTTTGGTCAGAGGGGTGCTACATCCCACTTGGCTAGCAAACCTAGTGGTGCGACGAAAGGCAAACGGGAAGTGGAGGTTGTGAATCGATTTCACATACCTCAACAAGGCTTGCCCAAAGGACCCGTTCCCCTTGCCGCGTATTGATCAAATTATGGATTCCACTTCAGGTTGTGATTTACTTTCATTTCTAGATGCCTATTCTGGGTGCCACCAGATCTTCATGTCCAAAGAAGATGAGGAAAAGACGTCATTCATCACTCCATGTGGTACGTACTACTTTGTACGCATGCCATTCTGATTAAAGAGTGTCGGGTCCACTTTTGCGAGGGCAGTCCAGATTGGTTTTGAACCTCAGCTGCACAGAAACATTGAGGCTTATATTGATGACATTGTGGTTAAAACAAAGGATAGGGCAACTCTCATTCGGGAATTGGAGGATATGTTTGCAAATCTGTGCAAGGTCAACTTGAAGCTAAACCCAGAGAAGTGTGTGTTGGCGTCCCCTCCGGCAAGCTGCTTGGATACTTTGTGTCCCACAGGGGGATCGAAACCAATCCCGACAAGATCAAGGCCATTGAGCAAATCCAAGCGCCAAGGACAGTCAAAGATGTGAGGCGCCTGACGGGATGTGTTGCCGCGCTAAGTAGATTCATCTCCAAGTCTGCCGAGCGTGCCCTACCGTTCTTCAAGATTTTGAAGAAGCCGGGTCCCATGAAGTGGACCCCTGAAGAAGACACAGCTTTGCAAGAGTTGAAGACCTGCCTGTCCTCTATGCCTACCCTGGTTGCACCCAAACCCTAGGAGCCATTGTTGCTATACTTGGTCGCAACCAACCAAGTGGTCAGTGCAACCTTGGTAGCACAGCAAGAAGTGGATGAGAAAGAGAGTGAGCAGAGGCCAGCATGGCCAGATAAGGATCAAAACAGCAGCAAGCACGACAATGATGACAACCCCAAGGACGTGGCAAGGAAGAAAGTGGTGCAGCGCCCAGTGTACTTCGTCAGCTCCTTGTTACAGGGGGCTAGGTCGAGGTACTCTGGCATGCAAAAGTTGATATTTGGTCTCGTCATGGACTCAAGGAAACAGCGCCACTACTTCCAATCCCATGGGATCACGGTTGTTACTCGTTTCCCGTTGCAATAGATACTCCAAAACCTAGAGGCTACCGGCAGAATAGTGGAGTGGGTTGTGGAGCTATCCAACTTTGGTTTGAGGTTTGAGAGCACATCAATTGTCTAGAGCAGGGCGTTGGCAGAGTTTATCTCAGAATGGACGCCAACCCCTGATGAGGAAATGAGAGAGACAGTTATCCCCGGCAAGGAATCCCCCCAAGAATGGATTATGTATTTTGATGGTGATTTTTCCCTGCAAGGTGCAGGGGCTGGCGTGCTTCTTGTCGCCCCCTCCGGGGAGCACTTGAAGTACGTTGTCCATATGCATTTTTCCCGGGAAGAAGCAACCAACAACATAGTAGAATATGAAGGGCTCCTTGTCGGGCTCAAAATTGCAGCAGAAGTGGGAATTAAGAAGCTGATAATTCGAGGAGATTCACAGTTGGTGGTGAGGCAAGTTAACAAGGATTATCAAATTCCACTGATGGAGGCATACATCAAGGAAGTGAGAAGATTGGAGGAGCACTTTGACAGATTAGAAACAGAGCACGTACCCCATGTAGAAAACAGCATAGCTGATCATCTGTCAAAGTGTGCTGCACAGAAGCTTCCTGTGGAACCAGAGACTTTTGTTCTCTGTCTTACTCAGCCCTCCATATCCCTAGCGACAATGGCCCGGAAGAGGAGAAAGTTGGACACTAGAAAGCCTCTCCCGGTAGAGCCGTCCGCTCCCGGCAGAGACCCTGCCGGAAACAACTCCTCATAGCCTGCCGGACCACCCCCTCCAGTCGGGTCCATGGACCCCGCGTACGAGGCTGGTGCTCCCGCGGTAGAGGGGGTGCCGCTAGTCCTTGTTGCCGAGCCACGGGCTCCAACTTTGTCAAGGCACATTGTCTGCCTCCTCCAAACCGAAGAGCTTCACGGTGATTAGGACGAAGCTGAGAAAGTAACCCGGAGGGCCAGTATGTATCAGTTTGTTGATGACACTCTGTACAGAAGGAGGCCCAGCGGTGTGAAATTAAAGTGTGTTTGCCGGGAAGAACGAAAGGAACTAGTCGCTGAGATACACAAAGGAATGTGCGGCTCCCACATTGGATCAAGAGTGTTAGTTGGGAAAGCATTCCGGCAAGGATTCTATTGGCCCACAGTCCTCCAAGATGTGGTCGAGCTAGTTACTAAGTGTGTAGCCTGCCAGTTCCATTCCAAGAAAACCCACCTGCCTGCGCTTCAGACAATCCCTCTATCATGGCCATTTTTGGTCTGGGGTCTCGATATCCTTGGCCCCTTCCCCCAAGCAATCGGGGGCTTTGAATTCTTGTTCGTTGCCATTGACAAGTTTACAAAGTGGCCGAAAGTGACTGAAGTGAGAAAGGTGACTTCTCAGTCAGTTATCAAGTTCTTGAAAGATCTGGTGTGTCATTTTGGAGTCCCGGCAAGGATCATCACCGACAACGGCACCCAGTTCATGAGCCGCGCCTTCATGCAAATGTTCATGCCCTCGGATGCAAGATCTCATTCGCCTCTGTGGCACAACACCGGAGCAATGGACAGGTTGAGAGGGCGAACTCTGAAGTGCTAAGCGGACTCAAGACAAGAACCTTTGATACGCTACAGAAGCACGACAGGCGGTGGATTGAGGAGCTGCCAGTGGTTCTCTGGTCCCTCAGAACGACACCAAATCGAGCTACCGGATAGACTCCCTTCTCCCTGGTCTACGGGGTAGAAGCAGTTATCCCCACGTAACTCATTTATGGGTCGCCTGAAGTACTTGCTTACGATGAAATTGTACAAGACCTGCACAGGCGTGACGACGATGTGCTACTGGATGAGAACCGTCTCCGGGCTGCTACGCGTGTTGCACACTATCAGCAAGCCCTGCGTCGCTATCATAGTCGTAGGGTTCATGCCCGGTGTTTTGAGGATGGTGACCTTGTCCTTAGGAGCGTTCAGTCTGCCAAGGGTACACACAAGTTGTCACCAAAGTGGGAAGGCCCTTACCGGGTAGTACGAGTCACCAGACCCTGTGCAGTCCGTTTGGAGACCGGAGATGGCACTCTGTTGCTAGACTCATGGAATATTGAGCATCTCCACAAGTTCTACCCATAAGGTGCGAGGCTGTTGGGCCCTGCCCGGCAGCCACCCATTTGTACAGGCCTTGCCTCAGTTGCATGTAACCCCTTGTACAAAGCTGGGGCGATGACCCCATGCAAGAGAAAATAAAGAAGCGCTGTAGGGGGGCCCCCAACCTAGATTGCATGCATGCATGAGCATTCCAGATCACTGCATAAGCATTTTCATGAGCATCTGCATATGCATATAGATAGGATCGCATCTTCCATTCATTCTCATCTGCATGAAGCTACAGGTTCTTACTCTGGACTTGACTTCGACAAGGGGGTGAGAAGATTGCCCGGCACTGCGATCCCGACAATCCAAACAGAGAAGTTCTACCTCTTGTCCATTCGTGTTCTATAAGCTATAACTTATGCATTAGAAAACCTCGCCGCTCCTTCAAGACTTAGGTGCTCCATTCCTAACCTGAACGTTGCTTAGGTCAAGATGGTTGCAGTTGCCTTTGATAAAAGGAAGTTAGCGGGGGGCTGGCCCCTCTGTCTGT
The DNA here is from genome assembly GCA_963921465.1 of Triticum timopheevii. Lineage (NCBI taxonomy): Eukaryota > Viridiplantae > Streptophyta > Magnoliopsida > Poales > Poaceae > Triticum > Triticum timopheevii. The sequence goes on along the minus strand of OY997272.1, from coordinate 404,798,397 downwards.
AACCCGGCGGATGAGGTTCTCCGGAAGACAAAAAGGGGGCCGGCAAGATAGCCTGCTGAGACAAACTCGTTTATTTCCACTAAAGAGTCATCTCACCTCTGCATGGACATATACATGCACGGGTTCCCGGCAAGGTTCATCTTTTTCGTTAACATGCTGATACAAGTACAAGCATTACAGAACACAACACATGGACATGAGATATTATATTATTTGAATTAAAATTTGGCAAGTGCCTACAGATTTAAGATTGAAAAAAGATAAAGGCCCTGTAAACTCCTCTCCCTGTTCCTTCTCCCCCCAGGATGCACGGAGAGAAGAAAGGGGTAGGAGCAGCACCCAAGCCGGAGTCCACCCCGATCTTGTTGAGGCCTGCCAGATGCAAGGCCTCACAAGATTGGGAGTGGCGAAGCTGCGAAGGAGGGGGACAGCCCGGCGGCGCCCTTGGTCACCACCGCCAGGGCCTTCCAGAAGCCCCAGCTCGAGCGACAGTGGAGTCATCCACCAAAGCTCAGCTGGAAGACTACTGGAGGAGGCAACGGCACCAAGAGAACAACCCCCTCCCCGATGGCCAGGAGGCCAATGATGACAGTGCCGGGGAGGAAGGGAGGAACAAGAAGACGAGGTGGTAGGATGGTAGGACAAGAGGAATGTGTCGATGCAGTCGTGCTCTGTCCTAATGACCTGCCTCCCGCCTTCTCTGTCTTCCCTGGCTTCGTCTTCATCAACAGCTCGGCAGGGAAGCGCCCGCCCCGCGGTCCGACACCCCCTCCAGAGAGACGACGAATGGCCAAGGCGACCAAGGGGCGAGAGGCGCGACACTCCCCTCCTTCGTGGGCAAGAAGGCGCACCCCTCATCGACATCAACCCCAGTTCCAAGGAGAGGGGCCGTACTGGGACTTCCAATGATCCCGAGCCCCTCACCTTGGACTTGGACCAAGCTCACTCCCCAAGCACTAACACCCTCGCTCGACATTATCAACCCAAAGCTAAAGCCCAGCCCCAGGCTCCCCCTTCCGACATATTCAAGATGGAGCAAGACAGAAGAGAAGGAGAATACAGTTGGATGCCTCCGCTCCTCCCCCGCTCTTCCTTTTACAGGCGAACGAGGGACTGGGAGCTGGATCCACAGCGGACGACCACCGCACTCCTCCACCAGTTCAAGGAAGCCGGGCCCTCTCCATTATGCTCTCCCGCGCCACGCGCCTCCATTACCTACCCCGCATGATGCATGCGGCGTACGTGCCTAAGGATAAGGGCGTGGTGGGAAGAGTGAATTGACAGTTTCTACCCCGTGCGTTAAATTCATTCACGGGCCATTACTGGAGCGGCCCAACCACTATTGACTTTGCACGACGCGCGGGGAAACCGGAAACTGGCCCGAAATCAACACTACTTAAGAAGCAAAGAAGATCTCAAGAGACTAGTGAGGGAGTCCTGGACTAGGGGGTGTCCGGATAGCCGGACTATCATCGTCCGCCGGACTCCAAGACTACGAAGATACAAGATTGAAGACTCCGTCCCGTGTCCGGATGGGACTTTCCTTGGCATGGAAGGCAAGCTTGGCGATACGGATATGTAGATCTCCTACCATTGTAACCGACTCTTGTAACCCTAGCCCTCTCCGGTGTCTATATAAACCGGAGGGTTTTAGTCCGTAGGACACAACATCCATCACAACAATCATACCATAGGCTAGCTTCTAGGGTTTAGCCTCCTTGATCTCGTGGTAGATCCACTCTTGTAATACACATCATCAATATTAATCGAGCAGGACGTAGGGTTTTACCTCCATCAAGAGGGCCCGAACCTGGGTAAAACATCGTGTCCCTCGTCTCCTGTTACCATCCACCTAGACGCACAGTTCGGGACCCCCTACCCGAGATCCACCGGTTTTGACACCGACATTGGTGCTTTCATTGAGAGTTCCTCTGTGTCGTCACCGATAGGCTCGATGTCTTCTTCAATCAACAACAACACCATCTAGGGTGAGACTTTTCTCCCCGGACAGATCTTCGTATCTGGCGGCTTCGCACTGCGGGCTAATTCACTTGGCCATCTGGAGCAGATCGAAAGCTACGCCCCTGGCCGTCAGGTCAGGTTCGGAAGCCTAAACTTCACGGCCGACATCCGCGGGGACTTGATCTTCGACGGACTCGAGCCACAGCCGAGCGTGCCGCGCTGTCACGATGGGCATGATTTAGCTCTGCCACCGGACAATGCCTTGGTGGCCGCACACGAATCCGCTCCGGCCCTCAGTCCGGAGCCGATCGCCCAGATCGAGGACCGGTGGCTGGACACCGCCTCGGGGGCTGCAACTTCCGCGGCGATGGAGCCGAACGCTGACCTTGTCCCCTATGAAGCTCGTGACTCCGAGGTGCCGGACTCCCTGCCGGACTCCGAACCTCCTGCGCCCCTGCCAATCGAATCCGATTGGGCGCCGATCATGTAGTTCACCACTGCGGACATCTTTCAGCACTCGCCCTTTGGCGACATTCTAAATTCGCTAAAGCATCTCTCGCTATCCGGAGAGCCCTGGCCGAATTATGGCCAGGATGGTTGGGATGCGGATGACGAAGAAATTCAAAGCCCACCCACCTCCCACTTTGTAGCCACTGTCGACGATCTAACCGACATGCTAGACTATGACTCCGAAGACATCGACGGTATGGACGACGATGCCGGAGACGAACAAGAACCAGCGCCTACAGGGCACTGGAAGACCACTTCGTCATATGACATATACATGGTGGACACCCCAAAAGATAGGGACGGCGAAGAAGCAGCGGAGGCAGATTCCTTAAAGAAACAGCCCAAGCGCCGACATCAGCGGCGCCGCTCTAAATCCCGCCACAGCAAGAATGGAGATTCCGGCACAGGAGATAATAGCACCCCAGTCAGTGCCGAAGACAATCCCCTCCAGCAAGATTCAGCGCAGGAGGATGCAGAAGCAAGCCCTCGCGAGAGAGCGGCAGATGAAGAGGTCGAGGATGATAATTACATGCCTCCCTCCGGAGACGAGGCAAGCCTCGACGGACGACGAATTCGTTGTGCCCGAGGATCCCGTCAAACAAGAGCGTTTCAAACGCAGGCTAATGGCCACGGCAAATAGCCTAAAGAAAAAGCAGCAGCAGCTTCAAGCTGATCAAGACCTGCTGGCCGATCGATGGACCGAGGTCCTCGCGGCCGAAGAGTACGAACTCGAACGCCCCTCCAAAAGCAACCCAAAACGCAAGTTGCTCCCCTGATTAGAGGAGGAAGCATACATACCCTCATCACCAGCGCACAATACGGCAGACCGACCACCCTGTGGTCGCGACAGAGAGGCATCCAGGCCTTCCATCAAGACCGTACCCCGGCATCGCTCGAAAAGTACGAAGCCACGAGGGAACACGCCGGACTTGCGGGACATATTGGAGGATAAGACAAGACAATCCAGATCTATCTATGGATCACGTGGGCGCCCCACGACGAATACCGTCGAGCCGGATACAACAACTCCGGCCGGGCCGAACATAGCAGACAACGCTCCCTTGAGCTACGTCATGATATTGCTCAACACAGAGGCGCCGCACACCCGCGATGCTTCACTGACGAAGTAATGGATCATCAAATCCCTGAAGGGTTTAAACCCATAAACATTGAATCCTACGATGGCACGACAGACCCCGCGGTTTGGATCGAAGATTATCTCCTTCACATCCATATGGCCCGCGGCGACGATCTCCACGCCATCAAATACCTCCCGCTCAAGCTTAAAGGACCAGCTCGGCATTGGCTTAATAGCCTGCCCGCAGAGTCAATTGGGTGTTGGGAGGACCTGGAAGCCGCATTGCTCGACAACTTCCAGGGCACATATGTGCGGCCACCAGACGCCGATGACCTAAGCCACAAAATCCAGCAGCCAGACGAATCGGCCAGACAATTCTGGACACGGTTCTTAACAAAGAAAAATCAAATCGTCGATTGTCCGGATGCAGAGGCCCTCGCAGCCTTCAAACATAACATCCGCGACGAGTGGCTAGCCCGGCACCTAGGACAGGAAAAGCCGAAATCCATGGCAGCCCTCACATCATTAATGACCCGCTTCTGTGCAGGAGAAGATAGCTGGCTAGCTCGCAGCAATAACCTCAGCAAAAATGCTGGTAGTCCGGACATAAAGGACCACAATGGCAGGTCGCGTCGAAGCAAAAATAAATGTCGCGTTAACGGTGACGACAAGGAGACCCGGTTAGCGGAAGAAGCCATTCAAAAGAACCACTCCGGGTCCGTCCAATTTGGAGCGAATACTCGACCGCTCATGCCAGATACATGGCACCCCCGTAAAGCCAGCTAACCACACCAACAGAGATTGTTGGGTATTTAAGCAGGCAGGCAAGTTAATTGCCGAAAACAACGACAAGGGGTTGCACAGCGACGACAAGGAAGAGACCCGACCGCCGAACAGTAGAGGACAGAAGGGTTTCCCCCCACAAGTGCGGACGGTAAACATGATATACGCAACCCATATACCCAAGAGGGAGCGGAAACGTGCACTAAGGGACGTATATGCGATGGAGCCAGTCGCCCCTAAGTTCAATCCATGGTCCTCTTGCCCGATCACTTTCGATCGAAGAGACCATCCGACTAGTATCTGCCGTGGCGGATTCTCCGCATTGGTTTTAGACCCAATCGTCGATGGATTTCACCTCACGAGAGTCCTGATGGACGGCGGCAGTAGCCTGAACCTGCTTTATCAGGATACAGTGTGCAAGATAGGCATAGACCCCTCAAGGATTAAACCTACAAAGACGACTTTCAAAGGCGTCATACCAGGTGTTGAGGCCAATTGTACAGGCTCAGTCACACTGGAAGAGGTCTTTGGATCCCCGGACAATTTCCGGAGCGAGGAGTTAATCTTTAACATAGTCCCGTTCCGCAGCGGCTATCACGCTCTGCTCGGACGAACCGCGTTCGCAAAGTTCAACGCGGTGCCGGATTACGCATACCTCAAGCTCAAGATGCCAGGCCCTTGTGGAGTCATCACGGTCAACGGAAATACGGAACGGTCCCTCCGAACGGAGGAACACACAGCGGCTCTCGCGGCAGAAGTACAGAGCAGCCTTTTAAGGCAATTTTCGAGTCCGGCCGTTAAACGGCCGGATACGGCCAAACGCGCCCGAAGCAACATCAACCAAGACCACCTAGCACAATCCAAGCACGCGTAGCAATGCAGCCCCAACCCCAGCCCTTGCATAATTGCAAGACCAACCCTCCGCGTACATTATTACGCTCTGGAGATACCATGGGCCTAGGGGGAGGGGCACGACCACAACAGACCCAGAGTGCGGCTCGACCACACCAGGGGCTCACAAGTGTGTCACTCTTTTTTATTATTATTTTCCTTCTTTGTATACACAGGACTCCGTTCACCAGAGGCCCTGTCCGGCGGTGAACCCGCCGAACTCACGATGCAACAGCCAGGGAAGAAAGAAGGCTGCGATGAACACTCAGGTGGTCCCCATTACGAGCATTAAATTTGAGTATATACACCAGTCCGCAGCCCACCCCTGGAGGGGGACATGTTTAATTAGTCCAATCCCTTGCTTACCGCACTATTTGTATCATTCGACACTCATAGCAGAATTCCTTGAATAAATAATGCAGCACTTTTTGCCTGTTATTGCATTACTTTACATATATGTTCACTAATGACATCTTGCACCCGTATATTTTGGTACGGCCGAATACACCAGGGGCTTATGTTCCCCGCATTATGGTGTGATAAGTCCGAACACTTTCACAAGTGCGGCACCCCGAACTTATAGCATTATATGAATCGGCTCTGAATCATGTCTTGGGTCAATAGTTGGGTTTGCCCGGCTCCCACGTTTTGGTACCTTACGTTCTGTTCTGTCGGCTAAGGTGGCACTGGGAGAACCACTGCGATTGCGCCCCGGTTGAGCTGAGCAAGCGCCTCAGTGGAGAAAGCTAAAACTGACTGTCATGATAAGGCGAGAGACTGGTCGCTGTTCGAGAGGTCTTTTCAAGTCCTTAAAGACATGTCGCGTCAAGCGAAGAACCGAATAATGTCCGGCCAAGGCGTGGATAGCGCCCCGAACTCGGTCTTCCGAATACTAGGGGCTTCGCCGAAATTTAAAATTATAGAATTCTATGGCTAAGTGAGAGTGTTCAAGCATTATAAGTCCGGTTGCCTTGTTCGTTGTGTTGAGCGCCTCCCTAGATGGACCCAAGAATGGGAACAAGAGTGCTCAAATTTATCCCGAACACCCCAGCACTCGTGGCTTGGGGGCTGAAGCCGACGACTTGCCATCTCTCAGATTTTATAAACGGCCGCACAGAAGGTAATATTTTAAATCAAACAAGCGTTACTTAGCACATATGAACAAAGTTTTCAGCGCACAGGATAATACATAGCGAGTCTACTCAATAATTACATCTCTGGGGCACTCATCCGCAATCTTGCAGGCACCCTTCAGGACAGTCTTATAGTACATCTCGGGCGTACGATACTCCTTCCCCGCTGGCGGCGCGTCAGTGATAAGCTTCTCCGCATCTAGCCTGCCCCAGTGCACCTTTGCGCGAGCAAGGGCCCGACGAGCGCCTTCAATACAGGCAGAGCGCTTGACGACCTCCAACAAGGGGCACGCATCCACCAGCCGCCGCACGAGGCCGAAGTAGCTCCCAGGCATGGCCTCTCCAGGCCACAGCCGGACTATGAGGCCCTTCATGGCCTGCTCGGCTACCTTATGGAGCTCGACCAGCTGCTTCAGCTGGTCGCTAGGGGGCACCGGATGGCTGCCCTCAGCATACTGAGACCAGAAGACCTTCTCCGTTGAGCTCCCCTCCTCGCCACGGTAGAATGCGGCGGCATCGGATACACTGCGAGGCAGATCTGCAAACGCCCCTGGAGAGCTCCAAATTCGGGTAAGTGTCAGGTAGTTTACATTAACATGCTTGCTTTGCATGAAAAATGCCTTACCCGCCGCTATTTTCTTCACATCCTCAACCTCCTGAAGGGCCTTATGGGCCTCGGCCTTGGCGGCTTTGGCACTTTCGAGAGCCGAGGCAAGCTCGGACTCTCGAGTCTTTGAGTCGCGCTCCAAACTCTCATGCTTTTCCATGAGAGCCTGGAGCTCTTGCCGCACTTCCGCCACCCGCGCCTCCTGCTTCTCTCGCTCTGCCCGTTCCGCGGCCGCATTGCGTTCGGCCGTGGACACAGCCTCCTTCAGGGTTGCCACCTCGTTAGTGGCCCCTGCAGTACCCATGTTATCCTTGTTATTTTTATTGCAACCTAAATCCTTTTCTATAAGGTAAGTTTTCAAAGTGGTGTCACTCACCTTCTTTGTCCTCGAGCTTCTTCTTGGCACGGCCGAGCTCTTGCTCGGACCGCTCGAGATCCTGCTTCAATGCACCGACCTCCGCAGTCAGTGCGGCAGAGGTCAGCAGCGCAGCCTGCAAACCCATATTGACATAATTTTTAGCAACCCTGCGTATATCTTCTTTAGATCCTCAGTCCGACTTTTCTTTCCGAACACCGAACCGAGCATCAGGGGCTACTGTATATGCGGTATTACATTACATAATTTTAACTTCTTACCTCAAAGCCTGCTAGAAGGCTGCTGCAGGCTTCAGTCAGCCCGCTCTTGGCAAGCTGAACCTTCTGAATCACCGCACTCATAATAGTGCGGTGTTCTTCCTCGATGGAAGCGCCTTTGAGCGCCTCCAACAAGTTGTCCGGCGCCTCCGGTTGGACGGGGGCCGCCGGTGTCACGGTCTTGCCCTTCTTGCGAAGGGGCCGCCTGCCGGACTCTAGAACCACTGCAGGTTCCGGCGTAGAGTCTGGCGCAAAGTCCGGGAGGCTGCCTTGTGGCGCCTCCGGAGCCTCCTCCTGATGGGTCCCTTCCCGGGATCCCACCTCGGCGTCCTCAGCGGCGCGAGGGGTGGAGGCAGTCGGAATGGAATCCACATCTGACGCAGCCAACGACCCGCTCGACGAAGCAGGGAGATCATCGTCGGCCGGACTGCAGGCAGTATGCGGCATTAGAAGGACACTATGTGACACAAAAGAAATTGTAGATCATTCAGGGATCCGGATACTTATGATCTCGCCTGAGGCCTGGCCCTTGAGGGCCACTCTTCATCGCCAACGTTGGTGTTGGCGGAGCTGTCCGGGGGAATAGTTCTTCCCCTCTTGGACCCTTCGGCCTCCCCTGTTGGGGAGGCCTTCCTCTTTCTCTCTCCCTCCTCTGGGAGGGAGTCTTCTTCCTCCTCCTCATCTTCGGGGGAGGAATCCGCCTCGGAGTCGTCGGACACCTGAAAACGGGAACTCTTTCGAGTACCCGTGGCCACCTTCTTGGCCTTCTTCTCCGGCACCACGTGCGGTGCCGGAACCAGCAGCCCCGCTAGACGGGCGTCCACTGGGTCTTCTGGCATGGGAGCCGGGCAGATGAGCTGCTCGGCCTTCTTCATCCATTCCTGTCAAAGGAAAAGGGAGATTGAAACCCGCTTAGGGTCGAACTATTAACAACAAGTGTCCCGTAAAGGGGTAGAATCACTTACCTCGTCAGCTGGACATGGCGAGTGAAATCCGCGATCTTCCATCTCGGATGCGGGGGCTTCGGCGCCCTTAAACAGCACCCTCCAGGCACCTTCGTACGTCGTGTCGAAGAGCCCGCTCAGCGCCTGGTGCTGTGCCGGATCAAACTCCCACAGGTTGAATGCCCGTTCTTGGCATGGGAGAATCCGGCGAACGAGCATGACTTGGACCACATTAACTAGCCTGAGCTTCTTGTTCACCAGCTTCTGGATACAGGCTTGGAGTCCCGTCAGCTCCTTCGAACTACCCCATAGCAAGCCCTTCTCTTTCCAGGAGGTGAGCTGCACAGGGATACCAGATCTGAACTCGGGGGCTGCCGCCCACTTAGGGTCGCGCGGCTCGGTGATGTAGAACCACCCCGACTGCCACCCCTTGACGGACTCCACGAAGGCCCCTTCAAACCAGAGGACGTTGGGCATCTTGCCCAACATGGCGCCTCCGCACTCCGCCTGCGTGCCCTTCACAACCTTCGGCTTGACATTGAAGGTCTTGAGCCACAAGCCGAAGTGGGGCTGGATGCAGAGGAAGGCCTCGCACACGACGATAAACGCCGAGATGTTGAGGATGAAGTTCGACGCCAGATCATGGAAATCCAGGCCGTAGTAGAACATGAGCCCCCGGACAAAGGGGTGAAGTGGAAAGCCCAGTCCGTGGAGGAAGTGGGGGAGAAATACGACCCTCACATGGGGCCTGGGGGTGGGGATGAGCTGCCCCTTGTCGGGCAGCCGGTGCGCGATGTCGCCGGAAAGGTATCCGGCGCCGCGCAGTTTGGCGATGTGCTCCCCCTTAATGGTGGAGGCCAACCATTTACCTCCTGCTCCGGACATGGTCGGAGAAGGTTGAGGCGAGACACACGGACTTGGGCGCTGGATCTTGAGAGTGCGCGAAGATGGATAAGCAAAGGAGGAAGAAGGCGTAGGTGAAAAGGTGGATCCTTATCCCCTTATATATAGGCGGACGAAGACTATACGTCCCCACCGGCCTGGTAAAACTCGCTTATCTCCCAAGCGCCACCATCAATGGCGCGGTTGGGTTACCCACGTCCGTATTGATGAGAATCCCGGAATAAGGGGAACGCGATCTCTGCTTCGACAAGACGTGCCAAGGAAACCGCTTCGCTGAACGCGCTGAGGTGGTATAATAAAAAACGATTCAAGTAAAAGCTTGGTAGTGGTGTGACGTCATGACGCAAAATACGTCAGCAGATTGAACTTGTGTATATATTATTCTCTCTACGGTGGAACGTGGAATTTATTTTGCAGAGCCGGACACTATCCTGGTGTTCACAATCTTCTATGGATTATTCAAAGGAGGAACCTGCCTTGCAATGCCGAACATTATGCGCGCCAGACTTATCGTCATTGAAGCCAGGTTCAGGGGCTACTGAGGGAGTCCTGGACTAGGGGGTGTCCGGACAGCCGGACTATCATCATCCGCCGGACTCCAAGACTACGAAGATACAAGATTGAAGACTCCGTCCCGTGTCCGGATGGGACTTTCCTTGGCGTGGAAGGCAAGCTTGGCGATACGGATATGTAGATCTCCTACCATTGTAACCGACTCTGTGTAACCCTAGCCCTCTCCGGTGTCAATATAAACCGGAGGGTTTTAGTCCGTAGGACACAACATCCATTACAACAATCATACCATAGGCTAGCTTCTAGGGTTTAGCCTCCTTGATCTCGTGGTAGATCCACTCTTGTAATACACATCATCAATATTAATCGAGCAGGACATAGGGTTTTACCTCCATCAAGAGGGCCCGAACCTGGGTAAAACATCGTGTCCCTCGTCTCCTGTTACCATCCGCCTAGACGCATAGTTTGGGACCCCCTACCCGTGATCTACCGGTTTTGACACCGACAACTAGCCTCTTTAGTAGCACTACTTGTGCACTTGTTAGGCCCTACAACGACGACGCTCGGCAGCGCGTTCGGGCCAAGCACGAGGGCTTATGTCGGTGCAACAGACCCGGAGTCTGTTGCCCTGACTGTGCACATGCACAAGATTAGTATTGAAGCATCAGAACAAGATGAACAAGAGACCAAGAGATTCAAAGCATCAACAAGCAAATCGGAAGGATCCAAGGCCAAGACAGTGGAGCCAGATATTATCAAGAGAAAAGCCTCCTGTTGGGGAACGTAGTAATTTCAAAAAAATTCCTACGCACACGCAAGATCATGGTGATGCATAGCAACGAGAGGGGAGAGTGTGTCCACGTACCCACGTAGACCGAAAGCGGAAGCGTTAGCACAACGCGGTTGATGTAGTCGTACGTATTCATGGTTCGACCGATCAAGCACCGAAAGCACGGCACCTCCGAGTTCTTTTACACGTTCAGCTCGATGACGTCCCTCAAACTCCGATCCAGCCGAGCTTCGAGGGAGAGTTTCGTCAGCATGACGGCATGGTGAAGATGATGATGTTCTACCGACGCAGGGCTTCGCCTAAGCACCGCTACGATATTATCGAGAAGGACTATGGTGGAGGGGGGCACCACACATGGCTAAGAGATCAATGATCAATTGTTGTGTCTATGGGGCGCCCCCTCCCCCGTATATAAAGGAGTGGAGGAGGGGGCCGGCCAAGGAGAGGAGGCGCGCCCAAGGGGGGAGTCCTACTCCCACCGGGAGTAGGACTCCTCCTTTTCCTATTTGGAGAGGAAGAGGGAAGGAAGAGGAAGGAGGGAGGAAGGAAAGAGGGGCCGGCCCCCTCCCAATTCGGATTGGGCTTGGGGGGGCGCCCCCTCCCTTGCTCCTTTCCCCTCCTTTCCACTAAAGCCCATTAAGGCCCATATACCTCCCAGGGGGGTTCCGATAACCTCCCGGAGCTCCGGTATTGTCCCAATCTCACCCGGAACCATTCCGGTGTCCAAATATAGTCGTCCAATATATCGATCTTTATGTCTCGACCATTTCGAGACTCCTTGTCATGTCCGTTATCACATCCGGGACTCCAAACTATCTTCGGTACATCAAAACACATAAACTCATAATATAATTGTCATCTAACTTTAAGCGTGCGGACCCTACGGGTTCGAGAACTATGAAGACATAAATGAGACACGTCTCCGGTCAATAACCAATAGTGGAACCTAGATGCTCATATTGGCTCCTACATATTCTACAAAGATCTTTATCGGTTAAACCGCATAACAACATATGTTGTTCCCTTTGTCATCGGTATGTTACTTGCCCGAGATTCGATCGTCGCTATCTCAATACCTAGTTCAATCTCGTTACCGGCAAGTCTCTTTACTCGTTACGTAATGCTTCATCCCGTAACTAACTCATTAGCTACATTGCTTGCAAGGCTTATAGTGATGTGCATTACCAGGAGGGCCCAGAGATACCTCTCCGACAATCGGAGTGACAAATCCTAATCTTGAAATACGCCAACCCAACAAGTACCTTTGGAGACACCTGTAGAGCACCTTTATAATCACCCAATTACGTTTTGATGTTTGGTAGCGCACAAAGTGTTCCTCCGGTAAACGGGACTTGCATAATCTCATAGTTATAGGAACATGTATAAGTCATGAAGAAAGCAATAGCAACATACTAAACGATCAAGTGCTAAGCTAACGGAATGGGTCAAGTCAATCACATCATTCTCCTAATGATGTGATCCCGTTAATCAAATGACAACTCATGTCTATGGTTAGGAAACTTAACCATCTTTGATTAACGAGCTAGTCAAGTAGAGGCATACTAGTGACATTATGTTTGTCTATGTATTCACACATGTATTATGTTTCCGGTTAATACAATTCTAGCATGAATAATAAACATTTATCATGAAATAAGGAAATAAATAATAACTTTATTATTGCCTCTAGGGCATATTTCCTTCACCTCCCTTGTCGGGCAGGCGAGCCCGACAAGGCGCGAGGCCACCCCCAGAAGGATATGACCAAGGCGTCCCGGTAGGGCCTGCCGGGACTCGTGGAGACAAGATTACCTCACCAACTACTCCACCACGACCCACGTCGTCGATCAGTGCGGTGTCAAGCCGTGGAGTGATTAAGTCGCAACCATTCACCACAAGGCGGCCACTTCCTACCAAGGAAACCCACAGATGACACACGTCCTATGACATGTCGAACAAGCAGGCATGGAGCTGGCAAAATAGCCCGACAAGCCTTGCCGGGCAACCAACAATGTGACACCAAGCGGCGCATTAAATGTGCACTGTCAGCTTGCAGAGTTAGGTATGATAGCACTATTTGCTATCATATCAGTGTCTAGTGACTAAATTGCCACGGTGGTGGCCCCTTAACCTATAAAAGGAGGCCCATGGCAACCGTAGAAAGGGTTCACGAGGTTGGAAAGTTAGACCACCTGCACCCCCGTACATGTGTAGTCGCTGTCGCCCCGAGGCAACCCTTGCCGGGCAAGTGTACTACGCACCACCACCTTTCCACCATCAATCCACCAAAGCAGGAGTAGGGTTTTACGCCTCACAGCGGCCCAAACCTGGGTAAAACTGCCCGTGTGATCTTTGCCGCACTGCCCCACATTGGTCTGCTCTTTGTGCAGCGCGACTCCCCCCTGTCGAACCAGCAAGGGGCCGTCCTGGTCCCATAGGTGGTCGTGGTTTCCCACGACATACCGACAAATATATATATATGGAAAATATTTCTGAGTGGTCAGAAATATGTAGAATTCTTTTATATTTAACTTAATATTAACGGGTCTAAAAATGCCAAGTGGTGGAAGGCAACTTGAGCCACCAAGGCCCAAGTGGAGAACGCGCCCTCCCCCCACCTATGGAAGCGGGAGGCCAAATTGGACTCGGGGAGGGGAAATCTTCCTCCCCCTTGGTCGGCGCCCCAAGGAGGGACTTCCCCTCCTTGGTGGCTACCCTCTCCCTCCCCTCCAACCTATATATACTAGTTTTTCCCTCTTTTCAACACACAAGTTTTGGAGCCTCCTCTAGTTCTTCTAGTTCTAGTTGGTCCTAGTTGACTAATTAGATCTAGAATAATCCTCTATCCTCATAATTAGAAGCCCCGTGTGGTTTTAATCTCCTCCCTCTAATTCTCCGGTGACGATTAGCTCTGGACAACGAATCGCTACCAGATCGTGAAGACAACACGCTTGCAACCAAGTAGAGAGGCCGCGCTTTCGGTCTTCAGTTCGAGGGACTTTTTGCGGGCGGTTCGCGGGATCACTCATCGATGGTTTGAGGGACTCCAAGTATGATCTACACTAACATGTTCTTCTTTCGCTGCAACTAACAGTAATTATCGTGATCCCAGCCCTTTATGCATCTTCATATTGATCTTAGGTGTGCGTAGGCACGATTTTTTTGTTTTCTACTACGTTTCCCAACAGTCCACAATGGAAATGGTGGCATCAACACTGTCGTTGTCCCACCAGGCAGTCTGATAGTTCAGCGGCGGCGTGTAGTAGGCGCAAATGGCGTTGTTGTCCTCCGCGGTCACCTTGAGCTGCGCCTCAGCGATGGCCGCTTCCTGGTGAGCAATGGCTTGAGCGTGGACGGCATTGTAGATGGCATGCTGCTTCACGACAAAGTTGTGGTTTGCCGCTCCCATGGCCGACATGTCCTTCTCGCTCGTGTGCTCGCTGAAGATTTGGCTCTCTGCCAACCGGTGCTGCTCCAGGAGGAACAACTTATACAGGTGTTCCTCCCGCGCTTCCTGAAACACTGACAATGGCACTGACGTAGGCTGCACCTCCACCATGGCGGCGTTGTAATGCTCCTGCGCCTGCTCCATGGTGAAGTCGGCGTGCATAGGAGACGCGGGAGCCGGGGCGGTGTCGTCGGAGCCCATCTCCATCATGGTCTTGTCATCATCGTCGAAGACCTCGGGCAAGCTGGCCGGCATGCCAACCTCGATTCGCCTGGCACGGTGACTCTGCCAGGCCGCGACAAGGGCAGCCATGGTGTGCTTCATCTTCGTGGAAAGGCTCTCCCACATAACTTTGTCTCCTCCAGTCATGGCGGATGAAGTGTAAGGGAGAAGGATCGGGAGTGGCTTGTGTTGTGGTGTGGAGTTAGCCGGGTGTCGCCGCCTTTAAATAGCAGGTTCCAATGACGCAAGGCATCTGGGTGCGTCAATGCGCGGTGCCGGAGTGGGTGTCTCGACTGGCAAGCCTGCTTAATGGTGGCATATAGACGGATGGGGCATTGAACGGGTGTGGTAGATATCCGTCCCGTCCCATCGTCCCGTCTAGCCAAGCGTCTCCGGCATTGAACATGCTCAAACACCGGAGCTGTGTCGCGGGCGGCACCCTCGAGTGGCGCACCATTTCAATGGCGGAGGCAGTGAGAGGTCGCATTGCCCTGAGCCACCTTCAATGTGAAGCGGCACGCTCTATAGCGGCGTGTGCGGGCAAGAGGTGCCGGGTGGGAATGTGCGCGAGCGAGGGAGGAGGGTTTTGGGTGGGCCAGGGCAGTCTGGACTCCCGCAAAGTCCCCCCACACCTGTCTCCGGTTTGTGGGAGAAAACGCATCCGGACCGCGCCGCTGACCGATACAGGACTTCATTGGATGGCTTCTGCTGTCCGGACAGCATGGTCCGCACGAACGCGGGAGGTTTTGTTGGAAATATGCCCTAGAGGCAATAATGGAAGTATTATTATATTTCCTTGTTCATGATAATTGTCTTTTATTCATGCTATAACTGTATTATTCGAAAATCGTAATACACGTGTGAATACATAGACCACAATATGTCCCTAGTGAGCCTCTAGTTGACTAGCTCGTTGTGATCAACAGATAGTCATGGTTTCCTGACTATGGACATTGGATGTCGTTGATAACGGGATCACATCATTAGGAGAATGATGTGATGGACAAGACCCAATCCTAAGCATAGCACAAGATCGTGTAGTTCGTTTGCTAGAGCTTTTCCAATGTCAAGTATCTCTTCCTTTGACCATGAGATCGTGTAACTCCCGGATACCGTAGGAGTGCTTTGGGTGTATCAAACGTCACAACGTAACTAGGTGACTATAAAGGTGCACTACAGGTATCTCCGAAAGTGTCTGTTGGGTTGACACGGATCGAGACTGGGATTTGTCACTCCGTATGACGGAGAGGTATCTCTGGGCCCACTCGGTAATGCATCATCATAATGAGCTCAAAGCGACCAAGTGGTTGGTCACGGGATCATGCATGACGGTACGAGTAAAGTGACTTGACGGTAACGAGACTGAACAAGGTATTGAGATACCGACGATCGAGTCTCGGGCAAGTAACGTACCGATTGACAAAGGGAATTGTATACAGGGTTGTTTAATCCTCGACATCGTGGTTCATCCGATGAAATCATCGAGGAGCATGTGGGAGCCAACATGGGTATCCAGATCCCGCTGTTGGTTATTGCCCGAGAGTCGTCTCGGTCATGTCTGCGTGTCTCCCGAACCCGTAGGGTCCACACACTTAAGGTTCGGTGACGCTAGGGTTGTATGAATATGAGTATGCAGCATACCGAATGTTGTTCGGAGTCCCGGATGAGATCCCGGACGTCACGAGGAGTTTCAGAATGGTCCGGAGGTAAAGAATTATATATAGGAAGTGGTATTTCGGCCATCGGGAAAGTTTCGGGGTTACCAGGTAATGTACTAACGTCGTAATCGCACTCTATTGGATATGGTGCGGTCTATGATGTCTCTTACCGATTTACCGCTATCATTTTGGGGATACGCTCTAGAGACAGCTACATTCACTTTAAATAGGGCACCGTCTAAATCCGTTGAGACGACACCGTATGAATTATGGTTTGGGAAGAAACCTAAGCTGTCGTTTCTAAAAGTTTGGGGATGCGATGCTTATGTCAAGAAACTTCAACCTGAAAAGCTCGAACCCAAGTCGGAAAAATGCGTCTTCATAGGATACCCTAAGGAAACCGTTGGGTATACCTTCTACTTAAGATCCGAGGGCAAGATCTTTGTTGCCAAGAACGAATACTTTCTGGAAAAAGAGTTTCTCTCGAAAGAAGTAAGTGGGAGGAAAGTAGAACTCGATGAAGTACTACCTCTCGAACGGGAAAGTAGTGCAGCTCAGGAAAATGTTCCTGTGATGCCTACCCCAACTGAAGAGGAAAATAATGATGATGATCAAGGTACTTCGGATCAAGTTGCTACTGAACTTCGTAGGTCCACAAGGACACGTTCCGCACTAGAGTGGTACAGCAACCCTGTCCTGGAAATCATGTTGTTAGACAACGGTGAACCTTCGAACTATGAAGAAGCGATGGCGGGCCCAGATTCCAACAAATGGCTTGAAGCCATGAAATCTGAGATAGAATCCATGTATGAAAACAAAGTATGGACTTTGACAGACTTGCCCGATGATCGGCGAGCGATAGAAAACAAATGGATTTTTAAGAAGAAGACGGACACGGATGGTAATGTTACCATCTATAAAGCTCGACTTGTCACTAAGGGTTATCGACAAGTTCAAGGGATTGACTACGACAAGACATTCTCTCCCGTAGCGAAGCTGAAGTCCGTCCGAATCATGTTAGCAATTGTCGCATACTATGATTATGAGATATGGCAGATGGACGTCAAAACGGCATTCCTTAACAGACATCTTAAGGAAGAGCTGTATATGATGCAGCCGGAAGGTTTTGTCGATCCTAAGAACGCTAACAAAGTATGCAAGCTCCAGCGATCCATTTATGGACTGGTGCAAGCATCTCGGAGTTGGAACATTCGCTTTGATGAGATGATCAAAGCCTTTGGGTTTATGCAGACTTATGGAGAAGCCTGCGTTTACAAGAAAGTGAGTGGGAGCTCTGTAGCATTTCTCATATTATATGTAGATGACATACTCCTGATGGGAAATGATATAGAACTTCTGGACAACATTAAGGCCTACTTGAATAAGTGCTTTTCAATGAAGGACCTTGGAGAAGCTGCTTATATATTAGGCATCAAGATCTATAGAGATAGATCGAGACGCCTCATAGGTCTTTCACAAATCACATACCTTGATAAGATTTTGAAGAAGTTCAAAATGGATCAGTCCAAGAAGGGTTTCTTGCCTATGTTGCAAGGTGTGAGATTGAGCTCGGCTCAGTCCCCGACCACGGCAAAAGATAAAGAAGAGATGAGTGTCATCCCCTATGCTTCAGCCATAGGATCTATTATGTATGCCATGCTGTGTACCAGACCTGATGTAAACCTTGCCGTAAGTTTGGTAGCAAGGTACCAAAGTAATCCCGGCAAGGAACACTAGACAACGGTCAAGAATATCCTGAAGTACCTGAAAAGGACAAAGGACATGTTTCTCGTTTATGGAGGTGACGAAGAGCTCGTCGTAAAGGGTTACATCGACGCTAGCTTCGACACAGATCTGGATGACTCTAAGTCACAAACCAGATACGTGTATATGTTGAATGGTGGAGCAGTAAGCTGGTGCAGCTGCAAGCAAAGCGTCGTGGCGGGATCTACATGCGAAGTGGAATACATGGCAGCCTCGGAGGCAGCGCATGAAGCAATTTGGGTGAAGGAGTTCATCACCAACCTAGGAGTCATACCCAATGCGTCAGGGCCGATCAAACTCTTCTGTGACAACACTGGAGCTATTGCCCTAGCCAAGGAGCCCAGGTTTCACAAGAAGACAAGGCACATCAAGCGTTGTTTCAACTCCATCCGTGAAAATGTTCAAGATAGAGACATAGATATTTGCAAAGTACATACGAATGTGAATGTCGCAGATCCGTTGACTAAACCTCTCTCGCGAGCAAAATATGATCAACACCAGAACTCTATGGGTGTTCGATTCATCACAATGTAACTAGATTATTGACTCTAGTGCAAGTGGGAGACTGTTGGAAATATGCCCTAGAGGCAATAATAAAAGTATTATTATATTTCCTTGTTCATGATAATTGTCTTTTATTCATGCTATAACTGTATTATCCGGAAATCGTAACACACGTGTGAATACATAGACCACAATATGTCCCTAGTTAGCCTCTAGTTGACTAGCTCGTTGTGATCAACAGATAGTCATGGTTTCCTGACTATGGACATTGGATGTCGTTGATAACGGGATCACATCATTAGGAGAATGATGTGATGGACAAGACCCAATCCTAAGCATAGCACAAGATCGTGTAGTTTGTTTGCTAGAGCTTTTCCAATGTCAAGTATATCTTCCTTTGACCATGAGATCGTGTAACTCACGGATACCGTAGGAGTGCTTTGGGTGTATCAAACGCCACAACATAACTGGGTGACTATAAAGGTGCACTACAGGTATCTCCGAAAGTGTCTGTTGGGTTGACACAGACCGAGACTGGGATTTGTCACTCCGTATGACGGAGAGGTATCTCTGGGCCCACTCGGTAATGCATCATCATAATGAGCTCAAAGTGACCAAGTGGTTGGTCACGGGATCATGCATTACGGTACGAGTAAAGTGACTTGCCGGTAACGAGACCGAACAAGGTATTGGGATACCGACGATCGAGTCTCGGGCAAGTAACGTACCGATTGACAAAGGGAATTGTATACGGGGTTGTTTAATCCTCGACATCGTGGTTCATCTGATGAAATCATCGAGGAGC
This sequence comes from Triticum timopheevii, assembly GCA_963921465.1. Classification (NCBI taxonomy): domain Eukaryota; kingdom Viridiplantae; phylum Streptophyta; class Magnoliopsida; order Poales; family Poaceae; genus Triticum; species Triticum timopheevii. Next base: position 404,779,249 of record OY997272.1, on the reverse strand, counting down.
ATGTGGGAGCCAACATGGGTATCCAGATCCCGCTGTTGGTTATTGCCTGAGAGTCGTCTCGGTCATGTCTGCGTGTCTCCCGAACCCGTAGGGTATACACACTTAAGGTTCGGTGACGCTAGGGTTGTATGAATATGAGTATGCAGCATACCGAATGTTGTTCGGAGTCCCGGATGAGATCCCAGACGTCACGAGGAGTTTCGGAATGGTCCGGAGGTAAAGAATTATATATAGGAAGTGGTATTTCGGCCATCGAGAAAGTTTTGGGGTCACCCGGTAATGTACCGGGACCACCGGAAGGGTCCTGGGGGTCCACCGGGTGGGGCCACCCATCCCGGAAGGCCCCATGGGCTGAAGTGGGAGGGGAGCCAGCCCATAGTTGGCTGGTGCACCCCCCTAGGCCCACCCCCTGCGCCTAGGGTTGAAACCCTAGGGTGGGGGGGCGCACCACATGCCTTGGGGGGCACTCCACCCCCCCTGGCCGCCGCCCCCTTGGGAGATTGGATCTCCCAGGGCCGGAGCCCCCCCCCCCCTGGGGGCCTATATAAAGGAGGTCAGGGGGGAGGGCAGCCGCACCCTGTGCTTTGGCGCCTTCCTCCCCCTGCTACACCTCGTCCTCCTCCCGTAGTCGCTTGGCGAAGCCCTGCTGGAGTTCTGCTGCATCCACCACCACGCCGTCGTGCTGCTGGATCATCATCAGCCTCTCCTTCCCCCTTGCTGGATCAAGAAGGAGGAGACGTCTCCCGTCCCGTACGTGTGTTGAACACGGAGGTGCTGTCCATTCAGCACTTGGTCATCGGTGATCTGAATCACGGCGAGTACGACTCCATCATCACCATTCCCTTGAACGCTTCCGCACTCGATCTACAAGTGGTATGTAGATGCAATCTCTCTCCCATGACTCGTTGCTTAGATGAACTCATAGATGGATCTTGGTGAAACCGTAGGAAAAATTTTAATTTTCTGCAACGTTCCCCAACAGTGGCATCATGAGCTAGGTCTATGCGTAGTTCTCTAATGCACGAGTAGAACACAATTTTGTTGTGGGCGTGGATCTTGTCAACTTGCTTGCCACTACTAGTCTTTTCTTGCTTCAGCGGTATTGTGGGATGAAGCGGCCCGGACCAACCTTACACGTACGCTTACGTGAGACCGGTTCCACCGACTGACATGCACTAGTTGCATAAGGTGGCTGGCGGGTGTCTGTCTCTCCCACTTTAGTTGAAGCGGATTCGATGAAAAGGGTCCTTATGAAGGGTAAATAGAAGTTGACAAAATCACGTTGTGGTTATTCATAGGTAAGAAAACGTTCTTGCTAGAACCCAATTGCAGCCACGTAAAAGATGCAACAACAATTAGAGGACGTCTAACTTGTTTTTGCAGCAATTGTTCATGTGATGTGATATGGCCAGAAGTTGTGATGAATGATGATTGATATATTGTGATGTATGAGATCATGTTCTTGTAATAGGATTCACGACTTGCATGTCGATGAGTATGACAACCGGCAGGAGCCATAGGAGTTGTCTTTATTTTTTTGTATGACCTGTGTGTCATTGAAGAACGCCATGTAAATTACTTTACTTTATTGCTGAACGCGTTAGCCATAGAAGTAGAAGTAGTCGTTGGCGTGACAACTTCATGAAGACACGATGATGGAGATCATGGTGTCATGCCGGTGACAAGATGATCATGGAGCCCCGAAGATGGAGATCAATGGAGCTATATGATATTGGCCATATCATGTCACAACTATATAATTGCATGTGATGTTTATTATGTTTTTGCATCTTGTTTACTTAGAACGACGGTAGTAAATAAGATGATCCCTTACAACAATTTCAAGAAGTGTTCTCCCCTAACTGTGCACCGTTGCTACAGTTCGTCGTTTCGAAGCACCACGTGATGAACGGGTGTGATAGATCCTTACGTTCACATACAACGGGTGTAAGACAGTTTTACACATGCAAAACACTTAGGGTTAACTTGACGAGCCTAGCATGTACAGACATGGCCTCGGAACACGGAGACCGAAAGGTCGAACACGAGTTGTATGGAAGATACGATCAACATGAAGATGTTCACCGATGATGACTAGTCCGTCTCACGTGATGATCGGACACGGCCTAGTCGACTCGGATCGTGTAACACTTAGATGACTAGAGGGATGTCTAATCTGAGTGGGAGTTCATAATTTGATTAGATGAACTTAATTATCATGAACTTAGTCTAAAACCTTTGCAAATACGTCTTGTAGATCAAATGGCCAATGCTCATGTCAACATGAACTTCAACGCGTTCCTAGAGAAAACCAAGCTGAAAGATGATGGCAGCAACTATACGGACTGGGTCCGGAACCTGAGGATCATCCTCATAGCTGCCAGGAAACAATATGTCCTAGAAGGACCGCTAGGTGACGCTCCTGTCCTAGAGAACTAAGACGTTATAAACGCTTGGCAGTCTCGTGCTGATGATTACTCCCTCGTTCAGTGCGGCATGCTTTACAGCTTAGAACCGGGGCTCCAAAAGCGTTTTGAGCATCATGGAGCATATGAGATGTTCGAAGAGCTAAAACTAGTTTTCCAAGCTCATGCCCGGGTCGAGAGATATGATGTCTCCGACAAGTTCTATAGTTGTAAGATGGAGGAAAACAGTTCTGTCAGTGAGCACATACTCAAAATGTCTGGGTTGCACAACCGCCTGACTCAGCTGAACATTAACCTCCCTGATGAGGCGGTCATTGACAGAATCCTTCAGTCGCTCCCACCAAGCTACAAGAGCTTTGTGATGAACTACAACATGCAGGGGATGGTGAAGACCATTCCTGAAGTGTTCTCAATGCTGAAGTCAGCAGAGGCTGAAATCAAGAAAGAACATCAAGTGTTGATGGTCAATAAGACCACTAAGTTCAAGAAGGGCAAGGGCAAGAAGAACTTCAAGAAGGACGGCAAGGATGTTGCCGCGCCCGGTAAGCCAGTTACCGGGAAGAAGTCAAAGAATGGACCCAAGCCTGAAACTGAGTGCTTTTATTGCAAGGGGAAGGGTCACTGGAAGGGGAACTGCCCCAAATACTTAGCAGATAAGAAGGTCGGCAACACCAAAGGTATATTTGATATACAAGTAATTGATGTGTACCTTACCAGTACTCGTAGTAACTCCTGGGTATTTGATACCGGTGCCGTTGCTCACATTTGTAACTCACAGCAGGAGCTGCGGAATAAACGGAGACTGGCGAAGGATGAGGTGACAATGCGCGTCGGGAATGGTTCCAGGGTCGATGTGATCGCCGTCGGCACGCTAGCTCTACATTTACCTACGGGATTAGTTATAAACCTTAATGATTGTTATTTGGTGCCAAGTTTGAGCATGAACATTGTATCTAGATCTCGTTTGATACGAGATGGCTACTCATTTAAATCCGAGAATAATGGTTGTTCTATTTATATGAGAGATATGTTTTATGGTCATGCCCCTATGGTCAATGGTTTATTATTAATGAATCTCGAACGTAGTATTACACATATTCATAGTGTGAATACCAAAAGATGTAAAGTTGATAACGATAGTCCCACATACTTGTGGCACTGCCGCCTTGGTCACATTGGTGTCAAGCGCATGAAGAAGCTCCATGCTGATGGACTTTTAGAGTCTCTCGATTATGAATCATTTGACACATGCGAACCATGCCTCATGGGCAAAATGACCAAGACTCCGTTCTCCGGAACAATGGAGCGAGCAACCAACTTATTGGAAATCATACATACCGATGTGTGCGGTCCAATGAGCGTTGAGGCTCGCGGAGGATATCGTTATGTTCTCACTCTCAATGATGACTTGGTAGATATGGGTATGTCTACTTAATGAAACACAAGTCTGAGACCTTTGAAAAGTTCAAGGAATTTCAGAATGAGGTAGAGAATCAACATGACCGAAAGATAAAGTTCCTACGATCAGATCGTGGAGGAGAATACTTAAGTCACGAATTTGGTACACACTTAAGGAAATGTGGAATAGTTTCACAACTCACGCCACCTGGAACACCTCAGCGTAACGGTGTGTCCGAACGTCGTAATCGCACTCTATTGGATATGGTGCGGTCTATGATGTCTCTTACCGATTTACCGCTATCATTTTGGGGATACGCTCTAGAGACAGCTACATTCACTTTAAATAGGGCACCGTCTAAATCCGTTGAGACGACACCGTATGAATTGTGGTTTGGGAAGAAACCTAAGCTGTCGTTTCTAAAAGTTTGGGGATGCGATGCTTATGTCAAGAAACTTCAACCTGAAAAGCTCGAACCCAAGTCGAAAAAATGCGTCTTCATAGGATACCCTAAGGAAACCGTTGGGTATACCTTCTACTTAAGATCCGAGGGCAAGATCTTTGTTGCCAAGAACGGATACTTTCTGGAAAAAGAGTTTCTCTCGAAAGAAGTAAGTGGGAGGAAAGTAGAACTCGATGAAGTACTACCTCTCGAACGGGAAAGTAGTGCAGCTCAGGAAAATGTTCCTCTGATGCCTACCCCAACTGAAGAGGATAATAATGATGATGATCAAGGTACTTCGGATCAAGTTGCTACTGAACTTCGTAGGTCCACAAGGACACGTTCCGCACCAGAGTGGTACGGCAACCCTGTCTTGGAAATCATGTTGTTAGACAACGGTGAACCTTCGAACTATGAAGAAGCGATGGCGGGCCCAGATTCCAACAAATGGCTTGAAGCCATGAAATCCGAGATAGAATCCATGTATGAAAACAAAGTATGGACTTTGACAGACTTGCCCGATGATCGGCGAGCGATAGAAAACAAATAAATTTTTAAGAAGAAGACGGACGCGGATGGTAATGTTACCATCTATAAAGCTCGACTTGTCGCTAAGGGTTATCGACAAGTTCAAGGGATTGACTACGACGAGACATTCTCTCCCGTAGCGAAGCTGAAGTCCGTCCGAATCATGTTAGCAATTGCCGCATACTATGATTATGAGATATGGCAGATGGACGTCAAAACGGCATTCCTTAACGGACATCTTAAGGAAGAGTTGTATATGATGCAGCCGGAAGGTTTTGTCGATCCTAAGAACGCTAACAAAGTATGCAAGCTCCAGCGATCCATTTATGGACTGGTGCAAGCATCTCAGAGTTGGAACATTCGCTTTGATGAGTTGATCAAAGCGTTTGGGTTTATGCAGACTTATGGAGAAGCCTGCGTTTACAAGAAAGTGAGTGGGAGCTCTGTAGCATTTCTCATATTATATGTAGATGACATACTCCTGATGGGAAATGATATAGAACTTCTGGACAACATTAAGGCCTACTTGAATAAGTGTTCTTCAATGAAGGACCTTGGAGAAGCTGCTTATATATTAGGCATCAAGATCTATAGAGATAGATCGAGACGCCTCATAGGTCTTTCACAAATCACATACCTTGATAAGATTTTGAAGAAGTTCAAAATGGATCAGTCCAAGAAGGGGTTCTTGCCTATGTTGCAAGGTGTGAGATTGAGCTCGGCTCAGTCCCCGACCACGGCAAAAGATAAAGAAGACATGAGTGTCATCCCCTATGCTTCAGCCATAGGATCTATTATGTATGCCATGTTGTGTACCAGACCTGATGTAAACCTTGCCGTAAGTTTGGTAGCAAGGTACCAAAGTAATCCCGGCAAGGAACACTGGACAGCGGTCAAGAATATCCTGAAGTACCTGAAAAGGACAAAGGACATGTTTCTCATTTATGGAGGTGACGAAGAACTCGTCGTAAAGGGTTACGTCGACGCTAGCTTCGACACAGATCTGGATGACTCCAAGTCACAAACTGGATACGTGTATATGTTGAATGGTGGAGCAGTAAGCTGGTGCAGCTGCAAGCAAAGCGTCGTGGCGGGATCTACATGTGAACCGGAATACATGGCAGCCTCGGAGGCAGCGCATGAAGCAATTTGGGTGAAGGAGTTCATCACCAACCTAGGAGTCATACCCAATGCGTCGGGGCCGATCAAACTCTTCTGTGACAACAATGGAGCTATTGCCCTAGCCAAGGAGCCCAGGTTTCACAAGAAGACCAGGCACATCAAGCGTCGTTTCAACTCCATCTGTGAAAATGTTCAAGATGGAGACATAGATATTTGCAAAGTACATACGGATCTGAATGTCGCAGATCCGTTGACTAAACCTCTCTTGCGAGCAAAACATGATCAACACCAGAACTCTATGGGTGTTCGATTCATCACAATGTAACTAGATTATTGACTCTAGTGCAAGTGGGAGACTGTTGGAAATATGCCCTAGAGGCAATAATAAAAGTATTATTATATTTCCTTGTTCATGATAATTGTCTTTTATTCATGCTATAACTGTATTATCCGGAAATTGTAATACACGTGTGAATACATAGGCCACAATATGTCCCTAGTTAGCCTCTAGTTGACTAGCTCGTTGTGATCAACAGATAGTCATGGTTTCCTGACTATGGACATTGGATGTCGTTGATAACGGGATCACATCATTAGGAGAATGATGTGATGGACAAGACCCAATCCTAAGCATAGCACAAGATCGTGTAGTTCGTTTGCTAGAGCTTTTCCAATGTCAAGTATCTCTTCCTTTGACCATGAGATCGTGTAACTCCCGGATACCGTAGGAGTGCTTTGGGTGTATCAAACGTCACAACATAACTGGGTGACTATAAAGGTGCACTACAGGTATCTCCGAAAGTGTCTGTTGGGTTGACACGGATCGAGACTGGGATTTGTCACTCCGTATGACGGAGAGGTATCTCTGGGCCCACTCGGTAATGCATCATCATAATGAGCTCAAAGTGACCAAGTGGTTGGTCACGGGATCATGCATTACGGTACGAGTAAAGTGACTTGCCGGTAACGAGACTGAACAAGGTATTGGGATACCGACGATCGAGTCTCGGGCAAGTAACGTACCGATTGACAAAGGAAATTGTATACGGGGTTGTTTAATCCTCGACATCATGGTTCATCCGATGAAATCATCGAGGAGTATGTGGGATCCAACATGGGTATCTAGATCCCGCTGTTGGTTATTCCCCGAGAGTCGTATCGGTCATGTCTGCGTGTCTCCCGAACCCGTAGGGTCTACACACTTAAGGTTCGGTGACGCTAGGGTTGTATGAATATGAGTATGCAGCATACCGAATGTTGTTCGGAGTCCCGGATGAGATCCCGGACGTCACGAGGAGTTTCGGAATGGTCCGGAGGTAAAGAATTATATATAGGAAGTGGTATTTCGGCCATCGGGAAAGTTTCGGGGTCACCCGGTAATGTACTGGGACCACCGGAAGGGTCCCGGGGGTCCACCGGGTGGGGCCACCCATCCCGGAGGGCCCCATGGGCTGAAGTGGGAGGGGAGCCAGCCCATAGTGGGCTGGTGCACCCCCCTAGGCCCACCCCCTGCGCCTAGGGTTGAAACCCTAGGGTGGGGGGGCGCACCACATGCCTTGGGGGGCACTCCACCCCCCCCCCCCTGGCCGCCGCCCCCTTGGGAGATTGGATCTCCCAGGGCCGGCGCCCCCCCTGGGGGCCTATATAAAGGAGGGCAGGGGGAGGGCAGCCGCACCCTATGCTTTGGCGCCACCCTCCCCCTGCTACACCTCGTCCTCCTCCCGTAGTCGCTTGGCGAATCCCTGCTGGAGTTCTGCTGCATCCACCACCATGCCGTCGTGCTGCTGGATCATCATCAGCCTCTCCTTCCCCCTTGATGGATCAAGAAGGAGGAGACGTCTCCCGTCCCGTACGTGTGTTGAACGCGGAGGTGATGTCCGTTCAGCACTTGGTCATCGGTGATCTGAATCACGGCGAGTACGACTCCATCATCACCATCCCCTTGAACGCTTCTGCACTCGATCTACAAGTGGTATGTAGATGCAATATCTCTCCCATGACTCGTTGCTTAGATGAACTCATAGATGGATCTTGGTGAAATTGTAGGAAAAATTTTAATTTTCTGCAACGTTCCCCAACAGGTTTGAGGGTCAGCGTTGGAGATGCCCTTAGTTGGTCTTTCCTTAATGATGTTCTTTTGGCTAAGGGTTTTGAGGGGGCTCATGTTCAACGTCTTATGGAGTTGGTTCATTGTGGCCATACCACTGTCTCTGTCAATGGGGTTGCTGCCCTTACTTCAAGAATGGGAGTGGGTTGAAACAAAGTGACCCAGTTTGTCCTATTCTTTTCAACTTTGTCGCTGATGCTTTATCCTCCATTCCGAACCACTCTGCGGCCACTAGTCAAATTACCCTAGTTATCTCCCTCCTCACCCCTTTCGGGATCTTTCACCTTCAGTATGTCAATGACACAGTTATCATCGTTGAGAATAACGATCTATGTATCTCTAACCTCAAATTCTTGCCACTTTGCTTTGAACTCCACTCTGGCCTTAAAATTAACTTTGCTAAGAGTGAGATTATCTTAACTGGTTGCGAATGATGTTGGCGCTTCCAAAGTTGCTAACCAACTTTGAGTTGGGTTCCTTCCCTTTTGTTTATCTTGGTCTCCCAATCTCACCTTTTAGCCTTACAGTAAAGATTTTGCCCCCTTTGTCCTTAAGGTGGGAAACATGGTCACTCTGTGGTGTGGTCATTATAACTCGATGACTAGTAGGGTTTGTCTCACTAAGGCGTGCCTCTCTTCGCTCCCCATGTTCCCGATGGGTTTCTTTCGTCTCCCAGATTGCACCTTTGATAGTTTTGATAAGCATCGCAGTGTCTTCTACTGGAACACTTATGATAACAATAAAAAAATATAGGCTTGTTAAGTGGAAGATAATGTGTCGGCCCAAAAAGCTTTGGGACTTGGGCATTGTTAATACCTCAGTGATGAACCTCTGTCATATTATCAAGTTGTGGCAAAGGATTGTTCATAAAAATCCAGTTGTCCACTGGTTTGATATCCTTAAAGCCAAATACTTCCCTACCTCTGATCCATTATTTGCTAGGGGCAAGGTGGTTCCAGTTATGGAGGCAACTTTTGAAAGTTCGTGATGTTTTCGCATCTTTAGTCAAATTCTCTATTGGCAATGAGGCGTCAATGCGGTTTTGGTTAGACTGGTTGTGTGGGTCTGGTCCCTTAGCTAAGTATTTTCCCGGTTTATTTTCTTACTCTGCTTACCCAGGCATTTACATCTCGGAGCTTTCTCTCAATAATTGGGGCTTGGGGTTTCGTCGCTTTTGCCTCCTGAAGAGTTGGTTTAGTGGCATCGTCTTACTGCCCTGTTGCCAATGCTCTCGGACTCAGGATGCAATATCTTGGCCTCACACTGCTTCTGGGTGTTTTCGGTTAAGTCATCCTATTCTAAGCTCGTCGTGGTCACGCCCATGAATAATTTCAATGGTATTTCGCGTGCTAGGATCCCGCTTAAAATTGATGTCTCTATGTGGCAAGCGATACGTGGTAAGTTGCCCTCTGCTGATCAAATCAAGAAAAGGCATGGCTTGATACGTCTCCAACATATCTATAATTTTTTATTATTCCATGCATATTATCTGTTTTGGATGTTTTATGTGCATTAATATGCTATTTTATATTTTTTGGGACTAACCTATTAACCTAGAGCCCAATACCAGTTTCTGTTTTTTCCTTGTTTTCGAGCTTCGCAGAAAAGGAATACTAAACAAAGTCCAAACGGAATAAAACTTCACAATGATTTTTCTTGGACCAGAAGACACCCAGGAGACTTGGACAAGTCAAAATAGCCACGAGGCGGCGACAAGGGTGGAGGGCGCGCCCTCTACCTTATGGGCCCCTCGATGACCCCCTGACCTAGATCTTCCTCCTATATATTGGCAAATATTTCCAAATCACCAGAAGCGTCCATGAAAACACTTTTCCACCATGGCAACCTTCTGTTCCCGTGAGATCCCATCTAGGGACCTTTTTCGGCACCCTACCGGAGGGGGGTTCGATCACGGAGGGCATCTATATCAACTCTATTGCCCTTCCGATGAAGCGTGAGTAGTCCACCACAGACCTGCGGGTCCATAGCTAGTAGCTAGATGGCTTGTTCTCTCTCTTTGATTCTCATACCATGTTCTCCTCGATATTCTTGGAGATCTCTATCCTATGTAATCTTCTTTTGCAGTGTGTTTGTCGAGATCCGATGAGTTGTGGATTTATGATCAGCTTATCTATGAATATTATTTGAATCTCCTCTAAATTCTTATATGCATGATTTGGTATTTTTGTATTTCTCTTCGAATTATCCGTTTGGTTTGGCCAACTAGATTGGTTTTTCTTGCAATTGGAGAGGTGCTTAGCTTTGGGTTCAATCTTGCGGAGTCCTCACCAAGTGACAAAGTAGGGGTAGTGAGGCACGTATAGCATTGTTGCCATCGAGGATAAAAAGATGGGGTTTTCATCATAAAGCTTGAGTTAATTCCTCTACATCATGTCATCTTAATTAATGCATTACTCTATTCTTTATGAACTTAATACTCTAGATGCAGGAAAGAGTCGGTCGATGTGTGGAGTAATAGTAGTAGATGCAGAATCGTATCGGTCTACTTGACACAGACGTGATGCCTATATTGCACAATCATTGCCTTGGATATTGTCATAACTTTGCGCTTTTCTATCAATTGCTCGACAGTAATTTGTTCACCCACCATATTATTTGCCTTCATGAGAGAAGCCTCTAGTGAAACTTATGGCCCCCGGGTCTATTTTCCATCATATTAGTTTCCGATCTTCTACTTTCCATCATATTAGTTTCCGATCTACTATTTTGCAATCTTTTATTTTCAGGTCCATAAAAAAACCAAAAATATTTTATCTTTTGTTTATCTATCTCTATCAGATCTTACTTTTGCAAGTAATCGTGAAGGGATTGAAAACCCCTTTTATCGCGTTGAGTGCAAGTTGTTTGATTGTTTGTGCAGGTATTGATGATTTGTGCGTTCTTATCCTACTAGATTGATACCTTGGTTCTCAAACTGAGGGAAATACTTATCTCTACTTTGATGCATCACCCTTTCCTCTTCAAGGGAAAACCAACGCAAACTCAAGAAGTAGCATGGCCCTGGTTCCCAATTTTGTGCGCTATGTGTGCTAGACGAGAACACCAACCATACTTTATTTTGTTGCCACTTGGCATCCCACTTCTAGGGTGGCATCCGGTCATGGCTAGATGTTAATTGGGCCCATGGCTCCTTCGTGGACCTACGACCTCTGGTGCCCTCTTTCTGGCCAACATAGGCCCCGTTCAGATCCTCTCCCCGAGCCAGCTTCACCTTTTTCGTGCGAGAATCTAGCTCGGACTCTCCATCTCCTAGGATCCCGCTAGGAGAAGCCCATCCTGACGTAGTGTATTTTCCTAGAGCAGCAGAAGCCCAACTCCAGAAAAAACAGAACGCGGAGTTTATGCAAATTACAGGAAATGACATTCCAAAGTGGGGCCTCATACCGCTTCGATATGTAGAAGCCCACCCCGAGCGACCAAGCAACCGCAAAAAACACCCTATGGGTCGCCAACCCTAGCAGCCGCCAACCCCGCCGCCGCACCGTTGCCATTCTCCGCCACCCTCCCCTCGCATCTCTATCGCCTCCATGTCGCCGACAACAGGACACCAAACCTTAACAGGAGTTGCCCCTTCCCCTACCTTTCTCTGTTTTCTACTCACAAAGAGGAGCTGCTTCCTGCTGCTGATCGCATCGTTGCTCCCGTCGAAAGCTGGAGCTGGCTGGCTTCTCGGGAAGTTGGCTTTTTTGGGAAGCTGGAGAGGATGCGACCGGGCCTTAATCAGTTGTTTTGGTTAGCGTTTTCTGGTATGTGTTGAACTCTATGAAGCACACGCAATAAATTCACATTGAACATGTGTTTCCTAACAGATCGCCTCTATAAATTTGTGATCTTTTTACATCAGTGGAGATCATTGACTAAGGCTGGTCATAGTGGGGAGTAACTTAGACTAGTAACATATGGATGGTAACATGCAAACCTTCATCAATTGACTCATTTTACCTCTGGGTGTGTTATGTTACATTAACATATTATGTTGCCACAAGCATCTCTTTCCTCATTAACTCCATGCCACATAAGAAATATTTTTTTGGGATATGTTATGTTACTCACTCCGTCCGGAAATACTTGTCATCAAGATGAATAAAAGGGAATGTATCTAGATGTATATTAGTTCTAGATACATCCTTTTTTATCCATTTTTGATGACAAGTATTTTCGGACGGAAGGAGTACTACCTAAGTTACTCCCACTATGGCTAGCCTAAGAATGCGACAAGGAGGCCACCGAGCTTCTAATCACGCGCGTTTGTGCTACGGCGTCTGGATCCTGCAGCTTCGTCTTAGGCCAACTCCACCGCGTGACCCCAAACAGACGTCCGTTTTGGCTGGATTCTGTCCCTTTGGGTAGGGCGATGGGGTCGTGTCCGGGCCTGTCCTGGGATGCGGTGGTCGTGCGCCCAGCGTGCGGCCGCATCCTTTTGCCCCATCCTGTCCGCCAGGGCCTAAAATGCCCATATTTTCATATGAAAACAAGTTTGCACGTCTAAATATTAATTGTTTGAAAATTAAAATAGTTTTACAACCCAATCAAAATTGTCTCTAATAAAAATAGTTTTACAACCAAATCGAAATTGTCTTGAATGAACATAAAATGAACCAATACATCTAGTGGTTGCCAATATGATCCCACACGTGCTCAACCAAGTCATTTTGAAGATCCAAATGAGTGTGCCAATCACACAGCTCACGATGGAACTAGACAAACTGATCAAACGTGGTCGGTTCTTGGTGCAGGGGCTCAACATTGTCACCTTGAAAATCAAATTCTTGTTCGAAGATACTGTCATCACGCTCGTCCTCGACGATCATGTTGTGCATGATCACACAATCAGTCATCACCTCCCAAAGCTTCCTTTCATCCCATGCTAGTGCAGGGTATCGAACGATACCCCATCGGGATTGAAGCACACCAAAAGCACATTCCACATCCTTTCTAGCACTCTCTTGCATTTGGGAAAATCACTTTCTCTTCTCACATTGGGGCTTCGAGATTGTCTTCACAAAAGTTGACCACTGAGGATATATACCATCAGCTAGATAGTATCCCTTATTGTACTGGTGGCCGTTGATCTCAAAGTTGACAGGTGGGGAGTGGCCTTCTGCAAGCCTTGTGAAGACTGGAGAACACCGCAGCACGTTGATATCATTGTGAGAACCTGCCATGCCGAAGAAAGAATGACATATCCAAAGATCTTGCGAAGCCACCGCTTGTAATATGATAGTGCAAGCTTTGACATGCCCCTTGTACTGGCCCTGCCAAGCAAATGAACAGTTCTTCCACTCCCAGTGCATACAATCTATGCTGCCAAGCATGCCTGGAAAGCCCCTAGCTGCGTTGGTCGCCAACAATCTCTTTGTATCAGCGACAGTTGGCTGCCTCAAGTAATCAGGGCCAAACACCTCGATCACAGACTGGCAGAACTTGTACATTGGCATCAGACATGTTGTCTCACTCATACGCACATACTCATCCACCAGATCGCCTGGAATTCTATATGCAAGCATGCGGATGGCCGCAGTGCATTTCTGGTAAGAGGAGAATCCAAGCTTGCCAAGGGCATCCGTCTTGCACTCGAAGTATGGGTCATGAGCGACCACACCCTCTCGGATACGATTGAACACATGCCTTGCCATACAAAAACAGCAACGGAATTTATCTGGCTTGAAGAGCGGGGTGTTCGCAAAGTAATCGGCATAGAGTAGGGTGTGGCCTCTCTCCCTGTTGCGGTTCAGGTTCGGAGCACGGCCAGGGACTGACCCTCTGTACCGAGCCACCGTTGAATTTGATCGTGAACCACCAGTGCAGCCACCACAAAATCTTCATCATCCGACGACGAATCGTCCGATGAACAAATGAAGTGGTGGAAGAAAAACTCATCACCACTGTCCATACCTTTGTGGACAAAGTGTCGAACACCTTGCGGTCATGGTGGCAAAGTGGCCGGGATGATCACCTCGACGCAGGTGTGGTCGGCGGCCATCTACTGGCCGCTCTGGAGCACTCGTCGGAAGCTGTCGTGGCCGCCGTGGTACGTCGCCTGCGGTCGTATCTCCTCTACCGCCGGATACGACGGCGACGGCCAAACCTCCTCGGAGCGACGGCCTAAACTACGGTGAAAGCGCGCGCGTGGTGGCGGCCATGTCAAGGCGTGGTTGCCTATGGACGGCTGGGGGCTGCGTGGAGAAGGCGGCCGGTGAATAGCGGCGGCGCCGTCGGCGGGGCGGGGGAGGAGGGTGGAGGCATTGGAATCGAATGGAACTACTTGTGTCCCTGACAGGCGGGCCACGGGGAGGGGGGGCAAGGGCGTGCGGCGAGCCCGTCCGTGCGATGTCCGCTTCACTCCAAACTCGGCGCAAGTTTAGGCCGGGGATGAGTCGAAAACGCACGGATTCCGGACATTTGTCCGTTTGGGGCCGCGCGTTGGGCCGCGCTATTCGTCCGTTATACCCCAAACGGCCGGGGCCGGACATGACGAGGTCGCGTGGTGGAGTTGGCCTTAAACTCCACCGCGCGACCCCAAACGGACATCCGTTTTGTCCGGATTCTGTCTGTTTGGGTAGGGGTTTGGGGTCGTGTCCGGGCCTGTCCTGGGATGCGGTGGCCGTGCGCCCAGCGCGCGGCCGCATCCATTTGCCCCATCCTGTCCGCGTATATTTCTTTGCAAGTCCTTAAACTTTTTTTATCATTCATTTTTGGTACATGACAATACATCATCACATTTTGACTAGTAAAGTAAGGCCAAAGAAAACAAGAACCACAAGAATACATTTGAGAAGATACCCAACTTCCATAACTGCTCTTTTGAGTTGGGTTAGTGCCTTCTCGATGCACTCATTGTTGATCTGTGGAGGAGGTACGACGTTGCCCCCTCCTTTCTTCTTCAAGCCAGAAGTCGACGTTGCTTCCTCACACGTAGTATCGTGCCTTGTTGCTTCTTCGCACGTAGTATCGTGCCTAGACTCTAATCTAGCAACAAGTGCACTTGTCTCATCTAAAGCCTCTAGACTAGCTAAAAGTGCACGAACATGCACTACATTTCGCTCTATCAACATATCGATGTACTCTTCTTCCCAATACCAAAACTTGCATCCGGTCTACAAAATAAAACTTAAAGTTAGCACCACTAGTCTAATCCAGGAGCACAAACCGAAGCTAAAAGAGCACATACCCCATCGTTTAAGCACTTGATGAACACCCATCCGGGATGCTCCGGCGTTGTAGACACGCGGCGCACGACCACCCTTGGGCAGTGGTCGCACTTGATAAGGGGCAACGGTGCGCCGACGAGCTTTTGGGCAAGCACCGAACCCGGTCGGCCGCCATTCGCATATCTGCCGGCGGACCACCGACGGTGCAGATCCGAGCGGCTAGAGGACGAGTCACTGCCTGCATGTGGTCTTGCGGCCCTGCCAGGGCCTTCCGGCAAGGTGCCCGGCCAGTCCATGGTGGGCCCGACCTCCCACAGCCCGGCGAGCTCAAGACCGACCAGATCCGCCCCAAATCCGGCCGACGGGTGCGAAAACAAGGTGGTCGTGCTTGGGTAGCTCGGCGGCGACGAGAGGAAGGGCTGGGCAAGCGCGCGTCCGAGTTGCACGGCTGCAATGGCAGCGGGCGGCCGGCGGCGGCGAGGGGGGGAGAGGGGAAGAGTGGGGAAGAGTGGAGTGGATGCGGCCGGAGGGAGGGAGGGGGGCGGATAGAAAAAGGCCCGTCCTGTGCCACCGACGGGCGGGCCAGGGGAGGACACGCGCAGACGACCCGCGCGTCCGCGTGGCGTTCGTTTCACCCCAAAAACGGCGGAAACTTGGGCCGCGGATGGGTCGAAAGCGGACACAAAACGGACAAAAGTCCGTTTGCGCCCGCGCGCAGGGCCGTCTCGTTTGTCCATTTTACCCCAAACGGACGGGGGCGGACAGGATAGGGTCGCGCGGTGGAGTTGGCCTTAGTCTGGGTAGTGGCTCGTCCTGGTGGTCGTCCTTACTCGCATGCGTGCCATCTGAAAACTTTTAATTGCTACGGTGACAGCCCCGTAAACTTGTTATGTCAGTGGTCGGTGCCTCTGATGTTGTATTGGATGTTGTGAACTGCTGGTTGTCTTTTGGTTTTATTTATAAAGTCAGACATATACCGCTTTTCCTTAAAAAGAAAACTAAGAGACGAGAG
This sequence comes from Triticum timopheevii, assembly GCA_963921465.1. NCBI lineage: Eukaryota > Viridiplantae > Streptophyta > Magnoliopsida > Poales > Poaceae > Triticum > Triticum timopheevii. The sequence goes on along the minus strand of OY997272.1, from coordinate 404,763,041 downwards.
AGGAGCTTGTTTTCGCCGTGCAAATGGAGCATACACACATTATTTCCAGCTTTGTAGGGTGTGATGCATGAGGCAACGGGGGAGAGGGCCAAACTAACCGAGACACGAGCATTTGTCACATTGCTGTGAACAGCCATATTCTCTTGACGCTACAGCGGCTGACGGGACAAGAACCTGAACAAGGATAATGGAAAAGTGAGAGGGAATCCCAACAGTGCGATAAAACTCTTCCACAATTTCGTGCTCGGCCAAAGGCTTCACCTGCTTGTTGATAAGAAACGCAGTGACTGGACTAGTCTGAAACTCTGAACGTGCACCAAAAGGCTGTTGGACTAGTGCGCTGCTTCTCACCAACATTTCCTGCAGTTTTCAGCCATCCCTGAGAGCCAGTGACGGACCCAGGAATAAAATAGAGGGTGTGCACACTCTAAATTTTTTATACCTAATCCAAGTGTCATACAAAATATGGCAAAAGAATAACATGAATAGCTCAATTCAAATCTCATACAAATTTTTCCAACCACCTTTAACAAAGGTGTCACCCCTAGGTCCACCATTCGATTTCCCTTTGAACAAATAACACACAAACCAAAATGCTGCCTCGTATTTGACACTATATTCTAGCCATTCGTAGTTCTCAAACCAAACAAAGTTGAAGTGTCGATTTTTACCACAGATTTAAAAGTTGTATGCATATGGTTGGACTGCATTCTTTGCAATGTATCGTCTCCGAACTTCATCTTGATCATCGACATTCTTTACAGGAATAGGTAAATGAAAGAAAACAAATAAATATGGATTTGCCTCCTGCGCAAAGTTAATGTTCCTTCACAGCTTCAATAGGCTGACTACTACAAATAAAACATGCAGAGTGGTAGGCCTAGGGCCAGGAGCGTAGTAACATGCCGGGAACTACAAATAATACTACGCAGGAAATTAATTAAATGGAAACTGCTAGTTAGTCAGGTCCAGGGCCTTTTTTTTGTAGAAACAACGTCCAATTGGTTGGGCCATTACTTAATGAACAAACCAGGAAATAATAGTATAACTATGCAACTATATGATCTGTTATCCAAGATGAAAGCATATAGATAGCTTAACTTTTAGCTCTGATTTGATTTGAACTTGAAATTATTACTATAGATAGATAGCTTCACACCTACTAATGGCTATGACTTGGTTTTAAGGACGGATCAACTCTGAAAGATGCAGAGTTTTAGAATTAACTTTCAGCTCTGATTCTTGGCCAAATTGCATTGACTAGTGACTACTACTCCACTGGAGTACACATTACACAACACAATGTTAAATTCCACTGACTGCAGTCTGCAGAAGAACTCACCCACGGGTAGGACGAAGGCGTCGGGCGTCGGGAATTGGGGATGGGAGGGAGGCGGACAGGCGGTAGCAGGCTAGCAGCAGCTCCTCGCCTCCTCCAGGCTCCGGAGCGCGCGGCGCCGCGGCGGCAGTCTGGTCCGGGACTCCGGGTCAGCGGCTCGGTGCGTGCTTGCTCCGGACGTCCGGCGACCCGCGGCTCGTGGGCTCGTGGTGGAAGGAGATCCGGCGCCAGGCAGTGTTCCTTCAAAGGGGAGCAGAGCGGCAGCTCGTCCTGGTGGAAGGAGCGACGGGCGGCGGCAGCAGTCACTGAGCGGCAGCCTAGGCCGAGCGGGATGGAGATGGGGACTGCGTTAGGTTGCTCTGCGGGTTGCGGCTGCGCCTCTGCCTGACTCGCTCGTAAGCTCAGTGGAAGATGGGTTGTGCTCATGCCGATTTGGGCCAAGAAGGCAAGAAATCATATGGTAAAAAAAATTCCCCAAATTTCTGGGTGTGCCACGGCACACCTGGCACACCCGCTGGGTACGCCACTGCTGAGAGCTACATCAATTAATCTTTAACCACCTTTTTTGCGCATAATCAATCTTTAACCACTGTCATGTACTATCATTTTCACACCCTAAACCAAAACCAGGGTTTATGTTTACCTCGAATAGTTCGCCGTAGCACAGTACTAGTCGTGTGCTCTACAGTACAGTTGTGACTTGTGTGAGTGGCGACTTTTGCCGACCCACGGCCGCGGTGAGTTCGAGGCAGCAAGGCCTAGACAGGGTAGAGGCATGTTTGGACGTCGGGGAGCGGGCCGTTGGAAGGCCGAGCCAGATCAAGGAACGGATTTTGGGGGACGCGGCTCGTCTGACGTACGGCCCACACACTGACGTGTGGGTCCGGACCCACCCGTCAGCGGCCCAACGGCAGGGGGCCGTACGTCAGGGGATCCGGCTCCGATTTTGGGCGGTGGAGCCACCCGCCTATCGCCGGGTCCCGGTTCCCGGCACGTCTAGCCGCAGGTGCCCACCCACGCGGGCCGCCGGCCATAAAAAGCAGCGTCGCCGTTCCCTCCTCCCGGCCCCCGGCCCCTAGCCCGACGTGCCAAACAGCTTCCTATCCTAGTACGGCCGTGCACCGTCACACTCATCAGACTAGCCGACTAGCCACAGTGGGAGTAACTTCAGTAGTAACATCAAGTCCAACTCAGCAAATTTGCTTTTGTGGCAATGAGTTAATGAGGAGAGAGAGTTACTGTAACATCACATGTCCCAATGCAATATGAGTCTATAACCTAATAAATGAAGCTTTGCATGTTACCACGCTTATGTTACTACCTACTATGAAGGTAGTAATATAGTCTAGGGATTTGTGTATGTTACTAGTGTATGTTACTATGCATTGTGGCTAGTCTCAGGCCACACGGCAACGTCGGGCCATATTTGACTTGAACCGTTCCACTACTCTACCACTCCAGCGGCCATGCATGCATGCATGCGAAGGTGGTTTGTTTTCCGCGATTCCTTTGGCAGCGAGATGGGCCCGTGATCCGGAAATTATCCCGCATCCTTTTCCTCTTTTGCAGCTTTGTTCTTTTCCCCACTGGCTCGTTTTATCCCTGGACAGAGGACGGAAGGGAAGAACACGATCCTTCCCTCCACCATCGACGAAAGCAGGGTTCGGAGCCTGCGAGGATAAGATCATCTGCTTCGCTTAAAAGCGTATGGCTATCGATTGGCACTAGATCCGCGCTTTTCTTTTTCTTTTCTTCTTTTTCTGAATGGCCCAGCGATGCCTGATGGAGAAAGCTACGCTGCGCACTGTGGTCTTTGGAGTTGGAGGTGGCCTAAATTCGAGAATCGGGAATGCTCCTACCTGTAAGAGGACGGGTCAATGACTTGGCGTGCAGAAATGATGGGTCAATGGCTGGGAGAGTTGGGCTTGGGCGTGGAATCAGTATTCCTTCGTCCTCAAGGGACGAACATTCTTGCCTCAAATTGAAGTCGGAATAGCAATGCTCATTTCCCATCTTGCTGCACCTAATTAGTAATAATACTAGTAGTACTCCTACTCCAAGTAGAGAGATTATATTAGTGTAGTCCGTGATGAAACATCTAAAAAGACTTATATTAGAATCGGAGGAAGTACTAATCTGTTGGAATTGCAGCAATGATCTTTATCTTACCAGTAGTACTAGGAGTACTATTGCAACATTTGCAAGGCCCTTTTCATATGGCTGTCAAACCAATCTCTGCGCTCCCAAGTACTCTGCTGAGAGAGGAGGATGTGACAATTGCCCCGATTATTTTGGGCACCTTGGTTGGTCTAAGAGCTCACCAATGATTTTACTCACCATCACTCTATATCAGTAGGACCCATTGCTCTGACATTAACACACTGAGCTGAGCTGACACCATCTCAATTATCGGAAGAGTGCAAGAGTGCGCCCCAAGATGGACCGGCCTGCTATATCAATCAATAGACGCCAGGACTGCAAAGCACGGGATGATTCTTCAACTGCCAACTGTTCCCGGCTCTATCAATCAATACTCCTACTGAGCCCAGCGCACCGCCGATTGCTCGCTTCTGTCCTGCGGCTCTGCTCCAAAAACCTGCAGCGATCACGTACGAGTTCACTATTGGTAACCTCTTCTCATGAGAATTTCCAGGCATCCACTGCCGCTGGTTTGAAGGGTGACGGCGACGTAAAAGTCCAAGCACGAGCACGCCGGCCCGTGAACCCAAGCCGCAGAGGTCTCGCGGATCCACACCCGCCACTGTGCCTCACTCAGTGCGGCCATGTGACCCACGAGTACAGTCCATGACCCATTGTCCGAATCCAGTGCTCCCACTGCATGTCCTTTCGCCCCAGCGTGTGTAGAGTACACAGCTGCACCCTAGGTCGAATCCAAGCACTGCTGGCTGGGTACACTCGCCAAGCCTCCACAAGCCACTTCCCAGTATTTACGTATAATCTAGTACTAGTAAAATTTACTGCTCCAAGTGCAGGGCTGATACTGTATCTGATTTTTCTGACCTAGTACTAGATATTTAAGGTTTTAAGCAGGTGGCCTGTCAGTAAGAAGTCCGAAATTCCTCTCAGAAATCAGCGGGAGGGCAAGCGTCCAACGCATACCAGAAGTTACGGTGAGAGTTGGCTAAGATTCCTGTACCTACCTCCTCCTACTAGCTAGTGAAGTGGAGTGGTACCGTGGTAGTACCACTGGACCCAGGACATGAAGCGAAGCAGGCACAGCCAGAGAGGCGATGGCGTAACGGAGCAAAAGGTTCGGACGTGGGAGGGAGGTCGTTATATACGCTTTCCCCGCACCACATCAACACCATATCCTCGCTCTCTCTGCCCACACTGCCCGCTCCCGGCAAGCGGCAACCTACCACTGCACACAGCACAGCACAGAGAGTGGAGAAGAGAGCGCTCGCACAGACACAGCATGCCGCTCTAGCCTCTAGCTAGCTTACAGCAGTCTGGGCGTACCCCCACCGTACCCGCGCAAAGAGAATGGCGACTGTGGTGGCGGCCGTTGAGGCCGGGGTGGTGGCGGTGGCGAGCGGGCGGAGCAGCAAGCTGGTCCGGAGCCTGTACTGGCGCCTGCGCGCGGGGATCCGGCGGCTGCAGTCGGAGCGGCGCAGGTGGCGCGGCGGCGGCGGCGGCAGACGGGAGCGCTTCAACTTCCACTACGACGCGCTCAGCTACGCCCTCAACTTCGACGACGGCCGCCGCGCCGCCGACCTCGTCCTAGTCTGAAGCTAGGTGCTCGGTTGGGTGGTGGCTTGGCTGCGTGCGTATGGAAGCTGGTGGCTCTTAGGGGTCGGGGTTCTTCCGTCTGTGTGCTTCTTTAATTAGTGCTTTAGTTAGTTTAGGAGCTGCAATGTCTCGGGGTGAACCGGAAGAGCAATCTCTGCAGTCTGCGGGCTCTGCGCTACGCTCTTTCGCGATTGAACGCCATGATTTGCAGGGGTGAGATTCTTTCTTCGCATTCGGTGATTGCTCATCTGCAGCGCAATTCGAATGGCATGAAAAGTACGCGCAACTTTGTATGTAGGTGTCTCCTGATTAGTGACATGACGCCGGTAAGATCATGAACTCATGGGGCAATTATGTTGGCCTGCTACTTCAATTCTGTTTGCCCTATTTCCCCGCGAGAAAAAAAAACTTCAGTTCTGTTTCCAGTGCCCATCGTAGTGCTCAGTTCGGAATTGTGACTATTGCAATTTCCTCTTAAGCTTCACGATCAACTGCAACCTTTGGTAATGGACAGTGGTTGCTCCGGGCATGAGCATTTTTCTTCGGCTGCCTCAGCCACGTATGCATTTATGCTCGTCAGTCGTCATGTGCATCGTACTAGGTTTAGTGTAGAGGCCATAAAATAACGCTATCCGTACTCGTTTTGTCGCCGTCAGCGAACAAAGGGTCGTAACTTGTTTAAGGAGAGCGGGCAATCTCGGCATCAGCGCCGGGAAGAAAATGGTGGGAACGCGAACGCTGTCTTGGGACGGAAAGGAAAGAAGAAAGAGAGGCGGATCGGATCGATGTTGGTCTGAAATCCTCATCCTTTTTCCTTCTCTTGCGGGTTGCCTGAATTGTGAAACGAACCAAAGCCTTGTCACACGAGAGGTTTTTTCTTCCTTTTTGTAGTGGTAGAGATACAGGAGTCGTTCACACTTGGCAGGGTGACGGCGGACGAAGCGAAGAGTCATGATTCTTCATCATGGGGAAGGAAGGAGCGGGGTAGCAGGGAGGACGGCACAACGGGGTGGGTTGTTACTTGTTACTCCAGGAGGAGAAAGTGAGAGCCTGCTCTGCTCTGCCTTTTTCCATCGGCCCCATCCAATCCATCAAGTTCGTCCGTAAGCTCCGGGCCTTTCTGATGTCACAAATCGCCGGGAAGTACTGGGAAGTACTCTAGATCGCAGGAGGAGGAGGATCGGACGTGGGCGGCAGTGAGAAACGCTGGCTCCTCCGCGTGCCTACAGTTCCGGCTGTATTGTCCCGTCACATCCCTCCTGGCGCGGTCAGCTGCTCCCGATGACGTGAGGAGCAGGAGCCAGCACCGTACTTGATCTGGTGGACAATGATGACGTGAGGACAGCTCGGAGTAACCGCAATCTGTTTTAAGGAAAGACCGTCACGCGCTGCTGTATTGGGTACTAGTCCCGCTCCGTATGAAACTATCATGAAAGCAAACGTTGTTTGTTCTTGTTCAGCCATGCACGGAAAGCATCACGGCACGGCACGGCACAGCGAGTGCCTGTTGTGTGTGGTGACCCTTTCTGTCATCGATGAATCACTTGGGTGGATAAGACGAATCATGTGCTCGCGTATACGTCTCCTTTTGCGATCCACAAAACGAGGTACATATCCGTCAAAGAAAATAATAAAACGGCACCAAGAAACTGGCGAGGATTTCCTCACCACTTTGTATTAGATCGATCATTTGTGCCTTTATTCATAAAAGAGACGAAAGCATGTTTCGAGAGGGTTTTTTAATAGGAGGAGGACCCTCGGCCTCTGCATCTCGACGATGCATGCAACCACTTTATTAATTATTCACACAAGACCTTACAAAGTCATACAACAGTAAGACTAAAGCCACCGTCTAAACGACATTTGTCACTACTCCTATCCAGTTGATGAAGGGATGTTGATAGTCTGGGCCTAATACCAAACAGACCTCGCAGCCAAACCAAACATTTAAGACCTGAGATCCCAACCAGGACGCCTGCCGGGTATGAGGCACCCACCAGTCCGGCGCACTCCTCAACCAGGACGCCTGCTGGGTATAAGGCCACCGCAGCCACCTGCCACCAATCCATCTTTAGTACTGCTGCATCAACCCTGCCCAGTCTAGCTGCCGTCGATGCCACCACGATGCCAGGCAGCGCCACCATCTTGCGCTCGTCCATCATCACACGCCCATCGGCTGGACCCCGCTATTCTATGCCGCTGAGACCCGCCGTTGTCGACGTGTCAGATGCCACGCCGCTCCTCCTCTTGTCTCCTCCAGCCAACAATTGGTCCAAAACGATGCCCCCAGGAGGGAGAACGACATCGAAACGTCGTCATCGTCCGATCCGGTAGACCCAGATCTAGGGTTTCCCCCGGAACCTCCCGGTCAGGTTGACGTGACCTGCAACGACAATGCCTCGAGAAGGACACGACGTCAGAGACGCCGCCATCATCCGCCAAGACCGTAGTCAGGCACGATTTTCACCGGAAGCCGTGTCGTCATGATCTCATGGCTGGCTAGAACCACGCGGAGTCTCGCCATGAAGACGTATGCCGCCGCTGGTACTTCGGCAGAGATCCTCTATACCCTCACCGATCCCTCCACGCACCGCCGGCCGGCCAAGACCAAGCCGTGGCGGATCTGGATGGGGCGCCAGATCCGCGGCCGCTGCGACCCATCTTCAGGCAGAGCCATCCACCGGTTCATCCATGGAGTGCTGCCACCATCCATGCACGAAGGGAAGTCCATCGCCGTTCTGGACCGCTGGCCGCCGCCGCACAGGCTAGGGGCGCCGCCCTGCCTGCAGCCCACGGGCGCACCACAAGAGATGCCCCTGCCGCCTCAAGGGGACCCCGCTGCAGATCCGCCTGCCCTATCGCCTTGGCACCGAGCCCGCCGCCCCCGCGGACCTCGCCGGCGGCAGCGGCAGCAGGAGGATGGCCGAGGGTGGCTGGCGGCGCTGGTTTTTTGGCCCCCTGGCATCGCCCAGGGAGGCGGCGCGAGCAGATTCGTGACGTCTGAGGCTGGCGGTCCCTGTTTTGAGAGGTACATATACGAAAAACCAAGAATTTCTTGGACAGTGATATGTGTTGCTTAAAGCGTGCGAGCGGTATCCTTCACGCATCCAACTTTTCTTTCTTTCGCACTAATATGTGGTTGGATGCTTAGGCGAACAGTGGTATCTAGAGCTGCAAATGAATCGAGTTCGAGCGTGTTGAATTAGGCTCAGCTCAGCTTATACTAAAATTCGAGCAAGCTCAACCTGAGTGACGCTCATGGTCGAACTGTAGAATGGCACATGCTCATCTTTTAACGACTCGAGCTAGTTTCGACCTAATTTTTTTTATATTCTGTGACAAATTTTCAAATAAGGTAAGCCACAACACAACACAAAAAACCATTATATTATTCAACTCATTCTTTCTCAACTAAAAACTACTTTGTAATACTTAATCGCAAAATATCACGGATAAATTAGCAAGAGAAGAAAGCAAAAGTGCGTTTGTTCTAAAACTTTAGTCAGAATAACATGATATTTAATACATGGCTGACCACATACCATATTGTGGTTAAATTTTCTCCGCACTTAAACTACCATGTTTCGAAGTGGGTAAAATGAAGAAAAATCGTAAACAACATATGTGGTAATGGTCTTTTTACTATATAATAATAAATTATCCCAATTCTTTTTAATATATATCAACATTATGTATTCTAATGATATAATATCAGGCCATCGAGCTAAAATTGAGCGAGTCAGTCTTGGCTTAAGATTAGCTCGTTTATCAATCGAGCTACATAAAGTGTTCATACACAGCTCATTTATTTTCGAGTCAATCACAAGTCGAGCCAAAATATGAGTCGATCTCGAGTGGTTCATGGGCCTCGACCTTTTCTTGCAACTCTAGTGGTATTCCCAATCCACCAGGATTCAAGTCTTGATGCGCATTTATTCTTAAATATATTTCAGGATTTCCGGTGATATGCGTTCAATAGGAGAAGGGGTTCACGTCGACTACGAGACGCTTTTGATGACTTCGTCAATCTCAAGATTGTTTGTCGGCTCAGTCTCGCGAAGATGCTCATAGAGGTAGGGTGTGCATAGTGTTCATAGGATGAGTGAATGCACGTATATAAGAGTGCATGTGTCTGTACTGTGTTAGAAAAACAGAAGCCCATGATTATGCAGCTGGTGATATGCGTTCAGTAGGAGAAGAGGTTCACGTCGACTACGAGACGCTTTTGATGACTTTGTCAATCTCAAGATGGTTTGTCAGCTCAGTCTCTCGGAGAACTCATAGAGGTAGGGTGTGTATATGTGTTCATAGAATAAGTGGATGCACGTATATAAGAGCGCATGTGTCTGTACTATGTTAGAAAAACAGAAGCCCGTGATTATGGGGCTGGTGTTGTTTTCCTTCATGGTTAGTTCTTTCCTTTCTTCTGAATAGAACGAACTGGTTTGTTCCATGACTAACATGGTTGGAGGAAAAGATGTTGTCTTCATTAAATAATAACAATTATTGGACAATTTTTTCATGTAGAAATCATTTACGTTAGTAGTTGATTTCATTATATTTTTCAACAAAAAACAATTTATGGCACATATTGACCGAGCTAAATCCGGCAGACCTCGAGGCAGGGGATCATGAGATAAGCGTCTAGACATGAGGTTTTATCCAGATTCGGACTCTTCAAGGAGATAAAACCCAACGGTCTGCTTGTGTTTATTGTTGAGCTGAGTACAAAGTACATGTCATCTACTTTGATTTTGTTATTTGTTCTCTACGTGCCCTGCCCTGTTTATTTAGACACCAGGGGAGTCGGCTACGCACAAGGAAACAGAGTCTCCGACGAATCCGACATCTTGGAGTACACGCATCATGGACCACCAAGTGTGGCCCACTCTTGAACCGACATGAGGGTCCTGGCCCGGCCCAACATGCCAGGAGACGACGTGGTGAGAGACCCCCTCGCCGAAACACCATCAGAAACTTTTACGCAATTTTGGTTTCTCCTGAAAACTGTTTTATTATTGTGATAAGTAGTACTACTATATAGAAAAATGCTCATGAATTAAATAAATGTTCACAAGTTTAAATAATGTTTGTTATGTTTGAAATATCTTGAATTAGAACTAAGTTCCTGAATGTGATCTTTTCGCAAATTTTAGGAACGTTCACAAATTTTAGAATGTTCAAGAATTTCTTAAAATGTTCGCAAATTAGAAAAATCATGTATTTGGAAATGCTCTGAATTTTCAAAATGTAGCAAATTTGGAAATAGAAGTGAGGAGAGCCATATCCTAAATATTCTCCTATCTAATTTGTGAACCACATAAAAACATACAATGAGAAGCAAGTGTTACCTATATTTTTTTAAGATGGAAACTGATACTTCTCCAACGTATATATAATTTTTGATGTATTCATGCCATGTTTATAATATTTTTACATGATTTTGGTATGATTTGGTTAGAACTAACCCGGACTGACGCTGTTTTCAGCAGAACTACTGTTGTTTTTGTACAGAAATAAAAGTTCTCAGAATGCGTTGAAAATCAGCGGAGAATATTTTTGGGAAATATAAAAAATTCTGAAACGAAAAGCTACCAGAGGGGAGTCCCATGGGCCCCACGAGGGTGAAGGGCGCGTCCCCTGCCTCATGGACTCCCTATGGGACCCCCGGATGTGAGACCGACGCCAACTCCTCCTATAAATCCCCATACTTCCAGAAAGAAACCTAGATCGGGAGTTCCGCTGACGCAAACTTCTGTAGCCACCAAAAACCAATCAAGACCCTGTTCGGGCACCCTACCGGAGGGGGGAATCATCACCGGTGGCCATCTTCATCATCCCGGCGCTCTCCATGACGAGGAGGGAGTAGTTCACCCTTGGGGCTGAGGGTATGTACCAGTAGCTATGTGTTTGATCTCTCTCTCTCTCTCTCTCTCTCTCTCTCTCTCTCGTGTTATTGATATGGCATTATCTTGATATACCGCGAGCTTTGCTATTATAGTTGGATCTTATGATGTTTCTCCCCCTCTACCTTCTTGTAATGGATTGAGTTTTCCCTTTGAAGTTATCTTATCGGATTGAGTCTTTAAGGATTTTAGAACACTTGATGTATGTCTTGCGTGGGATACCCGTGGTGACAATGGGGTATTCTCACTTGATGTATGTTTTGGTGATCAACTTGCGGATTCCGTGACCTTGGGAATCTATGCATAGGGATTGGCACACGTTTTCGTGTTGACTCTCCGGTAGAAACTTTGGGGGACTCTAGGAAGTACTTTGTGTTGGTTTGAATAGATGAATCTGAGATTGTGTGATGCATATCGTATAATCATACCCGCGGATACTTGTGGTGACATTAGGGTTTTCGTTGATTTATGTCTTAAGGTATTATTTTACTACGAACTCTAGGGCTGTTTGTGACACTTATAGGAATAGCCCAATGAATTGATCGGAAAGAATAGCTTTGAGGTGGTTTCGTACCCTACAGTAATCTCTTCGTTTATTCTCCACTATTAGTGACTTTGGAGTGACTCTTTGTTGCATGTTGAGGGATTGTTATATGATCTAATTATGTTATCCTTGTTGAGAGAACTTGCACTGGTGAAAGTATGAACCCTAGGCCTTGTTTCGAAGCATTGCAATACCATTTTTGCTCACTTTAATCGCTTGCTACCTTGTTGTTTTTATAATTTCAAATTACAAAAACCTATATCTACCATCCATATTGCACTTTTATCACCATCTCTTCGCCGAACTAGTGCACCTATACAATTTACCATTGTATTGGGTGTGTTGGGGACACAAGAGACTCTTTGTTATTTGGTTGCAGGGTTGTTTGAGAGAGAACATCTTCATCCTACGCCTTCCACGGATTGATAAACCTTATGCTATGTTTGGATGTATGGATTGGGTGGTAATATTGGCATTTGGCATTTGTAACTCCCGAATGCCAGCGTTTGGATGTCCTGGTTATTCGGTTGTGGCATCGTAGCCTGATATTGGACACAGCGCACCAAGACTAGCGACTGCCCGCGCGAATACCATGCCTCCCCACTCTGTTTTCGGCTGAAATTGCCCGGTCTGGCTCGCTTAACTCTTCAACCCTCCCCGTCCCCCCCCCCAAAAAAAATAGAGAACACAGAGGCACGGGAGAAGCGGCGCGGGAGAACAGCGGCGGCGCAGGTGGGTGCTCATCTCCCTCCGCCGTCCTCCTCCTTTCCCATCTCCGGCAGGTCTCCTCCATCTCCCGCTCCTCCTCCTCCTTCCGGTAGGCCTTCTCCTCGTGCTTCATCTACCCCTGCCCTCCCCAATCGCCCCACCTCTTTCAGGTCTGATGGCCGCCGGCTACCAAACCCTTGGATTGCCCTCTCCCATCCTTATCGGTGGTAGCTCCGTCTGTCTACCCCCCCCATCCGCCCTTCTCCCTCTCCTACTCAACCCTAATCCCATGACCTCCCCTCCCTCCCATTCAGATCTGATGGCCGCTCCCCATCTTCCCCATCACAGTTCATCCCTCTTCCCCAATATGTTTGCATACTAAGTTACTAATCTTGCTTAAATTAACTCTGCTGCAGGTTATTTGTCTTGGATTGGCACATCCCTGTAGACCAACTGGAGGTATGTTCAGAGATAATTTCTGATATCATTAAGGAAAAAATAAGTTTTGTTTGGCCATGCATTCATGTGGTGAAGAGAACTAGATAGTGTATGCTTGTTGTGCCCTGTCTTAAATGACTGAAAGCTTGCTGAAATTTTGATAGGTTGTTGTAGCATAAATTAGCACAACAATTTTTGATAGCTTGTCTTATATGCCTGATTGGTATCTTGCTTGCTTATGTCATATGGTTGATTGATGACTTTTCCTTAATAGCTAGCCATAGCATAAATTTTGAAATGATTGCTGTACCATGTCTTTGTATATTTACTTGTGTGATTGAATGAGGCATGAATGTCTAATTTGTGAAATGTAATGTAGCCGCACCATGTCTGACATGGACTTGGTTGCTTACATAAATGAGGAGAACAAAAGAAGAAAGAGGAGACATATAGTTTTGACCAAACCGTACTTTGAATCGTTTCTTCTTGGGATAGCATATCTTAGTACGAAGAGGGCACCAAGGGATTTAGGGAGCTTTAGTGACGATGAGGAAAAAAACATTCATCGGAAGTATTTGCTAAAAGGAATGTATGATGGGGCAGAAGTAACATGCTATGATCAGTTGCATTTAACTAAAAGAAACTTCCATGACTTATGCACCATGTTGCGTGAGAGGGCTGGTCTTCGTGACAGTGTCTATGTTTTCGTGGAAGAAAAGGTGGCAATGTCTTGTTGGTAGTTGGCCATGGTATCAAAATGAGGATTCTGCGTGGCACTTACAAGCGCTCCTTATGGACTATTAGTACCCACTTTGACGATGTATTAACAGCGATTCTATCTCTAATCAGGGAGTTCATTAAGCTTCCCGATCCTTCTACTCAGCCACCTGATGATTACAAATGGAAGTGGTTTGGCAATGCACTTGGAGCGCTAGATGGGTGTCATGTTGATGTTTGTGTGCCCGTGTGTGACCAAGGGAGATATAGGAACAGGAAGCAAGCTATCATCACTAACATGCTTGGTGTGGTTGATTGGAATATGAAATTTATGTATGTCTTGCCTGGCTGGGAGGGTTCAGCTTCTGACTCAAGAGTCTTGCGTGATGCAATGAGGTTGAGCCGCCAATATGCATTTGTCGTACCACAGGGTATGACACTTTCTCTTGATAATTCATTTCTCCTCTGTAATTGTTAGCTAACTCACTTGCTTGACACACTAGGGAAATATTATTTAGTTGATGCTGGTTACACCAACGGTCCGGGATTTCTTGCTCCATTCAGATCGACTCAGTATCACTTAAAAGAGTGGGTATCAAGTCAACAACAGCCCCAAACTCCCAAAGAGATGTATAACTTGCATCATTCTCGAGCTAGAAATGTAGTCGAGAGAACATTTGGGTTGTGGAAGAAAAGGTGGGCTTTCCTACGTTGTCAATCTTTCTTTGACATAAAGGACCAGGTATGATGTGTCCATATGGTGCTGAATAAGATGCAAACTAAATGGAAAATGCTTATGATGAACAAACATTATTGCAGGTTCAAATTATTAATGCTTGTTGTGTGTTACACAACTTTGCAAGGGATAGGCAGCATGTGATGGATGATTTGTTGCTCGAGGAAGTGGATAATGAAATAGCCTCTTCCGAAGATGATCCTCTAGATGATGCTAACTTAATTAGGAGTGTTCAAGTCAGCACTTCATGGACCAACTATAGAGAGTAGCTAGCTAATGACATGTTTGATGAGTACCTCGTGAGACATGCTGAACTAGAGTTGGAGTAGGATGTGCGGGTCGACTAGATAATGGTGTTCTCTTTTGTGCTATCTAGTTGATATTACTTTAGTGGGATGTGTGGACCAACCTTGATATGACTTTGGTGGGATGTGTGCCTTTTGGGTATTTTGTACATGCCTCATATTATGAAATTAATATACATATGTATGTGTGACATTACCTTGCTGTCTTTGTATTTCAACTTACATGCACCTTATGTTGTCTTTGTGTTTGGATATTATGTGCATGCATTTTATTGTAGGACCATGGATGAAGGAGGTGGAAAAAAATTGGTAGAAATTACCTCACATGGACAGATGCAATGGACACTGCACTACTCGAGGTCCTTGTTGAGCATCACAACAATGGAAATCATGCCCAGAATGGATGGAAGTCCCATGTCTACAGTGCTGTTATAGGTAATGTGCGTGAGAAATGCTCTGTGACCATCACAAGGGAAAACATCAGTTCAAGGTGCAAAACCTTTGAAAAGCACTACGAGGCCATTAGCAAGATGCTTTCTCAAAGTGGATTTGGGTGGGATTGGATCAATAACAAGCTGTAAATTGATAGTGAAGATGTGTGGCTTAAATATGTCGCGGTAAGAAATTTATCCTTTCCACATTAAGATTGTATTGTACACATGTAAGGTCTACCTTTGTTTGACAATTCTCTCTATTTGTGTGTGTGTGTGTGTGTTTGTGTAGGCTAACAAGAAAGTAGGGCACTACAAGAACAAGGTCATTAAGAATTGGGATGCTATCACCACCATATACTCAAAAGATCATGCAAATGGTGAAGGTGCTGTCACTGGTGCTGAAACTCTTGTAGAACCAACTACAGAACCGACTCTCCTGAAGTGCCACAAGAAAACACTGAACCGGTGATGCCATCCTGTGCCTACTTGGGGATATGAAAGGCTCATTTCATGATGCTTTGAAGTCACTCGAGCCTTTACCTCTGCCCCAAGTTACACCTCCTGCTGAAATCCTTGCGACACTTGAGATGATCCCTGATCTAGCTCGTGGTGACATATTGCGATCTTATGGTAAGTTGATCCTTACAGAACGCTTGTACCAAGCGCTTCTCGAGCTTCCCATGAACTTCAGGAAGGAATGGCTATTGATGTTGAATTAGTAGAATGGCTCTTGATGGATAATATGTATGTGTGTTGCTACTTTTAGTTCTCCTAGTTTGTGAGAGACTTCTAAACTTGTCCTAAAGTTGCATTGTTATGCACAAGAATTGTAATGTGTTCTGGATGGTGTGAGACATGTTATAATATGTAATGTTGTTGGCAAGGTTATCATAATATGTTGCTGCTGATATTTTTGGACAAATTGATGTTCTCAAGTTCATAATGATATGTGGCTGTTACATATAGTTTTCAGCCTAATTTTTCATGTTTTTGAACAGTTGATAGCGTTATCAAGTTCATCATAATATGCTGTTGTATACTACTATAATGTATAGTTTTCAGCCTATTTTCATGTTTTTGAGGAGTTGATCTTGTCCAGTGCATGATAATGTGCTCATGTTGCCTATGCACACTTTTCAGCAAATTTTTCATGTATTTTGGACAATTGATGTTGTGTGTGCCAATTTTTAAATTATTTGCATGCATTTTTATTGTATTATAATACATAATCTCTCAAATATATGGCATGATGATCAGATTTAATGTCCAAACTTGTACAAGAAATTATTATATTGTTCATACATGTCACAATGCCCAATTCTACACTCTGCGCATCCAAACAAGATTTGGCATTGCTCCGTCCCTTGAATTCCAAGTGCCGAATACAAGAACATCCAAACAGAAAGTGTGGCATTGTAGCTCAATACCAATGCCTTGGGATATTAGGCATTGGAACCAATGCAATATACAGGTCTTGAATGTCTACATCCAAACAGAGCGTTAGGTCATCCACATGAGGGAAATTTGCTATTGTCCTACAAACCTCTGCACTTGGAGGCCCAACAACGTCTACAAGAAGGTTGCATAGTAGACATCAAGCTCTTTTCTGGCGCCGTTGCCGGGGAGGTTAGTGCTTGAAGGTATATATTTAGATCTTGCAATAGAATCTTTTAGTTTCTTGTTTTATCACTAGTTTAGTCTATAAAAGAAAACTACAAAAAATGGAATTGAGGTTGCCTCATATGCTTCATCTTTTTAATATCTTTCGTGAAAATGATGGAAAGGAAAATTGAGCTCAAGTGTTAGAAGAAGAAGTTATAAAATGTTTGGCACTAAAATTTTGAATGATGAGCATGATTGCAATGTTATTAGTGTAAATTCTTTGAATATCCATGATGCTAATGATATGCAAAGCCACAAGTTTGGGGATGCTATGTTTTATGAATATGATATTTGTAGTCCCCCAAGTTTTGATGAGAATATTTATTATGATGAAAACATGCCTCCTATTTATGATGATTATATTGATGAAAGTGGGTGTGGAAGAGTGTCAACTTTAGGAAGTAATATTCCCACTATTTTGGAGGGTGTTAAATCTTATTGTGATAATTATGAAAGTGTATTTGGAGAGGTCATGACTTTATTTAGTGATGGATCCACTATTTCGGAAGAGGTTCCAATTGATTATGAGAATAAAGTTCATATCTATGATGATTATTGTGATGACATGTACGCTATAAAGAAAAATGATAACCATGAAACTTGTCATCATGATTTTAATTTTCAATTGGATTATGCCTCACATGATAGTTATTTTATTGAGTTTGCTCCCACTACTATTCATGATAAGAAATTTGCTTATGTGGAGAGTAATAAAAATTCTATGCTTGTGCATCATGAAAATAATTCTTTATGTGGTGGTTATATTGTTGAATTCATTCATGATTCTACTGAAAATTACTATGAGGGAGGAACATATGCTTGTAGTAATTGCAATAATATCAAGTTTCCTCTCTATGTGTTGAAAATCTTGAAGCTATGTTTCTTTTGCTTTCCTATGCTAGTTGATTCATGTTCCCATAAATTGTTTGCTCACAAAAGCCCTATGCATAGGAAGTGGGTTAGACTTAAATGTGTTAGTCATATGCTTCATGGTGCTTTCTTTGTGTTTTAGTTCTTATCTTTTATGTGAGCATCATTGAAATCATCATGCCTAGCTAAAAAGGCATTAAAGAAAAACGCTTGTTGGGAGACAACCCAATATTTACCCCTACTATTTTTGTGTGTTCACATAATTATGCTACTGTAGTAATCATGTTTTATAGCTTTTGTTTCAATAAAGTGCCAAGTAAAACCTTTAGGATAGCTTACGGTAATAGTTGTGTTGATCCTGCTGAAAATCAGAAACTTTTGAGCCCAGTAAATTAGTTTTTATAATTCACAGAAATGTGATTTTGATCTGATTCATTTCGCTATGGATTGGTAAACAAATTTCTCAGGATTTCCTAATTTGGATGTATTTTTGGAGTTACATAAGTATTCGGGAGTTATAGATTACTACAGACTGTTCTGTTTTTGACAGATTTTGTTTTCTATGCGTTGTTTGCTTATTTTGATGAATCTATGAGTAGTATCGGAGGGTATGAACCATAGAGAAGTTGGAATACGGTAGATATTACACCAATATGAATTTAGAATGAGTTCACAATAGTACAAAAAGTGGTTATTTATTTTCTTATACTAACGGAGCTTACAAGTTTTCTGTTGAGTTTTGTGTTGTGAAGTTTTCAAGTTTTGGGTAAAGATTCGATGGACTATGGAATAAGGAGTGGCAAGAGACTAAGCTTGGGGATGCCCAAGGCACCCCAAGGTAATACTCAAGGACAACCAAGAGCCTAAGCTTGGGGATGCCCGGGATGGCATCTCCTCTTTCGTCTTTATTCATTGGTAACTTTACTTGGAGCTGTATTTTTATTCACCACATGATATGTGTTTTGCTTGGAGCATCATTTTATTTTATTTTGTTTTGCTTGCTGTTTGAATAATATCGCAACTGAAATTCTTAAATGTTAGAGAGTCTTCACATAGTTGCATAATTATTCGACTAATTCATCTTCACTTATATCTTTTGGAGTAGTTTGTCATTTGCTCTAATGCTTCCCTTATTCTTTTTAGAGCACGGCGGTGGTTTTATTTTAAAGAAATAGATGAATTCTCATACTTCACTTATAGTATTTTGAGAGTCTTAAACAGCATGGTAATTTGCTTTGGTTATGAATTTAGTCCTAATATGATGGACATCCAAGAGGGATATAATAAAAATTTTCATATAAAGTGCATTGAATACTATGAGAAGTTTGATTCCTTATGATTGTTTTGAAATATGAAGATGGTGATATTAGAGTCATGCTAGTGAGTAATTGTGGATTTGAGAGATACTTGTGTTAAAGTTTGTGATTCTCGTAGCATGCACGTATTGTGAACCGTTATGTGATGAAGTCGGAGCATGATTTTTTATTGATTGTCTTTCTTATGAGTGGCGGTTGGGGACGAGCGATGGTCTTCTCCTACTAATCTATCCCCCTAGGAGCATGCGCGTAGTACTTCGTTTTGATAACTAATAGATTTTTGCAATAAGTATGTGAGTTCTTTATGACTAATGTTGAGTCCATGGATTATATGCACTCTCAACCTTCCACCATTGCTAGCCTCTCTAGTGTCACGCAACTTCCGCCGGTACCATACACCCACCATATACCTTCCTCAAAACAGCCACCATACCTACCTATTATGGCATTTTCATAGCCATTCTGAGATATATTTCCATGCAACTTTCCACCATTCCGTTTATTATGACACGCTCCATCATTGTCATATTGCTTTGCATGATCATGTAGTTGACATCATATTTGTGGCAAAGCCACCTTTCATAATTCTTTCACACATGTCACTCTTGATTCATTGCACATCCTGGTACACCGCCGGAGGCATTCATATAGAGTCATATTTTGTTCTAAGTATCGAGTTGTAATTCTTGAGTTGTATGTAAATAAAAGTTTGATTACTATCATTTTAGAGCATTGTCTGAGTGAGGAAAGGATGAGAGACTATGATTCCCCCACAAGTCGGGATGAGACTCCGGACAGAAACTAAAAACTAAAAATAAAAAAGAGGCCAAAAAAGAGAGGGCCCAAAAAACAAAAAAAAGAGAAAAAGAGAGAAGGGGCAATGCTACTATCCTTTTACCACACTTGTGCTTCAAAGTAGCACCATGATCTTCATGATAGAGAGTCTCCTATGTTGTCACTTTCATATACTAGTGGGAATTTTTCATTATAGAACTTGGCTTGTATATTCCAATGATGGGCTTCCTCAAATACCCTAGGTCTTCATGAGCAAGCAAGTTGGATGCACACCCACTTAGTTTCTTTTTGAGCTTTAGTGCATCTATTGCATGGCAATCCCTACTCACTCACACTGATAACTATTGATGGGCATCTCTATAGCCCGTTGATATGCCTAGTTGACGTGAGACTATCTCCTTTTTGTCTTCTCCACAACCACCATATTCTATTCCACCTATAGTGCTATGTCCATGGCTCACGCTCATGTATTGCGTGAAAGTTGAAAAGGTTTAACATCAAAAGTATGAAACAATTGCTTGGCTTGTCATCGAGGTTGTGCATGATTTACATATTTTGTGTGATGAAGATAGAGCATAGCCAGACTATATGATTTTGTAGGGATAACTTTCTTTGGCCATGTTATTGTAAGAAGACATGATTGCTTTGTTAGTATGCTTGAAGTATTGTTATTTCTATGTCAATATCAAACTTTTGTTTTGAATCTTTCGGATCTGAATATTCTTGCCACAATAAAGAAGATTACATTGATAAATATATTAGGTAGCATTCCACATCAAAAATTCTATTTTTATCATTTACCGACTCAAGGACGAGCAGTAATTAAGCTTGGGGATGCTTGATACGTCTCCAACGTACCTATAATTTTTGATGTATTCATGCCATGTTTATAATATTTTTACATGATTTTGGTATGATTTGGTTAGAACTAACCCGGACTGACGCTATTTTCAATAGAACTACCGTGGTGGTGTTTTTGTGCAGAAATAAAAGTTCTTGGAATGCATTGAAAATCAGCGGAGAATATTTTTGGAAAATATAAAAGATACTGGAACAAAAAGCTATCGGAGGGGAGTCCCGTGGACCCCACGAGGGTGGAGGGCGCGCCCCCTGCCTCGTGGACTCCCTGTGGGGCCCCCTGACATGAGACCGACGCCAACTCCTCCTATAAATGCCCATACTTCTAGAAAGAAACCTAGATCGGGAGTTCCGCCGCCGCAAACCTCTATAGCCACCAAAAACAAATCAGGACCCTGTTCCAGCACCCTGCCGGAGGGGGGAATCATCACCGATGTCCATATTCATCATCCCGGTGCTCTCCATGACGAGGAGGGAGTAGTTCACCCTTGGGGCTAAGGGTATGTACTAGTAGTTGTGTGTTTGATCTCTCTCTCTCGTGTTCTTGATATGGCATGATCTTGATGTACCGCGAGCTTTGCTATTATAGTTGGATCTTATGATGTTTCTCCCCCTCTACCTTCATGTAATGGATTGAGTTTTCCCTTTGAAGTTATCTTATCGGATTGAGTCTTTAAGGATTTGAGAACACTTGATGTATGTATTGAGTGGGATACCCGTGGTGACAATGGGGTATTCTATTGATTCACTTGATGTATGTTTTGGTGATCAACTTACAGGTTCCGTGACCTTGGGAATCTATGCATAGGGGTTGGCACACGTTTTTGTCTTGACTCTCCGGTAGAAACTTTGGGGCACTCTATGAAGTACTTTGTGTTGGTTTGAATAGATGAATCTGAGATTGTGTGATGCATATCATATAATCAAACCCGCGGATACTTGTGGTGACATTGGAGTATCTAGGTGACATTAGGGTTTTCATTGATTTGTGTCTTAAGGTGTTATTTTACTATGAACTCTAGGGCTGTTTGTGACACTTATAGGAATAGCCCAATTGAAACCACATGTGCTCCCTGGGTGATTTTGGCAATTAATGTCAACATATCTCTTGTTGATCTAATACTTTTATCTAGTATATTTCATATAAGTTCAACAGTGGAGTGGCATGGACAAGAGAATGTGGAACCCCTTCAAGATGCTAAGAACTAAGGATTGGCTCAAGCTCAAAGCTCAGGACTCTACATTTTCTATTTCAGTGATCCAAGATCACATTGAGTCCATAGGAAAGCCAATACTATTAAAAGGGGATGAGGTGTTGCTTAATGGCTTGCTTGCTCAAAGTGTTTAGTGATATGCTCCAAAGCCCTCAATCACTTTCTCATATCCACATATGTCCAAAACCAAAAGTCAAACTCGGCCCCACCGATTTGATCTATCCGGCGCCGCCGAGTTCATTTGACATAGCCACTGCCAGAAACCCTAATCGATTCGGTCTCACCGATGGGATCCCGGTCTCACCGAGATGGGCTTGCAATCTCTCTGTTGTCCATTGCAATAGTTTCGGTCTCATCGAAATTATGCAATCGGTCCCACCGAGTTTGCCTGACCAACCCTCTGTTTTGCTTATTACCCAAATCATTCCCACCGAATTTGTGTAATCGGTCAAACTGAGATGAGGTGTTACCCTAACCCTTGCACATCGGTCCCACCGAGTTGATCATATCGGTCCCACCGAAATGCCTAACAGTCACATTTTGAACTAAATCGGTTTGACCGAGTTTTATGATTCGGTCCCACCGAGTTTGGTAAATTGTGTGTAACGGTTAGATTTTGTGTGGAGGCTATATATACCCCTCCACCCTCTCCTCATTCGCGAGGGAAGCCATCAGAACATACCTACACTTCCAGCATTCATTTTCTGAGAAAGAACCACCTACTCATTTGTTGAGGCCAAGATATTCCAATCCTACCATATCAATCTTGACCTCTAGCCTTCCCCAAGTTGCTTTCCACTCAAATAATCTTTCCACCAAATCCAATCCTATGAGAGAGAGTTGAGTGTTGGGGAGGCTATCGTTTGAAGCACAAGAGCAAGGAGTTCATTATCAACACACCATCTATTACCTTTTGGAGAGTGGTGTCTCCTAGATTGGTTAGGTGTCACTTGGGAGAGCCTCTGTCAACATTGTGGAGTTGAACCAAGGAGCTTGTACGGGCAAGGAGATCGCCTACTTCATGAAGATCTACCCTAGTGAGGCAAGTCCTTCGTGGGAGATGGCCATGGTGGGATAGACAAGGTTGCTTCTTCGTGGACCCTTCGTGGGTGGAGCCCTCTGTGGACTCGCGCAGCCGTTAGCCTTCATGGGTTGA
Organism: Triticum timopheevii; assembly: GCA_963921465.1. NCBI lineage: Eukaryota > Viridiplantae > Streptophyta > Magnoliopsida > Poales > Poaceae > Triticum > Triticum timopheevii. The sequence goes on along the minus strand of OY997272.1, from coordinate 404,740,293 downwards.
AGTCTCCATCAACGTGGATGTACGATAGCACCACCTATCGGAACCACGCCAAAAATCTTCGTGTCTCCAATTGCGTTTGCACACTCCAATCCTATCCCTTTACTTTCTTGCAAGTTGCATGCTTTACTTTCCACTGCTCATATACTCTTTGCATGCTTGCTTGAATTGTATTGTGAATGGTTAAACTTGTGCTTAAACTCCACCTCAACTTCAAAAACTTAAAGACTGCCAACTTTGTGTGTTGAGGGTCTATTCACCCCCCTCTAGACACCTCTTCTCGATCCTTTCAATTGGTATCAGAGCTTTGGTCTCCATTGCTTTGGTTTAATCACCATTGGAGGAAGATGGATGAGTCTACGTTGGGGAGTCTTAGACATAGAGTGCCTATACTTGATGGAGAGTACTTTCATGAGTGGAAAAATGAGATGCTTGAGATTTTCAATGAATATCATTTGAGCAAGTATATTCCCAATCCTTGTGCTCGCCTTGTTGATCCTTTGTATCCCACCCCCGATGAGGAACTTGACATGATTTGCAATCTTAGAGCTATCAATCTTATCATTAGAGGATTGCCTAAAAACTTGATTGCTAGCTTGCCTACTCTTGATTGTGCTTATACTATATGGAGATTTCTTGAGGAAAGATTTCCAAACTATTCCTTGCAAAATCTAGATGAGATTCTTCATAAGTCAATTGCGTTGAATAAAATGAGTACTAGTGATCCTAAGTTTGATGATCGTCTATTTGAGCTTCGTGACCTTATGTGTGCCAAAGGAGATGTTGGAATCATTAGCAATATTATCTCCGAAGCCATTAGAATTCATAAATATGATTATTGTCATGATCATTTATCTAATGAATCACCCTCTCTAGGAATTGATCCATCACATGACAATGTTGAACATGGGTACTATGATGAGGATGACGATAGTGATTATGATCTTGATGATGCAATGAGACACTTTGGTCTTATGGCAAATCTTTGCGGCTACATGGCAGGAGGAAAGGAATGGGTTCTTGATAGTGGATGTATCGATCACATGACCGGAGATAAAGATATGTTTCGTGAGCTTGCTGAAAACAATGGCCCTCAAAAGTATGTCACTATTGGTGATAACTCAAAGGGTAAGGTGGTTGGCCTCGGTAAGGTGGCCATCTCACATGATAGCTCCATACAAAATGTCATGCTCGTTGAATCTCTTGGCTATAATTTGTTTTCCTTATCTAGACTTGCTGATTTCGGTTTCAATGTCCTATTTACTAAAGTAGATTGCCAAGTGTTTCATATAGATAATCATAAAATGGTCTTTACCGGCATACATAGAGGTCATCTATACATTGTTGATTTAACTAAAAAGGCTCAACCTAGAACTTGCTTAATTGCCAAAGCTTCTAAAGGCTGGTTGTGGCATAGACGGTTAGGTCATGTGGGCATGCGAAACCTTGACAAGCTTATTAAAGGTGATCATATCCTTGGTTTTAAAGATGTCATATTTGATAAGGATAGACTTTGCAGCCCTTGCCAAGCAGGAAAACAGGTTGGAGGAAGCCACACCATGAAGAACATCATGACCACGGGAAGACCGCTCGAGCTACTTCATATGGATCTCTTTGGCCCCAATGCCTACAAAAGTCTCGGTGGAAACTCATTTGGTCTAGTTATAGTTGATGATTTTTCAAGATTTGCGTGGGTGTTCTTTCTCGATGATAAATCGCAGGTCCAAAAGATCTTCAAGAACTTCGCTAGGAAAGCCCAAAATCAATTTGAAGTGAAGATCAAGAAGGTTCACAGCAACAATGGAACGGAGTTCAAGAATGCCAATGTGGACACCTTTCTTGATGAAGAAGGGATTTCACATGAGTTATCGACTACGTACACACCTCAACAAAATGGGGTTGTTGAGAGGAAGAACCGGATGCTCATCGAAATGGCAAGAACGATGCTTGATGAATACAAGACACCAAAACACTTTTGGGCGGAAGCGGTTGAGACAGCTTGTCATGCAACAAATCGCTTATATCTTCACAAGCTACTCGGCAAGACGGCATACGAGCTCCTCACCGGTAACAAACCCCAAGTTGGATACTTTCGAGTATTCGGCTCAAAGTGCTACATTCTTGATGAGCATCGTCGTTTTAAATTTGCTCCCAAATCTCATGAAGGTTTCCTACTTGGTTATGGCTCAAACTCTCGCACTTACCGTGTCTACAACAATTTCACCCGAAAGGTTGAAGTGACGGTAGATGTGAAGTTCGATGAATATAACGGCTTGCAAGTAGAGCAATTGCCAATTGATGTAGGAGACAAAGACCCTTTGGAAGCAATCCAAGACTTTCTATTGGCAAGATCCGTCCAACGGAGGTGAAGGAGAGTACCTCGTCCGTCCAAGTGGAAGCCTCTACCTCACGACAAGGTGAACCAAGTGGAAGCCTCTACTCTACACAATCTTTCCGACCTCGGTGGTTCCGGTGCCGCTTCCACTACGGGTTCCCTGACTGACTCCGATATGATCTCATCACCAGCCGAGCCGTCCCCGAGTGGTCCTCGAATTTCTTCGAGTCGAACCGTCCTCCCACTGGCCTCCCGACTGAGAAACTCTTTCTCAAGTAAAACCCCGTTCTGAGCAACAAATACTTTGTTCTCTTCCCGGTTGTAGAAGCTATATCCCAAGGTTTCCCTCGGATATCCCACGAATATGCATTTATCCGATTTAGGTGTAAGCTTGTCTGACATAAGTCGCTTGACAAATGCTTCACAACCCCAAATCTTTAGAAAAGACAAACTGGGACTCTTCCCTATCCACATCTCATGTGGTGTCTTGTCTATGGATTTTGATGGTACCCTGTTAAGTGTGAAAGTTGCAGTTTCTAGAGCGTATCCCTAGAATGACAAGGGTAAATCCGATTTGCTCATCATTGACCAGACCATGTCCAACAAGGTCCTATTCCTCCGTTCCGACACGCCGTTTCTCTGTGGTGTACCCGGAGGTGTGAGTTGAGGTACTATAACTTGGATTTTCAGATGATCATCAAACTCCTGGCTCATGTACTCACCTCCACGATCAGATCGCAAAAGTTTTATAGTCTTGCCGAGTTGATTCTCAACCTCGTTCTGAAACTCTTTGAACTTTTCAAAAGTTTCTGACTTGTGCCTCATCAAATAGATATATCCATATCTACTCAAGTCGTCGGTAAAAGTCACAAAGTACTGATAGCCACCTCTGGCAGTTGTGCTCATTGGACCACACACATCACTATGTATAAGTTCCAATAGCTCGGACGCCCTCTCGCAACTCTTTGCGAAAGGAGACTTAGTCATATTGCCGAGTAAGCATGATTCACATGTCTCGAATGACCCAAAGTCAGACAAAGTTAGGAGCCCATCATCGTGGAGCTTCTTCATGCATTTCAGACTAATGTGTCCAAGCAGGCAATGCCAGAAGTATGTCGAATTTATCTCATTAGGCTTATGCCTCTTGACATTCACATTATAGACCAGTTCCTGTTCTAGATTCAATATAAATAGCCCATCAACAATGGGTGCATAGTCGTGGAACATACCATTCAAGAATATCGAACAACCATTGTCCTTTAAATTGAATTCATAACCTTGACTCATCAAACATGAGGCAAAAATAATGTTCCGACTAAGTGCAAGAATGTAATAACAATTATTCAATTCCATAATGAATTCGGAAGGAAGCTGGAGCTGCATCGTGCCGACCTCCAACGCAACAACTCCTGCTTTGCTGTCGACTCTGATGTCAATCTCCCCTTGTGCCACACGCCTAGTTCTTACTAGCCCCTGCATCGAGTTGCAAATATGAACAACCGATCCGGTATCAAATACCCAAGAGCTACTAGGTATGTCAGCAAGGTAAATGTCTATAACATATGCAACAAGTGTACCTTTGCCCGAAGAAGCATTTCCGGCCTTCTTGCCATGCTCCGCAAGCCACTTGCTACAATTCCTCTTCTAATGACATGTATCCTTGCAGTGATAGCAAATGGTCTTCGAGTCCGGTCCATACTTCGGCGCAGCGGTGGAGGTTACCGTCTCCGTGCCCTTTGCCTTAGCCTTTTTCTTGGACCAACTCTTCTTGAACTTAGTCGATTTCTGCACCATCAACACTTGATGCGTGCCTTTCTTAATATCCTGCTCTGCCACTTTGAGCAGCCCATGCAATTCAGTGAGCTTCTTATCCATGCCATGAATATGATAGTTCGAGATGAACGTCCCGTAGCTGGGCGGAAGAGAACCCAGAACTGCATCTGTAGCAAGCTCATCCAAGAGCGGGAAGCCCAAACGATACAAAGCATGCACATTTCTGATCATCTTGATCACATGTGGGCTCAGTGTATCACCTTCCTTCAGCTTGCAATCCATCAAGGATCGCCAGGCGTTGAACCTTTTGGTCCTAGCCTATGTCTGAAACATGCTCTTGAGACTCTCGATCATATCGTAAGCCTCAACATTTTCGAAATGTTGTTGCAAATCAGGATCCATACAAGCCAGCATCAGAAAGCTGATCTCCATTGATTCATCAATGAGTTTCTGGTAGGCATTCTTAGTTGTGGTATTAGCATTATCGGCAGGTTCCTCTGGAAGTGGATCCTCTAGAACATGTTCCTTTTTATCATTTGAGAACAATTCTCAGATTTCTATACTAGGTGGTAAAGTTTGTTCCATTCAGTTTATCCTTTTCCGGAATTGATTTCAATGCAAAGTTGGGTTGAGTAGGTGGTTCCATTGATCTACAACAGAAAATATGCAATCACTAAGCAATGTGTTTATGTAGAGTAATTCAAGCCTAAACTGAAATACTCCCACTGAAGTCAGCATCCCTCCGCAAACTCTCAGTGATTCAGGATCCGAGTAGCGCATGCGACTAGTGAGCTTTAGCATCACTGCTAGCCAACATACCTATAAGGTAAGCAACTCTTTGCTAATCGTATCTCTATACGACTCCTGTCAGTCGGGAAGGTATCTCATACCCTGGCTCCCAACCTTGTTTGCCACAAGGCCCAAAACTGTTTTGATAGCCTTGTCAAGTTAACCTGACGCAGTGCATGTCCGTGTCCGACACGAACCCTTCAGTTCGAGGACACCTAGCAGCACCCCAATTTTATGAGCCCACTACTAGACGTACTTGACATGCGAAGGTGCAACATCGAGGATGGCAATTCGCTTGATATTCATGAGGGATCATTCTACCATTCTAACATGCATAGAAACAAAGAAGCATAACAATCACAAATAAACACATATTGTGAAATAGTATGTCTCCTTCATGGACGCTCTTCCAGGTCGGCTCCGACTCCGATGACCATCTACGAACTCCATCTTATCTGTCACGTCGGGACGCCAAGCCACCAACCTGACCTCTATTATCCAACTACTACAACTAGTAATGAATTTTACATAGAGTCACAAGTTGACACGTAGGTCGTTATACAATATAATGACAGCACTGTGGCTCCTGCCGGCTGACAAACATGACACGCAGGCCATGTATAAATTACACACTTGCATCACATACACATGAGCCATACTATTCACATCTAACCTGCAAAACAAAGTTATGCATAAAATCGTATTCTACCGTTTTGTGTGTCGGGTAGGTTGTGTCACGACCTCATCGACTCCGATCATCAGAAAACATAGGCTCTTCAATCCCCATGTGCAATTGATCTCATCAACCGTGCACATAACCGATCTCATCAAGGACAATAGATCTCATCTGCTGCCTCCACATATCTAACATGCATACAATCTGAGTCCAAATCCTATAGCAGAGGCTCTGATACCACTATCGGGCTCTACGGTAGGGTGCGTCGACTGCAAATTATACGCACAGAACAACCTGGAACATGCTACGGGAGATGGATCACAGTTTGTTACCACTAGACGCGCAGTGTCGGGCAGCGGAAGAAGAGTTGGGGCAGCGCGTCCGCGTGGATCGTCTCCTCCTCGTCTGATCTCCCTCAAACAGCCGGTCGTCCGGTCCCACGTACAAGTTCACCGGAGCGGCGCAAGTGCACCGCCTCTAACGGTATCCTTGCATGCAGGAGGAACACCGTGCGACAGACCGCTCCGGAGAGGGAAATCCGTCGCCATCGTCATCATCAACCATCCTCCATCACCAACTTCATGATGCTCACAGCCGTGCGTGAGTAATTCCATCGCAGGCTTGCTGGACGGTGATGGGTTGGATGAGATTTACCATGTAATCGAGTTAGTTTTGTTAGGGTTTGATCCCTAGTATCCATTATGTTCTAAGATTGATGTTGCTATGACTTTGCCATGCTTAATGCTTGTCACTAGGGCCCGAGTGCCATGATTTCAGATCTGAACCTATTATGTCTTCATGAATATATGTGAGTTCTTGATCCTATCTTGCAAGTCAATAGTCACCTACTATGTGTTATGATCCGGCAAACCCCGGAGTGACAATAGTCGGGAGACTTCCCGGTGATGACCGTAGTTTGAGGAGTTCATGTATTAGCTAAGTGCTAATGCTTTGGTCCGGTACTCTAAATAAAGGAGGCCTTAATATCCCTTAGTTCCAGTAGGACCCTGCTGCCACGGGTGGGTAGGACAAAAGATGTCATGCAAGTTCTTTTCCATAAGCACATATGACTATATTCGGAATACATGCCTACATTACATTGATGAACTGGAGGTAGTTCTGTGTCATCCTATGTTATAACTATTGCATGATGAATTGCATCCGACATAATTATCCATCATTGATCCATTGCCTATGAGATTTTCACATATTGATCTCTGCTAAGTTACTTCTCCTTTGCCACTGTTACGACTGCTACAAAACTTCTAATGTTACTTTTGCTACCGTCACTGCTACTTCCATACTACTTTGCTACTAAATACTTTGCTGCAGATATTAAGCCTTTCAGGTGTGGTTGAATTGACAACTCAGCTGCTAATACTTGAGAATATTCTTTGGCTCCCCTTGTGTCGAATCAATAAATTTGGGTTGAATACTCTACCCTCGAAAACTATTGCGATCCCCTATACTTGTGGGTTATCAAGACCTTTTTCTGGCGCCGTTGCCAGGGAGCATAGCTCTATTCTTTGAGTCGCTTCGGATTTATATCTGTTGATCACTATGAGGAATTTAAAAGATGAAAGAACCATGATTTTTCCCTCAACTACGAGGGGAGGTAAGGAACTACCATCTAGCTCTGCACGTGATTCACCTTCTGTTTTGAGTAAACTTGCGGCACCTAGACCTGCTTTTGATTCTGATATGTTGCATGTTATTGATGATTCCACTTCTGCTATGCATGATGCTTATGGTGCTACTACTTCTCTACTTGATAATAATGTGCCATTAGGTGAATTTCTGGATGAACAACTTGCTAGGGTTAGGGAGAATGAAATTATTGAAACTAATGATATTGATGAAAGTGATGATGAAGATTCTCCCCCTAGATATGAATTGCCTGTTGTGCCTGAGGGTTATGTTATGGATGAAGAAACTACTAGAGACCTTTTTGCTTGCAAAGATAGATATGATCCTAAAAAACTATTAGCTAAGATGAAAGAAAAATCTTTGAATGCTAGAATGAAATATGACCCTGCTTTTGCTACTTCACCTATTTGTGTTACTGATAAGGGTTATGAATTCTCTGTCGATCCTGAGTTAATTACTTTGGTTGAATCTGATCCTTTCTATGGCTATGAATCTGAAACTGTTGTGGCACATCTTACTAAATTGAATGATATAGCCACCTTATTTACTCATGAGGAAAAAATTTGTTATTATTATATCCTTAAATTGTTCCCTTTATCATTAAAGGGTGATGCTAAGATATTGTTTAATTCTCTTGCTCCTGGTTGTGTGCTTAGTCCCCAGGATATGATTTATTACTTTTCTGCAAAATATTTCCCTGCTCATAAGAAATAAGCTGTCTTGCGAGAAATATTTAATTTTGTGCAATTTGAAGAAGAGAGTCTCCCACAAGCTTGGGGGAGGCTTCTCCAATTACTTAGTGATTTGCCTGATCATTGATACGTCTCCAACGTATCTATAATTTTTGATTGATCCGTGCTACTTTATCTACTGATTTAGGCAATATTGGGCTTTATTATCCACTTTTATATTATTTTTGGGACTAACCTATTAACCGGAGGCCCAACCCATATTTGCTGTTTTATGCCTATTTCAGTGTTTCGAGGAAAAGGAATATCAAACGAAGTCAAAACGGAACGAAATCAACTGCAGAAGTTATTTTTGTAAGGAAAGCCACCCGATGGACTTGGAGTGCACGTCAGGAGATACGGGAGGTGCTCATGAGGGTGCCCCCCCCCGGGCGCGCGCCCCTGCCTCGTGGGGCCCCCGTAGCTCCTCCCACGTACCCCCTGCACCCATATATACTCTTCTACCCTAAAACTTCCAGAACAGAAGACAGATCGGGAGTTCCGCCGCCGCAAGCCTCTGTAGCCACCAAAAACCTCTCGGGAGCCTGTTCCGGCGCCCTGCCGAGGGGATCCCATCACCGGTGGCCATCTTCATCATCCCGACGCTCTCCATGACGAGGAGGGAGTAGTTCACCCTCGGGGCTGAGGGTATGTACCAGTAGCTATGTGTTTGATCTCTCTCTCTCTCTCGTGTTCCCTCTATGGCATGATCTTGATGTATCCCGAGCTTTGCTATTGTAGTTGGATCTTATGATGTTTCTCCCCCTCTACTCTCTTGTGATGAATTGAGTTTCCCCTTTGAAGTTATCTTATTGGATTGAGTCTTTATGAGAACACTTGATGTATGTCTTGCCGTGCTTATCTGTGGTGACAATGGGATATCATGTGCCACTTGATGTATGTTTTGGTGATCAACTTGCGGGTTTCGTGACATTGGGAACCTATGCATAGGGGTTGGCACACGTTCTTGACTCTCCGGTAGAAACTTTGGGGCACTCTTTGAAGTACTTTTATGTTGGTTGGATGAATATGAGATTGTGTGATCCATATCATATAATCATGCCCAGGGATACTTGAGGTGACAATGGAGTATCTAGGTGACATTAGGGTTTTGGTTGATTTGTATCTTAAGGTGTTATTCTAGTACGAACTCTTTTATAGATTGATCCGAAACAATAACTTTGAGGTGGTTTTGTACCCTACCATTATCTCTACGTTTGTTCTCCGCTATTAGTGGCTTTGGAGTGACTCTTTGTTGCATGTTGAGGGCTTGTTATATTATCTATTGTTATTATTGTTGAGAGAACTTGCACTAGTGAAAGTATGAACCCTAGGCCTTGTTTCCTATCATTGCAATACCGTTTACGCTCACTTTTACCACTTGTTACCTTGCTGTTTTTATATTTTTAGATTACAAAAACCTATATCTACTATCTATTTTGCACTTGTATCACCATCTCTTCGCCGAACTAGTGCACCTATACAATTTACCATTGTATTGGGTGTGTTGGGGACACAAGAGACTCTTTGTTATTTGGTTGCAGGGTTTTTTGAGAGAGACCATCCTCATCCTACGCCTCCTACGAATTGATAAACCTTAGGTCATACACTTGAGGGAAATTTGCTACTGTCCTACAAACCTGTGCACTTGCAGGCCCAACAACGTCTACAAGAAGAAGGTTGTGTGGTAGACATCAAGCTCTTTTCTGGCGCCGTTGCCGGGGAGGCTAGGTAAGTGAAGGTATATCTTTAGATCTTGCAACCGAATCTTTTTGTTTCTTGTTTTAGCACTAGTCTAATTTATAAAAGAAAACTACAAAAAATGGAATTAAGGATGCCTCATATGCTTCATCTTTTTAATGTCTTTCGTGAAAATGATGGGAAGGAAAATTGTGCTCAAGTACTAGAAGAAGAATTACATAGAATGCTTGGCATAAAATATCTGAATGATGAGCATGATTGCAACATTGTTAGTATGAATTCCTTGAATATCCATGATGCTAATGATATGCAAAGCCACAAGCTTGGGGAAGCTATGTTTGATGAAGATGATATTTTTTGTCCCCCAAGCTTTGATGAGCAAATTTACTATGATGAAAGCATGCCTCCTATCTATGATGATTATTGTGATGACACGTATGCTTTAAAGAATAATGATAACCATGAAACTTGTCATCTTGATCCTAATTTTAGATCATATGATAGTTATTTTGTTGAGTTTGCTCCCACTACTATTCGTGAGAAGAATTTTGCTTATGAGGAGAGTAGTAAATTTTCTATGCTAGTAGATCATGAAAAGAATGCTTTAGGTGCTGGTTATATTGTTGAATTCATTCATGACGCTACTGAAAATAATTATGAGGGAGGAACATATGCTTGTAGGAGTTCCAATAATGTCAAGTTTCCTCTCTATGTGCTTAAAATCTTGAAGTTATGCTTGTTTTACCTTCCTATGCAAGTTGATTATTGTTACCATAAGTTGTTTGCTCACAAAATCCCTATGCATGGGAATTGGGTTAGACTTAAATGTGCTAGTCATATGCTTCATGATGCTCCCGTTATGTTTCAATTCTTATCTTTTATGTGAGCATCATTATCATAATCATGCCTAGCTACTTGTTGGGAGACAACCCAATATTTATCCTTACTGTTTTTGTATGTCCACATGATTATGATACTTTAGTAATCATGTTTTATAGCTTTTATTTCAATAAAGTGCCAAGTAAGACCTTTAGGATGGCTTACGGCGATAGTTGTGTTGATCCTGCTGAAAATCAGAAACTTTTGCACCCAGTAAATTAGGTTTGTTAATTCACATGAACGTGCTTCTGATATGATTCTTTTGGATCTAGATTGGTACACGAATTGCTTAGGACTTCCTAATTTGGTAGGATTTTTGGAGTTCTATAAGTATACGTTTGATACAGATTACTACAGACTGTTCTGTTTTTGACAGATTCTGTTTTCTATGTGTTGTTTGCTTATTTTGATGAATCTATGGCTAGTAAAATAGTTTATAAACCATAGAGAAGTTGGAATACAGTAGGTTTAACACCAATATAAATAAAGAATGAGTTCATTACAGTACCTTGAAGTGGTGTTTTGTTTTCTTTCGCTAACGGAGCTCACGAGTTTTCTGTTAAGTTTTGTGTTGTGAAGTTTTCAAGTTTTGGGTAAAGATTCGATAGAATATGGAATAAGGAGTGGCAAGAGCCTAATCTTGGGGATGCCCAAGGCACCCCAAGGTAATATTCAAAGGACAACCAAGAGCCTAAGCTTGGGGATGCCCCGGATGGCATCCCCTCTTTCGTCTTTGTTCATCGGTAACTTTACTTGGAGCTATATTTTTATTCACCACATGATATGTGCTTTGCTTGGAGCGTCATTTCCTTTTGTTAGTATTTTCTTTCTGTTACTTAGATTAGTGTTTTGCATCTTTAGTTTCAATAAAAAGTCAAGGATAGCCTTTGCCATGCTTATTTTGCTAGTATACATGTTGCTGTTTGAAAACAGAAAGTTTACCGCTGTTGCAAAAATTCCCTAGAAAAGTCAGAGAGTGGTACAATGTTGAACCTTTTTGCATATTGAGATATGATAAATTTGTTATAGTGGGAATTTTAGTTCATAATTTTTGGAGTTAGGGAAGTATTGATACTCTTGCATTCTTTACAGACTATACTGTTTTGATAGATTGCTGTTATGGTTGCATTGTTTGCATATGTTTGCTTGTTTAATGATTCTATTTGAGGATAAGAGTATTAAATATGCAGAGGAATTTAGTATTAGATGTTGAATAATAATTTTAGTGATTTGTTACAGTAGAAAATGATAAGGTTTTGCATTGGTTTATACTAACCTATCTCACGAGTTCTTGTTGAGTTTGTTGTGAATGAAGCTTTTGATAAAAAGAGAAACCATGATATGAGAGGAATTAAGGAGACACAAAAGTTCAAGCTTGGGGATGCCCAAGGCACCCCAAGATAATATTTCAATAAGTCTCAAGCATCTAAGCTTGGGGATGCCCCGGTAGGCATCCCACCTTTCTTCTTCAACAACTATCGGTTAGTATCGGTTGAGCCTAAGTTTTTGCTTCTTCACATGAGTTGTGCTATCCTTGCAATGTAGTTTTCTTTAGCTTTGCTTGCTGTTCGAATAAAATACCAAGATCTGAAATTATTAATTGGCAGAGCTATACATGAATTGGAATTTGCTAGAATACTCTATGTGCTTCACTTATATATTTTGAGCTTGATAATTTTTGCTCTAGTGCTTCACTTAGATCTTTTAGAGCACGGTGGTGGATTTGTTTTAAAGAAACTATTGATCTCTCATGCTTCACTTAGATTATTTTGAGAGTCGTTAATAGCATGGTAATTTGCTTAATATTAATATACTTGGTATTCAAGATATGTGAAACTTTCTTTTGAGTGAGTTGAATACTAAGATAAGTTTGATGCTTGATAATTGTTTTGAGATATGAAGATGGTGATATTAGAGTCATGCTAGTTGAGTAGCTGTGAATTTAAAGAATACTTGTGTTGAAGTTTGTGATTCCCGTAGCATGCATGTATGGTGAACCGTTACGTGATGAACTTGGAGCATGATTTATTTATTGATTGTCTTCCTTATGAGTGGTGGTCGGGGATGAGCGATGGTATTTTCCTACCAATCTATCCCCCTAGGAGCATGCGCGTAATACTTTGCTTTGATAACTTCTAGATTTTTGCAATAAGTATATGAGTTCTTTATGACTAATGTTGAGTCCATGGATTATACGCACTTTTTCCCATCCTTCCACCTTTGCTAGCCTCTCTAATACCGCGCACTTTTCGCCGGTATCATACACCCACCATATACCTTCCTCAAAACAGCCACCATACCTACCTATCATGGCATTTCCATAGCCATTCCGAGATATATTGCCATGCAACTTTCCACCGTTCCATTTATTATGACACGCTCCATCATTGTCATATTGCGAGCATGATCATGTAGTTGACATCGTATTTGTGGCAAAGCCACCGTTCATAATTGTTTCATACATGTCACACATGATTCATTGCATATCCCGGTACACCGCCGGAGGCATTCATATAGAGTCATACTTTGTTCTAAGTATCGAGTTGTAATTATTGAGTTGTAAGAAAAATAAAAGTGTGATGATCATCATTATTAGAGCATTGTCCCAATTGAGGAAAGGATGATGGAGACTATGATTCCCCCACAAGTCGGGATGAGACTCCGGACGAAAAAAATAAAAGAGGCCCAAAGAAGCCCAAATAAAAAAAAGAGGCCATAAAAAAAGGAGAGAAATGCCCAAATAAAAAAAATAAAAAAATGAGAGAAAAAGAGAGAAGGGACAATGTTACTATCCTTTTACCACACTTGTGCTTCAAAGTAGCACCAAGATCTTCATGATAGAGAGTCTCTCATTTTGTCACTTTCATATACTAGTGGGAATTTTTCATTATAGAACTTGGCTTGTATATTCCAATGATGGGCTTCCTCAAAATGCCCTAGGTCTTCGTGAGCAAGCAAGTTGGATGCACACCCACTTAGTTTCTTTTGTAGAGCTTTCATATACTTATAGCTCTAGTGCATCCGTTGCATGGCAATCCCTACTCACTCACATTGATATCTATTGATGGGCATCTCCATAGCCCGTTGATACGCCTAGTTGATGTGAGACCATCTTCCCTCTTTTTGTATTCTCCACAACCACCCTTCTATTCCACCTGTAAGTGCTATGTTCATGGCTCACGCTCATGTATTGCGTGAAGATTGAAAAAGTTTGAAAATGTTAAAGTATGAAACAATTGCTTGGCTTGTCATCGGGGTTGTGCATGATTTAAATATTTTGTGTGGGGAAGATGGAGCATAGCCAGACTATATGATTTTGTAGGGATAACTTTCTTTGGCCATGTTATTTTGAGAACACATGATTGCTTTGATTAGTATGCTTGAAGTATTATTATTTTTATGTCAATATGAACTTTTGTCTTGAATCTTTCGGATCTGAATATTCATACCACAATTAAGAAGATTTACATTGAAATTATGCCAAAGTATCACTCCGCATAAGAAATTCTTTTTTATCATTTACCTACTCGAGGACGAGCAAGAATTAAGCTAGGGGATGCTTGATACGTCTCCAACGTATCTATAATTTTTGATTGCTCGATGCTACTTTATCTACTGTTTTAGGCAATATTGGGTTTTATTATCCACTTTTATATTATTTTTGGGACTAACCTATTAACCAGAGGCCCGACCCAGATTTGTTGTTTTATGCCTATTTCAGTGTTTCGAGGAAAATGAATATCAGACGAAGTCAAAACGGAACGAAATCAACTGGAGAAGTTATTTCTAGAAGGAAAGCCACCCGATGGACTTGGAGTGCACGTCAGGAGATATGGGAGGTGCTCACGAGGGTGGGGGCGCGCCCACCCCCCTGCCTCGTGGGGCCCCCGTAGCTCCTCCTATGTAACCCCTGCACCCATATATACTCTTGTACCCTAAAACTTCCAGAACAGAAGATAGATCGGGAGTTCCGCCGCCGCAAGCCTCTGTAGCCACCAAAAACCTCTTGGGAGCCCGTTTCGGCGCCCTGCCGGAGGGGTATCCCATCACCGGTGGCCATCTTCATCATCCTGGCGCTCTCCATGACGAGGAGGGAGTAGTTCACCCTCGGGGCTGAGGGTATGTACCAGTAGCTATGTTTTTGATCTCTCTCTCTCTCTCTCTCATGTTCTCTCTCGTGTTCCCTCTATGGCACGATCTTGATGTATCCCGAGCTTTGCTATTGTAGTTGGATCTTATGATGTTTCTCCCCCTCTACTTTCTTGTGATGAATTGAGTTTCCCCTTTGAAGTTATCTTATCGGATTGAGTCTTTATGAGAACTCTTGATGTATGTCTTGCCGTGATTATCTGTGGTGACAATGGGATATCATGTGCCACTTGATGTATGTTTTAGTGATCAACTTGCGGGTTTCGTGACATTGGGAACCTATGCATAGGGGTTGGCACACGTTCTTGACTCTCCGGTAGAAACTTTGGGGCACTCTTTGAAGTACTTTTATGTTGGTTGGATGAATCTGAGATTGTGTGATGCATATCGTATAATCATGCCCGCGGATACTTGAGGTGACAATGGAGTATCTAGGTGACATTAGGGTTTTGGTTGATTTGTATCTTAAGGTGTTATTCTAGTACGAACTCTTTTATAGATTGATCCAAAAGAATAACTTTGAGGTGGTTTCGTACCCTACCATAATCTCTACGTTTGTTCTCCGCTATTAGTGGCTTTGGAGTGACTCTTTGTTGCATGTTGAGGGCTTGTTATATTATCTATCTATGTTATTATTGTTGAGAGAACTTGCACTAGTGAAAGTATGAATCCTAGGCCTTGTTTCCTATCATTGCAATACCGTTTACGCTCACTTTTACCACTTGTTACCTTGCTGTTTTTATATTTTTAGATTACAAAAACCTATATCTACTATCTATTTTGCACTTGTATCACCATCTCTTCGCCGAACTAGTGCACCTATACAATTTACCATTGTATTGGGTGTGTTGGGGACACAAGAGACTCTTTGTTATTTGGTTACAGGGTTGTTTGAGAGAGACCATCTTCATCCTACGCCTCCTACAGATTGATAAACCTTAGGTCATCCACTTGAGGGAAATTTGCTACCGTCCTACAAACCTGTGCACTTATAGGCCCAACAACGCCTACAAGAAGAAGGTTGTGTAGTAGACATCAATCATCCTCTCAAGAAAAACGAAATACTTGATATCTTTTATAATGGACTAACTGATGCTTCCAGAGACCACCTGGATAGTTGTGCTGGTTGTGTTTTCAGGGAAAGAATTGTTGAGCAAGCTGAAATACTATTGAACAATATATTGAGTAATGATAATGATTGGACACTTCCTGAACCAACTCCTAAGCCAACTCCGAAGAAAAGGGGTATTCTATTTCTTAGTCCTGAAGATATGCAAGAGGCAAAGAAATGTATGAAAGAAAAAGGAGTTAAAGCTGAAGATGTTAAGAATTTGCCACCTATTGAATAAATACATGGTCTTGATAACCCAACACAGGTAGTAAAGGTAAATTCTCTTTATAGATTTGATAAGTGTGAAATCCCATCTACTAAGTTTGCTAGTCAATGCTTGGATGAGTTTGATGATTTTATGATTAAGCAAGAAGACTTCAATGCTTATGTTGGTAGACAATTGAAACGTAATGCTTATATGGTTGAACACTTGAGTGATTATATGTCTAGAGTTAAAGGTGATCTTAAGCTTATTAGTAAACATGCATCCATGGTTACCACTCAAGTTGAATAAGTGCTTAAGGCACAAGATGATTTGCTCAATGAATTAAATAATAAGAACAATGATAATGTTGTTAGAGTTATGACTAGATGTGGTAAAATTACCCAGGAACCTTTGTATCCTAAGGGCCATCCTAAGAGAGTTGTGCAAGATTCTCGGAGAACTAATACTGATGCACCTAGACTTACTAAGAAAAATAAAAAGAAAAATGATAGGACTATGCATGCTTCTAGTGAACCTTCTATTGACACACCTAAGAATCACAATGATATTTCTATTTCTGATGCTGAAACACAATCTGGTAATGAACATGAACCTTGTGATAATGTTAATGATGGTGTTCATGTTGATGCTCAACCTAGTAATAACAATGATGTAGAGACTGAACCTGCTGTTGATCTTGACAACCCACAATCAAAGAATCAACGTTATGATAAGAGAGACTTTGTTGCTAGGAAGCACGGTAAAGAAAGAGAACCATGGTTCAAAAACCCATGCGTTTTCCTCCTAAGCCATCCAAGAAAAAGGTTGACGAGGATTTTGAGCGCTTTGCTGAAATGATTAGACCTATCTTTTTGTGTATGCGTTTGACTGATATGCTTAAAATGAATCCTTATGCCAAGTATATGAAAGATATTGTTACAAATAAAAGAAAGATACCGGAAGCTAAAATTTCCACCATGCTTGATAATTATACTTTTAAGGGTGGAATACCAAAAAAACTTGGAGATCCAGGAGTACCAACTATACCATGCTCCATTAAAAGAAACTATGTTAAAACTGCTTTATGTGATCTTGGAGCCGGTGTTAGTGTTATGCCTTTCTCTTTGTATCGTAGACTTGATTTGAATAAGTCGACCCCTACTAAAATCTCTTTGCAAATGGCCGATAAATCAACTGCTATTTGATTCGTCTCCAACGTATCTATAATTTTTTATTGCTCCATGCTACTTTATCTACTGTTTTGGACTATATTGGGCTTTATTTTCCACTTTTATATTATTTTTGGGGGCTAACCTATTAACCGGAGGCCCAGCCCAGAATTGCTGTTTTTTTGCCTATTTCAGTGTTTCAAAGAAACGAATATCAAACGGAGTCCAAACAGAATGAAACCTTCGGGAACGTGATTTTCCAACGGAACGTGATCCAGGAGACTTGGACCCTACTCCAAAAAGTGCCAAAGGCGGTCACGAGGGTGGAGGGCGCGCCCCCCTACCTCGTGGGCCCTCTGATGCTCCACCGACGTACTCCTTCCTCCTATATATACCTACATACCCCGAACGATCAGAACAGGAGCCAAAAACCTAATTCCACCGCCGCAACCTTCTGTATCCATGAGATCCTATCTTGGGGCCTGTTCCGGAGCTCCGCCGGAGAGGGCATCCACCACGTAGGGCTTCTACATCAACACCATAGCCCCTCCGATGAAGTGTGAGTAGTTTACTTCAGACCTTCGGGTCCATAGCTAGTAGCTAGATGGCTTCTTCTCTCTTTTCGGATCTCAATACAATGTTCTCCCCCTCTCTTGTTGAGATCTATTCGATGTAATCTTCTTTTTGCGGTGTGTTTGTTGAGACCGATGAATAGTGGGTTTATGATCTAGTATTATCTATGGAAAATATTTGAATCTTCTCTGAATTCTTTTATGTATGATTGAGCTATCTTTGCAAGTCTCTTCGAATTATCCTTTTTGGTTTGGCCAACTAGATTGGTAGTTCTTGCAATGGGAGAAGTGCTTAGCTTTGGGTTCAATCTTGCGGTGTCCTTACCCAGTGACAGAAAGGGTTGTAAGGCACGTATTGTATTGTTGCCATCGAGGATAACAAGATGTTTTTTTATCATATTGCATGAATTTATCCCTCTACATCATGTCATCTTGCTTAAGGCGTTACTCTGTTTTTAACTTAATACTCTAGATGCATGCTGGATAGCGGTTGATGACTGGAGTAATAGTAGTAGATGCAGAATCGTTTAGATCTACTTGTCTTGGACGTGATGCCTATATACATGATCATTGACTAGATATACTCATAACTATGCTCAATTCTGTCAATTGCTCAGCAGTAATTCGTTCACCCACCATAGAATATCTATGCTCTTGAGAGAAGCCACTAGTGAAACCTATGGCCCCCGGGTCTATTCTCATCATATCAATCTCTATCACTTTATTTACTTGCTTTGCTTTTACTTTGCCTTTACTTTTTACTTTGCATCCATCTATAAAAAATACCAAAAATATTATTTATCATCTCTATCAGATCTCACCCTCGTAAGTGACCCTGAAGGGATTGACAACCCCTAATCGCGTTGGTTGCGAGTAGCTATCATTTTGTGTAGGTACGAGGGACTTGTGCGTGGTCTCCTACTGGATTGATACCTTGGTTCTCAAAACTGAGGGAAATACTTACGCTACTTTGCTGCATCATCCTCTCCTCATCGGAGAAATCCAACGCAGTGCTCAAGAGGTAGCAAGAAGAATTTCTGGCGCCGTTGCCGGGGAGGCTCACGCAAGCAAGTCAACTATACCAAGTACCCATCGCAATCCCTATCTCTCGCATTACATTATTTGCCATTTGCCTCTCGTTTTCCTCTCCCCCACTTCACCCTTGCCGTTTTATTCGCCCTCTCTTTCCCAATCTCCTCCTCTCTTTTCTGTTTGCCTTCCCGTTGCCATGGCTGAATCAAAAAGAACTACGGGTTTTCTCCCGAGCTCTAGTGCTTTGGACAACCCCTCTATCCTCTATAAGCTCATAAATAATGATGCTATAGAAAGACCCACCGGGTCTCCAATGAGAGCTTGAATAATTTTGATGAGGATGACTCTGGAATCTTTCGCTATTTACTTGATGAGTCTTTAAAAGATGCTTGGGATAGGTTACTTAGGATTCAGGCTAGTTATGTACCACAATACGAAATTGAAATTTATCTAAAAAGTTTTTATGTTGGCTTGCCCGCTTCCTTCAAACAAGTTTTAGATTCCATCTTTGAAGAAGGTTTTCTTGAAGGGGATGCTATAGATACCTATGAAATAATGAAAACTATATTTGGGCATCCCATGAATGATAAGGTTGAATCAACTACTCTCTTGTGCTTTTATCAAAATGAAATTATTAAAGAGATGAAGTCTAGTTTAGAGGCAAATTTCCGTAACGTGCTTAATCTTACTTCTTCCATTAATGGCCATGTGCTTAACTTAAATAGAAGAATGAATGCCATAGAAAGGAGATCCTCCCCTCCAAGTACCAAAGGTGGCAATACCTAGATCTATCCTCGCTTTTATGCCTAGCTAGGGGCGTTAAACGATAGCGCTTGTTGGAAGGCAACCCAATTTTATTTTGTGTTTTTTGTTTTTGCTTAGGAATAAATAATCCATCTACCTTCTGTTTGGATGTGGTTTTATGTTTTAATTAGTGTTTGAGCCAAGTAGAACCTATAGGATAACCTACGATGATAGTTGATTTGATTCTGCTGAAAAGCAGAAACTTTGCACGCATGAATATAATTTTGTTAAATCAGAGGGACATGCTTTTGCGTTGATTCTTTTTTCTTATGTTCAATAAACAAAGTTTCCAGGACTTCCTATTTTGGTAGAATTTTTAGAGTTCCAGAAGTTTGCGTTAGTTAGAAATTGCTACAGACTGTTCTGTTTTTGACAGATTCTGTTTTACGTGTGTTATTTACTTATTTTGATGAATCTATGGCTAGTAAAATAGTTTATAAACCATAGATAAGTTGGAATACAGTAGGTTTAACACCAATATAAATAAAGAATGAGTTCATTACAGTACCTTAAGTAGTTCTTTGTTTTCTTTCTCTAACGGAGCTCACGAGATTTCTGTTGAGTTTTGTGTTGTGAAGTTTTCATGTTTTGGGTGAATTCTTTTGATGGATTATGGAAAAAGGAGTGGCAAGAGCCTAAGCTTTGGGATGCCCATGGCAACCCCAAGATAATCCAAGGACACCAAAAAGTCAAAGCTTGGGGATGCCCCGGAAGGCATCCCCTCTTTCGTCCACTTCCATCGGTAATTTACTTGGAGCTATATTTTTATTCACCACATCATATGTGTTTTGCTTGGAGCGTCTTGTATTATTTGCGTCTTTGCTTGTTAGTTTACCACAGTCATCCTTGATGTACACACCTTTTGAGAGAGCCATATATGAATTGGAATTTGTTAGAATACTCTATGTGCTTCACTTATATCTTTTGAGCTTGATAGTTTTGCTCATAGTGCTTCACTTATATCTTTTGAGCGTGATAATTTTTGCTCTAGTGCTTCACTTATATCTTTTAGAGCACGATGGTGGATTTGTTTTAAAGAAACTATTGATCTCTCATGCTTCACTTAGATTATTTTGAGAGTCGTTAATAGCATGGTAATTTGCTTAATGTTACTATACTTGGTGTTCAAGATATGTGAAACTTCCTTTTGAGTGCGTTGAATACTAAGATAAGTTTGATGCTTGATAATTGTTTTGAGACATGGCGGTGATAATATTAGAGTCATGCTAGTTAAGTAGTTGTGAATTCAAAGAATACTTGTGTTGAAGTTTGTGATTCCCGTAGCATGCACGTATGGTGAACCGTTATGTGATGAACTCGGAGCATGATTTATTTATTGATTGTCTTCCTTATGAGTGGCGGTCGGGGACGAGCGATGGTCTGTTCCTACCAATCTATCCCCCTAGGAGCATGCGCGTAACACTTCGCTTTGATAACTTCTAGATTTTTACAACAAGTATATGAGTTCTTTATGACTAATGTTGAGTCCATGGATTATACGCACTTTTTCCCATGCTTCCACCTTTGCTAGCCTCTCTAATACCGCGCACTTTTTGCCGGTATCATACACCCACGATATACCTTCCTCAAAACAGCCACCATACCTACCTATCATGGCATTTCCATAGCCATTCCGAGATATATTGCCATGCAACTTTCCACCGTTCTGTTTATTATGACGCGCTCCATCATTGTCATATTGCTAGCATGATCATGTAGTTGACATTGTATTTGTGGCAAAGCCACCATTCATAATTCTTTCATACATGTCACTCATGATTCATTGCATATCCCGGTATACCGCCGGAGGCATTCATATAGAGTCATACCTTGTTCTAAGTATCGAGTTTTAATTGTTGAGTTGTAAGAAAAATAAAAGTGTGATGATCATCATTATTAGAGCATTGTCCCAAGTGAGGAAAGGATGATGGGGACTATGATTCCCCCATAACTCGGGATGAGACTAGGGACAAAAATAAAAAAAAAAAGGCCAAAAAAAGAAGAGAAAGGCCCAAATAAAAAAATGAGAGAAAAAGAGAGAAGGGACAATGCTACTATCCTTTTACCACACTTGTGCTTCAAAGTAGCACCAAGATCTTCATGATAGAGAGTCTCTCATTTTGTCACTTTCATATACTAGTGGGAATTTTTCATTATAGAACTTGGCTTGTATATTCCAATGATGGGCTTCCTCAAAATGCCCTAGGTCTTCGTGAGCAAGCAAGTTGGATGCACACCCACTTAGTTTCTTTTGTAGAGCTTTCATATACTTATAGCTCTAGTGCATCCGTTGCATGGCAATCCCTACTCACTCACATTGATATCTATTGATGGGCATCTCCATAGCCCGTTGATACGCCTAGTTGATGTGAGACCATCTTCCCTCTTTTTGTCTTCTCCACAACCACCCTTCTATTCCACCTATAAGTGCTATATCCATGGCTCACGCTCATGTATTGCGTGAAGATTGAAAAAGTTTTGAGAATGTCATAAGTATGAAACAATTGCTTGGCTTGTCATCAGGATTGTGCATGATTTAAATATTTTGTGTGTGGAAGATGGAGCATAGCCAGACTATATGATTTTGTAGGGATAACTTTCTTTGGCCATGTTATATTGAGAAGACATGATTTCTTTGGTTAGTATGCTTGAAGTATTATTATTTTTTATGTCAATATGAACTTTTGTCTTGAATCTTTCGGATCTGAATATTCATATCATAATTAAGAAGATTTACATTGAAATTATGCCAAAGTATCACTCTGCATCAAAAATTCTTTTTTATCATTTACCTACTCGAGGACGAGCAGGAATTAAGCTTGGGGATGCCTGATACGTCTCCAATGTATCTATAATTTTTTATTGCTCCATGCTACTTTATCTACTATTTTGGACTATATTGGGCTTTATTTTCCACTTTAATATTATTTTTGGGACTAACCTATTAACCGGAGGCCCAACCCACAATTGCTGTTTTTTTTGCCTATTTCAGTGTTTCGAAGAAACGGAATATCAAACGGAGTCCAAACGGAATGAAACCTTCGGGAACGTGATTTTCCAACGAACGTGATCCAGGATACTTGGACCCTACTCCAAAAAGTGCCAGAGGCGGTCACGAGGGTGGAGGGCGCGCCCCCTGGGCACCCCCCCTACCTCGTGGGCCCCCTGACGCTCCACTGACGTACTCCTTCCTCCTATATATACCTACGTACCCCCGAACGATCAGAACAGGAGCCAAAAACCTAATTCCACCGCCGCAACCTTCTGTATCCACGAGATCCCATCTTGGGGCCTGTTCCGGAGCTTCGCCGGAGAGGGCATCCACCACGGAGAGCTTCTACATCAACACCATAGCCCCTCCGATGAAGTGTGAGTAGTTTACTTTAGACCTTCGGGTCCATAGCTAGTAGCTAGATGGCTTCTTCTCTCTTTTTGGATCTCAATACAATGTTCTCCCCCTCTCTTGTGGAGATCTATTCGATGTAATCTTCTTTTTGCGGTGTGTTTGTTGAGACCAACGAATTGTGGGTTTATGATCCAGTATTATCTATGGAAAATATTTTAATCTTCTTTGAATTCTTTTATGTATGATTGAGTTATCTTTGCAAGTCTCTTCGAATTATCCTTTTTGGTTTGGCCAACTAGATTGGTAGTTCTTGCAATGGGAGAAGTGCTTAGCTTTGGGTTCAATCTTGCGGTGTCCTTACCCAGTGACAGAAAGGGTTGCAAGGCACGTATTGTATTGTTGCCATCGAGGATAACAAGATGGGGTTTTTATCATATTGCATGAATTTATCCCTCTACATCATGTCATCTTGCTTAAGGCGTTACTCTGTTTTTAACTTAATACTCTAGATGCATGCTGGATAGCGGTCGATGAGTGGAGTAATAGTAGTAGATGCAGAATCGTTTCGATCTACTTGTCTTGGACGTGATGCCTATATACATGATCATTGCCTAGATATACTCATAACTATGCTCAATTCTGTCAATTGCTCAACAGTAATTCGTTCACCCACCGTAGAATATCTATGCTCTTGAGAGAAGCCACTAGTGAAACCTATGGCCCCCGGGTCTATTCTCATCATATCAATCTCTATCACTTTATTTACTTGCTTTGCTTTTACTTTGCCTTTACTTTTTACTTTGCATCTATCTATCAAAAATACCAAAAATATTATTTATCATCTCTATCAGATCTCACCCTTGTAAGTGACCGTGAAGGGATTGACAACCCCTAATCGTGTTGGTTGCGAGTAGCTATTGTTTTGTGTAGGTACGATGGAATTGTGTGTGGTCTCCTACTAGATTGATACCTTGGTTCTCAAAAACTGAGGGAATTACTTACGCTACTTTGCTGCATCATCCTCTCCTCTTCGGGGAAATCCAATGCAGTGCTCAGGAGGTAGCACTATACCCGCCAGTATTTGTGAGGATGTGCCTGTTGTGGTTGCAAATGTTACTATTTTAACGGACTTTGCTATTCTTGATATTCCCGAGGACGACAGTATGTCAATCATCCTTGGTAGACCTTTTCTAAGTACTGCAGGGACTGTTATTGATTGCAACAAAGGCAATGTCACTTTTCATGTTAATGGTAATGAGCATACGGTACACTTTCCGAAGAAACAACCTCAAGTTCATAGTATCAATTCTATTGGAAAAAATTTCAACAATTACTATGGAGGTTTTGAATTCCCTCTTCCTACTGTCAAAAAGAAATATGATATTCTTATTGTTGGGGACATGCATATCCCCGTTGAGGTAACCTAGTGTTATTCGAAAATTCTCCGGTTCCATGTTATCCGGAAGAAGTTTGTTAACAAGACTTGATCAACCTTGTTAGTGGATTCCTTTTGATGAGCATGAGATGGATGAAGTTAGAAAGCACAACTCTCTATACCCTCCTTTAACTCTTTGTTATTTAGTTTAAATAAAGAAAAAATAGTATTTTTTGTTTGTTTTTTGAATTATCTGTGCAATAAAAAATACCCCAAAAATAAAACTTCTCCGAATGCCCTGAAAATGGAGTATGATTTTTTGTAGATTATTTGAGAATTTCTGACACTCAGAACACACCAGGGGGACCCACCATTTGGTCACGAGGGTGGAGGGCGCGCCATACCACCCTGGGCACGCCCCCTGCCTCATGGGCTCCACGTGGCCCCCCTCCACTTATTCCAGCACCCACACACTTCATCTTCCTCCATAAAAAATCATCCCGTAGCTCAAACTCGTGTTCTTGCTCGCTTTGCTGCCATTTTCGATCTCCTTGCTCAAAGCTCCATTCACAAAACTGCTTTGGGGGATTGTTCTTCGGTGTGTGACTCCTCCAATGATCCAATTAGTTTTTGTTCTAGTGCTTTATTTATTGCAAAAAAATTCTGCTGAGGTGACCCTGTTCTTGAGCTTGCATGTCAAATTTATAAGGTCTAAAGTAGTTTTAATGCATGATATACCCTCTAAGAACATGTGGGAGTAGTTGCTATCAATCTTGTTGAGTTTCGTTCACTTTTATTTTGGGTTACTAAAAATTTCAGAAATTTTTCAGAGGAAGAAAAATGTTTAGGAAAATGTACCAAGGTGGTTCTTCAAGGAAGCAAGCACCGAGGTCTACGATATGTGAGCCGGACCATGAACCATGAAGAGAAGCTTCCATGCGGCCTTGTGAATGGCCGTCGGATGAATTTATGATCCAAGTTGGCTTCAAGGATAAATTTGATGAGTATGTGTGTAATGCTGATCTTGAGGACTTCATATTAGATAAGTGTCGCCAATACTATCATGTCACTGATTCCTTTGTGCGGAGGTTTAACTTTTCATCCAAGCGCAACACTCACACTGTTATATTTGACCTCTATGATAAATCATATACCATGGACCTTGAAGATTTTAACACTGCTTGTAAAATCCCACAGTGGGGCAACGTTAGTGAACCTCACAAATCTGAATATAATGGTTTCCTTGCTAGTATCACTGTGGGAGAAACTAGAGGTATCACACAAGCTACCATAGGGAGCATTCATTTTCCTTCCATACATTATTTTGCTCTCTTTATAGGTAGATGCATTAACGGTAAGGATCAGCTTTGTCACATGTGCGTACCAGATCTTAGTGTCCTCAAGAGTGCGGCATTAAGCGATAAACGATATAACTTCGGGGCCATTGTTGCACGAAGGTTACATCTTAATGGTAAAAGTGGAGATTTATTTGGTGGAATTTATGCAGCTCATTTAGCAGATTATCTTGGTGTTTCCATAAATGAAAATGATATTGAGTTGCCACCTGCTTTTCTAGAGTATAACGCTATGGTTCACCATCAGTTTCTTGAGAGGAACGAACAGTTCCTCCAGTATCGACTAATTTTTGACAGACGTTGTGCTGTCCATATTACTCTCCCTGCTCCTACTTTCTTTAACTTTCAGATAAACATGAGATATTTTATAACCAGGGAGGAGGCAAATGAATATGAGAGGAGGATGGAGGCGGCTTGCCTCCAGGCTGCAGCTCTCCAGGCAGTAGCTGCAGCATCTCAGTACAACCCCGACTACAACTTTGGATATCCGCCAGGTCAGCCGTGGCTATAGACCAACTTAGACCAAAAGCCTAAGCTTGGGGGAGTACGTATTTCTCACCGACATTACATTCATGTTCACACTCATTCTAGTTATTGGTGTTCATACTTTTTCATTGTACTATCCATGCTACTTTATTTTCTTTTCCTGCTTTCTTCTTGTGTGTTTGAAAAACTTTGAGAAAAACAAAAAATAAATAGTTGTAGCTTTTAGCTAGTTTACCTTCCAGGCTTGTAGTAGTAATATTAAAACAAAACCCAAAAATATTTCCCGTTCTTATTTTGCTTGTTGGGAGCTTTCCCGTGTAAATAGTTTTTCTCGTTCTTTGAATTTCTTTTCTTTTCTTTGGGGGTCGAGAGGAGAAGACCGCGATGAAAATGATGAGTGGCTCTCATATGCATTATTGTTGATCTAACCAAGAGCCAATATTACCTTGTCTTCTCCTTTGAATTAAATGTTTGCATATTCCATCTTAGTCCAACGCATGTGCACTATTATTATTATCCACACCGTTCGGTCGTGCAAGTGAAAGGCAATAATGATGATATATGATGAAATGATTGAGATGAGAGAAGCTGGTATGAACTCGACCTATCTTGTTTTTGTAAATATGATTAGTTCATCGTTCCTGATTCAGCCCATTATGAATGAAACATGTTTGCAATGACAATTAGAGATTATAGTTATTCATGCCATGCTTAATTAACTAGGAGTTTATAATGGTTTACCTTGCGTGCCAACATGCTATTAAAATGGTTGTGATGTGGTATGATAGGGTGGTATCCTCCTTTGAATGATTCGAGTGGCTTGACTTGGCACATGTTCACACATGTAGTTGAAACAAAATCAACATAGCCTCCATGATATTTATGTTCATGGTGATTTATATCCTACACATGCTTGCACTCATTGTTGGTTAATCTTAATGCATGTTCATGACTGTTGTCGCTCTCTAGTTGGCCGCTTCCCAGTCTCTTTCTAGCCTTCACTTGTACTTAGCGGGAATACTGCTTGTGCATCCACTTCCATAAACCCCAAAGTTATTCCATATGAGTCCATCATACCTTCCTATATATGCGGTATTTAACTGTCGTTCCAAGTAAAATTTGTATGTGCCAAACTCTAAACCTTCAAATGAAATTTTGTTTTGTATGCTCGAATAGCTCATGTATCAACTAGGGCTTTCTATATCTTCCATGCTAGGTGGGTTATTCTCACGATGAGTGGACTCTGCTCATCATTCACGAGAAAATGGCCGGTAACCGGGATGCCTAGTCCCATGCTCAAATCAAATCAAAATAATTGCAAACAAAACTCCCCTAGGATTGTTGTTAGTTGGACGGTACCCATTGTTTCGGGCCAGCCATGGAATGTGCTCGTTGGTGGTGGGGGAGTATAAACTTTACTATTTTGTTTGGGAACCGCCTATAATGTATGTAGCATGGAAGATATCGAGATCTCTTGGTTGTTATGTTGACAATGAAAGTATGCCACTAAAAATATTATTTATCTCTGTTTCAAACCTCGAGCTCTGGCACCTCTGCAAATCCCTGCTTCCCTCTACGACGGGCCTATCTATTTACTTTATGTTGAGTCATCATCCTCTATTTAAAGAGCACCAGTTGGACAGCACCGCTATCATTTGCATGCATTGTTATTAATTTACATTGAGTATGATTGTGACTGGACCTATTTTGCCATGAATTACAAGGTCTAGTCAGTCCTTAATCTTCAAGGGTGCTCTGCATTTATATTTTGCGGTCTTAGAAAGGGCTAGCGAGATACCATCTTGTTATATCATATTATAATTATTTTGAGAAAGTGTTGTCATCCGAGATTTATTATTATTGCTCACTAATTGATTATGCCATTGATATGAGTAAACATGAGACCTAAATGTTATTGTGAATATGGTTAGTTCATAATCTTTGCTGAAAACTTGAATGCTGGCTTTACATGTTTGCACCAACAAGATCAAATAGAGTTTGTAAAAGTTTTTCTTTATCACTTTAAGTTTGTCAACTGAATTGCTTGAGGACAAGAAAAGGTTTAAGCATGGGGGAGTTGATACGTCTCCAACATATCTACTTTTCCAAACACTTTTGCCCTTGTTTTGGACTCTAACTTGCACGATTTGAATGGAACTAACCCGGAATGACGCTGTTTTCAGCAGAATTGCCATGGTGTTATTTTTGTGCAGAAATAATAGTTCTCGGAATGTCTTGAAACTCCACGGAGTCACGTTTTGGAATTAATAAAAAATATTGGCGAAAGAATCAACAGAGGGGGATCCACACCCTATCCACGAGGGTGCAGGGCATGCCCACCCCCTAGGGCGCGCCCCCCTACCTCGTGGGCCCCCTGGACCTCCACCGACCTCAACTCCAACTCTATAGATTCACGTCCGGGGAGGAAAAAAATCAGAGACAAGGATTCATCGTGTTTTATGATACGGAGCCGCCACCAAGCTCTATTCTTCCTCGGGAGGGCTGATCTGGAGTCCGTTCGGGGCTCCGGAGAGGGAAATCCGTCGCCATTGTCATCATCAACCATCCTCCATCACCAATATCATGATGCTCACCGCCGTGCGTGAGTAATTCCATCGCAGGCTTGCTGGACGGTGATGGGTTGGATGAGATTTACCATGTAATCGAGTTAGTTTTGTTAGGGTTTGATCCCTAGTATACATTATGTTCTAAGATTGATGTTGCTATGACTTTGCCATGCTTAATGCTTGTCACTAGGGCCCGAGTGCCATGATTTCAGATAAACCTATTATGTTTTCATGAATATATGTGAGTTCTTGATCCTATCTTGCAAGTCAATAGTCACCTACTATGTGTTATGATCCGGCAAACCCCGGAGTGACAATAGTCGGGACACTTCCCGGTGATGACCGTAGTTTGAGGAGTTCATGTATTAACTAAGTGCTAATGCTTTGGTCCGGTACTCTATTAAAAGGAGGCCTTAATATCCCTTAGCTTCCATTAGGACCCCGCTGCCACGGGATGGTAGGAAAAAAGATGTAATGCAAGTTCTTTTCCATAAGCACGTATGACTATATTCAGAATACATGCCTACATTACATTGATGAACTGGAGCTAGTTCCGTGTCATCCTATGTTATAACTGTTGCATGATGAATTGCATCCGACATAATTATCCATGATTGATCCATTGCCTATGAGTTTTTCACATATTAATCTTTGCTAAGTTACTCCTCGTTGCCACTGTTATGATTGCTACAAAACTGCCGCTCTTACTTTTGCTACCTTCACCGCTACTTCCATACTACTTTGCTACTAAATACTTTGCTGCAGATATTAAGTCTTTCAGGTGGTTGAATTGACAACTCAGCCGCTAATACTTGAGAATATTCTTTGGCTCCCCTTGTGTCGAATCAATAAATTTGGGTTGAATACTCTACCCTCGAAAACTGTTGCGATCCCCTATACTTGTGGGTTACCAGTCATCAAGAAATGTGAGAAGGACACTAAAATCTATCAGGTTTATGAGAAACTCCGGAGTTATAGCATTGGACGATATAAACACATCGAAGAATATGGCAGATCCTTTACAAAGGGTTTATCACAAAATGTGATAGACTGTGCATCGAAGGAGATGGGATTGAGACCCACTACATAAGTTATTCATGGTGGTAACCCATTCTTTGTGATTGGAGATCTTGATGAGGACATCAATACCATTGTTACACCCACAGCCCCTACTTCAATACATACTGGACCAATTACTAGAGCTCGCGCACACCAATTAAATTACCACATACTTTCGTTTCTTGGTAATGATTCTAATGTTCATGAGAATATGATGTTGTTGCCTAAATTGGATACATTTTTTGCTTACAAATGAAGGGCCTAGCTTGGAGTAGGATGAACAATGGAGCAAGAACAAGTATGGAGATGATGACATGCGCGAGGGGAACAAGAAGTTTCAAGTGATGATTTCAAGACTATGAAGCCACCTTAATGAGTGCATGAAGGCTTGGACGAAATATACAAGATGCCACTTCACAAGTTTCGTCCATAGGTTATTATAGGTGCCGCATCACCTTATTATTGGGTCAGGCCCATGTAATTTTGAAATACATAAGTATAGGCTGTTTTTAGAGTTTGTATGTGTGGGGAAACAAGAGTTAGGGTTGGTTTTGGATCCCTTCCCTAAGGGCCATGATATTCCCCCCTCTTCCTCCATATATACAGCCCTTAGGGCGTTGTTTAGACTTTGCGTTTTGTTTAGATTAAAAGTTCGTCATAGCTGCAACTTTGCGTACTTCATTTGTGTTCAACGACGAGACAAAGGCGTCACAAAACCCCACCTTCATTAATTAAGCTTTCCACATATATTCGCAATATCAAGATTGCAATCTCAGTTTCTTTCTTGTTCTTCGTTTGCTCGCAGGAAAACAGACCCTCGTGGTCAGGTTGATCGTGCTCCGACGTGGTCAATAACCCCTCAGAAGTTGGTTTAGCGATTTCTAAGGAGCGACGTCTCGCATGTTCGTAGTCGGATCGTCAAGGTTGACTCCCACAGAAAATGATAGCCACCATCTCATCGCAACATTGGGATACCTTTGCCTCTATCAGATCTCGTGAGAATTGGCGAGACAAACCATTGGATAACTGAGAAGAAAATATTTATTTTATAAAGATCCACTCCGTTATGATGCATTTTCTCCTAATCTGTATGGTAGGTTGACATTTATCTTAGTGTGTTTTTAATGGCTTGGGTAGGCAAAAATGTTGTCCTACAGAACATCTAAAAAGAACACACCTATATGAGTTAGACTGTTAAATGTTGCAGTCTGTGAGAGTTAGGTGTTCTCTGGTAAACTCATGAAGAGGCTCCGGAGTATGGCGTATATGCTCCTACCCGCGGGAAAGTTTTCAACGGTCTAGTATCGGTCAAGGCTTTTACGTGAAACTTCTTTACATAAAACTTGCAGTTCAAGGCGTAGTCCACTGTTCAAGTGGTGAACGAGTGTAGCATGGAATTCTAGGTGGAGGTTCAACTTAATAGTTTCCACCGAAATATCAGCATATAAACATGTTTTGGAATCATAGGTAAATTTTATGTTCCTCTGGGATCTGGTGGGGGCTTGCCGAAATTATTGGGTCTAGCCCATATAATTATTCATATTTTCTTCCAATAATTCAAGGTAAATCCCAGAGGCTTATGTGGCCCATTCATGCATGACAAGGTGGTGTGGAAAATACGTGTATGTGCTGCTTTATTTCTGTCATGCAAGAAAGAAATTGAAACGATTAACACATAAATGGAAGAAGAAACTGAACACTTCATGTGATTTTTAGTGTGCTCGTTTCTTCTCTCCTTAATGGTGTTTAGTGCATCAGTTTAATGGTGTTATTGCGCCGGTTTCTCTTCTACTAATGAGGGGCCGGCTACTCCCTCCGTAAACTAATATAAGAGCATTTTGATTACTACTTTAGTGATCTAAAGTCTCTTATATTAGTTTACAGAGGGAGTATATCAGAGGTCCCTCCTCTACAGGCAAGAAACACAACTCTTCGTCTCATTTCATAACATTGCGCCGCCTATCTCTTTCCCATCTTGCTTCCCGGCGTGCACCGGGGAGTGAGACAGCAGGCCTTCAAAACCCTGCCTCTTGTGATACGGTGTGGGAAAGGGGCGATTAGGCTTTTGGGTAGTGCCTCCGCACGACTACTAGATTTTTGTTCATCGTGGCTGCGAACGACGACATCCTCGATGACGAGTTCCCCAACGACGACTTTTTCCCTGACGTCGACGACCTTTTCGATGAGATGACGAACGGCACGTCAACATCTTCTGTTGTTGTCCTGTATGTCATCTTAGTCTCTCTGTTAGGGCTAGCATTTGGTTTACTACTACTCATAATCGACCTGGATATGTTTCTTGTTGCCTATGATCTAGATTGGATGACTAGTTTAAACAATCAGTTGCATGTCTCAACTATTCTCTCTATCATGTTGTGTAGCGACCCGACTTCAAACGGTCAAGCCTCTGTGCTTGAGTGTCATCCCTGAATCGGTATGCTGACACACACAATACTCGAGGATTTATAACAGAGGTAAATCACATGTATAAAGTAACGTAAATACTATTACCTCAATCCATATAGCAGAAGTAACAACAAAGTTGTAGAGTTCCCAACAAAGCCAACGTCAAAGTTGAGTGTAGACTTCGTAACCCTAACGTATCACTTACTCGTCGTAAAGTTCCTGCAACATGAGACGTTGCAGACATGTAGGTCAGTACATTGAATGTACTGGCAAATTCACACCACAGAATAATGATGAACAATAGCTATCACAACATGCATATTGGCTGGTGGAGGCTCTAAGTTTATAATTTTGCATAAAGCTAGTTTTTCCCTACAACGAAGGAATAAATTTTATTTACTACTCCCCAGTTGTACCAATATTGAGAAGGTTCCCCCAACTCAATCCCATAATTAATCATTAAACCCAATACATTAAATAAAAAGTGATGAGATCAGCACAATAGTCACTTCTAGATACTCAAAATTGTCCATAACCGGGGACATGGCTAATCATGATTAGTTTATACACTCTGCAAAGGTTTGCGCACTTTTCCCCACAAGACTCGATCGCCTCCCTTGAAGTCCTCGCATTGCCTGGTGTTTGAGAACGGGATGACCGAGACACAGTATTTCTGAAGCATTTACTCTCTACTCCGGGTAGACCGGTACACCTACAATCCCCCTACATCTGCTAGTCCACCTCTTCGAGAGTTCATACAACTTACTTAACTATGCCAGAGCCCATAATGGCTTGTGGCTGCACACGGAAGTTTCTAGGGATGAAATATCATATGATCCCTTTGAGCCTGGGTGGCATTCCGTAGGGTAATCACACGGGTACTCCGGGATTCCCTTGGGCAAGCACTGGATTCTCCAGGTGCCCGCCACTGGGTTCTCTAGGGTGCCCCAACCATTCCACCCAGATGTGTGTTAATGTTGCCACCTTAAAACTTTCCCTTAATTATTATCTCTCACAACTTGCATGATTCTCACATACCAATCCACGTCTACGAGCATGGCTAAGTTGTAAGAGCATAACGTAAATTCTCGGGGTGAATCAAAGGTAATAGGTTCCTACCTCATCACTACAGCAATGCCCCAATTCCCAATCCTACTCATGCAAATCTTTGAAGGGGAAAACTAATGCATAAAAACTAGGTATGAAAAATATGATCAAAGTGTGAACTTGCCTTGTACCGTTAATGAAGATCATTCGCACTCATAATTGCTCATAGTTCTACTTGTCACCCTCCATTCAATCTATCGTGAGCAAGCAATTACATGCATAAGCACTCAAGCAAAAGATGCAAAGGAAAATCGAGGAAAGATCCAAATAAAACTCGAAAACAAGTAAATAACGAATCTAAACAGAAAACAAATTTTAACAACATTATATTTATGTGGATTAGATCTTAACAGTAGGTACATGTGATTAGCTACGATTTGCAAAAAGAATCAACTCAAACGGAGTTATGAAACTCAAGAAACAGACGAAACAAGATCAAATACTAATCTGAACTAAAATAAAATTTTAAATTGTCAAAAGCATGTTCAAATTAGTTTACTGGACAAAGGGGGTCGTTACGAAGATTTAGGTTGGTTTCATCGAAAACGGAGGTACAGATAAAAAGATATGATCAAAAGAAATTTAAGTATGAATCTAAACAAATTTTAAAATTTGAAATTTGCAAAAAGTTCATTTGATAGATTCATTAGATAGGTGGAATCAAGACGAAAATATTGGCGTTGGTTTCGTCTAATTTGGTTGAACGAGTAAAAAGTTATGACTATTTGAAAAAAATAGGTCCAAGCTGTTTTACGGAAGAAAAAGAGCTATGTTAAAAGAAATCTAGTCTTAAAACGTAAATACAGGACTAATTTATAGATCAAATTATTCTACCGTACAATAGTCTAAATATAATAAGGTACGGAAGTATAATAAATATGAACAAATATACCTTTATAAGATAGAGAAAAGACGGATAAAAAAGACAACTTATAGAAGTCCCGCCGGAGAGAAAAAGTATGTTTTTCAGCTAGTCAAACCAAAATATTGATTTAAGCCGTAGTGAATGGTTTTTGGAGGTTATATGGGTCTATATTTATAAGTGAAAAAGAGGATTAGAGATAAAAGGCTAGGCAATGTGGGACTAAACGAAGACGAAAGAAACGAAGGGAATCGCATGGGGTGAAAAGCACCACGGGCCGGCCGTTGCAGTTTTGGTTTTTTTTTTCGGCCGAAGGAAAAAGGAAAAGGAAAAAAACTGAGAAGGAAATTGCTGGCTGGGCCTGGCCTATGTAGGAAAGAAAAAAGGGGCGCTGCTGCCACTATGCTGCGCATGTGTGTGACATATAGTTGGCGCACGCGCATTCTTTTTTAACAAAAACAGGAAAATAAAACTGAATAACGAAAACAAATAATATTCTATAGGCATATTATATATCAAAATATTCATTAAAAGATTTTATAAAACATGAACTATTTTTCAGAGTCAAATAAAGTATACAAAAATTCAAATAAACCAAATAGTGCTACTAGAGCAATAAAACCCCCATAAAAGTCATTTTAAAAATACCAAAATAATTTCAAATTTACTTTTATCCAATTTTCTATTGCAGGGAATCATTTTACCCTCTTTTCCATATATTTTATTTTTGGAGAAAAATAATTTGAATAAAACCCAAATAACTCCAAATTGAAAATAATTTCAAAGGGACTTTAAATTTGATTCTTTTAAACTTCCAACTCATATTTTATACAATTTGAAGAAGTCATTTTATCTTCTCTCATGAAAATCATTGAGTTGCATAAAGTTTCTGAATTGGAAATATTTCCAAATGAAATTCAAATCTTTTCAAAACCCTTTCCATTTATAATGGAAGAAGTCATGTCATCTTCTCTCTAGGGTTTTGTATTTGAAAAGAATTTGAATTCATGGAGATCATAAATGCAAGGTGAACGTTTGGGAAAGTCATTTCATTCCCTCTCATTTAACTTTCAAAAAGATTCAAATTTCACTCAATTTCACACAAGCAACGACACCACAATCAAGCAAACAATCAAAACTATCTATTTAATATAAGATTCCAAAATTTAGAATTTTGGGATGTTACATGTTGATCATGTTTTATCTATTGTTTTTCTGGATTAAACATAATGAAAAATGCCTAATTTTCAACACTTAACACATGCGAGCCTTATCCTTCATGCGCCCGACTTTTCGTTCTTTCGCACCAACCGGTGTGGTTGGATGCTTAGGTGGACAGTGGTATCCTCAACCCACCAGGATTTAAATCTTGATGCTCGCATTTATTCCTGGATTCATTTAAGATTTTCGAAGGTGCACATTCAGTGAGAGGAGATGTTCTCGTCAACTACGAGATGCCTTTGGTGACTTCATCAATCTCAAGATGATATGTCGATTCAGCTCTTGGAGCTGCGCATAGAGTTAGGATATGCATGTGTGTTCACAGGGGTGAGTGTATGCACGTATATATGAGCACCTGTGTTTATACCATTTTAGAAAAAACAGAAGCCCATGGCGTATGCTGCTGGTGTTGTTTTCTTCGTGGTTAGTTCTTTCCTTTGTTCTCAATAGACCGAGCTAGTTTGTTCCATGACTAACATGGTTGGAGAAAATGAAGTTGTTTTCATGGAATAATAACAATTATTGGACAGAAGAAATGGGTCCATTGAGAACAATTCCCCCCCCCCCCCCTAAGAAATCGTTTACGTTAGTAGTTGATTTAATTATATTTTTCAACAGAAAACAATTTATGGCACATAATGACGGAGCTAAATCCGGCGGATCTCGAGATAGGAGATCGTGAGCTAAGCGTCTAGACACGAGGTTTTACCGAGATTCGGGCTCTTCAAGGAGATAAAAACCAACGTTCTGCCTGTGTTTATTGTTGAACTGAGTACAAAGTACATGTGATGTACTCTGATTTTGTTATTTGTTCTCTACATGTCGTTTCCCCGTGTTTATATACTCACCATGTTTCTTTTTATTCTACATATAAGATTTGGTCAAAGTCAAACTTTGTAAAGTTTGACCAACTTTATAAAAGATATGAACATCTACAATACTAAAGTTGTATGGTATGAAAATTAATTTCATGATGCATCTAACAATGTTGATTTCATATTATGAATCTTGATATATTATTCTATAAACTTAGTCAAAGTTAACAAAGTTTGACTTTTACCAAATCTTATATGTAGACTAAAAAGAAACAAAGAGAGTAGACACCATGGGAGTCGGCTACGACGAGGAAACAGAGTCTCCAACGAATTCAACATCTTGGAGTACATGCGTCATTGACCGCCCAATGTGGCCCACTCCTGAACCGACATGAGGGTCCTGGCCCAGAACAGGCCAGGAGAGGACGTGGTGAGAGACCCCCTAGCTGAAACACCATCAGAAACCTTTATTGTTTTATGAATGTTGATAAGTAGTACTACTATATAGAAAAAATGCTCATGAATTAAATGTTTACAAGTTTATGTAATGTTTGTAATTTTAAAAATATTCAGGAATTAGAACAAAGTTCCTGAATGTGATTTTTTTCGCAAATTTTAAGAATGTTAACAAATTTTAAAATGTTTGTGAATTTTAAATGTTCAAAAATTTCGAAATATTGTTCACAAATTTTAGAATGTTCAAGAATTTGTTTAAATGTTTGCAAATTAGAAAAATCATGTATTTGAAAAAATGTTCCAAAATTTTTAAATCTTCGCAAATTTGGAAATAGAAGAGAGGATAGCCATATCCCAAATATACTGCTATCAAATTGTGAACCACATAAAAACATACAATGAGAAGCAAGTGTTACCTAGATTATTTCAAGATGAAAACTAACACAGCCAGGCATGGTGATTGATGAACATATAAAAAACATCCAAAGAATTGGTACTTAGACAAGAATCAAATCGATGCTCCTGTGAAACACGGATGATTCGAAGAAGGAAACCCCAGAATCACAAGCTAGACCTAGCCAACACATGATGAAAATGAACCTGCACGGGAAGAAGAATGGGGACGAGCTGCGGGCCTGCGGCATACCAAGGCTGGGAACGAGCGACAAAGGGAAAAAGCAACAAAGAGTAATGGACCCATTGATCAGGGAGAAGAACCTTTAGGCTGACCCGCTCAGGACACCCTCTACGTGAGCGCTGTGTATCACTCTCTAAGGGCGAGACGTAACATTTGGAGAGATCCTCCCCAGCGCCTTTTGCACCAGATCGTAACATGGCTGTCGCGCTGGGCTAGACGGCCCGACCTATTAACAAGTCATCTGCGGTCGCAAGTTTGTGCTCACTTGCTCACTAGCACATTTTTTCAGTTGGCGCTGGTTCAGTTTTTTCTTACTTTTCAGCTACTTTGCTGTCTAAAAAACTGGGCTAACCTTTTTTCTAAATAATAGTTGTTAAACATGAAAATGTCTGTATATTTTTAAAAATCTTCAAGAATTTGGAAAATAATATGATTTTTATTTTTTTCACTAATTTAAAAAATATCGTGAATTTGTAAAAGAAGTTTGTGGATTCGAAACAAAAATCAAGCATTTGTTTGAAAAAGTTCACGACTCTGGAAAAAGTTTGCAGATATGAAAAATGTTTACGAATATGACAATTGTTCATAAATTTAAAAAAATATTCACTCATTAAAAAAATTGACAAGTATTACCTTCGTCCTGGTTTACTAGCCCCCCTTGTGTTTAGGATCATATTTTGACCATGATTTTACTAATACTCCCTCCGTCCGGGTTTATTAGGCCTAAAGATAACTTCTCTTAGACCAAGATACATAATAATTTGTTTACATTAATTCTTCCATTCCATTCCCAATGCACCCTCTCACATGCATGCAGCCAATAAAAAAGCATGCATGAAGTGTATTAATTTCCCAATCATGGTACCAACAAAAATGACTTTCAATGCAACCAATGAAATAGTTGCATGCATGCACCTTTTCAAAGTGAGGCCTTGTAGGGACATGCTTGTGATGCTGAGAGGCCTAATAAACCTAGACGGAGGGAGTACATATAAGCTATATATAGAAATATATATTATCAAAAAATATGTTCAAATACAAATACAATGATATAATATTTAATGGCATGTATTAATACTTTGTTAGTTAAATCTATGAAAATTGTTTGTGATGTTTTTGAAAAAAGTTCAGGAAAATGAAACAAAGAAAGAAAAAAGCAAGCAGAATACCAAAAACAAGGAAAGGAGAAAATAATGGTTGAAAGCTTCTAGAAGCTTCCCAAAACCAATATGAAGCTTCATAAAACCGGTTGATGGAAGCTTCAAGCAACCCAAAACGCAAACCTCTGAATGGTACAGACCATTAACTATGATGCTGCTGGGAGGGTGTGTCCTAACTACCAATCAGCCTATGCCGGGCGCTTTCAGCGTCAAATATGCAATTTTAGCATTTGCACAACTTGTTGGTTCGGTCTGGAATGCCTAATTTCTATTATGTAACGACTGGCCAAGTGAACATTTGTGGAAAATCTCTTATGTTCTGGACTAATTAAACACGTTCCTGTGGTGCGTGTTTTCTACGGTTGCATGCAATATTTGAATTAGTAAGCATCATCGACACGAGGCAAAAATGCAATCAATTTTCTAGAAAAGAGATAGTGGCTTTTTATTGATGCAAATTATGTTTTTTTATGGTGGCCTTGTATTTAAAACAGGAGGGAACACCATACTTGCATGAAGTAATGATGATGGAGAGGAGGATAAGGATCCGAACAAGAGGTCAGCCTAATTTCTGATATGGGCCGTGCAGTTAAGGAAGCAGCATACGTAGGCCCAACAAAAGATGGCCCACAAAAAAGGAAGGGGGGGGGGGGGGGGGGGTGGGGCAGATATATATGATGGCTCTGCATTTTGCAAACGGGCCCCTGAAGTCCTCCAAGCTGGGTCGGCCCGTTTAGCTATTTTTTCTTTTCTGTCCACACAGGAAAAACTAACGCGCACATGGACAACTTCTCTCTTTTCTTCTTTCCTCTCCTTTCCTTTCCCTTTTCCTTTCCCTTTTCCTTTTTCTTTTTATTTTTTCTTTAAAATCGATGAATTTTACAAAAAGTTCTGGCAAGTTTGATGAATTCTTTTCAAATTTGATGAACTTTTTTCAAAATTGATGAATCTTTTTCAAATTTGATGAACTTTTTTTTGAAATCGATGAACTTTTCTTCAAAATCTGTGAACCTTTTCAATTCAATGAACTGTTTTTCTAATTGATTAACTTTTTTTTTTCAAAATCCATGAACCTTTTTGAATTCATGATTTTTTTGGTTTTTCCCGTTTACTTTTTTCGTTTTTTCTTTCTCGATCATGTACAGGTGATCTCTTGTCCCTCATAAACTAACAACCCGACCACAACGCTTGCTGTGACAAGTTCTCTCTTTCCTTTTATTTTTTCCTTTTTATTTTTTTCCCTTAAAACCGATGAATTTTACAAAGTCTGGCAAGTTTGATGAACTTTTTTCAAAATCGATGAATCTTTTTCAAATTCGATGAACCTTTCTTCAAAATCGATGAACTTTTTTCAAATT
This sequence comes from Triticum timopheevii, assembly GCA_963921465.1. Taxonomy (NCBI): domain Eukaryota; kingdom Viridiplantae; phylum Streptophyta; class Magnoliopsida; order Poales; family Poaceae; genus Triticum; species Triticum timopheevii. The sequence continues at coordinate 404,700,516 of OY997272.1, read as the reverse complement.
CAATGAACTTTTTTTCTAATTGATCAACTTTTTTTTTCAAATTCATGAACTTTTTCAAAATCCGTGAACCTGTTTGAATTCACGATTTTTTCGTTTTCCCCCATTTACTTTTTTCGTTTTTTCTTTCTCAAATGCGATCATGTCAATGTGCCGGCCCGCCAGCACCGGCACGTGGGCGCAGGGAGCTGCCCTGGCGTCTGAAGCGCTGAATAGGAGCTCCCGAATATGATCAATATTGGGCTTTCAAGGTAAAGCTCATGCCCAGTTAAAGATGGACTACAAGAAAAGAGGGACCGAATATGATCCACACTGGGTTTTCAATGTAAACCTGAAACGAAAGGGACGATTCTCGAAAAAAAGAAGCTGAAACGAACGAGACGACTATACCTCCGAGAACCCCTAAAAAAATTCATGAACTTTTTCAAAATCCGTGAACCTGTTTGAATTCACGATTTTTTCGTTTTCCCCCATTAACTTTTTTCGTTTTTTCTTTCTCAAATGCAATCATGTCAATGTGCCGGCCCACCAGCGCCGGCACGTGGGCGCAGGGAGCTGCCCTGGCGCCTGAAGCGCTGAATAGGAGCTCCCGAATATGATCCATATTGGGCTTTCAAGGTAAAGCTCATGCCCAGTTAAAGATGGACTACAAGAAAAGAGGGACCGAATATGATCCACACTAGGTTTTCAATGTAAACCTGAAACGAAAGGGACGATTCTCGAAAAAAAAAGAAGCTGAAACGAACGAGACGACTATACCTCCGAGAACCCCTAAAAAAATTCATGAACTTTTTCAAAATCCGTGAACCTGTTTAATTCACGATTTTTTCGTTTTCCCCCATTTACTTTTTTCGTTTTTTCTTTCTCAAATGCGATCATGTCAATGTGCCGGCCCGCCAGCGCCGGCACGTGGGCGCAGGGAGCTGCCCTGGCGCCTGAAGCGCTGAATAGGAGCTCCCGAATATGATCCATATTGGGCTTTCAAGGTAAAGCTCATGCCCAGTTAAAGATGGACTACAAGAAAAGAGGGACCGAATATGATCCACACTGGGTTTTGAATGTAAACTTGAAACGAAAGGGACGATCCTCGAAAAAAAAGAAGCTGAAACGAACGAGACGACTATACCTCCGAGAACCCCTAAAAAAATTCATGAACTTTTTCAAAATCCGTGAACCTGTTTGAATTCATGATTTTTTCGTTTTCCCCCATTTACTTTTTTCGTTTTTTCTTTCTCAAATGCGATCATGTCAATGTGCCGGCCCGCCAGCGTCGGCACGTGGGCGCAGGGAGCTGCCCTGGCGCCTGAAGCGCTGAATAGGAGCTCCCGAATATGATCCATATTGGGCTTTCAAGGTAAAGCTCATGCCCAGTTAAAGATGGACTACAAGAAAAGAGGGACCGAATATGATCCACACTGGGTTTTCAATGTAAACCTGAAACGAAAGGGACGATTCTCGAAAAAAAGAAGCTGAAACGAACGAGATGACTATACCTCCGAGAACCCCTAAAAAATTTCATGAACTTTTTCAAAATCCGTGAACCTGTTTGAAATCACGATTTTTTCGTTTTCCCCCATTTACTTTTTTCGTTTTTTCTTTCTCAAATGCGATCATGTCAATGTGCCGGCCCGCCAGCGTCGGCACGTGGGCGCAGGGAGCTGCCCTGGCGCCTGAAGCGCTGAATAGGAGCTCCCGAATATGATCCATATTGGGCTTTCAAGGTAAAGCTCATGCCCAGTTAAAGATGGACTACAAGAAAAGAGGGACCGAATATGATCCACACTGGGTTTTCAATGTAAACCTGAAACGAAAGGGACGATTCTCGAAAAAGAAGAAGCTGAAACGAACGAGACGACTATACCTAAGAACCCCTAAAAAATTTCATGAACTTTTTCAAAATCCGTGAACCTGTTTGAATTCACGATTTTTTTGTTTTCCCCCATTTACTTTTTTCGTTTTTTCTTTCTCAAATGCGATCATGTCGGCGCTGGCCTGGCGCCTGAAGCGCTGAATAGGAGTTCCCGAATATGATCCATATTGGACTTTCAAGGTAAAGCTCATGCCCAGTTAAAGATGGACTACAAGAAAAGAGGGACCGAATATGATCCACACTGGGTTTTCAATGTAAACCTGAATCGAAAGGGACGATTCTCGAAAAAAAAGAAGCTGAAACGAACGAGACGACTATACCTCCGAGAACCCCTAAGAAAAGACTATACCTCTGAGAAAATGCAAAAATAGAGACAAAAACATGGAGATGCGGGGGATCGAACCCCGTGCCTCTCGCATGCAAAGCGAGCACTCTACCATTTGAGCTACATCCCCGAGTGCACTTAATTCAAAATGTAGGCTTTGTAAACAGTAAGTATTTACTGTCACACAGTTTGCCATAGTTGATTTCACGACAAATATATGCTGAATAATACAAAAACAGGCTAGCTAGTTTTCGAATTCTTCCTGGTGAGGTCAGAGTTGGAGGCAGTATCGGGCGCACCTCAAGGTCCAGCGGCAGAATCGCGTGCAATACACATTTCAAAACAGAACTTGACTACTTGGAAGATTGGTCGGTCACTTCGGTCAACTCCGGAGTATGAAGATTGTACCAAGACAGAAACTGAAAGAGCAAAGCGGCTCCTGAAATTCGGGTAGGATCCTAGCCGGAAGTTGGAACGTACAAAGCCAGCAAGAATCTCACTGGAATTTGTGCTCTGCACTCTCTGGTAAAGGGTTGAGTTCTCCAAATGATGAAGCTCCAACCTCCAAGTACAGGTAGTTTAGTCGTTTCGCCTCAGAAAAAAAATGCACTCACGCTACCAAACAGATACTCCTACCTAGCTATACAGACACCGCATCTCTGGGGACATCCTCACACTAGATATATAGCTCGGAGTCAGACCTCATACGCTGAAAAGCCAAGACTGCTGGAACGGCCGGTCCTGGTCCCAGCTCCCGACACAGTTTGCTTAGCATAACAACAGCAAAGAAATATCTTAGACCCTAAACCCAACCCATCAGTGTCGCAGTTGGTGCGTCCCATGCCATGAGGACGAGGCATGGACGACAACAACGCCGTCTAGGTACGTCCACGCACAAAGCGGGGCGGTTTCAGCTCATGAGCTGAGTCGGCAGTGACACGAAAACGGCAACGGCTAACTAAGCCGGGGACCTACATAAGCCCACCATGCACTGTCGGGGACGCAATTACGAGAGCCTTTTCGCGTTCCCTACTTGTTTATCAGCAGCGATGCTTTGCTTTCCACTGGAACGCACAAACCCTAACCAACGAAAAAGGCCATACGTATACTCTAATCTCTAATGGAAAGCATCACATGAAATGATAACCCGCAAATTAACCCGTCCTTATCTGCAACCCGGGCCAGGGTGGAGCCCCCACGCACGCACGCATGAATGCATGATGGCTCGATGGATCGATCGACCTGTAATGTAATCTACGATCGATCGATCGATCGTATCTCCATGCTTTGTGCCGCGCTTTGGGCGATCCCTTTTACAACATGGAGACGCCCCTTTTGCCATCAGACTGCAGCCGTGGGGAGTCAGTGGAGGTCAATTCGAGGAGCTGCTTCTTCCTCTTCTTTAGACTGATCGATCGATCTGCATGCACAAGCGTTCGTTTGGGAAAGCTGCTGGCTAGGCCGACCAGTAGGGGTTGAAGCGATCGTGCTTTTTGGCAATTGCTTGCCCCTCCTGATTAAGGAAACAACAGTGGCAAAGGATTGTCAGTGTTGGTGCTGCTGGGGGCTCCCATGGCCCATGGGGTCACACACTGCTTCCTAGATAACCACTGCTGGCGGCTGATAAGCAAGCCGGCCGCTTTATACTGACAGTGCCAGCCTCATAGTGTTAAACTTCGTGCTACTGGGAATACAACGATAACAGACTAAAACATACTAATGCTCAGGAAATGATTGCAGAAAAGCCTATTATTATCAGGAAAAGATTGTGTTCAGGGCATGCCTAGGTTCCATGCTAGCTTATTTTCTTGTTGACTTGAATCTCTCATGCATTTCATTTACATGAAATGCAGTCCAGATTCTGCGGTCTTCCTACCGCCGATGTACCTTTCACGACCCGGCCGGTTACTGTCACGACAGTGCAGCGCTGTATCTTTCAGTACAGCAGCAGGACCAAGCTGCCCGTCCGTTGGTTTATCCCCTTTCTGTGTGATTCCTTCCTTGTATAGTTGGTTGATGGAGCAAGGGACGATGGAGTGTGTTGCTAACCTTCGACTCCTTTCCAATTTCGTCCAGCTTGCAGCCAACATCGTACCAGACGGTCGGAACGGGGTTACGGCCGGGGGGCATATCGAACGCTGTCCACTTGGTTGGTCACGTTGACCCTTTCGAAGCTTCAACGGCCAAAACTGTCCTAACATTCTTCCTACGCAACACGCAATAGCACAAGTATGCATATTAACTAAGCAAGCAACGCACAAAAATAATCCTGGACCACCGGTGACTGTAACTCCAACACACCGGATTATATTAATTATATGTTCTAAGGGAATCTCTAACTCTTCCCCTAAACACCTATATAAGGGCGTCTCCAACACCGACGCTCAAACCGTCTGCATCTATTTGGACCGCGGAAGCCAATCGGTCTGCTCTGTGTGGGGGGGGGGGGGGGGGGGGGTGGACTCCAACACCGCAAGCCCACTAAATCCGTCCTCCCGGTCCCACTTTCTTCCACACCATCACTTCTCCCCCTTACTTTGCGTCCGCAACCTCCGCCTCCGCTGCCATCATATCTCTTCCGCCGCCGCACATGCATTGCCGGATGTTCGCCACCAGCACCGATACACCCACTCGACTTTTACGACGGTGTTGTCCCCCCGGAGCCGTTTGTACCCAGGTACACTCCACCACCCTGTCGACGATCTCCATGGCGGCCACCACGCCCGACAGATGTTCGGTCATATGGCATTGAGCTTATTTTTAGACGGCATGTCGTTTTTTCAGAGCAAGAAGAATGTGGGATACTCGACCGTGGAGTATGAGCTATTGTGCGATGTGTGGTTGGTCGTATCCGTGGATTTCGTAGGCAGAAGCAGACGGGGAACATTTTGGCAGCAAGTGCATGAATCGTCTCATGCACGAAAGCACATCGTGCCCAACGACATGCACATAATCCATGATCGCAATTTGAGGTCGTTATCGTATCGATGGTACACCATCTAGAAAATCGTCACCAAGTTTTGTTACGTAGTTGCTCAGCTGGGAACAAGATAACCATTGCACGCGGCGGAGGAGATCGTAAGTTTTGCTTATTCTTGCTCAACTTGTTGATTGAATCATTCATTCACTCAATGTTGCTCTACATATTATGTAGCCCGTACACGCTGCCGTGATGTACCACAAAACAGAGGGTTGACCATTTACGTACACACACTGTTGCATGAAGCTGAAGGGGTAGTGTGAGTTGGACGACGTGATCCGCTAAAAGACTTATCTGCATATGCTATGTATGGATGATTTGTGCTATTTTCTTTCAGAACTTTGATGAATATCAGCTTTTTTCCGATAAAAGGCGATTTTATTATCTCAAATGTAGCATCAAGTGGATACAAAACATTATGAGTAACACCCGGCCTCTGCATAATTAGGATGTACACAAGCAAACACCAAAGTCTGACACTAGAAAAAGTAAGAAAACCGACAAAACGACAATAGTAGAGCCCTATGGACCGACACTTTGCCTATGTCGAACTCGGCAGTGGATCGATCCGGAGGTTATGCTGCCACCCATGTTGGGAAAAAACCTCCATAGCCGCCTGCTCCAACCGCGTACACACCGCCTTGAACAGCGGTTGGTGCTCCGCCTGTTGTAGCGTAGACCACGTATGAAGCGAGTGCGTACAACGGAAAATAACCTGCAGAGGAGAAGCATTTTTGTCATTAAAAATCAAATCATTTTTACATAGCCAAAGCGACCATAGTAAGGCATACGCCCCCACCTTTATTAGCGTTTTGAAACTATTTGAAATTCCGTCCAACCAATGACCAAATATATTGGCAATACTCGTTGGCGAATACAAATTTGACGCTATTTGGATGACTGGCCATGTAGAACACGCATCTAATATAACTAAAACACTCAGTTTAAAAAACTGAAACACTAATTTGAGATAAAGTTGCATTACAAAGTGGTTATATAGGGGTAGAAAAGTCGATTATTGGATGAATATCAGCTAGTTTGCATGAATTCCGTTCGCTAAGTCGAAACCAGGTTTGAAATGTATGCGGGCAAACATTGGATGGCGGTCTCCGGCATCCGTGTCAGCCCCTCTGATGCGGAGCATCCTTCCATCATCCCCATGGACTCTACATCAACACCTACAACACCACAAGGACCAATGACTCGAGCACGTGCAAGAGCTCTTGAAACCGAGGTGACATCACTCCTCTCACAACTCTCCTTCGATTCACATGAGACATGGTTACTACCTCAAACGGAAACCCTATGCATACTCAGGTACCAAGGAGTCGACCATGAAGAAGCTAGGAAGCAAGGAGAACCGGAAGCGGAAGACATGCATGAAGACGGAGAGGAGAAAGCAACAAGGACCAGAGAGGCCGGACGATCCGGACAGAGGCCCGGACGATCCGGACAGAGCCCGGATGATCCGGACCCAGGTCCGGACGATCCGGCTAACTCCACCGAAGGCAACAGAAGCTCCCTACCGAAGCCGGATCATCCGGACCCAGCCCGGACGTCCGGACCGCCAGCCGGACATCCGGCCCGTCGCCGCCACCAGCCGAGCCTCCAGCTCATCCGGGTCCCCACCCGGATCATCCGGACCAGCCCGGATCATCCGGACCCTCGTCCGGATCATCCGGCCAGCGCCTGTGCGCGCGTGTTGGGCTGAGCCCATGTACCCCTTCGCCCCCAACTCTATATATAGGACCCCATCTCCTCACTTTGAGACTCAGCGTTGATTTAGCTCGTTTTTGAGATAGAGACTCGCTCATCTATCGGATCTCCTCCTCGTGAGAGATCGCGGCCTCTTCGGAGAAGATCCTCTTGGATACAAGACCCCTTTACGGGAAGATCCCCTCGTGGATTCAAGGCCTCCTCCGGGAGATGAACGGTTCCTTTGTATCCTTACCCTAGTTGACCATGTATCTTGTGGATCTCATGTGTGTATGTTGATCTAGCACTTGTGTGATCGATTCCTTGTTGGTTGAGTGATTCTCTCTCGTTTTCCCCGTGTTTCCCTTTGTGCTTCCGCGTGTTCTTCGTGTTCCCTCCGTAGGATCCCCTCCAAACGTGAAAGATCGACGAATTAGGGTTCCACCCTACATCATATGGTATCATGAGCCACGTTGATCACGTTTTTGGAGCCCCTACCCCGTGATTTCTAGCTTGATTTTGTTGTTTTCGTCCTAAAATCCGAAAATCCCCACAAAAATACCCCCAAATTTTTTTGTGATTTGTTAGTTTTGATGATGTTTTGTTGATTTTGATCTGTGGATTCGGTGTGTAACTCGTGGATCTTGTGTTTCCCCACCTTCTCCCCCTCGAAATCCACCCAAAATCCCCGAAATCGTCAAATTTCTCCCCATTTTCGTGTTCTTCCCGAGCAGTTCCCGTGCGTGGTTGACCTGCCTGGATCATCCGGACCAAGTCCCGGATCATCCGGACGTGCCCGGATCATCCAGCTCCTGGCCCGGATCATCCGGCTTCCTCTGCCGAAACTGCAGTTCTGCAGTCCACCATCCACCACCACCACCATCCACACATACATACATCCTCCCCACCCCATCCACCACCATTTCCACTTGCCAAACCCCAAGACTCAACCTCCGTACTACCATTCGAATTTGAGTTCGACAATTGGAGTGAGATTTCCGTGTCCTCTTGTGTTTCGGCTATTTAGGCGTGGTGTGACATCAACAACAAACGCTCATTGTGGTCGGCTACTCATCTTTGCTCCGGACGGTAACTTCGACGACATCTTTGTCATACCTTGCAATTGCATTGATAACCATCATATACCATCTTTTGCGTTGCTTACCCATCGAGACTAGCCATTGAATATTGCCGGCAACGTAACTTGTGCACATAGTTGCATACACCATATCATACATACAATCGTGGTGCATATCTCGGAATCAACTTGTGTGTCACAAAGTTGTCATCGCATACACAATTGCTATCTTGGTTCGTGAAGTTTGCATAAGAAAAGAGCTCAAGAGAGAAAGAGCCACTCAAGCTTTTAAGCAAAGAGGAAAGATAAGCAAAGAGCTTATAAGCAACAAGCATAGCATCATACAACATTAAGATTGTCATATAAGATCATCTTGGATCATTGCACCGAAATACCATACATATAGCATACTTGGGATAGAGATCGTTGCATTTTTGCCTAGTAGGTTGTGCACAAGCTCCATATCCGCCTATTGTGCAATCGTGCTAGCGTCTCTCTAGTATTGTGCAACAAGAGCATTTTTGTGGATTCCACATTTTGGCTCACTTTTGGCTTGCACAATCCCATTTATCTATTTGCGTGTGTGTTTCCGTGTACCACTACTTGCTTGGTCTACTTGTTGCATATGCGAATTTGCGAATCTTCTTCAACACTTTTGAGTCAAGCTAACGATTGCAATCAATTTTGTGCCACCATCCTAACCAAGCTCCACCAAAGGCTTTTACTTGTGTAGGTGTGAGAATCGACAAGGATCGGTACCAATAGTGCTATTTCATTGTCCGCACTTGAGTGAACTTGATTCATCTTCAACTTCGGTCAAAGGTACATTGGTATTAGTTCTTCTCCTTCTACCACTCACAATTTGCTTGAAATGATGGATAGGCCAAGTTCTTCTACAAATCCACTCTTCATCGAGCAAGACGACGACATGTCATCATACGTCACCAAGAGCCACCTCTTTGGCGCACAACGAGCTCTCCATCAAGAGCAACAAGCAATGAGCGAACGCATCGACAACCTCGCCACCGACTTGCGACTATCCGAGCAACGTACAAGAGAATACTTCGACAACAAACTTGACGCGCACAAGAAAGAGAACGATGCAAGAATGGACGAGATCCGCGCCTTGTTGGTGAACCGGCGTCCTTCTACTTCCTCACACTCAAGACGGAGCCACTCAAGTCGCCATTCCGACGACTCCTTCTCCGACACAAGTACACCGTCATTGAACACTCTTCGACGAGCCGCGCGTCAAGACCGTCATGCATCTCGCAACCCGCTACACGACAAGCATACCCAAGAGCAAGTTGATGAACAAGTTCCTCGTCCTCAATCGAACCAAGTGGCGTTTGCTCAAGCTCAAGAACGACAACGTCTTCGTCACCAACAAGAACAAGAACGAGCGCGCCTACACCAAGAGCAACAAGATGCCGAGGCTCAACGTCTTCAACAACAACAACGAGAAGCACAAGCTCTTGAGGCGGAACCCCTTCAAGCATCAAGTCGAGCTCTCGCCAACCGCAATCGCGAAAGGCGCAATCAAGAGGAAGCCCTTCGAGAAGAAATACAAGAGAGGAACTACCATCCGCGTGCGCAACGTCAAGCCCAACAAGCTCCTCCACAAGCTCCTCAAGCTCAACCTCAACCTCAAGGTCAACAAGAGCAAGTTGATCATGGACTTCCTCCTCGCCAAGAACAACATGAGGATGACTACCCTCCACGTCAAGAACGTCATCATCAACATCGACCTCAACACAATGATGAACAACGCTATGGCAAGCTCAAGTTCACAATGCCCAAGTTCAATGGAACCAATGATCCCGAAGAGTACCTCTCATGGGCATTGAAGGTCGACAAAATCTTTCGTTTGCACAACTATGAGGAAGAGAAGAAGATCGCTATGGCATCACTTGAGTTCCAAGACTATGTGCCCATATGGTGGGAACAAGTACTTGAGCGCCGACAAGCAAGAGGTGAACCTCCAATCACCACTTGGGCTCAAATGAAGGATGTCATGCGAGCACGCTTTGTGCCCACCTACTACAACCGTGATCTTTTCAAAAAGCTACAACTCCTCAAGCAAGGAACAAAGAGTGTTGAAGAATACTACAAAGAAATGGAGATTGCCATGATTCGAGCCAATGTCAAGGAAGATGATGAGCAAACAATGGCACGATTCTTGAATGGACTTAACCACCCCATCAAGAAGATTGCCGACTTCCAACCCTACTCCAACCTCATTGAGCTCATGCATCAAGCTACAAAGGCGGAACGACAAGTGCAAGATGACTTCAAGTACGCCAAGTACTCATCCAAGACATACGGCTTCTCCAACAACCAAGCTTCAACAACTACCCCAACTTCGACATCAACCAAGCTTTCTCCAAACAACGACGACAAGTCAAGTTACAAGAAAACTTCTACAAGTTCAAGTCGTCCTCCTACTACTACAAGCAACTCCAAGACCTGTGCTTCATCATCTACTCCTACCGATGAGACCGTCAAGACAAGCTCCTTCAAGTGCTTCACTTGCGGCGGCCGAGGCCACAAGTCCTATGAATGCACCAACAAGCGCACCATGATACTCAACGATGATGGCACCTACGACTCAATGAGTGAAGATGAAATGGACGCTATTGAGCAAGTGGCCATGCACCGGCGCATCAATGAGGATGAAGATGATCAAGTCTTTTGTGATGAAGATACGAGCCCCGCTCTCGTTGTCTCCAAGGTCTTGACACTTCAACATCAACAAGAAGAAACTCAAAGATGGCACATCTTCCACACAAAGGCCGGCATCAATGGACGCTCCGTCAAGGTCATCATCGATGGAGGTAGTTGCCACAACTTGGCAAGCAAAGAACTATGCTCCAAGCTCCAATTGGTCAAGAAGAAGCATCCGCAACCCTACAAGGTTCAATGGCTAAGTGACTCCGGCACTATACAAGTTGAGCATATGGTCCAAGTATCCTTCAAAATCGGTGCATATGAAGACACTTTGGAGTGTGATGTGGTCCCAATGACCGTTTGCCACCTCCTCCTTGGTCGTCCATGGCAATTCGACCGTGGTGTCTACCACAATGGGCGTACAAACCACTATAGCTTCAAGATGAAAGGCAAAGAATATGTCCTACGACCCATGTCTCCTAGTCAAGTGATAGCCGACAAACAAGCCACCAACCAAAGAGAGAAGAGTGAGAAAGGGAGCCACCAAAAAGTGAGTGAGAGCCACAAGCCAAACTTGAGCGCCTCTTCGCCTAGAGAGAAAAACCTCATACTATTCGCCACCAAACATGAGATGAGAGAAGTGTGTGAGAACCCATCGAGTGTGATGCACTTTGTCCTTGTGTGCAAGGATGGAGAACCAAAAACTAACACCACTCATGAGCTACCTTTGGTGTTTCAATCTCTTTTGCAGGAATTTCAAGATGTTTTCCCCGATGAGCTACCTCCGGGTCTACCTCCTCTTCGAGGCATTGAGCATCGAATCGACCTCATCCCCGGAGCGCCACTTCCAAACAAAGCTCCCTACCGTGTCAATCCCGAAGAAACCAAGGAAATTCAATGGCAAGTACAACAACTAATCGACAACGGTCATGTACGTGAAAGCTTAAGCCCTTGTGCCGTGCCCGTTATACTTGTGCCTAAACCCGATGGAAGTTTCCGCTTGTGCTCCGATTGTAGACCTATAAATGCTATCACCGTGCGCTATAGGCATCCCATTCCTCGCTTAGATGATATGCTTGATGAACTTAGTGGAGCCAACTTTTTCTCAAAAATTGATCTTAAAAGTGGCTATTATCAAATCCGCATTCATGAGGGTGATGAATGGAAAACTGCCTTCAAAACAAAATTTGGCTTATATGAATGGTTGGTTATGCCTATGGGTTTGTCGGAAGCTCCCGGAACTTTTGTGCGTCTCATGCATCATGTACTTCGTCCATACATTGGAATCTTTGTTGTGGTTTACTTCGATGATATTCTTGTGTTTAGCAAAACTATGAAAGAGCATCTTGATCATGTTAAGCTTGTTTTGCAAACGCTCCGAAAGGAAAGTCTTTATGCCAACTTGAAAAAATGCACTTTTGGCGTTGACAAAGTGGTTTTCTTGGGTTTCGTTGTCTCTTCCAAGGGTGTCCATGTTGATGAAACTAAGATCAAAGCAATTAAAACTTGGCCCCAACCCAACAATTTGCAACAAGTGCGAAGTTTCCTTGGTCTTGCAGGTTTTTATCGTCGCTTTGTGAAAAACTTTAGCACTATTGCAGCTCCTTTGCATGCTTTGAGTAAGAAGAATACTCCTTTTATTTGGGGACCTTTGCAATCCAACGCTTTCGATGAGCTCAAGTCCTTGCTTACTCATGCTCCGATTCTTGCTTTGCCCAATTTTGACAAAACTTTTGAGGTTCATTGTGATGCAAGTGGTACCGGAATTGGCGGAGTTTTAATGCAAGAAAAACGAGTCATTGCTTATTTTAGTGAAAAACTCTCCGGTGCTCAACTTAACTATCCCGTATATGACAAAGAATTATATGCTTTAGTGCGTGTGCTACATGTTTGGGAACATTATCTTAGACCTCATGAGTTTGTCATCCATACCGATCATGAAACGCTTAAGTACTTGAAAGGTCAAACTAAATTGAACAAGCGCCATGCCAAATGGAGTGAATTTATTGAATCTTTCCCATATGTGATCAAGTACATTAAGGGCAAGGAAAATGTAGTTGCCGATGCACTTTCACGCATATGCACGCTCGTCACCCAACTTGAGTTGAATGTTATAGGCTTTGAGGCACATAAAGGATTTGTATGCTAGTGATCCATCTTTTGCACCTCATTATGCTAAATGTTTGACGCATACATCTTGGGAACAATATTACCTCAAGGATGGTTATCTTATGAGAGCTAACAAACTTTGCATACCCGAGTCTTCTCTTCGTTTGCTACTTTTGCAAGAGGCTCATGGAGGTGGACTCATGGGACATTTTGGACGCGACAAGACCTTCGCCACGCTCTCCAAGAACTACTTTTGGCCCAAGATGTTTCGAGACGTCTCACGCTTCACCACCCGATGCTCAACATGCCGCAAAGCTAAGTCAAAAGCTCAATCTCATGGTCTTTACATGCCTCTTCCTATTCCTCATCAACCTTGGGAAGACATTAGCATGGACTTTGTACTTGGTTTGCCTATAACTCAAAATGGAAAGGATTCCATGTTTGTTGTTGTGGACCGATTTTCTAAAATGGCACATTTCATCCCTTGCAACAAGGTAGACGATGCTTCACATATTGCAAATCTCTTTTGTAGGGAAATCTTGTGCCTCCATGGAGTACCAAAGTCAATCGTCTCCGACCGCGACGTCAAGTTCTTGAGTTACTTTTGGAGAACTCTTTGCGCCAAGCTCGGAATCAAGCTCTTGTTCTCCTCCGCATACCACCCTCAAACCGACGGCCAAACGGAGGTGACGAACCGGACGCTCTCCACTCTACTTCGCGTGTTGATCAAGAAGAACATCAAGGAGTGGGAGGCGTGTCTACCCATCACCGAGTACGCCTACAACCGCGCAAGACATTCGACGACCGGCAAGTCACCCTTTGAGGTCGTCTACGGCTTCAATCCATTGTCCCCATTGGACATTCTACCTCTACCTCTACAAGAGCGCACCAACCTCGACGCAAGTGCCCGTGCAAGCTACATCAAGAAGATGCATGAAGAGACAAGACACACCATCGAGCGCCACGTACAACGACTCACTACCAAGCTCAACATCAACAAGCAACCCATGATCTTCAACATATGCGATCTCGTGTGGCTACACCTTCGCAAGGAACGCTTCCCCAACGAACGCAAGTCCAAACTTCTACCTCGAGCCGATGGACCCTTCAAGGTGTTAGGACGCTACAACAACAACGCCTACAAGCTTGATCTACCAAGCGACAAGTACAACATGAGCGACACCTTCAACATCAAAGACCTCTCGCCTTTCCATGGTGATGAAGATATAGATCCGAGGTCGGATCCTTTCGAAGGGAGGGGATATGATGCGGAGCATCCTTCCATCATCCCCATGGACTCTACATCAACACCTACAACACCACAAGGACCAATGACTCGAGCACGTGCAAGAGCTCTTGAAACCGAGGTGACATCACTCCTCTCAGAACTCTCCTTCGATTCACATGAGACATGGTTACTACCTCAAACGGAAACCCTATGCATACTCAGGTACCAAGGAGTCGACCATGAAGAAGCTAGGAAGCAAGGAGAACCGGAAGCGGAAGACATGCATGAAGACGGAGAGGAGAAAGCAACAAGGACCAGAGAGGCCGGACGATCCGGACAGAGGCCCGGACGATCCGGACAGAGCCCGGATGATCCGGACCCAGGTCCGGACGATCCGGCTAACTCCACCGAAGGCAACAGAAGCTCCCTCCCGAAGCCGGATCATCCGGACCCAGCCCGGACGTCCGGACCGCCAGCCGGACATCCGGCCCGTCGCCGCCACCAGTCGAGCCTCCAGCTCATCCGGGTCCCCACCCGGATCATCCGGACCAGCCCGGATCATCCGGACCCTCGTCCGGATCATCCGGCCAGCGCCTGTGCGCGCGTGTTGGGCTGAGCCCATGTACCCCTTCGCCCCCCAACTCTATATATAGGACCCCATCTCCTCACTTTGAGACTCAGCGTTGATTTAGCTCGTTTTTGAGATAGAGCCTCGCTCATCTATCGGATCTCCTCCTCGTGAGAGACCGCGGCCTCTTCGGAGAAGATCCTCTTGGATACAAGACCCCTTTACGGGAAGATCCCCTCGTGGATTCAAGGCCTCCTCCGGGAGATGAACGGTTCCTTTGTATCCTTACCCTAGTTGACTATGTATCTTGTGGATCTCATGTGTGTATGTTGATCTAGCACTTGTGTGATCGATTCCTTGTTGGTTGAGTGATTCTCTCTTGTTTTCCCCGTGTTTCCCTTTGTGCTTCCGCGTGTTCTTCGTGTTCCCTCCGTAGGATCCCCTCCAAACGTGAAAGATCGACGAATTAGGGTTCCACCCTACATCACCCCCCCCCTCCCCCCCCCCCCCCCCCCCCCCGCGGCCGCCGTCCGCGAATGCATGCAGGAGGAAATTTGCGGGTCAGCGTTGAGATGCCCTAACTCCTTAAATAATTCATCCTTTTGCGGAGTTAAAACACTACATCTAATATAATTAAAACACTCAGTTAAAAAAATTGAAACACTAATTTGAGATAAAGTTGCATTACAAAGTGGTTATAAAGGGGTAGAAAAGTCGATTATTGACTTTTTTTAACTAAACTCATGATTTTTTGTGGCTTGGGAGAAGCGCTAGTTGCTCCCATCACCACGACAGAAGGGCACATGCATACGTGCCGACTTCACTCGTCATCCATGCACGACCGTTTGACGTTCCGGCGAGCAATCTTCATCGAGGTCGAGGACATCATATTCAATGGGGCAAGGTTCAACATGGTGCGAGTCGTCTTAGTGAATGACACCATCTTCATGTCGAATGCACGCCATCTGATGGACTGCCTCTCCTCCATCAAATACACTTGTTTCTCCTCGTAATGGAGCCACATGTCGTGGTCCCTCTCAGCCTTTAACTCCTCGCGCGACACCGGTGTGCTTGAAGATTTCATCAGATAGACGACCGATGGGTAGCGCTCATCCCAAGCCTCCTTAACAGTGAGCCGACGGGGAGCACATAGTGGCTGATATGAGCTACGTGTCGATCCCTCTTATATCCTACTCATACGAGATCTGCTCGTAGCCGTGCTGGATATCCCACTCAATGGAATGTGTTTTGGGTTCCAATTCGGGCGCTCATTGAGGGCATGTTCTCATGTGCAACCTCAGCGCATAACGGCTCCTCCTCCTCGATGATGAAGGCGGCCTCCTCCTTGTCCACCATCTGCTCCTCATCCTCCGAGAGTGGCACCTAGTCCGGTCGAGGGGAAGCGACATGGCGACGGGAGTGAAGTGGATGCTAACTTGCTGTGGGTGCCGGTGAGCTATTCGGACATGGCGACAACCATTTTATAGCTGTGGGCGGCGGCCGGCAAAAAACATGTTTGGGGGGGGGGGGGGGGGGAGGGGAGGGATGTGACGGGAATGTGGAGGCTCGTAGGCTCGATATGGAGCGCAATTCCTAAATTATGGCAACCCAGCTAGATTGACATTTTGGGCAAAATCGCCATATTGACGGTTATTATGCCGATGAGACCGATATGATGGCTCTGCTAGAGTTGCTCTAAGATTCAATCATATGCATCAAAAAGCTATGCAAAAAGTTAAACTCTTTAATAATGGTTAAAAAAAGTTAAACAAAAGAGGCCCTTATGGGGAAACGCAGATGCTCTAATACTTTGCTTTGGATCCCACATTCCATTCAGGAACAAAATAACATTACTTACTCCATCCAGGACGAAAATACTCCCTCCGTTCCCAAATATTTGTCTTTCTAAACATTTTAAATGGAGTACAACGTATGTAAGCATGTTTTAGAGTGCAGATTTACTCATTTTGCTTTGTATGTAGTCATTTGTTAAAATTCAAAGACAAATATTTGAGAACGGATGGAGTATATCTTAATTCACGTATCTAGGGATACATGCATGCGCAAGCACAAGTTGCGCAAAGATGGATGTTTACCCAACCGAGCAAGGAAACGAAGAAGTGACAGCACCCTTTGGAAAAGGAAAAAAAATATACAAAAGGAAGACGTGAAAGTAAAAACCAACCAGCAATTACCAGTCGCTTCGCTGCAGCGGATCGGGAGCCAACCAACGAACCAGCGGCGCTGTCCGACACGCAGAAAAACAACCGCGAATGCGCGGGCCGGGTGGTGACTCGGCGCGTAGTCGGACGCGGCGCTGGCGAAGCTACGGGGAGCAGCTAGTGACCGGGGCCTCCGTGGCCACAGCGAAGCAAAGGCGAAAGGCAGAAGGAGGAGAGGGACGGTGCGGCCGAATTCGTGACGCTTCCAGCTTTGCCTGCCCTGTGTCTGTGTGTATGCAGCGTAGGCCATGGCGGTTAGTTAACGGCCCTTGGTGGCGCCGGTAGGGACGACCCCGTCGGCCTCGTCAAAGGCGTCGTCGTCCACTCGCCCGCCCCCCCCTGCTTTCCGGTCACGGCCTTTGGGGAGCCATGATTTTGATCCGATGCGGATCTAGGGGGTTGTGCCCCCGTCCGTCTGACTCATTCAGGCCATCGACGTTTGTTCTAGCCTTGTAGGTGTAGGTTCTTCTGTCTGCGTCTCCGTGGATTGCTTTCTCTGTCAATGCCATCGACGTTTGTAGTATTCTGTTTGCGTGCAAAAACGGGTACCGCCAATCGGCTTGCCGGCCACAGTGCTGGGATCGGCCATTTGGCGCAGTCTCGTCTTGCAATGCATGCGGATTGTGCGATGTTGTTCGCGTGCAGCACAAAATGCATATGCACTTTGAACTGAACCGGCTGGACGAGTTGGAGACTTTCTTCGGAGGAGAAAAGGCTCCCTCCGTGCGCGAAAACACAAACGGATGACACACCGAAAAGCAGCAGCACGCGGCGGGTCCCATGCCCTCGCAAAGTTAGGTAGCCACCGAGCCCTTTTTCTAGCGCCAAGCCTACTTTTTATCATGATGAGGGGATGAGGACTGTCCCATCCATTCTCAATTCTCAATTCCAAAGTGCGCTCGCGGAATTACTATACTATACCACTCTATTCGTATAGTGTAGACCGCCAGGCCTATAAAACGGGCTCTCCCCCTTCTCAATTTGGACCTGAGCTTACCAGCAACAACAACCACCGCACATTACTTTGGGCGCACCGACGACGCAGAGCAGGAGACGGAGCATAGCAGCGGATTGGAACAAGGGCGAGGGATTCCTTGCTTGCGAGCTGGGTTGATCGATCAGTCTCTCGATGGAGGGGGCAACGAATCAGGATCATGTGATTGGGATCCCGGTCAACAGCACGGCCTACGGCATAGAGGAGCCCGACTTCCCGGAGGTGGAGGAGGCCATCACCCCCCCTGATCATGGCGGCTTCGTCTCCGGTTCGTTTCAATCTATCAACAACAACGACGAACGCGATTCCAACGGCTCCACGGCCACCGATCGCGACCAGACGAGCCAAGTTCGCAGGAAGAGGGGAAAGATCGCCCAGGGCATCAAAGAACACGGTAAGCAATTGCCGCTGTTTTGTCTCTTCTTGTTTAATTCAATTCAACACGGAACGCCAACCAATCAGAAAGAAAATTGATTGATTTTCTTTCTTCTTGGTCGTACCGTATGCGTCCGTCAATTACTAAGAGATTGTTAGACTGAATCCTTCCTTGTTCCCAACGTGTGCAGTGACTCTGGGGCCGAAGCTGTCGGAGACGGTCAAGGGGAAGCTCACGCTGGGCGCCAGGATTCTGCAGGCCGGCGGCGTCGAGAAGGTGTTCCGGCAGTGGTTCTCCGTGGACAAGAACGAGCGGCTCGTCAGGGCGTCGCAGTGCTACCTGTCCACCACGGCGGGGCCCATCGCCGGGATGCTCTTCGTGTCCACGGAGCGCGTCGCCTTCCGCAGCGACCGCTCGCTGGCCGTGGCCGCCCCGGACGGCGCCAAGCTCCGCGTGCCGTACAAGGTGACGATACCGCTGCGCAAGGTGAGGCGCGCCGTGCCCACCGAGAACAAGCACAAGCCGGAGCAGCGCTACATCGAGGTGCTCACCAACGACGGCTTCGAGTTCTGGTTCATGGGCTTCGTCAGCTACCACAGGTCGCTGCAGCACCTGGAGCAGGCCATCGCGCAGGCGCGACGATGACAACGCGCGAGCGGCCGGCGGCCGGAGATGGTCCCCTTGTGTTTTGTGCCTGTACGTTGTTTAGATGGTGCTAGGATCTGTGTATGTGTAGGTTAAGTTGTTACAAGTGCTACAACATGTCGTTGTTATGCCAGTGCATGGCGGCTGGTGATGGATGTTTTCGGGGTCGGGGAAGATGAACGAACTTCATGAACAAGCTTGGGAAAGGAATGGTGTGGTGGGAACGGCCGGCAAATGATAGCCTTCATTCATATGTGTGCAGTGCAGTGAGCAAGTTTCAGATATCCATTCTTTTCTAGAGTAAAACATACTTATATAGTACAGTATTTGAGATAATAGATAACTAGAATTCCATATGGTCAGTTGCAAAATCATTCCGTGATCTCACTCCTTATCTGTTATGTGAGATGGTTTGCACTGCACTGACATCTTGAACTTGGCCTGCAGGACACCAATATCAGTATCAGTAGTACTCTACTCCCTCTGTCCCATAATAATGTCAAAAAACGTCTTATATTAAGTATTACACAGCACCTGTAGTTCCATCAAATTCTGACAGTTAAGAACATATCAAGAGGCTACTGTAGTGATTTATTGCTTGCAGTTGATGTCTGAAGAATTCCGACACCGAACGCGTTCATGACATATCGAATTATCGATATCTAACTGTTCAAGTACGTAGCATTTGCGCAACAATCTCTACCACGCATCTCACTGAAAGAGACTGGATTCAGTCCTCTGCTTCCAAAGAAGACCCAGTCCGAATTAATCAGGTTGCTGGATTGCTTTGACAAATAAACAGCCCAGGCTTGCTACCAAGACATGAGAAAAATCATCATTAGGTAGGATATACATAAAGAAAATGTGCAACAACGTCGCTGACCTGCGCAATCGATTAACTTGCAAACTAAGCTTTCAGTTTTCACTCGTCAGTACCAAGTATTCCGCCATTCTTATCCACCTAGTAGTAATCATATTTTACCTGTATGAGAAATAAACTAAACAGTAGTACTACACTACTAGGGCTGAATCAGTCAGAGTGGACTGGAGGTCCCTTGGCTCTGCCAAAGCCGGCCGTGCATGTCCACGTTCTAACCTTAGCCACGAAGTGCCCAATGGCAGGCAACCTTTGGTTTGGGGGCCAAGGAGGAGGAGGCGGGATATGCACTTATGGCTTTTGCATCTGCCTTTGTTACAGTTATTTCCCTTCCATGTTTGGCTCAACAACTTGCTTTCACCTGCCGGATTGGACCATCCGATAGTGCCATTTTAGAATCTTCACGCAGTTATCCGATCAGGTAGACCTTTGCCCTTTGTTCGGTCTTTCACCCCACTTGAAAGAAAAGTTATTGGAGGCTATATGGAGCAGTGATGCATATGTCTTGCCTCCGAAGTTATCGCCAACGTCAGTTTGTCGCCTCTTTTCGACGTCATAAGTTCATCGCCTCAGAAACAGACCTCGCAGTTCTACCTTTGGATTTCCATCTTTTAGACGGAAGGCTGTTGAGCATTGCTTTTAAAAACTACTAAGGCCCTGAAGGGTCAATGCTACAACCGAACCAAGGCCTGGTGCTTAGGTTAACGCCTGTCGTGGGAAACGAGCACCTATGGGGCAGGGCCCTTCTGGTCCGGCAAGGGAGCGGAGAGCGCACGAAGAGTAGATCGAGGCGAAGCACGCGAGGGATTTTATCCAGCTTTGGAGCTTTTCGGAGAGATAAAACTCCTACTGCTGCTTTGTGTTTGTATTTTGTTCTTGCTCGAGAGCGTAGGTGTGTTATAGTTTCGAATGAGTCGAACCTCTTCTACGTGCGCATGGGCCTCCTTTTTATAGGTTAAAGGGGTCACCGACAGGTGGCAACGCAGGGAGAGGGGTAAAAAGGTAAAAAGAGGGGTTGGTACAACCGCTATCCACAGTGTATCCTACCTAACTCTGACAGCAGGGGACAAGCGCATTTAATGCCCGTCCGCCTCACCCAACAGTGCAGGGAAGCGACCGTTAGGGGCGCCACCGCCTGCCACGATGGCCTTCTCGTCATCTCCACTTGCCACCTCGCACCGCTTGGCTGCACAGCGCCTCGCCACGTGCTCCTGGGATGGTCCTGGGGCGACACATCGTCGGATGCGCTGGAGCGTGGGTGCAGAGTGGCAGCCTCGCCGCGGTCGTTGTCTTGCCGCACCCGAGAGCTTGTCGCTCGTCGGATCTTGCCGGGACGCGCGGCGCGTTGCGGCAAGTTCTTTGTACTGCCTTGGTTGGCCTTCCCGGCAAGCTCCTCTTGCCGGGGCCCT
This sequence comes from Triticum timopheevii, assembly GCA_963921465.1. NCBI lineage: Eukaryota > Viridiplantae > Streptophyta > Magnoliopsida > Poales > Poaceae > Triticum > Triticum timopheevii. The sequence continues at coordinate 404,679,476 of OY997272.1, read as the reverse complement.
GTCCTTCCCGGCGAGTTTCTCTTGCCGGGGCCTCGTCTTCTTAGTTAAAATACTTTGTTCTTGAATGGCATCAATATGAGCTACGGAGGATCTTGGCGGACGGCCGGCAAGCCCTGCCACTGGGTGCTGCGACGCCCGTGCACAAGTTAGGGATACTAAGGTACCCCTACTTTAGTACACCGACAGGAGCCCCCGGGCCTGGGCCACATACGGTGCCGAGCGCTGTTGGGCCAGGCCCAAAACAGGGCACGGGCACACGCGGCCTGGGTCCATACCAAATCTAACTCCGCATCTACCGCGCCCTCCCGTAACGGCACGCGTCAAACGCGGCGTCGTGGGAGAGATCGTGGGCAATTCTTTAATCAGGAAAGGCGTAACGTTCGCCTCTCCCCTTTATAAGCAGGGGAAACAGGGCCGTTCCCCCACCTTCGCCACTTGCAATTCCTTCCTCAGAAAGCTCCGCCGCTCCCCCCCGCTTCCCAAGCCGAAAGAGAGCCGCGCTCCGCCCTCGCCGCCGCCGTCGCCGCCGTCGCCGCCAACCTCCTCCACTGCTTTCGCCATGGCTCCGAAGACCGGGAAGAGCGCGAAGTCGGCCGAGGCGCTGCGGCTAGAGGCGCTGCGCAAGGAGCGAGCGCTTCCCCCCCCGAGCTCACCCCGAAGGCGCTGCGGGAGGAGTTCTATTTCTTCTGGTCGACGGAGACGCGGGCGCATCCGCGCACGCAGGTACTCTCCGCCGAAGCTTCTACTTCGAAGAAGTGTCCCAGAGGATACTATTTCTTCCCTATGTTCTTCTATTGCGGGCTCTGCCCGCCCTTTTCCAATTTCTTCTACGATATCATAAACACATACGGGCTCCATCTCCTTGACTTCACCCCCAACGCCATTCTGACAATGGCGGTTTTCGCGCATCTTTGCGAGAATTTCGTCGGAATTCATCCCAACGTTGCTCTCTTCCGCCATTATTTCACTCCCCGGGTCGAGAAAGGAGAACCCTTGTCTGGCGGGGTCTCCTGGACCTCAAGGCTCGGCAAGAAGGAGGTGTATCTGGAGGGGGAGCTCCGCAGCAAATGGGACGAGTGGAGGGCGGAGTGGTGCTGGATTGTTTACGCCAATCCGCAGCCATTCACCAACTTGCGCTAGACCCGGGTAGTGCGCGGCGGCGATTGGAGCGCTCTGTCGCCGGATGATGCCAAGTTGAAGATCGCCACTACCCGAATCCTGCGGCTCAGGCTTGCCGGGCTCACAGTAGGGGCCGTTGGAGCGGATTTCCTTCGCCGTCGCATCGCCCCTCTGCAGGAGAGGAGGAGGCCCTCCTGGCTATTTGGCGGTCCGGCGGATATCATGAGGCTGCGTCCAGGCCTCAACTTCAACTTCACAGTTCTGGAGCTTGACGGGATGCTCAGGGAGCTATTCAAGCACGACGCCAACCATCCGGAGTGGTTCAGGCTGCCGCAGGGCGTCATCCCACTGTGCAACAACTCCCAGCGTGATCGCATCCGTGCAATGATGCCGGAGTGCGACTCGCACGGGATTATCCCAACTTGGATAGAGCCCACCGACGATGTCGTGCGGCAATTCTTTGACGGCTTGGCAGAGGTAGCAGTCCACGCCGACGAGCAGAGGCTCCTCACCCGCGACACCACCGACGACGAGATGCGGTACATCGCCACCAGGGCCGAAGAGGCGGTGGCAGCCGCCGCCGCGGGCGAGTTTGGCTTCACGTTGGAGGAGGCAGAGGCGGCCGAAGCGGCAAGCCTTGCCGACCGAGAGGACCTTGGCGGGGAGGTCGTTGGCGAGGAGGAGCCCGAAGCTGAGGCAAGCGAGCCTGCTAGGGGCGCAAGTGGCCAACCATCTTCAAGCAGCTTGCCGCAGACGGGGCCCTCAGCGCAGCCCCCAGCTCAAACAAGGAGGCGTCTTTGCAGGACTGGAGACACAACAGGGCGGCAGACAGACCAACAGCCGCAGCGCCGCGGGACGCGCTCTACCGCGGCAAGCACCGTTGCCGCGGGAGCTCCTCGTGCCGCGCCGGCAACCGGAGCGGGATCTTCTCGAGCCGCCACTCCTGATCCTGCCGCAGCTCCCGCCAAGCGTCCAAGGGAGCCCACTCCTCCGCCTCGTCGCACTGAGAGGGTGCCGGATTTCGACCTCTCCGCGCTGAGCTCCGATGAGGAGGAAGAAGAAGAGGAGGAGTAAGACTTTCTTCTTGTTGTACTTGTGTTTCTTCGATTTTCGCTGTTTCTTGTCTTTGTATCTGATTTGCTTCCTTCTGAACCTTGTCCCGTTCCAGGAGTCTGGCCGAGAGAGCGGCGAAGAGGGCCAAGGTCCCCGTGGTTGTGATCGAGGATGATCCTGCTGTGATGGCAGAGGACACGTCCGAGACTACCTTGACGGACCCGGCAACCTCTCCTCGAAGCAGCCCCCAGCACAGCCCCCAGCGTAAGTATTTGTCCACTTCTTGTCGTGGGGCGCACATGGGTGCTTCCTCCTTGCTGATATCTTGTTTGCTAACTTGCTTGTGCAGGAGCAGAACAGGCCCATCAAGAGCAACCAGAAGCTGCCCCGGAGGTGCAATCTGCTTCAACTACGCCGCCAAGGGGCGACTCTCCGACAAGGGAGTGCTCTCCGGCGAGGGAGCGGTCCCCGGCAAGGGGCAGTTCCCCGGCAAGGGACGGGACCAATGAGCCTTCGGTGGTGGAGCCCATGGTCACGGAGCCCAGCACAGGTAACCCTCCTTGTCGGAAATTTTCCCTTGGGCTTTTCTTCTTCTGATCTTCTTTTTTTGGATATTTGCTTGACTTTGCCTTCCTCCTCCTGTCCTTAGATCCCCCTCTCACAGACCCGATGGAGACTGAGGCCACCGGCGAGGAAGACGCACGCGGCAACACTGAAGATGTCGCCGCTGACGAGGAAGAGGCCGGCGCTGATGAGCCCGCCGGCGAAGAAGCCGCCAAAGCTGCTGGCGCAGAAGCTGGCGGGGGGCCCGGCGATCGCACTGACGATCCGGAAGACGCAGGAGCGCAAGGCGCTACACCGACCGCCGACCCCTCCGCCGCTGACGCAGCGCCGGGCACCGAGGAGCCCCAGCCAGGCGCCTACTTGAAGGCCGGCGAGTGTGTCTACATCAAGCTTCCCTGGGCGTCGAGCTCCAGGGCGCTGGTCTAAGGGGAGGAGTTTGACGGGGAAGTACTCGCCTCTGCTGGGCTGGCGGTGGTTGACACGCCAAGCAGCAGCAGCGACGAGTCCGAAGAGGAGCAGTTGCTCCAGAAGCTGGTGTCACTCTACCACGCCCGGCAAGCGAAGCTAGAGTCCCGGGAAGCGCTTGTCGCGCGGGCAGGAGTTGATATAGAGAAACATGCGGAGGAGCTCCAGAGCCTGAACCAAGAGGCCATCCGGTCCATTGCTGAGGAGAGGGCGCAGCTCGTCGAGGCGAAGAAGGCGTTCATCCTTGAAAAGGCTGAAGCCGAAGAGCAGCAGAGGCTCGCCGCCGAGGAGCTGTCCAGGCGGGAAGGCGAGCTGACGCAGAAAAAGGTTAACTTGGACAGCCACGAGGAGGATCTCGCTGCCCAGGAACAATCAATTGGCAGGGCGCTCAAGGAAGTGAAGGATGCTGCCGCAGCTGCCAAGGCTGCCAAGAGGGAGTTGGAAGCGAAGGTGACGCAGCTGGAGGCTGACATGAAAGGGAAGAATGAGGAGCTCGCCGCACTCCAGCGCGAACGCGAGAAGGATGCTCTTGCTCATGGCGATCTGCAAGTTCAACTTGCCGACAAGGTCAAGGAACTGAACGCAGCCAAGGACTCAAGCGCTGATCTGGAACTGAAGCTGGCCACACTGACAGAGACGCTGGACGGCGCCAAGAGGCGAGAGGATGACTTGAAGAAAGAGATCAAGGGCAACGAGGAGCTGTTGACGAGGGCCGCCGAGACCCAAAACACATTCAAGGCTACGGTGGAGCTCTGGACGGAGGGCCTCGTCAACATCGCTGCAGCCATCGATGAAGAGCTGGCGGAACTGGACTTGGCGGGCTTCGGATACTCCTTCGACGAGAACCTCCAGCCCAGCGCCAAGCTTACTCTTTTCTTCAAGGGCGTGGTGACGGCCCTCCAGCAACTCCGGGAAAGGATCCCAAAGAAGCTGACGGACGAGTCGCGCGCAATCTGCGCCAAGGTCTTGAAGAAGGTGTTGGTGAAGATACTCTTCTGCAATCCAGGCCTCGACCTCACCCGCGTCCTCAAGAAGCTACCGGCGGGTGCCGATCTTGAAGAGCTCAAAGCCATTGTCGCACCCATTGTGGACAAGGTGAACGAAGTCAGGAGGATCGACGGCGAGCGCGTGGATTAGGTCACTCTTCTTCTCCTTTCCTTGTCGCTGTTATTTATGAGAACAATTTAGTCAGTGCCGCAACAAGTTACTTTTGTAATATAACTTTATTCTGGGCAATACTTGCTACGTTATCTCCTTTACTTGATTCCTTTCTTTGTATGTTTTTACCCTACGCTTTTTAGGGAACTTGTGGGCGCGGGCACGCTTGCCGCAAGTGCTGAGTGCGGAACATCAGCAGCCTGCTGGCGGTGCCGGCTCCGGCAAGAAACCTTGCCGCAACTAGTTGCAGCACACTTAAGTTGTTGAGCTGACTCGAAACAAAGTAAGGGCGCAACTAGCTACGAGGAGGTTCCTCCGTGCACAGGTTTTCCATACAAAGCACAGTCGTTCAAGGAAGATAACTTAAAATTTTAAAAAATGATTATGCTCCTGGGATGGTCCTGGGGCGACACGTCGTCGGATGCGCTGGAGCGTGGGTGCAGAGTGGCAGCCTCGCCGCGGCAAGCGCCTTGCCGCGGTCGTTGTCTTGCCGCACCGAGAGCTTGTCGCTCGTCGGGTCTTGCCGGGACGCGCGGTGCGTTGCGGCAAGTTCTTTGTATTGCCTTGGTTGGCCTTCTCGGCAAGCTCCTCTTGCCGGGGCCCTGTCCTTCCCGGCGAGTTTCTCTTGCCGGGGCCTCGTCTTCTTAGTTAAAATACTTTGTTCTTGAATGGCATCAATATGAGCTACGGAGGATCTTGGCGGACGCCCGACAAGCCCTGCCACTGGGTGCTGCGACTGCCCGTGCACAAGTTCGGGAAACGGCAAACAATTGACCTGAAGAACTTGACTGCTGACTGTGCTGTCACCTTCCTCACTGCTTCCACCTCCGGCCACTTCGTGAACTTATCGATCGCCACGTACAAGTACTCGAAGCCCCCGACAGCTCGGGGAAAGGGGCCGAGGATGTCGAGCCCCCAGACCGAAAATGGCCAGGACAAAGGGATTGTTTGGAGAGCTTGAGCTGGTTGATGTATCTGCTTGGAGTGGAACTGGCACGCTTCACACTTGGTTACTTGTGCAGTTGTATCCTGGAGTGCTGTCGGCCAAAAGAAACCTTGCCGGAAAGCTTTGCCGGCAAGTGCCCTTGCGCCAATGTGGTGACCACATATGCCTCCATGTATCTCCGCCAACAGCTCCCGTCCTTCTTCCCGGGAAATGCACTTCAATTTCACTCCGTTGAATCTTCTTCTGTAAAGTATGTCATCGACAAACTGGTACATACTTGATTGCCGGGCTACTCTCTCCGCTTCTTCTTGCTCTTCGGGAAGTTCTCCTGTTTGAAGGAAATGGACGATCTGCTGTGCCCATGCCGGAGCTTGTGGCTCAATGACAAGGACTAAAGGCGCAAATGCTGCTGCGGGAACATCTGCTTCCACGGCAAGAATTTGTGATTCAGCTGGAGCGTCATGCTCCCCGGCAAGCGTGTCGGGACACAGCTTGTCGGGAGCGTCTGCTTCAACGAAACAAACCCTAGGGCTTGTCGGAGCAGACTGCTCCTCAGCACTCTTTGTGTTGATCTTGGGGACCTTCTTGACGGCGGCTTCGGGGAGCTCTGCCGAAAGTAGTCGCTAGTAACCAACTTCCTCTTCTTGTTCTATCCAGTTGATGGTGTTACAGATGGTTGAGTCAGCTTGAGCATAAAAATTCCTGGTTCCACAGGTAACTTGAGTGCGGCGCACTTTGACAGGCCGTCTGCAATGTCGTTCTGAGCTCTTGGAACGTGTTCCATCTGCAGGCCATCAAAATGTCCTTCTAGCTTCCTCACTTCATCAATGTAGGCTTCCATCAACGGACTTTGATAATCTTTGTTTACTTGACGGACGACAAGCTGCGAGTCACCCCTGACAACAAGCTTCTTGATCCCAAGGTCCGCGGCGATTCTGAGTCCGGCAAGCAAGCCTTCATACTCTGCAGTATTGTTTGTTGCTTGCTCCTTGGGAAAGTGCATCTGGATCACGTACTTGAGGTGCTCTCCGGTGGGTGCGACAAGTAGTACGCCCGCACCGGCGCCTTGCAGCGAGAAGGCACCATCAAAGTACATGATCCATTCTTTGCTTGCTTCCTTGGCGGGGATGCTCGTCTCCGGAGTTTCTTCATCAGGTGTTGGCATCCACTCTGCTATGAATTCTGTCAATGCTCGGCTCTGGATAGTTGAGGTACTCTCGAACTTGAGGCCAAAGCTTGACAATTCCAGTGCCCACTCGACGATCCTGCCTGTTGCTTCTGGATTCTGTAATATCCTCTTCAATGGAAAGCGAGTGACAACTGTGATCTCGTGTGCTTGAAAGTAATGGCGCAGCTTCCTCGAGGCCATGAGAAGGCCGAAAAGCAACTTCTGCACTCCAGAGTACCTTGATCTAGCCCCCTGCAGAAGGGAACTGACAAAGTACACTGGGCGCTGCACCATCTTCTTTTGTTTTTCTTCCTGCGGCTGCACAGATTCATCCTTGTCGGGACCAGAGCTTGCCGGAGTAGCCCCCCGCTTGTCGCTGGATTCGCTTGCCGTGGCCACTGGCTCATCATCCGCCTCCCTCTCCGCTACTAACGCAACACTAACCACTTGATTGGTTGCCGCCAGATACAACAACAACTTCTCTTGTGGCCTAGGTGCGACAAGTATTGGAGTGGAGGACAGATATTTCTTCAAATCTTGCAGCGCAGCCTCCGCTTCCGGAGTCCATTTCATTGGACCTGCCTTTTTCAAAATTTTGAAAAATGGCAGGGCGCGCTCAGCAGACTTAGAGATGAACCTACTGAGAGCAGCAATGCAGCCGGCAAGCCTTCGCACATCCTTGACGCGCTTTGATGCTTTGATCTGCTCAATGGCCTTGATCTTGTCGGGATTGGCTTCAATCCCCCTCTGGGACACAAAGAACCCGAGAAGCTTGCCGGAAGGAACTCTAAACACGCACTTCTCGGGGTTCAACTTGAGATTGATCTTGTGCAGATTTGTGAAGGTTTCGTCCAAATCTTGGATCAATGTTTCCCTGTCCTTGCTCTTGACCACTATGTCATCCATGTAAGCTTCTACATTCCTGTGCAACTGTGGCTCAAAAGCATGACTGACTACTCTTGCAAATGTTGAACCAGCATTCTTTAGTCCGAAAGGCATCCGTACAAAGCAGTACGTGCCACATGGAGTAATGAATGCGGTTTTCTCTTCATCCTCTTCTGCCATGAAGATCTGATGATATCCTGAATATGCATCAAGGAATAAAAGCAGATCACATCCTGCCGTGGATTCGACAATCTGGTCAATGCGCGGCAAGGGAAATGGATCCTTGGGACAAGCTTTATTAACATCAGTGAAGTCAATACAAAGCCTCCACTTCCCGTTCGCTTTGCGCACGACTACTAGATTGGCTAACCACGTTGGCTGGAGTACTCCTCAGACCAGGCCTGCTGCTTCCAATTTCTTGATCTCTTCTGCAATAAACTCTTGACGTTCCACCACTTGCTTCCTAACTCTCTGCTTGACGGGCCGCGCGTGAGGGCAGACGGCAAGGTGGTGCTCGACCCCGGATAAGAATGGCGTTGGGGGTGAAGTCAAGGAGATGGAGCCCGTATGTGTTTATGATATCGTAGAAGAAATTGGAAAAGGGCGAGCAGAGCCCGCAATAGAAGAACAGAGGGAAGAAATAGTATCCTCTGGACACTTCTTCGAAGTAGAAGCTTCGGCGAAGAGTACCTGCGTGCGCGGATGCGCCCGCGTCTCCGTCGACCAGAAGAGATAGAACTCCTCCCGCAGCGCCTTCGGGGTGAGCTCGGGGGGGGGGGGGGGGGGGGGAAGCGCTCGCTCCTTGCGCAGCTCCTCCAGCCGCAGCGCCTCGGCCGACTTCACGCTCTTCCCGGTCTTCGAAGCCATGGCGGAAGCAGTGGAGGAGGTTGGCGGCGACGGCGAGGGCGGAGCGCAGCTCTCTTTCGGCTTGGGAAGCGGAGGGGAGCGGCGGAGCTTTCTGAGGAAGGAACTGCAAGTGGCGAAGGTGGGGGAACGGCCCTGTTTCCCCTGCTTATAAAGGGGAGAGGCGAACGTTACGCCTTTCCTGATTAAAGAATTGCCCACGATCTCTCCCACGACGCCGCGTTTGACGCGTGCCGTTACGGGAGGGCGCAGTGGATGCGGAGTTAGATTTGGTGGGCGCGGTGGATGCAGAGGATACTATTTCTTCCCTCTGTTCTTCTATTGCGGGCTCTGCCCGCCCTTTTCCAATTTCTTCTACGATATCATAAACACATACGGGCTCCATCTCCTTGACTTCACCCCCAACGCCATTCTTATCCGGGGTCGAGCACCACCTTGCCGTCTGCCCTCACGCGCGGCCCGTCAAGCAGAGAGTTAGGAAGCAAGCGGTGGAACGTCAAGAGTTCATTGCAGAAGAGATCAAGAAATTGGAAGCAGCAGGCCTGGTCCGAGGAGTACTCCATCCAACGTGGTTAGCCAATCCAGTAGTCGTGCGCAAAGCGAACGGGAAGTGGAGGCTTTGTATTGACTTCACTGATGTTAATAAAGCTTGTCCCAAGGATCCATTTCCCTTGCCGCGCATTGACCAGATTGTCGACTCCACGGCAGGATGTGATCTGCTTTCATTCCTTGATGCATATTCAGGATATCATCAGATCTTCATGGCAGAAGAGGATGAAGAGAAAACCGCATTCATTACTCCATGTGGCACGTACTGCTTTGTACGGATGCCTTTCGGACTAAAGAATGCTGGTTCAACATTTGCAAGAGTAGCCAGTCATGCTTTTGAGCCACAGTTGCACAGGAATGTAGAAGCTTACATGGATGACATAGTGGTCAAGAGCAAGGACAGGGAAACATTGATCCAATATTTGGACGAAACCTTCACAAATCTGCGCAAGATCAATCTCAAGTTGAACCCCGAGAAGTGCGTGTTTGGAGTTCCTTCCGGCAAGCTTCTCGGGTTCTTTGTGTCCCAGAGGGGGATTGAAGCCAATCCCGACAAGATCAAGGCCATTGAGCAGATCAAAGCACCAAAGCGCGTCAAGGATGTGCGACGGCTTGCCGGCTGCATTGCTACTCTCAGTAGGTTCATCTCTAAGTCTGCTGAGCGCGCCCTGCCATTTTTCAAAATTTTGAAAAAGGCAGGTCCAATGAAATGGACTCCGGAAGCGGAGGCTGCGTTGCAAGATTTGAAGAAATATCTGTCCTCCACTCCAATACTTGTCGCACCTAGGCCACAAGAGAAGTTGCTGCTGTATCTGGCGGCAACCAATCAAGTGGTTAGTGCTGCGTTAGTAGCGGAGAGGGAGGCGGATGATGAGCCAGCGGCCACGGCAAGCGAATCCAGCGACAAGCGGGGGGCTACTCCGGCAAGCTCTGGTCCCGACAAGGATGAATCTGTGCAGCCGCAGGAAGAAAAACAAAAGAAGATGGTGCAGCGCCCAGTGTACTTTGTCAGTTCCCTTCTGCAGGGGGCTAGATCAAGGTACTCTGGAGTGCAGAAGTTGCTTTTCGGCCTTCTCATGGCCTCGAGGAAGCTGCGCCATTACTTTCAAGCACACGAGATCACAGTTGTCACTCGCTTTCCGTTGAAGAGGATATTACAGAATCCAGAAGCAACAGGCAGGATCGTCGAGTGGGCACTGGAATTGTCAAGCTTTGGCCTCAAGTTCGAGAGTACCTCAACTATCCAGAGCCGAGCATTGGCAGAATTCATAGCAGAGTGGACGCCAACACCTGATGAAGAAACTCCGGAGACGAGCATCCCCGCCAAGGAAGCAAGCAAAGAATGGATCATGTACTTTGATGGTGCCTTCTCGCTGCAAGGCGCCGGTGCGGGCGTACTACTTGTCGCACCCACCGGAGAGCACCTCAAGTACGTGATCCAGATGCACTTTCCCAAGGAGCAAGCAACAAACAATACTGCAGAGTATGAAGGCTTGCTTGCCGGACTCAGAATCGCCGCGGACCTTGGGATCAAGAAGCTTGTTGTCAGGGGTGACTCGCAGCTTGTCGTCCGTCAAGTAAACAAAGATTATCAAAGTCCGTTGATGGAAGCCTACATTGATGAAGTGAGGAAGCTAGAAGGACATTTTGATGGCCTGCAGATGGAACACGTTCCAAGAGCTCAGAACGACATTGCAGACGGCCTGTCAAAGTGCGCCGCACTCAAGTTACCTGTGGAACCAGGAAGTTTTGTGCTCAAGCTGACTCAACCATCTGTAACACCATCAACTGGACAGAACAAGAAGAGGAAGTTGGTTACTGGCGACTACTTTCCGGCAGAGTTCCCCGAAGCCGCCGTCAAGAAGGTCCCCAAGATCAACACAAAGAGTGCTGAGGAGCAGTCTGTTCCGACAAGCCCTAGGGTTTGTTTCGTTGAAGCAGACGCTCCCGACAAGCTGTGTCCCGACACGCTTGCCGGGGAGCATCACGCTCCGGCTGAATCACAAATTCTTGCCGTGGAAGCAGATGTTCCCGCAGCAGCATTTGCGCCTTTAGTCCTTGTCGTTGAGCCACAAGCTCCGGCATGGGCACAGCAGATCGTCCATTTCCTTCAAACAGGAGAACTTCGCAAAGAGCAAGAAGAAGTGGAGAGAGTAGCCCGGCAATCAAGTATGTACCAGTTTGTCGATGACATACTGTACAGAAGAAGATTCAACGGAGTGAAATTGAAGTGCATTTCCCGGGAAGAAGGACAGGAGCTGTTGGCGGAGATACATGGAGGCATATGTGGTCACCACATTGGCGCAAGGGCACTTGCCGACAAAGCTTTCCGGCAAGGTTTCTTTTGGCCGACAGCACTCCAGGATGCAACTGCACAAGTAACCAAGTGTGAAGCGTGCCAGTTCCACTCCAAGCAGATACATCAACCAGCTCAAGCTCTCCAAACATCCCTTTGTCCTGGCCATTTTCGGTCTGGGGGCTCAACATCCTCGGCCCCTTTCCCCGAGCTGTCGGGGGCTTCGAGTACTTGTACGTGGCGATTGATAAGTTCACGAAGTGGCCGGAGGTGGAAGCAGTGAGGAAGGTGACAGCACAGTCAGCAGTCAAGTTCTTCAGGTCAATTGTTTGCCGTTTCCCGAACTTGTGCACGGGCAGTCGCAGCACCCAGTGGCAGGGCTTGCCGGGCGTCCACCAAGATCCTCCGTAGCTCATATTGATGCCATTCAAGAACAAAGTATTTTAACTAAGAAGACGAGGCCCCGGCAAGAGAAACTCGCCGGGAAGGACAGGGCCCCGGCAAGAGGAGCTTGCCGGGAAGGCCAACCAAGGCACTACAAAGAACTTTCCGCAACGTGCCGCGCGTCCCGGCAAGACCCGACGAGCGACAAGCTCTCGGGTGCGGCAAGACAACGACCGCGGCAAGGCGCTTGCCGCGGCGAGGCTGCCACTCTGCACCCACGCTCCAGCGCATCCGACGACGTGTCACCCCAGGACCATCCCAGGAGCACGTGGCGAGGCGCTGTGCAGCCAAGCGGTGCGAGGTGGCAAGTGGAGATGACGAGAAGGCCATCGTGGCAGGCGGTGGCGCCCCTAACGGTCGCTTCCCTGCACTGTTGGGTGAGGCGGACGGGCATTAAATGCGCTTGTCCCCTGCCGTCAGAGTTAGGTAGGATACACTATGGATAGTGGTTGTACCAACCCCTCTTTTTACCTTTTTACCCCTCTCCCTGCGTTGCCACCTATCGGTGACCCCTTTAACCTATAAAAAGGAGGCCCATGCGCACGTAGAAGAGGTTCGACTCATTCGAAACTACAACACACCTACGCTCTCGAGCAAGAACAGAATACAAACACAAAGCAGTAGTAGGAGTTTTATCTCTCCGGAGAGCTCCGAAGCTGGGTAAAATCCCTCGCGTGCTTCGCCTCGATCTGCTCTTCGTGCGCTCTCCGCTCCCTTCCCGGTAGATGTGCGAAGCACGTGAAGTTTTATTTATGCACGAGATCTGCGCCCTTCTTTGTACAAAGGGTTACATGCAACAGCGGCAAGGCTTGTACAAAAGGTGGTTGCCGGAAGAGGTTCCGGCAACCGCGCCTTATGGGTAAAACTTGCGAAGATGCTCTATGTTCCAGGAATTGCTCACCGGAAAGCCATCTTCGGTCTCAAGGCGGACAGCGCCAGGCCTAGTGACTCGCTTCACCCGATAAGGGCCTTCCCACTTCGGCGTCAACTTGTTGGAATTCTTGGCGAATTGAACGCGCCGAAGAACAAGGTCGCCTTCCTCGAAGCTTCTGGCATTAACTTTGCGGCTATGGTAGCGGTGCAAAGCTTGCTGGTAGCGAGCAGCTCGTACAGCAGCCTGAAGACGATCTTCCTCGAGGAGCAGCGCGTCATCTTGCCGCAGCTGCTCTTGCTCAAGCTCATCATAAGCGAGCACTCGAGGCGATCCGTATACGAGTTCCGTGGGGAGAACTGCTTCTGCTCCATAGACTAGAGCAAAAGGTGTCTGGCCAGTTGCTCGATTTGGCGTCGTCCTGATCGACCAAAGAACCACCGGCAGCTCCTCGATCCAATTTCTTCCGCACTTGCGCAGCCTGTCGAAAGTTCTGGTCATGAGCCCGCGCAGCACTTCAGCGTTTGCCCTTTCCGCTTGACCGTTGCTTCTCGGGTGAGCAACAGAAGTGAAGCAGATCTTGGTGCCAAGATCTTGGACATACTGCATGAAGGTGCGGCTCGTGAATTGTGTGCCATTGTCGGTGATGATCCTGTTAGGGACTCCGAAACGACAAACAATTGACCTGAAGAACTTGACTGCTGACTGTGCTGTCACCTTCCTCACTACTTCCACCTCCGGCCACTTCGTGAACTTGTTGATCGCCACGTACAAGTACTCGAAGCCCCCGATAGCTCGGGGAAAGGGGCCGAGAATGTCGAGCCCCCAGACCGAAAATGGCCAGGACAAAGGGTTTGTTTGGAGAGCTTGAGCTGGTTGATGTATCTGCTTGGAGTGGAACTGGCACGCTTCACACTTGGTTACTTGTGCAGTTGCATCCTGGAGTGCTGTCGGCCAAAAGAAACCTTACCGGAAAGCTTTGCTGGAGCTCCTCCACATGTTTCTCTATATCAACTCCTGCCTGCGCGACAAGCGCTTCCCGGGACTCTAGCTTCGCTTGCCGGGCGCGGTAGAGTGACACCAGCTTCCGGAGCAACTGCTCCTCTTCGGACTCGCCGCCGCTGCTGCTTGGCGTGTCAACCACCGCCAGCCTAGCAGAGGCGAGTACTTCCCTGTCAAACTCCTCCCCTTCGACCGGCGCCCTGGAGCTCGACGCCCAGGGAAGCTTGATGTAGAGTCCCTCGCCGGCCTTCAAGTAGGCGCCTGGCTGGGGCTCCTCGGAGCCCGGCGCTGCGTCAGCGGCGGAGGGTCGGCGGTCGGTGTAGTGCCTTACGCTCCTGCGTCTTCCGGATCGTCAGTGCGATCGCTGGGCCCCCCGCCAGCTTCTGCGCCAGCAGCTTTGGCGGCTTCTTCGCCGGCGGGCTCATCAGCGCCGGCCTCTTCCTCGTCAGCGGTGACATCTTCAGTGTTGCCGCGTGCGTCTTCCTCGCCGGTGGCCTCAGTCTCCATCGGGTCTGTGAGAGGGGAATCTAAGGATAGGAGGAGGAAGGAAAAGTCAAGCAAATATCCAAAAAAAGAAGATCAGAAGAAGAAAAGCCCAAGGGAAAATTTCTGACAAGGAGGGTTACCTGTGCTGGGCTCCATGACCATGGGCTCCACCACCAAAGGCTCATTGGTCCCGTCCCTTGCCGGGGAACTGCCCCTTGCCGGGGACCGCTCCCTCGCCGGAGAGCGCTCCCTTGTCGGAGAGTCGCCCCTTGGCGGCGTAGTTGAAGCAGATTGCACCTCCGGGGCAGCTTCTGGTTGCTCTTGATGGGCCTGTTCTGCTCCTGCACAAGCAAGTTAGCAAACAAGATATCAGCAAGGAGGAAGCACCCATGTGCGCCCCACGACAAGAAGTGGACAAATACTTACGCTGGGGGCTGTGCTGGGGGCTGCTTCGAGGAGAGGTTGCTGGGTCCGTCAAGGTAGTCTCGGACGTGTCCTCTGCCATCACAGCAGGATCATCCTCGATGACAACCACGGGGACCTTGGCCCTCTTCGCCGCTCTCTCGGCCAGACTCCTGGAACGGGACAAGGTTCAGAAGGAAGCAAATCAGATACAAAGACAAGAAACAACGAAAATCGAAGAAACACAAGTACAACAAGAAGAAAGTCTTACTCCTCTTCTTCTTCCTCCTCATCGGAGCTCAGCGCGGAGAGGTAGAAATCCGGCACCCTCTCAGCGCGACGAGGCGGAGGAGTGGGCTCCATTGGAAGCTTGGCGGGAGCTGCGGCAGGATCAGTTGTGGTGGCTCGAGAAGATCCTGCTCCGGTTGCCGGCGCGGCACGAGGCGCTCCCGCGGCAACGGTGCTTGCCGCGGTAGAGCGCGTCCCGCGGCGCTGCGACTGTTGGTCTTTCTGCCGCCCTGTTGTGTCTCCAGTCCTGCGAAGACGCCTCCTTGTTTGAGCTGGGGGCTGCGCTGAGGGCCCCGTCTGCGGCAAGCTGCTTGAAGATGGTTGGCCACTTGCGCCCCCGGCAGGCTCGCTTGCCTCAGCTTCGGGCTCCTCCTCGCCAGCGACCTCCCCGCCAAGGTCCTCTCGGTCGGCTAGGCTTGCCGCTTCGGCCGCCTCTGCCTCCTCCAACGTGAAGCCAAACTCGCCCGCGGCGGCGGCTGCCGCCGCCTCTTCGGCCCTGGTGGCGATGTACCGCATCTCGTCGTCGGTGGTGTCACGAGTGAGGAGCCTCTGCTCATCGGCGTGGACTGCTACCTCCGCCAAGCCGTCAAAGAATTGCCGCACGGCATCGTCGGCGGGCTCTATCCAAGTTGGGATAATCCCGTGCTAGTCGCACTCCGGCATCATTGCACGGATGCGATCACGCTGGGAGTTGTTGCACGGTGGGATTACGCCCTGCGGCAGCCTGAACCACTCCGGATGGTTGGCATCGTGCTTGAATAGCTCCCTGAGCATCCCGTCAAGCTCCAGAACTGTGAAGTTGAAGTTGAGGCCTGGACGCAGCCTCATGATATCCGCGGGGCCGCCAAATAGCCAGGCGGGCCTCCTCCTCTCCTGCAGAGGGGCGATGCGACGGCGAAGGAAATCCGCGCCAACGGCCCCTACTGTGAGCCCGGCAAGGCTGAGCCGCAGGATTCGGGTAGTGGCGATCTTCAACTTGGCATCATCTGGCGACAGAGCGCTCCAATCGCCGCCGCGCACTACCAGGGTCTGGCGCAAGTTGGTGAATGGCTGCGGATTGGCGTCAACAATCCAGCACCACTCCGCCCTCCACTCGTCCCATTTGCTGCGGAGCTCCCCCTCCAGATACACCTCCTTCTTGCCGAGCCTTGAGGTCCAGGAGACCCCGCCAGACAAGGGTTCTCCTTTCTCGACCCGGGGAGTGAAATAATGGCGGAAGAGAGCAACGTTGGGATGAATTCCGACGAAATTCTCGCAAAGATGCGCGAAAACCGCCATTGTCAGAATGGCGTTGGGGGTGAAGTCAAGGAGATGGAGCCCGTATGTGTTTATGATATCATAGACCGGGAAGAGTGCGAAGTCGGCCGAGGCGCTGCGGCTGGAGGCGCTGCGCAAGGAGTGAGCGCTTTTCCCCCCCGAGCTCACCCCGAAGGCGCTGCGGGAGGAGTTCTATCTCTTCTGGTCGACGGAGACGCGGGCGCATCCGCGCACGCAGGTACTCTCCGTCGAAGCTTCTACTTCGAAGAAGTGTCCCAGAGGATACTATTTCTTCCCTCTGTTCTTCTATTGCGGGCTTTGCCCGCCCTTTTCCAATTTCTTCTACGATATCATAAACACATATGGGCTCCATCTCCTTGACTTCACCCCCAACGCCATTCTGACAATGGCGGTTTTCGCGCATCTTTGCGAGAATTTCGTCGGAATTCATCCCAACGTTGCTCTCTTCCGCCATTATTTCACTCCCCGGGTCGAGAAAGGAGAACCCTTGTCTGGCGGGGTCTCCTGGACCTCAAGGCTCGGCAAGAAGGAGGTGTATCTGGAGGGGGAGCTCCGCAGCAAATGGGACGAGTGGAGGGCGGAGTGGTGCTGGATTGTTGACGCCAATCCGCAGCCATTCACCAACTTGCGCCAGACCCGGGTAGTGCGCGGCGGCGATTGGAGCGCTCTGTCGCCGGATGATGCCAAGTTGAAGATCGCCACTACCCGAATCCTGCGGCTCAGGCTTGCCGGGCTCACAGTAGGGGCCGTTGGCGCGGATTTCCTTCGCCGACGCATCGCCCCTCTGCAGGAGAGGAGGAGGCCCGCCTGGCTATTTGGCGGCCCGACGGATATCATGAGGCTGCGTCCAGGCCTCAACTTCAACTTCACAGTTCTGGAGCTTGACGGGATGCTCAGGGAGCTATTCAAGCACGACGCCAACCATCCGGAGTGGTTCAGGCTGCCGCAGGGCGTCATCCCACTATGCAACAACTCCTAGCGTGATCGCATCCGTGCAATGATGCCGGAGTGCGACTCGCACGGGATTATCCCAACTTGGATAGAGCCCGCCGACGATGTCGTGCGGCAATTCTTTGACGGCTTGGCGGAGGTAGCAGTCCACGCCGACGAGCAGAGGCTCCTCACCCGCGACACCACCGACGACGAGATGCGGTACATCACCACCAGGGCCGACGAGGCGGCGGCAGCCGCCGCCGCGGGCGAGTTTGGCTTCACGTTGGAGGAGGCAGAGGCAGCCGAAGCGGCAAGCCTTGCCGACCGAGAGGACCTTGGCGGGGAGGTTGCTGGCGAGGAGGAGCCCGAAGCTGAGGCGAGCGAGCTTGCCGGGGGCGCAAGTGGCCAACCATCTTCAAGTAGCTTGCCGCAGACGGGGCCCTCAGCGCAGCCCCCAGCTCAAACAAGGAGGCGTCTTCGCAGGACTGGAGACACAACAGGGCGGCAGACAGACCAACAGCCGCAGCGCCACGGGACGCGCTCTACCGCGGCAAGCACCGTTTCCGCGGGAGCGCCTCGTGCCGCGCCGGCAACCGGAGCGGGATCTTCTCGAGCCGCCACTCCTGATCCTACCGCAGCTCCCACCAAGCGTCCAAGGGAGCCCACTCCTCCGCCTCGTCGCGCTGAGAGGGTGCCGGATTTCGACCTCTCCATGCTGAGCTCCGATGAGGAGGAAGAAGAAGAGGAGGAGTAAGACTTTCTTCTTGTTGTACTTGTGTTTCTTCGATTTTCGTTGTTTCTTCTCTTTGTATCTGATTTGCTTCCTTCTGAACCTTGTCCCGTTCCAGGAGTCTGGCCGAGAGAGCGGCGAAGAGGGCCAAGGTCCCCGTGGTTGTCATCGAGGATGATCCTGCTGTGATGGCAGAGGACACGTCCGAGACTACCTTGACGGACCCGGCAACCTCTCCTCAAAGCAGCCCCCAGCACAGCCCCCAGCGTAAGTATTTGTCCACTTCTTATCGTGGGGCGCGCATGGGTGCTTCCTCCTTGCTGATATCTTGTTTGCTAACTTGCTTGTGCAGGAGCAGAACAGGCCCATCAAGAGCAACCAGAAGCTGCCCCGGAGGTGCAATCTGCTTCAACTACGCCGCCAAGGGGCGACTCTCCGACAAGGGAGCGCTCTCCGACGAGGGAGCGGTCCCCGGCAAGGGGCAGTTCCCCGGCAAGGGACGGGACCAATGAGCCTTCGGTGGTGGAGCCCATGGTCACGGAGCCCAGCACAGGTAACCCTCCTTGTCGGAAATTTTCCCTTGGGCTTTTCTTCTTCTGATCTTCTTTTTTTTGGATATTTGCTTGACTTTTCCTTCCTCCTCCTGTCCTTAGATCCCCCTCTCACAGACCCGATGGAGACTGAGGCCACCGGCGAGGAAGACGCATGTGGCAACACTGAAGATGTCGCCGCTGACGAGGAAGAGGCCGGCGCTGATGAGCCCGCCGGCGAAGAAGCCGCCAAAGCTGCTGGCGCAGAAGCTGGCGGGGGGCCCGGCGATCGCACTGACGATCTGGAAGACGCAGGAGCACAAGGCGCTACACCGACCGCCGACCCCTCCGCTGCTGACGCAGCGCCGGGCTCCGAGGAGCCCCAGCCAGGCGCCTACTTGAAGGCCGGCGAGGGTGTCTACATCAAGCTTCCCTGGGCGTCAAGCTCCAGGGCGCCGGTCGAAGGGGAGGAGTTTGACGGGGAAGTACTCGCCTCTGCTGGGCTGGCGGTGGTTGACACGCCAAGCAGCAGCAGCGGCGAGTCCGAAGAGAAGCAGTTGCTCCGGAAGCTGGTGTCACTCTACCGCGCCCGGCAAGCGAAGCTAGAGTCCCGGGAAGTGCTTGTCCCGCGGGCAGGAGTTGATATAGAGAAACATGCGGAGGAGCTCCAGAGCCGCAACCAAGAGGCCCTCCGGTCCATTGCTGAGGAGAGGGCGCAGCTCGTCGAGGCGAAGAAGGCATTCATCCTTGAAAAGGCTGAAGCCGAAGAGCAGCAGAGGCTCACCGCCGAGGAGCTGTCCAGGCAGGAAGGCGAGCTGACGCAGAAAAATGTTAACTTGGACAGCCACGAGGAGGATCTCGCTGCCCGGGAACAATCAATTGGCGGGGCGCTCAAGGAAGCGAAGGATGCTGCCGCAGCTGCCGAGGCCGCCAAGAGGGAGTTGGAAGCGAAGGTGACGCAGCTGGAGGCTGACATGAAAGGTAAGAATGAGGAGCTCGCCGCACTCCAGCGCGAACGCGAGAAGGATGCTCTTGCCCATGGCGATCTGCAAGTTCAACTTGCCGACAAGGTCAAGGAACTGAACGCCGCCAAGGACTCAAGCGCTGATCTGGATCTGAAGCTGGCCACACTGACAGAGACGCTGGACGGCGCCAAGAGGCGAGAGGATGACTTGAAGAAAGAGATCAAGGGCAACGAGGAGCTGTTGACGAGGGCCGCCGAGACCCAAAACACATTCAAGGCTATGGTGGAGCTCTGGATGGAGGGCCTTGTCAACATCGCTGCAGCCATCGATGAAGAGCTGGCGGAACTGGACTTGGCGGGCTTCGGATACTCCTCCGACGAGAACCTCCAGCCCAACGCCAAGCTTACTCTTTTCTTCAAGGGCGTGGTGACGGCCCTCCAGCAACTCCGGGAAAGGATCCCAAAGAAGCTGGCGGACGAGTCGCGCGCAATCTGCGCCAAGGTCTTGGAGAAGGTGTTGGTGAAGATACTCTTCTGCAATCCAGGCCTCGACCTCACCCGCGTCCTCAAGAAGCTGCCGGCGGGTGCCGATCTTGAAGAGCTCAAAGCCATTGTCGCACCCATTGTGGACAAGGTGAACGAAGTCAGGAGGATCGACAGCGAGCGCGTGGATTAGGCTACTCTTCTTCTCCTTTCCTTGTCGCTGTTATTTATGAGAACAATTTAGTCAGTGCCGCAACAAGTTACTTTTGTAATATAACTTTATTCTGGGCAATACTTGCTACGTTATGTCCTTTACTTGATTCCTTTCTTTGTATGTTTTTACCCTATGCTTTTTAGGGAGCTTGCCGGCGCGGGCACGCTTGCCGCTAGTGCTGAGTGCGGAACATCAGCAGCCTGCTGGCGGTGCCGGCTCCGGCAAGAAACCTTGCCGCAACTAGTTGTAGCACACTTAAGTTGTTCAGCTGACTCGAAACAAAGTAAGGGCGCAACTAGCTACGAGGAGGTTCCTCCGCGCACAGGTTAACCGGGGGGGGGGGGGGAGGAGAAGATAAGGAGATAATGGTGTGAACTAGGCGTCGTTCAAAGAAGTTTGGCCTTGCCGGGACACAGACGATAGAAAGAAAAAGCTAAGTTGCCAAAGTTTGAGCATAATCAATTTTTAAAATTTTAAGTTATCTTCCTTGAACGACTGTGCTTTGTATGGAAAACCTGGCGCGCCAAAGATGTCGTGGGAAACGAGCACCTATGGGGCAGGGCCCCTTCTGGTCCGGCAAGGGAGCGGAGAGCGCACGAAGAGCAGATCGAGGCGAAGCACGCGAGGGATTTTACCCAGCTTCGGAGCTCTCCGGAGAGATAAAACTCCTACTACTGCTTTGTGTTTGTATTCTGTTCTTGCTCGAGAGCGTAGGTGTGTTGTAGTTTCGAATGAGTCGAACCTCTTCTACGTGCGCATGGGCCTCCTTTTTATAGGTTAAAGGGGTCACCGACAGGTGGCAACGCAGGGAGAGGGGTAAAAAGGTAAAAAGAGGGGTTGGTACAACCTCTATCCACAGTGTATCTTACCTAACTCTGACGGTAGGGGACAAGCGCATTTAATGCCCGTCCGCCTCACCCAACAGTGCAGGGAAGCGACCGTTAGGGGCGCCACCGCCTGCCACGATGGCCTTCTCGTCATCTCCACTTGCCACCTCGCATCGCTTGGCTGCACAGCGCCTCGCCACGTGCTCCTGGGATGGTCCTGGGGCGACACGTCGTCGGATGCGCTGGAGCATGGGTGCAGAGTGGCAGCCTCGCCGCGGCAAGTGCCTTGCCGCGGTCGTTGTCTTGCCGCACCCGAGAGCTTGTTGCTTGTCGGGTCTTGCCGGGACGCGCGGCGCGTTGCGGCAAGTTCTTTGTAGTGTCTTGGTTGGCCTTCCCGGCAAGCTCCTCTTGCCGGGGCCCTGTCCTTCCCGGCGAGTTTCTCTTGCCGGGGCCTCGTCTTCTTAGTTAAAATACTTTGTTCTTGAATGGCATCAATATGAGCTACGGAGGATTTTGGCGGACGCCCAGCAAGCCCTGCCACTGGGTGCTGCGACTGCCCGTGCACAAGTTCGGGATACTAAGGTACCCCTACTTTAGTACACCGACAGGAGCCCCCGGGCATGGGCCACACACGGTGCCGAGCGCTGTTGGGCCAGGCCCAAAACAGGGCACGGGCACACGCGGCCTGGGTCCATACCAAATCTAACTCCGCATCCACCGCGCCCTCCCGTAACGGCACGCGTCAAACGCGGCGTCGTGGCCCCTTCTGGTCCGGCAAGGGAGCGGAGAGCGCACGAAGAGCAGATCGAGGCGAAGCACGCGAGGGATTTTACCCAGCTTCGGAGCTCTCCGGAGAGATAAAACTCCTACTGCTGCTTTGTGTTTGTATTCTGTTCTTGCTCGAGAGCGTAGGTGTGTTGTAGTTTCGAATGAGTCGAACCTCTTCTACGTGCGCATGGGCCTCCTTTTTATAGGTTAAAGGGGTCACCGACAGGTGGCAACGCAGGGAGAGGGGTAAAAAGGTAAAAAGAGGGGTTGGTACAACCGCTATCCACAGTGTATCCTACCTAACTCTGACGGTAGGGGACAAGCGCATTTAATGCCCGTCCGCCTCACCCAACAGTGCAGGGAAGCGACCGTTAGGGGCGCCACCGCCTGCCACGATGGCCTTCTCGTCATCTCCACTTGCCACCTCGCACCGCTTGGCTGCACAGCGCCTCGCCCCGTGCTCCTGGGATGGTCCTGGGGCGACACGTCGTCGGATGCGCTGGAGCGTGGGTGCAGAGTGGCAGCCTCGCCGCGGCAAGCGCCTTGCCGCGGTCGTTGTCTTGCCGCACCCGAGAGCTTGTCGCTCGTCGGGTCTTGCCGGGACGCGCGGCACGTTGCGGCAAGTTCTTTGTAGTGCCTTGGTTGGCCTTCCCGGCAAGCTCCTCTTGCCGGGGCCCTGTCCTTCTCGGCGAGTTTCTCTTGCCGGGGCCTCGTCTTCTTAGTTAAAATACTTTGTTCTTGAATGGCATCAATATGAGCTATGGAGGATCTTGGCGGACGCCTGGCAAGCCCTGCCACTGGGTGCTGCGACTGCCCGTGCACAAGTTCGGGATACTAAGGTACCCCTACTTTAGTACACTGACAGGAGCCCCCGGGCCTGGGCCACACACGGTGCCGAGCGCTATTGGGCCAGGCCCAAAACAGGGCACGGGCACACGCGGCCTGGGTCCATACCAAATCTAACTCCGCATCCACCGCGCCCTCCCGTAACGGCACGCATCAAACGCGGCGTCGTGGGAGAGATCGTGGACAATTCTTTAATCAGGAAAGGCGTAACGTTCGCCTCTCCCCTTTATAAGCAGGGGAAACAGGGCCGTTCCCCCACCTTCACCACTTGCAGTTCCTTCCTCAGAAAGCTCCGCAGCTCCCCTCCGCTTCCCAAGCCGAAAGAGAGCCGCGCTCCGCCCTCGCCGCCGCCGTCGCCGCCGTCGCCGCCAACCTCCTCCACTGCTTCCGCCATGGCTCCGAAGAGCGGGAAGAGCGCGAAGTCGGCCGAGGCGCTGCGGCTGGAGGCGCTGCGCAAGGAGCGAGCGCTTTCCCCCCCCCGAGCTCACCCCGAAGGCGCTGCGGGAGGAGTTCTATCTCTTCTGGTCGACGGAGACGCGGGCGCATCCGCGCACGCAGGTACTCTCCGCCGAAGCTTCTACTTCGAAGAAGTGTCCCAGAGGATACTATTTCTTCCCTCTGTTCTTCTATTGCGGGCTTTGCCCGCCCTTTTCCAATTTCTTCTACGATATCATAAACACATACGGGCTCCATCTCCTTGACTTCACCCCCAACGCCATTCTGACAATGGCGGTTTTCGCGCATCTTTGCGAGAATTTCGTCGGAATTCATCCCAACGTTGCTCTCTTCCGCCATTATTTCACTCCCCGGGTCGAGAAAGGAGAACCCTTGTCTGGCAGGGTCTCCTAGACCTCAAGGCTCGGCAAGAAGGAGGTGTATCTGGAGGGGGAGCTCCGCAGCAAATGGGACGAGTGGAGGGCGGAGTGGTGCTGGATTGTTGACGCCAATCCGCAGCCATTCACCAACTTGCGCCAGACCCGGGTAGTGCGCGGCGGCGATTGGAGCGCTCTGTCGCCGGATGATGCCAAGTTGAAGATCGCCACTACCCGAATCCTGCGGCTCAGGCTTGCCGGGCTCACAGTAGGGGCCGTTGGCGCGGATTTCCTTCACCGTCGCATCGCCCCTCTGCAGGAGAGGAGGAGGCCCGCCTGGCTATTTGGCGGTCCGGCGGATATCATGAGGCTGCGTCCAGGCCTCAACTTCAACTTCACAGTTCTGGAGCTTGACGGGATGCTCAGGGAGCTATTCAAGCACGAAGCCAACCATCCGGAGTGGTTCAGGCTGCCGCAGGGCATCATCCCACTGTGCAACAACTCCCAGCGTGATCGCATCCGTGCAATGATGCCGGAGTGCGACTCGCACGGGATTATCCCAACTTGGATAGAGCCCGCCGACGATGTCGTGCGTCAATTCTTTGACGGCTTGGCGGAGGTAGCAATCCACGCCGATGAGCAGAGGCTCCTCACCCGCGACACCACCGACGACGAGATGCGGTACATCGCCACCAGGGCCGAAGAGGCGGCGGCAGCCGCCGTCGCGGGCGAGTTTGGCTTCACGTTGGAGGAGGCAGAGGCGGCCGAAGCGGCAAGCCTTGCCAACCGAGAGGACCTTGGCGGGGAGGTCGCTAGCGAGGAGGAGCCCGAAGCTGAGGCAAGCGAGCCTGCCGGGGGCGCAAGTGGCCAACCATCTTCAAGCAGCTTGCCACAGACGGGGCCCTCAGCGCAACCCCCAGCTCAAACAAGGAGGCGTCTTCGCAGGACTGGAGACACAACAGGGCGGCAGACAGACCAACAGCCGCAGCTCTGCGAGACGCGCTCTACCGCGGCAAGCACCGTTGCCGCGGGAGCGCCTCGTGCCGCGCCGGCAACCGGAGCGATATCTTCTCGAGCCGCCACTCCTGATCCTGCCGCAGCTCCCGCCAAGCGTCCAAGGGAGCCCACTCCTCCGCCTCGTCGCGCTGAGAGGGTGCCGGATTTCGACCTCTTTGCGCTAAGCTCCGATGAGGAGGAAGAAGAAGAGGAGGAGTAAGACTTTATTCTTGTTGTACTTGTGTTTCTTCGATTTTCGTTGTTTCTTGTCTTTGTATCTGATTTGCTTCCTTCTGAACCTTGTCCCGTTCCAGGAGTCTGGCCGAGAGAGCGGCGAAGAGGGCCAAGGTCCCCGTGGTTGTCATTGAGGATGATCCTGCTGTGATGGCAGAGGACACGTCCGAGACTACCTTGACAGACCCGGCAACCTCTCCTCGAAGCAGCCCCCAGCACAGCCCCCAGCGTAAGTATTTGTCCACTTCTTGTCGTGGGGCGCGCATGGGTGCTTCCTCCTTGCTGATATCTTGTTTGCTAACTTGCTTGTGCAGGAGCAGAACAGGCCCATCAAGAGCAACCAGAAGCTGCCCCGGAGGTGCAATCTGCTTCAACTACACCGCCAAGGGGTGACTCTCCGACAAGGGAGCGCTCTCCGGCGAGGGAGCGGTCCCCGGCAAGGGGCAGTTCCCCGGCAAGGGACGGGACCAATGAGCCTTCGGTGCTGGAGCCCATGGTCATGGAGCCCAGCACAGGTAACCCTCCTTGTCGGAAATTTTCCCTTGGGCTTTTCTTCTTCTGATCTTCTTTTTTTGGATATTTGCTTGACTTTTCCTTCCTCCTCCTGTCCTTAGATCCCCCTCTCACAGACCCGATGGAGACTGAGGCCACCGGCGAGGAAGACGCACGTGGCAACACTGAAGATGTCGCCGCTGACGAGGAAGAGGCCGGCGCTGATGAGCCCGCCGGCGAAGAAGCCGCCAAAGCTGCTGGCGCAGAAGCTAGCGGGGGGCCCGGCGATCTCACTGACGATCCGGAAGACGCAGGAGCGCAAGGCGCTACACCGACCGCCGACCCCTCCGCCGCTGACGCAGCGCCGGGCTCCGAGGAGCCCCAGCCAGGCGCCTACTTGAAGGCAGGCGAGGGTGTCTACATCAAGCTTCCCTGGGCGTCGAGCTCCAGGGTGCCGGTCGAAGGGGAGGAGTTTGACGGGGAAGTACTCGCCTCTGCTGGGCTGGCGGTGGTTGACACGCCAAGCAGCAGCAACGGCGAGTCCGAAGAGGAGCAGTTGCTCCGGAAGCTGGTGTCACTCTACCGCGCCCGGCAAGCGAAGCTAGAGTCCCGGGAAGCGCTTGTCGCGCGGGTAGGAGTTGATATAGAGAAACATGCGGAGGAGCTCCAGAGCCGCAACCAAGAGGCCCTCCGGTCCATTGCTGAGGAGAGGGCGCAGCTCGTGGAGGCGAAGAAGGCGTTCATCCTTGAAAAGGCTGAAGCCGAAGAGCAGCAGAGGCTCGCCGCCGAGGAGCTGTCCAGGCGGGAAGGCGAGCTAACGCAGAAAAAGGTTAACTTGGACAGCCACAAGGAGGATCTCGCTGCCCGGGAACAATCAATTGGCGGGGCGCTCAAGGAAGCGAAGGATGCTGCCACAGCTGCCGAAGCCGCCAAGAGGGAGTTGGAAGCGAAGGTGACGCAGCTGGAGGCTGACATGAAAGGGAAGAATGAGGAGCTCGCCGCACTCCAGCGCGAACGCGAGAAGGATGCTCTTGCCCATGGCGATCTGCAAGTTCAACTTGCCGACAAGGTCAAGGAACTGAACACCGCCAAGGACTCAAGCGCTGATCTGGAACTGAAGCTAGCCACACTGACAGAGACGCTGGACGGCGCCAAGAGGCGAGAGGATGACTTGAAGAAAGAGATCAAGGGCAACGAGGAGCTGTTGACAAGGGCCGCCGAGACCCAAAACACATTCAAGGCTACGTTGGAGCTCTGGACGGAGGGCCTCGTCAACATCGCTGCAGCCATCGATGAAGAGCTGGCGGAACTGGACTTGGTGGGCTTCGGATACTCCT
This sequence comes from Triticum timopheevii, assembly GCA_963921465.1. Classification (NCBI taxonomy): domain Eukaryota; kingdom Viridiplantae; phylum Streptophyta; class Magnoliopsida; order Poales; family Poaceae; genus Triticum; species Triticum timopheevii. Next base: position 404,653,472 of record OY997272.1, on the reverse strand, counting down.
CCGATGAGAACCTCCAGCCCAGCGCCAAGCTTACTCTTTTCTTCAAGGGCGTGGTGATGGCCCTCCAGCAACTCCGGGAAAGGATCCCAAAGAAGCTGGCGGACGAGTCGCGCGCAATCTGCGCCAAGGTCTTGGAGAAGGTGTTGGTGAAGATACTCTTCCGCAATCCAGGCCTCGACCTCACCCGCGTCCTCAAGAAGCTGCCGGCGGGTGCCGATCTTGAAGAGCTCAAAGCCATTGTCGCACCCATTGTGGACAAGGTGAACGAAGTCAGGAGGATCGACGGCGAGCGCGTGGATTAGGCCACTCTTCTTCTCCTTTCCTTGTCGCTATTATTTATGAGAACAATTTAATCAGTGCCGCAACAAGTTACTTTTGTAATATAACTTTATTCTGGGCAATACTTGCTACGTTATCTCCTTTACTTGATTCCTTTCTTTGTATGTTTTTACCCTACGCTTTTTAGGGAACTTGCCAGTGCGGGCACGCTTGCCACAAGTGCTGAGTGCGGAACATCAGCAGCCTGCTGGCGGTGCCGGCTCCGGCAAGAAACCTTGCCGCAACTAGTTGCAGCACACTTAAGTTGTTGAGCTGACTCAAAACAAAGTAAGGGCGCAACTAGCTACGAGGAGGTTCCTCCGCGCACAGGTTTTCCATACAAAGCACAGTCGTTCAAGGAAGATAACTTAAAATTTTAAAAATTGATTATGCTCAAACTTTGGCAACTTAGCTTTTTCTTTCTGTCGTCTGTGTCCCGGCAAGGCCAAACTTCTTTGAAAGACGCCTAGTTCACACCATTATCTCCTTATCTTCTCCTCCCCCCCTGGTGAACTTGTGGGCGAAGGAACCTTCCTTTTTGAGAAAAAATAAAGAAGAGAAAATAATGATATGGAGCCTTAAGGCTCGTTATTGCTTACCGGGGCAAGTGCTGCACAAAGTGTCAGATAAAGCATGCAAAAAGAAAGAATGCATGAAATTTGACAAGATGTGCGAAGCACGTGAACTTTTATTTATGCACGGGATCTGCGCCCGGCTTTGTACAAAGGGTTACATGCAACAGCGGCAAGGCCTTTACAAAAGGTGGTTGCCGGAACAGGTTCCAGCAACCGCGCCTTATGGGTAAAACTTGCGAAGATGCTCTATGTTCTAGGAATTGCTCACCGAAAAGCCATCTTCGGTCTCAAGACGGACAGCGCCGGGCCTAGTGACTCGCTTCACCCGATAAGGGCCTTCCCACTTCGGCGTCAACTTGTTGGAATTCTTGGCGGATTGAACGCGCCGAAGAACAAGGTCGCCTTCCTCGAAGCTTCTGGCATTAACTTTGCGGCTATGGTAGCGGCGCAAAGCTTTCTGGTAGCGAGCAGCTCGTACAGCAGCCTGAAGACGATCTTCCTCGAGGAGCAGCGCGTCATCTTGCCGCAGCTGCTCTTGCTCAAGCTCATCATAAGCGAGCACTCGAGGCGATCCGTATACGAGTTCCGTGGGGAGAACTGCTTCTGCTCCATAGACTAGAGCAAAAGGTGTCTGGCCAGTGGCTCGATTTGGCGTCGTCCTGATCGATCAAAGAACCACCGGCAGCTCCTCGATCCAATTTCTTCCGCACTTGCGTAGCCTGTCGAAAGTTCTGGTCTTGAGCCCACGCAGAACTTCAGCGTTTGCCCTCTCTGCTTCACTGTTGCTTCTTGGGTGAGCAACAGAAGCGAAGCAGATCTTGGTGCCAAGATCTTGGACATACTGCATGAAGGTGCGGCTCGTGAATTGTGTGCCATTATCGGTGATGATCCTGTTAGGGACTCCGAGACGGCAAACAATTGACCTGAAGAACTTGACTGCTGACTGTGCTATCACCTTCCTCACTGCTTCCACCTCCGGCCACTTCGTGAACTTGTCGATCGCCACGTACAAGTACTCGAAGCCCCCGACAGCTCGGGGAAAGGGGCCGAGGATGTCGAGCCTCCAGACCGAAAATGGCCAGGACAAAGGGATTGTTTGGAGAGCTTGAGCTGGTTGATGTATCTGCTTGGAGTGGAACTGGCACGCTTCACACTTGGTTACTTGTGCAGTTGCATCCTGGAGTGCTGTCGGATAAAATAAACCTTGCCGGAAAGCTTTGCCGGCAAGTGCCCTTGCGCCAATGTGGTGACCACATGTGCCTCCATGTATCTCCGCCAACAGCTCTTGTCCTTCTTCCCGGAAAATGCACTTCAATTTCACTCCGTTGAATCTTCTTCTGTACAGTATGTCATTGACAAACTGGTACATACTTGATTGCCGGGCTACTCGCTCTGCTTCTTCTTGCTCTTCGGGAAGTTCTCCTGTTTGAAGGAAATGGACGATCTGCTGTGCCCATGCCGGAGCTTGTGGCTCAACGACAAGGACTAAAGGCGCAAATGCTGCTGCGGGAACATCTGCTTCCACGGCAAGAATTTGTGATTCAGCCGGAGCGTGATGCTCCCCGGCAAGCGTGTCGGGACACAGCTTGTCGGGAGCGTCTGCTTCAACGAAACAAACCCTAGGGCTTGTCGGAGCAGACTGCTCCTCAGCACTCTTTGTGTTGATCTTGGGGACCTTCTTGACGGCGGCTTCGGGGAGCTCTGGCGGAAAGTAGTCGCCAGTAACCAACTTCCTCTTCTTGTTCTGTCCAGTTGATGGTGTTACAGATGGTTGAGTCAGCTTGAGCACAAAACTTCCTGGTTCCACAGGTAACTTGAGTGCGGCGCACTTTGACAGGCCGTCTGCAATGTCGTTCTGAGCTCTTGGAAAGTGTTCCATCTGCAGGCCATCAAAATGTTCTTCTAGCTTCCTCACTTCATCAATGTAGGCTTCCATCAACGGACTTTGATAATCTTTGTTTACTTGACGGACGACAAGCTGCGAGTCACCCCTGACAACAAGCTTCTTGATCCCAAGGTCCGCGGCGATTCTGAGTCCGGCAAGCAAGCCTTCATACTCTGCAGTATTGTTTGTTGCTTGCTCCTTGGGAAAGTGCATCTGGATCACGTACTTGAGGTGCTCTCCGGTGGGTGCGACAAGTAGTACGCCCGCACCGGCGCCTTGCAGCGAGAAGGCACCATCGAAGTACATGATCCATTCTTTGCTTGCTTCCTTGGCGGGGATGCTCGTCTCCGGAGTTTCTTCATCAGGTGTTGGCGTCCACTCTGCTATGAATTCTGCCAATGCTCGGCTCTGGATAGTTGAGGTACTCTCGAACTTGAGGCCAAAGCTTGACAATTCCAGTGCCCACTCGACGATCCTGCCTGTTGCTTCTGGATTCTGTAATATCCTCTTCAACGGAAAGCGAGTGACAACTGTGATCTCGTGTGCTTGAAAGTAATGGCGCAGCTTCCTCGAGGCCATGAGAAGGCCGAAAAGCAACTTCTGCACTCCAGAGTACCTTGATCTAGCCCCCTGCAGAAGGGAACTGACAAAGTACACTGGGCGCTGCACCATCTTCTTTTGTTTTTCTTCCTGCGGCTGCACAGATTCATCCTTGTCGGGACCAGAGCTTGCCGGAGTAGCCCCCCGCTTGTCGCTGGATTCGCTTGCCGTGGCCGCTGGCTCATCATCCGCCTCCCTCTCCGCTACTAACGCAGCACTAACCACTTGATTTGTTGCCGCCAGATACAGCAGCAACTTCTCTTGTGGCCTTGGTGCGACAAGTATTGGAGTGGAGGACAGATATTTCTTCAAATCTTGCAGCGCAGCCTCCGCTTCCGGAGTCCATTTCATTGGACCTGCCTTTTTCAAAATTTTGAAAAATGGCAGGGCGCGCTCAGCAGACTTAGAGATGAACCTACTGAGAGCAGCAACGCAGCCGGCAAGCCTTCGCACATCCTTGACGCGCTTTGGTGCTTCGATCTGCTCAATGGCCTTGATCTTGTCGGGATTGGCTTCAATCCCCCTCTGGGACACAAAGAACCCGAGAAGCTTGCCGGAAGGAACTCCAAACACGCACTTCTCGGGGTTCAACTTGAGATTGATCTTGCGCAGATTTGTGAAGGTTTCGTCCAAATCTTGGATCAATGTTTCCCTGTCCTTGCTCTTGACCACTATGTCATCCATGTAAGCTTCTACATTCCTGTGCAACTGTGGCTCAAAAGCATGACTGACTACTCTTGCAAATGTTGAACCAGCATTCTTTAGTCCGAAAGGCATCCGTACAAAGCAGTACGTGCCACATGGAGTAATGAATGCGGTTTTCTCTTCATCCTCTTCTGCCATGAAGATCTGATGATATCCTGAATATGCATCAAGGAATGAAAGCAGATCACATCCTGCCATGGAGTCGACAATCTGGTCAATGTGCGGCAAGGGAAATGGATCCTTGGGACAAGCTTTATTAACATCAGTGAAGTCAATACAAAGCCTCCACTTCCCGTTCGCTTTGCGCACGACTACTGGATTGGCTAACCACGTTGGATGGAGTACTCCTCGGACCAGGCCTGCTGCTTCCAATTTCTTGATCTCTTCTGCAATGAACTCTTGACGTTCCACCGCTTGCTTCCTAACTCTCTGCTTGACGGGCCGCGCGTGAGGGCAGACGGCAAGGTGGTGCTCAATTACTTTCCTAGGAACACTGGGGATGTCAGATGGTTGCCATGCAAACACATCGACATTCGCCCGCAGGAAAGCAATGAGCGTGCTTTCCTATTTAGGGTCAAGCGTGGCACTGATGGTGAAGGTACCACCAGTGCCGTCCTCCTTGGCAGCCACTTTCTTGGTCTCTGGTGAAGCTGTCTTTGCCTTCTTGCACTTGCCGGTGGAGCTCGATGGTGCGTCCTCGACGGTAGCGCAGCACTCTGAAGAGGTGATCTTGCCAGAGTGGGCATCAGAGCTACTCTTGCCGGACTTGGTCTTCTTCTTCCCCCCGGGAGCTTCAGCGGCAAGTGGTTTGCGTTCTGCTGCGGCTGCTGCTTCCCGGTAGAACTTGTCGGTACAGATAAGGGCATCTTTCTTGTCGCCATGGACAGAAATGACACTTATCGGACCGGGCATCTTGAGCACGTTGTAAGCGTAATGAGAGGCTGCCATGAACTTGGCGAGCGCTGGACGACCAAGTATCCCATTGTAGTGCAATGGGAAATCAGCAACGTCGAATGTGACTCTCTCTGTCCTGAAGTTCAGCTCGCTGCCAAACGTTACTGGCAGTGTGATCTTCCCCTTCGGCTTGCTCCTTCCCGGGTTGATTCCTTGAAAAGTGCCGGTCTCTTCGAGCTCGCTGTCGGGGATCTGTAGCTTCTTGAGTACCGCTGAGGAGATCAGATTCAGGCCGGCCCCGCCGTCAACCAGCATCTTTGTGACCTTGAGGTTGCGGATAGTTGGTGAAACCAACATCGGCAAGCACCCGACCGCAGTTATGCGATCAGGGTGATCTTCAACATCAAAGATGATGGGCATGCTGGACCATTTCAGGGGCTTGCGCGACTCAACGGACGGTTCTGCTGCATTTACTTCCCGCACCCACTGTTTGAGTTGGCGGTGCGAGGTATGCAGAGAAGCACCGCTGTCGACGCACAAAACCTCCGTTGCCTTCTGAAACTCCTGCTCGTCGGCCTCATCCTCATCCATTTCTTCATCTTCATCCTCATCTTCATCCTTGTCACGGCCGCGGGGAGGCCTGTGTCCTTGCCGCTGCTTGGCCTTGCCGCGGCGCCCTCCCCGGGCGGGACGCTTCTTGCCGGATCCTCCCCCACCTTCCTGGGCCTTCTCCTTGTCACGGCGCTCGTACTCAGCTTTCTGTAGCTCTACGAGCTGCTCAACCTTCTTGCAGGCCTGGAGGTCATGGCCCTTGGTGCGGTGGATCTTGCAGTACTGCTTGCCGGAGCCGTCCTGCTTGTCGGGGCCACCACAGCCTCGCCGGAGTCACCAGCTTTGGCCTTCTCGGCGCCACCTCCGTTGCCGGACTGCTCGACAACTAGCACATCCTTGGCTTTCCTCTTTCTGTTATTCCGCCTCCGGTTCTTCTTTGCCGGGGCGGCATCCTCACTGTCAGATCCTTCTGCTCCTGTGTTCTCTCCGGGGAGTTTCCTCCCCTCCTCAGCACGTGCACATTTGTCGGCTAGAGCATATAGCTCGCTGACATCCCTGATTTTGCACATCGCCATCTCCTCCCTCATCCTGCGGTTACGCACGTTCTGATGGAACGCGCTGATAACCGCGGCAGGGTTCTCTACTTTGGCGCGCCCGGCAAGCCCTGCCACTGGGTGCTGCGACTGCCCGTGCACAAGTTCGGGATACTAAGGTACCCCTACTTTAGTACACCGACAACGCCTTTCCGTGAAAGACTGCATATAAGTAGAGAACCTGGACACAATAGACATAGAACAGTCAAATGGACAAGCAGGGTTACAAGCAATAGAATGAGAATGTAAAATGGAATGTGTGTGGCTAGAGGTCCTGGTCCTTTGTCAATTGTTGATAAAGGTCAAAGGATGTCACCAGATTAGGCCTTAACTTACTGAGGTACCTGTTCTTTTTTTTTTGAGGGAACACTGAGATAACTGTTTTGTTTTGTGAAGGACAATATGCAGAGTCTCTAACAATAGGACATAATGAGCTAGTCAAGGCATCGAGTATGCATATATCCAAATTATGACGCAATAACAAGAAATAAAAAATAGGTCATGATCCCGCCGAATTATCAACATAGTAGCAAAACTTCATCATCAACCACTATCGTTCATAACACCCTGACTACGATAAAGGTTCTCCAACAATGAAGCCTATGTGGGGAGAATGGTGCACGAGCGCGCCGTGGCCGCCCGACCCAACCTCTAAGGCCAGATCATGAGCCTTGAAGAGAGAGAGAGTCTGAGCAATCTAGACATTGCCCTTAACAAGGGAACGATGAGAATGTCGTCTTTACCACCTACAACCAATGAAGGTTATACTTGAGGTTTTCACCGCGGAAATTCAAGAAACATGAGCAAGATAGAACCAAGAGATAGTATGGGCCCTTTCTGTTGGGAAATGTAGTAGAAAAAAATCCATCCTACGATCACGGTCCAAAACACTATGAAGATGCATTAGAGGTTTAGATCGGATTGCTACCAACTTAGAGTTGCAGCGGATGAAGGGTTGGTGTAGATCGTGATGAAGTCCCTCGAACCCATGAACAATCCCTCGAACCGAAGACCGAAAGCACGACCTCTCTACAAATTGCAAGAGTACAAGCTTCACGATCCGGCAACGCCTCGCCATCAAGAGCTAATCGTCGCTGGAGAATTAGAGGGAGAAGAAGAAAACCGCACAGGGCTTCTCTATTATGAGGATTAAAGAGAACTAGGTCTAGCTCTAATCTAGAGAAAGTCTAAATTAGACTAGAAGAGGCTCAAAAACTTGTATCTACGAAGGCCAAAATCCTCTAGTATATATATAGTTTGAAGGGAGAGTGAGGGGTGGCCGACTTGGGGAAGGGTTTCCCCTCCCCTTGCGCCGGCCTAGGGGGTGGTGGAGTCCAACTCCACCTCCCAATTCGGCCTTCCCTTGGGGCGCCTCCACTAATGGGCCATAGGGCTCATTAATTCTCCCATAAGAGGACTTCTCTTATTTTCTTTAGCCCATTAACTATGAATAAATTTCAGGAGCCTCCTAATCATATTAGAGCCCCTTTATAATTTATATGTAAGTCCTCGGAAACAATTTCCATCCATATATCATTTTTTGGTATTACCTGAAACTCTTCCGATAACCATGAAACGCTTCCGGTTTCACTCAAAACTATTTCTTATATTCTCGAAACTATTCCGAGAATATTTTCTTATAACTCGTATTCCACTTACAGTCAGCAGATCGTGATCCCCTTAAGCTTGTGATCCTGTAGGTTCGGTAAAACATAGACATGAATGAAACTCCCTTTCGTTCAATGACCAATAGTGGAACCGTGGACATCCATATTGATCCCTAGAATACATGAATAATATTTGAGTGAAGCTTTGGTTATCTTGTGCCATTCCCTTTGCTTCATGATACTTTACAGAACCTGAGGTGAGATATATCGTTATCCTCTTGAGTCATTCTCATGCTCACTAAACCGGTCTCCTTGATATCAGTTTTGTTCTTCTTTCTCATTAACATGTTCCGGCATCCCAGTGACCTAGTCACCTTGTCTGGCCAGACGATGATGGATGCCATCACACCAAGAGGGCCCTAAGAATATCTCATCATCATCGGACGAGCAAATCCCACTCTTGAGCTATCTAGCCCCTTGTCATACTTTATGACGAACCTGTAAGTTATCATTATGATCTCTGTGTTACAGATGACGTTTGAGCAACCACAAAGTCTATCATCCAGTAAGAAGTGACTATGATACTCTGATGGTCCAAGGAACTAAAGCATATGTCATCTCTCTGTGTTATATCGATGGACATGTGATGATTGTATCTCAAAGTATAACAAACAAGTTGGATCAATTCAATATGATCGTTCTTCTAACGTCGTACTCTCAAAGTTATTTTGGGACAAAGATTACACTTAACAATATTTGAACATCCAGAAAACATGATCAACAAACAACACTTGAGCAAGTCCTGGAGGCGAGTGATACATCTCCAACGTATCTATAATTTTTTATTATTCCATGCTATTATAGTATCAATCTTGGATGTTTTATATGCATTTATATGTTATTTTATATCATTTTGGGACTAACCTATTAACCTAGTACCCAGTGTCAGTTGCTGGTTTTTGCTTTCCACGAGGGAGCGACAAGCTCATTAGGCGCGCCCCGGGAGACGCCCCCAGGTTTGGTGGCCCCTTGTGGAACCTCTTAACCTAATTCCACCTCTATAAATTCCCAAGTATTCCCAATATACCAGAGAGCCACCCAAAACACTTTTTTCGCAGCCGCAAGCTTCTGTTCTTCCGTGATCCCATATGGAGGCATTTTTCGGTACTCTGTCAGAGGGGGAATAGATCACGGAGGGCTTCCACATCATTCTTACTGCCTTCAGACGATGCGTGAGTAGTTCACCACAGACCTACGGGTCCATAGCTAGTAGATAGATGGCTTCTTCTCTCTCTCTCTCTCTCTCTGATCTTTAATACAATATTCTCCTCGATGTTCTTGGACTTCTATTCGATGTAATCTTCTTTTGCGATGTGTTGTTGGGATCCGATGAATTGTGGGTTTATGTCTGATTATTCATGAATATTAATCGAGTCTATTCCGAACTTTATTATGCATGATTGCTATAGCTCTGTATTTCTCTCTGATCTATCCATTTACTTTGGCCAACTAGATTGATCCATCTTGCAATGGGAGAGGTGATTTGTGATGGGTTCAATCTTGCAGTGCTCTATCCCAGTGACAAGGTAGGGGACAAGACACGTATTTGTATTGTTTCCATTAAGGATAAAATGATGGGGTTTATTCACATTGATTGGGTTTACTTTGTCCACATCATGTCATCTTGCTTGAGGCGTTACTCTGTTTTATACTTAATACCCTAGATGCATGCTGGATAGCGGTCGATGAGTGGAGTAATAATAGTAGATGCAGGCAGGAGTCAGTCTACTTGTCTCGATCGCGATGCCTATATACACCATCATTGCCTTGAATATCGTCACAACTATGTGCTTTTCTATCAATTCCCCAACAATAATTTGTTCACCCACATATGATATGTGCTCGACAGAGAAGCCTCTAGTGAGAACTATGGCCCCCGGGTCTACTTTTATCATATATAAAAACACATTAATACCTTGCTGCAATTTTCTATTCTATTTTTATTTTATCTTTATATTTTATCTATCTACCACTACAAGATTTAATCCTTGCAAGTAACCGCCGAGAGGATTGACAACTCCGTTGTTTGTGTTGGGTGCAAGTATTATGCTGCTAATGAGGTTCTGTGTGTTTCTCCTACTAGATTGATAACCTTGGTTCTCAACTGAGGGAAATACTTATCTCTACTGTACTGCATCATCCTCTCCTCTTCGAGGAAATAACAACACAACTCACAAGTAGCAGGAAGAATTTCTAGCACCGTTGCCGGGGAGACATCACCAAACTTATCAAGTACCTTCGCATAAACTATCATCTACTTGCTCTTAATTGTATTTGCCTTCTTATTTGCCTTTACCTCTCGTTTTCATCTCCCCCACTTCTTAATCTTTTTTGCAAAAACACAAAAAAAATATTTGCTTGTTTGTCATTATGGCTAGTTCTTCGCTTGTCCCTTATACTCCCGAGAATGAAGTACTTAATTTTAAGCAAAGGGGAGGAGAAAGTTTAAAAGATGATTGGCATAGAATTCGTGATGCTCAGAATAGGTCCAGTGTAAAGCAATCTATTACCGCTCTTCTTCACAATTTTTATGTCATGTTACTACTTGGTATAGATTTGTGCTTGACACTATTATCGGGGGAAATTTTTTGAGTAGTCACCCTATGGATGCTTTCAATGCTATTGGAAATTTAGTGGGATCAACACCTATTACTATTAATGAAACAACATTGGCTTTAGAACATGTTATGCAGAGATTGGAATCTATTGAAAACAAAATGCCTACCAAAGAACATATTGAGAATTTAGATCAAAAGATCCATAATCAAGTAACTCAATTTGGATCAAAGGTAGGCACTACATTGAAGATGCTAAAAGAGAAGGAACCAATAATTGATGAGAGAATAGAATGTCAAATCCCTAGCTTTACCTTGCACTAGGCTAGCACTTATCTGTTGCATCATGTTTAAATATTATTTAAGTTGAAATGGGGATTGATCAAACCCTAGCATCAGAAAAAAAATTCAAATAGGATCAAATAAAATCTTTTTCAATAAACCCAAAATGTCCCTAAGAAAAGTTCATGATTTCTGGTTAAGGTGAAACCTCTGCCAAAAATGATGAATATATTTTAGGTCATTTTTGGATTTTTGAATTAACTCATATTGTATTTGAATTGGAGCATTTAAATCCTACAAATATTTTAAATGCTCTAATAATTCTGAAACTAGTTGAGGGCTGTTGGAAATAATTCTAATTGTGCCCACAAATATTTTTAGAAGTTTAAGAAGTGGTTTAGTATTTTACTAAATCAACAACAGAAAAGCAAAATAGAAAACAAAACAGAAAACAAGAAGAGAGAGAGAGAGAGAGAGAGAGAGAGAGAGAGAGAGGAATCCCACCTGGGCCACTTACCTGGCCCAGCTAGTCCAGCCGGCCCAGCCCACCTCGCAGGTGCCAGTCGTCCTCCTCCTCGCGCCAGAAGGACGCCGACGTGTCGCCTGCGCGCGCACTCGCGGCCACCTCCTGCTTCCACCTCCTCCCGCCTCCCTGCTCGCTTTGTCGACCCCATGGAGACGCCACGCGGCCCCCTCGATGCCTCTCACTCTCCCTGTGCTCCTCCCCCTCCTCTGTTTCTTCCTTCTACGAACGCCCGAGCGGAGCCCGTCGCTGCCGTTCGTTGCTGCCGTGGCCACAGCCACTGCCCCGCCTCGCCGACGCGCTAGGAAGCTCCACCTCGTCCCCCTCTCCACCCTCACCAAGACGGAAGGCGCCGGAAGCCCCTGGATGCTGCTAGCTCTGTCATTCCCCTCCTCAGCCACCGACGATCGCCACCGTCGATTTGCCGCCGTCTCCGCCTCCCCAAGCTCGCTGAGACCATCTCCGACCCCACTGTGAGCTCCACCTTCTTCTCCCCTGCTCCCCGTGCCCGTACGCACCTCTAGCCGCCCGAGTCACCAGAGCCATGAGCTCACCGCCGCCGTGGTTCCTCGTTGTCGCGGCCAGGGCCACCGCAGCTCACCTCTGACCCCACCGTGCTTCCCACCTCACCAGGAGCACGTAGCACGCACCCGTTCATGCTCTCGTGCAGCGCAACGCCAAACCCGCTGGTGCCCGAGCTCCGGCCGCCGCCGCAAGCTCCGTTCCGGCGAGCTTCGGGACCCCCGCGGCCAACCACCTGCCCCTCTTGATGCGGGAGAGCACAGGCTACGCCCCGGTGGTATCCGCGCGTCCAGCCACCGCCTGTAGCGCATTTCTAAGCCGCGTCGCTGTCGTATTGGTCGCCGCTGGCCAGGCTCCGGCGACGCTGACGTGGCGGATTAGCTTAGTACTTATTACGCGATTAGACTAACCCTAGGTCAACGACAGATGGGCTCCACGCCCTAATTAACCCAGGTTTGTTTCTGTTTAAATTAAACTAACCCCACGGGCCCCACAAGTCAGTTTGACTTGGCCACTTCACACATTGACCGACCCCACACGTCAGTGTTGACCATGCTGACGTGTCTGTTGACCGGCCCCACCTGTCAGCGACACTAACCAGCCCCAGTCACTGACCAGTGGACCCCACTGGTCAGGTTTGACCTGGAGGCGTCCAGTTGACCTGCTGACGTCAGGGTGATGTCATGCTGATGCAATAAGTAATTTCTGGATTTAAAATAATTCAGGAAATTTCAGAAAATGTCCTAAACTTGTAAAATTCATATAAATTCAACCATAACTCCAAATGAAATAAATTATATATGAAAAATGATCAGAAAAATCCAATCTATCCATCTGTTCCATTTACATGCATGTTAGAACAACTTATAGCTGCTGTTTAGGACAAATCATATAAATGGCATTTGAATAATCACATATGGAGTTTGAATTTGAATCTTTCATTCAAACCAACTCCATCTAATCTGTTGCTAGTGCATTAGCTCAAATCACAACATATTTCCATGTCATGATCATGCATAATATTGTGCATTGCATTGATTGTGTTCTTCCTTGTTTGCCGGTGTTTGTCCCGTCTCAGTAGACGATGTACCGATGATGAGTTTGATGACACCGATGAAGAGCTATACTATTTTCAGAAGTGCCACGCAAGCAAAACCTCCTTGTTCATTCCGATACAATCCCACTTTCTCACTCCTGCTCTCTTTTACTGCATTAGGACAACAACGATTCATCTGTTACTTGCTGCGGTAGTTGAACCCCCTTTTTCCTCTGCATGATCTGTCTTTGCCACAGTAAATAGATGAAACCCACTAGTATGAGTAAGAGTTGTTTGAGCCCTGATGTGCCTACTCATTCATGCTTGTTGTTATACTTGCTACTGCTTAGAGTTGAGTCAGGTCTAATTCATCAGGGATGAATCGGAATGGTGATGAACACGTCCTACTATGTGTGAGCTAAGTGTGTGAACATGATTTGGTAAAGGTAGCAGTGAGAGGCCATGTAGGAGTACATGGTGGGTTGTCTCATTGAAGTCGTCCTCAGGAACTGAGTTCTGTGTTTGTGATCCATGAAACAACTACTACCACATGCTGGGCCCTGAAATATGACCCCGCTCGACTTCCTAACCACCCTTGTCCTCTGTCCAGGAGTTGCAAGTAGTTTCTGGTGTTTGTAGTTGCTGGAGGCCGTGCGCAGCGCCGACCGGAGGGGTGGGCTGTGATGCGGTAGGCACGTGGCCGGGTATGCCGGGCGCCCGTTTGGTGTCGTGGAACCCTGTACACATCGTTCGGGGCCGTATGTGGAAACCTCGGCCGGACTCCCTGCGAATGGAACCTGAATAGGCGATAAACCTAGACTAGATACTTGAGTGTTTAGGTAGGTCGTGGTCTACACCCACGTCGGCTTTCGCTTGAAGTCTGCCGAGCACATGTCGTGTGAAGACGCTAAGTGGTGGAAACATGTGTGAAGAAGTACACCCCTGCAGGGTTATAAATAATCTATTCGAATGGCCGCGTCCGCGGTAAAGCACCTCTGGGTTGCCTATATAGTTCATAGACAAGTGAAAGTGGATACTCTAAAATGCGCAAGATAAGCGTGAGTGCTATGGATGGCGTTCTCGTAGGGATACGGGAGCGGATCCATAGTGATGTATTGATATGGTGAATATGTGGACTCGTGTGCGCCACCTCAAAAGAGTTACTTGCAGTCGTAGTTCAGGATAGCCACCAAGTCAAAGCTGGCTTGCTGCAGTTAAACCCCACCATCCCCTTTTGTTGATAATGATGCATATATAGTTATCTCTGATGTAAGTATTGTTGGGTACATTTGTACTCACGTTTGCTTAATTTATGTTTTTGCAGAGAGACTCCAGTCTCACTAGTAGTTCCGCATGGACTTTGACGTTTAGCTTGTTACCCCAGCTACGATCTTGTGCCCTCAGCAGGATCTGGTAGATAGTCAGGCTTCTCAGCCTTTTTCATTTGTAGATGTCTGTACTCAGACATGTTAAGCTTCCGCATGTGCTTTAACCTGTATGCTCTGGATGTTGGGTCATGCGACCCATGTTTGTAATATCTCGCTCCTCGGAGCCTATTGAATAAAATATTTGAGTTGTAGAGTCATGTTGTGATGCCATGTTGTATTGCACATATCGAGCATATTGTGTGTATGTTATTGAAATGCTTGGTATTTGTGGAATCTGACTATCTAGTTGTTTATCCTTGGTAGCCTCTCTTACCGGGAAATGTCTCCTAGTGCTTCCACTGAGCCATGGTAGCTTGCTACTGCTACGGAACACTTACGCTGGCCGGCATGTGTCCTTCTTCGTTCCTGTGTCTATCCCTTCGGGGAAATGTCACGCGGTGTCTACCGGAGTCCTGCTAGCCCAGCTGCTTGATGTCTACTACACAACCTTCTTCTTGTAAACGTTGTTGGGCCTGCAAGTGCACATGTTTGTAGGACAGTAGAAAATTTCTTTAATGCCTTTTTAGCTAGGCATGATGATGACAATGATGCTCACATAAAAGATAAGAATTGAAACATAACGGGAGCATCATGAAGCATATGACTAGCACATTTAAGTCTAACCCTCTTCCTATGCATAAGGATTTTTTGAGCAAACAACTTATGGGAACAATAATCAACAAGCATAGGAAGGTAAAACAAGCATAGCTTCAAGATTTTAAGCACATAGAGAGGAAACTTGATATTATTGCGATTCCTACAAGCATATGTTCCTCCCTCATGATAATTTTCAGTAGCATCATGAATGAATTCAACAATATAACCAACACCTAAAGCATTCTTTTCATGATCTACAAGCATAGAAAATTTACTACTCCCCACATAGCCAAAATTCTTCTAATGAATAGTAGTGGGAGCAAACTCAACAAAATAATTATCATGTGAGGCATAATCCAATTGAAAACTAAAATCATGATGAAAAGTTTCATGGTTATCATTATTCTTAATAGCATACAAGTCATCACAATAATCATCATAGATAGCAACTTTGTTCTCATAATCAATTGGAACCTCTTCTGAAATAGTAGAATCATCACTAAATAAAGTTGACACTCTTCCAAATCCACTTTCATGTTCATCACAATAAGATTCAACATCCTCCAAAATAGTGGGATCACTACTTCCTAAAGTTGACACTCTTCCAAACCCACTTTCATCAATATAATCATCATAAATAGGAGGCATGCTTTCATCATAACAAATATTCTCATCAAAACTTGGGGGACTAAACATATCATCTTCATCAAACATAGCATCCCCAAGCTTGTGGCTTTGCATATCATTAGCATCATGGATATTCAAGGAATTCATACTAACAACATCGCAATCATCCTCATCATACAAGGATCTACTACCAAACATTTTAATGCATTCTTCTTCTAGCACTTGAGCACAATTTTCCTTTCCATCATTCTCACGAAAGATATTAAAAAGATGAAGCGTATGAGACAAACTTAACTCTATTTTTTGTGTAGTTTTCTTTATAAACTAAACTAGTGATAAAACAAGAAACAAAAACATTCGATTTCAAGATCTAAAGATATACCTTCAAGCACTCACCTCCCTGGCAACGGCGCCAGAAAAGAGCTTGATGTCTACTACACAACCTTCTTCTTGTAAACGTTGTTGGGCCTGCAAGTGCACAAGTTTGTAGGACAGTAGCAAATTTCCCTCAAGTGGATGACCTAAGGTTTATCAATCCGTGGGAGGCGTAGGATGAAGATTGTCTCTCTCAAACAACCCTGCAACCAAATAACAAAGAGTCTCTTGTGTCCCCAACACCCAATACAATGGTAAATTGTATAGGTGCACTAGTTCGGCGAAGAGATAGTGATACAAGTGCAATATGAATAGTAGATAAAGGTATTTGTAATCTGAAATAATAAAAACAGCAAGGTAACTAATGATAAAATTGAGCTTAAATGGTGTTGCAATGATAGGAAACAAGGCATAGGGTTCATACTTTCACTAGTGCAAGTTCTCTCAACAATAATAACATAGATAGATCATATAACAACCCCTCAACATGCAACAAAGAGTCACTCCAAAGCAACTAATAGCGGAGAACAAACGAAGAGATTATGGTAGGGTACTAAACCACCTCAAAGTTATCCTTTTTGATCTATCTATTCAAGAGTTCGTAGTAAAATAACATAGAGCTATTCTTTCCGCTCGATCTATCAAAGAGTTCATACTAGAATAACACCTTAAGACACAAATCAACCAAAGCCCTAATGTCACCTAGATACTCCATTGTCACCTCAAGTATCCGTGGGCATGATTATACAATATGCATCACACAATCTCAGATTCATCCAACCAACACAAAGTACTTCAAAGAGTGCCCCAAAGTTTCTACCGGAGAGTCAAGAAAACGTGTGCCAACCCTATGCATAGGTTCTTGGGCGGAACCCACAAGTTGGTCACCAAAAACATACATCAAGTGGCACGTGATATCCCTTGTCACCACAAATAAACACGGCAAGACATACATCAAGTGTTCTCAAATTAAAGACTCAATCCGATAAGATAACTTCAAGAGGGAAACTCAATTCATCACAAAAGAGTAGAGGGGGAGAAACATCATAAGGTCCAACTATAATAGCAAACTCGCGATACATCAAGATCGTGCCATAGAGAGAACATGAGAGAGAGAGAGAGATCAAACACATAGCTACTGGTACATACCCTCAGCCCCGAGGGTGAACTACTCCCTCCTCGTCATGGAGAGCGTCGGGATGATGAAGATGGCCACCGGTGATGGGTTCCCCCTCCGATAGGGTGCCGGAACGGGCTCCCGAGAGGATTTTGGTGGCTACAGAGGCTTGCGGCGGCGGAACTCCCGATCTATCTTCTCCGTGGATGTTTTTAGGGTATGTGGGACTATATAGGCGAAAGAAGTCGGTCGGGGGGGGGGGGGTGCTCGAGTGGCCCACGAGATAGGGGGGCGCGCCCAGTAGGGGGGAGGGGCGCCCCCCTATCTCCTGGCCTCCTCGAGGATCTTCTGACGTGAACTCCAAGTCTCCAGGATCATATTCTTCCAAAAAAATCACGCTGCCGAAGGTTTCATTCCGTTTGGACTTTGTTTGATATTCCTTTTCCTCAAAATACTGAAACAGGCAATAAAACAGCAATATGGGCTGGGCCTCCGGTTAATAGGTTAGTCCCAAAAGTAATATAAAAGTGTATAATAAAGCCCGTAATCATTCAAAACAGATAATAAAATAGCATGAATGCTTCATAAATTATAGATACCTTGGAGATGTATCAGCATCCCCAAGCTTAATTCCTACTCGTCCTCGAGTAGGTAAATGATAAAAGAAAGAATTTATGAAGTGTGAATGCTAGAAGGTGCACAAGTTTGATCAATGATAATTTCAATCGCCTTTTCTAGCATGATAATATGTCATAACAGTAGTTCACCTCATAAAACTTCTCACGATAAAGTAACAAGTAATTCACATGTCAAAGCATAGACCATAAACTTTCTTGAAAACTAGCAAACTTCATTCTCAGTCATCAAACAATTGCAATTCATCTTATTTTCAGGAATAGCAAACTCCACATACTCAACTATCATATAGTCTTCTACAATTGCTAACACTCACGCAATACTAATGGTTATGGAGTTTCAATCGGACACTGAGAAAGATAGGGGCTTATAGTGTTGCCTCCCAACGTATTCACCTTTGGGTGATGTCAACAATAATAGTTCATGATAACTTACATCCAATTGGATATATATATATATATATATATATATATATATATATATATATATATATATATATATATATATATATATATCAGGATCTTCCCAACATGAGGTGCTTGCCAAAGGATAAAATGAAAAAGGGAAAGGTGAAGATCACCTTGGCTCTTGCATAAAGTAAAAGACATAAAGTAAAAGATAGGCCCTTCGCAGAGGGAAGCAGAGGTTGTCATGCGCTTTTAGGGTTGGATGCAAAAAATCTTAATGCGAATGAACGTCACTTTATATTGCCACTTGTATATGGACCTTTATTATGCAGTCCGTCGCTTTTATTGCTTCCATAACAAGATCGTATCAAACTATTTTCTTCACACCAAAATATCATACATATTTAGAGAGCAATTTTTATTGCTTGCACCGATGACAACTTACTTGAAGGATCTTACTCAATCCATAGGTAGGTATGGTGGACTCTCATGGCAAAACTGGGTTTAAGGATATTTGGAAGCACAAGTAGTATCTCTACTTGGTGCAAGGAATTTTGGCTAGCATGAGGGGGAAAGGCAAGCTCAACATGTTTGAATGATCCATGACAATATACTTTAACTGAGATGTGCGAAAACATAACCCATTACGTTGTCTTCCTTGTCCAACATCAACTCTTTAGCTTGTCATACTTAATGAGTGATCCCAATTATAAAAGATGTCTAGGATAGTATATTTATATGTGAAATCTCTCTTCCTTCAATATTCTTTCATTAATTGTTCAAATGACCAATACAATGCTTGCTAACCTTCAATAAATTTACAACCTCTACTTTTTAGATGTGAAGTCATTACTCCCCATGGGATAAGCAAATGAGGCATGTATAAATTCAGATTTATGACATTCAACTCATTCAACCATTTACTCATAGGATATAAGTGAAGCACACGAGTAAATGACAAACTACTCCAAAAAGATATAAGTGAAGATCAATGAGTAGCTAAATAATTATGTAACTATGCGAAGACTCTCTCTCATTAAAGAATTTCAGATCTTGGTATTGTATTCAAACAGCAAGGAAAACAAAATAAAATGACATTTCAAGGATAGCACAACTCATGTGAAGAAGCAAAAACTTAGGCTCAACCGATACTAACCGATAGTGGTTGAAGAAGAAAGGTGGGATGCCTACCGGGGCATCCCCAAGCTTAGATGCTTGAGACTTCTTGAAATATTATCTTGGGGTGCCTTGGGCATCCCCAAGCTTGAACTTTTGTGTCTCCTTAATTCCTCTCATATCATGGTTTCTCTTTTTATCAAAAGCTTCATCCACAACAAACTCAACAAGAACTCGTGAGGTAGGTTAGTATAAACCAATGCAAAACCTTATCATTTTCTACTGTAACAAATCACCAAAATTATTATTCCACATTGAATACCAAATGCCTCTGCATATTTAATACTCCTATCCTCAAATATAATCATTAAACAAGCAAACATATGCAAACAATGCACACATAGCAGCAATCTGCCAAAACAGTACAGTCTGTAAAGAATGCAAGAGTATCAATACTTCCCTAACTCCAAAAATTATGAGAAAAATACTAAGCTGTAGAAGATTTATCAGAGCTCATTATGCAAAAAGTTTCAACATTATATCATTTTCTGAATTTTCAAGGGAATTTTTGCAACAGCGGTAAACTTTCTATTTTCAAACAGCAACATGTAAACTAGCAAAATAAGCATGGCAAAGGCTATCCTTGACATTTTTATTGAAAATAAAGATGCAAAACATTATTCTAAATAACATAAAGCAAATAATAACAAAATAAAATGACGCTCCAAGCAAAACACATATCATGTGGTGAATAAAAATATAGCTCCAAGTAAAGTTACCGATGAACGAAGACGAAAGAGGGGATGCCTTCCGGGGCATCCCCAAGCTTAGGCTCTTGGTTGTCCTTGAATATTACCTTGGGGTGCCTTGGACATCCCCAATCTCAGGCTCTTGCCACTCCTTATTCCATAGTCCATCGAATCCTTACCCAAAACTTCAAAACTCCACAACACAAAACTCAACAGAAAACTCGTAAGCTCCGTTAGTATAAGAAAATAAAACCACCATGTAGGTACTGTAATGAACTCATTCTAAATTCATATTGGTGTAATATCTACTGTATTCTAACTTATCTATGGTTCATACCACTTAATACTAGCCATAGATTCATCAAAATAAGCAAGCAACACATAGAAAACATAATCTGTCAAAAACAGAACAGTCTGTCGTAATCTGTATCAAACATATACTTCTGGAACTCCAAAAATCCTACCAAATTAGGAAGTCTTAAGAAATTTGTGTACCAATCCAGAGAAAAAATAATCAGAGCAGAAGCACGTTTCTGTGAATTAACAAAACTAATTTACTGTGTGCAAAAGTTTCTGATTTTCAGGAGGATCAACACAACTATCACCGTAAGCTATCCTAAAGGTCTTACTTGGCACTTTATTGAAACAAAACTATAAAACATGATTACTACAGTAGCATAATCATGTGAACACACAAAAACAGTAAGGATAAATATTGGGTTGTCTGCCAACAAGCGCTTTTCTTTAATGCCTTTTTAGCTAGGCATGATGATGACAATGATGCTCACATAAAAGATAAGAATTGAAACATAACGGGAGCATCATGAAGCATATGACTAGCACATTTAAGTCTAACCCTCTTCCTATGCATAAGGATTTTGTGAGCAAACAACTTATGGGAACAATAATCAACAAGCATAGGAAGGTAAAACAAGCATAGCTTCAAGATTTTAAGCACATAGAGAGGAAACTTGATATTATTGCGATTCCTACAAGCATATGTTCCTCCCTCATGATAATTTTCAGTAGCATCATGAATGAATTCAACAATATAACCAACACCTAAAGCATTCTTTTCATGATCTACAAGCATAGAAAATTTACTACTCCCCACATAGCCAAAATTCTTCTAATGAATAGTAGTGGGAGCAAACTCAACAAAATAATTATCATGTGAGGCATAATCCAATTGAAAACTAAAATCATGATGAAAAGTTTCATGGTTATCATTATTCTTAATAGCATACAAGTCATCACAATAATCATCATAGATAGCAACTTTGTTCTCATAATCAATTGGAACCTCTTCTGAAATAGTGGAATCATCACTAAATAAAGTTGACACTCTTCCAAATCCACTTTCATGTTCATCACAATAAGATTCAACATCCTCCAAAATAGTGGGATCACTACTTCCTAAAGTTGACACTCTTCCAAACCCACTTTCATAAATATAATCATCATAAATAGGAGGCATGCTTTCATCATAACAAATATTCTCATCAAAACTTGGGGGACTAAACATATCATCTTCATCAAACATAGCATCCCCAAGCTTGTGGCTTTGCATATCATTAGCATCATGGATATTCAAGGAATTCATACTAACAACATCGCAATCATCCTCATCATACAAGGATCTACTACCAAACATTTTAATGCATTCTTCTTCTAGCACTTGAGCACAATTTTCCTTTCCATCATTCTCACGAAAGATATTAAAAAGATGAAGCGTATGAGACAAACTTAAATCTATTTTTTGTGTAGTTTTCTTTATAAACTAAACTAGTGATAAAACAAGAAACAAAAACATTCGATTTCAAGATCTAAAGATATACCTTCAAGCACTCACCTCCCTGGCAACGGCGCCAGAAAAGAGCTTGATGTCTACTACACAACCTTCTTCTTGTAAACGTTGTTGGGCCTGCAAGTGCACAAGTTTGTAGGACAGTAGCAAATTTCCCTCAAGTGGATGACCTAAGGTTTATCAATCCGTGGGAGGCGTAGGATGAAGATTGTCTCTCTCAAACAACCCTGCAACCAAATAACAAAGAGTCTCTTGTGTCCCCAACACCCAATACAATGGTAAATTGTATAGGTGCACTAGTTCGGCGAAGAGATAGTGATACAAGTGCAATATGAATAGTAGATAAAGGTATTTGTAATCTGAAATAATAAAAACAGCAAGGTAACTAATGATAAAATTGAGCTTAAATGGTGTTGCAATGATAGGAAACAAGGCATAGGGTTCATACTTTCACTAGTGCAAGTTCTCTCAACAATAATAACATAGATAGATCATATAACAACCCCTCAACATGCAACAAAGAGTCACTCCAAAGCAACTAATAGCGGAGAACAAACGAAGAGATTATGGTAGGGTACTAAACCACCTCAAAGTTATCCTTTTTGATCTATCTATTCAAGAGTTCGTAGTAAAATAACATAGAGCTATTCTTTCCGCTCGATCTATCAAAGAGTTCATACTAGAATAACACCTTAAGACACAAATCAACCAAAGCCCTAATGTCACCTAGATACTCCATTGTCACCTCAAGTATCCGTGGGCATGATTATACAATATGCATCACACAATCTCAGATTCATCCAACCAACACAAAGTACTTCAAAGAGTGCCCCAAAGTTTCTACCGGAGAGTCAAGAAAACGTGTGCCAACCCTATGCATAGGTTCTTGGGCGGAACCCACAAGTTGGTCACCAAAAACATACATCAAGTGGCACGTGATATCCCTTGTCACCACAAATAAACACGGCAAGACATACATCAAGTGTTCTCAAATTAAAGACTCAATCCGATAAGATAACTTCAAGAGGGAAACTCAATTCATCACAAAAGAGTAGAGGGGGAGAAACATCATAAGGTCCAACTATAATAGCAAAGCTCGCGATACATCAAGATCGTGCCATAGAGAGAACATGAGAGAGAGAGAGAGAGATCAAACACATAGCTACTGGTACATACCCTCAGCCCCGAGGGTGAACTACTCCCTCCTCGTCATGGAGAGCGTCGGGATGATGAAGATGGCCACCGGTGATGGGTTCCCCCTCCGATAGGGTGCCGGAACGGGCTCCCGAGAGGATTTTGGTGGCTACAGAGGCTTGCGGCGGCGGAACTCCCGATCTATCTTCTCCGTGGATGTTTTTAGGGTATGTGGGACTATATAGGCGAAAGAAGTCGGTCGGGGGGGGGGGGGGTGCTCGAGTGGCCCACGAGATAGGGGGGCGCGCCCAGTAGGGGGGAGGGGCGCCCCCCTATCTCCTGGCCTCCTCGAGGATCTTCTGACGTGAACTCCAAGTCTCCAGGATCATATTCTTCCAAAAAAATCACGCTGCCGAAGGTTTCATTCCGTTTGGACTTTGTTTGATATTCCTTTTCCTCAAAATACTGAAACAGGCAATAAAACAGCAATATGGGCTGGGCCTCCGGTTAATAGGTTAGTCCCAAAAGTAATATAAAAGTGTATAATAAAGCCCGTAATCATTCAAAACAGATAATAAAATAGCATGCATGCTTCATAAATTATAGATACATTGGAGACGTATCACTGTTATAGCCCGGATTCACTCGCTGATGACCGACACATTTGTTGCTGGGTCACGTATGCCTGTCCCTGTAAGTTAGTGCCACTTTGGGTTCACGACTAGCCATGTCAGCCCGGGCTCCTTGTCATATGGATGATAGCAGCACTATCATATACGTGTGCCAAAAGGCACAAACGGTCTTGGGCCTGGTAAGGCCACACCCGTGGGGATACCGTGCGTGAGGCCGCAAAGTGATATGAGGTGCTACATGCTAGATCAGTGTGGCATTGAGTCGGGGTCCTGACAGCTTTGGTATCAGAGCCTGACTGCCTGTAGGATTACCAAGCCAAACTGGTCGAAGTTGAGTCTAGAAATTCTTTAGTTATATAAGGGAATTGATTGTGGATGGGAACGTAAGGCTATTTTTACTCCTTATACCTTATGCCCTTCTGATCTGAGTCATCCATTCTTTCCACCGGGGGTTAAGGACTAGGATCTCTCCTCTCTATCAGGTTCACGTGTTACTAATCCGTAGTAACTTATAGGATTGATGGTTACAAGCCTCAGTTCAGTGTCTATTACTTCCGTATGTTGACTTTTGATCTCGGAACCTCGATATTGTGCTTCTAAATGGCTATGCCACCATTTTTGCAGGATGTCTCAAATCCTTTAAGCATTTATAGCCGTTATGTTGTCCGAGTCATCCCAGGTTTCTAAACAGTCTGATGCATTTGCAAATTCCTTCCTACCGTTCTGAAGTTCCTTTAAGCCAGATCAACCACACTAACTAGTGTGTTGAGGTACTTCATTGCCTCGGCATTTATGTTGGAGCTACTATTATGACCCTAGGTGTCTACAGTATCACCTAGTAATCTAGCCATGCTTTGTGTTCCCAGTGTGATGATTCTGGCCATCATTCTCGAAAGCATTACGTGTTGCCACCTAGTTAGTAAGCATTCTACTCCTGGGTTTCTGAGCCTGAGATCACTCCACTTACTTCATGTTGATAGTGTTTGCTCGTTCCTTTAGGTTATTAGTAACCTTTGTGATAGTCCTCGAGGTTCGTGGTATAATGTTCTTCCAAATACCACGAACTACTTATGGCAGAAGTTCCTCGTTAAATCGAAAGATCACAACCCAAGTGATCTTGACGAGTTCTTGATTCTTTGTTGTTACTCTGTCAGTTCTACCTTCTCTGCATGGGTTATCCGGAAGAAACCTGTTGAACTTGGTTCGACATGCTAATCTATGCATCCACAACTCAGAAAGTCGTATGTCCCTTTGAGTTGTCCCTCTTTTTAGTATTCTGACCCTCGTCTATCAATTGATAGTCAGGAGTAGTCGTGCACTCGGGTTCATCGATGCTTATTACTCTTGTGGTCCGTCAAGCCATTCTATTTTGGAATGACTAGGAGAAACAAACTCCAGTACCTCATCCATATCCAGGATTGAGTCAAAGCAGTTGTGTTCCGCAGATCAAATACTAATCCAGCTTTTGTTCTGTTCTGCCCCGAAGTATTACCCACTTTATGTCAGAAATGTCATGAGAACTACACCCTCTCTTATGAATTCTTGACGTAGTAACACTTCTCGCCATCATTATTCATTCCTCGGTTCCGTGTTGTCGCAACCGGAATGCCAACAAGTGAATCGTGATGTGTGAAATCTATATTCCTAGCAACTCTGTTGCTTGGTAGTTAAATGGACAATAACCTCATTCTTAGCGTGTTGATTATTGAATCATCACCCTAAGGTTGATCGTGCTACCTAGTCCTTATTTCTGGTGCACTCTCTGATCAATGAGTTAGGATTGTGTCAATCCCTCGCTCTATTGATCATATCACCTTGCCCTGAAAAGCAAGATTGTTCTCGAGCTTAGTAACATGTCGGTGGTTCGTGATTTTCCGAATGTCTTCTCGGAAGTATCACCATGTTGTCACCTGACCGCTATGTTAAGCTCATGATCAAGTTGGTTTCTCTATGAACCACCCCTTCTCCAAGAATCTTTGTCGGATACCCCGAGCAAGTTGGTTAAGCTAAACAACAACTTGGAGAGTTGGAAGATAAAAGCTTGCCGACTTAGTTCATTTTAAGGGATATCTTGTGTGTGTGTTGAAGAAAGATGATATCTTCATTGATTGATCCTCGTGATCAATTGTCGACGCTATTGTTTATCCAATCGTTGATTTGAGTATGGGCTATCGTCAAATCAAATCAGAACCAACGATGATCTAATGTTGTCTTACTCGTGGTTGATTCCCCGAGCATACACCATTATATCCTTTGGTCTGGCCAATGCTATCACCTTGTTCACATAGTTGTGGAATTCCATCCCCATGGAAACCTGGATGAATTGTTGTTGAGCCCATCGACAACATCCTTATCTCCTCCATGATTCGTGTTGAACATTAAGATAGTGTTGGAAACTTTTGAAAACATCTCTTCATGCTAGCTCACGAAGCATATGTTCGGATGTAAGAACTGACTCTCTCCAGTTCATGTGCATCTGATGCTAGTTCCCGTCGTAAATTCAAGAAAGTCAATGTTGCTTCTTTTGGAATCATTCCAAATCAGTCATGCATATGTGCGAAGTATTCTGTGGTCTGATAGACTGATCATCTTCATTCTATATGTATCCCTAGCACACCAATCCACTAATTGATTTGTTCAAGGATAATAAGTTCTAAGTGCTAGTCCTGAAGGTACCAGACGGATTTGTACAAGATTCTGTTATCCTCGATGATGGTTCCCAACCAGAACTTGGTAGTGTTTCGTTGTAAGACTACCATGTGATCATGCTTGTCTGGGACAACGTGTTCACATTTTTCTAGCAGAAACAACTCATGTTTTGGAGCCTACTATCGTAGTTCATTTCTCGAGAATCTTGCAACGTCATCTCATCGATTTGTGTTGCAAACTTTAATTTTCTTTCTAGACTTGATGAGTCTGGAATATTCTGACACCAACCAGATCTGAATCTCGGGCAGATATGATGGTTGGAACGTTTCCCAAGAACTATAGTATAGGTCTCTCTATAACCCGGTAAAGTGGACGTCGTGGCCAATACACCCAATAAAGTTAGCCACCTCCCCATAAGGATTTCGTAGGATTTACTTACTAGTTGTTCCTTATGGATTTTTGTGTTCCCAAAGTCCGACCTTTTACTTGATGTCCTAGATATCAAACCATATCTATGAATGGATTACGCTAGCACATCAAGGAGAACATTAGAAGCGGAGTGCTAAATGTCTCTCGGTCGATCATCCAGATTCTGTCCCCTTGGCCTCGCTTAGGTGAAATCTGAGAAAGTGTTATCTATTTTTGCATCTGCATCCTCCACCAATATTCATCATGGTAGTACGTTGTGTTGCCAGGATCCTTGACACGGATGTTGGTAAAACCTTGATGAATATGGAAATGCTCAAGTTCTTGAGAGCATGCACAAGCACTAAGTGTTATCACCGGTACTAACTGGGATTGCTCCTAGATTTCTCGGTTATGCTATAACTTTTCAACAGTGGAATAACTCTCGTCTGTTGAGTTATTCCCCAATTACCAGAGTCATTCCCAACATTTGCATTTTGTCCCCAGCTTGCACCGCCATTGTGCTAACTTACCATGGGTCCCATCCATTTCTGGTGATAAGAAAAATCACCCCTTGTGTTGTCTTCAACAAGGTAATCCACATCGTCCATTCTAGTTTGGGTATGCCATCCCTTCGTACTCCGCCAACGGTTGTTGTGATTTGCCTTAGGCTTATATAAAAGTTTCAGTGTTCTCTGAATCAAAAGTAATTCTTTTTGCCACTTAAGGTAATAATTCTACGAGTCACCCTCCTCTAAGGTGTCTCATTGTGGTATCATGGAAACTCAACTCCTCGCTACGCTGTCAACCGTTCACCACCCCTTTAAGTGTGGAATTGTTGTCTACCTAGTGAACCTTCGTCATCTGTTTCACTCCATCCCTTTGGATGTACGCTTCGTGTCTCAGCTCGGGAGATGTTTGATACGTCCATTTTGCATCATGCTTTTATATCGATATTTATTGTATTATGGGCTGTTATTACACGTTATGTCACAATACTTATGGCTATTCTCTCTTATTTTACAAGGTTTACATAAAGAGGGAGAATGCCGACAGCTGGGATTTTGGGCTAGAAAAGGAGCAAATATTGGAGACCTATTCTGCACAGCTCCAAAAGTCCTGAAACTCCACGAAAGTCATTTTGGGAATTAATAAAAAATATTCAGTGGAAGAAATACCTGAGGGGGGCCACCCACCACCCACGAGGGTGGGGGCGCGCTCTACGCCTTGGGCGCGCCCCCCTGCCTCGTGGGCCACCTGGCAGCCCTCCGGTTCCCATCTTCTGCTATATGAAGTCTTTTACCCTGGAAAAAAATCATAAGCAAGCTTACGGGATGAAACTCCGCCGCCACGAGGCGGAACCTTGGCGGAACCAATCTAGGGCTCCGGCGGAGCTGTTCTGCCGGGGAAACTTCCCGCCGGGAGGGGGAAATCATCACCATCGTCGTCACCAATGATCCTCTCATCGGGAGGGGGTCAATCTCCATCAACATCTTCACCAGCACGATCTCCTCTCAAACCCTAGTTCATCTCTTGTATCCAATCTTAGTACCAAAACCTCAGATTGGTACCTGTTGGTTGCTAGTAGTGTTGATTACTCCTTGTAGTTGATGCTAGTTGGTTTATTTGGTGGAAGATCATATGTTCAGATCCTTAATGCATATTAATACCCCTCTGATTATGATCATGAATATGCTTTGTGAGTAGTTACGTTTGTTCCTGAGGACATGGGTGAAGTCTTGCTATTAGTAGTCATGTGAATTTTGTATTCGTTCGATATTTTGATGAGATGTATGTTGTCTCTCCTCTAGTGGTGTTATGTGAACGTCGACTACATGACACTTCACCATTATTTGGGCCTAGAGGAAGGCATTGGGAAGTAATAAGTAGATGATGGGTTGCTAGAGTGACAGAAGCTTAAACCCTAGTTTATAAGTTGCTTCATAAGGGGCTGATTTGGATCCATATGTTTCATGCTATGGTTAGGTTTACCTTAATACTTCTTTTGTAGTTGCAGATGCTTGCAATAGGGGTTAATCATAAGGGGGATTCTTGTCCAAGAAAGGGCAGTACCCAAACACCGGTCCACTATATCAAATTATCAAAGTAACGAACGCGAATCATATGAGCGTGATGAAAACTAGCTTGACGACAATTCCCATGTGTCCTCGGGAGCGCTTTTCTCATTATAAGAACTTGTCCAGGCTTGTCCTTTGCTACAAAAAGGATTGCGCCACCTTGCTGCACCTTATTTACTTTCATTGTTTGTTACCCGTTACAAATTATCTTATCACAAAACTATCTGTTACCTACAGTTTCAGTGCTTGCAGAGAATACCTTACTGAAAACCGCTTGTCATTTCCTTCTGCTCCTCGTTGGGTTCGACACTCTTACTTATCGAAAGGACTACGATATATCCCCCACACTTGTGGGTCATCAATGTTTCAATGTCTCACTCTGTGAGTTGATCCTGAGTTGTTCGAGCTACGAGAAGGTCGATCCTTCTAGAGTTTTCCCTCTCCTCTCGTTGTCATGTTGATTGGAGTTATCAGAGCAAGACATCAAGATAAAGATGGTGATCGAATCAACATTCTTATGAAGTGCAACCTGATTCGTGAAGTTTGTGTCAGTATGCATCCCACCTTCCATCTTGCCCTACGCTTGAATCTCGGGGCGAGATTCTTGTTTAGTGGGGGTGAGTTGTCACATCCCTAGCTTTACCTTGCACTAGGATAGCACTTGTCTGTTGCATCATGTTTAAATATTATTTAAGTTGAAATGGGGATTGATCAAACCCTAGCATCAGAAAACAATTCAAATAGGATCAACTAAAATCTTTTTCAATAAACCCAAAATGTCCCTAAGAAAAGTTCATGATTTCTGGTTAAGGTGAAAACCTCTGCAAAAAATGATGAATATATTTTAGGTCATTTCTGGATTTTTGAATTAACTCATATTGTATTTGAATTGGAGCATTCAAATCCAATAAATATTTTAAATGCTCTAACAATTCTGAAACTAGTTGAGGGCTGTTGAAAATATTTCTAATTGTGCCCACAAATATTTTCAGAAGTTTTAGAAGTGGTTTAGTATTTTACTAAATCAACAACAAAAAAGCAAAATAGAAAACAAAACAGAAAACAAGAAAAGAGAGAGAGAGAGAGAGGAAGCCCACCTGGGCCACTTACCTAGCCCAGCTCCTCCAGCCGGCCCAGTCCACCTGGCAAGTGCCAGTCGCCCTCCTCCTTGTGCCAGAAGGACGCTCGCGTGTTGCCTGCGCGCGCACTCGAGGCCACCTCCTGCTTCCACCTCCTCCTGCCTCCCTGCTCGCTTCGTCGACCCCCTGGAGACGCCACGCGTCCCCCTCGACGCCTCTCACTCTCCCTGTGCTCCTCCCTCTCCTTTGTTTCTCTCTTCTGCGAACACTCGAGCGGAGCCCGTCGCCGCCGTTCGTTGCCGCCGTGGCCACAGCCACTGCCCCGCCTTGCTGATGCGCAGGAAGCTCCGCCTTGTCCCCCTCTCCACGCTCACCAAGACGGAAGGCGCCGGAAGCCCCTGGATGCTGCCAGCTCCGCCGTTCCCCTCCTCGGCCACCGACGATCGCCGCCGTCGATTTGCCACCGTCTCCACCTCCCCAAGCTTGCTGAGACCATCTCCAACCCCACTATGGGCTCCACCTTCTTCTCCCCTGCTTCCCGTCCCCGTACGCACCTCTAGTCGCCCGAGTCACTGGAACCGTGAGGTCACCGCCACCGTGGTTCCTCGTCGTCACGGCCAGGGCCACCGCAGCTCACCTCCGAGCACGGAACCGTGCTCCCCACCTCACCAGGAGCACGTAGCACACACCCGTTCATCCTCCCATCCAGCACAACGCCAAACCCGCTGGTGCCCGAGCTCCGGCCTCCATCGTAAGCTCCATTCCGGCAAGCTCCGGCGGCCCCGCGGCCAACCACCTACCCCTCTGGTTGCGGGAGAGCACGGGCTACGCCCCGGTGGTCTCCGCGCGTCCACCCACCGCCTGTAGCACGTTTCCGAGCCGCGCCGCCGTCGTATAGGTCGCTGTCGGCTAGGCTCCAGCGACGCTGACGTGGCAGATTAGCTTAGTACTAATTACGCGATTAGACTAACCCTAGGTCAATGACAGATGGGCCCCATGCCCTAATTAACCTAGGTTTGTTTTTGTTTAAATTAAGCTAACCCCACGAGCCCCACAAGTCATTTTGACCTGGCCATGTCACACATTGACCAACCCCACACGTCAGTGTTGACCATGCTGACGTGTCTGTTGACCGGCCCCACCTATCAGCGACACTAACCAGCCCCAGTCACTGACCAGTGGACCCCACTGGTCAGGTTTGACCTGGAGGCGCCCAGTTGACCTGCTGACGTCAGGGTGATGTCATGCTGACGCAATAAGTAATTTCTGGATTTAAAATAATTCAGGAAATTTCAGAAAATGTCCTAAACTTGTAAAATTCATAGAAATTCAACCATAACTCCAAATGAAATAAATTATATATGAAAAATGATCAGGAAAATCCAATATATCCATCTGTAGCATTTACATGCATGTTAGAACAACTTATAGCTGCTGTTTAGGACAAATCATATAAATGGCATTTGAATAATCACATATGGAGTTTGAATTTGAATCTTTAATCAAACCAACTCCATCTAATCTGTTGCTAGTTGCATTAGCTCATATCATAGCATATTGCCATGTCATGATCATGCATCATATTGTCCATTGCATTGATTGTGTTCTTCCTTGTTTGCCGGTGTTTGTCCCCTCTCAGTAGACGACGTACCGACGATGAGTTCGATGACACCGATGAAGAGCTATACTATCTTCAGAAGTGCCAGACAAGCAAAACCTCCTTGTTCATTCTGATACAATCCCACTCTCTCGCTCCTGCTCTCTTTTACTGCATTAGGACAACAATGATTCATCTATTACTTGATGCGGTAGTTGAACCCCCTTTTTCCTCTGCATGACCTGTCGTTGCCACAGTAAATAGATGAAACCCACTAGTATGAGTAGGAGTTGTTTGAGCCCTGATGTGCCTACTCATTCATGCTTGTTGTCATGCTTGCTACTGCTTAGAGTTGAGTCAGGTCTGATTCATCAGGGATGAATTAGAATGGTGATGAACACGTCCTACTGTGTGAGAGCTAAGTGTGTGAACACGATTTGGTAAAGGTAGCGGTGAGAGGCCATGTAGGAGTACATGGTGGGTTGTCTCATTCAAGCCGTCCTCAGGAACTGAGTTCTGTGTTTGTGATCCATGAAACAGCTACTACCACACGTTGGGCCCTGAAATATGACCCCGCTCAACTTCTTAACCACCCTTGTCCTTTGTCCAGGAGTTGCAAGTAGTTTCTGGGGTTTGTAGTTGCTGGAGGCCGTGCGCAGCACTGATCGGAGGGGTGGGCTGTGATGCGTTAGGCACGTGGCCGGGTATGTCGGGTGCTTGTTTGGTGTCACGGAACTTTGTACACATCGTTCGGGGCCGTATGTGGAAACCTCTGCTGGACTCCTTGCGGATGGAACCTCAATAGGCGATAAACCTGGACTAGAGACTTGAGTGTTTAGGTAGGTCGTGGTCTACACCCACGTCGGCTTTCGCTTGAAGTCTGCCGAGCACATGTCGTGTGCAGACGCTAAGTGGTGGAAACATGTGTGAAGAAGTACACCCCTGCAGTGTTATGAATAATCTATTCGAATAGCCGCGTCCGCGGTAAAGGACCTCTTGGTTTCCTATACAGTTCATAGACAAGTGAAAGTGGATACTCTAAAATGCGCAAGATAAGCATGAGTGCTATGGATGGCATTCTCGTAGGGAGACGGGAGCAGATCCATAGTGATGTATTGATATGGTGAATATGTGGACTCGTGTGCGCCACCTCAAAAGAGTTACTTGCAGTCGTAGTTCAGGATAGCCACCAAGTCAAAGCTGGCTTTCTGTAGTTAAACCTCACCATCCCCTTTTGTTGATAATGATGCATATGTAGTTAGCTCTGATGTATGTCTTGATGGGTACATTTGTACTCACGTTTGCTTAATTTATGTTTTTGCAGAGAGACTCCAGTATCACTAGTAGTTCCATGTGAACTTCGACGTTTAGCTTGTTACCTCAGCTACGATCTTGTGCCCTCGGCAGAATCTGGCAGATAGTCAGGCTTCTCAGCCTTTTTCATTTGTAGATGTCTGTACTCAGACATGTTAAGCTGCCGCATGTGCTTTGACCTGTATGCTCTTAATGTTGGGTCATGTGACCCATGTTTGTAATATCTCGCTCCTCGGAGCCTATTGAATAAAATACTTGAGTTGTAGAGTCATGTTGTGATGCCATGTTGTATTGCACATATCGAGCATATTGTGTGTATGTTATTGAAATGCTTGGTATGTGTGGGATCTGACTATCTAGTTGTTTATCCTTGGTAGCCTCTCTTATCGGGAAATATCTCCTAGTGCTTCCACCGAGCCATGGTAGCTTGCTACTGCTCCAGAACACTTAGGCTGGCCGGCATGTGTCCTTTGTTCCTGTGTCTGTCCCTTCGGGGAAATGTCACGCGGTGTCTACCGGAGTCCTGCTAGCCTAGCTGCTACAGCCCGGATTCACTTGCTGATGACCGACACGTTCGTTTCTGGGTCATGTATGCCTATCCCGGTAAGTTAGTGCCACTTTGGGTTCATGGCTCGGGCTCCTTGTGATATGGATGCTAGCGGCACTATCATATACGTGTGCCAAAAGGCGCAAACAGTCCCGGGCTTGGTAAGGCGACACCTGTGGGGATACCGTGCGTGAGGCCGCAAAGTGATATGAGGTACTACATGCTAGATCGATGTGGCATTGAGTCAGGGTCCTGACAAGAAAATAGTCCCTCTAGAATTGATATATTGGAAGAAGTTACTAATAATTTGGGTTCCACTTTTTCTCCCGTTAAGACTATTGAGATAACTCCTCCTAGCAAGAACCCTAAGTTTATTTATGTTCCTAAAAATAGAGGTGCACTACCTAGCAATAGAGAGGATCTTAAAATGATTAGCATGCACCCCAATTTTGTTGATTGGATAAAGGAACCCATTAGTGAAAGCAAATTTCTCGACTTTGTTCCTAGGAGTGTGATTATCAAAATATGTATGCGAAAACTCCTAGGAAGCATGGATGTGTAATTGAGGATTTGGAAACTAAGGATAACAATACTTGAAACTATGCATTACGCCTAGCTAGGGGCGTAAAACAATAACCCTTGTTGGGAGGCAACCCAATAATTATCTTATTTTTCTTGTCTTCTTTTCTATTTCCTTTCACACAAGTATGCTTCTATTATGATTGTGTTTTTATGTTTTAGTGTTTGTGCCAAGTGAAGCCTTTGGGATAATTTGGTTGATAGTTGACTTGATTATGTGAAAAATAGAAACTTTTGCACCAGTATTGGAATTCTTTATATTTACTGGAATGTGATAAAAATTCTGATTTTTTACACATTATTGATATATAAATTTCCCATGTTGTCCTGATTTTTCAAATTTTTTGGAATTACAGAGGTATTGTGTTTGTTCAGATCATTACAGACTGTTCAGTTTTTGACACATTCTGTTTTCGTTGCATAGTTTGCTTGTTTCAATGATGCTATGGATTATATCAAGGGGTATAAGTCATGGAGAAGTTGGAATGTAGTACCCCCTCCTTCCGGAAATACTTGTCGAAGAAATGGATACAAATTGATGTATCTAGAATAAAAATACATCTAGATACATTCATTCCTCGGACAAGTATTTCCGGACGGAGGGAGTAGGTATTGTGCAATAATAAAATATTAATGGGTTAATAACAGTACCTAAATTTATGATTTGCATGTTATTGTTGGGGAACGTAGCAGAAATTCAAAATTTTCCTATGTGTCACCAAGATCTATCTATGGAGAAACCAGCAACAAGGGGAAGGAGAGTGCATCTACATACCCTTGTAGATCGCTAAGCGGAAGCGTTCATGAGAACGGGGTTGAAGGAGTCGTACTCGTCGTGATCCAAATCACCGGAGATCCTAGTGCCGAACGGACGGCACCTCCGCGTTCAACACATGTACAGCCCGGTGACGTCTCCCACGCCTTGATCCAGCAAGGAGAGAGGGAGAGGTTGAGGAAGACTCCATCCAGCAGCAGCACAACGGCGTGGTGGTGATGGAGGAGCGTGGTAGTCCAGCAGGGCTTTGCTAAGCACCGCGAGATATGAGGAGAAGGGAGAGAGGTAGGGCTGTGCCAAGAGGAGAAGTTCTCATGTGTTAGGCAGCCCAAAACCTCCACTATATATAGGGGCAAAGGGGAGGGGAGGCGCCCTAGGGTTTCCCCTAGGGGGGGGGGGGGGCGGCGGCCAGGGCAGATGGGATCTCCCCCTTGGGTGACTTGGCCCCCAAGCCAGGAGGTGGGAACCCTAGATGGGGTGCCCAAACCCCCTAGTCACGTGGGAATAGGTGAGGGGGCGCACAGCCCCTTAGTGGGCTGCTTTGCCCCCTTCCCTTGGCCCATGAAGCCCCCCAACATTTGCCGGGGCTCCCGAAACACCTTTCGGTCATGCTGGTCATCACCCGATACCTCCGGAACACTTCCGGACTCCAAAACCCTTCGTCCAATATATCAATCTTTACCTCCGGACCATTCCGGAACTCCTCGTGACGTCCAGGATCTCATCCGGGACTCTGAACAACATTCGGTAACCACATACAAACTTCCTTTATAACCCTAGCGTCATCGAACTTTAAGTGTGTAGACCCTACGGCTTCGGGAGACATGTAGACATGACCGAGACGTTCTCCGGTCAATAACCAACAGCGGGATCTGGATACCCATGTTGGCTCCCACATGTTCCACGATGATCTCATCGGATGAACCATGATGTCAAGGACTCAGTCGATCCCGTATACAATTCCCTTTGTCTAACGGTATTGTACTTGCCCGAGATTCGATCATCGATATACCGATACCTTGTTCAATCTCGTTACCGGCAAGTCTCTTTTACTCGTTCTGTAACACATCATCCCGTGATCAACCCCTTGGTCACATTGTGCACATTATGATGATGTACTACCGAGTGGGCCCAGAGATACCTCTCCGTTTACACGGAGTGACAAATCCCAGTCTCGATCCGTGTCAACCCAAAAGACACTTTTGGAGATACCTGTAGTGCACCTTTATAGTCACCCAGTTAAGTTGTGACGTTTGATACACCCAAAGCACTCCTACGGTATCCGGAGTTACACGATCTCATGGTCTAAGGAAGAGATACTTGACATTGGAAAAGCTCTAGCAAACGAACTACACGATCTTTGTGCTATGCTTAGGATTGGGTCTTGTCCATCACATCATTCTCCTAATGATGTGATCCCGTTATCAACGACATCCAATGTCCATAGCCAGGAAACCATGACTATCTGTTGATCACAACGAGCTAGTCAACTAGAGGCTTACTAGGGACATATTGTGGTCTATGTATTCACACGTGTATTACAATTTCCGGATAATACAGTTATAGCATGAATAAAAGACAATTATCACGAACAAGGAAATATAATAATACTTTTATTATTGCCTCTAGGGCATATTTCCAACAGTCTCCCACTTGCACTAGAGTCAATAATCTAGTTCACATCGCCATGTGATTAACACTCACAGGTCACATCGCCATGTGACCAACATCCAAAGAGTTTACTAGTGTCACTAAACTAGTTCACATCATCATGTGATTAAGACTCAATGAGTTCTGGGGTTTGATCATGTTTTGCTTGCAAGAGAGGTTTTAGTCAACGGGTCTGCAACTTTCAGATCCGTATGTACTTCGCAAATCTTTGTGTCATATTGTAAATGCTGCTTCCACGCTCCACTTGGATCTATTCCAAATGGTTGCTCCACTATACGTATCCGGTTTGCTACTCAGAGTCACTCGGATAGGTGTTAAAGCTTGCATCGACGTAACCCTTTACGCCGAACTCTTTATCACCTCCATAATCGAGAAACATGTCCTTATTTACTCCAAGGACAATTTTGACAGCTGTCCAATGATCCATTCCTGGATCATTCTTGTACCCCTTGACTGACTCATGGCAAGGCACACTTCCGGTGCGGTACACAACATAGCATACTATAGAGCCTACGTCTGAAACATAGGGCACGACCTTCGTCCTTTCTCTCTTTTCTGCTGTGGTCGAGCTTTAAGTCTTAACTTCATACCTTACAACTCAGGCAAGAACTCTTTCTTTGACTGATCCATCTTGAACACCTTCAAGATCATGTCAAGGTATGTGCTCATTTTGGAAGTACCATTAAGCGTTTTTGATCTATCATTATAGATCTTAATGCTCAATGTTCAAGTAGCTTCATTGAAAAACACTTTTCAAATAACCCTATATGCTTTCTAGAAATTCTACATCATTTCTGATCAACAATATGTCAACAACATATACTCATCAGAAATTCTATAGTGCTCCCACTCACTTCTTTGGAAATACAAGTTTCTCATAAATTTGTATAAACCCAAAATCTTTGATCATCTTATCAAAGTACATATTCCAACTCCGAGATGCTTACTCCAGTCCTTAGAAGAATCGCTGGAGCCAGCATACCTTTTAGCATCCTTAGGATCAACAAAAACTTTCTGATTGTATCACATACAACCTTTCCATACGAAAACTGGTAAGGAAACTCGTTTTGACATCCATCTGCCAGATTTCATAAATGCAGCTAATGCTAACATGATTCCGACGGACTTAAGCATCGCTACGGATGAGAAAATATCATCGTAGTCAACTCCTTGAACTTGTGAAAAAAACTCTTCGCCACAAGTCGAGCTTCATAGACGGTGACATTACCGTCCACGTCCGTCTTCTTAAAGATCCATTTATCTCAATGGCTTGCCGATCATCGGGCAAGTCCACCAAAGTTCATGCTTTGTTATGATACATGGATCCTATCTCGGATTTCATGGCTTCTAACCATTTGTTGGAATTTGGGCCCACCATCGCTTCTCCATAGCTCGTAGGTTCATTGTTGTCTAGCAACATGACCTTCAAGACAGGATTACTGTACCACTCTGAAGCAGTACGCATCCTTGTCACCCTACGAGGTACGATAGTGACTTGATCTGAAGTTTCATGATCACTATCATAAGCTTCTACTTCAATTGGTGTAGGTGCCACAGGAACAACTTCCTGTGCCCTGCTACATACTTGTTGAAGTGACGGTTCAATAACCTCATCAAGTCTCCACCATCCTCCCACTCAATTTTCGAGACAAACCTTTCCTTGAGAAAGGACCCGATTCAAGAAACAATCCCTATTGCTTTCGGATCTGAATTAGGAGGTATACCCAACTGTTTTGGGTGTCCTATGAAGATGCATTTTATCCGCTTTGGGTTCGAGCTTATCAACCTGAAACTTTTCCACATAAGCATCGCAGCCCCAAACCTTTAAGAAATGACAGCTTAGGTTTCTCTAAACCATAGTTCGTACGGTGTCATCTCAACGGAATCACGTGGCGCCCTATTTTAAAGTGAATGTGGTTGCCTCTAATGCCTAACCCATAAACGACACTGGTAATTCGATAAGAGACATCATGGTACGCACCATATCCAATAGGGTGCAACTATGATGTTCGGACACACCATCAAACTATGGTGTTCCAGGCGGTATTAATTGTGAAACAATTTTCACAATGTCTTAATTGCGTGCCAAAGCTCGTAACTCAGA
This sequence comes from Triticum timopheevii, assembly GCA_963921465.1. Taxonomy (NCBI): domain Eukaryota; kingdom Viridiplantae; phylum Streptophyta; class Magnoliopsida; order Poales; family Poaceae; genus Triticum; species Triticum timopheevii. Next base: position 404,615,343 of record OY997272.1, on the reverse strand, counting down.
TACTCATCTCTATGATCATATCATAGACATTTTATCCTCTTGTCACGATGATCTTCAACTTCACTCTGAAATTACTTGAACCATTCAATAATTCAGACTTGTGTTTCATCAAGTAAATATACTCAACATCTACTCGAATCATCTGTGAAGTAAGAACATAACGATATTCACTGCATGCCTCAGCACTCATTGGACTGCACACATCAAAATGTGTTACTTCCAAAAAGTTGCTATCTTGTTCCATTTTACTGAAAAACGAGGCTTTTTAGTCATCTTGCCCATGTGGTATGATTTGCATATCTCAAGTGATTCAAGTCAAGTGAGTCCAAACGATCCATCTGCATGGAGTTTCTTCAGGCATATACACCAATAGACATGGTTCGCATGTCTCAAACTGTTCAAAAACGAGTGAGTCCAAAGATCCATCAACATGGAGCTTCTTCATGCATTTTATACCAATATGACTTACATGGTAATGCCACAAGTAAGTGGTACTATCATTACTATCTTATATCTTTTGGCATGAAAATGTGTATCACTACAATCGAGATTCAATAAACCATTCGTTTCAGGTGCAAGACCATTGAAGGTATTATTCAAATAAACAGAGTAACCATTATTATCCTTAAATGAATAACCGTATTGCGATAGACATAATCCAATCATGTCTATGCTCAACGCAAACACCAAATCTCGATGGTAGAGGGAGCGTGCGATGCTTGATCACATCAACCTTGGAAACTCTTCCAACACATATCGTCAGCTCACCTTTAGCTAGTCTCCGTTTATTCCGTAGCTTTTATTTCGAGTTACTAACACTTAGCAACCGAACCGGTATCTAATACCCTGGTGCTACTAGGAGTACTAGTAAAGTACACATTAACATAATGTATATCCAATATACTTCTATCGACCTTGCCAGCCTTCTCATCTACCAAGTATCTAGGGTAATTCCGCTCCAGTGGTTGTTCCCCTTATTACAGAAGCACTTAGTCTCGGGTTTGGGTTCAACCTTGGGTTTCTTCACTAGAGCAGCAGCTGATTTGCCATTTCATGAAGTATCCCTTCTTGCCCTTGCCCTTACTTGAAACTAGTGGTTTCACCAACCATCAACAATTGATGCTCCTTCTTGATTTCTACTTTCGCGGTGTCAAACATCGCGAATACCTCAAGGATCATCATATCTATCCCTGATATGTTATAGCTCATCACGAAGCTCTAGCAGCTTGGTGGCAATGACTTTGGAGAAACATCACTATCTCATCTGGAAGATCAACTCCCACTCGATTCAAGTGATTGTTGCACTCAGACAATCTGAGCACAAGCTCAACGATTGAGCTTTTCTCCCTTAGTTTGCAGGCTAAGAAAATCGTCGGAGGTCTCATACCTCTTGACGTGGGCACGAGCCTGAAATCCCAATTTCAGCCCTCGAAAACATCTCATATGTTCCGCGACGTTTCGAAAACGTCTTTGGTGCCTCAACTCTAAACCGTTTAACTGAACTATCACGTAGTTATCAAAACGTGTATGTCTGATGGTCGCAACATCCACAAACGACGTTTGGGGTTCAGCACACTGAGCGGTGCATTAAGGACATAAACTTTCTACTGTCCGCATAATCGCTACTGTCAACTTTCAACTATATTTTCTCTAGGAACATATCTAAACAGTGGAACTAAAGCGCGAGCATACGACATAATTTGCAAAGATCTTTTGACTATGTTCAGGATAATTAAGTTCATCTTATGAACTCCCACTCAGATAGACATCCCTCTGGTCATCTAAGTGATTACATGATCCGAGTCAACTAGGCCGTGTCCGATCATCACGTGAGACGGACTAGTCATCAGTGGTGAACATCTTCATGTTGATCGTATCTACTATATGACTCATGCTCGACCTTTCGGTCTCTGTGTTCCGAGGCCATGTCTGTACATGCTAGGCTCGTCAAGTTAACCCTAAGTGTTTCGCATGTGTAAATCTGTCTTACACCCGTTGTATGTGAACATAAGAATCCATCACACCCGATCATCACGTGGTGCTTAGAAGCAACGAACTTTAGCAACGGTGCACAGTCAGGGGAGAACACTTCTTGAAATTTTTGTAAGGGATCATCTTATTTACTACCGTCGTTCTAAGTAAACAAGATGCATAAACATGATAAACATCACATGCAATCAAGTAGTGACATGATATGGCCAATATCATTTTGCTCCTTTTGATCTCCATCTTCGGGGCTCCATGATCATCATCGTCACCGGCATGACACCATGATCTCCATCATCATGATCTCCATCATCGTGTCTCCATGAAGTTATCTTGCCAACTCATTACTTCTACTACTATGGCTACCGGTTAGCAATTAAGTAAAGTAACTACATGGCGTTGTTCAATGACACGCAGGTCATACAATAAATTAAGACAACTCCTATGGCTCCTGCCGGTTGTCATACTCATCGACATGCAAGTCGTGATTCCTATTACAAAAACATGATCAATCTCATACATCACATATCATTCATCACATTCTTCTTGGCCATATCACATCACATAGCATACCCTGCAAAAACAAGTTAGACGTCCTCTAATTGTTGTTGCATGTTTTACGTGGCTGCTATGGGTTTCTAGCAAGAACGTTTCTTACCTGCGCAAAACCACAACATGATATGCCAATTGCTATTTACCCTTCATAAGGACCCTTTTCATCGAATCCGTTCCGACTAAAGTGGGAGAGACTAGCACCCGCTAGCCACCTTATGCACCAAGTGCATGTCAATCGGTGGAACCTGTCTCACGTAAGAGTACGTGTAAGGTCGGTCCGGGCCGCTTCATCCCACAATACCGTCGAAACAAGATTGGACTAGTAATGGTAAGCATATTGAACAAAATCAACCCACACAACTACTTTGTGTTCTACTCGTGCAAAGAATCTACGCAATAGACCTAGCTCTGATATCACTGTTGGGGAACGTAGCAGAAATTCAAAATTTTCCTACGTGTCACCAAGATCTATCTATGGAGAAACCAGCAACAAGGGGAAGGAGAGTGCATCTACATACCCTTGTAGATCGCTAAGCGGAAGCGTTCATGAGAACGGGGTTGAAGGAGTCGTACTCGTCGTGATCCAAATCACCGAAGATCCTAGTGCCGAACGGACGGCACCTCCGCGTTCAACACACGTACAGCCCGGTGACGTCTCCCACGCCTTGATCCAGCAAGGAGAGAGGGAGAGGTTGAGGAAGACTCCATCCAGCAGCAGCACAACGGCGTGGTGGTGATGGAGGAGCGTGGTAGTCCAGCAGGGCTTCGCCAAGCACTGCGAGATATGAGGAGAAGGGAGAGAGGTAGGGCTGTGCCAAGAGGAGAAGTTCTCATGTGTTAGGCAGCCCCAAAACCTCCACTATATATAGGGGCAAAGGGGAGGGGAGGCGCCCTAGGGTTTCCCCTAGGGGGGGCGGCGGCCAGGGCAGATGAGATCTCCCCCTTGGGTGACTTGGCCCCCAAGCCAGGAGGTGGGAAACCTAGATGGGGCGCCCCAAACCCCCTGGTCACGTGGGAATAGGTGAGGGGGGCGCACAACCCCTTAGTGGGCTGGTTTGCCCCCTTCCCTTGGCCCATGAAGCCCCCCAACACTTGCCGGGGCTCCCGAAACACCTTCCGGTCATGCTGGTCATCACCCGGTACCTCCGGAACACTTCCGGACTCCAAAACCCTTCGTCCAATATATCAATCTTTACCTCCGGACCATTCCGGAACTCCTCGTGATGTCTGGGATCTCATCCGAGACTCCGAACAACATTCGGTAACCACATACAAACTTCCTTTATAACCCTAGCGTCATCGAACTTTAAGTGTGTAGACCCTATGGGTTCGGGAGACATGTAGACATGACCGAGACGTTCTCCGGTCAATAACCAACAGCGGGATCTGGATACCCATGTTGGCTCCCACATGTTCCATGATGATCTCATCGGATGAACCACGATGTCAGACTCAGTCGATCCCGTATACAATTCCCTTTGTCTAACGGTATTGTACTTGCCCGAGATTCGATCGTCGATATACCAATACCTTGTTCAATCTCGTTACCGGCAAGTCTCTTTTACTCGTTCCGTAACACATCATCCTGTGATCAACCCCTTGGTCACATTGTGCACATTATGATGATGTCCTACCGAGTGGGCCCAGAGATACCTCTCTGTTTACACGGAGTGACAAATCCCAGTCTCGATCCGTGTCAACCCAAAAGACACTTTTGGAGATACCTGTAGTGCACCTTTATAGTCACCCAGTTACGTTGTGACGTTTGATACACCCAAAGCACTCCTACGGTATCCGGGAGTTACACGATCTCATGGTCTAAGGAAGAGATACTTGACATTGGAAAAGCTCTAGCAAACGAACTACACGATCTTTGTGCTATGCTTAGGATTGGGTCTTGTCCATCACATCATTCTCCTAATGATGTGATCCCGTTATCAACGACATCCAATGTCCATAGCCAGGAAACCATGACTATCTGTTGATCACAACGAGCTAGTCAACTAGAGGCTTACTAGGGACATATTGTGGTCTATGTATTCACACGTGTATTACGATTTCCGGATAATACAGTTGTAGCATGACTAAAAGACAATTATCACGAACAAGGAAATATAATAATACTTTTATTATTGCCTCTAGGGCATATTTCCAACAGTTATACTAATAGATCTCACGAGTTTTTTGTTGAGTTTTGTGTGCTTTCAAGTTTTGAGTGAGATCACGATGGATGAAGGAATAAGGAGCGGCAAGACCCAAAGCTTGGGGATGCCCAAGGAACCCAAAGGTAATATTCAAGGACTGAGGGAGTCCTGGACTAGGGAGTGTCCGGACAGCTGGACTATCATCGTCAGCCGGACTCCAAGACTATGAAGATACAAGATTGAAGACTTCGTCCCGTGTCCGGATGGGACTTTCCTTGGCGTGGAAGGCAAACTTGGCGATACGGATATGTAGATCTCCTACCATTGTAACCGACTCTGTGTAACCCTAGCCCTCTCCGGTGTCTATATAAACCGGAGGGTTTTAGTCCGTAGGACAACACAACAATTACAACAATCATACCATAGGCTAGCTTCTAGGGTTTAGCCTCCTTGATCTCGTGGTAGATCCACTCTTGTACTACCCATATCATCAATATCAATCAAGCAGGAGTAGGGTTTTACCTCCATCGAGAGGCACCGAACCTGGGTAAAAACATTGTGTCCCTTGTCTCCTGTTACCATCCGCCTAGACGCACAGTTCGGGACCCCCTACCCGAGATCCGCCGGTTTTGACACCGACATTAGTGCTTTCATTAAGAGTTCCTCTGTGCCGTCACCGATAGGAAGGATGCCTCTTCCCGTCTTTAAAGACGGTATCTTCGCTGAAGGAGCCTTGGCCGCCGGCCAAACTATCCGGCTGGGTGATTTCCTCATGACCACCTGTTCAGCCACCGCTTCGACGACGACCTCTCAGGTCGTGAAAAGCAATCTTCGCGTCAACTCGGAATTCGCCAAGCAGTTGGATCCAATAGAGCTTTCGTCCATAAACGAGCTCTTGGATCGCATCGCCGCCCTGGGAGTCGCTACAGACTACAATCAGATTGGGCTTAAAACCGATCTGAGAGAGATTAACTCTCCCCAGGTTACCCACCACGTCGCGGTGGTAGAGGAACAACACAGCGACTCTTCTCCTATATTGAAAACTAGTCATGTCTGGGCTTCCGAACCCTCCATGCCGGATTCCCGCAGGGGGACGAACTTCGATCAAGCACTGAACCTAAAGTCAGGCGTCGGACCGGACTCGTTGGACGACGTCCAACGATCCAAGCTTCCAAATTCGGAAACTACTCGGCCCTTGAGCCTCGAGATGGGTAGGGTTCCGGACTTAATTCCACCCACCCACCCAGACATATGCGATCTATCTCAAATCCGGCAAGAGCACACTGAAATAGTACATCATTACTGGGCCAGATTCCTCCTGGTTATGGACATGATAAAGGACTGCCGAGAGGAAAACGCAATTTCAATTTTCTGCAATAATTGCACGAACGAGGGAATCTTGAACGCCGTCAGACGCCGTGAAATTACACGCTTCTCTGACCTAGCGTCCATAGTATGAAAGTACTGTGCGATGGAGAGTTTCCGGAAAACCGAAACTAAGTTTTGGGAAAATCCGGCCCCGAATATAACCCTAGTCCGTAACAAAAGGGTGCAGAACACTCAGGTACCAGGTACAAAAACCAAAAAGCAGAAACCCCATAAAGGGCAAGGAACCGTACTGGAGGGATGGCTCAGCGGACCCTGTAAAATTCACAGTACAGAAGGCGCCACCCCAACACATAGCCTTCGAGCATGTTGGATATTGCGGCAGGTGGCCAAAAGTGGCGAGGAGCTTCTAGCCCCGGAAAACCACTCCAACAGTACCAGTACGGTGTCAACAGTCTTCGAGACTTTCGCATCAAATAATGTGCGAAAGCGAACAATCCGCAGTCTCGCCGAAGTCTACCAAGTAGCAACGACAAATCCATGGAGCGACAGGGCCATCACCTTCAACGCCAGCGACGAACCTAAATTCCAAACAGCCCGAGCACCAGCTGCATTGGTCCTCAGTCCAATAGTGGACGGCTTTCGTCTTACCAAGGTACTCATGGATGGCGGCAGCGGACTAAACCTCACCTACGAGGAAACTCTTCAAAAAATGGAAATAGACTGGAGCCGCATTGAGCAAAGCAGCACAACCTTTAGAGGAATAATCCCTAGCCGGGAAGCACGCTGCACAGGAAAAATCACACTTGATGTGGTGTTCGGCTCGCCGGACAATTACAGGTCTGAAGAGGTCACGTTCCAAGTAGCCCCGTTCAGCAGTGGATATCACGCTATATTAGGACGGGAGGCATTCACAATTTTCCAAGCCAAACCCCATTACGGGTACATGAAGCTTAAGATGCCTGGGCCCAGCGGAACAATCACTCTCGCTAGTGATCCAGACATAGCACTCCGCGCCGAAAACAAGACAGCCGCATTAGCCCTGGAGGCACTATCCGAAGCCCTAGCGGCAGAAGAACTCACCGCGCTGCGCTCTACGGTGAATAGGGACGATGTGATACTCGATAAGAGATCCAAGTCCACTTCTTTCAAACCAGCGGACGAAATAGTCAAATTCCAGGTCCACCTAACGGACCCAACAAAGACGGCCTCCATCGGGGCGCAGTTGAACCCTGATGTAGACGCCGCACTACGAGAATTCCTTCGGGAAAATTGGGACATCTTCGCCTGGCACCCTTCAGATATGCCAGGAATCCCACGCAGATTGGCAGAACACAGCCTAAACATCCTAAAAGGATTCAAGCCAGTCAAGCAGGCTCTTCGGCGATTTTCCGAACCCAAAAGACAGGCAATGGGAGAAGAGCTAGCCAAACTACTGGAAGCCGGATTCATCAGAGACATAAAACATCCGGACTGGCTAGCAAACCTGGTAATGGTACCAAATAAGGACAAATCCTGGCGCCTATGTGTCGATTTTAAAGACCTCAACAAGGCCTGCCCAAAGGATCCCTTCCCCTCCCCCGCATCGACCAAATAATCGATGCTACTGCAGGGCACGATTCATTGTGCTTCCTCGACGCATATTCCGGCTATCATCAAATCAAGATGGCGGAAGCAGACCAAGCCGCAACGGCATTCATTACTCCATATGGACCATTTTGCTTCAACACGATGCCCTTCGGACTCAAAAACGCCGGCGCAACATATCAGCGCATGATTCAGACATGTCTGGCTACCTAGATCGGCAAAACAGTAGAAGCATACGTAGACGACGTAGTCGTCAAAACCAAGCACGTCGAAACTCTAGTAGACGATTTGAGGCTAACATTCGACAACCTCCGAGCATATGACATCAAGCTGAATCCGGAAAAATGCGTTTTCGGCGTACCAGCCGGAAAGCTCCTGGGCTTCATTGTATCCGGTAGAGGAATTGAAGCAAACCCAGCCAAGATCCGAGCTCTGTCACAACTAGATATTCCAAAAGACCTCAAACAAATACAAAAATTGACCGGATGTGTGGCGGCCTTAAGCCGCTTTATCTCCTGTTTGGGAGAAAAGGCATTGCCCCTCTATCGCCTCCTCAGGCGCACCGAACACTTCGAGTGGACGGATGCTGCCACTGCCGGACTCGAAGAAATTAAAGCCATATTGGCAACAAATCCGGTCCTGGCCGCGCCTAACCTGGGAAAACCAATGTCATTATACATCGCGGCAACACATCAAGTTGTAAGCGCGGTACTCGTTGTCGAACGAGAAACAGAAGGGCACAAATTCCCTCTTCAAAAACCAGTGTACTATGTATCCACTGTCTTAACTCTCTGCAAGTCCCGGTACCCGCACTATCCAAAGATAGCATATGCGGTGTTCATGGCATCCCGGAAGCTACGACACTACTTTCAAGAGTGTTCGATAACAGTGGCCTCCGAAGTGCCCCTCAACGACATTATAAACAACCGCGACGCGATGGGCAGGATTGCAAAATGGGCCATTGAGCTCTTACCATTCGATATAACTTATAAACCTCGGCGAGCTATAAAGTCGCAAGTCTTAGCTGACTTCGTCGCCGAATGGACTGAAGCCGAACTCCCTAAATAGTACGGCGCATACTCCAATTGGAGTATGCATTTTGACGGCTCCAAAATGTTGGCCGGCTTGGGGGCTGGCGTCGTATTGACGTCCCCAACCGGGGATACAGTCCAATACGTACTTCAGATAATGTACACAGACTCCAACAATGCGGCCGAATATGAGGCCCTCCTACATGGCCTCCGGATGGCAATCTCCATGGGCATTCAACGCCTAGAGGTGCGCGGGGATTCAAACCTCGCAATATCCCAAGTAAATGGAGACTTTGACGCTAAGGATCCAAAAATGAAAGCCTATCGTAACGCTGTCCTAAAAATGTCAGCTCGGTTCGAAGGGCTCGAATTCCACCATGTAGCCCGAGATAATAACCAAGCAGCCGACGTACTGGCACGCATCGGCGCAAAACGCGACGCTGTCCCTCCCAACATCTTCCTGGAACGGCTCTTTAAGCCATCCGTACTATGGGAAGAGGAGTCCGGAAATAACAACCCGGAGGCAGCCGCACCACCCAACACAGAACAATCTGACATCACCGGCAACACAGCCGATGAAATAACACCTTCAGCCCACGAAATAATGGCAGTAATCGCCCCGTGGACAGAGCCGTTCCTAGCCTACTTACTTAGGCAGGAGCTTCCCGAAGACCAAAACGAGGCCCGCTGCATAGTCCGGCGATCTAAAGCCTACAAGGTCCACGAGGGAGAACTCTATAAGAAAAGCAGAACCGGAGTCCTTCAACGGTGTATCTCCGAGGAGGAAGGGCGAAACCTTCTGGCTGAAATTCATGCCGGACTAGGCGGACACCATGCCGCAGCTCGGGCCCTTGTAGGCAAGGCATTTCGTATAGGATTTTATTGGCCGACGGCCCGAGCAGATGCGCAGGACTTAGTCCAAAGATGCGTCGGTTGTCAGCTCTTTGCTAATCAAAGCCATATGCCACCCACCGCCCTCAAAACTATACCCATTACCTGGCCGTTCGCGGTCTGGGGGCTTGACATGGTTGGACCCCTTAAAGGGGGAACCCACAAGCAAAGGTACCAATTGGTCATGGTGGACAAATTCACCAAATGGGTAGAGGCCAAGCTAGTTAAAACGACAGAGTCCGGACCAGTGATAGACTTCATATCCGGGGTAGTACACCGTTATGGTGTCCCCAATAGCATCATTACTGATAACGGCACGAACTTCACAGTCGACGAGGTTAAATTATGGTGCAAAAATATGGGCATTAAGCTCGATTACGCTTCAGTCTATCATCCTCAAACCAACGGTCAAGTGGAACGAGCAAATGGTCTAATAATGAGCGGCATCAAACCCAGACTAGTGCGGTCCCTTACGAAATCTGACACGCACTGGGTAGAGGAGCTCGACTCCGTACTCTGGGGGCTGCGGACAACGCCCAACCGTACTACCAGATTCACACCATTTTTTATGGTATACGGCGCAGAGGCAGTTTTGCCCTGCGACATCATTCATCACTCACCTCGAGTGCGCATGTATGAAGAAAGAGAAGCCGAGCTGGATCGGCAGGACAACTTGGATGCATTGGAGGAAGAACGCGACGTTGCCAAGGCTCGTTCTGCATTCTATCAGCAGCAGGCTCGAAGATATCAAAACAGAGAAGTACGGGCTAAGACTTACAATGTTGGCGAACTAGTTCTACGCCTGCCGGACAAGAAAAAGGACAAGCTCAAACCTAAATGGGAAGGTCCCTTCATTATCGATCAAGTCCTGACCGGCAGGGCATACCGTCTGCGGAATGCGTCGGACAACCGACTCGAGCCGAACCCATGGAACGCAGCCCGCCTCCGAAGATTCTATGCCTAGCGTCGGACTAAGAGTTCATCCCCTTCCCCCGCCCAAATTTTTACACTTCAGCTGTCTTTTGTTTCTATTTTTCCCTCTCACCCCTTTTCGTAAAAGCCCTTAAAGGCCTACTTGCGCATTGTTCGCACACACTTGATATGCTATCCGCACTCATTATACCTGGGGGCTTCTTTACCAGAAGCTTAATTATAAGGGCCTCATGCCCAGCACATGTGTCAAACTTCCACGTGTACCTTTTATTCACCATTATATGCATCGATATGACTTAAGTTTTGGCCGAGCTGGGTTGCCTGGCTCCTGTGCTTACCCCTACGTTCCCGATTGTTCGGCTAGGAGGTAAAGGGAGCACCTCTGTGATTGTTACTGCCGGGTCAGCCGGATGTGTACCTCAGACTGGGTGAAGCCAAAAGCTAGCGTTCTTAATGGAATATTCGGTCGGTGACTTGAAAGATGATTTTTACCTATTTATTTATCTGCCCCCAGATGTTTTACTGCTCTTTTTGCAGTCCAGACATGCACTTTAGGGCATGCCTCCCAGGGAAAGGAACCCTTAACGGAACTATTCTCCCTGGAAGATGTTTCTTACTAACCATGTAATATAACATAACTAGTTGGGCACTTGTCTGATAAAGCACTAATGACCCCTACGCCTGGTCTCCATGCATGCCCCGGTTGTTTCTTAACCGAGAAGGTATTCAGACACACTTCGGACTCTAGGGTCCCGAGGTTGAAGCGAAAAGGTCGGCAAAGACAAATGATCTACAATCCGGCTAGAAGGCATTTTACATGTCATTTTAAAATACATTGTCAAATCGACTGACTGTATTCTTCCTCAATCCCGTCTAACAGGCTGTCTAATTTACAGTCCCGTTGGGAATATTTAGTGGCCAACTCTACCTGGTCGTACACTAAACTCACAGGGATCTCCTTCCCATCGGGTCCCACAGGTCCGACCTCGGCCATGTGGTTGGGATCTGCCTTCTTGTACCGCGTCTTCACCATGGCCCAGGCCTCCCTGGCACCTTGGCGGCATGCCGAAACCTTCCATAAGCGGAAGCGCTGCCGCACTCCCTGAAGCTTCTCCGCAAGTTCTCCAAGGCCCTCGGGTAGGGAGAGGGACGGCCATAAAGCCTGGACGACGCCGCTCATAGCCTGTCGAACTTGTTCGAGCAGTTGCACCAGCTCGGGAAGTTGATCACCTGTTGATATGGGCATCTCCTCAGCAGGGCGACCTGTGAGCACACCTACAGACATATTTCTGTCAATTCACTTCCTCGCCGAACTCTTCTTTTCAAAGGAGTTCGCTCAAGCACTTACTATAGATGCCGCGACGAAGCCGCTGATTCTCCTTCACGGAGCCAGACAGCTCGGCCCGAACACCTTTCAGCTCTTCTCCAAGCTGGGCGTGGGCATCTTGGAGCTTGTTTCTTTCCTGCTGCACCCTTGTCAGCACCCTCTCGCCGGCCTTCAGCTGGTGCAGTAGGTCTTGCTTGTCCGGATCTAGTCCGGCAACACCTGCAATGAAATTGTCAGGCTTACACGCACGCCGCACACCGATTATCTCTTTGAAATAATGGGTTACCAGGAGGGGTCTCTGTATCTCCTCCTGCGGCAGCTAGTGCGGCCTCGAGTTGGGCCTTGCACTCTTGCAGCTCCTGGGATAACTGGGTATTCTTCTTTATAAGATCATGCACATCAAATGATCCTTAAATGAGTTACTCTAACTACTTTAAGTCTCAGGGGCTACTGGCATATACAACTATTAAAATCTCTTACTCGTATGTCCTTTACATACTGCTCCGTGGCTCTGGTCAAATCATCTTGAGCAGCACGGAGGTGCGTGTCCCCCGCGTTAAAGGCATTCAACGCCTCGGGGGAGAAGTACGCGTCACGAAAAACTGTCTGGCGGCGCCTATGGTTCATGGCGCTCTCCACCTCAGACCTAGTGGCAGACAGTCTGTCGGCATCCTCCGTTGGAGGAGTATCCGGCTCGCGCCTTGCGCTCCCCTTCCTCTCCAGACCAGGCGATGGAGCCTGGCTGGTAGAAGCTGGGTTGGCAACTCCTACGCCCGCAGTCCGGCGGGCACTCTTTCTCCTGCAAAGGTCATGAGCATTCAAACACTTCTAGGAACTTTGTCCTAAATAACGATCACGAGCTATACCGTTGTGGCGACGTCTCGACCCGCGCCGCACTCCTTTTCCGCCTGCTGGGCCGGACTGACCCTTGTTGGCCAGCTGCCGTGGCCTGGGCCTCCTGCCCTGAAGGCGCCCCCTGCAAGACACCATGGTACACGGTGGTCAGAAATGCGCAAGGATGGAATAACGGTGTCAGGACTTCGGTCACAATCACCTAGGGAGCCGGAGATAGGCCGGGGTAGTCAGCCGTAATGGCGACTAGAGCATTGTCCATGCTGAGTTGATGGAACACCCCGTCAATTAGCTCCACCTTTATGTCTGGATCCTCTTCGAAGGATGGATCAAGGGATCTTTCTAGATCCTCGGGCTGTGGAGCCGGGCTATGAATGCTCTCCACAGTCTGGCGCAGATCCTGCGTCAAAACCATAAAAGTAAGGCACTTAACTTTGAAAGCGTGGGTCGGATAAATGATCATTCGCTTACCCAGCTTCGAGGGTTGTTCATGGAGAACCCATTCAATGGGCTCGTCTGGAGGAAGTCCTCCTTCTCCCCCTTGTACAGGCCGGACAGAATCTTCACCAAGTCTTCGGCCGATCCCGGCCCTTGGCGGCCATGACGAGTGGCATCATTCTCTCCATTGAAATCCCACATGGGGTGGCCCCTGTATTGCAGCGGCTGCACCCCCCGCATAATGCACGTGGCCATGATTGCAATCATGGTCAGTCCGGAATGGGCCAGTAACCTTATCCGGCCCATCAAATAATGGACGCTCTTGTCTTCCTCCAGCTGGGGGCTCCGCGGACGCCAACTTAGGCGTTTCTTTAGAGGAGCATTGTTGAACTCCGGGAGGCCGATCCGAACAGGGTCTGGCAGCGGAGCGTCTTCTACATAAAACCATTCGGAAGGCCAGTCTTCGGACGCCTTCTTAGGGGTTCCGGATGGATATCCGGTCCCGGCGATGCGCCATATTTCGGCACCGCCCACTTGATATATGGACCCCCGTGAGAGCGGGGTATGAGGCAAAATAACCTCTTCCACATCGCAAAATGGGACTCGATGCCCAGAAATAGCTCACAAAGAGCTACGAAGCCCGCGATATGCAGAATCGAGGCGGGCGTGAGGTGATGGAGCTGGAGTCCGTAGAACTCCAGAAGGCCGCGGAGGAACGGATGTACAGGAAATCCGAGCCCCCTTATCAGATAGGGGACGAAGCATACCCTCTCCCCTTTGTTGGGACTTGGGGTAGCCTCCGCTTGCTTCCCACCTTTGTAGGTGGCCAGCCCGGCTCGAACCGGAACCATAAAGGTCGGAGGAAGATATCCCTCCGCTTGGAGCGTCACTAGCTTTTTGTGGGGGACAGAACACCTCCTCCAATCTCCTGGCGGAGGGCTGGGAGCGCGAGAGGAGGAGCCGCGACGACAGTCCATGATGGAATGGGTTTTTGGTCAGAGGCGCTCCGATGAGTACTCGCGGATGGAAGATGGTGTGATTTGGATCTGGATTCTTGCCTCTCTTATAGGCAGATTATTTGCGCAGCTAGGGGGTGAAACATAAAAGATACCCTGGCTTTTCGCATTCATGCGACGCGTGGAAGAAGGCCATTATTGGGCGTGGAAGCCAAGGAGCGCAACATCTACAAAGAGCCGGACACTATTCGGCAGGTACATGGAACTTAAGGGAGAACCCGCCTTGCAACGTCGAAGACTATATACGCGCTGGACTTATCGTCATTGAAGCCTGGTTCGGGGGCTACTGAGGGAGTCCTGGACTAGGGGGTGTCCGGACAGCCGGACTATCATCGTCAGCCGGACTCCAAGACTATGAAGATACAAGATTGAAGACTTCGTCCCGTGTCCGGATGGGACTTTCCTTGGCGTGGAAGGCAAGCTTGGCGATACAGATATGTAGATCTCCTACCATTGTAACCGACTCTGTGTAACCCTAGCCCTCTTCGGTGTCTATATAAACCGGAGGGTTTTAGTCCGTAGGACAACACAACCATTACAACAATCATACCATAGTCTAGCTTCTAGGGTTTAGCCTCCTTGATCTCGTGGTAGATCCACTCTTGTACTACCCATATCATCAATATCAATCAAGCAGGAGTAGGGTTTTACCTCCATCGAGAGGGCCCGAACCTGGGTAAAAACATCGTGTCCCTTGTCTCCTGTTACCATCTGCCTGGACGCACAGTTTGGGACCCCCTACCCGAGATCCGCCGGTTTTGACAACGACAAGGACCACCAAGCATCTAAACTTGGGGATGTTCCGGATGGCATCCCCTCTTTCGTCTACAATCCATCGGCATATTACTTGGAGCTATATTTTTATTCATCACATGATATGAGTTTTTTTGGAGCATTGTGTATTATAAGAGTCTTTGCTTTGTTTGCTTTTTAGTTTGCCACAATCATTGTTTGATGCACACACCTTTTGAGAGGGACACACATATATTCATAATTTATTAGAATACTCTATGTGCTTCACTTATATCTTTTGAGCTAGGCAGTTGCTCTAGTGCTTCACTTATATCTTTTAGAGCACGATGGTGGTTATATTTGAAAGAAATAGTTGCACTATCATTCTTCACTTATATTTTTTGAGAGTCTAATAAATAGTAATGGCAATATGCACGGGTTATGAAATTGGTCCTGGTATTATAGGTATTCAAGAGAGATATAATAAAAACTGTCATGTAGATCACCGAATATGATAAATTCGATTCCTCGCAATAGTTTTGCGATATAGAGATGGTAATATGTGGGTTGTACCAGTGAATAATTGTGGTTTAGTAAAATATTGGTGTTAAGGTTTGCGATTCCCAAAGCATGCACGCATAGTCTTTAGTTATGCTAAGAAGTTCGAGCACAATTTATTACTGAGTGTCTTCCTTTGTGTGGAGGTTGGGGGCACGCAATGGTTAACTCCTACCAACCTCCCACCTAGGGGCATGCGTAGTAGTACTTTGCTTTGAGGGATAATATACATTTGCAATAAGTATGTGAGTTCTTTATGACTAATGTGAGTCCATGGATTATACGCACTCTCACCTTTTCGCAGTTTGCTAGCCCTTCGGTACCGTGCATTGCCCTTTCTCAACTCGAGAGTCAGTGCAAACTTCTCTGGTGCATCCAAAACCCGTGATATGATACACTCTATCACAGATAGGCCTCCTTATATCTTCCTCAAAACAGCCACCGTACCTAACTATCATGGCATTTCCATTGCCATTTCGAGATATATTGCCATGCAACTTCCACCATTCCGTTATTATGGCATACGTCATCATTGTCATATTGCTTTGCATGATCACATAGCTGACAAATTATTTGTGGCTTAGCCTACATTCATCATTATCATATGTTACGCTAGTATCATTGCACATCAGGGTACACTGCCAAAGGCATTCATATAGTCACATGTTTCAGTTTTATCGAGTTATAAGTAAATAGAAGTGTGATGATCATCACTATTAGAGCATTGTCCCAGTGAGTAAATAAAAAAGAAAAGAAAGTGGCCAAAAAGAGCCCAACAAAAAAGAAAAAAAAGAGAGAAGGGGCAATGTTACTATCCTTTTCCACACTTGTACTTCAAACTAGCCCCATGTTTTTCATATAGTGAGTCTCCTATGTTGTCACTTTCATATACTAGTGGTAATTTTTCATTATATAACTTGGCTTGTATATTTCGATGATGGGCTTCCTCAAATGCCCAAGGTCTTCATGAGCAAGCAACTTGGATGCACACCCACTTAGTTTTCAGTTTGAGCTTTCATACACTTATTGCTCTTAGTGCATCCGTTGCACGGCAATCCACACTCCTCTCATTGACATCAATTGATGGGCATCTCTATATCCCGTTGATTAGCCACGTCAATGTGAGACTATCTTCCTTTTTCGTATCCCCTTATTAATCTCTAACACCGCATTCTATTCCAGCCATAGTGCTATGTCCATGTCTTACGCTCATGTATTGCATGGGGGTTGAAAAAGCTGAAGCAAGTTAAAAAGTATGAACCAATTTCTCGCCTGACATCGGGGTTGTACATGATTTATATTTTATGTCATTAAGATGGTGTTGGAGATATGCCCTAGAGGCAATCATGTATGACGATATTTCCTATGTGTTTATGAATAAAGATAGTCCTTGGACATTGTCAATGATGTGTATCAGCAAGTACGTGACTTGTTTGTGGGACTATGCATTGTATGATGACTGTCCTAAAAGGTCCCTAGTCGAAAGGGCTGTGTGGACGCGCAGCCGACTAGACTAGCATATGACACAGTCGATGGCTTGGTCTCACTAGCCATGAAGCATTGGATGCTAACCGCATAATATGGACTTAGAAAGGTCTGGTCGGATGCGACATAGTCGGATCCGAGTCGAGATAAGGTCCGAGTCGGACAGACCCAACTATGAGACGCAACGATATGTCATCTGTGAGTCTCTAGTACAACATACGTTCTATGTCCTAAGACCGGAGCTGATGCATGTACTCAGGATGGTGACAGACTTGCTTTGGGCCGACCAAACGCTACTCCGTGACTGGGTAATTACAAAGGTAGGTTTCGGGCTTGTGCAGACCCATGCTGCGAGACGTGGTCGAGCAAGATGGGATTTGCCCCTCCGATCAGGAGAGATATACTCTGGGCCCCTCGTGTGATCCGACCAAGAGAAGCATGGCCATGCGACAAGGATTATGAGATAATCTAGATTGTGGTCGGCATCACTGGAACGAGAAAGAGGTCGGGCTAGCACAAGGATGATAGTCTCGCCTTGAGCCCGACAACATATATCGTGCGGCAAAGGGAACAGAAGTGTGACATGTTGTACAGGTTCGCCTAACAGCTTCATAGTCTGCTTGGTGGTCGGCACGCCTTGCAAGAGGCCGCTACCAACCATGCAGGTCGGAGGTGATCCGAACTATGACCAAGCCGACTTGAACCTTCTCTGATAAAAGACAACCCATCAATATAATCCCTAATAAGCACAAACTTCTCCGATATAGTGTAGTCGGGAGAATTCAAAAAGATAATAGGACTATCATGCGTGGGTACAATAGCAATAATTTCATGTTTAACATAAGGAACTATAGCAAGTTCATCTCCATAAGAATAATTCATATTGGCATCTTGGCCACAAGCATAGCAAGCATCATCAAAAAGGTATATTTCAAGAGAATCAACGGGATCATAACAATCATCATAGCAATCATCCTTCGATAAGCACAAAGGGAAATTAAACAATGTATGAGTTGAAGAGTTACTCTCATTAGAAGGTGGGCACGGGTAGCTAGTTTGCTCTTCCTCCTTTTGTTCTTCGCTCTCCTCGTCATCTTTTTCATCCAATGAGCTCACAGTTTCATCTATTTCTTCTTCCATAGCTTCCTGCAAAATATCATTCTCTTCTTGGACAACAGATACTTTCTCAATAAATGCATCAATACCGGAATTGTATTCATAATTTTCATAGCAATATCTAAGTATAGTAAAAAATTTAGGTTTGTAAACTGAATCATCAAAATCGTCAAACGCTTTAAACATAGATTCAATCTCATAAGCACCCATAAAAGCAACAAATTCTTCTATTTGTTCCACATCATAGTAATCATAGATACCATTAGCATAAGAAGCCAAGGTTTTATCATCATTAAATTTGCATGAAAAGGGAAGGTGTGGAGCCTTCATCCTAGAGCAACAAGTATAATCATATCTCAAGCATAGTTGCCTGGCATACCAATATAACATATAAATTTGATCCCATAATAGTTTCCCTTTTTGCGTCAAGCGATAATCCCTAAAGTATTCACGTTGATCCAACGTGTCTCCCATAACATAATTGAATGGGGTTTTCTCAGGATTATCAAATTAGTACATAATATCTTGAACATAATGAGAATCGAGAGTTTTAGGAGGTTCCCCATCGCCATGAGTAGCAACTACACCTAATTTTTTTGGTATTTCGTGTTCCATATCCATAACTAAAGATAGAAAACTACTAATAACAGCAAATAAAAATTACTTAGTGATAAAGCAAACAAGCACACATGAGAATATTCACCCCATGCTATGACTCCCCGGCAACAGCGGCAGAAAAAGGTTTTGATAACCCACAAGTGTAGGGGATAATTGTAGCCTCTTTTGATAAGTAAGAGTGTCGAACCCAATGAGGAGCTAAAGGTAGGACAAATATTCTCTCAAGTCCTATCTGCCACTGATACGACTCTACGCATGCTTAATGTTCGCTTTACCTAGAACAAGTATGAAACTAGAAGTACTTTGCAAGTGTTGTTGGATAGGTTTACAAGATAATAAAGAGCACGTAAATAAAAAGTAGGGGCAATTTAGATAAAGAAGCAATAAAGTAAATATAGCGAGTGTGGAAAAGTGGTGGTAGGAGTTGTGAAATTGTCCCTAAGCAATTGACTACTTTACTAGACCGATAGCAAGTTTTATGTGGGAGAGGCATAAGCTAACATACTTTTTCTTCCTGGATCATATGCACTTATGATTGGAACTCTAGCAAGCATCCGCAACTATGAAAGATCATTAAGGTAAAACCCAACCATAGCATTAACACATCAAGTCCCCTTTATCCCATACGCCACAACCCCCTTACTCGGGTTTATGCTTCTGTCACTCAAGCAACCCACTATAAGCGAATCATGAATGTATTGCAACACCCTACAGCGGGAATCCCTCACACTTGCGCAACACAGAGGGCACAATAGGACAGCAACATAACCACAAGCAAATTAAACCAATCATAGTAATTCACCAATCACCGATAGGACAATGAAAATCTACTCACACATCATAGGATGGCAACACATCATTGGATAATAATATGAAGAATAAAGCACCATGTTCAAGTAGAGGGTACAGCGGGTTGCGGGAGAGTGGACCACTAAATATAGATGGGGGAAGGTGATGGAGATGTTGCTGAAGATGGCAGAGGTGTTGGTGAAGATCGCGGTGATGATGATGGCCCCCGGCAGCGCTCCGGCGCCACCGGAAGCAAGGGGGAAGAGCCCCCTTCTTATTCTTCTTCCTTGACCTCCTCCCTAGATGGGAGAAGGGTTTCCCCTCTGGTCCTTGGCTCCCATGGTGTGGGAGGGGCAAGAGCCCCTCCGAGATTGGATCTATCTCTTTGTCTCTCTCTATTTATGCGTTCCCAGATTCTGCCTTTCACCGTTTCTTTTATATCCGGAGATCAGATAACTCCGATTGGGGTGAATCTTTCGCCCAGATTTTTCTCATAGAATTAGCTTTCTTGCGGCAAAAGAAGAGCATAAACCGCCTTACGGGGTGCCCACGAGGGTCCAGGGCGCGCCCCTTGCCTCGTGGCCCCCTCGGGCACCATCTCGCGTTGATTCTTCCTCCCAAAAATCACAAATATTCCAAAATAATTTTCCGTCCGTTTTTATCCCGTTTGGACTCCGTTTGATATTGGGTTTCTGTAGAGACCAGACCTCAAACAGTCTGATCTCTGTGCTCAGTGTCATCCCTGGATCAGTAATGCTGACACCACACAGTACTTGGAGGATTTATAACAGAGTAGAAATCACACACTTATTACATCGAATGTCTCAAAAGAGAACTTATTGAAATAAATATGGCTTAAGGCCATCTAAAAACGATAACAGCGGAAGTCTTGGAAGATAAGCGAGTCCATCAACTCCAACGGCATCACTGAGTATAGAACCACGACCTAAAACATCTTACTCGTCGTCTGAAAAGTCTGCAACATAAAACGTTGCAGCCCGAAGACGGGTCAGCACATGGAATATGCTGGCATGTAACACATAGAAAATAACAATGGAATAAGCTATACTACATGCATATTTGGCTGGTGGAAAAGCTCTATGGTTACATTTTTTTGCATAAAGCAAATTTTTCCCTACTGCAAAGGAATAAATTTATTTAACTATCATGGTGGTTGTTAAACATTGCGAATGGTTGACAGCATTCTCAATCCCAATTAAAAGTACTCAATAAAACCCAACAATATTAATTTAGAGTAAGATGATGAGATTCACATGATATCCAGGTACTAGATACTCAAAACGTCCATAACCGGGGACACGGCTAACCATGATTAGTTTGTACACTCTGCAGAGGTTTGCGCACTTTTCCCCACAAGACTCGATCGCCTCCGTTTGATTCCTTGCACTACATGATGTTTGAGAATCGGATGACCGAGACATAGTCTTTCGGAAGCACTAGCACCTTACATGTGGGTAGACCGGTACACCTACTTTCCCCTACATCTGCTAGTCTACCCGTAAGAGTTCGCACAACTTAGTCAACTATTCCAGAACCCATAATGGCTTGTGGCTGCACACGTAAGTTTCTAGTTTGAATAATCTCATGATCCCTTTGAGCCTGGGTGGCGGTCCGAAGAAAAACAGGCAAGTCCTGCTAGAAAACAGGTGCCTCAATCCACCCAGATGTGTGTTTAAGTTGCCACCATAAATAAACCATTGATTAACAATCTCACATCTGTCATGGATACACTCACCCAATCCACGTCTACTAGCATAGCATGGCATAATAAGCAAACGTAGAAGTAACTCCCAAAGGTTTGATAATAAAACAGGTAATAGGTACTACCTCAACTACTTCCCATCCCACAATTTAATTAGATCCTAATCATGCAATGTTTGAGGATTGATCTAATGCATAAAACTGGGTAGTAGAAAAGGTATGATCAAAGTGTTACTTGCCTTGTTGATGATCCGCGAAACCTAGAGACTCGAAGTAACAGGCGGCGCACTCCGGATATTCTATCGCAGACAAACAAACAAGCATACAATACGTACTCATCTAATGCACAGGTAAACCTCGAATAAAAGATCTAACCAGAATGTTCAACTTAAGAACTCCGGTTTGCAAAAAGAAACAAATCGACCAAAGCAACGAAAGTCAAACGGCGAAAGAAAACAGCTTCGTTCTACTTATCTAGATCTAAGTCAAATTTTACAGTAGCAAAAACTTGTTTAAATTGATTATTTGGAAAGAGGGTTTCGAGACGAAACTCCAGGCGCTTGAATCGCCTGATTCCGATAAACGAGCGAAAAGTTATACTAAAACGAAAATCGGATCAGGAATCGCGATCAGAAAAATCGTGGGTTAAATCCGAGAAAAAGAACAACGACGAACGGGTTAACGAACGAACGCTCGTTAACTAAACTAATCTGACGAATACGTTTGTTAAAACGAACGAACGAGCGAACGCTCGCTAAATTGAACTAAACCGAAAATAAAAACCGATCTAATAAAAAACCGGAACTAAAAAAAACCAAAAATAAATCGACGGAAAACCGACGGTTTTCTAAAAAAACCGGCACGGAAGTCGAGGCGGCGGCGAACCTCGGCGAGCGTGCGGGCGGCGGGGTCGGCGGGGTCCGGCAACGGTGGCGGGGTCCGGCGGCGGCTCGGCGGGCGGGGCGGCGGCTGGTGGCGGTGGTGGATCGGGGCTAGGGCGGCTAGGGTTTCGGGGGGGGGGGGGGGGCTGGGCCTCGGGCTGGCTCCCCCCGGCTTATAAAGCCCCGCGGGCCGGGAGTCCTAGGCGGACACGGCCCGTAGGTCAGTTGCGCGTTTTTTTAAATAATTCCGCGCAGAAGAAAAATAAAAAGAAATACTAAACGGACTCGAAAAATCCCGAAAAAAATTTTCCCCGGCTTCTAAAATCAAGCCGAACAAGGTGAACATTTATTTGGGGCCTAAATGCAATTTTGAAAAACGCATATTTTTCCTAAATTCAAATAAAAGGCGAAAAACTCCAAAATAAATCTTATTTGATTTTTTATTAAATCTTCATTATTTCTTTATTTTGGGAAAGTCATTTTATTCCCTCTCTAAAATTTTTGGTAGTAGAAATAATTGAAGAAAAATAAATAAAATCAAATGATCCTATTTTCAAAATTTGAGAAAACTCAAATATGAAAATAACGAAATCCCCAACTCTCTCCGTGGGTCCTTGAGTTGCGTAGAATTTTCTAGGATCGAGCCAACAATGCAACAAAATTATGATATGCAATGATGATCTATGTATAACATTCCAAATTGAAAATTTGGGATGTTACAAATCTACCCCCCTTAAGATGAATCTCGCCCTTGAGATTCGGGTTGGCTAGCAAATAGGTGAGGGTGGTCCTTGAGACGATCTTCCTCTCGCTCCCAGGTGGCTTCCTCCTCTGTGTGGTGGCTCCACTGAACTTTGCAAAACTTGATAACTTTACTGCGGGTAACTCGACTGGCATATTCCAGAATCTTAACTGGTTTCTCTTCATAAGTCAAATCATCTTTCAACTGAATCGCTTCCAGTGGCACTGTATCTCTCAGTGGTATATCAGCCATCTCTGCGTGACTCTTCTTCAACTGTGAAACATGGAACATATCGTGAACTCCTGACAATCCCTCAGGTAATTCCAACTTGTACGCTACTTCTCCCATGCATTCCAAAACCTTGTATGGCCCCACAAAACGTGGCGCTAACTTTCCTTTAACTCCAAAACGCTTAACTCCTCGAAGTGGAGATACCGAAGATAAACTCTGTCTCCGACTTCGTATTCTGTCTCCTTGCGTTTTGAATCTGCATAGCTCTTCTGCCTTGACTGAGCTACCTTGAGCCTGTCGCGGATCAACTTTACTTTCTGTTCAGACTCCTTAATCAAATCCGGTCCAAACAACTGGCGGTCTCCAACGTCATCCCATAAAAACGGGGTTCTGCACCTCCTTCCGTACAAGGCTTCAAAAGGGGCCATCTTTAAATTGGATTGATAACTATTGTTGTAAGAAAACTCCGCGTATGGCAAGTTGTCATCCCAACTTGATCCATAATCCAAAACACAAGCTCTAAGCATATCCTCCAAAATCTGATTGACTCTCTCGGTCTGTCCATCTGTCTGTGGGTGGAAAGTTGTGCTAAACTCTAGCATGGTTCCCAATGTTTCGTGCAACTGTTTCCAGAACTTTGAGGTGAATTGGGTTCCTCTATCTGATACTATACTCCTCGGAACTCCATGCAAACATACAATCCTTGTCATGTATATCTTAGCCAATTTGGCACTGCTGTAGGTAGTATTTACTGGAACGAAATGAGCTACCTTTGTCAAACGATCGACTACAACCCAAATAGAGTCATAGCCTGAACGAGTCCTGGGCAATCCCGTGATGAAATCCATGCCTAGTTTGTCCTACTTCCATTCGGGTATAGGCAATGGCTGCAACAATCCAGCTGGCTTCTGGTGTTCTGATTTCACCCTCTGACATACATAACAAAATGCTACATACTCTGCAATATCCTTCTTCATTCCGGTTCACCAGAAAGTTTCCTTCAAATCCAAATACATCTTGGTATTTTCGGGGTGAATCAAATATGGTGAATCATGTGCCTCTTGCAGAATCAACTTCCTGATCTCTGGGTCATTGGGCACATAAACACGGTCCTCAAATCGTAGGGTATCGTACTCATCCTCACGTAATCCCTTAGCTTTTCCTTCGCTCATTTTCTCCTTAATGGAAGAAACTTCCATATCTGTATTTTGAGTTTCTCTGATTTTATCCATCAACGTAGACTGAATCTCCATTGCTGCTACATAGCCCCTCGGAACTATCTCCAAACATAGTTCATGAAGATCCTCGGCTAACTCCTTGGGCATTTCTCCCGTCATTAGTGTATTGACATGGCTCTTACGGCTCAACGCGTCTGCTACAACGTTAGCCTTCCCGGGGTGACAATGCAATCTCATATCATAATCCTTAATAAGATCCAACCATCTCCTCTGCCTAAGATTTAACTCCTTCTGCGTGAAGATGTACTTCAAACTCTTGTGATCCGTGTACACCTCACAGTGATTTCCAATGAGAAAACGTCTCCACGTTTTCAGTGCATGCACTACGGCTGCTAACTCTAAATCATGAGTAGCATAATTCAACTCATGAGGCTTAAGCTGTCGTGAAGCATACGAAACAACTCTTCCCTCCTGCATAAGTACTGCTCCAAGTCCTCTACGTGAAGCGTCGCAATACACTTCATAATCCTTAGTCTGATCTGGCAGAATTAATACTGGTGAGGTAACCAAATGTTTCTTCAACTCCTGGAAACTAGCCTCACACTCCTCAGTCCAAATGAACTTAGTATCCTTCTTCAACAACTCTGTCATAGGCTTCACAATCTTCGAGAAATTTTCAATGAATCTCCGGTAGTATGCTGCGAGTCCAAGGAAACTCCGGATCTCTCCAACTGTTGTTGGTGCTTCCCAGTTTGTCACAGTGACAACTTTAGTGGGGTCTACTTCGGTACCTTCTCCGGATATAACATGTCCGAGAAATCCAACTTCCTTCAACCAAAACTCACACTTGCTGAACTTGGCGTATAGCTGATGTTCTCTGAGCTTCTCGAGTACCATACGCAAGTGCTCCTTATGCTCCTCTTCATTCTTCGAGTACACCAAAATATCATCAATGAACACCACGACGAACTTATCCAAAAACTCCATAAACACCTTGTTCATCATGTTCATAAAATAGGCTGGGGCGTTAGTCAGACCAAATGACATAACGGTATACTCATACAGCCCGTACCTGGTGGTAAAAGCCGTCTTCGGTATATCCTGCTCCTGAATCTTCAACTGATGGTATCCTGATCGCAAATCGATCTTGGAAAACACCTTAGCTCCTTGCAACCGATCAAACAGATCATTGATCATTGGTAGTGGGTACTTGTTCTTGATTGTTACTTCATTCAATCCGCGATAATCAACAACCATTCTTAACGATCCATCCTTCTTCTCCACTAGAAGTACTGGCGATCCCCAAGGCGAAGAACTTGGGCGAATAAAACCTTTATCCAACAACTCCTTAATTTGTTTCTTAATTTCCTCCAAATCTTGGGCTGGCATCCCGTACGGTCTATTGGATATTGGCCCAGTGCCTGGCAGTAGTTCAATTAAGAACTCAATGTCTCTATCCGGTGGCATGCCTGGCAACTCTTCTGGAAATACATCGAGGAAATCCTTCACCACTGGTACTTCCTCCTGCACAACTCCTGATAAGGAATTTACATGTGCTCTCCTCGGCTCATGCCGTGATACATACTTGATTCTTATCCCTTCTGGTGTCGTAAGCAAAATTATCTTACTGGCGCAATCAATGTTCCCTCCATACATCGACAGCCAATCCAGACCAAGAATTACATCCAAACCTTGGGATTCCAATATAATCAAATCCGTTGGGAAAACATGCCTTCCTATACTTAATGGCACCTGAAAGCATCCTTGACTGACTATAAACTCAGCTCCCGGTGAACTTGCTAGCATGGGTGTCTTAAGAGTCTTAGTGGGTAGGCTAAACTTATCCACAAATCCCCTTGATATGTATGAATGCGATGCACCAGTATCGAAAAGAACAACTGCAGTAAATGTCTTAACCAAAAACTTACCTATTACTGCGTCTGGCTGAGCTTCAACCTCCTCCACGGTAACGTGGTTCACTTGCCCCCTGTTGAAAGGGTTCGGCTTCTTTCCTGAGCTTCCATTGCCATTTCCATTTTGGGCTTCTGGGCAATCATTTGCATAATGCCCAGTCTTACGGCACTTATAACAAGTGATATGGCTCAGGTCTACCTTGGATGGTGTTGACGGGTTGGTGCAGCTTTGTCCATTACTTCCTCCATTCCTGTTTCCATTCTTTGTGCCATTATGATTGTGCGAGTTGCCTCCTCCATGTGTATGCTGAAAATGTCCTCCTGACTTTGGCGTAAAGCGTGGTTTCTGCTGAGCTCCAGAATGTACTTCCCCTGTGCATACTTCCTCTTACGATTGTCAATCTGCTGCTGCTTTCCCTCATTCATAAGAGCACGATCTACTAACTCCTGGTAGTTATTGAAAGTGGTTACCATCAACTGCATGCTGAGCTCATCATTCAGTCCTTCTAGAAACTTCTCCTTCTTAGCTGCATCCGTAGCAACGTCATATGGGGCATAACGTGCTAGCTTACTGAAATCATCCACATACTGGCCAACTGTCCGTCCTCCTTGGCGTAAGTTGCGAAACTCACGCTTCTTCATGGCCATAGCTCCTGCTGAAACATGGGCAGTACGAAAAGCTTGCTGAAACTGATTCCATGTGACAGTGTCTACAGGGTAAGTGGCTATAAAATTCTCCCACCATGCTGCTGCGGGTCCGTCAAGCTGATGTGCGGCAAACTTCACCTTTTCTCCATCTGTGCATCCTGCAGTGGTCAACTCCCTCCCTATCTTACGGAGCCAATCATCTACTACTATCGGCTCGGTGCTACTGGAAAACACCGGCGGATTCAACCTTAAGAAACATGCCAGATGGTCAACAGGTGGTGGTGGTGGTGGGTTGTTGTTGTTGTTGTTGCCTTGGTTTTGTACCAATGTTTGAATCAAGGTATTCTGCTGCTGAATCAACTGAGTGATCTCTGGCGGGAAAACAAACTCGGGGTCGCGTCTCGGAGGCATCTGAGGGTTTAAAAGGGGAGAGGAGAGTTAAGAATAGAATGAGGTCTAGTGAGATAACACTACCCATATGCACATGAGACAAACACACACAATATCATTCCAATCAATTCAAACAAGGGCATACAGTGGTCTAACTATCGTCACAAAAGTGCTTGGACTAAAACTAATTAAATGGTGGAAAATTCTACTACTGTTATGGTGGTCAACTAGAAAAACTACTCCGATGCAGATTCCATGATATCTGCTCCAGCTTCATCAACATAGTCATCATCACTGTCGTCGGGATCCGAGTCGGTGTCGTCGATGATGATATAATTATCTGGACAAGTAGGTTCATCCTCTTCTCCTCTGGGTGCTGATCCTCCCACGAATACTCCAATCTTCTCCTTAAGGTCACCGTTCTGTCTTACTAGAGCGACGATTTCTTCCATATAGTCTTTGCGTGTAGCCTTGAGTTCTTCTTCTAGCTCCTTGATCTTGGTCATAGCCTTCTGCAGATCCTCCATATCTGCGCACATCTGATTCTCCTGGCGTCAGATGTGTTGGTTTAACTCCTGAATATAAGCTATGGTTGATCTGTCCTTCCTGGTGGTGATCATCTCCCAATGCTCATCTCGGCGCCCACAAATCTGGTAGATAGTATTCTTGAGATCGTTGTGGTAAACTTCTCCAATTCTTCCCATGGCGATGTGAGCTGCCATTCTCTTTCCTAGGCTCCATGTTGGTACATCAAAGGTAAACTCTATTGGCTTAGTGGCTGGTGCAAATGTCCTTCCTGGAATGTAGACTTGAATCCTCCAGCGCTCCTCTTCGGGTAAAGTGGCATTGAAAGTCCCGGTGAAGCTTGGTACTCCTATGTTCAGGTATCTAGTGGCTTCCTTCAAGTGATATCCAAAAGGCGAGTTCTCATCTGGTTGTGTGAACTTGATCCTTGCATCCGCCATCCTAAAGAATAGAAAAGATGAGGAGTCAGAAATGAGAAGAAAGAGTAGTGATCTAGGGTTTAAGCTTAGTGGTCATGTCCTACAGTCAGCGTGTGCTCTGATACCACCTTGTAGTGACCAGACCTCAAACAGTCTGATCTCTGTGCTCAGTGTCATCCCTGGATCAGTAATGCTGACACCACACAGTACATGGAGGATTTATAACAGAGTAGAAATCACACACTTATTACATCGAATGTCTCAAAAGAAAACTTATTGAAATAAATATGGCTTAAGGCCATCTAAAAATGATAACAGCGGAAGTCTTGGAAGATAAGCGAGTCCATCAACTCCAACAGCATCACTGAGTATAGAACCACGACCTAAAACATCTTACTCGTCGTCTGAAAAGTCTGCAACATAAAACGTTGCAGCCCGAAAACGGGTCAGCATATGGAATATGCTGGCATGTAACACATAGAGAATAATAATGGAATAAGCTATACTACATGCATATTTGGCTGGTGGAAAAGCTCTATGGTTACATTTTTTTGCATAAAGCCAATTTTTCCCTACTGCAAAGGAATAAATTTATTTAACTATCATGGTGGTTGTTAAACATTGAGAATGGTTGACAGCATTCTCAATCCCAATTAAAAGTACTCATTAAAACCCAACAATATTAATTTAGAGTAACATCATGAGATTCACATGATATCCATGTACTAGATACTCAAAACGTCCATAACCTGGGACACGGCTAACCATGATTAGTTTGTACACTCTGCAGAGGTTTGTGCACTTTCCCCCACAAGACTCGATCACCTCCGTTTGATTCCTCGCACTACATGATGTTTGAGAATCGGATGACCGAGACATAGTCTTTCGGAAGCACTAGCACGTTACATGTGGGTAGACCGGTACACCTACTTTCCCCTACATCTGCTAGTCTACCCGTAAGAGTTCGACAACTTAGTCAACTATGCCAGAGCCCATAATGGCTTGTGGCTGCACACGTAAGTTTCTAGTTTGAATAATCTCATGATCCCTTTGAGCCTGGGTGGCGGTCCGAAGAAAAACAGGCAAGTCCTGCTAGAAAATAGGTGCCTCAATCCACCCAGATGTGTGTTTAAGTTGCCACCTTAAATAAACCATTGATTAACAATCTCACATCTGTCATGGATACACTCACCCAATCCACGTCTACTAGCATAGCATGGCATAATAAGCAAACGTAGAAGTAACTCCCAAAGGTTTGATAATAAAACAGGTAATAGGTACTACCTCAACTACTTCCCATCCCACAATTTAATTAGATCCTAATCATGCAATGTTTGAGGATTGATCTAATGCATAAAACTGGGTAGTAGAAAAGGTATGATCAAAGTGTTACTTGCCTTGCTGATGATCCGCGAAACCTAGAGACTCGAAGTAATAGGCGGCGCACTCCGGGTATTCTATCGCAGACAAACAAACAAGCATACAATAAGTACTCATCTAATGCACAGGTAAAACTCGAATAAAAGATCTAACCAGAATGTTCAACTTAAGAACTCCGGTTTGCAAAAAGAAACAAATCGAACAAAGCAACGAAAGTCAAACGGCGAAAGAAAAAAATTCGTTCTACTAATCTGGATCTAAGTCAAATTTTACAGTAGCAAAAACTTGTTTAAGTTGATTATTCGGAAAGAGGGTTTCGAGACGAAACTCCAGGCGCTTGAATCGCCTGATTCCGATAAACGAGCGAAAAGTTATACTAAAACGAAAATCGGATCAGGAATCGCAATCAGAAAAATCGCGGGTTAAATCCGAGAAAAAGAAAAACGACGAACGGGTTAACGAACGAACGTTCGTTAACTAAACTAATCTGACGAATACGTTCGTTAAAACGAACGAACGAGCGAACGCTCGCTAAATTAAACTAAACCGAAAATAAAAAACCGATCTAATAAAAAAACGAAACTAAAAAACCGAAAAAAACCGCCGGTTTTCTAAAAAACCCGGCACGGAAGTCGAGGCGGTGGCGAACCTCGGCGAGCGTGCGGGCGGCGGGGTCCGGTGGCGGCTCGGCGGGCGGGGCGGCGGCGGCGGCGGATCGGGGCTGGGGCGGTTAGGGTTTCGGGGGGGGGGGGGCGGGGGGCGGCTGGGCCTCGGGCTGGCTCCCCCCGGCTTATAAAGCCCCGCGGGCCGGGAGTCCTAGGCGGACACGGCCCGTAGGTCGGTTGCGTGTTTTTTTAAATAATTCTGTGCAGAAGAAAAATAAAAAGAAATACTTAACGGACTCCAAAAATCCCGAAATAAATTTTCCCCGGCCTCTAAAATCAAGCCGGAAAAGACGAACATTTATTTGGGGCCTAAATGCAATTTTGAAAAACGCGCATTTTTCCTAAATTCAAATAAAAGGTGAAAAACTCCAAAATAAATCTTATTTGATTTTTTATTAAATCTTCGCTATTTCTTTATTTTGGGAAAGTCATTTTATTCCCTCTCTGAAATTTTTGGTAGTAGAAATAATTGAAGAAAAATAAATAAAATCAAATGATCCTATTTTCAAAATTTGAGAAAACTCAAATATGAAAATAACAAAATCCCCAACTCTCTCCGTGGGTCCTTGAGTTGCGTAGAATTTTGTAGGATCGAGCCAACAATGCAACAAAATTATGATATGCAATGATGATCTATGTATAACATTCCAAATTGAAAATTTGGGATGTTACAGTTTCTGCGAAACATAAAACATGCAACAAACAGGAACTGGCACTGGGCACTGGATCAATATGTTTGTCCCAAAAACAGTATAAAAAGTTGCAAAAAGTATATGAAAGTTGAATAATATTGGCATGGAACAATCAAAAATTATAGATACGACGGAGACGCATCAGACTCCACCGACAAAGGGTCCACGAAGAAGCAACCTTGTCTATCCAACCATGGCCATCGCCCACAAAGGACTTGCCTCTCTCGGGTGGATCTTCATGAAGTAGGTGATCTCCTTGCCCTTACAAACTTCTTGGTTCAACTCCACAATCTTGTCGGAGGGTCCCAAGAGACACCTAACCAATCTTGGAGATACACTACAACAAAACAGACTTTAAGTAACACAATCATGTAACAGATTTAAAAATGTGTGACAAAGGAAATTACTGTAACACAACATTTTGTGTCGAACGACAGGCAGTAACACATACTATATAAGGCCTCAAAATGTGTTACCGGGATATTGTATTAGTAACATATAAATATGTGTTGGTCAAGTGTGTTACATAAATCTTGACGTGGTAACATATGAATATGTGTTACCGAAATGTGTTACGTACTTCAACAACGGTAGTAACACATAATCATGGTTGATACATACTGTTACAAGCTCTATTATGGGGGGCTAAAAAAACTAAAATCAGCTGCATGCATAGATCACAAATACCTTGACACATAGGGCCCATGTGTCAACATGATAATACGATCTTGTTTTGGTAAATAGTGTTTTCATTCTTTGTTAATATGGCATAAAAAACAATACAGTTTGGTTGGTAAATACCAAACTATTGTCGGTATGGTTGCCGTGAATATCATATTTTAATGCGAGGGAGGGGCGATGACGGCGGCAATGCCTTTGGCTCGCTCTTTTAATGTTTGTAGTCGTCGCTAGGTGGTTTATAAATCTAGATGTAATTTTTATTATTTCTGATGTCCGTTGTACTGCCATGATTGAAGATGAATAGATTTGACAGTTTCTTGCGGAAAAAAAGATCAAAGGAAGCCACGTGTTCAAAGAGAGAGAGAGAGAGAGATCAAGGGGCAGAGAGAGAAGAAAGGGAATGTCACGCGCCTCACCAGACAGGAAGCCGTGGTGTCTGGTTCTCCGCGTGAGACTCCCTCCTATGACGCCCTCCACCAGACAAGGCAGCCGTGGTGTCTGGTTCTCCGCGTGAGACTCCCTCCTATGACGCCTTCGCTACCCTTCTACCATCATTTCTGCCATAGTGCGTCCACAAGGCTACTTTGCTACTGTTTTTCTCGAACACTTGAACCTCTGCTGCTCTTCTTTGAGCATCTCTGCTGTAGTGCGTCCCCATGGATCCATTGCATCATCAGTTCAAATGCATATCATCAATAGTTAGGCAGCCGATCTGAGCGGCAAGATGGCTAGCAACAAGCTGCAAGTGTAAGCAACAGGCACAATAGCTAGCACCTAGCTGCAAGTGCAAGCAACAGAAGTAACACGTGCAATGGTTGGTTCACAACAACAGAGAAAATATTGAATCAGGTTTTGACGGCAAACAAGCATCCCACATAAATCAAAACGCCAATTTCAAACAATCTGACATAATACTTCTTCGACAAAAGTGTATCTATTTGCAATAACAATCTGTCATACATGAAACTTAACTTTAGTAACAATTTCTGAATTTTTCCAAGCTTCATGTTTGAAGAGCAAAAACTATGCAAACATATAAAAGCCCACTAAAAGAACACATTGCTTTATCCACCAGTTTAGAACAATCCTTGTAATCTTCACTTGCAAATTTTTCTGAAAAAGAAGATTCACTGAAGCGCATGAGAAAAAGTTCATAACAAATAAAAAAGAGTCAAGTTAAATTCAATGCATATAGGTGCTTAGGCAGACGCTTCAACAAAAAAATGGTTTTTTTTAAGATCACCGAGCACAGGTGCATAAGAGGAGGGACGGAAGCAAAGTCTTGCTTCTGGTGCTAGCAGGTGCTTGACCTTCAGTAAAGCCGTAGTAAGCCTTGCTCTGCGTTAATTGAAGTAGTTTAAGCACCTGTAGGAAGCACTCACCATTGTGGGGCAAAAATATTTTAAGATGCCACGCTACTCTCGCTCTTTGAGCACTGGCCATTGTACAATGTCTTAATGTCAGGACAGTAAGGATGAAGTACTAACAGTTATCATAATCCACAATGGCAGCATCAATGGAAAATAGGACGAGAAACCGAAAAGCAATAAAGAAAAAACAAAATTTGGGTTTATATGTTGAGTGAAAGACCTCATTACTTCGAATTTTCTGAAGGGTGTAAGCTCAACCACGATCTGCAAGAACATACAATGGTTATTAATGTCCTGCAAACTCAGCTTTGACTTTAGCTAAAACTACAGTGTATATATAATCATGAAAATGTTGCTCGAACAGAGAAATACCTTTATATGATGTACCATCACTGTTCTTCATCGATCAAAGCATTATCATTACCATCCATAATTGTTCCCTCAATATCGAATCTTACCCAATGTTGATCTTTCCTTTTCTTTTTAAACATATCCGTGAGGTGAGAAACATGGAATGGCTCAGCTTCTACGTCTCGTGTGCATTCAACATTTCCAGTATCACATCTATCTCTAGGTAGTTTATTCTGCATCACCACTGACCAACCTGGGTTCAGTTCGTCTTCTAGGTATAACACTTGATCGACTTGGTTAGGCAAAATAAAAGGCTCATGTTCAATCTTGTCTCCTTTGTGCATCAAATGTGAGAAGTTAACAAGTGTGTAGCCATACTTGTCCTTTTTAATTCCGTTTTCAGAAATATCAACCCATTCACACTTACATAAATCCACCGAAAATTAGTTCAACTGAATAATATCAATTATCCTGCCATAGTAAGTCACATCACCTAAAACAGAAAAGCAACAAAGCTTTTCTCAGCATCCCTCGCACCTGTTCATGTGTACACGAGCAATCTCCGCTTAAATAAAAGGAAATTGCAGCGATTAAATCGGGAGGCAAGACGACACCGCATCAACTCTTCTTGGAAATTAATTGCAGAGCAAACAAAACGTCCGCTTGGCCGCCGCCTGCTGCGACGATGGCTCTCCACGGATTCTGCCGCGCGCCCAGCTCCGGCCGCCATTGGCTCGCTACGTACATGCATCCCTCGTCACTCATCCACACTGTAGGTCTGCATCGGCCTCATCCCCAACTCTGAAACTAGGTATGTTCTTCTTCAGCTGATGCATTAATGATATAAGTTATTCTTTTCGATTTCTGGTTTTGGTTCATGTCAAATCAAATGCAAATATGCAATTCGTGCCAGTACAACACTGCTCCTCTTATCTGGCATGTACTTTGTTCTAGTCAATTTGATGTGTCACTTTCTACCGGGCGGCAAGTCTATTAGCTATCTCAAAATCAAAAATGATATGCCACATTCTAGCACGATGTTTTCTACGGCTTGGGAATACAGTGTGGTACTTGTGTGCTAGCCTGCTTCTACTAGCATACTTTGTTCTAATCAAATTTTGTATGCAATTCAATCTGGCAACAGGGCCTGTAGGCAAGCCATTCATGACTAATACAGAACTAGTACTTGTGTGCTAGCCTGCTGCAACTAGCATACTTTGTATGTGAACCTTTCACAATTAGTATTTCAATTATTTGACTGAGAAAAAGAAGGAAGATAATGGAGAAGTATTTGACAAAAATAATCAAGAAATGTCAACACCACCACCCAGGCAAACAGCAGCTCCAAACGGACAATCAAGACAATGTGAACAGCAGCAGCATTTATCATATACACTAATAATCTCTAGTTTCTTTCCCTGATCTTTCTAATTCCAGTATAAGTTCACAAACTTCACAAGTTGACATATGACATAAAGATGCTTCTATACAATAGTAGAATTGGTAAACAGAGAGAAGAAGAGAGAGTTCATATCACCAGCGTCCTGGTCAGGAGCGGAGGGAGGCGACCATCGGTCGTCCTGTCTGGAGTGTGGAGAGGAGGGAGGCAACCGGAGGGACGGCTGGAGTAGCTGGATGCTGGAGACCAGGCGGTGGCGATGGCGTCCCCTGGACGACTGGGGTTGTTGGACCAGCACGTAGCAGCGCTGGCGCGGTCGTACCGGGAGGCCCCGGCCCACCGGTCCTGGGCTCCTGGTGGCGCAGGGCAGCGTCGCCGCACCGGGGAAGGCGGCGGCGGAAGGGGCGGTTGCGCCCGATGTGGAAGCGGCGGCGGCGGAAGGGGATAGTGGATGGATTTCCACCGATTCGGGACAAACCCCTATCTTACTCACATGAAAAGAAAAAAAAACAGTTTGTCTAATTCACATCTGGATGTTTTTAAGGATGTCACATCTAAACTCCCACAAATAACACAACAACAAAGAAATAAAAAAACTGAGACAACAAAAAAGACCACAAATATAGTAGACATGAGGTTAGATGTGACATAACTATGTCACATCTAGATGTTGTCCTAGACAGACCAAAAAAAATTGCAGCTGAAAACGAGCGGCTTTTGTGGAGACACCGATTCAACGGCTTTTGTAAGAACACCTGGTTCAACCGTTCTATTTTTTGTTCGATTGCGTGGCGGTCCATGGAGCTAAGGCGAGTACCAAGGTCATCGATTCTGGTTTTTTATAGTCCAACCGCCGGTCCGGGTCCTTAAAAAAACTATTGTCCAATGTAATGGTGGGGTGGTTGCGATGTCCCATACTCACGACGACTACGTATCTTCCCGTTCATGGACTCGTTTGACTGGTTTAAAGAAAAAAGTCGTCGGCTTCATTGGTCACAACATGCTCCTGAGCTTCGTCGTGTGGGATGACTCGATTTTGGTCGAGACGACCGATCAAAGATTGGTCGGTTGAACTACAACATTTTTTCTTTGAAGAACCATCGAGGTCACATGTTTCCTTTTCTGGTACGACTGCAAATATGCTCGGTTTTTTTAAACCGTGTGTGCAGCTGGTATCCCCTCCCTTATTCTCTATCGCCGTGGAGGTGGAAGAAAGGAGCGGACTAGATTGATGTGCCAGCCTCTTGGATATGTCGTTACAACACCGTGAGCGGTAGGTCGCACCTGACGTATATCGTCGTCGCCACTTTTGTAGTATCACCCCATGTGCTCTCAACACCGATCAAAAGTCGTCGCCCTCGCTCGTCACAACATGCTCCCAGGCTTCGTCGTGTGGGATGACGCGATCTTGGTCGTGACGACCGACCAGGAGTGAGATCGGTCGGCTGACCATTAAGGTCGCAGGTTTCCTTTTCCGGTATGATTGCAAGTACGCTCGGTTTTTTAAACCGTGCGTGCAGCTGGTATCCCCTCCCTTATTCTCTATCACCGTGGAGGTTGAAGGAAGGAGGAGACTAGATTGATGTGCCAGCCTCTCGGATATGTCGTTACAACACCGTCGGCAGCAGGTCGTAACTGACGCATATCGTCGTCGCCACTTTTGTAGCACCACCCCATGCGCTCTCAGCATAGATAAAAAGTCATCGGCCTCGCTGATCACCGCATGCTCCCGGGCTTCATCATGTGGGATGACGCAATCTTGGTCTAGACGACCGAGCGAGATTGGTCGATTGAACTACCATGTTTCTTCTTTAAAGAACCATCGAGGTCGTAGGTTTCCTTTTCCGGTACGACTACAAGTACGCTCGGTTTTTTAACCAACCATCGTTTTCGAGGCCGGTCGAGTTATAATGTTTTTCTTTAACCAACCATCATGGTCGCAAGTTTCCTTTTTTTCTGGTACGACTGAAAGTATAATCGTTTTTTAACCATGGGAGTAGTTGGGATACCCTACGCTTATGCTCTATCAGCATGAAGGTGGAACAAAGGAGGAGACTAGATTGATGTGCCAGCCTCTCAGATATGTCATTACAACACCGTCGGCGGTCGGTCACAACTGACGCATATCGTCGTCGTTGTTGTTCATAACAACACCATCGCGTTCATTGTCCAACGTCCGTCGCAGCTTCAAGCTCGATATTTTTTATATCAGCTAGTTAGCCGAGAGAAACCATGTTGTAGGTTATTTAGCACATCTTACGTAAATCAATTTTATAAAGCCATTATTATTTAGATATATCTAATTTCCCTTTCAATCAATAATAAATAAAATATACTCTATTTTTCCATGCCAAAAACACTTTTTGGAAAAATTCCTTGCCAAACAAATTAATATATGTAACAATGTCCCGGTTCTTCCAAAACAATTCCCTCCGGTACTCCTTGATAAAAAAAAATATTAAAATTTCCCTGCAGTTCTCGACCATGGCGCTTATTTTTCCCTCCAATTACCTTGGCGCTTACTTTTCCCTCCAATTAACTAGAAAACGCTAGATAAATAGGGCCTCAAACCCATCCACATCCAGCCCAGCCGCCCACCGTTCGGCGGCTACCTTGCCGCACTCCAACGCCCAGCACGCCGCCGGCCGCCCCTTCAGCGCCCAGCGCGGCCGTCGCTTTCTCGATCTGCCTCGGCGCCGTTTGGATCGTTCCGGCAACGGCTTCGTTGGTCTTCAGCACCGGCACCTACATCCTCAAGGACTACGATCTCGTGGCTGGTATGGATCTGAACGCCCACCCCTTCCTTGATCTGAATGCAAGGTGAAACACCAATGTAACGAAACAGGGGCAGAGACAGTGAGGGGCGCCAATCGCTTGCCCCCTCAACAATTCGTAGCACAGTCTGTACTGTAGATGCATAATGGCCACAGCTAATTGCATAATTAGCTCATACACAGACAAATAATTAAACAATCAGTGATGTAGAAAAGCCCATAAACCATGTACGGTTGTGTCTGACTACAGTTTGCAATGTGCCAATGCCTAATCCACCAATCAGGTTGATCCATTGATATATGTGTGTGTTCTACACTTCTGCTAGATCGATCCATTGACTATTGTTTAAACTTGATCAGACTTCTTGAGAAATATGGCAGACCTTAAACTGGTTAATTAATGTTTCATTTAGAACAGTAAAGTAGTCTAGTAATTATGTGTTTTTTTATATATAGTAGTCAAAGATGAAACGAAAGACACGAACAACTACTGTGGTAAGTTATTTTTTAAACCAATTGCTTCAACTTCAGGCTGCAACATTCCTGTGGAGAATTGTCATTTTTTCCTGTACCAATTATTTCTCCCTGTACTGATGCAAGCTTTTTAGAGTTCCCTTGATTGAAGGATTGCTTTTGTTAATCTCAAACTCAGATGGATGATGCTTGGCTGGCTGATTTAGTTCCTTCGTCATTTTCTTTGATGCCCTAAGACTAGCATGATCAATCCCTATTCTGCTCATCGATTCGATGCAGCCGATCTACTGCAACTGTTTTGCCCGCATAAATTGAACCATTAGAATCAAATGACTGAAATTAGGAACAGAGAAAATGCTTAAGATTTGCACCATCACCTGATAATCCTATGTACTTTCGTTTTTCCTTCTGTATCCACACTAATATAATTCGTTGGCACACTGGCCACCGTGGCTGCTGCTTCTTGAACGACTTATTGGGATGGCACATGAGGCAAACATGCTGCTGCTCTCCTATCACCTAGTGCTTAACAGAATACTAGCCGTCGGTTGAATAATGCTCAGTTTGCACAATCTGTATGCTTTTCAACTTAAACCTGTACTTAATCCATATGTCGACAGCGTTATATCTGAGCGTGGGTGTGGCTGGACCCATGGTCTTGTACCTCATCTCTCTGTTTTGAGTTATGATAAGTTGATAGTGTATTGATGTGCTATTGTGTTCTTTTTCTAGGTTTCATCGGTTCTGGGCACCAAACTGCCGAGGGGACTTCCACAACTTGTATTGCTTGATTTCCCTGTCTGTGACTACAATCTTGTCCTAGGTGGATTCTCCTTTCGCCTTCCTTCATTTATCTGCTATGAATTCATGTCTATTGGCAAATTTAACTGTCCCTGTTATGTCATTAGTTAATTTGTCTTTACCTGTTGTGTCATGGAACTAGGTTGGCGACCATGATGTCAACCAATTACAAATTCAACAGAATTCATCATCACCACAAGACCTTGTTATTGATTCTATGCCAAGGGTAATTTTTGTGTGCTTTTGAGTTTTCAAGTTGTAGCTTTCTGTAGCGTCAATGTATGAATATCATTCCATATAATATTATTGTATCTTGGTAGGTGAGGTGAGGGAAACCAGGGATCTTACGGGTGAATCTGTTTCAAGACCGAACCAGCAGCAGACTAGAACTGAACACCCACACCCAGCTTGCTCAAAAAGAATGTGTACTTCTTCCATCAAGGTAAAGATTCACCAAGGAGCATGGTTTACTGCACCCAAATTCCCAACCCAAACCACATTATCATGCCTGCTTGAAAAATGGATTTTGTTACAAATTTTTCTCAATCTATTGTATGCAAGTAAAGGATAAATTTAACCAAGCATGAACAAGCGAGGTGATCTTGGGCATTAGACTTCGTTGCTAGGTCCAGTTTATTTAGTTTTCTAGGCCACCTTACTGGGCTGACATAAAAAAGATCTCATATTGTTCATGCAAATTATATTATCAAGTTGTTGAATGCTAATATTAACCATAATATAGGCTGCTTCCAAGTTAGTTTCAAAGACTTCAACATATCCCAACAAGCGGAATGTTGCATATGGTACTATTCGGAGTACTGATCCAAGAACTAAGGCTGGTGGTATTGAGTTAGGTGCTGAATTTGCCCTTGTGCATAGACCAACCTATTCTTGATAATGAGGAGTTGGTAAGGGAAGTTTCTGATTGCAAGACACTTGGTGAGGCTTTCACTTCAAGATACTTAATTGCCTGGTCTTCAGCTTTTGTAAGTTAAAAACATCTCTTCCACATTCTGAAAAATCATATTTGTGTACATTTAATCACATATATCTAAGGTGCAATTTTCTTTTACAGATTCGAGAGAAGGTTACTTGAGTTGCAGCTGAATTCTTGGATCAAGAAGCAAATAAAATTTGAAGATTTTAGCTACCAATAGTTGTAGTTTACATTGATAGGTTTAAAAATGGAATATCATCCACACAATCGTTTTCTTTCGTCGAATTGATGCAAATGCTATGGTGTAATATTCTCCATAGTTGCATTCTCTATGCTCAAAATGATATGACTGATATCTTTATTGTAATGCATATGTCTCATACACTCTTGTATATTCGTAATAAATATCTTCATATGAATTTCTATATGGGTTGTGCTTCAGTTTCAATATCGTTTTGATGTTGCCAAGCATAATAATAAAATGAGTAGCTATTTACGCAATTGCATTGATTTTATTTTATTAAATAAATATATATTCCATTAAATGGGTATAAAATTTTGTGGTTAATAATAAAAAACAAATAAATTAATTATGTTACCATATTGATATAGCAGTGTTACCGATGGTGTTACTATAGCTACAAATTTTGTTACTAGAGTAGTTGACAACTATAATTATAGTGTTACAATATTTGGATATTATGTTACTAGTTGTGTTCCGATGCTAAAGAAATGTGTTACCAGTTGTGTTACTATAGTTACAAAAACATGTTACGACCTATGTTCTACGTCTAAGAAAATATGTTACTATCAGTGTTACTATAATTACGAAAATGTGTTACTGGGGTGTTCGGTAACACATAACTCACATGTTACTGTAATGTATTTGTAACACATTTTTTAACATATGGTAACAATTATTATATGTGACAGTTGACACCACATAGTAACACGGTCTAATGGAACACATTTCAAACTGTGTTACTATATGGCCTAGTAACACACTTTTGGGCCTGTAGTAACACAAGATGGTGTTACCAAAGGTCTGTCCTCTTGTAGTGCACCACTCTCCAAAAGGTAATAGATGGTGTGTTGATGATGAAGTCCTTGCTCTTGTGCTTCAAATGATAGTCTCCCCAACACTCAACTCCCTCTCACTGATTTGGATATGGTGGAAAGATGATTTGAGTGGAAAGCAACTTGGGGAAGGCTAGAAATCAAGAATCTTGTGGTAGGATTGGAATATCTTGATCTCAACACATGAGTAGGTGGTTCTCTCTCAAAAAATGTACGATGGAAGTGTAGGCACGTTCTGATGGCTCTATCACATGTGGAGAAGGGGGTGGAGGGGTATATATAGCCTCCACACAAAATCAAACCGTTACACACATTTGACCTAACTCGGTCAGACCGAATACAAGAACTCGGTGAGACTGATTTAGTTCAAAATGTGAACGTTAATCTCGGTGGGACCGACTAGAACAACTCGGTGGGACCGATGTGCTAGGGCTTAGGGAAAACATCAACTTGGTGGCGCCAATTGCATCAACTCGGTGAGACCAAAATGAAGCAAGAAGCAAATAGAGAAGATGTCAAGCAAACCCGGTGGGACTGATTGCTCATTTCTGTGTGACCGAAATGTTACAAAGGGAAACAAAGAGTTTGCAAGGCCATCTCGGTGAGACCGAGATCCGTATCGGTGTGACCAAACTGTTAAGGTTTTTGGCAGTGGCTATGTCATATGAACTCGGTGGCTCCAGATAAGAAGAATCAGTGGCGCCGAGTTTAACTTTTGGTTTTGGACATATTTGAAAATGAGAAAGTGCTTGAGGGATTTGGAGCAATATCACTAAGCACTTTGAGCAAGCAAGCCATTAAGCAACACCTCATCCTCTTTTAATAGTATTGGCTTTCCTATGGACTTAATGTGATCTTAGATCACTAAAAGTAAAATGAAGAGTCTTGAGATTTTGCCAATATGTATCGTTAGCATTTTGAGGGGTCCACATTCTTAGTCCATGCCATGCCATTCATTGAACTTTCTAAAATATTAAACTTTAATGGATATTAGTTGAATGAGCTATATGTTGTTACGAATTACCAAAACCACCCGGGGATTAGTTGCACTTTCAATCTCCACCTTTTTGGTTATTGATGACAACACATAGATCAAATCTTCAACAAATGATAAAATGAATGAAATACATTGTCGCTTTGAGAAGTATGTGATAAGCAAGAGTTCCCCCTAAATTTGTGTATTATTTAAATTTTGCATACGAATGCTAATGCACAATCGATTAGGATCATGGGTCACTCTTCCATGTCACATACGTCTTGGTGGAGCGCACAAAATGATAAGAATTAAATAACATGCACTCATCACCAAGGATATAAGTGATTGATCATACACAAATAATCATAGGGATAGACATGCAAGCACACATTAAGCATAGTATGATCAAACACATGATCACATAAGTATCTCACGAGCATAACACATAAGTAGTAGCAAGAGTAGCAACAACCAAACAAACCAAAGTAGCAAGGCAAATAAAACCAAAAAAAGACAAAAGCCACTCTCTTTCGAAGCCTATGATCTATACACTTTCTCCCCCTTTGGCAACAAGTTACGAAAAAGTTTGAAAATGTATAGTGCTATACGACACTCTAGGCACGATCTCTGGGAGCTCCTGAAGGGGTCTTCTAGCTTGTAGCTCTGATGTGCATAGACGGCATGGAGAGGAGTCCATCAGCAAATGCCTCTGCTGAAGTCTGTGGAGCTGGTGGAGTAGATACTGGAAGGGCAACTATGGCCGTTGCTGTAGGTGCTGAGATGGTAGTCCTGGAATCTGCACCTGGCACAAGTGAAGACCTCTGTGCCCTTGGCACTGGCTGGAACCCGTTGGTAGTGGGTCTGTCATCATCATCCTCAGCATCATCCCTTAATTTCTCCACAATGGTCTGAATCTATGTGACCTTCACATCAAGGTCATGCATCTTTGTCTCAATGATCCTTTCAAGACTCTCCTGATTCCGAGACAAGGTGGCCAAGCTTTTCTCAATCCTCATGGTAGCCTCAAGCAGATAATTGAGCTGATCTTGCTTGGTCTTGAGATTCACTATTGAAGCCTCTGGGGCACTTGCTGCCTTTGCTGCTTTTGTAGCCTTTGCTTTCTCGATCTTCTCTTGGGCCTCTTCACATGTAGGATGTGATGCATCCATAACAACCTTCTTTTCCTCAAAATCAGGCCTAAGAGGAAGATGCTCTTTATCAAGCAGATATGTCCCAGTTCCAACCTTGGAGTTGATCAACATCTGAATGTGTGGGGCATGTCCTCAAGACCTCTTTTGGTCGGTCTTCAAAGTTTCAACAATCAAGCTCATGACTTTGAACTTCTGAGGCACATCAAACAAATGAAGTAAGTTGATGGAGTGACCACATATTATCCTGTGATCTCCAGACTTGGGCAACAATGTAACCCTCAAAATAGTGTTCATGGTGGTCAACCCAGCAAGCAGATAGTATATTGATCCTAGCTTGTGTGTCTCCAGAGCTGCATCAGGAATAGGCTTGTACATGTTGGCCATTGAGTTCTGATCTTTCCTGGGTTTGCTATAAACATCAAGATCATCTTCACTCTCCTTTGGGGAATTGATAAGCTTGGCCCATTCAAAGATGGAGGACCGGTACCTGGTTCCCTCAGCCATCCATACAATCTTACCATCTGGGTAGAAATGGGCAGTGGAGTAGAATTGCATAATCATTTCATTGTTCCATTTTGTCAATTTCTGTCCAACAAACTCATCAACCTCATTCATCCTGAAGCTTTCATGCACATGGGAAAACTAGTCTTAATTATCATCAATGTAATCCCAATCAACCCATTTCATGTCACAAACTATGGGCTTCTTGTCCAGGAGCACAGTTTCATAAAAATCTTGTTGTTCTGTGGTGTGAAAACAATAGTCCACAACAGTTCTTCTCCTAGTGGCATATGAATCTGTCTATCTCCATAGTCTTAGACCATGATCCTTCCTCAAATTCATATTTTCATCCATTGGTTGATCATCATTATCATCTTGGATCTTGGGCTTCAATTTCCTAAGCACTAGTGGCGCATCATCTTATTGAACCTCGGGCACTTGGGCGTTGTTTTTCTCTGCAGCTGGAATGTTCCTAGTAGATCTCTTTGGAGCTGTTTGAAGGAAATATGCCCTAGAGGCAATAATAAAGTTGTTGTTTTATATTTCCTTATTCATGATAAAGGTTTATTATTCATGCTAGAATTGTATTGATCGGAAACTTAAATACGCGTGTGAATACATAAAAAAATACCGTGTCCCTAGTAAGCCTCTACTAGACTAGCTTGTTGATCAAAGATGGCTAAGGTTTCCTAACCATGGACATGAGTTGCCATTTGATAACGGGATCACATCATTAGGAGAATGATGTGATGGACAAGACCCATCTGTTAGCTTAGCATAATGATCGTTTAGTTTTATTGCTATTGCTTTCTTAATGTCAAATACATATTCCTTCGACTATGATCTTATGAAACTCTCGGATACCAGAGGAATACCTTGTGTGCTATCAAACATCACAACGTAACTGGGTGATCATAAAGGTGCTCTACAGGTATCTCCGAACACTACAAAAAAGGCACATCCGTGACATTTTGGGCCGAACGAATTTTTTTGTCATGCTTATGACACTTCTATGATGATAATTGTGACAAAACCAGGTATCATCATAGATGCGGTGGGCTCCTACTTCTATGACAAAAAATCATGACAGAAAATGGGCTTTTCATCTTGGGCGGGCCAGAGATGCAGCTGCATGACATTCTTTGGGCCGTCCATGACGGAAAAAACCGTGGTAGAAGTGAGGGCGAGGAAAATATCGGGGAATTCCGGGTTATGGTGGGTGGTCGGGGCAAAGTGATGCATGGAGGTTTGCACGTTTCTCTCGTACACGCACGCACATGTGTGCGAGGCGCTGGGCTCTAACTAAACCCGAGCAAGGTGTTCGCTTACTGAACCCGAGCGATTGCACTGGCTACGTGTTACTAAACCCGAGTGATCGATCGATCCCTCGCTGTTAACTAAACCCGATCGAGCGATTCCTTTGCTACTGCAGCTAACTGAAGCCGATCGACCTGCTGCCTCTTGATGAACAGTGAGAGTTGTTGCGGGTTGGATGAACAGTTCCCTGTGGGGGTTGGATGAATAGGACCCCATGGTAGTAGAGGCCATTGCCGCTGAATGAACAGGACCCCCA
Source organism: Triticum timopheevii (assembly GCA_963921465.1). Lineage (NCBI taxonomy): Eukaryota > Viridiplantae > Streptophyta > Magnoliopsida > Poales > Poaceae > Triticum > Triticum timopheevii. The sequence continues at coordinate 404,570,508 of OY997272.1, read as the reverse complement.
TCGAGCCGGTTGGGGGTGGATGAACAGGACCCCGTGGAGGCCTGGTTGAATAGTAGCTAGTGGAGGCTGGATGAATGATACATCTCCAATGTATCTATAATTTTTGATTGTTCCATGCTGTTATATTATCATTCATGGATATTTTACAACAATTTTATAATCATTTTATATCATATTTTGGTACTAACCTATTGACATAGTGCCCAGTGCTAGTTGCTGTTTTCTGCTTGTTTTTTACATCGCAGGAAATCAATACCAAACAGAGTCCAAATGTAGCGAAACTTTTTATGGATTTTTTCTGGACAAGAAGGCACCGTATGGGCCAAGAAAGTACCTGAGGGGTGCTCCGAGGGGAGCACAACCCACCAAGGCGCGCCCAGGTGGGTTGTGCCCACCCCGGTGGCCTCCCGCACCACCTCTTTGCTCTATAAATACCCCAATATTCCAGAAACCCTAGGGGAGTCGACGAAAATTATTTCCAGCCGCCGCAAGTTCCAGAAACACCAGATCCAATCTACACACCATCATGGAGGGGTTCATCATGTCCATTGGTGCCTCTCCGATGATGTGTGAGTAGTTCTTTGTAGACCTACAGGTCCGTAGTTAGTAGCTTGATGGATTCCTCTCTCTCTCTCTCTCTCTCTCTCTCTCTCTTGATTCTCAATACAATGGCCTCTTGGAGATCCATATGATGTAAGTCTTTTGCGGTGTGTTTGTTGGGATGCGATGAACTTTGAGTTTATGATTAGATCTATGTTTTTATCCATGAAAGTTATTTGAGTCTTCTTTGATCTCTTATATGCATGATTGATTATATCCTCGTATTTCCTCTCCGATATTTGGGTTTTGTTTGGCCAACTTGATCTATTTATCTTGCAATGGCAAGAGGTGCTTTGTGATGGGTTCGATCTTACGGTGCTTGCTCCCAGTTATAGAAGGGGAAACGACACATATGTATCATTGGTATTAAGGATAACAAGGTGGGGTCTATTTCTACATAAATAGATCTTGCCTACATCATGTCATTGTTCTTATTGCATTACTCTGTTTTGCCATGAACTTAATACACTAGATGCATGCTGGATAGCGGACGATGTGTGGAGTAATAGTAGTAGATGCAGGCAGGAGTCGATCTACTAATCTTGGACGTGATGCCTATATAAAGATCATTGCCTAGATATCGTCATGATTATTTGATGTTCTATCAATTTCCCAACATTAATTGTTTTCCCACCGTTTGCTATTTTTGTCGAGAGAAGCCACTAGTGAAACCTATGACCACCAGGTCTCTTCTTTAATATATTTGCCTTCGCGATCTAGTTTATTCGCTTTCATTTTTAGTTCCATTAAATTAAAAATACAAAAATACCTTGCTGCACTTTATTTTATTTTCTATCTATTTATCCTATCTATTACAACTTTATCCCGTCTCTGTGCCAATTTCTGGCGCCGTTACCCGAAAGGGATTGACAACCCCTTTAACACGTCGGGTTGCGAGTATTTGTTATTTGTGTGTAGGGGCTGTTTACGTTGTGTTGCATGGTTCTCCTACTGGTTCGATAACCTTGGTCTCATCACTGAGGAAAATACCTACCGTTGTTGTGCTGCATCATCCCTTCCTCTTTGAGGAAATACCGACGTAGTTCTAGCAGACTTCAAAAGGAATTTCTAGCGCCGTTGCCGGGGAGGATCATCAACATCAACCAGGTTCCTAATCACAAATCTCATCTCCTTCAATTTACATTATTTGCCATTTGCCTCTCGTTTTCCTCTCCCCCACTTAACAAAAAAATTCCGTTTTATTCGCTCTCTTTTTCGTTCGTCGTTTTCTTGTCAGATCTATTCGTGTTCTTGTTTCCTCGTCACAATGGCTAGTTTAGCCGCTCCTCATTTGTTACCATATTTTGAAGTTCTATACTTCAAACAAAGACAAGGAGAAAATTTGAAAGATGCTCGGTATAGGCTAATGGAGTCCTATCATGTTTGCAATTTAAAGGGAGATGCAAAAATTTTGCTTAGAATTTTTTATGTAGAATTGGCTTTGCATCATAGACAACTTTTAGATTTTGCCGCAAAAGGGAATTTTATTGAGCTTGATGTCAATGCTGCCTTTGAAATCTTAGAAGGAATTTTGGGGGTTCCACCACAAAAGAAAGGGTTTTCTTTCACCCCAGAGGGAGTTCAAATTTTGGACAAACTTTGTGATTTACATAAGCATATGGTTGAATTGCAAAAATATAATGAACCTCTTAAGCATCTCAATGTTAGTATCAATCGGATGAACACTTTGATTACCCTTTGCAATAAACATTTGGATAGTTTAGATCTCAAGATGGTTTCTTTCCCAAAAAATCTAGGAAAGCGCAAAGAGCCTCCCGAATTTGACAAAACCCTTATTAAAGTGGCAAAGATTACTGATAACAACACTTAGATCCTACGCGTTATTCCTAGCTAGGGGCGTAAAACGATAGCGCTCGTTGGGAGGCAACCCAACTTGTATCTTTTTGCTTCTTGTTTTTCTTTATGTTTTCAATAAAATACCTAATTATGCCTCTGATTAGATGTCTTTTTTTGGTTTAAAATAGTGTTTGTGCCAAGCAAGGCCTTTGGGATGATTTGGGTGAGAGTTGATTTGATCTTGCTGAAAAACAAAAACTTTTGTGCTCACGAAATTATTTTTCATTTTTATCAAAAGTGTGCTTTTGAGTTTATTATTTTTGCATAAGATTAATAAACAAATTTATCACATTGTCCTAATTTTTCAGAATTTTTGGTGCTACATAAGTATTCGAAGTAGTTAAATTGCTACGGATTCTTCTGTTTTTGAGAGATTCTGTTTTCTTTGTGTTGTGTGCTTGTTTTGATGATTCTATGGTTTTCTTTGAAGAGTTTTTGCCATAGAAAGATATAATGCAAAATAAAATATGAATGGCTTTGCAACAGTACTTATAGTAGTGGTTTGCTTTCTTATACTAACTGATCTCACGAAGGTTTTGTTGAGTTTTGTGTGATTGAAGTTTTCAAGTTTTGGGTAATATTACGATGGATGAAGGAATAAGGATTAGCAAAAGTCTAAGCTTGGGGATGCCCGAGGCACCCCAAGATAATATTCAAGAAGTAACAAGCAACTAAGCTTGGGGATGCCCGAGGCACCCCAAGATAATATTCAAGAAGTAACAAGCAACTAAGCTTGGGGATGCCCCCGAGTGGCATCCCCTCTTTCTTCTAACAACCATCGGTATTTTACTTGGAGCTATATTTTTATTCGTCACATATTATGAGTTTTGCTTGGAGCATCTTGTGTGATATGAGTCTTTGCTTGTTCTGCTTTGTGTTTTAAGTCTTGAACCCTTGCTGGACACACCTTTTTGAGAGAGTAAAAAATTATGCTATGCTTGCTCCTATGCTTCACTTAAATTTTTAGAGCCTTGGAATTGCTCTAGTGCTTCACTTATATCTTTTTGAGCATGGTGTGCTTAGTTATTTTGGAAGAAATGCTCTCTTTCTTCACTTAGATTTATTTGGGAGTTAGTAATTTTTTTCAGAAATTCTCTCTTACTTCACTTAGATTATTTTGAGAGAAAGAGATATTATGCTCATGTTCTTCGCTTAAATTTGTTTGAGCTTATTAAAAGCAACATATGAAAATAGTCCCAAAGTGATAGATATCCAAGGAGGATATAATAAAAACTTTCATGAAGATCATTGGACAAAATAAACTTGGTTCTTAGTAATGATTTTGAGATATGACGATATGATATGTGGGTCATGTTGATGAGTAATTATGCTTTAGTAAGAATATTGGTGTTAAGGTTTGTGATTCCCTATGCAAGCACGAAAGTCAATAGTTATGCAATGAAATTACATCCTCCTTGTGGTGCATTATTCGGTGTTACTTATGCTTAATGCTCAGGTACGAGATATTTTGTTTCTTGGTTGGACGCTTCTCAATCTTTTTGCTAGCCTTCATTTTTGCACTAAGTATGATCACTACTTGTGCATCCAAAACCCTTTAAACCAGTTTTGCCTTATGAGTCCACTATACCTAACTCTATTCGGTATTTCCATGCCGTTCTAAGCAAATTTGCATGTGCCATCTCTAACTTTCAAAAAAAATCTATTTTGTGTGCTCATACCGCTCGCGAGGCGGTGAGGGGTGGCCGATATTTTCCATGCTAGATTTGTTATTCTCATGATGAGTGTTTATTCACTTGTCATTGCACAAGAGTACGACAAAGCTATTACAGATGCCCAGTCCCGAAATGAAAAAAATGAATTTACTTTATGTTATCAAATAATAAATTCCTTGGAAAGTGTTGGTATGGAGGGCACCCATGGATACGGTGAGCCATGGAAAGTGAAAGTATGGTGGAAAAAGGAATAAACATTATTTTCTGTTTGGGAACCGCCTATGATATATCTAGCATGGAAAGTATTGGGAACTCTAAGTCATTTTCGTTGGTGGGAAAAGTATGCCTCCCAAAATGTTTTATCTCTCAATTTTCGCTTTGAGCCTGGCACCTCTACAAATCCCAACTTCCCTCTGCGAAGGGCCTTTCTTTTACCTTATGCAATTTTTATTTTGAATTTGAGTCTCCATCTTCTCTTATAAATCACCAACTAAGGGGCACTATGATCATATTTGAGCATTAGGTGTAGCTAATATTCGTGTGCATTTCATGAATGGATCAATGATTGAGTATAATGGGCCAGGGATAACTTCCTTTAGTGTTGATATTTTGAAAGACATGGTTGCTTGTTGATATGCTTGAGTATTAAAGTCTTCATGTCAAAACTAGACTATTGTTTTGAACCATATAAAAGTCCAAATGTCCATGCTACAAATAAAAGATTATGTGATGAACATGTTAGGCAGCATTCCACATAAAAAATTCTGTTTTTATCATTTACCTACTCGAGGACGAGCAGGAATTAAGCTTGGGGATGCTGATACGTCTCCAATGTTTCTATAATTTTTTATTGTTCCACGCTGTTATATTATCATTCTTGGATGTTTTACAATCATTTTATATCATTTTTTGGTACCAACCTATTGACATAGTGCCAGCTGCTGTATTCTTCTTGTTTTTTACATCGCAAGAAATCAATACCAAACGGAGTCCAAACACAGTAAAACTTTTTGTGGTTTTTTTCTGGACCAGAAGACACTGTATGGGCCAACAAAGTACCCGGGGTGCTCCGAGGGGAGCACAACCCACCAGGGTGCGCCTGTGGGGCCAGGCGTGCCCAGGTGGGTTGTGCCCACCTCGGTGGCCTTGCACACTGCCTCTTTGCTCTATGAATACCCCAATATTCCAGAAACCCTAGGGGGGTCAACGAAAATCAATTCCAGCCACTACAATTTCCAGAAACACCAGATTTAATCTAGAGACCATGACAGAGGGGTTCATCATGTCCATTGGTGCCTCTCCGATGATGCGTGAGTAGTTCTTTGTAGACCTATGGGTCCGTAGTTAGTATCTAGATGGCTTCCTCTCTCTCTCTCTCTCTCTCTGATTCTCAATACAATGGCCTCTTGGAGATCTATATGATGTAAGTCTTTCTGTGGTGTGTTTGCTGGGTTCCGATGAACTTTGAGTTTATGATCAGATCTATGTTTTTATCCATGAAAGTTATTTGAGTCTTCTTTGATCTCTTATATGCATGATTGATTATAGCCTCGTTTTTCTTCGCTGATATTTGGGTTTTGTTTGGCCAACTTGATCTATTTATCTTACAATAGGAAGAGGTGCTTTGTGATGGGTTCGATCTTACGGTGCTTGATCCCAGTGACAGAAGGGGAAGCGACACACATGTATTGTTGCTATTAAGGATAACAAGATGGGGTCTATTTCTACATAAATAGATCTTGTCTACATCATGTCATCGTTCTTATTGCATTACTCCATTTTTCCGTGAACTTAATACACTAGATGCATGTTGGATAGTGGTCGATGTGTGGAGTAATAGTAGTAGATACACGCAGGAGTCGGTCTACTAATCTTGGATGTGATGCCTATATAATGATCATTGCCTGGATATCGTCATGATTATTTGAAGTTTTATCAATTGCCCAACAGTAACTGTTTTCCCACCGTTTGCTATTTTTCTCGAGAGAAGCCACCAGTGAAACCTACGACCCCCGAATCTCTTCTTTAATATATTTGCCTTCACGATCTATTTTATTTGCTTTTATTTTCAGTTCCATTAAAGCAAAAATACAAAAATGCCTTGCTCCACTTTATTTTATTTGCTATATATTTATCCTATCTATTACAACTTCATCACGTCTCCGTGCCAATTTCTAGCGCCGTTGCCCGAAAGGGATTGACAACCCCTTTAACATGTTGGGTTGCGAGTATTTGTTATTTGTGCGCAGGGGTTGTTTACATTGTGTTGCGTGGTTCTCCTACTCGTTCGATAACCTTGGTATCATCACTGAGGGAAATACCTACAATTGCGGTGCTGCATCATCCCTTCCTCTTTGGGGAAATACCGATGTAGTTCTAGCAAACATCAATGAACAGGACCCCGTGGAGGGCTGGTTGAACAGTAGCCGTTGGAGGCTGGATGAACAGGATCCCGTGGATGAACAGTAGCTGGTGGAGGCAGGTGGGAGACGTTGTGGATGAACATGAGCGCATGGATGAACAGTAGCAGGTGGAGGCAGGAGGGAGACACCATGGATGAATAGTCGCAGGTGGAGGCTGGAGGAAGTCGATGGTGGATGAACAGTAGCCTGTGGAGGCTGGAGCGAGGCAGTAGATGGTGGATGAACAGTAGCCCGTGGAGTCCCATTTTGTGGTATGCCACACCCCTCCCGATGAACAGGACCCCGTTTCGACCATAGGAGATCGAAGAGAAGTCCGTTTCCTCCGTTTTGCGGTACGCCACACCCCTCTCGATCAATAGGACCCCATTTCGACCGTAGGCGCTCGAACAGAAGTCTGTTTCCTTCATTTTGCCGTACGCCAGGCCCCTCCCAATGAACATGATCCTATTTCCACCATAGGTGGTCAAACAGATGGCCGTTTCCTCCATTCTGCGGTATGCAAGGCCTCGTTTTGGCTGTTTCGTGCAAGCCAGTTGGCTCCCGATGAATAGGACGCATTCCGTTGCCTCCTGATGAACACGACGCAGTTTCTCCGTTCCGACCCAGCCGGCTGGCTGTCAATGAACAGGACACTGTTACTGTCCTCCGCCGCCTCTCCATGTACATGAGCCCTGGTTGTACGTATGCACGAGTAGGCGTTCGAGACCCCGCCCGTATGTACGTATGTGGCCGTATTTACTTTCTTGCACCCTGCCTCTACGTACGTGTACACTATATAGACGGGACTGCGTGACATGCTATGTCCGCGCCTCTACTACGACACATGCCCTTCCTTACTCGGCCACGGTTCATCGCTGCAGGCTGCAAATAGACGGATCAACCAGTATGTATGTATACGTTCACGACCAGACAGACAACCCTACCTACGGTTCGACCGGGTGGTTCCCAGATGTCAGGGAGGTATGTAGGCACTTCCTTGCATGCAAAGATATAGCTGGTGGGTCCCAGCTATCAGCGGGAGAATAATATTTATTGCCTGTAATATGAACACACTTCCTTGCTTGCGAAGATGTAGCTGATGGGTCCTAGTAATCAGGGGGAAACTTTTTTTTTTGTGAAATACGGTGGTCCGTTGATACATCCATTTTGCATCATGCTTTTATATCAATATTTATTGCATTATGGGCTGTTATTACACGTTATATCACAATACTTATGCCTTTTCTCTCTTATTTTATAAGGTTTACATGAAGAGGGAGAATGCCGGCAGCTGGAATTCTGGACTGGAAAAGGAGCAAAAGTTTGAGACCTATTCTGCACAACTCCAAAAGTCCTGAAACTTCACGGAGATTGGTTTTGTAATATATAAAAATATTGGGCGAAGAAAGCACCAGAGGGGGGCCACAAGTCAACCACGAGGGTGGAGGGCGCGCCCTACCCCCCCCCCCCCCCCGTGGCGTGCCCCCCTACCTCGTGGGCCCCCTGGCAGGCCCCTAACGCTCATCTCTGCTATATGGTGTCTTTTGCCCTGGAAAAAGAATCAGAGAGAAGCTTTCGGGATGAAGCGCCGTCGTCTCGAGGCGGAACCTGGGCAGGACCAATCTAGGGCTCCGGCGGAGCTGTTCTGCCGGGGAAACATCCCTCCGAGAGGGGAAATCATCGCCATCATCAACACCATTGATCCTTTCATCGATAGGGGGTCAATCTCCATCAACATCTTCACCAGCACCATCTCCTCTCAAACCCTAGTTCATCTCTTGTATCCAATCTTTGTATCAAAACCTCAGATTGGTACCTGTGGGTTGCTAGTAGTGTTGATTACTCCTTGTAGTTGATGCTAGTTGGTTTATTCGGTGGAAGATCATATGTTCAGATCCTCAATGTTAATTAATACTCCTCTAATTATGAACATGAATATGCTCTGTGAGTAGTTATGTTTGTTCCTGAGGACATGGGAGAAGTCTTGTTATAAGTAATCATGTGAATTTGATATTCGTTCGATATTTTGATGAGATGTATGTTGTCTCTCCTCTAGTGGTGTTATGTGAACGTCAACTACATAACACTTCACCATGGTTTGGGCCTAGGGGAAGGCATTGGGAAGTAATAAGTAGATGATGTGTTGCTAGAGTGACAAGAGCTTAAACCCTAGTTTATGCGTTGCTTCGTAAGAGGCTGATTTGGATCCATATGTTTCATGCTATGGTTAGGTTTACCATAATTTTTCTTTTGTCATTGCAGATGCTTGTGAGAGGGGTTAATCATAAGTGGGAGGCTTGTCCAAGTAAGGACAACACCCAAGCACCGGTCCAGCCACATATCAAATTATCAAAGTAACAAACGTGAATCATATGAGCATGATGAAACCTAGCTTGACGATAATTCCCATGTGTCCTCGAGAGCACTTTGTTTTGTATAAGAGTTTGTCCAGGCTTGTCCTTTGCTACAAAAAGGATTGGGACACCTTGCTGCACCTTAGTTACCTTTGTTACTTGTTACCCGTTACGAATTATCTGATCACAAAACTATTTTCTACTGATAATTTCAGTGCTTGCAGAGAATACCTTGCTGAAAACCGCTTGTCATTTCCTGCTGCTCCTCATTGGGTTCGACACTCTTACTTATCGAAAGGACTATGATAGATCCCCTATACTTGTGGGTCATCACCCGTCCAGTGGGTCCCTGCTGTCAGGTGGAGCAATCATTATTTTGCATGAAATAAGGAGGCACTTACTTGCTGCGGCCTTGGACCTAGCTGTCATCCTCTTCACGTACAGTCCTCTTCTGATGGAAGTCGTTCCTTGACCACATTGACCACACCGCGCCGAGAGCACCAAGGCAATGGACGACGACGAGGCCTAGGAAGGGGACAACGTGGAGCTGGGGAAGATGCAACAGTGGATGCCCACGCGGAGAGGAGTATGAGGGTTGACTGGTTTGGCTATGGTGTGAGGCTACCGTCGCTACAGAATAACAGGGGTTGTGGGTGAGTAGAGGGATGGCCTGGGCAGAGTTTAGAGTAGGGTGGGGCAATGAGGCCCGCGTGACAGCAGAGCCGGCCATGGGAGGCAGGAGCAGGCGGCATGACCGACGCTGGTTTGCGCGGCTGGAGCAAGAAGACCAGAGGTTGAAGAAGCACTATGGCCGTTGGATGGACATTGTACGGTCACTGGAGCTAGAATCGTTCATATTGACTAAGTTGATGAAGCCTTCCATCCGCGTCAACTTAGTAGGCCTGCAAGTCAGCCTCCCACTATGGTGGGTCCTAGCTAGTGATGTCTACTGTGCAACCTTCTCCTTGTAGACGTTGTTGGGCCTCCAAGTGCTCAGGTTTGTAGGACAGTAGCAAATTTCCCTCAAGTGGATGACCTAAGGTTTATCAATCCATGGGAGGCGTAGGATGAAGATGGTCTCTCTCAAACAACCCTGCAACCAAATAACAAAGAGTCTCTTGTGTCCCCAACACACCCAATACAATGGCAAATTGTATAGGTGCACTATTTCGGCGAAGAGATGGTGATACAAGTGCAATATGGATGGTAGATATAGGATTTTGTAATCTGAAATTATAAAAACAGCAAGGTAACTAATGATAAAAGTGAGCACAAATGGTATTGCAATGATAGGAAACAAGGCATAGGGTTCATACTTTCACTAGTGCAAGTTCTCTCAACAATAATAACATACTTGGATCGTAAACTATCCCTCAACATGCAACAAAGAGTCACTCCAAAGACACTAATAGCGGAGAACAAACGAAGAGATTATGGTAGGGTACGAAACCACCTCAAAGTTATTCTTTCGGATCAATCTATTCAAGAGTTCGTACTAGAATAACACCTTAAGACACAAATCAACCAAAACCCTAATGTCACCTAGATACTCCATTGTCACCTCAAGTATCTGTGGGCATGATTATACGATATGCATCACACAATCTCAGATTCATCTATCCAACCAACACAAAGTACTTCAAAGAGTGCCCCAACGTTTCTACCGGAGAGTCAAGACGAAAACGTATGCTAGCCCCTATGCATAGGTTCATGGGCGGAACCCGCAAGTTGATCACCAAAACATACATCAAGTGGATCACGTGATATCCCATTGTCACCACAAATAAGCATGGTACATCAACTGTTCTCAAATCCTTAAAGACTCAATCCGATAAGATAACTTCAAAGGGAAAACTCAATTCATCACAAGAGAGTAGAGGGGGAGAAACATCATAAGATCCAACTATAATAGCAAATCTCGCGATACATCAAGATTGTGCCATAGAGAGAACATGAGAGAGAGAGAGAGAGATCAAACACATAGCTACTGGTACATACCCCCAGCCCGAGGGTGAACTACTCCCTCCTCGTCATGGAGAGCGCCGGGATGATGAAGATGGCCACTGGTGATGGGTTCCCCCTCCGGCAAGGTGCCGGAACCGGCTCCCGAGAGGATTTTGGTGGCTACAGAGGCTTGCGGTGGTGGAGAAATCCCGATCTATCTTCCTCTTCGATGTTTTTAGGGTATGTGGACTTATATAGGCGAAAGAAGTTGGTCGGGGGAGCCTCGAGGGGCCCAGGAGACAGGGAGCGTGCCCAGGGGGTGGGCGCTGTCAGTGTCAAAACCGGCGGATCTCGGGTAGGGGGTCCCGATCTGTTCGTCGAAGGCTAATGGTAATAGGAGGCAGGGGACACGATGTTTTACCCAGGTTCGGGCCCTCTCGATGGAGGTAATACCCTACTTCCTGCTTGATTGATCTTGATGATATGAGTATTACAAGAGTAGGTCTACCACGAGATCATAGAGGCTAAACCCTAGAAGCTAGCCTATGATTCTCATTGTTGTTGTCCTACGGACTAAACCCTCCGGTTTATATAGACACCGGAGAGGGCTAGGGTTATACAGAGTCGGTTACAAAGAAGGAGATCTAACATCCGGATCGCCAAGCTTGTCTTCCACGCAAAGGAGAGTCCCATCCGGACACGGGACGAAGTCTTGAGTCTTGTATCTTCACGGTCCAATAGTCCGGCCAAAGTATATAGTCCGACTATCCGGATACCCCCTAACTCAGGACTCCCTCAGTAGCCCCTGAACCAGGCTTCAATGACGATGAGTCCGGCGCGTAGATTGTCTTCGGCATTGCAAGACAGGTTCCACCTCCGAATACTCCAAAGTAAACCTCGAACACTTAAATCGTGTCCGGCTCTACAAGACGATTTTCACATACCACCGTAGAGAGAACGATATTCCACAAATATAATCTGATGACAACTTTAGATAACGTGCCATCACACCATGGTCGAGTCATTATTCGAACCGTTTTCCCACAACCAGCCACCGCACATATTGCGAGGCAACTTCCTCGGCACGTCTTGTCGAAGCAGAGATCATGTCCCCTTATCACAAGATTCTCATCAATACGAGTACGGGTAACCCAACCGTGCCATCAATCGTGGCGCTTGGCAAATAAGCGATTTTTAACGGGCAAGTGGGGAGGCGCACCATTTTCGTCGCCTCTATAAAGGGATAAGGATCCCCCATTTTTACCCATGCCTTCTTCCTCCTTGTCTTATCCATTCTCGCACCCTCGAGCTCCGGCGCCCTAGTTCACGCCTTCTCCGCACAACCAAACATGTCTGGAGCGGGAGGCAAGTGGGTGACCTCCACCGTCAAGGAGGAGCACATTACGAAGCTCCGGGCGGCTGGATACTTGGCCGTTGATATCGCGCACCGGCTGCCGGACGCAGGGCAGATTATTCCGACTCCGGGACCTCATGAGAGGGTCGTGTTCCTTGCCCACTTCTTCCGCGGACTGGGATTCCTCCTCCACCCATTTGTCCGTGGGCTCATGTTCTAATACGGGCTGGATTTTCATGATCTGGCTCCTAACTTCATCCTCAACATGTCGGCGTTTATCGTCGTGTGCGAGGCCTTTCTCCGCATCCGGCCCCACTTTGGCCTGTGGCTAAAGATCTTCAACGTAAAGCCAAAGATAGTGGTCGGCCAGCAGGCGGAGTGTGGTGGCGCCATGGTGGGCAAGATGCCCAACGTCACCTAGCTCGAAGGCTCCTTTGCAAAGACCGTGAAGGGATGGCAATCGGGGTGGTTCTATATCACCGAGCCGCGCGACACCAACTGGGTGGCGGCCCCCGAATTCTGATCTGGCATCCCTGTGCGGCTCACTTCCTGGAAGAGGAAGGGGCTGGCCTGGAGCGCACCCGTGGTGCTGACCAGACACCAGAACTACGTCCAAAACATGATAACCAAGAGTATCAAGCTGGTCAATGTGGTCCAGGTCATGCTATTTCGCCGGATTCTCCCGTGTCAGAGACGGGCATTCAACCTGTGGGAGTTCGATGCGGCCCAACACCAGACACTGCAGGAGCTCTTTGATACGACACACAAAGACGCCTGGAAGGTGTTGTTCAAGGCCAGCGAAGTTCCTCCCCCACCTCTGAGGACCGTGGACTCAGCGCCAGGCGCCAGGCCAACGCGGTAAGCATTCTACATTTCAAGATGTGCCTTTCCCTAGTATATTCGTGGGAGAAACTTAGGCCACTGTGCTGATTTTAACAGGAATATGTGGCGACGGCGGAGCGGATCGTCTGTCCGGCTCCGTTGCCTGAGGACCCAGCAGACGAACTCCTGATGGAGATGCTGGCTCCGGCACCCTATGAGGTGCCGGAGAAGAAGGCCAAGAAAAAGGCCATGGGGACCAGAAGAAGTTCCCGGCGAACGTGGTGCCGGACTCATTGTCCGAAGACACCAGGGTGCACTCCTCCAATGACAACGAGGAGGAGAAGGAAAACCCTCTCCCCAAAAACGAAGGGGGGAAGAAGAGGAAGGCCACCCTTTCCAGGGAGGCCGAAGGGTCCAAGAAGGGACGGACCCTCCCTCCGGACCACTCCACAATCGCCGCTTATAGCGAGAGGAGTGGCTACCCAGGGGCAAGCCCCTGGTGAGATCGTAAGTATCCGCACTCTGTGATGCTTTTAGTGCGACTTAGCTTCATAGTTTGTTATAACACCGAACACGCATATGCAGTCCGGCCAGGTCCCATCCCGAGGTATCCTCTTCGGATGGGTCTCTGAGTGATTCAGCAATGAATTCACTCCCGCTGGCCACCTCCCCTCGGCCTGCGGATGACACGGAGGTGTGGTCCCAAAGGATACTAGAGCAGGGGGAGGCGGCTCTGGAGACGCCCCAAGGCGAAATTCCAGACGCCGGGCACATGGGGAGTAAGATCCCCATAGATCACGCTGACGAGAGCCGCAGCAAGTCGGGCTCCCTGCCGAATACTGCACCGGAACCTCCAAAGGTTCCGGATTCGGGTAGGCAGCCCCTCGCTAGGGAGGGCGAGCCGGCCGTGCCGATGACCTCCATTGCGCCAGAGGCATCAGATGGTCTGCTGGAAGTGCTTCGCGGCGCTTCCGTGGATGAAGAGCACCGTACTCTTATGAGTACGGTGATTCAGAAGGTTCGGTCCGCCAAAACCGGATTGACCGAAGCCTGCACCAGCCTCCTGACAGGCTTTGAGGTAAGTAATCAAAAGTGTGAGAAATTATCACCCAATAGACAGTAGCCCCTGATACTCTATTTGGTGTTCGGTAAGAAAATCCAAACGGAGGGTCAACTTTAAACCGCAGGTGTCGGTGTCAAAACCGGCGGATCTTGGGTAGGGGGTCCCGAACTGTGCGTCTAGGCAGATGGTAACAGGAGACAAGGGACACGATGTTTTTACCCAGGTTCGGGCCCTCTCGGTGGAGGTAAAACCCTACTCCTGCTTGATTAATATTCATGATATGGGTAGTACAAGAGTAGATCTACCACGAGATCAGAGAGGCTAAACCCTAGGAGCTAGCCTATGGTATGATTGTTGTTCGTCCTATGGACTAAAACCCTCCGGTTGATATAGACACCGGAGAGGGCTAGGGTTACACAGAGTCGGTTACAATGGTAGGAGATCTACATATCCGTATCGCCAAGCTTGCCTTCCACGCCAAGGAAAGTCCCATCTGGACATGGGACGAAGTCTTCAATCTTGTATCTTCATAGTCTTGGAGTCCGGCCAAAGATGATAGTTCGGCTATCCGGACACCCCCTAATCCAGGACTCCCTCAGTAGCCCCTGAACGAGGCTTCAATGACGACGAGTCCGACGCGCATATTGTCTTCGGCGTTGCAAGGCGGGTTCCTCCTCCGAATAATTCATAGAAGATTTTGAACACCAGGATAGTGTCCGGCTCTGCAAAATAAGTTCCACATACCACCGTAGAGAGAATAATATTTATACAAGTTCAATCTGCTGACGTATCTCATGGCATGACGTCATACCACGGCCAAGCCTTTATTCGAATCGTTTTTACTGTTCCACCTCAGCGCGTTTGGCGAAGCGGTTTCCTTGGCACGTCTTGTCAAAGCAGAGATCGTGTCCCCTTATTCCGGGATTCTCATCAATACGGGTGTGGGTAACCCAACCGCGCCATTGATTGCGGCGCTTGGGAGATAAGCGAGTTTTACCAGGCTGGTGGGGACGCATAGTTTCGTCTGCCCATATATAAGGGGATAAGGATCCACCTTTTTACCTACGCCTTCTTCCTCCTTTGCTTATCCATCTCCGCGCACTCGAGCTCCAGTGCCCAAGTCCGCACATCTCGCCTCAACCTTCTCCAGCCATGTCCGGAGCGGGAGGCAAGTGGATGGCCTCCTCCATCACGGAGGGGCACATAAAAAGGCTGCGCAAGGCCGCATACTTGTCCAGCGACATTGCGCACCGGCTTTCAGACGAGGGGCAGCTCATCCCCACCCCCAGGCCCCATGAGAGGGTGGTATTCCTCACCCATTTCCTCCGCGGACTAGGTTTTCCACTTCACCCATTTGTCCCGGGGCTCATGTTCTACTATGGCCTGGATTTCCACGATCTGGCCCTGAATTTCATCCTCAACATCTCGGCATTCATCATCGTGTGCGAGGCCTTCCTCTGCATCCAGCCCCACTTCAGCTTATGGCTGAAGACTTTTAATGTCAAGCCGAAGGTAGTGGGCAGCCGCCAAGCGGAGTCCGAAGGTGCCATGGTGGGCAAGATGCCCAACGTCCTATGGATCGAGGGCTCCTTTGTGGAGACCATAAAGGGGTGGCAATCGGGGTGGTTCTACATCACCGAGCCGCATGACCCTGAATGGGCAGCGGCCCTCGAATTCAGATCTGGCATCCCCACACGGCTCACCTCCTGGAAAGAGAAGGGCCTGACATGGGGTGATTCGGAGGAGCTGACCAGACTCCAATCCTGCGTCCAAACCCTGGTGAACAAGAAGCTCAAGCTTGTCAACGTAGTCCAGGTCATGCTCATCCACTGGATTCTCCCTTGCCAACAACGGGCTTTCGACTTGTGGGAGTTCGATCCGGCACATCACCAGACCTTGAGCAGGCTCTTCGAAACTACATATGAAGATGCCTGGAAGGTGCTATTCAAGGGCGCCGAGGCTCCCGCATCGGCTACCGAAGATCGCGGATTCAGCTCGCAGCGTCAAGCCGGCGAGGTAAGCTATTTTACCCTTTACGGGACACTTGTTTTTCATAGTTTGACTCTATGCGGGATCTAAACTCCCTTTACCTTTAACAGGCCTGGCAGAAGATGTCCGGGCAGCTTAACTGTCCGGCTCCCTTGCCAGAAGACCCAGCAGACGCCCGATTAACGGGGCTGCTGGCTCCGGCGCCTTATGTGGTGCCGGAGAAGAAGGCCAAGAAGAAGGCCACGGGAACTCGGAGGAGTTCCCGGCGCCAGGTATTATCGGACTCATCGTCCGATGACTCCGAGGCGGACTCCTCCCACGAAGACGAGGAGGAGAAAAAAGAGGCCTCTCCTCGAGCGGGGGGAGATAAGAAAAGGAAGGCCTCCCCGACTGGGGAGGCCGGAGGGTCCAAGAAGGGAAGGACCCTTCCTCCAGACTGTTCCACCAACGCCGACGATGGCAAAGAGGAGTGGCCTTCGAGGGCCAAGCCCCTGGCGAGATCGTAAGTGTCCGGATTCCAGAATAACTCATGATTTTTCTTTCGTCACATAGTGTCTTCTAACACCGAATACAACCATGTAGCCCGCCCAAGGACGATCTCCCTGCTTCATCGAGCGGCTCCCTAGATTCGTCGGATGTGAATAACACTTCACTTCTGACCGCCTCCTCCCCCCATGACATAGACGACGCCGAGGTGGGGTCCCAGAAGGGGCCCAACCAGGAGGAGGTGGTCCTGGAGGCGCCGCAAGGCGACCTCCCGGACTCTGGGCGAAAAGAGGGCGAAACCCCCGAGGGCTCTAAGTCCGGCCCTGTGCCGGACTCCGTACCGGAACCTACAGTGGTTCCAAAGTCCGGCGGGCGGGCCCTTCATAAGAAGGGCAAGATCGCGACACCGGTGGCCTCCGTCCAACCGAAGGCACCAGATGACTTGCTGGAGGCGCTTAACGGCGCCTCCATCGAGGAGGAGCACCGTACTGTTATGAGTGCGGTGATCCGGAAAGTTCAGTCCGCCAAGAGCGGGCTGACTGAAGCCTGTACCAGCCTTCTAACAGTCTTTGAGGTAAGTTTTTAAGATATGTAAAATAGTACCGCATAAACAGTAGCCCCTGATGCCAGTTCGGTGTTCGGAAAGAAAAGCCGAACTGAGGATCTAAAAAGATATACACAGGAGTCTAACATAAGCATGTCAATATGGGGACGCAGGCTGCGCTTCTGACCTCTGCAGCACTGACTGCGGAGGTCAATGCATTGAAGTAGAGCCTCGAGCGGTCCGAGAACGAGTTCGGCCGTGCCAAGAAGCAGCTCGAGGACCAAGAAGGTGAGTAATACCTTATTAAAGTAATACCTTATAGAAAAGGATTTTGTTGCAAAAAACGACAGGAATAATGTGAGTATTGCAGGGGCCACGAACAAGGTGGTGACCCTGAAGGAAGCGGTGTCCAAGGCCGAAAGGAATGCGGCCGCGGAACGCACTGAGCGCGAGAAGCAGGAGGCGCGGGTGGCGGAGGTGCGGCAAGAGCTCCAGGCTCTCGTGGAAAAACACGAGAGTTTGGAGCGTGACTCGAAGACTCGAGAGTCCGAGCTCGCCTCGTCTCTTGAGAGTGCCAAAGCCGCTAAGGCCGAAGCCCAAAAAGCCCTCCAGGAAATTGAGGCCATAAAGAAGATAGCGGCGGGTAAGGCATTCTTCATGCAAAGCAAGCATGTAAAAGTGAATTATCTGTTACTTACCCGAATTCAGAGCTCTCCAGGAGCGTTCGCAGATCTGCCCCGTAGCGTGTCCGATGCTGCCGCATTCTACAGAGCCGAGGAGGGGAGCTCGACAGAAAAGGTGTTCTGGTCTCAGTATGCTGAGGCTGGACATCCGGTGCCCCTGAGCGACCAGCTAAAGCAGCTGGTCGAGCTTCACAAGGTGGCCGAACAGGCCATGAAGGGCCTTATAGTTCGGCTGTGGCCCAAAGAAGCCATGCCTGGGAGCTACTTCGGTCTGGTGCGGCGGCTGGTGGACGCCTGTCCATGGGTTGAAGTCATCAAGCACTCCGTCTGCATTGAAGGTGCCCGTTGGGCCCTTGCCCGTGCTAAAGTGCACTGGGGCAAGATGGACGCTGAGAAGCTTGTGACGGACGCGCCACCGCCGGGCAAGGAGTATTGCACGCCCGAGATGTACTATAAGGGTGTCCTGAAGGGTGCCCGCCTTATAGCGGGTGAATGCTCCAAAGATGTAATTTTTGAGTAGACTTGCATTTTGTTATCCTGTGCACTGAAAACTTGTTCATATGCGCTAAGCAACGCTTGTTAATTTAAAATATTACCTTCTGTGCGGCCGTTTATCAAATTTGAGAGATGGCAAGTCATTGGCTTCAGCCCCCATGCCACGAGTGCTGGGGTGTTCGGGATAAACTTGAGCGCTCTTTTTCCCAATTTTTGGTCCTTCGAGGGAGGCTCTCAACACAACGAACGAGGCAACCGGACTTATAATGCTTGAACACTCCCACTTAGCCATAGAATTCTATAATTTTAAATTTTGGCAAAGCCCCTAGTGTTCGGAGGACCGAATTCGGGGCGCTATCCACGCCTGGGGTCGTACAAAGCCGGCTCCTCGCTGTAAGCGGCATAAGTCTTTACGGACTCGAAAAAACCTCTCGAACAGCGACCGGCTCTCGCCCTATCATGATGGTCAGTTTTAGCTTTCTCCACTAAGGTGCTCAACCCAGCTCAACTGGGGCACAATCGCAGTGGTTCTCCCAGCGCTACCTTAGCCGATATAACGGAACGTAAGGTACCAAAACATGGGAGCCGGGCAAACCCAACTATTGACCCAAGACATGATTCGGAGGCGATGCATATAATGCTATAAGTTACTCCGGGCGCGCTTGACGGTGTCCGGCCGCTTAACAGCCGGACTCGAGAATTGCCTTAAGAGGCTGCTTTGTACTTCTGCCGCGAGATCCGCTGTATGCTCCTCCGTTCGGAGAGAGTGTTCGGTGTTTCCATTGACCGTAATGACTCCTCGAGGGCCTGGCATCATGAGCTTGAGGTATGCGTAGTGCGGCACCGCATTGAACTTTGCAAATGCGGTTCGTCCGAGCAGTGCATGATAGCCGCTGTGGAATGGGACTATGTCGAAGATTAACTCCTCGCTTCGGAAGTTATCCGGGGATCCGAAGACCACTTCAAGTGTAACTGAGCCTGTATAGTTGGCCTCTACACCTGGTATGACGCCTTTAAAGGTCGTTTTTGTGGGTTTAATCCTTGAGGGGTCTATGCCCATCTTGCACACTGTATCCTGATAAAGCAAGTTCAGGCTGCTGCCGCTGTCCATCAGGACTCTAGTGGGGTGAAATCCGTCGACGATTGGGTCTAGAACCAATGCGCCGAATCCGCCATGGCGGATGCTAGTGGGGTGGTCCCTTCGATCAGAAGTGATCAGGAAGGAGGACCACGGATTGAACTTTGGGGTGACTGGCTGCATCACATATACGTCCCTGAGTGCACGCTTCCGCTCCCTTTTGGGTATGTGGGTTGCGTATATCATGTTCACCGTCCGCACTTGTGGGGGGAAACCCTTCTGTCCTCTATTGTTCAGCGGCCGGGTCTCTTCCTCGTCATCGCTATGTAGCCCCTTGTCATTGTTTTCGGCAATTAACTTGCCTGCCTGCTTGAACACCCAACAATCCCTGTTGGTGTGATTGGCTGGCTTTTCGGGGGTGCCGTGTATTTGGCATGAGCGATCGAGTATTCGGTCCAAATTGGACGGGCCCGGAGTATTTCTTTTGAATGGCTTTTTCCCCAGACCGGGTTTAGAGCCTCTGAATCCGGCATTGACTGCTGTATCTTCAGTATTATCACCGTTAATGCGGTGCTTGTGCTTATTGCGACGTGACCTGCCATTGCTGTCCTTGGTATCCGAACTACCGGAGTTTTTGGTCAGGTTGTTACTGCGAGCTAGCCAGCTGTCCTCTCCTGCACAGAAGCGGGTCATGAGTGATGTGAGGGCTGCCATGGATTTCGGCTTTTCCTGTCCTAGGTGCCGGGCAAGCCACTCGTCCATGTTATGTTTGAAGGTTGCAAGGGCCTCTGCATCCGGACAGTCGACGATTTGATTTTTCTTGGTTAAGAACCGTGTCCAGAATTGTCTGGCCGATTCTTCTGGCTGCTGAATTATGTGGCTTAGTTCATCGGCGTCTGGTGGTTGCACATATGTGCCCTGGAAGTTATCAAGGAATGCGGCTTCCAGGTCTTCCCAACACCCAATTGATTCTGCTGGCAAGCTGTTGAGCCAATGCCGAGCTGGTCCTTTAAGCTTGAGTGGGAGGTATTTGATGGCGTGTAGATCATCACCGCGGGCCATGTGGATGTGAAGGAGATAGTCTTCGATCCAAACCACAGGATCTATTGTGCCGTCATATGATTCAATGTTTACGGGTTTGAAACCCTCGGGGATTTGATGATCCATTACTTCGTCTGTGAAGCATAGTGGGTGTGCGGCGCCTCTGTATTGGGCTATATCACGATGCAGCTCAAACAAGCTTTGTCTACTGTGTTCGGCCCGGCCGGAATTGCTGTATCCGGTGTGACGGTTGTCGTCACGTATCGTGGGGCACCCACGCGATCCGTAGATCGATCTTGTTTGTCTTGCCTTATCCTCCAATATGTCTTGTAAGTCCGGCGCATTCCCCCGTGGCTTTGTACTTTTCGAGCAACGCCGGGGTGCGGCTTTAGTGGAGGGCCTAGAGGCCTCTCTGTCGCGGCCACGAGGTGGCCGGTCGGCTGTATTGTGCGCTGGTGATGTTGGTTTATGTGCTTCCTCCTCTAATCGGGGTAGCAGCTTGTGTTTTGGGTAGCTTTTGGAGGGGCATTCGAGTTCATACTCTTCGGCCGCAAGGACTTCAGTCCATCTGTCGGCTAGCAGGTCTTGGTCAGCTCTAAACTCTTGCTGCTTTTTCTTGAGGCTGCTTGCCGTGGCCATAAGCCTGCATTTGAAACACTCTTGTTCGACGGGATCCTCAAGCAGGACAAATTCGTCGTCGTCGAGGCTTGCCTCATTTCCGGAGGGAGGCATATAATTATCATCCTCTACCTCTCTGTCTGCCGCTCTCTCATGAGGGCTGGCTTCTCCATCCTCCTGTGCTGAATCCTGCTGGAGGAGGTTGTCTTCGGCACTGTCCGGGGTGTTATTATCTCCCGTGCCGGAATCACCTGTTTTGCTGTGGCGGGATTTAGAGCGGCGCCGCTGACGCCGGCACTTAGGCTGTTTCTCGGAGGGGTCGTCCTCTGTTGTTCCATCGCCATTCCCATCTTTTGGGATGTCCACCATGTAAATGTCGTATGACGAGGTGGCCTTCTAGTGCCCTGTAGGCGCTGGTTCTTGGTCGTCTCCTACATCGTCGTCCATACCGTCGATGTCTTCGGAGTCGAAGTCTAGCATGTCGGTTAAGTCATCGACAGTGGCTACGAAGTGGGTGGTGGGTGGGCTTTGAATTTCTTCGTCGTCCGCATCCCAACCGTCCTGACCATAATCCGGCCAGGGCTCTCCTAATAAAGAGAGACACCTTAGCGAATTCAGGATGTCACCAAAGGGCGAGTGCTGAAAGATGTCCGCAGCGATGAACTCCATGATCGGCGCCAAATCGGATTCGATTGGCAGGGGCGCGGAAGGTTCGGAGTCTGGAGAGGAGTCCGACACCTTGGAGTCACGGGCTTCGCAAAGGATAGGGTTGGTATTCGGCTCTATCGCCGTAGGGGTAGCAGCCCCCGAGGAGGTATCCAGCCACCCGTCCTCGATCGGCGCAGTCGGCTCTGAGCTAAGGGTCGGAGCGGATACTTGTGCGGCCTCCAGGGCACTGTCCGGCGGCAGAGCTAGATCATGTCCATCATAATAGTGCGGCGCGCTTGGCTGTGGCTCGAACCCGTCGAAGATCAAGTCTCCACGGATGTCAGCCGTATAGTTCAAACTTCCAAATCTGACCTAATGGCCAGGGGCGTAGCTTTCGATCTGCTCCATAAGGCCAAGCGAGTTGGCCCATAGTGCGAAGCCGCCGAATACGAAGATCTGTCCGGGGAGAAAAGTTTCACCCTGGATGTCACGCCCAATATGCGACCCTATCCAAGAGGAACTCGAAGGTACCACCAAGGATAGACCCGCATATTGAAACGCTTTTGCAAGGTGGATATCATTACATCAACATTACATAAATAGATGGGGATACATACAAAAGGCATACAATGCCACACGAATACAACATCATCTTACATAAGAGCATCATCCGACTAAAGATGAAACACAAACAGAAACTCAAACGACATCCACCCTGCTATCCCAGGCTGCCAACCTGGAACCTATCCCCTGATCGAAGAAGAAGCAGAAGAAGAACTCCGAAACAAGCAAACATCGCTCTCGCGTCATGATCATCGCATAACCTGAACCTGCAACTGTTGTTGTAGTAATCTGTGAGCCACGAGGGCTCAGCAATCCCATTACCATGGGTATCAAGACTAGCAAAGCTTAGTGGGAAAGGAAGGGGTAAAGTGGTGAGGTTGCAGCAGCGGCTAAGCAAGTATGGTGGCACACATACGCAAAAGAAAGCGAGAAGAGAACAAGGGGAACGGTCGTCAACTAGCAATGATCAAGAAGTGATCTTGAACTCCTACTTACGTCAAACATAACCCAAAGACCATGTTCACTTCCCGGACTCCGCCGAGAAGAGACCATCACGGCTGCACACGTGGTTGATGCGTTTTAGTTCGAATTAGGTGTCAAGTTATCTACAATTGGACATTAACAAATTCCCATCTGCCACATAACCGCGGGCACGGCTTTCGAAAGATAATACCCTGTAGGGGTGTCCCAACTTAGCCCATGATAAGCTCTCGCGATCAACGAAGGATATACCTTCTCCCAGGAAGACCCGATCAGTCTCGGAATCCCGGTTTACAAGACGTTTCGACAATGGTAAAACAAGACCAGCAAAGCCGCCCGATGTGCCGACAATCCCGATAGGAGCTGCACATATCTCGTTCTCAGGGCAACACCGGATAAGCTAAGCGTACAGGTACCGACGTAACCCAAGTTGCCAAGGGATGGTCCCGCACGGTGCTTTGGACCAACACTTAGACAAGCATTGGCCCGGGGGGGCTATAACAAAGATGACCCTTGGGTTAATTACTCCTAAGGGAAAAGTAGGTGGTGGTGAGGCAAATGGTAAAATCAAGGTTGGGCCTTGCTGGAGGAGTTTTATTCAAAGCGAACTGTCAAGGAGGTCCCATAAATCACCCGACCGCATAAGGAACGCAAAATCCGGGAACATAATACCGGTATGACGGAAACTAGGGCGGCAAGAGTGGAACAAAACACCACCCTTGACAAAATATATAGATGCATTAATTAAATACGAGATATTGTGATATCCCAACATGACCCTGTCCACCATGGAGCAATCTTCAACTTCACCTGCAACTAGCAACGCTATAAAGGGGCTAACAAAGCGGTAACATAGCCAAGCAACGGTTTGCTAGGGAGGGTGACAAAGGTTAGAGGCTGACATGGCAATTTGGGAGGCTTGATAGAACAAGTTATAGGAAGCGCAGCAAAGCGATAGAACGAAGCAACTAGCATAGAAATGATAGTAGTGAGATCCAGGGTAGCGGTCATCTTGCCTGAAATCCCGCTAGGAAGAAGAACGAGTCCATGAAGAAGATGAAGCCTCGAAGACGAACCAAGCGTAGACGAACGAATCCTCACGATCACAACGAAACGGAAACTATCGAGAAGAAGCACACAACATAGTAAACACACCACACATGAACGAGGCATGATGCTCAACCAAGTATGATGCATGACAAGGCTACATGAAGCTAATCATGGCAAGAGATGATGCAAACAAGAACAACACATCAAAGCAAGGTTAAATGAGGCCGGAAACAACATATAACAATTCCGGTAAGTCCTCATATGCAATTTTCAAAGTTGGTCCAGATCTGAATAAACCTTATGTTCTAGTTGTTAAACAGCAAGTTAAGATGCACCAAGAGAATCTACACGAAATTCTAGTCAAGTTACATATAAAGTTCATTTAGTTCGGAGCTACGGCCTAGAAGATATGAGCAAAACAAGTTAAGCATGGCATTGATGCAAAATGCATACAAACATCAAGCAAACACCTCAAAACAAGGATGCAACATTATAATATGAAACTTCATGCAAACTCAAGCAAGTTTCATATAGAGCACACTCAAAACGGAGCAACGGTTCAACACATACACTCTATACAAGTTTAAAGGACAAGTTGTCCAAAACAGCAACTAGGCATATTGCAAGCATCAAAACAACAAGCTACAACACCCCAACATAATAACAAAAGGCATGAGCATGAAGTACAGGTAAAGCATAACAAAACATGAACACTGAGCTATCTCCAGAAGCTACTAGAACAGGCTCAAAAGGACATGGCAAGATTGCAAATAATAACAGTTTCAGGCTTAGCAGAAATAACATCAGGTTTCAATGTTTAGAGCTATCAAACAACATGTTACAGGAACTTAACATGGCAAACAAAGGCATGGCATGAATCTACTAATATCATATAACAAAAGTCCCTTACTGACCATGAGCCAAAAGGGCACAGAAAATATGATGGCACCCATGTAAACATGGCAAATTATATGACAGATTCGAACATGGCAGGAACAACAATAAGTAGGCATGTTGGTGAGCTTGAACCACTCACCACAGATCAATACATGGCATGGCAAGGCAACCAACAGTACGAAGACATGTTTATGAAGCTAAGCATGGCAAGAGAAAGTTCATAGGGTGCATGGATCACTAACAACAAACATGGCAACATTGAACATAATGTTAACAGGCTGACAGCAACATTATTTAGCAAGTTTGGAGCAAGATAACAACATGTTACAGAAGGCTACAAATGCAACCAGGGGCATGAATGGATAGAGCAAGACATGTATAACAAATCATCCTTAGTGAACATCTCCAGATTATGCATAGAATGACTTGTAGCAGCAGGTTTACATAGCATCACGAAATAACAGAATCTGTCTAGCAAAACAGCAACAGCAAGTACCCTACTTAACAAGCTTGATGCACTCAGTACAAGACTCACAAAAATACATGGATGGCACCACTGGAAAGATGGCATATCATAGTCAAAACACATGTAGAGCTCATGCTCATAAGATGCACACATCAAACATGGCAAAAATGACAAATCAAGTTATAACAGTTTCAGCAGATTAACATCACATAGCACTCTTACAATGATGATTCAGGCATCAAGATGGACTCAAATGAACATGAAGCAATGGAATGAAATGAAGTACTCGTCGAGGCGAACAATTCGATATGCAACACGCCCAAAACGGAGCCATGGGTGCAAAGTTATGATGCGATGAACATGCAACAAAATATCTGCAGAATAATACTTGGAGGAAAAACGGGGTCAACCCTAGGCTCTTCGGATCTGGATCTGGGGCGCGGGCTTCGAGGTTCGCTGGCCGGAGTCGCGGTGGCCGGTGCTGAGGAGGAGGCGAGGAGGTGCGCCGGTGAGGGAGGAGGTGGCGGTCGGCGTCGAGCTCCAAGGCAGCAGCGCATCCGGGGCCATGGCGGGGCTCTGCTCCTGCGCGGGAGTCAAAGAGCGAGGTGAGGGAGAGGGAGGAAGAAGGAAAGGAAGAGGGAGGCGCGGTGGACCTCGGAGTTGCCGGCAGGGGCGCTCGGTGGCCGACGGCGCTCCGGGGAGCCAGGCGGCGCGGGGCGCGGGCGGAGGAGCAGGGAGGAACGGGAGCCGGGCGGCGGCGGCGCTCGCTCGGGCGCGCGGGCTCGAGCGCGGGCCCCGATGGGCTTCACGGGCCTGGCCCGGGCCTATGCGGGCCGCGGCGAAGGGAGCGGGGCGCGGGGACGCGTGGAGGCGCGTGAGTGGCTGCGGGAGGCGGGGTAGGCGATGTGGCGGCGCCCGGTTGACCGGGGCGATGCCTCCGGTGGCGGCGTGGCCTGTGGGCCGGCGACAAGTGGCAGCGAGGGAGTGGGGCGGCGCGGATTTCGAGGTGGCGGCGGCGGCTGATCCGAGGGGAAAGGCTAGAGGTAGGAGGAGGGCTAGGTTAGCCAAATTTGGACGGGGAGGGTGGTTTAAATAGGCAGGGATTAGGTTTAGGGGGGTTTGAGGGGGGTTTCGGAGCCCTTCGATCGCGATCGGACGGTTGCGCTCGGAGGGGTAGGTTAGCGGGCTGTGGAGAGACCATGGGCTGCGGGAGAGAAGAGAGAGAGAGAGGCCCGGCAGCAGTTTCCGGATGCTGAAAACGTCCGACGTATAGACCGGCTATATTGCGGTTGTAGGTTTAACGGTTGGGCTATCAAATGGACTCCGAATGCGACGAAACTTGGCAGGCGGTCTGTCTTCACTATAATAAGACCGCATGACAAGTTGCGACCCATTCCGAGAACATTTTTATGCCACTTATAAAATAATATTTCGGAGGTGCCGCGGGTGCGTGCAAGTGTGTCTGGACTCCGAACGGACAACGAAGAGAACTGGGGGAACCCGAACGGATGCAAGGTTTGAAAAACATGCAGATGAAATGCAGATGATGACATGGAAAAATGCAAGACGCAAGCAAATGACATGGCAACGACGGTGAAAGCTGGAAGACACCTGGCGCATCGAATCCGGGGCGTTACATCACTCCTCCACTAACAAGAGATCTCGTCCCAAGATCTTAGGACCGAGACGGAAGGGAAAAGGGATGAGGTGAAATAAGAACTCGAGAGAATAAGCAAAGAATCGAGAGCACTCGAGAAGAAGAGAGGAACGACGAGAATGACGAGAATCGAAAACTCAAGGAATCAGATAGACTATGAAACCACTCTGGTTAGAACGAGATAAGAAACGAATAAGACTGAAAGGATTTAGGTAGCACTCCGGCTGAAACATGGAAGGAATAGAACATGAACTTGAGA
This sequence comes from Triticum timopheevii, assembly GCA_963921465.1. Classification (NCBI taxonomy): domain Eukaryota; kingdom Viridiplantae; phylum Streptophyta; class Magnoliopsida; order Poales; family Poaceae; genus Triticum; species Triticum timopheevii. Next base: position 404,543,484 of record OY997272.1, on the reverse strand, counting down.
AGATGGAATGATGCTTGCCGAGAGGAACGACACAATGCGTCCGGAAGAATTGAAATAGAGGAATGAAAAGAACGGAGAAGAAAATGACAACTTGTGCCACGAATGAAATTGAAAGCATCTTAGAAGAAAGGATTGAACGGAGTTGTCGAGAAAATCAACAACGAAAATAATAAGCTTGTTGTGGTCTTATGGTAACATCTCAAGATCATAAGGTGATAACCGTCCACAAACGGAAAAAATTGAATAGCTGAGAGGAACGAAGAAATGCAAAACTCCGCTTCAAAAGAACACAGAGAATTAATTGCACTTCGAGATTGCAAGAAGAAGGATACTTGAACTCCACCAACAAGAATCTTGATGACCTCTTGAAGAATGAATTAAATCATGAAGAACGCCATGAAGAACTCCGGTAAACAAAAAGATAATGGGATAGAATTGAGGGATGAAAATAATAAGATGAGCCTTGTGGTGATTTAGGTGGAGGTTCCGACGAAATGGTAGAGGAAAATTTGAACTCCAAAAAAGAAAAGATGAAAACACTTGGAACTAGAATTTATTCATCAAGAACAAACTCCGAAGAAAAGGATTAATCACTTTGAGCAAATAAGAATAAGATTAATTGTATGCTTATCCTTCATCAAATTAAATTGATGACAAGCAATGGATTTGGCATGCAACTTATTCTTGTTGAAAAGGATTAAGGGGGAACATAGCTCCAAACTTGAGAAAGTCTCCATGAACCACCGGTAGGATTGAAAAGAATGAATGGATTAAATATGATAACCAAAGAAAAGAATCTTAAAGAACCACCGTTAGAATTCGAAAATGACTGATGAAAGAGAATAAATCACGAGGAAGAATTAGAAGAACCAATATGCTTGAGGGGATTTAGATGCAAAAGATCAGGAAGAACTCGAGTTGATTAAAGAACATTTGATCGAAGCACCGGGATAAATAGAGAACGATAACAGGAATGATGCCCTTGGTGAAAAGAAATGGAAAAACAACTCCTGACATACTCCGGATGGGTAAGAAAAGAATATTTGACAAACGGAATAATTCGAGAGGATAACAAGAGACTAGAACCGCGAATCTCCTGAGATGTCTTGAACTCCGGAATGATAGAATGGCGAGAGGCGAACGAGCAAAGGAAAATATTTGAGCTGAGGGAAAGAATGTGATCAACACCGAAAAAACTTGAGTTGAGTCCACCGGAAAAGAAAAGAGAAGAAGAATGTCGAACAAAAGAGAATTCACCTGTTGAAATAATTGAGGGAAGACTGAAGAGACTCCGCATGAATGAAATTGATGCTCGAAAGAGACTCGGGCTCCGGGAAGAGGAGGGTGGGAGGGCGGGAAAACAAAGGCGACTTGGAAGGTAGAACCGACGAATAACTTGAAGAGAAAACACCGGTTAAAATCATTGAGGAAAGAAGGCAAAGACTTCGCACGAGTAGGATGGATACTCGATTACGGACTCTGACTCCAAGAAGAAAAAGGGGTGGGCGGGTGGGAAAAGAAAACAACTGAGGCTTGAACTTGACAACGATAAAGAGACTCGAGTCAACTTGATGAGAAAAGCACCGGATGAAAAGAGCTGAGGAACAACGATCGGAAAACCAACTGCGTAATCCTAAAGAAGAATTTGAAGGGGAAGAGGAGTAAGTTGAAACACCTACGTCAAGATTCCTCACCAGAGCGACGAAGGGGCCGAGGAGTAAAAAGAATTCCTACTCTCCGATATAACTAGACTCAGAAATCAGTTTTCTTCTAGACTCAACAACGGCCAAACTACACGATCAATCAAGGGGGCTCCTAGGGTCGGTCGAGGCTCTGATACCAACTTATCACGCTCAATATGCGACCCTATCCAAGAGGAACTCAAAGGTACCACCAAGGATAGACCCCCATATTGAAACGCTTTTGCAAGGTGGATATCATTACATCAACATTACATAAATAGATGGGGATACATACAAAAGGCATACAATGCCACACGAATACAACATCATCTTACATAAGAGCATCATCCGACTACGAATGAAACAAAAATAGAAACTCAAATGACACCCACCCTGCTAGCCCAGGCTGCCGACCTGGAACCTAACCCCTGATCGAAGAAGAAGCAGAAGAAGAACTCCGAAACAAGCAAACATCGCTCTCGCGTCATGATCATCGCATAACCTGAACCTGCAACTGTTGTTGTAGTAATCTGTGAGCCACGAGGGCTCAGCAATCCCATTACCATGGGTATCAAGACTAGCAAAGCTTAGTGGGAAAGGAAGGGGTAAAGTGGTGAGGTTGCAGCAGCGGCTAAGCAAGTATGGTGGCACACATACGCAAAAGAGAGCGAGAAGAGAATAAGGGGAACGGTCGTCAACTAGCAATGATCAAGAAGTGATCCTGAACTCCTACTTACGTCAAACATAACCCAAAGACCATGTTCACTTCCCGGACTCCGCCGAGAAGAGACCATCACGGCTGCACACGCGGTTGATGCGTTTTAATTCGAATTAGGTGTCAAGTTATCTACAACTGGACATTAACAAATTCCCATCTGCCACATAACCGCGGGCACGGCTTTCGAAAGATAATACCCTGTAGGGGTGTCCCAACTTAGCCCATGATAAGCTCTCGCGATCAACGAAGGATATACCTTCTCCCAGGAAGACCCGATCAGTCTCGGAATCCCGGTTTACAAGACGTTTCGACAATGGTAAAACAAGACCAGCAAAGCCGCCCGATGTGCCGACAATCCCGATAGGAGCTGCACATATCTCGTTCTCAGGGCAACACCGGATAAGCTAAGCGTACAGGTACCGACGTAACCCAAGTTGCCAAGGGATGGTCCCGCACGGTGCTCTAGTTTGGACCAACACTTAGACAAGCATTGGCCCGGGGGGGCTATAATAAAGATGACCCTTGGGTTAATTACTCCCAAGGGAAAAGTAGGTGGTGGTGAGGCAAATGGTAAAACCAAGGTTGGGCCTTGCTGGAGGAGTTTTATTCAATGCGAACTGTCAAGGGGGTCCCATAAATCACCCGACCGCGTAAGGAACGCAAAATCCGGGAACATAATACCGGTATGACGGAAACTAGGGCGGCAAGAGTGGAACAAAACACCAGGCATAAGGCCGAGCCTTCCACCCTTTACCAAATATATAGATGCATTAATTAAATAAGAGATATTGTGATATCCCAACATAACCCTGTCCACCATGGAGCAATCTTCAACTTCACCTGCAACTAGCAACGCTATAAGAGGGGCTGACAAAGCGGTAACATAGCCAAGCAACGGTTTGCTAGGGAGGGTGACAAAGGTTAGAGGCTGACATGGCAATTTGGGAGGCTTGATAGAACAAGTTATAGGAAGCGCAGCAAAGCGATAGAACGAAGCAACTAGCATAGCAATGATAGTAGTGAGATCCAGGGTAGCGGTCATCTTTCCTGAAATCCCGCTAGGAAGAAGAACAAGTCCATGAAGAAGATGAAGCCTCGAAGATGAACCAAGCGTAGACGAACAAATCCTCACGATCGCAATGAAACGGAAACTATCGAGAAGAAGCACACAACATAGTAAACACACCACACATGAACAAGGCATGATGCTCAACCAAGTATGATGCATGACAAGGCTACATGAAGCTACTCATGGCAAGAGATGATGCAAACAAGAACAACACATCAAAGCAAGGTTAAATGAGGCCGGAAACAACATATAACAATTCCGGTAAGTCCTCATATGCAATTTTCAAAGTTGGTCCAGATCTGAATAAACCTTATGTTCAAGTTGTTAAACAGCAAGTTAAGATGCACCAAGAGAAACTACACGAAATTCTAGTCAAGTTACATATAAAGTTCATTTAGTTCGGAGCTACGGCCTAGAAGATATGAGCAAAACAAGTTAAGCATGGCATTGATGCAAAATGCATACAAACATCAAGCAAACACCTCAAAACAAGGATGCAACATGATAATATGAAACTTCATGCAAAATCAAGCAATTTTCATATAGAGCACACTCAAAACGGAGCAACGGTTCAACACATACACTCTATACGAGTTTAAAGGACAAGCTGTCCAAAACAGCAACTAGGCATATTGCAAGCATCAAAACAACAAGCTACAGCACCCCAACATAATAACAAAAGGCATGAGCATGAAGTACAGGTAAAGCATAACAAAACATGAACACTGAGCTATCTCCAGAAGCTACTAGAACAGGCTCAAAAGGACATGGCAAGATTGCAAATAATAACAGTTTCAGGCTTAGCAGAAATAACATCAGGTTGCAATGTTTAGAGCTATCAAACAACATGTTACAGGAACTTAACATGGCAAACAAAGGCATGGCATGAATCTACTAATCTCATATAAAAAAAGTCCCTTACTGACCATGAGCTAAAAGGGCAAAGAAAATATGATGGCACCCATGTAAACATGGCAAATTATATGACAGATTCAAACATGGCAGGAACAACAATAAGTAGGCATGTTGGTGAGCTTGAACCACTCACCACAGAGCAATACATGGCATGGCAAGGCAACCAACAGTAAGAAGACATGTTTATGAAGCTAAGCATGGCAAGAGAAAGTTCATAGGGTGCATGGATCACTAACAACAAACATGGCAACATTGAACATAATGTTAACAGGCTGACAGCAACATTATTTAGCAAGTTTGGAGCAAGATAACAACATGTTACAGCAGGCTACAAATGCAACCAGGGGCATGAATGGATAGAGCAAGACATGTATAACAAATCATCCTTAGTGAACATCTCTAGATTATGCATAGAATGACTTGTAGCAGTAGGTTTACATAGCATCATGAAATAACAAAACCTGTCTAGCAAAACAGCAACAACAAGTACCCTACTTAACAAGCTTGATGCACTCAGTACAAGACTCACAAAAATACATGGATGGCACCACTGGAAAGATGGCATATCATAGTCAAAACACATGTAGAGCTCATGCTCATAAGATGCACACATCAAACACGGCAAAAATGACAAATCAAGTTATAACAGTTTCAACAGATTAACATCACATAGCACTCTTACAACGATGATTCAGGCATCAAGATGGACTCAAATGAACATGAAGCAATGGAAAGAAATGAAGTACTCGTCGAGGAGAACCATTCGATATGCAACACGCCCAAAACGGAGCCATGGGTGCAAAGTTATGATGTGATGAACATGCAACAAAATATCTGCAGAATAATACCTAGAGGAAAAACGGGGTCAATCCTAGGCTCTTCGGATCTAGATCTGGGGCGCGGGCTTCGAGGTTCGTCGGCCGGAGTCGCGGTGGCCGACGTTGAGGAGGTGGCGAGGAGGTGCGCCGGTGAGGGAGGAGGTGGCGGTCGGCGTCGAGCTCCAAGGCAGCAGCGCATCCGGGGCCATGGCGGGGCTCTTCTCCTGCGCGGGATTCAGAGAGCGAGGTGAGGGAGAGGGAGGAAGAAGGAAAGGAAGAGGGAGGCGCGGGGGACCTCGGAGTTGCCGGCAGGGGCGCTCGGTGGCCGGCGGCGCTCCGGGGAGCCGGGCGGCGCGGGGCGCGGGCGAAGGAGCAGGGAGGCACGGGAGCCGGGCGGCGGCGGCGCTCGCTCGGGCGCGCGGGCTCGGGCGCGGGCCCCGATGGGCTTCGCGGGCCTGGCCCGGTCCTGGGCGGGCCGCGGCGGAGGGAGCGGGGCGTGGGGACGCGTGGAGGCGCGTGAGTGGCTGCGGGAGGCGGGGTAGGCGACGTGGCGGCGCCCGGTTAGCCGGGGCGACGCCTCCGGTGGCGGCGTGGCCTGTGGGCCGGCGACAAGTGGCGGCGAGGGAGTGGGTCGGCGAGGATTTCAAGGTGGCGGCGGCGGCTGATCCGAGGGGAAAGGCTAGAGGTAGGAGGAGGTCTAGGTTAGCCAAATTTGGAAGGGGAGGGTGGTTTAAATAGGCAACGATTAGGTTTAGGGGGGTTTGAGGGGGGTTTCGGAGCCCTTCGATCGCGATCGGACGGTTGCGCTCGGAGGGGGAGGTTAGCGGGCTGTGGAGATTCTAACTTGCATGATTTGAATGAAACTAACCCGGACTGACGCTTTTCTCAGCAAAACTGCCATGATGTTGTTTTATGTGTAGAAAAGAACAGTTCTCGGAATGTCCTGAAAATCCACGGAGGCACTTTTTTGAATTAATAAGAATTTTTGGCGAAATAATCAAGACCAGGGGCCCTAGGGCCTGTCCACGAGACAGGGGGAACCCCCCCTATAGGGCGTGCCCTCCTATCTCGTGGGCCCCCTGGACCTCCACCGACCTCAACTCCAACTCCATATATTCACGTTCGGGGAGATAAAAATCAGAGAGAAAGTTTCATCGCGTTTTATGACAGGGAGCCGCCGCCAAGCCCTAATCTCTCTCAGGAGGGCTGATCTGGAGTCCGTTCGGGGCTCCGGAGTGGGGGATTCGTCGCCGTCGTCATCATCAACCATCCTCCATCACCAATTTCATGATGCTCACCGCCGTGCGTCAGTAATTCCATCGTAGGCTTGCTGGACGGTGATGGGTTGGATGAGATTTACCATGTAATCAAGTTAGTTTTGTGAGGGTTTGATCCCTAGTATCCACTATGTTCTGAGATTGATGTTGCTATGACTTTGCTATGCTTAATGCTTGTCACTAGGGCCCGAGTGCCATGATTTCTGAACCTATTATGTTTTCATGAATATATGTGTGTTCTTGATCCTATCTTGCAAGTCTATAGTCACCTATTATGTGTTATGATCCGACAACCCCGAAGTGACAATAATCGGGATACTTCTCGGTGATGACCGTAGTTTGAGGAGTTCATGTATTCACTATGTGCTAATGCTTTGTTCCGGTTCTCTATTAAAAGGAGGCCTTAATATCCCTTAGTTTCCGCTAGGACCCCGCTTCCACGGGAGGGTAGGACAAAAGATGTCATGCAAGTTCTTTTCCATAAGCACGTATGACTATTTACAGAATACATGCCTACATTACATTGATGAACTGGAGCTAGTTCTATATCACCCTATGTTATAACTATTGCATGAGGAATCGCATCTGGCATAATTATCCATCACTGATCCATTGCCTATGAGCTTTTCATATATTGTTCTTCGCTTATTTACTTTTTCGTTGCTACTGTTACAACTACTACAAAAACCCAAAAACATTTATCTTTACTTTTGCTACCGTTACATTTATTATCATACCACTTTTGCTACTAAATACTTTGCTGCAGATACTAAGTTATCCAAGTGTGGTTGAATTGACAACTCAACTGCTAATACTCAAGAATATTCTTTGGCTCCCCTTGTGTTGAATCACTAAATTTGGGTTGAATACTTTACCCTCGAAAGCTATTGCGATCCCCTACACCTTGTGGGTTATCAATACTAATTTCTGGTGCCGTTGCCGGGGAGCATAGCTCTATTCTCTAAGTCACCTGGGATTTATATCTGTTGATCACTATGAAGAACTGAAAGACGACCGAACTACTATTTTACCCTCAACTACGAGGGGAGGTAAGGAACTGCCATCTAGCTCTGCACTAGATTCTCCTTCCGTTATTAGTAGGCTTGCGACACCTAAACCTGCTACTGCTATGAATTCTGATATGTCGCATGTTATTGATGATGCCACTTCTGCTATGCATGATGAAACTACTTCTGTGCATGATACTACTTTGCCATTAGGTGAATTTCTTGATGAACAACTTGCTAGAGTTAGGGGGAATGGAATTACTGAAGATCCTATTATTGATGATAGTGATGATGAAGGTTCCCCCAATGATTATGTATTACTTGTTGTTCCTAAGGGTTATGTTATGAATGAAGAAGCTGCTAGGGAAATCTTTGCTTGCAATGAGTCTCTTAATGCTAGAATGAAACCCGATCCTGCTTTTGCTACTTCACCTATCTGTGTTACTGATAAGGATTATGAATTCTCTGTTGATCCTAAAATTATTACTTTAGTTGAATCTGATCCTTTTTATGGCCTTGAATCTGAAACTATTGTGGCACATCTTACCAAGTTGAATGATATAGCTACCCTATTTACTAATGATGAGAAGTCTCGCTATTTTTATATCCTTAAGATATTTCCATTCTCGTTAAAGGGTGATGCTAAGACTTGGTATAATTCTCTTGCTCCTGGTTGTGTGCGTAGTCCCCAGGATATGATTTATTACTTCTCTGCTAAATATTTCTCTGCTCATAAGAAACAAGCTGCCTTGCGGGAAATATAAAATTTTGTGCAAATCAAAGAAGAGAGTCTCCCACAAGCTTGGGGGAGGCTTCTCCGGTTACTTAATGCTTTGCCTGATCATCCTCTTAAGAAAAATGAAATACTTGATATCTTTTATAATGGACTAACCGATGCTTCCAAGGACTACTTGGATAGTTGTGCTGGCTGTGTTTTCAGGGAAAGAATAGTCGACGAAGCTGAAATATCATTGAATAATATGTTGACTAATGAAAATAATTGGACTCTTCCCGAGCCAATTCCTGAAGTAATTCCTGAACCAATTGAGCCAACTCCTGATCGTATTCCTAAACCCACTCCGAAGAAGAGAGTTGTTTTATTTCTCAGTCCTGAAGATATGCAAGAGGCAAAGAAATCAATGAAAGAAAAAGGTATGAAAGCTGAACATGTTAAGAATTTACCACCTATTGAAGAAATACATGGTCTTAATATACCGCCTGAAGAACCACATTGTCTTGATAACCCGACACAGGTAGTAAAGGCAAATTCTCTCTATAGATATGATAAAGTTGAAATCCCCTCTACTAAATTTCATAGCCCATGCTTAGATGAATTTGATGACTTTATGGCTAGACAAGAAAGTTTTAATGCTTATGTTGGTAGAGAGTTAAAGAATAATGCTTTCGAGATAGGACGCGTAAGCGATAATCTGGCTAGAGTTAAAGATGAACTTCACCTCGTTAGCAAATATGCTTCTATGGTTGCTACCCAAGCTGAGCAAGTACTTAAAGTTCAAAATGATTTGCTTGATGAATTAAATAATAAAAATGACTTTGCTGTTAGAGTGGCTACTAGAACTGGTAGAATGACTCAGGAACCTTTGTATCCTGAAGTCCACCCTAAGAGAATCGAGCAAGATTCTCAGAGAAATAATTTAGAGGCACCTAGTTCTTCTAAAAAGAAGAAAAAGGAGAACGATAGGACTTTGCATGCTTCTAGTGAACCTGTTGTAGACACACCTGAGAATCCCAATGATATTTCTATTTCTGATGCTGAAACACAATCAGGTGATGAACATGAACCTAGTGATAATGTTAATGATAATGTTTATGTTGATGCTCAACCTAGCAAAAACAATGATGTAGAGATTGAACCTGTTGTTGATCTTGATAACCCACAATCAAAGAATTAACATTATGATAAGAGAGATTTTGTTGCTAGGAAGCATGGTAAAGAAAGAGAACCATGGCTTCAGAAACCCATGCCCTTTCCTCCTAAACCATCCAAGACAAAGGATGATGAGGATTTTGAGCGCTTTGCTGAAATGATTAGACCTATTTTCTTACGTATGCGCTTAACTGATATGCTTAAGGTAAATCCTTATGCTAAGTATATGAAGGATATCATTATAAATAAAAGAAAGATACCGGAAGCTAAAATTTCCACCATGCTTGCTAATTACACTTTTAAGGGTGGAATACCAAAGAAACTTGGAGATCCGGGTGTACCAACTATACCATGTCCATTAAAAGAAATTATTTTAGAACTGCTTTATGTGATCTTGGAGCCGGTGTTAGTGTTATGCCTCTCTCTTTATATCGTAGACTTGAATTGGATAAGTTGACACCTACTGAAATATCTTTGCAAATGGCTGATAAATCAACTGCTATTCTTGTTGGTATTTGTGAGGATGTGCCTGTTGTGGTTGCAAATGTCACTATCTTAACGGACTTTGTTATTCTTGATATTCCCAAGGACGATAGTATGTCTATTATCCTTGGTAGACCTTTTCTTAATACTGCAGGGGCTGTTATTGATTGCAACAAAGGCAATGTCACTTTTCATGTTAATGGTAATGAGCATACAGTACACTTTCTGAGGAAACAATCTCAAGTTCATAGCAGCAATTCTATTGAAAAAGTTCCAACTATCATTTTTGGAGGTTTTGAATTTCCTCTCCCTACTGTCAAGAAAAAGTATGATATTCTTATTGTTGGGGATTTTCATATCACCGTTGAGGTAACTTAGTGTTATTCGAAATTTCTCCGGTTCCGTGTTATTCGGAATGAGTTTGTTAACAAGACTTGATCAACCTTGTTAGTGGATTCATTTTGATGATCACGAGATGGATGAAACTAGAAGGCACAACCTTCTGTACCCTCTTTTTACTTTCTGTTATTTAGAATAAATAAAGCAAAAATAGTATTATCCGTCTGTTTTCTGAATTATCCGTGCAATAAAAAATAGTCCGGAAATAAAAGTGCTCCAAATGCCCTGTAAATTTAGTATGATTTTTTCTGGAATATTTTAGGATTTTAGGCATTGAAATCACTTCAAGAGGGGCAAGCACCAGGCCACGAGAGTGGTGGCGCGCCCCCCTATAGGATGCGCCCCCTATCTCGTGGGCCCCTGGTGGCCCCCCTCCACATATGCCAGCACCCACACACTTCATCTTCTACCCAAAAAAATCCCCATCCAGCTCAAGCACGAGTTCTAGCTCGTTTTGCTGCGATTTTCGATCTCCTTGCTCAAAGCTCCATTCACAAAACTGCTTTGGGAGATTGTTTCTTGGTATGTGACTCCTCCATTGGTCCAAATAGTTTTTGTTCTAGTGCTTTATTCATTGCAAATTTTTGCTGCATAGGTGACCATGTTCTTGAGCTTGCATGTTAAATTTTTGAGGTCCCAAGCAATTCTAATGCATGATATAGGCTCTAGGCACTTGTAGAAGTAGTTGCTATCATTCTTGTTTAGTTTTATTCACTTTTATTTTGAAGTTACTAAAATTTCAGAATTTTCAGAAAATGTTGAGGAAACTTTTGAGGGGCTCTTCTAGCCAAAGCTCTGAGGAAAACAAGCCAAAGAGAAGGAAAAAGCCAAGTATAATCTTCCTCGCTTAGCGGAAGTACGGTCGTGTGAATGGCCACGTGAGGATTTCTTGAAAGAAGCTGGAATTCATGAAGACTTTTATGCTTTAATCAAGACTGCAGGCCTCACCGGTTTCATCAATGACCGGATCGATCAGTATCTCTTACTTACAATACTTTCGTGCAAAACTTTTATTATTATCCTAAGAAGTCACCGCCTGCAGTATCATTTCATTTATATGATGAATTCAAATAAATGTCTTTACGTCATTTTTGCACGGTATGTAGGATACCTTATGAGGGAGAATTAGACGAACCCCATCGTGAAGATGTGGGTGGCTTTGTTAATACTATTGCTGTAGAGGAGCCAAAGAAGGGCTCCGAGCCGAAGGTCTCTAGCATACACTTTCCTTTGTTACGTTATTTTGCTAGATTTGCTAGTAGATGCTTGATTGGTCGTGGAAATGGCGGAAATCTGAGCATTCCTGATATTATCATTCTTCAACATGCTTTGCTTGGAGAGAATAATTTTAGTATGGGTGCCGTCGTTGCTAAACGGCTAGCCCTGAATCATACAAAAGGCCCCATATTTGGAGGTATCTATGCTGCACGTCTTGCTAAACTTTTTCAGATACCCATTTGGCACCATGAGAAGGAGGAGATAAAATTGCCTCCTCACATTTTAGATTACAAGAGCATGGTAGCACACAAGTTTATTGTTGACAACGAGGAAAAGATGCTCTTGTATAGACTTAGATTCAATAAGAAACACTTTGAGATTATTATTTTGCCTGCGCCTCTGTTGTTTGATTTTCTTGCAGAAAATTTTCTTGTCACACCGAAAGCGGTGAACAATCATCGAGCTCAAGCTTTTACTCTAGAACCTGAACCTGAGCCAGAACCTGAACTGGACCCTTATCGTGCATCATTTGTCCAGTGGGATCCGGAGATGACCAGCCAGTGGTATCCTGATTACACCTCCCATTACACCGGGGAGAGTAGTGGCGGTCCTTGGTATTAAACCAACTTAGGCCAAAAGCCTAAGCTTGGGGGAGTACGTATTTCTCACCGACTTTACATTCATGTTCACACACTAGTCGTCGGTGCTCATACTATTTCATTGTATTATCCATGTTAGTTTAAATTTCTTCTTCTAGTTTTCTTCTTGTGTGTTTAATAAACTTTAAGAAAAGCCAAAAAAATTAGTTAGTTTAATTTCCATGCTTGTAGTAGAAATTAAAATGAAAACCCAAAAAGATTTATAGTTCTTCTTCTTACTTGTTGGGAGCTTTCCATTGTAAATAGTTTTATTTTCTTTTCTTTCCTTTGGGGGTCGAGAAGACCATATTGAAAATGCTTAGTGGCTCTTATATGCATGATTGTTTATTTAACTTAGAGCCCGTATTACTTGTCTTCTCTCTCTTGAGTTGAATACTTGCAGATTCCAGCTTAGTCCAATGCACGTGCACTCTTATTATTATACACATCGTTCGGTCGTGCAAGTGAAAGGCAATAATGACGATATATGATGGACTTATTGGGATGAGAAAAGCTGGTATGAACTCGACCTCTCTTGTTCTTGTAAATATGATGAGTTCATCATTTCTGAGTCAGCTATTATGAAGTAAACATATTTGCAATGACATTTAGAGATTATAGTTGCTTGTGCCATGCTTGATTAGCTATGAGTTATAATGGTTTACCTGGCGTGCCAACATGCTATTAGAATGATTATGATGTGGTATGATGGGATGGTATCCTCCTTTGAATGAATTGAGTGACTCGACTTGGCACATGTTCACGCATGTAGTTGAATCAAATCAACATGGCCTTCATGATATTTATGTTCATGGTGGATTATATCCTACTCATGCTTGTACTCAGTGTAAATTAATTTTAATGCATGCTTACGACTGTTGTCGCTCTCTCAGTTGGTCGCTTCCCAGTCTTTTGCTAGCCTTCACCTGTACTAAGTGGGAATACTGCTTGTGCATCCAAACTCGTTAAACCCCAAAGTTGTTCCATATGAGTCCACTATACCCTACTATATGCGGTATTTACCTGCCGTTCCAAGTAAATTTGTATGTGCCAAACTCTAAACCTTCAAACGAAATTCTGTTTTGTATGCTCGAGCAGCTCATGTTACAAGTAGGGCTGCCTATATCTTCCATCCTAGGTGGGTTATTCTCAAGAGGAGTGGACTCCGCTCCTCATTCACGAGAAAGGGCCGGTAACCGGGATGCCCAGTCCCATGATCCAAAAAGATCAAAGCAAATCAAAATAGTTAAAAAAAACTCCCCCAGGGCTGTTATATGTTGGAGGCACTCGTTGTTTTGAGCAAGCCATGGATTGATGCTTGTTGGTGGTTGGGGGAGTATAAACCTTTACCATTCTGTTTGGGAACTGCCTATAATGCATGTAGTATGGAAGATACAGCCATCTCAAAGTTGTTGCGTTGACAGCGAAAGTATGCCGCTCAAAATGTTATTCAATCTCTATTTTAAAATCGAGCTCTGGCACCTCTACAAATCCCTGCTTCCCTCTGCGAAGGGCCTATCTATTTACTTTTATGTTGAGTCATCACCCTTCTTGTTAAAAGCACCCGCTGGAGAGCACACTGTCATTTGCATTCATTACTATTGGTTTATATTGGGTATGACATGACTGGATCTCTTTTACCATGAATTACAATGTTTAGTCAGTCCTTGATCTTTAAAGGTGCTCTGCATTTATGTTTTGCTGTCTCAGAAAGGGCTAGCGAGATACCATTTTGTTATATTATGTTATGATTATTTTGAGAAAGTGTTGTCATCCGAGTTTTATTATTATGGCTCGCTAGCTGATTATGCTATTGATATGAGTAATTGTGAGAGTTAAGTGTTATTATGAGTATGGTTAGTTCATAATATTTGCTGAAACTTGAATGCTGGCTTTTCATATTTACAACAACAAGAGCAAATAGAGTTTGTAAAAGTTTTTCTTTATCACTTTCAGTTTATCAACTGAATTGCTTGAGGACAAGCAAAGGTTTAAGCTTGGGGGAGTTGATACGTCTCCATCGTATCTACTTTTCCAAACACTTTTGCCCTTGTTTTGGACTCTAACTTGCATGATTTGAATGAAACTAACCCGGACTGACGCTGTTTTCAGCAGAACTGCCATGATGTTGTTTTATGTGTAGAAAAGAAAAGTTCTTGGAATGTCCTGAAAATCCATGGAGGCACTTTTTGGAATTAATAAGAATTTTTGGCGAAAGAATCAAGGCCAGGGGGCCCATGGCCTGTCCACGAGACAGGGGGGCGCCCCCCTGTAGGGCGCGCCCTCCTATCTCGTGGCCCCCTGGACCTCCACCGACCTCAACTCCAAGTCCATATATTCACGTTCGGGGAGAAAAAATCAGAGAGAAAGTTTCATCGCGTTTTACGACACGGAGCCACTGCCAAGCCCTAATCTCTCTTGGGAGGGCTGATCTGGAGTCCGTTCGGGGCTCTGAAGAGGGGGATTCGTCGCCGTCGTCATCATCAACCATCCTCCATCACCAATTTCATGATGGTCACCGCCGTGCGTGAGTAATTCCATCGTAGGCTTGCTGGACGGTGATGGGTTGGATGAGATTTACCATGTAATCAAGTTAGTTTTGTTAGGGTTTGATCCCTAGTATCCACTATGTTCTGAGAGGTATGTTGCTATGACTTTGCTATGCTTAATGCTTGTCACTAGGGCCTGAGTGCCATGATTTCAGATCTGAACCTATTATGTTTTCATGAATATATGTGTGTTCTTGATCCTATCTTGCAAGTCTATAGTCACCTATTATGTGCTATGATCCGACAACCCCCAAGTGACAATAATCGGGATACTTCTTGGTGACGACCATAGTTTGAGGAGTTCATGTATTCACTATGTGCTAATGCTTTGTTCCGGTTCTCTATTAAAAGGAGGCCTTAATATCCCTTAGTTTCTGCTAGGACCCCCCTTCCACGGGAGGGTAGGACAAAAGATGTCATGCAAGTTCTTTTCCGTAAGCACGTATGACTATTTATAGAATACATGCCTACATTACATTGATGAACTGGAGCTAGTTCTATATCACCCTATGTTATAACTATTGCATGAGGAATTGCATCCGACATAATTATCCATCACTAATCCATTGCCTACGAGCTTTTCATATATTGTTCTTCGCTTATTTACTTTTCCATTGCTACTGTTACAACTACTACAAAAACCCCAAAACATTTATCTTTACTTTTGCTACTGTTACCTTTATTATCATAAGACTTTTGCTACTAAATACTTTGCTGCAGATACTAAGTTATCCAGGTGTGGTTGAATTGACAACTCAACTGCTAATACTCAAGAATATTCTTTGGCTCCCCTTGTGTCGAATAAATAAATTTGGGTTGAATACTTTACCCTCGAAAGCTGTTGCGATCCCCTACACTTGTGGGTTATCAGTGACCAACTGAAGCAATTGGTTGAACTCCACAGGGCGACCGAAGTGGCCATGAAGGACTTCATAGTCTGGATGTGGCCTGGTGAGCCCCTGGCCGACAGCTACTTTGGCCTTATAAAGCGGATGGTAAATGCTTGTCCGCGGCTTGAAGTTATCAGGCGATCCGTTTGTATTGAGGGTGCCTGAGGGAGTCCTGGACTGGGGGGTGTCCAGATAGCCGGACTATCATCATCGGTCGGACTCCAAGACTATGAAGATACAAGATTGAAGACTTCGTCCCGTGTCCGGATGGGACTTTCCTTGGCGTGGAAGGCAAGCTTGGTAATACGGATATGTAGATCTCCTACCATTGTAACCGACTCTGTGTAACCCTAGCCCTCTCCGGTGTTTATATAAACCGGAGGGTTTTAGTCCGTAGGACGAACAACCATTACAACAATCATACCATAGGCTAGCTTCTAGGTTTTAGCCTCCTTAATCTCGTGGTAGATCCACTCTTATACTACCCATATCATCAATATCAATCAAGCAGGAGTAGGGTTTTACCTCCATCAAGAGGGCCCGAACCTGGGTAAAAACATCGTGTCCCTTGTCTACCATCCGCCTAGACGCACAGTTCGGGACCCCCTACCCGAGATCCGCCGGTTTTGACACCGACATTGGTGCTTTCATTGAGAGTTCCTCTGTGCCGTCACGATCAGGAAGGATGCCTCTTCCCGTCTTTAAAGACGGTACCATTGCCAAAGGAGCTTTGGCCACCGGCCAAACTATCCGTCTAGGTGGTTTTCTCATGACCGCCTGTTCGGCCACCGCTTCGACGATGGCCTCTCGGGTCATCAAAAGCAATCTTCAAGTCAACTCGGAATTCGCCGAGCAACTGGATCCAATGGAGCTCTCTTCCGTAAACGAGCTCTTGGATGGCATCACCGCCCTGGGAGTCAGTACAGACTACAATCAGATTGGGCTTAAAACCGATCTGAGAGAGATTAACTCTCCCCAGGTTACCCACCACGTTGCAGTGGTAGAGGAACAAAGCGGCGATTCTTCTTCTGTATTAAAAACTAGTTATGTCCGGACTCCCGAACCTTCCATGCCGGATTCCCGCGGAGGGTTGGACGTCGATCAAGTACTGAACCTAAAGTCAGGCAGCGGACCAGACTCGTCGGACAACGTCCAGCAATCTAAGCTTCCAGATTCAGAAACTTTTCGGCCCTTGAGCCTCAAGATGGGAAGGGTTCCGGACTCAATTCCACCCACCCACCCAAACATATGCGACCTATCTCAAATCCGGCAAGAGCCCGCTGAAATAGTACATCATTACTGGGCCAGATTCCTCCTGGTTATGGACAGGATAAAGGACTGCCATGAGGAAAGCGCAATTTCAATTTTCTGCAACAATTTCACGGACAAGGGAATCTTGAACGCCGTAAGTCGTGACGAAATTACACGCTTCGCCGACCTGGCATCCATAGTACGAAAATACTGTGCGATGGAGAGTGTCCGGAAAACCGAAACTAAGTTTTGGGACAATCCGGCTCCGAACACAACCCTAGTCCGAAACAAAACGGTGCACCATGCTAAGGCACCCGGGACAAGAACCAAAAAGCAAAAACCCCATAAAGGGCACGGAACCGTACTGGAGGGATGGCTCAGCGGACCCTGTAAAATTCATAGTACAGTGGGCGCCACTCCAACTCATAGCCTTCGAGCATGTTGGATACTGCGGCAGGTGGCCAAAAGTGGCGAAGAGCTTCTAGCCCCGGAGACCCACCCCAACAGTACCAGTACGGTATTATCAGTCTTCGAGACTTTCGCATCAAATAATATGCGGAAAAGAACAAACCGCAGCCTCGCCGAAGTCTACCAAGTAGCAACAACAAATCCATGGAGCAACACGGCCATCACCTTCAACGCCAGTGACGAACCTAAATTCCGAACAGCCCGAGCACCAGCCGCATTGGTCCTCAGTCCAATAGTGGACGGCTTTCGTCTTACCAAGGTACTCATGGATGGCGACAGCGGATTAAACCTCATCTACGAGGAAACCCTTCAAAAAATGGAAATAGACTAGAGCCGCATTGAGCGAAGCAGCACAACCTTTAGAGGAATAATCCCTAGCCGGGAAGCACGCTGCACAGGAAAAATCACACTTGACGTGGTGTTCGGCTCGCCGGACAATTACAGGTCCGAGGAGATCACGTTCCAAGTGGCCCCGTTCAACAGTGGATATCACGCTTTATTAGGACGAGAGGCATTCACAATTTTCCAAGCCATACCCCATTACGGGTACATGAAGCTTAAAATGCCCGGGCCCAATGGAACCATCACCCTTGCCAGTGATCCGGACATAGCACTCCGCGCCGAAAACAAGACAGCCGCATTAGCCCTAGAGGCACTATCCGAAGCCCTAGTGGCAGAGGACTCACTGCGCTGCGCTCTACGGTGAACAGGGACGATGTGATACACGATAAAAGATCCAAGTCCACCTCTTTTAAACCAGCGGATGAAATAGTCAAATTCCAGGTCCATCCAACGGACCCAACAAAGACGGCCTCCATCGGGGCACAGTTAAACCCTGATGTAGACGCTGCACTACGAGAATTCCTTCGGGAGAATTGGGACATCTTTGCCTGGCACCCTTCAGATATGCCAGGAATCCCACGCAGGTTGGCAGAACACAGCCTAAACATCCTAAAAGGATTCAAGCTGGTCAAACAGGCTCTTCGGCGATTTTCTGAACTCAAAAGACAGGCAATGGGAGAGGAGCTAGCCAGACTATTGGAAGCCGGATTCACCAGAGACATCAAACATCCGAACTGGCTAGCAAACCTGGTAATGGTACCAAAGAAGGACAAATCCTGGCACCTATGTGTCGATTTTAAAGACCTCAACAAGGCTTGCCCAAAGGATCCTTTCCCCCTTCCCCGCATTGATCAAATAATCGACGCCACTGCAGGGCACGACTCGTTGTGCTTCCTCGACGCATACTCCGGCTACCATCAAATTAAGATGGCGGAGGCGGACCAAGCCACAACGGCATTCATTACTCCATACGGACCATTCTGCTTCAACATGATGCCCTTCAGACTCAATAACGCCGGCGCAACATATCAGCGCATGATTCAGACATGTCTGGCTACCCAGATCGGCAAAATAGTAGAGGCATACGTAGACGACGTGGTCGTCAAAACCAAACACGTCGAAACACTAGTAGACGATTTGAGGCTCACATTCGACAACCTCCGAGCATATGACATTAAGCTGAACCCGGAAAAATGCATTTTCGGCGTACCAGCCGGAAAGCTCCTGGGCTTCATTGTATCTGGTAGAGGAATTGAAGCAAACCCAGCCAAGATCCGAGCTCTGTCACAGCTAGATATTCCAAAAGACCTCAAACAAATACAAAAATTGACTATATGTGTGGCGGCTCTAAGCCGCTTCATCTCCCGTTTGGGAGAAAAGGCATTGCCCCTCTATCGCCTCCTCAGGTGCACCGAACACTTCGAATGGACGGATGCTGCCACTGCCGAACTCGAGGAAATAAAGGCCATATTGGCAACAAATCCGGTCCTGGCCGCGCCTAACCTGGGCGAACCAATGTTGTTATATATCGCGGCAACACATCAAGTTGTAAGCGCGGTGCTCGTCGTCGAACGAGAAATAGAAGGGCATAAATTCCCTCTTCAAAAACCAGTGTACTACGTATCCACTGTCTTAACTCCCTGCAAGTCCCGGTACCCGCATTATCAAAAGATAGCATACGCGGTGTTCATGGCATCCCGGAAGCTATGACACTACTTTCAAGAGTGTTCGATAATAGTGGCCTCCGAAGTACCCCTCAACGACATCATGAACAACCGCGACGCGACGGGCAGGATTGCAAAATGGGCCATTGAGCTCTTACCATTTGATATAACCTACAAACCACGGCGAGCAATAAAGTCGCAAGTCTTGGCTGACTTCGTTGCCGAATGGACTGAAGCCGAACTCCCTAAAGAGTACGGCGCATACTCCAATTGGATCATGCATTTTGACGGCTCTAAAATGTTGGCCAGCTTGGGGGCTGGCGTCGTTTTGACATCCCCAACCGGAGACACAGTCCAATACGTACTTCAAATAATGTACACAGACTCCAACAATGCAGCCGAATACGAGGCCCTTCTGCATGGTCTCTGGATGGCAATCTCCATGGGCATTCAACGCCTCGAGGTACGCCGGTATTCAAACCTCGCAATATCACAAATAAACGGAGACTTCGATGCCAAAGATCCGAAAATGGCAGCCTACCGTAACGCCATCTTAAAAATGTTAGCTCGGTTCGAAGGACTCGAATTCCACCATGTAGCCCGGGATAATAACCAGGCAGCCGACCTGTTGGCACGCATCGGCGCAAAACGCGACGCCGTCCCTCCAAACATCTTCCTGGAGTGGCTCTTTAAGCCATCCGTAGTATGGGAAGAGGAGTCCAGAAACAACAATCCGGAACCAACCGCACCACCCAACACCGAACATTCTGACACAACCGGTGGCTCAGCCAATGACATAACACCTTCCGCCCACGAAATAATGGCAGTCATTGCCCCGTGGACGGAACCATTCCTAGCCTACTTAATTAGGCAGGAACTTCCCGAAGACCAAAATGAGGCCCGCTGCATAGTTCGGCGATCTAAAGCCTACAAGGTCCAGGAGGGGGAACTTTATAAGAAAAGCGCAACCGGAGTCCTTCAAAGGTGTATCTCCGAAGAGGAAGGGCGAAATCTTCTGGCTGAAATTCATGCCGGACTAGGCGGACACCACGCTGCAGCCCGGGCCCTAGTAGGTAAGGCCTTCCGTACAGGATTTTATTGGCCGACGGCCCGGGCAGATGCTCAGGACTTAGTCCAACGATGCGTTGGTTGTCAGCTCTTTGCTAATCAGAGCCATATGCCACCTACCGCCCTCAGAACTATACCCATCACCTGGTCGTTTGCGGTCTGGGGGCTTGACATGGTTGGACCCCTTAAAGGGGAACCCACAAGGAAAAATACCTATTGGTCATGGTGGACAAATTCACCAAATGGATAGAAGCCAAGCCAGTTAAAACAGCCGAATCCGGACCTGTGATAGACTTCATATCTGGGGTAGTACACCGTTACGGTGTCCTCCACAGCATCATTACCGATAACGGCACGAACTTCACGGCAGATGAGGTTAAACTCTGGTGCAAAAATATGGGCATTAAGCTCGACTACGCTTCAGTCTATCACCCTCAAACCAACGGTCAAGTTGAACGAGCGAATGGTCTAATCATGAGCGGAATTAAACCCAGATTAGTGCGGTCCCTTACGGAATCTAACATGCACTGGGTAGAGGAGCTCGACTCCGTACTCTGGGGGCTGCGGACCACGCCAAAACGTACTACCGGGTTCACACCATTCTTTATGGTATACGGCGTAGAGGCAGTTTTGCCCTGCGACATAATTCATGACTCACCTCGAGTGTGCATGTACGAAGAAAGAGAAGCCGAGTTGGATCAGAAGGATAGCTTGGACGCATTGGAGGAGGAGCGCGACATGGCCAAGGCTCGTTCCGCATTCTATCAGCAGCAGGCTCGAAGATATCAAAGCAGAGAGGTACGAGCCAAGACTTACAATGTTGGCGAACTAGTTCTACGCCTGCCGGACAAGAAAAAGGACAAACTCAAGCCCAATGGGAAGGTCCCTTCATCATCGACCAAGTTCTGACCGGCGGAGCATACTGTCTGCAAAACACGTCGGACAACCGCCTCGAGCCAAACCCATGGAACACAGCCCGCCTCCGAAGATTCTACGCCTAGCGCCGGACTCAGAGTTCGTCTCCTTCCTCCGTCCACATTTTTTACACTTCAGCTGTCTTTCGTTTCTCTCTTTTCTCCCACCTTTTTTCATAAAGCCCTTGAGGGCCGATTTGCGCATTGTTCGCACACACTTGATGTGCTACCCGCACTCATTATACCCGGGGGCTTCTTTAACAAAAGCTTACTTATACGGGCTTTATGCCCAACACATGTGTCAAACTTCCGCATGTACCTTTTATTCACCATTATATGCATCGATATGACTTAAGTTTTGGCCAAGCTGGGTTGCCTGGCTCCTGTGCTTACCCCTACGTTCCCGATTGTTCGGCTAGGAGGTAAAGGGAGCACCTCTGCGATTGCTACTGCCAGAACAGCCGGATGTGTACCTCAGACTAGGTGAAGCCGAAAGCTAGCGTTCTTAAGGGAATATTCGCTCGGTGACTTGAAAGATGATTCTTTACCTATTTATTTATCTGCCCCCAGATGTTTTCCTGCTCTTTTCGCAGTCCGGACATGCACTTTAGGGCATGCCTCCCAGGGAAAGGAACCCTTAACGGAACTATTCTCCCTGGAAGATGTTTCTTACTAACCATGTAATATAACATAACTAGTTGGGCACTTGTCTGATAAAGCACTAATGACCCCTACGCCTGGTCTCCATGCATGCTCCGGTTTTTTCATAACCGATACGGTATTTGGACACACTCCGGACTCTAGGGTCCCGAGGTTGAAGAGAAAAGGTCGGCAAAGACAAACGATCTACAATTCGGCTAGAAGGCATTTTACATGTCATTTCAAAAACATCGTCAAATCGACTGACTGTACTCCTCCTCAATCCCGTCTAACAGGCTGTCTAATTTACAGTCCCGTTGGGAATAACTAGCAGCCAACTCTACCTGGCCGTACACTAAGCTCACAGGGATCTCCTTCCCATCGGGCCCCACAGGTCCGACCTCGGCCATGTGGTTCGGATCCGCCTTCTTGTACCGCGTCTTCACCATGGCCCAGGCCTCCCTGGCACCTTGACGGCAGGCCGATATCTTCCTGAAGCCTCTCCGCAAGCTCTCCAAGGCCCTTGGGTAGGGAGACGGATGGCCATAAGGCCTGGACGACGCCACTCATCGCCTGCCAAACACGTTCGAGCAGTTGCACCAGCTCGGGAAGTTGGTCACCCGTTGAACCGGGCATTTCCTCCGCAGGGCGACCTGTGAGCACACCTACAGACATATTTCTATCAATTGACTTCCTCACCGAACTCTTCTTTTCAAAAGAGTTTGCTCAAGCACTTACTATAGATGCCGCGATGAAGCCGCTGATTCTCCTTCACGGAGCCAGATAGCTTGGCCCGAACACCTTTTAGCTCTTCTCCAAGCTGGGTGTGGGCATCTTGGAGTTTGTTCCTCTCCTACTGCTCCTTCATAAGCACCCTCTCGCCGGCCTTCAACTGGCATAGTAGCTATTGCTTGTCCGGATCAAGTCCGGCAACATCTGCAATATTATTGTCAGACTTATACGCACGCCGCACACTGCTTATCTTTTAGAAATATGTGTTACCGGAGGGGGCCTCAGTGTCTCCTCCTGCGGCTGCTAGTGCGGCCTCAAGCTGGGCCTTGCACCCTTGTAGTTCCTGAGACAATTGGGCATTCTTCTCCGTGAGATCCTGCATATCAAATGATCCTTAAATCAGTTAATTTAACTACTTTAAGTCTCGGGGGCTACTGGTATATACAACTATTAAAATCCTTTACCCGTATGTCTTTTACATACTGCTCCGTGGCTCTGGTTAAACCATCTTGAGCGGCACGGAGGTGCGCGTCTCCCGTGTTAAAGGCATTCAACGCCTCTGGGGAGAAACACGCGTCACGAAGAACTGTCCGGCGGCGCCTATGATTCATGGCGCTCTCCACCTCAGACCTGGTGGCGGACAGCCTGTCGGCATCCTCCGTTGGAGGAGTACCTGGCTCGCGCCTTGCGCTCGCCTCCCCCTCTGGGCCAGGTGGTGGAGCCTGGCTGGCGGAGGCATGGTTGGCAACCTCTCCGGGCACAGTCCGGCGAGCGCTCTTTCTCCTGGAAAAGTCATGAGCATTGATACGCCTCCTAGGAATCTTTTCCCTAAATAACAGTCGCGAGCTATACTGTTGCGGTGACGTTTCGATCCGCACCGCACCCCTCTTCCGCCTGCTGGGCCGGACTGACCCTTGTTGGTCAGCCACCGCGTGTTCAGCTTCCCGCCTTGAAGGCACCTCTTGCGAGACACCGTTGTATACGGTGGTCAGAAATACGCAAGGACGAAATAATGGTGTCAGGACTTCGATCATAATTACCTGGCAAGCCGGAGATAAGCCGGGGTAGTCAGCTGTAATGGCGACCAGAGCATTGTCCATGCTGAGTTGGTGGAACACCCTGTCAATTAGCTCCACCTTTATGTCCGGATCCTCTTCAAAAGCCGGATCAAGGGATCTTCCCGGATCCTCGGGTTGTGGAGCCGGACTGAGTATGTCCTCCACATCCCGACGCAGTTCCTGCGTCAAAATCATAAAGTAAGGTACTTAACTTTGAAAGCATGGGTCAGATAAATAAACATCCTCTTACCCAGCTCCGAGGGTTATTCATGGAGAACCCATTCAATGGGCTTGTCTGGAGGAAGTCCTCCTTCTCCCCCTTGTACAGGCCGGACAGAATCTTCACCAGATCCCGGCCCCTTACGGCCATGACGGGTGGCATCATTCTCCCCGTTGAAGTCCCACATGGGGTGGCCCCTATATTGGAGTGGCTGCACACCTCGCATAATGCATGTGGCCATGACTCCAATCATGGTCAATCCGGAATGGGCCAGTAACCTAATCCGGCCCATCAAATAATGGACGCTCCTGTCTTCCTCCTGTTGAGGGCTCCGCGGGCGCCAACTTAGGCATTTCTTCAGAGGAGCCTTGGTGAACTCCGGGAGGCCGACCCGCACTGGGTCCGGCAGTGGAGCATCTTCCACATAAAACCATTCCGAGGGCCAGTCTTCGGACGCCTTCTTTGGGGTACCGGATAGATATCCGGTCCCGGCGATGCGCCATATTTCGGCTCCGCCCAATTGATATATTGAGCCCTCGTGAGAACGGGGTACGAGGCAAAATAGTCTCTTCCATAGCGCAAAATGGGGCTCGATGCCCAGGAACAGCTCGCAAAGAGCTACGTAACCCGCGATGTGCAGAATAGAGGCGGGCATGAGGTGATGAAGCTGGAGTCCGTAGAACTCCAGAAGCCCCATGATAAATGGATGTATAGGAAATCCGAGCCC
The DNA here is from genome assembly GCA_963921465.1 of Triticum timopheevii. NCBI lineage: Eukaryota > Viridiplantae > Streptophyta > Magnoliopsida > Poales > Poaceae > Triticum > Triticum timopheevii. The sequence continues at coordinate 404,518,850 of OY997272.1, read as the reverse complement.
CCTTATTAGATAAGGGACGAAGCACACCCGCTCTCCTTTGGAGGGACTAGGGGTGGCCTCCGCTTGCTTTCCACCTTTTTAGGTGGCCAGCCCGGCTCGAACCGGGACCATAAAGGACGGAGGAAGGTATCCTTCCGCTTGGAGCGTCACCAGCTCGTTGTGCGGGACTGAACATCTCCTCCAATCTCCTGGCTGAGGGCTGGGGGCGCGAGAGGAGGAGCCGCATCGACGGTCCATGGTAGAATGGATTTTTGGTCAAAAGCGCTCCGATGAGTACTCGCGGAAGGAAGATGGTGGGATTTGGATCTGGATTCTTGCCTCTCTTATAGGCGGATTATTTGCGCAGCTAGGGGGTAAAATATAAAAATACCCTGGCCTTTCGCATTCGTGCGACACGTGGAAGAGGGCCATTATTGAGCGTGGAAGCCAAGGAGAGCAACATTTGTAAGGAAGCCGGACACTATTCGGCCAGCACATGGAATTTGGAGAAGAACCCGCCTTGCAACACTGAAGACGATATACGCGTCGGACTCGTCGTCGTTGAAGCCTGGTTTGGGGGCTACTGAGGGAGTCCTGGACTAGGGGGTGTCCGGATAGCCGGACTATCATCATCGGCCGGACTCCAAGACTATGAAGATACAAGATTGAAGACTTCGTCCCGTGTCCGGATGGGACTTTCCTTGGCGTGGAAGGCAAGCTTGGCACTATGGATATGTAGATCTCCTACCATTGTAACCGACTCTGCGTAACCCTAGCCCTCTCCGATGTCTATATAAACCGGAGGGTTTTAGTCCGTAGGACGAACAACCATTACAACAATCATACCATAGGCTAGCTTCTAGGGTTTAGCCTCCTCGATCTCGTGGTAGATCCACTCTTGTACTACCCATATCATCAATATCAATCAAGTAGGAGTAGGGTTTTACCTCCATCGAGAGGGCCCGAACCTGGGTAAAAACATCGTGTCCCTTGTCTCCTTTTACCATCCGCCTAGACGCACAGTTCGGGACCCCCTACCCGAGATCCGCCGGTTTTGACACCGACAGTGCCCACCGGGATTTTGCCCGTGCAAAAATGCATTGGGCCAAGTTGGATGCAGAGAAGCTGGTGAAGGATGGACCGCCGGAGGGCAAGGCGCATCGCTACCCCGAGAAATATTATGATGGCACTATGAAAGGCGCTCGTCTCGTGGCCGATGAATGTACCAAGGACACAATCTTTGAGTGAATGTACTCATGTCGTCTTTGTAATATGAAAACGAATTTGTTTGCCCTATATGGTGCTTTGTTGATTTAAAATATTACCTTCTGTGCGGCTGTTTATAAAATTCTCAAAATAGGCCAGTCATCGGCTTCCGCCCCTACTTAACTAGTACTGGGGTGTTTGTGGAAAACCCAAACACTCTTTATCCAAATTTTTGGTCCTTGAAGGAGGTGTTTGGCGCAGCGAACAAGGCAATCGGACTATGCGGCTTTATAACTCTCACTTAGCCATAGAAGTCTACAATTTTAAATTTTAGCGAAGCCCCTAGAATTCGGAAAGCCGAATTGGGGCGCTATACACGCCTAAATAGGACAAGGCCGATTCCTCGCCTGAAGCGGAAAAAATCTTTAAGGATTTAAGACCTCTCGAACAGTGACCAGCTCTCGCCGCATCATGACAGTCAGTTCTCGGCTTTCTCTACTGATGTCCTCATCCGGAAGAACCGGGACACAATTGCAGTAGTTCTCCCTGCGCTACCTTAGCCGATAGAACGGAATGTAAGGTACCAAAACAAGGGAGCCGGGCAAACCCAACTATTGACCCAAGACATGATTCGGAGCAGATGCATATAATGCTATAAGTTCGTGGTGCCGCACTGTTGAAAGTGTTCGGACTTATCTTGCCATATTAAGGGGCACCATGAGAAGCCCCTTGCAAACTGATCGTACCAAAGTGTACGGATTCAATATTAAATAAACATTTTTAGGGAAAATGTGAAGATAGGAATAATAAGTTGACGCTATATATTATTTCCCATTGATAAATAATACGTCCAAGCATATGTGTACAATTAATGCGTTGAGCAGAAGCAAATAGGACTATTTGACATGTCCTATCCAAGGGCGGGCCGCATGTGGGTATATAAAACAGGTATAATGATCATTGACAGATACCACCTAGGTATTCCCTGTGTGCGCAAAGCCTTTTGCCTCCTTGGTTTTCGCTCCTGTGATAGGACCGATAATCTGGTTCTCTGAGGGGGCTGCCCGAAAGTATGGTCCTAAAAAAGAAAGAAGGTTATTTAAAGTATGCGGCGGTTGAACCGCACTGTGGACCGCGTCACCGTCGTGCCTCCGCCTATGCCCATGGTATTTTGAGTGCGTAATTGTGTACGCACGACACAAATGCTTCCTGAATGGGGCTAGGGTGGAAGCCAGACTGCTAGTCGCGCTCTTGGCGTGCCTGGCGATCCTGTTGCAGGGTACTCCGGACTCGCTTGACGGTGTTCGGGGTTGTTGTCACCGGATTGGTGGTTTGCCGGAGAAGGCTGCTTTGTGCTTCTGCTGTGAGGGCCGCAGTGTGCTCTCCTATATGGAGAGAGCGGTCTGTGTTTCCATTGACTGTTATAACCCTGCGAGGTCCTGGCATTTTGAGCTTGAGGTATGCATAGTGTGGTACCGCATTGAATCAAGCGAATGCGGTTCCTCCAAGCAGTGCATGATAGCCACTACGGAAAGGGACGATATCAAAGATTAACTCCTCGCTTCGGAAGTTATCCGGGGATCCGAAGACCACTTCCAGTGTTATGGAGCCCGTACAACGGGCCTCTACTCCTGGAATTGCACCTTTGAAGGTGGTTTTGGTGGGCCTGATCCTTGAAGGATCGATGCCCATTTTGCGCACTGTGTCCTGATAAAGCAGGTTCAGGCTACTGCCACCATCCATAAGGACTCGCGTGAGGTGGAATCCGTCGATGATTGGGTCAAGGACCAATGCGGCTGAACCGCCGTGACGGATGCTGGTAGGGTGATCCCTACGATCAAAAGTGATCGGACAGGCTGACCATGGGTTGAACTTTGGGGCGACTGGCTCCATCGCATAGACGTCCCTTAGTGCTCGTTTTCGTTCCCGTTTGGGAATGTGGGTGGCATAGATCATATTTACCGTTTTCACCTAGGGAGGAAATTTCTTTTGGCCCCCCGTGTTCGGACGCCGGGGCTCCTCGTCATTGTCGCTGTGCAGCCCCATGTCCTTGTTTTCGGCATTTATTTTGCCGGCCTATTTGAACACCCACCAATCTCTATTAGTGTGGCTGGCTGGCTTATCAGGGGTGCCGTGAATTTGGCACGAGCGATCCAGTATGCGGTCCAGACTATTGAACGGCTTTTTCCGCTGACCAGATTTTGAGCCACTGAATCCGGCATTGACTGCCGTGTATTCGGTGTTGTCATTGCAGTTCTGACGCTTGTGTTTGTTGTGCCGTGGCTTGCCGTTACTATCGCAGACATCTGAAGTGCCGGAGGATCTAGGCATGGTGCTACTTCGAGCCAACCAGCTGTCCTCGCCCGCGTAGAAGCGGGTCATGAGTGTCGTGAGGGCTGCCATGATCTTCTGTTTTTCTTGGCCGAGGTGTCCAGCGAGCCACTCGTCGTGGATATTATGCTTGAAGGCCGCCAAGGCTTTGGTGTCCGGACAGTCGAAAATTTAGTTCTTTTTAGTTAGGAACCGAGTCCAGAATTTCCTGGCTGACTCTCCGGGCTGTTGAGTAATGTGACTCAAGTCATCAGCATCCAGTGGTCGCAGGTAGGTGCCTTGGAAGTTGTCGAGGAACGCGTCCTCCAGGTTTTCCCAACTGCCGATGGAATTTGACGGCAGGCTATTCAGCCAGTGTCGGGCCGGTCCTTTGAGTTTAAGGGGAAGATACTTGATGGCGTGTAGGTCGTCACCACAGGCCATGTTAATGTGGAGAAGGAAATCTTCGATCCATACCACGGGGTCTGTTGTGCCATCGTATGATTCGATGTGTATGGGTTTAAACCCTTCTGGAAATTCATGATCCATTACTTTGTTTGTGAAGCAGAGGAGGTGTGCGGCGCCTCTATGCCGGGCTATGTTGCTATGCAGTTCGAATAAGTCTGGTCGGCTATGTTCGGCCCGGCTGGACTTGCTGATAGTGTATCCGGCATGACGATCATCGTCATGTGTTGGGGCGCGCCCCCGCGATCCGTAGATCGATCTTGGTTGTCCTGCCTTGTTTTCCAGTATGTTCCGCAGGTCCTGCCTATTGCCCCGGGCCGTAGTGTATTGGCGTGGGGGTGCGGGCTGGTATTCGGGCTGATACGCCGTTTTATCCCGGCCACGAGGTGGCCGGTCAGTCTCGTCCTGTGCTGGTAGTATAGGCTCCTCTTCGAGTTGAGGTAGCAACTTGTGCTTTGGGTAACCTTTGGTGTGGCACTCGAGTCTGTATTCCTCGGCTGCCAGGACTTTAGTCCATCTGTCTCTGAGCAGATCTTGATCAGCTTGGAGCTGCTGCTGCTTCTTTTTCAGGCTTCTCGCAGTGGCCATAAGCCGGCGCTTGAAGCCCTCCTGCTCTACGGGATCCTCAGGCACACTGACTTCATCGTCGCCAAGGCTCACCTCGTCTTAGGAGGGGGGCATGTAGTTGTCCTCCTCAAGGTATCCGTCCGTCGCCTGTTCGTCTGGGCTGACCTGCCCGTCTTCCTGTTCGGCCTGCTCGAAGGCAGGCTGATCGGGATTGTATTCATCTTCGGCACCATCCGGATTGTTTTCGTCTCCTATGCCTGTATTGCTGTGCCGGGGCTTGGAGCGGCGCCGATGACGCCCATGCTTTGATTTCTTCCTTGAGGGGTTATCCTCCATTGCCTCATCGCCATTGGTTTCTTTGGGAGTGTCCACCATATATATATCATACGAGGAGGTGGCTGTCCAGCGCCCCATGGGCGGTGGTTCCTGTTCTTCTCCTGCATCGTCGTCCACACCGTCGATGTCTTCAGAGTCGAAGTCAAGCATGTCGGTCAAATCGTCGAAAGTGGCAATGAAGTGGGTGGTGGGTGGGCAACGAATTTCCTCGTCGCCTGCTTCCCACTCTAACCGGACATAGTTCGGCAAGAAGTCTCCTGACAAAGAGAGAGACTTTAATGAATTCAGCATGTCGCCAAAGGGCGAGTGCTGGAAGATATCCGCAGCGGTGAACTCCATTACCGAAGCTTAACCAGATTCGTAGGGGTCGGGGGCGCGCGATCTGGAACCTACAGCCGGACACAAGTCCGGGGGCCCGGTGACATAGACTTCCTTGGGGGTGGAGTCCGTGTTCGGCTCTACCGCCGATGAGTATGCGGCCTCTGGGGCGGGGTCCATCCACCCGTCCTCGTACGATGCGATCTGCCCCGGATTTAGGTCCGGAGCTCTTGCAGATGCAATATCCCGAGTATTGTTTAACAACAGGTCTAAGCCGTGCTCGTTGTGACTGTTCGGCGTTCCTGGCGTAGGCCCGAATCCATCGAAGATCAAGTCTCCGCGGATATCGGCCGTGTAGTTCAGTTTTCCGAACCTGAACTGATGGCCAGGGGCGTAGCTATCGATCTGCTCCAGATAGCCAAGCGAATCGGCCTGCAGTGCGAAGCCGCCGAACACGATGATCTGTCCGGGGAGAAAAGTCTCACCCTGGACCGCGTTGTTGTTGATGATTGAAGCAACCATTGAGCCTTGCGGCGACGACACAGAGGAAATCTCAATGAAAGCACCAATGTTGGTGTCAAAACCGATGGATCTCGGGTAGGGGGTCCCGATCTGTGCGTCTAAGGCTAATGGTAACAGGACCCAGGGGACACAATGTTTTACCCAGGTTCGGGACCTCTCGATGGAGGTAATACCTGATACGTCTCCAACGTATCTATAATTTATGAAGCATTCATGCTATTTTATTATCTGTTTTGAATGATTACGGGCTTTATTATAAACTTTTATATTACTTTTGGGACTAACCTATTAACTGGAGGCCCAACCCATATTGATGTTTTATTGCCTATTTCAGTATTTTGAAGAAAAGGAATATCAAACGGAGTCCAAACGGAATGAAACCTTCGACAACGTGATTTTTTGGAAGAATATGATCCTAGAGACTTGGAGTTCACGTCAGAAGATCCTCGAGGGGGCCTGGATATAGGGGGTGCGCCCCCCCTATTGGGCGCGCCCTCCTGTCTCGTTGGCCCCACGAGCACCCCCCGACTGACTTCTTTCGCCTATATAAGCCTACATACCCTAAAAATATCGAATATCAAGATAGATCGGGAGTTCCGCCGCTGCAAGCCTCTGTAGCCACCAAAAAGCTCTCGGGAGCCCGTTCCGGCACCCTGCCGAAGGGGGAACCCATCACCGGTGGCCATCTTCATCATCCCAGTGCTATCCATGACGAGGAGGGAGTAGTTCACCCTTGGGGCTGAGGGTATGTACCAGTAGCTATGTGTTTGATCTCTCTCTCTCTCATGTTCTCTCTATGGCACGATCTTGTTGTATCGCGAGCTTTGCTATTATAGTTGGATATTATGATGTTTCTCCCCCTCTACTCTCTTGTGATGAATTGAGTTTCCCTCTTGAAGTTATCTAATTGGATTGAGTCTTTATAATGAGAACACGTGATGTATGTCTTGCCGTATTTATCTGTGGTGACAATGGGATATCACGTGCCACTTGTTGTATGTTTTGGTGACCAACTTGCTGGTTCCGCCCATGAACCTATGCATAGGGGTTGGCACACGTTTTCTTGACTCTCCGGTAGAAATTTTGGGGCACTCTTTGAAGTACTTTGTGTTGGTTGGATGAATCTGAGATTGTGTGATGCATATCGTATAATCATGCCCACTAATACTTGAGGTGACAATGGAGTATCTAGGTGACATTAGGGTTTTGGTTGATTTGTGTCTTAAGGTGTTATTCTAGTATGAAGTCTATGATGGATCGAGCGGAAAGAATAGCTCTATGTTATTTTACTACGAACTCTTGAATAGATCGATCAAAAAGGATAACTTTGAGGAGGTTTCGTACCCTACCATAATCTCTACGTTTGTTCTCCGCTATTAGTGGCTTTGGAGTGACTCTTTGTTGCATGTTGAGGGATTGTTATATGATCTATCTATGTTATTATTGTTGAGAGAACTTGCACTAGTGAAAGTATGAACCCTATGCCTTGTTTCCTACGATTGAAATACCGTTTACGCTCACTTTTATCATTAGGTACCTTGATGTTTTTATATTTTCAGATTACAAATACCCATATCTATCATCTATATTGCATTTGTATCACCATCTCTTCGCCGAACTAGTGCACCTATACAATTTATAAAAACCATTGTATTTGGTGTGTTGGGGACACAAGAGACTCTTTGTTATTTGGTTGCAGGGTTGTTTGAGAGAGACCATATTCATCCTATGCCTCCTACAGATTGATAAACCTTAGGTCATCCACTTGAGGGAAATTTGCTACTGTCCTACAAACCTGTGCACTTGCAGGCCCAACAACGTCTACAAGAAGAAGGTTCTGTAGTAGACATCAAGCTGTTTTCTGGCGCCGTTGCCGGGGAGGTGAGTGCTTGAAGGTATATCTTTAGATCTTGCAATTGAATCTTTTTGTTTCGTGTTTTATCACTAGTTTAGTCTATAAAAGAAAATTTACAAAAAAATGGATTTGAGTTTGTCTCGTATGCTTCATCTTTTTAATATCTTTCGTGTGTATGATGGAAAGGAAAATTGTGCTCAAGTGCTAGAAGAAGAATGCATTAAAATGCTTGGTACTAAATCTTTGAATGATGAGCATGATTGCAATGTTGTTAATATGAACTCTTTGAATATCCATAGTGTAAGGGAATTTGTGTCCCTTAAGTGTTTTGGTGATTGATGACAATGCTTTTGCGGACTAATCGTGTGCCTTGAGTTTCTCAGATACTTCATCACTAGGCATGAGACGATTCGGTGCCACTCGGAGACTATTGAAGTCGGCGTTGTTCTACGTTTCTCTTTGGTGGATTTGAGTCGTAGGAGAGCCGTACTATTAAGAGGGGGTCCGCGTCGGAAAGGTTTGGGTGGAATCAACACGTACACTTGTCCTACCTTTCCTTGCACTTTGGAGCATCTCTTCGTTATCCTAGTTGTGCCTAAATCTGACGGCTACTTCTGTACTTGCGGTAGTACCGCAAGCACCAGCGGTAGTACCGCTGTGGGTCACGGTAGTACCGCTCCTCTGGAGCCCTAGTACCGTGGCTCCCAGGCCTTGTGCCACTCCGGTATGGTAGTAGGGGCGGATGTAATTTTTTACATCCGCGCCCCCACGATAGTACCGCTCGTCCAGCGCGGTAGTACCGCGGGAGCCCACGGTAGTACCGCTCCCCAGGAGTCGTAGTACCGTGGCCCTCCTACCTAGTACCGCAACGTCATGGTAGTAGGAGCGGATGCAATTTTTTACATCCGCGCCTAAACGGTAGTACCGCGCCTCGTGCACGGTAGTACCGCGTCGGATTTTCGCACTGTCTCTTTTTCAGCGGAAGTAGGCACGGATGTAATTTATTTCATCTGCGCTCTTCGTAGGCATTGACTTTCCTGCCTTGCGGTAGTAACGCAAGGGGGAGCGGTAGTACCGTGCAAGCGGTAGTACTGCACCCAAGTCAGGCGTGTCCCGGCCTCTGCTGCTGCCACGGAAGTACCGTGGTCCGCCACGGTAGTACCGCGCGGCCTTGCGGTAGTACCGCGCCCCTGGAGCGGTAGTACCGCGTGTCGCAGGCTGAACTTGAGGATAACGGTTGGATCTCTTCCACGAGTATAAAAGGGGCGTCTCCTACCTCTAGTTGACTACCTCTTCCACCTCTAAGCTCCATTGTTGCTCTAAGCTCCATTTTCGCCCGATCTCTCTCCCTAGCCAATCAAACTTGTAGATTTGCTCGAGATTGGGTGACAAGGGCCCGATCTACACTTCCACGAAGAGATATTCGATTCCCCCCACTTATCCCTAGAGGATCTTGTTACTCTTGGGTGTTTGAGCACCCTAGACGGTTGAGGTCACCTCGAAGCCATACTCCACTGTGGTGAAGCTTCGTGGTGTTGTTGGGAGCCTCCAATTGTTGTGGAGATTGCCCCAACCTTGTTTGTAAAGGTTCGGTCGCCGCCTTCAAGGGCACCAATAGTGGAATCACGGCATATCGCATTGTGTGAGGGCGTGAGGAGAATACGGTGGCCCTAGTGGCTTCTTGGGGAGCATTGTGCCTCCACACTGCTCTAACGGAGACGTACTTCCCCTTAAAAGGAAGGAACTTCGGTAACACATCCTCGTCTTCACCGGCTCCACTCTTGGTTATTTCGTGCCTTTACTTTTGCAAGCCTACTTGTGTTGTATCCCTTGCTTGCTTATGTGCTAGTTGTTATTGCATCATATAGGTTGCTCACTTAGTTACACATCTAGACAACCTATTTTGTTGCAAAGTTTAATTTGGTAAAGAAAAGCTTAAAAATTGTTAGTTGCCTATTCACCCCCCCCCCTCTAGTCAACCATATCGATCCTTTCACATAGTACTAATGATGATTGCACTAGTTATGATGAAAATGTCTCTTATAAGCATGTTGAATTTTGTGGAGTAGAATGGGTTTGCATGGTAACACCAAATAGAGAAAATAGATATTGCAAGAGGCATAAGTATTTAAAAACTAAAGGTTTACAAGAAAGGCTTGATGATTGTGCTGAAAGATTCAATATTTTTTGTGCCCCTTGTGAACTTTGCAATGAACATGGTCATTTAAATCTCCAATGCAAATTGTTTCATGATTGAATCGTGTCCAAAAATTGTGATAACTTGATTACCATTGGGCACCATAAAGAGCTTAGTATTCTTTTGGGGTATGAAGAAATGAAACGTATAACTGAGGGTATTCCAAAATTTAATCTTGATAGATTTCTTGATTTTGATCTAGAGGATATTTATATGTTTTGTGCGGTGAATTGCATTGAAAATCCTTATATTGCCAATTACCTAAATAAAGGGAAGCAAATAGAAGATGAAGAGAATACTAATGAAAGGGAAGAGACTTCCCAATCTCCTCCTATTATTTCTTATGATGAATTTGGTAACGAGGAGGAGCTTTCTATTCAACCAATCTCATCAATAAGGAGCTCAAAGAGGAAGATTGAACCCACACATAATGTGAAGAAGAAAAAGAAAAGAAGGAGCAACAAAGGTAGAAAGGTATCCCTCCCAAATGATGTTGCTCCTATTACTCATTATGATGATGATAATTGCTATACAATTGGTGCTATCCATACTATTAATGATGAGAGTGATTATGCTTATGATATGAAAAGGCCCAAGCTTGGGGAAGCTATGTTTGGTGAGGATGAAATATTTGAGAATATATTTGCTGAAATTAATGTTTGTCCCAAGCTTGGGGATGCTATGTTTAATGAAGATGATATTTTTAGCATCCCAAGTTTTGATATGCAAAGTTGTTATGATGATAGCATGCCTCTTACCTATGATGATTATATTGATGAAAGTGGGTTTGGAAGAGTGTCAACTTTAGGAAGCAGTGATCCCACTATTTTGGAGGATGTTGAATTTTATTGTGATGAATACGAAAGTGTATTTGGAAGAGTGTCAACTTTATTTAGTGATTCCACTATCTTGGGAGAGGTTTCAATCGATTATGATGAGAACAAAGTTGCTACTTATGATGATTATTGTGATGAAACTTATGCTATATAAAGTAGTGATGATTATATTTATAAAACTTGTCATGATTATGATTACCCTTTTTCTGAACATTACTCTTTTAATGTGGAAACAATTTTTAGTGTTCAAGTCTCTTATGATACTCCCACTATTCCTAATGAGAAGAATTTTGCTTATGTAGAGAATAGTAAATTTTCTATGCTTGTAGATCATGAAAAGAATGCTTTAGGTGATGGTTATATTGTTGAATTCATTTATGATGCTACTGAAAATTATTATGAGGGAGGAACTTATGCTTGTAGAAATTGCAATAATGTCAAGTTTCCTCTCTATGTGCTTAATATTTTGAAGCTATGCTTGTTTTACCTTCCTATGCTAGTTGATTATTGTTCCCATAAGTTGTTTGCTCACAAAATCCCTATGCATAAGAAGTGGGTTAGACTTAAACGTGCTAGTCATATGCTTCATGATGCTCTCTTTATGTTTCAATTCTTATCTTTTATGTGAGCATCATTGTCATCATCATGCCTAGCTAGAAAGGCATTAAAGAAAAGCGCTTGTTGGGAGGCAACCCAATATTTACCCTTACTGTGTTTGTGTGTCCACATGATTATGATACTGTAGTAATCATGTTTTATATCTTTTGTTTCAATGAAGTGCCAAGTAAGACCTTTAGGATAGCTTACGGTGATAGTTGTGTTGATCCTGCTGAAAATCAGAAACTTTTGCACCCAGTTAATTAGTTTTATTAATTCACATAAACGTGATTCTGATATGATTCTTTTTGTTATGGATTGGTACACAAATTTCTTAGGATTTCCTAATTTGGTAGGATTTTTGGAGTTCCATAAGTATACGTTTGATACAGATTACTACAGACTGTTCTGTTTTTGACAGATTCTGTTTTCTATGTGTTGTTTGCTTATTTTGATGAATCTATGAGTAGTATCGGAGGGTATGAACCATAGATAAGTTGTAGTACAGTATATATTACACCAATATGAATCTAGAATGAGTTCATTACAGTACCTAAGTGGTTGTTTTATTTTCTTATACTAACGGAGCTTACGAGTTTTCTGTTGAGTTTTGTGTTGTGAAGTTTTCAAGTTTTGGGTAAAGATTCGATGGACTATGGAATAAGGAGTGGCAATAGCCTAAGCTTGGGGATGCCCAAGGCACCCCAAGGTAATATTCAAGGCCAACCAAGAGCCTAAGCTTGGGGATGCCCCGGATGGCATCCCCTCTTTCGTCTTCGTTCATCGGTAACTTTACTTGGAGCTATATTTTTATTCACCACATGATATGTATTTTGCTTGGAGCGTCATTTTATTTTGTTAGTATTTGCTTACTGTTATTTAGAATAATGTTTTGCATCTTTAGTCTCAATAAAAATGTCAAGGATAGCCTTTATCATGCTTATTTGGCGACTATACATGTTGCTGTTTGAAAACAGAAAGTATACCGCTGTTGCAAAAATTCCCTAGAAAAGTAAGAGAATGGTATAATGTTGAAACTTTTTGAATAATGAGATCTGATAAATTTACTACAGTGGGAATTTTATTTCATATTTTTTGGAGTTAGAGAAGTATGATGAATCTTGCATTCTTTACAGACTGTACTGTTTTGGCAGATTGCTGTTATGTTTGCATTGTTTGCTTATGTTTGCTTGTTTAGTTATTATATTTAAGGATATGAGTATTAAATATGCATAGGCATTTAGTATGAAATGTTGATAAATAATTTTAGTGATTTGTTACAGTAGAAAATGCTAAGGTTTTGCATTGGTTTATACTAACCTATCTCACGAGTTCTTGTTGAGTTTTGTGTGGATGAAGCTTTTGATAAAAAGACAAACCATGAAATGAGAGGAATTAAGGAGACACAAAAGTTCAAGCTTGGGGATGACCAAGGCACCCCAAGATAATATTTCAAGAAGTCTCAAGCATCTAAGCTTGGGGATGCCCCGTTAGGCATCCCACCTTTCTTCTTCAACAACTATCGGTTAGTATTGGTTGAGCCTAAGTTTTTGCTTCTTCACATGAGTTGTGCTATCCTTGCAATGTAATTTTATTTTGTTTTTCTTTCTGTTTGAATACAATACCAGGATCTGAAATTATTTAATGAGAGAGAGTCTTCACATAGTTACATAATTATTTAGCTACTCTTTGATCTTCACTTATATCTTTTTGGAGTAGTTTGTCATTTACTCATGTGCTTCACTTATATATTATGAGTAATTGTTGAATGAGTTGATTGTCATAAATCTGAAACTATATATGTCTCATTTGCTTATCCTATGGTGAGAAATGACTTCACATCTAAGAAGTAGAGGTTGTAAATTTATTGAAGGTTAGCAAGCATTGTATTGGTCATTTGAACAATTCATGAAAGAATATTGAAGGAAGAGAGATTTCACATATAAATACATTATCCTAGACATCTTTTATAATTGGGAGCACTCATTAAGTATGACATGCTAAAGAGTTGATGTTGGACAAGGAAGATAACGTAATGGGTTATGTTTTCCAACTTCTCAGTTAAAGTATATTGTTATAGATCATTCAAACATGTTGAGCTTGCCTTTCCCCCTCATGCTAGCCAAAATTTCTTGCACCAAGTAGAGATACTACTTGTGCTTCCAAATATCCTTAAACCCAGTTTTGCCATGAGAGTCCACCATACCTACCTATGGATTGAGTAAGATCCTTCAAGTAAGTTGTCATCGGTGCAAGCAATAAAAATTGCTCTCTAAATATGTATGATCTTTTGGTGTGAAGAAAATAGCTTTATACGATCTTGTTATGGAAGCAATAAAAGCGATGGACTGCATAATAAAGGTCCATATACAAGTGGCAATATAAAGTGACGTTCATTCGCATTAAGATTTTGTGCATCCAACCCTAAAAGTGCATGACAACCTCTGCTTCCCTCTGCGATGGGGCCTATCTTTTACTTTATATCTTTTACTTTTATGCAAGAGTCAAGGTGATCTTCACCTTTCCCTTTTTCATTTTATCCTTTGGCAAGCACCTCGTTTTGGGAAGATCCTGATATATATATATATATCCAATTGGATGTAAATTAGCATGAACTATTATTGTTGATATCACCCAAAGGTGAAAACGTTGGGAGGCAACACTATAAGCCCCTATCATTCTCAGTGTCCAAATGAAATTCCATAACCATTAGTATTGCGTGAGTGTTAGCAATTGTAGAAGACTATATGATAGTTGAGTATGTGGAGTTTGCTATTCCTGAAAATAAGATGAATTGCAATTGTTTGATGACTGAGAATGAAGTTTGCTAGTTTTCAAGAAAGTTTATGGTCTATGCTTTGACATGTGAATTGCTTGTTACTTTATCATGATAAGTTTTATGAGATGAACTACTGTTATGACATATTATCATGCTAGAAAAGGTGATTCAAATTATCATTGATCAAACTTGTGCACTTTCTAGCATTCACACTTCATAAATTCTTTCTTTAATCATTTACCTACTCGAGGACGAGTAGGAATTAAGCTTGGGGATGCTGATACATCTCCAACATATCTATAATTTATGAAGCATTCGTGCTATTTTATTATCTGTTCTGAATGATTACGGGCTTTATTATACACTTTTATATTACTTTTGGGACTAACCTATTAACCGGAGGACCAGCCCATATTGCTGTTTTATTGCCTGTTTTAGTATTTCGAAGAAAAGGAATATCAAACGGAGTCCAAACGGAATGAAACCTTCGGCAGCGTGATTTTTTGGAAGAATATGATCCTGGAGACTTGGAGTTCACGTTAGAAGATCCTCGAGGGGGACAGGAGATAGGGGGCACGCCCCCCTACTGGGTGCACCCCCTGTCTTGTGGGCCCCTCGAGCACCCCCCGACCGACTTCTTTCGCCTACATAAGCCTACGTACCCTAAAAACATCGAATATCAAGATAGATCGGGAGTTCCGCCGCCGCAAGCCTCTGTATCCACCAAAAACCTCTCGGGAGCCTGTTCCGGCACCCTGCTGGAGGGGGAACCCATCACTGGTGGCCATCTTCCTCATCCCGGCGCTATCCATGACGAGGAGGGAGTAGTTCACCCTCGGGGCTGAGGGTATGTACCAATAGCTATGTGTTTGATCTCTCTCTCTCTCTCATGTTCTCTCTATGGCACGATCTTGATGTATCGCGAGCTTTTCTATTAATAGTTGGATCTTATGATGTTTCTCCCCTCTACTCTCTTGTGATGAATTGAGTTTCCCTCTTGAAGTTATCTTATTCGATTGAGTCTTTATGATGAGAACACTTGATGTATGTCTTGCCGTGTTTATCTGTGGTGACAATGGGATATCACGTGCCACTTGATGTATGTTTTGGTGAACAACTTGCGGGTTCCGCCCATGAACCTATGCATAGGGGTTGGCACACGTTTTCTTGGCTCTCCGATAGAAACTTTGGGGCACTCTTTGAAGTACTTTGTGTTGGTTGGTTGAATCTAAGATTGTGTGATGCATATCATATAATCATGCCCACAGATACTTGAGGTGACAATGGAGTATCTAGGGGACATTAGAGTTTTGGTTGATTTGTGTCTTAAGGTGTTATTCTAGTATGAACTCTATGATGGATCGAACGAAAAGAATAGTTCTATGTTATTTTACTACGAACTCTTGAATAGATCGATCAAAAAGGATAACTTTGAGGTGGTTTCATACCCTTCCATAATCTCTATGTTTGTTCTCTGCTATTAGTGGCTTTCGAGTGACTCTTTGTTGCATGTTGAGGGATTGTTATACGATCTATCTATGTTATTATTGTTGAGAGAACTTGCACTAGTGAAAGTGAACCCTATGACTTGTTTCCTATCATTGCAATACCGTTTGTCCTCACTTTTATCATTAGTTACCTTGCTGTTTTTATATTTTCATATTACAAATACCCATATCTATCATCTATATTGCACTTGTATCACCATCTCTTTGCCGAACTAGTGCACCTATACAATTTACCATTGTATTGGGTGTGTTGGGGACACAAGAGACTCTTTGTTATTTGGTTGCAGGGTTGTTTGAGAGAGACCATCTTCATCCTATGCCTCCCATGGTTGATAAACCTTAGGTCATCCACTTGAGGGAAATTTGCTACTGTCCTACAAACCTATGCACCTGCAGGCCCAAAAATGTCTACAGGAAGAAGATTCTGTAGTAGACATCAATACCCTACTTCCTGATTGATTGATCTTGATGATATGAGTATTACAAGAGTAGATCTACCACGAGATCGTAGAGGCTAAACCCTAGAAGGTAGCCTATGATTCTGATTGTTGTTGTCCTACGGACTAAACCCTCTAGTTTATATAGACATCGGAGAGGGCTAGGGTTATACAGAGTCGGTTACAAAGAAGGAGATATAACATTCGGATCGCCAAGCTTGTCTTCCACGCAAAGGAGAGTCCCATCCGGACACGGGACGAAGTCTTGAGTCTTGTATCTTCACGGTCCAATAGTTCGGCCAAAGTATATAGTCCGGCTGTCCGGATACCCCCTAATCTAGGACTCCCTCAGGCGCGCCCTCCTATCTCCTGGCTTCCTCGAACTTTCCCTGGCTTGAACTCCAAGTCTCCCGGATCATATCCTTCCCAAAAATCACGCTCCCGAAGGTTTCATTCCGTTTGGACTCCATTTGATATTCCTTTTCTTCGAAATACTGAAACATGCAATAAAACATCAATATGGGCTGGGCCTCCGGTTAATAGGTTAGTCCCAAAAGTAATATAAAAGTGTATAATAAAGCCCGTAAACATCCAAAATAGATAGTAAAATTGCATGAATGCTTCATAAATTATAGATACGTTGGAGATGTATCAGCATCCCCAAGCTTAATTCCTGCTCATCCTCGAGTAGGTAAATGATAAAAGAAAGAATTTATGAAGTGTGAATGCTAGACGGTGCACAAGTTTGATCAATGATAATTTCAATCACCTTCTCTAGCATGATTATATGTCATAACAGTAGTTCATCTCATAAAACTTCTCACGAACAAGTAACAAGCTATTCACATGTTAAAGCATAGACCATAAACTTTCTTGAAAACTAGCAAACTTCATTCTCAGTCATCAAACAATTGCAATTCATCTTATTTTCAGGAAGGGTCTATGTCAGAGCTTTGATTTAGCAAACTCCACATACTCAACTATCATATAGTCTTCTACAATTGCTAACACTCACGCAAGACTAATGGTTATGGAGTTTCAATCGGACACTGAGAAAGATAGGGGCTGATAGTGTTGCCTCCCAACGTATTCACCTTTGGGTGATGTCAACAATAATATTTCATGCTAACTTACATCCAATTGGATATATATATATATGTCAGGATCTTTCCAACACGAGGTGCTTGCCAAAGGATAAAATGAAAAAGGGAAAGGTGAAGATCACCTTGACTCTTGCATAAAGTAAAAGACATAAAGTAAAATATAGGCCCTTCGCAAAGGGAAGTAGAGGTTGTCATGCACTTTTAGGGTTGGATGCACAAAATCTTAATGCGAAAGAACGTCACTTTATATTGCCACTTGTATATGGACCTTTATTATGCAGTCCGTCGCTTTTATTGCTTCCATAACAAGATCGTATAAAGCTTATTTTCTTGAATAAGTCATACATATTTAGAGATAAATTTTTATTGCTTGCACCGATGACAACTTACTTGAAGGATCTTACTCAATCCATAGGTAGGTATGGTGGACTCTCATGGCAAAACTGGGTTTAAGGATATTTGGAAGCACAAGTAGTATCTCTACTTGGTGCAAGGAATTTGGCTAGGATGAGGGGGAAAGGCAAGCTCAACATGTTTGAATGATCCATGACAATATACTTTAACTGAGATATGAGAAAACATAACCCATTACGTTGTCTTCCTTGTCCAACATCAACTCTTTAGCATGTCATACTTAATGAGTGCTCACAATTATAAAAGATGTCTAGGATAGTGTATTTGTTGGGGAACGTTGCAGAAAACAAAAATTTTCCTACTCGTTTCACCAAGATCCATCTAGGAGTTCATCTAGCAACGAGTCATCGGATGCATCTACGTACCTTGTAGATCGCGAGCGGAAGTGTTCAAAAGAACGGTGATGATGTAGTCGTACTCGACGTGATCCAAATCACCGATGACCAAGCGCCGAACGGACGGCACCTCCGCGTTCAACACACGTACGGGACGGGAGACGTCTCCTCCTTCTTGATCCAGCAAGGGGGGAGGAGAGGTTGATGAAGATCCAGCAGCACGACGGCGTGGTGGTGGATGCAGGGCGTCACAGTAGCAGGGCTTCGCCAAGACTACGAGGGAGAGACGTAACGGGGAGAGAGGGAGGCGCCAGGGGCTGGTCTATCAAGTCCCTCCTCTCCCCCACTATATATAGGGGTGCTAGGGGGGGCGCCGGCCCTAGTAGATGGCATCTACTAGGGGGGCGGCGGCCAAGGGGAGGTTTCCCTCCCCCCCAAGGCACCTAGGGGTGCCTTCCACCACTTGGACTCCTCCTTTGTGGAAACCCTAGGCGCATGGGCCTATAGGGGCTGGTGCCCTTGGCCCATCTAGGCCAAGGCGCACCCCCTACAGCCCATGTGGCCCCCTGGGACAGGTGGCCCCACCCGGTGGGCCCACGGGACCCCTCCGGTGGTCCCGGTACAATACCGATAACCCCGAAACTTGTCCCGATGCCCGAAACTGCACTTCCTATATATGATTCTTTACCTCCGGACCATTCGGGAACTCCTCGTGATGTCCGGGATCTCATCCGGGACTCCGAACAACATTTGGGTTACTGCATATACATATCTTCACAACCCTAGCGTCACCGAACCTTAAGTGTGTAGACCCTACGGGTTCGGGAGACAAGCAGACATGACCGAGACGACTCTCCGGTCAATAACCAACAGCGGGATCTGGATACCCATGTTGGCTCCCACATGCTCCACGATGATCTCATTGGATGAACCACGATGTCGAGGATTCAATCAACCCCGTACGCAATTCCCTTTGTCAATCGATATGTTACTTGCCCGAGATTCGATCGTCGGTATCCCAATACCTCGTTCAATCTCGTTACCGGCAAGTCACTTTACTCGTACCGTAATGCATGATCCCGTGACCAGACACTTGGTCACTCTGAGCTCATTATGATGATGCATTACTGAGTGGGCCCAGTGATACCTCTCCGTCATACGGAGTGACAAATCCCAGTCTTGATCCATGTCAACCCAACAGACACTTTCGGAGATACCCGTAGTCTACCTTTATAGTCACCCAGTTACGTTGTGACGTTTGGTATACCCAAAGCACTCCTACGATATCCGGGAGTTATACGATCTCATGGTCTAAGGAAAAGATACTTTGACATTGGAAAACTCTAGCAAACGAACTATACGATCTTGTCCTATGTTTAGGATTGGGTCTTGTCCATCACATCATTCTCCTAATGATGTGATCTCGTTATCAATGACATCCAATGTCCATAGTCAGGAAACCATGACTATCTATTGATCAACGAGCTAGTCAACTAGAGGCTTACTAGGGACATGTTGGTGTCTGTTATTCACACATGTATTACGATTTCCGGATAACACAATTATGGCATGAATAAAGACAATTATCATGAACAAGGAAATATAATAATAATGCTTTTATTATTGCCTCTAGGGCATATTTCCAACAGTCTCCTACTTGCACTAGGGTCAATAATCTAGTTACATTGTGATGAATCGAACACCCATGGAATTCTGGTGTTGATCATGTTTTGCTCTAGGGAGAGGTTTAGTCAACGGATCTGCTACATTCAGGTCCGTATGTATTTTACAAATCTCCATGTCTCCATCTTGAACATTTTCACGAATGGAGTTGAAGCGACGCTTGATGTGCCTTTTCTTCTTGTGAAACCTGGGCTCCTTGGCAAGTGCAATAGCTCCAGTGTTGTCCCAGAAGAGCTTGATCGGCCCCGACGCATTGGGTATGACTCCTAGGTCGGTGATGAACTCCTTCACCCATATTGCTTCATGTGCTGCCTCCGAGGCCGCCATGTACTCTGCTTCACATGTAGATCCCGCCACGACGCTTTGCTTGCAACTGCACTAGCTTACTGCCCCACCATTCAAAATATACACGTATCCGGTTTGTGACTTAGAGTCATCCAGATCTGTGTCGAAGATAGCGTCGACGTAACCCTTTACAACGAGCTCTTCGTCACCTCCATAAACGAGAAACATTTCCTTAGTCCTTTTCAGGTACTTCAGGATATTCTTGACCGTTGTCCAGTGCTCTTTGTCGGGATTACTTTGGTACCTTCCTACCAAACTTACGGCAAGGTTTACATCAGGTCTGGTACACAGCATGGCATACATAATAGAACCTATGGCTGATGCATAGGGGATGACGCTCATCTCTTCTATATCTTCTGCCATGGTCGGACAATGAGCTGAGCTCAATTTCATACCTTGTAACACAGGCAAGAACCCCTTCTTGGATTGATCCATATTGAACTTCTTCAATATCTTATCAAGGTATGTGCTTTGTGAAAGACCTATGAGCCGTCTCGATCTATCTCTATAGATTTTGATGCCTAATATATAAGCAGCTTCTCCAAGGTCCTTCGTTGAAAAACTCTTATTCAAATAGGCCTTGATGCTGTCCAAGAGTTCTGTATCATTTCCCATCAAAAGTATGTCATCTACATATAGTATGAGAAATGCTACAGAGCTCCCACTCACTTTCTTGTAAACGCAGGCTTCTCCATAAGTCTGCGTAAACCCAAACGCTTTGATCATCTCATCAAAGCGAATGTTCCAACTCCGAGATGCTTGCACCAGCCCATAAATCGAGCGTTGGAGCTTGCACACCTTGTCAGCATTCTTAGGATCGACAAAACCTTCTGGCTGCATCATATACAATTCTTCCTTAAGGAAACCATTAAGGAATGCCGTTTTGACGTCCATTTGCCATATTTCATAATCGTAGAATGCGGCAATTGCTAACATGATTCGGACGGACTTCAGCTTCGCTACCGGTGAGAAAGTCTCATCGTAGTCAACCCCTTGAACTTGTCGATAACCCTTAGCGACAAGCCGAGCTTTATAGATGGTCAGATTACCATCCGCGTCTGTCTTCCTCTTAAAGATCCATTTATTTTCTATGGCTCGCCGCTCAACGGGTAAGTCAGTCAAAGTCCATACTTCGTTTTCATACATGGATCCTATCTCGGATTTCATGGCTTCTAGCCATTTGTCGGAATCCGGGCCCGCCATCGCTTCTTCATAGTTCGAAGGTTCTCTGTTGTCTAACAACATGATTTCCAAGACAGGGTTGCCGTACCACTCTGGTGCGGAACGTGTCCTTGTGGACCTTCGAATTTCAGTAGGGGCTTGATCAGAAGTATCTTGATCATTATCATTAACTTCCTCTCTAGTCGGTGCAGGCACCTCAGGAACATTTTCTTGAGTTGCGCCATTTTCCGGTTCAAGAGGTAATACTTCATCAAGCTCTACTTTCCTCCCACTTACTTCTTTCGAGAGAAACTCTTTCTCTATAAAGGACCCATTCTTGGCAACAAAGATCTTGCCTTCGGATCTGAGGTAGAAGGTGTACCCAATAGTTTCCTTTGGGTACCCTATGAAGACGCATTTTTCTGACTTGGGTTCGAGCTTTTCAGGTTGAAGTTTCTTGACATAAGCATCGCATCCCCAAACTTTTAGAAACGATAGCTTAGGTTTCTTCCCAAACCATAATTCATACGGTGTCGTCTCAACGGATTTCGACGGAGCCCTATTTAAAGTGAATGCAGCAGTCTCTAAAGCATAGCCCCAAAAAGATAGCGGTAAATCGGTAAGAGACATCATAGATCGCACCAAATCCAACAGAGTGCGATTACGACGTTCGGACACACCGTTACGCTGAGGTGTTCCAGGCGGCGTGAGTTGTGAAACTATTCCACATTTTCTTAAGTGTGTGCCAAACTCATGACTCAAGTATTCTCCTCCACGATCTGATCGTAGAAACTTGATTTTCCTGTCACGTTGATTTTCAACCTCACTCTGAAATTCCTTGAACTTTTCAAAGGTTTCAGACTTGTGTTTCATTAAGTAGATATACCCATACCTACTTAAATCATCGGTGAGGGTGAGAACATAACGATAGCCACCGCGAGCCTCAACACTCATTGGACCGCACACATCAGTATGTATGATTTCCAATAAGTTGGTTGCTCGCTCCATTGTTCCTGAGAACGGAGTCTTGGTCATTTTTCCCATAAGGCATGGTTCGCATGTGTCAAATGATTCATAATCAAGAGACTCTAAAAGTCCATCTGCATGGAGCTTCTTCATGCGTTTGACACCTATGTGACCAAGGCGGCAGTGCCACAAGTATGTGGGACTATCATTATCAACCTTACTTCTTTTGGTACTCACATTGTGAACATGTGTAGCATCACGTTCGAGATTCATAAAGAATAAACCATTCACCATAGGAGCATGACCATAAAACATATCTCTCATATAAATAGAACAACCATTATTCTCGGATTTAAATGAGTAGCCATCTCGAATTAAACGAGATCCTGATACAATGTTCATGCTCAAAGCTGGCACTAAATAACAATTATTAAGGTTTAAAACTAATCCCGAAGGGAGATGCAGAGGTAGCGTGCCGACGGCGATCACATTGACCTTGGAACCATTCCCGACGCGCATCGTCACCTCGTCCTTTGCCAGTTTCCGCTTATTCCGCAGTCCCTGCTTTGAGTTACAAATGTGAGGAACTGCACCGGTATCAAATACCCAGGAGCTACTACGGGCACTAGTAAGGTACACATCAATTACATGTATATCACATATACCTTTTGTTTTGCCGGCCTTCTTATCTGCTAAGTACTTAGGGCAGTTCCGCTTCCAATGACCGCTTCCCTTGCAATAAAAGCACTCAGTCTCGGGCTTGGGTCCATTCTTTGGCTTCTTCCCGGCAGCTTGCTTGCCGGGCGTGGCAACCTCCTTGCCGTCCTTCTTGAAGTTCTTTTTACCCTTGCCTTTCTTGAACTTAGTGGTTTTATTGACCATCAACACTTGATGTTCCTTCTTGACTTCTACCTCTGCTGATTTTAGCATAGCAAATACTTCAGGAATGGTCTTTTCCATCCCCTGCATATTGAAGTTCATCACAAAGCTCTTGTAGCTTGGTGGAAGCGACTGGAGGATTCTGTCAATGACCGCATCATCCGGGAGATTAACTCCCAGCTGAGTCAAGCGGTTATGCAACCCAGACATAGTGAGTATGTGCTCACTGACAGAACTATTTTCCTCCATCTTACAGCTGAAGAACTTGTCGGAGACTTGATACCTCTCGACCCGGGCATGAGCTTGGAAAACCATTTTCAGCTCTTCAAACATCTCATATGCTCCATGTCTCTCAAAACGCTTTTGGAGCCCCGGCTCTAGGCTGTAAAGCATGCCGCACTGAACGAGGGAGTAGTCATCAGAACGTGCCTGCCAAGTGTTCATAACATCTTGTTCTGCAGGGAGAACAGGTGCGTCACCCAGCGGTGCTTGTAGGACATAATCTTTCTTGGCAGCTATGAGGATGATCCTCAGGTTCGGGACCCAGTCCGTATAGTTGCTGCCATCGTCTTTCAGCTTAGTTTTCTCTAGGAACGCGTTGAAGTTGAGGACTCCGTTGGCCATTTGATCTACAAGACATATTGTAAAATATTTTAGACTAAGTTCATGATAATTAAGTTCAACTAATCAAATTATTAGTGAACTCCCACTTAGATTAGACATCCCTCCAGTCATCTAAGTATTACATGATCCGAGTTAACTAGACCGTGTCCGATCATCACGTGAGACGGACTAGTCAACATCGGTGAACATCTTCATGTTGATCGTATCTTCTATACGACTCATGCTCGACCTTTCGGTCTTCTGTGTTCCGAGGCCATGTCTGTACATGCTTGGCTCATCAAGTCAACCTAAGTGTTTGCATGTGTAAATCTGTCTTACACCCGTTGTATGTGAACGTCTGAATAAAATACCCGATCATCACGTGGTGTTTTGAAACAGCGAACTGTCGCAACGGTGCACAGTTAGGGGGAACACTTCTTGAAATTAGTACGAGGGATCACCTTATTTACTACCGTCGTTCTAAGTAAACAAGATGCAAAACATGATAAACATCACATGCAATCAAATAATAAACGTGACATGATATGGCCAATATCACATAGCTCCTTTGATCTCCATCTTGGGGCTCCATGATCATCTTGTCACCGGCTTGACACCATGATCTCAATCATCATGATCTCCATCATCGTGTCTCCATGAAGTTACTCGCCAACTATTACTTCTACTACTATGGCTAACGCGTTTAGCAATAAAGTAAAGTAATTTACATGGCGTTTCTCAATGACGCGCAGGTCATATAAAAGATTAAAGACAACACCTATGGCTCCTACCGGTTGTCATACTCATCGACATGCAAGTCGTGATTCCTATTACAATAGCATGAACATCTCATACATCACATATAGATCATTCATCATTCATCACAACTTTGGCCATATCATATCACAAACCACTTGCTGCAAAAACAAGTTAGACGTCCTCTAATTGTTGTTGCAAGTTTTACGTGGCTGAATTAGGGTTCTAGCAAGAACGTCTTCTTACCTACGTTAAAGCCACAACGTGATTTGTCAACTTTTATTTACCCTTCATAAGGACCCTGTTCATCGAATCCGCTCCAACTAAAGTAGGAGAGACAGACACCCGCCAGCCACCTTATGCAACTAGTGCATGTTAGTCAGTGGAACCGGTCTCACGTAAGCGTACGTGTAAGGTTGGTCCGGGCCGCTTCATCCCACAATACCGCTGAAGCAAGAAAGGACTAGTAACAACAAGAAATTTGACAAATCTACGCCCACAACAAATTGTGTTCTACTCGCGCAAGAAGAACTACGCATAGACCTAGCTCATGATGCCACAGTTGGGGAACGTTGCAGAAAACAAAAATTTTCCTACTCGTTTCACCAAGATCCATCTAGGAGTTCATCTAGAAACGAGTCATCGGATGCATCTACGTACCTTGTAGATCGTGAGCGGAAGCGTTCAAAAGAACGGTGATGATGTAGTCGTACTCGACGTGATCCAAATCACCGATGACCAAGCGCCGAACGGACGGCACCTCCGCGTTCAACACACGTACGGGACGGGAGACGTCTCCTCCTTCTTGATCCAGCAAGGGGGGAGGAGAGGTTGATGAAGATCCAGCAGCATGACGGCGTGGTGGTGGATGCAGGGCGTCACAGTAGCAGGGCTTCGCCAAGACTACGAGGGAGAGACGTAACGGGGAGAGAGGGAGGCGCCAGGGGCTGGTCTATCAAGTCCCTCCTCTCCCCCACTATATATAGGGGTGCTAGGGGGGGCGCCGGCCCTAGTAGATGGCATCTACTAGGGGGGGCGGCGGCCAAGGGGAGGTTTCCCTCCCCCCCAAGGCACCTAGGGGTGCCTTCCACCACTTGGACTCCTCCTTTGTGGAAACCCTAGGCGCATGGGCCTATAGGGGCTGGTGCCCTTGGCCCATCTAGGCCAAGGCGCACCCCCTACAGCCCATGTGCCCCCCTGGGACAGGTGGCCCCACCCGGTGGGCCCACGGGACCCCTCCGGTGGTCCCGGTACAATACCGATAACCCCGAAACTTGTCCCGATGCCCGAAACTGCACTTCCTATATATGATTCTTTACCTCCAGAATATTCCCGAACTCCTCGTGACGTCCGGGATCTCATCCGGGACTCCGAACAACATTCGGGTTACTGCATATACATATCTTCACAACCCTAGCGTCACCGAACCTTAAGTGTGTAGACCCTACGGGTTCGGGAGACAAGCAGACATGACCGAGACGACTCTCCGGTCAATAACCAACAGCGGGATCTGGATACCCATGTTGGCTCCCACATGCTCCATGATGATCTCATCGGATGAACCACGATGTCGAGGATTCAATCAACCCCGTACGCAATTCCCTTTGTCAATCGATATGTTACTTGCCCGAGATTCGATCGTCGGTATCCCAATACCTCGTTCAATCTCGTTACCGGCAAGTCACTTTACTCGTACCGTAATGCATGATCCCGTGACCAGACACTTGGTCACTCTGAGCTCATTATGATGATGCATTACCGAGTGGGCCCAGTGATACCTCTCCGTCATACGGAGTGACAAATCCCAGTCTTGATCCATGTCAACCCGACAGACACTTTCGGAGATACCCGTAGTCTACCTTTATAGTCACCCAGTTATGTTGTGACGTTTGGTATACCCAAAGCACTCCTACGATATCCGGGAGTTACACGATCTCATGGTCTAAGGAAAAGATACTTTGACATTGGAAAACTCTAGCAAACGAACTATACGATCTTGTGCTATGTTTAGGATTGGGTCTTGTCCATCACATCATTCTCCTAATGATGTCATCTCATTATCAATGACATCCAATGTCCATAGTCAGGAAACCATGACTATCTATTGATCAACGAGCTAGTCAACTAGAGGCTTACTAGGGACATGTTGGTGTCTGTTATTCACACATGTATTACGATTTCCGGATAACACAATTATAGCATGAATAAAGACAATTATCATGAACAAGGAAATATAATAATAATTCTTTTATTATTGCCTCTAGGGAATATTTCCAACAGTATTTATATGTGAAATCTCTCTTCCTTCAATATTCTTTCATGAATTGTTCAAATGACCAATACAATGCTTGCTAACCTTCAATAAATTTACAACCTCTACATCTTAGATGTGAAGTCATTACTCCCCATGGGATAAGCAAATGAGACATATATAATTTCAGATTTGTGACAATCAACTCATTCAACCATGTACTCATAGGATATAAGTGAAGCACACGAGTAAATGACAAACTACTCCAAAAAGATATAAGTGAAGATCAATGAGTAGCTAAATAATTACGTAACTATATGAAGACTCTCTCTCATTTAAGAATTTCAGATCTTAAGTACTTTATTCAAGCAGCAAGCAAAGCAAGATAAAATGATGCTGCAAGGATAGCACAACTCATGTGAAGAAGCAAAAACTTAGGCTCAACCGATACTAACCGATAGTTGTTGAAGAAGAAAGGTGGGATGCCTAACGGGGCATCCCCAAGCTTAGATGCTTGAGACTTATTGAAATATTATCTTGGGGTGCCTTGGGCATACCCAATCTTGAACTTTTGTGTCTCCTTAATTCCTCTCATATCATGGTTTCTCTTTTTATCAAAAGCTTCATCCACACCAAACTCAACAAGAACTCGTGAGATAAGTTAGTATAAACCAATGAAAAAACCTTATAATTTTCTACTGTAACAAGTCACTAAAATTATTATTCAACATCGTATACTAAATGCCTCTGCATATTTAATACTCATATCCTCAAATAGAATCATTAAACAAGCAAACATATGCAAACTATGCAAACATAACAGCAATCTGCCAAAACAGTACAGTCTGTAAAGAATGCAAGATTCATCATACTTCCCTAACTCCAAAAATTATGAGAAAAAATTCTACGCTGTAGAAGATTTATCAGATCTCAATATGCAAAAGGTTTCAACATTATACCATCCTCTGACTTTTCTAGGGAAGTTTTGCAACAGCGGTAAACTTTCTGTTTTCAAACAGCAACATGTATACTAGCAAAATAAGCATGGTAAAGGCTATCCTTGACAATTTTATTGAAAATATAGATGCAAAACATTATTCTAAATAAAATAAAGCAAATAATAACAAAATAAAATGATGCTCCAAGCAAAATAAATATCATGCGGTGAATAAAAATATAGCTCCAAGTAAAGTTACCGATGAACGAAGACGAAAGAGGGGATGCCATCCGGGGCATCCCCAAGCTTAGGCTCTTGGTTGTCCTTGAATATTACCTTGGGGTGCCTTGGGAATCCTCAAGCTTAGGCTCTTGCCACTCCTTATTCCATAGTCCATTGAATCTTTACCCGAAACTTGAAAACTTCACAACACAAAACTCAACAGAAAACTCGTAAGCTCCGTTAGTAAGAAAATAAAATCACCACTTAGGTACTGTAATGAACTCATTATAAATTCATATTGGTGTAATATCTACTATACTCCAACTTATCTATGGTTCATACCCTCCGATACTACTCACGGATTCATCAAAATAAGCAAACAATACATAGGAAACAGAATCTGTCAAAAACAGAACAGTCTGTAGTAATCTGTATCAAACCTATACTTAAGGAACTCCAAGTATTATAGCAAATTAGGAAGTCTTAAAAATTTGGTTAGCAATACAGAGGAAAAAGAATCAGATCAGAAGCACGTTTTTGTGAATTATCAAAACTAATTTACTGGGTGAAAAGTTTCTGATTCTCAGCAGGATCAACACAACTATCACCGTAAGCTCTCCTAAAGGTCTTACTTGGCACTTTATTGAAACAAAAGCTATAAAACATGATTACTAAAGTAGCTTAATCATGTGGACACACAAAAACAGTAATGGTAAATATTGGGTTGTCTCCCAACAAGCGCTTTTCTTTAATGCCTTTCTAGCTAGGCATGATGATGACAATGATGCTCACATAAAAGATAAGAATTGAAACATAAAGAGAGCATCATGAAGAATATGACTAGCACATTTAAGTCTAACCCACTTCCTATGCATAGGGATTTTGGGAGCAAACAACTTACGGGAACAATAATCAACTTGCATAGTAAGGTAAAACAAGCATAGCTTCAAGATTTTAAGCACATGGAGAGGAAACTTGATATTATTGCAATTCCTACAAGCATATTGTCGGTGCCAAAACTGGTGGATCTCGGGTAGGGGGTCCCGAACTGTGCGTCTAGGCGGATGGTAACAGGAGACAAGGGACACGATGTTTTTACCCAGGTTCGGGCCCTCTCGATGGAGGTAAAACCCTAGTCCTGCTTGATTGATATTGATGATATGGGTAGTACAAGAGTGGATCAACCACGAGATCAAGGAGGCTAAACCCTAGAAGCTAGCCTATGGTATGATTGTTGTAATGGTTGTGTTGTCCTACGGACTAAAACCCTCCGTTTTATATAGACACCGGAGAGGGCTAGGGTTACACAGAGTCGGTTACAATGGTAGGAGATCTACATATCCGTATCGCCAAGCTTGCCTTCCACGCCAAGGAAAGTCCCATCTGGACACGGGACGAAGTCTTCAATCTTGTATCTTCATAGTCTTGGAGTCCGGCTGACGATGATAGTCCGGCTGACTATGATAGTCCGGCTGTCCGGACACCCCCTAGTCCAGGACTCCCTCAGTAGCCCCTGAACCAGGCTTCAATGACGATGAGTCCGGCGCGCATATTGTTCGGAATTGCAAGGCGGGTTCCTCCTCCGAATAATTCATAGAAGATTGTGAACACCAGGATAGTGTCCGGCTCTGCAAAATAAATTCCACATTCCACCGTAGAGAGAATAATATGTACACAGGTTCAATCTGCTGACGTATTTTGTGGCATGACGTCACGCCACTACCAAGCTTTTACTTGAATCGTTTTTTATTATACCACCTCAGCGCGTTTAGCGAAGCGGTTTCCTTGGCACGTCTTGTCGAAGCAGAGATCGTGTCCCCTTATTCCGGGTTTCCCGTCAATACGGACATGGGTAACCCAACCGTGCCCGTCGCCACGCCCCCTCTATCGGAGGCGAGTCTCGAACGGTCACGGAGACGGCTCCTGGTATTCCCCCTCTTTATAATGGGACCAAGGCTCATTTCTTTTCTTCAATCCTCAGTCGAATCTACTCCTTGCCCCGAGTCCCAACACCCAGAGCCCCAGATTCGAGCGCTTCGGACCTTCAACAATGTCCGGCTCCGACCTACAGGGCCGGTGGATGCCCTCCTCCGTTACGAAAGAAGACGTGCTAAAGCTGCAAGAGGACAAGTACCTGTCTTACGAGATTTCGCACAGGTTGCCCGCCGAAGGGCAAGTCATCCCCACCCCCGAGCCCGGCGAGTATGTCGTGTTTGCATCCCACCTCCGTCGGGGTTTAGGCTTCCCGATGGATCCTTTGTGAGAGGGCTCATGTTTTATTATGGGCTGGAATTCCATGACTTGGCTCCGGAGTCCATCCTCCATATTTCCGCATTTATTGTCGTCTGCGAAGCCTTCCTCCGCGTAACCCCTCACTTCGGTTTGTGGCTTAAGACCTTCGACGTAAAGCCGAAGATGATCGAGGGGCGTCAAGTAGAGTGCGATAGGGCGGTTGTGAGCAGAAGGTCCAACGCTCCGTCTTCCGCTCTTTCCAGGAGGAGCTCAGCTTATGGCAGCGGGAGTGGTTCTACATAACCGCTCCCAGGGGCAGCAAGCAAAAGCCGCCGCTCGTCTTCCGCTCGGGCCCTCCACAGTGGCTGATGTCATGGGTCAGTCAGGGGCTCAACTGGGGGCCGCCAAAGGACGTGCCCCTATTGCAGGGCCGGATTCGAGACCTCCAAGCGAGGGAGATCGATCTGGTCGTGGTGATGCAGGTCATGCTGATTACGCATCTCCTGCCCTGCAAACGCTGCCCTCTACGGCTGTGGGAGTTTAATCCGGAGGGACCACGGATTCTCCAACACTTCATGGGTATGACACCCGTGGAGATGTACAAATTATTCTTCGGGTCACGAGAGGCGTGTCCGGAATTGACCGAGGACGCTGGCCTAAGCTGCAATCGCCCGGATACACAAGTAAGTAGCTCCGTGTCCGGACATACCGTTTGTTTGCCTTTCCATGATTCGCCCTTTGACCAATTTCCTTCTAAACAGGAGTGGATAGCGCAGGCAAAACTGATACGGTGTCCGGCCCCCCTCCCAGAGCCCGTGCCGGATTCTGTGTTGGTCAGGATGCTAGAGGTTGCGTCTTCAGAGGAAGGCGAAGGGGAGAATAGAGGAACTACCGCCTCAACCAAGGAGGCTTTTGAGGAAGGGGGGATCGAGAATCCCTCCTTCCAGGGGGAGAAGAGGACCGCCTCCGAAAACCCGGAGGCCAAAGCTGCGAAGCGGGGGAAGAGATCTTCACCAGGGGGTCCTGCGTCCGGAGAGGCTCTAGCCGCACAATCTCCCCTAAAGAATCAGCCCTCCAGTGAGCCGTAAGTAGAAGAAAGGGAGTTTTATAATGAGGGACATCCCAATTTGTACTTCTGAGGATAACTTAGGTTTTTACCTTGTAGTTCGGATCTCCGTCCTTCTCAGATGAGCTCGTCTTCGGGGGAACTCCGTCCGGAGATGATGGAGAGCGAGACGCCTCCATCTGCCGCACCATCGGATAGGGCGGACGAGCCTAAAGTGTCATCACGGAGGGTATCCCCGAGTCTTGCAGGGCCGGATAATTCGGCACCAACTGGTATGCGGCCGGGAGAGCTGAAGGATCTCCTTGAGAGGGCGTCTATCTCAGAAGGTCACCGTACACTGATGAGTATGGTGATTGAAATAATCTCATCCGCCAAAGGCGGATTGCGTGATGCCGTCAGGAGTTTGCTGGCGGGATTTGAGGTACGTAAAATGACATACCCTTTGACCGTTTTACACATAAAGTGCGCCCTGTATAGATAGTAGCCCCTGAGACTCGGCAGGGTGTCGAGAACGACAGGGTGCCGAGGATCAAAATCCCAGGTATTGATTTTCTCCTTTCCTAAGCAGGTGGCGGATAGTTCGGTGGCGAGCCGGACTGATGGAGTTGCCGAACTAAAGCGGCAACTCGATGTTGCGGATGCGGACATCGCGCTAGTCAACAGGCGACTTGACGAGTAGCAAGGTAGGTTTCTTCTCCGTGGTCACCTAGTAAGGGAGCCGAAGCCCACCCCTTACAATATATGTGCTTGACGCAGATGGTGCCGCAGCTGTGGAGAGCCTTCGGGCAGAACTTGCTCAATCCAAGGAGCAAGCCAGAAGGAGTGATGCGGCTGCCTCGAGGGCGGCCGAAGAGCTAGAAGCCGAAAGGGCTCCACACTGCCGAAGCAGGGAAGAGATGGCCAGAATGGCCGTGAAGTTAAAGGATGCTGCCGACCGCAATGAGGTTCTTGAGAAGGAGCGCCTAGAGGAGCGAGAGGACCTGGGGAAGGCCACCGCCGAAGCCAAGGATGCCCATTCTGCAATGCGGGCTATAAAGGAGGAGCTGCGCCAGGCCGGAGACATTGTAGCTGGCAAGCCCTTTCTGCTGCGCCGAACGTTCACAGATCCCAAGTATGCTCAGCTTGGCCATCTGTGGGGTCCGGAGGATCCTTATATGGACTTAGCGGCGAGTGCGGCGGCTGCCGTTGTGCACTTTCGAAGTCAGAAGGATCACAAGACGGAAGAGGTGTTTTGGTCTCAATTCCATAGTCCGGAGCGTTCACTTCCGCTGACCGATCGGTTGGCCGAGTGTGCTGAGCTGAATAGGTTGTCCGAACTTGCCATGACGGATATCATGACTCATGTCTGGCCGGATAAGCCCAAGCCGAAAAGTTATTTTGGCTTGTTGCAGGAATTTCTTGGAATGGTGCCGCATATCAAGGCGATGAAGCGGTCAGCCTGCATAGAGGGTGCGCGGATGGCCCTCGCCCGTGTGAAGACACATTGGACGGAGATGGATGCCACCGCTGTTGCGACCCAGGGTTCAGACGAGAGCCGGTTACCCGCCGAGCACTATTTTGGGGAAGTTCTGCGTGGTGCTCGTGTAATAGAGTCGCAATGCTTGAAAAATGTCACGTTCAAATGAACGTTTTGGTTTGTAAAACGATGTTTATGATGTGAGCGCTTTTTGGTACTTGTGCGTTCAAGTATTAAAATATCTCCTGTGCGGCCGTTTAATGTATACTTGTGTATAACCTGAAAGATGGCAGTCTTCGGCTTCAGCTCCCACGCACATGGTGTGGGGGTGTTTGCAAAATAGCACATTTTCACACTTAATCCAACGTCTTGGTCCTGTAAAGGAGGTGGTAGCATAGCAAACGAGGCAACCGGACTATAATGCTTTATCACTTTCACTTAGCCATAGGAGTTCGAGGGTGGGGCTACGATATAGCCCCTAGGGGCACCGTGCTCTCCGAAATGCGGGGCGCTTATGTGCCTGACCGGGAAACGGTCCTTCATCAAAGCGGAGGAATTCTAAACATTCCGATAGTCGATCGAGTGGTTGACCAGTCTCTCGCTATGTCATGACAGTCAGTATTCGGCTTTCTCTACTGAGGTGCTCGCCCAGCCAAACTGGGGCACAATCGCAGTAGTTCTCCTGGTGCCGCGTTAGCCGATGATACAGAACGTAAGGCAGCAAAACACAGGAGCCGGGCAAACCCAACATTTGACCAAAGACATGACTCGGAGCTGATGCATATAAGGCCTAACTCGAGATGCCGAACACTCCCTAAGGTGTTCGGTCTTTATAATAACGGGCAGGACAATGCCCTGAGCCCCTAGTGTCCAAGTACAGGCGAGAATTTCTGGCGCGGCCGATGCCAAAACGCCAGCCTCCTCGTTGGTTATGGTGAAAAACCGTGGGATGTGATCAACAAAAGACAGTAAGAAAGGTTTACGCAGGGACTTAATCTGAAAAGAATCCTTGCAACGGGTCCCTGCTGCACGTCTGCGCCTGTGTCTCCGTTGTGCCGTATCCTGGACGGGCGTACACGTTGTTCATCTGTAAAAAGAGAGGAACTTAGTTTGAAAGGAAATCGTGCAAAAAATGTGTTAAAAATTGAAATGTTAATGAATGAATAAGGCTGAGCTTATATTAGCTCATACGTACAGCCCCTTGTAAAGGGATGTGCGGCTAGGGAGCCCCTAGCTTATTTATGCCGGACTCGTCTAACCGTGTCCGGGGTCTTTTGAACGACCTTTTAATGAGATGATGCCGCGTGGACCGGGCATTTTAAGTGTAAGAGACGCGTAGTGTGGTATTGCATTAAAGAGGACAAAAGCTTCACGTCCCAATAGTGCTTGATGGCTACTTTTGAATGGGGCGATATGAAAGATTAGCTTTTCGCGTCGGAAGTTGTCGGGTGATCCGAACACAACTTCTAGTAGTAAGGAGCCCGTGCACTTGGCGTAAGGGCCTGGCGTCACTCCTTTAAAGGAAGTGTGGCTATGTCGAATGTTAGTAAGGTCTATCCCCAACTTGCGGATTGTGTCCGGATAGAGCAGGTTTAAATCACTGCCGCCGTCCATCAGGACTTGTGTAAATTGTAGTCCGTCGATTATAGGATCCAGTATGAAAGCAGTCCATCCTGCATTTCGAATACTTCTGGAATAGTCCAGGTGATCGAACGTAACTGGTTTTGACATCCAACCTCGAGGTTCCGCTGGGGTGGACCGTGCGATACCTACTTTGGCGGGTGCCGCGCTGTTGTTCCGCACTATCACATGAAGTGAGTTTACTGTTTTGACTTCTTGTGGGAAAGTCTTTTGTTTTCCGGCGCTCTGCTGGTGGGGTTCGTCATCATCTTCGCTTAGCGCGTCGAGCCCCTTGTGTTCGGCGTTGAGACGGCCGGACTGTTTGAAAACCCAACAATCTCGGTGGGTGTGGTTTGCAGGCCTTCCGGAAGTACTGTGGATTTGACATATCCAATCCAAAATTTTGTTTAAGTTGGATAGCTCGTCACTGCTATCCTTAAGAGGCAGTGTTTTGTTGTTCAGCCACGAGCTTTTGAATCCGGCGTTGACCGCCGTGTTCTTTGGGCTTTTTTCTTTATTTCAGCGTTGATCCTTTCTGCGCCGTGATTTTCCGTTTCCATCTCTGATCTCGGATGTACTCGGGTCGCTGGTGCTGCATCTTGCTAGCCAGCTGTCTTCCCCCGCGCAAAAGCGGGTCATGAGGCTTGTTAGCGCGGCCATTGTTCTCGGCTTCTCTTGGCCGAGGTGTCTGGCGAGCCATTCGTCCCGGACATTATGTTTGAAAGCTGCTAAGGCTTCGACGTCCGGACAGTCGACTATTTGGTTCTTTTTGGTAAGGAACCTGTTCCAGAATTTGCGCGCTGACTCTCCGGGCTGTTGGGTTATGTGACTTAAATCGTCTGCATCCGAAGGGCGGACATAAGTCCCTTGGAAATTTGCTCTAAGCGCATCCTCGAGCTCTTCCCAACTTCCAATAGTATTTTCTGGGAGGCTTTTGAGCCAATGCCGAGCTGGCCCTTTGAGCTTGAGGGGTAGATATTTTATGGCGTGGAGATCGTCTCCTCTGGCCATGTGTATGTGGAGGATGTAATCCTCAATCCAGACTCCAGGGTCTGTTGTTCCGTCGTATGCCTCTATGTTTACGGGTTTGAACCCCACTGGAAATTCATGATCCAGCACCTCATCGGTGAAACATAGTGGGTGTGCGGCGCCCCTGTATTTGGGTGTGCCGTTGTCTTCGAATACTCGACGTGTTGCGTTGCTTCCTGGTGCCCTCTTTTTTGGCCTGTAAATGGACCTAACCGGGCCATCTGTTTTACGAGGATCATGTGTCGTCTTGTGTGCGGTGCCGTTTGTCGCGTTTGGCCTGTCATTTGGTTGTCTATCCCGCTAGGCGGCCTCTTTGCTTTTTGACTGTGGGGCTTTATGGCCTCCACGTCGAATTCTGGCAGCATCTTGCGCTTTGGGTAGCTCTTTGTTTGATGGCTATTGCCATATTTGTCCGCGGTCTTGAGTACCTTGCTCCACCTCATTCTGAGTATGTCTTCCGCTGTTTTGAGCTTCCACTTTTCCTTTTTCAGACTTCTTGCAGTGGCGACAAGTCTTTTGTGAAGGTTTTTATGCTCTGGTGGTGTGTCCGGCGTGAGGTTGTCTAGACTGTTGTTTTCGCCGGGCATGGATTGATTATCCAGTTCGTCCTGTTCGGACGGTTGTTTGGTTGCATGTTCATCCACTGGTTTGCCCTGCTCTATCGCTGGGTCATTGGGAGTGCTGTTTTTGTTGAGGCGGGACTTAGGGCGGTGTCTGCGTCACCGTTTTGGTTGTTTGTCGGCGGAATTATCCTTTGCCGCGTCCTGTTGTTCCTCGTTATCGCTTCCTTTTGGGGTGTCCACCATATATATACATCATGGGTTGGGGTGGCCTTCCAGTGCTCGGTAGGCGCTGGTTCTTGGTGGTCTCCGGCATCGTCGTCCATACCGTCGATGTCTTCGGAGCTGTAGTCTAGTATGTCGGTTAGATCGTCGACAGTGGCTATCAAGTGGGTGGTGGGTGGACTTTGAATTTCTTCGTCGTCCACATCCCGACCCTCCTGACCGCAGTCCGGCAAGGGTTCTCCTTATAACGAGAGATGCTTTAGCGAATTTAGTATATCGCCAAAGGGTGAGTGCTGAAAGATGTCCGCGGCGGTGAACTCCATGATCGAGGCCCAATCGGATTCGATTGGCAGGGGCGCAGGAGGTTCGGAGTCCGGTACGGAGTCCGGCGCCTCGGAGTCACGAGCTTTATAAGGGACAAGGTCAGTATTTGGCTCCATCACCGTAGAAGTTGCAGCTACCGAGGCGGTGTCCAGCCACCTATCCTCGATCTGCGCGGTCTGCTCCGAACAATGAGTCAGGGCGGACTCGTGTGCGGCCTCCAGGGCACTATCCGGAGGCAGAGCTAAATCATTCCCATCGTGACAGCGCGGCACGCTCGGCTGTGGCTCGAATTCGTCGAAGATCAAGTCTCCGCGGACGTCGGCCGTGAAGTTTAGGCTTCCAAACCTGACCTGATGGCCAGGGGCGTAGCTTTCGATCTGCTCCAGATGGCCAAGCGAATTGGCCCGCAGTGCGAAGCCACCGAATACGAAGATCTGCCCGGGGAGAAAAGTCTCACCCTAGACGGCGTTGTTGTTGATTGAAGAAGCCATCAAGCCTATCGGTGACGACACAGAGGAACTCTCAATGAAAGCACCAATGTCGGTGTCAAAACCGGCGGATCTCGGGTAGGGGGTCCCGAACTATGCGTCTAGGCGGATGGTAACAGGAGACAAGGGACACGATGTTTTAACCCAGGTTCGGGCCCTCTCGATGGAGGTAAAACCCTACTCCTGCTTGATTGATATTGATGATATGGGTAGTACAAGAGTGGATCTACCACGAGATCAAGGAGGCTAAACCCTAGAAGCTAGCCTATGGTATGATTGTTGTAATGGTTGTGTTGTCCTATGGACTAAAACCCTCCGGTTTATATAGACACCGGAGAGGGCTAGGGTTACACAGAGTCGGTTACAATGGTAGGAGATCTACATATCCGTATTGCCAAGCTTGCCTTCCACGCCAAGGAAAGTCCCATCCGGACACGGGACGAAGTCTTCAATCTTGTATCTTCATAGTCTTGGAGTCCGGCTGACGATGATAGTCCGGCTGACTATGATAGTCCGGCAGTCCGGACACCCCCTAGTCCAGGACTCCCTCACATATATTCCTCCCTCATAATAATTTTCAGTAGCATCATGAATGAATTCAACAATATAACCAGCACCTAAAGCATTCTTTCCATGGTCTACTTGCATAGAAAATTTACTACTCTCCACATAAGCAAACTCAACAAAATAATTATCATGTGAGGCATAATCCAATTGAAAACTAAAATCATGATGACAAGTTTCATGGTTATCATTATTCTTAGTAGCATACAAGTCATCACAATAATCATCATAGATAGCAACTTTGTTCTGATAATCAATTGGAACCTCTTCCGAAATAGTGGAATCATCAGTAAATAAAGTCATGACCTCTCCAAATCCACTTTCATAATTATCACAATAATATTAAACATCCTCCAAAATAGTGGGATCATTACTTCCTAAAGTTGACATTCTTCCAAACCCACTTTCATCAATATAGTCATCATAAATAGGAGACATGCTTTCATCATAATAAATATTCTCATCAAAACTTACGGGACTAAACATATCATCTTCATCAAACATAGCATCCCCAAGCTTGTGGCTTTGCATATCATTAGCATCATGGATATTCAAGGAATTCATAGTAACAACATTGCAATCATGCTCATCATACAAAGATCTAGTACCAATCATTTTAATGCATTCTTCTTCTAGCAATGGAGCACAATTTTCCTTACCATCATTCTCACGAAAGATATTAAAAAGATGGAGCATACGAGGCAAACTCAATTCCATTTTTTGTAGTTTTCTTTTATAAACTAAACTAGTGATAAAACAAGAAACAAAAAGATTCGATTGCAAGATCTAAAGATATACCTTCAAGCACTCACCTCCCCGGCAACGGCGCCAGAAAAGAGCTTAGTTGACGGGGTGTGAGTGCCGCTTACCTAGCCTCCCCGGCAACAGCGCCAGAAAAGAGCTTGATGTCTACTACGGAACCTTCTCCTTGTAGACGTTGTTGGTCCTCCAAGTGCATAGGTTTGTAGGACAATAGAAAATTTCCCTCAGGTGGATGACCTAAGGTTTATCAATCCGTGGGAGGCGTAGGATGAAGATGGTCTCTCTCAAACAACACTACAACCAAATAACAAAGAGTCTCTTGTGTCCCCAACACACCCAATACAATGGCAAATTGTATAGGTGCACTAGTTCGGCGAAGAGATGGTTATACAAGTGCAATATGGATGGTAGATATAGGTTTTTGTAATCTGAAATTATAAAAACAGCAAGGTAACTAATGATAAAAGTGAGCACAAATGGTATTGCAATGATAGGAAACAAGGCATAGGGTTCATACTTTCACTAGTGCAAGTTCTCTCAACAATAATAACATACTTGGATCATATAACTATCCCTCAACATGCAACAAAGAGTCACTCCAAAACCACTAATAGCAGAGAACAAACAAAGAGATTATGGTAGGGTACGAAACCACCTCAATGTTATTCTTTCGGATCAATCTATTCAAGAGTTCGTACTAGAATAACACCTTAAGACACAAATCAACCAAAACCCTAATGTCACCTAGATACTCCATTGTCACCTCAAGTATCCATGGGCATGATTATACGATATGCATCACACAATCTCAGATTCATCTATCCAACCAACACAAAGTACTTCAAAGGGTGCCCCAAAGTTTCTACCGGAGAGTCAAGACGAAAACGTGTGCCAACCCCTATGCATAGGTTCATGGGTGGAACCGGCAAATTGATCACCAAAACATACATCAAGTGGATCACGTGATATCCCATTGTCACCACAGATAAGCACGGCAAGACATACATCAAGTGTTCTCAAATCCTTAAAGACTCAATCCGATAAGATAACTTCAAAGGGAAAACTCAATTCATCATAAGAGAGTAGAGGGGGAGAAACATCATAAGATCCAACTATAATAGCAAAGCTCACGATACATCAAGATCGTGCCATAGAGAGAACGCGCGCGAGAGAGAGAGAGATCAAACACATAGCTACTGGTACATACCCTCAGCCCCGAGGGTGAACTACTCCCTCCTCGTCATGGAGAGCGCCGGGATGATGAAGATGGCCACCGGTGATTGGTTCCCCCTCCGGCAGGGTGCCGGAATGGGATCCCGAGAGGTTTTTGGTGGCTACAGAGGCTTGTGGCGACAGAACTCCCGATCTAGCTTCTTCTTCGATGTTTTTAGGGTACGTGGACTAATATAGGCGAAAGAAGTCGGTCGGGGGAGCCTCGAGGGGCCCAGGAGAGAGGGGGGCGCGCCCAGGGGGGTGGGCGCGCCCTCCTATCTCTTGGCTTCCTCGAACCTTCCCTGGCTTGAACTCCAAGTCTCCCGGATCATATCCTTTCCAAAAATCACGCTCCCGAAGGTTTCATTCCGTTTGGACTCCGTTTGATATTCCTTTTCTTCGAAATACTGAAACATGCAATAGAACAGCAATATGGGCTGGGCCTCTGGTTAATAGGTTACTCCCAAAAGTAATATAAAAGTGTATAATAAATCTCGTAAACATCCAAAATAGATAGTAAAATAGCATGAATGCTTCATAAATTATAGATACATTGTAGACGTATCAGCTAGCAGGGGGAGTATTCATTTTTTGTGCGTAATAAGGAGGCACTTCATTGCGTGCGAAGATATAGCTGGTGGGTCCGAGCTGTAAGCAGGAGGAACATTTTTTTTCACGAAATACAGAGGCCCTTCCGGTGGGTCCGAACTGTCATGTGGAGGACTCTTTATTTTGCGCGTAATACGGAGGCACTTCCTTGCGTGCGGCCGTGGACCCAGTTGTCAGCCTCTCCACGTATAGTCCTCTTCCGATGGTTGTCATTCGTTAACCAAATTGACCACACCGCCGACAGCACCAGGGCGGTGGACGACGGCGAGGCCTAGAAAGGGAACGACACGGAGCCAGGGAGACTCGGCAGTTGTTTCCCATGTGGAGGGCCATGCAAGGGTTTACTACTTCAGCTGCAGTGTGAGGCTGCTGTCGCCAGAGAATAACAGGAGGTCTAGGTGAGTAGAGGGATGGCTAGGCCAGCAATTGGAGTACAGTGGGGCGGTGAGGCCTGCGCGGTAGCACAGCTTGCCGCGGGAGGAGGGAGCAGACAGACCCACCGGCGCTTGTTTGAGCGACTAGAGCAGGAAGAACAGAGATTGAAGAAGCACGACGGCCGTTGGATGGACATCCAATAGTCAGTTCTCTCGTGTGTTGACTAAGTTGACACGGTGTTGCGTGTGCATCAACCTTTTTTTTAGGAAAGCGTAGACATCAACCTATAGTAGGCGCACAAGTCAGCCTCAAATGTGTGGAAAATAACATACATCCCATCTGCCATTATTTCTAATAATTTACAGCCCATTTGCTAATTCTTAAGGATTTTTTTGGAGCCCATTCTTTTTGTTAGCATTATAGCCCATATTGTGGCCATGGTTAAAAATTATACGAAATTTTGCATATTTTGATGCGGTCCCAACTGTTTTTATCCCGAAATGTTGAGTCAAATTCAAACTAATTTGAAAAATAAATTTATATCAATATAAAATCCAAATAATTGTCCACGCATAAAAATGAATGGAGTTTAAAAATCTTGAAATGAAAAATAAATAAATTTGAAACTAATTCCAGGTTTGATGTGTTTTAAGAATGTACAACCCAGTTCTCACTACTGATAGCCCATTTTCTGGGCAAGCCAAATGAAACTCTTCTCGTCTTGAAAGATTTGCAGCCCAGCAGGGCTGACAAAGCAAGTAGGCCTCGGTTGGGCATTTCTTTTAAAAAAGTGAAACTGGGCTAGCCATTTTCATCAAGAAAAAACACAACTGGGCTCATGATATGGTAAACATAAATAAAACCCTGGCTAGACGAGCCACAACCCCCGCATAGCCCCGTTGTTACCCTGATCCGTCTCTAAAACTAGTATAAATAACAACTGCTTGTTCCTAAAAAAAGTAAATAACGACAGTGCGACCTGCTGGGTCCTTGGTGTCAGCCGCTCATTGTGTAATTCTCTCGTTTATTATCTATGTTTACAATGGCATGGGCCCCAGATGTCCAACCATTAGGAGGAACCATTTTTTTGGGCTTGTAATAACAAGCCACTTGCTTGCATACTACCATGACCTTGGTGGGTCCCTATTGTCCACGTACAGTCATCTCCTTGTTCCTCTTGATTATTGACGACGTTGGCAATGCAAGAGGGTGGTGCACCGTGCACGGCGAGCGAACCAAGGCGGAGGATGACGGTGAGGCTTCAGACAGAACAAACAGGAGCCGTGGAAGATGTGCTAGTCTATTCGCAGGCGGAGGGTAGTATGAGGGATGGCTAGTTCGGGTGCGTTTTTGGGCTAACATTGCCGGAGAATAACAGGACATGTGGGGGGATAGAGGGAGGGACTGGCCAACGTTTGAGGGTATGGTAGGGTGGCGGAGGTGCAACCAGCCGTGGGAGGCAGGAGCAGGCGAAACCAACGAGGTGGTTTGGTTTGGGCGGCTGGAGGAAGAAGACAAGAGATAGAAGATACATGACAGATGTTGGATGTCAATCCAACGGCTGGTAGGCAGAATCGTTTGCTGACTAGTAAGTCGACACCACCTTGGATAGGCTTTTTTCTCGTGGGTCCCAAATGTCAGAATCCAAATCTGTCACGGTCATGCAGCCTTTATTATGAAAATTTATAGCCCATTTGGTGAGCTAGTTCAAAATAAGTTTGTGGGTGCTCGTGGGGGCTAATCACTTGGGTTCTGTAATGCACAGTGAGCTTAAGCAGCCGGCGAGACTGATATTATTTTTCTTGGTTGGGATTAGTTACAATATTTCACTCTTAATTAGACAAATGGCAAGCCATTTACCTTGTTTCAAAGAAAACATGACAGTCACAGCCGAGTTGAAAAGGGAAACAACATCTAACTCCAGCTTACAAACTGTACAAAAACACGAGGGTTAATTGTTCATTAGGTTTAGGCAAAAACCAGATTTAAAAGGGTAACAACATCTAACTCCAGCTTACAAACTGTACAAAAACACGAGGGTTAATTGTTCATTAGGTTTAGGCAAAAACCAGATTTAAAAGGGTAACAACATCTAACTCCAGCACTGTTTTCGGCAGTCGCAGTCAAATGGATCTGTCAGGTCCATAGAATGAACATCCTTGGTCGTAAAATTTACTGGATTATGACCACAAGATGTTGTAAATAGAAGCCCAGCATGTTCAGAAGCCCTTTTGTCCACCTGAAACTCCTTTTTTTGCTCTTCGACACACCCATCCGTCAAAACCATGCTGCTCATAAACTTAAGCCTGATGGACCATAGTAACCTCGCATTCAGCAGGAAGAATGTGACAAATCTAGTGTTTGCATGGTTGGCTACATATCGTTCCAGCGCTATTGTCTTCAATTGAATGTCATGAGAAGTGAGAAAATCCCGGTTCTTGCGAAGCCGTCGATTGGTTATAACTTTCTTACCCCGTCATGTTGCCTAAATAGACATGAAGATTGAAAACAGTTAAGGTCTAAAAACAGAGTGTCGAAAGAGCAACAGCTGAACGGTTAATTATAGTACACTATATGCGGGCTTCCAATGTGCGTGAAATTACCTCCTTTATATACAACTTCTCCAGACATGGAAAGCATTGCAGCATGCCAATAATCTTGTTCTGATCAAAACTATTCATTTGGATATATAAGATCTTGACAGAATCTAGCACCATTGATAGGCTATCCATGGAGAAACTCTTAATTGAGCATAGAACATAATATTAGTACAAAATGTGTACTCCAAGATGATATATCACTTATTCGCAGAAATTTAAAATGCAGCTTATGGTTACAAGTGTATATGATAATATACAGTACCTGAAGAACTGTGGAGCCAAACGCCATCATGAAATGAGCACAGAGATCATGTATTACACCCAAGGTCTCCAGTTTAGGCATAGAGATGATGGTTACTTGCGATGGTGAATAACTAGAATCAAGGATCAACCTTTGAAGTGAAGGGGCATCTTGGATGATGAGCTGCCTTCCTTCAAAAGAAATTCCAATTGTTACAAGGTTAGGCGACTTTATTTGGAGACAACCGATTCTAACTGTGAAAATAAGCACCAAGCACTCCAGGGCAAGGAAACTGAAGTGGATGATGTTGTGCAACGAGGCCTCCGATATACGAACCTGCACAAGTGAAAGTTTTTTAAGAAATGGGAGTCAAAGGTTTAGTACCAGATTTTCTGGTAGGTAGCACAATGCAAAGGTGGCGGTGTGGAGAGAGGAGCAAAACCGAGATATGGACATCGGTGCTGAGGGCACAAGTACATGGCGTTCGGTAGGTGATTGATACGTCTCCAATGTATCTATAATTTATGAAGTATTCCTGCTGTTATATTATCATTCTTGGATGTTTTACAATCATTTTATAGCAACTTTATATCATTTTTGAGACTAACCTATTGACCTAGTGCCC
Organism: Triticum timopheevii; assembly: GCA_963921465.1. Classification (NCBI taxonomy): domain Eukaryota; kingdom Viridiplantae; phylum Streptophyta; class Magnoliopsida; order Poales; family Poaceae; genus Triticum; species Triticum timopheevii. Next base: position 404,475,295 of record OY997272.1, on the reverse strand, counting down.
AGTGCTAGTTGCTGTCTTTTTGCTTGTTTTTACATCGTAGGAAATCAATATCAAACGGAGTCCAAACACCGCGAAACTTTTTGTGGATTTTTATGGACTAGAAGACCACCAATGGGCCAGAACAACACTTGGGGGGTGCCCCGAGGGGGGCGTAGCCCACTAGCGCGTGCCTGGGGCCCCAGGCGCACCCCGGTGGGTTGTACCCACCTCGGTGGCCTCCTGCACCCCCTCTTCGCCCTATAAATTCTCAAATAGTCCAAAAACCCTCAGGGAGACCCGAGATCCAAAGTTCCACCGCCGCAAACCTCTATAGCCACCGAAAACCAATTGGGAGCCCGTTCCAACACCCTGCCAGAGGGGGAGATCATAACCGGTGGCCATCTTCATCATCTCGGTGGCCACCGCGATGAGGAAGGAGTAGTCCACCCTCGGGGCTGAGGGTTTGTACCAGTAGCTATGTGTTTAATCTCTCTCTCACGATCTCGACATGTTACGATCTTGATATATCATGGGCTTTGTTAACATAGATGGATCATATGATGTTTCTACCCTCTCTACTCTTGTTGTGATTAATTGAATCTTTACCCTTTGAAATTATTTCATGTTGGATTGAATGTTCTGATTTGAGAACAAATGATGTATGTCTTGCAGCATGAATACTTGACGTGACAATGGGGTATCATATTGATTCACTTGATGTATGTTATGGCACTCTACTTGCGTATTCCCGCGGTGACATTGGGGTAATCTATGCATAGGGGTTGATGAACGTTTTTATTATTTCTCCGATTGAAACTTTGGGGGTCCCCTTGTAGTTCTTTGTGTGGATTAAATATTATGATCATGAAGTTGTTTGATGCATATCGTCGAATTAACTCACGGATACCTGTGGTGAGATTGGAGTATCTAGGTGACATTAGAGTTGGTTGATGTGTGTCATATGGTGTTATTTTAGTATGAACTCTTGGCTAGATTGATCGGAAAGAATAGCTTTGTGTTATTTTAGTACGAACTCTAGGATAGATTGATAGGAAAGAATAGCTTTGAGATGGTTTCATACCCTACAAACAATTTCTATCTTTTGTTTTCCGCTGATAGGAACTCGGGTGTGATTATTTATTGCACTTTGAGGGATAATCATATGATGCAACTATGTTAGCATTGTTAAGAGACTACACTAGTGAAAGTATGCACCCTAGGCCTCATTTTCCATCATTGCAATACCATTTGTGCTCCGTTTTACTATTTACTACCTCGCTATTTTTTATTGTTCGCACTACAAAAACTCATATGTACTATTCATACTACACTTTTATCACCATCTCTTCGCCGAACTAGTGCACCTATACAATTTGCCATTGTATTGGGTGTGTTGGGGAGACAAGAGATTTCTTGTATTTGATTGCAGGGTTGCTCGAGAGAGACTATATTCATCCTACACCTCCCACGGATTGATAAACCTTAGGTCATCCACTTGAGGGAAATTTTCTACTGTCCTACAAACCTCTGCACTTGGAGGCCCAACAACGTCTACAAAAAAAGGTTTATAAAAGAAAACTAGAAAAAATGGAATTAAGGTTGCATCATATTAGTCATCTTTATAATGTCTTCCATGAAAATGATGGAAAGGAAAATTGTGCTCAATTGATAGAAGAAGAATTCTATAAATTGTTTATAAAGCATCTTTGAATGGTGAGCATGATTGCAATGTTGCTAGTATAAATTCTTTGAAAACCCATGATTCTAGTGATATGCAAGGCCATAAGCTTGGGGATGTTATGTTTGATGAAGATGATATTTTTATTCCCCCAAGTTTTGATGTGCAAATTTGTTATAATTGGTAGCAAGCCTCCTATTTATGATGATTACAATGATGAATGTGGGTTTGGAAGAGCGTCAACTATAGGTAATGATCCCACTATTTCCGAGGATGTTAAATCTTTTCACAATATTGATGAAAGTAGATTTGGAGAGGTCATGACTTTATTTAGTGATGAACCCAATACTTTGGAAGAAGTTTAAATTGACTATGAGAACAAGGTTTCTATCTATGATGATTATGGTGATGACATATATGCTATAAATAATAATGATAACCGTGAAACTTGTCATCATAATTTTAATTCTCAATATGATTATGCCAATCAAGTATTCAATGATAGTTAATTTGTTGAGTTTGCTCCCACTACTATTGATGATAATAAATTTGCTTATGTAGGGAGTAACAAAATTTCTATGCTTATGTATCATGAAAAGAATGCTTTATGTGATAGCTATATTTTTTAATTCATTCATGATGCTACTGAAAATTATTATGAGGGCGGAACTTATGCTTGTAGGAATTGCAATAATATCAAGTTTTTTCTCTATGTATTGAAAATCTTGAACTTTTGCTTGTTTTGCCTTCCTATGCTAGTTGATTCTTGTTCCCATAAATTGTTTGCTCACAAAATCCCTATGCATAGGAAGTGGGTTAGACTTAAATGTGCTTGCCATGTGTTTCATGATGCTCTTGTTTTGTTTCAATTCTTATCTTCTATGCAAGCATCATTGAAATCATCATGCCTAGCTAAAAGGCATTAAAGAAAAGCGCTTGTTGGGAGACAACCCAACACTTTTACCTACTGTTTTTGTGTGTTCACATGATTATTCTACTTTATTAATCATGTTTTATTGCTTTTATTTCAATAAAGTGCCAACTAAAGCCTTTGGGATAGTGTGGATGACAGTTGACTTGAATATGTGCAAAAACAGAAACTTTTGCGCTCAGTACAGGAATTTTGAAAATTAAATGGAATTTGATTTTGATATGAATTTTTTACAGGTGATATATATACAAATTACCTACATTTTCCTAATTTTTTAGAATTTTTGGACTTACAGAAGTATGGTTGGAGTACAGATTATTTCAGACTGTTCTGTTTTTGACAGATTCTGTTTTCAATGCATAGTTTGCTCGTTTCCTAGTTTCTATGGCTTATATTGCTCAATATAAATGTGGAAATTATATTCTACAGTAGGAATTGTGTGTAAGCAATTATGAATCTTGTCTTTGACAGTAACAAAGTGAAATGGTTTTCTCTTTATCATACTAACCTATCTCACGAAGTTCCGTTAAGTTTTGTGTGATTGAAGTTTTCAAGTTTTGGGTGAGATGTCGATATGAGGAAAACATGGAGTGACAAGACCCTAATATTGGGGATTCCCAAGGCACCCCCAATGTAATATTCAAGGAATATCCAAGCAACTAAGCTTGGGGATGCCCCGGAAGGCATCCCCTCTTTCGTCTCCAACATTATCGGCAACCTTACTTGAGGCTATATTTTTAATCGTCACATGATATGTCTTTTGCTTGGAGCATCATTTTATTTTGTTACAATTTGCTTTCAGTTATTTGGAATAATGTTTTATATCTTTTATTTCAATAAAAATGTCAAGGATAGCCTTTACCATGCTTATTTTGCAAGTCTACATGTTGTTGTTTCAAAACAGAAAGTTTGTCGCTGTTGCAGAAATTTTCCAGAAAAATCAGAATGTAATAAAATGTTGAAACCTTTTGCATGGTAAGCTAAAATAAATTTTCTACAGTGTAGTAATTTTTCAGAATTTTTGGAGTTAGGGAAGTATGATGAATATTGCATTCTTTACAGACTGTACTGTTTTGATAGATTGCTGTTATGTTTGCATATGTTTGCTTCTTTAATGATTCTATTTGAGCATAGAAGTATTAAATATGCAAAGGCATTTAGTATGCAATTTTAAATAAATATTTTAGTGATTTGTTACAGTAGAGAATGATAAGGTTTTGCATTGATTTATACTAACTTGTCTCACGAGTTCTTGTTGAGTTTTATGTGGATGAAGTTTTTAAGATTTAGGGAAACCGTGTTATGAGAAGATTGAAGAAAACTCAAGAGCTCAAGCTTCGGGATGCCCAAGGCATCGAAAGTTAATATTACAAGAAGTCTCAAACATCTAAGGTTGGGGATGCCCCGGTAGGCAGCCCACCTTTCTTCTTCAACAATTATCGGTTAGTATCGGTTGAGCCTAAGTTTTTGCTTCTTCACATGAGTTGTGCTATTCTTGGAATGCCATTTTATTTTGTTTTGCTTGCTGTTCTAATAAAATACTTAGATCTGAAAGTTTTTAAATAAGAGATAGTTCTCAATTAGCTACCTATTTACTTAACTACTCGCTTGATCTTCACTTATATCTTTTTGGAGTAACTTGTCATTTACTCTTGTGCTTCACTTATATCCTATGAGTAAATTGTTGAATGAATTGAATATCATGAAGTTGAAATTATATGTTAGTATCATGCCTAGTAGTGGCTTCATATTGGGTTTAGAAAGTGAAATCTTTTGAAGCTTAACAATCACAATATTGGTCATACAAGCAATTCATGAATGATTACTATAAGGAAGAGAACTTTCACATGTGAATATATTATCTTGGACATCTTATATGATTGTGAATACCCATTAAATTTTTTCAAACTTGAGCAAATTAGTTGCAGTTGGACAAGGAAGACAATGTAATGAGTTATGGTTGTGTATATTTGCATAGAAGTTATATTGTCATAGATCCTCCAACATGTGGTGTTTGCCTAGGATCTTTTGCTAGCCAAAAATTCATACTAAGTAGAGATACTACTTGTGCATCCAAAAACCCTTAAACCCAGTTTCTTGCCTTGAGTGTCCACCATACCTACCTATGGATTGAATAAAATCTGTCAAGTAAGTTGTCATCGGTGCATAAAGCAATAAAATTACTCCTAAATATGTTTGATCTTTTATTGTAAGGAAAAATTGAGCGTTGTACGAACTTGTGATGGCAAAGTAATAAAAGCGACGGACTGCATAATAAAGGTTGCTATCATAAGGGGCAATATAACGTGGCGTTCCTTTGCAATAAGAGCTTGGCATCCAAATAAAAAGCGCATGGCAACCTCTGCTTCCCTCTGTGGGGGGCCTATCTTTTACTTTTTAGTATTTACTTTTATGCAAAGAGTCAATAGTATACATCCTCATTCAACATCAATTATTCTCTAGTTGGCAAGCATCATGTGGTAGGGAAAGATCTAGGCACATATGACCAGTCAAATATATTTGATCGCGATTTATTATTGTTGACAATTATCACTATGATAAATGAGTTGGGAGGCAAAATATTAAGCCCCTATCGTTCTTTGTGTTTGATGGATGCCATTTGTTCTAAGAATATTCTTTGAGTAGTAGCAATCATGGAAGACTATATGATGATTGAGTATGTGTAGATCTTACTTAGACTCCATTGAATATGTTGAATTGCAACTACTTGGTGACTAAGAATATAGGTTGTTGAGTTTCAAGAGAATTCATTGTTTGAACCTTTACATGTGGATTGGTTGTTACTTTAACATGAGAGGTTTTATAAGAAAGAATTGATGTTATGATGCTAGGAAAAGTGATCGAAATTATCATTGATCAAACTTATGCACTTTGCTAGCATTCACACTTCATAAATTATTTCTTTTATCATTTACCTACTCGAGGACGAGTAGGAATTAAGCTTGGGGATGCTGATACATCTCCAACGTATCTATAATTTATGAAGTATTCATGCTGTTATATTATCATTCTTGGATGTTTTACAATCATTTTATAGCAACTTTATATCATTTTTTGAGACTAACCTATTGACCCAGTGCCTAGTGCCAGATGCTGTTTTTTGCTTGTTTTTTACATCGCAGGAAATCAATATCAAATGGAATACAAACACTGCAAAACTTTTTGTGGATTTTTATGGACCAGAATACCACCAATGGGACAGACCAGCACCTGGGGGGTGCCCCGAGGGGGGCACAACCCACCAAGGTGCGCCTGGGCCCCCAGGTGCGCCCCGGTGGGTTGTGCCCACCTCGGTGGTCTCCTACACCCCCTTTTCGCCCTATAAATTCTCAAATATTCCAAAAACCCTCAGGGAGACCCTAGATCGGAAGCACCACCTCCGCAAGCCTTTATAGCCACGGAAAACCAATCGGGAGCCCGTTCTGGCACCCTGCTAGAGGGGGAGATCATCACCGGTGGCAGTCTTCATCATCCCGGCGGCCACCACGATGAGGAGGGAGTAGTCCACCCTCGGGGCTGAGGGTTTGCACCAGTAGCTATGTGTTTAATCTCTCTCTCTCTCTCACGATCTCGAGATGTCACGATCTTGATATATCATGGGCTTTGTTAACATATATGGATCATATGATGTTTCTACCCTCTCTATTCTTGTTCTGATGAATTGAATCTTTACCCTTTGAAGTTTTGTCATGCCGGATGGAATGTTCAAATTTGAGAACACATGATGTATGTCTTGCAGTATGAATACTTGAGGTGACAATGGGCTATCATATTGATTCACTTGATGTATGTTATGGCACTCAACTTGCGGATTCCCACGGTGACATTGGGGTAATCTATGCATAGGGGTTGATGCACGTTTTTATTATCTTTTCTCCTATATAAACTTTGGCGTCCCCTTGTAGTTCTTTGTGTGGATTGAATATTATGATCATGAAGTTGTTTGATGGATATCATAGAATTAACTCACGGATACCTGTGGTGACATTGGAGTATCTAGGTGACATTAGAGTTGGTTGATGTGTGTCATATGATATTATTTAAGTATGAACTCTTGGCTAGATTGATCGAAAATAATAGCTTCGTGTTATTTTAGTATGAACTCTTGGATAGATTGCTCGGAAAGAATAGCTTTGAGGTGGTTTCGTACCCTACAAACAATTTCTATCTTTTGTTCTCCGCTAATAGGAACTCAGGAGTGATACTTTATGGCACTTTGAGGGATAATCATATGATCCAACTGTGTTAGCATTGTTGACAGATTGCACTAGTGAAAATATGCACCCTAGGCCTCATTTTCCATCATTGCAATACCGTTTGTGCTCTGTTTTACTATTTACTACCTTGCTATTTTTTATTGTTCGCACTACAAAAACTCATATCTACTACCCATACTACACTTTTATCACCATCTCTTCGTCGAACTAGTGCACCTATACAATTTGCCATTGTATTGGGTGTGTTGGGGACACAAGAGATTTCTTATATTTGATTGCAGGGTTGCTCGAGAGAGACTATCTTCATCCTACACCTCACATGGATTGATAAACCCTAGGTCATCCACTTGAGGAAAAATTGCTACTGTCCTACAAAACTCTGCGCTTGGAGGCCCAACATGAGTCTACAAGAATAGAGTTGCGTAGTAGACATCAGTGATCTCCTTGGGAATAGTAGAACTCAAGCAGTTGTAATTCTGTGAATTCATGGGATTTCAGCCAGGCGTCCACCATGCAGGGCATGGTATGCTTGCTCAGGTAGCATGATGGGATGCAGAGGCTTTGAATGGAGCCCTGGTGGGAGGAGATGATGGCTCTATGGAGTTCAAAATCATTAAAGAGAGATAGCTGATGACAGTCAAGATTAAGGGGCACGGCGCGCCATAGAGGGCGCCACCAAATTGAGAGGACTTGGGTGCGGCAGCAACCCTTGGTGGGGAGAAGCGAGATGATCTCCCAAGGATGGCGTCCGGGAGACCGCTGATGCGATCCACCCAAGATTCTACAGGTTCCTGGGATCCGGTGGTGGCAGGCTTGCCGCTTCTCCCTACACTGCCGGGTGCGAGATCTACAACAGGTGTCGCCGCTAGCGGGAGCCTCATCTTCTTGGTGCTGGGGTCAGCCGAATCCATTTTCCTCGAGGGCGTTGCGCCAAGCTCATGTATTTGAGCATAGTAACGAATGACGAGCCTAGTTGTAGTGCGAGTGAAGAAGAAGGGGAGCTAGGTTTTTTCTATAGTAGTGAGGAAGAAGGGGAGTTGGGGTTTTCTGTAGGAGTGAGGTGAGGAATTTGGGGGTACGAGTGGAGCGAGCTGACATGAGTGGGAGGGAGTGAGGAGGAAAAAGAGCACCCATATTTTGGGCGGGGGGCGCGGTGTGCTGGGTAGCGCATCTCATTAAGTAAATATATGGGTTTTTGAATTGATTTTATTATTTACTAGGGTGGATGTTCTGTTTTGTCTTGGGCCCAAAAAACAATTACTACTAGTACAGTGGAGACACTCTACAGCTACCCAGAAAAACAATTACTACTAGTACAATGGATACACTACCTCTTCTGGCTCCTCCGAGGTCATCGAAACGTCTCCCTCTATTGAATGCCGTTTTACTTTTGTTCACCAACATGCGGGCCATGCAGAGCGCGGGCCCAAATGCCATCCACCAAATTAGAAGGCTGTATGCAGGCGGAGAGTCACCTCGGTCATAGAGCGGCAGTAACGAGCCGTCATATCACAAAACCCCACCTCCCCGCAGTCTAAGTTTGACGGACGAAGCAACCATCATTTCACTCTTTGCCGAATCCCCTTCTCCCTCACCGTCTTCAAAAAAGCCAACACTCGCATCTCCTGTTGTTCTTCTCTCCCAACGAAGGGAAGGTAAGCGGATCCATGATGTTGGTATATTTTCATTCAGAAATAAAAGAACTTTTGCAAAGCAGTAACCGATCCTCACTCTCTTTTTTGTTTCATTGTCATTGCGAATGTGTTTTTCTTTCAGTTATCTCCTAGTATTCGTCAGTTTCATGATGGACCAAGGAGAACTAGGCAAAGATCTGCCGATGTTGGAGCATACACGACAGGATGATTCCCACGAGACAGAGAGCTCCAAGAAGATGGAGGCAGCCACCAAGACGACCCCAGATACGCACACGGCCACTACTGAGATGATCAACGCCCCATTTGAGGTTACAACCCCCGAGGCCCTGCAGGAGCAGTTTTCCACCTTCGAGGATGTGTCCCCCCCCCCCCCCCGCTAAGCTGCCCAAGGTGATTTTCTTCTTTGCCGATCTTGATTGTGGTTTTTCATGAAAGTATGTGGTGATAAATAATGCAAAATTTTATTAGCTTCGATGCCATGCTACCTTCCCTGTCATGCATACTTTTGACTCTACATAGTCGTTTAAATAACTTGTGTTTCTTATATTGAAAAGTAATTCAGAATTTGTTTCTGTTTCAATTATAGCTCTGATGCAGACAAGGAATGTGTGGTTGTACATGTCACTCGCTATGAGGCGGATGACCTGAATATACGCACTGGGAAAACAGAGTTCTTAGGCTGTTGGATCCTGGAAGCCATTTGCACTTATACCAATGTCGAGATGTATTCCAGCCTCACTGTTGTCAGGCGTGTTGTCCAGGGTGTAATGAAGCACAAGAAGTTCAAAGCTACTCCTTCGTTTCTGAGGCATACTGTTCTTGTCAAGCTTACGCAGGAAGATGACGTGGCATGCTTCCATAAACAAGTTTATGAGTGGCAAGGCCACAAGGTTATCTTCAGGAAGGTTCACAGGATTGAGCTGCTGCTGGATGTCCTCGATGATGTTCATGGCAAGGTTCGTCTTGTGTCCATCCCAAATTAGATCGAGGCATGAAATAGTTGCCCCAGCTAGTGTTTAATTGTACTTTGGATTGTGTCTAATTATCCGAACCTTGCCTATTATCGAGCCCTCTGGGCTAGTACTCTGTTTGAATCCATCTATGGGAACTCCAGCTACTTATGTGTCCCCGTGAATCATGTGAGAACTATCCTAATTGTTGCCGAAACAGATGCGTCCTCACTAGTTTTTTCATGTAATATGGCATGGTAAGACATAAGGTGTCACGGTTTATCATACGAGCAGTGTGTGTTTGATGAAATAGAGTACTCATTCGAGAACTATGTGCTGACGTATACATAGGGTATGTAAGGCTCGTTAAGTACTTGTAAACACTGTTGGTGCTACCCCACTTGTAAGCAGTTTTGCAAAACATGACACATTGGCTCTGCTCGCTTCAACACAAGAAAAGTTGGCTATCAACCAGCTAACAATCAATAATCTATTGTCTGACATATAAGCAACTATGTATATTGTTACATTGGTTCACGCAGTTAACTAAGGCCATAATGTAAATTCCAAATGTTCACACACTAGTCCGACGTTCATGTGGAACATTCACATTAAACTCGGCTTCATACAATACTTGAAAAGCATAAGTTAAGCAATTTTATACATCACAATGATTCATAGAACATAACAAACATATACTAGTTCACAGCAAAAGACAATGTTGTGAGAAGGTTTACAAATCAGGAAAAATCAAGTGACGCTTCTCTGAGAAAAGGGCTTCCCTAGGCAGGCTTTAATTTCCTGGAGTTCACTCTGGTTTTTCTTGTTGCCACCATCTAGGGTTAGGTTCTCTCATTCCAGAATAACCAATTATAATTGTGTTCTCAGTTGGAATGCTGAACTGAACCATGTAGTGTACTGACCATCTGAACTTCTTGTGCAGTTCCACTAAATTTAAGCACCACTATTTGCAGAAATAAGCAGACCACAATGCCTCTTGTCCGTGCACCTATCCAAAAAACCTCCATGCAGCCATGCCAGCTAGTCCTCTGTCCGTGGATGAACTGGGAGAAAGTGCATTCCTGACTAGGATGCAGTTGTTTTTGCTTGTCCCTGCACTGCAATCAGGAAGTAAAACGTATGAATCAGCTTCTTTTAGATTGCGTTGGTCATTCTACCTAGTTACTAACAATGTAGGAATACCTGGAAGACGGGTGGTTAGACGATGACAAGTAGGAATAACCATCTCATTTTGTGCAGTTCTACTAAAACTGAGGTGTGTACTTTTGATTGCGCAGATAGAAACGATATGGTGACAGACATCCCTGTTTGTGCAAATATGAAATACGGTTATTTAAATAGTGACAGTTATTTGTAGTGGCATATGATTAATAGCAGCATCTATTGTGTTATAATTGGCACTACATTGACAGTATAAAAGTGCCCTTAAGTAAGAAGTAGCATCACATCATGTTGGGATATAACTATTTGTGTAAGCCGCCCAGGAGGGGCCGGGTTACACAAAGAAGACTCATCAGAGAGAAGCCCAAGGCCAAGCATGAAGATCGCGATTCAACAAAGGGCTTAAGGCCCACAGGCGACTTAAGGCCTGTTGTAGTAAACCACCATGATGGCATGACTTGTAACATAAGATAGATTTAACTAGTCACCGAGCCGGACACTGTTTATAAGCCGGCCGGGACTCTGCAAGCCACAGGGCGTCAACCCGTGTATATAAGGGGACGACCTGCTGGCGACTTAGGGCAAGAAAACAACTCATCGAGAGCCGGGCATAGCGTATCTTGCTCCCTGGTCATCGAAACATCAATACCAAACCCAACTAGACGTAGGCCTTACCTTCACCGTAAGGGGCCGAACTAGTATAAACTCTCTCGTGTCCTTTGTCCCGATTTAACCCCTTCAAGCTTCCTAGTTGCGATGGCTCCACAACTAAGTCCTTTCACGAGGACATCTGACGTGACAATTCCAGGATAGTTGGCGCCCACCGTGGGGCCAGCGCATGGTGGATTTGAGTTCTTGAAGGGCAACTTCGAAGGGCTCAAGGGATACATAGTGGGCCGGATGACCAAGAGTGGCCGCGTCAAGATCTACATCGACGACAAAGGCTGGGTCCCGACGCCGGCTCAATTGAGTACGGATACCGGGTCCCCTTCGGCGGAATCCACGTCTTCATCGGCCGGATCAGTGAGCCGGGCCCTGAGTCGGACAACTGCACCGACCTCGTCGAGACGGCTCAGCGTGCGAGGAAGACCCGGACTCAACCTGCCATGAGGCGTGCCTTCGTGGGCTGCATCCAAGGAGAGGAACTTTCTGAAGTATCTGAAGATAGGGGTCAGACGGCCGTCCTCTCAGACGGTGATTCGTCCGCCGGTTCAACAGATTTGTTGTACCAAGTGCAAGACGACGTGCTCGGGGGCTGTTCCGATGGCATCAGTATTCCGGACCCCTATGAGCCGCCAAGATGGGCCGGAGTCTTCATGGCTGGGACTCAGCCCGGTTCAAACTCTACAGCTGCTGCAGCGATAACGTCCGGGTTAGGAGCAGCCGGGGCAGGCGGCCCCGTACGCCCACTGGCTCAGGTGCTGATAGATCTCATGGACAAGCTTACGGCCCTGTTAACCGCCACGATTATTCCTGCAGACAAAGATGAGCATGACACAGCGGTAGCACAGGTGCGTGAGGAGATAGCTCAGGCCAAGGAGGCCTTGACTGCTGAGGATACTAGACTAGCTACAGAGCGGGCGGCTCTAGACGCCCGAGCACAACGCTTGTGGTCAGAAGCTTACTAGCTCACGATGAGCCTAAATGCATCCAATGAGGTAATGAGGAGGAGACATCAGAAAACTCAGTCCCGTTTACCTCCGAATTACGACCCTCGGGTTCTTTTTGCTACACCCGGAGCCGGCCCAAGTAACCCGCCAGAGGCCAATCAGCTTATGATAGCCGGAACAGGAGGGCCGACTCAGCCTCGGGAGATGGCACCACCTCACGTGAGCATGCCACCGCCGCATTATGTGCCGATTCCACCGGATCACTTTTCCAACCCCATGGAGAACTTAATCGCAGCTTCAACACGTTTGGCGGCTCTTCCTATGGACAGTGATGACCCGGCGGCAGTGGAGACCTGGAGAGTCAGAGAACTCCTCCAGACGGCCTTAGCTCAGCAGGAGACCTATTCTTACAGCCGAGACAGAATTCACTCAACTCCCCCGCCTTGGTTAGCACCGCCTCGCCAGAACCGGAGGCCGAGTTACAGCAGGCACATGGAGTCGGAGGTTTTGTCAAGCAACGCCCAACATCGTAACCAGCCCGGTGGCTATAATACAATGCAAGATCGAATACGTCAGGAGAACGAGCGGGTGGCTCAGCTAGCGACTCAACAGACGGCACATCTAGATTTTCCAGAATATCCAACAACTTCCGTTGAGGTGGGAGTAGCCACTAGAACCGGTGGTGTTCCTTGCCTGGTTCCGACTTTGCGTAATGTGCGGTTGCCCAAGGACTTCAAGGGACCTGAAAGGTGCCGAATTACACGGCCGACTTGCAGCTCGGAGCATGGATTGAGAGTTATGAGATGGCCATGGAGCTGTTGGAAGTCAGTGACGCGGCGATGGCTAAATATTTCACCATGATGTTAGATGTAACGGCCCGGTCTTGGTTAAAGGGCTTGCCACCCAATTCCATTGGTTCATGGGAGGAGTTAAAGGCCCGATTCATCCAGAACTTCAAGGACACCTGTAAGCAATCTATGTCAATTGTGGACTTAACGAATTGTAAGCAGTGGGAGGGTGAATCCACCACCCATTGGGTATGCCGGGTCAAGGAGATAATTCATTCATCTGACAAGATGGATGCCGGCTCTGCAGTCCTTATGTTGGAGAAGAATTGCAGCTTTGAGCCGTTGAGGCAGAAACCGGGGCGCCTTAAACGTGACTGCAAGGATATGGGTACGCTGATGGCGGCTTTAGTTAAGTATGCCGATTCTGATAGTACCAAGGATCCTGCATCTGAAGATGAGAAGACCGGGAAGGGGAAGAAGAATGGCAATGGAAAGGGTCAGCAGCATAACCCGGGGAATCAAGGTGGCAATAAGCGTAAGGCGGACGGTAACCCGGAATTTGTCGCCAACGCCAATGCGCAGGGTAACAATCAGAGACGTAAGGGTAAACAGCCTCGATCCAGCGGGTCAGGCCCATCTCTTGAACAGCTACTCAATGAGCCCTGCCCGAGGCACGGCACCAGGGAGCGGCCCGCCACACACCTATGGAAAGATTGCGCGATCATGAAGGCGTTTAAAAATTCCAACACTTATGATGGTCATAACGGGTCTGGTGGCGGTTCAGGGGCTGGCGGTTTTCATGGCCTGGGTGGCGGCTCAGGCTCTGGCTTTCAGGGACGTCAAGGAGGCTATAATCAACAACAGTCTGGTCAAGGAGAGCAGCAGCAGCAGCAGTCGGGTTATCAAAGTAACCCGAAGCAGTTGAATGGTGCGCAGTACCACGTGTTTACCACTAGCTTATGCAAGCGTGACCAGAAGGTTCATAAGAGGGCCGTAAATTCTGTCAAGCCGGCAGTGCCCCGTTACTTGAGGTGGTCAGAACAACCCATTGTGTGGAGCAGAGAAGATCACCCTCCACGGGTCGATATCCGGGTCAGTTGGCTTTGGGGGTAGCACCTCAGGTTGGTGGATATAAATTCACTAAGGTACTCATGGACGGGGGTAGTAGCATCAATATCCTCTATTATGAGACCTTTCGACGCATGGGGTTAACTGATAAACATCTGAGGACGTCCAACACTGTTTTCCATGGAGTGGTCCCTGGTAAGTCGGCTTACCCAGTTGGCAAGATTGAGCTGGAGGTGGCCTTCAGAGACGAATATGACTCCATAGCTGAGAAGTTGACGTTTGAGGTGGTCAAAACTAGGAGCCCATATCATGCTCTGTTCGGGCGGCCGGCTTATGCTAAATTCATGGCCCGACCGTGTTATGTTTATTTGCAGCTCAAGATGCCGGGTCACAAGGGCACCATCACTGTACGTGGCAGTCGGAAGGTAGCGCTAGAGTGTGAAGAAGGCGACGTGGCTTATGCTGAGTCGGCCTGCGCAGTGGAAGAGCTCAAATTTTATCAAGATAATGTTGACCCAGCAGATATGGCATCCCTGAAGAAGCCAACTACAGAGCACGACCCGGCGTTGAAGTTTAAGTCGGCTGCTGAGACAAAGCTTGTTGACTTTACCTCGGGTGACCCTTCTAAGCAGTTCAGCATCAGCAGCAATTTGGATCCCAAATAGGAAAGCGCGCTCATCGAGTTCATCCGTGAGAACCGGGACATCTTTGCATGGAAACCTTCTGACATGCCGGGTGTACCGAGGGAACTCACTGAGCACACTCTCAATATTGATCCGAAGTATAAGCTAGTCAGGCAGTTTCTTTGGCGTTTTAACGAAGAGAGACGGAAAGCTATTGGAGAGGAAGTCGCCCGGCTCTTGGCAGCCGGGTTTATTGTTGAAGTTTTTCACCCAGAGTGGTTGGCTAACCCGGTGCTTGTCCTCAAGAAGAACGGCAGTTGGCGGATGTGTGTGGATTACACGGATTTAAACAAGGCTTGTCTGGCTGATCCCTTTTCTCTCCCCTGTATTGATCAAATCATTGATGCTACGGCGGGTTGTGAACGTTTGAGTTTTTTGGATGCTTACTCTGGTTATCATCAGATCAAAATGGCAGTTAAGGACCAGGAGAAAAAGGCTTTCATCACTCCGTTTGGGGCCTTCTGCTATGTATCTATGCCATTTGGACTCAAAAGTGCCCAGGCGACTTATCAGCGGTGTGTGCAAAACTGTTTGCACGATCAAATTGGGTGTAATGTTCATGCTTAGGTGGATGACATTGTGGTGAAGTCCAGAGAAAAGGAAACCTTAATATCTGACTTGAAAGAGATCTTTGATAATCTCCGGGTTTACAAGATGATGCTTAACCCGGCCAAGTGTGTATTTGGCGTACCTATGGGCAAGATCTTGGGTTTTCTGGTGTCAAACAGAGGCATCGAAGCTAACCCGGAGAAGATTAAGGCGATTACATCTCTGGCTAAGCCGGCGTGCATCAATGATGTTCAGCGACTGGCGGGTCGTGTTGCCGCCTTAAGCCGGTTCATAAGCCGGTTAGGTGAGAAGGCCCTTCCATTGTATCAGATGATGAAGAAAACTAACACTTTTGTCTGGAGCGAGGCCGCTGATGCTGCTTTTGAAGAATTGAAGAGACAATTGTCTGAACCGCCGGTTCTCGCGGCTCCAATTGATAAAGAGCCTTTGCTGTTATATGTGGCTGCCAATTCACGATCCATCAGCGTTGCCATCGTGGTGGAGCGTAAGGAAGCTGGCAAGGAGCATCCGGTTCAACGGCCGGTTTATTATATCAGTGAGGTACTCATTGAGTCTAAACAAAGGTATCCACATTGGCAGAAGCTTATTTACGGGGTATTTATGGCCAACCGGAAATTGAAGCAATACTTTCAAAGTCATCCTATAACGGTGGTAAGTTCTGCCCCTTTGGGAGACATCATTCAAAACAGGGAGGCCACAGGACGAGTTGCTAAGTGGGCCATTGAACTTGGGCCTCACGATTTGAAGTATATGCCACGTACTGCTATTAAGTCTCAGGCCTTGGTGGACTTTATCAATGATTGGACAGAGTTACAGGCCCCTGAGGAGAAGCCGGATAACACATATTGGACGGTTCACTTTGATGGGTCCAGGCAGCTAGAAGGCTCGGGGGCTGGAGTGCTGTTAACTTCCCCTCGAGGTGAAAAATTTTGTTATGTACTCCAGCTTATGTTTCCATGTACTAACAATGCAGCTAAGTACGAGGCCTTACTCCATGGTCTCCAGATGGCTAAAGAGATGAACTTAAGCCGGGTAAGATGCTTGGGCGACTCAGATCTCGTGGCTCAACAAGTGTCAGGCAAGTGGGATTCCAAGGATCCCCTTATGGCGGCTTATTGCCATGAAGTAGATCCCATGGCTGGTCACTTCAAGGGTTATCAAGTGGAGCACATTGACCGAAGGAAGAATGAGGCGGCTGATGCTTTAAGCTGGCTGGGATCCCAACGTAAGTCGGTGCCACCTAACACCTTTCTTGATGTTTTACATAACCCTTCTGTCAAGGTGCCTACCGAGGAAGAGCTAGCAGTGCCAGACCCGGAGGCACAGCTGGTGACAGCTCTTCATGTTATCCCGAATTGGACAATGCCCTATTTGGCTTATATGACCCGGGGTGAGTTACCTGAGGATGAGACCTTGGCAAGACAAATCGTCAGGCGCTCCAAATCTATGACGATTGTTAACGGCGAGTTACATCACCTAAGTGTCACTGGGGCATTTCAATGCTGTGTGTCCCCTACAGAAGGCCAAGAAATACTCCATGAGATCCATGAAGGGGATTGTGGCCATCATGCTGGGTCAAAATCCCTTGTACCAAAGCTTTTCGTCATGGTTTCTATTGGCTGACGGCTCATGCTGATGCGGAGGATCTGGTCAGCAAATGTGACGGTTGTCAAAAGTTCTCACGACGAGCTCATATGCCGGCTGAAGAATTGAGGATGATCCCAATCACTTGGCCGTTTGCAGTCTGGGGGCTTGATATGGTTGGGCCTTTCAAGAGGTCTAAGGATAAAAAGACACATCTCCTGGTGGCAGTGGATAAGTTTACCAAGTGGGTTGAAGCAGAGCCGGTTAGTAATTGTGATGCAGCCACAGTGGTTCAATTCATGAAAAAGGTGATCTTTCGTTTTGGTTTCCCACATAGCATCATAACTGATAATGTCACTAATCTCTCCAAGGGTGCCATGGAAGAGTTCTATCAAAGAGAACATATCCGGCTTGATGTTTCGGCTGTTGCTCATCCTCAATCCAATGGTCAAGCAGAAAGAGCTAATCAAGAGATCCTGAAAGGTATCAAGCCGCGGCACTTAGTCCCCTTACAGCGGACTCCGGGTTGTTGGGTGCAGGAATTACCTTCCATGTTATGCAGCATCAACACTACGCCTAATAGATCTACAGGCTACACGCCTTTGTTTATGGTGTATGGTGCAGAGGCGGTTCTGCCAAGTGACATCCGGCATGATTCGCCCCGCGTGGCAGCTTACGTTGAGGCTGACAACGAAGAAGCTCGTCAGAATGCACTTGACTTGCTGGATGAGGAGCGAGACTTGGCAATAGCCCACTTGGCGATTTATCAACAAGACCTGCGTCGCTATCATAGCCGCCGGGTTAGGAGCAGAACCTTTCAGGAAGGTGACTTGGTGCTCCGGCTCATCCAGGATCAGTCTAATATGCACAAGCTGTCCCCGCCTTGGGAAGGGCCCTTTGTGGTCAGCAAGAATCTGCACAACGGGTCATACTA
Organism: Triticum timopheevii; assembly: GCA_963921465.1. Classification (NCBI taxonomy): domain Eukaryota; kingdom Viridiplantae; phylum Streptophyta; class Magnoliopsida; order Poales; family Poaceae; genus Triticum; species Triticum timopheevii. The sequence goes on along the minus strand of OY997272.1, from coordinate 404,457,445 downwards.
CCTCATCGATGTTCGAGAGCACAAGGGCTCACTTAAGTCGGAGCAGGAGACCCGCCGGCCGTGGAATATTGCTGATCTCCGGCCTTATTATACTTAAGCCACCGACTTTCAGGATGTACATATTTTTTGCCAATGTATATATTATATAAAGAAATAAAGCAGGACCTCTGTCCTTTTTTACCTTCAAAAATCTATGTGTCTTTTTTATCAGGTAGTGGAGACAACCAACAGGGAGCGGATCACATCTGAATCCGGCTTTCCCATTGGACTGGCTTATGATCATATCTGAATCTATCCATGGTCACTTGGGGGCTTCCTGTTCAAACATAGGTCGTATTCGAACCAAAGAGAACATAGCTGTCGATACCCACTTGATCGGCATACTGCCAAACCCACTTGGGGGCTTCTTGATCATATTTGAATCACAACTTAACCCCTTTGGGTCTGACATGGATCGTATTCGAATCAGCGTCATTAAACAACTCTTATGTTCACTTGCGGGCTTCCTATTCAAACATAGGTCGTATTCGAACCAAAGAGAACATAGCTGTCAATACCCATTTGATAGGCATCGCCAAAGCCACTGGGGGCTATATGATCGTATCCGAATCTTAGCTTAGGGCAAGAAAACAACTCATAGAGAGCCGGGCATAGCGTATCTCGCTCCCTGGTCATCAAAACATCAATACCAAACCCAACTAGACGTAGGCCTTACATTCACCGTAAGGGGCCGAACTAGTATAAACTCTCTCATGTCCTTTGTCCCGATTTAACCCCTTCAAGCTTCCTAGTTGCGATGGCTCCACAACTAAGTCCTTTCACGAGGACATCTGACGTGACAATTCCACGACACATCACATCAACACTACCACTAGATTAACATGCAGAACGATAGCATTAGTATTACTGTCACGAGAGTAGCACATGGTCAGTAAATGTGCAATCAAATTTGTGTAGTTCCACTGGGATGAAGCAATGTTAGCGGTGTGAGATTTAAGTGTAACTGCAAAAACACAATTCATGGGAAATAAAGCAAGACGGAAGCACTTCATAAAATGGTGTTGGCATTGCTTCAATTTATCGATGGCACTAGACCATTACTTAATAGTGACATTAGGTGGCATTTCTTCAATTTATCGACGACACTAGACTATTAATTAATAGTGACATTAGGTGGCATTGCTTAATGCTTCATGTGATTTCACATTAATGGTAGCGATATGGGCGTAGGGACAGCAGGGGCATAAAGTGGTGAGGCAGATGTGGTTGCCGAGAGCGGCAAACACTCAGGTAGCATGTCTGCATTTGTCCCATTTTATCTCCTTGGTGACATTTTCCTATGTGAGCACAGGAAATCTAGACCTCCTCGTTCTCATTTCCGTTGTCCCCCAACACTCCTTACTTTCTTTCCTTTTTCGACCAAGAGACAGGTCCACTTCCCCCCACCCTTCGCCATCCACCATGCTTTCTTCACCTTTTCAACCAAGAGACCGGTTGGGTAGCCAGTATCTACTACTTTCCCCTACTTCCTCTTAGAACCAAGTCCTAGATTCATGCTACAGCTTTCCCACTTTCTTCCCCGTTTGAACCAACACTTAGATTCTACTGTATGAACTAGCTTTACCTCTAATAATAGTAAAAGTCTAGGTGGGTTTGGTACAACCGACGGAAGTAGAAAAAGATCCACACGCAGCCACGTGGGGAGCTGGAGCAGTAGAGCAAGGCAGGTTTCGAAGGAATATATACCTGAGGGTCGTCGGCATGTGGCAAATACGGTGTCGGGAGGCCGCATCTTGGCCACAATACCGCAGGGAGGAAGAAGGGGTCGGAGGCCCTCCCGAGTCGGCGCTGTCTTGGAGAGAACGACACGGCCGCCAATTGGGACACGCGGGTAGCTGTTGGTCTCCTCCCTCGCCGACCGCGTGAATGATGCACCTACACCCCTACCCCGGTCGAGGTGGTATGGCCGGATTTGTGACCAGCCTGAGCAGAGAGAGTGTGGCCACCTATGTCTTGCTTAGATCTGGAAAGCATAAGAGAGGAATCCTAGTAAAGCAAGCGCCAAGGCTCCTGCTTATATATATAGTGGAGTGATTTTGTTGTACCAGCCATTATTAAATTGAATACACGCGAACCACTATTTTCATTTAATGTTCAAGTAAAAATAAAACTTGATCAATAACGTGCCACCACGTCCAAGACGCACAATACTATATCATTCACGTGCGGTCCTCGACCCTCCATCGAGTTGAAAACTAGACAAGTCAAAATTTCAATTGGGATGCCTCTTAGTAAACAAATGTGCTCCTAGCTTCAAAAAAATGCGCTCCTATGTGTACCCGCGAGTGGGTGTGAGAGAACTAGTGCGTGCATGCGCTGCTTCTCTTCGTGAGAGTACAATATACTACGCCCAAAGAACATTCGCCACAAGAGTAATAGTATAAGTGTGTGACGTGTGAGTTAAAATAAAAGGTGCACGGCGTCTTTTATTTTTTTAGAAGTTCTGAGGATAGGGTGTGAAGAGCACATATGTTTGTGACGTCTACCTAGATATAGGCGGTGGGTGCGAGAGGACTCATGAGGGTGCATGTGTGCGTGAGAGAGAGGGGGCACGTATCAATGCAATGCATGTGTCCGTAAATCATATCTAACAAACGTTCGCCACAAGCCGTTTCCTAACGAACGTCGTAAGAACCGTTAGATCGGCATCCGACAGTGTCAGTTTTGCCATGTCATTTAATAGAACAGCCACTCCTCCGACACAAATCTTCCACGTGAGTGTTTGCAACTGCCATATGATCCTCCCTCCATTCCAAAATGTAGTGCATATAGCTTTATTGAAAATTCGAATCTTGCAAACTTTTACCAAGTTTTCGTATACCAAATGCACATATAGAATACCCCGTATCATTCATCTTCGAGAGGTAACTATAAAGATGGGGGAGGAGTGTACAAAGAAAGACCGTCGTATCACCTGCAGCAATTTCAACCATCCTTTGGTGTGGAGGAACATCATAGGAACTCCATATGATATGATTTTTACAGGATTTTTTCCTTTAGAGCCAATTGGTTCATAGGAATAGATTCATATACTCCACATTTCAAACGAAAATAAACATGATATCATTTTTATAGCTTTAGATCCACTTGGTTCATATGAATGGATTCCTATACTCCCACAATTTCAAAGGAAAATAAACATTAGCGTATATTCAATAGAAAAGTTCCTATGATGTGAACCAAATGACATCTCTTTTCTAATTCATCCTCACAGGAATTTAGATACATGTCATCTCTAGATTCAATAGGAAAGTCCCTATGATTTGAACTAAATGACATCTCTTTTCCAATCCCTACTCATAGGAATTGAGATACATGTCATCTCTTTCCCTACAACTTCCATGTATACATCTTCTATTCCTAAATAGCTAGTACAACCCACTAGTAGCTTTTTTCCTGGACATGCAACTATGGCACAAGAACAGGTCATGCATGCAAGTCCTAAATCACATTGTTTTTGTACTCTATGCATGCACGCACCACATCATCAATGCGTGCATGTTACTCATAAGTTATTTCTTGCATTAGATTTTGTATTGACAATATATGTGTTGGTCACATGCACACATATGTAGTTCATATTCACATTTTTGTTAGAAATGTCATTCTTTTAATTGCAATTCATTTTTTCTCTTTATATTACATTTTCATTTTAAGCATACATTCACTTCCCATTAGTTATAGATGTTTTTGGAGGAACTTTTATGCATTATTTTGAGTAGCAAATTTCACGCAGCCGCGGGTATATCAAAATGCGGGGCCCATGTGTCATTGCCTTTTGGTTGAACCTACGTCCATAATTTTTTGTACGTATATCTCCACTAGTCCCCGAACCCAAAATGCTGCCTCATTCCCGTAAAACCAAGCGGCCCACCCGTATTAAGGCATTGACTAAAACTCAATCCCTTTCCCGTTTAGTACGTCGTGGCACCACACACCGTAGTACTCCTACAAACACTACCCGCCGCACGCATCATCGGTTTTCTTCAGGAGGACGAGGGAGAAGCAGATTTGTAGTGGAGGCTCCTACCCTCGGGTGCCCTAGGTAGCTGCCGCATACATAATTGGTTTTCTCTTTTCTTTATGCTCTTTGCGCCCTAGAGTGAAATGATGGTTGCTTTGTCCGTCCAGCTTAATGCGCTAACGGTGGGGCTTTGTGATTTGACGCCTCATTGCTCATTCACTACTACTGCGGCGCTACGACCAAGGTGCCTCCAAGTCCAACCGCTGCTCCGAACTGTAATTTGGTGCATCAAATGTGGAACAAGACGGTGCATGAGCAACATGTCGGCCAAAGGGGTCATGTTAAGTGTGTCGCCATTTCGTGTGCGGACTGACCCTTCTTGAGTTGCTATGCCAACACGACAGAAGCAACCTACCACTTGGTTTTGCTCCTTGGTGAATCCCGACTGTATTGATCTAAAAAGATACCACTCTCTCCATCTCGGTTTATAGGGCATGCACTTAGTTATAGGTCATTCATTTGACTAACTAAATATGAGTTACTATGTCACAAAATGTATATTGTTGGATTCTTAAGCGGATGTAGTTTCTAAACATATATTGTTGATCACATATAATACATATATAGCTAGTTAAATTCTCAACCTAGAATGACATGCATGCCCTGTAAACTGAGACATAGGAAGTAGTAAAAATGAGGTGATTTTACTGAGCGGTGGGCGGGGGAGCATGGCCTGTTATGCGGTCCCACGTGTCATGATGTACCAAGGCAATGCACGCCCCTCTTGAGGCAGAACAATGGCAGAAGCAATACGTGGTTTTCTCGAAGGAGATGATGGTGAAGCGGATTCAGCAAAGTGTTAAATATTGGTTGCTTCGTCCGTCTGGGAAGGTGCGACATTGTGATTTGATGCCTCATTGCTCATTACTACTACTGGGGTGCTACAACCGGGGTGCGTCCCCACTGCTGTTCTGCACTATTTTTTGGTGCATGAAACGTCGACCCAGTTGCTATATGTCCCGGAGAGAGGAAGTACAAAATCCATGAAAGCGAGCGTCTCCACTCTTTTAGTACGACGGAGGAGTATAAGACACGACTTGGTTTTTGCTGCTTCGCGCGATTCTCGATACAAACCCGGACTAAAAAAAGGCAAGGGCGGGTCTTTTTCCGTGTGGCAGGCAGGGGAGTTTGGCATAGTCTGTTCGAGGGAACAAGGCAGGAAGGGAAACAAGCAAATAAAGGTTGAGCGACTTAGTTTTGGGAAAATATGATTTTATGGAGTACGTACCCACTATGGAGGTAGTACTCCCTCCATTCCACAATACTCTGCATCTAATTTTCCACCTCTTTTTTCCCCTAATTACTCTACGTATTAGGCATCCCTGGCCAAACTTTCCATCTATGCCCCTGGCCTTCCGCTTAAGTCCATTGAATAGTGCCCCGCTTCCTGTACCTCATCGTCTCTTCACGGGGACAACGGCCAATCAAAGACGCTGCAGTTATGACTGTGCCAGAAATTCGCCCATGCAGAGCACGCTTATTACGGGGTAAAGCAGTCCAGCTTTTTTACATTGCTAGCTCTCCATGGTATGCGAGATTTGAGTTATGCGCAGAGAAAAAAGAACTGGAGGGAGTACTACTTACTACTCCCTCCTTTCCGGTTTATAGGGCTCATATAAAAAATATTTTTCCGTTTTATAAGTCTCAATTCTACTAGTAGTACCATTACATGTTTGGATTTTGAGGTGCATTAAATCACCCGATGCAAGCAGTATCACAAGAAAACTCACCAATGCATGTAGAAGTTCATGGAAATTTAGTGGCCATGCATGCATTCGTTGGAATTAATGCATCGGTAAACATAACTTCTGGAGAAAAACGAGCATACTAACTACTTGTGCAAACTACGAAATTAATTCCACCACTCACCGTCTACCTTGGTTGGAGAGATTTTGAAATTGAGCCATAAACCGGAAAGGAGGGAGTAGTAACATAGCCTAGGGTAGCTTGCTGCACTACCGACTCCAAGGAAATTGATGTAGTACTACTCCTATGTACCACTGTACTACTCCTACTACTAAAAGACATATATTTCAAACAATATGATAAGTTCTCTAACCAAGGTAGGGACCAGGAGTAACAGAGGGAGTAGTTAAATTTTCTCCTCGCCCTGCGAGCCACCGCACGCGTGGGCGTAGTAAGCAAGCTTCTCCTCATCCCGCGACTATGCGAGCCACCGTGCCCGTGGGTGGGGGAGAGGGCATACTAAGCAAGCTTCTCCTTGTTCTGCGAGTTGATGGGACACATCAAAAGTAATACAGAGCATCTCCAGTGTATAGAGCCTTGCCTCTAAGGTAGGCCCCACATGGTTTGCCTCTTATCAAATGAAAAAACCACAATGTATAGAGACTCTAACCAGCCTCTAAGGTGAGCACTAGCAGAAATTTAAAAAGTATTGATTAGCAACACATTTGTCCAATCAGTACTATTTCTCTTGTACTCCTACTTTATTATGCTTCCTAAGGCTGACAGTGGGACCAGATGGATTGTTACGTTGTTAGAGGCACCCTCTAAGTTAGACGCGATGCTAGCCAATTTTTTGTTAGATACAGTTCATGCAATGTATAGAGGCCTGCCTATAAGAGGAGAGAGGGCTTAGAGGAAACAAAAAGCATACATTGTGGATGCCCTAAGTGCCTACTTTCCAGTCTATATGACTCAATTTGAAATCCACAATGCATCCATAATAGATGCTGAGTGGTGGAATAAGTTTGTTACTTCCATAGTTAACAAAAGTACTGAGCATGTGAGATGGTGAACGGAGGGAGTACGATACCACTAGTACTACAGTTCTTTTGGAAGGGTTTTGTAGTAGTCCCTCCCATTCACATGTTCACATTTCAAGCTTAAATAGAAATGTGGCACGCAAGGATTAAGAGAAATCTCAGCAATGCATGTACTCCCTCAATCCATATAGGGTCTAAAATGCGTTTTGGAGGCTAACTTTGACCACATGTTAAAGCAATAATATGACATCCAACTTACACAAATCTTACCATCAAATTCGTACATGGTCATTATACTGCTAACACATCCATGTGTTGAAATTAGTACGTAGATACAGTAGTAAACACTCACTATCTAGTAGTACTAGTAATACTCTACACTACTATTACTATGAGGCCATCCAACGGTGTCCCGGCAGAAGACCGCAGACACCGATTATTCGTTCATATTTAAATTTGTTTTCACACAGCAAAATATCCATGAAAACAACACATGGCAAAATGTCACGGCGAGCGAGGGATCTGAATGTGCTGGGAGGGGTGGGGCTGAGAGGGGCTATTTGCGTCTTGCCCGGGGTAGCCAAAATATTGGCGACCCTTTTGTCCACCCGTGCCTTTGCCACCGATGAACAAGGAAGAGCTCGGGTGCTCATGCATCCTCCACTGTGAGCGTTGGAGATGAGCTCGCACGAGCTATGCTTTTTTTTATCCCACAACGCCGCCCGAGCCCACCGCAGACCGACCGACGACCCGCAAATTACGCCATCCAACCGTAGCCGCACACATTCTGATAGCAACTCAACAAACCGGACGAAATTCATGCAAACACAACGATATTTCATATAAACAATGACAGAATTCATATAAAATACCGGATTTTCATACAAACATGGAGGATTTCATTACATTCAAATCAACTAAGTGGTGCTACTCCTGAAAAGCACAGGTATAATAATACCTCGCCATTTGTCTTCCTCATGTCCGAGAGCAAAATCACCGGACTGCCTGGAGTCCCGGAGGTATGTGCTTCAGCGCAAAGGATGGCTCGCTTTCCCACCGCTCAACTGACATCATTGGCGGATGCCCAAGATGGAGTCTGAAGGGGGCTTCTCCGCTTCTATGGAGCCCATGCGGGGTCGACGGAGGTCCTCGCAACAGAAGGATCCGGCAAGACACCTGCTATGTATGCCGGTGTCGCGTCGGAGGTGGCCTTCATGGGACCCCAGCGGCAGCGGCCTCTCGTGTTCTAATTCTCCTAGACGATGGCGGCGGACGCGGAGGCACTGGCCACCGACTCATTGCTCTCTATGCACCCGGCCTCTGTCTCTTCTTGCATGGCACGGCCGCAGGCATGGGAGTCTCGGCCAGAGAAATGAGAGACGCGGTCGCAGACACGTGAGGCGCGGTACGAGGCGGCAGCGTGGACGACAGCAACAACGCCCGTGCTCCCCGCCGTGCCGGCATGGAGTAGCTCGCCGCTCCTTGTCGAGCTGGCCTAGAGTGGCGAGTTGCTGAACCGCGCGCCAGCTTGGGGCGGCAACTAGCTCCATCGAGCGAGGGAAGGGAGGTGGATCGGTGAGCTGCATTGCTCGTATGAGGCAGGCTCGGCAGACCATCCAGCAGACTTGGATGCCGGATAACTACTCTTCGTAAGCCATTGTAAGAGTGGAGAAAATGGTGAAGGAGGAGATAGGGCAATGGTGGAGGTGTGTGATTCTTGGCCGGCGTCTGGCCTTGTTTAAATAGGAGATTAAATAGATGGTGGACGGGAGGAGCTTTGCCGACTTTGCGTTAAATGTTGGCCCGGTCATGAACAGACATGTGTCTGGAGTGGGTTTCTCGGCTTCCACAAGGGTTTCATGAAGGCGTTTGAATGTGGCAAGGAGGCGTGTTCAGTCGGGCGTGCAGCGAGCGTCTGCTACGTCTTGAGCTTCCGTTGGTTTTCCTCAAGGAGGAGAGGGTGATGCAGCAATAGTAGCATAAGTATTTCCCTCAGTTTTTGAGAACCAAGGTATCAATCTAGTAGAAGGCTCCTCAAAAGTCCCACGCACCTACACAAACAAACAAAAAACTCGCAACCAACACAATAAAGGGGTTGTCAATCCCTTCACGACCACTTGCGAAAGTGAGATCTAATAAAGATAGTATGGTAAGATAAATATATTTTTGGTATTTCATAATATAGATGCAAAAAGTAGAGATGCAAATAAAAGTAGATTGAAAGCAAATATGATAAGAGATAGACCCGGGGGCCATAGGTTTCACTGGTGGCTTCTCTCAAGATAGCATAAGTATTACGGTGGGTGAACAAACTACTGTCGAGCAATTGATAGAAAAGCGCATAGTTATGAGATTATCTAGGCATGATCATGTATATAGGCATCACGTCCATAACAAGTAGACCGACTCCTGCCTGCATCTACTACTATTACTCCACACATCGACCGACTCCTACCTGCATCTAGAGTATTAAGTTCATAAGAACAGAGTAACGCATTAAGCAAGATGACATGATGTAGAGGGATAAACTCAAGAAATATGATATAAACCCCATCTCGTTATCCTCGATGGCAACAATATAATACGTGCCTTGCAACCCTTTCTGTCACTGGGTAAGGACACCGCAAGATTGAACCCAAAGCTAAGCACTTCTCCCATGGCAAGAAAGATCAATCTAGTAGGCCAAACCAAACTGATAAATCGAAGAGACTTGCAAAGATAACTCAATCATACATAAAAGAATTCAGAGAAGATTCGAATATTGTTCATAGATAAACTTGATCATAAACCCACAATTCATCGGATCTCGACAAACACACCGCAAAAAGAGTTTACATCGAATAGATCTCCACAAGAGAGGAGGAGAACATTGTATTGAGATCCAAAAAGAGAGAAGAAGCCATCTAGCTAATAACTATGGACCCGTAGGTCTGTCATAAACTACTCACAACTCATCGGAGGGGCAAGGATGTTGATGTAGAAGCCCTCCATGGTTGATTCCCCCTCCGGCAGAGTGCCGACGAAGGCTCTAAGATGAGATCTCGCGGATACAGAAGGTTACGGTGGTGGAAATTGTGTTTTGTCCTGCTCCTGGATGTTTTTGGGGTACGTAGGTATATATAGGAGGAAGAAGTACGTCGGTGGCCGCCCGAGGGGCCCACAAGACAGGGGCATGCCCTCCTATCTCGTGGGAGCCTCAGCAGCTTCTTGGCTTGCACTCCAAGTCCTCTGGATCACGTTCGTTCCAAAAATCACGCTCCCGAAGGTTTCATTCCGTTTGGACTCCGTTTGATATTCCTTTTCTTCGAAATACTGAAATAGGCAAAAAACAGCAATATGGGCTAGGCCTCCGGTTAGTAGGTTAGTCCCAAAAATGATATAAATGTGTAAAATAAAGCCCATAAACATCCAAAAGGGGTAATATAATAGCATGGAACAATAAAAAATTATAGATATGTTGGAGACGTATCAAGCATCCCCAAGCTTAATTCCTGCTCGTCCTCGAGTAGGTAAATGATAAAAAGAGAATTTTTGATGTGGAATGCTACCTAGCATAATTCATAATGTAATTTTCTTTATTGTGGCATGAATGTTCAGATCCAAATGATTCAAAATAAAAGTTCATGTTGATAAAAGAAATAGTAACACTTCAAGCATACTAATCAAAGTGATCATGTCTTCTCAAAATAACATGGCAAAAGAAAGTTCATCCCTACAAAATCATATAGTTAGGCTATGCTTCATTTTCGTCACACAAAGATGTTCCCAACTTCTATACCCCCGATGACAAGCCAAGCAATTGTTTCATACTTAAATAATCTCAAACTTTTTCAAGCTTCACGCAATACATGAGCGTGAGCCATGGATATAGCACTATGGGTGGAATAGAATATGATGATGGGGATTGTGTGGAGAAGACAAAAAAGGAGAAAGTCTCACATTGACGAGGATAATCAACGGGCTATGAAGATGCCCATCAATTGATATCAACATGAGGAGTAGGGATTGCCATGCAACAGATGCACTAGAGCTATAAATGAATGCTCAACAAAAGAAAACTAGTGGGTGTGCATCCAACTTGCTTTCTCATGAAGACCTAGGGCATTTGAGGAATCCCATCATAGTAATATACAAGCCAAGTTCTATAATGAAAAATTCCCACTAGTACGAAAAAGACAACTTATGAGACTCATTATATGAAAAACATGGTGCTACTTTGAAGCAGAATATATGAGACTCACTGCATGAAGAATAAGGTGCTACTTTGAAGCACAAGTGTGGAAAAAGAGATAGTAACATTGCCCTTTTTATTTATTTTCTTTTTTTTTCTCTTTTTTTTCTTTTTTTTGGGGCCTCTTTTTTTTTCTTTTTGGCCTTTCTTCTTTTTTTTTTCTTTTTTTTCTTTGTGCAATGTTCTAATAATGATGATCATCAAACTTCTATTGATTACAACATAAGAATTACAACTCGAAACTAGAACAAGATATGACTCTATATGAATGCCTCCGGCGGTGTACCGGGATGGTGCAATGAATCAAGAGTGACATGTATGAAAAATAATGCATGGTGGCTTTGCCACAAATACGATGTCAACTACATTATCATGTAATGGCAATATGACAAAAGTAAAGTATGTCATGATGACGATGAACGGAATGGTGGAAAGTTGCATGGCGATATATCTCGGAAAGGCTATGGAAATGCCATAATAGGTAGGTATGGTGGCTATTTTGAGGAAGATATAGGGAGGTTTATGTGTGATAGAGTGTATCGTATCACGGGGTTTGGATGCACCGGCGAATTTTGCACCAACTCTCAAGGTGAGAAAGGACAATGCACGGTACCGAAGAGGCTAGCAAAGGCGGAAAGGTAAAAGTGCGTATAATCTATGGACTCAACATTAGTCAAAAGAACTCATATACTTATTGCAAAAATTTAGAATTCATCAAAAACCAAGTAATACGCGCATGTTCCTAGGGGGATAGATTGATAGGAAAAGACCATCGCTCGTCCCCGACCGCCACTCATAAGGATGCACAAGCCAGGTACACTTCATGTTTCAAATTTGTTACACAACTTTAACCATACGTGCATGCTATGGGACTTGCTAACTTCAACACAAGCATTATTTAAATTCATAATCACCCAACTAGCATGAATTTAATATCACTACCTCCATATCTCAAAACAATTATCAAGTATCAAATTGATTATAGCATCCAATTCACTTCCTATGATAGTTTTTATTATACCCAACTTGGATGCCTACCATTCTAGGACCAATTTTATAACCATATCAAATACCATGCTGTTCTAAAAGACTCTCAAAATAATATAAGTGAAGCATGAGAGACTAGAAATTTCTTCAAAATTAAGACACCACCGTGCTCTAAAAGATATAAGTGAAGCACTAGAGCAAAAACTATCAAGCTCAAAAGATATAAGTGAAGCACATAGAGTATTCTAGCAAATTCTAATCAAATAGGCTTCTCCCAAAAGGTGTGTACAGCAAGGATGATTGTGGTAAACTAAAAAGAAAAGACTAATATAATACACGACGCTCCAAGAAAAACACATATCATGTGGCGAATAGAAATATAGCTCCAAGTAAAGTTACCAATGAACTAAGACGAAAGAGGGGATGCCTTCCTGGGGCATCCCCAAGCTTAGGCTTTTGGCTATTCTTGAATATATTGGGGTGCCTTGGGCATCCCCAAGCTTAGGCTCTTGCCACCCTTTATTCCATAGTCCATAAAGGCTTTACCCAAAACTTGAAAACTTCACAACACAAAACTCAACAGGAAATCTTATAAGCTCCGTTAGTGAAAGAAAACAAAACCACCACATAATTTACTGTAATGAACTCATTCTTTATTTGTTTTGGTGTTAAAACTACTGTATTCCAACTTCTATATGGTTCATAAACTATTTTAATAGCCATAGATGCATCAAAATAAGTAAACAACACACGAAAAACAGAATCTGTCAAAAACAGAACAGTCTGTAGCAATCTATCACTAACAGACAATTCTGGAACTCTAAAAATCCTACCAAAATAGGAAGTCCTGGAATTTTTTTTTATTTAACAGCAGAAAAAAGAATCAACACAAAATCACGTTCCTGTGATTTAACAAAATTATATTCGTGCGCGCAAAGTTTCTGTTTTTCAGCAGAATCAAATCAACTATCATTGTAGGTTATCCTATAGGTTCTACTTGGCACAAACACTAATTAAAAGATAAAAACACATCTAAACATAAGGTAGATGCAAGATTTATTACTAAACAGGAGCAAAAACAAAAAACATAAAGAAAATTGGGTTGCCTCCCAACTAGCGCTATCGTTTAACGCCCCTAGCTAGGCATAAAAGCAAAGATAGATCTAACGAGTGCCATCTTGGGAACTAAATTCATAAGGTAATTTGACTTTCTTTCTTGGAAAATGCTCCATGCCTTTCTTCAATGGAAATTGGAATCTAATATTCCCTTCCTTCATATCAATAATCGCGCCAATCGTTCTAAGGAAAGGTCTACCAAGAATAATAGGGCAAGAAAGGTTGCAATCTATATCAAGAACGATAAAATCCACGGGCACCAAATTTCTATTTGCAACAATGAGAACATCATTGATCCTTCCCATTGGCTTTTTAATGGTGGAATCCGCAAGGTGCAAATTTAAAGAGCAATCATCAAGATCATGGAAACCTAGAATATCACATAAAGTTTAAAGAATCGTGGAAACACTAGCACCCAAATCACACAAAGCAAAACACTCATGATCTTTAATTCTAATCTTTATAGTAGGTTCCCGCTCATCATTAAGTTTTCTAGGTATAGAAACTTCCAAATTAAGTTTTTCATCATAAGATTGCATTAATGCATCAACAATATGTTTGGTAAAAGCTTTATTTTGACTATAAGCATGAGGAGAATTAACAAAGGATTGCAACAAGGAGATACAACCTTTTAAAGAATAATTATCATAATAAAATTTCTTGAAATCCGACATAGTAGGCTCAATGTTATTAGAAGTTGAGGACTCTCCAATCTCACTTTTACCAAATTTAGCATCAATATCTAAAGACTCCGAATTCTTGGGACGCCTTCTAGGCAAAGTTGATTCATCATCAGTCCCATAATCATCAAAATTCATATTGCAAAACATAGATCTAATAGGAGACGCATCAATAACTTTAAAATCCTCATCATTATTTTCATCTAACTTTTCTGGTTTAGCAGCCATCTTATTGACTAAGGTGACTTGCTTATCAGAAATTTTGGCTATAGCATTTTCAAGACGGGTAATTTGAGCATTAACACCATAAAATTCTTTATTCGTATCATCAAGCTCTTTGTTCATGAACCCCAAAAAACCTTTTTGTTCCTTAAGCTCTTTTCTAAATAAATTATTATGCTGAAATTGCAAATTCATAAAGCTTCTAATATTTAATTCAATCTCTTCCATCCTTCTGAGAAGGTGGTCAGGACCCTTAGGCGAAGCCATAAGGACAAACAGGCACACAAGCAAGCAGAAAAAGGGCAAGCGAAAAGAGAGGAGGAGATTGGGAAAGAGAGGGCGAATAAAACGGCAAGGGTGAAGTGGGGGAGAGGAAAACGAGAGGCAAATGGCAAATAATGTAAATGTGAGGGAGATGGGTTTGTGATGGGTACTTGGTATGTCTTGACTTGAGCGAAGACCTCCCCGGCAACGGCGCCAGAAATCCTTCTTGCTACGTCTTGAGCTTGCGTTGGTTTTCCTCGAAGAGGAAAGAGTGATGCAGCAATACTAGCGTAAGTATTTCCCTCAATTTTTGAGAACCAAGGTATCAATCCAGTAGGAGGCTCCTCAAAAGTCCCACACACCTACACAAACAAACAAAGAACTCGCAACCAACGCAATAAAGGGGTTGTCAATCCCTTCACGGCCACTTGCGAAAGTGAGATCTAATAAAGATAGTATGGTAAGATAAATATATTTTTGGTATTCTGTAATATAGATGCAAAAAGTAGAGATGCAAATAAAAGTAGATTGAAAGCAAATATGATAATAGATAAACCTGGGGGCCATAGGTTTCACTAGTGGCTTCTCTCAAGATAGCATAAGTATTATGGTGGGTGAACAAATTACTGCCGAGCAATTGATAGAAAAGCGCATAGTTATGAGATTATCTAGGCTTGATCATGTATATAGGCATCACGTCCATAACAAGTAGACCGACTCCTGCCTGCATCTACTACTATTACTCCACACATCGACCGACTCCTGCCTGCATGTAGAGTATTAAGTTCATAATAACAGAGTAACGCATTAAGCAAGATGACATGATGTAGAGGGATAAACTCAAGAAATATGATATAAACCCCATCTTGTTATCCTCGATGGCAACAATACAATACGTGCCTTGCAACCCTTCCTGTTACTGGGTAAGGACCCCGCAAGATTGAACCCAAAGCTAAGCACTTCTCCCATGGCAAGAAAGATCAATCTAGTAGGCCAAATCAAACTGATAAATCAAAGAGACTTGCAAAGATAACTCAATCATACATAAAAGAATTCAGAGAAGATTCAAATATTGTTCATAGATAAACTTGATCATAAACCCACAATTCATCGGATCTCAACAAACACACCGCAAAAAGAGTTTACATCGAAAAGATCTCCACAAGAGAGGGGGAGAACATTGTATTGATATCCAAAAAGAGAGAAGAAGCCATCTAGCTAATAACTATGGACCCGTAGGTCTGTGGTAAACTACTCACAACTCATCGGAGGGGCAAGGATGTTGATGTAGAAGCCCTCCATGGTTGATTCCCCCTCCGGCTGAGTGCCGACGAAGGCTCCAAGATGAGATCTCGCGGATACAGAAGGTTACGGTGGTTGAAATTGTGTTTCGTCCTGCTCCTGGATGTTTTCGGGGTACATAGGTATATATAGGAGGAAGAAGTATGTCGGTGGCTGCCCGAGGGGCCCACGAGACAGGGGCGCGCCCTCCTATCTCGTGGGAGCCTCGGCAGCTTCTTGGCTTGCAATCCAAGTCCTCTGGATCACGTTCGTTCCAAAAATCACGCTCCCGAAGGTTTCATTCCGTTTGGACTCTGTTTGATATTCCTTTTCTTCGAAATACTGAAATAGGCAAAAAAAACAACAATATGGGTTGGGCCTCCGGTTAGTAGGTCCCAAAAATAATATAAATGTGTAAAATAAAGCCCATAAACATCCAAAAGGGGTAATATTATAGCATGGAACAATAAAAAATTATAGATCGTTGGAGACGTATCAGCAGCGCCCTCGACTCTTACGTACGACACCGCGCCATTCTTCCACTGACGTGTGGGCTCGTTGGGTACTTGGCCTACTTGTCAGTGACCCAACGCAGGCAGTGCAAGACGTAGGACCTTTTGTTGGGCTAGGGCGGTCAGAAACGGGCATTTCATAAACCGATGATTGGTCATTGAGTGTGATCATCTATTTCATGTAGATAAGCCTACTATATAATGTAAGGGAATTTTAAAATTTTCATATATACATTGATAGCCCGTTCGATACGTTGTGATTCATAAAGACCGCTGCAACATAAATGTTCTGCTTATCACAGATAAGATTGATTAATACCCATAACAATCCATGTCCTTAAAAAAGGGTGCATGCATGTATAGGTTGAGCGTGTGTCTTGCGTTGTGTGCTGTGTGCATGCAGCCGTGCGAGTGTTGCATGTGCACATGTGTACGTTTCAGTGTTGCATGCATGTTTGCGTGCGTGCGTGTGTTCTTGAGTGCATGTGTACGTGTCAGTGTTGCACACCTGCATGCATGCATGTGTTCATGGAAGTGTTAGGTGCGTGCATGTGTACATGTGAGTATTGCATGCATGCATGTGGGCCTTGCGGGCGTCTTTGTGCGCATGTGTGATGTGTTTGTATTCACCCCAGTTGCTCGTGCGTGCGTGCAAAACGACCGCTCAACATATCATCACAAGGCAATCCTTGTCCGCTATGGTTAGGGTGCGCGGGATGCTAACTAGAGGTCTCATGACTTCGAATCCCCACCGACCACTAATTTATTACCATTTCTCTCTTTCATATACGCGCTGACGGGTGGGCCCTACGGTAATATGCGCTGGTGAATGTGGGCCATTTGACTGGTCAATTGATCGTGTCATCAACGAATTATGGAGCTGTATGGTGAGCTAGTGACTCTATGATCACCATAAAATGTGTTTTATTAACACAATACAAACTCAAACTACCATTTCTTTCTTTCATATATGCGCTGACAGGTGGGCCCCACAGTTAGTGCACGCTGATGGTGCAACACTATTTGTGCCACTTGGAATGTTTGACTAGTCAATTGATCGTGTCATCAACAAATTACGGAGTTTTACGGGTGAGCCAGTGACTGTATAATCACGACATGTAATTTTTTAACACAGTACAGACGCAAGCTCTCATTTATATGCACAAACACTCACCGCTCTAAGTGCGCGCACACACCCTACCCCTATGAGATCCTTCGAGAGAGTGAGCCAGCATATGATCTTGAGATTTTGCGAAGTCACCATAGGTGGCTCGTAGTCAAGGGGAATGTCCCCTCCCACTAAGTGCACATCGTCGGAAAATACTGAAATTAATCCAGGATAAATGCGAGCACCAGGACTTTAACCCTAGTGGCTGGGGAAACCACTGTCCTCCTAACCATCCAACCACAGGTTGGTTATCACTAGAAAATGTATATGGTGACCGTGATGAACTTATTCTGAAGTCCAGTGACCATATTGTGCTTTCTCTTCAAATACAATGGTCGTAAGTGTCGTCAATAAAATATGGAGCACGCATCAAATACATTGTCCGTCAGTGTCATCAACAAAATACAGAGACGTATCGTGAGCTAGATACCGTTGATCACCACGAGAATGTATCGGTGACCGTAATGAGCATATTCTGAAGTCCAGTGATCGTATAGTGCTTTCACTTGAAATACAGTGATCGTCACGCATGAATGTGTCAGGGGCATGGATACTTTTAGAGGGCCGAGAGATAGTTTGTGTGCGTACATGAAAGTGGTGTAGAGAGAGGGGGTGTCTGGCGGAGATAAGGAGAGATATGCCCTTTGTTTCTCTTTCCCGTGACTAAAATTGTAGGAGAAAATATAAACATTCACAATGCAGAACAAATATTATTGGATGCACCATGCAATTAACTTTCATGCATAACTTTGTACATCCAACCACCTGAAATGGTCGACTTACCCAAATGATGAAAGTCAGGTGAGTCGCATAAATATATGTTTTTACACAGCAAAAGATCCCTAAAAACAACAACATAAAGAAAAACTATCACTGCTCGCGGAACGAGACCGCCGCGTCGTCTTTGGCTGCCGACGCGAACCAGCCATAGCTACCGATGTTTGTCTCCGCACCATGGTTGTCCTCGGCCTCCAGCTACGCGTTCACGCGGAGCGTGATACGTCTCCAACGTATCTATAATTTTTGATTGCTCCATGCTACTTTATCTACTGTTTTGGACTATATTGGGCTTTATTCCACTTTTATATTATTTTTGGGACTAACCTATTAACTGGAGGCCCAGCCCAGAATTGCTATTTTTTTGCCTATTTCAGTGTTTCGAGGAAACAGAATATCAAACGGAGTCCAAACGGAATGAAACATTCGGGAACGTGATCTTCTCACCAAACGTGATCCGGGAGACTTGGACCCTACTCCAAGAAGCTTCTGAGGAGGTCACGAGGGTGGAGGGCGCGCCCCCCCTAGGCGCGCCCCTACCTCGTGGGCCCCTCGGAGCTCCACCGATGTACTCCTTCCTCCTATATATACCTACGTATCTCCAATAGACCAGAAACGGAGCCAAAAACCTAATTCCACCGCCGTACCTTCTTGTATCCACGAGATCCCATCTTGGGGCCTGTTCCGGAGCTCCGCCGGAGGGGGCATCCACCATGGAGGCCTTCTACATCAACACCATAGCCCCTCCGATGAAGTGTGAGTAGTTTACTTCAGACCTTTGGGTCCATAGCTAGTAGCTAGATGGCTTCTTCTCTCTTTTTGGATCTCAATACAATGTTCTCCCCCTCTCTTGTGGAGATCTATTCGATGTAATCTTCTTTTTGCAGTGTGTTTGTTGAGACCAATGAATTGTGGGTTTATGATCCAAATTATCTATGAATAATATTTGAATCTTCTCTGAATTATTTTATGTATGATTGAGTTATCTTTGCAAGTCTCTTCGAATTATCCGTTTGGTTTGGCCAACTAGATTGGTAGTTCTTGCAATGGGAGAAGTGCATGGCTTTGGGTTCAATCTTGCGGTGTCCTTACTCAGTGACTGAAAGAGTTGCAAGGCACGTATTGTATTGTTGCCATCGAGGATAACAAGATGGGGTATTTATCATATTGCATGAATTTATTCCTCTACATCATGTCATCTTGCTTAAGGCGTTACTCTGTTTTAACTTAATACTGTAGATGCATGCTGGATAGCGGTCGATGAGTGGAGTAATAGTAGTAGATGCAGAATCGTTTTGATCTATTTGTCTCGGACGTGATGCCTATATACATGATCATACCTAGATAACCTCATAACTATGCTCCTATCAATTGCTCAACAGTAATTTGTTCACCCACCGTAGAATACTTATGCTCTTGAGAGAAGCCACTAGTGAAACCTATGGCCCCCGGGTCTATTCTCATCATATCAAACTCCATCACTTTATTTACTTGCTTTGCCTTTTACTTTTTACTTTGCATCTTTATACCAAAAATACCAAAAATATTATCTCTATCAGATCTCACTCTCGTAAGTGACCGTGAAGGGATTGACAACCCCTAAGCGTTGGTTGCGAGTTGCTATCATTTTGTGCAGGTACGAGGGACTTGCGCGTGACCTCCTACTGGATTGATACCTTGGTTCTCAAAAACTAAGGGAAATACTTGCGCTACTGTGCTGCATCACCCCCTCCTCTTCGGGAAAAACCAACGCAAGCTCAAGACGTAGCAAGAAGGATTTCTGGCGCCGTTGCCGGGGAGGCTTACGCAAAAGTCAACATACCAAGTACCCATCGCAATCCCTATCTCTCGCATTACATTATTTGCCATTTGCCTCATTTTCCTCTCCCCCACTTCGCCCTTGCCGTTTTATTCGCTCTCTCTTTCCCTTTGCCTTTCGTTTGCTCGTGTGCTAGTTTGCTCGTTTGCTATAATGGCCTTACCTAAGTTTGGTGATCTTCACTTTAAAAGGCTTGAAGAGACGGAAAACAATGTCAGGAAGTTTATGGTCTTGCAATTTGAACATAATAATTTCTTTGGAAACGAGCTTAAGGAAAAAAAGTGTTTTATGAGTTATATAAATAAAGAGCTCGATGATATGTCTAAAGAATTTGATGGTGTAAGATCCCAAATTGCTCGTCTTGAAAAGATGACCGCTGAAACTTCGGATATGCAAGCTACCTTAGTCAATAAGATGGCCGCTAAACCAAACAACTATGAAAATCAAGATGAAGATCTGAAAGTTATTGATGTGTCCCCTATTAAATCTTTGTTTTGCAATATGAATCTTGATGAAACTGAATATGATCTTCCTTTACCTAGAAGGCATTCTAAGAATTCTGAGTTTTTGGATCTTGATGATGAAATTGATAAAAGTGGGATCGAAAGAAATAAAAATCTAAATATTGCTAAACCCAATATTTTAGATCTCAAGGAAGTTAATTATGAAAATTGCTCTTTGATTGATTGTATTTCCTTGTTGCAATCCGTGTTAAATTCTCCTCATGCTTATAGTCAAAATAAGGCCTTTACCGAACACATTGTTGATGCCTTGATGCAATCCTATGAAGAAAAGCTTGAGTTGAAAGTTTCCATCCCTAGAAAACTCCATGACGAGTGGGAACCTACCATTAAAATTAAAATTAAAGATTATGAGTTTCATGCTTTGTGTGATTTGGGTGCTAGTGTCTCTACTATCCCCAAAGTGATTTGCTAGATTTCCGTGACTTTGATGATTGCTCTCTAAACTTGCATCTTGCGGATTCCACTATTAAAAAACCTATGGGAAGAATTAATGATGTTCTTATTGTTACAAATAGGAATTATGTGCCCGTAGATTTTATCGTTCTAGATATAGATTGCAATCCTTCATGTCCTATTATTCTTGGTAGACCCTTCCTTAGAACGATTGGTGCAATTATTGATATGAAGGAAGGGAATATTAAATTCCAATTTTCCTTAAAGAAGGGTATGGAACACTTTCCTAGAAAGAAAATAAAATTACCATATGAATCTATCATGAGAGCCACTTATGGATTGCCTACCAAAGATGGCAATACCTAGATCTATCCTTGCTTTTATGCCTAGCTAGGGGCATTAAACGATTGCGCTTATTGGGAGGCAACCCAATATTATTTTGTGTTTTTTGTTTTTGGTTCTGTTTAGGAATAAATAATCCATCTACCATATGTTTGGATGTGGTTTTATGTTTTAATTAGTGTTTGTGCCAAGTAGGACCTATAGGATAACCTACGATGATAGTTGATTTGATTCTGCTGAAAAACAGAAACCTTAGCGCTCACGATATTAGGTGCCATTTTTTACTGGAGAGTGCTTTTGCGTTGATTCGTTTTGCTGCTGATCAATAAACAAATGTTCCAGGACTTCCTATTTTGGTAGAATTTTTAGAGTTCCAGAAGTTTGGGTTAGTTACAGATTACTACAGACTATTCTGTTTTTGATAGATTCTATTTTTCGTGTGTTGTTTGCTTATTTTGATGAATCTATGGCTAGTAAATTAGTTTATAAACCATAGAGAAATTGGAATACAGTAGGTTTAACACAAATATAAATAAAAAATGAGTTCATTACAGTACCTTGAAGTAGTCTTTTGTTTTCTTTCTCTAACGGAGCTCACGAGATTTCTGTTGAGTTTTGTGTTGTGAAGTTTTCAAGTTTTGGGTGAATTCTTTTGATGGATTATGGAACAAGGAGTGGCAAGAGCCTAAGCTTGG
The DNA here is from genome assembly GCA_963921465.1 of Triticum timopheevii. Taxonomy (NCBI): domain Eukaryota; kingdom Viridiplantae; phylum Streptophyta; class Magnoliopsida; order Poales; family Poaceae; genus Triticum; species Triticum timopheevii. Next base: position 404,435,624 of record OY997272.1, on the reverse strand, counting down.
GGATGCCCATGGCACCCCCAAGATAATCCAAGGACACCAAAAAGTCAAATCTTGGGGATGCCCCGGAAGGCATCCCCTCTTTCGTCCACTTCCATCGGTAATTTACTTGGAGCTATATTTTTATTCACCAACATGATATGTGTTTTGCTTGGAGCGTCTTGTATTATTTGTGTCTTTGGTTGTTAGTCTACCACAATAATCCTTGCTGTACACACCTTTTGAGAGAGCCATACATGATTTGGAATTTGTTAGAATACTCTATGTGCTTCACTTATATCTTTTGAGCTTGATAGTTTTGCTCATAGTGCTTCACTTATATCTTTTTGAGCGTGATAATTTTTGCTCTAGTACTTCACTTATATCTTTTAGAGCATGGTGGTGGATTTGTTTTAAAGAAACTTGATCTCTCATGCTTCACTTAGATTATTTTGAGAGTCATTAATAGCATGGTAATTTGCTTAATGTTAATATACTTAGTGTTTGAGATATGTGAAACTTTCTTTTGAGTGAATTGAATACTAAGATAAATCTAATGCTTAATAATTGTTTTAAGATATGGAGGTAATAATATCAAAGTTGTGCTAGTTGATAATTGTGAATTTGAGAAATACTTGTGTTAAAGTTTGCAAGTCCCGTAGCATGCACGTATGGGTAAAGTTGTGTAACAAATTTGAAGCATGAAGTGTACCTGGCTTGTGCATCCTTATGAGTGGCGGTCGGGGACGAGCAATGGTCTTTTCCTACCAATCTATCCCCCTAGGGGCATGCATAGTAGTACTTTGCTTTGAGGGATAATAAACTTTTGCAATAAGTATATGAGTTCTTTATGACTAATGTGAGTCCATGGATTATACGCACTTTTACCTTTCCGCATTTGCTAGCCTCTTCAGTACCATGCATTGCCCTTTCTCACATTGAGAGTTGGTGCAAACTTCACCGGTACATCCAAACCCCGTGATATGATACGCTCTTTCACACATAAACCTCCTTATATCTTCCTCAAAACATCCACCATACCTACCTATTATGGCATTTCCATAGCCATTCCGAGATATATTGCCATGCAACTTTCCACCGTTCCGTTCATCATGACATACTTTACTTTTGTCATATTGCCATTGCGTGATCATGTAGTTGACATCGTATTTGTGGCAAAGCCACCACACATTATTTTTCATACATGTCACTCTTGATTCATTGCACCATCCCGGTACACCGCGGGAGGCATTCATATAAAGTCATATCTTGTTCTAGTTTCGAGTTGTAATATCAAGTTGTTGTAACGAAAGTGTGATGATAATCATTATTAGAGCATTTCCCTAGTGAGGAAAAGGATGATGGAGACTATGATTCCCCCACAAGTCGAGATGAGACTCCAAACGAAAAAAAGAGAAAGAAAAAAAGAGGCCATAAAAAGGGGGAAAAGGCCCAAATAAAAAAATGAGAGAAAAAGAGAGAAGGGGCAATGTTACTATCCTTTTACCACACTTGTGCTTCAAAGTAGCACCTTGTTCTTCATATAGTGAGTGTCATACACTTGTGCTTCAAAGTAGCACCTTGTTCTTCATGTAGCGAGTCTCATATATTTGTGTTTCAAAGTAGCACCTTGTTCTTCATGTAGTGAGTCTCATATATTTGTGCTTCAAAATAGCACCATGTTTTTCATATAGTGAGTCTCATAAATTATCTTGTTCATACTAGTGGGAATTTTTCATTATAGAACTTGGCTTGTATATTCCAATGATGGGCTTCCTCAAAATGCCCTAGGTCTTCGTGAGCAAGCGAGTTGGATGCACACCCACTAGTTTTCTTTTGTTGAGCATTCATAGCTCTAGTGCATCTGTTGCATGGCAATCCCTGCTCCTCATGTTGACATCAATTGATGGGCATCTCCATAGCCCGTTGATTATCCTCGTCAATATGAGACTTTCTCCTTTTTTGTATTCTCCACACAATCCCATCATCATATTGTATTCCACCTATAGTGCTATATCCATGGCTTGCGCTCATATATTGCGTGAGGGTTGAAAAAGCTGAAGCGTGTTAAAAAGTATGAAACAATTGCTTGGCTTGTCATCGGGGGTATAGAAGTTGGGAACATCTTTGTGTGACGAAAATGAAGCATAGCCTAACTATGTGATTTTGTAGGGATGAACTTTCTTTGGCCATGTTATTTTGAGATGACATAATTGCTTGATTAGTATGCTTGAAGTATTATTATTTTTATGTCAATATGAACTTTTATCTTGAATCTTTCGGATCTGAATATTCATACCATGATTAAGAAGATTTACATTGAAATTATGCTAAAGTATCACTCCGCATCAAAAATTCTTCTTTTTATCATTTACCTACTCGAGGACGAGTAGGAATTAAGCTTCGGGATGCCTGATACATCTCCAACGTATCTATAATTTTTGATTGCTCCATGCTACTTTATCTATTGTTTTGGACTATATTGGGCTTTATTTTCCACTTTTATATTATTTTTGGGACTAACCTATTAACTGGAGGCCCAGCCCAGAATTGCTGTTTTTTTGCCTATTTCAGTGTTTCGAGGAAACAGAATATCAAACGGAGTCCAAACGGAATGAAACCTTCGGGAACGTGATCTTCTCACCGAACGTGATCCAGGAGACTTGGACCCTACTCCAAGAAGCTTCCGAGGAGGTCACGAGGGTGGAGGGTGCCCCCCCTAGGCGCGCCCCCCTACCTTGTGGGCCCCTCGGAGCTCCACCGATGTACTCCTTCCTCCTATATATACCTACGTATCCCCAATAAACCATAAACGGAGCCAAAAACCTAATTCCACCGCCGTACCTTCCTGTATCCACGAGATCCCATCTTGGGGCCTGTTCTGGAGCTCCGCCGGAGGGGGCATCCACCATGGAGGGCTTCTACATCAACACCATAGCCCCTCCGATGAAGTGTGAGTAGTTTACTTCAGACCTTTGGGTCCATAGCTAGTAGCTCGATGGCTTGTTCTCTCTTTTTGGATCTCAATAAAATGTTCTCCCCTTCTCTCGTGGAGATCTATTCGATGTAATCTTCTTTTTGCGGTGTGTTTGTTGAGACCAATGAATTGTGGGTTTATGATCCAACTTATCTATGAATAATATTTGAATCTTCTCTAAATTCTTTTATGTATGATTGAATTATCTTTGCAAGTCTCTTCGAATTATCCATTTGGTTTGGCCAACTAGATTGGTAGTTCTTGCAATGGGAGAAGTGCATGGCTTTGGGTTCAATCTTGCGGTGTCCGTACTCAGTGATAGAAAGAGTTGCAAGGCACGTATTGTATTGTTGCCATCGAGGATAACAAGATGGGGTATTTATCATATTGCATGAATTTATTCCTCTACATCAGGTCATCTTGCTTAAGGTGTTACTCTGTTTTTAACTTAATACTGTAGATGCATGCTGGATAGCGGTCGATGAGTGGAGTAATAGTAGTAGATGCAGAATCGTTTCGATCTATTTGTCTCGGACGTGATACCTATATACATGATCATACCTAGATAACCTCATAACTATGATCAATTCTATCAATTGCTCAACAGTAATTTGTTCACCCACCGTAGAATACTTATGCTCTTGAGAGAAGCAACTAGTGAAACCTATGGCCCCCGGGTCTATTCTCATCATATCAATCTCCATCACTTTATTTACTTGCTTTGCCTTTTACTTTTTACTTTGCATCTTTATACCAAAAATACCAAAAATATTATCTCTGTCAGATCTCACTCTCGTAAGCGACCGTGAAGGGATTGACAACCCCTAAGTGTTGGTTGCGAGTTGCTATCGTTTTGTGCAGGTACGAGGGACTTGCGCGTGACCTCCTACTGGATTGATACCTTGGTTCTCAAAAACTGAGGGAAATACTTATGCTACTGTGCTGCATCACCCCCTCCTCTTTGGGGAAAACCAACGCAAGCTCGAGACGTAGCAGAGCGTGCGGGAACTCTGCACGGATGCGAGCACCGCCTGATTCAAGTCCAGGACATCCGGTTCCGCCTGCAGGAGGGCCTCTATGGCAGTGGCATCCGCGCGCGCCGTGTCAAGTTGAGCCTCTGCCACCCGGTTCGAGTCTAGGACGTTCGGTTCCACCTACAGGAGGGCCTTGATGGCAGCGGCATCCGCGCGCTCCGCGTCAAGTTGCGCCTCGCTGCCAGTTCACATCCACGACATCCGGTTCCGCCTGCAGGAGGGCCTCGATGGCAGCGACATCCGCACACTCCGCGTCGAGTTGAGCCTCCGCCTCCCAGTCCTCCTTTTGTATTGCAAGGTTGAACCGCTGGTCTGCCTGCACCTTGGGGGACCCGGACACCGGCACGAAGTCGACATCCATCATCTCATACACATCGCGGGCGTTCTGCGCCGCGACCTCCGCCATGAACATTGGATCGACTTCCTCCTCCTAGGAGCTTGGCTCTATAGAACTCGGGGATTGGCCCGCCGCAAAGCAAGCTTGGGAATGGAGGTCTGTGGCGCTGAGTGCCACCACGATTTCTGTGCGGCGCTCCGGCGTCAGCATCTTGTAGTACGTGATCTTGCGGCGCACCATGGCTTTCCAGCAAACTAGGGGACGCTTGATGGGGGCTAGGGGACCGAAAGGTGGGGGAATGGGCTGGAGAGGAGGTGTGGTTTTGGGGCGGTGTCTGGCGTAGATCGAGCAATGAAGGTTCTAGTGTGAATTGTGGTTCCGGTGACGACTGGTCAATCGGTTTTGACTGTACATCGCTCTAGTCGCGTTCGCGTTGCACCCCAACACGCTGGACCCGCCACGTCGCTCACCGAATGGAACGTGCTTCGTCTTGCATTTTCGCTTGCTTGTGGGACCACATTTGAGAGCGAACCGATGTCCCTCCCCCTCCCCCGCCCGTGTCATTTATACTACTACTACTACCTCTATCCTGGTTTATTGGTCTCCATTGTAATCTATGCCAAAGTTTGACCATAAATTTAACTAACAAAATATTCATGCATGTCATAAAAAATTATGTCATTAAAAATTACGTTCAAATATGAATCCAGCGATATAATTTTATTAACATGGACTAACATTCCATCAGTCAAATTGTTGGTAAAAAGTTAGCACAAATTACAAAGAGGACTAATAAACTAGGAAGGTGGTAGTAGAAGAGAGAGAGAGAGAGAGGTCGAGTGTTACTAGTACTCCCTCCGTTTTATGCGGAGTAAATAAAAACTGAGGGAGTATACTATGAGCGTTGCATACTCTATTGCAGATGTTGGATTGTCAGTACTCCGGTAGTACTATTAGACAGGGAGCTTAGAAAAAGATACTATTGGATTGGCTATACATGGTGAAATCCTAGTAGGAAGAGCATGCGCGAGAACAAGCACGTTCATGTGTTTGAAAACAAATTGGAAACCATCTCTGATTGAATACAAATCTAGGAGTACGTACGAATCTAACAATATTGATTGGGCGTTGTTGAATGTTGATACCTTTTTCTGTAAGTTTGATCATAGTAGAGATACTTTGACTACACATAAAACTTATATGTAAACAAAGAAAGGATGGGAGGGAGTATATTGTACGTTGAAAAGCGAAACAAACATTGAATACCCTTTATATATGATTTGCTGATGCTATGATCACAGGTTCAAAATTTTGAATCCGCCTTTGCTATCACACGTGCACCCACTCGTTCTCTCTTGGTTTCATCTAAGGGTCCGGAGATCGAGTGAAAGAGGACTAGGGTGGGTACAGTATGTTTGTTTTGCTTTTGAACGTACAATATACTCCCTCTGATCCCCACAGATCCCCCCGGGTCATTTCTGTCATAGAAACTAACTAAACCTTTATCTCCTTGCACGACACGCACTTGATCTCTCAACATCAATCGATGTCGTGAAGATGTGTCGGGGCATGAATTGAATGGGATGTCAAAACTAAGATGGGAAGCGGCACGTAGTGGAGGCAAAGTGAAACTTTAAACGAACCGTTTGTTTGTATGCATGTCGGACAAATTACAACATTGGAAATACAAGCATGATCTAGGCCCACATGCCAATGATACTCGGCGCAATGTTCAAATGAGGCATGTGGGAGGATGGACTTAACCGGAGGGCGGCATGATCGATGGAGAAGAGGGTTGGAGAGGAATGAGAAATAAGAAATACCACATGATTATACTTGAACGACTCAAATAAACAATAAGTTGTCTCGTTTTCCCTTCCGTCTTGGTCACGAAGTAAGATACTCCCTCCATTTTTATTTACTCATCATATTAGGTTTGACTAAAGTCAAACTTCATAAAATTTGACCAATTTTTTAGAAAAATATGAACATTTACAATAGCAAATCTATATTATGTGAAAGTATATTCAATAATGAATCTAATGGTATTGATTTGTTATTGTATATGTTATTATTTCTGTCTATAAACTTTGTCAAAGTTTACAAAGTTTGAGTTTGAGCAAGCTAAAATGCGGAGTAAATAAAAACGGAGGGAGTACACAGTGACTAGTATAGTTACTACTGCCGGAACATGGTAAGTTGGACCCCTAAATGTGGGCATGGACCGGGCACACCTTAATTATTCCTTCAAACAGTCGGCAACCTACAATAGCACACCATCTGGCTACTTAATCCAGTGTTATGCTTCGTTAGTTGAAAAGGAAAAGGGTGGTACCATACCCAAAACCACCACACTTGGGGCTAGGGTAACAACTTGGTACTGTACCACATTTGAACCAGGGCACAAAAACCACATGTTCTGTGCCTAATGTGCAACGCGGAGCACTAACGCTTGAATTTGGTCGGGAAAACAGGGAAACGGACATGTGGGGCACACCTGTCGGGACGATCTGGCGGAGACTAGCCCAATGGAGGAGCTGGCTCATGGCCTCCTCGCCATCGGCAACCGTTCATGTGGGTCGTGGGGGCTAGCAACGTGGCGCAGCTCCTGCACCGCCTCTGGACACGGCGACTGCGGTGAGCGACACGCTCATCGTCGCTGGACATGGTCGGCTTCAGGGTGCCGAGGGTGGCGTTAGCGTTGTGGCATGACCAGCAGATTAACATCCGGCTTGTCGAGGATGCACGGGGCGCCAAAGTGCGTGCACGCCGCGACGCGTCTGCGGAGTGTTGTAGCACAGTCAAGTGCATCCCCAGGACCTGAGACCATGCCGGGTGGTCTTACTTTTTCAATGACTTGTGGGGATCACATGTGAGCAAAGGGCATCTCCAACGTTGCCACGACCACAGCTGACTACCCTGGCACACCAAAAACCCTCGTCCCTCACGCTGTCACGCGGTGCAACCCAGGTGGCACCAGCTGCGTGCATTCATGTCGTCCGTCCGTATGCCATCATTAAGAGGCTCAGTGCTCGAGGAACCAACTCCGGCAACTTAATGACGCACCCGGATGTTTGGCCTCACCGGAATGTGTTACTTAAAGTGGCAACTCCTAGCTAAACTCCACACCATAGCGCACCGTCCTGCTACCTGGTACCACATCTACCATGACCGCGAGCGCGAACGCTCTGCAGGGGAGCTTGTCTTCGGGGATGAAGCTCGAGGTCGCTGCCCTCGCTCAAGTCACCGCTCACAACGCAATAGCAGCGTAGCCGGACGCAGACATGACCGCACAAGCGGTGGCCACGCTGGCAGCCGACGACGGGAGCACCATCAGCCACGCATCCTACTTGCCGCCGTCCAACATTCGGTGGCACATGTGGCAGGTGAAGTGATGGACCGTCCACATCCATCATCATCGACCTCACGTCCACCGGCACCGCCGATGTCGGGGACTCCTCTGCGGATGAGTAGGGCTTGGGAGGTAGCAGGGCATAGTGTGCTAACTAGCCGGTCCATCTCCCGTGTTCTACTCTTCCTCGCCGGAGACTGCACCTTCACTTCACGGGTCTTTAACCACGCCCCTATACATGGAGATCGCAGATGGAGGACGTCGGTCGCCGCCGTAGAATAGGTTTAGGGTCGGGTTTCTTTTATTTTTCTGTCCTATAAAAGTTCGAAATGTAATGAAAATATGTCATGTTTCCATGAATCTCGTCCGGTGTATATGAACTTTCACAATAATAGTAAGATATATTGAAGGAATATGAAAATATATGGAATGATGATTCGTTTTTGTGTGTATAAACTTAGAAGGTTTGACCCGAGACAAAGCTAACATGTGAAGTAAATGAACACATAGGGTCTACATACACAATTTATCTTAGGCACTCCAATAGTACGTCCACTACACATTCATGCATTTCACATCTTTCTACATCTACGGGAACCTACGAAAGGGTTAACGTAAATTTCCTCTCTCTCTCTCTCCCCCTAATTTTCATGGTGGTGGGCCCCTTCCTCCCCCAATCTCCAATCAATCACACATTTCACATTACGTTAATTACGTAAGTGGGATTGCGTAGGTGTAGCATTACTCGTCCTAAATAAACCAACTAAGCCAACCTCCCAGCATATCGCGCGGGAAAAGACCTGGCCGCGCCATTTTAGTCGGGATTACCGGATTACTAGTAGTAGTGTAGATGGATCGCGTGAAGCACCAAGTTTTTTTAGGAGGCGAAGCACCAAGTTTAAAAGGAAAAAAGGCGGTACACGCACAACACACCTGTCACGGTCGCATTGCACCCCTCACATGGTTGGTCCTACACATGGCTCACACAAATGGAACGCGTTTCGGCTTGCCTCTTCACTGACACGTGGGACTGCACTTGGAGAAACCGACCATGCGCCAAACTCCCCCGCCCACCACACGAAAATCCCCCCCCCCCACCCAAAATGTCATCCAAATCCCGAATTCAACTTCCCTTCGCCGAACTAGCCAATAATATTCCCAAACCCCCTCCCCCACAGCCCCCTCCACTCCATTCGCTCCGCCAAAGCCGCCCTCCCCACCGCGCCGATACGTCGGTGTTGCGGTTCGTTGAGGAGACGCATGGCGATCCTCTCGCTCCCACACTACGCTCTCATAGACTATCGTCCTCTAGCAGCGCCGTCACCGCTGGCGACGTTCTTGTGGAGACGCACGGTGGTCAGCTTCTCCCATGGTATGTGCATTCTAGACTGAGGCTCCATCCATGTTGGAGTAGCGCTGAATGTTAGCTGATAGACGCTGTTCATCTTACTGTTTGCCGAAGTAGTTTACAGTCAATATGCTCAGCTTAAGAAGCTTCCTTGCCCTGTTCTGCACTCAATCTGCTTAGCTGAGATGGCATGCCATGTCATTAGTTGCTAAAATATCCTGACATATATTTATTGTGACGTAGATTGGCATGGTCTAGTAGCCAATCTGTTAGGTGAAATAGCTCTACCCTGTTTTATACTCGATCTTTGTTGTTGAGATGGCCTTCGATGGCTGTGTGCTCGGCCTCATTGACTGCTGAAATAGCCCACCATAATTCAGCACTCAAATCTGTTTGCTGAATTAGCTTTACCATATATTTTGTTACTTAGATCTGCTTGTCCAAATATCTTGCCATAACTTTAGACATCGACCTAGGTATTTTTTTCTGGACTTCATAAAAAAGCATATATGTTTTTCCTGTAATATCTAGTAGAAGAACTAATTTGTATGTCTAACAGATGGACATGACTTGGATAACTTCTGCTCGAAGATTCTCTGCTGCGTATGTGGAGGGGGTTGAAAACTTCATGACTTTATCAGAGTTGAGTACGGTGGTCCGAAATCAGATGTGCTCTACCCGTGTACAGTTGTATGAATTCAGTTACAAGACCCCAGTCAACTGTGCAAAATCATCTACACTTGTATGGGATGTCGGTCACATATACTAGGTGGGTTCATCATGGTGAAGCTGTGAACGTCAATGTTACTGACTATGTGGAAGCAGTAGATCACCATCTTGATCTGCCTGATGCTCAGGTGGAAGAGGAGGAGGAGGTGGTGGTTACAGAGCCAGTGAGTTTGACCAACATTGAAACAATGCTACGAAATGCTCGTGCATTTTGTGAACTTCCACCTGCAAAAGAAAAACGGCGGACCCGCATGTTGGAGCAATGCAACGTGGTTGTCACCCCAAGAAATAAGATGTCAGTATTCTCAGCTATAGTCACCTTTCTTCAGGTGAAGACATCTGAGCGGATGACCAGCAAATCATTCGATGCGATGTTGGCTGCTTTCTGCAAATCTTTCCCAGAAGCGTCTGAGCAGACACACACCTATAGTAAAATGAAGAATTTCCTTCGTGCAGTTGGAATTGGATATGATATGATCCATGTTTGTAAGAATAATTATGTTCTGTTCTAGAAGGATTATGCCAACTTAAGTGAATGCCCAAAATGCAAATCATCAGGATGGAAAGATGGTGATGATGTGAAGAGGATTACTCATAATGTTCTCACACATTTTCTAATTATACCAAGATTGCAGAGGTTCTTTCATGATGCTGAAACAAGAGAGGATGTACCGTGGCATTCTAGGAACCAGGAGCACAGAGATCAGAATGTAATGAGCCATCCATCTCATGGTAGTGACTGGAAAAGCTTCAATCACAAACACCAAAAAATTGCTGCTCACCCGAGAAATATGAGCCTTGGCTAGATACCCCTTCGGTCCGACACCATTACATACCGCAGACCATGAAGCGGTTGTACCACTCCTTGGTACATACTAGCACTTGCTGGTGGTACTTCCATTGCCTGCAGCGATAGTACCGCCTGCAACTAACGGGTAGTACCGGCCAGGAGCTTAACCTGGGAAGTCAGCGGTAGAACCTCATGGACTGCCCTGGTGGAACCCCTGGGACGATACAACCAAATGATCTGGTGGTTGAACCGCCAGGAGCACTAGTTGTCCCGCCCAGTCAACATCACCCACACCAAGAACAAGCTTGTGTGCAATTGGAGAAGATGGTGTAAGGGAGGAGAGGCTTGGGATGGAAACAAGTCACTAGAGTATTGTGAGGTAACCACCAAGAGTGCAAGAAGCAACTAAGAAAAACCAACACTTGGAGGTCACACCACCTAAGGACTAAAGATCTAGCAAGAATGAACAAGAACCAAAGAAAAACAACCCTTTTTAAGAAAAGGGTGGTGGCCGGAGCCACCTATGTTTGAGTTAATTGGTATGGCACCGCGAAGATTTTAACCTTGGGCCCATGGCAAAAACTCATCTTTGAAGCACAAGTACCATAAAAAATGACTAATGTGAAAGATTTTGACCACTTTATGCATAATTGGGGGGAGGGAGAATTCATTGAGAGAACAACACTCCCCCTATGTCCATGCCTACATCTAGAGCAAGATATAATGATGAGTGCGGTGGGGTGTGCCTAGATTCAAGCCACATTGCTCAAATCTTGCTTCATCTAGAGGCTTGGTGAAGATATCCGCTAGTTTCTCTTGAGTGTTGATGTAGATGATCTCAATATCTCCCCGCTTGATGTGATCCCTAATGAAATGTTGATGGATCTCAATATGCTTCGTCTTTCTATGTTGCACCGGATTGTAAGAGATCTTGATAGCACTTTCATTGTCACATAGAAGAGGCACTCTGTCACAAGTAACACCATAATCCTTTAAAGTTTGCCTCATCCATTGCAATTGTGCACAACAACTTGTGGCGGCTACATATTCAGCCTCAGTAGACGAGAGAGACACACAATTTTGCTTCTTCAAAGACCAACTTACCAAAGAGCGACCAAGGAATTGGCACCCTCCGGAAGTTGACTTCCTCTCTGCACAATCTCTTGCCCAATCAGAGTCCGAGTAACCCATGAGATCTAAGCTTGCTCCTTTGGGGTACCATATGCCAAAGTTTGGGGTATGAGCCAAATATCGAAAGATTCGCTCGACTGCCACATAGTGTCTTTCCTTAGGTGTGACTTGAAACCATGCACAAATTCCCACTCTCAACATGATATCTAGTCTAGATACATGTAAAGCAAGGATCCAATCATGGAACGATATACCTTCTGATCCATCGCTTTACCATTGGGATCACTGTCAAGCTTGCATTTGGTTGGCATGGGAAACTTGACGGCTTGACATCATCTAGCTTGAATCTCCTGAGCATGTCTTGGGTATACTTGGCTTGGTTGATGTCACGCCCAATATGCGATACTATCCTAAAGAGACTCGAAGGTCCCACCAAGGATAGAACCGCATATTGATACGCTTTTGCAAGGTGGATATCATTACATCAACATTACATAATAGATGGGGATACATACAAGAGGCATACAATGTCACATGAATACAACATCATCATACATAAGAGCACCATCCGACTACGGATGAAACACAAACAGAAACTCAAATGACATCCACCCTTCTAGCCCAGGCTGCCGACCTGGAACTTATCCCCTGATCAAAGAAGAAGCAGAAGAAGAACTCCAAAACAAGTTAACATCACTCTCGCATCAAGATCATCGCACAACATGTACCTGCAACTGTTGTTGTAGTAATCTGTGAGCCACGAGGACTCAAGAATCCCATTACCATGGGTATCAAGACTATCGAAGCTTAATGGGAAAGGAAGGGGTAAAGTGGTGAGGTTGCAGCAGCGGCTAAGCAAAATATGGTGGCTAACATACGCAAATAAGAGCGAGAAGAGAAGCCAACAGAACGGTCGTGAAGCTAGCAATGATCAAGAAGTGATCCTGAACTCCTACTTACATCAACCATAACCCAAAACCGTGTTCACTTCCTGGACTCCTCCGAAAAGAGACCATCACGACTACACACACGGTTGATGCGTTTTAATTAGAATCTGGTGTCAAGTTCTCTACAACTGAATATTAACAAATTTCCATCTGCCACATAACTGCGGGCACGGCTCTCGAAAGTTTATACCCTGCAAGGGTGTCCCAACTTAGCCCATCACAAGCTCTCACGGTCAACGAAGGATATTCCTTCTCCCAGGAAGACCCGATCAGTCTCGGAATCCTGGTTTACAAGACATTTCGACAGTGGTAAAACAAGGCCAGCAAGACCACCCAACAGTGCCGACAAATCCCGATAGGAGCTGCACATATCTCGTTCTCAGGGCACACCGGATGAGACAGGCTACGAGTAAAACCAGACTTCGAGTTTCCCCGAAGTGGCCCCGCAGGCGGCTCGGTTCGGACCAACACTTAGAGAAGCACTGGCCCGGGGGGGTTTATAATAGAGATGACCCTTGGGTTGGCCTGCCCAAGGGAAAGTTAGTAGGTTGTTAGGCAAATGTAAAACCAATGTTGGGCCTTACTGGAGGAGTTTTATTCAAAGCGAACTATCAAGGGGGTCCCATAAATCACCCAACCGCGTAAGGAACACAAAATCAAGGAACATAACACCGGTATGACGGAAACTAGGGCGGCAAGAGTGGAACAAAACACCAGGCATAAGGCCGAGCATTCCACCCTTTACCAAGTACATAGATGCATTAATTAAGTAAGAGATATTGTGATATCCCAACATAATCATCTCCACCATGGAGCAACCTTCAACTTCACCTGCAACTAACAACACTATAAGAGGGGCAGAGAAAAGCGGTAACATAGCCAAACAACGGTTTGCTAGGAAGGGTGAAAAAGGTTAGAGGCTGACATGGCAAATTGGGAGGCTTGAAGAACAAGTGATAGGTAGCGCAGCATAGCGATAGAACAGAGCAAACTAGCATAGCAATGATAGTAGTGAGATCCAGGGTAGCGGTCATCTTGCCTGAAATCCCGCTAGGAAGAAGAACGAGTCCATGAAGAAGATGAAGCCACGAAGAACAACCGAGCATAGACGAACGAATCCTCACGATCGCAACAGAACAGGAACTAATAAGAAGGAGCAGAACCGGAAAGAAGCAAACAACAAGGTAAACACACAACACATAGACATGGCATGATGCACAACCAATCATGATGCATGGCAAAGGCTACCTGAAGCTACTCATGGCAAGAGATGATGCATACAAGAGCAACACATCAAAGCAAGTTTCAATGAGGCCGGAAACAACATATGACAAAACCGTAAAGACCTCATATGCAAATTGCGAAATTGGTCCAGATCTGAATAAACCTTATGTTCAAGTTGTTAAACAGAAAGTTAAGATGCACCAAGATGATCTACACGAAATTCTAATCAAGTTACATATAAAGTTCATTTAGTTCGGAGCTACGGCCTAGAAGATATGAGCAAAACAAGTTAAACATGGCATTGATGCAAAATGCATTCAAACATCAAGCAAACACTCTCAAAACGTGGATGCAACATGATAAGATGAAACTACATGCAAAATCAAGCAAGTTTCATATAAAGCATGCTCAAAACGGAGCAACGGTGCCACACATACACATGAAACAAGTTTAAAGGACAAGTTGTCCACAACAGCAACTAGGCATCTAGCAAGCATCAACACAATATGCTACATCACCTCAACATGAAAAAAATGGCATGGACGTGATGTACAGGTAAAGAACAACAAAACATGAACAATGAGCTATCTCCAGAAAACACTATAACATGCTCAAAAGGACATGGCAAGATTGCAAATAATAACAGTTTCACAGACTTGGCAGAAATCACTGTGCATGGCAGAAATTACATCAGGTTGCAATGTTTAGAGCTATCAAACAACATGCTACAGGAACTTGACATGGCAAACAAAGGCATGGCATGCTAATACTAACAACAAAGAACAAAACTCCCTTACTGAACTAATTCCAAAGATCAACAGAAAAGATGGTAGGATCCATGCAAACATGGCAAATGCTATGATAGATTCAGAATAACAGTACATGGCAGGAACAATGATAAGTAGGCATGTTGGTGAGCTTGTACAACTCACCACAAAGCAATACATGGCATGGCAAGGTGACCAACAGTAAGATGACATATTTATGAAGCCAAGCATGGCAATGAAATGAAGAGCATCTCATGATGAACATTTTGACATATTATATGCATAAATCGGAGCATCGAGCATGAAGTTATGATGTGATGAACATGGCATGAAAACAACAGGGAGCTCCGGGACTTAGTGGAATTTCACCTCGCGGATCTGGGGGTTGACCCAGCACGCAAAATGGGGCGGTGGCGGATCTTGCCGGAGTCGATGCCGGAGAGGAGGGAGCTGACCGGAGTTGGACGGAGAGGGCGCCGGTGGGATGGGGCCGGCCGGATCTGGCCGGACCTCGCCGAATCTGGCGCCGGCGGAGGCGGCGACGGGGGCGGTGACCTGGCGGCCGGGCGGAGGAGCGGGGCGGCACGGGTGACCGGGGGTGCGGGCGGGAGCGGATGGGCTCGGCGGGCCCGACGCGGGCTCGCGGGCCGGCGGCGGTGGCTAGTGGCGATGCCACACGTGTCAGGCACCGGTTGGCTCGGGCGCGGCGGCGGATGCGTCCGTTCCGACCCGGACGTGTCCGGTGGCGGAGAGGGACTAGGCTAGGGTTTGGACTGCGCGAAAATGGAAGGGGTGGCCTTTAAATAGGTAGAGGGGCTAGGAGAGTCCAAATGGGGTGCGGTTTTCGCCCACACGATCGGGACTGAACGACCGAGAGTATGGAGGTGGTTTGGATGGGCTCATGGGATGTGGTGAAGAGGGGCTGGGCTACAAAGAGAGAGGGGTTTCGGGCTACGCGGTTAACCGTTGGGGTATCAAACGACCTCCAAATGGAACGAAATTTGACGGGCGGTCTACCGGTGGTATACCAAGGCCACTCGGCAAATCTCGGCCCATTCCGAGAATGTTTTTCTCCCGCTCATGAAACAAGGTCTGAGAGGGGCAACGGGCGCGTGCGAGTGTGTCTGTGCTCAGAACGGACAACAGAGAGAACCGCAGGAACCCGAACGGATGCAAGTTTTGAAAAACATGCAGATGATGACATGGCAAAATGCAACACGCAAGCAAATGACATGGCAACAACGACGAATAGCTGGAAGACACCTGGCGCATCGGACTCGGGGCATTACAGTTGATGAATGTTCCTTCTCTTCTTTTCTTGACTTCGAACCTGTCGTGGAATTGTCACGTCAGATGTCCTAGTGAAAGTACTTAGTCGTGGAGCCATCGCAACTAGGAAGCTTAAAGGGGTTAATCGGGACAAAGGACACGAGGTTTATACTGGTTCGGCCCCTTACGGTGAAGGTAAAAGCCTACGATCCAGTTTTGATTGGGATTGCTTATGTCTCGATTACCAGGGAGTGATTTCGCTTGACCTAGTTCTCGATATGATGTTGCCTGCCCTAAACCGCCGCCGGGTCGTCCCTTTATATACAGAGGTCGACGCCGAGCGGCTCACAGAGTCCCGACCGGCTGATAAACATTGTCCGACTCGGTCTCTCTCTATTTCTGCCTTACAATACATGTTACATACATATGGCAGTTTATCTCTACGGGCCTTAAGTCGCATATGGGCTTTGGGCCCTGAACTAAACCGCCATCTTCAAATGTCGTCTTGGGTTTCAAGTATTGAGTCACCATAGATATAACCCGACCCCTCCTGGGTGGGTCATACCTAATAGTTATATCCCCAACATTAGGCCCCAGATTGATTTGAACTGGTTCATGTCAATCTTCAACACTTATGAAAATCTACTGCTCTTCATTACAAAAGAATTTGTAACCCGCCATGACGTCATCCTCTGGATCTGTGGTAACCCGCCATGACGTCATCTGTCTTTAATTCACACTTTGTCCAACATATCTCAACGGATCCTTATCTTAATGACCATCTCGAGAATCGAGGCATCCTAGTAGCTGGATAACCATATTTTCAGCCTCCTCGTTTTTCACGCCCACTTATCAGTCTTTCCTTATAAATAGGACCGTCCGGTCTTTCCTCATTCTTCTCCTTTCCAGCGTCTTCTTTCTCTCGCAACCCTCTTGTCGCTCGAGCTCCACAGCTGCCGCCGCAGCGCACCTCGTCTTCCTCAACCTAAGCCGCTGCATCAACCTGAGTCGATCCAGAGAACGGTGGCGACCTTCCGCAGTGGATCTACAACTATGAGTTCCTACTTTCCCGCATCTTAGATCTGCATTAGGGTTTCTGCCTGTTCTTCGTGTTCTTCACTGTTTGCTCGTAGTTCCTCCACTGCAGCCTCTTTTGATCTAAAAGTAATATAGAACTCATGCGGCAGTTGTTTTGCGTCCATTTTTTATACTAGTGGATCCCTTTTTCTGTAAAGAGGCCTCATTAGAACCCATGAACTCATTTGTACTAGTTTTTTAGGTCTAGAATATTTTCTTTTCTGAACAGCCGTTGATCCATGATACGTCTTCAACGTATCTACTTTTCCAAACACTTTTCCCTTGTTTTGGACTCCAACTTGCATGATTTGAATGAAACTAACCCGCACTGACGCTGTTTTCAGCAGAACTGCCATGATGTTGTTTTATGTGTAGAAAAGAAAAGTTCTCGGAATGTCCTGGAAATCCATGGAGGCACTTTTTGGATTTATTAAGAATTTTTGGCAAAAGAATTAATGCCAGGGGGCCCACATCCTGTCCACGAGACAGGGGGCGCCCCCCCCCTAGGGCGCGGCCTCCTATCTCGTGGGCCCCCTGGACCTCCACCGACGTCAACTCCAACTCCATATATTCACGTTCGGGGAGAAAAAAATCAAGGAGAAAGTTTCATCGCGTTTTACGACATGGAGCCGCCGCCAAGCCCTAATCTCTCTCGGGAGGGCTGATCTGGAGTCCGTTCGGGGCTCTAGAGAGGGGGATTTGTCACCGTCGTCATCATCAACCATCATCCATCACCAATTTCATGATGCTCACCACCGTGAGTGAGTAATTCCATCGTAGGCTTGCTGGACGGTGATGGGTTGGATCATATTTACCATGTAATCAAGTTAGTTTTGTTAGGGTTTGATCCCTAGTATCCACTATGTTCTGAGATTGATGTTGCTATGACTTTGCTATGCTTAATGCTTGTCACTAGGGCCCGAGTACCATGATTTCAGATCTGAACCTATTATGTTTTCATGAATATATGTGTGTTCTTGATCCTATCTTGCAAGTCTATAGTCACCTATTATGTGTTATGATCCGACAACCCCGAAGTGACAATAATCGGGACACTTCTTGGTGATGACCGTAGTTTGAGGAGTTCATGTATTCACTATATGCTAATGCTTTGATCTGGTTCTCTATTAAAAGGAGGCCTTAATATCCCTTAGTTTCTGCTAGGACCCCGCTTCAACGGGAGGGTAGGACAAAATATGTCATACAAGTTCTTTTCCATAAGCACGTGTGACTATTTATGGATTGGAACTAGTTCTATATCACCCTATGTTATAACTATTGCATGAGGAATCGCATCCGGCATAATTATCCATCACCGATCCATCGCCTACGAGCTTTTCACATATTGGTCTTCGCTTATTTACTTTTCCGTTGCTACTATTACATCTACTACAAAAACCTCAAAACATTTATCTTTACTTTTGCTATTGTTACCTTTATTATCATACCACTCTTGCTACTAAACACTTTGCTGCAGATACTAAGTTATCCAGGTGTGGTTGAATTGACAACTCAACTGCTAATACTCAAGAATATTCTTTGGCTCCCCTTGTGTCGAATCAATAAATTTGGGTTGAATACTCTACCCTCAAAAGTTGTTGAGATCCCCTATACTTGTGGGTTATCAATCCAAAATAATAGTTGCAGCCTGTGAAACTTGTTTGTGTAACACTTAGGCAAAAACTGTATTTTGTTAGATCCACCTAGCCATGGCGACTCTTACCACCGGCTTAAAATTGCAATGCTCAACTGATAATCTTAACCACTCACGGTGGTTTAGATAACTTGACTGCTCATGGCACTCATGGCAGCTTAAATAACTTGACATAATTAGCCACATACCATTAGGCCCCTTTATAAGCCGCCATCTTGAATATGCACTGTAATGCTTCTCTCCGGCTTAAATTTGAACCGGAAATTTTTACTCTTTGTTAGGCTTCCTTCACAATGCCTCCCAAACAAGCCACTTCATGCAATTGGGTTAATTCCATCGTCACAGAAAATACGCTTGACGATTTTGTGAAGACTGGCTATCTACCAAAGAAGGAAGTCATGTCATATCGTGCTCCTGACCCCACCGAAGAAAAACCTCAACCCAAAGAGGGGGAGGTCATCGTCTTTACTAACCATATGAACCAGGGTTTTTCACCACACGGCTCAAAATTCTTTAGAGACGTCTTGCACTTTTTTAACCTCCATCCTCAAGACATCGGACCTAACTCTGTGTCTAATATTTGCAATTTTTAAGTGTTCAGCGAGGTCTATCTTGGAGAAGAGCCCAACCTACTACTCTTCAGAGAGTTATTTTATTTGAACCGCCAGAATGAATGTGCCAATGGACCTAGCTTGGAGCTTGGCGGGGTCTCAATTCAACGATGAAGAGACGTCATTTTTCCGTATGCGAATCCACCAAGTCACCCCAAAGATTGGAACCAGACATGGTTCTACTGTCAAGACACTTCTACAGCTAATGAGAATCCCCTACCCAGTTTTCGTGCTCTGCGTCTTGACTCCAGTCATCCGCTTCCTGATAAGGTGACAGCCGCCGAACGCCAGATGCCCGCCCCCTCCATGGCTAAAATCAAGGCTCTTCTGGGGAATGGGCTAAATGGTATCGATTTGGTCCAGGTTTGGCTTGCCTGGCAGGTCATTCCATTAAGCCGT
The DNA here is from genome assembly GCA_963921465.1 of Triticum timopheevii. Classification (NCBI taxonomy): domain Eukaryota; kingdom Viridiplantae; phylum Streptophyta; class Magnoliopsida; order Poales; family Poaceae; genus Triticum; species Triticum timopheevii. The sequence goes on along the minus strand of OY997272.1, from coordinate 404,416,002 downwards.
CGCTCCAGTCTAATGTGCACCTATACGGGCAAGAAGAATGACCCTCTGCGGCACAGCTCTAACGATTTACCTGACCATGTCATTGATGACATGACAAAGTCGCTTTTGAATGAAAGCCTGGCAGATTGCGGTAGGGTGGGCTTAAGCCCCTTCTGCGAAGCTAACCCGGCTCCAGCGGTAAGCCGCCAACCTGAATAAATTACCTTCACCCTTTTGATATTTTGTATGTACTCAAACCTTTGCTGATTTTCGCAGGCTGACGATAAATTCTGGAAGGCTATGTATGATCATGAGGTTGCGAAGAGAGCCAAGAAGGCCAAGAGAGCCGCCATGAAATAGGCCACGAAGGAAAGAGGAAAAAAGTCTAGCACTTCTGAGTTGTTTCAACTGGAGGACTCTTCTGAGTCAGAGGTATCCCTTGACTCTCTCGGCTCATTTTTAATCACCTTATTGATACTGCTTATAATCAGGATGACACGGGAACGATTCAAGGGGTAGATGAAGAGGTAACTATTATTTCCTCCGACTCAGAGCCTTTGCCAAGGCAAAAAGTCCGAAGAGTAACCCGGAAAGTAAGATTTACACATCCGTTAGCTTATCAAGATCCTCAGTTTCTTTTTAAGCGACAGATTCATGAGAGCCGGAGGCAGATGCAGACCAGCAAAAACGCGGAACTCTCCTCCGGCTTACCAAATACACCAAAGAAGCACCAGAACGAGGTCACCTCCAATTTAAATCCCTTTTATCCTTTGGCGGGTCTCACTCGTCAGCCACTCAACTCTTCTGACTCGAATTATCAGGAAACTTCACCTTCCTCCAGCGACTCAATTCAGTCCAACTTGCCGGCTTTCAAGACCGCTCCAGGGTAATGATGACTTACTTATCCTGTATTCATGTCAATTCTTTATATTTGTACTGATCTTTTGATCTTATGCAGCGGAAAAGCAAAGCCCAGCAAAAAGTCGAAGAAAAACAAATCAGACGAAGAGCCGATCTTTAAAGAGCCGGAACTTGGGACGGCCGTGCCTGAGGCCTCTGCTCATGAGCCGCCACCTGAACTAGCTCATGACACGCCAACGCCAACCGCTGATCCGTCTGCCGAACAAGCCGCTGATGGCTCTGAAAACCCGGAAATCTCTAGCCCGACCAAGACAGACGATCCCCAAGACACTGATGTTGAGATTACCAAGACCGGTTACATTGAGCCGGGGAGACCTACTATGCTGGCCAAGTGCTCGGCCAAGGAGGAGCACCTGGAACGCTGCAAGGTCAGGTTTGATGTTGCTGATTATACTCACATGAGTATTGGGGAAGTTTTTCTGGCTATTTGAGCCAAGTACACAGCAGCCGTGACGTTGAAATTGACATGGTGAAGAAAATGCACCAGAAGTTTGAGGTATAATCTATTCCCTTCATTGAATTATCCTTACTATGCTAGCCCCCAAGTCTATTTCTTATGATGAATATTGTGTAGACTTAGAACATACATGTAAGCATTAGTAATATCCTTTGGTCAAACCTGTAAAAATCCGGCTTAATCCGTAGTCCCCAAGGGCCAGTTTAATCAACATGAATAAGCCGGTCCTTCACCTGCTAGTATAGAATATAGTACTTGTGTAGATTGAACAGCAAGATGCATTAGCCCCCAAGTGCCAAGTACTCTTGCTTGCAAGGTGCTTGGGACTTACTCTCATAAACTGCCACATAGATGAAAATTCTTTGGTAGACATTAGCCCCCAAAGTGCCATGTGTTGTTGCTTGCAAAAGGCTTGGGACTTAACATTGTATACTAACAGTCATGATTTTGACCCGAAATTTGTACAGGCCACCACCGCTCAACTTCAATCAGAACTGTCTGATTTGAAGAACCGCCTGGAAGCACAGGAGACTGAAACCCAAAGGGCCAACTCTAAATTTGAGTTCAGCGTATCTGAACAGGAGCAACTGAAAAAAGACTTTGAAGTGGACAAAAAGGCCTGGGCTGAAGAGAAAATCGCCTTGACCAACCGGGCTGAGAAGGCAGAGGCGGCTCTTGAAAAGGTGACTGCCGAATTATCTGGCTTAAAACGCCATGTATCTCAGACGGTCTCAGCAATCTTTGGTAAGTCGCCCTGCAAGTGTCAAATATTTGAATCGTTCTAGAGATCATATGAATTATCATTAACTCACCTGACATTCTTATGCAGGCCCAGGAGTTCAAATCTTAACCAAGACATGCTGATAAAGCTGAAGGCAGTTTACACGCTGGTGGAACAACTCTACACCGGGTCTCAGCGTGCCTTAGCCACAGTGGTCCTGTCAAATGAAGTCCCCACACTCCTGGTGGATGTGCTAAAGAAGCTTTCTGTGCTGCCCCAGCGATTTAATGAACTAAGGCGATTGTCTGCAAGAGCCGGAGCCGAGGCCGCCTTAAGCCGGGCCAAAGCTTGGCTACCGAAGCTAGACCCGGCCGACATCGCCATTCTGTACCCAAGCCTTAAGGAGGATGGCTCACCATTTGAACAGGAGGACTTCGCCGCTTGTGTGAAGGAAATACGCCTTGTGGCCACACTGATTGGTGATGAGGCAGATCTCACCAGGTACCAGCCGGGTTATGATGCGGAGAACCAGAGGATTCCAACGCCACATTATGAAGTGACCAGCCTAATTCCACCAATCTGTAAGCATACCTTCGCCCCTGAAGTTGACCTGGCCGGACTAATTGATGATGAAGCTAATTTTGAAGCTTTGAATGGCATTAATTGGTCATCATCAACCTTCTAGGATAGGGAACGGGGCGAAGAAGCGGAGAGGGCTGACCCGGAAGCTTAAGGTCAACAAGAGAATTGATCCGCCGGGTGGCTCATATTTGTAGCCTGCTGAAAAACAACTTAATCATTTGGACTCGGGGAGTCATGTAATAGGGTAGGAATGACTTTGCTTTGTCGTGCCGTCGTGCACGTTTTGGTGCTCAACACACATAAACCGTCATCTCATATTCTCCCCTTTTTATACATATCATCTATTGTCCTTGTGTTTAAGAAAGTCTTTGACCTGCCCTGCACACAGAAATAGATCACAGGAAAACCCTTGGCGGCCTACTGTAGGGCAGGTCATAATATCTTATATATAACCTCTAATATGGAACAAAGAGTCACAGATAAGCCTGTTGTGAAATATAGCTTTGAAACACAACTATAATATCATACCTGTGATCTTTGAACTTGTACTATCGGTTTATGTGACCCGAACAGTAAAGGTGATCACCCAATCTTTGGAAACCAATTGTCGGTGTCAAAACCGGCGGATCTCGGGTAGGGGGTCCCGAACTATGCGTCTAGGCGGATGGTAACAGGAGACAAGGGACACGATGTTTTACCCAGGTTCGGGCCCTCTTGATGGAGGTAAAACCCTACGTCCTACTTGATTAATATTGATGATATGGTTAGTACAAGAGTGGATCTACCACGAGATCAAGGAGGCTAAACCCTAAAGCTAGCCTATGGTATGATTGTTGTAATGTATGTTGTCCTACGGACTAAAGCCCTCCGGTTTATATAGACGCCGGAGGAGGCTAGGGTTACACAGAGTCGGTTACAATGGTAGGAGATCTACATATCCGTATCGCCAAGCTTGCCTTCCACGCCAAGGAAAGTCCTATCCGGACACGGGACGGAGTCTTCAATCTTGTATCTTCGTAGTCTTGGAGTCCGGCGGACGATGATAGTCCGGCTGTCCGGACACCCCCTAGTCCAGGTCTCCCTCAGTAGCCCCTGAACCAGGCTTCAATGACGATAAGTCCAGCGCGCATAATGTTCGGCATTGCAAGGCGGGTTCCTCCCTTGAATAATCCAGAGAAGATCATGAACACCAGGATAGTGTCCGGCTCTGCAAAATAAATTCCACATTCCATCGTAGAGAGAATAATGCACATAGATCCAATCTGCTGACGTTTTATGCGGCATGACATCACACCGCTTCCAAGCCTTTATTTGAATCATTTTTTATTATACCACCTCAGCACGTTTAGCGAAGCGGTTTCCTTGGCACGTCTTGTCGAAGCAGAGATCGTGTTCCCCTTATTCCGGGATTCTCATCAATACGTGCGTGGGCAACCCAAGCGTGCCCGTCGCCACACCTCCTCTATCGAAGGTGAATCCCGAACGGTCACGGGGACGACTCTTGGTATTTTTCCCCTTTATAAGAGGACCAAGGCCCGTTCCTTCTTTTCAATCTCGCATCGAATCTCCTCCTCGCTCCCAGTTCCACCCAGAGCCCCAGATTCGAGCGCTTCGGATTCTCAACCATGTCCGGCTCCGACCTCCAGGGTCGATGGATGCCCTCCTCCGTCACGGGGGAGGACGTGTTAAAGCTGCGTGAGGCCTAGTACCTGTCCTACGAGATTTCGCACAGGTTGCCTGCCCAAGGGCAGGCTGTGCCCGCCCCCGAGCCTGGTGAGTACGTTGTCTTCGTATTCCACCTCCGTCGGGGTTTAGGCTTCCCGACGGACCCCTTCGTGAGAGGGCTCATGTTCTACTATGGGCTGGATTTTCACGACTTGGCTCCGGAGTCCATCCTCCATATCTCCGCATTCATTATCATCTGCGAAGCCTTCCTCCGCGTCACTCCCCACTTCGGCCTGTGGCTAAAGACCTTTAATGTGGAGCCGAAGATGATCGGGGGGCGTCAAGCGGAGTGCGGCAGGGCGGCCATAAGCAGAAGGGACGATGCCCTGTGGCCCGAGGGTTCCTTCCAAGAGGAACTCGGATTGTGGAAGCAGGAGTGGTTCTATATCACCGCTCCGAAGGGCAGCAAGCAAAAGCCGCCGCCTTCATTCCGCCCGGGACTTCCACGCCAACTGATGTCGTGGGTCAACCAAGGGCTCAATTGGGGGCCGTCTGAAGACGTGCCCTCATTGCAGGGCCGGATTAGAGACCTCCGGGCGAGGGAGATCAATCTGGTCGTGGTGATGCAGGTTATGCTAATAAAGCATCTTCTGCCCTGCAAACGTCGTCCTCTCCGTCTATGGGAGTTCAATCCGGAGGGACCTTGAATTCTCCAACACTTCATGGGTGCGACACCCGTGGAGATGTACAAGTTGTTCTTTGGACCGCAGGTAGCGTGTCCGGAATTGACCGAGGACGCAGGCCTAAGCTGAAATCGCCCGGATACTCAGGTAAATAGCTCAAAGTCCGGACGTTCTGTTTATCTGCTTTTATAGAGTTCGCCTCCTGACCCATTACTCTTCACAGGAGTGGGTAGCGCGATCGAAGCTAATAAGGTGTCTGGCTCCCCTCCCAGAGACCGCACTGGAGCCCGTGCTGGTCAGAATGTTGGAGGTCGCGCCCGTAGAAGGGAGCGATGGGGAAAATAGAGGAGCTATTATTTCACCCAAAGGGGCGTTTGAAGAGAGGGGAATCAAAAACCCCTCCTTCCAGGGGGAGAAGAGGACCGCCTCCGAAGATCCGGAGGCCAAAGCCCCTAAACGAGGGAAGAAATCTTCACCGGGGGGTCCAGCGTCCGGGGAGAACCCGGACGTACAATCATCTCTAAAGGATCAGCCCTCCAGCGAGCCGTGAGTAGGAAAAAGGGAGTTCATTAGTAAGAAAATACCTTCATTTGTGCTTCTGTGGGTAACCGAAACTTCTATCTTGCAGTTCGGATTTGCAGCCTTCTCAGATGAGTTCGTCTTCGGGGGACCTTCTTCCGGAGATGATGGAGAGCGAAACGCCTCCGTCTACTGCGCCATCAGATAGGGCAGGCGAGCCTGAAGTATCGTCACGGAGGGTATCCCCGAGTCCGGAGGGGCCGGAGAGTTCGGCGCCCACTAGTATCCGGCCGAGAGAACTGAAGAATCTGCTTGAGAGGGCGTCCATCTCAGAAGATCACCGTGCTTTGATGCGTATGGTGATTGGAAGGATTTCTTCCGCCGAGAGCGGATTGCATAATGCCGCTATGAGTTTGCTGGCGGGATTTGAGGTACGCAAGGATGACGCACCTTTTTTTGATAGTTTTGCACATAAAAGTGCGCCCTGTATAGATAGTAGCCCCTGAGACTCGGTAGGTTGTCGAAAACGACTGCGTGCCGAGGATCAAAATCGCAAGTAATGAATGTCGCCGTTTCTATGCAGGTGGCGGATAGTCCGAGGGCTAGCCGGACTAGTGGAGTTGCCGAGTTAATGCGGCAACTTGACGTGGCGAATGCGGACATCGCACTTGTCAACCGGCGACTTGACGAGTCGCAAGGTAAATGAGTTCTCCACAGTCTCTTTATTAAGGGGGTCAAAGCCCTCCTCTGATAAATTATATGTTGTGATACAGACGGTGCTGCTGCTGTGGAGAGCCTTCGGGCCGAACTTGCTCAAGCTAAGGAGCAAGCCCGAAGGAGTGATGCGGCTGCCTCGAGGGCGGCCGAGGAGTTGAAAGCCGAAAAGGCTGCACACTGCCTGAGCAGGGAAAAGGTGGCCGAATTGGCCGTGAAATTAAGAGATGCTGCCGGCCGCAATGAGGCTCTTGAAAAGGAGCGCTTATCGGAGCGGGAAGATCTGGGGAAGGCCACCGCCGAGGCCAAGGATGCCCGTTCTGCAATGCGGGCTATGAAGGAGGAGCTGCGCCAGGCCGGAGATATTGTGGCTGGCAAGCCTTTTCTGTTGCGTCGCCGGTTTACGGATCAAAAGTATGCTCAACTTGGCCAGCTGTGGGGTCCGGAGGATCCGTATATGGACTTAGCGGCAAGTGCGGCTGATGTCGTTGAGCACTTCCGGAGCCAGAAGGATCACAAGACGGAAGAGCTATTTTGGTCTCAATTCCATAGTCCGGACCGTTCACTGCCGTTGACCGATCGGTTGGCCGAATGGGCCGAGCTAAATAGATTGTCCGGACTTGCCATGACTGACGCCGTGGCTCATGTCTGGCCAGAGAGGCCCAAGGCGATGAGCTATTTTGGCTTATTGCAGCAATTTCTTGGAGCGGTGCCGCATATCAAGGAGATGAAGCGGTCGGCCTGCATCGAAGGCGCGCAGATGGCTCTTGCCCGTGTGAAGACACATTGGACAGAGATGGATGCCACCGCTATTGCCGCCCAGGGTTCGGACGAAAGCCGGTTACCCGCCGAGCACTATTTTGGGGAAGTTATGCGTGGCGCTCGTGTAATAGAGTCGCAGTGCTCAAAAAATGTCACGTTCAAATGAACGTTTTAGCTTGTAAAACAATGATTATGCTATAACTGCTTTTTATACTTGTGCGTCCCAAGTAGTAAAATATCTCCTATGCGGCCGTTTACGTATACATTTGTATAACCTGAAAGATTGCAGTCTTCGGCTTCAGCCCCCACGCACAAGGTGCGGGGGTGTTCGCAAAAATAGCGCGTTTTCACACTTAATCCGACGTCTCGGTCCTGTTAAGGAGGTGGTAGCGTAGCAAACGAGGCAATCCAGACTATAATGCTTTATCACTTTCACTTAGCCAATGGAGTTCGAAGGTGGGGCTACGATATAGCCCCTTGGAGAACCGCGCTTCGCCGAGTTCGGGGCGCGTGTGTGCCTGACCGGGAAACGGTCCTTCATCAAAGCGGGGAATTCTAAACATTCCGGTAGTCGATCGAGTGGTTGACCAGTCTCTCGCTATATCATGACAGTCAGTTTTCGGCTTTCTCTACTGAGGTGCTCGCCCAGCCGAACTGGGGCACAATCGCAGTAGTTCTCCTGGTGCCGCGTTAGCCGATGATACGGAACGTAAGGCAGCAAAACACAGGAGCCGGGCAAACCCAACATTTGACCAAAGACATGATTCGGAGCTGATGCATATAATGCCTAACTCGAGACGCCGAACACTCCCTAAGTTGTTCGGACTTTATAATAATGGGCAGAACAATGCCCTAAGCCCCTAGTGTCCAGGTACGGGCATGATCCTCTGACGCGGCCGATGCCAAAACGTCAGGCTCCGCTTTGGTTATAAGAAGAAACAAAGGGAGAACAACAACAAGAGACAGTAAAAAAGGTTTACGCAGGGTCTTAATCTGAAAAGAATCCTCACAACGGGTCCCTACTGCACGTCTGCGCCTGTGTCTCTGTTGTGCCGTTATCCTGGACGGGTGTGCACATCGTTCATCTGTAAAAAGAGAGGAACTTAGTTTGAAAAGAACTCGTGCGAAAAAAGGCATATGTGAAAGAAGAAATATAAATAAGTAAAGCGGGGTCTGTATGGACTCGCTGTTTGTTTGTGTGCGCAGCCCCTTGTGAAGGAATGTGCGGCTAGGGAGCCCCTAGCCTACTTATGCCGGACTCGTCTGTCCGTGTCCGGGGTCTTTAGGTGACCCTCGCACTGAAATGATGTCGCGTGGACCAGGCATCTTGAGTGTAAGAGACGCGTAATGTGGTATGGCGTTGAAACGGACAAAGGCCTCTCGTCCCAAGAGTGCTTGATATCCACTTTTAAATGGGACGATATGAAAGATTAGTTTTTCGCGTTGGAAGTTGTTCGGTGATCCGAACACAACTTCTAGTAATAGGGAGCCCGTGCACTTGGCGTAAGGGCCTGGCGCCACTCCTTTAAAGGAAGTGCGGCTGTGTTGAATTTTAGTAGGGTCTATCCCCAACTTGCGGATTGTATTTGGATACAGCAGGTTTAAGTCGCTGCCTCCGTCCATCAGGACTTGCGTAAATTGTAGTCCATCGATTATAGGATCCAATATCAGGGCAGTCCATCCTGCGTTTCGAACGCTTCTGGAATAATCCAGGTGGCCGAAAGTTATTGGTTTTGATATCCAATCTCTATGGTCTGCTGGATTGGACCGTGCGAGGCTCTTTTTAGAGGGTGCCGCGCTATACTTCCGTATTATCACATGAAGTGAGTTTACTGCTTTGACCTCTTGTGGGAAAGTTTTTTGCTTTCCGGTGCTTTGCTGGTGGGGTTTATCGTCTTCGCTTGACGCGTCGAGCCCCTTGTGTTCGGCGTTTAGTCGGCCGGACTGTTTGAAAACCCAGCAATCTCGATGGGTGTGGTTTGCAGGCCTTCCGGGGGTACTGTGGATTTGACATATCCGACCCAAAATCTTGTTTAAGTTGGATAGCTCGTCGCTGTCATCCTTAAGAGGCAGTGTTTTGTTGTTTGTCCGCGAGCTTTTGAATCCGGCGTTGACTGCCGTGCTCTTTGGGCTTTTCTCTTTGTTCCGGCGCTGCTCTTTTCTGTACCGTGATTTTCCGATTCCATCTCTTATCTCGGATGTACTTGGGTCACCGGTGCTGCATCTTGCTAGCCAGCTATCCTCTCTCGCACAAAAGCGGGTCATGAGGCTTGTTAGCGCGGACATTGTCCTCGGTTTCTCTTGGCCGAGGTGTCTAGCAAGCCATTCGTCTCGGGCGTTGTGTTTAAAAGCTGCTAAGGCTTCAGCGTCCGGACAGTCGACTATTTGGTTCTTTTTGGTGAGGAACCTGTTCCAGAATTTGCGCGCTGACTCTCCGGGCTGTTGAGTTATGTGACTTAGATCATCTGCATCCGGAGGGCGGACATAAGTCCCTTGAAAATTTGCTCTAAACGCGTCCTCGAGCTCTCTCCATCTTCCAACAGTGTTTTTTGGGAGGCTTTTAAGCCAATGACGGGCTGGCCCTTTGAGCTTGAGGGGTAGGTATTTTATGGCGTAGAGATCATCTCCTCTGGCCATGTGTATGTGTAGTATATAACCTTCTATCCAGACTCCCGGGTCTGTTGTTCCATCGTAGGCCTCTATGTTTATGGGTTTAAATCCTGCTGGGAATTCATGGTCCAGCACCTCATTGGTGAAACATAGTGGGTGTGCGGCACCCCTGTATTTGGGTGTGCCACTATCTTCGGACACTTGACGTGTTGTATTGCTTCCTGGGGCCTTCTTCTTTGGCCCGTAAATGGACCTGACTGGGCCATCTGTCTTTCCAGGTTTATTAGTCCGTTTATGTGCGGCGCCGCTTTCAGAATTTGGCCTATCATCTAGTCGTTTATCCAACCAGGCGGCCTTTTCATGTTTTGACTGTGGGGGCTCTATGGCCTCCTTGTCAAATTCTGGTAACAGCTTGCGCTTCGGGTAGCTCTTGGATTGGTGGCTATTGCCGTATCTATCCGCGGTTTTGAGCACTTTGCTCCACCTCATCCTGAGTGTGTCTTCCGCTGTTTTGAGCTTCCGTTTTTCCTTCTTCAAGCTTCTTGCAGTGTTGACGAGTCTTTTCCGAAGGTTTTTGCTATCCGGCGGCGTGTCCGGCATGCGATCGTCCAGACTGTCATTTTCGCCGGGCCTGGACTGATTATCTGACTCGTCCTGTTTGGACGGTTGCTTATCTGCATGTTCGCCGTCCACTTGTGTGCCCTGCTGTATTGCGGGGTCCTTAGGAGCATTGTTGTTGTCGAGGCGGGACTTAGGGCGGCGTCTGCGCCGCCGTTTAGGTTGTTTGTCGGCTGGGTTATCTTCTGCCGCGGCCCGTTGGTCCTTGTTATCGCTCTCTTTTGGGGTATCCACCATATATACGTCATATGACGAGGTAGTCCTCCCGTGCCCTGTAGGCGCTGGTTCTTGTTCGTCTCCGGCGTCGTCGTCTATACCATCGATGTCTTCGGAGTCATAGTCTAGCATGTCGGTTAGATCGTCGACAGTGGCTACAAAGTGGGTGGTTGGTGGGCTCTGAATTTCTTTGTTGTCCGTATCCCAACCATCCTGGCCATAGTCCGGCCAGGACTCTCCTGATAACGAGAGATGCTTTAGCGAATTTAGGATGTCGCCAAAGGGTGAGTATTGAAAGATGTCCGCGGCGGTGAATTCCATAACCGGCGCCCAACCCGATTCGATTGGTAGGGGCGTGGGAGATCCGGAGTCCGGCAAGGAGTCCGGCACCTCAGAATCACGAGTTTCGCGAGGGACAAGATTGGCGTTCGGCTCCATCGCCGTGGAAGTTGAAGCCCCCGAGGTGGTGTCCATCCACCGATCCTCGATCTGGGCAATCGGCTTCGGACTAAAGGCCGAAGCGGATTCGTGTGCGGCCACCAAGGCACTGTTTGGCGGCAGAGCTAGATCATGCCCATCGCAACAGTGCGGCGCGCTCAGCTTTGGCTCGAGCCCGTCAAAGATCAAGTCCCCGCGGATGTCGGCCGTGAAGTTTAGGCTTCCGAATCTGACGTGATGGCCAGGGGCGTAGCTTTCGATCTGCTCCAGATGGCCAAGGGAATTAGCCCGTAGTGCAAAGCCGCCGAATACAAAGATCTGTCCGGGGAGAAAAGTCTCACCCTGGACAGCGTTGTTGACTGAAGATGCCATCGAGCCTATCGGTGACGACACAGAGGAACTCTCAATGAAAGCAGCAATGTCGGTGTCAAAACCGGCGGATCTCGGGTAGGGGGTCCCGAACTGTGCGTCTAGGCGGATGGTAACAGGAGACAAGGGACACGATGTTTTACCCAGGTTCGGGCCCTCTTGATGGAGGTAAAACCCTACGTCCTGCTTGATTAATATTGATGATATGGGTAGTACAAGAGTGGATCTACCATGAGATCAAGGAGGCTAAACCCTAAAGCTAGCCTATGGTATGATTGTTGTAATGTATGTTGTCCTATGGACTAAAGCCCTCCGGTTCATATAGACATCGGAGGAGGCTAGGGTTACACAGAGTCGGTTACAATGGTAGGAGATCTACATATCCGTATCGCCAAGCTTGCCTTCCACGCCAAGGAAAGTCCTATCCGGACACGGGACGGAGTCTTCAATCTTGTATCTTCGTAGTCTTGGAGTCCGGCGGACGATGATAGTCCGGCTGTCCGGACACCCCCTAGTCCAGGACTCCCTCACCAATACTTCCAAATATATGATGATTGTCATATGTCGACGACTTATCGTCCAAAATCAAGCCGGGTTAAATTTAAACCACACTTACACTTAGATCTTTGAACAAAAAGTCTCAAGACAAAACAAAGGTTGCTTTCAAACAAAACTTAAGCAAAAGAAATAAAAAATCGAGGCTTCTGATTCGAATACAACCAATAAATCATTCCAAAGGGGTTAAGCTAGGATTCGAATATGATCATGTTGCCCCTAGTGGCTTTCGCGTTGCACCGATGAAGAGGGTACCGATAGCTATGTTCTCTTTGTTCGAATACGACCTATGTTTGAACAGGAAGCCCCCAAATGACCTTGAGAGTTTTTTAATGAATCTGATTTGAATACGATCAAAGTCGGACCCAATAGGGGTTAAGCTATGATTCGAATAGGATCAAGAAGCCCCCTAGTGAGTTTGGCAGTGTGCCGATCAAGAGGGTACCGACACCTATGTTCTCTTTGGTTTGAATAGGACCTATGTTTGATCATGAGGTTGAATGGCTAGATTCGAATACAATCATAAGCCAGACCAAGAGGGTTAAGCTAGATTCGAATACGATCAGCCCCCAATTGGTCGTTTGAAATGATGATGATGAAGACATGATTATTGAGGATGAAAAGGACAGAGGTCCTACTTTATTACTTATCATAATATATACATCGTCAAAATATGTACATCATGAGAGCTGGTGCCTCAAGTGTAGTAAGGCCGGAGATGAGCGATATTCCACGGCCGGCGGGTCTCTGCCTCCGACTTACGTGAGTCTTTGTGCTCTCGAACATCGATAAGGTAGTATGGCCCGTTTTTCAAGTTCTTCCTGACCACAAAGGGCCCTTCCCAAGGTGGGGATAACTTGTGTGCATCAGTTTGATCCTGGATGAGCCAGAGCACCAAATCACCTTCCTGAAAGGTTCTAGACTTAACCCGGCGGCTGTGATAGCAATGCAGGTGCTGTTGGTAAATCGTCGAGCGGGCTGCTGCCAAATCACGCTTTTCATCTAACACGTCAAGTGCATCCTGACGTGCTTGTTCATTATCAGCCTCAACATAAGCCGCCACGCGGGGCGAGTCCTGACGGATGTCACTAGGGAGAACCGCCTCAGCTCCGTAAACCATGAAAAAAGGCGTATAACCCATAGACCTGTTAGGAGTGGTATTGATGCTCCATATCATAGAGGGTAACTCCTCGACCCAACAACCCGGTGTTCCTTGCAAAGGAACCAAAAGCCGGGGCTTGCTGCCTTTCAAGATTTCCTGATTGGCTCTTTCAGCTTGACCATTGGACTGGGGATGAGCTACTAATGAAACATCAAGCTGAATATGCTCACATTGACAAAACTCCTCCATGGCGCCTTTGGACAGATTAGTGCCATTGTCAGTTATAATGCTATGTGGAAAGCCAAAACAAAAGATCACCTTTTTCATGTATTGAACTGCCGTGGCTGCATCACACTTACTAACTGGCTCTGCCTCAACCCACTTTGTAAATTTGTCAACCGCCACCAAGAGGTGGGTCTTTTTATCTTCGGACCTTTTAAAAGGCCCAACCATGTTGAACCCCCAGACTGCAAATGGCCAAGTAATTGGAATCATCCTCAACTCTTGAGCCGGCACGTGAGCACGTCTTGAGAACTTCTGACAACCGTCACATTTACTGACCAGATCCTCCGCATCAGCATGAGCTGTCAGCCAATAAAATCCATGACGAAAAGCCTTGGCCACAAGGGATTTTGAACCGGCATGATGTAGCTCGCCATTGGCCTTCATGAATTTCACGAAGAATTTCTTGGCCTTCCTCAGGAGAAATACAACGCTGAAATGCCCCAGTGACACTGCGATGATGTAGCTCGCCATTGGCAATTGTCATTGACTTAGACCGCCGGGTTATTTGCCTGGCCAAGGTTTCATCCTCAGGTAACTCGCCCCGGGTCATGTAAGCCAAGTATGGCACTGTCCAATCTGGGATGATGTGAAGAGCCACCACCAATTGTGCTTCCGGGTCACGAACAGCCAAGTATTCCTCTATAGGCAACTTGATAGAAGGGTTATGCAGACTATCGAAGAAAGTATTAGGCGGCACCGATTTACGTTGAGACCCCAGTCGTCTTAAAGCATCAGTTGCCTCATTCTTTCTGCGGTCAATGTGCTCCACTTGGTAACCCTTGAAGTGTCCAACAATGGCATCAACTTCACGGTGATAAGACGCCATGACAGGATCCTTAGAATCCCACTTGCCTGATACTTGTTGAGCCACCAAATCTGAGTCGCCAAAGCACCTTACCCGGCTTAATCTCATCTCCTTAGCCATCCGAAGACCATGGAGCAAGGCCTCATACTTAGCTGCATTGTTAGTATAGGGAAACATCAACCGTAGCACATAACACAATTTGTCACCTCAAGGGGAAGCTAAAACAACTCCAGCCCCCGAGCCCTCCAATTGCCTGGACCCATCAAAGTGAATAGTCCAATATGTGTTGTCCGGCTTCTCTTCAGGCATCTGCAGCTCTGTCCAATCGTTGATGAAGTCCACCAGTGCTTGAGACTTGATAGCAGTGTGTGGCACATACTTTAAACCATGAGGCCCAAGTTCAATGGCCCACTTGGCAACTTGTCATGTGGCTTCTCTATTTTGAATGATATCTCCTAAAGGAGCAGAACTGACCATAGTGACGAGATGACCCAGGAAATATTGCTTAAGCTTCCGGCTTGCCATGAACACCCAATAAACGAGCTTCTGCCAATGTGGACACCTTTGCTTGGACTCAATAAGCACCTCACTGATGTAGTAAACCGGCCATTGAACCGGATGTTCCTTGCCAGCCTCCTTGCGCTCCACCACAATGGCCACACTGACATCACGTGTGTTAACAGCCACATATAACAATAATGTCTCCTTATCAATTGGAGCAGCAAGGACCGGTGGCTCAGCTAGCTGTCTCTTCAAATCTTCAAAGGCAGCATTAGCAGCATCACTCCAGACAAAGTCGTCTGTCTTTTTCATCATCTGATACAGCGGTATGGCCTTCTCACCTAACCGGCTTATGAACCAGCTTAAAGCAGCAATACGGCCTGCCAAGCGCTGAACATCATTGATACACGTTGGTTTAGCCAAAGAGGTGATTGCCTTGATCTTCTCTGGGTTAGCCTCAATGCCTCAGTTAGAAACCAGAAAACCCAACAGCTTGCCTACTGGCACACCAAAAACGCACTTGGCCGGGTTAAGCTTCATCTTGTAGACCCGAAGGTTATCGAAGGTCTCCTTCATATCATCTATCAAGGTCTCCTTCTCTCTGGACTTCACCACAATGTCGTCCACATAAGTATGAACATTGCGCCCAATCTGATTATGAAGACAGTTTTGCACACAACGCTGATAAGTCGCCTGGCCACTTTTAAGCCCAAAAGGCATAGACACATAGCAGAAGGCTCCAAACGGAGTAATGAAAGTCGTCTTCTACTGGTCCTTAACTGCCATCTTGATCTGATGATAACCAGAATAAGCATCCAAAAAGCTCAAACGCTCACAACCCATGGTAGCATCAATGATTTGATCAATACGCGGGAGAGCAAAAGGATCAGTCGGACAAGCCTTGTTTAAGTCCATGTAATCCACACACATACGCCACGTGCCGTTCTTCTTAAGCACAAGCACCGGGTTAGCCAGCCACTCTGGATGAAAAACTTCAACAATGAACCCGGCCGCCAAGAGCCGGGCCACTTCCTCACCAATGGCCTTACGCCTTTCCTCATTGAACCGCCAAAGAAATTGCTTGACCGGCTTAAATTTTGGATCAATATTGAGAGTGTGCTCAGCAAGTTCTCTCGGTACACCTGGCATGTCAGAAGGTTTCCATGCAAAGATGTCTCGGCTCTCATGGATGAACTCGATGAGCGCGCTTTCCTATTTGGGATCCAGATTAGCACTGATATTGAACTGCTTAGATGAGTCGCCTGGAACGAAATCGACAAGCTTAGTGTCATCAGCCGACTTAAACTTCATCACCGGCTCATGCTCTGTGGTTGGCTTCTTCAAAGATGTCATGTCCGCTGGGTCAACATTGTCCTTGTAGAACTTCAACTCCTCTGTTGCACAAACAGATTTAGCGTAAGCAGCATCGCCTTCCTCACATTCCAAGGCTATCTTCCGACTCTCATGCACCATGATGGTGCCCTTATTACCCGCCATCTTGAGTTGTAGATAAACATAACACGGCCGTGCCATGAACTTGGCATAAGCCGGCCGTCCAAACAGGGGCGTGAACGGGCTCTTGATTTTGACCACTCAAAAGTTAACTTCTCAGCCCTAGAATCATGCTCATAACCAAAGGCCACTTCCAGTTCAATCTTGCCTACTGGGTACGCCGACTTACCAGGGACCACTCCATGAAAAATAGTGTTGGAAGTCTTGATATTTTTATCAATCAACCCCATGCGACGGAAGGTCTCATAATAGAGGATGTTGATGCTACTGCCTCCATCCATGAGTACCATAGTGAATTTATACCCATCAACCTGAGGTGCCACCACCAAGGCCAAATGACCCGGATTATCAACCCGGAGAGGGTGATATTCCCTACTCCATAGGATAGGCTGCTCCGACCATCTCAAATAACGAGGAACTGCCGGCTCAACAGCGTTCACAGCTCTCTTATGAAGCTTCTCGTACCGTTTGCACAAACTGGTGGTAAACACATGACACTGTCCACTATTCAGCTGCTTTGGATTACTCTGATATCCAGATTGCTACTGCTGCTGACCTCCCTGGCCAGATTGCTGATTATAACCTCCTTGATTGCCTCGAGAGCCTTGAAAATTGGAATTTGACCCGCCGCCTGGGCCATGAAAGCTGCCGCCACCTGAGGCGCCGCCCGGCCCATGATTGCTGTCAAACATGTTAGAATTCTTGAAAGCCTTCATGATCGTACAGTCTTTCCACAGATGAGTGGCCGGTTTCTGCGGAGTATCATGCCTTGGACAGGGCTCATTTAGCAACTGCTCAAGCGTGGGGCTTGACCCGCCAGACCGAGGAGGTGGTCTCCCCTTACGTCGTTGATTGTTGCCCTATGCATTGGTGTTAGCCACAAACGCCAAACTACCATCTGCCTTACATTTATTATTACCTCCTTGACTTGCCAGGTTATGCTGAGGACCCTTGGCATTGTCGTTCTTCTTTCCCTTCCCTGTCTTCTCATCATCAGACTTGGGATCCTTGGTACTATCAGAGTCGGCATATTTGACTAGAGCCGCCATCAGCTGGCCCATGTCATTACAATCGCGCTTAAGTCGCCCCAGCTTCTTCTTCAGAGGCGCAAAAGGACAATGTTTCTCCAACATTAAGACTGCAGAGCCGGCATCCATCTTATCAGACGAATGTATTATGGCTTTGACCCGGCGCACACAATGGGCCGTGGACTCACCCTCCTCTTGCTTGCAATTAGTCAAATCAACAATTGATATGGGCTGCTTGCACGTATCTTTGAAGTTCTGAATAAACCGGGCCTTTAACTCTGCCCATGAACTGATGGAATTAGGCGGCAGCCCCTTCAACCAAGTGTGGGCCGTCCCATCCAACATCATGGTGAAGTATTTGGCCTTCGCAGCGTCACTGACTTCCAGTAGCTCCATGGCCATCTCATAGCTTTCAATCCATGCCTCGGGCTGTAAGTCGGCCGTGTAATTAGGCACCTTTCGAGGCCCCTTGAAATCCTTGGGCAGACACTCGTTACGCAGAGCCGGCACCAGACAAGGGACACCTCCGGTCCTAGTGGTCACGCCTGCCTCAATAGAAGTCATCGAATAAACCGGAAAGGACTGGTAAGCCGCTCGCTGAGCCGCCTGCTCAGCCGCCTGCTAAGCCGCCTGCTCAGTCTCTTGACGTATTCTGTCCTGATCAACCAAGTTACGAGCTCCATCATGCGTCGGGTCATGCCCGCACGGCTGGTCACGGCGCCGGGCGTTGCTTGAAACGGCCGATGAATCCATGTGTCTGCTATAACTCGGGCTCCGGCTTGGACAAGGGGTCAAATGAATCCTGTCTCGACTATACGAGTACGCCTCCTGCTGTGCAAAAGCCGTTTCGAGAAGCTCTATGACCCTTCGAGTTTCAACCGTCGTTGGAGAGTCGCCCTCCACGGGGAGAGTCGTCAATCATGCTGCCGCAGCAATCATGTTCTCCAAAGGATTAGAATAATGACCGGCGGTGTTGGTACATAATGAGGGGAAACGGCATTCATCCGGGGAGGTTCCATCATACGTGGCTGAACCGGCGTCCCAGCCCCGGGCGTTGCAACCCGGTTTACCTCCGGCGGGTTATTGGGCCCTGCACCGGGTGTACGGAAGAGATTTCGAGGATCGTAAAACGGAGGGAGACGGGATTGAGTCTTCTGGTACCTTCTACTCATGACCTCATTTGACGCATTCTGATCCATCGTGAGTTGGAAGGCCTGCGACTGAATCCGCTGAGCCTGAGCATCCAGAGCCGCCCGCTCTGCGGTCATCCTGACGTCTTCCGCCGCCAGGTCTTCCTTAGCCTACACTATGTCATGTTTTAACTGCGCCACTTCCGCATCATGTTGAGCTTGATCCGCCGGGTTGACCACGGCGGTTAATAGAGCTGTCATCTTATCCATGAGATCCATCAGCACCTGAGCCGGCGGGCGCACAGGGCCTCCTGCCCCGGCTGCCGCTAACTCGGAGGTTATTGCTGCCGTAGCCGTAGAGTTTTGAGCGGGTTGTGTGCCAGCCATGAAGATCCCAACTCTGCTCGGTGGCTCAAGGAGGTCCGGAATACTGCTGCCATCGGAACAGCCCCCAAGCCCGCCGTCTTGTAGTTGATGCAATGAATCCGTCTCACCTGTGGATGACTCACCATCAGAGTAGATGGCCGTCTCACCACCAGATATAGATCCTTCAGAAAGTCCCCCTCCGTGGATGCATCCCACGAATGCACGCTTCACGGCAGGATAAGCCTGGGCGGGTCTCGCACGCTGAGCCGTCTCGATGATGTCGGTGCAGATGTCCGGCTCAGGGCCTCGCTCGCCGATCTTGCCGATGAAGACGTGGATTCCGCCGAAAGGGACCCGGTATCTGTACTCAATTGAGCCGGCCTCGGGGCTCTAGCCTGCGTCGTCGATGTAGAGCTTGCCGCGACGACTCTTGGTCATCCGGCCCACAGCGTATCCTTTGAGCCCTTTGAAGCTGCCCTTCAAGAACTCAAATCCACCATGCGCTGGCCCCACGGTGGGCACCAACTGTCGTGGAATTGTCACGTCAGATGTCCTAGTGAAAGGACTTAGTCATGGAGCCATCGCAACTAGGAAGCTTAAAGGGGTTAGTCGGGACAAAGGACACGATGTTTATACTGGTTCGGCCCCTTACGGTGAAGGTAAAAGCCTACGATCCAGTTTTGAGTGGGATTGCTTATGTCTTGATTACCAGGGAGTGATTCCGCTTGACCTAGTTCTCGATATGATGTTACCTGCCCTGAACCGCCATCGGGTCATCCCTTTATATACATAGGTCGATGCCCAGCGGCTCACAAAGTCCCGGCCGGCTCATAAACAGTGTCCGGCTCGGTCTCTCTCTATTTCTGCCTTACAATACAAGTTACATACATATGGAGGTTTATCTCTACGGGCCTTCGCCTTTGGGCTTTGGGCCCTTAACTAAACCGCCATCTTCAAATGTTGTCTTGGGCTTCATGTCTTGAGTCACCATAGGTATAACCTGGCCCCTCCTGGGCGGGTCATACCTAATAGTTATATCCCCAACAGAACCTGAGAAAGAACTTCAACTCTCCCATCATGGACACCTCGAACTTCTCGGTCATTAGTGCCGCAAACTCATCATTGAAAGATTTGTTAGGAGAACCAAAAATAATATCATCAAGATATAGTTGGCATATGAACAAATCCCCTTTGACCCTCTTAGTAAAAAGAGTGGGATCAATTTTCCCAATTTCAAACCCACGATCTTGTAACAACTCAGTAAGGTGCTCATACCACGCACGTGGGGCTTGTTTAAGGCCATAGAGCACCTTTTTGAGTTTGTATACATGAGTGGGGAGCATGGGATCCTCGAATCCCGAAGGTTGTTTGACATACACCAACTCATTCAACGGACCATTAAGTAATGCACTCTTCACATCCATTTGTTGCAATTTGAAATCATGATGAGATGCATAAGCAAGCAACATGCGAATAGATTCAATACATGCAACGGGGGTGAACGTTTCACCATAGTCGATGCCCTCGACTTGGGAGTAGCCTTGTGCCACCAATCTTGCCTTGTTTCAAACAACCACACCGTTTGCATCTTGCTCATTCTGAAGATCCATTTGGTCCCGATGACATTATGTTCCTTTGTTGGTGAAATATCGTGGATGTCGCCTAGAGGGGGGTGAATAGGCGCTTTAAAATAATTATGGTTTAGGCTTGAACAAATGCGGAATAAACCTAGCAGTTAATTTGTCAAGCACAAAACCTACAACAATAAGGCTCACCTATGTGCACCAACAACTTATGCTAAGCAAGATAAACTACTAGGTGATAGCAAGATATATGATAAGAAACAATATAGCTATCACAAAGTACAGTGCATAAGTAAAGGGCTCGGGTAAGAGATAACCGAGGCACGCAGAGACGACGATGTATCCCGAAGTTCACACCCTTGCAGATGCTAATCTCCATTTGGAGCGGTGTGGAGGAACAATGCTCCCCAAGAAGCTACTAGGGCCACCGTAATCTCCTCACGCCCTCGCACAATGCAAGATGTCGTGATTCCACTAAGGGACCCTTGAGGGCGGTCACCGAACCCGTACAAATAGCAACCCTTGGGGGCGGTCACTAAACCCGTACACTTTGGCAACCCTTGGGGGCGGTCACCGAAACCCGTCAAATTACTCGGGGCGATCTCCATAACCTAATTGGAGACCCCGACGCTTGCCCGGAGCTTCACACCACAATGATTGAGCTCCGAACACCACCAACCGTCTAGGGAACCCAAGCACCCAAGAGGAACAAGCGCAAGGGTAGCAAGCACCCAAGAGTAATAAGCTTCTCAACTTGTAACTTCCACGTATCACCATGGAGAACTCAAACCTATGCACCAAATGCAATGGCAAGGGCACACGGAGTGCCCAAGTCCTTCTCTCCCAAATCCCACCAAAGCAACTAATGCTAGGGAGGAAAATGAGAGGAAGAACAAGAAGGAGAACACCAAGAACTCCAAGATCTATATCCAAGGGGTTCCCCTCACATAGAGGAGAAAGTGATTGGTGGAAATGTGGATCTAGATGTCCTCTCTCTTTTCCCCAAAAACTAGCAAGAATCCATGGATGGATTGAGAGATAGCAAGCTCGAAGAAGGTCAACAATGGGGGAAGAACATGAGCTCAAAGGATAAGGTTCAATGGGGAAGAAGACCCCCTTTTAATGTGCAGAAAACTGTAAGACCGGTACAAACGGTGCACGAACTGGTACAACTGGTGCACGAACCGGTACAACCGGTCAAAGTAGAGGAAAAACCAACCTGTAGGAAAAAGGCCTAAGCGGTACAACAGCCGGGGGAACCGGTAGTATCTTTTAAACTAAACTAACCGGTACAACCGGTCAACAACCGCCCAAGAACCGCTCCAAAACAGAAACTTGTCCAGTGGTAGAGCGGTACACGGCCGGTACAACCTTTGGACCAACTCTGGACCGTTCCAAACACCAGTTGTACCGGTCAACCGGTACAACCGCTCTAAAGTGCGGTACAACCTCTCTATGTAAAATAGGTAAGATCAAAACAGCCACAACTTTCGCATACAAGCTCTGAATTCGATGAAATCAAGTTTTTCGGAAAGCTAAAGACACGAGAAAACACAATCTTGATATAATTATCAAGAAATATCAATAGAGAAAATACCCAAAATAAATGGTGAGAACCCTTTCTCAATTAAGACCGGTAAAAACTCCAACACCAAAAACACAAAAGAAGATGCATAAGAAATCGGTTTTCGAAGAACTCGAGCTTGTCATCAAGATGAACATAAGCTCTAAGACTCACAAAGATAACCAACCAATAACCAAGAAAGATGATGCAAGGATGTAATGGTTTGAGATCTCTATGAATGATACGATCAAGCTACTCATCGAGAGCCCCCCTTGATAGTATGACAATCGATCCTATAACCCGGTCTCCCAACTACCACCATGAGACCGGTAAAATAGAAAACCTATCAAGGGCAAACCTTTGCCTTGCACCTGGTCCACTTGAGCTAGATGATGACGATCTTGACTCCCTCAAGTTGGACCACCTTTCTTGATTGTATTGGCTCGATGAAGATTAGATGATTGCTCCCCCATACTCCACTATGGGTGAGCCACTCTTCGGCACATCTTCACAAGTCCATTGACACCACAATGGATGGCAAGCTTCAAGCACTTGATCTCTTCATGATGCTCCACTTGAACTTGCACACGACAATCTTGATGACGATCACCACTTGATGTCATCCTCTCCATGGGTTGAGTGATATCTTCCTCTTGACGCAAGCCCATGAACACGTACCTAACCCACATAGAACTCTCACATAGACCATGGGTTAGTACACAAAGCGCAATGGACAATGCCTATCATACCATGGGATCACTTGATCCCTCTCGGTACATCTTCTACGCTTTGTGAGTTGATCAACTTGATACACTCTTGACTTAGTCTTGATCAACCTTGAATCTTTCCAATTCTCTTCATTTGGATGATGTCTTGAAGGTAAAAATGAATGATCACACAATCTTCTTCTTCAAGACATGCTTGCAATAAGCTCAACACTCACATGACCAATCTTAGAATAATTCCTTAATAGCACCTTGTTCAACTCATAAACTCCTTGAAACCAACACATGGACTTCAAGAAATGCCTATGTACAAATCCTTCAAATATAACTCGAGGCAACCATTAGTCCATAGAGATTGTCATTAATTACCAAAACCAAACATGGGGGCACCGCATGTTCTTTCAATCTCCCCCATTTTGGTAATTGATGACAATCACTTTCAACAGAGTTTATATAAGGAATTACGCATCACCATGCAATGCAAAAACCAATGATGCATGTGTAAGAGATGCAAACGCTTGGGAACACAACCAAAGCAAGAAAAGATGACACTCTAAACTTCTCCAGAAAACTCTCTGAAACTTCTCCCCCATTGGCATAGATTGCCAAAATGGGAGAAAAGCTTAGAAGGCCAATATAAATTATGTTTCTCCATAAATTGTGTATTTCTCCACAAGAGAGTGGAGTGCAATACACATATCCAACATTAAAAACTTGGAGGAAGACAAACTATATTGAGGCTCCAAGATTGCAAAAGAAAGATATGCCACAAAGACATAACAAAGAGAGAAACAAGCAATCAAGCAATCAAAAGATACCAATTGAAGAGAGCTATCAAAAGATAGCAATTGAACCAACTAGACCAAAGATCCTACGAGCCACATGAATAAAGGATATTATGATATGATCAAAGGAGTGATCTAAAGAAACTAGAGAATCTCCCCATGATTTGTGCACACATAAGATTTTTTGAATTAGGATACAAAGTGCACAAAATAGGATCATAGACCCCCTAAAATCAATAGATACTCACAACAAGTGTAATGTGCATGTAGGAAACAAAGCCTAGCACTTGTAACAAACACATGGTTGAGCAACATGTAAAAGAGGCAACTTAAGAATAGGCTGAACCAAAAATGATGTGTGTGAGTCATGGCAAAGCACTTGAGAAGACTAAAATAAGTATGAGAATTAAGCATCAACATAGTCTTAGATAAATGAGATACACCGTGCATGACATCCCCCCCCCCCCACACACACACCCAACTAACAAATGGGTTCACAAGCTCACTAAATAGAAAACGACAAAGCTTGCGACAACCCATGGTGAAGATAGAAGAAGAAAGCCTCATCAAGACGAGGGATACCAATTAAGATGGCAAAAGCCTAATAAGGACAAGCATGAGGAAAATAATCTTCACCACACAAGAGTGCATCAAGATGCAATGAGATAAGACACGCACTCACGGCAAAAGCTTTCACGGAGCCACCAAACAATAACATATGGAAGACAAGGTCGACGTGAAAGAAAGGATATCATCTAGAGATGTAATTTCTCTCAAGTGTATAAGGTTCTAGGTAGACGAAATCATGATGATATATATCTACAAAGAAGGATGTACACCCGAAATAGTTACAACACGAAGGAACAAGATATCCAAAAGGAAGTCATACATATACCAATAAGATATTTGCTTGGAAGCATAGCACATGGCTAGATATGGTCTTATTGTATATAAATGAATTCCTACCACACAACCATTAAAGACATCACGACTAGCAACATGAGATCATCGTTGAGATGCTTTGAGAAAGGAAACGAGTATCACAAGATGGAATAAAAATCATGCCAAGATGCAACCTACACAAGGTTGAAGCAAGAAATGTGTGCATGAAGTATATGAAGATATTTGTTACCGAGTTAACATTGGAAGGATGTAGTGGAAACCAATTGAAGATAGTAGATAGTAGTTCATTGAGTATCCTAGCTTGACTCCAATAAGCACATGGTGACACCACCTCCCTTGTGAGTGAGCCGAGCATCCAATGCATCTCCAATTGTTCCTAGACCAATATCACAAACAAAATGGTACCCAAACTCATTGGGACCGAAGAGTTAGAAACACCAATATACGTAGGACAAACTCCACATAAATATGTGCATATAGATATGGACATGAATTCCATGCACATCTCATCCAATTTGAGACTTGGTGGAGTTTCCCCTATATATTGGGCCAGAGAAAGAAAGCATGCCAAAGAAAATACATGAAGTAAATATGCATGCTAAAGACTTTCAAGAACCAACACCAAATGAAAAAGGAATACCAAGTGAAAAGGATACCAAAAGGAGAAACCATCACTTGGAAGATATCATTAACCGATACATCAAGGAATGAGATATCCATTGGCACACTCAAAAATTAATGATGTCAAACTCCCAAAAGAGAGAATGGTTCCAAACAAACCGAGTGCTCTACAAAGTTTCGTGATGGCACAAAGTACCAAAAAGAAATGGTTTGCATTCCACCAACACACACTTGATAAGGATCACAAGCTGAGCGTTCTAAGAAAAATAGGATAGCTCCCCCAATCATTGTGCATTATAGAGAATTTGCATTTGAATACAAAAAGCACAAGATGGGATCACCACTTTCACTATATCTATACAAACACTAGACAATCTCAAGGGAATAACAAGATCCACAAGTGGTATGGAATACACTTGGAGTTGACACAATCCTAGGCAAGAGATAAGGCAAATCAAAGCAAAGGCCAATGTAAATATGATCAATAATTTCTACCACACATAAGTGAGTACAAATTGTCAAAAGACAAGAAGTATTTGGAAATAATTCCATTGGTAGATAGCAAGGATATCCAGCATCATCTTCACACCAGACACAAGCAAATTGCAACTTGTAGAACTAACATGCCACCTAGGAACAAGATACTTTACAATATCAATTCTAGGTGACAATATCTCAAATGTCAAACACTCCTTTGCATGAGTGAAAGGTCGTAGGTGCGCTAGGTCTTCGGGAGGAACCACTTCTTGAAGGATGAACAATGCAGAGTGATTGTATTCATTGTCCACTTCTTCTCTTGGGGTGAAGTTGTTTGGATCATGCGGGTAGAAGCCTTGCTCAATGATTCTCCAAAGGTTAGTTAAGCAATGATTCAAATAAGACTTAATGCGGAAGACCCAACTAGCAAAATCACCCTTAACAAGCTTGGGAGGAGGACCATGAATATTAATGCGAGTTGTGGGGACTGGTCCTCCATAGACCGGGGGAGGGGGGACCAAGGCAAAGGTTCCCGCCCATTCTTTTCATGAGGGGAAGGAACATGATTACCTTTAGCCACTTCCTTGGTGGAATTGTCCTCTGACACCGATGCCGTGGGATTAACCACAAGAAAAGGATCGGGAGTGGATTTCATCCCCTCAAGTAATTCTTTAAGCATGGACTTGACTTTGGTCGTCATAGACTTCTTAAGTGAAGACATAGCTTCATTTAAGTCATCTCGAGTGATCGAAGTCAACTCCAAGGCCTGGGCACTTCCTCCTCGATCTCAACCATAATCTTCGGGTGGTAATAAAGAGACGGGGCTCTAATACCAATTGAATGGATCGATATGCTTGGCTAGAGGGGGTGAATAGGCAACTACCAATTTTTAGCTTTTCTTAACAAATTAGGTTTAGCAACAAATAGGTTGTCTAGATGTGCAACTAGGTGAGCAACCTATATAATGCAAACAAAAACAAGAAAGAGCAAGCAAAGAATACGAACACAACAATAGCTTGCACAAAGTAAAGGTAACAGATAACCACAAGTGGAGCCGGTGGAGACGAGGATGTGTTACCGAAGTTCCTTCCCTTTAAGGGGAAGTACATCTCCGTTGGAGCGGTGTGGAGGCACAATGCTCCCCAAGAAGCCACTAGGGCCACCGTATTCTCCTCACGCCCGCACACAATGCGAGATGCCATGATTCCACTAGTGGTGCCCTTGAAGGCGGCAACTAGACCTTTACAAACGAGGTTGGGGCCCTCTCCACAACCAAATTGGAGGCTCCAAACGAAACCACGGAGCTTCACCACAATGGAATGTGGCTCCGAGGTGACCTCAATCATCTAGAGTGCTCAAACACCCAAGAGTAACAAAATCCACACAAGAAAGTATGGGGGAATCAAATTTCCTTTGGTGGAAGTGTAGATCTAGGTCTCCTCCTTCAATCCCTAGCAAATCAACAAGTTTGAGTGGCTAGAAAGAGAGATCGGGCAAGAAAGCTTGAAGGGCATTAATGGTGGAGAGAGAGAGGCAAGAGTTAAGGGGGTAGGTAGAAGAACCCCCTTTATATAGGAAGCCCTAAAATCCAACCGTTATAGTAGTTTTTAGACTGCAGCGGTACAACCGCTCCTCTCCCCGGTACAACCGGGATTCATGGGTAAGCTACTGAAACCCTGACAAGTGGTACAACCGGACGCTCGAGCGGTAGTACCTGTTAACAGGAATAACTGGACCAACCTCTCCCCTACTGCTCAACAACCGCCTTGAACCCGAAGGGAGTCACACCTATGGGCGGTGGTCGAGCGTTAGTTCTCCGAAACTACCGCCTGGCCCTGGTACCAGGGGTGCTTAAGTCCCAAGCGGTAGAACCGCTCAGGGCACCCAGTAGTACCAGTATGTAGAGCACAACCGGGACAACTGGGTGCTACCTCTTGAGCTTGCGTTAGTTTTCCCTTAAAGAGGAAAGGGTGATGCAGTAAAGTAGTGTAAGTATTTCCCTCAGTTTTGAGAACCAAAGTATCAATCCAGTAGGAGACAACGCACAAGTGATCGAATACCTGCACAAACAATCAACCACTTGCACCCAACATGATAAAGGGGTTGTCAATCCCTTCACGGTCACTTGCAAAAGTGAGATCTGATAGAGATAGATAAACGGTAAAGTAAATATTTTTGGTATTTTTGGTTTATAGATTGGAAAGTAAAAGATTGCAAAATAGTAGATTGGAGACTAGCAAGATGTAAACGAGATTCAATATAATGGAAAATAGACCTGAGGGCCATAGGTTTCACTAGTGGCTTCTCTCAAGATAGCAAATATTACGGTGGGTGAACGAATTACTACCGAGCAATTGATAGAAAAGCGCATAGTTATGATGATATCTAAGGCAATGATCATGAACATAGGCATCACGTCTGTGTCAAGTAGACCGACTCCTGCCTTCATCTACTACTAT
The DNA here is from genome assembly GCA_963921465.1 of Triticum timopheevii. Lineage (NCBI taxonomy): Eukaryota > Viridiplantae > Streptophyta > Magnoliopsida > Poales > Poaceae > Triticum > Triticum timopheevii. Next base: position 404,388,347 of record OY997272.1, on the reverse strand, counting down.
TACTCTACACATCGGCCGCTATCCAGCATGCTTCTAGAGTATTAAGTTCATAAAGAACAGAGTAACGCGTTAAGCAAGATGACATGATGTAGAGGAATTAACTCAAGCAATATGATGAAAACCCCATCTTGTTATCCTCGATGGCAACAATACAATATGTGCCTTGCTGCCCCTACTGTCACTGGGAAAGGACACCGCAAGATTGAACCCAAAGCTAAGCACTTCTCCCATTGCAAGAAAGATCAATCTAGTAGGCCAAACTAAACCGATAATTCGAAGAGACTTGCAAAGATATAAAATCATGCATATAAGAATTCAGAGAAGAACCAAATAATATTCATAGATAATCTTGATCATACATCCACAATTCATCGGATCTCGGCAAACACATCGCAAAAGAATATTACATAGAATAGATCTCCAAGAACATCGAGGAGAACGTGGTATTGAGAATCAAAGAGAGAGAATAAGCCATCTAGATAATAACTATGGACCCGAAGGTCTGTGGTAAACTACTCACGCTTCATCGGAGAGGTAATGGTGTTGATGTAGAAGCCCTCCGTGATCGAATCCCCCTCCGGAAGGACACCGGAAAAGGTCCCTAGATGGGATCTCACGGGTACAGAAGGTTGCGGCGGTGGAAAAGTGGTATCGTGGCTCCCCCGGTATTTTCAGGGTATAAGAGTATATATAGGCGAAGGAACTAGGTCGGGGGAGCTACGAGGGCCCCATGAGGGTGGGGGCGCGCCCTACCCCCCTGGGCATGCCCTCCTTCCTCATGGCTTCCTCGTTGCGTGTCCAACTTCATCTCCAAGTCTTCTCGTTTGCTTTTGGTCCAAGAGAGATCATCTCGAAGGTTTCATTCCATTTGAACTGCGTTTGGTATTCCTTTTCTGCAAAATTCTAAAATAGGCAAAAAACAAAAACTGGCACTGGGCCCTCGGTTAATAGGTTAGTCCCAAAAATAATATAAAATAGCATATTAATGCCCATAAAACATCCAAAACAGATAGTATAATAGCATGGAACAATCAAAAATTATAGATATGTTGGAGACGTATCACCGGGCCACCACCGCCCAAGTACCACCCTATCGAAGAAGCGAGTCCGGTGGTCAGGCGGTACCCAGCCGATACAACCACCACGGATGCACCTCTAGAGTTCTTCCAACGAAGGGGAGGTACCACCGCCTAGGGGCAGCGGTACAACCGCTGGGCAAGAACCTGGGAGGTGCAACCCTGATACGTCTCCAACGTATCTATAATTTTTGATTGCTCCATGCTGTTATATTACCCGTTTTGGATGTTTATGGGCTTTAATTTACACTTTTATATCATTTTTGGGACTAACCTACTAACCGGAGGCCCAGCCTGAATTGTTGTTTTTTTGCCTATTTTAGTGTTTCGAAGAAAAGGAATATCAAACGGAGTGCAAACGGAAAGAAATCTTCGGGAGCGATCTTTTTGGAACAAACGCAACCCAGGAGACTTGGAGTGGACATCAAGAAGCAGTCAAGGCGGCCACGAGGGTGCAAGGCTGACCTCCTTCGCCTATATATATCTACGTACCCTGAAAACATCCAGGAGCACCACAAAAACCTAATTCCACCGCTGCAACCTTCTGTACCCGTGAGATCCCATCTTGGAGCCTTCGTCGGCGCTCCGCCGGAGGGGGAATCAACCACGGAGGGCTTCTACATCATCGCCAAGGCCTCTCCGATGAGTTGTGAGTAGTTTACCACAGATCTTCGGGTCCATACTTTTTAGCTAGATGGATTCTTCTCTCTCTTTGAATCTCAATACAAAGTTCTCCTCGATCTTCCTAGAAATCTATTTGATGTAACTCTTTTTGCGGTGTGTTTGTCGAGATCCGATGAATTGTGGGTTTATGATGAAGTTTATCTATGAGAAATATTTGAATCTCCTCTGAATTCTTTTATGTATGATTTGTTATCTTTGCAAGTCTCTTCGAATTATCAGTTTGGTTTGGCCTAATAGATTGATCTTTCTTGCAATGGGAGAAGTGCTTAGCTTTGGGTTCAATCTTGCGGTGTCCTTTCCCAGTGACAGCAAGGGCAGCAAGGCACGTATTGTATTCACTACAAAAAAAGACACATCCGTGACATTTTGGGCCGAACGAAATTTTTTTCTGTCATACATATGACACTTCTATGACGATAATTGTGACAAAACCCGGTATCATCATAGATTTGGTGAGCTCCTACTTCTATGACAAAAAATCATGACAGAAAATGGGCTTTTCGTCCTGGGCGGGTCGGAGACGCAGCTGCATGACATTCTTTGGGCCGTCCTTGACGAAAAAAACCGTGGTAGAAGCGAGGGGGGATTTCAGGGAGTTGCCGGTTATGGTGGGAGGTCGGGGGCTGAGCGATGCGCGTTTCTCTCGTACACGTACACGCGTGTGTGCGAGGCGTTGGCTCTAACTGAACCCGAGTGAGGCGTTGGGCTCTAACTGAACCGGAGCGATTGCATTGCAGGCTACGCGTTACTGAACCCGAGTGATCGATCGATGGCTGTTAACTGAACCCGATGGAGCGATTCCTTCGCTACTGCTGCTAACTGAAGCCGATCGATGGATGAACAGTGAGCGTTGCGGGGGGTGGATGAACAGTGAGCGGTGGTGTTGCCTCTGGATGAATAGGAACCCGTGGTGTGGAGGGCTGGATGAACAATAGACGGAGGGGGGGTGGCCGTGGAGGGGTGGTTGAACAGGACCCCGTGGTGTGGAGGGCTGGATGAACAGTAGACGGTGGATGGGTGGTTGAACAGTAGCCGGTGGAGTAGCGCGCGATGGAGGCTGGATGAACAGGAGCCCGTGGAGGCTAGAGGAGGTCGACGGTAGCCCGTGGAGGCTGGAGGAGGTCGACGGTGGAGATGAACAGTATCCCGTGGAGTCCCGTTTTGCGGTATGCCACACCCCTCCCGATGAACAGGACCCCTGTTTTGACCGTAGGAGGTCCATTTCGTCCGTTTTGCGGTACGCCACACCCCTCCCAATCAACAGGACCCCCGTTTCGACCGTAGGAGGTCCGTTTCGTCTGTTTTGTGGTACGCCACACCCCTCCCGATCAACAGGACCCCCGTTTCAATCGTAGAAGGTCCGTTTCCGTTTTGCGGTACGCCACACCCCTCCCGATCAACAGGACCCCATTCTAAACGTGGCCGGTCGAGCACAAGGCCGTTTCCTCCGTTGTGCGGTATGCCAAGCCTCGTTTCCATCGCCTGTTCCGTCCAAGCCGGTTGGCTCCCACGCGTTCCATTGCCTCCTGATGAACACAGCGCATTCCATTGCCTCCCCATGAACACGACGCATTCCGTTGCCTCCCCATGAACACGACGACGACGCTGTTTCTCCGTTCCTACCCAGCCATGTACATATGCGCGAGTAGGCGTTCGAGACCCTACCCATATGTACGTATGTGGCCGTATTTTCTTTCTTGCACCCTCGCCGCTGTACGTACGTGTACATGCTACGTGCGCGCCTCTACATCGACACGTGCGCACCTCTACTATGACACGTGCGTGCCTCTACATCAACCATTATGTACGTACACTTTTGTGACCAGAATGACAACGCTACGTACGCTTCGACCAGGTGGGTCCCGACTGTCCGGCACTTCCTTGCCTGCGAAGATGTAGCTGGTGGGTCCCAGCAGTCAGGGGGGCGAATCATTTTTGTTTTTTTGCCCGAACGCACTTCCTTGCATGCGAAGATGTAGCTGGTGGGTCCCAGCAGTTAGGGGGGAAACGTCTTTTTCATGAAATACTGGTGGCCCGTCCGGTGGGTCCCTGCTATCAGGTGGAGGAATAATTATTTTGCGCGTAATAAGACGGAACTTCCTTGCAGCTGCCATGGACCCAGCTGTCATCCTCTCCACACACAGTACTCTTCCGATGGAAGTCAGTTGTTGACCACATTGACCACACCGCGCCGAGAGCACCACGGCGGTTGACGACGGCGAGGCTTAGGAAGGGGACGACGCGGAGCCGGGGAAGACGCAGCAGTGGATGCCCACGCGAAGAGGAGTACGAGGGTGAGGCTGCCGTCACTGTAGAATAACAAGGGGTGTGGGTGAGTAGAGGGATGGCCTGGCCAGTGGTGGGAGTAGTAGGGGGCGATGAGGCCTCCACCGCATCGCAGCCGGACACGGGAGGCAGGAGCACGAGGCACGACCGGCGCTGGTTTAGGCAGCTGGAGCAAGAAGACCAGAGGTTGAAGAAGCACTACGGCCGTTGGATGGACATCATACGGTCACTGGAGCTAGAATCGTGCATATTATTGACTAAGACAAAGCCCTCCGTCCTCGTCAACTTAGTAGGCCCACAAGTCAGCCGGCCACTATACTGGGTCCCAGCTAACAGGCGGAGTATTCTTTTTTTGTGCGTAATAAGGAGGCACTTCCTTGCGTGCGAAGATATAGCTGGTGGGTCCAAGCTGTCAGCGGTGGTAACGTTTTTTTTGCGAAATACAGAGGCCCTTTTGGTGGGTCCCTGATGTCAGGTGGAGGAATCATTATTTTGCGCGTAATAAGGAAGCATTTCATTGCGTGCGGCCATGGACCCAGCTGTCGGCCTCTCCACGTACAGTCCACTTCAGATGCATGTCGGTCGTTGACCACGTTGACCAGGCCGCGCCGAGAGCACCAGGGCGGTGGACGACGGCGAGGCCTAGGAAAGGAACGACACGGAGGCAGGGAAGACTCGGCATTTGTTTCCCACGCGGAGGGGAGTACGACTGTACGAGTGTTTACTGGTTCGTCTGCCGTCGCCAGAGAATAACAGCAGGTGTGGGTGAGTAGAGGGATGGCTAGGCCAGCGATGGGAGAGCGGTGGGGGCGGTGAGGCCTGCGCGGCGGCAGAGCCGGCTGCGGGGAGGAGGGAGCAGGCAGTCCCGCCGGCGCTTGTTTGAGCGGCTGGAGCAGGAAGAGCAGAGATTGAAGAAGCACGGCGGCCGTTGGATCGACATCCAACAGTCACTGCTTGTGCATCAACCTTTTTTTAAGGAAAGCCTCAAATCTGTGGAAAACAGCATACAGCCCATCTGCCATTATTTCTAATAATTTACAGCCCATTTGCTAATTCTTAAGGTTTTTTTGGAGCCCATATTGTTTTTGTTAGCATTACAGCCCATATTGTGGCCACTGTTAAAAAATTATATGAAATTTTGCATATTTCGGTGCGGTCCGAACTGTTTTTAATCCCGAAATTTCGACTCACATTCAAACTGATTTTAAAAATAAATGTATATCAATATGAAATCCAACAAATTCTCCACATAAAAATTAATGTAATTTAAAATCCCGAAATGAAAAAAAGATATTTGAAACTAATTGCCGATTTGATGTGTTTTAAAAGTGTACAGCCCATTTCTCATTACTGATAGGCCATTTTCTCGGCCAGCCAAATGAAGCTCTCCTCGTCTTGAAAGATTTGCAGCCCAACCGGCCTGACAAAGCGACTTACTTGGCAAATCACAAAAAAACTGGGTTGTGGCCTTGGACCCAGCTGTCAGCCTCTCCACGTACAGTACTCTTCCGATGGAAGTCAGTCGTTGACCATATTGATCACGCCGCGCCGAGAGCACCAAGGCGGTGGACGATGGCGAGGCCTAGGAAGGGGACGATGCGGAGCCGCGGAAGACGCGGCAGTGGATGCCCACACGGAGAGGAGTATGAGGGTTCACTGGTTCGGCTGCAGCGTGAGGCTGCTGTCGCCACAGAATAACAGGGGGTGTGGGTGAGTAGAGGGATACCCTGGGCCAGCGGTGGGAGTAGTAGGGGGCGGTGAGGCCTCCGCGGCATCACAACCGGCCACGAGAGGCAGGAGCACGTGGCACGACCGACGCTGCTTTGGGCGGCTGGAGCAAGAAGACCAGAGGTTGAAGAAGCACTACAACCGTTGGATGGACATCGTACGGTCAATGGAGCTAGAATTGTTCATATTGACTAAGTTGACAAAGCCCTCCGTCCTCGTCAACTTAGTAGGCCCACAAGTCAGCCACCCACTATGGTGGGTCCCAGCTAGTAGGGGGTATTCATTTTTTGGTGCGTAATAAGGATGCATGTCGGTTGTTGACCACGTTGACCAGGCCACGCCGAGAGCACCAGGGCGGTGGACGACGGCGAGGCCTAGGAAGGGAACGACACGGAGGTAGGGAAGACTCGGCAGTTGTTCCACACGCGGAGGGGAGTACGACTGTACGAGGGTTTACAGGTTCGTCTACCATCGCCGGAGAATAACAGGAGGTGTGGGTGAGTAGAGGGATGGCTAGGCCAGCGATGGGAGTACGATGGGAGCCAGCCGCGGCGAGGAGGGAGCAGGCAGTCCTGCCGGTGCTTGTTTGAGCGGCTGGAGCAGGAAGAGCAGAGATTGAAGAAGCACGACGGCCGTTGGATGGACATCGTACAGTCACTGGAGCTAGAATCATTCATATTGACTAAGTTGACAAAGCCCTCCATCCCCGTCAACTTAGTGTGCCCACAAGTCAACCTCCCACCATGGTGGGTCCCAGCTAGCAGGGGGAGTATTCATTTTTCTATGCGTAATAAGGAGGCACTTCCGGTGGGTCTGAGCTGACAGTGGGGGGAACGTTTTTTTCGCGAAATACGGTGGTCCGTCCGGTGGGTCCCAGCAGTCAGGGGCAAACATTTTTTTTCACGAAATACGGTGGCCCGTCCGGTGGGTCCCAGCAGTCAGGGGGGAAACATTTTTTCCGCTAAATACTGGTGGCCCGTCCGATGGGTCCCCGCTGTCAGGTGGAGGAATAATTATTTTGCGCGTAATAAGGAGGCACTTCCTTGCGGCTACCGTGGACCCAGCTGTCAGCCTCTCCACATATAGTACTCTTCCGATGCAAGTCGGTCGTTGACCACATTGACCACGCCGCGCTGAGAGCACCACGGCGGTGGACGACGGCGAGGCCTAGGAAGGGGACGACACGGAGCCGAGGAAGACGCGGCATAGGATGCCCACGCGAAGAGGAGCACGAGGATTCACTGGTTTGGCTGCGGTGTGAGGCTGCCGTCGCCGGAGAATAACAGGGGGAGTGGGTGAGTGGAGGGATGGCCTGGCCAGTGGTGCAGTAGTATGGGGACGGTGAGGCCTCCGCGGCAGCACAGCCGGCCACGGGAGGCAGGAGCATGCGGCATGACCGGCACTACTTTGGGCGGCTGGGGCAAGAAGACTAGAGGTTGAAGAAGCACTATGGCCATTGGATGGACATCGTTGACCACGCCGCACCGAGAGCACCAGGGCGGTGGACGACGGCGAGGCCTACGAAAGGAATGACACGGAGCCGGGGAAGACACGGCAGTGGCGGCCCACGCGGTGGAGAGTACGAGGGTTGACTGGTTCGGCTGCCGTCGCCGAAAAATAATAGGAGGTGTGGGTGAGTAGAGGGATAGACAGGCCAAGGATGCGAGTATGATGGGGCCGTGAGGCCTGCCCGGCAGCACTGCCGGCCACGGGAGGCGGGAGCATGCGGTTCTGACGATGCTGGTTTGGGCGGCTGGGCAGGAAGATCAGAGACTGAAGAAGCACGATTGCCATTAGATTGACATCTAACGGTCTGACGCTGGTAGAGTCGATTGTTGACTAAGTTTCTTTTTTGCGAAACCTTGTGTACGCATGAACTTGGTAGGCCCACAAGTCAGCCTCCAAATCTGTGGCAGACAACATAAAGCCCATTTGCTATTTTTTATAATTTGCAGCCCATTTTCTAATTCTTAAGTAATTTATTATAGCCCATTTTCTGCCCAGGACCACGGTCAAAAAGTTTAACCTTATTTTGCATATTTCGGTGGAGTCCGAACTGTTGTAATCCCGAAATGATAAACATTTTTTTAAGAACTTATTGATTTTCCAAAAAAATCGTTCTGTTTTGTGAGCAAATAAGACGTGGGACAATTGAGTTAGTTTAAGGGAAAACCAGTGGTAAAAAAATCAGCGCTGGGTGGGAAAAATAACAAAAATAAGGATGTAAATATGAAAAGGGAATTTCATGTGTTTTCAATATAATGATACGTGTATATGAACTAGTAAAACTATAGGTAGAGATTAGAAAATGGATGTAGGACATGCGTTTCAAGAGGAAAATAGAACTGGGCTGTGTGTTTGATTCAGTAAAAAAACTGCCTGCGGATGTTGTAAGACAAAATATAACTAACGCTGGCGGGCCAGAGGCCAGTCGATACCTGCTGGATCTTTGTGCCCCGTTGTCATCATGGGCTGGGCCTGTTAAAAACAAAACCAACCCTGGGCAGTCTGCAGCCCAGTTGAAACTTGCTCGACCTGAAAAAACAATATACGTGCTCAATAAACGAGAGAATTCTGCAAGTACAGACTGATAACTGGGATGCAGCACGGATATTGTTTTTTATCATGATAATAAGTGCATGCACTTGTTTCGAAAAAATTGGAGAACTGGGAATTCGAACGGCAGGTGCTTATGCTACCGATCAAATAAAAATCAGGTGCTTGAAAATTTGTTTCGAAACAAATGATTCAGCTTTATATCCACGCCGACCCTCGGCATGATGGTTGGAAGCAAATGCAAGTTCATACCAAAAGATCGTTAACAACAATACCAACTTGCGGACGACAAGGTAGTACAACTACCAATACCTAGCTAACTTATAATCTTTTTACTCCTAGCCCTAGTGTTCGTCTGGTAGAAAATCTTGCAGAGGACCAGTTCCCGCTCCTTCTCTTGCTCCAGGTCCCCGAGGTGGTACTGGTGCATCACCCACTTGGTCCTCTGCTGGTCGAAGTTCTTGTTGGCGTGCAGCACCAGAACCTTTTTTGCTGCTCGTCTGCTGGACGCTGACCATCACCGGCAAGGTATTGCCGGTCTTGTGCCACATCGCGTGCATGCCGCACTCCGACTGTATCTTGCGACGCATCCACGTGCCCCATTTGAACGCCCTGGAATTGCGCTGGAAGAATTGCTTCCTTAGGCAACTCAGTGTGATACCTGCAGTATTGTGGAATACATGTTTTAGTGTATGTAGTTGGCATTTTCATAACATCTTTGGCATGTTGCAGTCACTTGTTTCACTTTTTATTAACTGTCAAATTGTAATTGATTCACCATGTCTGCGTCTAAAAAGAAAAATAGAGCTATAAACAAAGGAATATGTTTGTGCAAGTAGACGGCCGATCGGTGTCTTACCTGGAAGTTTCTCAGGTTGAGTGTAGCATATGTTGTGCTCACTGTCGATGGTTGGTATGAACAAATCGATGAGAGACTGAAATCTCGCGCTGTCGGCACTCACTTTGGCCTCAAGGTGCTTGATCAGCTCCTGATCCGTGGGATCGAACTTGATGCCAGCCGGCAGCATCGGCCAATCCTTCTTCGACTTGCATCGGTAATTCTAGTTATATGGTACTCAATGTATGATCAATCGACTGTTTTAAGTGAATGATGAAAGATTTTGACAGATAAGTGGTACTCCAAATCTGAAGTCCAGAATACCCGAACACGCCGCGGGGATTCTTGTGTCACCTCACGTGCAGCGTGTTGTCACGTCAATTCAATGTGTGGACATGATGAATAATTTGACCGACGTATACTAGTACTGCTACTGTACTACTTACTAGTCGTATTTAGTGTCACAATTTATACATAGGTTTAACTAACAAGTACGCACTTGAAGCCTAACTGATATATATATGGCTTCTGCACAGCATCTCCATCATCATTATCAGTACATCCTACGCAGGTGAGTTAGGATGCACTTGATCCCAGGAAGGTATCTATCCTTCAAACCAGAGGAGTGCTTCAAACTAACAATAGTACATAATATCCAACAAAAGAGGGTCGTGCTATAGCAGCAGAATACATGGCGCAGTCTAGATATCAGCACGAATCAAGTTGTGCATATTTGCTGTTGGCATGAACCACATCGCCGCATGTCGGGTTTGCAAAAGCCATCCATCGCATGGAAGCTTGATGCCTTTCACACACTAAAGATTACCTGGCAACAAGCTGTGTCGACGAATCTCTGGATATGGTGATTCATGAAACCCATGGTATGATGTGTAAACACGCCCCCCCCCTCGCGAATGGAAGTTGCATAGCACAGTAATCATCACCGGTGATATGATCGATGATTGGTTGGATGATCGGATAATTGAGCCCGAGGAACAAGGAGTGGTTGCCGAGGTTGTAAACCCGCCTCCAGTTGAATACGCCTGGCCCAACAGAGCTAGGATCTTTCTCGAACACGAAGCAGCCATAGCCATCAATGTCACGAATGCCCCATGCATTGTACTGCATGTGGTTTGATGTAATGGTTTGGTTAATTTGGTACATGCGAATGAGCATCAAATGACCGCCGTCAGCTGAACGAGCGACAAACCACCACCCATCGGCTGGTATGATTCCAGGTCCTCGAATCATGAAGGACAGCGCATTTGCGTCTACTGCAACAATTCAAATTGGAGACCAAAAGGACAAAAATAAACAATCATGTTCAGAGTATGTGTGGAATTAAGATTATTATAATAGTGACACATATCATAGACAGAGAATTGCAATGCCGTGGTCATAATCATACCCCAAGTTAAAAAATAAGCCAATGGCTTTCATATTCTACCAACATGTCATGGTTCAAACATCATGTAACAATGAGAGGAAAACAGCTATGACAGCGCCTACTCATATTCTACCATAGCACTTACTACTACTGTTCTCATATCAACTCTAAGCTATAACATGTGTTGTTATAAAAATCTTGTAAACGAGAGTAACATATAGCAATCATGATGTCATGCTCATAATATGTATTCTAACAATCATTAGATGCCAATCAACTCTAACAATAACATGTGTGGTCATAAAAATCTAGGAAATGAGAGGAACATATAGCAATGATGTGGTTATAGACATGCTATGCATTCTAAATTTGTAACAAATGAACAGGCGGTCGTATTCATAAGGTAAAGATGAGATGAGATAGAACAATTACACGACGATAGATTCCACCAGTATAGGCAGCCAATCTGTGCGTCGACCGCGTAAATGATGCCATCATGCACTATAGCATCAGACAGAAATGTTGCTTCAACAGGATTGATGATGAGCCATAACCATGTATGGCGACCGGATTCCAGATAGACTAATCCCATGTTGAACAAGGCAATGAGCTTGTAATCCATGTAGTCTTCTGATGGTGTGGGCACTTCGCAGATTCCAACTTTCTGCAATTAGAGGTCGAGCCAAAAGCTTGACGCGTCTCGTGCGTAGTAGGCAGTAGTGTCCGGCGGGCCACGAGGCTCGATGTCGGCGGTATCCAATGATGGAAGGGTGATCTCTCGCTGGGTGTAGATATCCACGAGACACCACAGACTACCAGTGTGGTGGATGAGGACGATCCAGTTGGCCTTCATGCCCGCCCAGTAGTGGTAGCATGTCGAGGGGCACCACGGCAACCTCCGTAGGATCGTCAAGTCGGTGTCTGGGCCACCTGCGAGGATCGGGCATCAGCAAGCAGGGTGTCTTGAAAAGAGCCAGCCGGTTGCAGACGAGTAGACGGCACAAAGACACCGAGCATGTAGCCAGACGTACGGTGCTGAGTAGGTCCACACGACTACAGATCTGCTCCAAGAGAACATCGGGGAGGGAATTCCAATCGCGGCTCTGCGTGTCAGTCGGTTCTGCCATTGGGGTTTTCGGTGCCTGCGAGCCAGCAGGGAAGTGGATTCAGGTGGGCGAGCGAAGAAGCTTCTCCTCGTGTGGCCGAGCAGTGAGCGGGGCATATGGTACGCGCGAGCTACCAAGGAAGATGGCGCGGGTGGGCGAGTAGTGAGCGGGGGTAAATGGTGTGCGGCCGACGATGGGGAAGAGAGGAGGAAGAAGAAGAGAGGAGGAAGAAGAGTGGAAGACGGGGAAGAAAGTGCATTAAATCTCAATTCTACTAGTACTACTACCAGGATATACCGTCCTTCGGAGTGTAAATAGTTACACCGATGACATGTGGGTCTACCACAAGAGGGCCCATATGTCAGTTAATGGAGGACAGAGGTGCGTAGGCGTATTTGCGGAAGCATGCTCTACTGGCAAACATGATGGCAGTACTGGGTAAGGCTGATTTAGTAACAACAACACGCTGGTTGAGCTTATTAATTACGTGTCTCATCTGCTGCAGCGTGTATTGTCACTTCACTACAAAGACTAGTTGAATAGTTCTCTCTGACCGAGATGGGGAATAATGGATCGCGAGGACTTCCTTTCTACAGTATCCCTATGCCTCTACGCTCACTTCACTCATTTTGCTCCGTACCTAGTCACTTGTTGAAATTTGTAGAAAGACAAATACTCCGTATTTGGGAACAGAGGGAGGCTTTTACTCCGTATTATTTGGGAACAGAGGGAGTATCACCATATGGAGGGAACAGAGGAAGCTTGAAATATGAACATGTCAAATGGCAGGGAGTAAGCCCCATGCATGCATGCATGCATGCAACATGCAACACTCACACGTACACATGGACGCACGCAACACTCACGCACCCATGCGGCACACAGCACATGACGCAACACACACAGCTCATGCTCAAGTGCTCAACCTACTCCCTACATCCGTGAAAGACTGTACATTTAGAGATTTACACATTGACCAGGGCATAATTAACGCCCAAAAGTAGCAGACTTATGTGTGCATGCGACCATTGAGATAATAAGATTAAATGAAGGCTGTTGCATGCTGTAATTAAGGATAGACATGTAGCCTATACCTACAGCACAAGTTGGTGCATTAGTCAATCAATATCGATTTAGATTAAAGGCTAAATGCATTGGAAGTGTAGATGTACATTATGTACCACACTCTTTGTTTTGTAGCCGATGTACACTCTTTGTTGGAAGACCGAGGGAGGACACGTGCATGCACTCACATACACAGCCAGGGCGGTTCGCGCGCAAGGGTTAGACTCGTGCCGCGCCTGCGTAAAGTTTTGTTTAACTGATTTCTTTGCTCTGCCAACCGACAGGTGGGACCCAGAAACTAGGTGACAATTTAACCAGTCAACAAAGTGCCACGTCGACTATGTGGCCGGTCAGTAGGGTGCAATACGGTGCTCTACGATGAGCTAGTGATCGTATAATCGCCGCAAAACTATATATAGTGACCGTAAAGAGCGTATTGTTACATACGTTGACCGCCAGTGTATTTTTCTCATTTCAAATTAAGCCATATTAATCGGAAAGGACGCTGTATGGACTACTACTAGTACTAGTACTCCTTTGATGTGTCCCGTCAACTCGTCGAACGAGGAGAAGCTTGCTTACTACGCCTCTCCCTCGCCCACGCGCACGGTGGTTCGCAGGACAAGGAGAGGGTTTTGACTACAGCGCCCTCTCCCTCTCCCTCCCTCTCCCTCTCCCTCGCCCTCGCCCTCGCGGTGGACATGTAGCAGTTCAATCAGTGTCAGATTGCCAGAAGCATATTGTACTGTAGTATCATCATTGTTGGACCTTCCGAAGAGGCGAAGAGCCAAGTGCAAGGTTCACACGAGTACGAACTGTTGAACCTCCCGAAGAGGCAAAGAGACAAGCGCAAGATTTTATAGGAGTTGTCGTCCTAGTAGGAGTGTACTACAGCTATAGCGAACGATGCTACTGTATGATGCCGCCACGTCATGTATATCCAAAGTTGTGCCACCTTTTTTTCTCAAAGAGTGTGTTGGAGCCCGTGCAACAACCACACAAGTTGCACGTACACATAACACATTTACTAGTAATAAATTCTAAAGGAAAAATGCCAGTATGCCACACAAGTTCATCTCCAATTCATGTGATAAATTTGTGCACGACTAGTCTACATATATTCACAGCGCTACTGTTCACAATTACCGTACTCCACTTACACGTTATAGATGGGCTACATGCATGTCCTCCTCCAGGTTCCAGTCCCAGGTGTTCTTTATGGATGGCACGATCCATAGCGGTGGGCAACGGGAATCATTGTCGCAGCTTTCTAGTCCGGTTCCACACGATGGAGACTCATCCAAGCTGAAGCGGCATAAATCAGGGATAGCGTGTCCCAGCATGCCGTTCATCCGGCGATGTGCAATGAAGATACAACCATGCTTCATGAACGGCAGGCCTTCCATGTCGTGCACGTAAGGTGGCATCCGCTTCACAATGGGGTAGCTGTCCCCGATGAAAAGCGAGTACTCTCCAAGAGTGTTCCTCGGCACCCACATAGCATCACGGGGGTCGAACTCAGCGCCGTTCATCTGGTACACGCGGCATCCCAGATCTGGACACATGGTGACGTACATAGTCAAGGTCCATGCATAATAATGTTGTGCTCAAATATGGCGGTCAGTAATACTCTGCAGCAAATAGTACTACTCCGGTATAGAGGAAGTAAAATAACCGGCTTATTATATATAGCGACTCTTGGCTACATGGATGAGATAGTAAGACATGGAAAAACAAAAATGGTGGCAGCTAGTGGGTTCAAGTCTTCAAGGGCCTGGCTAGCTATACGCGTCCTCCAAGGTAAAAAGTACTCCTACTAGTACTACTAAGTATACTACTAGTACAACAATGAAAGAGAAGGCGAGAGGGTTAAAAAATGGAATACCTGGGTAGCTGGTGACGGTCCAATCGTGGTAGATTGTGTGACCATGTTGCACATCAGTGGTACCATGGGTAACGACTGCTAAGATAGTTGATCCCAATATGCCAAAGTCAGCTACAAGGTTCCAGGTTAGACCGAATCGCGGATGCAAATGCACATCCAAGATCAGCGATCTTATTTTGAACAGGGGATGACTGGTCCCTGCAAAATAATGGAGTACCGTTAGGGATGCAAATGATGGTTTATGCATTCCGTTTGTAATCTCTCGTACCATAGGATGGCAACCAGATGAAACAAGTCCCCTGGCTTGTCACCGCGAAGATGCGGCCTAGATGGCGCACGGCGTCTTCGAACGTGTAGGGGTACAAATCTGTCATCACCAACATGCGCCAGCCTCTGCCGTTAATGTGTCTTGCATTGATGGCAATCCTTATGTCGAACACCGTGATGAGATAGTAATCATCGTAGCCGCGTCGCTTTGTCGGCTGGTTCGAAATTGCTATCTTCTTCAATCTCATGTAGGCATCATCATACGTATTCAAGCCCAGCCAGTCCGGAAGGCCGATCCCAATGGTGGAGAAGGGGTCTTCCGGAACGGCCGCACTGCTGTGGATGTTGTGCAAAATGATGGTGGTATCCGGCCGGAGGTATGCAAGCCAATCTTCATTGGCATCGACCCAGACCTATATATAAGACGGTGGGCAGCAGAGAAATTATGGGATGGAAATGGAATAACTAAGTACTACATGATCAAACTCCATTACTGACGTGCTCATCAGACAAAATCCGACTACCTCTCAACGTCGGCAACTCTAGCGGAGTCAACGTGCAACCATGGCCAGGGAGCGGTGGACTGTTCGAAGGATTGTCCCATAGAAGAACCTTCTCCTCAAGGACGCATGGAAGACCAACAAGCATGGCCTTTTCCCAAGCCTGTTTAAGCAGCGTCTTGAAAAAGTTGGTGCAGGAAGCACCGAGTCTTGCGGCGGCGAGGACATCGGAGCGGCGTGCGATTTCTCCCAGAGGATTGTCATCCAAGGTCTCCCAGCCCCGACGAGGAGGAGAACCACCTGGCGAATCCATGGGAGCAGCGACGAACTGCCTTCTCTTCGGGGGGAGGGGAACTGGCGAGGAGGAGATAAGAGCGTAGTAACTGCAGGCCTCGTCCCTTCTTCCAACTGTAGATCGTTCCTCAGCGAAGGGGTGAGGCTATTATTTACTACTAGTACTAGCATTATGGAACATTATGGGATTGCATTATACCGTAAATAATAGCACTAGTAAGAAATTTTTGGCACTAGGAGTAGTTTTTGGCGTGGATTAAGAAATTTTGGGTATGTTTTTGCCATTTTTTGTACACGCCAACTAGTGTCAAAAAACATCTTACATTATGTGACGAAGGAGTACGTACTCATACTGTAGCAGTACTAGTACTACTTTTCTCAACTAGTAGTGCGATGTACTGTACTTCTAGTCTAGTCTAGTACTACCTCTGTCCGGGTTTATTGGTCCCCATTGTATTTCGTGCCAAATTTTAACCATAGATTAAACTAAGAAAATGTTCACGCATGTCAACAAACATTATATTTTTCAAAACTATGTTCAAATACGAATCCAATGAGATAATTTTTCTTGACATGCATTAACATTTTGTTAGTTAAATCTTTAGTCAAAATTTGGCACAAACTATAAAAGGGGCCTATAAACCAGGACAGAGGTAGTATAGTGCACCAGTTTTGAACTCTTGAATCTCAGGGCCAAGGAGCTACAGTTGGAAGTGGAGGGTACTACTGTTCTCTAGAACCATCGTTGTACTATCAATGCAGGGGAAGTACACCTGCGTAGTGGCCTAGTGGGTACTCTCGGTGCTATATTCAGCCGCTCCTCTCACGTAGGAGTAGCTGGCCTACTCAGCCGCTCCTATCACGTACACACTAGCAGCCTGTTTATCAGCGACGGTTATTGCGGGGGCAGAACATTTGAGTTATTTGATACAGCGAGACTAGGCTTTTCGCTTCCATTTGTGGAGGTGTAATGGATCTCGTCGAACTTTGTTAGTAGTTCCTTCTTTATGAATGAGATGAAGCAAAGCTTTTTCCTCCGTTTAAAAAACACGTCAAGAGGAATTTCTTTAGTAGAGCCGATGATGGAGTGAAGTCCATGCGTGCAACGCCACAAGATACAGAGTAGTAGTAGAGCACTTTACGAACGGAGCCATATTGCATAGTTCCCAATGCCCCGCCAGGCTTTTCCAGCTCCTCAGGCTTAATTGGGAGGCGCTAGTTTAAATATGCTACTAGCTGATGAGGAAGCTGCAAGCGAGGTGCGGCTAGGGTGAGCATGCGAGCCACGGGATGCTAGGAAGGAAAATCCGTTCACGTGGCTAGGCTGTCCAGTGCACCCAGATTGTGGGGCCGCACATCCGTTCGACTTCAAAACTCAAACTACCCGTGTAAAATATGGCTCGCAGCAAAGTGTAGTAGTACTATTTTTAAAAAAAAGGCTGTTATGCGTTCGGCCGGGATCGAACCCACAAAACGAGGTATACACTCCCGCGACCACTAGTAGTACTCGTTGGAGTACAACGCAACCTAGAATCACCTTTTGTCGCTAGTAGTACGTACATTGTTCCTTACAAGAAACCACTAAAATGCCAAGAAACTACTACCACTTGCATACGTGGCAGACTTAAGATAAGACTACCTTATCAACCATTATACATGCTCTTACCAACAAAAATCCTTGAGTGACCTCCTACCTCCGGCCCATCCACCTAATCATCCTCGGCCATGGGACGCAACTACCGCCGCCGGCAGAAGGCGAGGTCAAAACCGCCGGCGGTGCGGAACCCATGTTGCGGCAGCCCGGATGCCAGCTCCGTCCGGTGCTCGCGGCCGCTAGCTAGCCAAGATAGCTCCGTCCAGCTGCTTGTCTGCAAGGTTTGCTAGCTAGATTGGCACGGCAGCGCGGCAGCTTGCTCACGCACGCCGTGCTCAGGCCAGCCATCTGGCTCGAGCGAAGGCCAGCGCGGTGGCTTGCTCGCTCGTGAGTCACGCTCGGGCCAGCCTGCCAACCTGTGCGGAGGCCAGCGCGGTGTCCGGCCCATCCGGCGGAGCGGCGGCCAACTCGCTCATCACCGGCGCCACCGGCGAACACGCATCAGTATTGTTTGAGGTAATGTTCAGGAAAAATAATGATTTGAGGGGGAATAACAGGATAGAAGGTCAGATGTGGGTCCCTCGTGTTAACGGTCAAACAAAATGTGTTGGTTTAAGCTGCCTCGTCAGCACGGACGTGTGGGCCAACCCTGTCATAAATGGGTTTAAACGAACCTAATCGGTAGGAGTACTAGGTAGTAGTTTTTGGCGTGGATTAAGAAATTTTGGGTATGTTTTTGCTATTTTTTGTACAATAGATTCTTCCTAGGGCTGGTTGAAAGTGGTAGTTTTTGTTAGATACTCTACATATTGTAACTAGGAGTGAAAGTTAAACTTTGGAAGCCAATAAGCAGGGCTAGTTACATAGTGCATATGTGTACATGATTGAAAGTAAATATCAACCATGAGTGACTAATATCTTGATGGAAAACTCGAAACTATGGAATACTAGGAAAAAAATGCATGGTTGGAAATACTAGCAATGTTCATGTCTGTTGTAACGAATCATAATTAGAATAATACTTATTCACAAACTTGGTACAAAACACTCTAATTTTGATATACATATGTTTCAATTAGAATATATTCCTTGGGCTGCTTTGGTGAGGTCAGGGAGGGATGTGGTTGGTTTTAAGATACTAATTATGGGTTTTTCTTCAAATTGGTAGACAAGTGGGATGTTGGTGAGAAAAGGCAACAACTTACCTCACAATCGTTAGATGTAGATCTAATGGTCAGAAACGACGGATGGCAGACACACCAGCATCACCAACTTAGTCTTGTGTAGGAGTACTAGCAAGATCCGTGCATTGCACGGAACATCAAGATGCATTTTTTTATAAAACACTTGTTGTGATTGACCCTTGCGGGAGTAATTCCATGTGTAAAAACTAATGATATCTCGAGAAATATGAGATAAGGTGAAGAGGAGTGGGGTGTGGTGGTGGTTGGTGGTCGGACTGAGCGGAGGCATGGGGATTGATGACGCCGGAAGCGGCCACCAGGCCAGTTTGTTCCAGAGTCTTCCTTTCTTAATTGCTCAACAATGAGGTTTGTTGGAGATATGGATGAACGAGGGAAGGCCTTGTCTGCAAATGTGGAGAGGGGTGCGGGTATCTTTTAGTTTAATTTCCATCAGTCAGATATAGATCGGACGATCTATATTGCAAGATGGCACACGTACCATCATCACCACCTCGGTTTTTTATAAGAGAAGAAATGTAAGTATGGAGATACAAACGTATTATCGATACTTGCTTCCGTAAACTAGCATCTACATTCTATTCAACGCCTCGGCATGTGGGGCCTTAGCACAATGACTTCTCGACTGTGTAAAACAAAGATTTTCCCGTCGCCGACAAGGAGGGGGTGACAGCGGCGCGCTTTTTGGCTTGCTCTAGTCCTAGTAGTCATACTAGGTGGTCTAAGCACGTGTAGATTTATTCTTTTTCACGTCTCATGTTCGCCGTACTGCCACGACTGTTGATGAATAGACGGTAAGTTATTCATGGGGAAACCCTTGATGAGCGTGTTTGCGAGAGAGAGAGAGAGAGAGAGAGAGAGAGAGAGAGAGAGAGTGCGTGTGTGATATGTTAGAGACTGAGGCAATGATAACAGATTCTTTGTGTCTATGTGTGTGGAGGATAGAGAGAGACATGTTGTCGGTGTCAAAACCGGTGGATCTAGGGTCGGGGGTCCCGAACTGTACGTCTAGGCGGATGGTAACAGGAGACAAGGGACACGATGTTTTTACCCAGGTTCGGGCCCTCTCGATGGAGGTAAAATCCTACTCCTGCTTGATTAATATTGAATATTGATGATATGGGTAGTACAAGAGTAGATCTACCACGAGATCAAAGAGGCTAAACCCTAGAAGCTAGCCTATGGTATGATTATTGTATATCTATCGACTAGCCTGGCCTCGGTTTATATAATGCACCAGAGGCCTAGGATAACAAGAGTCCTAGCCGAATACGATGGTGGGGGAGGAGTCCTTGTCTTGATCGCCAAGTCTTGCGGAATCTTCCTTGTATGCGGCAGCTGTCCGGACTGGCCCATGAGTATACGACCATGGGGGCCCTCGGCCCAATTTAACAGATCGGGAGATGACGTGGTGAGTACCCCCTAGTCCAGGACACCGTTAGTAGCCCCCTGAACCGGTCTTCAAGTTTAGGAGCGCTCCTCGATTCTTCTGAACCATTCTTCATCTTCAGTCATCGGTCTTGAAAACTGGTTCAACAAATCTTCTCATCTTCGATCTTGAGGATCGCCGAAATGCATTCGACGAGTTTACACATCGGGTATCCGAGGAGCCCCTTTAAGTTCCCGGCCTTTATCAATGCCTTGTTATTTTTATGCCACACCTCTGATTTGAAGTTGTTCCCGGGCGGCAGCGTCCTCTTGCGTCCGAGCTCCAACGCCGGACCGCATTCGAGGTATCTTTTGTAGCCGAGCACCAGCGCCGGACCGCTTCCCAGCTCTGACGCCGGAATGTATCCGAGCTCCAACGCCGGACTATGTATCCGAGCTCCAACGCCGGACTGTATCCGAGCTCCAACGCCGGACTGTATCCGAGGTGTCGTAAATCACCTTGGTTCAAAGAAGTTTGAAGGAGTTTAGCCGAGCTTAATGCCGGAAATGCCCTCTATGGAGCCAGCCACTAGCGCCCGAGCTTTATGCCGGACTGCTTCCGAGGTGGTGCACCACCCCGAATGTGGGCCGATTTTTGTCAATATTTTTGATTGGTGCAATTTATTCTCTGCCGAGATACATAGTCAGTAGCCCTCAAGGTGGGTATCGGTCTAAAACCCGAGATGCACATGAAGGATGACATAAGACCGCTGATCCCCGTAGCCGTTGAGACTCAGGTTGATTTGTAAAATCGGTCTGAGGATCAAGTCCTAGCTCGGTAGAATATTTGGGACACAAAAGGCGGCGTGCTCAGTCCTCAAGACTCAGGTTGGGTGCGGCCGACCAACCCGAGGATCAAAATCTCCTCGGAGACAGTATTACACTTAAAATTTTCTGCATTGGACAGGCAATGCTGTAGCCCCCGAGACACTGGTCGGGTGGCAACACCAGATCGGGGGATCGATGTGCCCCTTTAATATTTGTAAATAATGAGCCCGAAGCCCAGTAGCCCCCGAGCCTTAATGCGGGCACGGGTGAACGAATTAAGGATTGATATCCATAGTAAAATCACAAATTATGTGTAATGACTCTATGTATCCAAGTACTTTACGTCATTAATGCTCGGATCCGCATTGTACAAAACTTTGTTGACCGACCATCGGCTTCCACCTCCTCGGCCAATAGCCGAGGAGTGTTTGTCCTACTTTATAAAGCCTTTATGAGGGCAAAGATTTACAACAAACAAGGCAATCTAGCCATATGGTTTTATAAACAAAGGTACGTAGAGAGATATGTTATATTACTGTTTAACAGAAGAAATGTCTTCCAAAGAAAATAGTCCCGCTATCGGTTCCTTTCTTTGGGTTGTCATGCTAAGCATGATCATGAAACCTCAGCTCCAATGTAAGAGCAAAATATCGAGGATTTAGTTTGGGAGGCCAGTTAATAGCCCCTGGTAGTGTTTGGCGACAGTCGAGGTCAAGCCGTAAACACTTCAGCCATTGTTATGAATGGTCCGTCATTTAACACCGTCATCGGATCGCTGACCAGTTTACACTTATTGTGACAGTCAGTTTCGGCTTTCTCCACTGAGGTGCTTAACCATGTGAGCTGGAAGCACAATCGCAGTGGTTCTCCCTTTGCACACCTAGCCGAACAAAGTGGGACGTGGGAGGCAAGCGCAGGAGTCGGGCAACCCAATTATTGACCGAAGACACAATTCGAAACCGATGCATGTATAGCAATATCCGAGAATGTTTTTGACAGATCTCTAAAGGTGTTTGGCGTTGCACTGCGAGACTTGTGCGGAAAACACACAAATAGTTTAAAAAGTGCCATAAGCTTGGAAAACCAAAAAACGTCAGTAAAAACTTGACGTTCGAACGAGATCAAGTGTTCGGTGCCAATCCAAAAATTGGCCTTAGCAAAAGAAGTGCTTCTGTCGTGCTTTAACATGATACATCCTATCTCAAGACGTCAAGCGGGTCAGCCTACGGCTTCAACCTCCTATCCCGAGGGCGGAGTACTTCTCATTAGGCCAGTTTAGCAAACTAAACTCTAGCGGCTTTTAGAGAGAAATTAGGCTCCCCGGCTAGTGACCACACGCTCGTGTCGAAAAAAGGAGTGATAGATAATAATAATAATAATAATAAAACTTTGCAACGACTAAGAGGAAGAACACTTATCATAAAACGGCTCATATAAATTTAAGAGCCCCCAAGTGAGTTGGGTAAAAGAATGATTGCATGTACCGAAGTACTTATATCATATCTATGTTCAACCGAACTTTAAACGCATCTTAACCGACCGTCGGCTTCTCCCTCTTCGGTCAAGGACCGAAAAGTGTTATGTACTCCATCTGTCGAGAATATCGACGGTGTTTCCAATAACCAGGCAATCAGGCCATAAGGTTGTAACAGACGAAGCGCGCTCAGGGAACTTATGCTATATTACTGCAAAGTGTAAGAAGCATCTTCGAAGAAAATAGTACCCCCACCGATACCTTTCTTCAGTGCTCATTGTTATTATGAGACTTGTGCAATAGATTTTTTGTACTCATGAGTTCCGTTGTGTGCCGACCATCATTGAAAACTATAAGAGCGCTAGCTTTCGGCTTCACCCAATCTGAGGTCCGGCTCGGATGACCCGATCGTGACAATCGCAGAGGCGCTCCCTTTACTCCCTAGCCGAACAATCGGGAACGTAGGGGTAAACACAGGAGCGAGGCAACCCATCTTGCAAATCGCTTAAGTCAATATGGTGCATATTGTGGCGTAATACACGAACAAGGAACGAAGCCGTACAAGTATAATCATATGCAAGAGGAAAAGCTTCATGAAGGAAGCCCCCAAATGAATTGGGTATTTGAATTTATGCGTCACAAACAAGGTTTGGACAAAAAAAATTACAAGCAACATTTTTTCAAAAAAGTATAATGCTTGGTCGAACCGAACACAAGTTAGAAATTAAAGCTTTGAGCATGAAAGCGACTTAGATGGTTAATGTGTTTGGTATTGATGACGCGGTCTGAGCTTGATACGGGACAAGGTTCCATCCCCCAAGCCGGTCCCGAGGTGGCGGAGCGGAGAGCTCGACACGCCGAAGTGGTGACATAGCACGGTCAATGCAGACCGGCAGAGTGACGCCGAAGTCCCCGAATCATTTTCCTGTGCACAAAAAATGGTGCAAACCTGAGATAATAGTAATAATGATAATTAAAAAATCGTTGCATAATAAATAATTTATGCAAAGTGAGTAATAAAAAAAATATGGCCTGGCGCCAAAGTCAATGTCGATGCAGGGCGTCGGCGTGATGCGGTAAAGGCGTGGCAAAGCCTGAATTCACAGGTCAGTCCGAGCTCCAGATGTGGTGTTCGCCGGACTATGTACGGAAACTGACCGAACCACCATGCGACTGTCGTTAATGCGGCCACCATTTGATAGACCTGGGTACATATGATGGACAAACCAGAGTAATAATTCCTTGGGAAAAATGAACCCAAACAAGCAAAAATACTGGGATTAATAGCACCTGGTTTATTTGTTGTAGCAATCCGAAGGAAGGTGATTCCCAAAATTGGGACTCGATCCGTGCACCCATTGCCTGATGGGCGATAAAATGACGGCATGGCAATGCTGGCAAAGGTTGGCTCGCCGAGGCAAAGCCCTCGGTCCAGCTAACGTGATGGAGCTGGTCGGCTAGTGACGCCGAAGTGTCCGGAGTAGGTTGATGAAGAGATGGCGAAGCCCCCGGTCCAGCCGAGATGTTGAGGTCGGCGTGATGGACACCAGCTTGAAGAAGCAATAGTGCGGCCCTGCCGATGTAGGTCGTGACGTGGTCGATGCCGGCTTGATGAAGCGACCGTGCGGCGATGCCGGTATTGCCCGCTCCGTGTAATCCGTGGGGCGGCGATGTTGGTGAAGATTTATCTTTCGCGATGCCGGACTCTTGTTCGGCTTGTCGAGATGATGATCCGAAGAAGTTGAGCTCGGCTTAACAAAGTGACGACGTGTCTAGCGCTGGTCGGCAGGCGTGGAGCAATATTGCCGGACTGGTTTGACACCAGCATGATGTTGAAGATCATGTTCAAAAGATTTTAAAGTTAGTGGGATGTGTTCGGAAACAAAACACAATACCCCATACTAAACTTCCTTCAAAAAGGATGTCTGAAATCCCGTTCGTAAAAAGCACGAACTCGGGTCGGATTTGTTTTCGCGTAGAAAACAGATCCGAAAAGTGATGCACTAATCGGAAGGTTCCCGGAGTTTAGACGGTCGGATCGAGCTGAAATTTTGAGGGGTGGTAGATATAGAAATTACGCAGTCAATCAACAGTTGGATCTTCCGAAGGAGGTCCGAGCTAGAAGCCGGACACCATGCCCTAAACTCGTCCAGATTCTCGTCCAGATTTGACAGGGCTCCGGTATATCGTAGATTGTCGGAGATTCCTCCATCGGAACTCAACAAAATTTAGCATGGCTGTTGTAGACGTAATTCCGCACTATTCCACCAAAGCAATCGTCAAAACGACGCACGGGTAGGCGGTGACGGTGGATACAAGTTCTCTATCTAGAAAAACAGCACGGTCGCCCGAGGGCAATGTTGACGTTGAGCCCCCGGGCTCCCTGGATGATTCCTCCATGATCTTGATAGAGATCGGAACTGACGTTGATGGAGGCCCTCATCCGAACATGGCGATCGAAGGTAGGGCGCAGTCCTTGGTCGAACCAAGGTGACCAGTCGAGCTGGTGACGAAGATGTCGAAGTCGCAGTTGATCTGCAGGCGAGCCATCGACCTTTTGCCGAACACACAGCGGAACTTTCAATGAAAGCACCAATGTTGGTGTCAAAACCGGTGGATCTCGGGTAGGGGGTCCCGAACTGTGCGTCTAGGCGGATGGTAACAGGAGACAAGGGACACGATGTTTTTACCCAGGTTCGGGCCCTCTCGATGGAGGTAAAATCCTACTCCTGCTTGATTAATATTGATGATATGGGTAGTATAAGAGTAGATCTACCACGAGATCAAAGAGGCTAAACCCTAGAAGCTAGCATATGGTATGATTGTTGTATATCTATCGACTAGCCTGGCCTCAGTTTATATAATGCACCAGAGGCCTAGGATAACAAGAGTCCTAGCCGAATACGCCGGTGGGGGAGGAGTCCTTGTCTTGATCGCCAAGTCTTGTGGAATCTTCCTTGTATGTGGCAGCTGTCCGGACTGGCCCATGAGTATACGACCCTGGGGGTCCTCGGCCCAATTTAACAGATCGGGAGATAACGTGGTGAGTGCCCCCTAGTCCAGGACACCGTCACATGTACATGGGGCTTTGTGTTGTGTAACGTGGAGACACATATACATAATTAGAGAGTGAGTGTGTGAGATACACATGCGGACATGGGGAGAGATGAGGATCCAGATAAATGGGTGTTTGTGCGTGTTTGTGTGTGTTTGGGCACGCGTTTGTGTGTGAGAGGGAGAGAGTGTACGTGGAGTAGAGAGACCACTGATGATGTAAACCTAGTATAAGGGAAGGGGGAATGGTGTGACATGTGTAGTAGCGGGATAGCACGGGTGCGGGCTGGGGGAGCAGACTATTTTGAAGAGACATCGAGTGTGTGTGGGGGAGAGGGGTGTAAGAGCGAGAGAAAGAGAGAGCTAGCGACGGAGAGAGAGAGAGAGGAAGAGAGGGGGTGAGAGGGGTCGTTTGTGTCCATAAATGGCGTATAGATAGGGAGACAATATTGATGTTGTCCGAAATTGGCCTATGAACGGAGACGCAAAGGAAGCGAGTCATCGTGTGCGTGATAGGGACTTCATGAGAGATCTAGAATAGATGGTGTAGAGAACAATGTGCAAAATCGAGAACGATTATACATTAGGGAGCTATGAAAAGAGTCACGACATATATGTATGCAGGGAAGGAGCTGGGGCGGGTCCGCATGTGGGAGAGATAGAAAGAGGAGAGTGGTGCACAAGGAGACAAATTGTGCTTCTTTGCAGTGGGGGTGGTGTGTGAGGTGAGTGCGCGAGAATCACATAACTAGGGAAATAGACGTTTGGGGGCGACGTTTTGTGTGTATGGTAAAGATACACTCTACATAGTGCGTGTGCTTGGCTAAGAGAGATAGCAAGAGACCTAGAGAGTGAGGGAAGAGATGTGTGCATGCCCGAGAGACAAAGTGATAGAGACCTATGTTGGGGTCCGGACTTTACAAGAGAGAGGGGTGTTAATGTGCTCGTGTGTTGGTGTTTGGGGGAGAGAACAACTTCTCTCTATGTGTGTGTGGGAGGGGGGGGTTGACTTCAGATAAAGAGTGAGATGTCTATATTTGAGGGACTTTAGCGTAATTGAGATATTGTGCACTCACGGTTGATCCATTTGTTTCACAGTTTGTACTATGAGATAACGATACTTTTGAACATGCGTGATATACCTTGATGTACCAGAATTACAAAACTAAGATTGGAATTTTGGAATTCGACTCCATCATTAGCTTTTGTAATTCATTTAAACGGAGGTACATTTTTTAAGCCTAGATTTCGTGATTCCAAATTCATATTTCAAACCTAGAGATATACACATACGGGCATGTTCAAACTTTATAATCATCCACTTTATTCATACACATACACATTTTTGCTTTTGTCATCATATTTAGGATAAACACATTTGGAATTTCATTTGAATTGGACCGTATGATGGTATTTGCTTGTAGTAGCTCAATGATCCATATTTGAATTGAATGGACAATCTAAGTTTCGAGTTGGAGACACTGATTTTCAAAACTTGCACATTTTCTTTCGTGCAAAACAAATAAATTGTCGGCCATGACATCATAGTCAGCCGTACGAGAGCAGAATACTTATAATTTTAGGCGCCAAAAGCTTTCAAACTTCCCGCTCACATCGAAATAGCACGCGCCCGAAAGTTTAGCCCTGTGATATTCCTGTTTTACCCCTGCCACATGAATGGAAAAGGGCTGCTTTGATAACTCCATTGTTTTCCCCTCTTTGCCTCCAACATTCTTCCCCAGAGCCCCTCCCCTTCCCCTCCCCGACCCCCCAACCACGGCAAGCCGCCGAATCTAGTCCTCCGCCGCAGCGGTGGACCTCACACCCCGCCGGATCTACCTTTCGCACCTTGGAACCCCCAACTGCCAACTCACCACTTCACCGGAGGCGCTTCAGCGACTGGCTTGTCCACCGCTCCAGATCTCCTTGACCACCATCATGGTCCACCGCACCGGATCTGCTTAACCGGCGCCCTCCACCACAGCGTAGGCCCTTCACTGACTCCCTCGTCCGCCCCTTCGCTGGCCCTTCATACAAGCCCTCGTCCGACGCAACAGATCCGCCTCACCGAAAGCACTATACAACGCGCCCGCCGAAGCCTTCGTCCACTGCACCGGACCCGCTCCACGGACGCCATATTCAACTCCACCGGCCCTGCTTTACCACCGCCGCAGCCTCATCAGGTTATTTCAATTTGTACTCCTTCGGTTTTTCTCTTTATCGTGCAATTGTTCACTTACCACAGATGAGCTTTCTTGTATGTCGACAGGCGCCGCAACCGTAGCACCGGAGCAGCTTCAGCGACGGCGACAGCCGGCCAAAACTCAACCGCAACACGAGCACCATCGATGATCCTTAGCTATCAAGTATGACAACGATACCCATACGCCGTCGAGAATCAGGTACTATTATCCAACGGCCGGCGCCTATGTTCACTTTCCTAGCATAAGCACCGCACCTTTGAATTTCTTCAGGGCATCATTCAGTTTTTCATGAGATGCGTTATTCCGCTTGCACCTGTAGGGCCATACTTCTGGCAGTGAACATGTTACATGTGTTAAATTACATACTAGTGCACATATAGTTAATATGCTTTAGTTTTGTTCTGATGCCACCTGTTGGTTCCATCAGACTGCTTAATGTTCTCTATGCTTAATTACACATTAGCAAACTAGCATGTGGTTCCGCTGCTTTTTGTTTATTTTACCCTACATTTTCTGATGCTAGCTATTAGATCACTGCTCCAAGCCTCTGTTCATTACTTGTTTGTGTGTTCTTGATCTTCCCAAGTTGCATGACTAATTTGATGCTTCTATTAATTATGGAGCTGCCAACCCCATCATGCAAAATATTTGTTCTTTTGGTGCTGGCACCTCGAACAAGCATAAAAATAGAGGGAAGCAGATATATTGTCATGTATGCACACACCCTTCTTTCATTAGTTTAGATGAACCATTTATGATCAATTCGGACTAGTGCATGCAATTAAAATTAATTTTACCTAAATAGATGGTGCAGAATAAACTACAACAACTAGATTTGCAACCACGGGATGCTGACGATATCTTCAAAGAACATTGCAACAACAGCTAGGCTTCACAGCAACATATGGTAAGCAAGTGTGTTTTAGTACATGTTAAATGTAATGCGAGTGGGCTGCTTTCTTGGCTTGTGCCCTCAACGTGTAATCCTACCTAATTACAAATAGTTCAGTTGTCTGCTTTGCTGTATTGCTTGATTCGAATGCTTGTTTGTTGTTACGTTATACCTGAGTTGGCCAATATGTCAGCAGTGCCTGCTATACTATCGTAAAGAAATACATGCCTATTTCATTTGAGTCCTTAACTTTTCCTCTCAACTTCATCAAAAGACTGTCTTCGTAGTTTATATGAGGCCACACTGTTAAGTGCTTTCTCAGATTATTTCAACTGCCTAGATGCCTTGGCAACGTAAATATAGCGGTTGTACACTCCCTTTCAACTTTCATCTTACCATTTTAATTTCTTTTCGGCTGATGCTGCTTCGAACCATTTAAATATAGTTTGCCATGCTCGGCAATGATTCGTCCGTCGTTTACCATGTAAGCTTACTGCCTGGATCATACAATAACTATCTCTTATGTCCAGCGGAAACCTTTCAGGATGCCGTTCACACTAGGACACAATGGACAACCCCAGAATCTATTTATGGAAGCGGTGCGCCATTCATGTTACCAGATGGTAGAAGTTCAGAGGCAACACCGCCGGAGAGCAGTCTGAGCACAGATATTATAGTGCTTGAGGCTCTACTAGAGGCAGTAAGAGATGGTGTGGCTGCCATGAATGAGGTAATCTTTATCTTGAGGCTGGAAATTACAGAATTAGCGGCACGCATTATGCAAGCAACCCAAAAATTGGAGGAAGTAAGAATGTTGCATTTGAAGATGGAGGAGGTCCTGCTGTTTCTGCTATCTGAAGCCCAAGGTAATCCCAGATCATCTTTAGATACCAGTTGAAATTGTCATTAGATTATTGTACTTGCATGTTGTGTCATGTCTCTGAATGGATTATGTTGCAAGACCCCCTATGTTGTCCGGAATTCCATGTTGTCCATGTGTTGTAATGATCCGAATTTTTTAGGCGAGGTAATCCTCGGTACTTGTATGATTGACATAAGGTGAATTGTTTTTCGTGTGAGCATATTGTATTGGATGAAATAACTGTTTGAATCAGAGTGTATCCAACCTACTGAATTGGAAGCTCACGACATTTCTAAATCATAATCATATATAAAGGTGGAAAAAATCTTTGTTGTAGTTTTGAAGAAATAAATAACGAAATGTATAATTATCTGTGGACATTCGTAATCGAATACAAACTGGATTTGAATTTAGTTTGCCAGGTCCCAGGGAAAACGTGAATGCTAATTCTCCCAAGTTTTGAACGAAGCGGCTAAACACCCACTATAATTTGTGGGCTGCCCGAAGCAAGTGTTTGCGAGATGAAAATTACTGTCTACCCCTGACACTTGACATCCTTATCGACCGTATTTACACTACTATCGATAGGGGTAGACTAGTAACTTCAGCCAGACGTGACACAACGGCCTCTGAGCCCATTCAGACACGGTGGGCGCCAAACGTGGGTGGTAAAACACATTTGATTCAAGCTCGTCCGAAAGACATGTGTCTCTTCCTCCATTTCCCCATTCATACACGGTGGGCGGCAAAAAAAATTGCACCCGCAACACCCTCAACGTATCAGCATAGGCCTACACGGCGTCGCAAGAGAGGTGGTACTCTTCCATATGTGCTTAAGTTATTGATCTCACCCGGAAAATAGATTGTAATTTTTTACTGTACTTTTCTTGTCCGTACCAAATCGTAGTGGCTAGTTGAAAGCAAACATTGGTTGCGAAGTAGCTCTGTCCGTTTTGCACCTTCAGGTCCGCCATGGCACGGGAACTATACTCGTAAAGCTTATGGTTTCCCCCCTTTATATTCACTACCATCATCGTAGGTGCTTCGTGTCGTGCTAGCACTGCTCCTCAAGACCTCAACCCAAAGCTTACGTGTTGAAATACAAATCTGATATGATGCTCATATCACTAAAACAAAGAACGTTTAATTGGTCACCTAATGTTCCTATATTCGTTTCGAAAAGCATGTGCGCCACCCACTGGTCCAGCTAGTTCCACTTTCCTGATTTTTCTCTTGATGCTTAGGGTTTTCCCCTTTTATCTACTCTACTATGATCTCCGTAGGTGCTTTCTGTCATACTAGCATTACTCCACCCTTCAAGCTAAACAACACAACACTCAGAATTCGAAAGCTTAGTTGTTCAAATATGATTGTGATATGATACTGATATTAGTTAACCGACACATTTAATTGGTTAGCTAAAGGTCCCACTTGAGTTTCCAAATGCATGTCGCGACATATAGAGAGACAGCATAATTGCATTTCTTCGTCACTTGTTGACCGTACTTTCTTATCCATACCAAATCTTAGTTGTTATTTCAAAGCAAACATCGGTTGCTAACTACCCTTTGTGCGGTTTGCAGCTTCAGATCTGCCATCCCACTGCCACGATCACACTGTACTGATCATGCTTATGTTTTCCCCATTTTATGATGACCACAATCAACCTACGTGGTTCGTGTCGTAATAGCACTGCTCCACCCATCGAGCTAAACAAGCTTAGCTGTACAAATACATATATGCTATTATTGCTGATATTAGTAAAACTGAGAGATGTTTAATTGGTTAGCTAAATGTTCCTACTTTAGTTTCGAAATGCATGTTCCTACTTGAGACCAGAAAGAATAGTATTTCTCTGTCCGCTCTGGTTCATCATGGGTGGCCAACCGACATTGTATTGAAACACTTGTAATATCTTCAATCTGCTTGCTCTTCTGCTCTTCTTTAAGATGATACTCTTCTCTTGCGGTCGACTGGTCAGGTCGAGTTGTTCTCCCTTAGTATATTTTTGAATCTGTCAGGTCAGGTCGACTTGTTCTTCTTTACTATATGTTGAAGCTATCATCTGCGAAGTGTCATCACTTCTGGAGCTCCCATATTTTAAGTAGTAGGCCACATTATATTAATGCACACAACAAATTACAACATGCATGGCATCTTTTAAAAGAATTGCAGAGATAGCACAAAGGGGTTTATAGGGAGGCAGTATTGGATTAGAATCACTTCTGCATTACAAAGAAAATCTCACTTGTTTTTATGTTTTCATGCATGTCAGGTATTGAACATTATAAAAATGAACATGAGAATGGGCGCACGAGAGGAATATTGCGGAACGATCCACTGGCTAACAAACTTGGCATGGTGGAGGATGGCCTATCTTATTCACCCATCAAGGTGCTTGCTCTAACTTTGCAAAGTTGTATTGGTCACACATATTTTGCATCTGACCTCTTGCATTTCTTCTACTTTGTTACACCATCTGCTTAGTTTAAGCATCATATATGAGTATATGCCATAACTATCCATTTTCTGTACCTATTCCATGTGTCGTCACACTATGTTTTCCAGTCAAATGTTGTTCTTTCGTGATAGATGTCCAAAAGGAAGAGGGTGAATGCAGATCCTCAAGGAGTACAAACTAGGTATTTGGAAAAGGTAGTGGTAGCTGTTAAATCAGATAGATCAGCAGCCACAGAAAACACAGGCCCAACTGTACCACACTTTACGCCTACTCCAGTGGCCAAACCCCTATTAGAACTGCTGGGAGCCCAGCGTCAGGTACTGTCTATGATATCAATTCAAAATTTGAACTCCTAAATTTCTGCTTGTGCCTTACCTTCTCTCTTGTATGAAAACTAATTTCAGATGAATCTCCTTGCTCAAAGGATCATACGATCTCAAAACAATATTGGGCTCTGCATTGCTCTTGTCAGTACCTCTCTCCCTTTTGCCTTGTAACGTTGTACTCCCTCCGTCCAGGTGCATAGGGCATCTAAGGTGCTGCATCGCAACCTAGGTGTGTGGAGATTGGATGGAGAAGACTAAACCAAAAATCAATGACAATAATGATTCCTATTTGGCCGACTTGGAAATTGGGAGGAGCCAACCACAACGTTGGTTTCCCATGCCATTAATTCCTAAATAGCAACATGCAATTCCTATTTAATGCGCCAACCAATGAAAATGTTAGCATGCAAAATGAAAATTAATGATCATGAAGAATGAGGAACTTATTCCACGCATGGTGACCTATATATTTGAAATACTAATTTTTCGTTAGACGCCCTATGCACCTGGACGGAGGGAGTACTTAATTAATTGCTATTTGATTATGTATCATCAGTCTGCACCTGAGCTTCATTATCCTCTGTTTCTTCCAATATTATTTGATCTATATTTACTCTTTGCAAAATGTAGAATAATGGCAACGCTTATAAAGAATTTTCTTTGGGGAATTTATTGAATTATCCTTCCATCAACATGGAGAAGGGCTTTGTCCAGCCCGTGTTAACATGTAATGTAAGTTCATCCTTCTCAAGCCTTCAAACTTTGTTCTAGTATAGATTTGGATAGGCATCATTGTCTCCACTGCTGTTTGCTTTGCTGTTTACATCTGATTGGATGTTTGCAACAACTACCAGTTTCAAATTGTAGTTGTAAAAACATGTTCCTTATGCAGAACGGATCCATTTATTTGCTTATATAATTGTGAAACCTGTTACGTGTCTCCTTGTTTCTCTTTCAGAGTCGTATCTCTTACGCCAGGCAGAACTTTAGGGAAGATAGTGAGCCAAACCATCTTGAGGACAGCGAGATGACCCCAAGGTCCTGTCTTGATGAAGACAGTGAGTTGAAGCTACTCACCAGCAGGTGTGAGACAACCTCTATGCAGTCGCTGCCTCAATCAGTTCGACTTCTTCAGTCTCAACTTAAAGCGGAAAGGCTTGCTTCAGCTCAGCTCTGACTTGAAGTCAAAGATGCAATGAAGATGTCAGAGGACTGCCGTGCGCACCATCATGCCTTAAATCTAGTGTTGATGCATCTATCGTTGACACAACTGAGGTCTAGTCAGCTTCTTCAGCTGTTTGGGGGGCCCGACCTGGCCAGGCCTAGTGCCTTCTGAAGTGCTCTTAGTTTTGTATATTCTTTTGTCGGCGCGTTTATTTGCACTGGTGGCGAACTTTGATGCCCAGTGGATGTAATATGTGTGATAGCCGTGATAGCCTAGCGTAAGTTGCTTGCTTATTTATTTCCTTGTTGTCTTGTTTATTTGTTTGCTTGTAGTCATTGCAGTTCTTTTTCCGCGGTTTGCTAGTGGCTGCAATAACCTATTTTTTAAAACTAGGCCACAATAACCATGGGCTAATATTTACTGTAGTGACACTGGGCCTCCTACGGGCCGTAGAAACAATGGGCCTTCTATGGTCCATAGAAACAGTGGGCCTTCTATGGGCCGTAGAAACAATGGGCCTTCTACGGGCCGTAGAAACAATGGGCCTTCTACGGGCCGTATCATCAATGGGCCTTATACGGGCAGTATGATCGATTGGCTAAACATGGGCCAATAACAGGCCGCATTATGGCCGTAAACGGGCTAGAATTGGAATCGTCCATTCATGGACCGACCATAACGGGCCATCGTTAATAGGCCGTATTTCATGACGCTATGAAAACGGCCCAACGTGTTAACGGACCACAAACGGGCCGACTGTAACCACGGGCTGAATTTGGCCCATAAGCAGAAAATTAACAGTAATGGGCGGTAAGTAAATGAATGTTGGAAATGAGCCCAAGAATAAATGGGCTCTGAGAAGGCCGAAAGATAACATGGGCTGGAAACGGCCCAACGGAATAACGGGCCCTTAATGGGTATAAAGCGATACACTGTTCATTACGGGCCAGTTTCACCACGGGCCGTTAATGGGTGTAAAGTAAAACACTATTCATTACGGGCCAGTTTCACCACGGGCCGTTAATAGGCCAAGAGTTACATAGGGCCTCATATGGCCCGAAAGACGTCATGGGCCATACATGGGCCAGAAGTGAAAACGGGCTGGAATCATATTGGGTGGCCCAGATGACGCTACTGGGCCTAATTTGGGTAGGGCATAACGGGCCTTGGGTGAGCGGGCTGTAAATGGGCTATATGCGAACAGGCCGTTAACAGGCTTTACATGGGCCGGCCCGCCACCTTTTGACCAAGTCAAACGGGCCGGCAATTTCACAGGAATGGGCCTCTGTTGGGCCGTGCCACATGTCGACGTATCATAGGCGCCTTCTGTCCAATGAGTGGATGACATCTGTCCCAACGGTGAGCCGACACGTGTTTCCTCCAGCCAATGATGATTTTACACGTGGAAAATCCCCATTGGTCGGGGCTGTTAACGGGTTATCGGATCCAAAACCCGACCAGATAGCTTAACGGCGTTCTGTTACGGTGGATGCCACGTGTCGGTCACCCTTGACGAAAGCACTTCTGTGACGCGCGATTTATCGTCATGGAAGTGGACACTTCTGTGATGATAATTTTGGTAATGTCATGGAACACTTCTACGACAGCACAGGTATGACTATCTTGATTCTGTCATAAATTTGTCATGGATGTACATGCATGACAAAAAACGCGACCTACTGTGACAAACACGTATCATCACGGAAGTGTATTTTTTTGTAGTGATTGTTGCCATCGAGGATAAAAAGATGGGGTTTATATCATATTGTTTGAGTTTATCCCTCTACATCATGTCATCTTGCCTAATGTGTTACTCTGTTCTTATGAACTTAATACTCTAGATGCATGCTGGATAGCGGTCGATGTGTGGAGTAATAGTAGTAGATGTAGGCAGGAGTCATTCTACTTGTCGCGGACGTGATGCCTATATACATGATCATGCCTACATAATCTCACAACTATGCACTTTTCTATCAATTGCTCGACAGTAATTTGTTCACCCACCGTAATACTTATGCTATCTTGAGAGAAGCCACTAGAGAAACCTATGGCCCCCGGGTCTATCTTTTATCATATAAGTTTCCAATCTACTTTATTTTGCAATCTTTACTTTCCAATCTATATCATAAAAATACCAAAAAATATTTATCTTATCTTATTATCTATATCAAATCTCACTTTCGCAAGTGGCCATGAAGGGATTGACAACCCCTTTATCGCATTGGTTGCGAGATTCTTGTTTGTTTGTGTAGGTACGAGGGACGTGTGTGGAGCCTCCTACTGGATTGATACCTTGGTTCTCAAAAACTGAGGGAAATACTTATGCTACTTTGCTGCATCACCCTTTCCTCTTCAAGGGAAAACCAACACAATGCTCAAGAGGTAGCAAGAAGGATTTCTGGCGCCGTTGTCGGGGAGGTCTTCGCTCAAGTCAAGACATACCAAGTACCCATCACAAACTCATCTCCCTCGCATTACATTATTTGCCATTTTCCTCTCGTATTCCTCTCCCCCACTTCACCCTTGCCGTTTTATTCGCCCTCTCTTTCCCGTTTGTCTCTTCTCTTTCGCTTGTCTCTTGTGTGCTCGTCGTCATGGCTAGTCCTCCTATTATCGTTAGTACTCCCAATCATGAAGTTCTTAATTTTAAACAAAGGGAGGGAGAAAATTTAAAGGATGCTTGGCATAGAATTTGCAATGCTCAAAATAGATCTACTAGGAAGCAATCTACTTCCGTTCTTCTTTGCAATTTTTATGTAGGCATTACTCCTTGGTATAGATGTATTCTTGATGCCATTACCGGAGGGAATTTCTTGGGTAGCCACACTTTTGATGCTTATAATGCTATGTTAGATTTGTTTGGTCCACCACCTCTCTTGGTTAATGGAACTATCTTAACTCTAAAACATGTGATGCAAAGGCTTGAAATTGTTGAAAATAAAGTTGCCACTCTTGAGTTAATTGAAAATTTGGATAAAAAGATCCACAATCAAATTACCCAATATGGATCTAAGGTTGGAGTTACTCAGAAAAGTTTTAAGGATAAAGAACCTATAGTTAACGAAAGAATAGATCAAGATTCTACAAGAATCAGTAAACTTGAGGATATTATCACCAATTTAGGGGCTGCCTTTTCCTCCGTGAAAAATACTCCTCTACCAAATTTGCCAAATTAATGTATGTTCCTAAAAATAAGGGTGAATCTTCTAGTAAGGAAAATGCAGATCTCAAATCAATAAGTGTTCATCCCAATTTTTTCGCTTTAATTAAGGAACCTTTTGCTACAAACGAATCTATTGATTTCTTTCCTAAGGGTTTAATCATTACTAAAAATAAATAAACTCCTAAGGGTTATAAGTGTTCTATTGAAGAGTTGAATACCAAAGATGGCAATACTTAGATCTATTCTCGCTTTTATGCCTAGCTAGGGGCATTAAACGATACCGCTTGTTGGGAGGCAACCCAATTTTATTTTTGTTCCTTGGTTTTTGCATCTGTTTAGTAATAAATAATTCATCTAGACTCTGTTTAGATGTGGTTTTATGTTTTAATTAGTGTTTGTGCCAAGTAGAACCTATAGGATAACCTATGGTGATAGTTAATTTGATTCTGCTGAAAACAGAAACTTTTGCACGCACGAGAATAATTTTAATAAATCACAGAAACGTGCTTTTTAGTTGATTCTTTTTTTAGTAGATCAATAGACAAATTTCCCAGGACTTCCTATTTTGGTAGGATGTTTAGAGTTCCAGAAGTATTCGAAAGTTGCAGATTGCTACAGACTTCTCTATTTTTGACAGATTCTGTTTTTCGTGTGTTGTTTGCTTATTTTGATGAATCTATGGCTAGTATCGGGGGGTATGAACCATAGAGAAGTTGGAATACAGTAGGTTTAATACCAATATAAATAAAGAATGAGTTCATTACAGTACCTTATGTGGTGGTTTTTCCTTTTTGCACTAACGGAGCTTATGAGATTTCCTGTAGAGTTTTTTGTTGTGAAGTTTTCAAGTTTTGGGTAAAGATTTGATGGGTTATGGAATAAAGAGTGGCAAGAGCCTAAGCTTGGGGATTCCCCGGAAGGCATCCCCTCTTTCATCTTCGTATATCGGTAACTTTACTTGGAGCTATATTTTTATTCACCACATGATATGTGTTTTGCTTGGAGCGTCTTGTATGATATGAGTCTTTGCTTTTTAGTTTACCACAATCATCCTTGCTGGAAACACCTTTTGGGAGAGACACAACATGATTCGGAATTTATTAGCATACTCTATGTGCTTCACTTATATCTTTTGAGCAAGATAATTTTCCTCTAGTGCTTCACTTATATCTTTTAGAACACGGTGGTGGTTTTATTTTGTAGAAATTGTTGAGCTCTCATGCTTCACTTATATTATTTTGAGAGCCTTTTAGAACAGCATGGTATTTGTTATGGTTATAAAATTGGTCCTAGAATGATGGGCATCCAAGTTGGGTATAATAAAAAACTATCATAGAAAGTGAATTGGATGCTATGATCAACTTGATGCTTGATACTTGTTTTGAGATATAGATGTGGTGATATTAGAGTCATGCTAGTTGGGTAATTATGAATTTGAGAAGTACTTGTGTTGAAGTTGGCAAGTCCCGTAGAATGCACGTATGGTAAAGTTGTGTAACAAATTTGTAGCATGGGGTGCTCTTTTGATTGCCTTCCTTATGAGTGGAGGTCGGGATCGCGCGATGGTTAACTCCTACCAACCCTTTCCCTAGGAGCATGCGTAGTAGTACTTTGCTTCGAGGGCTAATAAACTTTTGCAATAAGTATATGAGTTCTCTATGACTAATGTGAGTCCATGGATTATACGCACTTTTACCCTTCCATCTTTGCTAGCCTCTTCGGTACCGTGCATTGCCCTTTCTCACCTTGAGAGTTGGTGCAAACTTCGCCGGTGCATCCAAACCCCGTGATACGATACGCTCTATCACACATAAACCTTCTTATATCTTCATCAAAACAGCCACCATACCTACCTATTATGGCATTTCCATAGCCATTTCGAGATATATTGCCATGCAACTTTCCACCGTTCCGTTCATCATGACATGTTTCATCATTGTCATATTGCTTGCTTTTGCATGATCATGTAGTTGACATTGTATTTGTGGCAAATCCACCTTCATAATTCTTTCATACATGTCACTCTTGATTCATTGCATATCCTGGTACACTGTCGGAGGCATTCATATAGAGTCATATTTTGTTCTAGTATCGAGTTGTAATTCATGAGTTGTAAATAAATAGAAGTGTGATGATCATCATTATTTGAGCATTGTCCCCTATAAAAAAAGAGAAAGGCCAAATAAAAAAATGCCAAAAAAGAAGAAGAGAAAGGCCAAATAAAA
Source organism: Triticum timopheevii (assembly GCA_963921465.1). Classification (NCBI taxonomy): domain Eukaryota; kingdom Viridiplantae; phylum Streptophyta; class Magnoliopsida; order Poales; family Poaceae; genus Triticum; species Triticum timopheevii. The sequence continues at coordinate 404,349,857 of OY997272.1, read as the reverse complement.
AAAGGGAGGCCCAAAAAAAGGGGGGGACAATGTTACTATCTTTTTCCACACTTTTGCTTCAAAGTAGCACCATGTTCTTCATATAGAGAGTCTCCTATGTTGTCACTTTCATATACTAGTGGGAATTTTTTTAATTATAGAACTTGGCTTGTTTATTCCAACGATGGGCTTCCTCAAAATGCCCTAGGTCTTCGTGAGCAAGCAAGTTGGATGCACACTCACTTAGTTTCTTTTGTTGAGCTTTCATACATTTATAGCTCTAGTGCATCCGTTGCATGGAAATCCCTACTCCTCATGTTGACATCAATTGATGGGCATCTCTATAGCCCGTTGATTAGCTTCGTCAACGTGAGACTTTCTCCTTTTTTGTCTTCTCCACACAACCTCCATTATCATATTCTATTCCACCCATAGTGATATATCCATGGCTTACGCTCATGTATTGCGTGAGAGTTGAAAAAAGCTGAAGCGCGTTAAAAAGTATGAACCAATTGCTTGGCTGAAACCGGGGTTGTGCATGATGGGAGTATTTTGTGTGACAAAAATGAAACATAGCCTAACTATATGATTTTGTAGGGATAAAATTTCTTTAGCCATGTTATTTTGAGAAGACATGATTGCTTTGTTAGTATGCTTGAAGTATTATTACTTTTATGTCAATATGAACTTTTATTTTGAATCATTTGGATCAGAACATTCATGCCACAATAAAGAAAATTACATTGAGAAATATGCTAGGTGGCATTCCACATTAAAAATTCTGTTTTTATCATTTACCTACTTGAGGACGAGCAAGAATTAAGCTTGGGGATGCTTGATACGTCTCCAACGTATCTATAATTTTTGATTGCTCCATGCTATTATATTACCCGTTTTGGATGTTTATGGGTTTTACTTTACACTTTTATATCATTTTTGGGACTAACCTACTAACCGGAGGCCCAACCCGAATTGCTGTTTTTTTTTGCCTATTTGAGTGTTTCGAAGAAAAGGGATATCAAACCGAGTCCAAACGGAATGAAACCTTCGGGAGCGATCTTTTTGGAACAAACGCAACCCAGGAGACTTGGAGTGGACGTCAAGAAGCAGCCGAGGCGGCCACGAGGGTGCAAGGCGCGCCCTAAGGGGGTGGGCATGCCCCCCACCCTCGTGGGCCCCTCGTGGCTCCCCTGACCGACCTCCTTCGCCTATATATATCTACGTACCCTGAAATCATCCAGGAGCGCCACGAAAACCTAATTCCACTGCCGCAACCTTCTGTACCCGTGAGATCCCATCTTGGAGCCTTCGTCGGCGCTCCGCCGGAGGGGGAATCAACCATGGAGGGCTTCTACATCATTGCCAAGGCCTCTCCGATGAGTTGTGAGTAGTTTACCACAGACTTTCGAGTCCATAGTTATTAGCTAGATGGCTTCTTCTCTCTCTTTGAATCTCAGTACAAAATTCTCCTCGATCTTCTTGGAGATCTATTCGATATAACTCTTTTTGTGGTGTGTTTGTCGAGATCCGATGAATTGTGGGTTTATGATCAAGTTTATCAATGAGAAATATTTGAATCTCCTCTGAATTCTTTTATGTATGATTTGTTATCTTTGCAAGTCTCTTCGAATTATCAGTTTGGTTTGGCCTACTAGATTGATCTTCCTTGCAATGGGAGAAGTTCTTTGTTTTGGGTTCAATCTTGCGGTGTCCTTTCCCAGTGACAGGAGGAGCAGCAGGCACGTATTGTATTATTGCCATCGAGGATAAAAAGATGGGGTTTATATCATATTGTTTGAGTTTATCCCTCTACATCATGTCATCTTGCCTAATGCGTTACTCTGTTCTTATGAACTTAATACTCTAGATGCATGCTGGATAGCGGTCGATGTGTGGAGTAATAGTAGTAGATGCAGGCAGGAGTCGGTCTACTTGTCGCGGACGTGATGCCTATATACATGATCATGCCTAGATAATCTCATAACTATGCACTTTTCTATCAATTGCTCGACAGTAATTTGTTCACCCACCGTAATACTTATGCTATTTTGAGAGGAGCCACCAGTGAAACCTATGGCCCCAGGTCTATCTTTTATCATATAAGTTTCCAATGTACTTTATTTTGCAATCTTTACTTTCCAATCTATATCATAAAAATACCAAAAAATATTTATCTTATCTTATTATCTCTATCATATCTCACTTTCGCAAGTGGTCGTGAAGGGATTGACAATCCCTTTATCGCGTTGGTTGTGAGGTTCTTGTTTGTTTGTGTAGGTACGAGGGACGTGTGTGGAGCCTCCTACTGGATTGATACCTTGGTTCTCAAAAACTGAGGGAAATACTTACGCTACTTTGCTACATCACCCTTTCCTCTTCAAGGAAAAACCAACGCAGTGCTCAAGAGGTAGCAAACCCCAGGGTATCACCCCTGGGGCGGTGGTTGAGCCGGTACAACAGGGCCAGCAGTACAACCGTCCTAGTGGGCGGTACAACCGCTGTGAGGAGAAGCCACTACAACAGTATGGAACAAAGGGACTCTCTCTACAAGGAACGGAAGGTAATGGTGGGTGACGAGAAGAGTGTACGTGCAATGATTCACCCAATGCCTTCCGATGTGGATTCCCTCGTAATAGTACGGGTTTTCTACGACCAAAGAAATAAACACGCAGAAAACACTATCTTTGATCTTTTCCTTCCAGAGAGAATGTCTAATCGATGCGTACCTAAGCATAGAGAACCTGAAGAACTTAACACACGATTAGACCACAAGGAGAGTTTTCATCATCACCCAAAACACAAAGATGGGAAATGTCCTAACACCTGGATCAACGACGCCAGCAGCGGCAGCGCACACAGGAAAACCGCGACACATGGCAGATTTCCGGGGTGAAAATAGAGGCGCCATGACCCACTTTCTCCACTAAGCCACGATGTTACCGCTTCTACATGCGCCCGCTCGATTTCGAGTCCCAGAATTTCCGCGGCGAATCAACCCGGTTGATTGCCCGCCGTTCCTTTCCTAAAGGATGTTTGTCAGTCCGACTGACCACCCTCTGCGGGGATCCGTGCACTCGGACACGTGAAACACCCGACTGAAGTCACCTTCAGGATTGCTTTGAGATGAGCTTGACGCCCCTCCGCGGGTTAACTTGGCCCTTCCACTAGGCTCCAAGGTGCATGCCTCATAAACTGGGACATGGAGATGGCTTGCGCGGGCGTTCCCGTGGGATAAGGATTGGCATCTCTCCGAAGAGTCAGACCACACGCCGGCGTCGTCACTCGGGTTTTTATGGCATGTCCACACTCGGACCTCAAGTCTATCTCTCCTGAGAGACATATGAATGTCACCAAGTTTTGCTTGGTGATCAACAACACCCGATCACTCGGGGAACCCTTTAGTCCAGAATCCGTTGTGTTTTCGTCCAATGCGTGGCGGACTACTATTAGAAAACATATTTCGAGTGCCCCTGGAGCACTCGGACTGAACCGAAAAGCTCAATTCGTTTGCCCTATGAAACCTTAACCGATTCGGGGGCTAATGATGAGGTCACCTACTGCAGGTAGGGTCAAGGCCCCACACCATCATATATAGGTCCCTGGACCATATAAGCATTAAGATGCGTATAACAGGAAGTCCACTCAGACACGCCGACGGCACTCAGGCATCCTTCCTCCAGTCGGGCCAGTCATCACCACTCGGACAAGGAAGGTGACGCGGCGACGTGGGAATCACAATAGTCGAGTAGTCTTAGGTCGGACTTTAAGCATAGTCAAGTCTACCGTTACTTGTAACTGTTGTAGTTGTGGCTATTAACACTAGTAACTGTCGTAGTTATGACACTTAAACCACCCTTGCGACGTGGGAGTGATGAGGCAATTGCACGCTCTATATAAGCCACCCTCTTCCTTCTGTACGAGGGCTAAGCACTCTCTATAATCATATCCCCCAAGAGATAACAAGGCACAGAGCTCGAGATGTAGGGTTGTTACCTTCTTCGAGAGGGGCCTGAACTCGTAAACGCCGAGTGTTACACTTGCACCATAGCTACGCTCTGCCTCTCTTTCGTAGCCCTAGTACTCATTGTTAGGATCATAACTCCGACAGTTCGTTAGCTTGATGCAAGGTGGCCATTGCACACAGCAGAGGACGAGATCGTAAGTTGTACTTCCTCTTGCTCGACTTGTTGATTGATTCATTCACTCAATGTTGATCTACACATTATATGTAGCCCGCAGTGTACCATAGGATAGAAGGACGGCCATTTACATGCACACCCTGTTGGATGAAGTTGAAAAGGGAATATGTGTGAAACTACATGATCCATTCATGGAAAATTTGTTGGACAGCCGGGATCTAGTGGAAATAGAGACATTATTGTACTAGACTTAATTTGCATGGCATGTATGGATGGTTTGTGTTATTTTCTATTTGAACTTTAATGAATATCGGCCGGTTTGCATAAATTTCGTCTGGTTAGTTAAAATGCGGTTTAAAATATATGCGGCTATAGTTGGATGGCAGCCTCCCGCACCCGTGTCCGCGGACTAGACCGTCTTGCCCATGAATGGATGCTGAAGAAAATTTGCGGGTTGCCGTTGAAGATGCTCTTAGTGATTCTGGTCGGTCACTGATACCTCAAGGCAAACACTAATAGTGGCGGAAGAGGAGGCGGAATGAACGACGTAGCTGGCAGCTCATACAATTTCTTAGTACTGAATATTTAAGCGTGTACTTGAAAAAAGTAGGTTCGCTTCAGTTTGTAGAAAACATTAGTTGTGCTGTCAGAAAAGGCCCCTTTGCTTCAATCTGGAGGAAAAATGTTTAGAGCAACTTGCGCCGTGTGATTCGGTCGTGTCATAAATGCTAGCCCTGGACAGTCTGACGCCACTTGATTCCTAACTAATTATTCATCCCTTTTGGCTGAAAGGACAGCATTGTTGGATAGAAATTGTGTACCATTCCGGATATTCCGACAAAAGCATAGCGATCCCAGTATCTTAGCCACACTGCGCCTCAGATCGACCGATGCCACAACATGGCCTGCCGGTGTAACTGCGGACGGAGACGGCGGTGGTAAATCGACCGGGCCTGGATTTCGCGTGATGCATCTGTATGGGACACGGAGACGAGCACGTAGCCGTGCTGACTCGGCGCCGCGCGGGACGCGACGCGGACGCCGCGACTTCTCGGCTGGCCGTGGCAGAAGCGAAGATGGATATGGCCGCGACGACGACCGGCCGGAGACTTGGGCTGGGAGGGAAACTGGATGTGGGATCCTCGGGAAAAGGTGAGACCAGTCCGGCATGGTAATATGCTGCGCATGCACTTGCGGCCCCGTAATGCCCGATATTTTTTCGCTGGAAAGGTCAATGTTTTACACGCTGGATCGTCCTGCTTCCGCATCGCCCGTGGGCCTCGCTCTCCATCTTCGTCCTGTGATATTTTTAAGCGGAAATCTTAGTCGGCGAACGTCGGCCAGGGGTTGTTCCAGCGAACGCCCTATCTCCAGTTGGATTCGTTTGCACAAATTCTGTCGCGGAATCCGAGCCACGTCGGATTTTCAAATCAGTTCACGTAAGTTAGATGGCATTTTTTAAAGTTTGAAAGTTGCAGTGACATTTTTAGGAATAGCGTGGCATTTGTTCAGGTAACCATTTTAAAAGACTGTCAATTCCAGTTGGTTAATTACTTAATTTAATTATGCAGTCCTTCCACTTGGTTAATTACTTAATTTATTAATTCAAAATTATTTATGACCGAAGGAAGTGTGGTTGATGATGTTCGCAGCACTTGGTTTGATCGGTGGAGCTCCGTTGCCAGGTGAACCCCTGGGCGTTTGGTGCTCGCGTCACGGTGGCACCGGTCAGCAAGGCAGAAGGACACGCACACTTTGCCTCCTGAGCATGTGGGAGACATGGAAACACCGGAATGCCATCGTCTTTGAGGGAGCAACTCCAAATCGCATTGCGGTACTACGACGGATAGTGAGTGAATGTAAGGTCTGGCAGCAAGCAAGCATCCTCCCAGGAGATCTAGATGGTTTCTTTGCGAATGTAGTAGGATGGGAGGTAACGAGTAGTCATTTTCAAACGGGAGGGGTGGCACGGTGCTCCATGTGTGTACGTGGATTGTAACTACACTGTGATGGGGTTCTCATCCCCATTCTCCTTTAATATGTGATACACACACTCGTGTGTGTTCGAGAAAATGCCGAAAAGGCTTTCGCTCCGCTTTATAGATGAAGTAACAACCGAGCATTACAACCAACACACAACATGACACCAGATCACACACACACAAAGGAAATGGCAAGATATAATGGTGCCGAGGATAGCAAAAAAGACCACAAAAACCTAAGAAAACAACAAATCAAAGATTAGAGCAACTCTTGGAGTCCTCGAAGCCATCATCCATAGTAAGGTAACCGGAGTAGAGAATGGAGCCAAAATGAGAGGGAGACTAGCCGTCCAAGGAGGCCATAACCAACACCCAAAAGTCAAAACCACCACCGTGCCAACCAGCTCCATCACCGAAAGGGACCCTTGGACCCTTGCACCGGATCGAAGGGCACTGCACTTTTGGACGATGAAGACACACCCCAGAGCCTGGTCAAAAAATGGATGACGAGATCCTGAGGTGAGGCCTCCGAACACAACTCCTCGTAGAACCAGCACACTATGAGATCATCGCCGCCGCGACCATGGACCCATCAGCGCGAAGAGAAGAGGCTATAGTCCACAACCACACCCGATCACCGACAAGTAGGGAACTTGTTGGAAATATGCCCTAGAGGCAATAATAAATTAGTTATTATTATATTTCCTTATTCATGATAATTGTTTATTATCCATGCTATAATTGTATTGATAGGAAACTCAGATACATGTGTGGGTACATAGACAACACCATGTCCCTAGTAAGCCTCTAGTTGACTAGCTCGTTGATCAATAGATGGTTACGGTTTCCTGACCATGGACATTGGATGCCGTTGATAACGGGATCACATCATTAGGAGAATGATGTGATGGACAAGACCCAATCCTAAGCCTAGAACAAAGATCGTGTAGTTCGTATGCTAAAGCTTTTCTAATGTCAAGAATCATTTCCTTAGACCATGAGATTGTGCAACTCCCGGATACCGTAGGAATGCTTTGGGTGTACCAAACATCACAACGTAACTGGGTGGCTATAAAGGTGCACTACAGGTATCTCTGAAAGTGTCTGTTGGGTTGGCACGAATCGAGACTGGGATTTGTCACTCCGGTAAACGGAGAGGTATCTCTGGGCCCACTCGGTAGGACATCATCATAATGTGCACAATATGACCAAGGGGTTGATCACGGGATGATGTGTTACGGAACGAGTAAAGAGACTTGCCAGTAATGAGATTGAACAAGGTATCGGTATACCGACGATCGAATCTCGCGCAAGTACAATACTGCTAGACAAAGGGAATTGTATACGGGATTGCTTGAATCCTTCACATCGTGGTTCATCCGATGAGATCATCGTGGAACATGTGGGAGCCAACATGGGTATCCAGATCCCGCTGTTGGTTATTGGCCAGAGAGCTGTCTCGGTCATGTCTGCATGATTCCCGAACCCGTAGGGTCTACACACTTAAGGTTCGGTGACGCTAGAGTTGTTATGGGAATTAGTGTGCAGTTACCGAATGTTGTTCGGAGTCTCGGATGAGATCTCGGACGTCACGAGGAGTTCCGGAATGGTCCGGAGGTAAAGATTATATATGGGAAGTCCTATTTTGGCCAACGGAAAATGTTCAGGATTTTTCGGTATTGTACCGGGAAGGTTCTAGAAGGTTCCAGAGTGGGGCCCACCTGCATGGGGGGACCCACATGAACGTGGGTAGTGGGGGCAAGGCCCCACACCCCTGGTCAAGGTGCACCAAGATCCCCCCTTAGAAGGAATAAGATCATATCCCGAAGGGATAAGATCAAGATCCCTAAAAAAGGGGGATAACAATCGGTGGGGAAGGAAATGATAGGATTTCTTTCCTCCCACCTTTGCCAATGCCCCAATGGAGTTGGAGGGCAAGAAACCAGCCCCCTCCACCACTATATATAGTGGGGAGGCGCATGGGAGCTTGAGCCTTGCCCTTGGCGCAGCCCTCTCCCTCCCCAACACCTCCTCCTCCTCTGTAGTGCTTGGCGAAGCTCTGCCGGAGAACTGCAAGCTCCACCACCACGCCGTCGTGCTGCCGGAGCTCTCGCTCAACTTCTCCTCTCCCCTTGCTGGATCAAGAAGGAGGAGACATCCCCGGGCTGTACGTGTGTTGAACGCGGAGGCGCTGTCCGTTCGGCGCTAGATCGGATCTTCCACGATTTGAATCGCCGCGAGTACGACTCCATCAACCACGTTCTTGTAACGCTTCCGCTTAGCGATCTTCAAGGGTATGAAGATGCACACCCCTCTGTCTCGTTGCTAGTATCTCCATAGATTGATCTTGGTCATGCGTAAAAAAATTTGAATTTCTGCTACGTTCCCCAACAGTGGCATCATGAGCTAGGTCTATTGCGTAGATTCTTTGCACGAGTAGAACACAAAGTACTTGTGGGCGTTGATATTGTTCAATATGCTTACCGTTACTAGTCCAATCTTGTTTCGATGGTATTGTGGGATGAAGCGTCCCGGACCGACCTTACATGTACACTTACGTGAGACAGGTTCCACCGACGGACATGCACTTGTTGCATAAGGTGGCTAGCGGGTGCCAGTCTCTCCCACTTTAGTCGGATCGGATTCGATGAAAAGGGTCCTTATGAAGGGTAAATAGCAATTGGCATATCACGTTGTGGTTTTTGCGTAGGTAAGAAACATTCTTGCTAGAAACCCATAGCAGCCACGTAAAACATGCAAACAACAAATAGAGGACGTCTAACTTGTTTTTGCAGGGTATGCTATGTGATGTGATATGGCCAAGAAGAATGTGATGAATGATATGTGATGTATGCGATTGATCATGTTCTTGTAATAGGAATCATGACTTGCATGTCGATGAGTATGACAACCGGCAGGAGCCATAGGAGTTGTCTTAATTTATTGTATGACCTGCGTGTCATTAAACAACGCCATGTAATTACTTTACTTTATTGCTAACCGGTAGCCATAGTAGTAGAAGTAATAGTTGGAGAGACAACTTCATGAAGACACGATGATGGAGATCATGATGATGGAGATCATGGTGTCATGCCGGTGACGATGATGATCATGGAGCCCCGAAGATGGAGATCAAAAGGAGCAAAATGATATTGGCCATATCATGTCACTATTTGATTGCATGTGATGCTTATCATGTTTATGCATCTTATTTGCTTAGAACGACGGTACTAAATAAGATGATCCCTCATTAAAATTTCAAGAAAGTGTTCCCCCTAACTGTGCACCGTTGCGAAAGTTCGTCGTTTCGAAGAACCACGTGATGATCGGGTGTGATAGATTCTTACGTTCACATACAACGGGTGTAAGCCAGATTTACACACGCGAAACACTTAGGTTGACTTGACGAGCCTAGCATGTACAGACATGGCCTCGGAACACAAGAGACCGAAAGGTCGAGCATGAGTCGTATAGTAGATACGATCAACATGAAGATGTTCACCGATGATGACTAGTCTGTCTCACGTGATGATCGGACACGGCCTAGTTGATTCGGATCATGTAATCACTTAGATGACTAGAGGGATGTCTATCTGAGTGGGAATTCATAAGATGAACTTAATTATCCTGAACATAGTCAAAAGATCTTTGCAAATTATGTCATAAGCTCGCGCTTTAGTTCCACTGTTTAGATATGTTCCTAGAGAAAATATAGTTGAAAGTTGACAGTAGCGATTATGCGGACAATAGAAAGCTTATGTCCTTAATGCACCGCTCAGTATGCTGAACCCCAAACGTCGTCTGTGGATGTTGCGAACATCGGACATACACATTTTGATAACTACGTGATAGTTCAGTTAAACGGCTTAGAGTTGAGGGACCAAAGACGTTTTCGAAACATCACGGAACATATGAGATGTTTCGAGGGCTGAAATTGGGATTTCAGGCTCGTGCCCACGTCAAGAGGTATGAGACCTCCGACGATTTTCTTAGCCTGCAAACTAAGGGAGAAAAGCTCAATCGTTGAGCTTGTGCTCAGATTGTCTGAGTGCGACAATCACTTGAATCGAGTGGGAGTTAATCTTCCAAAAATAGTGATGTTTCTCCAAAGTCATTGCCACCAAGCTGCTAGAGCTTCGTGATGAACTATAACATATCAGGGATAGATATGATGATCCTTGAGGTATTCGCGATGTTTGACACCGCGAAAGTAGAAATCAAGAAGGAGCATCAATTGCTGATGGTTGGGGAAACCACTAGTTTCAAGAAGGGCAAGGGCAAGAAGGGATACTCCATGAAACGGCAAATCAGCTGCTGCTCTAGTGAAGAAACCCAAGGTTGAACCCAAACCCAAGACTAAGTGCATCTGTAATAAGAGGAACAATCACTGGAGCAGAATTACCCTAGATACTTGGTAGATGAGAAGGCTGGCAAGGTCGATAGAAGTATATTGGATATACATTATGTTAATGTGTACTTTACTAGTACTCCAGGGTATTAGATACCGGTTCGGTTGCTAAGTGTTAGTAACTCGAAATAAAAGGCTACAGAATAAACGGAGACTAGCTAAAGGTGAGCTGACGATATGTGTTGGAAGTGTTTCCAAGTTTGATGTGATCAAACATCGCACGCTCCCTCTACCATCAAGATTAGTATTAAACCTGAATAATTGTCATTTGGTGTTTGCGTTGAGCATAGACATGATTGGATTATGTCTATCGCAATACGGTTATTCATTTAAGGAGAATAATGGTTACTCTATTTATTTGAATGATACCTTCAATGGTCTTGCACCTAAAGGAATGGTTTATTGAATCTCGATCGTAATGATACACATTTTCATGCCAAAAGATATAAGATAGTAATGATAGTACCACTCACTTGTGGCACTGCCATGTAAGTCATATTGGTATAAAACGCATGAAGAAGCTCCATGTTGATGGATCTTTGGACTCACTCATTTTTGAAAAGATTGAGACATGTGAACCATGTCTATTGGTATATACGCGTAAAGAAACTCTATGCAGATGGATCGTTTGGACTCACATGATTTTGAATCACTTGAGATATGCAAATCATACCACATGGGCAAGATGACTGAAAAGCCTCGTTTTCAGTAAGATGGAACAAAATAGCAACTTGTTGGAAGTAACACATTTTGATGTGTGCAGTCCAATGAGTGCTGAGGCACGCAGTGGATATCGTTATGTTCTTACTTCACAGATGATTTGAGTAGATACTGAGTATATTTACTTGATGAAACGCAAGTCTGAATTATTGAATGGTTCAAGTAATTTCAGAGTGAAGTTGAAGATCACCGTGACAAGAGGATAAAATGTCTATGATATGATCATAGAGATGAGTATCTGAGTTATGAGTTTGGTATGCAATTGAGACATTGTGGAAATCGTTTCACAACTAATACCGCTTGGAACACCATAGTGTGATGGTGTGTCCGAACATCATAGTTGCACCCTAGTGGATATGGTGCGTACCATGATGTCTCTTATCGAATTACCACTATCGTTCATGGGTTAGGCATTAGAGACAACCGCACTCACTTTAATAGGGTACCACGTAATTCCGTTGAGACGACACCGTTTGAACTATGGTTTGGAGAAACCTAAGTTGTCGTTTCTTAAAAGTTTGGGGCTGCGACGCTTATGTGAAAAAAGTTTCAGGTTGATAAGCTCGAACCCAAAGCGGATAAAATGCATCTTCATAGGACACCCAAAAACAGTTGGTATACCTCCTAATTCAGATCCGAAAGCAATAGGGATTGTTTCTTGAATCGGGTCCTTTCTCGAGAAAAGTTTGTCTCGGAAAGTTGAGTGGGAGCATGGTGGAGACTTGATGAGGTCATTGAACCGTCACTTCAACTAGTGTGTAGCAGGGCACAGGAAGTCGTTCCTGTGGCGCCTACACCAATTGAAGTAGAAGCTTATGATAGTGATCATGAAGTTTCAGATCAAGTCACTACCGTACCTCGTAGGGTGACAAGGATGCGTACTACTTCAGAGTGGTACAGTAATCATGTCTTGAAGGTCATGTTGCTAGACAACAATGAACCTACGAACTATGGAGAAGCGATGGTGGGCCCATATTTCGACAAATGGTTAGAAGCCATGAAATCCGAGATAGGATCCATGTATCAGAACAAAGCATGAACTTTGGTGGACTTGCCCGATGATCGGCAAGCCATTGAGATAAATGGATCTTTAAGAAGGAGACGGACATGGACGGTAATGTCACCGTCCATGAAGCTCGACTTGTGGCGAAGAGTTCTTCACAAGTTCAAGGAGTTGACTACGATGAGATTTTCTCATCCGTAGCGATGCTTAAGTCCGTCGGAATCATGTTAGCATTAACTGCATTTATGAAATCGGGCATATGGATGTCAAAACGAGTTTCCTTACCAGTTTTCGTAAAGGAAAGGTTGTATGTGATACAATCAGAAAGGTTTTGTCGATCCTAAGGATGCTAAAAGGTATGCTAGCTCTAGTGATCCTTCCATGGACTGGAGTAAGAATCTCGGAGTTGGAATAAGCACTTTGATAAGATGATCAAAGATTTTTGATTTATGCAAAGTTTATGAGAAACTTGTATTTCCAAAGAAGTGAGTGGGAGCACTATAGAATTTCTGATGAGTATATGTTGTTGACATATTGTTGATCAGAAATGATGTAGAATTTCTGGAAAGCATATAGGGTTATTTGAAAGGTGTTCTTCAATAGAAAACCTGGATTAAGCTACTTGAACATTGAGCATCAAGATCTATGAGGATAGATTAAAAAACGCTTAATGGTACTTTCAAATGAGCATATACCTTAACATGATCTTGAAGGTGTTCAAGATGAATCAGTCAAAGAAGGAGTTCTTGCTTGAGATGTAAGGTATGAAGTTAAGACTTAAAGCTCGACCACGGCAGAAGAGAGAGAAAGGACGAAGGTCGTCCCCTATGCTTTAGACGTATGCTCTACAGTATGCTATGCTGAGTACCGCACCTGATGTGTGCCTTGCCACATGTCTGGCAAGAGGGTACAAAGGTGATCAAGGAGTGGATCACCAGATAGCGGTCAAAATTATCCTTAGAGGAATAAGAATATGTTTCTCGATTATGAAGGTGATAAAGAATTCGACGTAAAGATTTGCGTCGATGCAAGCTTAACACATATCCGGATAGCTCTGACTAGAGAAGCCGGATACGTATAGTGGAACAACCATTTGGAATAGCTCCAAGTAGAGCGTGGAAGCAACATTTACAATATGACCTAGAGATTTGCGAAGTACATACGGATCTAAATGTTGCAGACCCGTTGACTAAAACCTCTCTCAAGCAAAACATGATCAAACCCCAAAACTCATTGAGTCTTAATAACATGATGATGTGAACTAGTTTAATGACACTAGTAAACTCTTTGGATGTTGGTCACATGGCAATGTGACCTATGAGTGTTAATCACATGGCGATGTGAACTAGATTATTGACTCTAGTGCAAGTGGGAGACTGTTGGAAATATGCCCTAAAGGCAATAATAAATTAGTTATTATTATATTTCCTTGTTCATGATAATCGTTTATTATCCATGCTATAATTTTATTGATAGAAAACTCAGATACATGTGTGGGTACATAGACAACACCATGTCCCTAGTAAGCCTCTAGTTGACTAGCTCGTTGATCAATAGATGGTTACGGTTTCCTGACCATGGACATTGGATGTCATTGATAACGGGATCACATCATTAGGAGAATGATGTGATGGACAAGACCCAATCCTAAGCCTAGCACAAAGATCGTGTAGTTCGTATGCTAAAGCTTTTCTAATGTCAAGTATCATTTTCTTAGACCATGAGATTGTGCAACTCCCAGATACCGTAGGAATGCTTTGGGTGTACCAAACGTCACAACGTAACTGGGTGGCTATAAAGATGCACTACAGGTATCTCCGAAAGTGTCTGTTGGGTTGGCACGAATCGAGACTGGGATTTGTCACTCCGGTAAACGGAGAGGTATCTCTGGGCCCACTCGGTAGGACATCATCATAATGTGCACAACGTGACCAAGGGGTTGATCACGGGATGATGTGTTACGGAACGAGTAAAGAGACTTGCCGGTAACGAGATTGAACAAGGTATCGGCATACCGACGATTGAATCTCGGGCAAGTACAATACCGCTAGACAAAGGGAATTGTATACGGGATTGCTTGAATCCTTGACATCGTGGTTCATCCGATGAGATCATCGTGGAACATGTGGGAGCCAACATGGGTATCCAGATCCCGCTGTTGGTTATTGGCCAGAGAGCTGTCTCGGTCATATCTGCATGATTCCCGAACCCGTAGGGTCTACACACTTAAGGTTCGCTGACGCTAGAGTTGTTATGGGAATTAGTGTGCAGTTACCGAATGTTTTTCGGAGTCCCGGATGAGATCCCGGACGTCACGAGGAGTTTCGGAATGGTCCGGAGGTAAAGATTTATATATGGGAAGTCCTATTTTGGCCAACGGAAAATGTTCGGAATTTTTCGGTATTGTACCGGGAAGGTTCTAGAAGGTTCCGGAGTGGGGTCCACCTGCATGGGGGGCCCACATGAACGTGGGTAGTGGGGGCAAGGCCCCACACCCCTGGTCAAGGTGCACCAAGATCCCCCCTTAGAAGGAATAAGATCATATCCCGAAGGGATAAGATCAAGATCCCTAAAAAAGGGGTATAACAATCGGTGGGGAAGGAAATGATAGGATTTCTTTCCTCCCACCTTTGCCAATGCGCCAATGGACTTGGAGGGCAAGAAACCAGCCCCCTCCACCCCTATATATAGTGGGGAGGCGCATGGGAGCTTGAGCCTTCCCCTTGGCGCAGCCCTCTCCCTCCCCAACACCTCGTCCTCCTCTGTAGTGCTTGGCGAAGCTCTGCCGGAGAACTGCAAGCTCCCCCACCACGCCGTCGTGCTGCCGGAGCTCTCGCTCAACTTCTCCTCTCCCCTTGCTGGATCAAGAAGGAGGAGACGTCCCCGGGCTGTACGTGTGTTGAACGCGGAGGCGCTGTCCGTTCGGCGCTAGATCGGATCTTTCGCGATTTGAATCGCCGCGAGTACGACTCCATCAACCACGTTCTTGTAACGCTTCCGCTTAGCGATCTTCAAGGGTATGAAGATGCACTCCCCTCTATCTCGTTGCTAGTATCTCCATAGATTGATCTTGGTCATGCGTAAAAAAAATTAAATTTTTGCTGCGTTCCTCAACAGAACTTGCTCACAAGACGAAGCCTCCAAGAAAGGAATGACACGATAGAGCCACCACCGACTGTTCCAACAAGTCGGACCACATGTTTTCGTCCGCAGCCTCGGAGCCTTATAACATCACCATGTTGGACAGTTAGGGAAGAAGACAGACACCCAAATGGGCAAGGAGTAGCCTTGACGCCACCTCACACCCACGGGTTCCAACCACATGGCTTGTCTCGCCACCCACACAGCAAAGACAAACCAAGAGCACCTACATAGTGGCACCCGCCGCAAGGGCACCACCATATCCACCATCCCAGAACCAAAGAAGCCACCTAAGGGCATCTCCAAGGAGGACCCTCAAACCTTCATTATATGTCCGGACCAATTTTGTCATTCAACAGGGACTTGTATATGTCCGCTTAGTAGTCCAGACGTACGGACCCGGTATTCAAGAGATAAACGTGGGGGAGTTTTGCCGGGAGTCCGGACATGCAGTTGACCAATCACATGCATGGTCCCTCTCTACTCTCTCTCCTCCCATCCGCACATGCATGGTCCCCCTCTTCTCTCTCTCCTCTCAACCAGACACTAATCACAAATATCCCACCACATTTATGGTCCTCACCTACTTTTTCTTCTCCCAAGCAGATACTTTGTGATTAGCATTGGATGACTCCCCTCCCGTATCATGTCCGCGGACCACGTTCATACATAAAAACGGACATATACCGGAGGAATTTGCGGTGCGGCGTTGAAGATGCCATAACATGTCAGAAAACAGGTCACTGATGCATAGCAAGCCACCCCCTCTGTCCACTGCTACTCACGCCTCGGATTCCCGTTGCATCGTACCCGCTTGATGGTGGATCAGCGGAGCACAAACTGGTCCAATCCGCGAGGAACGACGTCGTAGAAGCCACACAACGGTCACCGGCCATGGCCTTGGTCATCGTTGAAAGAGAACAACAAGCCCTTTCCCACCCAAGGCACCGACAGTGTCTGGGAGGGGATCCCGCGCCTCTATGTGGACACCAACGAGGGAGCTCACCTCCCTGGACGGCCAGATTCCTCTCACGCCACCCTGCATTGTAGCCCAAGGAGGAGTTGTGCCTCCAAGGCCGGCTAGACCGCCATAGTTGTTGCGAGCTATGAAAAAAAAATTAGCTTGAATTTATTTTTTACATAGCTCGCATCCCCTAATGTATTTCAACTTTAAATTTCGCATGGCAATAGAATACCATCCCCTTAACATCTCGTGTGTTTGTTTTGAGATCTTTTTTTCAAAACTTTAAAACCTTGTGTTTCGCGTGGTTTTCATCTGTTTCTCCAAATATTGATTTTCATGTGATATTCTCCCAAGGCAGATACCCTGCGCAGGACGATTTCTCAGAAAACTCAGCATGCACTGCACACACATCCGTAGCTGAAAGCCTGTTGCCCTGTTCCTACGAGTACCACTAGTAGCTTCTTCTAGGTTCCGAAACCAACCAAAATGTTCGTTTCCAAAGGAAAGTTGGGTACCGGTAGGTACCAGTCCTGAGCATAGTTTATCCGTATCTGCATATACTAAGATCCCTGGGCCTAGCTCCTTTCCGCCCCACATATATCTTTTCCTGTAACCCGGCGCTAAGATTGTGCGAGCACATGGGCTGCCCTTGGCCTCCAAAGTGGCCTCCCCGCGGCCGACGTAGACAAATCACCATCGATCGACATCGAAGCAAGGCCTCCATCCCCGGCGGTTGGCCGCCCGATCGACACCGTACGTGACTCCTCCCCTCCCCTCCCCTGGCGCGCGCACGATCGGAGCGGATGACACAGCCCCACGTTAAAGCCCGCCCGCCCCTTTTGGCGAACGTGAACCTCTGCTTTTCCGGCGCCGATGAGCCGGTGCTGACTCGACGCGAATCCCCTGCGAGACTTTCGCTCCAGATTTCATCACCCCCCGCACCCTATATAACGGGCCTCTGCCGCTCAGTCTACCCCTCCCCCTCTCTCCCTCTCCTCCCTCTCTCACACGCACGCACACAGAGAATTGACCATGAGGAAGTCGAGCTGCGGCCATGTGATCGGAGTGCCTGTCACCTCCAAGGCGTACGCCTTAGAGGAGGCGACCACCAGGGGCGCCGGGGCGGCCAACAAGGACGGTGACCGCCTCGCCGTCTCGTTGACCCACCCGAGCCCCTACGCCTCCTTCGGCTACAAACACAGTAGCAAGGGTCAGGTGATCCATTGGGTGAACAAGCTGGGCAGACGAGCTCAGGGCTTCAGAGACCACGGTGAGTCGGCGTTCGCAAACCACAAACTCGAGTACTACATTCCAAATGGAAAACGGGCAGTGTGCTGACGAGTATGTCGCCTTCCTGTTCGTGCGTGCAGTGACCTTGGGGCCGAAGCTGTCGGAGACGGTGAAGGGGAAGCTCAGCCTGGGCGCGAGGATCCTGCAGGCCGGCGGCGTCGAGCGGGTGTTCCGGCAGGCCTTCTCGGCCGAGAAGGGCGAGCGGCTGGTGAAGGCGCTGCAGTGCTACCTCTACACCACCAGCGGGCCCATCGCCGGGATGCTCTTCGTCTCCACCAGGAAGATCGCCTTCCGCAGCGACCGCTCCCTCACCGTCACCTCGCCCGCCGGCGACGTCGCTCGGGTGCCGTACAAGGTGGTGGTGCCGCTGGGGAGGATCAAGAGGGTGCAGCCGAGCGAGAACGCCGACAACCCGGAGCAGAAGTACATACACATGGCCACCGTGGACGGGTTCGAGTTCTGGTTCATGGGTTTCGTCAGCTACCAGAGGTGCTGCAAGTACATGCAGCAGGTCATCTCGTCCCAGCTGTGATGGCAATAGCCGAGAACCTCTGTGGGCTTCCTGCCGCAATGTCTTGTTGGAGCGCGCGCAGCCGAGAACCTCTGCTCCACCATTTTTTGATGAGAGCATGTTCCGATTGGAATTTACAGATGTGCCTATTGCAATTTCTGTTTGTAGGACCGAGGAACTTGGTCTGAATGAAAATTATTTATTTTCTTGGTAAAAATGACGAGAACTGATTGCTCTGCACATGCCTTAAATTTTTGAAAAGGATACAGTTGAATTATGTACTTGAACACAGAAATACCATTATACCAAGGCATACATGAACTTGTTTTTAAAGGAAAAAGACATACTGGTTCATGTATGCCTTGGTAAAATCACAAATACCATTATACCAAGTATACGTGAATTACATCACGGGAAAATGAGATCCAACTTATTACGGTCGGATGGTTAGGAAATTCCAGGTTTAAACACCCTCTTGTCTCATTAAGGACATCTCCAATGACAACTCTCAAACCGTTCCCATAAATCCGGACTGTGGAAGCCATCCAATGTAAACCTGTATCGCTTCGCCGAACGGTCTGGACGTGTTTTCTCCCGCAAACCGGAGACAAACATGGGAGCGGGCGGGGGGGGGGGGGGGGGGGGGGTGCTTTGCAGGCGTCCTGACCGCTGCATGCCCGCGTCTGAGCGGCCTGGCCCACCCAAACACCGCACCCACCCCTTCCATGCTTTCCATCCCACGCGTCGCGCTGCTTGTCGCGCCACATTCATGCCGGCCCAGAGCATGGAGCGACCGGCATTGATGCCCGCGATTTGACCAGACAGGAGGGCGTCGCTGACGGACACGACCTCTCACTGCCGACATTGAAGCGCGCCCCGCCCGCTGCTCGTCCAGCTAAACACGCCTCCTCATCGCATTCAAACAGCCACAGAATGCCCGCCTTCCTCCATTAAAACCCACACATATGTCGAGAAACCTACTCCGGCCATGCGTCCGTTCGCGAACCACCCGTCATTAAACACAATGCTGGTAGGCTCCCCCCTCCCCCGCGCGCGCTATTTAAACAATTCCAGACGCCGGGCAAAAATCACACCACACTCCGCTCCCATCTCCTCCTTGCATACACACCTTTTTTCTCCACAAGCTCCATGGCATCCGGCGAGCAGGAAGCCAAGTTCTCCGGCATACAAGTGAAGGAAATATGCCCTAGAGGCAATAATAAAGTTATTATTTATTTCCTCGTATCATGATAAATGTTTATTATTCATGCTAGAATTGTATTAATCGGAAACATGATACATGTGTGAATACATAGACAAACATATAGTCACTAGTATGCCTCTACTTGACTAGCTCATTAATCAAAGATGGTTATGTTTCCTAACCATAGACATGTGTTGTCATTTGATTAATGGGATCACATCATTAGGAGAATGATGTGATTGACATGACCCATTCCGTTAGCCTAGCACTTGATCGTTTAGTATACTGCTATTGCTTTCTTCATGACTTATACAAAGTTCCTGCAACTATGAGATTATGCAACTCCCGTTTACCGGAGGAACACTTTGTGTGCTACCAAACGTCACAACGTAACTGGGTGATTATAAAGGTGCTCTACAGGTGTCTCCGAAGGTACATGTTGGGTTGGCATAATTCGAGATTAGGTTTTGTCACTCCGATTGTCGGAGAGGTATCTCTGGGCCCTCTCGGTATTACTCATCACCTAAGCCTTGCAAGCATTGTAACTAATGAGTTAGTTATGAGATGATGTATTATGGAACGAGTAAAGAGACTTGCCGGTAACGAGATTGAACTAGGTATTAGATACCAACGATCAAATCTCGGGCAAGTAACATACCGATGACAAAGGGAACAACGTATGTTGTTATGCGGTTTGACCGATAAAGATCTTCATAGAATATGTAGGAACCAATATGGGCATCCAGGTCCCGCTATTGGTTATTGACCGAGAATGGTTCTAGGTCATGTCTACATAGTTCTCGAACCCGTAGGGTCCGCACGCTTAACGTTACGATGACAGTTTTATTATGAGTTTACAAGTTTTGATGTACCGAAGTTTGTTCGGAGTCCCGGATGAGATCACGGACATGACGAGGAGTCTCGAAATGGTCGAGACATAAAGATTGATATATTGGATGACTATATTCGGACACCGGAAGTGTTCCGGGAGTTTTCGGAGAAAAACCGGAGTACCGGAGGGTTACCGGAACCCCCCCCCCCCCCCCCGGGAAGTAATGGGCCTTGATGGGCCCTATTGGAGAGAGAGAGGGGCCGGCCAGGGCAAGTGGCGCGCCCCTCCCCTTGAGTCCGAATAGGACAAGGAAGGGGGGCGGCGCCCCCCTTGCCTTCCCCCTCTCCCACTCCTTCCTTCCCCCTCCTTCTTGGAATAGGAAAGGGAGGGGGAAACCTACTTGGAGTAGGTTTCCCCCTCCTAGGGCGCGCCTCCCCTTAGGCCGGCCCCCTCCTCCTCTCCCCCTTTATATATGGGAGCGGGGGGCACCCCATAGACACACAAGGTGACCTACGGATGGTTCCTTAGCCGTGTGCGGTGCCCCCCTCCACCATATTCCACCTCGGTCATATCGTCGCGGAGTTTAGGCGAAGCCCTGCGCCGGTAGAACATCATCATCGTCACCACGCCTTCGTGCTGACGGAACTCATCTCCGGAGCTTCGCTGGATCGGAGGCCGGAGATCATCATCGAGCTGAACGTGTGCTGAACTCGGAGGCCCCGTACGTTCGGTGCTTGGATCGGTCGGATCGTGAAGACGTACGACTACATCAACCGCGTTGTGCTAATGCTTCCGCTTACGGTCTACGAGGGTACATGGACGGACACTCTCCCCTCTCGTTGCTATGCCATCACCATGATCTTGCGCGTGCGTAGGAATTTTTTTGAAATTACTACGTTCCCCAACAACAAGCTGGCTGGGTGGCCCATCTAGCCCGACGGATGTGAGCCAGGAAACTCTCTACTCCACCTCCGTCAACGGTCCAGGCGGCTCCAGGCCAGCTCGTGGAGGCAGAAGCTCCAAGTCAGCGTGTCGTTCAGCAACTCGCCGCTCCAAGCCAGCTCGTCAAGGAGTGGCGTGTTGCTCTAGGCCGGCATGCAGTGGACCACGGCGGCACAGACATCATGACTGCCATGGATGACGTTGTGTCGCACCGCTCCTCCCGTGCCTGCGACCGTGCCATCTGCCGTCAACGTGTTCGCGACCGCTCCCTGCTGGTAGAGGTCGGTGACGCGGCGTCCAGCACGCACGCGTCCGCCGAGGTCATCGAGGAGAAGTAGAACACGGGAGGCCGCTACCGCTTGCGTCCCATGAAGGCCACCGCCGAGGCGATGCCGGCATACATAGCCGGTGTCTTGCCCAATCGCAGGCCATCGTCTTCCCCTTCCCCTCCTGCTGAAGCACATCGTGGCGGTTCCACTCTGATGACCGGTGTTGCCGAACATGGGGAAGCGAGCCGCCCTTTGTGTTGAAGATATACCTTCGGGGTTCACGGCAGTCTGATGAGCGGACTGCCGGACATGGAGAATACAAAGGGATCCGTCGCGGCAGCCATAGACTAGTGTCGTGTATCTATGTCGTGGGAATGGAGCTCCGCCTGGCTGGACGTGCACATAGTTTTAGCTATTTTAGCAAAACCCTTCGCTCCATATCGTCAAGCAATGTGTTGGCCTCGCGTTTGATGAGTTCTATCATCTTTCTGCGGTGGCACTTGTGGTGGCATCATTCTTGCTTGGAAGTCCTCTAGGGGTCACATCTTGGGTTAGCTTCGCTCCGGACCTACTTGGTGGTTTACTGGGGTGTATGGACCCGGGCTATTCTTTTTGACCCGAAAACCGTAGAACAGTCGTTCTATGGTAATTTTCATTAATATAAAATATGTACAAACAATGTGAAAAGTACACCCAAAGATCGACCTATGCCAGTTCAGGAGCTTGGAGGAAATTATTGTCATTTCTAACAGACTAGATACTCTAGCGGCCCACCATCTATATGTAAGTGCATCTAGTGCCTCCTTAGTGATTTTGGAGTATTGAAGACAAATGGGTTAGGGGAGCAATGTGTTTGTGAGTGTACACAGGAGTTATAGTCCCCGAAGATTTGGTTTAACCGACGAAAGACAACCCCTAAAAATGTATTTCTTCAAGTGAAGAATTTGGTGCGTCCATTGAAGAAATTGAAGTGAAGAATTACAAGCTTGAAGACTTATGTTTTCGCAGTTTCTTTCTTCTTATTTGAGTCATAGGAAACACCATATTGTTCAAGGGGGTCTAGGTGATACATAATCGTATTTTCAAAGTGATGTTCAAAACCTATTGCTTTGAGTTGAAGACTTTGGAAATCTCCTACAGTGCAGTCGACTTCGTAGCGACAGAGATGAAGTTCTTCTGGTCGTTGGCGAAATTGGTCTGATTGAGGAGTTAGGAATTCGCATGTGCGATCTTCCTATCGTGAGGAAATTGAGTGGCCCGACGAATTTGAGATTCCGGATTTTCGAGCGTTGTCGAGCTTAGTGCTAGCTGTCGTGTGGATCCTTATCCTAATAATGGTCATGTCTGAAGGGGCATTTATGGCAATTTATGTTGGGTTGCCCCCTGACTATAAATAGCCGCCCCTGCAACCACTTGTTGGTTGGTTGCTATAGAGAGAAATTGACACTTGTCATATGAGCCATCCTCCGACGACTTTGTCAAAACCCAAGTGAGGAAAAATCCAACCAGAGACAAAGTGATTGAGCATCACTGTAGAGATTGATCTGTGTGATCTGTTGCATGTTACCTTTAAAGACTGTCATTTTTCCAAACGATTAGGCGTCATGTTCTGAACACCCAAGAGTTATTGTGGCATGCCGGTGAACAAGTCTGCGAAGGTGTTAGAAGTCTGCCTTGAAGACTTACCACCAACGATTGGGCAAGCTCAGCTGTGACCTTAGCTCAAGAGGAATACGGTAAAGACTAGGTGTCATTGGAGTTAAATCTCAAGCCACCTCAACCAGACGTACAGTTGATACAACAAGTGGAACAGGTCTACCAAATTGTTGTGTCGCCATCGAGCCTACCTGGTTTCAAATTCCTCAACCCTTTACTTTCTGTATTTCCGCTGATGAAGAATTTGTGATCTACATTCTGAAGAATTTGAGCTTGCATTTTTTTCTTCATTTCATCTTGCATATGCCTCAATGCTTGTAGGATTGCATGTTCTTCACGTGCATCTATCTTGTATGCATGTTTTACTTTTCGGTGATGATTTCGTCTCGCCCCTATTTCTATTTTTCACTATGATCTTTGTCAAATTAATCAGAGTTTGACGAATTTCTAAAAATCTCCCATTCACCCCCCCTCCTCTGGGAGTAAACCTGCGCTTTCACTATATATCCAGTGCAATGTCCCCGAGTAGAGATTGCATAAACATGCATATCTCATCGTACCTAGAGATATCTTTATTCCTTGAAGGCATAATATAATTCTAGCATTTTGGAGCAAAAGAACAATCTCAGAAAAGATTTCTTATTGTTTCTTCCACATTGTTAGAACATAAAACACAGGTATATGAGTCCAGATGCATGAATTTTGTCTTTAATAAATTTCTGGTATTAACTCTATCATACAGTAGGAGCCATAATTTTTTTGTCTGAGCATGGCAGAACATTTCTAGATATTTGAAGATGTGATGAGTCCTGCTGGGACCAAGGATGGTTTTGTACATCTTCATAGATGAGTACTGCCTGATGTTTCATTTATAGGTCCAAATATCCTTGAGATTTTGCTGATGTTTGTTTTGGATGTTTGCTTAAAAGGGTGAATTATTGATATGCCTATGTAGGCAGTGGTCCATAAAAAATATCATCGGGCTCTTAGAGTTCCCTTACTTGGCGCAGAGTTATTTCTTTGTTGTTGGTAAAAGGAAAATTCAGGGTATGTCATTTTCAGACAGGGGCTCATCCAAGTATCATGCCAGAAAGAAAGTGTTTTATATCCTTCTTACCAGCTTTACAAGTAGAATGCTGCTTGTAAATGGATAGCAATTTGAGCACAGCTCTCCACCAGAAAGATCCAATAATTTTGTCCCTTGGGTGACTATTACCATAATATGTGTCCTATATAAATTTGATCCATGAAATCTCAGCCTTGTCAAGTTGTTGCGACTGAAGGATATTATGGACATGCATGCTGACCCTTGGGTAGTAGCCGGAGATTTCAACCTCATCGATGATCTATCCGATAAGAACAATGAGTGGATAAGTCGTCGTATGACGGGCAAGGTCCAGTTGATGCTTACGGAGCTAGAGCTTAAGGATCTATCCTCAATGGCAGGAGGTACACATGGTCTACTGAGCGTCGATAGCCCACGTTGGAGAAGTTGGACCGTGTCGTCACAATAGTTGATTGGAAAGCCAAGCACCTTTTCTCTTTCCTCTCGGTGTTGAGCATGTCTGTGTCGAATCATTGTCCACTTCTTTTGGTTCTTGACCCTTGCATGCGGTGAGGAAACCAATTTCACTTCCAAACCTTCTAGACAAAGGCAGAGAGCTTCCAGAATGTGGTGCATGAAATGTGGAATGCGCAACAGCCAATTCCAATCCCTTCAAGCATCCAACAGCTGAGTTGAAAACCACCGCTCGCACGATTGGCTAGG
Organism: Triticum timopheevii; assembly: GCA_963921465.1. NCBI lineage: Eukaryota > Viridiplantae > Streptophyta > Magnoliopsida > Poales > Poaceae > Triticum > Triticum timopheevii. The sequence goes on along the minus strand of OY997272.1, from coordinate 404,325,049 downwards.
TGAAGCGGCCACTTCATTGGGAACGTCAAATTCCAAATCATGGTAGCTAACGAGGTGATTCTTCGTCTGGACATCACCATGGAGTAGAGGGTACTCTCGAATGACAAGCGAGAGCTGCTCAAGATGCTCAAGCTCTTGGTCTGACATCCCTTGTGCGGTATATTGTCAAATCTCACATGCCAAGAGGCCCAAAACGGCCAAACCCAATTACGGCGCAACGGATGAAAAAGCCCGTTACATCAGATGCTGCTATTCTACACCCGGGTGGCTCAGACAAGCCCGGATGTGAACAGTAAAATTATTTTAAATAGAAAAAAAATAAAAAACTTCGAATTTTTTGTGGTGCCAGATGCTCATCTGCGTGATTGTGTGATGCTCGTATAAAATTTGGTAAAGTCTGGACATTCAAGGAGTTCATCACAAAAAAAAGATAAATTTTAGGTGTGTCTAAAAAACTTTTGAAAACAACATTGTTCACAATCGATTTTGTCCTATTTCTCACGAGCTTCTTGAATGTCCAAACAACCAAAAAAATTGCACGAACATCACACATTTGAGCAACTTGCATAAAAAAATCCAGGGCCTTTTTTGCTGTTCACCGAGTGTTGATGGGCCGGGGCGTCGAATTGAATTTCCGCAGTCCATCCCTACATTGCGAATGTCTCCGAAGAAAAAAAAAATCTTCATTGCAAATGGACGGGAAACTAATAATTTCTTCGCCGAAAAAACTAGTACTCCCTCCATCCTATAAAAACGCTTTTATATCATGAAACTATAGGACGGAGGGACCGAGGGAGTAACTCCTAACTCCGGTCATGTCTGCATCACGGTCGGAAGGCGATGAGGCCCTCGTCAACGAGGTGCTCACCGACGATGAGCTCCGTGCTGTGCTCACCCGCCTGGGGCCCGAGTCGGAGCGCGACGCGTTCGGCCTCGTGTGCAGGCGTTGGCTCCGGATCCAGAGCTCCGAGCGCCGCCGCCTGCGCGCGCGCGCCGGTCCGTCCATGCTGCGCCGCCTGGCAGCACGCTTCCCGGGCATTCTCGAGCTCGATCTCTCCCAGTCGCCGTCCCGCTCTTTCTACCCCGCTGTTATCGACGGCGATCTGGACGTCATTGCAGGGGGGTTCTGCAATCTGCGAGTCCTCGCCCTGCAGAACTGCAAAGGTGAGACCTCTTTTCGGCCTGATCCATTCGCGCTGTTTGTGTGCGTGAATTCGCAAATGCAGAAAGCTTTCCTTCTTATCAAATAAGTAGTAAGATTTGTGATTTATCGGGTTTCCTACCCTACAAAGATGGGAGAGAATAAGCAAACTGGGGCGTCTGAAGAACTTTGTTGTTGCATCATTTTAACTCTGTCAAATTTGAATCGTTCAATCAGAAACACGTGAACAAAAATTTAATGAAATACGGACTGGTAAGCCACACAATATACATGTTCGATTCCTACCAAATAACCCAGACAGCAACAGCTACTGCTCTAATTCGAAGTGAGAAGTACATACATGAGAAATTTTGCAATTTCTGGAAGGTCGTTTTCGGCGCAGATTATATTACGTTGGCTACTGTCTTAGACCAGAGAACTCAACTCTAGTGGAGATATTTGTAGCCCTGGTTAAATGTTTGGTTCTATATGCTGGTCAGATGCAGATGTTCAGTTGTCCTCAATTGTGTTTATAGAACATGCTGATTTCTGTGGTGTGGAATCCCATTTGTACTTCGTTTACAGCTCCGAGAAAAAGTTCTGTTTGGTACTTTGTTGTGGTAATAATAACCCATCTGTTCAATTTGGGCAGTCTGACTAGAGAATTTTGAGCTGGGCAAATGTACTTCCAACAAAATATGTATTCATACAACTTGTGGTCTTTGTAGCATTTCTCTGACACAGTGATAAATATTGCTATTTTTGGACGAAAATTAATATTGGTAATCTTCAGCACTGTGAAGTTACTAGCATTGCTAGAAGTTACGAGTTTTCGGTATTGATGCATTCACGCAGTTCAGAACTGGAACCCACATCTTTCATTGCCATTTTGGCTTCAGGCGCGCAGTTTTTAGCACGGACTGAAACTTGTGTTCTTTATTTATTTTTCTTGAACCTAAATGGCACTTAGAGTTTATGGAGACTTCATATAATAGGGGGCACCAGTTATCTGATTTGGTTGTGAATTGTTGGTATTTCCTTAATCTAATGTATTTACATATTCTACTGTTCATGTCTGTCTTAGGTATCACTGATGTTGGAATGGTCAAATTAGGAGAAGGGCTGCAATGTCTGCAAACCCTAGATGTCTCTCACTGCAAAAAACTTAGTGATAAAGGTTTAAAGGTGGTTGCGTCAGGGTGCCAGAGGTTGAGACAGTTGCACATTGCAGGTTGCAGATTAATAACTGATAATTTGTTGCATGCTGTATCAAAAAACTGTTTGAACTTGGAAGAGCTTGGGGCTGCAGGATGTAACAGCATAACAGATGCTGGAATCTCAGCTCTAGCCGATGGTTGTCATAAAATGAAGTCACTAGACATAAGCAAATGCAATAAAGTTGGTGATCCTGGAATTTGCAAAATTGCTGAGGTCTCGTCGTCATCTCTGTTGTCATTGAAACTGTTGGATTGCAGCAAAGTGAGCAATAAGTCCATCTATTCACTAGCCAAGTTCTGCTGCAACCTAGAGACTCTCATCATCGGTGGATGTCGGGATATTAGCGATGAGTCCATAGAAGCGCTAGCTCTTGCCTGTTGTAGCAGCCTCAGGATCTTAAGAATGGATTGGTGCTTGAAAATAACAGATGCCTCATTGAGAAGACTGCTGTGTAATTGTAAACTTCTTGCCGCTATTGACGTTGGGTGCTGCGACCAAATAACTGATGCGGCATTTCAGGGCATGGAAGCGAACTTGTTTCGGTCCGAATTGAGAGTTCTGAAGATCAACAATTGTGTTGGCCTCACAGTTGTGGGAGTGAGCAGCGTGATAGAGTCATGCAAGGCACTCGAGTACCTCGACGTCCGGTCATGTCCTCAGGTTACAAGGCAGAGCTGCGAGGAAGCTGGGTTGCAGCTACCTGGTGGCTGCAAGGTGAACTTTGAAGGTAGCTTGTCGGAGTCTGATCCATCTGTTGATAGGTTCTTCTAGGGTCAACTATGAACTCCGATTAGCTCGCATGGCATGTACTACTAATGTAGAAAGTAGCACCAGTGCACATGCAATGAATAAGAAAAAGTATGTTGTATCAATTGGAATAATTCTTCGATCGAATTGCATGTACTACCTTCAGTGATCTAAAACATCTTATATTAGTTTACAAAGGGAGTACATCTCAATGCTTCCTGGGTATAATGGCGTTGTTGTGTGGCTGAATGTTGTAAATGTGGCACAAAATGACTAGACTAAATGAACGTAGCTGAAGCTGTTCAATTACAACCAAAAATGCATCCAAAATTGAATTTATTTACTTAAAAAACAGTGGCTTAAAAAGCACTACAAAATAGGTGATTGTAAAGATGATTATTAAAATAAACTCAAAATTCACAGGAGTAGAGAAATGTCTCCTGGAATGAACAGTAAATCATAAATTAGTTAAAAAAATCTATACTATAAAGAAATGGTATTATTTTGTACATGATCGTGCCATTTTCATGCAAAAAGAAACATCTTTGCGCTCTTGGCAGCTTCAATGCTCTAAAAAAAGGTTAAATACATGTGTTTTTTCTATATAAAAAATCCAGGATCTCACAAAAACAGACATGTACATGTATATTTTTTCCTATATTTTAACGTTTGACAAAATTTCTTCCCTGCAGAAGAAAAAAGAAAAATCATTTTCCACCTGAGAGAACGTTTTTTTTTTTTACAAAAACGGCACCTTTGCAGTTTGGACTACCGAAAAAAAAATGTGCGTTCACAATATTATGATGATCATGTTACAAGCGACACTTGCTCAAACTTCAAGCAGATGGTAGGGGTAATGTGAATTTGCCCAAGATTGGCACCGTGGCATTTCCTAGGCATTGATGATTCAGGAATCACGATATGTTTGAATCGTTGCCAAAATCAGTCCTAGTACTCCCTCCGTCCGGAAATACTTGTCATCAAAATGAACAAAAGGGGATGTATCTAGATGTATTTTAGTTCTAGATACATCCCTTTTTGTCCATTTTGATGACAAGTATTTTCGGACGGAGGGAGTACTAAACACTACCAAAAATGCTACATCAACGGGGGTATTACGGGCCATCAACGGACCCTTCCAAATAACTAAACAGCCCCCCCTCCCCCCCCCCCCCCCCCCCCCCGCGATTTTCAGGGGGGTGGGGCCCCTCCCTTCCCCTTGATCCAATGAAAGAATGACAACTCAAAACTAAGCCCGTAAAACCATGTAAGAGTCCGTGGGTGTAGCATTGCCGAAACACTACTCCCTCTGTTCCATAATATAAGATCGTTTTTCAAGCTAACATCCCTCCCTCATTGTCGTACGGATGGAGTACTAATGTTTTGTGATGATTAAAATTAATTTTTTTGGATGGTTGCTGAAACGTTGACATGCCTGCATCTAGCTGCATCTATCCTTGTCGTTTATTATTCTGACATTCGTCTCGCTGGAGCAGGCTTTTCTCAACCCATGAGCTTGTAGAAGTTGCCTGGACGAAAAGATCACCGAATCCTAATATCGCGGAGACGACCCCACCCCCCCCCCCCCCCCCGGCCGCGTCGGCCGATGGGTTTGATGCGGGTGGCCGCGATGGAGCGGGTCGACCCGAGTTTATGTGCCCGGTGACAGCAGAAAGGTGGCGACCTTCCTCGCGAAGGAGACGACGACGGCGTTAGCTACACCAACAAGGAGTGCAAGAATATTGGGATGCATCTACGTGGTGTTGGCGGCTGTGACGATAGCTGCCAAGTCCGCCGGGATGTGTCATAAGTGCGCCTTCTCATCCCATGTAGAGGTGTCACCCTCATCGTCCTCGAGCACCTTCCTCCTACCTCGCCGCCCTCCCTGCGCACATGGAGGACAACGGGTTCTGGAGGGCCGGCTTCCACGTCCGTGCTGCAAGTCGCAGCGCGGGGTGGGCTGTGCTGGTGAGGCATAGCCTATCACATGGAGGTGCAGCGGTAGCATTGCACGAGGCCCATGATGATGTGGAGAACGACGTGCAGTAGCAAGGATTCCTTTGCGCCAGGGCAAGGGCCCTGGGCTGAAGGACCAATGACAGGGTGGTGCCGAGCTCTCGTGGTGTACGGTGGCGAGATCACCTTCGCACGAGGCGGCTGCATTGGGCGGAAGGATGGCGACACTGAAGGAAATATGCCCTAGAGTCAATAATAAAGTTATTATTTATTTCTTTAATTCATGATAAATGTTTATTATTCATGCTATAATTGTATTAACCGAAAACTTAGTACATGTGTGAATACATAGACAAAACATATAGTCCCTAGTATGCCTCTACTTGACTAGCTCGTTAATCAAAGATGGTTATGTTTCCTAACCATAGACATGTGTTGTCATTTGATGAACGGATCACATCATTAGGAGAATGATGTGATGGACATGATGTTGGGGAACGTAGTAATTTCAAAAAAATTCCTACGCACACGCAAGATCATAGTGATGCATAGCAACGAGAGGGGAGAGTGTTGTCTACGTACCCTCGTAGACCGAAAGCGGAAGCGTTAGAACAAAGCGGTTGATGAAGTCGTACGTCTTCACGATCCGACCGATCCAAGTACCGAAGGTACGGCACCTCCGAGTTCAGCACACGTTCAACTCGATGACGATCCCTGGACTCCGATCCAGCAGGGTGTCGGGGATGAGTTCCGTCAGCACGATGGCGTGGTGACGATGATGATGTTCTACCGACGCAGGGCTTCGCCTAAGCACCACAACGATATGACCGAGGTGGAATATGGTGGAGGGAGGCACCGCACACGGCTAAGGAACGATCACGAAGATCAACTTGTGTGTCTACGGGGTGCCCCCTGTTGGGGAACGTAGTAATTTCAAAAAATTTCCTACGCACACGCAAGATCATGGTGATGATATAGTAACGAGAGGGGAGAGTGTTCGTCCACGTACCCTCTTAGACCGTAAGCGGAAGCGTTAGCACAACGCGGTTGATGTAGTCGTACGTCTTCACGATCCGACCGATCCAAGCACCGAACGTACGGGGCCTCTGAGTTCAGCACACGTTCAGCTCGATGACGATCTCCGGTCCTCCGATCCAGCAAAGGCTCCGGAGATGAGTTCCGTCAGCATGGCGGCGTGGTGACGATGATGATGTTCTACCGGTGCAGGGCTTCGCCTAAACTCCGCGACGATATGACCGAGGTGGAATATGGTGGAAGGGGGCACCGCACACGGCTAAGGAACGATCCGTAGATCAACTTGTGTGTCCATGGGGTGCCCCCTACCCCCGTATATAAAGGAGTGGAGGAGGGGAGGGCCGGCCCTCTTCTATGGCGCGCCCTAGAGGAGTCCTACTCCCACCGGGAGTAGGATTCCCCCTTTCCTAGTCCAACTAGGAGTCCTTCCATGTATTAGGAGTAGGGGACAAGGAAGGGGAAGAGAGAAGGGAAGGAAGGAGGGGGTGCGGCCCCTTCCCCTAGTCCAATTCGGACTAGGCCATGGGGGGGCGCGCGGCCTGCCCTAGGCAGCCCCTCTCTCTTTCCCGCAGGGCCCAATAAGGCCCAATACTTCTCCCCGGCGAATTCCCGTAACTCTCCGGTACTCCGAAAAATACCCGAATCACTCGGAACCTTTCCGAATTCCGAATATAGTCGTCCAATATATCGATCTTTACGTCTCGGCCATTTCGAGACTCCTCGTCATGTCCCCGATCTCATCCGGGACTCCGAACTCCTTCGGTACATCAAAACTCATAAACTCATAATATAACTATCATCGAAACCTTAAGCGTGCGGACCCTACGGGTTCGAGAACTATGTAGACATGACCTAGAACTATTCTCGGTCAATAACCAATAGCGGGACCTGGATGCCTATATTGGCTCCTACATATTCTACAAAGATCTTTATCGGTCAAACCGCATAACAACATACGTTGTTCCCTTTGTCATCGGTATGTTACTTTCCCGAGATTCGATCGTCGGTATCCAATACCTAGTTCAATCTCGTCACCGGCAAGTCTCTTTACTCGTTCTGTAATGCATCATCCCGTAACCAACTCATTGGTCACATTGCTTGCAAGGCTTATAATGATGTGCATTACCGAGAGGGCCCAGAGATACCTCTCCGACAATCGGAGTGACAAAACCTAATCTCGAAATACGCCAACTCAACATGTACCTTCGGAGACACCTGTAGTACTCCTTTATAATCACCCAGTTACGTTGTGACATTTGGTAGTACCCAAAGTGTTCCTCCGGTAAACGGGAGTTGCATAATCTCATAGTTACAGGAACATGTATAAGTCATGAAGAAAGCAATAGCAACATACTAAACGATCAAGTGCTAAGCTAACGAAATGGGTCAAGTCAATCACATCATTCTCCTAATGATGTGATCCCGTTAATCAAATGACAACTCTTTTGTCCATGGCTAGGAAACATAACCATCTCTGATAAACGAGCTAGTCAAGTAGAGGCATACTAGTGACACTATGTTTGTCTATGTATTCACACATGTATTATGTTTCCGGTTAATACAATTCTAGCATGAATAATAAACATTTATCATGAAATAAGGAAATAAATAATAACTTTATTATTGCCTCTAGGGCATATTTCCTTCAGTCTCCCACTTGCACTAGAGTCAATAATCTAGTTCACATCGCCATGTGATTTAACACCAATATTCATATCTGTATATGATTAACACCCGTAGTTCACATCATCATGTGACCAACACCCAAAGGGTTTACTAGAGTCAATAATCTAGTTCACATCGCTATGTGATTAACACCCAAAGAGTACTAAGGTGTGATCATGTTTTGCTCGTGAGAGAAGCTTAGTCAACGGATCTGTCACTTTCAGAGCCGTATGTATTTTGCAAATATTCTATGTCTACAATGCTCTGCACGGAGCTACTCTAGCTAATCGCTCCCACTTTCAATATGTATCCAGATTGAGACTTAGAGTCATCTGGATCGGTGTGAAAACTTGCACCGAGGTAACTTTTACGACGGGCTCTTTTATCACCTCCATAATCGAGAAATATTTCCTTAGTCCTCACTAAGGATATTCTTGACCAATGTCCAGTGATCTACTCCTATATCAATATTGTACTCCCTTGTCAAATACAGAGCAAGGTATACAATAGGTCTGGTACATAGCATAGCATAATTTATAGAACCTATGACTGAGGCATAGGGAATGACTTTTCATTCTCTTTCTATTTTCTGCTGTGGTCGGGATTTGAGTCTTACTCAATTTCATACCTTTGCAATACAGGCAAGAACTCTTTCTTTGACTGTTCCATTTTGAACTACTTCAAAATCTTGTCAAGGTATGTACTCATTGAAAATCTTATCAAGCGTCTTGATCTATCTCAATAGATCTTGATGCTCAATATGTAAGTAGCTTTACCGAGGTCTTTCTTCGAAAAACTCCTTTCAAATACTCCTTTATGCTTTGCAGAATAATTCTACATTACTTCCGATCAACAATATGTCATTCACATATACTTATCAGAAATGTTGTAGTGCTCCCACTCACTTTCTTGTAAATACAGGCTTCACCGCAAGTCTGTATAAAACTATATGCTTTGATCAACTTATCAAAGCGTATATTCCAACTCCGAGATGCTTGCACTAGTCCATAGATGCACATTTTGTTAACACCCTTAGGATCGACAAAACCTCTTGGTTGCATCACATACAACTCTTCTTTAATAACTCCATTAAGGAATGCAGTTTTGTTTATCCATTTGCCAGATTTCGTAAAATCCGGCAATTGCTAACATGATTCGGACAGACTTAGCATCGATACGAGTGAGAAAATCTCATCGTATTCAACCCCTTGAACTTGTTGAAAACCTTTTGCAACAAGTCGAGCTTAGTGGATAGTAACACTACTATCAGTGTCCGTCTTCCTCTTGAAGATCCATTTATCTAACATGGCTTGCTGATCATCGAGCAAGTCAATCAAAGTCCATACTTTGTTCTCATACATGGATCATATCTCAGATTTTATGGCCTCAAGCCATTTCGCGGAATCTGGGCTCATCATCGCTTCCTCATAGTTCGTAGGTTCATCATGGTCTAGTAACATGACTTCCAGAACAGTATTACCGTACTACTCTGGTGCGGACTGTACTTTGGAAGACCTACGAGGTTTTGTAGTAACTTGATCTAAAGTTTCATGATCATCATCATTAGCTTCTTCACTAATTGGTGTAGGAATCACTGGAACTGATTTCTGTGGTGAACTACTTTCCAATTCGGGAGAAGGTACAAATTACCTTATCAAGCTCTACTTTCCTCCCACTCACTTCTTTCGAGAGAAACTCCTTCTCTAGAAAGGATACATTTTTAGCAACGAATATCTTGCCTTCGGATCTATGATAGAAGGTGTACCCAACTATTTCCTTTGGGTATTCTATGAAGACGCACTTCTCCGATTTGGGTTCGAGCTTATCAGGATGAAACTTTTTCACATAAGCATCGCAGCCTCAAACTTTAAGAAACGATAACTTGGGTTTCTTGCTAAACCACAGTTCATATGTTGTCGTCTCAACGGATTTAGATGGTGCCCTTTTAATGTGAATGCAGCTGTCTCTAATGCATAACCCCAAAACAATATTGGTAAATCAGTAAGAGACATCATAGATCGCACCATATCCAATAAAGTGCGGTTACGACGTTCGGACACACCATAACGTTGTGGTGTTCCGGGTGGCGTGAGCTGTGAAACTATTTCACATTGTTTTAATTGAAGACCAAACTCGTAACTCAAATATTCGTCTCCGTGATCAGATCACAGAAACTTTATTTTCTTGTTACGATGATTTTTCCACTTCACTCTGAAATTCTTTGAACCTTTCAACTATTTCAGACTTATGTTTCATCAAGTAGATGTACCCATATCTACTCAAATCATCTTGTGAAGGTCAGAAAATAACGATACTTGCCACGAGCATCAATACTCATTGGATCGCATACATCTGTATGTATTATTTCCAACAAGTTAGTAGCTCATTCCATTGTTCCGGAGAACGGAGTTTTAGTCATCTTGCCCAAAAGGCACGGTTCGCAAGCATCAAATGATTCATAACCAAGTGATTCCAAAAATCCATCTTTATGGAGTTTCTTCATGCGCTTTACACCGATATGACCCAAACGGCAGTGCCACAAATAAGTTGCACTATCATTATTAACTTTGCATCTTTTGGCATCAATATTATGAATATGTGTATCATCACGATCGAGATCCAACAAACTATTTTCATTGGGTGTATGACCATTGAAGGTTTTATTCATGTAAACAGAACAACAATTATTCTCTGATTTTAAATGAATAACCGTATTGCAATAAACATGATCAAATCATATTCATGCTCAACGTAAACGCCAAATAACATTTATTTAGGTTTAACACTAATCCCGAAAGTATAGGGAGTGTGCGATGATGATCATATCAATCTTGGAACTACTTCCAACACTCATCGTCACTTCCCCTTCAACTAGTCTCTGTTTATTCTGTAACTCCTGTTTCGAGTTACTAATCTTAGCAACCGAATAAGTATCAAATACTCAGGGGCTACTATAAACACTAGCAAGGCACACATTAATAACCTGTATATCAAATATACCCTTGTTCACTTTGCCATCCTTCTTATCTACCAAATATTCAGGGCATTTCCGCTTCCAGTGACTATTTCCTTTGCAGTGTAAGCACTTAGTTTCAGGCTATGATCCAGCTTTGGGCTTCTTCGCAGGAGTGACAACTTGCTTGTCTTTCCACTTGAAGTTCCCTTTCTTTCCCTTTGCCCTTTTCTTGAAACTAGTGGTCTTGTCAATCATCAACACTTGATGCTCTTTCTTGATTTCTACCTTCGTTGATTTCAACATCACGAAGAGCTCAGGAATCTTTTTCGTCATCCCTTGAATACTATAGTTCATCACGAAGTTCTAGTAACTTAGTGATGGTGACTAGAGAACTCTGTCAATCACTATCTTATCTGGAAGATTAACTCCCACTTGATTCAAGCGATTGTAGTACTCAAACAATCTGAGAACATGCTCACTAGTTGAGCGATTCTCCTCCATCTTTTAGCTATAGAACTTGTTGGAGACTTCATATCTCTCAACTCGGGTATTTGCTTGAAATATCAACTTCAATTTCTGGAACATCTCATATGGTCCATGACGTTCAAAACGTCCTTGAAATCCCGATTCTAAGCCGTTAAACATGGTGCACTAAACTATCAAGTAGTCATCATATTGAGCTAGCCAAACGTTCATAACGTCCGCATCTGCTCCTGCAATAGGTCTGTCACCTAGCGGTGCATCAAGGACATAATTCTTCTGCGCAGCAATGAGGATAAACCTCAGATCACGGATCCAATCCGCATCATTGCTACTAACATCTTTCAACACAGTTTTCTCTAGGAACATATCAAAATAAACATATGAAAGCAACAACGCGAGCTATTGATCTACAACATAATTTGCAAAATACTACCAGGACTAAGTTCATGATAAATTTAAGTTCAATTAATCATATTACTTAAGAACTCCCACTTAGACAGACATCTCTCTAGTCATCTAAGTGATCACGTGATCCAAATAAACTAAACCATGTCCGATCGTCACGTGAGATGGAGTAGTTTTCAATGGTGAACATCGCTATGTTGATCATATCTACTATATGATTCACGTTCGACCTTTCGGTCTCCGTGTTCCGAGGCCATATCTGTATATGCTAGGCTCGTCAAGTTTAACCTGAGTATTCCACGTGTGCAACTATTTTGCACCCGTTGTATTTGAACGTAGAGCCTATCACACCCGATCATCACGTGGTGTCTCAGCACGAAGAACTTTCGCAACGGTGCATACTCAGGGAGAACACTTCTTGATAATTAGTGAGAGATCATCTTATAATGCTACCGTCAATCAAAGGAAAATAAGATGCATAAAAGATAAACATCACATGCAATCAATATAAGTGATATGATATGGCCATCATCATCTTGTGCTTGTGATCTCCATCTCCGAAGCACCGTTGTGATCACCATTCTCACCGGCGCGACACCTTGATCTCCATTGTAGCATCGTTGTCGTTTCGCCACCTATTGCTTCTACAACTATCGCTACCGCTTAGTGATAAAGTAAAGCAATTACAGGGCGCTTGCATTTCATACAATAAAGTGACAACCATATGGCTCCTGCCAGTTGCCGATAACTCGGTTACAAAACATGATCATCTCATACAATAAAATATAGCATCACGTCTTGACCATATCACATCACAACATGCCCTGCAAAAACAAGTTAGATGTCCTCTACTTTGTTGTTGCAAATTTTACATGGCTGCTACGGGCTGAGCAAGAACTGTTCTTACCTACGCATCAAAACCACAACGATAGTTCGTCAAGTTAGTGCTGTTTTAACCTTCGCAAGGACTGGGCGTAGCATCACTCGGTTCAACTAAAGTTGGAGAAACTGACACTCGCCAGCCACCTGTGTGCAAAGCACGTCGGTAGAACCAGCCTCGCGTAAGCGTACGCGTAATGTCGGTCCGGGCCGCTTCATCCAACAATACCGCCGAACCAAAGTATGACATGCTGGTAAGCAGTATGACTTGTATCGCCCACAACTCACTTGTGTTCTACTCGTGCATATAACATCTACGCACAAAACCTGGCTCTAATACCACTATTGGGGAACGTAGTAATTTAAAAAAAATTCCTACGCACACGCAAGATCATGGTGATGCATAGCAACGAGAGGGGAGAGTGTTGTCTACGTACCCTCGTAGACCGAAAGCGGAAGCGTTAGAACAATGCGGTTGATGTAGTCGTACATCTTCACGATCCGATCGATCCAAGTACCGAAGGTACGGCACCTCCGAGTTCAGCACACGTTCAGCTCGATGACGATCTCCGGACTCTGATCCAGCAGGGTGTCGGGGATGAGTTCCGTCAGCACGACGGCGTGGTGACGATGATGATGTTCTACCAACGCAGGGCTTCGCCTAAGCACCACAACGATATGACCGAGGTGGAATATGATGGAGGGGGGCACCGCACACGGCTAAGTAACGATCATGAAGATCAACTTGTGTGTCTATGGGGTGCCCCCTGCCCCCATATATAAAGAAGCAAGGGGAGCAGGGCCGTCCAAGGAGGAGGAGGCGCGCCCAAGGGGGGAGTCCTACTCCCACCGGGAGTAGGACTCCTCCTTTCCTTGTAGGAGTAGGAGAGAAGGAAGGGGAAGAGAGAAGGGAAGGAAGGAGGGGGCGTAGCCCCTCCCCCTAGTCCAATTCGGACTAGGCCTTGGGGGGTGCACGGCCTGCCCTAGGCAGCCCCTCTCTCTTTCCCGTATGGCCCAATAAGGCCCAATACTTCTCCCCGGCGAATTCCCGTAACTCTCCGGTACTCCGATAAAAACCCGAATCACTCGGAACCTTTCCGAAGTCCGAATATAGTCGTCCAATATATCAATCTTTACGTCTCAACCATTTCGAGACTCCTCGTCATGTCCCCAATCTCATCTAGGACTCCGAACTCCTTCGGTACATCAAAACTCATAAACTCATAATAAAACTGTCATCGAAACCCTAAGCGTGCGGACCCTACGGGTTCGAGAACTATGTAGACATGACCGAAACACGTTTCCGGTCAATAACCAATAGCGGAACCTGGATGCTCATATTGACTCCTACATATTCTACGAATATCTTTATCGGTCAAACCGCATAACAACATACGTTGTTCTCTTTGTCATCGGTATGTTACTCGCCCGAGATTCGATCGTCGGTATCCAATACCTAGTTCAATCTCATTACCGGCGAGTCTCTTTACTCGTTCCGTAATACATCATCCCGCAACTAACTCATTAGTTACAATGCTTGCAAGGCTTATAGTGATGTGCATTACCGAGTGGGCCCAGAGATACCTCTCCGACAATCGGAGTGACAAAACCTAATCTCGAAATACGCCAACTCAACATGTACCTTTGGAGACACCTGTAGAGCTCCTTTATAATCACCCAGTTACGTTGTGACGTTTGGTAGCACACAAAGTGTTCCTCTGGTAAACGGGAGTTGCATAATCTCATAGTTGTAGGAACTTGTATAAGTCATGAAGAAAGCAATAGCAACATACTAAACGATCAAGTGCTAAGCTAACGGAATGGGTCAAGTCAATCACATCATTCTCCTAATGATGTGATCCCATTAATAAAATGACAACTCATGTCTATGGTTAGGAAACTTAACCATCTTTGATTAACGAGCTAGTCAAGTAGAGGCATACTAGTGACACTATGTTTGTCTATGTATTCACACATTTATTATGTTTCCGGTTAATACAATTCTAGCATGAATAATAAACATTTATAATGATATAAGGAAATAAATAATAACTTTATTATTGCCTCTAGGGCATATTTCCTTCACATGACCCATCCGTTAGATTAGCATTATGATCGTGTCAGTTTCATTGCTACTGCTTTCTTCATGACTTATACAAGTTCCTCAGACTATGAGATTATGCAACTCCCGAATATCGGAGGAACACTTTGTGTGCTACCAAATGTCACAATGTAAAAGGGTGATTATAAAGGTGCTCTATAGGTGTCTCCGAAGGTGTTTGTTGGGTTGGCAATGATCGAGATTAGGATTTGTCACTCCGTATTTCGGAGAGGTATCTCTGGGTCCTCTCGGTAATACTCATCACTATAAGCCTTGCAAACATTGTGACTAATGAGTTAGTTGCAGGATGAAGTATTAAGGAATGAGTAAATCGACTTGCAGGTAACGAGATTGAACTAGGTATTGAGATACCGATGATCGAATCTCGGGCAAGTAACATACCGATGACAAAGGGAACAACATATGTTGTTATGCGGTTTGGCAGATAAAGATCTTCGTAGAATATGTAGGAACCAATATGAGCATCCAGGTTCTACTATTGCTTATTGACCGGAGACGTGTCTTGGTCATGTCTATATAGTTCTTGAACCCGTAGGGTCCGCACGCTTAACCTGACGATTGGTATTATGAGTTTATGTGATATGATGTATCGAAGATTGTTTGGAGTCCCGGATGTGATCACGGACATGACTAGGAGTCTCTAAATGGTCGAGACGTAAAGATTGATATATTGGATGACTATATTCGGACACCGGAAGTGTTCCGGACAAGTTTCGGATAAAACCGGAGTACCGGGGGTTACTGGAACCCCCCCGCCCCCTCGGGAAGCTATTGGGCCTCATGGGCCTTAGTGGAGAAGAGAGAGGGCGGCCAGGAGGTGGCGCGCGGCTCCCCTTGCCCTAGTCCTAATTGGAGAAGGGGAAGGGGTGGCAGCCCCCCTCTCCTTCCTTCTCTCCACCTCCTCCTTCCCCCTTCTCCTTATTGGAATAGGAAGGGGGGAACCTACTTGGAGTAGGATTGCCCCCCTTGGCACGCCTCCTCCCCTGGCCGGCCTCCTCCTTCCTCCCTCCTTTATATACAGGGGCAGGGGGTGCTACCTCTTGAGCACTGTGTTGGTTTTCCCTTGAAGAGGAAAGGGTGATGCAGCAAAGTAGCATAAGTATTTCCTTCAGTTTTTGAGAACCAAGGTATCAATCCAGTAGGAGGCTTCACGCAAGTCCCTCATACCTACACAAACAATCAAGAACGTCGCAACCAATGCGATAAATGGGTTGTCAATCCCTTCATGGCCACTTGCGAAAGTGAGATATGATAGAGATAATAAGATAAGATAAATATTTTTGGTATTTTTATGATATAGATTGGAAAGTAAAGATTGCAAAATAAAGTAGATCGGAAACTTATATGATAGAAGATAGACCCGGGGGCCATAGGTTTCACTAGTGGCTTCTCTCAAGATAGCATAAGTATTACGATGGGTGAACAAATTACTGTCGAGCAATTGATAGAAAAGTGCCTAGTTATGAGAATATATAGGTATGATCATGTATATAGGCATCACATCCATGACAAGTAGACCCAATCCTGCCTGCATCTACTACTATTACTCCACACATCGACCGCTATACAACATGCATCTAGAGTATTAGGTTCATAAGAGCAGAGTAACGCATTAGGCAAGATGACATGATGTAGAGGGATAAACTCAAGCAATATGATGTAAACCCCATCTTTTTACCCTCGATGGCAATAATACAATACGTGCCTTGCTGCCCCTGCTGTCACTGGGAAAGGACACCGCAAGATTGAACCCAAAGCTAAGCACTTCTCCCATTGCAAGAAAGATCAATCTAGTTGGCCAAACCAAACTGATAATTCGAAGAGACTTGCAAAGATAACCAGTCATACATAAAAGAATTCAGAAGAGATTCAAATATTTCTCATAGATAAACTTGATCATAAACCCACAATTCATCGGATCTCGACAAACACACCGCAAAAAGAATTACATCGAATAGATCTCCAAGAAGATCGAGGAGAACATTGTATTGAGATTCAAAGAGAGAGAGAATAAGCCATCTAGCTAATAACTATGGACCCGAAGGTCTGTGGTAAACTACTCACAACTCATCGGAAAGGTTATGGTGTTGATGTACAAGCCCTCCGTGATCGATTCCCCCTCCGGCGAAGCGCCGACGAAGGCTCCAAGATGAGATCTCATGGGTACAGAAGGTTGTGGCGGTGGAAATAGGGTTTCGTGGTGCTCCTGGATGTTTTCAGGGTACGTAGATATATATAGGCGGAGGAAGTCGGTCAGGGGAGCCATAAGGGGCCCACGAGGGTGGGGGGATGCCCACCCCCCTAGGGCGCGCCCTGGACCCTCTTGGCCGCCTCGTTTACTTCTTGGCGTCCACTCCAAGTCTCTTGGATTGCGTTTGTTCCAAAAATACTCTCCCGAAGGTTTCATTCCATTTGGACTCCGTTTGATATTCTTTTTCTTCGAAACACTGAAATATGCAAAAAAACAACAATTTGGCTAGGCCTCCGGTTAATAGGTTAGTCCCAAAATGATATAAAAGTGTATAGTAAAGCCCATAAACATCCAAAACAGGTAATATAATAGCATGGAACAATCAAAAATTATAGATACGTTGGAGACGTATCAAGCATCCCCAAGCTTAATTCCTGCTCGTCCTCGAGTAGGTAAATGATAAAAACAAATTTTTTGATGTGGAATGCTACCTAGCATATTTCTCAATGTAATTTTATTTATTGTGGCATGAATGTTCAGATCCAAATGATTCAAGATAAAATTTTATATTGACATAAAAATAGTAATACGTCAAGCATACTAACAAAGTAATCATGTCTTCTCAAAACAACATGGCCAGAGAAAGTTATCCCTACAAAATCATATAGTCTGGCTATGCTCTATCTTCATCACATAAAATATTTAAATCATGCACAACCCCAGTTTTAGCCAAGCAATTGTTTCATACTTTAGTATTTTCAAACGTTTTCAATCTTCACGCAATACATGAGCGTGAGCCATGGACATAGCACTATATGTGGAATAGAATGGTGGTTGTGGAGAAGACAAAAAGGGAGAAGATAGTCTCACATCAACAGGCGTATCAACGGGCTATGGAGATGCCCATTAATAGATATCAATGTGAGTGAGTAGGGATTGCCATGCAACGGATGCACTAGAGCTATAAGTGTATGAAAGCTCAAAAAGAAACTAAGTGGGTGTGCATCCAACTTGCTTGCTCACGAAGACCTAAGGCATTTCGGGGAAGCCCATCATTGGAATATAGAAGCCAAGTTCTATAATGAAAAATTTCCACTAGTATATGATAGTGACAACATAGGAGCTAGACTCTCTATCATGAAGATCATGGTGCTACTTGGAAGCACAAGTGTGGAAAAAGGATAGTAACATTGTCCCTTCTCTCTTTTCTCTCATTTATTTATTTATTTTGGTGGGCTTCTTTGGCCTCTTTTTTTATTTGGGCTTCTTTGGCCTCTTTTATTTTTATAAAGTCCGAAGTCTCATCCCGACTTGTGGGGGAATCATAGTCTCCATCATCCTTTCCTCACTTGGGACAATGTTGTAACAATGAAGATCATCACACTTTTATTTACTTACAACTCAAGAATTACAACTCAATACTTATGAACGGTGTAAAGAGTGACATGTATGAAAGAATTATAAATGGTGGCTTTGCCACAAATACGATGTCAACTACATGATCATGCAAAAGCAATATGACAATGATGGAGCGTGTCATAATAAACGAAACGGTGGAAAGTTGCATGGCAATATATCTCGGAATGGCTATGGAAATTCCATAATAGGTAGGTATGGTGGCTGTTTTGAGGAAGGTATATGGTGGGTGTATGGTACCGGCGAAAGTTGCGCGACACAAGAGAGGCTAGCAATGGTGGAAGGGTGAGAGTGCGTATAATTCATGGACTCAACATTAGTCATGAAGAACTCATATACTTATTGCAAAAATCTACAAGTTATCAAAACAAAGTACTACACGCATGCTCCTAGGGGAAGGGTTGGTAGGAGTTAACCATCGCGCGGTCCCGACCTCCACACATAAGGAAGACAATTAATAAATAAATCATGCTCCAACTTCATCACATAATGGTTCACCATACGTGCATGCTACGGGAATCACAAACTTTTAACACAAGTATTCCTCAAATTCACAACTACCCAACTAGCATGACGCTAATATTACATCCTTATATCTCAAAACAATCATCAAGCATCAAATTGCTCATAGCGTTCAGTGCAGTTTATATGATAGTTTTTATTATGCCCAACTTGGATGCTCATCATATTAGGACAAATTTTATAACCAAAGAAAATACCATGCTGTTCTAAAAGACTCTCGAAATAATATAAGTGAAGCATGAGAGATCAATAATTTCTACAAAATAAAACCACCGCCGTGCTCTAAAAAGATATAAGTGAAGCACTAGAGCAAAATTGTCTAGCTCAAAAGATATAAGTGAAGCACATAGAGTATTCTAATAAATTCTGAATCATGTGTGTCTTCTCCCAAAAGGTGTGTTCAGCAAGGATTATTGTGGTAAACTAAAAAGCAAGACTCAAATCATACAAGACGCTCCAAGCAAAACACATATCATGTGGTGAATAAAAATATAGCTCCAAGTAAAGTTACCGATAGACGAAGACGAAAGAGGGGATGCTTTTGGTTGTCCCTGAATTACCTTGGGGTGCCTTGGGCATCCCCAAGCTTAGGCTCTTGCCACTCCTTATTCCATAGTCCATCAAATCTTTACCCAAAACTTGAAAACTTCACAACACAAAACTCAATAGAAAATCTCATGAGCTCCGTTAGCGAAATAAAAAAAATACCACTTTAAGGTACTGTAATGAACACATCCTTTATTTATATTGGTGTTAAACCTACTGTATTCCAACTTCTCTATGGTTCATACCCCCCGATACTAGCCATAGATTCATTAAAATAAGCAAACAACACACGAAAAACAGAATCTGTCAAAAACAGAACAGTCTATAGCAATCTCTAACTTTCGAGTACTTCCGCAACTCTAAAAATACTACAAAAATAGGAAGTCCTAGGCAATTTGTATATTAATCTTATTCACAAAGAATCAACTAAGAAGCACGTTTCTGTGATTTACTAAAATTATTCTCGTGCGTGCAAAAGTTTCTATTTTTCAGCAAGATCAAATTAACTTTCACCCAAGATGATCCTATAGGTTGTACGTGGCACAAACACTAATTAAAACATAAAACCACATCTACACAGAGGCTATATTAATTATTTAATACTAAACAGGAACAAAATGTAAAGAACAAAAATAAAATTGGGTTGCCTCCCAACAAGTGCCATCGTTTAACGCCACTAGTTAGGCATAAAAGCAAGAATAGATCTAAGTATTGCCATCTTTGGTATTCAATTCATATGTGGATCTCATAATAGATTCATAAGGTAATTTGATTTTCTTTCTAGTAAAGTGTTCCATGCCTTTCCTGAATGGAAATTGGAATCTAATATTTCCTTCCTTCATATCAATAATTGCACCAATCGTTCTAAGGGAAGGTCTACCAAGAATAATAGGACATGAAGGATTGCAATCTATATCAAGAACAATAAAATCTATGGGCACATAATTCCTAATTGCAACAATAAGAACATCATTAATCCTTCCCATAGGTTTCTTAATAGTGGAATCCGCAAGGTCCAATTTTAAAGAGCAATCATCAAATCACGGAAACCTAGCACATCACATAAAGTTTTTGGAATCGTAGAAACACTAGCATCCAAATCACACAAAGCATAGCATTCATGATCTTTAATTTTAATTTTAGTTGTAGGTTCCCACTCATCATAAAGTTTTCTAGGGATGGAAACTTCTATGTTTTTCTTCATAAGATTGCATTAAAGCATCAACAATATGTTTGGTAAAAGCTTTATTTTGACTATAAGCAGAGGAGAATTTAACACGGATTGCAACAAGGAAATACAATCTATTAAATAACAATTATCATAATTAATTTCCTTGAAATCCAAAATAGTGGGTTCATTGCTATGTAAAGTTTTGACCTCTCCAATCCCACTTTTACCAGATTTTGCATCAAGATCTAAAAACTCCGAATCATTGGGACGCCTTTTAACTAAAGTTGACTCATCTCCAGTCCCATCATTATCAAGATTCATATTGCAAAACAAAGATTTAATAGGAGACACATCAATCACTTTTAGATCTTCATCATTATTATCATGAAAACTAGAAGAACACGCTCTTACAAAGCAATCTTTCTTAGCACGCATCCTAGTGGTTCTTTCTTTGCACTCATCAAAGGAAATTCTCATGGCTTTGAGGGACTCATTGATATCATGCTTAGGTGGAATAGATCTAAGTTTCAAAGAATCAACATCAAGAGAAATTCTATCCACTTTTCTAGCCAACTCATCAATCTTAGGCAATTTTTCTTCAAGCAAAGCATTGAAATTATTTTGACAAATCATAAATTCTTTAACACTAATCTCAAAATCAGAGGGAATCTTATTAAAATTTTCATAAGAGTTTTTATAGGAATTACCCTAATTATTAGAGGAATTACTAGGAAACAACCTAGGATTAAAGTTTCCTCTATACACGTTGTTACCAAAATTATTCCTACCAACAAAATTCACATCCATAGATTCATTATTATTCTCAATCAAAGTAGACAAAGGCATATCATTAGGATCAATAGGGTCACTCTTATTAGCAGACAATTTCATAAGTTCATCCATCTTTCCACTCAAAACGTTAGTCTCTTCTATTGCATGAACTTTTTTACTAGTAGATTTTTCGGTGTGCCATTGAGAATAATTAACCATAATATTATCTAGGAGTTTAGTAGCTTCTCCTAAAGTGATTTCCATAAAAGTGCCTCCAGCGGCCCAATCTAAAAGATTTCTAGAACAAAATTCAATCCGGCATAAATTTTTTGTATGATCATCCATAAATTCAATCCATGTGTAGAGCAATTGCGAATCATTAATTTCATCCTTGTGATGCCCTTGATTCAATCGTACACTAATCATATACGCAAATGTGTATGATCAAGATCAAGGACTCACGGGAAGATATCACAACACAACTCTAGACACAAATGAAAACAACACAAGCTTTATATTACAAGCCAGGGGCCTTGAGGGCTCGAATACATAAGCTCGAATACACAAGAGTCAGCGGAAGCAACATTATCCGAGTAGAGACATGAGTTAAACAAGTTTGCCTTAATAAGGCTAGCACAAAAGCAACATGATCGAAAAGGCAAGGCCTCCTACCTGGGAGCCTCCTAACTACTCCTGGTCGTCGGCGTCCGTCACGTGGTAGTAGGCACCCTCGGGGTAGTAGCAGTCGTCAAAGGTGGCATCTGGCTCCTGGACTCCACCATCTGGTTGAAACAACCAGAAAGAATAAAGAAGGGGGAAAAGGGGTAGCAAAGGAACCGTGAGTACTCATCCAAAGTACCCGCAAGCAAGGATCTACACTACTTATGCATCGGTATCAATGAAAGGGGTAGTATCTGTGGACTAACTGCAGAATGCCAGAATAAGAGGGGGAGAAGCTAGTCCTATCGAAGACTAGCATCTTCTGGAAACCACCATCTTGCAGCAACATGAGGGAGTAGAGTAGTATAACATAAGTCATATTTATGTTGTTGTATCAACGCTCCAGGATCCTTTCTCAACTCCCGAAGCAACATATCCAAATCATGCCTCAGCATCCAGTTCTAGTTGTATCGATCGGGATACAACTCCGAGTGTCCGTTACCATAGGACATGCTATCGATAGATGTTTTCTTCCCTGCAGGGGTGGACCAACTTACCCACCACGCTCGATTAACTCCGGCCAGACACACTTTCCTGGGTCATGCCCGGCCTTGGCCAAACAATACGCCGCAACCCGACCTCGGCTTAATAGAGAGGTCAGCACGCCGGACTAAACCTATGCCCCCAGGGGTCATGGGCCATCGCCCCGAGAACTACTGCACGTTGCGAACGCGGCCGGTGAGCAGACCTAGCTACCTCCTTTTAACAAGGCGGGTGCTTACGCAGTCCAACCCGACGCGCGCCGCTCAGTCTCTGATGTCTATTAAGCTTCGGCTGATGCATACGACGCAGAACGCCCATACCATTCCCACGTGATGGTTAGTGCTATTAGGCCAGAGGCCCCTCGGATCAAATATCCAAATCGTAGTGGATTAGGAACGCGCGGTAACAAGCAGAGACTCACGAAAGATGTGACCCCGTTGCCCCGTCTCGAGGACTTGCGGCAAGGGCTAAGAATGCCCGGTCACGCCTCATAATTATCTCGCGGGCACCCTCCAGGTCAACCCGACTCCTCATCACTCGCAAGTATTCTCGCACGGGTACCCCTCAGGGCCGACCCGTCTTTAGTAACATGGTTCAGTGTAAAGTCATAGTAACCATAGTAACCGTGTGTCTAACACCAAGGGGAAAACCTGAGGAGTCACCCTTGACGGATTCCACTCGATGTAATCATCAAGGTGAACGTAAGAGGATCCACCCTCGAGGTTCACACCTGAGGGGTTGCACGACAGAGTCGTATTGGAAGTGGTTAAGGAGGAAATCACCCTCGATGACCACGACCGAATAGCTACACTACAGAGATCTCATCAGGAGGGATGTCTGAGGTTCCACCCTCGGCACTCGATGCTAACTCTGTAGAGTCAAGCAACAAAAGGGGTGTGATGTGATGTGAGGTGTCGGGCTCTGGTCATCGATCACGTTAATCGAGTCATCGATGATGAAGCAGGGGCAACAAGGACCAGGTGGGGGTCACTGATGGATCACTAAGCAACCTATAGTAAGCAGTTTAGGATAAGCAGGTAGGTAACAATAAGCGGGTTACAAAAGCAGGCTATGCATCAGAATAGGAGCAATCTATTATAGTAGCAAAATCTAATGCAAGCATGAGAGAATGGAATGGGCGATATCGGGATGATCAAAGGGGGGGGGCTTGCCTGGAAGCTCCGCTGAAAGGGAAGAAGGGTCGTCATCGACGTAGTCGATCACCGGGGCATCATCGGCCTCGGGGTCTACCGGAGAGAAGAGGGGGAAGAAACAATAAATATAAAGCAAGCATAGCATTACAAAGCATAACATGACAATATGCTATGCCGGGTGTGACCTAACGTATGGCTACACGATATAGGTGAAGGGGGGATTCAACCGGGAAGGTATTCCCGGTTTCGGACTTGTGTCAGACAGATGACCGGAGGGGGAATGTTCCACGTTCAGGTACTTAGAGGATCTGATAGGTAAACAGACCGTGTATTCGGATTCGTCTCGTCGTGCTGAGCAAATTTCATGTAGAAAACATTTTCATCCGAGCTACAATTATTTTTCTATGATTTTTCAAAGATTTTAGCATTTTCTGAAATTATTTAAATTAACAGAAAAGGAATATGACGTCAGCATTTCGTGGGGATGATGTCAATGGTCAATAGACTCGCTGACCAGGTCAAAACTGACCTGTGGGTCCCAACTGTCATAGACAGAGGGTCTAACAGAGTCTTACATTAACTAAGCAGAGTTAATCAGCTACAGGACCCCACTTGTCGGTGACTCATTAACTAACTAATTAATTTTAATTACAAAAAATGTTTCAGTTAAACTAATTATGTGGTCGGGACCTCATGTCAGTGACACTGGCTGCCCAGTCAGCACGTTGACTGGGTCAACGCAGTCAACGGGGCCCCTAGGATCCACTGGTAGTGAGCCAGGGGTGGGGCCCGCCCAGCCACGTCGGCGGACAGCGCCGAAGGGACGCCAGCGAGGCAAAACCCGGCGGCGTGGCTCGGGTGGTGGTCGGAAATCACGTACAGGGCATCGTTCGTCGACTTTTCGGGCGCGTTTGAAAGCTACGACTGCGCCATGTCCAACGATGGTGGTTGTGGTGGTGGGGGTGAAGCGGCGAGTGCAACGGGTGCTGGCCCGTGACCATTTGGCCACCGAAGGCACACCGGCAATGAGTGCAGGCGGCTACTACGTCTCGAGCTTGCGTTGGTTTTCCCCGAAGAGGAGGGGGTGATGCAGCACAGTAGCGTAAGTATTTCCCTCAGTTTTTGAGAACCAAGGTATCAATCCAGTAGGAGGTCACGCGCAAGTCCCTCGTACCTGCACAAAATGATAGCAACTCGCAACCAACGCTTAGGGGTTGTCAATCCCTTCACGGTCACTTACGAGAGTGAGATCTGATAGAGATATTATTTTTGGTATTTTTGGTATAAAGATGCAAAGTAAAAAGTAAAAGGCAAAGCAAGTAAATGAAGTGATGGAGATTGATATGATGAGAATAGACCCGGGGGCCATAGGTTTCACTAGTGGCTTCTCTCAAGAGCATAGATATTCTACGGTGGGTAAACAAATTATTGTTGAGCAATTGATAGAATTGAGCATAGTTATGAGGTTATCTAGGTATGATCATGTATATAGGCATCTACTACTATTACTCCACTCATCGACCGCTATCCAGCATGCATCTAGAGTATTAAGTTAAAAATAGAGTAACGCCTTAAGCAAGATGACATGATGTAGAGGAATAAATTCATGCAATATGATAAATACCCCATCTTGTTATCCTCGATGGCAACAATACAATACGTGCCTTGCAACTCTTTCTGTCACTGAGTAAGGACACCGCAAGATTGAACCCAAAGCCATGCACTTCTCCCATTGCAAGAACTACCAATCTAGTTAGCCAAACCAAACAGATAATTCGAAGAGACTTGGAAAGATAACTCAATCATACATAAAAGAATTTAGAGAAGATTCAAATATTATTCATAGATAAGCTGGATCATAAACCCACAATTCATCGGTCTCAACAAACACACCACAAAAAGAAAATTACATCGAATAGATCTCCACGAGAGAGGGGGAGAACATTGTATTGAGATCCAAAAAGAGAGAAGAAGCCATCTAGCTACTAGCTATGGACCCGAAGGTCTGAAGTAAACTGCTCACACTTCATCGGAGGGGCTATGGTGATGATGTAGAAGCCCTCCGTGGTGGATGCCCCCTCCGGCGGAGCTCCGGAATAGGCCCTGTCGGTGTCAAAACCGGTGGATCTCGGGTAGGGGGTCCCGAACTGTGCGTCTAGGCGGATGGTAACAGGAGACAAGGGGCATGATGTTTTTACCCAGGTTCGGACCCTCTCGATGGAGGTAAAACCCTACTCCTGCTTGATTGATATTGATGATATGGGCAGTACAAGAGTGGATCTACCACGAGATCAAGGAGGCTAAACCCTAGAAGCTAGCCTATGGTATGATTGTTGTTCTGTCCTATGGACTAAAACCCTCTGGTTTATATAGACACCGGAGAGGGCTAGGGTTACACAGAGTCAGTTACAATGGTAGGAGATCTACATATCCGTATCGCCAAGCTTGCCTTCCACGCCAAGGAAAGTCCCATCCAGACATGGGACGAAGTCTTCAATCTTGTATCTTCATAGTCTTGGAGTCCAGCCGATGATGATAGTTCGGCTATCCGGACAGCCCCTAGTCCAGGACTCCCTCAGTAGCCCCTGAAACAGGCTTCAATGATGACGAGTCCGGCGCGCATATTGTCTTCGGCATTGCAAGGCGGGTTCCTCCTCCGAATAATTCATAGAAGATTGTGAACACCTGGATAGTGTCCGGCTCTGTAAAATAAATTCCACATACCACTATAGAGAGAATAATATTTACACAAGTTCAATCTGCTGACGTATTTTGTGGCGTGACGTCACACCACAACCAAGCCTTTACTTGAATCGTTTTTATTATACCACCTCAGCGCGTTTAGCGAAGCGGTTTCCTTGGAACATCTTGTCGAAGCAGAGATCGTGTTCCCCTTATTCTGGGATTCCCATCAATACGGGCGTGGGTAACCCCACCACGCCCGTTGCCACGCCCCCTCCATCGAAGGCGAGTTCCAAACGGTCACGGGGATGGCTCTTGGTATTCTCCCTCTTTATAATGAGACCAAGGCCCGTTCCTTTTCTTCAATCCTCAACCGAATCCGCCCCTCACCCCGAGTTCCAACACCCAGGGCTCCAGATTCGGGCGCTTCGGACCTTCGACAATGTCCGGCTCCGACCTACAGGGTCGGTGGATGCCTTCCTCCGTCACGGAAGAGGACGTGCTAAAGCTGAGAAACGCTAGGTACTTAACCTACGAGATTTCGCACAGGTTGCCTGCCCAAGGGCAAGTCATTCCTACTCCCGAGCCTGGCGAGAGTGTCGTGTTCGTGTCTCACCTCCGTCGGGGGTTAGGCTTCCCGATGGATCCCTTCGTGAG
This sequence comes from Triticum timopheevii, assembly GCA_963921465.1. Classification (NCBI taxonomy): domain Eukaryota; kingdom Viridiplantae; phylum Streptophyta; class Magnoliopsida; order Poales; family Poaceae; genus Triticum; species Triticum timopheevii. Next base: position 404,298,129 of record OY997272.1, on the reverse strand, counting down.
GGGGCTCATGTTTTACTATGGGCTAGAATTCCACGACTTGGCTCCGGAGTCCATCCTCCACATCTCATCATTTATTGTCGTCTGCGAAGCCTTCCTCCGCACTACCCCTCACTTCGGTTTGTGGCTCAATACCTTCAACGTGGAGCCGAAGATGATTGAGGGGCGTCAGGCAGAGTGCGGCGGGGCGGTTATAAGCAAGAGGGCCGATGCTCCATGGCCTGAGGGCTCTTTTCAGGAGGAGCTCGGCTTGTGGAAACAGGAGTGGTTCTATATCACCGCTCCCAGGGGCAGCAGGCAGAGGCCGCCGCCCGCCTTTCGCTCGGGCCCTCCACAACGGCTGACGTCATGGGTCAACAAAGGGCTTGACTGGGGGCCGTACAAGGACGTACCCCTATTGCAGGGCCAGATTCGAGACCTCCAAGAGAGGGAGATCAATCTGGTCGTGGTGACGCAGGTTATGCTGATTCGACATCTTCTGCCCTGCAAACGTCGCCCCCTCCGCCTGTGGGAATTCAATCCGGAGGGACCATGAGCTCTCCAACACTTCATGAGTACGACACCCATGGAGATGTACAAACTGTTCTTCGGATCACAAGAGATGTGTCCAGACTTGACCGAGGACGCTGGCTTAAGCTGCAATCACCCGGATACTCAAGTAAGTAGCCCTGTGTCCAGACATACCGTCCATTTATTTATCATGGATTTGCCTTTTAACCAGCTATCCCTTGGACAGGAGTGGATAGCGCAAGCAAAACTGATACGGTGTCCGGCCCCCTCCCTGAGACCACGCCGGATCCCGTGTTAATCAAAATGTTGGATGTTGCGCCTTCGGAGGAGGGCGAAGGGGGGAACAGGGAAACTACCGCCTCTGCTAAGGAGGCTCTCAGCAAGGGGGGAATCAAGAATCCCTCCCTCCAGGGGGAGAAGAGGACCGCTTCCGAAGACCCGGAGGCCAAGGCCTCAAAGCGGGGAAAGAAATCTGCGTCGGAAGGTCCTGTGCCGGGAGGAGTCCCGGCCGCACAGTCTCCCCAAAGGAATCAGCCCTCCAGCGAGCCGTAAGTAGAAAAAGGGGAGTTTTGTAATAAGCGAGCCGTAAGGATAACCGAAGTGTTTACTTTGTAGTTCGGATCTCAGCCCTTCTCAGCAGAGCTCATCCTCGGGGGACCTTCATCCGGAGATGATGGAGAGCGAAACGCCTCCATCTGCCGCCCCGTCAGGCGGGGCGGATGACCCTGAGGTGTCGTCACGGAGGGTCTCCCCGAGTCCGGCGGGGCCGGGGAGTTCGGCACCAACTGGAGTACAGCCGGTGGAGCTGCAGGATCTGCTCGAGAGGGTGTCTATCTCAGAAGATCACCGCACATTAATGAGTATTGTGATTGAAAGGATCTCATCCGCCAAGAGCAGATTACATGAGGCCGTCAGAAGTTTACTGACGGGGTTTGAGGTACGCAAAAAATGACATACCTTTTGACAGTCTTGCACATAGAGTGCGCCCTGTATAGATAGTTGCCCCTGAGACTCGGTATGTTGTCGAAAGCGACAGCGTGCCGAGGATCATAATCTCAGTTATAAAATGTCGCCTTTCCTATGTAGGTGGCGGAACGTTCGGTGGCCAGCCGGACTGATAGAGTTGCCGAGCTGAAGCGGCAACTCGACGTTGTGGATGCGGACATCGCGCTGGTCAATAAACGACTTGACGAGTCACAAAGTAGTTGGTTTCTCCATGGTCACCTGGTAAGGGAGCTGATGCCCACACTTTACAACATGTATGCTTGATGCAGATGGTGCCGCTGCTGTGGAGGACCTTCGGGCAGAGCTTGCTCGAGCCAAGGAGCAAGCCAGAAAAAGTGATGCGACTGCCTCAAGGGCAGCGGAGGAGCTAAAAGCCGAAAAGGCTGCTCACTGCCGAAGCAAGGAGGAGATGGCCGGAATGGCCGTGAAACTAAAAGATGCTACCGACCGCTATGAGGTTCTTGAAAGAGAACGCCAAGCGGAGCAAGAGGACCTGAAGAAGGCCACCGCCAAACCCGAGGATGCCCGTTCTGCAATGCGGGCTATAAAGGAGGAACTGCGTCAAGCCGGAGACATTGCGGCTGGAAAGCCCTTTCTGCTGCGTAGGAAGTTCACGGATCCGAAGTATGCTCAGTTGGGCCAGTTGTGGGGTGCGGAGGATCCTTATCTGAATTTGGCGGCGAGTGTGGCGGACGCAGTCGTGCACTTCCGAAGCTAGAAGGATCACGAAATGGAAGAGCTTTTTTGGTCTCAATTCCATAGTCCGGAGCGCCCACTTCGGTTGACCGATCGGTTGGCTGAGTGGGCTGAGCTAAATAGATTGTCCGGATTTGCGATGACGGATGTGGTGGCTCATCTGTGGCCGGAAAGGCCCAAGCCGAAGAGTTATTTTGGCTTATTGCAGCAATTCCTTGGGGCGGTGTTGCATATCAAGGCGATGAAGCGGTCGGCATGCATAGAGGGTGCACGGATGGCTCTCGCCCGTGTTAAGACATACCGGGCGGAGATGGATGCCACCGATGTTGCATCCCGGGGTTCGGACAAAAGCCGGTTACCTGCCAAGCACTATTTTGAGGAAGTCCTGCAGGGCGCTTGTTTAATAGAGTCGCAGTGCTCGAAAAATGTTATGTTCAAATGACATGTATGATTTGTGAAACCATATTTATAATATAACGGCTTTTTATACTTGTGCGTTCAAGTATTGAAATATCTCCTGTCCGGCCGTTAATGTATATGTATGTATAACCTGAAAGATGGCAGTCTTTTGCTTCAGCCCCCACGCACATGGTGCGGGGGGTGTTTGCAAAAAAAAGCGCGTTTTCACACTTAATCCAACGTCTTGGTCCTGTGAAGGAGGTGGTAGCGTAGCAAACTAGGCAACCAGACTATAATGCTTTATCACTTTCACTTAGCTATAGGAGCTCGATGGTGGGGCTACTATATAGCCCCTAGAGGCACCGCGCTCTCTGAACTCAGGGCGCGTGTGTGCCTGACCGGGAAGCGGTCCTTCGTCAAAGCAGAGGAATTCTAAACATTCCAGTAGTCTATCGAGTGGTTGACCAGCTATATCATGACAGTCAGTTTTTGGCTTTCTCTACTAAGGTGCTCACCTGGCCGAACCGGGGCACAATCGCAGTAGTTCTCCTGGTGGCGCGTTAGCCGATGGAGCGGAACGTAAGGCAGCAAAACACAGGAGCCGGGCAAACCCAACATTTGACCAAAGACATGATTCGGAGCTGATGCATATAAGGCCTAACTCGAGACGCCAAACACTCCCTGAGGTATTCGGTCTATATGATAATGGGCAGAACAATGCCCTAAGCCCCTAGTGTCCAGGTACGGGCGAGAACTTCTGACGCGGCCGATGCCAAAACGCCAGCCTCCTCCTCGGTTATGGTAGGAAACCGGGGGATGTGTATCAACAAGAGACAGTAAGAAAGGTTTACGCAGGGTCTTAATCTGAAAGAATCCTTGCAACGGGTCCCTGCTGCACGTCTGCACCTGTGTCTCCGTTGTGCTGTATCCTGGACGGGTGTAGCACGCTGTTCATCTATAAAAGAGAAGAACTTAGTTTGGAAAAATATTGTGCAAAAAATGTATTTAAAACAGAGTATGATTTAAAAAATGAATAAAGTTGAGCTTTATTGGCTCTCATTGTTCATGCGCGCAGCCCCTTGTACAGGGGTATGCGGCTAGAAAGCCCCTAGTTTATTTATGCCGGACTCGCCTAACCGTGTCCGGGGTCTGAATGACCTGTTTTTTAGGGGCTTTGATTAGCAAGGCCGGATTAGTGTGTGGTTGTCAAGGCAGTCTCACGTTCTTCCGTGGTCGAGAAACACTCGAAGTTACCTTTTAATGAGATGATGCCGTGTGGACCGGGCATTTTAAGTGTAAGAGACGCGTAATGCGGTATTGCGTTAAAGCGAGCGAAAGCTTTGCATCCCAATAGTGCTTGATGGCTACTTTTAAATGGGGCGATATGGAAGATTAGCTTTTCGCGACGGAGGTTGTCGGATGAACCGAACACAACTTCTAGTAGTAAGGAGCCCGTGCAATTGGCGTAAGGGCCTGGCGTCATTCCTTTAAAGGAAATGCTGCTATGGCAAATTTTGGTAGGGTCTATCCCCATTCTGCGGATTGTGTCCGAATATAGCAGGTTTAAATCGCTGCCGCCATCCATTAGGACTTGTGTAAATTGTAGTCCGTCGATTATGGGCTTCAATATCAGAGCAGTCCTTCCTGCGTTTTGAATACTTCTGGAGTAATCCTGATGGTCGAAAGTGATTGGTTTTGACATCCAATTTCGGGACTCCGCTGGGGTGGACCGTGCGGCGCGTATTTTAGTAGGTGCCGCACTATTTTTCCTTGCTATCACTTGAAGTGAGTTCACTGTTTTGACTTCTTGTGGGAAAGTCTTCTGTTTTCCAGCGTGCTGCTTGTGGGGTTCGTCATCGTCTTCGCTTGGTGTGTCGAGCCCCTTGTGTTCGGCGTTAAGTCGGCCGGACTGCTTGAAGACCCAACAATCTCTGTGGGTATGGTTTGCAGGCTTTCCGGGGGTACTGTGGATTTGACATATCCTATCCAAGATTTTGTTTAGGTTGGATAGCTCGTCACTGTTGTCCTTAAGAGGCAGTGTTTTGTTATTCGGCCGAGAGCTTTTGAACCCGGCGTTGACCGCCATGCTATTTGGGTCATTTTCCTTATTCCGGCGCTGATCTTTTCTGCGTCATGATTTCCCATTTCCATCCCTGACTTCGGATGTACTCGGGTCGCTAGTGCTGCATCTTGCCAGCCAGCTATCTTCCCCCGCGCAAAAGCGGGTCATGAGGCTTGTTAGCGCGGCCATTGTTCTTGGTTTTTCCTGGCCGAGGTGTCTGGCGAGCCATTCATCTCGGACGTTATGTTTAAAGGCTGCTAAGGCTTCGGCGTTCGGACATTCGACTATTTGGTTCTTTTTGGTGAGGAACCTGTTCCAGAATTTGCGTGCCGACTCTCCGGGCTGTTGAGTTATGTGACTTAAATCGTCTGCATCCGGAGGGCGGACATAAGTTCCCTGAAAATTTGCTCGAAACGCATCCTCGAGCTCTTCCGAATTTCCGATGGTATTTTCTGGGAGGCTTTTGAGCCAATGCCGAGCTGGCCCTTTGAGCTTGAGGGGTAGGTATTTTATGGCGTGGAGATCGTCTCCTCTAGCCATATGTATGTGTAGGATGTAATCCTCAATCCAGACTCCAGGGTCTGTTGTTCCGTCGTATGCCTCTATGTTTACGGGCTTGAATCCCGCTGGAAATTCATGATCCAGTACCTCATCGGTGAAACATAGTGGGTGTGCGGCGCCCCTGTATTTAGGTGTGCCGTTATCTTCGAACACTCGGCGTGTTGTGTTGCTTCCTGGAGCCTTCTTTTTTGGCCCATAGATGGACCTGACCGGGCCATCCTTTTTGCGAGGATCCTTATGTGGATCGTGTGCCGGCTTGTGTGCGGCGCCGCTTGCCGCTCTTAGCCTGTCATCTGGTCGTCTATCCGGCCAGTCGGCCTCTTTGCTTTTTGACTGTGGGGCCTCTACGGCCTCCTCGTCGAATTCGGGCAACAGCCTGCGCTTCGGGTTGCTCTTTGCTTGGTGACTATCGCCGTATTTATCTGCGGTCTTGAGTACTTTGCTCCATCTCATTCTGAGTACGTCTTCCGCTGTTTTGAGCTTCCGCTTCTGCTTCTTCAAACTTCTTGCAGTGGCGACGAGCCTTTTGTGAAGGTTCTTATGCTCCGGTGATGTGTCCGGCGTGAGATCATCTGGACTGTTGTTTTCACCGGGGATGGGTTGCTCGTCCAATTCATCCTGTTCGGATGGTTGCTTGGTGGCATGTTCGTCGTCCACCGGTTCGCCCTGCTCTACGGCTGGGTCAGTATGGGTGCTGTTGTTATCGAGGCGGGACTTCGGGCGGCGCTTGCATCACTGTTTTGGTTGTTTTTCGGGGGAATTATCCTTAGCCGCGTCCCGTTGTTCCTCGTTATTGCTTCCTTTTGGTGTATCCACCATGTATACGTCGTGAGTTGAGGTGGCTTTCTAGTGCCCAGTAGGCGCTGGTTCTTGGTCGTCTCCGGCATCGTCGTCCATACTGTCGATGTCTTCGGAGTCGAAGTCTAGCATGTCGGTTAGGTCGTCGACAGTGGCTACGAAGTGGGTGGTGGGTGGGCTTTGAAATTCTTCGTCGTCCGCATCCCAACCGTCCTGACCGTGATCCGGCCAGGGCTCTCCTGATAACGAGAGATACTTTAGCGAGCTCTGGATGTCGCCAAAAGGTGAGTGCTGAAAGATGTCCGCAACAGTGAACTCCATGATCGGCGCCCAACCGGATTCGATTGGTAGGGGCGCGAGGGGTTCGGAGTCCGGCGAGGAGCCCGGCACCTCGAAGTCACGAGCTTCACAAGGGACAAGGTCGGTATTCGGCTCCATCGCTGTAGAGGTAGCAGCCCCCGAGGCGGTGTCTAGCCACCCATCCTCGATCTACGCAGTCGGCTCCGAATTAGGGGTCGGAGCGGACTCATGTGCGGCCTCCAGGGCACTGTCTGGCAGCAGAGCTAAATCATGCCCATCGTGACAGTGTGGCGCGCTCGGCTGTGGCTTGAATCCATTGAAGATCAAGTCTCCGCGGGTGTCGGCTGTGAAGTTCAAACTTCCAAATCTGGCCTGACGGCCAGGGGCGTAGCTTTCGATCTGCTCTAGATGGCCAAGCGAATTGGCCCGCAGTGCAAAGCCGCCGAATACAAAGATCCGTCCGGGGAGAAAAGTCTCACCCTGGACTGCGTCGTTGTTGTTGGTGATCGAAGGAGCCATCGAGCCTATCGGTGATGACACAGAGGAACTCTCAATGAAAGCACCAATGTCGGTGTCAAAACCAGCGGATCTCGGGTAGGGGGTCCCGAACTGTGCGTCTAGGCGGATGGTAACAGGAGACAAGGGACACGATGTTTTTACCCAGGTTCGGGCCCTCTTGATGGAGGTAAAAGCCTACTCCTGCTTGATTGATATTGATGATATGGGTAGTACAAGAGTGGATCTACCACGAGATCAAGGAGGCTAAACCCTAGAAGCTAGCCTATGGTATGATTGTTGTTCTGTCCTATGGACTAAAACCCTCCGGTTTATATAGACACCGGAGAGGGCTAGGGTTACATAGAGTCGGTTAAAATGGTAGGAGATCTACATATCCGTATCGCCAAGCTTGCCTTCCACGCCAAGGAAAGTTCCATCCAGACACGGGACGAAGTCTTCAATCTTGTATCTTCATAGTCTTGGAGTCCGGCCGATGATGATAGTTCGGCTATCTGGACACCCCCTAGTCCAGGACTCCCTCAGGCCCCAAGATGGGATCTCGTGGATACAGAAGGTTGCGGCGGTGGAATTAAGTTTTTGGCTCCGTATCTGGTCTATTGGGGGTACGTAGGTATATATAGGAGGAAGGAGTACGTCGGTGGAGCTCCGAGGGGCCCATGAGGTAGGGGGGCACGCCCAGGGGGGAGGGCGCGCCCTCCACTCTCGTGAGCTCCTCGGAAGCTTCTTGGAGTAGGGTCCAAGTCACCTGGATCACGTTCGGTGAGAAGATCACGTTCCCGAAGGTTTCATTCCGTTTGGACTCCGTTTGATATTCCGTTTCTTCGAAACACTGAAATAGGCAAAAAAAACAACAATTCTGGGCTGGGCCTCCGGTTAATAGGTTAGTCCAAAAAATAATATAAAAGTGGAAAATAAAGCCCAATATAGTCCAAAACAATAGATAAAGTAGCATGGAGCAATCAAAAATTATAGATACGTTGGAGACGTATCAGGCATCCCCAAGCTTAATTCCTGCTCGTCCTCGAGTAGGTAAATGGATATAGCACTATGGGTGGAATAGAATATGATGATGGGGATTGTGTGGAGAAGACAAAAAAGGAGAAAGTCTCATATTGACGAGGATAATCAACGGGCTATGGAGATGCCCATCAATTGATGTCAACATGAGGAGTAGGGATTTCCATGCAACGGATGCATTAGAGCTATGAATGCTCAACAAAAGAAAACTAGTGGGTGTGCATCCAACTTGCTTGCTCATGAAGACCTAGGGCATTTAAGGAAGCCCATCGTAGGAATATACAAGCCAAGTTCTATAATGAAAAATTCCCACTAGTATGAACAAGACAATATATGAGACTCACTATATGAAAAACATGGTGCTACTTTGAAGCACAAATATATGAGACTCACTACATGAAGAGCAAGGTGCTACTTTGAACCACGAGTGTGGTAAAAGGATAGTAACATTGCCCCTTCTCTCTTTTTCTCTCATTTTTTGGGCCTTCTCTTTTTTTTCATTTGGCCTTTCTCCTTTGTTTTCCATCCGGAGTCTCATCCTGACTTGTGGGGGAATCATAGTCTCCATCATCCTTTTCCTCACTGGGGCAATGCTCTAATAATGATGATCATCACACTTTTATTACAACAACTTGATATTACAACTCGAAACTAGAACAAGATATGACTCTATATGAATGCCTCCGGCGGTGTACCGGGATGGTGCAATGAATCAAGAGTGACATGTATGAAAAATAATGCATGGTGGCTTTGCCACAAATACAATGTCAACTACAAGATCATGCAATGGCAATATGACAAAAGTAAAGTATGTCATGATGAACGGAACGGTGGAAAGTTGCATGGCAATATATCTCGGAATGGCTATGGAAATGCCATAATAGGTAGGTATGGTGGCTGTTTTGAGGAAGATATAAGGAGGTTTATGTGTGAAAGAGCGTATCATATCACGGGGTTTGGATGCACCGGCGAAGTTTGCACCAACTCTCAATGTGAGAAAGGGCAATGCACGGTACCGAAGAGGCTAGCAAATGCGGAAAGGTAAAAGTGCGTATAATCCATGGACTCAACATTAGTCAAAAGAACTCATATACTTATTGCAAAAATTTAGAATTAATCAAAAATAAAGTACTACGCACAATGCTCCTAGGGGGATAGATTGGTAGGAAAATACCGTCGCTCGTCCCCGACCGCCAATCATAAGGATGCACAAGCCAGGTACACTTCATGCTTCAAATTTGTTACACAACTTTACCCATACGTGCATGCTACATGACTTGAAAACTTCAACACAAGTATTTCTCAAATTCACAACTACTCAACTAGCACGACTTTGATATTATTACCTCCATATCTCAAAACAATCATTAAGCATTAAATTTATCTTAGTATTCAATTCACTCAAAAGAAAGTTTCACATATCTTGAACACTAAGTATATTAACATTAAGCAAATTACCATGCTATTAATGACTCTCAAAATAATCAAAGTGAAGAACGAGAGATCAAGTTTCTTTAAAACAAATCCACCACCATGCCCTAAAAGATCTAAGTGAAGCACTAGAGCAAAAACTATCACGCTCAAAAAGATATAAGTGAAGCACTATGAGCAAAACTATCAAGCTCAAAAGATATAAGTGAAGCACATAGAGTATTCTAACAAATTCCAAATCATGTATGGATCTCTCAAAAGGTGTGTACAGCAAGGATGATTGTGGTATACTAACAAGCAAAGACACAAATAATACAAGACGCTCCAAGCAAAACACATATCATGTTGGTGAATAAAAATATAGCTCCAAGTAAATTACCGATGGAAGTGGACAAAAGAGGGGATGCCTTCCGGGGCATCCCCAAGCTTAGACTTTTTGGTGTCTTTGGATTATCTTGGGGGTGCCATAGGCATCCCCAAGCTTAGGCTCTTGCCACTCCTTGTTCCATAATCCATCAAAAGAATTCACCCAAATCTTGAAAACTTCACAACACGAAACTGAACAGAAATCTCGTGAGCTCCGTTAGAGAAAGAAAACAAAAGACTACTTCAAGGTACTGTAATGAAATCATTCTTTATTTATAGTGGTGTTAAACCTACTGTATTCCAACTTCTATATGGTTTATAAACTAATTTACTAGCCATAGATTCATCAAAATAAGCAAACAACACACGAAAAACAGAATCTGTCAAAAACAGAACAGTCTGTAGTAATCTGTAACTAACGCAAACTTCTGGAACTATAAAAAATTCTACCAAAATAGGAAGTCCTGGACAATTTGTTTATTGATCAGCAGCAAAAAGAATCAACGCAAAAGCACTCTCAAGTAAAAAATGGCAGCTAATCTCGTGAGCACTAAAGTTTCTGTTTTTCAGCAGAATCAAATCAACTATCATCGTAGGTTATCCTATAGGTCCTACTTGGCACAAACACTAATTAAAACATAAAACCACATCCAAACAGAAGGTAGAAGGATTATTTATTCCTAAACAGAACCAAAAACAAAAAACACAGAACAAAATTGGGTTGCCTCCCAACAAGCGCTATCGTTTAACGCCCCTAGCTAGGCATAAAAGCAAGGATAGATCAAGGTATTGCCATCTTTGGTAGGCAATCCATAAGTGGCTCTCATGATAGATTCATATGGTAATTTTATTTTCTTTCTAGGAAAGTGTTCCATGTCCTTATTTAAGGGAAATTCGAATCTAATATTCCCTTCCTTCATATCAATAATTGCCCAATCGTTCTAAGGAAAGGTCTACCAAGAATAATAGGACACGAAGGATTGCAATCTATATCAAGAACGATAAAATCTACGGGCACATAATTCCTATTTGCAACAATAAGAACATCATTAATTCTTCCCATAGGTTTTTTAATAGTGGAATCCGCAAGATGCAAGTTTAGAGAGCAATCATCAAAGTCACGGAAATCTAGCAAATCACACAAAGCTTTGGGGATAGTAGAGACACTAGCACCCAAATCACACAAAGCATGAAACTCATAATCTTTAATTTTAATTTTGATAGTAGGTTCCCACTCATCATGGAGTTTTCTAGGGATAGAGACTTTCAACTCAAGCTTTTCTTCATAAGGTTGCATCAAGGCATCAACAATATGTTCGGTAAAGGCCTTATTTTGACTATAAGCATGAGGAGAATTTAACACAGATTGCAACAAGGAAATACAATCAATCAAAGAGCAATTTTCATAATTAAATTCCTTGAGATCCAATATAGTGGGTTTAGCAATATCTAGATTTTTATTTCTTTCAATCCCACTTTTATCAATTTCATCATCAAGATCTAAAAACTCAGAATTCTTAGAATGCCTTCTAGGTAAAGGAAGATCATATTCAGATTCATCAAGATTCATATTGCAAAACAAAGATTTAATAGGGGACACATCAATAACTTTTAGATCTTCATCTTGATTTTCATAGGAATTCGGTTTAGCGGCCATCTTATTGACTAAGGTAGCTTGCATATCCGAAATTTCAGCGGTCATTTTTTCAAGACGAGCAATTTGGGCTCTTACGCCATCAAATTCTTTGGACATATCATCGAGCTCTTTATTCATATAACTCATAAAACTCTTTTGTTCATTAAGCTCGTTTCTAAAGAAATTATTATGCTCAAATTGCAAAACCATAAACTTCGTGACACTGTTTTCGATCTCCTCTAGCCTTTTAAGGTGAAGATCACCAAATTTAGGTAGGGCCATCACGACAAACAAGAAAACTAACACACGAGCAAACAAAAGGCAAAGGGAAAAAGAGGAGGAGATTGGGAAAGAGAGGGCGAATAAAATGGCAAGGGTGAAGTGGGGGAGAGGAAAACGAGAGGCAAATGGCAAATAATGTAATGCGGGAGATAGGGATTGTGATGGGTACTTGGTATGTTGACTTTTGCGTAAGCCTCCCCGGCAATGGCGCCAGAATCCTTCTTGCTACGTCTCGAGCTTGCATTGGTTTTCCCCGAAGAGGAGGGGGTGATGCAGCACAGTAGCGTAAGTATTCCCCTCAGTTTTTGAGAACCAAGGTATCAATCCAGTAGGAGGTCACGCGCAAGTCCCTCGTACCTGCACAAAACGATAGCAACTCGCAACCAACGCTTAGGGGTTGTCAATCCCTTCACGGTCACTTACGAGAGTGAGATCTGATAGAGATAATCTTTTTGGTATTTTTGGTATAAATATGCAAAGTAAAAAGTAAAAGGCAAAGCAAGTAAATAAAGTGATGGAGATTGATATGATGAGAATAGACCCGGGGGCCATAGGTTTCACTAGTGGCTTCTCTCAAGAGCATAGATATTCTACGGTGGGTAAACAAATTACTGTTGAGCAATTGATAGAATTGAGCATAGTTATGAGGTTATCTAGGTATGATCATGTATATAGGCATCACGTCCGTGACAAGTAGGTCGAAACGATTCTGCATTTACTACTATTACTCCACTCATCGACCGCTATCCGGCATGCATCTAGAGTATTAAGTTAAAAACAGAGTAACGCCTTAAGCAAGATGACATGATGTAGAGGAATAAATTCATGCAATATGATAAATACCCCATCTTGTTATCCTCGATGGCAACAATACAATACGTGCCTTGCAACTCTTTCTGTCACTGAGTAAGGACACCGCAAGATTGAACCCAAAGCCATGCACTTCTCCCATTGCAAGAACTACCAATCTAGTTGGCCAAACCAAACGGATAATTCGAAGAGACTTGCAAAGATAACTCAATCATACATAAAAGAATTCAGAGAAGATTCAAATATTATTCATAGATAAGCTGGATCATAAACCCACAATTCACCGGTCTCAACAAACACACCGCAAAAACAAGATTACATCGAATAGATCTCCATGAGAGAGGGGGAGAACATTGTATTGAGATCCAAAAAGAGAGAAGAAGCCATCTAGCTACTAGCTATGGACCCGAAGGTCTAAAGTAAACTACTCACACTTCATCGGAGGGGCTATGGTGATGATGTAGAAGCCCTCCATGGTGGATACCCCCTCCGGCGGAGCTCCAGAACAGGCCCCAAGATGGGATCTCGTGGATACAGAAGGTTGCGGCGGTGGAATTAGGTTTTTGGCTCCGTATCTAGTCTATTGGGGGTACATAGGTATATATAGGAGGAAGGAGTACATCGGTGGAGCTCCGAGGGGCCCACGAGGTAGGGGGGCGTGCCTAGGGGGGAGGGCGTGCCCTCCACCCTCGTGACCTCCTTGGAAGCTTCTTGGAGTAGGGTCCAAGTCTCTTGGATCACATTCAGTGAGAAGATCACGTTCCCAAAGGTTTCATTCCGTTTGGACTCCGTTTGATATTCCGTTTCTTCGAAACACTGAAATAGGCAAAAAAACAGCAATTCTGGGCTGGGCCTATGGTTAATAGGTTAGTCCCAAAAATAATATAAAAGGGGAAAATAAAGCCCAATATAGTCCAAAACAGTAGATAAAGTAGCATGGAGCAATCAAAAATTATAGATATGTTGGAGACGTATCAGCGGCGGCGCTTTCGGGCGCTCAATGAGCTAGGGGCTAGGGGCCACGGGGAAGCACATGCGCGGGTGCGTTGGGTTCCTGGAAGCACTAGGATCTCGATGTCGTGCTCAGGCGAGCACAACAGAGACCATGGCCACAGGGGCGAGGTGAACTGCGACGGTGAGCTCACAGGCGAGAAGACGAGCTTGCTACGTCGTCCGAGGGGATTAACGAGGATGCGCAGGAGGCGGAGGAGCTCACCGTGCGGCACGCAAGATGGCCCTTGGTAGATTAGGAGCAGTAGAGTCACCGGAGACGGAGGATTGCTGGCGGCCGAAGCAAAGGGAACGGCTCGATCCAGGTGTAGCAGAGCTCTCCTGCTCGCGCTCATGGTTGAGGACGATGTAGTCGAGACCGGCGGAGATGATGGACAGGACGGCGAAGCGATGCGATGGTTGTGGCCACGTGGACGACAGAGAATGGCGGTGACCGCATCGGTCTCCTCTCCAGAAGGAAGGAGAGGGAGAGGGGAGAGGTGGATCTGGGGGAGGAGAGGCGCAAGTGGATGGAGGTAGGTGGGGGAGGAGGCCCGAGCATCGGGTCGTTGGTGGCCTTATCCTCCTCCCGGCGTAACCAGCGACGGAGTCCGGTGGCAACCGCACCTGCAGCGGTGCACAACCGAGGAACAGGGAGGCGGGGTGTCCGGTGCGGGGACCTGGGCCGGCTGGTGGATGTGGGCCATGGCCCAAAGGGACAGGGGGCTTTCTCTCTCTCTTTTGCTTTCCTTTTTTATTTTTGCTATTTACTTTTACAAAAAAACGATTTGCAATATTTGAGCTGCCCAAAAGGATTCTGTAAAATGTGGAATTCGGCCACATAATTACATTGCACTACTTGGCACTGCCAAAAAAAGGACTATGAGGCTTTTGAAATAGTTTGCCACTTTTATAAATTTAAAAAGGCATTTAATCTATTTGTTTTAGCCACTGTTTATCCACTTTAGGGCACTTAGACATTTTGCAAAATGTTGCTTCACCACCAATATTTGTTATGAGGTATTTGGCACAAGATGAACATTTTAGATTTCATGTCTGACAAATATGAATTTTTGACTTTTGATTGGATTTGAATTTGAATTGTGATTTGGATCAAGTGAAGATTAGCAATAGTAACATGATGACATGGCACCATTAACAGGGGATTACTGTAGCATGACACCAGGGGTGTTACAAATCTCCTCCACTACAAGAAATCTCATCCCGAGATTTAAGTGGGGAAGTAAAGAGTAACTCCGGAAGAACTGACCCTTATTGGGTTAATTATCTGGTGAACAATTCAAGGAATGAGGCAGAGGTATCACTCGAGTAGAAACTTAATAAAACATCAAGAGCAAAGTATGAAGGTACAATAGGAAGTTTCAACTGAATGAACAAACGATTGATACCTGAACAGAGTGAGAGAAAGGGGTTCAGGGCATCGGGAATAGATCATCTCTCGCAAGGTGGCTCGTCACATTATACGAAGCCCAATGCAAGAATATTTCGGAATCAAAGATATACAGGAGAGTCTTGTGTTCGATCGTGTGGAACTGTAGGTTATGGGCCCACCATGTGGGTTAAAAGCAGGAAGACGCTAACATGAAAGATCATTGAGGGAGTCCTGGACTAGGGGGTGTCTGGACAGCCGGACTATCATCCCGTGTCCGGATAGGACTTTTCTTGGCGTGGAAGGCAAGCTTGGCGATACGGATATGTAGATCTCCTACCATTGTAACCGACTCTGTGTAACCCTAGCCTCCTCCGGTGTCTATATAAACCGGAGGGCTTTAGTCCGTAGGACAACATACATTACAACAATCATACCATAGGCTAGCTTTAGGGTTTAGCCTCCTTGATCTCGTGGTAGATCCACTCTTGTACTACCCATATCATCAATACTAATCAAGCAGGACGTAGGGTTTTACCTCCATCAAGAGGGCCCGAACCTGGGTAAAACATCGTGTCCCTTGTCTCCTGTTACCATCCGCCTAGACGCACAGTTCGGGACCCCCTACCCGAGATCCGCCGGTTTTGACACCGACATTGGTGCTTTCAATGAGAGTTCCTCTGTGTCGTCACCGATAGGCTCGATGGCATCTTCAGTCAACAACGCTGTCCAGGGTGAGACTTTTCTCCCCGGACAGATCTTTGTATTCGGCGGCTTCACACTGCGGTCTAATTCCCTTGGCCATCTGGAGCAGATCGAAAGCTATGCCCTGGCCATCAGGTCAGATTCGGAAGCCTAAACTTCACGGCCGACATCCGTGGGGACTTGATCTTCGACGGGCTCGAGCCAAAGCCGAGCGCGCCGCACTGTTGCGATGGGCATGATCTAGCTCTGCCGCCGAACAGTGCCTTGGTGGCCGCACACGAATCCGCTTCGGCCTTTAGTCCGAAGCCGATCGCCCAGATCGAGGATCGGTGGATGGACACCACCTCGGGGGCTTCAACTTCCACGACGATGGAGCCGAACGCCAATCTTGTCCCTCGCGAAACTCGTGATTCCGAGGTGCCGGACTCCTTGCCGGACTCCGGACCTCCCACGCCCCTACCAATCGAATCGGGTTGGGCGCCGGTTATGGAATTCACCGCCGCGGACATCTTTCAATACTCGCCCTTTGGCGACATCCTAAATTCGCTAAAGCATCTCTCGTTATCAGGAGAGTCCTGGCCAGACTATGGCTAGGATGGTTGGGATACGGACGACGAAGAAATTCAGAGCCCACCCACCACCCACTTTGTAGCCACTGTCGACGATCTAACCGACATGCTAGACTATGACTCCGAAGACATTGACGGTATAGACGACGACGCCGGAGACGAACAAGAACCAGCGCCTACAAGGCACGGGAGGACTACCTCGTCATATGACGTATATATGATGGATACCCCAAAAGAGAGTGATAACGAGGACCAATGGGCCGCGGCAGAAGATAACCCAGCCGACAAACAACCTAAATGGCGGCGCAGACGCCGCCCTAAGTCCCGCCTCGACAACAACAACGCTCCTAAGGACCACGCAATACAGCAGGGCACACAAGTGGACGGCGAACATGCAGATAAGCAACCGTCCGAACAGGACGAGTCAGATAATCAGTCCAGGCGCGGCGAAAACGACAGTCCGGACGATCTCATGCCGGACACGCCGCCGGATAGCAAAAACCTTCGGAAAAGACTCGTCAACACTGCAAGAAGCTTGAAGAAGGAAAAACGGAAGCTCAAAACAGCGGAAGACACACTCAGGATGAGGTGGAGCAAAGTGCTCAAAACCGCGGATAGATACGGCAATAGCCACCAATCCAAGAGCTACCTGAAGCGCAAGCTGTTACCAAAATTTGACGAGGAGGCCATAGAGCCCCCACAGTCAAAACATGAAAAGGCCGCCTGGTTGGACAAACGACCAGATGATAGGCCAAATTCTGAAAGCGGCGCCACACATAAACCGACTAATAAACCTGGAAAGACAGATGGCCCAGTCAGGTCCATTTACGGGCCAAAGAAGAAGGCCCCAGGAAGCAATACAACACGTCAAGTGTCCGAAGATAGTGGCACACCCAAATACAGGGGTCCCGCACACCCACTATGTTTCACCAATGAGGTGCTGGACCATGAATTCCCAGCAGGATTTAAACCCATAAACATAGAGGCCTACGACGGAACAACAGACCCGGGAGTCTGGATAGAAGATTATATACTACACATGGCCAGAGGAGATGATCTCCACGCCATAAAATACCTACCCCTCAAGCTCAAAGGGCCAGCCCGTCATTGGCTTAAAAGCCTCCCAGAAAACACTGTTGGAAGTTGGGGAGAGCTCGAGGACGCGTTTAGAGCAAATTTTCAAGGGACTTATGTCCGCCCTCCGGATGCAGATGATCTAAGTCACATAACTCAACAGCCTGGAGAGTCAGCGCGCAAATTCTGGAACAGGTTCCTCACCAAAAAGAACCAAATAGTCGACTGTCCGGACGCTGAAGCCTTAGCAGCTTTTAAACACAACGTCCGAGACGGATAGCTTGCCAGACACCTCGGCCAAGAGAAACCGGGGACAATGTCCGCACTAACAAGCCTCATGACCCGCTTCTGTGCGGGAGAGGATAGATGGCTAGCAAGATGCAGCACCAGCGACCCAAGTACATCCGAGATAAGAGATGGAAACGGAAAATCATGGTGCAGAAGAGAGCAGCGCCGGAACAAAGAGAAAAGCCCAAAGAGCACGGCAGTCAACGCCGGATTCGAAATCTCGCGGCCAAACAACAAAACACCGCCTCTTAAGGATGACAACGACGAGCTATCCAACTTAAACAAGATTTTGGGTCGGATATGTCAAATCCATAGTACCCCCGGAAGGCCTGCAAACCACACCCATCGAGATTGCTGGGTTTTCAAACAGTCCGGCCGACTAAACGCCGAACACAAGGGGCTCGACGCATCAAGCGAAGACGATAAACCCCACCAGCAGAGCACCGGAAAGCAAAAAACTTTCCCACAAGAGGTCAAAGCAGTAAACTCACTTCATGTGATAATACGGAAATATAGCGCGGCACCCTCTAAAAAGACCCTCGCACGGTCCAATCCAGCAGACCATAGAGATTGGATATCAAAACCAATAACTTTCGACCACCTGGATTATTCCAGAAGCGTTCGAAATGTAGGACGGACCGCCCTGATATTGGATCCTATAATCGACGGACTACAATTTACGCAAGTCCTGATGGACGGAGGTAGCGACTTAAACCTGCTGTATCCAAATACCATCTGCAAGTTGGGGATAGACCCTACTAAAATTCGACACAGCCGCACTTCCTTTAAAGGAGTGGCGCCAGGCCCTTACGCCAAGTGCACGGGCTCCCTATTACTAGAAGTTGTGTTCGGATCACCGAACAACTTCCGACGCTTAAAACTAATCTTTCATATCGTCCCATTTAAAAGTGGATATCAAGCACTCTTGGGACGAGAGGCCTTTTTTCGTTTCAACGCCATACCACATTACGCGTCTCTTACACTCAAGATGCCCGGTCCACGCGGCATCATTTCAGTGCGAGGGTCAACTAAAGACCCCGGACACGGACAGACGAGTCCGGCATAAGTAGGCTAGGGGCTCCCTAGCCGCACATCCCTTCACAAGGGGCTGCGCGCACAAACAAACAGCGAGTCCATACAGACCCCGCTTTACTTATTTATATTTCTTCTTTCACATATACCTTTTTTCGCACGAGTTCTTTTCAAACTAAGTTCCTCTCTTTTTATAGATGAACGATGTGCACACCCGTCCAGGATAATGGCACAACGGAGAAACAGGCGCAGACGTGCAGTAGGGACCCGTTGTGAGGATTCTTTTCAGATTAAGACCCTGCGTAAACCTTTTTTACTGTCTCTTGTTGTTGTTCTCCCTTGGTTTCTTCTTATAACCAAAGCGGAGCCTGACGTTTTGGCATCGGCCGCGTCAGAGGATCATGCCCGTACCTGGACACTAGGGGCTTAGGGCATTGTTCTGCCCATTATTATAAAATCCGAACACCTTAGGGAGTGTTCGGCGTCTCGAGTTAGGCATTATATGCATCAGCTCCGAATCATGTCTTTGGTAAAATGTTGGGTTTGCCCGGCTCCTGTGTTTTGCTGCCTTACGTTCCGTATCATCGGCTAACGCGGCACCAGGAGAACTACTACGATTGTGCCCCAGTTCGGTTGGGCGAGCACCTCAGTAGAGAAAGCCAAAAACTGACTGTCATGATATAGCGAGAGACTGGTCAACCACTCGATCGACTACCAGAATGTTTAGAATTCCCCGCTTTGATGAAGGACCGTTTCCCGGTCAGGCACACACGCGCCCCGAACTCGGCGAAGCGCGGTGCATCAAGGGGCTATATCATAGCCCCACCTTCGAACTCCATTGGCTAAGTGAAAGTGATAAAGCATTATAGTCCGGATTGCCTCGTTTGCTACACTACCACCTTCTTAACAGGACCGAGACGTCGGATTAAGTGTGAAAATGCGCTATTTTTGCGAACACCCCCGCACCTTGTGCGTGGGGGCTGAAGCCGAAGACTGCAATCTTTCAGGTTATACAAATGTATACGTAAACGGCCGCATTGGAGATATTTTACTACTTGGGACGCACAAGTATAAAAAGCAGTTATAGCATAATTATTGTTTTACAAGCTAAAACGTTCATTTGAACGTGACATTTTTTGAGCACTGCGACTCTATTACACGAGCGCCACGCATAACTTCCCCAAAATAGTGCTCGGCGGGTAACCGGCTTTCGTCCGAACCCTGGGCGGCAATAGCGGTGGCATCCATCTCTGTCCAATGTGTCTTCACACGGGCAAGAGCCATCCGCGCGCCTTTGATGCAGGCCGACCGCTTCATCTCCTTGATATGCGGCACCGCTCCAAGAAATTGCTGCAATAAGCCGAAATAGCTCGTCGCCTTGGGCCTCTCTGGCCAGACATGAGCCACGGTGTCAGTCATGGCAAGTCCGGACAATCTATTTAGCTCGGCCCGTTCGGCCAACCGATCGGTCAACGGCAGTGAAGGGTCCAGACTATGGAATTGAGACCAAAATAGCTCTTCCGTCTTGTGATCCTTCTGGCTCCGAAAGTGCTCAACGGCATCAGCCGCACTTGCCGCTAAGTCCATATACGGATCCTCCGGACCCCACAGCTGGCCAAGTTGAGCATACTTTTGATCCGTAAACTGGCAACGCAACATAAAGGGCTTGCCAGCCACAATATCTCCGGCCTGGCGCAGCTCCTCCTTCATAGCCCGCATTGCAGAACGGGCATCCTTGGCCTCGGCGGTGGCCTTCCCCAGATCTTCCCGCTCCGATAAGCGCTCCTTTTCAAGAGCCTCATTGCGGTCGGCAGCATCTCTTAATTTCACGGCCAACTCGGCCACCTTTTCCCTGCTCAGGCAGTGTGCAGCCTTTTCGGCTTTCAACTCCTCGGCCGCCCTCGAGGCAGCCGCATCACTCCTTCGGGCTTGCTCCTTAGCTTGAGAAAGTTCGGCCCGAAGGCTCTCCACAGCAGCAGCACCGTCTGTATCACAGCATATAATTTATCAGAGGAGGGCTTTGACCCCCTTAATAAAGCGACTGTGGAGAACTCATTTACCTTGCGACTCGTCAAGTCGCCAGTTGACAAGTGCGATGTCCGCATCCGCCACGTCAAGTTGCCGCATTAACTCGGCAACTCCACTAGTCCGGCTAGCCCTCGGACTATCCGCCACCTGCATAGAAACAGCGACATTCATTACTTGCGATTTTGATCCTCGGCACGCTGTTGTTTTCGACAACCTACCGAGTATCAGGGGCTACTATCTATACAGGGCACACTTTTATGTGCAAAACTGTCAAAAAAAAAGGTGCGTCATCCTTGCGTACCTCAAATCCCACCAGCAAACTCATAGCGGCATTATGCAATCCGCTCTCGGTGGAAGAAATCCTTCCAATCACCATACGCATCAAAGCACGGTGATCTTCTGAGATGGACGCCCTCTCAAGCAGATTCTTCAATTCTCCCGGCCGGATACTAGTGGGCGCCGAACTCTCCGGCCCCTCCGGACTCGGGGATACCCTCCGTGAAGATACTTCAGGCTCGCCTGCCCTATCTGACGGCGCAGCAGACGGAGGCGTTTCGCTCTCCATCATCTCCGGAAGAAGGTCCCCCGAAGATGAACTCATCTGAGAAGGCTGCAAATCCGAACTGCAAGGTAGAAGTTTCGGTTACCCACAGAAGCACAAATGAAGGTATTTTCTTACTAATGAACTCCCCTTTTCCTACTCACGGCTCGCTGGAGGGCTGATCCTTTAGAGACGATTGTACGTCCGGGTTCTCCCCGGACGCCGGACCCCCCGGTGAAGATTTCTTCCCTCGTTTAGGGGCTTTGGCCTCCGGATCTTCGGAGGCGGTCCTATTCTCCCCCTGGAAGGAGGGGTTTTTGATGCCCCTCTCTTCAAACGCCCCTTTGGGCGAAATAATAGCTCCTCTATTTTCCCCATCGCTCCCTTCTACGGGCGTGACCTCCAACATTCTGACCAGCACGGGCTCCAGTGCGGTCTTTGGGAGGGGAGCCGGACACCTTATCAGCTTCGATCGCGCTACCCACTCCTGTGAAGAGTAATGGGTCAGGAGGCGAACTCTATAAAAGCAGATAAACAGAACGTCCGGACTCTGAGCTATTTACCTGAGTATCCGGGCGATTGCAGCTTAGGCCTGCGTCCTCGGTCAATTCCGGACACGCTACCTGCGGTCCGAAGAACAACTTGTACATCTCCACGGGTGTCGCACCCATGAAGTGTTGGAGAATTCGAGGTCCCTCCGGATTGAACTCCCATAGACGGAGAGGACGGCGTTTGCAGGGCAGAAGACGCCTGATTAGCATAACCTGCATCACCACGACCAGATTGATCTCCCTCGCCTAGAGGTCTCGAATCCGGCCCTGCAATGAGGGCACGTCTTCGGACGGCCCCCAATTGAGCCCTTGGTTGACCCACGACATTAGTTGGCGTGGAGGTCCCGGGCGGAATGAAGGCGGCGGCTTTTGCTTGCTGCCCTTCGGAGCGGTGATATAGAACCACTCCCGCTGCCACAATCCGAGTTCCTCTTGGAAGGAACCCTCGGGCCACGGGGCATCGGCCCTTCTGCTTATGGCCGCCTCGCCGCACTCCGCTTGACGCCCCCCGATCATCTTCGGCTCCACATTAAAGGTCTTCAGCCACAGGCCGAAGTGGGGAGTGATGCGGAGGAAGGCTTAACAGATGATAATGAATGCGGAGATATGGAGGATGGACTCCGGAGCCAAGTCGTGAAAATCCAGCCCTTAGTAGAACATGAGCCCTCTCACGAAGGGGTCCGTCGGGAAACCTAAACCCCGACGGAGGTGGGATACGAAGACAACGTACTCACCGGGCTCGGGGGCAGGCACGGCCTGCCCTTGGGCAGGCAACCTGTGTGAAATCTCGTAGGACAGGTACTTGGCCTCACGCAGCTTTAACACGTCCTCCTCCGTGACGGAGGAGGGCATCCACCAACCCTGGAGGTCGGAGCCGGACATGGTTGAGAATCCGAAGCGCTCGAATCTGGGGCTCTGGGTGTTGGAACTGGGAGCAAGGAGGAGATTCGATGCGAGATTGAAAAGAAGGAACGGGCCTTGGTCCTCTTATAAAGGGGAAAAATACCAAGAGTCGTCCCCGTGACCGTTCGGGATTCACCTTCGATAGAGGAGGTGTGGCGACGGGCACGCTTGGGTTGCCCACGCACGTATTGATGAGAATCCCGGAATAAGGGGAACACGATCTCTGCTTCGACAAGACGTGCCAAGGAAACCGCTTCGCTAAACGTGCTGAGGTGGTATAATAAAACATGATTCAAATAAAGGCTTGGAAGCGGTGTGATGTCATGCCGCATAAAACCTCAGCAGATTGGATTTATGTGCATTATTCTCTCTACGGTGGAATGTGGAATTTATTTTGCAGAGTTGGACACAATCCTGGTGTTCATGACCTTCTCTGGATTATTCAAGGGAGGAACCCGCCTTGCAATGCCGAACATTATGCGCGCCGGACTTATCGTCATTGAAGCCTGGTTCAGGGGCTACTGAGGGAGTCCTGGACTAGGGGGTGTCCGGACAGCCGGACTATCATCGTCCGCCGGACTCCAAGACTACGAAGATACAAGATTGAAGAATCCGTCCCGTGTCCGGATAGGACTTTCCTTGGCGTGGAAGGCAAGCTTGGCGATACGGATATGTAGATCTCCTACCATTGTAACCGACTCTGTGTAACCCTAGCCTCCTCCGGTGTCTATATAAACCGGAGGGCTTTAGTCCGTAGGACAACATACATTACAACAATCATACCATAGGCTAGCTTCAGGGTTTAGCCTCCTTGATCTCGTGGTAGATCCACTCTTGTACTACCCATATCATCAATATTAATCAAGCAGGACGTAGGGTTTTACCTCCATCAAGAGGGCCCGAACCTTGGTAAAACATCGTGTCCCTTGTCTCCTGTTACCATCCGCCTAGACGAACAGTTCGGGACCCCCTACCCGAGATCCGCCGGTTTTGACACCGACAATCATGATAGCTAGGCATCTCAGAGGATAGCCTATCAGTTATGTTGGCAACAAAGTTTGGTACCAAGGGCGTGGGACGAAGAGAACCATTTTCCTACTCATAAGACGAGGCGGACCAATAGGCAAAGTTCTCATCCATCGGTGGTTACCGGAATGTCATCAACAATAGTAACAGGGTCTTACTGATAGAGTTGTACACCGAGGTGCTTACTTAAGCAGGGATTTATCTCTGCTCAGACAAGTTAGATTACAAGAAAGGTGAAACAAAACAATGGAAAGGAAAATGTGATTATTATGATAATCAGACCAATGGAAAGGAAAGGTGTTTATACCGAAGTATTAGAGTATAACTTTCCCAAGGAAAGGCAGAGCATGATAGGGCTCCAAGTATTAAACCATCTAGACAAAGGGGCAAGGAATTTATGAGGTTTACCCATACAATGGTGTTTGGATAATTGATCAAGAACAGTTAGCATTGCGCTCCCAATGTTCTTGTTGATGATCGGAGTACCACACACATGCTTCGGGATAGTGTTGACATGGTTATCAGGGAAAAGTCAGACTTTGGATACACAAAGGCTCCATCGGAACATCTTATAAAATATGTCATACAATTTCAACAAGAAAAAGATGATTTTGTGGCCGGCGGGCTCAGGAACAATTCATCGAGGGGGGCAAGGATGGTATTTCTCATCATGAGTTCGATTGATATACTGGAACAACTCAAAATGTTGGTGATGATCACAACACATTTGTCGAGAGATTTCATGAAGAAGTAATCGATCGGCGATGACATCATGTCAAAGGAATGATGAAGCGAAAGATTATTGGAACCATGGGTACAACACAAACTCGAAATCAAGTTTGATGTTCAAGGAGAAAAATGATAAGACAAGGAAGATCGATGTAAGCTTAGCTCATCATCGAAGATTGTGCTCCGGGAAGGACTAGGTAACACAGTTTAAAATTTAGCAAGATAATGATATAGCCGATCATGCTAGGAATGACTTGAAGGATTATTAAACTCGTAAGCAACAAAGATTACTTAGAGTTGCAGAATCAGAGCACGGGAACGATTCACTTATCGGCGTTCTCGAGTGACTAAAAAGTCAGAACCCGGGGAAATATGAATTCGGTGAGAAGCAACACTAGATGAATACTCATAGGAAGCAACACAGTTCTTTGATAACCTCGAGATACCAGAGGGTAATACTCGAAGGAAGATCAAAATAGAGGTTGCTGAGATTATCGAGCTACAGAAGGCAAGTGCTTTAACTTGTCCACGAAATGGAATCAAAGGAGAACAATCATGGTAGGAACCATAGTTGCAAAGGACCAAATCCCAGAAGTAAGATGAAACTTATACCAAGGAGATAATTAATTTTAAGAGAAGCTTCCATGATAAGATCTACATCGTGTCCAGGGGCATGAACACAAAGTTCAAGGTCGACTCCCACTTCTTCAATGCATATCATTTCATTTACTTCTCGCTTTCGATGAAGTTGTAGTGTTGAAATGTTATCTGGATAAACACTAGAAGAGTAAGACTCATTAAAACTCTCGGGTTCCCACGGATTAGGGAAGGTATATGTTCAACTCGTAGGGGCATCTTAGCAACATATACCACAAGCTTAAAGAGTAACTAGCACAATTTCAAAGATTGAGCATGGTTGAAAAAAAGGAGAGGATACAATTTACCAAAGGCATTATGTATCAGGGAAGAACTCACAAGGTAATTAAATACGAGGGGCACTATCGGATAATGATCCAACAAAGGATGTGGTGGTCCACAAGGGATCTGATGTGAGCATCGATACTCAACCAGAAGAAGAAAGAATGCAAGGAGATGAGATTATAGAAACAACTAACTAATTCGAAGCTCAAATGCAAAGGAATTATGATTTCCAAATCAAGGGATCAGAAGCAGACACTCTCATTAAGGATGGATAAGTTGAATAGGCTTAGATCGACAATCAATCAAGGTTTGATTTGCCGAGAAACAGCTCATGTCCAGAGTGGAGTCTGAGCCAGAAGGATAACTAATTACTAGGGAATAACTAATGAATGTATGCATTCACGCACACATCGAATCAATAGGAAATGAATGACAATCTCAAAGGAGTTTAATGAATATTGTTAGACATATGGAATTAACCATAACGCAAGACGATAAGGAAGAACAGGAGCAATAGGCTACCAAGGATTATCGGAAGATCGAATAGTATTCCAAAGAATTTGTGAAACATATGAACAACTTGGGATGAACGGATCCCCGATAAGTGTGAGGAATTATTCGCAAGGGCTTTCATGTGGTAAGGAACTGCAGGGCAGTAAGCATAAAGTATTCTTGGAACATCAGCGAGTATCTCAAGGCATCTTGTAATAACAAGAGCAACTAGGGATGAAGGTATGAACGACAATTGTAGGTCGTTATCCATAGGGGTTGACGATGGAAGGGAATCGAAAAAGCGATGAGCACAAGTTCTCGAGCGAACATCGGAGAATATCTTCGAAGTCTTCTGGTGAAGTAGGCGATCATCTAGACTGAAGGGGCTCTCCAGGAGGAAGTAGTTGCAAGAACCTAGCATTAGAGTTAATAAAATTGTTTACCCCGAATAGAAGAGATATCAGAGTCCTAGTGCATAGACGAGGAATAAAAGATCCTAATACCACCCGATTGTGATGTGGGCCTGTAAGCCACACAACAGTGTTAGTAAAATAGTTTTCAAAGACTAGACTCAACTTCGGCCAAGGAGTTGGAAAGGGGGCTAACTATAGGCAGTCGGCTCTGATACAAACTTGTGATGCCCTCGATTCAATCATACACTAATCATACACGCAAATGTGTACGATCAAGATCAAGGATTCACGGGAAGATATCACAACACAACTCTAGACACAAATAAAAATAATACAAGCTTTATATTACAAGCCAGGGGCCTCGAGGGCTCGAATACATAAGCTCAAATACACAAGAGTCAGCGGAAGCAACATTATCTGAGTACAGACATGAGTTAAACAAGTTTGCCTTAAGAAGGCCAGCACAAAAGCAACATGATCAAAAAGGCAAGGCCTCCTTCCTGGGAGCCTTCTAACTACTCCTGGTCGTCGGCGTCCGTCACGTGGTAGTAGGCACCCTCGGGGTAGTAGCAGTCGTCAAAGGTGGCATCTGGCTCCTAGACTCCACCATCTGGTTGCAACAACCAGAAAGAAGAAAGAAGGGGGAAAAGGGGTAGCAAAGCAACCATGAGTACTCATCCAAAGTACTCGCAAGCAAGGATCTACACTACTTATGCATTAGTATCAATGAAAGGGGTAGTATCTATGGACTAACTGCAGAATGCCAGAATAAGAGGGGGAGAAGCTAGTCCTATCGAAGACTAGCATCTTCTGGAAACCACCATCTTGCAGCAACATGAGGGAGTAGAGTAGTATAACATAAGTCATATTTATGTTGTTGTATCGACGCTCCGGGATCATTTCTCGACTCCCGAAGCAACATATCCATATCATGCCTCAGCATCCAGTTCTAGTTGTATCGATCGGGATACAACTCCAAGTGTTAGTTACCGTAGGACAGGCTATTGATAGATGTTTTCTTCATTGCAGGGGTGCACCAACTTACCCACCACGATTGATTAACTCCGGTCGGACACACTTTCCTGGGTCATGCCCGGCCTCGGCCAAACAATATGCCGCAACCCGACCTAGGCTTAATAGAGAGGTCAGCACGCCGGACTAAACCTATGCCCCCAGGGGTCATGGGCCATCGCCCTGGGAATTCCTGCATGTTGCGAATGCGGCTGGTGAGTAGACCTAGCTACCTCCTTTAACAAGGCAGGTGCCTACACAGTACAACCCAGCGTGCGCCGCTCAGTCTCTGGCATCTATTAAGCTTCGACTGATGCATACGACGCAGAACGCCCATACTATGCCCACGTGATGGTTAGTGCTATCCGGCCAGAGGCCCCTCGGATCAAATATCCAAATCATAGTGGATTAGGAACACGCGGTAACAAGCAGAGACTCATGAAATATGTGACCCCGTTGCCCTGTCTCGAGGACTTGCGACAAGGGCTAAGAATGCCCGGCCACGCCTCGTAATTATCTCACGGGCACCCTCCAGGTCAACCCGATTCCTCATCACTCACAAATATTCTCGCGCGGGTACCCCTCAGGGCCGACCTATCTTGAGTAACATGGTTCAGTGTAAAGTCATAGTAACCATAGTAACCGTGTGTCTAACACCAAGGGGAAAACCTGAGGAGTCACCCTCGACGGATTCCACTCGATGTAAACATCAAGGTGAACGTAAGAGGATCCACCCTCGAGGTTCACACTTGAGGGGTTGCACGACAGAGTCGTATCGGAAGTGGTTAAGGAGGAAATCACCCTCGATGACCACGACCAAATAGCTACACTACAGAGATCTCATCAGGACTGATGTATGAGGTTCCACCCTCGACACTCGATGCTAACTCTGCAGAGTCGAGCAACAAAAGGGGCGTGATGTGATGTGAGGTGTCGGGCTCTGGTCGTTGATCACGTTGATCGAGTTGTCGATGATGAAGCAGGGGAAACAAGGACCAGGTGGGGGTCACTGATGGATCACTAACCAACCTATACTAAGCAGTTTAGGATAAGCAAGTAGGTAACAATAAGCAGGTTACAAAAGCAGGCTATGCATTAGAATAGGAGCAATCTATTACAGTAGAAAAATCAAATGCAAGCATGAGAGAATGGAATGGGCGATATCGGGATGATCAAAGGGGGGCTTGCCTGGAAGCTCCGCTGAAAGGGAAGAAGGGTCGTCGTCGACGTAGTCAATCACCGGGGCATCATCAGCCTCGGGGTCTACCGGAGAGAAGAGGGGGAAGAAACAATAAATATAAAGCAAGCATAGCATTACAAAGCATAACATGGCAATATGCTATGCCGGGTGTGACCTCACGTATGGCTACACGATATAGGTGAAGGGGGAATTCAACCGAGAAAGTATTCCCAGTTTCGGACCTGTGTCAGACAGATGACCGGAGGGGGAATGTTCCTTGTTCAGGTAGTTATAGGATCTGACAGGTAAACAGACTGCGTATTCGGATTCGTCTCGTTGTTCTGAGCAACTTTCATGTAGAAAACATTTTCATCCGGGCTACGATTATTTTTCTATGATTTTTCAAAGATTTTAGCATTTTCTGAAATTATTTAAATTAACAAAAAAGGAATATGACGTCAACATTGCATGGGGATGATGTCAACGGTCAACAGAATCGCTGACCAGGTCAAAACTGACCAATGGGTCCCAACTGTCATAGACAGAGGGGCTAACAGAGTCTTACATTAACTAAGTAGAGTTAATCAGCTACAGGACCCCACCTGTCAGTGACTCATTAACTAACTAATTAATTTTAATTACAAAAAATGTTTTAATTAAACTAATTATGTGGTGGGGACCGCATGTCAGTGACACTGGCTGCCCAGTCAGCACATTGACTGGGTCAACCCAGTCAACGGGGCCCCCAGGGTCCACTGGCAGCGAGCCAGGGGTGGGGCCCACCTAGCCACATCGGCGAAGGGTGCCGGAGCGACGCCGGCGAGGCAAAACATGGCGGCGCTGCTCGGGAGGTGGTCGGAAATCATGTACAGGGCACCGTTCGTCGAGTTTTCGGACGCGTTTGAAAGCTACGGCTGCACCACGTCCAACGGTGGTGGTTGATGTGCAGGGGTTGACCGGAATCGAACGCGGCGAGCTCATCGGCAGACGGCCGGAGTCAGGCGCGAGAGGAAATGGCGATGCAACGCGTTAGCGAGCGAAATGAGAGGCCAGGCGAGACGTACGTGAAGCGGCGAGTGCAATGGGTGCTGGCCCGTGACCATTTGGCCATCGGAGGCACGCCGGCGATGAGCGCAGGCAGCGGCGCGTTCAGGCGCTCAACGAGCTAGGGGCTAGGGGCCACGGGGAAGCGCGTGCGCGGGTGCGTTGGGTTCCTGGAAGCACCAGGAACGCAATGCCATGCTCAGGCGAGCACGACAGAGACCATGGCCATAGGGGCGAGGCGAACTTCGGCGGTGAGCTCACGACCGAGACGTCGAGCTTGCTACGTCATGTGAGGGGATTAACAAGGATGCGTAGGAGGCGGAGGAGCTCACCGTGCGGCACGCAAGATGGCCCTTGGGAGATTAGGAGCAGTAGAGTCGCCAGAGACGTAGCAGGATCGCTGGCGGCCGAAGCAAAGGGAACGGCTCGATCCAGGCATAGCAGAGCTCTCCTACTCGCACTCGAGGTTGAGGATGATGTAGTCGAGACCGGCGGAGACGATGGACAGGACGGCGAAGCGATGTGATGGATGTGGCCACGTGGACGACGGAGAACGGCGGCGACCGCGTCGGTCTCCTCTCCAGAAGGAAGGAGAGGGAGAGGGCAGAGGTGGATTTGGGGGAGGAGAGGCGAAAGTGGATGGAGTTAGGTGGGGGAGGAGGCTCGAGGCATCGGGGCGCTGGTGGCCTTATCCTCCTCCCGGCATCACCAGCGAGGGAGTCCGGTGGCAACCGCACTTGCAGCGGTGCACAACTGAGGAACAGGGAGGCAGGGTGTCCGATGCGGGGACCTAGGCCGGCTGGTGGATGTGGGCCGTGGCCCAAAGGAGACAGGGGGCTTTCTCTCTCTCTCTCTCTCTCTCTCTCTCTCTTTTGCTTTCCTTTTTTTATTTTTGCTATTTCTTTTTACAAAAAAAAAGATTTGCAATATTTGAGCTGCCCAAAAGGATTCTGTAAATTTAAAAAGGCATTTAATCTATTTGTTTTAGCCACTGTTTATCCAGTTTAGGGCACTTAGACATTTTGCAAAATGTTGCTTCGCCACCAATATTTGTTATGAAGTATTTGGCACAAGATGAACATTTTAGATTTCATGTCTGACAAATATGAATTTTTGACTTTAGAATGGATTTGAATTTGAATTGTGATTTGGATCAAGTGAAGATTAGCAACAGTAACATGATGACATGGCACCATTAACAGGGGATTATCGTAGCATGACACTGGGGGTGTTACAATCGTCTCCCAAGATTGTGCAACATGCTCATGATCAAGTTGCTTAAAATTCGTAATATCGTTTCTAAGAGAGATGATCTTAGTGGGAGGAAAATACTTAGAGATAAAAGCATCTTTGCACTTATTCCATGAATCAATACTATTTTTAGGCAAAGACGAAAACCAAGTTTTAGCACGATCTCTAAGTGAAAACGGAAATAACTTCAATTTAACAATATCATTATCCGTGTTTTTCTTCTTTTGCATATCACACAAATCAACAAAATTGTTTAGATGAGTAGCGACATCTTCACTAGGAAGGCCAGAGAATTGATCTTTCATGACAAGATTCAACAAAGCAGCATTGATTTCACAACATTCAGCATCGTTAAGAGGAGCAATGGGAGTGCTAAGGAAATCATTATTATTGGTATTGGAAAAGTCACACAATTTAGTATTATCTTGAGCCATCGTGACAAGTAATCCAACACACAAGCACACAAGAGGCAAGCAAAAAAGAGGCAAACGGGAAAGAGAGGGCGAATAAAACGGCATGGGTGAAGTGGGGGAGAGGAAATCGAGAGGCAAATGGCAAATGATATAATCCGAGGGAGATGAGTTTGTGATGGGTACTTGGTATGTCTTGACTTGTGCAAAGACCTCCCCGGCAACAGTGCCAGAAATACTTCTTGCTACATCTTGAGCACTGTGTTGTTTTTC
This sequence comes from Triticum timopheevii, assembly GCA_963921465.1. Lineage (NCBI taxonomy): Eukaryota > Viridiplantae > Streptophyta > Magnoliopsida > Poales > Poaceae > Triticum > Triticum timopheevii. The sequence continues at coordinate 404,266,919 of OY997272.1, read as the reverse complement.
CCTTGAAGAGGAAAGGGTGATGCAGCAAAGTAGCGTAAGTATTTCCCTCAGTTTTTGAGAACCAAGGTATCAATCCAGTAGGAGGCTTCACGCAAGTCCCTCGTACCTACACAAACAAACAAGAACCTCGCAACCAACACGATAAAGGGGTTGTCAATCCCTTCACGGCCACTTGCGAAAGTGAGATCTGATAGAGATAATAATATAAGATAAATATTTTTGGTATTTTTATGATATAGATTGGAAAGTAAAGATTGCAAAATAAAGTAGATTGGAAACTTATATGATAGAATATATTCCCGGGGGCCATAGGTTTCACTAATGGCTTCTCTCAAGATAGCATAAGTATTACGGTGGGTGAACAAATTACTATTGAGCAATTGATAGAAAAGTGCATAGTTATGAGAATATCTAGGTATGATCATGTATATAGGCATCACGTCTGCGACAAGTAGAACGACTCCTGCCTGCATCTACTACTATTACTCCACACATCAACCGCTATCCAGCATGCATCTAGAGTATTAAGTGCATAAGAACAGAGTAATGCATTAGGCAAGATGACATGATGTAGAGGGATAAACTCAAGCAATATGATATAAACCCCATCTTTTTATCCTCGATGGCAACAATACAATATGTGCCTTGCTGCCCCTGCTGTCACTAGGAAAGGACACTGCAAGATTGAACCCAAAGCTAAGCACTTCTCCCATTGCAAGAAAGATCAATCTAGTAGGCCAAACCAAACTGATAATTCAAAGAGACTTGCAAAGATAAACAATCATACATAAAAGAATTCAGAGGAGATTCAAATATTTCTCATAGATAAACTTGATCATAAACCCACAATTCATCGGATCTCGACAAACACACTGCAAAAAGAGTTACATCAAATAGATCTCCAAGAAGATCGAGGAGAACATTTTATTGAGATTCAAAGAGAGAGAAGAAGCCATCTAGCTAATAACTACGGACCCGAAGGTATGTGGTAAACTACTCACAACTCATCGGAGAGGCTATGGTCTTGATGTAGAAGCCCTCCATGATCGATTCCCCCTCCGGCGGAGCGCCTGCGAAGGCTCCAAGATGGGATCTCACGGGTATAGAAGGTTGCGGCGGTGGAAATAGTGTTTCGTGGTGCTCCTGGATGTTTTTGGGGTACGTAGATATATATAGGCGAAGGAAGTCGGTCAGGGGAGCCACGAGGGGCTCACGAGGGTGGGGGCGCGCCCACCCCCCTAGGATGCACCCTGGACCCTCGTGGGCGCCTCGTTTACTTCTTGACGTCCACTCCAAGTATCTTGGATTGCGTTTGTTCCAAAAATAACTCTCCCGAAGGTTTCATTCCGTTTGGACTCCGTTTGATATTCCTTTTCTTCGAAACACTGAAATTGTTGGGGACAGTTCACGATGAGCCTGAATGCGTCTAACAAGGTGATGAGGAGGAGACATTAGAAAACCCAGTCCCGTTTACCTCCGGTCTACGACCCTCGGAATCTTTTTGCTACACCCAGAGCCGGCCCAAGTAACTCGCCAGATGCTAATCAGTTTATGATAGCCGGAACAGGAGGACCTGGGAGCATGGCACCACCTCGTTATGTGCCGATACCGCCGTGTCACTTTTCCAACCCCATGGAGAACTTAATCGCAGCATCGGCGCGCTTGGCAGCTCTCCCAGTGGACGGTAATGATCCGACAGCGGTGGAGACCCGGAGGATCAGAGAACTTGTCCAGACGGCCCTAGCTCAGCAAGAGATTTATTCTTATAGCCGGGACAGGATTCATTCAACTCCTCCGCCTTGGTTAGCACTGCCTCGTCAAAACCGGAGTCCTAGTTATAGCAGGCATATGGAGTCAGAAGCTTTGGCAAGCAATGCCCAGCGCCGTAACCAGCCCGATGGCTATAACCCGGTACAAGACCGAATACGTCAGGAGAACGAGCGGGCGGCTCAGCTAGCTGCTCAATAGCCGGCTCATCAAGATTTCCCAGAGTATCCGACGACTTCCGTTGAGATGGGAGTGGCTACTAGAACCGGCGGTGTTCCTTGCTTGGTGCCGGCTCTGCGTAATGTGCGCCTACCCAAGGACTTCAAGGGACCTCGAAAGGTGCCGAATTACACGGCCGACTTATAGCCCGGAGCGTGGATCGAAAGTTATGAGATGGCCATGGAGCTGTTAGAGGTCAGTGACGCGGCAATGGCTAAGTACTTCACCATGATGTTGGATGGAATGGCCCGGTCTTGGTTAAAGGGTTTGCCACCCAATTCCATTGGTTCATGGGCAGAGTTAAAAGCCCGTTTCATCCAGAACTTCAAAGACACTTGTAATCAATCTATGTCGATTGTGGACTTGACAAATAGTAAGCAGGAGGAGGGTGAATCTACGACTCATTGGGTATGCCGGGTCAAGGAGATAATACATTCATCTGAGAAGATGGATGCCGGCTCTACAGTCCTCATGTTGGAGAAGAATTGCCGCTTTGAGCCGCTGAGGCAGAAACTAGGGCGCCTTAAGCGTGATTGCAACGATATGGGTACGCTAATGGCGGCTTTAGTCAAATATGCCGATTCTTATAGTACCAAGGATCCCGCGTCTGATGAGGAAAAGACATAGAAGGGAAAGAAGAACGGCAATGGAAAGGGCTAGCAGCATAACCCGATGAATCAAGGAGGCAATAAGCGTAAGGCGGATGGTAACCCGGAGTTTGTAGCCAACACCAATGCACAAGGTAACAATCAGAGACGTAAGGGCAAGCCGCCCCCTCGATCTGGCAGGTTAGGCCCATCTCTTGAGCAGCTACTCAATGAGCCTTGCCCGAGACACGGCACCTGAGAACGACCCGTCACCCACTTATGGAAAGATTGCATGATTATGAAGGCTTTTAAGAATTCCAACACGTTTGGTGACAATCCTGGGTCCGGCGGCGGTTCAGGAGCTGGCGGTTTTCATGGCCCGGGCGGCGGTTCAAACTCCGGCTTTCAGGGACATCAAGGCAGTTATAATCAACATCAGTCTGGTCAAGGAGAGCAACAGCAGCAGCAGTCGGGTTATCAAAGCCATCCGAAGCAGTTGAATAGTGGGCAGTATCACGTGTTTACCACTAGCTTATGCAAACGTGACCAGAAGGTTCATAAGAGGGCCGTAAATTCTGTTGAGCCGACAAATCCTCGTTACTTGAGGTGGTCAGAACAGCCCATTGTAAGGAGCGGAGAAGATCACCCTCCACGGGTTGATAATCTGGGTCAGTTAGCCTTGGTGGTAGCGCCTCAGGTTGGTGGATATAAATTCACTAAGGTACTCATGGACGGAGGTAGCAGTATCAATATCCTCTATTATGAGACCTTTCGACGCATGGGGTTAACTGATAAGAATTTGAGGACATCCAACACTGTCTTTCATGGAGTGATTCCTGGTAAGTCGGCTTACCCAGTTGGCAAGATTGAACTGGAAGTGGCTTTTGGAGATGAATATGATTCCAGGGCTGAGAAATTGACGTTTGAAGTGGTCAAAATCAGGAGTCTGTATCATGCTCTGTTTGGGCGGCCGGCTTATGCTAAGTTCATGGCACGACCGTGTTGTGTTTATTTACAGCTCAAGATGCCGGGTCACAAGGGCACCATCACTGTGCATGGGAGTCGAAAGGTAGCCTTGGAGTGTGAAGAAGGCGACATAGCTTATGCTGAGTCTGCTTTTGCAGTGGAAGAGCTAAAATTTTATCAAGATAATTTTGATCCGGCGGATATGACCTCCCTAAAGAAGCCAACTACAGAACATGATCCAACGTTGAAGTTTAAATCGGCCGCTGAGATGAAGCTTGTTGACTTTACTCCAGGCGACTCTTCTAAGCAATTCAGCATCAGTACCAATTTCGATCCTAAATAGGAAAGCGCGCTCATCGAGTTCATCTGTGAGAACCGGTACATCTTTGCATGGAAACCTTCTGACATGCCGGGTGTACCGAGGGAACTCGCTGAGCACACTCTCAATATTGATTCGAAGTATAAGCCGGTCAGGCAGTTTCTTCGATGGTTCAACGAAGAGAGACGGAAAGCTATTGGAGAGGAAGTCACCCGGCTTTTAGCGGCTGGGTTTATTGTTGAAGTTTTTCACCCGGAGTGGTTGGCTAACCCTGTGCTTGTGCTTAAGAAGAACGGCACCTGGCGGATGTGTGTGGACTACACGGACTTAAATAAGGCTTGTCCGGCTGATCCCTTTGCTCTTCCCCGTATTGATCAAATCATTGATGCTATGGCGGGTTGTGAACGTTTGATCTTTTTGGATGCTTACTCTAGTTATCATCAGATCAAAATGGCAGTTAAGGACCAGGAGAAGACGGCTTTCATCACTCCATTTGGAGCCTTCTGTTATGTATCTATGCCGTTTGGGCTCAAGAGTGCTCAGGCGACTTATCAGCAATGTGTGCAGAATTGTCTGCACGATCTAATTGGGTGCAACGTTCATGCTTACGTGGATGACATCGTGGTGAAGTCCAGAGAGAAGGAGACCTTGATATCTGACTTGTAAGAGACCTTTGATAATCTCTGGGTTTATAAGATGATGCTTAACCCGGCCAAGTGTGTATTTGGTGTACCTGCAGGCAAGCTCTTGGGTTTTCTGGTTTCAAACAGAGGCATTGAAGCTAACCCGGAGAAGATCAAGGCGATTACCTCTCTGGCTAAACCGGCGTGCATCAATGATGTTCAGCGATTGGCGGGTCGTGTTGCTGCTTTAAACCGGTTCATAAGCCGGTTAGGTGAGAAGGCCCTACCACTGTATCAGATGATGAAGAAAACAGACACTTTTGTCTGGAGTGATGCGGCTGATACTGCTTTTGAAGATTTGAAAAGACAGTTGTCTGAGCCGCCGGTCCTTGCGGCTCCCATTCATAAGGAGTTGTTGCTGTTATATGTGGCTGCTAATTTCACGAGCCATCAGTGTTGCCATCATGGTAGAGCGTAAGGAAACTGGCAAGAAGCATCCGGTTCATTGGCCGGTTTACTACATCAGTGAGGTGCTCATTGAGTCCAAACAAGGTACCCACATTGGCAGAAGCTTGTTTACGGAGTGTTTATGGCAAACCGGAAGTTGAAGCAGTACTTCCAAAGTCATCCTATAACTGTGGTAAGTTCTGCCCCCTTGGGAGACATCATCCAGAATAGGGAGGCCACAGGACGAGTCGCCAAGTGGGCTATTGAACTTGGGCCTCATGGTTTGAAATATATGCCACGTAAAGCTATTACGTCTCAAGCCTTGGTGGATTTTATCAATGAGTGGACCGAGTTGCAGGCACCTGAGGAGATGGCCAAAGAGATGAACTTGAGCCGGGTAAGGTGCTTGGGCGATTCAGATCTCGTGGCCCAACAAGTGTCAGGCAAGTGGGACTCCAAGGATCCCCTTATGGCGGCTTATCGTCGTGAAGTAGATGCTGTGGCTGGGCACTTCAAAGGTTATCAAGTGGAGCACATTGATCGAAGGAAGAATGAGGCGGCTGATGCTCTAAGCCGGTTGGGATCTCAACGTAAGCCGGTGCCGCCTAACACCTTCCTCGATGTTTTGCATAATCCTTCTGTCAAGGTACCTACAGAGGAAGAACTAGCAGTGCCAGACCCGAAGGCACAGCTGGTGGCAGCTCTTCACGTTATCCCGGATTGGACAGTGCCATATTTGGCTTACATGACCCGAGGAGAGTTACCTGAGGATGAGACCTTGGCAAGACAAATCATCAGGCGGTCTAAATCTATGACGATTGTTCATGGTGAGTTACATCACCGAAGTGTCACTGGGGCGTTTCAACGGTGTGTGTCGCCTGCGGAGGGCCAGGAGATACTTCGTGAAATCCATGAAGGAGATTGTGGTCATCATGCCGGGTAAAAATCTCTTGTGGCCAAGGCTTTCCGTCATGGTTTCTATTGGCTGACGGCTCATGCTGACATGGAGGATCTAGTCAGCAAATGTGACGGGTGTCAAAAATTCTCACGACGAGCTCATGTGCCGGCTCAAGAGTTGAGGATGATTCCGATCACTTGGCCATTTGCAGTCTGGGGGCTTGACATGGTTGGACCTTTCAAGAGGTCTAAGGATAAAAAGACACATCTCCTGGTGGCAGTGGATAAATTTACAAAGTGGGTTGAGGCAGAGCCGGTCAGTAAGTGTGATGCAGCCACGGCGGTTCAGTTCCTGAAAAAGGTGATCTTTCATTTTGGTTTTCCACATGGTGTTATAACTGATAATGGCACTAATCTTTCCAAGGGTGCCATGGAAGAGTTCTGTCAACGAGAACATATCTGGCTTGATGTTTCGGCTATTGCTCATCCTCAATCTAATGGTCAAGCAGAAAGAGCTAATCAAGAGATCCTGAAGGGTATCAAGCCCCGGCTCTTTGTCCCCTTGCGGCGGACTCCGGGTTGTTGGGTGGAGGAGTTACCCTCTGTACTGTTGAGCATCAACACTACGCCTAACAGATCTACAGGTTACACACCTTTCTTCATGGTGTATGGAGCAGAGGCAGTCCTGCCAAGTGACATCCGGCACGATTCACCTCGCGTGGTGGCTTACGTTGAGGCTGACAACGAAAAAGCTCGTCAGGATGCACTTGACTTGTTAGATGAGGAGCGAGACTTGGCAATAGCCCGCTCGGCGATTTATCAACAAGACCTGCGCCGCTATCACAGCCGCCGGGTTAGGAGCAGAACCTTTCAGGAAGGCGACTTAGTGCTCCGGCTCATCCAGGATCAGTCCAACATGCACAAGCTATCCCCACCTTGGGAAGGACCCTTTGTGGTCAGCAATAATCTGAACAACGGGTCATACTACCTCATTGATGTTCAAGAACACAAAGACTCACGTAAGTCGGAGGAGGAGACCCGCCGGCCGTGGAATATCGCTCATCTCCGGCCTTACAATACTTGAGCCACCGGCTCTCAAGATGATATATTTTGACGGTGTATATATTATATAAAGCAATAAAGCAGGACCTCTATCCTTTTCTCCTCAAAAATTTATATGTCTTTTTCTTCAGCTGGTGGAAACAACCAACAGGGAGCGGATCACATTTGAATCCGGCTTTCCTTTTGGTCCAGCTTATGATCATATTTGAATCTGGCCATGATCACTTGGGGGCTTCCTGTTCAAACATGGGTCGTATTCGAACCAAAGAGAACATAGTTGTCGATACCCACTTGATCGGCATACTGCCAAACCCACTTGGGGGCTTCTTGATCATATTTGAATCACAGCTTAACCCCTTTGGGTCTAACGTGGATCGTATTTGAATCAGCGTCATTAAACAACTCTTATGGTCATTTGGGGGCTTCCTGTTCAAACATAGGTCGTATTCGAACCAAAGAGAACATAGTCGTCGATACCCACTTGATCGGCATCGCCAAAGCCATTGGGGGCTATATGATCGTATTCGAATCTTAGCTTAACCCCTTTGGAACGGTTTACTGATCGTATTTGAATCAGAAGCCTGTGAATATTTTTTATTATCCATTATATTTCATAAGTATAAATATTTGACTATCTTGAGACCTTCTTGAAAGCACTATGAGATGGTTTTTGTTCTTCCGGCTTAATATTGATCACCCTAGGTTGTTAAGTGCCAGGTGAACATTATATGTTCCAACTTTTAGGAGTTGAATTTACCCGCATGGTGTAGGTCATATAAGCAGGTGAGATTACCAAAGGAACCGCAGGTACGCTATTATGATTATGTTCAGACAAATATAGTCATAAACCGGCCTGTATATGATGTTTTGGGTTCACTTTTCCGGGTTATCAATACCTTATGTGACCCCCGATGCGATAAACCGCCAAGGGAATTTTTGCTTGTTTTATATGCAGGATAAGGCAAGCAAATTTAACATCAAGGAAATAAACGATCAACATAAGCTGGAAATATATAGCGATGGCGGCTTACGAAAGTATTAAGCGCCATAAACATGCGCGAAGGCATGACAAACATTGAGAGGTTTTTCTACCCTATTACAAGACTCCCCGAGTCTGAATAAATGAGGCATTGTTTTTTGCAAAGTCATAAACACCTGGCGGTTCACTCCTTTGGTGGGCTTGAAGATTCCGGGTTATCCTTCTCCACCTCTCCGTCGGTTGCCTTGTCCTGGAAGGATGATGAGGCCCACTCAATGCCACTCAAGGCTTCAAACTCAGCTTCATCATCTATTAAACCGGTTGGGTCCACTTCAGGGGCAAAGGTATGCTTACGAGTTGGAGGGATCAGGCTGACTTGATCATAGGGAGGTGTTGGAATTCTCCGGTTCTCACTGTCATAGCCCGGCTGATACTTGGTAAGGTCAGTGTCGTTCCCAATGAGGGTAGCCACGGGGCGTATGTCTTTGACGCAGGCGGTGAAATCCTGATCATCAAATACGGTCCCATCCTCTTTGAGACTCGGGTATCCAAGAGCGAGGTTGGCCGGGTCTAGTTTTGGAATCCATGCTTTTGACTGGCTCAATGCGGCTATGGCCCCGGCTCTTGAGGACGCCCGCCTTAGATCTTGGACCCGTTGAGGTAGTACAGCAAGACACTTCAGCACGTCTTGCAGGAGGTGGGGAGTGTTATTTGGTAAAGCTACAACGGCCAAAGCACGTTGTGACCCGGTGTACAGTTGCTCCACTAGAGTGTAAACCGCCTTCAGTTTGATTAACATGTTCTGCTTGAGGTTTGTGCTCCTGGGGCCTGTGTTCATGAACATAAGGTGAGCCGGAGATAACGATTAAAATAGGCATCAAAGAAAGGATTACAATATTTGAGATTATATACAGTAACTTACCAAAGATGGCGGAGACCATTTGAGATATCTGGCGCTTTAAGCCGGACAGTTCGGCTATTGCTTCTGCAAGAGATGCCTCTACTGTTTCGGCCCGGGTCACCAGTGAAGCCTTTTCATCAGCCCAGATTTTCTTCTCCGCCTCAAAATTCTTCTTCAACTTCTCTTGTTCAGAGACGCTGAATTCAAATTTGGAGTTGGCTTTTTGAATTTCAAGTTCTTGAGCTGTCAGACGGCTCTTCAGGTCAGCAATCTCCGACTCAAATTGACTTATGGTGGCCTGCATTGATGCCGGGTTATAGTCAGAATCATGGTAAGATAACATTAAGTCCCAAGCACTTTACAAGCAAAGATACTTAACACTTGGGGGCTAATGTATGCTTAAGAATTTTAACTTACAATGCCGGTTCATGCAAATTAAGTCCCAAGCACTTTACAAGCAAAAATACTTGACACTTGGGGGCTAATGTGTATCGCAAGTTCAAGATATCATGTTACAACCGGGTTAAATTTCTTCTTTCTAAACCGGACAAAATAGTGGTAAGTAGTTTTTTAAGTCTACAGCATATTTATTCATAAGCAATAGACTTGGGGGCTGATACAGTAAGTATGATTCAGAAAAGGGGCATAAAGGTATACCTCAGATTTTTGCTGTATTTGCTTCACCATGTCAATTTCCAGGTCGCGGATGCTATGCACTTGATTAAGATAGCCCGAGACTATATCTCCAATGCTTAAGTGAGTATAATCAGTAATGTCCAGCTTGGCCTTTCGGCGTTCGATAAGTTCCTCCTTAGCAGAGCATTTGGCAAGGACAGTGGGCCGCCCTGGCAACAAACTGAGACCTCAGAATCTCAACTTCCGGGTCATTTGTCTTGACCGGGCTAGGAGCTTCCGGGTTATCAGAGCTGTTGAGAGTATCTTCGGCGGGCGGGTCAGAGGTTGGCGCTGGAATGTCAGAGGCTGGTTCAGGCGGCGGCTGATGGGGGGAACTGTCAGGAGCAGCCGTGCTAGGCTCCGGTTCAGCCACGACCGGGTTTTGGGACGGCTTACTCTTCTTTGCCCTCTTACTGGGCTTCACTTGCATGCTGTGAACAAAGGCAGAAGGATGAATACAAAAGCATGAGTAAGGTAAAGCATAAGGTAAACAAAGTTACATTACCCGGGGGCAGTTTAGAAAGCCAGCATGTTTGATTGCATAGACTCGCCGGAGGAAGGAGAGGTATCCTGATAATTGGAGTCCATGAATTGAGGGGTTGGCGAATTAAACCCGCCAAAGGTAAAACAGAACGTAAATCGGAGATAACCTCAGTCCGACGCTTCCTGGTTACGTCAGGTAAGCCGGAGGAGAGTTCTGCATCCTTGCTGGTCCGGGTCTGCCTCCGGCTTTCAAGCTGTTGTTGCTTCAAAAGAAATTGAGGATCTTGATAAGCTAGAGGATGTGAAAATCTTACTTTCCGGCTCACCCTTCGGATTTTGTGCTTTGGCAAAGGCTCTGAGTCAGAGGAGATTATAGTTACCTCTTCGTCAACCGCTTGGCTGTTTCCCGTATCCTCCTGAAAGGATAGAATGTCAATAAAATAATGACCAAAGAGTCAGGAGAATTAAGGATTACCTCTTCTTCATCATCGGAAGTGTCATCAAGTTGAGTAAATCTGAAGCACTTGGCTTCTTATTCTTTGAGGTTCCCGTTTTGGTGGCTTTTCTTTCGGTTTTCTTGGCTGTCTTGGCCTGTTTGGCAGCCTCATGGTCATACTTGGCCTTCCAGAAGTTGTCATCGGCCTGTGGAAAAAGATAAGGGATTATGAGTAAAAGCGAGGTGTAACATATCAAAGAGTATTTATTGAGGTTGATGACTCACTGCGGGGGCCAGGTTCTTCTTGCAGAAAGGAAGTAAGCCGAAGGCATTACTAGTCACCGTGCCCTCTTTTAACAACGTTTGGGTCGTAGCCTCCACCACATCATCTGGTAAGTCGTCGGGGCTATGACGTAGCGGGTCATCCTTTTCGCCTGAGTAAGTGCACATTAAGCCGGGGCGGCGGCTTAACGGAAGCACTCGCCAAGTGACCCAGACTTGGACCAAGTCGATGCCATTTAAGCCGTTTCCCAAAAGAGCTTTGATTTTCTTAATGGTGGGAGCGAGAGGCAGACGCTCAATAGCAGTCAGTTTATCCGGCAGCGGATGGTTGGACTCAAGATGCAGAGCGCGGAAGCCGGGCAGAGGATTCTCGTCAGCCGGAGAAGTGTCCTAGCAATAGAACCACGTCTGATTCCAATCCTTCGGGTGACTCGGCAGTTCAGCATAAGGAAAAAGGCAGTCTCTCCACCGCTGAATCGAAATGCCCCAAGTTCAAGACTGGGCCCGTTGGCACGTTCATTCTGTCGTTTTAAGTAGAAAATCTCTCTAAACAAAAGCAGATTGGGCTCTTCTCCTAGATATACCTCGCAAAAGACTTGGAAGTTGCAAATATTTGACACGGAATTAGGCCCGATGTCTTGAGGTCTGAGGTCAAAGAAACATAAGACATCCCTGAAGAATTTTGAACCGGGTGGAGCAAATCCCCGGCTCATATGATCCATAAAAACTATGACCTCCCCTTCTTTGGGCTGAGGTTTCTCCTCGGACGGGTCAGGGGCACGATAAGACATGGCCTCCTTCTTGGGCAGATGGCCAGACTTCACAAATACAGACAATTTGCTTCTTGTGACTGTGGATGGGACCCAATTACAGGTCACAGGAGCCTTGGTTGCCTTAGGTGCCATGACGTAAATTGAAGCCTATGACAAAATAAGAGGTTCCGGTTCAAATTTAACCCGGAGGAAAACATTTTAAGCTATTCAAGATGGCTCCTTAAGAAGGGGCCTAATGATATATGGGTAACTATGCAGCAATATTTAAGCCGCTACGGGTATCAAGAGCAGTTAAATTTTCTTAAGTCGCAAGAAGCAAGCAAGGTTCACAGATCAGTGTCATTTACTTAAACCGGCCCCATGGACAGTCGTGGTTAAACATATTCGACAGAGGCAGTTTTTTATTTAAGGGTGGAACAAACAGGTTTCACAAGTTGCGGATATTATTTTGGATCAAACAGCTGTTTTGAAAAGAAAAATTTCTAGGCCTAGGACCGGCCCAGATGAAGATCAAGGGCTCGAACGGGGCCTCTGTGCGACGGAAAGGGATCTATTTGCATTCGAAATGGGTGCGAAATAACTACCACATCAGTTTTATATCATCTTCAAGATCAAGAAACGGCGGTGGTTATGAAATCTATGAGGGGTTCCTAACGAATAGCGAAGAACACCGAGGAACTTGAAGGTCCTAATGCGGATCTGAGGAACAAGAAGGAGGAAACTTACAGATGCAGAGTTGCTGCGGAGGTTCGTCGTGATTTTCTGGTCAAGTCAGGTTGATGCAGCGGCCTGAGCTGGCGAAGACGAGGAGATCTGTGACGGCGGCAACGGCGGAGCTCGAGCGGCAGAGAGACAGTGAGAGGAAGAAGACGACCGAAGGGGGAGAATGGAGAAGACCTAGGTCATGCCTATTTATAAGGAAGGGCTGGCTGAGACGATGCGAGAAACGAGGAGATAAACATTATTATCCAGCGGCCCGACGCCTCAGTTTTCAGAACGGTCAGTAAAAGCAAAGATCCGTTGGAGGATACGATGGAATAAAGAATGAATTTAAGTAAAGATGACGTCACGGCGGGTTAACGCGGATCCAAAAGATGATGTCATGGCGGGTTAAAGAAAACCTTTTGCACAGACAGAAGGCTGAAGATTTATTTCTTAAGGTATTTTAAGATTGACATGAACCGGTTCAAATAAATCTGGGGCCTAATGTTGGGGATATAACTATTTGTGTAAGCCGCCCAGGAGGGGTCGGGTTACGCAAAGAAGACTCACCAGAAAGAAGCCCAAGACCAAGCATGAAGATGGCGGTTCAATAAAGGGTCTAAGGCCCACAAGCGACGTAAGGCCCGTAGTGTGTAAACCACCATAATGACATGACTTGTAACATAAGGTAGAATTAACTAGTCACCGAGCCGGACACTGTCTATGAGCCGGCCAGGACTCTGTAGGCCGTAGGGCGTCCACCCGTGTATATAAGGGGACGACGCGCTGGCGGCTTAGGGCAAGAAACAACTCATCGAGAGCCGGGCATAGCGTATCTCGCTCCCTGGTCATCGAAACATCAACCAATACCAACCCAACTAGACGTAGGCCTTACCTTCATCGTAAGGGGCCGAACTAGTATAAACCTCTCGTGTCCTTTGTCCCGATAACCTCTTCAAGCTTCCTAGTTGCGATGGCTCCACAACTAAGTCCTTTCACTAGGACATCTGACGTGACAATTCCACGACAGAAATAAGCAAAAAAAACAACAATTTGGGTAGGGCCTCTGGTTAATAGGTTAGTCCCGAAAATGATATAAAAGTGTATAGTAAAGCCCATAAACATTCAAAACAGGTAAATAATAGCATGGAACAATAAAAAATTATAGATACGTTGGAGACGTATCAGGGGGGCACCCTAGAACATACATGTTGATTGTTTAGCCGTGTGCGGTGCCCCCTCCACAGATTTCCACCTCGGTCATATCGTCGTAGTGCTTAGGCAAAGCCCTGCGCTGGTAACTTCATCATCACTGTCACCACGCCGTCGTGCTGACGAAACTCTCCCTCGACCTCAGCTGGATCTAGATTTCGTGGGACGTTACCGAGCTGAACGTGTGCATATCGCGGAGGTGCCGTACCTTCGGTGCTAGGATCGGTCGGATCGTGAAGACGTACGACTACATCAACCGCGTTTTCATAACACTTCTGCTTTCGGTCTACGAGGGTACGTGGACACACTCTCCCCTCTCGTTGCTATGCATCTCCTAGATAGATCTTGCATGATCGGAGAAAATTTTCTAAAATTACTGGGTTCCCCAACAGTGGCATCCGAGCCAAGTCTATGCATAGTTGTTATATGCACGAGTAGAACACAAAGAGTTTTGGGCTATAATAGTCGTACTGCTTACCAGCATGTCATACTTTGATTCGGCGGTATTGTTGGATGAAGCGGCTTAGACCGACATTACGTGTACGCTTACGCGAGACTGGTTCTACTGACGTGCTTTCCACATAGGTGGCTGGTGAGTGTCTGTTTCTCCAACTTTAGTTGAATCAAGTGTGGCTACGCCCGGTCCTTGTTGAAGGTTAAATTAGCACACTTGATGAAAAATCGTTTTGGTTTTGATGCGTAGGTAAGAATAGTACTTGCTAGAAGCTTGTAACAGCCACGTAAAACTTGCAACAACAAAGTAGAGGACGTCTAACTTGTTTTTGCAGGGCTTGCTGTGATGTGATATGGTCAAGGCATGATGTGATATAAATTGTTGTATGAGATGATCATGTTTTGTAACAAAGTTATCGGTAACTGGCAGGAGCCATATGGTTGTCTCTTTATTGTATGCAATGCAATCGCCATGTAATTGTTTTGCTTTATCACTAAGCGGCAGCGATAGTCGTAGTAACAATAGTTGGCGAGACGACAACGATGCTACGATGGAGATCAAGGTGTTGCGCCGATGACGATGGAGATCATGACGATGCTTTGGTGATGGATATCATGAGCACAAGATGATGATGGCCATATCATGTCACATACTTAGATTGCATGTGATGTTTATCCTTTATGCATCTTATTTTGCTTAGAGCGTCGGTAGCATTATAAGATGATCCCTTACTAAATTTCAAGGTACAAGTGTTCTCCCTGAGTATGCACCGTTGCTATAGTTTGTCACGCCGAGACACCACGTGATGATCGGGTGTGATAAACTCTACGTTCACATACAATGGGTGCAAGCCAATTTTGCACTCGCAGAATACTCGGGTTAAACTTGACGAGCCTAGCATATGCAGATATGGCCTCGAAACACTAAGACCGAAAGGTCGAGCATGAATCATATAGTAGATATGATCAACATAGTGATGTTCATCATTGGAAACTACTCCATCTCATCTGATGATCGGACATGGTTTAGTTGATTTCGATCACGTGATCACTTAGATGATTAGAGGGATGTCTATCTAAGTGGGAGTTCTTAAGTAATATGATTAATTGAACTTTAATTTATCATGAACTTAGTACCTGATTGAAGGAAATATGCCCTAGAGGCAATAATAAAGTTATTATTTATTTCCTTAATTCATGATAAATGTTTATTATTCATGGCATAATTGTATTAACCGGAAACTTAGTACATGTGTGAATACATAGACAAAACATATAGTCCCTAGTATGCCTCTACTTGACTAGCTCGTTAATCAAAGATGGTTAAGTTTCCTAACCATAGACATGTGTTGTCATTTGATGAACGGGATCACATCATTAAGAGAATTTTGTGATGGACATGACTCATCCGTTAGCTTAGCATTATGATCGTGTTAGTTTCATTGCTACTGATTTCTTCATGACTTATACAAGTTCTTCAGACTGTGAGATTATGCAAGTCCCGAATACCGGAGGAACACTTTGTGTGCTACCAAACGTCACAACGTAAAAGGGTGATTCTAAAGGTGCTCTACAGGTGTCTCTGAAGGTGTTTTTTGGGTTGGCATAGATCGATATTAGGATTTTTCACTCCGTGTTTCGGAGAGGTATCTCTGGGCCCTCTTGGTAATACTCATCACTATAAGCCTTGCAAGCATTGTAACTAATGAGTTAGTTGCAGGATGAAGTATTACAGAACAAGTAAAGAGACTTTCCGGTAATGAGATTTAACTAGGTATTGAGATACCAACGATCGAATCTTGGGCAAGTAACATACCGATGACAAAGGGAACAACGTATGTTGTTATGCGGTTTGACTGATAAAGATCTTCGTAGAATATGTAGGAACCAATATGAGCATCCAGTTTCCGCTATTGGTTATTGACCGGAGACGTGTCTCGGTCATGTCTACATAGTTCTCGAACCCATAGGGTCCGCATGCTTAACGTTCGATGACGATTGGTATTACAAGTTTATGTGTTTTGATGTACCAAAGGTAGTTAGGAGTCCCGAATATGATCATGAACATGACGAGGAGTCTCGAAATGGCCGAGACATGACGATTGATATGTTGGAACCCTCTGTTTGGACATCTAAATGATTCCGAGTGAGTTCGGGCATATACCGAAGTATCGGGAGGTTACCGGAACCCCCTGGGAAGTATATGGGCCTTATTGGGCCATAGTGGGATAGAGGAGGAGGCGGACAGGTGGAGGGCGCCCCCCCCCCCCCAAGCCCAATCCGAATTGGATGGGGGTCCGCCCCCCTTTCCTTCCTCCCTCTCTCCCTCTTCCTTCTCTCCTAGTCCAACTAGGGAAGGGGGAATCCTACTCCCGGTGGGAGTAGGACTCCTCCAGGGTGCGCCATAGAGGGCCGGCCCTCCCCCTCCTCCACTCCTTTATATACGGAGGAGGGGGCACCCCATAGACACACAAGTTTACATTGTTTAGCCGTGTGCGGTGCCCCCTCCACAGTTATACACCTCGGTCATATCGTCGTAGTGCTTAGGCGAAGCCCTGCGCCGGTAACTCCCTCATCATCGTCACCACGCCGTCGTGCTGACGAAACTCTTCCTCGGCCTCAACTGGATCAAGAGTACGAGGGACATCGCCGAGCTGAATGTGTGCTAATCGCGGAGGTGTCGTACGTTCGGTGCTAAGATCGGTCGGATCGTGAAGACGTACGACTACATCAACCGCATTGTCATAACGCTTCCGCTTTCGGTCTATGAGGGTACGTGGACACACTCTCCCCTCCCGTTGCTATGCATCACATAGATAGATCTTGCATGATCGTAGGATTTCTTTTTTGAAATTACCGCGTTCCCCAACTGTGGCATCCGAGCCAGGTCTATGCGTAGATGTTATATGCACGAGTAGAACATAAATAGTTGTGGGCGATAATAGTCATACTGCTTACCAGCATGTCATACTTTGATTCAGCGGCATTGTTGGATGAAGCGGCTCAGACCGACATTACGTGTACGCTTATGCGAGACTGGTTCTACCGACGTGCTTTGCACATAGGTGGCTGGTGAGTGTCTGTTTCTCCAACTTTAGTTGAATCGAGTGTGGCTACGCCTGGTTGTAAGGCCATATTTATCCCTAAGTAGTTTTGGTGATTGATGAAAATGCTTTTACGGACTAATCATGTGCTTTGAGCATTTCAGATATATCATGTCTAAACACAAGACGATTTGGTGCCCCTCGAAGACTATTGAAGACGGCGTTTCTCTACGTTTCTTTTCGGTGGATTTGAGTCATAGGAAAGCCGTACTATTAAGAGGAGGTCCGCGTTGGAAAGGTTTGGGTGGAATATCCCGTACACATTTGTTCCTTTTTGCACCATCGTTCCTTTGGCTCTTTGGAGCATCCTCCGTCTTTCCATGTCTAGGCAAAATGAAGGACTCCTAATGTTGCTGTTCTGAGGCAGGCGGTAGTACTACTCCCCTGAGCGATACTACTACATGCCCTTGCGGTGGTACCGCAAGTGCACACGGTAGTACTGCTCCATGGGAGTGGTAGTACCGTAGGTCTCAGGTCAGGTGCTACTGCCCGAGCGGTAGTAGGCGCGGATGTAATTTTTTACATCCGCGCCCAACGCAGTAGTACCGCGCTATCGGCGTGGTAGTACCGTAAGCCCTGGCCAGGCACAGCGGCATGAACAGAAGTAGGGGAGGATGTAATTTTTTACATCCGCGCCCTACACGGTAGTACCGCACCGGGCTTGCGGTAGTACCATGTCAGATTTTTGCATAGACCTAAACTTAGCGGAAGTAGTCACACATGTAATTTTTTATTTGCGTGCCTTCTCTGGCTTGACTATCCCTGCCTTGCGGTAGTACTGCAAGAGGGCGCGGTAGTACCACGCCAATGGTTCTACCGCTCTCTGTCTTAGCACAACAGGTCTAGTTCTGGCCCCTGTAGAGCCAGCGGTAGTACCGCGGTCCCCCGCGGTAGTACCGCTCGTATGCTGCGGTAGTACCACGCGTTGCAGGCTGAGTTGGTGGATAACGGTTGGATTTGTTCTTCCACTATAAAAGGTGTGTCTTCTTCTCCGAGTTGGCCACCTCTTCCATCCCCAAGCTCCATTGATGCTCTAAGCTCCATTTTCGCTCGATCTCTCTCCCTAGCCAATCAAACTTGTTGATTCTTTAGGGGTTTCTTGAGAAGGCCTCGATCTACACTTCCACCAAGATAAATTTGCTTCCCCCCACAAATCCCTTGTGGAACTTGTTACTCTTGGGTGTGTGAGCACCCTAGACGGTTGAGGTCACCGCGGAGCCATAGTCCATTGTGGTGAAGCTTCATGGTGTCGTTGGGAGCCTCCAATTAAGTTGTGGAGATTGCCCCAACCTTGTTTGTAAAGGTTCGGTCGCCGCCTCCAAGGGCACCAATAGTGGAATCACAACATCTCGCATTGTGTGAGGGCGTGAGGAGAATACGGTGTCCCTAGTGGCTTCTTGGGGAGCATTGTGCCTCCATACCGCTCCAAGGGAGATGTACTTCCCCTCAAAGGGAAGGAACTTTTGTAACACATCCTCATCTCCATCGGTTCCACTCTTGGTTATCTCTTACCTTTACTTGTGCAAGATATATTGTGTTCTATCCTTTGCTTGATTGTGTGTTTATTGTTGTTGCATCATATAGGTTGCTAACCTAGTTGCATATCTAGACAACCTACTTTGATGCAATGTTTAATTTATTAAAGAAAAGCTAAAAATTGTTAGTTGCCTATTCACCCCCCCCCCCCTCTAGTCAACTATATCGATCCTTTCAATTGGTATCAGAGCCTCGTATCTTTATTAAGAACTTTGTCGTCCAAAGAGTATGATTGACACTGTAGACAGTGAGGAGGAGCACCCTGGTGCAATTCCGTCCTCGTCTACGGCCGATGGGGGAACCTCGGTCTCACGTGAGGAATTCAATGTGGTTTTAGACACATTGAAAACCTCCATGACGGCCGAGGTCAAAGGCATGCTTGAGAACTTTCTTGATGGTCTCAAATTATCCACCGCACCGTTGGAAGTGGTCGATCCCACTAACAAGGTGACGGATGCTAACTACGACAAGGGGGAAGCTACTAGTGAGAAAGTTCCTTTGTCTAGCGGTAGAAATGGTAGTGGCACTTTTTCCCATGTGGAACCTCCACTTACTTATGGAGGACCGATTCCCTCTACCCATTTAAATCATGCCGGTTATCCCCCTAAGATTGTGAAAAATGAGGATTTTGATGATTGGGTCTATCGCTTTAAGCGTCATTTAAACCATGTTAACACTAATCTTTGGATAATCATTGAAGAAGGTTTCTATCCGCACGACCGAAGCAACTTCACCCCAAGAGAAGCCGCAGATACTCAATTCAATGAGAATGCTCTCTTCATCCTCCAAGATGCTATTCCACCCGAAGATATTGCTAATCTCTGACCCTTCACCGTGGACAAGGAAGCATGGCACCATGTTGTTTCCCTCTACAAGGGAAGCACAAGCATTCAACTCTCCAACTATGAAGTGGTGCAAGATGTAGCCGATGAGTTTGCAATGAATGAAGATGAAGAACCTCGTGAGCTTTACCGGAGATTAACCGCTCTCGCGGTCTCATTCGGAGATCATGGGAGCAAGGATACGGATAAAAATTGGATCAAGCGCAAGTTCCTCAAGGCCATGATGCCCTACCACAAGGCCATGTCCTCCGTCATCCGTCAAAGCTCGGACTTCTAGACTTTGTCCTCAAGTGAAGTGTTGGATGAGTTTGTGGCAATGAGGATCTTGGACAAGACCGCCGACAATGCGGAATTGCGTTCTCAAAGAGCAAAGAAGCCCAACCTTGCCTTGAAGGCCAAGGTTTGTGTGGAAGAAGAGGATGATGAGGAAGAAGAGGAGAGCGACCCCGAAGATACTAAGTATGATTACCATGAGCACATGGCACTTGCTTCAAGGACATTTTGGAGAAAGAAGAACACAAGGCCCAACTTCAACAGGAATAACTCAAGTGGCTTCAAGGTCAAGCAACGTGTGATAACATGCTACAATTGTGGCAATGTGAGCCATTTTGTTACGGAGTGCCCTTACGAGAAGAGGGAAGACAATGGTGGCAAGCTCATCCAAAAAGACAAAGCCAAGTCCTTCCCCAACAAGAACAACTTCACCAAGAAGACTCCAACTAAAGGGTTGGTGGCTCAAGAAGAATACCATGAGGATGATGAAGAAGAATAAGATAGTGAAGCCATGGCCATGGCCTCCATTGCCATTGCGACAACTCCAGGGGTGTCCCTCTTCGACTCACCCAACGAGAACATCACCGCCAAGTGCCTCATGGCTAAATCCACCAACATGGTAACCCCAACATCAAAACCACCATCATTACTAATCCCTCCTTGATGGATTGCATTGATGAAAGAGAGGGGTCTAATGAGGAAGTAAATGAATTTGAGTCTTTTATGAGTAAGCTCAAGGGCAAATCCAAGAAGCACTTCGTTGCTCTCTTGGAACAACTTGGTGAAGCCAATGACATGATCGAGGCTCATGAAGAAACCATCTCTAAGATGGAAGGTCATAGTCGTGACTATACCGTTGAGATATGGGATCTCTCTAATGCTCTTGAGGAAGAGCATGTGCATCGTTTGGCTCTTGAGGAGTCACACAGCGATGACCATGCTAAATTAAAGAAAGATCTTGAGCATGCTCTTGTTGTATCTCGTGTGCTAAATTCTGAGAAGGCTAAACTTGGGGTTGACCATGCTAGACTCTAGGAGGAGTTTGATATGCTCGACAAGGCTCACAAGGTCTTGAAGGGTGCTCATGCTAGCCTCAAGGAGTCTCATGATCAACTCCAAGTGAAGCTAACCAAGGAGAAAGCCACCTTTCCTCATATGGTATTAATTGATAATGAAAATGCTACTGACCCGTGTTGTGAGCATGTGCATCTTGTGGAGGAGAATGCTAAGTTGAAGGAGCAACTTGAGAAAGGCCTTGTGACGTGCATACAAGGTGAGAAGAACCTCAATGACCTTTTGAGCAATGAAAAGGAAGTTGTGGCCAAGGAGGGAGTTGGGTTCGCACCCAAGTCCAAGAACAAGAAGAAGAACGACAAGACCAAACGACCTCCCCCTCTCAAGCAAACTTTTGTGAAGGAGGGAGAGGGTGCTCCAAAGGAGAAGAAGAACAATGTGAAGGGTGGTGATGTCAAAAAGGGCAATGCCACCCCTTACAACAAAGTCGGTGACTTTAACCCCTCTTATGTGTTGTGTCGTGCTAGTGATGGGCATGTTTATGCTAAATTTGTTGGTTCTCCTGATGAGTACATTGAATGGTCTATTTGGTTCCCTAAGACCCTTGTTACTAACATCAAAGGACCCATTACGAAATGGGTACCTAAACCAAGCATTGATCTCTTGTAGGTGTTTGCTTCCGGTGGGGGATCATGGTTGCTCGATAGTGGAGCCACAAATCATATGACCTGGAAGCAAGGACTTGGTGGTGGACGTGCACAAGATCCCATCTATGCCCACCAATGTCGAGTGGGGTGATGCCTTGTCCTCTAAGGTATTGGGTCTTGGCAAGGTTGTCATTTCTCATGATCTCACGATCGAGAAAGTCATGATTGTTGAGTCCCTTGCATACAATCTACTTTCCGTTCATCAACTTGCACTCATGGGCTTTGCCACATTCTTTGATATTCATACCGTGGCCCTCTTGTAGAGCAAGATTCTTAAAGTAGCCTTTGTTGGGCATGTCGAGAATGCTCTTTATGTGATTAACTTTTCAGAGCGACCCACTAAGACTGCGACATGCCTAATGGCTAAAGTTGATGTGGGGTGGCTTTGGCATCGCCGTTTAGCCCATGTCAATATGAGATCTTTGCAAAGTCTTCTCAAGGGGGACCATGTCCGTGGACTAACAAATGTTAGTTTTGCCAAAGATCGTGCTTGCAGTGCTTGTATCGAAGGAAAGCTACATGAGAAGCCTCACCCTCCCACGACTATCATCTACTCGAAGAGACCCTTGGAGCTACTTCACATGGATCTCTTTGGGCCTCCATCCTCTGATAGTCTTGGGGGTAGAAAGTATTGCTTGGTGATTGTGGATGATTATTCAAGATATACTTGGGTATATTTCTTCAAGAGGAAGAGTGAGACTCAACAAACAGTCATCGACTTTGCAAATGAAGCTCAATGTCAACACGATGCAAAGATCTTGACAATAAGAAGTGACAACAGCACTGAGTTCAAGAACTACACCTTGGATGAGTTTCTTAGTGATGAGGGGATCAAGCATCAATATTCTGCACCATACACCCCTCAACAAAATGGTGTTGCAGAGAGGAAGAATCGGACGTTAATGGATGCGGAAAGGACCATGATGGCGGAGTTCAAGTCTCCTTACAACTTTTGGGCCGAAGCCATCAACACCGCATGTCATGCATCTAGTCGGATCTATCTTTGCAAAGGCTTGAACAAGACTCCTTATGAAATACTCAACAGTAACAAGCCCAACCTCAAGTAATTCCGGGTGTTCGGGTGTAAGTGTTTCATTCTCAAGAAAGGTGTTCGTTTGTCTAAATTTGAGGCTAGATCTCATGAGGGCATATTTGTTGGTCATGATACAAACTCTCATGCTTAACGTGTCCTCAAAAAGTCCACGGGACTCATTGAGGAGACGTGTAACGTGGAGTTTGACGAGAATAATGGCTCCCAAGTGGAGCAAAGTGGTACTTGTGATGTAGGTGATGAAATTCCTCCCCAAGCCATAAGAAGAATGATTGTTGGTCATATCCTACCCATTGAGGAACCCCTTGTGGCCGAGGGAGAAGTACAATGCTCCACTCAAGTGGAGCCATCACTAACTCAAGACCCACACGCTTCCGAAGAACAAAGTGAAGGCCCTCAACCACATGAACAAGATCAAGGGCAAGATCAACCTCAAGATGGTGGTGAGCCACCAAGTGATGCCCAAGGTCAAGTTCTCCCTTTCAAGCAAGTTCAAGATCCAGAGCAAGCTCAAGATCAAGAACAAGCTCAAGACGGCGCTCAAGATGATCAAGTTTCCCCTCCTCTTTTCACACCCGAGGAGGAATTAGAGCGTCGTGCCGCGAAGATCGCCTCCAAGCTTACAACTAAAGGTCATCTCATGGAGAATGTAGTTGGAAGCCTAAGAAAGGGGGTAAGCACTCATAGACAATTAGCAAACTATTGTGAACATCACACGTTTGTTTCTTGTGTCGACCCCAAAAGGTCTATGAGGCGCTCGAGGATCCGGATTGGCTCAATGCCATGCATGAAGAACTCAACAACTTAGAGCACAACCAAGTGTGGAAATTAGTGTCAAGGCCAACCGGGAATCATAATGTCATTGGAACCAAGTGGATATTCAAGAACAAGCAAGATGCTCATGGAATCATTGTTCGCAACAAGGTGCGTTTGGTGGCACAAGGCTACTCCCAAGTCAAGGGTATCGACTACGGTGAAACCTTTGCTCCCGTTGCCCGCCTTGAATCTATTCGTTTGTTGATTGCTTATGCGTCTCATCATAATTTCAAGTTGCAACAAATGGATGTGAAGAGTACTTTTCTTAATGGTCCCATTAATGAGTTGGTGTATGTCAAACAACCCTCGGGATTCGAGGATCCCTATTTCCCCAATCATGTGTACCAACTCAACAAGGCACTCTATGGCCTTAAACAAGCCCCACGTGCGTGGTATGAGCATCTTACTGAGTTGTTGCAAGATCGTGGGTTCGAAATTGGGAAAATCGACCCCACTCTTTTTACTAAGAAGGTCAAAGGGGAGTTGTTTGTGTGCCAACTATATGTTGATGATATTATCTTTGGTTCCCCGAACAAAGCTTTCAATGAGGAATTTGCCCCTCTCATGACCTCAAAGTTCAAGATGTCTATGATGGGAGAGTTGAAGTTCTTTCTCGGGTTCGAAATCAAGCAAAGAAGAGAAGGAACCTTCATCAACCAAGCCAAATACACTCAAGACATGCTCAAGAGACTCAAGCTAAGTGATGTCAAGCCGACTTCCACTCCAATGCCTGTCAAATGCCAACTTGACATTGATCCCAATGGTAAAGCGCTGGATCAAAAGGTATATCGCTCCATGATTGGATCCTTGCTTTACCTTTGAGCATCTAGACCAGATATCATGTTGAGTGTGGGAATTTGTGCACGGTTTCAAGCTGCACCTAAGGAAAGCCACTTTGTGGCGGTCAAGCGAATCTTTCGACATTTGGCTCATACCCCAAACTTTGGCTTATGGTACCCAAGAGGAGCCAACTTTGATCTTTTGGGCTATTCGGACTCAGATTGGGCGGGAGACAAAGTGGATAGGAAGTCCACCTACGAAGGGTGCCAATTTCTTGGTTTCTCTTTGGTGAGTTGGTCTTCTAAGAAGCAAAGTTGTGTATCTCTCTCGTCCACTGAAGCGGAGTATGTGGCTGCCGGTAGTTGTTGTGCTCAACTTCTATGTAGGAGGCAAACTTTGAAGGATTACGGTGTCACTTGTGACGAAGTGCCTCTTTGGTGTGACAATGAAAGTGCCATCAAGATCTCTCTCAACCCGGTGCAACACTTCAATATGAAGCATATTGAGATTCGGTATCACTTCATCCGGGATCACATTAGGGGAGGGGAGATGAAGCAAGATTTCGCGAGATAAGGCATGAGCTAAATATCATCGATTCGAGCAATGTAGCTTGAACCCTTGCACACCCCACCATACTCTACGTGATATCTTGTTTAGGTGTAGGCATGGACATAGGGGGAGTGTTGTTCTCTCAATGAACTTTCCCTCCCGCCATTATGCATAAATTGATAAACTCTTTCACATTAGCCATTTTTGATGGTACTTGTGCTTCAAAGACGAGTCCTGGTCATGTTCCCAAGGATAATTCTTCGCGGTGCCATACCAATTGACTCATACATAGGTGGCTCCGGCCACCGCCCTCTCTTCCTGAGAGTTGTGGTTCGTGTTTTGGTCTTCGTTGACTTTTGCCTTCTCTTTGTGTCGTGCTTGTTTCGTTGTTTGTTCTTGCCTCTTGGTGTGTTCGGTGTCTTGAAGGTTGATTTGCAAAGGCCGTTTTCCTCTCTTTAATTTGCAAAACTTGAATTTTCTTGGGGGTACGGTACTACCATGGCAAGCCACGGTACTACCGCTGGAGTGGTTTGCTCTGTGCGTGCATAGTTGCTTCCCAGGTGCACGGTACTACCACGTCCATCGCGGCAGTAATTTTTTACTGCCGCTGGAAGAGCGGTACTACCGCCCAGCAAGCGGTACTTCCGCCCGGGCGGTACTACCGCGATGACCTGCGGTACTACCGCACCGACGCGAGCGGGTGGGGTTTAAGAGCGGGGCAGGGGGAGTTCCATCTCCCACATACCCATTCATCTTTTTTCCCCACCCCGTCTCTCTCTCTCTCTCTCTCTCTCTCCTGCCCAAGAACGGCACCGGCGGTCCTCCCCGGATCTCCGTCTCCGATCGCTCTCCTCGCATTCCGTCCGGTGGGATCGTTCCCCACCTTGTCCTCTTGCCATGGACCCCGGTATTTCCCCAAGTCCTCCTCTTTTTGTTTTGTTCTTGTGCTTCTAGGTCTTGGGGAGATGCACGTGTAGTTCATGTGATTTTTGGCTAGATCTGTGCAAGAGGGAATTGTAGGCGAGTGGTAGTGCAACAAGTATGCTATTTGGTATGTCACAACAGTTTAGTTTGATCAACGATAGTACCGTTCTCAATTTGCGGTTGTTCCTGATCCAGATCCACGTGGTTGAATCCGTTCGGTACTACCGCTCCTCCCGAGCAGTACTACCGCACCCTCGCTCGCGATCTGCCTCGCGTGGTACTACCGCTCCCTTGGAGCGGTACTACCGCTCCAGATGCAGTATTACCGTGCCACCCCAGCACGGTACTACCGCAGCTGAAGCGGATGTAATTTTTTACATCCGTGCGCCGGTCCAGTACTACCAGAGATGTGCAAAATATATTGTTTTTTGTTCCAAATCTCGTTCTTTCTTGTTTCTTTTGGCTTTGGCCTTGGTCTTTGCATTGATCCTTCTTGTTTTTCGTGCGTGTACTTCTGTTGTGTGTCTAGGTGGTGGCTCCGGTTCCAATGTTCGCCGTTCCAATCCCAGCCGTGACACCAAGCACAAGACGAAGCTCCAGAGGTCTCCAATGCCTCCCAACGCAAAACCAAGCACACCGCCACCAAGCACAAGGAGCCCACCATGGGCATGGATGAGATACCTATGGCTGAGTTCATTGTTCGAAGGAAGATCAACCCCTATGTGAATCCCTATGCCAACTTCAGAGGCAATGATCTGTTCCGGACCAAGCAGCAGAACCTTATCTATCTGGATGTGATCAAGGCCAAGCAGAACATCTACGTGGACGTGCACTAGATTCACATGCATCACATGAGGCGGGATAAGCACCGTGAATATTTTGGTGAGCCTTTGGACCTGGTGGTGCAGTTTGGCATTGAGCACATGCTTACCTTTCACCTGGACTTTGACCCAGTGCTTCGGTTCACTTCCATTCTGATGAGCCAAGGACCATGACATGGATGACCAATGGTCAACAGTTGACTGCTAAGTGGAAGGACTTCATGGATTTGCTTCAGGTTCCTGATGAGGGGCTCGACATGCCAATTGGAGTTCGCCCTCATGCCAACTTTGAGTCTGCCAAGAAGAACAAGCTCCAGCCCCTCCTTGTTGAGAAGACGCTTGCTAATAAGAAGAAAATGTGGGTGCTGAACTCCTTCCTTGACATCATGCATCGGATCTTCCGCAACTCCCTCTTCCCACGCATCGGTGACAAGGACAAGGTGCATGCCTATCAGACTCAACCACTTGATGTCTCACATATCATGTGGTGTGAGCTTCAGTTTGTGGTGTTCAACCGTAAGGTACCCATCTATGGGCCTTACCTGTTTCATTTGATCACCAAGACTTGGGAGAAGCTCTATCCTGATGATGAGTTCATGGCCCCCGGGTGGATTCTTCATGAGCCTATCAAGCTCCACATCAAGAGCCAATGGGCTAACACCACCACCAGTGCTGAGGCCGAGGCTGCCATGATGGATGTGGATGAGGATGAGATCGAGGAGGAAGAAGCTGATGAGGACAGTTCTGATGGATACACTCCTCCCTCTTCTGAGCCCCCTTGGGCTAAGAAGCTGAAGACGAAGATAAAGAAGTTGTTCTGCATGCAGACCAAGGGGCAGTACAGGGCCCATGTTGACTCCAAGAAGAGCCGCCAGCGCGATAAGAAGATATTGTGGACCATTGGCAAGATTATCACCAGTGGCTCAGAGGAAGCCATCACTCTAGAGGCTGCCTGGATAGCCAAGCAGGGGTATTAGTGGACGGAGTCAGAGGAGGAGCCTATTCCCGCTGCCGAGTCAGGCGAGGAGTCGTTTTCAGCCTGAGCTACCACCTATGTAGTAGGTGTCCTCTTTGCCTTTCTGGTGTCTCGATGCCAAAGGGGGAGAGAATGTAGGATTTGTGCATCTTGTGTCGTGTGTTTCGCTTTGTCGCTTTGCTTTCGGTCTGTTGAACCTCGTTTGCTTTGGTTTGGTTTGTGCTTGTGAGAATAAGATATCTATCATGTGGTGTAAGACATATGCACTCTATCGTATCTTTTGTGATTGTTACTTAGTCATATCCATCATCTTGCCTACTTGCTTAGTGTTAGTTATATTGTTGCAAGAGATGCCTTGTCTATAAAATATAGGGGGGGCGTTGATCCTAGTATGTGTGCCATGCAGTCCAAAGCACATCTCTAGAGTGCACACATCTAGGGGAGCCCGTCTATATTTTATAGATTGTCAGTTTGACGTCGCCTCATTTTATATCCCTATGTGCAAATCTCGTATTGTCATCAATCCACCAAAAAGGGGGAGATTGTAAGGTCATATTTATCCCTTAGTAGTTTTGGTGATTGATGACAATGCTTTTGCGGACTAATCGTGTGCTTTGAGCATTTCAGATATATCATGTCTAAACACAAGACGATTTGGTGCCCCTCGAAGACTATTGAAGAGGCGTTTCTCTATGTTTGTTTTCGGTGGATTTGAGCCGTAGGAAAGCCGTACTATTAAGAGGGGTCCGCGTTGGAAAGGTTTGGGTGGAATATCCCGTACACATTTGTTCCTTTTTGCACCACCTTTCCTTTGGCTCTTTGGAGCAACCTCCGTCTTTCCATGTCTAGGCAAAATGAAGGACACCTAATGTTGCTGTTCTGAGGCAGGCGATAGTACTGCTCCCCTGAGCGGTACTACTGCATGCCCTTGCGGTGGTACCGCAAGTTCACACGGTAGTACCGCTCCATGGGAGAGGTAGTACCATAGGTCTCAGGTCAGGTGCTGCTGCTCGAGCGGTAGTAGGCGCGGATGTAATTTTTTACATGCGCGCCCAACGCGGTAGTGCCGTGCTCTCGGCGCGGTAGTATCGTAAGCCCTGGCCAGGCATAGCAGCATGAACGGAAGTAGGGGTGGATGTAATTTTTTACATCCGCACCCTACACGGTAGTACCGCGCCGGGCTTGCGGTAGTACCGTGTTGGTTTTTTGCATAGACCTAAACATAGCGGAAGTAGTCACGGATGTAATTTTTTATGTCCGTGCCTTCATCCCCAAGCTCCATTGATGCTCTAAGCTCCATTTTCGCCCGATCTCTCTCCCTAGCCAATCAAGTTTGTTGATTCTTTAGGGATTGCTTGAGAAGGCCTCGATCTACACTTCCACCAAGAGAAACTTGATTCCCCCCACTAATCCCTTGCGGATCTTGTTACTCTTGGGTGTGTGAGCACCCTAGACGGTTGAGGTCACCGCGGAGCCATAGTCCATTGTGGTGAAGCTTCGTGGCGTCATTGGGAGCCTCCAATTAAGTTGTGGAGATTGCCCCAACCTTGTTTGTAAAGGTTCGGTCGCTGCCTCCAAGGGCACCAATAGTGGAATCATGGCATCTCGCATTGTGTGAGGGCGTGAGGAGAATACGGTGGCCCTAGTGGCTTCTTGGGGAGCATTGTGCCTTCACACCGCTCCAACGGAGACGTACTTCCCCTCAAAGGGAAGGAACTTCGGTAACACATCCTCATCTCCGTCGGTTCCACTCTTGGTTATCTCTTACCATTACTTGTGCAAGATATATTGTGTTCTATCCTTTGCTTGCTTGTGTGTTTATTGTTGTTGCATCATATATGTTGCTCACCTAGTTGCATATCTAGATAACCTACTTTGATGCAAAGTTTAATTTTTTAAAGAAAAGCTAAAAATTGTTAGTTGCCTATTCACCCCCCCCCCCTAGTCAACTATATCGATCCTTTCACCGGTCCTTGTCGAAGGTTAAAATAGCACACTTGATGAAAAATCGTTGTTGTTTTGATGCGTAGGTAAGAACAGTTCTTGCTAGAAGCCCATAGCAGCCACGTAAAACTTGCAATAACAAAGTAGAGGACGTCTAACTTGTTTTTGCAGGGCTTGCTGCGATGTGATATGGTCAAGCATGATGTGATATAAATTGTTGTATGAGATGATCATGTTTTTTAACTGTAACATCCCAAATTTCCCATTTGGAATGTTTTACAATTATAGCTAAGCATCTATGCATATTGTTTGAATTGAGTGGCATTTGAAATATTTCGGAGGCTTTTGAGTTTGTTTGAATTTGGATTTAAATTGGTAGTTGAATTTATTTCAAAACAATGCCTGATAAATACTTGAGCAAAAGTATGAGAGGAGTAAACATGACACTCCAAAAATATCAGAAGAAAAATATTGCCAAAAAGTTTGAATTCAAATTTGAATTTTATTTGGGATTTCCAGAAAGTGTTTTTTTAGTTTGAGTTTTTCCCGTGGAAAAATGTCCAAGTTATAGGATTTATTCCCCTGAAAATTTTGATATATAGGGTGGGTCTATTATGATAACACCCCTTAAGACCCTTATTCTGATAACACCAGCCTTATTCTGGACACCACCAACAGATCGCGTCGCCACCCCTCCCCTCCCGACCTTCTACCGCGGCAGCAGCCTGGTCGCGCCGCCACCCCTCCCCTCCCGGCCTTCTACCGCGGCAGCGGCCTGGGCGCGTCGCCGCCCCTCCCCTCCCGACCTTCTTCCGTGGTGGCGGCCGGCAGCGACGCCGCACCTCCCCTCCCAGCCTTCTTCCACGGCGGCGGCCAGGCAGCGACGCTACCCGTCGCCTCTCGGCCTTCTTTCGCGCCAGGCACCGAGCAACACCAGCCTATCGGCCTTCTTCCACGGCAGGAGCTCGGTAGCGCCGCCAACGAAATCCTCTGGGCCTGCAATTAGCTGTACTTCATCAAATGTGGATTGGTGCTGCCTGGACATCAAACCAATTCGAGGAAGGAGGAGTGTGCGCAAGGTTGCTTCATCCACGGTAGGTTCTTGGAATAAGTCTGCATCGACCTTTAGAGCAAATCCTCCTTCCCCGTTCACCTTGAGCAACGTCCAGACCGCCATGAACTTCTGAAGGGCAAGTGGAGTGCACGGGTAAATGTGAAAGTTGTGCAGACGGACGAGAAGGGAACTTCATCCTGTAAACGCAAGAAATCACTGCAACACGAGGTAAAGCAGTACACTTCCTCAACCATCTCAGTGTAGTTATCCTAGACAAAACAAAGCAGTACAAGAAGTACAGCGCACCTACAAAACCTGTGCAGTGCGGTTGCTTCAGTTCGTTGTGGGGGAAAATGCAGTGCACTTACTCGGTTATGCAGTACGCTTGTATAGGTTCATTACGGGTAACGATGCAGTGCGGTTGCTTCAGTTCACCTTGCAGTGTGATGCAGTCAGCATGCAATGCTTCGGCAGTACCATTTTGAACACATTGCAGTTCGCATGATTCAGTTCATTTAACCTGACAATGCAGCTCGGTCATTTTGTGTGCAGGAGATGACGTTCAGCAGATACAAAATGCCGCGCATAATTGACAGCACTGAGAACAACAACTTTCAGAAGAGTGGATATTCTTCTGAAAGAGATACTGGCTGGGTTACCCCTGAGATTCCTCGAGGATTCTTCACAACGACAAACAGGGTGCAGTACTCTCCAGAAGAAGATTTTTTCTAGGAAGAAGATGTAGTTGAAGATGACGATGATGTCACATTCATCTGGGAAGGCACTCACCAATGCGATGATGAAGATGATGACGATGAAGATGAGCCGATAATAGTTCTCAACCCAGAGTATAAGCACGAGTTCACTATGTTTGGACAGCATGTCCGAACAGACAATTATGACGTAGTTGAACACGATGTTGCAGCAGATGATGATTATGTCTATGATGATGTGCCACTGCTCCAAAATTTTCAAACCAATCCACCGAGACATCGTCACAACACTGGATTACCACCACGTCCACCTGCCGCACCCCAAAACAGAGCTCAGCGTCCACCTGCTACACCAAAAAATAGAGCTCCAACCAGACCTGCTGCATCAACTTCGACGCTTCGACCACCAACGGTGCCTCGGTCAAAAGGAAACAGCAGGTACAAATCCTCCTCACTGTTGCCACCGCAAGATCCTCAACTACACAGATCTGCTATAACCCCGCCATGTCCAATACAACCCAGTGAGCGGCAAACACCATCGGGCGAACGACTCTACACACATGTAAGTTTATGTTCTGAAAAAAAAGTTAGTTGCAGTCCATTCAGATAACATTGCAGTGCACACTGATATTTCTTATGAGGTTTGGCTAGGAACATTGCAATGCTTTATTAAACTCGTATGCACTCCTCGTATTTAAAAAACATAATAGAACAAATTATCTCATAGAGCATTGCAATTAATGCAGGATAAAAACATGCCGCTGAACCTCGTACCTGCTGCTGGAATGAAGTTCACCACGTACGACAAGGCATGGGACTTTTACAACAATTATGCAAGATGTGCAGGGTTTGGCATACGTAAGAGGGAAAAACACATGACAAATGCCTACATTGTCTGCTCAAGAGAAGGGGTGCACAAGCAGGCTGTGTCAAATTATCACCGGGTACGTCAGAAGACATCAAAAAGGATTGGCTGCAATGCAAAGATTAGAGTCAGAAAAAGGAAGGATGGCAAATTTGTGACAGAAATGGTTCAACTCAACCACAATCACAAGATGCTGGAAAGCCCCGGGATGCTTTCGCACATGCGATCGCACAAAAAAGACGATCCTTTGATAGACCAGTTAGTGAAAGACATGCAACTGGACAACCACACACATGCTCAGATGATGTCCATGCTGTTGCGTATGTCCAGTGATCTGCAGTACATGGGACATACTAGCCGCGACTAGGTAAACAAGTAAGCACGTAACAGAGCATATCGCTTGAGCATTCTGTCGGTAATTATTCCCTGTTTGATGAGATAAGTTTGCATTGTCTCTGAAAATTCAGGAAACAGAAGTTTGCCAGAGAAGAGTCTGAAGATGATGTCAAGAAACTTCTGTATTTCTTCGAGAAAATGCAGAAGATAAACCTAGAGTTCTTCTATGATTATGACGTTGATGCAGATAACCGTGTAAGAAACGTCTTTTGGGCGAACGCAAGTTGCAAAGGATCATATGAAGATTTTGGAGACTGCGTTACATTTGACACGACGTATAAAACTAACAAATTCCACATGCCGCTGGGAGTGTTTGTGGGGGTGAATCATCATCTACAGAGCACCATATTTGCTGTTGCACTCGTGCGAGATGAAACAATACCATCATTTGAGTGGAATTTCAAAACCTTTCTGAGGTGCATGAACAACAAGCCGCCAATCTGCATGCTCACAGGTACAAAAAATAAAAAACACCTGCATACTTACGTTTTGTTTGGTGCACTTATATTTCTTCCATCTATATTGCACACACGCAAACAACTTAATGAAAAACACTATTTGTGTCTTCTCAGACCAGTGTTCTTCGATGAAGGCAGCATTAAAAACTATCCTCCCACAAACTCTGCATAAGCTCTGTCGGTGGCATATCATGAAGAAGTACAAAGACCACCTCGCCTTGCTGTATAAGGCGCACGAGAAGCTCAAGGACAAACTCAATGCAGTGCTGAACCACCCACTAATGCCGTCAGAATTTGAACGGGCATGGAAGAACCTCATTCAGAGGTACAACTTGCAAGACGACGAAGTGATGAATTCGCTGTGGGATGACAGGCACGAGTGGATCTCGGCTTACTACAAGGAAATTTTCTATGCTCGGATGACTTCCACACAGAGAAGCGAGAGCATGAACCGCATACTGAAGAAAATTTTTGTCAGGGAGAAGCATGATCTCCATCTGTTTGCTCAGCAGGTGGATAAGTGCATTCAGACCAGGAAGGCCGTCGAGCACGCAGAGACAGTAGCAAATGAGGTAAACAAAATGTCAATCAAAAACTGCTAAAAAAATATGACTACAAAAACAAACAATTTTTTCATTTCTCTGGTTTGTAACAGTGCATTTGTGATCATGCAGTCAGAGGTAAAAACAACAACAATGTTTGGGTTCGAAGTTCAGCTATCAAAAGTGTATACAAGGGCAGTGTTTGCAGATTTCAAAGAAACACTCTACCGTAGCACTGCATTCAAAGCAGAACGGTGCACTGAGAACCCGACAAAGTATCTCGTACACCACTACAACAGATCGGATGCATTTGACTGGGAAAGGCAAATTTCCAAGTGGTCGCCGATGAAGAGAAAGGTGTCTACAAATGTGAGTGCAAACTCAGGACACACACAGGTGAGACTCCTAGCAAAAAAAATTCTAGATTCTGATAGTCATGCACGAAAGCTCACTTACTAAACTTTAAAAGTCCACATGCATGAGTAATTCACAAAACCAAATGAAGTTCACTTCTTTAAAAATGAACAAATAACGAAAAAAATATATGTTTACTAATTTCATGCAGTTCACTTACAGAATAAAAAAAATCATGTGTTTGTCTGCAGGCCTCTTTTGCGTCCATGTGTTATGCATGCTTTCTCATTTGAGAATATTCAACATTCCTGAGGTGTACATCATGAAAAGATACACCCATAACGCAAGATCAGATGCAACGTTTGACAGAAGAGACTACGAACAAACAGCACCAGATGGAACCTTGCTTTTTTGCCGTAGAAAATTGCTGACAGAAACAACAATGGACCTTGCAAACAGAGTGACAAGGTCCGACGCTGGGTGCCACAAAGCGTTGTCTGGTATGAGGGCACTGATCGAGGAAGTTGACATGCTCAACGAAGAAGAAGAAGAAGCAGCAAAACTAAAGCAAGTAGAGAAATCCCAGCATGACAATAATGCCGAGCAAGTAGAAAATACTGAACACATCGGAACTGGTGCTCTCAAAAAAGAAACAATTCTTCCACCTCCTGTTTCAAACACAAGAGGAAGGAAGAAAGGGGGAGACTAACCCAGAAAAAGGTGGCATGCAAGGAGAAAAATGATGACAAAAACAGTAAGCCACAGCCTGAGCTGGATAGTGATGGTCACCCACTGGGAGTAAGAATGTGCAGAACATGTAATGAAATCAGCGGCAACAATTCCAGGACGTGTACAAAAAGAAATGACAAGAAAAATGAGGACATGGAGATGCACAACAAAACAGAAATTCCACTCACAACACTAAGAAATGGACGAAACCGAGACGTTGTAGCATCTGCAAAAAGAGGAAGAGACACAATTCAAGAACCTGCCTCAAAAGAAAAAGAAAAAGATCAGAAAATGAGGAAGACGAAGAAGGTGAGATCAAAGAAGAAGAAGATGACACAACTGAAGAAGAAATGGCTTATGAAGAAGCAGATGGAGAAGAGGAGGAAGAAGAAGAGAGTGAAGAGGACGAAGAACGTGAAGAAACAGTGGCTTATGAAGAAACAGATGATGAAGATGATGAAGAGGAAGAAGAGAGTGAAGAGACTGAAGAGAGTGAAGAGGACGAAGAACATGAAGAAACAATGTCAACAAGACCACCACAAGGAAATGCTGCTGTACAAAAAAATCGAGAACAACACCACTTTCAAAAAACAAGGTAGGAGCAAAGAAGGATGCAGTTCATAGCACTGGAAAACGAAAACCACCATCAACCAGCACGCGGGGATCAAAGAAGGATGCAGTTCTCAGCACTGGAAAATGAAAGCAGCCAACAACCAGCACGCGGGGAGCAAAGAAGGATGCAGTTCACAGCAATGGAAAACCAAAGCAGCCATCAACCAGCACGCGGGGAGCAAAGAAGGATGCAGTCCACAGCGCTGAAAAACCAAAGCAGCCATCAACCAGCACGCGGGGAACAAAGAAGGATGCAGTCCACAGCGCTGAGAAACCAAAGCAGCCATCAACCAGCACGCGGGGAACAAAGAAGGATGCTGTTCACAGCGCTGAAAAAAGAAAGCAGCCATCAACCAGCACGCGAGGGGCTACAAACACAAAGGTGCAGAGACAAGAACCAGCAACACTGCCATGGAAAACAAAAGAAAGTGCGACATTAGACACGCTCCAGTCACCGCGCAGAAGCAGCAGGTTAACGACCAAATAGATGAACAGACAATAAATTAATCGTATGCATAGCAGTTTGCTTATC
Source organism: Triticum timopheevii (assembly GCA_963921465.1). Taxonomy (NCBI): domain Eukaryota; kingdom Viridiplantae; phylum Streptophyta; class Magnoliopsida; order Poales; family Poaceae; genus Triticum; species Triticum timopheevii. The sequence goes on along the minus strand of OY997272.1, from coordinate 404,231,544 downwards.
TCTATGAATTATGTATCAGTTTAAATTTTGTGTAAACACAAATTTCCCGTTGCCTATGAGTTATTCAACTAAACCATGTAAAGAGAAAATGGTATATAGAGTATATCATATATATATTGCAGTCTTGACTAAAACATTGACACATTTTGATTCAAAAACCATGTAAAAAAATGTTGTTAGCTCGCTGCAGTCCAACAAGTAGTAAAGATAAAACGCATTTCAATATGCAGTATGGAACTTGCAAATATGCAGTACGCTCCGAACTATCATGCAGTACTATAGACTAACTACATGTAGTACACACCATACAAATTGGGAAAAAATATGGAAACATGTAGTGCTCAGCTAACATATAAGCAGTTCACATATTGTAACCATGTAAACACAAATTTCCCGTTGAATAATAATTGAAGCGGTTCAGATCACAAAAGTGCTTATTACAAAACACATCAAAAAGATGAAGCGTTTAACACGTAAAAGTACTTATTACAAATCAACCTCATAACCTTAGCCAATCACGTCAAACGTGATTCTAACCGTACGATCCTCGAGTTCAAAGAAGTTGAGGACAACAACTTGCTTAGACTTCAGGTCACTATCAATGACAAATTCCTTCCACCCTTTGTGCAGACACAGCCGCCCGTCAACGCCTACACTATACTTGGCTGGTTTAAGGTATCCATTACCAAGAAACAACTTGAAGAATTCCTTTCTTCTTGAGCCGGACATACCTAATAGCTCGTTCAGGAATTTTCTATAAAAATAATAGAACTGTTTGAGAACGAAACTAGCAGTACAATTCTCATACTGTGCACAGAGATAGATGAAGTGCACAACAGTCCAACAAGTAGTACATATAAAACGCATTTCAATATGCAGTATGGAACTTGCAAATATGCAGTATGCTTCGAACTATCATGCAGTACTATAGACTAGCTACATGTAGTACACACCATACAAATTGAGAAAAATGTAGAAATATGTAGTGCTCAGCTAATATATAAGCAGTTCACAAATTGTAACCATGTAAACTAAAACATAAGCTACATGCACACAAGCAAAAAATAAAAACAAGAAATAAGAACACATTGCAGTAGACTTCAAAAAACAAAGAAAAAAGTGCGTTCCTAAAATACTACAAGTTCAGAATGCAATGGAATTATACAAAAAAACACAAACAAAAAATCATATCTAACGAAACATACCATCTTGTAGTGAGTCTCCACATCTGTTGGCGTAAGCTGATGGACAAAAGGACTCGTGCAGCCAAGGCCACGCCGAATCAAGGCAGAATAGAATGCAGAAACATTGATCTGGCCCATATCCAATCCTTCCGTGAATACTGTACCATATGCAAGCTGCTCAGCTCGCTCAGTTCGGCACAACACCTTCCCACCACGATGAGCATGACGGGCCTGCGAGCAAGCTGAACAATCGCAGTGCGTCGGCACACCACAACCATGGCCGCAGCAGAAGAGATACGCACAGGGGCCTGGAGCCATCGCAACAAAAACCTAGAAAAGTAAAAAATAATAATAGGCTGAAGAAAGGAGAGAACTTGCGGCTAGAGGAGAAATGAAATGAAAAGGAAGGGTATAAGTTAGCCTTCATTTATATAAGAAGAATGCAAAAAGGTCAAAACTGAAAATTAAAGGGGACTTAATGAAAATTATGTTCCCAAGAATAAAGGACAATCAATAAAGGCTTATGTTACCAAAGAAAAAGGAACGAAAAAAGAAGGTGTACTTTGACTGCAGCAATTCCCACGAACAAAATCATCATTAAAAATTAATACTCTAAAAAACTATAATCCACAGACCATTTTATGTGTGCAGTTCTCCAAATTCGTACCAGGAAGTTCACTATATCTGTGGATGAAGTGCAGTACATGCTCAAAAAAAGCAAAAGAGAAGCACTTTCGTAGCATTGGCATAGCCAGTCATGACTTTTTGGCACAAAGAAGGATGCACGCAGTGCAAAATGTGTACACATGTAGCACAGAACTATGACGAATGCAATGCGCATAGGGGCACAAAAGCAGTGCACACCCATACACTAAGAAAAAAGGATACGTAAGAGGAAAAACAATAAATAAAAATGATACCAATGCAGTGCACAAAAATGTAGAGCAGAACATGTGCAGTACGGAATGCGTGCACATGCAGTACTGAAACTAAATTAATGCAGTGCACGGATGATTTACTAAAAAGCAGTGCACTCCCCAACGTTGAAAACAATACAAAGGAAAAAATTTGACAACCCAGGTGAGCCGGCCCCAGCCAGTCTTGTAGTAGGTCTGCGCCCACAGAAGGGGAGTCGTTCTGAGTCACAATGCATGGGGCCGGTTGCACATGGGCCCACAGGTCAGAGAGCATATAGCTGCGAGCGCCGTGTATAAGCGCCCAAATAAGTATCCGGAGGAGTTCGACCAGTATGCCTCGCCAGCGCTTATAAACAGGTCGTGCGCGCCTTCCGCGGGCGAGATGGGACTAAACATTAGGACGCACACACAGCGAACCGGGAACCAAGCCGTGCTCACAGGCCGACTTGGGCCCAAGTGCGTCTCTAAACTACCTGAACACAGGCCCAACAAGGGCGACTAAGAAAAAACAATAAGTTCAAAAAAAAGTGGGGGAGGGGCCCCCCACCCCCCCCCCTTCCCTACCCCTCCCGTACCAGGGACTGCAGTAAGTAGAGGCAAAAACAAGATGTAGTACGTGGCTGTAAAAAATGCAGTGCATTACGTTACACGATGCAGTGCGGTATGGCAATCTAGTTCCCGATTACCTACACGAATAAATACACACAAAAAACTATGAAGTACGCACATGTATACACAAGTGTAGTACTGTATTGTAGAAGATGCAGTGCAGGATTATATACGAATGCAGTTCATTATCACATAGGATGCATGTATAAACGTAACAAAATGCCCGTTCGCACAGAAAAGTGGTGGTTAAAAAAAATTTACTGATCAAAAATAAAACAAAACCACCTTAAAAAAAACCACATTCGCATACAACCACCCGATCGGAGCAGTTCCATTGCCACAAGCCCACCATCACAGATGCAAAACCAACCCACGATCTGCACAACCACATCATCAGCGTGATCGTGCAGTTCAACTGACGAGGCCATCCCACCCCGCGCCCTCCCCTTAAATTCAGACCCCTGCCAAAGGCCTTCTCATCCACAACAACACAAGTATCCATTGCGCTCCCACCAAATCGCCCCATATCAACGCAAAAGCACCAAGCCCTCCTACCTGCGATGACGTTCACCGACGAGTACAAGGGCGACAATGCCGTGGAGGCGCACGGCAACACCAAGTTGTACATCATCCACACCAACGACAAGAAGTAGATGGCGATCACCCTCGCGCAGTACGAGCGCCACCCCAGGCTCCAGCGCCACAAGATCGTCGGCATTGATCTCGAGTACAACAACGACCCTGAAGTGACGCAGAAACCCGCCCTCTGCCAGCTCTCCATTGGCAAGAATCACCCGGTGCTGCTCTTCCAAATGAGCGACACTGAAAGGTGCACCATCTTCGACAACTTCCTCGTCGACCCCAGGTACACCTTTGCAGGCTTCTCCATCGACGGCAACAAAACCAGGCTGGAGCGCGTCAAACTGGAGGTCGCCAACTTCGTCGACATCCATAAGGAGTGGAGGGTGCCCGAGGCAACCAAGCCGTTGGACTCCCTCAGAGACGTCTCCGGCATGCTCATCGACGACTACTACAACAACATGAAGAAGAAGATCACCGATAACGAGCACCAGCGCTGGGCCGTCCTGCCTCTGTCCAGGAGGCACATCGAGTACGCGGCAAAGGACGCCTACGCAGCATACGAGATATGGAACCGCATCACCCTCACCCAGGACGGCCTTTGCCGTGCAAAGCTAGAGAAGGAGGAGCCCCCCAAGAAGCGCGCCAGGAGCAGCTGGGGATGGGGAGAGCCTAACTGGTGAAGAAGAAGATGGTGCCGGCTAGGAGCCAACAATGCCACCGTTCTTTTAGAATTATCATCAAATTTGTTTTATGTTGTTTGCTTATGTATCGTTAGTTTGCTTGTGTGCTGAACCTAGTTTGCTTGCCATGCACAATCGCTTGTAATGATGAATTTTTTGATTATGTTAGTTTGCTTTCTGTTCAACTTAGTTTGCTGGTGATGAAATTATCGTATAGAATGCAAACAGGAAGCATGCAGTGCAAGTTGTGTACGAATGCAATACAGAATTTGTCGAATGAAGTCTTAACATACCCAACAAAGCAGTGCACGAACCTTAATTTGAAAAAATGAATACATAAGAGCAAAAACACAAAAAGAAAAACGCAAACACGTAAATAATTCAATGCAGTGCGGAAGTACACGAACGTGCAGCACGGAACCATAATGAATGATGTACAAGTTTGATTTACTAAGCACTGCACTCCCATACATTGGGGAAAAAGACTATATAATAGCAAAAACACGGGAACAAAAAATGAGAACTATACATGCAGTACGGAATTCGTGCGCATGCAGTATAGAACCCTGATCAATGTAGTGCACGCCCCAACATTGAAAAAAACACATAAGACAGAAAAATAAAAAGAAAAAAATTGACCACCCAGTTCTACCGGCCCCAGCCAGTCTCGTAATAGGTCTGCACCCACAGAAGGCGAGTCGTTCTGAGTCACAGTGCATGGGGCCGGCCATAGATGGGCCCACAGGTCATAGGGCATACAGCTGCGAGCGTCGTGTATAAGCGCCCAAATAAGTATCCAGAGGAGTTCGACCGGTATGCCTCGCCAGAGCTTATAAATATGTCGGGCGCGCCTTCCGCGGGCGAGGTGGGACTAAACATTAAACTGCACACAGTGCACCGGTAACCATCCATGCTCACAGGCCAACTTGGGCCCAATTGCGTCTTCACTACCCGAACACCGGGCCAACAAGGCCCACTAAGAAAAAACAATAAGTTCAAAAATAGAACATCAAAAGGAAAAATGAGAAACATTTTTTAAATGAATAACAACAAACAAAAAAAATGTGTGCGGAACTGTAAGAAACTATTAATAAATAAAACACAGGAAGCCTGATGTCAACGTACAAATGCAGTCCGCGACGTACAACAATGCAGTTCTCCACGTGGAAGCACGAAGTATTTTTCTTCTTCTGAATTGCAGTTATCTTCACTCTGCAATGCAGTATGGCTGAAGTGAAGAATGCAGCCCTGTCACTTAAACACCCCTATCCACACTACCCTCCATCCACACAAAAGTTGTATTACCACAAAAATCAAGAGAAGAAAAGAAAGAACCCCATCAAGAGAAGAAAAAAAGTACATATGTGTGAATGCTACTGCAGTACACTACGTGGACCTGAGCAGTTCGGTTCTGATAGAGAAGAAGTGCACTGACTTGGACAATTCACTGAAAACACAATCATCACATTTTCTGACAGTTGCGTCAATACATTGATCTAATCATGAAAAAAGAGGCGACGACTTTCCGGATTTCCAATGCACTAACAGAGCCTCCTCATAGCAGAACCTATCTGCAGTTGCCACGTAACTTAAAACAGAGCCCCACCACGCTATCGCCCCGCTCCACCTCTCCCATGTCCTGTTAACGAGAGCAGAGGAGAGCAGAGAAGAAAACACAACTGCTTCGTCCCCCCAAAAACCCCATTGCATCTTCTTCTCTGCTCTTCCTTTCACTAACCTCTCTCTAGGACAAACACCAGAGAGCAGAGGAGAATCATGGCGGATGCACCTCTGTACAAGCAGCGCCGCAAGTACACCAGGGAGCTCCACGACGTCCACCTCCACGGCAATCACAAGCTCCACGTCCTTTGCATAAGAAAGGGCAAAGACGTGGACAAGATGCTATCCACGTTCAGGAGGAAGCTCGGCGGAATGCCTGTCAAACTAGTCGGCGTTGATGTCGAGTACACACACTACAAGAAGCCACAACGGGTAGCGGTGCTATAGCTATGCGTAGAAAAAGAATGCCTTATCTACCACATATCTGCAGCTAAAGACAGGTAATAATAACTATCACTTCTCAATATTGATTTTAAATTTTCTTCACTGCAATTGCCATAATATTTAAACTTTGGTTCTCATTTTTGAAAAGCATGGCATATGAATTTATTGACAGTTTTGATTTGGCTCCATGTATGTCACTCATGTGTTCAATTCTTGAATTATATTATCTAGCAATACACGTAGTTTAATTATATTTTCTTCACTGCAACATTACCATACAAAACATGTATGAAATTAGGTTCAAGAATACAAGCATACACAAAACATGCATTGTTTATGCAATCTATTATCAGATTTACTAGTTATGTTGAACAAAGTATTTGCAACTGCTCAATGCAACAGATTCAGATATTCATATTGCAGTTCAGTTTCAAAAAAACACAAAAAAACATTGGTAGTTCTAAAGAAATAAACTATATTCACTCTATACAAATATATTGCAGGCCAATGGAACTAGACAAATTCCTGATGAATGATGAGTACACCTTTGTCGGATTCGCTATTGAAGGAGACAAAAGCAAGCTGAAGGTATCTGGTTTGGAGATCAACTCCGACAATTACATTGATATTCAGGTGGAATGGAGAGACACATACAATAAAAAGAAGTTTGACTCTTTGGCTGATGTTGTTGGCAGGATGATAGACATTCACTACCATGACATGAAGAAAAAAATTAACCGCAAGGAGGACCATACTCTATGGGGATTTTGCCCGCTACCAGAAAAGCTTATCAAGTATGCAGCAATAGATGCATTCGCAACATATGAGTCATGGAGAATCATCTACGATGTCATAATGGGACTGGACAGGGCAAAAAGAGACAAAGAAGCAAAGAAGAAGAAGAACAAGGCTGTAATCCAATACAGCAACTAGAAAAAATCAGGGTTGTGTTTAGTTTCACTTTACTTTAGGCGTTGTGTTGTTCTTTGTTTCATGTATGCAAGATTTTGATGATGTCCGTTGCTTCATATCGAACATTTGTTTTGTAAAAACAATGTCAGTTTGCTTGTGATCAATTGCTTTCGCAGAAATTAGTTTGCATTAGAACAACTATCTACACAACTTTGAAAATTTTAATGTGTGATACCAAAACATACTATTCACATACAAAACATATTCAAAACCAACATTAAACAAAAAAACTTAGGTAATCTGACTACAAACTCATACATAAAAAAGAAAAGATTAATGTAGTTCACAATCGTAAAAAAAGGAGTACACATGTCTCAACATGTAGTCCACAAAAATAGTAATTATATAAAAAGAAAAATTAATATTAACATTTCTAAAAATATATAATCCGTATACCATTCTAAACAAACGTGAATACAGTTCACAGAACGAACATAAGGCAGTTCACCAAGTGTATACATGAAGTGCAGTACATGCATAAATGTAGAACGACAAGGGTCGCAGCAACTTTCGCGTGGTGCCCAACACACACACTTGCTACACGAAGTACAATACTAAACGTTGGTGCAAGCAGTACAAATGACATCATTTGTACTACAACAAAAATATTTATCATCCAAAAAAAGAAAAAATGCTTCAAATAAGGGAAAAAATTGATCACCCAGCTGCAACCAATCCCAAGACATTCTTTTTTTCCATCAAAGGGGACGCGCGCAAACCCCGGAGCCACACCCCTAAGATAGACAGGGCGCGACGGGGTATGACGGACTCGCCTACGCATGCGGCGCCGCGGCAAGCCGCGTCGCCGCCTGCTCCGGCTTGTTCCAGGCTCGGCCTCGCAGGGGGATCGAGAGGTGGGTCACAACCTCCCTCCCCACCCCTTGTTCGGCCTTGCGCTAACGCGCATAGTGCACTTGGTTGACAGGCGCAGTGCGGACATTCTGTCTTTCCATCAATGGGGACGCGCGCAAAACCCCGGAGCCACACCCCTAAGATAGACAGGGGCGACGGGGTATGATGGACTCGCCTATGCATGCGGCGCCGCGGCAAGCCACGTCGCCGCCTGCTCCGGCTCGTTCCAGGCTCGGCCTCGCAAGGGGATGCGGAGGGGGTCACGACCCCCCCCCCCCTCCCCACCCCCTGCTCGGCCTCGCGCTAACGCACGTAGTGCGCTCGGTTGACAGGCGCAGTGCGGACATTCTGTTTTTCCATCAAAACAGGACGCGCGCAACCCCGGAGCCACACCCCTAAGATAGGCAGGGGCAACGGGGTATGGCGGACTCGCCTACGCATGCGGCGCCACGGCAAGCCGCATCGCCGCCTGCTCCGGCTCGTTCCAGGCTCGGCCTCGCAGGGTGATGTGGAGGGCGGTCACGACCCCCCCTCCCCAGCCCCTGCTCGGCTTAGCGCTAACGCACGCAGTGCGCTTGGTTGACAGGCGCAGTGAAGACATTCTGTTTTTCCATCAAAGAGGACGCGCGCAACCCCGGAGCCACACCCCTAAGATAGACAGGGGGGCGACGGGGTATGACGGACTCGCCTATGAATGCGGCGCCGCGGCAAGCCGCGTCGCCGCCTGCTCCAGTTCGTTCCAGGCTCGGCCTCGCTGGGGGATGGGGAGGGGGGTCACGACCCCCCCCCCCCCTCCCCGCCCCCTGCTCGGCCTCGCGCTAACGCACTCAGGGCGTACAAGAACAATACAAAATATATAGACAACTAAAAAAATTGGGGGGGGCCAACCCCCCCCCCCCCATGTACCTTACCGTACAAACAATAAAAAAAATGAACTGCAAAACACAACTTCAGGCAAAAAGCAGTGCGTTTTGTTTTGGCAAAAAAAGCAGTGCGGTATCATAAAGCAATGCAGCTTCGGCATGCACACACGTGCAGCGCTTTGCTTGAAAGACAAAAAATGCAGTGCTTTTTATTGGACAAAGAAGTTCGGCATCAAATGCGATGCAGTTTATCGAACACATACCATAAATATAAGCATGACAAATGCCAGTTCACATAGACCGTGGTCGTCAACAAAAAATAAAATTATACACTTATATATATTGTATGAGTTATTGATATAAAATACACATACATATACAAATTCGTCCACATATACTGCTGCATAAAAGAACAAGAAAAAATACAACGACAGAAAAAAGTCTTTTTCATACATTATCTACCTTAGTCAACACACACAAACACAATATCAAACCCTAGTTATTGTCCACGCACAGCCTTTTGCCCCCAGTAGAAAACAGTGCCCCAAATGACTGTTACTGCGTCTGTGACTGCGTCTGCGATTGCGACAGGGAAGTGAGCTCGAGGTCCGCAATCAGTTCGTGTAGCTCAAGCGGCATGTCTTCATAACACAACATGTTCGAAGGATTGAACAGCAGCTGGAACATGTACTCCGCCTTCCAATCTTCAACAGCAGGCTGAAAAAAGAAAAAAGAAAAAAATGCAGACAAGTGATTAAAAAAAGGTTGTCATAAAGAACAAAAAAAGTGAAAAGAAAACAGAGAAGGTGTTACGTCGGATTTCAAAATTTTCTAAACTAGACGTTGGCCGTCATACAACTGCGTCATCCTTAGAACATAGATTCCGCACTCATTTGCTCCCTGCGCTGACACGACCGGGTAAGATGGCTTCTCTGCCAATTTAACCCAGTCAGGGTGGTTCTTCGATTTATACATTTTTTCACCGTAAATCGCCTTCAGCAGCTGAGTCATCCTCCTCATCTGGAAAAAAAAGGAAGCACAAGGTAAGAATAACAAACATCACGGATCAAAATTGATATTCAAACGAACCAAAAAAATATAAAAGTTGTTCTCAAACGTCTAGACAATCCCTCTTTTAAGTGCACATGAGAAAAATGCAGTTCTGTCGTGCATATGTTGCAGTGCATTGCATAAACAATTGTGGTTCTATGTGTGCTAAAATTTGCATGTGCAGTTTATGAAAAAAATGCAGTAGGAGAAACACAAAAAAAGCTTTACGCTTGGCAAGAAAAAATAACATACCACTTCAGTGCAATCTGCGTGGTAGTCAGTCCTACGCCACCTTGTCGTGACATCAGGATGGCCAGTGTACTTCCTACTGTCATGGATATCAAGGGTCTGACGATGCTGGTTCATCGTGTATAAGGAATAATGACCATTCTTGAATCGCGGCATCATAATCTGTTCGCATAAAAAATGAAATGAAAAGTTCTTTCGACACGTAGCACCAGGACCACTGTTCCAAAAATAACTATAAAAAGAAATGCAACAAACCAGGAAAAATAAATGACAAAAAACAATGAACTTACCAGTTTTGCATCCAACAGGTTTGCGTCGTCGCTCACAAAAAACTTGAGTTGGTTAACTGCATCTTCTAAAACAAACGAGCTATGCACAACTGGCAACACAGGATTTCCGTCATTATCTCTCGCCACAGAGGTTTCCATTTGAAGAACGTACTGCACACAAAAAAGAACAAAAAAAAGGACATGAAAAATAGAATAAACAATGCAAGCAGGCATGGACATGAAAAAGGCAGTGCAATAGGAAAGAATGACAGCAAACGTTTACTGTGATAAATAAAGGTGAAAGTAGCACACATTCACCGGATTGATAAGCTAAACCCAGTTCAGGGTCTTGCTTCCAGTACTTGCTGACAAAATCCATGATATACGAATCCATTAAAGCTCATTTGCCAAATGTATCATAGATATAGTCAATATTGTAAGTATCGACATCACCAAAAGGACCATGCACCATAAAGAACGCGTTCCTGCAGTAAACATACACAGATGGGATCAATAAAATTAGAATTAAAATCAAAACACACAAAAAGGATGAGAGGGCACACACATCACATAAAACTTACTCGCGGTATTTGGTTACAAAATCTTTGCTGAGAACAAGATCCTTTATTTTAATCGCCTCATCAATATATCTGAACCTCGGAGGCTTCAATTTCTCTATAGAGCATCTCAACTTAAAAGCCCTCGCACCTGCCCTCTTGTTCAAAAATACTTCAACCTCATCCAAAGGAGGACGATTAATTGCTGCACTCCCAGTCCTAGTGACACGTGCACACGGTGTAACAAAATCATCATCATCAACATCATATACATCGTGTGGAGAGCTAGGTCGAGAGACACTTCCACCATCAGGTCCAGACGCCACATTTGTGTTCAAACCAGAATTATCTGGAGAGATTTCAATGACACAATCCTCCACAACCACATCAGAACCCTGGGACTCAAACAGTGACGTACAGCCTTCATGAAGCCCCCCATCAAAACCTAAAAACGTGTAGAAAAAACATGGAAGCACTCAGCACAAAATACAAAAACCAAAAAACATGTATACAGAAAAATAGAATGCAGGCCACACTTGTATACATCAATGCAGCCCACTTCTCTACAGCAATGCAGCACACTTCTCTACATCAATGCAGCCCACACTTGTATATAGCAATGCAGCGCACTTATCTACAGCAATGCAGCCCACTTCTCTACATCAATGCAGCCCACACTTGTATACAGCAATGCAGCACACTTCTCTACAGCAATGCAGCCCACTTCTCTACATCAATGCAGCCCACACTTGTATACAGCAATGCAACACACTTCTCTACAGCAATGCAGCACACTTCTCTAAAGCAATGCAGCCCATACTTGTATACAGCAATGCAGCCCGCGTATAAAGAACAATGCAGCTCACTTGCCCATAAAGAAGCAGAACCAAGCAGTAGACAAAAATAAAATAAAGGGAGGATAAAGAAGTTCAATAAAACAACCTTTATCTGTAAAAATTATAAGTGATGTTAAATCAAGGCAACACTTCCTCGATGTTAGCCAGCTATAGAGCATGGCCTTTCCGATGTAGCCAATGTGCTCCACCCCAAACTTAGCAACTCGAACACCATCCCATGTCTGCAAGAATTGAAACATACAGAATCCACAATCATGCCTGCAATAAAAAGAATAAAAAACATCAGTTTCACAAAAATGAAGTGAAAAAAAACTTGAACAGTATGACACAGAAGGGCTGTAAAGAACGCACCCAATTGGCTGCAATGGGACAATGACATGTTTCAACACAAATCCACCAAGTGTAGGAGGATTTAGCGGCTCATCAGAACTCGAGCTCCCTTCTTTCCATGCATGCTTGATATTTTTAACCATCCTCCTAAAAACCCTGACCGCATCAGGGCTGCCAGGTTTGTTGAGCGAGTCAAGAAATTCAAACCGCCTTTTTTCACATTTAACGCAACTACACAATAATGACCAACACCATCCCTCGTATCTGGCGGATCAAAAGTTGCAAAAAGGACCTGTTGGAAACATGAAAAAATAAATAAAATTATTATAAGAAGAAAAAACAGAATGCTACAAAAACAAAACAGACAAAATATAGTTTTCAACACATAAAAACGTCTCTCACCATATCCTTTTTATCAACACGCTCCTCGGCTTTTGAGGGGAACATCATTTTAACACTCCTGCCTACAGTACCACCATTCCAAATATTTGTCTGCCGAAACAAAACCAAAAATCAAATAAGCAAAACAAGTCATCGCACAAAATCAGAAAAGAAAATCAAAAAATAAAACAAAAATTTCTGCATTCTTACACAAATATGGTACGGGACAACCATTGTCAGAGATCCCTTAAACTTATCTACCAGCAAAGAAACCCCAAGATCTACAAGCCTTGTAGTGAGTATCCCTTTATCCCAAAAGGATTGACCAATTTCGCCAATGCTAATATCACTCATCTCAGTTTTAAAAGCAATCATGTCCCTGAATTTTTCATGAAAAACTAAAACATAAGATACTAAAAAAATAACAACAAAAAAAGGGGTAAATACAAAAATTAGATAATACATATGAACAAAACAATTTCTAAAAAACCATACTTCTTCTTCTTGTCCTTCCGAGCCCTCGTAACAGCAGCGTACAACTCATTGTATCTTTTCAAAAGAGCTGGATCAATGCTCGACGGTATCACAACAGGAGGTTCGTCATCTGTAATAAAAAAGATGAAGTTCACTTATCCAAACAATGAAGTTTAAATATTAAGATAAGGGAATTCTGCTAGCTATTTTGAAAATCATAGACAAAAGATCAAAGTTTCACTTATCATTAAACATCTAATACAGATACCATAGTAATTAAACAACATGAATGAGAAAAACTTCAAACTGCACTGTTAAAAAAAACTCTTGCCTTCAGTGTCAGAGTCTTCAGGCTGCTGTTCTTCAGAGCTGAGCAAAATATTTTCTTGCATACGTTGCGATGAATCCACCACAACCTCACTGGACTTTCCTTCTGCAGCAACATCAGCATTCTCTCGATTTACAACAGTCTGGTCAACAACAACGTCCTTAGATACTTCAACTACATGAGGCTCCACTCTCGATACTTCCGGAACATCATTGGACACCAGATAGACAGGGGAAGCAACAACACTAGCAGCAGGGGCAACATTCTCCAGTGGCATTTCAATGCCAACATCAGAATCTTCATGCGGACTGGTGGGAACAGCATCATGGGATCCTTGAGCTATAGAATGATCTGCGCAGTCAACGGCAACCGATACAGAAGCATCAACACTGCCATGGCCATCAACAGCACAACTGCCCTAATTCAGATCAACGTGAACTTCCATGTTTTGGTCTCCAACCTGTGGAAAGTTTAAAAAACACACAGTAACACAAAAATGAGCGTGGGGATAACTAACACAACAACACACAGCACACTTATGTCAAAAGACTGCTGACAACATACACATAACAACTACAGTCCACATATGCAAAAAACACCAACACACGTGTGTCAAACACAACTACAACTGCAACCCACATGTACATAAAAAAAGAACTGCAGTTCACTTTGACAAACGCTGCAATTCTGTTATGTTAAATACTGAAGCTCACGTATGTAAATCAGTATGGATCGCGCATGCCAAAAGAACTGCAGTTCACTTCTGTCAAACAATGAAGCTCACACATGTAAAACTATTGCAGCTAACATAAGTAAATGAAAATGCATATGGATGAACATAACAGCGTACATCAAGTTTATAACAAACAACAAAAAATTAGATTACAAACCACTAACAGAACAAGTAGTACAACTATACCTTATCAGCTACAACATCTAGAGGGGACTATGCATCAGCCAAGACCTCATCCTTCCCAGAGCCATCGTAGGTCTCTTTGTGCACATCACGAGCAGCAACACGAGTATACGGGCATAGAACAAACCAAAAACGAGAAAATAAGATGGTACCGACCAAAAAAGAAAAAACTTCAACTATGCACAAGCAGTACACACTTCACAACAGAGAAGTACACAAAAAAACAAATAAAAATGGGAAGCAAACAAATGCAAGATCAAAGAAAAAGGGACGCATGGCAGAATAGACATGGCATGAGTATTTATACCTGACCAACTCCATCGTCTCTAGTTCCATCGACGCCAGAAGATTCCACTCCAGCCTATAACAAAAAAAATAGTGAGGAGCAGTCAACATAATAAACAAACAAAGAGGTTCAAAGCCGCAAAAAACTTAGAACATACATTGTCAGCGCCAACGCCAGCGTCCTAACGGGTCATTTCGTCCACAATATGCCCAGCATCCTTCTCATACCGACCGCATTTTTCTTCTTGTGAATGTCTCAATTGAGCATACAAAGACCGAACATTCGTCACTGCAATCTTCAGGCTTTCAATCACACCACAATCAAAATTGTGAGCAGCAACAATATCTTCATCTCGTGGGCCATGGACAACAGGGAAAAAACCAGCAATTGTCCTCAACCTGTCACCAGAGGTTGGCAAATCTTCAGTCAGCTTCAAAACCTTCGGAAGAAGCTCATCAATCTCCTCAAGTTTTTTGCCGCCAACAAATGTCTGTTTATAAGAGCTTGTATTATCAAACATCTGTCGAGGCATGAAACCACGAGTATGCGGCACCTTATCATCACAGGTAGGAAGCTGGCTACAGATAGGCTCATAAAACCTAGAATGAGTGCTAGGCCCCGCATCAGGGCTGCCGTGTACAACTGTAACAGGACGGTTGTACACAATATCACCTGACGCCTTCCACTGCAAAAAAAGACAACAGGCAAAGAGAAGTACACATGTAAGTACTAGAAAAGTTCACATTTATAATGGCTGCACATTTTTTTTAAAAAAATCTGATATTAAAAAATCAGGTGCACTAACCGGCAGCTTCCCAAATTTGTAACTTTCCAAGTAAATCTTTCCCTTCAGAAGCACATCCTCATTGTACAACTTCATCAGGTCCTTGGTCGTCAGGTATGACGGGCGTGGCGTCAACGTGTGCATGACTGAAAATTTGCGAAGCTTCAAGAAGTCAAGATACATAATCAGGGGGACAATGGCACAACCCTCTGCACAATTCTGCTTGCTGCCTTCTGTTTGCCACCTAACCACAGCTGCCTGCAACTCATCAACAACAAGCTGACAAAAGTCCATCTGAGCCATAGCCGCATAATCCATGTTCTCTACCATCGCAGCAACTCTACCCAAACGAACTGCAGGCCCAGGGCACAGCAAATTCTGGTAAAGTATCAGGAAGAACACCTTCACAGCAAGGTCAACACTCACAAAATCATCTTCCTCCACCAACACCTTCAACTTCTCAAGCAAGTCCTTGACACCTATACTTTTTGAACGGTCAAAGCCAAGCTCATCCTTGAGGGCAGTCAACGATTCATCATGACCGCTGGAAGCAGGCATGGGTGCAGTGTGACGTCCCATAGGTAAATCAAAAATGTGATGAACTGCATCACGATTGATTCGAAGAACCCTGCCATTCCCAAAGTCCATTACCATGGTGGCAGGGTCAATCACTCCCATCAGATAGCACATAAGAATGCGCGACACATTTTTCTTTACTGTCAGATCAAAGACAACACCAAATCCAGCATCCCTAACAAGGCTGCAATGTGCCTCTTTCAACAAAGAAGCAGCCTTGCAAACAGTGGGAAGAGACAAACGCACGATCTTGTTAAATCGAGAATCATCTCCCTCACCATCATCTTCAGTTGCATTGCTCTTACTAGACTTCTTCCTCTGTGTAAAGGAAAATGCAGTCCACATTAGAAGACTAGGCATTAAAAAGAGACATAGAAAATACAGAAAGAATAACAAATGAAGGAAACAAATGCAGTGCACTTCAACAAACCATTGGAGCAGCATCCACCTCCTCGCCAGAGTCACCACCAACATCTTCGTCGACATCATCACGGGCACGCTTGGGTACACTCTTAGATGAACCACAGTCTTTGCATCTAGAAGGATGAACACCCTTCACATAATCAGAAAGCACAAAGTCGTCGTCATCAGAATTGGGACCTTCAGTGACATGTAGTCGTTTGCGCTGAGGATCATCACTTCCACCAACTTCAGCAGTTCTCTTGCCAAGATTCTTCTTCATTCAAACAACACATGGACTCCGCCGAGGTGTACCACCTTCCACAGCAATAGTACTCAACCTATTCTTCACCTTGCCAAATTTACCACCCTTGGCACCATCTGCAGATCTCCTCTGCTTCTCCTTCTCACCAAACTCTTTTGACTCAATTTCAAACCTCAACTTCTTCTTGCTTTGCTTCAACTCATATTGACGAAGCTGTTCCGGGACCATCCAATTATGTGTAACTTCCTCTGTAGCATCAACAGACTACGATTGTGTTTCAGACAAGACAGGACGTCTCTGATCAAAGCTCACGCCAACATTACCCTCTGCAAAATAATGGTCAATCAATTGAGTAACCTCCTCAAACCCAGGCGCCCCAGCAAGGAAAACAGACACTGCGTCAAAATAAAGTTTGACTATGCTCATTAAAAATTGCACAAAAAGAACAAATGCAGTACAGTTAGACATATAAATGCAGTGCTCCAACCATAAACTCAAAATAAAAAATAATGCATTGTACAAAAACTTGAATAAAACAACAATGCAGTTCACACATACATACAGTGGAGTTCACATATAAAAATAAATGCAGTGTTGCATATACTAAATTCACGGTTGTTCGCAACAAAAATGTCGGACTAGATAAAACAAAGCATACACCAAAATAAACAAATTAATCACATACCAGAAGGAGGGGCCACACTTATGGGAGAAGATTCAATCGGCGAATTCACTTGATGTCCTCCCTCGACACCATGATCCTTACCACTAGGACAAGGAGAGTCAATTGGTGTATCATTATGAGCACTGCAATCACCTACTGGATTCAAAAAAACCAGAAAAAAAAATTACAAAAACATCACATGACAAAATGATGCAAACGAACGCTGACAACTAACAGAGCATAAACCAATATGCTGGATGAATTAGGAAAATAGATAAACATCAAACAAAATAAACAAAGCCTAAAAATAAGCACTCCACATACCCTGAACTCCTTCTCCCGGCCTTCTCGGCGAACACATAGCGTTTCCCTGCAGCACAAGGACGAAGTGACAGACATAAGCAACAAAATCGGCGAAAATCTCACGAAACCCTAGATCCACATTGCTACACACAACTATCGACTTCAAAACGAGATAAAATCGACTGTCTACGGAAAAATTACACAAGCAAAAAGAGCGACAACAACTACAAGAATCACAAAAACAAGACGAGGGGACGATCAACACTGAGGCCAAGCGGAACGTACCACAAAAAAGTGTGCGGCAACGGCGGCGGGAAGGGGGAAGGGGGGGCAACGACGGAAACAGACAGGAAAGGGCCGCGGGAGCGCAACGGCAAGGGCTCACAGAGCGGACAGCAACGCGGAATGCAGGAATAAGGACCTCTTGAGGGCGGCGGTTCTCCGGGCGACGGCGGTTGCTGCGCGCGGCGGCGGTTTTGCTCGAGGGAGAGATGCCTCGGGAGAAACTACAAGAGAGGAGAGGGGATTGTTCTCGGTCTCTCTCTCTGATAGCCGAGCGGTGGAATAGCCTGGAAGCGATACGTAGGAGGCCCGCGTGTCGCAAAAAGGGGTCACAAAAAACGGGCTGGCCCAAAAATGGCCCAGACAAAATAAGCCAGTCTACATCAAAACGCACATATTACTAAAAACAAAAAAATGGACATGATGCAGTTCTCCGTGAAGAATCATGAAGTTCAAACGGTAAAACGAAAATAAAATACATACAGTTCGTAAAAAAAGTTAAAATAAAAAACAACACGCATGTTAAGAAAACGCATCCGAAAAAAATCTACCTTCAAATAAGTGCCACACAAAAAAAAGTGCCCCCCTCCCCTCTCCCCTTAAACCTCCCGTACAGTGCAGTAAGCACAGGCAAAAAAACAAATGCAGTACGCAGTACTAGAAACATGCAGTGCATTTCGTTACGGGATGTAGTACAATATAGCAATCTAGTTCCGCATTATGTTGATGAATATATACACGCCATAGAACACAGCGATGAAGAAAAACACGAACACGGAAAAAGTAAACGCAGTGCGGAAGTACACGAACATGCAGTACAGGATCATAACCAATGCAGTACATTTGTAATTGGCTAAGCAGTGCAGTCCCATACATTCAAAAAAAAGATTACAAAAAATTAAAAACACGGGAACAAAATTGAGAACTGTACATGCAGTAAGGAATGAAGTTCACATCTAGTACATAACCCTGATCAATGCAGTGCACCGATGATTTACCAAAAAGCAGTGCACTCCCCGACATTGAAAAACATACAAAGAAAAAAAATTGATCACCCAAATGATACCGGCCCCAGCCACACAAAAATTGATCACGTACATGCGTCTTTGAACTACCCGAACACAGGCCCAACAAGACCGACTAAGAAAAAACAATAAGTTCAAAAAAAAGTGGGGGAGGGGGGATAGTAAGAAGATACCACCCACGCATAGAATCCGAAATAACAATCAGGAATAGGACTAGGAGAATGAGGTCTAATTTGTTTTTGGTACTGAAAAAATATATTACTACTAGAATTAGAATTCTAGTAATTAAATTAATTAAACTTTTTTGGAGGTTGATAGTTTATTTATTGAGGAAGAGTCAATCCTTCTCTTCTCACTTCAAGATTGATCATCTCGAGCCATCCGTTGAGGGTGGAAATTTAAGAATAAATAAGTTTTAAGCAAACTTGGTTTATTCAGTTGCCATTTCCCTACCCCTCCCGTACCAGGGACTGCAGTAAGTAAAGGCAAAAATAAGATGTAGTACGTGGCGGTAGAAGTATGCAGTGCATTCCATTACGCAATGCAGATCACCGAAGCATATAGAAAAGTGACGCAAAAAACGATGAAGTACACACATGTATACACAGTTGCAGTTCCGCTTTGTACATGATGCAGTGCGGAAGTGTAAGCAATGCAGTTATGTTGTCACGCAGTATACATGTATAAAACATGACAAAATGCCCGTTCGCACAAAACAGTGGTGGTTAAAAAATATTTGCTGATCAAAAATAAAACAAACCCACCTTAAAAAACCCACGTTCGCATACAACCACCCAATCGGAGCAGTTCCATCGCCACAAGCCCACGATCACAGATGCAAAACCAACCCACGATCTACACAACCGCATCATCAGCATGATCGTGCAGTTCATCTGACAAGGCCATCCCACCCCGCGCCCTCCCCTTAAATTCAGACCCCCGCGAAAGGCCTTCTCATCCACAACAACACAAGTATCCATTGCACTCCCACCAAATCGCCCCATATCAACGCAAAAGCACCAAGCCCTCCTACCGGCGATGACGTTCACCGGTGAGTACAAGGGCGACAATGCCGTGGCGGCGCACGGCAACACCAAGTTGCACGTCATCCACACCAACGACAAGAAGCAGATGGCGATCACCCTCGCGCAGTACGAGCGCCACCTCAGCCTCCAGCGCCACAAGATCATCGGCATGAATCTCGAGTACGACAACGACCCTGAAGTGACGCAGAAACCCACCCTCTGTCAGCTCTCCATCGGCAAGAATCACCCGGTGCTGCTCTTCCAAATGAGCGACACTGAAAGGTGCACCGTCTTCGACAACTTCCTCGCCGACCCCAGGTACACCTTTGCAGGATTCTCCATCGACAGTGACAAAACCAGGCTGGAGCGCGTCAAACTGGAGGTCGCCAACTTCGTCGACATCTAGAAGGAGTGGAGGGTGCCCGAGGCAACCAAGCCATTGGACTCCCTCGAAGACGTCTCCGGCATGCTCATCGATGACTACTACAACAACATGAAGAAGAACATCACCGATGACAAGCACCAGCGCTGGGCCGCCCTGCCTCTGTCCAGGAGGCACATCGAGTACGCGGCAAAGGACGCCTACACAGTGTACGAGATATGGAACCGCATCACCCTCACCCAGGACGGCCTTCGCCGTGCAAAGCTGGAGAAGGAGGAGCCCCCCAAGAAGCGCGCCAGGAGCAGCTGGGGATGGGGAGAACCTAACTAGTGAAGAAGAAGATGGTGCCGGCCAGGAGCCAACAATGCCACCGTTCTTTTAGAATTGTCATCAAATTTGCTTTATGTTGTATGCTTATGTATCGTTAGTTTGCTTGTGTGCTGAACCTAGTTTGCTTGCCATGCAGAATCGCTTTGTAATGATGAACTTTGATTAAGTTAGTTTGCTTTTTGTTCAACTTAGTTTGTTGGTGATGAAATTGTCGTACAGAATACCTGTGATAATTTGTTTCCTGTTGTCTGCTAATGTATCATTAGATTCGAGTAGTGCTGAAAACGAAAAATGAGTTGCAGTGTGCAAACAGGACGCATGCAGTGCAAGTTGTGTACGAATGCAGTACAGAATCTGTCGAATGAAGTCTTAACTTGCCCAACAAAGCAGTGCACGGACCTAAATTCGAAAAAAGAATACATAAGAGCAAAACCAGACAAAGAAAAATGCAAACACGTAAATAATCAATGAAGTACAAAAATATATGAACGTGCAATACAGAACCATAATCAATGCATTACGCGTATGATTTACTAAGCGGTGCACTCCCATACATTGGAAAAAAAGATTACATAATAGCAAAAACACGGAAACAAAAAAAGGCAACTGTACATGCAGTACGGAATGCGTGCACATGGAGTACAGAACCCTGATCAATGCAGTGCACGCCCCGACATTGAAAAAAACACCTAAGACAGAAAAATAAAAAGAAAAAATAATTGACCACCCAGGTGTACTGGCCCCAGCCAGTCTCGTAATAGGTCTGCGCCCATAGAAGGCGAGTCGTTCTGAGTCACAGTGCATGGGGCCGGCCACACATGGGCCCACAGGTCAGAGAGCATACAGCTGCGAGCACCGTGTTTAAGCGCCCAAATAAGTAACAAGAGGAGTTTGACACAGCGGCCTCGCCAGCGCTTATAAACATGTCGGGCGCGCCTTCCACGGGCGAGGTGGGACTAAACATTAGACCGCACACAGCGCACCGGGAACCAGCCGTGCTCACAGGCCAACTTGGGCCCAATTACGTCTTCATTACCCGAACACAGGTCCAACAAAAAAAGAGAGGCCACTGAAAATTAAAAAAAATCCTACATACCATACACAAACATAGGCCCAACCACGCGTTCGCAGTTCGTCATGATATGACAATGCAGTTCGCTATTTTCAAGTAAGCAATCATGTTGCTTCTTAAATGCATTCGTGTTCACTGAATTAGACCCAATCCACCACCTAACACCAACTACACCATTTATTACTTCCATTGCTCAATTGGTTGCATAAAAACTTATCCATTCGTGCTACAGACTAACACACTCCCCCCGTTCCTCATTTTCCTCAAATCGTAGATCTAGGGTTCATCCCATCCACAGCTCTTCTCTGGAATTCCACTGAACCCGCCATGGACTGTAAGTGCAGGTGCTTGGCAAGGATGGCACCGGTAGCGGACACATGCGTCTACGCAGAAGGTCTAGAGCTCACCAACACCGAGTGATGCAGCATGCTCGGCTGCCTGATGATACCCAAGAGGGGGTTTCGTGCGCCATTTCTTCATCGCCTCACAACCGCGGATCTCCAGGAAAGTTGGGTATGTTTTTCCCCTCACAATTTTGGACAATAATCTAGCCTGCAAATACACATCTGAATATATAGTTCAATCAATTTGTTTAGTGATGTTAACAAAAATACAAAACAGAATTTGTATTGTTGTTCAGATTTGTTAGTTATTAAGACTAGATGCTTCCACCTATCTTTCTTCAGTACCACACCATGTATCGACACTAGTTAGATCAGAATCCCAAACACATGAACAAAAAAGGGGTCAGTAGATAAGCGTTGCAGTTATCTTAACATGCTGGAGAAGTACATTGTTACTGACATTGCAGTGCACGCATGTTGCAGTATAATATATATCCTAGTAAAACTAGGAGTCAATTGCGTATATAAGTTTGTTCATACATTGCAACTACTTTAGAAAATAGCAGTCATATGTATGTAACTATTTAAGTAAACATAAACAAATCATACTAATTATAAAACAAAAACATTTGTTGTTTACTTATAAAATTCTTTTTCCACCCATTCCAATATGCAGAAACTGCCATCCACAAAAAAAGTTCATGCTCCGAGTTCAGGGAAGCTTACTTTGGAGACCGAACACAAGAATGGGTATGGAGACATGCAAGCTGACTACCACATCGACTCTGAAGACTGCATCAACATAACTACTCGTTGGAAAGATTTTGTCTCCCAGAATGGCTTTGAGGCCGGAGAAGTGGCCATGGTGTTTTTCTACAAAGAAGAAGACTCCATCAAGTTTACAATATTTGCACTCTAGGCTGTCTAATATGGAGCAACCAATATTTCTAATGCTTTGGTTATGCTGTATGCTTTTAAAATTATGTCCATCAGACAATTTGAACGATGCATATTTAATGTATGCAACCTCAATTGCCTCATTTTATCATCCTTTTTAGACAAAGTTGTTGTTGGCAATAATGCAGTTCTCTCAAGCACGTAGTGTGGTACTAATAATAAAAAAAGCAGCCCTCTGAACATTAACAATGAAATGCAAAATGGTCAAAACTTTGGAGTTAACATATTATGTTCAAGAACAATTCCCATAGTATGCAGTTCAAAAAATTTCTTATAATAACTATTCAGCTAACAAAAGCGTATAATGGACCATCCACTCTAATAGCAGAATTGAAAATTAATAAACACTGCTAATGCAGTACGGAAATGTATATTATGCAGTCATCTAGAACACAGAATGTAGTTTAAGAAAAGGAGAAATCTCATAAGCAGCAATAACCACTGTAATGCAGCTACAACGAAGTACACTACCAAAGAAAATGCAGTGCACTACAATGTGTGCCACGACTACAAAAAATAAAATTAAAGCAGTAAAATTATAGACATGTGATAGACTAACAGAGGTGTCAATTTCACTCGCAACTCCATGACACGCCTAAAAATTGTGCAGCCACTAAACTATAGAAAAGTACCACCGAAAATTTTAAACGGAAGACACGGCAACGGGACGAACAGCACCAGCTTTCATTTCAAGAATGCGATTCAAAAAAATGACAATTATACCCGAAATACAATGAATTCAAATCTATAGCAACAGTAATTACAATATTCAAACACGCATGGACGAGCAAAATCAAAAAAATTGAAAGAACAGAGGAGCGGACGAAGCTCACCCGCCGCAACAATCAAAATAACAAAGAATTGAAAACTAACTCCTAAAAATTAACAAATTATAGAGTGAACGGACAGATTAAAACGAACGCAACCAAAGAATTCCTACTAAAAAATAACATCCGACCGCAAAAAAATGCATCTGACGCGAACACGAACGAAACAAAGAAAAGCTCGTCCGCCAAATCCCTCGATTTGCAAGCACTTTACTAGATTTTCCTGTAAAATACAAAGAATAAAGCTAAAATGACATGCAGACACAAACGGGATCATCCCGCAACACCCGATTCCACACAGAAAACGCGGGCGGAACACCAGAAAATGAAGCAGTTCTCCCGTAAAAGCACTGCAGTGCCCGGCGTCAAGAAGATGCAGTGCACTTGTTTTGAGCGTGCAGTGCGGAAGTGGTGTGCAGAATAGTTATTCTGCTAATATTAGCAGAACAGACCATCTGTATATATATATATATATATATATATATATATATATATATATATATATATATATATATACATATATATATATATATGTATATATATATATATATTCCTCTAAATAGTTCTTCTCTTTTGTCTAATTCAAAGAAAAAAAGGAAAAGCCCTAGGGGCCAGCCAGGCCAACCGGCCCAGCCAGCGCCGAGCCGCAGCCCACCAGCGGGCCATGCCAGCCAGCCCACCAGCGCTCGAGCCGGCCTGCCCCCAGCACCAGACACCCGAACCACTTCCCCTCGGTCGCCCGCTCGCTCTACCCCCCCCCCTCTCTCACCGACGCGACAGCCACACCTCTTCTCTTTCCCCCTCGCCCACATCTCGCCGCGCCAGAGCGCGACCACCGCCGCCTGTTGCCGCAATCTTCTCGGGATCGCAATCCTGTGTCGCCCCTCGCCCAAGACTATGCTCTATAAAAGGCAAAGCCCCTCCTCTCTCGAGCCCCTTAAACCCTACGCCTGAAACCCATCAGAGCCATCACCCTCTCCGTTCGCGTCTCGCCACCGCCGCCTTGGTTCGCCGCCACTTTCGCCGTCGATGAGCACCCCCTGCCCTTCCCTACTACTCCACCATAACCGCCGCTTCCACGCGCACC
Source organism: Triticum timopheevii (assembly GCA_963921465.1). Lineage (NCBI taxonomy): Eukaryota > Viridiplantae > Streptophyta > Magnoliopsida > Poales > Poaceae > Triticum > Triticum timopheevii. Next base: position 404,206,862 of record OY997272.1, on the reverse strand, counting down.
CCACTGACGCCATCTGCCTGCCCAGGAGTCCCCGACACAGTCGTCCCAAGCTCGTCCGCCACCCGCCGGAGCAGGAGCTCACCCGAGCTCGCCCCGATCATCTCCGTCACCCCCGAGCTCCACCGACTCCACCCCCGACCTCCCCTCGAGCCGCCGCACCCGCCTGACGTCTCCGCCGCCGCCCAGGACCATCGCAGCAGCCATGCCGTCCATGCCCGAATGGTCGTCGCTGCCGACCGCCGCGGTAAGCCACCGGAGCCCCTCCACCTTTTGATCTGAAACCCTTGGTCTAGATTAGATCTGTGAAGGGTTATGTTTTTTTAATAGACCGTTCTAATTACGGTTTAGTTAGGTTTAGTTAGTCCCGGTTTGAGTTAGACCGGCCAGACCGGTTTATTTTATATAGCCCGTAGGCGTTTTTTTGTTATTTAGCGAACAGAGCGTCTTTTAGTTAGTTTAGCCCACGGCCCAGCAGCGCTAGCTTTTCTTTTTTCTGTTTTAGCAGAATAGTTATGTTTTTGTTTTTGCTATTTCTTTTAGTTGGTTTAGTGTTTTTAGTTGATTATTTTTTTGTTAGTTTGCAAATTTCTTGTAGTTTCTGTAGAAAATATTTGTAGCCATCTTTAAATTATTAGAAATACTTTTATATAAATTTTAGTCAGATTAGTTTTTCTACCATAACTTGAGCTAGAATAATTTTATTTTAGTTATTCTTTTTCTACTGCTTAGTTTAGTCCATGCCTAACATTAGGGACTTGTTTGGGTATTTTTATATTTAATTAAATTTAGTTTTAGAGGAAATCAAGTTTTTCTAGTTTTTTTTAGCTAGCTACTGTTTTCCTGTTGTTCTAGTTAGTAACTAATTTTATTTTGACTATGTTATAATTTATTTCAGATTAGTTTCTATAGTTACAGAGGATGAACTTTTATTTACAGTAGAATAAAATTTTAATTTAATTTCAATGCTAGTATTGTTTTAGGCATAATAGGAGTTCCATAATAGCTTTTAATATGATTCTTTTTGCACCTAGTTTGTATGATGTTTTTCCTTTCTGTTAGTTAGCAAAACCCATGCTTAGGTTCTGTTAAGAAAAGTTTTAGTAGTATAAAACTATTTCCTAGTTGTTGCTTGATGTGGTGAAAACCTTGCTTTGGTTCTCTCCAAGTTTTTCTTTGATTTTGGTTTGAGTGCTTGGGTGTTTTACTTCAACTTGTTGTTATGTTATATTGTGCTATACTTATTTGTGCTATTGTTTGACTCGGTAGAATTCCCGAAGTGTGAGGCCTGCTATTACGAGTCGCTAGCTTTCGAAGACCGTCAACCAGGCAAGTCATTTGATCATATTTTTACAACACATATGATTTATTGCATTAGAATTATACCTCCCCACCATGCATGCAATAGGAGAATTTTGTTAAGTTATGTTCTTGAGTAGTATCATGAGGTAGGATGAACCCTTCTCCCTTGTTACCGATGCCCGGGACGATGTAGTTGATTGCTATGCTTTAGTAGACGGGGTTGGTTGAGTGATTCATAAGGGAGATGCGAGGGTCAAGATGATGACAACCCCATGACTTCAAGCTCAAGATTGACTTCAAAATTCACTACTGGGTGGAGGACAGTTGACGGGCACCCTGGAGAAACCAACAGATGGCCGGGTTGCATGGAGAAGCGCCATGACATCTTGTGGAAAGCTTCGCCTAGCCACGAAGAGACAGATGGATACCCCATTCACCGGAAGCTTACCTGTGCAGCCGCAAGCCATTATGGGCTCTGGCTTGGTCGACCCTAGGCGTGACTCTGGCCGGACGATGCTACAAGATGTAGAAGAACGGTAGGATTGGATGGGCACCAGCAGTGGCCCAGAGGAACTCTTCGGAAGACCCTGTTTCGTTCATCCCGTCTTCAAACACCAGGTAGTGCGAAGACTTAAAGGAGGGAACGATTCTTGCGGGTAAAGTGCACAAACCTCTGCAGAGTGAAGACCTAATCGATTAGTCGTGTCCCCGGTTATGGACATTTTGAGCCTCTGGAACTTGGTGTATTTCGGATATCTCAACACTAAACTTAATAAATTAATTGAGGGGTTATATAATAATTGGGAATGAGACATTAGTTGGCGGAACCATCTCAATAACTACCAACATTTTGTAGTAATTGCAAACAAGTCCTTGTTGTAGGGAAAAACTGGCTTTTCGCAAAACAATGAAACTTAGTGCCCCACAGCCAAATTGCATATAGTATTAGTAATTTTTATTGTTGTTCTCTCTTCATGACTTGCCGGCATATTCAAAAATGTTGACCTACACGGCTGCAACGTCTTATGTTGCAGAGGAGTTTTCCGATCAGGAGTGAGGCTACGATCCACGCTTGGTGATTGCCCTATGGAGTCGGATGGACTCGCTATTAATCTACGCTTCCGCAACTTTATTTAGTTTATTTCTCATGAGTTGGCCTTCGGCCGAATTTATTATCTTGTAATAAAGACTCGATATGAGAATCATGTAATAAATTCAGGTGTAATAAATTCAGGTGCTATTAATCTTTGCATCAATATACTGTGTGTGCCAGCATGATCTTGGGATGGTACAGCTACACAGAGACTTGACCGATTTCGGGTCAGGTCGCTACAGAGATGGTATTCAGAGCACACGCTGACCGTAGGACGTAACCCCTAGGATCGGAAAGTCATAGGAAGAGACCATTTTACTTTCTGTCTTTACTTTTCCGTATTTTTCTTCCCTGATCATTTCTGACTCTTCTCTGATTTCAACAATTCTAGATGGTCGTTAAGTTCATCCCAGTTCTGCTCCCAGAGTTTTGCTAGCCCGACGAGACTATGCTTTTCGGCAAGAGGATGGTCCACATCACCAAGGAATTGAAGATTGCTCTGCCTTCAATCACCGGGACCCCTACCATGGCATTTCCAGATGACCGTCGCTTCAGGATTAAGGTGCACGTACCAAGGAGGACGTTCGGAAATCTCTCGGCGCCCATTGACTTCAAGTTCATTGCACCTGATTGGATCATCGGGAGAGACTTAGCAGTTCATAGTGCACTTGGATGCATACAGGAGGAATACAGGGTCGAGCTTGTTGGATCAGACCACACCATGGTTTCTCGTAGGACAGCAGAGGGAGAGATCATCTGCACCAGAAATGACGACTTTGTTCACTCATTTGCCCAAGACTTGGAGGTTCTCATCAAGGCTCTAGAGATCCAGATGCGCAGTAGCATGAAGGCGATCCAGAAGTTGCACCATCGTGAACTTGATCTAGAGGCTGCAGCACGTGAAGCCCACTATGAGCATGAGGATGAAGTCAAGGATTTCATGGAGAGAGTCGACAAGCTGAAGCTGGATGTGGCCGCATTGGAGGAGAAGCTGGATCAGGGAGAAGACCTTTTTCCGAGTGGAGATGATGGACCTCTCATGAGCAATGACCGGGATTATGAGAGCTCCACCGAAGGAAGCCGCAAGAGGAGGCGCCACAGCAGGGGACGCCGCACCAGAGGACGCCGTACCGGAGGACGCAAGGATGATTTATGAAGACATTTAGTCGACTACCATGTTTATTTTTATTTTTTCCGTCGATCAGTTAGGCCATTATTTTCGATTAGTCATGAGAATTTGTAATCCGAGGTTGAACCATGTTTGAGATGATTGAATAAATGATTGGTGTGATTATGATTGTGCATTCATATGGGTAGTGCTATTTTCTCATTAGACCCTTGTTCTACTCTAATTTTCTCATCCACTCCAAAACACCAGATGCCTCCGAGACGTGACCCTGGTTTCAATTTTCCGCCGGAGCTCACCCAGCTGATTCAGAAGCAGAATGCCTCATGCAGATGCTCATCCAAAACAACAACAACAACAACAACAACAACAACAACAACAACAACAACAACAACAACAACAACAACAACAACAACAACAACAACAACAACAACAACAACAACAACAACAACAACAACAACAACAACAACAACAACAACAACAACAACAACAACAACAACAACAACAACAACAACAACAACAACAACAACAACAACAACAACAACAACAACAACAACAACAACAACAACAACAACAACAACAACAACAACAACAACAACAACAACAACAACAACAACAACAACAACAACAACAACAACAACAACAACAACAACAACAACAACAACAACAACAACAACAACAACAACCCACTGCCACCACCCCCTGTTGACAACTTGACCTGCTTCCTAAGGCTGAATCCGCCAGTGTTCTCTAGCAGCACTAAGCCGATTGTGGCTGATGATTGGCTCCGCAAGGTCGGAAGGGAGTTATCCACTGCCGGATGCACAGATGCAGAGAAGGTGCGCTTTGCCGCACATCAGCTAGATGGACCTGCAGCTTCTTGGTGGGAGAACTACACTGCCACTTACCCGGCTGCCACCGTGACATGGGCTGAGTTCCAGCAGGCCTTCCGCACCACTCATGTCTCAGCTGGAGCCATGAGTCTGAAGAAGCGTGAGTTCCGCAACTTATGCCAGGGGAACCGTATTGTGGGGCAGTACGTGGATGAGTACAACAAGTTATCTCGCTATGCCCCGGATGATGTGGCCACAGATGCCGCAAAGCAGGAAAAGTTTCTCGAGGGACTCAATGATGAGCTGGGAATGCAGCTAATGGTGGCTACCTTCAATAACTACCAGGAGCTGGTAGACAAGGCCACCATACTTGAAGGCAAGCAGCAGCAGATTGATAGCTGCAAGCGGAAGTATGGCCAGGGGAAGTAGAACTCCGGAGCTCAGCAGAAGCCCCGTTATGCCCCATACTCGGGAGGGCATACCCATCACACTCATGAAGGACATAATCATGGAGGACATAACCATGGAGGGAATGGGAACAACCGCAACCACGACAACAAGTCAGGCAATGGAAATGGCAATGGCAACCAGCATCGTCCTGCCCCGGCTCAGAAGGATCTAAGTCACATCACCTGTTTCAAGTGCCAGAAGACAGGGCACTATGCCACTGACTGCCCGGAGGCCATGCAGAGGAATGGAAACGGCAATGGCAATGGAAGCTCAGCAAAGAAGCCCAGCCCTTTTCCTCGTGCACAGGTGAATCACATTGACGTGGAGGACGTCTATGATCAGCCAGAAACTGTGGTTGGTAAGTTTTTATTAAATTCATGTCCAGTATTAGTACTCTTTGATTCTGGTGCAACGCATTCATTTATATCAAGGGTAGTTGGTGAAAAGTATGAGTTGCCCACTAGAACCCATAGAAGCCCTCTTCAGGTCAGTTTCGCAGGAGGAGAAATGATGGCAGGCTTAGGCTGTCGTGTAACCCTCAACATCGAAAACCATGATTTTCCCGCGGACCTCATAGTATTGGAATCCCATACCTTGGATGTATCCTAGGCATGGATTGGTTGACGAAGTTTGAAGGAAACATCGATTGTGCCCGCAAGACGGTTCTGCTCACCAGCCTGGAGCAAAAGAGGATCAAGTATGTATCCAGGCGCACCCCGACGAAGAATCAGGAGAATTCCCTCACGGGAGTTGTTCAGGAGGAAGTGCCGGTAGTGCGAGATTTTCCCAATGTGTTTCCAGAGGAATTACCAGGAATGCCACCGGACAGAGACATTGAATTTCTAATTGAGTTATTGCCCGGCACAGCCTCAATATCCAAGAGACCTTATCGGATGCCCCCGAACGATTTGGAAGAGATCAAGAAGCAAGTTAATGAGATATTGGAGAAGGGATACATTCGGCCAAGCTCGTCACCTTGGGGAGCCCTAGTTCTTTTGGTACAGAAGAAGGATGGAACCCTGAGAATGGTAGTGGATTATCATTCATTGAACGACGTGACCATACAAAACAAGTACCCTTTGCCGATGATTAATGATTTACTTGATCAGCTAGTTGGAGCCAAGGTATTCTCCAAGATCGATCTTCGATCAGGGTATCATCAGTTGAAGATCCGTGAAAAGGATATACCCAAAACAGCATTCACCACCAGGTATGGTTTATATGAGTATACTGTCATGTCATTTGGATTGACTAATGCCCCTGCATACTTCATGAATTTGATGAACAAGGTATTTATGGAATATCTGGACAAGTTTGTCATGGTGTTCATCGATGATATATTGATTTTCTCCATGAGCGAGGAAGATCATAAGGAACATTAGCGTCTAGTTCTAGAGAAACTCCAAGAACATCAGTTGTATGCCAAGTTTAGCAAATGTGAATTTTGGTTGAAGGAAGTCGGATTCCTCGGACATGTTATTTCAGGAGAAGGAATAGTAGTCGACCCCACCAAGGTTGTATCAATCACCGATTGGCAGTCACCCACCACAGTCAAGGAGATCCGTAGTTTTCTCGGACTTGCAGGATATTATCGGAGGTTTATTGAGAATTTCTCCAAGATTGCCAAGCCCATGACTAAATTGTTGAAGAAGGACACCATGTACATTTGGACCGAGGATTGTGAAGCCAATTTCCAGGAATTGAAGAAACGTCTGGTTATAGCCCAGTGCTAATTTTGCCGGACATACACAAGGATTACCAGGTATATTGTGGCGCTTCTCGTCAGGGACTCGGAGGAGTACTCATGCAGGAAGGAAAAGTCGTAACTTATACCTCCAGACAACTACGACCTCATGAGATGAATTACGCCACACATGATTTGGAGTTAGCAGCCGTAGTGCATGCACTCAAGACCTGGAGACATTTCCTTATCGGAAACAGTTGCGATGTTTACATGGATCATAAGAGCTTGAAGTATATTTTCACGTAGAAAGAGTTGAACCTCAGGCAGAGGAGATGGATAGATTTAATAAAGGACTATGACATGAGATTGCATTACCACCCAGGGAAGGCTAATGTTGTAGCAGATGCCTTGAGCCGTAAGAGTTATGTGAATACTCTTATAGTGGGAGGATTACCCCAGGAGTTAGTCGATGACCTCAGAGATCTTCGACTGGAGATAGTTCCAAGAGGATATGTTGCAGCTCTAGAAGTTCAGTCCACTTTGGCCGAAAGAATTCGTGAAGCCCAGAAGTCGGACAAGGAAATTGATGAGATAAAGAAAAGGATGAATGAAGGAAAAGCTAAAGGGTTCCGTAAGGATGAGTATGGAGCTATATGGTGTGAGGATCGTATTTATGTACCCAATGATCCCGAACTCAGGAAGTTAATTCTTCAGGAGGCTCGTGATTCACCGTACTCGATTCACCCCGGTAACACCAAGATGTATCTGGATTTGAAGGAAAGTTTCTGGTGGACATGTATGAAGAAGGATATTGCAGAGTATGTAGCAGTATGCGATGTTTGCCAGTGAGTAAAGGCGGAACATCAAAAGCCAGCAGGATTACTTCAACCTTTGCCGATTCTCGAGTGGAAATGGGAGAAACTTGGAATGGATTTTATCACAGGATTACCCAGGACCCGTTCAGGGTATGATTCCATCCGGGTAGTGGCTGATTGCTTGACCAAGGTAGCTCATTTCATTCCCGTGAAGACTACCTATACCAGCGCTAAGTTAGCCAAGATATACATGACCAGGATTGTATGTCTGCATGGAGTTCCGAGGAGTATCGTGTCAGATAGAGGAACACAATTTACCTCAAAGTTTTGGAATCAGTTGCATGAAACTTTGGGTACAAGGCTGGAGTTCAGTACAACTTTTCATCCGCAAACAGATGGACAGACCGAGAGAGTCAACCAGATTCTGGAGGACATGTTGAGAGCTTGTGCGCTAGACTATGGGTCTAGCTGGGATGATGATTTGCCATATGCAGAGTTCTCGTACAATAACAGCTATCAGACCAGTCTGAAGATGGCCCCTTTCGAAGCTCTATACGGAAGGAGGTGTAGAACACCATTATTGTGGGATGCTGTTGGAGATCGAAAACCTTTCGGTCCCGATCTTATCAGAGACTCTGAAGAGAAGGTCAAACTGATTCGGGATAGACTCAAGGTAGCTCAATCGAGGCAGAAGAGTTATGCCGACAGTAAACGCAAGGAAGTAACATATGAAGCGGGAAACCGAGCATACCTTCATGTGTCCCCACTTCGTGGAATCAAGAGGTTTGGTGTTAAAGGAAAGTTGGCACCTAGGTTCATTGGACCCTACAAAATCCTCGAACATCGTGGAGAAGTTGCTTACAAGCTAGAATTGCCGGAAGGATTGTCCGGAGTTCACGATGTCTTCCATGTTTCCCAGCTGAAGAAATGCCATGCTGAGATGGCTGATATTCCGTTGAGAGACATAGTGCCCCTAGAGGCCATATAGCTCGACAGTGATCTGACTTATGAGGAGAAACATGATACGTCTCCGTCGTATCTATAATTTTTTATTGTTCCATGACAATATTCTTCAACTTTCATATACTTTTGGCAACTTTTTATACTATTTTTGGGACTAACATATTGATCCAGTGCCCAGTACCAGTTCCTATTTGTTGCATGTTTTATGTTTCGCAGAAACCCAATATCAAACGGAATCCAAACAGGATAAAAATGGACGAAGAATTATTTTGGAATATTCAGGATTTTCCGGAGGAAGAATCAACGCGAAACGGTGCTCGAGGTGGCCACGAGACAGGGGGTACGCCTGGCACTCTCGTGGGCCACCCAAAGGCAGTTGACGCTCTTATTTTGCCGCAAGAAAGCTAATTTTATGAGAAAAATCTGGGTGAAAGATTCACCCCAATCGGAGTTATGTATCTCCGGATATAAAAGAAACGGTGAAGGGGCAGAATCCGAGAACACAGAAACAGAGAGAGACAGAGAGACAGATCCAATCTCGGAGGGGCTCTTGCCCCTCCCACGCCATGGGAGCCAAGGACCAGAGGGGAAACCCTTCTCCCATCTAGGGAGAAGGTCAAGGAAGAAGAAGAAGAAGGGGGCTCTCTCCCCCTTGCTTCCGGTGGTGCCGGAACGCCGCCAGGGGCCATCATCATCACCGCCATCTTCACCAACACCTCCGCCATCTTCACCAACATCTCCATCACCTTCCCCCATCTATATTCAGCGGTCCACTCTCCCGCAACCCACTGTACCCTCTACTTGAACATGGTGCTTTATACTTCATATTATTATCCAATGATGTGTTGCCATCCTATGATGTCTGAGTAGATTTTCGTTGTCCTATTGGTGGTTGATGAATTGCTATGATTGATTTAATTTGCTTGTGGTTATGTTGCTGTCCTTTGGTGCCCATCATATGAGCGCGCACGTGGATCACACCATAGGGTTAGTTGTATGTTGATAGTACTATGTATTGGAGGGCTAGAGTGACAGAAGCTTCAACCTAGCATAGAAATTGATGCATACGGGATTGAAGGGGGACCAATATATCTTAATGCTATGGTTGGGTTTTACCTTACTGAACGTTAGTAGTTGCGGATGCTTGCTAATAGTTCCAATCATAAGTGCATATAATTCCAAGTCAGGGATGACATGCTAGCAGTGGCCTCTCCCACATAAAACTTGCTATCGGTCTAGTAAAGTAGTCAATTGCTTAGGGACAATTCCGCAACTCCTACCACCACTTTTCCACACTCGCTATATTTACTTTATTGCTTCTTTATCTAAACAGCCCCTACTTTTTATTTACGTGCTCTTTATTATCTTGCAAACCTATCCTATCACACCTACAAAGTACTTCTAATTTCATACTTGTTCTGGGTAAAGCGAACGTCAAGCGTGCGTAGAGTCATATCAGTGGCCGATAGGACTTGAGAGAGTATTTGTTCTACCTTTAGCTCCTCGTTGGGTTCGACACTCTTACTTATCGAAAGAGGCTATAACTATCCCGTATACTTGCTGGTCATCAAAACCCGTCAGAATTCTTGAGATAGCGAACAGAGTCACCCACAGCAAGATCATCAAGTTTTTTAAGGTTCTGTGGAGTCATCACTCGGAGGAGGAAGCCAACTGGGTGCGAGAAGAAGACCTCCATTGGGATCACCCGCACCTATTTGCTAGCCAACCCGAATCTCGAGGGCGAGATTCATCTTAAGGTGGGTAGGTTTGTAACATCCCAAATTTCCCATTTGGAATGTTTTACAATTATAGCTAAGCAGCTATGCATATTGTTTGAATTGAGTGGCATTTGAAATATTTTAGAGGCTCTAGAGTTTGTTTGAATTTGGATTCAAATTGGCAGTTGAATTTATTTCAAAACAATGCCTGATAAATACTTGAGCAAAAGTATGAGAGGAGCAAACATGACACTCCGAAAATATCAGAAGAAAAATATTGCCAAAAAGTTTGAATTTTATTTGGGATTTCCAGAAAGTGTTTTTTTTTAGTTTGAGTTTTGCCCCTGGAAAAATGTCCAAGTTATAGGATTTATTCCCTTGAGAATTTTGATATATATATATATATGTACTATATAATATATATATATATATATATATTCCTCTAAATAGTTTTTCTCTTCTGCCTAATTCAAAAAAAGGAAAAGCCCTAGGCGCCAGCCAGGCCAACCCGCCCAGCCAGCGCCGAGCCGCAGCCCACCAGCGGGCCAGGCCAGCCAGCCCACCAGCGCCCGAGCCGGCCTGCCCCCAGTGCTCGATGCATGAACCACTTCCCCTCGGTCGCCCGCTCGCTCTACCCCCCCCCCCCCCTCTCTCACCGATGCACCAGCCCCCACCTCTTCTCTTTCCCCCTCGCCCACGTCTCGCCGCGCCAGAGCACGACTGCCGCTGCCCTCGCCGCGATCTTCTCGGGATCGCAATCCCACGTCGCCCCTCGCCCAAGACTACGCCCTATAAAAGGCAAAGCCCCTCCTCTCTCGAGCCCCTTAAACCCTATGCCCGAAATCCACCAGAGCCGTCGCCCTCTCCGTTCGCATCTGCCACCGCCGCCTCGGTTCGCCGCCACTTTTGCCGCCAGTGAGGACCCCCTGCCCTCCCCTACTACTCCACCATAACCGCCACTTCCACGCACACCCTGCTGACACCATCTGCCTGCCCAGGAGTCCCCGACGCCGTCGTCCCAAGCTCGTCCGCCGCCCACCGGAGAAGGAGCTCACCCGAGCTCGCCTCGATCATCTCCGTCACCCCCGAGCTCCACCGACTCCACCCCCGACCTCCCCTCGAGCCGCCGCACCCGCCTGACGTCTCCACCGGAGCAGTCGCGCCGTCCACGCCCGAATCGCCGTCGCCGCCGTCCACCGCGCTAAGTCACCGGAGCCCTCCACCGTTCGATCTGAAACCCTCGGTCTAGATTAGATCTGCAAAGGGTTATGTTTTTTTAATAGACCGGTTTTAATTACGGTTTAGTTAGGTCTAGTTAGTCCCGGTTTAAGTTAGACCGGCCGGACCGGTTTATTTCATAAAGCCCGTAGGCGGGTTTTTTTGTTATTTAGCGAACAGAGCGTCTTTTAGTTAGTTTAGCCCACGGCCCAGTAGCGCTAGCTTTTCTTTTTTCTGTTTTAGCTGACTAATTTTGTTTTTTTCTATTTCTTTTAGTTGGTTTATTGTTTTGAGTTGATTCTTTTTTTTAGTTTGGAAATTTCTTGTAGTTTCTGTAGAAAATATGTTTAGCTATGTTTAAATTATTAGAAAAAGTTTTATATTAATTTTAGTCAGATTAGTTTTTCTGCCATAACTTGAGCTAGAATAATTTTATTTTAGTTATCCTTTTTGCTACTGCTTAGTTTAGTCCATGCCTAACATTAGGGACTTGTTTGGGTATTTTTAGATTTAATTAAAATTAGTTTTAGATGAAATCAACTTTTTCTAGTTTTTTTAGCTAGCCATTGTTTTCCTACTGTTCTAGTAAGTAAAGAATTTTATTTTTACTATGTTATAGTTTATTTAAGATTAATTTCTGTAGTTACAGAGGATGAACTTTTATTTACAGTACAATAAAAAATTTAATTTAATTTTATTGCTAGTATTGTTTTAGGCATAATAGGAGTTCCATAATAGCTTTTAATATGATTTTTTTTTGCACCTAGTTTGTATGATGTTTTCCTTTCTGTTAGTTAGCAAAACCCATGCTTAGGTTCTGTTAAGAAAAGTTTTAGTAGTATAAAACTATTTCCTAGTTGTTGCTTGATGTGGTGAAAACCTTGCTTTGCTTCTCTCCGAGTTTTTCTTTGATTTTGGTTTGAGTGCTTGGGTGTTTTTCAACTTGCTGTTATATTATATTGTGCTATACTTATTTGTGCTATTGTTTGACTCGGTAGAATTCCCGGAGTGCGAGGCCTGTTATTACGAGTCGTTAGCTTTCGAGGACCGTCAACCAGGCAAGTCATTCGATCATGTTTTTACAATACCTATGATTTTATTGCATTGGAATTATACCTCTCCACCATGCAAGCAGTAGGAGAATTTTGTTAAGTTATGTTCTTGAGTAGTACCATGAGGTAGGATGAACCCTTATCCCTTGTTACCGATGCCCGGGACGATGTAGTTGATTGCTATGCTTTAGTAGACGGGGTTGGTTGAGTGATTCATAAGGGAGATGCGAGGGTCAAGATGATGACAACCCCATGACTTCAAGCTCAAGATGGACTTCAAAATTCACTACTGGGTGGAGGACGGTTGACGGGTACCCTAGAGAAACCAGCGGATGGCCAGGATGCATGGAGAAGCGCCATGACATCTTGCGGAAAGCTTCACCCAGCCACGAAGAGATGGATGGATACCCTATTGACCGGAAGCTTACATGTGCAGCCGCAAGCCATTATGGGCTCTGGCTTGGTCGACCCTAGGCGTGACTCTGGCCGGACGGTGCTACGACATGTAGAAGAACGATAGGATTGGATGGGCACCGACAGTGGCCCGGAGGAACTCTTCGGAATACCCTGTTTCGTTCGTCCCGTCTTCAAACACCAGGCATTGCAAAGACTTAAAGGAGGGAATGATTCTTGTGGGTAAAGTGCACAAACCTCTACAGAGTGAAGGCCTAATCGATTAGCCGTGTCCCCGGTTACGGATATTTTAAGCCTCTGGAACTTGGAGTATTTCGGATATCTCAACACTAAACTTAATAAATTAATTGAGGGGTTATATAATAATTGGGAATGAGACATTGGTTGGCGGAACCATCTCAATAACTACCAACATTTTGTAGTAATTGCAAACAAGTCCTTTGTTGTAGGAAAAAATTGGCTTTTTCGCAAAACAATGACACTTAGTGCCCCACAACCAAATTGCATATAGTATTAGTAATTTTTATTGTTGTTCTCTCTTCATGACTTGCTAGCATATTCAAAAATGCTGAACTACACGGCTGCAATGTCTTATGTTGCAGAGGAGTTTTCCGATCAAGAGTGAGGCTACGATCCATGCTTGGCGATTGCCCTATCGAGTCGGATGGACTCGCTATTCGTCTACGCTTCCGTCGCTTTATTTAGTTTATTTCTCATGAGTTGGCCTTCGGCCGAATTTATTATTTTGTAATAAAGATTTGATATGAGAATCGTGTAATAAATTCAGGTGTGATTGAACTTTGAATCTTTGCATCAATGTACTTTGTGTGCCAGCATGATCTTGGGATGGTACAACTACACAGAGACATGACCGATTTTGGGTCAGGTCGCTACATTAAAAAAGTTATTGGCAACTGGCAGGTGCCATATGATTGTCGCTTTATTGTATGCAATGCAATCACCATGTAATTGTTTTACTTTATCACTAAGCGGTCGCGATAGTCGTAATAACAATAGGTGGCGAAACAACAACGATGCTACGATGGAGATCAAGGTGTCGCGCCGGTGACGTTGGAGATCATGACGATGCTTCGGTAATGGAGATCATGAGCACAAGATGATGATGGCCATATCATGTCACATATTTTGATTGCATGTGATGTTTATCCTTTATGCATCTTATTTTGCTTAGAACGCCGGTAGCATTATAAGATGATCCATTACTAAATTTCAAGGTACAAGTGTTCTCCCTGAGTATGCACCGTAGCTACAGTTCATCGTGCCAAGACACCACGTGATGATCGGGTGTGATAAGCTCTACGTTCGCATAACGGGTGCAAGCCAGTTTTGCACACGCAAAATACTTGGGTTAAACTTGACGAGCCTAGCATATGCAGATATGGCCTCGGAACACTGAGACCGAAAGGTCGAGCGTGAATCATATAGTAGATATGATCAACATAGTGATGTTCACCATTGAAAACTACTCCATCTCACATGATGATCGGACATGGTTTAGTTGATTTGGATCACGTGATCACTTAGATGATTAGAGGGATGTCTATCTAAGTGGGAGTTCTTAAGTAATATGATTAATTGAACTTTAATTTATCATGAACTTAGTACCTGATAATATTTTCCATGTCTATGTTGTTGTAGATCAATGGCCCGTGCTACCGTTCCTTTGAATTTTAATGCGTTCCTAGAGAAAGCTAAGTTGAAAGATGATGGCAGCAACTACACAGACTCGGTCCGTAACTTGAGGATTATCCTCATTGCTGCACAGAAGAATTATGTCCTGGAAGCACCGCTAGGTGCCAGGCCTACTGCAGATGCTACTGATGACGTTAAGAACGTCTGGCAGAGCAAAGTTGATGACTACAAAATAGTTCAGTGTGCCATGCTTTACGGCTTAGAATCGGGACTTCAAAGACGTTTTGAACGTCATGGAGCATATGATATGTTCCAAGAGTTGAAGTTAATATTTCAAGAAAATGCCCGAGTTGAGAGATATGAAGTCTCCAACAAGTTCTATAGCTAAAAAATGGAGGAGAATAGCTCTGTCAGTGAGCACATACTCAAAATGTCTAGGTATCATAATCACTTGACTCAGTTGGGAGTCGATCTTCGAGTTGATTGTGTCATTCAGAGTTCTTCAATCACTGGCACCAAGCTATAAAGGCTTCGTGATGAACTATAACATGCAAGGGATGGACAAGACTATTCCCAAGCTCTTCGCGATGCTAAAGGCCACGGAGGTAGAAATCAAAAAGGAGCATCAAGTGTTGATGGTCAATAAGACCACTAGTTTCAAGAAAAAGGGCAAAGGGAAGAAAGGGAACTTCAAGAAGAATGACAAAAAGGTTGTTGCTCAAGAGAAGAAACCCAAGTCTGGACCTAACCCTGAAACTGAGTGCTTCTACTGCAAAGGGACTGGTCACTGGAAGCAGAACTGCCCCAAGTATTCGGCGGATAAGAAGGATGGCAAAGTGAAAGGTATATTTGATATACATGTTATTGATGTGTACTTAACTAATGCTCGTAGTAGCGCCTGGGTATTTGATATTGGTTCTGTTGCTCATATTTGCAACTCGAAACAGGGGCTACGGATTAAGCGAAGATTGGCTAAGGACGAGGTGACGATGCGCAATGGAAATGGTTCCAAAGTCGATGTGATCGCAGTCAGCACGCTACCTCTACATCTACCCTCGGGATTAGTTTTAGACCTCAATAATTGTTATTTGGTGCTAGCATTGAGCATGAACATTATATCTGGATCTTGTTTGATGCGAGACGTTTATTCATTTAAATCAAATAATAATGGTTGTTCTATTTATATGAGTAATATCTTTTATGGTCATGCACCCCTGCCGAGTGGTCTATTTTTGTAAAATCTCGATAGTAGTGATACACATATTCATAGTGTTGAAGCCAAAAGATTGAAGTTTAATAATGATAGTGCAACTTATTTGTGGCACTGCCGTTTGGGTCATATCGGTTTAAAGCACAAGAAGAAACTCCATACTGATGGACTTTTGGAATCACTTGATTATGAATCACTTGGTGCTTGTGAACCGTGCCTTATGGGCAAGATGACTAAAACTCCGTTCTCCGAAACAATGGAACGAGCTACTGACTTGTTGGAAATAATATACCGATGTATGCGGTCTAGTGAGTATTGATGCTCGTGGTAGGTATCATTATTTTCGTACCTTCACAGATGACTTAAGAAGATATGGTTATATCTACTTAATGAAGCATAAGTCTGAAACATTTGAAAAGTTCAAAGAATTTTAGAGTGAAGTGGAAAATCATCATAACAAGAAAATAAAGTTTCTACGATCTGATCGTGGAGGAGAATATTTGAGTTGTGAGTTTGGTCTTCATTTGAAACAACATGGTATAGTTTCACAATTAACGCCACCTGGAACACCACATCGAAATGGTGTGTCCGAACGTCGTAACCATACTTTATTAGATATGGTGTGATCTATGATGTCTCTTACTAATTTACCGCTGTCTTTTGGGGTTATGCTTAAGAGACGGCTGCATTCACTTTAAATAGGGCACCATCTAAATCAGTTGAGACGACGCCTTATGAATTGTGGTTTGGCAAGAAACCAAAGTTGTCGTTTCTGAAAGTTTGGGGTTGCGATGCTTATGTGAAAAAGCTTCAACCTGATAAGCTCGAACCCAAACCGGAGAAGTGCGTCTTCATAGGATACCCAAAAGAAACTGTTGGGTGCACCTTCTATCACAGATTCGAAGGCAAAATCTTTGTTGCTAAAAATGGATCCTTTCTAGAGGAGTTTCTCTCAAAAGAAGTGAGTGGGAGGAAAGTAGAACTTGATGAGGTAACTGTACTTGCTCCCTTATTGGAAAGTAGTTCATCACAGAAATCAGTTCCTGTGATTCCTACACCAATTAGTGAGGAAGCTAATGATGATGATCATGAAGCTTCAGATCACGTTACTACTGAACCTCGTAGGTCTTCCAGAGTAAGATCCGCACCAGAGTGGTACGGTAATCATGTTCTGGAAGTCGTGTTACTAGACCATGATGAACCTACGAACTATGAGGAAGCGATGATGAGCCCAGATTCCGCGAAGTGGCTTGACGCCATGAAATCTGAGATGGGATCCATGTATGAGAACAAAGTGTGGACTTTGGTGGACTTGCCCGATGATCGGCAAGCCATAGAAAATAAATGGATCTTTAAGAAGAAGACCGACACATACGGTAATGTTGCTGTTTACAAAGCTCGACTTGTTGCGAAAGGTTTTTGACAAGTTCAAGGAGTTGACTACAATGAGACTTTCTCACCCGTAGCGATGCTTAAGTCTATTTGAATCATGTTAGCAATTGCTGCATTTTATGATTATGAAATTTGGCAAATGGATGTCAAAACTACATTCCCAAATGGATTTCTGGAAGAAGAGTTGTATATGATGCAACCAGAAGGTTTTGTCGATCCAAAGGGTGCTAGCAAAGTGTGCAAGCTCCAGCGATCCATTTATGGACTGGTGCAAGCCTCTCGGAGTTGGCATAAACGCTTTGATAGTGTGATCAAAGCATATGGTTTTATACTGACTTTTGGAGAAGCCTATATTTACAAGAAAGTGAGTGGGAGCTCTGTAGCATTTCTGATCTCATCTGTAGATGACATATTGTTGATTGGAAATAATAGAGAATTTCTGGATAGCATAAAGGGATACCTGAATAAGAGTTTTTCTATGAAAGACCTTGGAGAAGCTACTTACATATTGGGCATCAAGATCTATAGAGATAGATCAAGACGCTTAATTGGACTTTCACAAAGCACATACCTTGATAAAGTTTTGAAGAAGTTCAAAATGGATTAGTCAAAGAAAGCGTTCTTGCCTGTGTTACAAGGTACGTCTCCAACGTATCTATAATTTTTGATTGTTCCATGCTATTTTATTACCCATTTTGGATGTTTATGGGCTTTACTTTACACTTTTATATCATTTTTGGGACTAACCTACTAACGAGAGGCCCAGCCCGATTTTTTTTTTTTTGCCTATTTCAGTGTTTCAAAGAAAAGGAATATCAAATAGAGTCCAAACGGGATGAAACCTTCGGGAGCGATATTTTTGGAACAAATGCAAACCAGGAGACTTGGAGTGGATGTCAACCAGCAAACGAGGCGACCACGAGGGTGCCCGGTGCGCCCTAGGGGGTGGGCGCGCCCCCCACCCTAGTGGGCCCCTCGTGGCTCAACCGACCTTCTTCTTCCACCTATATATATCCACGTACCCCGAGAACATCTAGGAGCACCATGAAAACCTAATTCCACCGCCTCAACCTTCTGTATCCGCGAGATCTCATCCTGGAGCCTTCGTCGGCGCTTCGCCGGAGGGGGAATCAACCACGGAGGGCCTCTACATCATCTCCAAGGCCTCTCCGATGAGTTCTGAGTAGTTTACCACAGACCTTCGGGTCCATAGTTATTAGCTAGATGGCTTCTTCTCTCTCTTTGAATCTCAATATAAAGTTCTCCCTGATCTTCTTGGAGATCTATTCGATGTAACTCTTTTTGCGGTGTGTTTGTCGAGATCCGGTGAATTGTGGGTTTATGATCAAGTTTATCTATGAGAAATAATTGAATCTTCTCTGAATTCTTTTATGTGTGATTGGTTATCTTTGCAAGTCTCTTCGAATTATCAGTTTGGTTTGGCCTACTAGATTGATCTTTCTTGCAATGGGAGAAGTGCTTAGCTTTGGGTTCAATCTTGCGGTGTCTTTTCCCAGTGACAGCAGGGGCAGCAAGGCACGTATTGTATTGTTTCCATCGAGGATAAAAAGATGGGGTTTATATCATATTGCATGAGTTTATCCCTCTACATCATGTCATCTTTCTTAATGCGTTAGTCTGTTGTTCATGAACTTAATACTCTAGATGCAGGCAGGAGTCGGTCGATGTAGTAGATGCAGAATCGTTTCGATCTACTTGTTGCGGACGTGATGCCTATATACATGATCATGCCTAGATAATCTCATAACTATGCACTTTTCTATCAATTGCTCGACAGTAATTTGTTCACCCACCGTAATACTTATGCTATCTTGAGAGAAGCCACTAGTGAAACCTATGGCCCCCGGGTCTATCTTTTATCATATAAGTTTCCCATCTACTTTTATTTGCATCTTTACTTTCCAATCTATATCATAAAAATACCAAAAATATTTATCTTATCTTATTATCTCTATCAGATCTCACTTTCACAAGTTACTGTGAAGGGAATGACAACCCCTTTATCGCGTTGGTTGCGAGGTTCTTATTTGTTTGTGTAGGTACGAGGGACTTTTGAGGAGCCTCCTACTGGATTGATACCTTGGTTCTCAAAAACTGAGGGAAATACTTACGCTACTTTGCTACATCACCCTTTCCTCTTCAAGGGAAAACCAATGCAGTGCTCAAGAGGTAGCAGTGTGAAGTTGAGTCAGACTCAAAGCCCGACCACCGCAGAAGATAGAGATAAAATGAAAGTCATTCCATATGCTTCAGCCATAGGTACTATCATGTATGCAAGGATGTGTACCAGACCTGATGTATGTCTTGCTATAAGTATAGCAGGGAGGTACCAAAGTAATCCTAGAGTGGAGCTCTGGACAGCAGTCAAGAACATCCTGAAATACCTGAAAAGAACTAAGGATATGTTTCCTGTTTATGGAGGTGAAAAAGAGCTCGTCGTAAATGGTTACGTCTATGCAAGCTTTGACACTGGTCCGGGTGACTCTAAGTCGCAAACCGTATACGTATTTTTATTGAATGGAGGAGTTGTCAGTTGGTGCAGTTCCAAGCAGAGTGTCGTGGCAGGATCTACGTGTGAAGCGAAGTACATTGCTGCTTCGGAAGCAGTGAATGAAGGAGTTTGGTTGAAGGATTTCATATCCGATCTAGGTGTCATACCTAATGCATCGGGTCCAATGAAAATCTTTTGTGACAATACTGGTGCAATCCAGATTTCACAAGAGAACCAAGCACATTAAGAGACGCTTCAATTCCATCTGTCATGAAGTGTCGAAAGGGGACATAGAGATTTGCAAGATACACACGGATCCGAATGTTGCAAACCCGTTGACTAAGCCTCTCTCACGAGCAAAACATGATCAACACCAAAGCCCATGGGTGTTAGAATCATTACTATGTAATCTAGATTATTGACTCTAGTGCAAGTGGGAGACTGAAGGAAATATGCCCTAGATGCAATAATAAAGTTATTATTTACTTCCTTAATTCATGATAAATGTTTATTATTCATGCTAGAATTGTATTAACCGGAAACTTAGTACATGTGTGAATACATAGACAAAACACATAGTCCCTAGTATGCCTCTACTTGACTAGCTCGTTAATCAAAGATGGTTAAGTTTCCTAACCATAGACATGTGTTGTCATTTGATGAAATGGATCAGATCATTAGGAGAATGATGTGATAGACATGACCCATCCGTTAGCTTAGCATTATGATCGTGTTAGTTTCATTGCTACTGCTTTCTTCATGACTTATACAAGTTCCTCAGACTATGAGATTATGCAACTCCCGAATACCGGAGGAACACTTTGTGTGATACCAAACGTCACAACGTAAAAGGGTGATTATAAAGGTGCTCTACAGGTGTCTCCGAAGGTGTTTGTTGGGTTGGCATAGATCGAGATTAGGATTTGTCACTCCGTGTTTCGGAGAGGTATCTCTGGGCCCTCTCGGTAATACTCATCACTATAAGCCTTGCAAGAATTGTAACTAATGAGTTAGTTGCGGGATGAAGTATTATGGAATGAGTAAAGAGACTTGCCAGTAACAAGATTGAACTAGGTATTGAGATACCGATGATCGAATCTCGGGCAAGTAACATACCGATGACAAAGGGAACAATGTATGTTGTTATGCGGTTTGACCGATAAAGATCTTCATAGAATATGTAGGGACCAATATGAGCATCCAGGTTCCGCTATTGGTTATTGACCGGAGACATGTCTCGGTCATGGGTACATAGTTCTCGAACTCGTGGGGTCCGCATGCTTAACGTTCGATGACGATTGGTATTATGAGTTTATGTGTTTTGATGTACCGAAGGTAGTTCGGAGTCCCGGATGTGATCACGGACATGATGAGGAGTCTCGAAATGGTCGAGGCATGAAGATTGATATATTTGAAGCCTATGTTTGGACATCGGAATGGTTCCGGGTGAGTTCGGGCATATATCGGAGTACCGGGAGGTTACCGAAACCCCTGGGAAGTATATGGGCCTTATTGGGCCATAGTGGGAGAGAGGAGGAGGCGGCCAGGTGGAGGGCGCCCCCCCCCCCCCCCAAGCCCAATCCGAATTGGGTGGGGGGCCGCCCCCCCCCCCCCCCTTTCCTTCCTCCCTCCCTCCCCCTTCCTTCTCTACTAGTCCAACTAGGGAAGGGGGGGGGGAATCCTACTCTCGGTGGGAGTAGGACTCCTCCAGGGCGCGCCATAGAGGGCCATCCCTCCCCCCTCCTCCACTCCTTTATATACGGGGGAGGGGGGCACCCCATAGGCACACAAGTTGGCATTGTTTAGCCGTGTGTGGTCCCTCCCTCACAGTTACACACCTTGGTCATATCGTCGTAGTGCTTAGGCGAAGCCCTGCGCCGGTAACTTCATCATCACCGTCACCACGCCGTCGTGCTGACGAAACTCTCCCTCAGCCTCAACTAGATCAAGAGTACGAGGGACGTCCCCGAGCTGAACGTGTGCTGATAGCGGAGGTGCCGTACGTTCGATGCTAAGATCGGTCGGATCGTGAAGACGACTACATCAACCGCATTGTCATAACGCTTCCGCTTTCGGTCTAGGAGGGTACATGGACACACTCTCCCCTCTCATTGCTATGCATCACATAGATATATCTTGCATGATCGTAGGATTTTTTTTGAAATTACCACGTTCCCCAACACTGATAGTATTTTGCATGTCTATGTTGTTGTAGATCAATGGCCCGTGCTACCGTTCCTTTGAATTTTAATGCGTTCCTAGAGAAAGCTAAGTTGAAAGATGATGGCAGCAACTACACGGACTGGGTCCATAACTTGAGGATTATCCTCATTGCTGCACAGAAGAATTACATCATGGAAGCACCGTTAGGTGTAACACCCGCGCACGCAACTGCACACATTATGAATGTCTGGTAGACGTGTGTTGATGACTACTCAATAGTTTAGTGTGCCATGCTTTATGGCTTAGAACCGGGACTTCAACGATGTTTTGAACGTCATGGAGCATATGAGATGTTCCAGGAGTTGAAGTTAATATTTCAAGATAATGCCCGGATTGAGAGATATGAAGTCTCCAATAAGTTCTATAGCTGTAAAATGGAGGAGAATAGTTATGTCAGTGAACGTATACTCAAAATGTCTGGGTACCACAACCACTTGACTCAACTGGGAGTTAATCTTCCTGATGGTAGTGTCATTGATAGAGTTCTTCAATCACTGCCACCAAGCTACAAAAGCTTCGTGATGAACTATAATATGAAAGGGATGAACAAGACTATTCCCGAGCTCTTCGCAATGCTAAAAGCTGCGGAGGTAGAAATCAAAAAGGAGCATCAAGTGTTGATGGTAAATAAGACCACTAGTTTCAAGAAAAAGGGCAAAGGGAAGAAGTGGAACTTCAAGAAGAACGGCAAAAAGGTTACCGCTCAAGGGAAGAAACCCAAGTCTGGACCTAAGCCTGAAACTGAGTGCTTCTACTGCAAAGGGACTAGTTACTGGAAGCGGAACTGCCCCAAGTATTTGGCGGATAAGAAGGATGGCAAAGTGAAAGGTATATTTGATATACATGTTATTGATGTGTACTTAACTAATGCTCGCAGTAGCGCCTGGGTATTTGATACTGGTTCTGTTGCTCATATTTGCAACTCGAAACAAGGGCTATGGATTAAGCGAAGATTGGCTAAGGACGAGGTGACAATGCGCGTGTGAAATGGTTCCAAAGTCAATGTGATCGCGGTCGGCACGCTACCTCTACATCTACCATCGTGATTAGTTTTAGAACTAAATAATTGTTATTTGGTGCCAGTGTTGAGCATGAACATTATATCTGGATCTTGTTTAATGCGAGATGGTTATTCATTTAAATCAGAGAATAATGGTTGTTCTATTTATATGAGTAATATCTTTTATGGTCTTGCACCCCTGCCGAGTGGTCTATTTTTTTGAATCTCGATAGTAGTGATAAACATATTCATAGTGTTGAAGCCAATAGATATAAGTTTAATAATGATAGTGCAACTTATTTTTGGCACTGCCGTTTGGGTCATATCAGTGTAAAGCGCATGAAGAAACTCCATGCTGATGGAATTTTGGAATCACTTGGTGCTTGCGAACCGTGCCTTATGGGTAAGATGACTAAAACTCCGTTCTTCGGAACAATGGAACGAGCTACTGACTTTTTGAAATAATACATACTGATGTATGCGGTCCAATGAGTGTTGAGGCTCGTAGTGGGTATCATTATTTTCTTACCTTCACAGATGATTTGAGAAGATATGGTTATATCTACTTTATGAAACATAAGTCTGAAACATTTGAAAAGTTCAAAGAATTTTAGAGTGAAGTGGAAATCATCGTAACAAGAAAATAAAGTTTCTACGATCTGATCATGGAGGAGAATTTTTGAGTTACGAGTTTGGTCTTCATTTGAAACAACATGGGATAGTTTCACAATTAACGCCACCTAGAACACCACAGTGAAATGGTGTGTCCGAACGTCGTAACCATACTTTATTTGATATGATACGATCTATGATGTCTCTTACTGATTTACCGCTATCATTTTGGGGTTAAGCTCTAGAGACGGCTGAATTCACTTTAAATAGGGCACCATCAAAATCCGTTGAGATGACGCCTTATGAACTGTGGTTTGGCAAGAAACCAAAGTTGTCGTTTCTCAAAGTTTGGGCTGCGATGCTTATGTGAAAAAGCTTCAACCTGATAAGCTCGAACCCAAATCGGAGAAGTGCGTCTTCATAGGATACCCAAAGGAAACTGTTGGGTACACCTTCTATCACAGATCCGAAGGCAAAATCTTTGTTGCTAAGAATGGATCTTTTCTAGAGAAGGAGTTTCTCTTGAAAGAAGTGAGCGGGAGGAAAGTAGAACTTGATGAGGTAATTGTACCTTCTCCCTTATTGGAAAGTAGTTCATCACAGAAATCAGTTCCAGTGATTCCTACATCAATTAGTGAGGAAGTTAATGATGATGATCATGAAACTTCAGATCAAATTACTACCGAACTTCATAGATTCTCCAAAGTAAGATCCACACCAGTGGTACGGTAATCCTGTTCTGGAAGTCATGTTACTAGACCATGATGAACCAACGAACTATGAGGAAGCAATGATGAGCACAGATTCCCCGAAATGGCTTGAGGCCATGAAATCTGAGATGGGATCCATGTATGAGAACAAAGTGTGGACTTTGGTGGACTTGCCCGATGATCAGCAAGCCATAGAAAATAAATGGATCTTCAAGAAGAAGATCGAAGCTGACGATAATGTTACTGTTTACAAAGCTCGACTTGTTGCAAAAGGTTTTTGACAAGTTCAAGGAGTTGACTACGATGAGACTTTCTCACCCGTAGCAATGCTTAAGTCTGTCTGAATCATGTTAGCAATTGTTGCATTTTATGATTATGAAATTTGGCAAATGGATGTCAAAACTGCATTCCTAAATGGATTTCTGGAAGAAGAGTTGTATATGATGCAACCGGAAGGTTTTGTCGATCCAAAGGGTGCTAACAAAGTGTGCAAGCTCCAGCGATCCATTTACGGACTGGTGCAAGCCTGTCGGAGTTGGAATAAACGCTTTGATAGTGTGATCAAAGCATATGGTTTTATACAGACTTTTGGAGAAGCCTGTATTTACAGAAAGTGAGTGGGAGCTCTGTAGCATTTCTAATCTTATATGTAGATGACATATTATTGATTGGAAATGATGTAGAATTTCTGGATAGCATAAAGGGATGCCTGAAGAAGAGTTTTTCTATGAAAGACCTCCGAGAAGCTACTTACATATTGGGCATCAAGATCTATAGAGATAGATCAAGACGCTTAATTGGACTTTCACAAAGAACATACCTTGATAAAGTTTTGAAGAAGTTCAAAATGTATCAGTCAAAGAAAGGGTTCTTGCCTGTGTTACAAGGTGTGAAGTTGAGTCAGACTCAATGCCCGACCACTGCAGAAGATAGAGAGAAAATGAAAGTCATTCCCTATGCTTCAGCCATAAGTTCTATCATGTATGCAATGCTCTGTACCAGACCTGATGTATGTCTTGCTATAAGCATAACAGGGAGGTACCAAAGTAATCCCGGAGTGGAGCACTGGACAGCAGTCAAGAACATCCTGAAATACCTAAAAAGGACTAAGGATATGTTTCTCGTTTATGGAGGTGAAAAAGAGCTCGTCGTAAACGGTTACGTCGATGCAAGCTTTGACACCGATCCGGATGACCCTAAGTCTCAAACCGGATAAGTGTTTTTATTGAATGGAGGAGCTGTCAGTTGGTGCAGTTCCAAGCAGGCCGTCGTGGCGGGATCTATGTGTGAAGCGGAGTACATTGCTGCTTCAGAAGCAGCGAATGAAGGAGTCCATATCCGATCTAGGTGTCATACCTAGTGCATTGGGTCCAATGAAAATCTTTCGTGACAATACTGGTGCAATTTCCTTGGCAAAGGAATCTAGATTTCACAAGAGAACCAAGCACATCAAGAGACGCTTCAATTGCATCTGTCGTCAAGTGCCGGAAGGGGACATAGAAATTTGCAAGATACACACGGATCTGAATGTTGCAGACCTGTTAACTAAGCCTCTTCCACGAGCAAAACATGATCAACACCAAAGCTCATGGGTGTTAGAATCATTACTATGTAATCTAGATTATTGACTCTAGTGCAAGTGGGAGACTGAAGGAAATATGCCCTAGAGGCAATAATAAAGTTATTATTTATTTCCTTAATTCATGATAAATGTTTATTATTCATGCTATAATTGTATTAACCGGAAACTTAGTACATGTGTGAATACGTAGACAAAACATATAGTCCCTAGTCTGCCTCTACTTGACTAGCTCGTTAATCAAAGATGGTTATGTTTCCTAACCATAGACATGTGTTGTCATTTGATGAATAGGATCACATCGTTAGGAGAATGATGTGATGGACATGACCCATCTGTTAGCTTAGCATTATGATCGTGTCAGTTTCATTGCTACTGCTTTCTTCATGACTTATACAAGTTCCTCAAACTATGAGATTATGCAACTCCCGAATACCGGAGGAACACTTTGTGTGCTACAAAACATCACAACGTAAATGGGTGATTATAAAGGTGCTCTATAGGTGTCTCTGAAGGTGTTTGTTGGGTTGGCATAGATCAAGATAAGGATTTGTCACCCCGTATTTCGGAGAGATATCTCTGGGCCCTCTCGGTAATACTCATCACTATAAGCCTTGCAAGCATTGTGACTAATGAGTTAGTTGCGGGATGAAGTATTACGGAACGAGTAAAGAGACTTGCCGGTAACGAGATTGAACTAGGTATTGAGATACCGACGATCGAATCTTGGGCAAGTAACATACCGATGACAAAGGGAACAATGTATATTGTTGTGCGGTTTGACCGATAAAGATCTTCCTAGAATATGTAGGAACCAATATGAGCATCCAGGTTCCGCTGAGACGTGTCTCGGTCATGTCTACATAGTTCTCAAACCCGTAGGGTCCGCACGCTTAACATTCGATGACGATTGGTATTATGAGTTTATGTGATATGATGTACCGAAGATTGTTCGGAGTCCCAGATGTGATCACGGACATGACGAGGAGTCTCAAAATGGTCGAGACGTAAAAATTGATATATTGGATGAATATATTCGGACAGCGGAAGTGTTCCAGATAAGTTTCAGATAAAACCGGAGTACTAGGGGTTAACGGACCCCCCCCCCCCCCCGGGAAGCTATTGGACCTCATGGGCCTTAGTGGAGAAGAGAGAGGGCAGCCAGGAGGTGGCGCATGGCCCCCCTTGCCCTACTCCGAATTGGACAAGGGGAAGGGGTGGCGGCCCCCCTCTCTTTCCTTCTCTCCACCTCCTCCTTCCCCCTTCTCCTTGTTGGAATAGGAAGGGGGGGCAAACCTACTTGGAGGAGGATTCCCCCCCCCCCCTTGGCGCGCCTCTTCCCCTGGCCGGCCTCCTCCTCCCTCCCTCCTTTATATACAGGGGCAGGAGGGCACCCTAGAACACACAAGTTGATTGTTTAGCCATGTGCGGTGCCCCCTCCACAGATTTCCACCTCGGTCATATCGTCGTAGTGCTTAGGCGAAGCCCTGCGCTAGTAACTTCATCATCACCGTCACCACATCATCGTGCTAACAAAACTCTCCCTCGACCTTAGCTGGATCTAGAGTTCATGGGACATCACCGAGGTGAACGTGTGCAGATTGCGGAGGTGTCGTACCTTCGGTGCTAGGATCGGTCGGATCGTGAAGACGTACGACTACATCAACCGCGCTGTCATAACGCTTCCGCTTTCGGTCTACGAGGGTACGTGGACACACTCTCCCCTCTTGTTGATATGCATCTCCTAGATAGATCTTGCGTGATCGTAGGAAAATTTCTAAAATTACTGCGTTCCCCAATGGACACGTGGCGTTCGGTGTCTGGTTGGAGGACGTGGACTGTTGTGGTAGCAGAGGTGCTGCGACAAAGCTAGCATTTGGCGGCGACGCGGCTTCGTCGGCTAGATCCGAACCATGGCATGGCCGACCTCCTAAGGGCCATGGTGGTGGTCATTCATCCCACCCATTTGCTAGGCCACCTTGGTCTAGCATGGAGAACTGGCAAACATGACCGTCGGGAGATAGGCAGACTAAGGCATAGCCTAATAGTGGGAAGAGGCTAACGCCTTCCCACCCACACAGGTTGAAGGCACAGTACTTGTAATTTGGGTTTTTGCACCAATTATACTGCAGGGGCCTCCCTTACAGTCTCTCTGTGAAAAAAGATGGTGCTTGGAACATACTTTGTTCTAGCCTTGCTGGTCGGGCAGAACAACGGCGAACTTGCGTTGTTATCTAGTTCAAGGCGTTGTCTACATGGCGACCGCAACATCAGGGCGTTTGTCCCCTCTTGAAGGTGTTGCTGCAGAAGAAGTCAACATAGTCATAGGGTGTTATCTTGTAATGGTTTGACCGTAGTTGTTTTTGTTATGTACTCCACTTAGTTGGTGACTTTGGCATTTGTTGTCTTGCATCAATTTTAATAAAGATGGATGTGTGCATCATAATGATGCAGAGACCCACGGTTCCAACCTTCCTTTTAAAGAAAAGAAGTAGCTTTAAGCAGCGATCGAAAAGTCATTGATGTAAACCAAGAGACGCCGACGAACGCGATGTGCGAAGCAAATCGCTGCCCCGAGGAAGAAAACACTGATAAGGTCATGTAGAAACTCTGCAAGCCAATAAGGCCAATCGAATATATATGTGACCATCAAAAACCTAAATCAACCAGATCTCCAAAGACAGAGACCTATGCGCTGCAACCAGATACATATATGATGTCAAACACACCGCCCTCTGGACCGTACACCGACGCCTTTCTTCTCTAGTGACCTATACAGTTCAGGCCGTAATTGAAGATCGCCGCGATGTATCCATCTGGAGCCTCTGCCGAGCCTGCTTAACGAAGACCGCCACTCGAGCTATCATCTCCTTCGCCATCCATGGCTTCCCTCCAACACCTCCTGAGAAGGCCACCCCCAATCGGCACCTTCCCGCCACCATCGGTGTCACGCGGGCTTTGCCGACGACGGTAAGACGGGTGGTGGCTAAGGTTCGGACGACTGACTCGACCCTGTCTTGCACAACAAGGTTTATGTGTTTTATGTTATCGTCGAATATGTTGCCTTGGCGTTGTGTTCATGCGAGGGCGTTCACACCATGATCAATACAAGGTTGTTTAAGCCCTTCCACATCATCTTAGGCAGACATTGGCAAGCAGCGGGCCACCAATGGTAAGTCAAACATCCAGAGAGACACATTTGAAAGAGTTTTTCTTAAATATATGGACTTTGAGCCATTGTCAACGTCTTTTTTTAGAACCGCCCTTTAGGCATTTTATTCATTTAGGTGGGACATATCTGATCGAACAGCCTCGACCAGAAACTCAGGAATTACATGAAACGAGACAGACATAGTATCTAAATATAAAGCCTGCTTAGCAGTCAGGTGGGCAGCTGAATTAGCTTCCCTTGCCGTCCATCGCAGTTCAAACCCCTGAAAACTTGGAAGATAGGTGCGCATCTCCATCAAGATCGTACCACCAGTGGATCGATCATCGCCTTGCTTCCATGCTTCAAACACGGCCTGACAATCTGTCTCAGTGATGACATATTGCAGGTCATTAGCACTAGTCAACAGCATTGCATCTCTGCATGTAATAAGCTCTGTAGTGAAAGGATCAACTGGTGCCATGTATTTGATGCACTGTCCCAGTCTGAATACACCCTGTTGATCCCTTGCTACTATGCCCACTCCTGAGCACGTATTAGTCTCATGTACTGCTCCATCAGTGTTCATCTTCACCCACCCCTGAGCTGGCGCCTCCCACTTATGCCTTTCTATGGATTTGACAGCAGCGGTATTAGGGACGTCAATCGCCATAATGAGTTCTCTAATTAATTCCATTGATTTGATCGGCTGGTACTGAATCTCATTATGCGTATACTTGTTACAGTTCGTCCAAATTGCCCACATGACTGACACCAGAACTGCTGCATCCTTCCTTTTAATCACCTCATGGTCCAATATATCCTTAGACCATGTCAATGGGTGCAGTCCCGGTACTGTAAGGCCAAAAAAAATCCTTGGCCGCCTCCCAGAACATCAATGTGTGATCGCATCGGACCAGTGCATGAAATAGGGACTCATCCTTGCTCCCACACATTGGGCATATAGCATCATCTCTGATGTGCCGCCTCCTCATCTCCCCATGGACAGGTACAAAATTCTTTAATACCCTCTTTTTAACCAGAACACCCTAATTTTGGGTTGCACCTGTAATTTCCACAGTGCTTTCCACCGTTCTTCACCATGAGTGGATGAAGACGGGCTCCTTTGGTTCGCTGTTTTGCGCTCCATCAGCATTCTGTACGCCGATCGTACCGAGAAAACACCCATGTGCTCACAGGCCCAGGCCCAAAAGTCTTCAATCTATTCTCCTGGCCTCGGCATTTTCAAAATTGCATCTGCATCTGGTGTTATAAAGAGTGTACGGACTTTAACTTCGTCCCACCCTCCTGAATCTTCGTCTAGCAGTTCTTACACCAAATGAATCGGCTCCTCCGCTAGCCTGCATAGAGGTTTCATTGTGGCTGTCCCAGCGATCCATTGATCATGCCAGACTTCAATCTTCCTCCCATCCCCAATTCGCCTAATAAGGCCTGCCTGTAGCACTTTCCTCCCCTGACAAATAGCTTTCCAGGTTGCCGAGGCACCCTTTGGACATCCAGCTTGTAAAAAATTCCCGTCTGGAAAGTATCTTCCTCGAAGTACCCTAGCACATAAGCTATCTGGTTTATCGAATAATCTCTAGGCCTGTTTGGCCAACATTGCATCATTAAACAATTGTAAATCCTTGAAACCCATTCCACCTCTAAATTTAGAGATAGACATGCCTTCCCATGATTGCCAATGCATACCTCTTTTATCCAGTGATCCTGCCCACCAATACTTGGACATAAGTGTCATTAATTTTTGGCACAAGCCTTTTGTGAGCTTGAAGCAGCTCATAGAATAGGCCGGTAGAGCTTGGATCACTGATTTAATTAAAACTTCTCTTGCCGCAATGGACAACAATTTTTCACACCACCCTTGCATATTGGATCTTGACCTATCCACAACATGCTCAAAATTTTGTTCTGTTTTTCTCCCTGCTGCAGTTGGTAGACCCAAATACTTCTCTGACATTGCAACTCTCTGAATCTGCAGTGTACTCCTTACACCCACCTTCATTGAAGCAGTAGTATTCAAACTGAAGAAGACCGAACTCTTCTGCTTATTTGCACATTGTCCCGAGCCCACACTATAGGCATGAAGTATCTCACTGAGTCTCATAGCACTTCTTGTATCAGCCTTCATAAAAACTATGCAGTCATCTGCAAACAACAAGTGTGACACCCATGGAGATTGTAGTCCTGCCTGAATGCCTCTGTCTATCCATCCTCCATCATAGTTTTTCAGCAAGCATGACAGTCCTTCACCACATAACAAAAACAGGTAGGGGGATATGGGATCCCCTTGTCGAAAACCCCTTGTAGGGCTGAAAGATGGTAGTAGCTCTCCATTTACCTTGACCTGGAAACTCACCGTAGTGACACACCTCATAATCAATGACACCCATTCATCATTGAATCCCATTTGCACCATCATGCCTTGGAGATAGGGCCATTCCATTCTGTCATAAGCTTTCATCATGTCTAGCTTCACAGCACACCATCCCTGTTTCCCCTTCTTCTTTCTCATGGAGTGGTTGCACTCGTATGCCGTTAACACATTGTCTGTAATGAGCCTCCCTGGAACGAAGGCACTTTGTTCCTCTGATATAATTTCATCAAGAATCTCCCGCAATCGGTTAGCCAACACTTTAGAACTGAGTTTATAAATCACATTACATAGTGAGATCGGTCTATATTGGGTAATATTCCTTGGATTTTTAACCTTAGGGATAAGGACTATTACCGTTTTGTTAACTGCTTCAGGTAGATGACCTCCATTCAAAAAGCTCAACACCGCAGCAGTAACATCCTCTCTGATTAGGTCCCAATGCCGCTGGTAAAAACGTGCATTGAACCCATCTGAACCGGGCGCCTTTGAAGGCCCCATTGCGAATAGTGCATCATGCACTTCTACAGCTACGAACTGCCTTGTCAACCTTTCATTCATTGCTTCTGTAATTCTTGGCTGAACATGATGCAGAACAGCATCAACGTCAATATCATCTTGCGCTTTATACAAAGCAGTATAGAATCCTTGTATTTCCTGTTGTATCTCCTCTTTGGTTTCACACAGAACTCCCGCAGCATTCTCCAAAGAGCTGATTCTGTTTTGACTTTTCCTTGCTGCTGCATGCCTGTGGAAATAATCCGTGTTGCGATCTCCAGCTCGCAACCAATCAGATCTTGACCGTTATCTCGCCATAATTTCCTCCCTATGGAGTAATTCATTTAGCTGTCTTGCCAGATCACGCTCGCGCGGCGAGGACCCCCTATACAGAGAGTTGGCCTTCTCCTTCTCAAATTCTTTTCTCACCTTTTTTATCTTCCGTTGTACATCACCAAATTTTTTACACTTCCAGTCTGTCAAGATGACCTGCATGTCATTCAGAGCCGAGTTCAAGGCCAAAAGGCCATTTACACCAGAACCCTTGTTCCAGCCATTCACCACTGTCTCCTCGTACGACTCCTCTCTTTGCCATGCCTCCTCATACATGAATCTCCGTCTTCCCGTTTCTCCATCATTGTCGGCTTTCCTGGATTTAAGCGATAGAAGACAATGGTCTGATCGTGGAGAGGGAATATGTTTGACACTATTATCCATATATGCATGGATAAAGGCCGGGTCTACCATGTATCTATCTAACCTTACTTTCACGTTGTCAACTCCTTCTTGTCGATTGTCCCATGTGAACGGAACACCATGATAGCCAAGATCTTGAAAATTGCACTGATCCACTACTTCACGAAATCCGGCCATCCGCCACTTTTGACGTTCATATGCACCAAAGTACTCCAACCCATCAAGAATCTCATTGAAATCTCCCCCACAAAGCCAAGGAAGATCACTTTCAGCACGCAATCGTCTTAGTAAATCCCAACTTTGGGAACGCTCACTCCGTCGAGCTTTGCCATAGAAGCCTGTAAATCGCCATTCCTTATTATCACCTTCAACATTTAGGACACTTACATCAATATGTTGGTCTGACACACTTTTCAAAGTAACTTCAACTTCCTTGGACCAGTACAACGCTAGTCCGCCACTTAAGCCATTACTGCTTACGGGCACACATCCACTAAAACCCAAACGACTTCTCAGATCTATCACTCTTTTTCCTTCAATCTTAGTCTCACACAAAAAGACCAAGACGGGCACTTCAAGCCTCACCAAGTTGTGAAGCCATTATCAACGTCTATAATATCTTCTTGTGAGTAGAAAAACATTTATGTACATGTTGATCCAAAAAGAGAAAAAAAAAAAGATCACCACTGCCAGCAAACGATCTGAACCGTCAAAAATCCATCCCCTCCACAACAAGATTTTTCCTCTCCGCCTCCTCCCCTATCCCTTCCTCGCCCGCGCAGCCACCCTGCTCTCCTGCCCTGACCTACCCAAACCCCAACCAGTCCGGCTCCAAAATCTCACCTACAGACCCGGAGCTGCCGCCGTCCCGTAGCTTTGCTTCGCCACCGACGCCTCAACCCCTCCCCCCCAACACCCCCAGAACCCTCCCGCGTCGCCGCCATCGCTGTCCCCTTTCTGCCTCCACCCCGTTCTCAATCCCGCACATTTGTTTCCAAGGTATGAGCTTTTGGTCATCCGTTGATTACTTATTCTCAAACTAATTTCCCCCAATTTTCTTGTGTGCACACCGGCGCGTTGTCTAGATCCGCCCCTGGTTTTGTGACTCACCTGACCCGGTTGCCTGATTATTTCGCACAGCCACAAGCGCACCCTGCCCTGAACTTGCTGAGATATAAAGTGTTTGAAACATAACTACAGTTATCGAGCTGAAGTGCTGTGTTTGACACTGTTCAGTAATAGCATAAATGAGGCTAATTATCGGCCAAGTTCATCGGAATGTTCTTGCGCTGGCGTCATCTCGGTCATGCTTTGTCATCGGTGACCATCTCCCGTTCAGAATGCTGTCGTTGCCACGGGCATCAGGGTTCCATCAGACTGCTTGGCGGGGTAGTCAAACTGTCGAGGACAGCGGCAGCACACTAACTCTGGCTAGCCTGGAAGTCCAAAGCAAAGCTGATTATGTGAAGAAGGAAAGGATGCCACAAAGCAAAGCTGATTACGTGAAGAAGGAAAGGGTGCCACAAAGCAAAGCTGATTACGTGAAGAAGGAAAGGGTGCCACGAACTGGAGGTCCAAAGCCAAGCTCAAGAGATTCTGGTTTCAGTGTGAAACCAAAGAAGGTTTCTTCGCTTAGTCTGAAGCCAGCGAAGAGTGCCTTACCAAAACCACCAGTGGTGAAGAAGAAACTGAAGATCGACGAGGCTTTATTTTCTGCAAGTTCATTTGAAGAGCTCGGTTTGCCGCCTTTGCTCATTGACCGGCTGAACAAGGAAGGCCTGACCTCTCCAACTGAGGTCCAGTCCGCTTCTATTCCTGTCATATCTCAAAGGCATGATGCGGTTATCCAATCATATACTGGGTCAGGGAAAACACTTGCGTACCTTCTCCCTATTCTTTCTGAAATAGGGCCCCTGAAGAGGGCTAGAGAACAGGGCAATTCTGAAAAGAGATCAGGTATAGAAGCTGTTGTTGTTGCTCCTTCAAGAGAACTAGGGATGCAGATAGTGCGAGAAGTGGAGAAGATTTTGGGTCCTGATGATAAGAGACTTGTCCAGCAGCTTGTTGGCGGTGCTAACCGTTCGAGGCAAGAGGAAGCACTCAAGAAGAACAAGCCTATTATTGTTGTTGGAACACCTGGCCGCATTTCGGAAATTTCAGCGGCGGGTAAGCTACAAACTCATAACTGCCGTTTTCTTGTACTGGATGAAGTTGACCAGCTCTTATCATTCAATTACCGTGAGGATATGCATAGAATACTGGAGCACGTTGGAAGGAAACCTAGCACTTCATCTTCTAGTCACATCCTTGGTCCACTTGCTAGGCGGTCTGACCGTCAGACAATCTTGGTTTCAGCAACAGTGCCGTTTTCAGTTATACGTGCAGCCAGGAGTTGGGGCCATGATCCAGTTCTTGTTAGGGCTAAGAGTGTAGTCCCGCTTGACTCGATCACTGTTCCAAGGCCCATGCTGTCCCAGGGTGACCCTAACTCTGATTCTCCAACAATGTCAGTGAATCAAGCTGCAGTTGACAGCTTACCGCCATCGTTGGAGCATTACTACTGTACAACCAAGGCTCATCACAAAGTTGACACCGTAAGGAGATGCATCCATGCCCTGGAAGCAGAGACGGTGATTGCATTTATGAACAACACCAAGCCACTGAAGGATGTTGTGTTTAAGTTGGAGGCCCGTGGGATGAAAGCTATCGAGCTACATGGAGATCTTGGGAAGCTTGCAAGGTCAACAGTTCTAAAAAAGTTCAAGGCGGGTGAATTCAGGGTTCTGGTCACAAATGAGTTGTCCGCCAGAGGACTGGACATACCAGAATGCGACCTTGTGATCAACCTGGATCTTCCCACAGACTCTACGCACTACGCCCACAGAGCTGGCCGGACTGGACGTCTTGGGCGGAAAGGGACCGTGGTCTCAATATGTGAAGAAAGTGAGGCATTTATCATGAGGAAAATGCACAAGCAGTTAGGTGTGGCCATCAAGCCATGCGAATTCACTGAAGGCCAGATTACCGTTCATAAAGAGGAAGACGTGGAATAAAACTCTGCGTTGTTCAACTATCGTTTTAGTTTGTCTTAAGTTGTACTGCTTTTCCTTGGCATTTAGTCCGACTGTATTTTCTTAAAATGTTGGCACTTAATACTTTTTCTCAGCGGAGACTAGTAGATACATTGGAAAATACTTTGTCCTTTTTTGCTGGTGGCATTTAGCAGGAGTGCAGGCATTGAAATTTGAAAATTACCAGTATTTTCTGGTGACGTTCAGCTGTTTATTTTTCAATGTATGGTTGATGTTCAGCTGGATTATATGTTTTGGTGCCCCTCTTATGGAGCGGTACTGCGATTTGGGAGATGACTCCTAGAATGCCTTAATGCTGTGTATATTTGAAATTGCACATGCGAGATACTATGTGAAAAGGATCGCAAACTCCTGCCCATTTTCGTTAATTTGGAGATAAGTAAATCTGGATGCTATACATTCACAAATAGCCCTTATAGCTCAGTGGTAGAGCGTCAGTCTTGTAAACTGAAGGTCCGTAGTTCGATCCTGCGTGAGGGCAATTTTTTTCAGTGCACCCTGCCATTTCCCCCTCATGTTTTTAATCTTCTCGGCAACACAATCCTTCCATCCATTTTGCACGCCCAACCCAAAATGCGACACAAATCCAGGTTCTTTTTACATATGTAGTGGGACTAGCTCAGCAGTCAGTTGCAATTTTCTTGTCCCTTTTGTGTGGCAAAATCCAGTTTTTCTTTTGTGTTAGATTTATGTCCTCCTCTGGACGTTCAGGAAAAGATAGAAGAAAAAAGGGCTTTTGAAGAGCGGAGGCGGCAAATTTGTCAGCAATCTGCATCGCTGCTCATGGTATGTTTCTCCAGCAAGTAGCAATCAAAAGCACTGTGTATTGGTGTTGCAGCCTTTTTAAAGCCTGGGGACATTGCCCTCCTCAACCGTTGTGGAAGAGAGAAGGAGGGGGGCAAAGAGTGAGAGTTTGAGAGTTTGAGTTCATCCAGATCTTAGATTATGCTTAATTAAGCATTTAAGCCATCGAACACAGAAAATGCGGCTGGAAGACAGACAATTCATGGCTGAATAGGCTCAGCTTTGCTAATTGTGCTTCGACTATATTAGCTTTGCGGTCAAAATACACTTTCGGAAATAGAAAAATTACCTTAGTCTCAGTTTCATGATTCATGACACATATTACATGTTATATTCATAAGCTTAGACTTCAGCTTGTGAATCCCCTTTTTTTTTAAATCACAAATGCTTCCAGAGAAGAAATTTGTACTCCCTCGGTAAAGAAATATAAGAGTGTTTAGATCACTACTTTTGTGACCTAAACACTCTTATATTTCTTTACAGAGGGTGTACTTGATAAGTTTCCGTAAGTTAATCGCCGCAGGCAATCATGCACATAGAGAAATTCACACTTCAACCAAGGCAACAGTATGTCTTTTATCATGAAGAAATATGCATGGGCATAACATTGTTTTACCAACCGATTTGTGGCTACATGCTATTGCTGCAATCAACTTATTTCGGAACAAACACTAATCGAGTCGAAAAAATTGCATTCATGATCCCAACTCTGTTGGAGTTTTCGCAACAATGGAGATAGCATGAAGACCCGAGTTCAACTCATCGGTCAAGAGATCATACACCATCCTATGACGCTTCACAAGGCTCTGCCCTTCAAACTTGGGTGAAATTACCTTGATGTTAAAATGCGTCTCATTGGCATTGTCCTTGACAGCCGCATGCCCAGCATGTTGGTAAGAAACATCTTCAATGTCTAGTGCACTGGCCTCCAAAGCAGACTGCAGCTTTTGCCTCATCCGAGCAGCTCTTGAGAGCACAACACTGGTACCTCGCGAACCCATCATTTTTCAGCCCGATTCAAGAGCAACTGCCTAAAAGAAGAATATATTGGTTATGCAAAGTAATCACCATTGCAAGTCTAATAGCATGTTACATGATTAAAATACATAAGCAATGGATTGACATGAACCAGCAGTCCCCACTCCAAGGTCAGAGTTGTATAACACAAACAAGAAAAATGCCTTGGCCTAAACTAATCTCAAATGTTCATTCCCCAAAGTCATAAAAAAAAATACTATCATGTAGCATATATCTGTTCTTGTAACACCGACTGGTCCCATTGTCCATTTGTAGATTCTAATTTCTTGAACAACTAATATGAATTCAAGAGACAGAAAATAGTTTATCTTCCCTTGATTGACAAAATTACCATCCAACTGGAACGGACCGAAAACAGCCTAACAGCACCACTGATGCTGACTTTTAGAATTTCAAACCGTCTTTCCTTCTATGTCGTGAATTGTAAGCCCCAGACACATAATCAAAACCAAGATGATGCAATCGGACACAAAATCATAACCTAGATGGTGAAATTGGACCGTCCTTAGATGGATGGTTCCCACGAGGCGCAAGCTGAGGCGGAAAATACTAGCAAGGGATCTCGCACTCCTGTTAGTGAAATTAGTAGGCATGTGGAGTGTTTTCGAAGCGGATCTGACGAGAAGCTTACAGCGGAAACGAAAAGGTTCTAGGGTTGCTATGGCCTAGTCCTTTTATTGGTAACGGAAATAAGATTATCTGTCTGTACAAAATTTTCGCGGGAGCGCTGGAGCAATACGCAGTAAACAAAGGAAAAAAGAAAAGAAAAGGTAGAACTTACGCCGTTGCTGGAAGTTGTGGCGTCCTGTGTTGCGGTCGGAGGTGGAGAAGGAATACGGCGGCTTAGGGGTGGGGAAGGGGAAAGCAGAGGAACAATAAAAAAAGCTCAAGTATATACCTGCAACTTTCGGATTGGAGAAAGAAAAAAAAATATGCGGTGAGCGTGGATCGAACACGCGACCTTCAGATCTTCAGTCTGACGCTCTCCCAACTGAGCTATCCCCGCTTTGTAATTTTAGATAAACTTCAGTCTATATGTCTTCACATAGCTTTTATTTAGTTCCAGCTGAGAATCTGTATCATGTTTCACTTTGCCGCAAAATTTAAATGCTCTTCATGTCAAATGCTATAGAGATAATTCGAGCAAATCCAACATACATCCTTCTGCTGGGTCTCATAAATTTGACTGAGAGGGGCAATTCACACCGCACGAAAACCGCCAACGATATCTGGACACGGCTTTTCAGGGGAGAAGAAAAGAGCCTAGTCCCGTCCGCCCCGCCGAGCACGCTCAGCTCGGTTTCACGTGTGGCGCACGGCAGGGCAGGGCTAGTCGACCGTGACCGAGCTGACGGCTTATCTCCTCAGCCAGCTTATCCACTGGCGCAGCCGCAGGCGACGCGCAGCACGGCACACCCAAAAAGTACGGGCCGACCGAGACCGCCAGCGACGAGGCTCCCCGGCGACCCGCGCGCTACGTGCAGCCGTGCACCACCGACGGAAGCATACTACGTACGATTCACCGGAGAACTAGCCATGTTTTGACCACACGGCGGGAGGGCGAGCGGCGAACCATGCAGTGACGCGCAGAGACGACAGTGCGCGCAGGTCGGCACATGCGCGTGGTAGTACGTACCGTCTCCAATGGCAAAGGAGGAATATGCAGAGAGGGCGGGGGCAGCTGGCGGCCACCAACCAGCTCCTGTGACACGGCAAGAGGACGGACGGACGGACGGACGGGCATGCATTGCACGCCAGTCTGCGGCATCCGATCCGATCAGCGAGCGCTCGCGTGTGCTCTTTTTTTTTTTTTGAATGTTGGCAGGAGGACTGCCAAATTCATTGATCAGAAAAGGAGTAACAAGAACACCTCCAAAGGAGGAAAGCACCGCAAAAGGGCTAGTGCAGAAAAAAAAGAAAGAAAACAGAAACCCGCCGGCACCAACACAAACCCAAGATCCGCCAGCAACCATGCACACCATCGGAATCCATCGTCGAGGCCTCCAAGATGACGCCTCCAAGAAGGAAGTGGTATCGAGAACACCGCCGTCATCCGATCTAGCTCCGCCAGATCTTAGGTTTTCACCCGGAGACCTCAGCCATAAGGCAGGAAGAGCAATGAGCTCCACGACAGCACTTCCAAGGAAGAAGACGACATCCATAGATGCCGTTACCATCGGCACCGACGAAGTCGATGCAGGATTTTCATCCGGAGCTAAGCCTTCCGTCAATCATCCAGGATCCGAGACCAAATCAGCACCACCGGGCAGAACAAGGCCAAGCACACACTACCAGACAACGGGATAGCCGCCGCCGCACGCAGAACCTAGGCAAGCACACGTCAACCTGGCCGTCCGCACCGCCACTCGCAGGACTTGGGCGAACCCAATCGACTCCGGCCGTCCTCCAGCTCCGTGCGCAGACCTGGGCGAGACTTCGCACCGCAGCGCACCAGGAGAGACTGAAGTAGAACCATCGCTGACCGGCCCGCACCGCAGCGCGCCGAAACAGAGCAAAAACCAGGGCAAAACTTAACGTGCTCGCACCGCCGCGCGCAAGGACCGGACCTCCGTGCTGGATCTGGTCTGCCCGAGCTTCCTCAAGCACCAACAGGCTGGACGGCACCCCTGCTCCAGGAGCTGGGCGTGCACACGCTTGCAAGGGGAAACCACCAGCATCCACCGGCACCACCGCTCCCGCCTCTCCAATCCAGGCGCCACCGGCTATCGAGATCTGGGCGCAGGACCGCCCAAAATCAGATCGGGCTTGGAGCCCCTCACCGCCGTGTCGCCCCAAACTCCGCCTGGCCCGCGCCGCCGCCGCAGCGGGCCACCCACCGCGTGCCGTCCAGGGCCGCCGCGTCGCCCAGGGCCGTCGCTAGCGCGCGAGCCCCCGCGCCATCCAAGGCAGCAGCCGCGCCCGCGCCATCCGGCAGCCGCCGCGCCAAGCTCGTGGACGAAGAACAGGAAAGGGCCCCGCCGCCACCTTCACAGGAGCTGGCACGGACTTCGCCGGCCGCTCCTCCGGCAGCAGCGAGCCGAGGGAAGGGAGGAAAGGGAGGAGCGGCGCCTCGATCTAGGGTTTCCCCCGTGTCGCCGGGGAAGGCGACGCGGGGGACGGGAAGTAACCGCTCGCGTGTGCTCTGAGATGTGTGCCAACAGCGGTTTGCCTGGCGCTCTGACGGGTCTCGGTCACCCCGGTCGGTCTGCGCCTGTGTCGCTTTTACTGTAGCTTGCAGGAGGCTTTGCTTGCATGCAGATGCATATTTCAGCGTCGCCCAGCGGACGACCTGACGTGTCACAGGCCTGTCTTCGCCTACGTACTGCACTGGCTTGCAGTTGCAGGTTTCACGCAAGATAAAGTCGGGCAGCCACGACCATTGTTCGGTGTACATGCATCACCACTTGCTACTGAAGTGCGGATCATGCTGTAAAACATCCAAAGTTGTCCAGAATTTTATAGCTTGTGAGAAAACTAAACTGCGAGCTCAAGCTAGCAGTGGCGGAGCCAGGAAATGTGGATCGGGGGGCCAAGTGCCGTCAAAGCAGGTTAAAGAGGGCCAAAGCGTAGGAAAATAGACTTTTAGCATCAAAATATAGCTAATTATGCACTGTTCATCAGTGAATTAGCAGCAAATTCCCAATGTCAGGGGGTTAGGGCTCCTGCTGGCCCCCCTGTCTCCGCCACTGCAAGCTAGGCCGGGGATCATTATGACCTTTAAAAAAAAACTCCGATAAGTGTCACATGTATGATATGAACACATTGCAGCTCCAAGCATGACAACTTTTTCAATGGCGCGAACCAACCTGTGGTTGGGATGGTTAGGTGGACAGTGGTGTCCCCAATCCATCAGGGTTCAAATCCTGGTAGACGTTCCCGTCGACGACGAGACGCCTACGGTGGCTTTGTAAATCTCAAGCTGATATGCCGGCTCAGTCTCTCGGAGGTGCTCATAGGGGTAGGGTGTGCGTGTGTGCGTTCACAGGGATGAGTGTATGCGCGTGTATATGAGCGCTTGTGTCTGTACTGATGCTCAAAAAAAAACTTTTCCAATGTCAAGTTTTTATTTTTTGGGGTTTGTTTTTTCTTTTCAGATGACAATTTTAATTGTAAAAAGTGAGGGTTGTAATGCTTTATGCCACACCTGTGATACTTATTACTTGATGTTTTTTATGGGTGTACCGTGATCTTAGTCAACTGAGGTTTAACCAAATCTCAGTCAAGTGAAATAACATATAAAAAAATATAAAAAATTTTTACACTGATATCAATATAAGATCCCATGGATATAGAATTAACTGAGACTTAACTAAGTCTCAATTGACTGATATGTAACAAGATTGTTTCTCTTTACTGAATAACCCATTTTGAAACTTCTTTTCTCGAGCGCACACAAATTGCATGGCCTATCTTTATAGTAGCAATATCGTACTATACAAGACAGGTTTCCATCGTAACCTGATGAGAAGTAAATAACACTTCAATGGGAACGAACACAATAAAAAAGAACTTGTTCTAAACTGAGCTCTGCTTGCCGGCCCACCAAACCCCCCGAGGCCTTCTTTGGTTTGTAGGAATTTTATAGAAATTTCATAGGATACGATTTATATAGGAATTTTTTTAGAGCCCTTTGGTTTGTAAGAATAGAATCCAACTCCTATGGAGTAATTCTTCTTATCCTCCATATTTTATAGAAAAATAAAGATTAACCTAGACTCGATGAAAAAAATCCTATGATGTGAACCAAATAGCATCTCTTTTTTATTCCTATTCATAGGATTTCAGATACATGTCATCTCTGAGTGTCTAAAATAGTTGCCAGGTGAATGACGGGACTCTGATAGCCCCGAGGAGGCCATAGTTTTGGTCTCACCTAAGACGGCATGTATAACGCCCCCGAAGAACAATCTGGACCAACGGCGAACAACAGAGAACCTCCAAGCAATGCCTCAAAAAAACATTGCTCCCAATAGAGAAATGATGACGAGGACGCTACCACCTCCAATTCGGATCCAAGCCTAGACTTTCGCCTAGAGACAACAAACCAAAGAAGAGGGAGTGAGGTGCCGACACACTACAACATCGCCTCCAAGGAAGGGAACAAAATCATGAGTGTCATCACCGCGGGCACCGCCAAAGCTGAACAAGAATTTCATATGTATCGCCGTGCACCTACATCTGAGACCCATCGAAAAAAGGTAAAATCATCCCTATTGGTTCACATTACCGCTGGCGTAACACCTTGCCATAGAAACCGCCTATGAACAGTAGCACCGCCGCAAAAATGGTCGGCACTACCAAGCCGAGCACACATCCTCGATGCCGGTACCTCCATAGTGCCCAATAGCCTCCGAGACCCGCCAACACCACGCCTACCCCGCAACCAATAAACCAGACCCCACATGCCACCTAGATCCAGATCAGAAAGATCCAGGGCCCTAGGACACTGTCGCCGAAACCTTGCCACGCCGTCAGGAGCACCATCGGACAAGGAGGGTCGGTGGTGGAGGGAAGCTAGGGTTACGCGCCCGTGAGAAAAACGCGGGGGTGATACCTAGGGCAAGATTTAGAAATAAGTTCTCTGGGTCTGTGAACGGATTAAGTTTGACGAAGGATCTATCTTTGATGAATTTGCTTGGATCTTGTCGTTGTTCGTCTACGTTCGTGTGCCTTCGGTTTGGATCCTTTCGATCTACGTTATTCTTCATCGGCGGCGGTTGCTGTTCTGGTGCGCTGGTCCTTTGGGGTCTTAACACGACGACTTTTCGACTGTTTACTGCAACAAGTTGTACCCGACTCCGGCGACGACGACGGTGCGCCTTCGACTCGCTTCAGTGCTTGTAGTCATCGCTAAATGGTCTACGGATTTGGATGTAATTTTTATTATTTTTGATGTTCGTTGTACTGACATGATTGAAGGTGAATAGATCAGATGTTTAATAAAAAAGTTTGACGATTATTTATAGAACAAAAAATATATCATTAGGGCGAGGTTGAGAATAGGGCGCGTACGAACCGTTGTACATGGTACTCTAGTTCTAGCTAGCTAGGCTCTGACACACGATGTACGCTGCGAGTCGTGACCACCAACCGACATGTACGCGCGTTTCCCTTACCGGGACCTTCTGACATTTCACTCATTTTCCAGCCCTCCGCCACGCGCATTTATGCTGAATATCACCATCATAT
This sequence comes from Triticum timopheevii, assembly GCA_963921465.1. Classification (NCBI taxonomy): domain Eukaryota; kingdom Viridiplantae; phylum Streptophyta; class Magnoliopsida; order Poales; family Poaceae; genus Triticum; species Triticum timopheevii. The sequence goes on along the minus strand of OY997272.1, from coordinate 404,163,449 downwards.
CGTACTCTCAGTTTAGTACTTAACGCGCGAGGTAATAGCACCCCAGGTCCACAAACTTGCTCCAAATGTGATGTTTTAGTTCAAAACTTACAAAATGTGACTGAGGAGTCCACAAACTTGACACCCTATGTGATGTTTTGGTCCACAGCGAATCAGAGCGTGCCATGTGGCAGTTCACAGGTTGGACCGGTCAGCTCTCGCAATTTTGCACAAAGGCCCCTGCCGTTCACTCTATTCAACCCGCAGTGCAGCCACCTGAATTAAATGCCACAGGGGTTGCACCAGATCCGTTCGACCTCTCCCGCTGTCCTGTCGGGGGAGACAGCGTGGTGTGGCGGCGATTCTTGAAGATGACGGTTGTCATGGCGCCGTCGTCGCCGGAGTTCGCCGGCGGGGTTGAGCCACCTTCTTCCGCTCATCTCATCCGCCCGTTCGCCGTCATCCCACCGGACTATGGTGAGCTCCTGTGCCCTCTTCCCCTTCTTCCTTGTTCTTCCGCCCGTGCTCTGTTTCCTCGTCGCCGGTGTGTCGTCGTCGTCGCCATCAGCCCCGCCGCGTCTGTTTGTCTCACGGTGGTGTCACTACACCACGCATCAGAATTCCCTACCGATGTCTGTTGGAAAAAAAATCACTATTGCCGACCCACAGTCTGGCAGGAAAATTTCTAACGGACCGTGGGTTGGGAAACCTGCATACACCGACCTGTAGTCGGTCGGGAATACTGTAGCATATACCATCTAACGATCTGTCGGGGATTCTGTTATGGCCTATGGAATGTCGGTCGGTAAATCACCCCCACCAACTTTCGGACGCTAAATGGGCATCGCCCGCGAATAGCTAAAAAAAGTAGCGCCAAACCGGCCCAACCCGCGAATTTTCCACCCTCAGAATCACAAGGATGCTGTCGCCCTTCGTTCCCCACCCACAAAATCCCTAGCTTTCCTGTTGTTCCCCACGCACGCCGCCGCCCCACGCCGGCCAATCCCCATGCCTCCCACCGCCGCCCCATGTCGTCAGGGGCTACCGCCGGTCTATCCCACTGTCGCCCCATGCCGCCCTGCCTCTGCATCACCATCCCACGCCGCCCTTCCTCTGTAGCACCGCCCCACACGATGCCCCGTTCCCACAGCCCCGCCCAATTCCGACATGCCTCTCCACCGTCGGCTCCACACCCTCGGGCTCTCTCTCCGGTTGGCCGCCTCTCTCCAACCTCCCTGGCCCAACCCCCCATCTCCATCATCCAGCTCATGAAGACACACGCAGAGGCGGTGGCGGCGAAGATTTGGATCTGGGCCGCGTGTGGCTGGGCAAGGACATCCCTCTCTGTCTTTCGCTGGGCAAGGGCATCGATGCGGCTGAGGTACAACTCCTTCCTTGCCGCATCAATTTTTTTGTACAAAGTTTGTTAAGAGATGAACTTGGAGTGAAGGAGTTCGCCATGGTTTTTGGGTGGAAGACTCTGTTATTTGCCCCGTCAGTACTCTGTTGGTAAACACTGTTTATGTAGATTCAATTTTTATTACAGTACCGAGTTATGTTAGATGGAAATAGATTTATGTTAGATTTATTTTTTATTACAATACTGAGTTATGTTGGCATCCTACAGCTTCTTTGTCAGAAATTGTGAAAATAACTAGGTTCTCTTGAAAACGAAGCTTCTTTGCAGCACCAATGGATGTGTTTCTAGTGTCTGTGTTGCTCCAGCTGATCACATTTATTGGCTGAGTTCATGAGAATGGCACGTAAGCATACTGCCATCCAACTGCCCAAATACTTGCTTAACTTTTTCTTACTGAAATCTTCACCATGTCAAATTTCCTTCAATGCCAAGTTCAAATATTGTGAGGAAACATTTATGGTATAATAATCACTGCTGCTATTGAAACGATGCATTTGACCTGACTAAACAGCGGCAAGATGTCATCCATGAGGTGGGGTAATATAACTGGTGGCTCAAACTTACTTTTATAACTAAGGGCCAAACAATGGATTGAAATAGAATGTAGCACAAGACTCACTGTTCTCTTTGTACATGTGACCTGACTTTTATCTCTCATTTTTTTCTACAGGTAGAACAGAGGACAGATGCTGGTAACGTTGAGCTGACAAAGAGAAGTAGCAGAATATTTGCTATGCCACTGTAGTGCATAAGGTGTGTGGAGTGTCCAGTGTTTATTTTTCTTTTAGTATATTGTTTCTTGATGTAGTACCTCATAAGTCTTGTGTACCATCCTCTAATGTTTTGTACAGTAGTAGATGATTGAGTACCTCATTAGTCAGTAGATGGTCTATGGTCATGGTTGATTGCTTGCTTCATTGATTGAAGATTCATATTTTGATCCATGCTGCCCCTAATGTGTTTGAGGACTAAGATTCACATTAAGTGTCATTTTATAATGCTATGACTAATGGTAACTAAAGGTGATTGCTCATCATCTCTGCTAATTTTCCCTAAGTTTTCAATTTTCTAGTTTATATGGGCTATAATTTTACTTTATCGGTATTCAGTTTTATTAAGTCTTTTAATTTGTCTAGCACTTCGGTTTATTTTTCTTAAATTTTTTAGTTTCTTTGATCTAGCTATTCTCTTTCATTTTCTCTTTGCCGAGTTTCTCCTTTTGAGTTTCTTAGTCATATATCTCACTCCCATTCATAGCTACAGTGAGTTGTTCTTTTTCCCATAGGCAGTGTGCTGATGTTGCTTCATTACTTCTCCATAGAGCATGGGGAGCTTTTATCGTTCTTGGATTTCATAAAATAGAAGAGATGACAGAAATGGGGTGGGAGGTATGTGGAAACAGAGCTTCTTACTTGTGGCAGTAGACGACTAGGCAGTTCATGCAGGTCAGCCCTCAACACCTGACTCCCTTGATCGGTGTCTTCCTCTTCTCCACTCATCTATAGAAGTGAGCCCAACAAATACTATTTTTGGCTGAGGCTAGAATCTTGCACCGGAGCATAAAACGTTTAGTTGTTAAACATGTTTTTGTAACAAGTGAGCTATCCATCCTGACCATGTAGGAGTAACACATTAACTGATGGGTGGTGCTTTCAGGCTCTGGAAACATTACTTGATGTCTCTGTACTCTGGTATGGGATGGTGCACTTTTAATGACGAAAAGAATGGCACGCACTCCAAATATCTTCCTAGAAAGTGGATTAACTGAAGAAGAATCTACTACAGGTATTAAACAGAGTCCACACCGGGTGTTAGCTTTGCACAGTTACAATTTGTGCTCGTGTTTTTCAGTGTGAATCACCTGTATTGATATTCTTGCTGAAATTTCAGTTAATCTTAATTGACTCCTGCATACATTAACAGCTACCAAGTTCGTTAATAAATATGTAGTTCTACAAACAGTCTGGGATTAATAAATATGTTGACCTGATTTTTTAGCTGCAGAAGTTGTTGCCAAAAAGTCCAATGGCAAAGTAAAATGGAACCTATTTAGCTTTGTTGTTCATTTTTATGTCCTAGTGCAACTTGAGAGAACAAGCAATATTAAGTGACCTTGCTATTTACTTCTGACTGGCATACATGACTACATGTAGTTCACCAAAACAATCTTCATTTTTCCTATTATTTTTGTGATACAAAAGGAATACATGTATACTTCATACTGTTCCCTTGTTAAATCATATCGTAACATCATGTTCTATTATTTCCCAGAAGTAAGATCTGGTTACAATCAATCTAAAAGGCAAAATGAATTCTGTGTGTGGGGAACAACATAGCAGGTGAATCTTATCTGAACAGGGACGTCTTCCTCATCCCGCCACTTAGGTAATTTCTGTCACTTAGCTAGAACTGTTTGCTTACATTCATCTATTGATTGAAGAAATTAGAACGTACCGCTAAAATGATTAATATGTCTGGATTCACCTTGATAAATATATGGTAGCGACAATGTCCAAAGGTCCATGCAAAACATTCACTCAACAATAGCCTTTTTATATTTTTGGTGGGGGAGACAAGAACTAATAAAATCATTTTTAGTGATAATGTCCTACTTTTGTAATTTTCAGCAAGCGAAAGAGAAGTACAGTTACCCACTTTTAGATTTTATGCTTCAGCCTTATAGCATTGCTGTAGTATATGAATATTATATTTGCATGCTTGTATTAATTATATGAAAATTTTAGAGATGAACAGAACGATGCTACTCTCAAATCATATAGCAAAAACTACATGTGTAGTTTCTCATAGAGTAATAATTGTCATATATACAACTAGGTTTAGATCATCCAATAGAGTTAGGGTCAGGTTCAAGCTGTGTTACATAGCAACTTGTAAGAAATGCAAAACCTTCATCTTAGGACGCATTTTGTTAATATGTGCTTTGATGGACTGAACAGGATCACTTGCGTATCTCTGAACTGAGAATACAATCGAGTTTCTAATCCTACTAACATATAACATACATGGCTTCCCTGGGAGGTAATAGTTTTGCATTCACGCCTGTACAAGTAGGGTGGGCATTACAGATGACCTGAATTGTGCAAATTAACGACCTTAAGTAGCAACTAGTAGATGCTTAATGATTGATTGCCAGCTCGCTTTCTTCTGTAGTGAGTTTAGCTAAATTATTGAGCTGATGTATTTCGTTGTGCAGACTGAGCTGATGCTTTGTTTTGTTTCTGCCATTGACTATGAATGCATGAATTTACTGAATGATTGTTTACCCTTTGTAGGAAAGACATAAAAGACCGGGAAGGAACTATGGAGATAGTTTGCGTCAACTAGATAGTTTGTGTAAGGTGCAAAATAATGCACCGTTTGGCTATCATTTTGTAAGCCTTTATGTTGTATTGTCAACTGGATATTTTGTACAAAATCAATGGCATGCATCTATTATTGTATATTTTGTTGGATGTTATTGTAATGAGATATTTTATGTGACTTTATTGACATTCTGTCAGTAAGGCAAACGTGGGAGGGTAATTATTGTTTTGGTTAGCTAAAGAAAATGCTGACAATCCGTTGGTCGGCAAAATGTAATGTAGTCTGATTGTTGGTCGGCAAAGAACCATGCACTACTAACAGATTGTTGGTCGGCAAAGAAACACCATCAGGCCATTGGTCGGGAAAGGTTTACCATCAGACCATCTGTCGGGAAAGGTCCATGACAGTGCCGTTGGAAAGTCGGTCGGCAATGCTTGAAATAGCCGTCGGCCTGTCGGTCTGCAAACATATGTCGGTCGGGAAAGGGCTTTCCCGTCTGGACTTTCTCCAGCAGACAGGGTCGGTCGGCAATAGTCATTCCCGACCGACTGTCTGTTGGTGGAAGCTGTTTTCCCAACCAACTTGTTTGTTAGGGATGCAGTGTTGTGGTGTAGTGTGTGCTTATTGAATGCCGTTTGTTTCTCTTACGGCAGTAAAGCTAGGGTTTTTGCGTAGTGGGTTTAGGCCGAGTAGATTAGGTTAGGTTTTAGCCTCGCAAAGTGTATGGTTTGGCCTGACAAGTGGTTCATTCTTTCTCTTTCATATGTTAGAGTTGTTCTGTAGTTATCTGTAGTTATGGTTTGACCGGACTATGACTGAATTTATTCAGTTAACTATAGTTATCTGAATTTTGTTAGTTAACTGTAGTTATCTGAATTTTGTCATTGAACTGTAGTTATTCAGAATGTTTTCAGTACACTGTACTTATTCATAATGTTTTCGGTGCACTGTACTTAACTGAACATCTTATCTAACTGAACTTCTGAGCTAACTGGATTTTAATGTTAAGTTTATACATCATTTTGCAATGCTTACAAATTACACATCTTTGATGCAGTGTGTGATTCAGCAAATGGACAAAGGGTGGACACTTCTTTCTTTACACTTGAACTTGAGCATGGTGGACTTTTCTGTGGCCCAATCACTAATTTGGAGTACTGGAACCCTTCAGTGGAAGTTCTTGATTATGTTGATGCCAACACATTCTCATATTCTTTCCTTGAAGAGCACCTAACTTGGTTGGGATATCCAGTGGGTGAGCACATACTTTCCTGGTGCTTGCCTGACAAATCAATTGCAGATGGTTTGGTTAGAATTAAATCTGATGATGATGTGCAACACATCATCAGAGCTAGTGTTGATCATAAAGTGCTGGCTATTATGGTTGACCATGCAGATTTCATCAGCAATTTCAGGGCTGAATCCATATGCACATTGCCATCAATGCACACTGCAAGTGAAGCATCTTTCCACCAGTCAGTAATTTCTGTCAATGAAGATGAGCCAATTTTAGAGTTTCCTGCAACTGGAACAGAACCTGAAAGCTTGGTTATACAAGGTGTAGATCACAATCTGCTTACTGAAGATGCAGTAATAGTAGTTGAAGATATAGTTGTTTCTGAATCAGATTTCAGTGACAGTGATTATGACATAGATGAGGGGGATGATGATCTATATGATGACAACATTGACTTTGATGTTGATGAAGAAGCTCAGGAAGAAGAGGATGATGTGGAGGTAGATGACTATTTGCTTGATGATGAAGATCTCAATTTGCCCATTGAGGAAGAAGAGCAGTTGAGGTACAAGTTTACTGCCTTCAATTCAAAGGTGGACATGGTTGCCCCTGCCTTCAAAGTTGGGATGGTCTTTGCTGATGTGAAGGAGCTTAGACTTGCTATTACAGCATATTCTGTTAAGAACAGAGTTCAGATCAAGAAGCTAAAGAATGACAAAACTAGAATGGAGGCTGTTTGTGAAAGAGGATGCCCATGGTGGCTAAAAGCTGGGAAGGACAACAGGACAGGTGGATTTGTAATCAAGGCTTACCATGGAGAGCACATTTGTTAGAAGAAATGGAAGATAAGGCAGATGACAGCTAAGTTTCTGTGCCAGTATTTCATAGATGAGTTCAGGGATGACCAGAAAATGTCACTTGGTACATTTTCAAGAAAGATCACCAAGGCATTCAATGTGACCCCTAACAGATGGAAGCTAGCAAGGGCTAGAACTGCAGCCCTGAAAGAGATCCATGGAGATGAAGAACATCAGTTCAGTAGGCTATGGGACTATGGTCATGAATTAAGGAGTACAAACCCTGGCTCTACATTTCTGTTATCAACTGAGCTGAAGAAAGACCCAAAATTTCCAATGGGCAGGAAGTGTCTGAAGACACTGTATTGGTCTTATGATGCATGTAAAAGAGGTTGGTTAAAGGGGTGCAGGCCTATCATTTTCATTGATGGATGTCACATGAAAACAAGGTTCAAAGGAGTTTTGCTTAGTGCTGTTGGAATTGATCCAAATGACTGCATTTTCCCCATTGCAATGGGTTGGGTGGAAGTAGAATGCACAGGATCCTGGGAATGGTTTCTGACAACTTTGAGAGTTGATCTAAACATCACTAACACTGCTCCTTTCACAATGATGAGTGACAAGCAAAAGGGATTGATAAATGCTATGCAGAAAGTGTGGCCAGATGCAGAGCATAGGTTCTGTGTGAGGCATATCTATCAGAATTTCAATGAGAAGCACAAGGGAAAGTTGCTGAAGCAAGACCTATGGGTCATTGCAAGATCACCGAACAAAGTGAAGTGGAGCCAGAACTGTGAGAAAATGGATGCAGATAGTTCAGCTGCATTTTATTGGACTGAAAGACTTGATCCAAAGACTTGGTGTAAAGCATTTTTCAGTGAATTTCCCAAATGTGACATTCTACTGAACAATAATTCTGAAGTGTTTAACAGTTATATCCTTGAAGGCAGAGAGATGGCAGTGTTGTCAATGCTTAAATATATATTCTAAAAAATCATGCAAAGGCTTGTGAGCAAACAAAGAGAGGCAATAGAAAAGTGGGCAGGGCAGAGAATATGCCCAAAGATCAAGAAGAAGTTAGACAAGAACACTGAATTTGCTGCAAATTGTCATGTTTCAGAAGCTGGCCAATAGAAATTCAGAGTTCAGTCTGGAAATTCTAGCTACTCAGTGGACCTGTGTTTGCATACATGTGATTGCAGGAGATGGCAGTTATCTGGTGTGCCTTGTGGCCATTCCATAGCATGTTGTAGGGAAGAAAGAATTAACCCAGAGTTAATGGTTCATGACTGCTACACTGTGGAGAATTATTTGAAAGCATATGGCTACACACTGGTCCCTCTAAGAGACCCTAAATACTGGGAGGTGCAGCCAGGATACAAGGTATTTCCACCAGTGTTCACCAAACAGCTGGGCAGGCCAAAGAAAAACAGGAAAAAAACACCTGAAGAGAAAATCAAACATGGTGTGAGATATTTGAACAAGAAAGGTGTTACAATGCATTGCTCCATATGTGGCAGAGCTGACCACAATAGAAAGGGCCATTACAGATGGCAGGAAGCACTTGTTGAAGAAGGTGTAGAGCTGGTTGATGAAAATTATGATGATCCTACTTTTCTGCAGGTATGTTCCATTTGTAACTAAATAAAGCATCATTTGTAATTGAACAATGTTTCATCTTCAACTGAATAATATGAGCTTCTTCTCTGCAGAACATATACCCCACCAGGCCAGATCCTAGGTTAGATCCTAGTGAGTCACCCACCAGCATGGTCTTCAACATGGCTACCAGGGATAGAGCTAGAAGAGGTCAACAAAGAGTTCATTGCCCATTGCCAGAACAGTCTTCATTTGTTGCCGCTGCTGGTGCTGCAATACCACAGCCAAGGGTCACTACAGAGATGAACATTGCTAGACAGACAAGGGCAAGAACAACAGCTGACAGGGGAGAAGGATCTGAAGCTACTGGCAGAGGAAGAGGAAGGAAAAGGAGAGGAAGAGGAGATGGAAATCCACCAGCAAGGAGAGGAAGAGGAGCAAATGCTGTCCTTGGAAGAGGAGATAATGCAATGCTTGGAAGAGGAGCAAATCCAGTGCTGGGAAGAGGATCAAATTCTCATGCAGTTCCAGCAAGAGGAGGCAGAAATGTGCATGCTTGGAGAGGCAGGGGAGGAATTCCAGGTGCAGGTAGAGGTAGGGGAGGAAGAAATGCAGATGCAGGTACAGGAAGAGGAGCAATCCCAGGTGAGAGGGCATGGTGGCTGATGTTTGGAGAAGATATGAGCAACAGCCTAATTCCTGATCTAAATGCCCCCCCTGATGCTTGATTTGGTGGCAGTTGGTACTGTCACATTTTTTGTTAAGGCCTGAAGCAATGTAAAACATTGAGTGGCCTTATCTGGATGCAGAAAGGAGCATCCAGTGCCTCATTATTTGATGGCTAGCAGTGGCATTAAGTGCCCTTTTTGTAACTAAAAACTATGATGTCAAACATGTGGCATTACTGTCAGTTACCTAAGTTCAATTAACTAGTGTCAGTTACCTAAATTCAGTTAAGTGTTGTGAGTTAGCAATGTCCAAAGAAGTTAAAGAAAATTAACTTACCTATTTGGCCTACATTCAACTGCATTATTTGGCCTACATTCAACTTAATTTTGTGTAAAAAAAATGTGTAAAAAATTTGTGTAAAAAAATTTGTTCGGCCTGGGTCTCGAACCCAGGACCGTGGGTTTGGTAAGCTAGAAGCAATGCCAGTAGAGTAGTTGTCGTGGTTTGGTGTATTTGCTGCGACTGTTGTAGTAATGCGGCAACCGTGATTCAGTTTTTCGACAGGCTGACGATTCAGTTTTCACACCTGTCTTAAATACGGCAACCCACCGCTCTCGTCGCCCACTACCCACTCTCCACTCCCCTCGTCTCCTCGGTGCTTGCGCTACCCACCTCCATCTCATCGCCACCAAAGAAACCCTCGCCGGAGGTCGAATCCGCCGCCGAAGCCATGGACGGCAGCCTCGGATGGCAGAGGGCCGTCGAAGATCTGGCCGGCAATGACCAGGCGGCGCGGGCGGAGCTGCAGGAAATCGTGCGCTGGTTCCCGAGCATCCAGATGATGAGGAACCATGCGCGCGGCCTCGTCAAGGTAATGACGGACGACGAGAAGCGTCGCGCGATGCCTAGCGGCAATCACGGCGTCGTCGGCGTCCATCCGGCGAAGATCCTGCAGTTCGCCATGGGGGAGACGCGGTCTGATGATCCGGACCAGCGCGCGCGCTGGTGGATGTATCGCTCCGCCAAGGCGCCGCCGCAGCAGGACGATCCCAACCGTGTCGCCTCCAGGGTGGAGCGCGTGACCGAAGTCGTCCTTGCCGTCCCCGCGCCAATCAACAGGGCGTACTGGGACAGGTTTCAGCCTAACCTCCTCCTTCCCGACGACGTCTCTGACGCGGATTCGTCGTCCGACTCCGAGTACGACAACCTCACCTCCGACGCGGACTCTGGCTACGACCCGGAGACCGAGTCGTCTCAAGAGTGGGAGGTGGATGTCATCGTGCTCTCTGACGACGAGCCGGATGAGGTGCAGATGGCACCACGGGCTGTGATCATCCCAATCGACGTGGACGCGCTGCCGGATGTGCCTGACGGCATCGTCTTCAAGCAAGAGGAGGCGGACGAGGTGGACAAGGTGCCTGCGGAGGAAGAAGTGCATGTCAGGAAGGGGAAGAAGAAAGCAAGCAACAAGAGAGCTGCAGATGGGGAGGTGCGCCGCTCGGAGAGGTTGAAGATGCTGAAGGACAAGTGAAGATGAAGCCTTGAAGCCTTGAAGGATTAGGTATGCTGATATAGTAGAGCAGCATATAAGTTAAGTATTTTGGGACTGTTGTTTAGGTATGCTCTTATATGTAGAGCATATAAGTTATTTTGTGATGTTATGGGCAGTGAACTATGATGTTGAACTATGATGCTATGGTCAGTGAACTATGATGCTAAACTATGCTATGAATGTTGAATGTTGCTGTTTAGGTGTTAAAATAGAAAATGCTGTACTTAGTTAGTTATATTTGTTGTAGTTATGGTCAGTGAACTCTGAACAAATTCAGTTAACTGACAAAATTCAGTTAACTGACAAATTCAGTTAACTGACAAAGTTCAGTTAACTAGTTCAATTTGAACAATTCAAAAACTAGTTAACTGTCAAAAACTTAGTGAACTAAATAAATCAATATTAAGACAAATCAAAAATTAACTCAAAGTACTTAAATTGAGGGAGCATAATTCAGTACACAAATTAGTCAAATTACTTAATACAAATAAGTCTGAAATTCCAAGTGCAAAGTCATACTTGACCTGCTACTAAGCAAGGTCATACTAGAACTGGTACTAATGATTACATTACACCATCATTCAAATTCTTCAAGCATCTCTTTCAGCTTCCTTATCTTGCCCTTGGTGTCTTCCTTATGTTTGAAAAGATCACCAATCATGTACTCTAACTTCTTCTTCTCTTGCTTCAGCACATTCCTCTCCAGCACTAGGTTGTCCCTCTCTTGCACAAGATTGTCCCTCTCTTCCATGATGCTGTCCCTCTCCTGCTTCATTAGGTCCCTCTCTTTCTCTGCCTTGGCCCTGACAACTTGATGAATGGTTGTGAATGATTTGTCAGAAATCTTCTTCTTATCAAGATCTTCCTTCATGTCAGCCAGAGCAAGTTGTGTGTTGCCTAGCTGGGCAAGAGCTTGCTCCTTCTCAGCCACCATTTGAGCAAAATCAACCTTAAAAAACCTCAAGTCTCTTTCCATCTTTTCCTTCTCTCTCACAACCCTAACATTCTCTTGAGCATGAACAACATTGTCCTTGAGCCTAAGCTTGTTCTCATCTTCATACATGCCCCAGATCCTAGCTAGGCTCATCTTCAAAGGGGCAGGCCACTCAGGATCAACCCACTCCAGATAGCTGCATTTAGGTATGTCCTACAAATTTGCAACAAAAGAAAAAATTCAGTACAATGAAAATAGTAGTTAAATACTAGCTGAACTACACTATAAATGTTCAGTTTCAGACAGATCTCCAAAATTTCTGACTTGCAAACATTGAGATTTAGTAAACTGACAAATAACAACATTCAGTTAACTGACAGAAGCAACTTAAACACTGAAACTAACTGTCAAAAATAGAAAACATACACACTTATTCTAACTGTCAGAACTGTCAAACTTAACTGAACACTGAATAAAGAAAAATCAGCAACTAACCTTCTGTGCACAAGCTAAGAATCTCCTCCCACTATCCACTGAATCAAATGCCACCAGCTTCTGACACACACATTGATGCTCACATCTTGAACTCAGATCTGTGGCCAGGCCGCTCCATTCCAAGCACAAGATGGTGGCAGGTAGCTAAAACATAACAAAATCAGCTTCATTTGCTAACTAACAATGCACAGCCCTCAAAACCCTAACCGTACCATAGCAACAGATCTAACCTGCACTTCGCTGCTGACTGACTCAGCGTCAGACGAACTGCCAGAATCGCTCCAGGAAACCATTGTGACAAGCTGTGCAAAGGTTCAAGGTTCAAAGGAGGTGGTGGTGGTGGGGGAGGGGCCTGGCTGCCGGCGACAGAGGGAGAGGGAGAGCGAGAGGAAGAAGGAGAGCGAGAGGATGGAGAATGGGGAACAGGGATGAGAAAGGGGGACAACAACGGTATGTGTGGGGTGGGGGACAGAACAGGAACGGTAGGTGGGGTGTGGAACGGGACCAGCGAACTGCGGGTTGAATAGAGTGAACGGCAGGGGCCTTTGTGCAAAATTGCGAGAGCTGGACCGGTCCACCCTGTGAACTGCCACATGGCACGCTCTGATTCGCTGTGGACCAAAACATCACATAGGGTGTCAAGTTTGTGGACTCCTCAGTCATATTTTGCAAGTTTTGGACTAAAACATCACATTTGGAGCAAGTTTGTGGACCTGGGGTGCTATTACCTCTTAACGCGCAGTTAAAATTACCAATCCATACTCCATGCATGCGTTGGTATGCAGTCAACAGTGGCAGTGATGCCCTGCCATGCACAAGAACAACCAGGTCAACCTTGCCTGCTGCAGGCCGCTGCAAGTCCGTAGGAGCACGTATGGTGGTACCAAAGGCAGGGCATCTTTCCAGCAGCTTTGACACGAATCCGGTCTACATGCACGACGGCGCCAGCCTTTCTCAGAGCGAGCGCAACTGTGCACCTGCAGCGCCGCAGCCTTTCCTCCCTCCCTTTGCCCCCCTCGCCCTCGGAGCGTGGAGAGGCACGGCAAGCGAAGGCAATTCCAGCGAGAATCCATGGGGGAAACGACGGAATCCAGGGCGGTTTCGCACTCCCAGCGTTATTATTTCTGCAATCCGCGGCCATATGTGCATGGATAATCAGAGCCGACCGAGTGCTTCTTCCTCTTGCTCTAACAATCAACATACTACAATCGAAAAATAGGATCATTGGGCAACAGTTTCATGCTCCCGAATGGGAAATTGATGTATGATCGAGGCAAACGAAGATAATGACGGCACAGCTGTTGAATGTTACATTGCGTTTTAGCTGTTGAATGGCTTGGCCTCATACTGACGAGCATGCTAAGTGAAACAGGTTCCATGAGAAGTCGCATTACACGATCCACTTAAAGCCGACGACAGATACTAATAAGTTTCCAACACGTGCAGCTGGGATGTACTCCAGTAGTAGTACTCCTAAGTAAAACGCTTAGTGCCATAGAAAATCTTAACCGATTAAACTGCAGAAAGAAAGAACACAGGACGATCGAGAATTCGAGCTCGACAGGTAGGGAAGTACACCCAGGATCCTAGACTCCCAAAACAGAAAAACAACCAAGAACATTCGTCAGCACCGTTGATTCACCGGCTCTCCTCCTCGGTGCGCCGAGCGCCGCCGGAGAGCGCGGCGACAAGGTTGAGGTGGTGGTGGTGGACCTGCGCCATCGGCATGTACGCGGCCTGCGCATCCAGCGGCGACAACCCCCACGTGTCCTGCCGCGGCGGCGCCTGCAGTGCCGCCCAGAACGCCGACGTTGCAGCCCCCGCGCCGAAGGCGTCGTTCTCCTCCTCGCGCGGGCGCTTGCCGAGGAGCGTGTGCGGGTACGAGAAGGAGGAGGAGGAGGAGGTGGATGGCGCGGAGGAGGAGACGAAGGCGGCGGGGGTGGTGCCCGTCCCCGTGGCGGCGAGGATCGAGGGCTCCGCCTGCCGGAGCAGCCACTCGATGGTCTGGCCGTCGGACTTGAGCCCCAGCTCGCGCGTGAGCTGGAACACGCGCGCGGCGCACACGATCGGCATACGCACGCGCCGACCGCGCCCGTTCACCTTGCTGTGCCGGTCCTTCACGCTGCCACCGGCCTTCTTGCTCGGCGCCGGAGCCAAGCCGGCGTCGGCTGCGGCGGCGGCGGGCGCCATCGTCATCGGTAGTTGCTGCTGGTAGACGTGGAAAGGGCCGGAGGCAGCGGCGATGTCGTGGGAGGTCATGGCGTCTGCAGTCTGCTGGCTGCTTCGCTCGCTGTAAGTTGGAGAGGGAGGAGGTGGTGGGGGTGGTGATCCGGTGGGGTTTGTGAGGCTTTGAGGTGACGGGGTGGAGCGGGACACGGCGGATAGGTTATATAGCATCCGTTTGCCATTTGGGGAACTTCCGGTTAAACCGCCCAACATATATTGATACTAGAAGAACGCCCGTGCGTTGCAACGGGGCCACGCTAACTTAAAGAGTTCAATATTACGACATTGGCGAGCTTTTTTACCATCAAATCCTCACACACACACTCCCTCCCTCTTCCTCACTCTCTCTCCCCCTCTCCCTCTCTCTAACACACACACATATCCATCTTATTGGTATGGGACCATAATCCATCTATTTCACACACACCCTAGTGCATAACAATATGGATTATGTGTATTATATTTGCCACCAGAACTGAGGGAATTAATTTCATGTAAATCGGCCAGCCACAGCTCCAAGAATACGCGGAGGAGGTGGCCCGGGTCAGCGTCGGCGCCGTCCGGCGCGTGCCACGGGCCCGCTTCCAAGTGCACGTGCAATGCACGTCTTCACAAATATTACAACCAGATGTGAGAAATCACATACTAACACGATGTTGCAATCAATTTGTAATTAAAGAAGCCAAAAGTCTTTTTTCTTAAACCAGAATTCCTTATGCTCGAGTTTAAACAAACCCCACAATAGCCCTACTTATCACCTAATTAAGCAGATGCATGACTTATGAAGCGGATAAGAAATCATGTTAACTTGGAACTAAAATTCCAACAAAAGAGTGAGGAATAAACCTTTTTATCATTGCTCTGAAGTCTGAACCTCCCCCTATTTGTTAGTGAAATGTGAGTATGCTTGGAAGATAATAATTTCGTATGCAACATATGCTTTTACATCCGAAAGAGCTACAAAATATGTTGACCTACCTATGTGCACTTCCTAATTCAAGCGGATAAAATTATTTCTATCGGCAATATAAAATATTAAACATTAGAAAGAAAGGGACAATATCCACTAACCATGCAAATATTCTGACCATGGGATATTTAGGCTGGCATATATGGGAAATCAAAGCTAAAAATGACTCGATGAGTTAGGGATACATCAATAAATATTGTAAAAAGTGATAAAAACAAATCTGCAGCAACTCGCGACCCCACAAACTCGTATTCGCAATGAGCAAGTTAGTGAGGCCACCACGGTAGGCTAGCACCAAGGGACAAGGGCAACAACCGCCTTCCCATCCAACCTACTGATTCTGCTGGCGCTACTTTCATCCTAAGCCCATGAGTACCGTTAGTGTGTTGCCACGTACGGAGAAACTATGAACTGAAATTTTCATCCAAATCATGAAAAATGTTAATGTTCCTCTCCTCTCCCATCCCTCATGTGAACATACCGAATTCGTGGTTGGCTCGCTACATTCAGCGTAGCTCTGATGTGCACTGCCCTCGCTCTTGATTAGTTGCCGCAGTGCCACGCATCTACGCCAACAAGCTAGGGAAACAAATGCAAATGTTACACCGAGTCAAAATCAGCCATCCCACAATCATAACAATAGAAAAGATAATAACCAAAATTTAACAGAAGAACTACTGCTTGGCTCCCAGATCCATCTCGATAGCCCTTGATCTGGCTGCTGAGCTTCTCCTAGCCGCCTCAACATCACGTCATTACCAAACATATAGTGGATGCCTAGTGGGACAAGGATTAAGAAATAACATGAGGTGAAAAATGCGATGGCTGTCAATTCCATAAGACGATCCAAGTAATTTGACAAAACAGATCGGGAGCATCTTGTATAATCTCAAAAAAGCAACTAAAAATATGAGAAATGAAGTGATGAAAATCAGCCCCTGCTCTCATTTATGCTCGCTTTTGTAGTGGGAGGCAAGGAATGGGGATACCGGGAGAAGAAAGGATCACATGGACGGCAAGCCTCCACCACCGGCAAGTGGGGTTGCTTCACATCCAATCTCCACGACCGCCGCCTCCATGGGGACGAACTCCCATGTTCACAACCGGGCTCCCAATCGGCCGCTGCCTCGCCGACCTTGACGACGAAGTAGTCCCTCCCTTCAATCCCATTCGCAACGGAGGCAACACCCATCCCAGCGGACGGGTCCGCGGTGAGATCCCTACTGGATTGTGGTCGCGCCTCCCCAAACCTCACCGCACGACACATGAGAGGGCGTCGTTGCCATGGTCAGGCTTGGATGGGGAAAGGAGGCGACATAGCAGCAACGGCGCCTTCGCCGGGATTGGTGGAGACTGTGGCGGCGAGCGAGCGGGAGGACGGCGGCGGCGAGAGAGTAGGAGGGTGGTGGCGGCAGTCCATCGGCCGCCGTGACGTGAGAAGAGGATGGGGATGGGGCCGCGATCTGGACGTATGGAGCGGTCGAGAGGAGGGGAAGCAGGCGGCTGGGTTTTTTCATCATGCGGGGTTTGGGGGAGGTCAAACGAGAGGTTTTTTTTGGTGCGAGAGGCAGAGCAACGAGGGCGGATGTAGGGAGACGGGACGCGGTCGGTTGGCAGGAAAAGGAAAGCTACGCAAAATCACATCAATATAAGAAAATATCCCATCAATACTTGATTGATTGCGATTTATTTTTTATATGGTAACTAATCTGATCATCAATACTTGATTGATTGCGATTTATTTTTTATATGGTAACTAATCTAATGGGTTTATGTGGGTGATGAAGCGAAAAGGAAAGCTACGCATTTTTTTAGGCAGTAGAGATGATTGATGATAAGAAAGGGAAAATCACATCAATATAAAGAAATATCCCATCAATACTTGATTGATTGCGATTTATTTTTTATAAGGTAACTAATCTGATCATCAATACTTGATTGATTGCGATTTATTTTTATATGGTAACTAATCTGATGGGTTTATGTGGGTGGTGAAGCGAAAAGGAAAGCTACGCATTTTTTAGGCAGTAGAGACGATTAATGATAAAAAAGGGGAAATCACATCAATATAAGGAAATATCCCATCAATACTTGATTGATTGCGATTTATTTTTTATATGGTAACTAATCTGATCATCAATACTTGATTGATTGCGATTTTTTTATGGTAACTAATCTGATGGGTTTATGTGGGTGGTGAAGCGAAAAGACAGGTGGGAGGGAGACAAAATAAAACCAACAAAATAAAACCAACGAAAGTGGTGAGGCGAAATAAAAACCAGTAAAAAATAACCGGCGGACTATTCATAGATTTTTTTGATTCGTCTGTCTTGGTGCGACGGGATGTTAGGGTCTGGAGTGCGTGGGGGCGGGCGGGGGACTCGGCTTGAGGTTTTTTTTTGGTTCTATGCGGCTTAGCGTGAGACGGGAGGTTGGGCGTGTGCGGGACTCGATCGCGGGGTTTTCCTTGGTTTTTCGCGGCTGAGAGGGAGGTGGGAGGAAGTACCAAAGAAGTACCATAAAAGACCGGGTGAGGTGGGACGAAAATAAAACCCGGAACGCGACCTAGCAATTGAGACATTAGGAGTAGAGATCATCAATACTTGATTGATTGCGATTTTTTTATGGTAACTAATCTGATGAGTTTATGTGGGTGGTGAAGCGAAAAGACAAGTGGGAGGGAGACAAAATAAAACCAACGAAATAAAACCAACGAAAGTGGTGAGGCGAAATAAAAACCAGCAAAAAATAACCAGCGGACTATTCGTAGATTTTTTTGGTTCGTCTGTCTTGGTGCGACGGGATGTTAGGGCCTGGAGTGCGTGGGGGCGGGCGGGGGACTCGGCTTGAGGTTTTTTTTGGTTCTATGCGGCTTAGCGTGAGACGGGAGGTTGGGCATGTGCGGGACTCGATCGCGGGGTTTTCCTTGGTTCTTCGCGGCAGAGAGGGAGGTGGGAGGAAGTACCAAAGAAGTACCAAAAAAGACCGGGTGAGGTGGGACGAAAATAAAACCCGGAACGCGACCTACCAACTGAGACATTAGAAGTAGAGATCATCAATACTTGATTGATTGCGATTTTTTTATGGTAACTAATCTGATGGGTTTATGTGGGTGGTGAAGCGAAAAGACAGGTGGGAGGGAGACAAAATAAAACCAACGAAATAAAACCAACGAAAGTGGTGAGGCGAAATAAAAACCAGCAAAAAATAACCGACGGACTATTCGTAGATTTTTTTGGTTCGTCTGTCTTGGTGCGACGGGATGTTAGGGCCTGGAGTGCGTGGGGGCGGGCGGGGGACTCGGCTTGAGGTTTTTTTTTGGTTTTATGCGGCTTAGAGTGAGACGGGAGGTTGGGCGTGTGCGGGACTCGATCGCGGGGTTTTCCTTGGTTTTTCGCGGCTGAGAGGGAGGTGGGAGGAAGTACCAAAGAAGTACCAAAAAAGACCGGGTGAGGTGGGACGAAAATAAAATCCGGAATGCGACCTACCAACTGAGACATTAGGAGTAGAGATAAACGCTCTTATATTGTTTAAGGAGGGAGTATATTTTTAAAAATAAGTTTTCATATATGTTTGCTTATGTACAATTATAGTAAGATGTGAGTAATCATGTACCTTCCCGTTTGCTTATGTGCAAATTAAATAGGACGCCGAAAACTGCCACATGTGTGGTGTGTCGGGTGGTTGTGCCGCACGCCTCGTGTGGCATGGAGAAGAACCCGCCCGCATGACCGTGTCCGGGCGCACGCAGTCACAGCCCGCACATCCGGTGTGTGGCAAAACCGCCCACACGTCCGGGCCAAATGACCGCGATGCCCGCACGATCCATCTCGACAACCGTTGCCGGCGTTCTGGGAACGGGGGTCCCCAGACTTGCCTGCCTGCGGCCTGCGGCGTGGCTCAAGCAGTGGCCCAGTACAGTCCGTCTTCATCAACCCAAGTTCAAGACCCTCGCGAGGGGCCAAGCATCGCGGGGCGGACGACGCAAGGCTTCCTCTGGGGTTCCTCACCAGGCTGGCTCGCGAGGAGGCGGAGAGATAAAGGCATGGAGTACCTTACAAGGTGCTCGTGACGCAAGCCATGACGATCGAGATCAGGCGGGCGCCAGCCACCGCAGTGTCCTCGTTTCCTCTTTGGTGCAAAGGGGGCAAGCGCAGACGCGGAGTACCGAGGCATCAAGCAAAGTTTTCCCTATCGGTGCAACGAGACCAAGACTAGCAGGACGGCAGGACGGAGATCACTGTAGAGCCCAGGACGGCGTCATCGCCAGTGCCTTTGGCAGTCGAAGACCAACTTTAGTCAGGATAGCTTGTACTAGTTGTCCCCCTTCAAAATGGTTGTTGTTGGCTCCCTTCCCGCTCAATATTTGGGAAGAGGACCAGGGCCTCTATAAATAGAGATAGCCACCACAGTAGAAAGGGATCGAATCCTTCCCTAGCAGAACACCGCACCAGCTTAAGAACACCCCTCGCGAGGCTGTTCTTCCTCTGTACTGTTCATAATTAGCCCCAGAGGCAATCCACCACACCACACACTGGATTAGGATATTACACCACAACGGTGGCCCGAACTAGCATAAACCTTTTGTCCCTTGTGTTGTTCATCGTGTAGCTTAGATTCGCGGCGAGGTTTTGGGGCGCGGATCGGTAGGGAGAAGATCTTCGTGCGCACCCCAAAGTTCAAACCTTAAGAGTTTTGCCGGAACCCGACATCCGACATTTGGCGCGCCAGGTAGGGGTGCGCCGGAATCTTCTTTCCGCGGTTCTGCGTTCCATCGCTTCGTCGCATCCATGGCGGATGCTCGTCGAGCTCGCGCCGAGCGTCGGGCTGCTCTCGCTGCCCGCGTCGCCCAGACGGCTCCCGTCGGTAGGCCTCCTCATCGTTCTCCGTCGCTTGCCGCCAACGCCGCCATCGGCCCGGCGGGGAACGAGCAGCAGGCGTCGTCGCTGCATCCCTCAATGTGGCAGGAAGGCCGCACCGCCACTCCGTCGCTGACTCCAGCTGGTTCGTTGTCTCACGCTCATCGTGGTCCCACGGACGCGCAGGCCGCGTTGCTCCTGGCACGTGAGCTCCTGCACTACCGCCCCGTCGACGACCTCTACGAGGAGTGGCTCGCTCGCATCACCAAGCTCGTCAGCGCCGAAGGAGGCTCTCCTGCGCCGTCCCTCTCGCTGCCTCGCCCTCCGTCCTGCGTGGGCGATGCAGCTCAGGAGGTGCCTCCACCACCTCCTCCCCAAGAAGGCGCCCCGGCTCCAAGGTGCGCGCCCCCTAGACGAGACCCACCGCGTCCAGCGCCCGCGTGACAAGAAAGGAGCTGCCAAGAAATCCCTCGGCCCCAGGAAGGCGCTCGCGTCCTCCCCGGTCCAGCGCGTCAAGACCGCATCCCTGCACCAGCACGTCAAGACCCCGCGCTGCCCCTGGCGGCGGCGTGTGGGAATCTCCAAGAGCAGGCCCCGCGACTGCAAAGGGCTCCGGTGGCCAGCGCAGGCTGCCGCGCCTTCACCACCGAGCTACGCAGTGTCGCTTGGCCGGGCAAGTTCAAGCCGGATCTGCCTCCTCGCTATGACGGCACTGCCGACCCCGCGGAGTTCCTGCAGCTCTACGAGCTGGGCATCGAGGCGGCCAGCGGAGACGAAAAGGTCATGGCGAACTGGTTTCCCATGGCGCTCAAGGATGGTGCCCGCACCTGGCTCCTGATTCTGCCTCCCGGCTCTATCTCCTCTTGGGACGAGATGCACAGCCGCTTCATTGCCAACTTCCAGGGCACTCGCGACCGTCCTCCGGTGGTGGATGACCTGCGCCGCATGAAGCAGCAGCCAGGAGAGACTTTGCAGAAGTACATCCAGCGTTTCAACAGTGCTCACCTCAAGATTCCCAAGGTGAATGAGGAGGCCAGCATCTCAGCGTTCTTCGATGGAATCCGCGACATCAAGATGAAGGAGGAGCTCGCCATCCATGAGGATCTGTGCACATCTCTGGAGCTGTTCAACCTGGCGACCAAGTGTGCAAGAGCTGAGGAGGGGCGTCTCTCCCTCCTTGAGCTCCCAGCCGCTGACCCAGAAGAGAAGAAAGCCAAGGTCAAAGGACTTGAAGCGCAAAGGAGCAGCTGTGCTCGCAGCAGAACCAGACACGAAGCGCGGCAGGGACCAGCCGGAGTCGTCCAAAGGCAACAGATTCCGCGCCTACCACAACCTCTACACCCACACCACCAACGAATGCCAGGAGCTCAGAGCCGTTCGAGAAGGACACATCGGTCGACGCCCCGAGCGCAACGACCGGGGCTATGGCCGAGGAGGAGGAATAGGTGGAGGACGATGGGACGACCGAGGCCCTCACCAGGAGTGGCGTCAGCGCCCTCGCGAGAATCGCTGGCAGGACCAGCCTCGCGAGGGGGCTTGGAGGGATCAACCTCGCGAGGATTTCCCGCAGGGCAACGCAGGCCTTCCTCCTCTGCCACCACCGCCAAGAAGGAATGACGACCACCACCAGGACGAGGTGGCTGGGGGCTTCCAGGAGCCACGTGCTATCGCTTGCATCCTGGCCGGTGCCCAGGCCCCAGCCTCTCAGCGCATCTTCAAGCAGTTTGCCCGTGAGGTCAATGCAGTCCTCCCCAAGCTCGAGGCCACGCGCCCTCTCAGGTGGTCCACGTGCGCCATCACATTCAGCTCAGCGGATCAGCTCAAGTGTGCGGCTACAGCTAGCATCCTCCTGATGCTTTGCTCCCCAGTCATCAGCGACGTGCAAGTTACCAGGACCATCATCGATGGCGGCGCATGACTCAACGTTCTGTCCGTCGAGACGTTCAACAACCTCCAAGTGCCTTATGATCAACTTCAACGAACCAGGCCTTTCTCAGGAGTCACTGACAGCTCCACCACTCCGATAGGGCAGGTTTGCCCCCCTGTCACCTTCGGACAGCGCAAGAACTACCGTACCAAGCTCATCGACTTTGAAGTTGCCCACATTCGCCTGCCATACAATGCCATCCTCGGGTATCCAGCCCTGGCCAAGTTCATGGCGGTAACTCACCATGGTTACAATGTCCTCAAGATGCCGGGAAGCGGCGGAATCATCACAGTCCCCTGCGAAGAGAAGGATGCGGTGTGCTCTCTTGGGCGTGCCTTCCAAGCTGCATCAGTCGAGGACCCAGACAGAAAGAGCGAGAACCCTCCCGAGGCAGTTCCTAAGAAGAAGAAGACATCACCCAGCTCAAGGCCTCAAGAGGTTGGCATCTCCGGAGGCGCCGCGTCAGGATCTGCGCCCGTGCAAGGGGCACCTCCCTCCGTCGCATAGGAAGGCGCGTCCGGTGCCCTCCTTGGTCAAGGCTCGGGGGCTCTCTCCTGGAGGGCCTCAGACTTTGCCAAGATCATGAGGGAGGCGCTCGGGCACCACTTGGAGGCGTGCTTCGCGGCACGTTTCCCTCAAGAAGGCACGGGGCAAGGAGGGCCCAACCCTCAGGAGTTCATCGCCAAGGCGACTCAGGAGCTTCAAGAATCGAGAGTCATACGCGGCGATCGCCACCTACCTGGCGTAGCTCCCCATCCAGGCGAGGATGGCGGGCTGCGCGTCTGCATCGACTACCCAGGGCTCAGCCGAGTCGCGCCTCAGGAGCGCTTCTAGCCTTTGCGCATGGGACGCTGCGAGGGTCCGCCGCATAGCTATGTTCACATGCCTTTCGTCCTGCCGAACGCGGCTGCCGCTCACCAGCGTCTTCTACGGAGCATTCTGGCAGCTCAGGAGGCCAGACACCACGCGGTCCTGGCGGAGATGGAGATGGTCCTCGAGGAGCCGCCCGGACCCCCAGAGCCTCCCGAGGCTCAGGGCTCCGGTGGCTCATGAGGATCGGCCTCTTCACCGTGCATCGTCAGCTACTCCAACACCCGCTCTACAATGGTATCAGGTGACATCTTTCGAGTTCATTTCAGCTGGGAGCGCCCTCAGGGCTGCATCATTCCCAGGTCGCGTGGATTTGTCCCTGCGGCATGTATCCCTTTTGCTTATGTCTTTAGTTTACCTTGTTGGGGGCGTCCCTCGGGCTGCATCATCCCCAAGCCGCTCGGGCCTGACCCAGTGGCATGTATCCTTCCTGCATCTATCTAAGCTGATTTGCCTTTCATGCTTAACCTGCCTATGATTATCATCTCCCGCCTACCACGGACCTTTTTCTTCCTCATGCAAATCACTTGCACGTTAAAAGGGGGGCGCCTGAGCATCGCGACTCAGGAGTTCTTACTGGCTCTCCAGCCCTCACCCCCTGGCCTTGTCCACGGCATCGCGACCTGGCATACTAGCGGCGGCTGAGCTTGCTCGAGGGCCGGGACCTGAGGACGTAGAGCATTTGTATCTAACCACCTCGCAGGAACCCTCAGCCACCCAAGGCTTCAAGATCAGGCGCAACCCGCCTTGAGGTAGGGCCTCGTGAGTCCCGCGCTGGCTCACGAGTGCCCAGATACACCTCGTCTAGCCCTACCGTGCCAGCCACGTGTCAGGGCGGGGCTGTACACACCCCGGGGGCTCCTCCCGGAGGGGGTCCCCCTCCCACGTACCAGTGGAAGCACCATGCTCCGCGCTGGCTGATGACACTGCCGAGGAGCAGCTATGCCCGTACACATACGGAAGCGCTATGCTCCACGCTGGTGATAAACAACTGAGGGCAGCCTACGACTGTATCAACCTCAGGGAGCCTAGAGCTCAGTGTCTGGTGATGAGGATACAGACCTGGGGTAGGGTCATAGGCCTGACCTATACGCCCTACCCAAGGTCACTACCCTAGAAGATAAGAAGTCCAAGAGGCAACAAAGAACTCCCAGTCAAAGGTGTTGAGTGCAATCCACTCGACCAATCATATCACTCGGGTAGCCCTCCTACCTGTTGTCACTCGACCATATAAGGAATCACTCGTCCTACTGAAGGCCAGGAGTCACTCAGCACTGCAACGGTCAGACATTCACTCCGTAGTCTTGAAGGTCATTAATAGCACTTATGGCTGGCATTATCAGTAACGCCCTTACTTTATGTACATTAAGCCCCTTGTAATGGAAGATGGTTGGGGTCCTGGCGCACTCTATATAAGCCACCCCCTCCTCTGGGACAAGGGTTCGCACCCCCTGTAACACTACACACATATAATCCAGTCGACCGCCTCCGGACACCGAGACGTAGGGCTATTACTTCCTCCACGAAGGGCCTGAACTCGTAAATCTTGTGTGTACACCTTCACCATAGCTGAGATCTTGCCTCTCCATACCTACCCCCCTTTCTACTGTCAGTCTTAGGACCACGACAGTTGGCGCCCACCGTGGGGCAGGTGTCTTAGCGACTTGTTGGTGAACTTGCAATTTTTTCGATCCCCATCATCATGGTTTCCAGCGGTGGATTAGCTGAGGGCCGCGAGATCCGTCTCGGCGCCTCATTTTCATCACCGACGACTCCGCCTGGCTTCAAGAAGCTCCCCTTTACATCGAGGCGCTCCCCGTCCAAGGGGCGACACACTTTCGCGCGTGCGTACACGCCGTCCTTCTCCAGCAGCCGTCGACCCAGTATCGATCGGCTCCGATGACATCTTCTCTCCCTGCTGTTCGCCACCGCAAGCGATCCGGTCGGTCACGACTTCAGCGGTGGGTGAAACACGCGGTGGATCGACATTCGGCCACCCATCAAGTCACGACAATCGAGCCCGACGAAACTTTCCACGGCCTGTTCGACCTGTCGACTGGCTCCGTCGAGACTGCATCCGAGTGCGATAGCAGCGACCCCGCGGCTGAAGTCTTGATGGTCGACGGACCACGTAGTTCGCCTGGTTTCCGCCGTGAGGACGGCGGGGATGGTGGCGGTGACCCATCGCGCGTCCATGAGGAGTACCATCCTGATACGTCTCCAACGTATCTACTTTTCTAAACACTTTTGCCCTTGTTTTGGACTCTAAGTTGCATGATTTGAATGAAACTAACCCAGACTGACGCTATTTTCAGCAGAACTGCCATGATGTTGTTTTACGTGTAGAAAAGAAAAGTTCTCGGAATGTCCTGGAAATCCACGGAGGCACTTTTTGGAATTAATAAGAATTTTTGGCGAAAGAACTAATCCCAGGGGGCCCACAGCCTGTCCACGAGACAGGCCCCCCCTAGGGCGCGGCCTCCTATCTCGTGGGCCCCCTGGACCTCCTCCAACCTCAACTCCAAGTCCATATTTTCCGTCTCGGGGAGAAAAAAATCAAAGAGAAAGTTTCATCGCGTTTTACGACACGGAGCTGCCGCCAAGCCCTAATCTCTCTCGGGAGGGTTGATCTGGAGTCCGTTCGGGGATCCGGAGAGGGGGATTCGTCGCCTCGTCATCATCAACCATCCTCCATCACCAATTTCATGATGCTCACCACCGTGCGTGAGTAATTCTATCGTAGGCTTGCTGGACGGTGATGGGTTGGATGAGATTTACCATGTAATCAAGTTAGTTTTGTTAGTGTTTGATTCCTAGTATCCACTATGTTCTAAGATTGATGTTGCTATGACTTTGCTATGCTTAATGCTTGTCACTAGGGCCCGAGTGTCATGATTTCAGATCTGAACCTATTATGTTTTCATGAATATATGTGTGTTCCTGATCCTATCTTGCAAGTCTATAGTCACCTATTATGTGTTATGATCCGACAACCCCGAAGTGATAATAATCGGGATACTTCTCGGTGATGACCGTAGTTTGAGGAGTTCATGTATTCACTATGTGCTAATGCTTTGTTCCGGTTCTCTATTAAAAGGAGGCCTTAATATCCCTTAGCGGAAGTACGATCGTGTGAAGCCGGAATTCACCGGTTTCATCAACGACCAAATCGATCAGTATCTCTTACTTACCAATACTTTCGTGCAAAACTTTTATTATTATCCTAAGAAATCACCGCCTGCAGTATCATTTCATTTATATGATGAATTAAAAGAAATGTCTTTTCGTCATTTTTGTGCGGTATGTAGGATACCTTATGAGGGAGAATTAGATGAACCCCATCATGAAGATGTGGGCGGCTTTGTTAATACTATTGTTGTAGAGGAGCCAAAGAAGGGCTCTGAGGCAAAAGTCTCTATCATACACTTTCCTGTTTTACGCTACTTTGCCATATTTGCTAGTAGATGCTTGATTGGTCGTGGAAATAGTGGAAATTTGAGCGTTTCAGATATTATTATTCTTCAACATGCTTTGCTAGGAGACAATACTTTTAGTATGGGTGCCATCCTTGCTAAACGGCTAGCCCTGAATCGTACAAAAGGCCCCATATTTGGAGGTATCTATGCTGCACGTCTTGCTGAACATTTTCAGATACCCATTAGGCACTATGAGGAGGAGGAGACAAAATTACCACCTCACATTTTAGATTACAAGAGCATGGTAGCACACAAGTTTATTGTTGACAACAAAGAGAAGATGCTCTTGTATAGACTTAGATTCAATAAGAAACACTTTGAGTTTATTATTTTGCCTGTGCCTCTGTTGTTTGATTTGCTTGCAGAAAATCGTCTTGTCACGCCGGAAGCGGTGAACAATCATCGAGCTCAAGCTTTTACTCCAGAACCTGAACCTGAGCCAGAACCTGAGCTGGACCCTTATCGTGCATCATCTGTCCAGTGGGATCCGGAGATGACCAGCTAGTGGTATCCTGATTACACCTCCCACTACACCGGGGAGAGTAGCGGCGGTCCTTGGTACTAGACCAACTTAGGCCAAAATCCTAAGCTTGGGGGAGTAAGTATTTCTCACCGACTTTACATTCATGTTCACACACTAGTCGTCGGTGCTCATACTCTTTCATTGTATTATCCATGCTAGTTTAAATTTCTTTTTTTTCTAGTTTTCTTCTTGTGTGTTTGATAAACCTTAAGAAAAACCAAAAAATAGTTAGTTTAATTTCCATGCTTGTAGTAGGAATTAAAATGAAAACCCCAAAAAGATTTCTCGTTCTTCTTTTTACTTGTTGGGAGCTTTCCCGTGTAAATAGTTTTATTTTCTTTTCTTTCCTTTGGGGGTCGAGAAGACTATATTGAAAATGCTTAGTGGCTCTTATATGCATGATTGATTATTTAATTTAGAGCCCATATTACTTGTCTTCTCTCTTGAGTTGAATGCTTGCAGATTCCAGCTTAGTCCAATGCATGTACACTCTTATTATTATACACATCGTTTGGTCGTGCAAGTGAAAGGCAATAATGACGATATATGATGGACTTATTGGGATGAGAAAAGCTGGTATGAACTCGACCTCTCTTGTTTTTGTAAATATGATGAGTTTATCGTTCCTGAGTCAGCTATTATGAAGTAAACATATTTGCAATGACATTTAGAGATTATAGTTACTTGTGCTATGCTTGATTAGCTATGAGTTATAATGGTTTATCTTGCGTGCCAACATGCTATTAGAATGATTATGATGTGATATGATGGGATGGTATCCTCCTTTGAATGAATTGAGTGACTCGACTTGGCACATGTTCACGCATGTAGTTGAATCAAATCAACATAGCCTTCACGATATTTATGTTCATGGTGGATCATATCCTACTCATGCTTGTACTCGGTGTGAATTAATTTTAATGCATGTTTACGACTGTTGTCGCTCTCTCAGTTGGTCGCTTCCCAGTCTTTTGCTAGCCTTCACCTGTACTAAGCGGGAATACTGCTTGTGCATCCAAACTCCTTAAGCCCCAAAGTCGTTCCATATGAGTCCACTATACCTTCCTATATGCGGTATTTACCTGCCGTTCCAAGTAAATTTGTATGTGCCAAACTCCAAACCTTCAAATGAAATTCTGTTTTGTATGCTCGAGCAGCTCATGTTTCAACTAGGGTTGCCTATATCTTCCATGCTAGGTGGGTTATTCTCAAGAGGAGTGGACTCCGCTCCTCATTGACGAGAAAGGGCCGGTAACCCGGATGCCCAGTCCCGTGATCCAAAAAGATCAAAGCAACTCAAAATAATTAAACAAAATTCCCCCAGGGCTGTTGTATGTTAGAGGCACTCGTTGTTTCGAGCAAGCCATGGATTGATGCTTGTTGGTGGTTGGGGGAGTATAAACCTTTACCATTCTGTTTGGGAACTGCCTATAATGCATTTAGTATGGAAGATAAAGCCATCTCATAGTTGTTGCGTTGACAGTGAAAGTATGCCGCTCAAAATGTTATTCAATCTCTATTTTAAAATCGAGCTCTGGCACCTCTACAAATCCCTGCTTCCCTCTGCGAAGGGCCTATCTATTTACTTTTATGTTGAGTCATCACCCTTCTTATTAAAAGCACCCGCTGGAGAGCACACTGTCATTTGCATTCATTATTATTGGTTTATATTGGGTATGACTTGACTGGATCTCTTTTACCATGAATTACAATGTTTAGTCAGTCCTTGATCTTTAAAGGTGCTCTGCATTTATGTTTTGCGGTCTCAGAAAGGGCTAGCGAGAGACCATTTTGTTATATCATGTTATGATTATTTTGAGAAAGTGTTGTCATCCGAGTTTTATTATTATGGCTCGCTAGCTGATTATGCTATTGATATGAGTAATTGTGAGACCTATGTGTTATTGTGAGTATGGTTAGTTCATAATATTTGCTGAAACTTGAATGCTGGCTTTTCATGTTACAACAACAAGAGCAAACAGAGTTTGTAAACGTTTTTGTTTATCACTTTCAGTTTATCAACTGAATTGCTTGAGGACAAGCAAAGGTTTAAGCTTGTGGGAGTTGATACGTCTCCAACGTATCTACTTTTCCAAACACTTTTGCCCTTGTTTTGGACTCTAACTTGCATGATTTGAATGAAACTAACCCGGACTGACGCTGTTTTCAGTAGAACTGCCATGATGTTGTTTTATGTGTAGAAAAGAAAAGTTCTCGGAATGTCCTGGAAATCCACGGAGGCACTTTTTGGAGTTAATAAGAATTTTTGGCGAAAGAACTAATTCCAGGGGGGCCCACAGCCTGTCCACGAGACAGGGGGCGCCCCCAGGGCGCGGCCTCCTAACTCGTGGGCCCCCTGGACCTCCTCCGACCTCAACTCCAACTCCATATATTCCGTCTCGGGGAGAAAAAAACCAGAGAGAAAGTTTCATCGCGTTTTACGACACGGAGCCGCCGCCAAGCCCTAATCTCTCTCGGGAGGGCTGATCTGGAGTCCGTTCGGGGCTTCGGAGAGGGGGATTCGTCACCGTCGTCATCATCAACCATCCTCCATCACCAATTTCATGATGCTCACCGCCGTGTGTGAGTAATTCCATCGTAGGCTTGCTGGACGGTGATGGGTTGGATGAGATTTACCATGTAATCAAGTTAGTTTTGTTAGGGTTTGATCCCTAGTATCCACTTTGTTCTGAGATTGATGTTGCTATGACTTTGCTATGCTTAATGCTTGTCACTAGGGCCCGAGTGCCATGATTTCAGATCTGAACCTATTATGTTTTCATGAATATATGTGTGTTCTTGATCCTATCTTGCAAGTCTATAGTCACCTATTATGTGTTATGATCCGACAACCCCGAAGTGACAATAATCGGGATACTTCTCGGTGATGACCGTAGTTTGAGGAGTTCATGTATTCACTATGTGCTAATGCTTTGTTCCGGTTCTCTATTAAAAGGAGGCCTTAATATCCCTTAGTTTCCGCTAGGATCCCGCTTCCATGGGAGGGTAGGACAAAAGATGTCATGCAAGTTCTTTTCCATAAGCACGTATGACTATTTACGGAATACATGCCTACATTACATTGATGAATTGGAGCTACTTCTATATCACCCTATATTATAACTATTGCGTGAGGAATCACATCCGGCATAATTATCCATCACTGATCCATTGCCTACGAGCTTTTCACATATTGTTCTTTGCTTATTTACTTTTCCGTTGCTACTGTTACAACTACTACAAAAACCCAAAAACATTTATCTTTATTTTTGCTACTGTTACCTTTATTATCATACCACTTTTGTTACTAAACACTTTGCTGCAGATACTAAGTTATCCAGGAGTGGTTGAATTGACAACTCAACTGCTAATACTCAAGAATATTCTTTGGCTCCCCTTGTGTCGAATCAATAAATTTGGGTTGAATACTCTACCCTCGAAAGCTGTTGCGATCCCCTATACTTGTGGCTTATCACATCCCAAACCCCTCTCTTTGCAACAGAGGGAAGAACTTCGTCGCCGCAACATGGATGCACTCCACACGCCCATCATTGGAGAAACCCCCGAGGCTCGGGCCTTGGAAGAGGTGCGCTTGGCTAATTTGGGTGAGCACACTCGACTGGAGAACCTCCAGCGCGCACTCGACGAGCGTGCTCGGGAGTGGATCCCTGATTCCAGTCGACGACAGCTTTTTCCACCTCCACCTAAGGTATACCGCACACTGATTCAAAATCTCACAGCTGCGGCGTGAATAGCAGAGTCAATTCAACCTTCCAAGTCGGAGGCTGGCAGAGGTTTGATGCAAATCCGGGCCTTACTCCGGGTAGTAGGAGAGCAAAACACAGCAGTGTCTCAGTCGCAGAATAGGATTCATAGCAGATCTGTGATAGCGGATACTGTTCAGTCGGCCCACAACCCAAGATCGCCCGTGCAGCGTGAAGGCCGTGGGCAGTATGATCACCGACTCGACCGTGAGAATCATCGTCGAGTGCCCACACCTCCTCCGAGGAGTGCATCATATGTGCCTCGGCGGTACGATGATAGACGCCTTCACAGTGGCGAGTGCAGAGCACCAGTCAACCCAAGAGAACCAGGCTTTGATGCAAGATCTATTCTCGTTCAAGGTCTAGTCGACCGGAACAGAGTGCACATGGAAGACCTTGGCAAAGATCGTCCGACTGGCAGCAGAGTTCATGTTTCGGGTCCAGAGTGTTTCAGTAGAGCCATCAGGGCTGCAGTGATTCCTCCCAACTTCAGGTTCGCGACTAGAGTCAGCAAGTTCACTGGAGAGTCCAAGCCTGAAACATGGCTTGAGGATTACCAAGTGGCTTTGCAGATTGGTGGCGGGAATGATGAAGTGGCAATGAAGCATCTTCCTCTGATGTTGGAAGGGTCAGCCAGAGCGTGGTTGACTCAGTTAGCCCCAGGTAGTATATTCAGTTGGGAAGAGCTTGCTCAAGTGTTCTTCAGGACTTTTGAGGGCACTTGCAAGCGACCAGCGGGGTTAACAAAATTGCAGCATTGCGTACAGAAACCAAGTGAAACTCTAAGAGATTACATTCAGAGGTGGACCACCTTGCATCACATAGTGGAAAATGTATCTAAGCACCAAGCAGTGTGTGCCTTCAAGGAAGGCGTTAAGTACCGAGAGCTAGTCTTGAAATTCGGCCGGACTAGGGATATGACCCTGACTCGGATGATGGAAATAGCCACCCGGTACAATCAGAAACAGAAATGAAAGGCTGAACCTACAGCGCCTGATGAAATAGCAGTAGTAGTGCAAGGGAAGTTTAAAGGAAAACCTAAGGGGCCCTGGACCCCTAAGAAGGTAAAAGATCAAGCAGGAAATGATGTGTTGGATTTACCATGTCACATTCATACGAAGAAGGATGAAGAGGGTAATCTGATTTATCCTAAACACACCACTCGGCAATGTCGACTCCTGATCCAGCAGTTCCGAGAGAAACAACCCAGTGAGAAGGAAAAGAGTCGGACAAAGACGAGGATGAATAGGAAGACGATGGTTATCCCAAAGTCAATTCCACCCTAATGATTTTTGCTGATGTCGAGAGCAAAAGTCGATTGAAAGTTATCAACAGAGAAGTAAATATGGTTGCTCCGACGATGACGACCACATACCTGAAATGGTAACAAACAGCCATCACATTTGACCAGTCTGATCACCCGGCGCGTATAGCCACCCCTGGAAGGCAAGCCTTGATGGTCGACCCAGTGGTTGAAGGAACTCGCACTACAAAAAAAGACACATCCGTGACATTTTGGGCCGAACGAATTTTTTTTCTGTCATACATATGACACTTCTATGACGATAATTGTGACAAAACCCGGTATCATCATAGATGTGGTGGGCTCCTACTTCTATGACAAAAAATCATGACAGAAAATGGGATTTTCGTCCTGGGCGGGCCGGAGACGCAGCTGCATGACATTCTTTGGGCCGTCCATGACGGAAAAAACCGTGGTAGAAGCAAGGGGGAGGAAAATTTCGGGGAGTTGCCGGTTACAGTGGGAGGTCCAGGGCAGAGCGATGCGCGTTTCTCTCGTACACGTGTGAGGCGTTGGCTCTAACTGAACCCGAACGAGGCACTGGGCTCTAATTGAACCCAAGCGATTGCACTGCAGGCTATGCGTTACTGAACCCGAGCGATCAATCGATGGCTGTTAACTGAACCCGATGGAGCGATTCCTTTGCTACTGCTGCTAACTGAAGCCGATCGATGGATGAACAGTGAGCGTTGTGGGGGGGGGGGGGTTGGATGAACAGTGAGCGGTGGCGTTGCCTCTGGATGAACAGGAACCCATGGTGTGGAGGGTTGGATGAACAGTAGACGGTGGAGGGGTGGCCGTGGAGGGGTGGTTGAACAGGACTCCGTGGTGTGGAGGGCTGGATGAACAGTAGACGGTGGAGGGGTGCCCATGGAGGGGTGGTTGAACAGTAGCCGGTGGAGTAGCGCGCGGTGGAGGCTGGATGAACAGGAGTCCATGGAGGCTGGAGGAGGTCGACGGTAGCCCGTGGAGGCTGGAGGAGGTCGACGGTGGAGATGAACAGTATCCCGTGGAGTCCCGTTTTGCGGTACGCCACACCCCTCCCGATGAACAGGACCCCCGTTTCGACCGTAGCGCTCCAACACAAGTCTGTTTCATCCGTTTTGCGGTACGCCACACCCCTCCCGATCAACGGGACCCCCGTTTCGACCGTAGGAGGTCTGTTTCGTCCGTTTTGAGGTACGCCACACCCCTCCCGATCAACAGGACCCCCGTTTAGACCGTAGGAGGTCCGTTTCCTCCATTTTGCGGTACACCACACCCCTCCCGATCAACAGGACCCCGTTCCAAACATAGGAGGTCCGTTTCCTCCGTTGTGCGGTATGCCATGCCTCATTTCCATCGCCTGTTCCGTCCAAGCCGGTTGGCTCCCACGCGTTCCATTGCCTCCCGATGAACACGATGCATTCTGTTGCCTCCCCATGAACACGACGCATTCTGTTGCCTCCCCATGAACACGACGACGATGCTGTTTCTCCGTTCCGACCCAGCCATGTACGTATGCGCGAGTAGGTGTTCGAGACCCTACCCGTATGTACGTTGAAAGGATCGAGATGGACCTAGAGGGGGGGGGGGTGAATAGGTACAATTACAAATTTTAATTATTACTTAGCAATTTTAGGTAATAATGCGGAATATGAAGGTGAGCCTAACAATTGCAAGTGAGTACTAAGTACTAAGCAAGTAACACAAGCATATAAGTAAGCAAGCTCAATATGATGTAAGTAAGTGCAATGAGACAAGTAACCACAAGTAGGGAGTTAGGGTTAGGAATAACCGCAACTCCGGTAGACGAGGATGTATGCCGATGTTCACTTCCTTGGAGGGAAGCTAGTCACCGTTAGAGAGGTGGATGTTACCACGAAGGCACACCAACGCCACGAAGGCTCACCCTATTCTCCCTTTGAGACAACACCACGAAGGCGTTTCTCAACCACTAGTGGTAGACCTTGGGGTGGTCTCCAAACCCTCACAAACTTTTCCGAGGGTAATCAAAAAGTTCGATTCCTCTCCGAATGACTCCTACCGCCTAGGAGTCTCCAACCTCCAAGAGTAACAAGAATGATGGGAAAAAGCTCAAGACTTGCTCAAATCACAAATTCCTTTGGTGCAAAGAAGGGGAAGGAGTGGATCTATCACTTGATCGGACAACTTCTCTCAAGTGCTCTCAAATCCCTTGGGGATCTAAGGTTAGGTGTGAAGGAATGAGAGAGAGTGTAATGTGTGTTAGGGTTTGTTCAAAAGTGAGTCATATCCCGTGGGGAAAGAAAGGCTATATATAGTGTTAGTGAAAAGCTAGCCGTTTGGCCACTTATGGCACAGGAGCTGCCGGACGTCCATTGGGTACCGGACGACCGGTGACATAGATCGGACCGGACGTCCGGCCGGGCAACCGGTCGTCCGCTCGCTGGAGTATAAATCTGACCGTGAACATAGCACAGGTAGCGGACGTCCGGAGAGTAGCGGCCGACCGCTCACCGGACGTCCGGAGAGACCGGAAATCCGTTAATATGTGTTCTGTTTGGATGTACCGGACGTCCGAAGAAACCGGAAATCCGTTAATAAGTGTTCTGTTGAGATGTACCGGACGTCCGGTGGGTGCCGGAAGTCCGGTCAGTTGTGAAGGCTAGTCCAGCAGGTTCAAAAACACAAAATAAACCGTGCACACATGATGAAAACGAAAAGATGATAGAAGAAGTGTTTTGTGTATTTTGAGCAAGTCTTTCACGTTATCCAATGGTCCCCTCTTAATAGTGCGGGATCCCTATACTCAAGAACAGATTGAAATAAAGGGCCAAGGCCATTTGTCTTGTATTCTCCGCTCTTGAGTAATATATACCTCTTTGTTTGTAGTCATGATCCACACACATAGCACTTGAAACATAATCCTGAGATATACTTGATAACATGATTAGTCCCAAAAATGCATGTTGTCATCAACATCAAAATAAGATTAAGGGCATGATTGCACTTTCAATCTCCCCCTTTTTGGTAGTTGATGACAACATACATGCACTTTTTTTTGAATAGTCTTTGAATATCGAAAGAAGTAAAAACATTTAGTATCGAAGAATATGATGTGGAGCTCCCCCTCATTATGTGCAATAACTAAAGATAAGCATGAGAGGGGCTCCCCCTTAATATGATACCAACACCACCGAGACTCAAACACCGAAACTCAATACCCAAGAGAATCAACTCCTTCAACACTCATAGCATATAACATAAATAACAGGTAGGCTACTAACATAGCATGAGTTTGATAACAAGTTAATAACATAGCATCATCACATTACATAAATAAGTGCCTATGGTACATAAATAAGTGCCTACTCCCCCTTGGCAGCAAATAACCAAAAAGGAGGAATCAGAGGAGCATCCTCATCATCACTGTCATGAGCACCACTACCACCAGCCTCATCAAGAAAGTCAGCCCACTCGGGACCTGAAGGAAAACCGAAATCAGAAGGTGGAGCATCAGGAAGACGTTCATCGTCACTCACATCGTAAACTCCGGGGTCTCGCAGACGAGCCTTCAGAGCATTCTTGGAAGTGACCAAGCGTGTTACAACGGTGTGGTTTTGGGTGCAATGAAAGGTAAACATCTTCATCATAGCAGAGTGAGCCTTCCCAAGAAAGCGAGAGATGCGACCAAAAGGTGCGGAGCTAGAAGAAGTAGGCGGAGTGGCGGAAGAAGGAACACTAGCCGGGGTACGACGAGCAGGAGCAATAGAGTCCTTGGGAACCCAATCAGCCGCCATGTGAGATGGAATGATCCACCATTCATGCAAGTGAGTGCGGGCAATGGGAAACGGAGCAACACTCTCGATAAACGCCTGAAGAAAGGGGGCATGAGGAAAGGCTCGCTTGTGTTGAAAACAAGCCAGATGGATCTCATGCCACAGAAAATGAGGGATATTTATCTTCCCTTTGGGAGACGCATAGAGGCGATGCATGAGATCAATGCAGTAGCTGTTACACGACCCCTTGTCACCCATCTTGGGATAAATGGTGCGAATAACACACTGAAAAATGATGTAGAAAGGTGAGCGCCAAATTGAAACTTGATTTAGGCCCTTTTGTTTCTCCTCATTAGACATTTCACTGATGGGCTTGAGAAGATCCATACAGACCTCTCTGCCCTTGGGCCTATGGTTAGGGTCATCCTTATGGATTTTGAACCCTGTGTCAGGAAAACCAAGTGCAGCAACAAATTGAGCATAGGATGCCGTGAGCACGGTGTCGGAGGTCATCCAAGTGACAGTTTTATTGGGACCAAAGTAACAAGTGGCGTAGAATTGATGAATTGCAGCATGGTTATAATCATGCTGGAATTCAATAGCTCCCGGATATTTCGCCGGATGAGTGCGGATATGCTCTATGTCGATGCACCAATGGAGCGATAAACCTTTAGGAATGACTATAGTGGTGAAAATGTCGGCTTGGACATTTGTGTGAAAACGAGCATCCTGTTAATCACTAAGAACAGTGAATTGATCTACATCACGACGAAGCTTAAGGTAAGAAGCGATGGGAACCTTATTGAACTGTTTAATGGTGCGGCCGTGAGAGAGTGGAGGTTCAAGAGAGATGCGACGGACAACACCTTGAGGTTGAACCAGAGGAGAAGGAGGCTTGAATGTGGGCCGACGAGTTCCAGGCTTGGGTGCAGTGGTGCGAACAGCAACATAAGCGGGTTCCTCCATTTCTTCCAATTCATCCTCGTAGTCAGATTCTTCCAACAAAGAGGCGCTAGTGGAGCTGTGAGGGTGAGCGGCACGCTTCCGAGGACGAGCGTGCTCCTGCGAATCATCGAACCCACCACGATGAGACGGACGAGAGCCCCCATCGTTGACCTGCTTGCGAGCAGAGCGCTTTGTCCTTGGCATGGCTACCTAGCAAAGGAGGAGACTCCAACATACTTAACAATCGCAATAGATCAAGAAGGTTAGAGCAATGGGGGGGAAGGAGAATATAAGTTGCTACCTCGGGAGGTTGAGAGGAAGATGCGACGGGGAAGAAATTTTCCCTTGATGCCTGCCGGGTCGAGAGAAGGGGGTGGACGGAGGCCCGACGACTGCCGAAAGGGCCCAACGGGGTCCCAGCGGCGAGGGGCCCAGCCCGTGAAGACAGCAAGGAGAGAGAGCGGTGGCGGCAACGGCGGCGGCGGCGGCAGCGGGAGTGGAGATGAGTTAGGTTTAGGGATGACCGGACCGCACACCTCAGTATATATACGCGAGCGAGAAACGTACCGGACCTCCGGTGTGAACCGGACGTCCGGGGCCTGAGTGGAGTAGCAGACGACCAGCAACAATGGACGACCGACGCGTTTAGACAGAGCAATAAATAACGGAAGTCCGGTTACAGCGGACAACCAGTGCAAGAGCACCAGAAAGGATTTGACGGACGTCCGGCGACAGTTTTTTTATTTTTTGATTATTATTACGAGAAAGATTATAGTGCCATAGTTGGTGCTAATGACAATGATGGAGAGATGATGAGTGACAGAGGTAGTAGGATGCAAGGACACCCTGGGTGAAACACTGGGTTTCCTAAATCACCACTAATAAACACACATACTGCTCACAAGTTGTTCTAATGACAACGCGGTGGCAGATGCCACCATGTATGCGTATACGTGACATGACACTGCAAAGATTTGAACTTTGGGTCCATAATCACTACGCCATCATTGAAAGCACCATAGTTAGAGTAACATGGTAGCTTTGAGAGTGGTTGTTCTTTTTATGCATTTCATAGGGAGAGAGAACGCATGAGTTGAGTGTCTCCCCCTAAGTATATGCCTACATAGAGACAGGACATTATAACAATGCATGCATGAGTACTAGTTTTCACATAATGTTGTCAAGCTCCAAGATGCCAAGTTCACGCCTAAGTCGACAAAACCTTGCTTCATCCAATGGTTTGGTGAAAATATCTGCTAGTTGTAAATCTATACCAATGTGATCAATGTGAATATCACCCTTCTCAACATGATCTCTCAGGAAGTGATACCTAATATCAATGTGCTTGGTGCGGAGATGATCCTTGGGGTTCTCAGCAATGTTGATGGCACTTTCATTATCACATAGAAGAGGCACATGTCTATAGGTGATACCATAATCCTTCAAGGTTTGCCTCATCCATAATAACTGAGTTGCACAACTGGCGGCAGCAATGTATTCAACTTCTGCGGTAGAGAGGGAAATACAATTTTGTTTCTTTGATGACCAACTTACCAAGGAACGTCCAAGAAACTGACAAGCACCGGAAGTGGACTTACGATCCACTTTGTCTCCGGCCCAATCCGCATCCGTGTACCCAATGAGATCAAACTTAGCATCCTTGGGATACCATAGCCCCAACTTTGGGGTGTGAACAAGGTATCTAAGAATATGCTTAACCGCCTTATGATGACTTTCCCCAGGGGAAGCTTGAAATCTAGCACACATGCATACACTAAACATGATGTCTGGTCTAGATGCACAAAGATAAAGCAATGAACCAATCATAGAGCGGTATTTAGATGGGTCGAAGGGGATACCGTTTGTGTCTTCAGTGAGAGTTATTTTGGTTGGCATTGGTGTCTTACATGGACTAGCATCAGACATACCAAACTTCTCTAAGATATCCTTGAGGTATTTTGCTTGAGACAAGAAAATTCCTTCTTGAAATTGTTGAATTTGAAATCCGAGGAAGAACTTCAAATCCGCATTGAGTGACATTTCAAAATTCTTGGTCATTGAGTCCGCAAACTTCTTGCACAAATGAATGTTCGGAGAACCAAAAATGATATCATCTACATAGATTTGGCATAAGATCAAATCACCCTTATCCCTCTTAGTAAAAAGAGTGGGGTCGATCACCCCTCTCACAAAACCATCATCGAGTAAAAACTTCTTAAGATGATCATACCAAGCACGAGGTGCTTGTTTGAGGCCATACAAAGCCTTATGAAGTTTATACACATAGTCTTTGTGATCGGGATCAACGAACCCAGGTGGTTGTGATACATATACTTCTTCTTGTAGAGGACCGTTAAGGAAAGCACTCTTCACATCCATTTGATGTAATGTAAAACCATTGAAAGCAGCATAAGCAAGTAAGATGCGAATGGATTCAAGACGGGCAACGGGGGCAAAGGTCTCACCAAATTCCAAACCTTCAACTTGTGAGTACCCTTGTGCCACTAACCTTGCCTTGTTTCGGATGATCACACCATTCTCATCTTGTTTGTTCTTGAAAATCCATTTTGTTCCAATGACGTTGTGCTCGGTAGATGGCCTCTTGACTAATGACCACACTTGGTTGCGTTCAAAACTGTTCAACTCTTCTTGCATAGCAACTAGCCAATCGTTATCCATCAATGCATCTTGTACCTTGATGGGCTCAAAACTAGACACAAAAGAGAAGTGAGCACAAAAGTTGTTCAAATGTTTACGAGTGACTCTACCTTCCGATATGCCGGTGAGTATTTTTTCAACATCAACACGATCGGCCACTCGTGGCATGATAGAGGTAAGGGTTTCACGAGGTTCAACTTCATGTCCATCATCCACATCCTCAACATATGGATCATTAATGTGAGGAGGAAGATCTTCTTGTTCATATTGCATTTGTTGAGGTTCATCATCAATGATTGGATTTTCTTGTTCTTGTTCTTGAAGATTGTCATGAGGAGGAACTTGATCATCCTCATCAACTTGGGCTAAGGGTATCGGTTGAACAATAGGAGCTTGTGGTGGTATGGATGTTGAAGTAGTTTGATGATGTGTGAGACTTCCATCTTCTTCTTCATCATCATGAGGTTCTTGTTCCATAGGAAGAAGTGCACCAACACCCATGGTCAAAATTTCTTGAGAAGAATCTTCTTCACCTACATCACTTAGATCAACTTGCTCCCCATGGGAGCCATTAAATTCATCAAACACCACATCACAAGTTTCTACAACATATCCATTGGATTTGTTGTAGACTCTATAGGCGTGAGAGTTTGATCCATAGCCAACAAATATACCCTCAATCGTTTTGGATTGAAATTTTCCTAACCGTTCTCTTTTGTTGAGGATGAAACATTTGCACCCAAATACACGAAAGTACTTGACATTTGGCTTGTTTCCAGTTAGAAGCTCATATGGAGTCTTTTCCAATATAGTGCGGAGGAAGAGCCGGTTTGATGCATGGCATGCGGTGTTGACAGCTTCGGCCCAAAAACTATGTGGTGACTTGTATTCATCCAACATGGACCTTGCCATCTCCACAAGGGTGCAGTTCTTCCTTTCGGCTACACCATTTTGCTGAGGAGTGTATGGAGCTAAATATTGATGCTCAATCCCTTCATCACTAAGGAATTCTTCCAAGGTGTAGTTTTTGAACTCAGATCCATTGTCACTTCTTATTGCCAAGATTTCTTTGTCAAACTTGCGTTGTGCTTGCTTGGCAAAGTCAATGAAAGTGATCTTCGTCTCGTCCTTGGACTTGAGGAAAAGCACCCATGTATATCTTGAGTAATCATCAACAATGACAAGTCCATACTTTTTCCCACCAAGACTATCCCATGAAGGAGGCCCAAAGAGATCCACATGAAGGAGCTCCAAAGGCCTTGAAGTAGACACAATATTCTTGGGTGGGTGCTTTGATTGATGTTGCTTCCCGGCTATACATGCACTACACACACGATCTTTCTCAAAAGAGACATTTGTTAGTCCAAGGATGTGATTACCCTTTAAGAGATCTTGAAGATTCCTCATGTCGACATGAGCTAGCCGGCGATGCCATAGCCACCCCTTGTCGGCCTTGGACATTAGACAAGTTGCATGGAATGTGCTCTCTTTCGAGAAATTAACCGTGTAAAGGTTGCCATCCAACTCTCCAACAAAGGCCACTTCGAGAGTATCTCTCTTAAAGACTTTCACATCTGTTAGTCCAAATAGTGTATCATAACCAACAGACGCCAATTGACGAACAGAAAGCAAATGATATTTAAGGGATTGGACAAGCATGACATTTGCAAGAGACATGTCATTTGTGATAGCCACCTTACCCAACCCAAGTACCTGTCCTTTTGACCCTCCACCAAACATAATTCTCATAAATGGTTGAATAGCTTCCATGAAATCGTAGAGCCATTTGCTATCTCCGGTCATATGATTGGTACATCCACTATCAATCACCCATTTTACTCTACCGGAGAAGGCAACCTACACACAATTATTAC
Organism: Triticum timopheevii; assembly: GCA_963921465.1. Taxonomy (NCBI): domain Eukaryota; kingdom Viridiplantae; phylum Streptophyta; class Magnoliopsida; order Poales; family Poaceae; genus Triticum; species Triticum timopheevii. The sequence goes on along the minus strand of OY997272.1, from coordinate 404,122,308 downwards.
TTGGTTAGAGGCACCCATTTTGCAATGGGACCTCTCAAGTTAGTTACAAGGGTCTTAGGGACCCAAATAGCATAAAACTGAAATGCATTTCGAGGACCAACAAACTTTGCATAAACTTCTCCATCCTTAGTCTTACGAAGTACATAGGATGGAGGCATGAACTCTTTTGGCTTGTTGAGAGTGGGCATGCCCCTTGTGGCCTTCCCACTAGAAACCTTACCTTTCTCATTGTGTCCTTCTCGTACAAAAGTTTCTTTTAAAGGGGTGGTGTACTGTTGAGAGGATGTCTTCTTCTTGCTTGTGCTTGGGTCAAACCCGAGTCCCTCTTTGGCGAACACTTCATTGTGTTGGCTCAACACCTCATTAAGGTTCTTTTGCCCTTGAGCACATGTCATGAGCCCTTTCTCAATTTGAGCCTTGAGAAAACGATTCTGCTCAAGAATAGATGCTAGATCACTACTAGAGTTAGTAGAACAAGCATCAACATTTATAATAGGAGACGAGTAGGCCTTAGCTAGAGTTTCAAGATAAGTAAGTTTGAGCGTCTCAAAACTCTTTGTAAGAAGGGTGAGCTCTTCTTCCTTAGTCTTGAGGGACACAGATAGAAGCTCACAATCCTTAGAGAGAGAAGCATGAGACTTTGCTAGCTTACTTTTATCATTCATCAACTCTTCACAAGAGCCAATATCCTTTTTCAAGTAGGCAAGATCTTTAGTATGAACATCAATATTTGCACCAATTTTTAAGCATAGTTCATCATTTCGTGTTTCGTCATATTGGACTTTCCGCTCAAGGATTTCACATTTTCCCTTCTCCTCGGTGACGAGGGTTTCGAGTACCTTAATGGTGATGGTGTGCTTACTCACCATCTCCATAAGCATACAAAACATAGTGAGCTTATTTCCTTTGAGGGAGCACATGAACTTATTAAGTTTAGCAAGCATAGGATCATTTAAATCATCATCCTCATAACTATCCTCCGCATCAAGATACTCATCACTAGGAGTAGGAGGAGTAAAAAGAGGAGGGTTTGATCGTGGGGTTACCTTGACCTTGTCAGGAGAGTGTTGATCCTCTCCATCTTCTACCACGGCCTTTGCCATGAGGCACTTGTGAGCGTTACCCTTGTAATCCTTCATGTAGTTGTAGGTGACAACTTCACCACTCTTATTGACTAGCTTCAATGTGTTTTGAGAATCTTGAGCAACTCCGGCAACACCACTTACATCATCTGGATCGGATTCTTCTTGAGCAACCATTGCTTTCCCATCTCTCTTCTTGAGCTTGGAGTTCAAAGGATTTGGCAATTTCTTCTTAGGAAAGGTCTTGGGAAACCTTGGTTTATCTTCTCTCTTCTCATAAGGGCACTCATTTGAGAAGTGGTTGGTTTCCTCACTGTTGTAGCATTTTCTTACTTTCTTCTTTTGGAATCTTCCCTTGAATTTTCCCGCGCTAAACTTCTTGACAAAGAGAGCCATGTCTTCATATGAAGGACCCTCGTCGGATTCAATCTCATCACCATCTTCATCATCATCATCATCTTCTTCTTCTTCACTTTGTTCATCTTCACATACATGCTTGGCCTTCAATGCAAGATTGACCTTTGATGATGGGGAACCATGCATGGCAAGATGTTTTGTGGAATTAGCCTTTGACTCTTCAAATAGTTGAAAGGTGGATACGATGTCATCTGTAGTCATTTCCTTGAAGGTATGATGTTGTCTTATGTCCCACACCATTTGATGGTGATATGGAGCAAGAGCATGAAGCAACTTATCCACAAGGAACCTCTTAGTCATGTTGAATCCATCTTGTGTCTTGTCACACTCACATGACTCAATATCGGCCGTGAGAGTCATGAGACGCTCATGGAGTTGATTGGGGGTTTCACCTTTCTCCATACAAAAGTTTTGCAATTGCCCTTTGGCAATTTCATATTGAGCACTCCGGAGGGTAGAAGTGCCAGTCTTGGATCGTATAACACTTTCCCATAGTTCCTTGGCACTTGTGATGTGTATGAATGGTCTCCTTTGCTTTTCATCCATACCTCTCCTTATACACATGATTGCAGTGTCATTGAGGTTCTTGTCATATATTTCTCTTGGTGTGGGGTTATTTGGATCAACCACATGATAGCCATACTCCAAGATCTCCAGCATCTCATCGTTTCCATGTCGAAGATGATCCTGCATAGCAACTCTCCACAAAGAAAAATCAGAAGTGGCACTTAGTACAGGAGGTTTGCCTTGAGGGTTATATCTTGGTTTCTCAACCCGAGATCTTGCATAAAGCCAAGGAACACTGGCGTGTTCATTGTTAGGAGGTTGTTGACCAAGTGATGGAGTAGGCACAGTTGGCCTTGAAGCAGCACCACCCGAGAGTGGTGCAAGCACCGTGGACAACGTGGCTAATCTCATTTGGACCAAGGCCTCAAGAGAAGCATCATGCTCCTCTTTTTGCTTAGCAAGGGCCCGTTCTAGATCCTCCGACGTAAAGGACTTGACTTTAGAGGAAGCCTCGCCTTTATCCTTAGGATCTACATCTAGGGGAGTCCCATCCGGGTTCATCTCGCTCTAGGGCGGTTAAGCCACAAGAATAGAGCACGAGGCTCTGATACCAATTGAAAGGATCGAGATGGACCTAGAGGGGGGGGGGTGAATAGGTAAAATTACAAATTTTAATTATTACTTAGCAATTTTAGGTAATAATGCGGAATATGAAGGTGAGCCTAACAATTGCAAGTGAGTACTAAGTACTAAGCAAGTAACACAAGCATATAAGTAAGCAAGCTCAATATGATGTAAGTAAGTGCAATGAGACAAGTAACCACAAGTAGGGAGTTAGGGTTAGGAATAACCCAACTCCGGGAGGCGAGGATGTATGCCGATGTTCACTTCCTTGGAGGGAAGCTAGTCACCGTTAGAGAGGTGGATGTTACCACGAAGGCACACCAACGCCACGAAGGCTCACCCTATTCTCCCTTTGAGACAACACCATGAAGGCGTTTCTCAATCACTAGTGGTAGACCTTGGGGTGGTCTCCAAACCCTCACAAACTTTTCCGAGGGTAATCACAAAGTTCGATTCCTCTACGAATGACTCCTACCGCCTAGGAGTCTCCAACCTCCAAGAGTAACAAGAACGATGGGAAAAAGCTCAAGACTTGCTCAAATCACAAATTCCTTTGGTGCAAAGAAGGGGAAGGAGTGGATCTATCACTTGATCGGACAACTTCTCTCAAGTGCTCTCAAATCCCTTGGGGATCTAAGGTTTGGTGTGAAGGAATGAGAGAGAGTGTAATGTGTGTTAGGGTTTGTTCAAAAGTGAGTCATATCCCGTGGGGAAAGAAAGGCTATATATAGTGTTAGTGAAAAGCTAGCCGTTTGGCCACTTATGGCACAGGAGCTGCCGGACGTACGGTGGGTACCGGACGACCGGTGACATAGATCGCACCGGACGTCCGGCCGGGCAACCGGTCCTCCGCTCGCTGGAGCATAAATCTGACCATGAACATAGCACAGGTAGCGGACGTCCAGAGAGTAGCGGCCGACCGCTGGCCGGACGTCCGGAGAGACCGGAAATCCGTTAATATGTGTTCTGTTTGGATGTACCGGACGTCCGGAGAAACCGGAAATCCGTTAATAAGTGTTTTGTTGAGATGTACCGGACGTCCGGTGGGCACCGGAAGTCCGGTCAGTTGTGAAGGCTAGTCCAGCAGGTTCAAAAACACAAAATAAACCGTGCACACATGATGAAAACCAAAAGATGATAGAAGAAGTGTTTTGTGTATTTTGAGCAAGTCTTTCACGTTACCCAACGGTCCCCTCTTAATAGTGGGGGTTCCCTATACTCAAGAACAAATTGAAATAAAGGGCCAAGGCCATTTGTCTTGTATTCTCCGCTCTTGAGTAATATATACCTCTTTGTTTGTAGTCATGATCCACACACATAGCACTTGAAACATAATCCTGAGATATACTTGATAACATGATTAGTCCCAAAAATGCATGTTGTCATCAACATCAAAATAAGATTAAGGGCATGATTGCACTTTCATACGTACATGGCCGTATTTTCTTTCTTGCACCATCGCTGCTGTACGTATGTGTACATGCTACGTGCGCGCCTCTACTACGACACGTGCGCGCCTCTACTATGACACGTGCGTGCCTCTGCATCGACCAGTATGTACGTACACGTTCGCGACCAGAATGACAATGCTACGTACGCTTCGACCAGGTGGGTCCCGACTATCAGGCACTTCCTTGCCTGCGAAGATGTAGCTGGTGGGTCCCAGCAGTCAGGGGGGCGAATCGTTTTTTTGCCCGGACGCACTTCCTTGCGTGCGAAGATGTAGCTGGTGGGTACCAGCAGTCAGGGGGCGAATTGTTTTTTTTGCCCGGACGCACATCCTTGAGTGCGAAGATGTAGCTGGTGGGTCCCAGCAGTCAGGGTGCGAATCATTTTTTTTGCCCTGATGAACTTCCATGCGTGCGAAGGTGTAGTTGGTGGATCCCAGCAGTCAGGGGGGAAACGTTTTTTCGCAAAATATGGTGGCCCGTCCGGTGGGTCCCCGCTGTCAGGTGGAGGAATAATTTTTTTGCGCGTAATAAGGAGGCACTTCCTTGCTGCGGCCGTGGACCCAGCTATCAGCCTCTCCACGTACAGTCCACGTCCGATGGAAGCCGTTCCTTGACCACGTTGACCATGCCGCGCCGAGAGCACCAGGGCGGTGGACGACGGCGAGGCCTAGGAAGGGGACGACACGGAGTCGGGGAAGATGCGACAGTGGATGCCCACGCGTAGAGGAGTACGAGGGTTCACTGGTTCGCTGCGGTGTGAGGCTACCGTCGCTGCAGAATAACAGGGGGTGTGGGTGAGTAGAGGGATGGCCTGGCCAGCGGTGGGAGTACTAGGGGGGTTAGGCCTCCGCCGCATCGTAGCCGGCCACGGGAGGCAGGAGCACGAGGCATGACCGACGCTGGTTTGGGCGGCTGGAGCAAGAAGACCAGAGGTTGAAGAAGCATTACGGCCGTTGGATGGACATCATACGGTCATTGGAGCTAGAATCGTGCATATTGACTAAGTTGACAAAGCCCTCCGTTCCCGTCAACTTAGTAGGCCCACAAGTCAGCCTGCCACTATACTGGGTCCCAGCTAACAGGGGGAGTATTCATTTTTTGTGCGTAATAAGGAGGCACTTCCTTGCGTACGAAGATATAGCTAGTGGGTCCGAGCTGTCAGAGCCGACCGCAGGGAGGAGGGAGCAGGCAGTCCCGCCGGTGCTTGTTTGAGCGGCTGGAGCAGGAAGAGCAGAGATTGAAGAAGCACGAGGCCGTTGGATGGGCATCCAACAGTCACTGCTTGTGCGTCAACCTTTTTTTAGGAAACCTCAAATCTGTGGAAAACAACATACAACCCATCTGCCATTATTTTTAATAATTTACACCCCATTTGCTAATTCTTAAGGTTTTTTTCGGAGTCCATATTCTTTTTGTTAACATTACAGCCCATATTGTGGCCACGGTTAAAAACTTATACGAAATTATGCATATTTCGGTGCTGTCCGAACTGTTTTTAATCCCGAAATTTCGACTCACATTCAAACTGATTTTAAAAATAAATGTATATCAATATAAAATCCAACAAATTCTCCACGCATAAAAATTAATGTAATTTAAAATCTCGAAATGAAAAAAATATATTTGAAACTAATTGCCGGTTTGATGTGTTTTAAAAATGTACAGCCCATTTCTCATTACTGATGGGCCATTTTCTCGGCCAGCCGAATGAAAGCTCTCCTCGTCATGAAAGATTTGCAGCCCAACAGGCGTGACAAAGCGACTTACTTGGCAAATCACAAAAAAACTGGGCTGTGGCCGTGGACCCAACTATCAGCCTCTACACGTACAATACTCTCCCGATGGAATGTCGTTGACCACATTGACCACGCCGTGCCGAGAGCACCAAGGCGGTGGATGACGACGAGGCCTAGGAAGGGAATGACGCGGAGCCGGGGAAGACGCGGCAGTGGATGCCCACGCGGAGAGGAGTACGAGGGTTCACTGGTTCGGCTGCGATGTGAGGCTGCCGTCGCCGCAGGGCCTGGCTAGCGGTGGGAGTAGTAGGGGGCGATGAGGCCTCAACGGCAGCACAGCCGGCCACTGGAGGCAGGAGCAGGCGATCTCCCCGGCGCTGGTTTGGGCGGCTGGTGCAAGAAGAGCAACGATTGAAGAAGCACCAGGACCGTTCGATTCAAATCCAACGGTTATTGCTGCTAGAATCGTTTGTTGACTAAGTTGACAAGCCCTGCGTACGCGTCAACGTAGTAGGCCCACAGGTCAGCCTCCCAACCAGTGCGCCCCAGATGTCAGTGGGAGGAATCATTTTTTTCGCGTAATAAGGAGGCAGTTGATTGCGTGCGGTCAGGCCAGCGGAGGGAGTAGGGTGGGCCGGGGAAGCCTGCGCGGCATCACAGCGGGCCACAAGAGGAGGGAGCAGGCAGTCCCGCCGGCGCTAGTTTAGGCGGCTGGAGTAGGAAGATCAGAGATTGAAGAAGCACGACGGCTAGAATCGTGTATTCACTGACAAAGCCTTGCGTAAACAAGTCAGCCTCGAAATCTGTGGCGTGTACAACCCATTTGCTATTATTTTTATAATTTTTACTCATTTTCTAATTCATATGGAATTTATTGCAGCCCGTTTTCCATTTTTAGAATTGCCGGCCATTTTCTGGTCAGTACCAGGGTCAAAAAATTAACTAAATATATGGGAAATTTTTGCTGGGAACGAAATGTTCTTAATCCAAAAATTAATAGCCATACTAAAACAAATTTAAAAAATAAATTAGTACTATGTCATGTTAAATCCAATGAAATACGTATAAGATATCAGTGAAGAACAAAATTCAAAAAAAACTAATATACCATTTGCTCGTCTTGAAAGATTTGCAGCCCAGTAATTCGGAGAAAAAAATAGGCCTAGCTTGGGTATTCTTCAAAAAGAAATACTGGGCTACCTATTTTCCCAAAGAACTGGTGCATGAGCATTTAGCTTTATTTATTTATTTACTTATTTATGCTTAGGGGACCATGAGCATGTACCTGGGCCGGATTCATGTGAGAGTCTCCCTTCCAGTTAATTATGGGCTTCTCTATTGGGCCTTCATCAGTGGGCTGCATGTTATCAACAAGTGGAAAATGTGTTCCGTACGAAAAATAGTATGAGCTAGATACGGTACGGGGTACTAAAGGATCGAACCGTGCAACGACTTCCAAAACATTGTGTTTGTCATTCTAACAACACATTTATATTCAACCAACAGACGAGATATACTACTGATTGTACATTGAAAACAGCAGCAGCAGCAACAACCAGGGCTGGGGGTGGAACAGAAGCAGTAAGCAGGCCAGAAGAGTGAAGACGCAGCTCTCTCTTCATAACCAAACATGAGCCATCATTACAAAAGGGCTACCAAAAAAGAACAAGTGTATGCATCAACTAAATAAAGATCCTACTACACCAAGTGTACGCATCTAACTAACTGGCTCAGTTAGACGTTACTATTTATTAAGCTGTGGAGATTGGCTGACGGCTTGAACCAGATGGGTGCCTGACGGGGGAAACTCCAGCCAGCAGGTCGAAGTCTGATACTTGCGACCCTCTCTCCTACTTTGAGCTGCAGAGCGTGACAACACATATCAGGGTATGGTGCATGCAAAGATGCATGGTACGTTGTGTACACACAGTTTTGCCCGATGAACGAAACCGCGCTGCCATCATGATCCTTCCCGTCGGTTATCTCCTGGTTAATCGGATAATTCAGTCCAACAAACAGAGAGCATGTACCAAGGCTACTTACCAGCCTCCAGTCAAAAATTCCTGAAGGCCCAGAGAAGCTGGGATCCTGCTCAAAGACCTTGCAGTGACTGTGATTGTATTCCGCGAAACAACACGTCCGGTACGTGCGAACGATCATCAATCTTTCGCCATCGTCTGATCGAGCCAGGAACCACCTGCAACTTCCATGCCGCTTTTCTTTGAAAGGTTCTAGGATTAGGAAGGGTAGGGACACCAGGCGGCCTACAACATCATATCAAGTTGGAGTCAAATAAAAAAGGGCTCTTAATTTAGTCAATCTTAAGAACAGCATGTTATGAGCATGAATATTTTTTCAGTAAATGTTGACAGTAATATAAGCAAGCCATCATGATATCATAGGAAAGTAACATACTGCTGTAACAGCCATTTGTAGCGATGACTGGAGTAGGCCAGCAATACGTCCAGCCATAGAAGGAGTCGACAGCGTAAATGAAGCCCTTGTGTTCAATGGCATCAGAGAACCATGGAGGATGTATGATCCTGCGATGGACGTGCAGATTTATCCACTTACTGCAGTGACCTGTCAGATAGGCGAGACCGCGGTTGAAGAACGCAATTAGCCTGAAATCTTTATAATTCCCAGATCTTGTGGGCACTTGGCAGATTACAACCTTGAGCAAATCAAACTTGGTATCATGTTGGCTTCTGTAAGATTCCGAGTATTCTGGGTCGCGGTGCCAAAGCAGTGCAGTGTTAATTGAAGGAAGGGGGATCAATCGCCGGGTGTAGACCTCCACGAGCATCCAGCTGCCGCGACCGTCGACGAGCACCATCCAAGACGTGTTCATGCCGACCCAGTACATACCGTTAATGTAGCTGAGGCTGACGGGGATCGGATCACAGTGAAGGGGGTTGATGCTCGCCACCCTACGATCGTTATGCTGCGTGACACGCCGTTTCTAAAGATCAGGCGGCATCAGCAAGCAAGGAGCTGGCTTAAAAAGCTCCGGCCTGAGGGCTTTGAGTAAACGGTACAGCCCCGACGAGCACGCGGCGAGCGGCATGGTACTGAGATTGTCCACACGCGAAACAATGAGCTTGATTACCTCTGTGGGGAGTGAATTCCAGCCACTCTTTCGGCGGACGCTGCTCGGTTCTGCCATTGTTAGTGCTTGGGTTTCGGACGAGGGGGGGAGGCACCTTAGCGGGGATGGAAGCTTGGACAAGATTATGTGCAGACAAAGATGGAGAAGCGAATATGTGCTGCGGGAAGTGGACAGGTGATGATGACTATAGCACACCGCTTAACTTACGAGACACATACCAGCAGCGTAGGGTCATATTGATGCCAGACAACTTGATTGAGTGATCACAATACTGGTACTCCCTACAGTACCTACTACAGTACTATGCCCTAACTTGCTAGAGTAAAGTAGTAGAGTAGGACTCTGCTCTACTACTAGCACCGGAGGAGTAGTATATTCTAATCTAAAATAGTTACAAGCTTTGATGCCCGATCGGGGAACGACTATGAACCGTGCTCAAAGACCGTGTCTACGTGGTGTTTGGACTTATATGCAAAAAAATAGCAAGATGCCCGTGCATTGCACGGCACACCATCATCACCAACTCGGTTTTTTCTCTACTCCTACTCCTATAAAAGACTCAGTTGGTGATGATGGAGGCGAGGAGGCGTGTTCAGCCGGGCGTGCAGCGGACGACGCAGCACTATTTGATTTGTTATAAGAAAGTACTTGTAGAGATAGAGACATAGGGAGGAGCACGAGGTAAGGCCTTATCTGTAAATGTGGAGAGAGGTGCGGGTATCTTTTGTAAAATTGTCATAGTTGGCTTTCTATCCGTCAGATATAGATCGCACGGTCTATATTACAAGATGGCAGGCATACATCATCACCAACTCGGTTTTCTATAAGAGTAGATATATATAGATATAGATAGAAAGAGACTAGGGAGTAATAGTAAGGACACCATCTACTGCTTCGTGTGCTACTCCTGCGCTCCATTCGGCGGCCGCAACGTCCCCTACAGCCACTCCCTCCCGCGCTCCATTCGGCGGGCGCTGTTGAAATCTGGGGAGTGCACTCTCGCGACTGCTGGCAGCCACGACTTCACCGACGACGACTTCTTCCCCGACCTCGGCAACCTCTTCCTCAACGACATGGGCGACAACCTCAACGCCAACGGTGCTACTCCCGTTGCACCGTATGTGTTTCTGTCCTTCCTGTTCGAAATCGTGGTAGAATTCATGTTTCTACTATGTATCCTACTACTATGCTAGTCCACATGATTAGTTTCATCTCTGTTATAGCCGTCATGATTTATTTTGTGCTTATTCGGAATAAATCTCGTAGTAACTTTGCTCACATATTCAACTGGCGCAACGTCCCCTACACCCACTCCCATTTCATGGATGGCCTGGTCGATGCCTCCAAGGAGCCCTTCGTCCACTGCTATGAGTGCCCGATGCCGTTTTGTGGCTCACCGGAGGACTGGTGCATCACCTCACGGATGCATGCAACGGTCACTGTTGGCCCTTGGCAGAGAACATCAAGTACGACACGTGCTACCGGTTCACCATGCCGGAGTCGCTGGAGGATCACCACCGCCTGCTAGTCTCGGAGAAGGACGGCAGCGTCTTCCTCTTGATCGTGGGCACCGGCGAGGCCCGCGCAGGCCGCCGCCCCGTCTCTGTAATGTGCATCAGGGGCGTCGCCGCTGACGCTGACACTGACACTGACACGAGGCAGATGTACGGGTGCGTGGTCAATGTTACTACCCCTCCGGGCGCGTGCGGCAAAACCGGCCTCATCGGACAGACTTGGACTCTGAGGAGCTGGGAGTATCCCGCCAATGTGGACTTGGAAAACCCATGGCATCCGTTCCATCCTTTACCCGCCGACTCGATGCACGGAGACTCCAAGGAGGTTCACCTGGACATACGCATTATCAAGTGCACTTAGAAAACATGTAGTGTGTGTGTGGGCGCTTATGGCCCGTGTCTTTGCCGCTTTTGATTCTGTAAGCTTGTCGTTGTGAGTGGCTTTCGCCGCAGTCCTTGCTTTGAACTGCTCCTCTCAGTGAGCTGATGTAAGACACTTTGGGTTTCATTTGATAATGGAACCGGGGAGGAGCCTCCCTGTTCTTCTAAAAAAATACGCATTATCAAGTTAAATGTTGATCATTAGTCTTCGCTCAATGTAATCCGCTGTCTAAGCATGTGGAGACTTCCATGCATGATCTTGCTCTATTGGAGTATCGCGCATGAATAAAAGTGTATCCGTTTATGGTTTAATCTAGAATCTTCCATGTATGAATTTTTACTACAGTACTGGTGAAAGACTTACGATGAACCATTTCTTACATCTCCTCTGCCCCCTTGCAAGTCATCCTGATTTAATCCCTCCGTCTAGGTGTATAAGGGCATTGTTAATATTACTTAATAGTATAGCCAACTGTTGACTATAAGAAAGTGCCATGTCATCTGTAGCCAACATGTATAACAAGATACTCAAAAACTAATTCTTAAAGATCATTTCTTGCAAAGCACAATAAGTGTTATTTCTTCACAAGTTTTGGATGCAGGTTGAACAGTTGAACGCTTTTGTTTGCAAAAGATACCTTTTTATCTATTTCACCCGGATGTTTGTGAGCTCTAGAGATGAGATAATATCTGAAGAAACCTATCGATACCCGTTACACATGAGATGACCCCCACATCCTTTGTCAAAATAAACAACTCCCCGATCAATGCATTTCACACTTCGGTGCAACGCACGGGCACCTTACTACTATAGATTAGTACGACCAAAAATTGAACTAACATTATATATAGTATGATAAATATTGATGCATGTCACCTAAAATTATATCATTCAAAATCATAGGGCTTCTTCTATTTTTAGCGGTCCACGACCACAAGTATTGAGCTATAACCAAAACTATGTTCAAATACGAATCCAACGATATAGTTTTTGTTGACATGCACTAACATTTTGTTAGTTAAATCTTCAGTCAAATTCAATGGGGGACTAATAAAACATGACCGATGTAGTACAAGTGTAGAGGGCGGCGCTGCACGGGAGTCTCACCTCTCACCCCGCTCGTGGCGCGGCAGTAAAGCCGTCATATCACAAAACCCTACCACTCCCAGTAATAAATGGCCTGGTAAAATAAACAGACAAGCAACCATCACATCCCTCCATCTTTTTTGCATTTCATCTCTCTGCATTTACTTTCTCCGGTTCATCTCCCACACTCGATCCCTAGCTACTACTCCTAGGGCCAGTTCTTTTGGCGGCTTCCCCAGCTTTTCCCACAAGACTAGTCACAGTGGAGAGTAACAATAAGGCGCCTCACTCATTTATTTGGGCTTCTAAACTACTACTCCGTCCTGGTTTATTCCTCACCATTGTAATTTGTGCTAAATTTTGACCAAAGATTTAACTGATAAATTGTTACTCAAAACACTTAGGCGCGAAGCATCTAGGTGTGTAAGTCATCTTATGAAAACCAAATAATCCCAAAACACTTAGGCGCGGTGCATTAACTTCTACCTCGTTTCTTGTTTCTTGACATATCAACCAATAAGAGATAAAGAGTGTGCATGCTTTTAATGACTTGAGATATCAAACATGACATGCAGTGGTTAGTTCATTGCATGCAATACTATTAATTAGCAAATAAACATTAACGTTTCTCGTTTTCTCCTCCTTCTTGGTCACGGTGCACAGCCTAAGATGATTTACTCACCTAGACGGATGGAGTAGTGCATGTGACATGCACTAACATTTCATTAGTTAAATTTATGATCAAAATTTGACACAGATTACAATGGGGACCAATAAACCAGGACGGAGGTAGTAGTTATGGGATTACTAATCTAGAAGCCTAAAAGAACTGGCCCCTAGTACTCCTACTAGTAATAGTACTCAAGTTGGAATTCCAATTGCACGACACAACTTGTTAGGAAAAAATTTTGATACAGGGTGTAGGAAGCGGTTTGGGAATTTGCATGCCTTTCCAACCAGTGAGATACTCCGTACAAAGTACGACAGAGAAATAACCACAGAGAAGGAAGCTAAAAGAAAACAATCAAACGAGCATTTTTGCATTTGTTTTGCATTGAATCGTTTCACAAGCTTGACTAGTGCTGTTTTTTTACTTTTACAAAAACCGCATCGTAATGTTAAAACGTGCATTTTCATGTACATAAGTAATAATAGTACTCCCTTCGTCTAGGTGTACAAGTCTTCCCTTCTTCTTGGTCACCGTGCACAACCAAAGATGACTTATTGACCTGGACGGAGGGAGTAGCACAGTCTGCAAGCATATATCGAGAGAGACGTGTAGTCCGATAGTATATAGTAAAGTTTGTGCTATATGCACGTACTTGCAAAATGCGTAATAATACACAATGTTTCCAAACTTTCCCTTTTACATACTTAATAGAGAATCGGAACAAAGCATTAGAACATAGTGAATACATGAACTCCTCAAACTATGGTCATCACCGGGAGTGGTCCCGATTATTGTCACTTCGGGGTTGCCGGATCATAACACATAGTAGGTGACTATAGACTTGCAAGATAGGATCAAGAACACACATAAATTCATGAAAACATAATAGGTTCAGATATGAAATCATGGCACTCGGGCTCTAGTGACAAGCATTAAGCATAGCAAAGTCATAACAACATCAATCTCAGAACATAGTGGATACTAGGGATCAAACCCTAACAAAATTACTCGATTACATGATAAAACTCATCCAACCCATCACCGTCCAGCAAGCCTACGATGGGATTACTCACGCATGGCGGTGAGCATCATGAAATTGGTGATGGAGGATGGTTGATGATGACGACGGTGACGAATCCCCCTCTCCGGAGCCCCGAACGGACTCCAGATCAGCCCTCCCAAGAGAGATTACGGCTTGGCGGCGGCTCCGTATCGTAAAACGCGATGATTTCTTCTCTCTGATTTTTTTCTCCCCGAAAGCCAATATATGGAGTTGGAGTTGGCGTTGGAGGGCCACCAGGGGGCCCACGAGGTTGGGGGTGCGCCCAGAGGGGGGGCGCCCCCCACCCTCGTGGACAGGGTGTGGGCCCCCTGGTCTTCATCTTTGGCGAGGATTTTTTATTGTTTTTTCTAAGGTGTTCCATGGAGTTTCAGGTCATTCCGAGAACTTTTATTTTCTGCACATAAAACAACACCATGGCAATTCTGCTAAAAACAACGTCAGTCCGGGTTAGTTCCATTCAAATCATACAAGTTAGAGTCCAAAACAAGGGCAAAAGTGTTTGGAAAAGTAGATACGATGAAGACGTATCAACTCCCCCAAGCTTAAACCCTTGCTTGTCCTCAAGCAATTCAGTTGACAAACTGAAAGAGAAAAAGAAAAACTTTTACAAACTCTATTTGGTCTTGTTGTTGTAAACATGAAAAGCCAGCTTTCAAGTTTCAGCAATCATTATGAACTAACCATACTCACAATAACACGTAGGTCTCACAATTACTCATATCAATAGCATAATCAGCTAGCGAGCCATAATAATAAAACTCGGATGACAACACTTTCTCAAAATGATCATAACATGATATAACAAAATGGTATCTCGCCAGCCCTTTCTGAGACCGCAAAACATAAATGCAGAGCACCTTTAGAGATCAAGGACTGACTAAACATTGTAATTCATGGTAAAAGAGATCCAGTCAAGTCATACCCAATATAAACCAATTATAATGAATGCAAACGACAGTTTGCTCTCCAGCGGGTGCTTTTTAATAAGAAGGGTGATGACTCAACATAAAAGTAAATAGATAGACCCTTCACAGAGGGAAGCAGATATTTGTAGAGGTGCCAGAGCTCGGTTTTGAAATAGAGATAAATTATATTCTGAGCGGCATACTCTCATTGTCAACATAAAAACTAAAAGACGATGATATCTTCCATGCTAAACAGATTATAGGAGGTTCCCAAACAGAATGGTAAAGTTTATACTCCCCCTCCTCCACAAGCATCAATCCATGGCTTGCTCGAAACAACGAGTGCCTCCAACATTCAACGGGTCCCAGGGGGAGTTTTGTTTGCAATTATTTTGATCTACTTTGCATAAAGCATGGGACTGGGCATCCCGGTTACCAGCTATTTTCTCGTGAATGAGGAGCGGAGTCCACTCCTGTTGAGAATAACCTACCTAACACGGAAGATAAGGGCAGCTCTAGTTGACATATGAGCTAATCGAGCAAAAACAGAATGTTTATTTGAAGGTTTAGAGTTTGGCACATACAAATTTACTTGGAACGGCAGGTAAATACCGCATATAGGAAGGTATAGTGGACTCATATGGAATAACTTTGGGGTTTAAGGAGTTTGGATGCACAAGCAGTATTCCCGCTTAGTATAGGTGAAGGCTAGCAAAAGACTGGGAAGCGACCAACTGAGAGAGCGACAACAGTCGTAAACATGCATTAAAATTAATTTACACCAAATACAAGCATGAGTAGGATATAATCCACCATGAACATAAATATCATGAAGGCTATGTTGATTTGATTCAACTACATGCGTGAACATGTGCCAAGTCGAGTCACTAAATTCATTTAAAGGAGGATACCATCCCATCATACCACATCATAATCATTCTAATAGCATGTTGGCACGCAAGATAAACCATTATAACTCATAGCTAATCAAGCATGGCATAAGCAACTATAATCTCTAAATGTCATTGCAAATATGTTCACTTCGTAATAGCTAACTCAATAACGATGAATCATCATATTTACAAAAACAAGAGAGGTCGAGTTCATACCAGCTTTTCTCATCCCAATAAGTCCATCATATATCATCATTATTGCCTTTCACTTGCACGACCGAACGATGTGTATAGTAATAAGAGTGCACATGCATTGGACTAAGCTGGAATCTGCAAGCATTCAACTCAAGAGAGAAGACACGTAATTTGGGCTCTAAGTTAAATAAACAATCATGCATATGAGAGCCATTAAGCATTTATAATATGGTCTTCTCAACCCCCAAAGAAAGGAAAAGAAATAAAAACTATTTACACGGGAAAGCTCCCAACAAGCAAACGAAGAACGGGAAATATTTTTGGGTTGTCCTTTTTTATTACTACAGCAAAGAAATAAACTACTACTAATTTTTTGGTTTTTTCTCAAGGTTTATAAAACACACAAGAAGAAGGCAGGAAAAAGAAAATAAACTAGCATGGATATTACAGCGAAAAAGTATGAGCACCGACATCTAGCAATGAGTGTGTGTGAACATGAATGTAATGTCGGTGGGAAATACGTACTCCCCCAAGCTTAGGCTTTTGGCCTAAGTTGGTCTATTGCCAGGGATAGCCTGGCGGATACCCGAAGGTGAAGCTGGGGTCATACTGCGATGCAGCGGCTATCGCCGCCTGAGCTGTAGCGTGGAGTCGAGCAGCCTACGCTCTCCTCTCGTACTCATCTGCCTCCTCTCTGGTAGTAATATATATTCCTTTTGCCTAAAAATCAAAGAAGGCAGGAGCAGGAAGAGCAATATGGACTACATGACGTTTGTTAAAGATTAGTCGATACTGGAGAGGTGGTTCAGTCCTCTCAACAAACTGGTGGGAAACCATAGAATCAAAATCTAAATAAGAGGGGGTAACTCCATATCACCCTCACGAACGTCTATCTTAAGAAAATTAGCTAAGCGGGTTGCATAAATCCCTCCATAGAAATCTCCGTTATGTTTATTCTGATGCAACCTGCGAGCTACAATGGCTCCCATATGATAAGATTGGTCTCCTAACACAGCACTCCTAAGAATGCTGAGATCAGGGACACACATGTGACATGCTTCATCCTTAGCATTTATGCATCTACCTATGAAGAGAGCAAAATAATGTATAGCAGGAAAGTGAATGCTCCCTATAGTGGCTTGTGTTATATCTCTAGATTCCCCCACAGTTATTCTAGCAAGAAAGTCTCTATATTCAGATTTAGGGGGATCCCTGACATTACCCCAAGATGGAAGTTTGCAAGCAGAGGTGAAATCCTCTAAGTCCATGGTATAAGATTTGTCATAAAGGTCAAACATGACTGAAGGAGAATTACGCGAAGATGAAAACTCAAACCTCCTCACAAATGAACTTGTGAGATCATGAAACTGGGGGCATTTGTCAGCTTCAAAGTCCTCAAGACCGGCGTTACTCAAATATGCACTAAATTCTTCTTTGATTCCCACTTGATTCATAAAATTTTCCAAAGGCCATTCACAGGGCCTCACAGGGGCGTCTCTTGGTGGTTCCTCGTCAGCATCACGTATTGCAAGTCTGGGACCTTGCTTCCTTGAAGAACCACCTTGGAACATCCTCCTAAACATATTGTTTCCTCTGAAAAATTTCTGAAATTTTTAGTAACTTCAAATAAAAGTGAACCAACTTCAATAAAATTGATAGTAACAACTCCCACAAGTGCCTAGAGCCTATATAAAGTATTGGAACTACTTGGAACCATCTAAATTTGACATGCAAGCTCAAGAACATGGTCACCTATGCAGCACAAATTTGCAATGAATAAAGCACTAGAACAAAAACTAATTGGACCAATGGAGGAGTCACATACCAAGGAACAATCTCCCCAAGTAGTTTTGCGAGAGGTGCTTTAAGCAAGGAGATCGAAAATCACAGCAACAGGGGCTGGAACTCGTGCTTGAGTTGGTTTTTTGTGTTTGTGTGAGGCA
The DNA here is from genome assembly GCA_963921465.1 of Triticum timopheevii. Taxonomy (NCBI): domain Eukaryota; kingdom Viridiplantae; phylum Streptophyta; class Magnoliopsida; order Poales; family Poaceae; genus Triticum; species Triticum timopheevii. The sequence goes on along the minus strand of OY997272.1, from coordinate 404,104,731 downwards.
GAGGAAGAAGATGGGTGCAGGAATAAGTGGAGGAGGGCCACCGTGGGCCCACGAGGCAGGGGGGCGCGCCCAGGGGGGTAGGGCGCGCCCTCCACCCTCGTGACCAGGTGGCAGCTCCCCCCGTGGTAATTTTTGCACAGTAAATCCTCAAATATTCCCGAAAAAATCATATTAAATTGGCATGGCATTCTGAGGACTTTTATTTTTGGGATATTTTTATATTGCACGGATAAGTCAGGAGACAGACAGAAAAATGCTATTTTACTTTATTTCTACTAAATAACAGAAAATATAAAGAGGGTACAGAAGGTTGTGCTTCTAGTTTCATCCATCTCATGATCATCAAAATGAACCCACTAACGAGGTTGATCAAGTCTTGTTAACAAACTCATTCCGAATAATCACGGAACTGGAGAAATTTCGAATGACACTAAGTTACCTCAACGGGGATATGAAAATCCCCAACAATAAGAATATCATACATTTTCTTGACAGTAGGGAGAGGGAATTCAAAACCTCCAAATATAATCGATGGAATTTTTCCAATAGAGTTGATACTATAAACATGAGGTTGTTTCCTCTGAAAATGTACCATGTGCTCATTGCCATTAACATGAAAAGTGACATTGCCTTTGGAGCAATCAATAACAGCCCCTACAGTATTAAGGAAAGGTCTTCCAAGAATAATAGACATACTATCATCCTCGGGAATATCAAGAATAACAAAGTCCATTAAAATAGTAATGTTTGCAACCACAACGGGCACATCCTCACAAATACCGACAGGTATAGCAGTTGATTTATCAGCCATTTGCAAAGATATTTCAGTAGGTGTCAACTTATTCAAATCAAGTCTATGATATAAAGAGAGAGGCATAACACTGACACTGGCTCCAAGATCACATAAAGCAGTTTTAACATAATTTCTCTTAATGGAGCATGGTATAGTAGGTACTCCTAGATCTCCAAGTTTCTTTGGTATTCCACCCTTAAAAGTATAATTAGCAAGCATGGTGGAAATTTCAGCTTCAGGTATCTTTCTTTTATTAGTAATGATATCCTTCATATACTTAGCATAAGGATTTGTTTTGAGCACATCAGTTAATCGCATACGCAAAAAGATGGGTCTAATCATTTCAGCAAAGCGCTCAAAATCCTCATCATCCTTTTTCTTGGATGTTTTCAGAGGAAAAGGCATGGGTTTCTGAACCCATGGTTCCCTTTCTTTACCAAGTTTCCTAGCAACAAAGTCTATTTTATCATAACGTTGATTCTTTGATTGTGGGTTATCAAGATCAACAGCAGGTCCAACTTCTACATCATTATCATTACTAGGTTGAGCATCAACATGAACATTATCATTAACATTATCACTAGGTTCATGTTCATCACCTGATTGTGTTTTAGCTTCAGAAATAGAGATATCATTTGGATTCTCAGGTGGTTCAGCAATAGGTTCACTAGAAGTTTGCAAGGTCCTATCATTTTTCTTTTTCTTCCTCTTAGAAGAACAAGGTACATCAATATTATTTCTTTGAGAATCTTGCTCGATTCTTATAGGGTGTCCTTCAGGATACAAAAGTTCCTGAGTCATTCTACTAGTTCTAGTAGCCACTCTAACAGCATAATCATTTTTCTTACTATTCATTTCATCAAGCACTTCTTTCTGAGCTTTAAGTACTTGTTCTACTTGAGTGGTAACCATAGAAGCATGTTTGCTAACAAGTTTAAGTTCACCTCTAATATCAGCCATATAATCACCCAAGCATTTAATCATAAATGTATTCTGTTTTAATTGTCTACCGAAATAAGCATTAAAGTCATCTTGTTTAAACATAAAGTCATCAAACTCATCCAAGCACTGACTAGCAACTTTAGTAGGAGGGACTTCAGCTTTATCATATCTATAGAGAGAATTTACCTTCACTACCTGTGTCGGGATATCGGGAGGTTCTTCAGTAAATAAGTAACTGAGATCATATACTTTTTCAACAGGCGGTAAATTAAGACCATGTATTTCTTCAATAGGAGGTAAATTCTTAACATCTTCAGCTTTAATACCTTTTTGTTTCATAGATTTCTTTGCCTCTTGCATATCTTCGGGACTGAGAAATAGAACACCTCTCTTCTTCGGAGTTGGTTTAGGAATAGGCTCAGTAATTGCCTCTGGAACTGGCTCAGGAGGTGGCCCAGGAGATGCCAAATTATTTTCATTTGTCAACATATTATTCAATAGAATTTCAGCTTCATCCGGTGTTCTTTCCCTGAAAAGAGAACCAGCACAACTATCCAGGTAATCTCTGGAAGCATCAGTTAGTCCATTATAAAAGATATCAAGTATTTCAGGTTTCTTAAGAGGATGATCAGGAAAAGTATTAAGTAACTTGAGAAGCCCCCCCCCCCCAAGTTTGTGGGAGACTCTCTTCTTCAATTTGCACAAAGTTGTATATTTCCCTCAAAGCAGCTTGTTTCTTATGAGCTGGGAAATATTTAGCAGAGAAGTAATAAATCATATCCCGGGGACTTTGCACACAACCAGGATCAAGAGAATTAAACCATATCTTAGCATCACCCTTTAATGAGAACTGAAATATTTTGAGTAAATAAAGGTAGCGCGATCTCTCATTATTAGTAAACAGGGCAGCTATATCATTTAACTTAGTAAGATGTGCTACAACAGTTTCAGATTCATAGCCATAAAAAGGATCAGATTCAACCAAAGTAATTATATCTGGATCAACAGAAAAATCATAATAATCCTTATCTGGAACACAGATAGGTGAAGTAGCAAAAGCAGGGTCGGGTCTCATTCTATCTCTAAAAGATTCTTTACTCCATTTAACTAGTAACCTCTTAAGTTCATATCTATCCTGGCAAGCAAAAATAGCTGCAGAAGATTCTACATCAAAAAGATAACCCTCAGGAATAGAAGGCATATTCTCATCATCACTATCATCATCATATTCAGGTTCAATAATTTCTCTTTCTCTAGACCTAGCAATTTGCTCATCAAGAAATTCACCAAGGGGCACAGTAGTATCAAGCATAGAAGTAGTTTCATCATAAGTATCATGCATAACAGAAGTGGCATCATCAATAACATGCTACATATCAGAATTCATAGCAGTAGCAGGTTTAGGTGTCGCAAGCTTACTTATAACAGAAGGAGAATCTAGTGCAAGGCTAGATGGCAGTTCCTTACCTCCCCTCGTAGTTGAGGGCAAAATAGTAGTTCGATCATCTTTCAAGTTCTTCATAGTGTCCCGCAGATATAAATCCCAAGTGACTCAAAGAATAGAGCTATGCTCCCCGACAACGGCGCCAGAAAAAGGTCTTGATAACCCACAAGTATAGGGGATCGCAACAGTTTTCGAGGGTAGAGTATTCAACCCAAATTTATTGATTCGACACAAGGGGAGCCAAAGAATATTCTCAAGTATTAGCAGCTGAGTTGTCAATTCAACCACACCTGGAAACTTAGTACCTGCAGCAAAGTGTTTAGTATCAAAGTAATATGATAGTGGTGGTAACGGTAACAAAAGTAAAGACAGCAAAAGTAATGTTTTTGGTATTTTGTAGTGATTGTAATAGTAGCAACGGAAAAGTAAATAAGCGAGAACCAGTATATGGAAAACTCGTAGGCACCGGATTAGTGATGGATAATTATGCCGGATGCGGTTCGTCATGTAACAGTCATAACATAGGGTGACACAGAACTAGCTCCAGTTCATCAATGTAATGTAGGCATGTATTCCGTATATAGTCATACGTGCTTATGGAAAAGAACTTGCATGCCATCTTTTGTCCTACCCTCCCGTGGCAGCAGGGCCCTATTGGAAACTAAAGGATATTAAGGCCTTCTTTTAATAGAGAACCGGAACAAAGCATTAGCACATAGTGAATACATGAACTCCTCAAACTATGGTCATCACCGGGAGTGGTCCCGATTATTGTCACTTCGGGGTTGCCGGATCATAACACATAGTAGGTGATTATAGACTTGCAAGATAGGATCAAGAACACACATATATTCATGAAAACATAATAGGTTCAGATCTGAAATCATGGCACTCGGGCCCTAGTGACAAGCATTAAGCATAGCAAAGTCATAACAACATCAGTCTCAGAACATAGTGGATACTAGGGATCAAACCCTAACAAAACTAACTCGATTACATCACAAATCTCATCCAACCCATCACCGTCCAGCAAGCCTATGATGGAATTACTCACGCACGACGGTGAGCATCATGAAATTGGTGATGGAGGATGGTTGATGATGATGACGGCGACGAATCCCCCTCTCCGGAGCCCCGAACGGACTCCAGATCAGCCCTCCCAAGAGAGATTAGGGCTTGGCGGCGGCTCCGTATCGTAAAACACGATGATTTCTTCTCTCTGATTTTTTTCTCCCCGAAAGCCAATATATGGAGTTGGAGTTGGCGTCGGAGGGCCACCAGGGGGCCCACGAGGTAGGGGGGCGCGCCCAGGGGGGTGGGGGCGCCCCCACCCTCATGGACAGGGTGTGGGCCCCTGGTCTTCATCTTTGGCGAGGATTTTTTATTGTTTTTCTAAGGTGTTCCGTGGAGTTTCAGGTCATTCCGAGAACTTTTATTTTCTGCACATAAAACAACACCATGGCAATTCTGCTGAAAACAGCGTCAGTCCAGGTTAGTTCCATTCAAATCATACAAGTTAGAGTCCAAAAAAAGGGCAAAAGTGTTTGGAAAAGTAGATACGATGAAGACGTATCAAGGGAGGGGGAGGAGATAGCGATGAACGTGAACATGAGGGGGAGGAGATAGCGATGTCATGGGAGGCGCAATATTTATAGCGAGCAATGGCACACCTATGTAAGATATGGACTGAGCTGCACTGACTTAACTGCAGGTCCAGTTGCGTCACTGACATGTGGGCCAGTACACTGCTGGGCCCGTATGTTAGTGACCCAATGCACCTGAAGTTAAGTAAAAGCTACGTGGGCATATTTGTTGGAGTAAATTACGGGGGAGCGAAGGGGTGGAAATATTGCTTGTCACAACTAAAAGCACAAGTGCTCCCTAGGTGGTTTTGGTAATTAATGTGAACATATCTCTTGTTGGACTAACACTTTTATCTAGTATGTTTCAGATAAGTTCAACAATGGAGTGGCATGGACTAAAGGATGTGGGAACTCCTTCTAGATGCTAAGGACAAAGGATTGGCTCAAGCTTCAAGCTCAAGACTCTTCATTTTATATTTTAGTGATCCAAGATCACATTGAGTCTATAGGAAAAGCCAATACTATCAAGAAGGGATGAGGTGTTGCTTAATGAGTTTCTTGCTCCATAGTGCTTAGTGATATGCTCCAAAACCCTCAACTACTTTCCCACTTCCACACAAATGACCTAAACCTAAAGTCAAACTCGGCCATACCGATTCTTTCTATTCGGCGCCACCGAGTTCAGATGTCATAGCCACTGCCACAAACCTTAGGCAAATCAGTCTTACCGATAGGGATCTCGGTCTCACCGAGATGGGATTGTAATCTCTCTGTGTATGTCTATTACCAAAATCGGTCTCACCGAGTTTGAGCAATCGGTACTACCGAGATTACAATGCAAACTTCCTGGTTGACTCATTACCAAAATCTGTCCTACCGAGTTTGTGTAATCGGTCCAACCGAGTTTGCCTGACCAACTCTCTGGGAAGCTTATTACCAAAATCGGTCTCACCGAGTTTGTGTAATCGGTCTCACCAAGATTACGTTATGCCCTAACCCTAACCATATCGGTCCTACCGAGTTGCATGTCGGTCCCACCGAAAATCCTAATGGTCACTAGGTTTACTAAATCGGTCCGACCGAGTCTTTTGAATCGGTCCCACCAAGTTTGGTAAATTGTGTGTAACAGTTAGATTTTGTGTGGAGGCTATATATACCCCTCCACCTCCTCTTCATTCGTGGGGAGAGCCATCAGAACGAACCTACACTTCCAGCATACATTTTCTGAGAGAGAACTACCTACTCATGTGTTGAGGCCAAGATATTCCATTCCTACCATATGAATCTTGATCTCTAGCCTTCCCCAAGTTGCTCTCCACTCAAATCTTCTTTCCACCAGATCCAAATCCTATGAGAGAGAGTTGAGTGTTGGGGAGACTATCATTTGAAGCACAAGAGCAAGGAGTTCATCATCAACGCACCATTTGTTACTTCTTGGAGAGTGGTGTCTCCTAGATTGGCTAGGTGTCACTTGAGAGCCTCCTACAAGATTGTGGAGTTGAACCAAGGAGTTTGTAAGGGCAGGGAGATCGCCTACTTCGTGAAGATCTACCGCTAGTGAGGCAAGTCCTTCGTGGGCGACGACCATGGTGGGATAGACAAGGTTGCTTCTTCGTGGACCCTTCGTGGGTGGAGCCCTCCGTGGACTCGCGCAACCGTTACCCTTCGTGGGTTGAAGTCTCCATCAACATGGATGTACGATAGCACCACCTATCGGAACCACGCCAAAAACATCCGTGTCTCCAATTGCGTTTGAATCCTCCAAAACCCTTCCCTTTACATTCTTGCAAGTTGCATGCTTTACTTTCCGCTGCTCATATACTCTTTGCAAGCTTGCTTGCTATGTATTGTGAATGTTAAACTTGTGCCTAAACTCCACTTAAACTTAGAGATATTAAAAACTGCAACTTTGGTACTTAGTGTTTAATCACCCCCCCTCTAGACACCTCTTCTCAAAGTCCTACAAGTGATATCAGAGTGTTGGTCTCCATTGCCTTGGTTTCATCACCATTGGAGGAAGATGGATGAGTCTACTTTGGGGAGTCTTAGACATAGAGTACCTATACTTGATGGGGAGTATTTTCATGAGTGAAAAAATTAGATGCTTGTAATTTTCAATCAATATCATTTGAACAAGTACATTGCTAGCCCTTGTGCACCTCATGTTGATCCTATGCATCCTACTCTTGATGAGTCAATTGATATGATTAGGAATCTTAGAACTACCGAACTTATCATTAGAGGATTGCCTAGAAACTTGATTGGATGTTTGCCTACTCTTGAGTGTGCCTACACTATATGGAGATTTCTTGAGGAACGCTTTCCAAATTATTCCTTGAAAAATCTTGATGAAATTCTCCATAAGTCCATTGCCTTGAGTAAGACGAATACTAGTGATCCTATGTTTGGTAATTGTCTATTTGAGGTTACAAACCTTATGCGTGCCAAAGGAGATGTTGGAATTATTAGTGATATTATTTCCGAAGCTATAAAAATTCATAAGCAAGATCATTGTCAAACTCACTCTAACGAATCACCCTCTCTAGGTTTTGATCCACCACATGATGATGTTGAACATGGATACTATGATGAGGATGATGATGGTGACCTTGATCTTGATGATGCAATGAGACACTTTGGTCTTATGGCAAATCTTTGGGGATATATGTCAGGAGGAAAGGAATGGGTTCTTGATAGTGGATGTACCGATCACATGACCGGAGATAAAGACATGTTTCGTGAGCTTGCTGAAAATTATAGTCCTCGAAAGTATGTCACTTTCGGTGACAACTCAAAGGGTAAGGTGGTTGGCCTTGGTAAGGTGGCCATATCACATGATAGCTCCATACAAAATGTCATGCTCGTTGAATCTCTTGGATACAACTTACTTTCAATATCTAGACATGCTGATTTCGGTTTCAATGTCCTATTTACTGAAGTAGATTGTCAAGTGTTTCGTCGAGACAATCATAAAATGGTCTTTACCGGTGTGCGTAGAGGTGATCTATACATTGTTGATTTCACTAAAAAGGCTCAACCTAAAACTTGGTTCATTGCTAAATCCTCAAAAGGTTGGTTATGGCATAGACGACTAGGTCATGTTGGTATGCGAAACCTTGACATGCTTACTAAAGGAAATTATATCCTTGGTGCTAACGATGTCATATTTGATAAGGATAGACTTTGCAACGCTTTTCAGGCAGGTAAACATGTTGGAGGAAGGCATCCCGTGAAGAACATCATGACCACAAGGAGGCCACTCGAGCTACTTCACATGGATCTCTTTGGTCCCAACTCCTACAAGAGTCTCGGTGGAAATTCTTTTGGTCTAGTTATAGTTAATGCTTTTTCAAGATTTACGTGGGTGTTCTTTCTCGATGATAAATCGCAGGACCAAAAGATCTTCAAAAACTTCGCTAGGAAGGCCCAAAATTAATTTGAAGTGAAGATCAAGAAGGTTCGCAGCGACAACGGAACGGAGTTCAAGAACGCAAATGTGGACACCTTTCTTGACGAAGAAGGGATTTCACACGAGTTCTCGGCTACGCACACACCTCAACAAAATGTAGTTGTTGAGAGGAAGAACCGGACGCTCATCGAAATGGCGAGAACGATGCTTGATGAATACAAGACACCGAAGCACTTTTGGGCAGAAGCGGTTTGAGACAGCTTGTCATGCAACAAATCGCTTGTATCTTCACAAGCTACTCGGCAAGACGGCATTCGAGCTCCTGACCGGTAAGAAACCCCAAGTTGGATACTTTCGAGTATTCGGCTCAAAGTGCTACATTCTTGATAAGCATCGTCGTTCTAAATTTGCTCCTAAGTCTCATGAAGGTTTCCTACTAGGTTATGGCTCAAACTCTCACACTTACCGTGTCTACAACAATTTCACCTGAAAGGTTGAAGAGACGGTAGATGTGAAGTTTGATGAATCTAACGGCTCGCAAGTAGAGCAATTGCCAATTGATGTAGGAGACAAAGATCATTCGGAAGCAATCCAAGACTTGTCTATTGGCAAAGTTCGTCCAACGGAGGTGAAGGAGAGTACCTCGTCCGTCCAAGTGGAAGCCTCTACTTCACGACAAGGTGAACCAAGAGTTGATACGGAAGCATCCACAAGTGGGACACACCAAGATGAAGAAGACGAGGAAGTGCATCAAGATGAACGTCAACAACCTCCTTCTCCACCACGACAAGAGAACGACAACGCCAACAATGAAGAAGGCCAAGAAGAAGAACAAGATGAAGAATAAGTTCAACCAAGAACCAAGCAAAAGCTTTCATGAGTTCAAGCAAGAATTTGTAAAGATCATCCCGTCGAACAAATCTACAATGATATCCAAACCGGGAGAATCACTCGCTCTAAAACTCGTTTAGCTAACTTTTGTGAAAACTATTCCTTCATCTCTAGCATTGAACCTATGAAGGTCGAGAAGCATTGGAAGATCCAGATTGGATAAATGCTATGCATGAAGAGCTACACAACTTTGAGAGGAACCAAGTTTGGACATTGGTTGAGAAGCCCGACAACGACCACAACATCATCGGTACCAAATGGGTGTTTCGCAACAAGCAAGATGAAGATGGACAAGTAGTTCGCAACAAAGCACGTCTCATCGCCCAAGGCTACACACAAGTCGAAGGTATGGACTATGGTGAGACTTACGCTCCCGTTGCTAGACTTGAGTCCATTCGCATCTTACTTGCCTATGCTAATCACCATGATATCACCTTGTACCAAATGGACATTAAAAGTGCTTTTCTAAATGGTGAAATAGAGGAGGAAGTTTATGTTAAGCAACCTCCCGCCTTTTTCAATCCTAAGAAACCAAATCATGTTTACAAACTTCACAAAGCCCTTTATGGTCTTAAACAAGATCCTAGAGCGTGGTATAAATGCTTGACCAAGTTCCTCATTGAAAAAGGCTTTGAAATTGGGAAAATTGATTCTACTCTTTTTACTAAAAGGGTTAATGGAGAACTATTTGTGTGCAAAATCTATGTTGATGATATTATATTTGGTTCGACTAACCCTCATTTTAGTGAAAAGTTTGGGAAGCTAATGTCGGAGAAGTTTGAGATGTCTATGATGAGTGAACTCAAATTCTTTCTTGGGTTGGAAATCAAGCAAACTAAGGAAGGTACTTTTGTTTCTCAAACGAAGTACACCAAGGACTTATTCAAGAAGTTCAATATGCAAGAATGCAAAGGTATGATTACACCCATGCCTACTAGTGGACATCTTGACTTGACCAAAGATGGTGAACCGGTTGATCAAAAGGTTTATCGCTCTATGATTGGTTCATTGTTATATCTATGTGCTTCACGTCCCGACATCATGCTAAGTGTGTGCATGTGTGCACGATATCAAGCTGCTCCTAAAGAATGTCATCTTAAGGCCGTGAAAAGGATAGTGAGATACTTAATCCATATACCAAATTTTGGCATTTGGTATCCTAAGAGGGCCTCTTCCGATCTTGTTGGCTACTCCGACTCGGACTATGCCGGAGACAAGGTTGATAGAAAGTCCACTTTGGGTACTTGTCAATTTCTTGGTAGATCTCTTGTGTCTTGGTCCTCCAAGAAACAAAACTCGGTATCCTTATCCACCGCCGAAGCGGAGTACATTGCCGCTGGTTCATGTTGTGCTCAATTACTTTGGATGACCCAAACTCTTAAAGATTATGGGATAGATGTGAGACATGTTCCATTGTTTTGTGACAATGAAAGTGCTATCAAAATTGGTCATAATCCCGTACAACATTCTCGAACTAAGCATATTGAAGTTCGTCATCATTTTATTCGAGATCATGTTGCTAAGGGTGACATTGATCTTAAGCATGTTCGCACCGAAAAGCAATTAGCAGATATATTCACTAAACCTCTTGATGAGAAAGTGTTTTGCAGGTTAAGAGGAGAATTGAACATCATTGATACTTCAAACTTGGAGTAGAAACTCCATTGGATACATGCAAGACATGAGCTTATGACTAATCCTTGATATTTCTCTTATGATGAAAATCTTATGTCTTGGATATATTTGCATCTTGCATTTTATCTAACCAATGTAGGTACTTGGTTGAATCAATTCCATGAGATTGTAATCTACTCACATCTTGAGCAATCTCTACATCACCAAGTTTCTACACTATGGTGGTTGAAGACAAGGAAGCACGGAACCATTCAAACATATCCTTTGACAAATTCTATGTTGAGCTTCATGATTGTCATTTTTGGATACACAAGTGCTCTTCCTTGCAAGAACTAACCCATGTAGGAAGATGGACTCAAATTCCAAGTGGTGCTCCCAACTCTTGATGAACTACATCAACCTTGAGCAACCCACACAAGTTCAACTATATGGACAACACCACCAACCAAGGTATGTTATACCATCTTAGAGAAGCTTTACTCCAAGTCATGATCTAAAGCAACTCGACAAGATGTGAATACATCAAGATGCTTAAATGAAAAATGGCAACCCCATTTTGAGCTTAAACGATGAGTATGACCTATAATCAAGTGATCTCACTTGACTCCTAAGTCAATATACTCTAACATAGGTGACTTTGTCACCGACCATCTCTAGATGAAGTTCTCTTGTGTTCTTGTCTGTGTTTTTGCATTTGTCTCATGCATATTTGTTTCCCCTTTCAAAAAAAAACTTCATCTAGATTTCTTTCTGTTTGCTCTGCATTTTCTGCATCCAATTCATTGCATATCATTCTGTAAATTCCTTGCAAATCTTTGTGAGATCTTACTAGTCTAGTGAGCTGAGGTGACAAGTGTTTTCTCTACGATGAACTCGGTTTCACCGATTTGTTGTTTTCGGTCCAACCGAATCCTTTCGGTACAACCGAAACATACCACTCGGTGCCACCGATTTCACAACAGGAAAAACAGTTTGCCACTTATTTTGTGTTTCTTCTGATCCAGCTCCACTCAATAAATCTTGTCCTCTACAAGCATCACATTTTTAACATTGCTTTGTGCTGTGACTCAAGGACCAAACCCATTCACGACAAATTCCAGAAGACCCTTCTTGGAAATTGATGTCAAAGGGGGAGAGAGAGATCACATCAAAGCTTATCACTTAAAGAGATCACATCAGAGAAAGGGAGTATCACCTCCTCAGGGGGAGAAAGAGATCTCCAGGGGGAGAGAATACTCAAGTAGAAAGTATTTCTCAAGGATCCCAGATTCTTGGTGTTCAAGAGGAGAGATGCCATATGTCTTATTGAGGGGAAAAGACATGTTCATATGTGCTTATTTGCATTAGCTCTGTTCATTTATATCCTTCAGCTCTGATTCTCTGTTCCCTATCTTCTCCCAGTATCCCATGCTAGATTCAGGGGGAGAAAGACATCTAAGGGAAAGAAATCATTTAAATTCATTGCATATCTTTACTCTTGGGGACATGTATAATCCAATGTGGTACTTAGTACTCACTCTCTACATGTCATCCCAGTCTTGGTATTCTTGTGGTTCTTCTATTTTCTCTGGCTAGTAGATGTACCTGTGTTATCTAACCTTGTTTACGCAGGTTCATTCCATCCTAAGCCAACTCAAGACTACAAGGTAAGTATTTGCATCACAATCATGTGTATGAGGAATTCTTGCTGATGTACATACTGTTTGCAAGAAAGACTCATGGGCATGAAGGTATTTTCTTTAATATTCTTTGCTCTGATGCATATGGCCAAGATACATGTAACACATTGCCTGCTCTAGCATGGTTATGCTCTCACATGCTTTTATATTCCATATTCACATGATTGCATACATGTAGGGGGGAGCCTATGCTTGTTACATGTCTTTCCAAAGCTTTACTTGCTATTCTTTATATCTTTATCTAAAGCTTTGATGTATGTTGTCATCAATTACCAAAAAGGGGGAGATTGAAAGCACAAGTGCTCCCAAGGTGGTTTTGGTAATTAATGTTAACATATCTCTTGTTGGACTAACACTTTTATCTAGTATGTTTCCGATAAGTTCAACAATGGAGTGGCATGGACTAAAGGATGTGGGAACTCCTTCTAGATGCTAAGGACAAAGGATTGGCTCAAGCTTCAAGCTCAAGACTCTTCATTTTATATTTTAGTGATCCAAGATCACATTGAGTCTATAGGAAAAGCCAATACTATCAAGAAGGGATGAGGTGTTGCTTAATGAGTTTCTTGCTCCATAGTGCTTAGTGATATGCTCCAAAACCCTCAACTACTTTCCCACTTCCACACAAATGACCTAAACCTAAAGTAAAACTCGGCCATACCGATTCTTTCTATCCGGCGCCACCGAGTTTAGATGTCATAGCTACTTCCACAAACCCTAGGCAAATCGGTCTTACCGATAGGGATCTCGGTCTCACCGAGATGGGATTGTAATCTCTCTGTGTATGTCCATTACCAAAATCGGTCTCACTGAGTTTGAGAAATCGGTACTACCGAGATTACAATCCAAACTTCCTGGTTGACTCATTACCAAAATCTGTCCTACCGAGTTTGTGTAATCGGTCCAACCGAGTTTGCCTGACCAACTCTCTGGGAAGCTTATTACCAAAATCGGTCTCACCGAGTTTGTGTAATCGGTCTCACCGAGAATACATTATGCCCAAACCCTAACCATATTGGTCCTACCGAGTTGCATGTCGGTCCCACCGAAAATCCTAACGGTCACTAGGTTTACTAAATCGGTCCGACCAAGTCTGTTGAATCGGTCCCACCGAGTTTGGTAAATTGTGTGTAACGGTTAGATTTTGTGTGGAGGCTATATATACCCATCCACCTCCTCTTCATTCGTAGAGAGAGCCATCAGAACGAACCTACACTTCCAGCATACATTTTCTGAGAGAGAACTACCTACTCATGTGTTGAGGCCAAGATATTCCCTTCCTACCATATGAATCTTGATCTCTAGCCTTCCCCAAGTTGCTCTCCACTCAAATCTTCTTTCCACCAGATCCAAATCCTATGAGAGAGAGTTGAGTGTTGGGGAGACTATCATTTGAAGCACAAGAGCAAGGATTTCATCATCAACGCACCATTTGTTACTTCTTGGAGAGTGGTGTCTCCTAGATTGGCTAGGTGTCACTTGGGATCCTCCGACAAGATTGTGCAGTTGAACCAAGGAGTTTGTAAGGGCAAGGAGATCGCCTACTTCGTGAAGATCTACCGCTAGTGAGGCAAGTCCTTCGTGGGCGACGGCCATGGTATGATAGACAAGGTTGCTTCTTCGTGGACCCTTCGTGGGTGGAGCCCTCCGTGGACTCGCGCAACCGTTACCCTTCATGGGTTGAAGTCTCCATCAACGTGGATGTACGATAGCACCACCTATCGGAACCACGCCAAAAACATCCGTGTCTCCAATTGCGTTTGAATCCTCCAAAACCCTTCCCTTTACATTCTTGCAAGTTGCATGCTTTACTTTCCGCTGCTCATATACTCTTTGCATGCTTGCTTGCTATGTATTGTGAATGTTAAACTTGTGCCTAAACTCCACTTAAACTTAAAGATCTTAAAAACTGCAACTTTGGTACTTAGTGTCTAATCACCCCCCCTCTAGACACCTCTTCTCAAGGTCCTACAACAACGGATTGGACGAGCGTGGGGGGAGGAGAGTCATGCATGCAGATTTTTTTCACATGGGGTGGAGTGGTGGGACCGCTGGAGGGAGAAGGAGAGTTTTGCAGGCATATTGTTTCCACACATGGATATGAAAAGATTTGGAGACGAATGGGCTTCCTGCAGGTATGGAGAACGGTGCATAATAAGTCATCTTACATGCCGGGCTAGGTATAGTATCAAGTCATTAAAAACATACACGCCCCACACATGTTCATATTTCAAGGTGCACTAAATTATTGCATGCGATGATTAAGGCTGGCCATCATGGTGGTATCTTAGCTAGTATCATGCACACGGGAATAGCAAACATGCTGATGTGGCAAAGAATTAAAGAAGAGAGGGGTTTAGAGTAACTAGTGTTCCTGCATGCATTGGTAAACACATTTTTTTGTGAAGAACGACAGCATTAGTTGAGTACTTTTGCAGACTTCAATAACTATTCCACCGCCTCTACTATCTTGCTAAGAGTAGGTGAAATTTTTGAGTCAAGCCCTTTAAACTAGAAGGGAGGTAGTGGTACTCTAATAGCTAGGTGTGTAAGTCATCTTACGAAAACCAAATAATCCCAAAACACGTAGGCACGGTGCATTAACTTCTACCTCGTTTCTTGTTTCTTGACATATCAACCAATAAGAGATGAGGGTGTGCATGCTTTTAATGACCTGAGACTATCAAACATGACATGCAGTGGTTAGTTAATTGCATGCAATACTATTTAATTAGCGAATAAACATTATTGTCTCTCGTTTTCCCCTCCTCCTTGGTCACGGTGCATAGCCTAAGATGACTTACTCACCTAGACGGAGGGAGTATCAACATTCACAATGTCAAATCAACATTTTTACACTCATTATAAAACATAGTTCTTATACTCATTATAATCAGTATTGTAGATATTGATATTTTTAGTATAAATTTGGTCGTGGGATTTCATTGATGCCCGTCAAAGCGTGGAGAAAGCGGAGCTTAGGGCTTGCATTGCCGTTCTCTACATAGGTATTTCTCTTCATAATCTTGTAATTTTAGAGACTGATTGCGCTTTTGTGGTAGCGTCTCTTGCATCAGGGGACTATGACAGGTCTGCTATGTGTGACCTGAAGATGAAAGCATTGAGCATCTCGAAGTTGATCAACAATCTTCAATTGTCAAAGATTAGTCGTTCGGCCAATAATCGCTAAGTATAGCTTTGACAATAGATTAGATGGTATTCTTGTAAATAACGTACCGCCCTGTGTGGTGAATATTGTATCAAATGAGTGTACTAGTGTGGCTGGTTAATTAATATAAGGTGGTGTTAAAAAAAAAGTATATATTTGGTCAAACACTTTGCAAACGGTTGACGGGAGTAAAAAGGACCAGAGGGGGTATCATGCATGCGGAGTAGGCAAAAAATTGCTCATTTATAGTCGGTCGAAGTCTCAAAGGGCGCGACCGCGCGAGGGAGGCGAAGGTCGTGGGAGGCGCGACGGTTGACGGAATTAAGTGAGGTTACATCCACGCGCCGGCATGGCGTGCGAACAGGCAGAAGCTATACCGTCAGGCCTACGATATGGGTCTAGTAGACATGACATCTAGTGGGTCCCGCATAGTTCTCAAGAACTCTTTCGGGGCTTGCAGCCGTTTATCCACCGGGCAAGCCAGCAACCCCACGCCGTTCGCACGCCCTACTCATCCCTGTCTGCTACCTCACATTAGTTCGCTCCCAGTCGTCCCGTCCTTCCACATTAGTTTGCTCCTAGTTTTTGCAGGGTACAACAGTTCAACTTCTCCAAACCCTCCTCCAAAATCCATGGCCTCCCAAATCTCCATGGTCGCCATTGAGTACCAGGTTAGAGCCATCACCGGCGATCAGTTCATTGTCATCTACACACGTGGATCCACGATGGTGAAAGCATGGCTTGCTCGCTTCCTACACATGTTCAACAGTTCAACAGATGAGTGGGTCGCTGGGCTAGATGTTGAGTACACCACAATCCTGGGACGAGAGAAGGATCTAAAGGACGAAGAGAGGAAGAAGCCGGCCGTGATCCAGGTTTGCGTATATAATGTTTGCTTGGTCTACCACATATGCCATGCCGATGTTGAGTGCCAGGATTTTAAGAACTTCCTCAAGGACAAAAGATTGAAATTCGTTACTGTAGGCTTTAAGAACGACAGGGATGACCTGCGTCGGATAGGTCTCGTTGTAGGCCAGCCCTTCGATCTCCAGAAGGCATGCCTGGTGTCCTCCTCTCAACCTTCAATGCTGACCCTGGCAACAGCCATGATTGATCCTTCGTACGCTAAATTGAAGAAACCTCATCACGAGTTTCATCATGCATGGGAGTCGAAGACATTAGATGAAGATCACATCCTGTACGCAGCATTGGATGCCTACCTTTGTTTAAATATCTACATGGGTTGGATGAAGAAGCAGAGCCCAGTGTCCGGTTCAAGCAAAGAAGCGCCCGCGAAGAGGAAGAGGAAGAGGGACGAGGACGAAGTCGAGGACGTGGACTCGGACTCCGAGTAGGTGGCAGTGCTGTCGCTCATGCTGGTTCTACTGTAGTGTCGAGCTGACTAGTTGCTTAGTCTATTTTCAAGGGTGTGTTGTGCTGAGGCCCCAGCAGAACTATGTTTATGTTCTTTCTCGTTATTTGAACTGTTTAGTACGTAGAG
Organism: Triticum timopheevii; assembly: GCA_963921465.1. Taxonomy (NCBI): domain Eukaryota; kingdom Viridiplantae; phylum Streptophyta; class Magnoliopsida; order Poales; family Poaceae; genus Triticum; species Triticum timopheevii. Next base: position 404,087,685 of record OY997272.1, on the reverse strand, counting down.
TAGTACTAGTACTATGTCTTACTACTATTCTTCTTGCAGTTGGTACTACTGCTCGTACCTTCGTGTTCCTACTGTACTTAATACGTTTGTACTAGTAGTATAATTTGGGTCAGTCGATTTGTGAAAGAAGTTCGACAGAGCGAAGGAAGAAGACGTCAGAAGAGGTGGAAGAAGCCCTTCTAGCCATCCATGTTGCATCAAATGGCTCACACGAGTCGTCTGACCCAAATTGCTCCTTCATATTGCAGGATCCACATGGCATTCAAGGTCTTGAAGGTAGATTCCGGCGTCCGCACCCGTTTTGTGGGCTCGACGCGCGCGCGACCGGCTTCCGCCGCGACAGCCACCATGCGCGCCTCCTCCGCGCGGGCGAAGACGACAATGACACACTAGTTCCTCCTCGCCGGCATGCTGGAGCATGCGCTCGTCCTCCTCTTTGTACGCTGCGTGCATAGACGCGACTCCACCAGCTGCTCGAATGCTTGGCAGCGCGGCGGCATGGTGAGGAGGGACTGCAGACGACTTGAGCGGGCGAGCCTTCGGCTTCATGGCACAGGGATGGCGGCGACACGGCAGTGATGGGCGAGAAATTGTTGGCCGGAGCAGGCGGGCACCGGCATGCGCAACGGCGGCGGCATATTGATGAGTGCGCGTATGGGAGCTTACTTTAGTTTTATATGAGGTTGGTCAAACTTAAAAGAAAATCGTACTAGTACACGTAAACATTATACTTAGGAAGCGCTTTTATTAAATTTTTTTGAAGTTAGTACCACAGCCACGATACGGAATCCTATGCAAGCGCGTGAACCGCGGCCGCGCGGTCGATCGAATGGTGCGTCACCGTGTCACGCTCGAAGGACATCCATCGAACCTTTTTGTGTGTGTGAAAACAATCCTCGAATATTACTCAACTTTTTTTCCTGGGAAAGTTCTTGACGCTGCAATATTTCCATATATTTTAATTTAGCTCCAGTTTGTGTTTATTTGGATTTGGACGTTTTAGGTGCGCCCTAGTTTTTTTAATACTTATTTTGTGTGTATGACTGAGAGAGAACATGTGTATGTGTCCATATGTGTGTTGTGGCGGAAGGGCAATGTGGAGACGGTGTGCGTGTGATACAGACATAGAGAGGTGTGAATGTGCAAATGATCATGCATGAGTGAGACATAGACAGATGCCGATACGTTGTGTATACATGAGAGAATGGTCTTCTAGTTTACTTGTGTGTGTGTGTGTGTGAGAGAGAGAGAGAGAGAGAGAGAGAGAGGAGCATCCGTAACACAACAACCATCTCTCTCGATTCGTCCGTCCCTCGCACGATCGCATGCAACATATGCATCAACGCGCACATTTTGACACCCTCACTCGGCCCCTGCCCACCTCAAGGCCCGCACAATCTCTTCGTGAATACCCATTTCTCTCCTTAGGTTTGTTTTCGCTCAATATTTGACACACACACACACACACACACGCATCACAACACACACACACACACTCCCCCGAGCACACAATTCATCCCCATCCAAGGTTATACGGCGACCACTCTCGCTTGTGCTTCTTTGCACCCCAACATGCACAACACCTCAATCTTCAAAGAGGGCATCGAGCAGATCGAAGACGGCGACCACACCGCGCTAGAGAATGCGAGGTCATTTGGAAGTAGGGTGATGTGACGACGGCTAACTGACTCCTCCCCCCACCCTCTCTCTCCCTCTTGCACAAAATTACCAATCCCTCTCCCCCCCGCACAAAATTGTCAATCCCTCAACCCATGAGATCCTTCCCCTCTCGTCCATGTTTTTCCAGCTCTCTCATCAAACATGTTGTCTCTTCACCTTCCACGTATACAGAATCACGTATATTACATGTCTCCATCTTTCTCACAGACCTAACTTCTTCCTCTCTCTTTCTCTTTCTCTCTCTCTCTATGTCTCGTTAGGTTTGTCTCCTACTCTCTCGTCCACATACATACAATCTTTCCTGCCCTATCTGCTCCATCTTCAAAAGCTCTCTCTGCACATTTCATTCACACAATGGGATATGTCAAAATGTTGCTTCTATAATGGCTGATGTAGAGTTTTGGTTGTTTTTGTTGCATCCTACAAAGTAATAACTATGAAATGCATTTAGATTCTCATTTCACTGAGATTATGTGAGTTTGAGCATGTTGTGAAGTACTATAGACCTTGTATACATCTCGGGATTCGACAATGATTGTAACTATTGAACTGTATAGACCATTACATTCGAAGTCAATAGCCTAATATATTTATTTCACAATTTCAATAAATGATTAGTTCACTACAAACTAAGAAAACAAATGTGTACTCCCTCCGTTTTTATTTAAGTCCGCGTATTAGCATTGGTCAAAGTCAAGTTTTGTAAACTCTCAGAAAGCTTATAACAAAAAATATTAACATATACAATAACAAATAAATACCATTAGATTCATTATTGAATGTACTTCCACATCATACATATTTGTTATGGTAAATGTTTATATTTTTATATAAACTTGGTCGAACTTTAGGAAGTTTGACTTCGGTCAAACCTAATATGCAGAGTTTACTACTACTACTCGCTAGTTGCTTAGCGAAATCACTCAACACGCCACACGGGGAGTCCAGTGTCACAAAATTTTGAGGTCGGCGGGAAAATCTCCCGCGACCCTGATTCAAGCAGTGGGAAGTTACCATCATAGCCTTCGGAACAGGCCTACGGACGACGCTTGGTAGGGGGCTGTTTTCGTAACTTCAGGTTCACCCTACCCAGCCAGCCCCACCCCGGCACCCAGAGTAGTAAACCTGAATACTCCCCATTTTCTATCCCCACCGAAAAATAGACTTCTTCACGGCACCGCAGCCTTCGTGCTCCTCCCCTTTACATCGGCGCACTCGTCCACCATAGCGCATCTGCCTCATCAACGACCTCGTACGCCGCACTGGAGCCGGTCCACCATCGTCGTCGTAGACGGAGCCTGTTCCCCGGCATCATCTTCCACGGTCTCGGATCTTCTTCCCGGAAGCCGACGCCAAGCGCAGAAGTACCACCGTTGTGGACAATGAACTGACTCCCGTTGCCGACCATGACTCATAGAGGCTGCCGTGACCATCGTTCTCCTCCTCGATTGGTAATGTGTGTATTGAATCACTTAGGAGTACATGTGCAGTTCCAATTTTGTTCATACCTACCCTTCAATTTTCCTGGGTGCTATTGTTCCCGTAAAAGTAATTGGTTATAGCCTCCATTGTCCAACAGAATATCATCTTGTAATTGTGCGTCGCTCCTGTATCGCGCTGTGCTTGGGTAGTTTTTTCATCTGCAATCAGCAGTGTGGCAAATGATGGAAAGGTTTTTAGAACTAGCAAGATGCCCATGCGTTGCACGCATCAAGATGCATTTGTATGAGTAATTTATCTTGTGGGAGAAAAGGATGAACGAGGGAAGGCCTTATTTGCAAATCTAGAGAGGGGTATGTGTATCTTTTTGCAAAATTCCCATTTGTTTCCTTCCTAAATGTCAGATATAAATCGGATGGCCTATATTGCAAGAAAAAAATTATAGAGAAAAAAAGTAGATAGTAAAGGAAGTAGAGATAAATATTAAATATTAAATATTAAATAAATATAACCGTAGAGAAGAGAGTAGAGATAGCAAAGACGTCGGGAAAGGATCGCGCGCGCATGGGAAAAAGCGGCCGGGCGTGCGCTAGTTTTGGCGCGCGGTGTCCGGCGCGCTTTATAAAATCCACCGCCCTCCCACCGCTCTGTGCCTTGCCACTGCTCTGTGCCTCGCCACCGCTCTCTCCCCGCTCTTTTTCGCCTCGCCGCCGCCGCGCCACCATGCCGCCGCGTCGCCGGGAAACTTGGGTATACCGCGGCATCCGCGCGCGCCCCTCCGGCGGCTTCTCCGCCGAGATCCAGTTCCGCGGGATGCGCCTCGGCCTCGGCAATTTTGACACCGCCACCGAGGCCGCCCGCGCGTACGACGCGGCGGCATGGCGCCTCCGATGGCCTCATAGAACATTGAACTTCCCCAACATGCTGACGCGGGAGCGGGCGCAGGAGCTCGCGCTTCTGCCACAACTTAGCACTGACGAGGATCGTCGCGACAACCGGAGGCGGGAGCACTGTCTCGGCATCGCCGAGATGGACGAGGAAGCCATTGCGCCGTGGCGCCAACACTTCCCGCAGGACATCATCAACGAGCGCGAGTTCTACGCGCAAAGGAGGGCGGAGAGGGATAAGAGGAGGGCGGAGCGAGCCGCCTATCGCGAGGACAAGCGTAGGCGAAAAGCGGACGCTCAATTCAACATGAGGTTAGGAGCAGCGTCGCCCTGGGAATCCGACGACGATCGGTATCTTCACGCCTACAGTCAGACGTGGAGGAGGACATCATCGAGGAGCAGTCCGACGACGAGGAGTAGTTGAATTATCTTTTTTTTATCTATCTACGCTGAGAACTATCCTCTACTCGCTAGTATCTACTTCTCGATCTCAGCACTGTAAATGCTTTTTTAAAGTGCCGCACGTTGCGATTCTGTTGGAGATGCCCTAACATGGCAGACGAGTGCTTTAATGTTGCCCACAAGATGTGCGAGTATTACTAGTAGTATTTTTCTTGCCATGTTGAGATTTTAAAACCATGAGTGTGAACATGCAGAGGAGCAATGAACACCAAACACGGGATATTCGGGACATCTTCAAGGAGCATGGCAAGTTAAAGAGGAGCTGCACCGAACCTGTAAAACGAGCTTTGGTAAGTAACACCCTTTCAATTACTTTCATTTAGCCTCGTGTTCTTTGATGTGTATATGTTGTAGTTTCTGTTTCTCTTAATCGTGGTGTTCTTAGATGTGTAATAAGAAGAGTCTTAATCGTCCTAATGCTTTCGTTTTTAACTTGATGTAGGAAGTGGGTGTTCTTATCGTGTAGTCTGTTTTTATATTTCTTTTCTTTTTGAATTCACTTCTCCGAGTTCTTTTTATCTGGCTTCTACTAAATGGATCAAGGTTTCTCTGATTATTGATCTAAAAAAGAAGTAACTTAATGTCAGGATGCAGTTCCTGCAAGGAGGGAAGTATGGTCAACCTCGAGATCATGTTTCCAAAATGAGGCTGGATTATACACAAGGTGCCAGTTCCCCAATGATGCTGGATTAGACACAAGGTGCAAATTCCCAGATGATGCTGGATTACACACAAGCCAGGTGGAGTCGTCAGCTGTTCGTGTCCTCTTGGCATTAGTAAAGGCTGAAAGAAAGCATGCAGAAGCCCTTGAGAATGTAGCTGAGTTCCTAAAGAAGCGAAAAGAGCAATCAGATGCTCTCTTCACCCAAGCCAAAGAAGACATGGAAGAAGCCAGAAATAAGCTAGCAGAGGCAGAGCAGGCTCCTGCTATCTAAAACTGTTGTCAATACAAAATTTCCTTCATAATAGCTAGGTTCAAATGTTTATCCAGTCAGCATGCATGTTGTGATGTCTGTGCATCTACTGATGTGGAAGAAAATGTTTTTTTTCGGGTCATGTAATAACAGCAATTACTTTCCAAACAATAACAGACAAAGCTTTGGACATGGTATAGTTCACGCGCAAGCCCGACATTCCAAGTTCAACTTCCACATCAAACTCATGTTCACAGATATCTGCACATTCATACATAATGTCCACAACCATGATTCACTTCAAAGCCAAAAAAAATGTGAGGAGAGTTATAAATAAAGAAAAACCTCTACTAGTTCCTGCTACCAGTGCGATCACAACAAGTCAAGACCATGCGTAAATTAATTATATTTTAGTCATTTTTTGTGTTCTAAAATGCCTGCCGGCTCGCGGAAGGACGTGTTGCCGGCACACGCGCGGATTCAATGAAGGCAGGCAGGGCAGTCTTAAGCTGGTTGCACACGGCGAGGAGGCGTGCTCAGCCGGGCCTGCAGCGAGTGTGCCCTCTTGGCCGGCGCGCCAGTTCAATGCCTGCTCTATGAGAGGTCGCGTCCGTGTTAGAGCAATCACTCCCTCCAGTCCTTTTTTGTTTGGGTATAACAAAATCTTGTTTTCCATTCACATTTTACAAGTAAAATTCATGGACAAACTTTGACCCAAAGTACGATGGGGACTAGTAAACCATAATGGAGGTAGTAGTTTTTTTAATCAAAGAAGGGTTTCCCCTTCCGATTACTGAAAACCAGCATCTAAATCTAAACCATAGTATTTGCCCTAGAACTACCAGGTTCAACATCTCGTAACATAAACCCATACAACCATACGCCAAGGAGGTACGTAGTACTATGAATTCCATTTTTGCTCCATACCAATCGTTCTAAAAACTACTTACTACTTATAACGTGCCATTTAAAATCGGAACTCTTAACCCCGCTAAAAAATGATATTTTAAACGTGGCTACTCGATCTGTGGCAACTGACGAGCCACCGTGCTCCAAGTCGTTCACCTGTGGTCCCGACCATCAACTCCTACAAAGGTGCTCCACCACGTACCCGGTACCCACGAATGCAGCAATCGTGCACCTAGGGTTTTAGGGTTTATTTGTTAACGTCGCCTTTACGTAACACTCATGTGTGCGAGACAGCGAGAGGCTGCCTGCGTGCGTGCGCCTCTTCTCTTCGTATATGTACTCCACCGTTTGTCTGGTGTCCAAAAAATTATAATAACTACTAGCAATGTGCCAATGCATTGCCACACGATCAAAGTAGATTAATACATATTCACTGATTTGATAGAAAAAAGTCTAGTTTTGAAATACGTATATCACTAAAAATATGTTATGTTTCACTCAAAATATATTCCTTTGGCGGTTTTGATGAGATAAGGGAGGTATGTTGTTGGTTTAAAGATTCGAGAAGTGGTATATGTCTAATTTCTACTCTTACTAGCAAGATGCCCGTGCGTTGCACGGAACATCAAAATCTTGTGGGAGAAACGGATGAACGAGGGAAGGCCTTATCTGCAAATGTGGTGAAGAGTGTGGGTAAATTGCCATATTTTCCTTCCTATCCGTCAGATATAAATCGGACGACCTACATTGCAGGATGACAGGCCCACCATCATCACCAATTCTATTTTTTATCCCTACTCTTATAAAAAGCATTGTCGGTGATGATCGTGTGCCTGCCATCCTGCAGTATAGGCCGTCCGATCTATATCTGACGGATAGGAAGGAAACTATGGCAATTTTTCAAAAAGATACCCACACCCCTCTCCACATTTGCAAATAAGGTCTTCCCTCGTTCATCCTTTTCCCCCACAAGATAAACTACTCATACAAATGCATCTTGATGTTCCGTGCAACACATGGGCATCTTGCTAGTTGTTGCAAAAAGCTCATGTGTTTGTGAGAGAGAGGGAGAGTGGAGGAGGACGGAGTGCCTGTGTGACAAAGACACAAGTCGTGTGTGTGCGATAGGTATCAGCTTAAAATGAGGCGATAGTGTGTGTGTGCACGATCGAGAGGGCATGTCTCAAGAAGGGAAGAAAAAGCTACATAGATACAAGGAGCGGGAGAGAGACATGTATGCGATGGTGGAATCATGAGTGTGCGGGTGTATAAACCTATCTAGAGGCTAGCTAGTCGATAAATGTTTGTGAGAGAAATACAAGTCGGGGTGCGAAAGCGAGAGTTTTGTGTGTGTGAGAGAGAGACGGTAGTCGGGAAGGGGAGTGGAAGCAGGAGTTGTGTGTGTGTCTGTGTGAGAGAGAGAGGAGACAGTAGTCGGGGTTGTCTGATCGGCGTTAGTCTGGGATGGAGACGAAAAGGAGACCGAAACAAATGTTGTGTCTATAGGAGAGAGAGAGAGAGAGTAATTTTAGTGCTATGAGTCATATGTAGAGACATATAGGGTGTGTGAGAGAATCCCATAGAGAGAAAGACAAAGTGAAAGACGAGTGGAGACTGTGTGTGTGGCGGCGAAAAAGAAAGCTTAGGTACCGAGTGATACCAGAGAATAGTAGAGACGTGAGAGATAATGAAAACCGTGTAATGTATAATGATAGGGAGAGTGTGACACTTTTCAAGGGAGACGTCGAGAGACCATGTTTGCGAGGATAGGAGAAACATGAAGTGAGCGTGCGAGTGAGCTGGAGAAAAGAGAGTGATGGCTACCTGAAGGAGCATGCACGCGAGAGAGATGGGCGTGAAAGGAGTGAACAAAAAAGGGATTCAAATATTTGAATTAGAGATGATGATACATGTAATCCATACTCGAACCAAAATTGATCTATCAAACATGCATACTCATATGAATTCACGCACATCTATGTTATTTAATATGTAGATATTACTGATCCATACATTTTAGTAGAACATAATTTGGTTAAAAAAATTTGAATTCAACCTTAAGATTTCGAGATCGTTGTATTTGTAAATCATATTATACATATAAAGGAGCAGAATTCTTTGTTGTGCTTTTGAAAGTATATGTAAAAAATGATGTATATAGAATGTAATTCCAATTGAAAATGGATCCCGCCCGAAAAAAATAGTAGAATACAAACGGGATTCGAATTGAGTTGGCACGATAAACGTGCACTGTGCAAAATTTGAACGATGCGGGGAAAGTCACGGTAACCGCCCAAAATCAAAATCTGCGAGATGGAAATCACTACTGCCTATCCCTGCCGCGCAAAGCCTATCTGCTGGATTTCTATAGGTTTCGATAGGGGTAGGTTTTTAATTTCACCCAAACGTGATGTAACCGCCTCTCACCCGGATTCATACACGGTGGGCGCCAAAACACAGTGTGCCCTCGGCCGAAATTGACTCCCTCCCCGATTCATATTCATACATGGTGGGCGCCAAAAACAAACTCTCGTCGGCAAATATTCGGTGTATGCGAGATTACCGTCCTAGCCCCAACCGACTAATGTTGCTGTGATGTAGTAGAAATTTGAAACGGGGGCTAAGTTTGTAAATTTCCTTGCATTTGAGACAAGCGCGCCCTGAATACATGGTTCCCCCCTTCCTCTCTACCTCCCTTTTCCCCATTCGTACTCCGTGGGTGCCAAAACACCCTCTCCACCCCACCCTCCTCCGTCCGCCACCGTCCGCCACCCCATCCACCGCCGTCCTCCTCCACCATGCCAGAGCTGATACCCCGAAGCCGCCGTCCATTACAAGAGATCGACCTCTCTCATCCACGCCTTCGGACTGGGATCCTTGCATCCCGTCCTCTCGCTTCATCCCCGCCGTCGTCCACCTTGCCGGCGCCGCTCCTACGATCGTCTTGTCCACCGCGCCCCGCCGCCATCGTCTACCCTCCTAGATCTGCTTCCACGCTGTCGACAGCCATCTCTACCGCAGCACCGTCAAATTCTCACCAGATGCATACACGGCGCCGCACCAGAGGCGGTACTCTTTCGTATCTGCTCAACTTATTTATCGCAGCAAGAAAATAGATCGCCACTGCTTTACTCTGATTTCTTGTCTTGGTTGCGAAGTTGCCTTTGTCCGGTTTGCACCTTCAGATCCGCCATGGCACGCTCAACACTATACTCCCAATGCTTATGGTTTTCCCCTTTTATATTCCACACTAGTTAAATCACAGTAGACTAAATTTCAAAATTGGGTCAGTCGATTTTTCAGAGCTCGCCGGAGTTCGCCGGTGCGATCCAAGGGGCTCGGGTGGTTGTGGGGCCTCGCCGAATGAAGAAAACTCGACGCGGGTGGGGGGTGGGGGTGGCGGAGGAACACAGGCGGTGGGGGCCGGTGGTCCGGCTGACGGCCCGTGCGGTGTTCTCTATGGGAAGAATCAGAGACGAGGAAGAAGAAGGGTTAGGAGACGTAGGATCTTCATCCAACCGCCTGAAATGGTCGAGAGACAGCTGGGAGTTGCATTATTAATGCGCTCTGGTTCATCATGTGTGGGCACTACGCAACCAACATTTTATTATCCAAAATCTGCTTGCTCTTCTTTACCATGTTCCTCTTCCGTTCTTCTTTAATATGTACTCACTCCGTTCCTAAATACAAGTCTTTTTATAGATTCCACCATGGACTACATATGGAGCAAAATGAGTGAATCTACACTCAAAAATGTATCGAGATACATCTGTATGTGATCCATAGTGGAAATCTCTACCAAGACTTATATTTTGGAACGGAGGGAGTATGCTAGTAGTACAGTATGTTCCTTGTACTGAAGATGTGCAGGGACATTTGCAGTATAGAGGTCTATACGGTCGGTTGTGATGGACACTTTGAGCCTCTTTGATTTTGTAAACATAGGAATATGATTTGTAGTGGCCTGCCCACTTGAATCCTACAAGAATACCAAGGAAATGTGCGGAGCTATGTCGCCTTTGAGGGTTATACTGATATTAACAGTACCGCACCTTCACTTGAAGAGAGCTGGTATCCGAAGCCTTTCTAGCCGTACCGGCAATACTAGCACATATATTCTAGCAAGTTCCACTTTGCTGATTTTACTCTGATGCTTAAGGTTTTCCCGTTATATCTACACTATGATCTGTGTAGCTGCTTTGTGTCGCACTAGCAGCAGTCCACTCTTGAAGCTAAACACTGCAATGACTTACAAAATTGGCACCAAGGCATTGAGTGCCATTCTGGATGCAATGAAACTCATACGCTCCCCACCTGTTGACTCTTGCTCAGAATATGATCCTAATGACTATTCTAACCTCGAGGATTCAAAGGCAGATGGCCTGTCCTGTTCACCCATCAAGGTGCCTGTTCTAATTTGGCAATGTTTTATTGATTGCGGGTATCTTGCATATGTTGTCTTGCATTTCTTCTACTTTGTTGCACTGCCATCTGCTTAGTTTACTCATCATATATGTCGAGATGCCATGCCCATCCATTATCAATACATATTCCATCTGTCATCATACCATGTCTTTCCACTCAAATGCTGTTCGTGTGCATCAGACATCAAAAAGAAAGAGGGTGATTGCCGAACCTGAAGGAGCACCAGCAAAGTCCTTGAAAAACATGGTGGTGCCGGAGAAATCAGACAACACCCCACTTATATTGGCTATACAACCAGTGACACAAAACGTAGGACCGACTCCAGCAGACTGTACCCATACTTCACTGGCCACACCACTAGCCCCACCACACAGGACCTGCACTCCAGCAAAAGGTATACCGATTTCATTTGCCATAGCACCAGCTGTACCAAAGAAAAATCCCACTCCAGCAAAAAGTACAGCAAGTCCACCGGCCAAAGACCTATCCCAATTGCAGAGACGGCCAATTCCTGCAGATTGGAACCCCATTCCATTTATTCCCAGTTTAAAAGACAATGCTTTCAATGTTGTTAGGGACTACGTGCATATATTCCCATCATGGGAAGATTATTGTGAAAACAAACACCATTTTCACATCTTCCTGTCCAACTTACGTGTAGTTGCTATTATTCATGGTTATTATTTTCCTGTTTTTTGCTGATTGAACACAACAATGATTTACATTACATTGTTGTAACTAGGCGAGGGTCAATCTGGATAGTCATGACGAGCAAAGCTTGCTTGTGCTTTTCAAGGAAGCATTGCAGCAGTATCGGTGTTACGTGAGGAAATCACACTTTGGTGGCAAATCTATAAACGAATTTCCGGTGAAGTCTCTTATGCTATATTTAGAAGACATTGAATGGAAAAACCTTGTTATGCACTGGTCTCGTTCCCAGGATGAGGTGCTGTCTATGAAATCACATGACAATTTGAACTTCTACTTTTCCGCATGTGCCTTACGGATCTTGTTTGCAGGAAATCTGCTCAAAGAAGAATCCCGGTTTGAAAAGAATGACAGGATATCGCAAATATGCTGCCCGCTGCTTTGCTCTTGTTAGTACCTATTGTCCTGTATCATTGCACTTGCATACATACCTGGTTCATTATGTGACAGCAGTATGCATGATAGCTTGCTTATCAATTGTTCACTCCAAATTATCTGATCTGTATGAATGGTTACATTAGTGTAGAATATATCCAATGCCAATGTTTTTTTAGCTCTGCATTGTTCTTTTAAGTACATGCTGTCCTTTATCACTGTACTTATAATGATAGGTAGTTGTTCATGTACCATCACTCTGCAGCTTATTTTCCTTTGCCCTCCATTTTCTACACATCAGATCTATATTTACTCTTACCATAAGGTTGGTACTGAAGAAGTTTAGCTATGCATTGCTCTTGGCTGTACCTTTTTCCTGTATAGCTGCACTTACATTTATAGCTACTTGCTTATGTAGCATCACTCTTTATCTTATCTTAAATATTCTCCATTTTTTCGTATATTATCACATCTATATTTACTCTTAACTAAATGTAGAATAAAGGCACTGCTTATGAAGAAGATTCTGTGGTAAACTTCTTGAATTGCCCCCCCCATCAGCATGGACAAGGCCTTTATAGAGCATGTCTTCACCAATAATGTAAGTTTGTCCGTCTCAAGCCTTCAAACTTTGTTGTATATATTTGGTTAGGCATGACTGCAACAGCTATTTATTTTTGGTGTTTGCATCAAATTGCATGTTTAAAGTTTATTATGTAGTTCATAAACAAAAGTTTGTCCTTTCTCAATTTAAGTTTTCAGTTCTACAACCAAGTTCCTTATTCATACCATGTAAATTAAACTATACAGAGCAAGTGATCTTCTTTTGCACTGCATGTATGCTTCTGTTCTTCATCCGTAATCCAGTGGTGTGGTGAACCTACCCACTACAGCACAATGTCATATTCTGCAATGTCTTAACTATGAACAATGTCATATCATTCTACTACTCCCTCCGTCCGAAAATACTTGTCATTGAAATGGATGTATCTAGATGTATTTTACTTCTAGACACATCCATTTTGATGACAAGTAATTCCGGACGGAGGGAGTATTATTTAAACCGTCTCTTTATTTGCCAATCTGAAATGGGATAAATTAACAGCACACTAACCTTTGATACTTATGAGTTCTTGATCTGTAATCCAGTGGTGTCGTGAAGCTGCCAACTCCTTCACAATGTCATTTCCTGCCATGTTTTGACCTGAACAATACCATATTGTGTTAATGCAATTTTAAACTGTGTCACTTTATTTGTTAGTAAAAAATGTGATGAATTGTCAGCACTGATACTTTTATGTGCAAAACCTGTCATCTATCTGCTTGTTTATCTTTCAGAGTGAGGAAGATTTAAGTGTTGAACAAGCGCAGTCTCATCATCTTGCTTAGTTGCTTGTGGTGCAGCTCCCCAGCAGGGCTAACCTTTCTTGAACTCTATTGAAGTGCTGTCGGTTTTGTATATTATTTTGTCTGCTTGTGCTTTATTATCATAGTGGCGAACTTTGATGCCTAGTGGATGTAATATGCTGTAATTTCTTTATTGTATAGTCTAGATTTTTCTTATTCATGATGCTACAGTTATTTTACTGTATATTTATCCTGTCTTCGCAGTAAACCAGCCAAACCGTAAAATTACGGTACATAATCGGGTCCTCATGCAATCACGATGTAGGTTGGGCCTGAAACGTGCCGAACAGCTAACGGGCCGGCAGCAGCCCGAAATGAACCCCGGCCCATGATTGTGCGAATCAAATCACGGGCTTTTAACAGGCCAAAATTGTCTCGGTCCTTGTTTGGCCCAATCAGATATCGGCTGCGAGCAGGCCAGATGCAAACTGGGCCGTAGTTAGGCCCAACTATATGACGGGCATTTAACAGGTCGAAATTAATATAGGGCCGAAATGTTAAACGGGGTCCTTAAGAGGCCAAAACTAATGTCAGGCCGAATTACTAAGTGGGCCTCTAGCAAGTGGGCCCAAAAGCATAGTTTCCAGTTGACGGGCCGAATCTGATATGGGCCATAATTGAGCCCATAGCCTCTTAAAGGGCGTACCTGATGTGGGCCGTAATTTGGCCCAGAACATGGTAGGCTTTTAACGGGCCGGATCTCATATGGGCCACTATTAGGCCCGGAATGTGGCAGGCCATTAATGGACCGGATCAAATATGGGCTAGCATTTGTCCCAAAACATGGCAGCCAGTTAATGGGTCGGCCTACTAGGGTCCTCAAATTCTTGTGGGCCTACAGCTGGGCCGACCCGTTAATGTCGGCGAAATCTCGTGGGCCTTTAGCCGGACCGACCTGTTATGATCCGCAAGAATCTTGTGGGCCTTTACCTGGGCCAGCCCATTATGGCACACAAAAATCTTGTGGGCTTTTACCTGGGCCGGCCCATTATGGCCCGCAAAATCTTGTGGGTGTTAGCTGGGCCAGCCCATTATGGTCCGCAAAATCTCGTGGGCCTTTAGCTGGGCCGGCCCATTATGGTCCGCAAAATCTTGTGGGCCTTTAGTTGGGCCGGCCCATTTAATCTTGATGGGCCGGTCCACGTGTCAACATATCATAGGCGCGTCTCGCCCATTGGATGAGTGACACCTGTGTCAGCGTGGACCTGACACGTGTCTCCTCTAGCCAATGATGATTTTACACGTAGAAAATCCCCATTGGTCGGGGCTGTTAACGGGTTATCGGATCCAAAACCCGACCCGATAGCTTAACGAAGTTCCGTTACGGTGGATGCCATGTGTCGGTCACCCTTGACGAAAGCACTTCTGTGACGCGCGATTTATCGTCATGGAAGTGGACACTTCCGTGATGATATTTTTGGTAATGTGATGGAACACTTCTACGACAGCACAGGTATGACTATCTTGATTCTGTCATAAATTTGTCATGGATGGACATGCATGACAAAAACCGCGACCTACTGTGACAAACACGTATCGTCACGGAAGTGTATTTTTTTGTAGTGTCGACTGACTAAAGTGCTAATGGATGATGGTAGCGGCCTGAATATCCTCTATGCCGAAACCTTGAAGGGGATGGGCATTCCGATGTCCAAACTTAGCGAGAGCAATATGAGTTTTCATGGCGTTATCCCTGGAAAGAAAGCCAAATCACTTGACGTGGTTTTCGGTGACTCCAAGAATTATCGTAAGGAAAAGTTGACATTTGAAGTTGTGGATTTCCAGAGTGCTTATCATGCTATTCTGGGTAGGCCTGCCATGCGCGTTTTATGGCTCGACCATGTTACGTCTACCTCAAGCTAAAGATGCCTGGCCCCAGAGGTGTGATCACAGTCACTGGCAATCGGCAGAAAGCAGAGGGATGCTTCCAGAAGGGTTCCAAAATTGCCGACGCACAAATGGCAACAGTTGAATTGCAGGAGTATCAGAAAAATGCAGATCTGAGTGATTTGTTACGGGCCAAGAAGCCTGCCACAGACTCTGCATTTCAGTCGTCTGGAGAAACAAAGCCGATTCATATTCACCCGACCGATCCCAATGCTGCACCGACTCATATCTCAACAACGCTCGACAACAAATAGGAAGAAGCGCTCATCCAGTTCCTTCGTGAGAACTGGGACATCTTTGCATGGAAACCTTCTGACATGTCGGGTGTACCCAGGGGACTGGCTGAGCATCGTTTGCGTGTCAATCCGAAGGCATAACCCGTCAAAGAGAATCTTCGACGATCCGCCGTGCAGAAGAGAAAAGCAATTGGCGAGGAAGTGGCTCGGCTCCTAGCAGCAGAGTTCATCCGAGAGATCTACCACTCCGAGTGGCTTGCCAATGTGGTCATCGTCCCTAAGAAGGACGATTCACTTCGTATATGCATTGATTTCAAGCATATCAATCGGGCCTGCCCGAAAGATCATTTCCCTCCCCCCCCCGCATCAATCAGATTGTTGACTCGACTGCGGGATGTGAGTGCTTGTCTTTTCTAGATGCATATTCCGGGTATCATCAGATCCAACTGTATGGTCCCGATGAAATAAAAACAGATTTCATCACCCCATTCGGGTGCTTTTGCTATGTCACCATGCCATTTGGTCTCAAAAATGCCGGCGCCACATTCATGAGGAAGATTCAGAAGTGCCTGCTCACTCAAATCAGTCGGAATGTGGAAGCATATATGGATGACATTGTGGTCAAGTCACGTAAAGGTTCCGACCTGCTGACCGACCTCGCAGAAACCTTTGCCAACCTAAGAAGGTATGATATCAAGCTTAATCCTTCGAAGTGCACATTTGGAGTCCCAGGTGGAAAGTTACTCAGTTTCCTTGTTTTCGAACGAGGGATCGACGCGAACCCAGAAAAAGTTGGTGCCATCCTCTGAATGAAACGCCCTGTGCGTGTGCATGACGTTCAGAAGCTTACTGGTTGTTTGGCCGCCTTGAGTCGTTTCATTTCTCATCTCGGTGAAAAGGCTTTACCTCTTTACCGATTGATGAAGAAATCTGATAAGTTCGAGTGGACTGATGAAGCTGACGCAGCGTTTGCAGAGCTCAAAACCCTGCTTTCCACCCAGCCGGTGCTTGCTGCGCCAATCAACAAAGAGCCTTTACTGCTTTACATTGCAGCCACTGGACAAGTTGTCAGTACAGTACTCACGGTCCAGCGGGAAGAAGAAGGAAAAGCTTATAAAGTTCAGTGCCTAGTGTATTATCTCTCTGAAGTTTTGACTCCATCCAAGCAGAGATATCCACATTATCAGAAGCTTGTTTATGGAATCTACATGACCATGAAGAAGGTTGCACACTATTTCTTTGATCACTCCATCACAGTCGTCAGTGATGCACCATTATCTAAAATGCTGAACAACAGTGATGCAACTGGTCGAGTGGCAAAGTGGGCGATTGAACTCCTTACATTGGATATCAAGTTTGAGGCAAAGAAAGCTATCAAGTCCCAAGCAATTGCAGATTTCCTTGCCGAGTGGATTGAGCAGCAACTGCTGACTCAAGTTCACTCGAAGCATTGGACCATGTTCTTTGATGGCTCCAAGATGCTGAATGGTTCCGGTGCTGGGGTAGTATTGGTATCCCCCCGTGGAGACAAACTTAGTTATGTTCTCCAGATTCATTTTGATTTCTCCAACAATGAAGCTGAATATGAAGCACTTTTATACGGGTTGCGTATGGCCATTTCACTCGGCGTCCATCGCCTTATGGTCTACGGTGACTCGGATTTGGTGGTTAATCAAGTGATGAAAGAGTGGGATGTCAGGAGCCCGGCTATGACTGGTTATTGCAACGCAGTAAGAAAGTTGGAAAAGAAGTTTAAAGGGTTGGAGCTTCACCATATACCCCAACTGAAAAATCAAGCTGCAGATGAATTGGCAAAGATAGGATCCAAGAGAGAGACCATTCCCAGCAATGTGTTTTTGGAGCATATTCACTCACCTTCAGTTTAGGAAGATCCTTTCACTGAAGAGCCCCCACAGCCTAAGAGTGCCACAGATCTGACTAAAGTCGAAATCCCAGCCGTGGTTGACTTGGTCATGGAGGTTTTGGTCGTCACTCCTGACTGGAAAGTGCCATACATTGCATACATTCTTAGGAAAGAACTTCCAGAGGATGAAGAAGAGGCTCGACAGATAGTCCGACGATCTAAAGCCTTTACTGTGATAAAAGGTCAGTTGTTCAGAGAAAGTGTAACTAGAGTCTGCCAGAAATGCATCACGCCAGAAGAAGGCGGAATGATCCTCAATGATATTCACTCGGGGACCTATGGTCACCATGCGTCCTCTCGGACCATCGTGGCCAAAGCATACTGAGCCGGATTTTACTGGCCACACGCCAACGAGATGGCGAAAGAAATAGTAGACAAATGTGAAGGCTGTCACTTTTACTCCAACATGTCCCATAAACCTGCGTCAGCTCTGACGACTATTCCACTCATCTGGCCTTTTGCTGTTTGGGGATTGGATATGGTTGGACCTCTGAGGACTGGCAGGAGTGGATTTACCCATGTGCTGGTAGCAGTCGACAAGTTTACCAAATGGATTGAAGCCAAGCCCATTAAAAACCTTGAAGCAAGTACAACTGTAAGTTTCATCAGAGAATTGACATTCATATATGGTGTTCCGCACAGCATCATCACTGATAATGGGTCAAACTTCGATTATGAGGAGTTCAGATCCTTTTGTTCTTCCCAAGGCATGAGGGTCGATTATGCTCCAGTCGCCCATCCTCAGTCAAATGGGCAGGCTGAAAGAGCAAATGGGTTTATTCTCAAAGTACTGAAACCCCGATTGATGCGTGAACTCAAGCATGCAGCAGGTGCCTGGGTCAATGAACTTCCATTAGTACTTTGGGGATTGAGGACGACTCCTAATCGTTTGACTGGACGAACTCCATTCTTCTTAGTCTATGGAGCTGAAGCTGTACTCCCGAGTGATTTGCTTCACAATGCACCCCGAGTCAAACTTTTCTCAGAAAAAGAAGCGGAACAGGCTCGGCAAGATGCATTTGATCTCCTGGAAGAGGAAAGAGAGATGGCCTTGATTCATTCGACCATTTATCAGCAAGACCTGCGTCGGTTCCATGCCAGAAACGTAAGGGGTCGGGCATTTCGGGAGGGAGACTTGGTTCTTCGTGTGGACCAGCAGAAACCACACAAGCTCGCTCCATTGTGGAGCCCTTTGGTGACGATATGCTCCGTTGTGGAGCACTTCGGTAATAAGAAATACCTTCTAGTTTGATTATGAAAGACATGATTTTACAGTCTTCCGAATGACTGTTGTTCATTTTTTACATGTTCTAAATCCCCCAGTGGGTGCCTTAGTCGTGAATCCGTTTCGCCTAAGTTGAAAAGAAAAATCCTAACGAGTGGTGAGCAAGCCTCTCACTCGGGGGCTTAGTCGCGAATCCGCTTCGCCAAGTTGAAAAGAAAAATCCTACCGAGTAGTGAGCAAGCCTCTCACTCGGGGGCTTAGTTGCAGTCCAGTACTCGCCTAAGTTTGAAAAATCCTACCGAGCGGTGAGCAAGCCTCACACACGGGGGCTTATATAGCTGCAGTCCAGTACTCGCCTAAGTTTGAAAAATCCTACCGAGTGGTGACCAAGCCTCACACTCGGGGGCTTAGATGCAGTCCAGTACTCGCCTAAGTTTGAAAAATCCTACCGAGTGGTGAGCAAGCCTCACACTCGGGGGCTTAGCTGTAGTCCAGTACTCACCTAAGTTTGAAAAATCCTACCGAGTGGTGAGCAAACCTCCCACTCGGGGGCTTAGCTGCAGTCCAGTACTCGCCAAAGTTTGAAAAATCCTACCAAGTGGTGAGCGATCCTTCCACTCGGGGGCTTAGCTGCAGTCCAGTACTCGCCTAAGTTCGAAAAAACCTACCGAGTGGCGAGCTATCCTCCCACTCGGGGGCTTAGCTGCAGTCTAGTACTCGCCTAAGTTTGAAAAACCTACCGAGTGGTGAGCAAACCTCCCACTCGTGGGCTTAGCTATAGTCCAGTACTCGCCTAAGTTAAAAAAAAACCTACCGAGTGGTGAGCGATCCTCCCACTCGGGGGCTTAGCTGCGAATCCGTTTCGCCTAAGTTTAAAAGAAAATCCTATCGAGTGGCGAGCGATCCTCCCACTCGGGGGCTTAGCTGCAGTCAAGTACTCGCCTAAGTTTGAAAAATCCTACCGAGTGGTGAACGATCCTTCCACTCGGAGGCTTAGCTGCAGTCCAGTACTCGCCTAAGTTTGAAAAATCCTACCGAGTGGTGAGCAATCCTCTCACTCGGGGGCTTAGTTGCAGTCCAGTACCCGCCTAAGTTTAAAAAATCCTACCGAGTGGCAAGCCACCCTCCCACTCGGGGGCTTAGCTGCAGTCCAGTACTCGCCTAAGTTTAAAAAATCCTACCAAGTGGTGAGCGAACCTCCCACTCGGGGGATTAGCTGCAGTCCAGTACTCTCCTGAGTTTGAAAAATCCTATCGAGTGGCGAGCGATCCTCTCACTCGGGGGCTTAGCTGCACTCCAGTACTCGCCTAAGTTTAAAAAATCCTACCGAGTGGTGAGCGATCCTCCCACTCGGGGGCTTAGCTGCAGTCCAGTACTCGCCTAAGTTTGAAAAATCCTATCAAGTGGTGAGCGATCCTCCCACTCGGAGGCTTAGCTGCAGTCCAGTACTCGCCTAAGTTTGAAAAATCCTACCAAGTGGCGAGCGATCCTCCCACTCGGGGGCTTAGCTGCAGTCCAGTACTCGCCTAAGTTTAAAAAATCCTACTGAGTGGCGAGCGATCCTCCCACTCGGGGGCTTAGCTGCAGTCCAGTACTCACCTAAGTTGAAAAAAACCTACCGAGTGGCGAGCGATCCTCCCACTCGGGGGCTTAGTTGCGAATCCGTTTCGCCTCAGTTTAAAAGAAAATCCTATTGAGTGGCGAGCAATCCTCCCACTCAGGGGCTTAGCTGCAGTCCAGTACTCGCCTAAGTTTGAAAAATCCTACCGAGTGGTGAACGATCCTTCCACTCGGAGGCTTAGCTGCAGTCCATTACTCGCCTAAGTTTGAAAAATCCTACCGAGTGGTGAGCAATCCTCTCACTCAGGGGCTTAGCTGCAGTCCAGTACCCGCCTAAGTTTAAAAAATCCTACCGAGTGGCAAGCCACCCTCCCACTCGGGGGCTTAGCTGCAGTCCAGTACTCGCCTAAGTTTAAACAATCCTACCAAGTGGTGAGCGATCCTCCCACTCGGGGGCTTAGCTACAGTCCAGTACTCGCCTGAGTTTGAAAAATCCTATCGAGTGGAGAGCGATCCTCTCACTCGGGGGCTTAGCTGCAGTCCAGTACTCACCTAAGTTTAAAAAATCCTACTGAGTGGTGAGCGATTGTCACGCCCAATATGCGACCCTATCCAAAAGGAACTCGAAGGTCCCACCAAGGATAGACCTGCATATTGGAACGCTTTTGCAAGGTGGATATCATTACATCAACATTACATAATAGATAGGGATACATGCATAAGGCATACAATGCCACACGAATACAACATCATCTTACATAAGAGCACCATCCGACTATGGATGAAACACAAAAAGAAACTCAAACGACATCCATCCTACTAGCCCAGGCTGCCGACCTGGAACCTATCCCCTGATCGAAGAAGCAAAAGAAGAAACTCCAAAACAAGCAACATCGCTCTCGCGTCATGATCATCGCATAACCTGCACCTGCAACTGTTGTTGTAGTAATCTGTGAGCCACGAGGACTCAGCAATCCCATTACCATGGGTATCAAGACTAGCAAAGCTTAAATGGTAAAGGAAGGGGTAAAGTGGTGAGGTTGCAGTAGCGACTAAGCATATATGGTGGCTAACATACGCAAATGAGAGCGAGAAGAGAAACAAGCGGAACGGTCGTGAAGCTAGCAATGATCAATAGGTGATCCTGAACTCCTACTTACGTCAAACATAACCCAAAGACCGTGTTCACTTCCCGGACTCCGCCGAGAAGAGACCATCACGGCTACACACGCGGTTGATGCGTTTTAATTCGGATCAGGTGTCATGTTATCTACAACCGGACATTAACAAATTCCCATCTGCCACATAACCGCGGGCACGGCTCTCGAAAGTTTATACCCTGCAGGGGTGTCCCAACTTAGCCCATGACAAGCTCTCGCGATCAACGAAGGAATAGACCTTCTCCCAGGAAGACCCGATCAATCTCGGAATCCCGGTTTACAAGACATTTCGACAATGGTAAAACAAGACCAGCAAAGCCGCCCGATGCGCCGACAATCCCGATAGGAGCTGCACATATCTCGTTCTCAGGGCAACACCGGATAAGCGAAGCGTACAGGTACCGACGAATCCAAGTTGCCAAGGAATGGTCCCGCACGGTGCTCTAGTTTGGACCAACACTTAGACAAGCGTTGGCCCGGGGGGGGGCTATAATAAAGATGACCCTTGGGTTAATTACTCCCAAGGGAAAAGTAGGTGGTGGTGAGGCAAATGGTAAAACCAAGGTTGGGCCTTGCTAGAGGAGTTTTATTCAAAGCGAACTGTCAGGGGGGTCCCATAAATCACCCGACCGCGTTAGGAACGCAAAATCCGGGAACATAACACCGGTATGACGGAAACTAGGGCGGCAGGAGTGGAAAAAAACACCAGGCATAAGGCCGAGCCTTCCACCCTTTACCAAATATATAGATGCATTAATAATATAAGAGATATTGTGATATCCCAACCAAAAATCCTGTCCACCATGGAGAAATCTTCAACTTCACCTGCAGCTAGCAATGCTATAAGAGGGGCTGAGCAAAGCGGTAACATAGCCAAACAACGGTTTGCTAGGAAGGGTGTCAAAGGTTAGAGGTTCATGGCAATTTGGGAGGCTTGAAGAGCAAATAATAGGTAGCGCAACATAGCGATAGAACGAAGCTACTAGCATAGCAATGATAGTACTGAGATCCAGGGTAGCGGTCATCTTGCCTGAAATCCCGCTAGGAAGAAGAACGAGTCCATGAAGAAGATGAAGCCACGAAGACGAACCAAGCGTAGACGAACGAATCCTCACGATCGCAACGAAACAGGAACTATCGAAAAGAAGCACACAACATAGTAAACACACCACACATAGGCAAGGCATGATGCACAACAAGCATGATGCATGAGAAAGCTAGATGAGGCTACTCATGGTAAGAGATGATGCAAACAAGAACAACACATCAAGGCAAGTTTAAATGAGGCCGGGAACAACATATAACAAATCCGGTAAGTCCTCATATGCATATTTCGAAATTGGTCCAGATCTGAATAAACCTTATGTTCAAGTTGTTAAACAGCAAGTTAAGATGCACCAAGATGATCTACACGAAATTCTAGTCAAGTTACATATAAAGTTCATTTAATTCGGAGCTACGGCCTAGAAGATATGAGCAAAACAAGTTAAACATGGCATTGATGCAAAATGCATACAAACATCAAGCAAACACACCAAAACATGGATGCAACATGATAATATGAAACTACAAGCAAAACCAAGCAAGTTTCATATAGAGCACACTCAAAACGGAGCAACGGTTCAACACATGCACTCTATACAAGTCATAACAACAATCTGTTCAAAACAGCAACTAGGCATCTTGCAAGCATCAAAACAGCATGCTACAGCACCCCAACATAAGAACAGAAGGTATGGGCATGAAGTACAGGTAAAGCATAACAAAACATGAACACTGAGCTATCTCCAGAAGCAACTAAAACATGCTCAAAAAGACATGGAGATATTGCAAATAATAACAGTTTCAGACTTTAGTAGAAATAACATCAGGTTGCAATGTTTAGAGCTATCAAACAACATGTTACAAGAACTTATAATGGCAAAAAAAGGCATGGCATGAATCTACTAATAGCATAGAACAAAAGACCCTTACTGACCATGAGCCAAAAAGAATCAGAAGATAAGATGGCACCCATGTAAACATGGCAAGTTATATTACAGATTCAAACATGCAGGAACAACAATAAGTAGGCATGTTGGTGAGCTTGAACCACTCACCACAGAGCAATACATGGCATGGCAAGGCAACCAACAGCAAGAAGACATGTTTATGAAGCTAAGCATGGCAAGAGCAAGTTCATAGGATGCATGGAACACTACCAAAACACATGGGAACTAGTGAACTTAATGTTAACAGGCTGACAGCAACATTATCAAGCAACTTTGGAGCAAGATTATAACAAGCTACAGTAGTCTATAATTGCAACCAAGGGCATGAATGGATATAGCAAGACATGTATAACAAAACATCCTTAGTGAACACCTCCAGAATAATGCACGAAATGACTTGTAGAAGCATGTTTACATAGCATCAAAACATAACACAATCTGTCAGGAAAACAGCAATAGCAAGTACCCTACTTAACAAGCTCGATGCACTCAGCACACAAGTCAAAAAAATACATGGGTTGCACCTCTGGAAATATGGCATGGCATAGATCAAAACACATGTAGAGCTCATACTCATAGGATGCACACATCAACCATGGCAAAAATGACAAATGAGCAAGTTATAATAGTTTCAGCAGATTAACATCAACATGCACTCTTTCAACAGCATTTCCGGCATCTAGATGAGCTCAAATTAAAATGATGCAATGGAGTGAAATGAAGTACTCGTCGAGGCGAACAATTTGACATATTACACGCACGAAACGGAGGTACGGATGCAGAGATACAGCATGATGAACATGGCATGATTATGCAAAAATCCTGAGGACTTAGTGGAATTTGGACCTCGCGGGAAAGTCAACCCGACGGTGGATCTCGCCGGAAAAGTCGCCGGAGCTGTCGGGGACGGGGCCGGGGAGGCGGATCCGGGGCTCCTCCGGCCGGATCTCGCCGGATCCGGTCCGGGTCGAGGCGGAGGGGTGACGGGGAGGCGCGGCAGAGGAGGCCTCGGGCGCGGGGGTCGCGGTCAACGCGGCGGCGACGGGAGCTCGGGCTCCGGCGAGGGAGGAGCGCGGAGGCGGGGCGCCGGCCTCCAGCGGCGGGCGGCGACGCGGCCGGGAGTCGAGGCGCGGCGGCGCCTAGACGACGGCGGACGGGGCGAGCCGGTCGGGGCGGCGGCTGGGCGAGCCCGGCCGGTGGCGGCGCGGGGAGCCGGTCGGGGTGGCGGCGACGGCGCCTCGGGCGCGGAGGCGGCGGCGGGCAGGCCGCGCGGGCCCAGCTCGGGCCCCGCGGGCCGGCGGCGGTGGGAGGTGGCGAATGCCACGCGGCAGGCCGCGATTGGACGGGCGCGGCGGCGCGGACATGTCCGGCGCGACGCGGACATGTCCGGCGAGGCGGAGGGGATGGATCTAGGGTTATAGGGGATTAGACCGCGAATTTGGAGGGGGAGGGCATATATATAGGTAGAGGGAGCTAGGAGACTCCAAATGAGGAGCGGTTTTCGGCCACGCGATCGTGATCGAACGACCGAGAGCATGGAGGGGAGTTAGATGGGTTTTGGGCCACTTTGGAAGGGGTGTTGGGCTGCATACAAAAGAGGCTTTTGCGGTTACCCGGTTAACCGTTGGAGTATCAAACGACCTCCAAATGGCACGAAACTTGACAGGCGGTCTACCGGTGCTATACCAAGGCCCCTTGGTAAACCTCGGGCCATTCCGAGAAAGTTGAACACCCGCTCACAACGAGAGACAAAAAGAGGGACGCCAGAGGGCATAGGAGTGCCGGATTGCAAAACGGACAACGGGGAAAATGCTCGGATGCATGAGACGAACACGTATGCGAAATGAAATGCACATGATGACATGATATGAAATGCATATGATGACATGGAAAAGTGCAACACGCAAGCTAATGGCATGGCAACAACGGCGAATAACTGGTGGACACCTGGCGCATCGAAACCGGGGCGTTACAACACTCCTCCACTAACAAGAGATCTCGTCCCGAGATCTTAGGACCGAGACAGAAGTGAAAAGGGATGAGGTGAAACAAGAACTCAAAAGAAGACGCAAAAAAAATCGAGAGCACTCGAGAAGAAGAGAGGAACGACGAGAATGACGAGAATGACGATCTTGGAGAAGGCATGTGTCTGATGAAACTCATTCTTACGTCACACTTGAAAAGAATAGAGAATAACTCCGGGGGAATTAGAAGAGTCAGGTAAGATCCTGGGAAAAGACCTGTGGGTTAGGGCCCACTAAAGAGAAAACACCGTAGGAAAGGGATGTTGAACAGATAGATGATGCACCGGAACAATTGAAATATTTGAATGAGGTGACAACCTCGAATTAATTGGAACACAGACGAATCTCCTTAGATGTCTTGAGCACTCCGGAAGGATAAACTAGCGAGAGGCGAAAGAGCAGATAAAACACTTGAGCCGAGGGAAAAGAAAGTGATCAACCCGAAAAAAACTTGAATTGAGTCCACCGGAAAAGAAAAAGAGATGAAGAATGACGAACGAGACGAGAATTTACCGGTTGAAATAATTAAGGGAAGACTGAAGAGGCTCCACACGAATGAAGTTGATGTTCGAAAGAGACTCAGACTCCGGGAAGAAGAGGGTGGGAGGGCGGGATAAAACAAAGGCAACTGGAAGGGGAAACTGACGACTAACTTGAAGAGAACGCACCGGTTGAAATCATTGAGGAAAGAAAGCAAAGACTTCGCACGAGTAGGAAGGATACTC
This sequence comes from Triticum timopheevii, assembly GCA_963921465.1. Lineage (NCBI taxonomy): Eukaryota > Viridiplantae > Streptophyta > Magnoliopsida > Poales > Poaceae > Triticum > Triticum timopheevii. The sequence continues at coordinate 404,061,746 of OY997272.1, read as the reverse complement.
TATTACGGACTCCGGATTCGAGAAGAAGAAGGGAGGGCGGGTGGGAAAAGAAAACAACTGAGAATTGAACGCAAAGATGAAGAGGCTCGAGTCAACTTGACGAGAAATGCACCGGATGCAAAGAGCTGAGGAACAACTACCGGAAAACCAACTGCGTGAACCTAAAGAAAATTTTGAAGGGGAAGAGGAGTAAATCAAAACACCTACGTCAAGATTCCTCACCAGAGCAACGAAGGGGGCTGATGAGTAAAAAGAATTCCTACTCTCCGATATAACTAAACTCAGAAAATAGTTTTCTTCTTGACTCAACATCGGCCAAACTACACGATCAATCAAGGGGGCTCCTAAGGTCGGTCGAGGCTCTGATACCAACTTGTCACGCCGAATATGCGACCCTATCCAAAAGGAACTCGAAGGTCCCACCAAGGATAGACCCGCATATTGGAACGCTTTTGCAAGGTGGATATCATTACATCAACATTACATAATAGATAGGGATACATACATAAGGCATACAATGCCACACGAATACAACATCATCTTACATAAGAGCACCATCCGACTACGGATGAAACACAAACAGAAACTCAAACGACATCCACCCTGCTAGCCCAGGCTGCCGACCTGGAACCTATCCCCTGATCGAAGAAGCAAAAGAAGAAACTCCAAAACAAGCAACATCGCTCTCGCGTCATGATCATCGCATAACCTGTACCTGCAACTGTTGTTGTAGTAATCTGTGAGCCACGAGGACTCAGCAATCCCATTACCATGGGTATCAAGACTAGCAAAGCTTAAATGGGAAAGGAAGGGGTAAAGTGGTGAGGTTGCAGCAGCGACTAAGCATATATGGTGGCTAACATACGCAAATGAGAGCGAGAAGAGAAACAAGCGGAACGGTCGTGAAGCTAGCAATGATCAAGAGGTGATCCTGAACTCCTACTTACGTCAAACATAACCCAAAGACCGTGTTCACTTCCCGGACTCCGCCGAGAAGAGACCATCACGGCTACACACGCGGTTGATGCGTTTTAATTCGGATCAGGTATCAAGTTATCTACAACCGGACATTAACAAATTCCCATCTGCCACATAAATGCGGGCACGACTCTCGAAAGTTTATACTCTGCAGGGGTGTCCCAACTTAGCCCATGAGAAGCTCTCGCTATCAACGAAGGAATAGACCTTCTCCCAGGAAGACCCAATCAGTCTCGGAATCCCGGTTTACAAGACATTTCGACAATGGTAAAACAAGACCAGCAAAGCCGCCCGATGCGCCGACAATCCCGATAGGAGCTGCACATATCTCGTTCTCAGGGCAACACCGGATAAGCGAAGCGTACAAGTACCAACGAATCCAAGTTGCCAAGGAATGGTCCCGCACGGTGCTCTAGTTTGGACCAACACTTAGACAAGCGTTGGCCCGGGGGGGGGGGGGGCTATAATAAAGATGACCCTTGGGTTAATTACTCCCAAGGGAAAAGTAGGTGGTGGTGAGGCAAATGGTAAAACCAAGGTTGGGCCTTGCTAGAGGAGTTTTATTCAAAGCGAACTGTCAGGGGGGTCCCATAAATCACCCGACCGCGTTAGGAACGCAAAATCCGGGAACATAACACCGGTATGACGGAAACTAGGGCGGCAGGAGTGGAAAAAAACACCAGGCATAAGGCCGAGCCTTCCACCCTTTACCAAATATATAGATGCATTAATAATATAAGAGATATTGTGATATCCCAACCAAAAATCCTGTCCACCATGGAGAAATCTTCAACTTCACCTGCAGCTAGCAACGCTATAAGAGGGGCTGAGCAAAGCGGTAACATAGCCAAACAACGGTTTGCTAGGAAGGGTGTCAAAGGTTAGAGGTTCATGGCAATTTGGGAGGCTTGAAGAGCAAATGATAGGTAGCGCAACATAGCGATAGAACGAAGCTACTAGCATAGCAATGATAGTAGTGAGATCCAGGGTAGCGGTCATCTTGCCTGAAATCCCGCTAGGAAGAAGAACGAGTCCATGAAGAAGATGAATCCACAAAGACGAACCAAGCGTAGACGAACGAATCCTCACGATCGCAACGAAACAGGAACTATCGAAAAGAAGCACACAATATAGTAAATACACCACACATAGGCAAGACATGATGCACAACAAGCATGATGCACGAGAAAGCTAGATGACGCTACTCATGGTAAGAGATGATGCAAACAAGAACAACACATCAAGGCAAGTTTAAATGAGGCCGGGAACAACATATAACAAATCCGGTAAGTCCTCATATGCATATTTCGAAATTGGTCCAGATCTTAATAAACCTTATGTTCAAGTTGTTAAACAGCAAGTTAAGATGCACCAAGATGATCTACACGAAATTCTAGTCAAGTTACATATAAAGTTCATTTAATTCGGAGCTACGGCCTAGAAGATATGAGCAAAACAAGTTAAACATGGCATTGATGCAAAATGCATACAAACATCAAGCAAACACACCAAAACATGGATGCAACATGATAATATGAAACTACAAGCAAAACCAAGAAAGTTTCATATAGAGCACACTCAAAACGGAGCAACGGTTCAACACATGCACTATATACAAGTCATAACAACAATCTGTCCAAAACAGCAACTAGGCATCTTGCAAGCATCAAAACAACATGCTACAGCACCCCAACATAAGAACAAAAGGCATGGGCATGAAGTACAGGTAAAGCATAACAAAACATGAACACTGAGATATCTCCAGAAGCAACTAGAACATGCTCAAAAAGACATGGAGATATTGCAAATAATAACAGTTTCAGACTTTAGCAGAAATAACATCAGGTTGCAATGTTTAGAGCTATCAAACAACATGTTACAGGAACTTATAATGGCAAACAAAGGCTTTGCATGAATATACTAATAGCATAGAACAAAACACCCTTACTGACCATGAGCCAAAAAGGATCAGAAGATAAGAAGGCACCCATGTAAACATGGCAAGTTATATTACAGATTCAAACATGGCAGGAACAACAATAAGTAGGCATGTTGGTGAGCTTGAACCACTCACCACAGAGCAATACTGGCATTGAAAGGCAACCAACAGCAAGAAGACATGTTTATGAAGCTAAGCATGGCAAGAGCAAGTTCATAGGATGCATGGAACGCTAGCAAAACACATGGGAACTAGTGAACTTAATGTTAACAGGCTGACAGCAACATTATCAAGAAACTTTGGAGCAAGATTATAACAACCTACAATAGTCTATAATTGCAACCAAGGGCATGAATGGATAGAGCAAGACATGTATAACAAAACATCCTTAGTGAACATCTCCAGAATAATGCACGAAATGACTTGTAGAAGCATGTTTACATAGCATCAAAACATAACAGAATCTGTCAGGAAAACAGCAACAGCAAGTACCCTACTTAACAAGCTCGATGCACTCAGCACACAAGTCACAAAAATACATGGGTTGCACCTCTGGAAGTATGGCATGGCATATATCAAAACACATGTAGAGCTCATACTCATAGCATGCACACATCAACCATGGCAAAAATGACAAATGAGCAAGTTATAACAGTTTCAGCAGATTAACATTAACATGCACTCTTCCAACAGCATTTCGGGTATCTAGATGAGCTCAAATGAAAATGATACAATGCAGTGAAATGAAGTACTCATCGAGGCGAACAATTTGACATATTACACGCACGAAACGGAGCTACGGATGCAGAGATACAGCATGATGAACATGGCATAATTATGCAAAAATACTGAGGACTTGGTGGAATTTGGACCTCGCGGGAAAGTCAACCCGGCGGTGGATCTCGCCGGAAAAGTCGCCGGAGCTGTCGGGGACGGGGCCGGGGAGGCGGATCCGGGGCTCCTCCGGCCGGATCTCGCCAGATCCGGTCTGGGTCGAGGCGGATGGGCGACGGGGAGGCGCGGCAGAGGAGGCCTCGGGCGCGGGGGTCGCGGTCAATGCGGCGGCGACGGGAGCTCGGGCTCCGGCGAGGGAGGAGCGCGGAGGCGGGGCGCCGGCCTCCAGCGGAGGGCGGCGGCGCGGCCGGGAGTCGAGGCGCGGCGGCGCCTGGACGACGGCGGACGGGGTGAGCCGGTCGGGGCGGCGGCGGGGCGAGCCCGGCCGGCGGCGGCGCGAGGAGCCGGTCGGGGTGGCGGCGACGGTGCCTCGGGCGCGGAGGCGGCGGCGGGCGGGCCGCGCGGGCCCAGCTCGGGCCCCGCGGGCCGGCGGCGGTGGGACGCGGCGAATGACATGTGGCAGGCCGCGATTGGACGGGCGCGGCGGCGCGGACATGTCCGGCGCGACGCGGACGTGTCCGGCGAGGCGGAGGGGATGGATCTAGGGTTTTGGGGGATTAGACCGCGAATTTGGAGTGGGAGGGCATATATATAGGTAGAGGGAGCTAGGAGACTCCAAATGAGGAGTTGTTTTCGGCCACGCGATCGTGATCGAACAACCGAGAGCATGGAGGGGAGTTAGATGGGTTTTGGGCCACTTTGGAAGGGGTGTTGGGCTGCACACAAAAGAGGCTTTTGCGGTTACCCGGTTAACCGTTGGAGTATCAAACGACCTCCAAATGGCACGAAACTTGATAGGCGGTCTACTGGTGCTATACCAAGGCCGCTTGGCAAACCTCGGGCCATTCCGAGAAAGTTTAACACCCGCTTACAATGAGAGACAAAAAGAGGGACGGCGGAGGGCATAGGAGTGCCGGATTGCAAAACGAACAACGGGGAAAATGGTCGGATGCATGAGACGAACACGTATGCGATATGAAATGCACATGATGACATGATATGAAATGCATATGATGACATGGCAAAGTGCAACACGCAAACAAATGACATGGCAACAACGGCGAATAACTGGCGGACACCTGGCGCATCGAAACCGGGGCGTTACAGTGATCCTCCCACTCGGGGGCTAAGCTGCAATCCAGTACTCGCCTAAGTTTGAAAAATCCTACCAAGTGGTGAGCGATCCTCCCACTCGGAGGCTTAGCTGCAGTCCAGTACTCGCCTAAGTTTGAAAAATCCTACCAAGTGGCGAGCGATCCTCCCACTCGGGGGCTTAGTTGCAGTCCAGTACTCGCCTAAGTTTAAAAAATCCTACCGAGTGGCAAGCGATCCTCCCACTCGGGGGCTTAGCTGCAGTCTAGTACTCACCTAAGTTTAAAAAATCCTACCGAGTGGTGCAAGTCGACCACGACCCCCTCCCCGGGGCTGCATTGTCAAGAAGAAGGACGAGAATGTGCGTGTTGCCAAGGCAAACCACTCTCAGGAACGTCAAGACCATTGTTGAGTGCCTCACTGATGAGCTGATCAATGCTGCCAAAGGCTCATCCAATAGCTGGTGCCAAGGCAAGCTGCTTTCAGTGTTGAGTGCCTCGCTAATGAGCTGACCAATGCTGCTCAGGGCTCGTCCAACAGGTCGACTGCGGCCTCTTCCTCAGAAGCTGCATCGAAAGTACAAGAACCAATCCGAGTGAAGAACGAGTTCCACTCGAAGACAAACACAACATATTCAAAAATAAACCAAGTTCAGATAAGTCCAAAGGTTCCAAACCGCGGATTAAAGTTCTTGGGCGTCAGGCCCGAAGGAGTTTCAATGATTACAAAATCATTCGGCATTCCGAGGCAAATAAAGGTGAAGCATAATGTTTTTCGATCACTCGTCAGGAGAAGGGCTGGTTGGATCACATAAGCTGTCAAGGTCAATGCTGTCTGCAATACGAGTGGCAGCCTCAAGGAAGGTGTCCATGAAGGACTAGAAGGTGTGCTTCTTCGTATTCAAAATCTTGAGAGCCGCCAACTTGTCTTATCTAGCGTCCTTGCAGTGCACTCGGACCAATGACAGGGCGACGTCAGCACCACAGCGAGAGGACGACTTCTTCCATTGCAGCACTCGGCCAGGGATCTGATTTAGGCGAGTCATCAGCGACTCGAGAAATTGTGAAAGTTTTGCCTGAGGCAAGAGTTCGGTGTCAACCCGAGTCATCGCCGCCTTCAGTCGAGCCAGATAAGCAACGACACCGTCCGAGTGTGATTCCAACCGCAGCATCATCTTTCACAGGACAATTGATAGGGTCGAGACCTGTCTCGACCCGCCCTGTCTCAGCCTCAAAATCCTGACAAAGTTCTGCACAATTAGGAAAAATAGTGAGTCGACAATATAACAAGATACTTCAGTCGACGGCAACTAACCAGTCGAGCGGTGGTACCTTCAAGCTTCAGGACTAGTTTTGCGGCAAGTTGTCCCAGATAGGACTCCAGCTTGCGTGTCCTAGCTCTGAGGCCTCCAACTTCATTGGTCAGTTTCTCCTTGTCCTTCTTCAGTTGCTCAACTTCCCGTTTGGCTTCAGAGAGGCAGTCTTCAGCTTCATGTTCTCCTATTCCAACTTGCCGACCGAAGCCAGCTTCTTGTCCGCAAGCGCTGTCTTCTCTCGTGCTTCCTTCTGAGCAGCTGCAAGGTCCTGATCCTTCTTCTCTAGAGCTTCCTTCATTATCTCTAAAGAAACAACACTCTTCAGACGAGCCTGAAGCTGACGGTTTTCACTACGCACATCTGCTTGTGTGAAGTCACTCGGTTCAAAGAGACTGAAAGAAAAAACACTGAAAGGCATGAGCTACTGGGTGGACAAGTGTCGCTTAGTTACCTGCCATGATGGTTGTTTCTTCTTGAGAAGTCTTGAGGTTCTTCTTTGCAAGTTCAGGATCAAGTTCGAGGCTGATGTGCTTCTTGTTTAACTCAGAAAGTCGAGCTCCAAGATCACAAGACCTCTATAGTCAGCGAGAGAGATATATCAGTCGACAGAAATAAAAGACAATGACAGTGAAAGTAACTCTAAGAATACTACCGAATCAAATATTCGACGGTAGTCTCGGGGACTACACCCAGTGGGTGCACTTAGCATGCCCCCACTGATCTGGATCAACACTCAGCATGGTCTGCCCAGCGTGAGTCAAAAAAAATTAAAAAGTAGATTCTAAGACCTCAGCCAACTGCCAGCAGTCGACCGTGGTCTCGGGGACTACACCCAGTGGGTGCACTCGGTGTGCCCCCACTGGTTTGGACAGAACACTAAGACTCAGCACAAGTCGAGTGGAGTGGAACACTTCCTAAACTATAAAAACAGGCACACCCTAGTGGGTGATCAGATATAAAACAACATTCAAATGTTCAGTCAGGAGTTCACTGACCTTAACATTGGTCTGCAGAGCGGTGTTGGCGTTATAGGCCACCTGGCTGGCCTTTTGCATCACCTTCACCTGCTCCATGACAAGGTTCACCTGGCGAAGAGCCTCCCTGGCAGCACTTGGCGAATCATCTGGGGTCTGGTATGCAACAAAAAGTGATGGCTCCAAGGCGGCCGAAGCAGATACTGGGTCAGATGCGTGGAGTTGCACTAGAGCAGCAGGAGCCGGAGCAGTCGATCCCGACGGACGATCAGTCGTCAGCGGGTTGGCGAATGTGATGTTGGTCCGAACCAGATCTCTAGAACGCTCGACCACCGCCTCAAGCACCGGCGTCGACTGAGGGACTTGAACTTCAAGCCCTCTCCTGCTTGAGCCCCCACCTCTCCTCCTCCTCTCCTGTAGAGGCATTTCTTCTTCATCATCATCGGGAAGCACGACGATGTCTCGCGGAACTGCAGCGAAAGAAAAACATCGGAAATTCAGCCGACTGATAACTCAATCGACTAAATGAGTTCTGGTCGAACAGACTTACTAGCTTGGGAGGTGGCCGCGTCGACGGTCTCCTCATCTCTTGGAGCTTTGTCAATATCCATGTCAGTCACAACAGAGGTTGGGCTGGAAAGATACATGATCCATTCGGTCAGAACAGAAGTATCAGTCGACCTAGATAAATGCAAGAAAGATACTCACCCTAAAGCAACAGGGACGTCCATCTTGATCCTCGGCAAAGTCTTCCGAGTCTTTGGAGGAGCAACCTTGGGCTGCTTGGCGACTTTCTCTGTTGGCTCCGGAGTCGACGTCCGAGTGCGCTTCTGCGTTTGGGTACTTGGAGCCACGTTCTTTCCGTGCCCACCCGCTGGGTCATGGTGTTGCTTGGATCGGCGTTCAGAGCGCGGCGGCGAGTCGATCGCCTCCTTGTCGTCTGACTCCTTGCTTCCCTCCTCCTTGTCTTCATTCGAAGATTCCCATTCACCGCTCTCCTCCGCACTGGCCTCTCCCTCCTGGCCCTGCTCTAGAACTTGTTCACCGTTGGGCATCGAATACATGTCAGTAAAAACCTACAAGACAAGAAGTCGAGTAAAAGTCAGTCGAGCTCAAGAGCAGTCGGAATGTATATGCAAAAATAGTTGGAATGAAGAATATACCTAGGTCCTCTGGGGTTGTCCTTGTTTCCTGTAATGCTCTTCAACCACATGGCCACGGTCTTGGCTGGCACTTCCTCTGGATGAACACGAGTAGTGTCGTCAGCCCCAGAGTACAGCCACATGGGGTGGTCACGGGCCTGAAGGGGCTGGATGCGTTGACTAAGGAATACTTTCAGCAGGTCCATGCCAGTGACACCTTCATTGATCAGTTGGACCACTTTCTCAACCAGCATCTTCGTCTCCACGTTCTCAGCAGCAGTCACTTTCAGCGAGGAAGGAGTCTGGACACGGTCAAAATTGAAGTGGGGGAGGCCGGTCAGCTGACCTGGGGTTGCGAGGTCTTGGCAGTAGAACCAGGTCGACTGCTAGCCCCTAACCGATTCAGGGAGAGTCATGGAAGGGAAAGAACTCCTTTGCCTCTTCTAGATACCCAAACCCCCACACATCTGAATGACATGGGTTTTCTCATCACTCATGTTCGCTTTCTTCACCGACTGAGAACGGATGGTGAAAATATGTTTGAAAAGACCCCAGTGCGGTCGACACCCCAGAAAGTTCTCACACATAGACACGAACGCGGCAAGGTACGTGATGGTATTGGGAGAAAATGATGGAGTTGGGCACCGAAGAAGTTCAAGAAGCCTCGGAAGAAGGGGTGCGGAGGAAGCGAGAAGCCTCGATTGACGTGGGTGGTGAGCAGTACACACTCACCCGGTCAAGGCTGCGGCTCCATCTCCCCCTCAGGCAGCCTTGCCGCACCCTTGGCGATCAGCCCGGATTCCGCAAGCTCATCCAGATCTTCCTGCCGGAGTGAAGACTGTATCCAATCACCCTGGATCCAACCTGGCGGCAGCCCCGAGTGCGATGACGGCCCACGATTCTGCTTCTTTCCCTTTGCCGCCCCCGTCGCCTTCTTCACGCATTCCAGCGCCGCCGTCTTGTCCTTAACCATGGTGGCGGAGCAGCGGCGTCGAGAGCGTAGGAGCCAGATGCAGTGGAGAGGCAGAGGAAGAAGAAATAAAAATAGACGTGCGCTGTGCAGGTGCCTCGGCTCCGTCGCCTTATAAAGGGCCGCTTCCGCGTGGATGACGCATGGGACCGGGCGATCCTGTCAAATCCAGCAACAGTCACGCGCGACGTACGTGGCGAAAAAGGTGGCATGGATATCGAGGTGCTATTGTTTATCCGCCCTGCTTACTTCGGCATGCCCCGTCCCGCGCGCTTCCCCAGAATTTTGAATCCCGTGAAATCCGGGATACAGTACAATCAATCGTGCCAAAGATTCTGCACCTCAAGACAGCACTCGACGGATGATTCTACAAATTCAATCGGCAACTCTCTGAATGGATCAAGGCGACTGAATCGAAGCTAAAGTACCAACGTAAGCCTTCCATCCTGCGTAACACACTCGCGAGACGCAAAGCTCGGAACAAGTCCAACTTCAACCTACTTTCCACTCGAACCTTAATCCATTCAGGGGCTATTGATGAGGATACAAACCTGGGGTAGGGTCATAGGCCTGACCTATACGCCCTACCCAAGGTCACTATCCTAGAAGATAAGAAGTCCAAGAGGCAACAGAGAACCCCCAGCCAAAGGTGTCGAGTGCAATCCACTCGACCAATCATATCACTCGGGTACCCCTCCTACCTGTTGTCACTCGAGCATATAAGGAATCACTCGACCTACTGAAGGCCAGGAGTCACTCAGCACTGCAACGGTCAGACATTCACTCCGTAGTCTTTAAGGTCATTAATAGCACTTATGGCAGGCGTTATCAGTAACGCCCTTACTTTATGTACATTAAGCCCCTTGTAATGGAGGATGGCTGGGGTCCTGGCGCACTCTATATAAGCAACCCCCCTCCTCTGGGACAAGGGTTCGCACCACCTATAACACCACACACATATAATCCAGTCGACCGCTCCGGACACCGAGATGTAGGGCTATTACTTCCTCCGCGAAGGGCCTGAACTCGTTAATCTTGTGTGTACACCTTCACCATAGCTGAGATCTTGCCTCTCCATACCTACCCCCCTTTCTACTGTCAGTCTTAGGACCACGACATATGGCCTCATCACAATGCCTCCCCTCGGGAGCACCACGCGAGGGGGCTGGACACAGGGGCTGCGCCCGGGTCACGCCCGAGCACACGCCACCCAGCCAGGTCCCTCGAACCTAGTCGTCGCGCGCCCCTCCCCGAGCGGAGCCAAGGTACGAAGACCGTTTGAGCGTCAGTGGGGACTCCTGAGCATCGCGACTCAGGAGCCTAACTAGTCACGTAGCCCCTCACTCCTTAGGTCCGCAAGGCTAATGACGGTTGAGGTATGCGCAGGGCCGGGCCCTGCCGACGTAGAACGACATATCTACTCCTACACCCCCTCACTATTTGTTGTTTGCGCGTCAAGGGGGACTCCTGAGCATCGCGACTCAGGAGCCTAACTTGTCACGTAGCCCCTCACTCCTTGGTCCCGTCCTGGTGATACGGTCGGGACTAACGGCGGCTGAGGTATGCACGGGGCCGGGCCCTGCCGATGCAGAACACAAAGCAAATAGGAAGGAAACCGCAAAATCTCGCAAATTCAGAAGCAAATATTACTAACCATAAATTGTCCTCACGATACCAAACACAAGTTTAAACGCCTCCACGAGGCACGGTGCATGTTGCAGGAGTTGAAACAGGAAAGAAGTCGCGAGAAGATCACCTTTGGGCATCACCGTCATTCGCCAGGAGCCCTGCCTCCGTGGTGGTGCTGGGCCTGTCAGCTCCACCTCCCGAGGCCGCGGAACCAGCAGTACCTACCTTGGGCGCAGTGGCAAAGGCGCGGAACTTTGCCAGCAGGGCTTCCGCTCGGCCCTTCACGGCTTCAGCAGCAGCGGCGGAGCGCTCAGCTTCCACAGGCTCCAGCAGCTCGTCGAGGTTGGCGCCAGGGTCGCGAAGGTAGACATTGCTGAGGACCCGCATCAGCGCCGCGGAGGAAAGAACACGAGCTTCAACCTAAGCCATGGGGCCGACGCCGGTCACGACTTCCTCAAGTGCTTCGACCAAGAAGGGAAGCAGCTTGGCGGGGCCGTCCTTGGCCCCGGCCAGCGGCTTCTCCAGGCCATCATCGTAAAGTGACTTTAGCGCCTTGCGAGATCTCTCCTCAAGATCCACGAAGGCCACGTGATCCTCGGCCAGGACCTTCCCCTTGGCATCTAGCTCGGCCCTCTCTGCATTCAGCTTCTGCTCCAGCATCTTCAGTCGGCTGCAATGAGCAGACAGCTCGGCGTCGCGGTCCCCGATGGAGGCCTCCCGAGCCTTCGTCTCTTCCTCCTTTGCCTGGCGGTAGCGAGCCTCTTTGGTGAGCTCATCATGCAAACCCCGCAGCTCATCCTCCAGCGCCTTGCAACGGTCCTGGGCGATCGAAGCATCCTTCAATGCCGCTTCACGGGCGGCTATGGCCTGGGTGGTGACTTGCTTCTCCTCCTCGGAAGCTGCCGCAGCCTGGCTCAGCGCCGCTAGGACGGAGGTGTCAGAATGAACCCAGCCAGAGATCAGCTCCAGGCGCCCGTCCACCAGGCAGGGGTTGGCGCCCTGGAGGTCTTTTCGCAGCCGGCCTAGCTCAGCAGCGGCATGATCCAAGGCAGCGGAGGAGGCAGAGGAGTCAGGAACCAGTGAAGCAGGAGGAGAAGGCGGTAGCGTGATCACGGCTTGGGAGACCGGGAGCTCCGGAGCCTTGGCAACCTCAGTGGCAGCGTCAAGCGCCGGCACCTCCAGAGTTAGCGAGGCCACGGGGGCTGGCACACCGCCAGGGTGCTCCTCCCGGCCCCGCGAGGACGACCGGGCAGGGGAGGTGCAAGCTCCACTGCCTCCCCTTCCCACAGACGAAGGCGCGGCCACAACGGATGAGCCTGCCCCAAGCGGAGCCACCGTGTCCCCCTTCAGTTTCTTCGTCGCACGCGGCGGCCTAACCAGATGATGGAGGATGTCAAGGCCTGACAGCAAAAACAAGAGCATAGCGGATTTCGAGTACTTACTGGTCAATCGCGGCGTGTTCTGGCGGTCTCCTGCCGAGCTTAAAGCCCGTGAGCCTCTTGGTCCGGGGCGCAGCCTCGAGAGGTCCAGATGCAGAAGAGGGCGCACCAGAGGGGCTGGAGCTAGCTTCGAGTAATGCCTGGGCCAGGGTAGGCCCTCGAGAGATTAGCCCCGACCTGTCCTTCTTCGGGATCACGGGCGGGTCCTCTCCCCCTCGCCTGGTGTCAGCCTCGTCGTCAATCGACAGGATGATGTTGGCCCTGCACCAAGGGGAAGTCTCCCCCGTCCCCTCAGCGGTCTCCTCCGAGTCGCGCTCCTCTTCTTCTTCGTCTTCCTCCCCTCCTTTGCGGGAATTGTCAGAAGACAATTCCACCAGCACGGCCACCTCCTGGCCCTCAGGAGGCACGTCCGGCACCAGACCGCTCCCGTCAAAGGTGGGCATGGCGTCCACCACCTGTTGCTAGTTGTCGCGGAGGAACAAGGGGACAGGAGCGCCCTCTAGACCTTCCACGTCCTCTCCAACCAGGAAGCGGAGAGCTGCGGTCAGATCCTCATCAGCCAGGGCCTCTGAGTTTAGGCGGAGATCGTCGTCCGCACCTTCAAGCCTCCACAACGGGCGTGAGTGCGCCTGAAGTGGAGCCACCCGCTGTGCTAGGAACTCCCTCAGGAGCATGGCCCCGTTCAGCTTCGCCGCCTTCATGTTGCCCGGTCTCAGGTCGGCATTCATCTTCTCCAGCACCAACTTCGCCCATCGGTCGCCAAGCTTCGCACGAGACCACGCCTCATCAGCCTGAGGCGTGCTCCGTGGGCAACACCAACCGAGAGTGGATGCATCTGGCATCCAGCATGACCCACTTGCTCCGAAAGCCATCGACCCTCTTCCCGGTCTTTGAAATCGCATTGGCCTTGGAGTACGCAACAAAGCCAGCGCACGCCGAAGTATGGTTGCCGGTGATTCGGAGGGAGAAGAAGCGAGCGGAGCAAGAAGAGATGGACAACGGGGGCTCGCGCCTCTCCGTACTTATAATCTAGAGGAGGCCAACCGCCGGCCTCCACGATCACAGGTAATCATGACTCTTTTTGCATACAACAGGCACTCGTCAAATCGGGCAATTGCCGAGGCAACGTGGGGAAGCGGAGACGCCCACGTCCAATCAACCGCCACGCGGCGACCAAGGCCACAGGCTGTTGGGCCCCGGGCGCTCCGCACTTGCCCTTTGGCTTCGCTGCTAAGCCAAGTCCGAGCGCGCCTTGGGTCCGGGGGCTACTGTCGGCATTCTGGGAACGGGGGTCCCCAGACTTGCCTGCCTGCGGCCTGCAGCGTGGCTCAAGCAGTGGCCCAGTACGGCCCGTCTTCATCAACCCAAGTTCAAGACCGTCGTGAGGGGCCAAGCCTCGCGGGGCGGACGACGCAAGGCTTCCTCTGGGGAGGCCTCACCAGGCTGGCTCGCGAGGAGGCGGAGAGATCAAAGCAAGGAGTACCTCGCGAGGTGCTCTTGACGCAAGCCATGACGATCGAGATCAAGCGGGCACTAGGCGGGCGCCAGCCAGCGCAGTGTCCTTGTTTCCTCTTTGGTGCAAAGGGGGCAAGCGCAGGCGCGGAGTACCGAGGCATCAAGCAAAGGTTTCCCTGTCGGTGCAACGAGACCAAGTCCAGCAGGACGGCAGGACGGAGATCTCCATGGAGCCTAGGACGGCGTCATCGCCAGTGCCTTTGGCAGTCGAAGACCAATTTTAGTCAGGATAGCTTGTACTAGCTGTCCCCCTTCAAAATGGTAGTTGTTGGCTCCGTTCCCGCTCAATATTTGGGAAGAGGACCAGGGCCTCTATAAATAGAGATAGCCACCATAGTAGAAAGGGACCGAATCCTTCCCTAGCAGAACACTGCACCAGCTCAAGAACACCCCTCGCGAGGCTGTTCTTCCCTTGTACTGTTCATCATCAACCCCAGAGCCAATCCACCACACCACACACTGGATTAGGGTCTTACACCACAACGGTGGCCCGAACCAGTATAAACCTTGTGTCCCTTGTGTTGTTCATCATGTAGCTTAGATTTGCAGCGAGGTTTTGGGGCGCGGATCGGTAGGGAGGAGATCTTCATGCGCACCCAGAGTTCAAACCTTAAGGGTTTTGCCAGAACCCGACATCCGACAGTCGTCCCAGCCTTCTTTCGATCCCCAGTCCGACCTGCCCCCGTTGTCTCCCACTTCTCGATCCCCTACCTCCATCGCCTTCCTTCTCTGGTTGCCATGGCTACCAGAGCAGATCCATAGCACCTTCCCACCGCTAACCACCCCCTCCAACCCCGTCCTACCAAGACAATCAGCTAAAAAAACAGGTGAATCTCCGATCTCCTTCTTTTTCTCGTCCTTCTTCCGGCCAGAAATTAGAAATTGCAAATTTGCAAACGGAGATGGCGACTGGATCCACGCCATCGGGGCAAAAACACCCCACGGATTTGTGTGTATTCACATTTGCCAACCAACATAAGCCAGATCTGCCATGTACTATGCTAGAGTTGAGCTAAGATTCTCGGTTGGCTTGGTGCAAGTAGTTGGTAATGAAGGATGCGTACGAATCCCTAAAAAAGGGAGAGAAAGTACGAATTTGGCATAGGGGGTAGGAAAAATAGTTGCCACTTGTGTCTAACATCAGTTGCCACCTAACGTTGTCGTTAACTGCCACCATGTTAACCTGTTGCTTGCCATCCTATTTTAGTGTCTGTTGCCATCGCTTCAAAATGATAGCTGGCACCCAGATTTCAGAAAAGATAGTGGATGTGCATGTCCTACTTGCCATGATGTGTTGGTTGCCTACGCAGGAAATATGATAAGATTGTCGTGTTATCTTCTACGTGCAAACAGCAAAAAATGCATTTTTTTGCGGATAGTTGATGCGTTCTTGTTCATGCAGTGACTGAGAACACATTGGTAGAAACAAAACGCGGAAGAATTAATCACGAAGACGGCACTGATCCTTGGGTTTCTCAAACGCCAGAAACGCCCCCTTGGGATGGAGCAGAATACAGTCAACTCATTTCTGCAGGGCCGTTGCTGCCACTACTAGAGCAGTACGCGGGCATCGGTACGATGCATGATAACAAAAAAGAACATTTGCCATGTTCGTGACTATGAAGATGACATTCTACTTACGTCCTACAATGTCATTTTTCGCAGGTTCTTATGACCAAAACACATTTAGGGGGGGCACCATGGCAAGTTCAGTCACAGGGCGCTAACACTGACAAATGTACGGGCAACCAACTTCAACTAGCTAATGTGGCAAATCAAGGTAACGCATACGAAAATCAAACATACTGGTGTGGACATGAAAATTAAACTTGCAAAGGATGGCAAAAGACTCACGAGTTATATCGGAAAAAAAGGAAGGACCTTCATGCAACACATGGCATCAGGCGGTAACCTTGTACCTGCCATCGACGTCATACACAGGTGAGTAAATAAAAGTGAAGTTACGGATGGTGAATTAGGAGAAGGAACATAGCTGACAGTGTATGATCAAATGTGACTGCAATGTCTAAACAACCGTGGATGACAAGTGTGAACAAATCTGTGTGGCATGGTTGGACCACTACATGTGCCATGTTGAACAAACTACAGTTGCCATGCAATGACCAACTGCTACCATGATCGCAGGTTGTTACGGTGGGACTACATCAGAAAATGTCTCATGGCAAGATTCACAGTTGCAGGACAACGCTATTGCAGATAGAGCACATCAAATTGGAATGATAGACCACACAAGATCGGCACATGTGGCACAACAAGGTAAAAAAAATTAAACGAGAAAGCAGTACTGCATTTGTTTCTGTGGGAATAGCATGTGAGGAAAAGTAGGTTTGTAACGGTGGTGGTGGAAAAAACAAACATAACTACCAAGTGGTCGTGTGCAAAGAGTCATATATTGTCTTCGGGATTTGCCAATTGCTAAAAGAGTGTGTGCAACACTAATGATTGATCACATTTTCCTAGTGAGCTCAAACCTAGAATACAAGTTTCGATGCTAGAACATACTGGTTGCCATGTATTGGCAGCAGTAGTTGCCATGTATGTTGGACTGCAGCTGCCATGGCTATAGAATCCAAGTTTTGGTACTGAAAGGAGCTGGTTGCCATGCATCGGCAACAGTAGTTTCCATGTTTGTTGGACTATAGCTGCCATGACTGGAGAACTACAGTTGCCATGCATGGCCATATGCAGACTTACAGCTTACTGTGTGAATGATGGCATGCCAAATCACATGCAGTTGCTGTACTCTGTTACGATAAACATGCCATTCAAGCAAAATCTTACGCTTGTACCTATTTTTTTATTACAGGACCTTCAAGTACAACCAACAGTGGCACGGGGACATCTACTACGGGGGGCTCTGAGCACTCGGAAGACGCGTTCCACTAGCCGGCAAACAATCATGCCACAAACAATGTCGAGTCAGTGTCGGAAATGGCAATCATTCCAGCAATGCCGACAAGCACACCTTTGAACACCAGCACAAGCAACACTCAAGCAGATTGAACAGCTGCCGATACTGAAGTGAATGGTGAAATTGGTGATGAAACACAAGGGGATGAAGATGGTGGGCAATCAGAAATCATGGTACCTCAGCCACCGTACGTTGGTCAAATATTTGATTCATTCGCAAACGCAAAGGAATTCTACCAGACATGTGCAAAGTTCCATGGGTTTGCGGTCAACACCGAATACCATAGGAAAATTAAAAAAACTAACGAGTACAGCAGAGGTGAGATGTGGTCCTACAAGGCACGAAAGAACAAGAAGGGTAAAGGTGTTGCACCTGTCATTCCGGAACAAAAGAGAGGTATCATTCTCAAGGCGGAATGCTCTGTCCAATGTAAGCTGAACGTAGATGGATCATGGTGGGTGGTCGCTAAATATTTTGACGAGCACAACCACGAACTCGTAAAGAAGTTCGACCTGGTAAAATTCTGACCGCCCATAGAGGATTCACCCCCCTCAAGAAGAAATTCATAAAGCTGCTACATGATTGTAACGTCGGTCCATCAAGAATGGTCCAGATACTATCCCTCATCCACAGCAAAAATGGGACTATGATTAGCATGCCCTACATACCAGCAGACGTCACAAACCTAAAGGCAAAGTACCGTAGAGAGAGCAAGTTGGCTGACATATAAGCTACGATGGCCTACTTCAATGAGAAAGCGAAGGAAGATTCAAATTTCTTCTACAAGATAAGATTGGACGATGAGGACCATGTCAGGAACAATTGGGTGGATGGTGCTACAAGAAGAGCCTACAAACATTTTCGAGATTGCATTTCATTCGACGTGACATATCTCACTAATATGTACAAGAGCCATGCGCTCCATTCATAGGAATAAATAACCATAATCAGTCATTGCAGTTCGGATGCAGGCTCGTTCGGAACGAAGACACAGATGGGTACACTTGGCTGTTCAAGACCTTCTTGGAGTGCATGGATGGACTTGCTCCGATGAACATAATAACAGACCAGGATCTTAGCATGTGTGCAGGCATAGAGGAGGTCTTTCTGTTGGCAGTGCACAGGCACTGCAGGTGGCACATTATAAAGAAGACTGAGGAGACTCTAGGACCATTCTTTGCTGACCGTCTAGAGCTACACAAGGCATTCGAGCTGTGCGTGGACCAGAGCTTGACGGTGAGGAGTTTGAAAGGAGTTGGATGGCCATGATTGAAACATATCAAGTCCAAGACACCGAGACACTTGCTAGCCTATGGGAGAAGCGAATGTACTGGGTGCCGGCCTACTTCATGCAGTGCTTCTTCCCGTTTCTGCAGACTGCGCAGCGCAGTGAGGGGTTCAATGCTATTTTGAAGCGGTACGTGAGCCCTGGCAACTCATTGCTATAGTTTGCCAAGCAATACACCGCTTTGCAACAAAAAATACTGGGATCTGAGCTATAGCAAGAAGCAAACACCGCGCTAAAGCAGCCAAAATTGCTAACGTATTTACCGATGGAGAGGCAGATGAGCAAGCTATACACCAACAAAATCTTTAACAAGTAAGTCCGTTGTGTTACAATCTTAATTGCACAAGCATGAAGGTAGTAGGTGGCATGTAGAATGCAATGCAGTTGAAAAGCTTATTTCAAAATGATGATTTTTTGAAAAGTAGCCACTGAGTATAGAGTAACCATGATATGTAGTTGCCATGTTTAATGAACTACAGTTTGCCATGTCTTTTACTCAACTCAGTTGCCATGTTTACTCAACTACAGTTGCCATGTTTGATGAACTGTAGTTGCCATGGGTAATGAATTGTACTTCCATTGGCCATGATGGTATGGAAATGCAAATGCCAACTAAGATGTTATGCAAATTGCCATGTTTAATGAACTGCAGTTGCCATGTTTAATGAACTGCAGTTGCCATGTTTAATGGTCTGCAGTTGCCGTGTTTAATGAACTATAGTTGCCATGTTCAAATGAAATGTAATTCCATTGGCCACAACAACATAAGGTGCTACAAAAAACATCACACAAGAGTTTAACAAAACCACACAAAACTTGCAGATTCCAGGAAGAAATAAAGCGTGCTAGCATGTACACGGCTTTCCAGGTGGACGAACATACGTTCAAGCTGTGTTCTATCTTGGGCATGTCGGATTCAGAACCTGAAGACCCGGACAAGGGAAGGAACTACTTTGTGAAGGCCTCAATGAGTGTAGGCGAATACTACTTCCAATGTTGAAAATTCGAACGGGACGGGATTGTGTGTTGTCACATACTAAAAGTAATGGACATGAACGCGGTGACACAAATGCCCCACCATTTCATAAGGCGGCGATGGACTTGGGATGCTTATGATGCATTGGCACCACAAACATCAAACGCAGTTTTGGTTGTGCATGACGAGAGACCGGAGTCAACCATGGAAGCCGTGAGGCACGTTGTGTTGACAAAGAACTATGTTGAACTAATTGATGAAGCGTGCAAGAGTGATGAGACAGCGAGGGTCTCAGAAAACACAGTAAGGCCCTGAAAAGAGAGCTTGATGAGATCAAGAAGAGGAAAGCTGAGGAAGCCTTACACAGGTTCCCCCGCACATCAAATGTGCCTTCGTCCACGGGGCCATCATCTGAAAACTCGGAGGTAGGATCTGGAACAGAAAGCACACAAACCCAGGTCAGGAACCCGTCCCGTTCCATCACAAAGGGGCGTCGAAAAGAGATAAGATACAAGTCGGGATTGGAGATTCAAGCAAAACACAAGAAAACAAAGAAAGGGACGGGAAATCCGTAAGCAACATTGGAGCACTGTGACTTGGTCCTTGGTGACATTTCTTTTGTAATCTAGACATTCTAAATTTTTAAAAATATGAGATTGACTCTTGAGGGGAATCAGAATTTGAAGGAAAATGCCATGAATGGATAACTATAGTTGCCACGTGTATGGTACTGAATCTGCCATGTCTTTTCTACTGAATCTGCCATGTCTTTTCTACTGAATCTGCCATGTTATTTTATACTGAATCTGCCATGCTATTTGTACTGAATCTGCCATCCTATTTATACTGAATCTGCCATGCTATTTATACTGAATCTGCCATGTTAGTTCTACTGAATCTGCCATGTTAGTTCTACTGAATATGCCATGTTATTTGTAATGACTCTGCATCGCCTAGATTTCCGTGTTTAGTCAACGCATTTTAGTCACACATATTGTATTGTGTGCAAACTATGGGAAACAAGTTGAAACGGTCACGTGCAGCAATTGCAAAAGGTTACGGTTGCGTGATCAAACTACCATGATAGCCAGTACAGTTAGGAATGAAAAAAAGAACCAAACAGACAAATGAAGAGGGACGATAACTTTCACTAACTGTGTCTGATGAACTACATTTGCCATGTTTTCAAACAACGTAGACGCATTCGAAACACCAAACCGGTACTATCAACAATGAACTCATAATAATACTGAAAAACATAAATGTATCTGCTGTCACACCAAAATAGGTTCACATCCACACATATATTACAGAAAATATTCAAATGTCGCTCACACACCACCACTACATACTAGGCAGTCATAACATAGTACACGGACATAATTTTGAAAAGAACAAAGGTAATACCTTACATTCCTCGGCAACAGAATGTAAGGTAGGCGTTCGCTATGGAGCACCACGTGATCACTTGTACTTCTTCATGACTTTCTTGAAAGCTTCCTCTATGAACTCAGAGCGTTGGACCGCATGTTGAAATCTTCATTCGTCAACAAGTTCCATGTGTAAATTTTGCGGAGCTCAACGACCATTGCAGCTGTGACGATAGGAACCGGTCTACCTTCCGACTTTGCAAGGTATTCCAACGTGTGAAAACCACAGTCCTTCCTATACAAGAAAAGAATCAGGTGAACTCACATGAACAGAGATAAAAATAATAAACTTCAATTCAGAGGTGACAAGAGGGTTAGCATTGGTGTAGAGGACACATGAAGAAAGAGATGGGAAAATACCGGTTTCCTTGCTTCGAAGTCGCCATGTACTCAATTGGAAAATGTCTGATTTGTACCTTTGAGTGTTTGTAATGACAGTTCCATGTATCTTGAGGTTGTTGATGAAGTATTCAACATGCGTAGTAAGGTCTGCATCAGCTGTCGAATGCATTGAATCAAACACCTCAAAATGTTGGTTCTTCAGGTCAAGGCAGATCGCGTAGTGGTGACCACACTTGTCATGTAGGTCGTGTGGTGCAAGCTCCTGGAACATGGGGAACTGACCTACAAGTAAAATGAAGGAAAGAAGAAGCAGAGTTCACATGAAGAACAAAAATGATGTAATTGGGAAAATGACATGCAAGGATATCACCGGTTGCAGTAAGAGGCACATGAGTGACATAAAGCAGCAAGGGGCCAAAAAGTAAACCCAGATAGAATGTTTAGTTATAGTGGGTAATTAAAAGAAGTTGCCATCCATGTATGAACAAAGTTGCCCAGTATTTTAGTTTGAAGTTGCCACATAGTTTGTATGGGGATGCAAATCAAAAGTCAGTTTACATGGCAGTTGTTGCCACATGGAAACAACTGTCACATAAACAGGGTGTAGCCCACATGTGAAGCATAGCTACTGGCAAAAACAAACCATGGGAGGAAAAATGTGCAAAAAAGGAAGGAGTACTCACACATTTCTTCATTGTGAGCTTGAAATCACCATGCGCAGCAAAATGCTTCCTCGGGATTTTGTGGTGGAAGTCTGTTGGGGAACGTAGTAATTTCAAAAAAAAATCCTACGCACACGCAAGATCATGGTGATGCATAGAAACGAGAGGGGAGAGTGTCGTCCACGTACCCTCGTAGACCGAAAGCGGAAGCGTTAACACAACGCAGTTGATGTAGTCGTACGTCTTCACGGCCCGACCGATCAAGCACCGAAAGGACGACACCTCCGAGTTCTTGCACATGTTCAGCTCGATGATGTCCATCGAACTCCGATCCAGCTGAGGGTCGAGGGAGAGTTCCGTCAGCACGACGGCGTGGTGACGAAGATGATGTTCTACCGACGCAGGGTTCGCCTAAGCACCGCTACGATATTATCAAGGTGGAATATGGTGGAGGGGGCACCACAAATGGCTAATAGATCTGAAGGATCAATTGTTGTTGTGTCTAGAGGTGCCCCCCTGCCCCCGTATATAAAGGATCAAGGGGGAGGGGGCAGCCGGCTAGGAGGGTGCGCGCCAGGAGGACTCCCTCCTTTTCCTTGTCCAAGTAGGAGAGCGGGAAGGAAGGGGAGAGAGGAGAGGAAGGAAAGGGGGGCGCAGCCCCCCTCCTTGTCCTATTCAGACTAGAGGGGGAGGGGGCGTGCGGCCTGCCCTGGCCGCCCCTCCTCTGCACCACTTTGGGCCCATGAGGCCCATTAACCCCCCGGGGGGGTTCTGGTAACCCCCCGGTACTCCCGTATATATCCGATAACCCCCGGAACCATTCCGGTGTCTGAATATAGTCGTCCAATATATCAATCTTCATGTCTCGACCATTTCGAGACTCCTCGTCATGTCCGTGATCACATCCGTGACTCCGAACTATCTTAGGTACATCAAAACACATGAACTCATAATATAATTGTCATCTAACTTTAAGCGTGCGGACCCTACGGGTTCGAGAACTATGTAAACATGACCGAGACACATCTCCGGTCAATAACCAATAGCGGAACCTGGATGCTCATATTGGCTCCTACATATTCTATGAAGATCTTTATCAGTCAAACCGTATAACAACATACGTTGTTCCCTTTGTCATCGGTATGTTACTTGCCCGAGATTCGATCGTCGGTATCTCAATACCTAGTTCAATCTCATTACCGACAAGTCTCTTTACTCGTTATGTAATGCATCATTCCGTAACTAACTCATTAGCTACATTGCTTGCAAGGCTTATAGTGATGTGCATTACCGAGAGGGCCCAGAGATACCTCTCCGACAATCGGAGTGACAAAACCAAATCTCGAAATACGCCAACTCAACATGTACCTTTGGAGACACCTGTAGAGCTCCTTTATAATCACCCAGTTATGTTGTGACTTGGTAGCACACAAAGTGTTCCTCTGGTAAATGGGAGTTGCATAATCTCAGAGTTGTAGGAACATGTATAAGTCATGTAGAAAGCAATAGCAACATACTAAACAATCAAGTGCTAAGCTAACAGAATGGGTCAAGTCAATCACATCATTCTCCTAAAAGATGTGATCCCGTTAATCAAATGACAACTCATGTCTATGGTTAGGAAACACAACCATCTTTGATTAACGAGCTAGTCAAGTAGAGGCATACTAGTGACATTATGTTTGTCTATGTATTCACACATGTATTATGTTTCCGGTTAATACAATTCTAGCATGAGTAATAAACATTTATCATGATATAAGGAAATAAATAATAACATTATTATTGCCTCTAGGGCATATTTCCTTCAGTCTCCCACTTGCACTAGAGTCAATAATCTAGATTACACAGTAATGATTCTAACCCTGATGGAGCCTTGGTGCTGATCATGTTTTGCTTGTGGAAGAGGCTTAGTCAACGGGTCTGCAACATTCAGTTTCGTATGTATCTTGCAAATCTATATGTCTCCCACCTGGACTTGGTCCCGGATGGAATTGAAGCGTCTCTTGATGTGCTTGGTCCTCTTGTGAAATCTGGATTCCTTTGCCAACGCAATTGCACCAGTATTGTCACAGAAGATTTTCATTGGTCCCGATGCACTAGGTATGACACCTAGATCGGATATGAACTCCTTCATACAGACTCCTTCATTTGCTGCTTCCGAAGCAGCTATATTCTCCGCTTCTCATGTAGACCCCACCACGACGCTTTGTTTAGAACTACACCAACTGATAGCTCCACCGTTTAATATAAACACGTATCTGGTTTGCGACTTAGAATCATCCGAATCAGTGTCAAAGCTTGCATCAACGTAACCATTTACGACTAGCTCTTTGTCACCTCCATAAACGAGAAACATATCCTTAGTCCTTTTTAGGTATTTTAGGATATTCTTGACCGCTGTCCAGTGATCCACTCCTGGATTACTTTGGTACCTCCCTGCTAAACTTATTGATAAGCATACATCAGGTCTGGTACACAACATTGCATACATGATAGATCCTATGGCTGAAGCATAGGGAACATCTTTCATTTTCTCTCTATCTTCTGCTGTGGTCGGGCATTGAGTCTGACACAACTTCACACCTTGTAATATAGGCAAGAACCCTTTCTTTGTTTGATCCATTTTGAACCTTTTCAAAACTTTGTCAAGGTATGTGCTTTGTGAAAGTCCAATTAAGCGTCTTGATCTATCTCTATAGATCTTGATGCCTAATATATAAGCAACTTCACCGAGGTCTTTCATTTAAAAACTTTTATTCAAGTATCCTTTAATGCTATCCAGAAATTCTATATCATTTCCAATTAACAATATGCCGTCTATATATAATATCATAAATGCTACAGAGCTCCCACTCACTTTCTTGTAAATACAGGCTTCTCCAAAAGTCTGTATAAAACCATATGCTTTGATCACACTATCAAAGTGTTTATTCCAACTCCGAGAGGCTTGCACCAGTTCATAAATGGATCGCTGGAGCTTGCACACTTTGTTAGCACCTTTTGGATCGACAAAACCTTTAGGTTGCATCATATACAACTCTTCTTCTAGAAATCCATTCAGGAATGCAGTTTGACATCCATTTGCCATATTTCATAATCATAAAATGCGGCAATTGCTAACATGATTCCAACAGACTTAAGCATCGCTACGGGTGAGAAAGTCTCATCGTAGTCAACCCCCTTGAACTTGTCAAAACCTTTCACAACAAGTCGAGCTTTGTAGACAGTAACATTATCATCAGCGTCAGTCTTCTTCTTGAAGATCCATTTATTCTCGATGGCTTGCCGATCATCGGGCAAGTCAACCAAAGTCCATACTTTGTTCTCATACATGGATCCCATCTCAGATTTCATGGCCTCAAGCCATTTTTCGGAATCTGGGCTCATCATCGCTTCCTCATAGTTTGTAGGTTCGCCATGGTCAAGTAACATAACCTCCAAAATAGGATTACCGTACCACTCTGGTGCGGATCTTACTCTGGTTGACCTACGAGGTTTGGTAGTAACTTGATCTGAAGTTTCATGATCAATATCATTAGCTTCCTCACTAATCGGTGTAGTCGTCACAGGAACCGGTTTCTATGATGAACTACTTTCCAATAAGGGAGCAGGTACAGTTACCTCATCAAGTTCTACTTTCCTCCCACTCACTTCTTTCGAGAGAAATTCCTTCTCTAGAAAAGATCCGAATTTAGCAACAAAAGTCTTGCCTTCAGATTTGTGATAGAAGGTGTACCCAATAGTCTCCTTTGGGTATCCTATGAAGACACATTTCTCCGATTTGGGTTCGAGCTTATCTGGTTGAAGTTTCTTCACATAAGCATCGCAGCCCCAAACTTTAATAAACGACAACTTTGGTTTCTTGCCAAACCACAGTTCACAAGGCGTTGTCTCAACGGATTTTGATGGTGCCCTATTTAACGTGAATGCGGCCGTCTCTAAAGCATAACCCCAAAACAATAGCGGTAAATCAGTAAGAGACATCATAGATCGCACCATATCTAGTAAAGTACGATTACGATGTTCGAACACACCATTATGTTGTGGTGTTCCGGGTGGCGTGAGTTGTGAAACTATTCCGCATTGTTTCAAATGTAAACCAAACTCATAACTTAAATATTCCCCTCCACGATCAGATCGTAGAAACTTTATCTTCTTGTTACGATGATTTTCCACTTCACTCTGAAATTCTTTGCTCTTTTCAAATGTTCCAGTCTTATGTTTCATTAAGTAGATATACCCATATCTGCTCAAATTATCTATGAAGGTGAGAAAATAACGATACCCGCCGCGAGCCTCAATGTTCATTGGACCACATACATCAGTATGTATGATTTCCAACAAATCTGTTGCTCGCTCCATAGTTCTGGAGAATGACATTTTACTCATCTTGCCCATGAGGCACGGTGTGCAAGTACCAAGTGATTCATAATCAAGTGATTCCAGAAGTCCATCAGTATGGAGTTTCTTCATGCGCTTTACACCAATATGACCCAAATGGCAGTGCCACAAATAAGTTGCACTATCATTATCAACTCTACATCTTTTGGCTTCAACATTATGAATATGTGTATCACTACTATCGAGATTTAATAAAAATAGATCACTCTTCAAGGGTGCATGACCATAAAAGATATTACTCATATAAATAGAACAACCATTATTCTCTGATTTAAATGAATAACCGTCTCGCATCAAACAAGATCCAGATATAATGTTCATGCTTAACGCTGGCACCAAATAACAATTATCTAGGTCTAAAACTAACCCCAAAGGTAGATGTAGAGGTAGCATGCTGACCGCAATCACATCGACTTTGGAACCATTTCCCACGCGCATCATCACCTCGTCCTTAGCCAATCTTCGCTTAATCCATAGTCCATGTTTCGAGTTGCAAATATTAGCAATAGAACCAGTATCAAATACCCAGGTGCTACTGCGAGCATTAGTAAGGTATACATCAATAACATGTATATCACATATACCTTTGTTCACCTTGCCATCCTTCTTATCCGCCAAATACTTGGGGCAGTTCCGCTTCCAGTGACCAATCTGCTTGCAGTAGAAGCACTCAGTCTCAGGCTTAGTTCCAGATTTGGGTTTCTTGTCTTGAGCAGCAACTTGTTTGCCGTTCTTCTTTAAGTTCCCCTTCATCTTCCCTTTACCCTTTTTCTTGAAACTGGTGGTCTTATTGACCATCAACACTTGCTCCTTTTTGATTTCTACCTCCGCAGCTTTTAGCATTGCGAAGAGCTCGGGAATAGTCTTGTCCATCCCTTGCATATTATAGTTCATCATGAAGCTCTTGTAGCTTGGTGGCAGTGATTGAAGAATTCTGTCAATGACACTATCATCAGGAAGATTAACTCCCACTTGAATCAATTGATTATTATACCCAGACATTTTGAGTATATGTTCACTGATAGAACTATTCTCTTCCATCTTGCAGCTATAGAACTTATTGGAGACTTCATATCTCTCAATCCGGGCATTTGCTTGAAATATTAACTTCAACTCCTGGAACATCTCATATGCTCCATGACGTTCAAAACGTCGTTGAAGTCCCGGTTCTAAGCCGTAAAGCATGGCACACTGAACTATCGAGTAGTCATCAGCTTTGCTCTGCCAGACATTCTTAATGTCGTCAGTTGCATCTACAGCAGGCCTGGAACCCAGAGGTGCTTCCAGGACGTAATTATTCTGTGCAGCAATGAGGATAATCCTCAAGTTATGGACCCAGTCCGTGTAATTGCTACCATCATCTTTCAACTTAGCTTTCTCAAGGAACGCATTAAAATTGAACGGAACAACAACACGAGCCATCTATCTACAACAAACATAGACAAGCAAAATACTATCAGGTACTAAGTTCATGATAAATTTAAGTTCAATTAATCATATTACTTAAGAACTCCCACTTAGATAGACATCCCTCTAATCATCTAAGTGATCACGTGATCCAAATCAACTAAACCATGTCCGATCATCACGTGAGATGGAGTAGTTTTCAATCGTGAACATCACTATGTTGATCATATCTACTATATGATTCACGCTCGACCTTTCGGTCTCAGTGTTCCGATGCCATATCTGTATATGCTAGGCTCGTCAAGTTTAACCTGAGTATTCCGCGTGTGCAACTGTTTTGCACCAGTTATATTTGAACGTAGAGCCTATCACACCCGATCATCACGTGGTGTCTCATCACGAAGAACTTTCGCAATGGTGCATACTCAGGGAGAACACTTATACCTTGAAATTTAGTGACAGATCATCTTATAATGCTACCATCAATCAAAGCAAAATCAGATGCGTAAAGCATAAACATCACATGCAATCAATATAAGTGATATTACATGGCCATCATCATCTTGTGCTTGTGATCACCATCTCCGAAGCACCGTCATGATCACCATCGTCACGGACGCGACACCTTGATCTTCATCGTAGCATCGTTGTCGTTTCGCCACCTATTGCTTCTACGACTAGCGCTACCGCTTAATGATAAAGTAAAGCAATTACAGGGAGATTGCATTGCATACAATAAAGCGACAACCATATGGCTCCTGCGAGTTGCCGATAACTCGGTTACAAAACATGATCATCTCATACAATAAAATATAGCATCACATCTTGACCATATCACATCACAACATGCCCTGCAAAAACAAGTTAGACGTCCCCTACTTTGTTGTTGCAAGTTTTACGTGGCTGCTACGGGCTGAGCAAGAACCGTTCTTACCAACGCATCAAAACCACGATGATAGTTCGTCAAATTAGTGTTGTTTTAACCTTCTCAAGGATCGCGCGTAGCCACACTAGGTTCAACTAAAGTTGGAGAAACTGACACCCACCAACCACCTATGTGCAAAGCACGTCGGTAGAACCAGTCTCGCGTAAGCATACGTGTAATGTCGATTCGGGTCGCTTCATCCAACAATACCGCTGAACCAAAGTATGATATGCTGGTAAGCGGTATGACTTGTATCGCCCACAACTCACTTGTGTTCTACTCGTGCATATAACATCTACGCATAAAACCAGGCTCGGATGCCACTATTGGGGAACGTAGTAATTTCAAAAAAAATCCTACGCACACGCAAGATCATGGTGATGCATAGCAACGAGAGGGGAGAGTGTCGTCCACGTACCCTCATAGACCAAAAGTGGAAGCATCAGCACAACACGGTTGATGTAGTCGTACGTCTTCACGGCCCGACCGATCAAGCACCGAAAGCACGACACCTCCGAGTTCTTGCACACGTTCAGCTCGATGACGTCCCTCGAACTCCGATCCAGCCGAGTGTCGAGGGAGAGTTCCGTCAGCACGACGGTGTGGTGACAATGATGATGTTCTACAGATGCAGGGCTTCGCCTAAGCACCGCTACGATATTATTGAGGTGGAATATGGTGGATGGGGGCACCGCACACGGATAATAGATCTCAAGGATCAATTGTTGTTGTGTCTAGAGGTGCCCCCTACCCCGTATATAAAGGAGAAAGGGGGAGGGGCGGCCGGCCAGGAGGGTGCGCGCCAGGAGGAGTCCTACTCCCACCGGGAGTAGGACTCCCTCCTTTTCCTTGTCCAAGTAGGAGAGGGGGAAGGAAGGGGAGAGAGGAGAGGAAGGAATGGGGGGCGCCGCCCCCCTCCTTGTCCTATTCGGACTAGAGAGGGAGGAGGCACGTGGCCTACCCTGGCCGCCCCTCCTCTGCTCCACTTTGGGCCCATGAGGCCCATTAACCCCCCGGGGGGGTTCCGGTAACCCCCCGATACTCCGGTATATATCCGATAACCCCCGGAACCATTCGGTGTCCGAATATTGTTGTCCAATATATCAATCTTCATGTCTCGACCATTTCGAGACTCCTCGTCATGTCCGTGAACACATACGGGACTCCGAACTATCTTCGGTACGTCAAAACACATGAACTCATAATATAACTGTCATCTAACTTTAAGCGTGCAGACCCTACGGGTTCGAGAACTATGTAGACATGACCGAGACACGTCTCCAGTCAATAACCAATAGCGGAACCTGGATGCTCATATTGGCTCCTACATATTCTACGAAGATCTTTATCGGTCAAACCGCATAACAACATACGTTGCTCCCTTTATCATCTGTATGTTTCTTGCCCGAGATTCGATCGTCGTTATCTCAATACCTATTTCAATATCGTTACCGACAAGTCTATTTACTTGTTATGTAATGCATCATTACGTAACTAACTCATTAGCTACATTGCTTGCAAGGCTTATAGTGATGTGCATTACCGAGAGGGCCCAGAGATACCTCTCCGACAATCGGAATGACAAAACCTAATCTCGAAATACACCAACTCAACATGTACCTTTGGAGACACTTGTAGAGCTCCTTTATAATCACCCAGTTACGTTGTGACGTTTGGTAGAACACAAAGTGTTCCTCCGGTAAACGGGAGTTGCATAATCTCATAGTTGTAGGAACATGTATTAGTCATGAAGAAAGCAATAGCAACATACTAAATGATCAAGTGCTAAGCTAACGGAATGGGTCAACTCAATCACATCATTCTCCTAATGATGTGATCCCGTTAATCAAATGAAAACTCATGTCTATGGTTAGGAAACACAACCATCTTTGATTAACGAGCTAGTCAAGTAGAGGCATACTAGTGACATTATGTTTGTCTATGTATTCACACATGTATTATGTTTCGGTTAATACAATTCTAGCATGAATAATAAACATTTATCATGATATAAGGAAATAAATAATAACTTTATTATTGCCTCTAGGGCATATTTCCTTCAAAGTCACCATCCCATATTTTGCAGGTCACACTGTACTGCATGATTGTTTTGTCGGGAGACATATCCATATGCTTGTTGATGAAGTCAATCCCACATGCAACTACATTCGTCGACATTTTACCGAGTGGCCTCACAGACTCGGCAAGATCACCTAGGTCGATGTATGTCGCATCGCATTGTATGATCTTGGTTCTGTCCAAACATGAGCTGCATGAAAATGATATAACATGAAAGAATCATGACTACTAAGTAAAAAAAGAAATAAAAACGTAAACCTGAACATATCTAGAAATAGCAAAAGGAGGAATGGTGAAAATAGCAAAGCAAAATGAGGGGTTATGTGGTGTGGACGTTACGCTTTCAGCTCCTTCATGTGCTTGCTGCTGGCCCTCGCATTTCCAAAACGCTTGACAATATCATACAGCTAGTTCTGCTCCTTTGTGGCCTTGACTTCGGGCTCATAGTCATCCGCGGGAGGTGCGTGAACTACCCTATGCTGCCTCACAGAACCAAGGGTGGCACTTCTAATGGTATCCTTAGATACCGTCTCAGCAGACACGTTGGAACTTGATTGCCCCTGACCTCGTGAGGACCTCCTCTGCAATGCTGCCTCCTTAATCCCGAGGTAAGCTTCATCAAGTGACGGCGAAATCTCCTCAGGGGTGCCTGCAAGGATCAGAAAAGTGAGTTAGGATACCTAGAAAACAAAACAAATGTAGTGTGAAAGAAAGGGTGCAGGATATGAAATGTAGGTACAAAAAGTAGGGAGTTTCCATGTGGAGGCAACTCCAGTTGCCATGTGTAGTGCATTGTAGTTGCCATGTGACAACAACTACAGTTGCCATGTTGTATCAACTCCAGTTGCCATGTGGTTGCTGAATGGAAAATGCAGCATGGCAACAATAATGTACGTGACATTGTGCAGCAAATCCAGTTGCCATGTCATCAGATAACAGTTGCCATCACAAGTGAGAACCCAAAAAAATGCTTGGGACAAAAGTCAGACTAAAAAGATGTACACAAGAAAATGATAAACACAGAAGAAATGTACCTTGTATGATCGACTCTGCGAACTTGACATCCTTCCTGCCCTCGACCATTAGCTACGCCATCATTGCGGCCATGCCTGCCAGGAAAGCAAAGGCAACTGGAGTAGGATCTTTGCACCACTGGTTGATCTTGACTGATGCCAAGGCTAAAGCTCGGTGGGATGAAGGCCATTGGGTGCCTCTCCTGCCTACTGGCCAGACCGCGAACAACTTGCTGGGCAGAATCCAAGGGTGAAAGATTAACAAACATTTCTGAATCGGCCGCTGCAGAATCATCGGGCTTATTCGTAGGGCGGGGCGTGTTGTCAGCGATATCAATTGCAGCTTTCTTGACAATCTTCTTGTTTGGGTTGTAGGGGACATCAACGTTAACTGGGAGCTTAGAAGTGCGTAGATTTAAGTTGGGGCTCTCCACGGCGGGTAAAGATGCAGTCTGCTCCGGACGTTCACCTCTGTTAGTCGTGCCCGGCTTGCCACTTGGGTCAGCTGTACTCCGGTCTTCCGGTTTCTCCATAACATTGCTTTTGGCAGGTGGTGGGAACACTGTGGACGCAGGCACATAACCAGAGTCATCTCTGCTGCTCCAAGCTACAGCAGGTGCGTTGGGTATGTTTGCTGGTTGCTTGCAGGGGCTATGACGCCTAGATGGAAGGCCAGCTTGCGAAACGGTCGCCTCAGCAACCTCTGGACCACTAGAAGCTGGAGCTGTTGTGCCAAGACTCTCACCTGTGGATGGCATATCATTATGAACTGTCGCCTCAGCCACTTCTATCATGGACACAGAAGTGCCACCACCCATGCGCTTGGAATCCGTGTCAGATGAGCGGGAATCTTTCTTGCTTAGGTTGTCCTTGGGGGCGTCCACTTCAACACTTGCTGATCGGGTGGCATGGCTCACAGCAGCATCCTTCATTGCCAGCAGAGTGGGCAATATTTCAGCAGTCCTGGCAGATACCGACTCGTCACTCCTAGATGTACGGATGCCTGTTGTTGTAGCCTGCACATCTGCAACCGGCGGAGATGGTCGGCCGCTTGCGTCAGAGCTAGTGGGAACAATTGACGGTGCAGTAATAGTTTTGTCAACTGGCGCTTCATGAACATCTGAGTTGCCACCTTTCGACAACTTTGAATGAAGGCGTTCGAGTGAGTCCCTAATGATCTGCTTGGTCTTGCGTGTAGTAGTCTTCTTCACCCTGCAAAGAAAAAGCACATGAAAAGTGTTAAAAACTGAACAAAAAATATTTGCCATGGTAGCCATCTTAAAAAATGGAAAAATGTGTGATGTGCCAGGGTTGCCATTTCAAAACTAGGTATGGGTGAGAACACAAGCCAATGGAAAGCTGGTAGTTCCCATGTAGGTGGAATAAGAGTTGCCATGTGGCGTAGTTAGCAGCTGCCATGCAGAACAAGCAGGAGTTGCCATGGTAGCCATCTTGAAAAATGAAAAAAATGTCTAATGTACCAGGGATGCAATTTCAAAACTAGATATGGATGAGCACACAAGCCAATGAAAAGATGGTAGTTGCCATGTAGGTGTAATAAGAGTTGCCATTTGGCCTAGATAGCAGTTGCCATGCAAAACAAGTAGGGGTTGCCATGCAGTTAAAAGAAAGAGATCATTGGAAAAACAACAGTTGCCATGTGGGATTGATGGACGTAGCCCATGTGGCAAGCTGAACAGCTGCATTGAAAAGCAAAAATATAGCACTATGGCAATGAAAGAATAGGGATAACCTACTTCTTGATTGGCTTCCTCAAGTCTGGCAACACGACAGGATCCCTGGTGTTGTATGTCGTCGTACGAGGAGATGACCGGGTGGAAGGGGTGACACCAGCAATGGGGACATCCTTGTTCAATCGAGCAGAAACACGAGTTGGCGTTGGTGCTTGTTTCTTCGTAACTGCTCGTCCACCAACTGTCGCCTCACTGCAGGTATAAGAAAGTGGCAAAAAAGGTGCCAAGTGTCAGAAACAAAAATCATTGCCACACTTAGCAAAACAAATGCAAAAAAGGGCCAATCTGTTCAAAAGGAGAGACAAAACAAAACACTAAAATAGAAGTCGAACCTCCTCCTAGCAGCTACGGGATCGGTCCTGGACCTCTTGCCAGGAGAGCCCTGCCCAACATCCTCTGGAGCCCTCCCCCTCTTTGAGGGCGACATCCCCTTGCCTCTCGCAGCTGTATGTTCTTTGACTTTCTTCGGTGAGGGGACATCTGGTGCATCCTTGCCCTTCTTACCACCTGCACGAACTTCAACATGTTCATCATCGTCGGTGTCGTGCTGCACGTTCTCCATGTCATCGTCATCGTCCTTGTCGAGAGCAGCATCTCCATCTAGTTCATCTTGTGTGTTAGGAAGCTCCTGGGAACTATTGTAGTCGTACCGGCCATGGCAACCAGTTGGCCGATGTGTCCAATCTGCAACAAATGTAGTGAACTGCCTCGCAACCGCGTCGCTGTCAGAGCCATTACGGGACGTCCAACCCTCAACCAACTTCCCGAGCAAGCTGGTCATTCCGGATTCAAACTGCCCAATTAGATGCTCAACAGGTGCCCTCGCCTGTGCACGAAACAAGAAGCAGCAGTAACCAACCATATTAGAGTCACGTGCACAAGATCAAATAAGCCAAAACAACCATAGATATATATCCTTGGTTACCTCAGTAGGACAAGACGGAGCTGAGTGCATGTCCATCCACTTTCCAAAGTTTTGAGGCCCACCAAACACGCTGTAGTCTATAGCATGCTTGGCCATCAGCTGGAAATAACAAAAAACAGCTAGGATGTAAGAGACAAAATAATGAACAGTAACTAACAGTTCATGTATTGAAAAAAGAGAGGGAGAGGATAGAAGTTTCAGCATGGATGACAGAGTTGCCATGTGGCGTGAGACATGGATACCATGCGCAGACAGCCATGACTAACAAGGTAGTCTTCTCTTGTTAGCCACAGACGGTTGCCATATGAGGATTTTTTCATATGTTATGCAACAACAAAATTGAAAGAATACCATGTAAAGAAAGAAACCAGAACTAACCTGCAGTTTCCCATATTTCATATCAGTTACCCTGTCTGCAGCAAGCACAGCCTTGACAGCATCGTAAGTCCATGCAGAAACAGCAAACTTGTGTGTAGGCGGCAGGCCTCCTGTCCTAGTAAAGTCCACGGTGGGAAGATCAAGACAGTCGACGTACATGAGCTGATGTGCAACAATTTAAAAAGGAAAAAATATCAGTTGCCATCATGGTATTTTGCAAAAACAAGCTAATGTATGTTCCTTCAATCATCAAGTTGAAGGGCATGAAAAGAAAGAAAAAGTTGCCATCTATCTGTGTTAGTTGCCATCATGTTGTGCTGGCAGTTGCCATCTTGTTATGATGGTAATTGCCACAATGTCACCGTCATGGTTGCCATGCATACTCAAGGTGTTAAGAGTGTTTGCAAAGGAGTAGTAAAAAAATATCATTAAATGGAGTCGACAACCCTTTTGGTACATCTTGTTTGAGAATGCATCATGCAGGAAGTCCGCAATGAACTTACACCAATTCATGTTCTTCACATCTTTCACTTTCGCGTGCACGGCACAAATTTCAGGACAAGAAGTTGTCGCATCAGAAATCAAATGAAAAAACATCAAAATAACTGGCCATGACTAGCTTACAGATGACATCAGAGCCAAAAGATTGAAGGAAATAAAGGAGTATAGATAGATCATTCACCAGGATGGGGAAGCATTTGTTGCTTGGGCGAAGAGAAGTGGTCGGTGCAAAAACAGCTGAGATCAGGTACATGAGTAGCTTCATCTTAAAAACCTCACCATGGGTTGTCATGGCTCTAGTGAATTTGCCAGGAAAGTCGTGTTCGGCATGGATGCCATCCCAGGAAACAAACGGGCAAACAACGATTCTTCAATCTTATTATTAACCTCATACGGGACTTTGATTTCTCCGGCGGGCACACCCAAAGTAAAGAACACGGATTCCTCGTCCAACGGCAGTCTTCCACGTCCCGGAATCACAAATTCCCTGGAGGTGGGGTCGTAAATCTCACCAAGCCAGTCGCATACAGGGTTCACTAGATTCTTGCACTGAACATACATCATAGCCTGCATACCCATCTCAGCAGCAGCTCCCTTCTGATCATCGGTAAATCCCTCGGTCAATGTAGTTAGGCGTTCCTGTGATGCCCTATTGCGATTATGTTTCTTCTTCTGCAAAACAGACAAATGATCATTTGTTGCCATGTTTTCACTATCATGAAAATTTAGTTCCTAACAGACGATTGCAAACTCAATGTGACATTCAAAACATATGGGGGGGAGGAGGGGGTGGACAGTTACCTCATCGCCATCTTTTGTCCATCCAGTTGCCCGATTCTGCTACGATACATCCATGAAATCATCATCATCGTCTTGATGATCGCCCCGAGCCATTCTGTTGAGGTAATAACAAACCAAAATGTCAGGGTGAAAATGAAAGTATGAAGCAAGCAGTTGCCACCTAACAGAATGTACTTGCCACATGGGCTCAATTGAAAGTGGCAAATAGTGAAGGCAATATCATATGAACTCACACACACCCCCTATGATTGTCAAACCATAAATGTGGCAACTAAACACATTGGCTTCATTTGAAAAATGTACAGATAAAAATGCACTTAAAACAAAATGTTGAAGTTGCCATGTTAGCACAAGATAGTACAAAGAAAGGCACAAATCTTCCACTGCACAAACATATAATGTGGCAACTCACACCCTGTCCTCATACAAAAATGAGTTGCCATGTGTTCAAAGGCAAAATGTGCTAGGTTGAAATTGCCATGTTAAAATGCAAAACAATTCAAAAAGTGTTGAAAACATCTACTGAACAACCTGTAATGGCAATTCACACACTGACCTCATATTAAAAATGAGTTGCCATTTAATACGGCCAAATATGTTCAGATATCACAAGTCAGCGTGGCAAAACACAAAATTGGGTCTATAGTACAGTGAATTTGCCACATTATCCTGCCTATATCATGGCAACAACCATAGTGTGTTCACAGAAATACCTGCCACATGGAAAGCATATTTGTGGTAATTAACACAGTTGATCGGGAAATTAGTTGCCATCTAGTGCACATAGTTGCTGAAACTGCCATGACTACCTATTTACTACACTTTATCATGCCTACAGCATGTAAACAGCCATAGTGTGTGCACAAAATTAGTTGCCACATGGAAAACATATTTGTGGCAACTGTCACAGTTGATCAGGAAATTAGTTGCCATACAGTGTAGATAGTTACTGAAACTGCCATGTCTGCCTTCATACTGCACTTTCAAAAACAACTATCTAGATCTAGGGTTCATTGGCAACTATCATAACCTGAAATTCATCAACAAAAAATTTCCTGCACCGATCGCAAATAGCATTTCAAGACAATAAATAACTAACATCTAGAAAAACGCCGGCTCAATCCCAAGGTAGAACCAGGATGTGGCTGCGGACAGGACGAACCACACCGGCATGACAGCCACCACAGTGAGAGCGAAACTGCCCAATGCTACCGAAAGCGGCAAGAACAGGACTCCGCCGCCGGCGAGAACGCCAGCGCATCATGAATCTGCCTGAATCTTGATGAATCTCGAGCGGAACATTGACCACGGAGGAGAGGGGAGAAATGCAGGCAAGGAATGTGAGCGTGGGAAGGAGCATTACATTCAATCTGCAGGCACTCCGGCGAAGACGCTCTGGTCCGGCGAGTCCCACCGACCGCCGCGAATGTCGTCGACTCTTTCGCCTCCGCCGTCACCTTCTCTTCCAATCGAATGAATTGCGGGGTGGGTTGTGCGAGTAATGAAGTGGAGATTAAATGGAACCGTGAGGGGAGGGGGGGCGAAGTGCGCGACGTGGTTAACAGCAACTGCAGTCGGGAGTGGCGTGCGGGCGCAAAGCAGTTCCACCGTACGCCCCTGAGTGGCAACCGTTGACCACGGGGAGGCAACCGGCATGTAGGCGAACTCTCTCACACACCACACATGCGACTTGTCCTATGTGGCACACAAAATTAGCCAAAACGTGCCAAGATTCATGCAGAAACTATTGAACGGTGATGGAGGCGTGTGGTTGAGTTGGCTAACGCCCGCACGTGTGGGCGTTAGTGTTTTCGTTAAAATAAGACGGTTTGAGGGTTCATTTTAAAGATGCCTTTGCACACATTTAAGAGTCTACTTTGTAATACTAAGCAATTTTATAGTAAAATGTTTGTAAAGGCATCTCCAAAGCGGATCTTCAAACCGTCCCCAGCCATTCGTGCGGCGCGGGTCGAATGTGTCTAGCCATCCAACGCGGGCCTGTATCGGTCCACTAACCGGTCTGGACATACTTTTTCTGCAAAGTCGAAACAAATTCGAAAGGGTTTTACGGGAGTCCGGACAGCAGCTACGTAGGACTTCGACGCTCCCGGTACACCCAAAACGCCTCCTGGACCCCGCACGTCCATGCTCCCATCTTTCTCTGCATTCTTTTTTTTCTTGCACGCAACTCTAAATTATTGTTTAATTTGGAGACATAATGAAATATAGTCAAATAGAAAGAAGGCACTTATAACGGATGTCCATCATTACATTACTCGCACGCAGTTGCCAAACATCGAATAAACTAAAAAAAATCACATGAAACCACTGATTGGCTTCGATTCTTGTCAAGCCAGAGGAAGACAAAGAATTAATTTACAAATGGACATTCAAAAGGGGATAAAGGGAGTTTTGGATCTCGGCCTTCATGGAGGCCGATTTTCTCAAAAAAAGAATCAATTTTTTTGGTTTCAAAAAAATCTGAAATGTTTTGTATAAGAAACAAGGATGTGAGGTGTGTGTGTGTGTGCGTGTGTGTGTGTGTGTGTGTGTGTGTGTGTGTGTGTGTGTGTGTGTGTGAAATTTCAGGATGAAATACATTGAAACACGGCATGTGAATAGTATCGTCATGTGTAAATAGCCTCAGAATTGTTTGTTTTTTTGCACAACTCTCATTTCAATGTATTTCGTTCTGAAAATTTACACACTTGTGCATTATGCCATCATGTATATTTGTATATTTTTCATAAGTTTTTGAAAAGTAAAAATATGAATTTTCACGAATCTTGAATTTTGCATTTGAAGGCCTCCATGGAGCTCAGCCTCGAAAAGCAATTTATGTAGAGTATAAGTCTTGGAGGTTCATTGTTCATCTTGTATTCTCTTACATTTATCTCTTTCTAGTTGTTCTTGTATCATTCTAATAACATATGGGCTTCTTAGTTTTAAAAACATCAACATATTTACGCAAAAAAAATCAGCATGTGGGCTTAAATTCAAGCCTCACAAATTCGACAACCTCCTAGAGAAAATAGACAATTGTAGAGTAGGTGTACCCCTTGCCTACTATGCACTCTAGAATTTAGATATTGTTGGCATTTTTCCCTTTTTAGGCAACTCACACCTCATTGTTTTGTGTAAACAATAAAAGATCATTTGAAAGATTTAGAAAAGTAAAAAAGATCAGACAAATAGATATAAATACATAGTGAATTTGTGGAAGGTCTTAATAATTTTTTTATACGTGATATGTACAACAAACGAAAAATATGGGACGAAATAACAACTACCCATGCAGAATACAATGTACAACATCTTATACAATTCTTACAGGGTTGGGCTAAGAATGTGAGCAGAATATATAAAATACAAAAATGAGAGGCTCGTAAGATAGTAGAATGTGCTGCTAAAGGGGAGGCCAAAGCGAGCTTGGCTAGTCTTTTGAGAGAGGAAGAGAACAAATGGGCCCAACCTGCTAAAGTGAAATATGTTTGAGTGAGTGATAATAATACAAGTTTTTCCACTTGACCGACAACGAAAAAACCAAAAAAAAATCAGCTTGAGTAGGATGACAGAGCCAATGTTGGTCAGGAAAACCTTAAGTCGTGTATCTCTATTTTGTCAAAGAAGTTGTTTGGGTCTCCGGTGTCTAACTTTGTGTCGATGAAGGAAGACACCTCAAAGGATATAACACAACTATTCGAAAGAAAATATTGTATTGACGACACCTTTCATGAAGAAGGCGGTATATGGTGCCATCTTATAGACCAAAACAAATAATACACATGGTCCCATATAGGTACTCGGCAGAGTTTTATTGAAGATATTGCCGCGGGGGGGGGGGGGGTTAAGGGAGATTTAATGCCAATATTTTGGGACTTATTCATTGGTGAACTCTAGTTGTGTAAGCTCAACTTCAGGACGATCACTCTACTTCCTTACAAAGAAGAGGTTATGCACACTGAATAATTCCGTCATATGTGTTTACTTGTTGTTATTTTCCAAAAACAACTGGGTACAAATAGACTAATGTCCATCGGATATACCATCGTTCACCCTACTCAGTCTGCTTTCATGCCTGAACATCATATCCTACATAGGGTGGTTGTCCTGGATGCAGCGGTCCATGAGCTTCACTTGATGAAACTCGATGGAGTTATCTTTGAAGTGAATTTTGAAAAAGGCTACAGTAAAATTAAGTGGCCTTTCTTACAATAAGTTCAAAAATGAATGGTTTTCACCCTGCTTGGCGAGAACATGTTCGGTTCTTTGTTCAGGCTGACACTGTGGGGATGAGTGAACGATCATAGTGTTGGAAATATGCCCTAGAGGCAATAATAAAATGGTTATTATTGTATTTCATTGTTCATGATAATTGTGTATTGTTCATGCTATAATTGTATTAACTGGATACCGTAATACATGTGTGAATACATAGACCACAACATGTCCCTAGTGAGCCTCTAGTTGACTAGCTCGTTGATCAATAGATGGTTATGGTTTCTAGACCATGGACATTGGATGTCATTGATAACGGGATCACATCATTAGGAAAGTGATGTGATGGACAAGACCCAATCCTAAGCATAGCACAAGATCGTGTAGTTTGTCTGCTAAGAGCTTTTCTAATGTCAAGTATCATTTCCTTAGATCATGAGATTGTGCAACTCCCGGATACCGTAGGAATGCTTTGGGTGTACCAAACGTCACAACG
This sequence comes from Triticum timopheevii, assembly GCA_963921465.1. NCBI lineage: Eukaryota > Viridiplantae > Streptophyta > Magnoliopsida > Poales > Poaceae > Triticum > Triticum timopheevii. The sequence goes on along the minus strand of OY997272.1, from coordinate 404,021,328 downwards.
TAACTGGGTGGCTATAAAGGTGCACTACAGGTATCTCCGAAAGTGTCTGTTGGGTTGGCACGAATCGAGACTGGGGTTTGTCACTCCGTATGACGGAGAGGTATCTCTGGGCCCACTCGGTAATGCATCATCATAATGAGTTCAGTGTGACTAAGAAGTTAGTCACGGGATCATGCGTTACGGAACGAGTAGAGAGACTGGCCGGTAACGGGATTTAAAGAGGTATTGGGATACCGACGGTCGATCTCGGGCAAGTAACATACCAATAGACAAAGGGAATTGTATATGAGATTGATTGAATCCCCGACATCGTGGTTCATCCGATGAGATCATCATGGAACATGTGGGAGCCAATATGGGTACCCAGATCCCGCTATTGGTTAGTGGCCGGAGAGGTGTCTCGGTCATGTCTGCATGGTTCCCGAACCCGTAGGGTCTACACACTTAAGGTTCGGTGACGCTAGAGTTGTTATGGGAAATTGTATGTGGTTACCAAAGGTTGTTCGGAGTCTCGGATGAGATCCTGGACGTCATGAGGAGTTCCGGAATGGTCCAGAGGTGAAGATTTATATATGGGAAGTCTAGTTTCAGTCGTCGGAATGGTTTCGGGGGTTATCGGTATTGTACCGGGATCACCGAAAGGTGTCTGGAGGTCCATCGGGTGGGGCCACCTGCCCCGGGGGACTTAATGGGCTGAATATGGGAGGGAACCAGCCCCCTAGTGAGCTGGTGTGCCCCCCAAGGGCCCAAGGCTCCTAGGGTTTGGAAACCCTAGGGGAGGGGGGCGCCTCCACCTTGCTTGGGGGGCAAGTCTCCTCCTCGTGCCCCCCCTCTAGATGGGATCTAGAGGGGCCGGCCCCCTCTCCCCTTTACCCTATATGTAGACCCCTTCCCTTGGCGCAGCCCCTCCCTCCTCCAACTCTTCCTCCTCCTCCGTATTGCTTGGCGAAGCCCTACAGGAATACCACAAGCTCCACCACCATGCCGTTGTGCTGCCGAAGCTCTCCCTCAACTTGTCTTCTTCCCTTGATGGATCAAGAAGGAAGAGACTTCCCCGGGCTGTACGTGTGTTGAGCGCGGAGGCGCCGTCCGTTCGGCGCTAGATCGGATCTTCCATGATTTGAATCGCCGCGAGTACGACTCCATCATCCGCGTTCTAGTAACGCTTCCTCTTAGCGATCTTCAAAGGTATGAAGATTCACTTCCTCTCTCTCTTGTTTCTAGAATCTCCTAGATGGATCTTGGTGATACGTAGGAAAATTTTGAATTATTGCTACATTACCCAGCACATAGATACCATGAAAGGATTGGACATGAGCAAGGAAGTTAATATGAAACCTGTCCTACGCCTTTGTGAGCAATTATTTGGGCTTAAAATAAACTTTCAAAGAAGTCGAATATTCTACTTTTGACACACCAAAGAGGAAGAAAGTCATTATAAACAAGTGTTCAGTTGTGACATTGGTAATAAGTTTCTGTTTACCTATCCCGGGATACCAAATCACTATCGTAAACTTACAAATAAAGAGTGGAATGGTTAGAGCACATGTTTGCAAAGAAGCTCAGTTGTTGGAAAAGTGTAATGTATTATAGCGGACGGTTGGTACTTGTTAATTCGGTGCTCATGAGTCTATATTTGTTCATGCTTTCGTTCTTTGAAGCATCGAAAGGGTGTGGATATGACTAGATCTTCACAAGCCCAAATTCTTTTGGTAGTCTGATGAACAACAAGAACAAATTGTGAACAACAAAACCATTGAAATATCAGAGGAAGAAAGGCATAACGGAACACATAATGTTCATCGTGCTACAACAAAAGACCAGGTCCATATCGGCAGAAAAAATAGCGTGGTACAAGATTTAGCGCCGCTCTTCTCCAAGTGCTAATCAAGTTATATCATGCTATATTTGAAAGTAGCAGCATAAAAATGTCAACTATAACCAAAAATTAAGGCATTCCATAATTAGCAAGGAAATGGGACACTCCAAATTAAACAGAGAAGCATATAAGAGTTAGGTTCACGGCAAGTACAATCCTAATTTGTAAGGAAAGAGAACGCTCCTAATTAAACAGAGAAATCTCGGTGGCTGACTTACCGGCGCCGGTGGCGTGCTTGACTTCGGCGTTGTCTTGCTGTAGTTGGAAGCATGGCTGACCCTGCTAATTGGAGGGGGGATGTAAAGAAGTTGTTGCCGCTAACGAATTGCCACCACCACCTTCGCTCACGAGTCACGAATGCCCCCATCGTCGCTGTCGTCGGTCACGAGCTGATGGGAAATTGGTGATGAGTTACGGCTAGGTTAGGCTGTATGTGTTGCGTCTGCGTCTAAGAGAGAGTGGGTGTGAGTTGGGATGATGCGATGCAGCCATGCCTGATGGGTTGTTGTGTGGTACATGCTAAAACGCTACAACGTTATCTCCTTTTGCGTCAAAATAGCATGCTATAGCGTGAATAGCGCCATAGCAATCAAATTAGCTAAAACGTAATGTGGCCCTCCCAGATATGCTATAGCGACACTATAACATCGAAATAGCTTGCTATTTTTCTCATTTTGCAGATACATTGTCGATCTATGCCAACATGCCCTCAACAAAACAAGTATACCACTATGCATCCATTTCTGTCAAATTAGAATGAAGAAAACTTCCCTTGTGGACAAAAAAGCACACATCATTAGTGTTGGGAATCATTGCATGGAAAACAAAAAAAAATCTACACACACGCAATGATCATCCATGGAGATTCATAGCAACGAGGGGGAGAGAGTGTCTACGTACCCTCGTAGACCGTAAGTGGAAGCGTTTCACAACGCGGTTAATGTAGTCGAACTTCTTCGTGCTTCAACCGATCAAGTACCGAATGCACGGCACCTCCGCGTTGTACACACGTTCAGCTCGGTGACGTCCCTCGCCTTCTTAATCCAGCAAAATGTCGAGGTAGTAGATGAGTTCCTTCAGCAGGACAACATGGTGATAGTGATGGTGAAGTGATCTCCGTACGGCTTCGCCTAAGCACTACGAAAATATTACCGGGGGTGTAAATGGTGGAGGGGGGGCGCCGCACACGGCTAGGCAATAGTCTGTTGTGTGCTAGGCTCCCCTTCCTCATATATATAGGTGGGAGGGAGGGAGGAGCAGCCATAGGAGGTGCCCAAGTAGAAGGAATCCTGCTTGGAGTCCCTCCCAAGCCGCGCGCCCCCTGCCATATATAACCGAGGGGGAGGGGAGGAAAGAGGGGGGAGAGGGAAGGAAGTAGGAATCCTAATCCACACTTTCCTTGCCCTCCCCTCTTTCCTTCTCCTCCTCAAAGGGATGGCCTCTATAGGGGCGCACCAGCCCCTTGTGCGCTGGTGTGTTCCCTCACTTGGCCCATAAGGCCCATATCTTTGCCGGGGGGCCCGAAACTCCTTTTCGGTGACCCGATAAGTACCTGGTACCCTCCGAAACACTTCCGGTGTCCGAATACCATCGTCCTATATATCAATTTTTACCTCTCGACCATTTCAAGACTCCTCGTCACTCATCCAGGACTTCAAACAACATTCGGTCACCAAATCATATAACTCATAACACTATATCGTCAACGAACATTGAGCGTGCGGACCCTACAGGTTTAAGAACTATGTAGACATGACCGAGACACCACTCTGGTCAATAACCAATAGCGGAATCTGGATGCCAATATTGGCTCCTACATATTCTGTGAAGAACTTTATCGGTCGAACCGTTATGACAACATACGTAATTCCCTTTGTCCATCGGTATGTTACTTTCCCGAGATTCGATCATCGGTATCTCTATACCTAGTTCAATCTCGTTACCGGCAAGTCTCTTTACTCGTTCTGTAATACATCACCTCGTGACTAACTCCTTAGTCATTTGCTTGCAAGCTTATGATGTGTATTACCGAGAGGGCCCAGACATACCTCTCCGATACTCGGAGTGACAAATCCTAATTTTGATCTATGCCAACTCAACAAACACCTTCGGAGGTACCTGTAGAGCATCTTTATCATCACCCAGTTACGTTTTAACATTTGATAGCACAAAAGGTATTCCTCCGGTATCCGGGAGTTGCATAATCTCATAGTCGAAGGAATATGTATTTGACATGAAGAAAGCAATAGCTATAAAACTGAACACCATTATGCTAAGCTAACAGATGGGTCTTTTCCATCACATTATTCTCCTAATGCTGTGATCCCGTTATCAAATGACAACTCATGTCCATGGTTTGGAAACCTTGACCATCTTTGAGCAACAAGCTAGTCTAGTAGAGGCTCACTAGGGAAATAGAATGTATTCGCACATGTATTTAAGTTTCCGATCAATACAATTCTAGCATGAATAATAAACCTTTATCATGAATAAGGAAATATAAAATAACAACTTTATTTTTGCCTCTAGGGCATATTTCCTTCAGTCTCCCACTTGCACTAGAGTCATTAATCTAGTTCACATCGGCATGTGATTAGCACCCGTAGTTCACATCGCCATGTGACCAATACCCAAAGAGTTTTCTAGAGTCTATAATCTATTTCACATCGCTATGTGATTAACATCCAAAGAGTACTAAGGTGTGATCATATTTTGCTTGTTTGAGAGGGATTTAGTCAATGGGTCTGCCACATTCGGATATGTATGTATTTCGCAAATTTCTATGTCTACAATGCTCTGCATGGAGATACTCTAGCTAATTTCTCCCACTTTCAATATTAATCTAGATTGAGACTCAGAGTCATCTGGATCGGTGTAAAATCTTGCATCGACGTAACTCTTTATGATGAATTCTTTATCACCTCCATAACCGAGAAATATTTCCTTAGCCCTCCCAGGATAATTTTGACCGCTGTCTATTGATCTACTCCTGGATCACTACTGTACGTCCTTGCCAAACTCATGGCAAGGTACACAATAGGTTTGGTACACAACATGGCATACTTTATAGAACCTATGCTTGAGACATAGGGAATGACTTTCATTCTCTCTCTATCTTCTGCCATGGTCGGGCTTTGAGTCTTACTCAACTTCACACCTTACAATACAGGCTAGAATTCCTTCTTTGACTGATCCATTTTGAAATCCTTCTAGATCTTCTCAAGGTATGTAGTCATTAAAAATCTTATCAAGCGTCTTGATCTATCTCTATAGATCTTGATGCCCAATATGTAAGCAGCTTCACCGAGGTCTTTCATTGAAAAACTCTTATTCAAGTATCTTTTTATGCTATCCAAAAATTGTATCTCATTTCCAATCAACAATATGTCATCCACATATAATATCAAAATGCTACGGAGCTTGCACTCACTTTCTTGTAAATACATTCTTCATTGAAAGTCTATATAAAACCATATGCTTTGACCACCTCATCAAAGTGTACATCCCAACTCCGAGATGCTTGCACCAATCCATAGATGGATCGCTGGAGCTTGCACATTTTGTTAGAACCTTTAGGTCCACTCTGGTAACATGACTTGACGCCTTGGTCTAGTAACATGACTTCCAGAACAGGATTACCGTACCACTCTGGTGCGAATCGTGCTCTGGTCGACCTATGAGGTCCAGTAGTAACTTGATCTGAAGTTTCATGATCATCATCATTAACTTCCTCTCCAGGTGGTGTAGCATCACGAGAACGGAGTTCTTTAGTGCGCTACTTTCCAAATTGAGAGAAAGTACAATTACCTCATCAAGTTCTACTTTCCTCCCACTCACTTCTTTCAAGAGAAACTCCCCTAGAAAGGTTCCATTCTTGGCAACAAAGATCTTGCCTTCGGATCTATGATAGAAGATGTACCCAATTGTTTCCTTAGGGTATCCTATGAAGACGCATTTCTCCGATTTGGGTTCGAGCTTATCAGGCTGAAGCCTTTTGACATAAGTGTCGCAACCCCAAACTTTAAGAAACAACAGCTTAGGTTTCTTGCCAAACCACAGTTCATACGGCGTTGTCTCAACAGATTTAGACAGTGCCCTATTTAACGTGAATGCGGCTATCTCTAATGCATAACCCCAAAACGATAGTGGTAAATTGGTAAGAGACATCATAGACCGCACCATATCTAATAAAGTATGGTTACGATGTTCGGACACACCATTACGATGTGGTGTTCCAGGTGGTGTGAGTTGTGAAACAATTCCATATTGTTTTAAATGAAGGCCAAACTCATAACTCAAATATTCGTCTCCGCGATCAGATCATAAAAACTTTATTTTCTTGTTACGATGATTCTCCACTTCACTTTGAATTTTTTGAACTTTTCAAATGTTTCAGACTTGTGTTTCATTAAGTAGATATACCCATATCTGCTTAAATAATTTGTGAAGGTCATAAAATAACTACACCCGACGTGTGCTTCAACACTCATTGGATCGCATACATCGGTATGTCTTATTTCTAATAAGTCATTCGCTCGCTCTATTGTTCCGGAGAACGGAGTTTTTAGTCATCTTGGCCATGAGGCATGGTTCACAAGTATCAAATGATTCATAATCAAGTGATTCCAAAAGTCCATCCGCGTGGAGTTTCTTCATGCGCTTTACACCAATATGACCTAAACGGCAGTGACACAAGTATGTTGCACTATCATTATCAACTTTGCATCTTTTGGCATCAATATTATGAATATGTTTATCTCTACGCTCGAGATTCAGTAAACCATTTACATTGGGTGTATGACCATAGAAGGTTTTATTCATGTAAACATAACAACAATATCTCTGACTTAAATGAATAACCGTATTGCAATAAACATGATCCAGTCATATTCATGCTCAAGCAAACACCAAATAACATTTATTTAGGTTCAACACTAATCTCAATGGTAGAGGGAGTGTGCGATGGTGATCGTATCAACCTTGGAATCACTTCCAACACACATCATCACCTCGCCCTTAACTAGTCTTTGTTTATTCTGCAACTCCTGTTTCGAGTTACTAATCTTAGCAATTGAACCGGTATCAATAGCTAGGGGTTACTATGAACACTAGTAAGGTACACATCAATAACATGTATATCAAATATATCTTTGTTCACTTTGCCATCCTTCTTATCCGCCAAGTTTTTGGGGTAGTTCCGCTTCCAGTGACCATTCCCTTTGTAGTAGAAGCACTCAGTTTTAGGATTAGGTCTAGCTTTGGGCTTCTTCACGGGAGTGGCAACTTGTTTGTCATTCTTCTTGAAGTTCCCTTTCTTTTCCTTTGCCCTTTTTCTTGAAACTAGTGGTCTTGTTAACCATCAACACTTGATGCTCTTTCTTGATTTCTACCTTCGCCAATTTCTGCATCACGAAGAGCTCGGGAATCTTTTTTGTTATCCCTTGCATATTATAGTTTATCATGAAGTTCTAGTAGCTTGGTGATAGTGACTAGAGAACTCTGTCAATCACTATATTATCTGGAAGATTAACTCCCACTTGATTCAACGATTGTAGTGCCCAGACATTCTGATTACATGCTCACTAGCTCAGCTATTCTCCTCTATCTTGTAGGCAAAGTACTTGTCAGAGGTCTCATACCTCTTGACACGGGCATGAGTCTAAAATACCAACTCTTGGAACATCTCATATGCTCCGTGGCATTCGAAATGTCTTGAAGCCCCGATTCTAAATCGCAAAGCATGGCGCACTAAACTATCAAGTAGTCATCATATCAAGCTTGCCAAACGTTCATAACGTGTGCATCTGCTCCTGCAATAGGTCTGTCACCTAGCAGTGCATCAAGGACATAATTCTTCTATGCAGTAATGAGGATAATCCCTAGATCACGGACCCCGTCCGCATCATTGCTACTATCATCTTTCCACTTAGTTTTCTCTAGGAACATATCAAAAATAGGGGAGCTACAATGTGAGCTATTGATCTACAACATAATTTGCAAATACTATATGGACTAAGTTCATGATAAATTAAGTTCAATTAATCAAATTACTTAAGAACCCCCACTTAGATTGACATCCCTCAAGTCATCTAAATGATACGTCATCCAAATCAACTAAACCATGTCCGATAATCACGTGAGATGGAGTAGTCATCAATTGTGAACATCTCTATGTTGATCATATCTACTATATGATTCATGTTCAACCTTTCAGTCTCTAGTGTTCCGGGCCATGTCTGTACATGCTAGGCTCGTCAAGTTTAACCCGAGTATCCGCATGTGCAAAACTGTCTTGCACCCATTGTATGTGAATGTAGAGTCTATCACACACGGTCATCATGTGGTGTCTCAACACGACAAACTGTCGCAATGGTGCATACTCAGGGAGAACACTTATGCCTTGAAGTTTAGTGAAGGGATCATCTTATAATGCTACCGCCGTACTAAGCTAAATAAGATGCCTAAAAGATAAACATCACATGCAATCAAAATATGTGACATGATATGGCCATCATCTTGTGCTTTTGATCTCCATCTCCAAAGCATCGTCATGATCTCCATCATCACTGTCAGCGTTCTGGGAACGGGGGTCCCCAGACTTGCCTCCTGCGGCCTGCGGTGTGGCTCAAGTGGGGGCCCAGCACAGCCCAGCTTCATCATCTCAAGCTCAAGACCCTCGCGAGGGGCCAAGCTTCATGGGGCGGATGACAGGAAGCTTCGTTAGGAGCAACCTCATCAGGCAGGCTCGCGAGGAGGCGGAGAGATCAAGGCAGGGTACCTCGCGAGGTGCCCGTGACACAAGCCATGATGATCGAGGCCAGGCGGGCGCCGGCCTGCGCAGTGTCCTTGTTTCCCCTTTGGTGCAAAGGGGGCAAGGACAGGCCAAGGCATCAGGCAAAGGTTACCGTTTAGGTGCAACAAGACCAAGACCAGCAGAACGGCAGGATGGAGGTCATCGTGGAGCCCAGGACGACGTCATCGTCAGAGCCTTTGGCAGCCGTAGACCAACTTTAGTCAGGATAAGTGTACTAGATGTTCCCCTTCAAAATGGCCAATTGTTGGCGCCCTTCCCGCTCATTATTTGGGAAGAGGCCCAGGGCCTCCCTCTATAAATAGAGCTAGCCACCACAGGGCAAGGGGACGGATCGATCAGAGAGAGAGAGAGAGAAGCGATTGAACTCACCCAAGAAGATCATCGCACCAGCTCAAGAACAGCCCCTCGCGAGGCTGTTCCCCCTTTGTATTGTTCATCATCAGCCCCTGAGGCAATCCACCACACCACACACTGGAGTAGGGTATTACACCACAATGGTGGGCTGAACCAGTATAAACCTCGTGTCCCTTGTGTGTTCCTCTTTCTAGCCTAGATTCCTTGCGAGGCTTCGAAACGCGAGCTGGTAGGGGAAAGATCTTCGTGTGCACCCCAGAGTTCGAACCTCAAGGGTCTGCCGGAACCCGAAATCCAACATTTGGCGCGCCAGGTAGGGGTGCGCCGGAATCTTTATTCCGCAGGTCACGCGTGAACTTCCGTCGTATCCATGGCTGGCGCTCGTCGGGCTCGCGCCGAGCGTCGGGCTGCTCTCGTCACCCGCGTCGCCCAGACGACGCCCGTCGGCGGACGCCCCCGTCGTTCCCCGTCGCCTGCCGCCAACGCCGCCACCGGCCCGGCGGGGAATGAGCAGCAGGCCTCATTCCTGCATCCTTCGGTGCGGCGGGAAGGCCGCACCGCCACCCCATCGCTGACTCCAGCCGGTTCGTCGTCCCACGCCCGTCGTGCCCCCACGGACACGCACACTGTGCTGCTCCTGGCGCGTGAGCTCCTTCACTACCGTCCCGTCGACAACCTCTACAAGGACTGGCTTGCCCGCATCACCGAGCTCGTCAGCGCCGCAGGGGGCTCTCCTTTGCCATCTTTCTCGCTGCCTCGCCCTCCATCCTGCGCAGGAGGCGAGGGTCAAGAGGTACCTCCGCCACCTCCTCCCCAAGAAGGCACCCTGGCTCCAAGGCGCGCGGCCCCAGGACAAGACTCTCCGCGTCCAGCGCCCGCACGACAAGAAAGGAGCTGCCAAGAAATCCCTCGTCCCCAAGAAGGTGCTCGCGAGCTCCTAGCACTGGTACGCCATGACCGCATCCCTGCGCCACCACGTCAAGACCCCACGCTGCTCCAAGCGGCGCCGCATGGGAATTTGACGGAGCAAGCCCAACACCAGCAAAGGGCTCCGGTGGCCACCGCAGGCTGTCGCGCCTTCACCCCCAAGCTACGCAGTGTTGCATGGCCAGGTAAGTTCAAGCCTGACCTGCCCCCTCGCTACGACGGTACTGCCAACCCCGCAGAGTTCCTTCAGCTCTACGAGCTGAGCATCGAGGCGGCCAACAGGGACGAAAAGGTCATGGCGAACTGGTTTCCCATGGCGCTCAAGGACGGTGCCCGCACCTGGCTCCTGGCACGATCTCCTCCTGGGACGAGATGCGCACTCGCTTCATCACCAATTTCCAAGGCACTCGCGACCGGCCCTCGGCCATGAGTGACCTGCACCGCATCAAGCAACCGCCAGGAGATACCCTGCAGAAGTACATCCAGCGCTTCAACAACGCTCGCCTCAAGATCCCCAGGGTGACTGAGGAAGCCATCATCTCAGCCTTCTCTGATGGCGTGCGTGACATCAAGATGAAAGAGGAGCTAGCAATCCATGAAGACCTGTGCACATCCCTGGAGCTATTCAACTTGGCGACCAAGTGTGCCAGGGCTGAGGAAGGGCGTCTCTCCCTTCTCGATCTTCCAGCTGCTGATCCAGAAGAGAAGAAGCCCAGAGTCAAGGACATGAAGCGCAAGGGAGCTGTTGTGCTCACAGCAGAGCCAGACACCAAGCAGGGCGGGGATAAGCCGGAGTCATCCAAGGGCAGCCGGTACTGCGTGTACCATGACCTCCATACCCACAATACCAACGAATGCCAAGAGCTCAGGGCCGTGTGAGATGGGCGTATTGGCCGACGCCCTGAGCGCAATGATCGGGGCTATGGCCGAGGAGGAGGAAGAGGTGGAGGACGATGGGAAGACCATGGCCCTCGCCAAGGGTGGCGTGACCGACCTCGCAAGGACCGTTGGCAGGACCAGCCTCGCGAGGGAGGTTAGAGGGATCAGCCTCGTGAGGACAGCCCGCACGGCAACGCAGACCTCCCTCCTCTGCCACCACCGCCAAGGAGGAATGAAGACCAGCATCAGGACGAGGGGGCTGGGGGCTTCCAGGAGCCGTGCGCAATCGCTTGCATCCTGGGCGGCGCCCAGGCCCCTGCCTCACAGCGCATCTTCAAGCAGTTTGCTCGCTAGGTGAATGCAGTCCTCCCCAAGCTTGAGGCCACACGCCCTCTCAGGTGGTCTGCATGCGCTATCACGTTCAACTCAGCGGATCATCTCAAGTGTGCAGCAACGGCCGGAGTCCTCCCGATGCTTTGTTCCCCAGTCATCAGCAATGTGCAAGTCACCAGGACCCTCATCGATGGTGGAGCAGGACACAACGTCCTGTCCGTCAAGACATTCAACAATCTCCAAGTGCCATATGATCAGCTTCAGCCGACCAAGCCTTTCTCAGGAGTCACTGATGGTTCCACTGTTCCGATAGGGCAGGTTCGCGTTCCAGTCACCTTTGGGCAGCGCAACAACTACCGCACCGAGCTCATTGAATTCGACGTCGCCCACATTCGCCTGCCATACAATGCCATCCTCGGGTACCCAGCCCTGGCCAAGTTCATGGCAGTGACTCACCATGGCTACAATGTCCTCAAGATGCCAGGAAGCGGTGGAGTCATCACAGTGCCCTGTGAGGAAAGGGATGCAGTGTGTTCTCTTGAGCGTGCCTTCCAAGCCGCGGCAATCAAAGACCCAGATCACAGGAGCGGGAGACTTCCCGAGGCGGTCCCAAAGAAGAAGAAGGCTTCGCCTGGCCCAAGCCATCAGGAGGCGGGTACCTCCAGAGGCGTTGCGTTCGGATTCACGCCCATTCAGGGAGCGCCACCCTCTGTCGCATGGGAAGGCATGCCCAGCGCCGTCCTCGGGCAGGGCTCGGGGGCTCTTTCTTGGAGGGCCACCGACTTTTCCAAGGTCATGAGGGAGGCGCTCGGGCACCACTTGGAGGCGTGCTTCAAGGCGCGTTTCCCTCAGGAAGGTATGAGCCAAGGAGGGCCAAACCCTCAGGAGTTCATCGCGAGGAACACTCAGGAGCTACATGAGTCAAGAGTCATGCGCGGTAGCCGCCGAATACCCACCGCAGCCCCCCATCCAGGCAAGGATGGCGGGCTGCGCGTCTGCATCGACGTGCCAGGGCTCAACCGGGCCGCTTCTCAGGAGCGCCTCTGGCCTTCGCGCGTGGGGCGTTGCGAGGGGCCACCCCACAGCTATGTTCGCATGCCTTTCGGCCTGCCGAACGCGGCCACAGCTCGCCAGCGCCTGCTGAGGAGCATCCTGGAGGCCCAGGAGGTCAGGCGTTGCGTGGTCCTGGTGGAGATGGAGATGGTCCTCGAAGATCCACCCGTGCCCCCGGAGCCTCCTAAGGCTCCAGGTCCCAGGAGCTCATGAGGGTCGGCCTCCTCACCATGCGTCGTCCGCTACTTCAGCACCCTTTCATCTCCAACGGTATCAGGTGACATCTTTCAAAGTTCCATTTTCAGCTGGGAGCGCCCACAGGGCTGCATCATTCCCAGGTTGCGTGGGTCCGTCCCTGCGGCATGTATCCGTTTTGCTTATGTTCTTTACCTACCTTGTGGGGGCGCCCCTCGGGCTGCATTATCCCCAAGCTGCTCGGGCCTGGCCTAGTGGTGTTTGCTTTCTCCGCATCTATCTAAATGGATTTGCTCCTTTGTGCTTAACATGCTTGACCTAATCGCCTGCCCGATTGACACCTACCTTTGGAGCCGCTCGCTCTAGCACGGCACTTGCGTACGGGTCCGTCCCTGCAATGCCAATAAATCTGAGTGGTCGAGCTCTGGCCGCGGCAGCCCCGCAAGGCGCCACCTACTAGGCCCTTAGTGCCCCAATCACTCCCTCAGAGCGACCAATGGTTGGCTGGCAACCGTAACGACAAACCTTGTTTCTCCTCATGATTGGTATGCAGGACCCACTCCAGAAGTAATGCTGGGGACGTCGCGAGCTCTCTCTCTCCCTCTCTCCGGCACGATCCGCTTGCATGTTAAAAGGGGGGCGCCTAAGCATCGCGACTCATGGGCTCTTACCGGCTCTCTAGCCCTCACCCCCTGGCTTTGACCCACGGCATCGCGACCTGTCATACCAGCGGTGGCTGAGCTCGCTCGAGGACCGGGACCTGAGGACGTAGAGCATGAAGGAAAGTGTGGGAGAGAGGGAAGAAGCTCATGAGGACCTAACCCAGCAACACCTTAGCTGCCGCCATGCAGGCCCGGCACTTCGCCGAAAACCGCTCCATACCTACAAGATAAGTCACGCGAGACTGAATCAACTCAGCGCTAAACCCTCGCTTACTGCAGTTCTGCCACGGCAACGTTGCTTGCCTTTCTCGCCCAGCGGAGGCTGCTTGAGTGCTAAGGGGGACCTCCTGAGCATTGCAACTCAGGGGCTCTTACTGGACCTTGGGCTGCTCACCTCCTGGCCTTGACCACGGCATCACGACCTGGCATACCAGCGACGGCTGAAGCTTGCCTGGGGACCGGGACCTGTCGGCGTAGAGCACCAAGCCCTCGTGAGGAAAGAAAGGGGGAACTGAGCCGAGGCAGAATGCGCCTCCCGCATCGTTTCATGATAAGGATGCACAATTCAAAAAAACATGGCAGGTGCCTTACATGCCCCCATGGGGTGTCGTTTCAGTTCCTCACAGGGAACAAAAGGTGCTAAGGAGCGATAACTATGCGCACCTCCGTAGGAGACGCCATCATCAACAGTGGGTCGTCGGGCGCCGGTGCCAACCCCATCCAGATCAGCAGCGCCGACGGCCTGATGCAGCCGCCCTGCTTCGGGCGCAACGCGAGCTCGGAGGCTCGTAGCTATCGTCTCTTGTCTCCGGAGTCGCATGAAGCCTGGCAGAGTAACTGGACCCTCTGGCTCCTCCGCTGCTGCCAGAGGAGCTGCCGGGGAAGCGGTTGGCGGGCCTGGTCCTTGCCACGACGATGCTCCGGCCGCCTTCCTTGGGTCAGCATTCCAGCCGGCGTCCTTCTGCGTCGAAGACCTTGAAGAACAGCAAGGAGGCACCATCGTATTCGAGATGGATTACGAGGGCGCCCCCCGTCCGGCAGACCCGGGCGATCTCGCCCCAGCCGCGGGTCAGGAAAACCTTGCCCGGGGCGACAACCTCGACCTCCGCCCCGGTCGCGGGGGTGTTGCAGTCAGCGTGCTGCAGCCAGAGCTCCCGAGGCCCCCTCGGTGGAATCTCGAAGGGGAAGGAGGAAGGAAGGCGAATCCAAGATCGAGGGGGCATGGCGGCGTGTAGCACAAGCTTACGAGAGGAGCCCTCAGCGTGGACTCCAGGAGGAACGATGCGCACCGCCGTAACTCGCCGGCGTCCGCGGCGGCACCGTCGGTGTCGCTCGACGCCTTCTTCTCCAGGGCCCTCGATTCGGGCATACAAGGGCAGCGGAAACCTAGGCGGCGGCCGCTCGTACCAGGGCCTTGACGCCTCGTGCCGAGCACCCTCATCTCGGCGGCAGAGGACTGGCCGCTTCTTCGGCGGAAGCGGGTCGGGGCCCTCTCCGGGGCCTTTCCCTTCTATTCTGCAGAAAACCGATGGATAGGCGCCATTGGCGTAAGGTGGAGCAAGGGCGAGGAAGAAGAAGAAAAGGAGTAGCAGGAAGGGATGAATTGGAAGGGTTCGCGCCGTTCCGTACTTATAGCCAAAGAAGGCCAACCGCCGGCCACCACGATCGCAGGTAATCATGACCCATTTTTGCATGTAGGGACTTGTCAAGTCGTGTGGTTGCCGAGGCGTCGTGGGGAAGCTGAGACGCCCACGTCCAATCAATCGCCACGCGGCGCCCAAGGCTGCAGGCTATTGGGGCCCGCGGCGCTTCGCACTTGCCCCTTTGCTTCTCTGCCAAGCCAAGTCCGGGCGCGCCTTGTGCCCGGGGGCTACTATCGGCGTTCTGGGAACGGGGGTCCCCAGACTTGCCTGCCTACGGCCTACGGCGTGGCTCAAGTGGGGGCCCAGCACAGCCCAGCTTCATTAGCTCAAGCTCAAGACCCTCGCGAGGGGCCAAGCCTCGCGGGGCGGATGACAAGAAGCTTCCTCAGGAGCAGCCTTACCAGGCAGGCTCGCGAGGAGGCGGAAAGATCAAGGCAGAGTACATCGCGAGGTGCCCGTGACACAAGCCATGACGATCGAGGCCAGGCGGGCGCCGGCCTGCGCAGTGTCCTTGTTTCCCCTTCGGTGCAAAGGGGGCAAGGACAGGCCAAGGCATCTGGCAAAGGTTACCGTTTCGATGCAACAAGACCAAGACCAGCAGAACGGCAGGATGGAGGTCATCGTGGAGCCCAGGACGACGTCATCATCAGAGCCTTTGGCGGCCGTAGACCAACTTTAGTCAGGATAAGTGTACTAGATGTTCTCCTTCAAAATGGCCAATTGTTGGCGCCCTTCCCGCTCATTATTTGGGAAGAGGCCCAGGGCCTCCCTCTATAAATAGAGCTAGCCACCACAGGGCAAGGGGACGGATCGATCAGAGAAAGAGAGAGAGAGAAGCGATTGAACTCACCCAAGCAGTTCATCGCACCAGCTCAAGAACATCCCCTCGCGAGGCTGTTCCCCCTTTGTATTGTTCATCATCAGCCCCTGAGGCAATCCACCACACCACACACTGGAGTAGGGTATTACACCACAATGGTGGCCTGAACCAGTATAAACCTCGTGTCCCTTGTGTGTTCCTCTTTCTAGCCTAGATTCCTTGCGAGGCTTCAAAACGCGAGCTAGTAGGGGAAAGATCTTCGTGCGCACCCCAGAGTTCGAACCTCAAGGGTCTGCCGGAACCTAAAATCCGACAATCACCGGCTCGACACCTTGATCTCCATCATAGCATCGTGGTCGTCTCGTCAACTATTGCTTCTACAACTATTGCTAACTCATAGCGATAAAGTAAAGAAATTACATGGCGTGTGCATTTCATACAATAAAGGGACAACCATACGCCTCCTGCCGGTTGCCACATATCTTACAAAACATGATCATCTCATACAATAATGTATATGTCATCATGTCTTGACCATATCACATCACAACATACCCTGCAAAAACAAGTTAGACGTCCTCTACTTTGTTGTTATAAGTTTTACGTGGCTGCTACAGGCTTCTAGCAAGAACCGTTCTCACCTACGCATAAAACCACAATGGTTTTTCATCAAGTTTTCTGTTTTAACCTTCTTCAAGGACCGGCCGTAGTCAAATTTGATTCAACCAGAGTAGGAGAAACAGACACCCGCCAGCCACCTTTATGCAAAACTAGTTGCATGTCTGTCGGTGGAACCGGTCTCATGTACGTGAACATGCAAGATTGGACCAGGCCGCTTCATCCCACAATACCGCCAAATCAAAATAAGACGTTGGTGGTAAGAAGTATGACTATCACCGCCCACAACTCTTTGTGTTTTACTCGTGCATATCATCTACGCATAGACCTGGCTCATGATGCCATTGTTGGGAATCGTTGCATGGAAAACAAAAAAAATTCTACGCACACACAATGATCTATCCATGGAGATGCATAGCAACAAGGGGGAGAGTGTGTCTACGTACCCTCGTAGATCGTAAGCGGAAGCGTTTCACAACGCGGTTGATGTAGTCGAACTTCTTCGTGCTTCAACAGATCAAGTACCGAACGCATGACACCTCCTCGTTATGCACACATTCAGCTCGGTGACGTCCCTCGTCTTCTTGATCCAGCAAGATGTTTATGTAGTAGATGAGTTCCGTCAGCATGACGGCGTGCTGACGGTGATGGTGAAGTGATCTCTACAGTGCTTTGCCTAAGCACTATGAAAATATGACCGGGGGTGTAAACGATGGAGGGGGGCACCGCACACGGCAAGGCAATAGTCTGTTGTGTGCTAGGTGCCCCCCTCCTCATATATATAGGTGGGAGGGAGGGAGGAGCCGCTAGAGGAGGCGCCCAAGTAGGAGGAATCCTCTTGGAGTCCCTCCCAAGCCGCGCGCCTCCCTGCCATATATAACCGAAGGGGAAGGAAAGAGGAGGGAGGGGAGAAAGTAGGAATCCTAATCCACACTTTCCTTGCCCTCCCCTCTTTCCTTCTCCTCCTCATAGGGCTGGCCTCTATAGGGGCGCAGCAGCCCCTTGTGGGCTGGTGTGTTTCTTCACTTGGCCCATAATGCCCATATCTTTGTCGGGGGTGCCCGAAACTCCTTTCCGGTGACCCGATAAGTACCCGGTACCCCCCTAAACACTTTCGGTGTCCGAATACCATCGTCCTATATATCAATCTTTACCTCTCGACCATTTCGAGACTCCTCTTCATGTCCGTGATCTCATCCGGGACTGCGAACAACATTCGTTCACCAACTCATATAACACTATATTGTCAACGAACGTTAAGCGTGCGGACCCTACGGGTTCGACAACTATGTAGACATGACCGAGACACCACTCCGGTCAATAACAAATAGCGGAAACTGGATGCCCATATTGACTCCTACATATTCTACGAAGATTTTTATCGGTCGAACTGTTATGACAACATACGTAATTCCCTTTGTCCATCGGTATGTTACTTGCCCGAGATTCGATCGTCGGTATCTCTATACCTAGTTCAATCTCATTACCGGCAAGTCTCTTTACTCGTTCCGTAATACATCACCTCGTGACTAACTCCTTAGTCATTTGCTTGCAACCTTATGATGTGTATTACCGAGAGGGCCCAGAGATACCCCTCCGATACTCGGAGTGACAAATCCTAATCTAGATCTATGCCAACTCAACAAACACCTTCGGAGATACCTGTAGAGCATCTTTATAATCACCCCGTTACGTTGTGATGTTTGATAATACACAAGGCATTCCTCCGGTATCTGGGAGTGACATAATCTCATAGTTGAAGGAATATGTATCTGACATGAAGAAAGCAAAAGCAATAAAACTGAACGATCATTATGCTAAGCTAACGGATGGTCTTGGTCCATCACATCATTCTTTTAATGATGTGATCCCGTTATCAAATGACAACTCATGTCCATGGTTAGGAAACCTTAACCATCTTTGATCAACGAGATAGTCCAGTAGAGGCTCACTAGAGACACGGTGTTTGTTTATGTATTTACACATGTATTTAAGTTTCCGATCAATACAATTCTAGCATGAATAATAAACCTTTATCATGAATAAGGAAATATAAAATAACAACTTTATTATTACCTCTAAGGCATATTTCCTTCAATTAGCTAAAACATAAGATTGATCATACATCAATAGCTGCAGCTTGCAAATAATATTTTTTCCTAGTTGTGACTTTCTTAGATATTTTTGCTTGTTGCGCCATAACGAATGTTTATACTTATGTATTAATAAGTATGGCATTAGTGTGTGGTCGTCCTTACTTCAGTCTGCGAGGGCACGAGAGCTCTTGGAGTGTGGGTGCAGCCACTGGTTGACGATCACACATGATTCATTCAACCAATTTGGATGGCGATCTAATAATACACTTTGTCTGTAGCCATATATTCTTATTTTTGCCAGTTATGACTTTTTAAGTTTATTTTTCTTGTTGTGCCATAACGAATGTTGATATCTAAGTCTTAATAAGTAGGGTTGTGTGCATCACAACGATGCACTTGCCGGGATATTTTTTTTTCAAACAAAAAATACTAGACCTTTTACAATCCAGAGAAAGTATATCCACGTTTAAGCACCAAATTTTGCAAATACATACAACTTTGCCGCATGCATGTGTGATCTTTTCCTATTTTCTTTTTCAAATCCAGAATGTTCTCTTATTCTATTTCTAAACCGCACGGCCCCTCGAATGAGTTTTCGCTTGCGTTATGTAGTACTCATATTTGTCATTTTCTACCTGTTTTCTAAACCATGGTATTTGCAAACTCACGTTGTTTCAGTTTAATAAACGCATCTGTTATAAAAGTGAAGTAACAATTAGCCCGCCCATGGTCCATGTTAGCTCTGCATGGATGTGCCTGATAAACATGAACAGACCGAAGTTAAAGAAGGAGTAACACGATATAGTAGACTGTATGCCGATGGAACCAATTATTGTTTCAGTTAAGACTTAAGAGACGTTTGATCATTACGCGTG
Organism: Triticum timopheevii; assembly: GCA_963921465.1. Classification (NCBI taxonomy): domain Eukaryota; kingdom Viridiplantae; phylum Streptophyta; class Magnoliopsida; order Poales; family Poaceae; genus Triticum; species Triticum timopheevii. The sequence goes on along the minus strand of OY997272.1, from coordinate 404,002,180 downwards.
GTCCGAATTTGATGCTACAAGCAACCGACTAATGGTCTACCGGCTATTGATCTGTAGTCTCGCACACTTTCATGTACCGCGCTGTGTACGACTAGGCAGCAGGCATATGATCATGACGTAACGGCGACACTTGCGAGCACGAGGAAGGGAGGGGGTAGAAACCGAATGGAGCTAGAGCGCGGGGGGAGCAAAGGACGCAGAAGCACATGCACCTACAAGGGGAGCACCGCACATGGGAATCTGGGTCGTGTAGCTCTAGCTCTCACCACTTTGCTGGAATCTGCGGGTCTTTTACAATCAGCAGCACGAGCCTAGTACAAAGGTAGAGTATGAGTAACACATCACATCGCAGACGAGACCGATCGATTAGCCAGGAGCTTAAATATCTTATCTTGGCGGGGTAACTGTGGAGGCACAGTGAAACGTACTGCCCCCAAGATCCTGGATTGCGCTGTCTTTCCTCTCTCAATCACTCACGCTCCCCAACAAAAGTTGATGGCGAAGAATGGCAAGCCAATTAAGCGCCCAATAACATCCGGAATAGCTTTCAATCAAAAAGGCACTTCATGATGGGGGCTACTGCTGATCTGCAGAGAAAAAACAATTCAGGTAGCTTGCCCTTGGCGTACTAAAAATCGTTATCATGCATGTCACTCGTCACCATGGGTTCAGAGCAGCAACTTGCGAGCCCTCGCATGGCCGTGGGCATGTACATTGTACGAAAGCTGTACCGTGCACTGTACGACTCCGGCTTGCTGGCCATGGCGTTGGTTGGTGGTGCAGTGCGGTGGGGGTCACAGCCGGATCGCCCGTCACCGGGACAGGGAGAAGGCACAGTTGGATTGGATGGCAGAGGCGCGAGGGGATTGACGGCTGGACGCGATGGACTTGATGCACCAGCCGGAGCCTTGAGGTCGGTCCGGGTTAAAATTTCTGTGCCCGCCAACCCCACGGCGTCAAGTGCACGCTCCGTTGCGCTGTGGAGACTGGATACAAGTTGTAAATTTCAACCCCAGCGGCAGCATTCCAACTTCCAAGTCCGGGATGATTTCACCGGAAACTTTACACATCTTGCCGGGATCCGAACTGATTTCCAATATGATGATAGGGAATGGCATATTGGTGGGAGGGGATAGGAGGTCCAGCGTGCAGGATGAGCGTGATCTGTGCTGAAAGGGAAGGCGGGGATGGACGGGCCACCAGCCTTGCTAGTTTTGGATATGCATGCACTGCGCCTGCGCTGGTCGTCTACCTACCCGCTTTCTCGCTCCCTCGCCCTCTATGATTGGAGCCACGGCCGGCAAAGTCTCCATGCTTCGTTGGCCAAAGAAGGCATGTCGGCGCCTCTCTCACCCAACTGATTTTAACCCACCCAGATCATTCTCACCGGGATTGAAACTTGTTACTTCCGGTTTCAACCTGGAAGCGCATGGAAAGCTACCTTCTTTTTCTTTTTTTTTTAGAAAATTTTCAATATATTCATCAAATGTTATAGTAGTATAAATAACATAAAAAATAATAGAAATTACATTCAGGTTCATTGACCACCTAACGACGACTACAAGCGCTGGATTCGGCTCGCCGCCGTCATCGGAGCCGGACAAAACTTATTGTAGTAAACAGTTGAAAAGTCGTCATATTCATTAGGCCAAGCCTACCAATCAGTTCAACGCAGACGTAGTAAATCAGTTCAACACAGACGTTGTTACACAAGGAGCCGATAAGCCAAGAAGCTCGAGTGACTTGTTAGAGACTTTATGTCGATATATCAGGCTTACATGTTTTGTGTGATCCCATCATCATTTTAGGCCACTTTCTGGTGGGAGGGTCCTATATGACCCAAACCCTATTTGATGCATTAAGCGCTAATTATAGGCCTTCTCTAAATTGGCGCCACCACCACCGGGTTTTGGGAACCTTCCCATGGAGGTTCTGCTTGTTTGTTCTTCACATTTTTCATTTGGTTTTCTCTGAGCACGTTTTTTAAAAAAAAAAATCAAAAGTCAATGGTTAACATTCAACCAGTCCACTGGCCAACCAGCAGAGCTAGGCCAGCCTAGCGCTCGGGCGTGAGCGCCAGTTGGCCTAGCCGGCGCCATTCTGGAGCTCTTCCTATATGTCGCATTTTGCGTCGATTTCTTTTGGGAAACACACATTTTGCGCCAAATAGACCCCCAAACACACATAGCATGTGGGCCGGCCCATTAAGCGACATCCACTTGCTTCGGTTCTTTGCTTCACGTTTTACTCTAGTAAACATATTGTAGCGACTCCGTGACACTGTAGTGACTCGGACTACTATAGTTAGACACTGCGGTATATAGTTCTTTCGGACATTCTTTTAAATAGCTTTTTAGAAACATGAACATTTTCTGAAATTCTGAACAGTTTTTTTGAAAACATGAGCATTTTAGGATACTGAAGTTTTTGTAAAAAAAATTGGGAAGATTTTTGGGGGAAAATTGGGAACATTTTTTGAAGACATGAATAATTTTTTAATTCCGATCATTTTCTAGGAACACAAACAAATTTTGAAATTCCTGAAAATTTCTTGAAAAAACGTAATGGATTTTGAAATTGCAAATCTTTTTCGAAAACACAAATTTAATTTGAAATTCCCATTTTTCTGAAAAGGAAAGAATTTTTGTAAAACCTAAATATTTTTGGTAACTCAGAACATTAAAATATTTTTGTAATTTCCTAATATTTTAAAAAATAGAAGATAAGAACAGAAAAGAAAGTGCAAAAAGGCAGAACGTAAACTTTGAGGAGGCAAAACTCTGTTTTTTTAGTTAAAACCCTTCAAAAAAATATACACACATTTCCTCCAAGCCGGGGGGAGGGGGGGTGTTGTGAGGGTGTAGTGGCCCCAACTGAACCTTATATAGCTCTCCCAGCATAGGGCATAACACCAGAACAACATTTTGATGGAAGGCTCCATCTCGGCGGCCCCATGGCGGCGAGGTCGAGGGATCCATGGGAGTTTGTCTTATGTCGTTCCAGTGGTGTGGTGGATCTGGTGTCCCTTGGTAGACTGATGGTGTGCGCCTCGGGCGGTGTTGTTTGTTTGTAGGGGATGATGCTCGTCCATGATCTAGTATGGTGTCCGCGGGTGGAGGTTCCGGTCCTATGCCTTGGTAACGTCGACGGTAGGCAACAGTTCTAGGAGGCGAGGAGTATGGGGACGTTCCCGGTCAACGTGCCACAAAGAATTTGGCTCCGCCGGCGGCGGGCCTCTCCATCGACTCACAAAGCTCTTCCGGGCAATGCTGCTCTATCAACTCCAACAATGGATTGCAGCAAGAATAGCAGTTGTATTGATCCTGAACGTGTATTTTTCCTTGCCCTTTAGTTGTGATTCCATGTGCGTGCGTTGTATTGCGTCTTGCTATGAGTGATTAGTGATAATCTACTAAAAACATTTTGATGAAAGAAAATAAAGTTGCACTCATCATATTTATTGGGGTTAACTAGAGGTTGACACAAGGCTTTCATTGTGTGCACGCTCTTGAAGACATCTCCAACGTGGAGCATCTATTGGACAAATCAAATGTCTGTGGACGCGTCTGAACATTTCCGTGGACAGTAGATGGATAGCCGACTAGTAGAAGACTACAAGTACAACTACAAGTACAACAATCTAGTAGAAGACTACAAGTACAACTACAAGCACTAATTTAGTACATGTCCAGTACAACTAGATGAAGAAATTCTGGAACAAAAACTTGTCCAGTATAAGCAAAAGCAAAACTGCTCAACACAAATTCTTGAAAAAGTGCGTCCATGCCTTTGACCTTTTGTTCCTTTTCTTACTGAAATGGCCGGGGTTACCATCAGAATTTGTTTCAGGTAAGTAAGCTTGACCAGCAGCATAACCAGCACCAAGGTTGGCACATTCGAACGACTGAAAAATTAAGTTGGGTAATTTCCACTTAGATTAGTGACCAGCAGCAGAATCAACACTAGAAATTATGGGAAAATTAAATAGGAAACATCTGTGATTTGTCCAGGTAATCTGAATGAAACATTGTTTTTCTTTTTCTTTTGCTATGACATCAATTCATCATGCTTTGTGGATGCCAGATTCCTATTTGATATAGTTTGTATGGAATGCAATCTAGTTCCTTTTGCTACTTGCCAGTTGCCACTTCCTAAGATTTATTGATGTTAGTCTGACGAATGAATGGTATTGTATTAGTCTGACGAATGTTTCACATGTTCAGCATTTTGATTCTTTTGCCCTGAGTGTTTGTTTCAACTAGCAAACTATCAAACCAAAAAGCTCTAGATCGAACCAAAGATGAAAGAAGGAAGTGGTGTACTGCTTACCATTGTGCGTTGGCGGCGGCTTCTGTCTTGTTCCGCGGAGGCGTGCACCGGTGCGCTCGATGGAGCGAGGGAGGGCAGAGGTCAGCGACGCGAAGGGGTAGAGGGCGGAGATCGGAGGTCAGCAACGGAGGGCGGAGGCCTGCGGGGAGCGCCGGAACAGATGGATGCACGCCGGAGTCTGGCCTAGGGCACCACCGCCATGCTATGTTCTCCGCCTCTCTGCTCTGCGTGTGCGTGTGTACGGGACTAAGGGTGGGTGAGGCCGTGAGGGAACGAGGGAGAGGCCATGGTCTGGACTTTTTTGAGAAATGGCCATGGTGTGGACTAAAGGGAGAGGCCCGTGCGTGAGGTCGGGCCGGGCCTCTGAAATTTCTATGCTGGTAGGCTTTCGGTTTTGTTTGGTTTAACCGAAATATTTCGGTTTATAACCGAAAAACCCGAATTTGATATGGTTTGCTATTTTGCAAACTGAAACCATAACCAGAACCTGAAAAACCCGGAATTTTGGTTCGGTTTGGTTTTTGGTTTTTGGTTCAGTTTTGCACAGGGTGACATATGAGTGGAGTAGAAGATATTAATTAAGATAGACTTACTGGTACTAATTCGCGAGGATCGTCACAACTATCAACAGATTTGCAGATAGAGATCATGTGTCTGCAAACATAGTACCCACAAAGGTTGGTCCCTGCTTCTTGCTGAGGACACTAAAATATTTTGTATAGAATTAGTCATTTATTTGTCCTGTTAGGAACAACCTAACCAGTGTTAGATGTATTTTTTTTCTTTGGACAAAGTAGAAAGAGGTTTATTTAGAAGCTTGAACATTTGACTAGCGTAAGAAAAGGTATTTGCAGACTATTGGATAAATTTTCGGAAAATAACGGATTTCGGTGTGTTGCCGGAGAAACAATCTCGTGATGTAGAGGTAGTTCCCTCTTGAACAGGTTCCCTGGTTTAGTTTTCCACAGTGCGAGTAGACTGCAAATGAGGATGAATTTTGACAACATCAATTATTGAACCAGACATGAATGCAAATTAATTTCAACATCATAGAATTCAATACCTATCCATGAATTGCTGAAGATGCGTCAGATCCTGAGCGTTTGTTGACTCTCTGGGAATCGATGTAGTAAACGGTGTTCTTGTTTGGAATAATGAATACCAATATCCATTGATGGCTACATATTAAGAAAGCCATGAACTTACGAATTATGTCGAAATCTGAAAGACAATCAGTGTATGTGTGGTTGTTTACTTGACTTACAGTTCATGATATGGCCAGAGAAATGATTCTGCATGGGACGTGTTTTTCGAAGAGACGGACGACCGTGTTAACGGCCCAGTCCCGTATGTCCTTACCATGTAATGTTGTGACATTTGCTAATTCAGGATCTATGAAATATACACTCTCCCTTTTTCTTCTCTGCGCGTTCAATCCCCTAAGGGGAATAAAATGGAGTTAGCTGTTTATCATTTACAACCTTGTATGGAGAAGTTGATCAGAGTTTGTTAAGTACTTACAAAATCAGGCATCTAACAAGAGTGGCATCGAGCTCGCTGAAGTTGAAGAAGAGATGTAAGTCCTCGAAACTCACATTGATGGAACCAGCATCGTGTCGGAAATGATCTCTGTTGTAGTGGACTAGCAACTAATGATGACATGCTGACATTTGATCCATGCAATATTCGTGTAACTCGCGGCAACTGGAGGTGCACTCATCAAAGTATTCGCCAACAAGAAATGGCTGGCCATGGACATAATTGCATGCTTCAAGTACGTCTGCTTTACTTTTAGCAAGAAAAAAATTTACTTCTTCATCATCCATGCCGTCAGAAATAATAACACTCCCCGATTCGAACAACTTGTTGTTAATTTGGTTCTGGGCGATGATTGCTTTAAGCAAGAGGCAATCGTTCTCTTTCCTCTTCACTCTCCCGCCGCGCTTCCTTGGGGGTGTAACCTTTTTGACCACTTCCTTCTTGGTAATTGAAGCATTTTTGGGAGAACGTCTGGTTGGCTGCAAAGTAGACTGCCGAGCAGACGGTGATGCTTCCACAGACTGCTTAGCAGACGGTTTATCTATGCCGGACCACTGAGCTGGCAGTGCTGTTGTGACGGACTGCTAGGTTATAGGATTAGAGGCATCGGATTACTGACCATGCGTTGAAGCTATGTCAGGTTTCTGTGCTGGTGGTGCCAACTTGTAGGTGTGCTGAGGAGGCCGCGCCAATGCCTTGGTTTGCTGAGCAGGAAGTGCTGACGCATTGGTATGGTGATCATGCGACTACGGACCGATGGATTGATGAGCAGTCGGTTCTGGACCTACGGACTACTTAGCAGGCGGTTCCGAAGCATCAGACTGCTTAGCAGTCCGTTCCACCAGGTTGGTCTGCTGAGCATGTGCTGCAGGTGGGTCTCCCCCCACTGCTTCAGGGACCGGCATCTGAACCAGTGGTGCGTCTTCAGCAGTTGTAGGCCTTGCCACTGGCTGCTTTGGGGCGGAGGATGACATGGCCGTATGCCACAAAGTCGGACCGGCTGATCACAGGTTGATGCATCAGCCGTCGGATTACGAGTATTAGGTTCTTTGGGGGAAGCACGCGAGAGTTGTTGTGGCAAGGAGAGCGTCACTGGTTGGCGGGGCTTCACAGGTCTCATCGATGAACTCTATTTCCTTTCATGGCCACTGGATGTGATGTAATAATGTTTCTCCCAAGGTCCTTTGCTCATCAAAGTCTCCTAGGACATTCTTCAGGGAAAATTCATTGAATCCAGGCTTTACTTCAGTCATGTAGCACTTCACACAGCCCGACTTCCATGGCGCATTGTCCAACAAGAGTCCATCTTCCAAGAGGGGTGGGTAAACCCAGGCTATTGCACATTTTAATGTACCTTCATAATGTGTAAGCATGCCTGTCGGTGTCAAAACCGGCGGATCTCGGGTAGGGGGTCCCGAACTGTGCGTCTAGGCGGATGGTAACAGGAGACAAGGGACACGATGTTTTTACCCAGGTTCGGGCCCTCTCGATGGAGGTAAAACCCTACTCCTGCTTGATTAATATTGATGATATGGGTAGTACAAGAGTGGATCTACCACGAGATCAAGGAGGCTAAACCCTAGAAGCTAGCCTATGGTATTATTGTTGTTGTGATTGTTGTCCTACGGACTAAAACCCTCCGGTTTATATAGACACCGGAGAGGGCTAGGGTTACACAGAGTCGGTTACAATGGTAGGAGATCTACATATCCGTACTGCCAAGCTTTACTTCCACGCCAAGGAAAGTCCCATCCGGACACAGGATGAAGTCTTCAATCTTGTATCTTCATAGTCTTGGAGTCCGGCCGATGATGATAATCCGGCTATCTGGACACCCCCTAGTCCAGGACTCCCTTAGTAGCCCCTGAACCAGGCTTCAATGACGACGAGTCCGGCGCGCATATTGTCTTTGGCATTGCAAGGCGGGTTCCTCCTCCGAATAATTCATAGAAGATTGTGAACACCAGGATAGTGTCCGGCTCTGCAAAATAAATTCCACATGCCACCGTAGAGAGAATAATATTTACACAAGTCCAATCTGCTGATGTATTTTGTGGCATGACGTCACACCACTACCAAGCCTTTACTTGAATCATTATTATTATACCACCTAAGCGCGTTTAGCGAAGCAGTTTCGTTGGCACGTCTTGTCGAAGCAGATATCATGTTCCCCTTATTCCGGGATTCCCATCAATGCAAACGTGGGTAACCCAACCGCGCCATTGATTGTGGCGCTTGGGAGATAAGCGAGTTTTACTAGGCTAGTAGGGACGCATAGTTTTCGTCCGCCCATATATAAGGGGATAAGGATCCACCTCCTTTACCTACGCCTTCTTCCTCCCGCGCACTTCGAGCTCTAGCGCCCAAGTCCGCACATCTCACCTCAACCTTCTCCAGCCATGTCCGAAGCGGGAGGCAAGTGGATGGCCTCCTCCGTTATGGAGGGGCACATCGAGAAGCTGCGCGGCGCCGGATACCTATCCAGCGACATCGCGCACCGGCTTCCTGATGAGGGGCAGCTCATCCCCACCCCCAGGCCCCATGAGAGGGTCGTATTTCTTCCCCACTTCACCCCTTTGTCCGGGGGCTCATGTACTACTACGGCCTGGACTTCCACGAGCTGGCGCCAAACTTCATCCTCAACATCTCGGCATTTATCGTCGTGTGCGAGGCCTTCCTCTGCATCCAGCCCCACTTCGGCTTGTGGCTAAAGACCTTCAATGTCAAGCCGAAGGTTGTGAAGGGCAGCCAAGCGGAGTGCGGAGGCGCCATGGTGGGCAAAATGCCCAACATCACTTGGCTTGAGGGTGCCTTCGTGGAATCCATCAAAGGATGGCAATCGGGGTGGTTCTACATCACCGAGCCGCGTGACCCTAAATCGGCAGCGGCCCCCGAATTCAGATCTGGTATCCCCATGCAGCTCACCTCCTGGAAAGAGAAGGGCTTGCTATGGGGTAGTTTGGAGGAGCTGACCGGACTCCAGTCCTGTCTCCAGACGCTGGTGAACAAGAAGCTTAAGCTTGTCAATGTGATTCAGGTCATGGTCATCCGCCGGATTCTCCCCTGCCAACAACGGGCCTTCAATTTGTGGGAGTTTGATCCGGCACAGCACCGGACCTTGAGCGGGCTCTTCGACATGACGTACGAAGCCGCCTGGAGGGTGCTGTTCAAGGGCGGAGAAGCCCCCGCATACGCAACAGAAGATCGCGGGTTCAGCATGCAGCGCCCGGCCGGAGAGGTAAGCTATGTTATCCTTTATGGGACACTCATTTCTTTCATAGTTTGACTCTATGTGGGATCTAAACTCCCAATGCCTTTAACGGGACTGGCAGAAGACGTCCGGACAGGTTAACTGTCCGTCTCCCCTTCCAGAAGACCCAACGGACACCCGTTTAACGGGGCTGCTGGTCCCAGCACTTTATGTGGTGCCGGAGAGGAAGGCCAAGAAGAAGGCCACGGGAACTCGAAGGAGTTCCCGGCGTCAGGTGGTTTCGGACTCATCGTCCGATGACTCCGAGGCGGACTCCTCCCCTGAGGATGAGGAGGAGAAGAAAGAAGCCTCTCCCCCAGCGGGGGGAGAGAAGAAGAGGAAGGCCTCCCCAGCGAGGGAGGCCGAAGGGTCCAAGAAGGGAAGGACCCTTCCCGCGGACTGTTCCGCCAACGTTGGCGACGGCAACGAGGAGTGGCCTTCAAGGGCCAAGCCCCTGGCATGATCGTAAGTATCCGGACTCCTAGATAGTTTATAATTTTTCATTTTTCCACAAGGTGTCTTTCTAATGCCGCATACAACCTGTAGTCCGGCCAAGGACGATATTCCCGCTTCGTCCAGCGGGCCCTTAGACACGTCGGATATGGATTCCCTTCCGACTGCCTCGACTCCCCGTGATGCTGACGACGCCGAGGTGGGATCCCGAGAAGGGACCCGCCAGGAGGAGGAGGCCCCGGAGGTGCCGCAAGGCAGCCTCCCGGACTCTGCACCGGACTCCGCACCGGAACCTGCAGTGGTTCCGGAGTCCGGCGAGCGGCCCCTTCGTAAGAAGGGCAAGACTATGACACCGGCGGCCTCTGTCCAACCAGAGGCGCCGGATAACTTGCTGGAGGCGCTCAACGGTGCTTCCATCAAAGAAGAACACCACACTATCATGAGTGCGGTGATTCAGAAGGTTCAGCTCGCCAAGTGCGGGTTAACCGAAGCCTGCAGCAGCCTTTTAACAGGCTTTGAGGTAAGAATTTTAAGATATGTAATATAATACCGCATAGACAGTAGCCCCTAATGCTCGGTTCGGTGTTCGGATAGAAAAGTCGGACTGAGGATCTAAAACGATATACGCAGGAGTTCTAAAAAATATGTCAATATGGGATTGCAGGCTGCGCTGCTGACCTCTGCTGCACTGTCTGCGGAGGTCGATGCTTTGAAGCAGAACCTCGAGCGGTCCGAGAGCGAGCTCGGCTGTGCCAAGAAGCAGCTCGAGGACAAGGAAGGTGAGTAACACCGTATTAAATTTGTACCTTACAGAAAAGTATTTGGTTGCAAGAGAAATAACAAGGATAACATGGGTACTACAGGGGCCACGAACGAGGTGGCGACCTTGAAGGAGGCGGTGTCTGCAGCTGAACGCAATGCGGTCGCAGAGCGAGCCGAGCGGGAGAAGTAGGAGGCGCGAGTGGCGGAGGTGCAGCTAGAGCTCCAGGCTCTCATGGAAAAACATGAGAGTTTGGAGCGCGACTCAAAGACTCGAGAGTCCGAGCTTGCATCGGCTCTTGAGAGCGCCAAAGCCGCTAAGGCCGAAGCCCACAAGGCCCTCCAGGAGATCGAGGATTTGAAGAAAATAGCAGCGGGTAAGGCATTTTTCATGCAAAGCAAGCATGTGAATGTGAATTACCTATTACTTACCCGAATTCGGAGCTCTCCAGGAGCGTTCGCGGATCTGCCCCGCAGCGTGTCAGATGCTGTCGCTTTCTACCGGGCCAAGGAGGGGAGCTCAATGGAGAATGTCTTCTGGTCTCAGTATGCTGAGGCCGGACATCCGGTGCCCCTTAGCGACCAGCTGAAGCAGCTGGTCGAGCTCCACAAGGTAGCCGAATAGGCCATGAAGGGCCTCATAGTTCGGCTGTGGCCCAAGGAGGCCATGCCTGGGAGCTACTTCGGCCTGGTGCGGTGGCTGGTGGACGCGTGTCCCTGGGTTGAGGTCGTCAAGCACTCCGCCTGCATTGAAGGTGCTCGTCGGGCCCTTGCCCGTGCAAAAGTGCACTAGGGCAGGATGGACGCTGAGAAGCTTCTGACGGACGCGCCGCCGGCGGGCAAGGAGTATCGTACGCCCGAAATGTATTATAAGAGTGTCCTGAAGGGTGCCCGCATGATTGCGGGTGAGTGCCCCAAAGATGTAATATTTGAGTAGACTCACATTTTGTTATCCTGTGCGCTGAAAACTTTGGTCATATGCGCTAAGCAACGCTTGTTAATTTAAAATATTACCTTCTGTGTGGCCGTTTATCAAATCTGAGAGATGGCAAGTCGTCGGCTTCAGCCCCCATGCCACTAGTGCTGGGGTGTTCGGGATAAACTTGAGCACTCTTGTTCCCATGTTTGGGTCCGTCTAGGGAGGCGCTCAACACAACAAACGAGGCAAGCGGACTTATAATGCTTGAACACTCTCACTTAGCCATAGAATTCTATAATTTTAAATTTCGGTGAAGCCCCTAGTGTTCGGAAGACCGAGTTCAGGGCACTATCCACGCCTGGGCCGGACGAAGCCGGTTCCTCGCTCTAAGCGGCATAAGTCTTTAGGGACTCGAAAAAACCTCTCGAACAGCGACCAGCTCTCGCCTTATCATGACGGTCAGTTTTAGCTTTCTCCACTGAGGCGCTCGCCCAGCTCAACCGGGGCGCAATTGCAGTGGTTCTCCCAGTGCTACCTTAGCCGATATAACGGAACGTAAGGTACCAAAACATGGGAGCCGGGCAAACCCAACTATTGACCCAAGACATGATTCGGAGCCGATGCATATAATGCTATAAGTTCGGGGTGCCGCACTTGTGAAAGTGTTCGGACTTATCACACCATAATCTGGGGAACTTAAGCCCCTGGTGTATTTAGCCGTACCAAAGTATACGGATGCAACATGTCATAAATGAACTTATATAAGAAAAAATGCAATTATAAGCAAAAAGCGATGCATTGTTTATTCCAGAAATACTGCCATGAATGCAGAACGATATAAATAGCGCGGTAAGCAAGGGATTGTACTATTAAACATGTCCCCCTCCAGGGGTAGGCTGCGGAATGGTGTATTAAATAGATTTAATGCTCGTGATGGAGACCATCTGAGTGTTCGTCGTAGCCTTTCTCCTTCCCTGGCTGTTGCATCGTGAGTTCGGCGGGTCTACTGCCGGATAGGGCCTCTGGTGAACAGAGTCCTGTGGGTAAGAAAAAAGAAAAAAGAAAAAGAGTGACACACTTGGGAGCCCCTAGTGTGGTTGAGCCGCACTCTGGGCCTATCGTGGTCGTGCCCCTCCCCCTATGCCCATAGTATCTCCAGAGCGTAATGATGTACGCGAAGGACTAGTCTTGCAATTATGCAAGGGTTGGGGTTGGGGCCGCATTGCTACGCGTGCTCGGAACGTGCCAGGTGGTCTTGTTGTAGGTTACTCTGGGCGCGTTTGGCCGTGTCCGGTCGCTTAACGGCCGGACTCGAAAATTGCCTTAAGAGGCTGCTCTGTACTTCTGCCGCGAGAGCCGCTGTGTGTTCTTCCGTTCGAAAGGAGCGTTCAGTGTTTCCGTTGACCGTGATGACTCCTAGAGGGTCTGGCATCTTGAGCTTGAGGTATGTGTAGTGCGGCACCGCATTGAACTTTGCAAACGCGGTTCGTCCGAGCAGACCATGATAGCTGCTGCGGAACGAGACTATATCAAAAATTAACTCCTCGCTTCGGAATTTATCCGGGGATCCGAAGACCACTTCCAGTGTAACTGAGCCTATACAATTGGCCTCTACACCTGGTATGACGCCTTTGAAGGTCGTATTTGTGGGTTTAATTCTTGAGGGGTCTATGCCCATCTTGCGCACTGTATCCTGATAAAGCAGGTTCAGGCTGCTGCCGCCGTCCATCAGGACTCTAGTGAGGTGAAATCCATCGACGATTGGGTCTAAAACCAATGCGGCGAATCCGCCATGGCGGATACTGATGTGGTGGTCCCTTCGATCAAAAGTGATCGGGCAGGAGGACCATGGGTTGAACTTTGGGGCGACTGGCTCCATCGCGTATACGCCCCTGAGTGCATGCTTCCGCTCCCTCTTGGGTATGTGAGTTGCGTATATCATGTTCACCGTCCGCACTTGTGGGGGGAAACCTTTCTGTCCTCTATTGTTCGACGGCCGGGTCTCTTCCTCGTCATCGCTATGTAGCCCCTTGTCATTGTTTTCGGCAATTAACTTGCCTGCCTGCTTAAATACCCAACAATCCCTGTTGGTGTGATTAGCTGGCTTTTCGGGGGTGCCATGTATCTAGCAAGAGCGGTCGAGTATTCGGTCCAAATTGGACGGGCCCGGAGTAGTTCTTTTGAATGGCTTTTTCCGCTGACCGGGTTTAGAGCCTCTAAATCCGGTGTTGACTGCCGAATCCTCAGTGTTATCGCCGTTAACGCGACATTTGTTTTTGTTTCGACGTGACCTGCCATTGCGGTCCTTGGTATCCGGACTGCCAGAATTTTTGCTGAGGTTGTTACTGCGGGCTAGCCAGCTGTCCTCTCCCGCGCAGAAGCGGGTCATGAGTGATGTGAGGGCTGCCATGGATTTCGGCTTTTCCTTTCCTAGGTGGCGGGCCAACCACTCGTCGCGGATGTTATGTTTGAAGGCTGCGAGGGCCTCTGCATCCGGACAGTCGACGATTTGATTTTTCTTTGTTAAGAACCGTGTCCAGAACTGTCTGGCCGATTCGTCTGGCTGCTGAATTATGTGGCTTAGGTCATCGGCGTCTGGTGGTCGCACATATGTGCCCTGGAAGTTGTCAAGGAATGCGGCTTCCAGGTCTTCCCAACACCCAATTGATTCTGCTGGCAAGCTGTTAAGCCAATGCCGAGCTGGTCCTTTAAGCTTGAGTGGGAGATATTTGATGGCGTGAAGATCGTCACCGCGGGCCATGTGGATATGAAGGAGATAGTCTTCGATCCAAACCGCGAGGTCTATTGTGCCATCGTAGGATTCAATGTTCACGGGTTTAAACCCTTCGGGGATTTGATGCTCCATTACTTCATCTGTGAAGCATAGTGGGTGTGTGGTGCCTCTATATTGGGCTATATCACGATGTAGCTCAAACGAGCTTTGTCTACTGTGTTCGGCCCGGCCGGACTTGCTGTGTCCGGCATGACGGTTGTCATCGCGTGCTGTGGGGCGCCCACGCGATCCGTAGATCGATCTTGATTGTCTTGCCTTATCCTCCAATATATCTCGCATGTCCGGAGCATTCCCCTGTGGCCTTGTGCTTTTCGAGCGATGCCGGGGTACGGTTCTGATGGAGGGCCTAAAGGCCTCTCTGTCGCGGCCACGAGGTGGTCGGTCAGCCGTATTGTGCTCTGGTGATGCAGGTTTATATGCCTCCTCCTTTAATCGGGGGAGCAACTTGCGTTTGGGGTAGCTTTTGGAGGGGCGTTCGAGTTCATACTCTTCGGCCGCAAGGACTTCAGTCCATCTGTCGACTAGTAGGTCTTGATCAGCTCTAAGCTGTTGCTGCTTTTTCTTTAGGCTATTCACCGTGGCCATAAGCCTGCGTTTGAAACGCTCTTGTTCGACGGGATCCTCGGGCACGACGAATTCGTTGTCGTCGAGGCTTGCCTCGTCTCCGGAGGGAGGCATGTAATTATCATCCTCTACCTCTTCGTCTGCCGCTCTCTCATGAGGGCTGGCTTCTCCGTCCTCCTGTGCTGAATCTTGCTGGAGGGGGTTGTCTTCGGCACTCTCTGGGGTGTTATTATCCCCGGTGCCGGAATCTCCATTCTTGCTGTGGCGGGATTTAGAGCGGCGCCACTGACGCCGGCGCTTGGGCTGTTTCTTGGAGGAATCTGCCTCCGCTGCTTCTTCGCCATTCCCATCCTTTGGGATGTCCACCATGTATATGTTGTATGACGAGGTGGTCTTCCAGTGCCCGTAGGCGCTGGTTCTTGGTCGTCTTCGGCATCGTCGTCCATACCGTCGATGTCTTCGGAGTCGTAGTCTAGCATGTCGGTTAGATCGTCAACAGTGGCTACAAAGTGGGTGGTGGGTGGGCTTTGAATTTCTTTGCCGTCCGCATCCGAACCCTCCTGACCGCAATTCGGCCAGGGCTCTCCTGATAGCGAGAGATACCTTAGCGAATTCAGACTGTCGCCAAAAGGTGAGTGTTGAAAGATGTCCGTGGCGGTGAACTCCATGATCGGCGCCCAATCGGATTCGATTGGAGGGGGCGCAGGAGGTTCAGAGTCCGGCACCTCGGAGTCATGAGCGTCGCAAGGGACAAGGTCAGTATTCGGCTCCATCGCCGTAGATGTTGCATCCCCCGAGGCGGTGTCTAGCCACCCATCCTCGATCTGCGCGGTCGGCTCTGAATTAAGGATCGGAGCGGACTCATGTGCGGCTTCCAGGGCACTGTCCGGCAGCAGAGCTAAATCATGCCCATCGAGACAGTGTGGCGCGCTCGGCTGTGGCTCGAATACATCGAAGATCAAGTCTCCGCGGATGTCAGCCGTGAAGTTTAAGCTTCCAAATCTGACCTGATGGCCAGGGGAGTAGCTTTCGATCTGCTCCAGATGGCCAAGCGAATTGGCCCGCAGTGCAAAGCCGCCGAACACGAAGATCTGTCGAGGGAGAAAAGTCTCACCCTGGACTGCATCGTTGTTGATGATCGAAGGAGCCATCAAGCCTATCGATGACGACACAGAGGAACTCTCAATGAAAGCACCAATGTCGGTGTCAAAACCGGCGGATCTCGGGTAAGGGGTCCCGAACTGTGCGTCTAGGCGGATGGTAACAGGAGACAAGGGACACGATGTTTTTACCCAGGTTCGGGCCCTCTCGATGGAGGTAAAACCCTACTCCTGCTTGATTAATATTGATGATATGGGTAGTACAAGAGTGGATCTACCACGAGATCAAGGAGGCTAAACCCTAGAAGCTAGCCTATGGTATGATTGTTGTTGTGATTGTTGTCCTACGGACTAAAACCCTCCGGTTTATATAGACACCGGAGAGGGCTAGGGTTACCCAGAGTCGGTTACAATGATAGGAGATCTACATATCCGTATTGCCAAGCTTGCCTTCCACGCCAAGGAAAGTCCCATCCGGACACGGGACGAAGTCTTCAATCCTGTATCTTCATAGTCTTGGAGTTCGGCCGATGATGATAATCTGGCTATCCGGACACCCCCTAGTACAGGACTCCCTCAACGCCCTTCGGTCTATTTTTCATTCCAGATAGATCAGATATAGCATCATCATGAGCAGTTGCAGTCTCAGTGTCGTTGGGTCAGCTGATATATAGCTACTCTTGTGCGGTGTTGTTGCACAATAAGCAGCATCCTCCATGCCCGCCTCCCCTCCCATTTGCTAGCTATCTGTCAGTGTTAGAGTCTTCCAAATCATCATTGACTCCTCAATATCCTTTCGAATAGCCGGATACATGTCCTTCCTCAACCTTTCATACAATGCATTCTGCTTCATTTCACTCCTTGCTTTTTTCATGCTGAGCCTCTCTTCTTTGCTGAGTGTGAAAGCCCTCTTGTGCGGGACATTAACACCCATACCCCTTGCACGGCCAGGGGGCTCTCTTGTTTCCAGAGCAATGGACAGAATGTCACATGGCCCTGAGTTCCTGTAGAACCTTCCAGGGATCTTGGAAGCCTGTAATATCACTTGATACAGTTCTTCGTCATGTGAGTTTTTAAAGTAATAAGTTTTGTCATCATGCCTCCTTGCACGTGCCCGCTAGTAGTCTCTGGCGCGTTCTCCCCTGATTTCACTAAAGGCCGTTTCCCACCCACTGCTACTGCTTCTTTGTCCTCCTGGTCCCATATCGGTTTCATGTTGTAGTATCCTGCAACACCCATATGGTGGGGGTGTGCGTTCTTCTTCTGAAGTTCCGATTGCTTGAAACACTTCTCAGCAAACTCTTTAGTTGCCCTGGCCCTTTTGAATTCTGCCTAGTCTACCTTTGTAATTTGGGGATATGCAGGGATTGGGTCCTTGCCTTCACTCAAGTACTTGTATAGCACGTGCTTCCAGTTTCTTCAAGCATCCCTAGCCTTCTTCAGTGCAGCGTGTTCCACCTGCATTCTCCACTGCTCTGGAACGTTGAAGTGATCCATGATCTCCTGGACTATCCATCGTCGTGTTTCTATGTCAGCCTTCCAAAACCCTCGTAGATTAAAGATGAGCCTTGCCATGCCAACAAATCCACACACACTCCTGAACCTCGTGCGTGCTTTATCTGGTTTAGTTGGAGCCCAAGACTTTAAATTGATCTCGGTTACTTCATATACACCTTTAGGCTAGTGTGTGGGCTTCCTTGGAGTGTTCCTCCGTGTCCTGACCGAAAGGGTAATTGTTGCAGCTCTATCCCGTTCAAGATTACTTGATCCCTCACCATCTATTGAATACCTAGGGTTGTCGGAATTAGATGAAGATACATTGCCTGAAGCATGAGTGATGTCGCTGCTATGCGGCATCTACAAAGAACACATGCGAAACTCGGGAAAGGAGGATAAGCATAAAACTAACAACTTGGTATCAAGCTTTCTAAACATGTCATGCAATAATTTAGACAATGTACGGCTAATTTGTTAAGTTTGTGTGACTCGGGCGCCCACGACCTGTAAATCGGCAGTAACTTATTGGAACAAATACAGCTTATATGTACTAGTTAGGAAGGTATATAATGAACATATAAACGCTCTCTGTTATTTTATAGCCAATTTGGGAACATACAGAATGAAATAGGAAGAGGGATTGCGAGGAAATATGCCTCACCGCGATGGAGAGCAGTAACTAGCAGGCTTCTTAATGCAAACCCGGCCGGACCACAGGAGAGGCGAGGGTTACAACATCGATATACTCGAGGGTGGCTGGCGAGCAAATAAAGACGGCGAGGTGCGGGCAGCCGCGTGTTGGGAACGGCAGTGGAGGTAGGCTTGACGCCGAAGAGCGGGCACACGCCGGGGTGAGCACGCCGGCGCCGGAGAGGGTTCTGCTGTGGATCTGGGGGAGGGGGGAACTGGTGATGGAGATTGGGTGGACTAGTTGAGTGAAACACGGGCGGGCCGTGGGGGGGTGTTGGCATCCTAGGTGAAAAGGGTGGAAAATATCCCGGTCACCGTGTGGAAAGGCCTATGCAAACGAGGTTGCCTCTAAGCACTCATGTGCACAAAGAGAATAATTTTGTTTGAAATGAAGACATACTAATTTTGAAATAAAGGCGTGAGTTCATCGTTTCGCCTCTAAATTTTTCCCACGTTAAGCAATCACCATTATACCACGGGTTTGATTTGCTGGCGCATCTCAGGTATCGTGTGCTATATGTAAGACATTTTTTGGCATTTACCATGCATTTTGGCATATAAATCAATTCCTAGATGGACTGCATTTCCTGTCGCAAAAGGGATGAGGATTGTTGTTCGATCTGGGAGCATCCAACGATGCAAACGTACGATCCGTGGGTTTTGGGTTCTGGCCAATCAGAACGCACGACTCAGATCACGCACGCAACAAACATGGGGGGTATCGGCCACGGTTTGGTAGGCACACGGCTTTCATGAGTGAACCGTGTGCTATTTCAAAACATTTACATGAACTAACAACATATTTTCGTCTAAATGAAAACAAGAGTTCATCGTTTCACCTCCAAATTTTTTCCACGATAAGAAATCACCATTGTACCCTATTGTTCGATTTTCTCATGCATTTGAGGTATCGTTTACTATATTTGAGTCGTTTGCTATATAGTCGCAACTACACGTGGGTGCTAGCTAGCTAGCAAGATCATTTCTGTGTCGCTTTGAGAGTTTTCATTTGTTGTTCGAGAAACAGGAAAAAATTCAAACAGTTCGGCCGCAGGGTGCGGCCAGAGGCGTATGCCATGTTGGTATTCTAATTACAGGAAATGCATATAGAGTCTAGAAATAATGAAAATCGGTGTGTCACTGTGCCGTGTTCTCAGGATCACAGGGAAATGTTTTGGTAAAGATGGCACGAGTTTGGATGCTCACACTTTTCAAATCGGAGCATCTCACAAGAAGGATCATAGTTTCCAAAAGGAGACGCGGCACTTCGGACTCCAATCGTCACTGACTACATCATTCCGCTCTGAATTATTTTCACGGTAAACAATCACGTATATACCCTAGGTTTGATTTTCTGGCCCATTTCAGATCTCGTTGCTATATCAAGTCTTTTTTTTTGCACTTACCTTCCATTTAGTGCATATAATTAAATTCAAAACCATTCTACAACTACACATCTGGGTGTTAGTTAGCAAAGAAGGTGTACAAATCATTTGTGTGTCGCTTTGCGAGTTTTCATCCATTGTCTGAGAAACAGGGAGAAGTTTCAAACATTTCGGCCGCGACGTGCGGCCACCGGCGTGGGCCTAGTTGGTATTCTACTTACTCAGAATTCAGATGGAGTCCAGACTTCATCAAAATCGGTGTGTGCCTGTGGCGTGCTCTCACGACCCCGGGGAAACTTTTGGTAAAGTTTGGCACAGGTTTTGATGATCGCTCCTTCCAAACCGGAGCATCTCACATGAAGGACCATGGTTTCCAAAAGGAGACGTGTCAATTCAAACTCCGATGGTCGGTGACTTCATCGTTTGGCCTCATAAAAATTTCCACGGTACGCATTCACCATTATACCACGGGTTTGATTTTCTAACGCATTTCAGGTATCGTTTGCTATATTTAAGACATTTTTTGAATTTAACGTGCAATTTGTGGATATAAATAAAATCACAACCAGAACTGCATGTGATGTCGAAATGGATGAGGATTGTCGTTCAATCAAGGAGAATCAAATGATGCAGACGTACAATCCATGGGGTTTGGGTTCTGGCCAATCAGAACGCATGACTCAGATCGCGTGCGTGGCAGAGGGGGGGGGGGGGGCATCGGCCATGGTTTAGTGGGCACACGGCTTTCGTGAGTGAACTGTGTGCTATTTGAAAACATTTACATTAACTAACAACATAATTTTTTTTGAATGAAAACATGAGTTCATCGTTTCGCCTCCAAAAAAATTTCCACGGTAAGAAATCACGATTGTACCCTATGGTTCAATTTTCTGGTACATTTTACCTGGTGGCAGGCCTCGCTAGCAATCTCAAACTTTGAATATGCAAAAAGAAAAGAGATCTCGTTTAATATATATATATATATATATATATATATATATATATAGGGTTGCTAAACTAAGCCTGAGCGCATATTTCCTATTCTGCGCTCCGGTCTAACAACGCGCACCCAAGGAGACAGTAAAACAGCGCACGCACCATGGTACAGCCGAACCAGCGCTCCCCACCTGAACGTAAACGCCTCACTAAACATAGTAACCACCTCCATCCATTTACTACCAGTGGGAAATCAATGGTAAAAAAATGAAATTGGTGGTAAGAGACATGTGGTTAGTCTGCACACACCACTCCTATGCCTAGTTCTGCCAACTACTCCTAAATATAATAGAAAAACATGGTAACGACGGTGAAGATATTACTGCTAATTAGCCCACACGAATCCCACTATCCTACGCAACTTTCATCGAAAGCATAGTAATGAAGGAGAAAAAGCCTGATCGTATTCTTTTGTATGGATAGTTGATTTGCTAAACAAATTTTTTTCGGCCTTTGCTTCATAGTCTGTTAATATGCAAAAATATAAAAAATCTCTGCTTCATATGGATTTTCCACATACAACTCATGCATTAGTTGAGTAGCCAATAGTAATTAGTTAACAAAAGATGTAGTAACTGAATTACCACCCTTTTTTGTACCTTTGAGTAGCTAATATAATTAACTCATATAGGATGTAGTAAATGTATTACCATCCTTTTTCACATTTCTCTAGTTCTCCAAGTAACCACTGTAGCACACATGAGGAGTCTTTACCCCTCGTTACTATGTTTCTGGTGGAACGCTGGAGAGCATTCATATGCGCAAATTACAAAAGCAAGATATGAGCAGTAAACTATTTACTATTGTTACCATATTTTCCACCCCTTTTACGACTGGAGGGTTGGAACCATGCATTAGTTTGCTGATTTGTCGGAGTGGTGCACGCAGACCCATCACATACTCCCTTTTTACTAGATTTCTTGTCGGATTGCTATGTTCAATGAAGCTTTTACGTTCAAGTGGAAGGAGCGTTGGTTTCGTTGGCATGCTGGTGTGCGCGCAGTTCGGCCGGAGCGCAGAATAAAACAAATGCACTCAGGCTTAGTTTAGCGCAGCCGTATATATATATATATATATATATATATATATATATATATATATATATATAATCGCATTTACACGTGTGTGTGTTTGCAAGATCATTTGTGTGTCGCTTTGCGAGTTTTCATTCATTGTGCGAGAAACGGGAAAATACTTCAAACAGTTCAGCCGCAGGGTGCGGCCAGAGGCACATGCCTTGTCGGTATTTTAATTTCAGGAAATGCATATAGAGTCCGGAAAATAACGAAAATCATTGTGCCACTGTGGCGTGCTCTTACGATCGTATGGAAAATTTTTGATAATGTTTGGCACAAGTTTTGGTGCTCGCACCTTCCATACCAGAGCATCTCACAAGAAGGATCATAGTTTCCAAAAGGAGACGTGACACTTCGGATTACAAATCGTCAGTTACTAGCTACATCGTCCCGCCTCGATAAACCCATGGTTTGATTTTCTGACCCATTTCAGGTCGTCTGCTATGTTTATGTCATTCTTTGCACTTACGTTGTATTTTAGTGCATATATGTCACATCCCTAGTTCTGCTATGCACTTGGACTAGCTTGGTTGTTGCATCATGTTTAAATTTCATTTAAACCTGAAATGGAGATTGCTCAAACCCTAGCACCAGATCAAATCAACTAGGTTCAAATAAAAATATTCTCAATGAACCCAAAATGCTCTTAAGAAAAGTTCATTATTTTTGGTTTAGTCTAGATCCTCTCCCAAAATGGTGCACATTTTCCTAGGCCATTCTGGATTTTTGAATTAAATCATTACCTATTTGCATTTGGGCATTTAAATACTATAAAATATTTTCAGTGCTCAAATAATCCCAAACTGAAATGTTTGCTGTAGGATATATTTCCAACAGTGGTCATGAGCAGTTGCATGCTTTTTGGGATTGATTTAGTATTTTTAATAAAGCCACAAAGCTGCAGATAAATAGAAAACTGTAACAGAATTAGAAAGAGAGAGAAAGGACTCACCTGGGCCACCTACCTGGCTTACCTAAAGTCTCACCTGTGGCCTGGCACTGTTGCTGGCCGGCCCAGGAGCTGGCCCAGCCCACCACCGCTGCCAGTCACCACCAACCTCTCGCCAGAAGGACGAGAGGCGCATGGCCGCCGCGCGCTGGCACGCGCCTGAGCCACCTCCTGCTTCCGCCGACGCTCGGGGCTGGCTGGAGACGCCACGCAACCCCCCCGACCCCCTCTGGCCTGTCCACTCCTCCTCCCCCCTCCTTTGTCTCTCTCGCACGCAGCCACCGAACGCCATCGCCGCCGCGCTCGCTGCCACCGTGGCCACTGGCCACCCCACGCCTCGCCTACGGGCCAAGAAGCTCCGCCTCATCCCCCTCTTCCTTCTCTACGAGCCACGCATCAACAGAAGCAGTGGAGCCTCGCCATCGAGCTCGACCCCGCCGCCTCTGCACCGAGATCGCCGGCGACCGTGCATTGTCCCCGACGCCTCCCCGAGCCGTCTGAGCTTCTCTGCGTGACCGCTGTGAGCTTCCGCACCAAATCCCCCTCTTCCCCGCCTCGATTTCTTGCTGTAGCCGCCGCCCCCATGAGATCCGAAGCCCGCCGCCGTTAGGCCTCATCGCCGCCGCGGCCAGAGATAGCTATGACGACAACCGAGCACTGCAACATGCTCAGAAGACATCAGGAGCCTAGAACGCTCACCCGTTGCTCCTGCCGTGCGCTGCAGCGTCGTTCTCGCCGATGACCGAACTCCGGCGGCCGCAACCGAGCTCGCCGCCGTCGACTCCGGCCACCCCAGGTCTGGAGACCACCACCATCCGACGCGCCATCGCACCAGCTCTCCGTAGGGCCTAAGGGCGCACTGAACGGTGCACTGTAGGAGAAACCCAAGCCCTCCAGTGTCCATCCACCGTGTTTAGAGGTCGCCGCCGGCCATACTCTGGCGAAGCTGACGTGGCACGTCATTAGCAGCTAACCACCCTCTAATACCGCCACTAATTAACCCCCTAGCTCACTTACAGACGGGCCCCACAGCCCTTAATTAACCTGGATTAGTTTCTGACTAGGATTAGATTAACTCTGGTGGGCCCAGGCTGTCAGGTTTGACCGGCCCAGTCAGCTTTGACCTGGCCCCACTGGTCAGCCTCTGCTCCTACCTTGTTACACTGACATGCGGGACCCACGCGTCAGGTTTGACCATGGCTGACCGTGTTGACCTGCTGAGGTCAGTGTGACGTAGTGCTGACGTCATAAAGCTTTTCTGGTGTTTTTGTTAATTCAGGAAAATTCCAGAAATGTTTAAAACTTGTAAAAATCATAGAAATTCAACCGTAACTACAAATGAGATACATTATATATGAAAAATGATCAGAAAAATCAAATCTATCCATCTGTACCATTTTCATGTATGTTAGAACAACTTATAGCTGCTGTTTAGGACAAATCATATGATTGGCATTTAAATAAGCACATATGGAGTTTGAATTTGAACCCTTGGTTCAAACCAACTTCATTTAATCTGTTCTAAGTTGCATTAGCCAAAACACACTCATTTTGCCATGTCATATTCATGCGTCATATTGTGCATTGCATTGATGGTGTTTCTTTCTGTGTTGCAGGTGTTTGTCCCCTCTCAGTAGGCGACGTACCGACAATGAGTTCGATGACACCGATGAAGAACTATATTATCTTCAGAAGTGCCAGACAAGCAAAACCCCTTGTTCATTCCGATACAATCCCACTTTCTCGCTCCTGCTCTATTTTACTGCATTAGGACAACAACGATACAACTGTTACCTGCAGCGGTAGTTGAACCCCTTATCCTCTGCATGACCTGTCATTGCCATAGTAAATAGATGAAACCCACTAGCATGAGTAGGAGTTGTTTGAGCCCTGATGTGCCTACTCATTCATGCTTGTTTGTCATGCCTGCTATTTCTTAGAGTTGTGTCAGGTCTGATTCATCGGGAATGAATCAGAGGTGTGTGAACATGTCCTACTGTGTGTGAGCTAAGTGTGTGAACACGATTTGGTAAAGGTGGCGGTGAGAGGCCATGTAGGAGTACATGGTGGGTTGTCTCATTGCAGCCGTCCTCAGGAACTGAGTTCTGTGTTTGTGATCCATGAACAGCTACTACCACGCATTGGAATGCTTAAGTGCCCCTCTCGACTTATTAATCAACCCGATCTCTGTCCAGGAGTTGCAACTAGTTTCTGGTGTTTGTAGGTAGTGTTAGTAGTCTACCAAGTGGCACCCGGTACAGGTGGGCTTGGGACAGACTAGGCACCGTGGCACGGTGTACCAAGCGTAGATCCACCCGTCGAGGTGGGCTTGGGAACCCTGCACACATCGTTTGGGGCCGTGAGTGACACCCCGGCCGGATCTCCTTGCGGATGGAACCCGAATAGGCGATAAACCTGGACGAGAGAACTGGTGTGGTTAGTCAGGTCGTGGCCGACTCCCTCGCCAGGCTTCCGCTTGAAGGTTGCCGAGATACATGACGTGTACATGGCGGTAAGTGGCGAGAGCGTGTGTGAAGAAGTACACCCCTGTAGGGTTAACATTATCTATTCGAATAGCCGTGTCCGCGGAAAAGGACTTCTGGGTTGCCTGTACAGTTCATAGACAAGTGAAAGTGGAAATTCTAAAATACGCAAGATAAGCGTGAGTGCTATGGATGGCGTTCTCCTAGGGAGACGGGAGCGGATCCGTAGTGGTGTCTTGATATGGTGAATATGTGGACTCGTGTGCACCACCTCAAAAGAGTTACATGCAGTCGTAGTTCAGGATAGCCACCGAGTCAAAGCTGGCTTGCTGCAGTTAAACTCCACCATCCCCCTTTGTTGATAATGATGCATATGTAGATAGTTCTGATGTAAGTCTTGCTGGGTACATTTGTACTCATGTTTGCCTATTTTATGTTTTTGCAGAGAGACCTCAGTCTCGCTAGTAGTTCCGCTTGGACTTCGACGTTTAGCTTGTTACCTCAGCTACGATCTTGTGCCCTCGGCAGGATCTGGTAGTTAGTCAGGCTTCTCAGCCTTTTTCATTTTTAGTTGTCTGTACTCAGACATGTTAAGCTTCCACCTGTGCTTTGATTTGTGTGCTCTGAATGTTGGGTCATGAGACCCATGTTTGTAATATCTCGCTCGTCGGAGCCTATTGAATAAATACTTGAGTCGTAGAGTCATGTTGTGATGCCATGTTGTATTTGCACATATCGAGCATATTGTGTGTATGTTATTGAAATGCTTGGTATGTGTGGGATCTGACTATCTAGTTGTTTATCCTTAGTAGCCTCTCTTACCGGGAAATGTCTCCTAGTGTTGCCACCGAGCCATGGTAGCTTGCTACTACTCCGGAACACTTAGGCTGGCCGGCATGTGTCCTTCTTCATTCCTGTGTCTGTCCCTTCGGGGAAATGTCACGGGATGAATACCGGAGTCCTGTTAGCCCGCTACAGCTCGGTTCACCAGAGTCCTGCTAGCCCAGTGCTACAGCCTGGATTCACTCGCTGATGACCGACACGTTCGATGCTGGGTCATGGATGCCTGTCCCTGTAAGTTTGTGCCACTTTGGGTTTACGACTAGCCATGTCAGCCCAGGCTTCTTATCATATGGATGCTAGCGACACTATCATATACGTGTGCCAAAAGGCGCAAACGGTCCCGGGCAAAGGTAAGGCGACACCCGTGGGAATACCGTGCGTGAGGCCGCAAAATGATATGAGGTGTTACATGCTAGATCGATGTGGCATTGAGTCGGGGTCCTGACAGCTTTGGTATTAGAGCTTGACTGCCTGTAGGATTATCAAGCCAAACTGGTCAAAGTTGAGTCTAGAAATGCTTTAGTTATATATAAGGGAATTGATTGTGGGATGGAACATAAGGCTCTTTTTACTCCTTATACCTCATGCCCTCTGATCCGAGTCATTTATTTTTCTTGTGGGGTTAAGGAACTAGGCCTTCTCTTCTATCTATTAGGATCACGTGTTACTAATCCATAGACTCATAAGATTGGTGGATTCAAGCCTCAGTTCAGTTCCTACTATCTCCGTGTATTGATAGTTGATCTCAAACCTTGATATTATGATGATCGAGTGGTTATGCCACCATTTTTGCAGCATGTCTAAATTCTTTTGAGCATTTACAGCCGTTATGCTGTCCGAGTCATCCCAGGTTTCTAAATAGTTTGATGCATTTGCAAATCCCTTCTTACCGTTCCGATGTTCCTTTGGCCAGATTAACGACACCAACTAGTGTGTTGAGGTACTTCATTGCCTCGGTATATATGTTGGAGCTAGTATTATGAACTTAGGTATCTTAGGGGATCACCTAGTAATCTAGCCATGTTTTGTGTTCCCAGTGTGATCATTCTGGCCATCATCCTTGGAAGCATCCCGTGATGCAATTTAGTTAGTAGGTATTCTATTCCTAGGGTTTTGAACCCGAGATTCACCCTACTTACCTCATGTTGATAGTGCTAGTTCCTTTAGGATATTAGTAACCTTTGCATTAGTCCTCGATGTTCGTGGTATTTCCTTCTTCCAAATACTATGAACCGCTTATGGCAGAAGTGCTTTGAACCAAAATATCACAACCAGAGTGCTCTTGACGAGTTCTCGATTCTATGTTGTGACTCTGCCAGTCCTTTCTCTTCAGCATGGGTTATCCGGAAGAAATATGTTGAACTTGTTCGACATACTAACCTATGCATCCACAACTCAGAAAGATATATGTTCCTTTGAGTTGTCTCTCCGTAGCTGTATTCTGATCTTTGTCTATCAGTTGATAGTCAAGTTTATGTCGTGCAATCGTGTTCTTCGATGCGTACTATTCTTGTGGTCCGTCAAGCCGTTCTATTTAAGAATGAATAGGAGAAACAAACTCCAGAACCTCATCCATATCTAGGATTGGGTCAAAGCAATTGTATTCCGCAGATCAAAATGCCAATCCAGCTTCTGCTCTGCTCTACCTTGGAGTGTTACCATCTTTATGTCAAGAGTGTCATGAGAATTGCACCACCTCTTATGAATTCTTGACGCAGTAATACTTCTTGCCATCATTGTTAATTCCTCGGTTCCCGTGTTATTGTAACCGGAATGCCGACAAGTGAAATGTGATGTGTGAAATCAATACTTCTAGCAACTTCGTTGCTTGGTAGTTAAATGGACGATAACCTCATTCTTAGCGTGTTGATTATTGAATCATCACCCTAAGGCTAATCGTGCTACCTAGTCCTTATTTCTGGTGCACTCTCCGATCAATGAGTTAGGATTGAGTCAATCCCTCACTCTTCTGATCACATCGTCTTGCCCTGAAAAGCAAGATTGCTCCCGAGCTTAGTGACATATCGGTGGTTCGTGATTTTCCGAATATCTTCTCGAAAGTATCACTAGGTTGTCACCTGACCGCTATGTTGAGTTCGTGATCAAGATGGTTTCTTGTAAACCACCCCTTCTCCAAGAATCTGCGTGGGATACCCCTGAGCTAGTTGGTCAAGCTAAACAACAACTTGGAGAGTTGGAAGATAAAAGCTTACCTGACTCAGTTCATTCCAAGGGATATCTTGTATGTGTGGTTGAAGAAAGATGATGTCTTCATCGATTGGTCCCTCTGATCAGTTGTTGGACCTATTATCTTGTTAAAACTTTGATTTGAGTGTGGGCTATCGTCAAATCAAAACAGAACCAACGATGTTCGTAATGTTGTCTTACTCCTGGTTGATTCCTCGAGCATACACCATTATGTCTTTTGGGTCTGACCAATACTATCACCTTGTTCACATAGTTATGGAATTCCATCTCCATGGGAATCTGGATGAATTGTTGTTGAGCCCATCAGCTGCATTTTGTCTCCTCCATGATTCATGTTGAGCATTAACCTAGTGTTGGAAACTTTGTAAGCAACGCCTTCGTGTTCCGTTCATGAAGCTTATGCTTGGATGGAAGAAGTGACTTTCTCGAATTCACGTGCATTTGGTGCAAGTTGCCGCCGTGATTTCGAGAAAGATTGGTTTTGTTTCCTCTGGTACCATCCCAAGTCAGTTATGCATGTGCGAATGTATTCTATGGTTTGTAGATTAATTACCTCCACTCCATATGGATTCCTTAGCACACCAAACCACTAACTGATTTGTTCAGGAAAAGGAGTTAAGTGCTAATCCATGGTAATGCACAAGACTTCAATATCCCCGATGATGGTTCCCAACCAGAACTCGGTAGTGTTTTGTTGTAAGACTACTATGTGGTCATGCTTGTCTGGGACAACGTGTTCACATGTTTGTAGCAGAACCAGCTCATGTTTTGCAGCTTACTACCGTAGTCCATTCCCCGAGAATCTCGCAACGTCATCTCGTCGATTTGTGTTGCAAATTTTCATTGTTCTTCCTAGGCTCGATGATTCTGGATTAATCTTACACCAACCAGATCTGAATCTCAGGCAGATATGATGGTTGGAACATTTCCCAAGAACTATAATATTGGCCTCTCTGTAACCCGGTAAAGTGGATATCATGGCCAACACTCCCAGCTGGAAGACCATTATTGTAGTATCTTGATTGAGGAAGTTGGCCACCTCCCCATAAGGATTTCGTAGGAATTACTCCCTAGTTGTTCCTTATGGATTTTTGTGTTCCTGAAGTCCGACCTTTTACTTGATGGGCTAGTTACCAAACCATTTCAATGAATGGGATACGCTAGCACATCAAGGAGAACATTAGGAGCGGAGTGCTAAATGTCTCTCGGTCAATCATCCAGATTTTGTTTTCCTTGGCCTCGCCAAGGTAAAGTCTGAGAAGGTGTTATCTTCCTTTGCATCTGCATCTTCCACCGGTATTCATCATGGTAGTACGTTGTGTTGCCAGGATCCTTGACACGGATATTGGTAAAACCTTGATGAATATGGAAATGCTCAAGTTCTTGAGAGCATGCGCAAGCGCTAGGTGTTATCATTGACACTAACTGGGATTGCTCTCAGTTTCCTCGGTTATGCTATAACTTTTCAAACAGTGGATTCACTCTCTATTGTTGAGCTTCTCCCCAGTTACTAAAATCATCCCTTGTGTTGTTTCCAACAAGGTAATCCACATCATTCATTCTAATCTGGGTATGCCATTCTACCGAACCCCTCCAAATGATCGCTCGAGAATTGCCTTAGGCTGGTATAAAGAGTTTCAATGATCTCTGAATCAAAAGTAATTCTTTTTGCCACTTAAGGGAAATTCTACGAGTCACCTTCCCCAAGGTGCCCGTTATGGAATCATGGCAATTTTCTCTTGCTACTATGAAACCCCCGTCAAACTGTCCTTCCGCTCTTTCCAAGGTGTGTTTTGCCTCTCAGATCAAGAGATGCCCTGCGTCTCATTCCGTGAGTTGATCCTGTGATCATTAAGATGATCCATCATTGTAAAGTTGTCACTGTCCTCATGTTTGATGAAGACCTCGAAAGCAGAGTTGTCAAGACCAACATGATGCAAGGAATCAACATTCTTATGACGTGCAATCTGGATCGTGAAGATTGTGTTAGTTTGCATCCCCCTTCCATCTTACCCTACGCTTGAATCTCGGGACAAGATTCTTGTTTAGTGGGGGTGAGCTGTCACATCCCTAGTTCTGCTATGCACTTGGACTAGCTTGGTTGTTGCATCATGTTTAAATTTCATTTAAACCTGAAATGGGGATTGCTCAAACCCTAGCACCAGATCAAATCAACTAGGTTCAAATAAAAATATTCTCAATGAACCCAAAATGCTCTTCAGAAAAGTTCATTATTTTTGGATTGGTCTAGAACCTCTCCCAAAAATGGTGCACATTTTCCTAGGCCATTCTGGATTTTTGTATTAAATCATTACCTATTTGCATTTGGGCATTTAAATACTATAAAATATTTTCAATGCTCAAATAATCCCAAACTGAAATGTTTGCTGTAGGATATATTTCCAACAGTGGTCATGAGCAGTTGCATGCTTTTTGGGATTGATTTAGTATTTTTAATAAAGCCACAAAGCTGCAGATAAATAGAAAACTGTAACAGAATTAAAAAGAGAGAGAAAGGACTCACCTGGGCCACCTACCTGGCTTACCTGAAGTCTCACCTGTGGCCTGGCACTGTTGCTGGCCGGCCCAGGAGCTGGCCCAGCCCACCATCGCTGCCAGTCACCACCAACCTCTCGCCAGAAGGACGAGAGGCGCGTGGCCGCCGCGCGCTGGCACGCGCCCGAGCCACCTCCTGCTTCCGCCGATGCTGGGGGCTGGCTGGAGACGCCATGCAACCCCCCGGACCCCCTCTGGCCTGTCCACTCCTCCTCCCCCCTCCTTTGTCTCTCTCGCACGCAGCCACCGAACGCCATCGCCGCCGCGCTCGCTGCCACCGCGGCCACTAGCCACCCCACGCCTCGCCTACGCGCCAAGAAGCTCCGCCTCGTCCCCCTCTTCCTTCTCTACGAGCCACGCATCGCCAGAAGCAGTGGAGCCTCGCCATCGAGCTTGACCCCGCCGCCT
The DNA here is from genome assembly GCA_963921465.1 of Triticum timopheevii. NCBI lineage: Eukaryota > Viridiplantae > Streptophyta > Magnoliopsida > Poales > Poaceae > Triticum > Triticum timopheevii. The sequence continues at coordinate 403,971,382 of OY997272.1, read as the reverse complement.
CTGCACCGAGATCGCCGGCGACCGTGCGCTGTCCCCGACGCCTCCCCGAGCCGTCTGAGCTTCTCTGCGTGACCGCTGTGAGCTTCCGCACCGAATCCCCCTCTTCCCCGCCTCGATTACTTGCTGTAGCCGCCGCCCCCATGAGATCCGAAGCCCGCCGCCGTTAGGCCTCATTGCCGCCGCAGCCAGAGATAGCTATGACGACAACCGAGCACTGCAACATGCTCAGAACACCGTCAGGAGCGTAGAACACTCACCCGTTGCTCCTGCCGTGCGCTGCAGCGTCGTTCTCGCGGATGACCGAACTCCGGCGGCCGCAACCGAGCTCGCCGCCGTCGACTCCGGCCACCCCAGGTCTGGATACCACCACCATCTGACGGGCCATCGCACCAGCTCTCCATAGGTCCTAAGGGCACACTGAACGGTGCACTGTAGGCGAAACCCGAGCCCTCCAGTGTCCCTCCGCCGCGTTTAGAGGTCGCCACCGGCCATACTCCGGCGAAGCTGACATGGCACGTCATTAGAGGCTAACCACCCGCTAATACCGCCACTAATTAACCCCCTAGCTCACTTACAGACGGGCCCCACAGCCCTTAATTAACTTGGATTAGTTTTTGACTAGGATTAGATTAACTCCGGTGGGCCCAGGCTGTCAGGTTTGACCGGCCCAGTCCGCTTTGACCTGGCCCCACTGGTCAGCCTCTGCTCCTACCTTGTTACACTGACATGCAGAACCCACGCGTCAGGTTTGACCATGGCTGACCGTGTTGACCTGCTGAGGTCAGCGTGACGTAGTGCTGACGTCATAAAGCTTTTCTGGTGTTTTTGTTAATTCAGGAAAATTCCAGAAATGTTTAAAACTTGTAAAAATCATAGAAATTCAACCGTAACTCCAAATGAGATACATTATATATGAAAAATGATAAAAAAAATCAAATCTATCCATCTGTACCATTTTCATGCATGTTAGAACAACTTATAGCTGCTGTTTAGGACAAATCATATGATTGGCATTTAAATAAGCACATATGGAGTTTGAATTTGAAACCTTGGTTCAAACCAACTTCATTTAATCTGTTCTAAGTTGCATTAGCCAAAACACACTCATTTTGCCATGTCATATTCATGCGTCATATTGTGCATTGCATTGATGGTGTTTCCTTCTGTGTTGCCGGTGTTTGTCCCCTCTCAGTAGGCGACGTACCGACAATGAGCTCGATGACACCGATGAAGAACTATATTATCTTCAGAAGTGCCAGGCAAGCAAAACCCCCTTGTTCATTCCGATACAATCCCACTTTCTCGCTCCTGCTCTATTTTACTGCATTAGGACAACAACGATACACCTGTTACTTGCAGCGGTAGTTGAACCCCTTATCCTCTGCATGACCTGTCATTGCCACAGTAAATAGATGAAACCCACTAGCATGAGTAGGAGTTGTTTGAGCCCTGATGTGCCTACTCATTCATGCTTGTTTGTCATGCATGCTATTGCTTAGAGTTGTGTCAGGTCTGATTCATCGGGAATGAATCAAAGGTGTGTGAACATGTCCTACTATGTGTGAGCTAAGTGTGTGAACACGATTTGGTAAAGGTAGCGGTGAGAGGCCATGTAGGAGTACATGGTGGGTTGTCTCATTGCAGCCGTCCTCAGGAACTGAGTTCTGTGTTTGTGATCCATGAACAGCTACTACCACGCATTGGAATGCTTAAGTGCCCCTCTCGACTTATTAATCAACCCGATCTCTGTCCAGGAGTTGCAACTAGTTTCTGGTGTTTGTAGGTAGTGTTAGTAGTCTACCAAGTGGCACCCGGTACAGGTGGGCTTGGGACAGACTAGGCACCGTGGCACGGTGTACCAAGCGTAGATCCACCCGTCGAGGTGGGCTTGGGAACCCTGCACACATCGTTTGGGGCCGTGAGCGACACCCCGGCCGGATCTCCTTGCGGATGGAACCCGAATAGGCGATAAACCTGGACGAGAGAACTTGTGTGGTTAGTCAGGTCGTGGCCGACTCCCTCGCCAGGCTTCCGCTTGAAGGTTGCCGAGATACATGACGTGTACATGGCGGTAAGTGGCGAGAGCGTGTGTGAAGAATTACACCCCTGCAGGGTTAACATTATCTATTCGGATAGCCGTGTCTGCGGAAAAGGACTTCTGGGTTGCCTGTACAGTTCATAGACAAGTGAAAGTGGATACTCTAAAATACGCAAGATAAGCGTGATTGCTATGGATGGCGTTCTCGTAGGGAGACGTGAGCGGGTCCATAGTGGTGTATTGATATGGTGAATATGTGGACTCGTGTGCGCCACCTCAAAAGAGTTACATGCAGTCGTAGTTCAGGATAGCCACCGAGTCAAAGCTGGCTTGCTGCAGTTAAACTCCACCATCCCCCTTTGTTGATAATGATGCATATGTAGATAGTTCTGATGTAAGTCTTGCTGGGTACATTTGTACTCACGTTTGCCTATTTTATGTTTTTGCAGAGAGATCTCAGTCTCGCTAGTAGTTCCGCTTGGACTTCGACGTTTAGCTTGTTACCTCAGCTATGATCTTGTGCCCTCGGCAGGATCTGGTAGTTAGTTAGGCTTCTCAGCCTTTTTCATTTTGTAGTTGTCTGTACTCAGACATGTTAAGCTTCCGCCTGTGCTTTGATTTGTGTGCTCTGAATGTTGGGTCATGAGACCCATGTTTGTAATATCTCGCTCCTCGGAGCCTATTGAATAAATACTTGAGTCGTAGAATCATGTTGTGATGCCATGTTGTATTTGCACATATCGAGCATATTGTGTGTATGTTATTGAATTGCTTGGTATGTGTGGGATCTGACTATCTAGTTGTTTATCCTTAGTAGCCTCTCTTACCGGGAAATGTCTCCTAGTGTTTCCACCGAGCCATGGTAGCTTGCTACTGCTCCGGAACACTTAGGCTGGCCGGCATGTGTCCTTCTTCGTTCCTGTGTCTGTCCCTTCGGGGAAATGTCACGCGATGAATACCGGAGTCCTGTTAGCCCGCTACAGCCCGGTTCACCGGAGTCCTGCTAGCCCAGTGCTACAGCCTGGATTCACTCGCTGATGACCGACACGTTCGATGTTGGGTCATGGATGCCTGTCCCTGTAAGTTTGTGCCACTTTGGGTTTACGACTAGCCATGTCAGCCCGGGCTTCTTATCATATGGATGCTAGCGACACTATCATATACATGTGCCAAAAGGCGCAAACGGTCCCGGGCAAAGGTAAGGAGACACCCGTGGGAATACCGTGCGTGAGGCCGCAAAGTGATATGAGGTGTTACATGCTAGATCGATGTGGCATTGAGTTGAGGTCCTGACAATATAAAGTCAAAAAACCTACTACAACTACATGTGGGTCTTTTAGTTAGGCTATACTTAGGATACTAATAGTGGAGAGTGTCATATACTAGCTAGTATCATGCATATATATATATATATATATATATATATATATATGATACTATAGTGTATGATACTACCTTTAATTATAGCACATAGTATAATACATAGAGTATATAGAGTATCATAGATCATATTTATTGCCATGCATGACATAAATTAGCATCGCATTTAACATGCGGTATCTACCTATATGTTACTCTAACCCTCACTATATTTAATTCTTTGCCACACATCAGCATACTTGCTATATTTTCTGAGTGCATGATATCATCGGCTATGATATCACCACTTTGGCTAGCCTCGTATAGTGGGGAAGTATCATATACTATAGTATCATGCATATGATACTACGTATGTACCTTCATAGTGCATATATATAGTATCATAGAGTAGTATATATATATATCATAGATGACCGTATTTATGGCCATGCATGACACAAAGTAGTATAGCATTTATATTATATATATGCTACGGTATCTATGTTACTGCTTCTTTGCCACAACATCATATTTGCTATTCCCGAGTGCATGACACCGGCTATGATACCCCCAATATGGCCACCCTAAGGCTGGTCGTAATAGGAGTATCAAGCGGTATCATGCATGCCAACTAGACTTTTTGGATGATGTGGCACACAGTTAAATGAGGAAAGAGAGGGTGTGGGTATCATATCATGATACCGTATCATATTAAATGTTGTACTACTTTGTGTCATGCATGGCAATTAATAAGGCAACCTAAGATACTAACTTATGATACTATGCGCGCGTTACAGAGGTAGTATCGATCATATATATACTAGTATCACGCAAATAATACTATTTTTGGTATTTTTATGATATAGATTGGAAAAGTAAAGATGCAAATAAAAGTAGATGGAAAGCTTATATGATAAAAGATAGACCCGGGGGCCATAGGTTTCACTAGTGGCTTCTCTCAAGATAGCATAAGTATTATGGTGGGTGAACAAATTACTGTCGAGCAATTAATAGAAAAGCGAATAATTATGAGATTATCTAGGCATGATCATGTATATAGGCATCACGTCCGTGACAACTAGATCGACTCTTGCCTGCATCTACTACTATTACTCCACACATTGACCGCTATCCAGCATGCATCTAGAGTATTAAGTTCATAAATAATAGAGTAACGCATTAAGAAAGATGACATGATGTAGAGGGATAAACTCATGCAATATGATATAAACCCCATCTTTTTATCCTCGATGGCAACAATACAATACGTGCCTTGCTTCCCCTGCTGTCACTGGGAAAGGACACCGCAAGATTGAACCCAAAGCTAAGCACTTCTCCCATTGCAAGAAAGATCAATCTAGTAGGCCAAACCAAACTGATAATTCGAAGAGACTTGCAAAGATAACTTAATCACACATAAAAGAATTCAGAGGAGATTCAAATATTTCTCATAGATAAACTTGATCATAAACCCACAATTCATCAGATCTCGACAAACACACCGCAAAAAGAGTTACACCGAATAGATCTCCAAGAAGATCGAGGAGAACTTTGTATTGAGATTCAAAGAGAGAGAAGAAGCCATCTAGCTAATAACTATGGACCCGAAGGTCTGTGGTAAACTACTCACAACTCATCGGGGAGGTCTTGGAGATGATGTAGAGGCCCTCCATGGTCGATTCCCCTTCCGGCGGAGCGCCGGCAAAGGCTCCAAGATGGGATCTTGTGGGTACAGAAGGTTATGGCAGTGGAAATAGTTTTTCGTGGTGCTCCTCAATGGTTTCAGGGTATGTGGGTATATATAGGAGGAAGAAGTAGGTCGGTGGATGCTCGAGGGGCCCACGAGGGTGGGGGGCACGCCCACCTGTAGGGGGCGCGCCGGGCATCCTCGTGGCCGCCTCCTCTGTTGCTTGACGTCCACTCCAAGTCCCCTAGATCACATTTGTTCCAAAAAGATCGCTCCCGAAGGTTTCATTCTGTTTGGACTCCGTTTGATATTCCTTTTCTTCGAAACACTGAAATAGGCAAAAAAACAGCAATTCAGGCTGGGCCTCCGGTTAGTAGGTTAGTCCCAAAAATGATATAAAAGTGTAAAGTAAAGCCCATAAACATCCAAAACGGGTAATATAATAGCATGGAACAATAAAAAATTATAGATATGCTGGAGACGTATCAAGCATTCCCAAGCTTAATTCCTGCTCTTCCTCGAGTAGGTAAATGATAAAAACAGAATGTTTGATATGGAATGCTACCTAGCATAATTCTCAATGTAATTCTCTTTATTGTGGCATGAATGTTCAAATCCAAATGATTCAAAATAAAAGTTCATATTGACATATGAAATAATAATATTTCAAGCATACTAATCATAGCAATCATGTCTTCTCAAAATAACATGGCTAAAGAAAGTTATCCCTACAAATTCATATAGTTTGGCTGTTGCTCTATCTTCATCACACAAAGTATTTAATCATGCACAACCCCGATGACAAGCCAAGCAATTGTTTCATACTTTAGTAATCTCAAACTTTTTCAACTTTCACGCAATACATGAGCGTGAGCCATGGACATAGCACTATATGTGGAATAGAATGGTGGTTGTGGAGAAGACAGTCTCACATCAACTAGGCATATCAACGGGCTATGGAGATGCCCATTAATAGATATCAATGTGAGTGAGTAGGGATTGTCATGCAACAGATGCACTTGAGCTATAAATGTATGAAAGCTCAATAAAAGAAACTAAGTGGGTGTGCATCCAACTTGCTTGCTCACAAAGACATAGGGCATTTGAGGAAGCCATCATTGGAATATACAAGCCAAGTTCTATAATGAAAAATTCCCACTAGTATATGAAAGTGACAACATAGGAGATTCTCTATCATGAATATCATGGTGTTACTTTGAAGCACAAGTGTGGTAAAAATGATAGTAGCATTGTCCCTTCTCTCATTTTCTCTCATTTTTTATTTGGCCTTTCTCTTTTTTTATTTGGCCCCTTTTTTTATTTGATGGGCTCTTTGGCCTCTTTTTTTGTAAAGTCCAAAGTCTCATCCCGACTTGTGGGGGGAATCATAGTCTCCATCATCCTTTCCTCACTGGGACAATGCTCTAATAATGAAGATCATCACACTTTTATTTACTTACAACTCAATACTTAGAACAAGATATGACTCTATATGAATGCCTCTGGCGGTGTACCGGGATATGCAATGAATCAAGAGTGAGATGTATGAAAATTATGAAGATGGCCTTGCCACAAATTCGATGTCAACTACATGATCATGCAAAGAACAATATGACAATGATGATGCGTGTCATATAAACGGAATGGTGGAAAGTTGCATGGCAATATATCTCGGAATGGCTATGGAAATGCCATAATAGGTAGGTATGGTGGCTGTTTTGAGGAAGGTATATGGTGGGTGTATGGTACCGGCAAAAGTTGTGCGGCACAAGAGAGGCTAGCAATGGTGGAAGGGTGAGAGTGCGTATAATCCATGGACTCAACATTAGTCATAAAGAACTCATATACTTATTGCAAAAATCTACAAGCCATTGAAAACAAAGTACTACGCGCATGCTCCTAGGGGGATAGATTGGTAGGAAAAGACCATCGCTCGTCCCCGACCGCCACTCATAAGGAAGACAATCAATAACTAAAATTGTGCTCCAACTTCATCACAAAGCGGTTCACCATACGTGCATGCTACGGGAATCACAAACTTCAACACAAGTATTCTTTAAATTCATAATCACCCAACTAGCATGACTCTAATATTACCACCTCTATATCTCAAAACAATTATCAAGTATCAAATTGATCATAGCATCCAATTCACTTTCTATGATAGTTTTTATTATACCCAACTTGGATGCCCATCATTTTAGGACCAATTTATAACCATAGCAAATACCATGTTGTTCTAAGAGACTCTCAAAATAATATAAGTGAACCATGAGAGATCAACAATTTCTACAAAATTTAAGCGACCACCGTGCTCTAAAAGATATAAGTGAAGCACATAGTGTATTCTAATAAATTCTAATCAAGTGGGCTTCTACCAAAAGGTGTGTACAGCAAGGATGATTGTGGTAATCTAAAAAGCAAAGACTAATATCATACAAGACACTCCAAGCAAAACACATATCATGTGGCGAAGAAAAATATAGCTCCAACTAAAGTTACCGATAGACGAAGACGAAAGAGGGGATGCCTTCCGGGGCATCCCCAAGCTTAGGCTTTTGGTTATCCTTGAATATATTGGGGTGCCATGGGCATCCCCAAGCTTAGGCTCTTGCCACTCCTTATTCCATAGTCGATCAAATCTTTACCCAAAACTTGAAAACTTGACAACACAAAACTCAACAGGAAATCTCATAAGCTCCGTTAGTGCAAGAAAGAAAAACCACCACATGAGGTACTGCAATGAAATCATTCTTTATTTATATTGGTGTTAAACCTACTGTATTCCAACTTCTGTATGGTCCATACCCTACATACTAGCCATAGATGCATAAAAATAAGCAAACAACACACGAAGAACAGAATCTGTCAAAAACAGGATAGTCTGTAGAAATCTGTAACTCTCGAATACTTTTGGAACTCTAAAAATCCTACCAAAATAGGAAGTCCTGGGCAATTCATCTATTGATCTACAGCAAAAAGAATCAACAGTAAAGCACGTTTCTGTGAATTACTAAAATTATTTTCGTGCGTGCAAAGTTTCTGTTTTTCTGCAGAATCGAATTAACTATCACCATATGTTATCCTAGAGGTTCTACTTGGCACAAACACTAATTAAAACATGAAAACACATATAAACAGAAGGTAGATGAAATTTTTATTACTAAACAGAAGCAAAAACAAAAAAACGAAGATTAAATTGGGTTGCCTCCCAACTAGCGCTATTGTTTAACGCCCATAGCTAGGCATAAAAGCGAGGATAGATCTAAGTAGTGCCATAATAATAAGATAGATCACGAAAACTCATCTCGTATTCTCTACGTTCAGCAGCAAGTTTTCTTTTAGGAAAGCAAAAGTAATCAAAAGGGCTAAATTTAATGGGACAAAAGTCCCCAAGATCAATCTCGGGAGGTATGGGTTCCTCCCTTGGCCCTTCATATTGCACAACCAAATCATTATAAATATTCTTTTGACAGAACCTATTGTGTCTACACTCAAGAGAGTATCCTAGCTCATTATTTCGAATAGCAAAATCATTATTGAGTTCAGAAAATTTATCAACTAGAACAGTGGTAGGAACTTTTTTTATAAGGTTTTCATTAAAAGCAATATAGTCCAAAGATTGGAAACGCATAATTTCCTCTTGATCGAAGAGGATCGCTTCTATGGGAGGACGGTCGGCGTCCACCCTATAGTGCGCAAAAGTTTCTTTGGATTCTTTTATTATAAATCTGAACTCATGTGGCAAAAAGATAGTAGCTGCGCGCTTAACAGAAGAATGCTCAATATTAGAAAATTCTAGAAAAATCCTTTGTAAGCAAGGATGCATGTGCATAAACTATCTTTCAAGTTCAACTATCAGCACGGTGATAGCATCCGCAAGACTACTAGATCTATGCAAGATAGAACTACCCATAGAAGGTAAAGCACAAGTGCAAGTAAATAAATCTTGAATAACCCCTGTCGGTGTCAAAACTGGCGGATCTCAGGTAGGGGGTCCCGAACTGTGCGTCAAGGCGGATGGTAATAGGAGACAAGGGACACGATGTTTTTACCCAGGTTTGGGCCCTCTCGATGGAGGTAAAACCCTACTCCTGCTTGATTGATATTGATGATATGGGTAGTACAAGAGTGGATCTACCACGAGATCAAGGAGGCTAAACCCTAGAAGCTAGCCTATGGTATGATTGTTGTTGTGATTGTTGTCCTACGGACTAAAACCCTCTGGTTTATATAGACACCGGAGAGGGCTAGGGTTAAACAGAGTCGGTTACAATGGTAGGAGATCTACATATCCGTATTGCCAAGCTTGCCTTCCACGCAAAGGAAAGTCCCATCCGGACACGGGACGAAGTCTTCAATCTTGTATCTTCATAGTCTAGGAGTCCGGCCGATGATGATAGTTCGGCTATCCGGACACTCCCTAGTCCAGGACTCCCTTAGTAGCCCCCGAACCAGGCTTCAATGACGAGAGTCCGACGTGTACATTGTCTTCGTCGTTGCAAGGCGGGTTCTCCTCCAAATTCCATGTGCTTGCCGAATAGTGTCCGGCTTCCTTATAAATGTTGCACTCCTTGGCTTCCTCGCCCAATAATGGCCCTCTTCCACGTGTCGTACGAATGCGAAAGGCCAGGGTATTTTTACATTTTACCCCCTAGCTGCGCGAATAAGCTGCCTATAAGAGAGGCAAGAATCCAGATCCAAATCACACCATCCTCCTTCCGCGAGTACTCATCAGAGCGCTTCTGACAAAAATCCACTCCATCATGGACCGTCGATGCGGGTCCTCCTCTCGTGCTCCCAGCCCTCAGCCAGGAGATTGGAGGAGATGTTCAGTCCCGCACAGCGAGCTGGTGACGCTCCAAGCGGAGGGATACCTTCCTCCGGCCTTTAAGGTCCCGGTTCGAGCCGGGCTGGCCACCTACAAAGGTGGAAAGTAGGCGGAGAACACCTCCAGTCCCTCCAGAGGAGAACGGGTGTGTTTCGTCCCTTATCTAATAAGGGGGCTCGGATTTCCCATACATCCGTTTCTTCGGGGGCTTCTGGAGTTCTACGGACTCCAGCTTCATCACCTTACGCCCGCCTCCATTCTGCACATTGCGGGCTTCATAGCTCTTTGCGAGCTGTTCCTGGGCATCGAGCCCCATTTCGCGCTGTGGAAGAGACTGTTTTGCCTCGTACCCCGCTCTCACGAGGGGTCGATATATCAAGTGGGCGGAGCCGAAATATGGCGCATCGCCGGGACCGGATATCTATCCGGAACCCCAAAGAAGGCGTCCGAAGACTGGCCCTCGGAATGGTTTTATGTGGAAGATGCTCCTCTGCTGGACCCAGTTCGGATCGGCCTCCCGAAGTTCAGCAATGCTCCTATGAAGAAACGCCTGAGTTGGCGCCCGCGGAGCCCTCAACAGGAGGATGACAGGAGCGTCCATTATCTGATGGGCCGGATGAGGTTGCTGGCTCACTCCGGATTGACCATGATTGGAGTCATGGCCACGTGCATTATGCGGGGGGTGCAGCCGCTCCAATATAGGGGCCACCCCATGTGGGATTTCAACGGGGAGAATGACGCCACCCGTCATGGCCGCAAGGGGCCGGGATCGGCCGCAGATCTGGTGAAGATCCTGTCCGGCTTGTACAAGGGGGAGAAGGAGGACTTCCTCCAAACGAGCCCATTGAATGGATTCTCCATGAATAACCCTCGGAGCTGGGTAAGCGGACATTTATTCATCCGATCCGTGCTTTCAAAGTTAAGTGTCTTACTTTATGATTTTGACGCAGGAACTGCGCCGGGATGTGGAGGGCATACACAGTCCGGCTCCACAACCCGAGGATCCAGGAAGATCCCTTCATCCGGCCTCTGAAGAGGATCCGGACATAAAGGTGGAGCTGATTGACGGGGTGTTCCACCAACTTAGCATGGACAATGCTCTAGTCACCATTACGGCTGACTACCCCGGTTTATCTCCGGCTTCCCAGGTAACTATGACCGGGGCCCTGACACCATTACTTCGTCCGTGCTTATTTCTGACCACCACATACCAACGGTGTCTCTTAGGAGGTGCCTTCAAGGCGGGAAGCTGATCCCGCGGCCGCTGACCAACTAGGGTCAGTTCGGCCCAGCAGGCGGAAGAGGGGTGCGGTGCGAATTGAAACGTCGCCGCAACGGTATGGCACACCACCGTTTTTAAGGAAAAGACCCCTGTGAAGTATATTGATGCTCATGACTTTTCTAGGAGAAAGAGCACTCGCCGGACTGTGCCCGGAGAGGTTGCCAACCAAGCCTCCGCCAGGCAGGCTCCAACACCTAGTCCAGAGGGGGAGGCGAGCGCAAGGCGCGAGCCGGATGCTCCTCCAACGGAGGATGCCGACAGGCTGTCCGCCACCAGGTCTGAGGTGGAGAGCGCCATGAATCATAGGCGCCGCCGAACAGTTCTTCGTGACATGTGTTTCTCCCTGGAGGCGTTGAATGCCTTTAACGCGGGAGATGCGCACCTCCATGCCGCTCAAGATGGTTTAACCAGAGCCACGAAGCAGTATGTGAAAGACATACGGGTAAGGGATTTTAATAGTTGTATATGCCAGTAGCCCCCGAGACTTAAAGTAGTTAAAATAACTGATTTAAGGATCATTTTACATGTAGGATCTTACGGAGAAGAATACCCAATTGTCCCAGGAGTTACAAGAGTGTAAGGCTCAACTTGCGGCCGCACTAGCCGCTGCAGGAGGAGACACAGAGACCCCCTCCGGTAACACATATTTAAAAAAGATAAGCGGTGTGCGGCGTGCGTATAAGTCTGACAATAATATTGCAGATGTTGCCAGACTTGATCCGGACAAGCAACAGCTACTGCGCCAGCTGAAGGCCGGCGAGAGGGTGCTTATGAAGGTGCAGCAGGAGAGGAACAAACTCCAAGGTGCCCACACCCAGCTTGGAGAAGAGCTAAAAGGTGTTCGGGCCCAACTGTCTGGCTCCGTGAAGGAGAATCAGCGGCTTCGTCGCGGCATCTACAGTAAGTGCTTGAGCAAACTCTTTTGAAAAGAATAGTTCGGCGAGGAAGTCGATTGACAGAAATGTGTCTGTAGGTGTGCTCATAGGTCGCCCTGCGGAGGAAATGCCCGGTTCAACGGGTGACCAACTTCCCGAGCTGCTGCAACTACACGAACGTGTTCGGCAGGCGATGAGTGGCGTCGCCCAGGCCTTATGGCTGTCCGTCTCCCTACCCGAGGGTCTTGGAGGACTTGCAGAGAAGCTTCAGGGAGCACGGCAGTGCTTCCGTCTATGGAAGATATCGGCCTGTCGTCAAGGCGCCAGGGAGGCCTGGGCCATGGTGAAGACGCGGTACAAGAAGGCGGATCCGAACCACATGGCCGAGGTCGGACCTGTGGGGCCCGATGGGAGGGAGATCCCTGTGAGCTTAGTGTACGGCCAAGTAGAGTTGGCCGCTAAGTATTCCCAACGGGACTGTAAATTAGACAGCCTGTTAGATGGGATTGAAGAGGAGTACAATCAGTCAATGTGACGATGTATTTTTAGAATGACATGTATAATGGCTTCTAGCCGGATTGTAGATCGTTTGTCTTTGCGGACCTTTTCGCTTCAACCTCGGGACCCAGCAGTCCGGAGTGTGTCCGAATACCCTCGCGGTTATGCAAAAACCGGGGCATGCATGGAGACCAGGCGTAGGGGTCATTAGTGCTTTATCAGACAAGTGCCCAACAAGTTATGTTATATTACATGGTTAGTAAGAAACATCTTCCAGGGAGAATAGTTCTGTTAGGGGTTCCTTTCCCTGGGAGGCATGCCCTAAAGTGCATGTCCGGACTGCGAAAAGAGCAGGAAAACATCTGGGGAGAGATAAATAAATAAATGAGAAATCATCTTTCAAGTCACCGACCGAATATTCCCTTAAGAACGCTAGCTTTCGGCTTCACCCAGTCTGAGGTACACATCCGGCTGACCCGGCAGTAACAATCGCAGAGGTGCTCCCTTTACCTCCTAGCCGAACAATTGGGAACGTAGGGGTAAGCACAGGAGCGAGGCAACCCAGCTTGGCCAAAACTTAAGTCATATCGATGCATATAATGGTGAATAAAAGGTACATGCGGAAGTTTGACGCATGTGTTGGGCATAAAGCCCGTATAAATAAGCTTTTGTTAAAGAAGCCCCCGGGTATAATGAGTGCGAGTAGCACATCAAGTGTGTGCGAACAATGCGCAAATCAGCCCTCAAGGGCTTTATGAAAAAGGTGGGAGAAAAGAGAGAAACAAAACACAACTGAAGTATAAAATGTGGACGGAGGAAGGAGACGAACTCTGAGTCCGGCGCTAGGCGTAGAATCTTTGGAGGCGGGCTGCGTTTCATGGGTTCGTCTCGAGTCGGTTGTCCGATGCGTTTCACAGACGGTATGCTCCGCCGGTCAGGACTTGGTCGATGATGAAGGGACCTTCCCAATTGGGCTTGAGTTTGTCCTTTTTCTTGTCCGGTAGGCGTAGAACTAGTTCGCCAAAATTGTAAGTTTTAGCCCGTACTTCTCTGCTTTGATATCTTCGAGCCTGCTGTTGATAGAACGCGGAACGAGCCTTTGCCACGTCGCGCTCCTCCTCCAATGCGTCCAAGCTGTCCTGCCGATCCAACTCGGCTTCTCTTTCTTCGTACATGCGCACTCGAGGTGAGTCATGAATTATATCGCAGGGCAAAATTGCCTCTGCGCCGTATACCATAAAGAATGGTGTGAATCCGGTAGTACGGTTTGGCGTGGTCCGCAGCCCCCAGAGTACGGAGTCGAGCTCCTCTACCCAGTACGTGTTAGATTCCATAAGGGACCGCACTAATCTTGGTTTGATGCCGCTCATGATTAGACCATTTGCTCGTTCAACTTGACCGTTGGTTTGGGGGTGATTGACTGAAGCGTAGTCGAGCTTAATGCCCATATTTTGGCACCAGAGTTTAACCTCGTCGGCCGTGAAGTTCGTGCCATTATCAGTGATGATGCTGTGGGGGACGCCATAACGGTGTACTACCCCGGATATGAAGTCTATCACTGGTCCGGATTCGGCCGTTTTAACTGGCTTGGCCTCTATCCATTTGGTGAATTTGTCCACCATTACCAATAGGTATTTATGCTTATGGGTTCCCCCTTTAAGGGGTCCAACCATGTCAAGCCCCCAGACCACGAACGGCCAGGTGATGGGTATAGTTTTGAGGGTGGTGGGTGGCATGTGGCTTTGGTTAGCAAAAAGCTGGCACCCGACGCATCGCTGGACTAAGTCCTGAGCATCTGCCCGGGCTGTCGGCCAATAAAATCCTATACGGAAGGCCTTTCCTACAAGGGCCCGGGCTGCGGCGTGGTGCCCGCCGAGTCCGGCGTGAATTTCAGCCAGCAGATTTCGCCCTTCCTCTTCGGAGATGCACCTTTGAAGGACTTCGGTTGTGCTTTTCTTATAAAGCTCTCCCTCATGGACCTTGTAGGCTTTAGATCGCCGAACTATGCAGCGGGCCTCATTTTGGTCTTCGGGACGTTCCTGCCTAATTAAGTAGGCTAGGGATGGTTCCGTCCACGGGGCAATTACTGCCATTATTTCGTGGGCAGAAGGTGTTATTTCATTGGCTGAGCCATCGATTGTTTCGGAATGTTCCGTGTTGGGTGGTACGGTTGGTTCCGGGTCATTATTTCCGGACTCCTCTACCCATAATACGGATGGCTTAAAGAGCCGCTCCAGGAAGATGTTTGGAGGGATGGCGTCGCGTTTTGCGCCGATGCGTGCCAACACGTCGGCTGCCTGGTTATTATCCCGGGCTACATGGTTGTAACACCCATGATGCGGCTATATCTCCCACGTGTCGAAGCACGACTTAGAGGCATAACCGCATGGTGGTTTTGTCGCAAGAAGGGTCATCTTCACACAATCCCATGTAATGAACAAGAATGGGATAAAGAGAGTTGGCTTACAATCGCCACTTCACACAATACATAATTTAGATCATACATCATTCAAATACACTCATAGACCGGCTACGGTCAAAATCCAAAAGAAAAGAAGACAACCCCAAATGCTAGATCCCCGATCGTCCCGACTGGGCTCCGCTACTGATCATCTGGAAACGAAACATAGTAACGACCAAGATCGTCATCAAACTCCCACTTGAGCTTGGTTGCGCCACTTGTGCTGGTATCCTCGGCACCTGCATCTGTTTTGGTAGAATCTGTGAGTCACGGGGACTCAGCAATCTCACACCCGCGAGATCAAGACTATTTAAGCTTATGGGAAGGATGGTGTAATGAGGTGGAGCTGCAGCAAGCGACTAGCATATATGGTGGCTAACATACGCAAGAGAGAGCGAGAAGAGAAGCAAGGCACGGTCGTGAATCTAGAAGCGATCAAGAAGTGATCCTAGAGCAACCTACGTCAAACATAACTCTAACACCGTGTTCACTTCCCGGACTTCGCTAAGAAGCGACCATCACGGTTACACACGCGGTTGATGTATTTTAATTAAGGTCAACTTCGGGTTTTCTACAACCGGACATTAACAAGTTCCCATCTGCCTCATAACCGCGTGCACGACTTTCGAAAGATAATACCCTGCAGGGGTGTCCCAACTTAGCCCATCATTAGCTCTCATGGTCAACAAAGGATATACCTTCTCCCGGGAAGACCCGATCAGTCTCGGAATCCTGGTTCGCAAGACATTTCGACAATGGTAAAACTAGACCAACAAAGCCTCCCGAATGTGCCGACAAATCCCGATAGGAGCTGCACATATCTCGTTCTCAGGGCACACCGGATTGTCCAAACTTCCGATAGGCCATTCCAAAGTTGCCCCTGGTGGCCACCGGCGGCTGACAGGTTGGACCAACACTCACGACGAGCACTGGCCCGGGGGGGGGGGGGGGTAAATAAAGATGACCCTTGGGCTCGCGAAAACCCAAGGGAAAAAGGCTTAGGTGGCAAATGGTAAAACCAAGGTTGGGCCTTGCTGGAGGAGTTTTATTCAAAGCGAACTGTCAAGGGGGTCCAATAAATCACCCAACCGCGTAAGGAACGCAAAATCAAGGAACATAACACCGGTATGACGGAAACTAGGGTGGCATGAGTGGAACAAAACACCAGGCATAAGGCCGAGCCTTCCACCCTTTACCAAGTATATAGGTGCATTAATTAAACAGGAGATATTGTGATATCTCAAAGTATCCATGTTCCAAAAAGGAACAAACTTCATCTTCACCTGCAACTAGCAATGCTATAAGAGGGGCTGAGCAAAAGCGATGACATAGCCAAACAACGGTTTGCTAGGAAAGGGATGGTTAGAGGCTTGACATGGCAAAATGGGAGGCATGATAAACAATGGCAGGTAGAGCTGACATAACGATAGAGCGAGCAACTAGCAAAGCAAAGATAGAAGTGATATCGAAGGTATGGTCATCTTGCCTGCAAAGTTCTCAGAGTTGTCGAAAGCTTGATCCTCGTAAGCGTTCTCAACAGGTTCCTCGCACACGTACTCGTCTCCCGGCTCTACCCAAAGCAAGAACACAAGCAATGGAACCACAATCAAACATGGAGCAATGCACAAGCAATATGATGCAATACATGACATGATATGCGAGATGTGATATGCAATGCATATGCGGGCTCCGGAAGGGAAAATGATGAACAAGGCATCAACTTGGCAAACCAAGTATGCCGCTAGAAAGATGAGATGATTTCGGTTGAAATCGATATAAAGATCACCGGAATCGGATGCACGGTTTGCAAATGGCAAGCAAAACAAGAATGACGCAATTCTGCGATTAACGGCATGATGCCACTTAGCAAGCAACAAGAAATTAAGCTACTACACCCAAACATATCAATAAAGCACATGACAGTGATCTACTAAAGATGCTTGACAAAAGATGAACACTGAGCTACGGCTACATCACACCATAACAGGTTCAAACAAGCATGGCAAAAGTGCAAAATATATCAGCTTCACAGACTTGGTGAAAATACTAATATGCCAGAAATTAACATCAGGAAGGCATGTTTAGAGCAAGCAAACAACCCGCTACAGGAACAATACATAGAAAAATATGGCATGGCATGAATCTACTCAAGGCATTGAACAAAAGTCCCTTACTGACCAAGAGCCAAAAGGGAACAGAAAATATAATAGCCCCCATGTCAATTTAGCAAGTTTCGTCACAGATCTCAGACTTAGCAGAAAACTGGACATGGTAAAAAAACAGATAACAAGTAGGCATGTTCGTGAGCTCGATGCACTCACCACAGAGCATTGCATGATAAACTAAGCATACATCCATCAAGAAGACAAGGCATAGAAGCTAGACATGGCAAGTACAACACCCTAGCATGCAAGGATCAACTACAACAAGCTTGGCAAAATCGAAGAACATGTAAACAATCTGCAAGGAAACATTTTATAGCAAAAGTAGAGCTCGATTGACTCAAGCTATGGCACTCCATAATTGCAAACAAGGGCATGGATGGATAGAGCATAACCATATGTTCAAAACACCTTTACTAAAGTATCTCAAAATAAGCATGGATCTCTCTGTAGCATCAAGTTTACATGGCATAAAAATAACAGCAGAACAGGGGCTGAAATCAGCAACATCACGAAGCCTAGTTTGCATGCTTGTGCTAGTCACCACAGAGATCACAAAAATACATGGCATACACCCCTGCAAAGATGGCATGGCATATTACAAAACACATGTAGGACTCAAGTTCATAGGGTGCACACATCAATCATGGCAAAAATGACAAAAGTGCAAGTTCTGATAAGAATCTGAAACTAACATCACATAACCATCTTCCAACAGCATTTCGGGCATCAAGATGAGCTCAAATGAAAATGATGCAATGAGATGAAATGATGTACTCATCGAGACGAACAGTACGGTATGCTACACGCCCAAAACGGAGCCACGGGTGCAAAGTTACAATGTGATGAACAGTGTAACAGAATGCAACAATGACGGGACTTAGAGAAAATACCAACCTCCGAAATTCTCAGATCTAGGGTTCCTCGAGCACGCGGATTGAGGTTCGCTGGATCTCGCCGTAGTTGCAGCCGGAGAGGAGGGAGAGATGGGGGCGCTGGCCGGATCCGTCGAGGTGGGGGCGGCGCGGGGCGGAGGAGGCGGCGCTCGGGCGGCGCCGGCGCGTGGCGCTCGGGGCGGCGCCGGCGAGGCGGCGCGGGTCGGCGGGGCCGGCCGGCGATGCGGGGCGCGGCGGCGAGGCGAGGGGCTCGAGCGGCGAGGCACGGGCCTTCGGCCCGGACGCCGGCGGGGAGGGCCGGCCACGGGCCAGGCGGGCCCGCGGTGGAGGCGCGGTGGCGGGGCGGCCCGGGTGGCGACGTGGCGCGCCCCGATTGGGCAGCGGTGGCGGCGGGATTTTTGTCCGGCCGGACCGGACGTGTTCGGCGGCGCGGGGTGGAAGAAGACTAGGGTTAGGGGTGGAATGACCCAAAATTTCAGGAGGAGGGGTGTTTTTATAGGTAGAGGGAGCTAGGAGGCTCCAAATGGAGTGTAGTTTTCGCCCACACGATCGTGATCCGACGACGGAGAGCATGGAAGTGACTTAGATGGGTTAATGGGTTGTTTTGAAGGGATGTTGGGCTGCAACACACAAGAGGCCTTCGCGGTTACCCGGTTAACCGTTGGAGTATCAAACGACCTCCAAATGGCATGAAACTTGACAGGTGGTCTACCGGTGGTGTACCAAGGCCACTTGGCAAGCCTCGGTCCATTCCGAGAATGTTTAACACCCGCTCACGAAAAGAGACAAGAGGGGGGTGCGCCGGTGCATGTGGGAGTGTCGGAATGCAAAACGGACAACGGGGAAAATGCTCGAATGCATGAGACGAACACGTATGCGAATGATATGCACATGATGACATGATATGAGATGCATGACATGAACAAAATGCCAAACGAAAAACAAAACCCAAACACGGAGGGAATACCATAGCAAATAGCCGAAAATGGCAAGAGTTGGAGTTACAAATATGTAAAGTTACATCCGGGGAGTTACAACACTCCACCACTACAAGAGGATCTCGTCCCGAGATCTAGGACTGAAAGAACTCCGGATATTCAGAACGGAGGTGATCCTCACGCTCCCAGGTGGCTTCTCGATCGGAATGGTGTGACCACTTCACTTTCAGGAATTTGATTGACTTGTTGCGAGTCTTGCGCTCAGTTTCTTCAAGAATAGCAACGGGGTGCTCATGATAAGAGAGATCTTCTTGGAGGTCAATTTCTTCGAAGCTGATAGTGCGCTCAGGAGTCTTGAAGCACTTGTGAAGCTGTGACACGTGAAACACATCATGCACGTTTGCAAAGTTGGATGGAAGCTCGAGTTGATAGGCGAGATTGCCTCTTTTGCCAATGATCTTGAAAGGACCCACGTATCTAGGGGCAAGCTTCCCTTTGATACCGAAGCGACGAGTGCCTTTCATTGGAGAGACGCGGAGGTAGACATGGTCTCCGATTTCAAAAGCCTAGTCACGGTGCTTGCTATCATAGTAACTCTTCTGGCGCGATTGCGCGGCCTTGAGATTCTCACGAATGACTTTGCACATTTCTTCGGCTTCTGTGATCAAGTCGTTGTCAAGAAGTTGGCGTTCACCTGTCTCAGACCAATTGAGAGGAGTACGACACTTCCTGCCATAGAGAATTTCGAATGGGGCCTTGCCCGAACTCGCTTGGAAGCTGTTGTTGTAGGAGAACTCGGCATATGGAAGACAATCTTCCCACTTCATACCGAAAGAGATGACACAAGCCCTGAGCATGTCTTCAAGGATTTGATTGACTCGCTCGACTTGGCCACTTGTTTGAGGATGGAAAGCTGTGCTGAAACGAATGTTGGTGCCCATGGCCTTCTGAAAAGAGTCCCAGAATTTAGAAGTGAAAATGCTTGCACGGTCTGAAGAAATCAATTGTGGAATGACGTGCAAGGAGACAATTATGGAGGTGTATAGCTCTGCCAGCTGAGCTGCTGTGATAGATTCTTTGATAGGAAGAAAATGAGCCACTTTAGTAAGCTTGTCAATGACAACGAAGATAGCATCATTTCCACGCTTGGACTTAGGAAATCCAGTCACGAAGTCCATCTCGATATGATCAAACTTCGATTCCGGAATAGCAAGAGGTTGGAAGAGACCAGCTGGTCGTTGGTGTTCTGCTTTCACCCTTCTGCAGACATCACATTCATTCATGAATTGAGAAATTTCTCACTTCATTCGAGTCCACCAATACGACTGCTTGAGCTCATGGTACATCTTCATACTTCCAGGATGAATGGATAGAAGGGAATTGTGTGCCTCGTTCATAATGACTTTTCTCAGATCGCCTTTAGGAACCACAATTCGATCCTCGAAGAAAAGAGTATCTTTGTCATCAATGTGGAAGCACTTGTATTTGGAAATGTCCTTGTCAATACCACGTTTCACCTTCTTCACCATGGTATCCAGGAGTTGTGCCTCACGAATTTGATCTTCCAAAGTAGGAGAGACTATGAGGTTGGCAAGAAAGCCTTGAGGAACAACTTGAAGATTCAGCTTGCGGAAAGCTTCACAAAGATCCGGTTGAAATGGCTTGCGAATTAGACTGTTGCAATAAGCCTTTCTGCTCAGAGCATCTGCAATCACATTCGCCTTGCCAGGAGTATATTCAATACTTGGATTGTACTCTTGAATCATTTCGACCCATCGAGTTTGTCTGAGGTTGAGGTTGGGTTGAGTGAAGATATACTTGAGACTCTTGTGATCGGTGAAAATGTCCACTTTCCTTCCCAACAAGAGATGTCTCCATGTTATCAATGCATGGACAACTGCCGCCAACTCAAGATCGTGAGTGGGTAGTTCTTTTCATTGGGCTTCAACTGACGAGAGGTATAGGCCACAACTTTCTTCTCTTGCATCAACACAACACCGAGACCTTGAAGAGAAGCATCACAGAAAACTTTGAATGGCTTGGATTCATCAGGAGGAGTCAAGACAGGAGCTGTGAAGAGTTTCTCTTTGAGGGTGTTGAAAGCAACGTCACACTCAGGCGTCCATACATACTTGACATGCTTCTGGAGGAGGTTGGAAAGAGGCTTTGCAATCTTAGAGAAATTCTCAACGAATCTTCGGCAATAGCTTGCAAGTCCAAGAAAACTGCGGAGCTGCTTGACATTCTGAGGAGGTTCCCAATTCACAATTGAAGACACCTTCTCGGGATTAACAGTGATGCCCTTGGCGGAGATGATGTGACCAAGATAAAGAACTTCATCAAGCCAGAACTCACATTTGGAAAACTTCGCATAGAATTGATGCTCTCTGAGCTTGTCGAGCACCAGACGCAAATGTTTGGCATGATCCTTCTTATTCTTGGAGAAGACCAAAATATCATCAAGATACACCAAGACGAATTCATTTGTGTAGGGGTTGAAGATGAAGTTCATCATTTGAGAGAATGTTGGAGGAGCATTGACAAGGTCGAAAGACATGACAGTATATTCATAAGAACCAAAGCTTGTTCTGAATGCTATCTTGGGAATATCTTGTTCACGAATGCGAATCTGATGATAACCCATACGGAGGTCAAGCTTGGAGAATACTTTAGCACCTTTGAGTTGCTCGAAAAGCTCATTGATGTTGGGAAGTGGATACTTGTTCTTGATTGTCTTCTTGTTCAATGGACGGTAATCAATGCAAAGTCGGTCCGTGCCATCCTTCTTCTGGACAAAAAGAACTCCACAACCCCATGGAGATGAACTCGGTCTGATCAAACCCAGACGCTCTTGTTCATCGAGCTGTTTCTTCAATTCCTTCAACTCCTTTGGTCCAAGCTTGTAAGGACGCTTGCAAATGGGTTCAGTGCCGGGCTCAAGATCGATAACAAACTCGACTGGCCGATGAGGAGGCATACCCGGAAGCTCTTCTGGAAAGACATCTTGGTACTCACAAACGACTGGAATTTGAGAGATTGCGTCTAGCTCGCCCTTCTCATTGAGAGAAAAGAACCGAATTGTTTCATCACAAGCGGCATAGATGATAACATCCTTAGAAGAGTGTGTCAATTGAATTTCCCTGGCAGCACAATCAAGTTGAGCTTTGTGCTGAGAAAGCCAGTCCATCCCGAGAATAAGATCGATATCAGAGTCACCAAGAACAATTGGTTTAGCCAGAAATTTATAGTCGCCCATCTTGATAGAAACATCCGGAACCATGTAGCTTGCGTTCATGCATTTACCCGGAGAGACAACTGCTAATGGTCTAGGAAAATCTTGGGAAGACAACTCATGCTTAGATGCAAATGGTCTTGAGATGAAACTAAGCGATGCACGAGTGTCAAAAAGAACTTTTGCAGGAATATCATTAACAGGAAGATTACCCATGATCACGTCTGAAGAATCCTCTGCCTGAGCTGCATTCATCATGTTGACCTTTGCAAACTTGGAATTATGCTTGACCACTGCATTGCTTGAAGACCTCACAGGAGGAGGAGGAAGGCGCCTTTGGTTGAAGCACTTGTTCGCATAGTGACCTTTCTGCTCACATTTGTTGCAAGTCACCTCTGAGAGCGGACGGTGATAAGGAGCATTTGACCTTGGAGCTTGAGGCTGAGACTTGTTCTGATGGCTTGGGTTGGGTGGGTGGGAAGATCCACGACCACCTGAGTTCTTCTGCTGGTAATGCTGACAAAACGGAGGAGGAGGAAGGTAGAACTTTTGCTGCTTAGCCGCCACTTGGGAGGAAGAAGAATACTGAACTGCATCCCTGATTCTCTTCTTAGAAGCCTCACACTTGAGCTGAGCACCTTCTTGTTTGAGTGCCATATTGTAGAATTGATCAAACTGAGTAGGCTCAACAAGAACAAGAGCTAACTGCAGATCCTCTCTAAGGCCACCTCTGAATTGATAGATCATACTCTTTTCATCAGGAACGTCTTGTTTAGCGAAGCGAGCAAGTTTCTAAAACTGCTTGTTGTATTCGTACACTGACATGTTGCCTTGCTTGAGATTGCGGAACTCCTCACGCTTGCTCTCAACAACACTGGTATGAATGTGGTGATCTTTAAAGTCCTGACAGAAATCAGTCCAAGTAATCACTCGACCTCCTCTGGAATCCTTGTATTGCTAAAACCAATCAGCTGCTTGATCCTTGAGCTGAAAAGAAGCGAACTTGACGTAGTCCTCAGGCCTGACATTGCTGCATTCGAAATGCTTGTTGATATCCATGAGCCAATCGTCGGCGTTTGTGGCCTCGACACAGTAGCTGAAAGACTTTGGCTGATTTGCAAGGAACTGGTTGAGGGTAGGAAACTAAGGCTGATGGTTGAACTGCCCTTGACCTTGATTCCCTTGGTTGCCTTGGCCTTGGTTGCGCTCTTGCATCAGCTGAATCAACAACTGAGCGTTGGCGTTAGTGGTTGCCATCAAAGTTTGCCATGCCTCCGGAGATGGAGGTGGAGGTGGAGGGTTCGCCTGACTCCCATCATTGCGTGAAGGATTCTGACGCGTTGGCGGAGCCATCCTGAAGAGGGTGACATCCGTTAGCATCTTGATAGACAGATAGACAAGTTGAATCAACGGATAGAAATTGCAACATATAATCTTCACAATAAACATTCGAACAGGGATGAACGAATGAATTCCAAAGTAAACATCACGTCCATTCAGGTGAGAAGCCACTTGATAAGAGATTGATGAATGAAAAAAAACAAGGTACGACTGGAACAAATAAGTGGTAAGGATTACCCAATCACAAACCAAATATCTGCGGGAAGAAATGCTAGAGCTACTTGAATCCCACCTATAAACTCCCGAAACTTTCCGGTTATGCAATCAGGTGTTGGGGATATAGGGGAAGCAATATATCTCACCCAAACTAACAATCCCTACATCCAGCTGTATCCATCCGTCAACACATAACCAAGAAACCTTCGGAAATCGTGTACCTCAACCTTCGAAAAGCATCCGTTATACGAGTCATGGCAATACTCCCGAACTCCCCAGTACTGGGTGACGTCGAGGTTATCTCACCAAAAACTGCATAAAAGAGACTTTCGATGTCGGCAAAACTCAGGTATTCCAGAACTGCAATGATAAAATTGTGACGACAACACCTTCGAGCTCAACTCCCCGGGACATTGCCGCAACCCCTAAATGTCAGGAGGCACCAAGAACAATGTTCTCGTCACAAAACCATCGGTACGATTCCAAAATACCCGCGTGATCCTAAAATTTTTTTTTAGTGAAAATTGAGGAGAGGAGAGTCAAAACTTCTACGTCAGGAGACCTCACCAGAGTGACGAAAGGGACTGAGGAGTAAAAAGAATCCTACTCTCCGATATATATAATCCTAAGACTCAAAACATTTTTGATCTAGACTCAACAACGTCAGCAATCAATCAAGCAGGGGCTCCTAAGTCGGGGATGGCTCTGATTACCAACTTGTAACACCCACGATGCGGCTATATCTCCCACGTGTCGAAGCACGACTTAGAGGCATAACCGCATGGTGGTTTTGTCGCAAGAAGGGTCATCTTCACACAATCCCATGTAATGAACAAGAATGGGATAAAGAGAGTTGGCTTACAATCGCCACTTCACACAATACATAATTTAGATCATACATCATTCAAATACACTCATAGACCGGCTACGGTCAAAATCCAAAAGAAAAGAAGACAACCCCAAATGCTAGATCCCCGATCGTCCCGACTGGGCTCCGCTACTGATCATCTGGAAACGAAACATAGTAACGACCAAGATCCTCGTCAAATTCCCACTTGAGCTCGGGTGCGCCACTTGCGCTGGTATCCTCGGCACCTGCATCTGTTTTGGTAGAATCTGTGAGTCATGGGGACTCAGCAATCTCACACCCGCGAGATCAAGACTATTTAAGCTTATGGGAAGGGTGGTGTAATGAGGTGGAGCTGCAGCAAGCGACTAGCATATATGGTGGCTAACATTCGCAAGAGAGAGCGAGAAGAGAAGCAAGGGACGGTCGTGAATCTAGAAGCGATCAAGAAGTGATCCTAGAGCAACCTATGTCAAACATAACTCCAGCACCGTGTTCACATCTCGGACTCCGCCGAGAAGCGACCATCACGGTTACACACGCGGTTGATGTATTTTAATTAAGGTCAACTTCAGGTTTTCTACAACCGGACATTAAAAAATTCCCATCTGCCTCATAACCGCAGGCACAACTTTCAAAAGATAATACCCTACAGGGGTGTCCAAACTTAGCCCATCATAAGCTCTCACGGTCAACGAAGGTTATACCTTCTCCCGGGAAGACCCGATCAGTCTCGGAATCCCAGTTCGCAAGACATTTCGACAATGGTAAAACTAGACCAGCAAAGCCTCCCGAATGTGCCGACAAATCCCTATAGGAGCTGCACATATCTCGTTCTCAGGGCACACCGGATTGTCCGAACTTCCGATAGGCCATTCCAGAGTTGCCCCTGGTGGCCACCGGCGGCTGACAGGTTGGACCAACACTCACGACGAGCACTGGCCCGGGGGGTAAATAAAGATGACCCTCGGGCTCGCGAAAACCCAAGGCAAATGGTAAAACCAAGGTTGGGCCTTGCTGGAGGAGTTTTGTTCAAAGCGAACTGTCAAGGGGGTCCCATAAATCACCCAACCGCGTAAGGAACGCAAAATCAAGGAACATAACACCGGTATGACGGAAACTAGGGTGGCAAGAGTGGAACAAAACACCAGGCATAAGGCCGAGCCTTCCACCCTTTACCAAGTATATAGGTGCATTAATTAAACAAGAGATATTGTGATATCCCAAAGTATCCATGTTCTAACAAGGAACAAACTTCATCTTCACCTGCAACTAGCAACGCTATAAGAGGGGCTGAGCAAAAGCGGTGACATAGCCAAACAACGGTTTGCTAGGAAAGGGATGGTTAGAGGCTTGACATGGCAAAATGGGAGGCATGATAAACAATGGCAGGTAGAGCTAACATAACGATAGAGGGAGCAACTAGCAAAGTAAAGATAGAAGTGATATTGAAGGTATGGTCATCTTGCCTGCAAAGTTCTTAGAGTTGTCGAAAGCTTGATCCTCGTAAGCGTTCTAAACAGGTTCCTCGTGCACGTACTCATCTCCCGGCTCTACCCAAAGCAAGAACACAAGCAATGGAACCACAATCAAACATGGAGCAATGCACAAGCAATATGATGCAATACATGACATCATATGCGAGATGTGATATGCAATGCATATGCGGGCTCCGGAAGGGAAATGATGAACAAGGCATCAACTTGGTAAACCAAGTATGCCACTAGAAAGATGAGATGATTTCGGTTGAAATCGATATAAAGATCACCGGAATCGGATGCACGGTTTGCAAATGGCAAGCAAAACAAGAATGACGCAATTCTGCGATTAACGGCATGATGCCGCTTAGCAAGAAACAAGAAATTAAGCTACTACACCCAAACATATCAACAAAGCACGTGAAAGTGATCTACTCAAGATGCTTGAAAAAAGATGAACACTGAGCTACGGCTACATCACACCATAACAGGTTCAAACAAGCATGGCAAAAGTGCAAAATATATCAGCTTCACAGACTTGGTGAAAATACTAATATGCCAGAAATTAACATCAGGAAGGCATGTTCAGAGCAAGCAAACAACCTGCTACAGGAACAATACATAGAAAAATATTACATGGCAAGTATAACATCATAGCATGCAAGGATCAACTACACCAAGCTTGGCAAAATCGAATAACATGTAAACAATCTGCCAGGAAACATTTAATAGCAAAAGTAGAGCTCGATTGACTCAAGCTACGGCACTCCATAATTGCAAACAAGGGCATGGATGGATAGAGCATAACCATATGTTCAAAACACCTTTACTGAAGTATCTCAAAATAAGCATGGATCTCTCTGTAGCATCAAGTTTACATGGCATAAAAATAACAGCAGAACAGGGGCTGAAATCAGCAACATCACGAAGCCTAGTTTGCATGCTTGTGCTAGTCACCATAGAGATCACAAAAATACATGGCATACACCCCTGTAAAGATGGCATGGCATATTACAAAACACATGTAGGACTCAAGTTCATAGGGTGCACACATCAATCATGGCAAAAATGACAAAAGTGCAAGTTCTGATAAGAATCTGAAACTAACATCACATAGCCATCTTCCAACAGCATTTCGGGCATCAAGATGAGCTCAAATGAAAATGATGCAATGAGATGAAATTATGTACTCATTGAGACGAACAATACGGTATGCTACACGTCCAAAACGGAGCCACGGGTGCAAAGTTACAATGCGATGAACAGTGTAACAGTATGCAATAATTACAGGACTTAGAGAAAATATCGACCTCCGAAATTCTCAGATCTAGGGTTCCTCGAGCACGCGGATTGAGGTTCGCCGGATCTCGCCGGAGTTGCAGCCAGAGAGGAGGGAGAGATGGGGGTGCTGGCCGGATCCGTCGAGGTGGGGGCGGCGCGGGGCGGAGGAGGCGGCGCGCGGGCGGCGCCGGCGCGGGGCGCTCGGGGCGGCGCCGGCGAGGCGGCGCGGTTCGGCGGGGCCGACCGGCGATGCGGGGCGCGGCGGTGAGGCGAGGGGCTCGGGCGGCGAGGCACGGGCCTTCGGCCCGGACGGCGGCGGGGAGGGCCGGCCACGGGCCAGGCGGGCCCGCGGTGGAGGCGCGGTGGCGGGGCGGCCCGGGTGGCGACGTGGCGCGCCCCGATTGGGCGGCGGCGGCGGGATTTTTGTCCGGCCGGACCGGACGTATCCAGCGGCGCGGGGTGGAAGAAGACTAGGGTTAGGGGTGGAATGACCCGAAATTTCGGGAGGAGGGGCGTTTTTATAGGTAGAGGAAGCTAGGAGGCTCCAAATGGAGTGTAGCTTTCGCCCACACGATCGTGATCCAACGACGGAGAGCATGGAAGTGACTTAGATGGGTTAATGGGCTGTTTTGAAGGGGTGTTGGGCTGCAACACACAAGAGGCCTTCGCGGTTACCCGGTTAACCGTTGGAGTATCAAACGACCTCCCAATGGCACGAAACTTGACAAGTGGTCTACCGGTGGTGTACCAAGGCCACTTGGCAAGCCTCGGTCCATTCCGAGAATGTTTAACACCCGCTCACGAAAAGATACAAGAGGGGGGGTGCGCCGGTGCATGTGGGAGTGTCGGAATGCAAAACGGACAACGGGGAAAATGCTCGAATGCATGAGATGAACATGTATGCGAATGATATGCACATGATGACATGATATGAGATGCATGACATGAAAAAAATGGCAAACGAAAAACAAAACCCAACCACGGAGGGAATACCATAGCACATAGCCTAAAATGGCAGGAGTTGGAGTTACAAATATGGAAAGTTACATCCAGGGTGTTACAATGGTGGAATTCGAGTCCTTCGAACCGAGCTGACATTTTTAAGACGGTGTTATTATAGGACTGCCATTTTCGGATCCTTGGCGTCAAAGTCTCTGTTTACTTGGGATATTGCAAGGTTTGAATCCCCATGCACTTCTAGGCGTTGAATACCCATGGAGATTGCCATCCGGAGACCATGTAGAAGGGCCTCATATTCGGCTGCATTGTTGGAGTCCGTGTACATTATCTGAAGTACGTATTGGACTGTGTCTCCGGTTGGGGACGTCAATACGATGCCAGCCCCCAAGCCGACCAACATTTTGGAGCCGTCGAAATGCATGATCCAATTGGAGTATGCGCCGTACTCTTTAGGGATTTCGGCTTCGGTCCATTCGGCGACGAAGTCAGCCAAAAGTTGTGACTTTATAGCTCGCCGTGGTTTGTAGGTTATGTCGAATGGTAAGAGCTTGATGGCCCATTTTGCAATCCTGCCCGTCGCGTCACGGTTGTTTATAATATCGTTGAGAGGTACTTCGGAGGCAACTGTTATCGAACACTCTTGAAAGTAGTGTCGCAACTTCCGGGATGCCATAAACACCGGGTATGCTATCTTTTAATAATGTGGATACCGGGACTTGCATGGAGTTAAGACAGTGGATACGTAGTACACTGGTTTTTGAAGGGGGAATTTGTGTCCTTCTGTTTCTCGTTCGACGACGAGTACCGCGCTGACAACTTGATGTGTTCCCGCGATATATAATAACATCGGTTCGCCCAGGTTAGGCGCGGCCAGGACCGGATTTGTCGCCTATATGGCCTTTATTTCTTCGAGTCCGGCCGTGGTAGCATCCGTCCACTCGAAGTGTTCGGTGCTCCTGAGGAGGCGATAGAGGGGCAATGCCTTTTCTCCCAAACGGGAGATGAAGCGGCTTAAAGCCGCCACGCATCCAGTTAATTTTTGTATTTGTTTGAGGTCTTTTGGGATATCCAACTGTGACAGAGCTCGGATCTTGGCTGGGTTTGCTTCAATTCCTCTACCGGATACAATGAAGCCCAGGAGCTTTCTGGCTGGTACGTCGAAAATGCATTTTTCCGGGTTGAGCTTAATGCCATATGCTCGGACTGTGTCGAATGTGAGCCTTAGGTCGTTTACTAGAGTTTCGACGTGTTTGGTCTTGACGACCACGTCGTCTACGTATGCCTCCACTGTTTTGCCGATCTGGTTAGCCAGACATGTCTGAATCATGCGCTGATATGTTGCGCCGGCGTTTTTGAGTCCAAAGGGCATTGTGTTGAAGCAGAATGGTCCGTATATAGTAATGAATGCCGTTGCGGCTTGGTCTGTCTCCGCCATCTTGATTTGATGGTAGCCGGAGTATGCGTCGAGGAAGCGCAATGAATCGTGTCCTGCGGGTAGCATCGATGATTTGATCGATGCGGGGAAGGGGGAAAGGATACTTTGGACAAGCCTTGTTAAGGTCTTTAAAATCGACACACAGGCGCCAGGATTTGTCCTTTTTTGGTACCATTACCAGGTTCGCTAGCCAGTCTGGATGTTTGATGTCTCTGATGAATCCGGCTTCCAATAGTTTGGCTAGCTCCTCTCCCATTGCCTGTCTTTTTGGTTCGGAGAATTGCCGAAGAGCCTGTTTGACTGGCTTGAATCCTTTTAGGATGTTTAGGCTGTGTTCTGCCAATCTGCGTGGGATTCCTGGCATATCTGAAGGGTGCCAGGCAAAGATGTCCCAATTCTCCCAAAGGAATTCTCATAGTGCGGCGTCTACATCAGGGTTTAACTGTGCCCCAATGGAGGCCGTCTTTGTGGGTCCGTTGGATGGACCTGGAATTTGACTATTTCGTCCGCTGGTTTAAAAGAGGTGGACTTGGATCTCTTATCGAGTATCACATCGTCCCTGTTCACCGTAGAGCGCAGCGCAGTGAGTTCCTCTGCCGCTAGGGCTTCGGATAGTGCCTCTAGGGCTAGTGCGGCTGTCTTGTTTTCAGCGCGGAGTGCTATGTCCGAGTCACTGGCAAGAGTGATGGTTCCATTGGGCCCGGGCATTTTAAGCTTCATGTACACGTAATGGGGTATGGCTTGGAAAATTGTAAATGCCTCTCGTCCTAATAAAGCATGATATCCGCTGCTGAACGGGGCCACTTGGAACGTGACCTCCTCGGACCTGTAATTGTCCGGCGAGCCGAACACCACATCAAGTGTGATTTTTCCTGTGCAGCGTGCTTCCCGGCTAGGGATTATTCCTCTAAAGGTTGTGCTGCTTCGCTCAATGTGGCTCCAGTCTATTTCCATTTTTCGAAGGGTTTCCTCGTAGATGAGGTTTAATCCGCTGCCACCATCCATGAGTACCTTGGTAAGATGAAAGCCGTCCACTATTGGGCTGAGGACCAATGCGGCTGGTGCTCGGGCTGTTCGGAATTTAGGTTCGTCGCTGGCATTGAAGGTGATAGCCGTGTCGCTCCATGGATTTTTTGTTGCTACTTGGTAGACTTCGGCGAGGCTGCAGATTGTTCGTTTCCGCATATTATTTGATGCGAAAGTCTCGAAGACTGTTAATACCGTAATGGTAATGTTGGGGTGGTTCTTCGGGGCTAGAAGCTCTTCGCCACTTTTGGCCACTTGCCGCAGTATCCAACATGCTCGAAGGCTATGTGTTGGAGTGGCGCCCTCTGTACTATGAATTTTACAGGGTCCACTGAGCCATCCCTCTAGTACGGTTCCATGCCCTTTATGGGGTTTTTGCTTTCTGGGTTTTGTCCCGGGTGCCTGAGCGTGATTAAGTCCGGGTGGGCGGGTGGAATTAAGTCCGGAACCCAGCCCAGCTTGAGGCTCAAGGGCCGAAAAGTTTCCGAATTTGGAAGCTTGGATTGCTGGATGTCGTCCAACGAATCCGGTCCGCTGCCTGACTTTAGGTTCAGTACTTGGTTGACGTCCGTCCCTTCGCGGGAATCCAGCATGGAGGGATCCAGAATCCGGACATAATTGGTCTTTAACATAGAAGAAGAGTCGCCGCGTTGTTCCTCCACCACAGCAACGTGGTGGGTAGCCTGGTGAGAGTTGATCTCTCTCAAATCGGTTTTAAGCCCAATCTGATCGTAGTCTGTAGCGACTCCCAGGGCGACGAAGCGATCCAAGAGCTCGTTTACGGAGGAGAGCTCCATCGGATCCAGCTGCTCAGCGAATTCCGAGTTGAGGTGAAGATCGCTTTTGATGACTCGGGAGGTCATCGTCGGAGCGGCGGCCGAACAGGCGGTCATAATAAAACCACCTAGCCGGACAGTTTGGCCGGTGGCCAAAGCTCCCTTGGCAATAGTACCGTCTTTAAGGACGGGAAGAGGCATCCTTCCTGATTGCGACGGCACAGAGGAACTCTCAATGAAAGAACCAATGTCGGTGTCAAAATCGGCGGATCTCGGGTAGGGGGTCCCGAACTGTGCGTCAAGGTGGATGGTAACAGGAGAGAAGGGACACGATGTTTTTACCCAGGTTCGGGCCCTCTCGATGGAGGTAAAACCCTACTCCTGCTTGATTGATATTGATGATATTGGTAGTACAAGAGTGGATCTACCACGAGATCAAGGAGGCTAAACCCTAGAAGCTAGCCTATGGTATGATTGTTGTTGTGATTGTTGTCCTACGGACTAAAACCCTCCAGTTTATATAGACATCGGAGAGGGCTAGGGTTACACAGAGTCGGTTACAATGGTAGGAGATCTACATATCCGTATCGCCAAGCTTGCCTTCCACGCCAAGGAAAGTCCCATCCGGACACGGGACGAAGTCTTCAATCTTGTATCTTCATAGTCTAGGAGTCCGGCCGATGATGATAGTTCGGCTATCCGGACACCCCCTAGTCCAGGACTCCCTCAACCCCTTTTCCAATAATATTACCACTACTGATTCGAAACTTTTTAGTATGTAAGATAGGGGGTTCTTCAGCAGGAGCATTAGAATTTTCCATGTTATCATTATTGTCCATATCGACGATAATCTCCTCAATTTCAGACATGACGACAGAACAAGCGAGGAGAAAGAGAAAGAGGAAGGCAAAAGGAAAGAGAGGGCGAATAAAATGGCAAGGGTGAAGTGGGGGAGAGGAAAACGAGAGGCAAATGGAAAATAATGTAATGCGAGGGAGATGAGTTTGTGATGGGTACTTGGTATGTTTGACTTGAGCAAAGACCTCCCCGGCAACGGCGCGAGAAACCCTTCTTGCTACGTCTTGAGCTTGTGTTGGTTTTCCTTGAAGAGGAAAGGGTGATGCAGCAAAGTAGAGTAAGTATTTCCCTCAGTTTTTGAGAACCAAGGTATCAATCCAGTAGGAGGCTCCTCAAAAGTCCCGCGCACCTACACAAATAAACAAGAACCTCACAACCAACGCAATAAAGGGGTTGTCAATCCCTTCACGGCCACTTGCGAAAGTGAGATCTGATAGAGATAATATGATAAGATAAATATTTTTGGTATTTTTACGATATAGATTGGAAAATTAAAGATGCAAATAAAATTAGATGGAAAGCTTAAATGATAAAAGATAGATCCGGGGACCATAGGTTTCACTAGTGGCTTCTCTCAAGATAGCATAAGTATTACGGTGGGTGAACAAATTACTGTCGAGCAATTGATAGAAAAGAGAATAATTATGAGATTATCTAGGCATGATCATGTATATAGGCATCATGTCTGTGACAAGTAGATCGACTCCTGTCTGCATCTACTACTATTACTCCACACATCGACCGCTATCCAGCATGCATCTAGAGTATTAAGTTCATAAAGAACAGAGTAACGCATTAAGAAAGATGACATGATGTAGAGGGATAAACTCATGTAATATGATATAAACCCCATCTTTTTATCCTCGATGGCAACAATACAATACGTGCCCTGCTGCCCCTGTTGTCACTGGGAAAGGACACCACAAGATTGAACCCAAAGCTAAGAACTTCTCCCATTGCAAGAAAGATCAATCTAGTAGGCCAAAACAAACTGATAATTCGAAGAGACTTGCAAAGATAACTTAATCACACATAAAAGAATTCAGAGGAGATTCAAATATTTCTCATAGATAAACTTGATCATAAACCCACAATTCATCGGATCTCGACAAACACACCGCAAAAAGAGTTACATCGAATAGATCTCCAAGAAGATCGAGGAGAACTTTGTATTGAGATTCAAAGAGAGAGAAGAAGCCATCTAGCTAATAACTATGGACCCGAAGGTCTGTGGTAAACTACTCACAACTCATTGGAGAAGCCTTGGAGATGATGTAGAGGCCCTCCATGGTCGATTCCCCCTCCGGCAGAGCGCCGACGAAGGCTCCAAGATGGGATCTCGCGGATAAGAAAGGTTACAGCGGTGGAAATAGTTTTTTGTGGTGCTCCTCGATGGTTTCAGGGTACTTGGGTATATATAGGAGGAAGAAGTAGGTCGGTGGATGCTCGAGGGGCCCACAATGGTGGGGGTGCGCCCACCTGTAGGGGGCGCACCGGGCACCCTCGTGGCCACCTCCTTTGTTGCTTGATGTCCACTCCAAGTCCCCTGGATCACGTTTGTCCAAAAAGATCGCTCCCGAAGGTTTCATTCCGTTTGGACTCCGTTTGATATTCCTTTTCTTCGAAACACTGAAATAGGCAAAAAAACAGCAACTCGGGCTGGGCCTCTGGTTAGTAGGTTAGTGCCAAAAAATGATATAAAAGTGTAAAGTCAAGCCCATAAACATCCAAAACGGGTAATATAATAGCATGGAACAATAAAAAATTACAGATACGTTGGAGACGTATCACATTTCAAAACTCACAGGACAATTATGAAATTTAAAAAAGAGTTATACAACCACATTGGTAAACTAAAATAAGAAAAAAACACTTATGGGAGAAGATTCAATTGGTGAATTCACTTGATGGCCTGCCTCACCACCATGATCCTTACCACCAGGACAACGAGAGCCATTTAGTGTATCATTATCACCACTGCAATCACCTTCTGGATTCAATAAAAACCAGAAACAAAAATTAGAAAACATCACATGAAAAATAATACAAGGAACATTGACAACTAACACAGCACAAACAAATCTGTAGGATGAACTAGGAAACTAGATAAACAACACAGAAAATAAACAAGGCCAAAGTAAGCAATCCACATACCTTGAACTCCTCCTTCTACACTGCTTGGTGAAGACATGCCATTTGCCTGCAGCGCAAGGACGGAGTGACAGATATCAGCAACAAAAAATACGAAAATCTAACGAAACCCTAAATGCACCTTGCTCTGCCTACAGAGCACACCCGTGTACCAACTTCAAATCGAGATCAAATAGCCTACTTACGAAAAAAATACATAAGCAAAAAATGCAGCAACGCTACAAGAATCACAAAACTAGATGAGGGGACGACCACGACAGGGAGCACGAGAAACGTACAACAAAAATGGGGATGGTCAGCGGCGATGGGGGGCGGGACGGTAACGGAAGGGAAAGGGCTAAGGGAAGGGGCGGGGGCGGGAGCGGAACATGAAGGGGTGGGTGAGGGAGTCCTGGATTAAGGGGTCCTCGGACAACCAGACTATATACTTTGGCCGGACTATTGGACTATGAAGATACAAGATAGAGGACTTTGTCCCGTGTCCGGATGGGACTCTCCTTTGCGTGGAAGGCAAGCTTGGCGATTCGGATATGTAAATTCCTTTCTCTGTAACCGACTTTGTACACCCCTAGCTCCCCCGATGTCTATATAAACCGGAGGGTTTAGACTTCTAGGATTTAGCCACAACAAGCATAACCTCATAGGCTAGGCCTCTAGGGTTTAGCCATTAAGATCTCGTAGTAGATCAACTCTTGTAATACTCATATTCATCAAGATCAATCAAGCAGGAAGTAGGGTATTGCCTCCATAGAGAGGGCCCGAACCTGGGTAAACATTGTGTCCCCCGCCTCCTGTTACCATAAGCCTTAGACGCACAGTCCGGGACCCCCTACCCGAGATCCGCCGGTTTTGACACCGACATTTGTGCTTTCATTTAGAGATCCACTGTGACGTTGAAGATAGGCTTGATGGCTTCGCCAATCATTTACAACAATGCAGTCCAGGGGGGAGATCTTTCTCCCCAGACAGATCTTTGTATTCGGCGGCTTCGCATTGCAGGCCAACTCGTTTGACCATCTAGAGCAGATCGATAGCTATGCCCCTGGCCATCAGGTAAAATTGGGAAGCCTGATTTTTGTGGCCGATGTCCGCAGAGACTTGATCTTCAACAGATCCGAGCCCATGACGGTTGTCCCTGGCCCCCACGATGAACATGACTTAGATCTATCATCTGGCCGCACACAGGAGATAGCGCCTGTGACCGCCCTGGCCCTAGATCTGGAGCGGACTGTGTCATCCGAAGACGAGAAGCTTAACCCCACCACGGAGGCCGCAGACTCACCGGCGCTCAAGCTGCACACAGACCTAACAGTGAGCTGGGCTTGTGTCTCGGAACCTCGGACTCGTTCTGGACTGCGTGCATCCGCGTCCATCGAACCTAATTGGGCGTCGGTCTTGGAGTTCAGCTCCGCGGACATCTTCCAGCACTCGCCTTTTGGCGACCTGCTAAACTCATTAAAATCCCTCTCCTTGTCAAGGGACTCTTGGCCGAACCATCTCCGATTCGAATGAGAAGTGGATGATGAAGAAATTCATTCCCCGCCCACCACCCACTTTGTAGCCACTGTCGATGACTTAACCGACATGCTTGATTACGACTCCGAAGACATCGACGGTATGGACGACGATGTCGGAGAGGATCAAGAACCACTGCCTACAGGGCGTTGGAATGCCACCTCCTCGTACGACATATACATGGTGGATACACCCAAAGAAAACAACTGCAACAATGAAAATCCAGACAAGGATAAACCTCCTGAGATACAGCCGAAGCGCCAACGTCAGCGGCGCCGCTCTAAGTCACGCCATAGTAAAAATAGAAATACCGTCACAGAAGAGGACAACACTTCGGACGGTGCCGAAAACAATGAAGACCTCGTTGAGCCAACCTCCGAACAGGAGGGACGGGATGATGGGCGAGTCAGCCCTGACGAACAGGCCATAGATGAAGACTCGGAGGATAACAACTACCTCCCGCTCTCTGAGCACGAGGTGAGCCTTGGTGACGAAGATTTCATCATGCCTGAGGAGCTCGCCGAACAGGAACACTTTAAGCGTCGGTTAATTTCCACTTCAAGGAGCCTGAAACAAAAGCAGCGGTAGCTTCAAGCTGATCAAGATCTGCTCAATGAAAGATGGACTGATGTCCTGGCAGCCGAGGAATATGGGCTCGAGTGCCCAACCAAAAGCTCTCCGAAGCGCAAACTGTTAGCACAGTTTGATGACGAGGTGCGGGACCCCGTCCTACCAAGGCACAATGCAGCTGACCGACCACCACGTGGCCGAGACAAAGCGACACCTTGAGCCAAACACCAGCCCGCACTGCCTCGCCGAACAAACAGAAATACAACAACTCGGGGATATACACATGACCTGTGCCATGACTCGGAAAACATAGCAGTTCAGACAAGATCAATTTATGGATCACGGGGGCATGCCCCAATGCACGACAATGGCCATCTGGCTGAACGTGACAAACATAATCATGTCCAGGCCAAAAACCGCAGACGAACTCCATCTGAGCTACGTCACGACTTGGCCCGATATAGAGGCGCCGCACACCCCCTTTGCTTCACTGACGAAGTAATGGGACACGATTTCCCAGAAGGGTTTAAACCCGTGAACATCAAATCATATGATGGCACAACAGACCCCGCGGTATGGATTGAGGATTTTCTTCTCCATATTTACATGGCTCGTGGCGATGATCTTCACACCATGAAATACCTCCCGCTCAAACTCAAGGGACCAGCTAGGTGCTGGTTGAACAGCCTGCCCGAAAACTCCATTGGCAGCTAGGAGGACTTGGGGAACGCATTCCTCGACAACTTCCAAGGCACATATGTCCAACCTCCGGATGCCGATGACTTAAGTCACATAATCCAACAGCCCAGAGAGTCAGCCAGGAAATTCTAGACAAGGTTCTTAACTAAAAAGAACCAGATCGTCGACTGTCCGGACGCCGAAGCCCTAGCGGCCTTTAAGCACATCATTCGCGACGAATGGCTGGCCAGACACCTCGGCCAGGAAATACCAAAGTCCATGTCACCCCTTACAGCAATCATTACCCGCTTTTGTGCGGGCGAAGATAGCTGGCTGGCCTGTAGCAACAACAATACAAGAAAACCTGACACTTCGGAAGCCAGAAACAGTAACGGCAAGCCCCGACGCAATAGACATAAGCGACGAAACAACGGTGACAACACCAAAGACACAATGGTCAACGCCAGATTCAGTGGCTCTAAGTCCGGTCAGCGGAAGAAGCCATTTAAGAGAAACAATCCGGGACCGTCAAGTTTGGACCGCATACTAGATCGACCATGCCAAATCCATGGCACTCCTGATAAACGAGCTCATCATACCAACAAGGAATGCTGGGTCTTCAAACAGGCCGGCAAGTTAAATGCCGAGAACAGGGAGAAAGGGTCGCAAGCGATGAAGACGATGAGGAACCCCGACCAGGGAATACAGGGGGACAGAAGAAATCCCCCCCCCCCCCCCCAATTCAAAATGGTGAACATGATATACGCCACCCATATCCCCAAGAGAGAGTGCAAGCGTGCACTCAGGGATGTCTACGCGATGGAGCCAGTCGCCCAAAAGTTCAGCCCATGCTCCTCCTGTCCAATCACCTTCTATCGCAGGGACCCTCCAACCAGTACCCATCATGGCAGTTCAGCCGCACTGGTCCTTGAACCAATTATTGATGGATTCCACCTTATGCGAGTCCTCATGGATGGTGTCAGCAGCATGAACCTGCTCTATCAGGATACAGTGCGCAAAATGGGTATCAATCTCTCAAGGATCAAGCCCACCAAAACCACCTTTAAAGGTGTCATACCAGGTGTAGAGGCCTGCTGTATGGGCTCAATCACACTGGAAGTGGTCTTCGGATCACTGGATAATTTCCGAAGCGAAGAGTTAATCTTCGATATCGTCCCCTTCTGCAGTGGCTATCATGCACTGCTCAGACGAACCGAGTTCGCTCGATTCAATGCGGTGCCGCATTATGCCTACCTCAAGATCAAGATGCCTGGACCACGTGGTGTTATAACGGTCAACGGAAATACAGAACGCTCCCTCCGTACTGAGGAGCACATCGCGGCCCATGCAGCAGAAGTACAGAATAGCATTTTTAGGCAGAACCTCAATTTGGCAATAAAACCCCCGGACACCGTCAAGCGAGTCTGAACTACTCTGTAGCAGGACTGTTCAGCTCGTCCAGAGCTTGACTAGCAATTTGGCCTCCGTCCCAATCAAGTAGTGACATTTGCACCGCGCGTACATAATTACACACTCAAAATACCATGGGCATGGACGGAGGCACAGCTAGACTGGGGTCCATGATGAGGCTCAACCGCCCCTGGATCTGCATATCTTCACTTTTTCTTTTTCATTTCAGGTTTTTCTCTTCTCGAGGGTTTTCTGATAACCTAATCATCGGACCGATCACGGGACGGATACACCAAGAAGGCAAGGAGCTTTGACGTACAAGGGAATCCCCAAGTGGTCTCTGCTAATGATCGTTATACCTGTTTTTAATACCCGCACGCAGCTCGACCTTGGTCATGGCATGTCAAATAGCCTTAGTTGCTTATCGCATTACTTGTACAAATACGCCTTGACGTATTAATCAAATTACAATGGAAAATTATTTGCGGCTCATTATTTGAAGCATCGGCTTATTACTTGATTTTTTTCCTTATTTTTGTATTTTTTATCAATTGCACCCGTACACTCTGGTATGCCTTAATTTGCCAGGGGCTTCATCATACCCCATAACACGACAATAAAGCCCGAACACTTCTACAGTACAGTTTGGCACCCCGAACTTATAACATTATATGCATCGGCTCTGGATCATGTCTTTGTTCAATAGTTGGGTTGCCCGGCTCCTGTGCTTACTACCTTATGATCCGCTATATCGGCTAGGGTAGTAAAGGGAGAACTACTGCGATTGTGTCCAGGTTCTTCCGGACAAGCACCTCAGTAGAGAAAGCCGAAAAATGACTGTCATGATGCGGCGAGAGCCGGTCAGCTGTTTGAGAGGTTTACAA
Source organism: Triticum timopheevii (assembly GCA_963921465.1). Taxonomy (NCBI): domain Eukaryota; kingdom Viridiplantae; phylum Streptophyta; class Magnoliopsida; order Poales; family Poaceae; genus Triticum; species Triticum timopheevii. The sequence continues at coordinate 403,931,697 of OY997272.1, read as the reverse complement.
ATCTTTAGAGATTTTTTCCGCTTTATGCGAGGAATTGGTTTTTATCTGATTAGGCGTGTATAGCGCCCCAAGTTCGTCCTTCCGAACACCAGGGGCTGCACCAAAAAAATTCATTGTCAAACTCCTATGGCTAAATGAGGGTGATAAAGCCGTATAGTCTGATTGCCTTGTTCGCTACGCTAAACACCTCCTTTAAGGACCGAAAGGTGGAGTAAAGAGTGTTTAGATTTATCCCGACACCCCCGTACTATCTACATGGGGGCAGAAGCCGACGACTGGCCAACTCTCAGATTTCATAAACGGCCACACACGAGATAAAGTTTTAAATAAGCAAGCATTATATTCCATAACAATCTTGTTTCATATTACAGGATAGGATAACATGAATGTTTTCATGGGAATATGATATCTTTGGCACATTGCCCCGCCACAAGGCGGGATCCCTCCAGGACAGTATCAAAATATAGTTCGGGTCGGCGGTGCTCCTTGCCCTCAGGCGGCCCCTCGGTCATCAGCTTTGTGGCGTCCATGTTTGCCCAATGCATCTTCGCGTGGGCAAAGGCCATCCGCGCGTGTTCAATACAGACCGATCGATTGATGGCTTCAAGCCGTGGGCAGGCACTCACAAGACGCTTCACGAGTCCGAAGTAGCTGCTGGGCATGGGCTCGGAAGGCCATAGCCGGACTATTAAGTCATTCATGGCTAGTTCGGCTACCTTATGCAGCTCGACCAGCTGTTTCAGCTGGTCGCTGAAGGGCACTGGATGTTCTGGTCCAAGGTATTGAGACCAGAACAGCTTCTCCATAGAGCTCCCTTCTTTGGCTCGATAGAACTCTACAGCATCTGATATGTTGCGCGACAGATCCGCAAACGCCCCTGGAGAACTCCAAATTTGGGTCAGTAAGAGGAACCTTTCCTTCAAATAGTTGCTCTGCATTATAAAGGCCTTACCCGCCGCGATCTTCTTGGCCACCTGGATTTCCTGGAGGGTGCTCTAGGCTTCAGCTCGGGCATCTTGTGCGCTCTGGCGGGCGTTGGCAAGTTCGGACTCTTGAGTCTTACAATCGCGCTCCAAGGACTCGTACTTCTTGACGGCGTCCTGGAGCTCTTGCTGGACCTCGCTGACCCGGGCCTCCTGCTTCTCGTGCGCGGCATGTTCCTTGGCCGCTTTGTCCTCGGCCTCGGCCAACGCCTTCTTGAGGGTCGCTACTTCGGTCGTGGCCCCTGATCAAGTTCATGACACTTTAGTCAGCATGAACTATTCATCCTTCTTAAATATACGCGCAGGTTACTGCATACCTTGGCTGTCCTCCAGTTGCTTCTTCAAGAGGCCGAGCTCTTCCTCGTCCCGCTCCAGGTTCTGCTTCAGTCCGGAGACCTCCGCAGTAAGAGCGGCAGCAGCCAGCAGCAATGCCTGCTTATTCAGATAGACATGTTATGTTATACTCCTGCGAACATTATTTTGATCCTCTGTTCAGCTTTTATTTTCGAACACCGAACAGAGCATCAGGGGCTACTGTCTACACTGTGATATTCTTTTACAATTATATTACTTTCCTCAAAGCCCGTAGAAGGCTAGTGCAGGCTTCGGTCAGTCCGCTTTTGGCGGACTGAACCTTCTCAATCACCATACTCATAAGAGCACGGTGTTCTTCCACAATGGAAGAGCCTTGCAGCGCTTCCCGTAATCTATCTGGTGCCTCTGGATGGACAGAGGTCACCGGTGGAGTTGGCTCGCCCCCCTTGTTCGAAAGAGGCGGCCTGGCTGAGTCCGGAGCCACATGGACCTCCGGAGCTGTATTCGGCTGGGGGGTGAATTGGATACGGCCCCCATCGTCGGTGTCCATAGGGGTCTATCCCCCCATGTGTTCGGCAACCGGGGTTTTACCATCCGGCACCACTAGGACAGCCTTCGGAGCCTCTCCCTGCCCTGGATCCTTCGAGACAACACCTCAGTGTTGTCCGCGGCCTTGGGGGAGGAGGCCGTCAGAAGGGACCCGCTGTTCATCACCGACAGGTCCAGCGATCCCTCCGAAGAGGAGGATAGATCGATGTTGGACTGGGCCGGACTACAGGTGCATGATCCAGCACGTTAAAAAAACAAGGTGAAAAGGCCGGATATATTACTGTGTTCGGTCACTTATGATTTGGCACGGGCTTGACCCAGGGCTCCCACTCCCCGCCGCTGTTGGTGGCCGCCGCGGAGTTGTCTGGAAGGGAAGTTTTCCCCTTCTTGGACATCCCGGCCTCCCTGTGTGTGGAGGCCGTCCTCCTCTTTCTCCAACCAACAGGGGGGAATGGATTTGTTGTTCTTCCTCCTCCTCCTTGTCGTCTCCAGCGACGGAGGAGTGATCCTCGACATCTTCGGACATTGCATCTGAAGCGCCCTTGCGTCGGAGACCATCTCTGGTCCCCTTGGCTGTCTTCTTGGCCTTCTTCTCCGGCACCTCATAAGGCGCCGGAAACAACATCTTCGTCAGAAGTGGGGTTTCGTGGTCTTCGGGTAGCGGAGTCGAACAGTTAATCCGCCCCGCTATCTGTATCCAGGCTTGAAAAAATTGATAGGAAGGCTTAGATTCCTTCCTCATAATATGCCAGTAAAGGGTATACCTTGAAAACATGAAAGAACTTACCGAATTAGCCTGGCGTCTCAAGCTCAGCCCACAATCCTCGGTCGTGGGCGGTGGTGTCTCGCCAACCTTGAAGAGCAGCTTCCAGATGTCTTCGTGCGTCATGCCAAAGAGCTCTAGTAGCGTATGGTGCTTGGCCAGATCAAACTCCCACAAATGGCAAGTCCGGCATTGGCACAGAAGGATCCAGCGAATGAGCATAACCTAGATCACATTGACGAACTTGATTATCTTGGTTATCATGTTCTGGACGCATGTCTGGAGCCTAGTTAGCTCGTCCGAAGAACCCCAGGTCATGCTCTTCTCTTGCCAGGAGGTGAGCCGCATCAGAACACCGGATCGGAATGCGGGGGCCACCGCCCAGTTGGTGTCGCGCAGCTCGGTGATGTAGAACCACCCCGACTGCCACCCCTTCATCATATCCACAAAGGAGCCCTCAAGCTAGGTGACATTGGGCATCTTGCCCACCATGGCACCTCCGCACTCCGCTTGTTGGCCGCTCACCACCTTCGGCTTCACATTGAAAGTCCTCAACCATAGGTCGAAGTGAGGTGGGATACGGAGAAAGGCCTCGCACACGACAATAAATATCAAGATGTTGAGGATAGAGTTGGGGGCCAAATCATGGAAGCCTATGTAACGCCCCGGATTCGATGCGCCAGGTGTTCGCCAGTTATTCGCCGTCCTTGCCATGTCATGTGCTTGCGTGTTGCATTTTGCCATGTCATCATTTGCTTCATATCATGTCATCATGTGCATCGCATTGGCATACGTGTTCGTCTCTTGCATCTGAGCATTTTCCCCGTTGTCCGTTTTGCAATCCGGCACTCCTACGTCCTCCGGCGCCCCTTTTGACCTCGTTTTATGAGTGGCCGAAAAATGTTCTCGGAATGGGATGCAACTTGGCGTGCGGTCTTATTATAGTGTATACAGAGCACTTGTCAAGTTTCGTCGCATTCGGAGCCCGTTTGACTGCCCAACCGCCATCCGTAGCGACATCGTTGTCGGTTTATTTGTCGGACGTTTTCGGTCTCCGGAAACAGTTGCCGGGGTGCACTTCTCTTCTCTCCTCAGCCCTCTCTTCACAGCCCAATATTCCCTCCTAGTCCACCTACCTAACCCCCCTCCGCTCCGGACCGTCCGATCGAGATCGCTTGGCTCCAAAACGGTCTCAAACCCCCCTCCTCTAGCCCCCTTTCCCTATATTATCTCCTTCCCCTTCCATTTTGGAACCCTAACCCCCCCTCCACCTACCTCTAGCCTCCCCCTCGGGATCCCCGCAGCCGCAGTCGTCGCTCCCCTCCATTTCCGCGCCTCTCCAGCCCCTGCGCGACACTTGGCGACTCCCCACAGGCGCGCCGCCACCCAGCCGTCGCCCCTGGCCACTCTAGGCGCACCACATGTCCCGCGCGTTCCCCTCCAGCGCTCCATCCGCCGCCGCAGGCCCGACCAGGCCCGCGCGAGGCCCGCCGAGCCCATCTGGGCCCGGGTCGAGCCACCCGCGTGCCGCCGCCCATCGCCTGGCTCCCGCTCGCCCGCCTCCTCCCGTTGGAGCCCCGTGCCGCCACGGTCTCCGGCAGCCGCCGGCGAAGAGCTTCGTCGGAGAGACCTCCCCGTCGACCTCCGCCTCCTCGCCTCCCGCCGGTGCCGCCCGCAACTCCTCCCTCTCCTCTACCGGAGCGCAAGCCGCCATGTTCCTCCGCCGCCGCCTGTCACCGTCCGCCGGCAACCACCACCACCCGCACCTCACCGGAGTTCACCAACCGCCGCCCGTCCGCGCCCTGCTGCCCCGCCGAATCTCCACCTGCGCCGCCCCGCCGTCTGCTTCGTCTCTGCCGCCGGCCTCGCCGCCGTCGAGCGCGGAGCGTCTCAGATCCGCCGCCGGCGCCGATCTGGACGGCTCCGGTCCTGGGCGCCCCCGTCCCCCGATCCAAATGAACGGCGGTACCGCGCCGTCCCAGCACACCGTCGTCCCGGGTCCACCCCGTCCCTGCACGCCAGCAACCCTCGAACCAAACTGAGCCAGCGCCATCCCGAACCACTCCGTCCCGCTGCACCGTCCTGTCCCGTTTCCCGAGGGTATAATTTTCCGCTAAGTCCCTGAGATTTTGACATTATAATGCCATGTTCATCGCATCATAACTCTGCATCCGTAGCTCCGTTTCGTGCGTGTAATATGTCAAACTGTTCGTCCCAGAGAGTACTTCATTTCATCTCATTGCATCATGTTCATTTGAGTCCATCTTGATGCCCTAAATGCTGTTGGAAGAGTGCATGTTGCTGTTAATCTGCTGAAAACTGTTATAACATGCTCATTTGTCATTTTTGCCATGTTTGATGTGTGCATCCTATGAGGTTGATGTCTACATGTGTTTTGATCTATGTTATGCCATCTTTCCAGTGGTGCTATCCATGTATTTTTGTGACTTGTGTACTGAGTGCATCGAGCTTGTTAAGTAGGGTACTTGCTGTTACTGTTTTGCTAGGCTGATTCTGTTATATTTTGTTGCTATGTAAACATGCTTCTACTAGTTATTCTATGCATAATCTGGAGATGTTCACTAAGGATGAATTGTTATACATGTCATGCTATATCTATTCGTGCCCCTGGTTACATTTATAGCCTGATGTATCATGTTATCTTGCTCCAAAGTTTGCTAAATAATGTTGCTGCCAACCTATTAACATGAAGTTCAGTTTTGGCCACGTGTTTTACTAGTGATCCATGCACCCTATGAACTTGATCTTGTCATTCTTAGCTTCATTAACATATCTTCTTACTGTTGGTTGCCTTGCCAGGCCATGTATTGCTCTGCGATGAGTGGTTCAAGCTCACCAACATGCCTACTTATTGTTGTTCCTGCCATGTATGAATGTGTCATATCTTTTGCCATGTTTACATGGGTGCCATCATGTTTTCTGTGCCCTTTTGCCTCATGGTCAGTAAGGGACTTTTGTTCTATGCTATTAGTAGATTAATGCCATGCCTTTGTTTGCATTGATAAGTTCCTGTAACATGTTGTTTGATAACTCTAAACATTGCAACCTGATGTTATTTCTGCAAAGTCTGAAACTGTTATTATTTGCAATCTTTCCATGTCTTTTTGAGCATGATCTATTGATTTCTGGAGATAGCTCAGTGTTCATGTTTTGTCATGCTTTACCTGTACTTCATGCCCATGCCTTTTGTTCTTACGTTGAGATGCCGTAGCATGTTGTTTTGGTGCTTGCAATATGCCTAGTTGTTGTTTTGGACAGATTGTTGTTATGACTTGTATAGAGTATATGTGTTGAACCGTTGCTCCGTTTTGAGTGTGCTCTATATGAAACTTGCTTGATTTTGCATGTAGTTTCATATTATCATGTTGCATCCTTGTTTTGGTGTGTTTGCTTGATGTTTGTATGCATTTTGCATCAACGACATGCTTAACTTGTTTTGCTCATATCTTCTAGGCCGTAGCTCCGAATTAAATGAACTTTATATGTAACTTGACTAGAATCTCGTGTACATCATCTTGGTGCATATTAACTTGCTGTTTAACAACTTGAACAGAAGGTTTATTCAGTTCTGGACCAACTTCGAAACTTGCATATGAGGACTTACCGGAATTGTTATATGTTGTTTCTGGCCTCATTTAAACTTGCCTTGATGTGTTGTTCTTGTTTGCATAATCTCTTGCCATGAGTAGCCTCATGTAGCTTTTTCATGCATCATGCTTGTTGTGCATCATGTCTTGTCTATGTGTGGTGTGTTTACCATGTTGTGTGCTTCTTCTCGATAGTTCCCATTTTTGTTGCGATTGTGAGGATGCGTTCGTCTACGTGTGGTTCGTCTTCGTGGCTTAATCTTCTTCATGGACTCGTTCTTCTTCCTTGCGGGATTTCAGGCAAGATGACCGCTACCCTGGATCTCACTACTATCATTGCTATGCTAGTTGCTTCGTTCTATCGCTTTGCTGCGCTTCCTATAACTTGTTCTTCAAAACTCCCTAATTGACATGAACCTCTAACCTTTGACACCCTTCCTAGCAAACCATTGCTTGGCTATGTTACCGCTTTGCTCAGCCCCTCCTATAGCATTGTTAGTTGCAGGTGAAGTTTTAGATTGCTCCATGGTGGACAGGGTTATGTTGGGATATCACAATATCTCTTATTTAATTAATGCATCTATATACTTGGTAAAGGGTGGAAGGCTCGGCCTTATGCCTGGTGTTTTGTTCCACTCTTGCCACCCTAGTTTCCGTCATACTGGTGTTATGTTCCCGGATTTTGCGTTCCTAACGCGGTCGGGTGATTTATGGGACCCCCTTGATAGTTCGCTTTGAATAAAACTCCTCCAGCAAGGCCCTACCTTGGTTTTACCATTTGCCTCACCACCACCTACTTTTCCCTTGGGAGTAATTAACCCAAGGGTCATCTTTATTATAGCCCCCCTGGGCCAATGCTTGTCTAAGTGTTGGTCCAAACTAGAGCACCGTGCGGGACCATCCCTTGGCAACTTGGGTTACGTCGGTACCTGTACGCTTAGCTTATCCGGTGTTGCCCTGAGAACGAGATATGTGCAGCTCCTATCGGGATGTCGGCGCATTGGGCAGTCTTGCTGGTCTTGTTTTACCATTGTCGAAATGTCTTGTAAACCGGGATTCCGAGACTGATCGGGTCTTCCTGGGAGAAGGTTTATCCTTCGTTGATCGCGAGAGCTTATCATGGGCTAAGTTGGGACACCCCTGCAGGGTATTATCTTTTGAAAGCCGTGCCCACGGTTATGTGGCAGATGGGAATTTGTTAATGTCCGGTTGTAGATAACTTGACACCGGATCCGAATTAAAACGCATCAACCGCGTGTGTAGCCGTGATGGTCTCTTCTCGATGGAGTCCGGGAAGTGAACACGGTTTCTGTGTTATGATTGACATAAGTAGGAGTTCAGGACCACCTCTTGATCATTACTAGTTGACGACCATTCCTTTGCTCCTCTTCTCGCTCTCATTTGCGTATGTTAGCCACCATACTTACTTAGCCGCTGCTGCAACCTCACCACTTTACCCCTTCCTTTCCCATTAAGCTTTGCTAGTCTTGATACCCTTGGTGATGGGATTGCTGAGTCCTCGTGGCTCACAGATTACTACAACAACAGTTGCAGGTACAGGTAATGCGATGATCATGACGCGAGAGCGATGCTTGCTTGCGTTGAGTTCTTCTTCTTCTTCTTCGATCAGGGGATAGGTTCCAGGTCGGCAGCCTGGGCTAGCAGGGTGGATGTCATTCGAGTTTCTGTTTGTGTTTCATCCATAGTCGGATGGTGTTCTTATGTACGATGTGATGTTGTATTCGTGTGGCATTGTATGCCTCTTGTATGTTTCCCCACCTATTTATGTAATGTTGATGTAATGATATCCACCTTGCAAAAGCGTTTCAATATGCGGGTCTATCCTTGGTGGGACCTTTGAGTTCCTTTTGGATAGGGTCGCATATTGGATGTGACAAGTTGGTATCAGAGCCTCGACCGACCTTAGGAGCCCCCCTTGATTGATCGTGTAGATTGGCCGTTGTTGAGTCTAGAAGAAAACTGTTTTCTGAGTCTAGTTATATGAGAGAGTATGAATTATTTTTACTCCTCAGCCCCTTCGTCGCTCTGGTGAGGAATCTTGACGTAGGTGTTTTGAATTACTCCTCTTCCCATTCAAATTTTTCTTTAGGATCACATGTTTAGTTTTCGTTCGTTGTCCATCCTCTTTTGTCCGGCGCATTCCTCGTCAAGCTGTTTCGAACCTCTTTGTCTTTGGGAGATCAATCCTCGTCTCTTTTCAATCGATGTTGTTTCCCTGTCCGAAGTTGTCCTTGTTTTTTCCCACCCGCCCTCCCTTCTTTTTCTCGAATCCGGAGTCTGTAATCAAGTATCCATCCTACTCGTGCGAAGTCTTTGCTTTCTTTCCTCTATGATTTCAACCGGTGTTTTCTCTTCAAGTTATTCGTCGGTTTCCCCTTCGAAGTTGCCTTTGTTTTCCTGCCCTCCCACCCTCTTATATCCGGAGTTTGAGTCTCTTTCGACCATCAATTCCATTCGTGTGGAGTCTCTTCATTCTTCCCTCAATCATTTCAACCGGTGAATTCTTGTCTCGGTGGACATTCTTCATCTCTTTTTCTTCTCTGGTGGATTCAATTCAAGTTTTTCATTGTCGATCGTATTCTTTCCCTCAGCTCAAATATTTCCCTTTGCTCGTTCGCCTCTTGCCAGTTTATCCTTCCGGAGTGGTCAAGATATCTCAGGAGACTCGTTTGTTCCAATTAATTCGAGGTTGTCACCTCATTCAAAATATTTCAATTGTTCCGGTGCATCATCTATCTATTCAACATCCTTTTCCAACGGTGCTTTTTTCTCTTTAGTGAGCCCTAACCCACAGGTCTTTTCCCAGGATCTTACCTGACTCTTCTAATTCCCCCGGAGTCATTCATAATTCTTTTCAAGTGTGACGTAAGAATGAATTCCATCAGTCACAGGCCTTCCCCAAGATCGCTTTCAAATTCTTTTCATGGTTTCCTCAACCTTTTCGTTTTTCATTCTACCGGAGTACCTCAGTTATTTTGGTGGTGTTTCTCGTCGTCATTTGAAGATCGAAGAAGAGTTTTTCCTCTAAATCTTGCCCGTTCTCTCGAAGTTTTGTGGTTCTAGCTTCATGTTATCCTCTCATATTATTCTGTTTGTCAGATATTCTTTCTTACCCATCCGGAGTATGTCAGGAGTTGTTTTCCATTTCTTTTCACCGGAGGCCATCATTCCAGTTATCGTTCTCAATTTACCCCGGTGCTTCGTTCAAGTGTTCTTTAATCAGCTCGAGTTCTTCCTGTTCTTTTGCATCTAAATCCCCTCAAGCATATTTGTTCTCCTAATTCTTCCCGGTGATTCATTCTCTTTCGTCATTCAATTTTTAAATTCTTATGGTGGTTCGTTCAAGATTCTTTTTCCCTTGATTATCATTGTAATCCTTTCGTTCTTCGAATCCTACCGGTGGTTCATGAAGACTTTCTCAAGTTTTGTGCTACACCCCCCTTAATCCTTTTCAAGAAGAATAAGTAGTATGCTAAATCCATTGCTTGTCATCAATTTAATTTGATGAAGGATAAGCATAATGCAATTCTTATTCTTATTTCATCGTCGTCAAGTAATCCCTTTCTTCGGAGTTTGTTCTTGATGAATAAATTTCTATTTCCAAGTGTTTTCATCTTTTCTTTTCCGGAGTTCAATTTCCTCAGCCATTTCGTCGAAACCCCCATCTAAATCACCGCAAGGCTCATCTTATTCTTTCATCATTCATTTTATCTCGTCATTCTTTTGTTACCGGAGTTCTTCACGGTGGCTTGTCATGATTTAGTTCATTCTTCAAGAGTTCATCAAGATTCCTGTTGGTGGAGTTCAAGTATCTTTCTTCTCGAGTCTCGAAGTGTAAATAATTCTCCGTATTTCTTTTGAAGTGGAGTTTTGAATTTCTTCGTTCTTCTCAGATATTCAACTCCGTTTAAACCTTCCTTCTAAAGAAGCTTTCAATTTCATTCGTGGCACAAGTTGTCATTTTCTTCTCCGTTCTTTTCTTTCAACTCTTTCAATTCTTTCCGGAGGTTTTGTGTCACGTCTTCATCAAGTATCATTCCATCCTCTCAAGTTCATGTTCTATTCTTTCCATGGTTAGCCGGAGTGCTACCTAAACCCTTTCAGTCTTAGTCGTTTCTTATATCGTTCTAAACGGAGTGGTTTCATAGTCTATCTGATTCCGTGAGCTTTCGATTCTCGTCATTCCTCTCATCTTCTCGAGTGCTCTCGATTCTTTGCTTCTTCTCTTGAGTTCTTGTTTCACCTCATCCCTTTTCCCTTCCGTCTCGGTCCTAAGATTCGGGACGAGATCTCTTGTTAGTGGAGTGTGGTAACGCCCCGGATTCGATGCGCCAGGTGTCCGCCAGTTATTCGCCGTCCTTGCCATGTCATGTGCTTGCGTGTTGCATTTTGCCATGTCATCATTTGCATTTCATATCATGTCATCATGTGCATCGCATTGGCATACATGTTCGTCTCTTGCATCTGAGCATTTTCCCCGTTGTCCGTTTTGCAATCCGGCACTCCTACGTCCTCCGGCGCCCCTTTTGACCTTGTTTTATGAGTGGCCGAAAAATGTTCTCGGAATGGGACGCAACTTGGTGTGCGGTCTTATTATAGTGTAGACAGAGAATCTGTCAAGTTTCGTCGCATTCGGAGCCCGTTTGACTGCCCAACCGCCATCCGTAGCGACATCGTTGTCGGTTTATTTGTCGGACGTTTTCGGTCTCCGGAAACAGTTGCCGGGGTGCACTTCTCTTCTCTCCTCAGCCCTCTCTTCACAGCCCACTATTCCCTCCTAGTCCACCTAGCTAACCCCCCTCTGCTCCGGACCGTCCGATCGAGATCGCTTGGCTCCGAAACGGTCTCAAACCCCCCTCCTCTAGCCCCCTTTCCCTATATTATCTCCTTCCCCTTCCATTTTGGAACCCTAACCCCCCTCCACCTACCTCTAGCCTCCCACTCGGGATCCCCGCAGCCACAGCCGTCGCTTCCCTCCATTTCCGCGCCTCTCCAGCCCCTGCGCGACACCTGGCGACTCCCCCACAGGCGCTCCGCCACCCAGCCATCGCCCCTGGCCACTCTAGGCGCGCCACATGTCCTGCGCGTTCCCCTCCAGCGCTGCATCCGCCGCCGCAGGCCCGCCCAGGCCCACGCGAGGCCCGCCGAGCCCATCTGGGCCCGGGTCGAGCCGCCCGCGCGCCGCCGCCCATCGCCTGGCTCCCGCTCGCCCGCCTCCTCCCGTTGGAGCCCCGCGCCGCCATGGTCTCCGACAGCCGCCGGCGAAGAGCTTCGCCGGAGAGACCTCCCCGTCGACCTCCGCCTCCTCGCCTCCCGCCGGTGCCGCCCGCAACTCCTCCCTCTCCTCCGCCGGAGCGCGAGCCCCCCCGTTCCTCCGCCGCCGCCTGTCACCGTTCGCTGGCAACCACCACCACCCGCACCTCACCGGAGTACACCAACCGCCGCCCGTTCGCGCCCTGCTGCCCCGCCGGATCTCCACCTGTGCCGCCCCGCCGTCTGCTTCGTCTCTGCCACCGGCCTCGCCGCCATCGGGCACGGAGCGTCTCAGATCCGCCGCCGGCGCCGATCTGGACGGCTCCGCTCCTGGGCGCCCCCGTCCCCGATCCAAACGAACGGCGGTACCGCGCCGTCCCAGATCACCGTCGTCCCGGGACCACCCCGTCCCTGCACGCTAGCAACCCTCGAACCAAACGGCGCCAGCACCATCCCGAACCACTCCGTCCCGCTGGACTGTCCCGTCCCGTTTCCCGATGGTATAATTTTCCGCTGTCCCTGAGATTTTGACATTATAATGCCATGTTCATCACATCATAACTCTGCATCCGTAGCTCCGTTTCGTGTGTGTAATATGTCAAATTTTTTGCCTCAAAGAGTACTTCATTTCCTCATTGCGGCATGTTCATTTGAGTCCATCTTGATGCCCTAAATGCTATTGGAAGAGTGCATGTTGCTGTTAATCTGCTGAAAACTGTTATAACATGCTTATTTGTCATTTTTGCCATGTTTGATGTGTGCATCCTATGAGGTTGACGTCTACATGTGTTTTGATCTATGCTATGCCATATTTCCAGTGGTGATATCCATGTATTTTTGTGACTTGTGTACTAAGTGCATCGAGCTTGTTAAGTAGGGTACTTGTTGTTACTGTTTTGCTCGGCTGATTCTGTTATATTTTGTTGCTATGTAAACATGCTTCTACTAGTTATTCTATGCATAATCTGGAGATGTTCACTAAGGATGAATTGTTGTACATGTCATGCTCTATCCATTCGTGCCCCTGGTTGCATTTATAGCCTAATGTATCATGTTGTTATCTTGCTCCAAAGTTTGCTAAATAATGTTGCTGCCAACCTGTTAACATGAAGTTCAGTTTTGGCCATGTGTTTTGCTAGTGATCCATGCACCCTATGAACTTGATCTTGCCATGCTTAGCTTCATTAACATATCTTCTTACTGTTGGTTGCCTTGCCATGCCATGTATTGCTCTGTGATGAGTGGTTCAAGCTCACCAACATGCCTACTTATTGTTGTTCCTGCCATGTATGAATCTGTCATATCTTTTGCCATGTTTACATGGGTGCCATCATGTTTTCTGTGCCCTTTTGGCTCATGGTCAGTAAGGGACTGTTGTTCTATGCTATTAGTAGATTAATGCCATGCCTTTGTTTGCATTGATAAGTTCTTGTAACATGTTGTTTGATAGCTTTAAACATTGCAACCTGATGGTATTTCTGCAAAGTCTGAAACTGTTATTATTTGCAATCTTTCCATGTCTTTTTGAGTATGATCTATTGATTTCTGGAGATAGCTCAGTGTTCATGTTTTGTCATGCTTTACCTGTACTTCATGCCCATGCCTTTTGTTCTTACGTTGAGATGCTGTAGCATGTTGTTTTGGTGCTTGCAATATGCCTAGTTGCTGTTTTGGACAGATTGTTGTTATGACTTGTATAGAGTGTATGTGTTGAACCGTTGCTCCGTTTTGAGTGTGATCTATATGAAACTTGCTTGATTTTGCATGTAGTTTCATATTATCATGTTGCATCCTTGTTTTGGTGTGTTTGCTTGATGTTTGTATGCATTTTGCATCAACGACATGCTTAATTTGTTTTGCTCATATCTTCTAGGCCGTAGCTCCGAATTAAATGAACTTTATATGTAAATTGACTAGAATCTCATGTAGATCATCTTGGTGCATCTTAACTTGCTGTTTAACAACTTGAACATAAGGTTTATTCAGTTCTGTACCAACTTCGAAATTTGCATATGAGGACTTACCGGAATTGTTATATGTTGTTTCCGGCCTCATTTAAACTTGCCTTGATGTGTTGTTCTTGTTTGCATCAACTCTTGCCATGAGTAGCCTCATGTAGCTTTGTCATGCATCATGCTTGTTGTGCATCATGTCTTGTCTATGTGTGGTGTGTTTACCATGTTGTGTGCTTCTTCTCGATAGTTCCTGTTTTCGTTGCGATCGTGAGGATGCGTTCGTCTACGTGTGGTTCGTCTTCGTGGCTTCATCTTCTTCATGGACTCGTTCTTCTTCCTTGCGGGATTTCAGGCAAGATGACTGCTACCCTGGATCTCACTACTATCATTGCTATGCTAGTTGCTTCATTCTATCACTTTGTTGCGCTTCCTATAACTTGTTCTTCAAGCCTCCCAAATTGACATGAACCTCTAACCTTTGACACCCTTCCTAGCAAACCGTTGCTTGGCTATGTTACCGCTTTGCTCAGCCCCTCTTATAGCGTTGTTAGTTGTAGGTGAAGTTGAAGATTGCTCCATGGTGGACAGGGTTATGTTGGGATATCACAATATCTCTTATTTAATTAATGCATCTATATACTTGGTAAAGGGTGGAAGGCTCGGCCTTATGCCTGGTGTTTTGTTCCACTCTTGCCGCCCTAGTTTCTGTCATACCGGTGTTATGTTCCCGGATTTTGCGTTCCTAACGCGATCGGGTGATTTATGGGACCCCCTTGACAGTTCGCTTTGAATAAAACTCCTCCAGCAAGGCCCAACCTTGGTTTTACCATTTGCCTCACCACCACCTACTTTTCCCTTTGGAGTAATTAACCCAAGGGTCATCTTTATTATAGCCCCCCCGGGCCAATGCTTGTCTAAGTGTTGGTCCAAACTAGAGCACCGTGCGGGACCATCCCTTGGTAACTTGGGTTACGTCGGTACCTGTACGCTTAGCTTATCCGGTGTTGCCCTGAGAACGATATATGTGCAGCTCCTATCGGGATGTCGGCGCATCGGGCGGTCTTGCTGGTCTTGTTTTACCATTGTCGAAATGTCTTGTAAACCAGGATTCCGAGACTGATCGGGTCTTCCTGGGAGAAGGTATATCCTTCGTTGATCGCGAGAGCTTATCATGGGCTAAGTTGGGACACCCCTGCAGGGTATTATCTTTCGAAAGCCGTGCCCGCGGTTATGTGGCAGATGGGAATTTGTTAATGTCTGGTTGTAGATAACTTGAAACCAGATCCGAATTAAAACGCATCAATCGCGTGTGTAGCCATGATTGTCTCTTCTCGGTGGAGTCCGGGAAGTGAACACGGTTTCTGTGTTATGATTGACGTAAGTAGGAGTTCGGGACCACCTCTTGATCATTACTAGTTGACGACCGTTCCTTTGCTCCTCTTCTCGCTCTCATTTGCGTATGTTAGCCACCGTACTTGCTTAGCCGCTGCTGCAACCTCACCACTTTACCCCTTCCTTTCCCATTAAGCTTTGCTAGTCTTGATACCCATGGTAATGGGATTGCTGAGTCCTCGTGGCTCACAGATTACTACAACAACAGTTGCAGGTACAGGTTATGGGATGATCATGACGCGAGAGCGATGCTTGCTTGCGTTGAGTTCTTCTTCTGCTTCTTCGATCAAGGGATAGGTTCTAGGTCGGCAGCCTGGGCTAGCAGGGTGGATGTCGTTCGAGTTTCTGTTTGTGTTTCATCCGTAGTCGGATGGTGTTCTTATGTACGATGTGATGTTGTATTCGTGTGGCATTGTATGCCTCTTGTATGTTTCGCCACCTATTTATGTAATGTTGATGTAATGATATCCACCTTGCAAAAGCGTTTCAATATGCGGGTCTATCCTTGGTGGGACCTTCGAGTTCCTTTTGCATAGGGTCGCATATTGGGCGTGACAGCCTAGCCCGTAGTAAAACATCAGTCCGCAGACAAGAGAGGGAATCCTAGCCCACGGACGAAGTGTGTGAGAAACACAACCCTCTCATGGGGCTCTGGGTAGGGACGATTTTTCCCTTGGCTGGAAGTCGGTGAACGATCTCCTTGGCTAGGTACCCGGCCTCCCAGAGCTCCTTGATGTCCTTATTATTGATGGAGGAGGCCATCCACTTGCCTCTAGCTCTGGATCCAGCCATGATTGGAGTGCTTTTCTTAGGCGAAGAAAGCTAGGGCTTGGGCGCTGGAGCTCGAGAATGGATGGGCAGAGGAAGGAGCAGGCATGGGTGAACAAGGATGAATCCTTATCCCTTTATAAAGGTAGTAAAAGTCATGCGCCTCCCTGCTCGCCTTAAAATCTGCCCATTCCCCAAGCGCCGTGTAGATGACAAGGTTGGGTTACCCATGCCCGTATTGATGAGAATCCCGTGATAAGGGGACACGATCTCTGCTTTGACAAGACGTGCCAATGAAACTGCACCTCGAAATACGGAGCGGAAGGCTAAAAAATGGTTTGGATAATGGCCGAGCAGTGCCATGATGTCACGCTACAAAAAGTTGTCAGCGGATTGGACTCGTGAAATATTATACTCTCTATGGTTGTGTGTGGTACTTGTTTTGCAGAGCCGGACACATTTTCTATGTTCGGAAGGCTATGTTGGAGTATTTGGAGGAGGAACCTGCCTTGCAATGTCGAAGACAATCTATGCGCCGGACTCATCATCATTGAAGCCTGGTTCAGGGGCTACTAAGGGAGTCCTGGATTTAGGAGTCCTCGGATAGCTGGACTATATACTTTGGCCGGACTGTTGGACTATGAAGATACAAGATAGAAGACTTCGTCCCATGTCCGGATGGGACTCTCCTTTGCGTGGAAGGCAAGCTTGGCGATTAAGATATGTAGATTCCTTTCTCTGTAACCGACTTTGTACAACCCTAGCTCCCCCGGTGTCTATATAAACCGGAGGGTTTAGACTTCTAGGGTTTAGCCACAACAATCATAACCTCATAGGCTAGGCCTGTAGGGTTTAGCCATTACGATCTCGTGGTAGATTAACTCTGTAATACTCATATTCATCAAGATGAATCAAGCAGGAAGTAGGATATTGCCTCCATAGAGAGGGCCTGAACCTGGGTAAACATTGTGTCCCCCGCCTCCTGTTACCATTAGCCTTAGACGCACAGTATGGGACCTCCTACCTGAGGTCCGCCGGTTTTGATACCGACAGTGGGGGAGCAGACGGCGGCGCGAAATGCAGGAATAGGGACCTATTGAGGACGGCGGTTCCACGGGCGATGGTGGTTGCTGCGAGCGAGGACAGTTTTGATCGAGGGAGAGATGTTTCAGGAGGCGCCGCAAGAGAGGGGGGAGGTTTATCTTCGGTCTCTCCCTATGAGCATAGCAGTGGGAGCGCCTGGGAGGGCCAAGTGTGAGGCCCCACGTGGGATAGAGTTACATAAAACGGGCCTGCCCAAAACAGCCCAGCTAAATAAGACAGACCAGATTGAAACAAAGAAGTTAGTACCAGGTGTTGTTCGTTGTGCTGAACAATGAAGTTACGATAGTCGAACAAATAAATACATGCAGTTCTTGAAAAAAGTTAAAGTCGAAAAAACAACGTGTGTGTTAAAATAATACGTCCGAAAAAAGTCTACCTTCAAATAAGTGTCACAAAAAAAGGGGAGGGTGCCCCCCAACCCCCCCCCCCACACACACACACACACACACCTGTGCCAGGGGCTGCAGCAAGTACACGCAAAACAGGTGCAGTACGCTGCTCTAGACAATGTAGTGCATTTTATTAGACGAAGCAGTGCGGTACCATAAGCAATGCAGTTTCGGAAACACGTATAATACATAAAACATGACAATGCCCATTCGCAGAAAACATTGTGCTTAACAAATTGTACTAATAAAAATAAAATAAAACCATGTTCAGAGACAACCGCCCAATCCGAGCAGTTCCATCGCCACAAACCCATGATCACATGCACAACCCCAACCCATGATCTGCACAACTGCATTCTTTTGCGAGATCATGGAGTTCATCCGCTGTGGCCATCTCCCCCTTAAATTCAGACCCCCGCCAAGGATTTCTCATCCACAACAATGCAAGTCACCATTGCCCTGCACCAAATCTCTCCATATCATCAATCTCCATAGAAGACACCAAGCCCTACTGCCGGCGATGGGGTTCGTCGACGAGTACAACAACGTCGAGGCCCACGGCATCACCAAGTTGCATGTCATCCACACCAATGACAAGAAATAGATGGCGACCTCCCTCGAGTAGTACGAGCGCCACCTTAGGCTCCAGTGCCACAAGATCATCGGAATTGACCTGGAGTACACGAACGAGCTTGAGAAGATGCAGAAAACCGCCCTCGTCCAACTCTCCATCGGCAAGACTCGGCCGGTGCTGCTCTTCCAAGTGAGCGCCGCTGAAAGGTTCACCGTCTTCGACAACATCCTCACCGACCCCAGGTACACGTTTGTTGGCTTCTCCATCGGTGGCAACAAAACTAGGCTCGAGCGCATCAATCTGGAGGTCACTAACTTCGTCAACATCCAGAAGGGATGGAGGGTGCCCGAGGCCACCAAGGAGTTGGACTCCCTTGCAGACATCGCCGGCATGCTCATCGACTACTACTACAACAACATGAAGAAGAAGATCACCAACAAAGAACACTATCGCTGGGCCGCTGCCCCTGTCCATGAGGCACATCGAGTACCCGACAAAGGACGCCTACGCTGCATATGAGATATGGAACCGCATCACCCTCACCCAGGACAGGCTTCGTCTCGCACAATTGGAGGAGGAGGAGCCCCCCAAGAAGCACGCCAGGAGCAGCTAGGGAGACTCAGCCTGGTGAAGAAGCAGACGATGCTAGACAAGAAAGTATCTCCAACATTGCTCGCATCATTTTAGATTTATCATCAAATTTGCTTTCTGTTCTTTGCTTATGTGACGTTAGTTTCCTTGCGATCATTTGCTTTTGCTAAACTTAGTTTGCTTGCCATACAAAATGGCTCGTAATGATGAACTTTGCTTATGTTATGAAGAACTTTATTTCAGTTACAAAACTAGAGTTCAATATTAGAACATACTGCAGTGCACATAAAAGTAAGTCTTTCCAGCAGTACACAAATGGACGAAGGTGCAGTGCACAAAAGTGAATCATGCAGTCAGTAATGTGGGCACATGCAGTACTGCATTCTGACTAATGCAATGCACACCGATATAACTAAGCTGTACACATAGTATACTAGAAAGATACGTAAGAGGAAAAACACTGAGAAAAATTGGACCAAGATGCAGTGCACAAAAATGATGCATGCAGTGAAAAAATGCTTATGCGTATGTAGTGCGAAATGTGGGCAAATGCAGTACACAAACCTGATGAATGCAATGCAAAATGATGTAACTAACTAGTGCATGCCCTATAGTAGAAGGTACGTAAGATGGAAAATGTGAAAAAAAAAGTGTGAAAAAATCAATTATAGAACTAGAGTTCAATATTAGAACATACCGCAGTGCACATAAAAGCAAGTATTTCCAGCAGTACACAAACAGACGAAGATGCAGTCCACAAAAGTGAATCATGCAGTCAGTAATGAGGGCACACGCGGTACTGCATTCGGACGAATGCAGTGCACACCAATCTAACTAAGCAGTACACACAGTATACTAGAAAGATGCGTAAGAGGAAAAACACTGAGAAAAAATGGACCAAGATGCAGTGCAGAAAAAGGATGCATGTAGTGCAAAAATTTTGTAGTGTGAAATGTGGGCAAATGCAGTACACAAACCTGATGAATGTAGTGCAGAATGATGTAACTAAGCAGTGCACGCCCTATATTAGAAGATACGTTAGGGGGAAAATGTGAAAAAGAAGTGTGAAAAAAAATTGACCACCCAGCTGCAGCCAAGCCCCATCCAGTCTCATACTAAGTCTGTGCCCATAGTAGGCAAGCCCGTTCTTAGCCACGATGCATGGGGCTGGGCACACAAGGGCCCTCACGCCAGAGAGGAAAGAGTAGCGAGCACCGTGTAGAAGCGCCCAATAACTAACCAGAGGAGTTCGAGAGCCTTGCCTCGCCAGGCCTTATAAACCGGTCTGGTGCACTCTCAGTGGGTGAAACTAAACATTAGAGCGCACACACATTGCACCGGGAACCAGCCGTGCTCGCAGCCTACTTGGGCCGAATGCATTTTTGCTCCCCAACACAGGCCCAACACGCAAAGAGAGGCCACTAAAAATAAAAATCATTCCCACATACCACGAAAAAACCACGGCCCAATAAAATAAAAAAATAACTAGAAAAATAAAAACACTAACACAATCCACGCATTCTGCAGTTCGTTTGCGTACGAAATGCAGTTCGTTTGCATATGGAATGCAGTTCGTTATAATCAAGTAAGCAGTGATGTTGCTTCGCAAATGCATTCTCATAGACTGAATCGGAAACCCTCCACCACCTAACACCAACCACAACATTTATTACTTTCGTTGCTCAATTGGCTGCATAAAACCTATCCATTCGTGCTCCAAACTCACACTACTCCTCCCCCTTCCTCCTCTTCTTCAAATCGTAGATCTAGGGTTCCGCCCATCCCCAATTGTTCTCTGAATTTCCACTGAACCCGCCATGGACTGTACGTACGGGTGCTTGGCACGGATGGCGCCGATAGGGGACACATGTGTGTACGCCGATGGTCTGGAGCTCACTAACGCCGAGTGGCGCAGCAAGCTCAGGTGCCTGATGATACCCGACAGGGGGTTTCGGGCACCATTTCTTCATCGCCTCACATCCGCAGACCTGCATTGAAGTTGGGTATGTTTTTCCCCTCACAATTTTTGACACAATCTAGGCTGCAAATCCACATCAATTTGTTCAGTAGTATCAACAATACAAAGATTTGTATTGTTGTTCAGATTTGTCTGCTATTAAGACTAAATAGTTACACTATTTTTCTTCAGTACCACACCAGGTATCAACACTAGTTGGATCAGAACCCCAACACACGAACAAAAAAGAGGTTCAATAGATCAGTGTTGCGGTTCTCTTAAAATGCTAGTGAAGTGCACTCAAATGACGTTGTAGTGCAAACATGTTACAATATAATATATATTCTACTAAAACTGAGGTCAATTCCGTATATAAGTTTGTTCATACATTGCAACTACTTTATTAAATAGTAGTCATATATATGTACATATTTAAGTCAAGATAAACAAATCATCCTAAATATAAAGAAAAACATTTGGTGTTTACTTATAAAAAATCTTTTTCCATCCATGCCAAAATGCAGAAACTGCCATCCACAATAAAGTTTCCTACTCCGAGTTCAGGGAAGGTTACTTTGGAGACACAACACAAGAGTGGGATACAGACATGCAAGCTGACTACCACATTGACTTTGAAGACTGCATCAACATAACTACTGGTTGGAAAGATTTTGTCTCCCAGAATGGCTTTGAGGCCGGAGAAGTCGCCATGGTGTTTTTCTACAAAGAAGAAGACTTCCTAAAGTTTACAATATTTGCACTGTAGGCTGTCTAAGATAAAGCAACCCATCTGTGGCATATTTCTAATGCTTTGCTTATGTTCTATACTTTTAAAATTATGTCCATCAGACACTTTGAACGGTGCCTTATTAATGTATGCGACCTCGTCTCCATCATTTTATCACCCTTTTAGACAAGTTGCTGCTGACAGAATGCAGTTATCTAATACACATAGTGTGGTCTAAATATAAAAAATGCAGTCCTCTGAACAGAAACATTGCAATGCGAATGGTCGAAACTTTGTAGTTAACATATGATGTTCAAAAGAATTCCCATAGTATGCAATTAAAAAAAATTGTCATAATAAATATTCAACTAACACCAGCACAAAATAGACCATCTATTCTAATAGCAGAATAGCAGATTAACCATACTGCTAATGTAGTACAAAAGTGCATATTATAAAGTTCTCTAAAACATAGAATGTAGTTTAAGAAAAGAGAAATCTCTTAAGCTGCCATGACCACTATAATACAGCTACAACGATGTCCACTACTAATGAAATTGCAGTGCACTACAACATATGCCAAAACTGCAACAATAAAATTAAAGCAATACAGATCCAGACATGTGGGAGACTAACAGAGGTACCAATTCACTCCCAATTCCATAACTCGCCTAAAAATTGCCCAATCACTAAATTTTTGAAAAATACCCCGCAAAAAATTACATCGAACACACGGTCACTAGACGAATAGCACGAGCTTTTCTTTGAAAATTGCAATTCAAAATATGAAGATTACGGCCGATATACAATGAATTCAAACCAACAGTGATAGTAATTACAAGATTCAAAAATGCTTTGACGCACAAAATCCAAGAAATCAACAAGAACAGAGGAGCAGACAAAGCTCACCCACCCACACAATCAAATTCGAAGGAATTGAAACTTAACTCCTAAAAATTACACAAATTATAGTGTAAAGGGAGTGATTAAACGAACTCAATCAAAGAATTCATACTAACAAACAACATCCGAGCGCCAAAAATTCGCATCTGACACAAACACGAACGAACAGAGCAAAGCTCATCCGCCAAATTGCTCGATTCACCCAGATTTTAGTCGTTTTTCAGCAAATTACAATGAAAAAAGGTCAAATGGCATCTAGAAACAAATTAAATAATCCCGCAACACCCGATTCCACACAGAATAGAAGGGCGGACCGCCAAAAAATGAAGCAGTTCTCCCATAAAGCATTGTAGTGCTCACCATACAAAGATGTAGTGCACTTCCATTGAGCTTACAGTGCGGAAGTATTAGCAGAATAACCCAACACAACTATAATATAACATGATCCAACGGTGGGATTGAAAATATATATATATATATATATATATATATATATATATATATATATATATATCTGTGTGTGTGTGTGTGTGTGTGTGTGTGTGTGTGTTGAACTTCTAAAATATGGTATATATGTGCTGAAATATGGAGCTATACATGTTGAAATGTTGTGTATATATGTGGAAATGCTGAAAAATACATGGTGAAGTATGAAATTGATAAGGTGACCAAGATGGGTATTTTTACCCACGGGTATTACCCAAACCCAGCCGGGTACGGGTATGGGAATAGTTTGAAACCCAAGGTGCGTGTATGGGCACGGGTTTGGGCCATCATTACCCCCTCCTGAACCCGACGGGTGGCATGTTGATGCTTAGGAGGTAGCACTCCATACACATTGCTTGGATGGTTGGTTATCGGACTTCGTCTCAACGATAACCAGGTGCCAACAATTGCCTAGCTAGTGACGTGACAGGGAGGAAAGTGTTGGTCCAATGATAGGCCCCTTATGTTTTGGAGTTTGTTGACATAAACAGTATGGGGCTTTTGTCTTTGCTAGTGCACACAGAGTAATAGGCCCCTAAAGTATCGAGGAGTTTTATGGAAACGACAAAGATAATCTCCCCGCGTGGCATTGAAGGTTATCACCGAAGATAAAGCTAACAAGAGTGACCCGGAAAAATTACTGAAGTTTAAGCAATTGGTTTGGTGCATGTTCGAAGCAAATGACTGCACTCGAGGAAGAATGAAGATGAGATGAAGGCGTAGCATTTATTTCATTGTTCTTCTTCTTTCATTGAGTCATACGACCATCGTACTATTAAGAGGGGTGTAGTGTTTGAAACTTTGATTCTCTGATGCTAAACCCGAATCCTATGAAAGCTATGAGAGAAATCTCTGT
This sequence comes from Triticum timopheevii, assembly GCA_963921465.1. Taxonomy (NCBI): domain Eukaryota; kingdom Viridiplantae; phylum Streptophyta; class Magnoliopsida; order Poales; family Poaceae; genus Triticum; species Triticum timopheevii. Next base: position 403,908,503 of record OY997272.1, on the reverse strand, counting down.
GTGCTCCACGTAAATACTTGCCAGCAAGAGACTGTGATCTTCTTCGCTGTGAGAGATTTGCCTCGGACCGAGGAGTTTGCATTACTTGTTCCTCAAGTAATGTTACTGTTGCTCCAAAATCTGACCGTGTTGGTTGGCCATTGGCTGGACCTTGTGTCCAAAATGGTCATTTCCCATCTGTGAAGGTTGCGGCTATAAATATCCACCCTGCACCGGCTTTTTCTGGTGGCTGGTCCATTTGATTATGAGAATTTTTTTGAGCAACCCACTCTCCGAGCAATTTGAGTTTAAAATCCATCGAGAGAAATACCCTAGAGCCGAAGAATTGGATAGTGGTTCAGCATCACTGGAATCTAAGTTTAGTACGCTCCGTCTATTACTCTTGAGAGCTGCAAACTCTCTAGACGGTTAGGTGTCAATTTCTTCAGAGACCAAGAGTAATTGTGGTTCTCAAAGAAGAAGTCTGTAAAGGTTTTGAGATCGCCTTCAAGTATCTACCACGAGTGATAGCCATCGGTTGACAAATCAATTGTCAAGGAGAATAGGATGCAGAGATTTTATCTTCCATGTTAAGTCACAACCCCTCCAACCAGACGTAGTCCCTGTGCAGAAGGACGAACTGGTCAAACAAATACCTCGTCGCCATCGAACATCATTGGTTACCTCTATCACTCAAGTTTACCTTCGATGCATTTTCATTCATTTGATTTACTTCGATGCATGTTCTAGTTTCCCTTCGGTACCCTGTTTTAGTTCACTGTAGTTTGTTCTTCACTTATTCCGCTGCTAGGTATTGAGAGATTTAAGTTTTCCGAATAAAATTTAAAACTCCCATTCACCCCCCTCTGGTAGACATACTTCTTTCCTACAACTGGTATTAGAGCAAGGTACTCCTTGACTCTGCTCATTTTATTCTAACAACTTTGGAGTTTAAGTATGTCTTTAGTGAACTACAAGTCGCATCTCAAGATTACCATATTCGATGGGACATACCATACCTTCTGGAAGGAGAATATGAAGATCCATCTTCAAGCTATAGGTGATGATATGTGGAATGTGGTGCATATCGGGTTCACAGTTGCTATTCCTCAAGATCCTACCGATGAAGAAAAGAAGCTCATTCAACTGGATGCTCAAGACAGAGATGAAATTGGTGGCCATCTCTCTCGAGAACAATTCTTTCAGTATCGCCAGTGTGAAACTGCAAAGGAGCTATGGGTCCTCGAAAAGATCGATGAAGGAGTTTCAACTCAGAAAGAAGCTCGAATTGATACTCTTCGAGCGAAGTTCAATCGCTTCAAGCGCATTGGAAATGAGAGCTGTCAGCAAACCTTCAACCGCCTCAGTGACATAGCAAATGAACTTCAAGGACTCGGCGCCAAGGATATCACTGACCATGAAGTTGTGAAGAAACTGCTTCGATCTCTTAACACTTCATTTGACACGTTTGTTATGATGATTCGCGAGCGTCTTGATTTCAAAAGCCTTAATGCTAATGTCATGGAAAGACTAAACACTCATGAAGAGCAAGATGAAGATAAGGGAGATCTGTATGGATCAACTCAACACAAAAATCGTGCTCTCAAAGCTGTGGTTGATTAATCCTCAGAAGAAAATGCCGAAGAAGATTCAGATGATCCAGAACGACTCAACAAAGATATCACACTGATCACAAAACGATTCCAACGTGTCCACAAGTAAAGCCAGTTCCAGAAAATAAGTTCAAGCAACTCCGGGGGTTCAAAATCTTCAAAACCTGCCAAAGAATACACGTGTTTCAAGTGCAAAACACCGGGACACTTCATTTCAGACTGCCCTCTCTAGGAAGCTAAAATCCATGCAAGTGGGAGATAAGAAACCATCGAGGCAAAAGCAAGATCAAGAACTATGACTCAGATGATGAGAAGAAAAAGAAGAAGTTCTTCAAGAAGAAGGACAACTCCACGTCTAAATCTTCGTCAAGATCCTCATGAAGAAACCCTTCTAAGTCCTCCTCCAACCGCAAGAATACCTCTCGGAAGGCCAAGGCATACATCGACAAGGAAATGGATTCTGATGAAGAAGAATCTCCAGGTTTCAAAGAAGAAGAAGAATCCTATGAAGATTCTGACTCTGGCATGGCAGGCATAGCATGCGCCTACTCACCTACAACAAACTTCTCCGGGAATCCTTCAAGCAACAATGGATCTCCTGCCTACTACTTCATGGCCAAGGCGTCGAAACAAAAGGTATCCTCGAAACATCATAAGGTTCACTCCAGTGATCAATATTCTTCTAATGAGGATGGCCATGCTAAGTTGATCAAAATTGCTAATATTCAACAAAATTCTCTTGAGAAAATTGAGAAAACCCTCAAGAAATCTAAAGGGTTGTTGGTTGAGGAGATGGAGAAAAACGAGTTGCTGACCGAAGAGTATTCCACTCTCAAGTCACGAATGGATGAACTCTCAACTCATCATGATTTTTCTCTCAGCAGACCATGAAAGATTGACCTATGATTACCTGAAAAGGAAACATGAACTCGAGGCGCTGAGAGAGCCTCATGAGGATTTGATGAGAGAAAATTCTCTTCTCACCAAACAACTTAAAGAGAAACCCGAAGTGTTTGAGCCACCATGTTTAAAATGCATCAAACGAACAAATACTGAATCAAATGTTGAATCATCTATGAAGGCTAACCCCTCTGTCGAGGAAAATGGTTCTATTTCTAATGAAAATGCTAGGTTAAAGGATCTTCTTCAGACATGAATGTTCAAATCTCTCAAAGGGCATCAAACCCTATGTGATGTCTTGAAGAAATCTATCCTTCACAAAAAATCACAGAAAGGAAGGTATCGGTTTCGAAAGGAAATTGAATGAGGATGATTCTTACTAGGAACTACATCAATATCCTCAAACTGTGTGGGTTCCCGCAAAGAGAAAAACGCTCAATCTAGCATTATTTTTGGGATACAACTCTCCCAATCCTAAATATCCTGATGAGGATTCCCTATACAATTATAAGTTGTTCAAGAATCAACATGGTGAGACTATTGCTCGGTATGCTGGACCGAACAACAGAAATGGACCCCCCTAAGAAAGCTATTTTGGTGCCAAAGAAAATTGTTGATGCTTTGCATGTTTCTGCTCGACTGACCATGCAGACACAAAGAATTCGACAGAATGAATATATGCATATTGCGTACAATCACTATGCTCATGCGTCTGGAAAGAATTTTAATGCTTACTCTTTCAATTATGCTTGTTCCTCATCGAGTAACAACTATGCTTATTGTCGGTGTCAAAACCGGCGGATCTCGGGTAGGGGGTCCCGAACTGTGCGTCTAGGCGGATGGTAACAGGAGACGAGGGACACGATGTTTTACCCAGGTTCGGGCCCTCTCGATGGAGGTAAAACCCTACGTCCTGCTTGATTAATATTGATGATATGGGTAGTACAAGAGTGGATCTACCACGAGATCAAGGAGGCTAAACCCTAGAAGCTAGCCTATGGTATGATTGTTGTAATGTATGTTGTGTCCTACGGACTAAAGCCCTCCGGTTTATATAGACACCGGAGGAGGCTAGGGTTACACAGAGTCGGTTAAAATGGTAGGAGATCTACATATCCGTATCGCCAAGCTTGCCTTCCACGCCAAGGAAAGTCCCATCCGGACACGGGACGGAGTCTTCAATCTTGTATCTTCGTAGTCTTGGAGTCCGGCGGACGATGATAGTCCGGCTGTCCGGACACCCCCTAGTCCAGGACTCCCTCAGTAGCCCCTGAACCAGGCTTCAATGACGATATGTCCGGCGCGCATAATGTTCGGCATTGCAAGGCGGGTTCCTCCCTTGAATAATCCAGAGAAGATCATGAACACCAGGATAGTGTCCGGCTCTGCAAAATAAATTCCACATTCCACCGTAGAGAGAATAAAATGTACACTAGTTCAATCTGCTGACGTATTATGCGGCGTGACATCGCACCGCTACCAAGCCTTTGTTTGAATCGTTTTTTACTATACCACCTCAGCACGTTTAGCGAAGCGGTTTCCTTGGCACGTCTTGTCGAAGCAGAGATCGTGTTCCCCTTATTCCAGGATTCCCATCAATACGGACGTGGGTAACCCAACCGTTCCCGTCGCCACGCCTCCTCTATCGAAGGTGAATCCCAAACGGTCACGGAGACGGCTCTTGGTATTTTTCCCCTGTATAAGAGGACCAAGGCTCGCTCTTGTTCTTCAATCTCGCATTGAATCTCCTCCTTGCTCCCAGCTCCAACACCCAGAGCCTCAGATTCGAGCGCTTCGGATCCTCAACCATGTCCGGCTCCGACCTCCAGGGCCGGTGGATGCCCTCCTCCGTCACGGAGGAGGACATATTGAAGTTACGTGAGGCCAAGTACCTGGCCTACGAGGTTTCGCACAGGTTGCCTGCCCAAGGGCAGGTCGTGCCCGCCCCCGAGCCCGGCGAATACGTCGTCTTCGTATCCCACCTCCGTCGGGGTTTAGACTTCCCGACGGACCCCTTCGTGAGAGGGCTCATGTTCTACTACGAGCTGGATTTTCATGACTTGGCTCCGGAGTCCATCCTCCATATCTCCACATTCATTATCGTCTGCGAAGCCTTCCTCCGCGTCACTCCCCACTTCGGCCTGTGGCTGAAGACCTTCAATGTGAAGCCGAAGATGATCGGGGGGCGTCAAGCGGAGTGCGGCGGGGCGGCCATAAGCAAAAAGGCCGATGCCCCGTGGCCCGAGGGTTCCTTCCAAGAGGAACTCGGACTATGGCAGCAGGAGTGGTTCTATATCACCGCTCCGAGGGGCAGCAAACAAAAGCCGCCGCCTTCATTCCGCCCGGGAACTCCACGCCAACTGATGTCGTGGGTCAACCAAGGGCTCAATTGGGGGCCGTCCGAAGACGTGCCCTCACTGCAGGGCCGGATTCGAGACGTCCAAGCGAGGGAGATCAATCTGGTCGTGGTGATGCAGGTTATGCTAATCAGGCATCTTCTGCCCTGCAAACGCCGTCCTCTCGATCTATGGGAGTTCAACCCGGAGGGACCTCGGATTCTCCAACACTTCATGGGTGCAACACCCGTGGAGATGTACAAGTTGTTCTTCGGACCACAGGTGGCGTGTCCGGAATTAGCCGAGGACGCAGGCCTAAGCCGCAATCGCCCGGATACTCAGGTAAATAGCTCAGAGTCCGGACATTCTGTTTGTCTGCCTTTCTAGAGTTCGCCTCCTGACCCATTACTCTTCACAGGAGTGGGTGGCGCGATCAAGGCTGATAAGGTGTCCGGCCCCCCTCCCAGAGACCGCACTGGAGCCCGTGCTGGTCAGAATGTTGGAGGTCGCGCCCACAGAAGGGAGCGAAGGGGAAAACAGAGGAGCTAATATTTCGCCCAAAGGGGCGTCTGAAGAGGGGGGAATGAACAACCCCTCCTTCCAGGGGGAGAAGAGGACCGCCTCCGAGGATCCGGAGGCCAAAGCCTCTAAACGGGGGAAGAGATCTTCCCCGGGGGGTCCGGCGTCTGGGGAGAATCCGACAATCATTGCCAAAGAATCAGCCCTCCAGCGAGCCGTGAGTATGAAAAGGGAATTTCATCAGTAAGAAAATACCTCCATTTATGCTTCTGTGGGTGACCGAAATTTTCATTTTGCAGTTCGGATTTGCAGCCTTCGCAGATGAGTTCGTCTTCGGGGGACCTTCTTCCGGAGATGATGGAGAGCGAAATGCCCCCGTCTGCTGCGCCATCAGATAAGGCAGACGAGCCTGAAGTATCGTCACGGAGGGTATCCCCGAGTCCGGAGGGGCCGGAGAGTTCGGCGCCCGCTAGTATCCGGCCGGGAGAAATGAAGAATCTGCTTGAGAGGGCGTCCATCTCAGAAGATCATCATGCGTTGATGCACATGATGATTGGAAGGATTTCGTCCGCCGAGAGCGGATTGCGTAACGCCGCTATGAGTTTGCTGGCAGGATTTGAGGTACGCGAAAATGACGCACCTTCTATTTTTGACAGTTTTGCACATAAAAGTGTGCTCTGTATAGATAGTAGCCCCTGAGACTCGGTAGGTTGTCGAAGACGACAGCGTGCCGAGGATCAAAATCTCAAGAAATGAATGTCGCCGTTCCTATGTAGGTGGCGGATAGTCCGAGGGCTAGCCGGACTAGTGGGGTTGCCGAGTTAATGCGGCAACTTGATGCGGCGGATGCGGACATCGCACTTGTCAACCGGCGACTTGACGAGTCGCAAGGTAAATGAGTTCTCCACGGTCGCTTTATTAATGGGGTCAAAGCCCTCCTCTTGATAAATTATATGCTGTTGTACAGACGGTGCTGCTGCCGTGGAGAGCCTTCGGGCCGAACTTGCTCAAGCTAAGGAGCAAGCCCGAAGGAGTGACGCGGCTGCCTCGAGGGCGGCCGAGGAGTTGAAAGCCGAAAAGGCTGCTCACTGCCTAAGCAGGGAAGAAGTGGCCGAATTGGCCGTAAAAGTGAAGGATGTTGCCGACTGCAATGAGGCTCTTGAAAAGGAGCACTTATCAGAGCGGGAAGACCTGAAGAAGGCCACCGCTGAGGCCAAGGATGCCCGCTCTGCAATGCGGGCCATGAGGGAGGAGCTGCGCCAGGCCGGAGATATCGTGGCTGGCAAGCCTTATCTGCTGCGTCGCCGGTTTTTGGATCAAAAGTATGCTCAATTTGATCGGCTGTGGAGTCCGGAGGATCTGTATATGGACTTAGCGGCAAGTGCGGCTGATGCCGTTGAGCACTTCCGGAGCCAGAAGGATCACAAGACGGAAGAGCTATTTTGGTCTCAATCCCATAGTCCGGATCGCTCACTTCCGTTGACCGACCGGTTGGCCGAATGGGCCGAGCTAAATAGGTTGTCCGGACTTGCCATGACTGACATCGTGGCTCATGTCTGGCCAGAGAGGCCCAAGGCGACGAGCTACTTCGGCTTACTGCAGCAATTCCTTGGAGCGGTGCCGCATATCAAGGAGATGAAGCGGTCGGCCTGCATCGAGGGCGCGCGGATGGCACTTGCTCGCGTCAAGGCGCATTGGACAGAGATGGATGCCACCGCTGTTGCCGCCCAGGGCTCGGATGAAGATCGGCTCCCCGCCGAGCACTATTTCGGGGAAGTTATGCGTGGCGCTCGTGTAATAGAGTCGCAGTGCTCAAAAAATGTCACGTTCAAATGAACGTTTTAGCTTGTAAAACAATGATTATGCTGTAACTACTTTTTATACTTGTGCGTCCCAAGTAGTAAAACTTCTCCTATGCGGCCGTTTACGTATACACTTGTATAACCTGAAAGATTGCAGTCTTCGGCTTCAGCCCCCACGCACAAGGTGCGGGGGTGTTCGGAAAAATAGCGTGTTTTCACACTTAATCCGACGTCTCGGTCCTGTTAAGGAGGTGGTAGCGTAGCGAACGAGGCAATCCGGACTATAATGCTTTATCACTTTCACTTAGCCAGTGGAGCTCGAGGGTGGGGCTACGATATAGCCCCTTGGGGCACCGCACTTCTCCGAGTTCGGGGCGCGTGTGTGCCTGACCGGGAAACGGTCCTTCGTCAAAGCGGGGAATTCTAAACATTCCGGTGGTCGATCGAGTGGTTGACCAGTCTCTCGCTATATCATGACAGTCAGTTTTCGGCTTTCTCTACTGAGGTGCTCGCCCAGCCGAGCTGGGGCACAATCGCAGTAGTTCTTCTGGTGCCGCGTTAGCCGATGATACGGAACGTAAGGCAGCAAAACACAGGAGCCGGGCAAACCCAACATTTGACCAAAGACATGATTCGGAGCTGATGCATATAATGCCTAACTCGAGACGCCGAACACTCCCTGAGGTGTTCGGTCTTTATGATAATGGGCAGAACAATGCCCTAAGCCCCTAGTGTCCAAGTACGGGCATGGTCTTATGACGCGGCCGATGCCAAAACGTCAGGCTCCGCTTTGGCTATAGGAAGAAACCAAGGGAGAATAACAACAAGAGACATTTAAAAAAGGTCTACGCAGGGTCTTAATTTGAAAAGAATCCTCGCAACGGGTCTCTACTGCACGTCTGCGCCTGTGTCTCCGTTGTGCCGTTATCCTGGACGGGAATGCACGTTGTTCGTCTGTAAAAAGAGAGGAACGCTCAGTTTGAAAACGATGTGTGTGAAAAATATATGTGTAAAAGAAGAAATATAAATAAGTAAAGCGTGGTTTGTATGAACCCGCGGTTGTTTGTGCGCGCAGCCCCCTGTGATGAGGTGTGCGGCTAGGGAGCCCCTAGTCTGCTAAAACCGGACTCGTCTATCCGAGTCCGGGGTCTTTGAGTGACCCTCGCACTGAAATGATGCCATGCGGCCCGGGCATCTTGAGTGTAAGAGACGCGTAATGCGGTATGGCGTTGAAACGGACAAAAGCCTTTCGTCCCAATAGTGCTTGATATCCACTTTTAAATGGGACGATGTGAAAAATTAGTTTTTCGCGCCGAAAATTGTTCGGTGATCCGAACACGACTTCTAGTAATATGGAGCCTGTGCACTTGGCGTAAGATCCTGGCGTCACTCCTTTGAAGGAAGTGCGGCTGTGTCGAATTTTTGTAGGGTCTATCCCCATCTGACGGATTGTGTTTGAATACAGCAGGTTTAAGTTGCTGCCTCCGTCCATTAGGACTTTAATGAATTGTAATCCGTCGATTATGGGATTCAATATCAGAGCAGTCCGTCCCGCGCTTCGAACGCTTCTGGAATAGCCCAGGTGGTTGAAAGTGATTGGTTTTGATATCCAATCTCTATGGTCTGCTGGTTTGGACCGTGCGAGGCTCTTTTTAGGAAGTGCCGCACTATTTTTCCGCATTATCACATGGAGTGAGTTTACTACTTTGACCTCTTGTGGGAAAGTCTTTTGTTTTCCGGAGCTCTGCTGGTGGGGTTTATCTTCTTCGCTTGACGTGTCGAGCCCCTTGTGTTCGGCGTTTAGTCGGTCGGACTGTTTAAAAACCCAACAATCCCTTTGGGTGTGATTTGCAGGCCTTCCGGGGGTACTGTGGATTTGACATATCCGACCCAAGATCTTGTTTAAGCTGGACAATTCATCGTTGTCATCCTTAAGAGGCTGTGTTTTGTTGTTTGGCCGCGAGCTTTTGAATCCGGCGTTGACTGCCGTGCTCTTTGGGCTTTTCTCTTTATTCCAGCGCTGCTCTTTTCTGCGCCGTGATTTTCCATTTCCATCTCTTATCTCGGATGTACTTGGGTCGCTGGTGCTGCATCTGGCTAGCCAGCTATCCTCTCCCGCACAGATGCGGGTCATGAGGCTTGTTAGTGCGGACATTGTCCTCGGTTTTTCTTGGCCGAGGTGCCTGGCAAGCCATTCGTCTCGGACATTGTGTTTGAAAGCTGCTAAGGCTTCGGCGTCCGGACAGTCGACTATTTGGTTCTTTTTGGTGAGAAACCTATTCCAGAATTTCCACACTGACTCTCCCGGCTGTTGAGTTATATGACTTAGATCATCTGCATCCGGAGGGCGGACATAAGTCCCTTGAAAATTTGCTCTAAACGCGTCCTCGAGCTCTTCCCAACTTCCAACAGTGTTTTCTGGGAGGCTTTTAAGCCAATGACAGGCTGGCCCTTTGAGCTTGAGGGGTAGGTATTTTATGGCGTGGAGATCGTCTCCTCTGGCCATGTGTATATGCAGTATATAATCTTCTATCCAGACTCCAGGGTCTGTTGTTCCATCGTAGGCCTCTATGTTTATGGGTTTAAATCCTGCTGGGAACTCATGGTCCAGCACCTCATCAGTGAAACATAGTGGGTGTGCGGCGCCCCTGTATTTGTGTGTGCCGCTATCATCGGACACTTGACGTGTTGCCTTGCTTCTTGGGGCCTTCTCCTTTAGCCCGTAGATGGACCTGGCTGGGCCATCTGTCCTTCCAAGTTCATTGGTTGGTTTATGTGTGGCGCCGCTGTCAGAATTTGGCCTATCATCTGGCCATCTATCCAACCAGGCAGCCTCTTTATTTTTTGACGGTGGAGGCTCTATGGCCTCCTCGTCGAATTCTGGTAGCAGCTTACGCTTCGAGTAGCTCTTCGATGGGTGGCCATTGCCGTATTTATCTGCAGTTTTGAGCACTTTGTTCCATCTCATTCTGAGTGTGTCTTCTGCTGTTTTGAGCCTCCGCTTTTCCTTCTTCAGGCTTCTTGCAGTGTTGACGAGTCTTTTCCGAAGGTTTTTGCTCTCCGGCGGCGTGTCCGGCATGAGGTCGTCCGGACTGTCGTTTTCGCCGGGCCTGGACTGATTATCTGACTCGTCATGTTCGTACGGTTTCTTATCTGCATGTTCGTCGTCCACTTGTGAGCCCTGCTGTATTACGGGCTTATTGGGAGCGTTGTTGTCGTCGAGGCGGGACATAGGGCGGCGCCTGCGTCGCCGTTTTGGTTGTTTATCGGCGGGGTTATCTTCGGCCGCGGCCCGTTGGTCCTCATCATCGCTCTCCTTTGGGGTATCCACCATGTATATGTCATATGACGAGGTGGTCCTCCCATGCCTTATAGGCTCTGTTTCTTGTTCGTCTCCGGCATCGTCGTCCATAGTGTCGATGTCGTCGGAGTCGTAGTCTAGCATGTCGGTTAGATCGTCGACAGTGGCTACAAAGTGGGTGGTGGGTGGGCTCTGAATTTCTTCGTCGTCCGCATCCCAACCATCCTAGCCATAGTCCGGCCAGGGCTCTCCTGATAATGAGAGATGCTTTAGTGAATTCAGGATGTCGCCAAAAGGCGAGCATTGGAAGATGTCCGCGGCGGTGAATTCCATAACCGGCGCCCAATCCGAATCGATTGGCAGAGGCGTGGGAGGTTCGGAGTCCGGCAAGGAGTCCGGCACCTCGGAATCACAAGTTTCGCGGGGGACAAGATTAGCGTTCGGCTCCATCGCCGTGTATGTTGAAGCCCCCGGGGCGGCGTCTATCCACCGGCCCTCGATCTGGGCGATCGGCTCCGGACTAAAGGCCGAAGCGGATTCGTGTGCGGCTACCAAGGCACTGTTCAGTGGCAGAGCTAGATCATGCCCATCGTCACAGTGCGGCGCGCTTGGCTGTGGCTCAAGTCCGTCGAAGATCAAGTCTCCGCAGACATCGGCCGTGAAGTTTAGGCTTCCGAATCTGACCTGACGGCCAGGGGCGTAGCTTTCGATCTGCTCCAGATGGCCAAGTGAATTAGCCCGCAGTGCGAAGCCGCCGAATACGAAGATCTGTCCGGGGAGAAAAGTCTCACCCTGGACAGCGTTGTTGGTTAAAGATGCCATCGGGCCTATCGGTGACAGCACAAAGGAACTCTCAATGAAAGCACCAATGTCGGTGTCAAAACCGGCGGATCTCGGGTAGGGGGTCCCGAACTGTGCGTCTAGGCGGATGGTAACAGGAGACGAGGGACACGATGTTTTACCCAGGTTCGGGCCCTCTCGATGGAGGTAAAACCCTATGTCCTGCTTGATTAATATTGATGATATGGGTAGTACAAGAGTGGATCTACCACGAGATCAAGGAGGCTAAACCCTAGAAGCTAGCCTATGGTATGATTGTTGTAATGTATGTTGTGTCCTACGGACTAAAGCCCTCCGGTTTATATAGACACCGGAGGAGGCTAGGGTTACACAGAGTCGGTTACAATGGTAGGAGATCTACATATCCATATCGCCAAGCTTGCCTTCCACGCCAAGGAAAGTCCCATCCGGACACGGGACGGAGTCTTCAATCTTGTATCTTCGTAGTCTTGGAGTCCGGCGGACGATGATAGTCCGGCTGTCCGGACACCCCCTAGTCCAGGACTCCCTCACTTATCAAAAGAAATCATATCCTACTCGTTCATTTGTTTCGAAGCCACCTATAAAGATGTGGGTGGTTAAGAAAGCCTAATTCTTCCACAGGACTATGTCTCCGGGTGCATTGAATGGATTATGGACAGTAGATGCACTAGTCATATGACCGGAGACAAGTCGTTGTTTGTCGACCCCAATACTGCTTCTCCTCTGAAGTATATCACTTTTGGTGATAACAACGAAGCAAAGGTAATTGGGCTAGGTAAAATTGCTATATCCGAGGACAAATCTATCGATGATGTGCTACTTGTTCAATCCATTGGATTCAATATTATGTCAATTGGCAAGTTATGTGATGTAGGCATGCTAGTCTTATTCTATATCACCAAATGCATTGTCTTCATGGCCTCTGACAATTCCTTCGCCTTTGAGGGAATTAGAAAGGGTGATCTTTATATTGTGGATTTCTCTAAGGGTCCCTTAGCCAAACTTGTTTGCTTGCGAAAGCAACCGAATGTTGGCTGTGGCACCGTAGACTGGGTCATGCAGGCATGAGAAATTTGCAGACTCTGGTGAAGAAAAATCATCTCCGTGGGATTCCTGATGTAAAATTTGACAAGACTCATCTCTGTGCTGCCTGCGAGGCTGGTAAATTGGCTAAGAAGCATCAATCTTCAAAGACAATTATGACCACATCAAGACTTCTGGAAATTCTTCATATGGATTTATTCGGTCCTCAAAACTATGCAAGCTTCGGTGGTAGTCACTATGGTCTGGTTATTGTTGATGATTTCTCTCGATACACTTGGCCCAAAGACAAGACTTGTACTCAAGATATCTTCAAAAGCTTCGCTAAGAAGGCCCAGAATGAATACGATGTGTGAATTAAGCATGTCAAAAGCGATAATGGAACCGAGTTAAAAAATACTCATATTGTTGAATTCCTCGATGAACATGGTATTACTCATGAGTTCTCTGCTCCATACACTCCACAACAGAATTGAGTTGTTGAACGAAAGAACAGAACTCTCATTGAAATGGGAAGAACTATGCTTAGTGAGTATAAAACTCCCATTCGCTTCTGGGCTGATGCTATTAACACTGCTTGTCATGTTATCAACCGTGTTTATCTTCGCAAGTTCCTTAAGAAAACTTCCAGCTTATTATTGGAAAGAAACCGGACGTTTCTTATATACATGTTTTTGGTGCAGCTTGCTACATTCTTGATATGAATCATTCCTCCAAGTTTGCACCTAAGGCACATGAAGGTTTTCTTCTCGGTTATGGCTCAAACTCGCATACATATTGAGTCTATAACTCTCACCACATGAAAGTTATGGAGACAGTAAATGTGTGGTTTGATGAATCTAATGGCTCTCAAAAGGAGCACCTGCCAAATGTGATAGATGAACCACTGATATTAGATTCTATTCAACAAATGGCCATTGGGAGCGTAAAGCCTATTGAAGGAAATGCACCTGAGTCATCTAATGATGATGCCCCTTTGAATCGAAGCAGAACTCGTCAAGCCACTGCCGAAGCAAATGCTCCTCCAAATGGAAATGGAAATCAAGATCCAAATGCTAATCAAAATGGCAATCGTGAAGGAAATGATGACTCAAATGCTGATGCTGATGATAATGACACTCACGAAGAAAATGCTCATCCTCGCGTGGCAAATCAAGTTGATCCCTCATTAATTCTTGAGGAAATTGAGAATCCAAGTTATCGACCCACAACTTGTTCGCGCACTCGTTTGGCTAACTACTGTGGAAGTTTCCCTTTTGTTTCATTGGCAGAACCTACCAAGTATAAAGAAGCCATGAATGATCCAGACTGGATGAATGCCATGCAAGAGGAGATGGTGCAATTCTAATTAAATGATGTATGGGAACTGGTTGACAAACGGAATCCCAAGAAGCACAATATCATCGGCACAAAATGGATTTTTCGCAATAAGCAAGATGAAAATGGTATGGTGGTGAGAAACAAAGCATGTCATGTTGCTCAAGGGTACACACAGGTAGAAGGTATTGATTTTGGTGAAACATATGCTCATGTTGCACACCTTGAGGCAATTCACATTCTTCTTGCTTATGCAAATTACAATGATATCTTGCTGTATCAAATGGATGTGAAAAGTGCTTTCCACAATGGTGAAATTGATGAGGAGGTTTATGTTAGATAGCCATCTGGCTTTGACCACCCTGAGTTTCCTAACAAAGTTTTTAGGTTGAAGAAAGCTTTATATGGGCTAAAGCAAGCCCCTCGAGCTTGGTATGATACCTTGAAGAAGTTTTTTATCGACAAAGGGTTCAAGAATGGATCCACAGATCCCACACTTTTCACTCCTGCTGTTGACAATGATTTATTCGTTTGTCAAATCTATGTGGATGATATTATCTTCAACTATACTAACAGTGCTTGCAGCTTAGAATTCGGGAAAATGATGTCCGATAAATATCAAATGTGCATGATGGGTGAACTCAAATTCTTTCTCGGAGTGCAAATTCATCAACAAGCAAATGACATTCTCATTTCTCAGGAGAAATATCTGAAAGAGTGCCTGAAGAAGTTTAAAATGCAAGATCCCAAAATGAAGGGCTATAAAACTCTAATGCCCACGAATGGTAAGCTAGATGCATATGTGTATGGTAAGGATTATGATCAGAAAACCTATCATTCGATGATTGGATCTCTTCTTTATCTATGTGCATCTAGACCTAACATCATGTTGAGTGTTTGCATGTGTGCCGCTATCACGCTGCACCGCAAGAATCACATCACCAAGCGGCAGGGGCGAAGCTAGTAATCTGGCGTGGTTTGGCGAACGCCATACCTAAACTGCCGTGAAAATATGCATATATACGACTAGTATTAGCCCATCAGCACAATTTTCAAGATTTGGGAGTGTGCCTCGTGTTGGGCTTAGTTGATGCCTATTGAGTGGTGGGCCGTGACCATGGGCTGACTTGTTCACATAGCACTAGCATGGCTGCTCGGCCTCGGCTGCTTGGCTACCTAGAACTCGTTCGCGAGGGATGGAGAGGTGGCAGCACTTAGCTAGGGCACCGCCGCACGGGCGCACGGCAGTCGGCAGTCAGTAGGTCGTGGGCGCACAGGACGGGACCTACGACCGGCGAGGCAGCAGCGGTGACAAGGACACTGAGAGGTCGCGATCAGCGAAGACTACAACTCGCCGAGTCTGCTAGGGTTTGCAGATGACGCAACCCAAGAAAAGGATTAAGTATGTAATGAAAGATGTAATTTCATTGTCCTTCTTCCCCTTGGTCGCATTAGATGAATTCTCATATTACTTGCTTGAATCACATGAACGAACATTATTCAATTGTTCACTTAACCAATTAATGTTTCTTGTGGTTCCTACAGATTTAATGTGTATTTTTGCCGAAGCCAATAAAAGAATGTCATTGCCACAGTCTACTTAATGAAAGTAAACCTTCATTGGGTATGTATTCTTTCTAACTATCTTCACTTCCATAATGTGGTTTCTATCATTATATCCTACCAGTTATTAATTCATGATTTATCTACGGTTTTTATGTTTTATAGGTCATCTTTATACCAGTCAAGTTAATATTGATGATACATTGGCAATCAATCATCCATGTAATCTTCATCAAATGAGGTATGTAGAGTGCCCATACTTAAATTTTGGATTTTGGTTGTATTTGTTGAACACTAAGTAATATTTATCTAATATGCTAGTGAGCTCTTCCATAGTTGAGTTGTACATGATTTTTTTCATTCATAAACTTCGCCACACTTGGAAATTATTCCTGCCTCCGTCACTGCCAAGCGGTTAAGCGCATTCTGAGATATTTGACTCACACCCCCACCTTAGGTTTATGGTATCCTAAGGGAGCATAGTTTCATATTGTTGGTTATTCAGACTCAGATTGGGCTGGTGACTTGGTTGATAGGAAATCTACCTCGGTACATGTCATTTCCTCAGTAGATCTTTGCTCTATTGGTCTTCAAGGAATCAAAATTGTGTATCTCTTTCCACAGCTGAGGCCGAATATATTGTTGTTGGTGCATGTTGCACTCAGTTATTGTGGATGAAGCAGACACTAAAGGATTATGGCATCAAGGTCAAGCATATCCCTCTGTATTGTGATAATGAGAGTGCCATCAAAATTGCACACAATAATGTGCAGCATTCTCACACGAAGCATATTGCCATCATACATCATTTTATTCACGATCATGTTGCTCGGGAGGATATTATCATCAATCATGTCAAGACCGAAGACAATCTTGCTGATATTTTCACCAAGCCTCTCGATGAGAAAAGATTATGTACGTTACCGTGTGAGCTAAATATCCTGGATTTCATAAACGTACAGTAAGCTGGACTCGGCACCTATACTAACACTTCCACATCTTTGAAGGAATGGGTGCATAACACTTGGAGAGTTTGAAACTTTTGAAAAAGTGAATGTTTCTTTCTGAGAGTGAATACATTAACGAAGAACTAGACTAATCGGTGCCATGATAATTGTGGGACGCTCGGGGTCATACATTTCTTATACGGTGGGTTACGCCACCACAATTTTCTTTCGTGTTTTTCTCTTCGTTCGATGGATTTGTCTTCTGTTCGAATGCATATCTCTCATAGCTATTTGCTCGTGTGCTTGTGTTTCCTCCTGAGTGAAATGCCTAGGACCCTTTTTCCCCTCTGATCTATCTCTTCTAGTCTATGTTGTTCCGTTACAATTGCTCAGATTTTATCTTGAACAAAGCTTATCTGGTGTCCTTGACCACAATTAAGATTCGGTCTGAACGTTTATCTAATTTGTGAAAGCTGTCCAAAATTTGGGATTTACCGCCCAAGTCAGGACCATGATCTTTGACGGTAGCCACGTGCAACTGGTAATCTATCCTATCCATTGAATCACAATCGTCTATGTCTAGAGACCGTCCGATCAAAAACCTCAGCGTGCTATTATTTCCATTCGCCTATATAAACCACACCACTCTCCTCTTTCACTTTTACTCCTCCTTTCCTCTCTCCACCGAAACCCTCGCAGCAGTGCTCCACCTTGAGCTCGACGCCGATGACCCCTTCGCCGCTTAATTGTCAAAAAGAGGTCGCCGGAGTCCTCCGCCACCGCCACGGGACATCCTCTTCCCCGCGCCGCCGTAGTTGTTGCACATCACTGAGTTAGGGTACGTGTGGTTCAAACTCAAACTTCCATCTCTCTCGATTCAAGTTCATCAGTGATTAATTTTCTCTGATTTTACCGCTTATCTTAGATCTAAGTTTTAATCTTCCTAGTGCGGATGTGGTTTGTAGTTTTTCCTTGCATCCAAATCTGCCAGATCTAGGGTTTGTGTTATGCTTCGCTCGAATGATATTCCTAGCTTGCTGTCTAGTAATCTTCTTCAGACTTACTAGCTTGATCTATATGTTTCTTTCTTTCAAAACATCTCTCAAAATCTATATCTGATTCTTCCCCAAAATGTTTTTGTTTGAGAAAACTTTCGCTATGAGCATTTGTGACCCTGCCCCCCAGTTTTCCCTCGTACCTATTCTTCTTCACAAGTAAATGCAGTGTGTTGCGGATTCTGCTAAGGTACACAGTATGGCTAACGATGAAGAGTCTTTCATGGGAACAGCTGACGAATCAAAAGCACCAAATGCAAAGGACCCAGCAGTAGGCCCGTACACTAGCAAAATAAAAAGAGCCGAACAAAATGCAAATGAGCAAGAAGCAGATGCTTCGAAGAAGAGGAAAGGTAGAAGGAAACCTCTCAAAAATACAGCTGAACTTGTCTCTCACGATGAGTATAACATAGTTCCAGGAGAAGATTCAACTCATAGAAAAGGACGTGTGAAAAAGATTCAGCATCACTGGGTAAGGAAGTGGTTTAACTACAAGATGTTTCATCCTCGGTACACCAAGAACTTCAATTTCCATCAACCATGGGGTGACTGTCATGAGATTGGGCTCATATGGGTAGGTGAACCCCAGGAAAGGTCTCCACCTCCTCCTGATGTTGATGAGTCGTCCACCAAGACACCAGACTCTTATCCTGAAGAAAAGGCCAAGCGCCTCAAGAATGCTGAAAAGTGAGCCATAAAGTTCGCAAAAGACCAGGCCAAAGAAGAGGAAAATCGTCGCCTCATCAAGTCAGGCGTCGAGAAGAAAAAGGCTGAAGGAAAAGTAAATGCTGAATGAAAAAAAACATGATCCAAAGTCTACTGCTCTGAAGTAAAAGAGTGCACCGAGGAAAAGGACTGCTAAGCCAGCTGAACATGTAAGTGATTCTTCGGATCAAGATGATCCTCTGCTCACCTGAGAAGAAATTGATAAAACTCTCTCAGAACATGTAAATATCACCACATCCATTGTTCTGCCTAATCTTCACACAAGTGCAGTCCCGACGGCACCTTCGAAGAAGAATCAGCTGAAGCGGATGACCCCTGCAACCACTGTCACCTTGGTTGTCAAGGTAAATACAGAACCTCATCCCAATGCAACAAACTTGCAAGATTTGGCGGTTGAAGACCGAGTTGGCTCAACTAAGCCAGGAGAAAAGCTTCTGAAAGATAAGGTGAGGCAAATTAAAGGCCCTGTTGCTAAGCAAAAGGTTCCAAGTACTGATGTTGTGAAAGAAATGGCTGCACAATTTGCTCCAAAACTAACTCAACCTTTGGCATCGTTGCCTCCATCCGAGCAAAATGTGGCACATACTGCTCCTACTGCTCAGACCTTTGCATAGCCTCAAGATGTCTCTGCTGCACCACATTCCTTCGATCATACATTCATCATGGAGCAGCTGGACAGATTTGCCGAAGATTTGTTTGATAGAGAAGTGGCATATTTGCTAATTCCCTCTGAAGTTATTTCTCAAGCATTTGTTCTGATCCACGATATGAGAAATGATTAAGTTGAGATCAATGAACTCATTGGCCAACTCACAGAGCTTGACAACCGTATGAAAAACACGAAGTCCAAGTTTGTCATCAAGCAACTTGAAGAATCTTATGCGGGTGTAAATAAGGAGCTGAAAGTCCTTCGGCACAGGAGGTTGGGAAAATTCGGATCTGGATCAAATCATTCGCAAGATTTTCCTTGATCACCAAGCTAAAGTAACTGGTTATAATGATCTGGTCAAAGGACACATTTATCCATCGAAGCAAAAGAAGAAGAAGAAGAAGAATGCTCCTCCTCCAGAAGCTGATACACAGAAAGAAACCTCTCCTGAACAAGAAATTCCTTCAACTCTTCATGAACCAGTTGCAGATGCGTTAACTTTGCCAAGGCCAACTGAAATAGTGCATGTGGCCTCCCCAGCTCTTGAAGCAAATCTTTCTCAGCACCAAGTGTTAGAAGAAGGTGAAATTCCTCGGTCTAAACGACAAGGTTCTCCTGTCCGCGTTGAACCAACTGATTTGGTTCCACCCTCTGCTCCTCCAACTACATCTGAAGAAGTTCCACAACAACCTCCAATGGTTGATAAAGATTCAGCGCCTGACTTAGCTCCTGAACAAGTGAAAAATCCCTCTCCATTGAGAATCTCATTCAACACGGCACGAAGAACTTCTGATCCTTCTGTAGCAAAATCTGCGTCAACTCATCATTCAGATTCGATCATCTATGGCGATGAAGTGATTTCTGTTCAATATGAACTCAAGTACCCTTATCCTCGCGAGTGACTACCATTGTTTTCCATCGGCATTGGTGTCAAGGGGCCTTTGTTCAACAGAAATACTCATCCAGTTTTCTTTCGAGAGAGTGCTTACAGCAAGCCCGGTATGTCCAAATCTCCTCGGTTCTGGACTCAGGAACAGTCAATATACTATTCACGTATTCTTTATGACAACCTAATTTTTTTCCCTCATGAGTTCCCAGACTTTGCTGCTATGAAGAACATCGGCTGTTTCAATCAAATTCCGCAAGACATCGAAGATTTTGGTCTCTTCCATGTCTTAGGCTATCAACACCCATGGAACAGCGAGATTATTCTTCAATTTTATGCAACATTATATATCTCTGGAGACTAGTCAAATAGCACAAAGTCGATTATTGAATTGATGGCTGAAGGCAAACGTATCAAATGCTCTGCCGTGGAATTCGTACCACACTTTCATTTACCTCGGTTTGAACATGGAAAAACTAAGATTCAGGTTCATAACATTGATGCAATGTCTGATGAAGATTTCCGATGCACAATGGATGAAGATAAGATTCGTGGCTATAATGGTCCTCCTCTACCTGAGCACTTAACTTTCGACAATCAGACGTTATATCACATCCTCACATACGCCCTCTGTCCGCTGGCTGGGATGAATACTAACAATGCTATCTATGATGTTCTTCGGAACACCATCCACGCCATCTCTCAAGGGTTCATATTTAATGTTGAAGACATGTTTCTGCGCATACTGATGGATTCAGCTCAGTGTCCAAAAACCATCAAGGTGTATGCGCCCTGGATTCAGAAAGTGATTGACTATGCAATGAAGACCGAATGTCTTGCCAAAGTAAGACACAAAAGCTTCATTCCTCCTGTGCGTGATACACTGAAAGTTATGGAAGATTTCTCTTCAGGAAAAGCTCCCGTGTCAAGTCCTGATTATCATACATTCATACTACTTTCAATGGACCCAAGCTACCCAAGTGTGATCGTCTGTCGAACACTCAGCCTCCTTCACATCTTGGAGTGAGTATGCACACTCAGCAACTACTCCTGAAGCATATGGCAGAGGATCGTCAAGAGAAATAGAACCTAGCTGCCGAACTAATGCTAATTAGAACCGAACAAAAATTGTGCACATGATCACAACAGAAAACAAGAAGCGTTTATGAAGTTGCTTCAGAATTTTTTCTCAATAAGCAATTTAGTCACTCTCATCTTCAAGAACTCTAAAAGTAGATTGATCAAGGATTCACTGCTGAAGATTTTCAAGATCACATCACTCCTCCTTTGCCAGCTCGTGAACCAACAACGAATTTACTTTGGATTCATCTGCGCAACTTACTCGATGAATCGGAAGCCACATCGCCAAATGAAAAACCTGCTGAAGAAAACCTCTGTCTCGCAAGACTCACGAGGCTGATCCCAATATGCCTTCCTCTTCTCAGCGCCAAGCCAGTCTTGAAGGATCTACTGCTGCTGAAGAGGAAGATGTTCCAGACACCTCCAAATCAGAAACTTATTCGGGCAGTTCCTCGGGCGATGCATGAGAGTGAATCATAATCACATTTTAGCACTCATGTTTTTTGTCACCTTTTTTACACTAGTTGACAAAAGGGGGGAGAATAACATCAAGAGTTTTGATAGATTTGCTCTGTTGGTTTTTTCTCTGTGCTTTCTCGCTCTATATCTTGAGACGATTTAAGCCCGTTTTGTGCTCTAATGTATAACTTCTAATATGGGTTGTAATATTGATAACCCCACCTACTGCACTACTCTCTCTCTCGAAGTATTTGCTTTGTAGGTGGAATCATTATCAGAAGTCATGAATGATTGTGCCATATTCTCGTTGGATTACCTATCATCAGTGTGAATCATTACCTCGTATGATTGAAAATTCTCCACACATTCAAATAAATTGCAAGGAACCTCATTGTACATAAATTGACCCTGCATACATCTAGGGGGAGTATATTTCATCATCGAGTCAAGTAACGCAAGTTCACTCTTGTTTATTCTACATTTCATATATCTATCTTCACTTTGATGATTATCTATTTTGTCAACAACCGTCCAAAAAGGGGGAGATTGTTGGTGCAATGATAGACCCCTTATGTTTTCGAGTTTGTTGACATAAACAATATAGGACTTATGTGTTCGCTAGTGCACACAGAGTAACAGGTCCCTGAAGTATAGAGGATAATCTTCCTGCGTTGCAGTGAAGGTTATCACCGAAGATATAGCTAACAAGAGTGACCCCTAAAAATTGCTGAAGTTTAAGCAATTGGTTCAGTGCATGTTCGAAGCAAATGACTGCGCTCAAGGAAGAATGAATACGATATGAAGATGTAGCATTTATTTTGTTCTTCTTCTTCTTTCATTGAGTCATAGGACCATCGTACTATTAAGAGGGGTATAGCGTTCCAAACTTTGATTCTCTAATGCTAAACCCAAATCCTATGAAAGTTGTGAGAGAAATATCTTTGTGCTCGTACTTGCCAGCAAGGGACTGTGATCTTCTTCGCTATGAGAGATTTTCCTTGGACCAAGGAGTTAGCATTACTTGTTCCTCAAGTAATGTTATCGTTGCTCCAAAATCCGACCGTTGTGAACGTGTCGGTTGGCCATTGGCTGGACATCCTGTCCAATATGGTCATTTCCCATCTGGGAAGGTTGCGTCTATAAATAGCCACCCCGCGCCGGCTTTGTCGAGTGGCTGCTCCGTTTGATTCAAAGAAGTTTGTTGAGCAACCCACTCTCTGAGCGATTTAAGTTAAAATCCATCAAGAGAAAAACCCTAGAGCCAAAGAATTAGATAGTGGTTCAGCATCACTGGAATCTAAGTTTAGTACGCTCCGCCTATTACTCTTGAGAGCTGCAAACTCTCTAGACGGTTAGATGTCAATTTCTTCAGGGACCAAGAGTAATTGTGGTTCTCGAAGAAGTCTGGAAAGGTTTGGAGAGCACCTTCAAGTATCTACCATGAGTGATCGACGTCAGTTGCCAAATCAATTGTCGAGGAGAATAGGGTGAAGATAGTTTATCTTCCATGTTAAGTCATAGCCCCTCCAACCAGACGTAGTCCTTGTGCTGAAGGACAAACTGGTCGAACAAATACCTTGTCGCCATCCAGCATCATCGGTTACCTCTATCACTCAAGTTTACCTTTGATGCGTTCATCCGTTTGCTTTGCTTCTATGCATGTTCTAGTTTCCCTTCGGTACCCTATTTTAGTTCACTGTAGTTTGTTCTTCAATTATTCCGCTGGTGGGTACTGAGAGATTTCAGTTTTCCGAAGAAAATTTAAAACTCCCATTCAACCCCTCTGGTAGACATACTTCTTTCTTACAGAAGGCTCCTCCCTCACGTGACGTTCGATCTAGACACCGTGGCCGTGCAACGTGGATGGCGGCTCCTCCTTCGCATGACGTCCGATTTGGATGTCGCGGTTGCCTGAAGGGGACTGCGACACCGACCCTCGGTCGATCATCGTCCACTCAACCATGATCTTGATCTGTCACGCAAACTCTTCGTCCGTTGCAAATTCGGTGGCGAGGAGGACGACTTTTGCTCCTTGTCATTTGAAGAGACCGGCTCTGGCTTGACGGATGATATGTGAAGACTATCAACATGTGACTCTACTAGAGTTGCTCTTAGTCTATCGCTCAATAACCTTGAGTGCAAATGCCATCATTGCTACCGGACTATTTATACTAGTAGAAGGCACATGCCATACATGTTGCCTCTTGGTTAGACAGCAAAAGAGATATTGTATGTTGTGGCAGAGCTTGGGCTGAATTCTAAGGGGGGGCATTGAGCTGGGTGGGCCAAGTATATGTGTTCTGGGATGATTTTCCTAGACATGTGGGTCAAATATTAAGGGGTATTTCAAAAAACAAAATTTTGTTCTAGAGGACAACAGCCCGGGTTGGCCCTTGAGAAGTTCCATCACTGACTACCATGTTTGGTTTGGCCAACCTAACTATAAACAGTTTGACGGTGCAATAAATGTAATAAAAAGCCTCATATTTTGCCAAAAAAATGATTTTTTTTTCTCGAAAAGGGGGATTGCCCCGGCCTCTGCATCAGAACGATGCATACGGCCATATTATTGATAATCAAAAGACCCAACATAGGTCTCGAAGTCTCAAGCGAAAAATAGCAAATGCTCAAAAGAGCACGAAAGAAAAAACATGACAGCCACAACCGGCAGGCAAAATAACTAATAGGAAACTAAACACCTATCCTATTACATGACCGCCAGCCAAACTGGTCGAAGATAGCCCGTACTACCATCTCCCATCGGGTAGATCCGGTAACCAAATGCTCCATGGCCTCCGTCTGAGTGAGTAGCGATCACATACGGATGAGCGAAGTGGCCCTGAAGACAACCTGCAGGAAATGAATATTTGTTGTTTTGTTAAAAACCAAGTCGTTTCTGCAGTTCCAAACTATCCATAATAAAGCACATACTCCTACACAGATATGCCTCGCAGTTTCCGCGTCTATCCCATCTAGCCACGTCCCAAAAAGCGTGTTGATGGAATTCAGAGGAGTTATATTAAAGGCTATGTGGACCGGCCTCCACAAAACCTCTGCCAAAGGGCAGTGAAGAAAGAGGTGTTTGATTGATTCATTACTATCACAAAGACTACATCATTTAGATTCAGTCGAGATGCGCTTCACCAAATTGTCCTTAGTTAGGATGACCTGTTTGTGGACAAACCACATAAACACTTTGATTTTTAAAGGCACTTTGAATTTCCACACATGCTTCGAACTAGGAAGAACGCTCGTGTTGATAATATCCAAATACATGGATTTAACCGAAAACTCTCCGTTCTTAGTTAGTTTCCAGCATAACTGGTCTGGCTGTCGAGAAAGTTGGACATCCATCAATCTTCTTACAACATGGAGCCAAGCTTCCCAACGGTTTCCCACTAGCATTCTCCTGAATTGAATATTAAGAGGATTGGACTGTAGTATTGTTGCAACGTAAGACTGATTTCACTCGCATCAGTCTCTTCCAAAAAGGCGAATCATTCGGTCTTACCGTCATCTGGGACAAGGTTTTGGACTGAAGGTACTTATTACAAAGAATCTGAGCCCAAGTGGCATCCGTCTCTACAGATAACTTATACAGCCACTTGCTGAGAAGACATCTATTCTTCACTCTAAATTTTCAATGCCCAGACCCCCTTGGTTTTAAGGCCTATAGATGATATCCCACTTAGCGAGTCTGTATTTTCTTTTTACTTCATCGCTCTGCCAGAAGAAGCACAATTGATAGAAATCTAACCATTTCCGTACTCCAAATGGTACTTCGAAAGAGGGCAATAAAAACATAGGCATACTTGTGAGAACCGAATTAATCAGGATCAATCGTCCTCCGTATGACATAAGCTTGACCTTCCAGCAGCTAGTTTTTTTTCAAATCGATCTTCAATGCTCTTCCACTCCTTATTTGAAAGCTTGTGATGGTGGATTGGTATACCAAAATACGTGAAGGGTAAAGACCCCAATTCGCACCCGAACTATTCCTTATAAGCTTGTTGTTCTTCTTTGGCTCTTCCAAAGCAAAACAATTCACTTTTGTGGAAGTTAATATTTTACCCGGATAACTGTTCAAACAAGCACAAGACCAGATTCATGTTTCTAGCTTTAGCCAAATCATGCTCCATAAAGATGATAGTATCATCAGCATACTATAGGATAGACACTCCCCCGTCAACTAAATGCAGAACAAGGCCACCTACCTGGCCATTATCCTTAGCCCTTCTTATTAGGATTGTCGAGATGTCAACGACTATGTTGAACAGAATCGGCGACATCAGATCTCCTTGTCTCAGACCCTTGTGTGTCTGGAAATAATGACCTATGTCATCATTTACCCTGATTCCAACACTCCCTTTTTGCATAAAAGATTCTACCTGGTCTCTCCAGGCCTGATCGAATCCTTTCATACGCAAAGCCTATTGAAGAAATGGCCATTTTAACTTCTTGTATGCTTTCTCAAAATCCACTTTGAAAACCATCCCATCTAGTTTTTTGTGTGTGGATTTCATGGAGCGTTTCATGCAGAACCACAACCCCTTCTAGGATGTTTCTGTCCGGCAAGAAAGCAGTTTAAGACGGCTGCACCACAGAATGCGCAATCTGCGTAAGCCTATTAGTCCCAACTTTAGTGAAGACTTTAAAGCTAACATTAAGAAGACAGATTGGCCTAAATTGCTCAATCTTCACAAGCTCTAATTTCTTAGGAAGCAAAGTAATTATAA
Source organism: Triticum timopheevii (assembly GCA_963921465.1). Lineage (NCBI taxonomy): Eukaryota > Viridiplantae > Streptophyta > Magnoliopsida > Poales > Poaceae > Triticum > Triticum timopheevii. Next base: position 403,882,772 of record OY997272.1, on the reverse strand, counting down.
CAAATTTCAAGTGAAATAGTTGTAACTGTCCCAAAAAAAGGTCGTGGAACATCGGGAGCAAGTCCCCCTTAATGATGTGCCAGCACTTTTTATAAAACTCCGCCGGAAAGCCATCCGGTCCTGGAGCTTTATTATTTTTCATTTGGGAAATAGCTTCAAACACCTCTTTCTCCGAAAATTGGGCTGTCAAAATCTCGTTCTCATCAGCTGCGAGCTGAGGAACACCCTCAACCCTGGACTCATCCAAAGATACAAAATTATCCTCGGGAGGCCCAAACAGCTGCTTATAGTAATTGGTGATATATACCTTTAGGTTCTCCTGCCCTAAAATCGTCCCCTCATCTTGCTCAAGCTGAAAGATTCTCTTCTTTCGATGCTTGCCATTTGCAATCATGTGGAAGAATTGTGTGTTATCATCCCCTTGGACGATTTTGCGAACTTTAGCTCGCAGTGCCCACTTCAATTCCTCCTCATGAAGCAGTTCTTTCAGATGTAATTCCGCCTCCACTTTAGTTTCCAGCTCTCTGATATCTAATATGGATGACTCGGCCTTTAAATCTAGGGATTGAATAAGTACAAGGAGCCTTTCCTTCTCAGCCTTATATATCCCACTCAGGTGTTTAGCCCAACCCTGTAAGAATTGCCTTAAATGCCTAATCTTGTTCTGCCATTTCTCAACATTCGTTCTCCCTCCTGAATCTTTAGCCCATTCTCTTGCTATTAGATCCAGGAACCCTTCTCTTTCAAACCATGCAGTTTCAAAAGAGAACGTACTCTTGTTCCCCGCATGCGTTGCCTCTCCCGATTCAACCAACAACGGGGTGTGATCAAAGATCGCACAAGAGAGCGCATGGACCGTCACCAGGGGAAACTTCTATTCCCATTAGACGCTCGCTAGGACCCGGTCCAGCTTCTCATACGTCGGGACTGGTAATGTATTGGCCCATGTGAACTTTCTACCAGAAAGCTCAATCTCTCGAAGGTCTAAGCTTTCAATAATTGTATTAAACATAAACGACCATCTGCCATCAAAGTTGTCATTATTTTTTCCTACCGTCTACGGATAATGTTAAAATGACCTCCAACCAGGATTGGGAGCTTCTCGTTACCACAAATACGGACTAAATCCGCCAAAAAATATCTGATTTGAGCTCAGGCTGCGCGGCACCATACACCGCCACCAAAGCCCAATTGAACCCATCGGCCTTCGACCGCACCCGGAACTTAACCGCGAAGTCTCCCATTACAACATTCCGAACTTCCAACGAATTGCATTTAACCCCAAGTAAAATCCCACATGATCTTCCTCTTGGAGGTAGAGAATGCCAATCAAACTCAACCCCACCTGACAGAGTACTAAGGAACTGGGGGGTGAAATTGTCCCTCCCAGTTTCGGACAGGGCAATAAAATTCAATTTGTGTTCTATAGAAGCATCCGCTAGAAACCTTCTTTTAGCCAAGTCCTTAAGACCTTTGTTATTCCAAAAAATTCCTTTCATATTTCATCATGAATTTTTTTAGTGGTTCGGATCCTAGCACTTCTATGCACGGCGAAGCCGGATAAATCCTACGATTCCACTTGCATGTAGGCTTGTTTTGGTCGTCTACCCGGTCCTCACAACCGAGCTCAGTCGACGCGTCCACATGGGAATCTGCCAGAATGGAATCCTTGGGGAAGTGGAAAATTCATCCTCCTCAGTATCATGAAAAGAGGGTACCAGATCCGCACAAAAGCTATCAAGCACATTGACCTCCAAAGCATCAACATCGGAATCGTTCATAGGTTTAACAACCGCTAGGTTTCTAATCATCTCTAAAGCGCGCTCCGCTTCAAGATCCAAGATATAATTAACGGACTTAGACACTTAAAAATCATTACTACCCAGAGAAACTCCCAACTGATTTGCATTATGAATAATCTCATTATTAGAAAAATGCAAGATAGAATTGGAAGTGTTGACTGACATACCAGTAGTGACCGCAATATCATGAAGCTTGGCCGCCCGCATGGCGCACCGTCGCTGCATGTCATCAACATCCGGCTGATCCTGGAGGCGACAGCTCATCTGTCGACCTTCGGATACAGGGTTCGGAATCCCTCCATACGCGATGATGTCGTCTCACGTGGCCTCGTTCGGGGTAGGGCCTCCTGCCCGACCCCCAACAGGGCTCATCTAAGGTGAACCAGCCAGAGAGGTGCCCTGCATCGTCTGCAGAACCAGCGTAGTTCCCCCAGCCATCACCGCCACAGAGCTCGGCACGCTCGGCGATCTCGGCCTAAGACTGCCGGCCGGGGCCCGAGCAGGGGCCGCCCCATCCAGGGACGACAAGGGAGAGGTAGTAGCGCAGGCCACCTGCCCACGCCCCCTCCCAATCCGGCACCTCCTCCGGAGTGCGGCGCGTCCACCATGGGAGATGCAGGGGTTGTGGCCACCTGCCCACGCCCCCCTCCCGAATCAACAACGTGAAGTACGTCCGCAGCGATGCACGTCATCGCCAGACTCCTCGTCCGTAGAGAAGCACCATCCAGATCAAAGGCAGCAGAAGAACGGAGGGCCTCCTGCGCATGAACCTCCCCACCCTCGAAGTGAAGCTTAGCAATCCGACCAATCTCCATCCCTGGAGACACTATCTTCCCGGAGTCCGCCCCCGGAGATGTAGGTATCGTCCGTGCCAAACTGCCAGAAACCAACACCGGCGGTAACTCGAGTTCCGCCAGATCGTCCGTCTCCACCAAGTTACTCCTAAGCCGAGTAGGCCCCGAACACGCACCAAAGGACCCAAATCAAAGTGAGTTCATTGAAGTCGAGGAACCAGACTGTCCCTTATCAGATTTATCCGCCTTATCAGACAACGAAGCCGGCCCCTTAGCCGTCTCCCTTGAAGTACTCTCTGGCTCACTACAAAAAAAAGACAGATCCGTGACATTTTGGGCCGAATGAAATTTTTTTCTGTCATACATATGACACTTCTATGACGATAATTGTGACAAAACCCGGTATCATCATAGATGTGGTGGGCTCCTACTTCTATGACAAAAAATCATGATAGAAAATGGGCTTTTCGTCCTGGGCGGGCCGGAGACGCAGCTGCATGACATTCTTTGGGTCGTCCATGACGGAAAAAACTGTGGTAGAAGTGAGGGGAGGAAAATTTCAGGGAGTTTCCGGTTACGGTGGGAGGTCGGGGGCCGAGCGATGCGCGTTTCTCTCGTACATGTGCGAGGCGTCGGCTCTAACTGAACCCGAGCAATCGATCGATGGCTGTTAACTGAACCTGATGGAGCGATTCCTTCGCTACTGCTGCTAACCGAAACCGATCGATGTTGCCTCTGGGATGAACAGTGAGCATTGCAGGGGGGTTTGGATGAACAGTGAGTGGTGGCATTGCCTCTGGATGAACAGGAACCCGTGGTGTGGAGGGCTGGATGAACAGTAGACGGTGGAGGGGTGGCTGTGGAGGGGTGGTTGAACAGGCCCCCGTGGTGTGGAGGGCTGGATGAACAGTAGACGGTGGAGGGGTGCCCGTGGAGGGGTGGTTGAACACTAGCCGGTGGAGTAGCGCGTGGTGGAGGCTGGATGAAGAGGAGCCCGTGGAGGCTGGAGGAGGTCGACGGTAGCCCATGGAGGCTGGAGGAGGTCGACGGTGGAGATGAACAGTATCCCGTGGAGTCCCGTTTTGCGGTACGCCACACCCCTCCCGATGAACAGGACCCCCGTTTCGACCGTAGCGCTCCAACACAAGTCCGTTTCGTCCGTTTTGCGGTACGCCACACCCCCTCCCGATCAACAGGACCCCCGTTTCGACTGTAGGAGGTCCGTTTTGTCCGTTTTGCGGTATGCCACACCCCTCCCGATCAACAGGACCCCCATTTTGACCGTAGGAAGTCTGTTTCCTCCGTTTTGCGGTACGCCACACCCCTCCCGATCAACAGGACCCCGTTCCGAACGTAGGAGGTCCGTTTCCTCCGTTGTGCGGTATGCCAGGCCTCGTTTCCATCGCCAATTCCGTCCAAGCCCTCCCGATGAACACGACCACGCATTCTGTTCTGACCCAGCCGGTTGGCTCCCACGTGTTTCGTTGCCTCCCGATGAACACGACGCATTCCGTTGCCTCCCCATGAACATGACGCATTCCGTTGCCTCCCCATGAACATGACGATGATGTTGTTTCTCCGTTCTGACCCAGCCATGTACGTATGCGCGAGTAGGCGTTCGAGACCCTACCTGTATGTACATACATGGCCATATTTTCTTTCTTGCACCCTCGCCGCTATACGTACGTGTACATGCTACGTGCGCGCCTCTACTATGACACGTGCGCGCCTCTACTATGACACGTGCGCGCCTCTAGATCGACCAGTATGTACGTACACGTTCGCGACCAGAATGACAACGCTACGTACGCTTCGACCAGGTGGGTCCCAACTATCAGGCACTTCCTTGCCTGCGAAGATGTAGCTGGTGGGTCCCAGCAGTCAGGAGAGCGGATCGTTTTTTTGCCCAAACGCACTTCCTTGCGTGCGAAGATGTACCTGGTGGGTCCGAGCAGTCAGGGGGGCGAATCATTTTTTTTGCCCGGATGCGCTTCCTTGCGTGCGAAGATGTAGTTGGTGGGTCCCAGCATCAGGGGGACACGTTTTTTTCGTGAAATACGGTGGCCCGTCTGGTGGGTCCCCGCTGTCAGGTGGAGGAATAATTATTTTGCGCGTAATAAGGAGGCACTACCTTGCGGCCTCCGTGGACCCAGCTATCAGCCTCTCCATGCATAGTACTCTTTCGATGGAAGTCGGTCGTTGACCACATTGACCATGCCGCGCCGAGAGCACCACGGCGGTGGACGACGGCGAGGCCTAGGAAGGGGACGACGCGGAGCCAGGGAAGACGCAGCAGTGGATGCCCATGCGAAGAGGAGTACGAGGGTGAGGCTGTCATCGTCGCAGAATAACAGGGGGTGTGGGTGAGTAGAGGGATGGCCTAGCCAGCGGTGGGAGTAGTAGGGGGCGGTGAGGCCTCCACGGCATCACAGCCGGCCACGGGAGGCAGGAGCACGCGACACGACCGGCGCTGCTTTGGGCGGCTGGAGCACGAAGACCAGAGGTTGAAGAAGCACTACGGCTGTTGGATGGACATCGTACGGTCACTGGAGCTAGAGTCGTTCATATTGACTAAGTTGACAAAGCCCTCCGTCCCCGTAAACTTAGTAGGCCCACAAGTCATCCTCCCACCAAGGTGAGTCCCATCTAGAAGGGGGAGTATTCATTTTTTTTGTGCGTAATAAGGAGGCATTTCCGGTGGGTCCGAGCTGACAGCGAGGGGAACGTTTTTTTCGCGAAATACAGAGACCCTTCCGGTGGGTCCCAGCTATCAGGTGGAGGAATCATTATTTTGCGCGTAATAAGGAGGCATTTTCCTGTGTGGGCCCCTACTGTCAGCCTCTTCCGATGGATGTTGTTTGTTGACCATGTTGACCTCGCCGCGCCGAGAGCACAAACGCGGTGGACGAGGGCGGGGCCTAGGAAGAGAACCACCCGGAGCCGGCGAAGCCACCGCAGCGGATGCCCACGCTGAGGGGAGAATGAGCGCTGACTAGTCGGCTGCAGGGTGAGGCTGACGTCGCCGGAAAATAATAGGATGTGTGGGTGGTTAGAGGGATGGCCTGGCGGCAGCACAGCCAACCACGGGAGGAGGGAGCAGGCAGTCCCGCCGGCGCTGGTTTGGGCGGCTGGAGCAGGAAGATCAGAGATTGAAGAAGCACGGCGGCCGTTGGATGGACATCCAACAGTCACTACTATGTGTTGACCAAGTTGACAAACCCTTGCGTACGCGTCAAAAAAAATTAGGACAGCGTCATCGTCAACATAGTAGGCCCAGAAGTCAGCCTCCAAATCTGTGGAAAATAGCATACAGCCCATTAGCCATTATTTTCAATAATTTACAGCGCATTTGCTAATTCTTAAGGATATTTGAAGCCCATATTCTTTTTATTAGCATTACAGACCATATATTCTGGGCACTACTAAAAAATTCAACAAAATTTTGCATATTTCGGTGGGGTCCGAACTCTTTAAATCACGAAATTTCATGTCACGTTAAAAATAGTTTTCAAAAAATTATATCAAAATAAAATTCAAAAAACAATTCTCCGCAAAAAAAATTAATGAAATTTAGAATCTTAACTAGCAAGATGCCCGTTCGTTGCACGGAACATGAAGATGCATTTGTATGAGTAGTTTATCTTGTGGGTGAAAAGATGATATTTTAATGTAATTGCCAGTTGGCTTTGGTTTTCATAAGAGTAGGGAGTAGAGAAATCCTGAAAAAATGATATTTTAATGCAATTGCCGGTTGGCTTTGGTTTAAAAATTTACAGCCCATTTCTTACAACTTATAGCCCGTTTTCTGGGGAAGCCCATTTCTTATCCCTCCTCGTCTTGAAAGATTTGCAGCCCAGCAGGGCTGAGAAAAGCAAGTAGGCCTCGGTTTTGGTATTCTCCAAAAAAAGGACTGGGCTAGCCAATTTTAGAAAGAAAAAATATCAACTGGGCTCGTCATGTGCTTAATAAAAGCGTAAGCGTGGGCTAGACGGGCCACAGCCCCCGCACAACGCGCAGTTGAGCTCCGTCTCTAAAACTGAAAAACAACTGGGTGAGCTGCTGGGTCCCTGGTGTTATCCGCTCGTTGTGTAATTTTCGCGTTTATTGACTACATTGACAATGGCGTGGAACCTAGTTGTCAAACAATTAGGAGGAAGTATTGTTTTGGCTTGTAATAACGAGGCACCTGCTTGCAAAATGCAATGACCCTGGTGGGTCCCTACTGTCAGCCTCTCCACGTACAGTCATCTCCTGATTCCTCTTGGTTGTTGACCATGTTGACAACACCAGATGGCGGCGAGCACAGCGAGCTAACCAAGGCAAAGAACGACGACAAGGCCTCGGACGGGAACGAACAGCAGCCATGGAAGATGCGGCAGTGTAGTGGCAGGTGGAGGGGAGTACGAGGGCAACAACATGCAAGCCAAGCATACAAATGGTACAAAAAGCCCAAGGATTAATTGTTCGTCAAATTTTTAGACAAAACCCAGATTGAACATGACAGTAACATCTAACCCAACCACTCTTTTTTGCAGTCACAAACAAATGGATCGGTCTGATCCATAAAATCAACATCCTGTGCAAAAAAAATTATTTTAGGATGTCTACAACTTCTTGTAAATAGAAGTCGAGCACGTTTAGAAGCCCATTTGTCCACCTGAAACTTCTTTTTTTGCTGTATAACATGTTCGTCTGTGAGAAATCTCTTGCTGTAAAAATTAAGCCTCATGGACAATAGTAACCTCGCATTCAACAGGAAGAATGTGACAAAGCTTCTGTTTGCCTGGTTGGATGCATATCGTCCCATCGTTATTGTCCTCAAACGAATGTCATGAGAACTGAGAAAATCCTTGAGCTTATTACGCCAACGATTGGTTCTATGTTTTTCTCCATGTGGTTCTGCCTAAGTAGACATGAAGATTGAAAATAGTTAAGGTCTGAAAAATGAGTATGTCGAAAGAACGACAGCTGAACAGTTAATTCTAGTACAGTATATACGGGCTTTCAATGTCCATGGAATCATCACCTCTATTTATAAATTCTCCAGAGATCAAAAGCATCACAGCAAGCCAATAATTATGTCCAGATCAAAACTATACATTCTGATATATATGATCTTGACAGAATCCAGCAGCATTGATAGGCTATCAATGGACGAACTCTTCATTGAGCATATAACATAATATTAGTGCCCAAAGTGTACTCCAAGATGATATAAAACTTATGCGCACAAATGAAAAATGCAGCATATGATTACAAATGTGTAGATGATAATATACGGTACCTGAAAAGGTGAGGAGCCAAACACCAAATCCTTGTGATTATTAAACGGGTCACGAATTACATCCAAGGTCTCCAGTTTGGGCGCAGAGACGATAGTTATTTCTGAAGGTGTATAACAATTATGAAGGAGCAACCTTTCAAGTGAAGGGGCACCTTCGATGATGAGTTGTTGTCCTTCAAAACAAATTCCAATGCTTTTAAGGTGAGGCGACTTTATTTGGAGACAACTGATACCGATTTCTATTCCCAAAACAATCAGCAAGCGCTCCAGGGCAGGGCAACTGGAGTGGATGATGTTGTGCAGTGAGGCCCCCGACAGATAAACCACCACAAGCAAAAGTTTTTTTAGCAGTGGGAGTCGAAGCATTTGTACCAGATCGTCTGGTAGATGGCACCGGGCGAAGGTGGCGGTGTGGAGAGAGGAGGAAAACAGTGAGATGGACAACGGTGGTGTGGGCATGAATTCTTGGTATGTTCGTGGTATAAAACTTTCGTGGTAATGGTAGAACTCAAACTGCTACAGTTTTCCGAATTCAGGGATGTCAGCCAAGCTTCCACCTTGCCGGGTATGGATAGCAGGTAGCTTGTCGGGATGCAGAGGCATTGAACGGGGCCCTGCTGGTGAGAAGAGACGATGGCTCTAATGAGATCAAATTCAGGAAGGACAGATATCTGACGATAGTCGAGATTGAGGGGCGCGGTGCGCCATAGAGGGCGCCACCGAGTTGAGAGGACTTGTGTGCGGCAGCAATCCTTGGTGGGGAGAAGCGAGATGATCTCCTCAAGGATGACGTCCGGGAGATCGCTGATGCGGTCCACCGGAGATTCTAACGGTTCCTCGGATCCGGGTGGGGGGGCTCGCCGCTTCTCCCCGCGCTACCGGGTGCGAGATCTACAACCAGCGTCGCTGCTGGCGGGAGCCTCATCTTCTTGGCGCTGGGGCCAGCCGACTCCATTTTCCTTGTGGGCGTCGCACCGAGCTCATGGGTTTGAGCAGAGTAGCTAGAGACGAGCCTAGTGGCAGTGTGAGTGGGGAAGAAGGAGGGCTGGGGATTTCTTTAGGAGTGGAAGAAGAGGAGCAGGCTTTTCTGTACGAGTGGGGAAGAAGGTGAGTGGGGTTTTCTGGACGAGTGAGGAAGATTGGGGAGCGGGGGGAATTGGGTGGGGAGACGGAAGCGGGAAAGCAAGTTGTTCGTGTTTATAAGGCCTGCTGCACTAACTACTCGCTTTTTCCCAAGAACCGCTCTCTTCTTTTGCGTTGCTGCATGACTGGCCATGCATGCAGGATGCACGTGCCCGCCGGCCACTGCATGCGCCTGGTTTGTTACTAGGCCTATTTAATAGGGTGGTTATGGAGTAAATTAAGGAGATTTATTTTCTCTGTGTGCATCCACCAAATTAGAGGATGCGGTACTGGATGCAGACACTCACATTAAACTAACATTCAGAAGAACAAAAGTTCAGCATGTCTATGCATCTCAATGATTCACCATACTATAACCAATATACAAAACTGTGAGAAGGTGTGGAAATAAAGAAAATCGGTCGATACTTCTCTGAGCAAAGGGCCTCCCTGCACACACATTAATTTCCTGGGCATGCTTGTTTCTTCTCAATGTTGCGAGCACTTTGAGCATCTTGGCAACTCCACAGCTAGCTAGCTGCCTCATCTTGCAATTGATGCTGACACATTTGCAGCAAACACATGAGGCAATAGAGATGACTCAACATGGGTCCATATTGTGCAGTTCCCCTGATATCATATTCATTGTCCTGAATCTGAAAAGATAGGAAAACAGTAGCTATACTTAAACGGTGTTGCAAAACAGTAGCACATATCAATAGCTCGGCATGACAAAACACGATCATCTGGACGAAGGGGATACTGACCTGCCTGAGGAAGATTACATATAATTTCATATGTCCTTGGTTGATTTCCACCTTCGGCTGCACTGCTTGTTTGCTCCTCCACACATGACAGGATCGTTCCGCACTGCATTCAGCAAGTCAACGTACGAATAAGCTAATTTTCATCTTGCAGTGGTCATTGTACCTAGTTACGAATGTAGGAATACCTGGAGCACCATGAGGTTAGCTGACAGCAGGTAGATGCAGCCATATAAATTTTGTGCGGTGCTACCAAAATTGAGGTTTGTATCCCTTCCCATTATGAGAATTCTTCTTGAAGTTGGTAGAATGTGACGGCTTGTTCTTTGCATCAAACTTGCCTTTCCCCTGAGATTTGTTCTTGTTGTTTTGGGGCTGGTTGGGCTGGAAGTTCTTCTAATGTACCATGTGGGCACTAGAAGCTCCTTGCGACCCGAGCACGTGTGTCTTCTGCTCTCGCCTTCTCCTCAAAATCAAGAGTGCTAATGAGATCCAAAACAGAAAACTCATGTCTCTTGTTTTTCAGAGAAGTAGAAAAATCGTTCCACGAAGGTGGAAGCTTGGTAATGATGGTCCTAGCAACAAATTTGTCCAGCAACACACACTTAAAGTACTCAAGTTCCTTAGAGAGTGACTGTATCTCATGAGTCTGCTGAACAATAGAGCGCTCATCAGTCATCTTGTAATCACAGAATTGCTCCATGACGTACAACTCGTTGCCAGTGCCCGAGGGCCCAAACGTGGCCTCGAGCGCAGCCCACATGTCTTTCCCGCTGTCAAACAAACAATGGAATCGTCAAGAACACTCAGCAGGGCGGCTTTGAAGAGGGTATCCATGTTCTGAAAAGCTTCCTGCTGTGTACGATTAAGATCGCCCTCAGGCTTACCCTTAGTGGCGTCATAGCAGTACATGATCTGAAACCAATATACTACTCTTGTGCGCCACCTTTTATATTGCACCGCCTTAAAAGTAGGCGGCTTCAAAAGCGCAGCAAAACCACTCGGAGTAAATTGCTTGTGATCAAGTTTTTGGATTGGATTGTTGAATATATGAGCAATTTAGTATGAGATTTAATCCGAATCAGCAGTAAATAGATCATGACGACAATTGCTAACATCAAAGTAATGATGCGGACTAAACCAGGAGGACAAAATCACATATTGTACAGCGGGAGCAGAACCAATGTGGTTGATGTTGTCACTCATGTCGTTGATGAAGAGGTTACTGAGGTCGGGGAAGAAGGCTATTGTTGAGGAAGTCGTCGCTGGCAACAGTCACAGGAGTGTGCTCCCCAAAAACCTGATCGCCCCTCTCCCGTACAGGATCACGAAAGGCGGGGTTCGGAGGACTGTTGTCCCTTCTCACGGTGCACGCCGGAAGGAGGGCTGGAGAAGAATTGCGTGGCGGCGCTAAGATCTGGAACGGTGCAAAACCATATGATACAGCGGCGGCTAGGGTAGAGCATGTCAGGTCGGAGTATAATAGTAGGCCTTTGGCCCCCAAACCCCACGTCCAAGTCAATAATAGCTCAAAAAGTCAATAATAGCCCCACCAAGGTTTGTCTCAAAAAAACAGAGTAATTAAGGCGTCCGTTAGTCCCTTTAGTATAAATACAATATCATTAATAATGGCCCCACCTTTTGTCTCACAAAGTAGAGTATGTTGGAGTACAACCGGCTACACGTTTACAATCCGCTTCTCTTCTCTCTCCTCTTCTCTCTCCTTCAACTAAGCACAAATACTATATTTAAATCCTTATAGCCTGCTTATGTCATCTAATTATAGTACTTGCTCTAAAAGTTACTATCCACTGTGTAGTCTGAAATGTCGGGCGTGCAGCGGGCGGTGCCCTCGTTCGGCGCGCCGCTTCAACGGCGGAAGCAGTGAGAGGTCGCGTCGCCCTGACTTGCCGTCAATGTGGAGTGGCGGGCTCAGCTGGCGCCGGGCGGGAAGCGCGCGCGGGAGGGGGGAGGGGTTTTTGTTGGGCCAAGAAGGTGAGAAGCCAACTTGGGATCGGTCCGGACGGGGAAATATCATGTGCTCCCATACTCTGTATATGACACTAGTCTATGTTACTACTCCCTCCTTTCCGGTTTATAGAGATGTTTAGAGTAACATAGTAATATGTTACAGTACAAGTTACTCCCCACTATGACCAGCCTTGGCCTCTCCTAGTGCTCCACCATGTATAGCTGCTAAGCATGCCACGTAAGCATAAAATATGGTGTGGCACCAATAAACTAAGCACCTATGCATTGAACACTTGAGTTACTAAGCCATTTAATGCACTTAGCACCTCATCTAAAGAGCATTAATAGTATAGCCAGTTGCTGGCTATAAGCCTACAGCCCATCTTATAGTCAACATGTACAAAGTGCCTAGGAGCACGTGCTAGAGCTGGCTCTTCACGAAGAGCCCGCTTACCTTCTCTCTCCTCTTCTCTTTCCTCCAACTAAGCAGAAATATACTACTGTTTATTCCTTATAGCCCGCTAACTCAGCTCTATTGTACTTGCTCTAAGCACATCTAAGCACTTGCTAGCACCCCCTTGACCGTGGACCTTGACGGTGTACGTCACCTTGTGTCTCATAATTTTCCTCGTCATCATCTGAGTCCTAGAAGATCTCACCCACATCATCATTAGCATGCAGCCGCCTTGATAGACAACGTGCGCAGAAGGAGTAGAGGCGACTGGGGACGCACCACCACCACGTCGTGGGCACTCCGTATGTGCTCGTGTGCGTGCAGCGTGCGTGTTTTTCCATCGGTGCTAGCTCTAAGGCCGAAGCTGCGATCGTCTTCGTCTCCGACTAGTAGTTGAGCAACGACGGCAAAGAGGTGCTGCAAGAGATGCGTATGCGCCGTTGCGTGCGAGCTTCGCCGTAGCATGATGAACTGGATGTCGCCGCGGATGGCGCACGCCTCCATGCAGCCGAGTGTGTGCGCATGCATGTGTTATTCACGTGCATTCTGCGGCCGAGCGTGGGTGCATGCACGTCTTGTGTACGTGTGTTGTGTGCTCTATGCTGTGCGCGTATGTGCATGAGTTGGATTGGATGGAGTTAGTGCGTTGGCTTGTGTACATATTTTAGAGTGTAGATTCACTCATTTTGTTTCGTATGTAGTCCCTTATTGAAATATCTAAAAAGACTTATATTTGGGAACGGAGGGAGTATAAAACATCTTCAACTTAGCATCCTGATGTATCGTTTCTAGTGGTTAGCGAAAAGTTCATGTTCTTTTAGTTGTTTATAGGTGGGCAGGCTGCAAAAAATAGGGGAAAACGCGCAAGGTTCCTTGCAGACGCTCCACCGCGAGGTTCCTTGCTCCTCCTCGGTCATCGGGAATCTATGCTCTTCAACTCTTTTCTTTTACGTGAGCTTTCTTCATCCTTTTCCCAACACGCGAGACATCTAGCATCAAGGTGCAGGTGTCATGCAAGAAAATGGAGATAATCAGATAAGCAGTGCGTAAGTGAGTCGTGCGGGGGGAAAGCAGGGGGAAACCCTTTTTCGTAAGTGAGTCGTGCACTTCGATGGCACCTACGCAATATTTTTTCTCCTCGATGGCACGTGAATGGCACGTGAATAGTGCACGTACTCAACGACGGAGCACGGGATGGTAGCAATGACATGGTCAGCCCTTTTTTGGAGAGAGTACGTACTACTAGTAAATAACTTTGATGTGTCCCGTCAACTCTCAGAATGACGAGAAGCTTGATTACGCCTTCTCCCTCGCCAATGCGTGCATGGTGGCTCGCAGCACGAGGAGAAACTTTTGCTTACAAGCGGTGGACGTGCAGCAGTTCATTTGGTGTCAGATTGCCAGAAGCACTACTGTAGAACCATCGACTTCCGGAAGAGGCGAAGAGCCAAGCACAAGGTCACCTACTAACCTTAGGCTATGCGTAGTGGGAGTAACATAAGTAGAGGTACCTCCTTTTTTATTCTAGAAACAACCACACGCGAATATCAAGGTGCTGGTTACGTAGAACAAATTTCCTGCAGTCCGTGCTCAGCCCTCCTCTATCTCTCTTCTCAGCCAGCCAGCGGACGCGCGGAGCCCATCGTCTGTTTGCTCACATGCGGCCCCACATGTCAGTGAAAACGCAAGAGGATCCACTGAACCTGCACATCTTTCACCTCAACATGCTGGTGATGAAAAACAAATCCAAGAAAGATCTTCGGTGGCCGCTTTTGGAGTTACTCAAGAGTAGTAAGATTCTATTTACAGTTTAACCCAAGATGCACATCTCGTGGCTTCAACTTATCAATTACCACTCTGTTTTCTTTCATGACATGACCTGGATGCTGGATGTCCCACGTGTCGGCAAAAGGAGGAAGAACCCGACCAAATCTTCGGTTGTGCTCTCAGATTAGACTAGTTGTGCTAACTTAAAAAATTTATTGTGTACTCCCTCCGTTCCAAAATACTTGACTTCCATTTGTCCAAAAATGGATGTGCCTATATACTAAAACATGTCTAGATACATATATATTTCGACAAATACTACCTCCGTCCGGGTTTATTGGTCCCCATTATATTTCGTGCCAAATTTTGACCATAGATTAAACTAACAAAATGTTTGCGCATGTCACCAAACATTATATTTTTGAAAACTATGTTCAAATACGATTCCAATGAGATAATTTTTCTTGACATGCATTAACATTTTGTTAGTTAAATCTTTAGTCAAAATTTGACACAAACTACAAAGGGGACCTATAAAGCAGGATGGAGGTAGTAGAACGGAGGGAGTAGAATGGATGCAAGTTTTTGTATTGGGAAGAAGAGTACATCCATATATTGATAGAGCATTGGAATTGGCCTTACAAGTGGGACCGCAGTTGAGGAAACCAACTATCGGCAAACCCCCACCTCGCCCGCCGCACGATGGCTGAGTTAGAGAAACGATGAGGTTGAAGAGATTGCTCTAGCACGGACTCCAAGAAATATGGTGTCAGATGGAAGTTGTGCTGGTGGCGTGTGCCATACTCCTGGATGTGAATGCTTGTTCTGGCCCATGCCACCCTACTACTCCTACTACTTACTATATAGTACTAGTATCGAGGATTCGAGGTGCTGGTTACGTAGTACAATATGGCTACAGTAAAAACACCCGCACGACGCGCGAAGCATGTGAAGCTAGTACAAATAGTGTACTACTATTGTTGACTGGCCTCATCCGATAACCTGTTGCAATGCACGTACAATTATGTATTCGGAAAATATTTTTTTGCCTCATCGCACCACTCACTCACAGAAGCAACTCGAAAGCCATTCATAAATTTAGTAAGTTTATCACAGGCATATCATTTTATTACATACAACAGGTCATCGACCCACATCGACAACGAGGATACATTATAAATACTGAAGTTTCACCACACAACAAATAACAAGCAATGAAATGAACTTCAACTCAACCATTCCTTGGCGTTGGAAAAGCTTGCTTTGAACCACAAGTGATTCTCTGGGACGGGGCATCTATTGTCGATCTCGAGACCAACGCAGGACTGATCATCCAGGCTGAAGCGGCCTACTATATTAGTACCAGGTTAGGGAACCACGCTAATGTCCGAGGTATAAACACAGTTGCTTCTCATAAATGGTGCTAGTAACATTGTGTCAACAGCAGTTGGATCGCCTTTCACCATCATCAGATAGTTTTGTCCAAGGAAGAGCGAGTTTTCTCCAAGACTATCAATTCTGTACCAGGGAGAAGGTGTTGGCGCTAGCACACTAGTATCCATTCCGAATACCATGCAACGGGTGTTGGAATAGGTCCGGAGAGTGCGACCATGGGAGACTACACCTGCTTCCTTAGCAGTAACATCATCAATGGGTTGTATACACACGAGAAGAGGTGATCCATCGGAATTAGTAGCCAGGTTCCAACGAGTATATGGGCGCTGCTCGTCCTCATGCTCGTGATCATCACCATCGTCATCTCCCCCTTGGTTATAAAAAATTTCAAGTATAGGTGGTGGAATGTTCACAAGACCTTGGAAACACAAGAAGAAGGTTAATTAGTAAAGGGAAACTTGCTAACCCGCATGCATGTGGATGAAACAATTATAATTACGGTGGAAGACAAACGTACCGAAATCATAATGATTCCATGCAAAAACAATGCCACGAGTGGTGGCAGCAAACACAAGGCCCTTGTATTGAATTGCATCACAGTACTCATGCGTGTACACAAACTGATTTTTGAGAAATGTCCATCGAGTCAAACCAGCAATGACGGCAACAAGCTTGTCGAAGATAGCAACAACTTCATAGTTGTAGTTCCAAGAGCGGGTGGGAACTCGAGAAATTGCTACCTTTCATAGAAGACAGTCACCATGATTGTATTTGAACGTGCGTACAATACCGGTGTGCTCAACCTCTGGGAAGTCTGCTGAGATTTTTGGAAGTGGAACCCGGTCACGAGTATACACATTCACAAGTTCCCACTCGCAGTTGGACCCAATGTAAACAACCCAATCTCCATTGCGCCTGCCCAAGCCTTGCCCTCAAGCGATGGCATCTTAACATCATACGTATCATTATCAAGCGGCATCAACTTGCACAGGGCGAGGCCTCCGTCATGACGGCGCCAGTCATCAGGGTCACGACAAAGAATATAGGGGAGATCAAACCGTTCCTTGACTCTTGGGTTCCTTTTAATGATGTTATTGTTGAGTCAAGAATGGGCTTGAACGAACCTGCCATGCTAGCCGAGGTGATGACGTCTCACCGATCAATGAGTTCCTCCACCACGTCATCTTTCAGATCAGGGCAAGAATAACGGGGTCGTTTCCGTCCTGTTCCCTCCATGGAGAAGATGATCGAACAATGGCAGAAGAAAGCGTGAAGGGCTGAAGGAAAATGGAGGAGGGAGAGGAAGAGCGTGCGACAGCAGTTCCAAATCGAGAGGGAAAGGCGAAGAGTCGATGGACGATTGCCAGTTTGCCACGGTTCACAAAGGGGCACCCCAGCCTACACGTCGGTTCGTAAATACTCCTACTACTCGTTGTCGTCTCACTGATATGTTGGAACGGGACCACATGTCAACGAAACATGGTGTGTAATTTCTCGTGCAAAATGCGATATGGACGCGTTGGCCTGAGGTGCCGCATTAGTTTTTTTTTGAAAGTTTGCCACATTAGTTATCGACCTTTATTTTTATTAACATGCAATCTGAATGGATAGCTCTTGTGGTCATCACACGTGAGCGGATATAGTGATGGTTGATTCACCCGAGCAACTTATTACTGTGGGAATATGGGAGTACCAGTGGATTCAAGGAACAGAGAAATGATGGTTGCTTCGTCCGAGCAACTTACTGTGGCGAAGGTGGGGCTCTGTGATTTGACTGCTCACTAGTCATTACTATTGCGGCGCAACGACCGGGGTGAAACTTTCCCTGAAGTTGTGTTGTGCACTCAATGGCCCTGTTTGGATCCCTATGTTAGAGTTAGTTTTAGTTAGTTGGGGCTCAAATAACCCGAAAGTATCCAAACATGATGGGTTAGTTTGGGTTAGTTGGATCTAACCCACCCAAAAAACTAGCCCACACTAGAGAAGCTTATTTGGGTTAGTTCTCCTAGGCCTGCTAGAAAAATTAGTAAAAAAAAGTTACCCCTCCCATTCAAACAGGGTCCAATGTAGTCAAATGATTGAGAAAGAATATTTATTGTCAATCTAACCCTATCATCCAAAGAGTTTTTGGTTAGAGTTAGTTTAGTGTTAGTTTAGAGTTAGAATCTAACTCTAACCTCTAACTGAGTTAGAGTATCCAAACAGGGCCAATATTGCTGCATGGCAGGTGGAGCCGGATTAACGATGTCCAACATGTCGGCGAAACGAAGTTGAATTGTTTCTGGAATTGCTATCAATCCTTCGGGATTTGTTTATATGTACGCATAATTTTGATGAAATTGTACTGTGATGCTATGAAGGTTTCAACTCTCGTTCCCGCAGGAAAAAAAGGTTTCAACTTAGGATTCATGTGTCTTGCCTCGAGATTATCTCGTTACAACATTCATCAAATACAAATGAAACTACCATGGCTAATGCATCTCAATGGTTCGCAGATCAGCGCCAATATTCACATCACAACTGAAGACAAAGTTGTGAGAAGGTGTACAAATAAAGAAAAAATATAATTGATCGATGCTGTTCGTAGGCATGGCTCCATTTCCTTGGCACACTGTTCATTGCTTGGCAGCTAGTTTCACCCAGCTCTGTAGCCAAAAAAGAGGTGTATGAAGGACACCACAATCCGATCATTTTGTGCAGCTCCACTAAAATCGGGCGGACCATCCCTGTTTGCAAAGATATCCAGTTAGTGTGATTACAATAATAGTGGAACTAGATGATGAAACATAACACACATAAATAGAAGCCGATCCCCTCTACAATCTCTCTTTAGGACTAACTTCTTGTTGGAGAAGATTAGGCATGGAGTTGGATGAGGAGGATAGCAAAACCAATCTCCCTTTCTGCAGTCCCACAGAAATGTAAAAACGTTGCCCGTGTGACATTTTGGCGGAACTGCACAAAACACTCTTCGGAAAAGTGATTTGTGCAGTTCACCAAAAGGTCGCAATAGCAACGAGGTGAAAACGGATAGCCCTGTTTGCAAAAGGAGGTCGAAAGGAAACAATTACTGCCCAATAACACGAGTTGAAGACACATACGCCGACAAAAAAGAAGCATGTTCCATGTAAAAAGGGAAAGATAGCACATGGTGGTTTATCAAAAATGGTTTGAGGACGAGATTGCAAGATGGAAAGTACGTCGGCCGAGATACGATTTAAGCAAACAACTAAAGAAGATCCACGTGTAGCAACGTGGGAAGATGGGCAGTGGAGCAAGACCGAAGGAAGCTGTACCTGAGGGTCATCAGGATGTTACTAGGAGGGCGCCGGCGGCCGGGATCTTCCCATACTGCGGCAGCAAGCAAGTGGCGAAGGCCCTATCGCGCCGGAGCTTGGTCAGAGAGAATGGCGAGTACCGCAGATCGGGACGAGCTGCCTCAACACCGTCAAACGGAGAGACGATGCACATCCTCCCTTTCCGCCGGTGGACGAGATGCGGCCGGATCACTGACCAACGCTGAGAGAGAGAGGCCACGGCGGCCTTGTGTGAGATTGTGTGACGAGACTCACGAGAGACAAACCCATTTTTCTATTTTCCCCACGGCAATCGTTTTATATTCTAGGTGTGGTACCCGACCCTCCTTCGAGTAAACAACCGCTACACGCGTCAATTATCACGTGGGCTGCCTTTTTGTACAGAAACGAACTCCACCGTGTACCCGCGCGGGTGTGGCCGGGAACGAGACATGAGTACGTGTGTCTTGCGTGCACTTCTTCTTTAGGGACAGGTACGTACGTGGGTGGGTGTGAGAGAGATGGTTTGTGCGAAACAGAGGCAATGTGTTGATGATATCTCAATCAGAAAAACGTAACATATGCAATGTGTGTGAAACGGAGTCATGGACGTGAGATATCGATAAAATTGAAAACAGGGATGAAGTGTGTGGCTGCACGATTGATAAAGAGTGCCATCAAATTTGTGTTTGCCTATGTTAAAGATACAGGGCGGCTGGCCTACTAGAATTTGAGAGGGCAGAGGTGCAGTTCTTCTCCGTGGCATGGATACCTACCTACAACGTTCGACTATCGGTGTGGGGGGGGGGGTAGAGACCGGTCGACTAGTATATGTGTGGGGAAGGAGAGAGACCTAGCTATGTATTGAGGGAGATTGATTGACATCCATGGATATGTGTAGCAGAGGAATAAGGTTGGGAAAAAGACAAAGGTAGAGCGTCGGAGGGTTGGTGGTGGAGTGGCGTCTCACAAATGGTGGGAGAGGCCTGCTAGACAAACGGAGGGTATGAGTGCAATATCAATAAGAGAGGGCGGGGGATGTCTGTCTATCTATGCACGTGCGTGTGAGAGACGGGTCGGGAGGTATTCAAGGATGATGAGGGGAGAAGATATGGTTGTGGTAAGCATGCGTAACTACATAGGAAGATCAACCGTCGTGTGTCCGAGAAAAGGAGAGACATAACTAGCGAGGTAAGTGTATCAGTGCTTGGTGAAAACGAATTATAGTCAACCTGGCTATATGTAGGGAGATCAGTTCATATACACGCCTGCATGTGTTGGAAGCAAATAAGGTCCGGAGAGGAAGACAGGGGGAGAGGGTGTGGCTAGTAGGCGGTGCGAGAGGCCTACCATGTCGAGGGGGGAGGAGTGTGCGAGCATGTGATTAATGAAAAGAGGGGCGGGAGTGTGCACCTGCATGGAATCGTATTGGACATATGGGGGCATGGACGGTGAGAAGAGAAGAGGGGAAGTATATATGTGTTTGTTGTAGGCACACTTGGCTAGAGAGGTATATCGACTGGTGTGTGCCAAAAAGAAGGAGTCGGGGGCCTACACACACCGCTGGTGGATGACCTAAAGAGAAATAATGAACGTGCGCGATGGAGGGGACGCTAAGGGTGTGTGAGGGGGGTAGGCGTGTGCATGCACGATAGAAAGTTAACGCTATCTAGCTACAAATAGAAGAGGATCGTCAAGGTGTAAAAGACGAACAAAGATCATAATTCATTATAAAAAGGTGGATACGGATACTTGAAGAAGATATCATAATGTAGAACATTGATTATAATTTGGGCTAATGTGTGGCTTTTGCAACTCAGGTCTAAATACTTGTCATAATGTAGGGGGCGGGGCACTATACTTTGTGTGATAAACACGGTGTACGTATGGAACATGGTTTATATTATGAATATATAGTTAGTACATCAAATGTACTATTATTTGGAATCAACATCAAGTGTATTCAAAAAATGGAATTCGAGTTCATGTAGTACACATAGTTCATATCTATCTTTATAGTAATCATGTGGTGTGTTATTAAGGTAATACACGAATGATGGTTGAAGTTGGCAACAATCATGATTGTAGATTCTTACTGAAATAGAGAAACAGATTCAAATTTAGTTCGAATTGCAGCGGTAGTGTAGACATTTGGAATGCACTAAAATGTTGGTATGAGTAGGTTACATGCATTATACAGCAAGCGAAAAAAATTAATCGGACATAACATGGATTCATACTCCCTCCTTCCATCTATATAGGGCATAATGAGATTTTTAAGACCACCTTTGACTATTGACAAGATTAATAGTACATGACATGCACAATGTGAAAATTATATCATTGAGAGAACCTTTCACAAACGAAGTTAACGGTGTGCTTTGTGTTAAGTTGCATGTCATATATCATTGCTCTAATATTTGGTCAAAGTTAGCATCAAAAAACGCATTAGGCCCTATATAGATGGAAGGAGGGAGTAGCTTTGAATAGCATTTGTATAGTAAAACGGGGCAAGACTCTCTCTTTGTGTGGTATGAATAGTTTTATTTTTTCCGTTTTCTTTTTGGTTGAGGGAAGTGCGAATTGATTTGGTACGTACAAGTACAATATTACTACACGTTAGGCTTGTCCCTAAAATTCAACCCGCGTCTCGTTATATCCCGAAAATTTAGATATCGTGCTCCCAAAACTGGCACCTTCACAACCCGCGCCTTGCTATCCCGAAATTACAACGCGCGTGAAAACTCCCTCCAGCTGCCAAATCCCGACACGTGAAATCCCCCTTCTAACCCTGAGCCGAAAGGGCCGCTAGTTCAAATCGGTGGGGAATATTTTTGTAACACACCCTACATTTTGGACAAGCGCGTCCCTAAGTCATGCTTCACCCCCTCCCATCGCCCCCTTTTCGCCATTCGAAATCCCACGCCGCCATAACCTCTCCGCTCCAGCCGCGAAACCCTACCCTCCTCCGTCCGCCACGTCACTGCTGCCCAGCCGGAGCCTCTTCCCCGACGACATCGTCCACTGCAATAGCTCGACGTCCCTCGTCCACCTCCCCGGATGAGGATCCTCGTCCATCTCGCCGTCTCGCCGGTTCAGCCGCCCCGTCCTCCACCTCCAAGGAGCTGCTCCGACGATCGCCTCGTCTATCGCGGCCGCTCCATCCCCACAGCGCTGCCTTAACCTGCTCCACCGGAACCACAGCATCCTCACCGACTCCTCGGACGAAGCCGAGGCCTACTCGGCGCCACCAAAGAGGTTGTACACTCATCGCATCGCACCTTCTCCTTAACTCGACCTCCCCGCACCGACGGTGCTCCGTCCCGCACCCCCATGGAGTGGCTACCTTGAAGCCGGCGCCGCGGGCGACATCTCCACGGCGGCTCTCCTCCAGTGCGAGGCCCCTTCGGCGGCGGCGTCACTACCAGCCGGATCTGCTGCTGCTGCTGCTCCGGCTCTCGCTCGATCGCTCGCTCGCCCAACTGCTGCTGCTGCTCTCCCCCTCGCTCGTGCTGCTGCTCTGCTCCGATTAAGCCACACTTCAGTTGACTGAATCGACTTTTGGGTCAGTCGATTTTTAGGGGTTGGGGGGGCTCGCTGGAGTTAAGGAAGAACCACCCGCAGTGGGGACGGGGGCTCGCCGGAGAGGTACCCCACTATCTATCTTAGGGTTCAGGGTGGGGGCGGGGGCCTAGAGGGCTGGCCGGGGTGGCGGTGGCGAGTTGTTTCGGGGCGGCGAGGCGGCGCTAGGGCCGGTGGTTTGGTCGGTGGTGGCAGGCGGCTCAGGGGTGTGCATGTTAAAGATGAACTGCAGGCCCTCCCTAAACTACATGTCAAGTGCCTCTCTGCTACCATTGCATTCAGTTTCGACAGTAGCATTCAGATTCCACAGTAAATTTCAGTTTCGACTATTAAGTTCAGAGTCAACAGTTTTTACCTCATCTGTTGTAGTCAGGTGGTTTTTGGTGATGTTAATTTTACATCCATTTTTCATCATCTATTGGAGATGCTATTAGAATCCCACTTGAGATTGACGATGTCTGTCTTGTGCTGCTTCAGCCTTAACGTCTTACGGCTCACCAGAGCTGCTCCAACGATAGAACGATCCATCACAACAGAGTAGTGCCCTGGACGCCGTCTACAGATTCCTTAGATCTTCCTCCACACCTCCGACAGCCACCTCTGCCTCAACTGCTTCAGCGACCAACCCAATGATGTTGAGGTCGACACGGCTACGGCAAAGAGGTTGTACACTTGTTGCATCACTTATTACTATACATTCACGTCGATCCATTAGGGCTATTTTGGTTCAACGGAAAAACATAGCAATAGGGAATTTTCCAATGGCACTCTACCATTCAATTATTCATGCATTTTGTTGAAAGGAATGAAGCAAAAGATCCACCTAGACCTACTTTTCAAAATCCTATGCATGAAAACAAGACCAAGTGCATTAGTGCCAGAATAACATTCTAACTGTACACGCTTTCATATGGTTTCTCTTTATTTTGGCCATGTTTCTTTGCATTCCTCTTCTCTTCCAATTCCTGTAAACCAAACACCCAAGTTGACAGAAATCATGTGTTTACAAATGCTCTGTTTACCATGTGCATTTTCCTATCCTATTCCGGTGTTTTTCCTATCCCTGCATTTTAAGAATCATGCAAGCCAAATGAGCCCTTACAGAATTACTTCAGTTACAGGTACGTGTCGAAGGGAACTTTGTGTGGTTTGTCCTGCTCCTGCCACGATGTCGTCCACCTCACCTGAGCTGCTCCATCAACGGAAGCATCCACCAAACCAGACATCACGACTCCTGACCGTCTTTCGCCGCCTCAGATCTCCTTCCCTGCCGCCGGCACCCACCCTAACGGCATCACCATCATCGACTCAGCAGATGAACCTGAGGAGTACACGGGTCCACAAGAGAGGTCGCACTCTTTTGTTTCTGCTTATGTTATGCATTGCTTAAACTTACCTGCTACTTTATCGTCCTGTTCAGCTCTTGGACTCCCAACTCAGGTCCAAATTCATGTTCAAACTTGAGTTCTAAATTAGTTGTGGGACACATATCAAGGCAGCAATGAATAGTATGTCTGTCTAATATCTGGTTCACCTAGGGTATGGCTATGTTGTTCATCTTGGGTGGGAAACAAATAGTAAAGCAATCATCATCTGTCTTTTTATTAATTTAAAGCAATCATCAGCCTGCTATCATTATTTTTGGATCTATCCACTGGTTGTTACCATCACTCTAAATTTCTGCATGCTCTCCTTACATAATCTCACCATATTTTTTCGTATGCATGTCAGATATTGTACACAGTCATGCTGAACATGTAGAGAAAAAGAGAAGAGTTTTGCGCGGCAATACAATGTCATGCAGACATCGCTCCATGGTGGGTTCAATGGAAAACCCTCCCCACCCCTCTCCAGATTGTAATCCAGAGGAAGATATCTGTTCTGAGCCGGATTCAGACGCCGCTGACCACTCCTATTTACCCCCTAAGGTGGTTGCTCTACCTTGGCATGATGATGTTAGCCATATCATGCATATGTTGCCTTGCAGTGCCTACTTTTGACATCATATATGTCATCTGCTTAGTTTAGACATGTTCTGTAATGCCACCTGTTTAGTTTCTATATCATATATGGGAATTATGCAGTCTCATGTCTTTTAGCCAGCCATAATATATGTGAAATGTGCAATGCCATCCTGTTTAACCAGGCATCATATATTTGAATGATATCTTGCCCATCATTTTCTTCATTACATTTCCATTTGTCGACAATGTTTGTACATTAAACTACTCTTCCTGTGAATCAGCCATTTGGGTGGGAGATGGAAAAATCTGGAGTGAAAACAAGGCCTTCAGAGCAGACAGTGCTACCTGTCGAAGCAGATCTCTTGTTGGGTCTCGATAGCTCCTCAGAGATGGATTCAGAGACAGATGACCAGTCCTATTCCCCTACTGAGGTGTATGCTCTAACTTGGCACGATTATACTGCTCATATCATGCATACAGTGTCTTGCATTGCATAGTTTAGACATCATATACACAATATTCAACACCATGTTCTTAGTTCATACATCATATCGAATGCCCTCTGTTTAGCATATAAATCACATATGTGAATTAAATGATGCGATCCTGATTACTTACATAACATGTAGGTGAATTATGTCATGCGATCATGTTTAGTTATTCATCATATATTTGAATTATGTTATGCTATGCTATCCAGTTTAGATAGACATCATATATGTGAAATTATGTCATGTTATCCATTTTAGTTAAACAATATACATGTCAACTATTTCATGCCCTCTTTTTTCCACACTATCTATTGCATCTGTCTCTCATACAATGTTTGTACATTCAACTATGTTTCCTGTTTATCAGACATTTGAATTGGAGCGGGTGATGCCAGTATCTAGCGGAATAAAAACATGGTCTTCAAATAAAATAGTGCTACCTCTTGGTGGAGATAGCACCCCGGTTGTACATACACAAGAACCAGCCCTACCACACATAACCCAAACTCTCGCAGATTGTACCCCTACTGCGATTGACAGAGAACCAGCTTCACCCAATCTAACCCCAACCCCAGCCGATAGTAACCCAGTTCCTGTTGACACAACTCCATCTCCACCACAGAGCTCCCAAACAAGAGCAGTTAGTAAGGCAGCTCCAGTGCCCAAAGGACCAGTACTATCACGGCGAACCCCAACTCCACCAGTTAGTATGCCTATTCCTGTGGAGGAAGCACAACCATCCAGTCGTAGTTTAGCATCTATCGCATTTGATGTTGTTAAATCGTATGTGCGTATTTTCCCATCTTAGAAATATTATAATGAAGATGAAGGAAAATGCCAGTTGCAGGTGTTTGTCCAGAAGTTATGTGTAAGTAATGTTATTCATGGTATTTACTTTGCTTCGTCCCATACATCCTACCTCCATGATGGTTATAGTACAGCAAATTTTCCCATTTTTCTCTATAGAGAAGGACCGACTTGGAAACTCAGGATATGGTAACCTGTGCTAATACCTCTGCTATCTTAAAGAATGCTTGCTGGCAGTATCGGAATTACCTGAAGAAAACGTACTTCACCGGCAAAGAAACTCATCAAATTCCCTTACGTTCTCCTGAGACACATTTACTGGACGATGACTGGGAACGCCTTGTTCTGTACTGGTCCCGAACCAAGAATGTGGTAAGGTCTATGAGCTCATTTTCTATTTTTAAGTATTATATTCTTGCGTCTTATTGTACTCTGTTCATGTAGAATAAGTGCCTAAACCTGAAGAACAACTGTTCTAATTTAAGATTCCATTTCTATTTGCTTTGCTCTTGTATCACTGTATTTACTGATACAAACTTATTTTTAAATTGAAGGATCCAATCGAAACTCTAATGGCACAGCAGGTATGTTCATGCATGTTTCTTTAACAGGTTTGCTCTTATCAATAGCTCTTTTGATTTCAATTTTAATTGTGTATACAGTTGACTTTCATATCATGCACATTACTAGCATCACAATAGAGCTAATAGTGTTTTTGTACATGTAGACCCGTGGTACCCATCTGAAATCTTGTTGTGCCGTGTAGTTTCCCACGCTTTGTATTCTTTCACTGCTGCTTTGTCTTGAACTGATATGATTTGAATTGTGTCTCTATTTTGATTTGGCAAGACAATGCAGTGACCATAGGACATAGATATATGTTTGTTTGATGCTTTTATTATGTACTAGTACTTGGCAATAGAAGACTTGGTAGTTTAATCCTGTCCACCTTACTAATGAACTGGTTCACCGAAATGAGTTTCATATACTAGTACATGCTAAACTTGTTATGTGTCTGCTTGTTTCTTCTTTTAGAATGCTGACAGAATATTGGGGAAGAGTGCCTTATTAAGCAATGATAAAGGAAGTAATGCAGATAAGGTTCAGGATAGTGACACATCCTTGTTGGTCTCCAACAAAGCTGATAAAACAGCTAAGGAAGACTATCTTGAAGACAGCGAGACAACCCCAAAGTCTTGTCTTGGTTTAGTGTTCGAGTTATTGGCCACTACCGCTTGCACAAGCTATTCAAACTCACTGTATGAATCAGTTCGGTTTCTTGAGTCTCAACTACAAGCTGAAAGACATCAATCAGTTGTGCTGCGACAAGAAGCGGAAGGACTGCGGAAGTCCCTGGAGCATTCAGATGCATACTTTCTGGTGCAACAGCAAGCGTTGGAGGATTTTAGCGCCAAACAGGACAAAGCTAATCAGCTTGCTAAGCTTATTGCCAGCATGGTGGATACCCAGGATAACGTTTCTTGAGCTCTTTTGAAGTTGTTTCAGTTATGCTCTTGTTTTGCTGCTGCGTTTATTTCCACTGGTGGCCAATTTTGACAGCCAGTGTATGTAATATGCTGCTTTGTTCCCTATATTTGCACTGGTGGTGAACTTTGATGCCCAGTGGATGTAATATGTGTAATAGAGGTAATAGGCTAGCATTAATTGCTTGCTTATTTATTTCCTTATTGTCTTGTTTAGTTGTTTGCTTGTAGTCACTGCAGTTCTTTTTCTGTGTTTTTCTAGTGGCCATAATAGCCTATTTTTGGTAACTAGGCCAAAATAATCATGGCAACACACGGACTGTTGTAACCATGGGCCTCCTGCAGGCCGTATGATCCATGGGCCTTCGTTCGGCCGTAGGACCATTGGCCTTCTATACGGGCCGTAGGATCCATCGTCCTTCTATGCGGGCCTTAGGGATCAATGGGCCTTCTACGGGCCGTAGGGTCCATGGGCCTTCTACGGGCCGTACGATCCATGGGCCTTCTACGGGCCGTACTATCCATGGGCCTCATACGGGACGTAGGATCCATGGGCCTTCTACGGGGCGTATCATCATTTCGTCAATCATGGGCCGTACTATTCGTGGACCATAACGGGCCGTTAATAGGTCGTATTTGATAAGTATATGAAAACATCCCAACGGGTTTTTTTACATGAAAACGGCCCAACGTATTAATGGTCCGCAAACGGGCCGACTGTAACGACGGGCTGAATTTGGCCCACAAGCAGAAAATGACAGTAACGGGCCGTATGTAACCGAATGCTGCAAATGAGCCCAATAATAAATGGGCCCTGAGAAGGCCAAAAGGTAACATGGGTTAGAAACGGCCCAACGGAATAATGGGCCGTTAATGGGTATAAAGTGATACACTGTTCATTATGGGCCAGTTTCACCACGAGCCGTTAATGGGCCAACAGTTACAAAGGTCCTCATATGGGCTGAAAGAAGTCATGGGCCACACATGGGCCAGAAGTTAAAACGGGCTGAATCATATTGGACGGCCCAGATGACGCTACTCGGCCTAATTCGGATAGGGCGTAACGGGCCCTGGGTTAGCGGGCTGTAAATGGGCTATATGCGAATAGGCCGTTAACAGGCTTTCCGTGGGCCGGCCCGCCACCTTTTGACCAAGTCAAACGGGCCGGCCTTTTCACAAGAATGGGCCTCTGTTGGGCCGTGCCACGTGTCGCCGTATCATAGGCGCCTTCGGTCCAATGAGCGGATGATATCTGTCCCAACGGTGAGCCGACACGTGTTTCCTCCAGCCAATGATGATTTTACACGTGGAAAATCCCCATTGGTCGGGGCTGTTAACGGGTTATCGGATCCAAAACCCGACCCGATAGCTTAACGGCGTCCCGTTACGGTGGATGCCACGTGTCGGTCACCCTTGACGAAAGCACTTATGTGACGCGCGATTTATCGTCATGGAAGTGGACACTTCCGTGATGATAATTTTGGTAATGTCATGGAACACTTCTACGACAGCACAGGTATGACTATTTTGATTCTGTCATAAATTTGTCATGGATGTACATGCATGACAAAAAACGCGACCTACTATGACAAACACGTATCATCACGGAAGTGTATTTTTTTGTAGTGGCTCCTTATTCTGATCCCGGGGAGCCCCATCCCCCTCAATTTTATCCATATCCTGGGTATCGTCCCCCTCCTGAGGTGTCAGTGTATCCTCAATCTCAATCTCCAGCACATACGTGACTCCGGCATACGTCCAGTTGACCACATCCGGCACAAACTCCACACTGACGACACCGCATAGCAACCTCGCGGCCCCATTAGCTCGAGTGAAAGGCATATCTACCTTCACCGTCTTGCCAATGAGAGATCCCAAGCTCCATGCCACTAGGAAATGATTGAGCAGTTTAGGTGGCGCACCATAGAATCGTACCCAGACCTGCTCCAAAGGTGTACCCTCAGGATCCTTCCGCTTCCATTCATCAAAAGCCATGATAATACTAGTACTCGGCACTCTACACATTCCCCACTTAAGGATATGCAACTGACCCTCCTTAGTAGGAAAATCGACCTTGTAAGTCTGGTCCTCCAACTTATCAACGTTCCACTGATAGTTACCCGGTACCAACTCCCGCAGCCGTCGCACAATCTGTGGCTCAGTCATAGAACCATTGGTCACCTTGACCACAACTGGGAAGGAGCTCTCCACGACATGAGTCAAAGGTGCCACATCCGGTGTCTCAAAGAACATAAGCTCCTTACAACAAACACCATATATGTTGACCACTGGCTTGGGACCAGAAAGGAGCGGGCACTCGCCGGACGTATGCTGCAATCTGAGACAATAGTCGCAAAGCTCATTGGTACACTCAGCGGCGAAGTGCCCCGGCTCGCCGCACCTATAGCACGGCATCTTCTTCTTCTTAGCAGACCACTTTGAAATTTTTTCACCGTCCATTTTGTCCACCCCTTTGTCAGAACCTCCGTCCACTGCCTTAGTAGCATTGGTCACCGGGAAGTCGATCGCGGCGAGAGCTTGGACTGTGTCTACAGCCACCTGGGGAAGAGCAGGGGGATCTATCGCCGCCAACGTCGTATCCTCCTCGACCGTCGACGGTGGAGGTGGTTGGCGCGGTGGAGATGGGGGCCGCCCCTCCCCCCTCCCGCCACGACGATATCCCCCCGGAAACGGTCCTTGGGGCCGGCGACTCCTTCCACAAATTTCCGGGCGGACCCTGAAAGCCACGTCCTGGGCCACCGCCATTATGCCCGTTGTAACCTTGGCCGCCACGCGAAGATGAACCACAGTGCTGACCCTCGCCATACACATCGTATCCATCGTCGCCCCAAAAAAAGATGAGTAGGTAGGAAAACAATCACAATGAACCTTTTCTAAGCACCACCACGTGAGGGTGCAGGAGGTGTGCAGGTGTAGTGTGTGGACAGGTGCAGAAGAATCTAGCATAACTCATTTTGATGCACGAGCTCATGTAGCGAATTCCAGAAATTACAACCGTTGGATCGGTTGTGTTTGCTATAATAAATTGATAAGCAGTATCAATTCACATTCACTTTGTGAAAGAAATCAATGGCTAAGAAGTGGTCCACGTCATTGCCAGTGGCAAATTCAAGTTTAAAATTTGCTGATCAAGTAGCAGAGATATCAGTAGGACACAATCATATCGTACCTAGCTGGAGCGAGATGGACCAAAAAAAAATAATTTCAGAAGGAGACGGAAGTGGTGCAGACTCGGACAAGCAGGCCCAACATCTGTGCGTCACGTAATCCCTATCCCGTACCGTAGTGGCGGTCCATGCGAACAAACATCCCTGCAAAAAGAGTCGGCCGTTCTGCTCCCGCCACACGCGCGCGCGCACGCACACATGCCGCTCCTCCACCTCTCGCTTCCGCCGCACCGCCTCCTCGTCGTCCGGCAGTGCAGGCTCATCGCCCCGCCGTTGCATCCTCCCTCCCGCCTCTCTGTAAGGTCGTGCCCTCGCAAACCTCCGGACGATCCTAACCCCAACTATGTCAGTTCTGACAGCAAGCCGCCGCCTCGTTGGCTCACCCCTTATTGTTCTTGCACAGGGCGGCGGCGGCGGCGGCACCGGTCACGCATGAGGTGTGCGCGCTACCCTTTCCGCCGGACCGCGCTTCCCACCACCGCGAGCTCGCCGCGGCCGTCGCCTCCGTCGAGCGCGCCTGCCGCCTCTGCGTGGATGTGAGTTCAACTCGCCCCCTCTCCTTTCGATGTGCCCGTTTGAGAAACTGGAGGCTTGTCAGATTTGGGCGTGGGGTTAATCTCCGTTCGGTGATATCTTTGCGACTGTAGTGTAATAATAAAGTGATATGGTCCTTTGGTAAAGTCACATTCCGGCAACGGTGTGTGTGCGGATTTTGGGCCTTCCGAAACTCAGTTACAGTAGATTTTTTTCCTGAACTGAAAACTCGGCTAGTTAGTCGGCCACAGAGCTGAGCAGCGATTTTACAAATCTAATTTGCATTTTTGTGTGGAGCTCCATAATGTTGATCTTCAGCAATGCCAACATGGAGAAGCTTTGATAAACCATGATTTCCCGTGTTTAAAGGTCCTTCTCTAGTTCGTATAAAGTTTGCCACAGGAAAATATAGCACTACAGTACAGACTGAACTACCAATATTTTGGAGCAGGATAGTAGTCTGCTCAGTATTATGTCAGCTTATGATTTTTTTGTTAAACGTGTCTAGAGCGCCACTTCCGTAATTCAATATTCCAATAGACAAGATAGGTCAAAGTGCATTGCAAATTTAATATGCATATCTGTGAGAGTAAACTGAAATCATGTCTAGAACAAGAATTAACCTACAGGACTACTTAGAATAGCACAAAAACTAAAGGTAGAACGGATACGATTTAGCCATTAGAAAATTACCTTTGTTTAGCAGCAAAAAAACAATATTGTTCTAGTCAGGTTTACTTACACCAGAGGTTTCAGAGGCAAAAGACTATACTAAACCCAAATGTTAAACTTTCTCAGTTAGGGCATCTCCAGCCGCGCCCCCAAGAAGGCCTCCCCAGGCGATTTTTTCGCGCCGGCGCCGAAAAAACGGCCCAGTCGCGCCCCCAGGAGCCCGATTTTCGCCGGCTTGGGCCGAAAACAGCGCCGGCGGACCCAGCCCGAACCCGGCGCGCTGGGGGGCGCCCGGGGGCGCCGGGGCGAGTTGTTTTGGCGCGAAGAAGCCGCGGGCCAGCCGCGTCAGCGACTCGGCGCCTCGTCTCCCCCCAACGGCCTCGGTTCCCGCAGGGAATCAATGGCAAGGCTGCCGCCGGTCAGCCTTGCCATTGATTCCTTCACGGGCGGCGCTTCACGGGACGGCGCGCCGACGCCTCCCCTCCCTCGCACGCGTACACACGGGCGCGGCCCGGCTATAAAAGCCGGCGGCCTCCACTCCACTCTCCTGTACCCACACCAGCCCCGCTCGCCCCCTCGCCGCCGTCCAGCCCCTCCCTCTCCCTGCCTCTCCCGAGCGCCGTCGCCATGGCAGAACGTTTCCCCGGAGACGAGGTGGCGGCCAACGGCTTCGGCCGCCATTCGCTCCGCGAACTGGAGTCCTGGCTCCTGTTCCAAGCGAACATCCCGGCGCCGCCGGACATGCGCGCCGGGCCATCGGGGTGGAGACTCAGCGCCGGGGGAGTGCCCATTCCCCCGTTGCCCGACGCCGTTGCGAAGCCGAAGTACTTCGCCGAGGAGGTCGAGATCGTGCGCGCGTCCCTCACCGACGCCCAACGCTCCCTCCCCCAGTACGCCGCCGACAACCACGCGGCCTGGGCGGCGTATTTCGAGCGCCGCCAGCAGCAGCGATTGGCGTCCACCAATGGCGCGCCGGTGGTCGGCGGGCGGCAGAACAGCGAGGGGCGCCGCCTCTAGTGGGGCGTCCCCGGCCGCACACTCGAGGGCGTGCTCATGCACCTCGAGGGCGGCAACGACCCGCCGTTGGCGTACCCCCCGGCGCAGCACCGATGCGTCGGGCCATGGGCGCCAAGGCGGTTCGGGTCCTCCTCCTCCTCTTCCTCCTCCCGATCCTCGTCGCACTCCTCCAGCACTCCGGCCCTGCTCGGTGTTAAGGCCGAGCCCGCGGCGGAGTCGCCGCTCGGCCGGCGCACTCGCAGCGCCGGCATCGTCATCAATGAGGGCGGCCGGCGCGCCTCCTCCTTGTCGGCTCCTCCGCGCTTCGTCAAGCCAAAGACGGAGCCGGGGCTGGCGCCGGTGAAGACGGAGCCGGGGCTGGCGCCGGTGAAGACGGAGCCGGGGCTGGTGCCGGTGAAGGCGAAGTTCGACGACGACGACGCGGCCCTAGAATGGGCGCGCCAGGACTCCATTGCGATGGAGAAGGCGTGCCGGGAGAAGGCGAAGGAGCGCCAGCGCGCCGCCCTGCGCCGCTTCGAGGAGCGTCGACGCGGCCGCGACGAAGACGGGGTCGTCGTCCTATGCGATAGCGACGACGACGACGACGCGCCGCCGCCGCCAGTCCACCATGGCGACGCCCGGTCCAGCCGGGGGGCCCGCGTCAAGGAGAAGGCCGACGACGACGACGGCGGCGGCGGCGACGGCGGCGACGACTTCAGCCCCTTTCTTTTTTAGATTAGCTTAATGTAATGAAAATGCGCGAATTTCGCCGAAATTTGCCATGTTTAGCCGAAATTTAACTACTCTTTTATCATAACTTCGCCGAACGGCCTTTTTTTTTAAACACTCGCCTGGGGGCGGCCCTGGGGGCCGACGGCTGGGCGACGACTCGCCCCCAGGGCCTTTCTTTGCGCCGGCTCACCCCCAGGCGGCGCTTTTAGACGCCCCCTGGGGGGCCAACGGCTGAAGATGCCCTTACCAATTTATCATCTAATATGATTTTTCAAATTTTAAATGTTTTTCTGACATGTCGCTGAAAATAATCCAGCAACCTGAGCTATCTTTTGCTGCTTAAATTGATTGCTTTGACAGGTGAGGGCATCAATGCTTGTAGGTGACGAGAAGATTCTTGAAAAGAACGACCAAACTCATGTGACAATTGCGGATTTTGGAGTTCAGGCCCTTATTAGCTTTGGTAATTCATAATTCACTTCCTCAGTTCAGCATATCATATGCACTTTGCACCGTTGTCTGATGCCACCTCTACCATGATCCCATTGGAAGAGCTACAACAATTGTTCCCATCGATACCTCTGGTGGCAGAAGAGGACTCGGCATTTATGCGGTCCTCTAATGCTGCTGATAGTAATAGTAATACACTTGTTGAGTCCATTTCAAGTTTTGTCACAAAAGAAGTGAATTACAACGGTCCTCCTTTAACTCATGATGATGTGTTGAGAGCTATTGACAGAGGAGGCAAGGATGCTGTCTCCTTTGATTCAAATCCTGCTACTTATTGGGTAAGTTATGAAAGTTTTATTAATCATACATCCAGATCTGCAAAATTTAGTTCCAGTGAATAAAGATGATGCTTTGATTTTGCAGCTACTTGACCCAATTGATGGTACCAAGGGTTTCCTGAAAGGAGAGGATTCTTTGTATGTGGTATGTCTCTTTGTATTCATTGTATGACTCATGATTAGATTTTGTTGATCACTCACCACTGAAATCAGGTTAGCCTTGATTCCATCAACCAGTTCATCCTCTTTCTCTACCAGATCCCATCTGCCCCCGCGCCGCTCCCTCCCCGGGGCGACACGGGCGGCGAACCCCCCCAGCCTCTCCTCGCCCCACCCATCCCATTCACCCCCTCGCCGTCGCCGGTGGCCTCCGGCAGGCAAAGCCTGCGCGGAGCCGGCGGTGGCGGGGCTCGTGCTCCTCGTCGGCTGCTGTTTTGATGGGGAGATCTCAGGCGGCTGGTGACTGTCCGGAGCTCGTCTTCACGGCGGCGTCCTCGATCGTGGCAGTGGTGGTCGCTGGCGCGCAGCGCGGTGTCGCCACGATGGGAGCTCAATCGTGGGTGTGCGGTCGCGGTCTTGGCCGCCCGTGCGGGCCCGATCTGGGTCCTCGCAGGCCGCGGCTAGCACGGATGGTGGGGGCGTCGGGCTCGGTCGGCGTGCCGTTCGCCGGTTCTGGTATGGCGCCGGTGCTGCGGCTCAGCACGCGGGCTGGTGGTGGCACCGGCTGTAGGTATCGTGGTGGTGCCATGGCCGGTCAGGCAGCGGCGGCGGCCGCGGTGGTGGACGATCCGTGCACAAGACGATTGATGGAGGCCATTGGAACAGATCTGGGTGAAGACCTGCTCACGGCTGCTGCCGAGGCCGGCGATGACGGCACTATTCGATGTCGTTCCCTTGTTGAAGGCATCGCTGTTGAGAAGTTCCAGGCCACTATCTGCAACCTCCGGGGGAAACCCTAGATCAGTAGATCGGATGACGGCGGCATTATTGTGTCGTTTCCTTCTTGTGGCGTCATTCTTGGAGGTGTACACGGGTTCGAGGGACCAGTGGACAGAATAATTGGTGGAGCGGTGTTTCATACCGCACATTAATGGTGGTGTTTCTCGGCGGCGTGGCACAGTGGAGACTCGGCGCCTGATGTGTGGCGAGGGACTCGTGCAGGAGGGTGACGTTATCAGGCGTCGTGGTGGCGTCGATGGCAGAGAGGCCGGGCAAGGTGGTGCAGCAGTACAGCACTGAAGATGGATTGGTGGCAGGTGGCTGCGGCGGCCTCATACCCGGCAGGCGTCCTGGTTGAGGAGTGCACCGGACTGGTAGGTGCCCCATACCCGGCAGGCGTCCTGGTTGGGACCTCAGGTCTTAGATGGTTAGGTTTGGCTGCAATGTCTGTTTGGTATTAGGCCCAGACTATCAGCGCCCCTACATCAATTGGATAGGAGTAGCGACAGTTGTTGCTTAGACGCTGGCTTTAGTCCCACTGTTGTATGACTTTGTAAGGTCTTGTGAGAATAATTAATAAAGTGGCTGTATGCATCGCCCAGATGAGAGGCCGGAGGTCCTCCTCCTTTTCAAAAAAAAAGCTCACCACTGAAATCTGGAACAGCCATTGTTATAGCTTGCTGCAACATCGCACAAGCATACACCTTTGTTATGGGCTGCACATTCATGCATGCACAAGAAATGTTATTCCCACCGAACAAGCATGGGACTCATGGGTCTTTCTTGGTAGCCACATTTGTGTTGGCGATGCTTACTTTTGTGGGGTTATCCGTATTTACACAAGGGACAGGCCTGGCGCAGTGGTGAAGTACTCCCCACTTGTGCCAAGAGGTCCTGGGTTCTCGACCCGGCCTCTCTGCATTGCATCATGCAGGGTTAAGGCTTGCCTCGTATAATTCTTCTCTTGCTTGGTGTGGGGGCTTCTAGCACTGCTCTGTCCTATCATTTATCTGTAGAAGTTTGCTTCGGTACACCCTTATCTGTATTGACACTATTTATGTAGTTTGTTCCAGTACTTTGGTCAGCCACTACATGTAGCATTGGTAATTCAGATGCATGCTTTTGCATTGTGTGGTTTATTATACTTTTGAGGTTTGTAGCTTGACGTTTCTGCCTAGTCTTTCATTCAAATAAATCATTGATTAACCGAGGGTAAGAAGTAAGAACATATGTGATTTTTTTTATGAGGCATATTTCCTTTTGACTCATTGTCAGTACCAAAATCCATCAGTTTTGCATGTCTGAATACGAAGCATGCTTCCTCCTATTTGGTCACTGTTCGATAAGGATTTGCTCAGTGATTTCTTAGCATTAGATCTTGGTCACGTTGTTTTCTTACTCTCTTTCTTCCAATATGAATCTTTTTGGCTTCGTCCTCAGGTGGGTCTGGCTCTTGTGGTGGATGGAAAATTAGCACTAGGAGTGATGGGATGCCCAAATTTGACCGATACTACCGTAGGCGACACGGAAGATGAAAGTATTGCGGCTTGTCCTGGCCATGGCATCCTTATGGTGTCTCATGTAGGCTGTGGTACTTGGTCTAGGCCCATGTCTGCTGAGATTGGCCAATTGACAACAGCACCGGATGTGTGGAAGAGATGCTATGTTGATCCCTGTTCAGTTGCACACATGGCACGCTTCTGCATTGTTGATAGCCATACTTGGGATATGATGCCATTATCTGCCCACTTCAGCTCGACAATGGATGAATCTGAGCCGAGAGATGAGAACAAAATTCTTCTCCAAAATTCTTGCGGTGGAAGGTATGTTGCAGTTTGCTCGTTACAATGCACGCATGCTAATTTACCTTCCTATCCAATTTAAACATGGTCCTAGTGAATCAGCACAAGGCTTTTCAAGGATTGGCAGTTATTTTATCGCCATCCTAACAAATTCTGAATGGATATTTCGAAAAAGATATTGTTTACTACTACTAGGTTGTGAGCATAATCTGAAATGGAGCCATCCTATTTCTTTCTTGTGTTGTCCTGCTACCTTATTGCTTTTAGTTTTCCTAGAAAATATCTATCTTAGGTTGGTAGTGACTATCTTAGACTAAAATCGTATCGATTAGTTATCTGACCTTATTGTTGCTGCTTTTTTAGCTTGTCCAAGTATCTCTTGGTAGCTTGTGGGAGAATGTCAGTTTTTATCCTCCTAGCACGGGCGGAAAAACTACTCAAGGTGACCTCTTGCTTGAATTTTCCGTTGTACCGTGTGACAAGTTAGACAGCTTGCTTGCTTAGTTTGTACTGATCCTTTCTACTCCGGCTGTTCACCTAGGCTTGGGATCATGCTGTTGGGGTAATTTGTGTTGAGGAAGCTGGAGGTCAGGTATGTCTCGTTTGCTAGGCCAGGGATACAAGAAATGTCCATTTGCTCTATTGATCCTTAACATTATAGCTATACTTATGAGTCTCTAAATTGATAAAACTTACAGACATGTGATTGGAGCGGGAAACCATTGGATTTTGGAGCTGACCTAACCGGGCGTAGAATCATCTATCCTTCGGGTGGTGTTCTGGCGACAAACGGTGCTCTTCATGACAAGCTTGTGGAAATGGTCTCAGCAAATTACAAATAGCAACGTTGAATAGATTCAGAACTGAAACACGGTTTCTTTTTCTTTTCTTTTTTTTTCACTTTTTTTTTACCAAGGTGATCTGGCTGAGCATTAGGTTGCATTACTTCTCGCGTCACAGAGATAAACCACAAAATTTGTCTGATTACTTTCAGTGTCGATACCAAAATGTATATACATGAAGAAAACAGATGTTCTCTCTGAATAGTTGGTGCCTGAACTGCTTAAGCAATGCCATTACCGAAAAAGGGTTTCCCCCCGCTTTTATATACAAAGCAACCAACCCAACCATACAGGGATAGGTGCTGGGGCGGAAGCAGCACAGTCACGCCCAAAATAAGTGACAGAGAAAGAGCAAAAGAAACAAATGCCGACAACGGCGGATCAACAAAAACGAAGAAGCCTCGCGATCGTTGTGCCCACCGGGATCTTCCACTAGGCTCCAAGACTCCGAAGCGCCGGTACCTATCAACACCTCCAAGAAGGATCGCGACAATGACGATGCTGCTACCAAGGATTTCCCTAAGTACACGACGAGGCGAGAGGAAGGGTAGCCCCGACGCCCTCCCGGAAGGTCAGTACGCCACCGCGCCGGTGGCGGTCATGCTGACAGGGGTTTCCCCCGATCCCAACCCGCACCTCGGGCGCTCCGGAGTCTACCACCAAGCCAACCACCACCCTGCGCCAACGCGGTCATGAGGCCCCCACGCCGTCTCACCACGGCACCGCGAAGTGAGGACAGCACGGCGAAGAATCAGAGCCGAACTAGGGCATCAGCACCGTCGGCATGCGGGAGGGTGCCACCTCCACCGTCAGCGACGGTAGCCGTCCGGACGCAATAGCAAGAGCACACCAGGCCCGTGGGCCCACAGGCCCGGCCGAGCCCTCGTGGGCCCGTAAAGCTCCCGCCCTCGCACCTGCTGCCGGCATGCCGTCGGCGCCACCGCCCATATCCGAGCCGCTCCTCCGCCTCACCGCGTCGCAGACAATGAGGCCACGCCGGGGGGGCGGCCCGCTAGGACCCATATGGGGCCCACTGGGCCCAGATCTGGGCCGGGGGCGCGACGTCGACCACCCAGCACCACCACGCCGCCCCGCCGCCAAGGAACGGCGCCGAGACCATGCCTGCCGCCGCAGGGCCGCAGCCAAGCCGGGTTGCACCGCCGCCGCCTCCCTGCCCCGGGAAGGGAGCACGCGCGCGCGGGGACGAGAAGGCCCGCCGCCGCCGGCACCACCCGGGCCAGCGCTGGGGGCGTCCGCCAGCGGCGGCGGGAGGAGACGGGGGAGGAGGGGGGCGCGGGTGAGGAGCTCGAACTCCGCCCCGGCCACCTCCCGGGGAGGCAGCGCGAGGCGGATCTGGACGGGGAAGGGGGAGGGCGGAAGGGGGCGGAGGCGGGGCGCAAGGCTGGCGGCCGGCGGCGGCGGGAGGGGAGGAGGGGAACCCTAGCCGCTTAGTTGCGGGAGAAAATTAAAGTGATTGATTATCGTAGATGGAAGGTTGGACCCTAAGCAATGCCATTCAGAAGCTATACAGGCTAAACACGATGGTCCTCTTATTAGCCGTCTTGGTATCTAATTGGTGGCCAAATTCTAGAACCTTTTGCCTCCAATCTGACAGTAGACAATAGTGCACCATACAAGATGTTTGGTCATCAGTTCAAATAGACGATAAGGACCCCCCGAAAGGTTGCAGTTCGTCGCTCCAGCGCAGGGTAAGGATAACGACTTACCTTTCTACGGGTCTTCATGCAGAAGTTGGCAATGATGCTATTTTAGTTGAGGTGGAGGAAAGATAAGTCAACAGAAAAGACTCACCTTCTCTTAATTAAGAGATGGTCTCTTAGCAATAATATGGTCTCATCGTATTTTTAAGAGTGTCTTGTTATTAGAGATAAGAATAAAAGATAATCATTCTATATTTTATTTTTATTGTCTTCTCTAGACTATATGCAGGCTTAAGATAAGACGGGCTTTACCATTGGCTTCTTGTTGTAATCCATGTTGACTCTACTAGGCATCATCGGCTACTGGTGCATGAATTTGTTGTGCGACGAAAGTAAAAGATACACGTCTTGGAAACAATTCTATCATGTGAAGCGAGAATGTTGAAAGTTAAAAAAGAGAGTCAATTTCACTTTTTACCCTGGAGTTGTACATTTGTGACACATATTACCCCATTTAATGAAACTTCTATCGAAATATCAGATTTTGGAGACTGTTAATATGGTTTTACCTTAGTTTTGAATTTTCCTTGTTTATATTAGATAGGATCTGCATGTTGTGCCAATGATTCCTAGAAAAATGTGTAAAGATCGAAGGGCATCATTGACAATCATGTTCAGACTTCTCTTGTCCATTTGTTTCATTCATTGTCATCATCCAGATATTTTTTGACTCCGGACGTCACCTCACACCTTGCCTAATGGACATGCATCAGAATATGAGGGCCCAAAGCTTCTAAAAAGGGTATTCTAGACGAATTTCCACTCGACGGGTAATTAGTGTCACAAATGCATAGATAGGGGGTAAAATGTGGAATTCACTCTAAAAAGAATGTAAGTTCATGTTTCATTTTTCTTCCATCACTCTTTCGTCCAATCTTCCTGTATGAAGTGAATCAACTTGATCTATTTACCTTCTGAACAAATTTCACTTTAATTTACTTACTAAACTTCTCAACAAAATATAAGGTAAATCACGAATAGGATTTGAGAAACATTTATTTATGCAATCACATTAACATAACGGTAAGGTAAATCACAAACTAACATAATGCACGGGTAATAGTACCTCGGTAGTCTGTTCCGAACAACTTCTCTAGATACGGAGTGTTTAGATACCCTGACAAATCTAACACAAGTTTTTCGGGAGCGAGTGAGTATTATATACCAGATCGTTTTTCTCTCCTCCCTGGAGGCTGGAACCCTAGCCGCCGCCAAGAGAGGCCATCTTTCAGCGTCGTCCTCCGATGGCTCCCCTCCGCTGGCGACCTCGGTCGTCGGTGGTGAGGGGGGTTGCCGGATCCACGCACGTGGATCGTTTTTACTCCCTTGTAGTCTAGGTTTTTAGGTTGTTCATCGTCTTTTTTAGATAAAAGGCCATAGCCCGACTTTATAGATAAAGCCACCAGGCAGAGTTAACAAGGACCCAGACAACCACCACACAGATGCAAGAGTATCAAGCCAGAACACGAAGAAGGAAGTCTACGTACATGGCTCCCAGGCCAGTACACGACACGCAGGCCGAAAGAAGATAGGACAACAAAGCAACGCAATGACGTCTACGGGCAGAAGCCAAGACGATGAACAAGGACGGTCTTGGGACCAGATTTTGGTGGATTCGTGGAGATGGCTCTCCTCTCCCCTTCCCCTTCCTCTCCCTCGTCCTCCCCTTCTCCGCCCGTCCGACCCCAGGGCTCGTCGCTCCCTCCGCTCCCTCTCCTCTCGTCGCCGGCCATCGGCTCCGCCTCCCCTTCCTTCTCGCCCCGCGCGGAACCTCTCTCCCGTTCCACCTCTGCCTCTGGGCCTCGGAACAAATTCTGGGCCTTGTCCTTGGATGAGGCGGACTCGGATCTCGACGTGGAGGAGGTCTCTTCCCCTCCCCCTGGTCTCCCTTTCGGCGGATCCGCTTTTGGCTGTTGCGCCGGTGACTGCCAGAGTTCGTAAGTTCGCCCCGGGCGGTCGGGGCCGTCCGGTGACCTGTGTGGAGGCTGGGAGTTCGGGCTGGTTCCAGGTGCGGCGCGGCCGGCGTGGGAAGCGCTCGGTGGCGCTCTTCTCGCCGTGCCGCGTGGCCCCTGGGGCTGTA
This sequence comes from Triticum timopheevii, assembly GCA_963921465.1. Taxonomy (NCBI): domain Eukaryota; kingdom Viridiplantae; phylum Streptophyta; class Magnoliopsida; order Poales; family Poaceae; genus Triticum; species Triticum timopheevii. The sequence continues at coordinate 403,841,501 of OY997272.1, read as the reverse complement.
GCTCCCCGTTCGGCTGGCCTGGCTCGTTCTTCGCGCTCTTCGTCGCCGGCGGCAGTGGCGGGGCCGGAGTTGTGCTTTGTCCTAGCGCATCCCCCTAACCCTAGATCCGGCTCCGGAGCAGGAGGCTCGTGGGCCCCCCGCTCCACCTCTGTTGGGCTGCTCTAGGGCGGTTGTCTGTGTTGGGCCTCCGGTGTTATCGTCCTTTTCTGATTTCCCCCCTCTTCCTGTCTCTGGGCCTGGGCCTGGCTCGGCCCTCGCTCCTCTGCCCGTCTTATCTGGCCCGGCCCACGCTTCCCCCCCCCCCCGGCTGGTCTGGCGTCTTCAGTGTTTTTATGGGTTCGTAAGGGCTCGCCTCCCCCATTTCTAGGGTTTCCAGCCTCTCTTTCTGACCTGCGCCGCTACCGTTTCCGCATCCCCTCTTTCCGCAGATCCCCTCCCCCTCCACCTCTCTCCCTCCCCTTCGCGACGGTTGTCGCCATGGATCGCTCGCATGGGTCGTCCAGCGAGGCGATCTCTGGCCAGAAGCGGCAGCAGGAGGACGCGGGCGACGGGGCCGCCGATCTGGAGCTCGAGGCCTCCCTTCGCTCCCAGCTTGAGGCTGAGCAGACGGCATGCATTCGAGGGGCCCGCGAGCGCGAAGCGTGGGCGTCGGGTCCGGCTGCGGCTGGTTCTGGATCTGAGGCCCCTGGATCGAGCGGATCTGGGGCCGATCCTTGGGAGTCCGCGGCGGCGGCTTCTGGCTCTGTCCTTGCGGCTCGTCCCCCCTCCCCCCCCCCCCCGCCTGGCCCTAGTCCTTTGGCTCGCGGCAGCGGCCGTGCTCCGTCCTCGTCTTCTGGCTTCGGCGGGCGCTCGTTGGGCCGTGGGGGCGGCGGTTCCGGCGGTCCTGGTCGCCGATTCACGTCGTCTGGCCCGGGGGCGTCTTCTGGTGCTTTGGGCGATGGTATCCTTCCCCCTCCTCCCCCTCCCCTTCCGTCTCGCCCTCCTCCCCCGTCCAACCATCCACCTAACCCCAACCTCACCTGCTTTGCCTGCCACCAACCTGGGCATTTCCAGTCGCGCTGTTTCAATCCCCCCTTTTTCTTGATCTGCCGTGAGGACGGACACCTTACAGTGAACTGCAACAACCGCCGCAAACCCGCTTCGTTTGTGCACTTTGGCCAAGGGCTTCCTGGATGTTCTTTCTTTGCGCTGGATAGTGAGATCCCACATGTCTCAGTGGCCCCTGCTCTCTCTAATGCAGCCATCATCACGGTCAAAGAACATAAGATCTCTCCCCAAACCCTCCAGGATGAACTGCAGTTATGGGATGAAGCAGGATGGGACTGGCAGATCCGGCAGCTCTCTGACTTTGATTTTGCAGTGGTCTTCCCTTCAAAAAGCAGCCTCAAGATGATTTCTTCTTGCACGAGCTTCACCCTCCCTCTGAATCAATTGGTCGTCTCGGTTAAAGCTGCTGCCAATGGGGCGAAACCAATATCCCCCCTCTCTGAGATCTGGGTTTTGGTTGATGACATCCCTCCTTCCCTCCGCTCTACTGAATTTGTCATGGCTTTTGGCGTTCTCATTGGTAAACCTATCTTGGTGGATCAAGATTCCTTGGCTGTCCGACCGGTGCGTCTCAAGATCTAGGCGGTTGATCCCTCATGTGTTCAAGGCAGTGTTGATGTGTTTCCTGCTGCGGATGGCTTCAGGCTTCGGGTGCGCATGGAGGGATCTGCTCCTTCTCGCTCCCCGCCACCGCCCCCCCCCTCCCGCTGCTGATCGTCATGCTGGTGATACTGATAATGTTGGCAACCTTAGTGGGGGCTCGCTTCCTCACTTCACTGCATCTGAATGGGATGGCATGGGTTCTGAAAGTCGTGAGCTTTTCAAAGAGAATGCCCCTAAGAATGGGAGCGGCGGGAAGGATCAGATGGAGTCTGCTCCTGTCCAGTCTGCCCCTGTTGCTCCGCCTGCTGGTACCCCTGTGTCGGGTGTCTGTTCCAACCTCCCTGTCCGGCCGGGCTCTCCGTCGCTCTCGGGTATTGAAGATCTCCCTGCCTCCCCGCGTCGTGTGGCGTCGGTCCCCTCCTCCAAGCGCAAATCCTCTGTCCGCAAGTTTTCTGCTCGTAGTCAGGCCTCCTCGGGAACGAAGCTCTCTACTGCGGGTCTGTGCCGCCGTCTTGAAGGCGATCTGGGTGATGTGGCGGGCATGTCCTCTCCGACTGCGGTGCGATCCTCTCCGATCCGGTCTCCTTCCTCTACGGCTCGCAAGAGCGGGCAGATCCCGGACAGTGGCATGAGGGTGGTCGACAAGGCGGCTCGGCGTGCGGCGGCTCGGGATCTCCCCGTTTCAGGTACCCCTCCCCCCTGCTTAGTTGGTTCATGTTTCTTCCTCACCTACTAGGCTTGTTCTACCCACCCTCTCGGATGATCACTTGTCTAAGGTACTCGTAGACGCGGGTATTTCTCTAGATCACAACCATGGCTCTCCCCCCTCTCTGATTGCTCTTATTAGGGCTAATGAAGTGGCTCGGGCGGCTTTGGCTAAGGCTAAGGAAGTGGCTGCTACTCCTTCTGCCCCCCCAGTTGTGGCTGGTGGCGTTTCGGAGGCAGTGGCCACTGGTGATGGGGTTGGGACCCAGGTGAAAAAGGGGGATTCTAAACGTGCTAAATCTTGCTTGGCTCCCTGCAGGTCGAGTTTGCGCATCAAAAACCTTTCTTATAAATGAAAGCCCTCTTCTGGAACATCAGAGGTTTCTGCGCTCGGGGACGCCGAGACCAAATTAAAGATTTGGTCAGGGGGAATAATATCGACCTGATTGGCTTGATTGAAACCTTTAGATCCTCCTTCTCTCCTCATGAGCTCTCTTCTATCGCGGGGGCGGATCGGTTTGATTGGAACTTCTTGCCCTCCTTGGGCCACTCTGGTGGCATTCTGCTAGGTTCGAAACGGGATGTTTTTGATTTTGTTGCTTTTGATCATGGTATCTTTTGGGCTAGCACTATGATTTTCCATCGTCAACTTAATGCTCTCTGGGAATTCATGATCGTGTATGGCCCGGCCGATCACTCCCTCTCTCCCATCTTTTTGGACGAAATCTCCATTAAAGTAGAAGCTTGCTCGCTCCCCTTGGTGATTGGTGGGGATTTCAACTTGCTGCGCTCCCCCACGGACAAGAACACTGATAATTTCTCCTGGGCCCTGGCTGACGCTTTCAATGACTTCATTAGCTCTTGCGCTTTGCGTGAGATCCCTAGGGTGGGATCTAGGTTCACTTGGACTAACCACCAACCTTCTCCTATCCGTTCCGTCCTAGACCGCGTTCTTGTTTGCTTGAATTGGGATTCTCTTTTTCCGCTCGCGACGCTTAAATCTAAGGCTATTGTGGGTTCGGATCATGCCCCTCTGATTCTCGACGCTGGAAATCAATCTACTTCCTTGCCTTCTAGATTTTAGTTTGATGCCTCTTGGATCCACATTGAGGGTTTCTGTGACCTCCTGGGGTCTAAAATCAGTGCAACTCTCTCTCCTCCTCATCGTTCCTTTGGACCCATGGATGATTGGCATTTCTGTTCGACCTTGCTTCGCAAATTTCTTCGGGGATGGTCCCGGAACTATTCGGCCCAGGAACGCAGGGAGAAGGCCCTTCTTTTGTCTAAGATTGAGGTCCTTGATGCTCGAGCGGATGCTTCTGGCCTTTCTGATTCTGACTGGTCCCTCAGGTTCTCCCTTGAACGTGCGTTGATGCACTTGCATCAGCTTAACGAGATTTACTGGCGCCAGAGGGGCGCGTCCAATTGGCTCCTTAAAGGGGATTCTCCCTCCGCTTATTTTTTTGCGATTGCGAATGGGAGATGGCGCAGATGTCTAATTGATAGCCTGATTATTGATGGGGTTCGTTCTTCTGACCAGGGCGTCATTCTCAACCACGTGGTCTCTTTCTTCTCTTCCCTCCTCTCCGCCAAGCCTGACCAGGGTTTCAGGCTTGCTGCTAACTTTTGGAACCAGGAATCCCTGGTCTCTCAGGACGAAAATTCGGAATTGATGATCCCCTATTCTGAAGAGGAAATTTTCTCTGCTATTTCGAAGGCCAACCCCAATTCTGCCTCTGGCCCTGATGGGTTTTCTATCCCCTTCTTTAAAAAGTTTTGGCCTATTCTTAAAAATCTTATCTGCCAAGTTATTCAAGGGTACTGCCTGGGCACGGTTGATATCTCCAGGCTAAATTACGCGGTTATCTCCCTTATTCCCAAGATTAAGGGTGCTGACTTAATTACCCAATTTAGACCTATCGCTCTTATTAATAACTTTGCCAAGTTCCCTGCAAAATGTCTGGCCACTCGCCTTACCCCAGTGGCCCATCGCACCCTGTCTCATACTCAGTCGACTTTTATCAAGGGGCGCTTTATCTTGGACGGAGTTCTCTGTCTCCACGAAATCGTTCATGATATTCACAAATCTGGGAACAAGGCAGTTATTCTCAAATTAGATTTTGAAAAGGCCTACGATTCGGTTAATTGGGGTTTCCTGAGACAAGTTCTCCTTGCAAAAGGGTTTGACAGTGGGGTGGTGCACCGTATCATGCAGTTGGTCATGGGGGGGCACACTGCTATTAATGTTAATGGGCATATTAGTAACTTCTTTAAAAACTCTAGGGGCCTGCGCCAAGGCGACCCGGCCTCGCCCATGTTCGGGAACGTAGTAATTTCAAAAAAAAATCTACGCACACGCAAGATCATGGTGATGCATAGCAACGAGAGGGGAGAGTATTGTCCACGTACCTTCGTAGACCATAAGCGGAAGCATTATGACAACGCGGTTGATGTAGTCGTACGTCTTCACGATCCGACCGATCCAAGTACCGAACGTACGGCACCTCCGAGTTCAGCACACGTTCAGCTCGATGACGATCTCCGGACTCCGATCCAGCAAAGTGTCGGGGATGAGTCCCGTCAGCACGACAGCGTGGTGACGATGATGATGTTCTACCGGCGCAGGGCTTCGCCTAAACTCCGCGACGATATGATCGAGGTGGAATATGGTGGAGGGGGGCACCGCACACGGCTAAGGAACGATCTTGAAGATCAACTTGTGTTGTCCTGGGGTGCCCCCCTGCCCCCGTATATAAAGGAGCAAGGGGGAGGGGGTGGCCGGCCAAGGGAGGGCGCGCCAGGGAGGAGTCCTACTCCCACCGGGAGTAGGACTCCCTCCTTTCCTAGTCCAACTAGGAGAGGGGAAGGAAGGGAAGGAGAAGGAGAAGGAAGGAGAGGGAGGAAAAAGAGGAAAGGGGGTCGGCCCCCTAGTCCAATTCGGTTTGGGCTAGGGGGCCGCGCGCCCTGCCTCCTCTCTTCCACCACTTGGCCCATGAGGCCCATTGCTTCTTCCTCGTATTCCCGTAACTCCCCGGTACCCCCGAAAATACCCGAATCACTCGGAACCCTTCCGATGTCCGAATATAGTCGTCCAATATATCAATTTTTATGTCTCGAACATTTCGAGACTCCTCGTCATGTCCTCGATCTCATCCGGGACTTTGAACTCCTTCGGTACATCAAAACTCATAAACTCATAATAAAAAATGTCATCGTAACGTTAAGCGTGCGGACCCTACGGGTTCGAGAACTATGTAGACATGACCTAGAACTATTCTCGGTCAATAACCAATAGCAGAACCTGGATGCTCATATTGGCTCCTACATATTCCGCGAAGATCTTTATCGGTCAAACCGCATAACAACATACATTGTTCCCTTTGTCATCGGTATGTTACTTGCCCGAGATTCGATCATCGGTATCTCAATACCTAGTTCAATCTCATTACCGGCAATTCTCTTTACTCGTTATGTAATGCATCATTCCGTAACTAACTCATTAGCTACATTGATTGCAAGGCTTATAGTGATGTGCATTACCGAGAGGGCCCAGAGATACCTCTCCAACAATCGGAGTGACAAATCCTAATCTCGAAATACGCCAACCCAACATGTATCTTTGGAGACACCTGTAGAGCTCCTTTATAATCACCCAGTTACGTTGTGACGTTTGGTAGCACACAAAGTGTTCCTCCGATAAACGGGAGTTGCATAATCTCATAGTCATAGGAACATGTATAAGTCATGAAGAAAGCAATAGCAACATACTAAACGATCAAGTGCTAAGCTAACGGAATGGGTCAAGTCAATCACATCATTCTCCTAATGATGTGATCCCGTTAATCAAATGACAACTCATGTCTATGGTTAGGAAACTTTAACCATCTTTGATTAACGAGCTAGTCAAGTAGAGGCATACTACTGACACTATGTTTGTCTATGTATTCACACATGTATTATGTTTCCGGTTAATACAATTCTAGCATGAATAATAAACATTTATCATGAAATAAGGAAATAAATAATAACTTTATTATTGCCTCTAGGGCATATTTCCTTCAGTCTCCCACTTGCACTAGAGTCAATAATCTAGTTCACATCGCCATGTGATTTAACACTAATATTCACATATGTATGTGATTAATACCCATAGTTCACATCGTCATGTGATCAACACCCAAACGGTTTACTAGAGTCAATAATCTAGTTCACATTGCTATGTGATTAACACCCAAAGAGTACTAAGGTATGATCATGTTTTGCTCATGAGAAAAGTTTAGTCTCCGGGTCTGTCACATTCAGAGCCGTATGTATTTTGGAAATATTCTATGTCTACAATGCTCTGCACGGAGCTACTCTAGCTAATTGCTCCCACTTTCAATATGTATCCAGATTAAGACTTAGAGTCATCTGGATCAGTGCCAAAACTTGTATCGACGTAACCCTTTACGACGAACCTTTTGTCACCTCCATAATTGAGAAACATATCCTTATTCCACTAAGGATAATTTTGACCAATGTCCAGTGATCTACTTCTAGATCACTATTGTACTCCCTTGCCAAACCATGGCAGAGTATACATTAGGTCTGGTCCATAGCATGGCATACTTTTATAGAACATATGACTGATGCATAGGGAATGACTTTCATTCTCTTTCTATTTTCTGCTGTGGTCGGGATTTGAGTCTTACTCAATTTCATACCTTTGCAACACAGGCAAGAACTCTTTCTTTGACTGTTCTATTTTGAACTATTTCAAAATCTTGTCAAGGTATGTACTCATTGAAAATCTTATCAAGCGTCTTGATCTATCTCAATAGATCTTGATGCTCAATATGTAAGTAGCTTTATCGAGGTATTTCTTTGGAAAAAAACTCCTTTCAGACACTTCTTTATGCTTTTTAGAATAATTCTACATTATTTCCGATTAACAATATGTCATTCACATATACTTATCAGAAATGATGTAGTGCTCCCACTCACTTTCTTGTAAATACATACTTCACCGCAAGTCTGTATAAAACTATATGCTTTGATCAACTTATCAAAGTGCATATTCCAACTCCAAGATGCTTTTGCACCAGTCCATAGATGGATTGCTGGAGCTTGCACATTTTGTTAGCACCTTTAGGATTGACAAAACCTTCTAGTTGCATCATATACAACTCTTCTTTAATAAATTCATTAAGGAATGCAGTTTGACATCCTTTTGCCAGATTTCATAAAATGTGGCAATTGCTAACATGATTCGGACAGACTTAAGCATCGATACGAGTGAGAAAATCTCATTGTATTCAACACTTTGAACTTGTCGAAAAACCTTTCACAACAAGTCGAGCTTTGTAGATAGTAAGACTACTATTCAGTGTCTGTTTTCCTCTTGAAGATCTATTTATTTTCTATGGCTTGCCGATCATCGGGCAAGTCAATCAAAGTCCACACTTTGTTTTCATACATGGATCCCATCTCAGATTTCATGGCCTCCAGCCATTTCACGGAATCTGGGCTCATCATCGCTTCCTCATAGTTTGTAGGTTCATCATGGTCTAGTTACATGACTTCCAGAACAGGATTACCATACCACTCTGGTGCAGATCTTATTCTGGTTGACCTACGAGGTTCTGTAGTAACTTGATTTGAAGTTTCATGATCATCATCATTAGCTTCCTCACTAATTGGTGTAGGAATCACTAAAACTGATTTCTGTGATGAACTACTTTCCAATTCGGGAGAAGGTACAAATTACCTTATCAAGCTCTTACTTTCCTCCCACTCACTTCTTTCGAGAGAAACTCCTTCTCTAGAAAGGATCTATTTTTAGCAACGAATATCTTGCCTTCGGATCTGTGATAGAAGATGTACCCAACAGTTTCCTTTGGGTATTCTATGAAGATGCACTTCTCCAATTTGGGTTTGAGCTTATCAGGATGAAACTTTTTCACATAAGCATCGCAGCCCCAAAATTTAAGAAATGACAATTTGAGTTTCTTGCTAAACCACAGTTCATATGGTGCCGTCTCAATGGATTTAGATGGTGCCCTTTTAACATGAATGCAGCTGTCTCTAATGCATAACCCCAAAACAATAGTGGTAAATCAGTAAGAGAATCATAGATCGCACCATATCCAATAAAGTGCGGTTACGACGTTCGGACACACCATAACGTTGTGGTGTTCCAAGTGGCATGAACTGTGAAACTATTCCACATTGTTTTAATTGAAGACCAAACTCGTAACTCAAATATTCGTCTCCGCGATCAGATCGCACAAACTTTATTTTCTTGTTATGATGATTTTTCCACTTCACTCTGAAATTCTTTGAACCTTTCAACTATTTCAGACTTATGTTTCATCAAGTAGATATACCCATATCCGCTCAAATCATCTTGTGAAGGTCAGAAAATAACGATACTTGCCACGAGCATCAACACTCATTGGATCGCATACATCGGTATGTGCTATTTCCAATAAGTCAGTAGCTTGTTCCATTGTTCCGGAGAACGGAGTTTTAGTCATCTTGCCCAAAAGGCACAGTTTGCAAGCATCAAATGATTCATAACCAAGTGATTCCAAAAATCCATCTTTATGGAGTTTCTTCATGCGCTTTACACCGATATGACCCAAACGGCAGTGCCACAAATAAGTTGCACTATCATTATTAACTTTGCATCTTTTGGCATCAATATTATGAATATGTGTATCACTACGATCGAGATCCAACAAACTATTTTCATTGGGTGTATGACCATCGAAGGTCTTATGCATGTAAACAGAATAACAATTATTCTTTAACTTCAAATGAATAACCGTATCGCAATAAACATGATCAAATCATATTCATGCTCAATGCAAACGCTAAATAACATTTATTTAGTTTTAACACTAATCTCGAAAATATAGGGAGTGTGTGATGATGATCATATCAATCTTGGAACTACTTCCAACACTCATCGTCACTTCCCCTTCAACTAGTCTCTGTTTATTCCGTATCTCCTGTTTCGAGTTACTAATCATAGCAACCGAACAAGTATCAAATACTCAGGGGCTACTATAAACACTAGTAAGGCACACATCAATAACCTGTATATCAAATATACCCTTGTTCACTTTGCCATCCTTCTTATCCACCAAATATTCAGGGCATTTCCGCTTCTAGTGACCATTTTCTTTGCAGTGTAAGCACTCAGTTTCAGGCTATGGTCCATCTTTGGGCTTCTTCGCAGGAGTGACAACTTGCTTGTCTTTCCACTTGAAGTTCCCTTTCTTTTCCTTTGCCCTTCTCTTGAAACTAGCGGTCTTGTCAATCATCAACACTTGATGCTCTTTCTTGATTTCTACCTTCGTCGATTTCAACATCACGAAGAGCTCGGGAATCGTTTTTGTCATCCCTTGCATACTATAGTTCATCACGAAGTTCTAGTAACTTAGTGATGGTGACTAGAGAATTCTGTCAATCACTATCTTATCTGGAAGATTAACTCCCACTTGATTCAAGCGATTGAAGTACCCAGACAATCTGAGCACATGCTCACTAGTTGAGTGATTCTCCTCCATCTTTTAGCTGTAGAACTTGTTGGAGACTTCATATCTCTCAACTCGGGTATTTGCTTGAAGTATTAACTTCAATACCTGGAACATCTTATATGGTCCATGATGTTCAAAACGTCTTTGAAGTCCCGATTCTAAGCCGTTAAGCATGGTGCACTAAACTATCAAGTAGTCATCATATTGAGCTAGCCAGACGTTCATAACGTCTGCATCTGCTCCTGCAATAGGTCTGTCACCTAGCAGTGCATTAAGGACATAATTCTTCTGTGCAGCAATGAGGATAAACCTCAGATCACGGATCGAATCCGCATCATTGCTACTAACATCTTTCAACACAGTTTTCTCTAGGAACATATCAAAATAAACATATGAAAGCAATAACGTGAGCTATTAATCTACAACATAATTTGCAAAATACTACCAGGACTAAGCTCATGATAAATTTAAGTTCAATTAATCATATTACTTAAGAACTCCCACTTAGACAGACGTCTCTCTAGTCATCTAAGTGATCACGTGATCCAAATCAACTAAACCATGTCCGATCATCACGTGAGATGGAGTAGTTTCAATGGTGAACATCACTATGTTGATCATATCTACTATATGATTCATGTTCGACCTTCCGGTTTCCGAGGCCATATCTGTTATATGCTAGGCTCGTCAAGTTTAACCTGAGTATTCCGCGTGTGCAACTATTTTGCACCCATTGTATTTGAACATAGAGCCTATCACACCCAATCATCACGTGGTGTCTCAGCACGAAGAACTTTCGCAACGGTGCATACTCAGGGAGAACACTTCTTGATAATTTTTAGTGAGAGATCATCTTAAAATGCTACCGTCAATCAAAGCATGATAAGATGCATAAAGGATAAACATCACATGCAATCATATAAGTGATATGATATGGCCATCATCATCTTGTGCTTGTGATCTCCATCTCCGAAGCACCGTCGTGATCACCATCGTTACCGGTGCGACACCTTGATCTCCATCGTAGCATCGCTGTCGTTACGCCATCTATTGCTTCTACGACTATCGCTACCGCTTAGTGATAAAGTAAAGCAATTGCAGGGCGTTTGCATTTCATACAATAAAGCGACAACCATCGTTGAACCATATGGCTCCTGCCAGTTGCCGATAACTTCGGTTACAAAACATGATCATCTCATACAATAAAATATAGCATCACGTCTTGACCATATCACATCACAACATGCCCTGCAAAAACAAGTTAGACGTCCTCTACTTTGTTGTTGCAAATTTTACGTGGCTGCTACGGGCTGAGCAAGAACCGTTCTTACCTACGCATCAAAACCACAATGATAGTTCGTCAAGTTAGTGATGTTTTAACCTTCGCAAGGACCGGGCGTAGCCACACTCGGTTCAACTAAAGTTGGAGAAACTGACACCCGCTAGTCACCTGTGTGCAAAGCACGGCGGTAAAACCAGTCTCGCGTAAGCGTACGCGTAATGTCGGTCCGGGCCGCTTCATCCAACAATACCGCTGAACCAAAGTATGACATGCTGGTAAGCAGTATGACTTGTATCGCCCACAAATCACTTGTGTTCTACTTGTGCATATAGCACCAACGCATAAAACCTGGCTCGGATGCCACTGTTGGGGAACGTAGTAATTTCAAAAAAAATCCTACGCACACGCAAGATCATGGTGACGCATAGCAACCAGAGGGGAGAGTATTGTCCACGTACCCTCGTAGACCGTAAACGGAAGCGTTATGACAACGCGGTTGATGTAGTCGTACGTCTTCACGATCCGACCGATCCAAGTACCGAACGTACGGCACCTCCGAGTTCAGCACACGTTCAGCTCGATGACGATCCCCGGACTCCGATCCAGCAAAGTGTCGGGGATGAGTTCCGTCAGCACGACGGCGTGGTGACGATGATGATGTTCTACCGGCGCAGGGCTTCGCCTAAACTCCGCGACGATATGACCGAGGTGGAATATGGTGGAGGGGGGCACCGCACATGGCTAAGGAACGATCTTGAAGATCAACTTGTGTTGTCCTGGGGTGCCCCCCTGCCCCCGTACATAAAGGAACAAGGGGGAGGGGGTGGCCGGCCAAGGGAGGGCGCGCCAGGGAGGAGTCCTACTCCCACCGGGAGTAGGACTCCCTCCTTTCCTAGTCCAACTAGGAGAGGGGAAGGAAGGGAAGGAGAAGGAGAAGGAAGGAGAGGGAGGAAAAAGAGGAAAGGGGGGCCGGCCCCCTAGTCCAATTCGGTTTGGGCTAGGGGGGCCGCGTGCCCTGCCTCCTCTCTTCCACCACTTGGCCCATGAGGCCCATTGCTTCTTCCTCGTATTCCCGTAACTCCCCGGTACCCCCGAAAATACCCGAATCACTCAGAACCCTTCCGATGTCCGAATATAGTCGTCCAATATATCGATTTTTATGTTTCGACCATTTCGAGACTCCTCGTCATGTCCCCGATCTCATCCGGGACTCCGAACTCCTTCGGTACATCAAAACTCATAAACTCATAATAAAACTGTCATCCTAACGTTAAGCGTGCGGACCCTACGGGTTCGAGAACTATGTAGACATGACCTAGAACTATTCTCGGTCAATAACCAATAGCGGAACCTGGATGCTCATATTGGCTCCTACATATTCTACGAAGATCTTTATCGGTCAAACCGCATAACAACATACGTTGTTCCCTTTGTCATCGGTATGTTACTTGCGCGAGATTCGATCGTCGGTATCTCAATACCTAGTTCAATCTCGTTACCGGCAAGTCTCTTTATTCGTTACGTAATGCATCATTCCGTAACGAACTCATTAGCTACATTGCTTGCAAGGCTTATAGTGATGTGCATTACCGAGAGGGCCCAGAGATACCTCTCCGACAATCGGAGTGACAAATCCTAATCTCAAAATACGCCAACCCAACATGTATCATTGGAGACACCTGTAGAGCTCCTTTATAATCACCCAGTTACGTTGTGATGTTTGGTAGTACACAAAGTGTTCCTCCGGTAAACGGGAGTTGCATAATCTCATAGTCATAGGAACATGTATAAGTCATGAAGAAAGCAATAGCAACATACTAAACGATCAAGTGCTAAGCTAACGGAATGGGTCAAGTCAATCACATCATTCTCCTAATGATGTGATCCCGTTAATCAAATGACAACTCATGTCTATGGTTAGGAAGCTTTAACCATCTTTGATTAACGAGCTAGTCAAGTAGAGGCATACTAGTGACACTATGTTTGTCTATGTATTCACACATGTATTATGTTTCCGGTTAATACAATTCTAGCATGAATAATAAACATTTATCATGAAATAAGGAAATAAATAATAACTTTATTATTGCCTCTAGGGCATATTTCCTTCAGCCCATTCTTTTTAACTTCGTTGTGGACGCCCTTTCTAACATCCTATCTTGAGCCGCGGAGGCCGGTCATATCTCCCCTGTTAGTTCCCACCTCATCCCGGAAGGCATTACGCATCTTCAGTATGCTGACGATACTATCATCTTGGTGGAACTTAATGATCTCTGCATCGGCAATCTCAAGTTTCTTCTCCTATGTTTCGAAGCTCTTTCGGGGCTTAAGATTAATTTCTCTAAAAGCGAAGTTATTGTCACGGGTGTCTCTGCCATCGAAGCCCTTAGGGTGGCACGCTTACTTAACTGCTCGCTAGGGTCCTTTCCTATTAAGTATCTGGGTCTGCCTATCACCTCTGACAAGCTTTATGCCAAGGATTTTGCTCCTGTGGTAACTAAGGTCGGGAATCGTGTGATGCCTTGGAGGGGCAGATATAATACTCAGGCAGGCAAAGTGGCCTTAATTAATGCCTGCATCTCCTCCCTTCCTATGTTCCTGATGGGGTTCTACCTCCTCTCTATGGGCACTCATGCTAGTTTTGACAAACATAGAGGGGCCTTTTATTGGAACGCGGCAGATAACAAGCGTAAGTATCGCTTGGTCAAATGGGACACCATATGCAAGCCCAAAAGCCTTGGGGGGCTGGGCATCATTAACACCCTGGTTATGAACAAATGCCTGATCATCAAATGGTGGTGGAAGATCATGAACATTACCCAGGACAAGCCTTTGTGGTTCAGCATCTTAAAGGCGAAGTATTTCCCATCCTGCAACCCTATGTTTGCTCGTGCATCTGGGGCTTCTCAATTTTGGCGTGATCTTGTTAAACTTCGGCCTACCTTTCAAGGCCTTGTCAAGTTTGTCATTGGCAATGGGAAATCTACCAGGTTCTGGCTTGATTGGTGGTGCGGGGCCTCCCCGCTGGCCTCTTCTTTCCCTGTGTTATACTCTTACTGTCCAAACCCCCAGATTTCTATTTCTGAGCTTGTGTCGAATAATTGGGACCTTCAGCTGCGTCGCTCTCTCTCTCTTGTAGAGTTGGAAGATTGGCAGCGTCTTGCTGCCCTCTTCCCTTCGCTCTCGGAGGAGGAAGACTCAGTTGTGTGGCCCCATTCCCCCTCTGGCCGCTTCTCGGTTAAATCCTTGTATAGCAAACTTATTGAGGGATCCATCACCTCTAGATTTAAGTGGATTTGGAAAGCCCGCATCCCCCCTAAGATTAAGGTGTTTCTCTGGCAAGCCTCTCGTGGGCGCCTTCCTACGGGTGACCAAATCCGTAAGCGTAATGGTCCGGGCTCTGATTGTTGTGTTCTTTGTGGGACGAGAGAAGACACTCCTCATATTTTTTTAACTGTGTCCTGGCTAAGCTGTTTTGGTGCTGTATCAGATCTTGGATGCATGTCTCCTGGGCTCCGACCTCCTTTGCGGACTTACGAGCCTTGGCTACCTCTTTGGTTGGGACCCAAAGGAGACTATTCTGGGTCGGCTTTGCTGCCATGTGTTGGTCCTTATGGACGACTAGGAATAAATTCACTATCGAACATGTTTTCCCTGCTAAGCCTGCTGATTGCTTATTTAAGACTTGTATATTCCTGCAGCAGTGGAGATTATTGACTAAGGAGGAGGACAGGGATGCATTTGACGCCATGTTGGCCAAGATCCGAAATTCTGCTATCTCCATCCTTAGACGTCGACGACGATGACGGCGCTGAATAAAGATTCTTCGGATCCTTACCTGACGAGGCCATCGTCCTATGGTTGGGGATGGATTTGGAAGCCAGTCTGTTCAAGCAAGGATGGCGTGGTGGCGACGGCATCCTTGTGGTGGACCTGTATCTTCGGGCTCCGCCGTTGCGACGACGTTTGCTCCAGCGGCGAGGTGGAGCTTAGGAGGTAGTCCAGGAACTGATGCAGATTGTGGTATGCGTCGATGACATCTGGAAAGACGAAACATGTCCTGGGTTCGTGGTTTGTGGATGGCAGGTATGGTTTCCTCCTTCGACATCTTAGTCGTGGTGGGGTGGCAGATCTGGAGTTCGATAGCGTGTCCGGGGTGTTGCCCCGGTCTGATACGTTCAAGGGCAATGGCTTCATTTTTGGTGAGCCACCTTGGAGGTCCGCAAAGCTGCATATCAGCGATGGAGTCGCGTCGAGCTCGGGTGAGGAGGTGATCCGTCATTCTTTTCTTCGGTGGCTGCTATGGTGGTGCCGAAGACAGGTGACAGACATTGGTGTCAAGCTCAGAAATGTTCTGCTATCTTTCAGCTTTGTCATGTCGGTTTATACTTTGTTCTTTAATGAGATACGCATTACCATAAAAATACGGAAAAACTAACGCCCACACGTGTGGACGTTTGCACATCGTCCATATGCCTTCATCACCACTCATTTTGCCATGTATGAACAGATGACATCAGCAGAAATCTTTTTGGTTTTTGGCTTAAAAATGTTTTATTTTTTAATTAAAAAGCGAATTAAAAATCCGTTTTCACCATTAAATCCGTCTCGACGAGATCTTCAAAACTAGACCCATGTTGATATGTTTCGACGAAAATTTTTTTGCCGAAAAGTTGCCATGATATTTACACTGTAGTTGCCACGGTGCTTAAACTAAAGTTGCCATGTGGCAATTTTAGTTTGTAGATCATGGCAATTTTAGTTTTTGATGATGGCAATTACAGTACTTTGACCATGAAAATATTTTTTTGCATGAACCATGGCAATTTTAAGTGTATGTATCATGGCAATTTTAGTTTATGGTGCATGGCAAGTCTAGTTTCTTAATTCTTTATTTTATAATATGTCAAAATTTGCTTTTTAATATAGAAGAAAATAGTTGAAACATAACATGACAACTTTAGTGTAAACATCATGGTAATTCATGTACAATACACATGGCAACTTTTTATCAAAAAAATCGTCGAAATATATTGATATGAGATCTAGTTTTGAAGATCTCGTCGCGAAGGATTAAATGTTGAAAACGGATCTTCAATCAGATATTTCATTTAAGAGATAAAACATTTTAAAAACTGAAAATCCAAAAAAATTTCCATCTGCATTCATGCGGTGACATGACGTAGTCTGTATGCTATAGGGCGTGTGGGCGGGTTTGGCTCCCACCACACGTATGGACGAGTTTGGCTGGGCGTTAGCGTTGTCCTAAAAATAAAAGAGTATTATATACCCTGGGCCTCTCGCCTTGTTGGACGCATCGTATCTTTTTTTTTTTTGAAAGTGACGCATCGTATCCTTGTAGTTCGTGATTGCGACGTGCTGAGTTGTTGACCCTGTCGGCCATGGCGGATCACAGAGAATCCTCTGATACTCTCTTAGCAGCATCCCGGACGACCTGATCCCCGAGATCATCTCCCGCCTGCCCGCCCGAGCGGTCCTTCGTTCCCGCGCCATCTGTAAGCTATGGCGCAGCATCATCGACGACGACCGGTTTCCCCACGCCCACCGCCTACATCAGCCGCACATGCCCCTGCTGCGCCTCTACCGCGACGACAGCCTAGCGCCCCCGGAACTTAACCCGCCGTACTTGCGCGTCCGCATCGAAGGCATCGACCTTCGCGCTCGCGCGTCCCAGCCGGTGGTCCGTTTCGCCGTCGCTCAAGAGCACAAGCATGCCATCGAGTCCGAGGAGAAGCGGCCGCGACGGGACCGCAATTTCCGGTACATCGATCCGGCGACGCTGTCGCACCCCAGCGCGTTCGACGTCCACGGCTCCTGCGACGGCGTCCTCCTCATCTCCCACGGATGGAGCATATATGCATACAATCCTGCCACGCGCTGCTGGGCCGACCTCCCCGAAAACGGCAGCACCGTCATCGGCTTCCACGTGTACCTTCCGGTAACTTCCATATCCTGTTGTCCAAGCGGCTCCGTCGTGCCGAGCACTGGGTCTTCACCATGGGCCACAAGGTGGTCCAGAGGCGCATTGCCTCCCCCGAGTTTCTGTCCGATCAGAACAGGATCCGCCCCGCCTGCGAGTCGCCGCCGGCCCTCGTCTCCGGCAACCTGCACTGGCTGCCGCAGAGCTTCCAGAGCGACAGAGAGCTGCTGGTGTTCGACACCGTCTCGGAGACGTTCCGGTGGATGAGCCCGCCCGACGTAGACGCGGACGGACGGGCGCTGCTCGAGCTCGAGGAGAGGACGGTGCAGCTCTGGGTCATGCCGGACTACGAGCAACCTGCCTGGTTCTGCAAGCGCCAGCTCTCACTCTCGGTGGATCGCATCGACCGCTTCGGCGGTGTGGCAGTCGTGTCGTTGGAGGGAGACGTGCTGGTCCATGGCGACCGCTGCGTGTTGCAGTGCGACTCCAAGGGGAGAGTGCAGAAACATCACAAGCTTGATTGCCACCGGACCGTCGCCATGCCACACTTGCTTAAAGAAAACCTTGTTCGACATGGCTGCCTTGATTGTCCACATCCCAAGGCAGGGTGGCGCGGTCGTGAGAGACCCCCTTTGTTTCCGCGATATGCAGGATGGATGCTACTACCGTACATGAAAGTGGATGGTGAAGTAATCCCCTCAAAAAAAGGAAAAAGTCCAAAACAAACCTTAAATTTGTAGGCAAAATCTAGACCAAACCCCAAACTCTCAATTCCTAAAATCAGCACAGCAAACTCTCTAATCCCGATATATTTTAAACCTTGAGAGGAATTCGCCGGTATTTTCTGGATTGGGCCAGCCCAGTAGCACAGTCGCTCATGCGCGCGCACTAATTTGGTTTTTCTTAGTTTTTTTCTTTTACGTTTACTTTTCATTTTTCATTTTTACACATGTCTAATTTTTCAGTACCAAATATATATTTTTAACACACACAATTCTGAAAATCCGAAAAATATTAATGTGAAAAACTGTTGTAGTTCTGAACATTTTTTGACAAATGTGATTTTTTTGAAATAGCGAACAGTTTTTAAAAATGCGAACAGAATTTCGGAATTCCAAATATTTTTTAAAAAACACCAAATGAATTGAATTCGTGCTAAAAATATAAAACATGAACATTTTTTTAACTTCTGAACAATTTTAGAAACGTGCGAACATTTTTTAACCTTCACGAATTCTTATAGTGGGCCGGCCCAAATTCTTGGTGTTCCCGGTTATCCCGGCCGGGATTGTACTATTCCCGGTGTTCCAAACAGGTCTAGGGTCTAAAATAGACCGGGATTACAAGTTCAATGTGCCAATTTCCGGGATTTAAAGTTGAGGGTTTGATTCAGCTTTTGTCTACAACTTCAAGGTTTATTTTGGACTTTTTCCCTCAAAAAAATCAAGACGATGAAGTAATCCCCACGAAACAAAAAGTACTCCTACATGATGAAGCAAGTTTCGACGGCCTTGTCCTTGATTGTGTCAACGTAAGCATGAAAGCAGTGGCGGAGCTATGTACAATCCTGGGGGTGATGTGCCCCCCCCCCCCCCCCCCCCCCAACTTTGGACCAAACTGTGAACAAATTTTTTGGAGGAGGGCTTAGATGAGATTTTTTCTAGCATTTTATACCCTCAAACACCCATGTTTTAGCCTTGGCCCCCCCAGCAGTTTTTACCTAGCTCCGCCACTGCATGAAAGTACATGATTTTGAATCTGAACTTACAGAGCCAGATAGTATGTATCTCCGCAGGTTTAGTGTGTCCAATTATGTTTTAGGTTTAGATGTGCTTTAGCAAAACTGTTAGGTTTATGTCCTCATATATTTCTCCATATGGATCTGATGAATTTGTGGTAGAGATTTCTGTCGCTTTTGTTGGTGTGGTTCATTGTGACTTTGGAGTCCTTCTTTAGCGTTTTGGTGAGGAACTTGTAGTTCGACAACATCTATCTCTGGAGGAACATCCCCAGCCCAAGTATGTTCAGGGATTATGGCTTTTCATCCCTTTGGATGGGCGACTCAAGAGGATTTCTGAAATACATGAAGGTAGTGAAGTATGTGCAGGTGTACGAGTGGCATTGTCGCTGTTCCGGTTTGGCTGTGGTTCACTTTACTAAAGCCTTGGCCGTATTTTGTGTTGCAAAGATTGATATCATTGAGAAGATGTTTCTGAAAAAAATTCTTGGTACTCTTTCTAGCGACAAGTAAAAAGGATCAGAGGGAGTAGTTCTTTGTTACAAGAGTTACTCTGTGATTTCTCAGATCTATAATCCAAAACATTGTACTTGTAATTTTTGTTGAGTTTAAACACAGTTAGTTATAGGTCATTCTAGAAAAACATCTCCCTCCTTCGAAGAAAAGTACATATTCCCTATAAGCCATGACTTGAAGATAGTAACATGCTGCTTTTCAAGCCTATAAGCTACCATATGCAATTCATGTTTATCCACTTGCTTCCATTTTTGCAAGGATGGTTCTTCCCCTCTGAAAATTCTGTTATTTCAGATAATCCAAATCCATGATGCCAGAATATAATTTCCATGAAGGACGGCAGGTTTAACTTTGTCTTGATATCATGAAAAGAAAAAATAATTCACATACTACCACATCAGCTCTGGATCAACAAAAAACAGCACTACGAGAACTATTCTCACAACATCAGAAGGTTCATGAGTTACTAGGAATGACATTAAAGAAGTGGTAAACTTCATCTTCATCAAACACTCCAACCTCAGTTGAGCAGATCTCGCAACAAACAGGGTGATAAACTGGCCCCTTGTTTTCAACTTCTGGTGCAGTAGAAGCAACAGCCGTTACTTTCCGATTCTTCCTTTTTCCTTTCCCCTCACGTAGAATCTGATCAGTCTTGACCTTGCAGTTGCACACAAACATTGCACGGTACTGGTTTACATACTTTTCGTGCCTGAACATCAGCAGAAACCATCCACAATTTTAGTATTAGAATTCGTATAAAATACAAATTTAAGCGTTGTAAAATCTACTCGTCAGCAGTACCAATATAAAGGTGAATAATCAGAAAGACAGATAATTGATAATATTTAAAGCATTCAGAGTTATGAAGTGAAAGCTTCGATTGAATCCTCAAGGAGCTGTGCAGTGACAACTTTGTATGGTGTACATATTTTTTTTCTGCGGGGATATAGTGTAAGTGTTCAAGGCTTGGGAAACAGACAATTACATGATGGGTGGCAAGAGGACTTGCTCTAAGGTAACCATGCTGGACTCGGCACAACACAGCATGTATCTGAGCCGGGAGGCCAACACGTATATATCACGGTTAGTTGTATATCCTATGCAAAGCGAAACAGCATCGTAATGTTATAGAGATAATCATATCACAGACTTCACAACATACAACAATTAATCAGATATTTTCAGGTTACAGACTTCACAACACACACCAAACAAATTGTACTAAATTAGGCCTCCAGAATATTGCACTTGTGGGATTCTCATTCATTTTCAAACAAACCAGGTTAAGAGTTCACTAGAAACAAATTGTACATTTCATATTCATAAGCGAGGAAATGAACAGGCACAATTAAGAATGATGCATTTATGCAGTTAACATTTGATCACAGAATAAGCTTACAAAGATAGATTCCCCATGCTAGTTTAAAACAATGGTTTGTGCTTGGAGGAGAATACTCTCATAAGCAAAGCCAGATTAAGAAATGAAACGTATAGGAACAACTGAGCTGTACACAGTTATCCTAGACAAATAGACCATGCATAGATTCCATTATTTCTTACAGCCACTTCATAAGTACTTCCTCCGTTCCAAAATAGATGACTCAATTTTGTACTAACTTTAGTACAAAGTTGAGTCATCTATTTTGAAACGGAGGGAGTATGACGCAGAGATGTGGAGGCTCTGACAAATACTTACTACATATATTCCTAATGGTATTAATGTACGCCAACTTTCCTAAACATGATTACACAATCAGTATCATTTAAAGTTCTCCATGAATTTATCAAACTAAGGCAATTATCTTATACACGCTCACAGAGGCAGTCACAACACAATCACAATAGTACTTGTAACAGATATAGCTTTTTCCATCTTCACCTTTAAAAAAAATGCAATCTTCACCATTAGGGAAAAGTATCGCTGCAAAGCCTTATAGCTTCTTTGAACCATGATAAAAGTAGGGGGAAAAAAACATGTAAAGGCATGTTATAGTCCAAGAGCCCCTTGTGGTCTCTGAGACGAGACCCTATGTGAGGCATCAAGTGGATTACCTCTGGGAATCCAGGCACAAGGTAGTGAAACACGCGGGGCAGCTGAGCACGGCGTCAGAGGTCCGTCCTTTCCTCTGCTTGTGCGCCCAGTGCTCATCGACATCGTCTACGGCGGGGTCGTAGAACTCGGGCTCCACGGTGTAGTCTATCTCATCGTCGCTGGACACTGCACCAAATTGATTTTTTTTTTTTGGCGAATCAGTACGATTACTTGAGAGCACTTGTTAGAACATCATGAGCATGCGCTGCACCTCGCCAGATTGCAGGAGCCTGGTTCTTTTGAGCGATGTGGGGTTGCCGGATTGGGGATTTACAGCGGAAAAACGGGGGGATTAAGAAAGTTTACCTAGGTCGCGGGGATCTGCTGGATCTCCCGCCTCCACCTCCATCGGCTGCTTCTCCGCCTCCTTGGAGGCCTCGGGCTCCATGAATCCTGGTAACGCCTCTGCGCAGTCTCCCTTTACTTCTTTCCAGCCCTCTCGCTCTTTCCTCTTCTCCTTTTCTTCTCTGGTGAGAGAGGGTGGTGCGGCCTGCGGGGACGAAGCATAGGCGGCAAATCCTATATGCCGCCTTAGACGCGCCGCCAGAAGCGTTTGCGCTGGTGGGCCGGCCCGGTAACGTGTTCCTTTTTTCATTTGCTGTCTTTTTTCCTGTTTTTCTTTTATTCCTTTTTCCACATTTATTGATATTTTAAAAATAATAATTAATTAATTCTATAAATAAATTTACATATATCCTAACATGCGTGAACAAATCTACTCATTGTTTTTTAAAAAATACGTGCATTTTTCCCACATGCAAACACTTTTTCTTCAAAATATATGAACATTCATAGTCAAAGTACATGCAGGCTTTTCATATAAATATTTTTGTATTGTCAAAGAGACCTGCAAAATCAGAAATAAAATATGTAAAAAGTATCATGTGGAAAGGGTCTCCCCCTTTCTATTGGCTGCGTGATATTCCCTAGTGATTTGTCTTTACCCTTACTCCTAGTTTTTTTAAAAATTAGTTTTGGTGACATTTAAAATGAAAAATAGTCTTTTGGAATAATGTACTCCCTCCGTTCTTAAATATAAGTCTTTGTAGGGATTCCACTAGGTGGACTACATACGGAGCAAAATGAATGAATCTACACTTAAAATGCATCTATATACATCCGTATGTGGTTCATAGTGGAATCTCTACAAAGACTTATATTTAGGAATAGAGGGAGTAGTAGTTAATGTGTCATGCTAGTGGTTATGCCATTATGGGGTTCCATAGTTACCGCTTAAGGCGACATTATAATTAGATTCTTAAATACTGGTTGAGTTCAATTTTTCACAAAGTATTTTTTCAATTAATTTAAAAAGCATTTCATTTAATTTCAGTAATGACAAAGTAAAATTTCAATACATTTCACAATAGATTCAAATGCAGCTTCAACTCGAAAATGTTCAGATGAATTTGAAACTATTACGAAATGTATTACAATAGTGTCGTGTCATGATCCAAACGCATCCCAAAAGAATTTGAAAATTTTGAGATGAATTTGAAAACTATTGTAAAGTATATTAAAATATTACTAAATCATGACCAAAATGCATTTGGAACTTTTATGAAATATATATAGAACTATTATTGAAATTAAGTGAAATACATTTCAAAATTAATTGAATTTCATACTTTGTACAAACTTTGGATCCAACATTTCAAATGTTTTTTGAATCTTTTTTTCCAAAATATTGAAGTTTTAAAATTTAGAGCATTAATTATTAATTCTAATTGTGCCCACCTATGAATTTGTAGGTATCTGATTTTCGTCAAATCCCAAAAGATACATCAATGGATTCAAATATAGGAATGCATTGCACGAGTCTCAAAAGCAAATGCGAACAGTTGATACGTGTATGCTATACATGGCTTGCATGTTAGAAAGTCTGTGTTTCAAGAAAAGCTCGAGACTTGCAAGGTGCTCGAGTGCCACTTTTTTTGTCTTTACTCAAGACCTGCTTAGGAGTAATGAGCTAAGTATGAATATCTTTTTATGATGTGGCGGTACCTGCAAGATCGCCCTCTTATGGCTTGTGATCATCGGGAGAAGTCCTAGTTGTGTGAGTTTGACCAATTGATTAAGAATGAGATCCATTTGGGTACCCGCTTCTCCGTTAAAGGAGGTCAAGCAAATATTGCCGTTTGACCCAGTCAAAAGCTTTTCGAATGTCGTGCTTGAAGACAAGGGACAATGTATGTAAGATTGCTCACATACAAAATGTTGTCGTGGATGCTTCTCTATAAATGCACCTTGATAGTTAAAGATGATGACGTTTATGTGAGGACCGAGGCCAACGACGAGGAGCTTGGTAATGATCTTGAGCACCCCATGGATGAGACTAATATATAGATGATGATGCTCTTCACATTCTTCTTGGGGAGAAGCACCACATTAGAGAAGTTGGTTCATTGAAGATTTGCCACATGCATATGTAGATCGGTACAAACCAAATATGAGCCATCCTTATTTTGACCTGAATTTGACTCAAATTAAGTTTGATATAAATCCAACGCTTTACGCAAAATAAAAATACAACTCAAACTAGACTTATTCCCAGGATAATATGAGATATTATTTTGTTAGATTTCACTGCAAATCGAACGTCAGATTTTTAAGTAAATGGCAAATCGAACATTTTTTTGAGGAATAATGACAGGAGTTCTGCCTTTTCATATTAGAAGAAAGAAGGGGAACCAAGGTTCCTTGGTAGTGTACAGAGAATATGGAGAAACAAGCTTCCACGCACACATACTCAGCCAAAGAAACTAGAAAAAGGAAAAGAAAAGAGAAAAGCTAAGCATTAGCCTCCTTGAACAAAGCAATCCCGTGTCTGGCCAAAGCAACAACTGTTTCAGGTGAGCATCTCTTTCCTTCGAAAGTTCGCATATTCCTTTCTTTCCAAAGATTCCAAGCAACGTAAGCAGCCGATGTGATTTGCATGCGAAAAATCGGGTTGTTGTGCAGGTTCCAGGTCCGTTTCCACCAGCCTTTGATTGTCATCGAAGTTGAACCAACAACAGCAACCTCAGGGTCGCTCTGCTGGAAGGAGAACCAGACCTCTCGGGCAAAAGGGCAAGAGAGCGTAATATGGGCAGCCGACTCCAGAACCTGATCACAGGAAGTACATTTGTCTTTGTGTGGCCAACCCCTTATCGCAAGACGATCAGCCATCCAGGTCCTATTCTGGATCAATAGCCATGGATGGAACTTCACCTTCGGCTTGACCTTAATCCTCCATGAGGCGTGCAACTCTGGCTGAACGATCTGGCCAACAAACTGAGCATTGTAAGCAGACGCAGCGGAATAACCTCTGTCATTAGTGAGCTCCCACCGGATGGTGTCAGGAACATTTGTGAGGACAATGGGTTGCAGCAGTTCCCATAGCTTGACAAGTTGATCCAGCAAATCTTCGGAAGCAATTCTTTCCAAGCCCTTCATCCATCGATTACCAACAAGCGCTTCCTTCACAGTTAACTTCTTCCGTCGTGCCAGACCGAACAGACCAGGGGCTACATCCACAGGGGCCATGCCCAACAACCAACGATCATTCCAGAAGCTCGCTGCCCATTCCCCCAGTGAAATCTTCGTGCAAGCAGAGAAAAGCAGCCTGTCCGTGCGATCACATGGGATGGGGGAGCCCTGCCAAGGCCTAGAAGTGAGGCTCCACTCTAACCAAGCCCAACGCAGCCGCAACGCCCCGCTGAAGCAAGCAATGTCTTTGATTCCAAGGCCACCCACATCCTTTGGGGAGCAGACCCTCTTCCAGCTGACAAGGCACTTGGCCCCACTGCACTCCTCATCACCATTCCAAAGGAAGTTGCGCTTAATCTTTTCCATCTTCTTTATCGTCCATTTGTCGGCTGCAAAACTTGTTAAGAAATAGGTGGCCATGGACATAAGCACAGAATTTATTAGGTCAAGTCGTCCCGGTCTTGTCATCAGTTTGCCATTCCATCCCTTGAGTCTTCCAGCCATGCCATCCAAGAGAGGGAGGACTTCGATTCGCCTAAGCTTGCGATAGCTGAGTGGTTGGCCAAGGTAACGACACGGGAGAGAGAGCCCGTCGTCCCACCAAAATCTTGGATAATATCCTGGAAGTCCAGCCCTCACACCTTTCTGGGTGTTGATCTTGAGTCCAGAGACCTCCCCAAACCTATCCAGTATTGCTCTGACTGCACACACTTCATCCTTGATAGGGTTTAAAAATAGGGCCGCATCATCTGCATACATACTTGTCCGAAATCTGGCCGTCTTAGGTCCCAACTGAGATAGAACCCTGCATTTTGTCGCAAGATCCAACAGCCTCCGAAGCGGCCCCATGACGAGAATGAACAACATTGGAGACAGGGGGTCTCCCTAGCGAAGGCCGCGCATATGCCTGAAGGGTATGCCGGGGGTGCCATTTAACAAAATTCTTGAGGAACCGGAGCTCAGAATGGCAGACACAATATTTCTCCCGCGCTGACCAAAACCAAAAGCAGACAGGGTCTCTAACAAGAATCCCCAACCAACGGAATCAAATGCTTTTGCAATGTCAAGCTTGAGGAAGACTAATGCCTTCTTCTTGGTGTGAGCCTCTCTAACGACATTGTGCACGTAAAGGAAATTGTCCTGAATACATCTCTTTTTAATGAAGACGCTCTGGAAAGGAGAGACAAGGGAGTCAAGCTCCGGGGCCAGCCTATTAGCAAGCAACTTGCAGAGGATCTTGGCTATGTTGTGCACCAAGCTAATCGGCTTGTAGTCCAAAGGGGTGCGAGGAGCATCTTTCTTTGGCAGAAGCACAATATGAGCAGAGTTTAAAAGATCCCAAATCGAACATTGGTGATACCAAATTATGTTGTCGCGAGGATATCAATTTTCTCCGGCAAAGCCTAACAAATCCCGAGGACAACATTTTTTTTTGAAGGGAATGCTGAGGACAACATAATCTGCCCTCCAAAGACGTTCGATTTGTCACGCCAGATTTTTAACATTCCCCTGACAAGTTGTAAACAGAAACGTCCTGTCCGCGTGGCGCGTGCGGCTCGGAAGATACAAACAAACCTCGTCGTCCGCCGATCCGATCAACTCCCTAGGGCAAGGGGCCGGTTTGCCTTGCAATGGCGCCGGACAGGCTGAGCAAATTGCCGGACTGCCTGCTCCAGGCCATCCTCTCCTCCCTGGGAGCCAGGCAGGTCTTGCAGACGACGGCTCTGTCGCGGCGGTGGCGCCACGTCTGGCGTGGTGCTCTGTGCCTGTCCCTCGACATCGACCAGCGGGAGTTCGAAGCAGCGTCGACCGACCGCGACGGCAGGAGCAGCAGACCCGTGGAGCTCGAGGAGTGGGCAAGGTTTGACGACTTCGCGGACAGCCTCCTCCTGCTGGAGTTGAACCGCCGGGACGGCGGCGACGGCCTGCCCCTGGACCTGGACTCGCTCCGCCTGCACGTCGTCGACCATCTGCAGGCCAGCCGGCGGAGGCTGCCGCTCTACATCAAGTGGCTGGAGTGGGTTCACGGCTGCCTGGACCGCTACCGTCCCGCCGCGCTCGAGATCCAGAGCAGTTACGACATAACCGTCGACCTGCGTCTCATGGGCCTCCGCTCCGATCTAAGCCGCCTCAAGACGGCGCGCCTCACCGGGGTCCTACACAGCGGCGGCCTCGGCGACTCCGTGTGCCCTCAGCTGGAGCACGTCGAGTTCACCAGCTGCGCCATTGGTTTTGGGGAGGTGGTGACCAGTCCCACGCTCAAGAAGCTGGTCATGGACCGTTGCTGGAGGAGAGCGGATATGAAGCAGCGTGCTCCCCCGCTCGTCGACGCTCCCGCCCTTACTTCTCTACGTCTGGTCCTCGAGTTCCAGGGCATATGGGTGTTCCGGACGCCGTCGCTCGTCGAGGCATCGCTCCGTTCCACGAGACGGTGGGTCGACAGGGCCGACGAATACCACCTTCTCTGCAACCTCTATAACGTGACAAGATTAGAGCTCTCCGGCTTCCTGGCGCTAGAGAAGGTGCGTTCTATGGCCGACGAGAACTTCTCTTTTACTTTGGCTTATCTTTCATGCAGTGCAGACACAAGGCGAGCAATTTTTATGACACTGAATTCCTCTTTGTTTCAGATTAGGATGAAGCGAGGACATCAAGATCTGCCAACATTTCATAACCTGACCACATTGCTCTTGGACGAGTGCGACTTGACCGGTGAAGCTTACAACATGCTAGAGTTGTTTCTGAACAATGCTCCCAAACTGGAGGAACTTACTCTGCAGAATTGCAAGGTACTTAGATATCTCCCCTTACTCCCAACTTGAAATAACAGTTAAGCTTCTACTGATCATTAATACTTTTAACTTAAATTAAAGCTTCCGCAAGATTGGACCGGGTCGAAGAAGATGTGTCTGAACCTCAAGTTTAGGGAGATCAACTGTCACAAGGAGGGCGATCTTCAACAGGTGGATCATTGAGCTTTTGCTGGGATTGAAGAACGTCCAGAAGACCGGCATTTGCTAAGAAACAATGAAGGGATGTGGGCGTCGATCAAATAAATGTTCTATTCAATTCAAACACAAGCATGCTTGTATTCAAATAGGTTACAGGAAACCAAGAAAAACTCTTGCAGATAACATTGCTATCATCTGCTTTCTCTCTGCCCCGAGGATTTGTAAGATCAGGACTAATAATACTCAAAATGATATTTGCGATGTCATCTAGAGACATTATATAAATTCACTCATATAATAAAGTTGGCTATTACTCTCACAGAATTGTCATATTGGTAGGCTCCATATGCATATGCATTATCAAGGAAGGATGTCGAGGTGATGTGTAAACTCAGAGCCTCCATATTTACTGCATCCATAATCATGGGACCTACTCGTCAATGGGACATCGCTTTCCTCAATCTCCCTGCCATCCCACGAAGTTTCCTTCGTGCCATAGCCATGCTAAAGGCGCTCTATATCTTCATGAAGGACACCATATTTGGCTACATCAGCACCCCACTATCCACTATATCACAACAAACATTGATTCTACCTCCGTTTTTTATTACTCGGTGTCTAAGTTTTTCCCATTTTTTCCCAATTACTCTGCGCGCTAGCCTTTTTCTCGGTTTCCTTCCAACTTTGCCTTGCTTTTTTGGCTTATCACGCAGCTAATGCGTGTACTACCCAATCTGTTGTGTGACAGAGAAAATACTATTACTGTAGGAGTTAGTGCGCATGCATGAGCGGGCGAGCAACATGCAGGACAACCGAGTCGTTGGGGCCAATCAGCCGCATGCCCTTACCTATAGTGAGTCGGTTGCCAACATGCAATTAACATCAAAGCAGGGGTAAGAAGGTCCAGGAAAAACTCAGTGATGTGCTCCTTGGTATGCGGGTTACAAGTTATGCGTAGAGAAAAGAAAACATAAGGAGTGTCGATTAATAAGATGAAACGTGCGAACCAACCCGTGGTTGGATGGTTAGAGGGATTGTGGTGTCCTCAGCCCACCAGGGTTCAAGGCCTGGTGCTCGCATTTATTCCTGGATTTATTTCATGATTTCCGGCGATGCGTATTCAGTGGGAGGAGACGTTTCCGTCAATAACGAGGTGTCTACGGCGACTTTGTAAATTTTAAGATGATATGCCGGCTCAGTTTTTGAAGGTGCTCATAGGGGTAGGGTGTGCGTGTGTGCGTTCATAGAGGTGAGTGTATGCGCGTGTATATGAGCGCTTGCGTTTGTACTGTGTTAAAAAAAGATGAAGCGTGTAGACTAAAAAAACTATTTTATTTTCTATATGTGTATGTGGGGTGTCATATTTCCATTTTGCATCACTATTTCTAGTACAAATTATCCTATATCAATGATTTATTTCACATTGTGATGCAATTCTAATGTATTTTCTCTCTTAAAATGCAATGTAAACACAAAGAGGGAAATTGTCGAACATCTGGAAGTCTGGACCTAATTCACAACAGAAGAAAAAGCAATCTTTCGGAGCTCCAAAAACACTGGGATTTTATTGAATTATTTTCGCAAAATATGAAGACGGGGAGCGAAGATTGGTCGAAGGGGACCCACCAGGGCGCCACACGACCACCCCATGCGGGTGGGGCCTAGGGCGCGCCACCTGGTCGCGTGGGCTGGTGGCTCCTCTCATGGTGCCCTTTTGCCATAAATTCACAATTACTCTAGAAAAAAATCATAAAAAATCCTCGGGACTTTCCGCCACCGTCTACGAGATGGAACCCATGTGGAGCACTTTTGCTCTTCGGCGGAGCGATTCTGTCGGGGAAACTTCACTCCAAGAGGGAGAAATCAAATCCATTATCATCACCAACACCCCGTTCATCATTGGGGTCATCATCTTCATCAATATCTTCACTAACACCATCTCATCTTCAAACTCTAGTTCATCCCTTTGCTCAATCTTTGAATCAAATCTTAAATTGGTTGTGGGGTGTACTTATATGTGTTGGTTACACCTTGCAGTTAATGCATAGGAGATTTATTGGTGAAAGATTGTTATGTTCTCATTGTTTATCTTATATTTATACCCATTGTCATTATCCATGTGATGTCTTGTGAGTAGATCCATTAGTTTTTTAGGACATGGGAGAAGTCTTGTTGCTAGTAATCATGTGAAGTTGATTATCGTTTAATATTTTGATGATATGTTGCGTTGTTTTTTCTTTAGTGGTGTTATGTGAACATCGACTACATGACACTTCACCATCTTTGGGCCTAGGGGAAGAGATTATTATGGAATTAGTTTGTAGATGATGTGTTGCGGGGGTGATAGAAACCCAAAACCTAGTTTATGAATTGTTCCGTGAGGGGTTGTTTTGGATCCTGTTGTTTAATGTTATGGTTAGATTTATCTTAATTACTTCTCTTGTATTGCGGGTGGTTGCATGGAAGGTATAATCATAAGTAGGTATTTGTTCAAGTAAGGGCAATACATTATCTCCGATCCATCCACACAACACTTGTCGAATCAATGAACGGTAACATAATGAATCGTGGTGAAAGTAACTTGGCGAGATTCCCATGTGGCCTCAAGAGCGTTTTAGCTATTATAAGAAATACCACAGTCTTATCCTTAGAATACATAAGGATTGGGCCACTTGTTGCACTCTATTACTTTTGTTACTTTTATCTTGTTACAAATTATGTTGCTATCAAACAACCTATCAAATAATTTTACATCATTTACAGTGAAACCTTGCTGAAAACTACTAGTCAATTCCTTATACTCCTTGTTGGGTTCGACACTCTTATTTTATCGAAATGGCTACGATAGATCCTCTATACTTGTGGGTCATCGGGGTGGAGGAGGGCGGGGTGTGGTCACCGTCCTGCGAGGGCGGTCGTTCTGATGGTTCAAAGTGCCAACTTTGAGACGGGGCCGGTGATGGTGCAATGGAGTTCCTAGGGGTCTTGTGCAGGTTGTAGTTTTGTGTTGTATAGGCTGGTGCATGATCTTCGAGATTTATTCTCTTTCCAGCGAGATGACTTCGCTTCAAGGGTGTTGGTCCTCCAGGGCCTAGGTGCAGTGACTTCCCGTCTGCGACACCATCCAAAGAGTGGTCCGTTCAGGCAACGGTGGCTGTGGAGTGGCGGCAGCGACGTGCCGTCGGCCCGCTCGGGAGGTTGCAATTGGTCGGTTCCCCAGGGACCTTACTATAATTTCTATATTTTTATAGGGGTTCTTGTATTGTTGGAAACTTTAATAGATTAAGGGGTTGTTTTACAAAAAAACAAGGGTGCAACTAATCCATGTGGAAACAACAAGAGAGCATGAGAGAATACAATGGTGTTGAAACTTTGAAGAGGACACTCCCAATAAAGGAAAAAAGGGTCCTACCACCAAGAAACAAGCAACACTAAGGTGTACACCAGAGATCCATCGGAGCCGGAATGCACTATCGCCCATGGGCTTTCTGAGTCTATCAACAGGGCTAGCATGAGTGTCGGATCACACACCTTTGTGGCGCGTCGACCAGGGATTTTCCCCATGCTTCCCAGACCCCGAATTCGCCGTCTCAAATCAAACTCGTCAAAGAATGGTATCACATCCAACTTCCAATGACCACTTGCATAATTCTAACGTAGTTGAAACCTCGCACGAGCCAACGTCGTCATCAACTAGGACAACCACCTCCAGGCGTGCTCATGAAACGATCTTCGCAAACTCCACCACGGGGGCGTAGACGTCGTAGCAACGGGATCGAGAGCAAAAGAAAACATACATGTTGTGGAGAGAGAAGAAATAGATGTTATGTACCAAAACCAAAACGTAGGAAGGAACATGTGGTTGTGTTGGTCGTGGATGCTATTCCTTGTATGCGGAGTTTGACATCCTCGCCATTTTACGCTGTCTTGAAGTCTTGATTTTTGAGCATATTGAAACTTCTAACAACAACAAACATAACAGCACATTACTTTATTTGTAAAGAATCTATTTCCTCCCTTCGAGTTTACTAGGTCTTCTAGTATTTTGGGTCAAACTTTGGTTATATATATAACTAAGAAAATATAGAGTATACTATAAAAATGTATATTGTTGGACTTGTATTCAAAAGAGATTTTCCATGATAATATTTGAGACATATAGTTTACATTTTACAAACTAAATCTATGATCAAATTTTGACTCAAAATAAGAGTGTCTAATAAACCGGACAAAGAGAGTATTCTAATCCTGCCATCGATCACAAGCAGTGAAAAAAATAGCGTACTATATGATAAAGTCATGTACCTAGAGTAGGGTCATGGACCTGTCCAAGGTACCCTTCCCAAGGACATCTTTAGAAGAAACTCCCTTCCAGTCGACCTGGAAGGATTCCACTCGACGGACTCGAAGACACTCGACCATGAAGACTCACTCAACCACCAGGAGTCCAAGAGCCACTCTGTATCCAAACGGTCTGTAATTAAGTAGTCTTTATGGCCATGATGACACTTTATGTAAGACGTTACCTATAACGCCAGGCCTTAATGTACTTTAAACCCTCCGCTACGTGGGCTGGCTGGGTCCTGGCAGACACTATATAAGCCACCCCCTCCACTGGCATAAGGGTTCGCACCCCTGTAACTCATACGCTTATAATCCAGTCGACCGCCTAGGCTCCGAGACGTAGGGCTGTTACTTCCTCCGAGAAGGGCCTGAACTCATAAATCCCTTGCGTATACAACTACTCCATAGCTAGGATCTAGCCTCTCCATACCTACCCCCCATTCTACTGTCAGTCTTAGGACCACGACAGTTGGCGCCCACCTTGGGGCGGGTGTCTTAGCGACTTATTGGAGAAGTTGCAATTGTTCCGATCGCCTTCATCATGGTTTCTGGCGGAGTTCTGGTCGAGGGCCGCGAGATCCGTCTCGGCGCTCACGTTCATCGCCGACGACTCCGCTTGGCTCCAGGAGGCTCCACTTTCGTGCATGTGTCCACGACGTCCTGCTGCGGCAACCGTCGGCTCCGTATTGGTCGACTCCTGTGTCATCCTCCCTCCCTGTCTCCCGCCAGCGTAAGCGCTCTGGTCGGTCGAGGCTTCAATGGTGTGTGAGACACGTAGTGGCTCGCCAATCGGCCACCACCCAAGTCGCGGCAATCGAGCCCGATGAATCTCTCTACGGCATGTTCGATCTGTCGACTGGCTCCGTAGAGACTGCATCCGAGTGCGACAGCAGTGATCCTGCGGCGGAGGTTCTGATGGTCAATGGGCCTCGTAGTCCTCCCGGCTTCCCCCACACTAGCGGGGCGGACGGTGGAGGCGACCCCGCTCAGGTCCACGAGGAATGTCAACCCGAGCCACTCACTTCTCTGCAAAGGGAAGATCTTCGCCGCCGGAATATGGATGCTCTGCATACTCCCATCATAGGAGAAACCCCCAAGGCTCGTGCCTTGGAGGATGCGCGTTTGGCCAACTTGGCTGAACAAACTCGACTGGAGAACCTCCAGCGAGAACTCGACGAACGCGCGCGGCAACGAGTACCCGACTCCAGTCGACGTCAACTCTTTCCGCAACCAACTCAGGTATATCGAACCCCGATTCAGAATCTAGCAGCTACAGCCCGTATAGCAGAGTCAATTCAGCCCTCTCAGTCAGAGGCTGGATGCAGATCCGGGATTTGCTCCGGGCAGCAGGAGATCAGAATTCAGCTGTGTCACAGTCACGCAATAGGATTCGCAGTCGATCCATCACTGCGAATACAGTCCAGTCGGCTCATAGCCCAAGATCGCCTCCGCGGCGTGAGGGACGTGGAGGTCGACGTGATCAGTATGATGACCGATTCGATCGCGATGATCGGTGTCGAGTGCCCACTCCTCCCCCGAGGGGTGGGTCTTACGCCCCTCGGCAGCAAGATGAAAGGTGCCAGCACAGTGTTGGGCGGAGAGCTTCGGTCGACCCCAGGGAACCAGGCTTTGACGCGAGATCCATCATCGTGCAAGGTTTGGTCGACCGGAACAGAGCTCATCGAGAAGGCCATGACAGAGATGCGCCCACCAGCAGTCGAGTCCATGTTTCAGGACCAGAATGTTTTAGCAGAGCCATCAGAACCGCGGTGATCCCTCCCAACTTCAGGTTGGCGACGGGAGTAAGTAAGTTCACTGGTGAGTCCAAGCCCGAAACTTGGCTCGAGGACTACCGAGTGGCTGTGCAGATTGGCGGCAGCAATGATGAGGTGGCCATGAAACACCTTCCACTCATGTTGGAGGGTTCGGGCAGGGCCTGGTTGAATCAGCTAGCTCCTAGCAGCATCTACACTTGGGAAGATCTTTCCCGAGTGTTCGTCAGGACATTTGAGGGAACTTGCAAGCGACCAGCAGGACTGACAGAGCTGCAGGTCTGCGTGCAAAATTCGAATGAGACCCTGAGAGATTACATCCAGAGATGGATCACATTGCATCATACGGTGGAGAACGTATCTGACCATCAAGCAGTCTGTGCCTTCAAGGATGGCGTTAAGAATAGAGAGTTAAGTTTCAAGTCTTGTCGGACCGGAGATATGACCCTGAGTCGAATGATGGAGATTGCCACCAAATACGCCAATGGTGAAGAAGAGGATCGACTCTGGAGTGGCAAGTACAAGCTGAGTCAGTCGGAAAAAGGAAACTCCAGTCGGAAGCAGAAGCGGAAAGCCGAGCCAGTTGCTCCTGGAGAGGCCCTGGCCGTGACTCAGGGCAAATTCAAAGGGAAGCCCAAAGGATCCTGGAACCCCAAGAATGTAAAGGATAAGGAAGGAAACGACGTGATGGATCTGCCATGTCACATCCACACGAAGAAAGACGAAGAGGGTAACTTCATCTACCCAAAACATACCACTCGCCAGTGCCGGCTCTTAATCCAGCAGTTTCAAGGGAAACAGTCCAAGAATAAGGAGAAGGAGTCAGACAAGGCTGTGGACAAGGAGGACAGTGACGAAGGGTACCCCCATGTCAATTCCACCCTGATGATTTTTGCTGATGTGGAGAGCAAAAGTCGATTGAAAGTTATCAACCGTGAGGTGAATATGGTCGCTCCGGCGACACCTAGCTATCTGAAATGGTCTCAGACCGCCATTACATTCGACCAGTCTGATCACCCGACACACATAGCCACCCCTGGGAGGCAAGCTTTGGTGGTCGACCCAGTCGTCGAAGGCACTCGATTGACTAAAAGGATGGTGGCAGTGGATTGAATATATTGTATGCGGAGACACTAAAAGGAATGGGCATTCCGCTGTCTAGACTCAGTTCCAGCTGTTGGGGAACGTAGTAATTTCAAAAAAAATTCCTACGCACACGCAAGATCATGATGATGGCATAGCAACGAGAGGGGAGAGTGTTGTCCATGTACCCTCGTAGACCGTAAGCGGAAGCGTTATGACAACGCGGTTGATGTAGTTGTATGTCTTCACGATCCGACCGATCCAAGCACCGAACGTACGACACCTCCGAGTTCAGCACACGTTCAGCTCGATGACGATCCCCGGGCTCCGATCCAGCAAAGCTTCGGGGATGAGTTCCGTCAGCACGATGGCATGGTGATGATGATGATGCTCTACCGACGCAGGGATTCACCTAAACTCCGCGACGATATGACCGAGGTGGAATATGGTGGAGGGGGGCACCGCACACGGCTAAGGAATGATCCGTAGATCAACTTGTGTCTTAGGGTGCCCCCCCCGCCCCCGTATATAAAGGAGCCGGGGGGGAGGAGGCGGCCGGCCAAGGAGGGCGCGCCAAGGGGGGAGTCCTACTCCCACCGGGAGTAGGACTCCCTTCTTTCCTAGTTGGAGTAGGAGAAGGGGGAAGGAGGAGGAGGAGGAGAAGGAAGGGGGGCGCCCCCCTCTCCTTGTACTATTCGGACTAGGGAGGGGAGGGGGCGCGGCCCACCTCTTGCCTCCTCTCCTGTTCTCCCTTATGGCCCATGTAGGCCCAATAACCCCCGGGAGGGTTCCGGTAACCCCTCGGTACTCCGGTAAAATGCCGATTTCACCTGGAACACTTCCGATGTCCAAACATAGGCTTCCAATATATCAATCTTTATGTCTCGACCATTTCGAGACTCCTCGTCATGTCCGTCATCACATCCGGGACTCTGAACAAACTTCGTTACATCAAAACTTATAAACTCATAATAAAACTGTCATCGTAACGTTAAGTGTGCGGACCCTACGGGTTCGAGAACTATGTAGACATGACCTAGAACTATTCTCGGTCAATAACCAATAGCGGAACCTGGATGCCCATATTGGTTCCTACATATTCTACGAAGATCTTTATCGGTCAAACCGCATAACAACATACGTTGTTCCCTTTGTCATCGGTATGTTACTTGCCCGAGATTTGATCGTCGGTATCCAATACCTAGTTCAATCTCGTTACCGGCAAGTCTCTTTACTCGTTACGTAATGCATCATCCCGTAACCAACTCATTGGTTACATTGCTTGCAAGGCTTATTGTGATGTGCATTACCGAGAGGGCCCAGAGATACCTCTCCGACAATCGGAGTGACAAAACCTAATCTCGAAATACGCCAACTCAACATGTACCTTCGGAGACACCTGTAGTACTCCTTTATAATCACCCAGTTATGTTGTGACGTTTGGTAGTACCCAAAGTGTTCCTCTGGTAAACGGGAGTTGCATAATTCTCATAGTTACAGGAACATGTATAAGTCTTGAAGAAAGCAATAGCAATATACTAAACGATCAAGTGCTAGGCTAACGGAATGGGTCATGTCAATCACATCATTCTTCTAATGATGTGATCCCATTAATCAAATGACAACACATGTCTATGGTTAGGAAACATAACCATCTTTGATTAATGAGCTAGTCAAGTAGAGGCATACTAGTGACTATATGTTTGTCTATGTATTCACACATGTATCATGTTTCCGGTTAATACAATTCTAGCATGAATAATAAACATTTATCATGATATGAGGAAATAAATAATAACTTTATTATTGCCTCTAGGGCATATTTCCTTCAGTCTCCCACTTGCACTAGAGTCAATAATCTAGATTACATAGTAATGATTCTAACATCCATGGAGTCTTGGTGCTGATCATGTTTTGCTCGTGAAAGTGGCTTAGTCAATGGGTCTGCAACATTCAGATCCGTATGTATCTTGCAAATCTCTATGTCTCCCACTTGGACTTGGTCCCGAATGGAATTGAAGCGTCTCTTGATGTGCTTGGTCCTCTTGTGAAATCTGGATTCCTTTGCCAAGGCAATTGCACCAGTATTGTCATAGAAGATCTTCATTGGTCCCGATGCACTAGGTATGACACCTAGATCAGAAATGAACTCCTTCATCCAGACTCCTTCATTTGCTGCTTCAGAAGCAACTATGTACTCCGCTTCACATGTAGATCCTGCCACGACGCTTTGTTTAGAACTGCACCAACTTACAGCTCCACCGTTTAATAAAAACACGTATCCGGTTTGCGATTGAGAATCGTCCGGATCAGTGTCAAAGCTTGCATCGACATAACCATTTACGACTAGCTCTTTGTCACCTCCATATACGAGAAACATATCCTTAGTTCTTTTCAGGTATTTCAGGATGTTCTTGACCGTTGTCCAGTGATCCACTCCTGGATTACTTTGGTACCTTCCTGCCAAGCTTATTGCTAAGCATACGTCAGGTCTGGTACACAGCATTGCATACATGATAGAGCCTATGGCTGAAGCATAGGGAACATCTTTCATTTTCTCTCAATCTTCTGCTGTGGTCGGGCATTGAGTTTGACTCAACTTCACACCTTGAAGTACGGGCAAGAACCCTTTCTTTGCCTGATCCATTTTGAACTTCTTCAAAATTTTATCAAGGTATGTGCTTTGTGAAAGTCCTATCAAGCGTTTTGATCTATCTCTATAGATCTTGATGCCCAATATGTAAGCAGCTTCACCGAGGTCTTTCATTGAAAAAACTTTTATTCAAGTATCCCTTTATGCTATCCAGAAATTCTATATCATTTCCAATTAATAATATGTCATCTACATATAATATCAGAAATGCTACAGAGCTCCCACTCACTTTCTTGTAAATACAGGCTTCTCCAAAAGTCTGTATAAAACCATATGCTTTGATCAAACTATCAAAACATTTATTCCAACTCCGAGATGCTTGCACCAGTCCATAAATGGATCGCTGGAGCTTGCATACTTTGTTAGCACCTTTTGGATCAACAAAACCTTCTGGCTGCATCATATACAACTCTTCTTCCAGAAATCCATTCAAGAATGCAGTTTTGACATCCATTTGCCAAATTTCATAATCATGAAATGCAGCAATAGCTAACATGATTCGGACAGACTTAAGCATCGCTACGGGTGAGAAAGTCTCATCATAGTCAACCCCTTGAACTTGTCTAAAACCTTTTGCAACAAGTCGAGCTTTATAGACAGTTACATTACCATCAGCGTCAGTCTTCTTCTTAAAGATCCATTTATTCTCAATGGCTTGCCGATCATCGGGCAAGTCAACCAAAGTCCATACTTTGTTTTCATACATGGATCCCATCTCAGATTTCATGGCCTCTAGCCATTTTGCGGAACCTGGGCTCATCATCGCTTCCTCATAGTTCGTAGGTTCATCATGGTCAAATAACATGACTTCCAGAACAGGATTACCGTACCACTCTGGTGCGGATCTTACTCTGGTAGACCTACGAGGTTCAGTAGAAACTTGATCTGAAGTTTCATGATCAATATCATTAGCTTCCTCACTAATTGGTGTAGTTGTCATAGGAACCGGTTCTTGTGATGAACTACTTTCCAATAAGGGAGTAGATACAGTTATCTCATCAAGTTCTACTTTCCTCCCACTCACTTCTTTCGAGAGAAACTCCTTCTCTAGAAAGGATCCGAATTTAGCAACGAAAATCTTGCCCTCAGATCTGTGATAGAAGGTGTACCCAATAGTCTCTTTTGGGTATCCTATGAAGACACATTTCTCCGATTTGGGTTCGAGCTTATCTGGTTGAAGTTTCTTCACATAAGCATCGCAGCCCCAAACTTTAAGAAACGACAACTTTGGTTTCTTGCCAAACCACAATTCATAAGGCGTCATCTCAACGGATTTTGATGGTGCCCTATTTAACGTGAATGCGGCCGTCTCTAAAGCATAACCCCAAAATGATAGCGGTAAATCAGTAAGAGACATCATAGATCGCACCATATCTAGTAAAGTACGATTACGACATTCGGACACACCATTTCGTTGTGGTGTTCCGGGTGGCGTGAGTTGCGAAACTATTCCGCATTGTTTCAAGTGTAGACCAAACTCGTAACTCAAATATTCTCCTCCATGATCAGATCATAGAAACTTTATTTTCTTGTTACGATGATTTTCCACTTCACTCTGGAATTCTTTGAACTTTTCAAATGTTTCAGACTTGTGTTTCATCAAGTAGATATACCCATATCTGCTCAAATCATCTGTGAAGGTGAGAAAATAACGATACCCGCCGCGAGCCTCAACATTCATTGGACCACAAACATCAGTATGTATGATTTCCAACAAATCAGTTGCTCGCTCCATAGTTCTGGAGAACGGCGTTTTAGTCATCTTTCCCATGAGGCACGGTTCGCAAGTACCAAGTGATTCATAATCAAGTGATTCCAAAAGCCCATCAGTATGGAGTTTCTTCATGCGCTTTACACCGATATGACCTAAACGGCAGTGCCACAAATAAGTTGCACTATCGTTATCAACTCTGCATCTTTTGGTTTCAGCACTATGAATATGTGTATCACTACTATCGAGAATCAATAAAAATAGACCACTCTTCAAGGGTGCATGACCATAAAAGATATTACTCATATAAATAGAACAACCATTATTCTCTGATTTAAATGAATAACCGTCTCGCATCAAACAAGATCCAGATATAATGTTCATGCTCAACGCTGGCACCAAATAACAATTATTTAGGTCTAAAACTAATCCCGATGGTAGATGTAGAGGTAGCGTGCCGACTGCGATCACATCGACTATGGAACCATTTCCCACGCGCATCGTCACCTCTTCCTTAGCCAATCTTCGCTTAATTCGTAGTCCCTGCTTCGAGTTGCAAATATTAGCAACAGAACCAGTATCAAATACCCAGGTGCTACTGCGAGCATTAGTAAGGTACACATCAATAACATGTATATCACATATACCTTTGTTCACTTTGCCATCCTTCTTATCCGCCAAATACTTGGGGCAGTTCCGCTTCCAGTGTCCAGTCTGCTTGCAGTAGAAGCACTCAGTTTCAGGCTTAGGTCCAGACTTGGGTTTCTTCTCTTGAGCAACAACTTGCTTGCTGTTCCTTTTGAAGTTCCCCTTCTTCTTCCCTTTGCCCTTCTTCTTGAAACTGGTGGTCTTGTTAACCATCAACACTTGATGCTCCTTCTTGATTTCTACCTCCGCGGCTTTTAGCATTGCGAAGAGCTCAGGAATAGTCTTGTTCATCCCTTGCATATATAGTTCATCACGAATCTCTTGTAGCTTGGTGACAGTGATTGGAAAATTCTGTCAATGACACTATCATCAGGAAGATTAACTCCCAGTTGAATCAAGTGATTATTATACCCAGACATTTTGAGTATGTGTTCACTGACAGAACTATTCTCCTCCATCTTGCAGCTATAGAACTTATTGGAGACTTCATGTCTCTCAATCCGGGCATTCGCTTGAAATATTAACTTCAACTCCTGGAACATCTCATATGCTCCATGACGTTCAAAATGTCGTTGAAGACCCGGTTCTAAGCCGTAAAGCATGGCACACTGAACTATCGAGTAGTCATCAGCTTTGCTCTGCCAGACGTTCTTAACGTCGTCAGTTGCATCAGCAGCAGGCCTGGCACCCAGCGGTGCTTCTAGGACGTAATTTTTTTGTGCAGCAATGAGGATAATCCTCAGGTTACGGACCCAGTCCGTGTAATTGCTACCATCATCTTTCAACTTTGCTTTCTCAAGGAACGCAATAAAATTCAACGGAATAACAGCACGAGCCATCTATCTACAAACAAACATAGACAAGCAAAATACTATCAGGTACTAAGTTCATGATAAATTTAAGTTCAATTAATCATATTACTTAAGAACTCACACTTAGACAGACATCTCTCTAGTCATCTAAGTGATCACGTGATCCAAATCAACTAAACCATGTCCGATCATCACGTGAGATGGAGTAGTTTCAATGGTGAACATCACTATGTTGATCATATCTACTATATGATTCACGCTCGACCTTTCGGTCTCCGTGTTCCGAGGCCA
This sequence comes from Triticum timopheevii, assembly GCA_963921465.1. Taxonomy (NCBI): domain Eukaryota; kingdom Viridiplantae; phylum Streptophyta; class Magnoliopsida; order Poales; family Poaceae; genus Triticum; species Triticum timopheevii. Next base: position 403,800,318 of record OY997272.1, on the reverse strand, counting down.
TATCTGTATATGCTAGGCTCGTCAAGTATGACCTGAGTATTCCGTGTGTGCAACTGTTTTGCACCCGTTGTATTTGAACTTAGAGCCTATCACACCCGATCATCATGTGGTGTCTCAGCACGAAGAACTTTCGCAACGGTGCATACTCAGGGAGAACACTTCTTGATTATTAGTGAGAGATCATCTTAAAATGCTACCGTCAATCAAAGCAAGATAAGATGCATAAAAGGATAAACATCACATGCAATCAATATAAGTGATATGATATGGCCATCATCATCTTGTGCTTGTGATCTCCATCTTCGAAGCACCGTCGTGATCACCATCATCACCGGCGCGACACCTTGATCTCCATCGTAGCATCGTTGTCGTTTACGCCATCTATTGCTTCTACGACTATCGCTACCGCTTAGTGATAAAGTAAAACAATTACAGGGCGTTTGCATTTCATACAATAAAGCGACAACCATATGGCTCCTGCCAGTTGCCGATAACTTCGGTTACAAAACATGATCATCTCATACAATAAAATATAGCATCACGTCTTGACCATATCACATCACAACATGCCCTGCAAAAACAAGTTAGACGTCCTCTACTTTGCTGTTGCAAATTTTACGTGGCTGCTACAGGCTTAGCAAGAACCGTTCTTACCTACGCATCAAAAGCCACAACGATAGTTCGTCAAGTTGGTGCTGTTTTAACCTTCGCAAGGACCGGGCGTAGCCACACTCGATTCAGCTAAAGTGAGAGAGACAGACACCCGCCAGCCACCTTTAAGCACAAGTGCTCGTAACGGTGAAACCAGTCTCGCGTAAGCGTACGCGTAATGTCAGTCCGGGCCGCTTCATCTCACAATACCGCCGAACCAAAGTATGACATGCTGGTAAGCAGTATGACTTATATCGCCCACAACTCACTTGTGTTCTACTCGTGCATATAACATCAACGCATAAAACCTAGGCTTGGATGCCACTGTTGGGGAACATAGTAATTTCAAAAAAAATTCCTATGCACACGCAAGATCATGGTGATGGCATAGCAACGAGAGGGGAGAGTGTTGTCCACGTACACTCGTAGACCGTAAGCGGAAGCGTTATGACAAAGCGGTTGATGTAGTTGTACGTCTTCACGATCCGACCGATCCAAGCACCAAACGTACGGCACCTCCGAGTTCAGCACACGTTCAGCTCGATGACAATCCCCGGGCTCCGATCCAGCAAAGCTTCGGGGATGAGTTCTGTCAGCACGACGGCGTGGTGACGATGATGATGCTCTACCGGCACAGGGCTTCGCCTAAACTCCGCAACGATATGACCGAGGTGGAATATGGTGGAGGGGGGCACCGCACACGGCTAAGGAACGATCCGTAGATCAACTTGTGTCTTAGGGTGCCCCCCGCCCCCGTATATAAAGGAGCCAGGGGGGAGGAGGCGGCCGGCCAAGGAGGGCGCGCCAAGGGGGGAGTCCTACTCCCACCGGGAGTAGGACTCCCTTCTTACCTAGTTGGAGTAGGAGAAGAGGGAAGGAGGAGGAGGAGGAGGAGGAGAAGGAAGGGGGGCGCCGCCCCCCCTCTCCTTGTCCTATTCGGACTAGGGAGGGGAGGGGGCGTGGCCCACCTCTTGCCTCCTCTCCTCTTCTCCCTTATGGCCCATGTAGGCCCAATAGCCCCCGGGAGGGTTCCGGTAACCCCCCAGTACTCCGGTAAAATGCCGATTTCACCCAGAACACTTCCGATGTCCAAACATAGGCTTCCAATATATCAATCTTTATGTCTCGACCATTTCGAGACTCCTCGTCATGTCCGTGATCACATCTGGGACTCTGAACAAACTTCGGTACATCAAAACTTATAAACTCATAGTAAAACTGTCATCGTAACGTTAAGCGTGCGGACCCTACGGGTTCGAGAACTATGTAGACATGACCTAGAACTATTCTCGGTCAATAACCAATAGCAGAACCTGGATGCCCATATTGGTTCCTACATATTCTACGAAGATCTTTATTGGTCAAACCGCATAACAACATATGTTGTTCCCTTTGTCATCGGTATGTTACTTGCCCGAGATTTGATCGTCGGTATCCAATACCTAGTTCAATCTCATTACCGGCAAGTCTCTTTACTCGTTACGTAATGCATCATCCCGTAACCAACTCATTGGTTACATTGCTTGCAAGGCTTATTGTGATGTGCATTACCGAGAGGGCCCAGAGATACCTCTCTGACAATCGGAGTGACAAAACCTAATCTCGAAATATGCCAACTCAACATGTACCTTCGGAGACACCTGTAGTACTCCTTTATAATCACCCAGTTACGTTGTGACGTTTGGTAGTACCCAAAGTGTTCCTCCGGTAAACAGGAGTTGCATCATTCTCATAGTTACAGGAACATGTATAAGTCATGAAGAAAGCAATAGCAATATACTAAACGATCAAGTGCTAGGCTAACGGAATGGGTCATGTCAATCACATCATTCTTCTAATGATGTGATCCCATTAATCAAATGACAACACATGTCTATGGTTAGGAAACATAACCATCTTTGATTAATGAGCTAGTCAAGTAGAGGCATACTAGTGACTATATGTTTGTCTATGTATTCACACATGTATCATATTTCCGGTTAATACAATTCTAGCATGAATAATAAACATTTATCATGATATGAGAAAATAAATAATAACTTTATTATTGCCTCTAGGGCATATTTCCTTCACCAGCAACATGAGTTTCCATGGAGTCATTCCTGGAAAGAAGGCTGAGTCACTCGGCCAAATAGCTCTAGATGTGGTTTTCGGCGATTCGAAGCATTTCCGAAAAGAGAAGCTAAAATTTGAAGTCGTGGATTTCCAGAGCGCTTATCACGCTATCTTGGGCAGGCCAGCTTATGCACGGTTCATGACTCGACCATGTTACGTATACCTCAAACTGAAGATGCCTAGCCCCAAGGGTGTGATCACCATCACTGACAATCGGAAAAAGGCAGAAGAGTGTTTTCAGAAGGGCTCAAAGATTGCCGATTCTCAGATAACAGTGGTGGAGCTGGAAGAATATAAGAAAAATGCAGATCCGAGTGATTTGTTGCGGGCCAAGAAGCCCGCCATAGAGTCAGCATTCCAGTCGTCTGGTGAGACGAAGCCCGTTCACATTCACCCGACCGACCCCAGCGCTGCTCCGACTCATATTTCCAAAACACTCGACTCTAAATAGGACGAAGCGATCATCCAGTTCCTCCGTGAGAACTGGGACATCTTTGCATGGAAGCCTGCTGACATGCCGGGTGTTCCCAGGGGGCTGGCTGAGCATCATTTACGAGTCGACCCAAAAGCAAAACCTATCAAAGAACATCTTCAACGGTTTGCCGTCCAGAAGAGAAAGGCCATTGGCGAGGAGGTGGCTCGGCTCCTGGCAGCGGAGTTTATCCGAGGGGTTTACCACTCCGAGTGGCTCACCAATGTTGTCATGGTCCCCAAGAAGGACAAGTCACTTCGCATGTGCATCGATTTCAAACATATCAATTGGGCCTGCCCGAAAGATCATTTTCCTCTTCTTCGCATCGACCAAATTGTCGACTCGACTGCTGGATGTGAGAGATTGTCTTTTTTAGACGCCTATTCCGGGTACCATCAGATCCATCTATATGGACCCGACGAGATCAAAACAGCTTTCATCACTCCATTCGGGTGCTTCTGCTATGTCACCATGCCATTCGGCCTCAAGAATGCCGGAGCCACATTTATGAGGATGATTCAGAAGTGTTTACTCACTCAAATTAGTCGGAACGTGGAAGCGTACATGGATGATATTGTGGTCAAGTCACGGAAGGGTTCCGACCTGCTGACTGACCTTGCTGAAACATTTGCCAATCTCAGGAGATATGATATCAAGCTCAATCCATCAAAGTGCACATTCGGAGTTCCTGGTGGAAAGTTACTCGGTTTTCTCGTTTCCAAACGAGGAATCGACGCTAACCCAGAAAAAGTTGGCACTATACTCTGAATGAAACGCCCTGTGCGTGTGCACGATGTCCAGAAGCTTACTGGATGCTTGGCCGCGTTAAGTCGATTCATCTCTCGCCTCGGTGAAAAGGCATTGCCTCTTTACCGACTGATGAAGAAGTCAGACAAGTTCGAGTGGACTCCAGAAGCTGATGCAGCATTTGCCGAGCTAAAAGCTCTGCTATCCACCCAGCCGGTGCTTGCTGCCCCAATCAGCAAAGAGCCTTTGCTGCTTTACATTGCAGCCACAGGACAAGTCGTCAGTACAGTACTTACGGTCAAGCGGGAAGAAGGGAAAGCCTTCAAAGTTCAGCGCCAGTATATTATCTTTCCGAAGTGTTAACCCCATCGAAGCAAAGATACCCTCATTACCAGAAGCTTGTGTATGGGATCTACATGACCACGAAGAAGGTTGCTCATTATTTCTCTGATCATTCCATTATAGTCGTCAGCGACGCTCCACTGTCAGAGATTCTGCACAATAGAGATGCAACTGGTCGAGTGGCGAAATGGGCGATTGAACTCCTTCCCCTTGATATCAAGTTTGAGGCAAAGAAAGCCATTAAGTCCCAAGCAATAGCAGATTTCCTTGCCGAGTGGATTGAACAACGGCAGCCGACTCAAGTTCACTCGGAGCATTGGACCATGTTTTTTGATGGCTCTAAGATGTTAAATGGTTTCGGTGCTGGGGTAGTATTGGTTTCCCCCCGAGGAGATAAGCTCAGATATGTGCTCCAGATCCACTTTGATTCTTCCAATAATGAAGCAGAATACGAGGCACTTTTGTATGGGTTGCGCATGGCCATTTCACTCGGCGTCCGTCGCCTTATAGTTTATGGCGACTCAGATTTGGTGGTAAATCAGGTGATGAAGGAGTGGACGTTAGAAGCCCAGCCATGACTGGATACTGCATTGCAGTGAGAAAGCTTGAAAAGAAATTTGAAGGGTTAGAGCTCCATCATATACCCCGATTGAAGAATCAAGCGGCTGATGATTTGGTGAAGATAGGTTCCAAGAGAGAAGTCATTCCCAGTGACATGTTCTTGGAGCATATCCATACTCCATCAGTTAAAGAAGATCCTTTTACCGAAGAAGCTCCGCAGCCTAAAAGTATCACAGATCCGACTGAAGTTGAAGTTCCAGTAGTGGTCGACCTGATCATGGAAGTGTTGGTGATCACTCCCGATTGGACAGTGCCGTATATCGCGTATATCTTAAGGAAAGAGAAAGGAGGAGGAGAGAGGCTCGACAGATCGTCCACCGATCTAAAGCCTTCACCGTGATAAGGGGACAGTTGTACAGAGAAAGTGCGACTGGAGTTGGTCAGAAATGTATAACGCCAGAGGAAGATCGGATAATCCTTGACGATATCCACTCGGGGACCTATGGCCATCATGCGTCCTCTCGGACCATTGTGGCCAAAGCATACCGAGCCGGATTTTACTGGCCAAGAGCGAATGAAATGGCAAAGGAGATAGTCGACAAGTGTGAAGGATGTCAATTTTACTCCAATATGTCACACAAGCCCGCTTCAGCTTTAAAGACCATACCACTCGTCTGGCCTTTCACTGTATGGGGATTGGATATGGTTGGACCTCTGAGAACAGGCAGAAGCGGCTTCACCCATGTGCTGGTAGCAGTCGAGAAGTTCACCAAGTGGATTGAGGCTAAACCCATCAAGAATCTTGATGTCGGCACTGCTGTCAGCTTCATCAGGGAGTTGATATTCAGATATGGAGTTCCACACAGCATCATCGCCGACAATGGGTCAAACTTCGATTCCGAGGAATTCAGAGCCTTCTGCACATCTCAGGGCACACGAGTCGACTATGCTTCAGTCGCTCACCCTCAGTCGAATGGACAGGCAGAACGAGCAAATGGCTTAATTCTCAAAGGGTTGAAACCCCGATTGATGCGCGATCTCAAGCATGCAGCTGGTGCATGGGTCGACGAACTTCCGTCAGTGCTTTGGGGATTAAGGACCACACCTAACCGGTCGACTGGGAGAACTCCGTTCTTCTTGGTCTACGGAGCTGAAGCAGTCTTGCCGAGCGACCTGCTTCACAACGCACCCCGAGTCGAACTCTACACCGAAGCTGAAGCAGAACAAGCCTGGCAAGACGCAGTCGACCTTCTAGAAGAAGAAAGGGAGATGGCCTTGATCCGATCGACCATTTATCAGCAGGACTTGCGTCGCTTCCACGCCAAAAACATGAAGAGTCGAGCCTTCCAGGAAGGAGATTTGGTTCTTCGAGTGGATCAGCAGAAGCCACACAAGCTTGCTCCTTCTTGGGAAGGCCCCTTCATCGTCACCAAGGTTCTCCACAATGGAGCATACCGTCTTTACAATGTCGAGCACCAGATCGACGAGCCCCGAGCTTGGAACGCGGAGCTGCTCCGCCCCTTTTACACTTAAGTATGCACTCGGAAATGTAATAAAAGTACTTCTGTAGTTCATTTTTCAAAGACAATAGTGTTATAATTTCCCAGTGATTATTGTTACTTTTGTTCACATAAAGGTCCCCCAGTGGGTGGCTTAGCTGCGAATCCGTTTCGCCTAAGTTTGTAAAAATCCTACCGAGTGGTGAGCCAGCCTCACACTCGGAGGCTTAGCTGCGAATCTGTTTCGCCTAAGTTCAACAAAATCCTGCCGAGTGGTGAGCCAGCCTCCCACTCGGAGGCTTAGCTGCAGTCCAAGTACCCGCCTAAGTTCAATAAAGTCCTACCGAGTGGTGAGCCAGCCTCCCACTCGGAGGCTTAGCTGCAGTCCAAGTACTCGCCTAAGTTCAATAAAATCCTACCGAGTGGCGAGCCAGCCTCCCACTCGAAGGCTTAGCTACAGTCCAAGTACTCGCCTAAGTTCAATAAAATCCTACCGAGTGGCGAGCCAGCCTCCCACTCGGAGGCTTAGCTGCAGTCCAGGTACTCGCCTAAGTTTAAATGAAATCCTACCGAGTGGTGAGCCAGCCTCCCACTCGGGGGCTTAGCTGCAGCATAGCGCTCGCCTACGCCATAAGTATAATGTGTGCTCCGCAAGGAAGACGAGGTGCAGGTCGACTGCTACCCTCTTCTTCCGAGCTACGCCACAAGTATAACGTGCACTCCTCAAGAAAGACGAGGTGCAGGTCGACTGCTACCTTCTCCTTCCGAGCTACGCCACAAGTATAATGTGCACTCCGCAAGGAAGACGAAGTGCAGGTCGATTGATACCTTCTTCTTCAGAGGTACACCACAGAAATCCTACCGAGTGGAGAGCAGACCTCCCACTTGGGGGCTTAGCTGCAGCCTAGTGCTCACCTAAGTTTTTGAAAATCCTACCGAGTGGAGAGCAGACCTCCCACTCGGGGCCTTAGCTGCAGCCCAGTGCTCGCCTAAGTTTTTGAAAATCCTACCGAGTGGAGAGCAGACCTCCCACTCGGGGGCTTAGTTGCAGCCTAGTGCTCGCCTAAATTTTTGAAAATCCTACCGAGTGGAGAGCGGACCTCCCACTCGGGGGCTTAGCTGCAGCCCAGTGCTCGCCTAAGTTTTTGAAAATCCTACCGAGTGGAGAGCGGACCTCCCACTCAGGGGCTTAGCTGCAGCCCAGTGCTCGCCTAAGTTTTTGAAAATCCTACCGAGTGGAGAGCAAACCTCCCACTCGAAGGCTTAGCTGCAGCCCAGTGCTCGCCTAAGAATGATGAGGTATAAGTCGATTGCAATATGTGCTTCATCCTAGCCTGCAAAAGGGCACCTCAAACCAGATGCAAACATATTCAACGTCAAATCCAAGTTCAGACAACATCTTACGGAACCAGAAGTGCTCAGGCGCTAAGCCCGTTAAAGTTTATCGGTTACAAAAACCACTCGGCATATCGAGGCAAATTTAAAGCATCAAGCATAGAAGTTTTTTACCCCTCCTGTGGAGGGCTGGAAGGCGCAACGAACTCGTCCAGGTCTATTCCATCTGTGATCCGAGTGGAAGCAGCGATGAAGGTCTCCATGAAGGATCGGAAGTCATGCTTCTTGGTATTGGCCACCTTGAGAGCTGCCAGCTTGTCCTCTCGCGCCTCCTTACGGTGAACATGTGCCAGAGATAGAGCAACGTCCGCACCGCACCTGGCAGAAGACTTCTTCCATTCTTGCACTCGACTTGGAACATCGTTCAGTTGAGTCATCAGAGACTCAAGGTCATTCTGAAGTGTTTCTCCTGGCCAGAGTGTTGTGTCGATGCGAGAAGTTGCAACCTTCAGCCTTGCAAGATAGTCGACAACAGCAGCAACGCGAGACTCAAGTCGGAGCACGTTCATGGCGGCTTCGTCCTTCACAGGAGAGTTGATGGGATCTAGGCTCGTCTCCAGTCGACCAGCCTCCTCCTCAAAGTTCTGGCAAAACTCTGCAGACGCAACCCCAAAGTTAAGACGGCAGTTTGATGGCAAGATCATAGTTAAAAGGCATGTATGATACAAAGTATTACCTTCAAGCATGAGGAATAGCTTCTTGGCGAGTCCTCCCAGATAAGCCTCCAGATCATTCTTCTTTCCCGCCAACTCGCTGGCCTTGTCACTCAAAGCAATCTTATCATTCTTCAGTCGACTTACCTCCTTGTTGGCCGCATCAAGAGCAGCTTTCAGATTGGTATTCCCCTCTTCAAGCTTGGTGATTGAGGCCAGCTTTTCTTCTGCGAGCTTGGTTTTCTCTGAAGCTTCTTTCTGCGCCTCAGCGAGGTTAAGATCCTTCTTCTTCAGAGAATCCCTCAGTTTATCTGCAAAATCACAGTGAGATCAGATTCAGGGATGAACAAGAAACAAAGGCAGTCGTCAAGGTTCTCACCAAACATACCTTTTGCCTCCTCCTTCGCCTTCGTGAAGTTCTCCTGGACAAGCTTCAGATCAAGTTCGAGCTGGATATGCTTGTTCTCCAACTCAGTATAACGAGCTGCAAGCTCACAAGATTTCTGCGAAGAACCAATCGACAGACGTCAAAGATAGGTCACTTCCGAGTGACTAAGGAAAAATCGTAGCATTTCTAAGACTACAGCCGAATCTAAACATTCGACTGTAGTCTCAGGGACTACACCCAGTGGGTGCACTCAGCGTGCCCCCACTAGTTCTATCAGCTAGAGTCGATCAGTCGACCAAAAAAGACAGAAAGGCTAACCACCAGCAGATAGCCACAAAAAAAAGGTGTTCCTCAGACTGTAGTCGACTGCCAGCAGTCGACCACAGTCTCGGGGACTACACCCAGTGGGTGCACTCAGCGTGCCCCCACCGGTCTATGATTACATTCGACCTGATCGAGTAAAGAAAAAGCTTAAGACATAAAGACTATGGTCGACTGCCAGCAGTCCACCATAGCCTTGGGGACTACACCCAATGGGTGCACTCAGCGTGCCCCCACCAATCCAGAATTTCAATCGACACACCCAGTGGGTGTACGACAAATACTAAGATTTTCAGAAAGAAAAGTTTTCAGGTATCATATCCTAACAGAACAGGCGGTGATCGACTAACTTGAACATTGCTCTGAACCAGGTCGACTGCCACCCCCTAACCGATTCGGGAAGGGTCATGGCTGGAAAAGCACTCTTACTCCTCATTTGGACCCCAAGACCCCCACACATCTGGATTACTTTGGTCCTCTCGTCATTCGGACTCGCCTTTTTCACCGTCTGAGAACGACAAGTGAATATGTGCTTAAAGAGACCCCAGTGCGGCCGACAACCCAGGAAGTTTTCGCACAGAGACACGAAAGCGGCGAGATAGGCAATGGAGTTGGGAGTGAAGTGATGGAGTTGTGCCCCAAAGAAGTTCAGAAACCCTCGGAAGAAAAGATTCGGCGGCAGAGAGAATCCGCGATCTACATGGGTGGCTAAAAGGACACACTCACCCTCCTTTGGCTGCGGTTGCCACTCCGTCCCCGGAAGTCTTGCTGACCCATGGGAGATCAGTCCCTCATTGGCCATATCGTCGAGATCCTTCTGGGTGATGGTCGAGCGGATCCAGTCTCCTTGGACCCAGCCTTGCGGCAGGCGGGACCGCGACGAAGATCCACCCCGACTGGTCGCTCTCCCCTTTCGCCGTCGCTGTCGCCTTCTTCGCTCGCTCCAAGGCCGCCGTCTTCTCCTTCACCATCGTCGCCGGCGAGGCGCGCGAGGAGCAGTTGAGCGGAGATAAAAGCAAGCGCAACGGGCGAGGTTGAGGAAGGGGGAGAGAGGAATGAAGACGCATTGTTCAGAAAACCCCCGTCCGACGCCTTATATAAGGTCACTTCCGAGTGGCTGACCGGTAGGCCCGGGCGATCCTGTCAAATCCCGAAACAGTCGTGTGCGCGATACGTGGCGAAAAAGGTGGCGCAGAAATCGAGGCGTCTTTGCCTTATCCCATCCGAGTACCGCGGTCTTCTCCGCTTCGCGCGCTTCCCAAAATTCGGATCCCACTAAATCCGCTAACAACAGAGCAACTTGTCAGACGGAGGATCTCCTATGATCAGTCGCTCGGAAATCTCCAAGTTCATAAAGTTCACTCGACAATTATAAAGAATGGATCTGGACGACTGAAAGAGAAGTTGACGCCATCACTAAGAAGTCATTGATCCATAGTGAGACACACTCGCAGCACAAAAATCAGGTCGGAAATACTATCAACTCCTTCCTCACTCAAACCTCGATCCATTCGGGGGCTAATGATGAAGTCATGTACCTAGGGTAGGGTCATGGACCTGTCCAAGGTACCCTTCCCAAGGACATCTTTAGAAGAAACTCCTTTCCAGTCGACCTGGAAGGATTCCACTCGACGGACTCGAAGACACTCGACCATGAAGACTCACTCGACCACCAGGAGTCCAAGAGCCACTCTGTATCCAAATGGTCTGTAATTAAGTTGTCTTTATGGCTATGATGACACTTTATGTAAGGCGTTACCTGTAACGTCGGGCCTTAATGTACTTCAAACCCTCCGCTACGTGGGCTGGCTGGGTCCTGGCAGACACTATATAAGCCACCCCCCTCCACTGGCAGAAGGGTTCGCACCCCTGTAACTCATACGCTTATAATCCAGTCGACCGCCTCCGGGCTCCGAGACGTAGGGTTGTTACTTCCTCCGAGAAGGGCCTGAACTCGTAAATCCCTTGCGTATACAACTACTCCATAGCTAGTATCTAGCCTCTCCATACCTACCCCCATTCTACTGTCAGTCTTAGGACCACGACACTATACGGCCGCTAATAACACGTAATAATGTTTAAAGTAATGTCTCGCTAAATAAATAAGTGTATAATATCTTGCTAATAGCATATTTTTAAGGTCACGTTATTTTGTTACAGCATGCTATTTTTTTCATTGATCACAAGGTCTGACAGGGGCGGGCCTTGGCGCGTACCGGCACTAGCAAGTTATAATAAGGACCAGCCTTAAGCGTGCCCCGGTTGCACCACTTGCTCCCTCGATTTTCTCGCCCATTAGCATTACACGCTTGCTCCCCTTCCTCCTCTTCTCGTCGCCATCTTCTATCCTCTCCTCCTCATCATCGCCATGACGAGCACACCTTCCCACCGGAAGCGTTGAAGATCGAAGCAGTACAAACAAGCAACAAGGTAAGCGTCATTCCATATCCTCCCTTGCATGCAAAGTAGGAGGTCGTTTAGTTATACTCCGGTGCTTTGCTAGTTTCTTGCTGATTTGAGAATACGATGCAGTTTCTTGGCAGCTGATGCACGTTTAGCAATTCATCATCAGCATCATCAGTAAATAGATTATATCCACGTTTTGCGTTAAGTTTGGTATGTAGAAGCAGGTGTTTATGGGTTACTAAGGGTACATAGCTTAGCTTTGGAGAAGGAACAAGAAGTCGGGTCTGACGATGAAGAACAAATCAAAGATCATCACCTGGGAATAGCCGCCATGCATGCTCATTACTACTCCTTCCGTTCCTAAATACTTGTCTTTTTAGGCATTTCAACAAGTGACTACATACGGAGCAAAATGAGTGAATCTACACTCTAAAATATATCTACATACATCCGTATGTAGTAGTCATTTGAAATGTCTAGAAAGACAAATATTTAGGAACGGAGGAAGTAGAATAAGAAAAGGGAGAAGGAAAAGGAAGGTCTGGGCTGCCGTCTACGCATTTCAAAGACCGCGTGAAACAACGACAAATGCAGGCTTGACTGGACCGGAGGCGCCTGGTCTGGCGCCATGCCACATTTGGCAGTTCCTGGCGTTGCATCGTCGTATCTTTAATTTGACAAACTACCGGCCAAGAAATTTCAAAGAATACTACTATACAAGTTCATTGAATTTGACATAGACGCTCAGGTTAATTTTCTAATGAAAAAAGGCTTATGAAAAAAATCAACAAATATATTTTAATGTTCTAAAAAAATTGATACAGAACACACTCTATACTACATTTCTGTACAACTTCATGATGAAATACATTTCGGTGTGAGCTGCAAAAAGAAATATCATGGATATTTATAGTGAATAGCGCATGTGTTAAAAATACAGGTTTTTCTAGCTTGCACCAAACGTATTCATCATGAAAATTTACATAAATGCAGTATACATCCCTGTGTACATGGGTACATTTTTTTAACTTCAAAAAATTGTATTTTTCAATAATTGATGCTCCATGGAATCCAGGATCCAAAAATATTTTTTAGTTTTTAATATCTATCTATCTATGTATGATATACGGAAAGAATAATATAGATAAAAAATAGGAAGGTGCGCTAAAAAATCATACAAAAAGCAAAACTTGTTGTAGCTCGCTATTAAACTTCATCAATACTTTGCCCATCTCATTCTCTCACAAAGATTTCTGGAGCCCTTGTTGTATCTCGCTATTAACTTACAACGCGCTTCTCTTCTCTCTCCTCCCATCTATCCTCCAGCTCCGTACAAATCTGATGTGATAGTTCTTATAGTCTACTTACGTCATCTTATTATACCTAATATGACACTTTTTCTTCTTCTAAAGTTGATGGTTCAATGACCTCGGTAAAATTAAAATATTTATGTTTGCTTAATTGTAGTACTGGTTAGGAGTAAGTATGATGTTCCCGAGGAATAAAAGGATTAAGTATGGCCAACATCTCTTGATTATGTACATATATGGGCTCGTGAACACTACATATTTTTGTCATTACATTGTTAAGCATAAACCTGATCTTCAATATCTAAATAGCTAGCCCCTACTAATATATTTCTCTTAACATGCAAGCATGCCACCTCATCATGCAAATGCATGAGAAAACACCCACCTCAACAGCCAACAATGCAATGGAAAATCTCACTTCAACATGCAAATATGCATGATAATTTCCACTCTATTATCGTCTTTATACTTTATCTATGCAATAATCAAACACAAAAAAAATCCCGTAAAAATTCAAACACAAAAAATCATATGTACTTTTAGTTTTAGTTATCATATTATTACTCCAAATATTCATATTTCATACCACCAAATCTCATTAAAATAGATTGCAGAACATTCCCGCAACAACGTGCGGGGTATCATCTAGTAACAAAGTTAGACTCGGGCCAATTACTCCCCAACGGACCCCTTCTCAAAATTGATATTTTCTACAAACACAAGACAAGTTTTTGCAACTTGTGTGCATGGTCAAAAGCTCATTATATGACTTGGTGGAAGGTGCTCCCATAACTATTGTGTTTCACTAACTAATAAAAACTTTCTGAATATAAGTGTTCCATATATTAGTGTTTAAAATAACAATCATGCACTAATATCTCCCACAACCTTGGACAACTAGATTTGCGTAGACCCGCTTGTACCGTTGGACCGATGGTGACCAGCTCCCCCGACCCAGTTTTCTTATGAAGCCGAGCCAAAGGACCCGGCCTTCAAAATATGGGTCAGACCAATGCCTTAGTGGATACCGTCGGCTCATTCCCATCTTGAATTTTTAGGACTCAGGGGCTTACGAGGCCCTTGAAACTCAGCAAAAAATAGGGGGGGGGGGGGGGGGGGGGCATGACATGGCGCCTCCAATGTTGAAGCAAGTGTTGCCTCCTGATCTTTCTTCACACGCTTCCCCAACGTTCCCATCGGCAACTGCGAATACGGTTCCAGAGGATGCCCCCTTCTCTACAGTTGCGACAAGCCCACAAAGTCGAATCCAGGAAGAAAGCTTCTGACCTCACCACAACAACTCTGAGGGTCGGCATGATCAAGTCGATCATGGTGAACTTACCACAAGAATCTTGGTTTCTTGATCCTTGGACTCCATCTAGAGAGGTTGCTCCATGTACGCTATATTGATATCCAAGGATGGCAATTTACTCATGGGCACGAACCCATGGGCACCGGGCTCGCATGGATAGGGTATGAGCACATTTTCTTGCCCATGGGCGATGCCCAAACCCAACCCGACTAGTCATGGGTAGGGAATGAGTATGATGTATTGATTATCGCACAAAAATTAGCTAGCTTGTGAAATAGATGCATTGATTTAATGCAAGACACACAAACAACGTCATGAATATAGTGTTTTTCAAAGGGCATAATGATCATTGTCCCAGGATTAAAGTTATCAAATGCATATTCTCTATTTCATTTGGCACAATGTTTACGTTGGTTATAGAACTGTGGTAGTATTTCTTAATTCTTATCACATAATATAAATATGATGCATGTGGCATGCTAAGGAGAAAAGAATGCTTACATTGAAGCTAAAGAAGTAACGACAATTGCATCGACAGGTGCTATGCTGGATAGACTGCAAGTGCAAGGGCTAGTTTTTTCCATTCAAATCAGCAGTGCCCTGCCTGATTGCCACGGATCCATAGAAAGTGAGATCGGAGATGTGGACAACAAAGCAGCTCTGCATCGCAGTTCTGATCACCTTCTTTTCTCCGCTTATCGTGCGACATTTGATATTGAACAGCCCCATATCAGGAACATCCCGCTATCATATTCTCCATGCCAATCCCCTTGCATGGCTCAGCAACCGAGTGGACGCAGGTGCACCAGCAGCCAGTCCAGCGAATGCGCGGGTGGTATCATCAACAGCGGATGATTCAAGCAGCCTGGATCCCAGAAATTCCTCTACTAGGGTGGTATCATCACCAGCGGATGATTCAAGCAACCTGGATCCCAGAAACTCCTCTACTGAAAGGCTACACTGGCTAGATACATGGAACCATATGAAGCAGCTGACCAACGTCTCCACTGGCCTTCCCCATGCGACCGAAGCGATCAAAGATGCAAGAACCGCATGGGAAAACTTGACAGCAACGGTTCAAAATGCAACTTCTTCGGGAACAGAGAAAGGGAGGCTCTGCCCATACTCGGTTCGCAGAATGGACGCTTCCAAGTCGGCGGGCGGTCACTTTACCATGGACATACCGTGTGGGCTTGTCGCAGGTTCTTCCATAACTGTCATAGGCACTCCTGGCAGCCTGTCTGGTAACTTCTGGATTGATCTTGTCGGGACGGCACTCCCGGGGGAACCTGAAGAACCCATTGTGCTGCGGTACGGTGTTCGTCTAACCGGCGATAAACTTGCTCAAGGTCCGGCCATAGTGCAGAACGCCTTCACTGCAAGTAATGGCTGGGGTTATGAGGACCGTTGCCCCTACAGTAACTCCAACAATGCAACTCAAGGTACTTTGAATAAGCTTATTAGTTGCTTATTACAGTAGTTATTATTGTGGTGCCTCACACTACTTATCTGAAAGTATCTTTCACAGTGGATGATCTGGAGAGATGCAATTCCATGGTGGGCAGCATAATGAACTCTACACGTCACACTGGTCTCAAGCAAGGTGGAAAGCCAAGCACATATTTTCCTTTTAAGCAGGGTTACCTTGCTATCACAACTCTCCGGATAGCGCTCGAAGGAATGCATATGACGGTTGACGGGAAACATATTACTTCGTTCGCATACAGAGCGGTAATCTTCTTCCATGTGGATCATGAAATAATTGCAATTGTTGCTCAAATCCTTACAGTTGGAATTTCTGTTATCAGGGCCCGGAACCTTGGTTTGGCACTCAAGTAAGGATTTCTGGTGACTTCAAGCTAGCAAGTGCCATTGCAAGTGGACTGCCTACCTCCGAAGACTTGGAGAACAGCTTCGATCTTGAAATGCTCAAGTCATCACCTATTCCAGCCGGCAAAGATCTCGACCTTCTGATCGGCATCTTCTCAACAGCAAACAACTTCAAGCGTAGAATGGCGATTCGAAGGACGTGGATGCAATATGACGCAGTGCGTAACGGAACAGTTGCGGTCCGATTTTTCGTTGGCCTGGTAAAAGACTACACAATATAATTATTTCAATCAACTGACAAGGGTTTCAAAGTGTTCTTTTACTGCTTCCGTTTACATATTAAGACAGTCCAGACTCCTGACACCAAATTTGGTACTGTTTTGTTTAAAAGCATACGAACCTGATGGTGAATAAGGAACTCCGGAACGAGGCACGCACATATGGTGACATTCAGGTGCTGCCCTTTGTCGATTACTACAGCCTGATTACATGGAAGACACTGGCAATATGCATCTATGGGGTAGAAATTGATCTTCTTCTCACATTTAGTTTAGGCTTCTCCATTTATTTTGCTTTTGTGTGCTCAACTTTGATCTATTTGAACAGACCAATGCTGTGTCAGCCAAGTATCTGATGAAAACAGATGATGATGCTTTTGTTCGAGTGCACGAAATCTACTCCTCGGTAAAACAGCTGAATGTCAGCAACGGTCTGCTCTACGGTCGCATCAATTCAAACTCGGGTCCTCACCGAAATAGTGAAAGCAAGTGGTACATAAGCCCAGAGGTAATGTCCCCACATAGAAAGGTTCGCTGCCATAAACATGGGTGCTAACATTTCTGGTGCATTCTGCTTCTGTAGGAATGGCCTGAAGAGAAATACCCACCATGGGCTCATGGACCAGGATATGTGGTTTCACAAGACATTGCAAAGACAATCAACATTTGGTATAAAACAAGTCGTCTAAAGGTATTTCAGGCAGAAGTGTAACCTATGGCTCTGTGATATACTCCCTCCGTTCCTAAATATAAGTTTTCTTAGAGATTCCAATATAGACTACATACGGAGCAAAATGAGTGAATCTACACTCTGAAATAAGTCTACATTCATCCGTATGTAGTCCATATTGAAATCTTTAAAAAGACTTGTATTTAGGAACGAAGAAAGTACATGCTAGATGAAAACTAATTTACAAAAGACCGATCAAGTGCCAAACCACAACCAAGTCGCCTAGAGGTATATTGATTTAGCAAAAATGAGCTATGATTTCCCAACTGGAACAAGGAAAAACTAGCTGAAAGAGGCACACTCAAGCTATAATTTCGCTATTCTAAAAAGAACTCTACTGTACCTAAGTCTAGCCTCTTATTTATTTGATCTTCTCTGCTGCTACCAGCTGACAGATTGTATAGCTAAACAAGATGTTATCTACATCCTTCATTCATGCAGATGTTCAAACTAGAAGATGTCGCGATGGGCATATGGGTTGACGAAATGAAGAAGGGCGGTTTACCCGTGAGATACAAAACAGATAAGAGGATTCACATTGATGGTTGTAAGGAGGGGTACATTGTTGCCCACTATCAAGAACCAAGGAATATGCTATGCATATGGGAGACACTCCTAAGGACAAATCAAGCTATGTGCTGCAACTAACTAACTAGTAATGCAGAACCAATTCCGATGATGTGAATATTTTTAGAAATCCACAAACTTTTTTAAATCATGATCCTTTTTTGAGTTCACCAACAGCTGCATCCGTACATGTACATTGCTATGACGCATAATCGATGTTTCCAGTCCCAATTCATGATCATGAAATCCATAGAAACTGTAGGTACAAGCATTTCTCGGTAGACACAAGATCTTCAGTACAATGATGTTCACATTCAGATTTAGTACCCACTATATGGCTGTTCACATCAGAAAGGTTAATTAACTCATGAGCTATCAAGGGCCTGCTAAATGCGTGTGAAAGCAGTAAAAACATTACCACTGACTAGCTAATTAGTCAATCAAAACCAATCAAAGCAACAAGCATGGAACTCACAGTTCACATTGTAGCTCGGATTACTCTGTTTTGTGCCCAATGCATCAGAGGTGTCTCAATCTAACTAACACCCCCTCCATCCCGTAATACGTATAAGACAATTTTGCAATCTATGTACCAATACAAGTTTTAAACCATGTGCAGTTAGTATACCATGTAATTTATTTATTTTGAGAGGAAAATGCCATGTAATTTGTCAACACAACTCTGACGAGCTCGGTCGTCAATACAGGAAAATGGACTCTACATATTTGTCAGCAAGTTCAGACTTTCACCAATTCATTTATGTGAAAAGAGTCGAGACACTAAGAAATAGTAGCACATGAGAAGTATCCATTGTGAAGATTGAGTCCTCGGTTACAGGCTGGAAACCATGGAACATAAGGGTTGCACATCCTGGACCGATGGCCCGTGTGAATTCGGAGTAGCGCCAGCCGTCAAACAAACGAGCAACATAACAGCAATCTTCACAGCCTGCCTCGCGAGTTTGGGCCCGCTGCATTAAATCGGCTCATACACCTCACGTATCCTGCTTCTCTGCATTCACATATATATCACGAAAATACATCTAGCGCACATCTCCAATCAAGAAATTGCAGTCCATTAGGTACCAGGAGCAAGTGTGCGCAGGTGCCAAAACGACACCCCCTTTTATTACCAAGAGGCGAGAGCTTTAAGGAGCTTACTGATCAAGGGGACAACCTTTGGATGTGCCATTCTGTACCCCCACCTATTTCTCGCTGTGAATACTGTAGCCTGTTTATATAAAAAAGTATTGTGTTCAAACTACGTTAACATGTTCACGGATATTTAAATGAGGGTTTCTGACAAAATCAAAATTGATAATCAAATGACAAATGTACAGAACATACCGGTCATGCAGACGAGACTGTTGGCCTTGCCAGAACTCAAAAAGATTTGGTGTCAATCTGTAGCCACCCCAGTAATCAGGTTTTGGGATGAAGCTACTGCAGAACAAGAAAACGGCAATGGGGTTAAAAGAAGAAGCCAGAATTCAGGATTAACATACAGCAGCTAACTAAAGATTGTTACACTTTAGCAGCTTAGACCGACACACTAACTGCAGTTAATAGGCATATCTAATCACAGATAGGACATAAGTGATTCATGCCAACTATGCCCCACTAATACCGACATACTGGCTGTGGAGCCTTTGGGCTGTACTCTCCCTCTCCCTCTCTCCAGAGGTAGAACAGAGTAAATGAATCCATTTCCGTTGCTCCAGATATATGCATGCTTTTCATGATGTTGTATTCACAAATAATATGCAATATGAAGATGCAGATATATTAGTGGGAGCAACATATTAAGGTTGTTGAGTACACCCCCAAATAAATTTTAGCACTTTGACAACTGTTCACGAAACCGGGTTTATGGCAGTGTTGCCCTGTCCTTGGATCTAGGAGTATTAAACTGGTGTCGCAGTTACCATTAACGTGGTAAAGTAGAAACAAACTGCTTGGAAACAACGCAGCTAGGGTGAATTATTCGTGTCAATAAAAAGAGAAATGGCATGGATGACAAAAAGACCGGCTTTTCATGGAAGTAGCACGTTCTTTGATCGAATCAGCTGCAGCTCTTACAGATGCTATTTCTATAAAGCATAATATTTGAGAAGGAAATTATAGAGAGTTAGGGAAATCCTTTCTTGAGGGTCAAGTAATTTTTCCATCTATATATGGGGGCACACGCTTGTATTATTCAATCTAAGTTAACCAACAAGAATAATTTATCAATCTCTCCTCCCTTGCTCGTCATCAATAATCTATATTTTGCTCCCCAATCCCCTAGCTATCTTTAAAACACCCAAGGATGCTTACAGAAACATGCAATCGAGACCAAACATGGGTGCAGCTGGCATACTGACTCACCCGTCAGAATATTTTTGCTCCAATTCCTTGTACGCTTGTTGGAGAACTTCTCTTCCAGAAATGACAGTGCTCTAGAAATAGCATAGTTAATAATGGATTTTGCTTTGAGGCATGCTGCGACAAACATAAACTAGAACAACAATACCTGCTTGCTAACAATTGCACCAAGCTGACTTCCACGTGGGCGGCTGTGGAAATACTTCTCAGATTCTTCTTCTGAGACCTTCTGAACTGACCCTTCTACTCTAACCTATGAAACGATGAAGGTCAGCATCAGCCAACAAGAGCACTTTTAGTATACACTGTTTTCTCAGTCAGTTTGAAACAGATTGTTCCACTGGAGTGTTAAAGATAAGAATGAACTGAGCACCTGACTGAATTTACAAATATGCGGTAAATAGGAATTTGGCATGGTATTTGGTTTTAAAAACAAAAAACATGTAATGTACCAACACCAAACTGAAATTACCAAGCAAACCAACATGTCCTTTATTTGCCTTGATGACCCATTATATTTCAACACATACTGAACCAAAGTTGTTTCACATTAATTTATTAAACCACACTGAAAGTCCATTTGGTAAATCTATTGCCTGGTTTGAAAACTATGTTGCATAAAAATATACCAAACATGCCTCACGAGTTCATTCCTTACTCCTTGCTAAACGAATACTCCAGATGCATCAACGTTTATTGTTCACACTTATAACTGGTACCAAAAATCAGATGAAACATGAAATGAGGCCTAGTCTAATAATTAAATACATTGTAGAATAATGAAGAATGTTGGATTTGAGAAAAGATCAGAAAAGAAGAACGCAGATAAAAGAGAGGATTACTTAACAGATCAGCTTACAAATAAGTGCAAAACCAGATTATGCTGAAAGATGTGAAACCATATTTCACATATCAGACAGCAAGCACAGTATAGTTTGGTAAAGGACTACCATTGTGTTGCTTTCGCCCTCTTGCTACTGCAGGCAATGAAAATTATCCTATAATACTAGTAGCACATGCGGTTGGTAAAATCACCTGTCGGTTCATCTCATTCCAGTAGAAAAGAAGTGCCGCATTTGAATTTTCCGATAAATCATGTGCTTTTTGGCTACCATAATTTGTGTACCTGCACAAGACCCAATGAAGGCATGAGTAACAAAATTGTAAGGAGGTTCACTGGAATGGATGGATAATTGTTTAAAATGGTGATTTTTAACGTACCAAACGAATCCCTGCTTATCAACGCCTTTTAAAAGAACCATTCTTGAAGAACTGTCCATAAATTAACGACAAAGAAAATTGTCATTATTAGTAACCAGTTTTGCAAGCTGAAAGGAACATTAAGGAAAGAGAATCATACGGCTTTCCCGCTTTATTGACAGTTGTTAAAGCCATGGCATTAGGTTCGCGCAGGCCAGCAGTAACTGCTTCATCAAACCAAGTACGAAACTACAGCAAAGAAACAGTCATCAGAATATAATATTATTGAAAAATTGGCTTACGATTTCTGGAATTACTCAAGTTAATCGTACCTGGTCAAACGGATTAGGCATCACTTGATTCTCAAGAAGTTCCGGGGAAATATAATTCTCCCTGAGAGATGAAATGTCAACTGACGGCACTTTTCCAATTCTCACACACATAGAGGTTCCAGGATATGGAGGAAGTTCAAGCCCATATTTGCTTGAAATGGGAGGCGGAACAAACCTACCCCCTAGGAAATGGTGGGGTCCAGTAAATTTTTTGGCACAGAGCTTTGGTGCGGTCAATGATACCTGGACATTCCGCAATAACTTGAGAACTAAAATTTGTCATGGTTAAATGGTTATCTATAATGTTGATGCATGAATTCGTCAAAAAAATCTTTCAATAGATGCTAACCAGCATATCGGGCTTAATTCCTCCTCCACTGACATCTCCCTCCTCTACATGCCACCCAGAAGGGATATCGACAGAAACAATTGGCGGTCTTTTCGCTGAATCACCAACAACACTCAATGAAACAAGCATTTGGATAAGATCATCAAAGGGTGGACGGGGTGTTCCTGAACAATAGTTTCCAAAAACAAAATCTTAAGTAAGAATGATGGAGAAAATATATGGTATAACTGAGGAAAACAATCACATAGCCTGTTAGTGCAATTCCATTCAGTTCACACTTCAAATGGTAGCAGTACTTTCTTAATTAACAGATTACAGATCATTCTTTCTTTTATAAGATTCTGCATTAAAATAAGCCACTTGCTCCCAGCACCCTTCTGTATACCTATATTCCAAAATACCACTTGATACCGGAACAGTAACCCCATGTGTTTACTGAATAATCATGTGATGTATGAGTATGATCAAATTCAATTTACCCAAAAAGCTGCTAACACTTTCCTGAAAATCATTGTTGTTTATGCTTGGAGCTCAACCATTGTTTTGATTAGATTATGCATAAAATAATTCTGACTTGTACAACCTATGTGTTATGCATACATTCAGCTCCTCAACTACTGCTGATACAGGGACAACAACAACATTGTTTCAATGTGAACATATGAACTAATTTAAAAAAAATCATATGGCATAGAATATTCACATGGAACAAAACAGGGGAAACATGTAAATGATAAAAATATCTGACATGAGCTTTACATAAAATCAGTGGTCGCAGATCAGAACAACACAAAAGGTTAACAGGATATAAAAATCACACATACCATGAAATGAGAAACCAAACATCGCATCAATAACAATGTCGTACTGCCCTGATAAATCCTGAGGTAGGTCTTCAACAGGCACAAACGGGATAGCCAGCGATTCAAGCTAGAACATAAAAGATAATTAAAAGAATAATACTGGAAAAGGGTACCGTATGACACACCAAGAAAATCATGGAGTCCATCAAAGATTACCTGAGTAACAAGGCCAGAATACAGAGGTTTTGCTGTACGTTTTGGATAACAAACAAAGGGCTTGTATCCAAAATGATAAAGATGCCGAGCAGCAACCAGACCATCACCACCATTATTTCCCGGACCACAGATGATAAGAACCCTTGTATGTTCACTCAACTTATAAACCTGTGTTGATCATGAAAATTTTCACTAAACAGAAAGAATAACTAACAAAGAAAGAAGGGGCCTGAAAAGACAAACATGATCAAGGACATAGATGATGACTTGTAAAATCCTGTACTGAACTTGAAGAGTTGGGAAAAGTCCCCCCCCCCCTCCCCTCCCGGTCGCTCCTGCGGGCGACGCGGAGGGGAAACCCTAGCCGCCGGTAACAGGACCCCTCCTCCTCGACTCCTCCCTCGCCGCCGCCGGCTCGCGCTGACGGGCGAAGCCCGGTCAGCCTCGGCGGCGGCGGGGCCTTCCTTCCCCCTGCTCACTAGGGCCGACGCGGGTCGGGGTCAGCGGGCGGCGGCGTGGCGCTGGCCGAGGGCGTGACGGCGCGGCGGCGGACAACGGTGGCGGGGCCGGTGCCTGGCGGCGGCGTGTTGGGCTTGGTGTGCTCTGTTCTGCGCGGTGGAGCCTGGCGTGGTGGCGGCGGCCACTGGTGGAGCGCGTCGGCCCCCCTTCGGCGGGTGGCTGATGCAGATGCAGGGTGCGCCGCTCCTGGCCGCGTGGGCGGCGGATCGGCGGCGAGCGTGGCTGGCTCCTGGGGCTTCCCCATTTGCCCTGGGAGCAGATCTGGCGATGGTGCTTCCTCTCGGGGGATGGATTGGGGGAAACCCCTTGGCTGTTCTCTGCGGCCACGATGCCGGCGGCGCTCCGGCGTCGTTCCCCTTCTTGAAGGCGGCTTCGCAATCCCCCCCTCGCCCTCCCTTCCTCGTCCCGGGTGAAAGCCCCAAATCTCCGGATTGGGTGGTGACGGCGCCCCGGCGTCGTTTTTCTTCTTGAAGACACCACCTTGGTGCGACGGAGTGGTGGTCGAGGCCTTGGCATGGGAGGTGGCTGCCGGATATCGTCAGTGGTGTCCATGCTCGGCCACTTGCGGTTGATGTTGGCGCCGGCGCGCGGCGTTGGCGATGCTCGGTGGTGCGGCTGCCTGGTGCGGTCGTTGTGTTTGTCGTCCCCTCCCGGCAACCTGTTGGTCCTGGTCATGCGAGCTCAGGGGTGAGCGACTCTGCCTGTCGACGGCGTAGTGTCCTCCGATCCAGGACTAGAGGGCAGGGGGCTCTCTTCGGAGGTAGAGACGAATGGCGGACCGGATGGCTTGGCCCAAGGGGGATGACAGAGCGTGACAATCCTCCTGCAGCGGGATCTACCTCGGCTCAGCCGCGGCGTGTGTTGGCTCCTGTTCGCCGAGGGCTTCGATGTTCAAGCTTGTGCTTGGTGTATTCGAGTCTTGTTAGTGGCTCCTTTGGTATCTTGTATCTTTGCCGTTTTTAGTTTTTTTCTTCCTTTCTTCTTCTTTTTCTTTGGGCTTGATGTGCTGCTCGCCCCAGCATTGCGATGTGTCAATGGTGGTTTGCTTTGGAATACAAAGCGGGGGGAAACCCTTTTTCGGTAGGACATAGATGATAGCTCACGTAGAACGTTAGTACTACCTTCTACTCCCTCCGTTCCTAAATATAATTCTTTCTAGAGATTCCAACAAGTGACTACATACGGAGCAAAATGAGTGAATCTACACTCTAAAATATGTCTACATACATCCGTATGTTGTAGTCTATTTGAAATTCTAAAAAGACTTATATTTAGGAAGGGAGGGAGTATGTCTGATCAGTTCCTATCTTTTCAACTAGTTAGTGGGAGTTCACAACTATCAAGAGACCATAGTACTGTATTGCCCAGTCATTTTGTCTGCAGTGGTCTTAATGTGATATATCTTTTTATCATTTCACAACAACAGCAAGCTACTGCTGCATAGTCTAGACGGTCTAGTGCTAGAAAATGTACCCAGACAACTAACCTGCTAACTGGTACTCCCTCCATTCCAAAAGAAGTGTCGTGGTTTTAGTTCAAATTTGAACTACACTTATTTTGGAACGGATGGAGTAATTAGCACGGCAACCAGAACAACAAGCCAACAACATGGCAATACAGTTCAAGAGCAGCACAGAAAGTCATGTGTCTTATACCTCCGCAACGGCAGTAGCGACGCTTAGCCCGGCGAGCTCCTGCACGGAAGCAAACCCAGATCAAATCAAGGAGTCAGCACCAGAGGGCCTCCGCCCCACAACCGCGGCGTTAACAACAGCAGGTGAAATGAGAGTGGGGGGCCGAGGTTCCTCGCTACTTACCATGAGCTGGTCCACGCTGAACCCGAGGGGGCCCATGAGCTGCTCGTCGATATCCGCAGCGTCGCGCTGCGAGAGGTGCGTCACCTCCGCGGCGGCGGCGGCCGCCGTCGACGTCGCCAGCGACGCCATGGCCCGCCTGGGCGTGGGGAACAGGTCCCGCTGCGGCGCAGCGGCGGCGAGGCCGCGGCGGGGCGAGGAAGGGAGGCGGAAGTGGGGGCTAGGGTATGGGGACGGAGGAGGGCAGAGCGGAGTGGCGGTCGCGGTGGCGGAGGTGGAGAGGAAGAAGGGCATAACACGGGTGGTGCTGGCGAGACCGGATTTGTTGCGGAACTTGGACACGGCGGTCAGCATCGAGAGCTGGCGGCGCCGGGGACTGGCCGCTCGCACCGCGGTGACTGGCTCAGCCGGCTGGCTGGTGTGTCTGTCATGCACGGGGTGCTGCTAGCCGGCTGGGTGATGTGGCGTGTCAAGGGTTACATAAATTGATGCACGAAAAATGTTTAGAAATCCATTTATTTCGTCTGAACCATATTTTTCAAATGATAAAAATGCTAAACTTATGGATGAAACGCTGGACCCCTCCGTGCTAGTATCTTCGTGAACGTCGAGATGACAGACGACATGATTTTTTTATGTCAGTTACTTTGCCCGATTCATATTAATTGTCTCGAAATTGCTGTGCATAAGATGTACAGTGCGTACGATTTTCGTACAACATGATCTCACTCGTCCATCCAACTGATCGAACAGTTGCTGACCACTGCCGTACGTACATCGTACAAAATTAGTCATACGTGTAGCAGTTCTCTAATTGTCCCTTATTTAGTTTCTTTTGAAACACTTAGTATAACTTTAAACATTGTTTGGACTATCCGATTGGCATGATTTATACCTTGCTAATCAATGTATTTAATGTAATTTTTGTTATATTTGAGGTGCTTTATACTTCAGGTGAACTTAATTAATGTGGGTTCTTTGCGAGAAAATACAGAGTATTAGATGGAGTCGGAGTAGAGAGGAAACATTGGACAGCACTGTGGACATTACTACAGGCTTGCAACTGGATTGTTGTGAGGGCGTTGTGAGCATTTCTCTAGCATCTCCCAACATCATTAAATTCTAGTGCACATTTCAACACTGCATCTGTCTCTGTGACAACAGTAGCCAGTACTAGGCTACTACTCCCTTCATTTCTAAATATAAGTCTTTTTAGAAATTTCAGTATAGACTACATATATAGAAATAATTTAAACTTTTAAAATGTAGATTCACTCATTTTACTTCGTATTTAGTTCATATTGAAATCTTTAAAAAAGACATATATTTAGGAACGAGGGAGTAGCAGGAAGTGTGAGGACACATACAGATATCAGATGCATCACACGGTGAACGGACCTGGGCTGATTGTTCCGGAAGGCATTTTTTTTTTACAAGCAGCCAAAGTTACAGGGGATGCGGGCGACCCGAGCCTGCATTTCATCGGCTTTATTAAGCTATCGACAGAAATCTTTTCACACTTCATACAAAAAAGAGAACCATCGATAGAAATCAACTGCTTGTGACTGAGCTGAAGGTCGTCAGGGCTTTGCGGTGCCGTCGCTCTTGGCAGCCGGAGCCTTCTCAGCGGCAGAGGTGAATGACACCGGGCGGTGCGGCTGGTCGTCCACCACCAAGCTCAGCACCTCAGGCCGAGAGTAGTGGCCCACCACGTCAAAATCAAACTTGGCCCGAACGATCTCTCCCATGTCTGCACAAAAGGGCATTTCATCAGAATCTTCTGAGACAAACTGCGAACCAGGTACTCCCTTCGTCCGGAAATACTTGTCGGAGGAATGGATATATCTAAACGTATTTTAATTCTAGATACATCCATTTTTATGCATTTCTGCGACAAGTATTTCCGGACGGAGGGAGTACAAAATAACAAAAACGTATGCACAAGGTGGCTGCACAGAGAGCATGTAGTATCTGGTTAGTGTCTTACCAAGGTCGGCTGTGATAAGCGCCTCTCCGTCGTAGTTGGGACCTGCCAGGACTTCGCCTGACGGCGAAATGATAACGCTGCCACCAGGGCAAACGACGGTGTCTGGGGAAGGCTCTTCTCCTAAACCGGCAAAGGCGTACTCGGACGGCGGAGGGTAGTCCTGTCTGCGGCAGAACTGGTTTGCCGACAACACAAAGCATCCCCCCTCCATGGCGATGTGCGTCATGGAAGCTTGCCACACTGGCCTCGAGTCGGCCGTGGGAGCGCAATATATCTCAATGCCTGCACACAGCACAAGATGTGTCTGAAAAAACTCAAAGTACTACTCCCTCCGTCCCAAATTACTTGTCGCATAAATAGATGTATCTAGAGGGAGTACATAAGATGCCAGTGCATATCTTCAACGTTAACCTATCTATCTGACTTGTACACAAGGATAAATTTCATCCCATGAGGCCATGGCACTTCGAAGAATGTTGGCTGTAAGCTTTTATTCGCACAAAAAAAAATCATGTTCCGACAAGAGCCTTACCTTTACCATACAGCGCAGTCCTTAAAAGTGGCATCTTATTTTCCCAGCAAATAAGGGCTCCAATTTTTCCAAGTGGAGTGTCATACACAGGAATTGTTGATCCATCTCCAAATCCCCATATTATACGTTCTAATGCCGTCGGCATGAGCTTCCGGTGCTTACCCAGGTACCGACCTAGAGGGTCAAAGAAGAGCACTGAACAATACAGTGTGTAACCTTCTCTCTCAATCACACCCATTACCAGAAAGACCTTATATTTCCCCGCCATAGCAGCTAAGCGTGTCACCTCTGGACCTGCATGTTGTTTTGTCAGTAAGAAGATACACGGTGCTAGTTGAAACAAACATATGTTGACACTTGAGAGTATGAAATAGCTGAAAAACTTGTTAGCTGAGCTAAATAAAAAGTAGAGCATAAATGGAACATTAAAACAATTAATATGTAAGATGCGGTGTTGCTCGGTGACAATCAATGGCAGAGATGAAAAACATGACCAGAAAATGTAGCTGGAGCAGCAGTACCAGGTATGAGGTATCAAATTATCGATCTATGGTAGACGGTTGTCCATATTTGGGGAAATTATATTCATAAACTGCATCAGGAAGACAACGAAGCCGCCCCTCGGATCCTCGGAGCTCCCCCTCCCCCTCCCCCCCGCGCCGCCCCTAGCGGGCGTCTCGGGGGGCGATTTCCCTCCCGCCGGCGTAACCCCACTCTCTCTCCACTCCCCCTCGCCGCCGCACGAGGCTGGCGCCGGGCCAGGCCTGGGGCGCGGCTGGGGACTGCGGCGGCGGGGCCTGCTCTGCTCCGATCTGCATCGGAGGGGCTCGGATCTGGGCGGCGGCCCCTGGCGAGGCCCCCTGTCCCCTGCGGCGGGCAGTGGGGTTGGCGTGGTGCCGGCGATCTGGTCGGGTGGCCGACGGATCTCCGGTGGGCTGGGGCCTCGCGCGGCTGCCCTGGCGGCTGGCGGCGCCAGATCTGGCTGCTGGCCATCTTCCCTGCTCGGTGCGCTTCTCCTGCGAGGGTCCCTGGGCGTGCGGGCTAGCCTGCCGCTGGGATGCGGGCGATTTTGGTGGTCGGGATCCAGATCGGGGGAAACCCGGGTCGGCACCGGCCGGCCGCGACGACGACGTTGTCCGCGGGCGCCGATTTCTTCATGGAGACGTCTGTCAAGGTCTGCCCTTCCACTCCCCACCACCTAGCTTCTCGGGTGAAAACCTAACTCCGGTGGGCGGCGGCGGCGTCTTTGGCGCCGCGACCTTCTTGAAGGCGTCGCCTTGAGGGCTGGGTGGTGGCGGGCGCTGTTTGGGGTCGGTGACAGCAGCCGATGGCGTGCCCTTTTTCGCCCAAGCCTCCGCTTTTCCTCCGACGCGTCCTGGCCTTGGGAGGTGTAGCTTGCTCTCTTTGGATGAACCTCGAGCCTCGTCGGCTCAGGTGGATGCTCTGATCCGCTCTTGGGGTTTGCCGGTGGCGTCCATTCTTGTTCAGGGGAACTCTCCGCTCTTTGACGGCGAGAAGGTTGGGGCCTTCTTCGAAGAGCGGAGTTTGGATGGATGCGGTGTGTCGGGGCCCTTAGTGTCTGGTGACGGCATGCCATTTTGATGCACCTTCACTCCTCTCCGTAGCCGGCATTGCTTTCGCTCAGGTTTAGGCGTGCTGGAGGACCTCAACCTCTTCGGCTGTGTGATTCATTGTATATCCTTCCTGCGTGAAGTGTTTGAGGCTCAGTAAGCTGCTTTCCAGCGCCTCTGTATCTTACTGCTTTCTGCTGTTCTTGTTCTTTGATGTATTCTGCAGTTGTATCCTGGCCGGTTGATGGCTTTGTTAATTCAAAGTCGGA
Source organism: Triticum timopheevii (assembly GCA_963921465.1). NCBI lineage: Eukaryota > Viridiplantae > Streptophyta > Magnoliopsida > Poales > Poaceae > Triticum > Triticum timopheevii. The sequence continues at coordinate 403,770,785 of OY997272.1, read as the reverse complement.
CTAGGCTAGCGCCCTACTCGGGCTCGGCTGCGTCTTTTCTCTAAAAAAATCAGGAAGACAACGAATGGCCAAATACTAAGACTTTTTTTTCTCAACAAACTAACTCGATGTCTAGCTTTGAGGATTTCATCCAACTATATCTTCCTTCTCTGAACTCCTTGACAGTCTAATAGGAACCACATTTCTGTAGTGTTCGGTGATTTTCCATTTCACAACCAAAGTGCCATGAACAATATGCATTTGCAAAACTCAGCTCTTCCTCTGCCCAATAATAAAAAGGCATGACTCGGTTGTAAAGCAATTATTGATGTGCAAATATGCTTCATGATAAAGATGAAAAAGGCAGATGTCAGCTGTTCTCCAAATCACGCATATGTCAGACACAAAAAGGAGACTAAAAACAGGGGCAGTCCAAGGAAAAATATGTTAAGAAGATAACACCTTAGAAGTTAACAATAGTCGACAATAAGACTATAATAGTTGAAAAAAGAGAGCAGACATACCCCATTACATTCTCACGTACCAGGCACGTCAATGGAGCTGCATAATACTTCTGGAATTCACCCTTTCCCTTGTCTTTTGGATTAGTGATACTAATACTGATCCCAAAGCCAAAGGTGGATCCACGAGGATAACCACCAACAAAAGCTTCCGGGAACACCACCAACTGTGATCCATATCCAGCAGCCTCTGCTATTAATCTCTCTGCTTTATCTGCGGTGGAAATAACGATATTACCAAAAGATACACATAACCTATGCTGATAAATAACCATCTGGTCCTCCAAAATGTTAGTACTGACGCTCCGGCGCCGGTCGATCTTTACGGAGTCCAAGCACATGTATCCAGAAAGAACAAACTATGAATTATGTCCCCGTGCCAGGCAATTGCAGAGGTGATGGACATGAGACCATGATATGGCATACTAGAATGAAAACTAGGAAGTGCAGCGGTTTCATCGTTTTATTTGGCTTGGTACAGTAAATCTCTGTTAGGTTTATGCCCGCGGATTCTGAAATGAACTGCACCGAAAAAAGTTTAAACGCCATCTCCATGATCTCATCTCAGCTGAATTAAGTGGTTCATTTAACGAGGAAGGGGAAACGGAGCGCGGGTGGTTACCGAGAGTGGCGGGGGTGTCGTAGAAGACGGTGGATGCCTGCACGACGGTGGCTCGCACGGTGGTGGCGCTCTGGTCGGCGCCGCCGTTCATCTCCACCTCGGCGATCACCGGCGCGCTGCCTGAGCCCGAGGGAACCAGAGCCATCAGTATGGGCCCGGGAAACTCGCTCGCTCGATCGCGGCACTTCCGACGCTGAGGCTTACGGACGAACTGGAGCTTGATGTGGAGGGGGGTTGGAAGCAGAGGTGGGCGTTGGAGGGGAAAGCGGTCCGGGGATGGTCAGTCAACTGCTACTGGACAAAGAGAGCGCCAATCAATCCACGGCTCCACGCTGGTGCGAGTGTGACAGTGGATGGTTGTTTAGTACGGCGACAAAGCGGAGGGAGTTGAATTCCACAGCGCATGATTGATGCTTCTAGGCCTCTCTTGCCGTGTCCACGTATTTTCTTATTTTCCGAACATTGTCCAGCCTTGTCCTCTCTTTTTCTCAACAGCTGTCTGTCTCGCTGTTTCTGACTTGATTCGTACTCTCTCCGTAACCAACGCTCTTATATCTTTTTATTTATGGAGGAGCATTTGTTAATAATGCCTATCTGTTTTCGTTATATATAGGCGGCCAGCTATCACCCGTTTGTTCGCTAGCGATCGCCAGATCATCCGTCCCCACAGGCCACAGGCCGCTTCATTCATTTGTTCGGGCAAAATTAACCCCTAAGACAGCGATGAGACTTTACATTGCCAAAAACAGTGCACAAAAGATGCCCGCCCACGATGCTTATCGAGTTGCCTCCATCTTTCATCGTTCCTTCCTGTATATATTCTCTGCAGTGGACACAAAGGGAAAATGCTGTCAAGGAAAATGAAATATACAGTAGTGTAGACCAGTGATGTTTTTCCTTTCTTTGATGAATTATGTACCAGTGATTGAATCAAAGAAAAAATTGAGAAAAACATAGTACAATGGGAAGGTGATGTTCGGTACGCATCCACATCCCTGTATGCTAAGAAGATGTTAAAGTTGATAGCAATTGTATATATGGCGGCCGGTGACTACGAGTGAGAGGCTGAGAGCGACAGCAAACCAGTACAGAATGACCAATGGCAAGACCTGTAGAACAGGGCATGTGCATGCCTTAATTGTTGGTAATCGTTTGGAATCGGCGCACCGGCCGAACGCTCGGCCGGTTCCCCTCGCTCGCTCGCTCTTTTTCCACGCACGCTAGGTGGGCCTCAAGCGAACATTTTTTTTTCTTCTGTACTTCTTCTTCCTCGCGCAAGCGCCTTCCCAAGCATGTCCCCTCCCCCCTCCCCCTTCTCCCGAGCTGCGACTGGGCCACCACGACCTCCATCGCCGGCGGCCAGGCTCCCCTCGCCGGCTGCCATGGCTGCCTGCCGCCATGGCCAGATCCATCCCCTACCTCAAGCCTTCACGCAGGCGCATCCCCTCCCCCCCCTCCCCCTTCCTCCCGGGCTGCGACTGGGCGACCACGACCTCCATCGCCGGCGGCCAGGCGCTCCCTCGCCTGCCGCCATGGCTGCCTGCCGCCATGGCTGGACGCACCCCGCGTATACCAGTGTTGCAACCGTCACCTAAAACAGCTTCAACAGCTGTTGAAAAAAGCTTCAACCATAGACAGAAAAAGCTTCAATGGAACTGCACAACAAGGAGAAGCTGCAACCGCAGTTGGATTTTATTACTACTGGCGAAGTTTTTTGCTACATCCATCAGGCGGAGCTGCGACCTCGCGATGATGACAACGACGATTTTTGTTGCAACCGTAGCAGTTTTTTGCTACTAACGCTGAAGTTTTTGCTACATCCATGTAAGGCGGAGTTGCGACCTCACGAAACACGGCAACAGTGTTTGTTTTTTGCTGCAACCGTAGTAGTTTTTTGCTACCACCGCTGAAGTTTTTGCTACATCCATGTAAGGCGGAGTTGCAACCTCGCGAAAGACGGCGGCGGGGTTTGATTTTTGCTGCAACCATAGTTTTTTTGCTACTACGGGTGAAGTTTTTTGCTGCAACCTGCATTTTGCCGTGCTACCATTGGCGTCAAGTTTCGCTACAACCGGAATCAACAGTTGAAAAAAAAAAGCTTCAACTGGCGGTGTTTTTTGCTGCCACCATTGATGAATTTTGCTACAACCTTTAATCAGGGGGTCCGGCGGCGGCGCTGGAGTGCGAGCGGCGGGGCACGCGACTGCAAGCTGCCGGAGCTGCAACAGGCGACTGGTGTTGACGGAGCCGCGACCATCACCAGCGAGGGGAGCTGCAACCCACGGGGCGAAGTTTTTGCTGCATGTAGATCCCGGCGAGAAACATGAGAGAAGATGGCGGAGACCGGCGGCGAGCGCGGCGACCGCTGCATCCAGTAGCGGGGCGGCGGAGAGAGAGGTTCAGGCGACGGGGTGATGGCCGGCGGCCGGGAGAGGAGAGGAAGAAAGAGAGGGGGGTCAACGCGGGGGAATCGGACGGCTAATCGCGCGCATCCAACGGCTAGGGCTGGACCGGCCGAAACTGTTCGGCCGGCGCACCGGCGCCTAGCATCGCCCTTAATTGTTTATGCTAACAAGCATCTTCTCCGAATCTTTACAAAAAATATATGAAGGCACAATTATTGTTGTAATGCCGACGGACAGACGTTGGATGACAACTTTATAATACACGACTATGGAAGATTACTGGACATCAGGTCTTCAAAATATCGTCCCTCTTTGCGGCCTCGAATCTATCCGACGGTAGAAGTGAAAGACACGGCGTGTTTCGGTTCGGTCTTCACGGTCAAGCTCAGCACCTCAGGCCGTGCGTAGTGTCCCACCACGTCGAAATCAAACTTGGCTCGAACAATTTCTCCAAGGTCTGCAAAACATATCACCAAGTTTCTAGTAAGAATTTATATGCTTGTCATGTTTCGGTCACAATACGGATTTATGTAGATTACTGAAAACATATGAATAGATAAATCCATACACCGTGTCGTACTGCGTATAAGTACCCAAAGTGATATGCGTTTAGCATAGACTTGGGAGTCATCGGTTTCTTCTTACCCAGGTCAGCTGTGAGGAGGGCCTCGCCTTCATAGTTGGGACCTGCCAACACTGTCCCAGATGGCGAGATGATGGCGCTCCCTCCAGGACAAACAGCGGTTTCTGGGGATGGCTCCTCCTCATGGCCACCAAAGGTATACTCGGGCGGGGGAGGAAAGTCTTTTCTGCGGCAGAACTGGTTTGCTGTCAGAACAAAGCATCCCCCTTCAAGCGCAATGTGTGTCATGGAAGCCTGCCAACTTGGCAGCACATCCGCAGTGGGAGCACAGTATATTTGAACACCTGGATAAGCATAGGAGTGCACGTCAGGGAAAATATAAACTCAACTACATGTCATGGTTCGTTGTCAGCATTTATCTCTAGTTTTAGATTTCATGCTGCCATTCTTTTGTACGTTAATGCGTTGAGCCAATCTAGTAACTCTTATGTGGGATCTCAGTTTCTGCCAATAAAATTTCAATAATCTTGAAACGGAGGAAGTGTTGAGGTCGGGAAACATATTACGTCGCAAGAACTCGGAATACCTTTGGCATACATCGCTGTCCTGATAAGTGGCATTCTGTTCTCCCAGCAGATGACGGCACCTATCTTTCCAAGTGGAGTATCATAAACAGGTATCGTATATCCATCTCCAAACCCCCAGAATACTCGTTCCAGTGCAGTAGGCATGAGCTTGCGGTGTTTTCCTAGGTACTTTCCCAGAGAATCAAAGGAGAGCACTGTATTGTACAGTGTGTAGCCTGCCCTTTCAACAACCCCAATCACCAAGAAGACCTTGTATTTTCCGGCCAATGCAGCTAAGCGGCTAACCTCTGGGCCTGCATTTGTCGTGCATGCTCACATTACTTTTTCACTATGCTCTGTTGTGATGATTTGGATTCAAAAATCAAATGTACGTGAATAATGAATTACACCATCGACCAGGCACATAACAAAGAAAGTTAACAAATACAGGTAACAAGGTCAAAAGCAAAGGTTTTGTCAATTATGGAGCTCTACTTTTCTTTGGAAGAAGAGCTCTACTTCTTGAAATGCTGTAAAGCACGGAAACGGGAACCAAATATCATGCACACTTCAGCTCAGTAATACCAGTTGTAACTTATCAGCTTGTGGTCTGAACAGCAAGTTTGAGGGTTTTTCCATGATTGCTTTTCCATTTTTCAACAATGTAGGAAAAAGAAGCGATACATAGTCTTACATTATTTTGTGGTTTATACTTCATTTCTAGCACTAAACTGTTCGAATATATTGTCAATGTAACTGTAACACATCAAAAAATAATTGTGTGCTTCAAAATTTGTAGCTCAACATATGGATTGAATCTACAGTTCCAAAGCCGAACAAAATAGTTTAATTCTAGGTGTATTTCTATTTCTCAAAAGCAAAATGCACACTAAGAAATGATAAGCATCAAGCAAAATGATGAAGCACGGTGACTATTGTGAAAAACAATGTACAGTGAGTATATATATTGACAGTATCTTGGAATACCAGGCACATCTATGGCAGCCGCATGATACTTCCGAAAGTCTTCTTTTCCTTTGGCAGATCGACTGCCAATAGTCAGTCCAAAGGTAGACCCATGAGGGTAGCCACCAACAAAGACTTCTGGAAAAAGAACCAACTGTGAACCATATCCAGCAGCCTCCGCTATCAATTTCTCTGCTTTATCTGTCGACAATGCATTTACAAAATTAGCAGCAACAAAACATTGTCCAGTCCTGTAAGGAATTCATGTAAATAAATGGAGTACAAGATATCCTACCAACATGCATTTCCTATTTCAAATCCTTGAACTCTTTTGGCGTAATACTGTATTTATTTATTTTATTCTTCCCTCGATTTGGTGGCACAGCGTTTATTGCAGTTAAGTCATTAATGACTTTGTTAATTAAAAGACTAATAAAAATGATATGAGGCCTCAACTCTCCAATAGATCTTGCTTAATAGGGAAGAACATAGAAATAAAAGGGAAAAACATGCAAGAAAACAAATAGATAATCGAATTTTATCGACCCAAAAGGAATCTCTCAGTAGGAGACTGCAAGTTAGTGTTCGCTTTCTTAAAGATTGACATCACAGCTCTATGGCAAAACAAACAAGTTTGGTACTAACTTCTGTCCAATGCTCCTTCCGCATAACCTCAAAGTGTAGAGCAATAATTGCTTCCACGCATGTATAATTGAGAAAAAAAAAACCTGCCATGAACATCTGCCCCTTGGTATCCAAAGTGGATAGTTTATACTTTATACCACACCAGCACACAAACAACTTGTTTTCCACGCAAGAAAGACTGGGACTTAGTAAATTGCCACTAAGAAAATTACACCAACTACTATTAAAGAGAAGCTATCAATTCCGTTTTCATCTAGTCCACTGACGTTGAGGAAGCAAGGCACTTCCTTTGTATACATCCAGGACCACAATAAGAAGGGAGAATAATACTCCCTCCATTCCTAAATATATAAGTCTTTTTAGAGATTCCAATATGAACTACATACGGATTCCAATATGAACTGCATACGGATCTGTATGTAGTTCATATTGGAATCTCTAGAAAGACTTATAATTTAGGAATGGAGGGAGTATTACAGATCGGTGCACCATCCTTGCGATTCGAGGCATCAGTCTGATCGATTACAACAAGGCAAGTTCGTGCTAGTGAGACAAGCAAGCAAACACCTAGCGCTCAGCACCCGATCCAAACAGATACACGAGCGAGACAAATGATCGAACACCATACGAGCTACTGGCAACAAGAGGAAACAAGAGGGTCGGAGCACGCACCGAGCGTTGCAGGGGTGTCGTAGAACACGCTGCAGGCCTGCACGACAGTGGCCCGCACGGTGGTGGCACCCTGATCGGCGCCGGCGTTCATCTCCACCTCCGCAATCACCGGCCCGACGCTCGCGGGGGGCAAAGCCATCGCCGCCGAGCAGGAAGGGCGAGAAATCGAGCGGACTAGGAGGGGGTGCGGGCTACTTGTCGTGCTTCCTGCGTAGGTAGTCGCGGACGAACTGATCGCGGGCGAGCGTGCGTGCGCGCTGGGGCTCGATGTGGACGTGGGAGAGGTGAGCGCCGTAGGCGAGGAGCCCCGCGCCGAAGGCAAAGAGTGCGACGGTGGATAGCAGCTGCCGGGGAGTGGATGGGGAGCACCAGCCCATTTGTGGCGACCGGCGACTTTTAAAGGCAGGGCCAACGAGGAAGAAATTGGAGAGGAGGATGACGAGTTGACTATTGATGAGTCATATCCTAGAGTTACTAGTATAATGCCCGTGCGTTGCCACGGGCTTTTGAAATATTTTGCTCATCGCCCCCTACCCGAGTCGCCGCCGGCGAACCCTCTAAACCGTGCCACAATCTCTAGCGCCCGCGACCTTCCGCACCACAATCTCAATGGTTAGCAATATTATGAAGAAAAAAAGAAGAATCAAAATGGTTCTCCAAAGAAATCATACCATCTCTTGTTGCACATCATGTTCATGGATCGTACGCATGCTCTCTTCTCTCGGCATCATTAGCATATTTTCAGACTACAAAATCTAACACTCGTGTTTTGAATAATCAGTAGTACAAATCAATTTCAAGAACATGTCATGGGTGAATCATCTGGATACTATACTTTAAAAATCATTCATGCATGGGAGAGATTTGGCAGGTTACACCGAATGCCATTTAGAGAGCCATACCAAATAGAGAGATCCAATTGTTACACACAAAAAAATGTACTCCCTCCGTCCCAAAATAAATGACTCAAAAGTGACTAAACTTTATACTAAAGTTAGTACAAAGCTGACTCATTTTTGAGTCACTTATTTTGGGACGGATGGAGTAACTTGTAAGCTCAATAATACTACCTTCTACCTCAAGTCTTCGCATTGATACTGCGGTTCTTGCTTGCGCATACCATTTTGACAGCCATTAAAGGAAGATTTTTAAAATAAGGAGCATGCAATCTAGGTTGAGGATTATATGTGGTTCATGATTCATCATCATCTTTCTTCTGATGTCAATCTAGCCAAGACTGATGGTGGTTTTTGCATTGTTGAACCTTTAGATGCACTGGTAAGTGCATATATAATGAAGCTGCAACAATACAAAGTTAAATTGATTCTTATAAAATGATTAAATAATCTACTCAAGGCATGTTTGAAGATAAAAATCAAAAGACCCGCCCGAATTAACTTTTGACTTGTTTTGGTCTACAAAATCTTGTGCACCCAGCCTGCAGCAAGCCAATGCATCATAAACCAGCGATAACAGCTCGACATGTCTGATGGAAAATCAACCTAACACCAAAACAGGGCGGTACAGACCAGACATGAACCACATCAATCCCTAAGCATACTAAAGCAAACAGCCAACTCCAAGCATACTAAGCAAACGTCCGAGCTAAGCATCAAAGTCATTTCCCCTATCGCACAACCAACTTTACAGTGCCTAATTAAGTTTTGTATCTATCGCACAGCCAACTCTACAGTGCCTAATTAAGTTTTGCATACCCTTTGACCCCCAGCGACCAGGAAAAGGAAAGAAAAAACGAATGAAAGGAGACGAGTGGAGATCTCGGGGCAAAAAATTAAAACCTGCTCCATGTGCCATTATTCAACACTTTTTAGTCCTACTTTTGCAAACGTCAAAAATAAGATTACACTAAGTATTTGCCAACGCCTAGAACCTAGGCGCGCCTTTTTTAACTATGATTTTTTTGGACCATGAAATTTGGTCATACCCTAACAATGTTCGTCATACCTATTTCAGCTACGCACTTCCATTTCATCAGATGAAAATATATTTTTTGGTTGTTCAGAAAGCACAAATATTTTTATTATGAGGTGTATTTTAAATAAAAATTCGAGAATATTTTTAAAAAGTTATCATTTTTATGGTGATGAACATTTTTTTGAAATGTTATATTTCATTTGTATTTTTTGAACTGTTTTTTTGCTTATACATCCCACAAGCAGTTAAGCAGGCAACAATCTGAAGGCCAAATCGGCAGAGCACTAAGAGCAGCCGTACGAACCGACCAGTTGTCCAATTCTCAATTCTTTAACTTAGCTGACGCCTGACGGCGCTGGCCGATGACTCCAACCCTCAACTGGTCGGTGGGAGGAGCAGAATATAGAAAACAATTATGCTGCTCCCTTGCTCGGCTACTCCCGGCCTAGCTGCTGCAACGACGGTGGCGGCGGCGCCGCGGACGACGGCACCACCTGGTCCCTGCAGGGCACCAGCCACCAGCAAGCAAGTCTCCAGCCAAAACAATTAAAAATCAGTATATGAAATAATTGGTTGGAAAGGTGATTAAAAAATTAGAATATAGAAAAAGTATATAATGAATTAAAAACATACCCAAAATTTCATGTCGAGATAATGTTTGTCTATCAATTGTTGTGCCATTTGGATGTCATCAAACATAATCTTCCGTACGACCAAATTAAAGCAATCTCGGTCCATGCCTCCATGGGTAAATCATCCTTTAGCATTTGTTGTATTTTTTTTTGAGAGACAAACTAATTGGATATGGCTTTGAACTTGGGATCCATACTTTCCTTATAATGATAAAATAAAGAAAATAGGTAAGAAATACATATGCCACCTTATACATGTCTATGTGTTTATTGGACATTCTACTACAAATTATCACATATCAGTCGGCATCAACAAGGCAATTATGTCACACAGGTAACTACTAACTACATTTTGGTAGATGGTATTAGGCAACCAGCACACAAGTAGAGACAGTACTAAAACCTATATGCTCAGAATTGGATGATGATATTCTAAAATTGTTGTTGTCTATGTATGAGAAACCAGTAATAATAATAAATCAACAACAACAGCAGATGTACGGTTGGCGGTTGCTAAGGTGATATCTAAATTACACAACCAACTATCTTTAGCTTAGATATTCACCTAAGAGGGGAAATCAGGGATAACCCATGAAATACTACTTCATCCTTATTCATACAAACCTGAAAATGTAGGCAAAATGTGCTACTCTTGTTACCCCAGAAGTTATGGTCATTGACAGAAAACTGACTAAAAGATCAGTGCCACCTTTTTTGTTCATTTACCGAATGAAGTGTAGCATCTATGAATATTTCAAGCTTGAATCAAATAGGGAGAAACATAACTTACAGTCTGCACGTCGTTATCATCGAGTGTTACGCATGTCTGAGAGCCAAACCTCCTTCGCCTTCACCTGGGTTCTATCAGACGCCTTTGGCACCTGCACGCGCACACACAACAGAGACATCAAAACGAATTATCCTACACTTGAACAACAACATTATAGTTTGGACGAAATTCTATCCATCGATGCCAAAGTTCAGAACCAGCATGCCCACAAAAACATAATACAAAATATATGATGCAGGCAAGACGCTGCTGCAGCTGAAGCTGGCAAGAGAAAATAATTCTTATTAATTAGTGAAGTAAACACATATGACTAAGCCATGCTAAACCATTAGCATAAAATGAACTATTAGCTAGACTGATAAACTCATATGATTTTAGTTCTAACTGGTCCCGAATTTCCAGACAGTTACCTTCGTGTTGTCAAGTGACATCTCACCTCCAAGGAAAAACTTGTTAGCCTCATCATTCCCAGTGTAAGCAAGAACCTATAAATTAACAGAATAAAAATGCATCAAAAACAGGAGCAAGCACGTTAAAATGCAAGCCAAATTGATGTATATATTTCCTTGCAGCAAAACAACATGACAAAATGATGAAGTATCACAGTGGCCCAGATTTTTGCATTCTTTCTAAAACAGAACATGGATCCCTCATTGCAAGAACTAAAGCGTGGAAGAACTAAATAAAAGTAGGGGTCGCAACATGTAAAGTGTTTATCCTCAGCGTGCTAGTAATCCCAATTCAGTAGCTACTGTCAGTTTAATTATTTGTTTGAAACATTCTCCCATGTGGTTGGCTAATGCTGCCCAGTTCTACTTTTAGTAAATGGTGGTAAGTTATGAAATTTTAATCCTAGTAGAACGCTCGTGTGTTGCCACGGGCTTTTGATAAGCAACTAAAATTAAGATGCTACTCGCAGAACAATGCCATCTCAGCTAACACATCTTCTTTTTGGACAATCAGCTAATTGATTTTTTTAGTCGGAATGAGTTCATGTTTTATTCATTCATCTCAGCACAAACGGAGTCCAAAAAATGACGCATACAATCCGGCAGGTACCTAACCCAAGTTTTACATAACTTATTTGCACAACCATGGTTCGCTAGCAGATGAGCAGCTCCATTAGCCAAGCGTCTCACCCATGCCACCCTAAACACCTCCCTTGGTCACATGCACTATTTTAGGCCAACTCTAATGCATTGACCCAAACGGACACAAAATTTGTGGGTGCTACTCCATTTCAAACAAAGAGGTGTTGGTGTAGCCACCTAGGCCGGCCAGGGCATCCACCCCCGCCACGTCCTCTGCATGGCGCCAAAACACATGGGTGGAGCGCCGCCGTGCCTAGCGTCAGAGGGGCGACACGAGCAAGCATTGCATCGGGGAACCTACAGGCTCCCGCCATTGCACACTGCGTCGGGGAACCTGCAAGCACCGTTGCGTGCGATCCAGCCATCGAGCGCCGCCTAGGTGGGCAACGCTAGAGGGAGTGCCGCCTGGATGGACAATGCTCGTGCATTGCTACGGGTTGAAGCCAAACGCCAGTTGAAATAGAATAATAAAATATAGACACAATGATCAAATTATTCTTTTAATTCAGTAATATGTGTTAAGCATGATGGCATCTGGTTTTTGTCATACAGCGACAAATACCCGTGCATTGGTACGTGTCTTCAATAAATACCCGTGCATCGGTCTCCTATCCTCCGTTTTCTTTGTCTATGACTTGGCTTCCATTCTCCCTTTCTCTCTCTCCCTCACCACATGCTCCTTGACACAACAAGCTATATTATTAAGCACAATCAGAATAGTATATTATTGACGGTTAATTGCAGAGTTAAACCGAATTCATTTCAAGGCACCTAAACTGATTTCTAAACCATCAAATATAGAGTTGATTACAAGGTGAGCAAAACAAAAAACAAAATCTACAAAGAGAAAAAATCTTAAACCTAAAAGCTATACAGGAGTAGCTAAATGTAAGGACATCAAGACACAATTCTTAAAAAGAGATTTACGAGCTGCATTTTGGTACCTGTGAGATCATAGGAGTAGGCCGTCCATGCTGGCAGTTTCCGTCCACGCTGGCAGTTTCATTTTCATGGTTGAAGATCGCTGCATTGCATCACTTCAAGAGGTTATGGGAGAACATCCGTAGAATCCCTGAAGCAATCCCAAGCTCTTGTTAATGATGTAGTAGATCAAGAAATGATATCAGGAATGGATAAAAATATCGAGCATCAACTTCTGTAATAGAAAAATATTCCAAAGGAAAGCTCTTAAAAAATCTTATTTGCTCACACTAAGAGATAAAACTATGTTGAGTTTTGTTACTGTCAAGGTTGACAATTATAGACTCATCAATAGCAATACAACAAAGATTAGCAAATGCAGTCTTAATTTATAGAAGGACAACTGTAAGTCTTGTATATAGAATTCATTCAACAGGTTTAGGACCCTAAACGTAAGAAAATGTATTGGCATATCTTTAGCACTATAAATGAAGATAATTTTATGGTCTATTTATGCCACCTGATAAATTAGAAATGAGCTTCTTACCTGTACCAACCGGATGTGAACTTTTGTCTAGAATTTCAGTTAAGCATGCATTGTACTTAGTGGAATATCAGTGTGAACTCACGCATGTGTGTGCGCGCACACACACAAACACATACACACAGAAGGAAGCCCTCGTTTGACCCGGAAAGGAAATCTTGCCCACGCACTCCGCAGGCGAGCTCGTCCAATCTTGCCGCCACTCCGTCTCCCCGGCTGCAGTTCTACGCCTCCATCCCTTGCCACTCCACATCCCCCATCCCCGAATCGCTTTCGTCAACAACCACCTGTCGCCGCCGCCATCGACGAGGTTACCTTCATCACCGCCACCACAACATGATGCCTCTCCATCATCTCCATGCCCCCATCAGTCGCATCCACTGATCAAATAGTAGGACCTACAAACTGGTTATACACTCAAAAACTGAGCAGGCAAGATCGGTGAGAGCCAAACTGGATTCAAACTCCCAAGCAAAGAAGGGCACCTCTGCATCAATTCCATAGTCACACGATACGCAACAGATAGAGATTTTCCCATCAGATGAGTAGACAATGTTGCGAACCTCCCCAGACCATTCTGCAAAATGCCACCCCCCGACGCACCCTGCCATTTTTCTGCTGGACGCTCCCTTTCCAGCTCGGTTTCTCGCCGTAGCGGTACATTTCTTGCTGGAGCCCTCCCCTTTAAAACTGGATGATGCCCACCTCACCTTTGCCATGGTGCCCTCTCTGCTTCACATAAGTATATATTCTGATTGTTTGAAATGGACCAATGAATATATATTGTTATATCGATGTCGATGACATAGTCGCATATCTACCTGAACCAACTCATGAGTTTGTTATTCTGAAAAAAAAACAATCGGAATAGTTCAGTGCATGCTTTTGTTATATATTTGTCATCTTTGCAATGATGGATTTCTTGTTCTTTATACTGTAACGAATTTTGAAATGCAATGTCTAGTTTTCAAATAAAGTAAGTTTGTTGACACATTAACACAAACGCATAGGTCAGACTGGAGAGACTGGTTAGTGAAAAAGGAAATGTGACATATGAACATTAAGGGAGCCAGGCATGGGGTACTGGAGAGATGATCAAACCTGACCTAAACTGTACAGGTAGGAAAAAAACAACAAATATTACCACAACCACGGTGCAAGGCCAAAGACGAACTACATAATCAGCATGACACTACGAAATACTATAATTAGAGATGAGATATATCTTCGCAGAATAACAATCTTTGGCAGTGAGCTCGATGTCTTTCCCTGTTCTTTCATCTGGTTTGGCAACCTCGGACAATGTTCACATCCTGTGAAGTAGAGGAAAGTCCCAATCAATTAGTACATATTCCTGCATTCCATGATTAAATATGCTAGAGTATATATATATTGTGAAGTAGAGGAAAGTCCCAATCAATTAGTATGCATTCCTGTATTCCATGATTAAATATGCTAGAGTATATATATATATATATGAATTATACATATTCAGGTCAATATGAATTATACAAATTCCATGAGTAAATCATGTCAAGAACCTCCAAAGCAAGGCCATGGGTTGAACCAAGCACATCTCATTGACCCGAATCTTCCCCAAATATGCAAAATGGCAGCACAATGATCTTTGTCCTCGTGCCCGTCCCAAGCCTGCACATCTCAATGTCTGCACCCAAACGTAAATGAGTTGTTCAACGCTGAACGGGAAGTGGAGTACAAGCAGTACAAGTGACATACCCGTTGGTCAAGAGCAGGCCAAGGCAGAAGCTCCCAGCCAGGTGCAGAGCAAAATTCATCGCTTGGCCATGGCCCCCCGTGCAGATGGTAAGTGTGGTGTGGGATATGCAGCCGCCGCTCGCCTCAATGGCGAGGTGTCCCACATTACGGAGCCACGCCATTGTTCATGGTCCACTTTCCTCCGCTCTTCGTCCGATTATATTCCACTAAATAAGCAAGAAGTGAAATGAGAATTCACTTCGAGTTATAATATTCCAGAAGTACACATCTCCAGATATTTACATCGTAGAGGCACACCTATTTGAGATGAGACACCAAATTCCATAAAGAAAATAAGGTCTTGTTACCCTTAGAGCTCACTATACAGATCATAAAACTGTAAACTACCCCAATTTCTCTGCTGCAATGTGCACAAAATATTCAGTTCAGAACTGACAGATTCCAATTGTGTCATATCCTAGTTCTGGCAACTCTCTTTTTCTTTTCTTCATTGCCAAAGCACAGGGCATTTATCTTAATCATACGAGCACACATATCAGTTGTAGAACCAATGTGCACACATATCAGTTTGCCATGTGATCTTCTCCACCGGAACCTGAATCCATACTTCTCACTGGTGTCTGGTAGCTCTGAACAAACTACACTTTCTCATCAGAACTCGAATGTATACTTCACTCTAAATTCAGAAAGATGTACTCATACCAGATTATCAAACACCACGCATGCATCAATCGAGACCACACATGCACCCATCAATTACATAAGCTATTCAACTAATTCTGAAAACTGCACAACTTAAGCGACAGTATGAGGGAGCAGAAACAAACTTACAACTGTAGAACGGCCAGCTCATTCCTGATACATTTATGCGCGTGGCCAGCGGATGCCCGGCTGGAACCTGCCTGGGCAGCCTGGATCGGGAAGATGGCTGGTTCTGCTACAGCAGCCACCTGCCGCCGCCGTGCCCTTTAGCCCCAGCAACAGACCTAAGATGAGTTCGGCGATAAAGATGCGGGGTAGACTCAGGCCGCCACTAACGCTTACCCTTGCTCATCGTCGACCTCCGGCCGCGTCCGCCCTGAGGGCACCGACCTCGCTCCCTCAACTCTTCTAGCCACACGCGCCTACTGCGGCCGCTGCGGGAGAGAAAGGAGACCCTAGGCACGGGAGAGGCGTGGTGACCAAGGGAGTAGGCAGCCGCAGCAGCCATGAGGGAGGGCTCGTCCTCGTCCACCTGGAGCAGTAGGAGCAGCAGCTGGTCCAGATCCGAGCAACCTGCACAGAAAACAAAGGAAAGGAAAGGAAAGGAATCACAAGGAGGGGCATGAAGAAACCGACAAGACAAGGGAAGGAGGCGCGCGCACCATGGTCGGAGGTCGCCGGAGATGGCCGCGCGTCCTTTCCTTGGAGGTTGAGGCGTCGGACCTCCACGGGTAGCTAGGGTTTCGGGCGTCTCAGTCCATGGCTGAAGGGAGGGTCGGACCTCCATGGACGACCTCGAGGGACGGCGGCCCGCCGGTGCGGCTGTGGATCTAGGCGCTGCCTCCCCTTGCCGTCGGATCCCTTCCATTCCCTTCCCTCCCTTGGGAGAGGGAGAGAAGGTGAGGGGGAGGAGGAGGCCGCCGGTGGTGTCGCAATGGCCGGGCAAGGCTCCTCCCGCCTGCCTGCTAGGTCGTTGTGGCATCGGGTGGGCTAGGGTTTTGCCCGAGCTGCTGGAGAGACGGGTTGACGAAGAGGGCGCGGTAGAGGGAGGTCGCCGGCGTGGATGGGGGAGAGGAGGCCGCCGGCGAGGCATGTCGCCGGGGAAGATGGGATCGGCGGCGGCGGCGTTCACACCCTAGGAAACAGATCGAGAAAGGAGTCGAGGGGGCCTCGTTCTTTGATTTCGCTCGAGGGCAGTCTCGCTCGTGCGTGCGAGTCCTGGTTTTTTTCGTAGGTTTTTCCAGGACGAAAAAAAACCGGACGAAAATGGTGCGACGGAAATAAAATCCGAAACGCGACCTACCAACTGAGACATTAGAGGTGTGTTTAGTTGGGGGGACCAAGTGTCATGGAATGGAATGGTTCCATTCCAGGGGAACGGGTCCGTTCCATTCCTGTGTTTGGTAGGAGCAAAAGAGCGGAACGGGTTGGTTCCGTTCCGCTGTTTGGTTGGAAGCACGGAATGAAAAATGGAATGACATAAAGTTCAAAATTTCGACAGCATTGTGTTTGTATTTTCAAGAAAGAGGACATAACAATATATATGACAATCTTAACATATAAATGACAATACATATAACAAAGTTTTCAACAAAGTGCACATAGTTAACAGCATACGAAATTCCCAAAAGCAACCAAAGTGCAATAGAGCCATACATGTCAAGTTCACATACTTGACAGCCACACATGTCAAGTTCACATACAAAATCTCCAAAAGCAATCAAAGTGCACTACAGCCATACATGTCAAGTTCACATACTTGGCAACCATACAACCATATCGAATTTAGAAGTTCTTCTTGACATACCTACTCACCCAAACGGACTTGTTGGTTTGGGTAAGTTTCATGAAGGCTCTTGCAGTCTTGGGGTTGTCCACAAGATGGGCATAGTAGTGGGCTAGGTGCTCTTCATCAAAATCTGGCAATGTGGATAGTACATCCCAAAGGTCATCGGGTATGTCATCATCATCTCCACTAGACTTCACAAGCGCTTTAGCCACAAGTTTGAACCCATCTTTGAGAGTGATAACTAGTGGATCATCAACAACATGCTTTACCTTAGCCTTCTTTTTGGGTGGTGCTTTGGGGTCAGAAGACTCACCAACATTTGGTGACGTGTTCACCTCACCATTCTCCTCTTCTTCGAGATCAGTAGAAAGAAGATCGTTGCCAGACCTAGCATTCTGCCCCTTGGCCCCCATTGTCTCATAAATGGAAGCCATGGCATGATAGTGTTCAATTGGTGTATTCAAGAAGGGGGCATCAGCTTTGTGGGTCTACAAACATTGCGCAAATTAATTAGCATAATGCAAACATAAATGGCATCAGATTTGTGGGGTGAGAAGCATACCATACAATGCCCTGCATAGTGCTCCTCGCTGAGCCTAATTGTGCAAGTGTCTTCATCCCATAGAGCTCCACTTAAATTCTCCAAGTTGGCTATCTTTGTCCAAATCTTCCTCCACTTCTTGAGATGGTTTTTCACTTGTTCTCCGGTAATAGAAAGCTTGAATTGCTCGTTCAAAACAGCAGCACATTGTCTATGATGCACATCTCTGAATACACTTGAAGTTCTCTTCCCATCAGCAACAAGACCAGCCAAAAAACCAAGCATGGTTTTCGTCATGGAATTGATCCACACAATGATCCCAGCTCTCCCGGAGCTCCCACTTGCAGCGGTGACTTCGACACTCTCCATTTCTGTCCAGCCAACAAAAGATTGCAAAAACATGGATTATAGCATTTCAAATACATGTTTCAAATAGAGTAATGATACAATCTGTCCAGCCATCAAATAAATTCAAATGTATTTGCCTAAACATCACAAATACATTTTTCAAATAGAGTAATGATACAATCTGTCCAGCTATCAAATAAATTCAAATGTAGTTGCCTAAACATCACAAATACATGTTTCAAATAGAGTAATGATACAAATACACGGAGTGTGCCACACTCATAGATTAGCATACATGAGTTGTCTATCTTCCCACATTTGGGCTGCCATTTGTAGCCTACGGTCTACCACGGCCCTAGTGTCACTTGCTTGTTGCCTTGATGTTCGAATTGGTTGGGTGGTCCATGTCACTTCTGGTATAATAAATTCATCAATCCCTTGTGATAGTGCATAATTATGAAGAACACAACAAGCTATAACAATGTCAACTTGTGTCGGGAAAGTAAAGAATGGTTTGGCATCATCTAAAATTTTGAAACGCCTCTTGAGAGATCCAAAAGCCCTCTCTACCGTCACCCGTAGTGAAGAGTGCCTAAGGTTGAATAGCTCCTTATCATTTTGCACTGGATTGTTGCCCCACTCATTCAAATGGTACCTCACACCACGAAAAGGTGGTAAGAACCCGGGCTTCGCTCCATAACCGGCATCAACTAGGTAGAACTTTCCTAAAAAGGTGAAACAAATATTTGTGACAATGGTTTCATGAGGCAAAGAACATATGGACAATTTCTATCTAAGCCAACTTCTTACCTGGTGGTACTTGTAAGCCTCTCTCACGTGTTAACGCATCAGCTAAAACGGTTGCATCGTGTGCTGACCCTTCCCAACCAGCCAACACATACGTGAAGCGGAGATCAAAATCTACCGCTGCCATCACATTTTGGGTTGTAAAGGCCTTCCTACCACGAAAAGAATGCTCCACATCTTTGGTAACACCTGCTCGCACATGTGTACCATCGATAGCTCCAATACAATCCTATATAGTGACAAGTAGTACATACCATATCGTATAGCCTACATACCTAAGGAATAGTTTTAGAAATTACCTTAAAATATGGGTCAAACCGATGATTTCCTGCAATTTTTGCTGGGGTCTCCAATGATGGTGGCCGTATATAATCATTACGAAGCTCTCCTATGGCAAGAAGAGCCTTTCTAAAATATATGCTGGTTGTGCCGTATGATCTACAAAAGTTGGCTGACACAACCCTATTCCGAAGATTATGCCCAATTGTATGCAAAAACATTGCCAATTGTTGCTCCACGCTAAGATGTGAACTGTCTTCTAGCAACTTGCGATCCCTCAATATGGCACACAAATTAAAAAACGCAGCTCTTTCAAACCTTAACATGTTTTTACACAACACATCACTTTGCCATATTTTTTGGTTTAGATAATCAAATCTGATTCGATCTCTTTCATGCATTGGCCCATAGGTAATGCGTGGTCTTCTTTTCCTTATTACAGCCCGAACAATGACTGCCATTGCAGCCAATGCAACAAAAACAGCAGCTCCCCTAACCATCTTTTTTCTTTTGTTCATCTTCTTGACCATCTACAAGTGATGCACACTATCAAAAATATGGCTACCAATGATGCTTACATCAACATATATATTGCAAAGATACACTGGACAATATGTATTTTGGTACAAATTAGGAATAAAGATCTCCATTAATATGCATGAGCAGCAGCAGCATATACACAATACGGTCTCCATCTCTCTCTATCATTCTCGGCTGGGAATATGCATGAGCAGCAGCACCATATACAAGAGAAAAGTGATGGTTTACCTTGAGAGTGAGGAGCTGTGCTGCGTCTCTGCTGCCGCTGTGAGCTCGCCGGAAGCCGCCGCCGCCCCGCTGCCAATCCTCTGCAAGCCGCCCCAACCAGATCCGGATCGAGCCCCCCTGTTCTGCTGCAAATCGCGGGAAGGAAGAGAGGAGTTAGCAGGCGGCGGGGAAGGGAGGAGCCAGCCGACGGGAAGGCAGGAACCGGCCGCGGGGAAGGGGAGAACTGGCCGGCGCCGCCGCTCAGATCGATGGAGGGGGAGAGAGAGGAGGGGGAGGCGGCGCACCTGGGGAGAGACGATACGGCTGCGTGAGAGCGCGAGGGGGAGCGGTTCCGCGTGGTCTGGCCCTTTTCGAGGTCTCGCCTCGTTCCGCATCTGGGCCGAATATTCGGTCCGGAGGAACGAGCGGGTGCCGATCCAAATCTCAACCGAACGCGAAAACGGGGCCTGGGAATGGGTCGGACCCATGATATTCCGGTCCATGACTCCAACCAAACACACCCTAGGAGTAGAGACTAGAAGAACGCACGTGCGTTGCAACGGGGTCACATTAACTTTAAAAGTTCAATACATTGGCGACCTTTTTTACCATCAAATCCTCACACACACACTCTCCCTCCTTCTTCCTCACTCTCTCTCCCCCTCTCCCTCTCTCTAACACACACACATATCCATCTTATTGGGTACGAGACCATAATCTATCTATTTCACATACACACGCTAGTGCATAACAATATGGATTATGTGTATTATATTTACCACCAGAACTGAGGGAATTAATTTCATGTAAATCGGCCAGCCACAGCTCCAAGAATACGCGGAGGAGGTGGCCCGGGTCAGCGTCGGCGCCGTCCGGCGCGGGCCACGGGCCCGCTTCCAAGTGCACGTGCAATGCACGTCTTCACAAATATTATAACCAGATGTGAGAAATCACATACTAACACGATGTTGCAATCAATTTGTAACTAAAGAAGCCAAAAGTCTTTTTTCTTAAACCAGAATTCCTTATGCTTGAGTTTAAACAAACCCCACAATAACATGATCAATTTTTTCCCTCTACTTATCACCTAATTAAGCAAATGCATGACTTATGAAGCGGATAAGAAATCATGTTAACTTGGAACTAAAATTCTAACAAAAGAGTAAGGAACAAACCTTTTTATCATTGCTCTGAAGTCTGAACCTCCCCCTATTTGTTAGTGAAATGTGAGTATGCTTGGAAGATAATAATTTTTTATGCAACATATGCTTTTACATCTGAAAGAGCTACAAAATATGTTGACCTACCTATGTGCACTTCCTAAATCAAGCGGATAAAATTATTTCTATCGGCAATATAAAATACTAAACATTAGAAAGAAAGGGACAATGTCCACTAACCATCCAAATATTCTGACCATGGGATATTTAGGCTGGCGTATATGGGAAATCAAAGCTAAAAATGACTCGATGAGTTAGGGATACATTAATAAATATTGTAAAAAGTGATAAAAACAAATCTGCAGCAACTCACGCCCCCACGAACTCGTATTCGCAATGAGCAAGTTAGTGAGGCCGCCACGGTAGGCTAGCACCAAGGGACAAGGGCAACAATAGCCTTCCCATCCAACCTACTGATTCTGCTGGCGCTACTTTCATCCTAAGCCCATGAGTACCGCTAGTGTGTTGCCACGTACGGAGAAACTACGAACTGAAATTTTCATCCAAATCATGAAAAATGTTAATGTTCCTCTCCTCTCCCATCCCTCGTGTGAACATACCCAATTCGTGGTTGGCTCGCTACATTCAGCGTAGCTCTGATGTGCACTGCCCTCACTCTTGATTAGTTGCCGCAGTGCCACGCATCTACGCCAACAAGCTGGGGAAACAAATGCAAATGTTACACTGAGTCAAAATCAACCATCCCACAATCGTAACAATAGAAAAGATAATCTCTGCTGAGCTTCTCCTAGCCGCCTCAACATCACGTCATTACCAAACATGTAGTGGATGCCTAGTGGGACAAGGATTAAGAAATAACATGAGGTGAAAAATACGATGGCTGTCAATTCCATAAGACGATCCAAGTAATTTGACAAAACAGATCGGGAGCATCTTGTATAATCTCAAAAAAGCAACTAAAAATATGAGAAATGAATTGATGAAAATCAGCCCCTGCTCTCATTCATGCTCGCTTTTGTAATGGGAGGCAAGGAATGGGGATATCGGGAGAAGAAAGGATCACATGGACGGCAAGCCTCCACCACCGGCAAGTGGGGTTGCTTCACATCCAATCTCCACGGTCGCCGCCTCCATGGGGACGAACTCCCATGTTCACAACCGGGCTCCCAATCGGCCGCTGGCTCGCCGACCTTGACGACGAAGTAGTCCCTCCCTTCGATCCCATTCGCAACGGAGGCAACACCCATCCTAGCGGACGGGTCCGCGGTGAGATCCCTACTGGATTGTGGTCGCGCCTCCCCAAACCTCACCGCGGGACACATGAGAGGGCACCGTTGCCATGGTCAGGCTTGGCTGGGGAAAGGAGGCGACATAGCAGCAACGGCGCCTTCACCAGGATTGGTGGCGACGGCGGCGGCGAGCGTGCGGGAGGACGGCGGCGGCAAGCGAGTAGGAGGGTGGTGGCGGCAGTCCATCGGCCGCCGTCACGTGAGAAGAGGATGGGGATGGGGCCGTGATCTGGACGTATGGAGCGGTCGAGAGGAGGGGAAGCAGGCGGCTGGGTTTTTCCATCGTGCGGGGTTTGGGGGAGGTCAAACGAGAGGGTTTTTTCATGCGGGAGGCAGAGCAACGAGGGCGGATGTAGGGAGACGGGACGCGGTCGGTTGGCAGGAAAAGGAAAGCTACGCATTTTTTAGGCAGTAGAGATAATTGATGATAAGAAAGGGAAAATCACATCAATATAAGGAAATATCCCATCAATACTTGATTGATTGCGATTTATTTTTATATGTTAACTAATCTGATCATCAATACATGATTAATTGCGATTTATTTTTTATATGGTAGCTAATCTGATGGGTTTATGGGGTGGTGAAGCGAAAAGGCAGGTGGGAGGGAGACGAAATAAAACCAGCGAAATAAAACCAACGAAAGTGGTGAGGCAAAATAAAACCAGCAAAAAATAACCGGCAGACTATTCACCAACTGCTCCATTAGGAGTAGAGATCCGCGGTGAGATCCCTACTGGATTATGGTCGCGCCTCCCCAAACCTCACTGCGGGACACATGAGAGGGCGTTGTTGCCATGGTCAGGCTTGGATGGGGAAAGGAGGCGACATAGCAGCAACGGCGCCTTCGCCGGGATTGGTGGCGACGGCGGCGGCGAGCGAGCGGGAGGACAGCTGCGGCGAGAGAGTAGGAGGGTGGTGGCGGCAGTCCATCGGCCGCCGTGACGTGAGAGGAGGATGGGGATGGGGCCGCGATCTGGACGTATGGAGCGGTCGAGAGGAGGGGAAGCAAGCGGCTGGGTTTTTCCATCATGCGGGGTTTGGGGGAGGTCAAACGAGAGGTTTTTTTCGTGCGGGAGGCAGAGCAACGAGGGTGGATGTAGGAAGACGGGACACGGTCGGTTGGCAGGAAAAGGAAAGCTACGCATTTTTTTAGGCAGTAGAGATGATTGATGATAAGAAAGGGAAAATCACATCAATATAAGGAAATATCCCATCAATACTTGATTGATTGCGATTTATTTTTAT
Source organism: Triticum timopheevii (assembly GCA_963921465.1). Classification (NCBI taxonomy): domain Eukaryota; kingdom Viridiplantae; phylum Streptophyta; class Magnoliopsida; order Poales; family Poaceae; genus Triticum; species Triticum timopheevii. The sequence continues at coordinate 403,747,245 of OY997272.1, read as the reverse complement.
ATGGTAACTAATCTGATCATCAATACATGATTGATTGCAATTTATTTTTTATATGGTAACTAATCTGATGGGTTTATGTGGGTGGTGAAGCAAAAAGGCAGGTGGGAGGGAGACGAAATAAAATCAACGAAATAAAACCAACAAAAGTGGTGAGGCGAAATAAAACCAGCGAAAAATAACCGGCGGACTATTCACCAACTGCTCCATTAGGAGTAGACACTCCCACGAAATCCAGCGCTAGCGAGGGATTTATCAGCGGACGACTGTGTCACTGTCCCGTGGCCCCCAATCGTCTGTGGTCGGTTTACTTCTGTCGTACCTATCCCACGAATACCGACCCAAACCCCGCACGGCTGCACGTAGTCTTCTTCTTTTTCTCAAGAAATATTTTCTTCATGTCCCTCCACCCGCTGCTCGCCCAGCCCCGACAGCCACCGACCATCTCCTCCATCGCCGCACCTCCATGACGCCACCCCGATCTACTCCCTCCCTTCCAAATTACTCGTCGTGGTTTTAGTTCAAATTTGTACTAAAACCACGACGAGTAATTTGGAACGGAGGGAGTAGATCCGAGCCGAGCAACCTTTTGATCTATCTTTTACCAACGAACCCTGCGTTCTGGTGTGTCGAGACTGGTGAGTGCCGCTCGATCCCCACCTGTAAGTTGCGGTTCACTCGCAGGGGTCGTGGCTCGCGGTGGTTGACGTCTTCGTGTTCTCGTTGTGGTGGGCTTGCCCAACTGCTTACGACATCTTCCATGCCTCATCTCCCATGACCCCTCGCTCACGGAGGAGAGATTGCGGCTGAGGGGAGGCATAGCTTGAACGGGGTTCGTGGATGAGGAAGGGGCCTTGACGGCGCAGAGCTGGTGACGAAGGAGCAAGTCCGTAACGGTGTAGCTCGCGGCAGAGGAGAGGGTGCAGTGGCGACGGAGGAGGCTGGGGATCCCGGATGAGGGAGGGACGAGTCCCGGTGGTTGCGGTGGTCGGAGGGCGGTGCACATCGTGGCCCATCCAGGTATCCTCTAATTTCATGGATAATTCCTCTTGACGCGAGGGAAAACCTTCATCTACAGTTAATTATTTTCTTCTTTATAGGCTTCATGTTTTCCTTGGATTTTGTCTAAATGTCTTGCGAGTACATATAATGGTGTGGGTAAATAGTTGGTTTTTGGACTTCATTTGTATTGCATGATCCCACGGAATGAGATTCATTTTGATGATCATTTGTATTCAACGAATGTTACTGATACAATTTTGTGACTGTTTTGGACTGTAAGAAACCACTGGATGTTAAAGGGAAGTACCAATCAGGCTTGTGCCTCTTCTCTACGTGTATGCTCGGGATGCCTCTTTTGTACGTGTATGCTCGGGTTATTTACTAATTGTATATGTGCTAGACCTTCCTGATGGTCCATTGCCAGGCATAGAAAGGCTACAATTTCTGATTTTTTGTCAAGTCTTGTGATCTTAGCTTCTTGGACAGACTGAATTTCCACTTATCTAATGTGCTAAATGATCTCCAGCTAACTTCTGTATATTGATTGATACACCTCTCAGTTAATAAGTAAATATCCCGTTGGCCACAAGGCTGAGCTTCCAATTTTTATATATCCTTAACTGAATGCATTCTTATGTTATATCATGTTCGTTCTAAAATGCAACAATATTGGTAGGGTGCTCAATCAAATTCCTCTGCTGGCTTGGTTATGTTCTTGATACTAACATGGATAGACTTTTAAGTGCATAGGTACTCACTAAATTTCTACTGAGCTATAATGGCCAAAAACAGTAGCGCACAAATCCTTAATCCAAGCACTAAAATTTAAGCCGAGGGGAACAAGTAGTATATATGATCTTTTTACTCGCATGTATGTGTTGAGATTGTGGTTGAGATGGCAATTATGACGTGCAGCAAGAACATACCCTTCATCCTCATCGACTTGCACAGCTACGACGTTGACTCGATCGGACTTGACGTCGGTGTGCCCCCGACATCTATAGTGTGTTTGATAATGTGATGCTAACGTCAAATTTTGTTTCTTCGTTCGCTGGCGGCAGAAGGGGCTTTGAGATCTCCAAGTTGGAGAAGAGGAAGTGTCCTCTGATGCTGCAGCCAAGGGAAATGACACTAGGTGATTTGTTCTTCTCTGCCATGGATTTTGTATTTTTTCGAGGAGTCGATCACTTGTGTGTGTGAAGGATTGAGTACACGCGGATTGGTAGGATTGAAATAGATTGCACTAAGCTAATAATGCATTTTTTGTTTAATAGCTGGAGTATAATTCCATTCAGCTGACAATTATCCATGTAGTCCTGTAAGCTATTGCCTATATGACTTAAGATGTGGTGCATCTATTAATCATTATTATGATAACTAAGATTAACACAAGTTATTCAGACATATTTGTGAATGTCAACTAAGATAAGCTTATTTGCAGAGTATATGCGAATACTCCCTCTATAAACAAATAAAAGACGTTTTAGGTATGATATTTGCAGAGGGAGTAGTTTACAGAGGGAGTAGTATATATCAAGAGAACATCTGTTTGTATAATATTTGCAGCACTTAAGTTATTATGGTTCTTTCAGTTCCAAAGAACACAAATATTTACTTGAGATAATTTGCATGTGTAGCAATGTAGTTGTATATAGGGCATGCAAGTAAGAAACAGAGTAAGTCACAATTATGAACCAAAGGTCCTATTTAATTGGTCCAGGTTTGCTTTTTCATTGTTTTTATTTCTTTAATGTATATGTGGAGGTATAACAGTTTCTTAGACCACACATATATAGAAAGTTCTTGCTTGTTCTCTGTACACACCTTGAGTGGGCTCTAATTAATCCCCAGCATGACATAAAATTAAGTGGTTAATAGGAATCTCCCGTGAATTTGTATTGACTATATCATTTATCTTTCATGAAATTGCATCTATTCCGTGTTAGAATATAATTGTGTTTAAGACAAAGGTAGGAATTAGAGATAGAATAGGTTTAACATGTACGACTTGCCCTTTACTCCAAGTCTCTCTCCCTCACAATGTATTCTATATATACCCCATAGGAGGGTTGGATCAATACAATAGAAACAACACAATATTCAGCCATCCTATAATTTCCACATGGTATCAGAGCAGTTTGTCTCACGACGCCGATCCTAGGAACCTTCCACCACACTTCCGCAGCGCGCCGTCCCCGGGGAGATTAATCTCCTCTCCCCGGGGGCGCAGCACCCGGTCGAGCAAAGATCAGATCGGTTCCATAGATTAGATCAATTCCATAGATTAGAACAATTCAAAATTCTCTTAGATTGATTTTTCTTTCTTTAGCCACAAATAAATTCCTCTCCTCGACCCTCAAATCCAGTGAGATCAATCCGACACGACACTCGTGCAATAGCGGAGCACACGCGGCAGGTCGCGCGGTCCAAAAGAGCAGCCACCGGTTTCTATCCAGGCGGCCCGACGACGCATCTGCGCAAGCGCATCTTATCGACCTTTGGCTCCGGCCGGCACGCTGGGGATATGTACAGGCGACAGGCAGCCCAGGCGTACGATCTGTTTTTGATCGGCTTCGACACACACCCATCGCGTCGACAAGTCGGACAGGGAGCAGATCCGTTCCCTTGGAGCCAATACTTGCACTACATCGGCAAGCACCTCCATCGACCCATGCAGCCATGCATGCACAAAAACTACACGTACGTGCTATATCCGGACTCAGGCTTGGTTTGGATTCGGCTAGCTTGAAGCCTTCAATGATGCAACTCCGAGGGCCCGGTTGCACGTGTCTACATCATCCCGACGCACAGCGACTCCGTGGGCGCTCGATCACGGGAGGGCATGCAGCTGGGCCTCATCAGCATCAGCTGTCTTCATCGACTTCGGACACACACGCAGATCCCAGATCGATTCCAGCCGGTGCACATGATGGCCATCGCCGAAGTCGCGGCCTCGCCAAGGGACTCCACGCTGCAGCGCCAACCAGCTAGTTGTCCGCGTACGTCCACGAGCCGCTGCATCGAGCGATCTGCAACCCGCGCCACTGCATCGACCTTACGTCTGCACCGAGCGCTCGACTTCACTGCACCGGGAGCTATCTACATCAACCTACTGCATCTGGAGAGATCGACTCCTCCAGCGAGCGAGCTACATAATCAACATGAAGCTGTACGACTACGTCAGGTTACGAGCAACATACTTCTTCGGCACGACAGGGCGTCGACACTTCGTTGCCATGGAGGGACGCCTTCAAGTGACGCATCATCGTCAAGTGACGCATCATCGTCGACACGCCACTGCGACGCCATCGCTGACACTTCATCGCCAAGGTCTTCATCAACGTGGTCTTCATCATCATCATCGAGGGGTTTTACGGTGCAAATTACTAGTCACGGGAGAGACTAGTATTTGAACAGATCCACCGTTGATTTCAAGGGTAATCTAGGCACTTTATATTAGATTTTTTTTCTCTTAGCCCAAGGGCTGTTTAGTCCGATAAAAAGTTTACTAATCAATTGAAAGTCCCGACTGAATCGACCCCTACACCTGCATTCACGTCACCCAAGCCCTAATTGCCGCTCTCTCGCCGCCGCCTGCCGCTGCCGCGCCGTCCGCCTCGGGATCCTTCCTGCCCGTCTGTTCCGGCCACCGCAGCCTGCCGCTGCCGCGCCGTCCGCCTCGGGATCCTTCCTGCCCGTCTGTTCCGGCCACCGCAGCCCACTCGTCGCTCTCGCCGCCATTTGTCGCTGCCGCGCCGTCCGCCTCCGATCCTTCCTGCCCGTCCGTTTCGTCCGCCGCAGCCGACCCGTGGCTCTCGCCGCCGCTTGCGGCTGCCGTGCCTTCCACGTCCGGAACCTTCCTGCCCGTCCGTTCCGTCTGCCTCTAACAGGAGCTGTGGCCGCCACTTGCCGCTGCACTACCGCCGGCTAATCAGCTGTCACCGTTGGCTCCGCCTGTTCATCCGTCTCTACCACTGCTGGTCGGCCTGCAGAAAGGTAATGCTTGAACATGAACAACTCTCTATGTCAGGCCGTTTCATTACTTAGTAGCTTTATTTGTCCTCGTTGTTTGTTCTCATGCGAATCCTGCAAACTACTTGACAAGTAATGAAACGGCCTGACATAGATTAGTCCCAGATCATAGCAGGATGTATATTTCCATGTCAATTGTCCTACGAAACATGAAATCTCCAGGATCACGAAAGCACATTGATAGCAGAATGTTGTACAAATCCGTCATTCAGGAAACCATGTCAAAGAAGCACCACAACTTTTCAAACTACTAGAAAACTTAGCTGCACATAAAGATTACTATCTGAGGCTTTGCACTAAACTGATATTTTTCCTAATAATCAGCTCTTTCCTCAGAGGAATGTACAGTAGAGATTATATTCCTTTCCTAATAATAATCTTGTTCCTCAGAAGGATATACAGTACTACAACCAACTCATAGGATGATTTTTCTTCTTTGAGAAGCTGTAAGTTGCTATCAATGATTCTCTAGAGCAGGAATTGCTTGCCGGTGTATGTAGCAGAAGTACTTTGATTTACATTTTTTATGATGTAGTTTGGCACTGGAGATGCCTAAATAACATTATTCAGTTTCTTTGTGGATGGCAGTTACACAACATGGATGCTCACCACGTCAGCATAGAGGAAATTGAAGAATATTACATGGTGGTTAGTCAAACATTCACAAGCGAGGAACAAGGTTTCGAGTTCTATAATAGATATGCTAAAGCCAAAGGGTTCAGCGTGAGGAAGGCCAATGTGAAAAACAAGGGAGGCATAAGAATCCAAAGGTTGTACATGTGCAGCAAAGAAGGATATAGGTCCTTGAAAAACTTTGAAAGGTCCAACCGGAAAAGGAAACTAAGGGCACTCTCTCGTTGTGGATGTGACGCTCGACTGCAAATCGAGCTCAATATGGAAACCCGTGAATGGTTTGTCAAGGACTTTGTGGACCAGCATAACCATGAATTCACTAAGCCTGACCAGACACCTTTCTTATGGTCTCATCGTGGACTTAATGATCCTCAAAAGGCTGATGCCATTGAGTATGGTATTGGTGGTCTACGCACACATCAGATAATGGACGTAATGGAGAAGCAGCATGGTGGGTATGACAAAGTCGGCTGTGTGTCTCGGGACCTATATAATTTTATTGCTGAGTACAAGAAGCAAAGGATTGAAGGTTTTGATGCCCAATACATGCTGAACTATATGGCTGCGCAGGAAGAGAGAGATTCTGAATTCTTTTACAGGTACAGCACAGACAGCGAAGGCCATCTGCAGAACCTATTTTGGTCAGACGCGCAGTCGCGGTTGGACTATGATGCCTTTGGTGGTGTTGTTGTGTTTGACAGCACGTACCGTGTAAACAAATATAACTTGCCATTTGTCCCATTCATTGGATTGAACCACCATCGCAGCACAGTTGTCTTTGGGGTCGGCATTGTATCAGACGAGACCGTGGCATCATATAAGTGGTTGCTCCATTCATTTTTGGAGGCGATGCATCAGAACCATCCCAGGTCCGTGATCACTGATGGGGACCATGCAATGGCGAGAGCAATATTGCAGGTATGGCCGAACATAGATCATCGGCTGTGTAGCTGGCACATCGAACAAAATATGGTACGCTACCTTCGGAACCCGAAGCTCAGCGACTTTAGAAAATTGATTTATCGTGCTTTCGAGGTTGATGAGTTTGAGAGAGGTTGGCTCCAGTTCAACAAACACTATGGGATAACGGAAAAAGACACGTGGATCTGCAGGATGTACGAGCTAAGAAAGAAGTGGTCTGCAGCCTATACCAAAGGGAGGTACTTCCTGGGCATGAGAAGTAATCAAAGGAGCGAAAGTCTAAATTCTACGCTTCATGTGCAGCTGGACAGGAGAATGAGACTTATTGATTTGCTGCAACACCATGAGCATTGCATCTCAGTTATGCGAAGGAATGAGGCTGCAATGGATGCCGTGGCCTCGCAGACGGTGCCCTTCACTGAATTAACGGCTGACCCACTGGAGAAAAATGCGTCATATATCTACACCCCTATAATGTTCGAGAAGGTTAAGGGGGAGATCGTGAGGTTATCAAAATGGCAAGTCGAGGAGGTGAACAAGGAAGATAGTTTGACGAGGTTTGTAGTTGTTCATAAAGAGCGCAGGCAAGTAAGATTTGATGTGAGGTGTGTTTATGTGGGCTCGGTGATAGCGAGTGTGCACTGCCAGTGCCGGAAGATGGAGAGTGAGGATATTCCATGCACACATATATTTGCTATTCTGAAGTGCGTTGGGTTAGACACCATTCCTAGTTGTTGTGTTGCTAAAAGATGGACGATGAAAGCCAAGCCTGCCTTCGATTCAGACAGGAGTGCCAGTACGCAGCAATGGTCAGAACGGATGGATCATTTCCATGAGCTCCGTAACGATGCATGCGTTGCTTTTTTTTAAGGCTTCGAAATCCGCAGCGCAATCAGAGAGGGTGATGGCATTTCTCAACAGTATTATTGATGAGGGTGAGAATGATGAGAATACTAACATAGCATCATTTGGTCCTTTGCCGGCATATTTTTCTGGGGCACGCCAAACCTTCACAACTAAAGTTCTGGATCCAATACCAATTATTCCAAAAGGTGCTCCATCGAAGGGCAGGTTGAAGCCATTCCAGGAGACTATGAAGAAAAAGAAGCCCAAACATGAGTAAGGACGCGCTGTTTTTTCAGTGATATTTCTAACATTTGGCGCAGATAAAATAAGTTATATTTCCTCATAGAATGTGTTGCCCACACTTTCCATCTAATGTATTTTCTCTATCCATTCTCATCAGCTGCGGGCAAAGTCGGACAGGCGTTAATTATGCTGAAGAGCCACACATCAGTTGAATCAGCTATCTACTTGTCTAAACTTTTTAAAAGTGTCAGGATTTTCAAGTGTCTTGATGTAATTTTCCCTTTGGATATTGAACATTTTCCTTTTTGGCTCCATGCGTAGGACATGATGATTGTAATATGGCGGTTTTGGCTGTATCAAGCATTTACTTAATTCTGCAATGCCCTTTTGTCAATCTTTGACCACCTGTGATATTTGTTGTTCTGGTCCTTTGATTATATAACTGTTTTTTAATAATGGTGTAATAAATCTTTCGAGCGCTATAATATTTTTTTTTTGAGTATCACGAGCGCTATAATCATGTTGCTGTTTGCCTGGCTAATAAACCATAGACCCACTTACTTTATGGGCCTATTCGGTTGCCTGGATGAGGCCCACGTAGGCCCTAGCGGGCTCAAAAAGTCACCCCGAACCCACCAGGTGCATCCTGTAGGCGCCGAATTAAACATGAAAGAAAATAAAAAAATCTCAAAAAAAATCAAAGAAATTAAAAAGTCGAGATGGGGAGTCGAACCTCAGACTTCACATATGAGAGCAGCAACACTAACCAGTTAAGCTGGCAATTGTGAATAGATGAATAGCAGCGTCAAACTTAAAGTACTGTGCACAGTGTCACATCCGGGATTTTTTTTCAAAATATTAAAAATTTATGCAAGTAACATGAATTGACGAGTACCTAGCATTAAATACCACAGTTAATAATATGAAACGTACCTGTATTAGGGCTAGGTTGCCAGCTGGCCACCTTAAATACCTTCATTACGCATCTACGACAAGCATCGGTCTTCATTGAACTATATGTGGAGGCACTAGGAGACTTCGCCTATTGCAAAGATTCCTAATGGACCCTCGGGTGTATGTCTTTCCTTTGCATCCGGCAAACAGGATCATTTTTTTTTCATCGGCTACAATGACCATGGAAAGCACGCATGCCAAGCTATATAGAATGACGGGACGTGACGCAACGTGCGTTCGGTGCCGGATTTCGTTCATTTTTTGCGTCGGGTACCCGGATGGGGCCCCACACACGCTGCCAAAAGTTGGGTAGATTTCGTGATTGCGCTCAGGCACGTCATGTGGAAGGCGGTGGTTTTGGTATGGGCGGAATGAACCCTCGGGTGTATGTATCTCCTTCGCATCCGCCAAACAGGATCATTTTTTTTTCATCGGCTACAATGACCATGGAAAGCACGCATGCCAAAATTAATCGCGTTTCGACAATGTATGGATTTTCTATGATTTTCCGGGCCGGAAAACCCTAAAATAGTGCCGGGACGTGACGCAACGTGCGTTTGGTGTCGGATTTCGTTCATTTTTGGCGTCGGGTACCCGGGTGGGGCCCCACACACGCTGCCAAAAGTTGGGTAGATTCCGTGATTGCGCTCAGGCACGTCATGTGGAAGGCGGTGGTTTTGGTATGGGCGGAATGGACCCTCGGGTGTATGTCTTTCCTTCGCATCCGGCAAACAGGATCATTTTTTTTTCATCGGCTACAATGACCATGGAAAGCACGCATGCCAAGCTATATAGAATGACGGGACGTGACGCAACGTGCGTTCGGTGCCGGATTTCGTTCATTTTTGGCGTCGGGTACCCGGGTGGGGCCCCACACACGCTGCCAAAAGTTGGGTAGATTCCGTGATTGCGCTCAGGCACGTCATGTGGAAGGCGGTGGTTTTGGTATGGGCGGAATGAACCCTCGGGTGTATGTCTCTCCTTCGCATCCGGCAAACAGGATCATTTTTTTTCATCGGCTACAATGACCATGGAAAGCACGCATGCCAAAATTAATCGCGTTTCGACACTGTATGGATTTTCTATGATTTTCCGGGCCGGAAAACCCTAAAATAGTGCCGGGACGTGACGCAACATGCGTTCGGTGTCGGATTTCGTTCATTTTTGGCGTCGGGTACCCGGGTGGGGCCCCACACACGCTGCCAAAAGTTGGGTAGATTCCGTGATTGCGCTCAGGCACGTCATGTGGAAGGCGGTGGTTTTGGTATGGGCGGAATGAACCCTCGGGTGTATGTCTCTCCTTCGCATCCGGCAAACAGGATCATTTTTTTTTCATCGGCTACAATGACCATGGAAAGCACGCATGCCAAAATTAATCGCGTTTCGACACTGTATGGATTTTCTATGATTTTCCGGGCCGAAAAACCCTAAAATAGTGCCGGGACGTGACGCAACGTGCGTTCGGTGTCGGATTTCGTTCATTTTTGGCGTCGGGTACCCGGGTGGGGCCCCACACACGCTGCCAAAAGTTGGGTAGATTCCGTGATTGCGCTCAGGCACGTCATGTGGAAGGCGGTGGTTTTGGTATGGGCGGAATGAACCCTCGGGTGTATGTCTCTCCTTCGCATCCGGCAAACAGGATCATTTTTTTTCATCGGCTACAATGACCATGGAAAGCACGCATGCCAAAATTAATCGCGTTTCGACACTGTATGGATTTTCTATGATTTTCCGGGCCGGAAAACCCTAAAATAGTGCCGGGACGTGACGCAACGTGCGTTCGGTGTCGGATTTCGTTCATTTTTGGCGTCGGGTACCCGGGTGGGGCCCCACACACGCTGCCAAAAGTTGGGTAGATTCCGTGATTGCGCTCAGGCACGTCATGTGGAAGGCGGTGGTTTTGGTATGGGCGGAATGAATCCTCAGGTGTATGTCTCTCCTTCGCATCCGCCAAACGGGACCCTAGGGGTGTCGTCGCAGCTGCCTACAATCTCGATGAGACCCAAAGCCAAGACGGCCGAGCAACATTCACACGCCGGCTACCGAATTCTCGCCTTTTCTAGGGGAAGGCCGTCACGTGTCCACTCTTTACATTTTCTTTCAGTTTTTGGAAAACCCACGGAATGTTCACGTTCCATACGAAAAGAAAATTTGACAAGTCAAGAAGTTATAAACAGTTTCGATCCTCCACCGTTTATTCACAGCCGCCGTCCGCAGATCTTCATCGTGTCCTGCAACGATGAAGCCTCGTTTCCACCCACCGGCACCGGCTGCATCCTCGACTGGTGTCAAGGCAAAATCAATGAAGAATTCGATGCCGCGACCTGCTACAGCCAATCCTGTAAGTACATCATGTTCACTGCATTGGAACGATACGTGCATGCAGATATGCTGTTTCCGTCTAAACATTTTATTATAGAAGACATGCGATAGCTATATAGAATGAGTGGAGAGATGCAAGCTGACAGTTTTTAAGTGCTTGTGTCAATTGTACTGAAGCATACTCAATCATCTATCACAGTTCATTGTTTAGGGCATACAGTATGAAACAAACTTCAGCCTAGATAAATCATGTTGATAATGCCTTTCAGATAGTCGTTTTCTTACTCTGTGATATACTAGCTTTTAAAAGTACCCTTCAACTGTAAAGCTCATACAAGAAACTCACCTATAGACATTCGCAGATTAAGGTTAGCACTTTGCATTGCGTAGAAAGGTCCTTCAAGATCTGATCCAGAGTTAATTGATAACTGCATGACTAATAGCAGATTTCTGTCAATATTTATTATTCATGTTAAAGTTACTTTTCGAGGAGGTGTACGAAATCATAACTACAGCGATCTGAACATAACAAAGAACTAAGCTCCTACAAATAGCTGGACTGACATATTCTTTATCTGTCAATCTGCAGGGCACACAGGTATGCTCGCAGAAAGCCTACGCACGCATGGTCAGAGGACTGAGTGACCAAAAGCGTGTGTTGGTGGAGCTGATGGGTTTAGGCGACACACTGAAAATACAACAAATGAACATTAGGCGTAACTTGAATCAGAAAATAGCTAGATGCTATGACCCAAAAACTAAGGCCTTCATCTTTGGGGGAAAGCCCTTTGAGATGACGCTAGAAGACGTCGAACATATCATGGGGTTTCCCGCGTTAGGCCAAGAGTTTTTCCCACTTGAATCGAGTCAAGCGTCTGCGTTGTATGAAGAGTTAAAAGACCCGACTGAAAACAAAATCACTTTGAAAGGGCTTTTGGAAAAAATAAAAAACAGCAAGGGATCTACCTTCATGCGAGCCTACGTGATGTATACAATAGGTGTGATTGCATGTCCAACAACGCAGAGGCATGTGAGCACGAAATATTTAGGACTCGTAGCAGACATCTCTCAGATAAGGATGGTCAACTTTGCACTACTTAGTCTTAACCATCTGATGGCTAGCATTGTGAAGTTTAAAGATGGCAGCTCCAATTTGGAGGGTAACCTCCCATTGCTCCAGGTTGGAAAAACTTTAACTATCTGAATCGTCTTGTTGTATTTTAATTTTTTGGATATTTTGCTAATTCTTATTGTTCATGATGCAGCTGTGGTTTTGGGAGAAGGTGCGCGTTCATAAATTCGACACCTCAATTGATTACAGTCAACGTTCGAAGCCACTGATGCAGCACTGGACAGAGGAGAAGGCCAAGAAGGTAGCAGTGGTCATCGAAAAACATGGCTTCGGAGTTGGAGAGGTAACTTGAGCCATGTTCTAATTCGAACATGTTTTTCATTCAATCATTTCTGTTATGATTAATTTTCATGCAATTGCAGGTTGTTGGCGACCTGAAAGAGCCTTTCAAGTCCCAAAAAGAGCCATCTTGCTCTGAAAGTCTACCTTCAGATGTGAAGGAGCCCAACCAACATGTATTGGTATGTTCATCTCTTGTCTATATTTCCTACTGCAGTTTATCGTAAAGCATCTAACCTTTTCCCTACTCTTTACTTTGTTAGAACATGTTTGGTACACTCATTGGCCTGGTGAAGGAGCTTAAGCCATTGCTACTAAAACACCATGCTGAAACCTATAGTCAGTTTGGCCATGCAAATATGAACATGGAGGACATTATGCATCAACAGAGATGTCTGGGTTATCGTTTTGAAGACTTCATCTCAGCCTACAATGTAAGTGTCTTCGGTGCTATACCTTCAAGTTACTAAAATATTGAAAACGACACATGATCTTTTGTTTTTGCAGGACCATCGTTATGGAATTTCTAACAAAACAAAACCCACACATGCGTCAACATTTCAGAATTCAGGGAAGGAGCAGAAGTCAACCTTTAGGAACCTTTCACCTGAATTACAGGTAAGCACATATACATCTCTAATTAATTTATTAATGTGTAAATCTAAGACCTCATCGCATATTACAGAGTGCTGCTAAGAGCCCCAAGCATGCAGACAAAAAGTTCACTACGAAAGGAGCTACCAGTAAAGATGTAAAAGAGGCCGAGGATGAATCCCCAAACCTTTTCCACAAATCTGAGGTAAGCTCACATACGAAATTAATTATTTGCAAGTCCAGTTGTTTTCTGTAAATATAATACCTCTCTTGCATGTTACAGAGTGTTGCGAAGACCGCTGATAAGATGCCAGTCCGTATGAACCAAGTAGCTAAAGATTTAGCCGAGGAAGACTCAATTGGGTACAGAATCCGTAAAGAAGGAAGGAAGTCTACATCCTTTCAGAAAGATGATTTTCTGTATTACGACGCACCGAAAACAAGAAAGACTAGGAAGACTAAAGTCAAAAATGACAGCTTTGTGTCTGAAGGCAACAAGGATGAGCTTGATGTTGACAAAATCAGAGATTATATAAATGAATCACCCATTTTTGATGATCTTGTTCACATTGATGACGTTTATCTAGAGCAAAGGCATCTAAGTGTCTTAACCAGCGACAATGTTACCCGAGAAAGTGACAAGTGGTTGGGAGAACAGGTATCTTTGCTTTCTGATTTCAAAGGAAAAAAATTCATATTGTTGGTTTAAATTGAAATCTTAATTGTGTGTGTTTTTTCAAATAAAATAGCTACTTGATGCTGGCATCGAGTTGCTTAGGGCCAGCAAAGTTGAAGATGTGAGGAAGGATGGAAGGGTCTATCTCGAAAGATCAATCAAGACCCAACTTCTGAAGCGTGATGGGCTTCCTAACATGCAGAAGGAGGTTCTGTCTGGAAAATATGGTACAGAGCAAGGGGACAATTACCTTGCTCATGAGATGGTAAGAACCACCCTACACAAAACATAAACATATGAAAGCCGAAAACTAATTGTATTTTTTTTAGATATTCCTGCCTATGAATCTGCAGAACCTGCACTGGTATTTGGCCGTAGTGAACACACACAAAAGGGAGATCCAGATCCTTGACTCCATGCTCGATCACGAAGACCGCCTAGAACTGCGCCAAACCGTGAGTTGCAATACGGATATTACTAAATTGTTATATGATTTAACTGTTAGATAATGACAAAATATCATATTTGACACTCCGTTTTGCAGCTGCTAGGTATGGAAGCACATGTGAATCTATCTCTAAAAATGAAGGGGGCCCAAAATAGCAACTGGCCTGACTCACTACTGTCAAAATGGCCAGTTTTTGTGAAGAAGACCCCACAACAGTCAGATGGGTACATACACAATTGTCAAATTTTGTTTTCAAACTAAATTAGTAGGACTGCGCACTAACAATTATCTTTATTTATTGCAGTTGTTCATGTGGGCTATTTGTTCTTAAAAACATGGAATCCTGGATAGGAGACGAGCACACTGACGAGTTCAAGCAGGTAAAAGCACACAACATATTCATATGCACTAGCAGTTTGACCGGAACTAACTTTTCCTCTTGCATAGGTTCACATTGACAAATTCGGAAGGGAACTACCTGCTATGCTGGTCAGCTCGCCACTTAACAAGTTGAGGAAGCGGTACCTTGAAGCAACAGCCAAGATGGACGAAGGCTCCAAGATGGACCAAGACTGAAGACATACACGCGTCCAGGAGTCCCTTTTGAGTCGTGCCATCTAGTTTCAGTCCTTTTCCGCGTTAGCAATTTTTAGGGAATAATATCGCATGAAGACAATTCGTGTTTTGTGGTTTCATTTTTGTGTGTTACCAAACTATTTTTACCATACTCTATTTCTTATGGAGTAATTCGACAGATTTCAATAAAGTGTTAGCAAACTATTTACTATGATGCAATTATGTGAGGAATTTATTTTCTTTGTGCATAGCTTCATGATGGAGCAGCGATGTTGTCTTTCTTCAATTCCGTTAATATTATCTGACAAGGATGATAAAAATATCCCAAAGATGCATAGTTTATACTAGTACATGCTTCTACACCGAGAACACACAGAAAGAGAAAGCTTTCACTGTACTTATCTAACAGAGACGCTGATTTCAGTACATGTCATTCACATGTTTGCTATCTAAGTGTTAGAAATCTATTTTCCAATATTTATGTTTTCTTTAGTGCGTGCCTATCAATCATCAACATCAATCTGACATTGAAGTTCTTCACTTTATTTAAGGCCTTGCAGCACGATGTGCTTCTCGGCAACAGATTGCCGCTGAATTCACGTCTGCCATGAGATGCCGGGCTAAAATGGAAGCAGGACTCTCTGGTTACCAGTGAACTGCATACTTTTCTCTTTTTCCATGCTGAATTTGATCAAGCGAATACAAACAATTTCTACCCTTTATTTGCTACATCCAAGTAAGAAAGCTTACTATAGAGAAACTTTTACAACGATCAGCTGCAGCAAAGTTATTCCTTTTATAATCTGCATTTCCAAATTCATGCAAGGAACAGAGCTGAACAGCAGAAGGACTGTTAAGATAAACTAATACCATTGCAACAGCCTTTTGCTAAGCAATCAGTTATTCAATTGTATGAATTATTATTTCATACAAGAAGTATGGAAAAAAAATATTAACAGAAGGATTGGTTCTGTTATAGAAAAACTGAGAAGTGGTGATCTAGCATTAGTTTTCCTAATGTTCACTGCCACATCCCTAAGCCACCTTTTCTGTCTGTAACAAAGACTTGTTTGCAATTCCCCAGTTTCCACTTAGTATTTCCCTATTTCAAATCTTTTTTTTCTTTTGATTAGAAGAGAGTTAACAGAATTTAATTCAACAATTTCAAGTAGTATCTTGTTATAGAGTTGACAGAAACTTGAGATTCAAAATATCAAATTTCACTTCCAACTGCAATTTCTCATCATGCCGGTGGCTCCCCTTTCTATGAACAGAGGAGAGGAGAGAGACATACGTCTTCGGTGGGTGATGATCCTCGTCGACGGCCAGCAGCTGGAGTGCACGCACATGGGGGAACACCTTTTTTCATCCACTCTTGAAGCGACGCCAGGTGCTTGCCGTACCTGCCTTCCACCAGAGCCGACGCCGCAATTTCTCCCAGATGCTTCTCCTCTGCTGATACGGCAGGAGGCAACCAGGCGGCCGCACCTTGCTCCCCCCGCCACCGCTTGCCGCCGCCAACCGTACTAGTCCAACGAGCGCCACAGAAGGGCCGGGGTCCGCCCTCCATAGCCTCCATCTTGGCGCCCGGCCTCGCTGGCCGGCGGCGCTGCGGGTTTTACCGGCGATCTGGTCGTAGACGCCGCCATTTGGCGGTCTCCATTGTCGACGTACCGGCTTCCGGCGCCGGCCTGGAATAGCGCGCAGCCGAGGAGGAGCTCAGTTGGCTGCCGGCGGCGGCCTGGAATAGCGCGCAGCCGAGTGAGTGGATCTGGTGTGGAGATGCAGTGGGTGGGTGCGCCGCCGAGCGACTGGTGGTGTGTGCGGGAGAGATTTTTTCTTTAGTGAATCTGCAGGAGAAAATTAGATGGATCGGGGATGGACCAGGGTGGGCAAATTTCCATCTCCCCAAAATACCCTTTTTGTGTGCGGGATTTTATTTTTTATTTTAATCTCGTGCGGGAGGCGTTTTTTCCCTCTGCCCATTTTGCCCTTCGGAGAAAAAATACTACTCCTTCGCTGGACAAGTATTGATCACGTTGGACCATCAGATCTACTGATTGGATGGCTGATATTTCTTTGTCCTTACTGTAAAAGGCCTCTCATCATCAACACAACGCCGCCACCTCGTTCACAAGATGGACACCTAGCATCCTCTGACAGACTTTTCTGCAAGACGCGACCTCAACGACGGCAATGACTATGTCACGACAACGGCATCGACCGCGTCATCCACGGCAAGACTGCATCGACACGGCGTCACTATAGTGACGACCCTACATGGCCACACGGTTCTGGCAAAACCAATGTGTGCTCGATGGGCTTCCTCCGGGCTTGGCAAAACTGATGGACTCATCGCCGACGACACCCTCTGACATCCGCAAGGTGCATCGTCCACGTCTGCAGCTCTGTCATAGCGTATTTTTTTGCGCCTCCGGCTTTATGCGGCTTCATCATCCACGTTGACCACACCATCGATCACGCCTACCTTAACCATGTCTACCTTGACCACGGCTACATCACCATGATCGGCTACCTCGACAATGACATTAATGGCTATGTCTACAACAACATATCAGCAACAACTCCAGTCAACAGCGTCCGCGTCCTCACCAGCGTTCACGCCACTCCCGCTATGACTGCGCGAGGGAAGAGAGGAGAGACAAGGAAGGCACCAGAAGGGGACTCAGTCACCGCCCTAGGTGTCAGTCCATTAGACGCAGTTGATGATGGTGCAGTGGAGAAGACGACGAAAGCGCAAGACTACAAATTCAATCTCAATCGTCCGTTTCACTTCCGCTACGACCGAGGGGAATGTTAGAATATAATTGTGTTTAAGATAGAGTTAGGAATTAGAGATAGAATAGGTTTAACATGTACGACTTGCCCTCTACTCCAAGTCTCTCTCCCTCACAATGTATTCTATATATACCCCATATGAGGGTCGGATCAATACAATAGAAATAACACAATATTCAGCCATCCTATAATTTCCACATTATGTTCATAAAAGAGATTAACCATTCCTGGGTCGTCCACGGTTTCAGGGACATATATATGTGTATAATGTCTTATTGCGCAGTGTACCATTTTAGCACGCACTTTGTTGGGCCGAATGTTTTGACTCTTTATCGCGAAGGCAAATATTTGATATGTTTTCATCATGAGAATAAGCTGGAGGGAATATTATGAGTGGGCATAAATAGAGCATATCTTGCCGGTGGCTAATGATATTATTGTTGTATACACATTGTACATTGGTTATAGTGCATATCTTGATAAATTAACAAATACATATCACATTTTTTTGAAAAGGGGGGTTCGCCCCGGCCTCTGCATTAGAAAGATGCATACAGCCATGATTATTAATAAGCAAAAGGTCTTACACAAGTCTTGCTGTCTCAATCAAGGAACAAAAGGCTCACAAAGAGCTAAAAAGTAAAAAAGAAGCCACAACCGCCTGGCAAAAACGATAGGAACTAAATGCCTATCCTATTACATGACCGCCATCCAAATCGGTTGAAAATATCCCGAGCTACCATCCCCCATCGGATAGATCCAGTAACCAAACGCTCCCTGGCCTCCGTCGGAGTGAGTAGCGACCACATACGGATCAACGTAGTGGCTCAGAAAATAACCTGCAAAAAATGAATATTTGTTGTTCTGTTAAAGACTAAATCATTTCTGCAGTTCCAGACTGCCCATAATAAAACACATACTCCTACACGAATGTGTCTCGCTGTTGCGAAATCTATCCCATCTAACCACGTCCCAAATAACGTGGTGATGGAGTTCGGAGGAGTTATGTTGAAAGCTATGTGAACCGACCGCCACAGTATTTTTGCCAGAGGGCAAGAAAAAGGTGTTTGATTGACTCATGTTGGTCGCAAAAGCTACATCTTGTAGATCCTATCCAATTGCGTTTTGCCAAATTATCCTTAGTTAAAATAACTTGTTTATGCACAAACCA
This sequence comes from Triticum timopheevii, assembly GCA_963921465.1. Lineage (NCBI taxonomy): Eukaryota > Viridiplantae > Streptophyta > Magnoliopsida > Poales > Poaceae > Triticum > Triticum timopheevii. The sequence continues at coordinate 403,728,620 of OY997272.1, read as the reverse complement.
CGTAAACAATTTGATTTTCAAAGGTACCTTGACTTTTCCAAACATGCTTTGAACGAGGAATCACGCTAGAGTTGATTACATCCAAGTACATGGATTTGACTGAAAACTCTTCATTCTTAGTTAGCTTCCAGCATAACCGATCGGGCTGTTGACACAACTGAACATCCATCAATCTTCTCACAAGATTGAGCCAGACTTTCCAACGGTTTCCCACTAGCGTCCTCCTAAATTGAATATTGAGCGGAATGGACTGGAGTACTGAAGCCACAAACGCGTCTCTATGCTGAACAATACTATACAGAGACGGATATTGGAGTGCAAGGGGCGTGTCCCCTAGCCATGTATCCTCATGTATCCTCCCAGAATCTTGTAGTGTTACCGTTTCCAACTATGAACCTTGTCCTATTGAAAAAGAGTGATTTGACTCTCATCAATCCCTTCCAAAAAGGCGAATCAGTTGGCCTCACTGTCACCTGGGACAAGGTCTTTGAGTGAAGGTACTTATTACGCAACAGTTGAGCCCATGTGGCCTCCGTCTCAATCGAAAGTTTGAACAACCACTTGCTAAGAAGACATCTGTTCTTCACCTCCAAATTTTCAATGCCTAGACCTTCTTGGTCTTTTGGCCGATAAATGATATCCCACTTAGCAAGTCTGTACTTTCTTTTTAGTTCATCGCTCTGCCAAAAGAATCATGATCGATAGAAGTCTAGCCTTTTTCGGACCCCAACAGGTACCTGGAAGAAGGAAAGAATAAACATGGACATACTCGTGAGGACCGAATTAATGAGAATTAATCGACCTCCGTATGACATCAACTTGCCCTTCCAGCAGCTCAGCTTCTTTTCAAATCGATCCTCAATGCACTTCCATTCTCTGTTAGTCAGCTTACGATGGTGGATTGGTATACCTAAATACGTGAAAGGTAGAGCACCCAATTCACACCCGAAAAATTGTTTATATGCCTCTTGGTCATCATTAGATCTTCCAAAACAGAACAATTCGCTCTTATGGAAGCTAATCTTTAACTCGGTCAATTGTTCGAATAAGCATAACATAAGCTTCATGTTTCGCGCTTTTGCCAAGTCATGCTCCATGAAGATGATAGTATCATTAGCGCACTATAGGATGGATACACCTCCATCAACTAAGTGCGGAACTAGGCCACCTACCTGCCCCACATCCTTAGCCCTTCCTATGAGAATTGTCAACATATCAACCACTATGTTGAATAGGATAGGTGACATCGGGTCGCCTTGCCTCAATCCTTCGTGTGTTTGGAAGTAGTGACCTATATCATCATTCACTTTAATTCCAACACTCCCTTTTTGCGTGAAAGATTCTACCTGGTGCCTCCAGGCCTGATCAAAACCTTTCATTTGCAAGGCCTGTTGAAGGAAAGGCCATTTGACCTTAACATACGCTTTCTCAAAGTCCACTTTGAAAACAACTCCGTCAAGTTTTTTCGTGTGGAGTTCATGGAGTGTTTCATGCAGGACGACCACCCCTTCTAGGATATTTCTGTCCGGCATGAAAGCAGTCTGGGACGGCTGCACTACAGAGTGCACAATTTGCGTAAGCCTATTGGTCCCGACCTTGGTGAAAATTTTGAAACTTACATTAAGAAGATAGATAAGCCTGAACTGCTCAATACGAACGGCCTCTGTTTTCTTAGGAAGTAAAGTTATCGTTCCAAAATTCAATTGAAACAAATGAAGCTGTCCAGAGAATAAATCATGGAACATCGGAAGTAAATCTCCTTTGACAATGTCCCAACACTTTTTATAAAACTCCGCCAGAAAACCATCCGGCCCTGGAGCCTTATTGTTCTTCATTTGTGAAATAGCCTCAAACACCTCTTTCTCCGTAAATGGGGCGGTTAAAATATCATTCTCATCTGCCGCGAGTTGGGGGACATCCTCAACCCTGGACTCATCTAAGGACATAAAGTTGTCCTCCGGAGGCCCAAACAGCTGCTTATAATAATTTGTTGTATACACTTTAAGGTTTTCTTGTCCTAAAATCGTCCCCTCGTCCTGCTCCAATTGAAAGATCCTCTTTTTTCTATGTTTGCCATAGCAATCATATGAAAGAATTGAGTGTTATCATCCCCTTGGACGATTTTGCGAACCTTAGCCCGCAGTGCCCACTTCAATTCCTCCTCCCGAAGGAGTTCTTTCAGTCTCAACTCCGCCTCCACTTTAGTTTCCAGCTCTCTGGTATCTAAAATGGTGGACTCAGCTTTTAAGTCCAGGGGTTGAATAAGTAAAAGGAACCTTTCCCTTTCATCCTTATAAATCCCATGCATGTGCTTAGCCCATCCACGAAGGAACCTTCGTAAATGCCTAATCTTATTCTGCCATCTTTCCACAGGAGATCTCCCACCTGAATCTTTAGCCTATTCTCTGGCTATCAGATCCAGGAACCCTGCTCTTTCGAACCACGCTAATTCGAAAGAAAAAGTGTTTTTGTTCCCCACATGAGTGGCCTTGCCAGAATCAACTAGCAATGGGGTGTGATCCGAGGTTGCGCGCAATAACGCTTGGACCGTGACCAGGGGAAACTTCTGTTCCCATTCGACACTAGCAAGGACATGGTCCAGCTTCTCAAATGTCGGGTTTGGTAACGTATTAGCCCAGGTAAATCTCCTACCCAAAAACTCGATCTCTCTAAGACCCAGGCTTTCGATTATGGTATTGAACATAAACGACTATATGCCGTCAAAATTATCATTATTCTTTTTGTCCCTCCTTCGAATAATGTTAAAATTGCCCCCAACGAGGATTGAGAGCTGCTCACTCCCGCAAATACGTACAAGATCAGCCAAAAAATCCGGCTTGAGCTCTGGCTGTGCGGCACCGTACACCGCCATCAACGCCCAATTAAACCCATCGGCTTTTGATCTTACCTGGAATTTTATCGCAAAATCTTCCATAATCACACTCCGAACTTCCAATGACTCACATTTAACCCCAAGTAAGATCCCACCAGACCTTCCTCTTGGGGGTAGGCAATGCCAATCAAAATCGACACCCACGGATAAAGAACTAAGAAACTGGGGGGTGAAATTGTCCCTCCCAGTTTTCGACAGGGCGATGAAATCCAATTGGTATTCAATAGACGCATCCGCTAAAAATCTTCTTTTAGCCAAGTCCTTGAGACCTCTGCTATTCCAAGAAATGCCTCTCATATTTCATCATGAAATTTTTTAGAGGTACGGATCCAAGCACTTCTACACACAACCGAAGTGGGATACACATTCCGTTTCCACTTCCGTTGAGGCTTAGTTTGATCCTGCATATGGTCCTCACAACCGGACTCTGTGGACCTAACTTTTGGAACATCTACATGTAACGAGTTTCTCGGGGAGTCAAGACCCTCATCATCCTCTGCTTCAGGACGTGAAGGGGCCAGATCCGCACAAAGGCTATCAAGAACCCTGACACCCAACGCATCTATGTCTGACTCGTTCATGGGTTTGACGGCTGCTAAGTTTCGAATCAAATCCAAAGCACGCTCCGCTTCGAGATCGAGAATATCATTAACTGATTTAGTGATTTCACTACCATTACTACCTAGTGAATCCTCTAATCGTTTTGCATTGTGAACAATCTCATCATTGGAAAAATGCAAAATCGAATTTGACGTGTTGACCGACATACCAGTGGTGACCTCAATGTCACGAAGCTTGGCCGCCCGCATGGCACACTTGAGCTGCATGTCATCAACATCCGGCTGATCCTGAAGGCGACTACTCATCCGTCGTCCTTTAGAAATAGGATCTGGGATCCCACCAAAAGCAATGATCTCCTCGCGCGTTGCCTCGTTCGGGGTGGGGCCTCTTGCCCGACCCCCAACAGGACTCGGCTGAACTGGGGCCACCGAGAGGCCCCCGAGAGCCGTCGAGATCTCCTGTGCCAAGGGAGAAGAGGGGGCGTAGGCCACCTGCCTGCGCCCCCTCCTTGTCACAGCCCTAGCTTCAGCCCTGTTGTGGACTAGTCTTGGTTGTTGCATCATGTTTAAATTTTCTTAAACCTGAAATGGGGATGTTCAAACCCTAGCACCAAATGAAATGCAACTAGGATCAAAATAAAATATTTTCAATGAATCCAAAATGCCCTTAAAAATGTTCATTATTTATGGAAAGAGGTTAAAACCTTTACCACAGGTCATGCACATTTTTCCAAGGCATTTATGGTCTTTGAATTAAATCATATTGTATTTGAAGTGGAGCTATAAATTCCTATAAAATATTTGGTAGCTCCAAATATTCTGAAACTTGGTGAGGGCCTCTGGTTTAAATCAGATAGTGGCCACAAAAGTTTTCAGGATTTTATAAAGTGATTTAGTATTTTTACTAAATCAGAAACAAGTTACAGAAAATAGAAAAAGAGTGATATTAGAGAGGGAGAGAGAACTTACCTTGCGCCCACCAACCGGCCCAGCACTGTAGCTGTCCAGCCCAGCCCGCCAGCAGCCCCCCCTTTTCATCTTACTCCCCTGCCAGAAGGCAGAGGCGAACCAGAGCACGACGCCGGCCGTGCCAGCTCCTGCTTCGTGCTGGCCAGCTCCCCTTCATTCTAACTGTGCCTGGAGAATGCCCAGGCCCCTCTCGCTGTTCCCTCCTCTCTCTGGACCTCCCTTCCCTCTTCGCTCTCTCTCCCACGCGACCACTAAAAGCAGCCGGAGCCCACCGCTCACCGTAGCCATGGCCACCGGCCACCGCACCCCCTGCCGACATGACCATCGACTCCGCCACGACGCCTCGCGTCTCCAAGCAGAAGAACACAAGCCCGGACAGCCTTCTTCCCTGCCAACGCCGCCGTCCTCGACCTCGGGTGCCGGTGATCCGCACCGTCGATTCGCCGGACCCCGTGCCTCCCCTGCCTTGCCAGCAGCACCAGAAGACCTGCGGTGAGCCGCTGCTTCTTTTCCCCAACTCCCATGTTCGCCCGCGTCCACTAGACCGTAGTTGCACAGACGCAGAAGCTCCCCGCCGCCATGCCTCATCGCCGCTGCACCAACACCAGCCGCAGCTCGCGTCCGAGCACCGTCGCGGGCTCAACATGCTCCCAGGAGCCGAGTGCATCCACCTGTTCGCCCTGCCGTGCACAACAGCACTGAACCCGACCTTGCCGAGCTCCGGCCGCCGCAAAGCTCGACGCCATCTGTGCTGTAGACCACCCCAGCCACTGCTGCTTGCTCCGTTTGATGCGGATGAGCACCAGCTCCACACAGAGCCCCTCCGCCACTCGTTTGGTCGCCGGAGGAGCAAACCTGACGCCACCGCCATGGCCTATGGTCGCCAGCGATTAGCCGCCAACGTGGCCACCTAGTTAGGCCTAATCACCCGCTAATTAACCCCCTGACCCACTAACATATGGGCCCCACACCCAAAATTAACCACAGTCTAATTCCTGTTTAGTTTTAACTAATCACCATGGCCCCACGCGTCAGCGTTGACCTTGCTGACGTGGCCTTGACGGACCCCACCCATCAGTGACCCAAGCCAGCAATGTGACACTGACCAATGGGCCCCACTGGTCAGGTTTGACCCGGACTAGCCACTTTAACCTGCTGATGTCATGCTTACACATTGCTGACGCAGTAAAGGAATTTCTGGATTAAATCTAATTCAAGAAATTGCAGAAAATGTTTAAAACTTGTAAAAATCATGGAAAATAATCTGTAACTCCAAATGAAATAAATCATATATGAAAAATTATCCGGAAAATCCAAAGAGTCTGAATATGGCACTTTCATGCATGTTTGAAGAAGTTACAGCCACTGTATATGACAATTTGAATAAATGGCATTTGAAATGTCTTATATGGAGTTTGAATTTGAACCTTTGGTTCAAACCAACTTCATTTAATCTAGTTGATAGTTGCATTAGCTCAATCAACAGCATATTGCCATGTCATAATCATGCATCATAATTGTTGCATTGCATTGATTGTGTTCTTCCTTGTTTGCCGGTATTTGCCCCCTCTCAGTAGACGACGTTTAGACGATGATTTCGATGACACCGATGAAGAACTATACTATCTTCAGAAGTGCCAGGCAAGCAAAACCCCTTTGTTCATTACGATACAATCCCACTCTCTCGCTCCTGCTCTCTTTTACTGCATTAGGACAACAACAATTCAACTGTTACATGCTGCGGTAGATGAAGTCCTTTCCTCTGCATGACGTGTCATTGCCACAGTAAATAGATGAAACCCACTAGCATGAGTAGGAGTTGTTTGAGCCCTGATGTGCCTACTCATTCATGCTTGATTGTCATGCCTGCTACTGCTTAGAGTTGAGTGAGGTCTGATTCATAGGGGATGAATTGGAGGTGTGTGAACATGTCCTGCTGTGTGTGGTCTAAAGTGTGAACACGATTTGGTAAAGATAGCGGTGAGAGGCCATGTAGGAGTACATGGTGGGTTGTCTCATTGAAACCGTCCCCAGGAATTGAGTTTTGTGTTTGTGATCCATGAACAACTACTACCACTCATTGGGATCCTTAATTGACCCTCTCGGCTTCTTAATCACCCTTGTTCTCTGTCTAGGAGTTGCAACTAGTTTCTGGTGTTTGTAGGTAGTGCTAGTAGTCTACCAAGTGGCACCCGGCACAAGTGGGCTTGGGACAGACTAGGTGAAGTGGCACGGTGTACCAAGTGGCATCCGGATGGTGGGCTTGGGAACCCTGCTCACATCGTTTGGGGCCGTGAGCGACACCCCGGCCGGATCTCCTTGCGGATGGAACCCGAATAGGCGATAAACCTGGACGAGAGACTTGAGTGTTTAGGTAGGCCATGGCCGACACCCTCGCCAGGCTTCCGCTTGAAGGTTGCCGAGATACATGACGTGTACATGGCGGTAAGTGGCGAGAGCGTGTGTGAAGAAGTACACCCCTGCAGGGTGAAAATTATCTATTAGAATAGCCGTGTCCGCAGTAAAGGACTTCTGGGTTGCCTGTATTGTTCATAGACAAGTGAAATTGGATACTCTAAAATGCGCAAGATAAGCGTGAGTGCTATGGATGGCGTTCTCGTAGGGAGACGGTAGCGGATCCATAGTGGTGTATTGACATGATGAATATGTGGACTCATGTGCGCCACCTCAAAGAGTTACATTGCAGTCGTAGTTCAGGATAGCCACTGAGTCAAAGCTGGCTTGCTGCAGTTAAACCCCACCATCCCTTTGTTTATAATGATGCATATGTAGATAGCTCTGATGTAAGTCTTGCTAGGTACATTTGTACTCACGTTTGCCTATTTTATGTTTTTGCAGAGAGACCTTAGTCTCATTAGTAGTTCCTCGTGGACTTCGACGTTTAGCTTGTTACCTCAGCTACGATCTTGTGCCCTCAGCAGGATCTGGTAGATAGTCAGGCTTCTCAGCCTTTTTCATTTGTAGATGTCTGTACTCAGACATGTTAAGCTTCTGCATGTGCTTGACTTGTATGCTTTGAATGTTGGGTCATGAGACCATGTTTGTAATATCTGGCCCCTCAGAGCCTAATGAATACATACTTGAGTTGTAGAGTCATGTTGTGATGCCATGTTGTATTTGCACATATCGAGCATATTGTGTGTATGTTATTGAAATGCTTGGTATGTGTGAGATCTGACTATCTAGTTGTTTATCCTTGGTAGCCGCTCTTACCGGGAAATGTCTCCTAGTGCTTCCACTGAGCCTTGGTAGCTTGCAACTGCTCCGGAACACTTAGGCTGGCCAGCATGTGTCCTTCTTCGTTCCTGTGTCTATCCCTTCGGGGAAATGTCACGCGGTGCCTACCGGAGTCCTGTTAGCCTGCTACAGCCCGGTTTACTGGAGTCCTGCTGGCCCAGTTGCTACCGCCCGGATTCACTCGTTGATGACCAACATGTTCGTTGCTGGGTCATGTATGCCTGTCCCTGTAAGTTAGTGCCACTTTAGGTTCACAACTAGCCAAGTCAGCTCGGGCTCCTTGTCATATGGATGGTAGCGACACCATCATATACGTGTGCCAAAAGGCGCAAACGGTCCCAGGCCTGGTAAGGCGACACCCGTGGGAATACCGTGCGTGAGGCCGCAAAGTGATATGAGGTGTTACATGCTAGATCCGTGTGCCATTGAGTCGGGGTCCTGACAACTTTGGTATCAGAGCCCGACTGCCTGTAGGATTACCAAGCCAAACTGGTCGAGTTGAGTCTAGAAATTCTTTAGTTATATAAGGGAATTGATTGTGGGATGGAACATAAGGCTCTTTTTACTCCTTTACCTTATGCCCTTCTGATCTGAGTCATCCTATCTTTCCTACGGGGTTAAGAAACTAGGCTTTCTCTTCTTTCTATCAGGATCACGTGTTACTAATCCGTAGACTTATAGGATTGATGAATTCAAGCCTCGGTTCAGTCCCTACTACTTTCGTGTGTTCATAGCTGGCCTCAGAACCTTGATATTGTGATACTAAGTGGTTATGCCACCATTTTGTAGGATGTCTCAAATCATTTTGAGCATTTACAGCCGTTATGCTGTCCGTGTCATCTCAGGTTTCTAAACAATCTGATCCATTTGCAAATCCCTTCTTACCGTTCCGAAGTTCCTTTATGCCAGATCAACCACACTAACTAGTGTGTTGAGGTACTTTGTTGCCTCGACATTTATGTTGGAGCTATTATTATGACCCTAGGTGTCTAGAGTATCACCTAGTAACCTAGCCATGCTTTGTGTTCCCAGTGTGATGATTCTGGCCATCATTCCCGAAAGCATCCCATGATGCCACTTAATAGTAGGTATTCTACTCCTGGGTTTTGAACCCGAGATTCACCCTACTTACCTCATGTTGATAGTGTTTGCTAGTTCCTTTAGGATATTAGTAACCTTTGCAATAGTCCTCGAGGTTCGTGGTATTTCCTTCTTCCAAACACTATGAACCACTTATGGCAGGAGTTCTTAGAACCGAAGGATCACCACCAGAGTGCTTTTGACGGGTTATCCATTCTATATTGTGACTCTGCCAGTTCAACCTTTCTGCATGGGTTATCCGGAAGAAATGTTGAGCTTTGCTCGACATACTAATCTATGCACCAACAACTCAGAAAATTGTATGTTCCTTTGAGTTGTCCCTCTTTAGTTATTTTCTGACCTTCGTCTATCAATTGATAGTCAAGAGTATGCATGAAATCATGTTCATCGATGCCTATTATTTTGTGGTCCGTCAAGCCATTCTATTCCAGAATGACTAGGAGAAACAAACTCCAGTACCTCATCCATTTCTAGGATTGGGTCAAAGCAGTTGTATTCCGCATATCAAATGCAATCAAGCTTTTGGTCTGTTCTACCCTGAAGTATTACCCACTTTATGTCAGGAATGTCATGAGAATTGCACCTTCTCTTATGAATTCTTGATGTAGTGATACTTCTCGCCATCATTATTCATTCCTCGGTGTCGTGTTGCCACAAATGCCGACAAGTGAATCGTGATGTGTGAAATCAATACTCCCGGCAATCCCGTTGCTCGATAGTTAATGGTTAGTATGCTGGTTATCGAATCACCATCTTAGGACTGATCGTGCTACCTAGTCCATCTTTGTTGGTGCACTCTTTGATCAATGAGTTTGGATTATGTTAATTCTTTGCTCTTTTGATCACATCGTCTTGCCTTGAAAAGCAAGATTGTTCTCGAGCTTAGTAACATATTGGTGGTTTGTGATTTTCCGAATATCCTCATGGAAGTATCACCAGGTTGTCACCTGGCCGCTATGTTGAGTTCATGATCAAGTTGGTTTCTTATAAACCACCCCTTCTCCAAGAATCTGTGTAGGATACCCCTGAGCTAGTTGGCTAAGCTAAACAATAACTTGGAGAGTTGGAGGATAAAAGCTTAATCCACTTAGTTCACCTCAAAGGGATATCTTGTGTGTGTGTGTGTGTGTGTGTGTGTGTGTGTTGAATAAAGATGATACCTTCATCGATTGATCCTCGTGATCAATTGTTGGAGCTATGGTCTTATCCAGTCTTTGATTTGAGTGTGGGCTATCATCAAACCAAATCAGAACGAACGATGTTCATAATGTTGTATTACTCGTGGTTGATCCCTCGAGCATACACCATTATATCTTGTGGGTCTGACCAATGCTATCACTTGTTCACATAATTATGGAATTCCATCTTCATGGAGACCTGGATGAATTGTTGTTGAGCCCATTGACAACATCCTTATCTCCTCCATGATTGTGTTGAACATCCAGCTAGTGTTGGAAACTTTTGAAAGCATTTCTTCATGCTAGCTCATGAAGCATAGGGTTGGATGAGAGAAGTGACTTCCTCTGATTCACGTGCATTTGGTGCAAGTTGCCACCGTGAATCCGAGAAAGCTTGTTTTTGCCTCCTCTGGAATCATCCCAAGTTAGTCATGCACGTGCGAAGTGCTCTGGGGTTTGATAGGTTGGCCGCCTCCACTCCATATGTGTTCCTAGCACACCAAGCCACTGATTGATTTGTTCAAGGAGAAGAAGTTCCTTCTTAAGAGCTAATCATGACTTATGCAAGGACTTCGATATCCTCAATGATGGTCCCCAACCTGAACTCGGTAGTGTTTTATTATAAGACTGCCACGTGGTCACGCTTGTCTAGGATAGTGTGTTCACAGGTGTGTAGCAAAACTAGCTCATATTTTGGAGCTTACTACCGTAGTCCATTTCCCAAGAATCTCGCAACATCGTCTCGTCGATTTGTGTTGCAAACTATCATTTTTCTTTCTAGACTCGATGAGTCTGGAATATCCTGACACCAACCAGATCTGAATCTCAAGCAGGTATGATGGTTGGAACATTTCCCAAGAACTATAATATTGTTCTCTGTGTAACCCGGTAAAGTGGATGTCGTGGCTGACACACCCAGCCGGAAGACCTATTGTTGTAGTATCTTGATTGAAGAAGTTGGCCACATCCCCATAAGGATTTTGCAGGATCTACTTCCGTAGTTATTCTTTATGGATTCTTGAGCTCCCGTAGTCCGACCTGTTACTTGATATTCTAGATACCAAACCATTTCAATGAATGGGTTACGCTAGCACATCAAAGAGAACATTAGAAGCGGAGTGCTAAATGTCTCTCGGTCGATTATCCAGATTTTGTTCCCTTGGCCTCGCTAAGGTGAAACCTGAGAAAGGGTTGTCTTTCTATGCATCTGCATTGTCCATCACTATTCGTCAAGGTAGTAAGGTGTGTTGCCAGGATCCTCGATACGGATGTTGGTAGAACCTTGATGAATATGGAAATGCTCAAGTTCTGGAGAGCACGCGCAAGCGAAATCATCCCTTGCGTTGTCTTCAACAAGGTAGTTCACATCATCCATTCTAGCCTGAGTGTGTCGCTCTCCCGAACTCCGTCAAATGATCGTTTGTGATTGCCCTAGGCTGGTGTAAAGAGTTCCAATGATCTCAGTATCAATAGTAATTCTTTTGCCACTTGAGGGAATATATCTATGAGTCACCTTCTCTAAGGTGCCCTGTTATGGAATCATGGCAATTATTTCCTCGCTACTTTGGACTCTTGTACCATCTTACTCAAGTATGGAATTGTTGCCTACCAATCTGAACCTTCGTCATTTGTCACTATACATCCCTCTTGATGTTTGTCTTATGTCTCAGCTCAAGATATGTTCTTTCGTCTCACTCCATGAGTTGATCTTGAGTGCTCGAACTTCGAGGAGATCGATTCCGGTAGAATTTCCTTTCCCTTTTGTCATCGTGTTGGATGAAGATCTTGAAAGCAAAGACGTTAAGATCAATTTGAAGCAATGAATCAACATCCTTGAGAAGGGCAGTTGGATCGCGAAGATTGTGTTAGCTTGTGTTCCCTCTATCTTCTTACCTCACGTCTTGAATCTCGGGACGAGATTCTTGTTTAGTGGGGGTGAGTTGTCACAGCCCTAGCTTCAGCCCTGTTGTGGACTAGTCTTGGTTGTTGCATCATGTTTAAATTTTCTTAAACTTGAAATGGGGATGTTCAAACCCTAGCACCAAATGAAATGCAACTAGGATCAAAATAAAAATATTTTCAATGAATCCAAAATGCCCTTAAAAAATGTTCATTATTTATGGAAAGAGGTTAAAACCTTTACCACAGGTCATGCACATTTTTCCAAGGCATTTATGGTCATTGAATTAAATCATATTGTATTTGAAGTGGAGCTATAAATTCCTATAAAATATTTGGTAGCTCCAAATATTCTGAAACTTGGTGAGGGCCTCTGGTTTAAATCAGATAGTGGACACACAAGTTTTTAGGATTTTATAAAGTGATTTAGTATTTTTACTAAATCAGAAACAAGTTACAGAAAATAGAAAAAGAGTAATATTAGAGAGGGAGAGAGAACTTACCTTGCACCCACCAACCGGCCCAGCATTGTAGCTGTCCAGCCCAGCCCACCAGCGCCCCCCCTTTTCATCTTACTCCCCTGCCAGAAGGCAGAGACGAACCAGAGCACGACGCCGGCCGTGCCAGCTCCTGCTTCGCGCTGGCCAGCTCCCCTTCATTCTAACCGCGCCTGGAGAACGCCCAGGCCCCTCTCGCTGTTCCCTCCTCTCTCTGGACCTCCCTTCCCTCTCCGCTCTCTCTCCCATGCAACCACCGAAAGCAGCCGGAGCCCACCGCTCGCCGTAGCCGTGGCCACCGGCCACCACACCCCCTGCCGACATGACCATCGACTCCGCCACGACGCCTCGCGTCTCCAAGCAGAAGAACGCAAGCCCGGACGGCCTTCTTCCCTGCCAACGCCGCCGTCCTCGACCTCGGGTGCCGGTGATCCGCGCCTTCGATTCGCCGGACCCCGTGCCTCCCCTGCCTTGCCAGTAGCACCAGAAGACGTGCGGTGAGCCGCTGCTTCTTTTCGCACTACTCCCATGTACGCCCGCGTCCACAAGGCCGTAGTTGCACGGACGCAGAAGCTCCCCGCCGCCATGCCTTATCGCCGCCGCACCAACACCAGCCGCTGCTCGTGTCCGAGCACCGTCGCGGGCTCAGCATGCTCCCAGGAGCCGAGTGCAGCCACCTGTTCGCCCTGCCCGTGCACAACAGCGCCGAACCCGACCTTGCCGAGCTCCGGCCGCCGCAAAGCTCGACGCCGTCGGCGCTGCAGACCACCCCAGCCACTGCTGCTTGCTCCGTTGGATGCGGATGAGCACCAGCTCCACGCAGAGCCCCTCCACCACTCGTTTGGTTGCCGGAGGAGCAAACCCGACGCCTCCGCCGTGGCCTGTGGTCGCTGGCGATTAGCCGCCGACGTGGCCACTTAGTTAGGCCTAATCACCCGCTAATTAACCCCCTGATCCACTAACATATGGGCCCCACACCAAAAATTAACCATAGTTTAATTCCTGTTTAGTTTTAACTAATCACCATGGCCCCACGCGTCAGCATTGACCTTGCTGACGTGGCCCTTGACCAACCCCACCCGTCAGTGACCCAAGCCAGCAATGTGACACTAACCAATGGGCCCCTCTGGTCAGGTTTGACCCGGACCAGCCCCTTTGACCTGCTGACGTCATGCTTACACATTGCTGACACAGTAAAGGAATTTCTGGATTAAATCTAATTCAGGAAATTCCAGAAAATGTTTAAAACTTGTAAAAATCATAGAAAATAATCTGTAACTCCAAATGAAATAAATCATATATGAAAAATTATCAGGAAAATCCAAAGAATCTGAATATGGAACTTTCATGCATGTTTGAAGAACTTACAGCCACTGTATATGACAATTTGAATAAATGGCATTTGAAATGTCTTATATGGAGTTTGAATTTGAACCTTTGGTTCAAACCAACTTCATTTAATCTGGTTGATAGTTGCATTAGCTCAATCAACAACATATTGCCATGTCATAATCATGCATCATAATTGTTGCATTGCATTGATTGTGTTCTTCCTTGTTTGCCGGTATTTGCCCCCTCTCAGTAGACGACGTTCTGACGATGAGTTCGATGACACCGATGAAGAACTATACTATCTTCAGAAGTGCCACGCAAGCAAAACCCCTTTGTTCATTCCGATACAATCCCATTCTCTCGCTCCTGCTCTCTTTTACTGCATTAGGACAACAACGATTCAACTGTTACATGCTGCGGTAGATGAACTCCTTTCCTCTGCATGACGTGTCATTTCCATAGTAAATAGATGAAACCCACTAGCATGAGTAGGAGTTGTTTGAGCCCTGATGTGCCTAGTCGTTCATGCTTGTTTGTCATGCCTGCTACTGCTTAGAGTTGAGTCAGGTCTGATTCATCGGGGATGAATTAGAGGTGTGTGAACACGTCCTGCCGTGTGTGGTCTAAATGTGTGAACACGATTTGGTAAAGGTAGCGGCGAGAGGCCATGTAGGAGTACATGGTGGGTTATCTCATTGAAACCGTCCTCAGGAACTGAGTTCTGTGTTTGTGATCCATGAACAGATACTACCACTCATTGGGATCCTTAATTGACCCTCTCGGCTTCTTAATCACCCTTGTTCTCTGTCCAGGAGTTGCAACTAGTTTCTGGTGTTTGTAGGTAGTGCTAGTAGTCTACCAAGTGGCACCCGATACAGGTGGGCTTGGGACAGACTAGGTGCAGTGGCACGGTGTACCAAGTGGCACCCGGATGGTGGGTTGGGAACTCTGCTCACATCGTTTGGGGCCGTGAGCGACACCCCGGTCGGATCTCCTTGCGGATGGAACCCGAATAGGCGATAAACCTGGACGAGAGACTTGAGTGTTTAGGTAGGCCGTGGCCGACACCCTCGCCAGGCTTCCGCTTGAAGGTTGCCGAGATACATGATGTGTACATGGCGGTAAGTGGCGAGAGCGTGTGTGATGAAGTACACCCCTGCAGGGTTAACATTATCTATTCAAATAGCCGTGTCCACGGTAAAGGACTTCTGGGTTGCCTGTACAGTTCATAGACAAGTGAAATTGGATACTCTAAAATGCGCAAGATAAGCGTGAGTGCTATGGATGGCGTTCTCGTAGGGAGATGGGAGCGGATCCATAGTGGTGTATTGACATGATGAATATGTGGACTCGTGTGCGCCACCTTAAAGAGTTACATTGCAGTCGTAGTTCAGGATAGCCACTGAGTCAAAGCTGGCTTGCTGCAGTTAAACCCCACCATCCCTTTGTTGATAATGATGCATATGTAGATAGCTCTGATGTAAGTCTTGCTGGGTACATTTGTACTCACGTTTGCCTATTTTATGTTTTTGCAGAGAGACCTCAGTCTCATTAATAGTTCCTCGTGGACTTCGATGTTTAGCTTGTTACCTCAGCTACGATCTTGTGCCCTCGGCAGGATCTGGTAGATAGTCAGGCTTCTCAGCCTTTTTCATTTGTAGATGTCTGTACTCAGACATGTTAAGCTTCTGCATGTGCTTGACTTGTATGCTCTGAATGTTGGGTCATGAGACCATGTTTGTAATATCTGGCCCCTCAGAGCCTAATGAATACATACTTGAGTTGTAGAGTCATGTTGTGATGCCATGTTGTATTTGCACATATCGAGCATATTGTGTGTATGTTATTGAAATGATTGGTATGTGTGGGATCTGACTATCTAGTTGTTTATCCTTGGTAGCCTCTCTTACCGGGAAATGTCTCCTAGTGCTTCCACTGAGCCTTGGTAGCTTGCTACTGCTCCGGAACACTTAGGCTGGCCGGCATGTGTCCTTCTTCGTTCCTGTGTCTGTCCCTTCAGGGAAATGTCACGCGGTGTCTACCGGAGTCCTGTTAGCCTGCTACAGCCCGGTTTATCGGAGTCCTGCTAGCCCGTTGCTACAGCTCGGATTCACTCGCTGATGACCGACACGTTCGTTGCTGGGTCATGTATGCCTGTCTCTGTAAGTTAGTGCCACTTTAGGTTCACGACTAGCCATGTCAGCCCGGGCTCCTTGTCATATGGATGCTAGCGACACCATCATATACGTGTGCCAAAAGGCGCAAACGGTCCCGGGCCTGGTAAGGCGACACCCGTGGGAATAGCGTGTGTGAGGCCGCAAAGTGATATGAGGTGTTACATGCTAGATCGGTGTGCCATTGAGTCGGGGTCCTGACACTCCTGCCCGCGCCCCCCTCCCGGTCCAGGCGGTGACGCCAAAGGCGCCAACGGAGAGGCAGGGGCGGGGGCCTCCTGCCCGCACCCCCACCCTGTCCGACTACCGTGGCCAAGTTCATCGAAGGAGAGGCAAGGGCGGAGGCCTCCTGCCCGCGCCCCCTCCCAGTCCGACCTTACCATTGTCCCGCGGCACGACCACCGCTAGAGGAGACGGAGATGTACATCGCAAGGCCGCCTGCCCACGAACATCCCCACCAACTAGGCCCACCTGGACACCCAGATCAATCTCGGCCTGTAATATCGGTGAACTCTCCACCGAGGGTAGCACAGCAACAAACACATCAACCATCGGATCATCAGCAATAGCAAATCCAAAGGAGGAAGCGATCGCTCAAGCACGTCATCACGTTCCACCCGATCGCTCCACAATCGGGGAGGAGCGGAGGCAGGCTCGAAGGACCCAAATCTCAGCGAGTTCATGGGTGCAACCGTCGATGGAGCAGTCTCTTTCCCGGATGCCGGCGCATCGGAACCCGTGATGTTAGACACCTCATGCACACTGTCATCCTCGCGCACCTCCTTATTGCCCGATCAATCCTCCTTATCGAGCATATCCACATCATTCGCAGCCAAGGCCTCAGGGAAGAGCTCGGTTTCCTTGAACTCAATCTCGAGGTTAAAAATCATGCCTCCATGAACCCACTTAACCACATCCGGCACGTACTCAATGTCTAGGATACTGACAAGCAATCTGGCCACCCCGTTGGCTCTGGTGAAAGCCATATCTACCCTCTCGGTCTTCCCAACCAGCGTCCCCAAACTAGCCGCCACTCGAATATCATTCAACGGCTTAGAAGGTGCCCCCGAGAATCGTAGCCAAACCTGAGTGAGCGGTTTACCCTTCAGTTCAACCCTCTTCCACTCATGAAACTCGAGGATGCACTGACTACCAGGAACTCTGCACAACCCAAAACTCAGAAGCCTTTCCAAGTACTCAGTCGATGGGAAGTCAACCTTGTACATATTATTCTCAAGCATAATAAGTTCCCACTGATGGTTACCTGGAGCTAGCTCGTTCAGCCGGTGCAAGATCTGTGCATCTGTCAATACGCCGTGGGTCACTTTCACTATCCCCATGGTCGCATTCTGGGGCACATCAGGCACCTCCAAAGCACGGGGAGACTCTAAAACATCAACTCTGCGCAGCAAATGCCATAAATAGTCACACCCGGCAATGGTTCACGCAAAAGTGGGCTTTCTCCCGTAGCATGGACCTGTTTGGAACAAGTGTCACATAGTTCCGCCGTACATTCCGCAATGAAGTGCCCCTGCTCTCCACAACGATAACAGAGCATTTTCTCTTTCTTACGGGCCCATTTGCTAGCTCTCACCGCATGGCTTATCATAACTCCCGACCGCACCCGCGACCACCGGCTCAGGCGCGGGCACAACTGCAGTAGCCAATGCCGAGACTGCAGCCAAGACTTGTCCAGACAACGCGGGCATCTACGCCGCACCCGCCTTTGAGGACACTATCTGCTCAGCAACCTCGGACACATTAGTAGTGACAGGCGATGAGGGCTGACGGTAGCAGTTCCTTCCACCGTGACCAGTACAATTACCTCTGTAACCACCTCTCTGCCGGTGGTCCGGGCCAGATGCCCCCTCAACAAAACCTCCTGGAGGACCGTAAAACGGACTCTCCATTGAACCATCACTCTGCCAAGCATAGCCATGACCACTGCCCGATGATGACGAGCCATGATGCTGACCCTCGCCATAGACGTCATATCCGTCGTCTCCCCATTGACCCCGGGGCGTATCACGACCAGCCTGACCATTTTCTCTGCCCTGGGACGCCGGGAAACAATGATAGCCTGTGCCACCACCACCACCACCACAGCGTGCCGGCGGCCCTGCCCTTCCCGTGGTGGGAGCATCACCCGCCAGCTCCGAACTCTTCGGACCCGCCTGGTTCTGCTGCGGCTGCGCCACGACATGAGGCGGAAGGGCACCCTTGGGTTTCGGCGCGGGTGCCGTCACCAGATTAGACCCCCCGTCCCGGGACGGCGGCAGCGGCGCGTGTGGTGGAGCTGCACCCGCGCGGCGGTGGCTTGTGGGCGGGCGGAGGCGCCCGAGGCACCGCGGCAGCAGGCAGAGGGGCCGGGGGCCTATGCCCTTGCTGACCACCAGCACCGTGCCCCGCCATGCCGAGGGGCGGGATGCGTGCGGCACGTCCCGACGTGCACGTTGGAAACCCTGGTGTGGCGACGCGTGGCCGAACCCTAGACGGCGGCGACGAAGGGGAACGAGGATGAAGCGATACAACTCTGCATGCGTCTATGTCCTCGCGAGATGTGTCAACTGGTTTTGCCTGGGCCTCATGCCCCTCTAGTCCCAGCACTACAAAAAAAAAGACACATCCCTGACACTTTGGGCCGAACGAATTTTTTTCATGTCATACATATGACACTTCTATGATGATAATTGTGACAAAACCCGGTATCATCATAGATGTGGTAGGTTCCTACTTCTATGACAAAAAATCATGACAGAAAATGGGCTTTTCGTCCAGGCCGGGCCGGAGACGCAGCTGCATGACATTCTTTGGGCCGTCCATGACGGAAAAAACCGTGGTAGAAGCGAGGGCGAGGAAAATTTCGGGGAGTTCCCGGTTACAGTGGGAGGTCGGGGGCCGAGCGATGCGCGTTTCTCTCATACAGGTACGCACGTGTGTGCGAGGCGTTGGCTCTAACTGAACCCGAGCGAGGCGTTGGGCTCTAACTGAACCCAAGCGAGGCGTTGGGCTCTAACTGAACCCGAGCAATTGCACTACAGGCTACGCGTTACTGAACCCGAGTGATCGATCGATGGCTGTTAACTGAACCCGATCGAGCGATTCCTTCGCTACTGCTGCTAACTAAAGCCGATCGATGCTGCCTCTGGGATGAACAGTGAGCGTTGCCGGGGGGCGGGGTCGGATGAATAGTGAGTGGTGGCGTTGCCTCTGGATGAATAGGACCCCATGGTGTGGAGGGCTGGATCAGTGGAGGGGTGGTTGAACATGACCCCGTGGTGTGGAGGGCTGGATGAACAGTAGACGGTGGAGGGGTGGTTGAACAGTAGCCGGTGGAGTAGCGCGCGGTGGAGGCTGGATGAATAGGAGCCCGTGGAGGCTGGAGGAGGTCGACGGTAGCCCGTGGAGGCTGGAGGAGGTCGACGGTGGAGATGAACAGTATCTCATGGAGTCCCGATTTGCGGTACGCCACACCCCTCCCGATGAACAGGACCCCCGTTTTCGACCGTAGCGCTCCAACACAAGTCCGTTTCATCCGTTTTGCGGTACGCCACACCCCTCCCGATCAACAGGACCCCCGTTTCGACCGTAGGAGGTCCGTTTCGTCCGTTTTGCGGTACGCCACACCCCTCTCGATCAACAGGACTCCCGTTTCAACCGTAGGAGGTCCGTTTTGTCCGTTTTGCGGTACGCCACACCCTTCCCGATCAATAGGACCCCTGTTTCGACCGTAAGAGGTCCGTTTCCTCCGTTTTGCGGTACGCCACACCCCTCCTGATCAACAGGACCCCATTCCGAACGTAGGAGGTCCGTTCCCTCTGTTCTGCGGTATGCCAGGCCTCGTTTCCATCGCCTGTTCCGTCCAAGCCCTCCCGATGAACACGACCACGCATTCCGTTCCGACCCAGCCGGTTGGCTCCCACGCGTTCCGTTGCCTCCCCATGAACACGATGCATTCCGTTGCCTCCCCATGAACACGACGCATTCCGTTGCCTCCCCATGAACACGACGACGACGATGTTTCTCCGTTCCGACCCAGCCATGTACACGAACCCTCGCCATACGTATGCGCGAGTAGGCGTTCGAGACCCCGCCCGTATGTACACATACGTGACCGTATTTTGTTTCTTGCACCCTGGCCGCTGTACGTACGTGTACATGCTGCGTGCACGCCTCTACTACGACACGTGCGCGCCTCTACATCCACCAGTATATATGTACGTACACGTTCGCGACCAGAATGAAAACGCTACGTACGCTTCGACCAGGTGGGTCTCGACTATCAGGCACTTCCTTGCATGCGAAGAAGTAGCTGGTGGGTCCCAGCAGTCAGGGGGGCGAATCTTTTTTTTGCCCGGACGCACTTCCTTGCGTGCGAAGATGTAGCTGGTGGGTCCCAACAGTCAGTGGGGCGAATCGTTTTTTTTGCCCGGACGCACTTCCTTGCGTGCGAAGATGTAGCTGGTGGGTCCCAGCAGTCAGGGGGAAACGTTTTTTTCGCGAAATATGATGGCCCATCCGGTGGGTCCCCGCTGTCAGGTGGAGGAATCATTATTTTGCGCGTAATAAGGAGGCACTTCCTTGCTGCGGCCGTGGACCCAGCTGTCAGCCTCTCCACGTATAGTCCACGTCTGATGGAAGTCGTTCCTTGACCACGTTGACCACGCCGCGCCGAGAGCACCACGGCGGTGGACGACGGCAAGGACTAGGAAGGGGACGACTCGGAGCCGGGGTAGACGCAGCAGTGGATGCCCACGCGAAGAGGAGTACGAGGGTTCACTGGTTCGGCTGCGGTGTGAGGCTGGTGTCGCCGCAGAATAACAGGGGGTGTGGGTGAGTAGAGGGATGGCCTGGCCAGCGATGGGAGTAGTAGGGGGCGGTGAGGCCTCCGCAGCATCACGGCCGGCCACGGGAGGCAGGAGCACGCGACACGACCGACGCTGGTTTGGGCGGCTGGAGCAAGAAGACCAGAGGTTGAAGAAGCACTACGGCCGTTGGATGAACATCGTATGGTAACAGGAGCTAGAATCGTTCATATTGACTAAGTTGACAAAGCCCTCCGTCCCCGTCAACTTGGTAGGCCCACAAGTCAGCCTCCCACTATGCTGGGTTCCAGCTGGCAGGGGGAGTATTCATTTTTGGCTCTCCTTCAGCAATTCCATCAAGCCTTGGATGAACTCCTTCTGCTTATTGAGGTGCTTATTGAGCTGATCGGGCATGCCGTCGAGGGATAACGACTCCAGCTCCGCCAGCTCGGCATGTTCGCCTCCGCGGCTAGGGCGCTCCTGGGAGCCATCGCCTGCCTGTGAGAGATCTTTCGAGGTCTCTGCGTGGCGGCGAGCCCTCTCTTTTTTTTGCAGCCTCGGTTGCCGCTCCCTTGTTACGAGTAGTTCTCGACCTAGAGCTCTGCTCACCGGCCATGGCAACGACGGACGAAGAAGAAGCACTTATGAGGAGGAAAGGTAGAGTAATTTTCGGTTAGGTAGTTCCCCTTTTTATAACCTAAGTACTAGCACTAGTACTAATACCTGCATAGTGGGGACACGTTCAGGTTTGGTACGTACTAGTAGGTGTGAGCAGGCTTTCGAATGTGATGGGAACAAGGTAAAGATTAATTGACGGTTTTGGTTTCGAGGCCCGAAACGGCTCCCGATGAGTTTAGCGGAACATAAATTTCAAGTACTACACTGCTCAAATGCGTAAATATTATGTTACTGTCAGAAATTGGCACAAAATACGAAGGAGACCAATGGAAGTACTACTAGCAACCCACGATTTAACTACTCGCATGCGCGCAGTGGAGTAATAATGTCTTTCTTCTGCCCTCACGTCCACTCAATTTGCATGCGCTGTATTAGTTGACCATCAATGAAGTGAACGACTTTACACGCGTCAAATTTTCACATGGGGTGGATCTTGGTACAAAATTGCGTCCGCCTGTGTACCCGCGTGTGCGTGCGAGGGAATGAGTGCGTCTGTGGCGTGCGTGCACATCTTCGCTTCGTCCATGTACCGCCAGTATGGCTCAGGGAGGACGAGTACATTCTTCTGGAACCAGCAGCACGTCACTGTGATCAATCCATGCAAGGAGGTCGCGACAACGCCTCCACATGTGCCACGTGGCTTCATGAACTATAAGAGAGACACTGTGTAGCGTGCCATTGGTATTCTAATTTACGTGTTTTGCACATACTCTAAGTACTAGTAAGGTACACGTGCATTGCACGCATCAGATTTTGCAACCAAATTATGAATAAATACCACACTATAGCATGTAAGCTCTGAGTCATATATGCCTGATGTAGCCCTTCGTTTAATTCTTATAGTTCATCTCATTCAAAATCAATTAGTTTTTATAAAAAAGCTAAGAACGCGGGAATAGGAAAAACATGGGATTATAGTGGAATGTCGTCTTGAATCCTACAGGATTGTACGAGTGTTTGATTATGCATAGAAAAAACGCAGAATTCTTTCAAAGAGGTTTGAGTGGATGGGATGTTTCCTATGAAATCTAGTGCAAATGAATCATATGGAAAAATTCCTATGGTTTACAATCCTATTAATCAAACAACCAAGATAGGAAAATTTCCTAATGATTAGAATCCTCCAAATTCCTTTGAGAATCCTTTGAATCAAAGAAGTCCTTAATCTATTTTATGATTCATGGAATTGTGCATTGTTAAGCATAAAGTAAAAACAAATAATGGCAATTCAACTAGAAAAAAAGTTTGGGCAGTTATGATACGGAAGATTCTAGAACAAAAGAGAACCACTATTGTTTTGAGGTTTGTGCATTATGCTTAAGTTCAACCATGGAGTCTGCTAGATTGTACATGTGGCAAAATCTGGTGGGGGCTAGAGGATGGTGCGAGGGGCCGAGTGGAGGGAGACTATGAAGGAATGCACAAGTGCGAGATCGATATTTAGAGATAGGGGGCGAACACGTGCGCTGTTGCACGCAGTGGCGGAGCCATGAAAAATAAATGAGCTAGGGGGCCAAGCATTGCTAATCCTTTATGAGGAGGGTCAATTCATGAACTTAAACCATTTTGAGCAGCAATTGTCTAATGATCACATTCATATTAGCCTCGATATATACGGATGTTAGGGGGGGGGGGGCAGGGCCCTTACTGCCCCTGTCTTCGCCATTGTGCACGCGTCTGAGAGATGAAGCAGAAGGCATGGATGATGAGAGGGGGACGTTGGATATATAATTAATGTGGGTGTATTAGCTATATATGTTAATCCTATATAGAGAGGTATAGATTGATCGATATGGACGTGGGAAAGAGGGTGAGACCTCACTGTATATATCGATTGATCGATTTGTGTGGAAAACTATGAAAGACCTAGCTATATACACACATACAGAGAGGAACATCGATCATTGCACATGCATGCGTGAGAGATAAAGAATGCCCGATATGATGGAGAGGGGGATGTGTGTGGGTGTGTGCCTTCATGGGAGACCGACCTGAAGAAAAAGATTGCATGCGTGCGACGGATAATGCCGACTGGTAGTGTGTGTGCATGCATGCATGAGAGAAAGTTAGTGGTACAATTATAAAGAGAAGACTACTGTATGGGTGTAAAAGAATAGGTGAGGTCATAATCAATGTAAAGTTGAATTCAAATATTTGAATAAGAGATCCTGATGTTTGAACCCATGCATGCATGAATATAACGGAGATCTGCGTGGTGTGGTTTGGAAACGAGCACGTTGTAATGTATACACATTGAACAAGGTCAGACTGATTTGAATTTGAGATACCGATGGCAGACATCATTTGGCCATGTCGCATCCATGCATGGACACACTATTCTAATTGAAGATGATGGGAGGCTTTCGCATCACATATCTATATCTATACCCCTATATATATATATTATATTTTATATTTTTTTATATTGTGTGCGGGTAACTTTAACTTTGAAAGATGGTTGTTGGATGAGGCGAATCCGATGGTCCAAAGATGGCAAATTTGAGCACTACTGGCCGTTGGATATCATCTAGATTCCACCAGATTTCGCCACATGTATAATCTAGAAGACTCCATGATTGAACTTAAGCATAATGCACAAACATCAAAACACAAGCACTTCTTATTTGTTCTAGAATCTTTCGTATCAGAATTGCCCAAATGTTTTTCTACATGATTTGCCATTATTTGTTTTTACTTTATGTCTTACAACGCACAATTCCATGAATCTTAAAATAGATTAGCTTTCTTATAAAAACTAGATGATTTTGAATGAAATGAACTATAAGAATTAAACGAACATCTACATCATGCATATATGACTCAAAGCTTGCATGCTATAATGTGGTATTTATTAACAATTTGGTTGCCAAATCTCATGCGTGCAATGCACGTGTACCTTACTCTAATCTAAATGGTGTTTGTGTGTGTGTTGTGCGTGCTGAGGTGCAAATTGTCTTTTTTGGGGTACACGTTAAGCTTGTTCTTTCGGAATTTCAAGCCGCGCCTTGTTATGCCGAAAATTCAAGTTAGTGTCTCTGTCTATCGTGCTGCGAAACTCCCGCCTCTTCAACCCGCGCCTTGTTAGCCCAAAATATTTAAGATATATATTTGTCTCGTTGTGCTCCAACAACTCCCTCCATATCAACCTGCGCCTTGCTATTCCGAAATTACAACGTGCGCGAAAACTCCCACCTCCTGTGAAATCCCGACACACGAAATGCCCGTGGTACCCCTGAACCGAAAGAACCGCCTCAAATCGGTGGGGGTACTTTCGTAACTTACCCCACATTTCGGACAAGCGCGTCTCTAAGCCATGGTTCCCCACTGCCATCCCATCCGCCCACCCATTCGTACACCGAGGCCGCGAAAACCCGCGACGAAACCCCACACCCTGCTGAAGGAAATATGCCCTAGAGGCAATAATAAAGTTATTATTTATTTCCTTATATCATGATAAATGTTTATTATTCATGCTAGAATTGTATTAACCAGAAACATAATACATGTGTGAATACATAGACAAACTTAATGTCACTAGTATGCCTCTACTTGACTAGCTCATTAATCAAAGATGGTTATGTTTCCTAACCATAGACATGAGTTGTCATTTGATTAACAGGATCACTACATTAGTAGAATGATGTGATTGACATGACCCATTCCGTTAGCTTAGCACTTGATCGTTTAGTATGTTGCTATTGCTTTCTTCATGACTTATACATGTTCCTACAACTATGAGATTATGCAACTCCCGTTTACCGGAGGAACTCTTTGTGTGCTACCAAACATCACAATGTAACTGGGTGATTATAAAGGAGCTCTACAGGTGTATCCAAAGGTACATGTTGAGTTGGCGTATTTCGATATTAGGTTTTGTCACTCCGATTGTCGGAGAGGTATCTCTGGGCCCTCTCGGTAATGCACATCACTATAAGCCTTGCAAGCATTGCAACTAATGAGTTAGTTGCGGGATGATGTATTATGGAACGAGTAAAGAGACTTGCCGGTAACGAGATTGAACTAGGTATTGAGATACCGACGATCGAATCTCGGGCAAGTAACATACCGATGACAAAGGGAACAACGTATGTTGTTATGCGGTTTGACCGATAAAGATCTTCGTAGAATATGTGGGAGCCAATATGGGCATCCAGGTCCCGCTATTGGTTATTACCAGAAACGTGTCTCGGTCATGTCTACATAGTTCTCGAACCCGTAGGGTCCGCATGCTTAACGTTTCGTTGACGATATAGTATTATATGAGTTATGTATGTTGGTGACCGAATGTTGTTCGGAGTCCCGGATGAGATCATGGACATGACGAGGAACTCCGGAATGCTCCGGAGATAAAGTTTGATATACAGGATAATAGTGTTTGATCTCTGGAAGTGCTCCGGAATTCACCGGAAGGAGTTCTGGATGTTTCCCGAAATGTTTGGGTACGAGAACACGTTATTTGGGCCAAAGGGGAAACCCCACAAGGTTTTTGGAAAGTGAAAAAAGGAAGTTTTGCGGAGTCCAGGGGCCAGACGCCAGGGTCCCTGGTGTCTGGGTCCAGACGTCGGGAACCCTGGCATCTGGCCCTGGAGTCTAAGAAGGACTCTTGCCTTTCGGGTGAAACCGACTTTGTGGAGGCTTTTACTCCAAGTTTCGACCCCAAGGCTCAACATATAAATAGAGGGGCAGGGCTAGCACCAAAGACAGATCAAGAAACACCAAGCCGTGTGCCGGTAACCCCGTCCCCTCTAGTTTATCCTCCGATATAGTTTCCTTAGTGCTTAGGCGAAGCCCTGCGGAGATTGTTCTTTACCAACACCGTCACCACGCCGTCGTTCTGCCGGAACTCATCTACTACTTTGCCCGTCTTGCTGGATCGAGAAGGCGAGGACGTCATCGAGCTGAACGTGTGCAGAACTCGGAGGTGCCGTGCGTTCGGTACTTGGATCGGTCGGATCGTGAAGACGTACAACTACATCAACCACGTTGATAAACGCTTCCACTTAGCGATCTTCAAGGGTATGAAGATACACTCCCCCTCTTGTTGCTATGCATCACCATGATCTTGCGTGTGCGTAGGAATATATTTGAAATTACTACGTTCTCCAACAGTGGCATCCGAGCCAGGTTTTATGCGTAGATTTTATATGCATGAGTAGAACACAAGTGAGTTGTGGGCGATACAAGTCATACTGCTTACCAGCATGTCATACTTTGGTTCGACGGTATTGTTGGATGAAGCGGCCCGGACCGACATTACGCGTACGCTTACGCGAGACTGGTTCTACCGACGTGCTTTGCACACAGGTGGCTGGCGGGTGTCAGTTTCTCCAACTTTAGTTGAACCGAGTGTGGCTACGCCCGGTCCTTGAGAAGGTTAAAACAGCACTAACTTGACGAACTATCGTTGTGGTTTTGATGCGTAGGTAAGAACGGTTCTTGCTAAGCCCGTAGCAGCCACGTAAAACTTGCAACAACAAAGTAGAGGACGTCTAACTTGTTTTTGCAGGGCATGTTGTGATGTGATATGGTCAAGACGTGATGAGATATAAGTTGTATGAGATGATCATGTTTTGTTGAAGTTATCGGCAACTGGCAGAAGCCTTATGGTTGTCTCTTTACTGCATAAGATGCAAGCGCCAAATAATTGCTTTACTTTATTGCTATGCGATAGTAATAGTTGCAAGAGCAATAGTTGGCGAGACGACCATGTGACAACATATTGATATAGATCAAGATGATGGAGATCATGGTGTCACGCCGATGACGATGGAGATCATGATGATGCTTTGGAGATGGAGATCAAAGGCACAAGATGATGATGGCCATATCATGTCACATATTTTTGATTGCATATGATGTTTATCTTTTATACATCTTATTTGTTTTGATTGACGGTAGCGTTATAAGATGAACTCTCACTAAATTTCAAGATAAAAGTGTTCTCCCTGAGTATGCACCATTGCCAAAGTTCGCCGTGCCCAGACACCACGTGATGATCGGGTGTGATAATCTCTACGTCCATCTACAACGGGTGCAAGCCAGTTTTGCACACGCGAAATACTCAGGTTAAACTTGATGAGCCTAGCATATGCAGATATGGCCTCGGAACACTGGAGACCGAAAGGTCGAGCGTGAATCATATAGTAGATATGATCAACATAGTGATGTTCACCATTCAAAACTACTCCATCTCACGTGATGATCGATTATGGTTTAGTTGATTTGGATCACGTAATCACTTAGATGACTAGAGGGATGTCTATCTATGTGGGAGTTCTTAAGTAATATGATTAATTGAACTTAAATTTATCATGAACTTAGTCCTGGTAGTATTTTGCAAATTATGTTGTTGATCAATAGCTTGCGTTGTTGCTTTCATATGTTTATTTTGATATGTTCCTAGAGAAAACTATGTTGAAAGATGTTAGTAGCAATGATGCGGATTGGATCCGTGATCTGAGGATTGTCCTCATTGCTGCAAAGAAGAATTATGTCCTTAATGCACCGCTAGGTGACAAACATATTGCAGGAGCAGATGCAGAATTATGAACGTTTGGCTCGCACAATATGATGACTACTTAATAGTTTAATGCACCATGCTTAACGGCTTAGAATCGGGACTTCAAAGACGTTTTGAACGTCATGGACCATATGAGATGTTCCAGGAATTGAAGTTAATATTTCAAGCAAATACCCGAGTTGAGAGATATGAAGTCTCCAACAAGTTCTATAGCTAGAATATGGAGGAGAATCGCTCAACTAGTGAGCATGTGCTCAGATTGTCTGGGTACTACAATCGCTTGAATCAAGTGGGAGTTAATCTTCCAGATAAGTTAGTGATTGACAGAGTTCTCTAGTCACCATCACCAAGTTACTAGAACTTCGTGATGAACTATAGTATGCAAGGGATGACGAAAACGATTCCCGAGCTCTTCGTGATGTTGAAATCGACGAAGGTAGAAATCAAGAAAGAGCATCAAGTGTTCTAGTTTCAAGAGAAGGGCAAAGGGAAAGAAAGGGAACTTCAAGTAGAATGACAAGCAAGTTGTCACTCCCGCGAAGAAGCCCAAAGCTGGACCAAAGCCTGAAACTAAGTGCTTCCACTGCAAAGGAAATGGTCACTGGAAACGGAAAATGCCCTGAATATTTGGTGGATAAGAAGGATGGCAAAGTGAACAAGGGTATATTTGATATACAGGTTATTGATGTGTGCCTTACTAGTGTTTATAGTAGCCCCTGAGTATTTCATACTTGTTCGGTTGCTAAGATTAGTAACTCGAAACAGGAGTTACATAATAAACATAGACTAGTTGAAGGGGAAGTGACGATGAGTGTTGGAAGTAGTTCCAAGATTTATATGATCATCATCACACACTCCCTATATTTTTGAGATTAGTGTTAAACCTAAATAAATGTTATTTGGTGTTTGTGTTGAGCATAAATATGATAAGATCATGTTTATTGCGATACGATTATTCATCTAAGATAGAGAATAAATTGTTATTCTGTTTACATGAATAAAACCTTCTATGATCAAACACCCAATGGTGATGGTTTATTGAATCTTGATCATAGTGATACACATATTCATAATGTTGATGCCAAAAGATGCAAAGTTAATAATGATAGCGCAACTTATTTGTGGCACTGCCGTTTGGGTCATATCAGTGTAAAGCGCATGAAGAAACTCCATAAAGATGGATTTTCGGAATCACTTGGTTATGAATCATTTGATGCTTGTGAACCGTGCCTTTTGGGCAAGATGACTAAAACTCCGTTCTCCGGAACAATGGAGCGAGCAACTGACTTATTGGAAATAATACATAATGATGTATGCAATCCAATGAGTGTTGAGGCTCGCGGCAGGTATCGTTATTTTCTAACCTTGACAGATGATTTGAGCAGATATGGGTATATCTACTTAATGAAGCACAAGTCTGAAACATTTGAAAAGTTCAAAGAATTTCAGAAGTGAAGTGGAGAATCATCGTAACAAGAAAATAAAGTTTCTACAATCTGATCGTAGAGGAGAATATTTGAGTTACGAGTTTGGCCTTCATTTAAAACAATGTGGAATAGTTTCACAGCTCACGCCACATGGAACACCATAGTGTGATTGTGTGTCTAAACGTCATAACCGCGCTTTATTGGATATGGAGCGATCTATGATGTATCTTACCGATTTACCACTATCGTTTTGGGGTTATGCATTAGAGACAGTGCTACGTCTTGAGCTTGCGTTGGTTTTCCTCGAAGAGGAGAGGGTGATGCAACAAAGTGTAGCGTAAGTATTTCCCTCAGTTTTGAGAACCAAGGTATCAATCTAGTAGGAGGCTCCTCAAAAGTCCCACGCACCTACACAAACAAACTGAGAACTTGCAACCAACACAATAAAGGGGTTGTCAATCCCTTCACGACCACTTGCGAAAGTGAGATCTAATAAAGATAGTATGATAAGATAAATATATTTTTGGTATTTTATAATATAGATGCAAAAAGTAAAGATGCAAATAAAGGTAGATTGAAAGCAAATATGATAAGAGATAGATCCGGGGGCCATAGGTTTCACTAGAGGCTTCTCTCAAGATAGCATAAGTATTACAGTGGGTGAACAAATTACTGTCGAGCAATTGATAGAAAAGCGCATAGTTATGAGATTATCTAGGCATGATCATGTATATAGGCATCATGTCCATAACAAGTAGACCGACTCCTGCCTGCATCTACTACTATTACTCCACACATCGACCGACTCCTGCCTACATCTAGATTATTAAGTTCATAAGAACAGAGTAACGCATTAAGCAAGATGACATGATGTAGAGGGATAAACACATGCAATATGATATAAACCCCATCTTGTTATCCTCGATGGCAACAATACAATACGTGTCTTGCAACCCTTTCTGTCACTGGGTAAGAACACCGCAAGATTGAACTCAAAGCTAAGCACTTCTCCCATGGCAAGAAAGACCAATCTAGTAGGCCAAACCAAACTGATAATTCGAGGAGACTTGCAAAGATAACTCAATCATACATAAAAGAATTCAGAGAAGATTCAAATATTATTCATAGATAAACTTGATCATAAACCCACAATTCATCGGATCTCGACAAACACACCGCAAAAAGAGTTTACATCAAATAGATCTCCACAAGAGAGGGGGAGAACATTGTATTGAGATCCAAAAAGAGAGAAGAAGCCATCTAGCTAATAACTATGGACCCGTAGGTCTGTGGTAAACTACTCACAACTCATCGGAGGGGCAAGTATGTTGATGTAGAGGCCGTCCGTGGTTGATTCCCCCTCCGGCAGAGTGCCGGAGAAGGCTCCAAGATGGGATCTCGCGGATACAGAAGGTTACATCGGTGGAAATTGTGTTTCGTGGTGCTCCTGGATGTTTTCGGGGTACGTAGGTATATATAAGAGGAATAAGAACGTCGGTGGCTGCCCGAGGGGCCCACGAGACAGGGGGCGCGCCCTACAGGGGGGCGCGGCCCCCTATCTCGTGGGGCCCTCGGAGCCTTCTTGACTTGCACTCCAACCTCTCCGGATCATGTTCGTTCCAAAAATCACGCTCCCGAAGGTTTCATTCCGTTTGGACTCCGTTTGATATTCCTTTTCTTCGAAATACTGAAATAGGCAAAAAAAACAACAATATGGGCTGGGCCTCCGGTTAGTAGGTTAGTCCCAAAAATTATATAAATGTGTAAAATAAAGCCCATAAACATCCAAAAGGGGTAATATAATAGCATGGAACAATAAAAAATTATAGATACGTTGGAGACTTATCAAGCATCCCCAAGCTTAATTCCTGCTCGTCCTCAAGTAGGTAAATGATAAAAAGGAAATTTTTGATGTGGAATGCTACCTAGCATAATTCATAATGTAATTTTCTTTATTGTGGCATGAATGTTCAGATCCAAATGAATACAAAATGAAAGTTTATATTGACATAAGAAATAGTAATACTTCAAGCATACTAATCAAAGTAATCATGTCTTCTCAAAATAACATGGCTAAAGAAAGTTATCCCTACAAAATCATATAGTCTGGCTATGCTGTATCTTCATCACACAAAGTATTTAATCATGCACAACCCCGATGACAAGCCAAGCAATTGTTTCATACTTTAATAATCTCAAACTTTTTCAACTTTCACGCAATACATGAGCGTGAGCCATGGACATAGCACTATATGTGGAATATAATGGTGGTTGTGGAGAAGACAAAAAGGAGAAGATAGTCTCACATCAACTAGGCATATCAACGGGCTATGGAGATGCCCATTAATAGATATCAATGTGAGTGAGTAGGGATTGCCATGCAACAGATGCACTAGAGCTATAAATATATGAAAGCTCAACAAAAGAAACTAAGTGGGGTGCATCCAACTTGCTTCCTCACGAAGACCTAGGGCACTTTGAGGAAGCCCGTCATTGGAATATACAAGCCAAGTTCTATAATGAAAAATTCCCACTAGTATATGAAAGTGACAACATATGAGACTCTCTATCATGAAGATCATGGTGCTATTTTGAAGCACAAGTGTGGAAAAAGAGATAGTAGCATTGTCCCTTCTCTCTTTTTCTCTCATTTTATTTTTTTATTATTTTTATTTTTTTATTTGGCCTTTCCTTTTTTTTTCTTTTTGGCCTTTCCTTTTTTTTTCTTTTTGTCCTTTCTCTTTTTTTTTCCTTTTTTTTCTTTTTGTAAAGTCCGATGCCTCATCCCGACTTGTGGGGGAATCATAGTCTTCATCATCCTTTCCTCACTAGGACAATGCTCTAATAATGAAGATCATCACACTTTTATGGATTTACAACTCAAAGCTAGAACAAGATATGACTATATGAATGCCTCCGGCGGTGTACCGGGATATGCAATGAATCAAGAGCGACATGTATGAAAATTATGAAAGTGGCCTTGCCACAAATACAATGTCAACTACATGATCATGCAAAAAGCAATATGACAAAAGAAATGCGTGTCATATGAACGGAACGGTGGAAAGTTGCATGGCAATATATCTCGGAATGGCTATGGAAATGCCATAATAGGTAGGTATGGTGGCTGTATTGAGGAAGGAGTATGGTGGGTGTATGGTACCGGCGAAAATTGCACGATACAAGAGAGGCTAGCAATGATGGAAGGGTGAAAGAGTGCGTATAATCCATGGACTCAACATTAATCAAAAGAACTCATATACTTATTGCAAAAATTTAGAAGTCATCAAAAACCAAAGTACTACGCGCATGCTCCTAGGGGGATAGATTGGTAGGGAAAGACCATCGCTCGTCCCCGACCGCCACTCATAAGGAAGACAATCAATAAATAAAATTGTGCTCCAACTTCATCACAAAGCGGTTCACCATACGTGCATGGTATGGGAATCACAAACTTCAACACAAGCATTCTTCAAATTCATAATCACCCAACTAGCATGACTTTAATATCACTACCTCCATATCTCAAAACAATTATCAAGCATCAAATTGATCATAGCATCCAATTCACTTTCTATGATAGTTCTTATTATACCCAACTTGGATGCTCATCATTCTAGGACCAACTTTATGATCATAGCAAATACCATGCTGTTCTAAAAGACTCTCAAAATAATATAAGTGAAGCATGAGGGACTAGCAATTTCTTCAAAATTAAGACACCACCGTGCTCTAAAAGATATAAGTGAAGCACTAGAGCAAAAACTATCAAGCTCAAAAGATATAAGTGAAGCACATAGAGTATTCTAGCAAATTCTAATCAAATAGGCTTCTCCCAAAAGGTGTGTACAGCAAGTATGATTGTGGCAAACTAAAAATCAAAGACTAATATAATACAGTGCGCTCCAAGCAAAACACATATCATGTAGCGAATAAAAATATAGCTCCAAGTAAAGTTACCAATGAACGAAGACGAAAGAGGGGATGCCTTCCCGGGGCATCCCCAAGCTTAGGCTTTTGGTTATTCTTGAATATCTTGGGGTGCTATAAGCATCCCCAAGCTTAGGCTCTTGCCACTCCTTATTCCATAGTCCATAAAAACTTTACCCAAAACTTGAAAACTTCACAACACAAAACTCAACAAGAAATCTTATAAGCTCCTTTAGTGAAAGAAAACAAAACCACCACATAAGATACTGCCATGAACTCATTCTTTATTTATATTGGTGTTAAACCTACTATATTCCAACTTCTTTATGGTTTATAAACTAATTTACTAGCCATAGATGCATTGAAATAAGCAAACAACACACGAAAAACAGAATCTGTCAAAAACAGAACAGTCTGTAGCAATCTGTAACTAACGCAAACTTATGGAACTCTAAAAATCCTACCAAAATAGGAAGTCCTGGACAATTTGTCTACTGAACAGCACCAAAAAGAATCAACGCAAAATCACGTTCCTGTGATTTAACAAAATTATATTAGTGCGTGAAAAGTTTTGGTTTTTCAGCAGAATCAAATCAACTATCATCGTAGGTTATCCTATAGGTTCTACTTGGCACAAACACTAATTAAAAGGTAAAAACACATCTAAACAGAAGGTAGATGCAATATTTATTACTAAACAGGAGCAAAAACAAAAAACATAAAGAAAATTGGGTTGCCTCCCAACTAGCGCTATTGTTTAACGCCCCTAGCTAGGCATAAAAACAAAGATAGATCTAACGAGTGCCATCTTTGGCACTAAATTCATCAATAGAGCGCTTGTGATCTCTAGGGATTTATTCCCTTTTAGCAATGGCTAAACCTTTAGGCAAAAATTCAAGAAATTCATTGGTAGCAAACGGTTCCTTAACGATAGAGAGGCAATTGGGAAGAACACTTATGGATTTGAGATCCGCATCTCCCTTACTAGAAGATTCACCCTTATTTTTAAGAACATAAATAAACTTGGCAATTTTAGTAGGGCGTTTTGGAGTGTTTTTCATGGGGGAAAACGCGGAACCCAAGTTTGTAATGATATCCTCAAGTTTACTCATTCTAGAAGAGTCTAGATCTATTTTTTCATTGACTATAGGTTCTTTTTCCTTAAAATTTTTCAAAGTAACTCCAACCCTAGATCCAAACTGGGTAATGTGATTATGAATCTTTTTGTCCAAATTTTCAATCAATTCAATAGTGGCAAATTTATTGTCAATAACATCAAGCCGTTGCATAACATGTTCTAGAGTTAAAACCGTTCCATTAACCAAAAGAGGTGGTGGGCCAAACAAATCTAACATAGCATTATAAGCATCAAACGTATGGCTACTCATGAAATCACCTCCGGTAGCAATATCAAGAATACATCTATTCCAAGGAGTAATGCCTACATAAAAATTGCGGAGAAGAACGGAAGTAGCAAGCTTCCTAGTAGCTTTATATTAGGCATTGCAAATTCTATGCCAAGCATCTTTTAAGCTTTCCCTCTCCCTTTGCTTAAAATTGTGAATTTCTTGTTCGGGAGTGAGAATAAAGATAGGAGGACTAGCCATGACGACAAGGTAAACGAACTAACACACGAGTACACAGAAAAATGGCAAGCGAAAAGAGAGGAGGAGATTGGGAAAGAGAGGGCGAATAAAACGGCAAGGGTGAAGTGGGGGAGAGGAAAACGAGAGGCAAATGACAAATAATGTAAATGCGAGGGAGATGGGTTTGTGATGGGTACTTGGTATGTCTTGACTTGAGCGAAGACCTCCCCGGCAACGGCGCTAGAAATCCTTCTTGCTACATCTTGAGCTTGCGTTGGTTTTCCTCAAAGAGGAGAGGGTGATGTAGCAAAGTTTAGCGTAAGTATTTCCCTCAGTTTTGAGAACCAAGGTATCAATCCAGTAGGAGACTCCTCAAAAGTCCCACGCACCTACACAAACAAACTGAGAACTCGCAACCAACACAATAAAGGGGTTGTCAATCCCTTCACGGCCACTTGCGAAAGTGAGATCTAATAAAGATAGTATGATAAGATAAATATATTTTTGGTATTTTATAATATAGATGCAAAAAGTAAAGATGCAAATAAAGGTAGATTGAAAGCAAATATGATAAGAGATAGACCCGGGGGCCATAGGTTTCACTAGAGGCTTCTCTCAAGATAGCATAAGTATTACGGTGGGTGAACAAATTACTGTTGAGCAATTGATAGAAAAGCGCATAGTTATGAGATTATCTAGGCATGATCATGTATATAGGCATCACATCCATAACAAGTAGACCGACTCCTGCCTGCATCTACTATTATTACTCCACACATCGACCGACTCCTGCCTGCATCTAGAGTATTAAGTTCATAAGAACATAGTAACGCATTAAGCAAGATGACATGATGTAGAGGGATAAACACATGCAATATGATATAAACCCCATCTTGTTATCCTCGATGGCAACAATACAATACGTGTCTTGCAACCCTTTCTGTCACTGGGTAAGAACACTGCAAGATTGAACCCAAAGCTAAGCACTTCTCCCATGGCAAGAAAGACCAATCTAGTAGGCCAAACCAAACTGATAATTCGAAGAGACTTGCAAAGATAACTCAATCATACATAAAAGAATTCAGAGAAGATTCAAATATTATTCATAGATAAACTTGATCATAAACCCACAATTCATCGGATCTCGACAAACACACCGCAAAAAGAGTCTACATCAAATAGATCTCCACAAGAGAGGGGGAGAACATTGCATTGAGATCCAAAAAGAGAGAAGAAGCCATCTAGCTAATAACTATGGACCCGTAGGTCTGTGGTAAACTACTCACAACTCATCGGAGGGGCAAGGATGTTGATGTAGAGGCCCTCCGTGGTTGATTCCCCCTCCGGCAGAGTGCCGACGAAGGCTCCAAGATGGGATCTCGTGGATACTGAAGGTTACGGCGGTGGAAATTGTGTTTCGTGGTGCTCCTGGATGTTTTCGGGGTACGTAGGTATATATAGGAGGAAGAAGAACGTCGGTGGCCGCCCGAGGGGCCTACGAGACAGGGGGGCGCGCCCTATAGGGGGGGCGCGGCCCCCTATCTCGTGGGGCCCTCGGAGCCTTCTTGACCTGCACTCCAAGCTCTCCGGATCATGTTCGTTCCAAAAATCATGCTCCCGAAGGTTTCATTCCGTTTGGACTCCGCTTGATATTCCTTTTCTTCGAAATACTGAAATAGGCAAAAAAACAGCAATATGGGCTGGGCCTCCGGTTAGTAGGTTAGTCCAAAAATGATATAAATGTGTAAAATAAAGCCCATAAACATCCAAAAGGGGTAATATAATAGCATGGAACAATCAAAAATTATAGATACGTTGGAGACGTATCAGGCAGCTGCATTCACTTTAAATAGGGCACTATCAAAATCCATTGAGACGACGCCTTATTAACTGTGGTTGGGCAAGAAACCAAAGTTGTCGTTTCTTAAAGTTTGGGGCTGAGATGCTTATGTGAAAAAGTTTCAACCTGATAAGCTCGAACCCAAATCGGAGAAGTGCATCTTCATAGAGTACCCAAAGGAAACTGTTGGGTACACCTTCTATCACAGATTTGAAAGCCAAGATATTCGTTGCTAAAAACGGATCCTTTCTAGAGAAGGAGTTTCTCTCGAAAGAAGTGACTGGGAGGAAAGTAGAGCTTGATAAGGTAATTTGTACCTTCTACCGAATTGGAAAGTAGTTCATCACAGAAATCAGTTCCAGTGATTCCTACACCAATTAGTGAGGAAGCTAATGATGATGATCATGAAACTTCAGATTAAGTTACTACAAAACCTCATAGGTCTTCCAAAGTACAGTCCGCACGAGAGTGGTACGGTAATCCTGTTCTGGAAGTCATGTTACTAGACCTTGATGAACCTACAAACTATGAGGAAGCGATGATGAGCCCAGATTCCGCGAAATAGCTTGAGGCCATGAAATCTGAGATGGGATCCATGTATGAGAACAAAGTGTGGACTTTGGTGGAGTTGCCCGATGATCGGCAAGCCATATTGTATAAATGGATCTTCAAGAGGAAGACATACGCTCATAGTAGTGTTACTATCTACAAAGCTGGACTTGTCGCAAAAAGGTTTTCGACAAGTTCAAGGTGTTGACTACAATGAGATTTTCTCAACTGTAGCGATGCTTAAGTCTGTCCGAATCATGTTAGCAATTGCCACATTTTATGAAATCTGGCAAATGAATGTCAAAACTGCATTCCTTAATGGTTTTCTTAATGAAGATTTGTATATGATGCAACCAGAAGGTTTTGTCAATCCTAAAGGTGCTAACAAAATGTGCAAGCTCCAGCGATCCATCTATGGACTGGTGCAAGCATCTCAGAGTTGGAATATACGCTTTGATAAGTTGATCAAATCATATAGTTTTATACAGACTTGCGGTGAAGCCTGTATTTACAATAAAGTGAGTGGGAGCTCTACCGCCTTTCTGATAAATATATGTGAGTAACATATTGTTGATCAGAAATGATCTAGAATTTTTCTGGAAAGCATAAAGGAGTATTTGAAAGGAGTCCTTTAAAAGAAAGACCTCAGTAATGCTACTTACATATTGAGCATTAAGATCTATTGAGATAGATCAAGACGCTTGATAAGTTTTTCAATAAATACATACCTTGTCAAGATTTTGAAGTAGTTCAAAATGGAACAGTCAAAGAAAGAGTTCTTGCCTGTGTTACAAAGGTGTGAAATTGAGTAAGACTCAAATCCCAACCACGGCAGGAAATAGAAAAGAGAATGAAAGTCATTCCCTATGCCTCAGTCATAGGTTCTATAAAGTATGCTATGCTATGTACCAGACCTATTGTATACCTTGCTCTGAATTTGGCAAGGGAGTACAATAGTGATCTAGGAGTAGATCACTGGACATTGGTCAAGAATATCCTTAGTGAGGACTAAGGAAATATTTCTCAATTATGGAGGTGATAAAACAGCCCATCATAAAAATTTACATCGGTGCAAGCTTTTACACCGATCCAGATGACTCTAAGTCTCAATCTGGATACATATTGAAAGTGGGAACAATTAGCTAGAGTAGCTCCGTGCAGAGCATTGTAGACATAGAATATTTGCAAAATACATACGGCTCTGAATGTGACAGACCCGTTGACTAAGCTTCTCTCACGAGTAAAACATGATCATACATTAGTACTCTTTGGGTGTTAATCACATAGCGATGTGAACTAGCTTATTGACTCTAGTAAACTCTTTGGGTGTTGGTCACATGACGATGTGAACTATGGGTGTTAATCGTATACATATATGAATATTGATGTCAAATCACATGGCGATGTGAACTAGATTATTGACTCTAGTGCAAGTGGGAGACTGAAGGAAATATACCCTGGAGGCAATAATAAAGTTATTATTTATTTCCTTATATCATGAAAAATGTTTATTATTCATGCTAGAATTGTATTAACCGGAAACATAATACATGTGTGAATACATAGACAAACTTAATGTCACTAGTATGCCTCTACTTGACTAGCTCATTAATCAAAGATGGTTATGTTTCCTAACCATAGACATGAGTTTTCATTTGATTAACGGGATCACATCATTAGTAGAATGATGTGATTGACATGACCCATTCCGTTAGCGTATGTTGCACTTGATCGTTTAGTTTGTTGCACTTGATCGTTTAGTATGTTGCTATTGCTTTCTTCATGACTTATACATGTTCCTACAACTATGAGATTATGCAACTCCCGTTTACCGGAGGAACACTTTGTGTGCTACCAAACATCACAACGTAACTGGGTGATTATAAAGGAGCTCTACAGGTGTCTCCAAAGGTACATGTTGAGTTGGCGTATTTCGAGATTAGGTTTTGTCACTCCGATTGTTGGAGAGGTATCTCTGGGCCCTCTCGGTAATGCACATCACTATAAGCCTTGCAAGCATTGCAACTAATGAGTTAATTGCGGGATGATGTATTATGGAACGAGTAAAGAGACTTGCCGGTAACGAGATTGAACTAGGTATTGAGATACCGACGATTGAATCTCGGGCAAGTAACATATCGATGACAAAGGGAACAACGTATGTTGTTATGCGGTTTGACCGATAAAGATCTTCGTAGAATATGTGGGAGCCAATATGGGCATCCAGGTCCCGCTATTGGTTATTGACCGGAAACATGTCTCGGTCATGTCTACATAGTTCTCGAACCCGTAGGGTCCGCATGCTTAACGTTTCGTTGACGATATAGTATTATATGAGTTATGTATGTTGGTGACCGAATGTTGTTCGGAGTCTCGGATGAGATCATGGACATGACGAGGAACTCCGGAATGCTCCGGAGATAAAGTTTGATATATGGGATAATAGTGTTTGATCTCCGGAAGGGTTCCGAAATTCACCGGAAGGAGTTCCGGATGTTTCCCGAAATGTTTGGCTACGAGAACACGTTATTTGGGCCAAAGGGGAAAGCCCACAAGGTTTTTGGAAAGTGCAGAAAGGAAGTTTTGCAGAGTCCAGGGGCCAGACGTCAGGGTCCCTGAAGTCTGGTTCCAGACGCCGGGAACCCTGGCCTCTAGCCTTGGAGTCCGAGAAGGACTCTTGCCTTTCGGGTGAAACCGACTTTGTGGAGGCTTTTACTCCAAGTTTCGACCCCAAGGCTCAACATATAAATAGAGGGGCAGGGATAGCACCAAAGACAAATCAAGAAACACCAAGCCGTGTGCCGGCAACCCCGTCCCCTCTAGTTTATCCTCCGATATAGTTTCAGTAGTGCTTAGGCGAAGCCCTGCGAAGATTGTTCATCACCAACACCTTCACCACGCCGTCGTGCTGCCGGAACTCATCTACTACTTCGCCCGTCTTGCTGGATCGAGAAGGCGAGGACGTCATCGAGCTGAACGTGTGCAGAACTCGGAGGTGCCGTGCGTTCGGTACTTGGATCGGTCGGATCATGAAGACGTACGACTACATCAACCACGTTGATAAACGCTTCCGCTTAGTGATCTTCAAGGGTATGAAGATACACTCTCCCTCTCGTTGCTATGCATCACCATGATCTTGCGTGTGCGTAGGAATTTTTTTGAAATTACTACGTTCCCCAACACCTGCTCCGTCCGCCACCCAGCCGGAGCCTCTTCCCCGACGACGTCGTCCACAGCAACACCTCGACGTCCCTCATCCACCGTACCGGATGAGGATCCGTCGTTGATCTCATCGTCTTGCCGGTTCAGCCACCCTGTCCTCCACCTCCAAGGAGCGGCCCCGATGTTCCCCTCATCTTTCGCGCCACCTCCATTCCCTCACCGCCGTCTTCACCTGCACCACCGAAAGAGCATCATCATCACTGTTTCCTCGGATGAAGTTGCGTCCTAATCGGCGCCACCAAAAAGGTTGTACACTAATCGCCGCATTTTCTTCTTGATTCGATCTCACGGTGCTACCGGCGCTCGGTCCCGAGCCGACACGGCACGGCTCCATCCACGGTGGTGTCGCCGGCCACTTCCTCCATGGCGTCGCTCCCTCGGCGGCGACGTCCACATCAGTAGGAGCTGCTGCTGCTTTAGCTCTCGCTCGCGCTGCTGCTCTGCTCTTGCTCTCGGTCCCCTGCCTGGTCTGCTCTTGCTATTGCTCTTGCTCGCGCTGCTGCTCTCGCTCTTGCTCTTGTTGTGATGCTGCTCCAATTTAGCTACACTTCAGTCGACTGAATCGAAGTAGCACAAAAACATTTTTTTAGTGTAGGATTTTCCTTGCTCAAGCCTGCCTACTAGAATCGCCAGTGCTTGAAAGGAAACGTGAATGAAAAACATCGGAATTGGAAAGTTTCCTATGGTACTACTTTTCATGAATTTGGTGCAAAGGAATGGAGCAAAGGAAAACTGTAGGATTTGTTCCTTTCGTGTCTCCTTGAAAGAAAAACCGTAGGAATTCTAATTTACAGTTCTCCTCCTTTTCATATTCCTATTCATCAAGCAGAAGACTAAGAGATAGTAGCATAATAGCATTATAACCGTACATTTTCTTGTGGTTTGACTTAATCTCACCATGCTTTTTTGCATCCTGTGATCTTCCAATTGTTGTGAATCAAACACCCAGATTGGCAGAAATCCTGTGTTTTTAAATTCTCTGTTTTGCACGTGCATTCCTATCCTATTCCTGTCTATTTCCTATCCCTGCATTGTTAGAATCCTCAAATTCAAACAAGCCCTTACTCAATTACTTCTGTTACAGATATGTGTCAAAGAAAACCTTGTGTGGTTTGTCCTGCTCCTGCGGCGCTGTGTTCGACCCCAGCTCAGCTGCTCCAACGATGGAAGGGTTCACCATAGCAGGGATCCGCTCTCCAGACTGTCTTTCGCCGCCTCGGATCTTCTTCCCCGCCGCCGGCAGCCACGACAACTGCATTACCATCATCAACTGAGCAGATGACCTTGAGGACTACACGGGTCCGCAAGAGAGGTCGCACTCTTCCATGTCTGCTTACGTTATGCGTCGCAATATGATGACATGCTACATTATCGTCATGTTCACCTATTAGACTCCGAGGCAGGTCCAAACTAATGCTGAAACTTGAGTTTTTAAATGGTTGTGGGGTACATATTGGGGCAGCAATCAGTACTATCTGTCTACTATCTGGTTAATCTCTGGTGTCTACTATGAGTTTCATGTTGGGTGCAAACAAACATTAAAGGAGCTATTATCTGTATTTTTTAACTAAAGCTATTATCTGCCTACTATCATTGGTTTTGGGTCTATCCACAGTTTGCTACCATCACTCTAGATTTGTGCATGCACTCCTTACATAATCTCACTATGTTTTACTCCTATGCATGCCAGTTATTGTACATAATGGAACTGATGATGTAGAGCAAAAGAGACGAGCCTTGCGTGGCAATAAAATTTCATGCAGACGTCGTTCCATGGTGGGCGCAAAGGCAGCCCCCCTCCACCCATTTCGGATCGTAATCAAGAGGAAGATAACTGTTCTGAGGGGGATTCAGAAGGAGAAGACCACTCCTATCTACCCTATGAGGTCTTCGCTCTAACTTGGCATGCTGATGTTGGTAATATCATGCATATGGTGCCTTGCATTACTTACTGTATACATTAAAGATGTCATCTGCTTAGTTTAAACATGCTTTGTGTCAATGCCATCTGTTTAGTTTCTTTATCGTATATGTGAATCATGCAATGCCATCTTGTCTAGCCAGGCATCATATATGTGAATTTTGCAATGCCACCCTGGTTAGCCAGTCATCTTATATGTGAATTATATCATGCCATCATTTTTTTATTACGTGTTAAATTTGTCAACAATTTTAGTACATTCAATTACTGTTCCTGTGCATCAGCCATTCGGCACAGTCATGGAAAATATCTGGAGTGGAAACAAGGTCTTCAGAGTAGACAATGCTATCTGACGAAGCGCATGTCTTGCTGGTTACCGATAGCTCCTCAGAGGAGGATTCAGAGACAGATGACCAATCATATTTCCCCCCCGAGGTGCATGCCCTAACTTGGCAGGGTTATGTTGCTCATATCGTGCGTATGGTATCTTGCATTGCTATGTCATTTGCTTAATTTAGACATGATTTGTGTGAATGCCACCTGTTTAGTGTCTAATTACCATATATGTGAATTATGCAATGCCATCTTGTTGCAAGACATTATATATGTGAATTATGCAATGTTATCTTGTTGCAAGGCATTATGTATGTGAATTATGCAATGCCATGCTGTTTAGGCAAGCGTCATATATGTGAATTATATCATGCCATCCTTTTTTGTATTTCTCATTGCTTTTGTCGACAATGTTTGTATATTCAACTGCTCTTCCTGTGCATCAGCCATTTGAATTGGTGATGGAGAAATCTGGAGTGAAA
Source organism: Triticum timopheevii (assembly GCA_963921465.1). NCBI lineage: Eukaryota > Viridiplantae > Streptophyta > Magnoliopsida > Poales > Poaceae > Triticum > Triticum timopheevii. Next base: position 403,685,466 of record OY997272.1, on the reverse strand, counting down.
ATAAGGTCCTCATAGCAGACAATGCTACCTGCTGAAGCAGATATCTTGCTTTGGTTACAGATAGCTCTTCAGAGGAGGATTTAGAGGCAGATGACCAGTCCTATTATCCCCCTGAGTTGTATGCTCAAACTTGGCAAGGTTATATTACTCATATAATGCATATGTTGTATTGCAATGCTTAGTTTTTACATCATATACACAATATTGAATGCCATCTCCTTAGTTGACACATCATATATGCGATTGCCCTCTGCTCACTTCCTTAGTATATAAATCATATATTTGAATTATGTCATGCCATGATGTTTACATAGATAGCATGTATCTGAATTATGGCATGCCAACCCATTTTCTAAAGACATAATATAGTTATATCATCTCATCCTATTTACATAGTCATCATATTTTAAATTATGTCATTCTATCCGTGAATTATATCATGCCATCATGTTTCCATCGACGACATGTTTGTGATTTATGGCATGCCAACCACTTTAATAGACACATCGTATAGTTATATCATGTCATCCTGTTTACATAGTCATCATATTTTGAAGTATGTCATTCTATCCTGTTTAGTTAGCCATCATACATGTGAAATTGTGTCATGCTATCCTGTTTAATTAGCCATCATATATGTGAAATTATGTCTTGCTATTCTGTTTTCTTAGACAACATAAATATGAATTATTTCATGCCCTGTTTTCTTCCCTACTATCCATTGCACCTATCTATCTTACAATGTCTGTACATTCAATTACTTTTCTTGTTTATCAGCCATTTCAATTGGAGGGAGTGATGGCAGTATCTGTGGGAGTAAAAACACGGTCTTCAGAAAAGATCGTTCTACCTGTCGATGCAGATAGAACCACGATTGTACTTGCCCAAGAATCAGCCCCACCACACATAACCCACACTCATGCAGATTGTACCCCTACCCAGTTGGATAGAGAACCAGCTACACCCCTTCTAACCCCAACCCCAGCAGATAGACACCCAGTTCCCGTTGACACAGCACCGTCTCCACCACAGAGCACCCAAACACGAGCAGTTAGTAAGGCAACTGCAGTGCCCAAATCACGAGGACCACCACTCCGAACCTGAAGTCAATGATTAAAGCAGAAGAAGAATTGTTCTCAAGTCAGGTTCCGTAGCTATGGTTCATACTACTTTGCTCTTGCATCACTATATTTACTGATACCAACTAATTTCAAATTTGAAGGATGCAATTGAAACTCCAATGGCGCAACAGGTATGTTTTAAACCTGTTTCTTCAACGTGTTTGGCTGTTTGCAGTTGTAACTTGCTCTATATTGATTTCAGTTTTAATTGAATAAACAGTTATGTTCTCATGCCATGCACATTGCAAGTGTTGTTATTGTTGTGTAGTTTCCCACACTTATATTCTGTCTATGCTGCTTTGTCTTAAATAGATATGATTCGAACTGTATCTATCTTGATTTGGTAACATAAACTAGAATGATATAGACCATACAGTGACCATACTACATAGATATATGTTTGTTTCATGCTGTTATCCTGTCCACCTTACTACTAAACTGGTTTACCAAAATGAGTTTCATATACTACATTGTAAACATGAGATGTGTTTGTTTGTTTCTCTTTTCGAACGCGGATAAAATATTGGAGAAGAGTACCCTGTTATGTGGTAAAGGAAGTAATGCAGATAAGGTTCAAGATAGTGAGACATCCCTGTTGGTCTCCAAGAAAGCTGATAAAAACTATATTAAAGACACTGAGACAACTCCAAAGTCCTGTCTTGATGTAGTGTTCGAGTTACTGGCTACCACTGCTGGCACCAGCTCTTTGAACTCGTTGCCTGAATCAGTTCGGCTTGTTGAGTCTCAACTTCAAGTTGAAAGACATCGATCAGATGTTATGCGACAGGAAGCCAAAGGACTGAGGAAGTCCATGCAGAATTCAGATGCATACTTTCTGGTGCAACAGCAAGCGCTGGAGGACTTAAGCGCCAAACAAGAGAAAGTTAATAAGCTTGCTAAGCATCTTGCCAGCATTATGGGTACCCAGGATATTGTTTCTTGAGCTCTTTTGAAGTGGTTTCAGTTCTAGACTTGTTTTGCTGCGGCGTTTATATGCTATTGTGTTCCCTATATTTGCACTGGTGGCGAACTTTGATGCCCAGTGAATGTAATATGTGTAATAGCCGTGATAGCCTAGTGTAAGTTGCTTGCTTATTTATTTCCTTGTTATCTTGTTTATTTGTTTGCTTGTAGTCAGTGCAGTTTTTTTCTGCGGTTTGCTAGTGGCTGCAATAACCTATTTTTTAAAACTAGGCCACAGTAACCATGGGCTAATATTTACTGTAGTGACACTGGGCCTCCTACGGGCCGTATAAATAGTGCCTTCTACGGGCCGTAGAAACAATGGGCCTTCTACGGGCCGTATCATCAATGAGCCTTATACCGGTCGTATGATCGATTGGCCAAACATGGGCCAAACAGACCGCATTCTGGCCGTAAACGGGCTAGAGTTGGAATCGTCCGTTCATGGGCCGACCATAACGGGCCATAGTTAATAGGCCGTATTTGATGACGCTATGAAAACGGCCCAACGTATTAACGGACCACAAATGGGCCGACTGTAACCACGGGCTGAATTTGGCCCACAAGCAGAAAATGACAGTAACGTGCCGTAAGTAAACGAATGCTGGAAATGAGCCCAAGAATAAATGGGCTCTGAGAAGGCCGAAAGATAACATGGGCTGGAAACGGCCCAACGAATAACGGGGCGTTAATGGGTATAAAGTGATACACTGTTCTTTACGGGCCAGTTTCACCACGGGCCGTTAATGGGTGTAAAGTGATACACTATTCATTACGGGCCAGTTTCACCACGGACCGTTAATAGGCCAAGAGTTACATAGGGCCTCATATGGGCCAAAAGACGTCATGGGCCATACATGGGCTAGAAGTGAAAACGGGCTGGAATCATATTGGATGGCCCAGATGACGCTACTGGGCCTAATTCGAATAAGGCGTAACGGGCCTTGGGTTAGCGGGATGTAAATGGGCTATATGCGAACAGGCCGTTAACAGGCTTTCCATGGGCCGGCCCGCCACCTTTTGACCAAGTCAAACGGGTCGGCCTTTTCACAAGAATGGACCTCTGTTGGGCCGTGCCACGTGTCGACGTATCATAGGCGCCTTCTGTCCAATGAGTGGATGACATCTGTCCCAGCGATGAGCCGACACGTGTTTCCTCTAGCCAATCATGATTTTGCACGTGCAAAATCCCCATTGGTCGGGGCTATTAACGGGTTATCGGATCCAAAACCCGACCCGATAGCTTAACGGCGTTCCGTTACGGTGGATGCCACGTGTCGGTCACCCTTGACGAAAGCACTTCTGTGACGCGCGATTTATCGTCATGGAAGTGGACACTTCTGTGATGATAATTTCGGTAATGTCATGGAAGACAGCACAGGTATGACTATCTTGATTCTGTCATAAAATCGTCATGAATGTACATGCATGACAGAAAACGCGACCTACTGTGACAAATACGTATCATCACGGAAGTGTATTTTTTTGTAGTGCAGCCCACTCCCGATCGTTACACCGCGGGCCAAATTCGCCGCTTCCATCGACGGCCCAAACGAGCCCAACAAGTCATTCAAACGTTGCGCCCGGGCCTCCCTGATCCCGATCTCCAGAATCACCGGCATGGACGCCGCGTTCGCCGCCGGCGGCGGCCGAGCCAACGTCCGGCGGCCGAATTTCCTCCTCACAACCTTGGTCCAAGACTCCGGGCAGATTAAATCGAATAGAGTTAAGTTTGGAAGACATACCTTGGGGAGGGGGCCCTTCCATGGCCGGATCGCCGTCGCCGCCGTCCTCCGATGAACGACACGTCGAACCATCTCATTCTTCTCTCCCGCATGTAGTCCAATCCTAGCCGGATCATCGAGTGGTAGCACCTTGTCAATAGTCGTCGCCACCTCCTCCTCATCGTAACCTGAATGGAAGAATTCGCAGATCAAGTCTGAAGGCGTCGGCGATGGCGGAGACTCCGGCGAGTCCTCGTCCGTCTCCCAATCCGCATCGCCCGCCTCATCATCAGCAGCAAGCGCTCAGAAGCGTCCCCCCACTCGGGGCCGCGCGCCGAGGGCCGGAGACGGAGATCGAGCGCGGGCGGCGGTCGCCCGCGCCGTCGCCCCCTCAGTCGCCCCTTCAGTCAACATCTCATGAGGTCAACAGATAGTGAAGCTCGCCCTGGCGATGAATGTGACCTCTCTGGTTTCATGTGCAAAGGAATACATATCACATACTTTCCGTTGTTCTGTTTTTTATCAATTGCATTAGCTAAACCCACTAAAGATTTGTGTGAGAAGCCTAGGAATATGAAATTTGCTCCTGATGACGTATGGGTCACACTTTTGCCAACATATGATCAACAAAGCCAATTTTGTTATGCAGCAAAGTGCCCATCATAACTGAAGTGCGTAGTCCAGTGATCAATCATGCTATGGCCACCCAAAAAATTGACCCAACGAATGAAGAACGGCGCGGCAAAGCGCGCGACGGCTTCTAGTAAATATTCATCTCTCTGGGACATCCCGAGCTCCGGTGATCCAAAAAAAATTCAGATTTTTCATTTGTTTTTACCTTTTTTTTTGGATTTTACTATCCATCCGGTATCACTCGAGCTCAGAATCACATGAGTACTTTTGCATGTCTCTGTTACTAGCAGGGAGGGGAACAAGTGTGAGGACACTCATAGTGGATATCAGATGCATCACACGGTGAACGGGCCTCAGCTGATTGTTCCGGAAGGCATTTTCCAAGCAGCGAAACTTACAGGGGCATCAGGCATGCGGGCGATCCGAGCTTACATTTCATCGGCTTATTAAGCTATCGATAGAAGTCGTTTCACACAAAAAGAAAACTATTGATAATAAACAACTGCTTGTGACTGAGCTGATGGTCGTCAGGGCTTTGCGGTGCCGTCGCTCTTGGCAGCCGGAGTCTTGTCAGCAGCAGAGGTGAATGACACCGGGCGGTGCGGTTGGTCATCCACTACCAAGCTCAGCACCTCAGGCCGAGCGTAGTGGCCCACCACGTCAAAACCAAACTTGGCCCGAACGACCTCTCCCATGTCTGCACAAAAGGGCATTTCATCAGAATCTTCTAAGACGAACTACAAAAACGTATGCACAGAGACTCAGAGAGCATGTAGTATCTGGTTAGTGCCTTACCAAGGTCGGCTGTGATGAGCGCTTCTCCGTCGTAGTTGGGACCTGCCAGGACTTCTCCTGACGGCGAAATGATCACGCTGCCTCCAGGGCAGACAACGGTTTCGGGAGAAGGCTCTTCTCCTAAACCGGCAAATGCGTACTCGGACGGCGGAGGGTAGTCCTTTCTGCGGCAGAACTGGTTTGCCGACAACACAAAGCATCCCCCCTCCAGGGCGATATGTGTCATGGAAGCTTGCCACACTGGCCTTGAATCAGCCATGGGAGCGCAGTATATCTCAATACCTGCACACAGCACAAGATGTTAGGAAAAATTCAAAGTAGTACCTCCATACATAAGATGCCAGTGCATATCTTCAACATTAACCTATCTATCTGACTAGCACACAAGGATAAATTTCAAGGTTATAACCTTATTATCTCATGAGGCCATGGCACTTGCAAGGTTGTTGTTGTTGTTGTAGTTGTTGTTGTACTTCCAAGAATGTTGGCTGTAGACTTTCATTTAAATAGCATAAAAGAAAATACATGTTCCAACTAGAGCCTTACCTCTACCATACAGTGCTGTCCTTAAAAGCGGCATCTTATTTTCCCAGCAAATAAGGGCTCCAATCTTTCCAAGTGGAGTGTCATAAACAGGAATTGTTGATCCATCTCCAAATCCCCATATTATCCTTTCTAATGCCGTCGGCATCAGCTTGCGGTGCTTACCCAGGTACCGACCTAGAGGATCAAAGAATAGCACTGAACAATACAGTGTGTAACCTTCTCGCTCAATCACCCCCATTACCAGAAAGACCTTATATTTCCCAGCCATAGCAGCTAAGCGTGTCACCTCTGGACCTGCAGGCTGTTCTGTCAGTAAGAAGATCCATAGTGTGGTGTAGTTGACACAAACCATATGTTGACACTTGAGAGTAATGAAATAGCTGAAAAACTTGTTAGCTGTGCTAAAAGAAAAGGTGGAGAACAACTGGACCATTAAAACAATTAATATGTAAGATGTGGAGTTGTGTGACAATCACGGCAGAGATTGAAGAACATGACCATAAAATGTTGCTGGAGCAGTAGTACCGGGTATGAGGTATCAAATTATCAATGATTTATGGTAGACGGTTGTCCATATTTTTTGAAAAATTATATTCATAAACTGCATCAGGAAGACAAACGAATGGCCAAATACTAACACTTTTTATTCTCAACAAACTAACTCGATGTCTAGCCTTGAGGATTTCATCCAACAATTTCTTCCTTCTCAGAACTCCTTGACAGTCTAATTTTTTTTTTCGAAAAGGGGGGCTTCCCCGGCCTCTGCATCAGCATGATGCATACGGCCATCTTATTAAGCAAAAAATAGTCCACAAAGTCTCCAAGTCTCAAGGTTGTCAGCAAGAAAAATAAGAAAAGGCTCACACAGAGCCCGAAGGCTAGATACACAAGCTAGCCAAAGCACTAATACATCACAGCCGGTTGGCTCCAAAATAGACAGGTAAACTAATTGCCTATCCTATTACACGACCGCCATCCAAACCGGCTGAATATATCCCGAGCTACCATCTCCCATCGGATAGCAGCAGTAACCAAAAGCTCCCTGGCCTCCGTCGGAGTGAGTAGCGACCAGGAACGGATAAGAGCCGTTGCTTGGAAGATAACCTGCAAAACATGGATATTTGTTGATCTGTTAAAGACGAAGTCATTTCTGCAATTCCAAAGCGCCCACAAAAAAGCGCAAACCCCCAAGCGAATATGTTTTGCTAACCCGGGCTCTACCCTAGTTAGCCATGTCCCAAACAACATGTTAACCGACCTTGGTGGGGTAATATTGAAAGCGACTTGAATAGTCGTCCAAAGAATTCTAGCTAGTGGGCAGTCAAAGAAAAGATGTTTAATGGTTTCACCCTGATCACAGAAACTACACCTAGTAGGTCCTGTCCAATTACGCTTAATAAGATTATCCTTTGTTAAGATCACCTGTTTATGTAGAAACCACATAAACACCTTGATCTTTAAAGGAACTCTGACGTCCCACACATGCTTTGAAGTGGGAATCGAGCTGGAGTTAATAACATCAACATACATTGATTTAACCGTGAATCCCCCCGACCTTGTGAGATTCCAGCGTAATTTATCAGGTTGTTGAGAGAGTTGTACCTGCATCAGTCTCCTAACTAGATGCAGCCACTCTTCCCAACGATTGCCCACTAACGATCTTCTAAACTGGATATCCAGGGGTATCGAGGCGAAGACCGATGCAACCATAGCATCGCGCCTTCGAACTATACGATACAGAGACGGATACTGGATTGCTAGGGGAGCCTCTCCAAGCCAAGTATCCTCCCAGAATCTCGTGCTTGCACCATTACCAACTAAATGCTTAGACCTCTGAAAAAATGAAAGCTTCACTTTCATAAGCCCTTTCCAAAAGGGTGAATCAGTTGGTCTAACCGACACCTGAGCCAAAGTTTTGGTTTGGAGATACTTGTTACGCAGGATTTGAGCCCACATGGCGTCAGTTCCTGAGGATAACTTCCACAACCACTTACTAAGAAGGCACCGGTTCTTGACTTCGAGATTCTCAATCCCCATACCCCCTTGGTCTTTCGGTCTACAAATGATATCCCACTTCGCTAACCGATATTTTCTCTTAAGCTCATCCCCCTGCCAAAAGAACCTCGATCGATAGAAGTCCAGTCGTTTCCTAACACCAACTGGGACTTCAAAGAAGGACAAAAGGAACATGGGCATGCTAGTGAGCACCGAATTAATAAGAATTAAACGGCCTCCATACGACATGAGCTTGCCCTTCCAACAACTTAGTTTCTTCTCGAAACGATCCTCAATACACTTCCAATCATTATTCGTGAGCTTGCGGTGATGAATAGGAATTCCTAAGTAGGTAAAAGGCAGCTCACCCAAACCACATCCGAACAACTGCTTGTAATCCTCTTGTTCCTCTTTGGCTCTCCCAAAGCAGAACAACTCACTTTTGTGGAAGTTAATTTTGAGCCCACTTAGCTGCTCAAACAAACAGAGCAGCAGCTTCAGATTTCTAGCTTTTACCAAGTCATGCTCCATGAAGATGATAGTGTCATCAGCGTATTGCAGGATGGATAAACCCCCATCCACTAAGTGTGGCACCAAGCCCCCGATTTGGCCAACTTCCTTGGCTCTCCCTAACAACACCGCCAACATATCGGCTACTATGTTGAACAGAATAGGGGACATCGGATCTCCCTGCCGCAAGCCCTTATGTGTCTGGAAGTAATGACCGACATCGTCATTCACTTTTATGCCAACACTACCCTTTTGCGTAAAAGTTTCAATCTGGCTCCTCCAGCCCTCGTGGAAACCTTTCATACGCAAAGCTTGTTGCAGAAAATGCCATTTAACTTTGTCATACGCTTTCTCAAAATCTACTTTAAAGATGACTCCATCAAGTTTCTTAGAGTGAATTTCATGGAGCGTTTCATGCAACACCACCACCCCTTCAAGGATGTTTCTGTCTGGCATGAAAGCTGTTTGGGATTGCTGCACCACAGAATGCGCAATCTGTGTGAGCCTATTAGTCCCAACCTTGGTAAAAATTTTGAAACTGACATTCAAGAGGCAGATAGGACGGTACTGCTCAATCCTGAGAGCGTCGGTCTTCTTTGGAAGCAACGTTATCGTTCCAAAGTTCAAATGAAAAAGTTGAAGCCGTCCAGCAAAAAGGTCATGGAACATGGGTAGCAGATCCCCTTTGATGATATGCCAACATCTTTTGTAAAACTCCGCCGGGAACCCATCCGGCCCGGGAGCCTTATTGTTCTCCATCTGAGAGATGGCATCGAAAACCTCCTTTTCCGTAAACGGCGCAACTAGCATGTCATTATCAGCATCAGTTATTTGAGGCACATCCTCAGTCCTGGACTCATCGAGGGACACAGCGCTATCCTTCGGCGGTCCAAATAACTGCTTGTAGTATTCGGTGATGTATAGCTTAAGATTATCGTGACCAACAATTGTGCCTTCATCTTGCTCGAGCTGAAATATTTTTTTTTTCTGTGTTTGCCATTCGCAATCAGATGAAAGAATTGAGTGTTCGCATCCCCTTGGATTACTTTGCGAACCTTTGCTCTGAGCGCCCACTTCAGCTCTTCTTCGCGGAGAAGTTCCTTCAACCTCTTTTCCGCATCAATCTTACAGCACATATCCGCAGATTGAAGAACAGCTGATTCAGCTTTAACATCTAGGTATTGAATAATCTCCAGGAGTCTGTCTTTCTCAACCTTATAAACTCCACTTAGATGTTTAGCCCAACCTCGAAGAAAGCACCTCAAATGCCTAATCTTATTCTGCCATCTCTCGACAGGCGATCTACCCCTAGACTCTCTAGCCCACTCTCTGGCAACAATATCCAAGAAACCTTCTCTTTCAAACCATGCCGTTTCAAAGGAGAAAGTATTCTTGTTTCCCACATGCCTTGGCTCCCCTGAGTCAACAAATAGCGGTGTGTGGTCCGAAATTCCTCGCGTGAGAGCCTGCACCGTGACCAAAGGGAACTTCTGCTCCCATTCGGCACTTGCAAGAACCCGATCCAACTTCTCATATGTCGGGTTTGGTAAAGAGTTAGCCCAGGTAAATTGTCTACCAGACAGTTCGATTTCTCTCAAATCCAAACTCTCAATGATGGTATTAAACATAAAGGACCATCGCCCATCAAAATTATCGTTATTCTTTTCATCCCGCCTCCTAATAATGTTGAAGTCCCCCCCAACCAGGATAGGGAGTTGTTCGGACCCACAAATTCGAACCAGGTCAGCCAAAAATTCCGGTTTAAGCTCAGGCTGTGCGGCCCCGTAGACCGCCACCAACACCCAGTTAAACCCATCTATTTTGGACCTGACTCTGAATTTCACTGCAAAGTCACCCATAACAACACTCCGGACTTCAAGGGAATCACATCTCACACCCAGCAAGATGCCCCCAGACCTCCCTCTAGGAGGAAGAGAATGCCAATCGAATTCCACCCCTCCCGACAACGTGTTAAGAAACTGAGGTGCAAAATTATCCCTACCAGTTTCAGAGAGAGCAATGAAATCTAAACGGTGCTCTAAAGATGCCTCCGCTAGAAACCTACGTTTAGCCAAGTCCTTAAGACCTCTGCTATTCCAGAATATTCCTTTCATAGGTCATCATGGAATTTTTTGGCCTTACGAATTCTAGCACTCCTGCGTACCGCGGATGCAGGGTACACCTTCCGCTTCCACTTATGTTTAGGAATGTTATCACCTGTAGCCCGGTCCTCATAACCGTGCTCCAGTTGAACATGAGCTGCATCATCTACCTGGAGTTCATCCTCATCAGGCTCCGCAGACGGAGGAACAAGATCCGCGCAGAATTTATCAAGCACCCTAACACCCAAGGCCTCAATCTCCGCATCATTCATAGGTTTTACAGCCGCTAGGTTTCTAATAGACTCCAAGGCCCGTTCCGCTTCCAAATCTAAAAGATCATTAACCGAGTCTTCAATTTCCAAATTATTATTCCCAAGAGACACCCCCACTTGGTTTGCATTATTAATAATCTCATCCTTAGAGAAATGCAGAATGGAATTTGAAACATTAACTGACATACCTGTTGTGCTCTCCACATCACGCAGCTTGGCCGCCCGCATAGCGCACCTCTGCTGCAAATCATCAACCTCCGGAAGGTCCTGGAGACGAGAGCTCGTCCGCCTCCCCTCGGAAGCAGGGTCTCGGATCCCTCCGAACGCGATCACCTCCTCCCGAGTAGCGGCTCCCGGAGTAGGTCTGGGAGAGGGGGACCTCGTAGGAGATGTGGAGATGCCTGACGGAGTTGGCACCAGGGCCTCCTGCCCTAGTCCGACCCCCCCAGCCGACGCCGTGGCAGCCGTGCGCTCCACCTGCAGGACCGCCGTCGGTACTAGAGGGTCAGGGGCCACCTGCCCCTGACGCCTGCCTAGCACCTCCGGTGACCCCACCACCAACGAGGCTCCCGCGAGACGGACCTCCAGGGCCTCCTGCCCCAAAGGTATGTCGCCCCGGCTGGACACAGGTACCTGCGCCGCCTGCGGTGAAACAGAAGAATGAGAGGGAGTCGTGGCCACCTGCCCAGACGCCCCTCCCCTCCGCGAGGAAACCGAAGACCTAGATCGCCCTGGCGACTCCTGAGGCTCGACCTCTCGAACACCACGGGCACTGAAGCTGGCCGACTGCCGGGGTGACCGCCCAAAGTCCAAGACCGGGAGCGAATGTTCGAACGCATCGTCAGAGTCAACCCGATCACTCCACAGACGAGGAGGCGCCGACGACGGCAGAAAAGATCCAAACCGCAGTGAGTGTTTCTGTAGTGTTTGATCTGCAAAGTTGACAGTCTAATAGGAACCGCATTTCTGTAGTGTTTTTTTCTTTTGCGAATACATTTCTGTAGTGTTCACCAAAGTATGCGAAAAAGATCTTTGATTTTCCATTCAGAACCAAAGAGTGCCATGAATAATATGCATTTGCAAAAATCAGTTCTTCCTCTGGCCAATACTAAGAAGGCATGACTCGGTTGTAAAGCAATTATTGATATGCAGATATGCTTCATGCTAAAGATGAAAAAAGCAGATGCTAGCTGTCCTCCAAATTACACATATTTCAGACACAAAAAAAGAGACTAACAACAGGAGCAAATGCAAGGAAGAATATATTAGCAAGATAACACATACGTGCTTTAGAAGTTAACAATAGTCGGCAATAAGAAAATAATAGTTGAAAAAAGAGAGCGGACATACTGCATTACATTCTCACGTACCAGGCACATCTATGGCAGCTGCATGATACTTCTGGAATTCACCCTTTCCCTTGTCTTTTGGATTAGTCATACTAATACTGATCCCAAAGCCAAAGGTGGATCCACGAGGATAACCACCAACAAAAGCTTCTGGGAACACGACCAACTGTGAACCGTATCCAGCAGCCTCTGCTATCAGTCTCTCTGCTTTATCTGCAGTGGAAATAACGACATTAGCAATAGATACACATACACATAATGTTAGGATAATCATGACTTTGTTGCATGGATAAGCTAGCTACGTGCGTGCGTGAGTTGGTTAGTCTATGCATGGCTGAGTTAGCTGGTTAAGTTGTTAGCTACGTGCATGCATCAGATGGATATGGGTGCATGTGGTTGAGATATTCTAGGAGGTGAGCGTCCGTGTGTGTGCATGGATAGAGTTTGTTAGACTCCAGACTCCAGGGTAGTTAGCTATGTGTGCGTTCAGGCTGTGGGGTGGCCGGTGAGTCTGGCTATTTAAGCCATGTAATTCAGTCCATTGTGGTACGGTGTTGTGCCGAGCGAGTTTGAGCTCGAAAGAAAAAAAAGAACCGCCGTCTGTCGGCGTGGCGCCGTTCGTGCGGCATGGTGTTTGTCGCCGGAAAATCCAGTGTCCTCCCCTTTCTTCCACCTCTGTGTGTCCGAATGTGTGTCAGAGAGAGTTTCGTCCGGCGTTCATGCCGCCCAACACATAACCCATGCTGATAAATAGCCATCTCATCCTCCAAATATTGTAAGCCTTTTGTAGTTTGTTTTTTTCCTTATGCTTTTCTTTGTGGGCTGTAAGACCTGCACTATCTTAGGTCTACTTCTAATACATAATAATCTTAGTACTGCACATGTATCCAGAAAAACATACTGTGAATTATGTTCCCATGCCAAGCAATTGCAGAGGTGGTGGAAATGGATGGGACTTGAGTGTGTAGCTTGAGCTACATGGTATCCCTTATCTTAGCAATCCATTTTTGCATTGCGATCCGTGCAGGCACATTTATCATTTTTGTTTCTCTCAAACGAAATAACATATAAACTTCAAACTTTGCAGGACAAAAAAACATTCTAATTACTATGGGGAAAAAAACTTCTGATTTTTTCATGCATTTAAAATGCTAAAATTTATTTTTTTAATCAAAAAATCCTCATTTTGTATATTTATGTTGGTCCAAAAATCTAAAAGTTTTTTCACACATTGAAGTTGTAAAGTTTGTTTGATCTGCAAAGTTTGAAGTCCATATGTTCTTTCATTTGAGAGAAACAAAAAAGAGAACTTGTTGTTGCAAGTTAGTTGGAGAGTACGGATCTCAAAGCAATGCCGAAGGGCTGAAGATAAGAGGTTTCATGTAGCTCAACCTACAGAGGAACTTTACCAGTGTGGTTTTGTGTAGCTTGAGCTACATGGTACCCCTTATCTTAGCCATCCATTTTTGCATCGCAATCTGTGCAGGCACATTTGTCATTTTTGTTTCTCTCAAACGAAATAACGTATAAACTTCAAACTTTGCAGGACAACAAAACATCCTAATTTCTAGAAGGTGCAGCAGCTTCATCTTCTTATTTTGCTTGGTACAATGAGGTAAATCTTTGTTAGGTTTATGTCAACAGTGGTTTCTTTCAACTGAATAAGTAAATAATACATGATGTAAAAGAAAGAAAATGTAGCATACATGTTGTTGCCACTCTTTACCAACTAGCTTTATATGGCATCAAACAGTACAAATATATGTTGAATAACAAATCATAGTGAAGTCTTTAAAGAAGCTCTTAGTCTTAGTGATGACCCTTGCTGCCTACAATTATTTCAGTGGTATGAATCAAACAGAAGGAATATACAACTCTGGTTTTCCTACCCAGAGGACAAAGGAAGCATGAACATCCCTTTGCGGGAGGAAGGCTAAGACAAGGCTTATGCATCAAAATCAAGGGATACAAGAGACACCATCATTAACAGCCGTCTCCACCATTGCATTACTGAGTTTTGCACCGAGAAGGCAACCTTTTCTATCACTGTACACGATGCAAAAAAGAAGTTTTGCCAGTCATGGCAAAGCGACGGTATATAACAACAAACTGGTGTCTCTCACAACACCAAAGTCACAACACCCGCGGATTCCGAAATTAACTGCACCGAAAAAAGTTTAGACGATCATCTCCATGACCCCATGGTTTCATCTCAGCTAATGACAGCTTAACTAATCCAACACGCTGGTAACTCTACCGAAGGTAATCGAGCAGCAGCAGGGAGGGCTAGAGAAAGAATTTAAGTGATTGAATTTAAGTGATTCATTTACTAAGAGCATCTCTAGCAGACGCCGCATAAACTGCAAAACTGGGATACGGATCGAAAAAAAGTGCATTTTAAGGGTTCATTTTAGCTACGACCCAACAAATACTGTAAAACAAACCGTAAAACTGGAATAAAAAGCTCCTTCCTCTAGTCCGGCTGCTGCCGCCCTTTCCTCTAGCCGGCCGCGCCCAATCCCGTCGGCCGCGCCCCGTCGCCCGCAGGCCATGCCCCGTCGCCCGTCGGCCGTGCCCCGCCCCTACCGGCCGCGCCGGCCGAGCCCAGCCTCGCCGGCCACGCCCCGTCGCCTCCGTCGTCCGTGCACAGCTTGCCGCCCACGCTCCGTTGCCTCCGTCGTCCGCGCCTTACTCTATTGCCAGCCGAGTCGTGCCCCTTTGCCTGCCACGCGGGTAGGATTCCGACGGCCAAGCTGAGGTCATGGGAGGCCACGGCGATGTCGAGCTCGTCCAATTCGAACCGGTGGCGATCGATTGCGGCATCTAGCAGCCTTTTCCGGTGTGCGGTGATGAATTCCGGCGAGTTTAGGACGGATTCCGGCAAACTCCGCGGCGGCGTGTTTGCTCCGACGAGGTTTGACCGGTATACGGGCCTCCTAGATTCGGCCTTCCAACCTTCAAAGATAAGGGTTTTAGGTGTGCATTTGCGGTGGCCCTTAAAAATTTTACGGGTTGGACCACTTTTACGGTCGCTGTTCTGGACACTTTTTCGTCCGAAACTGTAAAACGCAAAAAATTTACGAATTTGACCACTTACCTGGGGTCTTGCTAGAGATGCTATAAGGCAGGGGAAACGGCGCGCGAGTAGTTACCGAGAGTGGCGGGGGTGTCGTAGAAGACTGTGGATGCCTGCACGACGGTGGCTCGTACGGTGGTGGCGCTCTGGTCGGCGCCGCCGTTCATCTCTACCTCGGCGATCACCGGCGTGCTGCCTGAGCCCGAGGGAACCAGGGCCATCGGTATGGGCTCGGGAAACTCGCTCGATCACAGAACTTCCGGCGCGGAGGCTTAGTCGCGGATGAACTGGAGCTTGATGTGGAGGTTGGAAGCAGAGGTGGGTATTCAAGGGGAAAGCGGGGATGGTGGGGACCGGGGAGCGCCGGAATGGACAAGGGAGAGCGCCGGGTAGCCGCCGCCGCCGGGTCAGTGACCTACTGGACAAAGAGAGCGCTAATCCACGGCTCCACGCTGGTGTGTGGTGGTGTGTGGTCGATGGTTGGTACGATACGACGACAAAGCTGAGGGAGCTAGAATTCCATCCACATGCACCATACATGCTTCTAGGCCTGTATTGCCCGAAGCCGAAAATTGCACGGTTCCGACACCTAGTCGTTCACTCCGTCGTCTATAGATTAGTGTTGCACTGTGCAATATAAAAAAAGGGCAGCATTGGGTGCGGGTGCATCGGCCGAAACGAAAGTTTCGGCCGGTCTGTCCCCAGCCGCCCGATCTGGCTGCACGAGACTGTCAGATAGCAAATCCTATTTTATTTTTTTCTTACCTTATCCTCCCCGGCACACAGAGAGAGGAGCGAGCCCCAGTCAAGGCCGCCATGGATACGCGACCGCGAAGCCCGCGCTTGCCGCCTTGGCACCGTCTGTGCTCGTCGTCCTCGTCGCCTGTGGCGCTCGTCGCCCCGGCCGCCCGCCGCATCGCTCATCGTCCTGGCAAGGGCGCCGCCCGTGCTTCGTCGCCCCGGCCATGGCGCCGCCCCGCGCTCGTCGCCCCGGCCGTCCGTGCTCGCCGTTCTGGCTGCCCGCACTCGCCGGAGTTCCCCGAGCTGACCCGTGGTAGGAAGTCTACTAGTGTTTTCTGGCTAACCGACGCCGACGCTGGATCCAACAAAAAAACATGCGAGTTGTAGCTCTATTTGTCATGGATGCAACTCCGCCTCACCCATGATTGACTGGTTCATTCATTCAAGCGGATCCAGACGTTAATGGTGATTCAATGGGAGTATTTATGCGGATTAAAGTGCGAATGGATATCACGGTCCCAATCATGAGGTTCAAAACATCATTTATCGAGGACGAAGAACATGAGCAAGAAAAGGAAATGATACATGGGGGAGATGATGGAGAGATAAGTAAGAGGAAGGAGGAAAAAATTATCCCCTTTACATACAAATATCTCCCCGACTTCTGCTATAGTTGTGGGATAATTGGTCATACTGAAAAATCATGCCCAACCAGATCTAGAAGAACGGGGTCCAGGCAATTTGGACCATGGTTGCGGGCCATCATGTATAGGGGGAGCTCAAGTGAAGAAAGAAGCAAAAGCTCAAATGATAAGGGAACTTTCTGGCCAATCAACGGTGCGGGTAACAAGGGGAGTAGACAAGGTAGTGATGGACCATCTTGGCGAAAGGATGTGGCAAGCAGAGATGAAAACGAAAAACCAGAATATGGGGAGGAAAAAGAAGTGATAAGCCCACTCAAGTTAAAACTCATTGAGGATCAGAGAGTAATGCCGGGGAAGAAACTGGAATACAGCATCACGGGAAATCCAGGGGAAGCCCTTTTGGAGAAGAAACAAATGTTTGAAGCAGAAGGGAGTAAAACTGAACTTGAGAATAAGAATACCACAAATTTAAAGCAAGTTTCAGAGGGGCCGGTGATATATATGCCAATAGAGAAGAAGGAAGGGGTCAAAAGAGTAGAAGAAAATAAAGTCCAGAACCTAAAGAAAAGCATAAAGCAAGGTACGATTTAGGCGATTTGAGAGAAGGGGAAATCAACAATGTCAACCAACTATGACAGAACCAAAGAAAAGGAAGGGTGACGCCATGGATGTTGATGAGGAGATAGAGTTAGCGAAGAAGGCGAAGATGGAAGTTGATGAGGATGTTGAAAAAGAAGAGAATAATAAATCATAATTTGTGTACGCCGGGCTGCAGGGTCAGCCTGGCGAGTCAAAATGAGAATTGTAGTGTGGAACTGTTGGGGATTGGGGAACGGCGCGACAGTAAGAGGACTTCTGGAGCTCCAGAAGCAGGTGGACCCCGATATCCTCTTCTTATCTGAAACCAAAATGGATGAGAGGAGGATGGAAAGACTTAAGTGGACCATAGGGATGGGGAATATGGTGGTAAAAGATTGTGAAGGAAAGAGTGGGGGATTGACGTTGCTATGGAAGAAAGAATGAATATAGAACTTCATAACTACTCCAGATATCACATTGATGCTATAGTAGAGGAAAGAGATGGTTTCAAATGGCGATTCACGGTCATCTATGGAGAACCAGCAAGTGACAAAAACAAGATAACACGGAGATTAATGCGCATCCTAAATCAGCAGCTGAACCTCCGATGGTTATGCGCTGGTGACTTTAATGAGATCATGTATAATCATGAGAAGAAGGGGGGACCAGCTAGAGCACAAAGTCATATGGAGAGTTTTAGAACGGCTCTAGCGGATTGTGGATTGAGAGATTTGGGCTACGTGGGGGACAAATACACATGGCTCAATCACAGCTGGGATGCTAGGAATTTTGTTAAAGAAAGGTTGGATAGAGCAGTGGGGACAAGGAGTTGGTGTGCAAGATTTCCTCACTTCAAAGTTCTAAATGGAGACCCACACCACTCAGATCACAGGCCAGTAACCATCCAGATAGAAGAATCTGGGAGATCATATATTCCCAGAGGAAGGGCTCATGGCTTTAGGTTTGAAGCTAGATGGTTACAAGAAGAGGATTGTGAGCTCATGGTTAATAATGCGTGGGCCAATGCTGGCAGGCGAGGGGAACATAATATACAGGGGATGATGCGCATGGTAGCAGGAGAGCTGAAGGAGTGGGACACTAATGTTTTAGGTGATCTCCAAAAATGGATTAAAATCCTAAAGAAGGAACTAGAGGAGGTACGCAGAGGAGACATCAACCAAGAAAGGGTTAGCAGAGAGCACTTCCTAAAGGAGAAGCTAGACCGTTTGGAGCAACAACAAGACATGCATTGGAAGCAACGAGCCCATGTTAAATGGCTGCATGCTGGTGACAAAAATACATCCTTCTTTCATGCTTTTGCCTCCGAAAGGAAGAGAAGGAATACCATCAAGAAATTGAAAAGGGAAGACGGTAGTTGGGTGGAGGGGCAAGAACATTTGAAAGAGCATATTGCAAACTACTTTTTAAAAATATTCTCCTCCACGACAGAAAGAGATAATGGGGAAATTATGCAAATGGTGCAGCCAAAGGTGACATCAGAGATGAATGACATGATATGCGCTGATTATACAGAAGAGGAAGTAAAAAGAGCATTAGACAACATAGGTGATTTAAAAGCACCGGGACCAGATGGTATGCCAGCCATCTTCTTTAAAAGATTTTGGCAAACTATGGGGAACCAGATCACTAGAGAAGTTCTTCATATATTGAGAGGAGGAGATATGCCTGAAGGATGGAATGATACACTAGTAGTGCTTATTCCAAAGAATGCCAAACCTTTGAGCATAAAGGACCTAAGACCTATTAGCCTGTGTAACGTGGTGTATAAGGTGGTCTCTAAGGTAATCACAAATAGACTCAAAGTAATTCTCCCCGACAACATCTCCCTCAACCAGAGCGCCTTTGTGCCCGGGAGGCTAATTTCAGATAATATCCTACATGCTTACGAGCTAACACATTTCTTACAAAGAAGAAGAAGGGGCTCGGTGGGCTATGCGGCTATCAAACTGGACATGAGCAAAGCCTATGACCGAATCGAATGGAAATTCTTAGAGGATATGATGCAAAGATTGGGCTTTGATAGGAATTGGATTAGACTGATAATGAAGTGTGTATCAACTGTCAAATACCAAATCAAGGTGAACCAAGAAACAACTGATATAATTATACCGCAAAGAGGATTGCACCAAGGAGATCCACTTTCCCCATATTTGTTTTTCATTTGTGCTGAGGGGTTCTCCTCCATGTTATACGAAGCAGAGATGAGGGGATCACTAAAGGGAATCAAGATATGTAGGGGTGCTCCTAGTGTAAGCCATCTGTTCTTTGCAGATGACTCATTACTCCTCTTGGAGGCCAATACTGAGAGTGCCCGAGAAATCAGTAGAATCCTAAAGCTCTATGAAGCTGCTTCGGGGCAAGTGATTAACAAAGATAAATCCTCAATATTTTTTAGTGCAAACACAAGGCAAATGCTAAAGGAGGAAATGAGAAGTATTCTGCAGATAACCTCGCAAGGGTTATCTCCAAAATATCTTGGTGTTCCATCCTACGTAGGTAAGGCCAAAGCAAAGACATTTGAGTATGTAAAAGAGAGAGTGTGGAAAAAGATCCAAGGCTGGAAGGAAAAACTCTTGTCCAAAGGGGGAAAGAAATTCTCATTAAAGCAGTAGTACAAGCAATCCCGTTGTACTCGATGGCTTGTTTTGATCTGACTAAGTCCCTGTGCGAAGAGTTGAGCACTATGATTAGTAGATACTGGTGGAGCCAAATGGATAAAGAAAATAAAATACATTGGGTTAGTTGGGAAAAGTTGACGAAAACAAAGAAAACAAGAGGTTTGGGCTTTAGGGATCTCCATGCCTTCAATCTAGCCATGCTTGCAGGACAAGCATGGAGGCTCATCCAAAACCCAACTTCCTTATGTGCGCAGGTTCTATCGGCAAGGTACTACCCAGATGGCTCAATTATGCAAGCCAGTCCTAGAAGCGGCATCTCATACACTTGGCGTAGTATACTAAAAGGGTTAGATCTGCTCAAAAAGGGGATCATATGGAGAGTAGGCAGTGGTAATAACATCAATATCTGGTCTGATCCCTGGATTCTGAGAGGAAGTACTAGAAGAGTCATCACTCAAAGGGGTAGAAATGTTATATCTAAAGTAAAGGATTTGATTGATCATGCCACAAACAATTGGGATGGAGACTTAGTAAGACAAACATTTCTCCCTGAAGATGTGAAGATTATTCTACAAATCCCAATTCATGTGCATAATGATGATTTCATTGCATGGCACTATGATAAAAAAGGAAAATTTTCGGTCAAATCTGCTTATAGAGTTGCTGTAGACACTGTAGCTCGTGAATCCATTTCAGGACTAACTTCTTCCTCAAGTGTAGATGAAGATACATGCGGCTTTAATTGGCTGAAGCTATGGTCGCTTCCCCTTCCAAGCAAGGTTCGTCACTTCTTGTGGCGCATGGCTACAAATACCTTACCGTTGCGCATGAAGCTCCAACATAGAGGTATGCATGTTGATACTCGATGTCCTATGTGTTTTCGTCTGAATGACGATAGTGGGCATTGCTTCAATAAGTGTAAGAGGGTTAAGGAAGTCTGGAGGAAAGCTCAGTTGAAGCATGTCAGATTGAAAATTCTAAATTGTACTGATGCTTTGGGCTGCATGGAGAAAATTTTGAACCTCAATGATGAAGAAAAATAATTAAATCATGCCTGCTCCTTTGGTGTTGGTGGCGTGAAAGGAATAGTGCAAATGCGGGAAATGAAATCAAACCTTCTGATGAAATCTGTCATTCTATTGACTATCTTTGTATGCAATTTTCGAAGGTAAAGAGAGAAGGGAGAATACATGAACATCAGCAGAAGGAAAGATGGTCCAGACCTCCACCGAAAATCTTGAAAATCAACACTGATGGGGCCTTCCTGAAGGAATCAAATTCTGGAGGTTGGGGCTTTGCTATCAGGAACAATTCTGGTACGGTAATAGCAGCTGGAGCAGGGAATTTGGAGCAAGTCTCGGATTCCCTTCATTAGGAGGCGTTGGCAATGTTGCATGCTGTCAACACAGCCATCCAGATGGGTTGCCATCGAGTGATTGTCGAAACTGACTTGGTGCAACTGAAGATAGCGGTGAGCAATGAAGACTATGATTTTTATGCATTAGGAGCTATCTTCAAAGATATTAAGTTTCAACTGAGAGTGGGTTTCAATGATGTAACTGTTGTATCTTGTTCTCGGACTTGTAATTTAGTTGCGCATTGTTTAGCTGCGTATGGTGCTAAATTAGAAGCTGGAAAATGCGAGATTTGGTTCGGCCAGTATCCAAAACTTGTAAAGGATGCTATTGCTGGCGACTTGTCCAGCCCTTGTACTTAATGGAATGCATCGTGTTCCTTTAAAAAAAACAGAGATGCTTGTTGTAGCATTTTTTTCGTGTCGGACGTAGCAAATGAAGACAATGGTTGCAGAAAAAAATCCTCGTCGCCATTGTCGAGCTTGCAGCTCCACAAGGAAAAAAAAGGGGATGTAGCAAAATTCCTCGACGGGTGTAGCAAAAACTACAACGGTTGCAACAAGAAAAGTCGCTGTCGTTTCGGGACTCAGCTCGGCCATGAATGAATGTAAAAAAAATGAAACGGGTGTAGCAAAACAAATCACCGGTTGTAGCAAAAACATATATCGGTTGCAACAAAAAAAGAAGAAAAAAAGCATGATGGTCACCATGGTCGCCGTCGAAGAAGAAACCCGTTCTGGCAATTCTGGACGCTGGTTCCAGCAATCTCTACGGTTGAAGCTTTTTTAGTCAACGGTTGTAGCTTTTCCCTTTTCACAATGTCTGGTTGGTGTTTTTTTCATCTACAGTTGAAATTTCTCTATCACGGTTGCAACATTGGCCAGCCCCAGCTTTTGCCATCTCCGGTTTAAACTTTTTTTCATGGTCGGTTGTACCTTTCTCAGGTGTCGGTTGTAGCGTTGCACGCTGCACAAAACTGGTTATATCACTATGCAGCAAAAAGTGAACACCGTTTCCAGCAAAATTTACCATGGGTTCCAGCAAAAATCTGTCCGGTTGTAGCATAGGTGGGAGAGCAGTTTGAGATGCATGAGGGGAGGTGACCAGAGGAAAAAGTGACAACACGAGAGAAGAATAAGCTGAGAAAAAAGAGAAATTTTTTTGACGCGGAAGAGATAAGGTTCAGAGCATTACTAGTAGAGCCTTCAAACCCTCAAACCCCTAAAAATAACTGCTTTTTTTTTACAGTTTTCGCCGAAATAACGCCGTAGACTAGAACCTCTAAACCGTCAAACCCGTAAAAAAAATTAGAGGTCCAACCCTCAAACCACTTTGCAACCTGAAGAAGTAGGGTTTGAGAGGAAAATCTCCCCCAACCCGCACTTCTCCTCCTCTCTCGCGCGGGAGCCAACTGCCTCCTCCTCCCGCCGCCTCCCGCCGCCTCCTGCCGCGCCGTCCATGGAGGGCCCCGCAGCCGCCGCGCCCTCGCCCGCCGCGCCCGCCGCGCCCGTCCCGCCCGCCTCCGCCCCTGCCCCCGCCCACCCGATCGTGGCCGACGTGGTGGCGGCGACCCACGTCGGGGCCAAGTGGCGGCGGGCGGGCCTCGCACCTCCTCCTGCCGCCTCGCCGTCTCCCGCCCCGGCCACCTTCACCGCCCCAGCGCCTGCCCTTGCCACCTCCCCGGCGCCCGCCCCGGCCACAAAGAAGAGCCGGCCGAAGGCGGCCTCTCATGGGCCGCGAGGGGCGGCCTCTAAGGTCGCCGGCTTGTCCCCGACCGTGACCAAGCCTCTGAAGAAGCCCGCGCAGTGGAACAAGCCCCCGCCGCCGACGCTGAACCTCCTCCCGCCGCGCACGAGGTGTTCGAGGAAATGGCAACCCCATCCTCGTTCATGGACCTCCTCCAAAACACGGAGGTGGACCTCAGAACTCCGCTCCTAGACCACTTTAGGGTTGGTGATGACTTGGAGGAAGACGAGGAGGATGAAGGGGATGATGAGGACGAGGTGGCCGATATAGGGGAGGAGGCATTCACCGCCGCTTCCCTCCCACACGCGCGGTCGACAAACTACACCGAGGCGGAAGATGTCCTCTTGGTTCGTGCTTGGGCAGCTGTGGGAATGGATGCAACCACCGGCACCGATCAAACCGGTAAACGGTATTGGCAAAGGATCAAGGACATCTATTGTAGGATCAAGCCGAAGAATAGTGGGTTCATCCATCGCACTTTCCGGTCGCTTCAAGGCCGGTGGGAGTTGATCAAGCCCGCTTG
This sequence comes from Triticum timopheevii, assembly GCA_963921465.1. Taxonomy (NCBI): domain Eukaryota; kingdom Viridiplantae; phylum Streptophyta; class Magnoliopsida; order Poales; family Poaceae; genus Triticum; species Triticum timopheevii. Next base: position 403,662,153 of record OY997272.1, on the reverse strand, counting down.
TGCTCGTTGGAGTGCGGCCATGGACCAAGTGAGGGATGCACCACTGCTACCTCTTGAGTACTGCGTTGGATTTCCCCGAAGAGGAGAGGATGATGCAGCAAAGCAGCGTAAGTATTTCCCTCAGTTTTTGAGAACCAAGGTATCAATCCAGTAGGAGACCACACACAAGTCCCTCGTACCTACACAAAACGATAGCAACTCGCAACCAACGCTTAGGGGTTGTCAATCCCTTCACGGTCACTTACGAGAGTGAGATCTGATAGAGATAATATTTTTGGTATTTTTGATAGATAGATGCAAAGTAAAAGGTAAAAGGCAAAGTAAAAACAAAGCAAGTAAATAAAGTGATAGAGATTGATATGATGAGAATAGACCCGGGGGCCATAGGTTTCACTAGTGGCTTCTCTCAAGAGCATAAGTATTCTACGGTGGGTGAACAAATTACTGTTGAGCAATTGACAGAATTGAGCGTAGTTATGAGTATATCTAGGCAATGATCATGTATATAGGCATCACGTCCAAAACAAGTAGATCGAAACGATTCTGCATCTACTACGATTACTCCACTCATCGGCCGCTATCCAGTATGCATCTAGAGTATTAAGTAAAAATAGAGTAACGCCTTAAGCAAGATGACATGATGTAGAGGGATAAATTCATGCAATATGATAAAAACCCCATCTTGTTATCCTCAATGGCAAAAATACAATACATGCCTTGCAACCCTTTCTGTCACTGGGTAAGGACGCCGCAAGATTGAACCCAAAGCTAAGCACTTCTGCCATTGCAAGAACTACCAATCTAGTTGGCCAAACCAAAAAGGATAATTCGAAGAGACTTGCAAAGATAACTCAATCATACATAAAAGAATTCAGAGAAGAATCAAATATTTTCCATAGATAATACTGGATCATAAACCCACAATTCATCGGTCTCAACAAACACACCGCAAAAAGAAGACTACATCGAATAGATCTCCACGAGAGAGGGGGAGAACATTGTATTGAGATCCAAAAAGAGAGAAGAAGACATCTAGCTACTAGCTATGGACCCGAAGGTCTGAAGTAAACTACTCACACTTCATCGGAGGGGCTATGGTGATGATGTAGAAGCCCTTCGTGGTGGATGCCCCCTCCGGCGGAGCTCCAGAACAGGCCCCAAGATGGGATCTCGTGGATACAAAAGGTTGCGGCAGTGGAATTAGGTTTTTGGCTCCTGTTCTGATCGTTCGGGGATACGTAGGTATATATAGGAGGAAGGAGTACGTCAGTGGAGCGTCAGGGGGCCCACGAGGTAGGGGCGCGCGCCAAGGGGGGCGCCCTCCACCCTCGTGACCGCCTCTGGCACTTCTTGGAGTAGGGTCCAAGTCTCCTAGATCACGTTCGGTTGGAAAATCACGTTCCCGAAGGTTTCATTCCGTTTGGACTCCGTTTGATATTCCGTTTCTTCGAAACACTGAAATATGCAAAAAACAACAATTCTGGGCTGGGCCTCCGGTTAATAGGTTAGTCCCAAAAATAATATAAAAGTGGAAAATAAAGCCCAATATAGTCCAAAACAGTAGATAAAGTAGCATGGAGCAATAAAAAATTATAGATACGTTGGAGACGTATCAGGCATCCCCAAGCTTAATTCCTGCTCGTCCTCGAGTAGGTAAATGATAAAAAAGAATTTTTGATGCGGAGTGATACTTTGGTATAATTTCAATATAGATCTTCTTAATTGTGATAGGAATATTCAGATCCGAAAGATTCAAGACAAAAGTTCATGTTGACACAAAAATAATACTTCAAGCATACTAATCAAAGCAATCATGTCTTCTCAAAATAACATGGCAAAAGAAAGTTCATCCCTACAAAATCATATGGTTAGGCTTTGCTTCACTTTCGTCACACAAAGATATTTGCAACTTCTATACCCCCGATGACAAGCCAAGCAATTGTTTCATACTCAAATAATCTCAAACTTTTTCAACTTTCACGCAATACATGAGCGCGAGCCATGGATATAACACTATGGGTGGAATAGAATATGATGATGGAGATTGTGTGGAGAAGACAAAAAGGAGAAAGTCTCACATTGACGAGGCTAATCAATGGGCTATGGAGATGCCCATCAATTGATGTCAACATGAGGAGTAGGGATTGCCATGCAACGGATGCACTAGAGCTATGAATGCTCAACAAAAGAAAACTAGTGGGTGTGCATCCAACTCGCTTGCTCACGAAGACCTAGGGCATTTTGAGGAAGCCCATCATTGGAATATACAAGCCAAGTTCTATAATGAAAAATTCCCACTAGTATAAAAAGACAACTTATGAGACTCACTACCATGAAGAACAAGGTGGTACTTTGAAGCACAAGTGTGGTAAAAGGATAGTAGCATTGTCCCTTCTCTCTTTTTCTCTCATTTTTTGTTTGGGCCTTTCTCTTTTTTTTATGGCCTCTTTTTTTTCCGTCCGGAGTCTCATCCCGACTTATGGGGGAATCATAGTCTCCATCATCCTTTCCTCACTTGGGACAATGCTCTAATAATGATGATCATCACACTTTTATTTTTCTTACAACTCAACAATTACAACTCGATACTTAGAACAAAGTATGACTCTATATGAATGCCTCCGACGGTGTACCGGGATGGTGCAATGAATCAAGAGTGACACGTATGGAAAATAATGCATGGTGGCTTTGCCACAAATACGATGTCAACTACATGATCATGCAATGGCAATATGACAAAAGTAATGTATGTCATGATGATGATGGTGGAAGTTGCATGGCAATATATCTCGGAATGTCTATGGAAATGCCATGATAGGTAGGTATGGTGGCTGTTTTGAGGAAGATATAAGGAGGTTTATGTGTGATAGAGTGAATCGTATCACGGGGTTTGGATGCACCGGCGAAGTTTGCACCAACTCTCAAGGTGAGAAAGGGCAATGCACGGTACCGAAGAGGCTAGCAAAGGCGGAAAGGTGAGAGTGCGTATAATCCATGGACTCAACATTAGTCAAAAGAACTCATATACTTATTGCAAAAATTTAGAAGCCATCAAAAAATTCAAGTACTACGTGCATGCTCCTAGGGGGATAGATTGGTAGGAAAAGACCATCGCTCGTCCCCGACCGCCACTCATAAGGATGTACAAGCCAGGTACACTTCATGTTTCAAATTTGTTACACAACTTTACCCATACATGCATGCTACGGGACTTGCAAACTTCAACACAAGTATTTCTCAAATTCACAATTATCAACTAGCACGACTTTGATATTATTACCTCCATATCTCAAAACAATCATCAAGCATCAAATTTATCTTAGTATTCAATTTACTCAAAAGAAAGTTTCACATGTCTTGAACACTAAGTATATTAACATTAAGCAAATTACCATGCTATTAATGATTCTCAAAAATAATCTAAGTGAAGCATGAGAGATCAATAGTTTCTTTAAAACAAATCCACCACCGTGCTCTAAAAGATATAAGTGAAGCACTAGAGCAAAAATTATCACGCTCAAAAGATATAAGTGAAGCACTATGAGCAAAACTATCAAGATCAAAAGATATAAGTGAAGCACATAGAGTATTCTAACAAATTCCAATTCATATATGGCTCTCTCAAAAGGTGTGTACATCAAGGATTATTGTGGTAAACTAACAAGCAAAGACGCAAATAATACAAGACGCTCCAAGCAAAACACATATCATGTTGGTGAATAAAAATATAGCTCCAAGTAAATTACCGATGGAAGTGGACGAAAGAGGGGATGCCTTCCGGGGCATCCCCAAGCTTTGACTTTTTGGTGTCCTTGGATTATCTTGGGGGTGCCATGGGCATCCCCAAGCTTAGGCTCTTGCCACTCCTTGTACCATAATCCATCAAAAGAATTCACCCAAAACTTGAAAACTTCACAACACAAAACTCAACAGAAATCTCGTGAGCCCCGTTAGAGAAAGAAAACAAAAGACTACTTTAAGGTACTGTAATGAACTTATTCTTTATTTATATTGGTGTTAAACCTACTGTATTCCAACTTCTCTATGGATTATAAACTATTTTACTAGCCATAAATTCATCAAAATAAGCAAACAACACACGTAAAACAGAATCTGTCAAAAAACAGAACAGTCTGTAGCAATCTGTAACTAACGAAAACTTCTGGAACTCTAAAAATTCTACCAAAATAGGAAGTCCTAGACAATTTGTTTATTGAAAAGCAGCAAAAATAATCAACACAAAATAACGTTTCTGTGATTTATCATAACTAAATTCGTGCGTGCAAAGTTTCTATTTTTCAGCAGAATCAAATCAACTATCATCGTAGGTTATCCTATAGGTTCTACTTGGCACAAACTCTAACTAAAACATAAAACCACATCCAAACAGAAGGTAGATGGATTATTTATTCCTAAATAGAAGCAAAAAATAAAAAACACAAAATAAAATTGGGTTGCCTCCCAACAAGTGCTATCGTTTAACGCCCCTAGCTAGGCATAAAAGCAAGGATAGATCTAGGTATTGCCATCTTTAATTTCAGTTTTTTAGCGAAGTCATGTTCGGATCCGGGGGGTTCTTCCCGCTTCCCGTCATACTCGGAAATTTTTAGATCTAAACAATCCAACCACTTATTACAAAGGGTAATCAGCATATTCATACGGTTAAGATTTCCGCTAATATTTTTAAGAGGCTCAAGAGACTTTTGTAAAATCTTTGATACTTCGCAAATCTTCTCAAACACTTGGGTTTCTTCCTGGGTAGGATGATATCCTCCCTTTTGGGGTGGTGTTCCCACTATTCCCTATATAATTTCATGCGCAATATTGGGATCAATCTCAATAAAAGTTCCCTTGGCCATGCAATCCAAGAGTTGTCTATACGTCATATTTAACCCAACATAAAAATTCCGAAGAAGAATTCTATAGTTCACCTCTAGGATGCACTTATGATAAGATTCCATCATCCTATACGAAGCATCTTTTAATTTTTGTCCTTGCCTTTGCTTGAAGTGAAGAACTTCAAACTCGGGAGACATAGGAGTGGATAAGGAACTAGTCATGATGACAAGCAAACTAACATACGAGCAAACAAAAAGGCAACGAGAAAAAGGAAAACGGGAAAGAGAGGAGGAGATTGGGAATGAGAGGGCAAATAAAACGGCAAGGGTGAAGTGGGGGAGAGGAAAACGAGAGGCAAATGGCAAATAATATAATGCGAGAGATAGGGATTGCGATGGGTACTTGGTATAGTTGACTTGCTTGCGTGAGCCTCCCCGGCAACGGCGCCAGAAATTCTTCTTGCTACCTCTTGAGCACTGCGTTGGATTTCCCCGAAGAGGAGAGGATGATGCAGCAAAGCAGCGTAAGTATTTCCCTCAGTTTTTGAGAACCAAGGTACCAATCCAGTAGGAGACCACGCACAAGTCCCTCGTACCTACACAAAACGATAGCAACTCGCAACCAACGCTTAGGGGTTGTCAATCCCTTCATGGTCACTTACGGGAGTGAGATCTGATAGAGATAATATTTTTGGTATTTTCGATAGATAGATGCAAAGTAAAAGGTAAAAGGCAAAGTAAAAACAAAGCAAGTAAATAAAGTGATAGAGATTGATATGATGAGAATAGACCCGGGGGCCATACGTTTCACTAGTGGCTTCTCTTAAGAGCATAAGTATTCTACGGTGGGTGAACAAATTACTGTTGAGCAATTGACAGAAATGAGCATAGTTATCAGTATATCTAGGCAATGATCATGTATATAGGTATCACGTCCAAAACAAGTAGATCGAAACGATTCTGCATCTACTACTATTACTCCACTCATCGACCGCTATCCAGCATGCATCTAGAGTATTAAGTAAAAACAGAGTAACACCTTAAGCAAGATGACATGATGTAGAGGGATAACTTCATGCAATATGATAAAAAAACCCATCTTGTTATCCTCGATGGCAACAATACAATACGTGCCTTGCAACCCTTTCTGTCACTGGGTAAGGACACCGCAAGATTGAACCCAAAGCTAAGAACTTCTCCCATTGCAAGAACTACCAATCTAGTTGGCCAAACCAAAAAGGATAATTCGAAGAGACTTGCAAAGATAACTCAATCATACATAAAAGAATTCAGAGAAGAATCAAATATTTTCCATAGATAATACTGGATCATAAACCCACAATTCATCGTTCTCAACAAACACACCGCAAAAAGAAGATTACATTGAATAGATCTCCACGAGAGAGGGGGAGAACATTGTATTGAGATCCAAAAAGAGAGAAGAAGCCATCTAGCTACTAGCTATGGACCCGAAGGTCTGAAGTAAACTACTCACACTTCATCGGAGGGGCTATGGTGATGATGTAGAAGCCCTCCGTGGTGGATGCCCCCTCCGGCGGAGCTCCGGAACAGGCCCCAAGATGGGATCTCGTGGATACAGAAGGTTGTGGCGGTTGAATTAGGTTTTTGGCTCCTGTTCTGATCGTTCGGGGATACGTAGGTATATATATAGGAGGAAGGAGTACGTCGGTGGAGCGTCAGGGGGCCCACGAGGTAGGGGGCGCGCCCAGGGGGGGCGCCCTCCACCCTCGTGACCGCCTCTGGCACTTCTTGGAGTAGGGTCCAAGTCTCCTGGATCACGTTCGGTTGGAAAATCACGTTCCCGAAGGTTTCATTCCGTTTGGACTCCGTTTGATATTCCATTTCTTCGAAACACTGAAATAGGCAAAAAAACAACAATTCTGGGCTGGGCCTCCGGTTAATAGGTTAGTCCCAAAAATAATATAAAAGTGGAAAATAAAGCCCAATATAGTTCAAAACAGTAGATAAAGTAGCATGGAGCAATCAAAAATTATAGATACGTTGGAGACGTATCAACCACCTAGTGGAACCGTGGAGAGTGACTATGTGAGTACATATTTCTTCACTATTTTGATTATGTGTGTGCACTATGCTATTGGTGGGTTCTTATGTGATTTATGTGTGGTTGATAGGAGACAATTGCCGGCATGAGGTACACGGAGATGGCCGCTTCCAAGGGCAAGCCATTCCCATTTAAGCATGTTTGGTCAATTCTTCAAACCTTTGACAAGTGGAAGTTGAGGGATCAAGAGACCGCACCCAAGAAGTCAGCAATGCTAAGGATGGATGATAGTGAAGATGAGGAGGAGAGGAACTTGGGCAAGCCCGAGGGAACCAAGAAGGGCAAGCTAAGGGTGAAGATGGAAGAAGAGGCGTCAAGCCTAAGGAAGAAGATGGACCACATGATGAAGGCAAGAGAGGAATTGACAACGAAGACATTGGAGACGAAGCTTCTTATCACCGAGAAGAAGAAAGAGGTCAAGCTTGCACAAGCTGAAGCAAAGCGTGAAGAAGCAAAGCGCAAGGCCGAGTTGGAGGAGAGGATGATCAAGCTCAAAGAGGCAAAGGTATGGAAAGAACTCATGGTGGAAGAGAAAGAGCACATGATGATGTCCAAGAGGGACATGGATCAAGACGAATTGCAATTGTGGAAGGACTACAAGGAGGACATCGCTGAGAGGAAGAGGATGTTCCGTGTTGCGTCCTCTACTTTTCGAGGTGACACTCCGATGAGTAGTTGTGGTGATGGCAATGTGTACGACTCCACCGGTGCCGATGGAGATGCTTGATGGAGCCCGCTTATGGTCGAGGAGATGGCGTCGAGGTGCAACTTTTTGGTGATGGTGCCGATGAGAGGAGGAAGATGATGATTTTGTGATGTAAACTATTAAACCGTGCATCAATGATTGTCATTTGGTAGTTTGTTTGGAAGTTGATTGTGTTCTTGTTGTCATAAATTGTGAGATGTCAAATGATAGATTTAAAGGTTGGGGTCGAGGCAAAGACTAGAACCCTCAAATCTAATCCTTAAAGCAGTTTAAGGGTTGGGTTTGAGGGTTCTAGTATTTGCCCCTGTTTTTTAACCCTTAAAAGTTTCAAAAAGTGGCACTTCTCAACCCTTAAAACTGCTTTAAGGATTTGAGGGTTTGAGGGTTCTACTAGTAATGCTCTCAGGCCCACTGAGAGAGTCCTGGACTAGGGGGTGTCTGGACAGCCGGACTATCATCGTCCGCCGGACTCCAAGACTACGAAGATACAAGATTGAAGACTCCGTCCCGTGTCCGGATGGGACTTTACTTGGCGTGGAAGGCAAGCTTGGCGATACGGATATGTAGATCTCCTACCATTGTAACCGACTCTGTGTAACCCTAGCCCTCTCCGGTGTCTATATAAACCGGAGGGCTTAGTCCGTAGGACATAACCTCCATTACAACAATCATACCATAGGCTAGCTTCTAGGGTTTAGCCTCCTTGATCTCGTGGTAGATCCACTCTTGTACTACCCATATGATCAATATTAATCAAGCAGGACATAGGGTTTTACCTCCATCAAGAGGGCCCGAACCTGGGTAAAACATCGTGTCCCTCGTCTCCTGTTACCATCTGCCTAGACGCATAGTTTGGGACCCCCTACCCGAGATCCGCCGGTTTTGACACCGACATTGGTGCTTTCATTGAGAGTTCCCCTGTGTCGTCACCGATAGGCTCGATGGCTTCTTCAATCAACAACGCCGTCCAGGGTGAGACTTTTCTCCCCGGACAGATCTTCGTATTCGGCGGCTTCGCACTGCGGGCTAATTCACTTGCCCATCTGGAGCAGATCGAAAGCTACGCCCCTGGCCATCAAGTCAGGTTCGGAAGCCTAAACTTCACGGTCGACATCCGCGGGGACTTGATCTTCGACGGGCTCGAGCCACAGCCGAGCATGCCGCACTGTCACGATGGGCATGATCTAGCTCTGCCGCCGGACGGTGCCTTGGTGGCCGCACACAAATCCGCTCCGGCCCTCAGTCCGGAGCCGATCGCCCAGATCGAGGACCGGTGGCTAGACACCGCCTCGGGGGCTGCAACTTCCACGGAGATGGAGCCGAACACTGACCTTGTCCCCTGTAAAACTCGTGACTCCGAGGTGCCGGACTCCCTGCTGGACTCCGCACCTCCTGCGCCCCTGCCAATCGAATCCGATTGGGCGCCGATCATGGAGTTCACCGCTGCGGACATCTTCCAACACTCGCCCTTTGGCGACATCCTAAATTTGCTAAAACATCTCTCGCTATCCGGAGAGACCTGGCCAGACCATGGCCAGGATGGTTGGGATGCGGACGACGAAGAAATTCAAAACCCACCCACCACCCACTTTGTAGCCACTGTCGACGATTTAACCGACATGCTAGACTATGACTCCGATGACATCGACGGTATGGACGACGATGCCGGAGATGAACAAGAACCAGCGCCTACAGGGCACTGGAAGACCACCTCGTCATATGACATTTACATGGTGGACACCCCAAAAGACGGGGACGGCGAAGAAGCAGCAAAGGCAGATTCCTTAAAGAAACAGCCCAAGCGCCGACGTCAGCGGCGCCGCTCTAAATCCCGCCACAGCAAGAATGGAGATTCCAGCACAGGAGATAATAACACCCCAGAAAGTGCCGAAGACAATCCCCTCCAGCAAGATTCAGCGCAGGAGGATGCAGAAGCAAGCCCTCACGAGAGAGCGGCAGATGAAGAGGTCGAGGATGATAATTACATACCTCCCTCCGAAGACGAGGTAAGCCTCAACGATGACGAATTCGTCGTGCCCGAGGATCCCATCGAACAAGAGCGTTTCAAACGCAGGCTAATGGCTACGGCAAATAGCCTGAAGAAAAAGCAGTAGCAGCTTCAAGCTAATCAAGACCTGCTGGCCGATCGATGGACCGAGGTCCTCGCGGCCGAAGAGTACGAACTCGAACGCCCCTCCAAAAGCTACCCAAAATGCAAGTTGCTCCCCCGATTAGAGGAGGAAGCATACATACCTTCATCACCAGCGCACAATACGGCCGACCAACCACCCCGTGGTCGCGACAGAGAGGCATCCAGGCCTTCCATGAAGACCGTACCCCGGCATCGCTCGAAAAGTACGAAGCCACGAGGGAACGCGCCGGACTTGCGGGACATATTGGAGGATAAGGCAAGACAATCCAGATCTATCTATGGATCACGTGGGCGCCCCACGACCCACGACGAATACCGTCGAGCCGGATACAACAACTCCGGCCGGGCCGAACACAGCAGACAACGCTCACTCGAGCTACGTCGTGATATTTCTCAATACAGAGGCGCCGCACACCTGCTATGCTTCACTGACGAAGTAATGGATCATCAAATCCCTGAAGGGTTTAAACCCGTAAACATTGAATCCTACGATGGCACAACAAACCCCGCGGTTTGGATCGAAGATTATCTCCTTCACATCCATATGGCCCGCGGCGACGATCTCCACGCCATCAAGTATCTCCCACTCAAGCTTAAAGGACCAGCTTGGCATTGGCTAAACAGCTTGCCCGCAGAGTCAATTGGGTGTTGGGAGGACCTGGAAGCCGCATTCCTCGACAACTTCCAGGGCACATATGTGCGACAACCAGACGCCGATGACCTAAGCCACATAATTCAGCAGCCAGACGAATCGGCCAGACAGTTCTGGACACGGTTCTTAACAAAGAAAAATCAAATCGTCGACTGTCCGGATGCAGAGGCCCTCGCAACCTTCAAACATAACATCCGCGACGAGTGGCTAGCCCGGCACCTAGGACAGGAAAAGCCGAAATCCATGGCAGCCCTCACATCTCTAATGACCCGCTTCTGTGCGGGAGAGGACAGCTGGCTAGCTCGCAGCAACAACCTCAGTAAAAATTCTGGCAGTCCGGATACCAAGGACCACAATGGCAGGTCGCGTCGAAGAAAAAATAAACGCCGCATTAACGGCGACGACAAGGAGGATACGACGGTCAACACCGGATTCCGAGGCTCTAAACCCGGTCAGCGGAAGAAGCCATTCAAAAGAACCACTCCGGGTCCGTCCAATCTGGACCGAATACTCGATCGCTTATGCCAGATACATGGCACCCCCGAAAAGCCAGCTAATCACACCAACAGAGACTGTTGGGTATTCAAGCAGGCAGGCAAGTTAATTGCCGAAAACAATGACAAGGGGCTGCATAGCGATGACGAGGAAGAGACCCGGCCGCCGAACAGTAGAGGACAGAAGGGTTTCCCCCCACAAGTGCGGACGGTGAACATGATATATGCAACCCATATACCCAAGAGGGAGCGAAAGCGTGCACTAAGGGATGTATATGCGATGGAGCCAGTCGCCCCTAAGTTCAATCCATGGTCCTCTTGCCCGATCACTTTCGATCGAAGAGACCATCCGACCAGTATCCGCCATGGCGGATTCGCCACATTGGTTTTAGACCCAATCGTTGATGGATTTCACCTCACGAGAGTCCTGATGGACGGCGACAGTAGCCTGAACCTGCTTTATCAGGATACAGTGCGCAAGATGGGCATAGACCCCTCAAGGATTAAACCTACAAAGACGACCTTCAAAGGCGTCATACCAGGTGTTGAGGCCAATTGTACAGGCTCAGTCACACTGGAAGTGGTCTTCGGATCCCCGGACAATTTCCGGAGCAAGGAGTCAATCTTCGACATAGTCCCGTTCCGCAGCGGCTATCACGCTCTGCTCGGACGAACCGCGTTTGCAAAGTTCAACGCGGTGCCGCATTATGCATACCTCAAGCTCAAGATGCCAGGCCCTCGTGGAGTCATCACGGTCAACAGAAATACGGAACGCTCCCTCCGAACGGAGGAACATACAGCGGCTCTCGCGGCAGAAGTACAGAGCAGCCTTCTAAGGCAATTTTCGAGTCCGACCGTTAAACGGCCGGACACGGCCAAACGGGCCCGGAGCAACATCAACCAAGACCACCTGGCACGTTCCGAGCACGCGTAGCAATGCGGCCCCAACCCCAGCCCTTGCATAATTGCAAGACCAACCCTCCGCGTACATCATTACGCTCTGGAGATACCATGGGCCTAGGGGGAGGGGCACGACCACAACAGACCTAGAGTGCGGCTCGACCACACTAGGGGCTCCCAAGTGTGTCGCTCTTTTTTATCATTTTTCTTCTTTTTATACACAGGACTCCGTTCACCAGAGGCCCTGTCCGGCGGTGAACCCGCCGAACTCACGATGCAACAGCCAGGAAGGGAAGAAGGCTACGACGAACACTCAGGTGGTCTCCATTACGAGCATTAAATTTGATTATACACACCAATCCGCAGCCCACCCCTGGAGGGGGACATGTTTAATTAGTCCAATCCCTTGCTTACCGCACTATTTGTATCATTCCGCACTCATAGCATAATCCCTTGAATAAATAATGCAGCACTTTTTGCCTGTTATTGCATTACTTTACATATATGTTCACTAATGACATCGTGCACCCGTATATTTTGGTACGACCGAATACACCAGGGGCTTATGTTCTCCGCATTATGGTGTGATAAGTCCGAACACTTTCACAAGTGCGGCACCCCGAACTTATAGCATTATATGAATCGGCTCCGAATCATGTCTTGGGTCAATAGTTGGGTTTGCCCGACTCCCACGTTTTGGTGCCTTACGTTCCGTTCTGTCGGCTAAGGTGGCACTGGGAGAACCACTGCGATTGCGCCCCGGTTGAGCTGGGCGAGCGCCTCAGTGGAGAAAGCTAAAACTGACTGGCCTGATAAGGCGAGAGACTGGTCGCTGTTCGAGAGGTCTTTTCGGGTCCCTAAAGACTTATGCCGCTTCGAGCGAAGTACTGGATAATGTCCGACGAAGGCGTGGATAGCGCCCCGAATTCGGTCTTCCGAATACTAGGGGCTTCGCCAAAATTTAAAATTATAGAATTCTATGGCTAAGTGAGAGTGTTCAAGCATTATAAGTCCGGTTGCCTTGTTCGTTGTGTTGAGCGCCTCCCTCGATGGACCCAAAAATGGGAATAAGAGTGCTCAAGTTTATCCCGAACACCCTAGCACTCATGGCTTGGGGGCTGAAGCCAACGACTTGCCATCTCTCAGATTTTATAAACGGCCGCACAGAATGTAATATTTTAAATTAAACATGCGTTGCGTAGCGCACATGAACAAAGTTTTCAGCGCACAGGATAATACATAGCAAGTTTACTCAATAATTACATTTCTGGGGCACTCATCCGCAATATTGCGGGCACCCTCAGGACAGTCTTATAGTACATTTCGGGCGTACGATATTCCTTGCCCGCTGGCGGCGGGTCAGTAAGAAGCCTCTCCGCATCCAGCCTGCCCCAGTGCACCTTTGCGCGAGCAAGGGCCCGACGAGCACCTTCAATACAGGCGGAGCGCTTGATGACATCCACCCAGGGGCACGCATCCACCAGCCGCCGCACGAGGCCGAAGTAGCTCCCAGGCATGGCCTGTCCAGGCCACAGCCGGACTATAAGGCCCTTCATGGCCTCCTCAGCTACCTTGTGGAGCTCGACCAGCTGCTTCAGCTGGTCGCTAGGGGGCACCGGATGGCCGGCCTCAGCGTACTGAGACCAGAAGACCTTCTCCGTTGAGCTCCCCTCCTCGCCACGGTAGAATGCGGCAGCATCAGATGCACTGCGAGGCAGATCTGCAAACGCCCCTGGAGAGCTCCGAATTCGGGTAAGTGTCAGGTAGTTTACATTAATATGCTTGCTTTGCATGAAAAATGCCTTACCCGCCGCTATTTTCTTCATATCCTCAACTTCCTGAAGGGCCTTACGGGCCTCGGCCTTGGCGGACTTGGCACTTTCGAGAGCCGAGGCGAGCTTGGACTCTCGAGTCTTTGAGTCATGCTCCAAACTCTCATGCTTCTCCATGAGAGCCTGGAGCTCTTGCCGCACCTCCGCCACCCATGCCTCCTGTTTTTCTCGCTCTGCCCGTTCCGCGGCCGCATTGCGTTCGGCCGCGGACACAGCCTCCTTCAGGGCTGCCACCTCGTTTGTGGCCCATGCAGTACCCACGTTATCCTTGTTAATTTTATTGCAACCGAAATCCTTTTTTGTAAGGTAAATATTCAAAGTGGTGCTACTCACCTTCTTTGTCCTCGAGCTGCCTCTTGGCATGGCCGAGCTCTTGCTCGGACCGCTCGAGATCCCACTTCAACGCACCGACCTCCGCAGTCAGTGCGGCAGATGTCAGCAGCGCAGCCTGCAAACCCATATTGACATACTTTTTAGCAATCCTGCGTATATCTTTTTAGATCGTCAGTCTGGCTTTTTTTTTCGAACACCGAACCGAGCATCAGGGGCTACTGTCTATGCGGTATTACATTACATAATTTTAACTTCTTACCTCAAAGCCTGTTAGAAGGCTACTGCAGGCTTCGGTCAGCCCGCTCTTGGCGAGCTGAACTTTCTGAATCACCGCACTCATAACAGTGCGGTGTTCTTCCTCAATGGAGGCACCTTGGAGCGCCTCCAGCAAGTTGTCCGGCGCCTCCGGTTGGATGGAGGCCGCTGGCGTCACGGTCTTGCCCTTCTTGCGAAGGGGCCGCTTGCCGGACTCTGGAACCACTGCAGGTTCCGGCGTAGAGTCCGGCGCAAAGTCCGGGAGGCTACCTTGCGGCGCCACCGAAGCCTCCTCCTGATGGGTCCCTTTCTGGGATCCCACCTCGGCGTCCTCATCGGCGCGAGGGGTGGAGGCAGTCGGGATGGAATCCACATCTGATGGAGCCAATGACCCGCTCGATGCAGTAGGGAGATCATCGTCGGCCGGACTGCAGGCAGTATGCGGCATTAGAAGGATGCTATGTGACACAAAAGAGATTGAGGGATCCGGATACTTACGATCTCGCCTGAGGCCTGGCCCTTGAGGGCCACTCTTCACCGCCAATGTTGGTGTTGGCGGAGCTGTCCGGGGGAATAGTTCTTCCCCTCTTGGACCCTTCGCCCCCCCCTGTTGGGGAAGCCTTCCTCTTCCTCTCTCCCTCTTCTGGGAGAGAGTCTTCTTCCTCCTCCTCATCTTCGGGGGAGGAGTCCGCCTCGGAGTCGTCGGAGACATGAAAACGGGAACTCTTTCGAGTGCCCGTGGCCACCTTCTTGGCCTTCTTCTCCGGCACCACATGCGGTGCCGGGACCAGTAGCCCCGCTAGACGGGCGTCCACTGGGTCTTCTGGCATGGGAGCTGGGCAGATGAGCTGCTCGGCCTTCTTCATCCATTCCTGTCAAAGGAAAAGGGAGATTGAAACCCACTTAGAATCAATCTATTAATGATAAGTGTCCCGTAAAGGGGTAGAATCACTTACCTCGTCAGCTGGACGCTGCGAGTGAAATCCGCGATCTTCCGTCGCAGATGCAGGGGCTTCGGCGCCCTTAAACAGCACCCTCCAGGCGCCTTCGTACGTCGTGTCGAAGAGCCCGCTCAACGCCTGGTGTTGTTCCGGATCGAACTCCCACAGATTGAATGCCCATTCTTGGCATGGGAGAATCCGGCGGACGAGCATGACTTGGACCACGTTAACTAGCTTGAGCTTCTTGTTCACCAGCTTCTGGATACAGGCTTGGAGTCCCGTCAGCTCCTTCGAATTACCCCACAACAAGCCCTTCTCTTTCCAGGAGGTGAGCTGCGTAGGGATGCCAGATCTGAACTCGGGGGCCGCCGCCCATGTAGGGTCTTGCGGCTCGGTGATATAGAACCACCCCGATTGCCACCCCCTGACGATTCCACGAAGGCCCCTTCGAACCAAAGGACGTTGGGCATCTTGCCCAACATGGCGCCTCCGCACTCCGCTTGAGTGCCCTTCACTACCTTCGGCTTGACATTGGAGGTCTTGAGCCACAAGCCGAAGTGGGGCTGGATGCAGAGGAAGGCCTCGCACACGACGATAAATGCCGAGATATTGAGGATGAAGTTCGGCGCCAGATCATGGAAATCCAGGCCGTAGTAGAACATGAGCCCCGGGACAAAGGGGTGAAGTGGAAAGCCCAGTCCGCGGAGGAAGTGGGGGAGGAAAACGACCCTCTCATGGGGCCTGGGGGTGGGGATGAGCTGCCCCTCATCGGGCAGCCGGTGCGCGATATCGCCGGAAAGGTATCCGGCGCTGCGCAGCTTTGTGATGTGCTCCTCCTTAATGGTGGAGGCCAACCACTTGCCTCCCGCTCCGGACATGATCGGAGAAGGTTGAGACGAGATGCGCAAACTTGGGCGCTGGAGCTCGAGTGCGTGGAGATGGATAAGCAAAGGAGGAAGAAGGCGTAGGTGAAAAGGTAAATCCTTATCACTTATATATAGGCGGACGAAACTATGCGTCCCCACTAGCCTGGTAAAACTCGCTTATCTCCCAAGCGCCACCATCAATGGCGTGGTTGGGTTACCCACGTCCGTATTGATGAGAATCCCGGAATAAGGAGAACACGATCTCTGCTTCGACAAGACGTGCCAAGGAAACCGCTTCGCTAAACGCGCTGAGGCGGTATAATAAAAAACGATTCAAGTAAAGGCTTGGTAGTGGTGTGACGTCATGCCGCAAAATACGTCAGCAGATTGAACTTGTGTACATTTTATTCTCTCTACGGTGGAATGTGGAATTTATTTTGCAGAGCCGGACGCTATCCTGGTGTTCATGATCTTCTTTGGATTATTTAAGGGAGGAACCCGCCTTGCAATGCCGAACATTATGCGTGCCGAACTCATCGTCATTGAAGCCAGGTTCAGGGGCTACTGAGGGAGTCCTGGACTAGGGGGTGTCCGGACAGCCGGACTATCATCGTCCGCCGGACTCCAAGACTACGAAGATACAAGATTGAAGACTCCGTCCCGTGTTCGGATGGGACTTTCCTTGGCGTGGAAGGCAAGCTTGGCGATACGGATATGTAGATCTCCTACCATTGTAACCGACTCTGTGTAACCCTAGCCCTCTCCGGTGTCTATATAAACTGGAGGGCTTAGTCCGTAGGACATAACCTCCATTACAACAATCATACCATAGGCTAGCTTCTAGGGTTTAGCCTCCTTGATCTCGTGGTAGATCCACTCTTGTACTATCCATATCATCAATAATAATCAAGCAGGACGTAGGGTTTTACCTCCATCAAGAGGGCCCGAACCTGGGTAAAACATCGTGTCCCTCATCCCCTGTTACCATCCGCCTAGACGCACAGTTCGGGACCCCCTACCCGAGATCCGCCGGTTTTAACACCGACACCCACCAAGCAAACACATGTGCCAGTCTGTTCTCGTGTAAAAGCGCGAGCGAGCGAGGGGCGTCCGGCCGAGCGTTCGGCCGGCGCCCCGGCACCAAATGTTTTCCTATAAAAAACAACTCATTTTAGTTTGAGAATATACGGCTATCAAACCTGAGGTCCCACCAATGTCAGCGTTTACTCAGATGGTACATGGGTTTGCATACATGTGCTGCCATTCTCTCTCTTCTCTCTCTCTCATACTAATTCATCCATTTATTTCACCTTTGCTAACTTAAAGCATTCATATCTCTTAAACCAAAATTCGATTTCAAAACTTTTTATATATTTGAACTCCTGTCACAAATACCTTTCAAACAAGACCGATTTTGGACATATTTTAAGTCGGTTTAAAATTCATGTAACATATTTCACATAAATCATATCTATTTTAATTTCAAAATTTTGGAAAACCGCATTTCACTATTTTCAAGTAAACTGTTACACACTTCGAAAATAATCAGTTTCACAAGATGACATTTTGTTTTCATATTGTTTTCATTTTCAGAACCCACATTTCACTTTTCATAAGCTTGTTTCACAAAAATCATATCGATTTCAATTCCACATTTTGGAATAACAGATCTCACTATTTTGAAATAAACTATTATATATTTCAAAATAATCATTTTCATAAGTTGACATTTCAGTTACATGTTGTTTTCCATTTTCGGAATTGCCGTTTCACTTTTCACGGGCGTGTTTCAGAAAAATCATATCTATTTCAATTGCACGTTTTTGAAAGAACATATTTCATAGTTAAAAAAAACGGTTTCACATTTCAAATAATCAGTTTCACAAATTAACATTTTAGTTTATATTGTTTTCACTTTCAGAACATGAATTTCACTTTCCACTCGCTTCTTTCACAAAAAACACACATATTTCAATTGCACATGTTTGAAATAACATGTTCCGCTCTTTTAAAATTAACTGTTACACATTTGAAAATAATTGGTTTCACAAATTGACATTTGAGTTTCATATTGTTTCACAATTTTCACAAATTAACATTTTAGTTTCATATTGGTTTCATAAAATAATTGTTACATATTTTGAAATAAACTATTACACATTTCATAATTTTCAACTTCACAAGTTGAGATTTTAGTTTCACATTTTTTTTCACTTCCAGTAGTTGCATTTTACTTTTCACTGGCTTGTTTCACAAAAATCACATCTATTTCAGTTACACATTTTTTAAATAACATATTATACTCTTTTGAAATAAAATATTACACACTTCCAAATAATTAGTTTGACAAGTTGACATTTGACTTTCATATTCGGGTTAAACAGGTTTAGGTGAAAAATGTTATTTTCACATATTTCTAGTGAAATAGATTTGTTTCTATTTTTCTAGTGAAATGAGTTTATTTCACATATGAAATGTGAAATGTCAAAAATTAAATGTGTTCGAAATGTATCCAAAATTGGTCTAGTTTTAAAGCTCTTGACGCTGAAGTCCAAATATATAAAAAGTTTTTAAAAATGAGTCTATAGTTTAAAAGGTATGGTTGATTTAAATTGTCTAAGACGAAATAAAGTCTATGGACTTGTTCTGCAGGTAAAGTGAGAGGAGAGACTTGCATGCGTACCTTCGCTGACAAAAGGTGTACTTTGGGGTTCATTATGCTACCATTGATTTGACTAAAAAGAAAGATACACGAAATATACGAGTGCTATACACTTAGATGGGTCATACAGTCTCACGAATCTCAGAAAAAGTAGATGCTCTCAGATGTACCAGTACATGCAGGAACCGCGGAAAATGACTTTGCGCTGTCTTGCCCTGTCCAGCTCTTTTCCAATTTTTTATTTTGCGACCATTGTCCAGCTGCTTACAACTTCTAATATTTCTTCCATTGATGAAGTGATTTGTATTTTACTGACCCTTTTCCTGTACCAGTGTGGTCACTTTATTCATAGGATAAAACAGCTACTCCCTCCAACAGTTAATATGGAGTATTAAACCAGCAATAATTAATATGAATCACAGGGCCAACAAGGAAGAGAGAGGAACGGAGGAGGATAACAAGTTGACGATTGATGAGGAAAGTGTTATTCTGACTCCCGAGCTCAAACTCATGAACAGTAAAATCAAAGAAAATAGTAAAAAAACAAAAAAAGTAGTAAAGAAACAAAAAAATACTTTCTTTTGTTAAAGTTCGACAAATGTTTTCTATTCTCGCAAAATTTCAGCACGAAATGACATTCGTGGAAGTCGTGGCAAAATTGTTTTTTTGCCACGACTTCCACGAATGTCATTTCGTGCTGAAATTTTGCAACCATACAAAACATTTGTCAAAGTTAACCGCAAAAAAAGTTTAGAAGTTTTTAAATTTTTTACAAAAAAATTCAATTTTACTGTTTATAAGGGAGCATTTGAGCTAAGGGAGCATTTGAGCTCAGGGGTGGATACTCCATGTCCGAATGACGAGTCCTATAGAATCTTCATCTCCCATAATAGTAATGATACAGAGAAAGGCATACCAGCAACAAACAAATAAGGAGGATATAATAAGTGGTTGTACTTATGTATACTGTCCACGCCGTAACTACCAAGCACCCACGACCTTAGTTGTCGCTGGAGAAGGGGAGCACCCAAAGCTGGTCCACATCTTGACGCCGAAGAAACCCGCCAGGAGGCCTTAACGAGCAGCAATAGGATGATAGCCACCAACCCCGAAAGCCTGGATCTAAACCAATAAGGAACATCGGCCGAAGGAGCCCTCTGAGCCTCTTCAACGCCGGAATGGGGCCAACACCAATCTACCCTTCACCAGGAATCCTCCACCGTCTTCTGCATATTCGCAACAGTCATCACCGCCACCCTCCAAGAACACCCCATCCCTGCCATCACGCCAAGGAGCAACGCCAAATCAAAGCCACCCCAACAGTCTGGACTCCACACACCACTTGTAGGCACCAGCAACACCTCCAACGAGCAGGAGCATGGGCTGGAAGACCAATATTCCTATGAGCATCATCTGCATCAGCCCTGCCATGACATCGATAGAGGAAACTCGACAAACCTAGAAACCTAGGATTACTGCACGCTCGAACAAGAAACCTGGTCTCCCCTCCCCCTCACAACGCCAAGACAGCGAACGGAGAGAACGAGAAGAGGAGGAATCACCGGTGACGCCCTTGGATCTGGAGGAACCGCTGATTCTTGTTGATCGCGAGAGGAAACAGTTCCTCGCAAAACATGAGCGATAGGCTTCTGTCATGCCTTAATCTTCATCTATATCTACTACTTAAAAAGAATGTAAGGTTTCATGTTTTACTTTTCTTCCCATCACCCCTTCGTACGACCGTCCATGTATGATAATCAATCATCTTAATTTACTTATCTTCTAAACCAATTTCACTTTAATATACTTAACAAAATTCTAATCAAACTACAAGGAAAATCACTGGCATGATTTGATAAACATTTATTTACAAAATAGCATTAACATGGGTAGGTTAATCACAAGCTGGCGTACTAAAATATTTATATCCCATTGCAACGCATGTGCATTGTCCTAGTCAATATGAAAAAGGTTGGTGTCTAAAAATGGTTTTAGGCTAGGACAGAGAAGATTTTAGGTCGCTACTGTCAAAATTGATGCGCAATATTTTTTTGATCTTCTTCAACTATGTTAAACATTTTTGGCATGTTCAACACAATCAATTTGAAACAGAATAATATCAAACTAGTGTCAAATAAACCTGGAATAAATAAAACACAATTAGTACTTAATTATTACATAGTTCATCAACTCACATGTTTAAATTCAACACACTTGTTCATCACACATAAAAGGATCATATTTATGTAGAGGTTAGGATGATCCTGCTTTTCTAGATGAAAAATCACACATGACACAAAGTTCATCACAAATGATATGAAATATAGAGGTAGAACTGGTGATCTTATTGCCCATTCCACGTCTACCACCCTTCGACGATATTTTTTTTAAGATCTGCGTGAATATTTGCATTTCTAATTTTATGGTGAACTTAGAAGAAAGTGTCGGATGTGGTCTTTCCTTCTAATTGGACGCACCAGTTTTCTCATGAATTCGAAGGAGTGACCCAATCTTTATCAAGCTCATTTTCTGTGATCATATTTTTCAAGATAGTGGTAGCAGTCATGATGTACAAACGGATTTCTTGATTCCCAAACATAGTTGGTCCATGCACAATAGCAAATTATCCTTGTAAAATATCAGAAGCCCTCTCCACATCCTTTTTTAGCAGCTGCTTGATCATTATGAAAGTGATGTTCTTTCTTACCTTGGGGGCTTGAAGTTGCTTTCACAAATGTTGCCCATTCAGGATAAATCTCATCCGCTAGATAGTAGCCATGATGTATGTGCGACCGTTTGCTTGAAACTCCATCGGTGGTGGTTCCCCGTTTGCTAACTGCACAAAGAGTGGTGATCGGTGAAGCACATCCAGGTCATTACAAGATCCAGGCATTTCAAAATAGGCATGGTAAAACCATGTCTCTTGATCTGTCACATCCTCAAGAACAATGGTGGCATCTTTCACATGGCATTTGAACTGTCCATGCCATGTCACAGGAGAGTTCTTTCACCTCAAGTGCATGCAATTAATTGAGCCAATCATAACTGGAAACTGATACGTCACTACAAGAAATATGTCAACTTGTGACCATCAATATTGGTCGCTGAATGGTCAATGTTTTTTATTTGCGACCTTTTTGTGACCAAAAACAGTTGGTCAAAAGTTGACCGTCTTTAATGAAACTTAACGGCCTTTTTTGTGATATGGTCGTAGAAGGCAACGACCAAAACAAAAGGTCATTGGTTCAACGACCAATTGTTTTGGGCGCTGGTTGTCTGCCCAGGCCACGTCGGATCCAACATGGCAAGCTGACGTGACAAATTTGCGAGCAAATGAAAAGGTCATTGATAAGAATCAGCCCGGTCCAATTCGGTGTCTATATGGGCCAAGCCCATTAATTCAGCCCATTTATATTTTTTTCCTGCTAATTTTGGTCAGCTACACGAGCCAAGCCCTATAGTTCGGCCTTTTTATTTTCTAGGCCATGGCCTTTTTGTACCAACAGTTTTAGTTTTCTTTTTTTTAAATGGGTCCACTAGTCAAATAGGTCCCACTTGTCAGGTTTTGATAAGTGGGTCCTAGCTATTAGGCTTAGATTCTTCATATATCAATTTGACAGTAAGAAAATAACCAGTATTTAAATTGGCAAGCAGAAAACACACATAATAATTCAAATAACAATAGCTAGATTCAGTACAAGCTCTACAAATGACACGTAATACAAGCTGTAACATATACAATACTTTACAAGCTCTACAAGTGTAAAGCTCTACAGTACTTGACAAGCTCTACAGTAATTTACAAGCTCTACAAGTATGGGAATCACAGTTACAAGCTCTAAAAGTGTTTTCTTCTTCAGCATGGAGCTCCTTCGGTAGCGATCAAATGCTGGACTCACTAGACGACCATAGTCAGGACTGGGCTAACAGAACCACATCATGCCTTCCACGGTCGCCCTGTTACATGAATCAGCTCAGAAGAATTAGAAAAACCGGAGCCAACATATTATGAACATTCCATTCAAAAAATGAGTAAAGGAGTAAATGACAATTCTTTATAGAATGATAAACACATTTCAGCTTGTACGTGTTAAAATGAGGTATTCATACAAGACAACAGACACAATATGAATATGCATGGCACAAGTGCATGTCCTGCAACTTCACTTCAACACATTGTGCTGAAACAACAATATCATTCTACTACGACGGCCGTCCATTCAACATGCAAGATCTAACATTTACTAGTCAGAGCACACAAAATATCATCACATGAAGACAAACCACGAATGGAATAGGGGAACTCACATGAAGATGATGAAGGCGCTCGGGGGGGGGGGGGGTTAGCCTTGCTCTTCTTCACCGCGAGCCTGTGCCACGACAACAGAAACACCATTAGCAAACCAATCAGAATCAAAATCTGAAGCGAAACAGCAGCAACCACCATGGGAATGAAACGAGATGGGAGACGGGCAAGGGGTCGGCCGGGGCACTAACCTGGAGTCACCGGCATGGGAGCCCACCTTGGCCTTCATCCTGCAGCTGGCCGCCAACCTGAAACAACACCCACTGATTCAGACGATCAGAGCCCGCAGAAGCCAAAATCATGAACTGGTCGGGAACCGCGCGGTACCTTGGGATCGGAGTGAGTGGCGAGGGGTGGGATAGGACTCGGATGCGGAGCTCCCTGCACACGGCATATTGTGTTAATGCTTACAGCAACATAAGATACTCACATATAAAAAATGGACCGTGGAAGTATAAAGAGTGCTTCCTAGCACACCAAGAGTCCAACAGAAAGCAAACATGTACACCGGTGAGCTGGTGACCATAAAGTAACATCACAAAGACTCAGCCAACACAAAGACTCAGCCCGATCCTAATATAAAGCAATTCAGAAACTCAATGACAACAGAATATATAGAAGAGACAAATGCTCATTTGGTTGGAAATTAATTATCAAGTCGCATTTTAAGTTGCTTTCTATTGCATGAACAACAACCACATAGAAGTATGATGAACTTCTCAGAAACTCAATGACAACAGATCTAAAATTATCATACAGGAGAGTCACAAATAGATAAAGCCATGTATGCATATTTTCATGGGCAAGGTAACGTAAGTTCTAAGTTTAAAGTGGCATGAGTAAAGTCAATGAGTGAGATCCATAATTCAAAGGGAGAACATACAAATTCAAGAATGCATGCCTATTGAGCACAAATTGATGTTGATGAATTATTCATTCAATTTCTTTCCTAATGTATTCACGATACAATATGCAGTAAGTTTTAAATTATATGGTTCATTGAACACATAAACAATGGAAGATAACCTGTTAATTTGCATACGATCAATAACACGATATATTTTCTTTAGTCATTTTAGAATGATCATTATCACTTGGATCATATACTCCAAACAAAAAGCAACATGTACAGTGACCATAAAGTAACATCATAGAGAGGATACAAAGCTATTTAGTCCATGACATCCAAAGTCAGGCCAATGCAGAACGAACTAAGGCAGGCCAACGCATCCAAAGGCCAGCACAACCTATCAAGGTAACCAGATGGAGATCATTAGCACATCAACAAAATACAGAGGAAGAGGGTACATCCTTGTCCCAGCAGCCGACGTCGTTCAAGGCGATGCATCTCTCCTTGTAAATAGTATCTGTTGCATGAATGTGTAAATGCACGAATGGTTCTTCAGATCAACTTCAAAGCTAGCAGCAAGCATGTTTAAACAACTTAGCAACATTAGTAAACAACATAGCAAGCATATTTCTATACCAATATAAAAAGACCCAAAGGGCCAGATCCAACAAATCCCGTCCGACAAATCAGGTCAATCCAATGACTCAGGCTGCTTCAATGGTGAGCGCTCAACACGTTTAGTGTGCAGTTAATATCATACCAAATATTAATGTCAATGCTAATCACATAATTAATATGCAAATAATATTCTACCAAACATTTATGTGTAATTAATATATTACCTAATATCAACGTGCATTGCACGTACACATTTACTAGTAAACAAAAAAACACACTATGTCAAAATGAGAGTCTTTGATCTTAATTGTACAGAGCAATCACATACATTCTACTATTAGTAGTAAACCTTGAGTGCAATTGTAGATGTTCTGCTGGTTATATTTATTAAACTGAGACAATTATTGTAGGTGAAAGCAATGCTCCTAGTATATAATCTTCATTAATATCAAACTATTCTGAATGTAACAGAGGAAGCACAACCCAATCATGTGCAGTCAATTCATAATAGAAGGGAACAAATGATTATTAGTGTTATTATTAACAGGGTATAAATGTCACACGAGATATGAAAAATTCATGAGCCAAATGATGATTAGTTAATTTAACTCTAAAGGAAGCCCACTGTTTCCCTACTCTATCTATCCATGATTTCTTTTTATGAAGCAAGCATCATCAAAAAGTACACTCACAGTCTGTCATGATTTGTCCCGAGAAATTTAGCACAGGAAATTTGTCTGTTGAAACTGAGGACAGCTTGTTGAAACAAATAGAGAGAGGGAGAAGCAAGAGAAGTCGTCACCTTCACAAACTTGTTTGCATTCATCATGATTTGCTGAGCGTCATCATCAAGGATCTCTATTGGGCAAACATCAATCAACATCACATCAGAGAAAACAGAGTTTTAGAAAGGAACATGGCAGCATTCAAGAAATGGAAATACATAGCTAGTATAAACCTAGGAGAACTAATGAAATGGATTGAACATGGGCACTAATCTCCTGGAAATGAAAGGTTGATTTGGTGCTAGTATATACCTAGGAACTCTACGTTCTCCGAGATTGAGCACTACAAGATTGATAGTTGAAGAATGCTTTCATTTACAAAAGTAAACTAGAAGAAAGACCTCTGGATATTTATTTCCAAGCATAATAGCCAGAAGCATACAAAATATATTTACTTCTGTACAAAGCAAATCCTTCCATTGCTGGTTAATTTCTTGCTTGGGTCTGGAGCTAAGTGTTCATACAAAAGAACGAAGATGGCAGTGCCTTAAATAGTAGCCAATTGAGCTAATTAAGATCAAACATACAGGTTTTTCCCCAACAAACAGATCGTCAGGTCTACACACAACTTACATGTTAAAGCAACAAATAGCACAAGATACACAATGGTTTGGTCCTAATTAACACCTTCATGTATTTACAAGTCAAGATCGTCGTATAAGAATTATACTCCCTTGATCATCCATTGTACGATGGCCATGAAATAGAGAATGGATAGCAGAGCAAGGAGAGGAGCTACAGTAGCTCACCGTGGTGTTTTGTGTGGCCGATGTTGAACAGGACCGCCTCCCCTCCATGGCTTGCGACCACCGCACAAATATTGATAGCAACAAATGATGCGGGCTTCACAAGAGAAATTAGCATATATTAATCCACTTAGCACGAAGATGAATGTACAGACACCATAGGGAGATGCAAATAACATTGTGCAGCCAATGTACAACTTTTATAAATGGATTAATACAAGTGCCTATATTTATGTTTAGAGCACCAAAATCATACTAATTCAGAAATAAAACAGATAGATAGGTGAAACATTTGTAGTGGGCAAGGTATCTTTATCTTCATTATTAAACTAGAGCATTTGGGAACAAGGAAGGTTTTTAAAATGCAGCAGGCACAAGTTGACAAAAGAGGCCTTTCGGTTTCAGACCCAATAGGAAATTGATGGACACGATAATTTTTACTAGCTTCACACACAATTGCTCTTACTGGTGGCAAATAGTACCAAACAGAAGTGCTGAAATTGATCTGTTGATTGTGAGTAGTATGAAACCAACACTTTCCATATCAAGGTTGTGTGTAAAATGACCATCAAATGACCTATTCCCCCAATAACCATCTAGCCACATACTACATCAGCTATCTACAAGACTACAACAGTTTCAGACATTTACATCCTAACAGTTTCAATTAACTATTTTTTAGACTACATCAATTTCAGCAAACTATTTCTCTAACTATAACAGCTTCAGAAGACTGGTTCAGGCACAAGTAGATTAGCACCCCCAATAAAATACAACCTGGTTGGGTCGCGGGGTAGAGTCGCGCATGTCCTGGTCATCCTCCCCCCCCCTTGTCGTCGTCATCATCGTCGATGTCATCCATGGTGGTGAAGTTGAGCAGCCTGGTGGTGTTGGGCATCCTCCTTCCCCAGATCGAAAGAGCAACAACTTCTCCTCCATGGCCCCCAAACTGTACTGCTGCACACAATCAAATGGGACGCATGCATCAGATTCGGAAGTAGATGAAGAAAACCAGAGGAAGAAAGAGAAGGGAAGGAGATATTCATGTTGTACGACTCCAGGTCGAGGTCCGGGAGGAGAGGGGCCCTGAGTTTGGTAGCCATGCCGCGTGCTAGGGTTTCGGGGCGCGAGGAAGGAGGGAGCTTCCATGGATGCGGCTGCTGTCGGGCGGGGCCGCGGGCTAGGGTTTCAGGGCGCGAGGAGTTTAAGCTCCACCCCTGACTCCTCCTCTGCCACTATGTGGTCGTGGATGAATGTGACACCCCCGATTTGACCGTACACTAATCATATATGCAAACGTGTACGATCAAGATCAGGGACTCACGGGAAGATATCACAACACAACTCTAAACATAAATAAAGTCATACAAGCATCATATTACAAGCCAGGGGCCTCGAGGGCTCGAATACAAGTGCTCGAACATAAACAATTCAGTGGAAGCAACAATATTTGAGTACAGACATAAGTTAAACAAGGTGCCATAAGATGGCTAGCACAAACTGGGAAACAGATCGAAAGAGGCGCATGCCTCCTGCCTGGGATCCTCCTAAACTACTTCTGGTCGTCGGCGGCCTGCACGTAGTAGTAGGCACCCTCGGTGTATTAGGAGTCGTTGAAGGTGGCGTCTGGCTCCTGGGCTCCAACATCTTGTTGTGACATACAAGAAGAAAAGGGAAGGGGGAAAAGAGGGAGCATAGCAACCGTGAGTACTCATCCAAAGTACTCGCAAGGAAGGATCTACACTACATATGCATTGGTGTCTGTATAAAGTGGTAATATCTGTGGACTGAACTGTAGAATGCCAAAATAAGAGGGGGATAGCTAGTCCTATCAAAGACTACGCTTCTGGCAGCCTCCATCTTGAAGTATGTAGAAGAGAGTAACTGGTAAGTTCACCAAGTATCATCGCATACCATAATCCTACCCGGTGATCTTCTCCTTGTCGCCCTGTGAGAGAGCGATCATTGGGTTGTATCTAGCACTTGAAAGGGTGTGTTTTATTAAGTATCCGGTTCTAGTTGTCATAAGGTCAGAATACAACTCCGGGTCGTCCTTTTACCGAGGGACACGACTATTCGAATAGATAAACTTCCCTGCAGGGGTGCACCACATAATCTAACACACTCGATCGCTCTGGTCGAACACACTTTCCTGGGTCATGCTCGGCCTCGTAAGATGAACATGTCGCAGCCCTACCTAGGCTCAACAGAGTGGTCAGCGCGCTAGTCTAAATCCTAAGCGCGCAAGGGTCTGGGCCCATCGCCCATTGCACACCTGCATGTTGCGAGGGTGGCCGGTGAGAAGACCTAGCACCCTCCATTACAAAGGAAGTCGCGTTACGCGGTCCAACCTGGCGCGCGCCGCTCAGTCGCTGACGTCAAGAAGGCTTCGGCTGATACCACGACGTCTAGTGCCCATAACTGTTCCCGTGTAGTTGGTTAGTGCGTATAGGCTCGTAGCCAGACTCAGATCAAATATCCAGATCTTGTTAAGCATGTTATTTGAAGTATCCGCGGACGCCGACCAGGACCAGGCCCACCTATCTCCTAGGTGGTCACAAGTTGCCCTGTCGCTCCACCACAAAGTAACACTCGGGGGCCATCGGGAACCCAGGCCCACCACTACCTGGGTGGAACCACCTGTCCCTTCAGCCCCACATCCGAACAGTATCACAAGTGATGTAGCAGTATAGTAGTATATAGTATATATATGTGATCACCTCCCGAAGTGATCACAACCCAGTAGTATAGCATGGCAGACGGACAAGAATGTACGGCCACTGATGAAGTACTAGCATCCTACACAAAGCATTAGGATAGCAGGTAAAGGTATCAACAATTGTAGCAACAATGACAGGCTATGCAACACAATAGGAGCTATCGAATCAACAACAGTAGCAAACCTAATGCAAGAATAAGGGAGAATAGGGTGGGCGATATCTGGTTGATCAAAGGAGGTTTGCTTGCCTGGAAGCTTTGTTGCACACGAAGAAGGGTCATCGGTGACATAGATGTACTCAGTGGCATCAACGCTGGTCTCGGGGTCTATCGGAGAAGAAGAGGGGGGAAGAAACAGTAAATACGGAGCAAACAAAGCATCACAAAATATATCAAGGCAATACGCGGTGCCAGGGGTGATCCAACGAACGTACATGTGATACCGGCGAAGGGGCAAAACATCCGGGAAAGTATTCCCCGTGTTTGACGTTTTCGGGCAGATGAAATGGAGGTGGATTGTTGCATGTTCACTATGCTAGGGACGTGCGGCGGACAAATGAACTGCATATTCGGATTCGTCTCATCGTTCTGAACAACTTTAATGTATAAAGTATTTTCATCCGAGCTACGGTTTTATTTTATATTAATTTAAAAATGATTTAATCAGCATGACGTCAGCAGTTAACTATGACCATTGACCGGTCAAACTGACAGATGGGGCCCGCTGTCATTGACTGTTTATCTAATTACCAATTAATTAGGTTAATTACATAACTAAGTTAACTAAGTTTAATTTGTTTAATATACATAATTAATTATCCTATTTATTTATTTATTTATTTATTTATTTTATATTTATTTATTTCTAAAATGTTTCATAGGGGTGGCCCCACTTGTCATTGGCTAGGGGAGTCTTTAGCGGGCGCCGGCGCTAGCGGGTTACGGGTGCAGGGCACGTGGGCGCCGACCCGCTAGTCCAGGCCATCCGCAGCACAGCGGGGCACCAGCGGCCACCGCAGGAAGCTGCAGCAGCCGTAGGGGAAGGGGAGCAGTAGCACGATAGCGCCGACGGGAAGCGGCGGTGGTGCTGGGCAGCAGCGGTGAAGGTGGTGGCGGGGTCGGACAGGCGCGGCCCTGGCGGAGCGGCGTGGCGGTACTGGCGAGGCCAGCGGCGGTCGGAGCATGGTGGTGGGGTCGGAGCAAGGCCAGGGCAGAGCGGGGCACGGCGAGGTAGTGAGTAGTGGCAGCAGCAGAGCGGCAGGGGAGTGGTAGGACAAGGCGAAGCGAGGCGGGGCCGCGACGGGGGAGGAAGGCTGGGGCGCGCGAGGCCATCAGGGTGCGGGAGCGCAAGCGCACGCCCAGCCTGTCGGGAGCGCGGGCGGAAGGGGGGAGCTGGTGAGCGCGGTGAGCGCATGCGGGGCGTGTCCGTGTGCGCGGTGGGGGCATGGTGAGCGCGGGGGCAGAGAGGGGGAGGCGTGCTCACATCATTGCCGGGGAACAGGAGGGGGGGGGGGGGGCGGTGAGGCCCGGGGGAGCGAGCGAGGGAGAGTCAGGGATGGGCAGTCTGGCAGGGAGGTCCAGCGAGGTTACGATGACGTCGGGGCGGCGAGGTGCTCGGGTGGCGGCGCGTCCAGATCGGGGAAGAGGGGAGGCGCCAGGGAGAGTGGGGGGATCGGGGCGAGTGGGTGGTAGTGGGGGGTTAGGTTAGAGTTGGGGTGGGTAAGTAGGCCCCAGGTTGGGCCGTCCGGTTGGCTAGCTGGGCCAAGAGGCCCAACGGGGGAGGGGGAAGGGGGTGGGGTGGCGGTCTATTGTTCTCTTTTGTTTGTTTTGTTTTTTTCCTTTACTTTTATTTATTCTTTTCTGTTTTCACTTATTGTTTATTTTAGTCTAGTTTTATGAAATACCAAGTTAGCACCTAAATTAGTATCATCAATATAGGCCACTGCCAAACTTAGTTTGTACCAAAATATATTAGTTTAATATTTTTATAATTTCAAAAGCAATTAAATTATTATTTTAGCCACTGTTTTTAATTAGTCTAGGGCATTTAAACACCTTGCAAAAGGTTGGTTCCACCACCAACATTATTTAGGGATTATTTCCCACATGATGAACATTTTTAGTTTCATGTTTGAGAAATTTTGAATTTCACTTGTTATTTGAATTTGAATTTGAACTTAGTTTGAAGCAAGTGAGGTGTAGCAAATTGATAACCCACAACTATAGGGGATCGCAACAGTTTTCGATAAGTAAGAGTGTCGAACCCAACGAGGAGCTAAAGGTAGAACAAATATTCCCTCAAGTTCTATCGACCATCGATACAACTCTACGCACGCTTGACGTTTGCTTTACCTAGAACAAGTATGAAACTAGAAGGAATTTGTAGGTGTTCTTGGATAGGTTTGTAAGATAATAAAGAACACGCAAATAAAAAGTAGGGGCTGTTTAGATAAAGAAGCAATAAATTAAATATAGCGAGTGTGGAAAAGTGGTGGTAGGAGTTGTGAAATCGTCCCTAAGCAATTGACTATATTACTAGATCGGTAATCACTATTGCAATTCTATTTGAGGGAGAGGCATAAGCTAACATACTTTCTCTTCTTGGATCATATGCACTTATGATTGGAACTCTAGCAAGCGTCCGCAACTACTAAAGATCATTAAGGTAAATCCCAACCATAGCATTAAAGTATCAAGTCCCCTTTATCCCATACGCAAACAACCTACTTACTCAGGTCTGTGCTTCTGTCACTCACGCCACCCACCATAAGCAAATCATGAACATATTGCAAACCCTACAGCGGGAATCCCTCACGCTTGCGTGACACGGAGGGCACAATAGGACAGCACCAATAATAAAACGTGAAATTAAAACCAATCATAGCAATTCATCAATCACCGCTAGGATAACTAAAATCTACTCAGACATCATAGGATGGCAACACATCATTGGATAATAATATGAAGCATAAAGCACCATGTTCAAATAGATGGTACAGCGGGTTGCGGGAGAGTGGACCGCTTAATATATATGGGGGAAGGTGATGGAGATGTTGGTGAAGATGGCGGAGGTGTTGGTGAAGATCGCTGTGATGATGATGGCCCCCGGCAGCGCTCCGGCGCCACCGGAAGCAAGGGGGATTGGGCCCCCCTTCTTCTTCTTCTTCCTTGACCTCCTCCCTAGATGGGAGAAGGGTTTCCCCTCTGGTTCTTGGCTCCCATGGCGTGGGAGGGGCGAGAGCCCCTCCGAGATTGGATCTATCTCTCTGTCTCTCTCTGTTTCTGCGCTCTGGGATTCTGCCCTGGCACCATTTCTTTTATATCCGGAGATCTGTAACTCCGATTGGATTGAAACCTTCGCCCAGATATTTTTCCAAAAATTAGCTTTCGTGCGGCCAAAGTAGAGCATCAACCGCCTTACAAGGGGCCCATGAGGGTGGGGGGCGCGCCCACCTGGAGTGGGCGTGAGTCCCACCCTCGTGGCCACCTCGGGCATCGTCTCGCGGTGATTCTTCCACCCAAATATCACAAATATCCCAAAATAATTCTCCGTCCGTTTTTATCCCGTTTGGACTCTATCTGATATGGGGTTTCTGCGAAACATAAAACATGCAACAGACAGGAACTGGCACTGGGCACTGGATTAATATGTTAGTCCCAAAAAATAGTATAAAAAGTTGCCAAAAGTATATGAAAGTTGTAGAATATTGGCATGGAACAATCAAAAATTATAGATACGACGGAGACGTATCAGCATCCCCAAGCTTAATTCCTGCTCGTCCTCGAGTAGGTAAATGATAAAAAAAATAATTTTTGATGTGGAATGCTACCTAGCATAATCTTGATCATATGTCTAATCATGGCATGAATATTAAGACACGAGTGATTCAGAGCAATAGTCTATCATTTGACATAAGAACAATAATACTTCGAGTGTACTAATAAAGCAACCATGTCTTTTCAAAACAACATGGCCAAAGAAAGTTATCCCTACAAAATCATATAGTCTGGCTGTTGCTCTATCTTCATCACACAAAATATTTAATCATGCACAACCTTGATGACAAGCCAAGCAATTGTTTCATACTTTAGTAATCTCAAACTTTTTCAACTTTCACGCAATACATGAGCGTGAGCCATGGACATAGCACTATATGTGGAATAGAATGGTGGTTGTGGAGAATACAAAAAGGAGAAGATAGTCTCACATCAACTAGGCATATCAACGAGCTATGGAGATGCCCATCAATAGATATCAATGTGAGTGAGTAGGGATTGCCATGCAACGGATGCACTAAGAGCTATAAGTGTATGAAAGCTCAAACTGGAAACTAAGTGGGTGTGCATCCAACTTGCTTGCTCATGAACACCTCGGGCATTTTAGGAAGCCAATCATCGGAATATACAAGCCAAGTTCTATAATGAAAATTCCCACTAGTATATGAAAGTGAAAGCATAGGAGGCTCTCTCTATGAAGAACATGGTGCTACTCTAAAGCACAAGTGTGGTAAAAGGATAGTAGCATTGCCCCTTCTCTCTTTTTCTCTCATTTTTTATTTTCTTTATTTATTTATATTTTATTTTTTGGTGGGCTTCTTTGGCCTCTTTTTTTAGTTGGGCTTCTTTGGCCTCTTTTATTTTTCATAAAGTTAGGAGTCTCATCCTGACTTGTGGGGGAATCATAGTCTCCATCATCCTTTCCTCACTGGGGAAATACTCTAATAATGATGATCATCACACTTTTATTTACTTACAACTCAATATCTAGAACAAAGATATGACTCTATATGAATGCCTCCGGCGGTATACCGGGATGTGCAATGATCTAGCGTAGCAATGACATCAAAAAATGGACAAGCCATGAAAACATCATGCTAGCTATCTTATGATCATGCAAAGCAATATGACAATGAATGCTCAAGTCGTGTATATGATGATGATGGAAGTTGCATGGCAATGCCATGATAGGTAGGTATGGTGGTTGTTTTGAGGAAGGTATATGGTGGGTGTATGTACCGGCGAAAGTTGCACGACACAAGAGAGGCTAGCAATGGTGGAAGGGTGAGAGTGCGTATAATCCATGGACTCAACATTAGTAATAAAGAACTCATATACTTATTGCAAGAATCTACAAGCCATTGTAAACAAAGTACTATGCGCATGCTCCTAGGGGGATAGATTTGTAGGAAAAGACCATAGCTCGTCCCAAGGAAGACAATCAATAAATAAAATTGTGCTCCAACTTCATCACAAAGCGGTTCAGCATACGTGCATGCTTCGGGAATTACAAACCTCAACACAAGTATTTCTACTAATCCACAATCACCCACTAGCATGACTCTAATATTACCACCTTTATATCGCAAAACTATTGCAACGAATCAAACATATCATATTCAGCGATCTACAAGTTTATGTAGGATTTTATGACTAACCATGTGAATGACCAATTCCTGTCATCTCTCTAAATAGATATAAGTGAAGCAAGAGAGTTTAATTCTTTCTACAAAAGATATGCCCACGCTCTAACAAATATAAGTGAAGCAAAAGAGCATTCTACAAATGGCGGTTTTCTATGTGAAGGGAAACAGACAATCCAAACTTCAAAAGATATAAGTGAAGCACATGAAGCATTCTATAAAGACAAACTCAAAAAATTTAAGTGAAGTGCAATGAGCATTCTATAAATCAACCACGGACTATCTTATACCATCATGGTGCATAAAATAAAAGTGAAAACTAAATGTAAAAGACGCTCCAAGACTTGCACATATGGCATGAACGAAACGAATCCGAAAACATATCGATACTTGTTGAAGAAAGAGGGGATGCCTTCCAGGGCATCCCCAAGATTAGACGCTTGAGTCTCCTTGAATATTTACTTGGGGTGCCTTGGGCATCCCCAAGCTTGAGCTCTTGCCTCTCTTCCTTTTCCTCATATCAAGACCTCCTTGATCAAACACTTCATCCACACAAAACTTCAACAGAAAACTCGGTAAGATCCGTTAGTATAATAAAGCAAATCACTACTCTAAGTACTGTTGCAAACCAATTCATATTTTGTTTTTGCATTTTGTCTACTGTAACATAACTTTTTCATGGCTTAATCCACTGATAGAAATTGATAGATTCATCAAAATAAGCAAACTATGCATCAAAAACAGAATCTGTCAAAAACAGAACAGTCTGTAGCAATCTGAACATTCACCATACTTCTGGTACCCCAACAATTCTACCAAAATTAGGAAAACTAAAATTTTTTATAGCAAGATAGTGAAAAACGAATCATAATGATTTGACGTTCCAGTAAAAAATGTAAAATCGCGCACTACAGCCAAAGTTTCTGTCCTGCACCGTACAAACCAACAAGCATTGTAAACATCCTAAAGGCAAACCTTGGCACATTATTTTTATAATACAATGGAATTGTACAAGGGGATAATTATTTTTGATGAAAAGTTTCTGTAATTAAGATTCACAAAGTTTCCGTGAGCATGAACAAAGTTCAAGGCTAGCTCCCACTTCAACAATGCTTGTCTTTCTCACTTTCACTTTCCTTATTGAAAAGTTTTGGGTTCCCCTCTTTATTTTTTTGTTTTTAAACTATATAAAAGCACTCAACAAAAATAAATGACTCTCTAAAACTTCTGGGTTGTCTCCCTGGCAGCGCTTTCTTTAAAGCCATTAAGCTAGGCATATAGTGCTCAAGTTATGGATCCACCCGGATCCCAAGGTATATCATAGCCAATTTTAATTAACAATGATTTGTAATTTAGTAGTGAGCACCAAGTAACATATATCATGCAACAACGAAGTCTAACTCTCTTCCTATGCATCGGCATGTCATAAAAGAAGAATTCATGCACACCTAGTAAAGGCCAACACATAGTATAAACAGTTTCTTGCAATTTCATAGTATGGGAAAGATAGAGAGGTGGAGATATAGTTCCTATCTCATAATAGTTGCAAGTAGGAGCAGCAAGCACATGCATATTATATCTATCAAAATCATCATGTGTAGTAGTAAAACACAACCCATCAATATAATCCTTATAAGCACAAACTTCTCCGATATAGTGTAGTAGGGAGAATTCAAAAAGATAATAGGACTATCATGCGTGGGTGCAATAGCAACAATTTCATGTTTAACATAAGGAACTATAGCAAGTTCATCTCCATAAGCATAATTCATATTGGCATCTTGGCCACAAGCATAGCAAGCATCATCAAAAAGGGATATTCCAAACGAATTCAAGGGATCATAGCAATCATGATAGCAATCATCCTTCGGTAAGCACGAATGGGAATTAAACAATTTATGAGTTGAAGAGTTACTCTCATTATAAGGTGGGCACGGGTAGCTAATCCGCTCTTCCTCCTTTTGTTCTTCGCTCTCCTCATCATCTTTTTTATCCAATGAGCTCACAGTTTCATCAATTTCTTCCATAGCTTCCTGCAAAATATTAGTCTCTTCTTGGA
Source organism: Triticum timopheevii (assembly GCA_963921465.1). NCBI lineage: Eukaryota > Viridiplantae > Streptophyta > Magnoliopsida > Poales > Poaceae > Triticum > Triticum timopheevii. The sequence goes on along the minus strand of OY997272.1, from coordinate 403,625,937 downwards.
CAGCGGAGAATTTCTCAATATATAGTTTAACATAGGCATTAGAAGCATAATTATCATAACAATATTCAACTATGGCAAAATTTTCAGATTTGTAGAGAGTAGCATCATACTTTTCAATCAAAGAAGCAATTTCATAAGCACTCTTAAAAGCAACAAATTCTTCAATTTGTTGAACATCATAGTAGTTATAAACACCCTTAACATACGAAGATACGATCCCATTATCAATAAACTCACATTAGTAGGGAAGGTGTTTCTTAGGGTTTTCAGAACAACAAGTAACACCATATATTTCACATAAATCCCAAGCATAGCATTGCAAACGATGAATTTGATCCAGTAAAAGTTTCCCTTTTTCAGATATACGGTGCCGCAGATAACAAGCATGCTCACCTAAAGATTTGCCCTCAACTAAGCTAGTTGGGGTTTCAGCACAAGCACAAAGGGATCGAAGATGATCCAAGTAAAAAGCTTCAGGAGTGTGATAGACTTTGAGTGGTTCTTCAAACATTGGTGTAGTAGGTACAACTAATTTTTTTGGTATTTCGTGTTCCATATCCATAACTAAAGATAGAGAACAACTAAGAACAACAAATAAAAATTACTTAGTGATAAAGAAAACAAGCACATACGAGAATATTCACCCCACGCTATGACTCCTCGGCAATGGCACCAGAAAAAGGTCTTGATAACCCACAAGTATAGGGGATCGCAACAATTTTCGATAAGTAAGAGTGTCGAACCCAACGAGGAGCTAAAAGTAGAACAAATATTCCCTCAAGTTCTATCGACCACCGATACAACTCTACGCACGCTTGACGTTCGCTTTACCTAGAACAAGTATGAAACTAGAAGGACTTTGTAGGTGTTGTTGGATAGGTTTGCAAGATAATAAAGAACACATAAATAAAAAGTAGAGGTTGTTTAGATAAAGAAGCAATAACGTAAATATAGCGAGTGTGGAAAAGTGGTGGTAGGAGTTGTGAAATTGTCCCTAAGCAATTGACTACGTTACTAGACCGGTAATCACTATTGCAATTCTATTTGAGGGAGAGGCGTAAGCTAACATACTTTCTCTTCTTGGATCATATGCACGTATGATTGGAACTCTAGCAAGCATCCACAACAACTACAGATCATTAAGGTAAAATCTAACCATAGCATTAAAGTATCAAGTCCCCTTTATCCCATACGCAAACAACCTACTTACTCGGGTCTGTGCTTCTGTCACTCACGCCACCCACCATAAGCAAATCATGAACATATTGCAAACCCTACAGCGGGAATCCCTCACGCTTGTGCGACACGGAAGGCACAATAGGACAACACCAATAATAAAACATGCAATTCAAACTAATCATAGAAATTCATCAATCACCGCTAGGACAACTAAAATCTACTCAAACATCATAGGATGGCAACACATCATTGGATAATAATATGAAGCGTAAAGCACCATGTTCAAGTAGAGGGTACAACGGGTTGCGGGAGAGTGGACCGCTGAATATAGATGGGGGAAGGTGATGGAGATGTTGGTGAATATGGCGGAGGTGTTGGTGAAGATCGCGGTGATGATGATGGCCCCCGGCAGCGCTCCGGCGCCACCGGAAGCAAGGGGGAGAGGGCCCCCCCCCTTCTTCTTCTTCCTTGACCTCCTCCCTAGATGGGAGAAGGGTTTCCCCTCTGGTTCTTGGCTCCCATGGCGTGGGAGGGGCGAGAGCCCCTCCGAGATTGGATCTATCTCTCTGTCTCTCTCTGTTTCTGCGCTCTGGGATTCTGCCCTGGCACCGTTTCTTTTATATCCGGAGATACGTAACTCCGATTGGATTGAAACCTTCGCCCAGATATTTTTCCAAAAATTAGCTTTCTTGCGGCCAAAGTAGAGCATCAACCCCCTTACGAGGGGCCCACGAGGGTGCGGGGCGGGCCCACCTGGAGTGGGCATGGGCCCCACCCTCGTGGCCACCTCGGCCACCGTCCCGCGTTGATTCTTCCTCCCAAAAATCACAAATATTCCAAAATAATTCTCCATCCGTTTTTATCCCGTTTGGACTGCATTTGATATGGGGTTTTTGCGAAACATAAAACATGCAACAGACAGGAACTGGCACTGGGCACTGGATTAATATGTTAGTCGCAAAAAATAGTATAAAAAGTTGTCAAAAGTATATGAAAGTTGTAGAATATTGGCATGGAACAATCAAAAATTATAGATACGACGGAGACGTATCACAATTTTTTTACCATGATGACCTGGCATCATTAACAGAGGTTTACTGTAGCTTAACTATAGGGGTGTCACAAATCTCCTCCACTACAAGAAATCTTGTCCCGAGAGGTAGGAGGTAGAGTTAAGGGGAAGAATCGGTTACGAAATTCTAACGAGTCTTCTCGGTCTTGGTTGCTCTTCTCGAAGAAGTCGATCCATTACGTTGATGTCTTCATTTCTCTACTTCAAGTCATCATGATGAAGTCAGCATCCTTTCTGCAGGAACTCCATCGTACTTACGAAAGAATAAAGGGTGGGTATTCTGGGAGAATGGACCTCTGCAAGGTTGACTATCTGGTCAATAACATCGGGGAAGGTGGCAGAACGTAACTCTCGAATTGAAACTTAAGAAAATATTGAGAGCAAAGTAAGGAGGTATCATGGGAGGTTTCGAGCGGGCAGTAAATTGTTTGATGCCTGAAACAGGGTGTGAAAGGGGTTCAAAGCAATGAAATAAGTATTGTGTCTGATACCAGAATTGATGATCTCTCGGAAGGTGGCTCGTGAATTACATACAAGGCCACGCGCGAGGAACAACCTTAGGAACAGGGTGTACAAGAGAGTCAGGTTTAGATCCTGTGGAGCTGTGGGTTTTGGGCCCACCTTGTGGGTTAAAAGTAGGAGAAGTGGTGACACCTTGCATGATCATGTAAGCAAGACATGTCAGAGGATATCCTTCCAGTTATGTCGGCAACAACATAGGTACCCAGGGCAAGGGACGAATATAACCATTTTCCTGCTCATTGAAACGAGGCAGACCAATAGGCAAAGTCCTAGTCCATCGGGGGTTACCGGAATGTCATCAACAACAGTAACAGGGTCTTACTGACAGAGTGGTACAAGGAGGTGCTTACCTAAGTAGGGAATTATCAATGCTCAGTTAAGTCAGGTTACAAGAAAGGTTAAACAAAACAATGGATAGGAAAATGTGTTTGAACACATATTTCAGGGGTATATCCTTCCCAAGGACAAGCAGAGCATGATATCCATGACAGGATAGAAAGTAGAAAACCATTTAGGTAAGGGGAGAGGAATTTCATGACGTTACCCATACAACGGTGTTTGGATAACTGATAAAGAAAATTTAGCATTGCGCTTCAAATGTTCTTATTAATGATCGGAGTACCACAGACAAGCTTCAAGATAGCATTGACATGGTCTTCAAGCAAAGGTCGGACTTTGGACACCTAGAGGATTCATCGGGAACAACTTGTTGAATAAGTTTTACAATTTCCTCATGGAAGAATGGTTAACCTTGCTAAAAAGGAAACTATAACAACAGGTTGTCCGGCCAGGTGTGCTAGGCATGACATCACCTTACCGGGTCATATAAGGACCAATGTTATTACTCTTGGAAAATGTTCCAACCATCATATCTGACCGAGTTTCAGATCTGATTGGGGTCAGGATACCTCAGACTCAGGATGCCTGAGAAGAAAGGTGCAACACAAATTGACGAGAATACATGGTAAGGTTCTCAGGAAATGAACTATGGAAGCAAGTTCCGGAACCAGGGTTCATAATTAAACCAAGGAGAGGATGAGGAGGTGGCTAATGGACTCAGCGACATATCATTGAGATTTCCAGAAAGATGGATTTCCACAATTGTGTGAACAAGGAGATAACATTTTTCATATAAAATGATATAATGATGTATTCTCGAGGAAAAACATACATAATTAAACATTGGTTGAAAGGTGCACCCAAAATATGGGCTTAGATAACATGACCAATGTTAGAATGGTGATTCGATAATCAATTCACAATGAATGTAACCATCGTTCATTAACCTTGAAGCAATAGGGTTGCTAGAAGTTTTGAATTTTACACATCATAGTCCATTTGTCGGTATTCCGGTTAGAAACAACACGAGGACCAAGAAATGAACGGAGAAGGCAAGAAGTATCACTTGTATCAAGAATTCTTATTAGGTGGTGAAATTCTCGCTACATTCTTGACATAAAAGATGGCAATACTCCAAGGTAGAACATAACATAAGCTGGATATCAAGTTGCACCCATATCATGAACAAGTATGTGATGGAGGGAAGGCAAGAATGTTGTCGATGATAACACGATTCATCGAGGGGCTAGGACAGTATTTCTCAACAAGAATTTGATTGATATTCTGGAAGAGCTCAGGATGTTGATGATGATCATGACACATTTGTCGAAAGATTTTATGAAGATGTAACCGATCGACGATGACATCAAGTCGAAGGAATGACGAAGCGCAAGGTTATTGGGACCATGGGTACAACGCAAATTCGAAATCATGCTTGCTGGTCAAGGCGAAATGATTTGACGAGGAAGATCGACGTAAGCTTAGCTCATTGTCGAAAGATGTGCTCCGGGAATAAGGACTGGGTGGCACAGTTAAAATTTAGCATGATAATGATATAGCCAATCAGGCTAGGAATGACGTGATCGGGTACAAACTCAGAAGTAAATAAGATTACTAACAGTTGTTTAATCGCGGTGCGGACTCGATTCAGTTATCGTTGTCCTCGAGTGACTAACCGCTCAGATGCCAGGAAAAACTGGAATCGGTGGGAATTAGTACTTGATGAAGGCTCATAATTAAGCAACACGATTTTGTGATATTATCAAAATCCCAGAGGGTAATACTCAAAAGTAGGGCAGAATAAAGGTTGGACAGGTGTATTGATTTGCAGAAGACAAGTACTTTAACTTGTCCAAGAAAAGGAATCAAATAATATCAATATGGCCGGAACCATGATGGCAAAAGACTAGGTCCCAGATATAAGATGAACTTATACCAAGGGACCGGAACCATGATGGCAAAAGACTAGGTCCCAGATATAAGATGAACTTATACCAAGGGAATAATTACTTTGAGAGAAGCTTCCATGATAAGATCTACATCGGGTCCATGGGCATGAACACAAAGTTCAAGGTCAACTCCCACTTCTCCAAATGCTTGACCATTCATTCACTGCTCTTAAAAAAATGATTTGAGTGTGAAAACCTACCTGGTGAATTACCATAGGAGTATGACCCGTGAAAGCTTTTCGGGTTCACACAGATTAAGGAAGGTATTGGTACAACCCATCGGGGTATGTTAGAAACATATACCACAAGCTTCAAGAGTAAATATCACTAGCTCGAAAGCAGAGCATTGTTGGCCAAATCAGAGAATATGGTTTACCAATGGCATTATGTATCAGGGAAAGAACTTCCAAAGTGATTGAATATGAAGCACGTTGTCAGATAATAATCCACCAAAGGATCTAGCAGACCGCAGAGGATCTAGTTTGAGTAACGGTACTCAACCAGAAGAAGAAAGAATGCAAGGGATCAGATTATAGAAACAACTGACTAATTCAAAGCTCAAATGTAAAGGAATTATGATTTCCAAATCAAGGGGTCAGAAGCAAACACTCTGATTAAGGATGGATAAGTTGAGTAAGCTTAGGGGTACAACCGACGACAATTTGATTGGTCGAGATCCAGCTCATGTTTAAAATGACGTATGAGCCGGAAGGATGAATTTTAGGATCTGATTGAGGATTGCGAGCATTCGCAACATATTGAATCAATGGACTCAAAATGATAATGACGAAGGATGCCAATAAGATTAACAGACTTATGGGATTAATCATAATGATAGCAAGCAAGAATGTCAAGAGCATTAGGCTGTTGAGGATTTTCAGAAGAACGAATGGTATTACAAAAACTTTTGTGAAATACATGAATCAACTTGGGATGAGAGGATACTCGATAGGTGCAAGAAATTATGCATAGGGGTATTCAGGTGGCTTGGAACTGCAAGGCAGTAGGCACAAAGTTTTCTCGGAGCAAGAGAGAGAATTTCAGGGTATCTTGTAATAACAAGATCAACTGGGAATAAAAGTAAGAACAATAGGTGTATGTATTTATCCATAGGGATATTTTGGTGGTAGGGAATTGCAAAACCAACGGGCACAAAGTCTTCTCGAGAGAATATCGGAGAGTATCTTCAAAATCTTCTGATGCAGCCGGCGATCATCTGGATTGAAGGGGCCCTCCGGGGGAAAGTATTTCTGAGAATCTAAAGTTAGATTTTAGAAAATTATTTAACCCCAATAGAAGAGAAATCAGAGTCCCTGAGTATAGACAAGGAATAAATGATCCTAATACCATCCAATGGCGACGTGGTCCCGTAAGCCTCACAGCCATGTTAGTAAAAAAAATTCAATGACTAGACTCGACTTTGGCCAAGGAGTTGGAAAGGGGGATTCCTAGAGGCAGTCGGCTCTGATACCAACTTGTGACACCCCCGATTTGACTGTACACTAATCATACATGCAAACATGTACGATCAAGATCAGGGAATCACAGGGAGATATCGCAACACAACTCTAAACACAAATAAAGTCATACAAGCATCATATTACAAGCCAGGGGCCTCGAGGGCTCGAAGACAAGTGCTCGAACATAAACAAGTCAGCGGAAGCAACAATATCTTAGTACAGACATAAGTTAAACAAGGTGCCATAAGATGACTAGCACAAACTGGGAAATAGATCGATAGAGGCGCAGGCCTCCTACCTGGGATCCTCCTAAACTACTCCTGGTCGTCGGCGGCCCGCACGTAGTAGTAGGCACCCTCAGTGTAGTAGGAGTCCTCGAAGGTGGCGTCTGGCTCATGGGCTCCAACATCTGGTTGCGACATCTGAGAAGAAAATGGAAGGAGGAAAAGAGGGAGCAAAGCAACCGTGAGTACTCATCCAAAGTACTCGCAAGCAAGGATCTACACTACATATGCATTGGTGTCTGTATAAAGAGGTAATATCTGTGGACTGAACTATAGAATGCCAGAATAAGAGGGGGTAGCTAGCCCTATCGAAGACTACGCTTCTGGTAGCCTCCATCTTGAAGTATGTAGAAGAGAGTAGCTGGTAAGTTCACCAAGTATCATCACATAGCATAATCCTACCCGGCGGTCCTCTCCTCGTCACCCTGTGAGAGAGCGATCACCGGGTTGTATCTGGCACTTGAAAGGGTGTGTTTTATTAAGTATCCGGTTCTAGTTGTCATAACACTACTAGGGAAAAGCCTAGCAGCAGCGCAGGTTTTGGGCCTATTAGTAGCGCGGGGGCCGGCGCTACTAATAAGGCGCTACAGCTAATGTATAGCAGTAGCGCGGGTGCGACCCGCGCTACTACTACGTCCTTTAGCAGTAGCGCGGGTGCCAACCCGCGCTACTACTAATCTCTAATCTCTGATTTTTTTTGAATTTTTTTCAAAAAAATTGATTTTTTCCCTAATTTTTAAATTTCTGAATTATTTTAACCTCAAATCTCTAATCACCCCTCATCGCTGCTCAATTTAATCTCTAATCACCCCTCATCATTCCAAATCATCTAACTTCCCGGACGGTCACCCATCCTCTCACTACTCCAACCTGAGCACGCTTAACTTTCGGGTTCTATTCTCCCTCGTTTCCAAGTCTGCACTTGTTGTTTTCCTGACAATAGTAAGATGTCAATCCTATTAACCTTAGGAATTTAGCTTGAGCATGAAGTCACACATTTCACTGTTTGAGTTTGAAACTATTGTTCTAAAAAATTAGTAACACTAATATTTCTTGAATAATTAGTTTGACCATAGTTTGACCATAGTTTGACCAGATTTGACCACAGCTTGACCATAGTTTGACCAGATTTGACCAAAATTCAAAAAAACTAAAATAATTATTTAGTAAAACTAATATTCTTGAATAATTAGTTTGACCATAGTTTGACCAGATTTAACAAAAATTAAAAAAACTGAATTTTTTTTTGAATTTTTCGCCTCCAGATCTTAAAAGCCCCGTAACTTTTTTTCTGTTAGGTTTTTGAGGATTTTAAAAATGTTTAACGGGGTTCCCTTCATTAAATTCGGATGTAACTTTTCGAGTAGATGATTTTTCATATAAAAAACTTTTTCATCCGAGTTAGTATGCATAAGTTATGCCCATTTTTATAAATTCTCGAGAGATTTTGCAAATAAAGTCGAAATTCATATTTCCAAATTTTCCCAACAACTAGACCACATATCACATGGGAAACTTATTTTCTTTTATTTTTTTCATCATTTTCTTTTATTTTTTTTAAAACTGAAAAGGCGATCCACAGGGGGGGTAGAGTTTGAAAATGGGACCTTTAGTAGTAGCGCGGGTTTTCAACCCTCGCTACTGCTATGGCACCACTTAGTAGTAGCGAGGGCTAAAAACCAGCGCTACTGCTATCTCCCTTAGTAGTAGCGAGGGTTAAAAACCCGCGCTACTACTATGGCATGTCCCGGGGGGCACGGTAGAGACCGCTTAGTAGTAGCGAGTGTTAAAAACACGTGCTACTGCTATCTACTTAGTAGTAGCGAGGTTTAAAAACCTGCGCTACTAGTAAGTAGCAGTAGCGAGGGAGTTTAACCCTCGCTACTAGTAAGATTCTGTGTATAGGCTTTTCCCTAGTAGTGTAAGGTCGGAATACAACTACGGGTTGTACTTATACCGAGGGACACGACTATTCGAATATATAAACTTCCCTGGAGGGGTGCACCACATAACCCAACACGCTCGATCCCTCTGGCCGGACACACTTTCCTGGGTCATGCCCGGCCTCGAAAGATCAACACGTCGCAGCCTGATACGTCTCCGTCGTATCTACTTTTCCAAACACTTTTGCCCTTGTTTTGGACTCTAACTTGTATGATTTGAATGGAACTAACCCGGACTGATGCTGTTTTCAGCAGAACTGCCATGGTGTTGTTTTTTGTGCAGAAAATAAAAATTCTCGGAATGTCCTGAAAATCCACGGAACACCTTAGAAAAAATAAGGAAAAATCCTCGCAGAAGATGAAGACCAGGGGACCCACACCCTGCTCACGAGGGTGGGTGGCGCGCTCCCCCCTGGGCGTGCCACCCTACCTCGTGGGCCCCCTGGTGGCCCTCCGACGCCAACTCCAACTCCATATATTGGCTTTCGGGGAGAAAAAAATCAGAGAGAAGAAATCATCGCGTTTTACGATACGGAGCCGCCGCCAAGCCCTAATCTCTCTCGGGAGGGCTGATCTGGAGTCCGTTCGGGGCTCCGGAGAGGGTGATTCGTCGCCGTCGTCATCAACCATCCTCCATCACCAATTTCATGATGCTCACCGCCGTGCGTGAGTAATTGCATCGTAGGCTTGCTGGACGGTGATGGGTTGGATGAGATTTATCATGTAATCGAGTTAGTTTTGTTAGGGTTTGATCCCTAGTATCCATTATGTTCTGAGATTGATGTTGCTATGACTTTGCTATGCTTAATGCTTGTCACTAGGGCCCGAGTGCCATGATTTCAGATCTGAACCTATTATGTTTTCATGAATATATGTGTGTTCTAGATCCTATCTTGCAAGTCTATATTCACCTACTATGTGTTATGATCCGGCAACCCCGAAGTGACAATAATCGGGACCACTCTCGGTGATGACCATAGTTTGAGGAGTTCATGTATTCACTATGTGCTAATGCTTTGTTCCGGTTCTCTATTAAAAGGAGGCCTTAATATCCCTTAGTTTCCAATAGGACCCAGCTGCCACGGGAGGGTAGGACAAAAGATGTCATGCAAGTTCTTTTCCATAAGCACGTATGACTATATACGGAATATATGCCTACATTACATTGATGAACTGGAGCTAGTTCTGTGTCACCCTATGTTATGACTGCTACATGGTGAACCACATCCGGCATAATTATCCATCGCTAATCCGGTGCCTACGAGTTTTCCATATACTGGTTTACACTTATTTACTTTCCCGTTGCTACCGTTACAATCACTACAAAATACCAAAAACATTACTTTTGATGTCTTTACTTTTGTTACCGTTACTACCACTATCATATTACTTTGCTACTAAACACTTTGCTGCAGATACTAAGTTTCCAGGTGTGGTTGAATTGACAACTCAGCTGCTAATACTTGAGAATATTCTTTGGCTCCCCTTGTGTCGAGTCAATAAATTTGGGTTGAATACTCTACCCTCGAAAACTGTTGCGATCCCCTATACTTGTGGGTTATCAAGACTATTTTCTAGCGCCGTTGCCGGGGAGCATAGCTCTATTCTTTGAGTCACTTGGGATTTATATCTGCTGGACACTATGAGGAACTTGAAAGATGATCGAACTACTATTTTGCCCTCAACTACGAGGGGAGGTAAGGAACTGCCATCTAGCCTTGCACTAGATTCTCCTTCTATTATGAGTAAGTTTGCAACACCTAACCCTACTACTGCTATTGATTCTGATATGTCGCACGTTATTGATGATGCCACTTCTGCTATGCATGATACTTATGATGAAACTACTTATATGCTTGATACTACTGTGCCACTTGGTGAATACCTTAATGAGAAAATTGCTAGGTCTAGAGAAAGAGAAATTATTGAACCTGAGCACGATGATGTTAGTGATGATGAACCTATGCCTTCTATTCCTGAGGGTTATCTTTTTGATGCTGAATCTTCTGCAGCTATTTTTGCTTGCCAGGATAGATATGAACTTAAGAGGTTGCTAATTAAATGGAGTAAAGAATCTTTTAGAGGTAGAATGAAACCCGACCCTGCTTTTGCTACTTCACCTATCTGTGTTCCTGATCGGGACTATTATGATTTTTCTGTCGATCCAGATATAGTTACTTTGGTTGAATCCGATCCTTTTTATGGCTATGAATCTGAAACTGTTGTGGCACATCTCACTAAGTTAAATGATATAGCTGCCGTGTTTACTAATAATGAGAGATCGCGCTACCTTTATTTACTTAAGATATTTCCGTTCTCATTAAAGGGTGATGCTAGGATATGGTATAATTCTCTTGATCTTGGTTGTGTGCAAAGTCCCTAGGATATGATTTATTACTTCTCTGCTAAATATTTCCCTGCTCATAAGAAACAAGCTGCTTTGAGGGAAATATACAATTTTGTGCAAATTGAAGAAGAGAGTCTCCCACAAGCTTGGAGGAGGCTTCTCAAGTTACTTAATGCTTTACCTGATCATCCTCTTAAGAAACCTGAAATATTTGATATCTTTTATAATGGACTAACTGATGCTTCCAGAGATTACCTGGATAGTTGTGCTGGTTCTCTTTTCAGGGAAAGAACACCGGATGATGCTGAAATTCTATTGAATAATATGTTGGCAAATGAAAATAATTGGGCACCTCCCGAGCTACCTCCTGAGCCAGTTCCCGAGCCAATTACTGAACCTATTCCTAAACCAACTCCGAAGAAGAGAGGTGTTCTATTTCTCAGTTCCAAAGATATGCAAGAGGCAAAGAAATCTATGAAAGAAAAATGTATTAAAGCTGAAGATGTTAAGAATTTACCTCCTATTGAAGAAATACATGGTCTTAATTTAGCGCCTGTTGAAGAAGTATATGATCTCAATTACTTATTTAATGAAGAACCTCCCGATATCTCGACACAGGTAGTAAAGGTAAATTCTCTCTATAGATATGATAAAGCTGAAGTCCCTCCTACTAAAATTGCTAGTCAGTGCTTGGATGAGTTTGATGACTTTATGTTTAAGCAAGATGACTTTAATGCTTATTTTGGTAGACAATTAAAAACAGAATACCTTTATGATTAAATGCTTGGGTGATTATATGGCTGATATTAGAGGTGAACTTAAACTTGTTAGCAAACATGCTTCTATGGTTAGCATTCAAGTAGAACAAGTACTTAAAGCTCAGAAAGAAGTGCTTGATGAAATGAATAGTAAGAAAAATGATTATGCTGTTAGAGTGGCTACTAGAACCGGTAGAATGACTCAGGAACCTTTGTATCCTGAAGCCCACCCTAAGAGAATCGAGCAAGATTCTCAGAGAAACAATATCGATATACCTAGTTCTTCTAAGAGGAAGAAAAAGAAAAATGATAGGACTTTGCAAACTTCTAGTGAACCTATCGCTGAACCACCCGAGAATCCAAATGATATCTCTAATTCTGATGCTGAAACACAATCTGGTGATGAACATGAACCTAATGATAATGTTCGTGTTGATGCTCAACCTAGTAATGATAATGATGTAGAAGTTGAACCTGCTGTTGATCTTGATAACCCACAATCAAAGAATCAACGTTATGATAAAAGAGACTTCGTTGCTAGGAAACACGGTAAAGAAAGGGAACCATGGGTTTAGAAACCCATGCCTTTTCCTCCGAAACCATCCAAGAAAAAGGATGATGAGGATTTTGAGTGCTTTGCTGAAATGATTAGACCCATCTTTTTGCGTATGCGATTAACTGATGTGCTCAAGACAAATCCTTATGCTAAGTATATGAAGGATATTATTACTAATAAAAGAAAGATATCTGAAGATGAAATTTCCACCATGCTTGCTAATTACACTTTTAAGGGTGGAATACCAAAGAAACTTGGAGATCCCCGAGTGCCGACTATACCATGCTCCATTAAAAGAAGTTATGTTAAAACTACTTTATGTGATCTTGGAGCCGGTGTTAGTGTTATGCCTCTCTCTTTATATCACAGACTTGACTTGAATAAGTTGACACCTACTGAAATATCTTTGCAAATGGCTGATAAATCAACTGCTATACCTGTCGGTATTTGTGAGGATGTGCCTGTTGTGGTTGCAAACGTTACTATTTTAACGGACTTTGTTATTCTTGATATTCCCGAGGATGATAGTATGTCTATTATTCTTGGAAGACCTTTCCTTAATACTGCAGGGGCTGTTATTGATTGCACCAAAGGCAATGTCACTTTTCATGTTAATGGCAATGAGCACACGGTGCATTTTCCGAGGAAACAACCGCAAGTTTATAGTATCAACTCTATTGGAAAAGTTCCATCGATTATATTTGGAGGTTTCAAATTTCCTCTCCCTACTGTCAAGAAGAAGTATGATATTCTTATTGTTGGGGATTTTCATATCCCTGTTGAGGTAATTTAGTGTCATTCGAAATTTCTCCGGTTCCGGGATTATTCGGAATGAGTTTGTTAACAAGACTTGATCAACCTTGTTAGTGGGTTCATTTTGATGATCACGAGATGGATGAAACTAGAAGCACAAACTTCTATACCCTCTTTATATTTTCTGTTATTTAGTAGAAATAAAGTAAAATAATACTTTCTGTCTGTTTCCTGACTTATCCGTGCAATATAAAAATATCCCGAAAATAAAAGTCCTCAGAATGCCATGCAAATTTAATATGATTTTTTCGGGAATATTGAGAATTTATTGTGCAAAAATCATCACGGGGGGAGCTGCCACCTGGCCACGAGGGTGGAGGGCGCGCCCTACCCCCTGGGCGCGCCCCCTACCTCGTGGGCCCACGGTGGCCCTCCTCCACTTATTCCTGCACCCATCTTCTTCCTCTGCCTCACACAAACACGAAAAAACAACTCAAGCATGAGTTCCAGCCCCCGTTGCTGTGATTTTCGATCTCCTTGCGCAAAGCACCTCTCGCAAAACTGCTTGGGGAGATTGTTCCTTGGTATGTGACTCCTCCATTGGTCCAATTAGTTTTTGTTCTAGTGCTTTATTCTTTGGAAATTTGTGCTGCATAGGTGACCATGTTCTTGAGCTTCCACGTGAGATTTATATGGTTCCAAGTAGTTCCAATGCTTGATATAGGCCCTAGGCACTTGTGGGAGTTGTTGCTATCAATTTTATAGAAGTTGGTTCACCTTTATTTGAAGTTACTAAAAATTTCAGAAATTTTTCAGAGGAAACAATATGCTTAGGAGGATGTTCCAAGGTGGTCCTTCAAGGAAGCAAGGTCCTAGGCTTGCAATACGTGATGCTGATGAGGAACCACCAAGAGACGCTCCTGTGAGGCCCTGTGAATGGCCGTTGGAAAATTTTATGAATTAAGTGGGAATCAAAGAAGAATTTAGCGCATATTTAAGTAATGCCGGTCTTGAGGACTTTGAAGCTGACAAATGCCCCCAGTATCATGATCTCACAAGTTCATTTGTGAGGAGGTTTGAATTTTCAACTTCGCGAAATTCTCCTTCAGTCATGTTTGACCTTTATGACAAATCTTATACCATGGACTTAGAGGATTTTACTTCTGCTTGCAAACTTCCATCTTGGGGAAATGTCAGGAATCCCCCTAAATCTGAATATAGAGACTTTCTTGCTAGAATAACTATGGGGGAATCTAGAGATATAACACAAGCCACTATAGGGAGCGTTCACTTTCCCGCTATACATTATTTTGCTCTCTTCATAGGTAGATGTATTAATGCTAAGGATGAGGCATGTCACATGTGTGTCCCTGATCTCAGTATTCTTAGGAGTGCTGTGTTAGGAGACCAATCTTATCATTTGGGAGCCATTGTAGCTCGCAGGTTGCATCAGAATAGACATAGCGGAGATTTCTTTGGAGGAATTTATGCAACCCGCTTAGCTAATTTTCTTGAGGTAGACATTCGTGAGGGTGACATGGAGTTACCCCCTTCTTATTTAGATTTTGATTCTGTGGTTTCCCACCAGTTTGTTGAGAGGACTGAAGCACCTCTCCAGTATCGACTAATCTTTGACAGACGTCGTGTAGTCCATATTTCTCTTCCTACTCCTGCTTTCTTTGATTCACAGGCAAAAAGAAGATATATTATTACTAGAGAGGAGGCAGATGAGTATGAAAGGAGAGTGGAGGCTGCTCGACTCCATGCTACAGCTCAGGCGGCGATAGCCGCTGCGTCACGGTACAACCCCAGCTTCACCTACGGATATCCGCCAGGACACCCCTGGCAATAGACCAACTTATGCCAAAAACCTAAGCTTGGGGGAGTACGTATTTCCCACCGACATTACATTTATGTTCACACACACTCATTGCTAGATGTCGGTGCTCATACTCTTTCACTTTATTATCCATGCTAGTTTAAATTTCTTTTTCTGCTTTCTTCTTGTGTGTTTGATAAACCTTAAGAAAAACCAAAAAAATTAGTTAGTTTACTTTTCATGCTTGCAGTAGAATTAAAAAGAAAACCCAAAAATATTTCCCATTCTTCTTTTTACTTGTTGGGAGCTTTCCCGTGTAAATAGTTTTTATTACTTTTTCTTTTGGGGGTTGAGAAGACTATATTGAAAATGCTTAGTGGCTCTTATATGCATGATTGATTATTTAAACCTAGAGCCCATATTACTTGTCTTCTCTCTTGAGTTGAATGCTTGCAGATTCTAGCTTAGTCCAATGCATGTGCACTCTTATTATTATACACACCGTTTGGTCATGCAAGTGAAAGGCAATAATGATGATATATGATGGACTTATTGAGAAGAGAAAAGCTGGTATGAACTCGACCTCTCTTGTTTTTGTAAATATGATGATTCATCGTTCCTGATTCAGCTATTATGAAGTAAACATATTTGCAATGACATTTAGAGATTATAGTTGCTTGTGCCATGCTTGATTAGCTATGAGTTATAATGGTTTACCTTGCATGCCAACATGCTATTAGAATGATTATGTTGTGGTATGATGGGGTGGTATCCTCCTTTAAATGCATTGAGTGACTCGACTTGGCACATGTTCACGCATGTAGTTGAATCCAATCAACATAGCCTTCATGATATTTATGTTCATGGTGGATTTTATCCTACTCATGCTTGTACTTGGTGTGAATTAATTTTAATGCATGTTTACGACTGTTGTCGCTCTCTCAGTTGGTCGCTTCCCAGTCTTTTGCTAGCCTTCACCTGTACTAAGCGGGAATACTGCTTGTGCATCCAAACTCCTTAAACCCCAAAGTTATTCCATATGAGTCCACTATACCTACCTATATGCGGTATTTACCTGCCGTTCCAAGTAAATTTGTATGTGCCAAACTCTAAACCTTCAAATAAACATTCTGTTTTGCATGCTCGAATTGCTCATATGTGAACTAGAGCTGCCCTTATCGTCCGTGTTAGGCGGGTTATTCTCAAGAGGAGTGGACTCCGCTCCTCATTCACGAGAAAATGGCTGGTATCCGAGATGCCCAGTCCCATGCTTTGTGCAGACTAAATCAAAATAACTGCAAACAAAACTCCCCTTGGGACCCATTGAATGTTGGAGGCACTCGTTGTTTCGAGCAAGCCATGGATTGATGCTTGTGGAGGAAGGGGAGTATAAACTTTACCATTCTGTTTGGGAACCGCCTATAATCTGTTTAGCATGGAAGATATCGTCGTCTTTTAGTTGTTATGTTGACAATGAAAATATGCCGCTCAAAATATAATTTATCGCTATTTCAAAATCGAGCTCTGGCACCTCTACAAATCCCTGCTTCCCTCTGCGAAGGGCCCATATATTTACTTTTATGTTAATTCATCACCCTTCTTATTAAAAAGCACCCGCTGGAGAGCACACTGTCGTTTGCATTCATTATTACTGGTTTATATTGGGTATGACTTAACTGGATCTCTTTTACCATGAATTACAATGTTTAGTCAGTCCTTGATCTTTAAAGGTGCTCTGCATTTATGTTTTGCGGTCTCAGAAAGGGCTAGCGAGATACCATTTTGTTATATCATGTTCTGATTGTTTTGAGAAAGTGTTGTCACCCGAGTTTTATTATTATGGCTCGCTAGCTGATTATGCTATTGATATGAGTAACTGTGAGACCTACGTGTCATTGTGAGTATGGTTAGTTCATAATAATTGCTGAGACTTGAATGCTGGCCTTTTATGTTTACAACAACAAGAGCAAACAAAGTTTGCAAAAGTTTTTCTTTTTCTCTTTCAGTTTGTCAACTGAATTGCTTGAGGACAAGCAAGGGTTTAAGCTTGGGGGAGTTGATACGTCTTCGTCGTATCTACTTTTCCAAACACTTTTGCCCTTGTTTTGGACTCTAACTTGTATGATTTGAATGGAACTAACCCGGACTAATGCTGTTTTAAGCAAAACTGCCATGGTGTTGTTTTTTGTGCAGAAAATAAAAATTCTCGGAATACCCTGAAAATCCACGGAACACCTTAGAAAAAACAAGGAAAAATCCTTGCAAAAGATGAAGACTAGGGGGCCCACACCCTGCTCACGAGGGTGGGGGGCGCGCCCCCCCTCGGCGCGCCCCCCTACCTCGTGGGCCCCCTGGTGGCCCTCCGACGCCAACTCCAACTCCATATATTGGCTTTTGGGGAGAAAAAAAATCAGAGAGAAGAAATCATCGCGTTTTACGATATGGAGCCGCCGCCAAGCCCTAATCTCTCTCGGGAGGGCTGATCTGGAGTCCGTTCGGGGCTCCGGAGAGGGGGATTCGTCACCGTCGTCATCATCAACCATCCTCCATCACCAATTTCATGATGCTCACCGCCGTGCGTGAGTAATTGCATCGTAGGCTTGCTGGACGGTGATGGGTTGGATGAGATTTATCATGTAATCGAGTTAGTTTTGTTAGGGTTTGATCCCTAGTATCCATTATGTTCTGAGATTGATGTTTCTATGACTTTTCTATGCTTAATGCTTGTCACTAGGGCCCGAGTGCCATGATTTCAGATCTGAATCTATTATGTTTTCATGAATATATGTGTGTTCTAGATCCTATCTTGCAAGTCTATAGTCACCTACTATGTGTTAGGATCCGGCAACCCTGAAGTGACAATAATCGGGACCACTCCCGGTGATGACCATAGTTTGAGTTCATGTATTCACTACGTGCTAATGCTTTTTTCCGGTTCTCTATTAAAAGGAGGCCTTAATATCCCTTAGTTTCTAATAGGACCCCGCTGCCACGGGAGGGTAGGACAAAAGATGTCATGCAAGTTCTTTTCCATAAGCACGTATGACTATATACGGAATACATGCCTACATTACATTGATGAACTGGAGCTAGTTCTGTGTCACCCTATGTTATGACTGCGACATGATGAACCACATCCGGCATAATTATCCTTCGCTAATCTGGTGCCTACGAGTTTTCCATATACTGGTTTACACTTATTTACTTTCCCGTTGCTACTGTTACAATCACTACAAAATACCAAGAACATTACTTTTTGCTGTCTTTACTTTTGTTACCATTACTACCACTATCATATTACTTTGCTACTAAACACTTTGCTGCAGATACTAAGTTTCCAGGTGTGGTTGAATTGACAACTCAGCTGCTAATACTTGAGAATATTCTTTGGCTCCCCTTGTGTCGAATCAATAAATTTGGGTTGAATACTCTACCCTCAAAAACTGTTGCGATCCCCTATACTTGTGGGTTATCACAGCCCTACCTGGGCTCAATAGAGAGGTTAGCAGACCGGTCTAAATCCTAAGCGCGCAGGGGTCTGGGCCCATTGCCCATTGCACACCTGCACGTTGCGAGGGTGGCCGGTGAGCAGACCTAGCAACCTCCATTACAAAGGAAGTTGCGTTACGTGGTCCAACCCGGCGTGCACAACTCAGTCGCTGATGTGAAGAAGGCTTCGGCCGACACCATGACGTCGAGTGCCCATAACTGTTCCAGCATAGTTGGTTAGTGCGTATAGGCTCGTAGCCAGACTCAGATCAGATATCCAGATCTCGTTAAGCGTGTTATTTGAAGTATCCGCGGACGCCGGCCAGGACCAGGCCCACCTGTCTCCTAGGTGGTCACAACCTGCAATGTCACTCCGCCACAAAGTAACACTCGGGGGCCGTCGGGAACACAGGCCCACCACTACCTGGGTGGAACCACCTGTCCCTTCAGCCCCACATCCGAACAGTATCACAAGTGACATAGCAGTATAGTAGTATATAGTATATATCCGTGATCACCTCCCGAAGTGATCACGGCTCAGTAGTATAGCATGCAAATGGACAAGAATGTCGGGCCATTGATGAAGTACTAGCATCCTATACTAAGCATTAGGATAGTTGGTAAAGTTATCAACAATTGTAGCAACAATGACATGCTATGCAACAGAATAGGAGCTATCGAATCAACAACGGTAGCAAACCTAATGCAAGAATGGGGGAGAAGAGAGTGAGCCATATCTGGTTGATCAAAGGGGGTTTGCTTGCCTAGAAGCTCTGTTGCACACGAAGAAGGGTCGTCGGTGACGTAGATGTACTCAGTGGCATCAACGCCGGTCTCAGGGTCTACCGAAGAAGAAGAGGGGGCAAGAAACAGTAAATACAGAGCAAACAAAGCATCACAAAATATACCAAGGCAATACGCGGTGCCAAGGGTGATATAACGAAGGGACAGGTGATACCGGCGAGGGGGGGGGGACATCCGGGAAAGTATTCCCGGTGTTTGATGATTTCGGGCAAATGAAATGAAGGTGGATTGTTGCATGTTCGATATGCTAGGGACGTCACTACAAAAAAATACACTTCCATGATGATACGTGTTTGTCACAGTAGGTCGCATTTTTTGTCATGCATGTACATCCATGACGATTTTATGATAGAATCAAGATAGTCATACCTGTGCTGTCGTAGAAGTGTTCCATGACATTACCAAAATTATCATCATGGAAGTGTCCACTTCCATGACGATAAATCGCGCGTCATAGAAGTGCTTTCATCAAGGGTGACCGACATGGGGCATCCACTGTAACGGAACACCGTTAAGCTATCGAGTCCGGTTTTGGATCCGATAACCCGCTAACAGCCCCAACCAATGGGGATTTTCCACGTGTAAAATCAGCATTGGCTGGAGGAAACACGTGTCAGCTCACCGTTGGGACAGATGTCATCCACTCATTGGACAGAAGCCGCCTATGATACGTTGACACGTGGCATGGCCCAACAGAGGCCCATTCCTGTGAAAAGGCTAGCCCGTTTGGCTTGGTCAAAAGGTGGCGGGCCAGCCCAAAGAAAGCCTCTTAACGACCTGTTCGCATGTAGCCCATTTACAGCCCGCTAACCCAGGGCCCCTTACAACCTATCCGAATTAGGCCCAGTAGCATCATCTGGGCCGTCCAATATGATTCCAGCCCAATTTAAGTTCCAGCCCATGTAGGGCCCATGACGTCTTTCGGCCCATATGAGGCCCTTTGTAACTCTTGGCCCATTAACGGCCCGTGGTGAAACTGGCCCGTAATGAACAGCGTATCACTTTATACCCATTAGCGCCCCGTTAATCCATTGGGCCATTTGCAGCCCATGTTATCTTTCAGCCTTCTCAGGGCCCATTTATTCTTGGGCTCATTTCCAGCATTTCGGTTACTTACGGCCCATTACTGCCATTTTCTGCTTATGGGCCAAATTCAGCCCGTGGTTACAGTCGGTCCATTTATGGCCCATTAATATGTTGGGCCATTTTCATAGCGTCATAAAATACGTCCTATTAACGACGGCCCATTATGGCCGACCCATGAATGGACAATTCCAGCTCTAGCCCGTTTACGGCCATAATGCGGTCTGTTATTGGCCCATGTTTGGCCAATCGATCATACGGCCCGTATAAGGCCCATTGATGATACGGCCCATAGAAGGCCCATTGTTTCTACAGCCCATAGAAGGCCCATTGTTTCTACGGCCCGTAGAAGGCCCATTGTTTGTACGGCCCGTAGAAGGCCCATTGTTTCTACGGCCCATAGAAGGCCCATTGTTTCTATGGCTCGTAGGAGACCTAGTGTCGCTACAGTAAATATGTAGCCCATGGTTATTGTGGCCTAGTTTTAAAAAATAGGTTATTGCAACCACTAGCAAACCACGGAAAAAGAACTGCACTGACTACAAGCAAACAAATAAACAAGACAACAAGGAAATAAATAAGCAGTAAACTTACGCTAGACTATCACGGCTATTACACATATTACATCCACCGGGCATCAAAGTTCGCCACCAGCACAAATAAACGCACCGACAAAATAATATACAAAACCGAGAGCACTTCAGAAGGCACTAGGCCTGGCCAGGTCGGGCCCCCCAAACAGCCGAACAAGCTGATTAGATCTTAGTTGTGTCAACGATAGATGCATCACTCATAGCTGTATGGCATGATGGTGCACAAGGCAGTCCTCTGACATCTTCATTACATCTTTGACTTCAAGTCGGAGCTGAGCTGAAGCAAGCCTTTCCGCTTTAAGTTGAGACTAAAGAAGTTGAACTGATTGAGGTAGCGACTGCTTAGAGGTTGTCTCACACCTGCTGGTGAGTAGCTTCAACTCACCGTCTTCATCAAGATAGGACCTTGGGGTCATCTCGCTGTCCTCAAGATGGTTTGGCTCACTATCTTCCCTAAAGATCAGCCTGGCATAAGAGATACGACTCTGAAAGAGAAACAAGGAGACACGTAACAGGTTTCACAATTACATAAGCAAATAAATGGATCTGTTCTGCATAAGGAACATGTTTTTACAACTACAATTTGAAACTGGTAGTTGTTGCAAACATCCAATCGGATGTAAATAGCAAAGCAAACATAAGTGGAGGAAATGATGCCTATCCAAATCTATACTAGAACAAAGTTTGAAGGCTTGAGAAGGATGAACTTACATTACATGTTAACACGGGCTGGACAAATCCCTTCTCCATGTTGATGGAAGGATAATTCAATAAATTCTCCAAAGAAAATTCTTTATAAGCGTTCCATTATTCTACATTTTGCAAAGAGTAAATATAGATCAAATAATATTGGAAGAAACAGAGGATAATGAAGCTCAGGTGCAGATTGTGATACATAATCAAATAGCAATTAATTAAGTACAGCGTTACAAGGCAAAAGGGAGAGAGGTACTGACAAGAGCAATGCAGAGCCCAGTATTGTTGTGAGATCGTATGATCCTTTGAGCAAGGAGATTCATCTGAAATTAGTTTTCATACAAGAGAGAAGCTAAGGAAGATGCAGAAATTTAGGAGTTCAAATTTTGAATTGATATCATAGACAGTACGTGACGCTGGGCTCTCAGCAGTTCTAATAGGGGTTTGGCCACTGGAGTAGGGGTAAAGTGTGGTACAGTTGGGCCTGTATTTTCTGTGGCTGCTGATCTGTCTGATTTAATAGGTATCACTACCTTTTCCAAATACCTAGTTTGTACTCCTTGAGGATCTGCACTCACCCTCTTCCTTTTGGACATCTATTACGAAAGAACAACATTTGGTTGGAGAAACATAGTGTGATGACACATGGAATAGGTACAGAAAATGGATAGGTATGGCATATACTCATATATGATGCTTAAACTAAGCAGATGTTGTAACAAAGTAGAAGTAATGCAAGTGGTCAGATGCAAAATATGTGCGACCAATACAACCTTGCCAAGTTAGAGCAAGCACCTTGATGGGTGAATAAGATAGGCCATCCTCCACCATGCCAAGTTTGTTAGCCAGTGGATTGTTCCGCAATATTCCTCTCGTGCGCCCATTCTCATATTCATTTTGATAATGTTCAATATCTGAACTGCATTAAAACATAAAAACAAGTGAGATTATCTTTGTAATGCAGAAGTGATTCTAATCCAATACTGCCTCCCTGTAAACCCCTTTGTGCTATCTCTGCAATTCTTTTAAGAGATCCCATGCATGCTGTAATTTGGTATGTGCATTAATATAATGTGGCCTACTACTCAAAATATGAGAGCTCCAGAAGTGATGACACTTTGCAGATGACAGCTTCAACATATAGTAAAGAAGAACAAGTCGACCTGAACTGACAGATTCAAAATATACTAAGGGAGAACAACTCGACTTGACCAGTCGACCACAAGAGAAGAGGATCGTCTTAAAGAAGAGCAGAAGAGCAACCAGATTGAAGATATTACAAGTCTTTCAATACAATGTCGGTTGGCCACCCATGATGAACTAGAGCGCACAGAGAAATACTATTCTTTCCGGTCTCTCCATATGTGGCTCACATGCATTTAGAAACTAAAGTAGGAACATTTAGCTGACCAATTAAACATCTCTCAGTTTTACTAATATCAGCATAATATCAGATATGAATTTGTACAACTAAGCTTGTTTAGCTCGA
This sequence comes from Triticum timopheevii, assembly GCA_963921465.1. Lineage (NCBI taxonomy): Eukaryota > Viridiplantae > Streptophyta > Magnoliopsida > Poales > Poaceae > Triticum > Triticum timopheevii. The sequence goes on along the minus strand of OY997272.1, from coordinate 403,602,802 downwards.
TGGGTGGAGCAGTGCTATTACGACACGAGCCACGTAGGCTGACCGTGGTCATCATAAAATGTGGAAACCATAAGCATGAAGAGTATAGTGTTGACCGTGGCAGTGGGATGGCATATCTGAAGCTGCAATCCGCGCAAAGGGTAGTTAGCAACCAATGTTTGCTTTGAAATAACAACTAAGATTTGGTATGGACAAGAAAGTACAGTCAACAAGTGACAAAGAAATGCAATTTTGCTGTCTCTCTATATGCCGCGACATGCATTTGGAAACTCAAGTGGGACCTTTAGCTAACCAATTAAATGTGTCTGTTAACTAATATCAGTATCATATCACAATCATATTTGAACAACTAAGCTTTCGAATTCTGAGTGTTGTGTTGTTTAGCTTGAAGGGTGGAGTAATGCTAGTATGACAGAAATCACCTATGGAGATCATAGTAGAGTAGACAAAAGGGGAAAACCCTAAGCATCAAGAGAAAAATCAGGAAAGTGGAACTAGCTGGACCAGTGGGTGGCGCACAAGCTTTCCGAAATGAATATAGGAACATTAGGTGACCAATTAAACGTTATCTGTTTTAGTGATATGAGCATCATATCAGATTCATATTTCAACACGTAAGCTTTGGGTTGAGGTTTTGAGAAGCAGTGCTAGCATGACACGAAGCACCTACGATGATGGTAGTGAATATAAAGGGGGGAAACCATAAGCTTTACAAGTATAGTGACCGTGCCATGGCGGATCTGAAGGTGCAAACCGGACAAAGCTACTTCGCAACCAATGCTTGCTTTCAACTAGCCACTATAATTTGGCACGGACAAGAAAAGTACGGTAAACAAATTATGATCTATTTTCCGGGTGAGATCAATAACTTAAGCACATATGGAACAACACCACCTCTCTTGCGACGCCGTGTAGGCTTCTGCTGATACGTTGAGGGTGCTGCGGGTGCGATGGCTGTAGGCGGCACGGAAGAAGACTTTAGACGGCAGATGGCCGGGTCGGGGGATAAATCTTGTTGCCGTGGACGAGGTGGTCGTAGGAGCAACAACGGCAAGGTGGACGACGGCACCGATGAAGCGAGAGGACGCGATGAAAGGACCCTGGTCCAGCATCATGGAGGAGAGACGTCCATCTCTTGAAGTGGACGACGGGGTAGGGGTAGCGGCTCCGGCAAGGTGGAGGATGGGGTAGCGGACGGAGGAGGCTGGCCGCAGTGGGGAGGTTGTCGTGGTGCCGACGGTGTATGAATGGGGAAATGGAGGGGAGGGGGGATCTCAAACTTTGGGACGCGCTTCTCTAAAATGTGGGAAAGTTACGAGCTTATCCCCCATTTAAAATTTCGGACATTGCGTCGGTTGGGGATAGGACGGTAATCTCGCATCTCCCAAATGTTTGCCAGTAACTATTTCGGGCAAGGAGAGGGTGCTTTTCCGCCCATGGTTGGCGCCCACAGTGTATGAGCGGGGTTGACAGGTAGGGCGGTTGTGTCACGTCTGAGGGAAGTTACACATCTGCCCCTATTTAAAATATTAGCCTACATCGATTTCGGACGAGGAGAGTTTGTTTTGCCGCCCACCGTGTATGAATAGGGAAATGGAGGAAAAGACACATGTCTTTCGGACGAGCTTGAATCAAATGCGTTTTGCCACCCACGTTTGGCGCCCACCGTGTCTGAATGGGCTCAGAGGCCGTCATGTCACGTTTGATTGAAGTTACTAGTCTACCCCTATTGACAGCAGTGTAAATCCGGTCGATAAGGATGTGAAGTTTCAGGGGTAGACAGTAATTTCCATCTCGCAAACACTTGCTTCGGGCAGCCCACAAATTATAGTGGGTGTTTAGCCGCTTCGTTCAAAACTTGGGAGAATTAGCATTCATGTTTGCCCTGGGCCCTGGCAAACTAAATTCAAATCCAATTTGTATTCGATTACAAATATCCACAGATAATTCTATGTTTTGTTATTTATTTTTTCAAAACCACAACAAAGATTTATTCCACCTTTATATTGTTGGAAATATGCCCTAGAGGCAATAATAAAAGTATTATTATATTTCCTTGTTCATGATAATTGTCTTTTATTCATGCTATAACTGTATTATCCGGAAATCGTAATACACGTGTGAATACATAGACCACAATATGTCCCTAGTAAGCCTCTAGTTGACTGGCTCGTTGTGATCAACAGATAGTCATGGTTTCCTGGCTATGGACATTGGATGTCGTTGATAATGGGATCACATTCATTAGGAGAATGATGTGATGGACAAGACCCAATCCTAAGCATAGCACAAAGATCGTGTAGTTCGTTTGCTAGAGCTTTTCCAATGTCAAGTATCTCTTCCTTAGACCATGAGATCGTGTAACTCCCGGATACCATAGGAGTGCTTTGGGTGTATCAAACGTCACAACGTAACTGGGTGACTATAAAGGTGCACTACAGGTATCTCCGAAAGTGTCTGTTGGGTTGACACGGATCGCGACTGGGATTTGTCACTCCGTGTAAACGGAGAGGTATCTCTTGGCCCACTCGGTAGGACATCATCATAATGTGCACAATGTGACCAAGGGGTTGATCACGGGATGATGTGTTACGGAACAAGTAAAGAGACTTGCCGGTAACGAGATTGAACAAGGTATCGGTATACCGACGATCGAATCTCGGGCAAGTAAAATACCGCTAGACAAAGGGAATTGTATACGGGATTAATGGAGTCCTTGACATCGTGGTTCATCCGATGAGATCATCGTGGAACATGTGGGAGCCAACATGGGTATCCAGATCCCGCTGTTGGTTATTGACCGGAGAACGTCTCGGTCATGTCTACATGTCTCCCCGAACCCGTATGGTCTACACACTTAAGGTTCGATGACACTAGGGTTATAAAGGAAGTTTGTGTGTGGTTACCGAATGTTGTTCGGAGTCCCGAATGAGATCCCGGACGTCACGAGGAGTTCCGGAATGGTCCGGAGGTAAAGATTTATATATGGGAAGTCCTATTTTGGCCACCGGAAAATGTTCGGGATTTTTCGGTATTGTACCAGGAAGGTTCTAGAAGGTTCCGGAGTGGGGCCCACCTGCATGGGGGACCCACATGAACGTGGGTAGTGGGGTCAAGGCCCCACACCCCTGGTCAAGGCGCACCAAGATCCCCCCTTAGAAGGAATAAGATCATATCCCGAAGGGATAAGATCGAGATCCCTAAAAAAGGGGGATAACAATCGGTGGGGAAGGAAATGATGGGATTTCTTTCCTCCCACCTTTGCCAACGCCCCAATGGACTTGGAGGGCAAGAAACCAGCCCCTCCACCCCTATATATAGTGGGGAGGCGCATGGGAGCTATAGGCTTCCCCTGGCGCAGCCCTCCCCCTCTCCCAAGTACTCCTCCTCTCCCGCGGTGCTTGGCGAAGCCCTGTAGGATTGCCACGCTCCTCCATCACCACCACGCCGTCGTGCTGCTGCTGGACGGAGTCTTCCCCAACCTCTCCCTCTCTCCTTGCTGGATCAAGGCATGGGAGACGTCACCGGGCTGTACGTGTGTTGAACGCGGAGGTGCCGTCTGTTTGGCACTAGGATCTCCGGTGATTTGGATCACGACGAGTACGACTCCTTCAACCCCGTTCTCTTGAACGCTTCCGCTTAGCAATCTACAAGGGTATGTAGATGCACTCTCCTTCCCCTTGTTGCCAGTCTCTCCATGGATAGATGTTGGTGACTCGTAGGAAATTTTTGAATTTCTGCTACGTTCCCAACAGTGGTATCAGAGCTAGGTCTATTGCGTAGATTCTTTGCACGAGTAGAACACAAAGTAGTTGTGGGCGTTGATTTTGTTCAATATGCACTACTAGAAAAACCCCTACTAATGGCGCACCTAATATAGCCATTAATAGCACGCCATTAGTAATTTTTACTAATGGCGCACCACCTGGTGCGCCATTAGTATCTGGTATACTAATGGCGCACCGCGGGTGCGCCATTAGTATAGGCCAGGGTGCGCCATTAGTATGCCTCCCAGGGGCCATGTATACCCAGGTGCTTTGGCATACTAATGGCGCACCACCACTGGATGCGCCATTAGTAACCGCAGCATACTAATGGCGCACTGCCCAGTGATGCGCCATTAGTATGCACTGTCATACTAATGGCGCACTGTCATGTGATGCGCCATTAGTATGAATATTAGGTTTTTTTATTTTTTATTTTCTATTTTTTTCACAGGTTACAAAATGTATAATTTGACAAAATATAGACAGCACACATCAACAACAGATTCATCGAATACAATAGAAGATTAGTCTTTGAATACAATTCATCATATTAGTCTCCGAATACAATTCATCATATTAGTCTCCGAATTGAAAAGACCGAACAAAGATAGAACATTATATTACAAGTCTCGAGACCGCGAGTAGCGAGTTTGTCTTCATATTACAAGTCGATATCGATCATCTAAACTACCATCACATAGAAGAGAGCTGCGGTCATCACGATGAGCATCATCACGATGAAACTCGTCTTCATCCGGTTCCTCCAACGCTCCCTCCCCTCTCCCGCTAGATAGCGGGCGTATCTAGATTCGGCCTCGGCCCTAGTGGTGTACCCTTTGTAACTGTTACCGCTGAATCGGTGAACCTGTCTCCGACACTCCTCCCAGTCATCATAGACTCCGGGAACCTTACCCTTGTACACGACATACGTCGGCATCGCTATGCACTAGCCAAACGAAACGTTAGTACCAATTCACAGACAATACATAAGCAATATATAAGTATGCAACAAAATGATCGGAAGAGAAAAGCAAGACATTAATAGCATCGATTGCATCTAAGTTGAACGACTCTCGAAACCAAAGAGACATACTACAAGTTCATTAAAGTTTAATTACAACATGAGCCAAACGATGTTTCAGAACTAGACACAGCATCACTGCTTTCGACTCGACTCAAGGGACCGGAGCGTGGATGAAGCCGCCGTCTATCGTGGGAGTCATGAAATAACAGTCGTTGTCAGCCTGCATTTGTAGCATTGTGTCGATGTCACTGTTGGACGGTTGATTGTTGAGGTAGAACTTCCCCGAGGTATGAAGGACATCTTGATGGATGATTTCCGCAAACTCCGACTGGATGCGAAAGAATTCTTGTCGGAGGTCCGCGTCCTGGATTGCCGACACGCTCTTTGCCCAATCTTTGAGTTTACTCGGTAGCAGAAGTTGATGATGGTCCCGTATGATCGCCCGCATGTGATGGATGGCGTAGTAGGCACCCTTCTGACCGCCAGGCGGCTGCTTGACGCAGCAGAACGTCGTATTGTGGGAGAACACGTGCTTGCCGTACTTACGAATAGGCCTGGTGAAGGTGCCTCCAGATTTGGTGTAGCCGGGGAGAACATCATCAAGAACCTTCTTGACATTTGTGTAGTCTACATTCGACTGACAGTCCGGGTCGAAATACATGGCCATGGAATATTTGGGGCTTAGCAGGATGAGTGTGCATTGTGTGTCACTGCAGAAAACACGGAATGTTAAAAGAAAAACGATCAAAATGTAAGAATTCATATGTTACGGGGCGGTTGAGGGGAGGACTTACTCGGGAAAGTAAGGCACGACGAAGTTATCCTTATCTTGGTTTGCCAGAATGACGCCTTCGAGTTAAGAACTCGCGACTTGCCGGTCCCCAACGCTGCCCAAGATCTTGGCACGCATGTAGAAGGGGTCGACTATCACGATGTCCGGGGTCTTGTCGCGAATGATCCGCATCTCCATACTCAGCGAAAATAGCCGAACGAAGGTGTAGTGCAGTGGATGAAGGTTCAACATAGCGTGGATGTCATCAAAACGCAGGACGATCGTACGCCCGATGGAGTTATCCACAAAGCCCTTGCCCTCTGGCACCTTGGCCGCGAAAACCGGGTATGCCACATCCTTCTCTCTGAGATGCCGCTTCTCCAAAGCAAGAACACTGTCATGCAGACTCCGCATAGCACCGGTTGCAGCATTGAGCATATTTGTCGGTAGCATCGCCCTACCCGCCACATGCACCCTCCTCGAGATATCCTGCGGTGAAGGTGGCCCGTCCTGAGCACGGATCGTACTCGGTGCCGGCTGGCTCGCACCCTTCTTACTCTTTCTTTTGCGTGCCTTCTTCTTCTCCTGTAATGGGACCGAGTTCTGCTCACAGACCACCTTCTTGAGTGTGTTGGGGCTGATAATATTTCGCACCTCGCCTATCTGAGGCTCGGTGAAGTCGGCAGCTGCAGGCGTCTCCTGAGAGCTGAACGCCAGACGGCGCCTGTTGCAACTTGGCTTCTCCGCGGTACCAGCTAGATCACACACGTCTTTTGTTGGGTTTGGTTCTTGAGAAGGAGGCCCCATGAAGTCTCCATCGTACCCATGATTGGCAAAGTACTGATCGACGTTGGCAAATGTATCATCGTCGTCGTCGTCGTCGTTCTGATCTTGTGCCATATGCATGTTTGGATCCAGTGGCATAGGGATGTCCGGCACCGTTACGGAGGTCTTGCCATGGGGCCGACTTGGCGCCGGCACGACTGGCGGTGTTGTCTTTGGGGTGGTGTCCCCCGCCCCCAAACGAATCTGGCTCTTCGGCCAAACCAGGGGCCAGCTCAGGCAGGCGCTGAGGGTCATCACGTCATCATCGTCGGCCCCGACGGGTCGAATCGGAGGTAACAAGTCGTCGCAGCCTGGCAGCACCCGAACCAGTTGAACCCTAAACAAGTTGGGTGGCATCTGGGTACCGTGGAACAAGGGGTTGCCCGGTTGAACGATTTTGCCCTTGGCGACATCGACCAACTCGTTGTTCACGAAGTGGAGGAGAGTGCACGGAACGTTGGCGGCGCCCTGCGAAAACATGTAGGGCGTCAGGGATGCCCAGTCAAAGGCAAGGAGATGAAGTCCTCGGCCGAGAGAGGCTTAATTAGTTACCGTGATGATGGCGTCGAGCTCGGCTAATGTCGACGCACCGCCAACGGCGGGCGTGCAGTTGACGGAGGTGCCGCTTGCTGCAGAGGTGCCGGCCGGCGTACACCCGGGTGCATTAAGCTCCCGTGCCGGCGTCGGAGACACCAATGCCGCCTCCGCCGGAGGCACCAATGGCCCCGCCATCGCATTATGCGAGTTGCTGGCCGTGAAGCTAGGAATCGGGGGTGGCCCCTGTTGGCCGCCCGCAATCCACGCACTCAACCCCGAGATCAAGGTAGGCACAATGGCGGTGATCGTCGCTCCGAGTCGTTGTTCCACTTGCTCTTGGACAATCTCCGGAATCCGCGCCACCTGTGCCTTGAGTTCTTGAACCTCTCGCGCCTGGCTTTCCGAGCTGGTCTTTTTCTCCTTCTGCACACCAGCGGTATAGTATGACCCCCATTTTGTCGACAAGCCTTTGCCGGCCACACGACCAGCTGACGTCGGCTTACTGAGCTTATCCTTGTTCTTAATTACATTCAACGCCCTATTTAGAGTGGTGTCCCAAGGGTTGCTCTTAGTCGACCCCGCGCTACTGCTTTCAGTCGCCTGCGGAAGGAATGTGAACCATTTAGAAATTTGGCTTCATTAATTAGAATGCAACCATATGGAGCTAATTACGCAGGGGTGTATTCCTTACCAGAACAAGCTCAAGCTGCCTGGTCTTCGGATCCGTGGTAAGCTCCTTTGTTTTCGGGTCCTTCTTGTACCGGGCCCTGACAAAGTTCTTGGTCTGCTTGTTACCGCTGTATTTCTCGAAGAGGGGTGGTAGGCCTTGCTCGGCACGGTCCGCCTCCTCCTTGTCCCATATAGGCTCCGCCACTCTGTAACCGCTGGGACCGAGTGTGTGTTCCCCTATGTTCAGCTCCCGCATTTGTTTCCCCCACTCACTTGATTGGGAGCTTGCGGTGCTCGAGCAATTGATCTTGAAGTCGTTGTAGTCATCTTCGGTGATCGAAGGATTTTTCTCCTTGATCTTCTGATAACTCTCACCTTTCTCGATCATTTTCTTCACATTGCTTTTCCAAGTAGACAGGGCCTTGCTCATCTTCGTGAGGGCAGCATTGTTCACTTTATTCCCTTTGAGGCTTGTGTTTGCAAATTCAGCGGGGAACTTGTATCGTTCGTGCAGCTTCGTGAAGAGGAGGTGGCGCAAATTCCCTCGGTCAGGATGCCTTAGGTTCTCGGTGTTGATCGAGACGGTGCTCCGGACAATGCACCCAAGCTGAAGCGAGTACCCCTTGACTATTCGTTCGGGCGCCGTTGGATACCCGTTGGAGTCCACTTCAGTAACTTCCTCCTTGAGGGTGAGGAGCACGATCGGGCGCCGGTCCTTCCGTTGCCTCTTCGGTTGGCTGCCATCTGTGCGGGCGCTGCCATCATCAGTGGTGGCATCCTCGGTGGCACCATCAGTGGTGGCATCAGTGTGGTCATCCTCGGCGGCACCATCAGTGGTCTCAGGATCGGTGGGGAAGGCGGCGGCCTCATACAAGTGAGGTTGTTCCTCCATCTCCTGGGACAGCTCCCAGAATGCCTTGCCGCCCGAACCCCCGGCCTCATCATTGTGGGCCATGTTTCTCTCTAAATAGAAACAAAGTTTGGTCAAAAAGTTGGTTATTGTCAAGGAACAAGATCTCTAAGTTGACCAAATAACCTAATTCTCGAGGAATGTCGCCAAAAAGTTGGTTATTGTCAAGGAACAATTGAGAGATGTTTGTGATATTGCCTAGGTGTTTTGGGATAGAACCTGTTAGTGTGTTGTTGCTAAGGTCCAAGTCCATGTTCTCAGGGTAACCTAGTTCTTGAGGGGTGTGTCTAGAAAGTTCACTCTTCTTTTTAGAAGACAAGCATCTGAAATGGTATTGCCTTTCCTTAATTTGTACTATTTTTTCATTGTGTTGAATACTTATGTGGGTGAGTGTATCTGTAATTACTTTTTACTACACCGCAGGGTGTTCAAACACGCGGAGAGGATAAACGCTAGCAGGCTGATCATTGCATATCATTCATAACCATGAATGAAGGCTCAATGGACCAAGGAAAGAAAACCTACACAAACGCAAGGATTACTATTGGAGACACTCAGGCCTGCTGCTTTGTGTTGATTGTTCAGAAGCTAGGGAATGTCCATTATATATAGATGCAGAGAAGCTTCGGCCGTGGTGAAGGTCAACCCCTATATTTTAATTGGAGGGCCAAGAGATAAGCTAAGCTGCAAATTATGAATCTGCGTCGAAAATTGCACCACATTCAACATAGGGCAGGAGACGCCTACCCTAATGAATATGTTATTCTCACAGCTCATCACTTGCTGAACTTGTAAATCATTTCCGTGAAAACAATCAAACGGTTTTCAGCGACAAGTGATACAAGGAACTAAACTAGGTTTCAGCTCTACATGGGCCAGAGTGGACTTGAGTAAATGTGTGTATGTGATGTGCCCCAACAGGGTAAACTTATTAAGATATACTCCAATCTTCATCAAGTTGCAGTTTTGAAATGTTGGCAGTTTTTCTAGCTGATGAAAGGAAACGATTTCCTTCCTGGACCATCGAGTCATGCACACGTTGGGTTAATGCACAGTCGAACTCCGATGAAGAAAAATAGAAAGTATATGGCATAAAGGGGTCTAGGCTTGTGCAATTTTGACATTTAGGGTTACCCAAATGCATGTGTTATGACTTCTGAAGCCAGACAGAAACTCTGATTATTTTTGGTTCTGTACATGATGCAAAATGGATGGATGGATGAATATAATGAAGCAAGTAATTGTCCTGCCTTGGAAATTAAGCTGGTGCCTACAGGTATATGTATGTATTGTTCGGTTGGTCCTGAAAAACAAAAGCTATCTAGCTAGTATTTTCAGGTTCGGTTGTGAATAAAATACTAAACTAATCCAACCACTAAAGCAAATTAATTTTTATTTCGGTTGAGAATCGGGCACCTTCTAGGTCAAGAAAATTGGGCATGACCTTTGCTAATTTTCTTGACCTAGGAGTGCCCCATTTCTCAACCGAAACGGAAATTAATCAACGTTTCAGGAGAAAGGGGTTATTTTAGAAGATCACAAGTAGCAGCAGCATCACTTGACAAAATCACAACTAGCAGCAACAACTCGCAGATAGCAGCAAATAGGTACACTAATGCATGGCTGAGATTGAACGCACAACCCCAAACTTAAAAGCACTGGACCAATATGAAGCACTTCAATCTGGTCTAATAATTAATTCATGTGGCAGCTGAAAAGTGTAACTCTGTCAAGCCAAGAAGGTATGAGCTGTTCATGGAAGCCTTTGATCATGTATCTAAAGGCATAGACAAAATCTACAAGCAGTTAACAAAAAGGTCATAGGCTATCAACAAAATGTACTTTGAAACCACCATAATCAACAAAATGGGATTGGGTCATTCTTTACCACGATTTTATGCCATCCTATAAACAGATATGTTTCAGTGAAATGTACTTTGAAACCACCATAATCAAGAGATGCCAGGCCTCTCCCTGTCATCGCCCCCTTTATGTACGATAACAAGAACATCTATTGGAACTTCTTTTAACAGGATTTCCGAAGTGCAACAATAGCAACACGGGGAGAAACACCACTTTCCGAAGTGCCCTACCCTCCTCTACTTGTGTTCTAGTAGTGCATAAGTAAAGATGTATCGACATTTAGGAATGTATGTTGTTAATCCAGTTTCCTTTCTTTGCCCTTGACTTAACCACTGGAATGTGCATAGAACAGAGCATAAATCTCATCATGAAACAATATCACCAATAATGACCAATGGAAAACTTTGGTGTGGCAAGGCAATGACTGCTGGATTTACCTGAATCTGAATTTCTTGGTGTTCCCGACGCGTCCCAAGCCCACGTATCTTGAAAAACCTGAGATTCTGCACAAAAACAAAACGATTTGAGTCGAGAACTACTCTCAACACGGAACCTGTTGAAACAAATTAGGTTTGGGAACAAGCCAGATCGATGCGCCGTCGATGGGGATTTCTTTTGCCGGTCAACAAAGAGACATTGGGGATTTTTTTGCAGAGGAGGCGGCGCGGGGTCGCGGGGGAGAGATGAGGGAGAGAGAGGGGCGGAGGAGGGGCAGGGGAGGTGGCGCACCTGAACTCCGCGGGAGAATCGACCCCGGCGGAAGACACCACGCGCCGCGCGGCCGGGGAGAGGAAGGCCTCCCGAAGGAGGGGGAGGCGGCGCACCTGGATTCGGCGAGGGCGGTCGGCGGAAGCGCTGTGCGGCGAGAGGGGTGGGGTCGAGGCGGCGTCGGGACGGCGTCGGGGCAGCGTCGAGGCGGCGTCGGGGCGGCGGGGCAGAGGGCGAGGGCGGCGGCGGCGTCGGGAGAGGAGAGGGGAAGGGGATCGAGGGCGAGGGCGAGGGAGAGAGAGGGGCCGGGGAGGGAATATGGGTGGGGCCGGGCACAATACTAATGGCGCACCACCCCTCGGTGCGCCATAAGTACATCCATACTAATGGCGCACTCCACCATGGTGCGCCATTAGTGTTTTTTTATTTCTGCTCGGGCCAACAGGTTATCTACCACCAGAAATGATCCAGATCAAGTCCCCTCTACTAGCTCGACTGGTCAGCAGTCAGTTCTCATACCAGGAGGTCCTGGGTTTGACTCCCAGGCTCCACAAATTTTTTTAAGCATTTAAAAAGCTGTTTGATACTTATTTGTGTTTAAATATGTTCAAACTTGTTTAAATCATAACAGTAATATTTTTTTATAAGACAGTAATAATTTTTTAAAAAATATCATCAAACAGTAATGCCGGTGGAGTGGGGGAGGGTGCACGGGGTGCGGGGGGTCGGCGGCGGCGGTTGAGTAGGGGAATCGAGGGTGCGGGGGGTCGGCGGCGGCGGCCGGTGGACTGGGGGGTGCTCGGCGGCGAGGGGGACCGGATCTGGCGAGGTGGGATAGCGATCGAGATGGAGGGGGATCGAGATCGAGTGTCCATGAAATTTAAAAATATTCATGATAGTTCAAAAAGTACCCATGAAATACAATCGAGAAATGAAGGCTACGATTTAAATACAATAATCGATCTTAGCTAGCTATCTGTTCACAATCTTCTTGCCCTTCTTTTTCGCAAATGGAGTTCTTCTGTGGAACGGACGTCCTTTAGGTAGGGTGATCCTGCTTCTTCTTGTGGTGTATGCTGCTACTTCATCATCGTCGTCATGTTCGATCCTCGGGTCGCCGTACTTGTCGAAGTCTTGCTCATTGGCTACTCCATCCATTCCGATGATCTTCCTTTTGCCTCTCCTCACGACAACACGACTGGGCTTTGGCGGGTCGATAATGAAGAAGCATTGGTCCACTTGGGAAGCCAGTACCCATGGCTCATTTTTCGCGGTGACATTTGCGCCCGCGGTCTTGGATTTGGCTTCGGGTATAACCATGGTGGTGAAATACCGGTCTTCTTTTATGACGTTCTTGGCCCATCTGACACGGAACATCGGGACCTTCTCTCCAGCGTAGCTCAGCTCCCAGATCTCCTCGATCCTTCCGTAGTATCTGTCCTTGTCGTTACCGATGTAGGATTCCATTGTTACCCTGGAGTTCTGATAACCATCGCTCTTCATGTCCTTGGGCTCGGTGTAGAATGTGTATCCATTGATATCGTACGCCTCATAGGTCATCAGGTTGTGCTCGGCGCCCTGTGACAAGGCGAATATGAGTTGTTCTTCCGCGGAAGAATCCTCATGTAAAGGGTACGACAGAAGCTTCTGCTTGAACCAACGCGTGAAACATGAGTTGTGCTCTTTGAGTATATCTTCGTCCGTCCTCTGTTGGCCTCGGTCATTGTACGTCTTCTTAATAAAGGTTTTGTGCTCTACCACCCAAGGATCGACCACGTCTATGTGTTGTAGCGCGACTAGGTTTGCTCTTTCAAAGTCGGCGAGTCGACCCTCGAAGTCGACATGCATTTCGCGGCGACCCTCACGGTGACCCCATCCAGCGAGCCTGCCGAGGTGCCTGTTGACGGGCAGACTAACGGGGTTCTCGATGCCTAGATAATTCGTGCAGTAGGAGATGCACTCTTCGGTCAGAAAGCCCCTGGCTATGCTTCCTTCTGGACATGACATCTTGCGAACGTATCCTTTGATGACACCATTCATCCTTTCGAACGGCATCATGCTGTGCAGGAACGTTGGCCCGAGTTGGATGATATCCTCCACTATATGGACCAGCAGATGAACCATAACGTCGAAGAATGCGGTCGGGAAGTACATCTCAAGCTCGCATAGTATCACCACGATCTCTTCCTGTAGCCTTCTGAGTTGCCTCACGCCAATCGACTTCCGAGAGATGACGTCGAAGAAGTTGCATAGGCCAAATAGCGTTTCACGGACGTGCGCGTCCATGATCCCACGGATTGCAACTGGAAGTATCTGCGTCATCAGCACGTGACAGTCGTGAGACTTCATCCCGCTGAACTTCTGCTTCGCTGGGTCTAGGTATCTGCTTATCTTCCCCGCGTAACCGTAAGGAAGTTTTACTCCTAGGAGTCAGGTGAAAAACTGCTCGATCTCCTCCTGACTTAGAGTGAAGCACGCGGGAGGGTAGTCATTTCCGGTCTTCTTGGCCTTTTTGCCTTTGCGACGACTTTCTGTGTCCTGCTTCGCCTCATCATCATCATCATCATCATCATCATCATCATCATCATCATATATAGCGTGAAGCTCCTGCCTGATGCCCATTGATTTCAAGTCTGCCCTTGCTTTCGGCCCATCTTTGGTCCTCTCTGGCATGTTGAGCAGGGTACCAAGAAGACTCTCGCACACGTTCTTCGTGATATGCATGACATCAAGGCTGTGAGGCACACGGTGGATCTTCCAGTACGACAAGTCCCAGAAAACAGACCTCGTTTTCCATACCTTCAGCAGCGGGTCTGGCGCCTTTCGCTTCTTTCCCGGCTCTGGCGCCTTTTGCTTCTTTCCCGGCAGTGGGCAGTCTTTCCAATTTTTCAACAGCTTGTCTATTTCCTCGCCGCTCCTCGTACACGGGCGTTTTCGGGGTTCGGTTTCACCATCGAACAGATCCTTGCGTTTCCTCCACGGGTCATCATCGCGAAGCCACCTTCGATGTCCCATGAACACGGTTTTCGAAGACCCGGGATCTCTATTTAACTGGCGATACGTTGTGTCATCCATGCACCTTACACATCCAGAAAATCCGTGGACTACCTGCCCCGCAAGATATCCGTAACCGAGATAGTCGTGCACCGTCGTGAGCAGTGCGGCTCTCATAGGGAAATATTCTTTCTCTGTGGCGTCCCACGTATTGGCTGGCGTTTTCCACAGCGTGTCAAGCTCCTCTTTTAGCAGCCCCAGATACAGATTGATGTCGTTCCCTGGTTGTTTCGGCCCTTCAATTAGCATACTCATGTGAATGTACTTCCTCTTCATGCACAACCAGGGGGGAAGGTTGTACATCCACACAAACACAGGCCAGGTGCTATGTGTGCTTCTCTGGCTGCCAAACGGATTGACTCCATCGGTGCTCGCGCCCAGCACGATGTTCCTTGGATCGTTCCCAAATTCTGGGTATTCGAAGTTCAACGCTTGCCACTGGCTCGCATCCTTAGGGTGACTCAGCATCTTGTCTTTTTTATCTATCTCCGGATCATTTGCGTCATCTTCTCGCTTCTTCTCCTCCCTATCCGCGTGCCAACGCAGGAGCTTTGCTACCTTAGGGTCCGCGAAATACCGCTGCAGATGAGGAGTGATCGGAAAGTACCACACCACTTTTCGAGGAGCTTTCTTCCTCTTCTTGTATCGAGTGACACCGCACACCGGACATGTGGTAGACTCCGCGTGCTCGTCCCGATAAATGATGCAATTGTTCATGCACACATGGTATTTCACGTGCGGTAAATCCAGAGGACACACGATTTTCTTCGCCTCCTCCGAACTGGTCGGGCACTTGTTCCCCTTGGGAAGACGTTCGTGCCAGAATGACATGTTCTCGTCGAAGCATGCGTCGGTCATTTTGTGTTTTACCTTAATCTCCAGAGCCATGAGCGTTACTTTCAGGCGGGTATCCTCGGGCCTGCATCCTTCATACAATGGAGTAACCGCGTCTAACTCAAGTTGATCCATCTTGGCTTTCTCTCGGGCGGCAGCTCTTGCGTTATCCGTCTGCTTGAGAAGCAGCTCTTGAATATGAGGGTCCTGCACCCAGCCCATCGATGGTCCAGCGTCGTCTGCTTCGCCGGCATCATCATCATGTCCTGCATCTTCTACATGGTGACTGTGTACAGCATCACCGTCGTGATCATCTCCTAGGGATTCTTCATCTTCTCGCCCGCCCGAGCCGCGGTGGTTGTCTTGCTGCCCTTCCTCATTTCTTGCCCGGCCCCCATGGACAACTTCGTAGTCATCTTCATCACCTTGCCACCGATAGCCATCCATGAAACCACGCAAGAGCAGGTGGTCCCGCACCTGCCCGGAATCCGGGTCCGCAATAAGGCTATTCAGCTTGCATCTTCAACACGGACATCTTATCTCCGTCTTGTTCTTTTGAAGCATCTCGGCCTTTGCGGACCTCAAAAACCTATTCACGATGCCTTCGGTCATCGTGCGGACCATGGTCGCCTGCGGGGTAGAGCAAAACGATATTTTAGAACCAAGAAAAAATTTGGCATGACTTTCCCTAAAAATAGGACCAAAAAGAATGCTTAATGCCAAAATTCTCGCCGAAACGGAAATGAATCAACATTCCGGCAAAATATTGGCAACTATCGCATTTCAAATACCGGTACACCTCCAAACACAAACACATATGCAACACCACAAACATATGCAACACCACGAACATACATAGATCTAGCTAGGCCATAAAAAGTGCATGTGCACATTGTTGTAGGGAGAACAACATAAATATAGCTTCTCCCCTTACTTACCTAGCAAAATAAGGTAACTTAACCACTTAATTTGAATGAATCTATGGTGGAAATGAGGTGAAAAAGAGGAGGCACCCGAGACAAGGAGGAGGGGGTGGAGAGAATGAAGTGGGGAGAAAGTGAGTGTGGGAGGAGAGGCTGTCCAAAATATCTTGTTGCTGCCCACTTACTAATGGCGCACCGTCAACCAATGCGCCATTAGTAATCCAGGTTACTAATGGCGCACCCCCTGGTGGTGCGCCATTAGTAGTTTTGCAAAAAAAAACATACTAATGGCGCACCCTGCCACGGTGCGCCATTACTAGTTTGAACTAGTAATGGTGCACCGCGTGCGAGTGCGCCATTAGTACTTTTGCAAAAAAAGGAATAAAAAAAAAATAAAAAAAATAACAATAGTGGCGCACTTTCTGGCTGGTGCGCCATTACTACTTACAACTAGTAATGGCGCACTAACTGCGGATGCGCCATTAGTATGTTTGGACAGACGCACTAGTTCAAAAAAAATTGGTACTAATGGCGCACCGTGGGCCTGGTGCGCCATTAGTAGTTTCAACACTAATGGCGCATCAGAAGGTGGTGCGCCATTAGTATATAGTAATGGCGCACCGCTTGTCTGGTGCGCCATTAGTGTCAATACCATCTATAGCCCTTTTTCTAGTAGTGATGCTTACCGTTACTAGTCCAATCTTGTTTCGATGGTATTGTGGGATGAAGCGGCCCGGACCGACCTTACACGTACTCTTACGTGAGACAGGTTCCACCGATTGACATGCACTTGGTGCATAAGGTGGCTAGCGGGTGCCAGTCTCTCCCACTTTAGTCGGAACGGATTCGATGAAAAGGGTCCTTATGAAGGGTAAATAGCAATTGGCATATCACGTTGTGGTTTTGCGTAGGTAAGAAACATTCTTGCTAGAAACCCATAGCAGCCACGTAAAACATGCAACAACAATTAGAGGACGTCTAACTTGTTTTTGCAGGGTATGCTATGTGATGTGATATGGCCAAGAAGAATGTGATGAATGATATGTGATGTATGAGATTGATCATGTTCTTGTAATAGGAATCACGACTTGCATGTCGATGAGTATGACAACCGGCAGGAGCCATAGGAGTTGTCTTTATTTATTGTATGACCTGTGTGTCATTGAACAACGCCATGTAATTACTTTACTTTATTGCTAACCGGTAGCCATAGTAGTAGAAGTAATAAGTTGGCGAGACAACTTCATGGAGACACGATGATGGAGATCATGATGATGGAGATCATGGTGTCATGCCGGTGACGATGATGATCATGGAGCCCCGAAGATGGAGATCAAAAGGAGCAAAATGATATTGGCCATATCATGTCACTATTTGATTGCATGTGATGTTTATCATGTTTATGCATCTTGTTTACTTAGAACGACGGTAGTAAATAAGATGATCCCTTACAACAATTTCAAGAAGTGTTCTCCCCTAACTGTGCACCGTTGCTAAATTTCGTCGTTTCGAAGCACCACGTGATGATCGGGTGTGATAGATCCTTACGTTCACATACAACGGGTGTAAGACAGTTTTACACATGCAAAACACTTAGGGTTAACTTGACGAGCCTAGCATGTACAGACATGGCCTCGGAACACAGAGACCGAAAGGTCGAGCATGAGTCGTATGGAGGATACGATCAACATGAAGATCTTCACCGATGATGACTAGTCCGTCTCAAGTGATGATCGGACACGGCCTAGTTGACTCGGATCATGTAATCACTTAGATGACTAGAGGGATGTCTATCTGAGTGGGAGTTCATAAGATGAACTTAATTATCCTGAACATAGTCAAAAGATCTTTGCAAATTATGTCGTAAGCTCGTGCTTTAGTTCCACTGTTTAGATATGTTCCTAGAGAAAATATAGTTGAAAGTTGACAATAGTGATTATGCGGACAGTAGAAAGCTTATGTCCTTAATGCACCGCTCAGTGTGCTGAACCCCAAACGTCGTTTGTGGATGTTGCGAACATCAGACATACACGTTTTGATAACTACCTGATAGTTCAGTTAAACTGTTTAGAGTTGAGGCACCAAAGATGTTTTTCGAAATGTCGCGAAACATATGAGATGTTTCGAGGGCTGAAATTGAGATTTCAGGCTCGTGCCCACGTCAAGAGGTATGAGACCTCCGACGATTTTCTTAGCCTGCAAACTAAGGGAGAAAAGCTCAATCGTTGAGCTTGTGCTCAGATTGTCTGAGTGCAACAATCACTTGAATCGAGTGGGAGTTGATCTTCCAGATGAGATAGTGATGTTTCTCCAAAGTCATTGCCACCAAGCTGCTAGAGCTTCGTGATGATATATAACATATCAGGGATAGATATGATGATCCTTGAGGTATTCGCGATGTTTGACACCGCGAAAGTAGAAATCAAGAAGGAGCATCAATTGTTGATGGTTGGTGAAACCACTAGTTTCAAGAAGGGCAAGGGCAAGAAGGGATACTTCATGAAACGGCAAATCAGCTGCTGCTCTAGTGAAGAAACCCAAGGTTGAACCCAAACCCGAGACTAAGTGCTTCTGTAATAAGGGGAACAACCACTGGAGCGGAATTACCCTAGATACTTGGTAGATGAGAAGGCTGGCAAGGTCGATAGAAGTATATTGGATATACATTATGTTAATGTGTACTTTACTAGTACTCTTAGTAGCACCAGGGTATTAGATACCGGTTCGTTTGCTAAGTGATTAGTAACTCGAAATAAAAGCTACGGTATAAACGGAGACTAGCTAAAGGTGAGCTGAAGATATGTGTTGGAAGTGTTTCCAAGGTTGATGTGATCAAGCATCGCACGCTCCCTCTACCATCGAGATTTGGTGTTTGCGTTGAGCATAGACATGATTGGATTATGTCTATCGCAATACGGTTATTCATTTAAGGAGAATAATGGTTACTCTATTTATTTGAATAATACCTTCAACGGTCTTGCACCTAAAGGAATGGTTTATTGAATCTCGATCGTAGTGATACACATTTTCATGCCAAAAGATATAAGATAGTAATGATAGTACCACTTACTTGTGGCACTGCCATGTAAGTCATGTTGGTGTAAAACGCATGAAGAAGCTCCATGTTGATGGATCTTTGGACTCACTCATTTTTGAAAAGTTTGAGACATGCGAACCATGTCTATTGGTGTATACGCATGAAGAAACTCCATGCAGATGGATCGTTTGGACTCACTTGATTTTGAATCACTTGAGATATGCAAATCATACCACATGGGCAAGATGACTAAAAAGCCTCATTTTTCAGTAAAATGGAACAAGATAGCAACTTGTTGGAAGTAACACATTTTGATGTGTGCAGTCCAATGAGTGCTGAGGCATGCAGTGAATATCGTTATGTTCTTACTTCACAGATGATTCGAGTAGATGTAGAGTATATTTACTTGATGAAACACAAGTCTGAATTATTGAATGGTTCAAGTAATTTCAGAATGAAGTTGAAGATCGTCGTGACAAGAGGATGAAATGTCTATGATATGATCATAGAGATGAGTATCTGAGTTACGAGCTTTGGCACGCAATTAAGACATTGTGGAAATTGTTTCACAATTAATACCGCCTGGAACACCATAGTTTGATGGTGTGTCCGAACATCATAGTTGCACCCTATTGGATATGGTGCGTACCATGATGTCTCTTATCGAATTACCACTATCGTTTATGGGTTAGGCATTAGAGACAACCACATTCACTTTAAATAGGGCACCACGTAATTCCGTTGAGATGACACCGTATGAACTATGGTTTAGAGAAACCTAAGCTATCATTTCTTAAAGGTTTGGGGCTGCGACGCTTATGTGAAAAAGTTTCAGGTTGATAAGCTCGAACCCAAAGCGGATAAAATGCATCTTCATAGGACACCCAAAACAGTTGGGTATACCTCCTAATTCAGATCCGAAAGCAATAGGTATTGTTTCTTGAATCGGGTCCTTTCTCCAGGAAGAGTTTGTCTCGAAAAATTGAGTGGGAGGATGGTCGAGACTTGATATGGTTATTGAACCGTCACTACAACTAGTGTGTAGCAGGGCACATGAAGTTGTTCCTGTGGCACCTACACCAATTGAAGTAGAAGCTTATGATAGTGATCATGAAACTTCGGATCAAGTCACTACCGTACCTCGTAGGGTGACAAGGATGCGTACTGCTTTAGAGTGGTACAGTAACCCTGTCTTGAAGGTCATGTTGCTAGACAACAATGAACCTACGAGCTATGGAGAAGCAATGGTGGGCCCAAATTCTGATAGATGGTTAGAAGCCATGAAATCCGAGATAGGATCCATGTATCAGACCAAAGCATGGACTTTGGTGGACTTGCCCGATGATCGGCAAGCCATTGAGATAAATGTATCTTTAAGAAGACAGACGTGGACTGTAATATCACCGTCTATGAAGCTCGACTTGCGGCGAAGAGTTTTTCACAAGTTCAAGGAGTTGACTACAATGAGATTTTCTCATCCGTAGCGATGCTTAAGTCCGTCGGAATCATGTTAGCATTAGCTGCATTTATGAAATCTGGCAGATGGATGTCAAAACGAGTTTCCTTACCAGTTTTCGTAAGGAAAGGTTGTATGTGATACAATTAGAAAAGTTTTGTCGATCCTAAGGATGCTAAAAGGTATGCTAGCTCCAGCGATCCTTCCATGGACTGGAGTAAGCATCTCGGAGTTGGAATATGCACTTTGATAAGATGATCAAAGATTTTTGTTTATACAAAGTTTATGAGAAACTTGTATTTCCAAAGAAGTGAGTGGGAGCACTATAGAATTTCTGATGAGTATATGTTGTTGACATATTGTTGATCAGAAATGATGTAGAATTTCTGGAGAGCATATAGGGTTATTTGAAAGATGTTTTTCAATAGAAAACCCGGATTAAGCTACTTGAAAATTGAGCATCGAGATCTATAAGGATAGATCAAAATGCTTAATAATACTTTAAAATGAGCACGTACCTTGACATGATCTTGAAGGTGTTCAAGATGGATCAGTCAAAGAAGGAGTTCTTGCCTGAGTTGTAAGGTACGAAGTTAAGACTTAAAGCTCGACCACGGCAGAAAAGAGAGAAAGGACGAAGGTCGTCCCCTATGCTTTAGACGTAGGCTCTACAGTATGCTATGCTAAGTACCACACCTGATGTGTGCTTTGCCACATGTCTGGCAAGAGGGTACAAAGGTGATCAAGGAGTGGATCACCAGATAGCGGTCAAAATTATCCTTAGAGGAATAAGGATATGTTTGTCGATTATGGAGGTGATAAAGAGTTCGGCGTAAAGGGTTACGTCGATGCAAGCTTTAACACCTATCCGAGTGACTCTGAGTAGCAAACCGGATACGTATAGTGGAGCAACCATTTGGAATAGCTCCAAGTGGAGCGTGGAAGCAGCATTTACAATATGACCCAGAAATTTGCGAAGTACATACGGATCTGAAAGTTGCAGACCCGTTGACTAAAACCTCTCTTGCAAGCAAAACATGATCAAACCCCAGAACTCATTGAGTCTTAATCACATGATGATGTGAACTAGTTTAGTGACACTAGTAAACTCTTTGGATGTTGGTCACATGGCGATGTGACCTGTGAGTGTTAATCACATGGCGATGTGAACTAGATTATCGACTCTAGTGCAAGTGGGAGACTGTTGGAAATATGCCCTAGAGGCAATAATAAAAGTATTATTATATTTCCTTGTTCATGATAATTGTCTTTTATTCATACTATAACTGTATTATCCGGAAATCGTAATACACGTGTGAATACATAGACCACAATATGTCCCTAGTAAGCCTCTAGTTGACTGGCTCGTTGTGATCAACAGATAGTCATGGTTTCCTGGCTATGGACATTGGATGTCGTTGATAACGGGATCACATCATTAGGAGAATGATGTGATGGACAAGAACCAATCCTAAGCATAGCACAAAGATCGTGTAGTTCGTTTGCTAGAGCTTTTCCAATGTCAAGTATCTCTTCCTTAGACCATGAGATCGTGTAACTCCCGGATACTGTAGGAGTGCTTTGGGTGTATCAAACGTCACAACGTAACTGGGTGACTATAAAGGTGCACTACAGGTATCTCCGAAAGTGTCTGTTGGGTTGACACGGATCGAGACTGGGATTTGTCACTCCGTGTAAACGGAGAGGTATCTCTGGGCCCACTCGGTAGGACATCATCATAATGTATACAATGTGACCAAGGGGTTGATCACGGGATGATGTGTTACGAAACGAGTAAAGAGACTTGCCGGTAACGAGATTGAACAAGGTAACGGTATACCGACGATCGAATCTCGGGCAAGTAAAATACCGCTAGACAAAGGGAATTGTATACGGGATTAATTCAGTCCTTGACATCGTGGTTCATCCGATGAGATCATCGTGGAACATGTGGGAGCCAACATGGGTATCCAGATCCCGCTGTTGGTTATTGACCGGAGAACGTCTCGGTCATGTCTACATGTCTCCCCGAACCCGTAGGGTCTACACAGTTAAGGTTCGATGACACTAGGGTTATAAAGGAAGTTTGTATGTGGTTACCGAATGTTGTTCGGAGTCCCGGATGAGATCCCGGACGTCACGAGGAGTTCCGGAATGGTCCGGAGGTAAAGATTTATATATGGGAAGTCCTATTTTGGCCACCGGAAAATGTTCGGGATTTTTCGGTATTGTACCGGGAAGGTTCTAGAAGGTTCCGGAGTGGGGCCCACCTGCATGGGGGACCCACATGAACGTGGGTAGTGGGGTCAAGGCCCCACACCCCTGGTCAAGGCGCACCAAAATCCCCCCTTAGAAGGAATAAGATCATATCCCGAAGGGATAAGATCGAGATCCCTAAAAAAGGGGGATAACAATCGGTGGGGAAGGAAATGATGGGATTTCTTTCCTCCCACCTTTGCCAACGCCCCAATGGACTTGGAGGGCAATAAACCAGCCCCTCCACCCCTATATATAGTGGGGAGGCGCATGGGAGCTACAGGCTTCCCCTGGCGCAGCCCTCCCCCTCTCCCAAGTACTCCTCCTCTCCCGCGGTGCTTGGCGAAGCCCTGTAGGATTGCCACGCTCCTCCATCACCACCACGCCATCGTGCTGCTGCTGGACGGAGTCTTCCCCAACCTCTCCCTCTCTCCTTGCTGGATCAAGGCATGGGAGACGTCACCGGGCTGTACATGTGTTGAACGCGGAGGTGTCGTCCGTTTGGCACTAGGATCTCCGGTGATTTGGATCACGACGAGTACGAATCCTTCAACCCCGTTCTGTTGAACGCTTCCGCTTAGCAATCTACAAGGGTATGTAGATGCACTCTCCTTCCCCTTGTTGCTAGTCTCTCCATGGATAGATCTTGGTGACTCGTAGGAAATTTTTGAATTTCTGCTACGTTCCCCAACATATATATGATTATGATTTAGAAATTTTGTGATCTTCGAATTTAGTAGGTTGGATACACTCTGAGTCAAACAGTTATTTCATCCAATACAATATGCTCACACGAAAAATAGTTCACCTTATGTCAATCATACAAGTACTGAGGATTACCTCGCCTAAAAAATTCAAATCATTACAACACATGGACAACATAGGGGGTCTTGCAACATAATCCATTCAGAGACATGAAACAACATGCAAGTACAATAATCTAATGACAATTTCAATTGGTACCTAAAGAAGAACCGGGATTACCCTGGGCTTCAGATAGCAGAAACAGCAGGACCTCCTCCGTATTGAAATGCAACATTCTTACTTCCTCCAATTCTTGGGTTGCTTGCATAATGTGTGCTGCTAATTCCATAATTTCCAGCCTCTACCTCATTCATGGCAGCCACACCATCTCTTTCTGCCTCTAGTAGAGCCTCAAGCACTATAATATCTGTGCTCAGACTGCTCTCTGGCAGTGTTGCCTCTGAACTGCTATCATCTGGTAACATGGATGGTGCATTGCTTCCACAAATTGATTCTGGGGTTGTACATTGTGTCCTAGTGTGAACGGCATCCTGAAAGGTTTCCAATGGACATATGTAAGAGATAGTTATCGTATGATCCAGACAGTAAGCTTACATGGTAAACGACATACGAATTATTGCCGAGCATGGCAAGCTATATTTAAATGGTTCAAAGCAGCATCAGCCGAAAAGAAATTAAAATGGTAGGATGAAACTAGGGATGTAAGTGGCAAATAAACGACATCTGCCAGTCCCATCTAGTTAGTTTTTGCTAGCTCCCTAGTTCATTTTCCTCAAAAAACAAAAACTCTATTGAACTATCATACCACTAGTGGACTTTAATCAGGATTAAACAGGACCCAGTTGACATCCCTAGTTGAAAGGGAGTGTACCACTGGTATATTTAAGTTGCCAAGGCATCTAAGCAGTTGAAATAATCTGAGAAAGCACTTACAGTGTGGCCTCATATAAACTACGAAGACAATCTTGTGATGAAGTTGAAAGGAAAAGTTAAGGACTCAATTGAACTAGGCATGCATTTCTTTACGATAGTACAACATGCACTTCTGACATATTGGTCAACTCAGGTATAGCGTAACAACAAACAAGCATTCGAATCAAACAATACAGCAAAGCAGACAACTGAACTATTTGTAATTCTCTAGGATTACAGGTTGAGGGCACAAGCCAAGAAAGTAGCCCACTCGCATTACATTTCACATGTACTAAAACACACTGGCTTACCATATCTTGCTGTGAAGCCTCGCTGCTGTTGCAACGTTCTTTGAAGATATCGTCAGCATCCCGTGGTTGAAAATCTAGTTGTTGTACTTTATTCTGCACCCTCTATTTAGGTAAAATTAATTTTAATTGCATGCATTGGTCGGAATTGATCATCAGTGGTTCATCTAAACTAATGAAAGAAGGGTGTGTGCATACAGGACAAAATATCTGCTTCCCTCTATTTTTATGCTTGTTCGAGGTGCCAGCCCCAAAAGAACAAATATTTTGATTGATGGGGTTGGAAGCTCCATAATTAATAGAAGCATAAAATCAGTCATGCAACTTGGGAAGATCAAGAACACACAAACAAGTAATGAACAGAGGCTCGGAGCAGTGGTGTAATAGCTAGCATTCAAAAATGTAGGGTAAAACGAACAAAAAGCAGCGGAACCACATGCTAGTTTGCTGATGTGTAATTAAGCATAGAGAACATTAAGCAGTCTAATGGAACCAACAAGTGGCATGAGAACAACACCATTATCATAAATATAACATTCAAGAAGTAAAATAGTAGGCAATGATATCTAGGAAGTACAATAATACTTAGGACAAAACTAAAGCATATTAACTATATGTGCACTGGTATCAGGTATGTAATTTAGCACATGTAACATGTTCACTGCCAGAAGTATGGCCCTACAGGTGCAAGCAGAATAACGTGTCTCATGAAAAACTGAATGATGCCCTGAAGAAAATCAAAGGTGTGGTGCTTATGCTAGGAAAGTGAATGTAGGCGCCGGCCGTTGGATAATAGTACCTGATTCTCGGCGGCGTATGGGTATTGTTGTCATACTTGATAGATAAGGATCATTGATGGTGCTCATGTTGCGGTTGAGTTTGGGCCGGCTGTCGCCATCGCTGAAGAGGCTTCGGTGCTATGGTTGCGGCGCCTGTCGACATACTAGAAAGCTCATCTGTGGTAAGTGAACAGTTGCACGATAAAGAGAAAAACCAAAGGAGTACAAATCGAAATAACCTGATGAGGCTGCGGCGTCGGTAAAGCAGGGCCGGTGGAGTTGAATATGGTGTCCGTGGAGGGGGTCCGGTGCAGTGGACGAAGGCTTCGGCGGGCGCGTTGTACAGTGCTTTCGATGAGGCGGATTTGTTGCGGCGGACGAGGGCTTGTATGAAGGGCCAGCAAAGGGGCGGACGAGGGAGTCAGTGAAGGGCCTTCATTGTGGTGGACGAGGGCGCCGGTTAAGCAGATCCGGTGTGGTGCACCATGATGGCGGTCAAGGAGATCTGGAGCGGTGACAAGCCAGTCGCTGAAGCGGCTCCGGTGAAGTGGTGAGTTGGCAGTTGGGGGTTCCAAGGTGCGGAAGGTAGATCCGGTGGGGTGTGAGGTCCACCGCTGCGGCGGAGGACTAGATTCAGCGGCTTGCCGTGGTTGGGGGGGGGTCAGTGAGGGGAAGTAGAGGGGCTCCCGGGAAGAATGTGTTGGGGGCAAAGAGGGGAAAACAATGGAGTTACCAAAGCAGCCCTTTTCCATTCATGTGGCAGGGGTAAAATAGGAAAATCGCATGACTAAACTTTCGGGCGCGAGATATTTCGATGTGAGCGGGAAGTTTGAAAGCTTTTGGCGCCTATTCTGCTCTTGTACGGCCGATAATGATATCATGGCCGAGAATTTGTTTGTTTTGCACGCAAATAGAAGTGCAAGTTTTGAAAATCAATGTCTCCAACTCAAAAATTAGATTGTCCATTCAATTCAAATATGGATCATTGAGCTACTACAAGCAAATACCATCATACGGTCCAATTCAAATGAAATTCCAAATGTGTTTATCCCAAATATGATGACAAAAGCAAAAATGTGTCTGTGTATGAATAAAGTGGATATTATAAAGTTTGAACATGCCCGTATGTGTATATCTCTAGGTTTGATATATGAATTTGAAATCACGAAATCCTGGCTAAAAAATGTACCTTCGTTTAAATGAATTACAAAAGCTAATGATGGAGTCGAATTCCAAAATTCCAATCTTAGGTTTGTAATTCTTGTACATCAAGGTATATCACGCATGTTCAAAAGTATCATTATCTCATAGTCAAAACTATGAAACAAATTGATCAACCATGAGTGCACACACTATTGACCATGTATATCTCAATTACGCTAAAGTCCCTCAAATACAGACACCTCACTCTTTATCTGAAGCCAACCCCTCCCCCCCCTCGTCGCCCCCCACACACATATAGAAGTCGTTCTCTCTCCCAAACACCAACACACGAGCACATTAACACCCCTCTCTCTTCTAAAGTCCGGACCCCAATATAGGTCTCTATCACTTTGTCTCTCGGGCATGCACACATCTCTTCCCCCACTCTCTAGGTTTCCCGGCATCTCTCTTTCCCAAGCACACGCACTATGTAGAGTGTATTTTTCCCATACACACAAAACGTCGCCCCCAAATGTCTATCTCCCTAGTTATGTGGTTCTCGCGCACTCACCTCACACACCACCCCACTGCAAACAAGCACACTTTGTCTCCTTGTGCACCACTCTCCTCTTTCTATCTCTCCCACATGCAGACCCGCCCCAGCTCCTTCCCTGTATACATATATGTCGTGACTCTTTCCATAGCTCCCTAATGTATCATCATTCTCGATCTCGCACATTGTTCTCTACACCATCTATTCTAGATCTCTCATGATGTCCCTATCACACACACGATGACTCTTTCCCTTGCATCTCCGTACATAGGCCAATTTCGAACAACATCAACATTGTCTCCCTATCTATACGCCATTCATGGACACAAACGACCCCTCTAGCCCTCTCTCTTCCTCTCTCTCTCTTCCCCCCCCCCCTCTCTCTCTCTCTCTCTCCCTCTCCCTCTCCCTCTCTCTCTCCGTCACTAGCTCTCTCTCTCTCGCTCTCACACCACTACTAGGGAAAAGCCTATACACAGAATCTTAGCAGTAGCGCGGTTCAAAATAGAGCGCTGTTGCTAAGTAGTTGTAGCGCGTGTCACGTAAACTCGCTGCTGATAAAGATTTAGCAGTAGCGCGCTCGACCAGAAACGCGCTGCTACAAATATCGACCGGCGGTGTTCCCCCAACTCTAAGTAGCAGTAGCGCGGTCGCAATAACATCGCTACTGCTAAGTACGTAGCAGTAGCGCGCTTTCCTCGAGATCGCTGCTGGTAAGTTTCAAATTGCCACAATTTTTTGTCCCAGTTAGCAGTAGCGCCTTACCGCAAAGCGCGCTGCTGCTAAGTACTTAGCAGCAGCGCGTTTTCTCTCCCGCGCTACTGCTAACCCCACCAACCCCCAACCCGTCCCTCCCCTCCCCCCCTTCCTTTTTCCCTTCCCCCTACCTCCCCCTCTCCTCTATTCCCTCCACCACATGCTCCCACTCTCACTCTTCTTCTTCTCAATACTTCTCCCCCATTACTCTGTCTCTTCTCTATCCACCTTCTCTCTCTTCATTACTCCTACATAACTACACCACCTCCATTAATGCATCTCCTTTCTCTTTTTCCTTCCCCCTCCACTAGTTGAAGTTGTCTCCTTCCAAATTAGGTAGCTAGGTAGATGTAGGATTTAGTTAAGTGACCTATTTGCCCCCTAACTAGATCTATCTTTGTCAAGAAGAGCTTTGTGCACTTTTGATCTCCCTACAACATCATCTCCGGCCATCGAGATAGAGGTGATGAAAATTTCATGCTTTTGCAAAATGGAAATGTGTTTATGTGTGTGTGATATGTTTGTGGAAATTGTGTGTGTGGCATGAGTTGATGCCGCCAAATTGTGCTTTTGAGTTGCCTATGTTTTGCCGGAATGTTAATTTATTTCCGTTTCGGCGAATTCCGGGCAAACTCTAGATCCATATATGTCCTATTTTTAGGGAAGGTCATGCCAAATTTTTTTATGACTTTGATGCATGCATGCATTTTTACAATCAATTTTTTTATTATTACCATGCAGAGTTGACGATGGTCAGTGGAACGATGGTGGACAGGTGGTTGCGGTGGGCGGTGCAAGACATGAAAGAAAATAACCGGACAGAGGTTTTATGTCCGTGTCGAAAATGCAAAGGAATAGTTCTAATGATGGAGTCGAATTCCAAAATTCCAATCTTAGGTTTGTAATTCTTGTACATCAAGGTATATCACGCATGTTCAAAAGTATCATTATCTCATAGTCAAAACTATGAAAAAATTGATCAACCATGAGTGCACACACTATTGACCATGTAGATCTCAATTACGCTATAGTCCCTCAAATACAGACACCTCACTCTTTATCTGAAGCCAACCCCTCCCCCCCTCGTCGCCCCCCACACACATATAGAAGTCGTTCTCTCTCCCAAACACCAACACACGAGCACATTAACACCCCTCTCTCTTCTAAAGTCCGAACCCCAATATAGGTCTCTATCACTTTGTCTCTCGGGCATGCACACATCTCTTCCCCCACTCTCTAGGTTTCCCGACATCTCTCTTTCCCAAGCACACGCACTATGTAGAGTGTATCTTTCCCATACACACAAAACGTCGCCCCCAAACGTCTATCTCCCTAGTTATGTGGTTCTCGCGCACTCACCTCACACACCACCCCCACTGCAAACAAGCACACTTTGTCTCCTTGTGCACCACTCTCCTCTTTCTATCTCTCCCACATGCGGACCCGCCCCGGCTCCTTCCCTGTATACATATATGTCGTGACTCTTTCCATAGCTCCCTAATGTATCATCATTCTCGATCTCGCACATTGTTCTCTACACCATCTATTCTAGATCTCTCATGATGTCCCTATCACACACACGATGACTCTCTTCCCTTGCGTCTCCGTACATAGGCCAATTTCGAACAACATCAACATTGTCTCCCTATCTATACACCATTCATGGACACAAACGACCCCTCTAGCCCCCTCTCTTCCTCTCTCTCTCTTCCTCTCTCTCTCTCTCTCTCTCCCTCTCCCTCTCTCTCTCCGTCACTAGCTCTCTCTCTCTCGCTCTCACACCACCACTAGGGAAAAGCCTATACACAGAATCTTAGCAGCAGCGCGGTTCAAAATAGAGCGCTGCTGCTAAGTAGTTGTAGCGCGTGTCACGTAAACTTGTTGCTGATAAAGATTTAGCAGTAGCGCGCTCGACCAGAAACGCGCTGCTACAAATATCGACCGGCGGTGTTCCCCCAACTCTAAGTAGCAGTAGCGCGGTCGCAATAACAGTGCTACTGCTAAGTACGTAACAGTAGCGCGCTTTCCTCGAGATCGCTGCTGGTAAGTTTCAAATTGCCACAATTTTTTGTCCCAGTTAGCAGTAGCGCCTTACCGCAAAGCGCGCTGCTGCTAAGTACTTAGCAGCAGCACGTTTTCTCTCCCGCGCTACTGCTAACCCCACCAACCCCCAACCCGTCCCTCCCCTCCCCCCCTTCCTTTTTTCCCTTCCCCCTACCTCCCCCTCTCCTCTCTTCCCTCCACCACATGCTCCCACTCTCACTCTTCTTCTTCTCAATACTTCTCCCCCATTACTCTGTCTCTTCTCTATCCACCTTCTCTCTCTTCATTACTCCTACATAACTACACCACCTCCATTAATGCATCTCCTTTCTCTTTTTCCTTCCCCCTCCACTAGTTGAAGTTGTCTCCTTCCAAATTAGGTAGCTAGGTAGATGTAGGATTTAGTTAAGTGACCTATTTGCCCCCTAACTAGATCTATCTTTGTCAAGAAGAGCTTTGTGCACTTTTGATCTCCCTACAACATCATCTCCGGCCATCGAGATAGAGGTGATGAAAATTTCATGCTTTTGCAAAATGAAATGTGTTTATGTGTGTGTGATATGTTTGTGGAAATTGTGTGTGTGGCATGAGTTGACGCCGCCAAATTGTGCTTTTGAGTTGCCTATGTTTTGCCGAAATGTTGATTTATTTCCGTTTCGGCGAATTCCGGGCAAACTCTAGATCCATATATGTCCTATTTTTAGGGAAGGTCATGCCAAATTTTTTTATGACTTTGATGCATGCATGCATTTTTACAATCAATTTTTTTATTATTACCGTGCAGAGTTGACGATGGTCAGTGGAACGATGGTGGACAGGTGGTTGCGGTTGGCGGTGGAAGACATGAAAGAAAATAACCGGACAGAGGTTTTATGTCCGTGTCGAAAATGCAAAGGAATAGTTTGGCTCGACCCCCATGACGATGGTCGTGTCGAAGCGCACCTGCTCATGACTGGTTTCATGGATGGCTATACTCGGTGGATAATTGAAGATGAGGATGACGATGTTGAGGATGCCGACGGGGCAGGCAATGATGACACGGGGCAAGACGAAGAGATGATCGATAATGGCGGCGGGGAAGAGGCCGGACATGGCGGCGGAGAAGGGGCCGGACATGGCGGCGGAGAGAACGACATGGACTCCACGCAGCAGAGTTCGTCGGTACTAAGTTCAATTGTGCGGGACCCTCATGTTCAAGCATTGCTTCGCAAGGAGACGAGTACTGAGAGAGATGCTTCTAGAGAGGAGGCTAAGCTGGAGCAACTGGTGGTAGACTCGAACACTCCATTGTATGATGGTTGCAATCCTGAGGTGACCCGGTTGAGTTTCACGCTCCAACTCCTGAAGACGAAGGCTAAAAACAAATGGACCGACACTAGCCTCGATGAGCATCTCAAGTACCTAAAGGATGTTCTTCCCGCGGGTAATCTATGTCCTACTAGTGTTGATGAGGCCAAGAAGATCGTGTGCCCTCTTGATCTGCCACACGTTAGATACCATGCATGCATCAACGATTGCATAATTTATCGGAAGGAGCACGCGGAAAAAACAAGTTGTCCAGTGTGCAATGCTTCTCGATACAAGAAGGCCGGGAAGAAATGTCCCCAGAAAGTTGTATGGTACTTACCAATCACTCCCCGTCTCCAGAGGTATTTTGTAGATCCCAAGGAAGCAAAGCTAATGCGCTGGCACGCGGAGAGGAAGAAGCCCGACGATGGAGATGATCCAAAGCTGAGACACGTGAAGGATGGAAGCCAGTGGAGAGCGTTGAACAACTTCTATCAGTATTTTGAATGTGATGCAAGGAACATCGTGCTCGGCGCGTGTACCGATGGCATGAATCCGTTTGGCAACCAGAACACCAACCATAGTACATGGCCCGTGTTTGTATGGATGTACAACCTCCCCCCTGGTTGTGCATGAAATCGAAGTACATTCACATGAGCATGCTTATTCAGGGGCCGAAACAACCAGGAAATAATATTAATTTGTATCTGGGGCTACTTCAAGAGGAGTTAGACACGTTATGGAAAACACCGGCCAAGACATGGGACGCCAGCAAAGGTGAGTATTTCAACATGAGAGCCGCGCTGATCACGACAGTGCAGGACTATCTCGGTTACGGATATGTGGCAGGCCAGGTGTCCCATGGATATTGTGGATGCACGCGGTGCATGGATGATACAACGTCTCAGCAGCTAACGTCAAGGAAAGATGGCGGGTCTGGGAAAATCGTGTACATGGGGCATTGAAGATGGCTTGAACAGGACGACCCGTGGAGAAACCGTGGAGATCTATTCAATGGTCACGCTGAGCATCGAGGACCTCCACGTAAGCGGAGCAGTGCCGAAATCGATGAGCTGTTGAAAAACTGGAATGAGTGCCCCGCGCCGGGAAAGACGATGAGAAAGGCGCCGGAGCCGCTGCTGAAGGTATGGAAGACAAGGTCTGTGTTCTGGGACTTTGAGTACTGGCACAAACTCGATACACCTCATTGCCTTGATCAAATGCATATCTGTAAGAATGTCCTTGAGAGCTTGCTCGCAACACTGATGAACATGCCGGATAAGACCAAGGATGGGCCAAAGGCAAGAAAAGACTTGCAAGATTTGAAAATCAGGGAAGATCTGCACATGCCGCCCCGTAAAATTTCAGACGAGACAGAGACGGAGACAGAGGCACGGGAGAAGAAGGGCAAGAAATTAAAGAAAGAGGATTATTGCCCCCCCTCTTGCTTCACCTTAAGTCAGGCTGAGATCAATCAATTCTTTAAGTGCCTTACCGGAGTGAAAGTTAGTTCCGGTTACTGTGGCAAGATAAGCATATATCTAGACACGGACAAGAAAAGGTTCAGTGGGATGAAGTCTCATGACTGTCATGTGATGATGACGCAGATACTACCTGTTGCCCTTAGAGGGATAATGGACAAGCACGTCCGTGACATGCTTATTGGTCTCTGCAACTTTTTCGACGTCATCTCTCGAAAGTCGATCAGTGTGAAGCAGCTCCAAAGGCTACAGGAAGAGATCGTTGTGATACTGAATGAGCTTGAGATGTAGTAGTAGTAGCGAGTTTCTCATAAAACGCTGCAGCTACCCATCATAGTAGTAGCGCTTTTCTCTGAAACCGCTGCAGCTACAGAATATAGTAGCAGCGCGTTTTAACATAACGCGCTACTGCTACATCCACTTAACCCAAAATTCGCACTCGCCCAGCTTCATCCCGCCATTTCCCCCCAAATCCCCACTCTCTCTCCGGCCCCCGTCGCTCCGCCGCGCCCGACCCGGCCCCGGCACTCGCCCCCGACTCCGCCGGCGCCGGCGCTAGCCCCGGCGCTCGCCCCGTCCCGGCCCTCAACCCCGACTCCGGCGCGCTTGCCCCCGACCACGCCGCTCGCCCCCGACCCAGCCGCTCGCCCCCGACTCCGGCGCCGGGGCTCGCCCCCGACCCTGGCGCGCTCGCCCCCGACCCGTCGGCCCTCGCCTCCCTCCTCTCCCCTGCCGGCCGTCGTCGGGCCTGCCTCCTCGCCCCTGCACTCTCTGTAAACCCCCCCTCTCTGCTAGGGTTCTTCATCTTAATTAATTAGGCTATCTATTTAGTTATGAATTTAGCTAGGTTTCAAAATTAGCTGAATTTATATGGAAATTTGAACTGGACATGTGATATGTGCATATGTCATGTTTTGGACATGTCATGTTTGAAAAATGATCCGAGTGGCCTATGTTACGCCGGAATGTTGATTCATTTCCGTTTCGGTGAATTTCAGGCGCTCGATATGTCCATTTTTTAGCAAAGGTCATGCCTAAATTTCCCGTGAATAAAGGCATGATTTGTGCTACATAGTTGGCATATCGAGTGCTGGCACATAGATTTCTTTTTATGTCATTTCTCATTTATTCATACTTTTAGAAATAAATGAGGCCACTTAATCATAGGAAACATGTCGAACAACGAAGAAACTGGGCCTTCTGACCAAGATGCAGACGAGATGGATTATGAGGGTGAACAAGAGTACCTCGACTATTTGACTGCTAAGCAAGGTTTGCAGGTCGGCCTCGATGATGGTACTGACGCCGACATCGACACCGACGGCGCCAGCACCGATGGTGGCGCCGAGACCGGTGGGGAAGGTACCGGCGGGGAAGGTACCAGCAGGGAAGGTACCGGCCCCGATGCCGATACCGAAAAGAGGAAGCATAAGAAGCAGAGGATACGAAAACCTAACAAACTAGGGATTGGACGACTTGTGATCACAAAGATGGCACCTGGCAAGTTTGAGCCGTTAGAGCCGGAAGAACCTCGCAAGTGCTATGGGAACCAAGTAGGATGCATCCTACGGGAATGCGCGAGCATCAACGACGATGACTTAAGGAGTAAAGAACATTTGACGCAGTTGCTCCTAACGAAGTTGCACAAGAGATTCAAGTTCCCCGACCGGGATGATAACATAGAACAACCGTGGGATGATCCGAAGATGAAAAAGATTAACAATCATGCCATGGGCATGTTCAGCAATGATTTGGCCTCCTGAAAAGGGAGGGTGAAACGAGCTATTGAGGCTGATGAACCCCTGTCCAAGATTCTGGAGGAAAATCCGACACTTACGGAAGAGGAGTTCGAAAAGTTCAAGGACACTTGCGCTACCGAGGCAGCCAAGGCTAAGGCTGCGAAATTCAAAAGCCTTCAGCAAAGGAACACGGGGAAGAATCACCTCGGAAGCCGTGGCTACCTCGGTAAAAGGCCCATATGGGATAAGGAGGACGTGGAACGTGAAGCCGCGGGTCTCCCAGACCCCTTCGCGAAGTTCACCAACCCCTTGGAGCATGACTTCATCAGGGCCCGCTACAAGTGGGACAAGGAGAAAAAGGTTTTTTACACGGACAAGATCACGAGGAAATTGATTAGACTACTGGAGAAGCAACACCGGCTTGCAGCTGAAAGCCCTACTTCTCCGATGAGGCCCAAGTGGGACACCCCTCTCAACCGGGCCTTGAACGAACTTAAGGGACTCCCGTTGGACCAGCGGCCGCAATATGGTCGTGTGCACGGCGCTGGAGACGGCGCCACGTGGAAGGTGTTTTACAACGATGGCCCGGAGGCCAAGAAGCAGAAAAAGAAGTTTAGTCAGGCGGACATCGATGCAAAGGTGAAGCTTGTGATCGAGAAAAAAGCAGCTGAGGACGCGAAAAAAGCAGCCGAGGACAAATATGAGTTGCTACAGCAGGCAGTCAATGCAGCTGTAACTGCCTGCAGAAATGATTTCGCTACTAACTTGGTTCCAGTTATCATCAACTGGGCGAAGGAAAATCCAGACAAGACGGTACATGATTTCCCGATGCCCAGTTTCGTTGCGAGAAACTCCATGAACAACAACACCATCGCACCATCACTTGCTCAAGCAACCGGGCCTCCTCTCGCAGCCGCTCCCGCTCATAGCAGCCCGTCCTCAGTCTCAGGCGCGCTAGGTGGGCCTTCGTCTTTGGCTGAGCTCGACGCCGTCACGGTAATTACATGTCGCACCAATATATATAGATAATATTCCATTTTTGTTGCCTTTCGGTTGTTTTACACCACAGACATATGTGTTTGCAGGCGAAAGAAACCCCATGCACCATACTCTACTTGATCAAAGGCCAGAAGGTGGACGTGGGAAAGGGGATGATAATGGACCCCTCTCAACGCACATTCCACAACCAGCCGATCCCCGCTGGGCACTTCAGGGTTAGCTTGACCAGTGTGAAATTGGGGCACGAGGATTTGCCTCCTCCAGTACAGCATGTGGGAGCGGACGACGAGACCCCGCCGCGGATTGGACGCTGCAAGGGTTGGGTGCTGCTATGGCCGAAGAATCTTATTCGTCTGGAGCCGGCCAAGAGCACACCAATAACTACCACACATCAACAAGCATGTGCGGAGACCACCACCCCACCTACGCAATTACCAGCTCCTGTAGTAGTGCCAGGTGAGAGCGGCGGACGACATGATGAAGGCGGTGCAATAGTACTGGCTGATGTAATTTCTCCTGTAGAACAGAGAATGGATGATGAGACGGAGGTCGACCCTATGGATTACCTCAATACAAACGCGTATGACTGTGACATAGATATGATGAGTCAACCATATGACGAATCGGGCTATTAGCTTGCTAATGAGGATATGGATGATATGCCCGGGCAGGGCCGTACCATGGATTGCAAAAAGTCTCTCTTCATGAAATCCTCACAGGACACGCCTGAAGATGCCGCCTCAACATAGGCTCAACTAGCCGGGCGCGAGGGTCGTACAGTACTTAGCCCGGGAACACTTGGGCAGGGGTTAAGGAAGGGTCTGGAAGGTGTGCCCAAGAAAAAGGAGAGGAAGAGATCGGGGAAGGTAACTGCCTCCAAACAAGCCAGAGCACAAAACAGCCATACGATGCATTCTGAAGAGCGTGTACCCGTGAAAGGTGCGGTCATGTTCCATCTCACGGGCGAGCCGATGCTACCGCCGAAACCGCTGGAGGCACTATCAGGGGATCTCAGGAGACTGCACGACCATGTGCTGTCGACTGAGAAAAGCCTACTAGCCTCAAAGGATCCATGATATCCGACATACGCGGCTCGTGTGCCTGAGGGGAAGTGCTACGTCGACACACGGCCCGCGGAGGTGTTCTTCCTGTGGTTTGACCATATCTTTGAGATGTTTCTAACAAGGCGGCTTGATTTTACTATCGTCCACCTTTTTGCGCTACATATGAGCTCCGTCATGAAGAGTGAAGAAGTCTCGCAAATCTGTGTGGCGGATCCATACTACATGCACGAGTCTTTCTTGAGTCTCGGCGACTTTGAGCATGAAACTGCTAGGGAGTACCTCCAAAACTTCATGGTACAGAATAAGGACCGGGAAATTGTCCTCGTGCCTTATAATCCAAAGTAAGTCAGTTCCGGACAACCCTTTCGTACATTTCAATCATTCCTTCTCTCTCATATGGGGAATAATTTGAGGTGTCTTTTCCCGGCAGCAACGGGCGCGCCGTCCTTATCGTTCTTTACCCGCAAGTCTCCCACGCCGTGTATTTTGACCCTTCCAGAGACTACGAGAAAAAGGACTACACCCACATAATGAATATTCTAGATGATGCTCTCCAAGGCTTCAGCTTTAGAGGTGGCCACGTGCATATCAGGAAACAAAGGAACAAGAAGATGGGTTTCGCGCATAAAACTAACTTCTCCTGCATCCATGTCCCAAAACCAAGAAAGAAGGATGGATTCTACATCGTCCATCTCATGATTCAGTTCAACACGGATCACCAAAAGCTTCGCATTAACAGCAGAAATGATGATCATATCCACAAGTGGCTAGAATCCCATGGAGAAGCAAATTATAAACTTAGAGATGACTTCTTTCGCATCCAAAGCGACATTGTGACGATCATCATGAAATAAGTCGTCGATGAGAAGGGGATGTTCCACCACGGCCCTATATCGCGAGCTAACGTCCGAACTCGCATAGGCATGCAACGTCTAGACCTCACGCCATTCAAGTAGCTAGGGTTCGTCCTTGATGATATGGAAGGATGGAACTTCTAGTGATTTATGATGCCGATGATGATGATATGTGTCGGTTGAACTTGTATACTTTTTGTAGCGATGAAACTTTGTGATGTCCACGGTCCCTGCCGAACTTGCGTAACGCTACTTTGTTAGTTTGCGTACGATGACCTGCGTACCTCTAGTTAATTAATTTGTGTACTGTATATGTTGCATCTAGTTGCTAACCTTTCTTTTTTGGTGTTGCTCTAGTATATTTTGTTGCATATATATGATTGTACATCCTCTTCATGAACATGCATCTCTAACAGGTACCTAGTTTCTTGATGGCGAGATGGAAATGCTATGTCGTGTACAAAGGGAAGGTTCCGGGGGTGTACAACGAGTGGCATGAGTGTCAGGCGCAAGTGAATGGGTTCACGGGCGCCAGCCATAAAGGCTTCAAAAGCAGACAAGAAGGAGAAGCTAGTTACTTGAGGTTCACGCTAGCGCGAGAGAGGACTCGTAACCGCCACCTCATGTACTGCATGGTTCCGCTCTCACTCATAGTGATAGCACTTCTTGCGTATACCTTTGTTTAGATGGATGACGTTGTTGTAGTTGCAAGTATTCGAGACTTGCATGTATTGCTATTTTCGAGATGATGACAAGATATCACTTTGTGTTGGATGATGATTATGAAGAGACTATTTGTATGTACATGCTATGATTACATTTGTGGTCTCGCAGGCATTTGTATGTGTATCATGATGACATTTCTATGTGCTAAAGATTCTTCTACAAAGCCGGTTCAAATACAAAACAAATATGCCAAAAAAAACTACTTAAATTAGCAGTAGCGAGTGTACAAAAGTTAGCAGCAGCGCCTCAATAGCAGTAGCGCGTCCAGCCAAAGAGCGCTAGCGCTACTAGCGGTAGAGAGCTTCCCTTAACCGCGCTGCTGCTACACTTGTGTAGCAGTAGCGCGGGTGCGCACGCGCTACTGCTATGAGTTAGCTGTAGCGCCGTATTAGTAGCGCGGGTACCCGCGCTACTGATACATCTAAAACCCGCGCTACTGCTAGCCTTTTCCCTAGTAGTGCACCCCTCTCCCACACAGACTCGATGTCTCTTCTAAATAGTCTGCTCCCCCCGCCCGCACCCATGCTATCCCGCTACTACACATGTCACACCATTCCCCCTTCCCTTATACTAGGTTTAGATCATTTGTGGTCTCTCTACTCCACATACACACACTCCCTCTCACACACAAACGCGTGCACAAACACACACAGACACGCACAAGCACCCATTTATCTGGATCCTCATCTCTCCCCATGTCCGCATATGTATCTCACACACTCACTCTCTAATTATGTATATGTGTCTCCATGTTACACAACACAAAGCCCCATGTACATGTCTTTCTCTATCCTCCACACACATAGACACAAAGAATCTGTTATCATTGCCTCAGTCTCTAGACATATCACACACGCACACTGTCTCTCTCTCACACAAACACGCTCAACAAGAGTTTCCCCGTGAATAACTTACCGTCTATTCATCAACAGTCATGGCAGTATGGCGAACACGAGACGTGAAAAAGAATAAATCTACACGTGCTTAGACCACCTAGTATGACTACTAGGACTAGAGCAAGCCAAAAATCGTGCCGCCGTCACCCTCTCCTTATCGGCGACGGGAAAACCTTTGTTTTACACAGTCGAGAAGTCATTGTGCTAAGGCCCCACATGCTGAGGCGTTGAATAGAATGTAGATGCTAGTTTACGGAAATAAGTATCTATAATACGTTTGTATCTTCATACTTATATTTCTTCTCTTATAAAAAACCGAGTTGGTGATGATGGTACGCGTGCCATCCTGCAATATAGACCGTCCGATCTATATCTGATGGCTGGAAATTAAATTAAAAGATACCCGCACCCCTCTCCACATTTGCAGACAAGGCCTTCCCTCGTTCATCCTTATCTCCAATAACCTCATTGTTGAGCAATTAAGAAAGGAAGCCTCTGGAACAAACTGGCCTTGTGGCCGCTGCCGACGTCGTCAATCCCCATGCCTCCGGTCAGTCCAACCACCAATCACCACCACGTCCCACTCCTCTTCACCTTATCTCATATTTCTCGAGATATCATTAGTTTTTACACATGGGATTACTCCCGCATGGGTCAATCACAACAAGTGTCTTATAAAAAAATGCATCATGATGTTCCTTGCAATGCAAAGATCTTGCTAGTACTCCTACAAAAGACTAAGTTGGTGATGATGTTGTGTTTGCCATCCGTCGTTTTTGACCATTAGATCTACATCTAACGACTGTGAGGTAAGTTGGTGCCTTTTCTCACCAACATCCCACTTGTCTACCAATTTGCAGAAAAACCCATAATTAGTATCTTAAAACCAACCACATCCCTCCTTGACCTCACCAAAACAGCCCAAGGAATATATTCTAATTGAAACATAATATATCTCTAGTGATATATGTATATCAAAATTAGAGTGTTTTGTATCAAGTTTGTGAATAAGTATTATTCTAATTATGATTCATTGCAACGCACATGAACATTGCTAGTATTTCCAACCATGCATTTTTCCCTAGTATTCCATAGTTTCGAGTTTTCCATCAAGATATTAGTCAC
Source organism: Triticum timopheevii (assembly GCA_963921465.1). Classification (NCBI taxonomy): domain Eukaryota; kingdom Viridiplantae; phylum Streptophyta; class Magnoliopsida; order Poales; family Poaceae; genus Triticum; species Triticum timopheevii. The sequence goes on along the minus strand of OY997272.1, from coordinate 403,562,737 downwards.
TCATGGTTGATATTTACTTTCAATCATGTACACATATGCACTATCTAACTAGCCTTGCTTATTGGCTTCCAAAGCTTAACTTTCACTCCTACTTACAATATGTAGAGTATTTAACAAAAAACTACCACTTTCAACCAGCCCTAGGAAGAATCTATTGTACAAAAAATAGCAAAAACATACCCAAAATTTGTTAATCCACGCCAAAAACTACTGCCTAGTACTCCTACCGATTAGGTTCGTTTAAACCCAATTATGATAGGGTTGGCCCACACGTCCGTGCTGACGAGGCAGCTTAAACCAACACATTTTGTTTGACCGTTGACACGAGGGACCCACATCTGACCTTCTATTATGTTATTCCCCCTGAAATCATTTTTTTCCTGAACATTACTTCAAACAGTACCGATGTGTGTTTGTTGGTGGCGCCGGTGATGAGCGAGTTGGCCGCCGCTTCGCCGGACGGGCCGAACGCCGCGCTGGCCTCCGCACGGGTTGGCAGGCCGGCCCGAGTGTGACTCACGAGCGAGCAAGCCGCCGTGCTGGCCTTCGCTCGAGCCAGATGGCTGGCCTTAGCACGGCGCACGCGAGCAAGCCACCGCGTCGCCGTGCCAATCTAGCTAGCAAACCTTGCAGACAAGCAGCTAGATGGAGCTATCTTTGCTAGCTAGCGACCGCGAGCGCCGGACGGAGCTGGCATCCGGGCTGCCGCAAGATGGGCTCCACACCGCTGGCGGTTTTGACCTCGCCTTCTGTCAGCGGCGGTAGCTGCGTCCCATGGCCTAGGATGACTAGGTGGACGGGCCGGAGGTAGGAGGTCACTCGGGGATTTTTGTGCAGACTGACATGTAGGTCCCACAAGTCATAACGCCCGGTCGAATAGAAGGCGTTGACTTAATGGGCGACATGGGCCCTGTCAGAGGTTAGAGTTAGATTCTAACCCTGAACTAACTCTAACCAAAGTGGTGTTTGGATGGCAGGGTTAGATTGACAACAAATGTATCCAAACAGGGCCATGGGTTGAAACGTGCCTATAACGACACTTTTTAGAGTAGTCGTTTCTTGGTAGGGCTGGATGGTAAGAGCATGTACAATGGTTCATAAGGTAGTCTATCTTAAGTCTGCCACGTATGCAAGTGGTAGTAGTTTCTTGGCATTATTAGTGGTTTCTTGCATTATTAGGGGTTTCTTGTAAGGAACAATGTACGTACTACTAGCGACAAAAGGCGATTCCAGGTTGCGTTGTACTCCTATGAGTACTACTAGTGGTCGCGGGAGTGTATACCTCGTTTTGTGGATTCGATCCTGGCCTTTTTTTAAAATAGTAATTTCACTGCGAGCCAATATTTTACACGGGTAGTTTGAGTTTTGAAGTCAAATGGACGTGCGGCACCATAATCTGGGTGCACTGGATAGCCTAGCCACGTGAACGGGTTTTCCTTCCCAGCATCCCGTGGCTCGCGTGCTCACCCTAGCCGCACCTCGCTTGCAGCTTCCTCATCAGCTAGTAGCATATATAAACTAGCGCCTCCCAATTAAGCCCGAGGAGCCAGAAAAGCCTGGCGGGGCATTGGGAACTGTGCAATATGGCTCTGTACGTAAAGTTCTCTACTCTGTAGCTTGTGGCGTTGCACGCATGGACTTCACTCCATTATCGGCTCTACTATAAAAGAAATTCCTCTTGACGTGTTTTTTTTGAAACGGAGGCAAAAGCTTGGCGTCATCTCATTCATAAAGAAGGAACTACTAACAAAGTTCGACGAGATCCATTACACCTCCACAAATGGAAGCGAAAAGCCTAGTCTCACTGTATCAAATAACTCAAATGTTCCGCCCCCACAGTAACCGTCGCTGATAAACAGGCTGCTAGTGTGTGCGTGAGAGGAGCGGCTGAGTAGGCCAGCTACGTGAGAGGAGCGGCTGAATAGAGCACTGAGAGTACCCACTAGGCCACTACACAGGTGTACTTTCCCTGCATTGATAGTACAACGATGGTTCTACAGAACAGTAGCACCCTCCACTTCCAACTGTAGCTCCTTGGCCCTAAGATTCAAGAGTTCAAAACTGGTGCACTATACTAGACTAGACTAGAAGTACAGTACATCGCACTACTAGTTGAGAAAAAGTAGTACTAGTACTGCTACAGTTCGAGTACGTACTCCTCCGTCACATAATGTAAGACATTTTTGGACACTAGTTGGCATGTACAAAAAATAGCAAAAACATACCCAAAATTTCTTAATCCACACCAAAAACTACTACCTAGTGCCAAAAATTTTCTTACTAGTGCTATTATTTACAGTATAATGCAATCCCATAACGTCCCATAATGCTAGTACTAGTAGTAAATAATAGCCTCACTCCTTCGTGAAGGAACGATCTACAGTTGGAAGGGACGAGGCCCTGCGGTTACTACACTCTTATCTCCTCCTCGCTAGTTCCCCTTCCCCGGAAGAGAAGGCAGTTCGTCGCTGCACCCATGGATTCGCTAGGCGGTTCTCCTCCTCGTCAGGGCTGGGATACCTTGGACGATGATCCTCTGGGAGAAATCGCACGCCGCTCTGACATCCTCATCGCCGCAAGACTCGGTGCTTCCTGCACCAACTTTTTCAAGATGGTGCTTAAACAGGGTTGGGAAAAGGCCATGCTTGTTGGTCTTCCATGTGTCCTCGAGGAGAAGGTTCTTCTATGGGACAATCCTTCGAACAGTCCACCGCTCCCTGGCTATGGTTGCACATTGACTCCGCTAGAGTTGCCAACGTTGAGAGGTAGTCGGATTTTGTATGATGAGCAGGTCAGTAATGGAGTTTGATCATGTAGTACTACTTAGTTATTCCATTTCCATCCCGTAATTTCTCCGCTGCCCACTGACTTATATATAGGTCTGGGTCGGTGCCAACAAAGATTGGCTTGCATACCGCCGGCCGGATACCACCATCATTTTGCACAGCATCCACATCAGTGCGGTTGTTCTGGTAGACCCCTTCTCCACCATTGGGATCGACCTTCCGGACTGGCTGGGCTTGAATACGTATGATGATGCCTACATGAGATTGAAGAAGATAGCAATTGCAGACCCGCCGACAAAGCGACGTGGCTACGATGATTACTATCTCATCGCGGTGTTCGACATAAGGATTTCCATCAATGCAAGAGGCAGTAACGGCAGAGGCTGGCGCATGTTGGCGGCGGCAGATTTGTACCCCTACACGTTTGAAGATGCCGTGTGCCATCTAGGCCGCATCTTCGCGGTGACAAGCCAGGGGACTTGTTTTATCTGGTTGCCATCCTACGATACTGGATATTACAAACAGAATGCACAAACCATGCATCATTTGCATCCCTAATGGTACTCCATTATTTTGCAGGGACCAGTCATTCCCCGATCAAAATAAGATCGCCGATCCTGGATGTGCATTTGCATCCACGATTTGGTCTAACCTGGAACCTTGTAGCTGACTTTGGCATATTGGGATCAACTATCTTAGCAGTCGTTACCCATGGTACCACTGATGTGCAACATGGTCACACAATCTACCACGATCGGACCGTCACCATCTACCCAGGTATTCCATTTTTTAAACCTCCCGCCTTCTCTTTCATTGTTGTGTAGGAGTACTTTTTACCTTGGAGGACACGTATAGCTAGCTAGGCCCTTGAAGACTTGAACCCACTAGCTATCGCCATTTTTGTTTTTCCATGTCTTACTACCTCATCCATGTAGCCAAGAGTGGCTATAAATAATAAGCCAGTTATTTTACTTCCTCTATACCGGAGTAGTACTATTTGCTGCACAGTATTACTGACCGCCATATTTGAGCACAACATTATTATGCATGGACCTTGACTATGTACGTCACCATGTGTCCAGATCTGAGATGCCGTGTGTACCAGATGAACGACGCCTAGTTCGACCCCCATGATGCTACGTGGGTGCCAAGGAACACTCTTGGAGGGTACTCACTTTTCTTTGGGGACAACTACCCCATTGTGAAATGGATGCCACCTCCCGTGCACGACACGGAAGGCCTGCCATTCATGAAGCATGATTGTGTCTTCAGTGTGCACCACCGGATGAATGACATGCGGGGACACACTATCCCTGATTTATGCCACTTCAGCTTGGATGAGTCTCCATCGTGTGGAACCGGACTACAAAGCTACGACAATGATTCCCGTTGCCCACCGCTATGGATCATGCCATCCATGAAGAACACCTGGGACTGGAACCTGGAGGAGGACATGTAGTCCATCTATAACGTGTAAGTGGAGTACGGTAAATTGTGAACGGTAGCGCTGTGAATATATGTAGACTAGTCGTGCACAAATTTATCACATGAATTGGAGATGAACTTGTGTGGCATACTGGCATTTGTCCTTTAGAATTTATTACTAGTAAATGTGTTATGTGTACGTGCAACCTATGTGGTTGTTGCACGGGCTCCAACACGCTCTTTGAGAAAAAAAGGTGGCACAACTTTGGATATATGTGACGTGGCAGCATCATATAGTAGCATCGTTCGCTATAGTTGTAGTACACTCCTACTAGGATGACAACTCCTATAAAACCTTGCGCTTGGCTCTTTGCCTCTTCGGGAGGTTCAACAGTTCGTACTCGTGTGAATCTTGCACTTGGCTCTTCGCCTCTTCGGAAGGTCCAACAATGATGATACTACAATACAATATGCTTCTGGCAATCTGACACTGATTGAACTGCTGCACGTCCACCGCGAGGGTGAGGGCGAGGGAGAGGGAGAGGGAGAGGGAGGGTGCGCTATAGTCAAAACCCTCTCCTCGCCTTGCGAACCACCGCGCGCGTGGGCAAGGGAGAGGCGTAGTAAGCAAGCTTCTCCTCATTGGGCGAGTTGACGGGACACATCAAAGCAGTACTAGTACTAGTCCATACTGCGTCGTTTCCGGTTAATATGGCTTAATTTGAAACGAGAAAAATACACTGGCGGTCAACGTATAACAATACGCTCTTTACGGTCACTATATATAGTTTTGCGGTGATTATACGATCACTAGCTCATCGTAGAGCACCGTATTGCACCCTACTGACCGGCCACATAGTCGATGTGGCACTTTGTTGACTGGTTAAATTGTCACCTGGTTTCTGGGTCCCACCTGTCAGTTGGTAGAGCAAAGAAATCAGTTAAACAAAACTTTATGCAGGCGCGACAGGAGTCCAACCCTTGCGCGCGAACCATCCTGGCTATGTATGTGAGTGCGTGCACATGTACTCCCTCGGTCTTCCAACAAAGACTGTACATAGGCTAAACAAAAGAGTGTAGTACATGATGTACATCTACACTTCCAATGCATTTAGCCTTTAATCTAAATCGATATTGATTGACTAATGCACCAACTTGTGCTCTAGGTACAGGCTACATGTCTATCCTTAATTACAACATGCAACAGCCTTCATTTAATCTTCTTCTCTCAATGATCGCATGCACAATAAGTCTACTACTTGTGGGCGTTAATTATGCCCTGGTTAAGGTGTAAATCTTTAAATGTACGGTCTTTCACGGATGTAGGGAGTAGGTTGAGCACTTGAGCATGAGCGTGTGTGTTGTGTCGTGAGTTGTGTGCCGCATGGGTGCGTGAGTGTTGTGTCCGTCCATGTGTACGTGTGAGTGTTGCATGTTGCATGCATGGGGCTTACTCCCTCCCATTGACATGTTCATATTTCAAGCTTCCTCTGTTACCTCCATATGGTGATACTCCCTCTGTTCCCAAATACGGAGTAAAAGCCTCCCTCTGTTCCCAAATACGAAGTATTTGTCTTTCTACAGATTTCAACAAGTGACTAGGTACGGAGCAATATGAGTGAAGTGAGTGTAGAGGCATAGGGATACTATAGAAAGGAAGTCTTCACGATCCATTATTCCCCATCTCGGTCAGAGAGAACTATTCAACTAGTCTTTGCAGTGAAGTGACAATACACGTTGCAGCAGATGGGACACATAATTAATAAGCTGAACCAGCGTGTTGGTGTTACTAAGTATCACCATTTTCATGTTAATATGAACTTTTATTTTGTATCATTTGGATCTGAACATTCATGCCCCAATAAAGAAAATTACATTGAGAATTATGCTAGGTAGCATTCCACATCAAAAATTCTGTTTTTATCATTTACCTACTCGAGGAGGAGCAGGAATTAAGCTTGGGGATGCTTGATACATCTCCAACGTATCTATAATTTTTGATTGTTCCATGCTATTATATTACCCTCTTTGGATGTTTATGGGCTTATTTTACACATTTATATCATTTTTGGGACTAACCTATTAACCGGAGGCCCATCCCATATTGCTGTTTTATTACCTGTTTCAGTATTTCTAAGAAAAGGAATATCAAACGGAGTCCAAACGGAATGAAACCTTCGGCAGCGTTATTTTTGGGAAGAATATCATCCTGGAGACTTGGAGTTCAAGTCAGAAGATCCTCGAGGAGGCCAGGAGATACCCCCTGTCTCATGGGCCCCTCGAGCACCTCCCGACCGACTTCTTTCGCCTATATAAGCCTACGTACCCTAAAACCATCGAATATCAAGATAGATCGGGAGTTCCGCCACCGCAAGCGTCTGTAGCCACCAAAAACCTCTCGGGAGCCCGTTCCGGTACCCTGCCGGAGGGGGAACCCATCACCGGTGGCCATCTTCTCATCCCGGCGCTCTCCATGACGAGGAGGGAGTAGTTCACCCTCGGGGATGGGGGTATGTACCAGTAGCTATGTGTTTGATTTCTCTCTCTCTCTTGTGTTCTCTCTATGGCATGATCTTGATGTATTGCGAGCTTTGTTATTATAGTTGGATCTTAGGATGTTTCTCCCCCTCCACTCTCTTGTGATGAATTGAGTTTCCCTCTTGAAGTTATCTTATCAGATTGAGTCTTTAATTTGAGAACACTTGATGTATGTCTTGCCGTGTTTATCTATGGTGACAATGGGATATCACCTGCCACTTGATGTATGTTTTGGTGACCAACTTGCGGGTTCCGCCCATGAACCTATGCATAGGGGTTGGCACACGTTTTCTTGACTCTCCGGTAGAAACTTTGGGGCACTCTTTGAAGTACTTTGTGTTGGTTGGATGAATCTGAGATTGTGTGATGCATATACTATAATCATACCCACGGATACTTGAGGTGACAATGGAGTATCTAGGTGACATTAGGGTTTTGGTTGATTTGTGTCTTAAGGTGTTATTCTAGTACGAACTCTTGTATAGATTGATCCGAAAGAATAACTTTGAGGTGGTTTCGTACCCTACCATAATCTCTACGTTTGTTCTCCGCTATTAGTGGCTTTGTTGTGACTCTTTGTTGCATGTTGAGGGATTGTTATATGATCTATCTATGTTATTATTGTTGAGAGAACTTGCAATTGTGAAAGTATGAACCCTATGCCTTGTTTCCTATCATTGCAATACCGTTTACGCTCACTTTTTTCTTTAGTTACCTTGTTGTTTTTATTATTTCAGATTACAAAAACCTATATCTATCATCCATATTGCACTTGTATCACCATCTCTTCGCCGAACTAGTGCACCTATACAATTTACCATTGTATTGGGTGTGTTGGGGACAAAAGAGACTCTTTGTTATGTGGTTGCAGGGTTGGTTGAGAGAGACCATCTTCATCCTATGCCTCCTAAACCTTAGGTCATCCACTTGAGGGAAATTTGCTACTGTCCTACAAACTTGTGCACTTGCAGGCCCAACCACGTCTACAAGAAGGTTGTGTAGTAGACATCAGAGCATGCTTCCGCAAATACGCCTACGCACCTCTGTCCTCCATTAACTGACATATGGGCCCTCTTGTGGTAGACCCACATGTCATCGGTGTAACTATTTACACTCCGAAGGATGATATATCCTGGTATTAGTACTAGTAGAATTGAGATTTAATGCACTTTCTTCACCGTCTTCCACTCTTCTTCCTCCTCTCTTCTTCTTCCTCCTCTCTTTCCCATCATCGGCCGCACACCATTTACCCCCGCTCACTGCTCACTCGCCCGCGCCATCTTCCTTGGTAGCTCGCGCGTACCATATCCCCTCGCTCACTGCTCGACCACACGAGGAGAAGCTTCTTCGCTCGCCCGCGAGAATCCACTTCCCCGCTGGCTCGCAGGCACCGAAAACTCCAATGGCAGAACCGACTGACACGCAGAGCCGCGATTGGAATTCCCTCCCTGATGTTCTCTTGGAGCAGATCTGTAATCGTATGGACCTACTCAGCACCGTCCGTCTGGCCGCATGCTCGGTGTCTTTGTACCGTCTACTCGTCTGCAACTAGCCGGCTCTTTCAAGACACCCTGCTTGCTGATGCCCAATCCTCGTAGGTGGTCCAGACACCGACTTGATGATCCTACGGAGGTTGCTGTGGTGCCCCTCGACATGCTATCACTACCCGTCCACCTGTCCTTCATGCGCGGCCACTATTGGGCGGGCATGAAGGCCAACTGGATCGTCCTCATCCACTAATCCGGTAGTCCGTGACATCTCGTGGATATCTACACCCAGCGAGAGATTCACCCTTCCATCATTGGATACCGCCTCCATCGAGCCTCGCGGCCCGCCGGACACTCCTGCCTACTATGCACGAGATGCGTCAAGCTTTTGGCTCGACCTCTATTTGCTGAAAGTTGTAATCTGCGAAGTGCCCACACCATCAAAAGACTACATGGATTACAAGCTCATTGCCTTGTTCAACATGGGATTAGTCTATCTGGAATCCGGTTGCCATACATGGCTATGGCTCATCGTCAATCCTGCTGAGGCAACATTTCTATCTGATGCTATAGTGCATGATGGCATCGTTTACGCGATCGACTCACAGATTGGCTACCTATACTGGTGGAATCTATCGTCGTGTAATTGTCCTATCTCATCTCATCTTTACCTTATGAATACGACTGCCTGTTCATTGTTACAAATTTAGAATAGATAGTATGTCTATAACCACATCATTGCTATGTGTTCCTCTCATTTCCTAGATTTTTATGACCACACATGTTATTGTTAGAGTTGATATGAGAACAATTGGCATCTAATGATTGTTAGAATAAATATTATGAGCATAACATCATGATTGCTATATGTTACTCTCATTTCCAAGATTTTTATAACAACGCATGTTATTGCTTAGAGTTGATATGAGAACAGTAGTAGTAAGTGCTATGGTAGAATATGAGTAGGCTCTGTCATAACTGTTTTTCTCTCATTGTTACATGATGTTTGAACCATGACATATTGCTAGAATATGAAAGCCATTGGCTTATTTTTTAACTTGGGGCATGATTATGACCACGACATTGCAATTCTCTGTTTATGATATGTGTCACTGTTATAATAATCTTAATTCCACACATACTCTGAACATGATTGTTCATTTTTGTCCTTTTGGTGTCCAATTTGAATTGTTGCAGCAGACGCAAATGCGCTGGCCTTCATGATTCCAGGACCTGAAATCATACCAGCCGATGGGTGGTGGTTTATCGCTCGTTCAGCTGACGACGGTCATTTGATGCTCATTCACACATACCAAATTGACCAAACCATTACATCAAACCACATGAAGCGCAATGCCTGGGGCGTTCGTAACATTGATGGCTATGGCTGCTTCGTGTTCGAGAAAGATCACAACTCCGTTGGGCCAGGCGTATTCAACTGGAGGAGGGTTTACAGCCTCGGCAACCACTCCATGTTCCTCGGGCTCAATTATCTGATCCTCCAAGCAATCATCGATCATATCACCGGTGATGATTACCGTGCTATGCAACTTCCATTCGCTAGGGGGGACTGTGTTTACACATCATACCATGGGTTCATGAATCACCATATCCAGAGATTCGTTGACACAGTTTGTTGCCAGATAATCTTCAGTGTGTGAAAGGCATCAAGCTTCCATGCGATGGATGGCTTTTGCAAACCCGACATGCGGCGATGTGGTTCATGCCAACAACAAATATGCACAACTTGATTCGTACTGATATCTAGACTGAGCCATGTATTCTGCTGTTGTAGCACGACCCTCTTTTGTTGGATATTATGTACTGTTGTTAGTTTGAAGCACTCCTCTAGTTTGAAGGATAGATACCTTCCTGGGATCAAGTGCATCCTAACTCACCTGCGTAGGATGTACTGATAATGATGATGGATATGATGTACAAAAGCCATATATATATAGCGCTATTGTGAGCGTGCGCGCATTCTTCCTTAATTCTATGCTCCGGCCGCTCCTAATCACGCACACGGGTCCTAGTAGGCCGTTCTCCATGGCAAAAAGTTGAGGGTAATGAGGAGTGCAAGGAAAAGTAACACAATTAATTTCGTTACCATGTGCTGGTCCGCTGCGCTCCGGTCTCTAGCCATTCCCAGTAATAGTTATACTATAGACGGTAATGGACCTAGGTTTTTTTATTGGGCAGGGAGTTATCGATGGTCTCTTCGGTATACATAGTAAGACCTTACCGAGACAGTTAGTAATGTATTACTACATGATCACAAAGTTGCAGTAGTAAAACGTGTAGTCGATGGTAACGCAAAAAAGAAACAATACGCCAAAAAAAGTTAAAATGCTTCCATGAAAACTAATATGTAGTAATACATTACTCCATGCAGATACGAACCTGGGATAAAGAGTAGAGACCGCTTAGTGAGCGGTCAAATCACGTGGCGTGGGGGGCGTGGGTACATACTGTAATGGAAGAATTATTTAAAAAGGGAATTATAGTGATGGTAATGTGTTATGACTTCCAGCAGGGCAATTACTATATGGTAACATCATTACTACTCAATTTGCTTATGGTAGCAATTAACGGCTGGGCTCCAGGGTGGAGCACTACAAGAAAAAGACACATCCGTGACATTTTGGGCCAAATGAATTTTTTTCTGTCATACTTATGACACTTCTATGACGATAATTGTGACAAAACCCGGTATCATCATAGAGCTGGTGGGCTCCTACTTCTATGACAAAAAATCATGACAGAAAATGCATTTTTCGTCTTGGGCGGGCCGGGGACGCAGCTGCATGACATTCTTTGGGCCGTCCATGACGAAAAACCATGGTAGAAGCGAGGGCGAGGAACATTTCAGGGAGTTCCCGGTTACGGTGGGTGGTCGGGGGCCGAGCGATGCGCGTTTCTCTCGTACCATATGCGCGTGGGTGAGAGGCGTTGGGCTCTAACTGAACTCGAGCGAGGCGTTCGCCTAACTAAACCCGAGCGATTGCACTGCAGGATACGCGTTACAGAACCCGAGCAATCGAGCGATTCCTTCACTACTGCTGCTAACTGAAGCCGATTGATGCTACCTCTGGATGAACAATGAGCGTTGCTGGGGGGTTTGGATGAATAATGAGCGTTGTTGGGGGGGTTTGGATGAACAGTTCCTGGTGGTGGTGGATGAACAGGACCCCGTGGTTGCCTCTGGATGAACAGGACCCCGATCGATCGAGCCAGTTGGGGCTGGATGAACAGGACCCCATGGAGGGCTGGTTAAATAGTAGCCGGTGGAGGGCTGGATGAACAGGACGACCCCGTGGAGGGCTGGTTGAACAGTAGCCGGTGGAGGGTTGGATGAACAGTAGCCCGTGGAGGGATGGTTGAACAGGAGCCCGTGGAGAGGGCTGGTTTAACAGTAGCCGGTGGAGTAGCGCGTGGTGGAGGCTGGATGAACAGGAGCCCATGGATGAACAGTCGCAGGTGGAGGCTGGAGGAGGTTGATGGTGGATGAACAGTAGCTCGTGGAGGCTGGAGGAGGTCCACGGTGGAGATGAACAGTATCTCGTGGAGTCCTGTTTTGTGGTACACCACACCCCTCCCGATGAATAGGACCCCCGTTTCGACCGTAGCGCTCCAAGACAAGTCTGTTTCCTTTGTTTTGCGGTATGCCACACCCCTCCCGATCAACAAGACCCCGTTTCGACCGTAGGAGGTCCAATAGAAGTCCGTTTCCTCCATTTTGCGGTACGCCAGACCCCTCATAATGAACATGATCCTGTTTCAAATGTGGCCAGTCGAACACAACACCGTTTCCTCCGTTGTGCAGTACGCCAGACCCTTTTTCGAAAGTCACGTTGGGCTGAAATGATGCCCTGCGTAACATGCCCCCTAATGGACCTAAAGTCAAAGGCCCAACTGTTGTGTGGGACGTTAACAGGCCGAGGGACAAAATGGGCTAAGAGTTGGCCTATTTACCGAATAGGCCGAGGACAGGCCTAAAGTCACAGCGGGCTACAATTGGCACAACCGCAGAATGGGCCGAGAAACGGCCGAAAGACGTTCTGGGCCGTTAACGGGCTAGAACTGATGATGGGCTGCTAACAGGCCGAAAGAAGCTCGGGCCACAATTGGGCCCAAAGACCTAGCGGTCCGTTAACGGGCTTAAACTGACGACGGGCTGGAAACTGTAGAATCTAGAATGGGCCTTTGATAGGCCGATTTTGTGTAACTTGTATGGGCCGTACTTGTAAATGGGCCTGATTCAAGTAGGCCGCTAATGGGCCGGCCCGCTTATTTTGACAAGCCCGACCTTTTCACCGGAATGGGCTTCTCTTAGGCCATGCCATGTGTCGACGTATCATAGGCGGCTCCTGTCCAATGATTGGATGACATATGTCCTAACTGTGAGGCAACACGTGTTTCCTCCGGCCAATGAGAATTTTACAACGTGGAAAATCCCCATTGGTCATGGCTGTTAGCGGGTTATCGGATCCAAAACCGGACCCGGTAGCTTAACAACGTTCCGTTACGATGGATGCCACGTGTCGGTCACCCTTGACGAAAGCACTTCTATGACGCGCGATTTACCGTCATGGAAGTGGACACTTCCGTGATGATAATTTTGGTAATGTCATGGAACACTTCCACAATAGCACAGGTATGACTAACTTGATTCTGTCATAAAATCGTCATGGATGTACATGCATGACAGAAAACGTGACCTACTATGACAAACACGTATCATCACGGAAGTGTATTTTTTGTAGTGTAGACGTGGAAGGGATTGGATATGTTAAATCGTTACTAGTGGGGTTTCACGGAGGAATGTTAAGCGCGTGGAAACTGATCATGGTATTAGAATAACTATTCTACTGACGACGTCAGGCGCGCGGTGTTCCTGAACTCCCGAACATTACAGCCAAGAAACACCCCCATGATCCTTTCAAGAACAAAAAACACCCCCGCAATTCCCACCTTCCCGCACCCATCCCACCCCCAACCGGAACCTCACTCCGCCCTCGCCCCGCCCTCAGCGGACGTCGCCTCCTCCCTGACCACCGGATCCACCGACACCCGCTGTGGCCAACTCCCCCGCAAGGGATCCGCTGGGGACTACGACGGCCAGCCACCTCCCACTTCGCACACCACTGTGGCAGCCGCCGGCGCCCTTCCATCCGTGCTGGAGCTGCCCCGCTTGGATCCGACCCCCTCCCTGCACACTAGCGCTGGCGTCCACCACCAGCCCCCAAGCGCGGCGCCCAGGGGCCCCATCCCCAGACACTGTCCTTCGTCGTTGGTGCACCCTAGATGTCTTTCTTTTCTGCCTAGAACTTCTTCGTCGTTGGTGCTTGCGTGCGCACGACAGCCACATGTGGTGTGAGGAGAAGCCAGGCTAAAAGGAGAACACACTTTCTTCACACGCGTGTGCATGCAATACAGGCATAGAGAAGTTCGGAGCCGCCGACCCCAACAGCGGAACAACAGCTATGATCGAGGTGATTCTTGTGTTATAACATATGTTCTCAGCAATCCAGTAGGCTATTCTTTCTTCTGAACTCGGCACCGTGGCATAATACAGTAATCTTGACCGCTCCTTCTGAATACCGAAGTTGACTTATTAGCAGAAATCTTGAACAATATGACCATCTCTGCTTCTGAACACATTGTTAACTTCACTCCCTGTCCATCTAGTTAGCGCAAAGGTTTTATGTGCTGCAAAAGCAAGGATGGAGGCCTCTAAGGGCCATCATTTTCTGTAGCTGGGATGAAGAAGAGTACGGATTGGTAAGTGGATCTCTCTTCCAGCACCACATTCTTTTGTTATACATACGTAGGCACCTTAAAAGCAGCTGCAATGGTGATCACAATTTACGTTTATGCAGACAGGATCAACTAAATGGTTGGAAGAAAACAGGGAGATGCTTTCCTCGAGGGGTGTTGCATATCTGAATATCGATGTTTTAGTAGTCGGTCCGGTTTTACTCCCATCTACAACTCCCCAACTTGATGAACTACTAGTAGAAACAATTAAACTTGCATGCATATTGTTCGAACAGAAAGCAACATATTCACATACGGAAGAGTACTAACTGATAGTCAGTTATTTGGTTTTGGTCATACAAAAGAGTAACTATTAACTGTTGAGTGGTCAACACTCTACAGTGGGTTCCTCAACTTTGAACCACTTGTCTCTCACAATATCATGCTTATGCTATCTTTCTTATTAATAACAAGATGGTCAAAAAGTCAAAACGTTTTGTTTTTTCAATTCATGAAGGTTCAAGACCCCGACAATTCATCTCGGACGGTATATGATTCATGGGTCAAATCCAATGCTTCTCCCAAGGTGAGTTGTAACATGACTTCCTTATACAGTTAGCACACCGTTATCACTTGCGATATATAGTACTGATTGCTGTCAAACTATGGGTTCCTTTGTGCGTAAAATGAAACCTGCTGCTTCAGTGTTTCATGTCTGAATCTTCATTTCTAAATTTCAGCTCCAACTTTGAAAATGTTCCTAGCTATTTACTATAGTTAACATATATTGTCTCTGATCTCCTGCATGAAGATTCAACGACTAGGCAATGGAGGATCAGACTATGCAGCATTCGTTCAACATGTTGGCATTCCATCAACCAACTTGATATTTGGAGAAGGTAGGTGTCGGTGTCAAAACCGGCAGATCTCGGGTAGGGGGTCCCGAACTATGCGTCTAAGGCTAATGGTAAAAGGAGGCAGGGGACACGATGTTTTACCCAGGTTCGGGCCCTCTCGATGGAGGTAATACCCTACTTGCTGCTTGATTGATCTTAATGATATGAGTATTACAAGAGTTGATCTACCACGAGATCGTAGAGGCTAAACCCTAGAAGCTAGCCTATGATTATGATTGTTGTTCTTGTCCTACGGACTAAACCCTCCAGTTTATATTGACATTGAAGGGGGCTAGGGTTACATAGAGTCGATTACAGAGAAGGAAATCTACATATCCAAATATCCAAGCTTGCCTTCCATGCAAAGGTGAGTCCCATCCGGACACGGGATGAAGTCTTCAATCTCGTATCTTCATAGTCCAACAGTCCGACAAAAGTATATAGTCCGGCTGTCTGAGGACCCGTTAATCCAGGACTCCCTTAGTAGCCCCTGAACCAGGCTTCAATGACGATGAGTCCGGCGCGCAGATTGTCTTCGGCATTGCAAGGCGGGTTCCTTCTCTGAATACTCCATAGAAGATTTAGGACACAGGAATCGTGTCCGGCTCTGCAAAACAAATTCCACATACCACCGTAGAGAGTATAATATTCCACAAATCTAATCTGCTGACAACTTTTTACAACATTACACCATGGTCCAGTCATTATTCAAACCGTTTTCATAACCAGCCACTGCACGCGCTGCGAGGCGGTTTTATTGGCACGTCTTGTCGAAGCAGAGATTGTGTCCCCCTTATCACGGGATTCTCATCAATACAGGCATGGGTAACCCAACCGTGTTTGCTTAATATGACTCCTCGATTTTAGGCAAGTCCCAAATGGTCACATGGGGGGTGCTTGATATTCGTCCTCTTTATAAAGGGGGCCAAGACCTGTCCTTTTCTTTCCACGCTCGATCCTTCTCCTCCCGCACCTCGAGCTCCAACACCCAAGGCTCAAGCTAAAGTACTTCGGTCTTTCGACCATGTCCGGATTCAATCAAGGCCGGTGGATGGCCTCCTCCATCATAGAGGAGGACATCTAGAAGCTTAGGGAGGCCAGGTATCTCACCGCCAAGATTCCGCACAGGCTACCTGCTCCAGGGCAGGTCGTCCCCACTCCTAAACCCAACGAGAGCGTTGTCTTTATCTCCCACATTCTCCGAGGGCTAGGTTTTAGCGTTGATCCCTTCGTAAGAGGGCTCATGTTCTACTACGGACTAGATTTCCACGATCTAGCTCCGGATTCCGTCATTCACATCTCGTCGTTTATTGTCGTGTGTGAAGCCTACCTCCGCATCACCCCCTACTTCGGCCTATGGCTCAAGACCTTCAATTTGAGGCCGAGGGTGATCGAGGGGTGTCACATGGAGTGCGGAGGTGCTGTAATAAGCAAAGGCACCGACGCCCCATGGCCAAAGGGTTCTTTTGTGGAGACTTCTGATTTATGGCAGCGGGAGTGGTTTTACATCACCGCTCCCCGAGGTACAAAATGGGTGGCTGCTCCAGCGTTCCGCCCGGGCCCTCCACCACAACTGGCATCATGGGTCAACAAAGGGCTGGACTGGGGGCCGGCAAATGACGTGCCGACACTATAGAGCCGCATCCAAGACCTTCTCAAGAGGGATATCAGTCTTGCCAGGATAATGCAAGTGATGCTGGTTCGTCGAGTCCTGCCCTGCCAACGCCATCCTCTCCGTATGTGGGAGTTCAGCCCGGAAGGACCGCGAACCGTTCAACAATTCTTTGGCATGATGCTCAAAGAGATGTACGAGTAATTCTTCGGATCACGAATAAAGTGTCCGGACACCACCAAGGATGTGGGTCTCAATTGTAACCGCCCGGATACCCTGGTAAATACTTCTGTTGCCGAACACACCATCCTTCATGTTTATTATAACATCATTTTAAAAAATCGTTCTCTGCCAGGACTGGCTGAAGAAGGCGGAGAGGATTAGGTGCCCGGCCCCTCTTCCCGAAGGCTTGCAGAATCCTTTGTTGACCAGGATGCTCGACTGCACGCCGTATCAGGTGCCATCAAGCGAAGATGAGGGGAGGAATAGAGAAGCCACAGACGGGCCTCATTTTTTACACATCCAGATTGGAGGAGTAGGTGCCTCCGCAAAGGAGGATAATCGGGGAGGGGAATCTAAAATCCCCTCTCCCCATGGTAAAAAAGGGCCGCCTCCGAAGATTTGGAAACGGAGGCTTCTAAACAAGGGAAGAAAACCTCGCAAGGGGGCTGGTCCTCCACCGAACCGTAAGTGAAAAAGTACTTTGGTAGACATATCTTGTTCTGTCTATGAGAATAATGACCGAAACATATTTGTTGCAGTCCGGCTTGTAGCCCTTCTCCATAGAATTCGTCCTCAGGGGATCTTCCTCCGGAGATGATGGAGAGTGAGTCGTCTCCCCCTTCCTCCCCGTCACCTGGGGCGGACGACCTCGAAGTGTCATCACGGAGGATTTCTCCGGATCCACCAAGGCTAGAAGTTGACACTTCGGCTGCCCGGAGTCTGAAGTATCTGGCTCCCAAGGAGAGCTTCAGGAGGAGTCCGGGATTGTCTGGCGCACAGCCGGACACACTAATGGGCCTTCTGGAGCGAGCGGCCGTCTCCAAGACGCATCGTGCTCTAATGGGCACAGTAGTTGAGAGGATTTCATCCGCTAAAAGCGGTTTGAATGAAGCTTTTATGAGTCTACTGAGAGGCTTTGAGGTACGCAAAAAGTGTATTTTTTGATGTTTCCGCACATGCTAAGTGTGCTCTATATAGATAGTAGCCCCTGAGACTCTGGTTGCCATCAATGTGGCGGACAGAGGATCATAATCTCTGTTAATATTCGCGCTGCTTTATGTGCAGGTGGCTGAGGGTTCGGTGGCCGACCAATCTGCTGATTTTACCGAACTGAAGCGGCAGCTAGACGTGGTCGATGCCGACATCACGCTTGTTAACAAGCGGCTTGATGAGGCCCAGGGTATGTATATTCGGCTTGTCAGCAAATCTTTAAGAGGAGCATGATGCTAGTATCTATAATATGCTGTTACTGCAGATGGAGCTGCTCCCATGGAGACCCTTCGAGCAGAGCTTGCCCGAGCCAAGGAGCAAGCCCAGATAAGTGATGCGGCCGCTCTGAAGGCAGTCGAGGAGTTGAGAGCTGAACAGGCTGCTCGTCACCGGAGCGAAGAAAAGATAGCTGAGATGGCTACCGCGCTGGAAGATGCCACTTACCGCCGCGAGCTCCTTGAAAAGGACAATCAAGCAAAAGCGGTTGACCAGAAGAAGGCCCTGGAGGCAGCTAAGGACACCCGCTCTGAAATGAGGGGGGTGAGGGAGGAGCTTCGTGAAGTCGGAGATATCATGGCTGGAAAGCCCTATCTGTTGCGGATGAAATTTAAAGATCCGAAGTATGCCCCTGTGGATCAGTTGTGGAGTGCGGCGAACGCATATGTGGACCTGGCAAAGAGTGTTGCTGATGCATCCAAGTTTTACAAAGATCAGAAGGACCATAAGGCTGAGAGGTTATTCTGGTCGCAGTTCAATGCCACGACGTGTCCGCTGCCATTGAATGAAAAGATGGCCGCATGGGCCGAACTCCACAGGTTGTCCGGGCTTGCTATGAGGTCTGTTGTGGATCATCTTTGGCCACAAGGGCCAAGGCCGGACATCTATTTTGGATTGGTGGAACAATTCCTTGGTGCTTTGTCGCATATCGATGCTGTGAAGAGGTCGGAGTGCATAGAGGGTGCGCGGATGGCTCTTGCCCATGTTAAAACATACTGGGCTAGGATGGAAGCCACCGCTATTGCAACCCGGAGTGCGGCGGATAGCCAGGACCCGGCCGAGCACTACTTCGAAGAAGTCTTAGAAGGCGCCCGTTTAATAGAGGCTCAGTGATCGAAGAGTGCCATGTTCGAATGACATGTATCGCGATTGTAAAGACAATGCTATTTATAAAGGCTGCTTTTTATACTTTTGTCCGAAAGTATTATAATGCCTCCTGTGCGGCCGTTTATGTATGTATATATCCTGAAAGTTTGCAGTCGTCAGCTTCAGTCCCCAAGCATATAATGCAGGGGTGTTCGAGAAAACGCGTAGTCACACTTGATCCAACGTCTTGGTCCGTTAAGGAGGTGATAGCGCGGCGAACCAGGCAATTGGACTATATACCTTTAACACTTTCACTTAGCCATAGGAGTTTGACGGTGGGCCTACTATATAGCCCCTGGTACTTTTACGTTCAGCCGGATATGGTGCGCGTATGTACGTGACCGGGAAACTGGTCCTTTGTTAATGCGGACGAATCACGAAGATTCCGCTGGGTCATCGAGTGATTGACCAGTCTCACGCTATATCATGACAGTCAGTTTTCGGCTTTCTCTACCGAGGTGCTCATCCAGGTGAACCGGGGCACAATTGCAGTAGTTCTCCTGGTGCCGCCTTAGCCGATAGAACGGAGTGTAAGGTAGCAAAACACGGGAGCCGGGCAAACCCAACATTTGACCAAAGACATGATTCGGAGCTGATGCATATAAGGCCAAACACCAGACGCCGAACACTCCCTAAGGTATTCAGACTTTATAATGTGTACTGGGCTGAATAACGCCCTTAAAAGTAAGCCTTGAGTTTCCAGGTATGAGCAGTAGTCTGGTGTGACAAAAATGCCGAAAACGCCAGTATCCCTCCCGGTTGTATGAATTTTCTGGAGGGGAAGAAGCAACAAGAGATGTTAAAAAGGTTTACGCAGGGTCTTAATCTAAAAGAAACCTTTGTGCGAATCCCTGCTGCACGTCTGCGCCTTTATCTCCATTGTGCCATATCTTGGAAGGGTGTAGCATGATGGTCGTCTGTAAAAGAAAAAACCCAGCTGAAAGACTTCGTGCGAGGTATTCGTTAATAAAAATGCAATATGCTATTGTATTGATAGGGTCGAGCCAAACTATGGGCTCTTTTTGGGAGCAGCCCCTGGCATCTTGTATGGGGAAATCCCAACTGGGCTTCTACATTAGGTGGAGCGCCGGACTCATCTAACCGTGTCCGTGGTCCTGATGACTGGCCATTTGTCCTGGTTGGTGGGACCACTCAGTGTTCGGCTGCTAGGGCCGCCACATATTCTTCCGTGCGTAAGGAACGCTCTGTGCTCCCGCTAACTGTGATGACGCCGCGTGGACTGGGCATCTTAAGTTTGAGGTAGCTGTAATGCGGTACTGCATTAAAACGAGCGAAGGTTGTTCGTCCGAGTAGTGCATGATAGCCACTCCGGAATGGAGCGATGTCGAAGGTTAATTCCTCGCTTCTGAAGTTGTCGGGGGAACCGAATACAACCTCTAGTACTAGAGAGCCTGTACAGTGGGCCTCAACGCCTGGTATTACTCCTTTAAAGGTAGTATTACTTAGGCTGATCCTTGAAGGGTCTATCCCCATTTTGCGGATAGTGTCCTGATATTTCAGGTTTAGACTATTGCCGCCGTCCATGAGGACTCGTGTGAGATGGTATCCGTCAATTATTGGGTCGAGCACCAAGGCAGCCGATCCTCCGTGCCAGACACTAGTCGGATGGTCCCTGCGATCGAAGGTGATCGGGCAGGCCGACCAGGGATTAAATTTGGGGGCGACGGGTTCAACAGCGTATATGTCTCTGAGTGCGCGTTTGTGCGTTCTCTTTGGAATGTGAGTTGCGTAAATCATATTCACTATTTTGACTTTTGGTGGGAATTTTTTCTGTCCTCCAGTGTTCGGTTGACGAGGCTCATCCTCGTCTTCACTTGGTGTCTCCCTCCCCTTTTGTTCGGCATTCAGTTTGCCGGCCTGCTTGAAGATCCAACACTCTCTGTGGGTGTGGTTTGCAGGTTTTTCGGGGGTGCCGTGAATCTAACATAATTTGTCTAGAATCTTGTTTAGGCTGGACGGTCCATCTCTGGTGCCTTTGAATGCTTTTCCGTTGACCGGGTCGAGAGCCCCTGAATCCGGCATTGACCGTCGTGTTCTCCGGGCTGCTATCGTCGTTTCGACGCTTGTTTTTGTTGCATCGCGGCTTCCCATTGCCATCCCTGACTTCGGATGTGCTTGGGTCGCTGGTGCCGCTATGGTCTAGCCAGCTATCCTCCCCCATGCAGAAGCGGGTCATAACACTTGTTAAGGCTGCCATTGTCCTCGGCTTTTCTTGACCGAGGTGTCTGGCAAGCCATTCGTCCCGGATACTGTGTTTGAAGGCCGCTAAGGCTTCGGCGTCCGGGCAATCGACTATTTGATTCTTCTTAGTAAGAAACCTATTCCAGAGCTTTCGGGCTGACTCTCTGGCCTGTTGAATTATGTGACTTAGGTCGTCAGCGTCTGGAGGCTGGACATTGGTCCCTTGAAAATTGGCCCTGAAAGCATCCTCGAGCTCTTCCCAACTTCCAATTGAGTTTTCGGGAAGGCTTTTCAACTAGTGTCGAGCTTGTCCCTTTAATTTGAGGGGTAGATATATAATGGCATGGAGATCATCTCTGCGAGCCATGTGGATATGAAGGATAAAGTCCTCGATCCAGACCCCAGGGTCTGTGGTTCCGTCGTATGCCTCTATATTCACTGGTTTAAATCCTTCCGGAAATTCATGATCCAGTACCTCATCAGTGAAGCATAGGGGGTGTGCGGCGCCCATGTATTTGGTTGTGTCATGGCATGCTGTCGACGGTTGTTGTGTTCAGTTTTGATTCCAAGCTGGTATTCGATCGATGTTATCGTTTCGGTAGCTCTGATCTTGCGCAGGAGCATGCTTCCGAGATCCGTAGATGGATCTGGCCATACCGGACTTTCTGTCCATGAGCTCACGTAAATCGTGTGCTGACTTTTGGGTGGCATCCTTAGCCGTCTTGTCACGGCCACGGGGCGATCGGTCTGGCTCTACGGCCTCGTCGTCGAATTCGGGCAGCAGCTTGCGCTTTGGATAGCTCTTTGTGTGGCGATCGTCGCCGTATTTTTCTTCTGTGTCGAGCACTTTGTTCCACCTATGGTTGAGCGTATCCTGCGCGGCCTTCACTACGGGAAACAGTTAATTTGTCGTCAGGAGGCGTCTTTTCCGTTAGCTTTTCGTCGGGCAGATGGCAAAGAAAGGGTTTGCTGTCATCAGGAGACGGCAAAGAAAAACTAACGGTAAAATAGACTTTGTCATCTGCAAAAAAAAAACACAGACGGCAAATTGGTCACTTTGCCGTTTGCAAAGCAAAACACAGACGGCAAAGATCTTGGCCGTCTGCATTTTTTTGTTACAGACGGCAAAGAACATGTTTTGCCATCTATAGTATAAAACACAGACGACAAAGATATTACAGACAGCAAAATATGCTCTTTGCCGTCTGTAATAGAAAACATAGAAGGCAAAGAAGAAACACACCTCACGGATTGATCTCCTGGATCGATGAGGTGGCATGATCCTTACCACTCGCTGTGTCCTGCATCTCTCGCACGCCCCCACGTCCTCTCTCTCTCCCCACATTCTCTTTCTCTGTCCACCCACCGACGCAACCGGACGGCCCCACCCACACTACTAGGAAAAGGGCTATAGATAGGACTCATTCTAATGGCGCACCAGGTAAGTAGTGCGCCACTACTATATACTAATGGCGCACCGGTTGCTCGTGCGCCATTAGTGTGGAAGGCACTAATGGCGCACCGTGCTCACGGTGCGCCACTACTATTGATTTTTTTTCCCATTTTTCCATACAAACTAATGGCGCAGGGATGGCAAAGTGCGCCATTACTAGTTAGAACTAGTAATGGCGCACGACTAAGACAGTGCGCCATTAGTATATAATTTTTTTTTACTTTTTTTGCAAACCTACTAATGGCGCACTATGCCAAAGCCAAGTCGTGTTTATACTCGAAGCTAAATCCAAGACCGCGGGCGCAAACGTCACCAAGAAAAATGAGCCATGGGTACTGGCTTCCCAAGTACTGGACCAATGCTTCTTCATTACCGATCCCCCTCCATCTCGATCTCGCGATTCCCCCTCCATCTCGATCTCGATCCCCGCACCCTCCCCCACTCCACCGCCGCCGCCGATGATATTTTCAAGTAAGAAATTTGAACATACTTTTAAAAAAATTATTACTGTTTGTTAAAAAAATATTACTGTTATGATTTAAACAAGTTTGAACATATTTAAACACAAATAAATATAAAAAACAGCATTTAAAATGCATAAAAAAATATTGGGGAGCCTGGGAATCGAACCCAGGACCTCCTGGTGTGTGTGCTGCGTGTTGACCAATCGGGCTAGTGGGTGGGTTCTGTTGTAGATAGGGTTAGGTTGTAGATATGGTTAGTGGGCTAGATTAAAACAAAATTCTAATGGCGCACCGAGGGGTGGTGCACCATTAGAATAGTCATACTTATGGCGCACGACTGCAAGGTGCGCCATTAGAACCCTCCCCCTAGCTATCCTCTCTCCCTCTCGCCAGATCCCCTTCGACACTCTCTCCCTCGAAACTCTCTCCCTCGCCACCAGATGCACCCGCGCGCTGCCCTGACCCACGCCGCCGCCCCCGCGCCTCCGTCTCCGTCGCTGCCCCCAGTCAGCCCCTGCCCTGCCCCCATCGCCGTCCGCTCCCAATCCACCCCCTCCCTCGCCTTCACCGCACACACCCACCCCCTCCCTCGCCTTCCCAGCCCTCGAGCTCCACCGTGCGAGGCAACAGGCAAGGCGGCGGGCAGAATCTGCTTCAACACCGGGCCGGCAAACCGCGAAACCAGGGCGCGACGGCGCTCGACCCCTCCACCCCCCTCCACCTCTTCTTCCTCGGGTCGCCTCTGTCTTCCTCAACTTCGGCCACCTCTGTTGCTACTAAGCTGTCGCAGGGCCTCCTTGCGCCTCCCCGGTGAGCTCCGCCTCCTCTCCCCTCTTCCTTGTCGCGTGCCAAGAAATGCATAGCAATTATTTGCTTCACTTAGTCATTGATGGTCATTCAGTATGAAATTACAACCTGCAGGTATTGGTTGGAATGTGTAACTACAATTTACGGGGGAAATGTTTGCAGTTAAGTTATGTGGTTGGAAAGATCATGTGTCATTAGAAACTTGGAAGCTAAAAACATTGCGATCCTCACCTTAAGGATGATTATATCTTCCATGCCTGAATAGCTCTACCTAAATAATAAATAGATAAAGGTAAAACTAAACCATGCTCAGCGACGAGTGATGTCAACTGACAACCAAAGCAAACTTGTTCATCATTACAAAAGCAAACTTGTTCAACATAACAAAAGCAAACTTGTTCAACATAACAAAAGCAAACTTGTTCAACCACATAACTACAAACTGAGACACAGTAGTAGGGGTCATCCCAATACCACAAACAACTCAATATCCCCAGTAGTAGGGGTCATCCCAATGATCCTCCGCCTCTTGCCAGAGCTCCAAACCTTCTTTGGTGATTTCGATTTTCTTCCATGCCTCGTAGGTGACGTACGCATCTTTCGCAGCGTACTTGATGAGGTTGTTTGGCAGTGGGCTGTCCCCCCATAGTAGGTGGTCCGATTTCCTGTCGATCTTCTCCTTCATATCCTTGTAGGATGGGTGGATGAGGCTGCCTGCAAACTCAGCCAAAGACTGCCACTTCTTTCCATTGTTTGGAACTCTCCATTTGCGCTACAAGTCGACGTACTTGTCGGGGTTGATCTCTAAACCAGACAACTTCAGCTTCTCCTTGTTGCCTCCAATGCAGAAGCCAACAAAGGTGTACAGCTTCTTCTCCTGCAAGAGCAGGCGGAGTTCCTTGGGCCTGCATCAAATTAATCTGGTGCATCAAATTCATCTACTTCAAAAACTTCAGAAACTACAGAATTAAAATGGGTTCAGTTGAAGCAAAATTCAGTTAAAATAGCATCTTCAGTTCTGACAAAAATTCAGTTAAAATAGTATGATCACAACAACTACTAAATGATCACAACAACTACAAGACAACATTCTGTATGATCAAAACAGCAAGCATAACATCTCAATGATGTATTTATTTTTTTGCAATCTTTTGCATTACAAGACAACATTCATAACAACTACTAAATGATCACAAAAACTTCTAGACAACATTCTATATGATCACCAAAAAACTACTAATTAGACAGAAACTTCATAACTTCAGAACTAGTATTGCATCTACTTCAGAACTTCATAACTATTGCATCTACTTCAGAAACTACTAATTAGACAGAAACTTCAGAACTGGATGTTTTTACCATTTGGTTGCCGCGATGATGTGGTATACCAGGACGAGATCCTCCACGCATAACTGCAGAACTGCAGCAATTTGCGGAGGTTTGTCTTCCCTGGTATACTGGACATCAACGCCGATATTCCGAGGAAGCATGCCGCCGAGCCTCCTCCTCATCTTGCGGATCATCTTGTCGGCTTCGTCTGGATTGCTGGTGCATACGACATCCAGCGGCTCCTTCAGGTGGATATCAACCTTGAGCGGCACGGTGTAGTCCCGCTTCTGCCCGAGGACCGGAACGTCGTCGTCGACCACCAGTTGCTCCTTGCCAGACGCCTCACCATGGTGATGCTTGGCAGACGGAGGGGAGTTGCTCCACGATGCCTCCGCCATTCTCTTGGCAGACGGAGGGGAGTTGCTCCACGATTGCTCCTCCATTGCCCTCCTAGCCAGCGATGGTGGAGGCAGAGGGGAGTTGCTTGATGCTGGAGGCAGAGGGAGGTAGAGGGAGGAAGATGGAGCGGCAATGGAATGAGGAGGGAGGCAGAGGGAGGAAGATGGAGCGGCAATGGAATGAGGAGGGAGGCAGAGGGAGGAAGATGGAGCGGCAATGGAATAGGAGGGGAGTTACCTGGACGTGGGAAGAAAACCCCGTCTGCGTCGTGGGGAGTTGCCAGTGGAGGGGAGATGTGGGGAGTTGCCTCGAAAACTCAAACATCCTGCCCTTTGGAGGGGAGACATGGGCCCTCGAAAACTCTGGAGGGGAGACGTGGGCCCTCTTGTTTTTGACGAAACTGACAGAGACTGAAAACTACACCTATATCTGACGAAACTGAAGGTGTTCTTCAGCAGCTGATTAAAATTCAGTTAACAACAACATCAGTAAAATTCAGTTAATTAACTGAAGAAGAGAAGAGAGAAAGTAGAGAGCAAGAGGAGTACTTGCATTAACTGAAACGTTTTACTTTAAACTTGCATGCATTCTTTGCTTGTTTATATTCATTCTTGTAAACTGAACATGCTCATCTATTTATCTATCTATCTATCTACCTGCTTAAGTATGTATGTGTGCATTGTATTTTTATTTCCTTTGGAAAGTAAAGTTTATTTCCTGGCTGGCTGGCATGATGGCTCATGGATCCCTCAGCTGCAGCTACAGTTGGAGCTCAATCTGATCTCATCTGAAATGAATCTATAAATATAGAGTGTAGTTAGTTACAGAGTAGCAGAAATAGTTGCTGGATGCAGTTACTTGCATGGGCCTGGCTGATGAAGAAAAACTTTATATATATTCATACTGATGTTGACTCTATAAATCATACTTATTGGACATGTTTTATGTGTTGATCCATCAATTGATCACATTGAGAAAGACCATCGTGTCTCCGACGATTTTGCAAAGGTCATGTCTCCGACCATCGCGTCGTGATGAATTTGCAGGTACCCCGAGAGGCCCTTGAGTTTGTCGGAATGTTGATTAACTTCCGTTCCGGCAAATTCGGGTACTCCATATGTCCTATTTTCAGCAAAGGTCATGCTGAAATTTTCCGTGAATTTTAGCATGACTTTGGTAAAAATAGGACATATGGGTACTTGCGACTAATGCATGGGCCGGGGTATCTTAGTACTTAGTTAAGCAGGATCAACTGCCCCGCCATTCTTGCTGCATTAAACCATAGGTGGCAATAGAGCCAGGTGATTAGGCCCAACTTAGAATTCTCCTTAGCATCGATAAACCCTAGATGATAAACCCAACATAGGTGGCAATAGAGCCAAGTGATTAGTGCCAAGTGATTAGGCCCAACCTAGGGTGCCTCGGCATCGATAAACCCTAAATGATGAAAACTTAACTTGGCTGCCCCGGATGCCTCGGTGTCGATGAGAACCTAAATGATGTACGCTTAGGCTTTTAGGGTGCCTCGGCGTTGACAAACCCTAAATGATGAAAGCTTAGGCTTTTAGGGTGCCTCGGTGTCGACAAACCCTAAATGATGAGACCATGATCTTGTTCCTTGACAATAACCAACTTTTTGACCAAACTTTTTTCCTATTTAGAGCGAAACATGGCCCATAACAATGAGGCCGGTGGTTCGGGCGGCAAGCAATTCTGGGAGCTGTCCCAGGAGATGGAGGAACAACCTCACCGCTATGAGGACACCGCGGAAGACACTAATCCTGATTACACAACCCCTAGTGGCGTCGGGGATGACACCACTGATGGTGCCGCCGAGGATGCCACCACTGATGATGGCGGCGCACACACAGATGGCAGCCAATTGAAGAAGCAAAGGAAGGACCGGCGTTCGAATGTGCTCCGCACCGTTAAGGAGGAATTCACTCAAGTACAAGGGTAAGGTTCCCGGAGCCTACGACGACTGGGAGGAGTGTCGGAGACAGGTTCACCGTTTCAGCAGTAACAGTTACAAAGGGTACACCACTAGGGTGGAGGCCGAATCTAGATATGCCCGCTATCTAGCGGGAGAGAGGAGGGAGCACTGGAGGAACCGGATGAGGACCAGTTTGATCGCGATGATGCTCATCGTGATGACCACAACTCTCTTTTATGTGATGGTAGTTTAGATGATCGATATCGACTTGTAATGTGAAGACAAACTCGATACTCGCGGTCTTGAGACCTGTAATGTTTTATCTTTGTTCGGTCTTTTCTAATTCGGAGACTAATATGATGAATTATATTCGGAGACTAATCTTCTATTGTATTCGATGAATCTGATGTTGCTGTGTGCTGCTGTCTATATTCTGTCCAATAATATATTTTGTAACCTGTGCAAAATCAGAAAAGCAAAAAAAAACAAATATTCATACTAATGGCGCATCAAGGCAGAGTGCGCCATTAGTTTGCCAAAGGATACTAATGGCGCATCAAGGCAGAGTGCGCCATTAGTGTGACAAAGCACATGGTTACATATGGCCCCATGGGAGGCATACTAATGGCGCATGGAGTTACATACTAATGGGGCACTGCCAGGTGCGCCATTAGTATACCAGATACTAATGGCGCACCGGTGGTGCGCCATTAGTAAAAAACTCTAATGGCGTGCTACTAATGGCGCACCAGTAGTGCGCCATTAGTAGGCAAAACCGGTGCGCCATTAGTAGGCCTTTTCCTAGTAGTGCCACCTCGCCCGTCCTCTGACCCACGACAGCCACAAATCCCACCGAGTGGCTCGCGCCTGTGCTCCCCACGAGAGGCCCCCACCTGTGCTCCCTCCGGCCGGCGCATCGCCGTCGCGCGCCTCTGGCGCGGTCTGCTGCATCTCGCGCACCCCCTCCTGCACGCATGCCTCTGCGCCGCCCAAGCTCTCACCTCCTCCCCCGACTCTCCTCGTCCAGGCGAGCACCAGCGCTGGTGGGCACCACGCGCCGGCCAGGCAACCAGTGCGGCAGGTCAACCGCCGCCGCCAGAGACGGGCGGCTCCTCGCCGAACTACTCTGCGGCTGCCCCTTGCCGGAGCCCGCTGCGCTCGAGACTCCCCACCCTCTTTCTTTCTGCCCCTCGCCGGACCCAGCCACGGCCATCGCTCACCGGACCCCGCCACGGCCGCCCCTCGCTGGACCCAGCCGTGGCCATCCCTCACCGAACCCTGCCACGGCCGCCCCTCGCCGGACCACACCGCAGCCGTCACTCACCGGACCCCGCCGCGGCCGTCCCTCACCAGACCTCACCGGAGACCAGACCTCGCCATGGCCGCCCCTCGCTAGACCTCGCTGCGCCGAAGACTCCCCAACCTCCTACTCTCTGCCCCAAGCGCCAGAGCTCCTCCGGCAGTGGCAGAAGTTGCCGGAGTTGGCAACTCCGGTGACCACCAAAGCAGCAGCCACCCTGTGAACGATTTGACTGACGTATTTTTTCTAAAAATAAAATACAATCTTCGTCGTCTGTATTTTGGTCCGGACGACAGCAAAGAAAACATTTTTCCTGACAGCAAAGAGTGCATACTTTGCCATCTGTTATTTTTTGCGGAAGACGGCAAATCTGTAGTTGGCTGTCGGCAAATTCTTTGCCGTCTGCCCGATGAAAAGCTGATGGCAAAGCAGCCTTTGCCGCGACCCTCTTTGCTGTCTATGTTTGCCGTCAGCCGGCTGACGGCAAACTCTTTGCCGTCTGTATTTCGCTCTTTGCCGTCTGTACTCGCCAGACGGCAAATTAACTGTTTCCCGTAGAGCTTAAGCCTTTGCTTCTGCTTCTTTAGGATCCTCGCGGTTGCAGTAAGTCTTCTGTGGAGGTTTTCTTGTTCCAAGAGTTTTTCTGGGATGATAAGTGCATCATCGTCCGGGCTGTCCTCCTCTCCGGAGACAGGTTGTTGAATTTTACCCTCGGGATCGCGTTATCTGACGTCGGCTTCGGACTATTTTCACCGTCCCCTGGCTCACCCTGCTCCATCGCTGGGTCCATGGGGTCGTTGTTTCCTTTGAAATCAACCGGGGTATTATTATTTCTTGCGTTGTTGTCGCTGTTTTTACTGTGGCGGGATTTAGAGCGGCGTCTACGGCGCCGCTTTGGTGGCTTATCGAGGGGATTATCCGTCATTGTATCGTCACCATCGCCTTCTTTTGGTGTGTCCACCATGTATATATTGTATAATGAGGTGGCAGTCCTGCGCCCAGTGGGCGGTGCTTCCTGTTCTTCTCCTATGTCATTGTAAATACCGCCGACGTCTTCAGAGTCAAAATCAAGCATGTCGGTTAAGTCCTCGATAGTGGCTATGAAGTGGGTGGTGGGTGGGAAACGAATTTCTTTGTCGTCCGCTTCCCACTCGAGACATACATAGTTCAACCAAGAATCTTATGACAAGGACAGAGACCTTAATGAGTTCAACACATCACCCAAGGGTGAGTGGTGAAAAATATCCGCAGCGGTGAACTCCATGACGGGTGCCCAATCTTATTTGATAGGCCCAGACACACGCGGTTCGGATCCTGCAACTGGGGAAAAGTCCGGGGGTCCGATGACACCACTCTCAAAGGAGGTGGGATCAGCGTTCGGCTTCGACGTCGATGAGTGTGCGGCCTCCGTGGCGGGGTCCATCCACCCGTCCTTGGAAGGCATGATCTGCTCCGGATTGATTCTCGGCGCCAACACGGGTGCGATCTCCCAAATACTGTCCGATGGCAGATCAAGGTCATGTCCATCGTGACTGTTCGGCGCACTTGTCAGCGGCTCGAATCCATCGAAGATCAAGTCTCCGCGAATGTCGGCAGTATAGTTTAAGGTTCCAAACCTGACCTGATGGCCAGGGGTGTAGCTACGATCTGCTCCAGATGGCCAGGGGTGTAGCTATCGATCTGCTCCAGATGGCCAAGAGAGTTGGCCCGCAGTACGACGCTGCCGAATACGAAGATCTGTCCGGGGAGGAACACCTCCTCCTGGACCGCATCGTTGAAGATGATCGAAGGGGCCATGAAGCCTTACAGCGATGGCACAGTGGAACTCTCAATGAAAGCACCAATGTCGGTGTCAAAACCGGCGGATCTCGGGTAGGGGGTCCCAAACTGTGCGTCCAAGGCTAATAGTAACAGGAGGCAGGGGACACGATGTTTTACCCAGGTTCGGGCCCTCTCGATGGAGGTAATACCCTACCTCCTGCTTGATTGATCTTGATGATATGAGTATTTCAAGAGTTGATCTACCATGAGATCGTAGAGGCTAAACCCTAGAAGCTAGCCTATGATTATGATTGTTGTTCTTGTCCTACGGACTAAACACTCCGGTTTATATAGACACCGGAGGGGGCCAGGGTTACACAAAGTCGGTTACATAGAAGGAAATGTATATATCCAAATATCCAAGCTTGCCTTCCACGCAAAGGAGAGTCCCATCGGGACACGGGATGAAGTCTTCAATCTTGTATCTTCATAGTCCAACAGTCCGGCCAAAGTATATAGTCCGGCTGTCCGAGGACCCCATAATCCAAGACTCCCTCAGTAGGGGCGCACTTCGTGTTGTTTATTCTTACGGTTTCTCGTATATCTAATGGTGCTCCTTGGACATTGACAGGTCCAGGATATCCTTTTTAACACTCTTTATACGATGATTTTGTATGGGTGGAGAAGTTCACGGACCCTGGGTTCTGTAGGCATGCCGCAGGTGCAGCCCCGTATTCATTTTGTGCTGTGTGTTACTCCCTCCGTTTAAAAATATAAGATGTTCTAACCTTTTTCTGAACCAGATGCATATAGTCATGTTTCAGTGTGTATGTTCACTCATTTCAGTTCATATGTAGCCCATATTGAAATATCTAAAACATCTTAAATTTGTGAACAGAGAGAGTAGTACTTGGTAGCTTCACAACATAACCAACAGCATCATCTCATAGCTGCTAGCTGCTGCAACATCAACGACAACAGCGCGGCGCTCCTGGTGCTCCTCTCCCTCTGCTGCCTTGCATGCAACGACCCCACCGCCTCCTCACTGTACAAAAGGTTTGAGTGAGGAAAAATTCTAGCTGATGAACGAACATGAAGAAGTTCTAATGTCATGGTGCTATTCTCTGTAGTTATTTGTTTCTCGTGTATGCAATTGGTTGTGGCTGATGGATCTCTATCTTAATATAATATACTCTTTGCTCAGAGAAACCGGAACGCCCCGGATGAACATGAGCATGAGGGTGCAACATAATCAATGAGTATAATAACAACATCTAATCATTTAACCAGATGAGCATGGCATGCTAACGAGCATGAATATCACAACTAGAACACTACTCATAGCATGACATGAACACTAGCATCAATAATAAATACCATCCAATAACGATGAAACTACCAGGCAAGTATTTAATCAACTGGATGCAAAGGAACATGCATAACAATGGTACTCAGGACAGACGATAGTCATGCACCGAAGACCATCACCAACATGTACTACTACCAAGCATGGCCAATATTAAAGTAATGCTAGCATGAAGAACATAATAACAGAGTGCAAGAAAAACAAAGCACGATAGTAAACACCGATCCATCAGCATAACCGAAATACCGACAATAGCAGCAAAGCAAGCAGGCAGTTACTTAAGGTTCAAGTTGAAAGCCAATGCTTCTGCATGGCTATCATGCAAATGGTGGTTGTGGCTTGCCTGGGGATGAAGAATACTCCGGGGAGATGTGCAGTGAAGCCGCGAAAAGAATCGCCGAAAAGGGTTCGCTATCAGAGGGGCTGATTAGGGCAAGGGCAAAATGGTCATTTTTAGAATGTTGAAACATAGTGAAAACGAGGGGAACAGAACGGGCTTGACGAGACGAAGACGTGGGCGCTGGATTCACCTCGATCGGAGTTACGCATAAAAAGATATAAGGGTTTGACTGCCAGGGACCTATCTGTAAGAAAAATATTTTCAAACAGGGCATGTACAGAAAAACTGAAAGCGTATTCTGGGAATTACGCTTCCACTTTTCCACGTCAGCGCCAGCAGGGTCAACCTCCCAGGGTCACTGACTGGTGGGGCCACGGGGTCCACGCGCCAAGTCAACTCCCTCCTCTCTCTCCTCCTTCTTCTTCCCGCGACGCGGCGTAGAACAGAGGGAGGGGTGCGCCGCCGGCGAGGCTCCTAGGCGGCTCCGGCCATCTCCCACACCGTGCCACACACCGGCGTGCTTAGGAAGACCAGCCGCACCTGCCTGGACCATCAAGTTTCGCCGGAGATCACTGGAGCTGACAGGGCCATGGCCGCGGCGGAGGAGAGCTTCGGGTGGAGTTGGGCTCGTGGCAAATGGAGCTCCGGTGAGGGGGAGAGTGCCCGAGGATGGTAGCCGGAGTGGAGGGGTTCTACTAGTGGTGGCTAGAGGGAGAATGGAGCTCCGGTTCGCCGGAATCTAGCCGGTACCGAACGGCGGGCATGGCGGGCATGGAGGGCAGAGAGGGGCTCTGGTGCTCGGGCAAGTAGCCAGGGATGGGTAGTGGAGTGTGGTGAGGGCGATGGAGTGCTCGGAGGGGCTCGGGGCTGGCTTAAATAGCTGGGCGAGGTCATGAACAGTGTATCACTTTACACCCATTAACGGCCCGTGGTGAAAGTGGCCTGTAATGAACAATATATCATTTTATACCCATTAAGGGCATGTTATTCAGTCGGGCCATTTCCAGCAAATGTTATCTTTCGGCCTTCTCAGAGCCCATTTATTCTTGGGCTCATTTCCAGCATTCGTTTACTTACGGCCCGTTACTGTCATTTTCTGCTTGTGGGCCAAATTCAGCCCGTGGTTACATTGGCCCGTTTGTGGTCCGTTAATACGTTGGGCCGTTTTCATTCATCAAATACGGCCTATTAACGATGGCCCTTTATGGTCGTACGGCCCATATAAGGTCCATTGATGATACGACCTGTAGAAGGCCCATTGTTTCTACGGCCTGTAGAAGGCCCATTGTTTCTACAGCCCGTAGAAGGCCTACTGTTTCTATGGCCCGTAGAAGGCCCACTGTTTCTACGGCCCGTAGGAGTCCCAGTGTCACTACAGTAAATATTAGCCCATGGTTATTGTGGCCTAGTTTTAAAAAGAACTGCACTGACTAGAAGAAAACAAATAAACAAGACAACTAGGAAATAAATAAGCAAGCTACTTATGCTAGGCTATCACGCTGTTACACATATTACATCCACTGGGCATCAAAGTTCGCCACCAGTGCAAATATAGGGAACAAAGCAGCATACCATATACATTGGTTGTCAAAGTTGGCGACCAGCGCAAAAAAACGCCGCAGCAAAACAAATCCAGAACTGAAACCACTTCAGAAGATCTCAAGAAACAATATCCTGGGTACCCATAATGCTGGCAAGATGCTTAGCAAGCTTATTAACTTTCTCTTGTTTGGCGCTTAAATCCTCCAGCGCTTGTTGTTGCACCAGAAAATACGCATTTGAATTATGCAGGGACTTCCTCAGTCCTTCAGCTTCCTGTCGCAGCATATCCGGTCGATGTCTTTCAACTTGAAGTTGAGACTCAAGAAGACGAACTTATTCAGGCAGCGAGTTTGAAGAGCTTGTGCCAGCAGTAGTGGCTAGTAACTCGAACACTACATCAAGACAGGACTTTTGGGTTCCCTCACTGTCGTCAAGATAGTTTTTATCAGCTTTCTTGGAGACCAACAGGGATGTCTCACTATCTTGAACCTTATTTGCATTACTTCCTTTACCATTGGATAACGCGGTACTGTTCTCCAATATTTTGTCCGCATTATAAAAGAGAAACAAGCAGACACATCACATGTTTACCATGTTGTATATGAAACTCATTTTGCTAAATGAGTTCAGTAGTAAAGTGGACAGGATAACAGCATGAAACAAACATATATCTATGTACCATGGTCACTTTATGGTCTATATCATTCTAGTTTTTGTTGCCAAATCAAGATAGAGACACAGTTCAAATAATATTTGTTCAAGACAAAGCAGAATAGACAGAATATAAGTGTGGGTAACTATCGAGCAATAACAACACTTGTAATGTGCATGACATGAGAACATAACTGTTTATTCAATTGAAACTGAAATCAACATAGAGCAGGTTACAACAGCAAACCAGTTAAAGAAACAGGTTTAAAACATACCTGTTGCGCCATTGGAGTTTTAATTCCATCCTTCAAATTTGAAAGTAGTTGGTATGAGTAAATACAGTAATGCAAGAGCAAAGGAGTATGAACCATAGCTACAGAACCTGACCTGAGAACAAATCTTCTTCTCCTTTAAGCGTTGAGTTGGGATTCAGAGTGGTGGTCCTCGTGCTTTGGGCACTGCAGTTCCCTTACTAACTGCTTGTGTTTGGGTGCTCTGTGGTGGAGACGGTGCTATGTCAACTGGAACTGGGTTACTATCTGCCGGGGTTGGGGTTAGAAGGGGTGTAGCTGGTTCTCTGTCCAACTGGGTAGGGGTACAATCTGCGAGAGTCTGGGTTATGTGTGGTGGATCTGGTCCTTGGGCAAGTACAACTGTGGTTCTATCTGCATCAACTGGTAGCACTATATTTTCTGAAGACCGTGTTGTTACTCCCTTAGATACTGCCATTACGCTCTCCAATTCAAATGGCTGATAAAGAAGAAAAGTAATTGAAAGTATAGACATTGTATGATAGATAGGTGCAATGGATAGTGGGGAATAAAAGAGGGCATGAAATAATTCATATTTATGTTGTCTAACCAAACAGGATAGCATGGCACAATTTCACATATATGATGGCTAACTAAACAGGATAGCATGACACAATTTCACATTATGATGGCTAACTAAAAAAGATGGAAAGACATAGTTCAAAATATGAGACTATGTAAACAGGATGACATGACATAACTATATAATGTGTTTATTAAATAGGTTGGCATGCCGTAATTCACATTCATTCATGGATAGAATGCCATAATTCTAAATATGATGACTGTAAACACTAAACAGGGTGAGATGATATAACTATATGATGTCTTTATTAAATGGGTTGCCATGCCATAATTCAGATAGATGATGTGTATGTACTATGTAAACATGATGGCATGATATAATTCAAATATATGATTTATATAGTAAGCAAGTAAGCAGATGGCAATCCATATATGATGTAAAAACTAAGCAATGCAAGACAACATGCATGATATGGGTAATATAACCCTGCCAAGTTTGAGCATAGACCTCAGGGGGAAATAGGACTGGTCATCAGTCTCTGAATCCTCCTCCGAGGAGTTCTCTCTAACCAGCAAGATGTCTGCTTCAGCAAGTAGCATTGTTTGCTCTAAATACCTTGTTTTCACTCCAGATACTTCCATCACTGCTTCAAATGTCTGATGCACAGGAAGAGTAGTTGAATATACAATCGTTGTCGACAAATGGAACACGTAATACAAAAAAATGATAGCATGATATAATTCACATACATGATGATTGGCTAAACAGCATGGCATTGTATAATTCACATATATAATGCCTTTTCAACAAGATAGCATTGTATAATTCACATATATAATGTCTTGCAACAAGATAGCAATGCATAATTTACATATATGGTAATTATACACTGAACAGGTGGCATTCACACAAAGCATGTCTAAACTAATCAAATGACATAGCAATGCGAGACACCATACGCACGATATGAGCAACATAACGCTGCCAAGTTAGAGCATACACCTCGGGGGGGGGGGAATAGGACTGGTCATCTGTCTCTGAATCCTCCTCTGAGGAGCTATCCGTAACCAGCGAGATATGCGCTTCGTCAGATAGCATAGTCTGCTCAGAAGACCTTGTTTTCACTCCAGAATTTTCCATCACCGTGTCAAATAGCTGATGCACACGAAGAGCAGTTGAATGTACTAACATTGTTAACAAACATAATATGTAACGGGAAAAAAGGATGGCCTGATATAATTTACATATAAGATGACTAGCTAAGCAGGATGGCATTGCAAAATTCACATATATGATGCCTAGCTAAACAAGATGGCGTTGCATAATTCACATAAACGATGAATAAACTAAACAGATGGCATTCGCACAAAGGATGTCTAAACTAAGCAGATGACATATTTGATGTATAAAGTAAGCAATGCAAGACACCATATGCATGATATAACCAACATCAGCATGCCAAGTTAGAGCGAAGACCTCAGGGGGTAAATAGGAGTTATCTTCTCCTTCTGAATCCCCCTCAGAACAGATATCTTCCTCTCGATTACAATCCGAAATGTGTGGAGGGGGGCTGCCTTTGCACCTACCATGGAGCGACGTCTGCATGAAATTATATTGCCACGCAAGGCTCGTCTCTTTTGCTCTACATGTTCAGTTCCATTGTTTACAATAACTGTCATGCATAGGAATAAGACATAGTGAGATTATGTAAGGAGTGCATGCAGAAATCCAGAGTGATGGTAGCAACCTGTGGATAGACCCAAAACCAATAATAGCAGGCAGATAATGGCTTCAGTTAAAAAATACAGATAATGGCTTCTTTACTGTTTGTTTCCCACCCAACATGAAACTCATAGTAGACACCGGAGATTAACCAGATAGTAGATAGATACTATTGATAGCGGCCCCGATATGTACCCCACAACCATTTAAAAACTCAAGTTTGACCATTAGTTTGGAGCTGACTCAGAGTCTAATCGGTGAACAGGACGATAAAGTAGCATGTAATATTAAGCGATGCATAACGTAAGCAGACACGAAAGAGTGCGACCTCTCTTGCGGACCCGTGTAGTCCTCGAGGTCATCTGCTTGGTTGATGATGGTAATGCAGTTTTCATGGCTGCCAGTGGCGGGGAAGAAGATCTGATGTGGCGAAAGACAGTTTGGAGGCCGGATCCCTGCTGTGTTGGACCCTTCTATCGTTGGATCAGCTGAGCTGGGGTGAACGACGGCGCAGCAGGAGTGGGACAAACCATGCAAGGTTTTCTTTGACAACTATCTGTAAGAGAAGTAATTCTGTAAGGGCTCGTTTGAATTGGAGGATTCCAACAATGCAGGGATAGGAAATAGACAGGAATAGGATAGGAATGCACGTGCAAAATAGAGAATTTAAGAACACAGGATTTCTGCCAATCTGGGTGTTTGTTTCACAACAATTTGAAGATCACAGGATGCAAAGAAGCATGGTGAGATTAAGTCAAACCACAAGAAAATGTACGGTTATAATGCTATTATGCTACTATCTCTTAGTCTTATGCTTCATGAACAGGAATTTGAAAAGGAGGATAAGTGAAAATTAAAATTCCTACGTTTTTCCTTTCAAGGAGACACTAAAGGAACAAATCTGTGTGCTCAGTTGACAATATATATAACATGTAGAGTAAAAAAAAGATGCAACAAGTGTACAACCTCTTTGGCGAAGCCATGACGATCTCAGCGTGATTGGGTTAGCCGGTGAGGATGCTCCGGCTGACTTTGCTGTCGGAGGAGGGGAAGAAGATCTTAGGCATCTGGAGATGGAGCCGGAGCTACTGCTCCGCTGTGATGGAGGGTTTCGTCGTTGGAGCAGCTCCGGTGAGTTGTACGACGCCGAGGCTGAAGCAGGACAAGAGAGACAACGAACAACGTTAACCTGAGTGGAATTCTAATAGCATCTCCAATACATGACGTAAAATACATAACCACAAAGTGCTAGATGTAAAATACATCAGCCGCTCATCTCTGAACTTAACTGTCGAAACTGAACCTAACTGTCGAAACTGAACCTAGCTGTCGAAACTGAATTTTGCTGTCGAAACTGAATTTTGCTGTCGAAACTGAACGCACTAGCAAGGTGAGGCTACACGTCGGTCGACTGGCTTTTTCATCTCTGGTCACTCGATTTGCAGCCATTGGATACGAAATCAAGGGCCTGCGGTTCATCTTCAACCTCCACCCCCCTGAGCCGCCAGCCACCACCGACGAAACAGCAGCCTCCCGCCGCCCGCGGCCGGCGGTGCGCCGCCCCGCCCGCCCCGAAAACACTCCCCACCATCGGTCCACCACCGCCCCAGCCATCCCTCTAGCCCCCCCCCCCCCGGTGCTGAGCTTTTTCTCCGGCGATCCCCACGCCACCGCCCGACCAACGCCCCGCCACCGCCGGCGACCACCTCCCCCATCCTGAACGCTAAGATAGATAGTGGGGTACCTCTCCGGTGAGCCCCCCTCCCCGCTGCGGCTGGTTCTTCCTTCACCCTGGCGAGCCCACCCCTTGAAAATCGACTGACCCAGAAGTCGATTCAGTCGACTGAAGTGTAGCCAAATCGGAGCAGCATCGCAAGCAAGAGCAAGAGCGAGAGCAGCAGCGTGAGCAAGATCAATAGCAAGAGCGGACTAGGCAGGGGACCGAGAGCAAGAGCAGAGCAGTAGCACGAGCGAGAGCTAAAGCAGCAGCAGCTCCTACTGATGTGGACGTCGCCGCCGAGGGAGCGACGCCGTGGAGGAAGTGGCAGGCGACGCCGTGGATGGAGCCGCGCCGTGTCGGCTCGGGACAGAGCGCCGGCAGCACTATGAGATCGAATCAAGAAGAAAATGCGGCGATTAGTGTACAACCTCTTTGGTGGCACCAATTAGGCCGCAGCTTCATCCGAGGAAACGGTGATGATGATGCTCTTCCGGTGGTGCAGGTGAAGACGGCGGTGTGGGAATGGAGGTGGCGCAAAAGACGAGGGGAACATCGGGGCAGCTCCTTGGAGGTGGAGGACGGGGTGGCTGAACCGGCGGGATGATGAGATCGACGATGGATCCTCATCTGGTACGGTGGATGAGGGACGTCGAGGTGTTGCTGTGGACGACGTCGTCGGGGAAGAGGCTCCGGCTGGGTGGCGGACGGAGCAGGGTGTGGGGTTTCGTCACGGGTTTTCACGGCCTCGGTGTACGAATGGGTGGGCGGATGGGATGGTAGTGGGGAACCATAGCTTAGAGACGCGCTTGTTCGAAATGTGGGGTAAGTTACAAAAGTACCCCCCACCAAATTGAGGCAGTTCTTTCGGTTCACGGGTACCACGGGCATTTCGCGTGTCGGGATTTCATAGGAGGTGGGAGTTTTCGCGCGAGTTGTAATTTCGGAATAGCAAGGCGCGGGTTGAGATGGAGGGAGTTGTCGGAGCACAACGAGACAAAGATATATCTTAAATATTTCGGGCTAACAAGGCGCGGGTTGCAATTTCCGGACAAGCCTAACATATACTGTACCAAATCAATGCGCACTACAAATGTCATTCAAAACTTTGAATTCATGTTATGTTCAATTAAAATATTTCGCTACGAGTATAATGCATGCAACCTACTACTCAAATGATCGTTTTAGTGCATTCCAAACGTATATACTACCGCTTCAATATGAACTAAATTTGAATAAGATCTACAGTAATGATTGTTGTGAAGTCAAAGCATTTTAATTCGTTTCTCTGTTTTAATAAGATCTACAATCATCATTATTGTCAAGTTAAACCATCGTTTGTGTATTAACTTCACAGCACACCACATGATTAGTCTCGAGTTACATATGAACTATGTGTACTATATGAACTCGAACTAGATTTTTTGAATCCACTTTATTTTGATTTCAAATCACATTACATTTCTAGCTCTAGCTAGATCTTCATAATCTAAACCATGTCTCATATGTATAATGTGTTTATCACATTATGTATGGTGCCCCGCCCCCTACGCCTACAAGTATTTAGATGTGAGTTGCAAACACCACACATTACCACAAATTCAAATAAAATTTGAGAATGTTTGATATATAGTATTGTTTAGATTGCTCAATATTTAGTTGTAAGCTGCAAACGCCGCACATTATCACAAATTCAAATAAAATGTGAGATTGTTTGATGTATAGTATGGTTTAGATTGTTCGGCATTTAGCTGTGAGTTGCAAACGCCATGCATTATCACATTATGGTATAACATGTGCACAGCACATGTATCACAGCTATATTCATGCATGCAATGTTTAAAACACTATGATCTCCTATTCAAATATATGAATCTGCTTTCATATCAAATTATGATCTTTGTTAGTCTCTTACACCCACACAATCCTCTAACCTTTGTAGCTACCACTAACTTTCTCTCGTGCATGCACACGCCCTCCTCGCCCTCCTCCTCCCTCAGCATTCTATCCACCGGGCACATTCATTTTTTCTTTAGGTCGTTCTCCTAGAGTCTCCACAACTCCTTTCCGACACACACCGATCAATAAACCTCTCCAGCGATGCCTGCCTACAACATACACACACAGCTTCAATCTCCTCCTTTATGTGTCCTTGCCTCGTGTCCCTCATATGGTCAGACACACATGTAAACTCACGACCCTCTTTTCATCGATCTCACAACCGCACACTCCTCCCCCTATCTATCTAGTAGTTGGGCCTCTCGCACCACCTCCTAGCTCCATTCTCTCTGTCTATCCGTATCGCTGGGCCTTATTTGCCTCTATCAAATGGACGTACACCGACCGATATCTCGCTATATACATATAGCCAGCTAGGTCCTTATAACTCGTTTTTACCCACACATCGATCGATCTACCTCATTAGTTGTGTCTCTCCCTTCCTCCGACAAACAACAATTGATCTACCGATCTAGTTAGGTTTGCTTATGAAACACATGGTTCCCCTTCATCATCCATGGATGCATCCCGACAGATCTACCACGCACAGGCACACACAGAAACACATCCCCACTCTTATTTATAACATTGCAGTTCCACCCTCAGTTTGTCTAGTAGGCCTCTCCCAACATCTCCGAGAAGAAACTCCATCACCCATCCAGCACTCTACCCCTCTCCCTCCCTCTCCCTCCCTCTCTTCTCCTCTCTCTCTCTCTGTCCCATCATATTTCCCGTCCTTCAGTTATGTATGGATGTCGACCGATCTCCCTCAAGACATAGCTGGGTCTCTCCTTCTCAACACATATACGAGTCATTCTACCTCTATAGTTAGGTCTCTGCCTACCCCTCCCCCCACACACACCGATACATCAAGCGCTCTAGTCATGTCTCTCTGCCACACACAAACTTGACATGTGCCCTCTAACGTTCCGGTAGGCCAGTCGCCCTATATCTTTGACTTGCACACACACACAATTTCGATGGCTCTCTTCATCGATCTCGCACCCACCCACTTGATCCTCTCATCGACTCTGTTGATAGCTATGACCCCTCCCTCTCTTCTCGTGGATTGCCCGACCCTCTATGTATGATATGGGTAGGCCTCCATTTCACACACATTGCATGCAAAATTTTGTTTGAGATCTCATCGACACATATTCCCATAAATAATTCACGAAATCAACCCCACCCCCACCACAAAACAAAAAACACTTACGAACGCGTTTTGTATCTCTCACACACACCCACGTAGGTGGGGGACATGCATGAAGAGAAGAGATGCATGCACGGTGCACGTACTCCCGTCTCTTTCCCAACCACACCCGTGCGGGTGCACGGTGGAGCTCATTTCTGTACGAAAAAGGCAGCCCATGTGGTAATTTGGCACGTGTACTGGTTGTCCACTTGATGGAGGGGGGATCGTCTACCACGGGTGAACAAACAAATTGCGACTTGACGCGTTATGTTAAATTAAAAAAAGAGGCAAACCATGTGGGGCCTACCTTAGAGGCAAGGCTCTATACACTGGAGTACTTTTGATGTATCCCGTCAACTCGCAGAACGAGGAGAAGCTTGCTTAGTACGCCGTCTCCCCCGCCCACGGGCGCGGTAGCTCGCAGGATGAGGTGAAGTTGGAGTACTACTATACGCCTTTACGCCCGCTCCCTCGCCCACGTGCGCGGTGGCTCGCAGGATGAGGAGAAAATTTACTACTCCCTCTGTTTACTCCTCGTCCCTACTACCTTGGTTATAGAGATTATATCATATTGTTTGGAATATATATGTCCTTTAGTATATTTCAATATGAGCTACTAGTACATACTCCAAACACTGATGTATATAGACATATTTTAGAGTGTACATTCACTCATTTTGCTCCGTATGTAGTACTCCCTCCCTCCGTCTAGGTGTGTAAGTCATCTTACGAAAACCAACTAATCCCAAAACACTTGGGCGTGGTGCATTAACTTCTACCTCGTTTCTTGTTTCTTGACATATCAACCAATAAGAGATGAGGGTGTGCATGCTTTTAATGACTTGAGACTATCAAACACGACATGCAGTGGTTAGTTCATTGCATGCAATACTATTAATTAGCAAATAGACATTAATGTCACTCTTTTTTCTCTCCTCCTTGGTCACGGTGCACAGCCTAAGATGACTTACTCACCTAGACGGAGGGAGTAGCACTCTCCCTCACCCCTCGACCCTCACCCACGTGGTGGACGTGCAGCAATTCATTTGGTCTCATATAGCCAGAACGATATATACTGCACTACCATTATTGCTCGACTTCCCGAAGAGGCGAAGAGCCAATCGCAAGGTTAATATTTTGGAGATGCCAAGCGCAAAGTTATAGGAGAACGAGTAGTAGGTGCCGCGTCATTTATAAATAATTTTTTTCTTCAGTGGCACGTACGCAATATGATTGGTTCATATGGAGAGAAAAGGAAACCGCTCCACTATATACATAGTCAGGACGGGCCAGCATACACGGTTGCTTGCTGGGGTTGCTCTCTTCACACTCTCTCACACAAAACAACTGTGGTCACATCTCTAACATCCCGGCGGATCACGTCTGCTTGGGGAAGGGGTGGATGCTTAGTGTTGATGCGGTGGCCGTCGCCGACGGCGAAAACCCACTGTCGGCACGTCCCGATCAGGGGTCCCCACCGTTCTCTCTCACAAAGCTGGTGAGGTTGCCTTCGTCCCTTGCTCACTGCCGCGACATGGGCAGTTGCTGCCTCCCGCCGCCCTCCTCAAGGTTGAGCTACATCCCTCAGGTACAACTCCCTTTATGGCCGGCTTGCACCACTGCTCCAGCTACCCACATCACTCCCTGTGGATATTTCTCTACTTCTTTGCCCCGCACATACCTGATACCTCTACTAGCTTCTACGTACTGTATTTGTGATGAGTTTATGTCCCATCAACTAGTCCCAGTAATCTTATTCTAATCACGCTTCTTCAATTTCTTTGCCACAGGGATGCTCATCTCGATTTTGGTGAAACTGCACAAAATGATCCGATGGTCAAAAGGTTGCAAACTTCATTTATTAGGAAGCTCGAACGTTGCCAGCAAATTGAAGCCTGGTCAGGGTTCACGGTTCAAGGGCTAGGGACTGCATGGATCATTTTTTTCTTTAGCTGCCTCTGTTCCAAAATAAGTGTCAACTTTAGTAGTAGTACAACTTTATACTAAAGTTTGCACAAAGTTGAGACACTTATTTTGGAACGGAGGGAGTACTTTGCTATGATCTGTCAATCATTGAGATGCAATTGCATGCATGTTAGTCTCCTTTGTATTTGATGAAATGTTGCAACGGGCAACCTTGGACGCAAGATACATGTAACAGGAGCTGGAAGCTTCATAGCATTGTACAAATTTATCTCGCTGATAAATTACAGTACGTACTAGTACTATACTAGTACTTCCTCCGTTCCTAAATATAGGTCTTTGTAGAGATTCACCATGAAC
Organism: Triticum timopheevii; assembly: GCA_963921465.1. NCBI lineage: Eukaryota > Viridiplantae > Streptophyta > Magnoliopsida > Poales > Poaceae > Triticum > Triticum timopheevii. The sequence goes on along the minus strand of OY997272.1, from coordinate 403,518,582 downwards.
CACATGCGGATGTATATAGATGCATTTTAAGTGTAGATTCATTCATTTTGTTCCGTATGTAGTTCACCTAGTGGAATCTCTACAAAGACTTCTCTACTAGTAATAGCTAGCCCCCACTACTAGGAATTCTCTATCCTCTCCTTGAGCCACGTCATCAAAATTGACGTAGCCGTTAGATGAAGTAAATCAGTCATAATAGCCGTCTGATCTAGACGTTGAGAGGCTCCGCACTAAGCCACATGCAAGCATGCAGAAATACCGTGGCACATGCATGTGAGTTGGTTTTAAATAAAATCAACATGTCTGCATGCAAGCATGCACCGGTAGCATGCATGTAAGTGAGCTTTTAAGTCCCATTAACATGTCAAAAAGAAAAATATAATCCCATTAGGCTAGTCATAGTGGGGAGTAACTTAGACTAGTGTTATGCATATGACACTAGTCTTTGTTACTACCTTCATAGTGCAATATCATAGATGATAACATTTATTACATTATAGACTCATTTTGCTTTGGGTTGCGTTATGTTACAGTAACATATTATGTTACTCCAAACACCTCTTTCCTCATTAACTCTATGCCACATAAGCAAACCTGTCTTGAAATGCGCTATGTTACTTGCTAAATTATTCCCACTATGACCAGCCTTATGCAGTAGGAGTTGGCTGATCTTTTTTCCTTACGTGGGATGATCTAAATGATGATGGGAGTTTATTTAGTTTGGATACCACATTTGTCATCAGGTTATAGATTTTTTTTAGTTCTATGAAATCGATAATTTTGCGCAGAGAGATATACCGATGTTCCGCGGCAACGCGCGGGGACTCATCTAGTAATATTTAGGAACGAAGGAGTACTATGTAAAGAGTTAGGTGTCGCACGGTGATAGTGTGAGGTGGGCCATGTAATCACTGAGCCTGCGTGTTTTGACTGCTCTTGCACTCCTCCGCTGTAAGAATGGATAAAATTGTAATCTACTACCTCCTTTCGCCGAAAGCGTGGGACATCCAGCAGTCCTACCACCTCAGTAATAAAGACCAATGAGCCGTCAAATCACATAGACCCAACAGTAAGTTGGACGGACGAAGCAACCATCACTCTTGCGCCAGTGAGAGGTCGCGTCCGCTCTGCCCGGGCATGAATGCGGCACCAATTCTTTGGAGCGGCGCTGACTGTTTCGGGCAGGAAGCGCGCGCCGGCGATGGAGGGGCTTTGGGTGGTCCAGGCTGGTCAGGAGCGGGCGTGGCAGCTGTCCGCATGTCCCTACCGGACACGCCCGGAAATGAGAGGATGCACCGGCTCTCGCGGCTAAAATCGTACACTACACACAATCTCTCTGTAGGAGTAGGTCGATCTGTCGCACTCTCTAACACACACATGTTGTTAAACACACACACGCGCACGCACGCACCTTGGTCGCGTTGCACCTTCTAACGTGACTTATTACACCTAGACGGAGGGAGTAGTAAGTATACGAGATACGGTGGCACACTGACTTAAGTCGAATACAAGTGCCCATAATTTGTGTGCATGTTATAATAAGGATTCACTTAAAATAGTACATGAGCGAACAAAGGGATCAATTGGACAGTGTTCCCGAGCAGTAGCGAGATGTGTGAGGTAGTAAGATACACCACTGGCGCTTTTAATTTTTCTTATTAATTTGTTTGTTTCACCCTCTGACAAGTGGGACCCAACGTACTACGTGGAGAGATGTAAGGTGACTAAGGCTGCATTATTTCTGCACCACTGTGGATAGTCTTACCACCAAAGCCACATGACACGATTATGATTGAAATCCTAATGACTCCCACACACACACACAAGAAAAAATACGGCATGCCTTTCACACGAATGCAGGAATGTATAAAAGGTTATTTTCCTCTCGTTGAACATAACGGGAGGGTTGTGTAGCTGGTTAGCCTGTTCGCTCATCAAACTTGAGGTCTCGGGTTCGATAACTACACTTGAGCATAATTTTTGCCAGGAGGATTCTTTGACTGGTCAAAATGTTTTCTTTTTTTCGAAACGGGGTCAAAATGTTTTCTAGGATTTGCACGCTTCACACTCTCTCTCCAGTATATATATACACGCTGGAGCCTCAGCGCTTGTAGTTGCTCTCTTCACACTCTCTCGCCCTCTCCCGCTGGAGCCTCAGTGCTTGTAGTTGCTCTCTTCACACTCTCTCGCCCTCTCCAGATCTAAACAAGACTTCGTTGGCCTCTCTCTCCCCTCACTACTGCTCAAAGAGCCGGCAGGATCCGTCCGCCGGGAAGGGAAGGAGGCTTAACGTTGTCGCCGTCAGCGAGGGAGGGAATCCACTACCGGCGTAGCTGTTCACTTTCCACCCAGCGGAGGCACGGGAGGGCCTCCGAGCCCTTCTTCTTCGCTGCCATCGCGTCGCCCACCGAACCACGCCCCAAGAACCATAAGGTATATTTTACTTACTCCACATGCATTGCTCTAGCTGCATGTATACCATGAATCTAGGACGTGGTTCAAAGAGGAAAGGAGTGGGGGGAAGTAGTGGGAAAAGTTGTATATAGCATGAATCTAGGACGTGGTTCAAAGAGGAAATGAAGGGGGAAAGTTGTATAGCATGAATCTAGGACGTGGTTCAAAGAGGAAAGGAATGGGGGAAAGTAGTGGGAAAGTTGTATCGCATAAATCTAGGACGTGGTTCGAAGAGGAAAGGAAGGGGCGAAAGTACTAGTTCAAAAAGGAAAGGAAGGGACAAGGCTGTAGACTTTGAGCAGGACTAGATTTGCTGCGCCCACATAGGGAAAGGTGTCTAAAGATAACAAAACTTGGACCAACACAAATATGCTCCTTGGTTGTTTGTTCTTTGTTGCAATAGACTATGCATGACCACAGTACATCGATAGATGCACATGGTGCTGGTGCGTCCACTTTCCGGTGCAACTCATTAGCTGTTGTTAATCTAAGGCCCTGTTTGGTTAAAAACTCCCTAGTCCCTACCTGCTTGGTTCTAGGGACTAAACATGGACTAGAGGTTATTAAATGACATGATAAAAGACCATGTTACCCTAGTAATGAACTAACAAAAACAAGGTGCGATGCGTGGCAGGGGCAACTGTTGGAAAAAGTCCCAAAAAGACTCCCTCGGGGTCTTCTTTCTTTAGTCCCAAATGCCCACTTTTAGTCCCTAAAAGTCCCTCCTGTTTGGTTTAGATGCGACTGACACGGAGTTTTTTTAGTCCCTACACCAAAATGTCCCTGTAAACAAACACCCTCTAATAATGCCGCTGGAAAATTGATGCAATGCCACAGTTAAAAGCAAATTACATGTTTAACGAATTTTATTGTTAATATAATCTCTATGTTAATATTAATCAATTCTCAATGCCACCGTTTGAGAAATGCTACTGTCTTGCTTTCTTTCCCATTTAGATAAGGTAGATGCTTCTTTTTGTTGGCTTCTGTGTCATGCACTGTTATTAACCACTATTGTTTCCTTTGCGCCTCTGTGTAAACAGGGTTATCTACTTCACCTCGTTGCCATTGTGACCTTTTGTTGCACTGCACAAAACACTTTTGTTTTAAGAGTGTTTTGTGCAGTTCAACCAAAATGTCACACCAACAACGTTGCTTGATTGCTTGATCTTAGTAGAACTGCACAAGAGGAGATCTTACTTCCTATCCATTAAGGCGAATTTGGTTCAGATCTTCTTCTTGTGAGTTGTTTGAATTCCGCATCATGAGAGGTCAGTACTAGCCTTCTTTCACATGATTCTGTAGTGTGCTTTCATATGTTGTGCTACCTGTACGATAATGTTGCTTCATTTTAGTGAACTGCACAAATGGAGACAAGACTTCCAATCTGTATGTGCACCGTAATATCCCATTGAGGTAAGATAAGGATATTTCACAACTGCTGGCCTGTATTTTGCAACTTTCATGAGAAAATTAAGTTTAGTACTATACTTGTGCTCCCTAATTGACATGCAAAATCTTACATTGAAGGCGAAGCTTGTCTATTATTGAACCAAGTGATGAAGGGGAAGAACAAGCGGAAGAAAAACAAAAATCAACTCCCGGTGCTGTAATGAAGCACTGGAACTGTGATGTCACAAGTAATGATATAGTTTTGCATCTTAATTTATTGCTATGGCTGGAACGAGCAATTGTTTTGCCACTGATTTGATGCCATACGTAATTATCTCTACTTGTGCAAACAGGGATCTTCTTTGAAGATACCATATATTTTAGTGGAACTACACAAGAAGATGTTGGAAACATTAAACTAATCGAGGAGTATATAGTAAGCATGGCCACCCCCATAGATAGCAACAAATGATTCCGGAGAAGTGCTTCATCTGTATGCTCTACACAATCAGCCTCCTGACAAATGTTGGTACTCGCCCACTGATTTCATCCATATGATTGAGCTTTGACATCTCTATTGGTGTTGTGCTACTATTTATATACTGTCAGGAAAAAGTGGTATTGTCCTTGAGAAGTGCTTAATCTGTGCTGTTTTAAATATTTCCTTTCCTTTTTTTCGAGCAAACAGGGATCATCTTCCTCTAAAGAAGAATATGGAGTACGTGAAGTGACTAGTTCCGATTATGCCAGGATGAAGAAGCCCTATCTATCTTCTCATTAGAAGGAGCAGTTGAAGGATCACTACTAGGGAAAAGCCTAGCAGCAGCACGGGTTTTGGGCCTATTAGCAGCGCGGGGGCCGGCGCTACTAATAAGGCGCTACAGCTAACTTATAGCAGTAGCGCGGGTGCCACCCGCGCTACAGCTAACGTATAGCAGTAGCGCGGGTGCCACCCGCGCTACAGCTAACGCATAGCAGTAGCGTGGGTAAAAACCCGCGCTACTACTAATCTATAATCTCTGAATTTTTTTTTGAATTTTTTTGAATTTTTTCCCTAATTTTCAAATTTTTGAATTATTTTAACCTCAAATCTCTAATCACCCCTCATCGCTGCTTAATTTAATCTCTAATCACCCCTCATCATTCCAAATCATCTAACTTCCCGGACGATCACCCATCCTCTCACTACTCCAGCCTGAGCACGCTTAACTTCCGGGTTCTATTCTCCCTCGTTTCCAAGTCTGCACTTGTTGTTTTCTTGACAATAGTAAGATGTCAATCCTATTAACCTCAGGAATTTAGCTTGAGCATGAAGTCACATATTTCACTGTTTGAGTTTGAAACTATTTTTCTAAAAAAATTAGTAACACTAATATTTCTTGAATAATTAGTTTGACCACAGTTTGACCAGATTTGACCACAGTTTGACCATAGTTTGACCAGATTTGACCAAAATTCAAAAAAAATAAAATAATTATTTAGTAACACTAATATTCTTGAATAATTAGTTTGACTATACTTTGACCAGATTTAACAAAAAAAACAGATTTTTTTTGAATTTTTTTGCCTCCAGATCTTAAAAGCCCTGTAACTTTTTTTCTGTTAGGCTTTTGAGGATTTTTAAAATGTTTAACGGGGTTCCCCCCGTTAAATTCGGATGTAACTTTTCGAGTAGATGATTTTTCATATAAAAAACTTTTTCATCCGAGTTCGTATGCAAAAGTTATGGCCATTTTACAAATTTCCAGAGGGATTTTGCAAATAAAATCGAAATTCATATTTGTAAATTTTCCCAACAACTGGACCACATATCACATGGGAAACTTATTTTCTTTTATTTTTTTTGACATTTTTATCATTTTCTTTTATTTTTTTTAAAACTGAAAAGGCGGTCCACGGGGGGGGGGGGGGGGTGGGGGGGGGGGATAGACTTTGAAAATTTTGCAAACAGGCCATACCCCGCGCTACTACTATGGCAGACGATTAGTAGTAGCGAGGGGTAAAAACCCGCGCTACTACTATCAGCTTAGTAGTAGCGCGGGTTTATACCATCGCTACTACTATGGCATGGTCCAGGGGCCACTTAGTAGTAGCGAGGGTTAAAAACCCGTGCTACTGCTATCAACTTAGTAGTAGCGAGGGTTAAAAACCCGCGCTACTACTATGGCATGTCCCGGGGGGCACGGTAGAGACCGCTTAGTAGTAGCGAGGGTTATAAACCCGTGCTGCTGCTATCAACTTAGTAGTAGCGAGGTTTGAGAACCTGCGCTGCTAGTAAGTAGCAGTAGCGAGGGTTTTTAACCCTCGCTGCTGCTAAGATTCTGTGTATAGGCTTTTCCCTAGTAGTGGATGGTTACATTACTCCCCACAAGACCAAACTAACTTCAGCTCAGAAGGACTGACAAATCTCCATTTTTATGTTGTGATGCGCGAGTACAATGTTGTTCTAGGATTCTTTCTGGTGAGTTCCATTTTTCTAAATTTGTGCTCTACATGGACCATGTATGTGCCTGTTGAAACTGTCAATTCATAGTACAATTTGCTTTATACTAATCACTTTTTTGTATTTGTGCAAACAGGGGTGCTCAGCTTGATTTCAACGGGAACTGCACAAAATGTTCATGAATACTTCGAATCATTCATTTCCACCACAAGAAAGGAGGTGCCCATAAGTTCAAGGCGTTGCAACATATAAGGGTGAAATCATACAAACTACGCGCGAATTTGGTTGATTTTGGTGGAATTGCACAAAAAGAACAGCTGGTTTATTTAGCACGAGGTGCCATGTCAATGTCCGAACTGATGGCAAACCCTTTCCACAATCATAGGCATTTGATATTTTGGAATGGGACAACCTTGTCAAATTTTGCTCATTGATTTTAGCAAGATATGCATTTGATATTTTTGAATGGGACGCCCTTTGCTGTCAGCAGCGTCGATCAATTTTTTCTTTATTCTTTAGTTGTGAAGTAAATATTGCCTCTGACATGTGAGTCGCTGAGATGCATAAACATCAATTGTTTTGAATGTTCTCTATGAATTGTCAGGCCTGTGTGTTTGATTGCAATGTACAGAAACGCTAAAAAGCTGCTCAAACTCTTTGTACTCCTTCTGTTCCTTTTTACTTCGCACATTGTGAAAGTGCATACTTTTTCGTATAAGATTGGTCAAAGTAGAGATACTTTGACTGCAGAAAAAACTTGTATGCAGACTAGAAAGGACCGGAGGGAGTACATGTGAAACTGCTGCAAACGTGGTGATCACCCTGGGAATAATGCTAGTACGTATTGTTTTGCATGTTCATCCAATGCTAGTGATACAGGAATTTGAACTAATTGAAATAAATTCATTCATACACGGTCGGATTTCATATAAACATGCCGGATTTCATTACATTTCATACATTCTTCAATTAAAAAGGAGTGTTTGTGGCCGCATGCATATCCCAGATGCAGAGGCCGGGGGTCATCCTCCTTTTCTAAAAAACCTAAAAAGGGGTGCGCTAGAGGTATAATTAATTAACCGAAGCTACCCACATGTGTCTCGCTGAGCCGAACAGAAGCTTCAGTGACTTAACTGCAGGTGCAGTTGCGTAACTGACATGTGGCCTGTTGGGCCCATGTGTCAGTCAGCCAACTGCACCAGCAGTTAAGTAGAAGCAGCATTCTTCTCCAGCACAGCTCTCCGACTCCACGTCGTCACGAAGAAGCTAATCGGCCGTCAATGGTCAACCCGCCTAGCTTGGCTTCAACCGGAGGGTAGCAGCGGTGGCCTTACTTGGACTCGAGCGGCTGCGACCTACCGTGTTCTACTCTTCCTCGTTTTCTGTGTGGCGTGGCCTCGTTGGCAGCGGGGCGGGGCCTCGGCGGAGCCAGCGATGTCCTCTATCTCGTTGCCAGCGGGCGGCGCCTCAGTGGAGCGATGGAAATCCTCCCCATGTTGCCGGCAGGGTGGGGCCTCGGCTGAGCCGGCGATGTCCTCTACCTCATTGTTGGCGGGGGGGGGCCTCAGCGGAGCCGGCGGTGTCCTCTGCCTCGTTGTTGGCGCCGCAGGGCCTCGGCGGAGCAGGGCGTCGTCGACGCCAGCAGAGCGGGGACTCGTCGGAGCCGGCATTGTCCTCTGCCTCGTCCTCGGTCTCGCCAAACAGCGGCTCGCCCGCTTCATTGCCCTCTTTGCTAGCCTCTTTGTAGGCGGCCGCAGCCTCCGCCACCCACATGCGGTACCGCCAGCGCTCGAGGCGGCCCTTGCGGGCGGAGCGGTACGAGTCGAGCAGCGCCTCCTGCTCCGCCCGCTCCATGGCGATCTGCTCCTCCGCCTGCAGGTGCTCCTGGAGGAGATGGTGGTTGTAGGCGGCGTCGGCCTGCGCTTCACGGAACTGCTCCTCACGCATCTGCCTCACCCTGTCCATATATTGGGCACGGGCCTCGCCGATGGTCATGGTGCAATGCACCAGCGAGGATGGCGCGGAGGAGGGGGTTGGCGCCGGATCGTCGACTACCATGTTCTCCATTGGGACGCCATCGTCCTCCGGCTGCCTGCCGGCCAGCCGGTCGGCAGCAATGGCTGCCATCTCATTGTGGTCCGTCGTCCGCCCGTCCCGAAGAGCGCTGGAGCGCGAGGAAGCCATGGTGGGCAGTAGTGGTGTGGACAGGAGAAAGGGAACGGATGCGGATGATTGTGACTATGGCCGGCGCAGCAGTTTATATAGCAATGGTGGGCGGGCGGAGGGACGGACGTGTGGTGCCGGAGTAGCCGCCTCGGCAACCGCGTATCATTAATGTGTGTGGCAGATGGATGGATGGACGGCACTTGTGTCATTTGAAGGCGGAGCAACCGCCTGCACCGGGAAGCGGGGCGGCCGGCGCTGCCTGTTTTGGGCAAAAAGTGCGCGCGGGCGAAGAGATGACTTTACTTGGATAGGATGACAATGGGGACCCACCAGGTCCATAGCCTCACGTACGCAAGTGCCTCCTTATTATATATATATATATATATATATATATATATATATATATATATAACTATAATTTATTTTGCTTCCTCCTGGTTTCCTGACATCACGGTCCCACACCATTGTCAACCTATGTACTCCTTCCTTTCCGGTTTATAGGGCTTATCTCAAAATTTTAGTTTTTCCATTTTATAAGGCTCAATTTGGTTGTTTTCCATCACATGTTCAGATTCCAAGGTGCATTAAATCATTGCATGCAAGTATTAAGAGAAAATTGACTAATGCATGTACTTTATGCATGCATGCATTGCAATTAATGTATTGATAAACATAATTTTTTGAGGATAACAAGAGCATTAATTAGGTGCTTTTACAAAACTACAAAAAGTATTCCACCACTCGCCATCTACCTTGACTAGTGAGATTTTTGAATTGAGCATTATAAACCGGAAAGGAGGGAGTAATCAATAAACGAGAGAATTGCACAAGAAGCAGCCGACAGCTGGGACCAAGCAGCTCGAGCAGTATTTGTGTTTTTGAGGTGTGAGCACTGCAGAGTTTTTCGATGTTTACCCTAGATATTAATTTTTCTCCTCTGAACAACAACGAAAACATCACTGCGGGTATTAACTGGGCGGGCTGTGGCCCGTCTAGCCCAGGCCAGATATCCAGCCCAGATATTAATTTTTTTCAAGCTGAAAATGGCTAGCCCAGCTATAATTTTTTTTAGGAATACCCAGGCATGGTCAAGTTGGTATTCTCCACCCCGCTGGGCTGCAAATCTTTCCTAGGAGGGATGCATTAGGCTTAACAAGAAAATGGGCTTTAAGAATTAATAAATGGGATGTAATTATAAAAACTGGGTAGTAACTATAAAAAAATGCACCAAACATTGATTACTTTATAAAATATTATTGTTGGAATATTGAAAATTTTAATTTCATTAATTGTTGCGAGCGCAATGTTTTGTTGGATTTTTACGTAATATAAATTTATATTGAAATTGTATTTAATCTGACTAGAAATTTCGGGATAAAAATATTCGGATCCCATCAAAATGTGGGAAGTTTGATTGAATTCTGTTTTGAACGGTTGGTTGAAATGGGATGTACTTTTAACAAACTGTAAATGGGCTGTAGTATTCCATTAGAATTCAAAAATGGGCTACACATTCTTACAAATCTCAAATGGGCTATAAGTTCTCTGCCACACACTTCTGGCCTCACTAAGTTGACGCATCCCCTAAAAAACAGAGTTGACGCGTATGCAAGGCTTTGTCAACTTATAGTCAACACACGGTTCTAGCGGCAGTGGCCATTGGATGTCCATCCAACGGATGTCGTGCTTCTTCTTCAATCTCGGATATTCTAGCTTCACCCGCCCAGAAAATGATTCCTCCCCCTAACATCTGAGGCGCACCGTTTCGGAAGCTGACCTGTGGGCCTACTAAGTTGACGTACCAAGGGCTTTGTCAACTTAGTCAATATAAATGATTCTAGCTGCAGTGACCGTACGATGTCCATCCAACGGCCGTCGTGCTTCTTCAACCTCTGGTCTTGTTGCTTCAGCTGCCCAAAGCAGCGCCGGTCGTGCCGCCTGCTCCTGCCTCCCGTGGCCAGCTGTGCTGCCGTGGAGGCCTCACCGCCCCCTACTACTCCCACCGCTGGCCAGGCCATCCCTCCACTCACCCACACCCCCTGTTATTCTGCGGCGACGGCAGCGCAGCCGAACCATTGAACCCTCGTACTCCTCTCCACGTGTGCATCCACTGCCGCATCTTCCCCGGCTCCGCGTCGTCCCCTTCCTAGGCCTCACTGTCGTCCACCGCCATGGTGCTCTCGGCACAGAGTGGTCAACGTGGTCAAGGAACGACTTCCGTCGGACGTGGACTGTACGTGGAGAGGCTGACAGCTGGGTCCACGGCAGCCGCAAGGAAGTGACTCCTTATTACGTGCAAAATAATTATTCCTCCACCTAACAGCGGGGACCCACCAGACAGGCCATCGTATTTCGCGAAAAAATGATTCGCCTCCTGACTGCTGGGACCCACGAGCTACATCTTCGCATGCAAGGAAGTGCGTCCGGGAAAAAAAACGATTCGCCCCCTGACTTCTGGGACCCACCAGTTACATCTTCGCGCGGAAGGAAGTGCGTCCAAAAAAACGATTCGCCCCCCGACTGCTGGGACCCACCAGCTACACCTTCACACGCAAGGAAGTGCGTCCGGGCAAAAAAAACGATTCACCCCCTGACTGCTGGGACCCAGCAGCTACTCCTTCGCACGCAAGGAAGTGCGTCCGAAAAAGAAGATTCGGCCCCCTGACTGCTGGGACCCAGCAGCTACACCTTCGCACACAAGGAAGTGTGTCCGGGTAAAAAAAACCAAAACGATTCGCCCCCTGACTGCTGGGACCCACCAGCTACATATTCGCAGGCAAGGAAGTGCCTAACAGTCGGGACCCACCTGGTCAAAGCGTACGTAGCGTTGTCATCCTGGTCGCAAACGTGTACGTACATACTGGTCGATGTAGACGCGCGCACATGTCGTAGTAGAGGCGCACACGTAGCATGTACACATACATACAGCGGCCAGGTTGCAAGAAAGAAAAGACGGCCACATATGTGAACTTACGGGCGAGGTCTCGAACGCATAGTCGCGCATATGTACGGCGAGGGCTCGTGTTCATGGGGAGGCAACAGAATGCGTCGTGTTCATGGGGAGGCAACGGAATGCGTCGTGTTCATCGGGAGGCAACGGAACGCTTGGGAGCCAACCGGCTTGGATGGAACAGGCGATGGAAACGAGGCCTGGCGTACCGTAGAATGGAGGAAACAGCCTTGTGTTTGACCGGCCACGTTCGGAACAGGGTCCTATTGATCGGGAGGGGTGTGGCATACTGCAAAACAAAGGAAACGGACCTCCTACGGTCGAAACAGGGGTCCTGTTGATCGGGAGGGGTGTGGCGTACCGCAAAACGGACGAAACGGACTTGTGTTGGAGCGCTACGGTCGAAACGGGGGTCCTATTCATCGGGAGGGGTGTGGCGTATCGCAAAACGGGACTCCACGGGATACTGTTCATCTCCGCCGTCGACCTCCTCCAGCCTCCACGGGCTACCGTCGACCTCCTCCACCTTCACGGGCTCCTGTTCATCCAGCCTCCACCGCGCGCTACTCCACCGGCTACTGTTCAACCACCCCACCACGGGCACCCCTCCACCGTCTACTGTTCATCCAGCCCTCCACACCACGGGGTCCTGTTCAACCACCCCTCCACGGCCACCCCTCCATCGTCTATTGTTCATCCAGCCCTCCACACCACGGGTTCCTGTTCATCCAGAGGCAACGCCACTGCTCACTGTTCATCCAAACGCCCCCGCAACACTCACTGTTCATCCCACAGGCAGCATCGATCGGCTTCAGTTAGCAGCAGTAGCGAAGGAATCGCTCCATCAGTTTTAGTTAACAGCCATCGATCGATCACTCGGGTTCAGTAATGCGTAGCCTGCAGTGCAATCGCTCAGGTTCAGTTAGAGCCCAACGCCTCGGTCGGGTTCAGATAGAGCCAACGCCTCGCACACACGCGCGTACGTGTATGAGAGAAACGCGCATCGCTCGGCCCCTGACCTCCCACCGAAACCAGCAACTCCCCAAAATTTTCCTCCCCCTCGCTTCTACCACGGTTTTTTCCGTCATGGACGGCCCAAAGAATGTCATGCAGCTGCGTCTCCGGCCCACCCAGGACGAAAAGCCCATTTTCTGTCATGATTTTTTGTCATAGAAGTAGGAGCCCACCACATCTATGATGATACCGGGTTTTGTCACAATTATCGTCATGGAAGTGTCATATGTATGACAGAAAAAAATTCGTTCGGCCCAAAATGTCACGGATGTGTCTTTTTTTTTGTAGTACTGGGCCTCGGCCCACCCAACCAGGCCCAGCCCATCTTCCTCCCCGGTCATCTTCTCTGTTCACCCGACCCCGTGTGCCCAAGTCGCGTCCCCGCCGAACCGACCTCGCCATTGGTGCCTCGGTGGATAAGGACTACACCCTCCTGGCGCCTCGGGCTCCTTCCCCACTCGCCCACTTGCCCCCTCTCGCTCGCCTCGGTGCCTCCCCTCCTGTGATAGCCTGGCTTATTAGGGATGATAGACTACTCATATAAATAAGGAATTCCTTCTTTTCCGGGAGCCCATTCAGAAAGAACTCCAAAGTTAAGCGTGCTCAGCTTGGAGTAGTTTCAGGATGGGTGACCGACCGGGAAGTTTCTCCCGGGTGCGCACGAGTGAGGACAAAGTGCACAGAAAAGAATAGTATTGATCTGCGGGGCCAGTCTAGATCCCGCCAGGAGTAACGACCACCGGTGGGTGTGTCCAGGGCGTTACACCTCCCCCAGATCCACCTCTCCCCTCTCCTCTCGCTCGATCCCGAGCACGCTCGTTGCCATGGCCGCGCCATAGCCACGATCACCTTCATCCCCGCATCGCGCCTCACTGTGCATACACTCAGCCGGCATTGACTACGTCGCCTACGCCAAGCCCCTGGAGCTGGGGAGCACCGGAGCGCCCACATCGCCGTCTTCTTCCTCCTCTGCCTCGTCGGACTCCGTCGACTACTCCAACTCCAGCAAGCCTCCCCGAGCCCGCTGCCCTCCACAAACGGATCCTCGATGAGCATGCGCTCCTCCTCCTCCTTGCCGTTAGCTCGCCCGTGCCCCGTAACTAACCCGCCGCCATAGCTGAAGCTCACCGCCGCCCGCGCTCGTCTCCGACGTGGCCACCGGTGAGCACTAGTCTCGTGCGTGCCACCACCGTGTTCACCACGTCGAGCAGGCCTCGTACCACCTTTCCCCTGGGCCAATTAGTGGCCGGGAACGCCATCTCCACTATGCTCGTAGATCGTCGTTGCCGCTTGCATCACCGACGCAGCCACTGCACCCTCCACTCACGTTTGTGCCTTGCAACGAGCTCCTGGGCTCCCCAGGAGGCCAACGAGATCCTTCGCGCTTGTGACGCCCCCGATTCAATCGTACACTAATCATACACGCAAATGTGCATGATCAAGATAAGGGACTCATGGGAAGATATCACAACACAACTCTAAACACAAATAGAATAATACAAGCTTTATATTACAAGCCAGGGGCCTCGAGGGCTCGAATACATAGCTCGATACACAAGAGTCAGTGAAAGCAACAATATCTGAGTACAGACATAAGTTAAACAAGGATGCCTTAAGAAGGCTAGCACAAAAGCAACACGATCAAAGAGGCAAGGCCTCCTGCCTGGGACCTCCTAACTACTCCTGGTCTTCGACAGCCTCCATGTAGTAGCATCCATCGGCGGTGGCATCTGGCTCCAAGGATCCACCATCTGGTTGCATCAATCAGAAATAAGAACAAACGGGAAAAAGGGGTAGCAAAGCCACCATGAGTACTCATCCAAAGTACTCGCAAGCATCAGATCTATACTATGTATGCATTGGTATCAAATGGAAGGGTTGTATCTGTGGACTGAACTGCAGAATGCCAGAATAGAGGGGGAAGGCCTAGCCTAAAGAAGACTAGCATCTTCAAGCAGCTCCAAGCATCTTGCAGCATGTAGAAGAGTACAGAATAGCAGTTTATAATTATCAAACATGTAGTAACATCAACGCCCAGAGATCCTTCCCCGACTCCCTGCGGGAAAGCAATCTCGGAGCCACATATCCATCACATATCTCAACTATCCATTTCTAGTTATATAAGATCAGGATATAAGTCTGAACATCCATTACCATGGACACGGTATTCGAATATATATATTCCCTGCAGGGGTGCACCACGTTACCCAACACGCTCGATCACTCTGGCCGGACACACCTTTCTAGGGTCAATGCCCGACCTTGGAAGATCAACACGTCACAGCCCTACCTAGGCTCAGTAGAGAGGTCCCCGCCAGTCTACATCCTAAGCACTCCGGGGTCTGGGCCTATTGCCCGTTGCACTCTGGCTCGTTGTGTGCAGGGTGGATACCAGCACCATCCGTTTAGTGGATGGCACGATCCGACCATGCCACAATGCTGAACTGGACATCTAATAAAGCTTCGGCTGATACCACGACGTCGAGGCCCATATCTACTCTCGCGTGGTGGTTAGTGCGTAAGGGCCAAAGGCCAACTCAGAATAAATACCCAAACCTGTTAGTGCATTGGGGGCTCGCGGAGACGAGCAGAGACTCACGATAATGTGACCCCGTCGCCCCGTCTCATGGGCTTACGGCTGAGGGAGCCCTGGATTAAGGGGTCCTCGGACAGCCGGACTATATACTTGTGCCGGACTGTTAGACTATGAAGATACAAGATTGAAGACTTCGTCCTGTGTCCGGACGGGACTCTCCTTTGTGTGGAAGGCAAGCTTGGCAATTCGGATATGTAGATTTCCTTCTCTGTAACCAACTCTGTGTAACCCTAGCCCCCTTGTAGGAACTTGAAGTATGTCTAGAGGGGGGTGATTAGACTACTTGACCAATAAAAACTTAACCTTTTCCCAATTTTAGAGTTTGGCAGATTTTAGCTACTTTAGGACAAGTCAAGCAATCATGACACAATTCAAGCAAGCATGCAAAGAGTATATAGGCAGCGGAAATTAAAGCATGCAACTTGCAAGAAAGTAAAGGGAAGGGTTTGGAGGATTCAAACGCAATTGGAGACACGGATGTTTTTGGCGTGGTTCCGATAGGTGGTGCTATCGTACATCCACATTGATGGAGACTTCAACCCACGAAGGGTAACGGCTACGCGAGTCCACGGAGGGCTCCACCCAAGAAGGGTCCACGAAGAATCAACCTTGTCTATCCCACCATGGTCGTCGCCCACGAAGGACTTGCGTCACTAGCAGTAGATCTTCACGAAGTAGGCGATCTCCTTGCCCTTACAAACTCCTTGGTTCAACTCCACAATCTTGTCGGAGGCTCCCAAGTGACACCTAGCCAATCTAGGAGACACCACTCTCCAAGAAGTAACAAATGGTGCATTGATGATGAACTCCTTGCTCTTGTGCTTCAAATGATAGTCTCCCCAACACTCAACTCTCTCTCAATGGGTTTGGATCTGGTGGAAAGAAGATTTGAGTGGAAAGCAACTTGGGGAAGGCTAGAGATCAAGATTCATATGGTAGGAATGGAATATCTTGGCCTCAACACATGAGTAGGTGGTTCTCTCTCAGAAATGGTAAATTGGAAGTGTAGGTTCGTTCTGATGGCTCTCTCCATGAATGAAGAGGAGGTGGAGGGGTATATATAGCCTCCACACAAAATCTAACCGTTACACACAATTTACCAAACTCGGTGGGACCGAATTGTTAAACTCGGTTGGACCGATTTAGTAAACCTAGTGACCGTTAGTGATTTTCGGTGGGACCGACATGCATCTCGGTGAGACCGATTCGGTTAGGGTTAGGGCATAACGTAATCTCGGTAAGACCGATTACACAAACTCTGTGAGATCGATTTGGTAATAAGCTTTCCAGAGAGTTGGTCAGGTAAACTCGGTGGGACCGATTTGCTCTTTTCGGTGAGACCGAAATGTTACAAAAAGGAAACAGAGAGTTTACATTGCAATCTTGGTGGGACCGATCGGTCACTTCGGTTAGACCGAAACGTTACGAAGGGAAACAGAGAGATTGCAACCCCATCTCGGTGAGACCGAGATCCCTATCGGTAAGACCGATTTGCTTAGGGTTTGTGGCAGTGGCTATGACTTTTGGAATCGGTGGCGCCGGATAGGAAGTTTCGGTGTGACCGATTTTGGCTATGGGTTTAGGTCATATGTGGATGTGGGAAAGTAGTTGAGGGTTTTGGAGCATATCACTAAGCACATTGAAGCAAGAGGCTCATTAAACAACACCTCATCCCTCCTTGATAGTATTGGCTTTTCCTATGGACTCAATGCGATCTTGGATCACTAAAATGTAAAATGAAGAGTCTTGAGCTTTTGAGCTTGAGCCAATCCTTTGTCCTTAGTATTTTGAGGGATCCACTTTCATCATCCATGCCATGCCATTCATTGAGCTTTCCTGAAATAATAGTCTTGGAATAGTATTAGCTCAATGAGCTATATGTTGTTATTAATTACCAAAACCACCTAGGGATAGTTGCACTTTCACCCCTCCTGTGTCTATATAAACCGAAGGGTTTAGTCCGTAGGACAACGACAATCATAATCATAGGCTAGCTTCTAGGGTTTAGCCTATATGATCTCGTGGTAGATCAACTCTTGTAATACTCATATCATCAAGATCAATCAAGCAGGAAGTAGGGTATTACCTCCATCGAGAGGGCCCAAACCTGGGTAAAACATCGTGTCCCCTACCTCATGTTACCATTAGCCTTAGACGCACAGTTCGGGACCCCCTACCCGAGGTTTTGACACCGACATTGGTGCTTTCATTGAGAGTTCCACTATGTCGTCCCGATAAGGCTTCATGGCTCGCCTCATTATCAAGGATAACATTACCTCCGGGGGTTCCTTGGTTGTAGGCCAAACTCTCCAGCTGGGCGATTTCGTCATGGCCTCCCATTCAGTCATCGCGGCGACGATGACATCGCAGGTCATAAAAAACAACCTCCGCGTCAGCCCGGAATTCACCGAGCAGATGGATCCAATGGAGCTCTCCTCCTTGAACGAGCTCTTGGATCGCATCGCCGCCCTGGGGGTCTCAACGGATTACGATCAGATCGGGCTTAAACCCGACCTAAGGGAGATTAACTCTCCGCCGGTCACCCATCAGATAGCGGTGGTAGAGGAACAAAACGGAAATTCTTCCTCTATTTTTAGGACGAACTTTGTCCGGATTCCCGAGCTCTCTAAGCCGGATACCCGTTTACTGGAGAACGTGGCCCAGGCTCCGAACTTAGAAGCGGACAGTGGGCCACAAATATTGGGCAATATCTCGGAGCCCGAGCTGCCAAGCTCAGGAGCTCCTTCGCCCCTGGGTTCCAGATTGGGTCAGGACATGGACTTAATTTCAACCACCCACCCAGATGCAAGCGATCTTTCCCATATCAGACAAGAGCCCCAAGAGATAGTACACCACTTCTGGGCCAGATCCCTCCTTGTAATGAGCAAGGTTAAGGACTGTCACGAGGAAGACGCAATCTCATTCTTTTGCAAAAATTGCACGGACAAGGGAATTCTCAATGACATAAGTCGCCGTGACATAGCACACTTTGCCAACCTGACGACCATAGTACATAAGTACTACACGATGGAAAGCGCCTGGAAGACCCAAACTAAATTCTGGGATCGTCCGGCCCTAACTAAACCCCTTGTTCGAACTAAAAGGGTGCACTTTCGCAAGTCACCCAATAGAATTACAAAGAAGCCAAAGCCCTCTACAGGGCGTCGAACCGCACTGGAGGGATGGCTCAATAGGCCGTGCAAAATTCACAGCACACCGGACACCATACCAACGCACAGCCTTAGAGCATGTTGGATACTCCAGCAGGTGGCCAAGAGCGGCGAGGACCTTCTCATCAACAATACCGCAGTGCACCATCCCGTAGAAAATAACAATACAGTACTGACCGTCTTCGAGACTTTCGCCTCAAACAACAGGCGCAAGCGAGCACTCCGCAGCCTCGCCAAAATCTGCCACGTCGCAGCAATAAATCCGTGGAACGACACGGCCATAACCTTCAACACCAGCAATGAACCTCAATTCCGAATAGTCTAAGCACCAGCCGCTCTGGTCCTTAGTCCAATAGTGGACGGATTCCGGCTTACTAAAGTGCTGATGGACGGCGGCAGCGGATTAAACCTCATCTATGAGGAAACTCTTAATAAGATGGAAATAGATAAGAGCCGCATTGAGCAAAGCAGCACGACCTTCAGAGGAATCATCCCTAGTTGGGAGGCACGATGCACAGGGAAAATCACATTGGATGTGGTATTCGGCACACCGGAGAATTATAGGTCCAGAGAAATCACATTCCAAGTGGCCCCGTTTAGCAGTGGATACCATGCCCTTTTGGGGCGAGATGCATTCACAAGCTTCCGAGCTATACCCCATTACGGGTACATGAAACTCAAGATGTCGGGGCCCAATGGGATCATCACTCTAGCCAGTGATCCGGACATAGCACTCCATGCCGAAAATAAAACTGCCGCACTAGCCCTGGAGGCGTTATCCGAAGCCCTCGCGACCGAAGAGTTAACTGCGCTGCGTTCCGCAGTGGACAGGGACGACGTGATACTCGACAAACGACCCAAGTCCACCTCTTTTAAACCAGCAGATGAAATAGTCAAATTCCAGGTCCACCCAACGGACCCTACAAAAACAGCATAAATTGGGACACAGCTGAACCCCACAATAGACGCTGCACTACGAGAGTTCCTGTGTGAGAATTGGGACATTTTCTCCTGGCATCCTTCAGACATGCCAGGTATCCCATGCAGGCTGGCCGAACATAGCCTAAACATATTAAAGGGATACTAGCCAGTCAAACAGACTCTTCGGCGCTTTTCAGAACCCAAACGATAAGCCATAGGAGAGGAGCTAGCCAAGCTACTTGAGGCCGGTTTCATCAGAGAAATAAAACATCCGGACTGGCTAGCAAACTTGGTCATGGTACCAAAGAAGGACAAATCCTGGCGCCTATGCGTCAATTTCAAAGACCTTAATAAGGCTTGCCCTAAGGATCCCTTCCCCCTCCCCCGCATCGATCAAATTATCGACGCTACCGCAGGACACGATTCATTGTGTTTCCTCGACGCATACTCTGGATACCATCAAATCAAGATGGAGGAGTCCGATCAAGCCGCAACAACATTTATCACTCCATACGGTCCCTTCTGTTTTAGCACCATGCCTTTCGGGCTAAAAAATGCCGGTGCAACCTATCAACGCATGATCCAGATATGGCTGGAAAGTCAAATCGGAAAAATAGTGGAGGCTTACGTAGACGATGTGGTCATTAAAACCAGACACATCGAATCATTAATAGACGACTTGAGGCTTACGTTCAACAATCTCCGAACATACGACATCAAGCTCAACCCGGAGAAATGCATTTTCGGCGTACCAGCCGGAAAACTCTTGGGCTTTATTGTCTCTAATAGAGGAATCGAAGCAAATCCGGCTAAAATCCGAGCTCTGTCACAGTTGGCTACTCCAACAGATGTCAAGCAAATCCAGAAATTAACTGGATGTGTGGCCGCCCTAAGCCGCTTTATCTCCCGATTAGGACAAAAGGCGCTACCTATTTATCGCCTTCTTCGACGCACCAAACACTTCAAGTGGACGGAGGCGGCTACGGCAGGGCTGGAGGAAATAAAAGCCCTCTTGGCCACCAATCCAATTATGGCAGCGCCAAATGTCGGTGAACCCATGTTGCTATACATAGCTTCAACGCACCAGGTTGTAAGCGCAGTGCTTGTCATCGAACGAGAGATAGATGGACATAAATTCACATTACAAAAGCCGGTATACTACGTATCCACCATCCTCACTCCATGCAAGTCACGGTACCCACATTATCAAAAGATAGCATACATGGTCTTCATGGCATCCTGAAAACTATGACACTACTTCCAAGAGTGTTCAATCACGGTGGCCTCTGAAGTACCACTCAATGACATAATAAATAACCGCGATGCCACGGGCCGGATTGCAAAATGGGCTATCGAGCTCCTCCCGTTCGACATAACATACAAACCACGGCGGGCCATTAAGTCGCAAGTACTGGCTGACTTCATCGCTGAATGGACAGAAGCTGAACTCCCTAAAGAGTACGGCGCGTACTCCAATTGGATCATGCACTTTGACGGCTCTAAAATGCTCGCTGTTCTAGGGGCTGGTGTTGTCCTGAGATCCCCCACCGGAGATACAGTCCAATATGTACTCCTAATACTTTACACAGATTCCAACAATGCAGTAGAGTATGAAGCTCTGTTGCACAGTCTTCGAATGGCAGTCTCCATGGGCATTCAATTTATTTAAGTACGCGGGGATTCAAATCTCGCAATATCTCAAATAAATGGAGACTTTGACGCCAAGGACCCAAAAATGGCAGCTTACCGTAATGCCATTCTCAAAATGTCAGCTCGATTCGAGGGGCTCGAATTCCACCATGTGGTTCGAGAAAACAATCAAGCGGCGGATATCCTTGCCCGCATCGGCGCTAAACGTGACCCTGTCCCACCAAATATCTTTTTGGAAAGGTTGTTCAAGCCATCTGTGGTATGGGAAGGGGAGTCCGGCAATACTAATCCGGATCCGCATACAACCCAGATCCCAAACAATCTGACATAATCGGAGGCTCCACCACCGAAATCACACCTTCGGCCCACGTAATCATGGCGGTCATCGCCCCGTGGACAGAACCCTTCCTAGCCAACTTAAATAGTCAGGAACTCTCGGAGGACCAAAATGAGGCACACTGCATTGTGCGGCGCTCTAAAGCCTATAAAGTCCACGAGGGAGAGCTTTATAAGAAAAGCACAACTGGAGTACTCCAAAGGTGCATCTCCGAAGAGGAAGGGCGGCAGCTCTTGGCTGAAATTCATGCCGGACTCGGCGACCACCATGCCGCGGCTCGGGCACTCGTAAGCAAGGCCTTCCATACAGGTTTCTACTGGCCGATAGCCCGGGCAGACACACAAGACCTTGTCCAACACTGCGTCGGTTGCCAGCTTTTTGCAAATCAAAGCCATATGCCGCCCACAGCTCTCCAAACAATCCCCATAACTTGGCCCTTTGCAGTCTGGGGGCTCGATATGGTTGGACCCCTTAAGGGAGGAAGCCATAAGAAGAAATACTTGTTGGTCATGGTCGATAAATTTACCAAATGGATAGAAGCCAAACCAGTTAAAACGGCCGAATCTGGACTAGTGATAGACTTTATATCCAGGGTCGTACACCGCTACAGTGTCCCCCATAGCATCATCACCGATAACGGCTCTAACTTTACAGCCGATGAGGTGAAAACCTGGTGCAGCAAAATGGGCATAAAACTTGATTACGCTTCTGTCTATCACTGGTCTGGCACAATGTCGGTTCACGCCATGGTCCACGAGGATCTCGGGTAGCCTAAATAGCATGGTGGTTAGTGCGTAAGGGCGAAAGGCCAACTCAGAACAAATACCCAAACCTGTTAGTGCATTGGGGCTCGCGAAGACGAGCAGAGACTCACGATAATGTGACCCCGTCGCCCCGTCTCATGGGCTTACGGCAAGGGCCTAGGCTGCCCGGCCGTGCCACGTGGAAAACTCGCGGGTGCTCTACGGGCCCACCCGACTTTCACATCAACTCGCGGGTACCCCTCAGGGCCGACCCGACTCCAACAATGGTCTCAAGTAAAGTCAAGGTAACTGTGTGTCCAGACATCAAGGGGAAAACACGAGGAATCACCCCCGGAGGATTCCACTCAATGTAATCATCAAGGTGAACGTAAGAGGGACCACCCTCGAGGTTCACACTTGAGGTGTTGAACGACAGAGCCGTATCGGTAATGGTGAAAGAGGAAATCACCCTCAACCACGACCGAATAGCTACACTAAAGAATTATCATTAGGAGTGCGTTATGAGGGATCACCCTCGGTACTCGATAGTAGCTCTGTAGAGTCGAGCAACAAAAGGGGTGTGATGTGATGTGAGGTGTTAGGCTCTGGTCATTGATGGCGTTGATCGAGGCGTCGATGATGAAGCAGGGGCAACAAGGACAAGTGGGGGTCACTGATGGATCACTAACCAACCTATACTAAACAGTTTAGGATAAGCAGGTAGGGTACAATAGCAGGTTACAAAATCAAGCAATGCATCAGAATAGGAGCAAACAATAACAATAGCAAAATCTAATGCAAGCATGAGAGTATAGAATGGACGATATCGGGATGATCAAAGGGGGGGCTTGCCTGGTTGCTCAGACAAGAAGGAGGGTCGTCGTCCACGTAGTCGATCATAGTGGCATCAACATCGATCTCGGGGTCTACCAGAGAGAAGAGGGGGAGAAAACGGTAAATACATAGCAAGCAAGAGCATAACATGACAACAGGCAAAGCTAGACGTGTTCTAACGCGGTGCTAGGTGATACTGGCGAAGGGGGAAACATCCGGGAAAGTTTTCCCAGTTCTCGACGTTTGTCAGACAGATGAACCGGAGGGGAAAAGTTCAACGTTCGCTATGCTAGGGACGTGTGACAGATGAACGGACTATGTATCTGGATTCGTCTCGTCGTTCTGAGCAACTTTCACGTACAAAGTTTTTTGATCTAAGGTATGGTTTATTTTATATGATTTTTCAAAGTTTTAATAATATTCTGAAATTATTATTAATTCAAAAATGGAATTATGACATCAGCCTGACATCATCATGATGTCAGTGGTCAACAGAGTTGACCAGGGTCAACCTGACGTGTGGGGCCGTTTTGTCATAGACCTAACTAATTAATAGATTTAATTAACTAAGTTTGCTTGATTAGGTTAATTAAGTTAATTAATTAATTGATGTTTTTAAATATTATTATATTTAATGTCAGTGACCCAGGGGGCATTAGCAGAGCGGGCAAAACGGGTGCGGTTGTGGGCGCCCATGTGCGCCCGAGGCCACCATGGGGCAGCGACGCCAGCCGCAGCGCGACCAGCGTGCGGGCCAGGCGACAGCGGCGCGTGGGCACAGGCGGGTGATGGCCGAGGCTGCCGCAGGCGGGCAGCGCAAACGGGCGGAGGCGGGCGCGACGGCCGGAGACGATGCCACGGTGCGAGGCGCGGATCGCGCGCGCGTGTGGCGTGTAGGTGCGGCAAGGCCGGGAGCACGATGGGCGGCTGTACGAGGCGAGCAGAGAGGGGGAAAGAGGAGGCCGGGTGGGCCTCACTGGCGTTGGATAGCAGGGGCGTCGAGGCGTGGGGGCGTCCGATGGGGAGGAGGACGAAGATGAGGCGACGCCGACGAGGTGGTGGTGAGCAGCGATGACACGGTGTTAGGGCTCGGGGCGCCGCGGGGTCGAGCCGCTGATCCAGTCCGCGTCGAGGGGGAGGCAGGGACGGGGCAGTCCGGCAACGACGGGTGGCGCCGACGATGTGCGCCGGGGAGAGGCGATGGGGAGACGGGGGATGTCGTCGGGGACGGGCACCTTGGCCGCGGGCGGGCGTCAGATCGAGCGAGGGAGCGGGAGGAGGGGATCGGGGCGAGTGGTGGGGTCGGGGCATCACCCGATCCAGATCCCGAATCGGGGGGAGGAGAGGAGCATGGGTGCATGGGGGAAGTGGGGTGGGGGTCGGTCCAGATATTTTGTGGGCGTGGGGTTTATAGCCTGGGGGCTGGGCCGATTCGGGTGGGATGGGCCGAGGCCCATGGGGAGCCAGGGGTTTGGCCTTCTTCTTATTTTTGTTTTGTTTTTCTTTTAAAAACATTGTGTTTTCTTTTATTTTAAGGCACTTAAACAATTGCAAAAAGATGACTTCTGCACTAATATTACCAAATGATTATTTGCCACAACTTGAACATTTTTGTTTGCATGTTCGATAAATTTGAATCTTGACTTTAAATTGGATTTGAAATTTGAAGGATGTTTGAAAGCCAGTGTGGATTAGCAACAGTAAGAGCGATGACATGGCATCATTAGTAGGGGATTACTGTAGCTTAATTACCCGGGTGTTACAAGTCTCCTCCACTACAAGAAATCTCGTCCCGACATTTAGGAGGTAGAAGGAAACAGTTCGGGGTATTCATCACGCAGGCGACCCTCGCGTTCCCAGGTGGCTTCGTCTTCAGAGTGATGCAACCACTGGACCTTGAGGAACTTGATCGCCTTTTGACGTGTGCGACGTTCAGCTTGGTCGAGATTGCGAACCAGATGCTTTTTATAGGAGAGGTCCTGTTGCAACTCGAGCACTTCATGATCCACTGCTCAGATTGGGTCCTTGAAGCAGCGACGGAGTTGTGACACGTTGAACACATCGTGAACCTGAGAAAGGTTCGACGAAAGCTCCAACTGGTATGCCACTTTTCCACGCCTTCCAAGAATAGTGAATGGACCAATATAGCGAGGAGCTAGCTTGCCCTTGATCCCAAAGTGGTGTGCACCCTTCATTGGTGTGACTCGAAGATAAGCCTTTTCGCCAGGTTGATAGACCATGTCTTTGTGATGACGGTCATACTGACTCTTTTGACGTGACCGAGCAGTCTTGAGATTCTCGTGAATGACGCGGACTTGTTCTTCGGCGTGTTGGATAATATCTGGACCAAAGAGTGGAAGTTCCCCGGTTTCTGACCAGTTTAGAGGGGTTCGGCACTTTCGTCCATATAACACTTCGAAGGGAGCCATCTTTATACTAGCTTGATAGCTATTGTTATAGGAGAACTCGGCATACGGGAGAGATTCCTCCCATTTCTTGCCGAAGGAAATAACACAAGCTCGAAGCATGTCTTCGAGAACTTGGTTGACGCGTTCAACTTGTCCCTGAGACTGAGGGTGAAAAGCGGTGTTGAATGACAGATGAGTTCCCATAGCTTCTTGGAAACTTGCCCAGAATCTTGAAGTGAATAAGCTGCCACAGTCTAAGCTGATTACCAGCAGAATACCGTGAAGTGAAACAATTCTGGACATGTAGAGAGTTGCCAGCTGACTAGCAGTGATCATTTCTTTGACGGCCAGAAAGTGTGCAACCTTGGAAAGTCGGTCAATGATGACAAGAATAGCATCATTACCTTTATGTGACTTGGGAAAACCAGTGATGAAGTCCATTTCAACATGGTCCCATTTCTATTCAGGAATAGAGATAGGTTGCAGAGTTCCAGCAGGCCTTTGATGTTCTGCAGGCGGAGTGCGGAGGGGCCATGGTGGGCAGAATGCCCAACGTCACATGGCTCGACGGTTCCTTTGCAGAGACCGTAAAAGGATGGCAATCGGGGTGGTTCTACATCACCGAGCCGCGCGGCGCCAACTGGGCAGCGGCCCCCGAGTTCCGATCCGGAGCCCCCATGCGGCTCACCTCCTGGGAGCAAGGTAGTCAGAGTCGGGATTCGGAGTCGGATCGATTTTCCTCAGACATAATCGAGTCATAAGATTGAGTCGTGGAATCGAGGATTCTACTAGATTTACTCAAATAGGATATTTCGTGTGCACACAAGAAATTTATATGGGTTCTGTAGAGTTTTGACAATAAATATGGAGCAAAGAACGTACACATCAATGCTAGTTGTATTCCACTTTTTTATGACTAACCTACCATCTAGCCTGCATGTATTGAGCATATATGAGAGGGAAATATATAGAACATATAAGCCTTCAATGCAGGAAATTTACTTAGGTTCTTTTTAGAGTGCGTGAATAGTCGATCACTTGTCTATCTGACCTGCAGTGCTAAACCTAGAAAGGTCTTGCTCTCCTTATCCGATCAATGTTGAAGCATCCTCCTTTTCACACCAATTCAATCTGTCGACAATCTTTATCCTCAATTTCGATCTAGGGTTTCTGAGAGCTAGATCAAAGGTGTTGGCGGCTGAGCGTTTGGGCTTGGGAGGGGAATAAAGGTCCATGGGGTGTGTGAAAATGGATTTGGATGATGGCATACTATTCTGCTATAACTAAACAAACAACTTAGATAAATTAGTAGAATCATACATAGTCAATAGCATAGTCGGGATTGTACAGTTTTGTATAGGATCCTATGATTTGGATCAGGACTCAACATGGATTCTACCTGGTCCGGATTCATAGTGGGATTTGGATCGACATGCTTCCGTAGGGTCGTGAAGTCGTAGGATTCTAGCAGTGGAGTCGGGATTCTGACTACCTTGGTACAAAGTGCCATCATCAGCAACAGTGAAGAATGAGGGCTTTCCTTCTGCGAGATAGCGTTTAATCTTCTCAACTTGAGAGTCATATCCCTGCATTCTCTTGATGGAGTCCAAGAGATCTGGTTCGATGGCCAGGGTATTGAGGGAATCCTGGGAAACAATGTGAAGGTTCATCTTGCGAAATTCTGGAGGAGGGGGTGCAAGTGCACCAGGAGGAACAATATGGAGGTTGAGCTTTCTGAATTCTTCAACAAGCGAGGGATGAACTTTTCGAACCTCGAAGTGATTGCAATATGACTTGCGGCTCAAAGCATCAGCCATTACATTAGCCTTGCCTGGTGTATAAGAAATTCCCAAGTCAAAGTCTGCTACTGTCTCCACCCATCTCTGCTGACGGAGGTTCAAATCTGGCTATGTAAACAGGTACTTCAGACTTTGGTGGTCGGTGAAGATCTCGCAACGATTACCAAGAAGGTAATGTCGCCACTGTTTCAGTGCATGTATGACAGCAGAAAGCTCGAAGTCATGAACCGGGTAGTTCTCTTCGTGAGGGCGTAATTGTCGAGAGGCATAGGCAATCACTATGTGCTCTTGCATTAGGACACAGCCTAATCCTTGTCATGAAGCGTCATAGTAAATGACGAAATCCTTCTTAGTATCTGGCGGAGCAAGCATTGGGGCAGAAGTCAGCTTGTCTTTGAGTGCCTGGAAACTTTCCTAACACTTTTCTGTCCAATCAAACTTGACGCCCTTGTGAAGCAGACCAGTCAGGGGCTTGGCAATCTTGGATAAGTTCTCGACAAATCAACGGCAATAGCTGGCGAGTCCGAGAAAACTTCTGACTTGCTTGACATTCTTTGGAGGAGTCCAATCGAGAATAGCCTGAACTCGCTCGAGGTTGACGGCAATACCATCCTTGTAGATGACATGCCCAAGGTCGGTCACTTCAGGAAGCCAAAATTCACATTTAGAATACTTTTCATAGAGTTGATGTTCTCGAAGCTTATCCAGAACAAGTCGAAGGTGTTTAGCATGTTCTTCTTTGTTCTTGGAGTATACAAGGATGTCATCCAGATAAACCGCGATGAACTTGTCGAGGTATTCCACGAATATATAGTTCATCAAATGAGATAATGTCGCTGGAGCATTTTGTCAAACCAAAGGACATGACGGTGTACTCATATGACCCATAGCGAGTAACGAAGGCGGTCTTGGGAATATCCTCTTCACGAACCCGAATCTGGTGCTAACCCAACCTCAAATCAAGCTTAGAGAATACTGAGGAACCAGCAAGTTGATCATACAAGTCGTTGATCCTGGGAAGCAAATACTTGTTCTGAATGGTTACCAGGTTGATGGGTCGGTAATCTTGGACCAAACGATTAGTTCCATCCTTCTTCTTGACAAAGAGAGAAGGTGATCCCCAAGCAGATGAACTTGGACGAATGAATCCCTTGTGAAGAGATTTGTCGATTTCCTCCTTAAGTTCAAGGAGTTCATGTGGAGGCATCTTGTAGGGTCGCTTGGCAATAGGAGTTGTGCCCAGTTTCAAGTCTATGACGAATTTGACAGCTCTAGCAGGGGTATTCCTGGAAGTTCTTCTGGTAAGACATCTTTGAAATCAAGAACAACTGGAATGTTCTCTATTCCCTGAAGAGGTGAAACATTTAATGCATTCAGAACATATATCTGGTTCTCGACATCCTGAGCTGCTTGAGCCGAGTAATGGACTATCTGGCCAGAAGGGTGAGTGAGCTGGACTGTCCTTGTAGCACAGTCTATCAAAGCATTATGGGTTGTTAACCAATCCATACCAAGAATGATGTCTATGTTGGAAGGTCCGAGTACAATGAGAGAAGCCGAAAATAGTAGACCTCCAATTTCAATTTGGTTGTGAGTGCTTAACATTGTTGTTTGCCACTTGGATCCCGGGGACTGAACCATTAGAGGAGTGGGTAATTTTTCCAGGTATAACTCATGTGACTGAGCAAATTGTTGGGACACAAAAGCATGCGAAGCTCCTGAATCAAAGAGGACAGAGGTTGGTACTGAATTAACAGAGAGAGTTCCCAGCAGGATAGTCGGTTCCTCCTGAGCCTTTTCAGCATCGACATGATTGGCATGGCCAAGTACAACAGTAGGCGGTATGATAGTACGGTTTCTGAACCGGCGGTTTCGGCAACTCTTCTTACGGCCAACAAGAAGACGTGGTGCATCTTGAGACCGACCCTGGTGACAATCGAGGGTAAGGTGCTCTGGCTATCCACCCTGAATTGTTAGCTGTCTCGGCGGCGGAGGCAGACGAGGTGCCACATAAGACGGCCTTGGTGTTGGAGCAGGTCGGTGATGAACATTGTGTGGGATCCAGACTCGACGTTTCTGAGCAGGCTGACTCGAGGATGGGCCAACATCGCGGGTACGCTTGAGCGACTCCTGGTACTCAGTAAGACCAGTTTCAGTTCGGAAAGCTTGGCTGACAAGTGTCGCAAAGTCTGCGCAATCATGAGCAACAAGTGCAAGCTTTATATCGGGACGCATTCCTTCTCAAAATTTCTCCTGCTTGCGAGCATCAGTACAAACGTCATCCGCAGCATAGCGAGATAATTCAAGGAATTTCCTCTGATATTCATCCACAGTCATTGAGCCTTGTGAGAGTTTGCGGAACTCCTTCTTCTGGTCCATCAGACCTTGAGGGATGTGTCGTGCACGGAAGGCTAACTGAAATTCCTGCCAAGTGGTTACAGTCTCTGCAGGTAGCATACCCCTGTGGCTTTCCCACCATTGGGCAGCTGGACCCTTCAAGTGGAATGTCGCAAAGGTGACGTAACTGGCAGGGGAAACATTAGCTGACTCCATCTCAAACTGGATGTCACGAAGCCAATCATCAGCATCCATAGGATTGGTGGAGTTGCGGAAAATGGACGGGTTGAAGTGCACGAATTCTTGCAGTGTTATTGGGGCAGGCTGTTGATGAGCATTCTGGTTCGGAAGCTGAGACATTACTCCAGTCATAAACAGACGATTCAGGTCAAATTGTTGCATCATTGTGGCAATATAGGGTGGAGGTGGAGGATCGTCAGCCATCCTGCTAAAAACATCAGGAAGCAGTTTAACAGGTGGGTGGAGCATGTGTATGGAGTCATTCATGATGTAACTTGAACAATGAGCAAAGGCGTAGTATGTACAAAGCAGTAGTCATTAAAGACATACATATACATATACAAAGCCATTTACACGATAGTAGGAGTTCGGACAAGAGAATCATCCTACGCATACTAGGCGGCACGCATGCTAGCGATGGAGTGATACAACAACGAGACATAGCAAAGGCTACATCATCGTTGGAGAAAACCACTAGAGAGAGGAATCTGCAGGGGACGATGCAGGGTGCCCTCGATATGAAGGATTTCTGTGGTCCATGGACAAAGTGAAGCAGATCCTGACTCCCAATTCAAGAAAGGCTTAATACAAATCTCCGGATGGATGTGATCACGAGAACCTAGGATAGAGTTAGCAAATCATTTAACCAGAATAGAAGAAAGATCAGAGTCCCAGAGTATAGACGAGGAATAAAAGATCCTAATACCACCCAATTGGCGACGTGGGCCCGTAAGCCACACAACCGTGTTAGTAAAACATTTTTTTCAAAGACTAGACTCGACTTCGGCCAAGGAGTTGGAAAGGGGGATCCTGCAGGCAGTCGGCTCTGATACCAACTTGTGACGCCCCCGATTCAATCGTACACTAATCATACATGCAAATGTTTACGATCAAGATCAAGGACTCACGGGAAGATATCAAAACACAACTCTAAACACAAATAAAATAATACAAGCTTTATATTACAAGCCAGGGGCCTCGATGGCTCGAATACATATCTTGATACACAAGAGTCGGCGGAAGCAACAATATCTGAGTACAGACATAAGTTAAACAGGGATGCCTTAAGAAGGCTGGCACAAAAGCAACATGATCGAAGAGGCAAGGCCTCCTGCCTGGGACCTCCTAACTACTCCTGGTCTTCGGCGGTGTCACGCCCAAGATGCGACCCTATCCTAAAGGAACTCGAAGGTCCCACCAAGGATAGAAGCACATCTTGAAGACGCTTTTGCAAGGTGGATATCATTACATCAACATTACATAATAGATGGGGATACATACAAGAGGCATACAATGCCACACGAATAAATCAATACATCATACATAAGACCAACATCCAACTACGGATGAAACACAAACAGAAGCTCAAATGACATCCACCCTGCTAGCCCAGGCTGCCGACCTGGAACCTATCCCCTGATCAAAGAAGAAGCAGAAGAAGAACTCCAAAACAAGCAAGCATCGCTCTCGCGTTGTGATCATCGCATAACCTGTACCTGCAACTGTTGTTGTAGTAATCTGTGAGCCACGAGGACTCAGCAATCCCATTACCATGGGTATCAAGAGTAGCAAAGTTTAATGGGTAAGGAAGGGGTAAAGTGGTGAGGTTGCAGCAGCGGCTAAGCAAGTATGGTGGCTAACATACGCAAATGAGAGCGAGAAGAGGAGCAAAGGAACGGTCGTGAAGCTAGCAATGATCAAGAGGTGATCCTGAACTCCTACTTACGTCAAACATAACCCAAAAACCGTGTTCACTTCCCGGACTCCGCCGAGAAGAGACCATCACGGCTACACACTCGGTTGATGCGTTTTAAGTCGGATCTGGTGTCAAGTTATCTATAACCGGACATTAACAAATTCCCATCTGCCACATAACTGCGGGCACGGCTCTCGAAAGTTTATACCCTGCAGGGGTGTCCCAACTTAGCCCATGATAAGCTCTCGCGATCAACGAAGGATATTCCTTCTCCCAGGAAGACCCGATCAGTCTCGGAATCCCGGTTTACAAGACTTTTTGACAATGGTAAAACAAGACCAGCAAAGCCGCTCGATGTGCCGACAAATCCCGATAGGAGCTGCACATATCTCGTTCTCAGGGCAACATCGGATGAGACTAGCTACGAGTAAAACCAGACTTTGACTTTCCCCGAGGTGGCCCCGCAGGCAGCTCAGTTCGGACCAACACTCGAAGGAGCACTGGCTCGGGGGGGCTAAAATAAAGATGACCCTCGGGCTCCGGAAACCCAAGGGAAAAAGGGCTAGGTGAGGCAAATGGTAAAACCAAGGTTGGGCCTTGCTGGAGGAGTTTTATTCAAAGCGAACTGTCAGGGGGGTCCCATAAATCACCCGACCGCGTAAGGAACGCAAAATCCGGGAACATAACACCGGTATGACGGAAACTAGGGCGGCAAGAGTGGAACAAAACACCAGGCATAAGGCCGAGCCTTCCACCCTTTACCAAGTATATAGATGCATTAATTAAATAAGAGATATTGT
This sequence comes from Triticum timopheevii, assembly GCA_963921465.1. Lineage (NCBI taxonomy): Eukaryota > Viridiplantae > Streptophyta > Magnoliopsida > Poales > Poaceae > Triticum > Triticum timopheevii. Next base: position 403,486,632 of record OY997272.1, on the reverse strand, counting down.
GATATCCCAACATAACTCTGTCCATCATGGAGCAATCTTCAACTTCACCTGCAACTAACAACGCTATAAGAGGGGCTGAGCAAAGCGGTAACATAGCCAAGCAACGGTTTGCTAGGAAGGGTGAAAAAGGTTAGAGGCTGACATGGCAATTTTGGAAGGCTTGAACAACAAGAGATGGGTAGCGCAGCAAAGCGATAGAACGAAGCAACTAGCATAGCAATGATAGTAGTGAGATCCAGGGTAGCGGTCATCTTGCCTGAAATCCGGCTAGGAAGAAGAACGAGTCCATGAAGAAGATGAAGCCACGAAGACGAACCAAGCGTAGACGAACGAATCCTCCCGATCACAACGAAAACAGGAACTAACGAGAAGGAGCACAACCGGAAAGAAACAAACAACATGGTAAATGCACAAGCATAAACATGGTATGATGCACAATCAAGTATGATGCATGTCCGGTTTAATGAGGCATGGCATGGCAAACTGCAACAAACAATACTACAAGTTAAATGGAGTTCAATATGCAACGAGTTGCATATTGACAAAACACCACATCAAGTTATTTAGTTCATTCCCGTTATAAGCTACTCAACAATATTAAATGTTGTTAAACATGGCAAGAGGTGAAACATAAGTAAACTAACTATTTACGCAAGTTTAAATGAGGCCGGAACAACAAACAACAATTCCGGTAAATCCTCATGTCATTTAGCAATTTAAAGCAAACAACATTTTTAAGCATTTAAATGTTGTTATCATGATGCGGATGACATAAGCAAGTTTTATGCAATTTTTATGAAAATGTTGACATGAGCATGTTATGAAGCATTTGTCACCATGGCGGAACGAAAAGGGTGCCACGGCGGTGAAATGGAAATGGTGCCACGGCAACATTCCGGTTCCGGTAACTCATGGAGATACCGGTGCAAAAGGAAGTGCGATGTGAGCGAGTCATGCAAGATGGTGGGGTGCTCCCTGTTACCGGGTTCCCACGGGACGGCGGCATGGCAAACGAGGAGGAACGCGCATGAAGCAAACAGGCACGGTGCAAACATACGATTCATCTCAGACAACATGCATTCGGTCCACGGACGTCGTTTCGGGGTTATACCTTCGAAGCATGCCTTTCGGAGCGGATCGAGATCGTCGAGGGAAGTAGACGTTCTCGTGATGTAGTGGAAGTAGTTGTACACGGCGTCGGTAGAGGAAGTAGCGTTCACGTTCAGGAAGCAGTTTACGCCGATGGTAGTCGAACTTGCTGATCCGAGGGGTACTTGGCGGCCTTGGTCTTTGCGTCCATAGATATACACAGCAATCTTAGTGGTACACAGGTCGTAGACGTTCGGGTCTTCGCTAGAGGAACTTGACGCATCACCGGCTGTAAACATGAGGGTCTTGCCGAATCCGAAGGGGACTTGGCGATCCAAAATTGCTCCTGTTCGGGTAGGTACCGTGACAACAGCTCGAGGCCGAGGCCATGTGTGGGACGTGCTCGGGTCGATGGGGACGACGACAGAAGGTCACCGACGCGAAGCAGAGGCGCGGCTGGACTGCAGCGGCAGCAGGGCGGCGAAGAACGAAGTGGCCAGCGTCGGCCTTGGTGTGAAGCAGGGGAGGCGGAGCTCCTGCTCGGAGAGGTACCGTGAGGGGAACCGCGTGGAGGTGTGAAGGGTGGCGGCTTGGGGAGGCGGACGAGCTCCAGGACAGGCGCTTGGAGCAGAGCAGCAGCGATGCGGGTCTCGCGCAGGAGATGGGGTCGTGGTCGCGGCGTAGACGGAAGCAGAGGGCGGCGCGAGGTAGGGGCGTCGGAGTTGGCCTCCAGTGGCAGCGCGGGAGCTGCTGGAGCTCGGGGAAGCTCCTGGAGTTGCCCGTGTTCAACGACGGGGCTGACGAGGCCGTTGGGAACGCCGACGACTTGCGGGCACGGAGGCAGAGGAGCTCGAGCGAGATACTCAGGCGAAGGAGCAAGGCACAAGGTCAAGGAGCTCTCCTCTTGGCGGCACAAGGGGGGTCCTTGTCGGCCAGAGCGGCGACGACATTGATCGGAAGGCGCGGGCATGCAAGCGTGGGGATCAGGACGAGGGCGCGGCGCTGCCCTCTCTCTATGGCGGCGTTAGGAGGAAGGAGGGGATCGAGGGGAGTGGCCACGGGAGCGAGGGTAGGTGACGGCGCTGAGGGGAAACGAGAGGGAGAGATTGGATCGGGGGATCAGGCTAGGGTTTACAGCGGGGCGCGGTTGGGCCTTAGAGGCTGGCCCGGTAGAGAAGGAGGTGGCCAGAGGCCTGGCTGGGCTGCTGGGCTCTCTTCTCCCTCTCTCTTATTTTCCAAAACAGTAAAAGAATAGGAAGAAAGAAAAGAGATAAAGGAAAAAAGTTAGAGAAGGGACTTTGGCATCCGGATAATTTTCCCGGGCTCACAAAAATGAGCTTGAACCAGGAAAAATAGAAGTGGGCATGACCAAAAGTTTAAATTCAAACTCATTTGATTTAAATTCAAATGGTTTGAATAGGAAGTGAGGGTTGGGAAGGTCCAAAAATGTTGAGAATTTTGGTGGTGCTCCAGAATATGATGAAAGAAATTATGGGCAAGGTTGGAGACCAAGAATTGAGATAACAACGGCATTGGGATATTTTGCAAGTGTGTTATGGTTAATTTCAAATAAATGGAATAATTTTATTATAGCTCCCTGATAATAGTAGGAGACTTTGAATATGTTTTAAAGAGAAATCACCATGTGAATATCCCTTGATTTAAATAGATCAACGATCTATGCAATTTATTTAGGTGAGTTTTAAATAGGGGTTGCATGATGACATGATGCAATGCACATGATGCAAGGATGAATGCAACGAACAAAACAAACCACACGACGAAACTCAGAATAGCTGGAAGTCTTCTAGAGCGTCGGTCTCGGGGCGTTACAACACTCCACCACTACAAGAGGATCTCGTCCCGAGATCTAGGATGGCACCAGAGAGAAACGGAAGAGAAAGAGAAGAGGTAAAACTAAGTTGCTTCTTCGAGAAACGAGTGAAACCATGAACCTTGAGAGGTTGAGCAAAATGAAAGAAAGAAAACAACGAAGATGAACGAGATTGCAAACAATCCATTAGAAAAGAGGAACAAGGAACATTACAAGAACTTGAAGGTTGCAAAGACATGAATCAAGAGTTTAATGGACAAGATAGAATTCAAAACCACTCCGGTTAAAACAAAATGAGAGATGAAGAATTCGGGCAGCACTCCGGTTGAACATGGAAGGAATAGAACATGAACTTGAGAAGAAGGGATGATACTTGATGAAAACAACAACACATTGCCTCCTTAACGAAAGAATAGAAGTTAGACCGTTGGGATAAAGGGACGGAGAAGAAAATGACAACTTTTGCCACAAGTGAACTTGGAAAGCATCCTTGCAAAGAAGAATCGAACGGAGTTGTTGGAAAATCAACAACGAGAAGCACAAGCTTGTTGTGGGCTTATGGAAAACATCTCGAGACTATGAGGTGACAACCGGCCACTAATGGAAACCGTTGATTTAATTGAGAGCACCAAAGAGATGAAAAACTTCTTCACCGAGAGGATAGGAGAAAACTCGGATCATTGATAGCCCCATAATTAGCAATATTCCTTACGGAAGGCTTTAGGTGAAATCTTTACCAAGATAACTCCAATGGAGGGATTAATGGATTTAGAGTACCTCATTCTTGATAACATGTGACTCATGAAACATGAATGGAAATTGTCAAGAATGATATAACGCCATCTCGAAGATAAGGTAGAAGGAATTGCACTTCGAAATGCAAGAAGAAGAATACTTGAACGCCTCAAAACAAAACATGTGTTAGGAACCATGTTTAATTTTGAGTATAGCTTGGCGGATCATAGCTTCAAGAGAAATCTTGAAGAACAATTGAAGAATGAAAAGAATCCTTGACGAACCATCATGTAGAGCCTCCATGGAGAACTCCGGTAATAAAGGGATGATAAAAGAAAGAGAAGTTGAAAACACAAGGTGAAGCCTTGCAATGATTTAGATGGAGCTTCGCGACGAGATAAAGCGAAAAACTTAGAACTCCGGAAAAGAAAAGATGAAGCATCTCGAACCGAGAAATGTGAAATGATGAATAACTCTGGAAAAGAAGAAACTAGATCACTTGGATGAAACAATAATAAGAATTACGTTATGCGTATCCTTCACCAATTTAAATTGATGACAAGCAACGGATTTGGCATACTACTTATTCCCATTGAAAAAGGATTAAGAGAGATATAGCGTAAACTTGAGAAGGTATTGATGGAATCACCGGTGGGATTGAAAAGAACGAATGAATTAATATGATAATCAAAGAAAAAGAATCTTGAACGAACCACCGTAAGAATTGAAAATGAACGTAGCAAAGGCACAATTCACCAGAAAGAATTGGAAAACGAATGAAGATACTTGAAGGGATTTAGATACATGAGAACGAAGAGAACATGAACTGATTAGAGGATATTTGAATGATGCACTGGTAAGATTTGGAGAATGATAGCTACACGCTGAGAATGAAGATTATTCAGAAATGATGGCCTTCGGATGATCGAGAAAGGAAGCAACTCCTGAAATGCTCCGGATGGATGAAAAGAATTGTCACAATCAAAAACAATTATGAGAGGATGGAATCAAGCTAGAACCATGAATCTCTGGAAGAACGGGTAAGGATTTAAGAGGAACTCTTCTTCGGTCTTCAAAATTCGAGAATGACGACGAGAAACACCACCATGAATTGTTGAGATACTCCGGGAGAATTAAAAGAGGAAAGGTTGAACCAAAGATGAAAAGAATTAGAAAACGACCTTGGAGAAGGCATGTGACTGATGAAAATTCATTCTTACGTCAAACTTGAAAATGAATTTGAGAATCGCTCCTAATAATTCAAAGAGTCAGGTAAGATCCTGGGAAAAGACCTGTGGGTTAGGGCCCACTCAAAAGAAAACACCGTTGAAAAATTGATTGAAAAGGGGGGGGGATTGCACCGGTTGAATTAAATGACTTGAATGAGATAATAATCTCCAAATAGCTTGAACGGATTAAGAATGGAAACACAAATCTTCTGAGATATCTTCAACACTCTGGAACAAATGAATAGCAAGAGATGAGTGATTGAGAGGTGCACCGGCATGAGAAAGCATTTGACACGAGGAAAGGAATATGATCAACACTGAAAGCTTGAATTGGATCCACCGGAGAAGAAAAAAAAAAGAACAAAGGATGATGAACTTGAAACTGTTGAGGATCTTCATGGGAAATCACCGGATAAGAACATTGAAAGAAAAAATGAAGAGACTTCCCACAAATAAGATACATGATTAAGAAATCTGAGTCCTTGAAGAAAAAGGGTGGGAGGGCGGGAAAACAAAGGCAACTTGGGGACGGATAAAACAAACACCGGTGAGAAAACTTAGAGTTGATCTTGCGGATGGGAAAAATGATGGGATCCACTTGAAGAGAAGCACACCGGTTGGAAAAGAGTTGACATGACAACCTCAGTGATCAAGAAGGATTAGTACTCCCATAGAAATATGAGAACACCGTTTAGGAAAGGTATGGATTCAACATTTGACTTTGAGGCAACTCGAATACCAAAAATAAAACAAAACAAAGGATTTGGCTTGTAGAATAAGCCGGAAACAAACATATTATAGAGATTTACCCAATCCCATATCATGCATCTGTCGGAAAGATATTCTAGGAGCTACTTGAATTCCCACCTATAAACTCCCGAAACTTTCTGGTTATGCAATCTGGTGTTGGGGATACAGGGGAAGCAATATATCTCACCCAAACTAACAATACCTACATCCAAGCTGTATCCATCCGTCAACACATAACCAAGAAAACTCCGGAAATCGTGTACCTCAATCTTCGAAAAGCATCCGTTATACGAGCTATGGCAATACTCCCGAACTCCTCAGTACTGGGTGGCGTCGAGGTTATCTCACCAACAACTGCATAAAAGAGATTTTCGATGTCGGCAAAACTCAGGTATTCCAGAACTGCAACGATAAAATTATGCCGACAACACCTCGGAGCTCAACTCCCCGGGACACTGCCACAACCCCTAAATGTCAGGAGGCACCAAGAACAATGTTCTCGTCATAAGAATATCGGAACGATTCCAAGATACCCGCGTGATCCTAAAAAAATTTAGTGAAATTTGAGGAGAGGAAAGACAAAACATCTACGTCAGGAGACCTCACCAGAGTGACGAAGGGGCTGAGGAGTAAAAAGAATTCCTACTCTCCGATATATATAATCCTAAGACTCAAAATAGTTTTCTTCTAGACTCAACAACGGCCAACAAACAAGGGGGCTCCTATGGTCGGTCGAGGCTCTGATACCAACTTGTCACGCCCAAGATGCGACCCTATCCTAAAGGAACTCGAAGGTCCCACCAAGGATAGAAGCGCATCTTGAAGACGCTTTTGCAAGGTGGATATCATTACATCAACATTACATAATAGATGGGGATACATACAAGAGGCATACAATGCCACATGAATAAATCAATACATCATACATAAGACCAACATCCGACTACGGATGAAACACAAACAGAAGCTCAAACGACATCCACCCTGCTAGCCCAGGCTGCCGACCTGGAACATATCCCCTGATCGAAGAAGAAGCAGAAGAAGAACTCCAAAACAAGCAAGCATCGCTCTCGCGTCGTGATCATCGCATAACCTGTACCTGCAACTGTTGTTGTAGTAATCTGTGAGCCACGAGGACTCAGCAATCCCATTACCATGGGTATCAAGACTAGCAAAGCTTAATGGGTAAGGAAGGGGTAAAGTGGTGAGGTTGCAGCAGCGGCTAAGCAAGTATGGTGGCTAACATACGCAAATGAGAGCGAGAAGAGAAGCAAAGGAATGGTCGTGAAGCTAGCAATGATCAAGAGGTGATCCTGAACTCCTACTTACGTCAAACATAACCCAAAAACCGTGTTCACTTCCCGGACTCCGCCGAGAAGAGACCATCACGGCTACACACTCGGTTGATGCGTTTTAAGTCGGATCTGGTGTCAAGTTATCTACAACCGGACATTGACAAATTCCCATCTGCCACATAACCGCGGGCACGGCTCTCGAAAGTTTATACCCTGATGGGGTGTCCCAACTTAGCCCATGATAAGCTCTCGCGATCAACGAAGGATATTCCTTCTCCCAGGAAGACCCGATCAGTCTCGGAATCCCGGTTTACAAGACTTTTTGACAATGGTAAAACAAGACCAGCAAAGCCGCTCGATGTGCCGACAAATCCCGATAGGAGCTGCACATATCTCGTTCTCAGGGCAACATCGGATGAGACTAGCTACGAGTAAAACCAGACTTTGACTTTCCCCGAGGTGGCCCCGCAGGCATTTGTCACCATGGCGGAACGAAAAGGGTGCCACGGCGGTGAAATGGAAATGGTGCCATGGCAACATTCCGGTTCCGGTAACTCATGGAGATACCGGTGCAAAAGGAAGTGCGACGTGAGCGAGTCATGCAAGATGGTGGGGTGCTCCCTATTACCGGGTTCCCACGGGACGGCAGCATGGCAAATGAGGAGGAATGCGCATGAAGCAAACAGGCACGGTGCAAACATACGGTTCATCTCAGACAACATGCATTCGGTCCACGGACGTCGTCTCGGGGTTATACCTTCGAAGCATGCCTTTCGGAGCGGATCGAGATCGTCGAGGGAAGTAGACGTTCTCGTGATGTAGTGGAAGTAGTTGTACACGGTGTCGGTAGAGGAACTAGCGTTCACGTTCAGGAAGCAGTTTACGCTGATGGTAGTCGAACTTGCTGATCCGAGGGGTTCTTGGCGGCCTTGGTCTTTGCGTCCATAGATATACACAGCAATCTTAGTGGTACACAGGTCATAGACGTTCGGGTCTTCGCTAGAGGAACTTGACGCATCACCGGCTGTAAACATGAGGGTCTTGCCGAATCCGAAGGGGACTTGGCGATCCAAAATTGCTCCTGTTCGGGTAGGTACCGTGACAACAGCTCGAGGCCGAGGCCATGTGTGGGACGTGCTCGGGTCGATGGGGACGACGACAGAAGGTCACCGACGCGAAGCAGAGGCGCGGCTGGACTGCAGCGGCAGCAGGGCGGCGAAGGACGAAGTGGCCAGCGTCGGCCTTGGCGTGAAGCAGGGGAGGCGGAGCTCCTGCTCGGAGAGGTACCGCGAGGGGAACCGCGTGGAGGTGTGAAGGGTGGTGGCTTGGGGAGGCGGACGAGCTCCAGGACAGGCGCTTGGAGCAGAGCAGCAGCGATGCGGGTCTCGCGCAGGAGATGGGGTTGTGGTCGCGGCGTAGACGGAAGCAGAGGGCGACGCGAGGTAAGGGCGTCGGAGTTGGCCTCCAGTGGCAGAGCGGGAGCTGCTGGAGCTCGGGGAAGCTCCTGGAGTTGCCCGTGTTCAACGGCGGGGCTAACGAGGCCGTCGGGAACGCCGACGACTTGTGGGCGCGGAGGCAGAGGAGCTCGAGGGAGAGACTCGGGCGAAGGAGCAAGGCGCAAGGTCAAGGAGCTCTCCTCTTGGCGGCACAAGGGGGGTCCTCGTCGGCCAGAGCGGCGACGGCATTGATCGGAAGGCGCAGGCGTGCTAGCGTGGGGATCAGGACGAGGGCGCGGCGCTGCCCTCTCTCTATGGCGGCATTAGGAGGAAGGAGGGGATCGAGGGGAGTGGCCACGGGAGCGAGGGTAAGTGACGGCGCTGAGGGGAAATGAGAGGGAGAGATTGGATCGGGGGATCAGGCTAGGGTTTACAGCGGGGCGCGGTTGGGCCTTAGAGGCCGGCCCGGTAGAGAAGGAGGTGGCCAGAGGCCTGGCTGGGCTGCTGGGCTCTCTTCTCCCTCTATCTTATTTTCCAAAACAGTAAGAGAATAGGAAGAAATAAAAGAGAGAAAGGAAAAAAGTTAGAGAAGGGACTTTGGCATCCGGATAATTTTCCCGGGCTCACAAAAATGAGCTTGAACCAGGAAAAATAGAAGTGGGCATGACCAAAAGTTTAAATTCAAACTCATTTGATTTAAATTCAGATGGTTTGAATAGGAAGTGAGGGTTGGGAAGGTCCAAAAATGTTGAGAATTTTGGTGGTGCTCCAGAATATGATGAAAGAAATTATGGGCAAGGTTGGAGACCAAGAATTGAGATAACAACGGCATTGGGATATTTTGCAAGTGTGTTATGGTTAATTTCAAATAAATGGAATAATTTTATTATAGCTCCCTGATAATAGTAGGAGACTTTGAATATGTTTTAAAGAGAAATCACCATGTGAATATCCCTCGATTTAAATAGATCAACGATCTATGCAATTTATTTAGGTGAGTTTTAAAAAGGGGTTGCATGATGACATGATGCAATGCACATGATGCAAGGATGAATGCAACGAACAAAACAAACCACATGACGAAACTTGGAATAGCTGGAAGTCTTCTGGAGTGTCGGTCTCGGGGCGTTACAGGTGGCCTCCATGTAGTAGCATTCATCGGCGGTGGCATCTGGCTCCAAGGATCCACCATCTGGTTGCATCAACCGGAAAGAAGAACATAGGGCGAAAAGGGGTAGCAAAGCAACCGAGAGTACTCATCCAAAGTACTCGCAAGCATCAGATCTATACTATGTATGCATTGGTATCAAATGGAAGGGTTGTATCTGTGGACTGAACTGCAGAATGCCAGAATAGAGGGGGAAGGCCTAGCCTAATGAAGACTAGCATCTTCAAGCAGCTCCAAGCATCTTGCAGCATGTAGAAGAGTATAGAATAGAAGTTTATAATTATCAAACATGTAGTAACATCAACGCTGTGACGCCCGGATAATCAAGATACAGTAAACCTCTGCTAGTGATGCCACGTCACTTTGATTACTGTTGTTAATCTCGCGTAGTTCACAACCGATTCAAATTCAAATTTGAAATTTAAGTCGAACGATAAAAGCTTTCAAACATTAAAACAAAAATGTTCGGTTTGTGTCAAATATTACATAGTTAATTATGGTGAAGAAAACACATGTTTAGAAAATGCATAATTATTTTAAATTGAAATAAAACAAAAGGAAAATAAATAAAAGAAAAAGAAAATACAAAACAAAAAACAAAATAGTAAAACGAGAAAAGGCCCGACTGGGCCTCGGCCCAGCTGGCCACTTGGCTAGCCAGGCCGGCCCAACCGGTGCCCCGCTCCCTCTCCATAATTCCCCCCACTCCACTAGTCAACCCACCGACACCCCCACACTCCCCCGAAAATATCTCCCCCTCTCCCCCGATTGGATCGGGATCGAGAGGAGGAGGCCGCCGCTCGCCGTCCGAGCACCGACGCCGCACGACGCCGCCTCGCCCTCGCCGCACGACGACGTCGCTAGAGCAACCTCGCCGCTGCCTCCTCTCCATCCCCGTCGTCCTCGTCCTCCTCCCCAAGTCGCTCCCCGCGCCCCATTGCCCCAGACCCTACGACCCGCCGTGAGGACCCCCTTCTCTCCCCCTTTCCCTCTGTCCCCGGCGCTATTCGCGACCCCCGCTCCCGTGCTACTTCTACACTACCTTGCTGCCCCCCAGCGCACGCCTCTGCGTTGCGCCTTCCGCTCGTCCCTGCAGTAGCCACTGCCCGTTGTAGCGCCGCCGGCATGCCCCCCCCCCCTCCCGCCTTCACCTTCTGCCGAGCTGCACGAGCTCCGCCCAGCCCTTCCGCGGCTCGCCCCCCTCTTGCGTCGGCCCCTGCTCCACCCGCGCTGGTTGTGCCTAGCTACGGCTGGCCCGAGCCAGAGTCCGGTCGGCGACCAGCGCCCAATCGGGCTGGGCGCTAGCGCCCGACGCCCGCCCCCGACTCCACCCGTTAGCGCCCGTGCCCGCTATGGCCTTTGGGCCACTTCAAAACGGGGCCCAGCCCAGAACATTTTATTAAAAAAAAGAATTAGTAATAATAATAATAAATAAGATGTTTATTAAAGAATTAATTAACTTAATTAATCACAGTTAGATTAATCCAATCACTAATTAACCTAATTAACTGTTAGTTAACTAATCAGTCAATGACATGTGGGGCCCCCACATCAGTTTGACCCAGTCAACACACTGTTGACTGCTGATGTCATGCTGACGTTAGCATACACTATTCTGGATAATGTTAGAATTAAATAATTAAATAAATTCTAAAAATGATTAAATCTTTTAAACTTAATATAAAATAAACCGTAGCTCGGATGGAAAAACTTTGTACATGAAAGTTGCTCAGAACGACGAGACGAATCCAGATACGCAGCCCGTTCGTCCGCCACACATCCCTAGCATAGTGAACCTACAACTTTTCACCTCTGGTTCATCTGTCCGAAAATGCGAAACACCGGGGATACTTTCCCGGATGTTTCCCCCTTCACTGGTATCACCTCCTACTGCGTTAGGTCAACTCTAGCACCGCGTATTGCCATGCTACGCTTTGTGATACTTTGATTGCTCTGTTATTTGTTGTGTTCCCCCTCCGTTACTTCTTTCTGGTAGACCCCGAGGCTGTCAACGACCCCCCTAGTTCGACTACGGAGTTGACGACCCCTCCTTCTTGCCAGAGCAACCAGGCAAGCCCCCCCCCCCTTGATCACCAGATATCGCCTATTCTTCTCTATACTGCTTGCATTAGAGTAGTGTAGCATGTTACTGTTCGGTTACTCCTATTCTGTTGCATAGCCTGTCATTGTTGCTACAGTCATTGATACCTTACCCGCAATCCTAAATGCTTAGTATAGGATGCTAGTTTATCATCAGTGGCCCTACATTCTTGTCAGTCTGCCTTGCTATACTATTGGGTCGTGATCACTTGGGAGGTGATCACGGGTATATACTATACATATATACATACTATACATATGGTGACTAAAGTCGGGTCCGCTCGAAGAGTACCCGCGAGTGATTCACGGATTGGGGGCTGAAAGGACCTTTGTCCCGACGGCCCTCTGTGTGGATCTTTGTGGCGGAGCGACAGGGCAGGTTGAGACCACCTAGGCGAGAGGTGGGCCTGGCCCTGGTCGGCATTCGCGGTTACTTCATAATAACACGCTTAACGAGATCTTGGTATTTGATCTGAGTCTGGCCACTGGCCTATACGCACTAACCAACTACGCGGGAAAGATATGGGCACTCGACGTCGTGGTATCAGCCAAAGCCTTCTTGACGTCAGCGACGGAGCGGCGCGCGCCGGATTGGACCACGTAACGTGACTTCCTTTGTAATGGAGGTTGCTATGTCTGCTTCCGGCCGCCCTCCCAACGTGCAGGTGTGCTATGGGCGATGGGCCCAAACCCCTGCGTGCATAGGATTTAGACCGGCGGGCTGACCTCTCTGTTGTGCCTAGGTGGGGCTGCGATGTGTTGATCTTCCGAGGCCGGGCATGACCAGGAAAGTGTGTCCGGCCAAATGGGATCGAGCGTGTTGGGTTATGTGGTGCACCCCTGCAGGGAAGTTAATCTATTCGAATAGTCGTGTCCCTCGGTAAAAGGATGACCCGGAGTTGTACCTTGACCTTATGACAACTAGAACCGGATACTTAATAAAATACACCCAGACAAGTTCCACAGACAACCCGGTGATCGCTTTTCCACAGGGCGACGAGGGGAGGATCGCCGGGTAGGATTATGCTATGCGATGCTACTTGGAGGACTTCAGTCTACTCTCTTCTACATGATGCAGGACGGAGGAGGCCAGAAGCATAGTCTTCGACAAGATTAGCTGTCCCCCTCTTATTCTGGCATTCTGCAGTTCAGTCCACCGATATGCCCATGCATATGTAGTGTAGCTCCTTGCTTGCGAGTACTTTGGATGAGTACTCACGGTTGCTTTTCTCCATCTTTTCCCCCTTTCCATTCTACCTGGTTGTCGCAACCAGATGCTGGAGCCCAGGAGCCAGACGCCACTGTCGACGATGACTCCTACTACACTGGAGGTGCCTACTACTACGTGCAGGCCGCTGACGACGACCAGGAGTAGTTTAGGAGGATCCCATGCAGGAGGCCTGCGCCTCTTTCGATCTGTATCCCAGTTTGTGCTTGCCATCTTATGGCAACTTGTTTAACTTATGTCTGTACTCAGATATTGTTGCTTCCGCTGACTCGTCTATGATCGAGCACTTGTATTCGAGCCCTCGAGGCCCCTGGCTTGTAATATGATGCTTGTATGACTTATTTATGTTTTTAGAGTTGTGTTGTGATATCTTCCCGTGAGTCCTTGATCTTGATCGTACACGTTTGCGTGCATGATTAGTGTACGATTGAATCGGGGGCGTCACAAGTTGGTATCAGAGCTGACTGCCTGTAGGAATCCCCCTTCCACACTCCTTGGCCGAAGTTGAGTCTAGTCGATGAAAACAGTTTTACTAACATGGCTGTGCGGCCCATGGGCCCACGTCGCCATTGGGTGGTATTAGGATCTTTTACTCCTTGATCTTTACTCCGGGACTCTGAACTCTCTTCTACTCGGGTTAAACGAATTTTGCAAACTCTGACATTAGAATCTCGTGATCACTTCCACTTGGAGAGCCCCTTATTACTGATGGTCACGTGCTGCATCAGAAGATCTAGAAGATACTCTCCGATGTTCTCTCGAGACTTTGTCCCCGTTGCTTTTGTAATTCCCAACCACCAAAACATCACTATGGTTAAATGCATACACCATTCGTTCTTACCTTTATTCTCAGTTGAACTTGTTATTACAAGATACCCCGAACTTCTCTCTATTGCTCCGAGAAAACTTTGTGATTACCGCCTTGTAGTTTCTTGTTGCCTGATTACACCTACAAATTAATCCTCACACTTACCGAGGATATGTTTCTCCCCAGTTGATCATGTGTTTTGCAAAAGACTTCGAAATACCATTCGATCTTCCGAAAATCCTGAGCAACCTATTGCTCTTGAAATTCTTGCTGGCTTGCATTATGTTTAATCCCACAAGTACAATAATCTTATTGTTAGCCTTTGCACTATAATTTTGAGTCCATTGATTCAAAATGTTGCGAATGCTCACAATCCTCAATCAGATCCTAGAATTCCTCCTTCCGGCTCAGACATTCTAAACATGAGCTGGTTATCGACCAATTAAATTGTTGTTGATTGTACCCCTAAGTCTATTCAACTTATCCATTCTTAATGAGAGCGTTGGCTTCTGATCCCCTGATTTGGAAATGATATTTCCTTTGCAATTGAGCTTTGAAGTAGTCAGTTGTTCCTATCATCTGATCTCCTTGCATGCTTTACTCTTCTGGTTGAGTACCGATGCTCACATTAGATCCCTTATGGACCACCAGATCCTTTGTTGAATTTTATCCGACAACGTCCTTCATATTCAATAACCTTGTGAGCCTTTCCTCAGGTACATAATGCCTTTGGTAAATTGTATCCTCTGCTTTCTCAACCATGCTTTACTTTCGAGCTTGAGTCAATTACTTCTGAAGTTTGTGGTATATGTTCCTAAGATGCCCCGACGGGTTGAATCTATGCCTTCCTTAATCTATGTGAACCAGAAGAGTTTTCACGAGTCATACTATTCTGGTGTTTTGCCAGATATAATTTCAACACTACAACTTCATCGAAAGCGAGAAGTAAACGAAAGGTTATACATTGGAGAAGTGGGAGTCGACCTTGAACTTTGTGTTCATGCCCATGGAAACGATGTTGAGCTTATCATGATAGTTTCTCGTAACAATAATTATTCACTTGGTATAATTTGATCTTGTATCTGTGATTTTGTCCTTTGCAATCGTGGTTCCGACCGTGATTGTTCTTCTTTGATCCCATTCTCGGACAAGTTAAAATTACTTGCCATCTGCAGATCATTACGTCTGCCCAACCTCTATTTTGTTCTACCTTTGAGTATTACCCCCGGTATCTCGAAGATGTCTTGCCATTGCACCACATCTTACTAACTTTGTTGAAGTAATGTCTTTCCTTGTCGTAGTCACTCCACGGGTTCTGGGTTGTCATCAACCGGGAACACCGATAAGTGAATCGAATCAACACTGTGATTCAATACTCCTAGTACTTTGTTGTTGAGACGTTTAATACTCCATCACTTCACTCCTAGCCTGATCGGTTACTTCATGATCGTGCTAATTTTAACTGTGCCCCGGTCCTTCTTCCCGGAGCACAACTTTCGATGATGAGCTAAGCTTACGTTGATTTTCCTTGTCATATCATTTCTCCTTGAACACCAAGCTTGATTTGAGTTTGTGTCATACTCATGTTTCCAATAACCTTTCACTTCATCATTCCTTTGACTTGATGTCATCATCGGTCAAATTACATCTTCATGAAATCTCTCGACAATTGTGTCGTGATCATCATCAGTATTCTGAGCTCTTCCAGGGTATCAAGAATTCATGATGAGAAATACCATCCTTTCCCTCAATGATTTGTATTATCATCGACCACTTTATTGCCTTCCGTTCAACACAAACTTGTCTGTGTTTTGTGTTATACCTTGAGTTCCTTGCTATCCAGCATTTGTTCTTATTTACCTTGAAGTATTACCACCTTTTTATGTCAAGGATGTTGTGAGAATTGCTCCACCTCTTAAGGATTATTGGTATGGTGATACTTCTCACCATCACCATTCTTTCTTGTGTTGTTTCTAACCGGGATACCAATAGGTGAACAGTGCTGTTTGGATTCCGCCCTTCTATCAACCCTATTGCTTTGGAGTTAATGGTCAACATTACGTCCTTAGGCCATTGATTATCAAATCACCATTCTAACATTGATCGTACTACCTACGCCCATATTTCGGGTGTACCTTTCAACCATTGTTTAACTGAGTATGTTTCCCTCGAGCATACATCATTATGTCATTTGATCTGAAAAATGTTATCTCCTTCACATGATTGTGGGAATCCATCTTTTGGAAATCTCGAGGAATTGTCGCTGAGTCCAGCAGCCACCCCCTCATCCTCTCCTTGGTTTAGCGATGAACTCTTATTTCAGAACTCGCTTCCTTAGTTCATTTCCCGAGAATCTTACAATGTCATCTCATCAAATTGTGTCGCACCTTTTCTTCTCAGGCATCCTGAGTCTAAGGTTTCCTGACACCAATCAGATCTGAATCTCAGTCAGATATGATGGTTGGAACATATTTCCAAGAGTTATGACAATTGTCTTTATATGACCTGGTAGGGTGGTGTCATGCCTAGCACATCTGGCCAGAGGCTCTATTGTTATAGTTTCCTTTTCGCAATGTTATCCATTCTTCCATAAGGAAATTGTAAGACCTATTTTGTAGGTTGTTCCTGATGAATCCTTTGTTTATCCAAGTCCGACCCTTGCTTGAAGACCATATCAATGCTATCTCGAAGCATGTCTATGGTACTCCGATCTTCAATAAAAACATTTGAAGCCCAATGCTAAATGTTTCTCGCTCGATTATCGAAAACATTGTTGTATGGGTAATGTCATGACAATTTCTCTCCCCCTACCTAGAGGGTTTTCTACATTATATCCTGTCACGGATATCATACTCTGTTTGTCCTTGGGAAGGAAATACCCCTGAAATATGTGTTTTAACACATTTTCCTTTCCGTTGTTGTTTAATCTGATGATCACATTTTCCCTTCCATGGGGCTGTTTAACCTTTCTTGTGATCTATATGATCTAAGCAGTAATATTCTCCTACTTATGAAAACCCCTCGGTGTACCGTTCTGTCAGCAAGACCCTGTTTCT
Organism: Triticum timopheevii; assembly: GCA_963921465.1. Lineage (NCBI taxonomy): Eukaryota > Viridiplantae > Streptophyta > Magnoliopsida > Poales > Poaceae > Triticum > Triticum timopheevii. The sequence continues at coordinate 403,469,904 of OY997272.1, read as the reverse complement.
ATTGTTGATGACTTTCCAGTAACCGCCGATGGATGAGAACTCCACCTATTGGTCCGCCTTGTTTAACGAGGAAAATGGTTCTCTTCGTCCCTCGCCCTTGGTACCAATGTTGTTGCCAACATAACTGACCGGTTATTCTCTGACATGCCTTGCTTACAGGATCGTGTAAGACATCACCCCTCTTCCTGCTTTTTACCCACATGGTGGACCCATAACCCACAGTTCCATAGGATGGAAACCTTCCTCTCCTGTACACCCCCAGTTTCCAAAGTTATTCCTCGCGCGTGACCTCGTATTTAATTCACAAGCCACCTTCCGAGAGATCATCAAATCTGTTACCGGACGCAATACTTATTCCCGATTGCTTTGAGCCCCTTTCGAGCCCTGTTTCAGGCATCGAACGGTTATCTACCTGCTTGAAACTTCCCATGATACATCCTTACTTTACTCTCGATATCTAATTAAGTTTCAATTTGAGAGTTACTTTCCGCCACCTTCCCTGATGTTATCGACCAGATAGTCAACCTTGCAGAGGTCCGTTCTTCTGGAATACCCACCCTTTATTCTTTCATAAGTACGGTGAAGATCCCGAAGGAAGGACGACAACTTCATCATGATGAACTTAAGCAGAGAAATGAAGACATCAATGTAAAGGGATCAACCTCTTCGAAAAGGGCAGCCAAGACCGAGAAGGCTCGTTAGGTTTTCGCTACCAGCAATTCCCCCCCCCCCCCCTTTACTCCACCGCTTAAATCTCGGGACGAGATTTCTTGTAGTGGAGGAGAATTGTGACGCCCGGATAATCAAGATACAGTAAACCCCTGCTAATGATGCCACGTCACTTTGATTACTGTTGTTAATCTCACGTAGTTCAAAACCGATTCAAATTCAAATTTGAAATTTAAGTCGAACGATAAAAGTTTTCAAACATTAAAACAAAAATGTTCGGTTTGTGTCAAATATTACATAGTTAATTATGGTGAAGAAAACACATGTTTAGAAAATGCATAATTATTTTAAATTGAAATAAGACAAAAGGAAAATAAATAAAAGAAAAAGAAAATACAAAACAAAAAAACAAAATAGAAAAACGAGAAAAGGCCCACTGGCCGACTGGGCCTCGGCCCAGCTGGCCACTTGGCTAGCCAGGCCGGCCCAACCGGTGCCCCGCTCCCTCTCCATAATTCCCCCCACTCCACTGGTCAACCCACCGACACCCCCACACTCCCCCGAAAATATCTCCCCCCCCCTCTCCCCCGATTGGATCGGGATCGAGAGGAGGAGGCCGCCGCTCGCCGCCCGAGCACCGACGCCGCACGACGCCGCCTCGCCCTCGCCGCACGACGACGTCGCTGGAGAAACCTCGCCGCTGCCTCCTCTCCGTCCTCGTCCTCCTCCCCAAGTCGCTCCCCGCGCCCCACTGCCCCAGACCCTACGACCCGCCGTGAGGACCCCCTTCTCTCCCCCTTTCCCTCTGTCCCCGGCGCTATTCGCGACCCCCGCTCTCGTGCTACTTCTGCACTACCTTGCTGCCCCCCAGCGCACGCCTCTGCGCTGCGCCTTCCTCTCGTCCCTGCGGCAGCCACTGCCCGTTGTAGCGCCGCCGGCATGCCACCCCCCCCCCCCCCCGCGCCTTCACCTGCTGCCAAGCCGCACGGGCTCCGCCCAGCGCTTCTGCGACTCGCCCCCCTCTTGCGTCGGCCCCTGCTCCACCCGTGCTGGTTGTGCCTAGCTACGGCTGGCCGAGCCAGAGTCCGGCCGGCGACCAGCGCCCAATCGGGCTGGGCGCTAGCGCCCGACGCCCGCGCCCGACTCAACCCGTTAGCGCTCGTGCCCGCTATGGCCTCTGGGCCACATCAAAACGGGGCCCAGCCCCAGAACGTTTTATTAAAAAAAGAATTAGTAATAATAATAATAAATAAAATGTTTATTAAATAATTAATTAAATAATTAATTAACTTAATTAATCATAATTAGATTAATCTAATCACTAATTAACCTAATTAACTGTTAGTTAACTAATCAGTCAATGACATGTGGGGCCCCCACATCAGCTTGACCCAGTCAACGCACTGTTGACTGCTGATGTCATGCTGACGTCAGCATACACTATTCTGGATAATGTTAGAATTAAATAATTAAATAAATTCTAAAAATGATTAAATCTTTTAAACTTAATATAAAATAAACCGTAGCTCGGATGGAAAAACTTTGTACATGAAAGTTGCTCAGAACGACGAGACGAATCTAGATACGCAGCCCTTCGTCCGCCACGCGTCCCTAGCATAGTGAACCTGCAACTTTTCACCTCCGGTTTATCTGTCCGAAAATGCGAAACACTGGGGATACTTTCCCGGATGTTCCCCCCTTCAACGGTATCACCTCCTACTGCGTTAGGTCACCTCTAGCACCGCGTATTGCCATGCTACGCTTTGTGATACTTTGATTGCTCTGTTATTTATTGTGTTCCCCCTCCGTTACTTCTTTCCGATAGACCCCGAGGCTGTCGACGACCCCCCCCCCCCCCCCGGTTCGACTACGGAGTTGACGACCCCTCCTTGCCAGAGCAACCAGGCAAGCCCCCCCCCCCCCTTGATCACCAGATATCGCCTATTCTTCTCTATACTGCTTGCATTAGAGTAGTGTAGCATGTTACTGTTCAGTTACTCCTATTCTGTTGCATAGCTTGTCATTGTTGCTATAGTCATTGATACCTTACCCGCAATCCTAAATGCTTAGTATAGGATGCTAGTTTATCATCATTGGCCCTACATTCTTGTCAGTCTGCCTTGCTATACTATTGGGTCATGATCACTTGGGAGGTGATCACGGGTATATACTATACATATATACATACTATACAGATGGTGACTAAAGTCAGGTCCGCTCGAAGAGTACCCGCGAGTGATTCACGGATTGGGGGCTGAAAGGACCTTTGTCCCGACGGCCCTCTATGTGGATCTTTGTGGCGGAGCGACAGGGCAGGTTGAGACCACCTAGGCGAGAGGTGGGCCTGGCCATGGTCGGCGTTCGCGGTTACTTCATAATAACACGCTTAACGAGATCTTGGTATTTGATCTGAGTCTGGCCACTGGCCTATACGCACTAACCAACTACGCGGGAAAGATATGGGCACTCGACGTCGTGGTATCAGCCGAAGCCTTCTTGACGTCAGCGACGGAGCGGCGCGCGCCGAATTGGACCGCATAACGTGACTTCATTTGTAATGGAGGTTGCTAGGTCTGCTTCCGGCCGCCCTCGCAACGTGCAGGTGTGCAATGGGCGATGGGCCCAGACCCCTGCGCGCATAGGATTTAGACCGGTGGGCTGACCTCTCTGTTGTGCCTAGGTGGGGCTGCGACGTGTTGATCTTCCGAGGCCGGGCATGACCGAGGAAAGTGTGTCCGGCCAAATGGGATCGAGCGTGTTGGGTTATGTGGTGCACCCCTGCAGGGAAGTTAATCTATTCAAATAGCCGTGTCCCTCGGTAAAAGGACGACCCGGAGTTGTACCTTGACCTTATGACAACTAGAACCGGATAATTAATAAAATACACCCAGACAAGTTCCACAGACAACCCGGTGATCGCTTTTCCACAGGGCGACGAGGGGAGGATCGCCAAGTAGGATTATGCTATGCGATGCTACTTGGAGGACTTCAGTCTACTCTCTTCTACATGCTGCAAGATGGAGGAGGCCAGAAGCGTAGTCTTCGACAAGATTAGCTATCCGCCTCTTATTCTGGCATTCTGCAGTTCAGTCCACCGATATGCCCCTTTACACATATACCCATGCATATGTAGTGTAGCTCCTTGCTTGCGAGTACTTTGGATGAGTACTCACGGTTGCTTTTTTCCCTATTTTCCCCCTTTCCATTCTACCTGGTTGTCGCAACCAGATGCTGGAGCCCAGGAGCCAGACGCCACTGTCGACGATGACTCCTACTACACTAGAGGTGCCTACTACTACGTGCAGGCCGCTGACAATGACCAGGAGTAGTTTAGGAGGATCCCATGCAGGAGGCCTGCGCCTCTTTCGATCTGTATCCCAGTTTGTGCTAGCCATCTTATGGCAACTTGTTTATCTTATGTCTGTACTCAGATATTGTTGCTTCCGCTGACTCGTCTATGATCGAGCACTTGTATTCGAGCCCTCGAGGCCCCTGGCTTGTAATATGATGCTTGTATGACTTATTTATGTTTTTAGAGTTGTGTTGTGATATCTTCCCATGAGTCCCTGATCTTGATCGTACACATTTTCGTGCATGATTAGTGTACGATTGAATCGGGGGCGTCACAAACGCCCAGAGATCCTTCCCCGACTCCCTGCGGGAAAGCAATCTCGGAGCCACATATCCATCACATATCTCAAGTATCCATTTCTAGTTATATAAGATCAGGATATAAGTCTGAACATCCATTACCATGGACACGGTATTCGAATATATATCTTCCCTGCAGGGGTGCACCACGTTACCCAACACGCTCGATCACTCTAGCCGTACACACCTTTCTGAGGTCAATGCTCGGCCTCGGAAGATCAACACGTCGCAGCCCTACCTAGGCTCAGCAGAGAGGTCCCTGCCGGTCTACACCCTAAGCACTCCGGGGTCTGGGCCCATCACCCGTTGCACTCCGGGTCGTTGTGTGCAGGGTGGATACCAGCACCATCCGTGTAGTGGATGGCACGATCCAACCGTGCCACAATGCTGAACTGGACATCTAACAAAGCTTCGCCTGATACCACGAGTCGAGGCCCATATCTATTCTTGTGTGGTGGTTAGTGCGTAAGGGCCAAAGGCCAACTCAGAACAAATACCCAAACCTGTTAGTGCATTGGGGGCTCGCGGAGACGAGCGGAGACTCATGATAATGTGACCCCGTCGCCCCGTCTCGTGGGCTTACGGCAAGGGCCTAGACTGCCCGGCCGTGCCACGTGGAAAACTCGCGGGTGCTCTACGGGCCCGCCCGACTTTCACATCAACTTGCGGGTACTCCTCAGGGCCGACCCGACTCCAGCAATGGTCTCAAGTAAAGTCAAGGTAACTGTGTGTCCAGACATCAAGGGGAAAACCCGAGGAATCACCCCCCGAGGATTCCACTCGATGTAATCATCAAGGTGAACGTAAGAGGGACCACCCTCGAGGTTCACACTTGAAGTGTTAAACGACAGAGCCGTATCGGGAATGGTGAAAGAGGAAATCACCCTCAATGACCACGACCGAATAGCTACACTATAGAATTATCATCAGGAGTGCGTTATGAGGGATCACCCTTGGCACTCGATAGTAGCTCTGCAGAGTCGAGCAACAAAAGGGGCGTGATGTGATGTGAGGTGTCAGGCTCTGATCATCGATCGTGTTGATCGAGGAATCGATGATGAAGCAGGGGCAACAAGGACAAGTGGGGGTCACTGATGGATCACTAACCAACCTATACTAAGCAGTTTAGGATAAGCAGGTAGGGTACAACAGCAGGTTACAAAAGCAAGCTATGCATCAGAATAGGAGCAAACAATAACAATAGCAAAATCTAATGCAAGCATGAGAGTATAGAATGGACGATATCGGGATCATCAAAGGGGGGGCTTGCCAGGTTGCTCAGACAAGAAGGAGGGTCGTCGTCGACATAGCAATCACAGTGGCATCAACATCGGTCTCGGGGTCTACTGGAGAGAAGAGGGGGGGAGAAAACGGTAAATACATAGCAAGTAAGAGCATAACATGACAACAGGAAAAGCTAGACGTGTTCTAACGCGGTGCTAGGTGATACTAGCGAAGGGGGAAACACACGGGAAAGTTTTCCCGGTTCCGGACGTCTGTCAAACAAATGAACCGGAGGGGAAAAGTTCAACGTTTGCTATGATAGGGACGTGTGACAGATGAACGGACTGCGTATCAAGATTCGTCTCGTTGTTCTGAGCAACTTTCACGTACAAAGTTTTTCGATCCAAGGTACGGTTTATTTTATATGATTTTTCAAAGTTTTAATAATATTCTGAAGTTATTATTAAATCAAAAATGGAATTATGACGTCAGCCTAACGTCATCATGATGTCAGCGGTCAACAGACTTCACCAGGGTCAACATGACGTGTGCGGCCGTTTTGTCATAAACCTAACTAATTAACAGATTTCGTTAACTAAGTTTGTTTGATTAGATTAATTAACCTGATTAATTAAGTTAATTCATTATTTGATGTTTTTAAATATTATTATATTTACATTGTCGTTTCTTCTTCTTTTTTTAATAGGGGCGTGGGCCCCTAATGTCAGTGACCCAGGGGGCATTAGCGGAGCGGGTGAAACGGGTGCGGGCGTGGGCGCCCGAGGCCACCGGGGGGCGGCGACGCCGGCCACGGCACGGCCAGCACGCGGGCCAGGCGACAGCGGCGCGTGGGCGCAGGCGGGTGACGGTCGAGGCTGCCGCAGGCGGGCAGCGCAAACGGGCGGAGCCGGGCGCGACGACCGGAGACGAGGCCACGGTGCGAGGCACGGGCTCGCGCGAACACGTGGCGCGTAGGCGCGGCGAGGCCGGGAGCACGACGGGCGGCTGTACGGGGCGAGCGGAGACGGGGAAAGAGGAGGCCGGGGGCTCACCGGCGTTGGAGAGCAGGGGGCGTCGAGGCGTGGGGGCGTCCGATGGGGAGGAAGACGAAGACGAGGCGACGCTGATACGTCTCCGTCGTATCTATAATTTTTGATTATTCCATGCCAATATTCTTCAACTTTCATACACTTTTGGCAAATTTTTATACTCCCTCCATTCCACAATGTAGTGCTTCCTCTATCCACGTGCTTCAACTTTGACCGTAAATTTAACTGCCAAGACCGATTGCGGTGGGAGCAAAAATTATATCAGTAAATTCGTATTCGAATGAAGTTTTCAATTATATAATTTTTTCTCCCGCCGCAGTTGGTCTCGTTGGTTAAATTTATGGTCAAAGTTGGACCTCGGGAAGCGCGGGCGCACTATATTTTGGAATGGAGGGAGTACTATTTTTTGGGACTAACATATTGATCCAGTGCCCAGTGCCTCATCTGTTGCATGTTTTATGTTTCGCAGAAACCCCATATCAAACGGAGTCTAAACGGGATAAAAACGGACGGAGAATTTTTTTGGAATATTTGTGATTTTGGAAAGTAAAATCAACGCGAGACGGTGCCCGAGGTGGCCAGGATATAGGGGCCCACGCCCACACTAGGTGGGCGCGGCCCCCACCCTCCTGGGCCACTCGTAAGGCGGTTGATGCCCTTCTTTGGCCGCAACAAAGCTAATTTTTGTAAAACGATCTGGGAAAAGCTTTCAATCCAATCGGAGTTACGGATCTCCGGATATAAAAGAAACGGTGCCAGGGCAGAATTCCAGAACGCAGAAACAGAGAGATAGATCCAATCTCGGAGGGGCTCTCGCCCCTCCCATGCCATGGGAGCCAAGGACTAGAGGGGAAACCCTTCTCCCATCTAGGGAGAAGGTCAAGGAAGAAGAAGGAGGAGGGGGCTCTCTCCCCCTTGCTTCCGGTGGCGCCGGAACGCCGCCGGGGGCCATCATCATCACCACGATCTACACCAACACCTCCACCATCTTCACCAACATCTCCATCACCTTCCCCCCTCTATCTACAGCGGTCCACTCTCCCGCAACCTGCTATACCCTCTACTTGAACATGGTGCTTTATGCTTCATATTATTTTCAATGATGTGTTGCCATCCTATGATGTTTGAGTAGATTTTCGTTGTCCTATTGGTGGTTGATGAATTGCTATGATTGATTTAATTTCCTTGTATTATGTTGATGTCCTTTGGTGACCATCATATGAGCGCGCGCGTGGATCACACCATAGGGTTAGTTGTATGTTGATAGGACTATGTATTGGAGGGCTAGAGTGACAGAAGCTTCAACCTAGCATAGAAATTGGTGCATACGGGATTGAAGGGGGACCAATATATCTTAATGCTATGGTTGGGTTTTACCTTAATGAATGTTAGTAGTTGCGGACTACTTGCTAATAGTTCCAATCATAAGTACATAGAATTCCAAGTCAGGGATGACATGCTGGCAGTGGCCTCTCACACATAAAACTTGCTACCGGTCTAGTAATGTAGTCAATTGCTTAGGGACAATTCCACAACTCCTACCACTACTTTTCCACACTCACTATATTTACTTTATTGCATCTTTATCTAAACAACCCCTACTTTTTATTTACGTGTTCTTTATTATCTTGCAAACCTATCCTATCACACCTACAAAGTACTTCTAGTTTCATACTTGTTCTAGGTAAAGCGAACGTCAAGCGTGTGTAGAGTCGTATCAGTGTCCGATAGGACTTGAGAGAATATTTGTTCTACCTTTAGCTCCTCGTTGGGTTCGACACTCTTACTTATCGAAAGAGGCTACATCTATCCTATATACTTGCGGGTTATCAAGACCTTTTTCTGGCGCCGTTGCCGGGAGTCATAGCGTGGGGTGAATATTCTCGTGTGTGCTTGTTTGTTTTATCACTAAGTAATTTTTATTTTCTGTTCTTAGTTGTTCTCTATCTTTACTTATGGATATGGAACACGAAATACCAAAAAAATTAGGTGTACTTGCTACTCATGGAGATGGGGTAACTCCTAAAACCCTCGATTCTCATTATGTGAAAGATATTATGTACTACTTTGATAATCCTGAGAAAACCCCATTCAACTTTATAATGGGAGACACGTTGGATCAACGTGAATACTTTAGGGATTATCGCTTTACACAAAAAGGGAAACTATTATGGGATCAAATTAATATGTTGTTTTGGTATGCTCGAGATCTATTCTTGAGATATGATATTACTTGTTGCTCTAGGATGAAGGCTCCACACCTTCCCTTTTCATGCAAATTTAATGATAATGAAACCTTAGCTTCTTATGCTAATGGTATATATGATTACTATGATGTTGAACAAATAGAAGAATTTGTTGCTTTTAAGGCTGCTTATGAAATTGAATCTTTGTTTGAAAAGTATGAAGCTTTTGATGATGATGGTGTTTATAGGCCTGAAAATCTTGCTATACTTAGATATTGCTATGAAAAATATGAATACAATTACAATATTAATGCATTTATTGAGAAAGTCTCCGCTGTCCAAGAAGAGACTAATATTTTGCAGGAAGCTATGGAAGAAGAAATTGATGAAACTGTGAGCTCATTGGATGAAAAAGATGATGAAGAGAGCGAAGAACAAAAGAAGGAAGAGCGTATTGATCACCCGTGCCCACCTTCTAATGAGAGTAACTCTTCAACTTATACATTTTTTAATTCCCCTTCGTGCTTACCGAAGGATGATTGCTATGATGATTGCTATGATCCCTTGAATTTGTTTGAAATATCCCTTTTTGATGATGCTTGCTATGCTTGTGGCCAAGATGCCAATATGAATTATGGTTATGGATATGAACTTGCTATAGTTCCTTATGTTAAACATGAAATTGTTGCTATTGCACCCATGCATGATAGTCCTATTATCTTTTTGAATTCTCCAAACTACACTATATCGGAGAAGTTTGTGCTTATTAAGGATTATGTTGATGGGTTGCCTTTTACTGTTGCACATGATGATTTTGATAGATATAATATGCATGTGCTTACTGCTCCTACTTGCAATTATTATGAGAGAGTAACTACATCTCCGCCTCTTTATGTTTCCAATATGATAGAATTGCAAGAAACTGTTTATACTATGCATTGGCCTTTACTATGTGTGCATGAATTGTTCTTCTATGTCATGCCGATGCATAGGAAGAGAGTTAGACTTTGTTGTTGCATGATATATGTTACTTTGTGCTCACTACTAAATCACAAATCATTGTTAATTAAAATTGGCTTTGATATACCTTGGGATCCGGGTGGATTCGTTACTTGAGCACTAAATGCCTAGCTTAATGGCTTTAAAGAAAGCGCTGCCAGGGAGACAACCCGGAAGTTTTAGAGAGTCATTTATTTCTATTGAGTGCTTTCATATAGTTTAAAAGCAAAAAAATAAAGAGGGGAACCTAAAACTTTTTAAAAAGGAAAATGAAAGTGAGAAAGACAAGCATTGTTGAAGTGGGAGAGCTCCTTGAACTTTGTTCATGCTCACGGAAACTTTGTGAATCTTGATTACAGAAAATTTTCATCAAAAATAATTATCCCCTTGTACAATTCCATTGCTTTATAAAAATAATGTGCCAAGGTTTGACTTTAGGATGTTTACAATGCTTGTTGGTTTGTACGGTGCAGGACAGAAACTTTGGCTGTAGTGCACGATTTTATATTTTTAACTGGAACGTCAATTGGTTCTGATTCCTTTTGCACTGTCTTGATATACAACTTTTTTATTTTTTCCTAATTTTAGTAGAATGTTTGGGGTACAAGAAGTATGGTGGATGTTCAGATTGCTACAGACTGTTCTGTTTTTGACAGATTCTGTTTTTGATGCATAGTTTGCTTGTTTTGATGAATCTATCAATTTATATTAGTGGATTAAGCCATGGAAAAGTTATATTACAGTAGACACAATGCAAAAACAAAATATGAATTGGTTTTAAATAGTACTTAGAGTGGTGATTTGCTTTATTATACTAACGGATCTTACCGAGTTTTCTGTTGAAGTTTTGTGTGGATGAAGTGTCTAAACGAGGAGGTCTTGATATGAGGAAAAGGAAGAGAGGCAAGAGCTCAAGCTTGGGGATGCCCGAGGCACCCCAAGTAAATATTCAAGGATACTCAAGCGTCTAAGCTTGGGGATGCCCCGGAAGGCATCCCCTCTTTCTTCAACAAGTATCGGTATGTTTTCGTATTCGTTTCGTTCATGCGATATGTGCAAGTCTTGGAGCATCTTTTGCATTTAGTTTTCATTTTTCTTTTATGCACCACGCTGATATGAGATAGTCCTTGGTTTATTTTTAGAATGCTCATTGCACTTCACTTAAATCTTTTGAGCATGGCCTTATAGAATGCTTCATGTGCTTCACTTATATCATTTGAAGTTTGGATTGCCTGTTTCCCTTTACATAGAAAACCGCCATTTGTAGAATGCTCTTTTGATTCACTTATATTTGTTAGAGCACGGACATATCTTTTGTAGAAAGAATTAAACTCTCTTGCTTCACTTATATCTATTTAGAGAGATGACAGCAATTGGTCATTCACATGGTTAGTCATAAAACCCTACATAAACTTGTAGATCACTGAATATGATATGTTTGATTCCTTGCAATAGATTTGCGATATAAAGGTGGTGATATTAGAGTCATGCTAGTTGAGTAATTGTGAAATTGAGAAATACTTGTGTTGAGGTTTGCAAGTCCCGTAGCATGAACGTATGGTGAACCATTATGTTACGAAGTTGGAGCATGGAGTGTTTTTTGATTGTCTTCCTTATGAGTGGCAGTCGGGGACGAGAGATGGTCTTTTTCTACCAATCTATCCCCCTAGGGGCATGCGTAGTAGTACTTTCCTTCGAGGGCTAAGTAGACTTTTGCAATAAGTATATGAGTTCTTTATGACTAATGTGAGCCCATGGATATACGCACACTCACCCTTCCACTTTGCTAGCCTCTATTGTGCCGCGCAACTTTCGCTGGTATCATGAACCCATTATTTACCCTCCTCAAAACAGCCACCATACCTACCTATCATGGCATTTCCATAGCCATTCCGAGATATATTGCCATGCAACTTCCATCATCATCATATACATGACTTGAGCATTCATTGTCATATTGCTTTGCATGATCGTAAGGTAGCTAGCATGATGTTTTCATGGCTTGTCCGTTTTTTTATGTCATTGCTATACTAGATCATTGCACATCCCGGTACACCGCCGGAAGCATTCATATAGAGTCATATCTTTGTTCGAGATATCGACTTGTAATATTGAGTTGTAAGTAAATAAAAGTGTGATGATCATCATTATTAGAGCATTGCCCCAGTGAGGAAAGGATGAAGGAGACTATGATTCCCCCACAACTCGGGATGAGACTCCGGACTTTATCAAAAATAAAAAGAGGCCAAAGAAGCCCAAATATAAAGAAAAAGAGGCCAAAGAAGCCCACCAAAAAGAAAAAAAGAAAAAAACAGAAAATAGAAGAAAAAAATGAGAGAAAAAGAGAGAAGGGGCAATGTTACTATCCTTTTACCACACTTGTGCTTCAGAGTAGCACCATGTTCTTCATATAGAGAGTCTCTTGAATTATCACTTTCATATACTAGTGGGAATTTTCATTATAGAACTTGGCTTGTATATTCCGATGATGGGCTTCCTCAAATGCCCTAGGTCTTCGTGAGCAAGCAAGTTGGATGCACACCCACTTAGTTTTCAATTTGAGCTTTCATACACTTATAGCTCTAGTGCATCCGTTGCATGGCAATCCCTACTCCTCGCATTGACATCAATTGATGGGCATATCCATGGCCCGTTGATTATCCGCGTCTATGTGAGACTTTCTCCCTTTTTGTCTTCTCCACATAACCTCCACCATCATATTCTATTCCACCCATAGTGTTATATCCATGGCTCATGCTCATGTACTGCATGAAGGTTGAAAAAGTTTGAGAATACTAAAGTATGAAACAATTGCTTGGCTGACACCGGGATAGGCATGAGGGGTACCTTGTGTTAAGAAAAGGGAGCATACCAGACTATATGATTTTGTAGGGATAACGTTCTGAAGCATTGATGTTTTGAAAGACATGATTGTTTGTTGGGATGCCCTAAGTATTATTATTTTTATGTCAAATGATAGACTATTGCTTTGAATCACTCGTATCTTAATATTCATGCCATGATTAGACACATGATCAAGATTATGCTAGGTAGCATTCCACATAAAAAATTATCTTTTTATCATTTACCTCTCGAGGACGAGCAGGAATTAAGCTTGGGGATGCTGATACGTCTCCGTCATATCTATAATTTTTGATTGTTCCATGCCAATATTCTTCAACTTTCATATACTTTTGGCAAGTTTTTATACTATTTTTTGGGACTAACATATTGATCCAGTGCTCAGTGCCAGTTCCTGTCTGTTGCATGTTTTATGCTTCGCAGAAACCCCATATCAAACGGAGTCCAAACGGGATAAAAATGGACGGAGATTTTTTTTGGAATATTTGTGATTTTTGGGAAGTAAAATCAACGCGAGACGGTGCCCGAGGTGGCCAGGAGATAGGGGCCCAATCCCGCACCCCCCACCCTCCTAGGCCACTCGTAATGCAGTTGATGCCCTTCTTTGGCCGCAAGAAAGCTAATTTTTGGAAAAAGATCTGGGCGAAGGTTTCAATCCAATCGGAGTTATGGATCTCCGGATATAAAAGAAACGGTGCCAGCGCAGAATTCCAGAACATAGAAACAGAGAGATAGATCCAATCTCGGAGGGGCTCTCGCCCCTCCCACGCCATGGGAGCGAAGGACCAGAGGGGAAACCCTTATCCCATCTAGGGAGAAGGTCAAGGAAGAAGAAGAAGGAGGGGGGCTCTCTCCCCCTTGCTTCCGGTGGCGCCAGAACACCGCCGGGGGCCATCATCATCACCGCGATCTACACCAACACCTCCGCCATCTTCACCAACATCTCCATCACCTTCCGTCCTCGATCTACAGCGGTCCACTCTCCCACAACCCGCTGTACGGCTGTACCCTCTACTTGAATATGGTGCTTTATGCTTCATATTATTTTCCAATGATGTGTTGCCATCCTATGATGTCTGAGTAGATTTTCGTTGTCCTATTGGTGGTTGATGAATTGCTATGATTGATTTAATTTGCTTGTGGTTATGTTGTTGTCCTTTGGTGCCCATCATATGAGCGCGCACATGGATCACACCATAGGGTTAGTTGTATGTTGATAGGACTATGTATTGGAGGGCTAGAGTGACAGAAGCTTCAACCTAGCATAGAAATTGATGCATATGGGATTGAAGGGGGACCAATATATCTTAATGCTATGGTTGGATTTTACCTTAATGAACGTTAGTAGTTGCGGACTGCTTGCTAATAGTTCCAATCATAAGTGCATAGAATTCCAAGTCAGGGATGACATGCTAGCAGTGGCATCTCCCACATAAAACTTGCTATCAGTCTAGTAACATAGTTAATTGCTTAGGGACAATTCCACAACTCCTACCACCACCTTTCCACACTCGCTATATTTACTTTATTGCATCTTTATCTAAACAGCCCCTACTTTTTATTTACGTGTTCTTTATTATCTTGCAAACCTATCCTATCACACCTACAAAGTACTTCTAGTTTCATACTTGTTCTAGGTAAAGCGAACGTCAAGCGTGCGTAGAGTCGTATCAGTGGCCGATAGGACTTGAGAGAGTATTTGTTATACCTTTAGCTTCTCGTTGGGTTCGACACACTTACTTATCGAAAGAGGCTACAACTATCTCGTATACTTGCGGGTTATCAAGACCTTTTTCTGGCGCCGTTGCCGGGGAGTCATAGCGTGGCGTGAATATTCTCGTGTGTGCTTGTTTGCTTTATCACTAAGTAATTTTTATTTGCTGTTCTTAGTTGTTCTCTATCTTTAGTTATGGATATGGAAAACGAAATACCAAAAAAATAGGTGTACTTGCTACTCATGGAGATGGGGTAACTCCTAAAACCCTCGATTCTCATTATGTGAAAGATATTATGTACTACTTTGATAATCCTGAGAAAACCCCATTCAACTTTATAATGGGAGACACGTTGGATCAACGTGAATACTTTAGGGATTATTGCTTTACACAAAAAGGGAAACTATTATGGGATCAAATTAATATGTTGCGTTGGTATGCTCGGGATCTATGCTTGAGATATGATATTACTTGTTGCTCTAGGATGAAGGCTCCACACCTTCCCTTTTCATGCAAATTTAATGATAATGTAACCTTAGCTTCTTATGTTAATTGTATATATGATTACTATGATGTTTAACAAATAGAAGAATTTGTTGCTTTTAAGGCTGCTTATGAAATTGAATCTTTGTTTGAAAAGTATGAAGCTTTTGATGATGATGGTGTTTATAGGCCTGAAAATCTTGCTATACTTAGATATTGGTATGAAAATTATGAATACAATTACAATATTAATGCATTTATTGAGAAAGTCGCCGCTGTCCAAGAAGAGACTAATATTTTGCAGGAAGCTATGGAAGAAGATATTGATGAAACTGTGAGCTCATTGGATGAAACAGATGATGAGGAGAGCGAAGAACAAAAGGAGGAAGAGCGGATTGATCACCCGTGCGCACCTTATAATGAGAGTAACTCTTCAACTCATACATTGTTTAATTCCCCTTCATGCTTACCGAAGGATGATTGCTATGATGATTGCTATGATCCCTTGAATTTGTTTGAAATATCCCTTTTTGATGATGCTTGCTATGCTTGTGGCCAAGATGCCAATATGAATTATGCTTATGGAGATGAACTTGCTATAGTTCCTTATGTTAAACATGAAATTTTTGCTATTTTACCCACGCATGATACTCCTATTATCTTTTTGAATTCTCCAAACTACACTATATCGGAGAAGTTTGTGCTTATGAAGGATTATATTGATGGGTTGACTTTTACCGTTGCACATGATGATTTTGATAGATATAATATGCATGTGCTTTCTGCTCCTACTTGCAATTATTATGAGAGAGGAACTACATCTCCGCCTCTTTATGTTTCCAATATGATAGAATTGCAAGAAACTGTTTATACAATGCATTGGCCTTTACTATGTGTGCATGAATTGTTCTTCTATGACATGCCGATGCATAGTAAGAGAGTTAGACTTCGTTGTTGCATGATATATGTTACTTTGTGCTCACTACTAAATCACAAATCATTGTTAATTAAAATTGGCTTTGATATACCTTGTGATCCTTGTGGATTCGTTACTTGAGCACTAGATGCCTAGCTTAATGGCTTTAAAGAAAGCGCTGCCAGGGAGACAACCCAGAAGTTTTAGAGAGTCATTTATTTCTGTTGAGTGCTTTCATATAGTTTAAAAACAAAACAAAAAAGAGGGGAACCTAAAACTTTTCAAAAAGGAAAGTGAAAGTGAGAAAGACTAGCATTGTTGAAGTGGGAGACCTCCTTGAACTTTGTTCATGCTCACGTAAACTTTTTGAATCTTGATTACAGAAACTTTTCATCAAAAATAATTATCCCCTTGTACAATTCCATTGCTTTATAAAAATAATGTGCCAAGGTTTGCCTTTAGGATGTTTACAATGCTTGTTGGTTTGTACGGTGCAGGACAGAAACGTTGGCTGTAGTGCGCGATTTTATATTTTTAACTGGAACATCAATTGGTTATCATTTCTTTTGCACTGTCTTTCTACACAACTTTTTTATTTTTCCTAATTTTGGTAGAATTGTTGGGGTACCAGAAGTATGGTGGATGTTCAGATTGCTACAGACTGTTCTGTTTTTGACAGATTCTGTTTTTGATGCATAGTTTGCTTGTTTTGATGAATCTATAAATTTATATTAGTGGATTAAGCCATGGAAAAGTTGTATTACAGTATACACAATGTAAAAAAAATATGAATTGGTTTGCAACAGTACTTAGAGTGGTGATTTTCTTTATTATACTAACGGATCTTACCGAGTTTTCTGTTGAAGTTTTGTGTGGATGAAGTGTCTAAACGAGGAGGTCTCGATATGAGGAAAAGGAAGAGAGGCAAGAGCTCAAGCTTGGGGATGCCCGAGGCACCCCAAGTAAATATTCAAGGAGACTCAAGTGTCTAAGCTTGGGGATGCCCCGGAAGGCATCCCCTCTTTCTTCAACAAGTATCGGTATGTTTTCATATTCGTTTCGTTCGTGCAATATGTGCAAGTCTTGGAGCGTATTTTGCATTCATTTTTCTTTTATGCACCATGCTGGTATGTGATAGTCCTTGGTTGATTTTTAGAATGCTCATTGCACTTCACTTAAATCTTTTGAGCGTGGCTTTATAGAATGCTTCATGTGCTTCACTTATATCATTTGAAGTTTGGATTGCTTGTTTCCCTTTACATAGAAAACCACCATTTGTAGAATGCTCTTTTGCTTCACTTATATTTGTTAGAGCATTGGCATATCTTTTGTAGAAAGAATTAAAATCTCTTGCTTCACTTATATCTATTTAGAGAGATGGCAGGAATTGGTCATCACATGGTTAGTCATAAAACCCTACATAAACTTGTAGATCACTGAATAAGATATGTTTGATTCCTTGCAATAGTTTTGCAATATAAAGGTGGTGATATTAGAGTCGTGTTAGTTGAGTAATTGTGAAAATGAGAAATACTTGTGTTGAGGTTTGCAAGTCCCGTAGCATGCACGTATGGTGAACCGTTATGTAACGGAGTTGGAGCATGAAGTGTTTTTTGATTGTCTTCCTTATGAGTGGCAGTCGGGGACGAGCGATGGTCTTTTCCTACCAATCTATCCCCCCAGGGGCATGTGTAGTAGTACTTTGCTTCGAGGGCTAAGTAGACTTTTGCAATAAGTATATGAGTTCTTATGACTAATGTGAGTCCATGGATATACGCACACTCACCCTTCCACTTGCTAGCCTCTATTGTGCCGCGCAACTTTCGCCGGTATCATGAACCCATTATTTACCCTCCTCAAAACAGCCACCATACCTACCTATCATGGCATTTCCATAGCCATTCCGAGATATATTGCCATGCAACTTCCATCATCATCATATACATGACTTGAGCATTCATTGTCATATTGCTTTGCATATCGTAAGATAGCTAGCATGATGTTTTCATGGCTTGTCCATTTTTTGATGTCATTGCTATGCTAGATCATTGCACATCCCGGTACACCGCCGGAAGCATTCATATAGAGTCATATCTTTGTTCGAGATATCGACTTGTAATATTGAGTTGTAAGTAAATAAAAGTGTGATGATCATCATTATTAGAGCATTGCCCTAGTGAGGAAAGGATGAAGGAGACTATGATTCCCCCACAAGTCGGGATGAGACTCTGGACTTTATGAGAAATAAAAAGAGGCCAAAGAAGCCCAAATATAAAGAAAAAGAGGCCAAAGAAGCCCACCAAAAAAAGAGAGAAAATAAAAGAAAAAATGAGATAAAAAGAGAGAAGGGGCAATGTTACTATCCTTTTACCACACTTGTGCTTCAGAGTAGCACCATGTTCTTCATATAGAGAGTCTCTTGAGTTATCACTTTCATATACTAGTGGGAATTTTCATTATAGAACTTGGCTTGTATATTCTGATGATGGGCTTCCTCAAATGCCCTAGGTCTTCGTGAGCAAGCAAGTTGGATGCACACCCACTTAGTTTTCAGTTTGAGCTTTCATACACTTATAGCTCTAGTGCATCCGTTGCATGGCAATCCCTACTCCTCGCATTGACATCAATTGATGGGCATCTCCATGGCCCGTTGATTAGCCGCGTAGATGTGAGACTTTCTCCCTTTTGGTCTTCTCCACATAACCTCCACCATCATATTCTATTCCACCCATAGTGCTATATCCATGGCTCACGCTCATGTATTGCGTGAAGGTTGAAAAAGTTTGAGAATACTAAAGTATGAAACAATTACTTGGCTGACACCGGGATAGGCATGAGGGGTACCTTGTGTTAAGAAAAGAGAGCATACCAGACTATATGATTTTGTAGGGATAACGTTCTGAAGCATTGATGTTTTCAAAGACATGATTGTTTGTTGGGATGCCCTAAGTATTATTGTTTTTATGTCAAATGAGAGACTATTGCTTTGAATCACTCGTATCTTAATATTCATGCCATGATTAGACACATGATCAAGATTATGCTAGGTAGCATTCCACATCAAAAAATATCTTTTTATAATTTACCTACTCGAGGACGAGCAGGAATAAAGCTTGGGGATGCTGATACGTCTCCGTCGTATCTATAATTTTTGATTGTTCCATGCCAATGTTCTTAAACTTTCATATACTTTTGGCAACTTTTTATACTATTTTTTGGGACTAACATATTGATCCAGTGCCCAGTGCCAGTTCCTGTCTGTTGCATGTTTTATGCTTCGCAGAAACCCCATATCAAACAGAGTCCAAATGGGATAAAAATGGACGAAGATTTTTTTGGAATATTTGTGATTTTTGGGAAGTAAAATCAACGCGAGACGGTGCCCGAGGTGGCCAGGAGATAGGGGCCCAAGCCCGCACTCCCCACCCTCCTGGGCCACTCGTAATGCAGTTGATGCCCTTCTTTGGCCGCAAGAAAGCTAATTTTTGGAAAACGATCTGGGCGAAGGTTTCAATCCAATCGGAGTTATGGATCTCCGGATATAAAAGAAACGGTGCCAGGGCAGAATTCTAGAACGCAGAAACAGAGAGATAGATCCAATCTCGGAGGGGATCTCGCCCCTCCCACGCCATGGGAGCCAAGGACCAGAGGGGAAACCCTTCTCCCATCTAGGGAGAAGGTCAAGGAAGAAGAAGAAGGAGGGGGGCTCTCTCCCCCTTGCTTCCGGTGGCGCCGGAACGCCGCCGGGGGCTATCATCATCACCGCGATCTACACCAACACCTCCGCCATATTCACCAACATCTCCATCACCTTCCCCCCTCTATCTACAGCGGTCCACTCTCTCGCAACCCTCTGTACCCTCTACTTGAACATGGTGCTTTATGCTTCATATTATTTTCCAATGATGTGTTGCCATCCTATGATGTCTGAGTAGATTTTCGTTGTCCTATTGGTGGTTGATGAATTGCTATGATTGATTTAATTTGCTTGTGGTTATGTTGTTGTCCTTTGGTACCCATCATATGAGCGCGCGCGTGGATCACACCATAGGGTTAGTTGTATGTTGATAGGACTATGTATCGGAGGGCTAGAGTGACAGAAGCTTCAACCTAGCATAGAAATTGATGCATACGGATCGATGGGGGACCAATATATCTTAATGCTATGGTTGGGTTTTACCTTAATGAACGTTATTAGTTGCGGACTGCTTGCTAATAGTTCCAATCATAAGTGCATAGAATTCCAAGTCAGGGATGACATGCTAGTAGTGGCCTCTCCCACATAAAACTTGCTATCGATCTAGTAACGTAGTCAATTGCTTAGGGACAATTCCACAACTCCTACCACCACTTTTCCAAACTCGCTATTTTTATTTTATTGCATCTTTATCTAAACAGCCCCTGCTTTTTATTTACGTGTTCTTTATTATCTTGCAAACCTATACTATCACACCTACAAAGTACTTCTAGTTTCATACTTGTTCTAGGTAAAGCGAACGTCAAGCGTGCATAGAGTCGTATCAGTGGCCGATAGGACTTGAGAGAGTATTTGTTCTACCTTTAGCTCCTCGTTGGGTTCGACACTCTTACTTATCGAAAGAGGCTAAAACTATCCCGTAAACTTGCGGGTTATCAGACGCCGATGAGGTGGTGGTGAGCAGTGATGGCACGACGTCAGGGATCGGGGCGCTGTGGGGTCGAGCCACCGATCCAGTCCGCGTCAAGGGGGAGGCAGGGACGGGGCAGTCCGGCGATGACGGGCGGCGCCGACGACGGGCGCCAGGGAGAGGCGGCGGGGAGACGGGGGATGGCGTCGGGGATGGGCACCTTGGCCGTGGGCGGGGGTCAGATCGAGCGAAGGAGCGGGAGGAGGGGATCGGGGCAAGTGGCGGGGTCGGGGCGTCGCCCGATCCAGATCCCGAATCGGGGGGAGGAGAGGAGCGTGGGTGCGTGGGGGAAGTGGGGGGGGGTCGATCCAGATATTTTGTGGGCGTGGGGGTTATAGCCTGGGGGCTGGGCCGGTTGGGGTGGGATGGGCCGAGGCCCATGGAGAGCCGGGGGGTTTGGCCTTCTTCTTATTTTGTTTTGTTTTTATTTTAAAAAGATTTCTGTTTTCTTTTATTTGAAGGCACTTAAACAATTGCAAAAAGATGATTTCCCCACTAAGATTACCAAATGATTATTTGCAACAACTTGAACATTTTTTTGCATGTTTGATAAATTTGAATCTTGACTTTAAATTGGATTTGAAATTTGAAGGATGTTTGAAAGCTAGTGAGGATTAGCAACAGTAAGAGCGATGACATGGCATCATTAGTAGGGGATTACTATAGCTTAAATACCCGGGTGTTACAGCGCCACTTGCCGTGACCCACGGCGACACCTCCGTCCAAGCCCGAGCGCCGCCGCCGCCTCTGCTAGACGCTGCCGTCGTTGCAGCCTGCCTCAGCCTGAGCTGAGGCCACCGCTGGATGCGCCGCTCCTCCTGCTTCCAAACGAGCTCGACCGCGCTCGAAACGGCCCCCCGTGGCGCGTTTCCAGCGAAGTCCCGAGCCCCGCCGCCGCGATCTGCGTCGCCGGAGCTTCACCGCCAGCCGCGCCGACGTGGCAGCCTCGGGGTCACCCGTTGGGTCGCTAACCGATGGCCCCTGCGTGCCCCCTGGCCTGTTGACTCAGTCAGTGGTTGACTGGGCATCGCCCAGTCACTGCTAGTGGGCCGTGCATGGCCCCTGTTGACTGGTCAGCTGGTCAGTTGACCGCTGATACGTTGATGACGCCATGTTGACGTCACTTTTTTTTCTTTTCCTGAATTAGATTAAATGATAATAATATTAGGAAATCTTTTAAAACTTTGATAAATCGTATAAAATAATCCGTAGCTCGGATGAAAAAGTTTTCTACATGATAGTTACTCAGAACGATGAGACGAATCCGAATACATGGTCCGTTCATCTGCCACATGTCCCTAGCACAGCAAACATGCAACCTTTCCCCTCCGGTTCATCAGTCTGACAGACGTCCGGAACCGGGAAAACTTTCCCGGATGTTTCCCCCTTCGCCTGTATCGCCTAGCGGTGCGTTAGAACACCTCTAGCCCCGCTTATAATTATGTTATGCATATGTTTGCGTGCATTTACTGTTTCTTCCCCCTCTTCTCTCCGGTAGACCCCGAGACCGATGATGATGCCCCTGTGATCGGCTACGTCACCGACGCCCCTTCTTCACTTTCAGCGGAGCTTCCAGGCAAGCCCCCCCTTTGATCATCCCGATATCGCCCATTCTATACTCTCATGCTTGCATTAGATTTTGCTACTGTTATTGTTTGCTCCTATTCTGATGCATAGCTTCCTTTTGTACCTGCTATTGTTACCTACCTGCTTATCCTAAACTGCTTATTATAGGTTGGATAGTGATCCAGCAGTGACCCCCCACCTTGTCCTTGTTGCCCCTACTTCATCATTGACGACTCGATCAACGTGATCGACGACCGGAGCCTGACACCTCACATCACATCACGCCCCTTTTTGTTGCCCGACTCTGCAGAGTTACCATCGAGTGCCGAGGGTGGAACCTCATACATCACTCCTGATGATAATTCTATAGTGTAGCTATTCGGTCGTGGTCAACGAGGGTGGTTCCTCTTTCACCATTCCTGATACGGCTGTCGTGCAACACCTCAAGTGTGAACCTCGAGGGTAGATCCTCTTATGTTCACCTTGATGATTACATCGAGTGGAATCCTCCGTGGATGATTCCTCGGGTTTTTCCCTTGATGTTTGGACACACGGTTACCTTGACTTTACTTGAGACAATTGTTGAAGTCAGGTCGGCCCTGAGGGGTACCCGCGAGTTGGTGTGAAAGTCGGGTGGGCCGATTGAGCACTCGCGAGTTTTCCACGTGGCACGGCTGGGCAGTCTGGGCCCTTGCCGTAAGTCCACGAGACGGGGCGACGGGGTCACATTATCGTGAGTCTCTGCTCGTCTCCGCGAGCCCCCAATGCACTAATAGGTTTGGGTATTTGTTCTGAGTTACCGTCTGGCCTTTACGCACTAACCACCATGCGAGAATAGATATGGGCCTCGACGTCGTAGTATCAGCCAAAGCTTTGTCAGACGTCCAGTTCAGCATCGTGGGCCTGTCGGGCCAGTGCCAGCCAGTATGAGGTGGTGCTCGTCCTGGCTCGTCGCACAACGACCTGGAGTGCTGTGAGCGATGGGCCCAAGACCCCGGAGTGCTTAGGATGTAGACCGACGGGGACCTCTCTGCTGAGCCTAGGTAGGGCTGCGACGTGTTCATCTTCCGAGGCCGGGCATTGACCCCAGAAAGGTGTGTCCGGCCAGAGTGATCGAGCGTGTTGGGTAACGTGGTGCACCCCTGCAGGGAAGTTATATATTCGAATACCATGTCCACGGTAATGGACGTTCAGACTTATATCCTGATCTTATATAACTAGAAATGGATACTTGAGATATGTGATGGATATGTGGCTCCGGGATTGCTTTCTCGCAGGGAGTCAAGGAAGGATCTCTGGGTGTTGATACTACAACATGTTTTTTAAATATAAACTGCTATTCTTTACTCTTCTACATGCTGCAGGATGCTTGGAACTGCTTGAAGATGCTAGTCTTTGATAGGCTAGGCCTTCCCCTCTATTCTGGCATTCTGCAGTTCAGTCCACAGATACAAACTTTACTTTTGATACCAATGCATACTTAGTATAGATCTTATGCTTGCGAGTACTTTGGACGAGTACTCATGGTTGCTTTGCTACCCCTTTTCCCCCTTCTTTCTTCTTTCCGGTTGATGCAACCAGATGGTGGATCCTTGGAGCCAGATGTCACCGCCGATGGATACTACTACGTGGAGACCGCCGACGACTAGGAGTAGTTTAGGAGGTCCCAGGCAGGAGGCCTTGCCTCTTCGATCGTGTTGCTTTTGTTCTAGCCTTCTTAAGGCACCCTTGTTTAACTTATGTCTGTACTCAGATATTGTTGCTTCCGCTGACTCTTGTGTATCGAGCTTTTGTATTCGAGCCCTCGAGGTCCCTGGCTTGTAATATAAAGCTTGTATTATTTTATTTGTGTCTAGAGTTGTGTTGTGATATGTTCCCGTGAGTCCCTAATCTTGATCGTACACATTTGCGTGTATGATTAGTGTACGACTGAATCAGGGGCATCACAGGGGGACGGGTGGTGCAGGGTGCGACGCGGTCGTCGTCCGTGGCCGGGAGTGGTCGATCCGGTGCGACGACTACTCGGTGGCGGCGCGTCGGTGGGGAGGCGGCGAATCCGAGGCGGAATCTATGGCGGCAGGGCGGCAGCGATGATGGTGGCCGGGAGAGAAGGGAGGGAGAAGAAAGCGCCCACGTGAAATGTCTGCCGCGCCAACCATTTTTGCCCGATACAGGGCATGCTTAGGTCGAGCTGCAAAACTAAGACTTACCGGGTCGAGTGGGGGATTTTTTCCACGCCCCTCATTTTTTACGGTTTCTGGTCGAATAAGGTGTCTGGTCAGGGTGTTTTTCGTCGCAAAACTGTAAAGTGGCGGTTATTTTAAGGGCCCGCTCGTTTTAAGGGTCTGCTATAGATACTCTAAAGAACCTGTTGGATAGACATTATCACGCTTGTTCAGTTTTTTTATACCATGAGCTAACTGCGCAACTATGTTTTTCTTTTTATTCACTCTACCCAAACATGATGAAATTGTATAAACAACTAACTAAAATTTTAAAAAAAACCTGTATTTTTGAAAGATCAGTGATGCTATGCAAAGTTTTGTACGCAGAGTAGTTTCGCTTTAGTGCAAACCTTGTTTGAATGATCGTGAAGTGCATCAGTTCAGTTCGTTTCTCAGTTCGTGTCAATGGGGAGCTCCTGCCATTTTTCAGTCCATCTCGAGGACTGCGACAGGGATGTCCCATGTCACCTTTTCTGTTCCTCATATGCGTAGAGGGTTTTTCAACACTACTCAAGCATTATGGCAACATCGACAGAGGAATTAGAGTTAACTTTCGAGCTTTATGGGTCAACCACCTGCTTTTCGCAGACGACTGCCTCATTTTCATGAAGGCTGATAACCTAAGCGCGGCAAGATTGAATACCATTCTGCAGATTTATGGTTCATCTTCTGGCCAGAGTGTAAACAGAGAGAAGAGCGCGATATTCTTTAGTCCAAACACACCGACTGGTTGTAGACAAACTATCAAGAATAATCTGAATGTTCATGTTGAGGCATTCAGCGAGCAATATCTTGGCCTCCCAACTGTTGTGGGCAAGATCACCAGTGGCACCTTTGATCACATCAGAGAAAGATCAAGGAGCAAGATGCAAGGGTGGTCGGAGAGGCTCTTTGCTTGTGCAGGGCGTGAAACTCTTTTAAAATCCATTATCCAAGCAATCCCAACTTATAGCGTGAGCGTCTTCCTGTTGACGAAGAAGGTGTGTAAAACTCCCACATCTTCCATGGCTAAATTTTGGTGGAGCAGCTCGATAGATAAGCGATCACTACATTGGATATCATGGAAGAAGCTAGCAACACCAAAGTGTAGGGGTGGCATGGGATTTCAAGACCTCCACCTCTTTAACTTGGCATTATTGGGGATGCAAGGGTGGCGCCTCATCACCAATCCCAACACCTTGTGTGCCAGAGTGCTCAAAGGAAAATACTTCCCAGATTTAGACTTCATGCAAGCAACAACTCCAAGCTCTTCCTCGGCAACCTGGAGAGCCATAATTGCTGGTCGGGAAGCGTTGAACACCGGACTTATTAAGCGTGTTGGGGACGGTGTCGGTGTCAAAACCGACGGATCTCGGGTAGGGGGTCTCGATCTGCGCGTCAAGGCTGATGGTAACAGGAAGCAAGGGACACAGATGTTTACCCAGGTTCGGGCCCTCTCGATGGAGGTAAAACCCTACTTCATGCTTGATTAATATTGATGATATGGGTAGTACAAGAGTAGATCTACCACAAGATCGTAGAGGCTAAACCCTAAGAGCTAGCCTATGATGGTATGAATGTAATTGTGATCGGACTTCTAAGGACCAACCTCTCCGGTTTATATAGACACTGGAGAGGGCTAGGGTTTGCATGGAGTCGGTTACAAGGAAGGAAATATAATATCCGGATCGCCAAGCTTGCCTCCCATGCAAAGGAGAGTCCCATCCGGACACGGGCCGAAGTATTGAGTCTTGTATCTTCACGCTTTAATAGTCCGGATGTTGCACACAGTCCGGCTGTCCGGATACCCCCTAATCCAGGACTCCCTCAGTAGCCCCTGAACCAGGCTTCAATGACGATGAGTCCAGCGCGCAGTATTGTCTTCGGCATTGCAAGGCGGGTTCGTCCTCCGAATACTCCAAAGTGATCATCGAACACCCAAATCGTGTCCGGATCTGAAAAATGATCTTCGCATACCATCGTAGAGAGAATGATATTTCACAAATGCAATCTGCTGACAACTTTTTCTGGTGACGTCACACGTTATTATGATCGGATCCATTATTCGAACCGTTTTCCCACAACCAGCTACAACGCATATTACGAGGCAGTTTCTGTGACACGTCTTGTCAAAGCAGAGATCGTGTCCCCTTATTACAGGATTCTCATCAATACGGGTATGGGTAATCTCACCACACCATTAATCATGGCGCTTGGGAAACAAGCGATTCCCAACGGGCAAGTGGGGAGGCGCACCGCTTCCGGCACCTCTATAAAGGGATAAGATTCCCCCATTTTCACCCACGCCTTCTTCCTCCTTTGCCCACTCTTGCCCCCTCGAGCTCCAGCGCCCAAGCCCAAGTCTTCCTCGCATAGCTAAACATGTCCGGAGTAGGAGGCAAGTGGGTGGCTTCCACCGTCAAGGAGAAGCACATCACAAATCTTCCGACGACCGGATACTTGGCCGCGGACATAGCACACCGTCTACCAGACGCCGGGCAGGTCATTCCGACCCCAGGACCCCACGAGAGGGTCATATTCGTCACCCATTTCGTCCATGGACTCGGATTTCCACTCCATCCCTTCGTCTGCGGGCTCATGTTCTACTACGGGCTAGATTTCCACGATCTAGCCCCGAATTTCGTCCTCAACATCTCGGCGTTCATCGTCGTGTGCGAGGCCTTCCTCCGCATCCGGCCTCACTTCAGCCTATGGCTGAAAACTTTCTGCGTGAAGCCGAAGGTGGTAAGTGGCCAACAGGTGGAGTGCGGAGGGGCCATGGTGGGTAGAATGCCCAACATCACATGGCTCGACGTCTCCTTTGCGGAGACTGTAAAAGGATGGCAATTGGGGTGGTTCTACATCACCGAGCCGCGCGGCGCCAACTGGGCAGCGGCCCCCGAGTTCCGATCCGGAGCCCCCATGTGGCTCACCTCCTGGGACTGGGAGAAGAAGGGCCTGTCCTGGGGCGATTCCACGGAGCTGGCCGGACTCCAAACATGCGTCAAAAGCATGAAGGACAAGAACATCAAGCTTGTCAACGTGATCCAGGTCATGCTCGTTCGCCAGATCTTGCCCTGCCAAAGGCGGGCAGTCAATCTATGGGAGTTCATCCCAACCGAGCACCGGACGCTCCAGAGGCTCTACGACATGACGCACAAAGGTGCATGGAAGGTGTTGTTCAAGGCCTCCGAAGTGCCTCCTACGACATCCGAGGACCGCGGGCTTCACGCCGCGCGGGCTCCTAGGCCGGTGAGTTCTTAGACTGACACCGGACCCAGTTCTTCCTTGATATATTCATGGGAGTGCCTTAAGTAGTTGTGGATATTTATTTCAGGATTACGTGGAGACAGCGGAGCAGTTTTACTTCCCGGCTCTGCTGCCAGAAGACCCAGCAGATGTTCTCCTGATGGAGATGTTGGTCCCGGCGCCGTACAAGGTGCCGGAGAAGAAGGCCCCGGGGATCCAAAAGGGTCTCCGGCGTAAGGTTGTGCCGGAAGCCTCGTCCAAAGACGACGAGGCAGACTCCTCCCGCGAAGGTGAGGAGGAAGAAGAAGAAGACGCCCCATCCAGAAAGGATGAGGGGTCCGGTGAGTCGGACCAGGGGGCCGGAAAAGTCCCCCGGCGCAAGGCCGTCATACCCCTGTCGTCGGATGACGACGAGTCAGATTCCTCCCGCGGAGGCAGGGGGAATCAAGAAGAAATTCCACCTCCCCGCGCTAGGGAGGGGAAGAAGAGAAAAGCCGCCCCGGAGGGGAAGGCTGGGGCGTCCAAGAAGGGGAAGGTGCCCCTTCCGGACTATTCCGCCACGGCCGCTCATAGTGAGGAGGGGTGGCTGCCAAGGGGGAAGCCCCTAGTGCGATCGTAAGTATCCGCATTCTATCATAATTTCACTTCATAGTTTTTGCATTTTGTAATGTCGAACATATGTGCAGTCCGGCCAGGGACCTTCCCGAGGTGTCTTCCTCCGGGTCCCTGAGTGATTCGGAGATCAATTCGCTTCCGACTGCCACTACTCCTCAACACGCGGATGACATAGATGTGTTGTCCCGAAGGCTCCCAGAGCGGGGGAGGTGACTCTGGAGACGCCCCGAGGCGGGGTCCCAGACGTCAGACACGCGGGGTTCAAGATCCCCGCGGATCGTGTCGATGAGGGCTTTGGCCAGCAAAGCTCTCAGCCGAACACAATTCCAGAACCTTTGGTGGTTCCGGACTCATGCGGGCGACCCCTCGCTAGGGAGGGCGAGCTGTCTGTGTTGCGGACTTCCGTTGTGCATGAGGCGCCGGACGGTCTGCTGGAAGCACTTCGCGGCGCTTCCCTGGATGAAGGGCACCATACTCTTATGAGTACGGTGATTCCGAAGGTTTCGTCCACCAAGAGCGGACTAACCGAAGCTTGCACCAGCCTCCTGACAGGCTTCGAGGTAAGTAATAAATATGTGCAAAATTACCACCCAATAGGTAATAGCCCCTGATACTCTGTTTGGTGTTCGGAAAGAAAAGACGAGCAGAGGGTCAATTGTAATCCACGGGAGCCTAATCATAAGTATTATTGTGAATAAGCAAGTTGTGTTGCTTGCTGCTGCTGCCCGTACTGCCGAGGTTGCCGAACAGAAGCTGGACCTGGAGCAGGCGCAGGGAGAGCTCGACCTCGCGAAGAGGCAGCTCGAAGAGAACAAGGGTAAGTAATTCCCGCTCTTATATATTTGAGGATGGGCAGAATTAGTGGATCTAACACCTAAGTATCGTGACCATGTAACAGGGGACACCGCCGAAGTGGCGTCCCTGAAGAAGGCGCTGTCTGAGGCCGAAGACAGGGCGGCCTCGGAGTGTAAGGAGCGCGAGAAGCAAAGTGCTAGGGTGGGTGAGGTGCAGCGAGAGCTCCAGGACCTCGGCAAGAATGCGAGTCCGTGGAGCATGATCTGAAGGCGAAAGAGGCCGAGCTTGCGAACGCCCTTATGAGTTTAAAAGATGCCAAGGCCAAAGCCGAGAAGGCACAGCAGGAGATCCAGGAGGCCAAGAAGATAGTAGCGGGTAAGAAGTTCTTTATGCAAAACAAACATGTGGAGGAGGCGTTTCTTTTACTTACTCGAATTCGGAGCTCTCTAGGGGCATTCGCAGATCTGCCATGCATCGTGTCAGACGCTGCGGAGTTCTGCCGTGCCCAGGAGGGGAACTCAATGGAGAAGCTGTTCTGGTCCCAGTATGCTGGGGCCAAACACCTGATGCCTCTGAGTGACCAACTGAAGAAGTTGGTCGAACTCCACAGGGCGGCCGAACTGGCTATGAAAGGTTTCATAGTCTGGATGTGGCCTGGTGAGCTCATGCCCAGTAGCTACTTTGGCCTGATCAAGCGGATGGTGGATGCCTGCCCGCAGCTTGAGGTGATCAAGCGATCCGTGTGCATCGAGGGTGCTTGCCGGGCCCTTGCCCGCGTCAAAGTGCATTGGGGCAAGATGGATGCGGAGAAGCTGGTCAAGGACGGGCCGCCGGAGTGCAAGGCGCATCGCCATCCCGAGCTGTACTATGATGGCGTTATGAAGGGTGCTCATCTCGTGGCTGACGAATGTACCAAGGACACCATATTTGAATGAATTCGCTTCTGTCGTGTTTGTATTTTAAGGACGAAGTTACTTGCGCTATATAGCGCTTTTGTTATTTAAAATATTACCTTCTGTGCGGCCGTTTATAAAATTCTGAAAGTAGGCCAGTCGTCGGCTTCCGCCCCCACGTGACTAGCGCTGGGGTGTTCGTGGAAATCCCGGACACTCTTTATCCAATTGTTTGGTCCCTTAAGGAGGTGTCCGGCGCAGCGAATGAGGCAATCGGACTATGCGGCTTTATAACTTTCACTTAGCCATAGAAGTCTACAATTTTAAATTTCGGCGAAGCCCCTAGAATCTGGAAGGCCGAATTGAGGCGCTATATACGCCTAGATCGGACAAAGCCGATTTATCGCCTAAAGCGGAAAATCTTTAAGGATTTTAGTACCTCTCGAACAGCGACCAGCTCTCGCCACATCATGCCGGTCAGTTTTCGGCTTTCTCTACTGAGGTGCTCGTCCGAAAGAACCGGGACACAATCGCAGTAGTTCTCTCTGCGCTACCTTAGCCGATATAACGAAACGTAAGGCACCATAACAAGGGAGCCAGGCTATCCCAACTGTAGACCCAAGACATGATTCGGAGCTGATGCATATAGTGCTATAAGTTTGGGGTGTCGCACTGTTTAAAGTGTTCGGACTTTGTTTGCCATACTTCGGGGCGCCATCAGAAGCCCCTGGCAAACTGGCTATACCAAGGTGTACGGATGCAATATCAAATAAACACTTATAAGAGAAAAATACTCAAATAAAGATAATAAGCTCACGCTGTATATAATCACCCATTGACGAAAAATACGTTTAAGCGTATGTTTACAATGGATGCATTAAGCGGAGATAAATAGGACTATTTGACATGTCCTATCTAGGGGCAGGCTGTGTACAGGTAGATAAAGCAGGTATAATGATCGTAAATAGATTCCACCTGGGTATTTCCTTCTGCGCACAACGTCTGTTGCCTCCTTGGATGTCTCTTCCATATGAGTCCAGAATTCGGCTCTTCTGAGGATGCTGCACTAACGCGGTGTCCTGAAAGGTAAGAGGGAAAAAGTATGAAGGTATTTAGCGGTTACCCGCATTATCGACTGAGTCGTTGATGCGCCTCCGCCTATGCCCAAGGTATCTTGAGTGCGTAATTGTGTACGCGTGGCACGAATGCTGCTTTGGAGGAGCTTGAGCGGAGGCCGGACTGCTAATCACGATCTTGAAATTCATGATGATCCTATTGCGGGGTGCTCCGGACTCGTTTGACAGTGCTCGAAGCTATTGCCGGATTGGTTTGTCGGAGGAGGCCGCATTGTACTTCTGCCGTGAGGGCTGCCGTATGCTCTTCTGTTCGAAGCGAGCGGTCCATATTTCCGTTGACAGTGATGACCCCGTGCGGTCCCGGCATCTTGAGCTTGAGATATGCATAGTGTGGCACCACATTGAATCTAGCGAATGTGGTTCGTCTGAGCAGTGCGTGGTAGCCACTGCGGAAAGGGACAATGTCGAAGATTAGCTCTTCGCTCCTGAAGTTGTCTGGGGATCCGAAGACCACTTCTAATGTTATAGAGCCCGTGCAGCGGGCCTCTACTCCAGGAATAACACCTTTAAAGGTAGTTTTAGTGGGCTTGATCCTTGAAGGATCAATGCCCATCTTGCGCACTGTGTCCTGATAAAGCAGGTTCAGGCTGCTGCCGCCGTCCATAAGGACACGCATGAGGTGGAATCTGTCGATGATTGGGTCTAAGACCAATGCGGCCGAGCCGCCATGACGGATGCTGGTAGGGTGATCCCTACGGTCAAAGGTGACCGGACAAGCTGACCATGGATTGAACTTGGGGGCGACTGGCTCCATCGCATAGATGTCTCGTAGTGCCCGCTTCCGTTCCCGCTTGGGGATGTGGGTGGCGTAGATCATGTTGACCGTTTTCACCTGGGGGAATTTCTTTTGTCCCCCCATATTCGGACGCCGGGGCTCATCGTCATCGTCGTTGTGCAGCCCCTTGTCCTTGTTTTCGATGTTTATCTTACCGGCCTGTTTGAACACCCAGCAGTCTCTATTGGTGTGGTTGGCTGGTTTGTCCGGTGTGCCATGAATTTGGCATGAGCGCTCTAGTATGTGGTCCAGACTGGACGGTCACGGTCCCTGATTATTTCTTTTGAACGGCTTTTTTCGCTGTCCGGACTTAGATCCGCTGAATCCGATGTTGACTGCCGTGTCTTCAATGATGTCCCGTTGTTCCGTCTCTTATGTCTGTTGTGCCGTGGCTTGCCGTTAGCATCGCGGCCGTCCGAAGCGCCGGAATGTGGCGTGGTGCCGCTGCGAGCCAGCTAGCTATCCTCACCCGCACAAAAACGGGTCATTAGGGTTGTGAGAGCTGCCATAGACTTGGGTTTTTCCTGGCCGAGGTGTCGAGTGAGCCATTCGTCACGGATATTATGCTTAAAAGCCGCCAGGGCTTCGGCGTCCGGACAGTCGACTATTTGGTTCTTTTTAGTGAGGAACCGAGTCCAGAATTTCCAGGCTGACTCTCCGGGCTGTTGAGTAATGTGGCTTAGGTCATCAGCGTCCGATGGCCGCACATACGTGCCCTGGAAGTTATCAAGGAATGCGTCTTCCAGGTTTTCCCAACTGCCAATGGAATTTGCTGGCAGGTTGTTTAACTAGTGTCGGGCTGGTCCTTTGAGCTTAAGGGGGAGATACTTGATGGCGTGTAGATCATCTCCGCGGGTCATGTGGATGTGGAGAAGGAAATCTTCGATCCATACTGCGGGGTTTGTTGTGCCATCGTATGATTCGATGTTTACGGGTTTGAATCCTTCTGGGAATTCATGATCCATCACTTCGTCAGTGAAGCAGAGGGGGTGTGCGGCGCCTCTGTGCCAGGCTATGTGGCTACACAGGTCGGATTGGTCTGGGTTGCTATGTTTGGCCCGGCCGGACTTGTTAATGATGTATCCGGCGCGACGGTCATCGTCGCGCGCTGGGGCACGCCCCCTCGATCTGTAAATCGATCTTGGCTGTCCTGCTTTATTTTCCAGAATATCTTGCAGGTCGTGCCTGTTGCCCTGAGCCGTAGTGTATCGGCGTGGGGGTGCGGGCTGGTATCCGGGCTGGTATCCCATTTTATCCCGGCCACAGGGTGGCCGGTCAGCCGTTTGGCGTTCGAGTCCATATTCCTCGGCTGCCAGGACTTCAGTCCATCTATCTGTGAGCAGGTCTTGATCAGCTTGGAGTTGCTGCTGCTTCTTCTTCAGGCTCCTCGCAGTGGCTATAAGCCTACGCCTGAAGCGCTCCTGCTCCACGGGATCCTCAGGCACGTCGAATTCGTCGTCGCCGAGGCTGATCTCGTCTTCGGAGGGGGGCATGTAGTTGTCCTCCTCCGGGTATGCGTCTGTCGCCTGTTCTTCTGGGCTGACCTGCTCATCTTCGGCCTGCTCGAAGGCGGGCTGGTCAGGGTCATATTCTTCTTCGGCGCCATCCGGATTATTTTCGTCTCCGGGGCCGGTGTTGCTATGACGGGGCTTGGAGCGGCGCCGACGATGCCCATTCTTTGATTTTCTTCCCGAGGGGTTGTCCTCCGTTGCCTCGTCGCCATTAGTTTCCTTCGGAGTGTCCACCATATATATATATATCATATGAGGAGGTGGCCATCCATCGCCCAGTGAGCGGTGGCTCCTGTAATTCTCCTGCATCGTTGTCCATATCGTCGATGTCTTCAGAGTCGAAGTCAAGCACGTCGGTTAGATCATCAATCATGGCAATGAAGTGGGTGGTGGGTGGGCAACGAATTCCATCGTTGTCTGCTTCCCACTCGAGCCGAACATAGTTCAGTCCGGAGTCTCCTGACAAGGAGAGAGACTTCAATAAGTCCAGCATGTCGCCGAAGGGCGAGTGCTGAAAGACGTCCGCCGCGGTGAACTCCATCACCGGAGCGGCGGGCTCGGGGACGCGCGGACTCGAACCTGCATCCGGATATGAATCCGGGGGTCCGAGTCACAGGCTCCCTCAGAGGTGAGACCTGTGTTCGGCTCCATCGCCGATGAGGGCACAGCCTGTGGGGCGGGGTCTAGCCTTCCGTCCTTAGGCGAAGCAACCTGCCCCGGATTTAGATCCGAGACCTCTGCCGGGGTGATGTCCCGAGCAATGTCCGACAGCAGGTCTAAGCCGTGCTCATCGTGACTGTTCGGCGTTTCTCGCGCTGGCCCGAATCCGTCGAAGATCAAGTCTCCGCGGATATCCGCCGTGTAGTTCAGGTTTCCGAACCTGATTTGATGGTCGGGGGCATAGGTGTCGATCTGCTCCAGGCGGCCAAGCGAATTGGCCCGCAGCGCGAAGCCGCCGAACACGAAGATCTGTCCGGGGAGGAAAGTCTCACCATGGACAGGGTCGTTGATGACGATTGAAGGAGCCATCGAGCCTGAAAACGATGACACAGAGGAACTCTCAATGAAAGCACCAATGTCGGTGTCAAAACCGGCGGATCTCGGGTAGGGGGTCCCGATCTGCGCGTCAAGGCTGATGGTAACAGGAAGCAAGGGACATAGATGTTTATCCAGGTTCGGGCCCTCTCGATGGAGGTAAAACCCTACTTCCTGCTTGATTAATATTGATGATATGGGTAGTACAAGAGTAGATCTACCACGAGATCGTAGAGGCTAAACCCTAAGAGCTAGCCTATGATGGTATGAATGTAATTGTGATCGGCCTTCTAAGGACCAACCTCTCCGGTTTATATAGACACCGGAGAGGGCTAGGGTTTACATGGAGTCGGTTACAATGAAGGAAATATAATATCCGGATCGCCAAGCTTGCCTCCCACGCAAAGGAGAGTCCCATCCGGACACGGGCCGAAGTCTTGAGTCTTGTATCTTCATGCTTCAATAGTCCGGACGTTGCACATAGTCCGGCTGTCCGGATACCCCCTAATCCAGGACTCCCTCAGACGGATCCACTATCTCGATTTGGAATGATCGATGGATCCCATCTACAGATACAGTGGTTCCTCTAGTTCGACCTCCAGCCACCACTGTCTCGCTGGTCAGTGACCTAATTGACACGGATAAGTGGACATGGAAGAGGGAACTAGTTCAGGACACATTCATGCCTACAGATGCAGGAGCCATATTAAAAATACCACTGCGATCCGGGGAAGGAGATGATTTTCTTGCATGGGCACATGAAATTTCAGGCAACTACACCGTCAAGTCAGTGTACCGAGCTCTAGTGACTCGCAACGAGCGTCAAGCTCCAGAGGAAGGGCAGGCTACCGGTTCCTTAATCGACAATCAACGGCTGTGGAGTGCTCTATGGAAGCTCAATGTGCTACCTAAAGTCAGAGTTTTCTTCTGGCGAGTTCTAAGGGGCATTTTACCTGATGAGTGTACACTGGTATATCGATATATCAGGCAACAGAAGCTATGCAAAATATGTTTGGTCAGGGAGGAAGACCTGAAGCATGCACTACTGAAGTGCCCTCATGCAGAAGGCTTCTGGGAGGAGGAGACACAACTATTTGATTTTCGCTTGCCGAGACTCCATCCATTAACCTGGGCCAAGGACATAGTATGTGACGAAAGCTTTACCTCCAGAGATCGAGCAGTTATAGTCTCGGTCACGTGGTCAATTTGGCATTCAAGGAACAGATTAACACATGGGGAAGAAAGACTTGATTCGGCGACTGTTGTATGCCGCACCAGGGAGGCACTAGCCCTTCTGGACATTCCCCGACGGCATGCCTTAGTAATGCCGGGTCATGGGTGGCGGTCTCCTGAATCAGATTTCGTCAAGATCAATACGGATGCCACCATAAAGCATGATAACAGTAAAGGATGAGCTGGTGGTGTTGCTCGCTCTCCTGGTTCTTTTCTTGGGGCTTGGAGCAAGCCATTCCCCAGAGTTACGGATCCCCTCATCGCGGAGGCAATGGCGGTACGTGAAGGTGTCATTTTCGCCAACTTGAGAGGCTTTGCAAACGTCGTGTTAGAGACGGACTGTCTGGAGGTAGTCAACCTCTCGAACTCTCGCTACGACTCTTGGTTGGTCGTGGCTCCTATCTTTTTAGAAATTGGAGAGCTTACTAGTAGTTTTAATTCTTTTGACATTCATCATGTTGTAAGATTAGCCAACGGTCCCGCTCATATCTGTGCTAAGTATGCTTGCACAATTGACGTAACCGAAAGCTGGATTGACAGTGTTCCAAGCTTCCTACCCAGTAGCCTGTTGGCGGACTGTTCGGAGGACTGTTCGACGAACGCTTTTATTCAATAAAGCTCTCAATATTCCCCGGAAAAAAGAGTAGTTCCGCTTTGCAAAAAGGGGACAGCTACGCGTCGGCCGGCTGATCATTTTAAAAGATCCGCCACCTCGCGGGTCGTTAGATGCGGCACAATCTAGCGGTTGAACGTATTCCTCCACTTCGCAACAGAGGTCTAGTTGCAGAAACAATTACAACAGGAATTGTGTTGCGTATTTTTTTGCAACATAAATTGTGTTGCGGAACTTTTTCTGCAACATAGGTTGTGTTGCGGACTTTTTTCGCAACAAAGTTCTTGTGGCAGACATTTCTTGCAACAGAGGTTTTCTTGCAGATTTTTTTTGCAACAGATCTGATGTTGCAAAAACTTGTCGAAGTTATTGTCGTCGTTTGCTGACCTGGTTTGTAACACCGTTGTTGTTGCAAGATAAGGTAAACGTGTGTGTGCGCTCAAGGACGTGTGGATCAAGGATGATCCAATGGTCGTGCGGGTGGCGGAACTCTCCGCGCCATCAGCCGGCAGAGCATTAGTGTTTTCTTTGCAAAAATCCTCCTTTTTTGAGGTCAAGAAAAAGAAGGAAATCATTGGCGTCTTCCTCCTGCGCTCCCCTCACCAGATCTCGATCCCACCATGTCTGCCACTTCCGCCCTGGGCTCGTCTCCGGCGACCTCCGCCGCTGCGGCTCCTCTGCCCGATCTCTCCATCCCCTATGATCTAGCCACGCGTGGACAGTGGCAAGCGCTGCTCGCGAACCTCGCTCACCCCTCCCACGCCCATCACCCGCACCACCGCCTCCTCTTATCTGCGCTCTCGGCGCTCTCCCTCGCCAAGCTCCGCCGCTACCCCGACGGCGCCGCCCTACTGGCCTCACTTCACCCCGATCCCGGCTGCCCGCCGCCCCCCTTCCTTCTTCGCCTCCTGCACGCTCTCCTCCCGCTCTTCTTCCCCGACCGCCCCCTCGCTCTCGACCGCCTCTACACGCTCCTCTCATCGGTCCGCGCCCGCCCCGACTCCCAGCATCC
This sequence comes from Triticum timopheevii, assembly GCA_963921465.1. Classification (NCBI taxonomy): domain Eukaryota; kingdom Viridiplantae; phylum Streptophyta; class Magnoliopsida; order Poales; family Poaceae; genus Triticum; species Triticum timopheevii. Next base: position 403,432,846 of record OY997272.1, on the reverse strand, counting down.
GGAGTGGCGCCGTCGTGACGCCCTTGTCGCGTCCGTCCTCGCCTCCGATCACCTCGCCCACCGCGAGTTCGACGTCGCCCTTGCCCTCGTCGCTGAACTCGTCGCCCGCGAGCCGGACAACCCGGTCCTGCTCTCCCGCCTCGCCTATGCCCACCTCCAGATCGGCAACCTCGCTGCCGCCTCCGCGGTCTTCCAACACGTTGAATCCGTCGCGGCCGGCGACTCCTCTCACGACAGCCTCCTGTCTCGCAACCGCGCGCTCGAGTGCATCGTTGCTAAGGACTATGCCGCAGCGGTGCGGGAGTACGAGCGCTGTATTGAAGCTGACCCGGCTGACGCCATCGCCGTGAACAACAAGGCGCTATGCCTAATGTACTCGCGGGACCTCGGCGATGCCATCAAGGTGCTTGAGGGCGCGCTGGAGACTATGCCCACGGCGGCGCTCAACGAGACAGTGGTGGTCAATTTGTGTAGCATGTACGAGCTTGCCTTCGTCAACCATGGTGAGGTCAAGCGAACCCTTGCCGATTGGATCACGAGGGTGGCACCAGACGACTTCGACAAGTCCTGCACACGCATGTAGGAGGTACTGGAATTCAGCATTGAATTATTCACCTGCTGCTACGATGTGCTCTAGCAGAGAGATTGTGTATTTGTGTTGCTATAGTTGCTCCACACACTGGAGTTTGATTGTTCATGTTTCCATGGCATTTATCATTTAATGATAACTGAAAGTTATGTGGTTGCAGTGACTTGCTCAACTGGAAGGTACTATGTGGTTAACAAATACGGGAAATTTCTAGCATTGTGTTGTGCTGTTTGAAATGCAGTGATCATACGTGTTTGGAATACTTTTTGCATACTTTAGAATGACTAATATGCACTGGAAGGCTAAAGTTTGGAACACAATGATCATATGTATTTGGTGTTTGGTGATAAGTTTGTTCCTGTTGTTATCCTTACTGAAAGCAATTCAACATTGTAATTATGAAATGTTTTATCGCTGCACCATGATAATTCCTTTTCTGATTAATGCAAAGGTTAAAGAATGCCTTAACTAAAGCCTGTAAGATGGCAGCTATGTGATACAAATGTTGTGGCCAAGATGTAGATTCTCCCCACTGGAGCTAGTGATTTCACCCTCCACCAAAAAAAGCAATGGCGGGGAATATGGGGACGGATTATAGTGTGGTTGTTTTAACCAATAAGTAGTATTAAAAGTATCATGGGTCAATTTAACTTAATATCTGGATATGATTTTCATTTGCAGTTTCATTAAGCATGGTAACACATATTGTAGCGATAATGATGTCAGTTTGTTTGCCTATTGGAACATTATCTCTTAGTACCTTGAGTTGTGTGGGATGTCTAGGCTTTTGTTATCAGTAAAACCTCAGATTTCATTCCATGCCTCAGTTAATAATATGTGTCATGATGATTTTATGTGTGTGATTATCTTAGTTAAAGCCTGCATAGCAGTTACATGATACTGTATGTGTTGTCGCCAATAGAATATCACGGGCTTGTGAAATATAGATTTTTTTCCTCTGGGGCAAGCAAATTTACCTGCCACCCTCGCAATAAAATGGCACGGAATATGTAGTAGGGAATATATTGTGCTTGTTTTAACTAATGATTATTATTTAGAGGTTCTGGGTACTAGAGCATATGTTACTTAAATATCTGGGCATGCTTTTGAATTTGCAGTTTGATCCAGTATGGTATACATGTTATAACGAGAATTATAGCAGGTTTTCTCCTATTATAAAATGATCTCTTATTCTCTTAGCACCTTGAACTGTGTAGGTATTATTATCTTTAAAACTTAAGATTTCCATTCCATGCCTGTCTTTAATACTGCCATGAAGGGAAAAACTTACTTTCCCCGTGCTTGAAAAGAAGGTGCATAAATGCTGATAGTCTTTTTTTCTTATAATCTTGGTCAAATTTTGCACAATTTGACTTCAGACGAATTTGTACGCCTTCTTTTCAAGCACGGGGAAGTACATAAAAACCACCATACATGACGTTGGAAGAGCTAGGTACTCAAACAGTAAATAAATTATTGTGGTTGCACTAGCATCCATTCACAAAGGTACTGATCACCTCAAATCCTTCGCTCTCTTTAACAGTTGATTACTTGAACTTACTGCATAGTAGAGCTCTCAGTTTTCTGACTGTCGGTCCGAGTATTGTTAGTGTCACCGAGACATGACGCCTTGAAGGTGATTACACCAGATGACTATCTTGAGGTTTTAAGACCCTTGCACATTGTTATTGTCAGTTTGAGATTTATAAATGATTGTCCTAAGATAGGGATGCAGATATTGGTTGACACCTTGATGAAGGCCAGTTAGCTGGAAGATCCCGCTTCATGCCATCACTCATGTAAGTGACCAAAAGGCCTGCTGCTTCTAGTCTCCTAATCTAGCCAATACTCCCTCCATACACAAATACAAGATGTTCTAACTTCTTCTGAATTGGATGTATATAGACACGTTTTAGTGTGTTTGTTCACTCATCGTAGTCTGTATGTAGTCCATATTGAATATCCGAAACATCTTATAGTATTTGTGAACAGAGGGTTTTTCTGAATTGGATGTATGTAGACACATTTTAGTGTGTTTGTTCACTCATTTCAATTTGTATGTAGTCTAGTACTCCCTCCGTCCGGAAATACTTGTCGGAAAAATAGATGTATCTAGACGTATTTTAGTTTTAGATGCATCCATTTATATCCATTTCTGCGACAAGTATTTCCGGGCGGAGGGAGTATATTGAAACATCCAAAACATCTAGACGCTCTTATATTTCTTTAGAGAGGGAATATTAGTGATCTAAAACGTCTTAGGGGGAGTATTTGTGAATGGAGGGAATACTCTATATGTGCAGCCTGCTTAATGCGGCACATGGGTGGTCAAACTGGGTAACTATGATGGAGGTTCCTGTCCAGCGGGTGGCTGAATGTGTTTTCTCATCCTGGGAATCACGGACCGGGATGACGAAAGGAAATCGGCCGATTGAGACACGACGCTGGAGTTGCTCAAGTATCCACATACAGTACTTTGTGTTGGCACTGCTATTTTTCCTTCGGGAAGGAAGCAGCTTCAGTTGAATGCATCCGCACGTTTCTCCCACGCTCCGCTTGTACACGTGGTCCTTCCATGCCAGCTATTGTGCTTTTCACGAACTTCCACGGTTTTTGATTCACAGGTTTCTCACGAACGTTGGAATAGAAAAAAAGTTTCGGTAATCCTGCGAATCAAAGAAACCTGAAGTCACAGGATTACATTTTTTTTCTATCAAATATTGGCTTCTTAGAGCAGCTACATCGTTTATCTTTATAACTGCTTAAACCGAAAAAGGCTTTAATCCCGCTTTACATATAAAGCAACTATCAGAACGGCACACACGCATAAATTAGACATGGATCTATCCACACAAATAGAACAATGCGCGTGCAAACACATGGTGTCGAGCAACACCTAGGATCACTCCGCCATCGAAACCAAACCCATGACACCGAGAGTCCAGATCGTGATCACCCACGCAAAGCCAGGGGGAACCCCTAACAAGGACCGACTCCGCCTAGCAAGGACCGTAGCAAGCACTGAGCAGAAGTGGAGTCAGTAAGATTTGCCCGTGGACCATACCGAGCACTCCAAATCCCTTGCAAAGCGCGAGAGATGGATGTTAGTAAGCGCGAGAGATGGATGTTAGTAAGCGCGAGAGATGGATGTTAGTTAGGATGCGTTTGGTTGAAGGTGTGATTTAGATGAGTCGAGACTGTTCAATTTTTTTAGGATTGAATTATTCAATTCATGTGTTTGGCTCAATATAAGAGATGAGCTAATTATTTAGGACGGGACCATCAGTCATGCTCACATTGGTCATGCATGCAAAAGGGTGTGTTGAGTATAATGTTTATTTAGGAAACCTAGGATATCGTTGGATTTTTTCCTGCCTTGACTTGTACTCCAAGATGACCATGTACTCCTATATATATGCCCATGAGGCTCAAGCAATACGACAACAATTCAATCAATCCTCTCTCTTCCTTCTAACATGGTATCAGTTTCCGGGTTCTAAACCCTAGCCGGCGCCGCTTCCGCACCCGCGCGTCGCCCCTGGGGCGGTCGGCCTCCATGACCGTCGCTGGGGGCTACGCCGCCCGTACCTAGGGTCCGTCCGTCGGTCGTGTCGACTGACTGCCCTAGAGAGTCTTTTTCCCGATCATTTGATCTGGGTTTTTTCTCTCTCATCGGTCGCTTTGATCGGCGTCTACTTTTTGGTTTTCCGGTCTATGTGATCCGGTTTGCGTCACCCGCCGTCATTGTCGACCCCTGCGCCTCTACTCCAACACCAGCGCGACCGGCCGGCCTCTTCATCGACCCGGAGGCCTCGCGCAACAGGCGGCCCCTCACGCCCGTCGTCCGTGCGTCCGCCCGCTAGTCGCCCTGACCCGGCGGCCTCGCCTCATGCGGCGGCCCTTCACGACCGCCGTTTGCGCACCGGCCCGCTTGTCGATCTACGCCGGCCGTCACCGCCCTACTCCGACGGGGACTCCTGCATCACCCCAACTCGGTGGCCTCGCGCCATGCGGCGGCCAATCATAGCCGCCCTGCCGCCCGCTGTCGCCGGCTTCATCTCGGACTCCGCCACCACCCCGTCTCCACCGAGCGGCATCCCCGACCTCGCGCGTGATCGTATTGATCACCCGCCCGTCGCCACAATCCGCCTCATCTACGCCATGCGACCGACCTGGCCCGTCGGTGACGCGCGCCTCCGTAGGCCCCGTGAAGACCGTCCCGAGTTCAGCGCGCCCCTCTATCGATCGAGCAACGGGCTGCCGCTGCGTCGCCCCGTCGAGCCGCAGCACCGCTGCCCCGTGGTTCTTCTCCCGGCTGCACTGACCCGCGTCACCGCTGCGTCGCCCCTTCGGGTCGTATTGCCGCGGCCCGCGGTCCACCGCCGCCCCGAGGCGGTCCGCTCCAGGTCGTCCCCGTGGCAGCACCAACCCTCCCGCCGCCGCTACGTCGCCCCGTCGGGCCGTAGCGAGCGTGGCACGCGGTCCATGCCGCCGTCCCGAGGCTGTCCCCGCGGTTGCACCGGCCCGCGCTTCTCCGCCGCGCCGTCCCCATCGGGCTGTCGCGCCGCGGCCCGCGGTCCCTGCCGCCACCCCGAGGTCTTCTGTCGTCGCCTTGACCTGCCCGCCGCCGCTGCGTCGCCCCTTCGGGCCGTAGCGACGCGACCTGCGGTCCACCACCGTCGCTGCGCGTCGACTTCCCGTGGTATGCGTCGCGCCGCCTCCCTTGGCGCGGGAACGCCACCGTCCGCGCCGGTCTTCGTCATGCTGTTGGGTTCTCCTCGCCTACTTCGAGCACCGCCGCCGCGCTCCTAACTTAGCCGCCGCCGCTGTCAGGCCGCCGCTGCCGCTCTTCTTCGGCCACCGCTGCTGCTACCCCCATAGCCGCCGCCCGTCCACCTCCCTTCATCTTCGTCCAGCACCAGCCCATCTCCAGCTCGCCGTCATCTACCTGAGCACTTCGTCTACTCCGACAACTGTGGGCGACTTTGGCCCCGCACCAATGGACGTTGCATTTGTCGTCGAGTTCTTCTCTGCTGGCCCCTCCGACTTCTCCGACATGGCGTACAGCTCGTGCAGGTCCCTCGTCTACGCATTTCCGGTGCTGGCAACACCGATGCGTGCCTTCATCCACGACATGTCCCCGGGCCTGGCAAGCCTGGTGCGACTCTTCATCAACTTCGTCTTCGTTCGTCTATGCATGCCCGGTGCTGGCAACACCGGTGCGTGCCTTCGTCCATGATGTGTCCCCAGACTTGGCAAACCCGCCGCGACGCGTCGTCAACAACATCTTCTTCCCGGTGCACCACTACTTTGACACCATTGCGCCCATGCTAACTCGACGCCCCCTTGCGCCTGCGGCTCCACGGTGACACCGGCCACCCCGACTCGACATCGACCACGGCATTCTTCGCACGGCTACCTCGACCACAGCTCCACCACCCACGCTCTCGGCTACCTCGACAACGACACAAAGGGATACCGCCTTGCTTGAGCAACCTCGTCGGTTTCCACTCCAGTCACGACTCTGCGATGCATCGCCCGTTACGACTGTGGGGGGGGGGGGGGGGGTGTCCGTCGGCTTGCCTTCGGATTCTTCTCCAGTCTCATCGTCTGCGTCGCTACCGTTGTGACTGTGGGGGGATGTTGAGTATAATGTTTATTTAGGAAACATAGGATATCGTAGGATTTGTTCCTGACTTGTACTCTAAGATGACCATGTACTCTTATATATATGCTCATGAGGCTCAAGCAATACGACAACAATTCCACCAATCCTCTCTCTCCCTTCTAACAGGGTGGACATTTAATTCGACCGATTTTGTTGGGTGTAACTGTTCAGCATCTTCGAGGCATATTCTTTTTTTTGGCTCGAACCATTCAAGTGCTTTATAACCAAACATGTATATTTTATGAACGATCTCAACCCATCTCTAGCCACCCTTGCAACCAAACGCATTATAAATGTACCGTCTGAATATATCTTTCCCTGATAATAAAGAGGCTATTGCTTCTGGTCGCCCGTCATGAAAATGCCCTTGGATTTATCATAAATTACCCACTATGCCATCCATAAGCAAAACGATTCGGTTTTATTTAAAAATCGCCGCCGGGTTCGGTTCTTATACGTTGATACACTAATAAAACACAAACACACAGTCAGTCCAATGTTTAAAGCGTTGGTCTACCGCACGGGAGACAAGGGTTCTATCCCTGGTTCCTACCCGTTTTACTCGGTAGGAAGCGCGCCTCCTCCTCCCGCACGTCATAATGGGCCGGCCTATGTGCAGGTGGTGGCGCCCCCTGTTTTCTATTTCTTTTTGTCTTTTTCATTTTCATTTCTGTTTTTCCTTTTTAGGTTAATTCAGGATTTTCAAAAGAATCAATTTTTTAAAAGTTGCGAGCTTTAAAAATATATAGAGAAATCACAAAGTTTTCGTGAATTCAAAAATATTTGAAAAATCATAAAATGTTCATGATTTCAAAAAATTGTTCGCATATTATAAAAATATTCACAATCTCAAATAGATGTTCATGAAACAAAAAAAGCTTTTTTTTATCATTTATGCCATTGGTTGTGTCTCACTACTCAGTTTGCCATTAGAAATTACAACTGCTCAAAAATGCCATCGCTCTGTGAGATGTTTTCTCAAGAATGCCATTACATGTCTAAAAAATGCCATCATTTCATTAGATGTTTGCTTAGAAATGCCATTAGACATCGTTATTATCAGGTCAAACTCGTTGACCATGTTATATGATAAAAATAACTCTACACCCACATGTCAGCTCTCTCTATCTCACAATGATAAGTGTAGACCCCACTTGTTTGGAGTAACCAAGTGAATAATGTTAGAAAAAATAAGAACGCTGTTGGGATCAAGTGGGACCCACACTTTATTATAGTGAGATAGGGGGAGAGCTGACATGTTGGTCTATATGTATTTTAGTCATTATTACATGGCAAACGAGATTTGAGCTGACAATCATGGTGTCGAGTGGCATTGAGCATGCATCTTACGAAGCGACGACATTTTGAGCAGTTGGAATTCCTAGTGGCAAAACTGAGTAATGAGACACGACTAGTGGCATAAATGATAAAACCCCCAAAAAATGTTCATGATTTCTAAAAAATAATCTAGTATTCAAAACTTATTCTGGAAATAGAAAAATGTACATGAAATTTTAGAAAATATTCCCAAAAATTAAAACAAATTCGTAAATAACGAACAAAACGAACTATCACTTGCGTAGAAGTTTTATTAGGGGATCTGTAGAGGTTTTTTTACTCGAGTACGCGAGGTTGCGTATCATTTCATTGATAGGGTGGGAAAGAATACAAGGTTGACGTCCTGGGCATCGTACAGATTGGATGACGGTGTCCAGACGCAGGGGTGAGCAGAGAGAAGTAGGAGGATGCTCAGGAATTTGTAGAGGCCGTTTTATGAATTTATTTATTCCCTCGCATCGGGTCAAAATAATGTTTCTGTGTTTCATACAGCGCCGAGCCCCCAAAAAACTGGCATAGCTTCCTATAGGTTAGTTTTTGTAAGCTATATAAACATGACTAAATGTCTATTTTTGCCTTCATACACAACTATGTTTATTCTGGTACCATGGTATTGGTTATGGCAAACACTGCTACGTTGGGTCAAGACGGGACACATCATTCATCAGTCTAGCTCAGGCAGGGTCCATCAATGCAATTTGCTCAGCCAAAAAATATTTCATTGGGGTGCCTTAGAAAATCAAATCGTGATCAGACCATCACATTTTTTTGTTTTTGAAATGAATTTTTATAAGTCCCTTATTTTATCATGACATCAGTTAGACATAGTTTGTGAAATAACATTTTAAAAGTCTTTACCTCATCGTGGCATTTAATTTGGCATTTAATTCAGACTTCTTTTATATCTACCACACCTGCATAATCTTCCGTTGCACCGTACGAGCATATTTGCTAGTATAGGCCAAAACATGTCGGCCTTGCTTCTTGTAGAGACGGTTAGCAGCCTAGGGTAGCCCCCCGGGGCCAAAATAGCCACAGGCATCCTGTTTCCGACGGGATTGATCCCGCCACATATTTGCAAATCACCTCCTGCTAGGAACTGAGAAGATGCGTCACCGCCTCCAGAAACAAGAATTAGAAGATCCATCATCGTCGTGACTAGAATCAGGAAGACTCCACTGAAAGTCGCCGCCACTACCACCGCCACGATTGGCCGTTGTGACGCGCCCATGAGGGCTCCTCCTTCATAAGGAGACGATTCGTCCACTAGGTAGGCTTTTCCGTCGACAACAACGTTGGCTGGAAGGGAAGGAGCTGGAGCGACTGGGGCATGTTGAGTCCGACGCCCGTTCAACATACGGTGTAGCACAAAGATCCGGGGAAATCCTAAGTGATTCCGGTTCGGCAGAAGGCAGAAGAATGTTTGTCTAACTCATACACCCGACCCAATAGGAGATTTGGAGCACGCAGGGGCGTGCACACACACTTTGTGGGCCGCATATCTACCGTGCGACCGAGAAACTTGGTTTCGCACATCCTGTCGTGGAGTTGTCACGACAGATGTCCTAGTGAAAGGAATTAATCGCGGAGCCATCGCAACTAGGAAGCTTAAAGGGGTTAATCGGGACAAAGGACACGAGGTTTATACTGGTTCGATCCCTTACGGTGAAGGTAAAAGCCTACGATCCAGTTTTGAGTGGGATTACTTATGTCTCGATAACCAGGGAGCGAATCGCTTGACCTAGCTCTCGAGTTGATGTTACTTGCCCTGAACCGCCGTCAGGTCGTCCCTTTATATACAGAGATCGACACCCAACGGCTCTATAGAGTCCCGGCCGGCTCATAAACAGTGTCCGGCTCGGTCTCTTAATTATTCTTGCCTTACAATACAAGTCACGTATACATGGCGGTTTATCACTACGGGCCTTAAGTCGCCTCCGGGCTTTGGGCCCTTAACTGAACCGCCATCTCTATCCTGGGTCTTGGGCTTCGATAATATTTGTAAGTATAACCCGGCCCCTCCTGGGAGAGTCATACCAATAGTTATATCCCCAACATTAGGCCCCAGATTGATTTGAACTGGTTCATGTCAATCTTCGATACTTAAGAAAAATCTTCTACTCTTATAAAAATTCTGTAACCCGCCATGACATCATCATCTGGATTTGTGGTAACCCGCCATGATGTAACCTGCCATAAAAGCACATTTTCTTCAATGTATCCCAACGGATCTCTGTCTTGATGACCATCCCGAAAATCGAGGCGCCCCCGTAGTTGGATAACTTATATTTTCAGCCTCCTTGTTTTTCGCGCTCCTTTAGTGGCCCTTCCTTATAAATAGACCCGACTAGGTCTTCATCATTCTTCCCGTTCCGCATCTTCTTTCTCTCGCCCCCATCTGTCACCGGAGCTCCGCCACCGCCGCCACAGCGCATCTCGTCTCCGTCGACCTTGGCCAGTGCATCGACCTGAACCTGACCAGAGAACGGCGGCGCCCCTTCGCTACAGATCTCCCACAGTAAGTTTTTCCCTTTCTTCGCCATAGATCTGTGCTAGGTCTAGTATGTTCTTCTGTACAGTTCCTCGTTCATCCTAGTTCTTCGCATTTGCCTCTGCCGTAGCTTTTTTGATCCAACGATAGCATCGATTTCGTGCGGTAGTTGCTCTGCATCCATTTTTATCACTAGCAGATCTTCTTTCTTTGTAAAAATCCTAAGTAGAACGCATGAACTTATCTGCACCATATTTTTAGGTCTAGAATTTTTCCTTTTCTGAACGTCTGTTTGATCCAAAATAATAGCGTCAGTTTGTGAAAACTGTTTATGCAACACTTAGGCAAAATCAGCACCTGTTAGATTCATCTAGCCATGGCGACTCTGATCACCGACTTTAAAGAGACCATACTCAATTGATAATTCTGACCACCCATGGCGGTTTAAATATTCCTGACGGCTTATAGAACTTATGGCGGCTTAAACAACCATGACATAATTATCCTTATACCATTAGGCCCCTTCGTAAGCCGCCATCTTGAATATGCACAGTAATATATTTCCTGCCCGGCTTAAATTTGAACCGGCACTTTTACTTTGTCTTAGGCTTTCAATCAGAATGGCACCAAAGGCACCGACTTCCTGCAATTGGGTTAAATCCATTGTCACTGACAGTACTTTGGATGACTTTGTGAAGACCAGCTATCTGCCGAAGAAAGAAGTCATGCCTTATCATGCTCCTAACCCGGAGGAGGAATTCCCTCAACCCAAAGAAGAAGTCATTGTTTTCACGGATCATATGAACCGGGGCTTCACTCCTCCTGGCCGAAAATTCTTCAGAGACGTGCTGAACTTCTTCGATCTTCACCCACAAGACATCGGACCAAATTCTGTGTCTAATATCTGCAACTTCCAAGTATTCAGTGAAGTATACCTTGGAGAAGAACCCAACCTACTGCTCTTCAGGGAGCTATTTTTTTGAACCGCCAGAATGAGTGTGCTAGCGGTCAGAGCTTAGAGCTTGGCGGTGTCTCAATCTAGCGTCATAGGGACGTGATCTTTCCTTACGCCAACCCACTGAGCCACCCCAAAGATTGGAATATGATGTGGTTTTACTGCCAAGACACCTCTCCGGCTGGCGAAAATCCTCTGCCCGGCTTTCGTGCTCTTCGTCTTGGGCCCAACCATCATCTGCCTGACAAGATCACAGTCTTCAAACGCAAATCACTCGCCCCTACTTTGGCCAAGATCAAGGCTCTTCTGGGGAACAGGTTAACAGGCATCGACCTGGTCCGGGTCTGGCTCGCCTGGCGGGTCATTCCATTGAGCCGTTGCCCGAGTTTGATGTGTGATTATACAGGCGCAAAGGATGACCCTCTGCGTCTCAGCACTAATGACTTGCCAGAAGACGTCATTGATGAAATGACGAAGTCTCTTTTGAACGAGAGCCTGGCAGACTGTAGTAGAGTGGGCTTAGCCCCTTTTTGTAAGGCTAACCCGGCACCAAAGGTAAGCCGCCCATATGAATTAATTACTTTGGTTTTTCCCTGTCTTCACCCATATTTATACCTTTGCTAATTTTCTACAGGCGGGTGATAAATTCTGGAAGGTCAAATATGAACATGAGGCTGCCAAGAAAGTCAGGAAGGAGAAGAAAGTCGCCGGGAAGGAGGCTACCAAGAAGAAAGGCAAAAAAGCCACCGCCTCCGACCTGCTTCAGCTAGCAGACTCTTCTGAGTCGGAGGTAGCCCTTGACTCCCGTGGCTCATTTTTTAACCATCTTATTGACACTGATTATCAGCAGGAGGACACAGGAGCAAGCCGTAGCAAGGCTGATGAGGTAACTATCCTTTCCTCCGACTCCGAGCCTTTGCCAAGACGGAAAATTCGCAGAGTGACCTGGAAAGTAAGGTTTTCCCATCCTTTAGCTCATCACGATCCTCAATTACTTTTGAAGCGGCAGACTCATGAGAGCCGGAGGCAGACCCGGACCAGCAAGAACGCGGAACTCTCCTCCGGCTTACCAAACACCCCAAGGAAGCACCGGAATGAGGTCACTTCTGTTTTAAATATCTTTTATCCCTTGGCGGGTCTTACTCGTCAGCCGCTCAATCTTCTGACTCGGATTACCAGGACACTTCCCCCTTCGTCTGGCGACTCAATGCAGTCCAACCTGCCGGCTTTCAAGACTGCTCCAGGGTATAATAATCTTCTTATCTTGTTTTTACTTTAATCCTTTGCCTTTGTACTAACCTTTATTTTCATGTAGTGGATAAGCCAAGCCTAGCAAACGGGTTAGAAAAAACAAGCCAGCTGAAGACACGGTCGTAACTAAGCCGGTTGTTGAAACAGCTGTGCTGGACTCGTCAACTCATGAGCCGCCATCCGAGCCAGCTCAAGACTTACCAACTCCCATTACTAACCTGCCTGCTAAACGAGCCGACGATGAATCAGAAAATCCAGAAGTTCCTAGCCCGGTCAGGACTGATGACCCTCAAAATACTGATGTTGAGATCACCAGAACCGGTCTTGTTGAGCCGGGAAGGCCGACTGTGTTGGCTAAGTGCCCTGCCAAGGAAGAACTTCTAGACCACCACCGGGTCAAGCTGGATGTTGCGAATTATGCTCACATGAGTATCTGGGACATCTTTTCTGGCTACATGAGCCAAGTCCACAGCAGCCGGAACCTTGAAGTTGACATGGTGAAGCAAATGCACCAAAAATTTGCGGTACAATCCTTTCTCTGTATTCATTTATCTTTACTGTGCCAGCCCCCAAGTCTATTGCTTATGATTAGTATGTTGTAGACTTAGAAACAAATTTAGCAACATTAGTAGCATAGATGGACAAAACATGGAAGAAATCCGGCTTACTCTGTAGTCCCCAAGGGGCGGCTTAACCAACATGGTTGTGCCGGTTCTTAAAATATAGATGAAAAACACTTACATAGCTTTGAACAGCAATAAGCATTAGCCCCCAAGTGCCAAGGATTATTGCTTGCAAAATGCTTGGGACTTACTATTATGAACTGCCATGTTATGAACCGCCACTGAAAATAGAATTTCTTTGGTAAACATTAGCCCTCAAGTGCCAAGCGTTGTTTCTTGCAAAAGGCTTGGGACTTTAACATTGTACTAAAATTGGCTTGATTTTGACCCGTATAGGCCTCCACAAGTCAACTCGAATCAGAAGTGACTGATCTGAAGAGCCGCCTGGAGTCCCAAGAGATGGAACTCCAAAAGGCTGACACCAAATTCAAATTCAGCATTTCTGAGCAAGAAAAATTGAAGAAAGAATTTGAAACTGAAAAGAAAGCCTGGGCTGATGAGAAAACTGCGTTGATCAGGTGAGCTGAGAAGGCAGAGGCGGCTCTGGAAGAAGCAACCGGTGAACTAACCGGCTTAAAGCGCCATGTCTCTCAGATGGTCTCGGCAATCTTTGGTAAGTCGCCTTGCAAGCATTTAAACATTTGATCCTTTCAATTGATCATATAATTTGGAATTGACTCACCTGATCATGTTTATGCAGGCCCCAGAAGCTCCAATTTGAACCAAGACATGTTGATCAAACTGAAGGCAGTATACACACTGGTGGAGCAATTGTACACCGGGTCTCAGTGCGCATTAGCCACGGTGGCTTTATCAAATGAAGTGCCTACCCTCCTGGTAGAGGTCTTGAAGAAGCTGTCTGTGCTACCCCAACAGTTCAATGAACTGAGACGTTCAGCTGCAAGAGCCGGAGCGGTAAATGCTTTAAGCCGGGCCAAGGCTTGGTTACCAGAATTAGACCCGGCCGACATTTCCACCAGCTATCCAAGCTTGAAGGAAGATGACACTCCTTTTGAAGAGGCAGATTCTACCGCTTGCGTAAAGGAGATACGCCCCGTGGCTACCCTGATAGCAAACGAAGTGGATCTTACCAAGTACCAGGCGGGTTATGATGAAGAGAACCAGAGAATTCCAATGCCTCACTATGAAGTGACCAGTCTGATTCCCCCACTCCGAAAGCACACCTTCGCCCTTGAAGTTGACCCGGCCGACCTAGTTGGTGATGAAGCTGAATTTGAAGCTTTGAACAACATTGACTGGTCATCGTCAACCTTCCAGGAAAGGGAGTGGGGCGAAGACGCGGAGAGGGCTAACCCAAACGCTTCAGGCCAATCATGAAGGGTAACCTGTCGTGGCGGCTCATACCTGTGACGTACTGAAAAAACAATGGGACTTATTTGTTTTCAGGGAGTCATGTAATAGAATAGAAATAACTTTATCTTGGCCGTGCCATCGTGCATGTTTTAATGCTTAACGTCATTAAGCTACCGTGTTATATATCCACCCGTGTTACTTTTCATCTACTTACCGTATGCTTGACCAGACCTGTTAACTATCCTGCATATGAAAACAGACCACAAGATCCCTTGACGGCTTACCACCAGGCGGGTAAAAATAAGTTAACAGAAAAGAGTCACAAATAAGTTTGTTGTAAAAAACACAACTATGATCTTACACCTGCGACCTTTAAATTTGCACTGCCAGCTCATATGACCCAGTCAGTAAGGGTGATAACCCAGTCTTCGGGCACCCGAAATTTCAAAGGTATAATGATGCTCATATATCCGCGACTCATCAGTTAATATTAAGCCGGGTTAGAAAATACCCACACTTATACTTGTAAACCTCAGAAAAGTCTCAAATAAAGGGTGCTTCCAAAGAAAACTTAAACCAAAATAGAAAAAATATTCAAGGCTGCTGATTCGAATACGATCAGTAAACCGTTCCAAAGGGGTTAAGCTAGGATTCGAATACGATCATGTAGCCCCCAGTGGCTTTGGCGTTGCACCGATCAAGAGGGTACCGACAACTGTGTCCTCTTTGGTTCAAATACGACCAATGTTTGAACAGGAAGCCCCCTAATGACCTTGAGAGTTATTTAACGACTCTAATTCGTATATGATCAAAGTCGGTTCCCAAAAGGGGTTAAGCTATGGTTCGAATACGATCAAGAAGCCCCCTAGTGAGCTCGGCAGTGTGCCAATCAAAAGGGTACCGACATCTATGTTCTCTTTGGTTTGAATACGACCTATGTTTGAACAGGAAGCCCCCTAGTGATCATAATTTTTAACGGCTAGATTCGAATACGATCGTAAGCCGGATCAAGCGGATTAAGCCGGATCAAATATGATCAGCCCCCAAGTGATCATGTGAGATAATAATGATAATAACAATGACAAATTTACCTTTAAGGAAGGAAAAAAGGACAGAGGTCCTGCTTTATTATTTACCATAATATATACATTGTCAAAATATGTACATTAGGAGAGCCAATGGCTCAAATGTAGTAAGGCCGAAGATGAGCGATATTCCATGACCGGCGGGTCTCCTCCTCCGACTTACGTGAGTCTTTATGCTCTTGAACATCGATAAGGTAGTATGACCCATTGTTCAAGTTCTTGCTGACCACAAAGGGCCCTTCCCAAGGTGGGGATAACTTGTGCGCATCAGTTTGATCCTGGATGAGCCGGAGCACCAAATCACCTTCCTGAAAGGCTCTGGACTTAACCCGGCGGCTGTGATAGCGGCACAAGTCCTGTTGGTAAATCACCGACCGAGCTGTTGCCAAGTCCTGCTGTTCATCTAACAGGTCAAGAGCATCCTGACGCGCTTGTTCATTGTCCGCCTCCACATAAGCCGCCACGCAAGGTGAGTCATGACGGATGTCACTAGGGAGAACCACCTCAGCGCCGTAGACCATGAAGAAAGGCGTATAACCCGTAGATCTGTTAGGAGTAGTGCTGATGCTCCATAACATAGAGGGTAACTCTTCAACCCAACAACCCGGCGTCCATTGCAGGGGGACCAAAAGCTGAGGCTTGATGCCTTTCAAGATCTCCTGATTGGCTCTCTCGGCATCACCATTGGTTTGGGGGTGAGCCACTGATGAAACATCAAACCGAATATGCTCACGTTGACAAAATTCTTCCATGGCAGCTTTAGACAGATTAGTGCCATTGCCAGTTATAATGTTGTGTGGAAAGTCGAAGCGAAATATCACCTTCATGAACTGAACCGCCGTTGCTGCATCACACTTACCGACTGGCTCTGCCTCAAACCACTTTGTAAATTTATCAACTGCCACCAAGAGGTGGGTCTTTTTATATTTTAACCTTTTGAAAGGCCCAACCATGTCAAGCCCCCAGACTGCAAATGGCCAAGTAATTGGAATCATCCTCAATTCTTGAGCCGGCACATGAGCCCGTCTTGAGAACTTCTGACAGCCGTCACATTTACTGATCAGGTCCTCCGCATCAGCATGAGCCATCAGCCAATAGAATCCATGGCGGAAAGCCTTAGCCACAAGTGATTTTGACCCGGCATGGTGACCACAATCCCCTTCGTGAATCTCACGTAGAATTTCTTGGCCTTCTTCAGGGGATACGCAACGCTGAAACGCCCCTGTCATGCTGCGATGATGCAACTCGCCACTGATAATCGTCATTGACTTAGATCGCTGGGTTATCTGTCTGGCCAAGGTTTCATCCTCAGGCAACTCGCCCCGGGTCATATAAGCCAAATATGGCACCGTCCAATCTGGAATGACATGAAGAGCCGCCACCAATTGTGCTTCCGGGTCAGGAACAGCCAAGTCCTCCTTTGTAGGTAACTTGACAGAAGGGTTATGCAGAATATCCAAGAAAGTATTAGGCGGCACCGGCTTATGCTGAGAGCCCAGTCGGCTTAAAGCATTAGCCGCCTCGTTCTTTCTGCGGTCAATGTGCTCCACTTGATAACCTTTGAAGTGTCCAGCAATGGCGTCGACTTCACGGCGATAAGCTGCCATGAGAGGATCCTTAGAATCCCACTTGCCTGATACCTGTTGAGCCACCAAATCTGAGTCGCGAAACACCTTACCCGGCTTAAGCTCATCTCCTTAGCCATCTGGAGACCATGGAGTAAGGCTTCGTACTTAGCTGCATTGTTAGTGCAGGGAAACATCAACCGTAGCACATAACAAAATCATAACAAAATTTGTCACCTCGAGGGGAAGCTAAAATGACTCCAGCCCCCGAGCCCTCCAATTGCCTGGACCCATAAAAATGAATAGTCCAATATGTGTTGTCCGGCTTTTCTTCAAGCATCTGCAGCTCTGTCCAATCGTTGATGAAATCCACTAGCGCTTGAGATTTGATAGCAGTGCGTGGCACATACCTTAAACCATGAGGCCCAAGTTCAATGGCCCACTTGGCGACTCGTCCTGTGGCCTCTCTGTTTTGAATGATATCCCCCAAAGGAGCAGAACTAACCACAGTGATGGGGTGGCCCAGGAAATATTGCTTAAGCTTTCAACTTGCCATGAACACCCCATAAACGAGCTTCTGCCAATGCGGATAGCGCTGCTTGGACTCAATAAGCACTTCGCTAATGTAGTAAACCGGTCGCTGAACCGGGTGTTCCTTGCCTGCCTCCTTGCGTTCCACCACAATGGGCACCCTGACAGCACGCGTGTTAGCAGCCACATATAATGATGAGGGCTCTTTATCAATGGGAGCAGCAAGAACCGGCAGCTCAGCCAGCTGCCTCTTCAAATCTTCAAAAGCAATGTTGGCAGCGTCACTCTAGACGAAGTTATCCGTCTTCTTCATCATTTGATACAGTGGTATGACCTCCTCACCTAATTGGCTTATGAACCAGCTTAAACTAGCGATACAACCCGCCAAACGCTGAACATCATTGATACACGCCGGTTTAGCTAGAGAGGTGATGGCCTTGAACTTCTCCGGGTTAGCCTCCATGCCCCTGTTAGAAATGAGAAAACCCAAAAGCTTGCCTGCAGGCACACCAAAAACACATTTGGCCGGGTTAAGCATCATCTTGTAAACCCGAAGATTGTCAAAGGTTTCCTTTAGATCATCTATCAAGGTCTCGTTCTCTCTGGATTCCACCACTATATCATCCACATAAGCATGAACATTGCGCCCAATTTGATTATGAAGACAATTCTGCACACACCACTGGTAAGTCGCCTGGGCACTCTTGAGCCCAAAAGGCATTGATACATCGTAGAAGGCTCCGAACGGAGTAATGAATGCCGTCTTCTCCTGGTCCTTAACTGCCATCTTGATATGATGATAACCAGAGTAAGCATCCAAAAAACTCAAACGCTCACAACCCACCGTAGCACCAATGATTTGATCAATACGAGGGAGAGGGAAGGGATCAGCTGGACAAGCCTTGTTTAAACCCTATAATCCACACACATACACCAAGTGCCGTTTTTCTTAAGCACAAGCATCGGGTTAGCCAACCACTCTAGATGAAAAACTTCAATGATGAACCCAGCTGCTAAGAGCCGGGCTACCGCCTCACCAATGGCCTTCCGCCTCTCCTCGTTGAACCGCTGAAGAAACTGCTTGATGGGCTTAAACTTTGGATCAATATTAAGAGTGTGCTCAGCGATTTCTCTCGGTACACCTGGCATGTCAGAAGGTTTCCATGCAAAGATGTCCTGGTTCTCACGGATGAACTGGATGAGAACACTTTCCTATTTGGAATCCAAATTAGCACTGATACTGAACTGCTTGGATGAGTCGCCTGGAACAAAGTCAACAAGCTTAGTATCATCGGCCGATTTAAACTTCATGACCAGCTCATGCTCTGTGGTTGGCTTTTTCAAAGACGTCATATCCGCCGGATCAACACTGTCCTTGTAGAATTTTAACTCTTCTATTGCACACACCGACTCAGCATAGGCTGCGTCGCCTTCTTCACATTCCAAGGCTACCTTCCGGCTTCCGTGCATCATGATGGTTCCCTTATGACCCGGCATCTTGAGCTGTAAATACACATAACACGTCCATGCCATGAAGTTGGCATAAGCCGGCCGCCCAAACAGAGCATGATATGGGCTCTTGATCTTGACTACTTCAAACGTCAATTTCTCGGCCCTGGAGTCATATTCATCCCCAAAGGCTACCTCCAATTCGATCTTACCGACTGGATATGCCGATTTACCGGGCACGACGCCATGGAAGACAGTGTTGGACTGCTTAAGGCTTTTATCAGTTAACCCCATGCGACGGAAGGTCTCATAATAGAGGATGTTGATGATGCTGCCTCCATCCATGAGTACCTTGGTGAATTTATATCCACCCACCTGAGGGGCCACCACCAAGGCTAGGTGACCCGAATTATCAACTCGGGGGGGGGGGGGGGGGGTGATCTTCCCTACTCCATAGAATAGGCTGCTCAGACCATCTCAAATAACGAGGAACTGTTGGCTCAACAACATTCACAGCCCTCTTATGAAGCTTCTGGTCTCGTTTGCATAAACTGGTGGTAAACACATGATATTGCCCACTATTCAGCTGCTTCGGATGGCTCTGGTATCCACCTTGCTGCTGTTGCTGACCACCCTGGCCAGATTGTTGGTTATATCCACCTTGATTGCCTTGAGAATTGTGAAAATTGGGGTTTGAACCGCCGCCCGGGCCATGAAAACTGCCGCCACCTGCGCCGCCGCCCTGCCCATTGTTCCCATCGAACATGTTGGAATTTTCGAAGGCCTTCATGATCGTACAGTCCTTCCATAGATGGGTAGCCGGCTTCTGCTGATCGACGTGCCTTCGACAGGGCTCGTTCAATAACTGCTCAAGTGTGGGGCCTGACCCGCCAGACCGGGGAGGTGGTCTCCCCTTACGCCGTTGGTTGTTGCCCTGCGCACTAGTGTTAGCCACAAAATCTAAACTACCATCAGCCTTACATTTATTACCTCCTTGATTTGTCGGGTTATGCTGAGGGCCTTGCTGTTGCCGTTCTTCTTTCCCTTCCCTATCTTTTCATCATCAGACTCGGGAGCCTTGGTACTATCAGAGTCGGCGTACTTGACCAGAGCCGCCATCAGCGTGCCCATATCATTACAATCGCGCTTGAGCCGCCCCAGCTTTTGTTTCAGAGGCAAAAAATGGCAATTTTTCTCCAACATTAAGACTGCAGAGCCGGCATCCATCTTATCAGATGAATGTACTATGGCTTTAACCTGGCGCACCCAATGGGTTGTAGACTCACCCTCCTCTTGCTTGCAATTCGTCAAATCCACAATTGACATGGGCTGCTTGCACGTATCCCTGAAATTCTGGATGAACCTGGCTTTTAGCTCTGCCCAGGAACTGATTGAATTAGGTGGCAGGCCTTTCAACCAAGTGCGGGAGGTCCCATCCAACATCATGGTAAAGTACTTGGCCATCGCAACATCACTGACCTCCAATAACTCCATAGCCATCTCGTAACTTTCAATCCATGCCCCGGGCTGTAAGTCAGCCGTGTAGTTCGGCACCTTCCTAGGTCCCTTAAAATCCTTGGGCAAACGCTCGTTACGTAGAGCCGGCACTAGACAGGGGACACCTCCGGTCCTGGTGGCCACGTCTACCTCGATAGAAGTCGCCAGATAAACCGGATATGGCTGGTAAGCCGTCAGCTGAGTCGCCTGCTCAGCCGCCTGCTGAGCCACCGCCCTCTCAGCCTCTTGACATATTCTGTCTTGATCTACCAAGTTAAAGGCCTCGTGGCGCGTCGGGTCATGCCCACCTGGCTGGTTACAGCGTCGGACGTTGCTTGAAACGGCCGCTGAATCCATGTGTCTGCTATAACTTGGGCTTCGGCTTGGATGAGGGGTTGAATGAATCATGTCTCGGCTGTACAAGTACGCCTCCTGTTGTGCTAAAGCTGTTTGAAGAAGTTCCTTGACCCGGCGGGTTTCAACCGCTGCTGGAGAATCGCCATCAACTGGGAGAGCCGTCAGCCGTGCCGCTGCCGCAATCATGTTCTCCAACTGGTTAGAATAATGACCCGGAGGTGTCGGTACATACTGAGGTGGGGCAGTATTCACACGGGGAGGCCCCATCACATGCGGCTGAACCGGCGCCCTGACTCCGGGTGTTGCAACCCTGTCTGCCTCAGTACGCGGGGAGAGCCACGGCGGGTTACTGGGTCCTGCACCAGGCGTGTGAAAGAGGTTTCGAGGGTCACAAACAGAAGGGAGCCGGGACTGAGTCTTCTGATATCTTCTCCTCATGAACTAATTAGACGCGTTCTGATCTTGCGTGAGCCAAAAGGTTTATGCCTGAATCCGCTGAGCCTGAACGTCTAGAGTCGCCCGCTCTGCGGTTATCCTGACATCCTCCGCCGCTAGGTTTTCCTTAGCCTGCACCATATCCAATTTTAATTGTGCCACTTCTGCATCATGTCAAGCTTGATCCGCCGGGTTGACCACGACAGTTAACAGAGCGGTTAGCTTATCTGTGAGATCCATCAACACATGAGCCGGCGAGCGCACAGGGCCTCCTGCCCCGGCTGCTGCTGACCCAGAGGTCATGGCCGCCGCAGTTGTGGAGTCTTGGATAGGTTGTGTGCCGGCCATGATGATTCCGACCCTGCTCGGTGGCTCAAGGCAATCCGGAATACTGCTGCCATCGGAATAGCCCCCAAGCCCGCCGTCTTGCAGTTGATACAATGAATCTGTCTCACCTGTGGATGACTCGCCATCAGAGTAGACGACCGTCTCATCACCAGAGGCAGATCCTTTAGAGAGCCCTCCGTGGATGCATCCCACGAAGGCATGATTCACAACAGGCGGAGCCCGGGCAGGTTTCGCACGCTGAGCCATCTCGACGAGTTCGGTGCAGATGTCCGGCTCAGGGCCCGGCTCGCCGATCTTGCCGATGAAAACGTGAATTCCGCCGAAGGGGACCCGGTACCCGTACTCAATTGAGCCGGCGTCGGGGCCCCAGCCTGCGTCATTGATGTAGAGCTTGCCGCGATGACTCTTGGTCATCCGGCCCACAACGTATCCCTTGAGCCCTTCGAAGCTGCCCTTCAAGAACTCAAATCCACCATGCGCTGGCCCCACGGTGGGCGCCAACTGTCATGGAGTTGTCACGGCAGATGTCCTAGTGAAAGGACTTAGTCGTGGAGCCATCGCAACTAGGAAGCTTAAAGGGGTTAATCGGGACAAAGGACACGAGGTTTATACTAGTTCGGCCCCTTACGGTGAAGGTAAAAGCCTACGATCCAGTTTTGAGTGGGATTACTTATGTCTCGATAACCAGGGAGCGAATCGCTTGACCTAGCTCTCGAGTTGATGTTACTTGCCCTGAACCGCCGCCGAGTCGTCCCTTTATATACATAGGTCGACGCCCAGTGGCTCTACACAGTCCCGGCCGGCTCATAAATAGTGTCCGGCGCGGTCTCTTAATTATTCTTGCCTTACAATACAAGTCACGTATACATGGCGGTTTATCACTACGGGCCTTAAGTCGCCTCCGGGCTTTGGGCCCTTAACTGAACCGCCATCTCTATCTTGGTTCTTGGGCTTCAATAATATTTGTCATACCAATAGTTATATCCCCAACACATCCCGCACATCTTTGGTCACATTTGGTTACCTGCATCGTTTTTTGCCCTTTTGCATACTTGTCTCAAGTGGGTCTGATTGAGCATATGCACGCAAAAAATTAACATATGCATGTTGATTGGTTGCCTACATGTCCTCTCCCTGCATCGTAACAATGCCTCTACACACCGTGTTTGGTTGCTCGCATTGTACGTGGTCAGATGCACGCACCTTGTTTGGTTGCTTGCATGAAATATGATGAAGACTTAACAGCTACCCATAACACACAATGTTACACTAGAGTGCCTCTGCGACAATAGTGCGCGGTGATCATGGCGGCGTGTCCGACATGATGAGCACGGAGTCGCAGACGAGCGATCTCATCAGCAGCACGCTGAGCTATTTGCTAGCACTGTCGCCGCAAAGAAAGTCCTGTGGAGTAACGATTAGGAAGGTGTTGAGTGATGTCTACTACACAACCTTCTTCTTGTAGACGTTGTTGGGCCTGCAAGTGCACAGGTTTGTGGGACAGTAGCAAATTTCCCTCAAGTGGATGACCTAAGGTTTATCAATCTGTGGGAGGAGTAGGATAAAGATGGTCTCTCGCAAACAACCCTGCAACCAAACAACAGAAAGTCTCTTGTGTCCCCAACACACCCAATACAATGGTAAATTGTATAGGTGCACTAGTTCGGCGAAGAGATGGTGATACAAGTGCAATATGGATGGTAGATATAAGTATTTGTAATCTGAAAATATAAAAACAGCAAGGTAACTAATGATAAAAGTGAGCGTAAACGGTATTGCAATGATAGGAAACAAGGCATAGGGTTCATACTTTCACTAGTGCAAGTTCTCTCAACAATAATAACATAGATAGATCATATAACAATCCCTCAACATGCAACAAAGAGTCACTCCAAAGCCACTAATAGCGGAGAACAAACGAAGAGATTATGGTAGGGTACGAAACCACCTCAAAGTTATTCTTTTAGATCAATCTATTCAAGAGTTCGTACTAGAATAACACCTTAAGACACAAATCAACCAAAACCCTAATGTCACCTAGATACTCCATTGTCACCTCAAGTATCCGTGGGCATGATTATACGATATGCATCACACAATCTCAGATTCATCTATTCAACCAACACAAAGTACTTCAAAGAGTGCCCCAAAGTTTCTCCCGGAGAGTCAAGACGATAACGTGTGCCAACCCCTATGCATAGATTCATGGGTGGAACCCGCAAGTTGATCACCAAAACATACATCAAGTCACACGTGATATCCCATTGTCACCATAGATAAACATGGTGAAAGGATCGATACGGTCGACTAGAGGGGGGGTGAATAGGAGACTACAAATTTTAATCTTTCTTGTAGATTTTAAAGCTTAGCGGATAAAAGAGTTCACTAGATATGCAACTAGGTGAATGCGACCTATATGACAAGCAAGCTCCAAGATAAAAATGCTAGGCAACAAACTACTTAGCAAGCCAATAAGCATACAACAACAAGGAAAGGTGCGGGAAAGGATTAACCACAAGTGAGACGAGGACGCGGACTTTAACCCGAAGTTCACTATTCCTTGGGGAAGAGCTAATCTCCGTTTGGAGCGGTGCCGGAGCCAAAGCTTGCGGAACGCCACCAAAGGCTCACCGTATTCTCCTTTGAGTCACCCCCAATGGATGAGCCTCGAAACACTCGGGGTTGGTCTTGAAGGCGACCACCACACCTTTACAAACTTCTCCAGAGCACACCACAACCAAGGAAGCTTCCGGAGGAACCTCTAGCCGCCTAGGAGCCCAAGCTCCAAGAGTAACAAGTCAATGGGGAAGAAATGTTGCGGGGAACGTGATTTGGTTTGGTCAAGATGTAGATCGGGTCTTGCTCTCCCAATCCCCAAAGTTTCAACAAGTTTGAGTGGAGGGATTGAGAGTATTGAGCAAAAGGGGGTGTAGCAATGGTGGAGCTCAACAAGGCATTAGGGTTAGGGGTTGGAGGTGGAAGAAAGGGCCTTTATATAGTGTTCAGGGGCTGGTGGGGATTTTTGCCCGTTGGACCCCGTGCGCACGGGCTAAGTCAGCCCCGTGCGCACGGGGTACTCAGAGACAATCACGCCACCCCGTGCGCACGGGGGTCAAAAGACCCCGTGCGCACGTGGTACCCAGAGAGTTACGCAGTACTCCGTGCGCACGGGGGTCAAAAGACCCCGTGCGCACGTGGTACCCAGAGAGTTATGCTATAGCCCGTGCGCACGGGGGTCAAAAGACCCCGTGCGCACGGGGTACCCAATAACTTTCTGTTGCAACTTTCTGAGTACCACAGCATACACACTAGGTTCTTATTAGGTGGTCGGAGTGGGAAGGGTAAGAGAGTAAGGCTCGGCAATGGCATTCCCACACGACATTTATCCACACAAACCCCTCTTAATAGTGCGGTATTTCCTACGACTCAAAGCAAACCAAAACTAAACCTTCGAAGCGTCGAAAGACAACGCCTTTGTCCTTTTTGAAATGGGGGGTCGCACATCTCCATCACGGGCACTTAGAACCAATAACCTGAGATAAACTTTAGCAACTGATATTAGTTCAACTAACCACATTGTCATCACACCAAAATAAAGCATAAGTGCCACTAGCACTTTCAATCTCCCCTTTTTGGTGCATTGATGACAACGTGGTTAGAGCATGGCATAGAGGAAAAATAGATAGAAATCCATGGAACAAATAATGATCATGATAGCTCCCCCTATATGTGTGCCCGAAAACAAGAATGCATCTAGAACACCCATAGGAGGTTCGACCAAGATCATTATTGATAAGTCATGAGATTCAACAAAATAAACCTATAACGGTGCCTAGAACTCATGACACAGTGTGGTGAGCAAATAATGAGAGACCCAATAAGCATAAGAGGATAATGGCAAGGTTCAATAATAAAGCTAGAGTCTCACAACCACACAGACAGAAGATAAATAAGAGTATCTCAAGCCAACTAAAACCAACCAACAACGAGAAACACGAGGCTTGAGATCTCAACACACCCACGAACGCACACCACACACCACTTCTCCCCCTTTGTCATCAAGACAACAAAAAGGAGACAAACGGCAACACGAGACCCATTAGACAAGAGGAGGAGCACTCGAGGCATCATCATCATCATCAAAACGCCACCCGGCCATTGGGAAAGACCGAGCAGTGGCCTCACTATCGACGTCATCTAAACCTGGACCGACCTCCTCACCAGCAGCAGCCCTTGCTGGCTTCTGCTCACGCCGAACAAGCTTCTCCTTGTTGATTTCCTTGATCTGGCGACGCTGAATCGACTAACACATCTTGAACATGTTGCTCAAGGTCTTGAACAGTGACTTCTTCTCTCCCTTGGCAAAGATGGCCTCAGAGCCAACAGACTTGGCCCGACCACGAGGGATCCGTGCAGTAGAGGACATGCCTGGAGTGTAAGTAGCACGATCCTTAGGCCTAGGGTTGCGCCCCTTCTTGATAGGCACATAGGGAGCAGGAGCAGCTGGGGTCTAGTTGGAGTTGCGCTTGGGAACAGAAATCTTGAAGCTGGCAATGTACTTTGCTGGACAGACGGTCTCAATCAACGCCTGAATGAAAGGAGCATAGATCAAGGACTTGTTCTCTTGTACACACTGACGCAGCTCGTAGTACATGAAATCCAGAACATCCACTTTCTTCTTCTGATGAAGATACACAAAGACATCAAGCATGGAGCTCCGAATGTTATGGGAATACCCAGCCTTTGGAGTGAGGGTATACCTCAGGATATGGCGCATGGTATCATAGAGGGGCAAGAGGTCTTTGATTGACCCAGTGACAAATGACTTCTCTTGTTTGTAAGCAAAGGCAATCTCATCCTTAGTGCGCTGCCCACTTTCCCGAATAACGCCAAACTCATCAGAAACGGTCTATTCATCCATGAACGGGTAGGGAATGATCTCAGAGAACTTTGCCATAGGAGCTGAGCACTGATGCGATCCGGACATCCATGTGAGGGTACGAGCAGAATCATTGGAGAAATATAGAGTGGCAAAGAACTGCATCACTAGATCTTCATTATAGGGGTGGTTGAAGGTGACAAACGGAATCAGACCCAGTCGTCCAAGAGCGGAGTACACACCGGGATACAGATGATCATTGTCGCGCAAACTCTTAGTGTTGACTTGCTTGTGAGGAGCAAACTTCTTTGACTTGGTCATAAGAAGCTCATGATAGACCCTTTGCTGAAACTCATTCTTGAACCGGGGATCCACTCCCATACCAGTGGCAGCAACATATGGATGGCTCTATCTCTCAGCCCAGATCTCTGGCTTGGTCCACTTGACAAGAGGCAAATTCCGGAGGTCACGCCCGCCCGGAATGGCTTGCTCCGGACTAGACTCCTCATCCTCTTCTTCATCTTCCTCACCACGATCATCTTCTTCTTCTATCTCATCATCATTATTGGGATTGGCGTAGTAAACATCATCTTGCGAGTCATATTCTTCCTCAGAATTATCAGAAGCCTCTACAACGGGCCTCTTTGAGGCAGCACAGTGAACACGGCCCTGACCTGACCCAGACCCCTGACCCATGCCTTCAGACGGCTGACGACGAGCAATGGTGAAGTCCTTTGATCCTCTTTTTCCATGCTTGCGATGAAGCTCAGACCTCTTGTCAGCGGAGTCTGAAACACACGCAAACACCCAACAACACAAAGCACGAAACACAAATGAGTACAAGTGCAAGATGAATGGCAAGGAGATAGACAAACATCTAGGCAAAAGTTCCTGGATAGCCCGTGCACACGGGGTTTAGACCCCGTGGGCACGGGGGTCCCATGCGCACGGTACAGGACCGTGAGCACGGGGCACCGTGCGCACGGGGGTCAGACACCCCGTGGACACGAGGGTCTCCCAGCAGCAGCCACTACCAGAATGAACTCCGGGAGTGGGTGTAGCAGAGGAACCAGAGGATCTAAGCACTAGACTTCTATCTACAGACTAGTTGAGGCTAAACGAATCTAGGGAGCAAAGAAACCCTAAAGCTAGAGAAAAAGATAGGAACTCAAGGAGATAGACCATGGAGGCAAGACCAACTGGAGGAGGACCCCATCTGGATGCAGATCCACTGAGGAAGAACCCCGACGAAGCCCGAAGGAGCTCCGGCGAGTGGAGGCGACGGCGGCGGCGCTGGATGCTTCCTGGGGAGTGGAGGGGGCGAATGGGTGGAAATGAACCCGAGCCCCCCACGCCCCACCTCCTCAGGACCAGAAACCGTAGACCCCGTGCGCACGGGCTAAGAGAGCCCCGTGCGCACGGGCATCCCGTGCGCATGTTACAGAGCCCGTGGGCACGGGGGCCCCGTGTGCACGGTACAGGCCCGTGCGCACGGGGTAATCCGGAACTTTGACATGAGTGGATTTGTTTTAAATACAGGGCTGAGTGTATACTCTTACCCCTACTTCACAAAGCACTCGGTCTACATTTCTGAATACGCTGCGAGGAAAGACCTATCACTATGGAAAGGGTATATGTGGAGCACTTGTACCAAAAGAGAAGAGAGGAGAACCAAACAAAAAAAGGAAAAGAAACAACACACCACACAAGCGAAACAAACACGGACACAACCCTCAAGCGAGGGCGGTGGCCGAGGCCACCATGTTTGAGTTTACTTGGTATGGCACCGCGAAGATATCAACCTTGGGCCCAAGACCAATACTCATCTTTGAAGCACAAGTACCACCTAAAGTGGCTAATGTGAAAGATTGAGTTTGTTTTATGCACTTCCAGGATAAGATAGCTCATGGGTTGAGCTAGCTCCCCCTAGACATGTGCCTACATCTAAGCAAGATAGTACATGAGTATGTGTGTATGAGCAAGAGTTTCATACGAAGTTACTAATATCCACGATATTTAGCTCATGCCTTAACTCGTGGAATCTTGCTTCGTCAAGGGGCTTGGTGAAAATGTCTGCTAGTTGATTGTCGGTGTTGACATGGAGTAACTCAATGTTTCCCTTGGCCACATGATCTCTAATGAAATGATGACGAATCTCAATATGCTTGGTCTTGCTATGTTGAACCGGATTCTCGGCGATCTTGATGGCACTTTCATTGTCACACCAAAGAGGCACTTTGTCACATTTGACACCATAATCCATCAAAGTTTGCCTCATCCATAATAATTGGGCAAACAACTTCTGGCAGCAATATACTCGGCTTTGGCTATGGAGAGAGATATACAATTTTGCTTCTTTGAAGACCAACTTACCAACGACCTCCCTAGAAATTGACATGAACCGGAGGTGGATTTGTGATCAACCTTGTCTCCGGCCCAATCCGAATCCGAGTAACCCATTAACTCAAATGAAGATCCCTTGGGATACCAAAGGCCCAAGTTTGGGGTATGAACCAAATATTGAAGGATCCTTTTCACTGCCGAATAGTGGCTCTCCTTAGGAGCGGATTGAAATCTTGCACACATACACACACTCAACATAATATCTGGCCTAGATGCACAAAGGTAAAGCAAGGAACCGATCATAGAGCGATATACCTTTTGATCCACTTCTTTACCATTTGGATCAAGATGAAGTTGACCATTTGTGGCCATGGGTGTCTTCTTTGGCTGGATATCTTGTATTTTGAATCTCTTGAGCATGTCTTGGATATAACGAGATTGATTGATGAAGGTTCCGCCTCCCAATTGCTTCACTTGAAAACCGAGAAAGAACTTCAACTCTCCCATCATGCTCATCGCAAATTCCTTAGTCATAAGATTCTCAAACTCAACGTTAATAGCATAGTTAGTTGACCCAAAGATAATATCATCAACATATATTTGGCAGACAAAAAACTCTCCTTTTACCCTCTTTGTAAAGAGAGTGGAATCTATTACCCCAATTTGGAACCCTTTCTCGCTTAGGAACGCCGTAAGGTGATCATACCAAGCACGAGGTGCTTGTTTGAGTCCATAGAGTGCCTTCTGGAGTTCATAAACGTGAGAGGGATGATCGGGGTCTTCAAAACCGGGAGGTTGCTTGACATATACTAACTCCTTAAGAGGACCATTAAGAAAAGTGCTCTTAACATCCATTTGATATAATTTGAAATCATGATGAGAGGCATAAGCAAGCAAGATGCGAATGGATTCGAGACGGGCAACGGGGGCAAAAGTTTCACCAAAGTCCAAACCTTCAACTTGGGTGAAACCTTGTGCCACCAACCTTGCCTTGTTCCTTATCACTTGTCCATATTCATCTTCTTTGTTCTTGAAAATCCACTTTGTTCCAATGACATTATGAAATTCCTTGGGTCTTTCTACAAGGGTCCACACTTTGTTGCGTGTGAAGTTGTTGAGTTCTTCATGCATGGCATCTATCTAGTCCGGATCGTCAAGTGCATCTTCCACCTTAAGGGGTTCAACACAAGAGACAAACGAGTGATGTTCACAAAAGTTTGCCAAAAGTCTACGAGTAGTTACCCCCTTTTTGATGCTTCCGTAGATGTTCTCGGTGAGGTGTTGAAGATGTTTCAGCTTGGCGGCCACTTTTTTCTCTTTGCGGTCAAGCTCTTGTTCACTTGGTTTTGGACTTGATGAAGAAGCTTGCCCTTGAGATTGCTTTAACCTTGGAGACACTCTTCTCTTTGCAACCACAGGTTCTTGCTCAGTAGGAAGTGATGACGATGAAGACACATGAGGTTGGGGTTGATCTTGATCATGATCATCACTTTGAGCTTGATCTTGAGCCTCAACGATAGGTTCTTCATTATTCGGAAGAGTTTGCTCTTGATCTTGCTCAGGAATATGAGGGTCTTGATCTTGTTCTTGGAGAGGTTCATTATTTCCCGAAGCACCTTGGACAAGTGGCATCGGTGATGACTTCCCTTGTGAAGAATCCTCAAGAGGGGCTCTTACTCCTTCTTCTTCTACTTGGACATGGGGTGTTTCTTGTGGGAGAATGTGGCCTATCCCCATTGTCCTTATAGCTTGTGAAGGAGCCTCATCACCTAAAACACTAGGAACAATTTGCTCCATGCGGGAGCTGTCGTGGAATTATCACGTCAGATGTCCTCATGAAAGGACTTAGTCGTGGAGCCATCGCAACGGGTTAGCTTGAAGGGGTTAAACCGGACAAGGGACACGGGAGTTTATACTAGTTCGGCCCCTTCGATGAAGGTAAAAGCCTACGTCTAGTTGTGATGGAATTGATTGGGTTTCGATGATCAGGGAGCAAAATACGCTTGCCTGAGTCTCGAGTTGTTGTTTGTTGTCCCTGAACCGCCGCCGGGTCGTCCCTTTATATACACAGGTTGACGCCCGGCCGGTCTATAGAGCCCCGAGGCCAACTCATACAAAGTGTCCGGCTCGATCTCTCCTTTCCTAACTTACATTACAAGTTTACATAGTCATGGCGGTTTACCACTATGGGCCCTAATCTGCCTTTGGGCTTCGGGCTTCTATGCTTCATTTAGTAAAGCGCCATCTTCTGGATCTTCATGGGCTTCAACATAGTCGAGGGTGAACCGGGCCCTCCTGGCCGGTTTATACTCAGTAGCTATATCCTCAACATTAGGCCCCAGATTGATTTGAATTTGTTCATGTCAATCTTCAATACTTCAAAGATCTCTTGCAGGCATCTTCTTGTATTTTCGTAAATCGCCATATTGTCTTCTCTCGTAATTTTGTAAACCGCCGTGACGTCATCTTCTGAACACAGCAACGGTCCATCATGACATCATCTCTGTAAACAAAAATTTAAAAAGATTCCCTTCACTTAATGGTTATCCCGAAAATCGAGGTGACAGGCGCACTCATTCTGCCGTTTCAGGCTCCTCGATTCTCGCGCCTGCCGTTTTACTCTCTCCTCTATAAATAAGGCCCGAGGGCCCTTCTCTCTTTTTTCCCTTCTGTGCCTTCTTCTTCCTGGCGACGCCCAAACTCTGAAGCTCCGCCGGCATCCGCGACCTTCGAGAACTGCATCGACAAAGGCCGCTGCATCAACCTGAAACGGACCAGAAACTCGCCGCCCTCCTCTGCAGCAGATCTGCAGCGGTAAACTTCCTCTTTTCTTCATCTTTAAATCTGTTTCTAGGGTTTGCGAGCTCCTCTGCACAGTTCTTCATCCTTCTTCTTTGTTCTTCCTTCTGCCATGGTAGCTTTGATCCAATAGTAGTATAGATCTTATATGGTAGTTACTCTGCATCCATTTTTAATACTAGCAGATCATCCTTTTTCTTCTGTAGAGTATACGACCTTCCCTGTTCTGCTTAGCGCCTTTAGAAGGTCACAGAAAAATTGTTTTACGACTATGCGGTAGATCCAAATAAATTTGATCATTATGTCAACACTTAGCAGAAATTTCGAATCCTGGCCCTTCTGCCAATGGGCGGTTTAATATTTGATAGTCAATCCGCCATATGTCATTAGCCCTCTCCTAAACCGCCAACAGAACTTTGCATAGTATTTTTCTCCAGTTGAACACTGAATTGTACACCTTAAACCGTAAATTATAAATCGGCACTTTTTCTTTCAGTTCCCTCCTTCCGGAATGTCAAAACAATTCACTGCTTGCAATTGGGTTCCGTCCCGGATCACGAAGACACAAATCAATGGTTATGTCACCACTGGTGCTTTAGCGTTGAAAAGGGCTCTCCACTGGCGAGTTCCGGAATCGGAATGTCTGCCTTGTCTTTATGCAACACTTAGAACCGGGGATTCAGTCCGCCCGGATCAAAAAATTTCCGAGATGTCCTTGCAAGCTTCCAACTCCATCCACAAGATATTGGTCCGAACTCTGTGTCAAACATATGCAACTTTCAAGTTTTCTGCAAAGTCTATCTTCAAGAAGAACCAACTGTGGAGCTGTTCCGGGACTTTTTCCATTTGAACCGCCGTACGGAATTCTCAGATGGTCCCAACATAGAGCTTGGCGGCATTTCAATTCAAAAAAGAAAAGAAGTTGATTTCCCTCATGCCAAACATCATAGCCATCCCAAAGATTGGAATCAGACCTGGTTTTATTGCCGGAACACTGCCCCTGATGGAGAAAATCCCTTTCTGGGTTATCGCCCTCACCAGCTTAGCAATAGCCACCCATTACCTTCACGCTTGACCGCCGCAGAACGGAAAAATTTTGCACCTCAACTCGCCAAGCTCAGGGCTTTGATGGCCAACGGTTTAACCGTTATTGATCTTGTCCGTTGCTGGGTTTCTTGGGGCATTTTACCTTTAAGTCGCCGCCCCGGATTGATGCATGAGTACACTGGTGATGTCAAAGACCCTCAACGATATCATGAAATAGTAATGACTGATCTTGAAGTCACTGAATCGGTGAAGAAAATGCTTGATGAACCGATCTCTCCATGCAGCCAAACCGGTTTGGCTACGTTTTGCGCCTCCAACAGACCGCCAGCGGTAAAGTTCATCTAAATACTTTACTGATTTGCTTCTGTATTGACTATGTACTAACGTTTCCTTGTCTTAATTTCAGGCTAACAACTCCTTTTGGAAACGGACTAAACTGGCCCGGGCTCCTCGTGCAAAGACCAAGGCCACCAAGAAGGTTGGCAAGAGGAAAACCGCCGAGTCTTCTGACCCGCCAGAGGATGAGGAATCAGACGCTGAGGTAGAACTTGACTCACTTGGTTCCTATTTCGTTCATCTTATTGACAATGACTATTCCCAGGATGATGCGGAGGCCAGCCATGCAGAACATGTTGAGGTAATCCTTCTTTCTTCCGATTCAGATCTTGTACCGGTTCAAAGAATTTGCCGCACAGTCCAGAAAGTAAAACAATCTCACCCCCTTGCTCATTTGGATCCAAAATTTTCCATGAAGACACAGCAAGTTGAGGAACGTCGCACAACCTAGCATAGTGGTCAACAAATCACGTCGTCCGGTTTAGCTAATACGCCAACCCGGAAACGTCATCCAGAGGTGACTTGCTCTCCTGAAAAATGTTACCCTTTGAAAGGTTTCTTCCGCTGCCCTCTCAATCCGTCTGACCCGAATTACCAGGCTTCTTCCAACTCGTCTGGCGGTTCATCAACCACTCAGCTGCCTCCTCTCAAAGTCGTCGTTGGGTAAGTATATTACTCCTTAATTTGTTTCTTTTATTTGCCAGTTTACCATATTCTAACTTTTGATGTTGTAGCGCCAAGGCTTGATTGAGTAAGAAAGACAAGACCAGCAACCCAACTGTGGATGTTGATCCGGAGAAGACTCCAGAGCATCATGGTGAAGATCCTGAAGCTGCTATAGATAGCTCTACTGGGCAAAACCAAGATGCTGATGCCAACCCGCCAGAGGTTGAACTGAATGTAGAGGTTGACACTTCACATCCTCCTGCTCCTCCAAGTCCAACAGTTGAATAGCGGGGCTCAATTGCTGATCCGCCAAGCCCAACTAAGAAACCGCTAAGCCCTGCTACCAAAGCGCCAAGTCATGTTCAGAATATTGATTCCTCCAGTCTGGCCAAAGATGATGAAGATGTCGTTACGGGCACTGCATATAACGCCCCTGGAAATCCGGTTGCTCTATCAAAGCACACTGCCAAGGATGAATTTGCCGCTATGAGTAAGGGGAAGGGGAAGACTGATTTGTCTGCTTATGTCGATCTCTCTTCTCAAGACCTTCACTCTGGCTTCTTGAACCGGCTTTACACAAGCTGTGATTATGAAGCCGGTTTAGTAAATCTGATGAAGGAGCGTTATGAGGTAAACAATTTTGCTCCTTGTTATGTACCTTCATCTCATTGTAGCCCCCAAGGGCCAGTTTGTCTTGAGAAAGTCAAACCGGGACTTTGTATACTCCAAACTGTACTTTATGAAATTTCCTTGTATATGTCTGATCAAACACACATTAGCCCCCAAGTGCCATGATTAAAACTTGTATTAATCCTTGGGACTTCAACAATCAGCATAAAAATGATCCGCATTAGCCCCCAAGTGCCAAGTGTATAACTGGTTATATGCTTGGGACTTTAACAAAGATATTGACATGTTCTCTTATTGTTGCAGAGTGAGATAAACCAACAAGTCTCTCAAATTGCTGACCTTCAAGAAAATCTGAAATCCCAACAAGCAGAAACCACCAAGGCCAAGGATGAGCTGAAAACCGCCTTAACCACCATGGAGCAGCTTAAAGAATGGTTTAAGTCTGAGCAGGCCAACTGAGACACCGAAAAGGCAGGATTGCTGAAGCGGGCGGAAAACGCTGAGGCAACTCTTGAACCGGTGACGGAAGAACTTTCTGGATTAAAGCGCCAAATCAATGCCATGACCTCTGCAATATTTGGTAAGCAGTGGTTGCCAAGGTTTTATGACTATTTCACTTTGAAATTTCACCGGTTTAACATGAATTTCCTGAACTGATATAGGTAGTCGCATTGCTCATCTAGGTTCTGACATGCGGAAGAAGCTCAAGGCTGCATATACGCTGATTGAACAGCTGTATACCAGCGCTCAACGGGTTATATGCGCCACTTCTTATGACAATGCAGCGCCAGCACTGATCAAGGACACGCTGGACCGGCTCTCGATGACGCCAGCGCAAATAGAAGAGCTGAAGCGATCCGCTGCTCGGGCTAGCACTTTACTAGCGCTGACTCGAGCCAAGGCATGGATAGCTAATCTTGATCCGGCTGATATAGCCAAGGGCTTCCCCGGTGCACAAGAAAACGGCGAAGTATTTGATAACGACGCTCTTAGACGGGTGACAAGGGAGATGCGTCCTCTGGCGAGTCAGCTGGCAGATGAGGCTAACCTGACGGTTCACCGATCCTTCTATGACGCAAACAGCAGACGGGTTGAAGCTGTGATTCTTGAAGTGCAGAACCTTATTCCACCAATCCGTAAGCACACTTACGCCCCTGACGTTGATCCGGCTAAGCTTATAAGTGAAGAGGCTGTCTTTCAGGCTTTAACCCGGATTGATTGGACCACCAATGACTTCCAGCCATTGGATGGGGAGGAGGAGGCTGAACCGACGCCAGATGACCCATCTACCTCACATCAACCCGGCAATGGAGCTTAATCCGTCAAGGCGGTTGATATGTCAGAAGCTGTCCGTTTTAAAACAATTCCATATTTTGGGCCTCTGAGTGCCTTGTAATAGGGTAGCAAAAACTTATTGTGATCTGCTGCCATTGTGCAGGAGGAGATACTTTGTATGATCCGCCGTATCAATGTCAATTTTGATTCAGGTATCATAATATGCAACTCCTGTGTGCACATAAAAAGACAAGGGTCCTGGCGGTTTACCGCCGGACGGGTCATAATGCCCAAAAACAGGTTGGATTGATAATCAAACTGTAAAAATATGAAATGATTCATACATGTGATATAAGATCCCTGTTAGTTGGTTGGTCAACTTTGATTGTAATAAGGGTGAAAACCCAAACCTAAAATTCTTGTATAACTCCATCATGTACTGATGTCGTATAGTAAGTCATACCGGGTGATGATTCATGCCAGATGATCCAAGCTGGTGACAGGTAGTCAATGCCAGGACGGGTTAATAAACTCCGGTTTAAGAATAAGGTCTGTCAACGTGTAGTTGCAAACCAAGCCGGTTTAAAGAATACCGGGCTAATAAAATGACTGACCAAGCCAAGAAAATCGGTTTAACATAAAATTCAGCAAAACGCAAATAAAACCGTGTAGTCGAGGCTTTTGGGGGGCTGCCAGGCCCAAATTCGAGGCTTTTGTGGGCTGCCAGGCCGCTGAGTTGAACCATTTAACAAAGCCTTTTAAGATGGACCTCCAACTAACCAATCACCGTTTTAACTTTGACAAGTGCAGGGTCTCAATGAGAGTAACTATCAAACGTTCGGAGGGCCGTGCCAGGATGACCTGGATAGGAGTGTCTTACTTGATGAAGGCAGGTTAACCCGGGGTTTTAGGTAAATATACCAGGCTTCCAAGCCGTGGGTCGATACCCAGCTACAAGGGTCCATTCAAACTCCTTGGTATTGGACCAAGGAGCCCCCAAGTAACATGATGAGTTGTGCTCATTGGGTGCCTATGTTTGAGTTGTGCATAGCATCTAGACTCTCTTTGGCCCCTTGGGTGTGAAGCTCCCAAGCTTTGTGGCGTGATAGCCGGTTTAACAGGTAGTACTCCGCTTTGTCAGCTGAAGCCCCCATGTAGCTCAAAGGATATTTGAGAAAAAACAGCAGAGGCCCCGCTTTAGAGCAAGGATGCTGATTTATTTATTGATCATAATATATACATTGTCGAAATATGTACATAAAAAGAGCCTATGGCTCAAGTGTAGTAAGGCTGGAGGAGAGCTGTGTTCCAGGGCCGCCGGGTCTCCTCCTCAGAGTTGCGTGAGTCGTCTCGAACGTCAATGAGGTAGTATGATCCGTTGTGCAGATTCTTGCTGACCACAAAGGGTCCTTCCCAAGGCGGGGATAACTTGTGCATGTCGGTCTGATCCTGGATGAGCCGGAGCACCAAGTCACCTTCTTGAAAGGTTCTCGTCTTAACCCGGCGGCAGTGATAACGCCGTAGGTCTTGTTGATAACCCGCCGATCAAGCCAAAGCCATATCCCGCTTTTCATCTAACAGGTCTAGTGCCTCTTGGCGAGCTTGCTCGTTGTCCGCTTCAACATAATTAGCAACCCGGGGCGAATCATGATGTATATTGCTTGGGAGAACTGCCTCTGCCCCATATACCATAAAGAAAGGCGTGTAGCCTGTTAATTGATTGGGGGTGGTGTTGATACTCCACAACACAGAAGGTAATTCTTCCACCCAACAACCCGGTGTCCGCTTTAAGGGAATCATGAGCCGGGGTTTAAGACCCTTTAAAAATTCTTGATTAGCTCGCTCTGCTTGACCGTTGGACTGAGGGTGCGCCACAGATGCTAGGTCAAGCCGGGTGTGCTCTCTTTGACAGAAATCCTCCATCTCACCTTTGGAAAGGTTGGTACCATTATCCGTGATGATGCTGTGTGGAAAGCCAAAACGGAAAATAATCTTTTTGAGAAATTGAACCGCCGTAGCTGCATCACACTTGCTAACAGGCTCCGCTTTAACCCACTTGGTGAATTTATCAACTGCCACCAACAGGTGGGTCTTCTTGTCCGGGGAACGTTTAAAGGGTCCCACCATATCAAGCCCCCAAGTAGCAAAAGGCCAAGTGATAGGAATCATCCGTAGTTCCTGAGCCGGAACATGAGCTCTGCATGAAATTTTTTGACAAGCATCACATTGCTTTACCAGATCCTCCGCATCAGCATGAGCTGTCAACCAGTAAAACCCATGACGAAAAGCTTTTGCAACCAGGCACTTTGAGCCGGCATGATGACCAC
Organism: Triticum timopheevii; assembly: GCA_963921465.1. Taxonomy (NCBI): domain Eukaryota; kingdom Viridiplantae; phylum Streptophyta; class Magnoliopsida; order Poales; family Poaceae; genus Triticum; species Triticum timopheevii. The sequence goes on along the minus strand of OY997272.1, from coordinate 403,395,048 downwards.
AATCCCCTTCACGAATTTCCCGTAGGATCGCTTGGCCTTCTTCCGGAGAAACACAACGCTGAAATATGCCTGAAACGCTACAGCGGTGTAACTCGCCATTGTGAATAACCATGGACTTGGATCGCCGGACTATTTGTCGGGCCAGGACTTGATCATTTGGTAGCTCACCCCGGCTCATATACGCCAGATATGAAACCGTCCAATCTGGCACAACGTGTAAAGCGGCCACCAACTGAGCCTCCGGATCAGGAACAGCCAAATCCTTTTCTATGGGCAACTTAACAGACGGGTTATGCAAGATATCTAAAATGGTGTTAGGAGGTACCGGTTTACGCTGAGATCCAAGCCGTCTCAAAGCGTCTGCTTCTTTGTTTTTGCGCCGATCAATATGCTCAACCTGATACCCTTTGAAATGACCCACCACAATATCCACCTCACGCCTATAAGCCGCCATGAGTGGATCCTTAGAATCCCAAGTACCAGAAACTTGCTGAGCCACCAGATCAGAATCTCCGAAACAACGAACTCGACTTAAGTTCATCTCTTTAGCCACACGGAGACCATGAAGTAGAGCTTCATACTCAGCTGCATTGTTAGTACAAGGAAACATCAAGCGGAGGACATAACAAATTTTATCACCTCGAGGGGAAGTAAGGACAACTCCAGCCCCCGAGCCTTCCAACTGCCTTGATCCATCGAAATGAATAGTCTAGTACGTATTATCCGGCTTATCTTCCGGTGCTTGCAACTCGGTCCAATCATTGATAAAGTCCACAAGAGCCTGAGACTTGATGGCTGTTCGAGGTACATATTTTAAACCGTGTGGACCAAGCTCAATTGCCCACTTTGCAACCCGGCCAGTTGCTTCTCTGTTTTGGATGATATCGCCCAAGGGAGCAGAAATAACCATTGTGATGGGATGACCTTGAAAATATTGCTTGAGCTTTCGACTGGCCATAAAAACCCCATACACCAACTTCTGCCAATGCGGATAGCGTTGTTTCGACTCGATCAGAACTTCACTGATGTAGTATACCGGTCGTTGAACCGGATATTCTTTCCCAGTCTCTTTACGCTCAACCACAATTGCCACACTGACCGCTCGGGCATTGGCAGCCACATATAATAGTAAAGGCTCATGATCAACTGGGGCTGCAAGAACTGGCGGTTCAACCAACTGCCGCTTTAACTCCTCAAAGGCCGCATTGGCTGCATCACTCCAGACGAAATCATCCATCTTCTTCAGGATCTGATACAAAGGAATGGCCTTCTCACCCAGACGACTGATAAACTGGCTGAGGGCTGCAATCCGGCCTGCTAGACGCTGAACATCATTGATACACGTCGGTTTAGCCAGGGATGTGATCGCCTTGATCTTTTCTGGATTGGCCTCAATGCCCCTGTTAGACACAAGAAAACCGAGCAGCTTGCCTGCCGGAACACCAAAGACAAACTTATCCGGGTTAAGCATCATCTTGTAAACCCGAAGCTTATCAAACATCTCCTTGAGATTAACTATCAATGTCTCCTTTTTCCTGGATTTTACCATAATGTCATCCACATAGGCATGAACATTACGCCCAATTTGCGTGTGAAGACAATTTTGCACACAACGCTGATAAGTTGCCTGAGCACTCTTGAGCCCAAAGGGCATAGAAACATAGCAGAAGGCTCCAAAGGGAGTGATGAAGGCTGTCTTCTCCTGGCCCTTAACTGCCATCTTAATCTGATGATATCCTGAATAAGCATCCAAAAAACTCAGGCGCTCACAACCCGCCGTCGCATCAATGATCTGATCAATACGCGAGAGAGCAAAAGGATCGGCCGGGCAAGCCTTGTTCAAGTCCGTGTAGTCCACACACATACGCCAAGTGCCGTTTTTCTTAAGAACCAGCACCGGATTAGCCAACCATTCAGGATGAAACACTTCAACGATAAACCCAGCAGCCAACAGCCGGGCTACCTCCTCACCAATTGCCTTGTGTCTCTCTTCATTAAAGCGACGAAGAAATTGCTTGACCGGTTTAAATTTCGGATCAATGTTAAGGGTGTGCTCAGCGAGTTCCCTCGGTACACCTGACATGTTAGAAGGCTTCCATGCAAAAATGTCCCGGTTCTCACGGATGAACTCGATGAGCGCGCTTTCCTATTTTGGATCCAGATTGGTGCTGATGCTGAACTGCTTAGACGAATCACCAGGTACGAAATCAACAAGCTCAGTTTCATCAGCCGTTTGAAATGCAGGGTTGGGTCATGCTCAGTGGTGGGCTTCTTCAAAGGGGTCATATCTGCCGGATCAACATTCTCTTTATAAAACTTTAGCTCCTCTGTAGCACAAACCGACTCAGCATAAGCCGCGTCACTTTCCTCGCAATCCAAAGTGATTTTTCGACTTCCATGAACCGTGATAGTCCCTTTATGACCCGGCATCTTGAACTGCAAGTAAATATAACAAGGCCTCGCCATGAATTTTGCATAAGCCGGTCGCCCAAATAGTGCGTGATACGGGCTCTGGATTCACACCACCTCAAAGGTCAATGTCTCAGACCGGGAATCATGTTCATCACCAAACACAACTTCCAAGGCAATCTTACCCACTAGATATGCCGATTTACCTGGTACCACACCATGAAAAACAGTATTGGACGGTTTAAGATTCTTATCTGTCAGCCCCATGCGGCGGAATGTCTCATAATACAGAATATTGATACTGCTTCCTCCATCCATGAGTACTTTGGTGAACTTATAACCTCCCACCTGAGGTGCCACCACCAGAACTAGTTGACCCGGATTGTCAACCCGGGGCGGATGATCATCCCTACTCCACACAATAGGCTGTTCCGACCACTGCAGATAACGTGGAACTGCTGGTTCAACCGCATTGACTTCCTTCTTGTGCAGCTTCTAATCATGCTTGCACACACTAGTGGTGAACACATGATACTGCCCACCATTCAACTACTTCGGGTGACTTTGGTAACCCGACTGCTGCTGATTCCCTTGATTACTCTGCTGGGTATTACCACCTTGGTTGCTCTGGTTGCCATGATTATTCTGAAACCCAGAGCCTAAACCGCCGCCACCATGAAAACCTGGACCTGAACCGCCCGACGGACCCAGATCATACTGGAAAAGATTAGAGTTTTTAAATTCCTTCATAATGTTATAATCTTTCCAGAGATGTGTTGCAGGGGCCTCCTTGGTCCCATGCTTTGGACAGGGCTGATTCAACAAGCGCTCCAGATTCATCGCCCTAATCGCTTGGCCAGCGTTAATCCGGTCAGACGAGTGCAAAACTTCTGAGACCCGGCGCACCCAATGAGTTGTGGACTCGTTCTCTCCCTGAACACAAGCGTCCAGATCGACAATGGACATGTGTTGTTTGCACGTGTCTTTAAAATTGGCTATAAATCGGGCCTTCAACTGATCCCATGACTCGATGGAATTAGCTGGTAGATTTTTCAACCAAGTACGGGCTGTTCCTTCCAACATCATCGTGAAGTACTTTGCACAAGCTGCTTCATCTACATCCAGCATCTCCATTGCCATCTCGTAAGTCTCGACCCACGCCTCAGGTGGCTGATCCGCCGTGTAAATAGGCACTTTGCATGGACCCTTGAAATCCTTGGGCAGACGCACGTTACGGAGAGCCGGAATAAGGCACGACACTCCCCAAGAACTGAAAGCAAGCCCGGTGCCTCTGTCAACCAACACTGCTGGCTGAACCGGGGCGGGTTGATAACGACCTAAAGCGGCATCCCTTCGTGCCCTGCCATGATCCACCACATCTTGAGCATTGCGATGCCGCGCGCTGCTAGATACCTCCGGTTCATCCATACGCCTGCTATAACTTGGGCTCGGACGAGGGGTTGAATGAATTCTATCCCGGCTATATGAATAAGCCTGCTGCTGCACCATAGCGGTTTGAAGAAGATCTCTCGCCCGCCGCGTCTCAACTGCTGCTATTGAATCGCCCTCCATCGGAATGGCTGCCGAACGTGAGGCCGCGGCAACCATGTTATCCAGAGGGCTCAAAAAGTGACCCGGTGGTGTAGGCACATACTGCGGCAGGTTATCTGTCTGTCGGGGTGGCTCCGTTGCTCGTGGCTGATCCGGAGCTGTCCTAGGCGCCTCAGTCCAGTTTGCAGCTGCCGGATTGCTCGGCCCAGCGTCTGGTGTCTGAAAGAGATTTAACCCTTCGTAAACCGGCGGCAGACGTGACCGGTACTTCCTTCGCATTACATCCTCTGATGCGGTCCGATCCAGCATGAGCCGGTAATTCTGTGCCTATATCTGCTGTGATTGTGCATCCAAAGCGGCCCGTTCTTCAGCCATCCTATTATCCTCAGCTACTAGGTCCTCCTTAGCCTGTGCTATTTGGTCCTGCAGTTTTGCCACGTCCGCATTATGCTGATCTCGCGTCTCTGGGGTCACTGTCGCGGTTAACAAGGTAGCCCAGGCGTCCATCAAACCGGAGAGGACTTGCGCCGGTCGGCGCGCCGAGGTACCTGCCGCGGCTGCTGATCCGGTATTCATCGCTGCGGTAGATGAAGACTGCAACGTGGGCTGCGTTCCGGCCATGTAGATAGCAACCCGACTTGGTGTTTCAAGGAGGTCCAGAATACTGTTGCCATCGGAATATCCCTCGAACACACCGCTATGAATCTGGTATAAGGACTCGGTTTCGCCAGTCGATGATTCGCCGTCGGAATATACAGCCGTCTCGTCCTCAGACACCGGTTCAGATCTGATCCCATGGACACATCCTACGAATGCACGCTTCACGGTGGGCTTAATCCGGGTTGGACTCGCACGCTGAGCCGTCTCGACGAGGTCGGTGCAGATGTCCAGCTCAGGGCCCGGTTCGCCGATCTTGCCGATGAAGACATGTATTCCGCCAAAGGGGACCCGGTACCCGTACTCGATCGAGCCGACCTCGGGGCCCCATCCTTTGTCGTTGATGTAGAGCTTGCCGCGACAACTTTTGGTCATCCGGCCGATCACGTACCCCTTAAGTCCTTCAGAGCAGCCCTTCAAGAACTCGACACCATCGTGCGATAGCCCCACGGTGGGCGCCAACTGTCGTGGAATTATCACGTCAAATGTCCTCATGAAGGGACTTAGTCGTGGAGCCATCGCAACGGGTTATCTTGAAGGGGTTAAACCGGACAAGGGACACGGGAGTTTATACAAGTTCGGCCCCTTCGATGAAGGTAAAAGCCTACGTGTAGTTGTGATGGAATTGATTGGGTTTCGATGATCAGGGAGCGAAATACGCTTGCCTGAGTCTCGATTTGTTGTTTGTTGTCCCTGAACCGCTGCTGGGTCGTCCCTTTATATACACAGGTTGACGCCCGGCCGGTCTACAGAGCCCCGAGGCCGACTCATACAAAGTGTCCGGCTTGGTCTCTCCTTTCCTAACTTACATTACAAGTTTACATAGTCATGGCGGTTTACCACTATGGGCCCTAATCCGCCTTTGGGCTTCGGGCTTCTATGCTTCATTTAGTAAAGCGCCATCTTCTGGATCTTCATGGGCTTCAACATAGTCGAGGGTGAACCGGGCCCTCCTTGCCGGTTTATACTCAGTAGCTATATCCTCAACAGGAGCCGTTATCTTCATCAAACTCCACATTTACCGTTTCCTCAATGCATCCGGTGGATTTATTGAGAATCGGTAAGCATGAGAGTTTGATGCATATCCAACAAATATGCCCTGATAAGTTCCAGAATCTAATTTAGCTAACCGGGATTTTTTGTTTAAAATGAAACACTTACAACCGAATACCCGAAAGTATTTGACGTTGGGCTTTCTCCTGATTAGGAGCTCATAAGGGGTCTTGTTCTTGAGCTTGTGAAGATAAAGCCGGTTTGAAGCATGGCATGCGGTGTTGATGGCTTCTGCCCAAAGCTTGTATGGTGATTTGAACTCATCAAGCATGGTCCTACCCATCTCAATAAGAGTCCGATTCTTCCTCTCCGCAACACCATTTTGTTGGGGAGTATATGGTGAGGCATATTGGTGCCTTATCCCCTCTTCACTCAAGAAATCATCCATTGTATAGTTTTTGAACTCGGTGCCATTGTCACTTCGGATTGCCTTGATCTCACAGTTATGTTGACGTTGAGCTTCTTTGGCAAAGTTGATGAAGGTTTCTTGAGTTTCATCTTTAGTCTTGAGAAAGAACACCCGAGTATATCTTGTGAAGTCATCAACAATGACAAGGCAATATCTCCTTCCTCCCAAACTATCATATGTTGGAGGCCCAAATAGATCCAAATGGATAAGCTCGAGGGGCCTTGTCGGTGTCAAAACCGGCGGATCTTGGGTAGGGGGTCCCGAACTGTGCGTCTAGGCGGATGGTAACAGGAGACGAGGTACACGATGTTTTTACCCAGGTTCGGGCCCTCTTGATGGAGGTAAAACCCTACTCCTGCTTGATTGATATTGATGATATGGGTAGTACAAGAGTGGATCTACCACGAGATCAAGGAGGCTAAACCCTAGAAGCTAGCCTATGGTATGATTGTTGTTGTGATTGTTGTCCTATGGACTAAAACCCTCCGGTTTATATAGACATCGGAGAGGGCTAGGGTTACACAGAGTCGGTTACAATGGTAGGAGATCTACATATCCGTATTGCCAAGCTTGCCTTCCACGCCAAGGAAAGTCCATCCGGACACGGGACGAAGTCTTTAATCTTGTATCTTCATAGTCTTGGAGTCCGGCCGATGATGATAGTTCGGCTATCCGGACACCCCCTAGTCCAGGACTCCCTCAGTAGCCCCTGAACCAGGCTTCAATGACGACGAGTCCGGCGCGCATATTGTCTTCGGCATTGCAAGGCGGGTTCCTCCTCCGAATAATTCATAGAAGATTGTGAACACCAGGATAGTGTCCGGCTCTGCAAAATAAATTCCACATACCACCGTAGAGAGAACAATATTTACACAAATTTAATCTGCTGACATATTTTGTGGCGTGATGTCACACCACTACCAAGCCTTTACTTGAATCGTTATTATTATACCACCTCAGCGCGTTTAGCGAAGCGGTTTCCTTGGCACGTCTTGTTGAAGCAGAGATCGTGTTCCCCTTATTCCGGGATTCCCATCAATACGGACGTGGGTAACCCAACCGCGCCCGTCGCCATGCCCCCTCCATCAAAGGCGGGTTCCAAACGGTCACGAGGACGACTCTTGGTATTCTTCCTCTTTATAATGAGACCAAGGCTCGTTCTTTTTCTTCAATCCTCAATCGAATCCGCCCCTCGCCCCAAGCTCCAACACTTAGGGCTCCAGATTCGAGCGCTTCGGAACTTCGACAATGTCCGGCTCCGACTTGCAGGGCCGGTGGATGCCCTCCTCCGTCACGGAGGAGGACGTGCTAAAGCTGAGAGAAGCCAGGTACTTAACCTACGCGATTTCGCATTGGCTTCCTGCCCAAGGGCAAGTCATTCCCACTCCCGAGCCAGGCGAGAGCGTCGTGTTCGTGTCTCACCTTCGTCGGGGTTTAGGCTTCCCGATGGATCCCCTCGTGAGGGGGCTCATGTTTTACTATGGGTTGGAATTCCACGACTTGGCTCCGGAGTCCATCCTCCACATCTCATCGTTCATTGTCGTCTGCGAAGCCTTCCTCCGCACTACCCCTCACTTTGGTTTGTGGCTCAAAACCTTCAACGTGGAGCTGAAGATGATTGAGGGGCGTCAAGCAGAGTGCGGCAGGGCGGTTGTAAGCAAGAGGGCCGATGCTCCATGGCCCGAGGGCTCTTTTCAGGAGGAGCTCGGTTTATGGCAACAGGAGTGGTTCTATATTACCGCTCCCAGGGGCAGCAGGCAGAAGTGGCCGCCCGTCTTTCGCTCGGGCCCTCCACAACGGCTGATGTCATGGGTCAACAAAGGGCTTAACTGGGGGCGCTGATTCGGCGTCTTCTGCCCTGCAAACGTCACCCCCTCCGCCTGTGGGAATTCAATCCGTAGGGACCACGAGCTCTCCAACACTTCATGGGTACGACACCCGTGGAGATGTACAAATTGTTCTTCGGATCACAAGAAGTGTGTCCGGAATTGACGGAGGATGCCGGCTTAAGCTGCAACCGCCCGAATGCTCAAGTAAGTAGCCCTGTGTCCGGACATACCGTTTGTTTGCATATTCTTGGATTTGCCTTTTAACCAATCGTCCTTTGAACAGGAGTGGATAGCGCAAGCAAAACTGATACGGTGTCCGCCCCCCCTCCCGGAGACCGCGCCGGACTTGGTGTTGGTCAAGATGCTGGAGGTTGCGCCTCCAGAGGAGGGCGAAGGGGAAAAGAGGGATCGAGAATGCCTCCTTCCAGGGGGAGAAGAGGACCGCTTCCGAAGATCCGGAGGCTAAGGCCTCAAAGAGGGGGAAGAAATCTTCACCAGAGGGTCCTACGCCAGGGGAAACCCCGGCCGCATTATCTCCCCTAAGGAATCAGCCCTCCAGCGAGCCGTAAGTAGAAAAATGGGAGTTTTGTAATAAGAGACATCCCTATTTTTGCTTCTAAGGATAACCGAAGTTGTTATCTTGTAGTTCGGATCTTCGTCCTTCTCAGCTGAGCTCGTCTTCGGGGGACCTTCGTCCGGAGATGATGGAGAGCGAGACGCCTCCATCTGCCGCGCCATCAGGCGGGGCGGACGACCCTAAGTGTCGTCGCGGAGGGTCTCCCCAAGTCCGGTGGAGCCGGAGAGTTCGGCACCTACTGGTGTACGGCCGGGGGAGCTAAAGGATCTGCTCGAGAGGGCGTCTATCTCAGAAGATCACCGTATATTGATAAATACGGTGATTGAAAGAATTTCGTCCGCTGAGGGCGGGTTGCATGATGCCGTCAGAAGTTTACTGGCGGGTTTTGAGGTACGTAAAAATGACATACCTTTTGACAGTTTTGCACATAGAGTGCGCCCTGTATAGATAGTAGCCCCTGAGACTCGGTATGTTGTCGAAAGCGACAGCGTGCCGAGGATCATAATCTCAGTTAATAATTCTCGCTTTTCCCATGCAGGTGGCGGATCATCCGGTGGCCAGCCGGACTGATAGAGTTGCCGAGCTAAAGCGGCAACTCGACGTTGCGGATGCGGACATCGCGCTGGTCAATAAACGAGTTGACGAGTCACAAGGTAGGTTGTTTCTCCGCGGTCACCTAGTAAGGGAGCTGACGCCCACTCCTTACAACATGTATGCTTGATGCAGATGTTGCCGCTACTGTGGAGGACCTTCGGGCAGAGCTTGCTCGAGCCAAGGAGCAGGCCAGAGGGAGTGATGCGGCTGCCTCGAGGGCAGCCGAAGAGCTAAAAGCCAAAAAGGCTGCTCACTGCCGAAGCAGGGAGGAGATGGCCGGAATGGCCGTGAAGTTGAAGGATATTACCGACTGCTATGAGGTTCTTGAAAAAGAACGCCAAGCGGAGCAAGAGGACCTGAAGAAGGTCACCACCGAAGCCAAGGATGCCCGTTCTGCACTGAGGGCTATAAAGGAGGAGCTGCGTCAGGCCGGAGACATTGCGGCTGGAAAGCCCTTTCTGCTGCGCAGAAAGTTCACAGATCCGAAGTATGCTCAGCTGGGCCAGCTGTGGGGTTCGGAGGATCCTTATCTGGATTTGGCGACGAGTGCGGCGGATGCGGTTGTGCACTTCCGAAGCCAAAGGATCACGAGATGGAAGAGCTGTTTTGGTCTCAATTCCACAGTCCGGAGCGTCCACTTCCGTTGACCGATCGGTTGGCTGAGTGGGCTGAGCTGAATAGATTATCCGGATTTGCCATGACGGATGTGGTGGATCATGTGTGGCCGGATAGGCCTAAGCCGAAGAGTTATTTTGGCTTATTGCAGCAGTTCCTTGGGGCGGTGCCGCATATCAAGGCGATGAAGCGGTCGGCATGCATAGAGGGTGCACGGATGGCTCTCGCCCGTGTCAAGACATACTGGGCGGAGATGGATGCCACTGATGTTGCATCCCGGGGTTCGGACAAAATCCGTTTACCCGCCGAGCACTATTTTGGGGAAGTCTTGCAGGGCGCTCGTTTGATAGAGTCGCAGTGCTCGAAAAATGTTATGTTCAAATGACATGTATGATTTGTGAAACCATATTTATAATATGAGTGCTTTTTATACTTGTGCGTTCAAGTATTGAAATATCTCCTATGCGGCTGTTAATGTATATGTGTATATAACCTGAAAGATGGCAGTCTTCGGCTTCAGCCCCCACGCACATGGTGCGGGGGTGTTTGCAAAAATAACGCATTTTCACACTTAATCCAACGTCTTGGTCCTGTGAAGGAGGTGGTAGCATAGCAAACTAGGCAACCGGACTATAATGCTTTATCACTTTCACTTAGCCATAGGAGTTCGAAGGTGGGGCTACGATATAGCCCCTGGGGGCACCGCGCTCTCCGAATTTGGGGCGCGTATGTGCCTGACCGAGAAACGGTCCTTCGTCAAAGCGGAGGAATTCTAGACATTCCGGTAGTCGATCGAGTGGTTGACCAGTCTCTCGCTATATCATGACAGTCAGTTTTAGGCTTTCTCTACTGAGGTGCTTGCCCGGCCGAACCGGGGCACAATCGCAGTAGTTCTCCTGGTGCCACGTTAGCCGATGATACGGAACGTAAGGCAGCAAATCACAGGAGCCGGGCAAACCCAACATTTGACCAAAGACATGATTCAGAGCTGATGCATACAAGGCCTAACTCGAGACGCCGAACACACCCTAAGGTATTCGGTCTTTATGATAACGGGCGTAACAATGCCCTAAGCCCCTCGTGTCCAGGTACGGGCGAAAATTTCTGACGCGGCCGATGCCAAAATGCCAGCCTCCTCATCGGTTATGGTAGGAAACCGGGGGATGTGTATCAACAAGAGACAGTAAGAAAGGTTTACGTAGGGTCTTAATCTGAAAAGAATCCTTGCAACGGGTCCCTGCTGCACGTCTGCGCCTGTGTCTCCGTTATGCTGTATCCTGGACGGGTGTAGCACGCTGTTCATCTGTAAAAGAGAAGAACATAGTTTGGAAAGATATCGTGCGAGCAATGTATTTAAAACAGATCATGAAAAAAGAATGAAGTGGAGCGTTTATTGGCTCTCATTGTTCATGCTCACAGCCCCTTGTGAAGGGGTATGCGGCTAGGAAGCCCCTAGTTTATTTATGCCAGACTCGCCTAGCCGTGTCCGGGGTCTTAAGCGACCTTTCAAAGAGATAATGCCGCGTGGACCGGGCATTTTAAGTGTAAGAGATGCATAATGCGGTATTGCATTAAAACGGGCGAAAGCTTCACGTCCCAATAGTGCTTGATGGCTACTTTTAAATGGGGCGATATGGAAGATTAGCTTTTCGCGATGGAAGTTGTCAGATGAACCGAACACGACTTCTAGTAGTAAGGAGCCCATGCAATTGGCGTAAGGGCCTGGCGTCACTCCTTTGAAGGAAGTGTTGCTATGGCGAATTTTGGTAGGGTCTATCCCCATCCTGCGGATTGTGTCCGGATATAGCAGGTTTAAGTCGCTACCGCCATCCATTAGGACTTGTGTAAATTGTAGTCCGTCGATTATAGGATCCAATATCAAAGCAGTCCATCCTGCATTTCGAATGCTTCTGGAGTAATCCAGATGGTCGAAAGTAATTGGTTTTGACATCCAATCTCGGGATTCCGCTGGGGTGGACCGTGCGGCACGTACTTTAGTAGGTGCCGCACTATTGTTCCGTATTATCACGTGAAGTGAGTTTACTGTTTTGACTTCTTGTGGGAAAGTCTTTTGTTTTCCGGCACTCTTCTTGTGGGGCTCGTCATCGTCTTCGCTTGGTGTGTCGAGCCCCTTGTGTTCGGCGTTAAGTCTGCCAGACTGTTTGAAGACCCAGCAATCTCGGTGGGTGTGGTTTGCAGGCTTCCCGGGGGTACTGTGGATTTGACATATCCTGTCCAAAATTTTGTTCAGGTTGGATAGCTCGTCACTGTTGTCTTTAAGAGGCAGTGTTTTATTGTTCGGCCGAGAGCTTTTGAATCCGGCGTTGACCGCCGTGTTCTTTGGGCCATTTTCTTTATTCCGGCGCTGATCTTTTCTGCGTCATGATTTCCCATTTCCATCTCTGACCTCGGATGTACTTGGGTTGCTGGTGCTGCATCTTTCTAGCCAGCTATCTTCTCCCGTGCAAAAGCAGGTCATGAGGCTCGTTAGTGCGGCCATTGTTCTTGGTTTTTCCTGGCCGAGGTGTTTGGCGAGCCATTCGTCTCAGACGTTATGTTTAAAAGCTGCTAAGGCTTCGGCGTCCGGACAGTCTACTATTTAGTTCTTTTTGGTGAGGAACCTGTTCCAGAATTTGCGTGCTGACTCTCCGGGCTGTTGAGTTATGTGACTTAAATCGTCTGCATCCGGAGGGCGGACATAAGTCCCCTGAAAATTTGCTCTAAACGCATCCTCGAGCTCTTCCCAACTTCCAATGGTATTTTCTGGGAGACTTTTGAGCCAATGCCGAGCTGGCCCTTTGAGCTTGAGGGGTAGGTATTTTATGGCATGGAGATCATCTCCTCTTGCCATGTGTATGTGTAGGATGTAATCCTCAATCCAGACTCCGGGGTCTGTTGTTCCGTCATATGCCTCTATGTTTACGGGTTTGAATCCCGCTGGAAATTCATGATCCAGTACCTCATCGGTGAAACATAGTGGGTGTGCGGCGCCCCTGTATTTAGGTGCGCCGTTATCTTCGAACACTCGGCGTGTTGTGTTGCTCTCTGGAGCCCTCTTTTTTGGCCCGTAAATGGACCTGACCGGGCCATCCTTTTTGCGAGGATCTTTATGTGTATCATGTGCCGGCTTGTGTGCGGCGCCGCTTGTCGTTCTTAGCCTGTCATTTGGTCGTCTATCCGGCCAGGCGGCCTCTTTGCCTTTTGATTGTGGTGGCTCTACGGCCTCCTCGTCGAATTCGGGCAACATCTTGCGCTTCGGGTAGCTCTTTGCTTGATGACTATTGCCGTATTTGTCTGCGGTCTTGAGTACTTTGTTCCATCTCATTCTGAGTACGTCTTCTGCTGTTTTGAGCTTCCGCTTCTGCTTCTTCAAACTTCTTGCAGTGGCGACGAGCCTTTTGTGAATGCTCTTATGCTCCGGTGATGTGTCCGGCGTGAGATCGTCTGGACTGTTGTTTTCGCCGGGGATGGGTTGCTTGTCCAATTCATCCTGTTCGGATGGTTGCTTGGTTGCATGTTCGTCCTCCACTGGTTCTCCCTGCTCTATGGCTGGGTCGTTATGGGTGCTGTTGATATCGAGGCGGGACTTCGGGCGGCGCTTGCGTCGCCGTTTTGGTTGCTTCGCCGCGTCCCGTTGTTCCTCATTATCGCTTCCTTTTGGTGTATCCACCAGGTATATGTCATGAGTTGAGGTGGCTTTCCAGTGCCCTTTAGGCGCTGGTTCTTGGTCGTCTCCGACATCGTCGTCCATACCGTTGATGTCTTCGAAGTCGAAGTCTAGCATGTCGGTTAAATCGTCGACAGTGGCTACAAAGTGGGTGGTGGGTGGGCTTTGAATTTCTTTGTCGTCCGCATCCCAACCATCCTGACCGCAATTCGGCCAGGGCTCTTCTGATAGCGAGAGATACTTTAGCGAATTCAGGATGTCGCCAAAAGGTGAGTGTTGAAAGATGTCCGCGGCGGTGAACTCCATGATCGGCGCCCAATCGGATTCGATTGGAGGGGGCGCAGGAGGTTTGGAGTCCGGCGAGGAGTCCGGCACCTCGGAGTCACGAGCGTCGCAAGGGACAAGGTCAGTATTCGGCTCCATCGTCGTAGAGGTTGCAGCCCCCGAGGTGGTGTCTAGCCACCCATCCTCGATCTGCGCGGTCGGCTCCGAATTAAGGATCGGAGCGGACTCATGTGCAGCCTCCAGGGCACTGTCCGGCAGCAGAGCTAAATCATGCCCATCGAGACAGTGCGGCGCGCTCGGCTGTGGCTCGAATCCATCGAAGATCAAGTCTCCGCGGATGTCAGCCGTGAAGTTTAGGCTTCCAAGTCTGACCTGATGGCCAGGGGCGTAGCTTTCGATCTGCTCCAGATGGCCAAGCAAATTGGCCCGCAGTGCAAAGCCGCCGAATACGAAGATCTGTCCGGGGAGAAAAGTCTCACCCTGGACTGCGTCGTTGTTGATGATCGAAGGAGCCATCAAGCCTATCGGTGACGACACAGAGGAACTCTCAATGAAAGCACCAATGTCGGTGTCAAAACCGGCGGATCTCGGGTAGGGGGTCCCGAACTGTGCGTCTAGGCGGATGGTAACAGGAGACAAGGGACATGATGTTTTTACCCAGGTTCGGGCCCTCTCGATGGAGGTAAAACCCTACTCCTGCTTGATTGATATTGATGATATTGGTAGTACAAGAGTGGATCTACCACGTGATCAAGGAGGCTAAACCCTAGAAGCTAGCCTATGGTATGATTGTTGTTGTGATTGTTGTCCTACGGACTAAAACCCTCCGGTTTATATAGACACCGGAGAGGGCTAGGGTTACACAGAGTCGGTTACAATGGTAGGAGATCTACATATCCGTATTTCCAAGCTTGCCTTCCACGCCAAGGAAAGTCCCATCCGGACATGGGACGAAGTCTTCAATCTTGTATCTTCATAGTCTTGGAGTCCAGCCAATGATGATAGTTCGGCTATCCGGACACCCCCTAGTTCAGGACTCCCTCAGGCCTCAAGGTGGTGATGATAGTCTTCACCTTGTGAGCTTTTTCATGAAGCTTTCCGGCAATGCAAGCACTACAAGGACGATCTTTGGCAAAAGACACATTGGTTAGTCCAAGAATGTGCTCCCCCTTTAAGAGAGCTTGTAAATTTCTCGTGCCCACGTGGGCTAGCCTATGGTTCCATAGCCACCCCACGTCGGCCTTGGCCATTAGGCATGTTGCAAGATGAGTTTTATCTTTCGAGAAATCAACCACGTAAAGGTTGTCTTCAACATGCCCAACGAAGACCACTTTGAGATTGCTTCTCTTAAAGACGGTCACATGCAATTCACCAAAATGTGAATCATATCCGGAACGAGCCAATTGAATAGTTGAAAGTAAATTGTAGTGAAGGGATTGGACAAGCATGACATTTGAAAGTGATGAATCATTAGAGATTACCACCTTGCCCAAACCTAATACCTTGCCCTTGCTATTGTCACTGAAGGAGATGTTCGAAGAGGCCTTGAGTGAATCAACGAACTCCACGAGCATCTCCCTTTCTCCGGTCATATGATTGGTGCATCCACTGTCGATCACCCATTGAGTTCCACCGGAGACATAGTCCTACAATAATCAAGCTTTGGTTATAGGTACCCATTTTGCATTGGGTCCTGGTGAGTTAGCAACAAGGATCTTGGGAACCCAAATAGTCCAAGCATAATCATCATAGTTAGTTCCAACAAATTTTGCAAAGGTATAGCCATCATCTCCTCTCATGAGAACATATGATGGATTGTTCTTGCCAGCAAAATTCTTGGGAATGGCCTTGTCCCTAATGACCTTTCCATTCCCAACACCCTTCATTTCCTTCTCCTTCTCCTTGTGCCCTTCTTGCACAAACACTGCCTTTTGGGGAGGGGAAGGAGTTAGACCGATCTTCTTCTTCTTCTTCTTCTTCTTCTTATTATTTTTCTTACCACTCTTAGATGCGGGATTAAACCCAACTCCCTCCTTGGCAACACACTCCTTTTGGTTGCTCAAGAGGTCATTTAGATTTTTCTCCCCTTGGATGCATGATACAAGCCCTTTCTCAATTTGAGCTTTCAACTTCTTATTTTCCTCTTGAAGGAAAGTGCAATCACGAGCAAAGTTAGCAGTACAAGCATCATCATTTAAATCAATATGAGGTACGCAAGTGAGAGCCTTAATGGTTGTAGCTTTTAGTTGGGCGTAAGGCTCGGTGAGGGCAATGAGGTCACCTTTGACAACCTTGGAACTAATCACAAGGAACTCATGCTCCTCAACAAGTCTTATATGGTCAACTAGAAGCTTTTCAACTCTAACGTTAAGAGCATCTTTATTCTCAAGAGCAAGTTGCAAATCATCCTTGGTTTTAACAAAGTCAATTTGATGAGCAGATAAGGCTTCCTCAAGTGATGCTCTCAGGACACTCTCTTCATTAAGTTCGTGCTCGAGGAGATCAACTCTCTCTTTTTCCTCTATAAGGAGGTTCTCAATGTTCTCAATAAAGTCATCACGTTCGGCAAGTGACTTAAGGAGATCGCCAAAACGAGCACGAGCTTCACCATGAAGAGTTTTCATGGAAGCCATTAAGGATTCCTCATCATTATCCACACCCTCCTCACACTCATCCTCCACTATCTCACATGAGACATTGGGATAGTTGTCGGGTTTCTTGGGTTCGTACTTTGTTTTTACCTCTTTGGCCATGAGGCATCGATGATTGAATGGCTTGTCCTCATTTGGAGAGTCGAAGAGGCCGGTGGTGGAGGAGGAGGTAGTGGCATGCATGGCAAAGGCGGCCGTGCCCACTTGATCATCATCACCGTCATCTTCATCTCCAGACATGTATTCTTCATGAACAAGAGCCTTGTCATCCTTCCTCTTTGCAAAGTTGGTGAACTTCTTCTTCTTAAGCACAAGCTTCTCGGACTTGTCTTCACGTCTCTCATATGGACAATCATGAACAAAGTGTCTTGGGCTATCACAATTGTAGCATTTCCTTTGTCCAAAAGATCTTCCTTGAAGATTTCTTCCTTTGTTTGCCATGGTCCCGGAGTACTTTTTGATTAAGAGAGCCAAGTCTTCCACAAAATCATTTGCTGGACACGAGGTGTCATTATCCTCCTCACCTATCTGTTCACTCACTTCTTCCTTCCTCGAGGGTTGGCTCACCACTTTCTTGGCCTTCAAGGCAAGATTGGAGTTCTTGGTTGCTTGAGCTATTGCAAATGTTTTCTTGGACTTGGTTTCCAAAAGAACATGGGTAGAGAAGGTGGAAACAACTTGAGCCGAAGTCAGCTTGTGATAGTCCAGACGTTGATGAACCATCATGACCATGGTATGTTCCGTGAGAACCATAGCATCTATGAACTTGTCCTTGATGAAGTCATCATTTTCCCAAGTGCACCCAAAGGTTCTCAAGTTGAGCACAAGAGACTTCAACCTTCGGTAAACCTCTTCTGCGGACTCACCCTCATTCCTCACAAAGAGATTGACTTCTTGTTTGAGCAAGGCCAACCGAGATCTTCGAATTGCTTCATCTCCTTCAAGAGCCTCCTCAAGGCAATCCCAAATTTCCTTTGTGGTTTTGAGAAGAGCAATGGAATCACTATAGTCTTCAGTCACAGCATTGCGAAGCATGTTGTGTGCGGTAGCATTGAGTTGATCGTCAACTGCTTCCCTTGGAGTGAGATTCATTGGGTCCTTGGGGTTGAATCCATTGACCACAATCCACCACAATTGAGTTGAAGCACTGCGCATGTGAGACTCCATATCTAGCTTCCACTTAGCAAAGGCATTAGCTTTCAAAGGGGGCGGAGGCCCAACAGGATTAATGCGGGGATGTTGCAAGGGTTGAGGAGAGTAAAAGGGTTCCACAACATTGTACTTGGGAACTTGAGTACGAGCCGGAGAAGCAAGAGGTTCCCTCGAGTCATCCGCATCATGAACTTCATTTGGATTAAACGAGTTTGATGCGGACGTTGATGACGTTGATGACTTTGAGGTCCGCAAACATTGAAAGAAGATCGGCCGCGGTCAAGGGGACATTCGGGTTAGTAGGAGCGGCGGGAGCAACGACAGGAGCACCAAGTGTCTCGGTCGCGGTGGGGGGTTGGTTTTGACCATCCTCCGCAATGGGTAAGCCACCTCCCTCATTCCCTAGATGGACCATATCCTCTAAGGTTGTAAAACCTTATATTAGAGCACGAGGCTCTGATACCAATTGAAAGGATCGATACGGTCGACTAGAGGGGGGTGAATAGGAGACTACAAATTTTAATCTTTCTTGTAGATTTTAAAGCTTAGCGGATAAAAGAGTTCACTAGATATGCAACTAGGTGAATGCGACCTATATGACAAGCAAGCTCCAAGATAAAAATGCTAGGCAACAAACTACTTAGCAAGCCAACAAGCATACAACAACAAGGAAAGGTGTGGGAAAGGATTAACCACAAGTGAGACGAGGACGCGGATTTTAACCCGAAGTTCACTCTTCCTTGGGGAAGAGCTAATCTCCGTTTGGAGCGGTGCTGGAGCCAAAGCTTGCAGAACGCCACCAAAGGCTCACCGTATTCTCCTTCGAGTCACCCCCAACGGTTGAGCCTCGAAACACTCGGGGTTGGTCTTGAAGGCGACCACCACACCTTTACAAACTTCTCCGGAGCACACCACAAGCAAGGAAGCTTCCGGAGGAACCTCTAGCCTCCTAGGAGCCCAAGCTCCAAGAGTAACAAGTCAATGGGGAAGAAATGTTGCGGGGAACGCGATTTGGTTTGGTCAAGATGTAGATCGGGTCTTGCTCTCCCAATCCCCAAAGTTTCAACAAGTTTGCGTGGAGGGATTGAGAGTATTGAGAAAAAGGGGGTGTAGCAATGGTGGAGGTCAACAAGACATTAGGGTTAGGGATTGGAGGTGGAAGAAAGGGCCTTTATATAGTGTTCAGGGGCTGGTGGGGATTTTTGCCCGTTGGACCCCGTGCGCACGGGCTAAGTCAGCCCCGTGCGCACGGGGTACTCAGAGACAATCACGCCACCCCGTGCGCACGAGGGTCAAAAGACCTCATGCGCACGAGGTACCCATAGAGTTACACAGTACCCCGTGCGCACAGGGGTCAAAAGACCCCGTGCGCACGGGGTACCCAGAGAGTTACGCGGTACCCCGTGCGCACGGGGGTCAAAAGACCCCATGCGCACGGGGTACCCAGTAACTTTCTGTTGCAACTTTTTGAGTACCACAGCATGCACACTAGGTTCTTATTAGGTGGTCAGAGTGGGAAGGGTAAGAGAGTAAGGCTCGGCAATGGCATTCCCACACGACATTTATCCGCACAAACCCCTCTTAATAGTGCAGTCTTTCCTACGACTCGAAGCAAACCAAAACTAAACCTTCGAAGCGATGAAAGACAATGCCTTTGTCCTCTTTGAAATGGGGGGTCGCACATCCCCATCGCGGGCACTTAGAACAAATAATCTGAGATAAACTTTAGCAACTGATATTAGTTCAACTAACCACATTGTTATCACACCAAAATAAAGCATAAGTGCCACTAGCACTTTCACATGGCAAGACATACATCAAGTGTTCTCAAATCCTTAAAGACTCATTCCTATAAGATAACTTCAAGAGGAAAACTCAATTCATCACAAGAGAGTAGAGGGGGAGAAACATCATAAGATCCAACTATAATAGCAAAGCTCGCGATACATCATGATCGTGCCATAGAGAGAACATGAGAGAGAGATCAAACACATAGCTACTGGTACATACCCTCAGCCCCGAGGGTGAACTACTCCCTCCTCGTCATGGATAGCATCGGGATGATGAAGATGGCCACCGGTGATGGGTTCCCCCTCCGACAGGGTGCCGGAACGGGCTCCCGAGAGGTTTTTGGTGGCTACAGAGGCTTGCGGTGGCGGAACTCCAAATCTATCTTCGTCTTTGATATTTTTAGGGTATATGGGAATATATAGGCGAAAGAAGTCGGTCGGGGGAGCCTCGAGGGGCCCACGAGAGGGTAGGGCGCGCCGAGGGGGTGGGCACGCCCCCCTATCTCTTGGCTTCCTCGATGCTCCCCTGGCTTGCATTCCAAGTTTCCCGGGTCACGTTCGTTCCAAAAATCACGCTGCCGAAGGTTTCATTCAGTCTGGACTTCGTTTGATATTCCTTTTTTTCGAAACACTGAAATAGGCACTAAAACAGCAATATGGGTTGGGCCACCGGTTAATAGGTTAGTCCCAAAAGTAATATAAAAGTGTATAATAAAGCCTGTAATCATTCAAAACAGATAATAAAATAGCATGAATGCTTCCTAAATTATAGATA
The DNA here is from genome assembly GCA_963921465.1 of Triticum timopheevii. Lineage (NCBI taxonomy): Eukaryota > Viridiplantae > Streptophyta > Magnoliopsida > Poales > Poaceae > Triticum > Triticum timopheevii. The sequence continues at coordinate 403,375,034 of OY997272.1, read as the reverse complement.
CGTTGGAGACGTATCAGCATCCCCAAGTTTAATTCCTACTCGTCCTCGAGTAGGTAAATGATAAAAGAAAGAATTTATGAAGTGTGAATGCTAGAAGGTGAACAAGTTTGATCAATGATAATTTCAATCACCTTTTCTAGCATGATAATATGTCATAACAGTAGTTCATCTCATAAAACTTCTCACGATAAAGTAACAAGCAATTCACATGTCAAAGCATAGACCATAAACTTTCTTGAAAACTAGCAAACTTCATTCTCAGTCATCAAACAATTGCAATTCATCTTATTTTCAGGAATAGCAAACTTCACATACTCAACTATCATATAGTCTTCTACAATTGCTAACACTCACACAATACTAATGGTTATGGAGTTTTAATCGGACACTGAGAAAGATTGGGGCTTATAGTGTTGCCTCCTAACGTATTCACCTTTGGGTGATGTCAACAATAATAGTTCATGCTAACTTACATCCAATTGGATATATATATATATATATCAGGATCTTTCCAACACGAGGTGCTTGCCAAAGGATAAAATGAAAAAGGGAAAGGTGAAGATCACCTTGACTCTTGCATAAAAGTAAAAGACATAAAGTAAAAGATAAGCCCTTCGTAGAGGGAAGCAGAGGTTGTCATGCGCTTTTAGGGTTGGATGCACAAAATCATTATGCGAATGAATGTCATTTTATATTGCCACTTGTATATTTACCTTTATTATGCAGTCCGTCGCTTTTATTGCTTCCATAACAAGATCTTATAAAGCTATTTTCTTCACACCAAAAGATCATACATATTTAGAGAGCAATTTTTATTGCTTGCACCGATGACAACTTACTTGAAGGGATCTTACTCAATCCATAGGTAGGTATAGTGGACTCTCATGGCAAAACTGGGTTTAAGGATATTTGGAAGCACAAGTAGTATCTCTACTTGGTGCAAGGAATTTTGGCTAGCATGAGGGGGAAAGGCAAGCTCAACATGTTTGAATGATTCATGACAATATACTTTAACTGAGATGTCCGAAAACATAACCCATTACGTTGTCTTCCTTGTCCAACATCAACTCTTTAGCATGTCATATTTAATGAGTGCTCCCAATTATAAAAGATGTCTACGATAGTATATTTATATGTGAAATCTCTCTTCCTTCAATATTCTTTCATGAATTGTTCAAATGACCAATACAATGCTTGCTAACCTTCACTAAATTTACAACCTCTACTCCTTAGATGTGAAGTCATTACTCCCCATGGGATAAGCAAATGAGACAGATATAATTTCAGATTTATGACATTCAACTCATTCAACCATTTACTCATAGGATATAAGTGAAGCACACGAGTAAATGACAAACTACTCCAAAAATATATAAGTGAAGATCAATGAGTAGCTAAATAATTATGTAACTATGTGAAGACTCTCTCTCAATAAAGAATTTCAGATCTTAAGTACTTTATTCAAACAGCAAGCAAAGCAAAACAAAATGACATTGCAAGGATAGCACAACTCATGTGAAGAAGCAAAAACTTAGGCTCAACCGATACTAACCGATAATTGTTGAAGAAGAAAGGTGGGATGCTTACGGGGCATCCCCAAGCTTAGATGCTTGAGACTTCTTGAAATATTATCTTGGGGTGCCTTGGGAATCCCCAATCTTGAACTTTTGTGTCTCCTTAATCCCTCTCATATCATGGTTTCTCTTTTTATCAAAAGCTTCATCCACACCAAACTCAACAAGAACTCGTGAGATAGGTTAGTATAAAAAAATGCAAAACCTTATCATTTTATACTGTAACAAATCACTAAAATTATTATTCAACATTGCATACTAAATGCCTCTACATATTTAATACTCCTATCCTCAAATAGAATCATTAAACAAGCAAACATATGCAAACAATGCAAACATAACAGCAATCTGCCAAAACAGTACAGTCTGTAAAGAATGCAAGATTCATCATACTTCTCTAACTCCAAAAATTATGAGAAAAATATTACGCTGTAGAAGATTTATCAGATCTCATTATACAAAAGGTTTCATCATTATATCATTCTCTGACTTTTCTAGGGAATTTTTGCAACAGCGGTAAACTTTCTGTTTTCAAACAGCAACATGTAAACTAGCAAAATAAGCATGGTAAAGGCTATCCTTGACATTTTTGTTGAAACGAAAGATGCAAAACATTATTATAAATAACAGCAAGCAAATACTAACAAAAAAATGACGCTCCAAGCAAAACACATATCATGTGGTGAATAAAAATATAGCTCCAAGTAAAGTTACCGATGAACGAAGACGAAAGAGGGGATGCCTTTTGGGGCATCCCCAAGCTTAGGCTCTTGGTCGTCCTTGAATATTAACTTGGGGTGCCTTGGGCATCCCCAAGCTTAGGTTCTTGCCACTCTTTATTCCATAGTCCATCGAATCTTTACCCAAAACTTGAAAACTTCACAACACAAAACTCAACAGAAAACTCGTAAGCTCCGTTAGTATAAGAAAATAAAACCACAACTTAGGTACTGTAATGAACTCATTCTAAATTAATATTGGTATACTATCTACTGTACTCTAACTTATCTATGGTTCATACCCTTTGATACTACTCATAGATTCATCAAAATAAGCAAACAACACATAGAAAACAGAATCTGTCAAAAAATTTGTATCAAACCTATACTTCTGGAACCACAAAAATCCTACCAAATTAGGAAGTCCTAAGCAATTCGTGTACCAATCCAGAGAAAAAAGAATCATATCAAAATCACGTTTCTGTGAATTAACAAAACTATTTTACTGGGTGCAAAAGTTTCTGATTTTCAGCAGGATCAACACAACTATCACCAAAAGCCATCCTAAAGGTCTTACTTGGCACTTTATTGAAATAAAAGCTATAAAACATGATTACTGCAGAAGCATAATCATGTGGACACAAAAAAACCCTAAGGGTAAATATTGTGTTGTCTCCCAACTAGCGCTTTTCTTTAATGTCTTTCTAGATAGGCATGATGATGGCAATGATGCTCACATAAAAGATAAGAATTGAAACATAACGGGAGCATCATGAAGCATATGACTAGCACATTTAAGTCTAACCCACTTCCTATGCATAGGGATTTTGTGAGCAAACAATTTATGGGAACAATAATCAACTAGCATAGGAAGGTAAAATAAGCATAGCTTCAAGATTTTAATCACATAGAGAGGAAACTTGATATTATTGCAATTCCTACAAGCATATATTCCTCTCTCATAATAATTTTCAGTAGCATCATGAATGAATTCAACAATATAACCAGCACCTAAAGCATTCTTTTCATGATCTACAAGCATAGAAAATTTACTACTCTCCACATAAGCAAATTTCTTCTCATGAATAGTAGTGGGAGCAAACTCAACAAAATAATTATCATGTGAGGCATAATCCAATTGAAAACTAAAATCATGATGACACGTATCATGGTTATCCTTCCTAATAGCATACAAGTCATCACAATAATCATCATAAATAGCAACTTTGTTCTCATAATCAATTGGAACCTCTTCCGAAATAGTGGATTCATCACTAAATAAAGTTATGACCTCTCCAAACCCACTTTCATCAATATAATCATCATAAATAGGGGGCATGCTTTCATCATAATAAATTTGCTCATCAAAACTTGGGGGACAAAAAATATCATATTCATCAAACATAGCTTCCCGAAGCTTGTGGCTTTGCATATCATTAGCATCATGGATATTCAAGGAATTCATACTAACAACATTGCAATCATGCTCATCATACAAAGATCTAGTACCAAACATTTTAATGCATTCTTCTTCTAGCACTTGAGCACAATTTTCCTTTTCATCAAACTCACGAAAGATATTAAAAAGATGAAGCATATGAGACAAGCTTAACTCCGTTTTTTTAGTATTTCTTTTATAGACTATACTAGTGATAAAAGAAGAAGCAAAAAGGTGCGATTGCAAGATCTAAAGATATACCTTCAAGCACTCACCTCCCCGGCAACGGTGCCAGAAAAGAGCTTGACGTCTACTACACGACCTTCTTCTTGTAGACGTTGTTGGGCCTGCAAGTGCACAGGTTTGTAGGACAGTAGCAAATTTCCCTCAAGTGGATGAACTAAGGTTTATCAATCCGTGGGAGGCGTAGGATGAAGATGGTCTCTCTCAAACAACCCTACAACCAAATAACAGAAAGTCTCTTGTGTCCCCAACACACCCAATACAATGGTAAATTGTATAGGTGCACTAGTTCGGCGAAGAGATGGTGATACAAGTGCAATATGGATGGTAGATATAAGTATTTATAATCTGAAAATATAAAAACAGCAAGGTAACTAATGATAAAAGTGAGCGTAAACGGTATTGCAATGATAGGAAACAAGGCATAGGGTTCATACTTTCACTAGTGCAAGTTCTCTCAACAATAATAACATAGATAGATCATATAACAATCCCTCAACATGCAACAAAGAGTCACTCCAAAGCCACTAATAGCGGAGAACAAACGAAGAGATTATGGTAGGGTACGAAACCACCTCAAAGTTATTCTTTCGGATCAATCTATCATAGAGTTCGTACTACAATATCACCTTAAGACACAAATCAACCAAAACCCTAATGTCACCTACATACTCCAACGTCACCTCAAGTATCCGTGGGCATGATTATACGATATGCATCACACAATCTCAGATTCATCTATTCAACCAACACAAAGTACTTCAAAGAGTGCCCCAAAGTTTCTACCGGAGAGTCAAGACGAAAAAGTGTCCCAACCCCTATGCATAGGTTCACAAGGTGAACCCGCAAGTTGATCACCAAAACATACATCAAGTGGATCACGTGAATATCCCATTGTCACCACGGATAAGCACAACAAGACATACATCAAGGGCTCTCAAATCCTTAAAGACTCAATCCGATAAGATAACTTCAAATGGAAAACTCAATCCATTACAAGAGAGTAGAGGGGAAGAAAAAACATTAGATCCAACTATAATAGCAAAGCTCGCGATACATCAAGATCGTATCACCTCAAGAACACGAGAGAGAGAGAGAGAGATGAAACACATAGCTACTGGTACATACCCTCAACCCCGAGGGTGAACTACTCCCTCCTCGTCATGGAGAGCGTCGGGACGATGAAGACAGCCACCGGTGAGGGATCCCCCCTCCGGCAGGGTGCCGGAAAAGGGTCCCGATTGGTTTTTGGTGGCTACAGAGGCTTGCGGCGGCGGAACTCCTGAGCTATTGTGCTCCTCGATGTTTATAGGGTATACGGACATATAAGGCGAAAGAAGTCGGTCAAGGGGGCCATGAGGGACCCACGAGGGTGGGGGGCGCGCCCAGGGGGGTAGGGCGCGCCTCCCTGCCTTGTGGCTTCCTCGTTGCTTCCCTTACATGCACTCCAAGTCCCCTGGACTGCTTTCGTTCCAAAAATAACTCTCCCGAAGGTTTCATTCCGTTTGGACTCCTTCGATATTCCTTTTCTCCGAAACACTGAAATAGGCAAGAAAACAGCAATATGGGCTGGGCCTCCGGTTAGTAGGTTAGTCCCAAAAGTAATATAAAAGTGTATAATAAAGCCCGTAAACATCCAAAACAGATAATAATATAGCATGAATACTTCATAAATTATGGATACGTTGGAGACGTATCACTACCCCCCAGGGTTACAAAGGTAATTTGGCCGGGTGTAGGCCCGGGCAGTCAGTGTCTACGGTCGTCGGCTTCTCTGCCGACCACTAGGGCCCGCCGCCTGTTGGGCCCCGCCGGCTGCCGGGCTCTCGGTCGATAGGTAGGGCTCGCCGCCTGTGTGCCCTGTCGGCTGCTCATCACTGTAGCCCTGCCTCTGATGATGAGGGCTTGGTCGGCGAGGGTGTGGCTATAGTACTGCCGCTTGGTGGGCGTTCACTATAGCCACACCTCGCCTTATCTGATTTATGGCGCACAAACTTCTTGGGAAGGGGAGGGCCGACTGTTGGGAGCCAGCCTCCCCCATGCCGACTGGTCTGGGCATGCCGCCTCCTGGTATCTCACTGACAGGCAGGGCCCGCCGCCCGCGGTCCGTACCGACAGCCCGTCGTGGGAGCATGGCTGCTCTACCAGGGATGATGTCACAGTCAGCGTGGCAACAGTGCCACGCTGGGCTAGGGATGGCTGCCTGATACGCTGCACTGTGGCCACGCCCACTCCGGGATTCGGGGGTGGCAGGCTGCACTATAGCCACGCCTTGTCTCATCGCCATTATGTGGGTGCAAACTTTGAGGGTGCGAGGGTAGGCTGCCTGCTAGGAGTCGACCACTCTGGTGGCCGCCTGCTAGGAGTCGGCCCACTCGGGGGCCGCTCTTTGGGCCTCGCTGCCTTTCCTACAACCGGTCGCTTGGACCAGCTGGCCATAAGAAGGCGGCCCCTTGCCTTTGATGCTTGAGTGGTGTAGCCGGCCCCTATGTCTTGAAACATCATGGGGAGCGGATAAGGCTACCCGTGGTCATTTACTTCGACAGTAGTCCCCGAAGCTGGTGGGGCATCGTGACTGAAAGGGCAAGAGGCCTCAGCAGCCTCCTACTCCGAAGAGCCGACACCTAGGAGTCGGCCGCGACCAAGCATGCCGTCTGGTGATTTCGAAATGTGAAGGCGCGAGCCAGGCGGCGCGCTCGCCGGGCGTCGAGCCTGCCGCCCGCTGACCGCGCGCCATGCGGCGCTAGCCGGCTGTACCAGCCTGCTAGCCCACACGCGCGATGGGACATCACCGCAGACTGGGGCCCGCCACTACCGCGTCTTAGCCTACGCGTGGATCTGCTATGGCCGAGGCAGACGGTTGGCATTCCGGGGCATGATAATGCACACTGTTATGGCGCGATAAATGTGGGGTTGTGGGGTCGTGGGCGTAGTTAATCCCATGATCCCCACACCCCACCCCCTCGGCTCCGCCGCCCAGGGATATAAGTAGGGGGAGGAGGGGGGCGACAGACGCACGCGGTTCGTCGCTGCCGTCTCCAGCCACCCCGCTCCTTGTCCTTTGCCATCTTCTTCTTCCTTTCTCAGTTGCTGCTGCAGTTCCTCGCTGCCGTCTCCAGCCACCCCGCTGCGCTGCTGCTCCGCCGCGGGTTCGTGCACTCGCCACCGCACCTCTCCTCCGTCAAGCTCCAAGCGCTCATGGCACACTCCGGAGCGTGGGATGGATCCAATATCCATGAGGATCACCTCGCTTTCCTCCGCCAGAAGCGGCAGCTAACCTGCGTAGGCTTCATGGAGGTACACTTGTCGCCTGAGAGGGAGATTTCGTCGGCGCCAGGGGAAGGCGAACGCATCATATTCCGGTCGCACTGCCTCTGCGGCTTCGGCCTGCCGGCAAGGGGCTTCCTCCGCTCCTTCCTCCAGTTCTATGGACTCCAGCCGCACCACCTCACGCCAAACACGGTGGTGTTGCTGTCAGCCTTTGTGACACTCTGCGAAGGCTACCTCAGCTTCCTCCCCACCCTTGAGCTCTGGGGGGAGTTCTTCTACACCAAGCTCAGCACCTATGCCAAGGGGAAGGCGGCACAGTGCGGCGCCTTTGTTGTGGTGCGGCATCCAGCTGCCGACAACCCCTTCCCGGCCATCAGCTTGACACAGTCGGTCAAGTTGTGGCAACAATCCTATTTTTATGTCAAGAATGTCCACCTGACGACCGACTTCATCAACCTACCGGCTTATGTAGCCGGCCCGCCGGCTGAACCCCGTGCCAACTGGGCGCACCGACCGAAGACACTGTCGGTGCCTCCGTTGCCGCTGTCGTGCGGCTCAAGGTGATGACAAAGACGGAAGGCCTCACGGGGTCGAACCTGCTGACCGCCTTCGTGGCGCGTCGGGTGCTCCCCCTTCAAGGCCGGCCTCACATGATCAGCAATATGAGTGGGCATCGAGACCCGTGCCAGATGTGCACCAAGGAGATGCCACGCGCGGAGGTGGCTCATCTGGTGAACTACATCTCGAACTGCAAGCTCCCGGAGGAGGAGTGGCAGTTCGGCAAGGAGCCGTACTCGCGCGCGCACCCGCTGCCTGCGGTAAGTCTTCAACTCGTTCTCTTTTCTTTTAGTTGCCGGGTTCTCATTTGCCACCTGACCAGTCGGCCACGCAACAGATCTTCACCACCCAGTCGGCAGCCGACGCCACAGAGCAGGGCCACAAATATCTCCCCGACTGATCGGTAAGTGACGTGGACGACCCCGACTTAAGGGCGGCCGCCCTGGAAGAAGACGACACCATGGGTGGTGGTGGCGGAACAGGCGGTTCCGGAGGTGGAGGCGGCCTCGACGACTGGCCGGATGAGGACGACGAGGAGAATGCACCATGCCGCCAGCCAGCCACCGACCTGGCGAGCGTGAGCTCGTTAGCCGCACCGGCTGCACCAGCAGTGCGTTGAAGCTCCGAGCCGTGCCATCGATGTACGGTAGCCGGCCGAAAAAGCCCAAGAGCTCGGCGGCGACGACCAAGCGGGAGGAGGCCGCCGCGAAGGTGAACCGTTTCCGGAAGGCCGTGAAGCAGCATCCGATGGTATCTGCGTAAGTATTCGATTCCTTTTCGCGTCCCTTCTTATTTTTTTCCTTGCAACTTCATTCTAAGTTTCTTTCTTACTTTGCTTGACCAGGGCCTCGCTCTCTCTTGAGCGTTCTGGCACCGACTCTGTGGTTCGAGCGGCTGAGGGCTCCGCCAACACCCGCCGGGTGGATCCACGCGCCGAGCTGCAGGCGGCGACGGAGAGAAACGTGCAGGAAGCACGCGAGGAGCAGGAGGTGGCGGCGACGGCCAAGGCAGCGCAAGAGGAGGAGGACGCGGCCGCAAAGCGCAAGCCAATGCCGCAACCAAGGCCCAGGCGGATGTCGCGGCCAAGGCGCAGGCGGGAGAGGCCGCACGTGGCCAGTGCCCATAGTTCATCATTCCCCTCCGCGCTGTGCCACCCGCGCCTGAGGTCTCGATGCTGGCTGGAGGGGCCGGCGGGGACTAGCCGGCCATGGAGAGTGGAGGCCACTAGCATCGGCTCGCCGGAGTGGACGCCTGGGGGAGAAACGGCCGTTCTGAACGCGGCCATGTAGGACGTCCGAGCCCGGCTCCAGGCTTAGGCCGCCATTCTCTAGAATTGCACACAGGAGTTTCTGACGTCGCGGGCGGTCATCCGGGTATTTATCTTGTCTTCGATTCTTGTATTCTTCCGTGGGGGCGCGTCAGTGCACCTACTGGGTGTAGTCCCCGAGTTCCGGGCCGGCTGCTGAGTAGGCGTCCTGGAACTTTTAAGTAGACTCGGGTGCTGACTTGCTTTCTTTCCTGTTTGCCTTTGTTGCAGGATTATCACAATCTTCGTGCGGCTGCCTTCAACTTCCGGGACCGGGAGCTGGCCCAGAAGACTGCTGACTTGTCTGTGAGCCGGAGTAAGCACTCCGCCTTATCTCTCTTGCGGGGGCGCATCAACGCACCCGCTGGGTGTAGTCCCCGAGATTCAAGCCGACTGCTGAGTAGTCGGGCCGGATCTCTCCGGCAACTTCTTGTTTCCTTTCTTGACTACTAACCATCTTTCTTTACTGTCTTTGCATAAGCCAACGCCGCCTTGCAAAAATAGTTGGGCGGAGGAGTGCAGCAAGGCGGCCCAGGAGCGCGACCGTCTGTCCAAGGAGTTGGCCGAGCAGGCGCAGCTTCACAAGGCGGCCCTTCAGGTGGCGAAGGACAACGAGGCCACCCTCCAAGCCGAGTTCGAGACTTAGTTCTTGAACTAGGCTAATGCGGAGAGGGCGCTGAACGACGGCTACGGCCGAATCGAGGATATGGTCGATGGTGAGTTGCTTTCCTCTTTCTTTCGTCTGCCGACTTGTTATATGGTCTGGCTTCTGACTTCGTATTTCCTTTTTTCATCTTGCGCAGAGTAATTCCCTGGCTACGCCGTTGCTGCCAACCAGGCCATCAAAGCTCGCCGCGAAGAGCGAAGGCAGGACGGTGTGGAGATTGCGCCAAACGCCCGTCGGTCGCTCGAGGAGCAGCTCCTTGCCATCCAGGCTCATCTCCAGCCAGCTCATTGAATGCTCCGCCGGCTGCAGCGTGTCGGAGCCCAGGTGGTCTCCGCCCTCTGGCCAGGCATCCAAGCTTCACGCACCCCCAGTCGGACTGCCGACTAGCTGGATGTGGCGGTCGGCTGCTTCGAGGCATGGAAGGGCTTCTCGGCACGGGCAGGCGCAAGGCGGGCCCTGGAGTTTGTCAGGGCATGGTACCCTGGGCTAGATCTAGCTCAGTTGGCCACATTCCGGCAGGAGGCCGCTGAAGAGCTGGTGGTGGTGAGGCCTGCTCTCATTCATCGCGACGCGGCGATCACCGATTACACCGACACCAGCATCTTCATTCCCGAGCTGAACAAAGAGGGTGCCGAGGTGTCAGCCGACTTGTGTCGGTGGGAAACGACACCTATGGGATCACAAGAATCCCTACTTCGGTTGCGGGGCGCGGGGTTGTGAGAAGAGCGGGATCAGCAGTCAGCACAAGCACACGGGTCATTTACCCAGGTTCGGGCCGTAAGGATGCGTAATATCCTAGTCCTGCTTTGACGTGTACTAGATCATGAAGGCGCGCGTTGCTGCGCCCATCCATTTTGACAATAAAATGGTAGGAATTAATGAAATATGTAGGTTAAATTGAAATGGAACAACATATACAAGTGTTAGTAGCGGAAGAGTTTAAGGTGTATAAAATCTATAGAAGAAAAACGGACCACTTCACGTGCATGTTTTATTTGTATTTGTCTTTTTAGCAGTGTCAAAGATCTTCCTAACATACATGATGGATAATAAACCTTAACAATTATGGTCAAATTTTTGTGTTGATAGCCAGAAAAGAAATATTTGACAATCAACTCTTAAGCTGTAAAAAACTGGCTAGCATTAGAGAAGGGTACCTCAATTCAAAACTATAGCTTTTATTGTGCAAATCATGTTAGCTTAAGAGAGGATTTTGTCTCAGATACTTTTTCATGGACACATTTGGCGCTCATAAAATTATGAGTGTAGCTTGCAATGTGAAACAAACCAACACAAAATTGTATTGACTGCAATCCCATTATCCTTGCATCTGACGATCTATTTCAATATATATGATATATATCATACTATTAAAAAGACACCAATGGATGCCATTGCATACAAAAATGATTAAATTGTCATAGTTGTTGTATGGTACATTTATGAAAGCTACAGAAAATGCAATGAGCTTGAAATATGTTAAAAACATAAACCCAAAGCTTAATTATAATCCATGAAGATTGTGGAACATGCCAAAAGATCTCATAACAAAATATTATCCATAATAATTAGAAAAATGATATGATGGCCAAAGGATTGAGTGAACACATATGACTGATATTTCACACCTCGAACAATACACCCCTTCAAGAAACATGCCAAGTTACTAACACAGTTTCTATGCATTGCTATTGAATGACAAGGGCAAAAGGTGGTACCTTATGTGGAAGTGAGCCTTCAACATCTTCAACACGCTTATGTAGGAAAAAATGTTACGAAATATGATAGTAGCTGAAGGTATAATACCTTCCTCTTAGAATTCGTTGAATACAAACCTCATAACACAATGGACATGACCGCCCATTTTTTCAATGGACAACCTTCATGCGAGAGAGGAATATTAGTTTCCACATATTTACACATCTCAGTATCACATCTAACAGTATAGATAATTGTGTATATATATATAGCCCTACCCCTACACCCTCATGAGAAGTAATTTTATAAACAATTAAAAAGCTTAAAAAATCTGAATATAGACAAGGAAGTTTTCTTATGAAGAGCTTGCTAAGATAACATGTGATATGTATCTCTTGAGCTTCCTGAGACAGTAGGCTATATATGCCTGAGCTGCAAATCAGTTTAGCATCCAAACTAACCTACAAAAAAGACGAGACAGGAAAGAGAGCTTACATGTTATATCAGCGCATGCCACCGTTATTGTGGGAAGTTTAAATGTGAATACAACATCAACATTAAAAGATTAAGTTAGTTTCCCGGGTGAGTGTTCTTGCAATGCTTGAGATCCCAGTCACTTTAGCATCCGGACTAACCTGAAAAAAAAGGAAGACGGAAAAAAGAGAGAGACCTCAAAAAAAGGGAAGCAGAAAATAGAGAGGCTACATATTAGTATAAGTGCACACCACAGTTATGCAAGAAGTGTAAATGTTAGTACGACGATGTGCAAGTTACAGGCTGATGATAAGAACATCAAGAAACATAATAATCAATGCTTTTTGGTTCAGCTTCACCTAACATCCAAAAGTTGCATAACAAGCTTGGTCAAAAGGGCCACCAAACTAAAACCTAATTATCATACAGTTTACTGCTGAATTATGCATTGAACTATCTCTGAATATTTATGTGCGGATCAAGCACATAAATAACATGTAAATTTCTGATCGTAGAACTGTACAACTGCGTATATGGAGAAGAATTGGTAAATTGAAATTATAAAGTAACACTAAAATGCTGGTAACCACAAATCAAAAAGTAGTATTGTCATTGCACTTGTACGGTAATCTGTTTTGGATTTCATAAAGTGAAAAGACATACATGCATGCTTGCTCCTTCGTGTCCTCCTGAGTGCTTTTCCTCACACATCTAGGGGAATACAGGGCTATAGTCAATGTAGTGCGGAAGCACAGTGGTTGGATGATATAAAGCAACCACCACTGCCTCGGTTAGGGTTCGTGAGGCACGCTGCGAGAGAGAGGTGAAAGGCAGAAGGAGAAAGGGGAGCAAGGCACAGTGGGTGTCATTTCAGTTGGTGGTGAAGGAGATCTCAGACTGGCGCACAGTGAAGTCATGATGAGACCCTCACGTGGAAGCCACTGCCATTGCCGTCACCTTATGCCCACCACCACGAAGCCATCATCCCTGGAGAATAGGAACCTGCGGTCCAGTCGTGGTCATGTACGGGTGCAGCAGCAGGATTAACGGCGGCGGCGTGCTGGGGGTAGTGAGGATTGAAGCAGGGCGGACACGTCGCCGAGTGGGCGGAGCGACTGCGGCGTCGCGGCATGGGTGGAGATGGGGATCCGGCCCGGTCAGCAGTTGCTATTGTCGGTTCTCTCTCTGCGGCGAAGACCACAGCGGCGGCGCACCTAGGTCTGCTCTAGCGAAGGCCAAGAGGGGTCGGGCACAGGAAGGGGAACGAAGTGGGTAGGGCTACGAGGACGCAGGGCAGAATCACGATCGTTCATTCGGCATCTGACGTTGTCCTATGTCATTGAACGAGAAGCTTACGATTCGGCCACAGGAATAGATGCCCCAGGACGACCGGCCAAGTATCAGCCCATGCGGAGAAATGAGTGCCTTTGACGGCTAGAGATGACCGATATGCGCGATCCAACGGTCTAAATCAGTGAGGGCGTGGGAGAGCTCGGAAAGGGTTCAATTTTATTGTCCTTAATATCTGTGTTCTTGGAGTTCTTGAGCTAGCTACAATGGGTGTAACTTGGCCAAGGGTCTGAACCTTCTCCTGGATGCCTTGGGCCTCCTTTTATAGCCAAGGGGATCGCCACAGTGGCACACAGGAGGTGGCATCAGTGTACGATGGCTAAGCTTATCGCTTAGCCATTATGGGACAAGACGTATTTAATGCGCCTCTGATCTGTCCCCTTGCTTTACCGCCGCCTCGCCCTGCTTCACACGCGCCCGGGCCAGCAAGGCGGTCAGCGCCATGTAGGCTGGCAGGCTGCTGAGGTGGCGCGGTGGTAGGGCCTTCATGAAGATTTGCATGCCACCACGTAGGCATGCGCTGAGTTGGCTTGGAAACCTCAAGTCGACACGCAGGTGCCTGCCTAGCTAGTGGGCTGGCAGCTGCATGGGAGCGGTGTTAGAAACTTGGCGGGTGCGGGCCTAACTGTGGCCCCGCGGATGTCCTTGGCAAGGGCCTTGCCGGGGCCCCGGCAAGGGTCTTGCCGTGGCGTCGTGATCGTCCCCGGCAAGGGTCTTGTCGGGGGTCTTGTGGGCTTCCTCGACGAGGATCTCGCCGAGGTTTGCTGTCTTCTAATCCTCATCTGATGGAGTGTTTCTTGTCTTCACAAAGATCTGCATGCCCAGATGAAGGTGCCTCCCGAGCCTTGGTCCCAACGTGGTTGGTGGTGTTGGAAAAACTGGGGCTCATGGGTGGCGCGCTCCACTGGTGCCGGGTAAGCTGCCCCGGCAAGGTCCTTGCCGGGCCGTGGAGGTCACCCCGGTAAGGGTATTACCGGGGGAACCCACTTCGCCTTCTTGCTCTTTATGTCTCTGTCTTGGCATTGCTTTGACCATCTTGTGGCTTTGATTCCCTGTCCCTGCTCCGCTTAAGTGTGGTCGCAGGTCTGGCTCTGACTGCCCGTGCACAGGTAAAGGGGTACCAAGTAGTGCCCTTACTTCTTTACACCGACAGGAGCCCCCCCGGGCCATACATAAGCGCAACATGTTGTTGGGCCAGGCCCAAAACGGTGCGGGGGCAGGCGGGGTTGATTTTATTGAGGTGATTTTTCCGCCCGCTGCGCTCCCCCCATGATCCGTGTTGGACGCGTGACGTGGGGGTCGTGCGCGGGGGTGATTGAAGCATGCTTGCGTCATCCTGTGATGAACAGTAAAGAGGCGGCTTGCGAGTCCCTTTGAGACCGCAGGGCCGCTGCTCATTTACTCTCCACACCCGGGAACCGTCGTTGTCACGACCGGTTTTCCAATAAAAGACTTACTGAGAAACAGACCTTTAAATAGACCAGTATAGGAAAAATCCCCCTTACTGGTAGACAAATACTTGATACAGAAATTCAGTAGCATTAAATATTATACAGGGTTGAGCTGAGGTAGCTCAACAATTTATTACAAGCACGCCAATAATATACATAAGGGCGGATATGACACAAGGGTGTGGTGGCATACTACTAACTCGAAATAAAGGTGGTGGTGGATATGTCACCGTGAAGTGGGTGACATGACTCCTAATCTTGCAGCTCATCAAGCGTCGAAGTGAGGCTCGACGATTTTATTCGGGTAGCGGAAGCGTATATGATACAAGTGACCAAATCCAGGATCGCACGGGACTGACTGGGACTCCTCTAGGCGTCGGACTCACTATCGTACTCTTCATCCATGAGATCGCCTTCGTCAACATCTGGCCAAATCAACAAGCCAGGTGAGTACTTTGAATGTACTCGCAAGACAGTTCGGACATAAGATATAACAAATGCAAACATGATGCACCATGAGCAGTTAGCAATGCACACTCAAATAATAAATTTGCACGGCATGTTGAATAAAAATGAAGTCAGGCGGTAGTCCTCCCGAAATCCCAATAAAATAACTGAAAACCAATCGGGTGTCTGAAGCGACGCCTCGAAAGGTGAAATAAATAAATAAACATGCCGCAGTCGGGCGTCTGAGCGACACCACATAAAGGGCTTATATTGAAATGTAAATGACAATGCGTGCCACAGTCGGACGTCTGCGCGACATCTCGGAAAGGGCTTATAATGAAGATAAATAACAGTGATGCCACAGTCGGACGTCTGAGCGACATCACGTAAAGGGCTTATATTGAAAGTAAATAACAAGAGTGCCACAGTCGGACGTCTGAGCGACATGACAGAAAGGGCTTATATTGAAAGTAAATAACAAGAGTGCCACAGTCGGACGTCTGAGCGACATCACAGAAAGGGCTTATATTTCATCATTCATATTCTATAAATTCATGAAGATAAATCACTCACAGGAAATACTCAGAACATAATAATAAACGGGTTAGTCCATCCACAGGAGTAATCATTTAGCCGGACTTAACACTCATGCTTGTTCACCGGAGATTTTTCACTGAGACTGAGACTGACAAAGATAAGTTTAACACAGTCCTTGACCAAGATACAGTTACTTGAATGATTTTGACTCTGCAGAGTTTGTACTATTTAACCACAGCCAACGGATTTCAGTAGTCACGAAGGACTAGTTCCGTTTACGGTATTTCAGTAGAAACACATCTAACCAGTACACACCCATTTCCACCTCACGATGCCAGGAATCATCCTAGGCAACGTTCAAGAAAAACTTTGAGATGGGGAGGCTACAACCTTGAATAGCATGGGATCAAATTTATATACGCGCGCTCTAAGGGGTGCCCCCCTCTCGGTCCCAACCGGAAACACCCATGCCCCCTGACCGGATGACTGGCTTTAATCCAGGGCCATGGAACCCTCATCACGGCCTCTCTATCTAGTGTGTACGAGGAAAGCGGTTTGCAACTTACTAAACCATATTCTTTGCAGAAAATATGTGGTAGCACAAAAAGAAGGAATGGATGATAACGTGACTTGATCCACGTTAACGCTGGAGTTAAATGGTTTGGCATAAGACTGGCATGCTTCACCACTGCCATCTTACCACTTCTCATGTCACCACATGATCATGTATACTCACATCCAATAACATATGGAGTTTCGAAGCTCACTTGCATCAGTTTCGTATGCAATATAACACTTACTGCTATGCATATAAACAAGTCATGAACTAACTACCCAATGCAAACATGCAAAACACTCATCATATCAAAGGTTCAAACATGCTTGCCTGGTTTGGAGTAGTCGGAGTCTAGCTCGGTGAAGTTCGCGGTTCCGTCACCTCCTCCGGTATCTACGGTATAAAGAAAATACGTACTAACGTCAATACCGTGTGTGCACAAAAAGTGCTCCAAATATTTTTCAAATAAATATGATAAAAAACTAGACAGAAAAAATAAAGGTGACAGAAAAAGAATCAACCAAAAATCATTTTCTGTTTAAAAGTTATTAAGGTTTTTGTCCAGGGACTTGTCTGTAATGAAACAGAAACTTTCCAGGGGGCAGAACAGAAAAGGATAGAAAAACGTTTCAGATTGAAAGCGTATTTGCCGGAAGGCGCTTTCCAGAAAAAATGGTTCGAATACGAAAGATAGGCTGACAAGGGGGTCCCCCTCGTTAGGTTTAAAAGTTTGAGTGAGATAACAGAGCGCGCTGGCACCCGAAGCTTGCGGTGGTCGCCGACGATGATCCACGACGAGTTAGGAGGAGCGGAGGGTACCTACGGACTCAGGGTGCTCTCCTGCGTCTGTGGGTGGTGGAGTTGGTCGTCGGCGAGCACCACGTCGACGGCGGCCTTCACTCCGGCGGACGGCGGCTCGGGTGTCGGTGGATCTTGCCGGGGAGGGCTGCAAGCTTCAAATTGGGGCGTGGGTTAGTGGAGTGGGGGCACTAGGATGCCACTGGTACAACGTGAGAGGCGGGGGTGCACGCACTCGAGCTAACCTTGCTGGAGCCCGAAGCGGATCGGGACGCCCGGAGACGGAGGAGAAGGCCTCCTCGGGATCCTCCTAGGGGTCGAGCGCAGTTCTGGAGAGGTGGAGGGAGTGGTGCTAGTCGAAGGCGAGCTCGGGTGGCTATATATAGCCGGCCCGAGGCGGTTCCCGCGAACGGGATAACTCCGGCGGCGATTACGGCGATGTAGTGGTCGGACGGGTGGTTTAGGTGGCTGGGCATCAACGTGATGATCCACTGGTTCCACTCAAACGATAACCTTGGTTGGATTAGGCTTGATCCGCGGTTTCGATAGAACGGCGCTTCGCGGGCCCGTCGGCGGCAGAGAGCGTGCCCTGTGCTCGCCAGGCCAGGGCGACGGTGCTGTGGTGCGCGCAGAGGAGCAGACAGCCACACGGAGGCCTCGGGTGGTTTGGGCGGTGCTGGACGGCGCCGAAAGCTGGTGCTGGCTCCCGCTGGCCGCCACGGGTGGCTCTGCCACCGCAGAAGTTGCCGGCATCGGCGAGGCACGCCGCCACCGACACCTGCGCCCGTCCAAGAGAACGTGCGGTGCTCTGGATAAGGAGGAGGAATAGTGCGCAAGGTGCCAGCACGTGCACTGGTGAGATCGACGCCGAGTCTCTGAAGAAAACGACACTGACGGCCGACTGAAACACTGAACTCTGAACATGTACAGTAACAGTGCAGGCCAGGTGCTCGATGAAATGATTTTGGCATGTGGAGAATTTATCTGGAGCTGATCTTTGGTGAGGTGGCCTCTCAATGCACCTGGGGGCTGCCTGATTTTTGGTAGAATTTTTGGAAAAGGAAAAATACGAATTTCACCAAAAATGATGAATCTGGTCCAAACTTGCAGTGAGCAAAACATGAAAATTTTGAACTGTGGAAGAGTGGATCTTGATGGATCTAGGTTGCGGGTGCTAAGGACTAGCCAGAGGAGTTGGTTTGAGATCAAAACTCAAAGGGAATTAGATACTTCCTTTGCAAATCACCTAAGTCCAAAATAAAAACAGAAATAGTTTTGGGGATAAAATAAATGGGATGAAAATCCAAAATGGGTTGAACTTGCTAGGATTGGCTACTTGACTTGACCCAAAGTGGAGGGAGGTGTTTTGGAGGAAATTTTTTAACATGGGGCATGGTGAAGGAGGATGGTTGGAATAAAAAGGAATAAATCCAAAACCCTAAGGATTTCTTTTTAAATGAAAAACTTTCAAAAATAAATTGTGATGAGTCAACACCAATGAAGAACCTTCAAAATCAAACATCAAGGTTGAGGATGGCCCAAAAATAAAAATTTTGACATAAGAGAAAATATTTGAGAGGGAGAGTCTTTTAAAAAGATTTTGAATAGCCTCCTTCAAATCAAATAAAGAATTTGCTGAAAACAAAATAAAATTTTTTGGAGTGTCACAACACCTACCCCCTTAGGAAAAAATCTCGTCCCCGAGATTTCAGCTGATCCTCAAATAGGTGTGGGTGCTCTGTCCGAAGAAAATCCTCTCCTTCCCATGTTGCTTCATTCTCGGTGTGATTGCTCCACTAAACTCTTAAAAACTTGATTGTTTTCTGACGGGTCCTCCTTTCAGACTCCTCCAATATTTTTATTGGACATTCCCTGTAGGTGAGGTCTGGTTGCACGTTAATGTCTTCATGGGATACATGCTTCTCTGGGTTGCTTACGCACTTCGTCAACTGTGTTACGTGGAACACGTCGTGCACGTCTGACAATTCTTCGGGTAGGTCTAGCTGGTAGGCTACGGTGCCTCTTTGTGCGACTACACAGAATGGTCCGATGAATCTTGGTGCTAGCTTTCCTTTAACTTTGAATCGTTGCAGGCCCCTCATAGGAGATACTCGCAGGTACACATACTCACCGGGTTCAAAACTGACTCCCCGATGTTTTCGATCGTAATAACTCTTCTGTCGGTTTTGAGCTGTCTTGAGTCGGTCCCTGATTAGCTTAACTTTCTCCTCGGCTTCCTTGAGCATGTCTAGGCCGAAGATACGGCTGTCTCTGGTCTCTGACGAATTTAGCGGGGTACGACATCTCCGCCCGTACAAGGCTTCAAAGGGTGCCATTTGTAGGCTGGCTTGGTAACTATTGTTGTATACGAACTCTGCATATGGCAAGCTTTCTTCCCAACTGGTTCCATAGGTGAGGACACATGCCCTCAACATGTCTTCTAGAATTTGGTTTACCCGTTCAGTTTGTCCATCCGTCTGGGGGTGGTATGCTGTACTGAATGCTAGTTGAGTTCCCAGAGCCTGTTGTAAGTGATCCCAAAATCTAGAGACGAATTGGGTTCCTCTGTTAGATATTATAGTCTTTGGTACTCCATGCAAACAGACGATACAGGAAAGATAAAGCCTGGCAAGCTTCTGAGTGGTGTGGGTTGTCTTCACTGGGATGAAATGTGCCACCTTAGTCAGTCTATCTGTGATGACCCATATGGCATCATTTCCGTATCGTGACCGAGGTAGTCCAACAATAAAATCCATTCCAATCTCGTCCCACTTCCACTCGGGTATCTTGTTTGGCTGTAATAGTCCGGCTGGTTTCTGGTGCTCGGCCTTGATGCGTTGAAATGAATCACAACATGCAATGAACGTGGCTATGTCCCTTTTCATACCATGCCACCAAAAATTTTCCTGAAGGTCCTTGTACATTTTGGTTCCTCCAGGATGGATTGAATATGGAGCGGTGTGGCCTTCAGCTAGAATTTGCTGTTTAAGGTCCTCGATATTTGGTCCGCAAAGCCTTTCTCCGTACCATAATATTCCCTGCTCATCTATGACGAATTCTGAGGCCTTGCCCAAACTCACTTTCCATTTTATGCCTTCAATGCTGGGGTGTCCACGCTGAGCCTCCTTAATTTGTTCTATCAGGGTAGGCTGTATTTCCAAATTCGACACACTGCCTTCGGTGACCATTATCAAGTTGAGTTTGGCAAGCTCCTACTGAAATTCTGGTCTCAAATTTGGTAGGCTATCGTTTCCTGAGCTGGGGTTCCGACTAAGAGCATCCTCTACTACATTTGCTTTTCCTGGATGGTAGTGAATGCCAACATCATAATCTTTCACCAATTCCAACCAGCGTCGTTGTCGCAAGTCGAGTTCTGGTTGTGTGAAAATATATTTGAGGCTTTTATGGTCCGTATATATTTCACAATGATTCCCAAGCAAAAAGTGTCTCCACTCCTTGAGTGCATGAATGACTGCTGCCAATTCCAGGTCATGAGTGGGATAATTCTCTTCATGTTTTCGTAGTTGCCTGGAAGCATAAGCGACTACATTGCCTTCTTGCATTAATACGCATCCGAGGCCCTTTCGGGATGCGTCGCAATACACTTCGAAACTTTTGTGTACGTCTGGTACAACCAATACTGGTGCCGTTGTCAACTTCCTTTTGAGTTCTTGGAAACTCTTCTCGCAGGCTTGAGTCCATACAAACTTTTTATCCTTTTTGAGTAATTGCGTCATTGGTTTTGCTATGGTGGAGAATCCTTCAATAAATCTTCGGTAATATCCTGCCATTCCCAAGAAACTTCGTACATCAGTTACGCTGGCTGGTGGTTTCCAGCCAAGTACGGCCTTGACCTTTTCCGGGTCTACAGCAACACCTTCTTGGGTTAGTACGTGGCCTAGAAAACCAACCTGTCTTAACCAAAATTCACATTTGCTGAACTTGGCGTACAATTGATGTTTCCTTAGTTCTCCCAGTACAATCCTGAGATGTTCAGCGTGCTCTTCTGGTGTCTTGGAGTATACCAGAATATCGTCAATGAATACTACAACAAATTTGTCCATAAATTTCATAAATACTTTGTTCATGAGGTGGACAAAATATGCGGGGGCGTTCGTCAGTCCAAACGGCATTACTGTGAACTCATATAGTTCGTATCTGGAGGTAAATGTTGTCTTGGGAATATCCTCTGTCTGTACCTTCAATTGATGATACCCCGACCTCAAATCGATTTTCGAGAAGACTTTGGCTTGAGCGAGCTGGTCAAATAAGTCATTTATCCGTGGCATTGGATATTTGTTTTTGATGGTGACCATGTTGAGTGCTCGATAGTCTATACACAATCTTAGTGTCCCATCCTTTTTCTTGGCAAATAATACTGGTGAACCCCAAGGTGAGGAGCTGGCTCGAATAAATCCTTTGTCCAGTAATTCTTTTATTTGCTTCTTTAATTCTACCAACTCGGAGGGTGCCATTCTATAGGGCTTCTTGTAAATGGGGGTGGTTCCAGGTGCTAGCTCAATGATGAATTCTATTTCCCGGTCTGGCGGCATGCCTGGTAGCTCCTCAGGAAATACGTCGGGAAACTCACATACCACTGGAACTTTGCTTAACTCTGAGATGTCCACCTTGTTCAAGCTTGGTTGCCATGATATCTGTCTTTCTTGAGCTGAAATTTTTATTGTCTTCCTGTGATGATGGGTAAGAATTGCAGTCCGATTGCAGCAGTCAATAAATCCTTTGTTGGTGGTTAACCAGTCCATTCCTAGGATAACATCTAGTCCCTTATTTTCCAATACGATGAGGTTTGCATGAAACTTTAGTCCTTCAAGATCAATAACCACACCTTGGCAGTAATTCTGAGTAACTTGCTTAATCCCAGGGGACTTGATGATCATGGATTTTTCCAAGGGCAGCATCAAAAAATCACTTAGCAAAGCAAATCTCTTTGAAATAAACGAGTGAGAAGCTCCAGAATCAAACAAAACCGTGGCAGGTATTGTGTTGACAGGGAACATACCGAGTACGATATCTGGGGCATTCTGTGCTTCTTCCCGGGTCACATGGTTCAAGTGACCCTTCTTGTGATTGTTATTGGGGTTGAAGTTGTTTCGCTTGGGCGTTGAATTATTGCCACCGTTGTTCGTCTTGGGGGCCGAGTTTCTTGGCTTGGGACACTGCTTGGCATAGTGTCCTTCTTCTCCACAAGCGTAGCAAGTAACGCCTGGGCGATATGTGAACTCCTTGTCCCTCGCATGGAAATTTTTGATTGGGCGCGAAACATTGGTCGTGGGTTTGTGTGCCCCACCTTTCTGAAAATCCTTCTTGCTCCGGTGGTTGCGAGTAAGAGTAGTCTGGTCCCTTTTGCGCTTGCGGAAATCCTCCAAGCTGCGTCGCTCATTTTCCAAGGTAATAGCTTTATCCACCAGTGTTTTGAAATCTGGGAAGGTGCACTACTAGGGAAAAGGCTAGCAGCAGTGCGGGTTTTAGATGTATCAGTAGCGCGGGTACCCGCACTACTAATACAGCGCTACAGCTAACTCATAGCAGTAGCGCGTGCGCACACGCGCTACTGCTACACAAGTGTAGCAGCAGCGCGGTTACGGGAAGCTCGCTACCACTAGTAGCACTAGCGCTCTTTGGCAGGACGCGCTACTGCTATTGAGGCACTGCTGCTAACTTTTGTACACTCGCTACTGCTAATTTAAGTAGTTTTTTTGGCATATTTGTTTTGTATTTGAACCGGCTTTGTAGAAGAATCTTTAGCACATAGAAATGTCATCATGATACACATACAAATGCCTGCAAGACCACAAATGTAATCATAGCATGTACATACAAATAGTCTCTTCATAATCATCATCCAACACAAAGTGATATCTTGTTATCATCTCGAAAATAGCAATACATGCAAGTCTCGAATACTTGCAACTACAACAACGTCATCCATCTAAACAAAGGTATACGCAAGAAGTGCTATCACTATGAGTGAGAGCGGAACCATGCAGTACATGAGGTGGCGGTTACGAGTCCTCTCTCGCGCTAGCGTGAACCTCAAGTAACTAGCTTCTCCTTCTTGTCTGCTTTTGAAGCCTTTATGGCTGGCGCCCGTGAACCCATTCACTTGCGCCTGACACTCAAGCCACTCGTTGTACACCCCCGGAACCTTCCCTTTGTACACGACATAGCATTTCCATCTCACCATCAAGAAACTAGGTACCTGTTGGAGATGCATGTTCATGAAGAGGATGTACAATCATATATATGCAACAAAATATACTAGAGCAACACCAAAAAAGAAAGGTTAGCAACTAGATGCAACATATACAGTACGCAGATTAATTAACTAGAGGTACGTAGGTCATCGTACACAAACTAACAAAGTAGCGTTACGCAAGTTCGGCAGGGACCGTGGACATCACAAAGTTTCATCACTACAAAAAGTATACAAGTTCAACCGACACATATCATCATCATCGGCATCATAAATCACTAGAAGTTCCATCCTTCCATATCATCGAGGACGAACCCTAGCTGCTTGAACGGCGTGAGGTCTAGACGTTGCATGCCTATGCGAGTTCGGACGTCAGCTCGCGATATAGGGCCGTGGTGGAACATCCCCTTCTCATCGACGACTTCTTTCATGATGATCTTCGCAATGTCGCTTTGGATGCGAAAGAAGTCATCTCTAAGTTTATAATTCGCTTCTCCATGAGATTCTAGCCACTTGTGGATATGATCATCATTTCTGCTGTTAATGTGAAGCTTTTGGTGATCCGTGTTGAACTGAATCATGAGATGGACGATGTAGAATCCATCCTTCTTTCTTGGTTTTGGGACATGGATGCAGGAGAAGTTAGTTTTATGCGTGAAACCCATCTTCTTGTTCCTTTGTTTCCTGATATGCACGTGGCCACCTCTAAAGCTGAAGCCTTGGAGAGCATCATCTAGAATATTCATTATGTGGGTGTAGTCCTTTTTCTCGTAGTCTCTGGAAGGGTCAAAATACACGGCATGGGAGACTTGCGGGTAAAGAACGATAAGGACGGCGCGCCCGTTGCTGCGGGGAAAAGACACCTCAAATTATTCCCCATATGAGAGAGAAGGAATGATTGAAATGTACGAAAGGGTTGTCCGGAACTGACTTACTTTGGATGATAAGGCACGAGGACAATTTCCCGATCCTTATTCTGTACCATGAAGTTTTGGAGGTACTCCCTAGCAGTTTCACGCTCAAAGTCGCCGAGACTCAAGAAAGACTCGTGCATGTAGTACGGATCCGCCACACAGATTTGCGAGACTTCTTCACTCTTCATGACGGAGCTCATATGTAGCGCAAAAAGGCGGACGATAGTAAAATCAAGCCGCCTTGTTAGAAACATCTCAAAGATATGGTCAAACCGCAGGAAGAACACCTCCGCGGGCCGTGTGTCAACGTAGCACTTCCCCTCAGGCACACGAGCCGCGTATGTCGGATATCCTGGATCCTTTGAGGCTAGTAGGCTTTTCTCAGTCAACAGCACATGGTCGTGCAGTCTCCTGAGATCCCCTGATAGTGCCTCCAGCGGTTTTGGCGGTAGCATCGGCTCGCCCATGAGATGGAACATGACCGCACCTTTCACGGGTACACGCTCTTCAGAATGCATCGTCTGGCTGCTGTGTGCTTTGGCTTGTTTGGAGGCAGTTACCTTCCCCGATCTCTTCCTCTCCTTTTTCTTGGGCACACCTTCCAGACCCTTCCTTAACCCCTGCCCGAGTGTTCCTGGGCTAAGTACTGTACGACCCTCGCGCCGGGCTAGTTGAGCCTGTGTTGAGGCGGCATCTTCAGGCGTGTCCTGTGAGGATTTCATGAAGAGAGACTTTTTGCAATCCATGGTACGGCCCTGCCCGGGCATATCATCCATATCCTCATTAGCAAGCTGATAGCCCGATTCGTCATATGGTTGACTCATCATATCTATGTCACAGTCATACGCGTTTGTATTGAGGTAATCCATAGGGTCAACCTCCGTCTCATCATCCATTCTCTGTTCTACAGGAGAAATTACATCAGCCAGTACTATTGCACCCCCTTCATCATGTCATCCGCCGCTCTCACCCGGCACTACTACAGGAGCTGGTAATTGCGTAGGTGGGGTGGTGGTCTCCGCACATGCTTGTTGATGTGTGGTAGTTATTGGTGTGCTCTCGGCCGGCTCCAATCGAATAAGATTCTTCGGCCATAGCAGCACCCAACCCTTGCAGCGTCCAATCCGCGGCGGGGTCTCGTCGTCCGCTCCCACATGCTGTACTGGAGGAGGCAAATCCTCGTGCCCCGATTTCACACTGGTCAAGCTAACCCTGAAGTGCCCAGTGGGGATCGACTGGTTATGGAATGTGCGTTGAGAGGGGTCCATTATCATCCCCTTTCCCACGTCCACCTTCTGGCCTTTAATCAAGTAGAGTATGGTGCATGGGGTTTCTTTCGCCTGCAAACACATATGTCTTGGTGTAAAACAACCGAAAGGCAACAAAAATGGAATATTATATATATATATATATATATATATATATATATATATATATATATATATATATGTTGGTGCGACATGTAATTACCGTGACGACGTCGAGCTCAGCCAAAGACGAAGGCCCACCTAGCGCGCCTGAGACTGAGGACGGGCTGCTATGAGCGGGAGCGGCTGCGAGAGGAGGCCCGGTTGCTTGAGCAAGTGATGGTGCGATGGTGTTGTTGTTCATGGAGTTGCTCGCGACGAAACTGGGCATCGGGAAATCATATACCGTCTTGTCTGGATTTTCCTTCGCCCAGTTGATGATAACTAGAACCAAGTTAGTAGCGAAATCATTTCTGCAGGCAGTTACAGCTGCATTGACTGCCTGCTGTAGCAACTCATATTTGTCCTCAGCTGCTTTTTTCGCGTCCTCAGCTGCTTTTTTCTCGACCGCAAGCTTCACCTTTGCATCGATGTCCGCCTGACTAAACTTCTTTTTCTGCTTCTTGGCCTCCGGGCCGTCGTTGTAAAACACCTTCCACGTGGCGCCGTCTCCAGCGCCGTGCACACGACCATGTTGTGGCCGCTGGTCCAACAGGAGTCCCTTAAGTTCGTTCAAGGCCCGGTTGAGAGGGGTGTCCCACTTGGGCCTCATCGGAGAAGTAGGGCTTTCGGCTGCAAGCCGGTGTTGCTTCTCCAGTAGTCTAATCAATTTCCTCGTGATCTTGTCCGTGTAAAAAACCTTTTTCTCCTTGTCCCACTTGTAGCGGGCCCTGATGAAGTCATGCTCCAAGGGGTTGGTGAACTTCGCGAAGGGGTTTGGGAGACCCGCGGCTTCACGTTCCGCGTCCTCCTTATCCCAAATGGGCCTTTTACCGAGGTAGCCACGGCTTCCGAGGCGATGCTTCCCCGTGTTCCTTTGCTGAAGGCTTTTGAATTTCGCAGCCTTAGCCTTGGCTGCCTCGGTAGCGCAAGTGTCCTTGAACTTTTCAAACTCCTCTTCCGTAAGTGTCGGATTTTCCTCCAGAATCTTGGACAGGGGTTCATCAGCCTCAATAGCTCGTTTCACCCTCCCTTTCCAGGAGGCCAAATCATTGCTGAACATGCCCATGGCGTGATTGTTAATCTTTTTCATCTTCGGACCATCCCACGGTTGTTCTATGTTATCATCCCGGTCGGGGAACTTGAATCTCTTGTGCAACTTCGTTAGGAGCAACTGCGTCAAATGTTCTTTACTCCTTAAGTCATTGTCGTTGATGCTCGCGCATTACCGTATGATGCATCCTACTTGGTTCCCATAGCACTTGCGAGGTTCTTCCGGCTCTAACGGCTCAAACTTGCCAGGTGCCATCTTTGTGATCACAAGTCGTCCAATCCCTGGTTTGTTAGGTTTTCGTATCCTCTGCTTCTTATGCTTCCTCTTTTCGGTATCGGCAGCGGGGCCGGTACCTTCCCCGCCGGTACCTTCCCCACCGGTCTCGGCGCCACCATCGGTGCTGGCGCCGTCGGTGCCGGCGTCGTCGGTGTCGATGTCGGCGTCAGTACCATCATCGAGGCCGACCTGCAAACCATGCTTAGCAGTCAAATAGTCGAGGTACTAGTGTTCACCCTCATAATCCATCTCGTCTGCATCTTGGTCAGAAGGCCCAGTTTCTTCGTTGTTCGACATGTTTCCTATGATTAGGTGGCCTCATTTATTTCTAAAAGTATGAATAAATGAGAAATGACATAAAAAGAAATCTATGTGCCAGCACTCGATATGCCAACTATGTAGCACAAATCATGCCTTTATTCACGGGAAATTTCGGCATGACCTTTGCTAAAAAAATGGACATACCGAGCGCCTGAAATTCACCGAAACGGAAATGAATCAACATTCCGGCGTAACATAGGCCACTCAGATCATTTTCCAAACATGACATGTCCAAAACATGACATATGCACATATCACATGTCCAGTTCAAATTTCCATATAAATTCAGCTAATTTTGAAACCTAGCTAAATTCATAACTAAATAGATAACCTAATTAATTAACATGAAGAACCCTAGCAGAGAGGGGGGGGGGTTTATAGAGAGTGCAGGGGCGAGGAGGCAGGCCCGACGACGGCCGGCAGGGGAGAGGAGGGAGGCGAGGGCCGATGGGTCGGGGGCGAGCGCGCTCGGTCGGTGGCGAGCGCCGACGCCGGAGTCAGGGGCGAGCGGCTGGGTCGGGGGCGAGCGGCGTGGTCGGGGGCTAGCGCCGGAGCCGGAGTCGGGGTCGAGGGCCGGGACGGGGGCGAGCGCCGGGGCTAGCGCCGGCGCCGGCGGAGTCGGGGGCGAGCGCCGGGGCCGGGTCGGGCGCGGCGGAGCGACGGGGGAGAGAGAGTGGGGATTTGGGGGGAAAAATGGCGGGATGAAGCTGGGCGAGTGAGAATTTTGGGTTAAGTGGACGTAGCAGTAGCGCGTTATGCCAAAAGGCGCTGCTACTAAATTCTGTAGCTACAACGGTTTCGGAGAAACGCGCTACTACTATGATACGTAGCTGCAGCGGTTTATGAGAAACTCGCTACTACTATGATGCGTAGCTGCAGCGGTTTATGAGAAACACGCTACTACTAAGATCTAGCTGCAGCGGTTTTGTAGAAACGCGCTGCTACTGCCGTCGCTACTGCCAGTTTTCCTTTTTCTTTTCCTTTATTTTATCCCACTTTTATTTCCCGAGAGCAGTGAACGAAGGGAGAGTGATATATATTGCATCATTTCACGGTTAAATATGTATGCAAAATAGGAACATATATATTATACATCATTGGACCCATGCATAATAATGGCTAAGTGTGTATACAAAATAGGAACATATATATATTACACATCATTGGACCCATAACATACGTTTCCTCAGTGCTGACGTTTTCGTTTTTGAGTCAGCTTCTTTCCCTTCTTGTTTGTCGAAGAATAATTGAGCCCCTCATTGTGACTTTGCCTTTTCCATGGAGTACGATTTTTCTTAGGTAATGTAGTATTGATTCTTCTTTTGACGTATACTTCATCATCATCGTCATCTTCCCTCATTGGGTTGCCGTACTGATCATAGTCTTCCTCGTTGGCGACTCCATCCATTCCAATGATGTTCCTTTTGCCTCTCCTCACGACAACACGACTGGGATTGCGCGGGTCAGTTATGAAGAAGCATTGTGTCACGTGCTTAGCGTGTACCCATGGCTCGTTTTTTGCGATAGCGTTCACGGTAGCGCTCTTGGCGTCGGGTATAGTCATGGTAGTGAACATCCGGCTTTCTCTTTCGACATTCTTAGCCCATCTGACACGGAACATCGTCGTGTTGTGTAGTCCAGAGTAGTCAAGCTCCCAGATCTCCTCCACCCTTCCATAAAATCGTTCAGTTGTGCCGTTGTCGCTGCCGGTCATGCATTCCATCGTCACCCCTGAGTTCTGATCATCACTGTCCATATCTTTTGCCTCCGTGTAGAACGTGTATCCGTTGATATCATATGCCTGATAGGTTACGAGGTTGGGCGAGGCGCCATGTGGTAAGGCGTATATGAGCAATCCGTCCTTAGAGCCCTCCTCCGGGGGATTAGCAATAATATGCTCTTTGAACCAATGCAGGAAAGTGGAGTTGTGCTCTCTAGTAACTTCGGCGTCCGTCCTGCATACCCCTCGGTCACGATACTTCTTTGCGATAATTTCTTTGTCCAGTGCCACGAAAGGATCTACCTCGTCTAGGTGTTGTAGCACTACCAAGTTTGCTCTGTCAAAGTCGCTGCGTCGATCTGAGTATGCCACGTGCAGTTCCCTGCGACCGTTGCAGTGACCATCTCCTTCGAGCCTCCCATCGTGCTTGTTAACGGGCAAACCAACACTAACACCAGGCGGCTGGTCTGTGCCATGTAGAAAATTCTCACAGAAAGAGATGCACTCTTGTGCCAAATAGCCCTGGACGATGCTTCCATCCGGACGGGACATGTTACGAACGAATCCTTTGATGATCCCATTCATCCTCTCAAACGGCATCATGTTGTGCAGGAATGACGGCCCCAGGTCTATTATGTCATCCACAATATGGACACACAGATGCACCATCACGTTGAAGAACGCGGGTGGGAAGTACATCTCAAGCTCATTCAGTATCACAACGATCTCTTCCTGTAGCCTTTGGAGCTGCTTCACACTGATCGACTTTCGAGAGATGACGTCAAAAAAGTTGCAGAGACCAATAAGTGTGTCACGGACGTGCTTGTCCATTATCCCTCTAAGGGCAACAGGTAGTATCTGCGTCATCATCACATGATAGTCATGAGACTTCATCCCGTTGAACCTTTTCTTGTCCGTGTCTAGATATCTACTTATCTTGCCACAGTAACCGGAACTAACTTTCACTCCGGTAAGGCACTTAAAGAATTGATTGATCTCAGCCTGACTTAAGGTGAAGCAAGAGGGGGGGGGGCAATAATCCTCTTTCTTTAATTTCTTGCCCTTCTTCTTCCGTGCCTCTGTCTCCGTCTCTGTCTCGTCTGACATTTGACGGGGCGGCATGTGCAGATCTTCCCTGATTTTCAAATCTTGCAAGTCTTTTCTTGCCTTCGGCCCATCCTTGGTCTTATCCGGCATGTTCATCAGTGTTGCGAGCAAGCTCTCAAGGACATTCTTACAGATATGCATTTGATCAAGGCAATGAGGTGTATCGAGTTTGTGCCAGTACTCCAAGTCCCAGAACACAGACCTCGTCTTCCATACCTTCAGCAGTGGCTCTGGCGCCTTTCTCATCGTCTTTCCTGGCGTGGGGCACTCCTTCCAGTTTTTCAACAGCTCATCGATTTCGGCACCGCTCCGCTTACGTGGAGGTCCTCGATGCTCAGCGTGACCATTGAATAGATCTCCACGGTTTCTCCACGGGTCGTCCTGTTCAAGCCATCTTCGATGCCCCATGTACACGATTTTCCCAGACCCGCCATCTTTCCTTGACATTAGCTGCTGAGACGTTGTATCATCCATGCACCGCGTGCATCCGCAATATCCATGGCACACCTGGCCTGCCACATATCCGTAACCGAGATAGTCCCGCACTGTCGTGATCAGCGTGGCTCTCATGTTGAAATACTCACCTTTGCTGGCGTCCCATGTCTTGGCCTGTGTTTTCCATAACGTGTCTAACTCCTCTTGAAGTAGCCCCAGATACAAATTAATATTATTTCCTGGTTGTTTCGGCCCTTGAATAAGCATGCTCATGTGAATGTACTTCGATTTCATGCACAACCAGGGGGGGAGATTGTACATCCATACAAACACGGGCCATGTACTATGGTTGGTGTTCTGGTTGCCAAACGGATTCATGCCATTAGTACATGCGCTGAGCACGATGTTCCTTGCATCACATTCAAAATACCGATAGAAGCTGTTCAACGCTCTCCACTGGCTTCCATCCTTCACGTGTCTCAGCTTCGGATCATCTCCATCGTCGGGCTTCTTCCTCTCCGCGTGCCAGCGCATTAGCTTTGCTTCCTTGGGATCTACAAAATACCTCTGGAGACGGGGAGTGATCGGTAAGTACCATACAACTTTCTGGGGACATTTCTTCCCGGCCTTCTTGTATCGAGAAGCATTGCACACCGGACAGCTTGTTTTTTCCGCGTGCTCCTTCCGATAAATTATGCAATCGTTGATGCATGCATGGTATCTAACGTGTGGCAGATCAAGAGGGCACACGATCTTCTTGGCCTCATCAACACTAGTAGGAC
The DNA here is from genome assembly GCA_963921465.1 of Triticum timopheevii. Lineage (NCBI taxonomy): Eukaryota > Viridiplantae > Streptophyta > Magnoliopsida > Poales > Poaceae > Triticum > Triticum timopheevii. The sequence goes on along the minus strand of OY997272.1, from coordinate 403,343,719 downwards.
ATAGATTACCCACGGGAAGAACATCCTTTAGGTACTTGAGATGCTCATCGAGGCTAGTGTCGGTCCATTTGTTTTTAGCCTTCATCTTCAGGAGTTGGAGCGTGAAACTCAACCGGGTCACCTCAGGATTGCAACCATCATACAATGGAGTGTTCGAGTCTACCACCAGTTGCTCCAGCTTAGCCTCCTCTCTAGAAGCAGCTCTCTCAGTACTCGTATCCTTGCGAAGCAATGCTTGAACATGAGGGTCCCGCACAATTGAACTTAGTACCGACGAACTCTGCTGCATGGAGTCCATGTCGTTCTCTCCGCCGCCATGTCCGGCCCCTTCTCCTCCGCCATGTCCGGCCCCTTCTCCGCCGCCATGTCCGGCCTCTTCCCCGCCGCCATTATCGATCATCTCTTCGTCTTGCCCCGTGTCATCATTGCCTGCCCTGTCGGCATCCTCAACATCGTCATCCTCATCTTCAATTATCCACTGAGTATATCCATCCATGAAACCAGTCATGAGCAGGTGCGCTTCGACACGACCATCGTCATGGGGGTCGAGCCAAACTATTCCTTTGCATTTTCGACACGGACATAAAACCTCTGTCCGGTTATTTTCTTTCATGTCTTGCACCGCCGACCGCAACCACCTGTCCACCATCGTTCCACTGACCATCGTCAACTCTGCACGGTAATAATAAAAAAATTGATTGTGAAAATGCATGCATGCATCAAAGTCATAAAAAAAAATTGGCATGACCTTCCCTAAAAATAGGACATATATGGATCTAGAGTTTGCCCGGAATTCACCGAAACGGAAATAAATCGACATTTCGGCAAAACATAGGAAACTCAAAAGCACAATTTGGCGGCGTCAACTCATGCCACACACACAATTTCCACAAACATATCACACACACATAAACACATTTCCATTTTGCAAAAGCATGAAATTTTCATCGCCTCTATCTCGATGGCCGGAGATGATGTTGTAGGGAGATCAAAAGTGCACAAAGCTCTTCTTGACAAAGGTAGATCTAGTTAGGGGGCAAATAGGTCACTTAACTAAATCCTACATCTACCTAGCTACCTAATTTGGAAGGAGACAACTTCAACTAGTGGAGGGGGAAGGAAAAAGAGAAAGGAGATGCATTAATGGAGGTGGTGTAGTTATGTAGCTAGGAGTAATGAAGAGAGAGAAGGTGGATAGAGAAGAGAGAGAGTAATGGGGGAGAAGTATTGAGAAGAAGAAGAGTGAGAGTGGGAGCATGTGGTGGAGGGAAGAGAGGAGAGGGGGAGGTAGGGGGAAGGGAAAAGAGGAGGGGGAGGGGAGGGACGGGTGGGGAAAGGTGTTGGGTTGGTGGGGTTAGCAGTAGCGCGGGAGAGAAAACGCGCTGCTGCTAAGCACTTAGCAGCAGCGCGCTTCGCGCTAAGGCGCTACTGCTAACTGGGACAAAAAATTGTGGCAATTTGAAACTTACCAGCAGCGATCTCGAGAAAAGCGCGCTACTACTACCTACTTAGCAGTAGCGCTGTTTTCGCGACCGCGCTACTGCTACTTAGAGTTAGGGGAACACCACCGGTCGATATTTGTAGCAGCGCGTTTCTGGTCGAGCGTGCTACTGCTAAATCCTTATCAGCAGTGAGTTTACGTAACACGCGCTACAACTACTTAGCAGCAGCGCTCTATTTTGAACCGCGCTGCTGCTAAGATTCTGTGTATAGGCTTTTCCCTAGTAGTGGTGTGTATGACCAGCTGGCATTTAAGCGCTGGTGCCAGACCGTCCAGGAATCTTTCCATCTTCTTGTTTTCAGTCATATACTCTTCGCTGGCGTAGCGAGACAACAGAGTAAACTGACTGTTGTACTCAGTCACTATCATGGTTCTCTGTTTGAGGTCATCAAACTCCCTCTTCTTGATCTTCATAATACTTCTTGGAATGTGCGCCCCACGAAAACCTTCTTTAAATTCCTCCCAGGTTATATCATTTTCATTGGGGTGCATGTGTAGGAAATTCTCCCACCATGATGCAGCTGCTCCAGTGAGATAGTGCGGTGCATATAGTACTTTCTCACGGTCTGAACACTGTGCAATAATTAATTTTCTTTCCATGTCTCAAAGCCAATCATCAGCCTCAAGAGGTTTGTCCGTATGAGAAAACATTAGGGGACGCGTCTTTTGGAGCTCAGACAATTTGGATTGCTGCTGATACGGTCCACGGTGATTTCCCATATTGATGACTTGGTTCATCATTTCTTGGTGTTGTTGCTGGCTTTGTTCATAAAGGCGGCATACTTGAGAAAATGCGGCATCACTACCTTGCTGACTTGACTGTCCCTGTGTGAAGTTGTTGCTTGTCTGCGTACCATAATTTTCTTCTGGCGGACTTAGCATGGAATGAGTCCAAGAACGAGGCATTTTCCACTCTGGGGTATTTTTTTGTAAAACTTGTGAGAAAAGCTGTGAGGCAGAATAAATAATTTTGCAAGACGAAAAATTTAGAACTCCAACATTTTTCAAGAAAATACTTGATTGCGCACGGAGAAGGACCGCTTAGTACATATCTTACACGCAAGCATAATTATACAATGCATCACTCAGGATGTGCGTACACATTTCTGACATGTTATTTAGGCTAGTGCACTTCTCCCTGTTCCTACATGATGCGCACATAGACTACTTCTCACAACCTATATACATATAAACATATCGTACAAGCTGTCACACTGCACGGCTGCTGGGCACACTTAGTCGGAGATGGTGAGGATTTCCCTTGGCCTGCCAAGGGTAAGGCCCAGTGGTGCTGGAGACTCAACTTCCTCCTTAATAATAGGCTCCAGACGTGAAGCACTGAGCTGTGGAGCTGGTGCGGGTGCGGTAGGTGGTGCAGCTCTGACTGGGGTAGGAGTGATGACTCAGTCAAATTCTTCAGTAGTAGGCAGGCGGCGAGCAGTGGCGAGGGTGGCAGGTGTGTGGGATGCCGAGGACGAGACGTAAGGCAGTGGTGGAGCTGTATGGAGAAGCCCCCTCCTGTTGGCGGAATAGCTATGCACGACAGCCATACGAGCAGCCACGAGGTCGTCCACAAGGTTATCAAAAGCTACCTCGAGTGCCTTGAGATATTCAACCAGCATTTCAATAGCCTCATCCCTCTCTCCCCTAGGGCAAGCAAATGCGTAATGATAGGTGTATGGCACGTGGCAGGGAAGGTAGCGGTAGCGACGAGTCTTCATTGAAGGAAGGACATCCCGAAGACGAGCTATCGCCTCACGGGCGGCCATCTGCATAGCATGCCTCTTCGTAGGCATGGCTCTTCCCACAAACCAGAAGCGGCGAAACTCAACACGCCCTCCCTTGAATTGCACCGCGGCCTTGTGCATGGACAGACTGTTGTTGATCTTGTGCTGGTAGAGTGTGAACTCCGGACGAGTCAATGGCCCGATCATGATTTTGACGATGGAGGTGAGTAGCTTGACGAACCCCTCAGGTACGTTGGCGAACACCTGTAACTCATAGTCGTTGCCAGCCATCTACAAAAGTAGGAAAAAATTCTGAATGGTCATATCATAATTTATGCTGACTGTCAGAAAATGACTATGTTTGCAAAATATTAAAATAGCACTTATTACGCTAATAACCGATTAGCGATCGCACCTAGTGGCTTCCTACAGTCAGCCTGGCTCTGGTACCAAGTTTGTGACGACCTGTTTTCCAATAAAAGACTTATTGAGAAACCGACCTTTAAATAGACCAGTATAGGAAAAATCCCCCTTACTGGTAGACAAATACTTGATACAGAAATCTAGTAGCATTAAATGTTATACAGGGTTGAGCTGAGGTAGCTCAACAATTTATTACAAGCACGCCAATATTATACAGAAGGGCGGATGTGACACAAGGGTGTGGTGGCATACTACTGACTCGAAATAAAGGTGGTGGTGGATATGTCACAGTGAAGTGGGTGACACGACTCCTAATCTTGCAGCTCATCAAGCGTCGAAGTGAGGCTTGATGATTTTATTCGGGTAGCGGAAACGTATATGATACAAGTGACCAAATCCAGGATCGCACGGGACTGACTGGGACTCCTCTAGGCGTCGGACTCGCTATCGTACTCTTCATCCATGAGATCGCCTTCGTCAACATCTGGCCAAATCAACAAGCCAGGTGAGTACTTTGAATGTACTCACAAAACAGTTCGGACATAAGATATAACAAATGCAAACATGATGCACTATGAGCAGTTAGCAATGCACACTCAAATAATAAATTTGCACCACATGTTGAATAAAAAGGAAGTCAGGCGGTAGTCCTCCCGAAATCCCAATAAAATAACTGAAAACTGATCGGGTGTCTGAAGCGACGCCTCGAAAGGTGAAATAAATAAATTAACATGCCACAGTCGGGCGTCTGAGCGACACCACATAAAGGGATTATATTGAAATGTAAATGACAGTGCGTGCCGCAGTCGGACGTCTGCGCGACATCTCGGAAAGGGCTTATAATGAAGTAATGAAGATAAATAATAGAGATGCCACAGTCGGACGTCTGAGCGACATCACATAAAGGGCTTATAATGAAAATAAATAATAGTGATGCCACAGTCGGACGTCTGAGCGACATCACGTAAAGGGCTTATATTGAAAGTAAATAACAAGAGTGCCACAGTCGGACATCTGAGCGACATCACAGAAAGGGCTTATATTGAAAGTAAATAACAAGAGTGCCACAGTCGGACATCTGAGCGACATCACAGAAAGGGCCTATATTTCATCATTCATATTCAATAAATTCATGAAGATAAATCACTCACAGGAAATACTCAGCACATAATAATAAACGGGTTAGTCCATCCACAGGAGTAATCATTTAGCCGGACTTAACACTCATGCTTGTTCACCGGAGATTTGTCACTGAGATTGAGACTGACAAAGGTAAGTTGAACACAGTCCTTGACCAAGATACGGTTACTTGAATGATTTTGACTCTGCAGAGTTTGTACTATTTAACCACAACCAACAAATTTCAGTAGTCACGAAGGACTAGTTCCATTTACGGTATTTTAGTAGAAACACATCTAACCAGTACACACCCATTTCCACCTCACGATGCCAGGAATCACCCTAGGCAACGTTCAAGAAAAACTTTGAGACGGGGAGGCTACAACCTCGAATAGCATGGGATCAAATTTATATACGCGCGCTCTAAGGGGTGCCCCCCTCTCGGTCCCAACCGGAAACACCCATGCCCCCTGACCGGATGACTGGCTTTAATCCAGGGCCATGGAACCCTCATCACGGCCTGTCTATCTTGTGTGTACGAGGAAAGCGGTTTGCAACTTACTAAACCATATTCTTTGCAGAAAATATGTGGTAGCACAAAAAGAAGGAATGGATGATAACGTGACTTGATCCGCGTTAACACTGGAGTTAAATGGTTTGGCATAAGACTGGCATGCTTCAACACTGCCATCTTACCACCTCTCATGTCACCACATGATCATGTATACTCACATCCAATAACATATGGAGTTTCGAAGATCACTTGCATCAGTTTCGTATGCAATATAACACTTACTGCTATGCATATAAACAATTCATGAACTAACTACCCAATGCAAACATGCAAAACACTCATCATATCAAAGGTTCAAACATGCTTGCCTGGTTCGAAGTAGTCGGAGTCTAGCTCGGTGAAGTTCGCGGTTCCGTCACCTCCTCCGGTATCTATGGTATAAAGAGAATATGTACTAACATAAATATAGTGTGTGCACAAAAAGTGCTCCAAATATTTTTCAAGTAAATATGATAAAACACTAGACAGAAAAATAAAGGTGACAGAAAAAGAATCAACCAAAAATCATTTTCTGTTTAAAAGTTATTAAGGTTTTAGTCCAGGGACTTGTCTGTAATGAAACAGAAACTTTCCAGGGGGCAGAACAGAAAAGGACAGAAAAACATTTCAGATTGAAAGCGTATTTGCCCGAAGGCACTTTCCAGAAAAAACGGTTCGAATACGAAAGAGAGGCTGACGAGGGGGTCCCACTCGTCAGGTTTAAAAGTTTGAGAGAGAAAACAGAGCGCGCCGGCGCCCAAAGCTTGCGGTGGTCGCCGGCGACAATCCACGGCGAGTTAGGAGGAGCGGAGGGTACCTACGGACTCAGGGTGCTCTCCCGCGTCTATGGGTGGTGGAGTTGGTCGTCGGCGAGCCCCACGTCAACGGCGGCCTTCACTCCGACGGACGGCGGCTCGGGCGTCGGTGGATCTCGCCGGGGAGGGCTGCAAGCTTCAAATTGGGGCGTGGGTTAGTGGAGTGGGGGCACTAGGATGCCACTGGTACAACGTGAGAGGCAGGGGTGCACGCACTCGAGCTAACCTTGCTGGAGCCCGAAGCAGATCGGGGCGGCCGGAGACGGAGGAGAAGGCCTCCTCGGGATTCTCCTAGGGGTCGAGCGCAGTTCTGGAGAGGTGGAGGGAGTGGTGCTGGTCGAAGGCGAGCTTGGGGTGGCTATTTATAGACGGCCCGAGGCAGTTCCCACGAACGGGATAACTCCGGCGGTGATTACGGCGATGCAGTGGTCGGACGGGTGGTTTAGGTGGCTGGGCATCAACGTGATGATCCACTGGTTCCACTCAAATGATAACCTTAGTTGGATTAGGCTTGATCCTTTGACGGAACGGTGCTTCGCGGGCCCGTCGGTGGCAGAGAGTGTGCCTTGTGCTCGCCAGGCCACGGCAATGATGCTGCGGTGCGTGCAGAGGAGTAGACAGCCACGCGGAGGCCTCAGGTGGTTTGGGCGGTGCTGGACGGCGCTGAAAGCTGGTGCTGGCTCCCGCTAGCCGCCATGGGTGGCTCTGCCACCGCAGAAGTTGCCGGCGTCGGCGAGGCACACCGCCACCGACACATGCGCCCATCCAAGAGAACGTGCGGTGCTCTGGATAAGGAGGAGGAGCAGTGCGCAAGGTGGCAGTGCGTGCACTGGTGAGATCGACGCCGAGTCTCTGAAGAAAACGACACTGACGGCCGACTGAAACACTGAACTCTGAACATGTACAGTAACAATGCAGGCCAGGTGCTTGATGAAATGATTTTGGCACGTGGATAATTTATCTGGAGCTGATCTTTGGTGAGGTGGCCTCTCAATGCACCTAGGGGCTGCCTGATTTTTGGTAGAATTTTTGGAAAAGGAAAAATATGAATTTCACCAAAATGATGAATCTGGTCCAAACTTGCAGTGAGCAAAACTTGAAAATTTTGAACTGTGGAAGAGTGGATCTTGATGGATCTAGGTTGGGGGTGCTAAGGACTAGCCAGAGGAGTTGGTTTGAGATCAAAACTCAAAGGGAATTAGATACTTCCTTTGCAAATCACCTAAGTCCAAAATAAAAACAGAAATAGTTTTGGGGATAAAATAAATGGAATAAAAATCCAAAATGGGTTGAACTTGCTAGGATTGGCTACTTGACTTGACCCAAAGTGGAGGGAGGTGTTTTGGAGGAAAATTTTTAACATGGGGCATGGTGAAGGAGGATGGTTGGAATAAAAAGGAATAAATCCAAAACCCTAAGGATTTCTTTTTAAATGAAAAACTTTCAAAAATAAATTGTGATGAGTCAACAGCAATGAAGAACCTTCAAAATCAAACATCAGGGTTGAGGATGACCCAAAAATAAAAATTTTGACATAAGAGAAAATATTTGAGAGGGAGAGTCTTTTAAAAAGATTTTGAATAGCCTCCTTCAAATAAAATAAAGAATTTGCTGAAAACCAAATAAATTTTTTTGGAGTGTCACAGTCGTTCCACGCATCCCATTACGCCCGCCCCTTGCGCCACATACGCCGCATGCACGACGCATGGTCAATGACGGGCGCGTGGAATACATGAAGACGTGCGCGCTTGGGTTGATACCCACCCACCTTAAATTGGGCGGGGAGGGTAGTCAATGGTCTCACCCGCTGTGACCTTAATGAGCCGGATTGGCTGAGAGGGGCGGCCGAGCCCCGACCCCGTCCCTTTTGTAAGGAGGGGAGCGGGAGGGACGGTGCCCCCCAGTCTTTCGCCATCTGCCTCTTCCCATCCTTGCTTCTTCCTCCCGTTTGCCATGGCGAGAGGGTGTGCTGACGCTTCGACGGTGGCGGCGAGGGTCTCTGCTCGACAACGCGCCACTCCTTCCCAAGAGCCCGTGGCAGCAGGGCCGGCCGCAAGGGGAAGGGGAAGGGGGCGAGGCCGAGGCCGCCGTGGCGCTCTGGGAAGAGGAGGACGGGGCGGCGCATCGGCCTCGCCTCCGCCAGCGGTCCTTCCCCCAATGGAGGGCCACGTCAGGGACCAGCCCCGCGAGTTCTTCATCAGGCTGCGAAAGATAGGGGCTTATAGTGTTGCCTCCTAACGTATTCACCTTTGGGTGATGTCAACAATAATAGTTCATGCTAACTTACATCCAATTGGATATATATATCAGGATCTTTCCAACACGAGGTGCTTGCCAAAGGATAAAATGAAAAAGGGAAAGGTGAAGATCACCTTGACTCTTGCCTAAAAATAAAAGACATAAAGTAAAAGATAAGCCCTTCGCAGAGGGAAGCAGAAGTTGTCATGCGCTTTTAGGGTTGGGTGCACAAAATCTTAATGCGAATGAATGTCACTTTATATTGCCACTTGTATATGGACCTTTATTATGCAGTCCGTTGCTTTTATTGCTTCCATAACAAGATCGTATAAAGCTATTTTCTTCACACCAAAAGATCATACATATTTAGAGAGCAATTTTTATTGCTTGCACCGATGATAACTTACTTGAAGGATCTTACTCAATCCATAGGTAGGTATAGTGGACTCTCATGGCAAAACTGGGTTTAAGGATATTTGGAAGCACAAGTAGTATCTCTACTTGGTGCAAGGAATTTTGGCTAGCATGAGGGGAAAGGCAAGCTCAACATGTTTGAATGATCCATGACAATATACTTTAACTGAGATGTGCGAAAACATAACCCATTACATTGTCTTCCTTGTCCAACATAAACTCTTTAGCATGTCATACTTAATGAGTGCTCCCAATTATAAAAGATGTCTACGATAGTATATTTATATGTGAAATCTCTCTTCCTTCAATATTCTTTCATGAATTATTCAAATGACCAATACAATGCTTGCTAACCTTCACTAAATTTACAACCTCTACTCCTTAGATGTGAAGTCATTACTCCCCATGGGATAAGCAAATGAGACATATATAATTTCAGATTTATGAAATTCAACTCATTCAACCATTTACTCATAGGATATAAGTGAAGCACACGAGTAAATGACAAACTACTCCAAAAAGATATAAGTGAAGATCAATGAGTAGCTCAATAATTATGTAACTATGTGAAGACTCTCTCTCAATGAAGAATTTCAGATCTTAAGTACTTTATTCAAACAGCAAGGAAAGCAAAACAAAATGACATTGCAAGGATAGCACAACTCATGTGAAGAAGCAAAAACTTAGGCTCAACCAATACTAACCGATAATTGTTGAAGAAGAAAGGTGGGATGCTTACGGGGCATCCACAAGCTTAGATGCTTGATACTTCTTGAAATATTATCTTGGGGTGCCTTGGACATCCCCAATCTTGAACTTTTGTGTCTCCTTAATCCGTCTCATATCATGGTTTCTCTTTTTATCAAAAGCTTCATCCACACCAAACTCAACAAGAACTCGTGGGATAGGTTAGTATGAACAAATGCAAAACCTTATCATTTTCTACTGTAACAAATCACTAAAATTATTATTCAACATTTCATACTAAATGCTTCTGCATATTTAATACTCCTATCCTCAAATAGAATCATTAAACAAGCAAACATATGCAAACATAACAGCAATCTGCCAAAACAGTATAGTCTGTAAAGAATGCAAGATTCATCATACTTCTCTAACTCCAAAAATTATGAGAAAAATATAACGCTGTAGAAGATTTATCAGATCTCATTATGCAAAAGGTTTCATCATTATATCATTCTCTGACTTTTCTAGGGAATGTTTGCAACAGCGGTAAACTTTCTGTTTTCAAACAGCAACATGTAAACTAGCAAAATAAGCATGGTAAAGGGTATCCTTGACATTTTTATTGAAACTAAAGATGCAAAATATTATTCTAAATAACAGAAAGAAAATACTAACAAAATAAAATGACGCTCCAAGCAAAACACATATCATGTGGTGAATAAAAATATAGCTCCAAGTAAAGTTACCGATGAACGAAGACGAAAGAGGGGATGCCTTCCGGGGCATCCCCAAGCTTAGGCTCTTGGTCGTCCTTGAATATTAACTTGGGGTGCCTTGGGAATCCCAAATCTTAGGTTCTTGCCAGTGTTTATTCCATAGTTCATCGAATCTTTACCCAAAACTTGAAAACTTCACAACACAAAACTCAACAGAAAACTCGTAAGCTCCGTTAGTATAAGAAAATAAAACCGCCACTTAGGTACTGTAATGAACTCATTATAAATTCATATTTGTATACTATATAATGTACTCTAACTTATCTATGGTTCATACCCTTCGATACTACTCATAGATTTATCAAAATAAGCAAACAACACATAGAAAACAGAATCTATCAAAAACAGAACAGTCTGTAGTAATCTGTATCAAACCTATACTTATGGAACTACAAAACTCCTACCAAATTAGGAAGTCCTAAGCAATTCGTATAACAATCCAGATCAAAAAGAATCATATCAAAATCACGGTTCTGTCAATTAACAAAACTAATTTACTGGGTGCAAAAGTTTCTGATTTTCAGCGGGATCAACACAACTATCACCAAAAGCCATCCTAAAGGTCTTACTTGGCACTTTATTGAAATAAAAGCTATAAAACATGATTACTAAAGAATCATAATCATGTGGACACACAAAAACAGTAAGGGTAAATATTGTGTTGTCTCCCAACTAGCGCTTTTCTTTAATGCCTTTCTAGCTAGGCACGATGATGGCAATGATGCTCACATAAAAGATACGAATTGAAACATAACGGGAGCATCATGAAGCATATGACTAGCACATTTAAGTCTAAACCACTTCCTATGCATAGGGATTTTGTGAGCAAACAACTTATGGGAACAATAATCAACTAGCATAGGAAGGTAAAATAAGCATAGCTTCAAGATTTTAATCACATAGAGAGGAAACTTGATATTATTGCAATTCCTACAAGCATATATTCCTCCCTCATAATAATTTTAAGTAGCATCATGAATGAATTCAAAAATATAACCAGCACCTAAAGCATTCTTTTCATGATCTACAAGCATAGAAAATTTACTACTCTCCACATAAGCAAATTTCTTCTCATGAATAGTAGTGGGAGCTAACTCAACAAAATAATTATCATGTGATGCATAATCCAATTGAAAACTAAAATCATGATGACACGTATCATGGTTGTCCTTCCTAATAGCATACAAGTCATCAAAATAATCATCATAGGTAGCAACTTTGTTCTCATAATCAATTGGAACCTCTTTCGAAATAGTGGATTCATCACTAAATAAAGTCATGACCTCTCCAAACCCACTTTCATCAATATAATCATCATAAATAGGAGGCATGCTTTCATCATAATATATTTGTTCATCAAAACTTGGGGGACAAAAAATATCATATTCATCAAACATAGCTTCCCCAAGCTTGTGGCTTTGCATATCATTAGCATCATGGATATTCAAGGAATTCATACTAACAACATTGCAATCATGCTCATCATACAAAGATCTAGTACCAAACATTTTAATGCATTCTTCTTCTAGCACTTGAGCACAATTTTCCTTTTCATCAAACTCACGAAAGATATTAAAAAGATGAAGCGTATGAGACAAGCTTAACTCCATTTTTTTGTAGTTTTTCTTTTATAGACTATACTAGTGATAAAACAAGAAACAAAAATGTTCGATTGCAAGATCTAAAGATATACCTTCAAGCACTCACCTCCAAGGCAATGGCGCCAGAAAAGAGGTTGATGTCTACTACACAACCTTCTTCTTGTAGACGTTGTTGGGCCTGCAAGTGCACAGGTTTGTAGGGCAGTAGCAAATTTCCCACAAGTGGATGAACTAAGGTTTGTCAATCCGTGGGAGGCGTAGGATGAAGATGGTCTCTCTCAAACAACCCTGCAACCAAATAACAGAAAGTCTCTTGTGTCCCCAACACACCCAATACAATGGTAAATTGTATAGGTGCACTAGTTCGGCGAAGAGATGGTGATACAATTGCAATATGGATGGTAGATATAAGTATTTGTAATCTGAAAATATAAAAACAGCAAGGTAACTAATGATAAAAGTGAGCGTAAATGGAATTGCAATGATAGGAAACAAGGCATAGGGTTCATACTTTCACTAGTGCAAGTTCTCTCAACAATAATAACATAGATAGATCATATAACAATCCCTCAACATGCAACAAAGAGTCACTCTAAAGCCAATAATAGCGGAGAACAAGCGAAGAGATTATGGTAGGGTACGAAACCACCTCAAAGTTATTCTTTTGGATCAATCTATTCAAGAGTTCGTACTAGAATAACACCTTAAGACACAAATCAACCAAAACCCTAATGTCACCAAGATACTCCATTATCACCTCAAGTATCCGTGGGCATGATTATATGATATGCATCACACAATCTCAGATTCATCTATTCAACCAACACAAACTACTTCAAAGAGTGCCCCAAAGTTTCTACCGGAGAGTCAAGACGAAAACGTGTGCCAACCCCTATGCATAGGCTCATGGGCGGAACCCGCAAGTTGATCACGAAAATATACATCAAGTGGCACGTGATATCCCATTGTCACCACAAATAAACACGGCAAGACATACATCAAGTGTTCTCAAATCCTTAAAGACTCAATCCGAAAAGATAACTTCAAGAGGAAAACTCAATTCATCACAAGAGAGTAGAGGGTGGAGAAACATCATAAGATCCAACTATAATAGCAAAGCTCGCGATACATCAAGATCGTGCCATAGAGAGAACATAAGAGAGAGAGAGAGATCAAACACATAGCTACTGGTACATACCCTCAGCCCCGAGGGTGAACTACTCCCTCCTCGTCATTGATAGCGCCGGGATGATGAAGATGGCCACCAGTGATAGGTTCCCCCTCCGATAGGGTGCCGAAACAGGCTCCCGAGAGGTTTTTGGTGGCTACACAGGCTTGCGGCGGCGGAACTCCCGATCTATCTTCGTCTTCGATGTGTTTAGGGTATATGGGAATATATAGGCGAAAGAAGTCGGTCAGGGGAGCCTCGAGGGGCCCATGAGAGGGTAGGGTGCGCCCAGGGGGTGGGCACGCCCCCCTATCTCGTGGCTTCCTCGATGCTCCCCTGGCTTGCACTCCAAGTTTCCTGGGCCATGTTCGTTCCAAAAATCACGCTGCCGAAGGTTTCATTCCGTTTGGACTCCGTTTGATATTCCTTTTCTTCAAACACTGAAATAGGCAATAAAACAGCAATATGGGCTGGGCCTCCGATTAATAGGTTAGTCCCAAAAGTAATATAAAAGTGTATAATAAAGTCCGTAATCATTCAAAACAGATAATAAAATAGCATGAATGCTTCATAAATTATAGATATGTTGGAGACGTATCATTGAGGCAGAGGATGATGGTGAAAAAATGCAGTGTGCCTGCCATGGCGTCGTTAGTGTAGTAGGGCATGGAGGAGGAGGACAAAAAGAACGATGATGACAACGACGCCAGTGTAGTAGGACGCAGAGAAGGAGGTCAAAAAGAACAACGATGATGACAGTGCTATTGTAGTAGGATGCGAGCGAGGAGGCTGAGAGGAACGGCGTCGGCGGTGGTTCAGTGTAGCAGGACATGACAGAAGAGACAAAGATGAATGTCGACCACGTGAGTGTAGTAGGACATGGGAGAGGAGGTTGAGAGGCACGACATGGCGGTCGCGCTAATGCAACAACACGTGGGAGGGAACGACGATGGCGACAACATCATTGTAGTACGATGCGAGCGAGGAGGCCGAGAGGAACGACACCGGTGATGGCTTCAGTGTAGCAAGACATGGGATAGAATGCAGAGAGGAAATAGGGCATGAGAGAGGAGATTGAGAGGAATGACACCGACAGTGGCGCTAGTGTAACAACACGCGGGAGAGGAGGCCGAGAGGAGCGACACAGGCAGTGACGCTGGTGTAGCAGGACAGCGGAGAGGAGACCGAGCTTAAGGAGTGTCATTAACACAAATCACACATATGCGCATATACTTCACGAGGAAGAAGTCAGGTTTAATCGTCTATGATTGTTGAAATAAAAAATATGCAACACGAAAGTCGTGTCAAACTGTAAGATAAGATACTGATCAAAGGAGATTTCAAATGGTCAACCGTGCGCGACGAATTTGACAAACTTCATCCAAAATAGCTTCAAACATGAACACGAAATTAAACATTTACGGTCGATGAAACTACGAACTGATCACAAAAATGGAACCATAACCTCGATGCACGTCCTTTTCATGTAGAGCTTATCTCAAATTGAAGATTAGAGAATGAGCTTATTGGAGATGGAAGAAGAAACAACATACAAGGGTATAATGCTCGCATCCTCTCCTGCCAGAGGGCCCGGTAGAAGCCAATTTGAGCGTTCCTCTAGATGCAGCCTGAGAGGTGCTTTGAGTTCCGTGTGGACCAACTTTTTCATGCGACCCAGATAACCAAACAGCCCAAAAACATCCCGCCGGTCCTAATGTGACCAACCAAACACATTTCACTTTGTTGTGTAGTGGAAGTTACAACGATAAACAATTGTAGTTGATAACCCTAAAAAATCAATTGTAGTTGATTTACTCGTAAGCGATTATAGGAACTTGGTTTTGCACATCCCACACCAACTTCCTGAAAAAGGAAGTTGGTGTGGGATGTGCAAAACCAAGTTCCCGAATCGCAGTGCAGATGTGCAGCCTACGAAGTGCATATGCATCTCTCGTCCACCCAAACAGTTAACCACGCACACGGTGTTCCCGTATACCAATGTACAAGAAATCTGAATTTTCAGTTTGTAAGACATTTTACTATTTGAATAGCTAAATATATTTTTTTTGCAAAGAAAATTTTCGATCTATTCATCCTTAATCATGGCAGTACAATGAATACCAGAAATAATAAAAATTACATCTAAATCCGTAGACCATCTAGTGACAACTACAAGCATTGAAGCGAGTCGAAGGCGCGTCGCCGTCACCGCCCCTCCGTCATCGGAGTCGGGCATAACTTGTTGTAGTAGACAGTTGGGAAATCATCATGCTAAGACCCCATAGGACCAGCTCTCCATAACAGCAACAGCTGCAGATGAAGAATAACGTGGATCAGAAGGATCCAACTCAAAGACACACGAATGTAGACGAACAACGACGAGATCTTAGCAAATCCACCAAAGATAGATCCACACGACCATCAACAGTGCTAAACGCACTACCGGGAACATGGTCTAGGCGGGGATACCTTTATTCTATCTCCAGGAGCCGCCGCCGTCTCGCCTCCCTGAGCTGGACACAAACCCTAACAAAACTGGAAAAAAGACTAAACACGGAGCCCTCCCGCCGGCCCTTGCCGAGATCCACCGCGCCCCCATGGCCCTAGGACCATCGGAGAGGAGCGGATCTGCGGCGTCGCCGACGGGAGGCAAAAACCATAGCTCTTTTGGTGGAGGAAGAGGAGGCGGCGGCTAGCAGGGTGCGTGAGTTCTCGATGGATGTGCGTGGGTTGATGGATGGATGGTTTGTGAGTTGTGTGACTCTCCTTGGTGGTGGATGTGCGTGGGTTGATGTATTGATGGTTTGTGAGTTGTGTGACTGCCCCTTGGATAGCTAAATATTGATGTCACTTTATTATTTTTATCTAATTTTATTTTATTCCTAAAATATGGACTCAACCAATCAAACACAATAATAGTGGCGCAAAGGGCGAACACTGGCGAGAGCCACGTCCTGGTTTTTCTGTGTCGAAGTAAAAAAAGCATTGGAAGTGGAAAAGCACATCAAACCCCATGCCCCACCTCCCTTTCCTCCCCGCGCACGCGACCTTTCCTCTCGTTGCTCTCGCTCGCCTCTCTCTCTCATCCTCTCTCCACCTCTCGGCCACTGGCCGATTCCTGCTGTTGCCGACTGTCGGTGTCAAAACCGGCGGATCTCGGGTAGGGGGTCCCGAACTGTGCGTCTAGGTGGATGGTAACAGGAGACGAGGGACACAATGTTTTACCCAGGTTCGGGCCCTCTTGATGGAGGTAAAACCCTATATCCTGCTTGATTAATATTGATGATATGGGTAGTACAAGAGTGGATCTACCACGAGATCAAGGAGGCTAAACCCTAGAAGCTAGCCTATGGTATGATTGTTGTAATGGAGGTTATGTCCTACGGACTAAAGCCCTCCGGTTTATATAGACATCGGAGAGGGCTAGGGTTACACAGAGTCGGTTACAATGGTAGGAGATCTACATATCCGTATTGCCAAGCTTGCCTTCCACGCCAAGGAAAGTCCCATCCGGACACGGGACGGAGTCTTCAATCTTGTATCTTCGTAGTCTTGGAGTCCAGCGGACGATGATAGTCCGGCTGTCCGGACACCCCTAGTCCAGGACTCCCTCAGTAGCCCCTGAACCTGGCTTCAATGACGATGAGTCCGGCGCGCATAATGTTCGGCATTGCAAGGCGGGTTCCTCCCTTAAATAATCCGGAGAAGATCATGAACACCAGGATAGTGTCCGGCTCTGCAAAATAAATTCCACATTCTACCGTAGAGAGAATAAAATATACACAAGCTCAATCTGCTGACGTATTTTGCGGCATGACATCACACCACTACCAAGCCTTTACTTGAATCGTTTTTTATTATACCACCTGAGCACGTTTAGCGAAGCGGTTTCCTTGGCACGTCTTGTCGAAGCAGAGATCGTGTTCCCCTTATTCCGGGATTCTCATCAATACGGTCGTGGGTAACCCAACCGCGCCCGTCGCCACGCCTCCTCTATCGAAGGCGAATCCCGAACGGTCACGGAGACGGCTCTTGGTATTCTCCCTCTTTATAACAGGACCAAGGCTCGTTTCTTTTCTTCAATCTTCCATCGAATCCTTTCCTTGCTCCAAGCTCCAACACCCAGAGCCCTAGATTCGAGTGCTTCGGACCTTCAACGATGTCCGGCTCCGACCTTGAGGGCCGGTGGATGCCCTCCTCCGTCACGGAGGAGGACGTGCTAAAGCTGCGTGCGGCCGAGTACCTGTTTTACGAGATTTCACACAGGTTGCCCGCCCAAGGGCAGGCCATACCCACTCCCGAGCCTGGTGAGTACGTCGTCTTCGTACCCCACCTCCGTCGGGGTTTAGGCTTCTCGACGGATCCCTTCGTGAGAGGGCTCATGTTCTACTATGAGCTGGATTTTCATGACTTGGCTCCGGAGTCCATCCTCCATATTTCCGCATTTATCGTCATCTACGAAGCCTTTCTCCGCGTCACCCCCCACTTCGGCCTGTGGCTGAAGACCTTCAATGTGGAGCCGAAGATGATTGGGGGGCGTCAAGAAGAGTGCGCGCGGGGCGGCCATAAGCAGGAGGGCCGATGCCCCATGGCCCGCGGGCTCCTTCCAAGAGGAGCTCGGCTTGTGGCAGCAGGAGTGGTTTTATATCACCGCTCCGAAGTGCAGCAGGCAAAAGCCGCCGCCTTCATTCCGCCCGGGACCTCCACAACGGTTGATGTCGTGGGTCAACCAAAGGCTCAATTGGGGGCCGTCAAAGGATGTGCCCCTGTTGCAGGACCGGATTCGGGACCTCCAAGCGAGGGAGATCGATCTGGTTGTGGTGATGCAGGTCATGCTAATCAGGCGTCTTCTGCCCTGCAAACGCCGTCCTCTCCGGTTATGGGAGTTCAATCCGGAGGGACCACGGATTCTCCAACACTTCATGGGTACAACACCCGTGGAGATGTACAAGTTGTTCTTCGGACCGCAGGTGGCGTGTCCGAAATTGACTGAGGATGCAGGCCTAAGCTGCAATCGCCCGGATACTCAGGTAAGTAGCTCAGTGTCCGGACGTGCCGTTTGTTTGCTTTTCTATAATTCGCCCTTTAATCCGTTATCCTTTAATAGGAGTGGGTAGCGCAAGCAAAGCTGATAAGGTGTCCGGCCCCCCTCCCAGAGACCGCACCGGAGCCCGTGCTGGTCAGAATGTTGGAGGCCTCACCTTTAGAAGAAGGCGAAGGGGAAAATAGAGGAGCTACTACCTCGCCCAAGGGGGCATTTGAAGAAGGGGGAATCGAGAATCCCTCCCTCCAGGGGGAGAAGAGGACTGCCTCCAAAGACCCGGAGGCCAAAGTTTCTAAGCGGGGGAAGAAATCTTCACCAGAGGGTCCTGCGTCCGGGGAGACCCCGGCCGTACCATCTTCTCCAAAGAATCAGCCCTCCAGCGAGCCGTGAGTAGGAAAAGGGGAGTTCATCAATAAGAAAACCTCCCTATTTGTGCTTCTGAGGATAACCGAAATTTTTTACCTTGTAGTTCGGATCTGCGACCTTCTCAGACGAGCTCGTCTTCGAGGGATCTTCGTCCGGAGATGATGGAGAGCGAGACGCCTCCGTCCGCTGTGTCGTCGGATAGGGCAGACGAGCCTGAAGTGTCGTCATGGAGGGTATCCCCGAGCCCGGCAGAGCCGAAGAGTTCGGCGCCGACTAGTGTTCGGCCGGGGGAGCTGAAGGATCTGCTTGATAGGGCGTCCATCTCAGAAGATCACCGTGCACTGATGAGCATGGTGATAGGAAGGATTTCGTCCGCTGAAAGCGGATTGCATAACGCCGTCAAAAGTTTGCTGGCGGGGTTTGAGGTACGTAAAAATGACGCACTGTTTTGACAGTTTTGCACATGAAGGTGCACCCTGTATAGATAGTAGCCCCTGAGACTCGGTAGGTTGTCGAAAGCGACACCGTGCCGAGGATCAAAAACGCAGGTATTGAGTGTCGCCTTTCCTATGCAGGTGGCGGATAGTCCGTGGGCTAGCCGGACTGATGGAGTTGCCGAATTAATGCGGCAGCTTGATGTGGCGGATGCGGACATCACGCTAGTCAACAAGCAACTTGACGAGTCGCAAGGTAAGTTATCTCTCCGCAGTCACCTGTTTAGGCGAGTCAAAGCCCACCTCTTACAATATTTATGCTTGACGCAGATGGTGCTGCTGCTGTGGAGAGCCTTCGGGCAGAACTTGCTCAAGCCAAGAAGCAAGCCAGAAGAAGTGATGTGGCTGCCTCGAGGGCGGCCGAAGAGTTAGAAGCCGAAAGGGCTGCCCACTGCCGAAGCAGGGAAGAAATGGCCGAATTGGCCGTAAAATTGAAAGATGCTACCGACCGCAGTGAGGCTCTTGAAAAGGAGTGCCTATCGGAGCGGGAAGGCCTGGGGAAGGCCACCGCCGAGGCCAAGGATGCCCGTTCTGCAATGCGGGCTATGAAGGAGGAGCTGCGTCAAGCCGGAGATATTGTGGCTGGCAAGCCTTTTCTGCTGCGTCGCCGGTTTACGGATCCAAATTATGCCCAGCTTGGCCAGCTGTGGGGTCCGGAGGATCCATATATGGACTTAGCGACAAGTGCGGCGGATGCCGTTGTGCACTTCCGGAGTCAGAAGGATCACAAGACGGAAGAGCTATTTTGGTCTCAATTCCATAGTCCGGATCGTTCACTTCCGCTGACCGATCGGTTGGCCGAATGGGCTGAGCTGAACAGGTTGTCCGGACTTGCCATGACGGATATCGTGACTCATGTCTGGCCAGAGAGGCCCAAGGCGACGAGCTATTTTGGCTTATTGCAGCAATTTCTTGGGGCGGTGCCGCATATCAAGGAGATGAAGTGCTCGGCCTGCATAGAAGGTGCGCGGATGGCCCTTGCCCGTGTGAAGACACATTGGACGGAGATGGATGCCACCACTGTTGCAACCCAGGGTTCGGACGAAATCCGGTTACCCGCCGAGCACTATTTTGGGGAAGTTATGTGTGGCGCTCGTGTAATAGAGTCGCAATGCTCGAAAAATGTCACGTTCAAGTGAACGTTTTATTTTGTAAAATAATAGTTATGATGTAATCGCTTTTTATACTTGTGCGTTCCAAGTATTGAAATATCTCCTATGCGGCCGTTTGTGTATACATGTGTATAACCTGAAAGATGGCAGTCTTCGGCTTCAGCCCCCACGCACAAGGTGCGGGGGTGTTCGCAAAAATAGCGCATTTTCACACTTAATCTGACGTCTCGGTCCTGTTAAGGAGGTGGTAGCATAGCAAACAAGGCAATCCGGACTATGATGCTTTATCACTTTCACTTAGCCATTGGAGTTCGAGGGTGGGGCTACGATATAGCCCCTGGGGCACCGCGCTCTCCGAATTCGGGGTGCGTATGTCCCTGACCGGGAAGCGGTCCTTCATCAAAGCGGGGGAATTCTAAACATTCCGGTTGTCGATCGAGTGGTTGACCAGTCTCTCGCTGTATCATGACAGTCAGTTTTCGGCTTTCTCTACTGAGGTGCTCGCCCAGCCGAACTGGGGCACAATCGCAGTAGTTCTCCTGGTGTCGCGTTAGCCGATGATACGGAACGTAAGGCAGCAAAACACAGGAGCCGGGCAAACCCAACATTTGACCAAAGACATGATTCAGAGCTGATGCATATAAGGCCTAACTCGAGACGCCGAACACTCCCTAAGGTGTTCGGTCTTTATAATAATGGGCGTAACAATGCCTTAAGCCCCTAGTGTCTAGGTACGGGCAAGGTCCTCTGACCCGGCCGATGCCAAAACGTCAGGCTCCACTCTGGATATAATGGGAAACCAGGGGATGGTATCAACAAGAGACAGTAAAAAAGGTTTACACAGGGTCTTAATCTGAAAAGAATCCTTGCGACGGGTCCCTACTGCACGTCTGCGCCTGTGTCTCTGTTGTGCTGTTATCCTGGACGGGTGTGCACGTTGTTCGTCTGTAAAAAGAGAGGAACTTAGTTTGAAAGGAAATCGTGCGAAAAAGAAAGTATATGAAAAATATTAATAAATAAGTAAAGTGGAGTCTGTATGAGCTCGTTGTTGCTTATATGCACAACCCCTTGTGAAGGGGTGTGCGGCTAGGGAGCCCCTAGCTTATTTATGCCGGACTCGTCTAGCCGTGTCCGGGGTCTTTAGATGACCCTTGCAATGAAATGATGCCACGTGGACCGGCCATTTTAAGTATAAGAGACGCGTAATGTGGTATGGCGTTGAAGCGGACAAAAGCTTCACGTCCCAATAGTGCTTGATAGCTACTTTTGAACGGGGCGACATGAAAGATTAATTTTTCGCGTTGGAAGTTGTTCGGTGACCCGAACACAACTTCTAGTAATAAGGAGCCTATGCACTTGGCGTAAGGGCCTGGCGTCACTCCTTGAAAGGAAGTGCGGTTGTGCCAAATTTTAGTACGGTCTATCCCCAACTTGCGGATTGTGTTTGGATATAGCAGGTTTAGATCGCTGCCTCCGTCCATCAGGACTTGTGTAAATTGTAGTCCGTCAATTATAGGATCCAATATCAGAGCAGTCCATCCTGCATTCCGGACACTTCTGGAATAATCCATGTGGTCAAAAGTTATTGGTTTTGACATCCAATCTCGACGTTCCGCTGGGGTGGACCGTGCGGGACCCGTCTTAGCGGGTGCCGCATTTTTCCGTATTATCACATGAAGTGAGTTTACTGCTTTGACTTCTTGTGGGAAAGTCTTTTGTTTTCCAGTGCTCTGCTAGTGGGGTTTATCATCATCCTCGCTTGATGCGTCGAGCCCCTTGTGTTCGGCGTTTAATCGGCCGGACTGTTTGAAAACCCAACAATCTCGGTGGGTGTGGTTTGCAGGCCTTCCGGGGGTACTGTGGATTTGACATATCCGACCCAAAATTTTGTTTAAGTTAGATAGCTCATCACTGTTATCCTTAAGAGGTAGTATTTTGTTGTTTGGCCACGAGCTTTTGAATCCGGCGTTGACCGCCGTGTTCTTTGGACTTTTCTCTTTATTCCGACGCTGATCCTTTCTGCGCCGTGATTTTCCGTTTCCATCTCTGATCTCTAATGTACTTGGGTCGCTGGTGCTGCATCTTACCAGCCAGCTATCTTCCCCTGCGTAAAAGCGGGTCATGAGGCTTGTTAGCGCGGACATTGTCCTCGGCTTCTCTTGGCCGAGGTGCCTGGCGAGCCATTCGTCTCAGACGTTGTGTTTAAAAGCTGCTAAGGCTTCGGCGTCCAGACAGTCGACTATTTGGTTCTTTTTAGTAAGGAACCTGTTCCAGAATTTGCGCGTTGACTCTCCGGGCTGTTGAGTTATATGACTTAGATCATCTCCATCCGGAGGGCAGACATAAGTCCCTTGAAAATTTGCTCTAAACGCGTCCTCAAGCTCTTCCCAACTTCCAACAGTGTTTTCTGGGAGGCTTTTGAGCCAATGACGGGATGGCCCTTTGAGCTTGAGGGGTAAATATTTTATGGCGTGGAGATCGTCTCCTCTAGCCATGTGTATGTGTAGTATATAATCCTCTATCCAGACTCCGGGGTCTGTTGTTCCGTCGTAAGCCTCTATGTTTATGGGTTTAAACCCTGCTGGGAATTCATGATCCAGCACCTCATTGGTGAAACATAGTGGGTGTGCGGCGCCCCTGTATTTGGGTGCACCGCTGTCTTCGGACACTTGACGTGTTAAGTTGCTTCCTGGGGCCCTCTTTTTTGGCCCGTAAATGGACCTGGCTGGGCCATCTGTTTTTCCAGGGTCATGAATCGGCTTGTGTGCGGTGCCGCTTTTAGATTTTGGCCTATCATCTGGTCGTCTATCCGCCTAGACGGCCTCCTTGTTTTTTGACTGTGAGGGCTCTATGGCTTCCTCGTCAAATTCGGGCAGCAGCTTGCGCTTCGGATAGCTCTTTGATTGATGGTCATTGCCGTATTTGTCTGCGGTTTTGAGCACTTTGCTCCACCTCATTCTGAGTATGTCTTCCGCTGTTTTGCGCTTCCGTTTTTCCTTCTTCAAGCTTCTTGCGGTGGCGACGAGTCTTCCTTGAAGGTTCTTATGCTCCGGTGGTATGTCCGGCGTGAGGTCGTCCGTACTGTTGGTTTCACCGGGATTGGATTGATTATCCGATTCGTCCTGTTCAGACGGTTGCTTGGTTGCATGTTCGTCGTCCACTAGTTTGCCCTGCTCTAACGCTGGGTCATTAGGAATGCTGTCTTTGCCGAGCAAGGGCTTAGGGCGGCGCTTGCGTCGCCGTTTTGGTTGTTTACCGGCGGGATTATCCTTTGCGGGGCCCCGTTGGTCCTCGTTATCGCTTCCTTTTGGGGTACCCACCATGTATACGTCATGTGTTGGGGTGGTATTCCAGTGCCCTGTAGGCGCTGGTTCTTGATCGTCTCCGGCATCGTCGTCCATACCGTCGATGTCTTCGGAGTCATAGTATAGCATGTCTGTTAGATCGTCGACAGTGGCTACAAAGTGGGTGGTGGGTGGGCTTTGAATTTCTTCATCGTCCGTATCCCAACCGTCCTGGCCATAGTCCGGCCAGGTCTCTCCGGATAGCGAGAGACGTTTTAGCGAATTTAGGATGTCGCCAAAGGGCGAGTGTTGGAAGATGTCCGCGGCGGTGAATTCCATGACCGGTGCCCAATCAGATTCGATTGGCAGGGGAGCGGGAGGTTCGGAGTCCGGCCAGGAGTCCGGCACCTCGGAGTCACGAGCTTCGCAAGGGACAAGGTTAGTGTTCGGCTCCATCGCCGTGGAAGTTGCAGCCCCCGAGGCGGTGTCCAGCCACCGGTCCTCGATTTGGGCCATCGGCTCCGGACTGGGGGTCGGAGCGGATTCGTGTGCGGCCACCAAGGCGCTGTCCGGCGGCAGAGCTAGATCATGCCCATCGTGACAGTGCGGCACGCTCGGCTGTGGCTCGAGCCCGTCGAAGATCAAGTCCCTGCGGATGTCGGCCGTGAAGTTTAGGCTTCCGAACCTGACCTGACGGCCAGGGGCGCAGCTTTCGATCTGCTCCAGATGGCCAAGTGAATTAGCCCGCAGTGCGAAGCCGCCGAATACGAAGATCTGTCTGGGGAGAAAAGTCTCACCCTGGACAGCGTTGTTATTGATCGAAGAAGCCATCGAGCCTATCGGCGACGGCAGAGAGGAACTCTCAATGAAAACACCAATGTCGGTGTCAAAACCGGCGGATCTCGGGTAGGGGGTCCCGAACTGTGCGTCTAGGCGGATGGTAACAGGAGACGAGGGACACAATGTTTTACCCAGGTTCGGGCCCTCTTGATGGAGGTAAAACCCTACGTCCTGCTTGATTAATATTGATGATATGGGTAGTACAAGAGTGGATCTACCACGAGATCAAGGAGGCTAAACCCTAGAAGCTAGCCTATGGTATGATTGTTGTAATAGAGGTTATGTCCTACGGACTAAAGCCCTCCGGTTTATATAGACACTGGAGAGGGCTAGGGTTACACAGAGTCGGTTACAATGGTAGGAGATCTACATATCCGTATCACCAAGCTTGCCTTCCACGCCAAGGAAAGTCCCATCCGGACACGGGACAGAGTCTTCAATCGTGTATCTTCGTAGTCTTGGAGTCCGGCGGACGATGATAGTCCGGCTGTCCGGACACCCCCTAGTCCAGGACTCCCTCACCGACGGTCTCCGGGCCCGCCCAAACACTCCCTCGTGTTCTCCTTGATCCGGGCTATCTCTTCCACCCACTCGATGTGATGCTCGCCGCCTCCTCCTACGCCCGTGGCTAACCCTAGCCGCCACTGTCACCAGCACACGGTGCTGTCTTGGATGTCGACGCGGCTCCGACGCCTCCTGGCGGTCCTCATCGACGTATCCTGCCCGCTCTCCTGCGTCACCGAGGCTGGCGAGCGCGAGGGCATGCACTCTCGGCTGCAGCAGTGGTTCCCGACCTGTGGCGTGGCCCAGGGGGAGCTGCTGTGCCGGGACCGCGTGGCGAGCACGCGGACCTGCAAGGAGATGAGCGGCGCCGGGTCTTTTGACACCACCTGCATCATCGCCTCCAGCGCCTCCCCGTCCGACGACGTCTGCGTGCATGGGAGCAGGAGCATGGAGATACGCGTCGGGGTGAAGATCGACTACCAGGTCCTTGGCTGCTACCTCGTGTTCAACGTCTCCAGGAGCATCACCATCGGCGAGCGCATCGACCTGGTCACCGTCTCCGTTGGCCTGCACGCCACCAACGTCTCACTAGGTCGCGGCCTCGCCGGCACTCCCCCGCCCAGGACGTCCGTCACGCCGCACAACCTCGAGGAGGGCGACGGCTGGCACAACGGTTGCAGCGCATTGTGTAAGGTCTCCAACGACACCAACTAGGGTGGCGACGTGTATGCTTGGGCATTCTTGGACAATCCGTAGAGCTACGGCAACAAGGATGGGAGCTTGTTTGCTGACGAGAAGCTTGGAGGGAATGGCGGAGGCCGTGTCTTGCTCAGGGCGACTGAGCTTTTGAGTGTTCATGAAGTTGTGCTTGCTGAGGGAGGCGTGGGCAATTTCAGAGGTGGTGGTGGGTCTAGTGGGAGCATTATGATCAAGGCTTTCAAGCTGTAAGATCTTCATTTCTTGACATTTTACCTGTTTTTGGTATGATTTACATTGGCAATGTGAAATCCTTGGGTACAAAAATCTGAGTCCTATTTGATCATTTCACATTATTCCACAGGAATTAGCCAGTCTGGATGATTGTGTAGATAAATAAATGCACGATCTGGCTACATATTATCATAATGTGAACATTATGATGTTTTTTTGGGTACAGGCTCGTGGCTGCCGACTCTCAAGAGGAAAGCTTCCATCAAACTGCATTCAAGAAAGAAGTCATACTGAAGCTGTGGTTTGAATGGAGTGAGCAGCACTGCATGTCGGACGACTTCCGACTAAACAAAGTCGATATTGATGACTGTGAAGACGAGCTGCTGGACAACAAAGTGATGCGGCAGGATATCAAGGTCTTGTATAAAAGGTGAAAGCAGGTTGGCCGCTGTGCACCATGTACATATGCATTGTCGATCTTTCGAGGTCGGCATTGCTTTGAATGAAGTAAGCGTCATCCAGAAACCATTTTTCGCATGATGATGCCTGTTTCTCCTTGTTTCACGTGATTTTACAACCGTTCGTTTTTATGCCGCAGGGTGTTACAACTGCTTCGTTGTGCTGGAACGCCAAGCCAAGGGTTTGCTACCAGCAAGGTTTTTCTGTTGCCGGTGCCATTGTCCCACCTATGTGTATCCATCCAGTAACCTTCGTAGGCATTCTGGTTGCTTAGTGAACGCCAACCCAACCAAAGATCTACTATTTCTTAGGAAAACCCACTGTTGCCAATTTCTATCGTTGAACGGACTGTCTTTATGTTTCACTTGCAGTGTTGGAAGTCAATTGTTCTATATGACTTAATTATATAGTGAAAATAGCAATGATGTGTATTCTGTATAGTTGGTTGTTATATCAAATTGTACCAGATTGATGCTTCACAGCTTTGTGTTTTCTTTGCAGTAATTTGCCATTACTGCGAGGAACGAAACCTTCTTAACAGCTGAATGTATTTAATTACTCCCTCCGTCCCATAATATAAGAGCATTTTTACACTAAACTAGTGTAAAAAACGCTCTTATATTATGGGACGAAGGGAGTATTTCATTTATATATAAGGTTCTCACTTTGCCGAAATTCAGCCTGTGTCTGTTATTTTCCTCTTCAGTTGTCCATGTTGTTGTCATATATATTTGTGTGTAACAAGAATGATTGTTTAGGAATTGAGTTCAACAAAGTTGTTCCATTCACAAAAGTTAGTTATCTTAGTTTTTTTCCCTTCACTGCCACTGCAAACTTTATTCTTGATGATTTCCTGCCATTGCTATCATGCAAATATTGTTGTAGTTGATTTCCCGTCTTTAGTAATATTTTTCTACATCATGTATGAAACTTGTCATAACCCTGTTATATTACTTCATCCAATTTTACAGATCATTTGTAGTGTATGGTGTTGATGTTTACTGGAGCTATGCTTTTCAAGAAATTCTTGGAAATTTTGGTAAGAGCTATACAAACTCAAAATTGGAGTATGATATTATCATGTTGTAGCCGCGGTAGCCAACCAAACACTATCATCACATATATAAATCTTGGTAAAGTGGCATAGATAGATATATTAGTATACAATCCTTATTGTTGGACAAGGAATTCACCTACGTTATGTGTCCGTTTTACTTTCATGTGTATAAGACAGATGCAATGAACATACTGTTTAAACTTTGCTGCCGTGGTAAATTCTAACATATCAGCATGATTATGCTAGGTTGAACGTTCACTCTTTATCCTAGATTTATATGATAGCCTTGTTGAATGAACTGCATTCCATCTATTGAAAATTGTAAAACTATCTTCTTACGGAGGTAGCCCTTGAACATCCCGAGTTCAATGATGGTAGCTTAACTATGATAGTTTGGTCCACAGTGATACTGGCAAGAGCAAATGCATCCAACATCCCCTACTTTTTTGGTCTGGGCAGATATGACTATGCTTACACACGGCCAAGAGGTAAGTGTTCAACATGCACCAGTACCATGGTTTCTATTTTGATGGGTGCACTGACGTGTCTGGTTCGGTGCTTCTTTTTGTGTCCGTAGGAAAATGAAGTTGTACTAATCCTACGCTTAAGTTTTTGGTGCAATGCTGGCATGCATTGAGTCCATGTAATCTCTTTTCATGTATCACAAGGTGAAGATAAGCTTTATATACGCTTCTGAAGACATGTATACTGAATATACTATCTTTTCATTTCAGTTTCTTGCTTATGTTTACCACATACATGGTATGGCAAATATAAGTATAAGAAACATAAAGAACATAATTTGTTCATTCTGTCTTGCTTTACCTTATTGGAGTACTGTATTGCTCCACACCATGGTCAACCACATATATTTAAGCAATTAGCAAAAAAGGCATTTAAGGCTTCGCTTCCATGACTGAAATTACTGATAATGGAGGTCTTCAACAACTGCCACAACTATATGAAAAAATTCCATGAATCTTTGTCTCATTATCTGGTTATATTCAGTTCACGTTTTGAAGTTCTGTACTGCCTGGATGCCAAGAGGAGTTTTGTAGTCGTGTTTAGACATTATCCAACGCTAGAGTTCTTTAAAAGAATTCAACACTTTATTTGTGGAAATATATTTAACAGAGTTAATAACTGCAGAAAATTGGTAACACTACGCTCAGTTAGGATTATGAGATATCTATTGCATGTATTATTTATCAATACTACCTCAATTTCTTCGTATCATATTTGTATGTATCTCATGCTCGTACTAATGTTTTAGCCTTCTATATTTTGTTTTCGAGTGGGCTCAGGACAATGGCGCTATGAGGCGGATGAAGGCACAACTTCTACTTATTTATTGTCACATAAGGGTCACAAAAAGAAACACATTATGAATTAGAGGATTAATGGTTCAGGACCATATGAAACTGACATGTCTTATCCACGATGTTCACCTCTTCTGTTGCCGTGGAAGCCAGAAATGCTTGAAAAGAAGCTATGCAGAAGGGCTCACGGTGGTATGTTCTTTCTCACAAGCCCCTCGTATTGATTAATTTTTCTCCTGTGTAACTAAATTCATGTACCGAATCTTTGCTTATCTAAGGGTTTCAATACTTTCCCAACTCTGCTCTGCACTGATGGTTGCTCAATGATCAATTGTTGCATGGTACAACCATTTCACCTTTATTTGATTACAATTCAGAACTATTTACTTACACATAGCACAACACAATTGAGGTGGCAACAGTAACGTGACCGGGTCTGCATTTTCATGTACAACCAAAAGGAACATTTATTTTTTCCAAAGAGTAAAATTTGAAAAGGGGCATCTTTAGTTAGCAACACACTTTGGCTGATTGGTCTTATGTGTTATTAATTTGTTACAAATTTGAAATATTTGATATTTCTCCCAAAAGATAAAAAAGTGGAAGCAATAAATATACTGTATAAGCACATTCAAATCATGTGCTTATGATATATTCTTATTTTTTGCAATACAACAATGTAGCGGCTTGCTTCTGTTTCACTTATGCATCACGACAATTAACTTCATAGCAACTAACTTTCTCCAGAACAAACATAAACCACCAGAGTACATCATCCGTGGTGAGAATAAAACTGATTTGTGTTGCTCTAATGCAGTTGCATACCAATAATCACAAACTAAACATACTATGTCAATACAAGAATATACAAGGTGGCCTTTGCGCATATACTTTATGGGTACTATTTAGATAATATTATCATTGAGATTAGCTGGCTATCATGCAAGGATGTTAGAAGAGAAAATGTATAAGAAATATGACATAATTGAGGAGAAGAGCAAGAGAATCATGTTAACTATTGACCATTGAAAGAAACAAATTTTTAACATTTTCCTTATAACATGTCTCTTTCATAGCAACAATAATAGCCTGTCATGGATCAATCGTAACTGGAGGTACCTCTATGTATAATTTTCTGCCACAATCTACTCAACAATTCGTGTCCCTGTGGAGCACTCCCGAAGGATGTAGCATGCCCTGCTTATGTATAGAAACATATATGCTTTCAGTATTAGCTATCTAGGTTAGTAAAATCCAGTAAGGCGAAGCAGAGAATAAAGAAACTAAAATTCAATATTCTCTAACTTATACTCCCTCTGTAAAGTAATATAATATAAGACCTCTTAGATCACTACTTTAATGATCTAAGAGGTCTTGTATTACTTTATGGAGGTAGTATTATTCAGCAGACAAAAAATTACATAGGTAGTGTTTCAAGACCTAACTGTCACATACATCAAACAAGATAGAATAAGTTCATAGGAAAATAAAAAAATCATCAAAATATTGAAAGTGTTAGCATCTTGACTTCTATCAATGCTGCAAGATAGATTGAGAATGCATTTAAGTGAACGTTTACCATGTATTTTGAAAAAATGCAAGATCCATATCCTGTACACATGAAATAGCAACTAAATCCTTTAGCTAACATGAGATTACATGGAAAATCACATGTAAACTGAGCCTTCTATTAGCTTCAAAGCATACCACAGCTTGCCCACGTCCATTTTTTAGGGGTCATATGATGGTCGAGATCTGAAGGATGCTGACTTGTACAAGTAGCAAGCAAAACTGTTGTTCAAAAACTTATCTAAAGGCCAACATGAATCATTGAGACTGTCAATTTAGACTGGACCGTACTTTTTCCAATATGCTTAACCTATATGTCATCTCCGGCATTTTAGTTTCTGTTTTGCAAAGCATGTGCTCTACCTGTTACTATTTTGTTGAAGTCTTTTGTGGCAAAGGGGAATAGAATCATGGAAGTCTATGCAGCCTAATTAGGTAAATAGCTTCTACTTCCTGAATCCTTCATGTTTATGATTGTCGGGTGGTTGGTGCGACATATGCCAAAGGATGGCTAATCACTGTGGGAGCTAGTAAGACGTCGTCGGTGCCTGGAAACGAGATAAGGCGTAAACATGCACGCCGACGCATCTTACCCAGGTTCAGGGCTTTCCTAGGAGATAACACCCCTAGTCCTGCTCTGCAGGGTCTCTGCATGATCACTAGATCAACAGGTGGCTACGAAGTTGCTCCTTGAGCTGTTCGGCTAGAGGAGGAAGAAGGGCAAGGCTAGCTCTACTCCTCTCTCTATGTGGGTGTGTGTAACCTGAGAGGCTGACCATTTGCATGGGTGCCCTGGGGGGTTTATATAGGCCTACCTGATGTCTACTACACAACCTTTTCCTTGTAGACGTTGTTGGGCCTCCAAGTGCAGAGGTTTGTAGGACAGTAGCAAATTTCCCTCAAGTGGATGACCTAAGGTTTATCAATCCGTGGGAGGCGTAGGATGAAGATGGTTTCTCTCAAGCATCCCTGCAACCAAATAACAAAGAGTCTCTTGTGTCCCCAACACACCCAATACAATAATAAATTGTATAGGTGCACTAGTTCGGCGAAGAGATGGTGATACAAGTGCAATATGGATGATAGATATGATATTTGTAATCTGAAAATGTAAAAACAGCAAGGTAACAAGTGGTAAAAGTGTGCGTAAACGGTATTGCAATGCTAGGAAACAAGGCCTAGGGTTCATACTTTCACTAGTGCAAGTTCTCTCAACAATAATAACATAATTAGATCATATAACAATCCCTCAACATGCAACAAAGAGTCACTCCAAAGACACTAATAGAGGAGAACAAACGAAGAGATTATGGTAGGGTACGAAACCACCTCAAAGTTATCCTTTCTGATCTATCTATTCAAGAGTCTGTAGTAAAATAACACAAAGCAATTATTTCCGTTCAATCTATCATAGAGTTCGTACTAGAAGAACACCTTAAGACACAAATCAACCAAAACCCTAATTTTACCTAGATACTCCAATGTTACCTCAAGTATCCGTGGGCATGATTATACGATATGCATCACACAATCTCAGATTCATCTATTCAACCAACACAAAGTACTTCAAAGAGTGCCCCAAAGTTTCTACCGGAGAGTCAAGATGAAAACGTGTGCCAACCACTATTCATAGGTTCACAAGGTGAACCCGCAAGTTGATCACCAAAACATACATCAAGTGGATCACGTGAATATCCCATTGTCACCACATATAAGAACTGCAAGACATACATCAAGTGTTCTCAAATCCTTAAAGATTCAATCCGATAAGATAACTCAACGGGAAAACTCAATCCATTACAAGAGAGTAGAGGGGGAGAAACATCATAAGATCCAACTATAATAGCAAAGCTCGCGATACATCAAGATCGTATCACCTCAAGAACACGAGAGAGAGAGAGAAAGAGAGAGAGAGAGAGATCACGTGAATTAACTTCATAGCAACTAACTTTCTCCAGAACAAACATAAACCACCAGATTACATCATCCGTGGTGAGAATAAAACTGATCTGTGTTGCTCTAATGCAGTTGCGTACCAATAATCACAAACTAAACATACTATGTCAATACAAGAATATACGAGGTGGCCTTTGCGCATATACTTTATGGGTACTATTTAGATACTATTATCATTGAGATTAGATGGCTATCATGCAAGGATGTTAGAAGAGAAAATGTATAAGAAATATGACATAATTGAGGAGAAGAGAAAGAGAATCATGTTAACTATTGACCATTGAAAGAAACAAATTTTTAACATTTTCCTTATAACATGTCTCTTTCATAGCAACAATAATAGCCTGTCATGGATCAATCATAACCGGAGGTACCTCTATGTATAATTTTCTGCCACAATCTACTCAACAATTCATGTCCCTGTGGAGCACTCCCGAAGTATGGAGCATGCCCTGCTTATGTATAGAAACATATATGCTTTCAGTATTAGCTATCTAGGTTAGTAAAATCCAGTAAGGTGAAGCAGAGAATAAAGAAACTAAAATTCAATATTCTCTAACTTATACTCCCTCCATAAAGTAATATAAGACCTCTTAGATCACTACTTTAGTGATCTAAGAGGTCTTGTATTACTTTACGGAGGGAGTATTATTCAGCAGACAAAAAATTACATAGGTAATGTTTCAAGACCTAACTGTTAGGGTACATCAAACAAGATAGAATAAGTTCATAGGAAAATAAAAAAATCATCAAAATATTGAAAGTGTTAGCATCTTGACTTCTATCAATGCTGCAAGATAGATTGAGAATGCATTTAACTGAACGTTTACCATGTATTTTGAAAAAAAATGCAACATCCATATCCTGTACACATGAAATAACAACTAAATCTTTTAGCTAACATGAGATTACATGGAAAATCACATGTAAACTGAGGCTTCTATTAGCTTCAAAGCGTACCACAGCTTGCTCACGTCCATTGTTTAGGGGTCAGACGATGGTCGAGATGTGAAGGATGCTGACTTGTACAAGTAGCAAGAAAAACTGTTGTTCAAAAACTTCTCTAAAGGCCAACATGAATCATTGAGACTGTCAATTTATACTGGACCGTACTTTTTCCAATATGCTTAACCTATATGTCATCTCCAGCATTTTTGTTTCTGTTTTGCAAAGCATGTGATCTACCTGTTACTATTTTGTTAAAGTTTTTTGTGGCAAAGGGGAATAGAATCACGGAAGTCTATGCAACCTAATTAGATAAATAGCTTCTACTTCCTGAATCCTTCATGTTTATGATTGTCGGGTGGTTGGTGCGACATATGCCAAAGGATGGCTAATCACTTTGGGAGCTAGTAAGACGTCATCGGTGCCTGGAAATGGGATAAGGCGTAAACATGCACGGCGACGCATCTTACCCATGTTCGAGGCTCTCCTAGGAGATAACACCCCTAGTCCTGCTCTGCAGGCTCTTCGCATGATCACTAGATCATCAGGTGGCTACAAAGTTGCTCCTTAAGCTGTTCGTCTAGAGGAGGAAGAAGGGCAAGGCTAGCTCTACTCCTCTCTCTACGTGGGTGTGTGTAACCTGAGAGGCTGAACCCTTTGCATGGGTGCCCTGGGGGGTTTATATAGGCCTACCCGATGTCTACTACACAACCTTTTCCTTCTAGACGTTGTTGGTCCTCCAAGTGCAGAGGTTTGGAGGACAGTAGCAAGTTTCCCTCAAGTGGATGACCTAAGGTTTATCAATCCGTGGGAGGCGTAGGATGAAGATGGTTTCTCTCAAGCAACCCTGCAGCCAAATAACAAAGAGTCTCTTGTGTCCCCAACACACCCAATACAATAATAAATTGTATAGGTGCACTAGTTCAGCGAAGAGATGGTGATACAAGTGCAATATGGATTATAGATATGAGTATTTGTAATCTGAAAATGTACAAACAACAAGGTAACAAGTGGTAAAAGTGACAGTAAATGGTATTGCAATGCTAGGAAACAAGGCCTAGGGTTCATACTTTCACTAGTGCAAGTTCTTTCAACAATAATAACATAATTAGATCATATAACAATCCCTCAACATGTAACAAAGAGTCACTCCAAAGTCACTAATAGCGGAGATCAAACAAAGAGATTATGGTAGGGTACGAAACCACCTCAAAGTTATCCTTTCTGATCTATCTATTCAAGAGTCCATAGTAAAATAACACAAAGCTATTCTTTCCGTTCAATCTATCATAGAGTTCATACTAGAAGAACACCTTAAGACACAAATCAACCAAAACTCTAATTTTACTTAGATACTCCAATGTTACCTCAAGTATCCGTGGGCATGATTATACGATATGCATCACACAATCTCAGATTCATCTATTCAACCAACACAAAGTACTTCAAAGAGTGCCCCAAAGTTTCTAACGGAGAGTCAAGATGAAAACGTGTGCCAACCACTATTCATAGGTTCACAAGGTGAACCCGCAAGTTGATCACCAAAACATACATCAAGTGGATCACGTGAATATCCCATTGTCACCACAGATAAGAACGGCAAGACATACATCAAGTGTTCTCAAATCCTTAAAGACTCAATCCGATAAGATAACTCAACGGGAAAACTCAATCCATTACAAAAGAGTAGAGGGGGAGAAACATCATAATATCCAACTATAATAGCAAAGCTCGCGATACATCAAGATCGTATCACCTTATCACCTCAAGAACACGAGAGAGAGAGAGAGAGAGATCAAACACATAGCTACTGGTACATATCCTCAGCCCCGAGGGTGAACTACTCCCTCCTCGTCATGGAGAGCGCCGGGATGATGAAGATGGCCACCGGTGAGGGATCCCCCCTCCGGCAGGGTGCCGGAACAGGATCCCGATTGGTTTTTGGTGGCTACAGAGGCTTGCGGTGGTAGAACTTCTGATCTATTGTGCTCCTCGATGTTTTTAGGGTATATGGACATATATAGGCGAAAGAAGTCGGTCATGGGGCCACGAGGGACCCACGGGGGGGCCCCAGAGGGGTAGGGCATGCCTCCCTGCTTTGTGGCTTCCTCGTTGCTTCCCTTACGTGCACTCGAAGTCCTATGGATTGCTTCCGTTCAAAAAATAACTCTCCCGAAGATTTCATTCTGTTTGGACTCCGTTTGATATTCCTTTTCTTCGAAACACTGAAATAGGCAAGAAAATAACAATATGGGTTAGGCCTCCGGTTAGTAGGCTAGTCCCAAAAGTAATATAAAAGTGCATAATAAAGCCCATAAACCTCCAAAATAGATAATAATATAGCATGAATGCTTCATAAATTATAGATACGTTGGAGACGTATCAGCATCCCCAAGCTTAATTCCTGCTCGTCCTCGAGTAGGTAAATGATAAAAGAAAACGCGTGCCAACCACTATTCATAGGTTCACAAGGTGAACCCGCAAATTGATCACCAAAACATACATCAAGTGGATCACGTGAATATCCCATTGTCACCACGGATAAGCATGACAAGACATACATCAAGTTCTCTCAAATCCTTAAAGACTCAACCCGATAAGATAACTTCAAAGGGAAAACTCAATCCATTACAAGAGAGTAGAGGGGGAGAAACATCATTAGATCCAACTATAATAGCAAAGCTCGCGATACATCAAGATCGTATCACCTCAAGAACACGAGAGAGAGAGAGAGAGAGAGAGAGAGAGATCAAACACATAGCTACTGGTACATACCCTCAACCCCGAGGGTGAACTACTCCCTCCTCGTCATGGAGAGCGTCGGGATGATGAAGATGGCCACCGGTGAGGGATCCCCCCCCTCCGGTAGGGTGCCGGAAAAGGGTCCCGATTGGGTTTTGGTGGCTACAGAGGCTTGCGGCGGCGGAACTCCTGATCTATTGTGCTCCTCGATGTTTTTAGGGTATATGGACATATATAGGCAAAAGAAGTCGGTCAGGGGGGCCACGAGGGACCCGCGAGGGTGGGGGCGCCTAGGGGGGTAGGGCGCGCCTCCCTGCCTTGTGGCTTCCTCGTTGCTTCCCTTACATGCACTCCAAGTCCCCTGGATTGCTTCCGTTCCAAAAATAACCCCCCCGAAGGTTTCATTCCGTTTGGCCTCCGTGTTTTATTCCTTTTCTCCGAAACACTAAAATAGGCAAGAAAACAGCAATATGGGCTGGGCCTCCGGTTAGTAGTTTAGTCCCAAAAGTAATATAAAAGTGTATAATAAAGCCCGTAAACATCCAAAACAGATAATAATATAGCATGAATACTTCATAAATTATAGATACGTTGGAGACGTATCACTACCCCCCAGGGTTACAATGGTAATTTGGCCGGGTGTTGGCCCGGGCAGTCAGTGTCTACGGTCGCCGGCTTCTCTGCCGACCACTGGGGCCCGCTGCCTGGTGGGCCCCGTCGGCTGCCGGGCTCTCGGTCGATA
Source organism: Triticum timopheevii (assembly GCA_963921465.1). NCBI lineage: Eukaryota > Viridiplantae > Streptophyta > Magnoliopsida > Poales > Poaceae > Triticum > Triticum timopheevii. The sequence goes on along the minus strand of OY997272.1, from coordinate 403,307,334 downwards.
GGTAGGGCCCGCCGCCTGTGGGCCCTGTCAGCTGCTCATCACTGTAGCCCTGCCTCTGATGACGAGGGCTTGGTCGGCGAGGGCATGGCTACAGTACTGCCGCCTGGTGGGTGTTCACTATGGCCACACCTCGCCTTATCTGGTTTATGGTGCACAAACTTCTAGGGAAGGGGAGGGCCGGCTGTTGGGAGCCAGCCTCCCCCAATGCCGACTGGTCTGGGCATGCCGCCTCCTGGTATCACACTGATAGGCAGGGCCCGCCGCCTCCGGGCCGTACCGACAACCCGTCGTGGGAGCATGGCTGCTCTACCAGAGATGATGTCATAGTCAGTGTGGCAACAGTGTCGCGCTGGGCTAGGGATGGTCGCCCGGTACGCTGCACTGTGGCCATGCCCGCTCCCGGGTTCGGGGGTGGCAGGCCGCACTGTAGCCACGCCTTGTCTCATCACCGTTATGTGAGTGCAAACTTTGAGGGTGCGAGGGTAGGCTGCCTGCTAGGAGTTGACTACTCTGGTGGCCGCCTGCTAGGAGTCGGCCCACTCTGGGGCCGCTCTTTGGGCCTCGCCGCCTTCCTATAGCCGGTCGCTTGGACCAGCTGGCCATAAGAAGGCGGCCCCTTGCCTTTGATGCTTGAGGGGTGTAGCCGGCCCCTATGTCTTGAAACATCATGGGGAGTGGATAAGGCTACCCGTGGTCATTTACTCTGACAGTAGTCCCCGAAGCTGGTGGGGCATCGCGACTGAAAGGGCAAGAGGCCTCAGCAGCCTCCTACTCCGAAGAGCTGACACCTAGGAGTCAGCCGCGACCAAGCACGCCGTCTGGTGATTTTGAAATGTGAAGGCGCGAGCAAGGTGGCGCGCTCGCTGGGCGTCGAGCCGGCCGCCCGTTGACCGTGCGCCACGCGGCGCTAGCCAGCTGGACCAGCCTGCCAGCCCACACGCGCGATGGGACATCGCCGCAGGCTGGGGCCCGCCACTACCGCACCTCAGCCTACGCGTGGATCTGTTGTGCCCGAGGCAGACGGTTGGCATTCCAGGGCATGATAATGCACACCGTTATGGCGCGATAAATGCGGGGTCGTGGGGTCGTGGGCGCAGTTAATCCCATGATCCCCACACCCCACCCCCTCGGCTTCGCCCCCCAGGGATATAAGTAGGGGGAGGAGGGGGGCGGCAGACGCACGCGCGCCCTCCTCCTACTTTGCCATCTTCTTCTTCCTTTCTCAACTGCTGCTGCAGTTCGTCGCCGCCGTCTCCAGCCACCCCGCTACGCTGCTGCTCCGCCGCGGGTTCGCGCACTCGCCGCCGCACCTCTCCTCCGTCAAGCTCCAAGTGCTCATGGCGCACTCCGGAGCGTGGGATGGATCTAATATCCATGAGGATCACCTCGCTTTCCTCCGCTAGAAGCGGCGGCTACCCTGTGTGGGCTTCGTGGAGGTACACTTGCCGCCCGAGAGGGAGATTTCGCCGGCGTCGGGGGAAGGCGAACGCATCATCTTCCGGTCGCACTGCCTCTCCGGCTTCGGCCTACCGGCAAGGGGCTTCCTCCGCTCCTTCCTCTAGTTCTACGGACTCCAGCCGCACCACCACACGCCAAACACGGTGGTGCTGCTGTCGGTCTTCGTGACACTCTACGAAGGCTACCTTGGCATCCTCCCCAGCCTCGAGCGCTGGGGGGAGTTCTTCTACACCAAGCTCAGCACCTATGCCAAGGGGAAGGCGGCACAGTGCGGCGCCTTTGTTGTGGTGTGGCGTCCAGCTGCCGACAACCCCTTCCCGGCCATCAGCTTGACACAGTCGGTCAAGTTGTGGCAATAATCCTATTTTTATGTCAAGAACGTCCACCCGACGGCCGACTTCGTCAACCTACCGGCTTATGTAGCCCGCCCGCCGGCTGAACCCCGTGCCAACTGGGCGCACCGATCGAAGATGCTGTCAGCCACCTCCGTTGCCGCCGTCGTGTGGCTCAAGGTGATGACGAAGACGGAAGGCCTCACGGGGTCGGACCTGCTGACCGCCTTCGTGGCGTGCCGGGTGCTCCCCCTTCAAGGCCGGCCTCACATGATCAGCAAAATGAGTGGGCACCGAGACCCGTGCTGGATGTGCACCAAGGAGATGCCACGTGCGGAGGTGGCTCATCTGGTGAACTACATCTCGAACTGCAAGCTCCCGAAGGAGGAGTGGCAGTTCGGCAAGGAGCCGTAGTCACGCGCACACCCGCTGCCTGCGGTAAGTCTTCAACTCCTTCTCTTTTCTTTTAGTTGTCGGGTTCTCATTTGCCGCCTGACCAGTCGGCCACGCAACAGATCTTCACCACCCAGTCGGCAGCCGACACCACGGAGCAGGGACACAAATATCTCCCCGACCGATCTGTAAGTGACGTGGACGACCCTGACTTAAGGGTGGCCGCCCTGGAAGAAGACGACGCCACGGGTGCTGGTGGCGAAACAGGCGGTTCCGGAGGTGGACACGGCCTCGACGACTGGCCGGATGAGGACGACGAGGAGAATGCACCGTGCCGCCAGCCAGCCACCGACCAGGCGAGTGTGAGCTTGTTAGCCGCACCGGCTGCACCAGCGGTGCGTTGAATCTCCGAGCCGTGCCATCGATGTACGGTAGCCGGCCGAAAAAGCCCAAGAGCTCGGCGGCGACGACCAAGCGGGAGGAGGCTGCCGCAAAGGTGAACCGTTTCCGGAAGGCCGTGAAGTAGCATCCGTCGGTATCTGCGTAAGTATTCGATTCCTTTTCGCGTCCCTTCTTCTTTTTTTTCCTTGCAGCTTCATTCTGAGTTTCTTTCTTACTTTGCTTGACTAGGGCCCCGCTCTCTCTTGAGTGGTCTGGCGCCGACTCTGTGGTTGGAGCGGCTGAGGACTCTGCTAATACCCGCCAGGTAGATCCGCACGCCGAGCTGCAGGCGGCGACGGAGAGAAACGCGCAAGACGCACGCGAGGAGCGGGAGGTGGCGGCGACGGCCAAGGCGGCGCAAGAGGAGGAGGACGCGGCCGCAAAGGCGCGAGCCGACGCCGCGACCAAGGCCCAGGAGGATGTCGCGGCCAAGGCGCAGGCGGGAGAGGCCGCACATGGCCAGGGCCCATAGTTCGTCATTCCCCTCCGCGCCGTGCCACCCGCGCCTGAGGTCTCGGTGCCGGCTGGAGGGGCTGGAGGCAACCAACTGGTCATGGAGAGGGAGGGGGCCGACGGCATCGCCTTGGGGGCGGAGATGCCTCCGCCGGCGCCGGTCGTCGAGGACCACGGCGACCAGCCCAACGCAGCACCGGCGCCGCCGGCTGGTGGTGAGCTAGCGGCAGGAGCAGACCCCGCGGTCCGCTCTCCGGCACGCCGGCGTGCGGCAAAGGCGGCTTCAGTGCCGCGACCACTAGAGGCAGGGGCCGCGAGTTCGTCGGCCCTGGAGGTGGAGACCACTAGCATCGGCTCGCCAGAGTGGACGCCTGGGGGCGAAACAGTCGTTCTGAACGCGGCCGCGTAGGACGTCCGGGCCCGGCTCCAGGCTCAGGCCGCCGTTCTCCAGAATTGCTCGCAGGAGTTTCTGACGTCGCGGGCGGTCATCCGGGTATGTATCTTGTCTTCGATTCTTGTATTCTTCTGTGGGGGCGCGTCAGTGCACCTACTGGGTGTAGTGCCCAAGTTCTGGGCCGGCTGTTGAGCAGGCGTCCTCGAACTTTTAAGTAGGCTCGGGTGCTAACTTGCTTTCTTTCCTGTTTGCCTTTGTTGCAGGATTATCACAATCTTCGTGCGGCTGCCTTCAACTTCTAGGACCGGGAGCTGGCCCAGAAGACTGCTGACTTGTCTGTGAGCCGGAGTAAGCACTCCGCCTTATCTCTCTTGCAGGGGCGCATCAGCGCACCCACTGGGTGTAGTCCCCGAGATTCAGGCCGACTGCTGAGCAGTCGGGCTGGATCTCTTCGGCAACTTCTTGTTTCCTTTCTTGACTACTAACCATCTTTCTTTACTGTCTTTGCATAAGACAACGCCGCCTTGCAAAAATAGTTGGGTGGAGGAGTGCAGCAAGGCGGCCCAGGAGCGCGACCGTCTGGCCAAGGCGTTGGCCAAGCAGGCGCAGCTTCACAAGGCGACCCTTCAGGTGGTGAAGGACAGCGAGGCACCCTCTAGGACGAGTTCGAGGCTTAGTACTCGAACTAGGCCAATGCGGAGAGGGCGCTGAATGACGGCTACGGCCTAATCGAGGACATGGTCGATGGTGAGTCGCTTTCCTCATTCTTTCGTCTGCCGACTTGTTATATGGTCCGGCTTCTGACTTCGTATTTCCTTTTTCTCATCTTGCGCAGAGTACTTCCCTGGCTATGCCGTTGCCGCCAGCCAGGCCATCGAAGCTCGCCACGAAGAGCGAAGGCGGGACCGTGTGGAGATTGCACCAAACGCCCGTCGGTCGCTCGAGGAGCAGCTCCTTACCATCCAGGCTCGTCTCCAGCCGGCTCATCGGATGCTCCGCCAGCTGCAGCGTGTCGGAGCCCAGGTGGTCTCCGCCCTCTAGCCAGGCGTCCAAGCTTCGCGCACCCCCAGTCGGACTGCCGACTGGCTGGATGTGGCGGTCGGCCGCTTCCAGGCATGGAAGGGATTCTCGGCCCGGGCAAGCGCAAGGCGGGCCCTGGAGTTTGTCAGGGCGTGGTACCCTGGGCTAGATCTAGCTCAGTTGGCCACACTCCGGCAGGAGGCCACTGAAGAGCTGGTGGCGGTGAGGCCTGCTTTCATTCATTGCGCCGCGGCGATCGCCGATTACACCGACACCAGCATCTTCATTCACGAGCTGAACGAAGAGGGTGCCGAGGTGTCGGCCGACTTGTGTCGGTGGGAAACGACACCTATGGGATCACAAGAATCCCTATTTCGGTTGCGGGGCGCGGGGTTGTGAGAAGAGGGTGATCAGCAGTCAGCACAAGCACATGGGTCATTTACCCAGGTTCGGGCCGTAAGGATGCGTAATACCCTAGTCCTGCTTTGACGTGTATATTTGTGTTCTTGGAGTTCTTGAGCAAGCTACAATGGGTGTAACTTGTCCAAGGGTCCGAATCCTTCTCCTGGATGCCTTGGGCCTCCTTTCATAGCCAAGAGGATCGCCACAGTGGCACACAGGAGGTGGCATCGGTGTACGGTGGCTAAGCTTATCGCTTAGCCATTACGGGACAAGACGTATTTAATGCACCTCTGATCTATCCCCTTGCTTTACCGCCGCCTCGCCCTGCTTCACACGCGCCCGGGCCAGCAAGGCGGTCAGCGCCATGTATGCTGGCAGGCTGCTGAGCTGGCGCGGTGGTAGGGCCTTCATGAAGATTTGCATGCCACCACGTAGGCATGCGCTGAGTTGGCACGCAGGTGCCTGCCTAGCTGGTGTGCTGGCAGCTGCATGGGAGTAGTGTTAGAAACTTGGCGGGTGCGGGCCTGACTGTGGCCCCGCAGATGTCCTCGGCAAGGGCCTTGCCGGGGCCCCGTCAAGGGTCTTGCTGTGGCATCGTGATCGTCCCCGGCAAGGGTCTTGTCGGGGGTCTTGTGGGCTTCCTCGGCGAGGATCTCGCCGAGGTTTGCCGTCTTCTAATCCTCGTCTGATTTGGAGTGTTTCTTGTCTTCACAAAGATCTACATGCCAAGATGAAGGTGCCTCCCGAGCCTTGGTCCCAACGTGGTTGGTGGTGCTGGAAAAACTGGGGCTCAAGGGTGGCGAGCTCCACTGGCGTCGGGTAAGCTGCCCCGGCAAGGTCCTTGCCGGGGCCGTGGAGGTCACCCCAGCAAGGGTATTACTGGGGGAACCCACTTCGCCTTCTTGCTCTTTATGTCTCTGTCTTGGTGTTGCTTTGACCATCTTGCGTCTTTGATTCCCTGTCCCTGCTTCGCTTAAGTGTGGTCACAGGTCTGGCTCTGACTGCCCGTGCACAGGTAAAGGGGTACCAAGTAGTGCCCTTACTTTTGTACACCGACAGGAGCCCCCGGGTCTGGGCCATACATAAGCGCAACACGTTGTTGGGCCAGGCCCAAAACGGTGTGCGGGCAGGCGAGGTTGATTTTATTGAGGTGATTTTTCCGCCCGCTGCGCTCCCCCACGATCCTGTTGGACGCGTGACGTGGGGGTCGTGCGCGGGGGTGATCGAAGCATGCTTGCGTCATCCTGTGGTGAACAGTAAAGAGGCAGTGTCAATGACAGGTGCGCGGAATAAATGAAGACATGCGCGCGTGGGCTGATACCCACGCGCCTTAAATTGGACGGGGAGGGCGGTCGACGGCCTCACCCGCTGTCACCTTAATGAGCCGGATTGGCTGAGAGGGGCGGCCGAGCCCCAACCCCGTCCCTTTATAAGGAGGGGAGCGGGAGGGATGGTGCCCCCCAGTCTTTCGCCATCTGCCTGTTCCCATCCTTGCTTCTTCCTCCCTTTTGCCATGGCGAGAGGGTGTGCTGACGCTTCGACGGTGGCGGTGAGGGTCTCTGCTCGACAATGCGCCGCTCCTTCCCAAGAGCCCATGGCAGCGGGGCCGGCCGCAAGGGGAAGGGGAAGGGGGCGAGGCCGAGGCCGTCGTGGCACTCGGGGAAGAGGAGGATGGGGCGGCACATCGGCATCACCTCCGCCAGTGGTCCTTCCCCCAATGCAGGGCCACGTCGGGGATCAGGCCCGTGAATTCTTCATCAGGCTGCAAAAGATAGGGGCTTATAGTGTTGCCTCCTAACGTATTCACCTTTGGGTGATGTTAATAATAATAGTTCATGCTAGCTTACATCCAATTGGATATATATATATATATATATATATATATATATATATATATATATATATATATATATATATATCAGGATCTTTCCAACACGAGGTGCTTGCCAAAGGATAAAATAAAAAAGGGAAAGGTGAAGATCACCTTGACTCTTGCATAAAAGTAAAAGACATAAAGTAAAAGATAAGCCCTTCGTAGAGGAAAGCAGAGGTTGTCATGCGCTTTTAGGGTTGGATGCACAAAATCTTAATGCGAATGAACGTCACTTTATATTGCCACTTGTATATGGACCTTTATTATGCAGTCCGTCGCTTTTATTGCTTCCATAACAAGATCTTATAAAGCTATTTTCTTCACACCAAAAGATCATACATATTTAGAGAGCAATTTTTATTGCTTGCACCGATGACAACTTACTTGAAGGATCTTACTCAATCCATAGGTAGGTATAGTGGACTCTCATGGCAAAACTAGGTTTAAGGATATTTGTAAGCACAAGTAGTATCTCTACTTGGTTCAAGGGATTTTGGCTAGCATGAGGGGGAAAGGCAAGCTCAACATGTTTGAATGATCCATGACAATATACTTTAACTGAGATGTGCGAAAACATAACCCATTACGTTGTCTTCCTTGTCCAACATCAACTCTTTAGCATGTCATACTTAATGAGTGCTCCCAATTATAAAAGATGTCTACGATAGTATATTTATATGTGAAATCTCTCTTCCTTCAATATTCTTTCATGAATTGTTCAAATGACCAATACAATGCTTGCTAACCTTCACTAAATTTACAACCTCTACTCCTTAGATGTGAATTCATTACTCCCCATGGGATAAGCAAATGAGACATATATAATTTCAGATTTATGACATTCTACTCATTCAACCATTTACTCATAGGATATAAGTGAAGCACACGAGTAAATGACAAACTACTCCAAAAAGATATAAGTGAGGATCAATGAGTAGCTAAATAATTATGTAACTATGTGAAGACTCTCTCTCAATAAAGAATTTCAGATTTTAAGTACTTTATTCAAACAGCAAGCAAAGCAAAACAAAATGACATTGCAAGGATAGCACAACTCATGTGAAGAAGCAAAAACTTAGGCTCAACCGATACTAACCGATAATTGTTGAAGAAGAAAGGTGGGATGCTTACGGGGCATCCCCAAGCTTAGATGCTTGAGACTTCTTGAAATATTATCTTGGGGTGCCTTGGGCATCCCCAATTTTGAACTTTTGTGTCTCCTTAATCCCTCTCATATCATGGTTTCTCTTTTTATCAAAAGCTTCATCCACACCAAACTCAACAAGAACTTCTGAGATAGGTTAGTATAAACAAATGCAAAACCTTATCATTTTCTACTGTAACAAATCACTAAAATTATTATTCAACATTGCATACTAAATGCCTCTGCATATTTAATACTCGTATCCTCAAATAGAATCATTAAACAAGCAAACATATGCAAACAATGCAAACATAACAGCGATCTGCCAAAACAGTACAGTCTGTAAAGAATGCAAGATTCATCATACTTCTCTAACTCCAAAAATTATGAGAAAAATATTACGCTGTAGAAGATTTATCAGGTCTCACTATGCAAAAGGTTTCATCATTATATCATTCTCTGACTTTTCTAGGGAATTTTTGCAACAGCGGTAAACTTTCTGTTTTCAAACAGCAACATGTAAACTAGCAAAATAAGCATGGTAAAGCCTATCCTTGACATTTTTATTGAAACTAAAGATGCAAAATATTATTCTAAATAACAGAAAGAAAATACTAACAAAAGAAAATGACGCTCCAAGCAAAACACATATCATGTGGTGAATAAAAATATAGCTCCAAGTAAAGTTACCAATGAACGAAGACGAAAGAGGGGATGCCTTCCGGGGCATCCCCAAGCTTAGGCTCTTGGTTGTCCTTGAATATTAACTTGGGGTGCCTTGGGCATCCCCAAGCTTAGGTTCTTGCCACTCTTTATTCCATAGTCCATCAAATCTTTACCCAAAACTTGAAAAGTTCACAACACAAAACTCAACAGAAAACTCGTAAGCTCCCTTAGTATAAGAAAATAAAACCACCACTTAGGTACTGTAATGAACTCATTCTAAATTCATATTGGTATACTATCTACTGTACTCTAACTTATCTATGGTTCATACCCTTTGATACTACTCATAGATTTATCAAAATAAGCAAACAACACATAGAAAACAGAATTTGTCAAAAACAGAACAATCTGTAGTAATCTGTATCAGACATATACTTCTGGAACTACAAAAATTCTACCAAATTAGGAAGTCCTAAGAAATTCGTGTACCAATCCAGATCAAAAAGAATCATATCAGAATCAAGTTTCTGTGAATTAACAAAACTAATTTACTGGGTGCAAAAGTTTCTGATTTTCAGCAGGATCAACACAGCTATCACCAAAAGCCATCCTAAAGGTCTTACTTGGCACTTTATTGAAATAAAATCTATAAAACATGGTTACTACAGAAGCATAATCATGTGGACACACAAAAACAGTAAGTGTAAATATTGTGTTGTCTCCCAACTAGCGCTTTTCTTTAATGCCTTTCTAGCTAGGCATGATGATGGCAATGATGCTCACATAAAATATAAGAATTGAAACATAACGGGAGCATCATGAAGCATATGACTAGCACATTTAAGTCTAACCCACTTCCTATGCATAGGTATTTTGTGAGCAAACAACTTATGGGAACAATAATCAACAAGCATAGGAAGGTAAAATAAGCATAGCTTCAAGATTGTAATCACATAGAGAGGAAACTTGATATTATTGCAATTCCTACAAGCATATATTCCTCCCTCATAATAAATTTAAGTAGCATCATGAATGAATTCAACAATATAACCAGCACCTAAAGCATTCTTTTCATGATCTACAAGCATAGAAAATTTACTACTCTCCACATAAGCAAATTTCTTCTCATGAATAGTAGTGGGAGCAAACTCAACAAAATAATTATCATGTGAGGCATAATCCAATTGAAAACTAAAATCATGATGACACGTATCATGTTTATCCTTCCTAATAGCATACAAGTCATCACAATAATCATCATAGATAGCAACTTTGTTCTCATAATCAATTGGAACCTCTTCCAAAATAGTGGATTCATCACTAAATAAAGTCATGACCTCTCCAAACCCACTTTCATCAATATAATCATCATAAATAGGAGGCATGCTTTCATCATAATAAATTTTCTCATCAAAACTTGGGGGACAAAAAATATCATATTCATCAAACATAGCTTCCCCAAGCTTTTGGCTTTGCATATCATTAGCATCATGGATATTCAAGGAATTCATACTAACAACATTGCAATCATGCTCATCATACAAAGATCTAGTACCAAACATTTTAATGCATTTTTCTTCTAGCACTTGAGCACAATTTTCCTTTTCATCAAACTCACGAAAGATATTAAAAAGATGAAGCGTATGAGACAAGCTTAACTCCATTTTTTTAGTTTTTCTTTTATAGACTATACTAGTGAAAAAACAAGAAACAAAAAGATTTGATTGCTAGATCTAAAGATATACCTTCAAGCACTCACCTCCCCGGCAATGGCGCCAGAAAAGAGCTTGATGTCTACTACACAACCTTCTTCTTGTAGACGTTGTTGGGCCTGCAAGTGCACAGGTTTGTAGGACAGTAACAAATTTCCCTCAAGTGGATGAACTATGGTTTGTCAATCCGTGGCAGGCGTAGGATGAAGATGGTCTCTCTCAAACAACCCTGCAACCAAATAACAGAAAGTCACTTGTGTCCCCGACACACCCAATACAATGGTAAATTGTATAGGTGCACTAGTTCGGCGAAGAGATATAAGTATTTGTAATATGAAAATATAAAAACAGCAAGGTAACTAATGATGAAAGTGAGCGTAAACGGTATTGCAATGATAGGAAACAAGGCATAGGGTTCATACTTTCACTAGTGCAAGTTCTCTCAACAATAATAACATAGATAGATCATATAACAATCCCTCAACATGCAACAAAGAGTCACTCCAAAGCCACCAATAGCGGAGAACAAACGAAAAGATTATGGTAGTGTACGAAACCACCTCAAAGTTATTCTTTTGGATCAATCTATTCAAGAGTTCGTACTAGAATAACACCTTAAGACACAAATCAACCAAAACCCTAATGTCACCAAGATACTCCATTGTCACCTCAAGTATCCGTGGGCTTGATTATACGATATGCATCACACAATCTCAGATTCATCTATTCAACCAACACAAAGTACTTCAAAGAGTGCCCCAAAGTTTCTACCGGAGAGTCAAGACGAAAACGTGTGCCAACCCCTATGCATAGGTTCATGGGCGGAACCCGCAAGTTGATCACCAAAACATACATCAAGTGGCACGTGATATCCCATTGTCATCACAGATAAACACGGCAAGACATACATCAAGTGTTCTCAAATCCTTAAAGACTCAATCCGATAAGATAACTTCAATAGGAAAACTCAATTCATCACAAGAGAGTAGAGGGCGGAGAAACATCATAAGATCCAACTATAATAGCAAAGCTCGCGATACATCAAGATCGTGCCATAGAGAAACCACGAGAGAGAGAGAGAGAGAGAGAGAGAGAGAGAGAGAGAGATCAAACACATAGCTACTGGTACATGCCCTCAGCCCCGAGGGTGAACTACTCCCTCCTTGTCATGGATAGCGCCGGGATGATGAAGATGGCCACCGGTGATGGGTTCCCCCTCCGGTAGGGTGCTGGAACGGGCTCCCGAGAGGTTTCTGGTGGCTACACAGGCTTGCGGCGGCGGAACTCCCGATCTATCTTCGTCTTCGATGTTTTTAGGGTATATGGGAATATATAGGCGAAAGAAGTCGGTCGGGGGAGCCTCGAGGGGCCCACGAGAGGGTAGGGCGCGCCCAGGGGGTGGGCGCACCCCTATCTCGTGGCTTCCTCGATGCTCCCCTGGCTTGCACTCCAAGTTTCCTGGGTCACGTTCATTCCAAAAATCACGCTGCCGAAGGTTTCATTCCGTTTGGACTCCGGTTGATATTCCTTTTCTTCAAAACACTGAAATAGGCAATAAAACAGCAATATGGGTTGGGCCTACGATTAATAGGTTAGTCCCAAAAGTAATATAAAAGTTTATAATAAAGCTCGTAATCATTCAAAACAGATAATAAAATAGCATGAATGCTTCATAAATTATAGATACGTTGGAGAAGTATCATTGAGGCAGAGGATGATGGTGAAAAAATGTAGTGTGACTGCCATGGCGTCGTTAGTGTAGTAGGGCATGGAGGAGGAGGCCAAAAAGAACGATGATGACGACGGCGCCAGTGTAGTAGGACGTAGAGAAGGAGGTCGAAAAGAACAACGATGATGACAACGCTATTGTAGTAGGATGCGAGCAAGGAGGCCGAGAGGAACGGCGTCGGCGGTGGTTCAGTGTAGCAGGACATGAGAGAGGAGACAAAGATGAACGTCAACCGCGCGAGTGTAGTAGGACATGGGAGAGGAGGTTGAGAGGAACGACATGGCGGTCACGCTAATGCAACAACATGCAGGAGGGAACGACGATGGCGACAACATCATTGTAGTACGACACGAGCGAGGAGGCCGAGAGGAACGACATCGGTGATGGCTTCAGTGTAGCAAGACATGGGAGAGAATGCAAAGAGGAACGACGACCGCGCGGGTGTTGGTGGGCATGAGAGAGGAGATTGAGAGGAACGACACCGACGATGGCGCTAGTGTAACAGCACACGGGAGAGGAGGCCGAGAGGAGCGACGCCGGCAGTGACGCTGGTGTAGCAGGACAGAGGAGAGGAGACCGAGCTTAAGGAGTGTCATTAACACAAATCACACATATGCGCATATACTTCACGAGGAAGAAGTCAGGTTTAATCGTCTACGATTGTTGAAACAAAAAATATGCAACACGAAAGTCGTGTCAAACTGTAAGATAATATGCTGATCAAAGGAGATTTCAAATGGTCAACCGTGCGCGACGAATTTGACAAAATTCATCCAAAATAGCTTCAAACATGAACACGAAATTAAACATTTACGGTCGACGAAACTACGAACTGATCACAAAAATGGAACCATAACATTGATGCACGTCCTTTTCATGTAGAGCTTATCTCAAATTGAAGATTAGAGAATGAGCTTATTGGAGATGGAAGAAGAAACAACATACAAGGGTATAATGCTCGCATCCTCTCCTGCCAGACGGCCCAGTAGAAGCCGATTTGAGCGTTCCTCCAGATGCAGCCTGAGAGGTGCTTTGAGTTCCGTGCGGACCAACTTTTTCATGCGACCCAGATAACCAAACAACCCAAAAACATCCCAATGTGACCAACCAAACACGTTTCACTTTGTTGTGTAGCGGAAGTTACAGCGATAAACAATTGTAGTTGATAACCCTAAAAAATCAATTATAGTTGATTTATTCGTAAGCGATTATAGGAACTTCACCCGCAAAAAAAGAAAAAAAAAAGCGATTATAGGAACTTGGTTTTGCACATCCCACACCAACTTCCTGAAAAAGAAAGTTGGTGTGGGATGTGCAAAACCAAGTTCCCGAATCGCAGTGCAGATGTGCATCCTACGAAGTGCATATGCATCTCTCGTCCACCCAAACAGTTAACCACGCACACGGCGTTCCCGTATCCCGATGTACAAGAAATCTGAATTTTTAGTTTGTAAGACATTTTACTATTTGGATAGCTAAATATATATTTTCTTGCGAAGAAAATTTTCGATCTATTCATCCTTAATCATGGCAGTACAATGAATACCAGAAATAATAAAAATTACATCTAAATCCGTGGACCATCTAGTGACAACTACAAGCACTGAAGCGAGCCGAAGGCGCATCGCCGTCACCGGAGTCAGGCATAACTTGTTGTAGTAGACAGTTGGAAAATCATCGTGCTAAGACCCCGTAGGACCAGTGCACCATAACAGCAACAGCCGCAGATGAAGAATAACGTGGATCAGAAGGATCCAACTCAAAGACACACGAATGTAGACGAACAACAATGAGATCTTAGCAAATCCACCAAAGATAGATCCACCGGAGACACATCTCCACACGACCATCAACAGTGCTAGACCCATCGCCGGGAACACGGTCTAGGCGGGGATACCTTTATTCTATCTCCAGGAGCCGCCGCCGTCTCGTCTTCCTGAGCTAGACACAAAACCTAATAAAACTGGAAAAAAGACTAAACACGGAGCCCTCCCGCCGGCCCTTGCCGAGATCCACCGCGCCCCATGGCCCTAGGACCATTTGAGAGGAGCGGATCTGCAGCGTCGCCGACGGGTGGCAAAAACCCTAGCTCTTTTTGTGGAGGAAGAGGAGGCGGCGGCTAGCAGGGTGCGTGAGTTCTCGATGGATGTGCGTGGGTTGATGGATGGACGGTTTGTGAGTTGCGTGACTCTCCTTGGTGGTGGATGTGCGTGGGTTGATGTATTGATGGTTTGTGAGTTGTGTGACTGCCCCTTGAATAGCTAAATATTGATGTCACGTTATTATTTTTAACTAATTTTATTTTATTCCTAAAATATGGACTCAACCAGTCAAACACAATAATAGTGGCGCAAAGGGCAAACACTGGCGAGAGCCACGTCCTGGTTTTTATGTGTCAAAGTAAAAAAAAAAGCTTTGGAAGTGGAAAAGCACATCGAACCCCATGCCCCACCCCCCTTTCCTCCCCGCGCACGCGACCTTTCCTCTCGTCGCTCTCGCTCGCCTCTCTCTCTCATCCTCTCTCCACCTCTCGGCCGCCGGCCCATTCCTGCTGTTGGCGACGGTCTACGGGCCCGCCCAAACACTCCCTTGTGTTCTCCTCGATCTGGGCTATCTCCTCCACCCACTCGATGTGATGCTCGCCGCCTCCTCCTACGCCCGTGGCTAACACTAGCCGCCACTGTCACCAGCACACGGTGCTGTCTTGGATGTCGACGCGGCTCCGACGCCTCCTGGCACTCCTCATCGACGTATCCTGCCCGCTCTCCTGTGTCACCGAGGCTGGGGAGCGCGAGGGCATGCACTCTCGGCTGCAGCAGTGGTTCCCGACCGGCGCCGCGGCCCAGGGGGAGCTGCTGTGCCAGGACCGCATGGCGAGCACGCGGACCTGCAAGGAGATGAGCGGCGCCGGGTCTTTTGACACCGCCTGCGTCATCGCCTCCAGCGCCTCCCCGTCCGGTGACGTCTGCGTGCATGGGAGCAGGAGCATGGAGATACGCGTCGGGGTGAAGATCGACTGCCAGGTCCTTGGCTGCTACCTCGTGTTCAACGTCTCCAGGAGCATCACCATCAACGAGCGCATCGACCTGGTCACCGTCTCCGTTGGCCTGCACGCCACCAACGTCTCACTAGGTTGCGGCCTCGCCGGCGCGCCCCCGCCCAGGACGTCCGGCACGCCGCACAACCTCGAGGAGGGCGGCGGCGGGCACAACGGTTGCGGCGCATCGTGTAAGGTCTCCAACGACACCAACTAGGGTGGCGACGTGTATGCTTGGGCATTCTTGGACAATCCGTAGAGCTACGGCAACAAGGATGGGAGCTTGTCTGCTGACGAGAAGCTTGGAGGGAATGGCGGAGGCCGTGTTTTGCTCAGGGCGACTAAGCTTTTGAGTGTTCATGGAGTTGTGCTTGCTGAGGGAGGCGTGGGCAATTTCAGAGGTGGTGGTGGGTCTAGTGGGAGCATTATGATCAAGGCTTTCAAGCTGTAAGATCTTCATTTCTTGACATTTTACCTGTTTTTGGTATGATTTACATTGGCAATGTGAAATCCTTGGGTACAAAAATCCGAGTCCTATTTGATCATTTCACATTATTCCACAGGAATTAGCTAGTCTGGATGATTGTGTAGATAAATAAATGCACGATCTGGCTACATATTTTCATAATGTGAACATTATGATGTTTTTTTGTGTACAGGCTCGTGGCTGCCGACTCTCAAGAGGAAAGCTTCCATCAAACTGCATTCAAGAAAGAAGTCATACCGAAGCTGTGGTTTGAATGGAGTGAGCAGCACTGCATGTCGGACGACTTCCGACTGAACAAAGTCGATATTGATGACTGTGAAGATGAGCTGCTGGACAACAAAGTGATGTGGCAGGATATCAAGGTCTTGTATAAAAGGTGAAAGCAGGTTGGCCGCCGTGCACCATGTACATATGCATTGTCGATCTATCGAGGTCGGCATTGCTCTGAATGAAGTAAGCGTCATCTAGAAACCATTTTTCGCATGATGATGCCTGTTTCTCCTTGTTTCACGTGATTTTACAACCGTTCATTTTATGCCGCAGGGTGTTACAACTGCTTCGTTGTGCTGGAACGCCAAGCCAAGGGTTTGCTGCCAGCAAGGTTTTTCTATTGCCGGTGCCATTGTCCCACCTATGTTTCTCCATCCAGTGACCTTCGTAGGCATTCTGGTTGCTTAGTGAACGCCAACCCAACCAAAGATCTGCTATTTCTTAGGAAAACTCACTGTTGTCAATTTCTATCGTTGAACGGACTGTCTTTATTTTTCACTTGCAGTGTTGGAAGTCAATTGTTCTATATGACTTAATTATATAGTGAAAACAGCAATGATGTGTATTCTGTATAGTTGGTGGTTATATCAAATTGTACCAGATCGATGCTTCACAGCTTTGTGTTTTGTTTGCAGTAATTTGTCATTACTGCAAGGAACGAAACCTTCTTAACACCTGAATGTATTTAATTACTCCCTCCGTCCCATAATATAAGAGCGTTTTTTACACTAAACTAGTGTAAAAAAGCTCTTATATTATGGGACGAAGGGAGTAGTTCATTTATATATGAGGTTCTCACTTTGTCGAAATTCAGCCTATGTCTGTTATTTTCCTCTTCAGTTGTCCATGTTGTTGTCATATATATTTGTGTGTTACAAGAATGATTGTTTAGGAATTGAGTTCAACGAAGTTGTTTCATTCACAAAAGTTAGTTATCTCAGTTTTTTCCCTTCACTGCCACTGCAAACTTTGTTCTTGATGATTTCCTGCCATTGCTATCATGCAAATATTGTTGTAGTTGATTTCCCGTCTTTAGTAATATTTATCTACATCATGTATGAAACTTGTCATAACCCTGTCATATTACTTCATCCAATTTTACAGATCATTTGTAGTGTATGGTGTTGATGTTTACTGGAGCTATGCTTTTCAAGAAATTCTTGGAAATTTTGGTAAGAGCTACACAAACTCAAAATTGGAGTATGATATTATCATGTTGTAGCCGCTGTAGTGCCAACTAAACACTATCATCACATATATAAATCTTGGTAAAGTGGCATAGATATATATATATATTAGTATACAATCCTTATTGTTGGACAAGGAATTCATCTACGTTATGTGTCCATTTTTACTTTCATGTGTATAAGACAGATGCAATGAACATACTGTTTAAACTTTGCTGCCGTGGTAAATTCTAACATATCAGCATGATTATGCTAGGTTGAACGTTCACTCTTTATCCTAGATTTATATGATAGCCTTGTTGAATGAACTGCATTCCATCTATTGAAAATTGTAAAACTATCTTCTTACGGAGGTAGCCCTTGAACATCCCAAGTTCAATGATGGTAGCTTAACTATGATAGTTTGGTCCACAGTGATACTGGCAAGAGAAAATGCATCCAACATCCCCTACTTTTTTGGTGTGGGCAGATATGACTTTGCTTACACACGGCCAAGAGGTAAGTGTTCAACATGCACCAGTACCATGGTTTCTATTTTGATGGGTGCAATGACGTGTCTGGTTCGGTGCTTCTTTTTGTATCCGTAGGAAAATGAAGCTGTACTGATCCTACGCTTAAGTTTTTGGTGCAATGCTGGCATGTATTGAGTCCATGTAATCTCTTTTCATGTATCACAAGGTGAAGATAAGCTTTATATATGCTTCTGAAGACATGTATACTGAATATACTATCTTTTCATTTCAGTTTCTTGCTTATGTTTACCACATACATGGTCTGGCAAATATAAGTATAAGCAACATAAAGAACATAATTTGTTTATTCTGTCTTGCTCTACCTTATTGGAGTACTGTATTGCTCCACACCATGGACAACCACATATATTTAAGCAATTAGCAAAAAAAGGCATTGAAGGCTTCGCTTCCATGACTGAAATTACTGATAATGGAGGTCTTCAACAACTGCCACAACTATATGAAACAATTCCATGAATCTTTGTCTCATTATCTGGTTATATTCAGTTCACGTTTTGAAGTTCTGTACTGCCTGGATGCCAAGAGGACTTTTGTAGTCGTGTTTAGACATTATCCAACGCTAGAGTTCTTTAAAAAAAATTCAACACTTTATTTGTGGAAATATATTTAACAGAGTTAATAACTACAGAAAATTGGTAACACTGCGCTCAGTTAGGATTATGAGATATCTGTTGCATGTATTATTTATCAATACTACCTCAATTTCTTCGGATCATATTTTTATGTATCTCATGCTCGTACTAATGTTTTAGCCTTCTATATTTTGTTTTGGAGTGGGCTCAGGACAATGACGCTATGAGGCGGATGAAGGCGCAGCTTCTACTTATTTATTGTCACGTAAGGGTCACAAAAAGAAACACATTATGAATTAGAGGATTAATGGTTCAGGACCATATGAAACTGACATGTCTTATCCACGATGTTCACCTCCTCTGTTGCCGTGGAAGCCAGAAATGCTTGAAAAGACGCTATGCAGAAGAGCTCACAGTGGTATGTTCTTTCTCACAAGCCCCTCGTATTGATTAATTTTTCTCCTGTGTAACTAAATTCATGTACCGAATCTTTGCTTATCTAAGTGTTTCAATACTTTCCCAACTCTGCTCTGCACTGATGGTTGCTCAATGATCAATTGTTGCATGGTACAACCATTTCACCTTTATTTGATTACAATTCAGAACTATTTACTTACACATAGCACAACACAATTGAGGTGGCAACAGTAACGTGACAGGGTCTGCATTTTCATGTACAACCAAAAGGAACATTTATTTTTTCCAAAGAGTAAGCTTTGAAAAGGGGCATCTTTAGTTAGCAACACACTTTGGCTGATTGGTCTTATGTGTTATTAATTTGTTACAAATTTAAAATATTTGATATTTCTCCCAAAAGATAAAAAAGAGGAAGCAATAAATATATACTGTATAAGCACACTCAAATCATGTGCTTATGATATATTCTTATTTTTTGCAATACAGCAATGTAGCGGCTTGCTTCTGTTTCACTTATGCATCATGACAATTAACTTCATAGCAACTAACTTTCTCTAGAACAAACATAAACCACCAGAGTACATCATCCGTGGTGAGAATAAAACTGATCTGTGTTGCTCTAATGCAGTTGCATACCAATAATCACAAACTAAACATACTATGTCAATACAAGAATATACCAGGTGGCCTTTGCGCATATACTTTATGGGTACTATTTAGATACTATTATCATTGAGATTAGCTGGCTATCATGCAAGGACGTTAGAAGAGAAAATGTGTAAGAAATATGACATAGTTGAGGAGAAGAGCAAGAGAATCATGTTAAGTATTGACCATTGAAAGAAACAAATTTTTAACATTGTCCTTATAACATGTCTCTTTCATAGCAACAATAATAGCCTGTCATGGATCAATCATAACCGGAGGTACCTCTATGTATAATTTTCTGCCACAATCTACTCAACAATTCATGTCCCTTTGGAGCACTCCCGAAGGATGGAGCATGCCCTGCTTATGTATAGAATCATATATGTTTTCAGTATTAGCTATCTAGTTTGGTAAAATCCTGTAAGGCGAAGCAGAGAATAAAGAAACTAGAATTCAATATTCTCTAACTTATACTCCCTCCATAAAGTAATATAAGACCTCTTAGATCACTACTTTAGTGATCTAAGAGGTCTTGTAATACTTTACGGAGGGAGTATTATTCAGCAGACAAAAAATTACATAGGTAATGTTTCAAGACCTAACTGTCAGGGTACATCAAACAAGATAGAATAAGTTCATAGGAAAATAAAAAAATCATCAAAATATTGAAAGTGTTAGCATCTTGACTTCTATCAATGCTGCAAGATAGATTGAGAATGCATTTAACTGAACGTTTACCATGTATTTTGAAAAAATGCAACATACATATCCTGTACACATGAAATAGCAACTAAATCTTTTAGCTAACATGAGATTACATGGAAAATCACATGTAAACTGAGGCTTCTATTAGCTTCAAAGCATACCACAGCTTGCTCACGTCCATTGTTTAGGGGTCATATGATGGTCGAGATCTGAAGGATGCTGACTAGTACAAGTAGCAAGCAAAACTGTTGTTCAAAAACTTATCTAAAGGCCAACATGAATAATTGAGGCTGTCAATTTAGACCGGACCGTACTTTTTCCAATATGCTTAACCTATATGTCATCTCCAGCATTTTAGTTTCTATTTTGCAAAGCATGTGATCTACCTGTTACTATTTTGTTAAAGTTTTTTGTGGCAAAGGGGAATAGAATCATGGAAGTCTGTGCAGCCTAATTAGATAAATAGCTTCTACTTCCTGAATCCTTCATGTTTATGATTGTCGGGTGGTTGGTGCGACATATGCCAAAGGATGGCTAATCACTGGGGGAGCTAGTAAGACGTCGTCGATGCCTGGAAATGGGATAAGGCGTAAACATGCACGCCGACGCATCTTACCCAGGTTTAGGGCTCTCCTAGGAGATAACACCCCTAGTCCTTCTCTGCAGGGTCTCCGCATGATCACTAGATCAACAGGCGGCTACAAAGTTGCTCCTTGAGCTGTTCGGCTAGAGGAGGAAGAAAGGCAAGGCTAGCTCTACTCCTCTCTCTATGTGGGTGTGTGTAACCTGAGAGGCTGAACCCTTTGCATGGGTGCCAAGGGCGGTTTATATAGGCATACCTGATGTCTACTACACAACCTTTTCCTTGTATACATTGTCGGGCCTCCAAGTGCAGAGGTTTGTAGGACAGTAGCAAATTTCCCTCAAGTGGATGACCTAATGTTTATCAATCCGTGGGAGGCGTAGGATGAAGATGGTTTCTCTCAAGCAACCCTGCAACCAAATAACAAAAAGTCTCTTGTGTCCCCAACACACCCAATACAATAATAAATTTTATAGGTGCACTAGTTCGGCGAAGAGATGGTGATACAAGTGCAATATGGATGATAGATATGAGTATTTGTAACCTGAAAATGTAAAAAACAGCAAGGTCACAAGTGGTAAAAGTGAGCGTAAATGGTATTGCAATGCTAGGAAACAAGGCCTATGGTTCATACTTTCACTAGTGCAAGTTATCTCAACAATAATAACATAATTAGATCATATAACAATCCCTCAACATGCAACAAAGAGTCGCTCTAAAGTCACTAATAGCGGAGAACAAACGAAAAGATTGTGGTAGGGTATGAAACCACCTCAAAGTTATCCTTTCTGATCTATCTATTCAAGAGTCCGTAGTAAAATAACACAAAGCAATTATTTCCGTTCAATCTATCATAGAGTTCGTACTAGAACAACACCTTAAGACACAAATCAACCAAAACCCTAATTTTACCTAGATACTCCAATGTTACCTCAAGTATCCGTGGGCATGATTATACGATATGCATCACACAATCTCAGATTCATCTATTCAACCAACACAAAGTACTTCAAAGAGTGCCCCAAAGTTTCTACCGAAGAGTCAAGATGAAAACGTGTGCCGACCACTATGCATAGGTTCACAAGGTGAACCCGCAAGTTGATCACCAAAACATACATCCAGTGGATCACGTGAATATCCCATTGTCACCACAATAAGCACGACAAGACATACATCAAGTGCTCTCAAATCCTTAAAGACTCAATCCGATAAGATAACTACAACGGGAAAACTCAATCCATTACAAGAGAGTAGAGGGGGAGAAACATCATAAGATCCAACTATAATAGAAAAGCCCGCGATACATCAAGATCGTATCACCTCAAGAACACGAGAGAGAGAGAGAGAGAGAGAGAGAGAGAGAGAGAGAGAGATCACGAGAATTAACTTCATAGCAAGTAACTTTCTCCAGAACAAACATAAACCACCAGAGTACATCATCCGTGGTGAGAATAAAACTGATCTATGTTGCTCTAATGCAGTTGCATACCAATAATCACAAACTAAACATACTATGTCAATACAAGAATATACGAGGTGGCCTTTGCACATATACTTTATGGGTACTATTTAGATACTATTATCATTGAGATTAGCTGGCTATCATGCAAGGATGTTAGAAGAGAAAATGTATAAGAAATATGACATAATTGAGGAGAAGAGCAAGAGAATCATGTTAACTATTGACCATTGAAAGAAACAAATTTTTAACATTTTCCTTATAACATGTCTCTTTCATAGCAACAATAATAGCCTGTCATGGATCAATCATAACCGGAGGTACCTCTATGTATAATTTTCTACCACAATCTACTCAACAATTCATGTCCCTGTGGAGCACTCCCGAAGGATGGAGCATGCCCTGCTTATGTTTAGAAACATATATGCTTTCAGTATTAGCTATCTAGGTTAGTAAAATCCTGTAAGGCAAAGTAGAGAATAAAGAAACTAAAATTCAATATTCTCTAACTTATACTCCCTCCGTAAAGTAATATAGGACCTCTTAGATCACTACTTTAGTGATCTAAGAGGTCTTGTATTACTTTACGAAGGGAGTATTATTCAGTAGACAAAAAATTACATAGGTAATGTTTCAAGACCTAACTCTCAGGGTACATCAAACAAGATAGAATAAGTTCATAGGAAAATAAAAAAAATCATCAAAATATTGAAAGTGTTAGCATCTTGACTTCTATCAATGCTGCAAGATAGATTGAGAATGCATATAACTAAACGTTAACCATGTATTTTGAAAAAAATGCAACATCCATATCCTGTACACATGAAATAGCAACTAAATCTTTTAGCTAACATGAGATTACATGGAAAATCACATGTAAACTGAGGCTTCTATTAGCTTCAAAGCATCATTGAGACTGTCAATTTAGACTGGACCGTACTTTTTCCAATATACTTAACCTATATGTCATCTCCAGCATTTTAGTTTCTGTTTTGCAAAGCATGTGATCTACCTGTTACTATTTTGTTAAAGTTTTTTGTGGCACAGGGTTATAGAATCATGCAAGTTTATGCAGCCTAATTAGATAAATAGCTTCTACTTCCTGAATCCTTCATGTTTATGATTGTCGGGTGGTTGGTGCGACATATGCCAAAGGATGGCTAATCACTGTGGGAGCTAGTAAGACGTCGTCGGTGCCTGGAAACGGTATAAGTCGTAAACATGCACGCCGACGCATCTTACCCAGGTTCGGGGCTCTCCTAGGAGATAACACCCCTAGTCCTGCTCTGCAGGGTCTCCGCATGATCACTAGATCAACAGGTGGCTACAAAGTTGCTCCTTGAGCTGTTCGGCTAGAGGAGGAAGAAGGGCAAGGCTAGCTCTACTCCTCTCTCTACGTGGGAGTGTGTAACCTGAGAGGCTGAACCCTTTGCATGGGTGCCCTGGGTGTTTATATAGGCCTACCTGATGTCTACTACACAACCTTTTCCTTGTAGACGTTGTTGGGCCTCCAAGTGCAGAGGTTTGTAGGACAGTAGCAACTTTCCCTCAAGTGGATGACCTAAGGTTTATCAATCCGTGGGAGGCGTAGGATGAAGATGGTTTCTCTCAAGCAACCCTGCAACCAAATAACAAAGAGTCTCTTGTGTCCCCGACACACCCAATACAATAATAAATTGTATAAGTGCACTAGTTCGGCGAAGAGATGGTGATACAAGTGCAATATGGATGATAGATATGAGTATTTGTAATCTGAAAATGTACAAACAGAAAGGTAACAAGTGGTAAAAGTGAGCAAAAACGGTATTGCAATGCTAGGAAACAAGGCCTAGGGTTTCATACTTTCACTAGTGCAAGTTCTCTCAACAATAATAACATAATTAGATCATATAACAATCCCTCAACATGCAACAAAGAGTCACTTCAAAGTCACTAATAGCGGAGAACAAACGAAGAGATTATGGTAGGGTAGGAAACCACCTCAAAGTTATCCTTTCTGATCTATCTATTCAAGAGTCCATAGTAAAATAACACAAAGCTATTCTTCCCGTTCAATCTATCATAGAGTTTGTCCTAGAATAACACCTTAAGACACAAAACAACCAAAACCCTAATGTCACCTAGATACTCCAATGTTACGTCAAGTATCCGTGGGCATGATTATACGATATGCATCACACAATCTGAGATTCATCTATTCAACCAACACAAAGTACTTCAAAGAGTGCCCCAAAGTTTCTACCGAGAGTCAAGATGAAAACGTGTGCCAACCCCTATGCATAGGTTGACAAGGTGAACCCGCAAGTTGATCACCAAAACATACATCAAGTGGATCACGTGAATATCCCATTGTCACCACAGATAAGCATGGCTAGACATACATCAAGTGCTCTCAAATCCTTAAAGACTCAATCCGATAAGATAACTTCAACGGGAAAACTCAATCCATTACAAGAGAGTAGATGGGGAGAAACATCATAAGATCCAACTATAATAGCAAAGCTTGCGATACATCAAGATCGTATCACCTCAAGAACATGAGAGAGAGAGAGAGAGAGAGATCAAACACATAGCTACTGGTACATATCCTCAGCCTCGAGCGTGAACTACTCCCTCCTCGTCATGGAGAGCGCCGGGATGATGAAGATGGCCACCGGTGAGGGATCCCCCCGTCCCGCAGGGTGCCGGAACAGGATCTCGATTGGTTTTTGGTGGCTACAGAGGCTTGCGGCGGTGGAACTCCCGATCTATTGTGCTCCTCGATATTTTTAGGGTATATGGACATATATAGGCGAGAGAAGTCGGTCAAGGGGCCACGAGGGACCCATGAGGGTGGGGGCGCGCCCAGGGGGTAGGGCACACCTCCCTGCCTTGTGGCTTCCTCGTTGCTTCCCTTACGTGCACTCCAAGTCCTATGGATTGCTTCCGTTCAAAAAATAACTCTCCTGAAGGTTTCATTCTGTTTGGACTCCGTTTGATATTCCTTTTCTTCAAAACACTGAAATAGGCAAGAAAATAGCAATATGGGTTAGGCCTCCAGTTAGTAGGTTAGTCCCAAAAGTAATATAAAAGTGTATAATAAAGCCCATAAACATCCAAAATAGGTAATAATATAGCATGAATGCTTCATGAATTATAGATACGTTGGAGACGTATCAGCATCCCCAAGCTCAATTCCTGCTCGTCCTCGAGTAGGTAAATGATAAAAGAAATAATTTATGAAGTGTGAATGCTAGTAGGTGCATAAGTTTGATCAATGATTATTTCAATCACCTTTTCTAGCATCATTATATGTCATAACAGTAGCTCATCTCATAAAACTTCTCATGATCAAGTGACAAGCTATTCAAATGTAAAAGCATAGACCATATACTTTCTTGAAAACTCGCAAACTATGTTCTCAGTCATCAAACAATTGCAATTCATCTTATTTCCAGGAAGGGTCTATGTAAGAGCTTTGATTTAGAAAATCCCACATACTCAACTATCATATAGTCTTCCATGATTGCTACCACTCAAAGCATATTTTTAGAACAAATAACATCCATCAAACACAGAGAAAGATAGGGTCTTAATGTTTCACCTCCCAACTTACTTATCATATAGATAATTGTCAACAATAATAATTCATGATCAAATATATTTGAATGGCCATATATGCTTAGATCTTTCCCCATCACATGATGCTTGCCAACTAAAGAGTAGGTTGGAATGAGAAGGAATACTACTGACTCTTGCATAAAAGTAAAAGATAGGCCCTTCGCAGAGGGAAGCAGGGATTTGCAGACGTGCCAGAGCTCGATTTTCAAATAGATATAAATAATTTTGAGAGGTATGCTTTCATTGTCAACATAACAACCAAGGGTTCCTAGTTTCTTCCATACTGGATACATTATAGGCGGTTCCCAAACAGAATGCTAAAGTTTTTACTCCCCTCCACCAACAATCATCAATCCATGGCTTGCCCGAAACAACGGGTGCCTCCAACTAACAACAATCCTGGGGGAGTTTTGTTTGCAATTATTTTGATTTGATTTTGAACTTTTGATCATGGGACTGGGCATCCAAGTTACCAGCCATTTTTCTCGTGAATGATGAGCGGAGTCCACTCATCGTGAGAATAACCCACCTAGCATGGAAGATACTGACAACCCCTAGTCGCTACATGAGCGATTCGGGCATACAAAATAGATTATTATTTGAAGGTTTAGAGTTTGGCACATGCAAATTTACTTGGAACGACAGGTAATTACTGCATATAGGTAGGTATGGTGGACACTCATGGAAGAAACTTGGTTCAAGGGATTTGGATGCACAAGCAGTATTCCCGCTTAGTACAGATATATTGGCTAGCAACGGATTCTAAAAAGCAAGCACCACATGTTGGAGGATCTATAACAATATAACTTCTATACAAATATACCCAAGCATAACTCATTACGTTGTCTTCCTTGTCCAATTTCAACTAATTTGCTCAGGTTTGAAAATAATTAATGGGGCTCACAATCATAGAAGACGTCTAAGATAGTATATTTATATGTGAAATCTCTCTTCCTTCAATATTCTTTCATGAATTGTTCAAATGACCAATAAATTTACCACCTCCACTTCTTATAAGTGAAGTCATTATTCCCCATGGGATAAGCATATGAAACGTATATAATATCAGATTTATGATATTCAACTCATTCAACCATTTACTCATAGGATATAAGTGAAGCACATGAGAAAATGACAAACTACTTAAAAAGATATAAGTGAAGATCAATGAGTAGTTAAATAATTATGTAGCTATGTGAAGACTCTCTCTCAATTAAGAATTTCAGATCTTGGTATTTTATTCAAACAGCAAGCAAAACAAAATAAAGTAAAATGACGCTCCAAGCAAAACACATATCAAGTGGTGAATAAAAATATAGCTCCAAGTAAAGTTACCGATGAACGAAGACGAAAGAGGGGATGCCATCCGGGGCATCAACAAGCTTAGGCTCTTGGTTGTCCTTGAATATTACCTTGGGGTGCCTTGGGCATTCCCAAGCTTACGCTCTTGCCACTCCTTATTCCATAATCCATCGAATCTTTACCCAAAACTTGAAAACTTCACAACACAAAACTCAACAGAAAACTCGTAAGCTCCGTTAGTATCAGAAAATAAAACCACCACTTAGGTACTATTGTGAACTCATTCTAAATTCATATTGGTGTAATATCTACTGTATTCCAACTTCTCTATGGTTCATACCCTCCGATACTACTCATAGATTCATCAAAATAAGCAAACAACACAAAGAAAACAGAATCTGTCAAAAACAGAACAGTCTGTAGTAATCTATATCAAACGTATACTTCTGGAACTCCAAAAATCCTACCAAATTAGGAAAACCTGAGAAATTTGTGTACCAATCCATAGCAAAAACTCAGATCAAAATCACGTTTCTGTGAATTATCAAAACTAATTTACTGGGTGCAAAAGTTTCTGATTTTCAGCAGGATCAATACAACTATCACCATAAGCTGTCCTAAAGGTCTAACTTGGCACTTTATTGAAACAAAAGCTATAAAACATGATTACTACAGTAGCATAATCATGTGAACGCACAAAAACAGTAAGGGTAAATATTGGGTTGTCTCCTGATACGTCTCCGTTGTATCTACTTTTGTTCTAGTGCTTTATTCATTGCAAATTTGTGCTGCATAGGTGACCATGTTCTTGAGCTTGCATGTCAAATTTATATGGTTCCAAGTAGTTCCAATGCTTGATATAGGCTCTAGGCACTTGTGGGAGTTGTTACTATCAATCTTATTGAAGTTGGTTCACTTTTATTTGAAGTTACTAAAAATTTCAGAAATTTTTCAGAGGAAACAATATGCTTAGGAGGATGTTCCAAGGTGGTCCTTCAAGGAAGCAAGGTCCCAGGCTTGCAATACATGATGCTGACGAGGAACCACCAAGAGACGCTCCTGTGAGGCCTTGTGAATGGCCATCGGAAAATTTTATGAATCAAGTGGGAATCAAAGAAGAATTTAGCACATATTTGAGTAACGCCGGTCTTGAGGACTTTGAAGCTGACAAATGCCCCAGTATTATGATCTCACAAGTTCATTTGCGAGGAAGTTTGAATTTTCATCTTCTCGTAATTCTCCTTCAGTCATGTTTGACCTTTATGATAAATCTTATACCATGTACTTAGAAGATTTTACTTCTGCTTGCAAACTTCCATCCTGGGGTAATGTCAGGGATCCCCCTAAATCCGAATATAGAGACTTTCTTGCTAGAATAACTGTAGGGGAATCTAGAGATATAACGCAAGCTACTATAGGGAGCATTCACTTTCCTGCTATACATTATTTTGCTCTCTTCATAGGTAGATGCATAAATGCTAAGGATGAAGCATGTCCCATGTGTGTCCCTGATCTCAGTATTCTCAGGAGTGTTGTGTTAGGAGACCAATCTTATCATTTGGGAGCCATTGTAGCTTGCAGGTTGCATCAAAATAGACATAGCGGAGATTTCTTTGGAAGAATTTATGCAACCCGCTTAGCTAATTTTCTTGAGGTAGACATTCGTGAGGATGACATGGAGTTACCCCCTTCTTATTTAGATTTTTATTCTATGGTTTCCCACCAGTTTGTTGAGAGGACTGAACCACCTCTCCAGTATCGACTAATCTTTGACAGACGTCGTGTAGTCCATGTTGCTCTTCCTGCTCCTGCTTTCTTTGATTCACAGGCAAAAAGAAGATATATTATTACCCGAGAGGAGGCAGATGAGTACGAAAGGAGAGTGGAGGCTGCTCGACTCCATGCTACAGCTCAGGCGGCGATAGCCGCTATGTCACAGTACGACCACAGCTTCACCTACGGATATCCACCATGCCATCCCTGGCTTTAGACCAACTTAGGCCAAAAGCCTAAGCTTGGGGGAGTATGTATTTCCCACCGACATTACATTCATGTTCACACACACTCATTGCTAGATGTCGGTGCTCATACTCTTTCATTGTATTATCCATGCTAGTTTAAATTTCTTTTTCTTGCTTTCTTTTTGTGTGTTTGTTAAACTTTAAGAAAAACCAAAAAAATTAGTTAGTTTACTTTCCATGCTTGTATTAGAATTAAAAAGAAAACCCAAAAATATTTCCCGTTCTTCTTTTACTTGTTGGGAGCTTTCCCGTGTAAATAGTTTTTATTTTCTTTTCCTTTGTTTGGGGGTCGAGAAGACCATGATCAAATTGTTGAAGTGGCTCTTATATGCATGATTGATTATATAAACTTAGAGCCCATATTACTTGTCTTCTCTCTTGAGTTGAATGCTTGCAGATTCCAGCTTAGTCCAATGCACGTGCACTCTTATTATTATACACATCCTTCGGTCGTGCAAGTGAAAGGCAATAATGATGATATATGATGGACTTATTGAGAAGAGAAAAGCTGGTATGAACTCGACCTCTCTTATTTTTGTAAATATGATGATTCATCGTTCCTGATTCAGCTATTATGAAGTAAACATATTTGCAATGACATTTAGAGATTATAGTTGCTTGTGCCATGCTTGATTAGCTATGAGTTATAATGGTTTACCTTGCGTGCCAACATGCTATTAGAATGATTATGATGTGGTATGATGGGATGGTATCCTCCTTTAAATGTATTGAGTGGCTCGACTTGGCACATGTTCACGCATGTAGTTGAATCCAATCAACATAGCCTTCATGATATTTATGTTCATGGTGGATTATATCCTACTCATGCTTGTACTCGGTGTGAATTAATTTTAATGCATGTTTACGACTGTTGTCGCTCTCTCAGTTGGTCGCTTCCCAGTCTTTTGCTAGCCTTCACCTGTACTAAGCGGGAATACTGCTTGTGCATCCAAACTCCTTAAACCCCAAAGTTATTCCATATGAGTCCACTATACCTACCTATATGCGGTATTTACCTGCCGTTCCAAGTAAATTTGTATGTGCCAAACTCTAAACCTTCAAATAAACATTCTGTTTTGCATGCTCGAATAGCTCATATGTCAACTAGAGCTGCCCTTATCTTCCGTGTTAGGCGGGTTATTCTCAAGAGGAGTGGACTCCGCTCCTCATTCATGAGAAAATGGCTGGTATCCGGGATGCCCAGTCCCATGCTTTATGCAAACTAAATTAAAATAACTGCAAACAATACTCCCCTTGGGACCCGTTGAATGTTGGAGGCACTCGTTGTTTCGAGCAAGCCATGGATTGATGCTTGTGGAGGAAGGGGAGTATAAACTTTACCATTCTTTTTGGGAACCGCCTATAATCTGTTTAGCATGGAAGATATCGTCGTCTTTTAGTTGTTATGTTGACAATGAAAGTATGCCGCTCAAAATATAATTTATCTCTATTTCAAAACCGAGCTCTGGCACCTCTACAAATCCCTGCTTCCCTCTGCGAAGGGCCTATCTATTTACTTTTATGTTGAGTCATCACCCTTCTTATTAAAAAGCACCCGCTGGAGAGCACACTGTCGTTTGCATTCATTATTATTGGTTTATATTGGGTATGACTTGAATGGATCTCTTTTACCATGAATTACAATGTTTAGTCAGTCCTTGATCTTTAAAGGTGCTCTGCATTTATGTTTTGCGGTCTCAAAAAGGGCTAGCGAGATACCATTTTGTTATATCATGTTATGATTATTTTGAGTAAGTGTTGTCACCCGAGTTTTATTATTATAGCTCGCTAGCTGATTATGCTATTGATATGAGTAATTGTGAGACCTACGTGTTATTGTGAGTATGGTTAGTTCATAATATTTTCTGAAACTTGAATGCCGACTTTTCATGCTTACAACAACAAGAGCAAAGAGAGTTTGTAAAAGTTTTTCTTTTTCTCTTTCAGTTTGTCAACTGAATTGCTTGAGGACAAGCAAGGGTTTAAGCTTGGGGGAGTTGATACATCTCCGTCGTATCTACTTTTCCAAACACTTTTGCCCTTGTTTTGGACTCTAACTTGTATGATTTGAATGGAACTAACCTGGACTGACGTTGTTTTCAGCAGAACTGCCATGGTGTTGTTTTTTGTGCAGAAAATAAAAATTCTCGGAATGACCTGAAACTCCACGGAACACCTTAGAAAAAATAAAGAAAAATCCTCGCAAAAGATGAAGACCAGGGGGCCCACACCCTGCTCACGAGGGTGGGGGCGCCCCCCCTTGGCGCGCCCCCTACCTCGTGGGCCCCCTGTTGGCCCTCCGACGCCAACTCCTACTCCATATATTGGCTTTCAGGAAGAAAAAAATAGGAGAGAAGAAATCATCGCATTTTACGATACGGAGCCGCCGCCAAGCCCTAATATCTCTCGGGAGGGCTGATCTAGAGTCCGTTCGGGGCTCCGGAGAGGCGGATTCGTCGCCGTCGTCATCATCAACCATCCTCCATCACCAATTTCATGATGCTCACCGCCGTGTGTGAGTAATTGCATTGTAGGCTTGCTGGACGGTGATGGGTTGGATGAGATTTATCATGTAATCGAGTTAGTTTTGTTAGGGTTTGATCCCTAGTATCCATTATGTTCTGAGATTGATGTTGTTATGACTTTGCTATGCTTAATGCTTGTCACTAGGGCCCGAGTGCCATGATTTCAGATCTGAACCTATTATGTTTTCATGAATATATGTGTGTTCTTGATCCTATCTTGCAAGTCTATAGTCACCTACTATGTGTTATGATCCGGCAACCCCGAAGTGACAATAATCGGGACCACTCCCGGTGATGACCATAGTTTGAGGAGTTCATGTATTCACTATGTGCTAATGCTTTGTTCCGGTTCTCTATTAAAATGAGGCCTTAATATCCCTTAGTTTTCAATAGGACCCCGCTGCCACGGGAGGGTAGGACAAAAGATGTCATGCAAGTTCTTTTCCATAAGCACGTATGACTATATACGGAATACATGCCTACATTACATTGATGAACTGGAGCTAGTTCTGTGTCACCCTATGTTATGACTGCTACATGATGAACCACATCCGGCATAATTATCCATCACTAATCCGGTGCCTACGAGTTTTCCATATACTGGTTATCGCTTATTTACTTTTCCGTTGCTACTGTTACAATCGCTACAAAAATACCAAAAACACTACTTTTTGTT
The DNA here is from genome assembly GCA_963921465.1 of Triticum timopheevii. NCBI lineage: Eukaryota > Viridiplantae > Streptophyta > Magnoliopsida > Poales > Poaceae > Triticum > Triticum timopheevii. The sequence continues at coordinate 403,275,295 of OY997272.1, read as the reverse complement.
GTCTTTACTTTTGTTACCGTTACCACCACTATCATTTTACTTTGCTACTAAACACTTTGCTGCAGATACTAAGTTTCCAGGTGTGGTTGAATTGACAACTCAGCTGCTAATACTTGAGAATATTCTTTGGCTCCCCTTGTGTCGAATCAATAAATTTGGGCTGAATACTCTACCCTCAAAAACTGTTGCGACCCCCTATACTTGTGGGTTATCAAGACTATTTTCTTGCACCGTTGCCGGGGAGCATAGCTCTATTCTTTGAGTCACTTGGGATTTATATCTGCAGGACACTATGAAGAACTTGAAAGATGATCGAACTACTATTTTGCCCTCAACTACGAGGGGAGGTAAGGGATTGCCATCTAGCCTTGCACTAGATTCCCCTTCTGTTATGAGTAAGTTTGCGACACCTAAACCTACTACTGCTATTGATTTTGATATGTCGCATGTTATTGATGATGCCACTTCTGCTATGCATGATACTTATGATGAAACTACTTCTATGCTTGATACTACTGTGCCACTTGGTGAATTTCTTGATGAGCAAATTGCTAGGTCTAGAGAAAGAGAAATTATTGAACCTGAACACGATGATGTTAGTGATGATGAACCTATGCCTGCTATCCCTGAGGGTTATCTTTTTGATGCTGAATCTTCTGCAGCTATTCTTGCTTGCCAGGATAAACATGAACTTAAGAGGTTGCTAGTTAAATGGAGTAAAGAATCTTTTAGAGATAGAATGAGACCCGACCCTGCTTTTGCTACTTCACCTATCTGTGTTCCTGATCAGGATTATTATGATTTTTCTGTTGATCCAGATATAATTACTTTGGTTGAATCTGATCCTTTTTATGGCTATGAATCTGAAACTGTTGTGGCACATCTTACTAAGTTAAATGATATATCTGCCCTGTTTACAAATAATGAGAGATCGTGCTACCTTTATTTACTTAAGATATTTCCGTTCTCATTAAAGGGTGATGCTAAGATATGGTATAATTCTCTTGATCCTGGTTGTGTGCAACGTCCCCAGGATATGATCTATTACTTCTCTGCTAAATATTTCCCCGCTCATAAGAAACAAGCTGCTTTGAGGGAAATATACAATTTTGTGCAAATTTAAGAAGAGAGTCTCCCACAAGCTTGGGGGAGGCTTCTCAAGTTACTTAATGCTTTGCCTGATCATCCTCTTAAGAAACCTGAAATATTTGATATCTTTTATAATGGACTAACTAATGCTTCCAGAGATTACCTGGATAGTTGTGCTGGTTCTCTTTTCAGGGAAAGAACACCGGATGATGCTGAAATTCTATTGAATAATATGTTAGCTAATGAAAATAATTGGGCACCTCCCGAGCTATCTCTTGAGTCAGTTCCTGAGCCAATTACTGAGCCTATTCCTAAACCAACTCCGAAGAAGAGAGGTGTTCTATTTCTCAGTCCCGAAGATATGCAAGAGGCAAAGAAATCTATGAAAGAAAAAGGTATTAAAGCTGAAGATGTTAAGAATTTACCTCCTATTGAAGAAATACATGGTCTTAATTTGCTGCCTGTTGAAGAAGTATATGATCTCAATTACTTATTTAATGAAGAACCTCCCGATATCCCGACACAGGTAGTAAAGGTAAATTCTCTCTATAGATATGATAAAGCTGAAGTCCCTCCTACTAAAATTGCTAGCCAGTGCTTGGATGAGTTTGATGACTTTATGTTTAAGCAAGATGACTTTAATGCTTATTTTGGTAGACAATTAAAATAGAATACCTTTATGATTAAATTCTTGGGTGATTATATGGCTGATATTAGAGGTCAACTTAAACTTGTTAGCAAACATGCTTCTATGGTTACCACTCAAGTAGAACAAGTACTTAAAGCTCAGAAAGAAGCGCTTGCTGAAATGAATAGTAAGAAACATGATTATGCTGTTAGAGTGGCTACTAGAACTGTTAGAATGACTCAGGAACCTTTGTATCCTGAAGGCCACCCTAAGAGAATCGAGCAAGATTCTCAGAGAAACAATATTGATGTACCTAGTTCTTCTAAAAGGAAAAAAAAGAAAAAGATAGGACTTTGCAAACTTCTAGTGAACCTATTGCTGAACCACCTAAGAATCCAAATGACATCTCTGTTTCTGATGCTGAAACACAATCAGGTGATGAACATGAACCTAGTGATAATGTTCATGTTGATGCTCAACCTAGTAATGATAATGATGTAGAAGTTGAACCTGTTGTTGATCATGATAACCCACAATCAAGGAATCAACGCTATGATAAAAGAAACTTCGTTGCTAGGAAACATGGTAAAGAAAGGGAACCATGGGTTCAGAAACCCATGCCATTTCCTCTGAAACCATCCAAGAAAAAGGATGATGAGGATTTTGAGCGCTTTGCTGAAATGATTAGACCCATCTTTTTGCGTATGCGATTAACTGATGTGCTCAAAACAAATCCTTATGCTAAGTATATGAAGGATATTATTACTAATAAAAGAAAGATACCTGAAGCTGAAATTTCCACCATGCTTGCTAATTACACTTTTAAGGGTGGAATACCAAAGAAACTTGGAGATCCCGGAGTGCCTACTATACCATACTCCATTAAAAGAAGTTATGTTAAAACTGCTTTATGTGATCTGGGAGCCGGTGTTAGTGTTATGCCTCTCTCTTTATATCATAGACTTGACTTGAATAAGTTGACACCTACTGAAATATCTTGCAAATGGATGATAAATCAACTGCTATACCTGTCGGTATTTGTGAGGATGTGCCTGTTGTGGTTGCAAACGTTACTATTTTAACGGACTTTGTTATTCTTGATATTCCCGAGGATGATAGTATGTCTATTATTCTTGGAAGACCTTTCCTTAATACTGCAGGGGCTGTTATTGATTGCACCAAAGGCAATGTCACTTATCATGTTAATGGCAATGAGCACACGGTACATTTTCCGAGGAAACAACCTCAAGTTTATAGTATCAACTCTATTGGAAAAGTTCCATCCATTATATTTGGAGGTTTCGAATTTCCTCTCCCTACTGTCAAGAAAAAGTATGATATTCTTATTGTTGTGGATTTTCATATCCCCGTTGAGGTAACTTAGTGTCATTCGAAATTTTTCCGGTGCCGGGATTATTCGGAATGAGTTGTTAACAAGACCTGATCAACCTTGTTAGTGGGTTCATTTTGAAAATCACGAGATGGATGAAACTAGAAGCACAACCTTCTGTACCCTCTTTATATTTTCTGTTATTTAGTAGAAATAAAGTAAAATAATATTTTTATGTCTGTCTCCTGACTTATCCGTGCAATATAAAAATATCCCGAAAATAAAAGTCCTCAGAATGCCGTGCCAATTTAATATGATTTTTTCGGGAATATTTGAGAATTTACTATGCAAAAATTACCACGGGGGGAGCTGCCACCTGGCCACGAGGGTGGAGGGTGCGCCCTACCCCCCTGGGCGCGCCCCTGCCTCGTGGGCCCACGGTGGCCCTCCTCCACTTATTCCTGCACCCATCTTCTTCCTCTGTCTCACACAAACACGAAAAACCTACTCAAGCACGAGTTCCAGCCCCCGTTGCTGTGATTTTCGATCTCCTTGCTCAAAGCACCTCTTGCAAAACTGCTTGGGGAGATTGTTCCTTGGTATGTGACTCCTCCATTGGTCCAATTAGTTTTTGTTCTAGTGCTTTATTCATTGCAAATTTGTGCTGCATAGGTGACCATGTTCTTGAGCTTGCATGTCAAATTTATATGGTTCCAAGTAGTTCCAATGCTTGATATAGGCTCTAGGCACTTGTGGGAGTTGTTACTATCAATCTTATTGAAGTTGGTTCACTTTTACTTGAAGTTACTAAAAATTTCAGAAATTTTTCAGAGGAAACAATATGCTTAGGAGGATGTTCCAAGATGGTCCTTCAAGGAAGCAAGGTCCCAGGCTTGCAATACGTGACGCTGACGAGGAACCACCAAGAGACGCTCCTGTGAGGCCTTGTGAATGGCCATCGGAAAATTTTATGAATCAAGTGGGAATCAAAGAAGAATTTAGCACATATTTGAGTAACGCCGGTCTTGAGGACTTTGAAGCTGACAAATGGCCCCAGTATTATGATCTCACAAGTTCATTTGTGAGGAGGTTTGAATTTTCATCTTCTCGTAATTCTCCTTCAGTCATGTTTGACCTTTATGATAAATCTTATACCATGGTCTTAGAAGATTTTACTTCTGCTTGCAAACTTCCATCCTGGGGTAATGTCAGGGATCCCACTAAATCCGAATATAGAGACTTTCTTGCTAGAATAACTGTAGGGGAATCTAGAGATATAACGCAAGCTACTATAGGGAGCATTCACTTTCCTGCTATAGATTATTTTGCTCTCTTCATAGGTAGATGCATAAATGCTAAGGATGAAGCATGTCACATGTGTGTGCCTGATCTCAGTATTCTCAGGAGTGTTGTGTTAGGAGACCAATCTTATCATTTGGGAGCCATTGTAGCTCGCAGGTTGCATCAGAATAGACATAGCGGAGATTTCTTTGGACGAATTTATGCAGCCAGCTTAGCTAATTTTCTTGAGGTAGACATTCGTGAGAGTGACATGGAGTTACCCCCTTCTTATTTAGATTTTGATTCTATGGTTTCCCAACAGTTTGTTGAGAGGACTGAACCACCTCTCCAGTATCGACTAATCTTTGGCAGACGTCGTGTAGTCCATGTTGCTCTTCCTGCTCCTGCTTTCTTTGATTCACAGGCAAGAAGAAGATATAATATTACCAGAGAGGAGGCAGATGAGTACGAAAGGAGAGTGGAGGCTGCTCGACTCCATGCTACAGCTCAGGCGTCGATAGCCGCTGCATCACAGTACAACCCCAGCTTCACCTACGGATATCCGCCAGGTCATCCCTGGCATTAGACCAACTTAGGCCAAAAGCCTAAGCTTGGGGGAGTACGTATTTCCCACCGACATTACATTCATGTTCACACACACTCATTGCTAGATGTCGGTGCTAATACTCTTTCATTGTATTATCCATGCTAGTTTAAATTTCTTTTTCTTGCTTTCTTTTTGTGTGTTTGTTAAACTTTAAGAAAAAACAAAAAAATTAGTTAGTTTACTTTCCATGCTTGTAGTAGAATTAAAAAGAAAACCCAAAAATATTTCCTGTTCTTCTTTTACTTGTTGGGAGCTTTCCCGTGTAAATAGTTTTTATTTTCTTTTCCTTTCTTTGGGGGTCGAGAAGACCATGATCAGATTGTTGAAGTGGCTCTTATATGCATGATTGACTATATAAACTTAGAGACCATATTACTTGTCTTCTCTCTTGAGTTGAATGCTTGCAGATTCCAGCTTAGTCCAATGCACGTGCACTCTTATTATTATACACATCCTTCGGTCGTGCAAGTGAAAGGCAATAATGATGATATATGATGGACTTATTGAGAAGAGAAAAGCTGGTATGAACTCGACCTCTCTTGTTTTTGTAAATATGATGATTCATCATTCCTGATTCAGCTATTATGAAGTAAACATATTTGCAATGACATTTAGAGATTATAGTTGCTTGTGCCATGCTTGATTAGCTATGAGTTATAATGGTTTACCTTGCGTGCCAACATGCTATTAGAATGATTATGATGTGGTATGATGGGATGGTATCCTCCTTTAAATGTATTGAGTGGCTCGACTTGGCACATGTTCACGCATGTAGTTGAATCCAATCAACATAGCCTTCATGATATTTATGTTCATGGTGGATTATATCCTACTCATGCTTGTACTCGGTGTGAATTAATTTTAATGCATGTTTACGACTGTTGTCGCTCTCTCAGTTGGTCGCTTCCCAGTCTTTTGCTAGCCTTCACCTGTACTAAGCGGGAATACTACTTGTGCATCCAAACTCCTTAAACCCCAAAGTTATTCCATATGAGTCCACTATACCTACCTATATGCGGTATTTACCTGCCGTTCCAAGTAAATTTGTATGTGCCAAACTCTAAACCTTCAAATAAACATTCTGTTTTGCATGCTCGAATAGCTCATATGTCAACTAGAGCTGCCCTTATCTTCCATGTTAGGCGGGTTATTCTCAAGAGGAGTGGACTCCGCTCCTCATTCACGAGAAAATGGATGGTATCCGGGATGCCCAGTCCCATGCTTTATGCAAACTAAATCAAAATAACTGTAAACAAAACTCCCCTTGGGACCCGTTGAATGTTGGAGGCACTCGCTGTTTCGAGCAAGCCATGGATTGATGCTTGTGGAGGAAGGGGAGTATAAACTTTACCATTCTGTTTGGGAACCGCCTATAATCTGTTTAGCATGGAAGATATTGTCGTCTTTTAGTTGTTATGTTGACAATGAAAGTATGCCGCTCAAAATATAATTTATCAATATTTCAAAACCGAGCTCTGGCACCTCTACAAATCCATGCTTCCCTCTGTGAAGGGCCTATCTATTTACTTTTATGCTGAGTCATCATCCTTCTTATTAAAAAGCACCCGCTGGAGAGCACACTGTCGTTTGCATTCATTATTATTTGTTTATATTGGGTATGACTTGACTGGATCTCTTCTACCATGAATTACAATGTTTAGTCAGTCCTTGATTTTTAAAGGTGCTCTGCATTTATGTTTTGCAGTCTCAGAAAGGGCTAGCGAGATACCATTTTGTTATATCATGTTATGATTATTTTGAGAAAGTGTTGTCACCTGAGTTTTATTATAATAGCTCGCTAGCTGATTATGCTATTGATATGAGTAATTGTGAGACCTACGTGTTATTGTGAGTATGGTTAGTTCATAATATTTGCTAAAACTTGAATGCTGGCTTTTCATGCTTACAACAACAAGAGCAAAGAGAGTTTGTAAAAGTTTTTCTTTTTCTCTTTCAGTTTGTCAATTGAATTGCTTGAGGACAAGCAAGGGTTTAAGCTTGGGGGAGTTGATACGTCTCCGTCGTATCTACTTTTCCAAACACTTTTGCCCTTTTTTTGGACTCTAACTTGTATGATTTGAATGGAACTAACCTGGACTGACGTTGTTTTCAGCAGAACTGTCATGGTGTTGTTTTTTGTGCAGAAAATAAAAATTCTCGGAATAACCTGAAACTCCACGGAACACCTTAGTAAAAATAAAGAAAAATCCTCGCAAAAGATGAAGACTAGGGGGCCCACACCCTGCTCACGAGGGAGGGGGGCGCCGCCCCTAGGCGCGCCCCCCTACCTCATGGGCCCCCTGGTGGCCCTCCGACGCCAATGCCAACTCCATATATTGGCTTTCGGGAAGAAAAATAGGAGAGCAGAAATCATCGCGTTTTATGATACGGAGCCGCCGCCAAGCCCTAATCTCTCTCGGGAGGGCTAATCTAGAGTCCGTTCGGGGCTCCAGAGAGGCGGATTCATCGCCATCGTCATCATCAACCATCCTCCATCACCAATTTCATGATGCTCACCGCCGTGCGTGAGTAATTGCATCGTAGGCTTGCTGGACGGTGATGGGTTGGATGAGATTTATCATGTAATCGAGTTAGTTTTGTTAGGGTTTGATCCCTACTATCTATTATGTTCTGAGATTGATGTTGCTATGACTTTGCTATGCTTAATGCTTGTCACTAGGGCCCGAGTGCCATGATTTCAGATCTGAACCTATTATGTTTTCATGAATATATGTGTGTTCTTGATCCTATCTTGCAAGTCTATAGTCACCTACTATGTGTTATGATCCGGCAACGCCGAAGTGACAATAATCGGGACCACTCCTGGTGATGACCATAGTTTGAGGAGTTCATGTATTCACTATGTGCTAATGCTTTGTTCCGGTTCTCTATTAAAAGGATGCCTTAATATCCCTTAGTTTCCAATAGGACCCTGCTGCCACGGGAGGGTAGGAAAAAAGATGTCATGCAAGTTCTTTTCCATAAGCACGTATGACTATATACGAAATACATGCCTACATTACATTGATGAACTAGAGCTAGTTCTGTGTCACCCTATGTTATGACTGCTACATGATGAACCACATCCGGCATAATTATCCATCACTAATCTGGTGCCTACGAGTTTTCCATATACTGGTTATCGCTTATTTTCTTTTCCATTGCTACTGTTACAATCACTACAAAAATACCAAAACACTACTTTTTGCTGTCTTTACTTTTGTTACCGCTACCACCACTATCTTATTACTTTGCTACTAAACACTTTGCTGCAGATACTAAGTTTCCAGGTGTGGTTGAATTGACAACTCAGCTGCTAATACTTGAGAATATTCTTTGGCTCCCCTTGTGTCGAATCAATAAATTTGGGTTGAATACTCTACCCTCGAAAACTGTTGTGATCCCCTATATTTGTGGGTTATCATGTCCCAACAAGCGCTTTTCTTTAATGCCTTTTAGCTAGGCATGATGATGACAATGATGCTCACATAAAAGATAAGAATCGAAACATAACGTGAGCATCATGAAGCATATGACTAGCACATTTAAGTCTAACCCACTTCCTATGCATAGGGATTTTGTGAGCAAACAACTTATGGGAACAATACCCAACTAGCATAGGAAGGCAAAACAAGCATAACTTCAAGATTTTAAGCACATAGAGAGGAAACTTGATACTATTGCAATTCCTACAAGCATATGTTCCTCTCTCATAATAATTTTCAATAGCATCATGAATGAATTCAACAATATAAAGAGCACCTAAAGCATTCTTTTCATGATCTACTTGCAAGGAAAATCTACTACTCTCCACATAAGCAAAATTCCTCTCATTTGGAATAGTTGGGGTATCATAAGAGACTCGAATACTATAAATTGTTTCCACATTAAAAGAGTAATGTTCAGAAAAAGGGTAATCATAATCATGACAAGTTTTATAAATATAATCATCACTAATTTTTATAGCATAAGTTTCATCACAATTATCATCATAAGTAGCAACTTTGTTCTCGTCATAATCGATTGAAACCTCTTCCAAGATAGTGGAATCATCACTAAATAAAGTCATGACCTCTCCAAATCCACTTTCATAGATATTATAATAAGATTCAACATCCTCCAAAATAGTGGGTTCCTAAAGTTGACACTCTTCCAAACCCACTTTCATCAATATAATCCTCATAAGTAGGAGGCATGCTATCATCATAACAAATTTTCATATCAAAACTTGGGAGGCTAAAAATATCATCTTCATTAAACATAGCATTCCCAAGCTTGGGACAAACATTAATTGTAGCAAATATATTCTCAAATATTTCATCCTCATCAAACATAGCTTCCCCAATCTTGGGCCTTTTCATATCATAAGCATAATCACTCTCATCATTAATAGTATGGATAGCACCAATAGTATAGCAATTATCATCATCACAATGAGTAATAGGAGAAACATCATTTGGGAGGGATACCTTTTTACCTTTGCTTCTCCGTCTTTTCTTTTTCTTCTTCACATCCTGTGTGGGCTTAACCCTCTTTTTTGAGCTCCTTATTGATGAGATTGGTTGAATGGAAAGCTCCTCCTCGTTACCTGATTCATCATAAGAAATAATAGGAGGATATTGGGAAGTATCTTCCCTTTCATTAGTATTCTCTTCATCTTCTATTTGCTTTCTTTTCTTTATGTAGTTGGCAATATAAGGATTTTCAATGCAATTCACCGCACAATACATATAAATCTCCTATAGATCAATATCAAGGAATTTCTTATGGGCAAATTCTGGAAGGTCCTTAATTAAACGTTTCATTTCTTCATAACCCAAAAGCAAACTAAGTTCATTATGATGTGCAAGGGAAATCAAATCATCACAATTCTTGTACACGATTCGATCATGAAACAATTTGCATCGGAGATGTAAATGACCACGTTCATTGCAAAGTTCACAAGTAAGGCAAAGGAATTTTAAATTTTCAGCACTCACATCTAGACTTTCTAGCAACCATTTTCTAAATGCTTATGCCTCTTGCAATATCTATCTTCTCTATTTGGTGTGTACATGAAACCCAATTTACTCCACAAAAATTGACATGATTATAAGGGACATTTTCATCATAACTAGTGCAATCATCATGTACCCAATTTACACCACAAAAATTGACATGATTATAAGGGACATTTTCATCATAACTAGTGCAATCATCATTAGTACTATGGATATTCAAAGAGTTCATACTAACAACATTGCAATCATGCTCATCACTAAAAGATTTTTCCATTCCATCATTCTCACGAAAGATATTAGAAAGATGAAGCGTATGAGACAAACACAATTCCATTTTTTTGTAGTTTTCTTTTATAGACTAAACTAGTGGTAAAACAAGAAACAAAAAGATTCGATTTCTAAAGATATACCTTCAAGCACTGACCTCCCCGGCAACGGCGCCAGAAAAGAGCTTGATGTCTACTACACAACCTTTTCCTTGTAGACGTTGTTGGGCCTCCAAGTGCAGAGGTTTGTAGGATAGTAGCAAATTTCCCTCAAGTGGATGACCTAAGGTTTATCAATCCATGGGAGGCGTAGGATGAAGATGGTCTCTCTCAAGCAACCCTGCAACCAAATAACAAAGAGTCTCTTGTGTCCCCAACACACCCAATACAATAATAAATTGTATAGGTGCACTATTTTGGCGAAGGGATGGTGATACAAGTGCAATATGGATGATAGATATGAGTATTTGTAATCTGAAAATATAAAAACAGCAAGGTGACAAGTGGTAAAAGTGAGAGTAAACGGTATTGCAATGCTAGGAAACAAGGCCTAGGGTTCATACTTTCACTATTGCAAGTTCTCTCAACAATAATAACATAATTAGATCATATAACAATCCCTCAACATGCAACAAAGAGTCACTCCAAAGTCACTAATATCAGAGAACAAATGAAGAGATTATGGTAGGGTATGAAACCACCTCAAAGTTATCCTTTCTGATCTATCTATTCAAGAGTCCGTAGTAAAGTAACACAAAGCTATTCTTTCCGTTCAATCTATCATAGAGTTCGTACTAGAATCACACCTTAAGACACAAATCAACCAAAACCCTAATGTCACCTAGATACTCCAATGTCACCTCAAGTATCTGTGGGCATGATTATACGATATGCATCACACAATCTCAGATTCATCTATTCAACCAACACAAAGTACTTCAAAGAGTGCCCCAAAGTTTCTACCGGAGAGTCAAGACGAAAACGTGTGCCAACCCCTATGCATAGGTTCACAAGGTGAACGCGCAAGTTGATCACCAAAACATACATCAAGTGGATCACATGAATATCCCATTGTCACCACGGATAAGCACGACAAGACATACATCAAGTGCTCGCAAATCCCTAAAGACTTAATCCGATAAGATAACTTCAAAGGGAAAACTCAATCCATTACAAGAGAGTAGAGGGGGGGGAATATCATTAGATCCAACTATAATAGCAAAGCTCGCGATACATCAAGATCGTATCACCTCAAGAACACGAGAGAGAGAGAGAGAGAGATCAAACACATAGCTACTGGTACATACCCTCAACCCTGAGGGTGAACTACTCCCTCCTTGTCATGGAGAGCGTCGGGATGATGAAGATGGCCACCGGTGAGGGATCCCCCCCTCCGGCAGGGTGCCGAAAAAGGGTCCCGATTGGTTTTTGGTGGCTACAGAGGCTTGCGGCGGCGGAACTCCTAATCTATTGTGCTCCTCGATGTTTTTACGGTATATGGACATATATAGGCGAAAGAAGTCGGTCAGGGGGCCACGAGGGACCCACGAGGGTGGGGGGGGGGGCGTGCCTCCCTGCCTTGTGGCTTCCTTGTTGCTTCTCTTACGTGCACTCCAAGTCCCCTGGATTGTTTCTGTTCCAAAAATAACTCTCCCGAAGGTTTCATTCCGTTTGGACTCCGTTTGATATTCCTTTTCTCCGAAACACTAAAATAGGCAAGAAAACAACAATATGGGCTGGGCCTCCGGTTAGTAGGTTAGTCCCAAAAGTAGTATAAAAGTGTATAATAAAGCCCGTAAACATCCAAAACAGATAATAATATAGCATGAATACTTCATAAATTATAGATACGTTGGAGACGTATCACTACCCCCCAGGGTTACAATAGTAATTTGGCCGGGTGTAGGTCTGGGCAGTCAGTGTCTACGATCGCCGGCTTCTCTGCCGACCACTGGGGCCCACGGCCTGGTGGGCCCCGCCGGCTGCCGGGCTCTCGGTCGATAGGTAGGGCCCGCTGCCTGTGGGCACTATCGGCTGCTCATCACTGTAGCCCTGCCTCTGATGATGAGGGCTTGGTCGGCGAGGGCGTGGCTACAGTACTGCCGCCTGGTGGGCGTTCACTATAGCCACACCTTGCCTTATCTGGTTTATGGCGCACAAACTTCTAGGGAAGGGGAGGGCTGACTGTTGGGAGCCAGCCTCCCCGCATGCCGACTGGTCTGGGCATGCCACCTCCTGGTATCTCACTGACAGGCAGGGCCCGTCGCCTGCGGGCCGTACCGACAGCCCGTCGTGGGAGCATGGCTGCTCTACCAGGGATGATGTCACAGTCAGCGTGGCAATAGTGTTGCGCTGGGCTAGAGATGGCTGCCCGGTACGCTGCACTGTGGCCACGCCCGCTCCGGGATTCGGGGGTGGCAGGCCGCACTGTAGCCACGCCTTGTGTCGTCGCCATTATGTGGGTGCAAACTTTGAGGGTGCGAGGGTAGGCTGCCTACTAGGAGTTGACCACTCTGGTGGCCGCCTGCTAGGAGTCAGCCCACTCTGGGGCCGCTCTTTGGGCCTTGCCGCCTTCCTACAGCCGGTCGCTTGGACCAGCTGGCCATAAGAAGGCGGCCCCTTGCCTTTGATGCTTGAGGGGTGTAGCCGGCCCGTATGTCTTGAAACATCATGGGGAGCGGATAAGGCTACCCGTGGTCATTTACTCCGACAGTAGTCCCCGAAGCTAGTGGGGCATCGCGACTGAAAGGGCAAGAGGCCTCAGCAGCCTCCTACTCCGAAGAGCCGACACCTAGGAGTCGGCCGCGACCAAGCACGCCGTTTGGTGATTTCAAAATGTGAAGGCCCGAGCCAGGTGGCGCGCTCGCCGGGCGTCGAGGCTGCCATCCCACACGCGCGACGGGACATCACCGCAGGCTGGGCCCGCCACTACGCGTGGATCTGCTATGGTCGAGGCAGACGGTTGGCATTCTGGGGCATGATAATGCACACCGTTATGGTGCGATAAATGCGGGGTCGTGGGGTCGTGGGCGCAGTTAATCCCATGATCCCCACACCCCACCCCCTCGGCTCCGCCGCCCAGGGATATAAGTAGGGGGAGGAGGGGGCGGCAGACGCACGCTCGCCCTCCTCCTCCTTTGCCATCTTCTTCTTCCTTTCTCAGCTGCTGCTGCAGTTCATCGCCGCCGTCTCCAGCCACCCCGCTGCGCTGCTGCTCTACCGCGGGTTCGCGCACTCGCCACCTCACCTCTCCTCCGTCAAGATCCAAGTGCTCATGGCGCGCTCCGGAGCGTGGGATGGATCCAATATCCATGAGGATCACCTTGCTTTCCTCCGCAAGAAGCGGCGGCTACCCTGCATGGGCTTCATGGAGGTACACTTGCCGCCCGAGAGGAAGATTTCACCGGCGCCGGGGGAAGGTGAACGCATCATCTTCCGGTCGCACTGCCTCTGCGGCTTCGGCCAGCCGGCAAGGGGCTTCCTCCACTCCTTCCTCCAGTTCTACGGACTCCAGCCGCACCACCTCACGCCAAACACGATGGTGCTGATGTTGGCCTTCGTGACACTTTGCGAAGGCTACCTCGGCATCCTCCCCACCCTCGAGCTCTGGGGGGAGTTCTTCTACACCAAGCTCAGCACCTACGCCAAGGGGAAGGCGGCACAGTGCGGCGCCTTTGGTGCGGTGCGGTGTCCAGCTGCCGACAACCCCTTCCTGTCCATCAGCTTCACACAGTCGGTCAAGTTGTGGCAACAATCCTATTTTTATGTCAAGAACGTCCACCCGACGGCCGACTTCATCAACCTGCCGGCTTATGTAGCCGGCCCGCCGGCTGAACCCCGTGCCAACTGGGCACAACGACCGAGGACGCTGTCGGCCGCCTCCGTTGCCGCCGTCATGCGGCTCAAGGTGATGACGAACATGAAAGGCCTCACGGGGTCGGACCTGCTGACCGCCTTCGTGGCACACAGGGTGCTCCCCCTTCAAGGTCGGCCTCACATGATTAGCAAAATGAGCGGGCACCAAGACCCGTGCCGGATGTGCACCAAGGACATGCCACGCGCGGAGGTGGCTCATCTGGTGAACTACATCTCGAACTACAAGCTCCTGGAGGAGGAGTGGCAGTTCGGCAAGGAGCCGTACTCGCGCGCGCACCCACTGCCTGCGGTAAGTCTTCAACTCCTTCTCTTTTCTTTTAGTTTTCGGGTTCTCATTTGCCGCCTGACCAGTCGGCCATGCAACAGATATTCACCACCCAGTCGGCAGCCGATGCCACGGAGCAGGGCCACAAATATCTCCCCAACCGATCGGTAAGTGACGTGGACGACCACGACTTAAGGGCGGCCGCCTTGGAAGAAGACGACGCCATGGATGGTGGTGTCAGAACAAGTGGTTCCGAAGGTGGAGGCGGCCTTGACGACTGGCCGGATGAGGACGACGAGGAGAATGCACTGTGCCGCCAGCCAGCCACCGGCCAGGCGAGCGCGAGCTCGTTAGCCGCACCGGCTGCACCAGCGGTGCGTTGAAGCTCCGAGCCGTGCCATCGATGTACAGTAGCCAGCCGAAAAAGCCCAAGAGCTCGGCGGCAACGACAAAGCGGGAGGAGGCCGCCGCGAAGGTGAACCATTTCCGGAAGGCCGTGAAGCAGCATCCGACGGTACCTGCGTAAGTCTTCGATTCCTTTTCACGTCCCTTCTTATTTTTTTCCTTGCAGCTTCATTCTGAGTTTCTTTCTTACTTTGCTTGACCAGGGCCCCGCTCTCTCTTGAGCAGTTTGGCGCCGACTCCGTGGTTGGAGCGGCTGAGGGTTCCGCCAACACCCGCCGGGTGGATCAGCGTGCCGAGCTGCAGGCGGCGACGGAGAGAAACGCGTAGGAAGCACGTGAGAAGCGGGAGGTGGCGGCGACGGCCAAGGCAGCGCAAGAGGAGGAGGACGCGGCCGCAAAGGCGCAAGCCGACGCCGCGACCAAGGCCCAGGCGGATGTCGCGGCCAAGGCGCAGGCGAGAGAGGCCGCACGTGGCCAGGGCCCATAGTTCGTCATTCCCCTCTGCGCCGTGCCACCCGTGCCTGAGGTCTCGGCGCCGGCTGGAGGGGCCGGCGGCGACCAGCCGGTCATGGAGAGGGAGGAGGCCGACGACATCGCCCTGGGGGGCGGAGATGCCTCCGCCGGTGCCGGCCGTCAAGGACCACGGCGACCAGCCCGACGCACCACCAGCGCCGCCGACTGGTGGTGAGCTGGCGGCAGGAGCAGACCTCGCGGTCCGCTCTCCGGCACGCTGGCGTGCGGTGAAGGCGGCTTCAGCGCCGCGGCCACAGGAGGCAGGGGCCGCGAGTTCGTCGGCCCTGGAGGTGGAGGCCACTAGCATCGGCTCGCCGGAGTGGACGCCTGGGGGCGAAATGGCCGTTCTGAACGCGGCCGTGTAGGACGTCCGGGCCTGGCTCTAGGCTCAGGCCACCGTTCTCCAGAATTGCACATAGGAGTTTCTGATGTCGCGGGCGGTCATCCGGGTATGTATCTTGTCTTCGACTCTTGTATTCTTCCGTGGGGGCGCGTTAGTGCACCTACTGGTTGTAGTCCCCGAGTTCCGGGCCGGCTGCTGAGCAGGCATCCTGGAACTTTTAAGTAGGCTCGGGTGCTGACTTGCTTTCTTTCCTGTTTGCCTTTGTTGTAGGATTATCACAATCTTCGTGCGGCTTCCTTCATCTCCCAGGACCGGGAGCTGGCCCAGAAGACTGCTGACTTGTCTGTGAGCCAGAGTAAGCACTCCGCCTTATCTCTCTTGCGGGGGCGCATCAGCGCACCCGCTGGGTGTAGTCCCCGAGATTCAGGCCGACTGCTGAGCAGTCGGGCCGGATCTCTCCGGCAACTGCTTGTTTCCTTTCTTGACTACTAACCATCTTTCTTTACTGTCTTTGCATAAGCCAACACCGCCTTGCAAAAATAGTTGCGCGGAGGAGTGCAGCAAGGTGGCCCTGGAGCGCGACCATCTGGCCAAGGAGTTGGCCGAGCAGGCGCAGCTTCACAAGGCGGCCCTTCAGGTGGCGAAGGACAGCGAGGCCACCCTCTAGGCCGAGTTCGAGACTTAGTGCTCGAACTAGGCCAATGCAGAGAGGGCGCTGAACGACGGCTACGGCCTAATCGAGGACATGGTCGATGGTGAGTCGCTTTCCTCTTTCTTTTGTCTGCCGACTTGTTATATGGTCCGGCTTCTGACTTCGTATTTCCTTTTTTTCATCTTGCGCAGAGTACTTCCCTGTCTACGCCGTTCCCGCCAACCAGGCCATCGAAGCTCGCCGTGAAGAGCGAAGGCGGGACGGTGTGGAGATTGCGCCAAACGCCCGTCGGTCGCTCGAGGAGGAGCTCCTTGCCATCCAGGCTCGTCTCCAGCCGGCTCATCGGATGCTCCGCCGGCTGCAGCGTGTCGGAGCCCAGGTGGTCTCCGTCCTCTGGCCAGGCGTCCAAGCTTCACGCACCCCAGTCGGACTGCCGACACGCTGGATGTGGCGGTCGGCCGCCTCGAGGCATGGAAGGGCTTCTCGGCCCGGGAAGGCGCAAGGCGGGCCCTGGAGTTTGTCAGGGTGTGGTACCCTAGGCTAGATCTAGCTCAGTTGGCCACATTCCGGTAGGAGGCCACAGAAGAGCTGGTGGCAGTGAGGCCTGCTCTCATTCATCGCGCCGCGGCGATCGCCGATTACACCGACACCAGCATCTTCATTCCCGAGCTGAACGAAGAGGGTGCTGAGGTGTCGGCCGACTTGTGTCAGTGGGAATCGACACCTATGGGATCACAAAAAACCCTACTTCGGTTGCGGCTGACAGGTTTGCAAACGTTTCCTCCAGATCTTGCACAAGTGTTGCTTTGTCCTTGATTTTGAGCACTATGTCATCCATATAAGCTTCCATATTTCTATGTAGTTGGGGCTCAAAACCAATTTGTACTGCTCTCGCAAAGGTCGAGCCAGCACTCTTCAACCCGAAAGGCATCCGTAAAAAGCAATACGTACCACATGGGGTGATGAATGTTGTCTTCTCGTCATCCTCTCTTGTCATGAAGATCTGGTGGTACCCTGAGTAGGCGTCAAGAAATGATAGTAGGTCACACCCGGCCGTGGAGTCAACAATTTGGTCGATGCGCGGTAACGGGAAAGGATCTTTTGGACAAGCTTTATTGATATCTGTGTAATCAATACACGGCCTCCACTTCCCGTTTGCCTTGGGCACCACTATCGGATTGGCCAGCCACGTTGGATGGAGCACCCCTCTTACCAAGCCTGTTGCCTCTAGCTTCCTGATCTCTTCCGTGATGAACTCCTGCCTCTCCAGAGCTTTCTTCCTGACCTTCTGCTCGACGAGCAGCGCATGAGGACAAACGGAAAGATGGTGCTCAATCACTTCCCTGGGAACGCCGGGGATGTCGGATGCTTGCCATGCAAACACATCGACATTTGCCCGCAGGAAAGTGACGAGCTCGCTTTCCTATTTGCCATCGAGAGTGGAGCTTATGGTGAAAGCTCCTCCCGTGTCGTCCTCCTTGACGGACACCTTCTTGGTCTCTGGTAGCGCAGCTCTGGACTTCTTGCTCTTACCGGTGGAGCTCTCTGGCACGTCCTCAACGGGAGCGCAACACCCCGAAGAGGTGCGCTTGCCGGAGTGGGTGCGAGAGGTCTCGCCGGTCTTCTTCCCTCTCGGGGCTTCATCGGCAGGAGCAAGTGCCTTGGTGGCACTTCCCGGTAGAGTTGGTCAGCGCAAATTAGCGCATCTTTCTTGTCGGAGGGAACGGTGATGATGTTCATCGGCCCGGGCATCTTCAGCATGTTGTAGGCGTAATGGGAAGCCGCCATGAACTTGGCCAGTGCCGGGCATGCGAGGATCCCGTTGTAGGGCAAGGGGATCTCGGCAACATCAAAGACAATCCTCTCCGTCCTATAGTTCAACTCGCCTCCAAACGTCACAGGCAGCATGACCTTTCCCTTTGGCTGGTTCCTCCCCGGGTTGACCCCTTGAAACGTGCCCGTCTCTTCGAGGTATCCGTCAGGGATCTGCAGCCTCTTGATCACAACAGCCGAGATCAAGTTCAGACCGGCCCCGTCGTCAACTAGCATCTTTGTCACCTTGAGGTTGCGGATCATTGGTGAAACCAACAACGGCAAGCACCTGACTGCAATAGTGCGATCAGGGTGGTCCTCGGTGTCGAAGATGATAGGCGTGCTAGACCACTTCAGTGGCTTCCGTGCGTCGAGTGATGGCTCCACCGCTGTGATCTCACGCGCCCACTCCTTGAGCTGGCGGTGAGATGTGTGCAGCAAGGCGCCACTGTCGATGCACATGGCCTCTGTAGCCTTCTGTAACTCGTGGTCTCTGGACTCATCATCCTCTTCATGATCATCGTCTTCCTGCTTCTAGTCGCGGCCCCGGGCAGGCCTCTCTTGCTGGTTATCCTTGTCGCGGCGGCCTCCTTGGCCACCACGCTTCTTGCTGGATCCTTCGGCACTGTCTTGGCCCATCTCCTTGTCCCGCCTTTCATATTCAGCTTTCTGCTTCTCAGCAAGCAGCTCAACTTGTCGGCAGTTCTGGAGGTCGTGGCCTTTGGTGCGGTGGACTTGCAATACTGCTTGTCAGAGCCCCCTGGCTTGTCGGCAGCCACCAAGGCTCAGCAAGAGGCACACCCGGCAACCTCCTAGCCAGGGTCGCACGCCTTGGCCTTCTTGGCGGTGACGGTGTCGTCGGACCCCTCGACAACAAGTATAGTCTTGCCCTTGCGCTTCCTGTTATGGCGCCGGCCCTTCTTCGTCGGGGCAGCGGTGTCGTCGTCCGTGGAGTCGGTTTCCATGCCTGCGTCCTTGCCGGGGTACTTCCTCCCCTCTTCAGCCCGACGCACCGATCGGCCAGAAAATAAATCTCGGTCACATCCTTGACCTTGTTCATCGCCAGCTCCTCACGCATCTTGCGGTTGCGTACATTCTGGTGGAATGCACTAATCACGGCGGCAGGATGAATGTCTGGGATGTTGTACTGCACTCGGCTGAACCTTTGGATGTACTTGCGTAGGTTTTCTCCTTCCTTCTAGGGGATGATGTGCAAATCGCTCGCCTGGCCATGAGCTTGATGGCCTCCGGTGAAGGCGCCAACAAACTCATGACACAGATCCGACCAAGAAGAGATGGAATCCACCGGCAAGTGCATCAACCATGACATAACATTGGGCTTGAGCGCCAACGGGAAGTAATTGGCAAGCACCTTATCGTCGTGGACCCCAGCAGCTTGCATCGCAATGGTGTAGATGCTGAGGAACTCTGATGGGTGAGTCTTGCCGTTGTACTTCTCGCCGACGTCGGGCTTGAACGTGCGGTGGGAGGGCCATTGGAACTGCCGTAACTCACGGGTGACGGCCGGACAACCCACCTCGTAGGGTAGGCCACCGTAGCCTCCCGGTGCTGGGTGGTCCATAGTGGGCCCCGCCCACCCGTCTGACTGGTGGCGCGCATCACGCCGGGGCTCGATGGTGGTTCGAGCGTCTTTAAGGGCTCGCTCCCGAAGAACTTGACGCTGGTCGTGGTGGGTCCGCAGATCGGATGACGCTATGGAGATATCATCACGAGCATCATCGCGATGGATCAACACCCGTGGTGGCTGGCATGGAGGAGGAGAATGCACAGTAGCCACATCGCCCTTGGCCCGTCCATCGCTGGCATACTGTGGCTCATCTTTATTGGCGATGCCGACGAGGCTCCGGACAGTGGCTCTCCACTCATCGAGCCTCTCTGCAGCAGGAGGAAAGTTGAGGAGCAGCTGCACGCACGCCAGAGCTTCTGCTCGTGTAGGCGGTGGCGAAAGCTGCGTGGACCGTGACGCGCTTCGACTTCTAACTATGTTAGAAGGAGCTCTATCACGGCCCTACGGCTGTCCGCCATTTTCACCAGCACCTCGGCGTGCATGCTGGCCTTCCCCATCCCGTGAAGGACGCACGAGTGTCTTCCCAGGGCGGCGCCCAGGGTCACCCACGGGGCGGTGCTGCTCATCGCGCACAACTTGGGAGGAACGCGCCATGGGCGCCAGTGTTGGCGTGTTGGAGGCTGCCGCGCCGCCATTGGGTGGCATGGCGATGCCTATGGAGGGCCCCGCGCCGCCTGCTGGGGGCCCAACTCTGTCTCTGGAGTTTGCGGCGCGCGGCCCGTCGTCGGGCGCGCGAACGACGCCGCTTGCCAGGTCTGGACTGCCAGGATGATGTGGGTGTTCGCGGATCGTGCCATGGGTTCTTTCCACAATCGGCCCACTATTGGTCCGCACCGGTACAGGCAGCCCGGTTCCGGATGAACCGATCGCTGTGGTCGTCTTCCTCTTGGGAGCCATGGCGATGAAGAACTGTTAGACTAGCTACTAAACCAGAATCTCACTACTGCGCCCCCCTACTTGGCGCGCCAAAGATGTCGGTGGGAAACGACACCTATGTGATCAATAGAATCCCTACTTCGGTTGCGGGGTGCGGGGTTGTGAGAAGAGCGGGATCAGCAGTCAGCATAAGCACACGGGTCGTTTACCTAGGTTCAGGCCGCAAGGATGCGTAATACCCTAGTCCTGCTTTGACGTGTATATCTGTGTTCTTGGAGTTCTTGAGCTAGCTACAATGGGTGTAACTTGTCCAAGGGTCCGAATCCTTCTCCTGGATGCCTTGGGCCTCCTTTTATAGTCAAGGGGATCGCCACAGTGGCACACAGGAGGTGGCATCGGTGTATGGTGGCTAAGCTTATCGCTTAGCCATTACGGGACAAGACGTATTTAATGTGCCTCTGATGTGTCCCCTTGCTTTACCGCCGCCTCGCCCTACTTCGACACGCGCCCGGGCCAGCGAGGCGGTCAGCGCCATGCAGGCTGGCAGACTGCTGAGGTGGCGCGGTGGTAGGGCCTTCATGAAGATTTGCATGCCACCACGTAGCCATGCGCTGAGTTGGCTTGGAAACCTCAAGTCGACACGCAGGTGCCTGTCTAGCTGGTGGGCTGGCAGCTGCATGGGAGCGGTGGTAGAAACTTGGCGGGTGCGGGCCTGACTGTGGCCCTGTGGATGTCCTCGGCAAGGGTCTTGCCGTGGCGTTGTGATCGTCCCCAGCAAGGGTCTTGCCGGGGGTCTTGTGGGCTTCCTCGGTGAGGATCACGCCGAGGTTTGCCGTCTTCTAATCCTCATCTGATTTGGAGTGTTTCTTGTCTTCACAAAGATCTGCATGCCATCATGGAGGTGCCTCCCGAGCCTTGGTCCCAACGTGGTTGGTGGTGTTGGAAAAACTGGGGCTCAAGGGTGGCGCGCTCCGCTAGCGTCGGGTAAGCTGCCCCGACAAGGTCCTTGCCGGGGCCGTGGAGGTCGCCCCGGCAAGGGTCTTGCCGGGGGAACCCACTTCGCCTTCTTGCTCTTTATGTCTCTATCTTGTCGTTTCTTTGACCATCTTGCGGCTATGATTCCCTGTCCCTGCTCCGCTTAAGTGTGGTCGCAGGTGTGGTTGTGACTGCCCGTGCACAGGTAAAGGGGTACCAAGTAGTGCCCTTACTTCTGTACATCGACAACTTGTTCGGTCTGAACCCGGAGGACGGCGAAGACTCAGTGGAGGAGATCGCCTCCAGCGACGAGGGTGAGGCCGAGGAGAGTGAGGATGGTGAAGACATCGCGCCAGAAGATGGAGCGGACGGCCAGCCTCAACTCTACCGTGCCTCCAGCAACGAGCCGCATGCAAGCGCATCGACTGTTGCTGGGGACGACCAATCCTAGACTCGCCAGCCGACCACTCCACCAGTCGGTGCCGCCGACTCCACCAGCCTATCGGACTCGCCTGCTGCTCCCTTGTCCTAGGTGGCTAACTTATATGTTATCTCTTCCTTCCTAGTAATCTTTTGAACAATACTTGTTAAATTCGCGCAGTTCCACCCGCTGGGTGTATATTCAAACTTTGCTGAATTCCGGCTTGAAAGCCTTGCTTATGTAAATATTATTTCGCATGTGTTGTGCTTGCTCAATTCCGACTTTTCTTGCTTTTTGGTCCTTTTTGGCTTTTTCCTTTGCTGCCCTCCCCTGCATGTCGTCTTGCCAACCAGGCGGCCACTCTGCGGACTGTGGCTGGGTCAAGTACTTAGCTGTTTGGGAGGACAAGTACTTCGGCCGACGTAGCAAGGTAAGTAAGAAACCGGTCGGCCGGCTGCTCAGCAGCCGGTCAGCGAGGCGGGAAGCCGGCTTGTCTTATGTAAATGCTTTGGTCCTTAGCCATTTTTCATGTGGGCATCATTTCCTGCCTTTGACTCTTGCCAGCCGGACAGCCGCTCTGCGAGCTGCGGCTTGTGACAAGAGAGGGTGTAGATGCCAGCACACTACTTCTCCGACTGCAGGTACCACTGACATAATACAAGGCGGCAAGCCCCCGGGCCGATTGGTCGACCCCGGTGCCAGGCAGAAAAATAAAGTGACACATTCATAGGCATAAAACTTATCATAAAGATAAAAAGGGTAGTCCCCAAGTGCTCCTCGTGGGACCTGATGTCTTGTACTTAAACAAAAGGTAGCATGGTACATACTGCATCAACTGTAAAATCTTTGAAGGAGATTTGTGTTCCATGGGCACTCTGATTCCTTGCTGGAGTCATACCTCTTGCGCGCCCTGGGCTTCTGTGCATCAATCAGGTAATAGGAGTCATTGCCCAAGGCCTTGCTGATGATGAAGGGGCCTTCCCAAGGGGCCAGGAGCTTGTGCTAGCCAGCTGTTTGCTGGATCAGCCGGAGCACAAGGTCTCCCTCTTGAAGGATCTTGGCTTGACCTTCTGACTATGGTAGCGGTGCAGGATCTGCTGGTAGATGGCAGACCGACTGAGTGCCAACAGCCGGCCCACTTCCAGCAGATCGACGCCGTCTTCTCGCGCTTCCTTCGCCTCCGCCTCCGTGTACATGGTGACGCGAGGTGAGTCGAACTCGATGTCAGTTGGGATGACAGCCTCAGCCCCGTACACAAGGAAGAAAGGAGTGAAGCCGGTTGACTTGTTTGGAGTGGTGCACAGGCTCCAGAGGATGGTTGGCAGCTCATCGATCCAGCAGCTGGCCAAGCGCTCCATTGGCTTGACCAGTCGGGGCTTGATGCCGGAGAGGATGATGTCGTTTGCTCGCTTGACTTGGCCGTTTGACTGTAGATGGGTAACGGACGCTAGGTCCAGTCGGATGCCCTGCGTTGTGCAGAAACAGGCCAATGCTCCTTTGGCAAAATTCATGCTGTTGTTGGTGATGATGCTGTGTGGTATGTCATACCGAACGGTGATATCTGCAATGAAGGTCATAGCAGTCGGCCCATTCAGCTTCTTGATTGGCTTTGCTTCAATCCACTTGGTGAATTTGTCGACGGTGGTAAGCAGATGAGTCATGCCGCCGCGTGCCGTCTTGAATGGGCCCACCATGTCCAGCACCCAGACGGCAAAGGGCCAGGTGAGGGGGATGGTCTTGAGTGCAGAAGCCGGTAGATGTTGCTTGGAGCTGAATATTTGGCACCCCTTGCAGTGCTTGACCATGTCTTTGGCGTCTTCTAAAGTAGTCGGCCAGAAGAAACCATGGCTGAAAGCTTTGGCAACAAGTGATCTTGAGGCCACGTGGTGGCCGCATTCGCCTTGATGGATATCTTTGAGGATCGCCATGCCTTTCTCTAGCTCTACGCAATGCTGAAGACTCTAGTCACGCTATGCCTGACGAGCTCTTTGTTTACTATCGTGTAGGCTCTTGCTCGATGCTGAACTTGTCGGGCCCAGATCTCATCAGCCGGCATCTCTCTGTTAACCAGAAAGTTGAGGATGGGCTGCACCGATGATGGAGTTGCGACTTCTTCTACCGTCACCACGGCCACTGCAACTAGGGCGGTTGGGCTGGGAGGTGGTGGGTTGGAGTCGGCCACTACTTGCTGAGTCATTGAAGTCCCCGGGCCGACTGCTGCAGTCCCCTGGTCGGGTTCTGGAGTCCCCTGGCCGGGTGCAGCTGCCGCAGTCCCCGAGCTGCCTGCCAAAGTCCCCGAGCCGCCTGCTGAGGTCCCCAAGCTGGACCCGACTGTTTTGGGGGCAGCCGGCACGAAGATGGAGTTTGATTCTGGCGAAGGCTTGACAGACGGCTTGAGGAGGCGCTGAAGGGAGACGTCGGTTGGTATGGCTTGCCGGGTGGAGCCGATTCTCGCCAAGGCATCTTCTTGCTTGTTGTCGGCCCTTGGCACGTGAAGGAACTCGCACCCTTCGAAATATTCGCTAAGTTGCTGGACAAGGAAGCGGTAATTTGCCATGTTTGCATCCTTGGCATCCCAGTCGCCTGATGACTGTTGGACAACCAAGTCCGAGTCACCGTAGCACGGGATCCGGCGGATGCCGAGTTCTTTGGCCAGCCGGAGCCCGTGTACGAGCGCCTCATACTTGGCCACATTGTTGGAGGCGGTGAAGTGAATTTGCAATGTGTATCTGAGCTTGTCGCCTTTGGGAGAGGTGAGGATGATGCCGGCTCCTAGTCCGGTGCGCATCTTGGAGCCATCAAAGTGCCTTCGCCAATGGGTGGAGTCCGGCGCTGGTGGCAGGTACTGGGTCTCGGCCCAGTCGATGAGGAAGTCAGCCAGTACTTGGGACTTGCTGGCGGTGCGAGGCTGGTAGAAGATGGTGTATGGAGCCAGCTCAATGGCACACTTGGCCACTCGGCCTGAAGCATCCCGGCTGCTCATGATCTCAGCAAGCGGGGCAGTGCAAACAACCATGATGGGGTGCTCTTGAAAGTATGGCTTGAGCTTCTTGGCCGCAAAGTACACGCCGTAGCACATCTTCTGATAGTGGGGATAGTTCTGCTTTGAGGCTGACAGCACCTCGCTCAGATAGTATACCGTCCTCTGGACCGGCTGTGCCTTGCCGTCTTCTGGGCGTTGTACCACGATGACTGTGCTGACCACCCGGCTGGTTGCGGCAACGTAAAGGAGCATGGGCTCTTTGTCAGTCGGAGCTGCCAGAATAGGCGATGTGGTCAACATCTTCTTCACTGGTGAAAGGCCTCGTCCGCCTGGTCATTCCACTCGAAGTGAGTGGTTTTCTTCATGAGCTGGTACAGGGCAAGAGCCTTCTCTCCCAGCCGACTGATGAAGTGGCTGAGGGATGCCAAGCACCCGATGAACTTCTGGACGTCTCGCAGCCAGGTGGGTTTCTCCATCCTCTTGATGGCTTTGATCTTCACAGGGTTGCACTCAATGTCACGTTCAGAGACCAGGAAGCTAAGGAGCTGGCCGGCTGGTACTCCAAAGACACATTTCTCGGGGTTGAGCTTGATCTGAAAGCGGCGCCGATTGTCAAATGTTTCCTTGAGATCTTACAGCAAGGTGTCGCGCTTCTTCGTCTTCACCACAATATCGTCTACATAGACGTGGGTATTTCTGCTGAGTTGTTTGAGGAGGCACTTCTGCATGCAACGCTGAAAAGTGGCACCGGCATTTCTTAAGATGAATGTCATGGTCAGGTAACAGAAGGCTCCAAAATTTGTGATGAAGGCGGTTTTCAGGCGGTCGGACGGGTCCAACTTGATCTGGTGATACGCTGAGTAGGCATCCAAGAAACTCAACAGCTCGCATCCGGCTATGGAGTCTATCACTTGATCAATCCGAGGTAAAGCAAACGGATCTTCGGGGTAGGCTTTGTTGAGGCTAGTATAATCAATGGACATGCGCCACTTATTGTTCTTCTTCAGTACAAGGACTAGATTGGCAAGCCATTATGGAAAGAACACTTCCATAATGAAGCCGGATGCTAAGAGCCGGGCTATCTCTTCACCAACAATTCTTCTCTTCTCCTCCGACAGTCGGCGGAGGGGTTGCTTGACTAGTTTTGCATCTTTTCTGACATGTAGCTTGTCCTCGGCGAAATCCGTCGGAACACCCGGTGTAGCGACCAAACCTCAAACAGTCTGATCTCTGTGCATCAGTGTCATCCCTGGATCAGTAATGCTGACACGCACAGTACTTGAAGGATTTATAACAGAGTAGCAATCACACACTTATTACATCGAATGTCTCAAAAGAGAACTTATTACAATAAATATGGCTTAAGGCCATCTAATGCTGATAACAACGGAAGGCTTGGAAGATAAGCGAGTCCATCAACTCCAACGGCATCACTGAGTATAGGATCACGACCTAAGGCACCTTACTCGTCGTCTGAAAAGTCTAAACATTGTAGCCCGAAAATGGGTCAGCACATGGAATATGCTGGCAATGTAACACATAGAGAATAATGAACATAATAATGCTATCACTACATGCATATATGGCTGGTGGAAAGCTCTATGGTTACAGTTTTGCATAAAGCCAATTTTTCCCTACAACAAAGGAATAAATTTTATTTAACTATCATGGTGGTTGTTAAACATTCAGAAGGTTCCTCCAACTCAATCCCAATTAAGCATCATCATTAACCCAACAAAATTAAATTAAGTAACATGATGAGATTCACATGATAATCCAAGTACTAGACACTCAAAACGTCCATAACCGGGGACACGGCTAACCATGATTAGTTTATACACTCTGCAGAGGTTTGCGCACTTTTCCCCGCAAGACTCAATCTCCTCCGCTTGATTTCTCACACTACATGGTGTTTGAGAAATGAATGACCGAGACACGGTCTTTCAGAAGCATTAACTCTCTACTCCGGGTAGACAGTACCAACCTACATCCCCTACATCTGCTAGTCTACCTCTTCAAGAACTCACGCAACATACTCAACTATGCTAGATCCCATAGTAGCTTGCGGCTGCACACGAAAGTTTCTAGCATGAATAATCTCATGATCCCTTTGAGCCTGGGTGGCGGTCCATAGGAGAATCACACGGTACCTCGGGATTTCCAAAAATACAGGCAACACTGGGTTCCCCAGGTGCCTCAATCCACCCAGATGTGAATTTTAGTTGCCACCTTAAATAAACCATTAATTTACAATCTCACATCTGTCATGGATACACTCACCCAATCCACGTCTACTAGCATAGCATAACAATATAAGCAAACGTAGAAGTAACTCCCAAGGGTTTGATAAATAAAACAGGAATTAGGTACTACCTCATCTACTTCCCAAAACCCACATATTAATCAGATCCAAATCATGCAATTGTTTGAGGATTGATCTAATGCAATAAACTCGGTAGTAAAGAGGTATGATCAAAGTGTTACTTGCCTTGCTGATGATCCGTGAAACCTAGAGACTCGAAGTAGCAAGCGGCGCACTCCGGGTACTCTATCGCAAAAAAACAAGCATACAATAAGTACTCATCAAATGCGCAGGTAAAACTCAAATAAGAGATCTAACCAGAAAGTTCAACTTAAGAACTCTAGTTTGCAAAAAGAATCAAATCAAACCAAGCAACGAAAGTCAAACGGCGAAAGAAACAAGCTTCGTTTACTAATCTAGACCTAAGTCAAATTTTACAGTTCCAAAAACTTTTTTGAGTTTGTTAAACGGAAAGAGGGTTTAGAGACGAAACTCTAGGCGCTTGAATCGCCTGATTCCGATAAACGAGCGAAAAGTTATACTAGAACAAAAACCGAATCAGAAATCGCGATGAGAAATAATCGCGGAAAATCCGAGAAAAAAAACGGACGAACAGGCTAACGAACAAACGATCGCTGTTTGCGGCTAAATGGCAAAAACCGTTCGTTAAAACGAATGAACGAACAGGCGTTCGCTAAATAAACTAAACCGGAAAAAAATAAAATAAACCGATCTGAAAAAAACGACCGCGGTTTTATAAAAAAAATACGGGCGGTTTTTCAGAAAACCGCGGCGGATCCGGTGGCTACCTCCGGCGGCGGCGTGCTCCGGCAAGGGCGGCGGCGAGGCGGCGGGGTGCGGGGCGGCGGCGTCGGGCGGCGACGCGGCGAGGTGCCGCGGCGACGGCAACCGGCGGCGGCGTGGATCTGGTGGCCGGGCGGCGCTAGGGTTCGGGCGGCGGCGGCTGGGCTGGGGCGGCTCGGCGCCTTGGGCTTTAAAGGCCCGGTCGGGTCAGTGTCCCAGGCGGACACGGCCTAGTAAGGTCGGTTTCGTTTTTTAAAATAATTTTGCACAGAAAAACAAATAAAAGAAATACTAAACGGACTCCAAAAATCTCGAAATAAAATTTCCCCGTCCTCTAAAATCAAGCCGGACAAGATGAACATTTATTGGGGGCCTAAAAACAATTTTGAAAAATGCGCATTTTCCTAATTCAAATAATATAGCGATAAAACTCCGAAATAAAATCTTATTTGATTTTAATATTAAATCCTCAATATTTCTTTATTTTGGGAAGTCATTTTATTCCCTCTCTCTTATTTTTATAATAGAAATAATTGAAGATAAAATAATTAAAATCAAATTATCCTATTTTCAAATTTTGAGAAAACTCAAATATGAAAAATAACGAAATCCCCAACTCTCTCCGTGGGTCCTTGAGTTGCGTAGATTTTCTAGGATCAAGCCAAAATGCAATAAAATATGATATGCAATGATGATCTAATGTATAACATTCCAAATTGAAAATTTGGGATGTTACAAACCTACACCCCCCCCCCCCCTTAAGATGAATCTCGCCCTCGAGATTCGGGTTGGCTAGAAAATAGGTGTCCTCTCGCTCTTTGGTGGCTTCATCTTCGGTATGGTGGCTCCACTGAACTTTGCAAAACTTGATAACCTTGCTGCGGGTGAATTGGCTAGCATATTCGAGAATCTTGACTGGTTTCTCCTCATAGGTCAAATCACTATCCAGCTGAATCTCTTCCAGTGGCACCGTATCTCTCAGTGGTATATCATCCTTCTCCGCGTGGCACTTCTTTAACTGGGATACGTGAAACACATCATGAACTCCTGACAATCCTTCGAGTAATTCCAACTTGTAAGCAACTTCTCCCATACGCTCCAAAACTTTGTATGGTCCTACAAAATGTGGCGCTAACTTTCCCTTAACTCCAAAGCGCTTAACTCCTCAAAGTGGGGACACACGAAGATAAAATATGTCTCCGACTTCGTAAACTGTCTCCTTGCGTTTAGAATCTGCATAGCTCTTCTGCCTGGACTGGGCTACCTTGAGCCTATCGCGAATCAACTTCACCTTCTGTTCAGACTCCTTAATCAAATCTGGTCCAAACAACTGGCGGTCTCCAACTTCATCCCACAACAACGGTGTCCTGCACCTTCTTCCATACAGAGCTTCAAAAGGGGCCATCTTCAAACTGGATTGATAACTGTTGTTGTAAGAGAACTCCGCATATGGCAAATTGTTGTCCCAACTAGATCCATAATCTAGCGCACAAGCTCTCAGCATGTCCTCTAGAATCTGATTGACTCTCTCAGTCTGTCCATATGTCTGCGGATGAAAGGCTGTACTGAACTCTAGTCTGGTACCCAAAGTTTTGTGCAACTAATTCTAGAACTTTGAGGTAAACTAGGTTTCTCTATCTGATACAATGCTCCTCGGAACTCCATGCAAACATACGATCCTGGTCATGTATATCTTTGCCAACTTAGCACTGGTGTAAGTGGTCTTCACTGGTATGAATGAGCTACCTTCGTCAAACGATCAACTACAACCCATATCGAGTCATAGCATGAACGAGTCCTGGGCAATCCCGTGATAAAATCCATGCCTAGCTTATCCCACTTCCATTCGGGTATGGGCAATGGCTGTAGCAATCCTGCTGGTTTCTAATGCTCTGCCTTCACTCTCTGACATACATCACATACTGCTACATACTCCGCAATATCCTTCTTCATTCTGGTCCACCAGAAAGTGTCCTTCAGATCCAAATACATCTTGGTATTACCTGGGTGAATCGAATATGGCGAATCATGCGCCTCTTCCAGAATCAACTTCCTGATCTCCGGATCATTAGGCACATAAATGCGGTCCTCAAATCATAAGGTATCGTGCTCATCCTCACGAAAACCTTTAGCTTTTCCTTTTTTCATCTTCTCCTTTATCTCGGCAATCTCCTTGTCTGCCTTCTGAGCTTCTCTGATCTTATCCATCAAAGTAGACTGAATCTCCAATGCTGCAACATAGCCTCTCGGAACTATCTCCAAACATAGCTCGTGAAGATCCTCGGCTAACTCCTTTGGTAACTCTCCGGTCATGAGAGTATTGACATGGCTCTTGCGGCTCAACGCATCGGCTACTACGTTAACCTTTCCGGGGTGATAATGCAATCTCATATCATAATCCTTGATGAGCTCCAATCATCTCCTTTGCCTGAGATTTAACTCCTTCTGTGTGAAGATGTACTTCAAACTCTTGTGATCCGTGTACACCTCACAATGGTTTCCAATGAGAAAATGTCTCCATGTCTTCAACGCATGCACTACGGCTGCTAACTCCAAATCATGTGTAGCATAATTCAACTCATGAGGCTTAAGTTGTCGTGAGGCATACGAAACAACTCTTCCCTCCTCCATAAGCACTGCTCCAAGTCCTCGACGTGAAGTGTCGCAATATACTTCATAATCCTTGCGCTGATCTGGCAAAATCAACACTGGTGATGTAACCAAACGTTTCTTCAACTCCTGGAAACTGGCCTCACATTCCTCGGTCTATTTGAATTTGGTGTCCTTCTTCAACAACTCAGTCATGGGTTTTGCAATCTTCAAGAAATTCTCAATGAACCTCCGGTAGTATCCTGCGAGTCCAATAAAACTCCGGATCTCTCCCACTGACGTGAGTTCTTCCCAGTTTGTCACAGTGACAACCTTGGTGGGGTCTACTGCTATTCCTTCTCCGGATATAACATGTCTGAGGAATCCAACTTCCTTCAACCAAAACTCACATTTACTGAACTTAGCATATAACTGATGTTCTCTGAGCTTCCCATGTACCAAACGCAAATGCTCCTTATGCTCTTCTTCATTCTTTGAGTAGACCAAAATATCATCAATGAACACCATGATGAACTTATCTAGAAACTCCATAAACACCTTGTTCATCATGTTCATGAAATAGGCGGGTGCGTTAGTTAGACCAAATGACATAACGGTATACTCATACAGCCCGTTCCTGGTGGTAAAAGCCGTCTTAGGTATATCCTGCTCTCGAATCTTCAACTGATGGTATCCTAATCGCAGATCGATCTTGGAAAATACCTTAGCTCCTTGCAACTGGTCAAACAAGTCATTGATCATCGGCAGCGGGTACTTGTTCTTGATTGTCACTTCATTCAATCCTCGATAATCAACAACCATTCTCAATGATCCATCCTTCTTCTCCACTAGAAGCACTGGTGATCCCCAAGGTGACGAACTTGGGCGAATATAGCCTTTATCCAGTAACTCCTTAATCTGCTTCTTAATTTCCTCCAAATCTTTTGCGGGCATCCTGTACGGTCTCTTAGATATTGGTCCTGTGCCTGGCAAAAGCTCAATCAAAAACTCAATGTCTCTATCCGGTGGCATGCCTGGCAACTCCTCTGGAAATACGTCAGGGAAATCCTTCACCACTGGTACTTCCTCCTGTACAACTCCTGATAAGGAATTTACTTGAGTCCTCTTCGGCACATGCCGGGATACATACTTGATCCTTCTTCCTTCTGGTGTGGTAAGCAAAATCGACTTACTAGCGCATTCAATGTTCCCTCCATACTTAGATAACCAATCCATGCCTAATATCACATCCAGTCCTTGCAACTCCAAAACTATTAGGTCTAAGGGAAACACATAGTTACCAATCCTTAATGGTAACCGATCACACCATAGACTAGCCATATATTCTGCTCCTGGCGAGGTTACTAACATGGGTGACCTAAGGGCTTGGGTTGACAGTTTATACTTATCCACAAATCCCCTTGATATGTATGAATGTGATGCTCCAGTATCAAAAAGAACGATTGCAGTAAATGACTTAACCAAAAACTTACATATTACTGCATCTGGCTGGGCTTCAACCTCCTCCACGCTAACGTGGTTCACCTGCCCCTTTTTGAAAGGGTTGGGCTTCTTCCCAGAGCTTCCATTGCCATTTCCATTCTTCACTTCGGTACATTCAGTGGCATTCTAGTCTTCTGGCATTTGTAGCAGGTAATGTGGCTTAGATCCCTCTTGGCTGGGGTTGATGGGTTGGTACGGTTCTGTCTGTTGCTTCCTTCATTCCCATTACCATTCTTGGGGCCACTATGGTTGTGTGAACTCCCTCCTCCATGGGTTCGCTGAAAATGTCCTCCCGAATTCGGGGTAAAACGAGGCTTCTGCTGAGCTCCAGAATTGTACTTCCCTTGTCCATACTTCCTCTTGCGGTTGTCAATCTGCTGCTGCTTCCCTTCAATCATGAGAGCTCGGTCTACCAACTCCTGATAGTTGTTGAAGGTTGCTACCATCAACTGCATGCTCAGCTCATCATTCAGTCCTTCCAGAAACTTCTCTTTCTTAGCTGCATCCGTAGCAACGTCATCTGGGGCATAACGTGCTAGCTTACTAAAGTCATCCACATACTGGCCAACAGTACGTCCTCCTTGGCGTAAGTTGCGAAACTCACGCTTCTTCATGGCCATAGCTCCTGCTGAAACATGAGAAGTACGAAAAGCCTGCTGAAACTGATCCCATGTG
This sequence comes from Triticum timopheevii, assembly GCA_963921465.1. Taxonomy (NCBI): domain Eukaryota; kingdom Viridiplantae; phylum Streptophyta; class Magnoliopsida; order Poales; family Poaceae; genus Triticum; species Triticum timopheevii. Next base: position 403,242,513 of record OY997272.1, on the reverse strand, counting down.
ATAGTGTTGATGGGATAAGTGGTTGTGAAATTCTCCCACCATGATGTTGCGGGTCCACCAAGCTAATGTGCGGCAAAATGCACCTTCTCCGCATCTGTGCATCCTGCAGTGGTCAACTCCCTTCCCATCTTACGTAGCCAATCATCTGCAACTATCGGCTCGGTGCTACTGGAGAACACCGGCGGATTCAGCCTCAAGAAACGGGCTAAGTGGTCAACAGGTGGTGGTGGTGGGTTGTTGTTGTTGTTGTTCCCCTGATTCTGATTCTGGACTAGCATCTACATCAATGCATTCTGCTGCTGGATCAACTGAGTGAGCTCCGCTGGGAAAGCAAATCCATTGTCACGTCTCGGAGGCATCTGAGGGTTTTAGAAAAGATGGAAATATAGAATAGAATGAGGTCTAGAGAGAAAAACACTACCCATATGCACATGAGACAAATGCAATCAATATCACTTCAATCAATTCAAACAAGGGCATACAATGGTCTAACTATCGTTACAAAAGTGCTTGGACTATACTATATACATGGGGAATAATACTACTGTTATGGTGGTCGACTAGAAAAATTGATTGGTCGAAGACTCCATGATATCTGCTCCAGCTTCATCAACAAAGTAATCATCGCTATCATCTGGGTCCGAGTCGGTGTCGTCGATGATGATGTAGTTCTCCGGGTAAGTGCAATCTTCATCTTCTCCTCCAGTCGCGAGGAATCCCATAAATACTTTTAGCTTCTTCTTCAGATCATCATTCTTCTCCACAAGCGTTGTTATTTCCTCCTCATAACCATCACGTGTAGACTTAAGTTCTTCCTCCAGCTCCGTGATCTTGGTCATTGCCTTCTTCAGATCTATCATGCCGGCGCACATCTGGTTCTCCTGGTGGAGAATGTGCTGGTTTAACACCTGGATGGAAGCTGCAATTGATCTATCCTTCCTGGTGCTGATCATCTCCCATTGCTCATCTCGGCGCCCAAAAATCTGGTAGATAGTATCCTTGAGATCCTTGTGGTAAACTTCTCCAATGCGTCCCATGGTGATGTGGGCTTCCATGCTCTTTCCTAGACTCCAGGTTGGTGCATCAAAGGAAAACTCTATGGGCTCAGTGACGGGCATGAACATCCTTCCTTGAACTTGAACTTGAATCATCCAACACTCCTCTTCTGGTAAAGTGGCGATGTAGGTCTCGTTGAAGCTTGGTACTCCAATGTTCAGGTATCTAGTAACTTCCTTCAAGTGGCATCAAAAGTATGTATCTTCATCCGGTTGCGTGAACTTGTTCCTTGCATCCGCCATCCTAAAAGAGTAGAAAAGACGAGGAGTCAGAAATGAGAAGAGAGAGTAGTGATCTGGGGCTTTAGCTTAGTGGTCGTGCCCTACAGTCAGCGTGTGCTCTGATACCATCTTGTAGCGACCAGACCTCAAACAGTCTGATTTCTGTGCATCAGTGTCATCCCTGGATCAGTAATGCTGACACGCATAGTACTTGAAGGACTTATAACAGAGTAGCAATCACACACTTATTACATTGAATGTCTCAAAAGAGAAATTTTTACCATAAATATGGCTTAAGGCCATCTAATGACGATAACAGCGGAAGGCTTGGAAGATAAGCGAGTCCATCAACTCCAACGGCATCACTGAGTATAAGATCACGACCTAAGGCACCTTACTCGTCGTCTGAAAAGTCTGCAACATGAACGTTGCAGCCCGAAAACGGGTCAGCACATGGAATATGCTCGCAATGTAACACATAGAGAGTAATGAACAGAATAATGCTATCGCTACATGTATATATGGCTGGTGGAAAGCTCTATGGTTACAGTTTTGCATAAAGCCAATTTTTCCCTACAACAAAGGAATAAATTTTATTTAACTATCATGGTGGTTGTTAAACATTGAGAAGGTTCCTCCAACTCAATCCCAATTAAGCATCATCATTAACCCAACAAAATTAAATTAAGTAACATGATGAGATTCACATGATAATCCAAGTACTAGATACTCAAAACGTCCATAACTGGGGACACGGCTAACCATGATTAGTTTATACACTCTGCAGAGGTTTGCGCACTTTTCTCCGCAAGACTAGATCTCCTCCGCTTGATTTCTCGCACTACATGGTGTTTGAGAAAACGGATGACCGAGACAGTCTTTCAGAAGCATTAACTCTCTACTCCGGGTAGACAGTACCAACCTACATCCCCTACATCTGCTAGTCTACCTCTTCAGGAGCTCACGCAACATACTCAACTATGCTAGAGCCCATAGTAGCTTGCGGCTGCACATGGAAGTTTCTAGCATGAATAATCTCATGATCCCTTTGAGCCTGGGTGGCGGTCCATAGGAGAATCACACGGTACCCCGGGATTTCCAAAAATACAGGCAACACTGGGTTCCCCAGGTGCCTCAATCCACCCAAATGTGAATTTAAGTTGCCACCTTAAATAAACCATTAATTAACAATCTCACATCTATCATAGATACACTCACCCAATCCACGTCTACTAGCATAGCATAGCAATATAAGCAAACGTAGAAGTAACTCCCAAGGGTTTGATAATAAAACAGGAATTAGGTACTACCTCATCTACTTCCCAAAACCCACATATTAATCAGATCCTAATCATGCAATTGTTTGAGGATTGATCTAATGCAATAAAACTGGGTAGTAAAGAGTTATGATCAAAGTGTTACTTGCCTTTCTGATGATCCGTGAAACCTAGAGACTCGAAGTAGCAAGCGGCGCACTCCGGGTACTCTATCGCAAAAAGCCAAGCATACAATAAGTACTCATCTAATGCACAGGTAAAACTCAAATAAGAGATCTAACCAGAAAGTTCAACTTAAGAACTCCGGTTTGCAAAAAGAATCAAATCAAATGAAGCAACGAAAGTCAAACGGCGAAAGAAACAAGCTTCGTTTACTAATCTGGACCTAAGTCAAATTTTACAGTAGCAAAAACTTGTTTGAGTGGTTAAACGGAAAGAGGGTTTCGAGACGAAACTCTAGGTGCTTGAATCGCCTGGTTCCGATAAACGAGCGAAAAGTTATACTAGAACGAAAATCTGATAAGAAATCGCGATCAGAAATAATCGCGGAAAATCCGAGAAAAAGAAAAACGGACGAACAGGCTAACGAACGAACGTTCGCTGTCTGCGACTAAACGGCGAAAATAGTTCATTAAAACGAATAAACGAACGGGCGTTCACTAAATAAACTAAACCAGGAAAAAAATAAAATAAACTGATCTGAAAAAAAAAACGACCGCGGTTTTATAAAAAAAACGGGCGGTTTTCCCGGCGGATCCGGTGGCTACGTCCGGTGGCGGCGGGCTCCGACGAGGGCGGCGGGGTGCGGGGCGGCGGCGTCGGGCAGCGGCGCGGCGAGGAGCGGCGGCGGCGTGCGGCGTCGGCGGCGGCGGCGCGGATCTGGCGGCGGGGCGGCGCTAGGGTTCGGGCGGCAGCAGCTGTTCTGGGGTGGCTCAGTGCCTCGGGCTTTAAAGGCCCGGCCGGGTCAGTGTCCCAGGCGGACACGGCCCGGTAAGGTCGGTTTCGTTTTTTTAAATAATTTCGCGCAGAAAAACAAATAAAAGAAATGGTAAAATGACTCCAAAAATCCCGAAAATAAATTTTCCCTGCCCTCTAAATTCAAGCCGAACAATATGGACATTTATTTGGGGCCTAAAAGCATTTTTGAAAAACGCGCATTTTTCCTAATTCAAATAAAATAGCGTTAAAACTCCGAAATAAAATCTTGTTTGATTTTAATATTAAATCCTCAATATTTCTTTATTTTGGGAAAGTCATTTTATTCCCTCTCTCTATTTTCATAATAGAAATAATTGAAGATAAAATAATTAAAATCAAATGATCCTATTTTCAAAATTTGAGAAAACTCAAATATGAAAAATAACAAAATCCCCAACTCTCTCCGTGTGTCCTTGAGTTGTGTAGAATTTCTAGGATCAAGCCAAAATGCAATAAAATATGATATGCAATGATGATCTAATGTATAACATTCCAAATTGAAAATTTGGGATGTTACACCCGGCATGTCCTTGGGGGACCATACGAATATATCCCGATTCTCACGGAGGAAATCGACGAGCTCGCTTTCCTATTTGTTATTAAGGTTGGTTCCTACAAGAGCAAACCTCTCCGGGTGGTCCGGGTCCAAGGGTATCTTCTTGGTTTCCTTGGCCGGCTGGAAGGAGCCCTGGGCCTCCGACTCCTTGGGGTCCGATGACAGGTCCGGCTGCTTGCCGGCCATGGCCACAACCCGGTCAAGGAGCTTCTTCTCTGTGGAAATCACAAGGGACTCGGCCAGTCGGCTGCTCGCTTCAGCACAGGCGGATGACTTCCTGTAGTCTCCGACTATGGTGATGATGCCCTTGGTTCCTAGCATCTTCATCTTAAGGTAAGAGTAATGAGGTATCGCCATGAACTTGGCCAGAGCAGGTCGGACAAGCAATGCGTGATAGGGGCTCTCCAGATCCACTACCTCAAACCAAATTGCTTCGCGGCGGAAGTGATCTTTGTCTCCGAAGAGGACATCTATCTTGATCTTGCCGATTGGTGAGCAGGAAAGACCCGACACAATGCCGTGGAAGATGGTCCGGCTAGGCAGGAGCTGCTTCGTCTTGATGTTCAAGTTGTTGATGGTATCGCGGTAAAGAATGTTGATGCTGCTGCCGCCATCTATCAAGACTCAGGAGAAACGAGCAGCTCGCCTCTCTGTTGCGAAGGTGGCATCCAACACCAGGGCATAGGAACCCGGAGAAGGCATCACCTCTGGGTGGTCAGCTCGGCTCCAACTGATGGGCTTCTCAGACCAATGCGTGAACTCTGGGACCTTGGAGGCGACAGCGTTGACCTCTTGGTGCTGCTGGCGCCAGTTGCGCCTGTCATCAGCCTGACTTGTGAAGACAACGTAGGCTCCGTGCTCTTCAGGGAATTCATCTTGGATGGCCCCGACTGCTGGACGAGCCGCCGACTGCTGAGGAGCCAGAGGCGGCTGGCCAGCAGGTGATGTCTACTACACAGCCTTCTTCTTGTAGACGTTGTTGGGCCTTCAAGTGCAGAGGTTTGTAGGACAGTAGCAAATTTCCCTCAAGTGGATGACCTAAGGTTTATCAATCAATGAGAGGCGTAGGATGAAGATGGTCTCTCTCAAACAACCCTGCAACCAAATAACAAAGAGTCTCTTGTGTTCCCAACACACCCAATACAATGGTAAATTGTATAGGTGCACTAGTTCGGCGAAGAGATGGTGATACAAGTGCAATATGGATGGTAAATATAGGTTTTTGTAATCTGAAAATATAAAAACAGCAAGGTAACTAATGATAAAAGTGAGCGTATACGGTATTGCAATGCTAGGAAACAAGGCCTAAGGTTCATACTTTCACTAGTGCAAGTTCTCTCAACAATAATAACATAATTGGACCATATAACTATCCTCAACATGCAACAAAGAGTCACTCCAAAGTCACTAATAGCGGAGAACAAACGAAGAGATTATGGTAGGGTATGAAACCACCTCAAAGTTATTCCTTCTGATCGATCTATTCAAGAGTCCGTAGTAAAATAACACAAAGCTATTCTTTCCGTTAGATCTATCCTAGAGTTCATACTAGAATAACACCTTAAGACACAAATCAACCAAAACCCTAATGTCACATAGATACTCCAATGTCACCTCTAGTATCCGTGGATATGATTATACGATATGCATCACACAATCTCAGATTCATCTATTCAACCAACACAAAGTACTTCAAAGAGTGCCCCAAAGTTTCTACCGGAGAGTCAAGACGAAAACGTGTGCCAACCCCTATGCATAAGTTCACAAGGTCACTGAACCCGCAAGCTGATCACCAAAACATACATCAAGTAGATCACGTGAATATCCCATTGTCACCAAAGATAAGCACATGGAAGACATACATCAAGTGTTCTCAAATCCTTAAAGACTCAATCCGATAAGATAACTTCAAGGGGAAAACTCAATCCATTACAAGAGAGTAGAGGGGGAGAAGCATCATAAGATCCAACTATAATAGCAAAGCTCGCGATACATCAAGATCGTGTCAAATCAAGAACACGAGAGAGAGAGAGAGAGAGAGAGAGAGAGAGAGAGAGAGATCAAACACATAGGTACTGGTACATACCCTCAGCCCCAAGGGTGAACTACTCCCTCCTCGTCATGGAGAGCGGCAGGATGATGAAAATGGCCACCGGTGAGGGATCCCCCCTCCGGCAGGGTGTCGGAACAGGGTCCCGATTGGTTTTTGGTGGCTACAGAGGCTTGCGGTGGTGGAACTCCTGATCTAGGTTTCTTTCTGGAGGTTTAGGTATTTATAGGAGGGTTTGGCGTCGAGGACAAGTCAGGAGGACCCACAGGGTGTCCATCAGGCAGGGGGGCGCGCCCCAGGGGGTTGGGCGCGCCCTCCACCCTCATGGGCCCCATGAGCCTCCTCTCCGGTAACTCTTTATTCCAGTATTTTTTATATTTTCCAAAAAAACTCCGTTGATTTTCAGTGCATTCCGAGAACTTTTATTTCTGCACAAAAACAACACCACGGTAGTTCTGTTGAAAATTGCGTCAGTCCGGGTATGCATCATCTCACCGTTTATGCTCCATGGGTGAGTCGTACATATTTTCATTAGATGTACCACTGCCTGTAATAGTTCTAAGCTCAAATAACACATTATATGTATGTTTGATCAATGTCCTACTAATAGATCCTAATGTTATAACATGCAACCATATTAATGTATATGATGAGTGAGAATGAGGATGGAACTAGAATGAGGATGTTATAACATGCAACCATGACACGGTGACCAAGACACGGTAACCAAGGCACATAATTATAGACAATATAGGATGAAACTAGACTTAGCTAATTAGTTGATTATCGGCAGGTAAATCATTTAGCCTAGGAAAGAAAGAGATACACATAATCGTCAGAGAGATACTTTCTTTTCCTTTTTTTCTACAAGGAGATCTACATGCAATCAGGGAGAGATACTTCCATTTAAATTAGAAGAAATACACCTTACATTGTGAAATTTTATCAGGAAACAAATATACCTTATATAAAGGATTGGAGGGAGTAGCAGTTAGCTAGCTATCCTGTTCCTCCTCTGAAGGCCTCTTTGATTCACAGAATTCTTAAAACTTAGGAACAGAAAGGCACACGATTGGAATTGCATGTCCTCTTGAATCGATCACAAACCATAGGAATTCGGACCAAAGAATGACACACGAAAAACAAAGGAATTCTAGCAAGATGTTTGACTTTGATGGAAATCTCCAGAAAAATACTGACGACTAAAGCCATTTTTCCCCAAGGATCCAAATCCTCCAAAAATCCTATGAAATTCCATTGAATCAAAGGAGATAACTGAACTGTTCTATTTTGGAGTGCAAGTCAATAACTTCACATGACATAAAATAAATAACTTCACATGACATGAAATCACTAAACAGAGGAGCTAGTAACTGCCAGGTCAGACAAGGGCAGGTCAAAACTAAGGCATGTGAAATTCAAAATCAGAATATTCTCATTCCAGGTCCCTCTTTCTACAACATCCATTCTATTCTTCTGCTGTAGGAAATCCTTAAGTTTAGTCTGGAGCCGGAAACTACTACACATTCATTCTTGATGGGCTCGTGTTGGCTGGCGATCTTCCTCGCCTTGCCCAGAGAAAAACATCAGAACAACAAGCACAGCCACCAAGAAGAGGAGGATGTACACCGCATTCACACCGAGCAGCATTGGGGAGCGTCTGCCCAATGTCTTCTTTATTGTTCTTCCAGCTCTATATGCCTCGAGGAAACGACTAATTTGGGATCCGTGGTCACCTTCTTCCAAACTCTCTAAACCCTCAACCTGCAACAAGAAGCATTTCAATCATAGCACAACTAAGTAGTCACTATTGGAGATTGTGGTGTAAGCAATGAAGCAAACATATGATATGAACGGACTGTAAAAAAAGGATATGATATGAACGGGTCAATTTGAACAAAAATGTGATGTCAAAAACAGACACAGAGTCTGAAATTGATACATAACAATTGCATATCAGTAATACCATGTGACATGCAGAGAACAGATACAGACTTATAGCTGGGATAGTCTGAAATTTGATGATGGCATCCTTGTGAAAATAACAGGGATAACAAAAATACTGTACTTACCACTTCATACTCCTCATCTTTGTCCCAGACTACCAACTTTGGCAGCTGTGAGCTCTTAGAATCATGGAAAGGCTCAGTGAATTCCTCCCATTGGTTGACTCCCACATATCCAAACACCAGGTCGTGGTTTGCATTGGCTGCAGACCTTAAAACTTTTATCAACTGCATGGAAGTTTCATCAGATTCATCCTGCAGAATTGCAAGGACAACTTTCCTATCATCATCTTTTAGCATCTTAACAGTCTCTGCATTGATGGGCACAGTTATCGGAAGCAGGGATTGCCGTATAAAATCCTCCAAAAAGGTTCCTGCATCCACAAAAATCATTGCTATGTATCGTCAATCCGGAAAAGACACGCACTACAAAGCAGAGCGTGCATGTTTTGGTATAGAAGGTGAATTACATAGTTCCATCACTAAAAAACAGAGGTGCAGAACAAACGATAATAACAGAATGACAAATCTAGGATTTCACTCGCTAGCACATGTAACAAGAAACGTAAAACAAATAGATATTCAAGCATACCTTCAAAGGGGCCATAAAAAACACTCTGCTCGTTATATTTTGGGTTGAGCGAAACCAATGCTGGAATCTTGTCAAAATCATACATGGCCATCAAATCCTCAGAGAAATCCTTTGCTGTAGAAAACCATGCCTTCTTCTTGTACCTTGCTCCATACTCGGCAATGGAGGATTCATCCACCCCAAATCCAATAAATAATGGAAAACCCACACCAGCTTCCTGGAGAAAACTTTTGATTGCCGCGTCGGACTTGAGAACAGAAACATCAGGTGCGACAAGCTTCCTCAGGCTCTCAACGAGCTGACTGGCCTTCCTTGAACCAGTGTACTCTGTGGGGACTCCATGGTCAAAAAGCATAAGAGTAGGGAAGCCACTGCATCCAGGGAAGAAAATGTCAATTATAAAAACTCCCGTCTGGTTTAATCAAACTCATAGAGATATTTCATTAGGTCGCTTACTCTACTCCATATTTGGACCCAAGCTTTTTGTACTTCTCTGCATTTACTTTCGCGACTACAATTGGCGTGCTCAGCCCAGCAAGAACCGGAGCAGCTTCATCCAACTGCAAATGGGCAACGGCTTATCAGTTCACATCATCGCAGGCCTCACAGATGCTGGAATAACAGGAAAAAAGCGATAGTGACATGGCCTGCAAGTCTTGGTGATATAATCTTATTATTACAAGCAAGGGGTTGAGTGGATCTTAGACGTGCCTGTGCCAATTTCGTTTCCTCTCTACGACTCAAATCCGATCCATGTCTCTGAACCATCACCACTGTCTCTCAATTTCCCAGTTCGCACTTGGCATCAATTACCCTACCACTCTAACCCAATCGCATTCCTCCTTGCAGACTCTTGGGAATACGAGGTCGGCGCTGGTGGATCGAATGGAAGGGCGGGGAGGATAGTTGGATACGTACCTGCGGGGAGAGGCGTTTGCAGTGGCCGCACCACGGGGCGTGGAAGTCCACGAAGAGGAAATCGACGGCGGCCAGTGCCGCCTCGAAGTTGCCTTCGTCCAGCTCCACCACGCTCCCGTCTTGGGGGATCTGGAACCTCGCCGGCTCCTCTCCGCCGCTCGCCAAGCAGGCCGGCGTCACTAAAGCAAGAACGAAGAGAGGAAGCAGCCGCTGCTTGTCCACGGCCATCGCCGGCATCAGTGAGCTCGATTCGATCTCGAGCGGAGTTGGTAGCTGCGTGGAACACTACGACTCAAGCCCTCAACTGGCAGTGCCCACATGCTAAGATCCCCCGTCCCATTTCCCGAAATATTTTTTTTAGAGAAATCGCTCATGCTTATCTAGCAGATCCCATATTTTTAAAAATTATCTTGTCAAATCTTCAAAATGTTTGCTCAAATAATAGTAACAAATTGATTACGTATCAACACCCCACAAACATAGATAATTTAAATGCATCACATCATAATTCAAGCACGAGCGTTACTCCTATGGGTGCGACTACCTCTCAGTCTAGTCTAACCAAATCTCAGTCAAGTAACACAGTATATAAAAGAAAAAAAAGAAAATGCTCAAAGAAAGTTTTTGCATGGATCTTCACACAAGATCAAACGAATATAGTATCGACTGAGTCATAGTCGACTGAGACCTAGCAAACTGTGACGCCCGGATATTTAAGCTACAGTGAACCTTTACTAATGATGCCACATCACCTTAATTACTGTTGCTAATCTCTCATTAGTTCGAAACCGATTCGAATTCAAATTTAAAATCAAGCAAGCAATAAAGTTTCAAATGTTAAAACTAAAATGTTGTCAGTCAAATAATGCATAGGTAATTATGGTCGAGAAACCCAACATCTTTAGATGTGTTTGAATGTCCTAACATAAATAAACAGTGGCAGAAACAATTAATTAAATGCCTTTTTCAATTAATAAAATATTAGGCTAATTTATTTGGATGTCCAAAGTTACGTGGCAGTAGTACATTTGTTCAGACTAATTTAGGAACCAATTAGGTATTTATTTCAACCTAAAATAAAAACTTAAACAAAAGAAAAATGAAAACAGAAAAAAAAAACATGGCCAACCGGGCCGCGACCCAGCCAGCCGGCCCATTGGCCAACCCGCGCCCCTGGCCTATATGGCCTGCCATGCCCAAACCCTAGCCCGACCGACACTCACAACCCCCACTCCACCTCGCTCTCTTCCCCCTCCCCCTGATCTCGATCGAGATCGGGGGGCTTGCCCTTCGCTCGATGCCGAACCCCACTCGTCGACGCCGCCCGCCTCCGACCCCATCTCCCTTCGCCCGAGCCGACCGCGTCGCCCACCGCCCTCGACGCCGCTGGACCCCGCCGTCGCCGGAGCCACCTCGCGGAGCTGCCCCGCCGTCCTCCTCCTCGACTACTCCTCGTCGGACTCCATCGTCGCCGTCGTCTTCGTCAACGCAGCCGTCCCCGTCTTCCTCCCCGAGCACCGCTGCCCCCGAACCCTACATTACCCCGTGAGCTCCCCCTCTCCTCGCCCGGTCACCGTGCGACTGCGCCGTCCCGCACGCGCACACTGCCGCACAGGCCGCGCCTAGCCCGCTCCCTGCCATCGCTCCTGCTGCTCGTCGCCGCCCGCATCCGCCTCCCCCTGACCGCTCGGCGCCGACTGCTATTGCGCTGCTCGGCTGCGCCCGAAGCCCGCGCCTGCTTGCCTCCTCCGTGATCGCTCGCACGCATTGACGCCGCTGCTGCTCACTGCCCGCGCTTGCAGCCGTCGTGGCCGCCTTCGTGCCCGCGACCCTCCTCATTACCTCGCTCCCGCGCCCGCTGGCGCGCACCATCGCCTGCTGCCATAGTTGTTGCTCACGTGTTGCTGGTCTGCGGCACGTGTTCGCTCACTCCCTTGTCGTGGTTGCTGCGGCGCTGCTGGCCGCTACTGCTTTTCCCCACCACCGCTGCTGGCCTTGCTTTCGCCCGCCTTCCCCGCTAACGGCCGCCACGCCCGCACCTCGCCCAGAATGCGCGCGCACGCCATGCCGCTGCTCCACGCCGGCGTGCCCCCTGGCCCCGCTGCTCTCTGTGGCCGCACTGCCGTGGCCGCCGGCGCCCCATAGCCCCCTCCCCCCGCTCGAATGCCCAGTCGAGGCCAGCGCCCGACACCTGCGCCCGTTAGTGCCCGCACCCACTACGACCCCAACGCCCGCTGCCCGATAGGCCCCCTGGGGCCAATGACAGGAGGGCCCCACCCGCTGGAACTTTTACAGAAAAAATAAAAAAAGAATAAGTTAATAATTTAATTAAATAATTAAGTAAATTAATTAACCTAATTAATTGTAATTAATAAACCTACTCCCTCCTTCCATCTATATAGGGCCTAATGCATTTTTTAAGACCGCCTTTGACTATTGACAAGACTAATAGTACATGACATGCACAATGTGAAAATTATATCATCGAAAGCTCCTTTCACACATGAATTTAATGGTGTGCTTTGTGTAAGTTGCATGTCATATATTATTGCTTTAATATTTGGTCAAAGTTAGCATCGAAAAACGCATTAGGCCCTATATAGATGGAAGGAGGGGGTAATCATCTTAGTTAGACTAACTAAACCTGATTAGTTAGTCTTAGCCTATGACATGCAGGACCCACGCGTCATTTTGACCAAGTCAAATGACTGTTGACTACTGATATCACCCTGATGTCATGCTCATGTCATAATGGCATTTACTAATTAAATTAATTCTAAAAATGATTTAAGACTTTAAAAATTAATATAAAATAAACCGCGGCTGAAAATACTTTGTACATGAAAGTTGCTCAGAACGACGAGACGAAACCAAATACGCAGCCCGTTCGTCAGCCACACGTCCCTAGCATAGCAAACCTGCAACATTTCACCTTCGGTTCATCTGTACGAAAACGCGAAACACCGGGGATACTTTCCCGGATGTTTCCCTCCTTCACCGGTATCACCTACTACCGCGTTAGGGCACACCTAGCACCGCTCATTATCATGTCATGCATCGTCATGCTTATGTTTGCATTGTATTTATTGTGTCTTCCCCCTCTTCTCTCCGGTAGACTACGAGACCGACGTTGCTGCTGCCCCGCTCGACTATGGAGTTGACGACCCCTCCTTCTTGCCAGAGAAACCAGGCAAGCCCCCCCCCCTTGATCACCAGATATCGTCTATTCTTCCCTCTATTGCTTGCATTAGAGTAGTGTAGCATGTTACTATTCAGTTAATCCTATTATGTTGCATAGCATGTCATTATTGCTACAGTTGTTGATACCTTACCTGCAATCCTGAATGCTTAGTATAGGATGCTAGTTTATCATCTGTGGCCCTACATTCTTGTCCGTCTGCCTTGCTATACTATCAGGTCGTGATCATTTGGGAGGTGATCACGGGTATATGCTTACATACATACATACATACATACATACATACATACATACATACATACATACTATACAGATGGTGACTAAAGTCGGGTCACCTCGTTGAGTACCCGCGGTTGATTCACGGATTAGGGGCTCAAAGGACATACTTTCTCGACGGCCCTCTGAGTGGATCTTTGTGGCGGAGCGACAGGGCAGGATGAGACCACCTAGGTGAGAGGTGGGCCTGGCCCTAGTCGGCGTTCGCGGTTACTTCAAAATAACACGCTTAACGAGATCTTGGTATTTGATCTGAATTGGGTCATTGAACTTATACGCACTAACCACCACGTGGGACAAGATATGGGCAACCGATGTTGTGGTATCAACCGAAGCCTTCTAGACGTCAGCGACTGAGCGGCGCGCGCCGGATTGGACTGGAACGCCTGCTCTTGTATTAGGGAAGCTAGGTTTGTTTCCGGCCGCCCACGCAACATGCAGGTGTGCAATGGGCGATGGGCCCAGACCCATGTGTGCTTAGGATTTAGACCGGCGTGCTGACCTCTCTGTTAGGCCTAGGTAGGGCTACGACGTGTTGATCTCCCGAGGCCGCACATGACCCAGGAAAGTGTGCCCGGCCAGTGGGATCGAGCGTGTCAGGAAATGTGGTGCACCCCTGCAGGGAAGTTGATCTATTCGAATAGCCGTTTCCACGGTAACAGGCGACCTAGAGTTGTACCTTGACCTTATGACAACTAGAACCGGATACTTAATAAAACACACCCAAACAAGTTCCAGAGACAACCCGGTGATCGCTTTCCCACAGGGCGACGAGGGGAGGAATCGCCGGGTAGGATTATGCTATGGGATGATACTTGGTGAACTTCAATCTACTCTCTTCTACATGCTGCAAGACGGAGGCTGCCAGAAGCGTAGTCTTCGATAGGACTAGCTATCCCCCTCTTATTCTGACATTCCACAGTTCAGTCCATCGATATTGCCTCTTTACACATATACCCATGCATATGTAGTGTAGATCCTTGCTTGCGAGTACTTTGGATGAGTACTCACGGTTGCTTTGCCCCCTCTTTTCCCCCTTTTTCCTCTTCCTCTCAGATGCCGCAACCAGACGTTGGAGCCCAGGAGCCAGACGCCACTGTCGACGATGACTCCTACTACACCGGAGGTGCCTACTACTACGTGCAGGCCGCTGATGACGACCAGGAGTAGTTTAGGAGGATCCCAGGCAGGAGGCCTGCAGCTCTTTCGATCTGTATCCCAGTTTGTGCTAGCCATCTTATGGTAACTTGTTTAACTTATGTCTGTACTCAAATATTATTGCTTCCACTGACTCTTTTATGTTCGAGCACCTGTATTCGAGCCCTCGAGGCCCCTGGCTTGTAATATGATGCTTGTATGACTTATTTTATTTTTAGAGTTGTGTCGTGATATCTTCCCGTGAGTCCCTGATCTTGATCGTACACATTTGCGTGCATGATTAGTGTACAATTGAATTGGGGGCATCACAAGTTGGTATCAGAGCCGACTGCCTGTAGGAATCCCCCTTCCAAACTCCTTAGCCGAAGTTGAGTCTAGTCATTGAAAAACTTGTACTAACATGGTTGTGTGGCTTACGGGCCCACATCGCCATTGGGTGGTATTATGATCTTTTATTCCTCGTCTATACTCTAGGACTCTGATCTCTCTTCTATTCGGGTTAAATGATTTACAAACTCTAACTCTAGGTTCTTGTACCCACTTCTTGCCGGAGAGCCCCTTCATTCCAGATGATCGACTTCTTCACCAGAAGATTGTGACGATATTCTCCAATGTTCTCCCGAGACTTTCTGCCATTGCTTTTGCAATTCCCTTCCATCGATAAACCCCTATGGATAACCACGTACACTTGCCATTCATACAATATTTCCTAGTTGATCTTGTTATTACAAATACCCCTAAATTCTCTCCGTTGTTCTGAGAATCCTTTGAGCTTACTGCCTTGCAGTTATTTGCCACATGAATACCCCTGCGGATAATTTCTCGCTCTTATTGAGTATCCGCTCATGCCCGGTTGGTTCGTGTATTTCACAAAAGTCTTCGAAATACCATTCGATCTTCTGAATATCCTCAACAGCTTGAAATTCTTGCTTGCTTGCATTAGGATTAATCCCATAATTTTGGTAATCTTATTGTCATCCTTTGTCATTATCATTTTGACTCTATTAATTCAATGTGTTGCGAATGCACGCAATCCTCAATCAGATCCTAGAATTCATCCTTCTGGCTCAGACATCATTTTAAACATGAGCTAGATCTCGACCAATCAAATTGCCATCGATTGTACCCCTAAGTCTATTCAACTTATCCATCCTTAATCAGAGCGTTTGCTTCTGATCTCTTGAATTTGAAATCATAATTCCTTTACATTTGAGCTTTGAATTAGTCAGTTATTTCTATAATCCAATGCCCTTGCATTGTCTCTTTTTCTCTGATTGTGTGTCGATGCTCACATCAGCTCCGTTATGGACCGTCAGATCCCTCGTTGAATTATCATCCGACAATGTCCTTCGTATACGAAAACCTCGAGAAGTTCTTTTCCCTGATACATAATACCATAGGTAAATCCTATTCACTGATTTGGCCAACCATGCTCTGCTTTTGAGCTGGTGATATTTACTATTGGATCTTGTGGTATATGTTTCCACTATACCCCGATGGGTTGAACCTATGCCTTCATTAATATGTGTGAACTCGAAAGTTTTCACGAGTCATACTCTTCTGGTATTTCGCCAGATAAAATTTCAATGCTACAACTTCTTCAAAAATGAGGAGTGGATGAAAGGTTATGCATTGGAGAAGTGGGAGTCAACCTTGAACCTTGTGTTCATGCCCATGGACACGGTGTAGATCGCATCATTAAAGCTTCTCTTCAATTAAATATTCCCTTGTTATAAGTTCATCTTATATCTGGGATCTGGCCTTTTGCAATCGTGGTTCCGGCCATGTTCTCCTTTTAAATACCATTTCTCGGACAAGTTGAAGTACTTGTCTTCTATAGATCATTGCACCTGTCCAACCTTTACTTTGATCTATCCTCGAGTATTACACTCCGGTATCTCGAGAATATCATGGAACTGCATAACTTATTATGGGTTCTTCATCAACTGTCATTTCTCACCGATTTCAATTTTCCTGGGTTTTGAGTTATTAGTCAGTCAAGAACACCGATAAGTGAATCGATTCCGCACTTGATTCAATAAATCCAAGTAATTTTCGTTGCTTACAAGTTTAATAATCCTCCAAGTCATTCCCTAGCCTGATCGGCTATATCATTATTGTGCTAAATTTTAACTGTGCTACCTGGCCCTTATTCCCGGAGCACAACTTTCGATGATGAGCTAAGCTTACGTTGATCTTCCTCATCATATCATTTCACCTTGAACAGCAAGCTTAGTTTTGAGTTTGTGTCGTACCCTTGGTTCCAATAACCTTTCGCTTCACCATTCCTTTGACTTGATGTCATTGCAGGTCGATTACATCTTGAAATCTCTCGACAAATGTGTCGTGATCATCATCAACATTCTGAGCTCTTCCAAGATATCTATTGAATTCTTCATGGGAAATACCATCCTTGTTCCTTGGTAAATTGTGTTGTCATCGACTACTTCATTGCCTTCTTTCCAACACAAACTTGTTTGTGTTGTGGCTGTACCTTGAGTTCCTAGCTATCCATCTTGTCTTAAGTCCTACCTTGAAGTAATACCATCTTATATATCAAGAATGTTGTGAGAATTTCACCACCTCTTAAGAATTCTTGGCACAAGTGATACATCCCACCATCTAAATTCATATCTTGGTCCCCGTGTTATTTCCAACCGGAATACCGACGATTGAACTGGGATGTGTAAAAATTGAAAATTACTAGCAACCTTATTGCTTGTAAGATAATGAACGATAGTTTCATTCTTTGTGTATTGGTTATTGAAAGGATCGATATAGTTGACTAGGGGGGGGTGAATAGGCAACTAACAATTTTTAGCTTTTCTTTACCAAATTAAACTTTGCATCAAAGTAGGTTGTCTAGATATGCAACTAGGTGAGCAACCTATATGATGCAACAACACTAAGCACACAAGCAAGCAAGGGATAGAACACAATATATCTTGCACAAGTAAAGGTAAGAGATAACCAAGAGTGGAACCGATGGAGACGAGGATGTGTTACCGAAGTTCCTTCCCTTTGAAGGGAAGTACGTCTCCGTTGGAGCGGTGTGGAGGCGCAATGCTCCCCAAGAAGCCACTAGGGCCACCGTATTCTCCTCACGCCCTCACACAATGCGAGATGCCGTGATTCCACAATTGGTGCCCTTGGAGGCGGCGATCGGACCTTTACAACAAGGTTGGGGCAATCTCCACAACTTAATTGGAGGCTCCCAACAACACCACGAAGCTTCACCACAATGGAATATGGCTCCACGGTGACCTCAACCGTCTAGGGTGCTCAAACACCCAAGAGTAACAAGATCCACAAGGGATTAGTGGGGGGAATCAAATCTCTTGGTGGAAGTGTAGATCGGGGCATTCTCAACCAATCCCTAGAAAATCAACAAGTTTGATTGGCTAGGGAGAGAGATCGGGTGAAAATGGAGCTTGGGGCAACAATGGAGCTTGGGGATGGAAGAGGTGGTCAACTAGAGGAATAAGACACCCCTTTTATAGTCACAGGACAATTCCAACCATAACCCACCAACTCAGCCCGCGAACCGCGGTACTACCGCACAACAGGGGCGGTACTACCGCATGGACCTGCGGTACTACCGCGGAGGTCCGTGGTACTACCGTGGGCGCGACAGGGCCTGGACTCGTCCTGATTAGCACCGACAGGGGGTAGTAGAACCGCTGACGCGGTACTACCGCGACCCCATGCGGTACTACCGCAGGGCAGGCACCGTCCAGGCATGGTAGGGATGGATATAAAAAATTACATCCATGACTACATCCGCTGAGTTTTTATCTATGAAAAAGTCCGACATGGCACTACCGCAAACCAGGTGCGGTACTACCGTGTAGGGAGCGGATGTAAAAAAATTGCATCCGCCCCTACTTCCGCTCATGCCGCTGTGCCTGGCCAGGCTTCACGGTACTACCGTGTCGAAGCACGGTACTACCGCGTAGGGCGCAGATGTAAAAAATTACATCCGCCCCTACTACCACTCGCGCAGCAGCGCCTGGTCAGAGCTCACGGTACTACCGCTCAGGAGGAGCGGTACTACCGCTCAGGAGGAGCGGTACTACTGTGGGTGCCTACGGTACTACCGTGACGGGGCTCGGTACTACCGCTAGGGCCTGTGGTAGTACCGCTCTGGGGAGCAGTACTACCGCCAGCCTTTGAAGAACAACACTAGGAGTCCTTCATTCTGCACAGACACGGTGAGACGGAGGAAGCTCCAAAGAGCCAAAGGAAAGGAGGTGCAAAAGGAACATGTGTACGTGAGATTTCACCCCAACCTTTCCAGCGTGGACCCCCACTTAATAGTATGGCTTTCCTACGACTCAAATCCACCGAAAAGAAACGTAGAAAAACGCCGTCTTCAATAGTCTTCGAGGGGCATCAAATCGTCTGGTGTTCAGACATGAAATATCTGAAAAGCTCAATGCACATGATTAGTCCGCAAACGCATTGTCAACAATCACCAAAACTACTGAGGGATAAATATGCCCTTACAATCTCCCCCTTTTTGGTGGATTGATGACAATACGGGATTTGCACATAGGGATATAAAGTGAGGCAACGGCAAACCCACAATCTATAAAATATAGACGGGCTCCCCCTAGATGTGTGCACTCTAGAGATGTGCTTTGGACTGCATGGCACACATATTAGGATCAACACTCCCTCTATATTTTATAGACAAGACATCTCTTGCAACAGTATAATCAACACTAAGCAAGTAGGCAAGATGATGGATATAACTAAGTAACGAAGGTAGAAAGATAATCAAGAGTGCGTATGTCTTACACCATATGATAGATAACTTGGTCTTATGAGCACAAACCAAACAAATTAAACCAAAGCAAACGAGTTTCAACAGATGGAAAGCAAAGCAACAGAGCTAAAACACACGACACACGACACGCAAATCCTACACCCTCTCCCCCTTTGGCATGGAGACACCAAAAAGGCAGAGAGGACACCTACGACATAGGTGGTAGCTCAGGCTGAAAACAACTCCTCGTCGGACGAAGCAGCGGGAATGGTCTCCTCCTTAGAATCAGTCCACTTGTAGCCCTGCTTAGCCATCCAGGCAGCCTCAGGGGTGATGTGCTTCTCGGATCCACTAGACAGCTCCTCGCCACACGTCCTCAAGATCCTCTTGTCGCGACGGCGACTCTCCTTCTGAGAAACATGGGCCCTGTACCTGGGTCTGCATGTAGAACAACTTCTTCATCTTCATCTTCAGCTTCTTCGCCCAAGAGGGCTTAGTACAGGGAGGAGTGTAACCAGCAGAACGGTCCTTAGTAGCTTCCTCTCATCCACAGCCATCTTGGCAGCCTCGGCCTCAGTGGTGGTGTTAGCCCATTTGCTCTTGATGCGGAGCTTGATGGGCTCATGACAAACCCAGCCGGGGGCAAGAAACTCATCATTGGGATAGAGCTTCGCCCAAGTATTGGAGATCAAGTGAAACAGGTAAGGCCCATAGATGGGGACCTTACGGTTGAACGCCGCAAACTGAAGCTCGCACCACATGATATGTGAGACATCAAGTGGTTGAGTCTGAGCCTGATGCGCATCCTCACAAATGAGCATCATATCCATAAGATAGGCATGCACCTGGCCCATGTCACCAATGCGCGGGAAGAGGGTGTTGTGGAAGAGCCGATGCATGATGTCAAGGAAGGAGTTCAGCACCCACACCTTCTTCTTGCTAGCAAGTGTCTTCTCAACAAGAAGGGCTGGAGCTTGTTCTTGTTGGCAGACTCAGAGTTGGCATGAGGGCGAACTCCAACGGGCGTGTCGAGCCCTGCATCTGGAACGTGAAGCAAATCCATGAAATCCTTCCACTTAGCAGTCATCCGTTGACCATTGGTCATCCATGTCATGGTCCTTGCTTCATCAAAATCGAAGTGGACCAAAGCAAAGAACTAAGATGCAATGTCTGGGTCAAAGTCCAGGTGAAAGGTAAGCATGTGCTCAATGTCGAACTGCTCCACCAGATCCAAAGCCTCTGCAAAATAGCCATGGTGCTTGCCCTGCCTCATGTGATTCATGTCAATCCAGTGAAATTCCACGTAGACGTTCTACTTGGCCTTGATCACATCCAGATAGATAAGGTTCTGCTGCTTGGTCTAGAACAGATCATTCCCTCTGAAGTTAGCACGGGGATTCACATAGGGGTTGATCTTCCTTTGAACAATGAAATTGTCCAGAGGTATCTCATCCATGCCCATGGTGGGCTCCCTCTGCTTGGTGGCGGTGTGCTTGGTTCTGCGTTGGGAGGCATTGTAGCCCTCTGAAGCTTCATCTTGGTTGCGTAGCCGCTTTGACCCTGTGTCACGGCTGGGATTCGAGCGACGAACATGGGAACCGGAGCCACCACCTAGATACAAAGCACAAGAACACGCATGAAAAACAAGAAGGATCAATGCAAATGCCAAGGCCAAAGCCAAAAGAAACAAGTAAGCAAGAGATTTGGAGAGATAAAATAGCAAAATTTGCCTCTACGGTAGTACCGGACCAGCGTACGTATGTAAAAAATTACATCCGCGCCAGCCGTGGTAGTACCATGCCGGGGTGGCACGGTAGTACCGCGCCTGGAGCGGAAGTAATTTCTTACTTCCGCACTCCGAGCGGTAGTACCGCACAAGGGAGCTATAGTACCGCGCGGAGCAGGCTACGAGCGTGGATGCGGTAGTACCGCTCCAGGAGGAGCAGTAGTACCTGCTACGTCTCGAGCTTGCGTTGGTTTTCCCAGAAGAGGAGAGGATGATGCAGCACAGTAGCGTAAGTATTTCCCTCAGTTTTTGAGAACCAAGGTATCAATCCAGTAGGAGGTCACGCGCAAGTCCCTCGTACCTGCACAACACGATAGCAACTCGTAACCAACGCTTAGGGGCCGTCAATCCCTTCACGGTTACTTACGAGAGTGAGATCTGACAGAGATAATATTTTTGGTATTTTTTATATAAAGATGCAAAGTAAAAAGTAAAGGCAAAGTAAAAACAAAGCAAGTAAATAAAGTGATATAGATTGATATGATG